>OZ002743.1:131871545-137059050 GCA_963924295.1 Dioctria rufipes | reverse complement strand
AGTACCTGCATGAAGAAAAGTTAATAGAAAGTATACCCAAGTACGGGTCCGAACAATTTAAGAAAATGTCGAGTACCCATTTTACTAAAATTGTCTCCGGAATCTGTACACAAAAGGCATAAACTGTTGTAATATTTGATATAAAAAAAAATGAAATTTGGAAATTAACACAGAACTCAAACAATGCAGTGAAATTATCTTTAAAACTGCTTTAACAAAGGCAAATGGCCCTTTTACTGCATCTGTTTATTGGATTTTTGTGATATCACTTAAGAATCTTTAACACCGAGTAAGTTTTAAAACTGCAAGCATCGAATATAACAACTGATTTAAATCTTGTTATTACTTTTAAAAGTACCAGTTGTGCATTAATTTAATAGGTTTCATATTCTGAAAAACTTTTCAGAACAATGAAAACGTCTAGGACTGATCGTTTTCATGGCATACGTAAAAATCCTAAAAAAATCCAACGTTGAGGCGTTTTCAAACAGTGCTCAAATATATAGTGAAAAACAAATTTTAATATGGCAATTCTGCGAAGGAGTTGACCGATTGGTGCCATTTTTGAAATTAAATTTACTTTTTCTTTTAAAGCCCGTATGCCGAAATATCAGCACTCTAATTCAGTTATCAGGAGGACAGACCGACAGACGGAGGAACAGACGGACCTTAACTTTTAATCCGAACAAAAATATTTAATACGAAATCGATTAATTAAAAGTAAAAGGTACCTGGTAGTAAGTAAGTAGCATTTTTTTTATTGTACAACGAAACTTTTCTTGTGTATATATTACTGAGAAAGAAAAAATTATTTTTTACTTTTGAGTGCAATTTATTTTAAAATTTTTTTAATATTGTGTATTTTATTTTCTACTTTTAATTATAAATTCTATACACTCTCTCCGATATCGAAGGTCGCTTCCCGAACCACGATATATTTTTTAACTTTTTAACTTTTTCACTTTTTTTTAACTTTTTTTGACTTTTCAACTTTTTTTTACTTTATTTTTAACTTTTTTAACCTTTTATATTTTAGTTAATTTTTTTTTTTAACTTTAACTCTTAACTTTTTTACATTTTTTGATATTTTTAACTTTTTTTTTACTTTTTAAACTTTTTTTTAACCTTTTTAACATTTTATAAGTCGACTCTAGAATCTCGACCGTCAACTCTCGAATCACGACTCATATCAGACACGGTCCAAATTGGACAACCCCAAGGGTGGTAGCTACCACCCCCACCCCAAAACCCCCAAACCGTAAGAAAATTTTACCCCATCGGAAAATTCGCCATTCACTCATTCTAAATAATAAAAAAAAAACATGTAAATTCATCCACATTTACTACCCTAAAATTCTTTCGTCCCGAACGGCACTCTCAGACACTCAGACACAAAGTGTTTTAGTCAGGAGGTTTTGAGTTGATGATAGTTATTTAAAAAATGTTGAAGACGACCCGTTAGTAATGGTACAGAGATGACTTAAGGGGATCATTGCGTGTTACTGGTTCAAAAAATCAATTTTTTTTTATAAATTGCATCCAAATATAGTACAGAATAATGCAGGTAAAGTGATTTTCCGATATTCGGAGCGTTCGGAAGTTACAGCGTTGAACAGGCCAAGTGTTTGGAGCGCGCACTCGAGCTCTCGCCATCTAACGTTTTTTTTTCAACTAGTGCTTATTTCGTGAATGGTAACACTTAGCTCATGTCTGATTTGACAGATAATTAGTTTTATTCTTCCGCTGAACGAATATGGTTGTGTATATGCTTGAACAACGCTGGGAACTATTGCGACATTACTTTGAAAATCATGGTAATGTTGCAGAATGTGTGCGAAAATTGCGTACGGATTTTGGAAGAAGAGAAGCACTGTCAGCTCCGTATGTTCGTTATCTTGTGAAAAAAGTGAAAGAAACTGGCATCCTCATCGATAAACCAAAGCGTGAAAAGCCAAAAACAGTGCGTACACCCGAGAATATTGATTCTGTGGCAGAAAGTGTGCGTGAAGCGCCATCAACATCAATTCACCGTCGTTCTCAACAATTGAACATTTCGGAGACATCATTGAGACGAATTTTGCATAAAGGTCTTGGTATGACGCCATACAAAGTCCAATTGGTTCAGGAGTTGAAGCCAACTGACCATCCAATGCGTTTTCGCTTCGCTGAGTGGGCCTGCGATCGACTTACAGAAGATGCCGATTTTGCGAAAAAAATCATCTTTCGGATGAAGCTTATTTTGATCTTGGCGGGTATGTAAACAAGCAAAATTGTCGCATTTAGGGCACAGAAAACCCGCACGCATACATTGAAAAGCCGATACACCCAAAACTAGTCACTATTTGGTGCTGATTTTGGTCCAGAGGCATAATTGGGAAAAATTGGGAAAATGAACAAAGAGTGGCCGTTACAGTCAATGGCAATCGTTATCGGGCCATGTTGAACGAATTTTTGCTCAGGAAAATTGAAGAGGAGGATATTGGCAACATTTGGCTTCAACAGGACGGCGCTACGTGCCACACAGCCGAAGCTACACTCGATGTTTTGCGCCCTGTTAAAAAAAAAAAAAAGTTATTTGGCGGACCCTATAGAATAAACGATTTTAATAATCACTGTCACGATCACTGTCTTATCTTCTTAATTTATCTTCAGGTAATCTGATGGTATAATTCTCGTAGCTTATGTATACATCAGAGAAGCACGTTGGCATTTACTCTTTATTGTAGTATATGATAATTAGAGCAGTCCATACGCGTTTACTGTTTTGCAGTGGAGCAGCTGTTTACAGCTTTACCTCCTATGTACGAGAGCAGTTTAACTAAGCTTAACTCTCTGCTGAAGAATAAAATAAAAACTCTGGTACTGTTTGAATTTTAGAGTACTACCGAATGAATGAATGTTCTTTATTAGATAAACAACTTATTTATATGAATTGATCCTTAACAAAAGTCTACTATACTTAATACTAGTCTATGCTTAAACGATAAATGGACAATAGGTTTACATATGTTTACCTTGCCTTCGAATATTATTTTGGCCGAGGTGCACTATGCCCGAATTTCTACCTTCTTTATTACGAAAAGCCTGACCCACATTAGCGCTTTTGTTTATGTAAGTTTAAAGTACTTGCCTGTTGAAACTGAAGTATAGCACATTTTCTGATTACATTACTTCATTTGAGTTGTGCATCACTTTAGGTCAGGGTTGCAAATGTGCGGACTCATTTGTCAATATGTGATAAAATCAGAAATAAAAAATGTTTTAGCTTCTGCTATATACCGGAGAATCCAAAAAAAAGCCCCTTCTTGAACAAAGATAAGTTTGGCCAGGTAAAAAATCTCAGAGTAATCTCTATTTTTATTCTTCCTCCTTGGTGTAGAAAAGAATTTTTGTCTCATATAATCCACACCCAGACTTTTATTCTGAGTTTATATGAGAGGAGATCAATTTGATCTGATTCAGGCGTCTATAGCAGGCAAAAAACCAAGCTGTGCCGATGAGTGCAAGGTTTTCTGCTAACACGAAACGCTTCTTCTTCTTCCTTTCTCTTTCTTCTTTTTTCAGCCAACTGCGGGCGTACACAAGTTCGATTCTTTTCGAATGAATCTGGTTTTTTAAATTTTGTTTTCTATTTTTCTCAATTTTTTGGTTTTTTCATTTCTTTTATTTGTTCTATTTTTTCATTTGTTTTTCAAGTCACTCAATTTCGCTATTTTGGACCTGTTGATAAGCCAAAACCAAAACTTGAAACTTGTTACAAAAAATAAAATGGGTGGTGTGATGAAATAACAAATAAAAAACTTTTAGCCTCTGCTATATACCGGAGAATCCAAATAAAGGCCTTCTTGAACAAATATAAGTTTGTGGTGTTTTTTTTGCCACAAAGGACTGGGACTGCTTCTGTTCACGTCAGGAAGTTGCACCAGCCCCGTTTGTATTAATTTGGTCGTCGAACTCTAATATTAGCTGAACAAGTCACTCAGGAGGTTTCTTTTAGTCGAACAATCGCAGCTATAATTATTCAGCTAATTTATCACTATGCATTTCTATTCCTTTCGAGAGAATAATAGTAAATCTAATTTCATTGATTATTTGATGAAGTTAACACTGTGCATTTCTATTCATTTTAAGAAGATAATTGTAAATCAAATCGCGTTGTTTATATAGTGAATTTAACGCTGTACGTTTCTATTCGTTTTAAGAAAATAATCGTAAATCAAATTGCGAGAATCTCCGTTCCGCGCCGGTTTGTGATCGATTGCCCGATCGTTTTTTCGCTTTTAGCCACAGATATCTCCCGCTGCATAAAAATTGCGCAGAGGAAATTAATCGCGCGCTGATTTAACTGTTTAAAAATGTTCAGAGGAAGTATCCTATATCAAAAAATATTAGATTTCTTGCCGCTGGCGGGCAGCAATGCTCAGCGTCAGCAATTTAGTACGCGAGAAAAACAAAGTATACAATTTGTACGCTTTGTATGGCAGGAAATGGGATATTTTATGGCGTGCATATTTGCAAGGAAATGCTTATGCCCGTAATGAATGTAGGTACGTTGGGCGTTATGAGTGTAGACTCATAACACCATCCCCCATAGGAAAAGAAAATTCGTACGACCGAGTAGGAGCAGGGATTTTCGCCATGTCCGCGGAGGGGCGGCAATATTAATAAAAACATTCAATTCGCGCCACCGAGAGATATGCGGGGCACAACGATTCGCCGGTTTTTGAAGCATTTCCGCCGTGATAATCGATAATTGGAGGTCTTTCGACCGCAACCGGTGCACAACACAACTTGTTCAATTTACTCTATCCTAACTTAATTCTACATAAGTACAAGATTCCTTAATTTAACCAACTTGTAAAAGCTGTGTACATGGATTAATTTTTTTGTATTTTATTAAAAAAAACTTACATAATTCCTTTAAGTGGGCTGGGCCCATCCTCCTTAGAGGTTACATTCATACTCTGTTTAGGCCATTCATACTGTGTTTAGGCCTTGGTCCTCGGTTTGATTTATTTCGTTTATGGAGGAACTCAACCGTTGTAGGTCATTGTCGGAGGAAAATTTTAAGAGGTGAGTTTTAGTGGTGTTGAGAAGTGGGGGTTTTCCAATATTAGAAGATCCCAAGGCTATAGATAGATTTAAGCTGGGGATGTAATAGTTGGGTATCTCTATATTTTTGGATGAGTGTAGTTGGATAGTTAGCGTGTCGCTACGCAGAAAACACTTGTCCGAGAGCTCCAGTATTCTTGTGCCCCGTAAAGTTTGCGGGACGATTTTGCTAGTGCAGACTTCGTCCAGTGTAGTGCTCTTGGTTAGAACAAAGAGCCACTTGTTTGCTTGCGAAAGCTGTATCGAAAGGTTACCGGGGCGGCCCTTTGTAAATGACAAGAGTCAGGCAGTTTGGTGACGTACTTTAGTAGCTCGATTTCACAGATATTGTTTTCTGAATGCACGCTAAATATTGGGTGCGTCAGTCGGCAAAGGTAATGGAAGGCATCGCGGGTAAGGCAGTTTTGGAAGTCGATATTATTTAGGGTGTAGTAGTGTTCTCGATTATAATCGACCACTAGATAGTCAACGGATGGTTGGGTGTAGATGAATTCATTCCCGTTGGTGGTTGGGAGTGGGGCTACTTTGTATAGCTGATATGCCGTCCGATAGGGTAAGGGTATTTTGAATTCAAATATTATTTTATCTGCGCTTCTGGCTGTGCTTGTCTGACTCAATGCGTATATGCCGAACAAATCTTGTAGACCGGGGGAAATTGGTAGCCTCAGGTTATTGGGGAGCTTCTGCTGTATGACTAATAGGGAGTTCTTTAATTGGTTAGGAGTCATAATAGCAGGGTGCGGCTTGCCATGTTTCACATCTATCATGAGATCGAGGATAGAATTTATGGTTGCCTCATATCTCATTAACGAAAGAGTTACAGCATTAATGAGTGATTCCGTTTGCAGAGTTATGTTGAACTGTGACTGCGCGTCAAGCGTTGAGATCAGCAGTACTTCTATATTATTGATCTTCTCATTCAAAAATGAGAAATGCGCCTTAATTTCGTGCTGGCTCCTGTTGAAAATATTAACCGTAGTGTCTATTATTGACGTGTAGTTTCTCAGCAGGTTGAGGAGGCGCCTTTGGTCGGTTTTCACGCTGTCAATCAGGTGATCGTATTTAATGGCGTCATCCTCGTCTAAGGTTCCAGAGAGCATTTTACTCAAAGATCCTATTGCATTAAAGGGGCTGCGTTTTTGTTGGACATTAAGAGGAGTTAACAAGCTTTCTTTATCCTTTATATTAGCAAATATGCTCAAAATTTGTTTCAGTGCGGCCTGGCAGAGAAGGGTGTCGCCCGCATAAGAGGTCAACCGCTGACGAAGGCTTTTGATTACTGGTATGTATGTTGACCTCCATCCGCCTAAACTCGTGGTTAAGACCATTCAGGTCGAAGTAGACGATGAGTGGCATATCATCGTTGGCATATCATCGTTGCCACTCGTGGCTAAAAATACCCACATTACCTGTTTCCTCGAAGTAAATTCCGGAGTTACTCTCCAAATATGTGACGTTCAGCCCGGCCGCTGAGCTCCAAAAACATAGCAGCTGAATGAGCAGCAGAAGCTTACCCTTGTTTGACATCCTGTAATGGAAAGAGCCTCACTTATTTGACGTACAATTTTAAGTCATTATTGGTTGGGACCTGTTGATGAGTTAAAACAAAAACTTGAAACTTGTCACCAAAAATCCAATGGGTTGTGTGATTATAAAATAACAAATAACAACTTTTTTAGCTTTTACTATTTACCAGAGAATCCAAATAAACGCCTCCTTGAACAAATATAAGTTTGACCCGGTAAAAAATATTAAAGAGTAATTCTGTTTATATTTCTTCCTCCTTGGTGTAATATAGGAGTTTTTGCCTCATAAAATTCACACTCAGAATTTATTCTGAGTTTATATGAGAGGAGATCCATTTGATCTCGTTCAAGCGTCTACAGCAGGCAGAAAACCAAGCTGTACCGATGAGTGTAAGGTTTTCTGCTAACATGAAACTATTCTTCTTTTCTTCTTTTTTTCTTTTTTCAGCCCACTGCAGGTGAACGCACGTTTGATTCATTTCGAATGAATCTGGATTTTAAATTTTTTAAGAAATTTTTTTTTCTATTTTTCTCAATTTTTTGGTTTCTCTTATTCTTTTTTCAGCCCATTGCGGGCGTACAAAGGTTCGATTCATTTTGAATGAATCTGGATTTCGAAATTTTTTTAATAGACTTTTTTTCTATTTTTCTCAATTTCTTGTTTTTTTTTTATTCCTTTTCTTTCTTCTATTTTTTCATTTGTTTTTCTGGTCACTCAATTTCGCTATTTGGGACGTTTTGATTAGTCAAAACCAAGACTTGTAACTGGTCACCAAAAATAAAATGGATTGTGTGACGAAGTAACATACATGTAAAACTCTTTTATCTTCTGCTTTATACCGGAGAAGCCAAAAAGACGACTTCTTGAACAATTATAAATTTGCCCCGGTAAAAAATCTTACAGAGTAATCTCTATTTTTATTTCTTCCTCCTTGGTGTAATATAGGGAGATCCATTTGATCTCATTCAAGCGTCTCCAGCAGGCAGAAAACCAAAGTGTACCGATGAGTGTAAGGTTTTCTGTTAACACGAAACGCTTCTTCTTCTTTTCTCTCTTTCTTTTTTCAGCCCACTTCGGGCCAACACAGGTTTGATTCGTTTCGAATGAATCTGTTTTTTTAAATATTTTTAATAAAATTTCGCTATTTGGGACCTCTTGCTGCGTCAAAGCCAAATCTTGAAACTTGTCACCAAAAATAAAATGGGTTGTGTGATCAAATAACAAATAAAAAGTTTTTTAGCTCTGCTCTATATCGGAAAACCCATAAACACGCCTTCTTGAACCAATATATGTTTGCTCCGGTAAAAAATCTTACAAAGTAGTCTGTATTTTTATTTGTTCCACCTTGGTTAATATAGGAATTTTTGCCTCATATATTTCACACCCAGAATTTGTTTTTCAAGTCACTCAATTTCCACACCCAGACTTTTATTCTGAGTTTATATGAGAGGAGATCAATTTGATCTGATTCAGGCGTCTATAGCAGGCAAAAAACCAAGCTGTGCCGATGAGTGCAAGGTTTTCTGCTAACACGAAACGCTTCTTCTTCTTCCTTTCTCTTTCTTCTTTTTTCAGCCAACTGCGGGCGTACACAAGTTCGATTCTTTTCGAATGAATCTGGTTTTTTAAATTTTGTTTTCTATTTTTCTCAATTTTTTGGTTTTTTCATTTCTTTTATTTGTTCTATTTTTTCATTTGTTTTTCAAGTCACTCAATTTCGCTATTTTGGACCTGTTGATAAGCCAAAACCAAAACTTGAAACTTGTTACAAAAAATAAAATGGGTGGTGTGATGAAATAACAAATAAAAAACTTTTAGCCTCTGCTATATACCGGAGAATCCAAATAAAGGCCTTCTTGAACAAATATAAGTTTGTGGTGTTTTTTTTGCCACAAAGGACTGGGACTGCTTCTGTTCACGTCAGGAAGTTGCACCAGCCCCGTTTGTATTAATTTGGTCGTCGAACTCTAATATTAGCTGAACAAGTCACTCAGGAGGTTTCTTTTAGTCGAACAATCGCAGCTATAATTATTCAGCTAATTTATCACTATGCATTTCTATTCCTTTCGAGAGAATAATAGTAAATCTAATTTCATTGATTATTTGATGAAGTTAACACTGTGCATTTCTATTCATTTTAAGAAGATAATTGTAAATCAAATCGCGTTGTTTATATAGTGAATTTAACGCTGTACGTTTCTATTCGTTTTAAGAAAATAATCATAAATCAAATTGCGAGAATCTCCGTTCCGCGCCGGTTTGTGATCGATTGCCCGATCGTTTTTTCGCTTTTAGCCACAGATATCTCCCGCTGCATAAAAATTGCGCAGAGGAAATTAATCGCGCGCTGATTTAACTGTTTAAAAATGTTCAGAGGAAGTATCCTATATCAAAAAATATTAGATTTCTTGCCGCTGGCGGGCAGCAATGCTCAGCGTCAGCAATTTAGTACGCGAGAAAAACACAATTTGTACGCTTTGTATGGCAGGAAATGGGATATTTTATGGCGTGCATATTTGCAAGGAAATGCTTATGCCCGTAATGAATGTAGGTACGTTGGGCGTTATGAGTGTAGACTCATAACACCATCCCCCATAGGAAAAGAAAATTCGTACGACCGAGTAGGAGCAGGGATTTTCGCCATGTCCGCGGAGGGGCGGCAATATTAATAAAAACATTCAATTCGCGCCACCGAGAGATATGCGGGGCACAACGATTCGCCGGTTTTTGAAGCATTTCCGCCGTGATAATCGATAATTGGAGGTCTTTCGACCGCAACCGGTGCACAACACAACTTGTTCAATTTACTCTATCCTAACTTAATTCTACATAAGTACAAGATTCCTTAATTTAACCAACTTGTAAAAGCTGTGTACATGGATTAATTTTTTTGTATTTTATTAAAAAAAACTTACATAATTCCTTTAAGTGGGCTGGGCCCATCCTCCTTAGAGGTTACATTCATACTCTGTTTAGGCCATTCATACTGTGTTTAGGCCTTGGTCCTCGGTTTGATTTATTTCGTTTATGGAGGAACTCAACCGTTGTAGGTCATTGTCGGAGGAAAATTTTAAGAGGTGAGTTTTAGTGGTGTTGAGAAGTGGGGGTTTTCCAATATTAGAAGATCCCAAGGCTATAGATAGATTTAAGCTGGGGATGTAATAGTTGGGTATCTCTATATTTTTGGATGAGTGTAGTTGGATAGTTAGCGTGTCGCTACGCAGAAAACACTTGTCCGAGAGCTCCAGTATTCTTGTGCCCCGTAAAGTTTGCGGGACGATTTTGCTAGTGCAGACTTCGTCCAGTGTAGTGCTCTTGGTTAGAACAAAGAGCCACTTGTTTGCTTGCGAAAGCTGTATCGAAAGGTTACCGGGGCGGCCCTTTGTAAATGACAAGAGTCAGGCAGTTTGGTGACGTACTTTAGTAGCTCGATTTCACAGATATTGTTTTCTGAATGCACGCTAAATATTGGGTGCGTCAGTCGGCAAAGGTAATGGAAGGCATCGCGGGTAAGGCAGTTTTGGAAGTCGATATTATTTAGGGTGTAGTAGTGTTCTCGATTATAATCGACCACTAGATAGTCAACGGATGGTTGGGTGTAGATGAATTCATTCCCGTTGGTGGTTGGGAGTGGGGCTACTTTGTATAGCTGATATGCCGTCCGATAGGGTAAGGGTATTTTGAATTCAAATATTATTTTATCTGCGCTTCTGGCTGTGCTTGTCTGACTCAATGCGTATATGCCGAACAAATCTTGTAGACCGGGGGAAATTGGTAGCCTCAGGTTATTGGGGAGCTTCTGCTGTATGACTAATAGGGAGTTCTTTAATTGGTTAGGAGTCATAATAGCAGGGTGCGGCTTGCCATGTTTCACATCTATCATGAGATCGAGGATAGAATTTATGGTTGCCTCATATCTCATTAACGAAAGAGTTACAGCATTAATGAGTGATTCCGTTTGCAGAGTTATGTTGAACTGTGACTGCGCGTCAAGCGTTGAGATCAGCAGTACTTCTATATTATTGATCTTCTCATTCAAAAATGAGAAATGCGCCTTAATTTCGTGCTGGCTCCTGTTGAAAATATTAACCGTAGTGTCTATTATTGACGTGTAGTTTCTCAGCAGGTTGAGGAGGCGCCTTTGGTCGGTTTTCACGCTGTCAATCAGGTGATCGTATTTAATGGCGTCATCCTCGTCTAAGGTTCCAGAGAGCATTTTACTCAAAGATCCTATTGCATTAAAGGGGCTGCGTTTTTGTTGGACATTAAGAGGAGTTAACAAGCTTTCTTTATCCTTTATATTAGCAAATATGCTCAAAATTTGTTTCAGTGCGGCCTGGCAGAGAAGGGTGTCGCCCGCATAAGAGGTCAACCGCTGACGAAGGCTTTTGATTACTGGTATGTATGTTGACCTCCATCCGCCTAAACTCGTGGTTAAGACCATTCAGGTCGAAGTAGACGATGAGTGGCATATCATCGTTGGCATATCATCGTTGCCACTCGTGGCTAAAAATACCCACATTACCTGTTTCCTCGAAGTAAATTCCGGAGTTACTCTCCAAATATGTGACGTTCAGCCCGGCCGCTGAGCTCCAAAAACATAGCAGCTGAATGAGCAGCAGAAGCTTACCCTTGTTTGACATCCTGTAATGGAAAGAGCCTCACTTATTTGACGTACAATTTTATGTCATTATTGGTTGGGACCTGTTGATGAGTTAAAACAAAAACTTGAAACTTGTCACCAAAAATCCAATGGGTTGTGTGATTATAAAATAACAAATAACAACTTTTTTAGCTTTTACTATTTACCAGAGAATCCAAATAAACGCCTCCTTGAACAAATATAAGTTTGACCCGGTAAAAAATATTAAAGAGTAATTCTGTTTATATTTCTTCCTCCTTGGTGTAATATAGGAGTTTTTGCCTCATAAAATTCACACTCAGAATTTATTCTGAGTTTATATGAGAGGAGATCCATTTGATCTCGTTCAAGCGTCTACAGCAGGCAGAAAACCAAGCTGTACCGATGAGTGTAAGGTTTTCTGCTAACATGAAACTATTCTTCTTTTCTTCTTTTTTTCTTTTTTCAGCCCACTGCAGGTGAACGCACGTTTGATTCATTTCGAATGAATCTGGATTTTAAATTTTTTAAGAAATTTTTTTTTCTATTTTTCTCAATTTTTTGGTTTCTCTTATTCTTTTTTCAGCCCATTGCGGGCGTACAAAGGTTCGATTCATTTTGAATGAATCTGGATTTCGAAATTTTTTTAATAGACTTTTTTTCTATTTTTCTCAATTTCTTGTTTTTTTTTTATTCCTTTTCTTTCTTCTATTTTTTCATTTGTTTTTCTGGTCACTCAATTTCGCTATTTGGGACGTTTTGATTAGTCAAAACCAAGACTTGTAACTGGTCACCAAAAATAAAATGGATTGTGTGACGAAGTAACATACATGTAAAACTCTTTTATCTTCTGCTTTATACCGGAGAAGCCAAAAAGGCGACTTCTTGAACAATTATAAATTTGCCCCGGTAAAAAATCTTACAGAGTAATCTCTATTTTTATTTCTTCCTCCTTGGTGTAATATAGGGAGATCCATTTGATCTCATTCAAGCGTCTCCAGCAGGCAGAAAACCAAAGTGTACCGATGAGTGTAAGGTTTTCTGTTAACACGAAACGCTTCTTCTTCTTTTCTCTCTTTCTTTTTTCAGCCCACTTCGGGCCAACACAGGTTTGATTCGTTTCGAATGAATCTGTTTTTTTAAATAGTTTTAATAAAATTTCGCTATTTGGGACCTCTTGCTGCGTCAAAGCCAAATCTTGAAACTTGTCACCAAAAATAAAATGGGTTGTGTGATCAAATAACAAATAAAAAGTTTTTTAGCTCTGCTCTATATCGGAAAACCCATAAACACGCCTTCTTGAACCAATATATGTTTGCTCCGGTAAAAAATCTTACAAAGTAGTCTGTATTTTTATTTGTTCCACCTTGGTTAATATAGGAATTTTTGCCTCATATATTTCACACCCAGAATTTGTTTTTCAAGTCACTCAATTTCGCTATTTAGAACCTGTTGATTAAGCAAAACCAAGACTTGAAAATTGTCACCAAAAATAAAATTGGTTGTGTGATGAAATAAAAAATAAAAAAGTTTTTAGGTTCTGCTACATATATACCGGAGTATCCAAAAAAACGCCTTCTTGAACAAATATAAGTTTACCACAGTTAAAAATCGTAAAGGGTAATCTCTACTTTAATTTCTTCCTCCTTGGTGTAAATACGAATTTTTGTCTCATATAATTGATACCCAGAATTTATTCTGAGTTTATATGAGAGTAGATCCATTTGATCTCGTTCAAGCGTCTACAGCAGGCAGAAAACCAAGCTGCACTGATGAGTGTAAGGTTTTCTGCTAACACAAACCCTTCTTCTTCTTCCTTTCTCTTTTTTCTTTTTTCAACCCACTGCTTCGAATGAATCTGGTTTTTTAACTTCTTTTAATAAAATTTTTTTTCTCTATTTTTTTCAGTTTTTTGGTTTTTTTCATTTCTTTTCTTTGTTCTATTTTTTCATCTGTTTTTCAAGTGACTCAGTTTCGCTCTTTGGGAAGTGTTATGAGTCAAAACCAAGACTTAAAGATTGTCACCAAAAATAAAATGGGTTGTGTGATGAAATAACAAATAAAAATTTTTTAGCTTCTGCTATATACCGGAGAATCCAAAAAAAACGCCTTCTTGAATAAATATACGTTTGTCCCGTTACAAAGTCTTAAAGAATAATCCATTATTTTTTAAGTATGACAGTCATATTGCTAGCTCGCCTTCCCTCTACAATGTGATTTGTTTTCGTGATTATCAATGGAAAAACCTCGAACTTTTATATGAGGTGTGTAGGTCTGCTGATTGGAACTTCAGTCTTGAGCGTGAAACTGGTACCGCACAGCAGGGTCGGATCCAGCAAGAGGCGTGGGGGGGGGCCCCCCCTCTGAAGCCAATTAAAACTAAAAATACAATAGTTATTCTGAAATTTTCCTAACAGCAAATCGCAGTAAGTCTGTTCTACTGCACTTTTTGTCAAAATCAAAAAAATCTCTATAAGCGTTAAATTTGATAAGTTTAAGAACACAGCCCTTATGGCTAGCGGCTTGGTCTTCGCCCCTTTTAGGTCATGGCTGTTGAAGCGTATAGAGAATACAGGAAGTACTGATACCTGTAAAATTCGTGTTCATGAGCGTGGATTTTCTCGGAGTGTTTGAACAGAGCCTATTCGCGTAAAATTGATGGAAGGTTTGTTTTAATTGATAAGTCGATAAGTCATCGATGTAAAGACGGCTTGTTAGAACATTATTAAAGCCAATATTTACTTTGTTTATAACCCGTAATTGGAGAAATGCATCGAAGCTACAAATGGCAAACAAATCATTGTGTATTGTTGTAGTGAATTATTACATTCAAAGCAAGAAATTTATTTTGAAATATTTTTTTTATTACTATATATTTAAATGTGCAATAGTTTTGCCGGAATACTTAGCCCATCAAACATTAAATAAAAACAAAATAAAACTGATGATTGGGAAATTCTCAATCAGTATCTTAGAGAAATTGATTTGTCGGTTTTTTTGCTTCAAGGGATGTTGATGAATGCACATTAGAACTTAGTAACATTCTAAGTCTAGGCAAGCGTGAATACATTCCGTATTCCTACAGCAAATCTCAGCAACAGTAAAATCGCTCTTGGCTTAATAAGAAGTGCAAGGTATCAATAAAAGCGAAAGATGGAGAATAGAAGAATTTTAAGAAATTTTGTTTTTAACGATTCTCAATTAAACTATAAATGCAAGAGAAAACAACAACCGCCTCCTCCAAGGTTTGAAACTGGGACCTTCCACTTCGCGTACGACTGCTCTTAACTCTGTGCTAACGAGACAGATGCTTTCCCTCTTGTATCTGTTTCGTTATCTGAGAGGTAAGAGAAGTCGCCCGGAAAGCGGATAGTACCGGTTTCAAACTCCAGACGATACGGTTGCTTTTTCCTCTTGTATTTTGTGATTTAATTTAGAATCGTTACAAATAAAAGTTCTTAAAATTTTTCTATTCTCCATCTATGACCGATTCTAAAAATTTTGAGCTCCATTCCCGCATTGGAAAAATAAATAAAAGTTATCCGCAACTAACGAGTGCCCATGTCCAGAACTGAAACAAGTCTACAAGTACAAATCTGCAGAAAGGAGAAGATAGTGATACTTCAAATTATCGACCAATTGCAATCACTTTGATTCTTTTAAAGATTTTTGAATCTATCATTAATTCTAAAATAATGAAGTATCTAAAAATCAATGAACTCAGCGTCAATTTGGCTTACGGACTAGACGCTCATCTAGAGACTTGCTGACTTATCTTACGAAAAGTTGGAACCGTGACCTTCACAATTTTTGTGAGTCCAAAATCGTTTATCTACATATTTCAAAGGCATTTGATAGAGTGTCTTTTAGCCAAACTGAAAGCACTTGGTCTCTCCTCTCTTCTTCTATTTTGGATTGAAAGATTTTACTCTGTTCGCCTAATCAGGGCTTCACCCTATAAATACCGGTGTGCCCGAGGGCTATGTAATCTCTCCATCTCTCTTCCTAATTTTCATTAATGATATTCTTTCCCTTTGCTTCAATTCCACCCATGGTTTTGCCGATGAAAGTTCCCTTACTCCATTGATACTCTTTCAGACTCCAGAGGGAATGCCAGATGTGTTAAACTAGATTGCATGATTAAATAATTGAATAACGACATTGGGCCAAAGCGAATCGCGTCGAATTCAATACTTTCATCTTAGTCCCAAAGCTGTCCCATCACTTTCAAAGAAGATCACAATTTCATAACTTTTTCACTTCCGTTTCTTTTGATGGAGCACTGATTTACGATACACCGCCTTTATGCATTCTTGTCATTAACATTTCCAGTGCGTTAAGCTGAACAAATAATTGTTTCTCTGTTGCCAAAGAAGCATCCAAATGTTTTTGATTTCTGAAAAGGTGAAAGAAATATTTCAGCCCATCGAATCTAGTGCTCCTCTACAAGTGCTACACATCAGACCTAGAATACAATTACCATAACTGGGCCGGGGATCGTCGTACAGCCTTGGATTCATTGAATATTGTCCAAAAGAGAGCCTTCGAGTTCATTGGCGATGTGGCAATAACTTGTCATACCGACTCACTCGAACACCGCTTTGTTCATTCCCTTATCGCTACATGCATGGGCAATGTTCTGATGAAATATCTAGTCAGATCTGTTGTAGAATTATTCTTGCACACAGTACACCATCTTCTGTCTTTCCTCCGGCATATAATTTGCAAAAGTTTAAGTGTGATGTTTCCATGAAGTTATATTCGTACAAGTTATGTATTGCATCTATTTTGTGACTGCTATTTTAAATAGTCGTAATGTTACAATTTATGATGAATTCATGAATTCGAACAAAATGTATTTTCTTATATTTACTAACTAAACCGCCATTTACAAACCAAAACAAAATAAATAATTTAACACCTCGTTTGACCTTTCGGAGTGGCAAATGTTGAACGTTGAACAACTCTCTTCACTGCGAGTGATAGCCACTCACTTATCTGTTTTACCCGTATTTTTAAAACTATATATTTTGTGCATTTGACGTTTAGGAGTGGTGGCGAATGTCTCTGAACTTTTGACCTGTTTCTAGTTTATACCGTATACCATAGTTGCGCCCCTCCCTCACAGGAATCCTGGTTCCGCCACTGCCGTACAAAACAGTAATCAGCCCTCCTTGCTTTCCACGCTGGATCTGCAAGTCAATGTCGTTAATACTAAAATTCTGTATCTGCTGGACAAGTATGATCCTCTTCAATCAAGAAGACTTGTTGCAAGTTGTTGCCCGTAGTTCTCCGCCGCAATAAGTAATCTAATTATTGAGCGCGATTTCCTGCATCACTGGCACAAGATTACCAAAACACAGAACAGCTTACTGGCATTCAAGCGGATTCGCGATCTCGCTGATGACCTTAATACATACTTTGTATTGCATAATAATAACGTAATTAGCACCTCATCAGATTTGAGTACGTTGCGCCATTGTACTCGCCCTGTGGACTCCGGTTTTAGCTTCCGTTGTATTGATGTGATTGAATCAATTGACACCATCAAATCTATTCGCTATGAGGCTATAGGTCCGGATAACTTACCACCCCGCTTTATTAAACTACTGGTAGGTTTTATAATTGAACCTATACTACAAATTGTTAACACCTGTTTGACATTTAGTGAATTTCCCACACTTTGGAAGGAAACTACAGTGGTTCACATTGCAAAAAAATAACTCTGCAAAGGAGCCAGGTGACTTCAGACCTATTGGCATATTATGCTTCCTAGCAAAGGCGCTGGAAAAAATTATATCTAAACAAATTCAACAGTATCTATTCCGCTACTATCTTCGGCGAAGTCAACCACTCAGTCTAAGAAGCAAGTGGCAACAGCAGGATCAGTAGCAGCACTACGATTCCCAACCTTAGTTTCAGGGAGCTCTTATGCCCAGGTATGTGGCAGTTCCAATAGAAAAGAGACGAGAGCTACGGGATACAGCTTGAGCACATTAGAGGATGCCCTCAGACTGCATACCTGAAGGCGATCTTCCACGTCATCTTCTGTGACCAGCTATTCTCCATGGAGATAAGAGAATGGTTGAGGTGTACACCACGACCCTCGAGAGTGCTACCAAGCTAATGCTTGAGGGCATCGAGGTGGAGGGTAGACACCTTGTGCCGTTCTCAATCAAGAGAAGCGGGAAGAAGGCTGAACCGAGATTTCCCTCGAAGGAAACAACAGCTACAGTAGTGGCTCTGGAGACGGAACCTTTAGCCGGCACTCAACCTGCTATTTTGGAGCAGCCAGGGGTTGAGTTGCCTGAAATTGTCCCAGAGGCAAAAAAAAATAGGGCTGTAAACGGCGCCACGACTAAATGTGAAAACACGGCTACTTCCGACGAGGAGTCGAGTAGCCAAGTAAGGAAGAAAGGGAGGACGAGGGTGAAGAAGGTTGACCGGGTGATGCTGCCTCCTCCAGAGTCAACAAAGCCAGTCGCTCCAAAACGGCCCCACTCGGAGGAGGACGATAGTGGAGCTCGCGGTTCGAAGGTTGTTGTGAGAGAGTCGAAAGTATGTCTCGAACAGCTTTCGGAATGCGATATTACCGGGTTGGACGAGACCTGTCCCTCGAGCTTCACTGGATATGAGTCGTGTTGTAGCACTATTTCGACTGGTAGCCAATTTGAGGTCTCGAAGGGGATGGAAAAGCTTCCTAGGGAGAAGAACTCCGAAATTCTTGGCCAGCTCTAGTACAAAAACAGTTCAGATAAAATCTGCAGTATTCTTGTAAACCAGCTGGATAGACCAGAGTTGTTACTTCCTTAGCTTCAACTCCTACAACAGGAGTCCAAGAAGAAGAAGAAGTACAACGATTTAGCTCGGTTAGAAGGACTCCATAGGAAGGTGGAGGAGTTGATTCAGAAGCATTGCTTGGCCGATTCTCCCCGGCACTAGATGTCGTACTATCATCGTTTGAGCTTCTTATCTCTTTGAATGTGTAAGAGAGCGTCTCTTAACACCGGGGGTTAAGTGCTCATACAACACTACACAGTACTATCGAATATGTCAAAATGTTCGATATAGATATTACACTTCTGCACAAGACAAATATACACAACTTGAACGTTATGCTTGCCTGCCCTCTGGCTATGCAATTTTTGCCACACCTGCACCTTGCCCAGACTCAGAGGTGGCTATCATTGTATCCAACAAAATTACACTATCGTCTTCAGTAAATACAGATATTTTCCCAAGCTTCGCTTCTTCCTTGGAATTTGTCGTTCAAGAAAAACATATCAAGGCAGTAAACGTGTACCTCCCTGATGACCAGGACATTACAAAACAAGTTCTTGATAGTGTTAAAGCCGGTTTGGTGAATTTTAGCGGCGAAACTATCCTCGGAGGTGATTTCAACTGCGCGCTGAATCCCTCACTAGATCGGCATTCCGGAGTTAAGTTCAACTTCGTCAGTGCTACTCGATAGAGGAATTTTATCGGTGTTTTCAGACTCGTGGATGTCTATCGTTGGATGCATCCTAAACGAGGGTCTCGCGAAGTACCCGTGGAAGTCTCGCAGGCTCCAGAATTGAGAGACTTTACGTCTCACCTGGAATACTAGAACATTTCGTTGGTGTTACTCATGAAGTGTGTTCCGTTAGCGGTCATCTTCTTGTAGTTGCAACTAGCACTCTAAAAAGAATAACTGCATACTAGACATTCTACAACTATTTGTTCAATTCCGAGCAGTTCATCAACGATTTCATTGAATCCTGACACGATTGGCAAGAGAAGAAAATTGAATTGGTAAGCCCCAAATTCGATCTCTTATCGAAACGAATTTCAATCAAAGTGGGTATCAAGCTTCCAGCTTGTCGGCCGAGGTATCTCGGGTGGCAGCTCTTCTTCCAACACAGCCGGAGTTTATCCTTTATTTTAACGGAATAAAGGAACGCTTAGCAACACAAACTTACAAGCACAGCTTGGAGTTTGTGCTGCGCAGGCAATCACGCTGGCTGAGGAAAGGCGATTCTCCAACCGAGTACTTCTTCCAGGCAACTAGACGACATAGTGCTTCTTGTGAAGTTGAATCGATAGTTGATGAATCTGTATAAGTCCTCAACGGACAGCAGCTATCAGACTATATTCGAGGCTACTACAGTAGTCTATACTCTGAATCTACGTCGACAACATCCTCGAGCACTCGTGAATTTCTTGAGAATATTCCCATTTTCTCTGAAGACAGTAATGAGCTCCTGGATACAGTAATAACTCTGGAGGATATGATAGCTGCGACAAAAGATCTAAGACGACACACTTCACCTAGGTATGACGGCTTGACTCCAGAATTCTTCATACCTTTCAGAAATTGATTAATTTCTGACTTTTTGAAGTCTTCAGTTCGGAGCTTGAGACTCATTCAGACTTTTTTTGTAGTTGGAGGAGGTCTGTTATACCATTGATTCCAAAAAAAGGAGATCTTCAGATGATGGGTAACTGGAGACCAGTAACCCTATGCAATGTGGACTTCAAAATCGCCTGCAAAGTGTTAGGGGCGATACTCTGTTTCGTGATTGCTTCAGTAATACAGCCGGAACAGTCCTATTGTGTTACTGGTCGTAGTGTCTACGACAACGTCGCGGTAGCCAAGCATTTGTTTGCCTACCATGAACAGACAGCTACACAAATGGCCATGATTTCACTAGACCAATAAAAGGCTTTTGATTGCATCTCGCACGAGTATCTCTTGACTGCTCTGGAGGCTTTTGTGTTTCCACCCAGGTGCCTGGATAGCGTCGGGAAACTGTACAGAGATTCAGCGGTTTTGATTAAGCATCAAGGACAAGTTCTGGCTCCTATATCGTTTCATCCAGGCATCAGACAGGGCTTTCCATTGTAAGGTATGCTTTATGATCTTTCGTAGGAGCCGCTACTGGTGAATCTCCGTCTAATGCTCGGACAATATTCAGTTCATCTACCATATACCAATGTGAGGCCTCTTATGTTGGATTATGCGGATGACCTTGTTATTTTCCTGACAAGAGATGAAGCTTTTCCAGTCGCTGGTGCTGTTTTCGAACAGTACGAACGTATAGCGGGCGCTAAAATCAAATTTAGTAACAGTCAAGGCTTGTGGTGTGGAAGGTGGAGAAATTGTACAGATAATCCACTGACCATCCAATTGGCTATTACTTCCATGAAGTATTTAGGTGTGTATATCGGACGCGAGAATTAATCAAATAATAGCCGCATTGCTCTGGAGAAACTCTCTAAAGCTGTAAGCTTATGACGTAGTCGACTATTTCCATTATCCTTAATGGGAAGGTCAGTCGTGATAAACTATTTGATTACCTCGTTCATCGTTCATCTGCTAAAGTCTGATGAAGGCTTTGTAATTCTTCTTCAACCAAACGCGATAGACCCCTTTTGGTTCCGGAAGACGATGGGTTGCTGAAACCACGCTCTGTCTGCCAGTCAAGATAGGTGGATTAGGTCGCACTAACTTGGTTGTGAAATCAAGGTGTATCCAAGTACGTGCATTCCAAAGACTGTTTTGGCAGAGAGACACCTTGATTTCTCAACTGTGGGTGAATGTACTGGGAGGAAACGGCATAGGGGAGTATTACTACCTGTGTTCTGTTCGACCACTCTATCCTCGTGACTAGTCACAAGATCTTATCTCAACGATTCAGAAATGGGGCAGAATCAGACCAGCATTTCACCTTAAGTGGAATGCTTTAAGGTACATACTATTCGCGTCGATTCCAATTGGGTTTAATCCTGAACTAATAGATTCAGTATTCAGTAATGCTCGAGGTTTTGAAGCTGACACGCATACAGTGACAGTTCGCGGAGATATTATTTATACCTCTGGAAACTGTCTCGAGTAAATATTAACACTTCACAACTACACAATCGGGTTGCTTTTGCTCCAACTTAGGACCAGTGACCCTGCTTAATGCTTTCGTTCTGAACAGACCACCTCATACACCTTCCAGCACTCTTGCAACATGTATGCTCAGTGACGTGCTTATGTCTATAAGCCCTCTAGAGTATACAGGATAGAACAGATGGCGAACACACCTCGGGGTGAATATCGACGTTATGGGAGGGATAACTTGTAGGGTAGTCTACAGTTATCCTTCTAATTATATAGATGCCGATGTAGCATTCAAATTACTGAATTATAGTCTTGAGCATGCTAATCAGTTGTCACATATTGACCAACGAGTTCAGAGGATCTGCACAGTTTGTGCTGGTGAAGGCACCCTTTTTCATAAGTTCTTCACTTGCCCAGCTTTACAAAATCCAATGGAACTCGTCCGCGATATGTGCCAGTTGATCCACATGAATTTCGACATTACTAGAACATCGTTTCTATGGGGACCAAAGCTTTGTAGTCGGGTGAATTGTTTGATTAGCTTTGTGCTGACACTGGCCAAATCTACAATTCACTTGTAATACATGAGAGTCGAAGGTGGGAGGCAGAACACTGACCCACAACACCACGCACGAGCACTTAAGCGCCACTTCTTTGACAGATTGAAGAGCCGTTTAATTTTTGACTATCAGAACCGGCTTAACACAAGATCGCTGCATGGACACGTTTAATAAATAAACGGTCAACAATACATGCGTTTCATCACTTAGTCGGTGTTAGTATTATTATGTTACACTAAACATAGACCAAACACCAGAAGAACTGTCATGCAAAAAAGAACAAAAAGATAAAAAACCAAATTAAATCTAAAAGAAGATTAAATATTATATAGACGTTTCTTTAAGACATGCTTAGAGTCCTCAACAACAAAAGAATCAGCCAAGTTATTAAAAATAATACATATGCGATTAATAGGTTTACATGCAACAGAGGTAGCCTTCTCAAATTGTGTCTATTATCACGGAAAGAGATTTTGTCAAGTAACAACGTAGAATCAACATTCGCGTTTAACAGTTGGTGAACAAAAGTTACATCGGCAAACATGCGACGTTTTTCAAGTGAGTGCATGTTCAAAAGCTGCAAGCGATCCTCATAGGGTGGAAGAATCAATGAGTTATTCCAGGGTAGGTCCCTAAGGGCAAAGCGCAGGAAATTTCGCTGAACAGACTCGATACGGACGATGTGTGTACCGTAAAAAGGAGATCAGACCTGGCTAGCGTATTCAAGAAGTGGTCTGACAAAGCAAGTATATAAACGTAATGTTATGGAGTGATTCGAGAACTCTCGGGACCAAAGTTTTATAAAGCCCAGCATAGAACTACTCTTAGATACCATGTGGTTTATGTGGGAGTTAAAATTCAATCTATGGTCACATTTGACACCCAAGTCACAGACAGAACTAACGCGGCGAATTGAGGAAGCCGAGAACCCATAGACATAAGAGATAGGATTAATATTCCTGTGGAAAGTCATCACCTCACATTTGTCGATATTGAGTACCAAATTATTGCTTTTGCACCAATCGTAAAATTTGTGGAGGTCACCCTGTATAACTTGACAATCATTAATAGATTTAATCTGAGCGGAAAGTTTAATGTCATCAGCATAAATTAAGACTTTGCAGTGCTTCACTACGGAGACAATGTCGTCTATAGATAGAATAAATAGCAACGGGCGCAAATGACTACCCTGAGGTACGCCAGACGAAGCTTTCAAGATTCTAGAGATGGAGCGGAGGAAATAGATTTGGTATGTTCTATTATCTAGATATAACTTCGTCCATTTTAGGAACTTTTCCATTTTAAACAGTATCACGGAGACAGATAGTTTGTCGAAAGCTTTATAAAAGTCTGTATAAATACAATCTGTCTGGTAGCCTTTTTCAAACCCGTGAATGGTATCAGAGACAAATTCCAATAAGTTAGTGGTTGTAGATCTGCCCGAAATAAACCCATGTTGGTTTGAAGAGAGCAAATTCTTGCAGGAAATTGATAACGGAAAGTAGACGATAGATTCGAATGATTTGGGCATGCAAGATAACTTTGCAATAGGCCTATAGTTAGAGATATCTTTTCTACTGCCTTTTTAGTAGACAGGTATGATAAAAGAATTTTTCCATAGCTGAGGAAAACAACCACTATCGAGCGACTTTTGGAAAATAATTCTCAGCGGGGTTGCCAGGGAGAGGCAACATGACTTAAAAAAGGCTGGAGGTATCCCATCAGGATCCGTTGTAAAGTCATTTGGAAACCCATTAATATGATCAAGTATATCCTCTTCTGAAATTGGAGGTATAGTGAGTGAAACGTTATGAGAGTCGTTCATATGACTGAAATTGCTACTTTGAAGTCGAAAATTTGACGAGACAAAGGCATTGTCAAAAAAGGAAGCAAACATATCACAAATCTTAGACGAATCATCACTAGCAGAATCCTTGTACCTCATGGTATTGGTATAGTTATCCGTTTTTTTCTTCATGTTAGTAAACTTAAAAAAGTTACGTGGGTCACTAAATAATTTCGCACGCATACTTTGAATATACTCGTTATAGAGTGAGGAGGAAAGTTCTTTGAACTCATTATATGATGTGAGGAAGTTATTGTGACTTATAATGTCCTTGTCCCTCATATAACTTTTCCATAATTTATTCTTTTTATTTTTAAGACGCTTCAGTTCTTTATTGAACCATGGTGGGGACGTTTTAGAACGCCGCTGACGCTCCCGGTGAACGTGGGAGGAAAACAAATCGAAAAGAATTATATGAAATTTAGAAAAGGCTTCGACAACATTATTGCTAGCCAGTAGTGTGTTAAAGTAAATAGATGTAAGTATACTGGAAATTTCCGAAAAGTTAGCCTTTCTAAAATTGAAAAAGTATTCAGTTTCGTCACAATTTGTAAAGTTTTTGGTTTCATAGCAATATGTAATTAGTAGTGGGGAGTGATATTTATTTATTATAACTGGGCTAGGTTCAACTAATAAGTTACCCGTGTCAGTAGAAAATACCAGGTCTAACTGCCTACCCATGTCATTCTTAACATTACTGATTTGGCTGAGACCAAGAGATGAAATAGCGTCCAGGAAAAGTTATTCTCTTATTGTCAAGTTATTAAGTTGGAGATAGTCTTCGTCATCATCGGTTAATACCCATTGTATATTGGGTAAGTTAAAATCACCAATAAGTAGTAATTCGTCAAGAGGCTCCATTTTACCATGGATAAAATTAGAAGTTGAAATGAGCAGGTCGTATTAATTTTGACCTTTGTCATCAACAATATTTATAGAATCTGGAGGAATATAACAACAAAGTATGTATATGTCGTGTTTTAAGAGAGAGGGGATGGCGTTCAGAAGGCACAAATAATTTAGTAAAAGCTCCGGAGGGCCAAAATAAGGGATCCAATAACCGGTCCCGCACATCCGCTGAAACAGTTAAGACAAAGGATGCAACCGGTTTGGATCATTTACTAATCTTACGACACGAAATATTCTCCGTTGCAACATTTCTGGAGGTTATATATTTCAATATGTCCTCACACAACGTTTCAGGAGAGAAACGAGTGATGAAAATGCTCGAACGTTTTGATACTGTTCTCAAAGAGTGACCAATACCATTTCCAAACGAGGACACCGGTGAAGCAACATTCCCAGCTGTGGAACTAGATGCAGATGCAAGCGAGAATTGACCCAAAGCGTTACCTGAGGCTACATCAGCCGAGGTGCTCGGACTAATATTGGGAGCGGGAAGGTGCAAATTAGATCATTTCCCATGGCACGACTGGCGCTTGCGACGAGGCTTAGAAGTAGGTAGAATAGGTGGCACATCAGTTCCTCTGCTGATAGCAGAAGTCTTTTTATCGGAGGCTGTATTCATTAACAATTCAGCATTATTATCATTAACGTTATTATGAGAGGTAGACGGTGAGTTATCATTAAGCACATTGATATCGTTGAGGGGCGAAACCGGCAAGTTACCAATAGTCTCATTATTTGGAGTAAGCACTGCATTGAATTCGCTGTGTAAATCAGAGCAGCAAGTGGTGGGAAGCGGTAGATTATAATGGGTAGCTGCCCGCACCTTTATTTCATCAGCTATATCCCCAATTAAAATTTTTGCAACAGATACCTCATGAGCAAGCTTTACAAGAATGGAATTGTACTTAGACTTTGAAGCTGTATCCTGAACGATGTTTTCAAACGAATGGGGAATATCGTTGATATATGTTTTTAAATCCAACAGGTGATTATTTAATGACGACGAGATCGCCTCATAATGTTTCGAATGTGTAGCATAATCCATGAATTTGCACGCAAGGGAATCGAAGAGCTTGCATATCTTCTCGTCAAGAGTTTGAGCATTTTGTGAAAAGGAAGTCAAGTTTTATCTTAATGCCTTCAAGTTTCTTACCGAGGGCGTCAATGTTGTTTACCTTGGCAGCGACGGAAGTAATCAACAGAGCTTTAGAAGAAAGAACGTCAAATGCAGACAGCACGGATGCAACATTCGAGGCCAGCTCAGTTTGAGTAGATTTAATAGAACTAAGGTGAGTGCTCAGATTGTCAGAGTTGCTGGTCAAGTCCTTCAATTGATCACTGTTACATTTGATGGCAATCAATACATGTGGAATAGTAATTTCCTTGCATTCAGTACAATAAAAGGAAAAAGCGTTGGTGATCTCCTGAAAAGACTTTATGGATAAACGACCGAAATTGGAGAGTCCAACACAGGATGGATGGAACGATCTGACGCATAATCCACAACAATAAATCAGGGAAGAGCTGTTGTCGGAGATGGAACAATTAGCATAACCACAGCGAGCCATTATGTAGTGAGGAAACAGTCCCAAAATAAAAATAAAAACAAAGTGTCCTGGGTTACCGGATAAATTCAAAATTGATGTGTTAAATCCTGAGTCACAACCAAATCCGGTTGGAGAAATTGATAAAATTAATCTTTCTTGTGTCTAAAACTGTTTCACTACTAATGAGGTTGGATCAATTGGAAGTTTGTTCCGAAAAATGGTGTAATCGATTTCCGGATAAATTGGGGATTGTATCCCAACCAATGTGTCTTGGAAGTTCGAAATGGTTATGTACTAGGTGAAAAATTATACAAAATGAGGAGAACTGATGCAAATGTCCAGTGGGGCTGCGATGGCTTAAAAATAAATCCGCAGTTGCTCCGTGAAACAGGTGTTAACAGGTGTTAATGGAGTCAGCGTGATGAAAGAAAATCTTTTTTTGTTTTTTTTTTTTGTTTCTACACGAAGGCAGCCTTGATACAATCAATCAGCATCAGCACAAACTCTCAGGCAGTAAGGTGATGTAGCGCTCCGGTAAAGATAAAATTTTCGTGTGAGGATTTCCAGAAAAATTAAGAGCTTCAGCAGAGCATATACTGCCTGAAGAAAATAAATGTTTTTTTTACCTTTCTAGAAGAGATTTCAAATTGTTGAAAAAGATGATCAGGAATCAACGTCTGACAGAACTGTCAGACAGAAGCAGATGATTAAAACCCTTAATGCAGGCAATTTCGCGTTTGAACTTCAACAAAAAAGCCGAGATTATACACCAAGGAGACTAACTTTAGCGAACGATCACAACAAAAATAAAAACAACTCGGAAAACTCAGAAAATTAAAAGACAGAAACAAAACAGAAATTAACATCGACTCTTCCTCTTCTTCTTGTATATCTAACAACGAACGCAGACACATTCAACTGCACATGGCAACTACTATCTTCGGTGCAGGATGGAGTTCTTGTCTTTCGCTGGTGATAACAGGCCACGGCATTTGCAACACTAGTCCACGGGGCTTCTACCCGCTTAGGAATCGTTGCACGTGCTGTGCGAATGACAAGCACTCTGTTAGAGATGCTAAGATGGAGGGATGATGAGAACTGTTTGTAGAGGTCTACGATACTACCGGCTGCTCTCGCGGGACGCTATGATATCGGTGGTATTGGACAAAATTATTTTTGAACACAAATTCAAAATTTCGCATTCGGTCATTTTACAAAAATTCTTGTTCTCTATTTTGGAAACTTTTCTTGGTGAGCTCTTCTTGTAACTGCCACTTATCTGCAAATATAGGCACATTTTAAATTTTAGCATTTTACCTCGACTTTGGCTTTAAACTTATATTTTCAAAATTATTGTAAAAATTCTACTTTACATTTCTTTTTATTGTTTCTTTAGTTCTTATACAATTGTTTGAGCCTTTTGCGTCCCATTTTAGTTATCTAGAGCCTTTTCTCATTTTGTTTTTTCAGAGCTACTTTTTCTTTTTTTTATACTTTAGAGCCATTTTATAATGTTTTTTCTATTAAAGAGTCATTATATACATAAAAAAAAATACTTCTATCAATGGTATTGTAGCAGTTTCCTTATTTATCCTGCAAATGGTAATGGAAAGATGGAGCGAACTAATAGCTTCTTGGCCATATGAAGTTACATTTTGTGCAATCATTTTTATCGCCATAGTTTCTAGTGAAAATCTGTCAATTTTATCTCAATAATCACTTTCCCCTGTACACTGCTTTTAGCTGCATGCTCGTTTTCCTGTTTGCTGAGTGGAATCAGGCAATTCGCAGAACAAATTGAACATTTAAGACTGGAAAATAATAAGAATACTGTTCAATCTTATCTGACTACAATGAATGCGCTGAAAGAATACTCAAACATCAATGATGGGCTACGATCAGAACGGTAGTAATAAATTGGCTTGGGATACCGTACAAGCTAAACATGAATGTTGTGGTTCAAGTTCACCTGATGATTGGTTAACAATAAGATCTTTTTTATCTTCGTCTTGTTGCTATACAGAGTATGAATTATGTACCATAAGAAATTCATACGGGAAAGGTTGCGTGAATAACTTAACTGCTATTATTAAGGAGCACATTCGGTACTTACTATTTAACTTCTTATCATGTTTGAAGTGATTATATTTATCATCTACACAACTGTATATTTGAAAATTAAGAGGCGACACACTAAAACTACAAAGACTCTAGAGAATTTAAAGCTTAACTCAAGGCAAGTGTTTTCAGTACCAGTTTTGTCTACAACTGACGGAAATCATATTTAATTTGTCGAGTTTGTTATGAAATTCTTTATTATATAGTTTAATTATTAATATTACCAACTAATATATTGCATCTTAAAAATATGTTTATGCTGACAATTCCAAATAAAAAAAAATTATTATTATTATTTTTATTTCATCCTCCTTCGTGTAATATAGGAAATTTTGCCTCATATAATTCACACCCAGAATTTATTCTGAGTTCGTTATGGAACTATTCTGAGAGCGATTGACTTGGACGCGAAGTGCGGTCTGCCAGCATGAGCTGACAGATCACTCGGTGGACAGCGTTGACGTGCAGGGCGGCACGCAAGCTCGCCTCGGCTATTGGCGGAGAGTGTGGAGGGATCCAAGAAAACCTGCCGCTGTCACCTGTCATATACAAAAATTTCGTGCCTACACGCAAGCCGTCGCACACATCTGGTCCAGAAGGGACCCTTACACGACTTACCAATACTTACGTGACGGCGCAGGTGACGTGCTTTCGGATACTTGGCCCCCTCCTCCCCATCCACCCATACGACACTGGGGGCTGCAATTTAATTTCAGTGGCCCTAACAATCTGACCTAAAATGCGAGAAGAGTAGTGAACGTAGTCAACCACTGTTACAAGAGGGCTCCGGGAGAGTGAGAGGAATTGAAGGAAACTATCGCCAGAAGATTTATTAACATGGGACCGTTGTCCTTGAATATTCCAAACACTTCCTGACTTTAGAAGTTACATGAGTTTAGTACTAAGCTTAGTTTCACCCCCGTAGCAAACGGGGTTTCTATCAAAAACTTTCTAATATAGATATAGTAGAACCAATATAACCCGAAGAGTATACGCGGAATTTCCTTTACAGAAATCTACAGCATTTCATTTTCTGAGCAATTTCAAAGGCTCTTACCATAGACAAATTAATAACATACAAAGACTGGACACGTAGAACAAAAATATGCAACGCTTTTCTAGAATATAAAAATTAACGATGCCTTGACGATGTCTCGACTTGGCACTTGATGACGTGCACAAAGGGTAAGCCACCAATGCCTCGCTCCATACAAAATCACAGTTGCCTCGATCCGATGAAGAGATGCCACAAGTTTTTCTTAGAAATTTACTGGAAATTTCTTCCTTCAAATTTTTATGCATTGGCCGGACCAAGAGCTGTGCCTTGCTCGAATATAAAATCTAACAACGATGCCTCACCTGATTTAGGGAAGGCCGCAATTTTTTCTTAGTAATTTACTGGAAATTTTTTCCTTAGAATTCATACGCACTTTTGGAGGGCGACAACAATTTTTATGAGCGTAGACGCTAGACAAGCAATAAGCAATTGTTTTATTTTTTAGAAATTTACACAGTGTTTCGGTAGAATTTTTATTAATTTTGGTGGCCGACTAGAATTATTTTCAGATACAGTATGTACATCGTTGTTAGATTTTATATTCGAGCGCGGCACTGCTCTCGGCCTGGCCAATGCATAAAAATTCGAAGGAAAAAATTTCCAGCAAATCTCTAAGAAAAACTTGTGGCCTTCTCTTCATCGGATCGAGGCAACTGTGATTTTGTATGGAGCGAGGCATTAGTGGCTTACCCTTTGTACACGTCATCAAGTGCCAAGGCGAGGCATCGTCGAGGCATCGTTAATTTTTATATTCTAGAAAAGCGTTGCATATTTTTGTTCTACGTGTCCAGTCTTTGTATGTTATTAATTTGTCTATGCACTTACTATGTTCGTGTGTACTTCTTTAGTATGCGTGCACCAACAATTGTTAATTGCACAAAATATATACCTAATTGTATCTATATGGTAATTTGGTTCAATAATCGACCTTGCAAAAACAAATATATATATATTATAATGAATTATGATTCCTGTTTTTTGTACCGCGACAATTCAATTGTTTTAATTGCCGCCCTTTTTGAAGAACGTTGCCTAAGTACAATACCTATGCAACCTTGCGTGTTACCCTAGTACAAAACTAGTGCAACGATTCGTGGAGAACTGGGTAAGAAAAAAATTAACGCCTGCTTTGATAAAAGTGAAAACTGTACTATATTTTATTTTACACAAAATTACGTTTTTATAATAAAAAATGCTTATTTGACATTTTCGTAAACCCTAAGCAGCATAAAATTTTATCATTTCATATTTTCCCACACCTTATCACCACAAAATATTTTTGTCGGATTCTAATTACATTGCAATACCTTTGTCGGATTCTAGTTTCATTGCCAGACGATTTTGTGGCGACAAGAATGTGGGAAATGTCTAGTCGTAAGAGCTGTAAAATTTAGCAATAATGATGAATGTTATATACATACATTCATCTGTTTGCTAAATTTTATGGAATTTTGATACTTTAATTTCTATTACTGATTTATATGGTATGTGATATTCAACATCCTCCCCCGCGTTGAACATTAAGTTCAACCATTTCTACCGTTTCAGGTCGGAGGCTGAATTGAGAGCCTGCATTGTTGGGCCGTGTTACTCTAGCTGCCGGGGTTGGAGGCAATGGTCGTCTTGCTGGGTGTTGTCTTGTGAGATGCTTCCAGAGGAGATAACTACAGATGATTAGAGTTATGAGCAGCCCAATGTATCCGATGGCAAACTGATGGGCATCTGGATGAGTGATTCTTCTGTAACACGTAGTTGTTGTAGTTTATCCTTAAGCTCAATAATGTCATTGGAGATATTTTGATGTTCTGAGGGTTTATAATAGAGCTCTGCAATCTCAACTGGACCTAAAAGTTCAGTTATATTCTTGGTAGGAATAAACGATGTTCTTAATGTAGAAGGGTATAGGTTATGTGCTTGGATAGTAGTTGATTCATCCTTGATGGTGCAGCCATTGCTGATATTGAGTACTCCTGATCCTGATAGGGATTTTTGTACAACTGTGTTTCCGCATACAATGTTTATTGTTGTTTCTTCCTTCATGATGTAGATCCAATGGTTCGAACTGACAAGTTGTATACATCGGGGTGTATTGTAGGATTTGTTAATCTTGCAGGTAGGTAATGATGGAGAGTTTGTGAGAAATCCAATTTCACAAGCGCTGGTGTTGGCTCCCTTTCTGAATAGAGGATGATGCTGCTTGCACAAATGATTGAAGTGGCCAATTGTAGAATATATTGCCATTTCTTGTTCTGACAACGGATAGTATTGATCACGATGTAGATTGATCATGAGGAATTGAGATGACGGCTCGATGATCACAAATGAGTCGTTAACCAAAACTGGAACCGGAACAATTCGTAGTAATTCGAATGGTTCGTAAGAAAGTAATGGTAGTTTCACTCTGAAGATCAACTGTGTTTTTGCTACACGCACTTCAACGGTTATGAGGCTGTAGAGTTCTAATAAATTACCTTGATTTGCTGGTAACCGCAAGGTCGGTGGTAGATTTTCTTTGATAATAATTAATTGATTTCGAAACTGCTTCGGTGTTAGTAGTGTGGGATTCATCTTTCCGTGGTGAGTGTCTATAATGACATCCAGCAACATTGTCTGCATTCGTTGATAGTTGGTGGTTGCCAAAATTAAACGCACTGCCAAGGCGTTGAAGATTTCTAAGATTCTTTGTTCTTGAACTTCCTTGGTTATCCCTTTTAGTTGGAGAATGGTTCGATTTATATTGTCTTCAAACTCTTGTAGTCGACCTGCCATTATCTCACTAGATTTTTTGATTACATTTACCGTTGAGTCCACTATAGAAGTTTGGTTTTTTAGTAATTCCAGTAAATGTTGCTGATTTCCCTCAAGATTATTTATTATTTGAGATATTTTCCCGGCATAGGTCGAATCCAATACTCCAAATAAGGAATGTGCAAGATTTCCCACAATATCTAATGGGGCCCTTCTATGTCTTGAACTCGAGTCACGGGTGAGGAACACATTGTTGTTTTCGAGTTCTGTTACTGTGTCAGAATATTGAACAACTGTTTGTGTGCATGCTTGAGTACTGCTTGTTGAATCACAAATCTTCATTAGATTGTTTATCCCATTCTTGATGTTTTCAAGCTCCTTCCAGTATGATTCCAAGTTGTAGTATATAATCAGTTTCCATTCGTTGGTCACGAGGTGAGTGGATCCCATGCTTTCAAAGTACAATCCTGGTTCAGTTTTAAAAGGAGATAACTGTATTGGATTGTTCGCTAATATCGGTACAATCAGGCATGCCAGAAGAACCACACTTATAGGTGAGATTGCACGTCGGGATTTTTTGGCAGGAGTCCCATGTTGCGGTTCTCTCTCTTCGTCTCTCTTGTTGCCCGAAGGAAGAGTGCTCTGGATATTAGGATCTGCTGAAGGCTCGACTCCAGCGGAAATGTTTAGTTCTTGTTCTATAGGTAATGGAGCTAATTTATGTATCGGCCGTTTTAACATTCCGGATATTGTTTTGACATCAGCCACTCGAACCAAGCCATCTGGTCCCTTAATAGTGTTAACTATTCGGCCTAATTGCTAACTTAATGGAGGGAGATTGTCATCCTTTATCACGACCATAGTCCCTGGTTGCACGTTTTCGCAGTGCTGCTTCCATTTGTAGCGATGCTGCAACTCACATATGTACTCCCTTGTCCATCGCTGCCAGAACTGGTTTTTTAACTCTGATATTTGTTTCCAATTTTTGAGCAGAGACGTCTTTGAAGAATGTGCATTGGGATCAACAGCACTTGTTAGTGGTTCAGCAATTAGAAAATGACCTGGTGTTAGCGCACAAAGATCATTTGGATTGCTTGACATTGGTGTTAAAGGCCATGAGTTCAAAATTGCCTCAATCTCTGTCATTATTGTCGTTAATTCTTCAAAAGTCAGGGAAGCTGAAGCTACACTCTTTTTAAATAAATGCTTAGCTGACTTTACTGCAGCTTCCCATAGGCCACCGAAATGAGGAGCTCTTGGTGGGATAAAATGGAAGTCAATGCCTCTATTTGTGCAGAACTGTGTTATTTTTCCTTCAGCATTTTTGCTATACACTGCTTGTTGAATCTCCTTTAACTGGTTGCTGGCTCCCACGAAGTTAGTTGCATTGTCACAGTAAATATTTCTACAGTTACCTCGCCTGCTCACAAATCGCTTCAGGGCTCCAACAAATGCATCGGTACTAAGATCGCTTACCACTTCTATATGGACTGCTTTGGTGGAAAAGCAACAAAATATGGCCACGTAACATTTTTGAGGTCTCTTACCTCTCAGCTTGAAATGAATGGAGAACGGTCCACAGAAGTCAATTCCCACGTTGATAAATGGTCTTGACGGTTGAACTCTGTGAGCAGGAAGATTTCCCATAAACTGCCCAAAGAGTTTCGGCTTAAATTTCCAGCAACGTACGCAATTTTGAATTATTGACCTGGCAATAGTTTTTCCTTTGATGGGCCAAAATTTTTGTCTTGTTATTCCCAGTAGTGCTTGGGCGCCTACGTGTGAGTTTGTTTCATGAATATGAGTCAGTAATAATTTGGTTACGTGGTGACCATATGGTAGAAGAATCGGATGTTTAGCGTCGTAAGACAGTTCGGATTCTTGAAGCCTTCCTCCAACTCTTATAATTCCCGTTTCATCTAAGAATGGGCTAAGACTGCATAAGTTGCTGTTTGCATTAACGTGCTTACTTCCTTGAAGATGTGCTATGTCTTCTTCGAAACCTTGCTGTTGAACTTCCTTTAGGATCACCATTAATGCACTATCTAATTCTTGTACGCTAAGCTGATCGTTTTTCCGTTCCTTCGGCAGTTGACCGATGTTTTTAATAAATCTCAGGATGTATGCCAACGTTCTTTGTAAATATTTGAACGAATTTCTGTGCTCAATACCTTCTAATATAGAAATCCTCCTCGTGATTGTTGATAGCACCACCTTTGCCTGTCTCTTTTCCAAGTCTGTCGTCAAATTTGACGGTTTCAGCGGCCATGAGGATTGATGCCCATGTAGGAAGAGTGGCCCATACCACCATAGAGAATTGTTCTTTAGGCGCTCTGGCGTAGTTCCCCGTGAAGCTAGATCCGCAGGGTTGTGGTTTGATGGTACATGGAGCCACTGATCGGCTGTACTTACTTCTTGGATTGCAGCTATGCGATTCGCTACAAATGTGTAATGTGAAGATGATGATGAATTTAGCCAGGCTAGCACTATTTCTGAATCGGACCAACAATAACAGGGGTGATTCCATTTCAAATCCCTTTTAACTCGATGCATTAAGTTGGCTGTTAACTTTGCAGCGCACAACTCTAATCTGGGTATTGTTACGTTTTTCTTTGGTGCTGCTTTAGATTTGGCACATAGCAATCTCACTATTATAAGTCCATTCTGAAGAATAGATCGTATATATATTACAGCCCCTATTGCTTGTTCAGATGCATCTGAGAAAGCATGTAATTGCATAGAGCACGGCACATTTCCTGAACTAACATGTCTCTGTATTTTTATGTCATTTAAGACACCAAAACTCTGACGAAAGTTGATCCAGATAAAGCTATGTTCTTCTGGTAGTTTATCGTCCCAGCCTAGGTTAAGTGCCCACAATTCTCGTAAGAAAATCTTCATCTTTACAATAACCGGACTCATGAAACCAAGAGGATCAAATAGATGAGCTATGTCTGACAAAACACTTCTCTTGGTAATAGTTTGTTCATCTGTCCATTGAGTTTTGATAGCAAACTCATCAGAACGTGGTAGCCATGTTATTCCCAAAGTTTTTACGTGGCAGTCATTATCGTCATGGAGTTCTAGCTGCGGTGCCCTGTCTTCTGAAGCGATATTTTCCAATAATGCAGTGTGGTTCGCGAACCACTTACGTAATTTGAATCCTCCAGATTGGAGAATTTGAGTTAGTTGTTCTTGTGTTTCCATGGCTTCACTGAGACTATTGCAACCAGTCATAACATCGTCGACGTAGAAATCTTGCATGAGTGTTGAGGCTCCCAGAGGGCGTTGTTCTGCCATTTGGCCCGCCAGTCGTTGGAGACATTTCGTCGCCAAGTACGGAGCCGTTCTTACACCGTAGGTAACCGTAGATAATTGATAACATTTCAACTGCTTGGATGGATCATCTCTCCAAAGGATTAATTGATATTTCCTGTCATCCTTGTCCAGTATTACTTGACGGTACATTTTTTCTATGTCCGCTGTGAACACATACCGTCGTAGACGAAAGCGTAGTAATATGGAGAAGAGTTCATCTTGAATAGTGGGCCCAGTATATAAGATGTCGTTCAATGAAACGTTCGATGACGTTTTCATCGATGCATCGAAAACTACACGAAGCTTCGTGGTGGTACTATCTGGCTTAGTCACGCAGTGATGTGGAAGGAAGAAGTATGGTCCTGAGATTTCTTTTAAACTGATCTCTTCCATATGCCCAAGATTTTTATATTCGTTAAGGAAGTCAATATACTGCGCCCTTATATCTGGGTTTCTAGTCAGCTTTCGTTCTAACGAATAAAATCTATTAAGCGCGATGTCTTTCGACTCTCCTAGATTCGTTGCTTCATTTCCGAAGGGCAGCCTTACCACAAAACGACCTGTATCATCCCTTCTCACGGATTGATTGAAGTGTGATTCACACTTGATTTCTGATGCCGACAAGGTTGGGTTAGTAGAGTCAACTTCTTCTTGTTTCCAAAATCGTTCAACTTGTTCATTTAGTTTGGCTTCTTCTTCTTTGGAGCAAATACCACACAAGACATGGGTGGCGGATGTGTTCGACGTTTTTCCGCTGACTATCCAACCTAATTTAGTGTTTTGCAGGATGGGAAGGGTATCTTCTAGTTTAATCTGTCCAGCTAGGAGTAGTTGGAAAAAGGTGTCTGCTCCTATAAGCAAGTCGATTCTTCCTGGACAATTGAATCCCGGTTCTGCTAATTCAATATTCCGTGGAATGGACCGGTTTGTGATATCCAAAGACTGAGATGGTTGATGTGTTGTTATTTCTGGCAGAATATGCGCTTCGATCCTGGTTGAGAAGTTGCATGTTCTTGATCGCAGCTCTACATTGATCCTCTTGTGGGCCTTCTGCGGACGTTGACCAATGCCTTGAATTTGTAATGGGTCAAATGTCTCTCTTAGTGACAGTTTCTTCGCCAGCTGCTCTGTTATAAAATTCAATTGAGAACCGGAATCTAGTATTGCCCTGCACTCCACTTCCAATCCTTCGTTATTTCGTAACCTTACAATCACAGTGCTCAACAAAACATAACTCCTTTGCGACTTCGCTACTTGTGCAGCTAAAGTAGTTGGTTTTTGAGAAGATGAGCTGATTGGCGAAAGGAGTGAGTTTTGTTGACCCGATGGTGGGTATACCTTGTTTGATTCCTGTGTCTTCTGTAGAGTTTCTCCTCTTGTGTTGTACTGAATTTTACCTTCTCTTTCAAGATGTAATAAGGTGTTATGTTTTGATGAACACGTTTTACAACCTCTAAGAGAGCAATTCTTAACGGAATGGCCCCCCTTCATGCAGTTTACACATAGATTATGTTTTCTAACCATGTCAAGCCTGCTTGATGGGCTCTTGGAAAGGAAGTCCTTGCAAGAATATAATGGATGACTCTGCTTGCAAATAATACACTTGCTCTTCATTGAAGTTGCCATGAATGCGGAAGATTTCGACTGATTTGTAAGTTTCGGGCTATTTCTTACGTTGCATAAAGTTCGGCCTCCAAGAGCTTCTAGGGACTGAAATCGAGTTTCTAGAAATTTCAGGAAGTTCCCAATTGTGTCTAGTTCTCTTGGTGCATCTAGTGATTGCTCGTATAAGCCATGTGTAGTTTTGTCTAATTTTTTGATTACTATATGTATTATCAAAGGATCCCATGTTTCTGTGTGCAATCCTAAATTTTTCAGTCCATACAGACATTCATTGGTTGTGTCGTGCAGGCTCTTAATAGCTGCAGCCGATTCAGCTTGAATTGTTGGTTGTGACAGTAGTCCACTCAATATCGCCGTAACAAGTAACCGCTTATTATTATATCGGTTATTCAGGATACCCCACGCAGAAATTTGCAGATGTTGAATTAACGCCCTTGCTTCTCCGCTCAGATTGCTTTTTAGATAGAACATCTTCTGAGTGTTGCTTATAGTTTGGTTGTGTATTAGCTGGACATACAAATCATGGAACTGTGTCCACTGTAAATAGTTGCCATAAAATATGGGCAGAGAAATCGTTGGCAATTTAATCAAGCTTTCTTGAGGTCTTGAAGGTGCAGGCTGTTCGGTGGATTTATCTTCAAGAATTGATACTTGCTGTTGGAGTAAAATGATAGTATCTTGCGTCCAGCCATCAAGGTTATAGAACAGATCTGCTTTATAGCCCAATGGATTGTCTTCACTGGCAATTTCCCAAATTTGTTGGTCATTGTCAACCATCTCTCTCTGATATTGTTTGAGTATATCAATTTTTAGTTTGAAATATTGACTTGGATGCTGTTGATCCTGCCTTGACTCATTATCTCTTATTTGGTGTGTTGTGAGCCGCATTAGGGCCTTTTGCTTGCGTATTAGCTTGCAAGCGTCCACATCCATAGTTTTGCCTTCATATAGTTCTGAAATTAACATCCGTTGTCATTTTGTTTAACATTGTCATTGCAGTCGTCGTCGCTGCTACCTTCCTCATCATCTAAATTACCACTGTTCTCATCAGACTGCTTATTGTTGCTGCTGGATGCAGCGCCTGCTGAGCTTGTCGCTCCATAATTGCCTTCTTTAGTAGTAGCCGTGGGCTCGCACGTAGCTTGATGTTCCAATAATAAACTGTTTAGTGTAAGGTACACCTGTTCTAGCTTCTTGAAATACTCGTTTTTGAAGTAGTGTGAACTGGCAAGCCGCTCGTGGAAGGGAGTGAGTCTTTTGTGGTTTGATTGAATTATACGCCAGTATTTGTCTAATAACTGTATTCTCTTTGCGATGTAATCTTCAGTTTTACGGTCTAATGAATCCTTGCCGAAATTTATTAGTAGCCTTTCTAGTTTACTACCAATATCATCCTGTTCTTGCAGCATCCGTGCAACTTCTTCATCAGCCATGGTTCGAATCCGGATAAAACTTCTTGATTTTAGCCTTTGTAATGATCCTCTATGATGTGCAGCAGTAATAGGGTTTTGCTATAAATTCACCTTCGATGCTGGTGTCTGCGGCCTTCCTCGCTATGGAAGCAGTGTAGTGCAATTCTCTTAATAGAGAATCACGTCGGGGTCACCAAATGTTTTTTGTACCGCGACAATTCAATTGTTTTAATTGCCGCCCTTTTTGAAGAACGTTGCCTAAGTACAATACCTATGCAACCTTGCGTGTTACCCTAGTACAAAACTAGTGCAACGATTCGTGGAGAACTGGGTAAGAAAAAAATGAACGCCTGCTTTGATAAAAGTGAAAACTGTGCTATATTTTATTTTACACAAAATTACGTTTTTATAATAAAAAGATGCTTATTTGACATTTTCGTAAACCCTAAGCAGCATAAAATTTTATCATTTCATATTTTCCCACACCTTATCACCACAAAATATTTTTGTCGGATTCTAATTACATTGCAATACCTTTGTCGGATTCTAGTTTCATTGCCAGACGATTTTGTGGCGACAAGAATGTGGGAAACGTCTAGTCAACAAATTTGCTGTAAGAGCTGTAAAATTTAGCAATAATGATGAATGTTATATACATACATTCATCTGTTTGCTAAATTTTATGGAATTTTGATACTTTTATTTCTATTACTGATTTATATGGTATGTGATATTCAACAATTCCTTTCAAAAAATAGCTAAACAAACTATATATGCTAAATAATGAATAATGATTTCCTTCAGAAATTAACTAAAAATATTGGTATGTAGTATAATAAATGACTTCAGTAGTTAGATTGCCCTCAGTTCATCGACAAAGACTCTTAATAAGGATTTGGGAAAACTAAAATCTACAGATAGCGCTTTTCTTAAATAATCGTCGAAAACATCAAAAACTTATGACAGGGACCTCAGACCTCGGTGAAAACATTTTATTCCTTGCCGGGATATAAATTTCATCTGTCTTGAATTGTAAAAAAGACTATTCCTCTCTTTTGTCTTGTGTCGTGTTAGCTTCAATAACGTCCGAATTCCGTAACAATTGCATTCGATCATAGTTCACACTGCGTCTTTGACCTACTTCACAAGTTGGTGTATGTATTCGCGCGGTCCCTAGCAAATTTCATGAACCGTCTGATTGAATTGTGGTTGACGGGCCACATCGTGGTAGACTAAACACATTACTCAGTAGAGTACTCTGTATTAGCACGCTCCTCGTAATCCTTATATTGCAAAACCCGTGCAGGGACCTGCAATGTTTGTCACATTCGTCCCTTTTTTTTTGTTTACATAGCTTTCTGCCGCTCACACAGGAGCTCTTAACCACTATAGAACTTCGTCAGAACGCCGTATTTGAAGAACCTTTCCATTTTTCGGGCAATATTTTCTTCTTAAATCTTAATACTATGATACCTGCTTTTAATGCCTTGCTTTTTGTTGTCGTTCCGCTCTCTATTTATCTTGCTGCAACACTTGATGGTGTGGTAAAGTTTTCCTTCCACCAATTCTTCCGCCGATGTCCTTTTGGTTTTCCGCGTTTATTTATGACATCCTGGTTTCTATCCAATCTGATTTAACTTTACTCAATTATTTCTTCTTCGCTGCTTTCTTCAATTTCTATTTTGCTTATCAACACTTTATTTTTACCCTTGTAAACTTTAAAATTTTAGCAAAAACCACACTTCTTTTCATTTGTCCAAATCACTCCTTTTTCGACAACTCCCTATTCCCAGTAAAAAAGTCTTCTTCTTTCTTGTACCAAACTAGCTATATGGAAGCGCTGCTCTGACAATTAGGTTTCATTCGGTTAGCCGACTCAAGCCGAATGGTCCACATAGGCAATAGCTTACATGCAGCAGCCTGCTGCTCCGCGTCTCTTCGACCATAACAAGTTTATATGAGAGGGGATCAATGTGACCTGATTCAAGTGTCTACAGCGGGCAGAAAACTAAGCTGTACCGATGAGTGTAAGCCATAGCCCACACAGGGGAGGATATTGGCACTTGTTGTGGTCGAGAAGTATACGGGGGGAGGAAAAATGCCGAAATGCCAAGTTTAGATCGGAAGTACCGGCAGCATACCAACACTACAGCAAGTCGGCCATTTTGAAACTGCGAAATTTCTGAAATTTCTCATCGGACGGCTGTACAAATGTTTATTTTCGATTTGAGGTGATAATAATATAATTTAATAATCATTACGTGTTGTGAATTTGTGATACAGTTATTCTTTATATCAAAAACTGTTACTTAATAGAACACGCACACAATTAATTTCGGTAATCGTACAAGGAACTACGCAAAGGAACGTCATTGTTATGGCACGTCTAAGCCAATGGAAGGAAAATTCCTTTCTTCCCTAAAAAGTTCTCGCCTGGGTTGGGCCTAAGGTTTTCTGCTAACACGAAACGCTTCTTCTTTTTCCTTTCTCTTTTTTTCTGTTTTCAGCACACTGCGGACGTATACAGGTTCGATTTGTTTCGAATCAATCTGGTTTTTTTAAATTTTTTTAATATTTTTTTTTCTAATTTTATTTCTTTATTGTATTTTTTCATTTGTTTTTCAAGTCACTCAATTTCGCTATTTGGGACCTGTTGATGAGTCAAAGCCAAAACTTGAAACTTGTCACCAAAAATAAAATGGGTTGTGTGATGAAATAACAATTAAAAAGAAAATATAGCTTCTGCTATATACCAGAGAATCCAAAAAACGCTTTCTGGAAAAAAATATAAGTTTGCCCCGGTAAAAAATCTTAAACAGTTATCTCTGTTCTTATTTCTTCCTCCTTGGTATAATATAGGAATTTTTGCTTCATATAATTCACATTCAGAATTAATTCTGAATTTATATGAGAGGAGATCTATATGATCTGTTTCAAGCGTCTACAGCAGGCAGAAAACAAAGCTGTACCGATGAGTGTAAGGTTTTCTATTAACATGAAACGCTTCTTCTTCTTCCTTTCTCTTTTCCTTTTTTCAGCCTACTGTGCGCGTACACAGGTTCGATCCATTTCGAATGAATCTGGTTTTTCTAAATGTTTTTAATTAATTTTTTTTTCTATTTTTCTCAATTTTTTGGTTTCTCTTTTTCTTTTTTCAGCCCACTACGGGCGTACACAGGTTCAATTCGTTTCGAATGAATCTGTTTTTTTTAAATTTTTCATTTCTTTTTTTTTTGTTATATTTTTTTCATTTGTTTTCAAGTCATTCAATTTTGCTATTTGGGACCTGTTGATGAGTCAAAACGAAAACTTGAAACTTGTCATCAAAAATAAAATGGGTTGTGTGATGAAATAACAATGAAACATTTTTTTAGCTTCTGCTATATAGGGGAGAATTCCAAAAACGCCTTCTTGAACATATAATATTATTTAAGCAATTTTAAGTAGAGGTGGTTCTAGTTTTAATAAAGTTGGGTTATCCATGGTTTTTTGTAAAATATAGTGGAGCATAAAATTCGGGGATGTGGCATTAAATTAGCCCTAATTAAGCCCTAAAATGTTATACAATGAACACTATTGTGACAATTATATTTACCGTATTTTCAGTAGTAGCGGTCCTAGCTTTTAGTAAAGCTGGATTATCGATGGATTTTTTAAAAATATACTGGAGCATAAAATTTAGGGAAGTGGCATTAAATTAACTCAATTGAGCTCTAAGTTATGACGTGTTCAAAACTTTTGTATCATGAAGTGGCGGTCCTTAATTGACGTGCTTCTTCGATTCCATAACATAAATAATTTTTAGCTCTGTCGCATTTACTCTTGTGTTTCGTATTGTGCAGCTCTATTGTTACTTAAGTTTCGCTGTTGCAGACGTTCGCCATTTTTTTTGCTGTGTATATATATATTATAGATTGACCGGATAAAGCTTGTAACAAGAAATATTGTAAACATAAGAGTAATTTTATAAATATAACAATATACCGCATCCGAATATTATTACTCAAGAAGAACTTAATATTTGGCTTATCTAGAAAACCGACAACTGTAGCCGATTTTCTTCAAACTTTGCGAATCACTTACGGTTCGCTCGCAAATCACAAATATCACAATTATTTTTCGCGGAAACTTATACCTTCGGAGAGATTTCACTTTAAAAATCACGAACTTTGCACTACACACCGCCATATAATTAGGTAATTAATATAGTCTTCTTCTTCTTTTAAGTAGCAACAAGAAGCCAATGCACCTTATTGGTGGGTATATGCATACCCTCACAGGATTCGGGTTACCAGCATTGCGTTTTTTTATTCATTACGAATTTTCAATTGATGTGCAGTAAAGCAGCATGTAGTTAGAATGGAATAGAAAAACATTTATTAAAGAAACACACACACACAAGCAGGTTGGCAGGGGGAGTTTTCGCGAAAATTAATTGTGATATCTGTGGTGATTTGTGAGCGAATTGTAAGTTATTTGCAAAGTTTGAAGAAAATCAGCTACAGTTGTCGATTCCCTACTTGTTCCTAATACTTTTATCCTTTCAATCTTGTCAAATATGAGAAGAAAATTTTATAGGATCTTGTAAATTATACAACAAACTAATTAAAAACCGCGTGTTAGCAAATAGGTTTTTTTTAAGTACTAATTTTTTAAGGTACATTATTTTAGGTACCGTCGTTTCCCCTACCTTTGGACCATTTTTCCAAGATATTTGATTATAATTTCCTAAGGCATGTAGACTGTGCCATTTACTTTTGGTACTTCGGACTTATGTGTGTTCACTAATGAACGAAGTAAAATTTTCTATACTTAATGTGTTTTATGCAGTATATTTAATGAAAGGTGTTGGTCCAAAGTTGGGCCCTGAGTTGCCAACTATGAACCATTGACAATTTTTGCACTAGATTTTAAAATTGAGAAACGAGAACGGAGAAATTTTAATTTTTTATTATTCCGTGTTAATTTTTTCAATAATACATACCATACATACATGTAAGATTTTAATTTTTAAATATTTTGTGCTTAACATTTTATTTATCCTATATTTTTGCCCCAAATATCTTAAATTTCAAGGATTTTGAATGGGATATTTTTCATAAATAGGGTAAACAAATTCACACAGCCGAATAATGTAAACAAGTTGAGCGATATATGATTTTAATGTAAGATTCCAATATCTTTCTTCTTTTTGTGAAAAAGAAAAACAACTATAACGTTAGTTGTGGACTAAAAACCTTTGATGATATCAATCTGTGCGTATCTTTTATAAACAAGAGTAATCATTTTATGATATCTGATATCTAAAAGTAGGTCACGGCTGCTTGGGATGGTAAGAAATATGAAATAATTAGAAGTAATGGAAATTAAAGCCTTATCAGAAAATTTTCGATGTAGGGGTGTGTGTACTGACAAGTCTCAGGTTTTATGAAAAATTCGTTTTTTATTTTCAATAAAATTTCCTTTTATCTGGGTTAAATTTAAAGCTTTGATGAGCTATGATATCAATGTGGGATGATATTAATATAGTATGATATGTTGACTTAGATGAGTTGTAGGTGCACTAAAAGACCTTTCATCAAATTTTGGAGATAAGGTGTAATTGAATGACCAGTGTTGCCACACGAAATCTTTCTATAGTACATTTTAATCATAGCCTGAAAGTGGTTTGAGTAGCCACATCTGAAAAAATTATAGAAAATTTAAAATCTTATAAAATATAGCTCTATAGAGTAATTAACTGAAAATTTGTCTTAATAAAATTGTGCGAAAGTATTGATACTACATTTACATTGCTACGTTCTGAAAATTAAAATAAACAAAAAAATGTTGGATATAGTGTTGTCACATATTCAAGAATTCTATAGTGTAGCTAAAATATCCAAACGTTGTCCAAACTAGCCATTTGCTGCGAACGTAGCCCAAGTGGAAACACTGGCCATGATTCAGATTATTAAAGCACATAGCAGGATTATTCATGTTTCCGAGACATCCCTATAAAAGCGTAAAGAAACCCCTAGAAGCCAGTAGTCAGTTTTAGTGAGTCTCAGTGACAGTGTAAATATAAAATGGAATTAAAAAAATGTTACGAGTATCTTCTTACATACCTCTACAGATGTCCAAAGCTTCACAAAAACGCGGTCCAACTAAAACGAGCTAATGGCCCTCTAATAGAAAGCCCAACGCAGCCTCTCTCTCTTGCAGTATTATGCCATATAAATTCTTCGCAATGATAACTTTCTTTAGTTGAATAAAAAGTTAAAGAGCTTTCAAAAAGTGTTCCGGGTTTATATGGAGCTTTGCACATTTAGTTGTAAGTTGTCTCAGCCTCTACCAAAAGAGATTGCTTCAAAGAAAGCTTGCATCAATGTAAAAAATAATTATGATGCATGCTTTGCGTGGGCCATAACATCAGCACTATACCCCGCAAATATTAATACCGATAAGACCTCATCATATCCGCATTGTTTTACTGTCCTAAATTTAACTGGAATAACATTTCTCATGACACTTAAACAAATTATGCAATTTGAAGACTAGAATGATTTATCATTAAACATATTGTTACGCGCAACAAAGTGACACAAGCGACATCTGTTGGAAATGTGTTTTGAATAACGAACTAAGGCCACGCACGTAACGATATTCATCCTAAAGAAAGAGCGTTCCTGCACGACTGTTCTACTTAGATCTACGTAACATAAGATAGAACTATATGTGAATCTGTGAATGATACAAAATTTCTATGACCAGGATGATGCTGATGATAATGACAATGATGAAAGTAATAACATATCATTTCTGCTAGTTTAAAAATCACGCCTTGTATCCAAACAAACTACAAAGCATGAAGCTAGATTGTATATATGCGATAGATGTTTGATCTATTTTTATTCCGCTGAAAAATTAACATAAAATATTCCTAAATGTAAGAAACAAGGAATTGAAGCCGAATTAAGGAAACCCTACCATAGAATTAAATGTCAATAGCACAGCGGATATTCTACCATGGGAGCATTACTCTATTCCATCAGAGCAACAAGGAGCAGCCGCAGAAAATATAGTCTAATAAGCCTAGTGTATTGTAAATAAAAAATGTATTATAGTTATAACTCCATTTATTGAAGCAAATTCTATTGTAGTTACATATTTATTGGATTAAATTGTTTTTTCATGCAATTATAAAACGTCTTTTTATTAATGCAATAATTGGGTTTTGATGAAAATCAAAGCCACTTAATGTAAGTTTTATCGATTGTTCCCGATATCTAAAAATAGATTATTCGAAATTGCTAAGAACATGGCAATATTGTGATGGGTACAGTATTTTCATACCATGAAAGCTGAGAGTGGATTAAATTCAAGCTTTGATGAAAGAAGGTGGTGGTATGATATTAATCTAATATGATATGTTGACTTGGGGATGGATATCTTAGATGAGTAGTAGAAGTTGTAAGTCTTATTAGCAAATTTTTGTGATGAAGATTAACCAACTGGCATTACGCATAGAAACTTTTTGTTTAATGGATATTTCATGTCATGATTAGGAAAGTTTCACGAAATACATCAAAAGTGGTACCAATGGATTACATAAGGAAAGTAGGTCCATTTAATCTGCAAACAACAAATTGGGTTGAAAGCGACACGATATGAACAATGTTCATTGATGCTTGAATTATCACTCTTAAGCGTCGTGTGCTGCAGAAAATATATTAATTCTAGACTAAAATATGTATTGTAAGTAAAAATTGAATTATAGTTATAATACTATTTATTGAAATAATTTGTTTTAATTGTATTATAGTCTAAATCTTACCTAAGGCATATATTGTAAATAATAAATGTATTATGCATAGTTATAGTTTCATTTACCTATTGAAAATAATTTGTTTTAATTATATTATAGACTAAGTCCAAAGTCTTTTTTCTTTAGTTCACCGTCTACAGCCACCAATAATGCACACAAATTCTGAAGAAATATGGTCGATTTAAATTCTATGAAAGAAATGAATTTATGCTATATTGAAAAACACTTTTGGTTCGTACCCATGATATATTTAGCCGAGATCAGTGAGATATTGAGGTTTGCCGTGAGCTCTTCCATACATCACTTTCTTAATACTACCGTCGATATCTGGGTATCTCTTGTCTGTGCTATTATATCGATGGCAACAAAATGAAAGGATATAACAATTCGGTGAAAGTATGTTCTATATAAAATTTAATAAGCAGAAGACAGATTTATAAAAATCTGATAACACGTTCAATACACAATTTAAAAAGCAGAAGAAAATTATATTAGAATACGGTAAAAGTATATCCCATAAAAACTTTAATAGGCAGAAGAAAGTTGTATAAAAATCAAGTAAGTCCAAGATTTTATGTATTTCCTGATGTGCAAGCTTCCACATGTTTGAAACTTACACTGTAAGCAGATATAGATCTTAACGACAGATTCATCATACAGAGAAAATTTTGATCACTTCTAACAAAAAACATTTATACTACTATTCAAACATAAATGCATACAGAATGTCCCCAGAGTTTTTTTTTTTCAATTTTCTATTTCTAACTGTAATTAAAAAGGGTGGAAAGAGGGTAGCTTTTTTTTGTTTTTCATGAATAACTTGAGAATGGAGAGGGGGAGGGAGTTAATGGGGTGTTGAAAAAATGGGAAATCTAGATGGTCATGGACGGGTGTTGGGGGGAATGATTGGGCAGGGGCAGGTGTGAAAATGTCATCGGAAAGAAGGATTTTTTTTCGAAAAAATGTCATTTTTTTTCGAAAAAATGTCATTTTTTCAAAACTATCAAATCATTCCATTTAGGATCTCAGGATCTAGACATCGGATCGAAAACTGAAAATTCGTTTTTCGCATTAGGTATGCGTGGGTGCTATAGGCTATCTAATTTTTCGATTAACCGTTATTTACGAATTTGACTGGGATTAACGGGAAATTTTCTTTAACGATATTCGCACGTCTGTAGATTTGCGAACAGTGATCGTAGGGAGATGCGGTTTTTTCCGTTCGCTTTACTGAGGAGGGGAGAAATGGAGTGGGGGAAAAAAATTTAATTAGGAGGTTGAGGAGGGTCAAGGGTAAAAGTACCCCCTCTAGGGGTTGTATGGAATAGGACATGTGGGGTATCAAAAGAAAGAGGGTTAAAATGTGGCAGAGTAGTGGGGTTAGTTTTTTTATTAGATGATCTTAATAACGATTTTTTACCCTTCTTTTTCTCGATAATATTCGCGTGGCTGTAATTTCGCGGGGAAGGGTAGTAAAGTGATGCGGTTAATTTTTTGTGGTTATCGAATTCAGGGGCAAAATATAGGTTGAAAAAAATGTTGGGTGGGGTGTGCAGGGGGTTTGTCCAAATTGGGGCGCATGTGGTGTCAAATGAAAGAGGGTGGGGAGTGCAGGAGAATGGTGGAGTCTTTTTTTTTAATCCTGAAAACTTTATCGAGATGTTTTTACCGTTAATCATTTGGTTTTTTACCCTTAGGTCATATACACTCCCATTCCTATATTTTGCACATATTTCATCCGTTCTTTCTTTTATAGGCATTAGACAACTGTTGTGAGTATTTTTTATTCAAGTGTAAAATGCTCTTAGAAGAATGTTTTCCATCTATAAAAGTAAGAACAATTTATTAATATTCATGTTCAATTACAAAGTATGAACAATCTTACTCTCTATTGATGACGTGCTTTCGCTTTTTATGCGTTTTAAACAGTTCTTGGGATCAATAACTTTTTCCTCTCACAGAATTCATTGATTTGGTAATATATTTTGTGTATATCGGTAAAAAGCTGACAGAAGTTAAGATCAATCGAAAAGGAAATAATAATCAATCAGAAATTGCATTTGTAATTATAAATTTTTTAACATTGTCAATGTAACCCTCGTTTAGCATCCAGTTATATAACATATAATTAGTTTTGCAATATGCATAGTCTTGAGAGAGTCATTTAGTTCAAACGCAGAAGTGTTATTTTTAATTGAATTTAAAATTTCGATTTTTTGTTCTTCGTGATTAGAATCTGAATAAAAGCTTCTGTGACAAGAAGATTGAGATGGTATTGGCAACGTACTTGTTTCATTAAAATATCCAGATGGGATGGAAAAGAAGGCTTTTATACAGTTTCACAATTTATGATGCTTTCCAAATTTTTTCTGAAGCTATTGATATTTTTACATTGCTGGAAACAGTATTCATTACAACATGAATAAGAGCTGTACGTGCTTAAGGCTGAATAAATTTGCAAGCATTTTGTACCACCTTTTTATTTTTCACAATTTTTATGATATTGATTTGAAACCTTCGGCAAAATATTAGAAACTCTTCATTTCAAATATTTCAAATACTGCCGGGTTTAAATTTTTGAAAGAGGTGGTGAGTTTTTATTCTTTAAACCAAAAGCTTTCCGAGATGTCGACAGGGTCAGTACAAAATTTCAAACATATTTTTCTTATGTGCCTCTAAAAATGAGTATGTACATATCTATCCTACACGTATGTAAATAATGTATATTTAAGGCGCGTCATAGCGCAAGCGTAGCCCGTCTGCTCCTAGCTGTCTATGCAAATTTGTTAATCGAGTGGATTGGGAACAACGAAAAGGGAAAATGTTTGTTAATATTTTTCATTTATGATTTAGTTAAAAAGAACAGAAAGATATTTATTTAGAATATAAGCCGAGGGAAAATTATTTGAAATTTTTTTCTCTTTTCACTTTCCTATTGCATACTAGGTTTAGTGGTTTAGTGGTTAAGGGAGTCGCGTGTTAGTGTGAGTTAGAAAATATTTTCTCTAGCACTGTACAAAGTGAGCCGGATGTTAGTGTGAGTTAGGAAATATTTTCTCCAGCCCTTTACAAATGCTCGATTTTGAAAATCTTAACTGGACTTGTCGAATTTGAAGCAAATAACCGAATTGGCTCAAATAAATTTTGGCTGATAAAGCAGGCATGTGGAGTGTCGTTTTTGGAATACCAGGTCCGTGCGGTTTCAGTGGCCGCCACCAGGTTGCGTCAATTGCGGGTGTCAATTTGTTCACACGTCGGACGAATTTGCAAATATATTCAAAAAATCAGAAAAAAATCATAATAAGCGAAATTCAAGAAATTTCTGAAATAAATTAATAATTGTAGGAGATACACCTGCTTGAACTGTACGTGTAGTACAAATAATTCCTTTCCCCCTTCTTTTTCAGTAAATTATATGGTGGGGGTGACATATTTATAGGTATTCGTAATGTACAGGGTGATTCGTAATGTACAAGGTGATTCAGATCAAGATACCTTCCGTTCCGGTATACCACGCGATTTCTTGAGGTAATCTGATCAAAAAATTGTTCCACATAACCCCCCCCCCCCCCTAGACATCCTTCCTTTAGGAGTTGTGGCCAGTTGAAGATTTCGCCAATATTCGTGAACCCTGATGGGAATAAATGAGTATAACTTTTAAACCAGCCTATAATTTTTGGTTATTGTTGGCTTATTAAATAGCCAAGAATAGTAGCTGTCGAAAAGTGTATTACTCTGAATTTTTTAATTAAGCATCTTTAAATTATTCTCAAATTTCCAAAATGTTGATATTTTTACACATAAATTTCATAAATAACGTTATTTATTTCAAAAACTTTCTTCTATGTAACCCAAATTTATTGATTCTTATTAATCCCCTACTACCCTCTATCTCTGGGAAAAACAAACGCATGCCAATGGATGTACCAATTTTAGAACTGGAGGTTTATTGGCACATTTAAGCCAGATCATAAAATTGCATACAAGCAATAATCACAGGTAGTTACTTAAGGTCTTTTATGACTGAACCCACAATTGCTTTGGTTATAATTTTCCCGTGCTAAAACTGATACAGTTATTGGCATGCGGTTTCTTTTTTCCAGTGATAGAGGGTAGTAGGGGATTAATAAGAAGCATATGCATATACGAAATTATTTTCAGGAAACACAACTAAACGATGATTTTCACAACAAAATATCTGGTGAAAAATAAAATTTCAATTTTCCAACTGTTAGGATGCGCAATCTTTCTTGCGAGATATGTAAACATTTTATAAAATTATATAGATGCGAAATTGTTTTCAGGACACATCACTAGAAGACGATTTTCACAACCATACTCGATGATGAACAAAATGCCAACCGCTATACATTTATCAAACGCAATTTTTCTTGCGAAATATCCAAAGATTTTATAAAATATTATATATGCAAAACTGTTTTAGCGAACCACAACTCAACGATGATTTTCACAACAATATATCTGGTGAAAACTTAATTTCAATTATTTAACTTTTAGGGTGCGCAATTCTTCTTGCGAAATATGCAAGCTTATATCAAATAATATAGATGCAAAATTTTTTTCAGGAAGCACAACTAGATGATGATTTTCACAATCATCCTCGCTGGTGAACAAAAAACTTCTTTTAACTTATCCCTTCTTCCAGTTTCTCATCCAAAGCACAACCTCCCGCCAATCAGCCTAATCCCCCCTTCAGCACTATCCTTCTTAAACTCCTTACCATCTTCTTCTTTTCCTCGAAAAAAAAAATCCGTCGGGTGGAATGACGGAATGTGCGTCCCTTCTTTTGTTTCATTTGAGTATAATTATATCATCATGTACATATTACTTATCTTATCTTGCAATCGTAATAATTGTAAAAATGAATAAATACAAAAAAAAAAAAAAAAAAAAAAAAACAATTTATGTGCACCAATTGAGTGAAAAAATTAGTTAAATCGTGTAGTTATTAAAGCAATAAAAAACAAATAGAACAGTGACTAGAGAAATAGCAAGTCAATTTGATTAATAATAAGAAAACTAAAAAGTTTATTGGTTTAATTACAACAAAAATGAAACGTTAAACTGTGTGTTATTTTGACTTTTGCAATCAAAGCCTCCACATCCATTTTCTCGCGGAGTATCCAAATTAAACACCACATTTGGCACAGCCGGTAGGATTTGGAATAATTAGATAGCGTTGAAATAATCTTTAAATTATAATCGTCTAGTAATACTTTATCTGGTATCAAAGGCGCTGTATCCAAATCTAAACCTACTTGACAGCGAGAACGAGCCTATCTACAAAAGAAAAAACCAAAGTAAACAAGAATTAGAGCAGCTAGCATATAATTAAAATAAAATTATATAAAATTATAAAAAGCGATGAAGAGGCAAAACATGCCAAGAAATAGCCGCCTAAAAGCATACAAGGATTGAGAATGACGTAAAAACTGTTAAGAAGCAGAACAGGCCGCATCCAACGTAAATACAAGGATTGAGGAAGAAGTGAACTTGCCAGGAAATAAAGCTACCAGCAGCCCTTCAAAATAGATGGATTGAGAAAGCAGGGAGGAAAAACTGTTTAGGAATACAGCAGCCTACAGCATACAAAAATACAGTTAGCAAATTATACAGTTACTTTCTCTTTATTTGTATGTTTATTACATGATATAAAGGGTTTTCCAATAAGAGGTGTTATTTGGATATTCAAAGAAAAATGCCATTTTTTGAGACAAATGATCGGATCTTTATTTCATTATAAAGAGGAAGGTATGCCGTTAATAATGGAAAATAACGTCAGGCAAATGACCACCACGACCACGCCTACAGGACCATATCCTTTTCATGAAATTTTCCATAACCAAATCGCATAGTGGCTGCCCTATGTCCTCGATAGCCTCACGAATTCCATCTTTGAGGTCTTGAATCGACACTGGGCTGTTGGCGTAGACCTTCGCTTTTACGTGGCCCCAAAGGAAGAAGTCGCAAGGTGTTAAGTCACAAGATCTCGATGGCCAATTGTGATCACCTCTTCGCGAGATAACACGGTCCGGAAACTTTTCCTGTAAAAAGATCAATGGTTTCGTTGCTTGTATGGCACGTAGCGCCGTCTTGTTGAAAGAAAACGTTGTCCAGATCAATACCATCCAATTCCGGCCATAAAAAATCATTACTCATCTGTCGATAACGCAATCCATTCACCGTAACTGTTTCTCCAGCCTCATTTTCGAAAAAGTAAGGTCCAATGACCCCGCGGGACCATAGACTGCACCAAACAGTCACACGTTGAGGATAGAGAGGCTTTTCAACAATAACTCTTGGGTTTTCCGAGACCCAGATGTGACAATTTTGCTTATTGACGAAGCCATCGAGGTGGAAATGGGCCTCATCACTCAAGATGAGTTTTCGATGGAATTCCGGATCATTTTCATGCATTTCAAGGACCCAATCAGCAAAGACTCGACGTTGTTGATGATCGGCCGGCTTGAGTTCTTGTGTTAACTGAACTTTATAAGCCTTAAGACCCAAATCTTTATGCAAAATACGGTGTAATGACGTTTGTGGAATGCCTAATTCCAAAGAACGACGAGGAATGGACAAACCTGGGTTTTCTTCAACACTTTCGGCTACAGCAGCAATATTCTCGGCTGTTCTTGAGCGACGTGCACGGGTTTTATTCTTCACATCACTAACTTGTCCCGACAGCTCGAATTTTTCTACCAATTTCTGTATTGCGGTCCGACAAGGTGCTTCACGACGACCCAAAAATGTTCGAGTTTTACGAACCGTCTCTGCCACATTTTCACCATTTTTATAGTGAATTTTAATAATTTCAATGCGTTGTTAGTGTATCGTTCCATTTTTATTAATGGCGTAGTTTTTACTTGTCAAATGTTTAGAAATGACAGCTACAAAAGTGACATCTACCGAAATAGCGGGCTAATTAAAATAACACCTCTTATTGGAAAACCCTTTATAATTCTTATAACAGTGTAAAGATGGGCTAAATTTTCTGAATTTTTTTTTTTATAAAAAGAATTTTCGTTTATATTAGTAATTGTAATTGATTTTTTGTGATGTCACGAAATCAGCAATTTTACGCCAAAATGTAGTTTCTGAATTTTATTCTATATTTATCTAAAAATTGTAAGTTTCATTTTATGAAGATTATTTTGTTGACTGTGTGTGAATAATATGCAATATTTCTTTTAAGTAAATTTTGAGCTTCCAAATGCAATTTCATGAGTGAAATTATAAAATTCTTTATTTTATCGAACGACGCATGGTGCCCGCATGTCTATATTAGAAGGCGCAGATGCCCCTTAACCCAAGAATAAGGAACTAAGATTTTTTCTAGGTGATACTGAACCCCTTGAACAAACAGTACTGCGATCAGGTCATAGAATAGCGTAACCTCCTACTCTCACTATGCGTTCTGTCGAAACCTTTATAAATTTAGTTGAGAAAAATCAAGATATTTTCACTTCCGAAATAACGCAAATTCCAAATCTTTCTGGAAAAATGTCTACACCCAATAACAACAGCAGTCTTAGCAAGACTTTTCACTGTGAACCAACGTCTATTGTCATAGATACCATAAACAAAATAGTGAAAATATTTTCCGGTGAGCCATCTTCAACAGCAGACTCTGATTTACATGTGTTTTTTGTAAATTTCACAGGCAAATTGCAATTCTTTGGATGAAGTAGAGAAGACAATTTTCCTATTGCAAGAATACCAGTTTCAAAATATGGGAGGAACTGCAAGAGACCTTAACGTCCTATTACTTTCCCTGTAAAATTTTTGCAGATCTCACTCATGACATACAAAGCTATAGACAACTCAATGTAGAAACTGTGAGGCAGTTTGGTTAACGAGTAAAACAACGTCTAGAAGAATGCAAAGCGAATTTGAGAGAAAAATGCAAAACAGATCTAGAACCAATTATAAAAAATATCAAAATATGGCCACATAAGTTTTGACGGGAGTACTTTTAAGCATGATGCTTAAGCAATATGCCTGCATGTCAGATAGTTCAAACTTCAGAGATTTAATAAAAAAGGTTTGCTTTATAGAATACATGGAAAATCAAATTTACGGTGGTGTAAACTCCAATAACTTCTCTTTTGGTGGTGTAAAATCCAATAACTCCCCGTTTGGTTATGTAAATAACCTCCCAGGCAAAGCGAAGTATACAGGAATGGGCTTAATAGCCATAAACCTTTTTCACACTTTCCATAACGTCCAAGTGTACCCGCATATCCACAGAATTATCAATGCCAAGAACAATATCACCCACCCCGAAACCAAAATGAAGGCCTCGAGTATCCTAGACGAAACGTACATGGTGCTCGCCCCAGAAACTCAGCTCCCATTACCTTCTTCAAGTATGGACAACTAAATTATTTGAGTAGAGACTGCAGAGCCTCGGGTAATTCGATCTTCTGTCAAGGATGTAAGACTTCGGGTCACGATGTAAGAAGCTGTAGGTAAGTGATCGACCCGTGGAAGTAAGACAGGTAATCGTCTCTTGCGATTTCTGTGAAAGGCAAGGTCATAGAGTATTTAATTACGCTACGTAAAAAGACGAGAGGAAAATCAAGAAAACCCGGGAAACTTGTCGGCGCTGATCGAACCGCACCCCGATTGGCAGTAACTTGTTTAGACATAAAAAAGAGCCTTAACGAAGCAAGAAATTCTGAATCGCAAACTCCTCATGACTCTGTAAGTTAAGTTGCCGTTAGTTGTAAGTAAAAAAAGTGAAACAAAACTTTTGATAGATGCCGGCTCCCAGGTAACTCTTATTAAGGAAAACGTACTGAAGACGAGAACCAAAGTAAATAAGAATGAACAAATTCGAATAAATTCAGTACATGGCAAATAAAATACTTTAGGGCCTGGCACAAGAGATTTTGTGTTGAAATCAGAGTTACCCTGTAAATTAAATGTAGTAAGTTCAGGTACTAACATTCCGGAAGATGGATTGTTAGGAAATAACTTCCTTCAAGAAAATTGCAATGTTACTTTTCCCTGGCATGGAAATCAATACAGCAGAATTCGAAGTGCCGTTTGAAGAAACTGCTACGCATTCAAAAGAAAGTTCAAGTGCCAAGGATAATCCAAATCTGAACAAAAGTCTGCCCACATTACGGTAGCTGATCAGATAAAAGACTCGCAACAAAAGAGCAGATCTGGACAATTTACGAATGTTCAGTGCCACAAGGAATAAGAATTGACTCCGAGAGAAGTTCATATTCCTGCTCGATCAGAAGTTTTTGTCAAGACAGCTTATTCAAATGGACGAAATTTGATTTGTTTAGCCGAAGAGCTAAACCCTGGAATGTTCATTTCAAATTGTATGGTGCATCCAAAGGCCCAACACATTGTGATAAGTATATTAAATATCAACGAAATGGCGATCACACTAAAAAATATTAATCAAAAAATTGAGAAACTGGAAGATTATGATATTAATGAAGGAAAAGTTGAGAAACTAAAGAAGAAAATGGTGAATGAAAGTAAGGAAATAAAATCTGTGAAGACAGCAGCTGTAGAAAAGAAGAATATTACTTGCCGTAGAATTTATCGCAACATTAATAGATTGCAAAAACTATATGAAAAAATAAGCCTAGATGAAGAATTATACCCTGAGGAGAGAGCTAGAATATGGGAACTTTGTGAAGACTATGAGCGTATATTTAATTTGAAAGATGATATTTAGACGTACATTCCAGTACTAAAATATAAAATACAGGCAAAAGAAAACCAGACACCAAGAACTAAAGATTGTCACAGAGTCAAAAGAAGTAATAAACGAACAAGTTCAGGAAATGCTCAGAAACAATATCATAACTCCTAGTAAAAGCCCATGGAACTCCGCATTACTCGTAGTACCAAAAAAGCCTGGCGCGGATGGTACCAAATGATGCAGAATCGTCGTAGACTTCCGCAAGTTGAATGAAGTTACTGTTAAGGACGCTTTCCCGTTACCGGCAATAGAAGAAATATTAGATCTGTTGGGCCACGCAAGACACTTCATAACTTTAGATTTGGCAAGTGGTTACCATAAAATAAAAGTAGATAAGCGAGACAGAGAAAAACCTGCCTTTATTACTAATTATGGACATTATGAGTTTAAGCGAATGCCTTTTGGCATCACTGGAGCACCAGCAACGTTTCATATCTTGACCGGTTTGCAGGGATTTAAATGTTTCGTTTATTTAGATGACATTGTCATCTATGAAAAAAGTCTGAATGATCACAACGCCAAATTGTTGGAAGTATTCCAAAGGCTAAGGGAAAATAACCTAAAATTACAACCGGAGAAGTGTCAGTTCTTACGAAGTGAAGTTGTCTATTTAGGACACAAATGTGGTAAGGAGGGTGCCTTTCCATACCCTGCGAAAACTTTAAGTGTCCATAATTTTCCAAATCCCAAAACAGTTAAACAAGTGCAATCTTTCTTGGGATTGGCAAATTATTACAGGAAGTTCATTCGCGATTTTTCCAAAATAGCAACTCCAATAAACAAACTGCTAACGAGAAATGTAAAATTTTAATGGTCCGAAATTCATTTTATGCGCTAAAAAATACTTTAGTTACACCTCCGCTTTGTTATACCCTGATTACTCTAAACCGTTCATCCTAACTACCAACGCCAGTAACGATGCTTTGGGAGCTGTGCTCTCTCAGGGAGAAGTAGGCAAAGATCAACTCATAGCATACGCAAGCCGAAAGATGAACCAGGCAGAGAAAAATTATGGTACAACAGAAAAAGAGGTCCTGGCCATTGTGTGAGCAGTCAAAAACTTTGGATTCTACTTGTTGGGAAGAAAATTTACGCTTGATACGGATCATAAGCCTTTATAAGGAATATTCGAGGTAAAAGATCCAATTTCGCGTCTAGCTCGATTCCATGTGAAATTGTGAGACTAAATTTCGATATTGAATATAAGCCCGGCAAATATAATACAAATGTAGATGCGCTATCCAGAATTTTACCTCTTAGCGCAAAATTACCAAGCTCCGCGGCTAAAAATCAGGAAAACAACAAAAGCAACTGCTTGTTGGATCGCAAGCCAAACAGAGTCCATTTAAGGTGCCGTTAATAACAGATGAGCCTCAACGAATGCATGAAACACCATTGAATCACACAACCACGATGCCTTTTACGTTGGAAGTACACATTCAGCAAACTCCCCGCCGTTCAGACGAAGAGGCTGATGATTCAACAAATGAAGAAGAAATTAGCACAAAAGGCAAAATACGAATCTTGAAAGATAGGAACGAAATTGAGACTATCTTCGTTCTTCTCCTCGTTTTCTTCATCACTAGTAAAATATACAAAGAAAAAATCTTTACTAACCGCTGAATTTTCTTAGGTATGAAAATACTCCGCTTTCTAATGACCACACTTACGTGGTAATGGATCACCAGTACCCCTTTCGACCTAAAACTACTGCAGCCGGAAAGGGAAATATTGATGGAACTAATAGAAACTGCAGTATTTTACCGCATGACGTGGACAGTGATCACTCGCATGAAAATGCCTAATTGGACAACAACCATCGATTTTCTGAGGTACTGTGATGACATGCTATTACACTTGGGCAGTTTCAAAGGTAAAAATAAAGAGAGTAGGTGAAATTTCTATGATAGTTTCTTTAAAAGATACTTAGTAGACGTCCAGGAAGTATATTCTGAATTATCGTCCTTCTTAGCATGACATCACGAAAGCCGAGGGTTATTGGATAGTGGTGGGAAAGTAAGCAAGTTCATGTTGGACAATGGATAATGACAATGCCAACAATATCTACAGTCGCATCGACCTGTTATAAAACCAAGAAGATCAATCCATTCATCTTCTGGAAAGACAACTCACTTTAATGAATTCCAATTTTTAATGCCAATCATCACCAATACTAGAATTGACAAAAAATCAGGACCATTTAATACAAGTGATCAACAGTTTTCTTCTAGAAGTTAGTGGTACTATGAGCGAGTTTGACTTGGAAATTCATATGAATAGAATACAAGCTGAACTGTACGAGATTATTCTGACTATGTTATCTCAGTTACAGCATGTATATTGGAAAGGAAAAGCATCCTCAAAAATATCACAATCACGTTCTAGGATAAATAAAACCTCTCCAACACATCCAACAACGGAAAGAGTTTATGTATTGCCTATAGAACTTGCACCAGCACCACCAATTCTTAAAAACAAATATCGGAAATCGTTCCTCATACCCTCACACACAGTGCCAAATTATTAGATTACATTATCTTAAAAAATAAATAATTAAACAGAATCTCTATAGGAACTAGATTAATAGCATTAAAAAATTATTATAACACATTTTTGGATACGTTAAAGTACCAGAATGACTAAGTTAAAAATGAAAAAAATTATTTTGCTGCGAAAGAAGAACAATTGGAACAATTAGTGATATTATTAGATTAATTCCAAATACCTTCTATCAGTTTTAATTATTATTATTAGGGATTTTTCTATTTTGTTATTATTCCGCCGAAGATGTTGGTACATTAATTAATATAAAATATATAATTTTCTAATAAGTCAATCAATATATATTTGTTATAAGTCGGATGATCAAGCTACCCGTAAATTTTTGTCCCAGCAGTATAAATTTCTCTTATGTTCCATTACTACTAGTTTAACTTAACTCCTTCTCCCGACGAAAAATAATACTAACTCTTAGTATCATTTTTCTTTTACATCACCTAGTATCTGATGACCTACTTCGGAGGTAAACAAAGCGAGGTAGGAAATAAATCAATTTAATTGCGAAAAGAATAAATATCTGGCACAGAATTATGAGTAGCCGATTATGCATTTTAGAATCTAGGATTAATTAATATTGAGTGTGGCAGAAATAGTTAAATTTGAGTCTTGACAGTAAGTCGAGTTAGTTTTTGTTGAATTCTTTAGGTATAGAATGGGCCGGAAGAGTAAAGATTCAGAATAATTCAAAAAACAGTTAAATAATTTTATGTATAGTGTGTAACGTACAGTTGAGTTAAAAGAGAAGTTTCGTCGTGTAGTTATTAAAGTAATAAAAAACAAATAGAATAGTGACTTGAGAAATTAAAAGTTAATTTGATTAATAATGAGCAAAATAAAAGGTTAATTGGTGTAATTACGACAAAAATGAAAAGTTAAACTGTATGCTATTTTGACTTTTGCAATCAAAGCCTCCATATCCATTTTCTCGCGGTGTATACAAACACCACCCGTTTCTTTTTCTCCTCTTCCCACTTTATCGTAGCAGCGCTTGAAACCAGCTCTTGCAAGGGAACGTTCTGATATAGCATTGTAGCGGGAAGTTTAAATTAGCCAATTGACATAAGACGGATATAGACCATTTTACCAAGTAGCGAAGGGCCAATTCGCTACATCGTGGGGACGACCGACCGAGGTAAGAGTTTTGAAAACGCCGAACGTCTGGATAACTCACCAAAGCCGGGCTCTAGAAAAAGTTTGAGTTATGGAAACTAAGTGGGTCTCGTGCGCCGAATTATGCAATAACAGAACTGTGGGGAAGTTTGTTCAACAAACAAGCACAGAAGTTCGGTTTAGATATTAAGGAAAATCTCGTGAATTTAGAATTAATCCGAGAAAGCTTTAACCGGAAATTTATGACTCCAAATCTTGAGCGTGGAACATCCCGAGAGGAACGCCCCTTGTAGTCTCAAGACGATATGATACACCTTCAATACGTGCAATAACTTTGGCCTTCCCAAACTTAGGTGCCAACTTTGCAGTAAATCGATTCACTGCATTGCTCTGGACATGGTTTCGACCAAAATCTGTCTGACCAATGGTGGAGGTTCGAGCTTTAGTACGAAGATTGTATTTCCCTGAATATCTCTCATATGCCTTTGAAAGATTAATTTTAACTTCTTCATGAACTAATTGGAGTTGCTGATTGACGGGAACGTGCTGATATATTTGTGCATTCCTGAATTCCTTACACTACCGGATGTCTTCCAAATATTTGAAAGCAAGGTGAATAGTTGGTCGACTCATGAACAACCCTTCGGATAGCGTATCCAATTTCGCTCGTCCCACTCACGATGATCGGTTCCCACAAATAAACCGATGGTTGCCAATACACACTGGTTCCCTCTCTCAAAAGTAATTCATTGAGCAGAATACGATGGGAAAAAGGTATGCGTAACTCCATACTTTTCCTGAAACTATGTAAACAACTTAGGAGTAAACTGACTTCCATTATCTGAGTGCAAAAACTCAGGAGCCCCGAACACATGGAAAACTTTCTGTTCCAGGAAAAGTATGACTCGAGCAGTGGTTGCTTCGGTAAGAGCTTTCATCAAGACGAATTTTGACAGGTGATCTACTACCAGAAACACATATCTTTTGCCATTATACTATGTGGATAGAGACCAAGAAAGTCAATGGAAATTCGCTGCCAAGGTAAGGTAGTTGAACGTTTCTCCCCCAACGGAAGTTTAGAAGACCGATTGAATGATTTGACTACTTTACAAGTTTCACAAGCATTGACATACTGGCGTAGATGTAAAGTCATGTTAGGCCAATAATAAAAACGCCGTAATTTTTCTAACGATTTCCAAACCCAAAATGAGAAGACGTGGGAGGCTTGTGTTCTTGCTCAATCAATGCGGCAGTTAAATCGTCCGGAACCCATAGTTTCCACTTAACGGTACTAGAAGATATGCAAGATTTTGGAGAATTAAAAGAAATATACAAACAACCATCTCTAACTTGGAGATTTGACGCGGGATTCAACGCGGAAGCAACCTGTTCCAATTTCTCCACATAAGTTTTACTCAGAAATACCGGAGATTCCAAATTGATGGTTTCAATAACTGTTTCGAACCTAAGTTCGTTGATACCTTCGTCACTAGTTTCTTTACCAAATGGTTCATCCATGTAGATTCGGGACAAAGCGTCAGGCGTCTCCTTACCCCTTCGAATTCAATGTGGAAATTAAACGATTGGAGCTTGAGGCTCCACCTTGCAAATTTGCCACACAAATTATGCTGGTTCATAAGCCACTGAAGACTGGCATGATCAGTAGGTATTGTGAATTCCAGTCCCTCAACGTAGGGTCGAAACGCTTCACATTTAGAACGGCTACTAAGAATTCCGATTCGGTAATACTATAATTACGTTTTGCATCGCTTAACTTCTGAGACATGAACGCAATAAGGTGTTCATTTATCTTCCACACAAATTTGACACTTTTCTTCAGATGATCTGTAATATGGCTAGCAATAGTGCGCATTGTGGTACAAACCGCCTATACCAACCGCAAACTCCCAAGAAACTGCGCACTTTTGACAGCAGGAGGTCTTGGAAAGTTTTATATAGCAGACTTTCTCAGGTTCAGCCTTTAAGCATCCATCACCAACCACAGCCCGCAGTATCGCAGGGTGGTTGGGGAAATGGCTTTTGAAGTCGAACTCCTGCGCTTCCAATTGAGTAAGTGGTAACTAGTGTAAAAGTCCCTTCCGGATTGAGTGTGTGTAACGGCCTTTGGTTTGTAGGCACGATTTTTTTTGCATATGGCTGGTAGCGCAGGGGCAGGTTTTCGTGGAACCTCCCTATTCTCTCCGTCTATAGCCAAGGCGAGCTAGCGTGCCGCCCTGCAGTCAACGCTGTCCTCCGAGTGATCTGTCAACTCATTCTGGCAGTCTGGACTTCACGTCCATGTACATCACTGTATATAGTTCCACAACAATTCTTTCCTCTTATTAGGTTATCGTTGGTGCAGGAGTTAGGTAGGTACCTACTTAATCCCTTCAACTTATTATTATCTTGACCGATTTCTATATATAACATCAGTAGCATGAGTTAGGGTCGTGCCGAACAGGGAGGTACTTACAATCGCAAGATTATTTTATTTCGAGTTGTTTATTTGTCTTCATTTTGAGTTTAAGAACGCATCATGTCGGTGGAGTTTTTGAAATTGGAAAAAGGAAAACCAAAATTGTGCTTTAGTGGGCATTTGTTTTATAAGGACAGGCGAAATGACACAAACATTGGAAATTGCAAAATTACCGAACAACCAAATGTGCCGCCCGAGTTATTTCGGTAGATAACACCATCGTTAAAATATGGAAGGAGCATAAACATTGTGGAGATGTAGCAGGAGTTGAAGCAGCAAAAGTTCTTGATACAATTCGAAGTTTTGCAGAAACAACAAATAATACGCCTCATAGTATTATTTCAAGAGTTTCGAGAACCTGTAACTGCTGTAACCAAGCAGCAGCCTCAAAGGTGCCAGGTATAAATACAATGAAATGAACGATATAAGAAGTCGATATTTTGATGGCCCTTATCTTCCAAAGCATCGTAGTGACATAGTTTTCACAAACGAATATAAAACATCGTGCAGTGGAGAATTGTCTCTACAATTTGATTCTGGACCTGAGGACAATCGCATGTTAATTTTCAGTATGGAAAAAAATTTGCCCTTGTTAGCGCGAAGCGAGCACTGGTATGCCGATGGGACTTTCAAAACTGTTCCCTTACTTTTTTATCAACTGTATACGGCACATTGATTCAAGGACAAAATATCGTTTCCATCAGTTTATGTATTATTGCCTAACAAGTCTGAAGAAACATAAATATCCCTAGTAGAGCTGCTGAAAGTATTGGAACCGGCTATGTATCCGTAATCAATAACGATAGATTCTAAGAATGCAATGATGCGATTATAAATGATTACAAAAACTTTATCCCTGACGCTTCGCAACGAAGTTGTATTTCCACTCTTCGCAATGTATTTTTCGTTCCATTCAGAATAATGGATTCAAACAACGTTATGAAACTGATGCTAATTTTTCTTTAAATATGCGAATTTTTGCGTTTGCTCCCGCTCCTATTATTACGATCGTTTTTGAACATTTGTGTGAAAATGATATTTTTCCTCCAGAATCGTAAGAAGTTGTTGATTATTTTGCGGATACCTGGATTGGACGCCCAACCAGACGACATCTTCGTCGATTACCAAAGTATTCCCATGAAACGTGGAACGTACACCAGCTTCTTGAAGTATTACTAAGAACGAATAATTCTGTTGAAGGCTGGCATAGAGGATTTGTGGAACGAGTCGCTGCTTCTCATCCCAACATTTGGAAATTTATCGATTGTATTAAAAGAGGACAAAGCATTCACGAATTGCGCATTGAACAACATCTAAGGGGAAGTGATCCGGGCAACAACAAAAAGAAGTATCGCGACTACGAAGAAAAGAACGAATTAAAAGGCTTGTTAGTGCATATGCTGCACGGGATGATATTGCTGATTATCTTATAGGTATAGCGCATAATCTCTCTTATTAATAATGCGAATACTGTGTTGTAAAATTTATATAGTCTCTTATTCATTTTTGAGTACAGTGTACTACGTCTTACTTAATGTTATAATTAGTTTAGTTTAAAATTAATCAATTATTATTGTTTAAGAAATAGAGTTTTTAAATTCATGTGACACATATAAATATTATAATGCGTAATCTACCTATTAAATTCCATATTTTTTACATGTGTTTTTTATTTCCGTAGTACACCATTATAGTTTATATTCCCTCATAGTAAATTATTATATATAAATGATACAATACAATACATCCTGTCGATAAAGCGCGGGAACATTTAGTGAGAGTAAAATCTGGAAACTTTGCCCCTTCTCATATATTTACGAAAATGATTCATGAGTTTCTCCCACCTAACCTCTTCAGAACAAAACAGTACCACGTATGTTCAAATATCATAGGATTACAGTAACAACTTTCGAACCAATTCTCTCAATATTTCAGAAAAACCAGTTTTCAAAAAGCGCGTGAACTTTTTATGAGAGTAAAATCTGAAAACACCGGCCCTTCTCATTTTTTCCTATCTTATTATTAGGGTATCTTTGCCTATATCTAGGATATAACTTGCATTTTCAGCTGTATTTAATTCTTAAATAAGACGTACAGACAATAATTATTTGCAAGTTATTTATTAAATTATATTATTATTTACTATATATAAATTATATGTATGGCCTGGCGATAAAATATACCAGCGATCAATTGTAGGCTATAAATTGTTTACGTTATAAAATGACGCGGCGGTAAACTGCTAGCGATTAATTACTGGCGGTAAACTGCTAGCGATTAATTGCTGGCGGTAAATTGCTGGCGGTGAATTGCGGACGGTAAGTTTTCCTACACCCGTGATTTAGAGTATCATGGGTTTTGTGATGCGTCGGAGAGAGCAGACGCTGCAGTATTAAATAGAAGGGTTCACACCTCACAGGGTATGTTTGTCACCACCATATTAACCGCAAAAAAAAAACTAAAGTTGCGTCAAGTAAAAAAAGAAATTTCCTTGCCAAAATTAGAACTGGGCGCTGCAGCCTTACTAGCAAAGCTTATCATCCTGGCAAAGTCCGTTCGTAATATCAAGAATGAAAATATCTACTTATGGACGGATTCTACTATAACGCTAACATGGATCAATAAATGGCCCAGAAAACCCAATAGATTTGTATCAAACAGAATTTCAGTAATTCTGGATGTAGCGTTACCTTCAGTATGGTCGTATGATAAATCCGCAGACAATCCTGCTGACTGTGCATCAAGAGGAATATCACCATTCCAATTAAAGAATCACGAACTATGGCGGTCAGGACCCAAATGGTTAGCATAAACGAGCGAACCTAGACGACCTTCATCCGAGAGGGGCTCCGGGAATGTGAAAGAAAAATTAAAAAGCCTTATAGCATCTTTACGTTATAAACGGAATCCAGTTTAATGACTATGAACTTGTACTATTAGTAACTTCATGTAAATAAAGGACTTCCAGCTAATATAATTACTATATCTAGAAATACTAAGACGTCTTTAGACTATCTATTTCAACTTGTACGAGTTCCTGACATTTGACAACAGGAAGAATTACTCTTTACTACTATGCATGCTTACTGTGTGCAAATGCTTCTTTCAATGAATTTAATATTGATTAAACTTAAGAGATCATCGTCTGGATTATGTTACTAAAGCTAAATATAAATATATTATGTACATATTCTCAGTTAAGTATCTCTTCGCTTCCATTGTTTGAGATCACTAGAGTATAACGAGGACTTTTACATCCCACAGTTTCTTAGTTATTTAACAACAGCTCAATTGTTCTAACCTCGAGCTAAAGAAAACCTTTCTAAAAAAAAAAAAAAAAAAAACTCCGTTCAGTCGTTTCCTAAATCCTACCCTTAACATAATTACTCTTTAAGGTTATATAGTCACAAATATAATGCTCAACTCAGTATTCATTGCATATAAGTTTAAATGAATGTATAAAAAGATGTTTTCAACTAAGAAATATAAATTCAAAGGTAACAACTTACATTTTTTTATTGGGTAGGATCCATCGTAGAAGCGCCTCCAGGACATTCCAATGTACCACTGGATTCTAATTTAAAAGTTTAAAATTAACAATGATGTAAATGAGTATTTCGTAGGCCCACACAGTTGATAAAATTTAAATCTACCTCTAACATGCGTATCGAATCTTTAAATCTTACTATAAGAAATTTAGCTTCTACCAGGCTGAACTACTCAAAAAAACTGATTGCGAGAGATAATCTTTCAGTAGATTAAATTAAAACAACCTCAATTCTTGGATCATGTCAGATGTTTCGGCATACACGACACATATCGACATCGGACATATCAGCTTCAAATACTGATTTTGTTGATAAGCTTTCTTAGTTGTCACATATAAATACCGCCACAGTACAGTTTCTTATATGTTTCTTTCGTTCATGGTGACGTTACGACTTTTGATCACATTCCTTATGATACTTAATCCCCTTTAGACCCTAATAAAAGAGTTTCTGGAGTGTCTTTCGTTTCGACAGGATGTGCTCTAACCAAAACTTGTCAGGAGGTGTGAAAATTTCCTGAAAATTATGTGTCCGAAAATTAGGGTATAGATGTCTATGACCACTGGACGTTCTGTGATGGGGTTGACTTGTCATTTGTCGAATTATAATTCCATTCCCCTTTTTTTTATGGTTTATAGTTTTAACCGAAACGTATATCTGTGATGTGTGATTAATGTGTTTTTCACTAGTTAATTTAAACGTCAATCTCCTTTGATTTCGGTTAGAAAATTCTAAATTGTATTTTGATGATTCCTTTTTAGGATTCTAGTAAATCATTCGCGGCAGACGTTAGACTGTCCCATGAACAGGATCTCATTTCTGATTGTTGCGGCTTTTATAAGGCGCATATTTTATATACTCGTTCGTGTGGTCAAAAAGAAAATTTTTTTTTATTTCCCGCAAGTATTTTTTTCACAGCGTAGAGGCGACGTACGTTTGCAACACTTACAGTAAACTAAGGTTCACAACAAGAGTTGTTATTTTGCACTGAAAAAATTCGTAATAAGAATTGTTATTTTGCACTGTAAAAAGTTCGAGCCTCAGTTGATTCCTGCTGAATCTTCCAGGTCTTGACGAAAACCTCCAGATCGTAGAGAAAATGTGAGTTGTGTTAGGAGGTATCTATGAATAATCAGATTTTCCCCTTTTCTTTGGATACAATTGTAGTTTCCCATGTGGGATTGTACTAGCAACTTATCATGTGCCCAAAAAGACACCACAGCTCGCAGCAAAGTAGTTTCTTCTAACCCAAAAGAAATCGCAAACTCTAGTCGCGGATGACTTTTTCAGCACTGTAGGATTGCTCCCGTAAAAACACTGTAATTTACTGATTATAATAATATTTTTTTCCCAAAATTAATTTAAAGGCAACAAAAACTAATCACACCTTTGACTTCCTCACGGGGTGACCGTTTTTCCAGACAGACCTCTGATCCTTCTTCTTCTTTATCTTTCCTCTTCCGAATGTCACACCGAGGTCGAGGAAACGCACTTCTCTCGGTCTGGGTGCGTTCAAATATTCCGTTTGACAGCAGCCGGCGTACACGCTGCAGTATCTCGTGTAGCATATTGCTATGTGCAATACGCTACGACCATAATAAACTAAGCAATAAAAGCGAAACAGTCTGCTCTTCGCACCTGTCAATTGCATCCATGCCCAGAACTGAAACACTATCCAAAGAGAAAAATTTATTTTTGACCAGAACGGTAGTATATTGATGAGACACAAAGGCAGCAAAGGTATCTAGTCAGAGGTCAAAACTATCAGGAGCAACTTCAGCAGTTCCTCTACTCCTTTACTATTTTACAATGAAGTGACTGTTGACTCCCTGAATAAAACTAATATTTAGACTGTTAGATTCATACGAGAGATATGTTCAAGGTCCTTAAGGAGATCAACGTCTCCATCAGCTGCAGCTCCTGATTGTTTCAAGCCCCTGTTAAATAAACCTATCCCTCATTCTTGGCTAAATCTCTGCGAAAACTATTCTTCTTGTCTTATTCGACAGGAAAATTTCCAATTGCTTGGAAACTATCTCACGTTCAGCCTATTCCCTAGAAAGGAAAGCGTTGTCATCCCTCAAATTATCGACCAATTACAATCACTCCGATTCTTTAAAAGTTTTTGAATCTATCATTAACTCCAAATTAATGAAGTCTTCAAAATTGTTGCACTAGATATTTCAAAGGCCTATCATAGTGTCTAGAGTTCAGCCCTTTTAGCCAAACTTAAAGCACTTGGCCTCTCTCGTTCTCTTCTATTGTATTGAATGTAAAGTGTTTTATCTACTCGCTTAATACGGATTATATTAGATGGCGTTACATCTCAATTTCAGCCAATAAATGCCGCGGTGCCTCAGGGCTCTGCTATCTCTCCATCTCTCTTCTCAATTTTCCTTAATGATCTGCTTTTCCATACTTTCAATCCCATTCATTGTTTTGCCGATGACAGTACTGACATTATTGCTACATGCATGATCAATAATCTGAAGAAATGCCTAGTCTGATCCCGGACTCCTCCATGTAATACTCGCACTGCAAGCCGCGCACATTCTTTTACCCTTCAAAATACTTTCGGTCGTGCGTGCGAATGTGGAACAGTCTCCAATGTTCTGTCTTTCCTCCGGCATACAATCTGCGAAAGTTTAAGGATTACATACATCAGCAGCTTCACCACCATCCTCACGTTCCCTAATGCCATTATTTATCACCTTCTGGCCATGCTGTGCTTTGCATCATAGTTCATGGGATATCTCCTGAGGTTGGCTTAATAATATAAAAAACAAAAGAAGTCACACTATCATAACTTGCCGACGAAGTTATATACGAACAAGGTATGTATTGCATTTATTGCTATTTTAAATAAATATAGATTATTACTTCCTGTATTTTACATAGATACAATTTATGATGATTCGTGAATTTGAATAAAGTACGTTTCTCTAGTTTTACTAACTAAAATTGTTGATTGGAAAGTTTTACACTCGCACCATTTACAAACCAAAACAAAATGAATAATCTAACACCTCCTTTGACTTTCGGGAGTGGCAAAGATCGTTGAGCAACTTTCTTCCATGCGAGTGGTAGCCAATTGCTAATCTGTTTGACTCGTGTCTTTTAAATGATAAATTTTGTGCATTTGACATTTCCGAGTGGTGGCGAGTGTCTTCAAACTTTTGTTCAGTGCTTTCAGCATATACCATTTTTACACCATAGTTGCCCCCCCCCCCTCACCGGAATCCTGGATCCGCCACTATTATATGCTTTGTTTAATTTTCATAATTTTATTTACTATTGCTATGAAAATACCATGCAATGCTGCTCAAACTTAATTTGAGCCCGTTAACCGTAGAGGCGAGAAAGAGAAACTGAACAATTAAAACACGTCGTAATTTGATTCCCGACTGACTTTTTATTCCCGCAAAAGTCTTTAAATATAAAATTTAAATGCTTACATAAAAAAAATTTTAATTTGTTGTCCACAATACATTGGCCCATGTTAAGCAACATTTTATTTTCGCTAGCTTCATTGATCTAGTGAGTGCAATGAGTGCGGAATTTGCTCACAAAGCAGAAAAATATTATTGTTGCGACATGGGTCAATGAATTGAGAGTGGCAAATTTACAGAGGTACATATGTAGTTGACTTATTTATTGCAAAATTACAATTTCTTTGTTCAGGTATGAACATGCTGCGGGGGCCAGATGATAATACTTAGTCAAACTGACGCTGGATGGAACCCTGCGGAGATACTTAACGTTCTGGACTGGATGAAGTATGCTCGTTATTTCATCTTAGAAGGCAGGGTTGGAAAATCGTCCTTAGGCTGCTCCAGTATTTCTAAATTAGTAGTGCCAGGAGGAAGATGAGCACTGTTGTTGTTGCCGTGATTGAATGCACAACAAGAGTCTTCTGAGGAATCGTTGTAGGTTCTTCTGGTTCCGTGCTGTAGTCCAAGATTCCTTCATTTGATTGTAATAACACGCCCGGTTGCAATACTGAGGGTGGTTTTTTGAGTTGACAGTGATTGCTTCTGGAACAAGATCTTTAATGTGGCTGGGAAGTACTTCTGCTGTCTGATCCAAAGAAGATTTGAGGATGATTTCCTTCGTCTTTATACAGCAATTTTCATGCAGCTAAATAATGCCAGTGTTTTTTAAAACAAACTCTTCTGTTAATCCTTTATATATCACTGCGACGGCCTTGGGTTTACTGGTTATATATAAAGCCAAGTGTTTTTCTTCCAGACAGTCCCATTTAAGATTAGTTGCTGCATTTCACACGTCGTCTTTTGATGGTGATCATAAATCTCGTTAATCACACAGGATGGGCTGTTTTCAATGCTATGTACTATTCTCGGACTGCAGAGATAAATATGATTTCCTATGATGGGAGAGTCCTTTAGCTCTCGTACCTCCAGTTCAAAGAAGGTGTTCACACGTGAACAATTATTTTTTATCGTCATATGCTTAAGCTTTCAAAATACTTCAACATATTTCTATTTTTTCTTTTTTTTTTGTTTAACTAGCATAAGCATTTCTTTCCGCATACAATTGACTCATAACATGAAAAGAAATTTAACTCGATTATGTTTTGCAACAATTTCAGCGGCACAATTTGCTGACACAGCAAGTGCGCAATAAATGTTATGGGTCAATTGCATTAATAATGACTATCAGAACCAGCTTAACACAAGCTGGCTGCATGGACACGTTTAATAAATAAACGGTCAACAATACATGCGTTTCATCATTTAGTCGGTGTTAGTACTAGTATGTTACACTAAACATAAACCAAACACAAGATGAAATTACATACAGAAAACATTAAACAAAATAGATTAAATATTATATAGACGTTTTTTTAAAACATGCTTAGAAACGTCGAGAACAAAATCCTCAGCCATATTATTAACAGTAATACACATGCGATTAACAGGTTCATACATGCTAAAGTTAGACCTTGAGGAGTTAACATGCAACAAAAGTAGCCTTCTTACATTGTGCCTACTATCACGGAAAGAGATTTTGTTAAGTAAAAATGGAGATCCAATATTCTCGTTTAAGAGTTGATGCACAAACGTTATTTCGGCAACCATACGACGTTTCTCAAGCGAGTGCATATTTAAAAGCTTCAAGCGATCCTCATAGGGTGGAAGAATTAATGAATTATTCCAGGGTAGGTGCCTGAGAGCAAATCGATGTGTATACCGTAAACAGACCTGGCTAGCGTATTCAAGAAGTGGTCTTACAAAGCAAGTGTACAAACGCAATGTTATGGTAGGATTTGAAAACTCTCGGGACCAACGTTTTATAAAACCCAGCATAGAACTACTCTTTGATACTGTGTAGTTTATATGGGAGATAAAATTCAATCTGTGGTCACATTTGACACCCAAGTCACAGACAGAGCTTACACGGCGAATCGAGGAATGCGAGAACTCGTAATCATAAGTGATTGGTTTCTGATTTCTGTGGAAAGTCATAACCTCACATTTGTCTATATTTAGTACCAAATTATTACTTTTGCACCAGTCGTAAAATTTGTGAAGGTCAGCCTGTACCTGTTCACAATCGCTAACAGATTTAATCTGAGCGAAAAGCTTAATGTCGTCAGCATATATCAAGACTTTACAGTGCCTCACAACAGAGACAATGTCGTCAATAGATAGAACAAAGAACAACGGGCCCAAGTGACTACCTTGAGGCACGCCAGACGAAGCCTTCAAGACTCTAGAGATGGAATGGCGGAATAAGATTTGATATGTTCTGTTATCTAAATAAGACTCCGTCCATTTTAGAAATGTTGGGGGAAACCCATACTTTTCCATTTTAAAGAGTATCACGGAGTGAGATAACTTGTCGAACGCCTTACTAAAGTCTGTATAAATACAATCTGTCTGGTAGCCTTTTGCAAACCCACAAATGGTATCCGAGACAAATTCCAACAAATTAGTGGTTGTAGACCTGCCTGAAATAAACCCATGTTGGTTTGAAGAGAGCAAATTCTTACAGGTAGATGATAGTTGAGAGTAAATAATAGATTCGAATAATTTGGGCATGCAAGATAATTTTGCAATAGGTCTATAGTTAGAAATCTCATTTTTACTACCTTTTTTGTGGATAGGTATGATAAAGGAGTTTTTCCATAGCTGCGGGAAGCAACCACTATAGAGCGATTTTTGGAAGATAATTCTCAGCGGAGCTACCAGGGCGAGGCAGCATGACTTAAAAAAGGCTGGAGGGATCCCATCAGGACCAGTTGTGAAGTCATTTGGAAGCCCATTAATATGAATGAGTATATCCTCTTCTGAAATTGAAGGGATAGTGAATGAAACGTTATGGGAATCATTCATATGACTGAAGTCGCTATTTTGAGGATGAAAATTTGACGATGCAAAGGCATTGTCAAAAAATGAAGCAAACATATCGCAAATTACAGACGAATCATCACTAGCAGAATCCTTGTACCTCATGGTATTGGGGTAGTTGTCAGTTTTTTTCTTCATATTAATAAATTTAAAAAAGATGCGTGGGTCACTAAATAATTTCGTATGCATCATTTGAACATACTCATCATAAAGTGTAGAAGAAAGTTCTCTGAACTCATTATATGATGTGAGGAAGTTGTTGTGAGTTATAGTGTCCTTGTCCCTCATATAAGTTTTCCACAGTTTATTCTTCCTATTTTTAAGACGTTTCAGTTCTTTATTGAACCATGGCGGTGATGTTTTATTCAACCGCTGACGCTCGCGGGGAATACAAGAAGAAAATAAATAGAAAAGAATTGCGTAAAACTTAGAAACATCTTCATCAACACTATTGCAAGACAGCAGTGTGCTGAAATCAATAGAGGCAAGTCTACTGGAAAGTTCTGAAAAGTCAGCCTTTCTAAAATTGAAAAGGTATTCCGCTTCGTCACAATATGTGAGGTTTTCGGTTACATAGCAATGTGTAATTAGAAGAGGGGGGTGGTATTTGTCAAGAGTATACATTATAACTGGGCTAGGTTCAACTAATAAGTTACCCGCGTCAGTAGAAAATACCAGGTCTAACTGCCTACCCATGTCATTCTTAACATTACTGATTTGGCTGAGACCAAGAGATGAAATAGTGTCAAGGAAAAGTGATTCCCTTGTTGTCAAGTTATTAAGTGGATGATAGTCATCGTCATCATCATTAAGTACCCATTGTATATTGGGTAGGTTAAAATCACCAATAAGTAGTAATTCGTCAAGAGGTTCCATCTTACTATGGATAAAATTAGATGTTAAAATGAGTAGGTCATAAATTTTCTGACCTTTGTCGTCGACGATATTTATGGAGTCTGGTGGAAAATAGCTACAAAGTATGTATAAGTCATATTTTAATAGAGATACCTTAAGAACTATAAGTTCAATGTCGAGAGTGTTGGAGAAACTGGGGAGCTCAACTAGGCTTCAATTTAAGTGGTTTTTGCAGGCGAGGAGTACGCCACCGCCACGAGCTTCAGAATCAGTATACCGATCTCTTCTAAAAATTTGATAAGAATTGTCAAAGATTTCAGCATCGCGAAAACCATGATGCAGCCAAGTTTCAGTGAAAGCAACTATATCAAAACAATTTGCAACAGAGGATTTAAAGATTTCTGCAGTTTATGTCCGAATCCCCCTTACATTTTGATAATAAAGGGAGAGCGACTTGAGTTTTTTGAGATATCGCTGCTTTTTTAGCTGTACTTCTATTTTGGTGCCCAGAAGGTACGAACAATTTAGTAAAAGCGCCAGAGGGCCAAAAGTGGGATCCAATAACTTATCCTGCTCATCCGCGGACACAGTTAGAACAAAAGATGCAACAGGTTTAGAGGATTTACTAATTATTCGACAAGAAATACCATCTGTTGCAATATTCTTGGACTTCAAATACTTCAATATGTCCTCGCACATCGTTTCTGGAGAGAAACGGGTGACAAAAACACTCGAAGGTTTAGGTACCGTTCTCAAAGAGGCACCACTACCATTTCCTAGAGAGGACACAGATGAAGTATCATTCGATACTGTGGAACGCTCCCTCACTTCAGCTACAGAAGCAGAGCCAGAACACCGCTTGCTGTTGATTGAACAGTGTCCTGATTTGAAAGAATCGCCTCATTGGGGCTATGTTGGCGTCTTCGGTGGTTCCTCTGCTTTTTGGCTGGTTTACTACGATGTGTATTAGGTACCGGACGGTTAGAGTCTACTCCTTGCTGCACGAGAGGTGATGGGTGAGAGTCAGACAATTCCTTATCCACTGGAGATAATTTCTTGACATCAGTCGCCAAGGAGCTGATAAGTCTCGAGTTTTCGGAAACAGCAGATACCCAAGACCCAATATCGTCGATTACTGGGATAAGTAACGTGCTGTTGGAATTTTGAGACGCAGATGGTGAGTCATTGGCAAATACTGCATTAACATCAACCAGTGAGTCAGACAAATTTTGAACCTTTAAAGATAGGTTATGAGACTTTTCAAGGAGTGTGTCTGAATTCATGCTCAATACATCCACAAGTTTCAACAGCTTATCAATTTTACCATTTAAAACATTAATGTCATCGGAAAATACTTCAAGACCAGTCCAGTTCATAGATAAGCTATTAAATTTATCCGCAATGAGAGACTGAACGGTAGAGAAAGAGTCAAGACGTTCGGTAAAGCTTTTTAAAAACCTTAATGTGTGGCAGGGCTTTATATCCGAGCATTCGCTTCAGGTTGTAAGTCCAGGAGTAGGAGCTCTAGAGCTCCGTTTTAAGCAAGAAGCGTGGAAAGATTTACCACATATACCGTCACAAGCCACCACCTCCTCTGATTTCTCTAAAGAGCAGACTTTACAAGTTGCCATTCTCAGTGACGGCAATTGAAAAAAAAAAAAAAAAATAAATGGAGATGTACAGAAAAAATAAATAAAAAAATAAAGAAAAATTTTGAGTCGCAATGTACTTGCCCGTTGAATGGTTTAAGCCCGCGGAGAGAATATCGAAAATGCACAATTATCTCCGCAAAGCGAGAATAGTCACAAATAGATTGCGGAAATACAATAGAAAACAATAACAAATGAAAAATGAATATAGATAAAAAATAAATTATCTTTAAAAACAAATACCAGCGATTAAGAAGAAGTTCCCATTCTCAATTCACAAAAGAGAAAAAACAATAAACAATAAAGATGAGCATCAAACGAACATCAAATATTTAACGATAAAATCACTGAATTAACAAAAAAACAAGCATGAAAACAGAAACTTGTAATGACAGATTAAGCAATGTAAACAATCAAACCAATTTAATTTCTTTCGTAAACAATTAATTCAATCAATTATTCACCTAACCCAGTAAATTTTTATGTATATAAATAAGTGCAACAAATAAAGTTTTCCAGAGTTCAAAAAAAACGGAGTGTTAATTTAATACTACGCGATCTCTAACATACAATTTCTTTTCGAGGCGTCATACACTTACCTTAATAGAATTAACTTAAGGTTGATTCTGGTAATTATTCATTCTGCTAAGTAAGAGAATTGTACATGGTCCTTCGAGCCAAGGAACAGTGCAGAAACAGTTCACTACCAAGTTATTGCGGAAAGTCAATAACCATACCGAAAAAGATTCAAAACCTGTTGAATCTACTACAACGTACATCTGCCATACAAACGCTCTCAAAGGCGAAACGTTTATCAAGATAGAATCAGCTTAAGGTTGATTCTAATGAAAAACAAATTGCAAGAGCAACTCTGTGCACGGTGCAAGTACATTAGGGATTAAAAGCTATTATCTCCATTTAAAGCCCAAGATGACTGCAACTACAGATCAAATGATCAAGACACAGAAGGATTTAGCTGGGGAAATTGAGCGACTCCTGACAAACTTCGACAAAGACTCGGCTGATCGGAAACATAAGGAGTACCTGAAAAAGAAAGGTCAGCCGCTAGAGAGTTTCTGGGAAGAGTTCAGCAAACTACACAAGGCACTAAAAAAGCAAGTTGCTGAGGATCATCCATATATCACAGGAGAGTTTTATGAAAAAACAAAAAAGATATGTGATAAAGCGTTAAACAAAATAACGGATCACCAGCGCGAACTAGTGTTATGGCCCAATATGAGGAAGATTCTTCATGCAGCCAAGGGCGCATTTTAGAGAAATGATTAGCAATTGCTAAACAGTAACCTCGCATGGTACTGTTCTGCAACTGCCGGTTATTTCGCTGATTAGCTCAACAGCTGGCTATGATGAGCGCTTAGTGGAGCAATCGACGATTACGAAAACAATTAACCTCGCATGGTAATTGTTATGTAAAGCGATTGTTTACTACTAAGCGACTCAGGTGCTGCAACCGGTAGAACAAACGACAAGGTTGTTATCGTTTGTTTACATCCACGTTGTGAGCAAAGAAAGTACTTCCGAATATCGGGGCATAAAAGACCAATGACTGGTCTGGCGAGTGCAGTTCAGTGTTCAGTCGCGTTTTATCTTTTTGGTTTTAAGGTGTCAAGTTCCATTCAGTTCGGTTCGGGTTAGCTTTGTTTAATATATTAGGATAGGTCAGTTTTGAGTAAAATAAAGAAGTACATATGTTAAAGTAATCTGAGCGTGTTTTAATTAAAGACTTTTAGTGGTCGTGATTAATTATTCGATTTTCCGCTATTTCATTGCATTGGGACACGACATTTTGGCGCAGCCGGTAAATTAAAGGTAAAAATTATTTGAATTTATATGTGTTTTATCTTTTACTTAATAAAAATAATTTAATTTTAATTGTTTAATGAAAAAACATCGGCTGTCGTAAGACGCCATTAACTAGCAAATTTCGGCGAGTTATCGCCTGCTAGAATTTTATTTCAGAGAAAGTGTTAAATTTAAGATGTGATAAACTTCGGAATAAGTGATAAGATGAAATATTTGTAAATACTTTGTGATATATTTGTAAATACTTTGTGTAAATACTTTGTGATATGTGTTTTAGCTACGCGAGAGTTAGTGATATAAATTTCACCAGCTTTTAACCTCACGTAATAACGTCGTTTTATACTCACGGAAAAAATCTTTGTTTATGTGCATTTGCTCGGCCAAGTGTATTCGGGTCCATGCGATTAAGTAGGTAGAAAGTTTTAAATAAAGTATGGTGCATCTGATGTATCGGGATAAGTAAAATAGAAATATTAAGAGAGTATAATACGTTTGATTTGTACATAGGTACGCATAAAAGAGGAGTTTAGAGTATTGAACGTAGTAATTATATTACAGTTTTGAATTTTTAGAGTTATATATGAGTATGTACAATATTAAGAATTTTAAGATGTGTTAAAGTGTTTTTTTTTTTAGTTGTATGATTTTCTACTCTCATTAATACATAGTAAGGGTATTTAACCGACATGTTGTCCGGGTTTAATGGGCTCGAATAGGGTTATGTTAAGTTAAGTTTTTAAATATCGGGAATAATCGTGGTAGGAATATGAATCTGGTCGGGTCGTCGCATGAATATTTAACATAAATAAGAGCTGTAGAAGACATTCTCCGCCGGGGTATCGATGTTATTAGTATAATAGCTCGGTCATAAAACTTAAATGTCCTCAAGTAGGAGTAATATCTTAACTAGGGAAGAATTAGCACGCAATCAGGCCCAGGAAAGGGAATTAGAGCTCAAAGCACAGGAACTTAAGGAATGTCAGGCAATATTGCAGAATTATGAACAGGACTGGCAATATATAGGGGAGCATATAACAGGAGAGTTACAAAACAGGTGGACAGAAGAAGAAGCGAAGAAAATACGACAGGAATTGAACGAGAGTGCTAAAAAAGGTACAAAAGGCGAAGCTTTAGATCATTTAGTGACAGCTAAAGGAGGCTGAGGAAACTACAGCGGAACAAGAGAAAGAATTGGAATTCGATCAATCATCACAAGAAGGTTCTAATCAAGGAGTTAATAAAGCGAACACGAGTAAGAGGTGGAATCCAAGGAAATTAGTATTCTGGGACCAGCAACAGGATAAAAAGGGGACCTCTGGGACGTTTAAAGACACACAGCAAAAAACGTTCAGTAACAGTACGGAACAAGGTCGAAATAAACCCAGAACAGAATCTGTCAGGTCCAAAAGCACCTCTAAAGAGCAACATGGTAGAGGCATACGATAAAATTATGGACTTGGTCTCCAAATACGTGCCAATTTTTTCAGGGGAAAGGTCTCCAAAGTTGGCAAAAGAAGTTTTTCGTTTCCTCAGTTGCAGCAAAGACTTGCACGATCGTCTGGAAGCAGCAGAGCAAAGCATTTGTATTAAATGCATAAAATACCGTTTGTCCGATGACGCTTACTATGTAATAAGCTCACATGAGCCAAAGAACTTTGCATCTTTGCAGCAGGCAATTAAAACAGCCTACATGCCACGAAAATCTTTCAGTGAATTACGCACTGAAATGTTAGCCTACTGGACCAGATTAAGTCTGCGGTATCAGCCAAATACCCCAATAAGAATGGAGGTTTGATAGCAGAACTAGAGGTCGACGCGGTAGCTACTTTTAAAGCTACTTAACTGGAAGAAAATTCGAAGCATTAGAAGAAGTTCGAGAGGAAGCTCTCTACTTCGAAAAAGATTCGGAAAGACTTCAGGCCATGGCACCAAAGGCCTGGAAAGAAGCACCGGAACATGCCATGGAAACACCACAGGAAAGTTAGAAGACCGGAAACTTTAGCGAGGTCAGGCAGAAACAGAAACAGAAAAAGGAGACCGGCAAGAAATTGGGAAACTCCAATCAGAGCAACACAGCAGGCTAGAGCGGTCAACTGCTTCAAATGTGGACAGCCGGGACACTTTGCTAAAGAATGCCAGTGGAGAAAGCAGCCTCCTTACTGCACTAAATGCCGAAACTATGGGCATGAGGCGCCAAGTTGCAGGAATCAGCAAGTCAGATTCGCAGATACAGTGGTGGACAATTCTACGGAATTCACTCAGAGAAGAGAGGTTCTCTATTGCCAGTTCTGTAAGACCAGTGACCATTACACGGATATCTGTGTAAGAAAGTACTTGGCAGAACATAGAAGCCACCCGCAAGAGGGAAACGAGAGGCGGCAGCTGGGGACTCTTTCCGCAGCTGCCTTCAATTAAGAGAATCGGAGTATACACAGTCGACCATAGATAAGAATAGTGCAGTAGAATTAGGGTTATTAAACAATTGTATAATCACAGTCGACGCAGACATAGGACCAGAAGGTAAATTAGTATTATTAGTAGATACGGGATCTTCATGCAATATAATTAAAGTAAATAAAATAAAAGGAAGTACGCCCATACAAACCCAAGAAACAATCACTATAGGAGGATTGTTTGGTACACAGAGAAAATCGTTAGGAACCTGTCAAGCATTACTAGGCTTTGGTACTAGCCAACAAACTTGTGTATTTCATGCAATACACGATACCGAATCTATACCAGCAAACAGAGCTGTTATTGATTGTGTTGGTCATAAACTGTCAATTCAAAGCGTAGAAGGAAACAAGGGAGTAAGACCACTTTTTGAAAACATAACAGGGAAAGAAAATGTTGATATTCTTACGCTAGACAGCGATGAAATAGTGAATATACAACTGGAAGGTAAACGGATAACACCGAAGGAGCGGAAAATAGCTCCGGAGACGGACGAGCTGGATCTTAGGCAAAAGCAGAGAAATACCTTAACCGTGATTCTTCGCACAGGAGCGCAGCAAAGGGATTTTCGTCCTGCAGTAGAAAAGTCTATAGCGTGGCCCAAAGAAATGTGGGGTGAAGAGCAGGTAAGGGTAGCGGTTGAAAGGAAGAACGGACTAGGACATCCTCGCACGGAAGTCCATCTAAATATCCTCAAAACTGAACCCTCTGCCGCTTTTCTCAAATTTCAGGACACGAAAAGACCAATACGCTTGGAGCCAAGAAGCGAGCAGCTAATAAGAATTCAAGTCTCGAGCGATTCCGAACTGGTATGTATGGTAGAAGAGATATGCCCCGGTGTGTATTGTGGGAATACCTTGATTAGGCCCAGTAACGGACAAGCCTTTGTAGCCTTTGTCAATGCTAGGACTGAGGCAATCGAAATAAAAAATTTTAAGCCTAAGTTGGAAAGCTTAAATAAGTATTTGGTAAGACCATTAAGAAATCCCGAGCGTAGAACGAAAATCACTCAGCAACGGCTTCAAGTAATGAAGAAATCTCTGGAGTTGGGGGATGAACTGAATTCGGAAGAAAGGGAAGCAGTCATGCAAATCTGTTACGAATACAGCGATATCTTTCACTTACCTGGGGATAAACTAACGTACACTCCGACGAAAATGTTCAAACTTCCCTTGATGGCCGACACCGGGCCCATAAATAAAAAGCAATATAGAATGCCTGAAGCCCACAGAGAGGAATGTCAGGAGCAGCTTAAAAAGTTGTTGGAGGATGACATAATTGAACATAGTAACAGCCCGTTCAATTTTCCAGTCTTATTAATACCGAAAAAGGGAACTGATGAAGCAGGTAAGCGAAAGTATAGATTGTGTGTGGACTTTCGCGAACTCAACAAAGTCTGTATTCCTTTTTCCTATCCACTACCACCGATTGAGGACATTCTGGATAGATTAGTTCATTCTAGGTATTTTACTACCTTAGATGTTTGCAAATGGTTATCACCAGGTGTTGGTGGATCCGGCAGATCGTGAAAAGACAGCTTTTAGCACAAACTTCAGTCACTTCCACTACAAGAGATTGCCACTCGGATTGAAAACGGCACCTTCATTCTTTCAATCTTTATTAAATGGGATATTAACAGGTCTTCAGGGGATTAAGTGCTTTGTCTACCTTGATGACGTAGTGATTTTTGCGAAAAATCTGGATAAACATAACGGAAAGTTACGAGAAATATTTCAGAGATTTAGGGAACATAACTTAAAACTACAACCACTAAATGTCAATTCCTGAAAAAGGAGGTAGTATACCTCGGGCATGTTTGTTCGGAGAAAGGTGTACAACCTGACAAACGGTTAGAAGAAGTGGTACAAAGCTTCCCCGACCAAAAACAGTGAGACAGGTTCAGTCTTTTTTGGGGTTGGCCAACTACTATCGTATATTTGTTCCCAATTTTTTAAAAATTCTGGATCCAATTAATAACCTTTTGAGGAAAAAGGTGAAGTTCTATTGGGGATCAGAATGCGAGAACTCCTTTAAGGTCATTAAAGAAGCTCTCACTTCGCCGCCAGTATTAATTTATCCAGATTTTAATAAGGAGTTCACTCTCATCACGGATGCGAGCGGAGAATCTCTAGGAGCAGTCCTAGAATAAGAAGGTAGGCCAGTTAGTTATGCCAGCCGCACTCTGAACCAAGCTGAGAAAAACTATTCTACCACGGAACGGGAATTGTTAGCCATTGTATGGGCTGTACGCAATTATAAATGCTACTTACTGGGAAGACATTTCAAAATCATAACTGATCATCAGCCTCTCCGAGGGGTTTTTAAGGTTAAGGACATCACACTCGCATGGTGAGGTTTCACCAAAAGCTTTCGGAGTTTGATTTTGAAATTGTCTACAAGAAAGGTAGGGAAAATGGCAATGCGGATGCTCTTAGTAGAATTCCCAGAGACATAGAGCAAGATGGTGAGTCATTGGCAAATACTGCATTAACATCAACCAGTGAGTCAGACAAATTTTGAACCTTTAAAGATAGGTTATGAGACTTTTCAAGGAGTGTGTCTGAATTCATGCTCAATACATCCACAAGTTTCAACAGCTTATCAATTTTACCATTTAAAACATTAATGTCATCGGAAAATACTTCAAGACCAGTCCAGTTCATAGATAAGCTATTAAATTTATCCGCAATGAGAGACTGAACGGTAGAGAAAGAGTCAAGACGTTCGGTAAAGCTTTTTAAAAACCTTAATGTGTGGCAGGGCTTTATATCCGAGCATTCGCTTCAGGTTGTAAGTCCAGGAGTAGGAGCTCTAGAGCTCCGTTTTAAGCAAGAAGCGTGGAAAGATTTACCACATATACCGTCACAAGCCACCACTTCCTCTGATTTCTCTAAAGAGCAGACTTTACAAGTTGCCATTCTCAGTGACGGCAATTGAAAAAAAAAAAAAAAAAAAAAAATTGGAGATGTACAGAAAAAATAAATAAAAAAATAAAGAAAAATTTTGAGTCGCAATGTACTTGCCCGTTGAATGGTTTAAGCCCGCGGAGAGAATATCGAAAATGCACAATTATCTCCGCAAAGCGAGAATAGTCACAAATAGAGGGCGGAAATACAATAGAAAACAATAACAAATGAAAAATGAATATAGATAAAAAATAAATTATCTTTAAAAACAAATACCAGCGATTAAGAAGAAGTTCCCATTCTCAATTCACAAAAGAGAAAAAACAATAAACAATAAAGATGAGCATCAAACGAACATCAAATATTTAACGATAAAATCACTGAATTAACAAAAAAACAAGCATGAAAACAGAAACTTGTAATGACAGATTAAGCAATGTAAACAATCAAACCAATTTAATTTCTTTCGTAAACAATTAATTCAATCAATTATTCACCTAACCCAGTAAATTTTTATGTATATAAATAAGTGCAACAAATAAAGTTTTCCAGAGTTCAAAAAAAAACGGAGTGTTAATTTAATACTACGCGATCTCTAACATACAATTTCTTTTCGAGGCGTCATACACTTACCTTAATAGAATTAACTTAAGGTTGATTCTGGTAATTATTCATTCTGCTAAGTAAGAGAATTGTACATGGTCCTTCGAGCCAAGGAACAGTGCAGAAACAGTTCACTACCAAGTTATTGCGGAAAGTCAATAACCATACCGAAAAAGATTCAAAACCTGTTGAATCTACTACAACGTACATCTGCCATACAAACGCTCTCAAAGGCGAAACGTTTATCAAGATAGAATCAGCTTAAGGTTGATTCTAATGAAAAACAAATTGCAAGAGCAACTCTGTGCACGGTGCAAGTACATTAGGGATTAAAAGCTATTATCTCCATTTAAAGCCCAAGATGACTGCAACTACAGATCAAATGATCAAGACACAGAAGGATTTAGCTGGGGAAATTGAGCGACTCCTGACAAACTTCGACAAAGACTCGGCTGATCGGAAACATAAGGAGTACCTGAAAAAGAAAGGTCAGCCGCTAGAGAGTTTCTGGGAAGAGTTCAGCAAACTACACAAGGCACTAAAAAAGCAAGTTGCTGAGGATCATCCATATATCACAGGAGAGTTTTATGAAAAAACAAAAAAGATATGTGATAAAGCGTTAAACAAAATAACGGATCACCAGCGCGAACTAGTGTTATGGCCCAATATGAGGAAGATTCTTCATGCAGCCAAGGGCGCATTTTAGAGAAATGATTAGCAATTGCTAAACAGTAACCTCGCATGGTACTGTTCTGCAACTGCCGGTTATTTCGCTGATTAGCTCAACAGCTGGCTATGATGAGCGCTTAGTGGAGCAATCGACGATTACGATAACAATTAACCTCGCATGGTAATTGTTATGTAAAGCGATTGTTTACTACTAAGCGACTCAGGTGCTGCAACCGGTAGAACAAACGACAAGGTTGTTATCGTTTGTTTACATCCACGTTGTGAGCAAAGAAAGTACTTCCGAATATCGGGGCATAAAAGACCAATGACTGGTCTGGCGAGTGCAGTTCAGTGTTCAGCCGCGTTTTATCTTTTTGGTTTTAAGGTGTCAAGTTCCATTCAGTTCGGTTCGGGTTAGCTTTGTTTAATATATTAGGATAGGTCAGTTTTGAGTAAAATAAAGAAGTACATATGTTAAAGTAATCTGAGCGTGTTTTAATTAAAGACTTTTAGTGGTCGTGATTAATTATTCGATTTTCCGCTATTTCATTGCATTGGGACACGACATTTTGGCGCAGCCGGTAAATTAAAGGTAAAAATTATTTGAATTTATATGTGTTTTATCTTTTACTTAATAAAAATAATTTAATTTTAATTGTTTAATGAAAAAACATCGGCTGTCGTAAGACGCCATTAACTAGCAAATTTCGGCGAGTTATCGCCTGCTAGAATTTTATTTCAGAGAAAGTGTTAAATTTAAGATGTGATAAACTTCGGAATAAGTGATAAGATGAAATATTTGTAAATACTTTGTGATATAGGTATGTGTTTTAGCTACGCGAGAGTTAGTGATATAAATTTCACCAGCTTTTAACCTCACGTAATAACGTCGTTTTATACTCACGGAAAAAATCTTTGTTTATGTGCATTTGCTCGGCCAAGTGTATTCGGGTCCATGCGATTAAGTAGGTAGAAAGTTTTAAATAAAGTATGGTGCATCTGATGTATCGGGATAAGTAAAATAGAAATATTAAGAGAGTATAATACGTTTGATTTGTACATAGGTACGCATAAAAGAGGAGTTTAGAGTATTGAACGTAGTAATTATATTACAGTTTTGAATTTTTAGAGTTATATATGAGTATGTACAATATTAAGAATTTTAAGATGTGTTAAAGTGTTTTTTTTGGAGTTGTATCATTTTCTGCTCTCATTAATACATAGTAAGGGTATTTAACCGACATGTTGTCCGGGTTTAATGGGCTCGAATAGGGTTATATTAAGTTAAGTTTTTAAATATCGGGAATAATCGTGGTAGGAATATGAATCTCGTCGGGTCGTCGCATGAATATTTAACATAAATAAGAGCTGTAGAAGACATTCTCCGCCGGGGTATCGATGTTATTAGTATAATAGCTCGGTCATAAAACTTAAATGTCCTCAAGTAGGAGTAATATCTTAACTAGGGAAGAATTAGCACGCAATCAGGCCCAGGAAAGGGAATTAGAGCTCAAAGCACAGGAACTTAAGGAATGTCAGGCAATATTGCAGAATTATGAACAGGACTGGCAATATATAGGGGAGCATATAACAGGAGAGTTACAAAACAGGTGGACAGAAGAAGAAGCGAAGAAAATACGACAGGAATTGAACGAGAGTGCTAAAAAAGGTACAAAAGGCGAAGCTTTAGATCATTTAGTGACAGCAGCATTCGAAGTTATCCAGAGTCGTGAAATAGAAGCAGAAGAAGTATTGGAAGAAATCCAGAAGGAGAAAAAAGGGCTCTTAAAGAATATAGACTCGCTAAAGGTACAGCTAAAGGAGGCTGAGGAAACTACAGCGGAACAAGAGAAAGAATTGGAATTCGATCAATCATCACAAGAAGGTTCTAATCAAGGAGTTAATAAAGCGAACACGAGTAAGAGGTGGAATCCAAGGAAATTAGTATTCTGGGACCAGCAACAGGATAAAAAGGGGACCTCTGGGACGTTTAAAGACACACAGCAAAAAACGTTCAGTAACAGTACGGAACAAGGTCGATATAAACCCAGAACAGAATCTGTCAGGTCAAAAGCACCTCTAAAGAGCAACATGGTAGAGGCATACGATAAAATTATGGACTTGGTCTCCAAATACGTGCCAATTTTTTCAGGGGAAAGGTCTCCAAAGTTGGCAAAAGAAGTTTTTCGTTTCCTCAGTTGCAGCAAAGACTTGCACGATCGTCTGGAAGCAGCAGAGCAAAGCATTTGTATTAAATGCATAAAATACCGTTTGTCCGATGACGCTTACTATGTAATAAGCTCACATGAGCCAAAGAACTTTGCATCTTTGCAGCAGGCAATTAAAACAGCCTACATGCCACGAAAATCTTTCAGTGAATTACGCACTGAAATGTTAGCCTACTGGACCAGATTAAGTCTGCGGTATCAGCCAAATACCCCAATAAGAATGGAGGTTTGATAGCAGAACTAGAGGTCGACGCGGTAGCTACTTTTAAAGCTACTTAACTGGAAGAAAATTCGAAGCATTAGAAGAAGTTCGAGAGGAAGTTCTCTACTTCGAAAAAGATTCGGAAAGACTTCAGGCCATGGCACCAAGGGCCTGGAAAGAAGCACCGGAACATGCCATGGAAACACCACAGGAAAGTTAGAAGACCGGAAACTTTAGCGAGGTCAGGCAGAAACAGAAACAGAAAAAGGAGACCGGCAAGAAATTGGGAAACTCCAATCAGAGCAACACAGCAGGCTAGAGCGGTCAACTGCTTCAAATGTGGACAGCCGGGACACTTTGCTAAAGAATGCCAGTGGAGAAAGCAGCCTCCTTACTGCACTAAATGCCGAAACTATGGGCATGAGGCGCCAAGTTGCAGGAATCAGCAAGTCAGATTCGCAGATACAGTGGTGGACAATTCTACGGAATTCACTCAGAGAAGAGAGGTTCTCTATTGCCAGTTCTGTAAGACCAGTGACCATTACACGGATATCTGTGTAAGAAAGTACTTGGCAGAACATAGAAGCCACCCGCAAGAGGGAAACGAGAGGCGGCAGCTGGGGACTCTTTCCGCAGCTGCCTTCAATTAAGAGAATCGGAGTATACACAGTCGACCATAGATAAGAATAGTGCAGTAGAATTAGGGTTATTAAACAATTGTATAATCACAGTCGACGCAGACATAGGACCAGAAGGTAAATTAGTATTATTAGTAGATACGGGATCTTCATGCAATATAATTAAAGTAAATAAAATAAAAGGAAGTACGCCCATACAAACCCAAGAAACAATCACTATAGGAGGATTGTTTGGTACACAGAGAAAATCGTTAGGAACCTGTCAAGCATTACTAGGCTTTGGTACTAGCCAACAGACTTGTGTATTTCATGCAATACACGATACCGAATCTATACCAGCAGATGGAATATTAGGCATGGAATTCCTTAAAAACAGAGCTGTTATTGATTGTGTTGGTCATAAACTGTCAATTCAAAGCGTAGAAGGAAACAAGGGAGTAAGACCACTTTTTGAAAACATAACAGGGAAAGAAAATGTTGATATTCTTACGCTAGACAGCGATGAAATAGTGAATATACAACTGGCAGGTAAACGGATAACACCGAAGGAGCGGAAAATAGCTCCGGAGACGGACGAGCTGGATCTTAGGCAAAAGCAGAGAAATACCTTAACCGCGATTCTTCGCACAGGAGCGCAGCAAAGGGATTTTCGTCCTGCAGTAGAAAAGTCTATAGCGTGGCCCAAAGAAATGTGGGGTGAAGAGCAGGTAAAGGTAGCGGTTGAAAGGAAGAACGGACTAGGACATCCTCGCACGGAAGTCCATCTAAATAGCCTCGAAACTGAACCCTCTGCCGCTTTTCTCAAATTTCAGGACACGAAAAGACCAATACGCTTGGAGCCAAGAAGCGAGCAGCTAATAAGAATTCAAGTCTCGAGCGATTCCGAACTGGTATGTATGGTAGAAGAGATATGCCCCGGTGTGTATTGTGGGAATACCTTGATTAGGCCCAGTAACGGACAAGCCTTTGTAGCCTTTGTCAATGCTAGGACTGAGGCAATCGAAATAAAAAATTTTAAGCCTAAGTTGGAAAGCTTAAATAAGTATTTGGTAAGACCATTAAGAAATCCCGAGCGTAGAACGAAAATCACTCAGCAACGGCTTCAAGTAATGAAGAAATCTCTGGAGTTGGGGGATGAACTGAATTCGGAAGAGAGGGAAGCAGTCATGCAAATCTGTTACGAATACAGCGATATCTTTCACTTACCTGGGGATAAACTAACGTACACTCCGACGAAAATGTTCAAACTTCCCTTGATGGCCGACACCGGGCCCATAAATAAAAAGCAATATAGAATGCCTGAAGCCCACAGAGAGAAATGTCAGGAGCAGCTTAAAAAGTTGTTGGAGGATGACATAATCGAACATAGTAACAGCCCGTTCAATTTTCCAGTCTTATTAATACCGAAAAAGGGAACTGATGAAGCAGGTAAGCGAAAGTATAGATTGTGTGTGGACTTTCGCGAACTCAACAAAGTCTGTATTCCTTTTTCCTATCCACTACCACCGATTGAGGACATTCTGGATAGATTAGTTCATTCTAGGTATTTTACTACCTTAGATCTTTGCAAATGGTTATCACCAGGTGTTGGTGGATCCGGCAGATCGTGAAAAGACAGCTTTTAGCACAAACTTCAGTCACTTCCACTACAAGAGATTGCCACTCGGATTGAAAACGGCACCTTCATTCTTTCAATCTTTATTAAATGGGATATTAACAGGTCTTCAGGGGATTAAGTGCTTTGTCTACCTTGATGACGTAGTGATTTTTGCGAAAAATCTGGATAAACATAACGGAAAGTTACGAGAAGTATTTCAGAGATTTAGGGAACATAACTTAAAACTACAACCTACTAAATGTCAATTCCTGAAAAAGGAGGTAGTATACCTCGGGCATGTTTGTTCGGAGAAAGGTGTACAACCTGACAAACGGTTAGAAGAAGTGGTACAAAGCTTCCCCGACCAAAAACAGTGAGACAGGTTCAGTCTTTTTTGGGGTTGGCCAACTACTATCGTATATTTGTTCCCAATTTTTTAAAAATTCTGGATCCAATTAATAACCTTTTGAGGAAAAAGGTGAAGTTCTATTGGGGATCAGAATGCGAGAACTCCTTTAAGGTCATTAAAGAAGCTCTCACTTCGCCGCCAGTATTAATTTATCCAGATTTTAATAAGGAGTTCACTCTCATCACGGATGCGAGCGGAGAATCTCTAGGAGCAGTCCTAGAATAAGAAGGTAGGCCAGTTAGTTATGCCAGCCGCACTCTGAACCAAGCTGAGAAAAACTATTCTACCACGGAACGGGAATTGTTAGCCATTGTATGGGCTGTACGCAATTATAAATGCTACTTACTGGGAAGACATTTTAAAAACATAACTGATCATCAGCCTCTCCGAGGGGTTTTTAAGGTTAAGGACATCACACTCGCATGGTGAGGTTTCACCAAAAGCTTTCGGAGTTTGATTTTGAAATTGTCTACAAGAAAGGTAGGGAAAATGGCAATGCGGATGCTCTTAGTAGAATTCCCAGAGACATAGAGCAAGCGGAAGGAAAGTATAGTAATGAATATCCATGTTGTGCAGTTACTCGAGCACAGGCTAAGAAAGATACAAATGACGGAAAGAGGAAACAAGACTCTTCGCCGGAATCCGAAGATGAATGGGAAACAATAGAGGAGACTGAGAATAAGGAAGTAAGGCTACAAAAAAGCTCAAAGCCACAGAAGGTCACTGACTCAAAAGATGTCGAGGTAATTCTGAAAGATTTTCATGACTCGCGATTCGGAGGGCACTTTGGGCGAAATAAAACATTTGAAAGAATAAAAAGGTTCTATCGTTGGAAGGGCATGAAGAAGGACATCGCCAAACATGTCGGGTGTTGCGCGAAATGCCAGAGAAATAAACACTCCAGGGCGATTAAAATGCCGTTAGTGGTAACAGAAATTTCAGAAAAACCATTCGACAAGGTATACGTAGACTTGGTAGGCCGTCATAATGGTAACAAGTATATTCTGTCCATGATGGATGATCTGACTAGATTTGTTGACTTTGTGGCCATACCAGACCAAGAAGCGTACACCGTAGCGCAGGTCTTGTTCGACCAAATCCTTAGCCGTTACTCATTACCCAGGTAATTAGTAACTGATCAAGGAGCCAACTTTACAGCGAAGTTTTAAAGGCTCTTTGCAAAATGCTTAAGATAAAGAAACTGCAAACCACCGCCTATCACCCACAGTCCAATGCGGTAGAGCGGCAACATTCTACGTTAGCTAACTACTTGAGAAGTTTTGTAGACCGGGAACCCCAGAGCTGGGAAAACATTTTGAGGACAGCAGCTCATGCCTATAATAACACGGTACATGCTGGTACAAAGCTAACACCCATGGAAACTCTTTTCGGATTTGTATCAGAAATCCCTAGCAACTTACAGCATAAACCTGAACCGGTGTACAACACTGATAAGTATCATTCGGTGTTGCGGTTCAAGTTACAAAAAGCGTTTGAACTGGCTAGGGAAAACTTACTCAATAGCAAGCTATCTGCGAAAAGGTATTATGATAAGACAGCCAGGCCAGAAGCCATACATGTGGGGGATAAAGTTCTGGTGAAAGATTTAGCTCGAGTGGGGAAGTTATGTTCAATTTTCAAAGGCCCTTACGAAGTAATTTACATTCACAGTCCTGAGAACGTTACTATCCTTCAAGGAAAAAAGCTCAAGAGGATTCACACGAATCGATTGAGGAAATATAATGAATAGTTTCAGCATAAAATTGGATCATTTCAGAAAGACGGAAGCCTAAAAGGAGTTCAGCACGAGGCAATAATTTTGGAGTTGTCGGAATTGGATTAATTAATTTATTTAATTTTTTTTCCCTCTTCTTCCTCTTAGTTTGTTTTTTTTATTACAGAATATAAACACGTACAAGACCAACACGGATTCATAAAGAAGATTACACTACGAAGGGCGAGAAGATAAGAAGATAAGGCAGTCGATCTAAAGGAATAGTAAGTATAGTGAAAAAAAAAAATATATAAGAAAGGTTGAGAAGGAATTAAAATTAAAATTAAAAGGAAGTAATAAAAAAAAGAAAGAGATTAAGACAATTTAAATAAGAAATTTGAAAAAAAAAATAATAGATTTAAAGGAGCAATTTGCAAAAGAAGTAAGACATTTAAAAGAGAACTCAAATAACCAAGATTTAAAGAGAAAGATTTAAAATTTAATGTATATAGATATAGAAAAAACAAAAATAAGGGTTGCCATAGACTAGCATAGGGTTTAGTTATCAAGATGAAAGCAGTTATAACGGTAATATTTGCACTCATCACCTTGCTGGAGTCAGAGAAAACAGGGTATAATATCGAACCGATACCCCATACAGGAGTGGTGTTCGAGCATCTTGGAAAAGTCAAGTTCTACAACAAGCACTGGACTATCCTGTCCAAGGTGGAAATGCCGGATTTAACAGGGGACATGGAATTTGTAAATAATTGCACTAGCCTAATTACGCAGTTATGTTTGGAGGTGACACACGACGGAATAGTATCCAGGTGCACCATAGCGGCGAAGGAGATAAGAAGTTGGGTCTCGAAAATTAAGAGGCAAAACAAGGAACTGCTACACCGTACCCAGAGTGAATCACCACGACGAAGCAGACGTTCAATTTTTGATGGATTAGGATCAGCATTCAAATACCTTTTCGGGACAATGGATCATGCAGACTCAGAAGAGATCCATGCAGCCCTAGATGATCTTAGCGGAAGAGAGAACCGAACCTTCACTCTGTTAAAGGACCAAATAACGGTCATCAAGTCTACATTCGACGTATTCAACGCTACTAGAATACAAGCGGCAGCAGAACGAGAGGAGCTAGGTAACAAAATCTCAACATTAGTAAAAGCACAACAAGGTCAATATCGTGAATTGTCGGCATTGCAGCTCAGATTAGATATGAGCGAAGTAATTACACTAATGACTCTTCATCTACGAGAAATCAGTGAGATGCAGGAAAATATAATCAGTATGCTGGTCGCTCTGAGTGTCGGAAAGCTACATCCATTGATTATTCACGCTCGGGAAATGAGTGAAATAATGAGGAACGCCACTCTTCAATTGGATTTATATGAGAAATTCCACAACTTCCAGTTGTTGACGCAGATTGCAAAAGTGAAATCCCTACAAATAAATCAAGGGATATTGATCCGGATTGAAATTCCACAGCCACAAAGAGTTGCGTTCGATATGCACAAGATATATACAATTCCTGTTACAATAGACGACGCCGGCTATCACATATATGATCTGAATGCCGAATTTGTAGCCGCTAACAACCATGAACGGCAGTATGTCCTAATGAGTTATCAGCAGTATCAAGAGTGCCAGCAGCTTTCAACCGCAGCCGATCAGGCACAATTTCTTTGTCCACAGTAGGGCCCGACCTTCACAGCAATTGGATAAAATTGCGTATTAAACCTTTTCCGAAGCTTCAATGTGAACTCGAGAGCATGTAAAGATCGAGTTATACCGAAATGGAACAGTCTCGTTCGAATGATGACGAGGAACCATTGGCTATTTGTGGTATCCGAAAAAACAAAATTAGAGGTGAACTGCCAAAATTTACCAACTACAATTGGAGAACTATCATCTACAGGGGTGTTATCAATTGAAGAACACTGTCATTTACAGATTGGAGACCTACGGATAGCTGCAGAAGACGACAGCCAGAAAAATATCTCAATTTGGCAGCCGAATCGTTTGGAGTTGCCAGCCTGGAATGACGTAGACATAGCTAAATCAAATAAGCAGAAAGCGGAAATTATAGAGAGTAAAGAGACTGGGATAAGACTGTTGACAGCCAAGAACTGCAACCAAGCATGGAAAGACAATGAGGCCGATATAAAGCGAGTACAGGAAGCCATTAAGAACGAAAAGACTAGCAGACAATTTATTCCACATCACGTCCACTTAGCAGCTACATCAGCTACCGGGTGTTTATACATCTTCACCTTAGCAGTACTAGCAGGAGTAGTGTGCCATCTAAAGCGACAAAAAAGTGAACAGACTCGAACGATCATCAGCAAACCATTTACGGGGCCGATCCAATCGAGGGTATCCAAGCAAGCAGAATCCAGTATAGAAGTCATCATTCCAACAACAGCAAACCTGCCAACAGCAGATTTACCTACCGTCGTCGGGAAACAGCTGGTACAATTAGAATAGTAGAGTAATTATTGTATTGTAATAATATAATTAGGGAAATTTTGGGCACCCACAGAAATTAGAATGTTAAGGCTAAGGTTGTAAAAAGTATTAAAATTATTGAAGTTTTTTTTATGATTTGGACAATACTTTTAAAATTGTAATTAAGGTAAAAATGAAAGGAAGACAAAAAGTATTATTAGAGAAAAGATTATTGGCGACGAAATTATTAAAAATTAGAGTACTTATTTAAGATATATCAAGATTATAGTTTATTGTAACAGAAAATAGGTAGAATAGATAAAAATGTAGAAATATTTTTTTTTTTTATTTTGTGAGATGTTTAGATGTTTGAAGAAGTTATATGGTAAAAAACAAAAAACAAACACATAAAAGCAAATGTTAAAATAAGAGGAACGTAAAAAAAAAACTAAGAAAACAAATGTAAGAAATACAGGAAAGAAAAAATGTTAAATAAATTAAAGAAATATAGAAATAAAATTGAATGTGAGAAGCAATAAAAGAAAGTAAAATGTGGAAAAATAAAAACATAGAATACAGAAAGCAAAAAAAGAAAATGTGATGTGAAAAGAACATAGGAAAGAATATTAAGGAAGAAATAAATGGTGAAAGAGAAATTAAATATTAAAAAGAGAAATGTGAAATGATGTAAAATCAAACAATGTTAGAAAAAGGAAATAAGAGAATTTCGAAAGATGTAAAAATGTAATGTACAGAAATGTAATGAAATAATGTAAAGAATCTGAACCGAACGAAGATGAGACATTTTCAGTTTATTTAATTGACTGCATTTTCCAGATCTAATTCCCTGCGGAAACTAGTTTTTCCAAGGGGGGAAGGATGTTATGGCCCAATATGAGGAAGATTCTTCATGCAGCCAAGGGCGCATTTTAGAGAAATGATGAGCAATTGCTAAACAGTAACCTCGCATGGTACTGTTCTGCAACTGCTGGTTATTTCGCTGATTAGCTCAACAGCTGGCTACGATGAGCGCTTAGTGGAGCAATCGACGATTACTATAACAATTAACCTCGCATGGTAATTGTTATGTAAAGCGATTGTTTACTACTAAGCGACTCAGGTGCTGCAACCGGTAGAACAAACGACAAGGTTGTTGTCGTTTGTTTACATCCACGTTGTGAGCAAAGAAAGTACTTCCGAATATCGGGGCATAAAAGACCAATGACTGGTCTGGCGAGTGCAGTTCAGTGTTCAGTCGCGTTTTATCTTTTTGGTTTTAAGGTGTCAAGTTCCATTCAGTTCGGTTCGGGTTAGCTTTGTTTAATATATTAGGATAGGTCAGTTTTGAGTAAAATAAAGAAGTACATATGTTAAAGTAATCTGAGCGTGTTTTAATTAAAGACTTTTAGTGGTCGTGATTAATTATTCGATTTCCGCTATTTCATTGCATTGGGACACGACACTAGCTTCAAAAGAAGATCCTCTGGAGACACCAACATCAGCACCTTCAAACCCACTGACATATGATCGTCAAACTGAAAACTGGGATAATGCTACAAAGTTTACTCCGCAACAACAAGCCTTATCATATCAAGACATGATCAAGCATAACAACCTACCAAAACTTCCACCAATCAAGATCCCAAAGTTCGCTGGGGATTATAAAGAATGGAAGTCCTTTTTTGATTTATTCACTAATGTGATTCACAACAATCAATATATTAGTGACGTGGAGAAAATGCAGTATTTGTTATACCACTTAGAAGGGGATGCTAGACGTGTAATTGGGCATCTTCAGATTAACAGCAAAATTTAAAATACAGCACTGCGTTTAATAAGTGACAGATTCAACAACAACAGAAAAATCATAACAACATATGTAAATACCATAATTGATGCAAAGAAAACGGAGTATAGCCAGGAAGATATCATAATGTTGTATGATCTTATACGTGAATGCCTTGAAGCTCTAAAAAATCTCAGTTGCAACACAGATGAGTGGGGTCCGATAATAGTGTGCTTATCAATGAGAAAGTTGGACACAGAAAGCTTGAGATTATTTGAGGACGGTCTCTCCAACCCAAAAGAAATGCCTTCGATAAATGAGCTGTTGAAATTTTTAGATAAATGCCATCAAGTGTTGGACTGTATCAAGAATTCCAAGCAACATAGATTTGATACAGCCACAAAACACTCTAAAAAGTTATATAACATGACCATGAAACACTCATGCAGTTTGTGCAATAAAGATCATTACATCTATCAGTGTGCGGAAATTAGGAAGAAGGATGTAAAAGATCGAGCTGCTTATGTTTCCAAGAAAAATCTTTGCCAAAATTGCCTGCTCCATAAGAAGGCAGAAAGGTGCAAATCAACAAGATCATGTGCTTATTGCAAGAAAAAGCACCATACATTACTCCATCGGAATAACGAAGAACCTTCCGGTGCAAAATCAAAGACAACCGAAGCCAATAATCTCAATACGACCATGGCAGTACATAAACATGCTCAAGAGCAGTCTACTTAAGATGTATTAGCATTTCACGCAAGTAACACAGCCGTTCCAAACGTACTACTGCCAACGGCCATTGTGAGCACACAGAATCAATTTGGACAGTCAGACCTATTCAGAGCGCTAATCGATCCTGGATCGCAAGTATCGCTAATAACTGAAGAAGCAGTTCAAACATTGAAGCTAGTGAAACAAAAGGTGAGGGCAACGATATTAGGGGTCGGAGAGTCAGAAACAGCGAAAACATTTAGCAAGGTGAACGTAAAAATACAACTAAGTTTTCAGAACTCCTATCTATCTGTCGAAGCCTTTGTACTACCCAAGCTCAACTCTCTTCTTCCGGAAACAAATTTAAAGGGAATAGACATGAATCAATTCGGCGATATCGTATTAGCGGATCCAACATTCCACACGCCAGGTCAGATTTAAAGGAAAACAACCTGTAGCTCAAAACACAAAACTCGGATGGATTCTCTTTGGAGGCGTTTCTAACTACTATAAAGAAACGACAAGGGTATCAACTTTCCTTTCATTGGCTGAGTTAGATCAAAAGCTTGAAAGCTTTTGGGAAGTCCAAGAAAGCTCTACTCCTAATCAAGATGAACAAACTTGTGACATCCATTTCAAAACCACATACAAGAGAGATCAAGAAGGGAGATACATTGTCCAGCTTCCGTTTATAACAAATAAGGGAGAACTAGGACAATCAAGAAATAAAGCCATAGCCCGTTTACTGCAGATAGAGAAGATACTAAAAAACAATCCAACTGACATGGCCGAGTACAACGGTTTTATCTGCGAATATGAAGAATTGGGACATATGAACCCAGTAAAACCTTTTGAAGGTGACCTAAAAAGAATCTTCTATCTACCACATCACGCTGTATTCAAAAAAGACAGCACTACCACCAAATTACGTGTGGTGTTCGATGCATCATCTAGAACAACTTCTGGGTTGAGTTTGAACGACTTACTGCACACTGGGCCAAGGCTTCAGCACGATCTCGCGCAAATATTGCTGCGTTGGCGAAGATATAGGTATGCCTACACAGCCGATATTGAAAAGATGTTCAGGCAGATCAAAACTTCTGAAGAAGATAAGAACTACCAACGAATTTTATGGCGAAGAAAACCATCGGAACCCATTCAGGAGTATCAACTAAATACCGTCAGGTATGGCACCGCTCCAGCCACATATCTTGCAGTAAGAATATTAAAACAACTTGTTGAGGATGAAGGAGGCCATTTTCCTGTCGGAAAAAAGGTTCTCGTTAACGATTTTTATGTCGATGATATGTTAACAGGAGCAGACACAAAAGCAGAAGCTAAGATACTACAACAAGAAATAAAAGCCTTGCTAAACAAGGGCCATTTCAACCTCAGAAAGTGGACTTCGAATGATGAAGAGTTACTAGAAAACATTCCTGGAGATATAAGAGAAAAGGGAATATTGGAGATTAAAGAACAAGACACAATAAAAACTCTGGGAATACATTGGAATCCCAAGAGAGATGAATTTCAATTTATGCTCAAGCCAGAATAAATTAAATCAAGACTAACCGAACGACATCTCCTATCAAACATATCTACAATTTTCGCTCCTCTGGGATGGCTAGCACCTGTATCATTTTCAGCCAAATTATGAATGCAATCTCTCTGGAAGACCGGCACAGATTGGGATCAACAACTTCCGTCGGAAATACTAAGTGCCTGGGAAAAACTCAGAAACGAACTAACGAAGCTTGAAGATTTAAGAATTCCTAGATGGATCAATTATAGAGAGACACAGGAGATACAAATCCATGGATTCTGTGATGCCTCAGAAAAGGGTTATGCAGCAGTAATCTACTCAAGAACAGTAGATTCGTTCGGAAAAAGCCATACAACACTTCTTACGGCCAGAACAAAAGTGGCTCCACTAAGGCAAAAAATAACGCTTCCTCGGCTAGAGCTTTGTGGAGCTCTCTTGTTGGCACAACTACTGAAGGCAACAGTCAACACATTAAATTTAAAGCCAACCGCGTTGACTGCTTGGTGTGACTCAGAAATAGCATTAGCCTGGATTGCAAAGGAGCCCAATAAATGGAATTCTTTTGCAGCTAATCGGGTATCAGAGATACAAAATTTGACACCTAAAAACATATGGAGGCACGTATCTTCGCAGGAAAATCCTGCAGACATCGCATCCAGAGGATCAACTCCAACAAAGCTTGTAGCACATAATATATGGTGGAAGGGTCCATCATGGTTATCTCAGCCTCCGGAAGCATGGCCGACAAATAAATTCAATATACTAACAAATGAAGAAGTTAAGAAGACAGCGGTTACGCTAAATACAACAATATTTACAGGATCCTCCGAAATATTAAATTGTTCAACCAAACTAGAGTAATAGCATATTGTAAAAGATTCGTACAAAACTGAAATCATCCACAATCTGCTAGGAACATTGGTAGTCTAACATCAGACGAGTTACAAAAGGCAAAGGACTGCATTATCAGAATTGTCCAACAAGAAACATTCAGTGATGAACTAGAGGATCTAGGAAAGCAAAAAGCCATTAAAAAATCGAGCATAATTCTTTCGCTACATCCATTCGTGGACACAAGAGGCATCTTGCGTGTAGGTGGCAGAATAAGTAACTCGAACCTATCTGCAGACGCCAAACACCAAGTACTGTTGCCACAGAAACATCATATTACAAACTTACATATTGACCACGCTCATCGCCAAACTCTTCACGGAGGGACCCTGCTAACACTCAACTATATCAGAGCGCAATTCTGGATAATCAACGCCAAAAGCGTCATACAAAACAAGACCCGGAAATGTATAAAATGTCTCAGATACAGACAAAACTCAACATCACAATTAATGGGTAGCCTTCCGACAGTACGTATAACACCTTCACCTGCATTTTCGCACTGTGGAGATGACTATGCAGGGCCCTTTCTAACAAAAATCTCCAAGGGAAGAAGCACCAAAACAATGAAGGGCTACATAGCACTATTCATATGTATGGTTACGAAAGCGATTCATCTAGAGCTTGTCAGTGACCTAACAACAGATGCCTTCTTGGCTGCCTACAAAAGGTTTGCAAGCAGATATACAGTGACAACGGAACCAGCTTTGTCGGTGCACGGAACAAATTAGAAAAGGAATTAAAAGGTGCCATAAATTGCGCCACAAAACAGGCAGCAGAAATTATTGCAAATGACGGAACAGATTGGAAATTCATTCCTCCTCCCAGTCCACACATTGGAGGACTATGGGAGGCTGACGTTAAATCAGTCAAGGGACATCTAAAACGTGTTTTAGGAGAAACGCTTTTCACTTACGAGGAGTTTACTACAGTCTTGCACCAGGTAGAAGCATGTCTGAACTCACGTCCAATCGGTCAGCAATCAAGCGATCCTAACGATCTGGAACCCCTAACTCCTGGCCATTTTCTAATTGGACGACCTCTAATAGCACCTCCTGAACCTGATGTCAGCGACAAAGAAATACATCAGAGGTGGAAACTTCTCACGAGACTACAGCAAGACATTTGGAGGAGGTGGTCAAAGGAGTATTTGTCGCTCTTACAACAACGCAGTAAATGGATGTGTCAGAAGGGAAACCCAAGAATAGGCGAGCTGGTAATTGTTAAAAATGACATTCTACCCCCTCAAAGATGGTCTTTAGGACGGATTCAGGAATTCCATCCCGGAGAAGATGGCGATGTGCGAATAGTGTCTGTCAAAACCCAGAATGGTACCAAAAAGGTTCCCGTAAATAATCTCTGCCAACTTCCTATCAGCATCACTAGTACCGAAAATCCTTCTACGGAATTTAACACAGTGGCAACGACAATAAAAGGAACTACCTCCACTGAATAAAAATAAAAATCGTTCAGTTGCGAATTGCGAGCAAGAACTGTGGTCCAAGCCAGAACACTTCGACAGAATAAAAGGGCAAAGTAGTAAAAGGAAGACCAGCTCATCTCAAAATCGTCAACTAAAAAGGAAGGCAAGAGTGGCCCTCTGCACTTGGGCTTCCAATTTATTGAAATCAGTACTAGTTATATTATATTTCCTACAGTTGGTCTTTGCTCAGAACTACACTGTGCTACAGCCAAGCTCAGGACTTTACATAGAAAGCTTGGGTCATGCACGACTTAAGCGAGGTGAGCTCCGGCTACAATTATCCTTCCCAATAGAGGAGATATTTGAAGATCAAAGAACGATCAACAGCACGTGGAACCAGATCCAGCACATGTGTCAGCAAACAAAGGAGCTCACTCAAATCACTCACTGTGACGTGCTGTTCAAGCATATGTCCTTAAGAAAAAGCCATCTCCTAGAAGCTACTGATGAAATCATCCAAACGGCCAAACGCAAGGACAGGCCAAGAAGAGGTGTCTTAGGAAATTTACTAACTAGCATCTTCGGAGTGAATGATGAAGTATATGCAGATTTGGAAACGCTGCAGCACAATCAGCAAGGACTGCTACATTCCTATAATCAGCAAACGCTATTGTTCAACACCAAAATAAATCAATCAGCAAGCATCACTTGGGAAAAGTTAAATCAGTTCGACTCCAGGCTATCACAAGTCATCGCCTCAATAAACGAAATGAAGACCTGGTATTCTCAGGCAGACCACAATAGAATTAGTGTCGAGGTCATATCCACGTATATTAGCGCCGAGGAATACTACACAGAATTACAGGACAAATATGAAAAGTGGCTCAAAGCTATTCATCAGCATGGACATCTATCAGAGTTCATTACTTCGCGTCATATCAACGAAATAGCGCAAAACACTTCAAACTTATTAGGACCCAACCTTTCTGTTCAAAGTTCACCACAATTACACTTAGACATAGCCGCAGAAAATAATACAATAGTGCTGCAAGGGTATCTAAATATAGTAGAGAGTAATGTTTATGATTTGATACACTTCACGCCAATTCCAAGGAAGACTAGCAATAACTCCTTTACAACTATAAACTTAGAAGTTTCAACTCTTGCGATCGATTGCAATCAGCAGTTATACTTCACTCTAGAAGAACAGCAAAGGAAATCATGCTCTATTGTAAGCAAAAATATCTATCTTTGCACACCCACCATTGTGTTCAACATAGAAGATAGCCCATCCTGCATTGGCGATATAATTTACGATCGCTACGAAAAAACAAAATGCCAGACGAAGAAGTTTCATCTATTTGGTACATCTTGGAAGGAACTTACAACAAAGAATAGCTGACTATACATCACAATGAGCTAGAAGATCGTGGCAGTCATTTGTAAGGGAAAAAGGGTAGATTTACAACTCAACGATACTGGAATCATACATCTCAATAATCAATGCTATTTACAAACAAAGGAGCTAGTCTTAAAGGCCACTATGGAACAATCAATAGAAGTTGTTGCCAGTCACGTGACAGAAGTACCTCCAACAATTGCTGATATTCATTTTAATGAGCCACCATTAATTTTAAAGGCAGGAGCCTTAATACGAGCTGACGAACAACTATTAGAATACACCCAACCTAGTGAGGTACCACACATCAAGAGCCTGAGGATGGCTGTCGCCATTTACTCAATCACATCAGCTTCGGGAATACTACTTGTACTTGGACTAGGAGTACTGGCATTCAAATATCGCTTGAGCATCATAAGGATTTTCAAGTCACGGCAGAAAAGCGAACAGGAGCCACATGATGAAAGTCATTCCACTAGCCAGATTGGACAACATTTTGAACGAGTTTTAGCTTCCGCCGCCCCCCAGCATGTTCACACGTGAACAATTATTTTTTTATCGTCATATGCTTAACCTTTCAAAATACTTCACCATATTTCTAATTTTCTTTTTTCTTTTTGTTTAACTAGCATAAGCATTTCTTTCTGCATGCAATTGACTCATAACATGAAAAGAAATTTAATTCGATTATGTTTTGCAACAATTTCTGCGGCACAATTTGCTGACACAGCAAGTGCGCAATAAATGTTATGGGTCAATTGCATTAAGCAATGTAAACAATCAAACCAATTTAATTTCTTTCGTAAACAATTAATTCAATCAATTATTCACCTAACCCAGCAAATTTTTATGTATATAAATAAGTGCACGAAATAAAGTTTTCCAGAGTTCAAAAAAAAACGGATCTCTACGAGATCTCTAACATACAATTTCTCTTCGAGGCGTCATACACTTACCTTAATAGAATTAACTTAAGGTTGATTCTGGTAATTATTCATTCTGCTAAGTAAGAGAATTGTACAGTAGGTTTGGTCATTGAAGTTAATTGCTATGGTGAAGTATTTCACATCGGCAATTGCAAACTTGTTAAATTGGATCAAATGAGGAGTTATATGTATCACCTCATACGTGCTTCTTTCCATAATGTTAATATATCCGTATAGTTTGATAGTCTTGTTTTCCATTTTTATATCCAATGAATTCTGGGGGCTTGATAATATCTCAAAATTGGATCCAATTTTGTTGGATGTTGTCTGAGTTACATTGTTGATATCATGCAAAGAAACAAAGTCTAATAAATGTCCCTTGTTTAATTTGTGGGCTGCCTAGCCCCTCTACATAGAATCCTGAACTGGGATGAAATATTTCATAGTTTTGTGCGAAAACTGCAGTTAACCAGAAGAATATTAGTCTCGAAGCGATCCTTGTTCATTTCGCACGTGAACATTGAATAGATTCGGGTGACCTTTTACTATTGATTGACCTGGGTTGATCAAAATGCTCAGGCTTTGACCATAGTTCTGTTTCGTCGTTGATGTAGAATGAGTTTTGCTTTTAGTGATGGTTTTCATTGGCTTTTTCGATAGAGAGAGGGTCGTCATAGTTATAATAGATTTAAGTTTGGAATCCTTTTCTGTCTCTGGCGAGTTGTGTGTGCTTAGAGGCAACTGACAAATTTTGTTAAGTGGTCCTTTCTTTACATCATTTATGTACTTTACTGAGATGATGCGTACTATGCCATCTTCACGGGGGTGAAGTTGGACGATTCTTCCTAATGACCATTTTTGTGGCGCGAAATTTTGTTTTTCAACAGGACTAACTCTTCAATCGAAGGATTTTTGTTATCTGTTCTCCACTTTCTTCTCTGTTACAGTGAGGATAGATACTCTTGCGACCACCTCTTCCAAATGTCTTGATGTAATTTAGTAACCAATGGCCATCTTTGATGGATTTGTTTATCATCGATGTGTTGTTCAGGAGCTGCTATGAGAGGCTTTCCAATTAAAAGGTGACCGAAAGTTAATGGTTCCAGATCTGTTGGATCACTTAATAGTTGATCTATAGGACTTGAGTTAAAGCATGCCTCTATTTGGTACAGTACTGTACTGAACTCATCATACGTGAGTAAGGTTTCTTCTAAGACACGCTTAAGGTATCCCTTAACCGATTTAACCCCAGCGTCCCATAAACCACCAAAATGGGGACTGGCTATAGGAATGAATTTTCGCTCTGTGCCATCACTCATCATATTTATCCATTTTGTTTCGAGCTCCAACAAAGTTGGCGAGCCACGAACCTTCTATAGGCCGCTAGAAAGGCATCTGTGCTGAGATCTCTGACTAATTCCAGATGAATAGCTTTCGTTACGATGCAAACAAATAGAGAGATGTAACCGTTAGTGTCTTTTAGTTACTCTTCCCTTTGATATCTTCGTGAGTAATGGTCCGGCGTAACCGACTCCGCAGTATGAGAAAGAAAGATTGCGTAGTTTTTTGTCGGTGTCTGACAGATATAATAATTTTTATCCAGAATCGAGTCTTTATATAGTTTAATATTAAATGCGTATCTTTATGTAAGGTTTGCTGGTGTGCATCGTCAATGACGAGATTTGTAATGTGGTGGCTTGATCGAGTGGAATTTGATGTTTTGCATCCATTAGTAGCCCAGTGTTTTTTAATCTTCCTCCCACGCACATGATTCCGTCTGTGTCAATGAAGGGATGAAGTGAGAGGAGCTTGCTTGTTTTCTTCAGGGGCTTATTATGCTCCATAGTGTGAATTTCGTCTGAAAATACTTTCAGCTGCACAATTTTGATTATCCAACTTCTTGAGCATTGTAGTTCGTCAAATGAAATATAGTTCAATTTCCTCTGAGATTTTAGTAGTCTACAAATTGTTTATGAATCGTTGGACATATTCCATTACTCTCAATTGCTTTGTGTATATCGAGCAACGGAGTATATTCTCTGATGTAATGATGGTTGTATTGTGAACTGCTACCACCTTTCTGGTTTCTTGAGCTTGTTTGAAGGCCAGGAGTCGCAGGATTGCGCAAGCTAGAGTGGACATCTCCACCAGATATTGAAGGTATTGAGCTTGCTTGGACTAATTCCTCTTGTTGTAATATCCCCAGGATTTTCTGGGGAAGAGGCATGCCTCCATATTCCTTTGTCAAAGAGTGTCTGTATTTCCCCTACCCTGTTTGCAACGAAGGTTTGCCAATTATTTGGATTTTTGGCTATCCATGCTAGAGCTATTTCGGAATCACACAAAGCAAATATTTTTGGTGATGTTATTTCTAATGCGTTGATCGTAGAATTAAGCTTCTGAGCCAAGAGTAGAGCTCCACAAAGTTCTAAGCGTGGTAGTGAAACTTTTAGCTTTAGTGGTGCTAATTTTGTTTTGGCTGTAGGGAGTGTTACGTGAATCTGCCCAAAGGAGTGCGTGCGTAGATAGCGGCAGCATAAGCCTTTTCAGAGGCATCACAGCATCCGTGAATTTGTGTCCCCTGGCTTGTTCGATGTTTGAATCAACGAGGAATTTTTATAGATTCAATGTGGTGCAGTTCCTCTTCTATTTTTTCCAGGCACTTTCAATTTCGCTGTGTGGTTTTTGATCCCAATCCGTGCCTGCTTTCCATAGACACTGCATCAATAGCTTAGCAGTTATAGTTATTGGAGCTAGCCATCCTAAGGGATCGAATGTTGTGGCAATCCTTGAAAGTAGCGCTCGTTTTGTCAATGCCAGCTCACGGCTTTGGTATTGCTATTTAAGTGAAATTCGCCTTTTTTGGGATTCCAGTGTATCACCAACATCTTTATGGCATCCCACTCTTTGATTTGTAATATTCCTGTTTCTCGTATGTCTGGAATATTTTCTAAAAACTCTATGTCATTGGCTGTCCATTTCCGGAGGTTAAATCTTCCTTTGTTCAATAGCACAATTATTTGCCTTTGTAACTGTTGTGCTTTTGCTTTCGTGTCTGCGCCTGCTAGCATGGCATCGACATTAAAGTCTCTTATCAGTGTTTTTTGGGCAATAGGAAGTAAACTACCTGCTGCTGTAACGTCCTAACAGCAAGGTAGGTAACTGGAGCTGTTTCCGTGTTTAACATGTACTCCTGAATGGGTTGCATAAGTTTTTTCGCCAAAGAATTCGCTGATAATTTCTGTCCTCTTCTTCGACATCTACTCAATATCGGCAGTGTATACATATCGATGTTTTCGCCACCCTAACAGTATTTTTGTAAGGTCTTGCTGAATTTTTGGCCCGTTGTATAATAGGACATTGAGACTTGTCCCAGCTGCTGTTTTGGAAGACGCACCGAAAACTACTTTGAGTTTGGTAGTTGTGCTGTCTTCTTTTACGACGGCATGGTGTGGTAGATAATATATTTGTGATTCAGCTGCAGCTGAAGCTGCACTAGACTCATATGTCGCATTGTTAGATATTCACCTCGAAATCTGTTTTATTCCATTTTGATATTTGGATCTTTAATGAACTTTTTTCCATTTGTAATAGGCGAGCAACAGCTTTATTCCTTGATTCTCCTAGCTCTGCTCTATCTTCCTTGAAAGGTAGACGAACAGTCTATCTGCCGCTTCCGCCCCTTTTATACATTTCTCTGAAATATTCTTCACAATTTTCGCTTGTTTGGTTCGACGTCAAGTTATCTTCAATTTCCCAGAACTTTTCAAGCTTTTGATCTATCTCAGAGAGAGAGAGGGTGAAAACTTGACAACTTAGTTGTTTCCTGCAAGTTGTAAGGGATACTACCAAACAGAATCCAACCCAATTTAGTGTTCTGCGTAGCTGAGGTTGCCCACCATGTAAACCTTCTGTTATGATGTCAGCATAGACATCAGCTCCTGTCTTTCAAGCTGGAACAAATCAAATGTATTCACAAAATTTCATTGAAATTGGTAGGGCGGTTTCGGAGATTAGCGTGTACGAACGCTGTGACACTTGGTTATTATATATTAAGATATATATGCGAAATTGTTTTCGGGAAACAAAACTCAACGATGATTTTTACAACAAAATATTTGGTGAAAACTAAATTTCAATTATTAAACTTTTAGGATGCTCGATTCTTACTGCGATAAATATGCAAAGCTTATATCAAATAATATAGAAGCAAAACTGTTTTCAGGAAACACTACTAGACGATGATTTTCACAACCATCCTCGCTCATGAACAAAAAACTTCTTTTAACTTATCCCTTCTTTCAGTCTCCCATCCACAGCTCAACATGCCTTCAAGCGACCCAATCCCCCCTTCAACACCATACTTCTTAAACTCCGCAACACACGTCTTCTTTATTCCTCGAAAAAACAAATCCGTCGAGTAGAATAAGGGAATGTGCGTCTCTTCTTTTGTTTCGTTTCTCTTTCTCCCCTTCCCAATTTATCATTGTATATAATATACTATACATCAAAACAATAATAGTTGTTAAAATATAAAAAGTTCTTATTATTTAACAAACATTGTAGAATGATAACAAGTTTTTACATTTACACCTCATATTATAGTATATTTCCAAATGTCTGGCCGGCTAATAAGTTTCTTGTTAAATACAATATGCCATGTGGTCTAAATTCTTGTTAAAGAAACTACATTTTTTTGATTTATGATATAATTGAAAATATATTGTAAAATATCCGTAAATTTCTCTAACTTCGATACTTAAATACAAATAAGATTATTATTGAAGAATTATAAATCTTATTAGGAGCCAATTTTGTGAGAAAAGACTGTTGTACCAACGGTCTTGTCGGACTAATATTGACTTTGTTAAACTAATAATAAATATTGCGGTATTTATACAGGTTTTTTCTCAGCATATTGGTTTTTTTTCGGTATCTACTTCATACTATTTTTAAAATTGCATAGGTTTTTTTTTTATTATTACCAAGTTTGAATTATGTATACCTCGATAATTGTTTAATTTCGTTTTTTTTTTTAAATGTCTTCATAATTATTTCAATTAAGAGGAGTCAGTACTCAGCAAAAGTTTCAATTTAGATACCAGCGAACCTGTAGGTAATAAAATTTACCATACGTAGGTTTGTGTCCTGAAAGTGAGAAAATTCATATAAATATAATTACCCTAGGCCTAGACCACAGAGCACATTAGAGACATCTACCGCAAAATACAGAAACCCAACACCCGACAATACCATACAATTTAAGACGAAAAATGAAAATTTGCAGTTCCCATAAATTGAAAATTTTTAACATGAATTAACTCTCCTAATTTTTTTTTGCCCATAATTGTTAAATATGCTATTTTTCTTTGTATTTAAATAACCTTCAAATAAATATTGCAATTTCTCGTCGGTGAAATATCAGGAGAAAAAACAAGTACTATTAAAGTCAAATAATTATAAAAAGCGCAACTAAAAATGAAAAAACTCGACGTTATTTGCTAGATCTGGGCCTTATATTTCTAAAACAGTCACAATATAAAGAAATGAGAATACCTACCCACAGGAATTTGATTTAAAAGACCTCAATTTTTACCATTTTTTACAAATTTCCGAGCTAATATCTCCATTCCAATACACTTGTTTTAATTTTTGCCGACGTTATTTACTAGACTTCTTCATTACCTTTAATTTAAGATATAAATTATTGTCGTGCTTCAAATAGTTTGCCAGAAATTTGCATTGAAAAATGTATGAAACTTGCAAATATTGGTACTGACTCCTCTTAATACATCAAATATTGTTTAACTTTTAATTTTAAATAAAATTAAGCAAGTCTGCTTGTTCCTAAAATTAGGTATGGGGGACAGAGAAAGGATTACAAATATTGTATTGCCATCTATTTCTATTCTATATATTCATTTGGAAAACGACGAACGGAAACTGGACTATGGTTGATTTTGTATGGAACTTATTATTTGTAATTCAGCGGAATAAAGTAGTTAAACCAAGAGAAAACAACTGTAAAAAAGTGATCCCATAAAATAGTCAAACCTACTAGATATCATGAGAATGGTGCATCTTTGTTGGATTTTCTTATCACTAATCAGCCCAGTATTGCATTACGCATCAGGATTGATTCTCAATCTCTGGGATATGTGATCATTATGCTATTCTTGCATCTTTCGCCCTAGCGGTGTCAGATGCAATTAAAACAAAAGTTTGTTTCCGTTGTTTTAAAGATATTGACTTTGATAGTTTGTATGCCGAGGCACTTACGCTTGATTGGGATAGTATATATCGATTGTGTAGTGTGAAGTGTGTAGACTGAACAGCTCATTCTGGCAATAAAGTCTATCAAATCGAATGCAGTGGGCTTGGACCATATTGATTTGAATTTCGTTAAGCTCTTACTTCCTATAATAATCTCACCTCTTACACTAAATTCCTCAATTACACAAATGCTTTATCCCTCAAGCTCCCTCAATCAGCCTAAAATTATCCCTATACAAAAACATATTAGAGAAAGTGTACCAAGTGATTATAGGCCCATTAGTATACAACCTTTGTTATCTAAAGTTCCCGAAAGGATTATTTTTACCCAATTAAATTACTACATAAATCACCAGGGACTTTTGTGTGAAAATCAGGAGGGATTTCGTTGTGGGCATAGTACTATTACTGAACTTCTGCATGTAGCAGAGAATATTAGACAAAACGTAGAGGATAAATGCGCTAGTATACTATGTCTTCTTAAATTTACAAAGGAATTTGATTGTGTGGATATAGATATATTATGCAGAAAGTTGAAGGAAAGGTTTAAATTGTCCAGTTCAGCTATTAAGCTCATGCACTCTTATCTTTCGGCATTCGAGTAAAAAAAGCTCTCTATTCAGGTGTTCCTCAAGGATCAATACTTGGCCCTTTACTTTTTTGTCTATATATAAATGACTTAGCTGAGGTTCCAGTATTCTGCTCTGTTAAATTGTACGCTGATGATGTCCAGTTACTTTTACCAATGCGAATTAGTGAATTTAATGTAGCCATTGGCAGGTTTAATGGTGACCTTTTATAAATCGCTGAATGGGCCAAGAAAGACGAGCTAATGCTGAATCCTTGCAAGACTCAAGCAATTATCATCTATAAAAATTATGTCAATAACTCGAATTTTCCACCATTGATCCTTGATGGTACGCCTGTGCCATCGGTTCGAAATTTTGGAATAATATTTTATGCTAAACTTGGTTGGGGCAGCCACGTAGATTCAGTTGTGTGTAAGGTTTACAATGGGTTGAGAGGCTTGTGGGTTCATTCTTCTTATACTCCCAAAGAGACACGTCTCCGTTTTGTTAAAGCCTTGTTTATCCCAATTATTACCTACGCAGAAGTTGTGTATGCGAACCTCAGTAGTACCTATTGTGTTAAGCTCAATATAGCCTCTAATTCATGCGCAAGATATATCTATGGACTACGAAGCTTTGACCATGTTTCAGAATTTTCAAGGAGTATTTTTGGCTGCACTTTTAATGATTATCTTAAATTCCGAACTGCAATAATGATGTTTAGAATTATCAATAAGTTAAGTACTAATTGCTTACCTAATCATATAAGATCTTTGTCTTCCAATCGTATAAGTGGTCATTTGATACCTTGGCATCGAACTAATTTTAGCAAGAAATGCTTTTTCGTGTACGCCACGCAAGTATGGAATGCCCTGCCAATTGAGATACGACGTCTGCGATCTGTCGGCAATTTCAGAGGATGTTATTGGCCCATTTTATTAATATGTAGGTATAATTAGCCATATATGCATGTAGAAAACTACCCTTATTGTCATAAGTGCTTTAGTATTTTGATTTTTAATTTATTTGCCTGGCTTTACTTCCTTAAATATTTGTCACTTTACACCGAGAAAAAAAATCTTAGTTAATTTTAAAATTTCTCGTGGTGGTTTCACAATTTATCAAAATAATAGGAAATAATCAAAATATTGTTTAATTCAAGCAAGCTTTCCGTGGTAAATCCATATATTGCAAAATTGTTACTTTACAATTAGAAAATCAACTAAGGAATTATGAACTTCTTGTTAGAAGTAAATAATCAATAATTGTATGAAGCACAATATGCGTGGTCATTGATTATTTATTCATGGTCATTTAGTATTGTCTTGAAAAGCATTGTTCAATTTAATTAGGTGTCTGGTATTTTAACCACAGGATTGTCTAAAAATATTTTATATAAAAAATATTTCTTATAACATAGTCAATTTAATCATAAAATTGTAGATCCTAACCACTATTCTGACCATACAAGTTGGTTATTTTTCAATTTTACTTTGTCACTTGGGTAACATCTAAGTAAAACATCAATCCAAGTGTAAAGTTACCGTACAGAAAAGAGAAAACAAGTGAAGCCTGTTAGTTTTATTTATGTTCTCTTGTGTGTAAAAGCTATAAAAGATACTTCTGCATAAATTCTACCTTTTTTGCGCATGTGCTTTCACGTCAATTTACTCTGGAAGGAATATACCAAGATTCCATGTGAATATCACGCAATGATTCCACGTAAATTTCGCCAAATTATTCCACGTCAACTTATGCAGACGCCACTTATAAGACATCGATATAGAAAATACCATCCATTTTACGCAGAGCTATATGCTTTTCTATTTATTAAGATTTTTCACAAATTCCATGCGATATTTTTCACTAGGATATTACAAACAATCTTTCAATAAAATTAAAAGCCTATATGGTAGCACTAAAATCACCCAAAATCTGAAAGCACAAGCGATCTGGTGGCAGCATTGTTCATATTAATCATGTTTCGGCTTGTCGAAAAGACCACTGAACATTCCCTAGTTTTGTTGGCCATTAGTGAATGGATGCGATGTGAGTGATGTGATAAATTTCAAAGCAATAAAAAAAAATTAATATAATACGTGATTTTAAAGTAAAAACAAGTGCATTAACAATCAAGTGTGTAATTAAAATAATTAATTCTCAATAAATAATCGCTGAGGTGTTTCTAGTTTCCTGGTAAGTAATAAGTTATTACCAATAAGATTTCGGAAAAATTTTGCGATTGTGTAAGTTTGACAGCAGAGCATACCGACAGCGGGCAATAAATTTGTGTCAGTGAGTTCCAGAAAATATAAAAAGTCACAATTGCTATGATATTGTAATTTCCTTTTCGTTCCAATAGGAAATATAATTTACTGTGGATGCGTTTTTAATAAATGTTCGTTAATTTTAAATTCCGATAACAGGTTAAAATAGGTGGTAGTAAAATATATAAGTTGTTTTCAATATGTATTAGAAAAGCTCTACTAATGAAAGGCATGGATATGTGTGGATTATTAAGCCAGAAACACATTGCGATACAATGCAGTGTATTGCACTGCTATGCATTGCAGTCCCGATGTGGTGTGCTATTGTAAATGACAATGAAAACAGTGCAGTGCTTTGATAATCATTCTTTGAAGATTTCTTATGTAGATTTTCGGTTATTGTAGATTTATTATTTTTGGAAAACTTCACTAATTTATCTTCTAATGTTAATTTAAAAAAAATAATCGATTTAAAATTAAATACTTCCACTATTCTGCTACTATGTGTGCTATTTAACAAATTTCAACTGATGTAGTGTGCAGTGTGTGTGAATTGCCACACGGTATTACATGAACTCTAAATGCCAATGCAGTGAAGCGCACTAAAATCTTACCAAATTAGTTAAAAGTTTGCAGTTAGAAAATAAAAAAATAAAAAGTTTTAACATTCATTCGAATTTTCTAATTTCATTGAAAAAGTGCATGACGTAATATTAAACGGTACTGGTTTCAATCAAATAGTTGAAATGAATGTGAAGTTGAAAATGTCCTGCGATTTATATTTTTCTCTCTATAATGGCTATAATTTTTCACCGGTTTAAGCTTATATTTGTTCAAGTAGGTAACTTTTAGGGTACAAGAGAAAACAAAAGGTATTTGTTATTCTATCTCTTAATCCTTTATTTAGGGCGACAAAGTTTCAAGTCTTGTTTTTACTTACCAACATGTCCCAAACAACAAAAGTGATAACTCTAAAAATTGGTCTAAGACCAATTCTTGTGATACTCGTATGTCATTTCGCATGCTACACATCTGTGAAAGTTTGATTTTTGAAGTGGTTTTTCGCATATATTTCTATACCGGTTAGTCAGACAGAAAAAAATGATAACCGATTTCATAGGATTTCTTATTCTGAAGAACTTTTCAGTACATTAAAACCTTATAGGACTGATCGTTTTCACAGTATACGTAAATATCCTAAATTTTTATATGGTAGCTATGAAAACACCATGTACCAAATTTCAGCTTTCTACGTCGATTGTTCTCTGGCTGTGCCCAAATATATAGTGGAAAACGAAATTTTTGTATGCCAACGAAGGAGTTGAAACTTTGTCGGATTGTGTGGTAGAATAACAAATAATTTTTTGGTTTGTGTTCTGTTGAAGAATCCTCAAAATTTATCTACTTGAACAAATATTTCTCTACATAAAAATGTGACAATTTTTACCAGCGTAGTGCCTGAGTGTTAACATTTTCTTCAATTTCCTGCTCACAAACTAGTAAAGCGTGCATCATCTAATCTACTTATCGGATAGAGTATCTATCAAATTATTCCATTTTGTCTTTGTCATTATTAATAAAGCCACGAATTCTAGAGTTTAGAATTAAACTTCAAAACTAAAGTCATTTGAACTATATATTTTTTTAAAGTCATTTGAACTATATATTTTTTTTAAAGCTTTTATATTTCATTCTTTACGTCATATCTTAACAATATCTCTTAAAAAATAAAGCACAAACTATGTCGGAAACCTGTGATGGTGATAAAAGAAATCTATGTGATGAAGAAGCTGAAAAACTTCTATCGGTGTTAACTGAAGACTCTGTTAATGATGACAATTTATGCAACCAGACAGCTTCGTTAGACGATATTTCATTGAAAAAAATATACTCCTACTTGGGAGCTAGCCCCGGCAATTGTCAATATTTAACATGTTCAACTTTAGATGATTTAAATTCCTCAAAAAATAGTGCAAATGAATGCCTATTTGATATGTTGACCAAATGGGGTTTTATTGAGCTTTATAATGAATTCTTGGGTATTTATTTCATTTTAGCCTTGAAGTTTATTGAAGTGAAACATCTATTTTAAGATCAAGCAATTACGGTAGATCATCTCAAAGTTATAATAGAAAAAGATCTGGACGAAATATTCAAAGGAAAGAAACTAGGAATGAAATTTGACTTTAGACAAAAATTAAATACATGGAGAAAAGAGAATGTAAGTGTTATGTATATTCACAGGTTAAGGCTGTTTTACATATTTTTTTTTTTTATGTAGGATATACCGACTCCGTCATCTTGTGAGGCAAATGATCTTAATTTAAAAAGTACCGGTAATCGATGGCTTGCATCTACCGTTGATTCAGCATTATATAGCTCATCTTTAGGACCATATAGTCCAGCCCAAGAAATACATATTTTCATAAGCTATTTTGTAAAAACAAATATATGATATTCACAGTAATTTTTACAGAATTTGAATGAGGCAATTTTGGCTAACCCAATCGGAGCATTCGTTTTCACAGACTACAAGAAAAATAAAAAATTAAGTGATCAGTCCAGAAGCATTTTAATAGATGCCATTATTTCATGGCACATTCAAAATAATAAAAGTATAAGCCGGAGGAGTTTCGAAGAAATTGCTTTGTCTATAGAAGTATCTTTCGACGATAAAAAGGTGCGTAGTACATATCTCTATAAACTTGTACATTTGAATATACGTTTTACTACATATCGCCAAATTCTTTTTAAATTTAGGAGATATACTATAATCCTCCCAAACCGGGAACAAAGGAGAATCCGAAAGGGCGACTATACACGAAGTATTATAACACAAGAAAACGGTTTGGGAAATTAACAGCTTCATCTTCAAGTAGTGTATTGTCAAATATTTCTCAAACTGATGTACTTCTGGACGATTTAGATTTAATTACTCCACAGGAATTTCAAGGCAAGTATTGAAAACAGAAAGTATTTATAGAGATATAACGAATTAGTTGTTACGCACACACAGATCTCAAGAGCTGGCTTCACATTTTTTCTGAACCTTGGTCGGTAGTAAAGAGCAAATGGACACAAACCTTTAGAGGTAGGAGAAAAGAGATTTTTGACGGATGTGATTTCGAAAAAGACGGAAAGCTCTGTTTGATTTTTAAGGACTGGCCTCTTTATAAAGACGCTCGTGGATTTGATCTAGTAAGCTACCTACTCAATCTTTTTACTCTTTATGTGCAAATCTAATTTTTAAATTTATTATAGATAGATATTGAATTTGGAGCCATTTTTCCTGGGAAGTGCAGTAAGCTTATATCTTCTTGGGAGACATTCAAAAGCTGTGTAAGGCCAATTTTTATGGAAAAGGTCAAGGATAAACAAAATCTTGAACTTCTGAAGCAAATGAACAAAACAACAGAGGTAAGCTTATCCGAAGACATCGTGACTGCCCTTTTGCTCCACGCAATATTACCACCAACTGTAAAGTATTATTCTAAGGACGATGTGGATAACAAGAAGAAAAAAGTAACAAAGAGTACGATTAAAGATTCCCAAGATTCATTTTTAATTATAATTCAAACTGTCAATTCTTTAAATTCAAATATTGATGAATTATCAAAAATTTTGCAAAAAAGAAAGCAAACTTTACAGCCGCTCATCATTTTTTGCAATCAAGACGGTCTTAAAAATTACTTCGTTTACCTAGATGGGGTAAAGTATAATAAATTCAGTTCTTTCCTGCCTGCGCTGGATACGTGTTTTAAACTATTTTACGTATTAAATTTAAAGTACCCAGATTCTTCGAGCACTGTATGGACCTTCATACAAAAATACTTTTTTGAAATAAATTTAGCCAACGAAGATCGCGTTTGCCCAAATGTTCTCTGTTTAATCAGAGATTTAGAAAAGAATTAGTATTACGTCATACATCTTATATCATTTAGCTTAACTTTATAAAGTACAAAATCATACATACATAGGTATTACTCTAGTAGGTATATTATTAATTAAATTTCTAGACTTCTCTTAATTTTATATTAAATATTTCTGTCATAACGATTTCTGGTTTTGATTACTTTGCATTGCTAAATTTATAAACATTAACAAATTTTGCATAATAGAAACTGCAGTTATTATGATTACTTGCTATATATGCTCTGAAGCAACTACTTTTCAAGATGTTAATGCAATTGTAGAACACTACAAAAGCATTCACAGATTGTCTTCTTTTGATAATTTTTGTTGCCTTTCTTGCCACCAAACCTACCAATCACTCAAGAGTTATAAACGTCATTTTAAGAGGAGTAGGAATTTATGCAATTCGACAGAAAAGATATCAGATGACACAATAAATTATAATTCCGAGTCAATTTTATTTACAGAAAATAATTTGGAAAAAGAAAAATTCATCCCTACAGATAATGAAATTATAGAAAGTATTAAGTTGTCTTGCTTAACATTTTTAAGTGATTTGTATGGAAAGTCAAGTTTACCTAGATCTTTTGTCGATGAAGTTGTTCACAAATTGACTATGGGGCCTTTCAGAACAATATCTGAACAACTCAGAACCAAGATTGTACCGAAACTTCCTGACAATTACCACATTGGAGCAAAACTTACAGACATTATCGCGAATCCGTTTAAAGATGTCGGTACTTTCTATAAATTTATTCAAGTAGTTAGTGAAAAAGGATTTTATCAAGATCCGGTGGTATATACGATTAACAATCAAATCAGACCGATTATAAAAAAAGCTATTTCAACGATTGATGAAGATATGGTGAAGGGAATTATTATGCCTTTGCAGTTTCAAATAAAAAAATTTCTTGAGTTACCTGGAGTTTTTGCAAGTATGTTGAAAAATATAGAAAAAATTTCGGGAAGCAATACATTATGTCATTTTATCAATGGACAGTTATGGAAAGATAAAGTAAAAAACAGGCCTAATGATTTCATATTGCCCCTGCTTTTTTATTTTGATGATTTTGAATGTGGAAATCCTTTAGGCTCTCACGCTGGAATACATTCAATAGCAGCAAGGTATTATAGCTTTCCTGCACTTCCACAATATTTTTCGATGTCTTTAGAGAATATTTTCGTTTGCATGCTTTTCAAAAGTAAAGATTAACAGTATGGAAACGAATCTTCTTTTTACCCGCTAATAAATGAACTGAATATATTAGAAAATGAAGGGCTTTGGATAGAAACAGATATAGGCCAGAAAAAAGTTTATTTCATCTTAGCTTTGGTTACAGGGGATAACTTAGGCCTCAACTCCATTCTTGGATATACAAAAGGTTTCACCTCAAATTATCCATGCAGATTTTGTAAATGTTCAAAATTCGAAGTTCAAACCTTTTCCAAAGAAGCTCATAACAAACTTCGAAATAAATCGAATTATGAAATTGACTTATTGAGTCATAAAGAAGTTCAACAAAGAGCAACTCTTACCGGGATTAGAGAACGTTCAATATTTAACAACATAGCTTCTTTTCATGTTACTGAGAATTATTCAGTGGATATTATGCATGACTATTTGAGGGCATTTGTCATTATGATATTTGTCAAGTTCTGAAAAATTTCATACAAAATGAAAAACTATTTACTCTTGAGACTCTCAACGAGCGGGTGCAATTATTTCAATATGGCCCAACTGAAATCGGCAATATACCACCTGTTATTAAAATAGAGCATATTAATAAAAACAAATTAAATATGTCCGCCAGGGAAATGTGGACATTTTGTCACTTTATTACCTTGATATTAGGGGACATTATACCAAAAAAAAATAAATATTGGAAACTAGTGTGTTTGCTGGTTAATATAATTGATTTGGTTCTTCTATCAGATTTCGATGATGAACTTTTGAATCTACTTGAAAATAAAATAGAGCAGCACCATGTATTATATAAGGAATTATTTGGCAATACCTTAAAGCCAAAGTTCCATTTTCTAACCCATTATGCCAGTTTAATAAAAAAGGTTGGCCCACTGAAACACATTTGGTGTTTCCGATTCGAAAGTAAGCACCAGGAGTTGAAGAGCTATGCTAAAAATATAACCTCGAGGAAAAATCTTCCCTACTCTTTGGGAATAAAATCAGGATTAAGTTTTTGCAACAGGCTTTTAAATAATAAGGGTCTTCCACCTATATTGAACTATGAAAAAAGTTCCAAATCAGAATGTTTTTTATCTAGTAAGTCTTATGTAAAAGAAATAACAAATTTAAAATCAATTAGCATAAATCCAGAGACGTTAATATGTACAGAGTATATTTCTTATAAAAATGTTTTGTACAAAACAAATTTTTACGTAACTAAAAAGCAAGATAAAAAGTTAAAATTATATAAGATTGTTGACTTGACTTATTCTCCTAAAACTTTAAATGTGTGGGCTATCTGCCAGGAATATTTATTAGGTGCATTCAATAGTCATTTACAGTCTTATGTTTTGCAAGGACAGAATAAGCAATATTATATTTACCATATCGATGATTTCCACGGACCACCTGTTCATATTTGTTCTAACCCAAAAGGAAATACTTATTTAAGACCGAAATATTTTTAAGTTTATTATTTTTAAAAATCTATTTTATTTTATATGAACTGATATGAAATCAATTTTGCCATTTATTCAACAATAAAGTTTGCTGATTTTCTTAAAAATATGTGACAACTTATTTCAAGATGAATATTATTTGAAGCTGCTAATTTTTTCAATTTCATAAAACTTTTAATTGGAAGAAAATATTTTTTTTACTTCACAAAATGTACCTAACATATATAATAAATGAAAATAATGCAAAAGTTCGACTTTTAATTTAAAATCTTCAAACCCCTTACAAAATATTATTTTAAAATATTTTTTCGCACATAAATATAAATGCAACTATTTTTGCTGAAAAGTGTTAACAGTACCTACAATAATCAAGCAACAAATAGTAGCTCAAATGACACTTTTAATTGTAAGTGAACAATTATATATAATCATATAACAATTTTTGTAGTAAACATTATTATTTGTGCACATTCAATGATACCCTTACAATCAAAAAAGTCATTTTATAAAAAAATCATAGGACAACAATTACTTATGGTTAACATAGAACTAAGAGAAGTAGTTATTTAACCATGATTATTGTGTAGACCAATCAAATTGGAAATTAACCATAAAGTCGACCACATATAAAATTTAGTGACAATTATATCAACCACGAAATGATTCTTTTATCACATTTGTGTTTAAAATTCTGATGAAAACTTTTAACCACACAAACTTATTCAAAATTACAATGCACCTTGATTTACGCCATATTAACCAAGGTTTTTAGTTAATTTTACCAAGATTTTTCTCTGGGTGTATAAAAAACTGTAATTTATCTCTTTTAATTTCTTTTCTCTCATATTGTAATTGTTTTTTTTTTTCTCTTGCTTTTCTCATAATGTTTTGTTTTATCTCTATTATTACCATTTTCACACTTATTAAACTGGAATATATTATTTGGATTTTGCGCATGTTTACGAGATTTGTATGCATTTCAGATCTATATTTTGAATAAAGTATTAAAGTATTACTTCTAAACATAAAACCAAAACAGAAACAAAAACAAAAAATCCTCCTGAACACGTGTATTGGATACGAGGCGCAACACGGACAACTAGTGAGCAAGCTCGTACATGCAACATGCAAGGACTTCACCTCACCCATATAGTGAGTCACACAATCGTGAGCAATTGGCGAATTATTCGCGGTGTTGCAACTGACCCCCATTACAACCGTACCCAGTCTACCCTACACACGGAGAGATTGCTAAATATTTTTTTAGCATCCTAAATTGGGATTACAATAAATATTATTAATTTAGATTTTTGGTAGGGTATGGTCATGATACAAAGATAACAAGGTATGGCCGATTCGAGAGGAATTTTTTGTGTTGCTACGTCATGAGGTGCCTACTGTCATTTCCAGCGAATTTGTTTTGAGTTTTTCGTATTTTATTGACTGAAATACGTTTTGAATATATTAAAATATTTAACACAATATTAGTTTCTTCATTTAAATCACTTGGGGAAAAGTAATTATGTGCTATTGGGAAAGCAAAGAAATTTAAAAATAGAAAATTTGTTCACTGTGAAAGGGCGATTGAAATTGAGACGAACAAATTACTGACATTTGTCGCCAAAGGAGGCAAGCAATTAATTGACAGATTTTCCGGCCATACCTTGTTAATCTTTGTATCATGGGGTATGGTCAAAGGTATATAGAATACAAGTATTCCCATTAAAATGTCGACACATTGCAGCTGATAGTCTGTGACGTAATTCTGTGACTAATGTATATACTTTTTTATAGGAAATACAGAGAGAGGAGAGAGAGTATTCTGGTTCGTAATGTATTCTATATACCTTGAGTATGGGCGAGCTGTAAACTAGTAAGTACCAGAACACATAACGTTTCATCTTGCTTTTTTGCTCAATCATTTTATTGCTGTCAAGGAGTTGCAATATATTTTATTATTATCTATTTAAGTTGTTTATATTTAATAAATACACCAATTCGCGTCCACTATCCAATTCGCGTTGATTTCATTCTATAACAAGCCATAAAAAGACCGTATTTTCCTTAAAATAAATATTGTCAATTCTAATTTTAATAATTTTAAAATGTTATATATAATATTATTTATAACATATGTAAGTATATATATTATATTACTTAGCGACAGGTTATATTTATAGAATCATGTACATATTGTTAATAATGATATATAATACATAGAGTGGTGAAATATAAGACTGAATACATTTGAGACAATACAAAATTTGATATACAAGTACACATTTTTTAACAATATGGAACATAATTATGTGTTGCATATAAAATAGTATTGGAGACAAGCTAAGTCACGCTTAATTATAAGAAATGAATTGAGGAAAACAAATTTCTACGCTCGAAAAAAATTTCGTAATGCATTTACGAAAGCTGTCGTAAAATCTCGATATGAAGAATTTCCGTAGTATTGGAGAGAATTACTGAAAATCTATAGGATTTTTGCAGAAAGAAAAAGGAATGTACGAAAATTTGTGATGATGGAAGCTTGCTTGGTAATTTTTACGAAATGTGAGATTATTTTAATAATATAAAATGTTCAAATTAGGAACATTTCATACATATTCTGCAGGAGGAGATTAAGTAGGATTACACGCACTTTCTTGAACTCCAGAATAATATCGTAAAATTTACAAAAATAGAATGTGATCGACAAAACTTCAATTAGTAAGTTGCGAAAATATTTAAAAAATGTGTCGAATTTAAAACCAGATTCGCCATACAGGTGTTGTATTTCTGAATGTATCCAATCATTTAAAACAAGTCATTTTTAAGGCATTACAAAAGACATTTTGAAAATTTTCGAATTTTCGTATCTAACGAATATACAAATGTTCAATCTGAAGGCACGCAGAATAGTTAAGAATGGTTCAAGGTAAATCTGAATGTATGAAAACTGAGAGAGTTTGGTCCGAAAATAGCTGTTCTTTGAATTTGTTTTAAAGTTTTCTTACAATAATCTGCCTAAGCACAATTTTACCCGAAAGGACGTATTCCATCTGCCAGATAAAAAATTTTATCACTAATTCAATATCCATGATCTTGAAAGACAATGTAAAGGGTGTCTCAGAATGTTTTTCGTTTTTGTTTTCATCATTACGGGCCAAGCACAGGTCCCAGGGAGATATGATAGATGTCAAAATCTTGGCTGGATTTTTTAGTTTAGTAGCGATGGATCGTTTCATGGGGCTGCAGCGCATATTTTGTAAAAATCAGGCTAAATGAGTATGAAGAAGCGGATGGTGCCCATTAACAAATGGTCTTTTTTCATAAATAAAAATTCGACAAATGCTCGTTGATTTCACAGTAATTAAAATGAGTTTGAACTAATTGTGGTGTTTCATTTTTAAGTTTCGAAAACGAAAAACATTCTGAGATACCCTTTATTACTACTTATTAAAAATGATAAAGATAAAAATCGTCGTTAAATTAAAAAATTAATACATAATTGTGAAAATCTGTTTGAATCATTGATTCATGATTTATGATTATTACTGTTCATAGCGAAATTAGTGATGTTGTTTAACACGGAGAAATGATTGTAGATAATCTCGATTGAAAAAATTATATAGGTATACATTACGTATGTGTATTATTATTATTAAATAACAATTCCGAAAGTTTTTGCAGCTGCCCAGTGATTTACAATCAATTATTAATAATGATAATATCTTGAAATCCTCTGAAAATAAGAAAAGAAAATATTAACGGAAAATTATAGTCTTTTAAAACGGTGCATGAGAAAAGCATTGATACTAAATATTTTTTTATATTTAGATTATTGTGAGATAAACAACCATCTTGGTTCCTCAGCTCAAGCTGGCAGAAAAGCTCCAATTGTATTTTTCGTCTGATAAAGGCAATTTTTGACATTTTCTCAGCGTTGATGACTGTCGCATTGTGTTTAAAGCTGGTGATAGTGCTGTTTGGCGGAAAAATGGGTAAAGTTTGAGAAAATTATAAGTCAAGTATATATAGTCACATTTCACATCATTCATTTATGGGTGTATTGTAAGATTGCTACAGGGTATTAAGCGGAAATATACCAAAATCATAAATAAATATACCAAAATCATAAATAAATATACCAAAATAATAAACTCCCTCTCCCTCCTAAACGTCGCATTTTGTTCTTTCAGCTCCAGAAGTTTGAACTATCAGTTGTGGACCGCCATATATAGGTTTCTCTTTCCGTTTCAGCATGAAAATTCCATTAGCATCCAGATATCGGCCGAGTTCTTTTATTAATATAAGTTTTTGGTACCGCATAAAATAGAAAATCTCTCAGTCGTAACCCCCGGAATATACAAGCCATAAAGTATGACTTGACTGCAAGAATAGTGGACCGGTAGTGGCCGATATTTTATACTTCTTGCCTTGTCTTACTGCTGGTGTTTTTCACAAAAAGTAGCTTGAATTTCGTTCGAATACCATTGTACTGTCCGTTAGTAGAACGTACACGCAAATTTGAATTTAGTGAAACTGAAATGGATGCACTGGTAAATTTGGATCAAGGTCAGTGGTCGAATCTCTTATCAAAACAAACACTATTCACTTCGTTTTAACTTTCAATAAACTTTCACAACTTTTTTTAAGATTGCCCACTAATTATATTAAAATCAGATTATATAATGAGGTATTAGGTCAGAGATCAACACACACTATAAAACACTTATTATCACAGACTTAGAATATACGATTATCAAGAAAAGTTGTATTGGGATAAAACTCAATATATAAGTTTGGGTCAGAGAATTTTATATCACACTGAAAACACTTATTGGCAAAAATTGCAATATAAGATCGTCAATATATATATATATATATGTAAAATTAATAGAATAAAGTCAAATTATGATATTAAATAAATATGCGCCAAAAGAGTATAAAATATAAATATATATATGAGTAAATGTATAATAAAATAGATATATGATAAATATTATATTGTTACAAGTGACTGGTACTCACCGATCTATAACTTGACGCTTGAGGGTTGGCTTTAAGCTAATGTTAAGACCCTTTGTTCTAACCATGTGTTAAAACAATTCTTTATTCCCGTCGAGACCAGAAATAAAGTGTTAATGTTAGTAAGATACTATCTCAGTCGAGACCCGAGATAATATTCTTTAAGTCAGTCGAGACCCGGCTTAAAGTGTTATCTTATCTTCAGTCGAGACCCGAAATAAGATGCGTTTATTTCCGTCGAGACCAGAAATGATTGTTAGTAAAAGATTATCTCAGTCGAGACCCGAGATAATATTCTTTAAGTCAGTCGAGACCCGGCTTAAAGTGTTATCTTATCTTCAGTCGAGACCCGAAATAAGATGCGTTTATTTCCGTCGAGACCAGAAATGATTGTTAGTAAAAGATTATCTCAGTCGAGACCCGAGATAATATTCTTTAAGTCAGTCGAGACCCGGCTTAAAGAGTTATCTTATCTTCAGTCGAGACCCGAAATAAGATGCGTTTATTTCCGTCGAGACCAGAAATGATTGTTAGTAAGTATCTTATCTTCAGTCGAGACCCGAAATAAGATGCGTTTATTTCCGTCGAGACCAGAAATGATTGTTAGTAAGCATCTTATCTTCAGTCGAGACCCGAAATAAGATGCGTTTATTTCCGTCGAGACCGGAAATGATTGTTAATTGTTTAAAGTGAAATATCAGTCGATACCCGATATTAATGTTAGTCCCTAACAGCCAACTTACCCCAAGCGATGCCAAGTACAAAAAGAGATCGAGATCAGTCAGCTTGTCGTTTATATAGCCCTTGCTTGCACACGACACCACTGATAGAGTAACAGCGGCGCATGACTACAAGAATTGGCAGTGCAGCTGTGATCTTACGGTACTAGCGATAAAATTTGCCTAGCAACGAACAAAAATGCATAGCAACAAGAAATCTAGAGCTTCACATCTGCTGTGTTAAATTAAATTTTATTTGCAAAAATGTTCTCTCTATCACGTAGAGAAAAAATATCCGTTGGATGGTACTTGTAATAATGGTAATTATAGAGTTGCAAATTGATTTGCTTGATTTGATTGTATTTGTGCCATGCATTGTATGATACATGACAACACATGCTTTTGTTTTACCAATTTTTCGGAAAATTGTAATTAGATTGAATTTATTTTCTTTTCAGAACTTAATTTTAGTATGGTATATTTTAATATGTTCCCTTTTCAGGAATTGTTTTTTATCACGAATCTAACAAATGGAAATAATTTTTATTTGATCTGCTCGTTGAGGTTATAATTTTATGTTGTATTTGTGCAATATGTTATGAAGATGACAAATACATGGCTATGCTGGGTGGTGAACATGTTTTTTGCTTACTAGTAATCAAATTAGAGATATGTTTACTAAAAATTTTATGCTTTGTTTTCAGCATGTCTTCTTTTAGAAATTTTCTGTTTATGAAAATATATTCGAATCAATTTGGTTCGAACATACTGCCCCCCGTTGAAAGACTGGAAATGTCTTTCAAGTGATTAATTTTAAAACGGACCTGCAAAACAATGAGAGAAAATTTTGAGCCCAATTATTGAGGGAGAAACTGATTGCCATGTTATTTAGATTCAGAGCTTTAACTTTATTGTATCGGCAAGATACATATTTTGGATATTGGTCGTTTTACAAGACCATTTTTCGTTTTTATGCTGACTACACGAACGTAGTTGTCAGCACCTGGATGAACTTCAATTATTCGTCCTAATACCCAACGGCTCGCTACCAGATTCGGTTCTTTGATAATAACTAAATCTCCTATTTTAGGATTTGATATTGGAGTCTGCCATTTAGGTCTATTTTGTAGTGAATTTAGATAATCGTGAGACCATTTATGAGAAAAGTGTTGTTGCAACAATTGGAGATGTTTCCATCTGGTGAGCGATGAAACCTTATTTTCCAATACAGGTTCTGGTGGAAGTAATAAGGAAGTGCCAATTAAAAAATGTCACGGAGTTAGAACATTGAGATCGTCTAGATCTTCTGTGATAGGACATAGAGGCCTGGAATTTAGACAGGCTTCAATTTGTGTCAAAACAGTTGCGAATTCTTCAAATGTCAATGAAGAATTCCCTAAAATTCGCTTTAAATGGAATTTTATGGATTTAACTCCGGCTTCCCACAATCCTCCAAAATGAGGTGCGGAAGGCGGGTTAAAGTGCCAACATATCCCGTATTGGGCTAGTGTTTCTGCCATCTGCTTGTTAGCTTGCAGTATGGCTGTTTTGAATTCTTTTTGTAGGACTTTGTCAGCTCCAACGAAATTAGAGCCACAGTCTGAAAATATATCTGTGCAGAGTCCCCTTCGGCTGGAGAACCGGCGAAAAGCTGCTATAAAAGCCGCTGTTGATAAATCTGACACGGCTTCTATATGAATGGCTTTGGTGGCCATGCAAATGAAAATGCATATATACCCTTTATATACACGATTGTTTCGAAATTTAGATACCTTTAAATTGAAAGGACCAGCATAGTCTAGACCTGTTTGTTGAAACGGTCACATTAACCCGTGATGAAGGTAAATGTCCCATAATCTGATTTTTGCTAGTTGCGGATTGCTTAAAGCAAGTTATACATTTATGTAACACTTGTTTTACGGTTTTACGTCCTTGCGGAATCCAAAATTCGTTTCGACTCATGGATAATACCAGTTGCGGACCTCCATGCAAGGTCTTTATATGGAAGTGGTCGATTATTAATGCTGTTAGTTTACTCTCCCTTGGCAGAATTATTGGATGTTTTTGATTATAAGAAATGTTAGCATTTCTCAATCGACCACCTACCCGAATTAATCCATTGTTATCTAAGAATGGGTTGAGTGATAAGATCTTGCTTCTAACTGGAAGCCGATTTTGTTCTTGTAAACATTTAATTTCAGTACCGAAAGCGACATTCTGTGCTGCCTTAATGAGCCGAAATTTTGCTTGAGCGATTTCTATTGGATGAAGTATCTTTGGATCCATTGGTTGTTCTTCTGTGGACTTCGCCGCTGCATTTTTACACTTATTGATGAACTTGATGCAATATGCGACGATTCTTTGCAATTTGGAAAAGCTAGAGAATTTTCCAAACAAATCATCGATGTTTGAATGAGCTGTTGTGAAGTGAGTTACTCGTCTTTGTTCAGTTTCATGCTCATTACCTGGAATGGTTTTAGATTTCGGCCAATTATTTTCACTGTCCTGCAACCAATGAGGTCCATGCCACCATAATTCATGATCAATCAATAATGAAGACTTAATTCCTCTAGAATTGCAGTCGGCGGTATTGTCAGCAGACTTTACATGATGCCATGCTTTAATGTCGATCAAGTTCTGAATTTCCGCCACCCTATTAGCCACATATGTATGTCTTATACTTATTAGGGTGACTACGAATCCAAGCTAATACAATAGATGAGTCTGTCCAAGCAAACGTAGGAACTTGATCAAATTTTAAATCGATTTTAACACGATTTATGAGTCGTGCTACCAATACCGCCCCGCACAATTCAAGACGTGGAAGGGATACGGATTTTACAGGCGCTACCTTTGACTTTGCCATGAGTAAATTGACTTGAACAAATCCTTCTTCATCCACAACTCTAATATAAACAGCGGCAGAATACGCTTGATTAGAAGCATCTGAAAATCCATGTATTTGACAGGTGGATAGGTTACTTGTAGTATGTAACCAACGTGGTATGTTGATGCTGCTAATGTGATGTAATTCTGATTTAAATTCGCGCCACTGCTTATCAATGGATGCCGGTATTGGCTCATCCCATGAACAACCTGCAAGCCATAAAGCTTGCATCAGTATTTTGGCCGTGACTATAATTGGTGATATCCAGCCAAGTGGATCGAAAAGCGTTGCAATTTCTGAAAGAATAGAACGCTTTGTAGAAAGGCAATCTGATTTCCTTTTGTATTGTAGCGTGAAGTAATCAGATCCTGGAAACCAATGAATACCTAAAGTTTTTACGGACTCATCGCTTGCGAATCGCAAAGGAAGGTCAACTTCTCTGTATGATTCGGGGATCCTAGATAGTAAATCTGAAGAATTGCTAACCCATTTCCTCAAATTAAATCCGCCGGAAGATAACAGATTGATAAGTTGATCTTGTATTTGGAAGGCTTCTTCCTTTGTATCTGAACCTGTAAGAAGGTCATCAACATAGAAGTCACGAGACACTATCTTCGCAGCTTCGGGGAATTTGTCAGCTTCATCAATGGCTAGTTGATTGAGCGTTTTTATTGCGAGATAGGGAGCTGGCGTGGTGCCAAAGGTTACAGTGGTTAATTTGTAATCTTTAATAGGTTCATTTTGATTATCCCTCCAAAGTATTCTTTGGTAGGTTTGATCTGGAGGTTGTATCTTTATCATCCTGTACATTTTCTCTATGTCAGCAGACATAGCGAATTTATACTTTCGCCATCTGAGAATGATTGAGAAGAGTTCAGACTGCAGTACTGGACCCGTATGTAGCTGTTCGTTTAGACTTTTTCCATTAGTCGTTTTTGCTGAAGCATCAAAGACAACGCGAACCTTTATAGTGGTGCTATCTTTAATAACAGCATGATGAGGAAGATAGTAGCTTTGTTCATTGCTCACTATCTTATTAGCCACTATCATGTGGCCTAATGTCTTGTATTCATTAATACAAGTTTTGTATTCCTGATAGAGTTCAGGATTTCGTTCTAATTGCCGTTCTAGGCTGTAGAACCTACGTAATGCCATACCACGAGAGTCACCTAGGCTGGGACTTTCTGCGATGAAAGGCAGGCGAACTTCGTAACGGCCATGTGCGTTACGAACATGAGTTTTTTGATAAAACTCTTCACATTCTTGATCTGCTTTAGACAGCTTTCTTCCTGGATTAACTTCTTCAGTTTCCCAAAACTGACGTAAAAGTTTATCCAGTGAAGTGTCGTCGTCGTAATGAGCCTTTGCTGTTAACGCAGATGCTGTTAAGAATGTGGATGTATTTTTTAGCTTTCCGAAAAGTATCCATCCGAGGGTACTGTTTTGGGCAGCTGGTGTTCCTGGAGGACCTTTCCGTAAACCTTCCAAGAGAATTTCGCTGTACACATCTGCTCCTAAAAGCAGGTCAGTTTTTCCTGGTTTAAAGAAAAACGGATCGGCAAGTGGTATCTTATGTATATGACTCCATTCTTTGTTTGGAATGGTTGAAGGGGGTAAAATGTCCGTAATTGTATCCACTATAAGGGCTGTAACTGTGCTTGCCTTAGTTGTGGTTGAATAAGGATAAATGTTCAAAGTAGTTTGTTTTTGAACATTTATAGTTTCAGTTTTTCCCAGGCCCGTGATTTGAATTTCCACGTTTGTAGTGGATGATTGCAGCTTACGTGCGGCGGCTTGAGTTACAAATGAAACTTGAGAGCCTGAATCTATTAAAGCTCTCAATACCAACATATTTCCCTTTTTTGTAGGAACGTTTAGCAATGCTGTGGCAAGCAGTGCTTGTTTGGTATGATGATTTTTTGCGTGAAGGGTGTGAAGAGATTTATTGAATGTGGAAGGTGAATTACGAGGTTGAGCTTCTGATTGCTGCTCCCTTGGCTTGAATTGGGTCGATGCCCTTGGAGTGGCATTATTCCTGTGAAGTAAAGAATGATGCCTCCTTCCACATCGCTGACATGAAAACTTACTCGTACAAGTTTTCGTGCTTTGATGTGACAATTTTGAATTTATTGTCTACATCGAGTTTTATAAATTTCGGACATTTAAATAGACGGTGCTGCTCTTTGCACAAAGTACATGCTTGGGTGTATGAAGTAAAATGGGTAGATGCTTTCGGGACTTGAGCATTTTTGTTGGCTGGGGATGGTTTGGTATCGACTATGGCTTCTAAAATTCTAAATCTAGATTGTAAAAATATTTTTAAGGATTCGAAAGTGGGAAGTCCTTTTGCTGTATTGATCTCTTGTTCCCATGCACGGTGCGTTTCTGCTGGTAAACATTGTACCACCATATAGATGAGAATTGCATCCCATTGCTTAGTGGAAACTTGCAATGCCTCGAGTTCGAAGATACATTCGGAAGACTTATCTAGCAAGGTTTTGATAGCCTTGGCTGATTCGTGGGCTGCTTTAGGTAGATTAAAGAGTGCTTTCAATTGGGCATTTACCAAGACTCGTTTATTATCATACCTTTCAAGCAATATCTTCCATGCGCTGTCATAGCTCGAGTTGGTCATAAGAAATTGACGCAATAAGTGCTCTGCTTCTCCAGATACACTTGACTTTAAATAATGCAATTTCTGCACCGATGATAACGCAGAATTTGAATGCACCAGGGACTTGAAAAGATCGTGAAAAGGTCTCCAGGAATCATAAGATCCTGAGAATTTTGGGATTGTGATGCTAGGTAGTCTCAGAAACTATGAAGTTTCATGTTCTGATTTTGGACTTGGTTCAACCTTTGTTTCGAATGCATCTAATGCATCCCTAAGAATACCTCGAAAAGTAAAGTATTGATTTTCCACCTTTGAAAATTGATCCTTTGCGAAATAGTCGTACTTTTGAAGTTCACTATCTTCCAAAGCCTGCGTGGCTTGAATAAGTGTATAGTGATCTTTCTTGTACTCTGACCAAATTTCACTTAGCGCGGTTAATCGCTCAGAAATAAGACCTTTCGTTCGTTTTTCTACATCAGTTTTGTTGTAGTTATTGAACGATTTTTCAAAGATTATTGCGGAAGTGGCTTGGTTGCCCAAAAGTCTTTGAAGAGCAGACATAATGAAACAATTGATAAGATAAAACACTAGACCTTAAATCCGGCTCGAAGGACCATAAAATGTACTGTCCGTTAGTAGAACGTACACGCAAATTTGAATTTAGTGAAACTGAAATGGATGCACTGGTAAATTTGGATCAAGGTCAGTGGTCGAATCTCTTATCAAAACAAACACTATTCACTTCGTTTTAACTTTCAATAAACTTTCACAACTTTTTTTAAGATTGCCCACTAATTATATTAAAATCAGATTATATAATGAGGTATTAGGTCAGAGATCAACACACACTATAAAACACTTATTATCACAGACTTAGAATATACGATTATCAAGAAAAGTTGTATTGGGATAAAACTCAATATATAAGTTTGGGTCAGAGAATTTTGTATCACACTGAAAACACTTATTGTAAAAATTGCAATATAAGATCGTCAATATATATATATATGTAAAGTTAATAGAATAAAGTCAAATTATGATATTAAATAAATATGCGCCAAAAGAGTATAAAATATAAATATATATATGAGTAAATGTATAATAAAATAGATATATGATAAATATTATATTGTTACAAGTGACTGGTACTCACCGATCTATAACTTGACGCTTGAGGGTTGGCTTTAAGCTAATGTTAAGACCCTTTGTTCTAACCATGTGTTAAAATAATTCTTTATTCCCGTCGAGACCAGAAATAAAGTGTTAATGTTAGTAAGATACTATCTCAGTCGAGACCCGAGATAATATTCTTTAAGTCAGTCGAGACCCGGCTTAAAGTGTTATCTTATCTTCAGTCGAGACCCGAAATAAGATGCGTTTATTTCCGTCGAGACCAGAAAAGATTGTTAGTAAAAGATTATCTCACTCGAGACCCGAGATAATATTCTTTAAGTCAGTCGAGACCCGGCTTAAAGTGTTATCTTATCTTCAGTCGAGACCCGAAATAAGATGCGTTTATTTCCGTCGAGACCAGAAATGATTGTTAGTAAAAGATTATCTCAGTCGAGACCCGAGATAATATTCTTTAAGTCAGTCGAGACCCGGCTTAAAGTGGTATCTTATCTTCAGTCGAGACCCGAAATAAGATGCGTTTATTTCCGTCGAGACCAGAAATGATTGTTAGTAAAAGATTATCTCAGTCGAGACCCGAGATAATATTCTTTAAGTCAGTCGAGACCCGGCTTAAAGTGTTATCTTATCTTCAGTCGAGACCCGAAATAAGATGCGTTTATTTCCGTCGAGACCAGAAATGATTGTTAGTAAGTATCTTATCTTCAGTCGAGACCCGAAATAAGATGCGTGTATTTCCGTCGAGACCAGAAATGATTGTTAATTGTTTAAAGTGAAATATCAGTCGATACCCAATATTAATGTTAGTCCCTAACAGCCAACTTACCCCAAGCGATGCCAAGTACAAAAAGAGATCGAGATCAGTCAGCTTGTCGTTTATATAGCCCTTGCTTGCACACGACACCACTGATAGAGTAACAGCGGCGCATGACTACAAGAATTGGCAGTGCAGCTGTGATCTTACGGTACTAGCGATAAAATTTGCCTAGCAACGAACAAAAATGCATAGCAACAAGAAATCTAGAGCTTCACATCTGCTGTGTTAAATTAAATTTTATTTGCAAAAATGTTCTCTCTATCACGTAGAGAAAAAATATCCGTTGGATGGTACTTGTAATAATGGTAATTATAGAGTTGCAAATTGATTTGCTTGATTTGATTGTATTTGTGCCATGCATTGTATGATACATGACAACACATGCTTTTGTTTTACCAATTTTTCGGAAAATTGTAATTAGATTGAATTTATTTTCTTTTCAGAACTTAATTTTAGTATGGTATATTTTAATATGTTCCCTTTTCAGGAATTGTTTTTTATCACGAATCTAACAAATGGAAATAATTTTTATTTGATCTGCTCGTTGAGGTTATAATTTTATGTTGTATTTGTGCAATATGTTATGAAGATGACAAATACATGGCTATGCTGGGTGGTGTACATGTTTTTTGCTTACTAGTAATCAAATTAGAGATATGTTTACTAAAAATTGTATGCTTTGTTTTCAGCATGTCTTCTTTTAGAAATTTTCTGTTTATGAAAATATATTCGAATCAATTTGGTTCGAACAACCATTATTGCCTGGGCTGGCCGGCAACTTGTTACAAATTAAAGGCAATGTTTTTAAATTTTTTTTCCAACAATTTCTTTTCAAATCGACACTTTGCTAACGAAATTTTCCAGTAATTTGATAGGGTATATATATAGCCCTGTTTGCTTTAAATTAAATATTTGCAAGAAAACTGAATCTGATATTAATTACCCCGGCTTTTAATGAAGATAGCTTTTATAAACTTTCGATCACAAAGAAATGAAAATTTTTTTCTTGTACTGACAATGTTCTAATGATATCATTTTGTACATTTTAAGAGTAGTTTAAGACTATAAAGAAAAAATAATAAATATAAAAATTACTTTTTGAAAAAAGCATATCTTCAAAATCCGCAATAAAAATAGGAAATCATTACTCCCTTCATTTAGTAAGTACCTACACCGTAAAAGTTCACTAAAACCTTCATTTGATATTGAATTAAATATTGAAATTATATTACATATGTAAATAAAATTTTCAAGGTACACAAAAAAAGTAAATTCAAAGTAAAGTAATTAAATTAAATATTTCGATAAAAATTAGGAGCTCCAAATTTAAATTTTTGCACTGTAGTGTTAACTGCTAAGACTTGCTTTTTTTGTGTACCTTGAAAAATTTAAGTTTTGTACAAAAAATGTAATATACAATAATTTCAATATTTAATTAAACGCAAAATAAAGGGAAACTCTAAGAACTTTTGTGATTATACCCATTAAGTCAAGGGAGAAATTATTTAAAATTTTTCGTGCGCATTGTAAAAATTTTATTTTTATATTTTCTATTACATTTGATTAGAGTATAGGTTTGAATTTTATTAGAGCTCAAGCGGGGCGATCTTGTTTTAAAGAAATGAGACACCTTTGGGTCTTAGGCGCATTAAATTCGGCACGATTCACTTTGCCCCAAACCAAGGGCGGATCCAGACATCTCCTCTAGGGGGGCGATCGCCCCCATCGCCCGCTATAACCGCACTTGCCATCAGTTGTGGGCAGCTCTATATAGCTTTCTATTTTCGCTTTAGCTTGAAAATTTCTTTAGCATTCAGATATCGCCGGAGTTCTTTTATTTATATAATATAAGTTTTTGATCCCGTAAGCATAGTAAAACTTAGTCTCACATAAAATAGACGTTATACACTTCTTGCTTGTCTTACTGATGGTGCTTTTCATATAAAGGTCGTTTGCATTTCGTTCAAACACCATAATTTTCTGGGCTGGCCAGCAATTTCTTGCAAATTAAATGGTTAAAGAAATTTTCGGGGAATGCTATTTAGGTAGCGTTAATATATGTATAAAATTAAATATTTGCAGGAAAACTGAATCTGAGATTAATTAACCCGGCTATGATAATTTTCCCAAAATATTACTTTTCATCAAAATACCTGGCTTTTGTGAGCTTTCGATCACAAAAATGTGAACTTGCACTGGAAATTCCTTAGCGGTAAAATTTTAACTTTTTTGAGAATAATTTATGACCCAAAAAGAAAAAATAATAAATATAACAAATAACTTTTTAAAAAACTATCTAGAGTTTTCCATTTAATTAAAATTAAAATTATATTACGTTTTCATATAAATTTTAAAATGTTCATGGTACACAAAGAAAGCAAAGTCAAAGCAAAGTAATTTAATTAAGTATTTTGATATTGTAACATCACCATCTTATCTACGTTTATTTTTCGCCGCCACTGCGCATCTACATACATCAGCACATATAATCAGCAGACGACATCATTGTTTAAAGACCTCCCACTCCAAGTTCCTGTGAAATCAACATCGCCTGACTATAAATAGAACACGACGTAATTATTCTTCAGTGAGTCTTTCCAGATATTCGCACTAAAGCGCACCCTCGTGGTCCAACTAGTCAGTACTAGAAAGCACTTACTTGTAAAATTAATAAATATATATATTTGTAAACTTTTCTACAGTAAACTATTTTATAATTGTAATAACTGTTTTTCTTTAAATTTGTTGTTACAATATACATTTGGAGTTCCAAATTTTATTGGTATCCACTGTAGTGTTCAAACTAAAACTGCCCAGGGGCTAGATTCCGCAACTGCGAAAAATTTGCCAGTGCACATACGATTTAAAAAACTCACCGTGAGGGAAAGTGTACACTTAAATTCTGAATGAAAATTTTTCTGTGGTGAATGTTGTTTGAATGAGAAAATAGTCTTTTTGAAGAAGTTAAGTTCAGTTATAAGAAATGAGTTACATGAATTCACTAGTATTAAGGCGACTACGGCTTAGAAAAAGGTAAAATAAATAATATAACAAATAATTTTGAAAATAACGCTTGACAAAAACTCACAGGTACCTCTTCAAAATTCGCGACCAAAATGGCGGGAAGAAAATATCAGTTAAAGTGTACAATTTTATTATTTAATTAAATGCAAAATGAAAGGAAACTCTAGAGAACTTTTGTGATGTATTCATTAAGTGAAGGGAGAAATTATTTTCTATTTTTTTAATGCGGATTTAGAAGATTTGAAAATATTTTGATTTGTATTTTCCATTTCATTTGATAAGAGTATGAATTTTGATTTATAAGAGCTCTAGGGGTGGCGATCGCCCCGATCGCACCCCGCTATATCCGTCCCTGCCCCAAACGAAGATATTGTCAGGATTATTTGTCAATTATCTAATCATACATATTCATTTGACATATGTGGCATTCCCTCTGGAGTCCGCAAGATTGTCAAAGAAGTAAGCGACTTCAAGGGCACGATCATCAACAAAGTTATGGATGGGATAACAGAGCTCTGTGGCAGTCCGGTATTTTCAGAGTGATGGGTCAAATGAAACGCCATCTAATACAACTCATATTAGGGGACCAGATAAAAAACTATCAATCCATAATAAAAGAGGAGGGGAGATACCAAGCGCTTTAAGTTTGACTAAAAAGTATCTTGAATTAAATATAGCTTTAAGGCAAAAGTTTGCTTTATTATTTTAATTTATAAAACATTGTATTCCATTGTTATATAATTCCTTCTTGATTGTTGATTTGTTCCTCTTAATTTAATAAGATTTAAATTACAGCTTACTATTGTATGCACTACAAAAGTTTAAACACCGATATTAAGTAAATTCTACTAAAAACCCATCTTGTATGGATGACATCTCCTTAAATGGACGCGAATTCGTGCGTTTTAAATATTTTTAGGATATTCAATAATATTTTGTTATAGGATTTTAAAAAAACGTACGCTTTTAACTAGTATTCGGACACTACAACCTCAGTGTTCGGACACAGGCTTTTTGGAAGAAATTGTTCACCAATGGTTTGTTAAAAATAGAGGAGTCAGTACCAATATTTGCAAGTTTCATACATTTTTCAATGCAAATTTCTGGCAAACTATTTGAAGCAGGATAATGAATTAAATCTTAAATTAAAGGTAATGAAGAAAGTAAATAACGTCAGCAAAAATTAAAAAAAGTGTATTGGAATGAAAATATTAGCTCGGAAACTTGTAAAAAATGGTAAAATTTGAAGTCTTTTAAATCAAATTCCTGTGGGTAGGTATTCTCATTTCTTCATATTGTGACTGTTTTAGAAATCTAGCAAATAACGTCGAGTTTTTTCATTTTTAGTTGCGCTTTTTATAATTATTTGACTCTAATAGTACTTGTTTTTTCTCCCGACATTTCACCGACGAGAAATTGCAATATTTATTTGAAGGTTATTTAAATACAAAGAAAAATAGCATATTTAACAATTATGGGCAAAAAAAAATTAGGAGAGTTAATTCTCGTTAAAAAATTTTAATTTTCGTCCTAAATTGTATGGTATTGTCGGGTGTTGGGTTTCTGTCTTTTGCGGTAGATGTCACACAAACCTACGTATGGTAAATTTTATTACACTGAAAAAACAGTTTGTTTGGTTTAAATAAAATTTATTTGTATGGAATAAAATATATATTTAAATACGGCGAAATAAATATCGTACTTCTTTCAAAGAAAGGATTTATTTGAATAATTTATTTCCTCCAAATAGGCGTTTGTTTCTTATGATTTATGATGTTTATTTAGGATATTTGTAATTAGTTTGTTGGAAATAATTGACTTGTTTGATAGACACAAATTTTATTTCGCAAAAATCGACTGTGGAATGTAAAATTATTGCTACATTTGTATCAACTGATTATTTGTTTAAGTCAAATTGATGTTCTTTGATTGAAATATTTTATTTATTTGGAAAAATTAAATATTATTTAGTAACAATAAATCACAATAAAGTATATTTGTTGCAAACATCATGATAACAACCAAATATCTAACGCAAATCAATCTAGAATTTATACAAAATAAATATTATTTGGTAAGAATAAAGTTTGATTTACCCTGGGAAGCAGGCCTTTACTTCGCGCAAATAAGTTGGGTATTTGGTATTCCGACGATTATCTACTTCGTTCAAATGAATAAATAAGTAAATAATATTCATCGCTTGTACATATATACTCGTCATATGCATATGTATATACATTGCTGAAATCTCGTGTAATTTATATTTACCTGAAGTTTTTAGTTCACTCCCTGAAACAAATTTTTCTTATTATTATAGAATTGAATTGAAAGTTAAGAGACCATTTTTCGGTAATATAAAAATATATCTATTTGCTATTTTTAACAAAAATAAATTCGCTTTCAGAAATGATTAAGAAAATTATATTAAATAATATATATAGCACATCGTCCATCACCAAGAATAAGCCCTTTTTTTGGGAAATTCATTGAAAGATTTAAGTTCCTTAACAGCAACTTTCTGCAAACTACCATTATTAAAATTAACTACATAACTTTTAATATGATTGTCAACGCCAATTGTATGAAGGTTTTTGTATACAAAATAAACTTCTTCATTTTTATCACAAAAAATATATTTTATATGCCCAAACACTGGTTCTTCACAAGAATCACAATCGAGTTCAAAAATGTAACCGATTTTATAAAGTATATTGTTCGTCTTAATCCAAGAAAATTACTCAAAATTTATGGAATTCAAGAAGGGGAACAACACAGATACCAGGTCTAATTCCTGAGATGATAAAAGCTTTGGTTTGCTATATTCTTTCATATTTCGTAGATGTGAGGAGGATAGAAGAGTGTAACAGAGTTTTAACTGATATTTAAAAGCCAAAGTATATGCTATATTCCTGCGGGACGTTACAATGTGCGCATTGATTTTACCAATTTTATGAAAGGCCTCAACAACAACTCGCACGAAGAAGACTTCAAACCGACTGTGACTAAAACATTTGTACACTATCGGTAATATGAAATTGTTATCAGTGTACAGAAATAAACATTATTCAAACCGAATAAGGTTTGTTTCTCTGAAATAAACGTTATTTGAAATAAACAAATGTTAACAGGCCCATAGGCACCATGAAAATAATCTTTGTTTTCGCTGAATAACATTTATTTCTCTGAAATATATATCTATTTGCAACGATTAAATTAAATTTGTTTGAGACAAATAAATGTAATCACTTGTAACAAATAAATGGACTTATTAGATCAAAACCAATGTGTTTATTTTCACTGAACAAACTGACTTTTTTCGTTTAAAGAAATATTTATTTGGTAGCAATGAAGATCTTATTTTGATAAAATAAATTGAGATGACGATCAATAAACAAATTTCCTTATTTTTTGTGAAATTACGCTTATTTCTATCAAATTAAGCTGTTTCAAATAAACGCTGTATTTATATGAAAAAAAATTGGTTTATTTTGGTAGAATTAAGAATATTGATAGCAAATTCGGCATATTTACGGCAAATATAGTACCTTGAAATAAATGCATTACTTTCCGACAAATTGCGACAGAAGAAACTTTTTTTTCAGTGTACCTACAAGCTCGCTGGTATCTAAATTGAAACTTTTGCTGAGTACTGACTCCTCTTAATGAATACATCATAAAAGTTCTCTAGAATTTCTCTTCATTTTGCATTTAATTAAATATTAAAATTATTTTGCATTTGTGTATAAATTTAAAAATTTTCAAGGTATACAAAGAAAGCACGACCTGTGGCCGGATTACACAACTATGAGTTTACGCGAGTTAAATAATTCGCATAATAATCCATTGGAGAATGCGTTTTAGAAAGATCAAGTAAAAGACTTCATGCATATAATAAACCAAGACGAACTTTATTACTTTTATTGAAGATATACAATTTTACAATTATGCCGTTAAGACGGTTTTAAAGCCCTCGACTACTTCAATAATTTTATCTTTACTTCACAGAGCTTTTTACAAATTAAAATTCTTAACTAAGCAATTTTCTTTTGCCGTGAGAGCGGAACTAATCAGTTTTCGTGAAAACGGAGTGGATGCAATCAAAACAAAAAAGCATAGCATTTCATTAACGGTTGGAACGGGTTAATTTAATTTGACCATGCCATGGGTTTTTCCTTAGGTTACACTTTTGGCGTTTTCATTATTTCTGCCCTCTTATATTGGTCTCTGATATTCTAGAGGTCATTATATGTAACTCCTCCCCGCTTTGAGTCAGAAATCTCCGGCTTCAATTTATTTACAGTTTTGACTTTATCTTTTTTACTCTTCCAAACGCTATAATAACTATACCAAGTAAAACTAACATAATGATTATACCAACATCAGTGCCAAACATAATATTCCTGTGGTATTTTAATTCCTGAATTTATTCTAAATTATTAATATTTTCTATCACAATTTTCAATCGGTTTTACAAATGCTTGTTTATGTTCTATTGCTGGGTAATAGTACTTGTCTAGTATGGTAACTTTTTTATTACAGAATTTTTTCTACTTTAACCCTAATGTGCAATTAATCAAATAATATCCAGTTAAAGTGATTCTTCTTTTGTCGCAATTATGCCACATAGTATCATTGTACACATTTTTCAGTAAAATGGATTTATCACCTATCTCTTCTATACTAGTTATATTGTTTTGTTATACACTAAATTACAATTTTCTTGAATAACACAATTCTCACTCAGCCTTAAGTCCTTTACTAGTGCCTGTTCATTATAATGATATATTAATCACTTGTAATGCAGTTAATATATAATTTTTAGGTATCTTAACGACAAAAACTAGAAGTCGGTCGACATATTCAATGAATCCTGCTTTTAATAGCTTTAGTTTGTGTAAATATATATTATACTATAAATCAAATTCCTCCAACGTCAACATACTTGGGTGAATGAGATTATGCTTAATTGCCATAATAATACCGAGAATCTGTTTCACTTAGTTTCGTTTCTTGATCTAAAAATAAGATTTTGTAATTTAATTCTTTTACATTCTGATTTGTTGTATTAAAAGCTTCTAATATCTATACTCTGTCGTCTTCTATTAACAATTTTAAATTACATATCGTTTTATTAAAATAATCGTTTATTTTTATTTGTTGGTTTAGATTTTGAATGGCCCTATGATTGTCTTCGTCTATAATTTGTAAATGTTGAGTTATATCCTGTCGGTCAGTATCGTCCATAGTTCCAAATATCCATTTTTGTAATGTACTGCCTACATTTATTAGTCCCCTCTTTTGTCTGTATAGTCTTTTAATTGCTCTGATTTTACTTTTAATAGTTTTGAATTCCGTGTCAAGTGCTCGTCTGTCTTCCGGTTTTAAAACCTCCATGTAATGTTCTAACTAATTTATAATATTCGTTAATTCAATCGAATAAATTCTGTGTAGGACTGTATCTATATTATTAGCTATTTCTACCTGTTTCACATACCCGTTTTCTTCTCGTATTTGTCATCGCCATTAGTATTATTATGATTATTTGTAAATTTATAGGGTCTTTTAATATTGGTTAAATGCACATTTTCTAGTGGATACTTTCTAAAATAGTGCTGGTCCTTATGTTTTACTCTTCTATAATTTTTAATATATCCTACCTTTCTCAATTCAGCATAGTTTTCCCGTTTTTTATTGATTTTACGAACCAGCTCTTCTTTTTATACCCTAGATGAAATCTATAGGGTATACTAAGTTTGTCATTCCGTTTGTAACACCTCGAAATAATGATGGTAGAGCAAAATGGATTGGACACCCATTCATAATATTAAAAGTTATTTCGATTTTTGCATGTCCGTCCGTCCGTCCGTCCGTCCGTCCGTCTGTCCGTCCGTCTGTGCGCACGATAACTCGAGAACGCGTATACTTAAAGAGCTGAAATTTTGTACACGGACTTTAAAAAAAAAAGTAAAATTAAGTTCGAAAATGAGACAAATCGGGCAACTCCTTCGTGGGGTTGCCATATAAAAATTTCGTTTTCCGCTATATATTTGGACACTGCCTGAGAACGCATCGACATGATGTTTTGACTACATTAGCAAATAAAATGTCAAAAATGGACTAAATCGGGCAACTCCTTCTTAGTGTTGCCATATAAAAATTTCGGTTTTTTACGTATACTTTGAAAACGATCAGTCCAAGACATTTTTATTGTACTAAAAACTTCTGCAGAATACAAAATCCTATAAAATTGGTTATTACCATTTTTTCTGTGCGACAAACTGTTCTAGAAATATACCCGAAAAAAAAACTTCAAAATCAATACTTGAATAGATCGGTGACCATACGAAATTTAATACGAGCATTCATCTAGGGTATCATAAGAATTGGTCTTAGACCAATTCTAGCTTTTTTACTTGTTTAATACACAATTTTTCTACTAGAGGTCTTGTGTCATTTAAATTATTTGCTTCCCTAGATGTCATTGATATAGCGGAGTGATATCTATCGTTATAATTCTCAACTGCTTTTTGGATCTTTTATTCTAACGATATGTCGTCATCAATTGCCTGAAGTTTTTCGATTAAAGTCGAATGCAATCTTTCTACATCTACATTACCTGTATGACTATTAGGCTTAGTCCAATGCCCTGCTTTTCCTGCAAGTATTTCTTAATTTGTTCCTCTTTAAAATCATTGTCCATGATAATTTTTCTTGGTTTATTAAATGTTGCTATATATCCTTCAAGTATAGCAATTTTCTTTACCCAATTTCTATCATTTATGAGATATGTTACAGCGAATTTGGTTAATTTATCTATAATGGTTATAAAAGTTTGTTTATTATAATGATAGGTATCTAAATTAATAATGTAAATTTTATTGTTTGGTGTGTCTTTTATAGTTAGTGTTGGTTTGATAGGATTTCTATCATATTTTATTTCCTGGCATTTTTTGCAATTATTTATTATTAATTGGATGTGTTCCAGTAACTTTTGTTAATAGATTTTATCCTTGAGTGTTCTATCAGTTTCGTTAATACCGCTATGTAATAATTCTTTCGTATGGTATAGTGATATTTGCTTATGACATTCTTCCTCATTCTGTATTTCCTGGGCTCTATTAGTAACTTTCATGAATTTGATTCTTTTATCTCCTGAGAATAATTTTATAATATTTTGTTGCACTTTATTATAATCCCTTTCCTCTACCTCTGAATATATAAACCTTTTTAATATGGCTATAATTATATCTTCCGTATTCTGCGGGTTAATCTTTATTATTCTTCTCTGATGTGGTAGATCAATGGCTTCATTTGGATTATAAGTCAATATTATCTGGGTTTTGTATTTATTTATTATTTCCTCTTTTATACCAGTATCCCAAATGCATAGTACCAGACAAGTCCGCGTTGGATTCACTGCTGTTATTTTCATTGATTTGTAGACTATTTTTTAGTCTACTCAGGAAATCGACTACTTTATTTTCTCTACCTTGAAGGTACTCGATGTCAGAATTATACTCTTGGAGTTTTAAAATCCATCTTTGATTTCTTTAAGAGAATTCTTTACCTTTATATTTAGCATTTAGGTATTTTATTGGGACATGATCAGTAACGATTTCAAATTTTCTTCCATGCAAGTAGGGCTTAAAATAATTCACAGAATACACGATGGCAAGAAATTCTTTGTCCGTTACATTGTAATTATTTTCGTGATTATTTATAGTTCTTGAGGCATAGCACACTGGCTGTCCTTCTTGAAAAAGAACGGCTCCAATGACATAATTACTCTCATCGGTGGTAACAACGAGCAACTTTAATTTTTCAAAAGCTTCTATATACTGGGGATCTTTGGTATTGATTTTGGTGTCTTTTTTTCAAATAAATAATCAAAGGGTGTGCAACCTTGGCATAATCTTTAATAAATTTGCGGTAAAAACCTGTAATACCTAAGAAGCCTTTCAATTGTTTTTCTGTTTTTGGTAGTTTCAATCTCTGGATATCTTCCGCTTTGTTTGGATTCGGTTTTATTCCCTCTTTTGTTAAGGCATGTCCTAAGAAATCGGTCTCTGTATTCATAAAGCTGCACTTATCGGTTTGTATTTTCAGATTATGCTCGGTTAACTTTTGGAATATTTTTTCAAATGAGTTTAGATGTTCCACTAGAGTGGGGGAGAAAATGAGGATGTCACCTAAGGTACTTATGTAATCCCTTAATATTTCATTAATTAGCCGTTGAAATATGGCAGGTGCGTTCTTCAAACTGAAGGGCATCCTGACGTATTCATATAGACCTACTGCAGTTACAAATGACGTTTTCTCTATATCCTGCTCAGCCACTAGAATCTGGTGATATTCTTTGGCTAGATCTAGTGAACTGAAATATTAGGTTTTTCCCAGTTTGTCCAGGATATGTTTGGTAACGGGTATTTATCGTCGACCGTTACTTGGTTAAGCTTCCGATAATCTACTACTATTTTATATTTTTGAATCCCTGATTTATCCTGTTTTTTAGGTATAACTATAATAGAAGAACTGTATTTACTATTGCTTTTTCTTATGATACTTTGAGCTTCCATTTCAGTCATTTATTTCCTCACCTCAGCCTCATGTTGAGGTGGATATCTATACAACTTGGAATTAATTTGCTCGTTCGTAGTAGTCTTAATATGATGTACAATACTATTGGTACTAGTTAACTTGTCCCCTTCCTTATAAAACAACCTCTTTTTCTAGCAGTTTTATTATTCCTACCTTTTCTTCATCATTCAAATAATATAAATTTGTATTTCCCAACTCACTCTCTTCCAACATATTTACTTCTTCTTGAATGGCTTTATTTAAGAACGGTAATTTCGCATCATTGTTCAATATAATTTCCTGATTTGCTATATCAATTCTTTTCTACCCAATCCATACCTATTATTGTATGTTTTATCTATATCAATTTTAACCCACCGCATCCTAGCATAAGTAAGTTGTTGAAATTCTGCAGGACATTTTGTTTTGACGTATTCCGTGTTTTTTCGAAACTTCTCCTTCAATGGTATTAATTTGAACTATTTCTCCTGATATTCGTTCATAAATTTTATTCGTAACATTTTTAGAATTTAGTAAGCTTTTTATGGACCCAGAATCTATCATAGCACTATACTTTTGATTATCTTTAGTTAAAATGATAAAGTTTTTTTTTCGTTTCCGAGGCTAATTTATAAAAACTTCGGATTCTCCTTACTGATTTACTTTCCGCCTAGCATTAATTGTGTTCACATCAACGTCCATTGGTTGGACTTGGTTGCCGTTAGTAATATTTTGTAGATGATTTCTTGATTGTGCACTACTATTAGAATTTCCTCGATTCTATCCAACATTATAATTAAAATTATTGTTTCGCAACTGATAAAAATTGTTAGGAGGTCTATAATTTCGAGACTGACTGTTATTATTATAGGATCTGTTATATGGAAATTGACCTGAATTGGAATTACCTTGTTGTGTTTGGGTCTGATTATTAAGGGGTTTCGTCTAAAATTCTGATTCGGTTTTTGTACGTATTGTCTTTACGGATACTTGTCTGTCATTATTTGATGGGATTTAAAAAAATTTAAATTATAATGATCTTGGCCCACATATTTATTTATTACTAATCTAATAGGAAATTTTTTATGTAATTCGGCTGCTAAAGCCCCTGCCCATATTTCTTTTGTTATTAAAATTAGGACACTACTCAAATTATTCACAATTTGTACTTGGTATTCACTAAAGGTAGCACATTCAGCAATATCACTTACTATCAGTCTAATTTTATCAGTTAAATCGGATATCGAACTTACTTTTAATGTAGAACTTTCCTGCATTATACATTCCTGATCCTTGGATGGTTTATTGTAGCTTCAATTTCGCCTTACATTCTTCCCATGTTCCTTGTTGTACCCTATCTAGATAACACTTGACTGGACCCAGAATTTTTTCATTATAGATGATAGTATATATCAAGGGGGCCTGATTACCATACTCTGATAATACTCTGTCTATCGACGTAATGAATGCTGGCAATGTTCCTGGCTTTCCCTCAAAAGCTGGCAAATATCTGATCTCCTTTCCAATCCTATCCTGAATGATAGTTGTTTGACCTGTCTATTTACCAGTGATGTGCGTTTACGCGTGTTATGTAAAAATCGACATATTTATGTAGAATATATGTAGAGTATGTCTATTATATAAATTATGTAGATTATGTATACAATGTAGATTATTATGTCACAAGCTATGTTTTGCTGTATATGTTTCACTCTGAAGCACTGTTTTTTTTGTCCTTGCATCTCATTCACTTCTAGATATTATGAGGGGCTTTCGGCTTCAATTATGTACTTACATGAATTTTACGTTTTAGATTTTGAAGCAACTCTGACTCAACGAGGATGCACTTGTATTAAAACAACATGTGATACGAGATGGTGTTCGTATCGTGACTCTTTTGCTTCTTTGTTATAAATATCGGTACAATGAAGCAAATAGCAGCTGATTCTAATTAAAAAAAAAATCAAGTAAACAGTCTCTTTACTGTTGCTCATGAACTGGACTTCTGGACTTATTTTCGGTAAAACTCTATAATAATTTAGACACTCTTCTTGCCAAAAATTCTGGTTTTGAAGCAATTAAACAAATAAATGCTTACATTAATAACACAGCTTTGACCTCGCCTGGCATGATTTCTGCGAAAATGGCACCAAATTTCAAATTTTGGCCTCTTATGTCGTAGACGTAGAATGCTCATTTTCTGTGTGTACAAATTATTGTGCGAGCTCTTCGGCCAATAAAATATAAAAGCTGTGTTTTTCTTAAATATCTGAGATAAATATAAAATTTTATTAGTAAAATAATTAGTTTATCCTATTTCCGACAATTTTATTAATCATTGGAGCAAAAATCTTGTTTTAAGTGGAATAAATTAAGTTTTCGATTTACATGTTTTCGGTTCTTGTTTTTGATGTGAAAGTGCCTTAAGAAGACTAGGTATTTGTCGAAAAAATAAAAAAATAAATTTTCTTCTGCTAAGAGGAATATTTGTCACAAAATAAAAATCAACAGACAAGTTTCTTCTACTAAGAATATTTATCGCAAAAAAAATTCAAAAAAAAAGATTTATATGCTTTTCTATCTCTCTCTCTCTCTCTCTCTCTCTCTCTCTCTCTCTCTCTCTCTCTCTCTCTCTCTCTCTAGCTCTCTCTCTCTCTCTCTATCTCTCTCTCTCTCTCTTTCTCTCCATGAATTACTTATCATCACAGGCAAGTGAGACTTGAATTTTTAAATAAGGTCAAGTCTCCTAATGAAGACCCGAAGAAAAGTCGGTCGGATATGATCATTTCCGATTTGGATGAAACTTTGAGAGTTTGTATGGAACGCGAAAATAGCTCACCAAAATTTTTTTTGTTTCCACCTACCACCCTCGTGGTGATGGGAGGGGGGAGGAATTTCGTGATTGTACGATGGTACATAAAATCATGTCTACGGAGCAATCCAATTTTTCTAATTCATATGCTAAATAAAAACGAAATGCTTTTTAAACCCTAGATGAAATCATAGGGTACACTAAGTTTGTCATTCCGTTTGTGTACGCATAAAAATAATGGTGGTAAAGCAAAATAAATTGGACACCCATGCATAATATTTAAAGTTATTTTCATTTTTGCATGCTCGTCTGTCAATCCTTACGATAATTCGAGAACATGTTCACTTAGAGAGCTGAAATTTTACACGGCGTTTTAAAACAAAGGCTCGAAAATGTGAAGTCAGGTAAAGGTAACTTCTCCGTAGGGTTGCCATGTAAAAATTTAGTTTTGCACTATTTCTTTGGACAATGCCTGAGAACGTGTCAATGTAGAGAACGGAAATTTCGTACACGGAGTTTTTATAAAAATTGTGAATACAATATCAAAAATGAATAATGGTACAAAAATGACAAAGATTGAGGTTTTTTACGTATACTGTAAAAATTATTAATCCTAGATGTTTTTATTGTACTCAAAAGTTTTTTAGAATGTAAAATCCTGTGAAATTGGTTATAAGTCTTTTTACTTTCCGATGAACCGTTTTAGAATTAGATGCGAAAAACCACTTTAACAAGCAAACTTGCATAGAGAGGTGACCATATATCTAGGGTATCATAATAATTGGTCTTAAATCAATTCTAGTTTTTCCTTGCTTTTATAATATCCGGTGTTTTGAACATTATTATAACAATTGTCACATCTCGATTCAATTACAAACTGTGAGATACTTGTATGCATTACAGATAACTTGTTAAATTCTACAACAGAAAAATCCTCAATTATTAAATTAGTGGACTGTAAATATGTTTTTGGAAAACTAGTGCGATTTAAAGAAAGTGGTGGAGTGATTTGAACTTGATGGTAAAGGAGCTAGAGCACCCTAAAACCAGGGACCGAAAATAATGAATATTTTTCATTTATAGTACAATCTTTTAGCAAATGGTATGAAAAATCGGTCGGACATTATTTATGCGCACATAAATTTACATCTACTTTCATTATGTGACAGAATTCGAAAATTCAATAAATAAAAAAAAAAACAAAACATAGGTACTAGGAATTTTTAAATTAAATCATGGATTCACCGTATATCCTGTCTATATTTACAAAAACAAATTATGGAAATCCTTGCAATAGTAGAAATATGGATTTTGAACTGAACAGGTTGAAGACTTAATTAAACTTTTCGATCCGGTATGCGAAGTAATCAATTTTTCACAGGGCTCTTCGTCTTCTATTCAAATCTGATTTGGAAAAACGAAGGAAAATATCTCTTACTTGTAGCACATCACCTTCATGCGTTATATCATAATGGACTCCTAAGCTCTGCGGAACAAGAAGTCATAAATGATTTCCTTTTCAACCACCTGGACACCAATGCCATTGAAAAGTGGCATTATTTCCAGAAAACCTGTCTTTCCTAAATTGGCACAGAAAAAAGTTGAACTTACGGCAGAATTATCTAAATTCCAGCTTTGTCGGCTGAACTAGAGAGGTCTTTTTTCTAATTGGGCTTACGTTCATTCACCAGTAAGAAATAGATTTTCATTTGAATATTCCAAAGAACTTTTACATTTTTTTTTTTTTTTTTGCCTTAAAACTTGCAGACTCAAATGTTACTGATTAGTAGTAAAATAAAATGTAAATAATAAAAAGGGTACTAAATTTTACTGTTTGAGTATCATTTCCATCTTGTAGGTAGCAAATAATTTACATAGGTAGATGTAGAATATCCATGTAGAGTTCATGTCGATTTTAAATTATTGTGTATATTATACCATGTAATCTACGCGCACATCACTGCTTTTTACTATGTCTGTGAGGAGGACCAGACATTGTTCAACTATGTTTGGTTGTACTTGTTGCTGTTCTTCCATTCTTCTATTTCTGTCAATCTCTCTATTCCGTTGATTTCTTCCCTCCAGTGTGCTTTATAGGGTTCAGTGGTCGTTTCTGCGTATCTCACTAAATTGCACTTCGAGCTACTGTGTTTCACACTTTAATTTGTCACCTTTATTTTCAATTTATTCTTTAATTAATTATTTTAACACACACTTTCTTTTCGTGATCCTGATTCGTATCACTAGATCCTATTTTGACCGAATAGGATCCCACCGATTGCGCCACTTAGATAATTCGCTTAGCGATGGAGAGAAAAGAAACATAATAATCCGTTGGAGAATGAATTTTAGGAAGATCAAGTAGAACACTTCATATATATAAAAAACCAAAACGAATTTTATTACTTTTATAGAAGATATACACTTTTACAATTATGCCGTTAACACTGTTTTAAAGCTCCCAACAGACTGACTACTTCAATAATTTTATCTTTACTTCACAGAGCTTTTTACAAATTAAAATTCTTAACTAAGCAATTTTCTTTTACCGTGAGAGCGGAACTTATCAATTTTCGTGAAAACAGAGTGGATGCAACCAAAACATAAAAGCATAGCATTTCATTAACGGTGGAAACGGGTTAATTTAATTATACCATTACTTAGGCTGCACTTTTGGCGTTTTCAATATTTCTGCCCTCATGTATTGGTCTCGGATATTCTCGAGGTCAATATATGTAACCCGCGTATACACCGCCTGCACCGGCATGTTCCGATTTCGTAATAGTGGAAATAAGTTTCTCTATCAAAATTGTGTACACTTTAAGTATTTTCTATCGGCCATTTTGATCGTGAACTTTAAAAAGATACCTGTGAATTTTTGTCAAGCGGTATTTTCACTATTACGAAATCGGAACATGGTGGTGCAGGCGGTGTACACGCGAGTTACATATGTATATTGATCTGGAGAATATCCGAGACCGGTATTTTCAAAATTATTTTTAATTTTAATACTAGTAAATTCATGTAACTCATTTCTTATAACTAAACTTAACTTCTTCAAAAAGATTATTTTCTCACTCAAACAACATTCAGCACAGACAAATTTTCATTCATCAGCACTTAAGTGTACACAGATTACTAACGGAAATGAAATTCACAAATTTATACTTTCGTTCGAGGTGAGTTTCTTAAATCGTGTATACTGGTAAAGTTTTCACAGTTGCGGAATCTAGCCTTGGGCAGTTTAAATTTTAACACTACAGTGAATAACAATCAAATTTAGAACTCCTAATGTTTATCTAAATACTTAATTAAATTACTTTGTTTTGTCTTTGCTTTCTTTGTGTATCATGAAAATTTTAAAATTTATACATAAATGTAATATAATTGTAATATTTAATTAAATGGAAAATTCTAGATGGTTTTTTAAAAAGTATTTGTTATACATATTTATTGTTATTTTTTTTTTCTTTTTTAGTCATAAATTATTCTCAAAAACTTTAAAATTATATCAGTATACAAGAAAAATTGTTGCACTTTTTTGTGATCGAAAGCTCACAAAAGCCGGGTATTTTGATGAAAAGTAGTATGTTGGGAAAATTATCATAGCCGGGGTAATTAATCTCAGATTCAATTTTCCTGTAAATATTTTATTTAAAGCAAATAGGGTTAGTTATACATATATTAACCCTACCTAATTAGCAAGAAATTGCAGTCCAGCCTATGAAATTATGGTGTTTGAACGAAATGCAAACGACCTTTATATGAAAAATACTAGCAGTAACACAAGCAAGAAGGGTATAATGTTTATTTTATGTGGGACCAAAGTTTACTATGCTTACGGGATCAAAAACTTATATTATATCTATAAATAAAAGAACTCCCGCGATATCTGGATGCTAATGAAATTTTCATGCTGAAACGAAAAGAGAAAGCTATATAGGGCGGTCTACAGCGAGTGCGGTTATTAAGGGCGATGGGGATCCCCCCCCCCTCCAAGAGAAAATGTGTGGATCCGCCCTTGTACGTGATACATATATATGCATTACTTTCTAACAATAGTTGGACATTAGAGAATAAATATATTAATATTTCGTTTTGATATAGCTAGCCATTTATTATAAAAATATAATAATATCGAGAGACAGTGATTTGGGACGGTTGTAACACTTTCTTGTATCTTATAAAAACTGGGCTCATATAATTCGTGTGGAGATCGGTATTATGTGTGCCTTAATTGTCATACAAACTAATCATAGTCATCAACTTTTTTGTTTAGCTTCGAAATAGTTATTACATTATATTCTTTGTGTTTTATTAAAGTTAATGAGTGTAATTTTAGTAATCTAAGTTAGAGAGTCCTAAATTGAAGTTCTTAAGAGCTGTAATTATCTTAAGGTTAACTGATTATAATTTTCTGTTAACAATCATTATTTTCTATTAATTTTTAAGCTTTGTTATGTGTGTTACAACCGTCCTAATAATGATGGGATCAGTTGTTACATTTTACCTTTTATACGATTTATGGAACAGTAATCAGTTTTGATCTAGCTGTCATATCAACGTTTTTACAAGCACTTGAAATCAAAAGTCCCCTCTACTAAGCTAAAATTCCCCGTCTTGCGCCACATTCCCCTCCATTCCTATACCTCTACTATTGTAGTTTTCTAAAATTACTTTAATCCTGTTGGTAACATAGTTTAGTAGGTAGGTACCTACATAATCACAAAGAAAGCTTCTGGCTCATGCAAAACATTATATACCTACCTGCCTATATTTCTTTAATCCATGACAATTCTGAACTAGTGAACTCAACAATTCATTAGCGATGTATAAAAGTCCTACAACTCAATTCAATTAGAATTAATCAACTCTGTTGAAGCATATAATTTCTCGAATTGATTAAAATTACACACTCTAGTTCATGCCTATGTACATGTACATACCTACCCAAAATACCCACTCACTTAAGTGCAAAAAATTGAATCAATCAAAATCATAGCTTAAGCCTTAAACCATTCAGCCAAATCATTAAAATTCCACCTTAATTACACCTTTCAACAGTATTCAAGAAGTTGATCAAGCATAAAATTCCATCAGCAGCGCACACAATATAAATGAATCAAAACGACATCTATGCAACGCGCACCTGCTTACCATATTCCCAAAATACCTAGTACCTACATATCTACGCTACTTCCTCATGGTCAATTTCTGTAAGATTTCAACCAATTAAAAATGTCAAAGCACATTGCTTTTGCTTTTATTTGCTTTGTTGCTGCCTTCTTAGTTCAAATCTTAAGACTATTTGAGGGGTAGAGGGGGGAAGAAATGAAGTAAAAAAAAATCAATAAGCTCGAAAGAGATAGCTTCTCTGCGGATATAAAACAAATTTATTGTGTTTTAATGATTTAAAAACTCCATTAAGAGCACTTACACACACTGCCTTAGCCTAACGTTTACAGCTTTATGATGTCCTCTCCCAATGCATGAAACCATAAACAAAGAAATTCATGAGATTTCCGGGCGAGGCGAAAAATAGTTTCCCAGTTTCAAGCGGTAGGGAAGAATCGCAAAACACACAAAAGCAACAAAAATACAACGAAAGAAAAAACAAACAAAAAGCAACTGCAAAAGGGTGAAAACTGGAAACGTAGCTAGTTGCCAGCAGTAGAGCATCACTGAACACAGTTGTTTGGAGCGCTTGGAAATTGAACCCCTCCTCGTCATCTCATGTCACCCATTTTCTTCACCAACACACAGCACAATCTAAGAAAACCCGCCGTATGGACATTGAACGCAAAACGAACAACCCAACCCGATCGACCGACCGAAGGCAAACAATGTCAAGTCTGCATAGAGATCCGACCAAATAAAAAACGTGCAGCAAATAAAAAGTCACACCATCAAATGATACGGAGATTATTAACACAAATAGAAAATGATTACGCGTATCAACAGCGCTCCACAGTAGCAAGCGACATAAGACAGAGAAGGTATCCGCGGTAATCAAGTTCTCAAATGGCAGTTTGTGCCACACTTAACTCCGCCCATGGGGCTAGCTAACATTCTATAGTGGAAAGCTAATTTACTATAGAAATAATATTCCCGCGACTTGAAAATGCCTGGAACACGACGGCGAACAACGCATACATACATGGATGTAAAGCTGGAAAGGGCGGAGCGGTTTAGTCGTGATTCATTCACGTCTCGTGAATAAGGTTTTATTCCTTTGTAGCCTATGGCAATACCTGGGATCCTGCGTCCAAAAATTTTCATTTCCCCTGCGGGGTAAATGCATTATGATGAAGGGAATGAATGAACGAAACGGAAGCAGTTTGCCGTGCCGACTGCCGTATATATGAGATGAACTGAGTTTTATTTAAGAAGCGTTCTTCTGGTGGCTAAATTCCCCTGCTTGTTTGTGATGATAAGCCAGTGCAGTTGATTCAATGAGGGCCAATTCACTCATCTCCTTTTGTGCAGTTCATATAGTATCGTCCGTTAGCCATTCGTTTCGTTCCTTTCCTTTACCCCTCCTCGATTTGGAGCAGGATCTGATCATTAAGTCCGCATTTATATATTTAAGGCTTTGAATTGTTACACAGCCGGTGTTTATAAGTGTTGGTGTTAAAATTTAGTCGAAAGAGCGATTTAGCGCAAAGGTAAGGTACAAGTCACTGTTCGTCGTACGTGTGGTGACTTATATGACTTTGAATTAGAAGTCAATTTTGAAATTTTGGATTCATTCCGCAGTGCTAAGCCTACCTGATCGGTCGCAAAATAAAAAAAAAACCGTTAATTAATTCGCGAGATTGTGATAAGCGTGTGTTGTGTGGCATTTGTCTGAATAAATAATTTATAGTAAACAAGTGGTGATTATTATTATTTTTATAACCGAGACATAATTACAGAGATAATTTCGCAGTTCATATTTTTCATTACTACCTACAATATATTAAAAGTGTTTGCAGTGAAGTGATGGTGTACAGTTATTATTATAATTTAGGTTTGAGCAAATTTTATTAACTCTTTCAATCTGGGTAGCCCGTATTTAACAGCTTCGGGCTCTGAAAGCCCCAAGTTGGGCGGGTTTTCTCATATAGCATCTAATCTAGTTACTAGCTCAGCCGGAAAACAATTCGGATTTCCTTTGTCACCGACATCTGCCTTCAATTTTGCCGCATTTCGTGCACCAACCGGGTTAATAGGTTCGAGTGCAGCGGCAGCAGCTGCTCATGGGTTTCCATTTTCTAGCCAATTTATTGGTGTTGGAAGTAGTAGTAGCCAAACTGGATTTGGTTACCATCATCAGGCGCAAAATTATCGCGAAGATACAACAAGCTCAACCGTATTGGACATAAATCAATCAGCTAATAATTATATTCGACATAATAGTAATGTAAGTCCAATTAACCATTACACAGGAGCGAGCAGTAGTCCTATTTTAGAGAGTTCAAGTGATTGTCAAGCGTATAGAGTTGGAAATAATAATAAGGACAACTTAGACTACCATAGTGCGTATATCAATAATAACAATAATAATAACATCGGCACAGGTAATTCTGTTTCGGTGTTAAACAATAATAATAATAATCGTTTGAACGAATCACCCCACCACCGTGAGACAATCTCTTCTAGACTTCATTCTGAAAGTCCTGAGCCTGGAAATCGTAATAGATACGAAAATAATAGTCCAGTTGATAGCTCCCGTTCTTATCCAATTAGTCAAAAGAGCAGTGAAGAAGCTAGCGGACAAAGTCCACCTCCAGACAGTATTGGATCACGTAGCCCTGAAAATCTTTCTACGTCTAGTAGAAAATTTGACTATTCTGGAAAATTATTACCCGAGATGTTGGATCATAAACTGCCGTTAAGCTTTTTAGGACCACCACTTGCAGCTCTTCATTCTATGACTGAAATGAAAACGCCTGGTGGACCGTCGGGAATTAATGGGGCAAGTGGTAATACATTAGCGGGCATAAATCTTCATGGTAACGGTGGAATGACATCAGGACAAACTCTGACGCAAAATTCACATGGAACAGCAAATCCTCACGGTATTGATACGATTTTATCCAGACCTCCTCCAGTTACTTCGACAGGATTAAGTGCATTAGCTGGAGGTGAGTGTGTTCTTTTGTTTGTTTTGTTTTTGTTGTAGCAATTATGCATTTGTGCGGTTATTGCAAACAATACTTATTATTATTAAGTATAAGAACAAGTGTTTAATTAAGAACGTGGGAAACTGAAAATTTAATCATCACTGACGTTAATTAAAAACGGAAATGCTTTAACAAAAAAAAAATAATTTAAATGTAAAATTTTTATCATGGATATATCCATAATTTATTTTTCTAAAGTCTAATTTATCTGATGAATATCTACGGACGAAAATCTAATATTTATCGTGAAGAAGATGAAAATTTTCAACTAAGTATTTTGCACGACAAATTCTAGTAGGTATAGGCAGGGCAGGATTAACTAATTCACTTGACCATAAGCTAAGCAAAACTGAGAGCCCCTTCTCTGGTAATTTTTTTTTCTAATTTTTTTAAATCAAACTAATTCGGTCCTTTGTTTAAAAACTGTAGAAAAAGTAGATAGAGGTATATACATGAAATGTTCACAGATGAAAAAAATCTTTTAAGCAACGAGGACTGCTTGATCACACTATCAATGAAATGAAAGATAATTTTTACTCATTTATTTTTCGACATAGTCTCCTTTTAGCTGGATGCATTTTCCCAATAATTTTCTTTCAGCTTTTAAAAAAATTCGATTTATGGAACTATTCAAAATCGACGTTTGCTTCGGCGATGATCTAATGGTTTTCGGTTGTTTGGATGTACTCGACACCTCAGCTCTCAAACGTAGGTTTTGAAATTTATTTTAATTTCGGGAATACTTAAAGCTTCCTGGAAACTTTCTATCTTTTAGTAGGCATTGATTCTTTAAAAAAAGAAAAATTAAATTAAAAAAAAAAAAACAGTATTGTTTTTTTGAGTTTTTCACTCTTCAATAAAGTTTTTAGCAGCTATTGGATTTAATTGATTACATTAAAATACCTCAAGTTAGTTTAACAGTCTTTTCTCTGTACTCTAAGTTTTGTGTTCGTCTGTTAATTCATAGTGATTAAGACAAGTTGCTGTAATGCTATATCAAGCACGAATATAAAGACGAATCCACAACAATGATTGTTTTCCTTATCATAGCCCCAGCATTATGACAGAGATATTCATATCGATCATTAACTTCTCTTCACGGACTAGGTGGCAGAATTCAGGATTCCATGTCAAGATCTTGTCGTAGATATTTAGACAAGACCCATCCAGTTCTTGTTATACCATTTAGACAAGCCTCATCTAATTCTTATCTCATCATTTTAGGCAAGATATATATTGTCTGTCTATCCTCAAGAACCAGCAGCAATATTGGACGAAGGTAATTGTATCTGTAGCGGACTACCTATCTTCCAAAGGTCGCTGCAATTTTTTTTTCACTTTTTCGCCAAATGTAATTCAACGTGATATGATTGTTTTCCTATATTCTAATCAGCAGAGCTACCACTTGGATTCAATTGGATCCAAATGGATACAATTTATTCTTCAAACTAAATTTGAATACTTCGATTCTTTTTGTTCTAAATGGATCCATTTTCAGACACATAACTAATTATCGAAATCGATCAAAATTCGCACTTTCCCAACCCCACTAATTTCGTTCTTTTCTTGTAGGTTATAAGTAGTTATGAGATAAGAATACTACCATTATTTTTTTCTGCGATGCATGCCGCCTGCATTAAAGGACTTTGAAATCCTTAAATTTCGTCGATTTCTAATCTGCTCAAAAAATCATAATTTTGGTTCCAATTATCACACAGACATGATCTTTAATTTATTTTAAAGAGGAAAACACAATATTTCAGGAAATGTTAAAAAACGATGCATTTAAAAAAAAATTAAGGTTAACAAATATGTATATCTTGAATATCTCAAAATAAAACTTTTTGTTTCTTATTTTAATTTTAAATTAATGCCCATAATGTTGTTAGTTATACTGTTAAATTCCCAAGTTGGCATCTCGATGGGTGTAGGGACGTGATTTTTTTCGGCAATAGAGCTCTAGTCATTTTAGTAAAAAATTTCTAAGAATTTTTAGTGTTATACTTTATCCCGTAAAATTTTTTCACCAAGGATATATAGTTTTCTCTCTCTTGAAATATGTCCTTTAAAACATAGAAGGAATTACTTCAATCTCTACTTCCGTTCAAAGGTTATGAATTGTAATAAGATTATTGCGATGTCACACAATGATCTGTCCATGTTTTATTTATTGTTATAATTTGTATTGGAATTCTGTTGAAGAGGCAGAGCGCTGCCGTACTTATTATTGGATGGCTGAGAAGGCGCTGTTTATGATGATTTCCCTTGGTGTTATTAAATGGCAGAATATGCCAGAGTTCCTTCTATGGCAGAGTATGCCGCTCTTTTTATTTTATTTAAAGGCAGAGTATGCCAAAGTAATATGTGTGGCAGAGTATGTCGCTATTTGTTGTTATTTGTTATATTATTCAAAGGCAGAGTATGCCGCTTTATAATGTATGGCAGAGTGTGCCGCTGTTTATAGGCAGAATATGCCAATGATATTTACTTGAGAAATAAAAGCACTCTTTCAAGTTGAATTTAAGTCTGATTTTTATTAATTAGTCTCTGCTTATTTATATTAATTGGTAACATAGGAATTACTGTTTCTTACAAATTCTAGAGGGGGGATTATTGCAGAATTGCAATAGATAAAATTAAAAATCGTGTTTTTAATTATATTCGTTTTGATTTTTGTTTATAATTCTTGACCATGGTCATGGCTTTATAGAATATTTCTATGCTATGGGGAAAGTGAAAAGTTTAATGCATCTTACAAGATTAAAGGTTGTTTTTAGGCCCAACATAAGCAGATTAAGCCAGATCTTTTTTTTACAAAATGTATATGCAGTTCAGTTGGGCGCAAAAAAAAACACTACCCACTTACATAGAACAGCTTATAAAATATATATTTTCGCTGATAGCGTGAACAGAAATGCAGAGTTCCAAGAGGTTTAGGACTTCGTACATTTAAAGCGGCATAAACTTTTAGTATTGGTTCAAACAAGATTGATTTCTTTTGAGATCGTTGTAAACAGAATTCTAGAACAGTGGAAAACACTGCAAAGTATATTTTATTCCATGTAAGTTCGAAGGCGAAAATGTAAAGAATATGGCTGAACAAATGGACAAACCTGGATCTAAAATACATTTCGTCTTTTTTTTTTATACTTAAAAATTTTTTAATTAATACGGAGTTTTAGGATGACGATGACGCATTGAGAATGCTCTGCTTATAAATCCTATATTTAAAGTTATTTTAAAATTATTATTAGCAATTTTCTTCAAAATTCATTCTATTGACTTTGAAGTAGCTGAAATTGATTTTTTCTTAATAGGTAGTGCTAATTGTTTTACAATTCACTGAGATCTGTATGAGTTGCAAAGAACAAAATTGATAATATGAAATTAACCGAAGTAAATCAAAATGCTCTCAAATTTTATATTGAGTTAGGAAGTCAAATAAAAAGAGATTTGATTTTCAGAATACCTACGGTTTTTAAAAAGCTTACATTATGAGATAGATCAAAAAGTATGTTTGTAGCCAGATTCAAGTGTATTGTCGAAGCTTAAAAATGCTCCGATGAAAGATATGTTTCATAATATTTTCAGTTTTAGCTAAGCGACTGCAGAAAGAAATTTTTTGGATTTAAGTCTAATTAAAAACAAAAAATCAAATAAGTTCAATAAGGACACAATTTAGTCTATAATATGTGCCAATGAGTTCCCTCCGGATAATAATAGTTTTCTTTTTTACGAATGCCGCCTGCAGGATTTTTGTAGTTATAGACATAAGTTGTTGAAATAATAACATACTAACAGAATAGTATGGGTCCTAAAGGAAAATATTTACCTTTTTCTTTATCGACTACTTAGAACAAATAACGACAATCTGATCGTTAAGTCTTTGTTTTTTTTTTAATAAATTTTTCAACTCATCTAATTTTTCGTATTTATCATAATTTTTTAATTAAATTTTATTGGATACTATTTGGATCCTTTTTTCCCTTCAATTTGGATACGAAAATTTTTAGACTTGCTGTAACACTGCTATATAATCGATGAAATTTATGCCCCAGATAATTTTTTTTTTTCCATATTTGGAAAATTTTCGACAAGGAGGAATTCACTGTTTCGACTGCTCTTTTATTACTTGAGTGTGTAATACAGAATTTATGTTCCCTTAGCGATTATATAACCGTCGCAAGAGCCTCTATGAATCGCAATTGAATATGTTCAAACATTGTTTAAAAATTGTCATGCGATTCCATTTATCAATCAACTGTGAGTAAACGCTGCACACATTTTGTTTATATAGCTTTCTATGGCTAAATGTTAATGCAGGATATAAAAAACTTATTCGACTAAGATTAGATTTATCATATTTCAATGACCCAGTTTAGACGGGACAGTATTCTGTCCCTGTCGCACGAAATTTATAGGTAGGATAATAGTTCGTTCCTGCCCCCCCCCACATCAATCTACCAGCAAGCTTTCGTGCGTCATTGGCAGCATACTTACCCGTCTAAAGGGGGTCATAATATTATGGATTTTATTGTACCTACAAACCGTCATTGTGACTTTATTCGGACGTTTCGGACGATCATTAGTGCAAGCAATTGACTTCATTCCATTTTGTGCCAAAGAAATAAACTTATATTTATGTACATTCAAAGGTTGTCAAAATTTTCCTTTTGACAGATCAGTTTATCAAAAAATAAGAATAATCTCGCGATCTGAGCGCCAACTATCATCAAAGCCAATGATTATATTTTTCAATAATAACGTATTTGTATATGTATATAAATGTGCCCCTAATTATGAAAGTGTGGTATAATGCCCGAGACACATAGCACTCCTAATGAATAATTAATTAAGCAAATACAGCATAGATCCATTTCTTTATTAAGTTGTACTGTCAAACTGGTTATGATAGTGAAGAAGTCAAATGGATCGAATCGACGTGATATTTATTTTAGATCAATTTAACGATTTGGAATTGAAAAAAACATTATATTAACAAATATTTCCATTATATGGTTTGGGCATTGAATTTCTTCTTCTTATTTTCCACTCGCGTAGATGCACAGCGGTGCTCCAGATTTACAATATATTACTAACAACATTCAGTTTTAGTACAGTTTTCGTCATTAGTGCTCTAATGAAGGAAAAAAAGCTTGATTCGTGTACTTCATTATGATCTGGTTTTTGAACCATAATTTTTATTACTATGTGACATGTGGCATCTTAATAAATAATAAGTGCTAATGATTCATTAGGACGTGCTGTGTGTCTATTGAAAGATACAATATTATCACCAACTTCAAAAATAGGTTTGCAAATCTACCTTTGGCACAATCTGTTGACTGATTTATAAAGTTGTACATGAAACATGGAGAGGCATTTGTAGAAAATTATAAAAATGTTTTCAATGTAGACATTTCAAACTTATAGGCTGAAACGAAAGTAATAAATAATATGTTCCAAAAGAAGAACATTGTAGTCAATTTGGAAAGCCTGAAAACAGAAATTAATAAAGAATAATAAAGAATAAAGAAAGGAGCTTTTCCATCAAATTAAGAGCAACTGCTTCAGGAGATACTTTCGAACATGAAACTCCTAAAAACTGAAAATGAGAGAATTAAAAACAAACTAACAGCGCAACAGGTGCTAAATAAGTTTGGAAAGTTAAACCGTACACTTAATATTTATACAGACTTTAACTTAAATAATTGTTCTAAAATGTGTATCTAAGTTCAAAGTAGGTACTTAAGTACATTGGTACTTGTGTATTAGTACCAGTACCAGGACCTGAACTTAAATTTTTTTAAGGACAGGTCCCGGTACTGGTACTCAAAAAATTCTCAGGTACTTCAGCTCTTGTAAATTCTTTAAATACGCCTTCTAATAATCAAGGTTATTTACATCTCGACAGTGCCTCAAGAAATCTTACCGCCTTCAGTAAAATAGAAAGAAAATTAGTACAATATATGAGTAATAATAGGACAGATATTGGCATGCGGAATCGATATCCTTTGTTGAGATAGTTGGCAATGAAGTGCAATACCCCGCTCGCTTCCACCGCACCTATGGAGCGTGGATTCATTTGCAGGTCTTGTTAATGCTGCGCAAAGGCAATCATAAACTGATGTGACATTTGTTTAGCTGAAGGAAAACTCAAATACTGTATTAACAACTTTCAAAATTAGAATTTGAAACAGCAAAAGCTTATACTATTCTGCTTCATTTCATATGTTTTTGCACGACATTTTATGATATTTTATAAATGGAAACCTCATCCAGTTATTTAGCTGGCTATAGATTTTTCAAAACTTCTGATTTGAGTTTTCGAAAGCTCTTGAACCTTATAAGTACCAGTACCAGTGACGTGGACTTGTACTTGAAAATTTTTAATTACTAAAACCGTAACTTGTACTTAAACGATTTGAAATATGGGTTTTGGTACTCGTACTTGGTATAAATACTGGGTATTAGCATAGATGGCACAAGAACTAGATGTCGTATGGTATACTAGAGCAGAGTACACTGATTGTGGAATGGGTAGTGCATTCTGGAATGGACCATAACATGTTTTAGAGGCACATTTTTTTATAATAGCAGTTTTGTATACATTTGATCGACTTCCTCAACACTTTAGATACGGCAAATATAAATTACGTATACTTCATTTCGTTGTGGTCCATTCCGGAATGGACCACCCAGCCATATAAATTTTGTATACCTTTTTGGTACTGCATACTACATCTAGTTCTTGTGCCATGTATGATATTAGGCAGGGCGTCACTATCATATCAGTTTCGTGTATAGAACTTGAGGGTGTTGATTTATTTTCCTTTATTCGTGAGAGGAGGAAAAGAGGGGATGTGGTAAACAAAGGTCTCTGTTAATTAAATGACCCCATTTTTGTTTATTTTTCTTTTAAAATCGTGAAAATTTTATTTTATTTTTCAAATAAACACTATTTTCTATGATTTAATAAAAATTTTAATCGTGTCGGATGTTCGGAGTGGACTGTACGGAATAGGTGAGTGTCACTTGGGTTCATTGGGATTAAAGAAAAGAATGCACTTTCACTCAATTCGCCAATTTCAATATGTATTACCTAATCTATTTTCAAAATAATTTGAATGTCGGAATAAAATTATTTTGTAAGTATTCGTCGCCATCGATAAGTAATAAATATCGCCCGGTGGGTCGCCGAATGTTGGCGGGCTAGTTATCTCAAAATTGATTGAATGCTGATAACTTATAGTATACTAACTTATAAGCGATGTACCATGCTTTTCTCTCCGACTGCTCAATAACATTCAACGATAGTTATAATAAAGAATGGGAAACAATTGAAAACTGTTCGTTGTTCTTTTGACCTTAACATCGCAGCCACGACAAAGACAGCCCTATCCCAGAAGATTTTCTTATTAAAATCGACCCGAATATGCACACGTACCTGCGTTTGCAGTAGATTAAAAGTGCTCATCTATTTTTTTTTTTTTTTTTGCTTTCTTGGGAGTGGAGTTAAGGTTTCACGTAGAAAGACTACATATTACAAAAATAGTGACACGATGTCTGCGACTTGTAAAATGAGAAGTATTTTATTTTTTTATTTTTATGAGAATTATTTTATATTTTGTGTGCAGAGCTATTTTAGCGGAAATTATGTTCTAGAATTAGATTATTGTGTTCTATAACTTATAAACTTTCTGTACTCTATATAACTTAAAAACTTTATGGTTTTTATAACCTATGTAATGGCTCTACATCTTGTAAGTGCTCAGAGCAATGCTTAAAAAAAATTCAATCGTTGAGAATACTCATGAGCTGGTATACTTCGCAAACAAAATGTTTGTTAAGACCTATGTACGAAAGTTGGGGACCTGTCCCCCCCCAGAAAAAGTCCTAGTTACGCCAATGACTGTCCTTCTGTCTTTTACTTATATATAAATAAATATGAATAAAGAAAAAAGTCTTTTAGTGCCTACTTTTGAAGACTCCAGTAGCAGTAGTAGCGATGATACAAGTGAAATAAGTGGATTTCTGAAGCGGAAACAATTTTGAAATTTTATAAAGAACGACGAAAACGAAACTGTGTAAGAAATTATTTTGAAGAACTTACATCTACTTACACCGCAGACGAATTTTGTATGCATTTAGAATAAATAAAGAATTAATTGATGCCCTTAGTCGAAGGTTTGAAGTATGCTCGGAGTTCAGCAAATTGCGGAAGGATAACAGAATTTTTCCATTTCAACATATGGCTACTTTTTATGGTTCACGGGTCATAAAGAGTGTTCCTACAGAGACCGTTTTGATGTATCAATCTGGGCGGTTCATCACATAATAGTGGGAGAAATAGCCTTGTTAAGTGGTCTTGATGGGATGGATTGATGGATTGAAAGGAGTTTGAGTTCCGGGGGGGGGGGGGCCCTAGAGCCTAGGCCACTACAAGGTCCATTTTTCACCCTCAGGACCGCTGATTAAGTTCATAGGTCCCCACCAGACTCTCTTATAAACCATGAGATCGGCTCCCAGCCCTCCTTACCTGCTTCATGCAATTCATCCAGAAGATGTGAGCCGAGGAATCTATAACGTTTTCCGGAGGAAGCCAGACAGTGACAAAGAAAGTGCGTCAACGTTTCGGGTTCCTCTCCGCATCCTCTGCATGTCGGGTTATCAACCAGTCCTATTCTATGTAGGTGTCACCTGAGAGAAGAGTGTCCAGTGAGAATAGACACCAGAATTCTCATGAGAGGTTTGCTCAGCCCTAGCAGCTTTTTTGTGAAACTTGGGTTAGGTTTACCCACATAGTTCCTTTTTTGTTCTACCCGAAGGGTCGTCCAACCAAAGACAACTGAGTTAGCAGTTCGCAAAAGTCCCAATTGTAGAGACCAGGTGTCCTGGTGCAATCCCAATTGTAGAGGGAGGTGCCTCCGAGGCCGCCCCAAGATTCGCAAGCTCATCCGCTTTTTCATTTCCACTAACATCTCAGTGACCAGGCACCCAAAGAACGAGTACCCTGTTACACTGAGAGCGGGAGTTCAGGGTGGTCTTACACTCCAGTTTGGAGGTTATGAAGGGTTTTGGCAAGGCCTGGACGGCCGCTTGGCTGTCCGAGCAGACGGAAATCTCCTTATTCTCAGTGTCTGAGCCAAGGGGTACCTTTCCGCTTCAAGAATGGTCTTGACCTCCGCCTGGAAGACCGTTACATGGCTTTCGAGGTGTATGGCAAGTTCCAAATGAGGCTTCTCACCGAGATACTCGCTCCCGGTGTTGTCTTCAGATTTGGAGCCGTCTGTATAAGTTATAGTATCTATTAATGGGTGGAGCACAGATCGTGCTGCCCATTCCTCCCTAGATTTTCGTTTTTGCTAATCGGCATGGTCTCAATGAGGTGGTCACCCTCCCTGTCGGTGTCAGGTGCGATGGAGTGCACAAAATCAAGGATAGACTCGTGTGGAACCATGGTTCCTGAATGAATCCAGCTCTGATTCAGGTGCAGCCTCAGCACTGCGATGGCGAACGCCTTCTTAATATGTATCTGCACGGGGTGTATATTGAGGATAACCTGAAGAGCCCGAGTTCTAGTAGACTTGAATGCGCCGGTTACGCTGAGTAAGCACAATCTGTGAATCTTTTCTAATATCTTACGATGATTGGCATACTCCACCGCTTTCCACCACACTACAGAGCCGTAGGTTAACATGGGTCGGATGAAGCAAGTATATATGCATAGGATCATCCGCGGTTTGAGTCCCCATTTTTTCTCTATTGGTCTGCGGCACATTGCGAACGCTCTAAGACCTTTGTTCGCTCTGTCCTCAAGGTGTGGTTTTCAGTTCAGCTTTTTATCTAGTATAATGCCTAGATATTTAACCCACTCCTTAAGCTCTAACCGTGTGGAGCCGATGGAACGTACAAATCGGTTTTCGAAGGATTGAGTCACAGTCCGAAATACTTAGCCCAGTCCCCGACTAGTCGGATTGCATTATGCACAAGTCCGCAGAGCTCCGATTCATAAATTCCGGTGACTAAAATCAGTTAGGAAGAGATCATCCATAATGAGCACCCACACTAAAGGTGATAGGATCCCACCTTGTGGGGTGCCAATGTGGACTTTTTTTCTCGATTTACCCCACCCAGATGGTTCTATTGTTCAACATATGTGCAATCCAGTTTTTCAGGGACTGGTTCACACCATGCTTTGTCAGCATTTCACTAAACTTATGTAGAAGAAGAATGTTAAAGGCTTGTTCTACATCGATGACCACAGCTTGCGTAGATTGTTTAAAGTGGAAGCCCTTTTCAATTCTTACAGAAGAGGTCATAAAATAGCCTGTTGAAGCCAGAAAACAAGAAATTTGCAGCTATTTTAAAGAAAAAAGTGGATTTTTTGGAGTGATCGGTTAGACAATGTAGTTTAATAAATATTGTATAACAGGGTGTTTTAGTTAGGACGATTAGGACAGAGTCATAGCGGAGGTCACGTTAAACAATTTCATATCGATTTTAAGAAACCTAAAGCGTGCGTTCATTTTTGTGATGCATATTCTTCCCTCGCTCGAGACCTTTTTATTTACACTGAGAAAAACATTGTGGTAAAATCAATTATATTTATATCAATTCTCTGCCGATCCAATATTAGTGTTAAAACAACCATTTTTGAAAATTTGTACATCGTTTAACCAAACAAAATGGTCATTTCAACATTTTATTTAGGTTACTTTGAAATCTACCTAAAATTATGGTAGAATTCAACTTTGTGGAGTAAGTTAAAAATTCAACCTTAAATATGTTAACTTAACCTAATATTTCGTTACTTCGAGCAAATTTATTACTTGAATTTTGAGTTATTTGAAGGGTTGAATTAACATAGTAATTAGTTCAATAGAATAGGTTTGATTCGTCTTCGTTTAATTCTTATAATAGCTGATCTTGTTGAGTCATTCGCTGACGAAGCCAAAACGAGAACTAGAATTCCGGCAGCCCTCAGTATATTATTATGCTTAAAAAAAATTATTTATATTTTTTCATGTCCGTCATGATAACTCGAGAACACATTGAAGATAGATAGCTGTAATATTAGATATAATATAATTATATTATTTTAAAGAAATTTTTATACTTAAGTACAAAAATCAGACATATTGTGTAGCTTCTCCGTAAGGGTTCCCATACAAAAATTTCCTTTTTCACTGTATAATTTGCCAATATTGCCTGAGAACTGCAACTGTAATTCCGTAAAAATAGCAAATATGGTCTCGAAAATGGCTTAAATCGAACAAGTGCTTCGTAGTGTTGCCACAAAAAAAATCGTCATGCACTACATATTTGGGATTTGAGTGAAAACTCGTTGACATAAAGAGCTGAAAAAATTTTAATAAATCTGGAACACCCTCGTGGAGTTGCCATACAAAAAATAAAATTTTGCAGGTATGGAAAAATAGTCTTTTTTGTATTGATAAGTTTTTCGGTATAAAAGAGCTATGATACTGGTTATACCAATTTTTACCCACCACAAATCTTTCCCAAAATAAATGCCAAAAAACAATTTAACTTTCTCAGAGGGTCGCTATAGATAGGAGCAATTATTTAGGATATCGGAAGAATTGATCATAGACCAATTATAACTTCTTTTGCAGTTTTTTTTTTACTTGACTCACAATTTAAAGATTAATCGAAATATTGAAATAACCACGATTTATCAATTTTGTTCATTTTATAGACATGGTCTTTGTATGTAGTGTATTTTAATATATTTACGTTTAATATTAATCATGATATATGAAAGTATTACTATCAAACTAACGAAGGTATTATGGAAAGTTAAATTTAACATAGGTATAGGTTAAAACATTTAAATGTTGTATATGCTTAATAAAATATACTAAAATTGAGCAATTTAACTCTTCAGTTATGTAATTTAGACCCTCTACTATTGTTAAAAAATTAACCTATTTATTAGTTGAATATAAAGTTATTTTAAAAACTACTACAATCAACATCGGATTGTAATCATTCTTAACTTAACTTATTTAACTTATATTTTAAAGTTAAAGAACAACCTATTGTTTTAGGTTAGTTTAACTTAGCTGCAAGTTAAAGCTTAAACTTGCCAACATAGTGCAAGATGTTGATTTTTCCATAATTATTTTTCTCAGTGTAGAATTCGATTATGACTCTGTAAGAGATTGACCGCCTTATTTAAAACTTCAGGTACAGAGTGTAATATACTTATATACTTTCTCCAGAAGCAGTCGATGTGACTCATACTCTTATTGATCCCCCTAAAAGAGGCTAGGATGATTACATTGACAAAAAGGGCGAGTATTCTATATGTTTGCAAAGAATTTGTGTCAACAGAGCAAAGTTCATTGATATATGCATTGGTTTTCCGGGTTCTGTGCATGACAGCCGCGTGCTGCAAAATTCCGCAAATTGTCTGAAATTGAGGAGCTTATGTGGACGTAAAAAAATATTCATTTTTTTTTAAGTCAATGCTAAAGAAAGTTTTCTATAGATTACTACCTCTTGGGCGACTCAGCTTATCCCTGCCTTGAGTATTCACTGACGCCATACAGGGAAAATGGTCAGCTTACTGCTACACAGAAAGATTATAATAGACGACTAAGTTCTTTGCGTGTAATAATTGAACACACATTCGGAATATTGAAGCAAAGGTTGCAGCAATTATACTATTGCAAATTAAAAACGATTGAGAGGCTATGTCATTTTATAAGGGCTTGTTACGTACTGTACAACTTATCGGACTAAAATGATTTTGAGAACTTGGAAAATGAAGTACAAATTGTTGGCGCAATGCTCCCAATTTCAACTGGTTTGATCCATAATGACAGTTTAGCAGGAAAGACATAAGGAATAAAGCTTGTCAAGCACTTAGTCGATTAAATTAAATACTTTGTAAATATTTTTTTAATTTGTAAACCGGAAGGTCGCATATCTAAATTAAATTGAATTTTAAATTATTTATTTACTTAATCCATATAAAGTATCCTTTAGCACGCCTAGTTTTTCCTTTTTCTCATCTTCTCTCTTCCTGTAATGCTTTTCCCGCAAAGCCAATTTCTGGTTTCTCTGATGGCTTTGAGCTCATTCCCAACATCTACCTTTTGGTTTCGTATGAAATTGAAAGCCGTATTGCGCAGGCGCGTATCCAGACCTGCAGCTTGAGGGGGGTCACAACTAAAATGTTCGAGAGGGGAGGAAAAAGTCGGAAGTAGTCGCTTTTAATTTTTTTATCATATTTAAGTTAGATATCACAAAATTCAATTTTCGGTTACTCTTTCTCGTGCAAAGATTGTATAAATAGATGTGATGCAACTGATTCTGTCACGGCTGAAGTAAATAACTGAGAGTTAGAGCTTGCACTTTGATCTACATTCTAAATAATAGGAGTAGAAGTGTATGATATGTCACTGACTATTTCCTTTGATGCGAACTTAACTGATCTTGATTTCTTCTGAAAAAAGTTATCAATGGTCTTATCAGTCCTCTGCTTTCCACTTTCGCTACTATATCTACCTCTATCGCTAACTGGTGTAGCAAGTTTATTCTTCTCATATAAATTAAAAGTAAACGTGAAGTTAAATTAAACAACATTACTTGAATTAATACGAAAATACAAGCAAAGCAACGGCAACTACCGCAGGCAGAGGTAAGCGAATGGTTTTTATTTTTATAGTCTTGGCGTAAAAATTGTGAAGAAAAATTGTAGAATCAATTAGTGGCATCAATCCAACTGATATTTTTCAGCAACCAATAGTGTATAAAAATTCGAAAGAAAAATGTTCAAAAAAATTTTGAAGAACAAAATGTATGGTTGCCAACGCTCATAAATATCTTTAGCGACAAAGACCAGGTAAGGCATGAAAAATGTAAAGAAAAATTTTCAGATCTTTCTAAGAAAACTGAATGCTTGTGCCCCTGTCAGAGAAAGAGTGAACCACCAGAATCAATCCACCAATTCGTTTGGATCGTTGTCGGTGAATAGTTAATCATTCAAATTCTTAAGGACAATTTGCGACTATATTTCTAAAGGTACGTGCACAACGTGCCGTAGTGAGGCGAGGCGCGGCGAGCCGAGGCTATATCAAGAGTTAAAGAAATAAAATGGTTGCACGCTGTACTATGCGAGTGTTCATAAAAATGCTGTGGCATCGCGCGATGTGGCGAGAAACCTCGAGGTAAATCGCTCGTGAATGAAATTTTTAATTTTTTCGCGAGGTGCAGCGGACTAATTTTGATAGCTGGCATATTCTTATAGGTTTTTTCTTTGATATAATCGAAGTATTCTTCTTTATTCATTCGCATATATTGGAAGAATTTATCAGGATCAGTCCGAAAATCTTCACATGAATGATGAATTCTCCAAATTCCAGACGTTTCGGCTTTATCGGGTGGCAAGCAAAAGAGCGGAAAGTACACTTAGGTAAAAAATGCCATATAGTTGCGTTACATGACAAACACAAAATTTCTTCTTCTGAATCTGATGACATAATTTATACTCTCACTCTACGATTTACAAAGAAACTGAACGCCTTGTTGTGAATACTACACCTCGAGATGTATCTTCACCTCGCCTCGCGCAATTGCCTAGCCTTGCATCGCCTCGCCTCGCCTTGTTGTGCACGAACCCTAAGAAAAATTTAATGTTTCCCTACGAACGTAAAAATTTTGAATAACTCACTTGAATCAGTGTCCCTATGAAAAATTAACGGGTGGCATAACTAGGGTTCTACTGGAAGAACCGTAAAACAAAATTTGTTATTTCAAGGCTTAAATACAATTGCGACGGGCAACGGAAAATGACGAAAAAATGCCGATGTCAAACTTTTAAAAGCATAGCGTTTTATAGCGCGTTATCACTACATGGATATCACGTAATTTTGATAAAGTGATTTCGAAATCACTGTCAGGTGCTTTCACTACCGCTGAGATGATTTCGTTTGACAGGTGCTACACTTAAATACCAAATTGGCATATAAAATAATTAATTACATAAACGAGACTTTTGTAATTAAAAGGATATATTGTCACATAAATGTCAGCAACATTAATATAATATTTAAATTTAATTTTAAATTTCTTCCTTAAAAACTCATTGACAACTGTCAAATGATACAGTTTGAGTTTGTAATTGTAATTTACTGGAAATTACATGATTTCGAGGTGATTTCGTCGAAATCACGGTGAAACAGCAAAATTACGTGATTTCGATGTAGTGAAAACGCCCTATTATGCGAATGCCCAAATTACGACGGGTGACGGTTAGCAGTCGACAAAGTTGCCGTCGGGACTGATAAATTTCTCTAATTTTTCCGTCGTTGCTGCAGTAGTACCAACAATATCAAACGAATGAACTTGTTGTGGCATTTATTTTTGTCAAGGTTGTTGGACATCGCGGCAATTTTAAAACAATGAATTTAGATGAAAAATTGATTGAGGATGTGTGAAATCATAAAATAATTTATGATATACAAGACAACCAGTATAGACGAGTTGACAAAAAAGACATGGTTTGGATAGATATTTCGAGGCACTTAAATACAAATGGTAAGGTTGTGATATTTTTGGCATTTAGTTTGATTTTAATTTATGGTTAATTTCTGTATTTTAAATTCTTCCTTTCCACACTATGGCCCATTGCACTTCTTTCTGTAGGCTCAAAACTAATAACAAATGTAATTTCAGTATCTTCTTCTTTCACAATCGCCGCTCACTGCCTGTCGTTGCAATTGTACTCCCAATTTTTCGAGACTATCTGTTTTGACAGCGAATTTCCCGCTGCTGTCTACCGTCGGAAAATCAGATAGGTAAAAAAAATTATGATCGCTAACCAATTTTTTAGAAACAATAACACTTTTTAAACTTTTTAATCGGCGTAACAAAAATATAAAAGCATCTTCATAGCTGGGCTGCTAAGCATTACGTGCCATTACTTACTATCCTGTGCTAGGTATGATAGATGACTTTTGGACACTATATAAAAACGCAAGAAAATTCTAAAAAGTCTGTACACCTTAAAAGACGAAGAGCTACGAGCGAATGGCTATTATACTCAATCAATGTGTGTCGCAGGCCTGGGTGCGACCTCCCCCTCCACCACCCATCTCCCATTACTAGTATTTGGTTATATAAGGTGGTATTACAGTATCGGCGTAAACGCTTTTAGTATTTAATGAAATGACTAAAAATTTCAGAGACATAATGTAAAAAGGGGCTAAGTCAAAACCGTTACATTATTTGCCTACTTTCCATGAAGTGTCTAGACTTTTCGTGAAATGCTGAGTTACGCCAAATGTCTACGACATGTATATATGCTTTTGTTTTTGCTATTAACTGAACATTTTCTGAACAAATATAAAATATTACCTTAATTAAATTCCAAACACTTTTTTTTTTAGTTAGAATGACATGTCCAAGAACCATTTAATGTGAATAAAGCCCATTTTCCATATTTTTCATATTTAAATTTTCAGTTCAAAGCTTCATTGCAGTCCTGATGAGATCGTCCTGCACTGCTAATCGAAGCATGCAGTATGCTCTCAAAATTTCTTTACGAAATTTTTATTTTCGGCTACAAACCCAGTAACTAACCAGTACCTCGGTACTTGTTTTTTAACATTGCACTCAGTAGGCCGAAATTTGCCCGTAAACTTGTATATTATACGGGTCTCGAAATACTTAACCCCCCTCTTCTATTTAGTTAGAAAGAGATATCCAAGAACAATTTAATGTGAATAAAACCCATTTACCTTTCTATTTCATATCCTTAAATAGAGCCCAAAAAGCCCAGAGAAAACAGTGTCGCGCCCAATTGGACGTTAGGCGCTTTTCATGAAAATCGAAGCACAGGATTTGTAAAAAGATAGCCCAATTTGCGGAAAAGTGCCCAATGGCATCACTTTTTCACATATGAAGATTAGGCAGGATGTCAAAGCATGCGATGCATACGCTGTGTTACTGTGATTCAACAATTTTCAAACCCTCGACTATAATTAGCTGTCGGTTTATCGAATATAAAATATCGATGTTGGCGATGTTTCTAAAGACGAAAATCGATGTAAAAAAATCGGATATTTTTAAGAAACATCGATGTTATCGGCGTATCAATACATCGTGTGCATCCCTAATCCAACCATAATATTAAAAGTTAATTTGATTTTTGAATGTACATCTGTCCGGTCCGTCCGTTCGTCTGTTCGTCCGTCCTCACAATAACTTGAGAACGCGTTCACTTAGGGAGCTGAAATTTTCCACGCGGACTTTTCAAAGAAATATTAAGCTTATGTTCGAAGATGGGACAAATCGGGTAACAGCTTCGTAGGGTTGCCATACAAAAATTTTGTTTTGTACAGTGCCTGACAACGCGTCCACGTAGAGAGCTGAAATTTTGCACACAAATTGGGTTCGAAAATGATACAATTCGGGCAACTCCTTCGTAGGGTTGCTATACAAAAATTGTTCGTTTTTCAATATATTTGAATACTACCTGAGAACCCGACGACGTAGAGAACTGAAATCTTGTACACTGTAGTAATAGTAAGTAAAGCTTAAAAAATGGACTAAATCAGACAACCCCTTATTGGTGTTGCCATATAAAAAATTTGGTTTTATAAGTATACTGTAAAAACGATCAGTCCTACACATTTTTATTGTACTGAAAAGTTCTTTAGAATATGAAATCCTATGAAATTGTTTATAATCAATTTTATTGCCCGACGAAGGGTTTTAGAAATATATGAGAAAAACCACTTCAAAAATCAAACTTTCACAGATGGGTGACCATACGAAATTATATACGGGCATTTATCTAGGCCCTAGGGTATCATAAGAATTGGTCTTAGACCAATTCTAGATTTTTTATTTGTTTGAATTCAAGGTGTTGCTTGATTACCATACAAAAGTATATGAAAATTTTTTGGAATAAAGTCTCACATTCTAAAAGGGTAATTTATGCATTTCTAACAACTGAAGCTATCAACTTGAATGTTAAAAATTAAACTCATCCACGAATATCTAAATCACGTGATTTTTATTGCCTTACAAATTATGCGCTGTTGCAAGTTTTTAAGTAGTGATCTATAAAATTGAACTGTTGTGAGCTCTTTTGCAAAGTCACTGTATATTTTAATTTAGATTAATTGATTAATTGATTTTCATTAATGAATGAACGTTTATTTAAATGCTTTATTAAATGAACTATTTTGTCGTAACCGATTTTGAGTTTTACTTGGAAAAGGGGCTACCACTCTTGGAGCGGTAAGATATCATGAGCTGGGCTTGAGTATCAATGAATCGAATCTTACTTCATCGGAATTAATGTATGTAAAACAGTGAAAATTATAGTTGATATTTTCATTGTCATAAAGTTCTCTCATATGTAGTATACTGGAAAAATGTTTACGTAATTTTTTTATACAGCTGTTGATAGCTATGCAATCGTTATCCTGCAATAAAATATTTTACTTTGTTTCTCACCTAATTCAAAACAATATAAGGCAAAGAATGCCGTGTTCGCATATATCCACACTAACACGCTATCAACCTCATACATTCCGGGGTTTTCAAGATTCTGGAAATGTTGGGAGGTTGGTGTAGGCAAAACTAATTAGTTTTTATTGATAGAGTAGACCCCTTTAAAACTATATTTGCAAATTAAGTGTAAAGTGATCAGTGCTATACTACATATCAGCTAAATCCAAACTAAATACAAACTCTCATTTCTAATCACAGTTTTAGTCATTTTAACTATATGTAGGTATGCATAAGAAAATTTGTGCAATCGTATTATTTTTTATTTTCATGACAGTCCCCAAAGCTTTTCTCTTGGAAAAATGCTTATAATTTGAGTTTCACGGCCATGAGCAATTAATTTAACATGCTTTCGCATGAAAATTCAATTTCGTGTCAATTTTAAGAAAATATTTTTTGAACTTTGGAGATATGATTTTTCCCATAATTTTGTACGAGGAGACGAAATTATTCCCTTCCCCTTTTTGATTATTTTTCAGGCCAGAAACTCTTACACGATCTCCCGCTACACTGGTTCGATGGCCTGTAATGGGCTTGTTTAAATGGTATAAGCCGCTTTCCATAAAAAACAAATTTAGTTCTTTTAATTATTGCGAAGTATAATTCGAGGCTATCATTTACCTCAGTAGTAAAATTTTAAATAATAATAATTAAAAAAAAAGGAAGATTTAAATAATTAAAATTAATGCAACTATTTTTTTGTGCTATATTCATTTTTCCTTAGTTGTTTTGTCTCGCATTTCCCTAATACACAAAGATCAATTTTTTTAAACAAAATACTTTTCAACGTAATAATTGGTTTTGTTGCATTTCCTTTTTGTTGACAAATCGGCAGCAATGTAACGATATAGTTATAAATCCAAGGCTTTATTTATAACTTTTAGGTTTCCAAATTACTGGGATAAAACCATTTTTGTAACAATCTTGTCAAATTTAGGTTGACTCAATTCCGTAGCTAGGGGAAAGCATAGAGGGGCAATGCCTTACCTTAAAATGACAATGCTCTACCTTAAAAGTTGCCAACTTATTCCGTATTCTGCGGCGCCGTCATAAAAGTTACCATGGCAAGTCTGTATGATCGGCAACACTCATTAGTCAACTACTAATCGGACATGTTTGCGTTGCTTACCTTCCACCTCTTCCTGCAATATGTGAAAAAGACGATTGCTCGACTACTTGAACAGCTTTCGTCAGGACATTTGACTGTTACAAGAGTCGTATATGAAAATTATTCTCCGATTTTGAAGACTCCAGATAAAATGAGAAATGGAAAATTCAATTGTGATGATTGTTTAAGCATTAAACATTAAAAAACAATGAGCAAATTCAGAAGTCAATAACTTTATTGAAGGAGAAAAAAATGCAGCACAAATTCAATTTAATTAGGTAAATTTCATGCACTTTTGCTGCTTCAGCAACACCTGCAGACAAATAACAATTTCGTGAGATCGAATTTCACGCATGAAATTTGTTGTCAATTAAATTTGTTAAATTGAATTTGTTGATTCTGCATATTTGTCATATTAAAATTTGTATATAAATATCGAGCTTTGTAAATAGAATTTTAGAATAAAGTTTTTATTAAATGAAAGCGTTGCTCTGCTGTTCTGGGTTTAATTAGGAAGCCTTCTTAAACCAACCAAATCTGAACTGTGTAGGAATCCTTCACGGCTCATATATTTATATATTTATATATATATATTTATATATATTATGTATTCTGCAACCAGCTGATGCGACTTTACAGGCTTACAGGGTCGAAACATGGGATTGAAGGATGCCATAGCAATAATAAAATGTGTCCAGGAAGAAATTGAGGTCAGAAGAGATGTATGAGACATTTTTGGAAGAAGCTGAGAATACCATATTTTAGAAAATAATCTCTAAATAGTTCCCAGAACAGAAGAGACAAGTAAAGGCAAGACATCTAGAGGATTAAATGCTGTATGGTCCATCACCTTCTCGACAAAACACTGCAGGCATAATTTAAGCTCCACCATTTAAAGCTGAATATTATGAAACTGTAGACATAATAGCAGCTGATATGAAAAGACGATTTGAAGACAATGAGGATCTATTAGATCCATTTTTGTTCCTGATGAGTTGGACAAAGTTTATGTTTGTTCCACATTTATAATCATTGCTAGAAAAACACAAATCCGTATTTGCAATTATTTTTCAGGTATTAAAATTTCTTCCAAAGAATTGTGAAAAGGTACTTGAATGAGTTGAATTGTTGAGGAGACCACAGCGAAAATATATTAGAGGTGTTATACCGACAAAGGGAATCCTTCAGATATACGTATGAACTATTTGCATCAGTCGCAACCAATCGGATGTAGTACTGCTTGATGCGAATCTACCTTTTCGACACTAATTGCTATCAATAAGCCTCAAAGAATATCAATGGCTCACGAGATAATGGCAGGCTTGGTGTTTCTTGCATTTGAACGGAAAAGAAGAGACAAAAAATATATTGACGAAGTGCTACGACAATTCGACAATATGGTAAATCGAATACTGCAATTATATGGAATATTTTTACCATGTTGGGTTTTTTGTTTAGTCCATTTCTTTCTTTTTATTCGAGATACCTGTTTTAGTTCACATATAAAAGAATGTAATAAAATGAGGGTTCTGGAAGTTTACTTTTTCAAAAATATATCCTTTTACCTGAACAGATGTATCCCAAATGCACCGAAAATGTGCGCCCTACTTTAAAGTCCTACCTTTAATTTGGTTTTAGCTATTGGCCTAGCGTTGACTTATTGCTTTGTTTCCTGATTTAATGGTTTCTCGATCATGTAACCTTTTAAAAAATATGGTTGCCTTTTTGATTTGAAAAGTGTGGAGCTTTTATTGGTGCTCGTGTGAAAATCACCCGTCTGTAATATAGATTCTGACATTGTTATAAAAATGTGACCACTGACAACGTAATTACATTTATCCAAAAATAAATATTTCAGTTATTGTAAAAATGTTGGTAGGCTAATATTTAATGATAGAAAGATGAAGAAATAATTTATTAAATATATTTAGCATCCATTTTTTTCTTGATTGATTGGAAATTTTTATATTTATTTTAAAAAATCTAGTTAAATTTCTATCATGACAACTATCTACATACATATGTATATCTTGTCATTTTTGATAGCGGTGCCTTCTCCTTACCGGCTACTGCTCTTTCCACTACAGCAAATGACGCACTTTATCCTTTTAAGTTAGTTGGAATTAGTTGCACTTTCTTTGTTTTTAAGTAAACAAATAATTTATTAAATATTTGTATAACCTAAAATGTATCTTCTTTGTAAGTTCAGTGGTAATTAAAAACCTGACGATACAGTTGTTATTATCACGTGTATTTAGTATTTTAATTTGAATTAAAAACTTAATTTAAAATTTTCCATTTTAATCGGTTGAAAATATTCTGCAACAATTAGAATGAAAATTTTCTGTGAACCAAAGATTGTTGGTGATATTTTATATTATATTATATTTAATTTGGTATAAACCATTTATTTTTTAATTACTTATTTGTATCTGGAGTTGGTAATAACTGCGGAACTAATTAATTGTTAAAATGTTTATCGGTATTGTAGATCACTATGCATAAAATGTGTCAGAACTCTATTAACTGAGCACCAAACACAGTTTGGCTCATTTAACAATAGATATGTTGAAAAACTTCAATAAACTTTAGTCCACATGTAGATGTAAAGTTACAAATTAAGGAGGGATTAAATTATTAATATCTAAAACTAGTCAATTGAGTGTTTAAAAACAAAAGTAAAATACTCCACGTTACAGTATCGAGAGAAAAATTTCTTATAGTTTAGCAAAACTTAACAACAAATTTGTAAAAATTACGAAGAGGTGTTTTAAGGCGTGTCTCTATTTTCTCTTGCACTAATATTCTTCTTGGTTGCATAGAACACAGAAGTTAGTACTAAGGATACATAGTCACAATATTTTGTAGTTTTGTAATTTTCTAAGACCTTAAATTATACAATTTCTAAGATGTGAGTAACTCATTGCAACTTTGTCGTAATGTAATGATAACTCAATTTGCTAAGAAAAAACAGTATTGTCTACTTATAATTGATTGCTTATGAAACTCCCTTCGAAAATAACCAAACAGTTCAATATTCTGGTAACTTAAAAGTATTTTCAACGTTCTTTTTTGTAACTTTGACTAAAACCTTACACTGTCCTGCCTGAGGTAATGTGAAAAAACAAATTCTCGTCAAAGCGAACTAATATCCTTTATAAAGTAAATTTGGTCAAGAGCGATTCGAATTCGCGCGATCCGTACCAGAACTTTATCAACGAACAGTCGCTCAACCAAATTTTAATATAAATACAATCCAAATTTGTCTGTGAATGTTATAACTGAAAAATTAGTAAATATATTATCGATTATAGTGTTTCCCTTTAGTCAGTTCTAAATTTCATATGTTCTAAGTCTTACTGTATCGTCAAATTTCAATTATATTCAAACAGGTGGGCGCAAGACAAGAGTTGGTTTTATTAGTACGAATTGTCTTATACCCAGGTTAACATAAAAAATATTTTTTTGTCAGTCACCATGAGATTGACAAAAAAGCGGCAGTTTTCCTGTTATCTATGACCAAATACCTACTAACTCTGATAATATCAAAATTTTTGATTTAGAAAGATTTTCCGCACATTTTCGCTATATCTTTCTTACCAAGTCATCATAAATTTTGAAAAAAAAAAAAAAAAACAAAAAAAAAATGGATGTTTTGAAAGACATTTCAAACCCCACACGATATGAAAAATTTTTTTTTAAGGGCCCAACCATACAATTTAAAAAAGTATTTAATAATCTTTGCTTGTCGCAATATGTCTACGTCACAAAAATCTAACATCTGCCAAATTTCAAATTCTTACGTTACGTCATTTTCGAGAAAAATGTCTGCGATAGACAAACAGACGGACGGACGCAAGAGCGATTTTATAATCGATCATTTATTTTACATCAAAAGAAAAAAAAAAGTGAACCCTTATAAGATCGCTTTTGTGTCCATTCGGAACATTAAAAAAGTAATAATTTACCTTTGAAGAACTTTTTTGAGTAATATTTCGGGTGAATATCTTACTGATGTAGTTCACATACTCAAACATATTTACATAAAAAAAAAAACAACGATGAATCTAAACAGGTTTTATGAGTTACATGAAAGCCTGTACATTTAGTAAACAATTTAGGTATTCCAAACGAAAACAACGATTTTATGGTTAACGTCCGACCTATCTACAAAATAAATTTTATGCAGTCTTGCTTTTTAGTATAAATTGCTTTATGGAATAGTTCGATTTAAGGAAATTTTGGCTATTATGCAAGAAATTTATGGAAAATAAGCTCAATCCTTGGGTGACGAAAATATTTGTAGGTACTATGTGGAAAAATGAGGTTATTTACCTAGGATCAAAAACAGAAGTAAAATTATATAAAGTGAGAGAAAATGCTATAATTGGTCTAAGACTTATCAATAATATTATACCCTAGATTAAAATAAAAGTTAAATATAGTGCAAACTAAAAGTTTTGCATGGCAACATTAAGAAAGGGTTGTCCGATTTAATTAATGTTTGAAATTTATTTTTTTGAAAACTGTGTACAAAATTTCAGCCATACATATCCGTCGATGCGTTCTTAGGAAATGTCCAAATATACATAGTGAAAAATCATGTATGAAAACACCAAGAAAGGGTTGCCCGATTTGCTCCATTTTTGAAATTTTATTTACTATTGCTATGAAAACACCATGTACTAAATTTCAGGTATGTTTGTCGAGGCATTCTCAGGCAGTGCCCAAATATACAGGGTGTTTCCATCTAGGGGGTGGTCCATAGAGCAGGAGATGATAGTACTTACCCAGGCAAACAAAAAATTGTGTGGCATGGGGGTGGTCCATATGAACCGTTTCGGAGTTGCATGGTAATTAAGAAAATATGGTAGGTTTTCACAAAATATATATTTCAAAATGAATGGTTCCTTAAAAAATGACGTCTTTGAGAAATAATTAAATTTTGTAAAAATAATTGGAAGAAATAACGGGTATGATACTAGAATTATTTATAAATTGCTTAATAGAAAACAATGAACGATGAATTTAAATGAATTCTTCCCACTATTTGAGAAGATTGATGGGAAAGGGTGGAGAAGAATCCCATATATCCAAAATATATCATCCAATTTAATACTACCTTTCAGGAAAGAAAATATTAAACCCGAATTTTTTAATATTCGAAATTTGAAAAACTTATTAGTTAATATCTAATAAAATTGGTGAAAAAACAAATATTATAAAATCTAGTGGAGTTTATAAGATAAGCTGTGAGGACTGCTCTGATATATACATATACCTGAGCGAAATAATTATAGGAACATCTTCTCTTAAATACTTCTACTGATTAGCAATTTCTTAAATCAAGAAATTTATTTATATGTTGCAACAACGCCTCAAAGAATTCCTTTTATTACAGTTTGATTTTATTTTTCTCAGAATCGGGCACAATATTTCGGATTACTCATCAAAGTGTAAATAAAGTGGTGATATTCAGTGCGAAATAATTTTAGGGACATGGAACTTTAAATTTTTCTAAAATAATTTATCGACACTATTGATTTTCGATTTTTTGTTTAAGTATATAAGGTATATTTGAATGTTGATTTTATAGAGCTTTGATACATTTTATAATTTGTAGTACGTCACAATGCCGCGTGGAAAACTATTAACTCATGAAGAACAAGACGAAGTGCTTGCTTATAAGTAATGAGGCCTAAGTATTCGTGAAATATCTGGAAAAATTGGAAGGTCACAATTTCTTAAAACCAAAAGATAAGCTTGCTAAAAACAAGAAACGAGGGCCAAAATCGCGAATATCACCTAAAACTAAACGATACATTTTTAATGAAGTATCCAAAAGTGGAAAGAGTGCATCGAAAATCTGCCATGAAATGGAGCTGCCAATTAGTGTTCGACGAGTTCAGCAAATTTTGAAGAGTATACTCATTATAATGACAACTTGGAATGGAGAAAAAGGATTCCCAAACCAAAAGTTATAGAAAGGCATAAGAGGGCTAGGTTGGCCTTTGCCGAAAAATACCAATTTTGGGACGAAGAATGGGCAAACGTCATTTTTAGTGATGAAAAGAAGTTCAACCTTGATGGTCCAGATGGATTGCAGCATTACTGGCACGATAAAAGGAAAAATCAACAAACACGATTAAGACGAAACTTTGGGGGAGGGACTGTGATGATTTGGGCTGGAATCAGCTATCAATCCAAGACTGGTATTTGTTTTATTTCTACAAAAATGAATGCTGAGAAGTACGTAGAATTATTGGACAGTGTTATGTTTAGTGAAAATTGTAACGTTTTTGGGAAAAATTCAATATTTCAACATGATAATACCGCTATACATGCAGCCAAAAAAACAAAGAAGTATTTAAAAGAGAAGAAAATGCCTGTCTTGCAATGGCCAGCATGTAGCACGGATCTCAATCCGATTGGGAATGTTTGGGCGATTTTAAGCAGTACGGTATACAAAGAAGGTAGGCAATTTAACACTGTTAAAGAATTAAAAAAACAAATTGAAGATGAATGGGCGAGGATCGATCAAAAAATTATTCAAAAACTATTTAACTCGATGCCAAATCGATTACAGCAGGTAATATTGAATAAAGGAGGAATAACCAATTATTAATTATATTTTTTCAATTTGTTAAATGCTAAAACATGAAGTGTCCTTATAAATATTTCGCATATAAATATGATTTTTTTTAATAATATATAAATAATTAATAAAAAGAAATTAATTAAATAAACTCAAACTTTCCTCTTTTTCGCAAGTTTGATAAAAATATATATGTAAGCCATGTTTGTCAGATCCATAAGGATCTTTGCAACATTTTCTAAGTGTCCCTATAATTACTTCGCTCAGTATATATAAGAAAGACTAAGCGTTCATTGAAACAACGTTTTGGAGAGCATATCAATTCTGCGAAATTAAATAAACCTACCTCTGGCTTAGCAAAACATTTAATTGACACAGGACATAAATGCATGGTAGAAAATTTAGAATTGATGCATAGATTGCGCGGCAAACATGTATTAGATAAATATGAAATTTATGAAATCAAAAAATCCAAAGTCGATGGCGGGATCTTGCTGAACGATCAGATAGATTTTACTAAAGAAGTCCACATCTTGAGCCAGATTTAATGAAATTGCAATTGTGTGTTTTGCTCTTTATTTATTCATTTATCTATTATTTATTTATTTATTTATTTATCTATTTACTTATTTATTTATTTGTTTATTTATTTATTTGTGTACAGTAGTTCGTTACATTGTCACATACGTACCTATAGTTAATTTGTTATGATCCGTTACGGCAGTTGCAATATGCAGCTAATCGCTTTTGAAGTTTGCACATAGATTAGTTTACATAGTTAGTAGCTTTGAAGATGCCCTAAGAAGGCAAGTCGCAACAGCTTTGTTTCTTTAACAAACGAATAATTAATAAAAATAAAAAATTGTGTAACTAGAAACAAGTGTTCTTAAAAAATGTGATTTATGATCTGTTGGTATGATGGAAATTAATTTGTTGTATGTATTATTTTTGGATGGGAACGTGGCAATAGTTATATTCTTGATATCCTTTTTATGATACTGATGATGTGACAAGCTCAAATTTAAGATTTCAGTACATCTACATTAACTCACACACTGAGAACAAGGATATGTTATCAGCTCCGACAGCCAAGAAGCTGTCAAGGCATTGCCAAAACTTTTTACAACCACCAAGCTAGAATTGGACTGTAAAAACACCCTGAATTGCCTTTCTCGGAACAGCAGGGTACTGGTGCTTTGGACTCATTTTCTTTGTCACTGTCCGGCTCTCTCAGGAAAATGTTTCAGATTCCTTAGCTCACACCTCCTGGAAGAACTGCATGAAGCCAGTAAGAACGGTTGGAGTGAATTTTAAATTTTATTAAGGCGTCCGGTTGATAAGTTGGGGGGGGGGGGGGTGAAAAATGGGTCTCGTTGTGGCGTACGTTCCAGTGACCCAGCCTGGATCCCAACCTCGTTTTAAATCTATCCTTCCATATATCCCCTCGGTAAATTGTATTTGGGTATCCTAATCCCGATAAAATTTTCAGTTTGCTTAGCATGCAGAGATTTTGCTTGATATAAATCTTTAAAGTCGCACCTTAGGCTTACAGTATATTAAATGGATTCCACTAAAACGTTTTCTTTCACTTTTATATATGCAAACATTTTGATTTTCGTATGATTACAAGACTTGATCGATATTTTTTTTTTGTGTGTAGTTATACGTGTGTTCCGTTAAATTTAAGCATGTGGAGTACATTTTCTTCTTCTTCTTTTTCGTCTATTGGTTATGATCCGGAACTGTGGGCTCGACACGCGAGCTGGAGTTTCTTCACAAGGACTTGACCCTATGGGGTATAACGCCAAAAAAGTGCGCCGTGTCACACTGTTACATTTGATGAAATCAACTGTTGAGTGAATTTTTGATTGCGAGCACTGTACACTGAACACCGAACACCAAAAATATATCCGAGAGATTGCAAATCCGATGATGCATTAAAGGCATCATCCAGGGAGAAAGAGTCTCACGGAAAACCCCTAATCTGGTCCAAGCGTCGAAGCGAGCGGATTTGGTAAAACGTCGGACCGCACTGAGGTACAACTTGGAACTGGAGTGCATTTTTGGTTTGTGCAGAATTTTTAACAGGTGTTAGTTAGAATATTAAAAAAGGACACATTCGAGTGTTTTAATCAAATTTTTATTGGAAATTCTTTTATTTCCAATGCTTCTTTTTCACTTTTAATAATTGCTTTCTTTTATGAAAACAGTAAGAGCCAGCAAAACTTCTTCATTCAGGAATATTTTCTTACTGATAATACAAAAAAGTCTTGTAGGACAAAGTAATCTGCTCAAGTTTTTGTTTATATGTGTTTGTGTGTGTGTAAAGACTTATCATATGACACGTTCTTATTAAAACCAAATCACGATTGCATGACATGAAAGAGTGGCCACTTACAGCGTACCTCCTTATGCTTTGTAAATAAAAACATCATTTTCTCCCACAAATAAATCAAAGAAAATAGTACCAACGGTTTTTATTTCTGTCATAAGCAGTTATCTTTCCAGATTATGAGTTTTAAAGTGTTGGGAAAATCATATGTAACATTTTCAATAGAGAGAAACTAGCCTCGTTTTATTTTCTTCCGGCACGTGATTTGTTCCAGTCCAGACGTACAAATTTGTAAGACTTGAGAAAAACGTAATATGAAGATCAAGGTTATAACATGGGATAGTTGGTTGTTTTGAGTTAGTATTGGTATGAAGATAACTTGTTGTATATCATGTGGTTTTTTTAAGGTTGAGTTCCGACACTATAGAATCAGCTTTCAGAGTATTTGAGGAACTTTTCGGTTTACGATTATATTGTTCCAGTACTACTGTATGGAGTGCTTTTTATCTTCTTATGTACCTGTCTATCAAAAACCAAGTATAATACAGTGCGTAGTGGAATAGAGGAGATCGTTCTTTGACTTCTAAATGGCTTAATTCGGCTCCAAACTTGGATTCCATTTTCTCATAAATATCATTACTGACATTTTCAATCGTGCACATTTATTTTATTCGATGTAGAATTTGTACAATGATGATTTCCGACTAAGTTTCCCAAAAGATACAGTTGGTCCATTATTTGATTAAATATCAGAAGTATTGGAGGACACTTGCTGATATGTTGTCTATTCCTGCATTTTTACAATTTATTAACGAGTTGTTAGGGGTAGAAATTATTTTAATTCAGGATTTCTCTCGAAAATTATTGAGGAAGGTTTTTAGTTTCTGTTATTGGAGCCCGCTAATGTTTATTTTATTGCAGAAATGATCCTTTTACCAGCTGATCGTACTTAGAGCTACTGATATTCACATTATACGAGCGTTATTTTTGACTAAATGTAGCTATGTACAATTTTTTCAGAATTTGTCGATTTTGATTTAGAAATATGTATTATGTTGCACGTAAATACTTAAATTTGGCAATATGTAGTCCAATTCTAATAATAATGAGGTGATGATTATTTAAAATTTCTGTAAATCTGATAATTTGAACGGCTTCTATATTTGTTTACCTGCGACATAAAATACCGCGTTGCCGATACGGGTTTGATAATTCCAATTACCCGTCAAAATGACGATAATGTACCGTGAACATTCAGAAAGACCTAATTTTCTATATTAGTGCAATATGAATTATATTGACTGGATATAATTTGTTTCACTTTTTATAATAAAAAAAGACAGATTGACTTGACAATAGTGCTCGCAAAAATTAAAACGGTTATTGGACGATATAGTTCAATGCGTTTAGTTACTCAAGAATGAATCACGAGGACAAATTGAAAGTAGAGGCAGCGGCAACAACAGAACAAATCCCAAAAATTCTGCTTCTGCTCAATACTGCCAATATAAAGAGAGCTAAAATTTTTATTTTTTTTATTTCACTGTTGGCGTCCTTTGTTTTCGAAATGTGAGAAAAACAAAGTGTCTATGTAGGAAAACTCAATTAATTTTGTAAGAAATAACAAATTAATTAACAATAACATGACGTTTTTAAAAATTATAGCAACTGACACATGTAAATAACTATTTTCTGCTTATGCTTTCACTGTGGTTAACAAAGCAGAAATGTCGAATTTCTGTTTCTTCTTCTGTCGCTGATTTCTGCTTTTATTATGTCACGACCTTAATTACTTGAGACCGGTTTCCCTCAAGATATATTGAGTTAAACCTGGGCATATCCATGGCCGAGATAAAATAAACCTGCATAAGCATCAGACGGTTCGGAAGATCTGTGACATTGTGAGAATGTTTACCATAGTCCTCGGACGTACGGTGTTGCCAAAATTCTACTAGAAGATGTCATCAAGAAATTTCTAAATGGTGTACCTACTACCCATTTGTTTGTCGGATGTTTAAAAAAAGAAAAGCGTTAAAATGGACTAAAAAGGCGAATTCTTTTCCACATGACAATGGGCATTAACATCTTGGACTATTTGACCGCTTCAAGGGAGAAATAAGTGACTAATTCGCTTGACAGTCTTGCAACTTGTTAATTTTTATAAAGGATAAAAGGCGGCCCACTAAAATCTTATTTCTGATGTGCCAGCATAACGGCGGTGGTCTCAATGTTGAAATAAACTAAGTTTTTTTTCTATGGCTACAGTCGATGGGAAAAACATTTCTGCTGCCTATAAAAAAAAAAATTATGCAGTATGTGAACTGTATAAATCTATTTCGGTTTTTAACTATTTGGCTGCCACACTTTAGGTTACATCAGATATTCGTGAAGCCCTAGATAATGACAAAATTTGCAGTTTTTGCCTTACTTGATTTCAGTAAGAAATTCAATTCTATTAATCAGTGTAAATTCCTGAGATTCTTATTTTTTTGTCTGATGCCATACAACTTGTCGAGAGCTTTTTGATGTGATCACAGTCAGTTCGTTAAGGTGGATTATATATCCTTGGATAAAGCGTGTGCAGTATCTTAAAGATCCATAATTGGGCCTTTATTACTTAACAATTATAGCTATGCTCTAGCTCTCTTTTTCTTTATATGTGAATGAATTTAGTAAAGGCTTTGGTAGTTACTCACATCACATTTAGTAGCTTACTGCTTTAGTAGTATAGATGATATTTTAAACTGTGGTAACTTTATGACTATCGAGGCAATCTTGTGACTCAATTTATAAGTAACTTGAAGTCTGTTTCCCGGTACAGCGGCCGGGCCCATAATTTATGGTGGCCAAATATCATATCGTTTTCGCATCAGTCTTTTTATACTTTACAAAAATTAAGTTTAAAATTGTTATTTAACTTTGCGTAACTACACGCAAACATTCTGACAATAATAATAAATTTCTAAGTGAAACTTAAGTACTTTTCCGATATATGTATACCTAAATCACTTAATTGTTTCAGCTTTGCGGTACATTTCTATTAATTCCCATAGGAATTCATTCATGTACATAAGTGCATTTCATGTATGCACCCTATCAAATACTTAAGTATATGCTAGAGAGACCCCTTGTCTATAAAATCTTTCCTCCTTTCGAATATTGTCAATAGCACAATTATCACTTTGTCCGCTTTGTCTGTTATCGTGAATCCGATTTTAAGCTTTCAACTTTCTTTAATAAAAAATAGTAAAAAAATAACATAAACATATGAATAATAATAAACAGCAAAAAAGAAGCTGGCTGCTATTCATATAATGATTGCGACATATCGAAATTTAACAGAATAAAACGTAATGAGGGCAAAATTGCACTTCCAAACAAAAAATCATAATCCTGATGTTTGCGTAATATTTAGTTCACATTAATAAGTAGAAAAATCCCTAACGACTTGGTTTCATGAAGCTCGCTCTGAAAACGCTACTAAAAAAATGGGTCAATCTTAATCGAGAAAACAAAACATTTACAAATCAATTAAAATCGGATTAAAATAAATTTCAAAAAAAATCATGGGAAGCAAAGGACAAGGATATTGATGCGCAGGAACTTGTGTAAAATACTTTGCCAAGTATTGTTGAAGACAATGAACCCTGTAACCTTTGCAACGCTGCTAACCATGGCTTATTCTACAAGGCACTTCCCGCTGTAATCTTTTCACATACAGATGATAGTGTTGTTGGTGAAAAAATATAAAACGCAAGAATGATTATTATTATTCATTCTTGGATGAAAAAAATTGTGAGATTTAATTTTGAATGAATTTGGCGTGATTATTCAATAATGTTGTATGTCACAAAGTGAAAACTTATTTATAAAATGCGAAAATTGAGTTTACTCTCCCCGAATACGACCGCAATCATTATATTTGAAGGCCAACAAAAAGCAGCGTCTCCTACTATGTGGAAATCTGTCCGTTCATGTATTCGTTATGCTTATTTCTTTTTAAATTACTTACTACTCAATTTGAAGCAATTATTTCAATTGCAAACATAATTGTAAACTGCCACTGAAACATTCATTTAAAAAACATAAAAAAAAAAAAAAATTTGAGAACACATAAATGTACGCACAGAAATATTTTAAACACTTTTCTTGATATTTTTGTTTTTGTATTCCCTTTGTTTTTACTGTTTAACATTATTTCCAGAAAAAACAAAAAACTTCCTAGTTTTATTTTATGACTACAATTTTCTTTAAAAATGCCTTTCCGGGATTATTAATTTAAATTTCACAAAATTATCCCTTCAAATATTTTTAATCAAAATTAAAACGAATCTGAGGTCTACTTCTAATTGACATTAGCAAGTTAACATATGTTAAATGCTTCTTGCCCTCCACCCCTTTGCTATAGAACCGAAGTTCTCTCAGATCTAAATGCTTTTAGACGATATTTCGTTACCTTTAGTTATATGTTCTAAGATCAGAAATAGAAACTGAAGCCACAATTGATGCACTCAAGGTGGATCAAGAAACATTTAGCGTTAATTATATGATTAAAAATTCAGTGTTATGGTTTAGTTTCCGAAGGTAAATTTTAACAGAAACTGTAACATGTTCCGATATTAAAGCAGCGGAAAGTAATGACGTAGCAAAAGTTAATAATATTACACCAAACCTCCTTATGTATGTGCAAATTTTAATACAATTGTTGATGCCTTGACTTTAGATAGCGTTTTTCATAAAATAATAGAATAATAATAATGGAATCAGAAACGATTGAATAACTGCAGAACAAATGTTTTAATAAGACCTTCACTAAATTACTAAGAAGTAGAACATAAACATAAGTGATAATCTGAGCTGCCACATCAACCAAAATGTTTTCAGACTATATGTGTTTAGAAAATTCAGCAACATTTATTATCTTCCCACCAAACATCCAAATATCCATATATATTCTAGAGCATCTCAATGTGGGTTACTTTAAACAAAAGATAAATAAAAGAGTTAACAAAACGATTAGATGACTACAAAACACCAGCAGGCAATCATCGATGTGTGACCTTTATAAAAGAACCAAAAGGAGGGGTCCCAATTTGATGGCCGGGGTTACGGAACTGTGGAATATATTCCTCAAACCACCATCTCCACAACATGTTGCAACAAGAGGATTAGCTACAGCTACATTCATGGAGAATTGTTTATTTTTTGTCATGGATATGCCCAGGGATGATTAATCTTTTACGACGTTCTTAAGCAGAGCAGCATGCACAATTTTGATGGTTTCTGGGACGACGAATGTGTCAAAATGGCTCACGTTTGAGCGAATTATGGAGGAGCCTACTGAACCACTGCTTTACACTGTTGTCAAATATCATTTTAGTATCTCCGAGTACCTACTGTTGTCGAGCCAAGACGGATTGGCTATTAAAAAATCACGACTAGAAAATTTTCGCGTGTAAATAACATTTTTTACCCTATTGCTTAAAAGAAAGACACAATTTTTCTTTTCTATCAATTCTGTCAAAACACAAGAAACGTCTTAAATCAGAAAATATTATTTCCAAAAACGACATCAGCTTAAGATGAGAGATATTAAAATAACCGGCCAAGTGTGAGTCGGACTCGCGCACGAAGGGCTCCGTACCATCGTACAAAATTTAACACTATGTACTTTTTATTAATTTTTTCAAATGAGAGTGGGCGTCACGTGAAAAAATAATGCTGTCCTTTGAGAAAAAAAATGCCTACTTCTGATAATAATAATGAATGAGAATAAAACGAGAAAAAAAAAACGCCGAAAAAATCAGGTTTCTTGTATGGGGGTCCCTTTAATTTTTAATTGTGTTTTATTATTATTATTTGTTGTTATATCGCCAATAGAAATACACAGTCTGTGAAAATTTCAACTATCTACCTATTACGGTTCATGAGATACAACCTGGTGACGAACGGATGGACAGCGAAGTCTTAGTAATAGGGTTCCCGTTGTTACCCTTTGGGTACGGAACCCTAAAAAGAAAAGAAGAAGAAGCATTTATATTTTTTACTTATTCTTTTTCAATATGTTGATGTGTTTACAAATTTTTAGTTTTTTGTTTTGTTTTTTTTTAGTTGGCATTTCTCAGAACTGTGACAAGATATATTTTTAGCGAGCGTGATAAAGAACGGCCCGGCTGATAAATTCAAGCTAAATTGGTTTTAGACATTCTGGTGGCGCCACATCTAATCAAATATATCAAGCCAAATTTAGCGTGTTGACCTTAGTACTGCGGTCTCGCTAAAATTCAGGATAAATTTTATCCAAAGATTTGCAAAATGTTTGTATGAATATTTAGCTTAGCGCGTACCTCATAATACGCTAAAGATCATAAATAGCTATACAGGATATCATGATCGAAATTAGCGGACCAATTTTTGAAGCATCAGTTTTCTCAGTTTTCCTTATTCTATATAGTTTATACCGATTATGAGTCCTTAGATATAATATTTTGATACAACAAACGGAAGAGCTTTTCATTTGAAGTCCTATATGAAGTACATACCTAATTATATAGTTTCAATATTGAAACTATACTTTTACCATAGATAATACATTTTTATAACTATTAACTCGATTTATGTAAATCATAATATGAAATTTTTTTTTATAGGTGGTATGCCGAGATTTTCAATAGCAGCTGCCGCTGCTGGAATGGCGCAGTATCTTTCACAAAGTCAAGGTGGTCCTTTAAAAGCACACGCCGGACATCTTGTAGACAGACCTCATCTGTATTGGCCGGGTTTACAAGGACTTGTTGCAAATCCAATGGCATGGAGGGATAGATTAACAAGCTCAAGTAGGTAGTGATAATTTTTTTTACAATAACTAATTGTCTTTCAATTAATTGCTCATTTCTATAGATTAATTATACTGCCAAGCTTTAGTGTGTATCGATATTTTGATTTGCAATGCATTGTTAAGAGAAACGTTATCAAGGTTTATCGCGTACTAAACTAATAATTTTCTGAAAGCCTCTTTATCTACAAGTGGAAAAGGTCTGTCGAATATTAATAAACAGCGCGATTTAATTAGTCCACTTGGCAAATAGTGACAGATGCTGCCAATGAGACATAAAATTTTTACTACTTTTATTAGCATTTAAGTGATACTGTAACTTTATGGTGGAAAATGTATTGTCATGTTTCATATACATTCATTCTTATATATGTCACCCCGAAACTGTTTCGATATTTATGATTTTCCAATTAAGGGATATCATTGAACCGATTTGATATTTCTTTGTGGTTACTTGCTAATTTCATTTTACACTAGCTGTTGTTTTAGTTTGTGTCGTGCAGTGCACTGCAGAACACTGGAGATTGCGAATTGAATTGACTTGTAGTAGAGTAGATAGAAATAAAAATGTTTTTGAATGTAGGTACAGAGAAAATATTCTAGGAGACATTCACAAGACTTCAATTCTTACAAATCGCTAAACTTGACAAATTTCGCTCCGAGGTTTATCAAGTACTATTTTGACATTTTGCAAGGATGGAAGTCATGGCAATTGGTTATTTTCTTTATGTTTTCAAAGTCTTCCCTAATTTTATACACCCTACAAATAAATTCAATTCGAAATCTCTTGTGCTCTGCAGTGCACTTCAGGGAACAAAAAGAGCATAGCATATTAAAAATAACGTAATTAAAGGTCTATTCAGACTAGGCAAGTTACTTGTACAAGTAGAAAATCTCTTCAGTTCCATATCGTCGGTGATCCTGCATAACCGTGAGTCCAACATAAGTTAAAAACAAATTTTAAATTTAAACAGACACTAAACTTTTTTTTTTAAAATGATGCTGAACCCTAAGATTGGACGACAAATATCATGTTTTTGGATTTTTGGCATAAAATTGATAAATCAAGTTGCAGTTTCTTAGCTACGTTATCATTAACTTCAAAATTGGATTTTGCTCCTCTATTCAGATACGCGATTATGATATTGCTAGTCTCGCGGTTATGCACTATCACCGACGAATGCCCTTCGTAGGTCCACATGCTTACTTGCGACAAGTTGGAAATCTTGTTCTACTCTTTTCTATATTTTAGAGGAAGTCTATAATTAACTAATATTTTATGTAAATTTTAAACATGGCGGATGGTGTAAATTTCCAGATGAACTAGATTTGTTGAAGCTGTCAACCTTGCATCACATTTAAAAAATATACAGGGTGTCCCGTAAGTCGACGTCATGCCGGAATCGTGTGATAGACCAAATCATAACAGTTACCAGAAAAATATTTAAAAAAATCTAAGTAATGTATTTTTCAAATTATAGACATTTCTTTTGTTTTCGAGAAAATGTACACCCTGTGATGGTGTTTTAGCTCCTGTTGCTACAAATCTTTACTTTTTTTCAATTTTATTTTTCTTATGTAATCCCGAATAGTGCTTATTTAACCTGTTGCAAGCCAGCTGCTCCCGCTTGGAAGAAAATGTCACATTTTGCCGAACGAAGAATAGAAAAAAGATATTTCACCCAACTTTAACTGACTGTAATGAAAAAAGAAAATGTACTACGCCAGTTTGGCATGTAACTTTAAAAGTAGCATTTAATAAGGATTTAAAAGTAGCATTTAATAAGGATTTAAAAGTAGCATTTAATAAGGATTCCAAAATGGTATAACACTTTCTACAATATTTCTTAGATTACGGAAAAAAAATTTCTTCTTCAAAAAAACCCAGTTTCCAAAAATTTCTTTTCACCTACTAAAAATTATTCTAATGTTCCCAAAGCTTGCCATAAGACCGTAACTTTAAGATTCTAGTTTGAGTGAGACGGTAACTGTTATGATTTGGTCTATCACCCGATTCCGGCTTGACGTCGACTTACGGGACACCCTGTATATATAATTACAGTTTGTATTCCTCAATATGACTAGAAAGAGGTTGATCCAAAAAAGTATTATAGAAATATCTGGAGTGATGAAAGACGAAATTGAGGATACATTAAACGAAAGAGAAAATAAACGTGTTTGGGTACGAAAATTGATAAACAGAAAATCTGAATTAGGTGCGGCTGGCACTCTTCTTAAAGAATTAATTCTTAAAAATAGGCAGGCTTATCGGAATCATCTACGGCTATCTGCCGAAAATATGGCTGTTAATGTAATTTTCACATGAATGACAGCAATCAGCTGTTTTAAGTTACCGTTCCACTTTAGTTCCGCTTCAGGTAAATTCCTGCAAAAGTAGTTCCACTTTAGGCAAATTCCAGTAAAAGTACTTGACGAATATGAACATGAACTTGCTCATATGTAGCAATCTAATTGTGCAAGTATATTTCAGAGTCTCAATGGACCTTAAGTCAAAATTTAAGTTGCACTCGTCTTAAAAAATATCCTATGGAACATTTGGGACTTTTTTGAGTATAGTTGAAAATACAATGCAAGAGTCAATTTTTTTTAAAACATTTATCGTAGCATAGCACGAGTTTTTCCAATCTTTCTTTTGAAAGAATACCTTCCAATGGGCGATAACTATTTTTGCAGGGAGATTATTCCGACTTGTATTTTTCTAGGATGGACCTAGTGACGCGTAGAGAATAAGGTCTGGTAATGCCATACAGAAGCGCCATGCTTTTGATCAGTTTTCGCGGCTGCAAATCTTTAATCGCCTTTTACAATATATGCTGTTGTAATAACTTTGTGCTCTTCGGCATGAATTTGGCGTTAATTGTAAAAGAAAAAGTGAAGTACTAAGAAGTAAAAAAAAAATATCCATGTAAAAACTGTAAATGCCTGGCGCCAGTTTTGATATAAGATCTAGCACGATAGAAGCACCAACATGAATGGGCGTTTCCGGTGCTTGCTTCCTGATAAAGTTTTCCATAGTTTCAGTAGCCGAGATGTTTACAAAAAGACCAGTTTTTATAACCCTCTTTTGTTGAGGTGATTCCAAAGAAGATTGACTTTGACGAATTTGGTCTTTGGAGCAAGATTATTGTTGTCAGCAATGTGAAAATATCGCAATAATTGTTCAACCCTCTTTCTAGACATAGTAGATGCCATTCCCTGAAAATTACGGTCAAAACTTTGCTCCCAGTACATCCGGTATCTTACTACAGAATTGTAGCCTGACAATAATAAGATACCGGGAAAACGCATGATTTCTGAAGAAACTCTAACCTTATGAATTGCGTTTTTCTTTTTTCAGTTTCTGAACGCAGAAGTGCAAAACCTTCATCGAAAAAGGTTTTGTGGAATATCTATAGGTCTCCACTTTCTTGTGACGATACGCCTTATATTTTTGCGGGGAGGACGATTCACTACTGACGTGCTGGGTATTAGTTTACTATGTTCATCTATAAGGGAATGATCCTGGAAGTCACCTACTATCTCTGGTCCTTGTTTAGTTGATACACAAGGCCGAAATTCAGCCTCTGCTAAGAGTTGGTGCCATGCTAACATATTTATATTATCACATTCTTCGTCACTCTTATCGTTGTTATACGGCGGTGTTATGTATATGTCGGCTAGTACATCGTCATCTTCTTCTGCGAAATTATGTCATTAACCATAAGTCTGCATAAAAAAAAAAAGAAATAAGTAAAGTCCATTATCTGCCTTTATAGATTTTACCATGGTATAAATTCTTACTGTTTCAAGAATGGAACGGTATAAAAAAACGAAAAACAAATATCAACATACCTTTGTTTTCAATATTGTAATATAAAATTATAATTCAAATTACGATAGATAAAATGACTACTATTAGACAATATTATATTAAAAACAAAAAAAAAAACACATCATTGTACGACGAAGCATTTTTTCATTAAAAATGTGGAAAAACTTCTATGAAAAATTTCAATGATGAAATTCATTAATGCTTAGAGGTCGCTCAAATCAAAAATAGTGATTTTTCGGCTGTTATGGACTTTCAGGAAGACTGTTTCAACATTTTCTTTCATACCCTTTTAATTTGAAAATATTTTTCCTTAATTCTTGTTTTTCATTTATGATAACTTAGTTAGTTATAAACTTATTGCAGTGAGTGATGTTTTAGAAAATTAAATATTTCTATTTTTTATAAATGTTTTTAAACGAAAATTCGGACCCGGAACTCCAATTTTTTGACTTTGCGGCAATTTTTTTGTATAGAAAAAAGGCGCGCGAGTATACTTTTTCTACTATATCGATTATCTCTCGTGGCTTTAACTTAAGGGATTATGTAGTACATGAATTGATCTCAAAATGCGATTATCGAAGGTGCTTTTTTATAAAATCTAAAGAATATGTGCGGACCCATAGAGGTATCGACTTTGTACCAATGACATCTTTCTTTTGCAATTATTTTTTTAAATTCTTTTAATTATACGAGAGAATTTGCTGAAGAATATTTACGCGATTTCATATATGTTTCTATCAAAAGCAACTTATTTTTAATAAATGTTTTAATTTGAGCTCATTGCTATTTGTCTATAGAATTTGAGAACACTTAAGTGGAAGTAGTGAGTTTAAATATAGACATTAGAGATATATTTACTACTAAAAAACGTCTTTTGTTTCATGAAGTTAAAGTTATACTTCGTTCGGTGCAATCGCCTGACGTCTGATATTTCGTATGTTCAGCGATGAACGAAGCTAACAACAAAGGAAAACGAATTAACGAAAATCAAAGGGAAATCGACTGGCATACAGGCTCCTCCCACGCTGACCAGTTACCTACGTACCTACATACATATAAAATTAACTAAAATGTAAAGAAAATATGAATTAATTACATAAACTAAAGAATGAATTTCTTATAGAGCAAGAAATATTACAATATAATAAATGAACATAAACAGAGTGCATGCAAAAAGCAACAAAAACACTACGGGAAACGGAAATTTGGTAATAATTAGTTAAATTTCAATTTCCATCGGTTAAAATTTGCACTAACTATTGAAAGATGATCACAGAACACATTACATATAACAAAACACTTTCCCGCGAACAATTTCAAGGAAAATTACATATAAATTTTCACCTTTGACAGTTGTTACAAGGAAAACAATTTACTCAAAAATTTAGATTTTAAAGGATTTTTAAGCGTTAACTCAATAAAACCGAAGTTCATGAGTTATTGAATGGATTTCTAACACAAAAACAACTTCACGCGATGATTTTCCGCGAAAATCAACAAGTGAAAATCTCATCTGAATACAGGTTAAGATCACAAATTTCTCTCAACAAACGAGATTTTCTTATAATCTAATTACATACAGCCATACATAAATAATGCACACAACCAAACCCTCGAGAATACTTCATAAGCCATAAACAGACTCCCTCACTACCACATGAGAGCCCCAACGGAGTCCTTTCACCAATGATATTTCGTTTGTAGTTGGAGATGTTGTTACGTTGCGGCCAGCCTGGCTTCCTAAATGTGTTTTCGTATCTAGAGTACATCCAGACACACATTTCTTCATGTGTTGGCTCTCCGAGCTCCTTGATTGCCTCTAAGAAAATATCTGCTCGACATGATAGTGAGAAACGCTCATTATCAGGATTTTAGTTCCGGAAAATCTGTTTAGGGCGGTCCTCTCTCCTGATATATGGCCCTGCAGTTCTATGGTGCGTGAATTTATTCCAAAGGGACGTTCTACATCTTCTAATATACTAAAAAAAACTTGTTAGCGAAATCTCCGTCTACTCTGCCAATGTAACTGGTCTTCGCTCCAAGACGATTCGGCTTTTTACAAGTTCGACGAACTCTTGTTTCGACGTGGTCTGCTTGACCGTGACTTGGCTTTGTGGAAAGATTGCGGATGAAGACCTTTTTAGTCCCGAGTTCTTTGTGTTTTTCCATGACCGGCATCGTCTACCTCTGGATGCCCCGGTTGGAGGTGGAGTGCCTTGTGCCGTTCGTTGCGACTTTCCATGCATGTTAATCGACATTGTTGAGTCCGGCGATCTGGAGTTTATATGTGTGGCTCGCAGGCTTTCACACAAAAACGTATATATTGATACAGTTTATATCCCTCCATGCTCGTCAGCTGAGATAGCAAGTCAAATATATCCTCTTGTATCGATAGGCTTACTGAAGTTTTGTTGCCTGCCGACGAATTACTACCTTTTGGTGATTTTAATTTGCCTACTGTTGACTGGCCACACTCTCAGGATAATGAGGGATTGCTGCCTTCTTTTTCGGTGACTACTCAACATGCCGTATATTTTATTGACAACAATATTTCTTCAGGTCTAATGCAGTCTAGCGGCGTGACTAATCAAGATCTCTTGATCTGGTATTTTCTTCCGATCCCAACTTTCGTCAAGCGTTGTTTAACTCCTAGGGTTCCTGAAACATGTCATCATCCAGCATTACATTTAGCTTTGTTTTTTGATGCTGTAACTTCATCATCTAATGCTTCTAGTAACTACGAGTATTGTTATTACTTTAAGAAAGCTGATTTTAATAAAATGAATGAATGGCTATCCGCTTGTAACTGGACCAGTAGGTGAACGTCACATTGATATAGCTGTGAACTCGTTTTATGACATACCATATCTTTGTTCTACTCACTGTGTACCACTTGTTAGTTCGAATCGTATTTCGAATTGTCAACCGTGGTTCAATGACTCTTCGAAGCATCTTAAAAATTTGAAAAATAAGGCTTGGAGGGAGCTGTTCCTCAAGGAATCATGTTGATTACGTAACTTATTCTAATTTGCGTGCTCAGTACGAAGTGTTTAACTGAATCATACAACGATTATGTATATAGAATGAGGTCGGCCTTGCGTACTGAACCTAAGCAGTATGTGAACTCTAAGCGCAACTGTGATAGATACCCTTCATCGTTGCGACTCGGAAACATAGATAGTGTAGATTCCTTGGCGACTGTCAATCTCTTTGCTTACTTTTTTGAAACTGCCTTCTGTGATAGCCATTATGATATTAGTTATAACGATTTTACCCATTTGACGAAGCTTCCGCTGACTTCTCTTCAACCTAAAGACCTGTTGTTCGACGAAGCGTCTATCTCCAAGTATATTTCAAGCATGGCTGATAGTTTTTCTAGTGGTCCGGATGGTGTTTCTTCCACGATCATAAAACATTGTGGTACGTCCATCGTTTCTGTTTTGTGTTATTTATTTAATTTATCTTTAACATGTGTTGTTTTTCCAAAACAGTGGAAACTTTCGTTGATTATTCCTTTGCACAAGAACGGCAACAAGTGCGATATTTCTAAATACAGACCTGTCGCTAATTTAAGTTGTATTGGTATGATATTTGAAGCCCTGGCTTGCGATGTTTTGTACTTCCACAACAAGCCTTTCCTGTGCTCCTTTCAGCATGGTTTTATGAAAGGTAAATTTACTACGAATAATTTGTTAGAGTTTACTAATTTCTGCATTTCTGCTATTGAAGGCTTTCGACCGAATGTATCACAAAATCTTAATTTATAAGTTAACTGTTCTTGGTTTTCCTACTGTCTTTGTCAATTGGCTTCGTTCTTATTTATATGATCGCACGCAGCGAGTCTTCCTCTCAATATCAGCAAATGCACTGCTATATCCTATTCTCGTAAAAGGAGACCTTTCGACTTTAGTTATACTTTTATGGATGCTTATTAACTAGACTTGACAAAACCAAAGATTTGGATGTCTTCCTTAATACTCGTATTTCTTTGAGGATCATATTATCACAATCGCTGCCAGGGCCAATGCTACTCTGGGGTTTATAAAGATATTGTCAAAGCAGTTTAATGATCAATTCATAACGAAGGTCCTTTACTGCACATTCGTTAGACCTATTATATAGTATGTCAGTCATAAATCAGATCGAGGCTGTGCAGCGGAGATTCGTTCGTTTTGCCCTATGTGAACTTCATTAGGATAACCCTATTATTCTACTTCCATATGTCGACAGGCTTTAACTCTTTCCTTTGAATACTCTTGAGAATAGACGAACAACTTCCAGAGTTATTTTTGCGTTTCAGTGTATACAAGGAGTGATAAATTCCCCTGAGCTCTTAAATACTCTCAATATATCTGTTCCTGTGCGCTCCTTGAGAAATTACAACTTCTTCGATGTTCCCCATCATAGTACAAACTATGGCATGCACGAGCCGCTTTCATAAATGTCTCATCTCTTCATGGGGGCTTATTAAACCCAAAACAAATGACAAGAACTTTGAAGAATTCTGTGGTGTTGCAACTGACAAAAGTTGAATTATTTTTATACAAATTCTTACTTATTTGTATGTACTGACGAAAATTCGACCAGTTCGCAGAGGTCGACCTTTTGCTATTTCGAATATTGGATCATCATTAGAGTTAGGTTAGGTAAGAGGGGTACCGCTGGAAGTGCCCCTTGACCTCATGGGATAATATTTATAATGCCCTAGATCCATCCTTTTTCCCTTAGGAATCTCAGGATACATCTGAAGTCTTTATATTGCAGCTCCCTCAGACTTGAATCAATAAACTTGGAAGAAGAGCAATGATATCCAGTTGCACTTAATATGGACTGTGGTCTGCAAAAGGTTCACCTGCACTAATTCAAGATTCCTAACGTCTTTTATTTTATTGTCAGATATATCGAATAATTTATTCAATTGTAGTTTTTTAGATTCTTGGTTTGTCTGTTTCTGTTTAAGTTTTAACTACTTACGTACATATTATTACCCGTTGTCTGCGGCTATTACTAGTTTGTTTTGTTTTGTTGGGCCATTTAAAGTTTTTACACATTATCACACGATAAAATACAGCTTTCGCTAAACTATTTACTATGTTTCAAAGCTATACATACATGAATTGGAAATTTTCTGTTTTCTCGATAACTAATATAACATGTTATAAACGGTTTTAGAATATAGAATGATACTGTGCACTGGGTAAGTTGTCTAGTCATAATGATATTTGGGATCTGTTAAGTAAATTTCAAAGAATTGTTAAAAAATACGGAAAAACGGAAAATTTCAAATTCGCTTATATGTAGCTTTGAATTCGAGTATATAATGTTTGTTCAAAAATTATTTTACACTTGCTTAGCTGTAGGTAAATTTCTATTAATTGGAATGTTTTCTTTCAGTGTTCTAACGATGTAAAAACTTACGCTAGTTGTTTTTTACTTTTCACTTAAAAATCTGACTTTTTACTACTCAGAAAATCTTTCACAAAACGTACGGCAGAAAATTGTTATGTGACTATTTTATAAATTTGCTAAAACTAGATTTTTTATACTATAATTTCTACTACATTGGCTTGACTATATGCGATTTCTTTTGTTTTCGGACGAAAAAACCCTGCAAACAATTCGCTTATATTTACTTAAAACCGAAAATTTTTGCTATTTTTGGTTTTACAGAAACCTATCAAGGGTCCAATATGGGCTAACATATTATTCTATTTAATTTTTTGGATTGAATTTGAATAGTCGTGATATTATAAATGTGAATAATAGAGAGTTTAGTGTTGCCAATTTTATAGTTCGGACAATTGGAAATCAGGTTGACTAAGAATTTGGATAAACAAGGTTATACTGTATTTAGATGAAAAGTTAAAAAAAAAAATCAATAAAGTTCCATTATGGCAAGGGAATTTAGTGTTGTGATTTCCTTTGGCGAGCATATGATCGGGAAATGAAAATATATTATGAATGAAATAATTTTAGTTACATCTCCACTAGTTATGATGTAATTCTCGAAAATACTTACATATAAAAATAACATATACAAGTTTAATTACTAACTTCCACATTTTTGGAAGTCTGTTAAAAATTAATTAAATCTTCGAAATTTTAACTTTGTCACAATTGTCCATCTAACAAATTTGTAACTAACTTTTTTTATTATTTATAATGTAAACACACAAACAAATGTAAACAAAAATAAAATCCTGCATATAAATTAAAAAGTAATTAAAAATAAATTAAGAAAAAATATCTGAAAGAATGAAGAATTCCAGAGAGGGAGTCTCTGTGATGTGTTCATCTCTTATTTTCGATTTATTAATGTAAATTGCAGAGAATACCCGTTGTAGATTAGTAGAGGAATTAGGAAGGTATAACGTTTCAAAAAGAAGTTAACTAGTTTCAGAAAACTAAAGAATCATTAAATCTCTTAGCAAACCAAAAAGGTGTAGCTCTCATCGTGTAACTTTTGAAGATTTGGAACGAGGAACCAATTTAGATTAACAACACATTTGTATCATCTCGATTTTTTCCTAGTTCCTATCTCCTTGTTTCTATACATACTTTAGCTAACAGCATAATCCCAGTCAACTATTCAACTGTCATAATGACAATCCCATAATAATTGTTTCTTCAATTGGCACCACATGCGGCGACCACATCATAAAAACTTCTGTTAATTAGAGGGATAGGTGATAAGGGTATAATTCGTAAATTCGATTACAATTTTAGTAAAACCTGTAAATGATAACCATTGGTTAAATAACTAACACGGAAGAGGAATATCGTTCGAATACAGTGTACGTGAATAAAGCACTCATTGACAGTCTGATTGAACTTGGTTGAGCTTGCTTTGACGTTTTTGAAAGTAAACATTTCAGCACTCCGGGGGTTCAATGAAACTTTGTAAAATTTAATGATTTTAATAAATATAACACATATTTGCAATTGTACTGTTTTGGAAGTTTGAAGTGTATAGATTAATTGAGTTCAGTGTTTTGTGAAATTAAAGCTGTTAAGTTATTAGTATAACGGGGCAATGTTGTAGAAACAATCGCTGAAATTCCGGCGAAAAATCGTTTTTTAAGCAAGTGAATATATTTAAAAAAAATATATCATCTTGTTTTCTAATTATTCGTGAAATTGTTTTTACATGTATATAATAATGATTTGTTTATTTTACAGAGTAAGTAATTTTGATTATAAAAAATGTCTTGTTTCAAAATGTCAAGATTTCACTCCTGGGGGGAATTCTGATGTCTTTGTCATAGCTTAGGCGTATATTCTAGTCAGATATTTTGACATTTCACCTCAAATTTGTCGTACTTTTTTATATTTTCCATATTCATTTTGATTTATCCTTTTCATCAACCACAAAATAAACTAAAATGAATTTACAATAAATTAACATCAGAATATACGCCTAAAAGTACGACAAATTAGTCAACTGCTTCCGAGGTTGTGACAAAAATTTTGTACTGTGTTAAATTTATATTCTCTACCTAATAGAGCAATTCAAGTGCTTAAGTTCGAAATAATATTTTGAATTTGTCATGTGGAGATACATTTTCAGTTCAGTCTACGTACTGCACGGCTTGCTGAGCTGAATAAAAACACGAAAAAATGAGTAGTTCATTTCATTTAGGCGTATATTTTGACATTAAAGTACGACAAAAGGACAGAATCACCCTCCTACCATGACGAAATGAAAACAAACAAAGCACACTAATACATTTCACGAGTGGCTTAAGTTCTCACTCAATACGACAGTTCCTTAGTAGCTATTTATTCAATGATGATAACATAAGAAAAAAAATTGAATACACAAGAATCTAATTCTGAAAAACTGAATATTAAATCTGAAAATCTGAAAAACTGAACATTTCAAGTCAAAATCTGAAAAATTAGCATTTCAGGACAAAACCTCAGAAACTGAATTCAAATATAAAAAAAAAAACTGAGCAGCTTTTGTTGTACTTTAATGTCAAAATATACGACAAAATGAAATGAACTTTTCTACTGCTTTTTTGTGGTTTTATTCAGCTCAGCAAGTCTTCAAGCTTACAATTTCAAAAATTATATTTCGAATTTAAGCACTTATGTTGCTCTAAGTTGGTGTAGAATATCCACTTACCATACTGTATAATTTTTGTCACAACCTCGGAAGCAGATGACCAATTTGTTGTACTTTTAGGCATATATCCTGACATTTATTCATTAAAAATTCATTTGAGTTTATTTTGTTGTTTGATGAAAATAATAAATCAAACTGAATATGGTGAATATAAAAGAACCACAAATTTGTGATGAAATGTCAAAATATGTGACTAAGAGCTAAACTACGACAAAAGATCTGGAGGGTGATTCTGATCTTTTGTCGTACTTAAATGTCAAAATAATCGACTAAATGAAATGAACTTTTCTACTGATTTTTGTGTGTTTTTATTCAGTTCAGCAAGCCTTGCATGACGTAGAATTAACTGAAAATGACACTTCACATTACAAATTCAAAAGAATATTCGAATTTAAGCACTTTTAATGCTCTAATTAGGTGTAGAATTTCCATTTACCAGTGTAAAATTTTTGTCACAACCTCCGGGAGAAGTTGACTAATTTGTCTTATATTTAGTCGTGTTTTTTGACGTTTGTTCATCGAAAGTTCATTATAGTTCATTTTGTGGAAGACAAAAAATGAACTGTGTTGAAAAAAAAACATAGACAAAATATGTCAAAATTCACGACTAATAGTACGACAAAAGATCAGAATCACACTCCAGAATTAGCCCTAGTTGACAAACTTTTCGTATTTTTTGTCATATATTCTAATATTCCTTCCCTGCAAATTCATTTTAGTTCATTTTGTGGTAGATATGAAAATGATAAATCAAAATAAACTATATGATAAAAACCGAAGTAGGTACGACAATAATAGTGGGAGTCAGTACCGAGGGAACCCATAGGAATCTATTGGCATGCTTAATCCTACATATTTTTTGAACATCCTGTTTGTGGACAAATAACCTTTTCTGTAGATAGAAAGTTTATTTTTTCGTATATTACTTAAAAATCATCACAACATAGCATCGTTTTCCATCGGAAAATATTTGTTCACACAATATGAAATTGATGCAAGTAAATATTTTCTACAGTAGCATATTTTCCATTATTATATAAGTACATAATATAGTTGAAGAAAAAAGAAATCGATACAGTTTTCTACAAGTTTAAGAATCCCCATGAAAAGTTGCCAATACCCACCTCACACAAATATACATCTGTACAATAAATGTACTTGTGTATTTTTATTTGGTGTATAAATTTAATATTCTCATAAGGAAATATCGATAGCAACCGCGTAAATCTTAAAAACCAGTCGACTATACAAGAACATGAGAGCATATAAAGCAAGCAATTCAGTTAGTCTCATGGCATGTAACACCACATAACATTATGTTTCTGATGTTGTGCAAATCAAAAGAATACGCATGACACTCTGTGTGCGTGTGTGTGTGTGTTCAAAGAAGCAAATACATACAATCAAATTGTTTCCCCATATCTAACATTATGTGTATAATATGAGGGAATACAAGGATGTATTCTGCCAAGAGCTCCTCCAGTCATAAGAATCTTGCTGACTTAGAGAAAGACAATTGCTTACGGATGTTTCACATGGAATAAATAGAAGGGTCGGAAGGGAAGAAAAGTAGAATAAAAATGTGGAAAATAGGAAAACAACCAAATAACAATTCGATTCTTTATGGAAGACAAGATATTGGAAAACAATCCAAGAACTTTATTGTATGTACCTATATATGGTGACACATTTTGTTTCCTGCTTCCCTGCGTCTTTTCCGGAATATTATGAAAATACATAACATAACATGTGTATCGAAAAAACGATAAATATACGATAGAAATTGCCTTAGCGTCTAAAGAAGAGCAATCGGGCATATTTAATGGACTCGGAAATAAAATTTCGGGCACATACTTGCAAATTAAATCCAATAAAGATTTAGTTTATCCGCAAGTTTATCAATTTCCTTTTCATTATTTTGATGAAAGTGGAAATCTTCTATATCTGTTAATGGAATAAATTAATGAAGAAGTTTTTCTACATATTTAATATTAATCTTTGGGGGGGGGGGGGGGTGAAGATATAAATGCTACTAATATCGTTAAATAATATTGTACCTAGGTTTTCTGCGAAGAGCTTCATATGTAAATTGTCATACACTTTGCAATTCATGTCACGGTTGTCCAGGTTGAAGTCAAGGCCATCTTGGCAGTAGGCAGGTACATACCTCCTCAACTCAGACAGTGAGAACAAGCAGATTGCAAAGGCTTTTCGAAAAAACCCTGCTTATGGCTTTGTACAATTCGGTGAGCTATACTTTTAGGCATTCCTGTGCTTTCCTGGATTGCACGTACCGAAGTACTTGGGCCGTAGTCAACTGCTTGAAGTACTACGTTCTCGTAACGTAAGGAACTTCTTCCCTCGCCAAGTGCTTAGTTTGGAGGTCATCCTTCTGTGGAGAGTAGACGGTGCACATTTGTAAACCTAGATGATTTGACTCGCTAGCGTCACTATCTGGCTCACTCACACTTCATGGAATGACTCTCCGTCTCACTCAAACTAGAATCTTAAAGTTACGGTCTTAAGGCAAGCTTTGGGTACACTGAAATCATTTTTAGTAGGTGAAAAGAAATTTTTCGAAACTGGGTTTCTGAAGAAACATTTTTTTTCTCGTAATCTAGGAAATAATGTAGCAAGTGTTGTGTTGAATTTACATTTATATTTTAGCCATAGTGCAGTAACACAAAATTTATTTCATAATTTGCCTCCATTCTCATAATCTAAATCTTTTATTTTTTGTAAGAATTAGTTATATTTCCATGTTTTTTTTTTTACATTTTGCTTTAGTACTTTTAGAATTTTTGTTTTTACTCTTTTTTTCTTCTTTTATTTTCATTAGTTTTTATTATTGCTATTTTTCAATCATTTAACGTTTCTTTAATTTATTCCAATGTTGATTAATTAGAACGTACTTTTTATTTTATTCTTCTTAATTTTGTATTATTTAATTTAATTTTTTTTATTTAACGCTGGTTATATAAATGGATTTAATCTGTATTCTATCGTCTGAGCTTATAAAATAAATAAATAAATAAATGTTATACCATTTTCGAATGCTTATTAAATACGTCAACTTTTAAAGTTACTTGCCAAACTGTCGTAGTTCATTTTTTTTTTTCAGTACAGTCAGTTAAAGTTGGGTGAAGTATTAATTATCTATTCTTAGTTCGGCAAAATGTGGGATTACATAAGAAAAATAAAATTGAAAAAAAAGTAAACATTTGTAGCAACAGGAGCTTAAGAACCATGACAGGGTGTACATTTTCCCGAAAACAAAAGAATTGTCTATAATTTAAAAAATACATGCCTTAGAATTTTGTTATATTTTTCTGGTAACTGAGGTCTTGAATCGACGCTGGGCTGTTGGCGTAGACCTTCTTTTTCACGTGGCCCCAAAGGAAGAATTCGCAAGGTGTTAAGTCAGAAGATCTCGGTGGCCAATTGTGATCACCTCTTCGAGGGATAACACGGTCCGGTTTCGTTGCTTTTATGGCACGTAGCGCCGTCTTGTTGAAAGTAAACGTTGTCCAGATCAATACCATTCAATTCCGGCCATAAAAAATCAATAATCATCTGTCGATAGCGCAATCCATTCACCGTAACTGTTGCTCCTGCCTCATTTTCGAAAAGTAAGGTCCAATTTCCCCGCGGGACCATAAACCGCACCAAACAGTCACGCGTTAAGGATAAAGAGGCTTTTCAACAATAACTCTTGGGTTTTCCGAGCCCCAGATGCGACAATTCTGCTTGTTGACGAAGCCATCGCCGTGGAAATTGGCCTCATCACTCAAGATGAGTTTTCGATGGAATTCCGGATCATTTTCATGCATTTCAAGGACCCAATCAGCAAAGACTCGACGTTGTTGATGATCGGCCGGCTTGAGTTCTTGTGTTAACTGAACTTTATAAACCTTAAGACCCAAATCTTTATGCAAAATACGGTGTAATGACGTTTGTGGAAAGCCTAATTCCAAAGAACGACGAGGAATGGACAAACCTGGGTTTTCTTCAACACTTTCGGCTACGGGTTTTATTCTTCATATCACTAACTTGTCCCGACAGCTCGAATTTTTCTACCAATTTCTGTATTGCGGTCCGACATGGTGCTTCACGACGACCCAAAAATGTTCGAGTTTTACGAACCGTCTCTGCCACATTTTCACCATTTTTATAGTGAATTTTAATAATTTCAGTGCGTCGTTGAATCGTGTATCGTTCCATTTTTATTAATGGCGTAGTTTCTACTTGTCAAATGTCAAAAAATTACAGCTCCAAAAGTGACATCTACCGAAGTAGCGGGCTAATTAAAATAACACCTCTTATTAGAAAACCCTGTATTATGATTTGGTCTATCACCAGATTCCGGCTTGACGTCGACTTACGGGACACCCTGTATATAAATTTTAGGAAATTGAAATGCATCTTCATCAGATATTGTAAGAGATTGTGTGACATTATCAAAAAATATCCAGAAAAGCAAAGATTTTTCTTTTGTAGGTATATTCTCATCCACATCTATACTGGATAATCTAAAACTCTTCATACTTTTAATCCTCAATCATTTCACTCAACACAGTGAAAAGTAAAACCGCTTCAAACGTCAAGAGTACCTATACAGTTCGAGTTGACTTGATTGACTACGGACGATGAGATTGTTATGATAAGTGTGTCTCTCATTAACCATCCCTTCAGACCGAGGAGAGCGAAAATATAAGACTTAACATAAACAGATAAACAGATGGTTTTGTTGACACAGGAATCGATTTAATTGCATTCCCAAACACCGGCTGCCCGTCGCGGTCCCAATCGATTTTATTTTGATTATGATATTGCATTTAATTCTTCGTCGTTATCAGAGCCGAGTAGGCCTCATAAGCGCTCATCAGACAAGACCTTTATCATTTATGGTGTATATGTCAACATTCGTGTTGTCGTGCCTTCATACTGCATGATTCGAATTATTTTTAAATTGGTTATCTGATGAATGAGGAGATAAATTTTTCGAGTCACTAATGATGCGTGCGGAAGCATTAATAAACCATACAGCGATAGTAATGATTAAATAAATGTGAAAGTTTTTAGAATAACAATGTGACTTGATGCCATTGTGGAGGCGAAATTAATTTTAGATTATATTTTTTATTTGTTGTTTTTTTTTTTGCAAATAATTAGGAGACAATTACCTTAATTAATATGCGGGATAGCATTTTTGTTGGTTTTTATGAAGACAAATAATGTGTGATAGTGAACTATTTACATATTATTATTGTAGTAAATATAATTAAAATCAAATTGAATTTTTTGAATAATATTAAGTGATTTTTTCCACTGGCATGATAATTTCTATGAATATTAAATCTATAGAGAATTTAAATTAGATTCGGTTCAATGCTGCATCATCGTACGATTGTTTCGTTTTTTGATTTTTGTAGTCAAGAGCTTGGAAACTTTATGAATTGTTATTCAACTACGTTTTACAAAATAATAAGGTCTATACTTTAACTTCCTCTTACAATATTGCGTAAGGTTGTTATACTTGTTGCAAAAGTTTTGACAATAATTTTTGAAAATCAATTTTGTTTATAATTTTTGAATAGTGTTTATTTTATTATATTTTCAAAAATGTAGTGCGGAAAACTATACGATAAAAGAAAGGTGTTCAAAACTTGATATATATTTTAAATGATATTATGCTTACCGTTACATACTCCTGTAGATTTCTTATTTTGAGAATATTCTAGTATTTAATTTTAAGTCTCAATATCATACGTAATGGTATCATATTCCGATTAGTAGAAACAAAACTCAGTACAGACAACTTTATTTTTCCCCAATCAAGGAATAATAGCTCAGGTTTCAATTGAGGGGTTAACTACAGGGTATCCAGTAGAAATGAAAACCTTCTTGAGGGATGATCTTTACTGCCTACAAAGAAAGATAGGCCAGTAGTCGCATATTTAAGTCTTTCAATCTGGCGTCTTCCCTGCGCTACTACATTAGGGTGTTTAAGAAATACTTACTATTTCTAATACTAAGACTTCTTGGAGCCAGTTTCGCACTAGGGTGCATTCTCCAATGTTAAGACATCTTGTATTTTTTACCAAAACCAGAAAATAAGAGCTAGTTCTCTAGCCAAATCGTTTCGACCCATCAGTCTCTCCTCAAGACCATCGAGAAAATTTTAGACTTTTACACAAAGGAAATTTTTAATAAATCACCATTTTACGTTAAGTAGTTTGCTTATCTGGCAAGTCTACTGGGACTGCCATCCACGCATTATAAGTCAAAGACTTGGAAAAAGATGTTGAAGCTTTATGTAGACTTGTAGATAGAAGTAGTCTACGATAACATCTCCTAACGAATAATGACTCCACTGCTCGATAACATTGAATTGACCTTTTCAAATGAGACTCAATTCCTAAGGGTCAAACTTAATAAAAACCTTACCTGTATCTTGCATCTGTCCAGCGTGACCCTGACCAGTAGTGCACCCAGGATTTGGTTTGGTTTTGGGGGAGGCGGACATATGTATGCAAAGTCCAAAAGCGGTCCAAAAAATAAGGCTGAAAAATCGTGTCGAAAATATTGCATTTCCAGTTTTAATTGCTAAAATCTCGACATGGACCATAAAGCCACTGTTTTCTTTATCTTCAATAGATTAATCATAAATTGATAAACAATGAAACGCATTTATTTATTTATTTAAAATCCACTCAGTTTGTGTGATTTATACAAAAATTTAGAAAGAACCTAAGATCCGATCAGTATTTTTGACGTGAGGTGCGGCATGAGTGACATAGGTTCACGCGAAAAATCAATACACATAAATACATCCAAATACATTTGATATTATTCTATTTTTATTCTATATACATATTCCTTGTGTCAGTAATAGTCAGTGACTTGAATTATGGCACTGATGTGGTGCCGTAGGAATCTGCGGCAGAAAGTGGACGCAATATGGACGTCAGTGTACGCAATGTGTACCTATATGAAACTACAAAACTGCAAATTAAAAATTTTCCCTATACATTGCACACTTCGCAAATTTCTAGCATTTTAATATTTGAAAAAAAATGCTGTCCTGATCTTCATGGTCATAGCTATAATTTATTACCTGCCCCGGTCGCGGCAACGTCATAGGACTGTGGGAAAATTGAAAGTTACAGAGTTCATACATATTACCTAGTAATTAAAATAAGCAAGCAAAAGTATAACATACAAAGTTTGGAGATACGAGCTAAGAGCTAGAGTACCAAGAAATGAAAATTGATATAATGAAAAGAAATATAAGAATACAACGAAATATTAGCATAATATTTCATATATATTATGAGGTATATGGTATTTGAAAGTTAGGATTTCATCTAAGAAAAATGCCATCTCAAAAATATATGTGAAAAAAGATATCAAAGATAAGTATTATATCCGTTATCCCTAAATATCCTGGAAGACATACTTTTAATTATATTATTTTTTTTTTATTTTCTGCCTTATATTATCCACTAAGGCATATCAAAATTTCAACTTACGATTTTAACGGGATCAGGGAGTTAAAAATAAAGCTAGCCTTACCAATTATATGCATTTGCTCAGTTGCTAAGTTTCTTAAAAACTCCATGAAAGTTAGTAAGTAATCATCTGTAAAAGTGGAAATTAGCAAGTAATTATCTGTGAAAGTGGTACGAGCTAAAAAAAAACTGACCCTCTGCCGAAAGGGGGGGGGGGGTCCCCATGAGCGTGACAATAACAGCTCTGGGATATCTCGAAACGTGTTGTCGTTTCACTGCCAGGACAGATAATCGGGTCTGAAACCCAAAAATTATGTATTGGCTATATATTACGATTGCCAGGCGTATGGCCACCTGGCCACCTATGAGGGTCCCAAACTAATAAAACATAACTGAGGCTCAGCTAAAAAAAAATCACCGTGTGGCTTTTCTTGGAGTCACTGGTGCCCAAAGCATCTTACCAATGGCCGGCATGAAAGCATTTGCAGGTGAGCAATGAAACGATCACCAATGCTATAATGTTCCAAAGGGAGGAATAGATCAAACTGGATTTCTTAAGAGTATTTGATGTGATTTTGAGAGACCGATAACAGCGGTGTTTCAGCAAATCGTTCTTCTAGTAAGGATTAATGGTGTGATATGACGACGATTCTAGAACTGGATATTCAAGCCGCTCTCAAGGTTCTAAGGTCCTTCACCATTAAGTTAAGAATACTCTGGGAATGTCTGAAAAGCTTCAAAACTGTGTCGAGGAGAAATAAAATCATTGTCATGTGTCTACCGTGAATGGGAATGGTCTTAACGGGAATTCAAGAGGGGTTCTATCAGGTTACAGCACAGTGAATGCAAGGCCACCTGTACACACTCCTCCACAAATATAAATCTAGCTTTCTTATAACACGGTAGATAGGTTCCATGTTGTGTGAAACCGTGCGATATGAGTCACTACATAAACGATGATGATCAATATAAACAACTTTTTTTAAATAAAGTATATATATTTTTATGTAATTTTTATTTAATAATTTTCTTTATCATCACTTTTGAATGTTTTAGATCTAATATTAATAGAGCCTTGTGTACTTCAGAATACAATTTAGAAACAAATCTTAAATAAATCTTAAGTTCCTCAAGCTTTTGAATATTACGGTAATGGCTTTTTAGTTACACCTTTAAGTGGCACGTACATTCAAACATTTATAAACTAGCATGCGTTGTATCATAAAGACTCCCAAAGAATTACTGCACAAAAGTAAAGGTATATGATCTTTAGGTATCAGTAGTAGTTTCTTTTATATTCTGTTAGGCATTTTTTTCCACAAAAGCTCAATTTCATCGACACTAAAATCTAGACGTCCTATGAATCGTTGCTTTTCCATAAATATTTATAATTTTTACTGACAGATTCATGATTGACCTATGAAGCGGCAATTCTTATACTATGAATTGCAAAACGCTCTTTAAGTTTCTCAAACCAAACTTTACTTGCATTTTCTTTCAGATATTCGTAGATTTTCAGAGCTTTATTGACAGCTATACATAACATTAATCCAAATAATTAGTGCTTTTGACGTTTTTTAAAATTATTGACGAGGACGAGCTGTATATTTTGCGGAATTCCTGCAGGAAAATTTCTAATTTCTTTCTAATATTTTTTAATGGTCTTGACTCTTGTTTCATTTAAATTGAGTGTTCTTAAAATGTTTGATTCTTTTTTCTTTTTTTTTTAAAGACGATCCAAAATTTGTATTTTTATTTGTAAAGAAATGCATTTTCTCTGAAACGATTGTATTTTTTATTGTTATCAGGCATAGATACTGAAATTTAATTATCAAAAAATTAGTCTTAGAAACAAAAGTCGCTCTTTAGCACATATGTAAACTTTATTTTGTAAACGAGCTCCTACCAAGCTCACAGAAACTAAAATTAGCTGAAATAAGTTTTTTCTGCAAAATAGATCACTCAAAAACTGTAAAAGAGCGCTCCTATGGAATCATAGAGTGTTCTCTTATCGTACTTCTCTACAATTCTTTTTTTCACCATTCCATTTCCGCAGAGGTCAGCATCAGCATTCCATTTGAGCTTCCATTGCAGCGCTCATGAAAAGATTTTGAGGAGACAATTCGAAGCATATGTGAGCTCTTTCAGAAAATCTGCAATACGGGAAAAGTAGTGCTCTCGAATAGATTTTGGTAAGGTAATAGAGGGGAATTTGTACAATATATATACACAGTGCACAACTCAACTAGAAGATTTGAAATGATCAGTATTTCTCGAATTGTTAAATAAGTAGAAGAACGTTTTCGAGAGAGTTGACTATATGAATAGCTCATTTTCATACCAAAACTCTTTTAATCATACATTTTGGCAATTTTAGGGGACTTGTTGATGTTTTCTTAAAAACCTTTTACTACTACTAATTTGGAGCGGTCCAAAATTGCTTCCTTTAGAGTTGCTGTGTTATACAAGGCTTTTAGCAATTTTATTATAGTGTTCCAGTGAAACCGTGTTATAGCTCCTACTTCATCTCTTGGAAGCAGCATTGAATTTTTAAAACCGTAACAAATGTACTCTGTTTGACCCTCCAAATGAAAGTATATCTAAAGGAGTTCAGACTGCTAATTCCTCAATTCCATAGATTCAGTGCTTCACTGATTTCACTGCTCGAGTATTTTACGGGCTGATTATTTCGTTTATTATTCAAGCAAAAGAGTTAAATGGATTTGTGAGAATGTCATTAATATAACGAAAGCTCATCATATCGAATTTCTGAAAATATAGTCAAAGACATAAAATCAGACTTTGATCAATTCTACTGTATTATATGGATTCCCCTTAAATAACTTGCTTTCTATTTTAAATAATAAAATAGACTCTCTAATTGCAACTCATCTCTAAATCAAGTATTGTTCTCAAAGTTTGGAGCACAATAAGTCTCTAATTTTTGCAAATATTTTTATCTCTCAAATGCCAATGTGTTCTTTCCAATTGTATGTTTTTTTTTTTATTTTTTGCATTGTATATGGTATCAATAATAGTAGTCATTAGTGAAGTTAGCCATATATTTGTTTTTAATACCCTAGATGAAATCTATAGGGTATACTAAGTTTGTCATTCCGTTTGTAACACCTCGAAATAATGATAGTAGAGCAAAATGGATTGATCACCCACGCATAATATTAAAAGTTATTTTGATTTTTGCATGTCCGTCCGTCTGTCTGTCCGTCCGTCTGTCTGTCCGTCCGTCTGTGCTCACGATAACTCGAGAACGAGTATACTTAGAGATACGGACTTTAAAAAGAAAAAGTAAAATTTAGTTCGAAAATGATACAAATCGGCCAACACCTTCATGGGGTTGCAATACAAAATTTTCGTTTGCCACCATATATTTGGACACTTGAGAACGCATCGATATAGACAGCTGAAATTTGGTACATGGTGTTTTCATTGTACTAGCAAGTAAAATTGCAAAAATAGTCTAAATCGGGCAATTCCTTCTTGGTGTTGCCATATAAAAATTAAGGTTTTTTACGTATACTGTGAAAACGGTCAGTCCAAGACATTTTTATTGTACCAAATACTTCTTCAGAATACGAAATCTTATCAGATTGGTTATAATCGTTTTTCATGTCCGACAAACCGTTCTAGAAATATATGCGAAAGACAACTTCAAAAATCAAACTTGCATAGATCGGTGACCATACGAAGTTTAATACGGGCATTTATGTAGGGTATAATAAGAATTGATCTTAGACCAATTCAAGCTTTTTCACTTGTTGTTTTTATAAGTTCAGTCTGGACCCTTTGGACCCTACTAATAAATCTTTACTTGAAATAGATTCCTTGCCTCATCATCTGGTTAGTTTATGACTTTTTATTAAGCTTCTATTTGGCCTCCCCTGTTTATGCTCTTTCTCTACGTCGCAGTTTTTCGCAGTAGACTATAAAGCATGTATCGTCATCTGAGAATTGATGTGACGTACATATATGCAGTTCACACCAATTTCAATAAAACGAGTTTTAAGTTTATGTTCTTATTTGTAAAAAATGGTACGATAGAAATATTTAAAACTTTATTATAATATTCTAAAGATAAAGATCTTCCACATTTTTAATCTTAGGATCCCGGCAATGACATTTTTATTAGTTATTATATGTTTAAAAATGTATGCCTTTTGCCACATATGCCAAATTTTGTACCGAATGAATCAGAATTATGTAGGTATGCAGGTATGCAAAGAAATATGTATATAATCAGGTCTACTGGGAATATTATTCTATCAGATCGCAATCGTGTGTGCATAACTACTATCATAGAAGCCTCAAGTACTAGATGTCGCATACAGTACCAAAAAAATATACAAAATTTATGTAGTCCATTCCGGAACAGGCCACAATATTTAAACTGATGTATACGTCGAGTGCTTTTTTTTCGTATCTGAAGTGTTAAGGAAGTCGATCAAATGTATACAAAACTGCTATTATAAAAAACACTTGCTTTCAGCATGCTCTAAAACATGTTATGGTCCATTCCAGAATGCCCTACGCATTTCACAATCTGTATACTCTGCTCTAGTATGCCATGCGACATCTAGTTCTTGTGCTATCTATGCTACTATATAGACGCTAAAAATATGGAACAAAATTTAACGAAATCTGATAGGGAAATCCACAAAACAGTTGTATGTTTATTTCTCATCGACTGTTTTTCGGGTTTTTACTATAAGATTTCGACGATTTTTTTTAAATTGTTTTTCTTCTATAGGTATATTAGTTTTGTAGTTGGATCTAATCTAATCGAACTCCCCGGTAGATCTGAATATCATTACATTACAAGTATGTAATTGTTTAAGTAACTGTTTTATATATTTCAAATAAAAAATGTTTTTTAATCGGGTTTAATATATTTATTTAAAAAAAGTAACTAAATAATCAGTTCTTTACAAAAACAATAACATAAAATAATCAGAAACTCAATTCAATTTTCTATAATCTGAATAAACTATTTACTTTATATTAAGTATTATAATATTGCTGGAATTTCTTGCAAAAAAGGTAATAAACACCTTATATCATTAATTTTATCTTGTTTAACATTAAAACGTCGATTAAATACATTTTTTTGAGTTGCTGTTATATATTCTTGGGTGGTTTTTAAATTGCGAGTGTTGTTTTATATTCAATTTCTCTTGACGATATCTTATATTTGACAGTACAGTAGGATTATATTGCAAAAATATAATTTTACTAAAAGTCATATATTGGAAATTCAGTCTATAAGCTTTACTCGGAAATGCAAGAAAATCATTAGCTCTCATTTCAATCAGTCATAATTTTATTTTTTCGAAACTTTTTTAGCAGTCTTATTAAGGAAAGAAGACTACGTATCTCGACTCCTTCAAATGCCTATCAATCGCAATTGTTCTTTTATAGCATCGAAATATGTAATAAGAAGCAACGAACATACGGCAAAGCAAGCCTAATCAACATGTCAACAATCTTAGCGTATTTACTCTAGATAATATACGCACAGCAAGCCAAAAGTTTAGTTCTGAAAATCTCAGGCATATACGTAATCTGACATAAGGTAAATCATTAAAAAAATTAAAAAAAAATTGCTGATATTTTCATACGTTCAATGCTGTATACGCCAAAAAATGGCATATACTTCAAAACAATATGGTTGTTGCTGTTTTTTTAGGTGATATACGTCATAATTCACACTAAGTAGCTCAAAAACCATGACAGGTAGGGAAAACGGATTACATATTTGAAAACTTTTGTATTGAATATTAGCTTAAAATTCGTTAAAATGGCGTATACTTCCAACCAATTCTTACGTGTCGATATGCATAAGTTATTGTGTTCAAAATTTTAAAGTATCCATGTAAAACATATAAATGAAAAATTGTACTATATCATCGTACAAAATTTAACACTACGTTTTATTTATTTTTTCAAATGAGTGTAGGTGTCATTTGAAAAAATAATCCCTAGTTATGATAATAAAATGAATTAGAATAAAACGAGGAAAACCACGCCGAAAAAATCACGTTTCTTGTATGGGGGCAACCTTTAATTTTTAATTTTATTTTATTTTAATAATTTGTTTGTTATAGCGGCAATCCAAATACATACTCAGTGAAAATTTCAATTATATACTTATTACGGTTCATGAATTGACAGACAGACAGACGAACATCGGAGGCTCAGTAATAGAGTTCCTGTTTTTACCCTTTGGGGCCGGAACCCTAAAAATGATTTGTTACGGTAGGGCAGTGTTTATTGTAAGAAGAGTAACATTCTCGGATTAATATATTTCTTCCATTCATCGAAAATTACAAGGCCAATTCTCACAATTAAGTGGAACTGCAATATTCCCCCTTTTACACTCAGTGGATAATTAAACATACAAAATGACTATCTTAATTTATATTTATTTCATAATTTTGTAATCTTATTCATTTTTCCACTCACTCGTTCAAATATATTCGTAAATTTTGTCAAGGTTTTTGGCGTAAAATAATAGATTTATTATTCCTTTCAATACCTACCTGAACAGTATGAAGACACAAAAAGTGTAAATAGAGACAATGTCAAAAACAAAATTTTTATTTCATCATTTTATTGAATGCCTGGCAATATACATCCGCTTTCAGATGACTTCAATTAATAAAATTTTCAACATTATAGAATTTTCTCGAAAGTCGACAAACAGTTATGACAACATCATAAGCAACATTGATACTCATCAGAAGCTTTCAACATGAATAACTGAAATCTCCTTAGACCGCAAATTAATTAATTATTACGAAATAATTTAATTGGAATGTCTTTAGCGCTATAAATGCGCCACTAAGATGTCGTTACTGTTTTCACGGTTAGGTTAGTACGCAAGGGTAATAACTTGCAGATGCAATTAAGCAAAGTAATCAAACATTATACCTACATCCTTGGCAAGTAGTAGCTCAATTAGGTATTCTCTATTTATTATGGCCTAATAAAATTCGCGCAGATTGATTGTAAGACAGAAATATAAAAACAATTTTCATCGAAGTTATGCACATTAACGACGTAATAAATGAACACAAAGTCCAAGTCAAAAAGTTGAAGAGCGAATTTCCACTCCCAGTCAATTCCTTACAAATCTGCCTCCCCTATCTTGCTTATGATACGGTAAATTATTCAATTTGTTCCTGGGAACAGTTTCAGAGGCAATTAATGTCACCCTATTATTAAATGATCCCTAATTATGCGAAATAATTTAAGTCGGGAGAACCAACAGCTTGGCAGAGGAAGAGAAGCAACAACCTTTGCGGCAGCTCTTTTGTGCCTTTGTGACCAATAAAGCAAAGCAAGAGAAATTAAAAGGGACCTAATATCATATTCCATTAAGAACCCAGAAGAACCCACCCTTTGAATGCGCATACATATGGCCCTACATATTATATGTATGTACAATATATATGTATATGCCAATATATAGGAATAGGAGCGTGTGTTTTCGGGTTGATTCGGAGGACATTACCTTTAATTTAATAATTGCCTTAACGTTTACGGATTGGGATAATTGTCTTCGAAGAGTTAAAGGGACACCATTCCTTCCACATACTCGTATTATATAATGTACGGAAAATCGAAAGGGTTTAGTAAATGTGTGTCTATTTAAAAGCTAACTACATGTTATAGTGCAGAGGAAAGTTATCCTTTTTGTTTGGGGAAGAATATAGTCATAGTAGTTATGTAAATTTGTTTATGTTCTATGTACCTACGTCTTAAGATTTTAGAGATATGCTGGAGATGTAACTGCGTCATGCTGTATCCTTGTGTATGTTTACACGTGTTTTGAAAACATTTGCACAATTTTACTAAATGAATTTATCAATTTTGTAGGGAAACCCTGTTATATAAAATTTTGCATTAATAATTATTTTATATATTTTAATCTATGTACAAGATGTGTGTCAGTTTTAATTGGGAATTTCAATTAAAAGACAAAGATGCAAAATTCCAGGACAAATACGAAATTAAAAATTGTAAATGTGTAAAATGAATATGAAGTATAGCGAGCCATAATTTACAATATCAAAGCTAATATTTCCGTATGTATGTATATGTAGATAATTACATACACTCTTTTTCGATTAGTTTTTGTGGAAGTTTTAATGACAGTTTAATACCTAATTCTATTCAAGATTGTTGTCTTCATCATAAGAGGTGATATGTTATCCTAGATGCAAACATAGGGTTTCGAAGAATATTCATTTACATTATGCCTGCAGCTAAATTTAATAACGAAAAGGAACTGTAGGATTAAAAAACCCTTAGTTTTTTAAATGTTTTTATTCTGTACAAAAACTTTAGAGGTTTATTGAGTGATTTCATGAATATATGCAAATTGCACTGCGTTATTATAGCCAAGTGTTTGTAGTAATAATTTAAGAGTTTAATTTAAGAGTTTAATTTGTTTCGCCTGCCGAAAATTTGGAAATAAGGGCTTGTCTGGCCCGTAATGGTAGTTTAGTTTAACGGGTAGTTGAGAGATTTGAAGTGTAATCGCCACGTAATTTTTCTTCTGGAAAGGGGAAATTAAAAATTGGTTGGAATTTTTTCCAGGCTATGACGTGTAAATACTAAAAAATCGTATACTAAAATTAAATGTACCCTGATGAGAGAAAACAAATAGACTTAGATATGCATAAGTGAGAAATTGCACAGACCAACAATATTTAAGTTCACCGTTGACTAATCTTCATTAATTGTACTTGCCATTCTCGAAATCGACCATACAATGGGTATCCTGAACTGAAATAAAGCCCAACTAAATAACTTCACTTCGGCTTTATTTCTATTTTCGAAAAGATAGTATTTCGGCTTCATTTCCTTTCGGCATTACATGTATACATACATATAGTTATTTCTCAAACAGAGTTTCACAATAAAATTCATGAAATATATTACGAAAAAAAAAATGTATACATATATATATTTTTATATGAAAACAATTGTTGTTCCCTGCACAATATGCCACAAATTGGATAGAGTACGGATGATTTTTGATGTTTATAACGTTTTTTTCTTCTTTTTCTTATACATTATTAAGCTTAGGGGATACCCTATGATGCAAAGCACAACACGTCAGGAATAGGGATAGGGACAGTATTAGGTGACATGAGGAAAATGGCGGAGGTGCTGATATTAGTCACTCTTGAACTTTCGCAGGTTGTAAGCCCGAGGAAAAACAGAAAATGGTAGTTTGTTCAACATTCGCACAATTCTGGATAAGAAACAGTCACGGAATTTTACTGTAAGACCGAAACTATTTTGAAAGGTGAAAGAATATGTGCGACTTGCAGCACGAGTATTGAGTGAAAGGCATCCAACTGCGGCGGTGCTCGAGTGACTCGATATGAGAAATTATTGCCATTGAGCTTTAAAGCTCTCTTTTGGATAATATCCAATGAAATTAAGGCTGTAAGATCGGCCAGCTCTAGCCCAGATGTGAGAATTTTATTCCATTCTAGGTCTGATATCGGACTTGTACTGGAGCGTGACACTTGATGGGCTGTAATATTTCTTAAACCTTTTCAGAAATCCAAGGCATTTCGATGCTTCTTTGACAACAGATAAGATATGGCCTGTCCAGCTTAGCTTACTGGAAAGGTTAATGCCGAGAATGCATAAAGACGGTGTATCGTAAGTCAGTGCTCCAGCAAGAGAAATGGGAGTGAAAGTTATTATCTTGCTTCAAAGAGATGAGACAGCTTTAGGACGCGACTCATTGTACTCCAAGCGTGGATATTATCAATGATATTATCATCTAATCTTGTTGACAGATGTGGCATTCCCTCTGGAGTTGGCAGGCGCATCAAAGGAGTAAGCGAAATCAAGGTTACTGTCATCGGAAAAGCTATGAATGGGATTGAAAGTAAGGGAAGGCAGATCATTAATGAGAATTAAGAAAAGAGATGAACAGATCAACCCAAATTATACAATCAGATGGAAAACCTTCAATCCATAAGGAGTGAAGAGACCAAGAGCTCTAAGTTTGACTAGAAGGGCAGGATGCTACACTCTATCAAAGTTCTTTGAAATATCCAGGACAACGATTTTGGATTCACCAAAATTGTGGAGACTACGATTCCAACGCTCCGTAAGCAAAGTCAGGAAGTCTCCAGATGAGTGTCCATTCCGGAATCCATATCGTTGATAAGTTGATTGGTTTCTAGATACTGCATTAATTTAGAGTTAATGATACAAAAATCTTGGAAAAAATTGAAGTGATTGCAATTAGTCGATAATTTAAGGGATTGCTACCCTCTCCTTTTTTGGGAATAAGCTGAACGTGAGCTAGTTTCGAAGCAGTTTGAAATTTTCCTGTCGAATTAGAAAAGTAGAATAGTTTTCGCAAAGGTCTAGCCAAGAATTAGGCAAGCAGGGGCGAGAAACCATCAGGACATACGGCTTTGGAGACGTTGAATCCCTCAAGGTCGTTGAACACATCTCTCGTGCGGACGTGTGTTGGTTCATGTACATATCCACGCGGGAGATGCAAAACAGGTGTCTGTGAAGTAGGTGGAAGATGAGAATTTGAAGCGAATCTAACAGGCAAAATATTAGCTTTATTCAGGGAGTCAACAACCACTTCATATTTATTAAGTAGCGAAGGTATAGAGGAACTGCTGAAGTTGTTCCTAATGGATTGACGAGAGACCAGAAACTTTTGCTAATTTTACGGATTGTCAAGATTCTTTGTCTAATACTCTCATAAAAAAAAATCTTTCTCTGGTTAATAGGTTTACAGGTGTTCCGTGCAGCCTTGTAGATATTAGTTCGATATTAAAATAACATTGTTGACACATTATTAAATGATTGATGGGTAATAACAATGTATTTCGATTATTATTGGCATATATTGAACATAATAACGAGTATTTATATTATTAAAATTATTATCGACTTCACTATTATTATTAGCTTCTACCTGCTAGGTTTTCCAATCTAGTTCTATTTATTTAAATTACGTCAATCTGATAATATATAATGCATTCTATTGAAAACTTATTGAAATTTTCAAATTGAAACATTATTTGTGCTTTTTTTCTTCGGTGGATCATGCAGCTATGTAACATCTGATTTAAGAAATTCAGATGTTTTCGTAAATTCTTCATCTAAAAGAACAACTACAAAATTTCCTTTTTTTTGGTAACTTTTCTGATAAAGAATTTTTGTTTAGCCTTCTCCTGTAATTTACCGCCTTTTCTAAGTCAATCAAAATCAAGAGTGCTTATTAACAATTACTGAACATAATAAAACAATAAAAAATTGCATTTCTTTTATTTAAACAGATTGTAAATAATAATGATTCAATGCCCTTATATACATACATATTTATTTTTCTTGCTTTTTTATTAGAAAAATCTTCAATTACACTGTCAAAATTTATATCTTTTGGTGTTTTTCTATGGAAAGTATAGCTATAAATTTCACAGACAGTTATATATATATAAAATACATGACAGGAAGTTTGGTGAAGTCGGATGAGCCCGCTGCGTTGAGGCTAGGAGTTTAATAATCTAATTTTATTATTAATAAAATAATAATATTAATAAAAATACCAACTTTAAACTACTAATTAATTCTTCATTGAAATCAATTTAGATAAAAGATATAGAAATTACATTGGCGACTTATGTATAAGCGAGAAGGCGAACTTAAAGAACGCGACGATTCACTTCAGATTTCAGACTTAAGACTAACTGTAAATAATATTTTCCCATTTTGCAATTACTCATTTGTGCGCTTTTTACTTTAAAAAAATTTCTGACTTCGCGTCTATCGCGCAGGAAAAGGTGAATTTAATATTATACCTTCGTTCTCACGCGAACGCAAATTATTTTTGTCAAATATGAACGTGAGTGAATATGAATGAACATATAAATTGAATTATGCTGATTTGGAAAAATATAATGGAAAATGCAAATGTTGTTCACAGTTAATTTCATATAGATTTTATATTACGTTTTTTATTGTATGGTCTATAACAACTAGGCTGGGATAGATCTAGTTTATACTTTATCACAACTTTTGGCATTTAATTACAGAATTTTCGATGTTAAATCCAGCAGCTTATTATCTTTCATTGAATTCGGAAATCTGTTCTCAAGAAAACTTTGGTTCGATATGCGGAGTTAATTTAAAATGGGGATTATAGAAATCTAGAAAAAAAGAAGGTAAAAGTCAGGAAATTAAGGTTGCCGGCGCGCACACTGTGTTCAAGTAAAAGTTCACTCCGCCGAAGTTATCAAAAGTCGGCTGAGTCAGAATCTTAAAAGCTCGCGCTATGTTTCGGCCTTTATAGTGGAACGAAAATAATTTTTAATTAATTTTAATTTGGAGAAGCTCTTTTCGCAACTAGCCTCACAGTGGCTATTGTTAAAAAATTGTGACAATATTATTATGTTGGGAACAGTGTTTTCCAACTATTTCAGTAAAAATGTGTTTTCACAAAAGCGCGGGAACATAATATGAGAGTATAAAGAAGTACAAGAAGAAACTGATGTTTTTATTAAATTTTTAACTTTGTTCTGCTTTTCCAGCATAACACTGCAATATTCAATGAATATAATACGAAAAACTCAAAACAAAATCGCTGAAAATAACATTTGTCACTAAATGACGTTGCAACACAACAAGTTCCTCTCAAATCGGCCAGTTATTCTTTGTACAATATCTATTGGCGATGTTCATGACCATATTAGTTTGTATTAGGTATTATGTCGACTTTCAACACTACAATAATTCTTTTAAAACAAGCGGTACTTTACGGTAGAGTTAGATTGACATTTTCGACGCAGGGCTAGCGTCGCTTTCGCCGAGTTGGAAAAATATGCCGTTAGATTGAACGCGTTGACATTTGAGAAGAAAGTTTATTTACAAGCACAGGGAACAGTAGTAGAATTATGGAAGGAGGTCAAGTATCTAGGCTTTAAAATAGACAGCTGACTAACCAGGAACACCCCCGTAAAAAAGTACAAGGCATATACATCTATTATAAGACTTGTGTTATGGTCTCATTGGCTTCACTCGTTTGGTGACCAAAAACTGAACAAAAAAAGCTCAAGCAGTATAATGACTTACATGTCTAGGAGTAATCGGTGCCATGCCCATATGCCCATATGTAGCCTTAGAGGCTATACTGCACCTACTTTCTCTCGACTTGCATGTTAGAAAGGAAGCCATCCTTAGTGCAATAAGACTGCAAAGGGTAAAGCTCCTAAGTTCAGGCAATCTGGGTGTTCACCTGAAAATCCTGCAAGAACTGCTAGAGGACCCAATGGCTAACCCAATCTCAGACATTATGCCGAAACGTCATTCAAGGTGATCTATCAAAGCGTTAAATTCACTTACCTTTGAGTCTGTCTTATTGTCTTGAAGCAACTGGCGGAAAAAGTAAGATTACGCTTATTTGGGGATCAGGACATAAAGGCATTATGGGTAACGAGATCGCGGACTGGCTTATAAATTATCAGCAGAGATGGGCGAATCTGAGCACTTCTAATGGTGCTCGGAAGGAACAATGCGGAACTATGGTTGACATCATCACCGGCCACAGCTCGTTTCACGCTCATCTAACAAGGATGGGACTTGTTGATAACCCTGAGTGTCTGTTCTGCCTGGAAGGAGAGCTAGAGACAACCGAACACTTTTTGTGTGCTTGTTCGGTCTTCGCCCGGAACAGGCTGGATACTCTAGGCTCTGCCCTCTTATCTATAGATCAGTTGAAAAACCTTCCCCACCAATACCTGATGCGCTTCATTAAGAGAACAGGAAGGTTTTGTTGATAGGGCACCTAGCAGGACAGCACAATGGGCCGCTCTGGCCTCCGTGCTTGGATTCTATCGTCCCTTGCCTTAAAAATAAAAAAACAAACAAAAGGAGCTAGATCTCTGTTAACTAATCCAAGGCCTGTTTTCGAACATCCAAAAAGCTATCTATCGGCACAAGTAAGCCTTTGGGAGCACAAAATTAAACTGGCATACTGAGAAAATATCCGGTGCTGAGACAGGCGAAGAATTTCATTACGTATTCGTAGCACAGGACTAAAATATTCCTCATGCTCAGCAAGTAGAAATTAACGCTCATAACGGGCCTATTCACAGACATTGCTCACTTAAGTACTACTTTAAAAATATGGGTAAGGTCGATAGTGATACCTGTCGCATCTGCATGGAAGGCGAAGAGACTTCTGAACACTTCCTCTGTGACTGTGAAGCTCTGGGCCTTATAAGGCTAAAATATCTAGGAAAAGCATTCCCATTACTAGATGATGTTGCAAAGAATGTTATATGTTTCGTAAAAGTTGTTTAGTTTGAATGGGAGTAGCGGTAATGTCTAAAAAGATCTTACAGGTTGTAGTGACTATATGATAGGCGGCACCTCTGTCAGTATCCCCTCTTTATTAATATATTTATTAATAATAATAACAAGATATAATCCTAGCCCAAATGTCTTGGAATAAAGTCAATACTCGATAATTTTTCATTATTCGCTGTTAACCTCTTTGATTTCTATGAAATATCAATGAGCTCCACTTCTTAACTTGGTTAATGAAATAGCAAGTTCTGTATTAGAGAAGGAGCTTGTCCCATCCAATCCCCATGATAGTCTGAACTCTCGATGTGTTCGTTTTCCCAAGTAATGAAGCTATTGTTTTTCTATCTGCTTTATTTTACCAAAATCGAACTTGAGACATGCATTGAGTAGCTTGTTGATGTAATGGCCTAGAATGGGAGAATTAGTTAGTTCTTTCCAATTAATGAAGCGGATTTGAACTTTGCGGTATGATTGAATAGCATACGGATCGGCAGCCAAAAAAAAAATATATTCTTCTGGCACTTTTTGCGCTCAGCGTTTGGTTGATACATACATTTACTTATGATGCTGGAAGTCGCCTGAAACTGAAACAGCACGCTAACAGCATAGTTCTTAACCAAAAAAACAACAAAAGGAATTCGTTGTTGTTGAATATAGTTTATTAAATAAAACAAAAAGTAGTTTTAAAATTTAGATAATTGCTTATTGGCATATATGTATGATTAAAAGTTCAAATGCATCATAAATATGAATCTCGTAGCCCTTTTACTGAAATAATTGACTCGTTGAACTCAATCTCGAATTACTCTTCTTATTTGTAGCACCGAGCTATGATACATCAAACAAGCGTCACCAGTTGTAAGTTGATGATGTTTTTAAAACCAACCGATCAAAATCATAGAACTAAAATTAATTTGTCCAAAACTCAAAGCAAAAAAATCATATGTTTTATTGACAACAAGGACAAAAGCTTACGATGATCCCCTAGAATCTAGATTTTAGATGAAAGCCCGTATGTTATTTCGTATGGTTACCCATCTGTGAAATTTTGATTGGTAAAGTGAGATGAATTCTTTCTCTACATTTCTTATTTCCACTCAGTTCATTAAATGTAAACCGAATATAGTTATTATCCACATCATCTCTCTGTTCGTCATCTCCATCTGTAAAAAATATAAGCCCATACTCATCTGGCCGCAAGAGAAAAGATACGAAGATATCTGCATTTGTGGATAAATTATGACTGAAAGAAAAGGAGGGTATTAATAATGCTCTAGCAAGATTTATATTCGAATGCAGTCTTCTGATGAATGTGGTTGAATCACAGTATTTAAAAAAATTCATCAATAAGATTCGATCTGTCTATCACGCTATCACGAAAAAATACCCAGCAGGGAATTATTATCTTCAACTTTTCTCGATAAAACATATCAAAATTGTATCGCGTGAGTAAATTATTTTCGTATTCTTCCGGAAAAAAAACAAGAAGAAATCGCAACAAAAACTTGCACTTTATTCCAAACTTTATTCAAAAAATATCTCAACATTTGGTTTTTATGTTACCGCCGTGCTGACTATAAGAGTCCCTACATTCAGTTAAAGCTTTCACAGACTGATCTTCTTTTGTTAAAAGATCATTTTCTGGTCTTTACAAACTATGTGAAATTAATTTGATATTTTATTGTTATGATATGCTGTCGGTGCAGCGTAAAATGTGGGAACTTGTGGTTTTTGAGAGTTTATACCTTACCAAGCCATTGGCTTAGATTTCTTTGGAATTTTATAAGTTTCCGGTAAATCATGGGAATTAATATATGTAACTCCTCCCTACTTTAAATCAGAAGTCTCCGACTTCGGAGTTGTAATAGTTATATTATTTCTCTTAATATTCAGTGTTATAAACAAAACTAGACTCATTAAACTTATAATCATCACGACGACGGTCATACTTACACTTGTTCCATACATACAGGTTTTGTATATTTCCTAACATAATTTTTTTCTTTCGACGGATAATAATATTTATTTAAAAATATTATTTTCTTATTGTAAATTTTTTTATCTTTAATGCCTAAAGAACAATTATTAAAATTGATTAGAAAACTTCCTGTAAGTGTCATTTTTCTCTTATCACAATTGTGAAATAAGGTTTCATTAAAAATAGCCTTAACTAAAACACTTTCATCATCTATATTTCTTCTATGCTAGTTATATTACTATATCTCAATTTATAGTTATTTTGCACAATACAATTCGTGCTAATTTTTAAATCTTTCAATAATTTTTGTTCTTCATAATGACATATTTTATTATTTATGTATTTCCACAATCGGTTCATCATCTTCATCGATTTCTAAATATTAAAGATTTGTAATTGGCTTAATTAACTGAAGCTCTTGAAGTACATAACTCTTAGGAATTTTAATTCCAAATACCAGAAGCTGATCATGATATCTCATAACACCTGCCTTTAAAAGTTTTAAGTTATGAAAATCAATTTTATATGCATCTAGCTCCTCTAACGTTAACATATTAGGATGTATTATGTTATTTTTTGTTGCCATTATATTATCTAATATTTGATTTACTTTATTTTCGAAAACTCGAAGCTTGGTCTCTTGATCTAAAAATAAAACTTTGTAATTTCACTCATGCATATGGTGGTTAGTTATATTGAAAGAATTTAAAATTTTTGTTCGGTCGTTTTCGATTAGAATTTTTAAATCTGTTAATGTTTTATTATAATGTTCATTTATTTTAATCTGTTTGTTTAAAGGTATTCAGTAATTTCTGTTCTATCATCATCATCCATAGTACCAAATAACCATCTTTGTGCATTACCTACAGAATTTATAAAACGTGTCTTTTATCTACTAGGATTTTGAACTGTTTTGAGTTTACTCTTAATAAGATTTATTTCTGTACAAAGTGTTTCTCTATCTTCGACTTTAAGATATTCTGTATTTCGTTCTAATTTACTTCAAATAATTAGCATTTTAGTTGGATCTATTACATGCAAAATTGTGTCGATCTCGTTTGCTATTTCTATTGCCTTTATTCTGATTTTTACGTACACATTTTCTTCGTTAATAATATGAACCTGCAATAGCCCTTGCACTGGTGTTGTCATCATTAGAAATATTATGATTACCTGAAAATTTTGTTGGTCTTTTAATGTTAGACGGATGCACATTTTCTAAAGGATATTTTCTAAAATTAGGTTGATCTTTATGCCTAAGCCTTTTATAATTCTTAATGTAGTCTTCCTTCCTATTTTCGTTATACTCTTCTCTACTTTTATTCAGTTTATTTATATATCCTCTTTTCTTTTTATTAATCACTTCTATTAATGAAGTTGTGTCTGTTAGGTTACTGGCTTCTCTATGAGTCATTTCAATTGTAGTATGGTACCTATGATTATAATTACCTATAGCTTTTTGAATTTTCTGTTCAACTGATATATCTCCTTCATTGGCTTGTACCTTCTCAATTATTGTTGAGTGTAATCTTTCTACATCAGCGTTGCCGGTGTGACTGTTCGGTTTCGTCCAATTAGACTCCTATACGTTCTTGTAGGAACCCTTTTAGCTGTTCAGATTTAAACTCATTATCCATTATAATAGTTCTAGGTTTACCAAATGTAGCCAAATATCCTTCTAAAATAGCGATCTTCTTTACCCTTACTATCCGTTATTAGATAAACTACTACGAATTTTGTTAGTTTGTCTATAATAGTTATGACTGCTTGGTTTTTATAATGAAATGTGTCTAGATAAATAACGTCGTTTTTGTTTGTAGGTGTTTCTGTAATACTTAATTTTAGTTTAATTTGGCTCCTATCGTATTTGATCTTCAGAATATATTCCTATATGCCCGGATTTAATGTTCTTCTTCAATATTTCGTTAATTTTTTTCATCTTCATATTGAGGGTTAATTTCTATTATTCTTCTACCAAATACTATATCTAGTTTTTTATTTGAATTGTATGTTAGTATTAGTTGTGTCTTAAACTTGTTTATGATTTCTTCTTTAATACCTACATACATATATGATCTAAGAGTTGTTTATTTACTGAGCGTGCAGTATCAGACAGGTCCATATTTGATTCACTGCTGTTCTGCTCATTTATTTGTGGACTGTTCTCAGTTCTACTGAGAAAATCAGCCAATTTGTTTTCTCTGCCTTGCAAATATTCGATATCAAAGTTATAGGCTTGCAATTTCAATATCCATCTTTGATTTCTCTGGGGAAATTCTTTGCCTTTATATTTCGTATTCAAATATTTTATTGGAACATGATCAGTTATGATTCTGAATTTTTTACCATACAAATAAGGTCTGAAATAAGTTACAGAATAAACTATAGCCAGAAAGTTAGTTTGCCATCTAAAGTTCTATGGAAGAATCTTAAAGCCTTTGGTGTCAAAGCTAAAAATGTTTCTAATACGATACCAGATCCGGATGAGCTTAATAAGATGTTTACATCGTTCACTAATTCCTCCAATTCTTCCACTTTTTCTTCTTCCACTTTTTCTCCTTTAAACTATTCCTTAATTCAATCCATCCACAGTTTCTCATCATTTAGTTTAGGGTATATCCTGACGAAGTGCTTGATACCTTTTTTCGTGTAAAATCTATGGCCACAGAAATTGATGGAATATCTCCTAGATTCATAAAAATTTGTTTACCTTACATTCTCGTCCCTTTAACTCATATATTCAACCTATGTCTCACGACTTCTCGTTTCCCTAATTCCTGGAAAAAATCAAAGATCATCCCTCTACCTAAAACTACTGGTTTTAATCCCTGTGAATACCGTCCAATTAGTATATTGCAACACATTTGATTTTCAATTGTCTTACTGATAGATTTCAGAGTGTTTTCTGCAATGGTTCTTCTTCGTCTCTGCTGCGAGTTGGTTCTGGTGTGCCCCAAGGATCGATTCTTGGTCCTTTACTTTTCTCGTTGGTCATTAAGGATATCTTCGAGTGTGTTACACATAACAGGCTTCACTTATATGCTGATGATGCTCAGCTATACCTGTCAAGGCCGCTTGGTCTTATTGAAGATGGCACTAGTTGCATTAATGACGACTTACTAAGCATTCTTCGCTGGACTGTGGTCAATGCCCTGAAGCTTAATGCCAGTAAATCTAACTGTTTGTTAATTAGAAGAACCAATACTGACACTACTGGCTTTTCTCCTGTCATGATCGGAGAGGAAATTATTCCTTTTGCAGAGACTGCTCGTAATCTTGGAGTTATATTTAACAATACTCTAACCTGGGATAATCATATCTCGGCTGTAATTCGTAAAGTCTATGGTTTTTTACGCTCTCTGTGGGCCTCCAGTCACTTTTCAACTACTGCAACAAGATTATTTTTATGCCGATCTCTCCTTAATCCTGTGCTCATCTTTGGGTTTGAAGTGTATGGCCATCTTGATTTGATTACAATAATTCGCATAAACTTCAGATGCATTAAAACAATGATCAGATACATATTTAATCTGCGTAGATTTGACCATGTGTCGCCCTTTAGTAACTTTGTATTTGGTTGTGGCCTTTTCTGCTATTTGGATTATCGGTGTCTTGTTGTCCTGGTCAATACGGTCAATAATAAAAAAAAAAATCAAACCAAAAAATAATCAAAACAAACAAAGTTTACATGACATCAAGAAGAATTTGCAACGCAAGCAAATTCCGCTATGCAAGCATATTTCTTGATAAGTAAAATATTCTCACCTGAGGTCATTGCTTTACAATAGCGATACATTGTGACTCAATCAGAAATTGTGTGATCAGAAATACTGACACTACAGTTTCTGATTAAGAATTTTGTATATTGCAATTCTGCAATAATCCCCCCTTTAGAACTGTAAAAATACCGATTCCTTTGTATTCAATTTGTATAAATAAGATGAGACTAACTAAATAAAATCAGACTTAAATTCAACTTCAACGAGTACTTTTATATCTCCAAAAATAATTTAGTTCGGCATACTCTGCCTCTATATAATACTATAATATCACAGCGGCTCTTTAGCCATACAAAACCGTAAGTTTGGCAGCTTTCTGACGGTATAATATAATTCCGAAATATTAATAAATTCATCATGAATAGCTTCCGGGAAAATTGTAATAAAACATTTATTACACAGCATACTTGTTTCGCATTCTCAATTTCGGAAATTCTAACAGAAATAGCAATTTAATATTGCCCAGATTTTCCTACTTAACTTCCCAGCGCCTGTTTTTCGTTCATACAATCAAGCTTTGCAACTCCTTACCTGCTTCTATTAAGCGATCCGTCTGGGCAGGCTCGCTCTCCTCGATCAGGCGACTCATTATGGAACATCTTATGCTTTTCCTTTGTATTATACAGACCAATGCAATGTATTTAAAGTAGCTTTAAACCTCTTTATTACATTATTTTACACATGTACCTACTAAAAGATCTGGTATCTTACTGGTGGATTGCCATGAATATATATGTATAGTGTTGTAGTTATATATATAATATATATATATATATATATATATATATATATATATATATATATATATATATATATATATAATAATAAATATATATATATATAATAATAAATATATATATATAATAAATTGAATTGAAAATTGAAATTCTTTACGCTATAATTTTTCTCATGATTATTTAGCGATGTAGAGACATGGCAGACCGGATGACCGTCTTGCGAGAGAGCTGCTCCGATTGCGTACTCGCTTGCATCGGTAGTTACTGTAAACTCTTTTTCATAATCCAGGAATTTTAGAATCGGATGTGACGTAATTAAAAGTTTCAGCTTTTCAAATGTGGGTCGTTTGTATTTATTGTGGCATTTTTCTTTAAGTACTTTATTAGAGGTTGAGCTACTTTGGCATAGTCTTTCATAAACTTTCTATAGAATCCTGTCATTCCTAAAAAAAAACTCTTTAACTGTTTTTCGGTTTTAGGCAATTTGACTTTCTTTATATCCTCTATTTTATCAGAGTTTGGTAGAATACCTTCTTTAGTTAGAACATGCCCAAGAAATTGAGTTTCCCTTTTTACAAAACTACATTTATCGGCTTGAATTTTTAAATTGTACTCTGCTAGTTTTTTAAAGATTTTTTCTAATGATACAAGATGTTTTGCCAACGTGGTAGAAAATATTAAAATATTATCCAGATAAACGACACATATTTGGTTGATATAATCCTGTAATATTTCATTGATAAAACGATGGAAAGTAGCAGGAGCATACTCGTATAGACCACAGGGTGTCACAAAAACGATCTTTTCAATGTCTTTTCGAGCTACTAGAATCTGATGGTAACCTTTTGCAAGTATTGGGCTTTACCCAATTTATCTAGTAGGTATTCTATCAATATTTTTTTAAGGGATATTTGTCGTCTATTGTAATTGAATTTAATTTTCTTTAGTCTACAACAATTCTATATTTTTGAATCCTCGAATTGTTTTCTTTTTCTTGGGTATCACTATAATGGGTGAACTATATTTACTCTTACTTTTTCTCATGATACATTGAGTTTTCATTTCGCTAATCTGTTTTCTCACTTCCTCTTCATGTTGTGGCGGATATCTGTACAATTTAGCATTTATTTGTTCCGAAGTAGTGGTGTTAATTTCATGTACAATGCTTGTGGTATTTTTTAATTTATCCCCTTTTTTATAGAATAGCATTTTATATTTCTCCAGTAATTGTTTTACCCATTCCTTCTCTTCATTGTTCAAATTATCTAGCGTTATATTTCCCAATCTACTTTCTTCTAATACATTTAGCTTTTTAACAGTTTTATTTAAGGATGGTAACTTTACCCCATTTTTTAATATAATTTCCCTATTTTCAATATCAATTAATTTTACATTATTTTGAACTCAATCCATTTCTATCAACAGATTATATGTTTTCTCCAAATTAGTTTTAACCCATTCCATTCTGACGTTATATGGTTGTTGGAATTCAATAGGACATTTGGTTTTCACAATCTCTGTGTCTTTCTGTATTTCTCCTTCTTATCTTTTCACCTAACATTACTTCATTAATTTCATTTGAGACATTTCTCGCATTTAATAAACTTATAGTAGAGCCATTATCTAATAAAGCGATAAACTCTCGATCGTTGATTGTTAGGGTAATAAATATTTTTTTCATGTCCGAGGCTAGTTTCTAAAAAACTTGTTTTGCCCGGCCTGACTAATATTTTGTCTAGCAGTAATTTCATCGACTTCCATCGATTGGATATTACCATTATTATGGTTATTATTATTATGATTATAATTATTTTGATGTATTAGTTTCTCCACTGAGCACTATTATTGGGAAAGAAGTTTCTTCTAGGATAATCAGAATTATTATTTCGAAACTGACCAGAATTATTATAACATTGCGCTTATGAAATCGATCGGAACCATTACTGAAATTAAAATTTCTTTCTTGTCTGTGATTATTAAAATTTTGTTGAACGTTACTATAATTATGGCTTTGTGTTGGCCTATTGTTATTTGGTATTTGGTGGAGTTTACAAAATTTGAAATTAAATTGATCTTGACCAATATATTTATTCAGAACTGTTCTAATTTCTTCTAATCTAAATAAATTATTTAATTCTGCAGCTAAGGAACCAGCTGTTATCTCTTTTATTTTCAACACTTTCACTTATATCGTTAACAAATGTTAAAATTTTATCTAGTAAATCTAAAATCGTACTTACTTTTAACATACTTATGTCTTGCATTATTTGACCTTGTTCTTTTGATGGTTTATAATGTAATTTCAGTTTCCTCTTACATTCTTCCGATGAATCTGGTTGTGAAGTTTCCAAGTAATTTCTTTCTGAACCCAATATCTTCTCATTATAGATGACAGTGTATACTTGTTATGCTTGTTGCGGATATTCCAATAATGCTATATCAACAGCTGATATAAATGATGGTAAAGTCCCTGGTTTCCCATCAAAAGGAGGTAAATAGCGGAGTTCTTTCTCAATTTTGCTTCTAAGGGGTGGTTGTTGAGCCTGCCTGCCTAGGATCTCTCTCAATGCAACTAAACATTGCTCCATTATATTTGGTTGAGCGGGTTATGCCATTCCTCTGTTGCGGTCAATCGCTAGGTTTCTATGATTTCTTTTCTCCAGTATTGTGTTAAGAGGAGTCAGTACCAATATTTGCAAGTTTCATACATTTTTCAATGCAAATTTCTGGCAAAATATTTTAAGCAGGATAATGATTTATATCTTAAATTAAATGTAAAGAAGAAGTCTAGTAAATAACGTCGGCAAAAATTAAAAAAAGTGAATTTGAATGGAGATATTAGATCGGAAATTTGTAAAAAATGGTAAAAGTTGAAGTCTTTTAAATCAAATTCCTGTGGGTATGTATTATCATTTCTTTATATTGTGACTGGCTTAGAAATATAAGGCCTAGATCTAGCAAATAACGTCGAGTTTTTTTCATTTTTAGTTGCGCTTTTTATAATTATTTGACTCTAATAGTACTTGTTTTTTCTCCCGACAATTCACCGACGAGAAATTGCAATATTTATTTGAAGGTTATTTAAATACAAAGCAAAGTAGCATATTTAACAATTATGGGCAAAAAAAAAAAATTAGGAGAGTTAATTCTCGTTAAAAATTTTCAATTTATGTGAACTGCAAATTTTCATTTTTCGTCTTAAATTGTATGGTATTGTTGGATGTTGGGTTTCTGTCTTTTGCGGTAGATGTCTCTAATGTGCTCTGTGGTCTAGGTCTAGACTAATTTTATATGAATTTTCCAGGACACAAACCTACGTGTGGTAAATTTTATTACCTACAGTTTCGCTGGTATCTAAATTGAAACTTTTGCTGAGTACTGACTCCTCTTAATGTAGTGGTCGTTTCTTCGTGATCTAGTAGATTATGCTTTAGGTCACTGCGTTCCACACTTTATTAATTTAACACAATGAAAACAAAATAATATTAAAAATTTTCATTTACGTTCACTATAAACTTTCGATAAGCTCGAATCACTGGATCCTTGTTCTACAGAAAAGGATCCTACCGACTAAGCCAGTTAATTATTTTCGTATTCTTCCGGGGAAACAAAAAAAGAAGAAGAAATCGAACTTTAAATCAAAACAAAACTTGCACTTTATTCCAAACTTTATTCAAAAAATATCTCAACATTCGTTTTTTATTTTACCGCCGCCGTGCTGACTATAAGAGTCCCGACATTCAAAGCTTTCACAGACTGATCTTCTTTTGTTAAAAGATCATTCTCTGGTCTTTCTACTTTCTGCAAACATCAGCGTTTTTACAAACTGTGTGAAATTAATTTGATATTTTATTGTTATGATATGCTGTCCGTGCAGCGTAAAATGTGGGAACTCGTTATTTTTGAAAGTTTCTTTAGCATTTTATAAGTTTTCGGTAAATCATGGGAATTAATAATATATGTAACTCGTGTAACTTGACATCGATCGGAAAGGAGTTCGTATTATTAATTGATGGATGGAAAATCTCATTAAGCAATAGTAAGACTGTTGTTTCAATGTTCCATAATGCCAGTGAAGAACAATCGTTTATTAATGCATGGGACCTTTCAGGAGCAGTAGAAAATTTAGAAAAGTTTACTGATATAGTACTTATATACCTACATATACATGATATTGCAAAAGATATATATACTCTATAGAAATTTATGCGGTAGTGTCGGACAATGCTGATGAAAACGAGAAGGCTGTCTAATTATGTAGTTTGGCATAGTACATGAAACAACCATACTACAAATTTTGTTGGCAAAAGCTGTCGTGGATAAGGATTTCAATATAAAGGTGATTTCTATTCAAAAAGAATTTAAGCAATCAGACTTAGAAAGGGCCATAATTGATAAAAGAGCGCATCGTGTGAAACTCGTTGGTGCTAATATAGAGACTGTTATGGTAATTTTATTAATACTTTATAATCCCTGAAGCTTTGTGCTGCTGATAGAATTTTGAAAAATCTTAAACCGTTTGCTTTTTAAAGCAGGATTTGTTGAAGGTGTAAATGAATCAATAAATATATTTGACCCAATATGTTGAATACCTGCCAAATGAAGGACTGTTCCTTAGCTGAGGTTGTAGATCTTTGGTTAAAGCTAGAATTACCTGAAAGATTTAATGACAAATTATAAATAAAGGAAGAAAATGGTTTTTAACGTGTATGCCGTGACTGCATTTGTCTACATATATTTTACGACAGCAAAAAAGCTTCAAAGTAAATACATGTACAAATTTAACAACTTTCTTTTTATGTATCTTAATTCAAAAGCAATCGAAGATTGGATTGCTTAGAGAAATTCAAGAGGATTATTTAAGGCTTTAGCAGCTCAAATTGAGAGAATGCTCCTCTCCTATTCGAGATAGCATAACTTTTGTACGTATATATTCATTAGAAGTGAAATATGTGAATATTTTCATTTATATTTTAACCTTGTAACTTTATTTTTCCTATGATTTTCCTTAGTTTTATCTTTTATGTAATTTACTTATCTATGTAGATTAAAGGCCATGCAGAGAACATCGTTCTCTACGCATAAAAAACGCCGTAAATTACATTACGTAGATTACGGCCATCACTGAACATGATTTAAAATTTTAAAGAATGCAACAAATATTTCATTTACAATCCAAAGCTGCTATTTTAAACTTAAATAAATTTGAAATGAAAGCCATAGAGGATATGTGTTCTTATGAACGTATCTTTCTTTTAGATAAAAAAATATGAATTCTCTTTGAAGCCATGTACTATGTAATTATTTGCAAAATTGCTGTTGTTAATAATATTAAATGTATTAAATGGTATCAAAATCGAAATTGTTCATATATTTCCCTTGCTTTTGAACATCTCAAAAACCTATTTTTGGATTGTGAAAGATTAAAATTTCCTCATATTCTACTTTTTTTTTTATATTTTTAGTGTCAGCAAGTTTATCACATTCTCAACATAATACGGACAAGGATGGAAAAAAGAAGCACACACGGCCTACATTTAGTGGGCAACAAATATTCGCATTGGAAAAAACTTTCGAGCAAACAAAGTACCTGGCTGGTCCAGAACGCGCCAAATTAGCATATGCCTTAGGAATGACCGAATCACAAGTTAAGGTAAATACACGTCTCTTCATTAGCTTCTCATTTATAGCATGCTCATTTAATTGTGGTGGAAATATTTAAGTCATTTATAATGGCGTGCAGGGGCGTTACGTCGTCGGTGGGTCTCGGTCGGTCGGTTTCAAGTATTTGAAAGAAACAGCCTATAAGCACCCCCTAAAGGAAGAACACGACTCGAAATAAATTTGCATATTTATTGAAACAAATCCAAGCGGATTTAGAACTCTCTCGTTTTCCTGCACCCTAGCGTTGGGACTGGGATATCTCGTACCAATTCATCGTTTAAAAAGGGCCCTTCGACGTGATGGTGTCGTTAATGCTTCTGGTCGCTCTTATGTTCATAGCGCCTCATTTCATTCGTCGCTTGGGACTCTTTTTATCCCTGTCATCGACTTCTATCACACGTGGCGACATTTTAATTCAAATTAGACTTAATCCTAATTTTAATTGGGTTTCCTGAGGCTTAGTTGATACTTCGATGGTGAAATTTGCATCAGAACGATTTTGTGTGATTTTTTTTTCTTCTATCAGTATTTGCATTAAATACTGCAGTAAGTATTTCTTGCTTTTAAGGATTTGTGCAAAGGTATTTAACTAATTGTGACAGTAAATTAATTGTTTTTGATTTTAGTGTGGATGTCGTCGGACGTCTATATTGAAATACATTTTATTATAACTAATATAATTAGGTTCATTGTTATTTACTTTAATTAATTATTATCTACAGCAAATATAGAAGAAGTTTGGGTAGTTATACGATCTCTCTGCACGTGTCATCACTTCATTGGCAGAACATGGGGTCTGAAGCCATAAGTGATGTATTGCATGTACACCACAGTAGGCCAAAAGCTAATCGGAAGAAAACCGCGGCTTTGCTTTAAAATGCTTAGCAGCTTGCCTGTCTAGGAATAATTGATGCAATGAGGACCTGTCCGACAGCAGCAATGGAGTCCTTATTGAACCTTCTACCCCTGCTCTTGCAGGTGAAAAAGGAAGCGATCCTCCAGTACTATCAGAAAGTTAATTTGATTTTTGTATGTCCGTCCGTCTGTCTGTCTGTGCGCACGATAACTCGAGAACGCATATACTTAGAGAGCTGAAATTTTGTACACGGACGTTAAAAAAAAAAGTAAAATTAAGTTAAAAAATGAGACAAATCGAGCAACGCCTTCGTGGGGTTACCATACAACAATTTCGTTTTCCCTTATATATTTGGACATTGCCTGAGAACGCGTCGATGTAGAGAGCTGAAATTTGGTACATAATGTTTTCATTGTACTAGCAAATGAAATTTCAAAAACGGACTAAATCGGACGACTCCTTCTTGGTGTTGCCATATAAAAATTTAGGTTTTTTACCTATACTGTGAAAACGATCAGTCCAAGACATTTTTATTGTACTAAAAACTTGTTCAGAATACAAAATCCTATAAAACTGGTTATAATCATTTTTTCTGTCCGACAAACCGTTCTAGAAATATATACGAAAAACCACTGCAAAAATCATAAAGACATTCATCTAGGGTATCATAAGAATTGGTCTTAGACCAATTCTAGCTTTTTTACTTGTTAAAAAAAAATTGTTTTTCTCTAACCACAAAAATAATATTAATTATTATATTCTATTTTTTTAGCTTATTTCAATTTTCATTTCAATTTATTCATTCTAATGACATTCTGCAATTAAGATACAATCTTTTTTACTTGTACAACATAAGTATGTCATCCTTGCAGGTGTTGATAGGGCAGCTCCTGAAACGAAAATCATTTTCGAGGAATTCAACTTAAAAGGATATTTCATCTTCGAAGTGCGAGACTTTGCATTTTTGCTTATATATTCACAACTATGCAATATTAGATAGAGATCTAATACGCATTTTGAAGCAGACTAATTATTACTAAATTGACGAAGTTTTAAAGACTTTACATAGAGCCGTTGTCGACATTACATTTTTGTACTGAAAGTCCAATAGTAACTGGAAAATTATTTTTATAATTTTTTTTTTAATTATTGTCTTAAACAAAGCCCAACTTTGTCTTCTTTTGACTGTTTTTTGTTTCATCTCTTTTTCTTGGTTTTCTCAAATATCTTTACTTCCTGTGTTTATCTAAATTTTTATAAATACTAACAAAAATGAATTATTAGATATGTTGTACGTATTACTTAAAGCAAGGTAATAGGTTGGTGTCCAGACTTTGAAAATGCATTAATAATCTTCACTTACTGTCTTACAAATATTACTGGACAATCAGGTAGAGAGGTGAATTGCAAGATAATCTTACTTTTCATCTTAACCTAAACTTGTGTCACTGTTGACGAATATGGTTTGAAAGATATCATGTTCGTATTATTTAAAGCTAGGTAGGAAGACTGCTGTAACTTTAAATTACATTAATATCTTAAATTTATAATACCAATCACATAATAGTCAGGTAATTAATTGAATTGCAAGTATCCTTTTTTGTATCAATAAAAAACAATTACCGATGCAGAGTACCTACACATTTGTAAAGATGTGTTGATGATACCGATTATTATAATACAACTGAAAATTGTTAATTTCTAGTAAATTAATTAAATAAATACTAGAATGAACAGGTATGTTTTTGCTATTTTTCTTTTAGGATCTCGATCTTGAACTCCTAAGTAAGATATGGAACTCTCTTTGAACCCGAAAGAGTTAGGTCCAGACCCAACATTGTTCAAAATATATGAGAAACTGGGTAATTGAACTTGTGACAGACAATTTTGAAACAAATGTTAGCCTAATTGCTCTTATCATTGGTATACAGAATCTGTATGAAGATTACTGAAGGATGAAAGTCAACGGCCATATCATTTTACCCCTGTTCAAGAACTGCCTGGGGCTGATTTCGAAAAGTGGACGGAATTTCGAAACTGGCTTCTTGAACGAAACTTCGATCGATTACACGTTTCTTGAAAAAATGAAACTACAATTTTCTTAATTGATGGATCGGCAGATTGGGTCCTATTAACTGACCTCCCAGATGACCAGATCTCAAACCTCTGGACTTTTACTTATGACAAATGAAAGAAATTGTCGCTCTGAAGGAAGTAAATACAAAAGAGCAGTTAGTAAACCGAATTGTAAAATTATAAGGTAGCGCATTAAATTCGGTGACTCTTCAGTAGACCAAGACAAAGGGATAAATTTTAAAAGAAATTTTTAAGTTCAGTACGAAAATGCAAATTTTCGTGCAAAAATTCTGAATTTAAGCTTTGATATCTAGACAACTGCTCTATGTAAAGTCTTCAAAACTACTCAATTCAATAATAATTAGTCTGCTTTAAAATGCGTGTTAGATCCATATATAATGTTACGTAGCTTTGAAGCAAAAATGCAAAATCTTACTGCTGCCCTCTTATTTATGATCATCGTTAATTACACGTATATGTGGTGGATGTGAAGGATTCAATGTTTGTGCTTTGAACGCGAGAAGGATTCGTAACAAAATAGACGAATTTCGAGATGTTTTTCCTGAATGCGATTTGTATGCAATCTTAATTTCGGAGACATGGCTCAATGATAATAATCCGGATTCAATGTTACCATTCCCGGATACAAAATATTTAGAAATGACCGAAAACACAGTTCTGGCGGGGGTGTTGCTATATATGTGAGAGATTGCTTTAAGGTTAAGAAAATTTTCTCATCAAGCGGTCGGGAGATTGAGTTTATAGGAGTTGAGGTCAGGTCGGAGAGTGATAGATGCAGTGTCTGCAGTGTATCGTCCTCCAGGTAACTATGATTTCGACTGCGCCCTGGAATTTGAAAACTGCTTTTCATATGCATCACAACACTACACTAATGTTGTGGTGAGAGGTGATTTCAATGTTAATATTCAGCTTCCTAGCCTTCAAACAAAAAATCTTTTACACCTACTACAATCCCTGCACCTTAATGTAATAAACTCAAATCCAGATTTTTTCTTTAATACTGCTAATCCATCTCAATTAGATTTGTTTCTTACCACGGATGCAAGCAAGGTAATTTCGCACAATCAAATAAGCCCCCCAAGCACTCTTGATAACGAAATTCTTTTACTCTGTTATAACTTTTCCCTAGGTTCGATGCCAGCCCCCAACTAATCTTACCCTGATTATAATAGTATTGATAAGAATGCATTATTCGAGGAATGTTTGGGCTTGCCATGGTGCGATATATTTGAATGTACATCTGTTGATTGCCAAGTAGAAATTTTTTCCTCTTTGTCTAGTTACTTGTTCACTAAATATGTACCAATCTGAACAAACGGATGTCTGCGGATGGTTGTCCTTGGTTTTCAAATTCCATTCGCCTACTCATTGGTGAGAGTGAATATCTCTATCAACGTTATAGACGTCTGCGATCCGAAAATGCTCGTGTGCGGTTCAAAGTTGCTCGAAATAGAGTCACAACTGCAATTAGAAGCGCCAAACGTCAATACATATTTCGCAGTGAAGCTCGACGTAAATGTTGAACCCAAAACTTTGTGGCAAAACTTAAAGACAGCCGGCGTCTATGGAAAAGTTGACAATTGATGTGAATTTTCCCCTGACGAGCTTAATACCCTTTTCGCAGGATCTAATAGTTTCTCAGTGACGCCAGGGCAAGTTAGCGGACATGGCGTAGTTGATGAAAATCGATTCGATATTGTGTCCAATTGTGCGGGAAATCGGTTTTCTTTCTGTAGGATTGATCTCTTCGAACTGACTACTTCAATGCGTTCGATAAGTCTATTGCTACTGGCTCAGACAATCCCAAGTAACAATTTTTCCAATTTTTGGTGTCTGAAGGTTATGGGTTTAGTTTTATAAGGGGTATATAATGGTTACTCGGTTATATAAAAATTTGAGTGGTTATATAAGAGTTTTATAATATTACCAATTGGTGACGTAATTATATTAGACTTTTTTAAGAATACTAATGGTTCTCGTGGAAGTAAGTTACTAAAGGTTTTAAAAGTTTGTGATGGAAATGTTTCAATCACATGTCTATATAACTTAGAGTAACTATTACTAGAAGGTATATAAGAAAGTTTTGTAATTGTTTTCATCACCACGTCATATAACTGATGGGTAATAAGTGCTTCTTGCGGTATCCGTGGTTACCCTTATAAATATAACTCGTTCAGTAATTTAGGTGACTTTAATAAAAATTGGAAACTTTCGGTAATACGTATATCCACTATAAAATATCGTAACACTTTTTGGTGGCCTTGTAGTAACTACGGTGACCGTTAGAAAGACAAATGGCTTTTAGTATCGAATGGAACCATTATAAAACTATTTTCATTTATTTATGGCATTTTAGTAACGAAGTTGACTGTTATAAAAATTGGAAACTTTTAGTAACGTCAATTTTTTTGAATTTGGCCATTTCAATATGCATTTTCCCGAGCTGTTGGGACAATACACAAAGTAGATCTTCTTGACCTACTCCTTTAATTTGCACGATTTTATATGAAATTTTTTTTTTCGTAACTAAAATTATTCACTACACTACTGAGGAGCGTACAACAAAAATTATTATAAGAAGAACATGACACAGACATTTTGTCATAACTTTAAGATATGTATATAAGATTACCAAAGGTAACACAATATAACCAAAGGGTATATAAGATCACTAACGTCTGTTTTTTTTAATATAAGATATACAACATTACCAAAGATAACATATTATGACTAAAGGGTATATATGTGGTAGCTCCTTTAGCTTATATAATATTTCTGGAAGTTTTGTAAGGGTAATTGAGTTTATATAACAGAGCCAAAGTTTATATAAAAGTAGTTGAAGTTTTATAATGTTAATTATTTAAATTGCTGATATATGGCTTCCGTTTTAATTTTATATGAAGAAAATACATCATTTTAGATATATAATTTTTCTAAATTATGTAAGGTTTAAAATTTTAAATTTGTTCATATTTAATTAAAATAATTAAATATTGCTTATTTCTGGAGCGGTCTGTATTTTTTAAAAGTATCTATAATGAGATTCACAGTAAAATTTTAATTGCAACTGAATTTCACCGCGTACATGCCGATAAATTGTAATTCTAAAATGTGAAAATATTAAAAACTTACATTATAAAAATGCGGTACAAAAAAATATCTAAATTCTATTTCAAGATAGGTTGTGTAAATATTTGTCTTATATTGTTTTATAAAGGTAATGAAAAGTAATTTCCCTAACATTTCAATCACTAAAAGTAAGCAGTTTGAGAAAATTCCAAGCATTGTGGGAACGTTACCATCACCATTACAAACAAAGTTTATAAAGGTAATCCAAACAGTACCGCAACCAGCAACCACTGCTGTGACCAAAGTAAATTAATCGAGAGTACCCCAGGTTATATAAGGGTTATATAAGAAGTTATATTATGGTAACCAGAATATTTTTATTAATCATTTTATAAAACGTTTAGCTATATAACGTTACCTAAATCAAGTCACAGTAACTTTTATATAATCCTCCATTTAAGCTCTATAAGGATTTTATAGTGGTTACGAAGAGGTTTCGAGTACTAGTCTATATAACCTAAGTTATATAATTTGGTAATGGAAACCTTATGGTTACTACTATATAAAATAAATTGTTTCGTGGGATATATCCCCTAAATTTGTTAAGTTATTATTTCCTTAAACTGCACGTATTATCCTGCATATAGTAAATACATGCTTGATGTCGTCCTCCTTTCCCTCGAAGACCACAATATACTTTCATAATTACACCTAAATTACAGGTGGACTCTACTCAAGGTATGACAGTGTCATTAAGTATAACGGCAGAATAATAGAGGTATCCAGTTTATTTTGATACACAACTAAACAATTTTCCAGGATTCAGCCTAAATCAATGTCAACCCTTGATATATTAAATTTAGGTCTTTATTGAAGCAACTAATTCCATCTTCGATACGTCCCACGGATCGCGATAGCAAAAATTCAGGATCGTCAGCGTAGAAATACATTTCACTGTGCGTAAGCCAGTAGAACAAATCATTAATCAGGATGTAAAAAAGCAACTGGCCAAGAATTGAATATTGCAGAATTCCAGAATTTATTCTAAATAAGGTAGAGTAATTACCATTTGAAAATATTGTTTAAGAATGCCCTGCTAGATAACTAAATAATAAAATAAAATAAATTTATAAGCTTTATTGGGCTTATGTGATGAATTTTCTACACAGAATTGCTTGATCTGTAGTATCGAATACTTTAGAGAAGTCAAGGAGTACCAGTAGCATTAATATATCCAAATCTATTGCTTTTCTAATTGCATTGACTACCTCCAATAAGGCAGTAGTGCAACTATTCTTGGAACGAAAACCAGATTGGAAGTCATGAAGGATGCGTAGATAATAAGAAATTTGCAGGAACATTAATTTTTCAAAAACCTTAGATAAGAACGGTAAAATGCTGATGATGCGGAAATCGGGGAAATTATGTCCAGGGTTTTTAGGCACAGGTATTACTTTAGAGATCTTTCAGCTTTGCGTTGTTAAGACTCAATACTTGGTTGTTGTATCCAGCTGAAGTAAAGTTTAGTAACTTGTAATCTGTAAGAGAGAGGTGAGAAAATGTGAGGTTATTTTGATCGCGACAATAGCACAACTTCATCTGTCAACGCGCGCGTTGCCTACAGGGCATGAAAAGTGATAATCTGTTTCTCATTCAAGTCCATCCACTTTATCTACGCATATCCTCTTCACTACTACTCTTCACTCTACGCACGTTCTCTTCACTACTACTGTTACATTAAGCATGTAGTTACCAGTAACTATTCTACTAGTATTATTTTTTTCTGCATTTGTCCAATAAATAAAAATATGTAATTACTGGACAACGCTTTCCACACATTTCTGAATACATTTGTTGGCTAAATACTTCGCGATGAAGGAATTTTATAGAGCTACTTTTAAAAACAACGACAAAATATTTCTTTGTAACTAAAACTACGCTTAATTATCTCAAAAATGATGTAGACAATTTAGTTTTTTTTTTTTTTAATTATAGTTTTATTTGTCCACTCATACCTTTAATGACCCCGAGTATATGTTATTAGAAGTCTGGTTAAATTTATTGCGGCCCTAGGATTGTTTCATTTTTATTTTTTCCATCAAAATAGGTACAGGAAAAATTTATCAAAAAGATTATGCAGGAATAGATTTATTGATTTGATTGTGCAAATTTTGAAACGTCTTTCAGTGCTTAGTTTTCTTACTAAATACTTGGAAGAATACACAGTTTATACAGAAGAAAATTTAGTGCTTTATTATAGCTTTAAAAGTGTATTTTATAAGCGTATCGATATATTTATATATGTACATACGTGTGGGATTTCTTATCAAATCCATCACAACTGGGCATTAAAAATTCACTTAAACCATCACTCAACTAAGATTTATTGTGGTTATTAAAGACGTTATTTCTGCTCGACGATAGGATTGTATTGATGGCAATAAAACGATGACATGTTTAAAAAGAATGCTGTTTTGATGTTTGTCGAAATTTGGCTTTTCATTTGAGGGTTTCACCTCATTTTTACGATCTTAAAATTTTTTACAACCTTTTATGTTACCCTGAAAATGAAAAATTTCCGTACAAAAAATATGACTGCAGGATGACAAATTCGTAAACCATAAATTAAATAAAACCGAAAATTTCAGCTAGCTAGAATAGAATGTTCAAGATTAAAGAAGTTAACTTTTCGGACAATGTGACTGGTTTTCCATTAATTTCATGATAAAGTTGTATAGGTGAAAAAAGTGCAGAGCAACCTCTGATTGAGAGTGCAATAAAAGTATAGAGAATGCTGCCGCATTTTACAATCAGACTTTGAGGGTTTTAAAATGATATATGATGGTAGCAGAACCAAACACTGACGAATAAAGAGTGGCCTGTCCGAGATCTGTCTTCAATCTTTTGAAATGAACACAGAAATTCATGTGGGCATCCAATGAAATATAACTGTGGTCGTAATTATTATTACTCAAAGGTGATTAAAAATCAATTTTCATTTGATTCCATCTATAATGGAATTTTAATCCACCACACATCTTGTTAAGTTGCTGATGGTCGTTTCAAAGCTATCGTTGCTTTTGTCTTGCATTCAAAGATGGTTTTGTTTGATGTTGAGGTCATGCAAGTAATACAAAAGTAAACCACTCAATAATCGCTTAAACTATGTATTTTTGAATACGTTACATCTGATTTATAGTAAAACTATAGAAAGTTAGAATAAGGCATAAGCTCTTAACTGCATGGCTTAAATTATTTTAATCACATGGTTTGATTAATTTTTCACTTTAACGATAATGGGCCATATTATTGTTTGAGTAAATGCAATTATGTTGAAAAAATAACTATTGTTTCGAATTTAGCAAATTTTATAGAAAATTTAAAGATTAAGCTTACCGTAGATAGGAAGCTAGTGATGCCGTCGATTTGGGTGTTGTTTTCAAAAATCTGAACCTCAAATAAAAAGAAAAACAATTAATAAAAGTTTATTCATAAATCAAAATGAATACTAGCTTTTCAATGGTACGAAACAATGGGTTTTTTAACTTCGGACACAAAGTATATTAATTAAGCTTGATGACCATTACCAGGTATATTACTTAGCTTGTAACTTTTGACTTTACCCGTAACATATACCACTAAATTGATAGAACTTATTAATTTAACGGCGAGCGTCAATTAATTTAACGATTAATTAAATTAAAAAATTGTCTGTAATTTAATTAGTGGGAAAGAGAAGATAAAGTCTAAGCGAGAAAGAGAGATTTGGAAAAATAGTGAATTCAGGATCTATACGCAATTATAGTACTTATACTTATAAGTGCAATTAATAGCAGAAAATTTAAGATGAAAGTGTTCACCTAATGTGCAATTAATTCACCTTCAGAAGAAAGGAATATATATTAACAATAAAATCGCAAATTCAATCAAACTGATAAGCTAGTTTTAAATAGGTTCAAAATGAATAATTGAAAACAAATAATAATAATAATATAATATTAATAACAAATTAATAACAAATAAATAAATAAATATGAAGTATATTTATAATTATAAATATGGCACTTTAGAAAACTAGAATCTATGTACATATTATGCATATTACGGCTAACAAGACAAGTTATAAAGAACTACAAAACATAACTAATACTAGAACAAGTTACTAAAAGAATATAAAGATGTAACGTTACAATAATTTGCGATAGTATACCTACTTCGCTGTGAGTAGTGACCATGACAAGACAATCAAGTAAATTACGAGCGTTTGATTAATAAACGGGCATCATCGAGGCTCTTCAACAAATTGATAATACGTGCATGCTTGGAGAGCATTCCAATTGCACGAAATCTGAACAAGATAGGAGTCTTTCATGACTAGCCTAGTAAAACGAAGAAATATAACATTCCTGTTTCGATGTGAATTAATGAAACTAATTATTTTTCTGAGGTAATATGGTTCACTATTTTTTTGGAGGTTAAAGAAGATCACTAAGTCTCTTTTCTTGAGGTATATTTTAAGCGGGTACCCCACGAGCTGTTTTCTGTAAGGACAGACATGGTCACATCTGCGAAATCAAGTCCGAAAATGAATCGTAAGCAATCGTTAAACGCGACTTCCATTCTACGAGTATAAACGTTACCAAGATAGTGGGAAACTAAACTGCGACAGGTGTAGTAAGCCAGGGTTAGTGGCTTAACCATATTTGTATCTTGTAAAAATATTGGCTGACAGCCAGAGCCACGAAGGCCGGAATAAATTTTACTGATTTTAGATTTTGTATTGTGACAGAATTTCATATAATGGTTCAACACGATACGCAGATTTTTCTCTTTACTAACCAGAAATAATGCTTTATCGTCCAGAATTACGGTTGGGATATCAGTCGGATGTAGCGACTGTAATGAAAAATAATATGTCAAGACTTGATGGGATTTTATTTCAATGAATTAATCTTAGACCATGCATTGATTCTTCTCAAATCGTAATTAATATGGACGATGCCGTCTTCAGAAGGCCAATAGGTCTGTTCAGATAAAGCTGCAGATCATCTGCGTATAAGTGAATTCTGGCATCGCGACAAACTAGACGAAGGTCATTGAAAAATGAACTAAACAAGAGCGGCTCTAAGAATGATCCCAGAGATACACCTATCGGAAGAGGATGTGGCATTCTGACAAGAAAGTGCCAATAACAGCAGAAGCAGAAGCCGTAAAACCAAAAATATTAAATAGGTTATACAGGAATAAGGTGATTGACGCTATTCAATGCCTTTGAGAAATCAAACAGAACTAAAATGGTCCCGAAGCTGTATGAATGATGGGGGAAAACAGACCGCCAACATGACAGGAGCTTATTACTTTCCAAGTGTCCAGAAATCTGGAAGCTAATTAGCTTTTCCAAAACTTTAGATAAAAAACTTAAGATACTGATTGGTATAAAATCTGCAGGTGATTCAAGTGAAGGTTTTTTGGGAACATAAGAGGACATTAAACAAGAGTTCAGGATGTGAAGGGTACATAATTCTCGATCGTGCAACAGATATTCAGGTCCAGTAGAATGAGATTTAATATAGATGGGGAATACTACCATGGTGCAAGCAATTCGATTCGATCTGCACGCGAAAAGAAAAGGTAGTAGGGCTAGTACATCTGCTGTCACTTAGGGTAGTTCATTGGGATCCTGCTCGCAACTACCTTTGTCTTTCCCATATACTCCTGCTTTTCGTAGGTTCTGCCACAAAATTCTTGGCTGCAAATCACAGTGTCCGATAACAGTATGTCCTAGGAAATAGGTTAAGGGGAAGATTAGGGGAAACAAAATGTATGTCATTATCCAAGTTACCGAAATAGCATATTTGGTCTTGGAAATCAACTCTACACTAATATTTGAGGCCAGAAACAAGTCCACATGCGAGGGATTCGACGTATAATTTTACATTTTTCTTAGTCACAAATCTTTTCCGTTGCATAAAGTGATTAGTGCGACTCGAAGTTAGGAAGTTAGGAGCAGGGATCTGGAATCCAAATTTTTTTACTATACTAATCAGTATACATATGACGGCCAGGCAAGGTCGAATTTATAGCAAGAATAAGAATTAATCGATACTACACGCGATTTTGTTCGAAATGTTATGTGTGCTTTTCTTGACATCTCAGTCATTTCCTAACCACTTTTAAACATTCGGGTTTATTTGGTATAGGAGAAGTTAAGATATGCACTGGTGCATATAGCTTTTATCTATTCCTAATTCGCAATATATAATATATAATAATATACTGTTCTCATCATATCTCGGCAATTTCTCTTCCGATTTTCGTATTTTTTTTTTTTTAATTATAGCTACTAATCACCCAGATTAAATCATGTGACCACACCAGAGCCGCCAGACTGGGGCTTCAAACAGGTCCCGGCAAATGATGAAATAACCCAAATTATTAACGTGATTTCCTAGTGAGAACAAACAAAGCAAGACGGGCGGTATTTTCTATTCGCAAGTAATTTTTACACTCGTATAACTGTGGCGTAAATGGAACCTTTCCCTCTAATCCGAGTAAAACTAAGTTAAAATGTTTTAAGATCGAACCCTTTAAATTAAAACTAAAACAGGGTTTTTTGTTGAAACAGTATCCGAGGGACCAACAATTTTTCTAGTGACGCAGAGCTGTAACAAGAGCTAGGCCTTTGCCTCAAGTTACGTGGAGGGGTGTGGCTTCTTAAAAAAAAAATAATAATAAAATTTTTACTGGGGACATAAAAATAATATTAACAACATTTGCATTTGGCAAATACAAATTATCTTTGAGTTATAATTATTTGACAAGGCTGAGGTTGGTTCGTGATTTTGAAATGGGAAAAAATTTTACTAGTGCTACAAAATTTACTGAAGATATGGATTATACCAGCCATCGTTAAGGAAAGAAGAATAAAAAAACAGAAGCGACTTGAACGTTTTAAATTACACGATGATGATCCCAGTATGTCAACAAAACAAAAGCCTCGTATACCAATTTTGGAATTTGAATCGATTGATGTTCTTTAATTCTAACTAACGTGGAGCTATGAAATGTAGGAACAAGTTTTCGAAGGTTTTTGATCCCTACCGACACCGATAGTCTGACAAAAGCTAGTTTGAATTTGATTTATCTGACATTGCCAATGACGATAGTTCCATGTGAACGAAGTTTCAACAAATTTAAATTAATAAAAAAATACCTCCGATCTACAATGGGTCAAGAAAGATTGTATAATGTGTGCATAGAAAAGGAAATGACAAAATTTCTGAATTTAGTTCTCGGCGAAAAAAGCTATAAAATTCCATCTTAATATATACATACCAAGTGAAAAAGCTATAATTGGTCTAAGACCACTAAAGAATGCCCGTATAAAATTTCGTATGGTCACCGATCTATGCAAATTTGATTTTCGAAGTGGTTTTTCGCATATATTTCTAGAACGGTTCGTTTGATAGTAAATATCATTCTAATCAATTTTATTGAATTTCGCATTCTGAAATATTTCGTAAAATAAAAATTTCTAGGACAGATCGTTTTCGCAGTATACGTATAACACCTAAATTTTTATATGGCAACACCAAAAAGCAGTTGTCCGATTTATTCCACTTTTGAAATTTTATTTCCTATTACTCTAAAAACACCATGCATCAAATTTCAGCCCTCTATGTCGAAGCGCTCTCAGGCAGTGTATAAATATTTAGTGGAAACCGAAAGTTTTGTATGGCAACCCCACAAAAGAGTTGCTCGTCTTTTCTCATTTTCGAACTTAATTTTACTTTTTTTTACAGTCCGTGTACAGCTTTCTAAGTGAACGAGTTCACGAGTTATCGCGCGCACGGACCGACGGATGGACGGACGGACATGCAAAAATCAAAATAACTTTTAATATTATGCGTGGGTGTCCAATTCATTTTGCTCTACCATCATTATTTCTGTGTGTTACAAACGGAATGGTAAACTTAGTATACCCTATAAATTTTATCTAGGGTATAAAATTTTATTGTCGCTGTGTTTGTACACGCTAATCTCCGAAACCGGCCAACCGATTCAATGAAATTTTGTGAGTGTATTTGATTAGTTCTAGCTTGAGAGATAGGATTGTTTTGGAGACGATAGATGGCGCTGTTATTGAGACGTGAAAAACTGCCTGAAAACGCGTAGATGGGAACGCTGACATTTTGTATACGGCGTTTTCATAAAAATTGAAAATACATGTTTAAAAATGGACTAATCAGGCAAGTCCTTCGTAGGTTTGCCATACAAATATTTCGTTTTTTTAAATATATCTGGTACGTGAAGCTTTCATAGCAATAGAAAAAAAATTTAAAAAAATTGGGTAAATCGGTACAACCTTAGTTGGTGTTGCAATACAAAATTTTGGTTTGTCACCATATATTTCAAAACTGTCTGAGAACGCGTCGACGTGGAGAACTGAAATGTACACGGCGTTTTCATGTAAATTGGAAATATGTGTTCAAAAATGGTTTAAATCGGGCAATTCATTCGTAGGGTTGCCATACAAAACTTTAGTGTCTAATCATATATTTCAGCACTGCATGAGAACGCGTCGACGTATAGGGCTAAAATTGTTTACACGGGACTTTCTTAAAAAAAAAATTAAATTTCGTTCAAAAATGCGACCAATCTGGTAACTCCTTCGTAGGGTTGCCCTACAAAAAATTTGCTACGGGGTGTTTTCAGCTCAGATTTTGTACACGGCATTTTCATATAAATTGCAAATACAGTTCGAAAATGGGACAATCGGACAACTCTTTCATAGGATTGCCATACCAAAACTTCGTGTTTTACTATGTATTTGGGCACTGCATGAAAGCGCGGCGACGTACGGAGCTACAACTCTCACACATATGAATATATGCACGCACACTCATACGCGGGCACACACACACAAATAGACACAGAGTGAAACCCTAGGGTACGAAATCGCGCGATCGAGTCAGATAATAGCTTAGATATAATTTATCTCTAACCACCTCACCCCGCCCCCACCCATCTAAGTATATTTATTATCGCTGGGTAACGCCGACGGGCTTCCCCTAGTCTATGTATAAAATCTTGCAAATATTCTATCGAGCTGATTCACCTCACTGTTTTTAAATGTACGTTACTTGCAAAAAATGAATATAAATTATATGCAATAAATATTATTTCCTATTATTTTGTATGGATGGCTTAATATCACGGTCAGTTGTGGCTCAGTTTTAGTTCAGGCAGCTGATAGACCACGTCATGATAGGTAGAATTAAAAGGTTATGTCGAGAACTTTATAGATCAGAGGCACAAATATATACGTTTGCTTTAGGCACCAAAACGAGTCGTTATAGCTCTGCGTGAAGGAACTGAGGAAAGAAGTGAACTCTTATCCCTTGTTTTCGTAATCGCTTAGAAATACCATCGCTTTTTCACTTACTTATATACCCCAATATTGTAACAAAAACAATGCCACTGCTCCACCAAATGTGGAAAAATTAATACTTTTTCTAATCTTTGCTGTGTTTGGTTATGGTAATTTCATCAATTTCAATTTATTGTCAACAGTAGGTACTAACGGATGACAATTTTAGTGAACACATCAAAAGTATTTTGATTTCTACCAGTCAGAATCTTACTTTTAACAGCATTACCGTACTGTATTAGTAACACTAAAAATTTGCCCTTAGCAAACAGTCCTCCCAGTCCGGCTCTGGACCACACCATTGCTTAAACTATCTCCAGTATTTACAGGGATATGGTGATATGGCAAGACATGATTTTCTTCGATTTGTAGATCGTGACATGCCTACACTATTCTCTTTATATCTCGGCTATTTTTTATCCGATTGTCTTGATTATTTTTTTAATTATGCTAATCTAGGACTCGATTCTACGGCTTCTGCTCTAGACCTGAGCACAACGGCAATCTGTCCCACCTACACCCGCTCGCTAATTTTTCCGTTTGCTATGCATAGAAATAGAACAAAATGGATTGGATACTCACGCATACATATTAAATTTTGTTTTTTGTTTTTTATATGTGTCTGTCCATCTATCACCTCAGTATTAATTTCAGGTTATCATGATTTGTCAGAATATCACAAAGCTAACCATTTGCGTCAAGTTTAGTGGTGGTTGATCGAAATCAAAGGGAAGATAAAGTAATAAAAAAATTATCGTTTCTTTCCTTTTTTAAAGGTTTTAAAGGTGACTTTTGAGATAGAGATTAAATAAGTTTTTATTTAGAATCATAAAGAATTTTGATTTACCTGTCCCGTGGTAGTAAGACATTTGTGGATCAGGTAGTGGAAACATCCGTGTTTCCAGTTTTCATCCTACTGATTTAAATAAATCTAATTCTTTCTTTTGCCTTCTTGCTCTTTCGAAAAGGCTGCGGTGAGGGTATTCTCATCTTCCGCCAAAGTGATTGCCTTTGAAAAGCTCATGACATCCAGCCGAGGTCGTTGAATCTGAAGCTTCCTTTTTCCTGCGAGTTTTCATTGAATTCCTTGAGAGTGGCGGCCTCGATAAAGTATCCGACTCTACGGCGTCGCCAGCAGATTACTGTTTTATGGTTCTATTCTGGTGTCAGGTTTGAATTTAAATCTGGTCATCCGTAAATTAGGCGCACCAGCTTTGCCAATGAGCCAAATAAAAAAGCTCGTAATCGACGCTAAATATGTGGAAGAAGTTATTATGTTACTCCCCGAAACTAGTAAACCTATCCTAAGTCGATTTAAAAGCCGTTTTGCTTTTGAAATAGACAAAAATCATGGTTGCTTAAAGGCTTTTCAAATGTTGAGCTATCTTCGCATGTCACTCTAAAACAGACCTCATTACGGCCATTCCAGTTGAAATGAATTGGCAAACCATCAACAATTGCATCCAATGCAGCATCGAAGACAACATCCAACGTCTCCTTGCAAAATGATCTACTTTTCCTTTGTGAACTTTGACTGCTGAACCAGTGTTAATTATGGCAACATTAAGAAAATATATCACAATTTTTCTGGCGACTCGGGCAAAAGGTTTTGACTCTTCTTTTCTTTAAATCAGGGTGGTCGCCATATTTTTTTTCTGTTCCTTCTAAGATTGAGTCCCTGACTAGATACCAGCTCACCTCTGCCCGCGCGATAGTATAAAGTCACTGGTTCTGGTCGACGGACAGGCCGCCGCTGACGATTAATTATATAGCTAATAAAATTTAAAATATCATTCTAGGGTATAAGAAAAATTATAGAGTTATTTATTAAAAAATGGTGCCTTCTGATCCCACCTCCAAAAAGGCTTTATTGTCTAATTACATACATATGTTTAGGACACCCTGCGTATATATATATTTTTGGTGCTCAACTACTGAGAATGAGGAGATCGCCATCTGCTCAGACAGCCAAACTGCTACCATGGCCTTGTCAAACCAAACTGGTTGTGGAACTATGGCAGAACTAACCCAAACCTAACGTACAAACTATTGGGACTAAATAAGCGTTCATTCTCACTGCGCACTCTCTTCTCAAGGGTCACCTACACAGGATGGGCTTGGTTGATTATCCGGTATGCAGAGGATGCGAGAAGGAACTCGAAACGGCGACCAAGTTTCCTTGACACTGCCTGGCCCTCTCAGGTATGGGATACATATTTCTTGGCTCGCACCTCCTGAACGAACTGCATAAGGCCGGCAGAAAGGGCTGGGGCTAATAACGAATTTCACTAGAGCATCCGGTTGGGATGGGCCCTATGAGCAATTACTCGCAAGCCTGGAGAGAGGGTGAACAATGGGCCTTTTTGTAGCCTGCGTTCTCTCTTCAATCCATATACTATATATTTTTACACAGAATATTATTTATTTTGGAATAACAATGGTTGGGCGGTAAAACAAAATATAAATTATCTTAGTGTGTCTCCCGAAAAGTGAAACACAATACAGTTTGGTAATATTTTGCCTTGGTAGCATAAAGAAAGTTTTGTCAAAGAAAACAAATTAAGTTAGTTGCAACAAATGAGTATGCATTTCTTTTGTAAATCCGAAACCAGTCATAATTAGAAAAGATATTTACATAAGATTCCGCAACAAGGTATTTTTGCGTTTCCATAGTAATACAGAACCGATGATGGGGTTCTTCATCCTTAGATAAAACTCCTTTGTCATATTTAATATTATGATGTCAGTAATTCAGAAATATTTCATTCTCTTAGCATTCTTATAACTCTAAAACCTATTAAGAAAATTTTTAATGTTGTTTGCATAATTTTAAATGTTTGAATGATACAATTATTTAAACAAAACTTTAACCACAAAATAAGGATGGCTATGATTAATGACGTTCGGATAAGCTGGGCGTGTCGGTGATATACGAAACTATACATACCAATTTACAAATACAGATTCACATAAACTTATGCATAGATACAAATGGACCCAAATGATCTTGACGGGGATAACAAGTATAATTAAGCCGAACACTGTCACTGCAGAGGGTAAGAAGGAAGAGTTGAATTCTATTTCGATTCGCTTCTCTGCGAGTAAATCAAGTTCAAGATTTGTCTGTGAGATAAATTTGATAAATTGTTCCCAGCAAAATTGTCAGGGTAAAATGTTTCTTGAGCGAGATTTGATTACTGAAATATAATTGCTAGAGAGATGTAGAAATTTTGGATACAGAATCACAGAACAGGAATTTTATGACCTTATGTAATTTTGCTTATCCCTTACTACTATTCACGGTTCTTGTATACATGCATAAATGCATACATATGCGTTCATATGCATGCATAGGACCGCATCCCATTTCTGTTGGGATTTCAGTCCAAAACCAAACGTCATAGATCATCATATATCAAGCAACCCATATGTACATACTATGTATAAAATGGATATCTCCTAGTCGAATTTCATTTCTACATACGTATTCTAGCGCGCTCGTACATCATATCGAAATATTGGACACGTATGCAAAAATTATGGCTTTCAATTTGTCTGAAATGCACTTTTTCTAGGGATACCCTCTTTTGCTTTCCCTTCGTGACTATAAATATATACTGAGGCATTTAGCCATACCGAAACGTATAAAATTGCCGATGTATTGATAGAGCCAAAACTGCAGATTTGCATACCATTTGGTAAAGGTGCATAGGTAACTTTGGGAGGACAGGCCTGCTACCTTATTGCTCCCACAATGCACGTGTCGTCCAATGAAACAGCTCTGTAAGAAGAACATTTTTCACTGTTCAGCCAATTTAAATTCGCGCCGTATCTGGACGTAAACAAATTGAAAAGTAAAAATTGAAATGTTCGCATTCAGGATATGAAAGATATTGCATTGCACTATGTGGTACGCACTGTGTTATTTGCTTGATGTCGTTACACGGAACATGTCGTCTGTCATACAGATATATAACGAAAATGAAGGGGTTGAAAATTTATAATACCAATTTACTACTACACAACAGCTTGTTCTGACGATATTTTTATAGATAAGACAATAGAAAAGAATCAGTCAAAACCATACTTTTGGGGGTTCGAACGATATCTGAATCATGATTATAACAAATTCAAATCTTAATAAAAAAATACAAAAATAATTAAAAAATTATAGGAAAAATCCTCTTGCAAATCCAAGATAGGGAAAGGTGAGGCAAGCTTTTAAAAGAAATATTATTAGGAAATTTTCTTAGCTGTCCTGCAAAATATGTATAACATTAAAAATTTCCAAGTAAGAAATAATATTTTCATGCATGTAGTACTTACCTTATTTAACTGGCCAGTCTACCAATTCGCCCCCCCCCCTCCGCGAACAACCTATCTTCCTGGAAACATTGTACAGGGTGTCTCAGAACGATGCAGCTATTTCAAACGATTAAAAAAAAAAGGAACTTATTTTAAATATTTATTTATAGATAGCAAAATGTACACAGTGAATGAAATTTTACTTTTTAAGTATTACATTGGTTAAATGACGGCCCAATTGCGATTCTCGCTACCTAATGCTAACACGGGTCTGTCGACTTACAGAATTCGCAACCACCTCGATGTTTCCAGAGGTTCTTGCTATTCTTCGACGACCATGATGAATCTCGCCTATTGTGTTTCCAGTATCGTTGAATGCCTGGATCCAAGTGAGAACAGTGGCGTTACTTGTGGTTTCTCAAAAATTGCGGAATCCATAATGTAGTTGAAATAGCCACCGAACGCGAATGAGCGACCGATCGTTCTCGAATTATGTGTGCACGCAAAACGAGCGTTGCTCTACCGTGTAAGACATGGTGGCAACTAAAAATGTGAAGACAGATCTTGTAAGAGACGCCACTCTTACCCCCCCCCACACCCAACTTTGTTTGCGTCTCGTGAACTCACGAAATAGTCGGCTCGTTCTGAGACACCCTGTATTTAATTCGCGTAGAGAGTTGAAATCTTGTACACATAAAAGTAGTAAATACAATTTCATAAATGGGCTAAATCGGGCTACCCGTTCTTGGTGCTGCCATACAAGATTTGAGGTTTTGTAAATATGCTGTGAAAACTGACATTTTTATTGTCAAAATATGATATCCTATGAAATTGGTTATCATTTTTACTGTTCGACCAACCATTCGAGAAATAGACACGAAAAACCATTTTAACAATCAAACTTGGAGAAGTGACTGTGAGAAATTACATACGGACATCTAAGGTCTCATAGGAATTGATCTTTGTTAGACCAATTTTAGATTTTTTTCTTGATCCTACCCACTAGCGAAAAATACTAAGAAAACCGTTCCCAACTCAGAAATGAAAAGTTTTGTAATGGAAAATCTTTGAAATAATTTCATTTGTCAATGCACAATTGTAATACCTCGAAATCAAATCAGTAGAAAACAAGTAAAAAAGCTAGAATTGGTCCAAGGCCAATTCTTATGAAATCCTAGATGGATACTCGTATGGATACTCGTATGGTGCAAGTTTGATGTGGTTTTTCGCATATATTTCTATAATGATTCATCAGAAAGAAAAAAATGATTATAACCAATTTTATATGATTTCATATTCTGAAAAACTTTTCAATACAATAAATCCGTATAAGACTGATCATTTTCACAGTATGGAAGCACCGATTTGGTTCTCGAGCTATCGTGAGGGCGGACAGACAGATAGATAGACGGACAGACAGACGGACAGATGGATGGTCGGACATGCAAAAATCAAAATAACTTCTAATTTTATGCTTGGGTGTCTAATCTATTTTGCTCTACCATCATTATTTCTAGGTGTTACAAAAGGAATGACAAACTTAGTATACACTATGATTTCATCGAGGGTATAACAGCACACTTATGTAACACGAAGAAGATCGAAAAGAAGTTCTTGAAGTGTAAATAACTCTTTGTTAGTCATGTAAAAGGTGGAAATCCGATATTTTCTATATTTTTTGCAAGTTATTTTATGTCATATACTCATAAAATATCAAAGCAATGTCGACAAATAACATTTGTGGGGAGATTTTCGACTGCAAACATTCCAAATTGATAAAAGTGAAACAAAAGTCGTAGGTGCTACCCATTCGCGTAATTAGGATTTTATTCTGGGGTGCGCCAGGTCCCCCAACTTTCTTATATAGGTTTTAACAAAGATTTTGTTTGCGAAGTATACCACCTCATGAATATTCCCATCTTTTGAACGACAATTTTTATGCATTGTTCTGCGCACTTACAAGATGTTTATATAATGTCTAGAGCCAATGAAATTGCATAGATTAAAATAATCATAAAGTTTCTAAAGTTACAGAGAGCATATAGTACAAAGAGTGAGTTAAAGAAACCACAAGAAACATAATCTAAATTCTAGAACATAATTTCGGCTAAAATAGCTCTGCACACAAAATATAAAATAATTCTCATAAAATAAAAATAAAATAAAATAATTCTCATTTTACAAGTCGCAGACATCGCGTCACTACTTTTGTAATATGTAGTCTTCCTTCGTGAAACCTGAACTCCGCTTCCAAGAAAAACTAGAGAAAGAAAGCGGATTATGGTACTTGATTGTCAACCTTCTCAACAAAGGTTATCGATTTAGCATGTCAATTTCTATCCTACAACTACTCATATAATTCGCTAATTTTCTTTCCATTTTACTGAAGGCGGTAAAATTTCTTGAGGCACTTTCTAAATACAGATAGCTTCTATTATTATAAAGCGTATTAAAATAATTTACAAGAGCTGAAGTACTTCACGTTATAGCCGTTTTTGTAGTAAGTGCGTTAAGTACCAGTATCGAGACTTGTACTTGAGAATTTTTTGAGTACCAGTATCGCGATTTGTAGTTGTACTTAAAAACATTTTAATCCAAATCCTGGTACTTGTATTAATACTTAAGTACCAATGTACTTAAGAACTTTACAGGTCTGAAGTTAAGTACACATTTTACATTTATTTAAGTTTTTATTAATCACTAATAAAGAGATAGTTAAAGTCTGTATACGCTATAGTTTATGGTTTTTTCTGCTAACTTATTTAGCACCTGTAGCGCTGCTGTTAGTTTGTTTTTAATTATCTCATTTCAATGTGTTTGTGAGTGCTATGTTCGAAAACCTCTCCTGAAGCAGTTGCTCGTAACCAAGTTTTATCTCGATGGAAAAAATCCGTTCACAACCGGCCATGCTGACAGGAAGACCCAGAGCTGCTTGCAGCTACTTGTTTAAATTTGGGTAGAAGTCTTTATTAATTTCTGTTTTCAGCATTTCCAAATTTACTACATTGCTCTTGTTTTGAAACATATTATTTATTATTTTTGTTTCAGTCTGTAAGGTGGAAATGTCTACATTGAAAACATTTTTATAATTTTCTATAAATGCCTCTCCATGTTTCAGGTACAACTTTATAAATGAATCAACTGACTTTGTCAAAGGTAGATTTTCAAACCTATTTTTGAAGTTAGTTATAATGTTGTCTATCAATTAGTTGTAAGTATGTATCTTCCAATATTCGGATGACCCTGTATCTGATGAAAAGTCTCCTATATTACTCTTACCTAGAGTGGACTTTATCAAAAAGTCTTTTACCCTTTGCGGTAGCCTTCTTCTTTTCGAGACTCGAGTAGGTTCTAGAAAAATTTAATGGTTTTCTGTGAATTTCTCGGTTTCCCGAAGTATTTATTGTCTGGAGTGCTAATATAGTTCTATTCCATAATATATCGTAATAAGAATGTTATTGAAGTCTTTAATTGCCCAGTAAATATTTCTTCCTTATAAAGATAATCAGCCTTATTACTGAATCCGTTGGGATTAGAATCGAAAAACCTTAAAAAAGCTTTTCTTCCGGAAAATTAAACAAAGTTTTACGAAATTTTCAAAATTTCATTGATATCAAAAGTATTAATTAAACTTTCCGCATAAACTGTCAAAATAGTTCTGCATGATTTCTCCTACGGATCACACCTTTGTCAAAATTTTTGAAAAGATGTTAATAGGTTTTCTTGAAGAAAAGAACTCGTTAAAGCTTTTTTGATTCCGATCCGAACTGATTCAATTTAATTAGGCCTTCATGGGAATTTTCATAATTTCGTGGGGGGGGGGGGGGGTCCGCATTCTGGGGGGCTGGCCCCACCCTGGCCCCACCCTGGCCAATGGTGCTACCAAAGTTAAATTACAGTTCTTTTGATATTTATGCTAATTATATACATATAAGAATTGAAGATGTCATTTATAGTAACCAATTTGTGGCTCAGTATATTATGTATAATCATTCCTTAAAAATTATTTGTATTAAATGGTGTTATTTATATACCAACGTAATTCGTAAAGCTATTCAATATGAATTTAAGCTGTGATGCTGCTCTAATTTAGAATTAAGGTGTTTGCAAATTTCAAATAACTATGGTTTCCAATAGCTTTTTTATATATATTTTCAAGTTAAATGTGGACTTGTCCCTTGTGTTGAACACAACTGAAAATAATTAAAAGACATTAGTATCCTAAACAGTGGCGTAGCTGGAGCTTTTGCCGCCTGGGGCGGTCCCGAATTTGCCGCCCTTTCTAACTTAATCAAAATCAAGAGTGGTTATTAACAATTATTGAACATAAATAAATGGTTTGTTTAAACATATTGTACACATAACATAAAGATAAAACGTATGTTGATTTATATGTTTATTTTTCTTGTTTTTTTAAGAGAAAAGTCTTGAATGATATTGTCAAAATTTATGTCATCTGTTAGTTCTCTTTCTATGGACAGTATCGCTAAATTTCGTAATATTAAATCATTCATTGTGGAACGAAGATAATTTTAAATTAATTTTAATTTAGAAAAGCTCCGTTCACAGCTTGCGACACTGATGACTATTATTAAAAAAATTGTTAATAATATTACTATGTTGGGAACAGACTTTTCCAACCTATATTTTTGGATAAATATTAAAAGTTCAAGAGGCCCTTCCCCGTTTTTCAATCTTTTCCTTGCTCTTGTAAATCAGTTAGAGACATAAAATTCTGGATCCTTTTCCTTTCAATATGAAACTGTTCCTCGTCAATGTCAACAAAGTTATTTACTCTACGTTCATAATTTTCATTTAAAAGATTAGATAGTATTAGGCACGAATACTTCGCTGCAAGGACATGTAGTTGCTCAAACCGAATTTTTATTTCCTGGATAACTCTATCCAATGACAAAAACATTTCTCTTTGTATTTTTTCTTCTAAAGATAGCCCCACGTCTCACCACTCATAATTTTTTCCTTCTATCTGGACGGTCAGTGGATATCCCAACTTTTCACATATTTTGTTGGCTATTGTAACTGCTTTTTGCACTAGGGTGTCCCTTTTTCCAATGAAATATATTTGTAAAGAATTCAGTTTTAAATTACATTGATAAGTATTTAATCCCTTTGTTTGCAGGTATTGTTGCGCGTCATTAGTTTGCAAAAGAACGGATTCCCATAAATGATACCTACACAGAAAAGAAAAAGATTGCATTGAGTTGAAGAATATTCCAGCGTCTGATCTCGTTTTAATATTTTCAATTTTTCCAAAATACATAAAATGTTTAATAAATGTTTTTTTGCACAGTCACCGCTTCTCCTCTTGTGTTCCAAATGCGTTCTACATTGCGCTTAACACCTTGACCAGTGACAGAAAATATCAAACTTTGCAAAACAAAAAATCAACTTGTTCTTAAGTTAACTTTGCTTTAACCACCATGAGATAACAAATGCATTCCTTTTCCGTATTGGCTATGTCGATGACCGATGGAGGTTCTGTTTACAATAACAATGGTGTTAAAGAAAGTGTTAACAGCTGATGTGTGTTAACATACGTGATTACCTAAGCTTAAAAATCTCAACGTCGATAGGGCTGCCGGGGTCAGCACGCATTTTTGTTAAATTAAATACTTATTATAATAAATGATTCTGTGGATTACAACATTATTATGATATCAGTTTTAATAATTTAGACAGAAATATAAAATATGCCGCCCAAAATTGTGCCGCCCGGGGCAGATCGGCCCTCCTCCCCCACCGAGATACGCTACTGATTCTAAATACAGAGTACTAAATACTTTCTTATGTGCATCCGTTGTCTATTGTCCGCAGCTGCATCCTATCACTGCAGAAACTATCTAAAAAGAAAATAAATAGAGAAATTAGTGTAAATTAACTAGATTACTGAGAGAGTACACTAAGAAGTACAAATTAAATTGAGTTTCATGTAATACTGCCAAGAAAACGAATATCTGGGCAGTACAACAACAAATCTATGCTAAACACAAATATTGCAAATTTATGCAAACTTTATAGCTCCTGCATAACAAACATTTGCAAAACTTATAAATATATTTAAATATGCAAAAAATAAAAAAAAAATAAAGCACTATTAGCACTAAATTTGCTTTATTTTTGTCATTGTTGACACTTTGAAAACATTTTTTACAGCATGAATAATTTCGCATAATTTGCATATTTCTTGCAAATTATTCATGTTGGAACTACTGACATACATATAATATATATAAAATGGACTGCTGACACTATTGAAATTGCTTACATTATTTGACATTATTATGGGATCACTTTTTTACAGTTGTCTTCTCTTGGTTTAACTACTTTACTCCGCTGAACTACAAATAATAAGTTCCATACAAAGTCAACCATAGTCCAGTATCAGTTCGTGGTTTTCCAAATGAATATATAGAATAGAAATAGATGGCAATACAATATTTGTAATCCTTTCTCTGTCCCCCATACCTACATTTAGGAACAAGCTGACTTGCTTAATTTTATTTAAAATTAAAAGTTAAAGAATATTTGATGTATTAAGAGATAAGCTTCCAAGAATAGAAATAATTTCAAATACATCTGTAATTTGTTGAAGTTTTAATATGAATATTAAAGCGAAAGTAAAACCTGAAATTAAGATAACTGTCACGCATCTGCCAACAAAAGTTGACCCATATGAGATAGAAAATCAAGCAGTCCATGTTATATATGCCAGTGGCTGGAACTAATAATAAACACATAAAAGGTATTACTTGGATTATTAATTCATTAAATTGACGAAAAACATAAGAACAACACTTCACTTTAGAACTTGAATACCGCGATCGGGACTAATAAAGTGACTCGATAAATGGTCAATTTGGTCAATTGGAATACGCGCAACATGTTGATAATGCCTAAAAGGTGCGAAATTAATTCGCGAAAAATTAAAAATTATTTCTCACGATGAGTGGGAAAGAGACAGACGTGGAAACGATACAGAAGAAAATTGAGAAAAACCTACGTTCCACATCGGAAACTATTACGGCAGGGAGCCGCCATATTGGTATTTTTTTAGAAAAATTGGAGTATTTCATTAAATGAAAAATGAGATGGATAATCAAAAATAAATTATTTGGTGCAATTTAGCATCATTGGAAAAAGTTGCAAAAGTCAATCGAAACCGAAAAATATGCTAAGCTTGCAACTTTCTTGTGGAACTTATAACAAAATGGGGGATCAGAGCCTATAAAAAGGAGGTTCTACCTGAAGAAACTTTTCATTCGTTCGATAGTGATTTCACATACAATTTCGCATATGATCACGGAGTACCTACCTAGGAGCAATTGTAATTTAATAGTGGAAATTGACTTACCATAAAATAAAAGGTACCACTGTACCTTATTTTCACATGCAGTTTGAAATGGTGTCACAAAATTATCGTGTGGTCAAGGAATAATTTTGTGTGATTAAATTTCAAATAAACATTTGTTATTGCTGGCAGCATATTTCACATGTGTAGAAACAAATTCGTTAAATACATGCCATGAATCGGCTGTATATGAAAACAGACAGATTAATTAATTAAGTATAAGAATCCTAGAACATTAGGAAAAATGGTATAAAATTCAAGCGGAGCATATGCATCATATGCAAATGGGCATTTGCTTATACAGGGTGGGCCAAAAGTCACCATGGGGTTTAAAAATTTAATAACTTTTTCGTTTATATATTTTTTTTATTTTTTTTTTTTTTAGATTATATAAATAACATCTGGAGAATAAATAATGGAGAGATTCACAACTGAACAAAGAACCAGAATAATAGAATTTTATTACTTAAATCAGCGATCAATTATTTTAACGCAAAGAGCATATCGTCGCGATTTGCCTCGAACCGGTAGACCGCGTATAATTCACACTGCGGAAAATATTGAACGTGTAGAGCAAAGTGTTAATGAAACACCAGAAACATCTACCAGAAGGCGTTCTGCTCAGCTAGGGATGTCTCGTACGTCACTACGGCGCATTTTAAAAAGAGATTTATTGTTATTCCCATATAAGGTGCAATTGGTGGAAGAATTGAAACCCGCAGATCATAGGCAACGTCTAAATTTTGCAGTTAAATTTCGACAGTTGGCCAGAAATGAAATCAACTTTATTGAAAATCTGATTATGAGTGATGAAGCTCATTTTCATCTGAATGGCTTTGTTAATAAGCAGAACTGTAGGTTCTGGGGTTCTGAAAATCCAAGAGCCATTCATCAACGCCAATTGCACCCCATTAGGTGTACAGTATGGTGTGGCATTACATCTGAAAATATCATTGGGCCTTACTTCTTCGAAAATGAAGATGGAAGTGCTGTAACCGTAAATGGAGAGCGGTATCGGTTTATGATAGAAAATTTATTACGTCCTGCTCTTGAAAACAGACCTGAGATGTGGTTTCAGCAGGATGGAGCCACTGCCCACACTGCCCGAGACACAATGGCACTTTTAAAGCAAATTTTTGGACAGCGAATAATTTCAAGAAATTCGGAAATTAATTGGGGTTATTTGAAGGAGCGAGTATATGTGAACAAGCCCGAGACAATCCTTGAACTCAAGGCCAACATTGTTGCAGAAATTCGAGCGCTACAGCCACAAATGTTGAAAGATGTTATGGAAAATGCTCTAAAAAGAGCCCATCATTGCGAAGCTAAAACCGGCGGTCATTTAAGTGACATTATTTTCCATACTTAGCGTAGAAAAATTTCCATTTTGTATATTTTATAATCTAAAAAAACAAAATAAAAAAAATATATAAACGAAAAAGTTATTAAATTTTTAAACCCCATGGTGACTTTTGGCCCACCCTGTATGTATCCTCACAATTGTATACATGACCCAGAACCAAGGTTGTAATTGGGAATTGTTCTAAAATTAAAGTAATAGTGAACACAAGCACACATTTTTAATTTCTTCAATACCTCTACACTATCCCATCTCAAATGACGTAATATAGCTGTAGCATTTTTAGTGCAGTTACATTACAAAACCCATTGATTTTGAAAAATTCTCAGATATATAGGCGTATTGTAACAAAACATCTCGTAATAGACCTACATATATTATCTTTGCATCACAAGGGACGATTTTCTATCACAAACATTTGGAAAATTTATGAATGAAACCGCTGTTTAGTGAAGTTTAGGGTTACAAGATGTTTCGTGTTCTCTCTAAAACTACTTGTACTTGAACATTTTTAAGTACCAGTATCGGGACTTGCATTTAAATGATTTTAAGTCCAGGTAACTGTACTTGGAATTTTACAGGTCTCGAGAACGGAGCAAGTGATTTTTCTGATTCAAATGCCAAATGAAGCTAAATGTTTGGTTTTTTTCATAAAAAATACATAAAATAAATAAAAAGAGATTACTCTTTTGGACTTTTTACCGGGTTAAACTTAATTTTCTTCAAGAAAGAATTTTTTGGGATATCTCCGGTATATAGCAAAAGCTAAAAAATGTTCTAATTTGTTATTTCATCACACAATCCATTAATTTTTGGTGACAAGTTTCAAGTCTTGGTTTGACTCATCAACAGGTCCCAAATAGCGAAATTGGGTGATTAGAAAAACAAATGAAAAAATGAAAAAAGAAGAAAGAAATGAAAAGTTTAAGAAAAATAGAAAAAAACAATTTTTTTATTTATTAAAAAAAATTTAAAAATTTTTAAAGAAACAGATTCATTCGAAGCGAATCGAACCTGTATACGCCACGCAGTGGGCTGAAAAATGAAGAAGAAAAAGGAAGAAGAAGAAGCGTTTCGTGTCAGCAGAAAACCTTCCACTCATCGGTGCAGCTTGGTTTTCTGCCTGCTGCAGACGCTTGAAAATAGATCAAACCGATCTCTTCTCATATAAACTCAGAATAAATTCTGGGTGTGAATTATATGAGGAAAAAACACTCCTATACAATCCCAGGAGGAAAATAAATAAAAAGAGATTACTCTTTTGGACTTTTTACCGGGTTAAACTTAATTTTCTTCAAGAAAGAATTTTTTGGGATATCTCCGGTATATAGCAAAAGCTAAAAAATGTTCTAATTTGTTATTTCATCACACAATCCATTAATTTTTGGTGACAAGTTTCAAGTCTTGGTTTGACTCATCAACAGGTCCCAAATAGCGAAATTGGGTGATTAGAAAAACAAATGAAAAAATGAAAAAAGAAGAAAGAAATGAAAAGTTTAAGAAAAATAGAAAAAAACAATTTTTTTATTTATTAAAAAAAATTTAAAAATTTTTAAAGAAACAGATTCATTCGAAGCGAATCGAACCTGTATACGCCACGCAGTGGGCTGAAAAATGAAGAAGAAAAAGGAAGAAGAAGAAGCGTTTCGTGTCAGCAGAAAACCTTCCACTCATCGGTGCAGCTTGGTTTTCTGCCTGCTGCAGACGCTTGAAAATAGATCAAACCGATCTCTTCTCATATAAACTCAGAATAAATTCTGGGTGTGAATTATATGAGGAAAAAACACTCCTATACAATCCCAGGAGGAAAATAAATAAAAAGAGATTACTCTTTTGGACTTTTTACCGGGTTAAACTTAATTTTCTTCAAGAAAGAATTTTTTGGGATATCTCCGGTATATAGCAAAAGCTAAAAAATGTTCTAATTTGTTATTTCATCACACAATCCATTAATTTTTGGTGACAAGTTTCAAGTCTTGGTTTGACTCATCAACAGGTCCCAAATAGCGAAATTGGGTGATTAGAAAAACAAATGAAAAAATGAAAAAAGAAGAAAGAAATGAAAAGTTTAAGAAAAATAGAAAAAAACAATTTTTTTATTTATTTTCTATTTTTCTTAAACTTTTCATTTCTTTCTTCTTTTTTCATTTTTTCATTTGTTTTTCTAATCACCCAATTTCGCTATTTGGGACCTGTTGATGAGTCAAACCAAGACTTGAAACTTGTCACCAAAAATTAATGGATTGTGTGATGAAATAACAAATTAGAACATTTTTTAGCTTTTGCTATATACCGGAGATATCCCAAAAAATTCTTTCTTGAAGAAAAATAAAAAATACAGAAACACCGAACGATTTTTTTTTCTGTCAATAATAGTAATTTTTTCCTTATGTCCTCTAATATTATTTTATTATATTATTATTTCAAAGAGCTAAGCCTTATCTATCTACATGTCAAAAATTGCGGTCGGTATTCGACCTCGTTTTCGTGATATTAATTTTTAAAACCATTAATTCTAATTAAGGTTCTTCTAATCTTCGTTTCTAAGTCAGGTTGAACAAATTTTTCGGTATTTTTGATGGAAGTACTATTCCAACGTAGATTTGATGAGATGAGTCAAAGCGAAGCCTCTGCTTGACGGTTGGACTGTACTGCCAATTTCTGAAGAATTGTCTGGCTATTATACCACCATAGGTTATTCTTTGTGTATTTAAACTTGTAACACATTTGTGTACCTGCCCTACCTCAACCAATTATGTTAAGAATTTCCGCGCTATTAATTTATTTGTCGCTAACGATCCCAAATGATTCACTGCTTTTTTGTGTTGTTCGTAAGCACTCCTCTTCCAATTCATTGTACCATTTTGCAATGCAACAGTATTTTTATTACAACACTTTCTTTAACCACACGTTTGGATCTTAATGTTTTTTTAATGAGATATTCGCGTAAAGTCGCTAGATAATTTTTTAGCGCCGAATGAAAACCAAATCGATTATTTGGTTTTATCTATAATTGCTTTAAATTTTTACGTATAATATACCTACATATATAGATCGCTTTGGCTTGATATTACTCATTTGGGTAATCCAAGTAAACTGCAAATTACTGTATTGCTCAATTAGTCAACACGAAAATGTCCACGTAAACCCGAAATCCAAGATAACGGAGACCTTTAGACTAGATGAATTGAGATCTGCAAGAATTAAAACTTTATATGCCACTAATATTAGGTACAACGTCCGTCTAGTATTACTCTTAACGTTTTACGGAGAATTTACGGAAATGCATTCTTTTCTGATTAATAATTCGAAAATCAATCCAAACCCAAAATGACATGTGTTAAAATAATGCAAAAAAATGTATTTTATGGAAGAGGTTGGAAGGCATATTATTTGACTAACATCTAGATAAAAGGACTTCTAGATACACTAGATAATTTTGCCAAATTTCAGAAGGCACGACGATTAATATTCATGCTCACTATACTACATATGTAGGTACACGTGAAAAAAACATTCGGTTGCTCCATTCTCGAGATACGATTTTTTTTAAATGACATTTCATTGTAAAATCATGTAAATTCTAAACGCCCAGAGAATGGTAGGTGCATTATAGGGGGTAAAAAAATATGTAATGAACGATTTTCATATTCTATATAAACTTTGAAAGTTTTATCCAAATCGGAGATGGTCCGGCTCCAAAGTGATCGATTTCGGTGCTGCATTTTTTTCCATTTACAATGCTAATTCTTTTAAAAATATTTTTACTTTCACGCACACAAAATATTACTCTGAAATTATTTTTTCACTATGAATACTTACCGCAACTGACAACATTCTCCAAACTGAATTACCTTGTGCTTATGACAGACATGGTGTATCTATATCTAGATATTCGCAATACTTCGTTTATACACCATGTGTGTCATCAAATACTCCCAATATACACAGAAAACTAGTGAGTATAGACTAGATATCAATATTCTTAAAAATTACTGAATATAGGCTAATAATCGGCACTTCTTACATTGTGAAGCGTCATCTAGTTGTTAGTAATATTATGATAATGTGTCAAATTAAGCAAAAATAGGTCTATGCTTTCTCAAGAAAGCGAAAAAGAATAGTGAAAAAAAAAACTCCGCAGTAAAAATGTTTATTATTGAAGTATGGAGAAACAATGATATTGATGTTCAGGCTAATACATAACAAAAACTGGGAGTTTTCCACCTTAAAGCCCGGTTTGCTAGAGCCAAGGAATTTTTGTTATTATACAAAAAATATGTAAAAAAGGTCATGGAATGCTCAAGGATTGTTTTTCCTTGCCGATTCCTTGAAGCAGTATGCTAGAGAAAAGAATTTCAAAAAAATCCATTTATGTCAAGATTTCTGGAAGAAATGATTTTGCAAGAGGTGAGTCTATTTCAAACTGACAATTGGAGGAATAAAAATTGCTTTACGTGTATCTTAATTTTTGATTGGATATTATCCATCTCTTCACTTTATATATTACTTCTTTATTGTCTGAGATATCACACAATTATCAAATCCAAACTGTCAAAAATTTATTGATCTAATGTCAACTTTTCTTTAAGAAATAAGTGGACAAATTCTTTGGCTCTACCATACTGGGCTTAAAAAGAAAATTAAGTTAATAAATTATTCCATTACAATTTTGTTATTTTTAAACAAACCTTTGACCACACTTTTCTTCGTTTCACACAAAATTGTAAATTGAGACACCACATCTGCACATCAATCAGGATCTTATGGTAAAGTAACGCATTTTTTCTTTTTTCGCTTCAAATTTTGAATTTGTCGTATATTTGTCATGCATTAAAGTTAATATATGCGTCACTTGCATTTCCAAATTGTTTCCGGTTAAAAATCTGCTAACTGAAAAAGTACGGTTTGTCACATCAATGCCCCCTTTTATCTCTGTCAGGGATAGGTACTTTAATATGTAGATATAATAGAAGATATAATAGAAGAAGGTATGAATTCTGTTTCTAATTCCTAAAAAACTTGTCGCATATTGCACACAATGTACTTATGGCATTATGATAACTAATTACATTTCAGCAGACCTATCACCCTTTAGAGTTCTTATTGTAAAAAAGGGAAATTTCTGTTTAGACACAAACACTCACATTTAATAAGAAATAATCATTCTTGAAAATAAGCCTGAATATAAAAAAGTAAGTTAACTATACGTATGTGTATATGTTTGTATGTCGAAATAATTTATAATCAATCTGTGAGCTGAATTTGTCGGTCTTGATTATGCTATTCAAAATCTGTTTATGATAGCTTTCATTACATATAATTATTATTCTGCACGTAAAATCATCTTTGAAAGTTTCCACTCCACCTTTTTTGTCATGAACTGTACTTATATAGATCATTAAGGATGGTTTTCATAGCCATTATTTGAGGTCACAGATGTTCCCTTAACCATGGTAGTCCCCTCATTCGTTCAGTCGTCCGCAAATGCCGTGGTGTAGCAGAAACCCCAGCAAAAAGATGTAAAGAACATAATACAACATCGGCTACATAGGAGCAGCATGATAAGCTAGAAAATATGCAACGCAAGTGTTTCCTTTGAAAACAATCTGCTGTACGGCATTGGGGTAGGAACGCACTACATTGCTTCGTACAATCTGTGTTAATGGCTATCTTTTCTTAAAGCATGTGCTGCTGCATGATTCCTCTGATGGACAAGTTCATTTAAGGGCGAAACTTGAAAAAAAAAAACAAACGAAGTATAGACAACTTAATGAGATGCGGTGTATTTAAAATACAAGATTTTTACTGTACCCCCTTCGTTGGGTTTCAGGAAATTGAGAAAATTTGGAATATTTAATATGGACCAACATATTGTGTCGTACCGTTCACCACATATGTACATTCCCACACATACATGTATATAAATGGATAGAAATGATAGCAATGTCAAATATGTGTATATGTAGTACTAAAACATCTTCGTATGGGGATTGCGTGAATATTTAAGAAGAAAATTTAGGGTACAGAATACTTGGCTTAAAGACCTATCGCCAACAGACAGTTCATACCAGGATATTTTTGAAAAAAAAAGTTAAATTTAGCAAAATTTGACAAAAAGACATTTGGCAAAATCATTGTTTGCCAATTAAAAAATCCGAAATGTTTACACGAGTAATAATCATCCTTCATCAAAGAAAGGTGAAAGAATAAACTTTTATATTAAACTCTTTTCAAAGATAAATGTGTAAAACAAATCATACAAAGCCTAGAATTGTTCGCCTCTTTCTGAGATTGGAGAAACTATTTTGATTTGAAATTTGTCGCTAGTGCTTCTAGATATTGTAGTTCATCATATTACTGTTTTGGTTAATACTCTTTTTACGTTTGCGTCATTACGTACTTACTTTTTCCTCTTGGATGCAGTCCATGCACCATTTTGACGAATAATTTTTTATGCAATTACTCACATATAAACACTAATATGTTTATCATCATGGATACGATGGCATCAAATTGTTGTCTTGATCCAAGTCAATGGCAGCTCCAAAAAGTAGGTGAATATAAGGCACCTTTATTTGCTGATCCATATAAGTACATATTTATTTTGAACTAATCAGCAAACTTTTTCCCATCCTCATCAAGACTTTCATGTAGCTTTTCGAAATATTTTGGTATTTCGGATACTTGTAAATATATAAGTGAGAATAAAGCTCGTATTTTCATAAAAAACGTGCATTTTTTTTCGAAATTTTCTTTTAATAATTTGCGAATTGTTCATTTGTTAAAAACAGGTACTGAAAATAACAATTATTTTCATTTTTGCTAAAATTATTTAGAAAAAGTTGTAGGAGGATTAATTAGAATGTAATGTGGCCTTATAATTCTTATAACCGAATCTTCACAAATTTCCAATACATTTTAAAATTTTCGAAATTTTTTCGATATTATAAAAAGTAACTTTCTTTTTCGATTTATATTTTAAAATTCAGAAATAATAATTAAAAATTTATTTTTATTTTAAAAATCAAAAATGAATTTTATTTAAAAAAACAAAAATAAAAATCGGGAAATGATGATTTCTATTTTAAAAAATCAGAGATAAAAATTAACCAAAAATATAAACCAATTTTTATTATACCTTAGATGAAAGCCTGTACGTAATTTCCATCCACTCCCATGTGTCGTACAATCTTTGGCATATTTCGACCCATATTTAATATTTTTTTAAGTATTTTTCACCCAAAAAACAATTTTGTGAAATAGAAATCATTTTATGATTTTTATTTTTGTTTTTTAAAATAAAAGTTATTTGCCGATTTTCATTTTTGATTTTTAAAATAAAAGTCTTTCTAGATTTTTATTTTTGATTTTTTACATAAAAATCGGTTTTTCATGTTATGGTTATGGTCTCTGGTTAAAAGTCTATTTTGTTCAATCTCCACTTGCTGAAGAGGTTTTTGCAATATATTATGTTTGTCAACTGCCCATTTGATTAAATGGCATTGGGCACATAGTCGTTTGCTAAATTGCACTTGCAAAATGACCAAATAGCAAAGTAAACCAAAAGATGTTGTGGATCTTCATTACTGTCCTGAAAAAAAAAATGATTTGCGAGTAAATCGTAATCTCGATAGCGAAAGGAAACCACATTACCAGCAATGAGGAGCACCAAAATCTCGCCTTATTAACTCAAAATGCTCCGATAATGAGATAAACGAAGGAATCTCGGGAAAATTTGAAATTATCATTTCGAGATTACTTCCAAAAAGTGAGCTCTTCGTTAAAATGTTAATAAATACAGGGTGGGCCATAATTCTTGCGAGAACTTTTTCTAATAAATTTGTTTTATTAAATCATAAAATGAAAACATTTCTCTGTCGTATCACGTATGATGAATGATGTATATTATATGGCTTTCCTAACAAAGTGTCACCCCATTAATAAATTTTTGTTCAGTCAATGTTGCAATTTCGGGGGAAATATTGTATTTTGGATCAATTCAAGTTTATGGTTTATTAGTACACACTTTTTCTTTCAAGTAATCGTATCAAAAAATATGACATGACTTCTCCATGTCTGTTGAACGAGAATGCCAATGAATGTCGGCAAAACGTCCAAACTTACTTACTTAGGACTTTCTTTACTATACTTCTTTGAAGTGAAACAAACTAACAATAAAATAACCATTAAAACAATTAAAAATTTAAAAAGGATTTACAATCAAATTGTCATTTGCCAGTAGGAGTTAGAGAAATTTCGAGTAATTTCCTGAATTTTAAAGTCTATGGATAAATAAGAAAGCTTGCGTAACATAGGCTTTATCCGGCCACACAATAGCCCACATAAATGTTATAATTTTTATAATTGAGATGTTAATAAAAAAAAGAATAGACTTACAACTAAAATAGATAGATAGGTAGATACCGCCGATAATTTAAATGTATTTTGGATTACATTTAAGCTATCACGAAATCAGATATTCAGACGTGGGGGAAAGCCTCATTCAGGTAAATCAAGAAACACCCTGGAACACATGCGCGCATAAATACATTATGTATCTACTTTCTTCTTTTATTTTGTTTACACTTTAATACATAAATGTTGGAGCATAATTGAAAGAATATTGTGATAATGTTGGTACCACATTTCACCAACGTTACGTTGGAAAAACACTGGAAAAAAATATATTTAAAGAACATAAAAGTCAACAAACAACTGTGGAATGTTGCTATAATGTTGTATCGAACGCGTTCTATTATTTAAATTTTACACTAAAATTCGTTGAAAATAATACTAATGAAATTATAAAATGAAAAAATATTAAAAAAGGGTCTAGTACTAAATTCCAAAGCAAAATCTCGACCGTAAAAATCCCGAAATACATAATCCAAAACATCAAAAGTCATGAAAAAAACAAATTCGAAAAAAAAATCCCGAACGCAATTCGTGGGGTCGGACCTGCCCTGGATTTAATAGTCAAATTAAATATTGGAACTAGTTTGTATTTGTATTTGTATTTTATTAATTTCTTAACTTAGTTTTAAATGTACTGTAAGACCTTTCAAAAATGCTAATTTAAACTTTTCGTATTTATCATAAATAATTTTTGTTAGTCTTTATCTTTTGAATTATAGTACTTTCTTATTTTGGTTTTGCATTTAGAGATTCCAATTTAGTTTTAAATTATATTTGCTTTTCAGCAAGAAGAGCAATAAACTTATATACCACCAAATGTGGTCTTCCGTCTAAAACTTTTATTCGTCTGTGCCACTCCTCAACACTGTTTTGCGTCCGTGGCAAATTTTCCCACTTGCCTACTTTTCTGGTGTCTTTGTCAAAAGTTTTTTCTAAATCTTGCAATCAATTTTAAGAGAGGTAAAAATGCTAAACCTTTTCACATTCTCATTTTTAAATTGAATCTAAAATCGTATTTCGTAATTAAAATAAAATATGAGTAGCAAAATAGAGCAGCTCTCACACTGTAGTTTTTTCCAAGTCCGATATTATATAATCGGGGCTAACGTAATTCCTTTTTCTGCAGAAAACAACACTAATACCGAAAAAAAAAATTCTTTGTATGCTCGCAGACTCTCGGACGTCATGAAGTCGTAAACACTAACGAGGATAATTGTTTTTCCTGCATAAAGATTATTGCTATCCGAAATAGCAATTCGCGTAAATCCAAGTGTTTTTTGCTTTGTGTCATTACTTTCGAACGCTTTTGGTATATCAAATGACAGAGACTGGACGCGACGAGTTTCCGGAATATATATGAAAGTATAGAAAGAGTAGTTAAATTATATCCCCGGCAAATCTCGGATAAATATTATACCGGTGCAATAGGATGGATTATATCTCGAATAGTCTTGGTTGGTGTTTGTGCATTGCACGTGAAAATAGATTATTCTGGGTGGTGTGTACGGCCCTAAAGGTATAATTTCGACACCGAAATTTTCATGTAACAAAAAAAAGCTACTTAAAAATTACTGTTACAATCTCGAAAAAATCATTTATAAGCCATAACTTGTAGCGTGCGAACTGCCTTATTTTGGATTGAACATGGCCCTCAAACGTTTGTTTGAAAGCCTCACAAATTGCACGGATGATCTCATCAGGAATTTCATTCGATATTTTAAAAAGTGTTTCTTATAATTTTCCAAACTAATTTTTCTAACATTCATAAGTCTACTGAGCATTATCCCCATATGCAGAAGTCAAAAGAGTTTAGGTTTGGTGCGAGATGAGTTACCCTTAACACTTCCTTAGATATGAAATCCGGCAAATTATGTCTCATCCACTCCTGAGCACAGTTGATGGTAAGCGAAACTTGTTGAAAACAGAAATATTAAACTCCTTAAGCAGAATTAGGAATCAAATGATTTTTCAAAATTACAAGTTCCCTTTGTTATTTTGACCCATTTATAGAAAAATAAAGTGGGAGGGTAACTTCCACCGTATTGAAAATACACCCCACATTATAACAGAGGACGCATTCTGATACATTTTCATTGCTCTTACGTTGGTAGGAATATTTTTCATACTAACTGCATACAAACGATCATTCTGAACGTTGTGTTTTTGTTGTAGAACGAAAAACTTTTCATTAGAGAAGGATGTACCAAGCACCAACACATTTTCTCTCTGGTAACTCTCTGCTTTTCCGTCAGACCTTGCATTTGCTTTTTCTTTTTTAATTTTTATAAGCCTTCATATTTAATATTTATGTAGTATAATGTTTCAGACTGAAGACTTTGAATTTGTTAAGTATACAGCAAGTTTTCTTATTAATTGATGTTGATTTCTTCGAGTTCTTTCCCGTATTTTTTTTCTTTTTTTCTACTAGGACTTTTTATATTTTTTATAGTGTCTGACTCCCTGTGTCTTGCAACTACTCGCTCCATCAATGTTTTGTACATACACCTATGCTTTTAAAGCCCGCAATATCTTAAAATTACTTTTACCATTTTTATGTAGCTGTGAAATCAGTTGACGTTTAGCTTCCATAATGATTATTAATGAATGCCTAATTTAAATGAGGCAAAAACAGTTTTATAAAAATGAGTAAAGGTTAATTTCCAAGAAATTAAGAAAAAACAGTTTTCTATAGAAGTACCCACAATCAGTTCTTTCTTGCCGACGACAATTTGGGGACACGGTGTAAATTCCACAATTTTATAATCCGGGCGGGTGGTAACGCCGCGCCGTTGATTGGGCAATATAGTTAAATTTTTTATTCACTTGCGCCCATTTTTATAACTTGCCATTAGTTCATGGATGTGATTGCTAGGCCCTTTTTTCATTATGTTGTTTTTGAGGCCATTCCCTTTAACTGGTACACGAATTTGTCTGTATATTTCTTTTTTACTATTTTCGATACTCTCGTAGACCCACTTTTCGTCATCACAGCGAGCTGAAATTTGGCACACAAGTTCATGTCGCGTGACAATTGAATCTATCAAAATTTGAACCGGAAATTTCCATGGAAAACCCGGAAAATCGGGAATAATCATTTGAAAATTTGATTAGTGATGAATCTGTTTCAGGAAAAATGCAGAGTTTTCCGATTTTTCCGAAAAATTTTTCCGGAATTTGCCGACTTTTCCGGAAAATTTTCCGGTTAAATTTTTTTCTAAATTATGCAGGATCAAGTTCCCTATCAACTGGCATCATTGCTTTCTCTCCGACAATGGTGAAAACTTGCAGAAAAAGTCGAGGAAAATTCATGTAAAACGCTTTTCCGGAGTTTTTCGACCAAGGAAGCGTTTGAGCGTTTTGCAACCTAAGACAAAGTTGTAGAGCGAAATGAGTTGCATAAAGTTGCTTTTGTGGAAAACTCCATTGAAAACCCGGAAAAGCGGGAAAATCTTCGGAAAATTTATCATTATATGATTAGTGATAAATCTGTTTCAGGAAAAATGCAGAATTTTCCAATTTTTCTGGAAATTTTTTCGAAAATTTCGGGAATTTTCCGACTTTTCCGACAAAAAAAGTTTTATAAGCCATGCGGAATCATTTTTTTCCGTCCTACTGGTATCACTACTTTCTCTTCAACAATCATGAAAACTTGCATGAAAAATCGAGGAAAATTCATGTAAATTTAAAAAGAAAAATCATAGTAATAGGAAAAGTCTGTGGAAAACATGGAAAATCGGAAAAATTCATGTTATATGGAATAAAGTTGGAATACAGCTAAAAAGCGCTGTTTAAAACATAATTTGAATTTCAGTACTTGCAGTACTTCAACGATTTGATACTCGAATAAATTTTTTGAAAAACTGGTAAGTCAGTGTCTTTTCAGCCATCATAAAATTGTTTAAAAATATCTCCATGCAGCACGTAATAACAATTTAGTTAACGTGAAAAGGGCAGAAAATAAAATAAGTGAAAAACGAGTTTTCAAACAAAACTGTGGTCAATCCGCATGAAAAAGTAGAAAATAAACTTTTCTTCACACACAGAGGTGGACTCAGATTTTGTTCGCTGACAATCACCGATATATTTCAGTAAGATCAATCAGAGGTAATAAATGATTTGATTCATGAAGAGAAAGAATATTCAAGAGAAATGTCCCAATCAAAAAATCTGAGTCCACCTCTGTGTGTGAAGAAAAGTTTATTTTCTACTTTTTCATGCGGCTTGGCCTTAGTTTTGTTTGAAAACTCGTTTTTTACTTATTTTATTTTATATTATTAAGCTGAGCTAGGCGGATACCCTACGATCCAAAGCACAGCATGGCAGAAAGTAGATAAAGAAATGATTAGGGGACATGAGGAGAGTGCCAGAGGTGCTGATGTATGTTACCCTTAAGCTTTCGCCCTTAACTTTTCTGCTGCAAGACAGAAGATGGTAGATTGTTCCACATTCGCACGATTTGGATAAAAAAAGCATCACGAAATTTTACTGTACGACGGAAAGTAATGTGAAGGTTAAAAGAATATGCGCAGTTTGCAGTGCGAGTATTGCGTTCAGGAATCATTCTACAAGGGATCAGACTAGATATTTCATCGGAAATTTGACAATACATGTAACGATAAAGGAGCGAATGGCATCCAACAGCAGTAGTGTTCGAGAAAGATTTTCAGGATTCTGACCGACTCCCGTTAAAAAAAAAAATGAATTTTTCAACCCAGCTATCAGAGAAGGTTTCATCAGCATGGACTGCATGGAAGTTTAATAGTGTGACGAATAGTTCAACTTTTTAGCATTTTTTTTTTCTGTCTAAAAGACGACTATTTTTCCGTCAATATCTCTTACTTTAATTCCGTAAAAAGTTACCTTAGAGCCATACACAATCAGTTTTTCTGATGTAAAAATGTACTAATTTCTTGATGTTGAATATGGAATTTCGCAGAGGGCCTACATTTTAAGCTACTAATTTGATCTGGATGCAAAAGATGTTCCGTTAACCTATATTTCTCGGGATATCTTGATTTAATTGACGATGTAATTGAATGTGTTAATATTGAACTAATAAAACTCATTCTCTGGGCAATATATAACGGCTTTATATATAAAATGTATATGCGAGTATGTATAGGTATACTTTGTACAATTTATATTTTACCTGCAATGATAAAGACCGTAAAGAGTTTGGAGTTAATTTTTAAATACAAACTCATTATATTCTCATATTGGTATACAATAATTTGAAAAAAAAAAAATTGTATTGGTTGGACTACGAAATTATTCCAGACATATTAAAAATTATGTTCACCTTAAAAAAAATATCTTGTTCGTGTCGTAGATACAGAAATATTTAGAACGATGTTTTTTGTTGTTTTGTTTCAGGTGTGGTTTCAAAATAGACGAACGAAATGGCGTAAAAAGCATGCAGCAGAAATGGCAACTGCCAAAAGAAAACAAGAAGAGCTTGGTGATGGTGATGGCGATTGCAGCGAAGCAGTTGATAGTGATTCTGAGAGCTTAGACTTAGGAGAACCAGGACGAAAACGATGTCGAATGGATGATGATTTGCGACAGTAATACACCGAATTCGCTTTTAAAGCACTGTAAAACATTATTTAAGTAAATTTTGTAAATATTAATTGTAGTAGTAGCAGTAGACGCGACGACAGAGGAAAATGATACATAAAGCTTATCCTTTCTCTATAGACTAACTTGTAATGTATACATAATATAAGCGTGTAATAATATTAAAATATTTGCTCAATCAAATTGATAATTTTTAATAATTTTTGTTTCAATTAGAAGAGAAGTTGTGTTTGTTTTACTTTTTATTTTTCTACAAATGCTAGGTATTATCTAACGTCTGAACTATGGACTTATAAAATTTACGTTTTCACCAGTGCAAGAATTGAAATTACAGAATTTTCACCTTTTAATACGTTTTCATGATTTTCTTGAAAATTACCCAAGAACTGGTGAATAGATAATCGTTTTAGTTTACCTCTTTCATTTTCAGTCTTCGGAAGTTTTACATTTTTTTGGTTTTTCGGAAGAATTTCATGTATAAATCGCAAAGCTGACTTTGGAAAATAGAAAAGGCCGGAGCAGATCCTATTTCATTCGAAAGCTGAAAACAAATATCTCTACAATCAATTTTAACTATTAGCATACGGTCGATAAATGTTTTTATAAAAACATCTTTGCACCTCTGAAATGATTGGAGCTTCCACGTAGTTACGTTGTGAGAGATTATCTCCTGATGACATGCTTACATTTAGAAGCGACAAGAAGTTAACTTAGTTCGTTGATTCATGTACAATAAACAATAATGGATGTAAATAGTGAATACGCTTTAATTAAAAATAGTATACTTTAAAGTTTTTTTTTTTTTAACGATCGTATTGGATACACCCCATGTTTGCTTTAAGGGATGAAAAGGGCGAAATCAACAAACATTTTGAAGGTTTAAAACAAGATATTTTAAGCTGTTTAATGACTTTGGTTTGTGAAACATTTTTATAAAACGCAAACTGAGTTTGAGCAGCTAATTTATTTATTTACTTAAGTTTCACAAAAAAAAAAAAAATGTTTGTCTAACAATTGTTTCGGTCTTATTCGGCCATCTTCAGAGGATTTTAACAAGCTACTCAGACTCAGACAAACTTTATGAATATTTTAGAATGAAACTTAGAATATTCTACTATATTTTAAATAAAATAGGAGCAAAATTAACTAAAAATGGTATTGCACCAACAGAAAAACTAGTCATAACTTTAAGGTAAGTAAAAAATAATTTATTTAAAATAATACCGAAACAAATAGTATCCTTTTAAAAATTATATTTTTTTTTAACAACCTCGTAATATGTATTTAAAAAATGGAGATATTGTTATTTTCAAAAATTCCCGTCTAAAGTTGTCTCGCAGATTTTTCCATTTCAATTTTGAACCGTTGCCTTAAAAAGGATGTAAAAATAAATATATGAATTTACTTACATTATAATCGATTTTTAGTTACATAATTTTCTTATCATTTGTATTTCAGATTTCTCTCTACGTGCTGCGGTTTTTCGTCACTTGCTTTTTATTTCAGAACGTCTCACTCTACAATACAAATTATTGTGTATGAAATATTTAAAGCAATTTGGGAAAATATTTACGAAACGCACATGCAGTTTCCAACAGAGGAATCCTTTTGAAATATAAGCGAGGAATTTTGAATGAATTCGAAATTTTCCTAATTATACCTATATAGGTAGCAGTGAATCTATGTTCTATAACTATAAGAATCAGTTTTCTCTATTCTTCAAGGCATAGCTGATGCTAATTACAAATTTATATGCATCAATGTAGGAGGATATGGCAAAACAAGTGCTGGTGGTGTATTTATTGCATCATCTGTTTACCAACAGCTTGAAGCAAATGAAAATTTGTTGGCCAATACAAGTGTGAGCCTTCCGTATGTACTTTTTGTGGATGCGATGAATCCTCTTAAAGATTATATAATGAAGCCATATCCAGCCGAAAAAGTCAGATATGGCAAAACAAGTGCTGGTGGTGTATTTATTGCATCATCTGTTTACCAACAGCTTGAAGCAAATGAAAATTTGTTGGCCAATACAAGTGTGAGCCTTCCGTATGTACTTTTTGTGGATGCGATGAATCCTCTTAAAGATTATATAATGAAGCCATATCCAGCCGAAAAAGTCAAAGAATCATAGGCTTTCGCGTGTAAGAAAAATTAAAGAGTGCTTCTTTGGCATTTTAACGGCAAAGTGGAGAATATTTAAAACCGAAATTCAACTTAACGTAGATAAAGTAGATGCTTTGGTTAAGTGTGCTTGGTTGCTCCATAATATAATCATCGATATAGGAGTACATGAGAGTAACTTACTCGAAATACAAAGAATAGCGGAATGTTCAAATAGTAGTGGTACAGAAAAAAACTATCATAGTGGAATATGGAGAAAATTCACAACAGTGAAAGTGGACCTATTCAATTATTACAGCTACGTAAAATGTGGTTACTTTGCGCCACTTAAACGTATAATATTTTTTTATGGCAAAATATATCACTTACTTATAAGCAGAATAGCTGATATTTGCTTTAAAATTTGAGAAAAGATAATATTGAATTATTTAATTTGTACTTTTTACATGAGATACTCTCTATAATAATATTATTAATAAAAATAAAATGGCGCAAAATAAACAAAAAGTAAAGCACTAAATTCCCCAGCGTGTTTCAAGCTGCTCTATGCGGAAAATTCCTCGTTTAGAAACCAGTTTAGGCTCTCCAATTGAGCCAACTATATCAGCCCAATGAGGAACAACGACTATTTTAGTTAATTATGCATAATCATAGTCGCTAAAAAAAAGGAATTAATTCAGTGAAAGAATTATTGAAATCGGATAAAAAATGACGAAGTTATAGCGATTTTAGCGTCGCATTCTCAAAAACGCGCTCTAACATGATAACGTCACGATACACAATTCAATTCGCGGTCTAACGCAGCGCGAGTGTAGTTGCTGCGCCGCCGTGATAGAAAGTGCTCGGGATTGGATTTTTTTTGGATTTATTTCATATAATGTCGTCTTATAAATATTATATTGTGCAAACTGGCATCGTGCGACAAATATTTTAAATTATATTTAATAAGAAAAAAAGATAAAGATCATAGGAAATAAAAAAGATTCACAAAATATTTTACGAACTAAATATTTAACCGGCGGAAAAAGAACTAACTTAGCTGAAGTCGTTTTACTTTTACGTTCCCATAGAGCAAAGCAGAAAAGCTCATTTGAAATATTACGCCCAGACGTAATCGAATAATTATGTTTTCAACATGACTTTTCTCATGGGAAAATATTCTTATTGAGAGAATGAATGCTATATTAAAATGTAGGTGCTGAGTGCACATTTTTAGAGGATGGTGTCGAATATGACTTGACCTGCGTGTTGTGTACTGTGACGTCATTACCAGATTCGCCGTTTTTAATTTCAGTTTTTTTAAACTTCAATAACTTTGTCATTTTTTGACGGATTTGAGTCATTCAAAAAGAAATATACTCAGAAATATATATTGCTTTTGATCTGATATATTAAATTTGAATATCTTGTAGTAAGATTGTTCTCCATTGTAAAGCATTTTGTCCTTTTTCTCCGGCCACTTCCAATTATTTAGGGACTTAATCATTGCAGAAATGACTGCCCCATCTTCTTGCAATGATTCTATTTTGCCTGGAAAATATTCCCCTTCATACAGGAATACAACATGTTGTCCAACTTTCTTTTTTAAACGTTGAATATATGCTGTCTTCTTTTCACCAGTTGAGACCAAATTTTCAAATTCAACCTCATCTTCATATTCTTCTAAATCGTTAGAAAGATTCCAGTCACAACTGTCATTATCGTCATGGTCAGTGTTGAAAGATTGTTCAATTCCAGATTGGTTGAGCTTTCTTCTTTTACGTGGTCTTTGAAGTTGTTCACGATTTTCTTTCGAATTTCCTTGTGATTGAGGAGTACTAATACAGGGTGGGCCAAAAGTCACCATTGGGTTTAAAAATTTAATAACTTTTTCGTTTATATATATTTTTTATTTTATTTTTTTTTAGATTATAAAATATACAAAATGGAAATTTTTCTACGCTAAGTATGAAAAATAATGTCACTTAAATGACCGCCGTTATTAGCTTCGCAATGATGGGCTCTTTTTAGAGCATTTTCCATAACATCTTTCAACATTTGTGGCTGTAGCGCTCGAATTTCTGCAGCAATGTTGGCCTTGAGTTCAAGGATTGTCTCGGGCTTGTTCACATATACTCGCTCCTTCAAATAACCCCAAAGAAAATAGTCGGGTGCTGACAAATCTGGCGAACGCGCTGGCCAATTAATTTCCGAATTTCTTGAAATTATTCGCTGTCCAAAAATTTGCCTTTAAAGTGCCATTGTGTCTCGGGCAGTGTGGGCAGTGGCTCCATCCTGCTGAAACCACATGTCAAGTCTGTTTTCAAGAGCAGGACGTAAAAAATTTTCTATCATAAACCGATACCGCTCTCCATTTACGGTTACAGCACTTCCATCTTCATTTTCGAAGAAGTAAGGCCCAATGATATTTTCAGATGTAATGCCACACCATACTGTACACCTAATGGGGTGCAATTGGCGTTGATGAATGGCTCTTGGATTTTCAGAACCCCAGAACCTACAGTTCTGCTTATTAACAAAGCCATTCAGATGAAAATGAGCTTCATCCCTCATAATCAGATTTTCAATAAAGTTGATTTCATTTCTGGCCAACTGTTGAAATTTAACTGCAAAATTTAGACGTTGCCGATGATCTGCGGGTTTCAATTCTTGCACCAATTGCACCTTATATGGGAATAACAGTAAATCTTTTTTTAAAATGCGCCGTAGTGACGTACGAGACATCCCTAGCTGAGCAGAACGCCTTCTGGTAGATGTTTCTGGTGTTTCGTTAACACTTTGCTCTACACGTTCAATATTTTCCGCAGTGTGAATTATACGCGGTCTACCGGTTCGAAGCAAATCACTTACGGTGCCATGTTGGTGGTGACGATCAACTAAGCAACGAATCATGGCTTCAGAGGGCGAAATTCTGACGTTAAAATGGCGACGATATGCTCTTTGCGTTAAAATAATTGATCGCTGATTTAAGTAACAAAATTCTATTATTCTGGTTCTTTGTTCAGTTGTGAAATAAAAAGAATATATAAACGAAAAAGTTATTAAATTTTTAAACCCCATGGTGACTTTTGGCCCACCCTGTATAATGAAAAGCTGATGTAGCAGCTATAGCACTATCTTGATTGATTTGACCAAGTTCAGAATGTGTTTCCGGATAAATTTGTCCATCCTCAGCACCTACAGATAAACTTCTACCTGGAGCTAAATCTACTTTACGTCTTCTTTTCTTTTCACCTCCACAGCTATCCAACCGTCGATGCTCCAATGTTTCTATGAAGGATAAATGAATGCTGGATAAATTTATGTTTCCTCCAGAAAGGTTCCGAACCAGTTCTTCTTGATTGCACGGATATATACTGCATTTCTTAAAGCCAGACTGCACTTTTCTACCCTCCTGCTTCTTAAGTCGAGGTAACATTACGGAATCGAAACAATCGGTGAAGGTGTTGGTATCGAACCACCCACTTTTGGTGTTGCTGAATCTACATCCTGTTGGATCGCCCTCCATCCAAGTGCTCCATAAATGTGATGATTTATATACGACATAAGGTGGCAAGATATCTCCCTCGGCATTTCCTGCAAACATTACTGATATCGTGGATTTACTTGTATTGCAAATCCTTTCCGGATATTTTACTCCCCGTTTAGTGATCACTTTTTTTTGCCCCGGATCATCGGTCAAGTTCGTTTCATCATAGTTCGATATGTTTTGAGCAGGAACGCCAAGAAGAACCTCAGCAAGGTTAGAGTGATAAATTTTTAATGTCTCTTCTTCAATACCTGCTCGACTACGCTTAATGTTCGATGCAAAGCGAACAGTCAGTTCCGGATGTCTTTTCAACAATCCATTGGCCCATTCACTACCGGAAAGATTATCCTTAAATTCCTTCACAATTCTGCCACATCGATTCAGATGTGATTTCATTATGAATCGCAGTTCCACCTTATCCACTGGGAAACCATAATCTGACATAGCTAGGATGAATTCAACAAAATTCTTTTCCTCATCATTGCAAAAAGTGCTAGGATGTCGTGGTTTGTACTCCTTAAGAGCAACTTTGCGCCACTGACGCAAAGAAACCCCAAAATGTCATTAACGTGGACATTCTTACAGAAAATTTATATTACCTAAGAATTGAAATATAAGCTTTTGAGGATACCACTGAATACATTTGTAATGTATATATCGATATCATTCCAATATGACTTACTTCCAAACGCCTACTTGAAGTTCAAATATTTTTTTTTGCAACACTAAAATTTAACAATAATGTATATCTCCGAAAATAAACCTTTCCCTCGCTGCACGAACCCGAACTAAGTCAACAATGAAGAAGAACTATGTGGGTATCAAATAATTTCAAAATTATAACTGTAAACCCAATGATGCTGCGACATGATCATTGCAATGGATTTTCCTATGAATGGCGCAAAGTTAACCCCGCTGGCGCAAAGTAACCACAATTTACGTAACATTAGATATACAGGGTGTCCCGTAAGTCGATGTCAAGCCGGAATCGGGTGATTGACCAAATCATAACAGTTACCAGAAAAATATAATAAAAAAATCTAAGTCATGTATTTTTCAAATTATAGACATTTCTTATATTTTCGAGAAAATGTACACCCTGTGATGGTGTTTTAGCTCCTGTTGCTACAAATCTTTACTTTTTTCCAATTTTATTTTTCTTATGTAATCCCGAATAGTGCTTATGTGACCTGTTGCTTTAAATTCTAAGCACACTGCTCCACCTTGAAAAAAAATGTCACATTTTGCCGACCCTGTATGGAAAATTTATACTTCGCCCAACTTTAACTGACTGTAATGAAAAAGAAATGTAGGTACTACGCCACTTTGGCATGTAACTTTAAAAGTAGAAGCACTTAATAAGGATTCTAAAATGGTATAACACTTGCTACAATATTTCTTAGAATACGGAAAAAAAATTTTCTTCTTCAAGAAACCCAGTTTCGAAAATTTTCTTTTAACCTACGAAAAATGATTCTAATGTACCCAAAGCTTGCCGTAAGACCGTAACTTTAAGATTCTAGTTTGAGTGAGACGGAGAATCATTACATGAAGTGTGAGTGACACAGATAGTGACGCTTTCAAGTTAGAGATCCTAACGTTTTGTCGAATTTAGAACAAATTTTCCTAATTTTAAAGCTAAACCCCAATTTTTTGGATGTTAAGATTTATTATTTACAAAAAATGTTCAAACTGCCTTCCTTCAGCTGCAATACAAATTCGACATCTTCTTAAAAAGGATCGGGTTATCAGACGGGCAAGTCTTCCATAGTTGACAAATTCAACTGCTTCCGTAATTCTGGAGCTCACGTTTTTGGAAAATTCTAATTTTAAAATTACTTGCCAAACTGGCGTAGTATATTTGTTTTTTTTTATTACAGTCAGTTAAAGTTGGGTGAAATATTAATTTTCTACTCTTGGTTCGGCAAAATGTGCATTTTCTTCCAAGCTGGAGCAGCTGGCTTAGAATTTAAAGTAACATGTTACGTAAGCACTATTCGGGATTACATAAGAAAAATAAAATTGAAAAAAAGTAAAGATTTGTAGCAACAGGAGCTAAAAAACCATCACAGGGTGTACATTATCTCGAAAACAAAAGAAATGTCTATAATTTTAAAAATGCATGACTTAGATTTTTTTTATATTTTTCTGGTAACTGTTATGATTTGGTCTATCACCCGATTCCGGCATGAAGTCGATTTACGGGACACCCTGTATATTAAACCGAAACAATTTTTTTTTTTCAGTTAGAAGTAAGCATTCATGCAAAGAACGTTAACACCACCACATATCTCATATTAAACCTGAATAAATTTTTTCAGTACATTCTTTTTGTAATTTAATTTTATTTAATTCATCCCATAGTTTCCTTAAAATGTCACGATTCGCGTGGTTTTTCAAAATTTGATTCCACAATTACGGTCTTGTACGTAGGTAAATACGAAACAAATCTTTCACAAACCATGTTTTCATACAGACTATCACGCGATAACTCCTAAAAAATTCGAACTGCTTCGAATTCGAAAAATTCAGCTCGAGAAATCGTGCGACCAAAAGAGACATCGAGAGATCGTTTCGGGAGCACTGTAGAGGGCTGCCAGTTTGGGGGAATTTGTCCCCAAAATGGGGAGAAATCCACTCGCTACAAAAAGTTTGGGGAGAATAGGATCGCGGGGAATTATATCAGGAAAATAATTTAGCAAAGGAAAATTTGGGGATTTTATTATTTATTAATCTTTAACTTTGAGCTACAGACTGCCCAGGCGTACACACTGTACTTTTTGCCGATGAGAGACATTCGGGAGGAGGAAAAATTCCGGAATGCCAAGCTTCGAACTGCAGCACGAGCAGCATACCAATACTAATGCATGAAAATTGATTTGAAATTGTGAAATTTCTGATCGGACGGACGTTCAGTTCTTTACCTGTGTTTGACGTGATAATATAATAATTTAATTATCATTACCTGCTATGAATTTGGGATAGTTTTTATTTCCATCAAAAACGCACACAAATAACTTCGGTATTCATATAAGGAACTACTGCGGAGCAAAATTATTATGATGGCACAATGTTGCAAATTAAGCTGTTTTATGGCTAGTTTTAGCCATTTAAAAATCATTTTATCCACGAATATTTCAACTTAGCCATTAACCACCCTTTCAGCCATTTTGCATTTAAATCTTTAATAACTTTTTCAATTTGAAATTTAGTTATGTAGTTGCTGAATGCACCGAAACTCATCAAAAATAAAGATGTTGCCATAGCGTCAACGAGTTTTAAGACTACTTTGTTTTAAAATGTTTTTGTATTCTGTGTGAGCCTGGTTGGTAGCATATTTTGTGTTCTTCTTCAAATGTGAGGCTGTCGTCCATTGTTCGTTTTTTAATGCTTTTAAGTACTTTTTGTAAAAAAGGAATATATCTTATTTGAAATAAACATTTAAATAATTATATGATAAGTTATAATTGCTTTTTTACAAGTCGGGAGTTTATTGTTAAGAGCTAGAATATGAAAAATATAAGTAGGTACAAGTAGGTACATTGAATTGAAGGTGGCGTACAAGTATATGCTTAAATGCTAAGAGCTGTGAGTTTAAATATACTTGTGTATATTTAAAAGTAAAATACATATATTAACCAGTACATGTTCTATAAATATATGTTTTTTTTTTATATATAATTACATGAACTGAAGTACCAGCAAGACATGAAATCACAAGTTTTATGGTAGGTATACCTATACGGTTTTTAATTGAAGAAAAACCTGATTTCATACAATCTTTAAAAATTTAGCCAGCAATTTACCGATTTAAGTTCAGTTTAGCAAGTTTTTAGCCATATTCAACGATAGTTTTAGTCGGCGAGCATATACTTTCTCTATGGTTTTAGTCAGTAACTTAGAGAATGAGTTGGCAACACTGATGGCATGTCTAAGCAATGTACAATAACAAACACGATGAAGAAGGCAGAGATGTTCTACAAGCGTTTTCGGAAATTAGAGATGGGTATTTGAATAAAGGTTAATAATTATTATGGTCCTATGTGAATTTTTTTTTTAATTCCATATTTATTGCTAACAGACCGGAAGAGTAATATAAAGATAATATGAATGTTTGAAAAAATATGATTTAATTTATGTTTTAATAGAAATATATGTTATTTTTCGTATTGAAATACAAAATTTAAATTTAATTTAAGTAATTGTGAAAACAAACAAAAAACTGCATTTTTGAGGAATTTACGAGCTGGATATGGGGAAATTAGCCTGCGGTTACATTACGAGAGATTTCGGGGCCACTTTCATCTCGCGAATATAGACGACACCAAGTGATCAAGTCATCACTTGTTATCTCATGATGACTTGGTTACATTAAGAAGTGACAATTTTTGCGATCTTTCAATTTTTGATTTCACAATTCCGGTTTTTCACGTACACTCGAAATTAATTTTTCGCAATCCATATTTTCACACGATGACTCCTGACAAATTCAAATTGATTTGAATTCGAAAAATTCATCTTGAGACCAAGAGGGATATCGCGAGATGGTTTTGTCGACAGTGTAGCCATGATAATAATACTATAATACTGTGAATTGTTCTTGCGAGATCTCGCGATTAAAATCAATACTTAAGCGCAATCGTGATGTCTGTTCGCGTACATCTTATGTAAAAACTTTCTGGATAAAAACTTGCTCGTATGGTGGGAGAAATATGTAAAAAGTACGGAAAAGTACGCAAAAGGTTTGCTAGTAACTTGATAAAAACAAGAAGACCAAGAGTGGAATGACATTTGAGAACTGAGTTAAGTTTATAGAGAGTTCTGGTGAAATGAGAAATTTGGCACGTGAGCCGATTTAGATTTTAGTGAAAAGGCTGTAGAAACGAAAGTAATAAGCTAGGAAAACAATGTAGCGCATGCTGAATTCACTCCAAATCCTGCATTGAAGGCCTTACTCGATTCGATGTATTTACAAGTGTAGCAGGGCCAAGCGACTATTGAAAATCAAAATTAATTAAATTTTTGAAAAATATGATTAGCAATGCACTTGGCTATTTTCATTGCTTTCATATTTTTTTTCTTTGTAAAAACTTTCAATGATCTTTCAAAATTACAAGATTAAATAACTCTTTTTTTTTTATGACCGCTGTCAGTTTTCCTTGAAAAACTTTGCAGTAGCTGAAAATTGCGAGTTAACTCATGCAAGAGGAGAAGCTGTAACGTATGTGAAATTCATGTAATTTTTTGGACGAAAAAGTAAAGAAAGAGAAAATGTTTAAATTGCAAATTCATTATAACACATTGTACTGAAAATGAGTACGTGAATATGCCTAATGTTATACTGAATTTTCCTGATTCATGATTCATGATTTCCGATTCAATTGCATATTTCTTAACTTTACACACCCCACGATTGCTATTTGTTATGCACTGTGATGAAACCCTAAATTATTTTCTTTAAGCCTAGAGAATTACAATATTTGTTGACATGTGTACAAATTGCATATCGAGGGAAATAATCAGCAGCTATCACTGATTATACATCATGCGGTCAAATTACATATTGCTTTATTTGGAGTTTGTAGTTATGGAAAAATACAAAATTTTTACAGAAAATCGACTCGAAAGTATTGTTTCCCTCATCAAAAATGTTTTAATTCTAATAATGTAGATATTTATTGGAGTAAGAATTGCAGTATTATTTACATGATTTCTTTTAGATGATGTTTGAAAATTTGCAAGCCCCCTACCCTTTGACAACATATATACCGCACTGCTTAACGCGGACCAATAGAGTGACGGCTTAAAAAATTCGAAATTTTTGAGAGTTTTTCAAGGGAACATTTAATAAATATAAATTTTGTTTTGTTTCGTATACCTACCAACATACCTTCATTAAACAATTAAAACAACATTTCTTTTTAAATTAAAAGTTGAATTGATTGTGCAAAAGGTTCTGCCGTGTAAAACTCGTCTCTAAGGCTCTGATAAACAACGCCCAATGAAATAACGCCCAAAAGTGATAAGTGAAATAAGACCCAAAAGTTCCATGTAAATTTGAACATGACAAATGAGCAATAATGTCTAAAATGTCTGGGTGTTATTTCACACTTTTGTGTTTTATTTCACTTTACGGTTCTGCGCGTTATTTCACAATAATCTAAAAACCAAAAGTCGTAAATAAAATAAAACCCAAGAAACAAAAGTGGTCCTGATGAAATACTGTCCAAAAATCATTTGAGAAAATAAAGGAAATATTGCCCAACAACTTTAAATATGTTTTATAACATAACAGTAATGGAACCCCAACAGCCCAGTCCTTATTCTTTGCAGTAGGAAAAACATTTTGTAAGGCTTTTCGTATATCAATTTCGAAGTTCATCATAAAAGTGGTAGGCTCGTCAAAACTATTTTCCTTGATATATGTGAAAAGATCCGTATTACATGTCTCGTACATTTTTCCCATTAATATATAGAAAATTGGGTAAATCTAAAAAAGATAAAATACATAATTCAACTTGATTTATAGTAAGAACGTGTCGCGTGGGTGGGGAGTGGGGCGTCGGCCCTTCCTGCTGCACTCGGCGACACCCCCCCCCCTTCCACCCGCCAGCCACGAGCGATGCGTTCTTACTTTAAATCAAATATCAATATTTATGAAAAGATATTTACATAACACGAACATTATTCATATATCAAATACCTGTTCAAAATATTCAATATAAATGATTAAAAGTTGTTTGAAGCAGCCTATTGGAACTATTTTAAATGTTACATTCGTTAGATAATGGCGATTACTGGGAGAAAGTATTACTATTAGTGGTTTATGGTCCGTTTCAACTTTGACCCTTTGTCCATAAACGTATTGATGAAATTTAACACACCCGAAAATAATAGCGAGTAATTCTATTTCCTTTTATTAGATTTATTGTTTGTGTATTTGTAAAAAGGTAATGGTTGCTCATCATGTTTTGATAAACAAGCCAAAGTTATTTCATTTGTTTGTTCGCTTGATCTGAATTTTGGGCTTTGGTTCAGTTTATTTTGCCCTTTTTCATCTACTTTGGATTTTATTTCATATTTGTTTTCGGGCCTCATTTCATTAGCAACTAAGACCCAAGCTTTTTTTCGCTTATCGCTTTTGGGCGGTATTTCATTGGGTGTTATTTTCCGGAGCCTCCTCTCCTTTCTAATTCTTGCTCTACAGGCTTGTGAGGCAAAAAACAAATGGTTTCAGTTAAGCGTTTCTGTTTTTTTTTTACCAAAATGGCAGCCATCTGGAAAAAAGTTCTTTTTTTCTCAAAAATTCAGACAGTTTTTTTACTTTATTTTTGAAAATGTTACCTACAAAACAAGTAAAAAAGCTAGAATTAATCTAAGACCAATTCTTATTATACCCTAGATGAATGTCCGTATGTAATTTTGTATGGTCACCTCTCTGTGCAAGTATGTTTTTTGAAGTGGTTTTTCGCATATGCTATTAACAACGCCAAGAAGGGGTGGCCCGATTTAGTACATTTTCGAAATTTTATTTGCTATTCCTATGAAAACACTATGTACCAAATTTTAGCTCTCTATGTTGACGCGCTTTCAGGCAGTGTCTAAATATATAGCGGAAAACGAAATTTTTCTATGGCAACCCCACGAAGGAGTTGCCCGATTTATTTAATTTTCGAACTTAATTTTACTTTTTTTTTTAAGTGTGTGTAATAAAAATTTCAACTCTCTTAGTATACGTTTTCTCGACTTATCATTCTCACAGGCAGACAGACAGACGAACGGGCGGATAAACAGACAGACATGCAAATATCGAAATAACTTTTAATATTATGCGTGGTTGTCCAAACAATTTTTCTCTACCATCATTATTTCTGTGCGTTATAAACGGAATGAAAAATGATAAAGAGGTTTCGCTTAACTGAAACTGGTCTAATCTGCACGTTTTGACTAAATGGTAAGTTGATCCAATGTAAATTGACTGAGTTACATCGAATACCGATACGAAAAATGGATTTTTGGGAAATCGCATTTATAGTTTAAACATCTTTTTTTTCTCAATAAATAGTGATTGTTTGATTTTTACCTTTTTTTCTCGATTCCGGGTCTAGATAAAGGAAAATAATATTATCATTACCTGGACAATGATTAATAGAGCCTACTACTTTTTTCCTCAGAGTAATAAGAAAGGATCATAATTTTCAGACGGCTGCATGCATCTGCACAGAGTTGCTTAAATCCCTATATTTTTTGTAATTCTTTGAATTTAAACTGAATATTTTATAAACGCAAAAAACTTCAAAAACGGAAGAGCACGACAAATACGATTAAGCATGGGTCGGAAGTTTGGATTTCGTTGAAAGGCCAATGTATCGCTATAACTCATATTGGCTAAATTCAATTTGAGCATATATAAAACTGACATATAATTAGAATTGATGGATCGTTCTTGCTTCAAAAATGGCACAAATTTTGAACAGGCTGTGAAAACCCTAACTTGCGTGAATTTGTACACCGATTCATAATGTATTTTATTTGTCGATTAGAAACACTAAAGATGTTGTAAAATAGTATTGCATTAGATAAAAATTATTTAGGAAGTTAAACTTGTTTTAATTAGCACAAAAGTTAACTTTTAATATTACTGAAAAATCTACTCCTCTGCAGATTTTATGTCAAATATTATTGAGCTTGCAAAAGATAGACGTACATAAGCAATATATAACCGTACTGTTCCCAAAAATTGATTACAGTTCAGTGTACATTTTTAGCTTGAAGGAGACAAACAGATTATAACCAAAATTGTGCCAATTTTGATTATAGGAATTAGATTGGAAGGCTCAGTCCATTCTTATTATATGTCAGTGATATATAATAAAAAACAAACATCATTTTAGATTTTCAACAAATTGCAATATATCTTCAAAAAATGCAGGAACAACGTATAAGAATGGAACACATAATTTGTGGGGAAATGGCATTGAAATATTCTGTTGAATTTCATTTTTCAGCTAAAAGTCCATGCCGCAATTTTTCACATTCTGTATGGTTCATTTTGGTCGGCAAAACGAGATTTCGCATGCTCCGGAAATGTTATGTGTATTAATTGCATTATTCGATATATGGAAAGTTGTACACGGCTCAGTGTTCCCACTCTTCCACAATTGTGGAAGATGTTAGACAAGCTTTCAAATATTTCCATTCTTCCACCTCTGCCACCCAAAGGTCAAAACAACCTCAATTTTTTTCTTTAATTTATTGTCTACATTTATATTGCCTGTTCTGTTCACAACGCACAAAGTGTCAGTGAATTCCATGTTTTATTCTTTTCCGCCTGTTTTGGCTGGCATAAACATAACTGTGCCAGTAATAATGAAACATCTCAATGTGGGGAGATTCACTTACTATATTCTGCACACACATTTTTTTAAATTTTCCAAAATATGATTCAACATATTTGTTCAAGAAGGAATTTATTTGGATTCTCCGGTAGATAGCAAAAGCTAAAAAAATTCTTTAATTTGTTATTTCATCACACAATCCATTTGATTTTGCGTGACAAGTTTCAAGTCTTGGTTTTGACTCATCAACAGGTCCCAAATAGCGAAGTTGAGTGACTTGAAAAACAAATGAAAAAATAGAACAATGAAAAGAAAATAAAAAATGGAAAAAATCCTTCCTTTCCCTTTTTTTTTCAGCCCACTGCGAATGAATTTGGTTTTTTAAATTTTTTTAATAAAATTGTCTTTTTCTATTTTTCTCAATTTTATGTTTTTTTTTCATTTTTTCATTTCTTTTCTTTGTTCTATTTTTTCATTTGTTTTTCAAGTCACTCAATTACGCTATTTGGGACCTGTTGATGAGTAAAAACTAAGACTTGAAACTTGTCACCAAAAATAAAATGGGTTGTGTGATGAAATAACAAATTAAAAAATTTTGTTTAGCTTTTGCTATCTACCGGAGAATCCAAATAAATTCCTTCTTGAACAAATATAAGTTTACCCGGTAAAAAATCTTGAAGAGTAATCTCTATTTTAATTTGTTATTTACATAGTCTGAAATATTCATATACCATTTTCAAGTATTTTCTTTGTAGTTTAAGGAGCATATTAAACAATATCCAGATAATTATGTGTTGGTAAAATAAAATAGAATGTTCTTCAGTACATACTACATTAAACTGTGTGACGAGTTAAAGGAACGATTTGATTTTGCGAATAACCAGATGCGTCTAGCTAGAGTACATAGATCCTTAAAAGAGATTCAAAAGGGAGAACTACCTACTATTCTACCCCTTTTGGAAGCATGTCCATTTAATGAAGAGTCTTCAGAAATGCCGAAGATTAATGGAGGTCTTTAACAATTTTTTCAAAAGATAAAATCCAAGAATATTTTGAAGGATATTTAGTAAAAGGCTGGAAAAATGGAAGAAATTAATTTTTTCGAAGAATGTATCTTCAAAGAACTCAGCAAATTTATGTTTTTTGGCATCCTAACCTCATAGTTTAGTGCTACTCCTGAAAGGATATTTTTTTCCTTAAACGAAATAAAAAACAAAAACAGACATCATATGGAAATAAAAACCGTAGAAAATATTACATTTTGTAAAGGAATGCAGGACAACGATTTTTGAGTCTCCCTTAGAATTAAGTTTTACAAAAGCTTTAAATTTGTAAACGGTACCTAGATATTTCGAACATACCATTTTTTATTTTTATGTAATTGGAATTTTTGTTAATTTTGTTTCTGATTATGTTAGAATATTTTTTTGGTTTGTTCTTTTGTTTTCACTTTCGGGAATAAGTGTTTATGTTTCTTATTGCTTCTTGTTATTAGATATAAAATCACTAAAATGTGGTTAGCTTCGCTTTTTCCATACCTACCACGCTTTTCTTCTTTCTTGTACTCTTTTTCAATTGAATCTACCACCGATATTTCAAAGGAAGTGGCAATGTATTTTCGAAGAAGTTTCTGTCCAAAAATAAAATAATAAAATAAAAAAAAAAAAAAAAACCAAATTCATAGTCGGTCATGGACATCAGTATAGAAACTCATCAACAAAATTTATTAATAATTATGCATACATACATATGTTCATATATTTTCTATCTTGCAACATAAATTTATTTTATACAGAATATTCATTTGGAATATTCTGCTTAGTAGGTAAAACCACAATTTCATAGTTCTCACAGTAGAGTTCAATTACACGTTCATGGTTAAGGAAAAATATGACGATTAAGCATTTAGGTGAGCAGGTAGGGACAAGTCCGATAAGAATAAGTTAGTTCGTACGTGGATATTGCATTGTGTGGTCTTTCTTTTAATAAATGTTTAATTCTTAATTGCTCTTCTTATTTTAGTAAAAATTCAAGTTATTGAAAAACTTTCGTTCATAGATTTAGCTTTCTCGTGTTAACTGAAACTGTGAAGGCCTGACAAGTGCAGTAGAAATATTCTAACGTCGCGAAAGTATTCAGATCAATTATAAAATTAATTCTCGCGAAAAATTTACAACGGGTTACTGAGAGCTTCCGGTATCGAAAGAAAATCCGTTTAAAGTGAGAAGTTATTGAAAATACATAAAGAAGTGAACAGTAAACAGCCCTGGTAGCTATTAAGCTTTTACAGGCGAAAACCTGCAACGAGATTAAATGGGAATAGTACTTCTGTCAATAGTTGTACAGTTGCTGTAAGTCGTCGTTGTTTTACTCGTTTAATTCTTTGCTGTTTCGTCCATTCAATTCTCCTAAACGTAAGACTCTTTATAGTAAACGTACGAATTCAATACTAGGTAGAGTAATATCAGTAACGCCGCAGTATACGGAATTAACATGTCTCAACCACAGTCAAATTCAATTTAATTCAATTCAATTTAATTTATTAAGCTGGATTGGTACACAAGATTTACAATCTTTTGTAAGCACTCGAAAATATAATTTTAGAGAAAACAATGTTCAAATAGTTATTAATAGGGTTAATTTCATATGTTGATTAAAATAATAATGAAATCATAGCCAAAACTAAATTTAGAAAAAAGAACAAAACTTATTATTTGATTAATTAATTAGCAGCACTCTTGAAACCATCAGACCTGTGTTGAAGATAGCAGCCTCTTAAATTCACCGACAGTAACCGCTCTCTGCAAGGTTGTAGGTAACAAGTTCCAAAGCCGTGGGATCTGAATGAAGATGGAGCCTTCCTGAACCAAGCGACTATGACGTGGAATCAGAAGATCCCAACGTCGCGTCGCTGAGATTGGAGAAACTGGATCTCATCCATTAAGTAGTCACGGCTTTTAGTATGTATGAGCTTGAAAAGGAATAGAATTGCCTGGCGTCTCAGGTAAATATTCAGTTTGCAGCCCAGTATTCTGGGAATAAAATTAGAGACATGGTCAAATCTGCGTAAATTGAAAATAAAGCGAATACAATCATTATAGGTCACATTTATTCGACGAGAGCAATAGCTGTCCAATTTAGGAAAAATCAAATTCCCGTAAGAAAAGTAGGGCAGGATGAGAGTTTTCACCAATCTACATTTGATGTCCACACTTAATAATTTAGCAGAGAGCCAGAGTCGACGCAAACCTCCATACACCATACTTAGCACTGCACGCACATGATCACAGCATTTCATTCTTCCATTAAGAACGACACCGAGATTCGTAGCTTCGCTTACCCTAGTCAATATTTCACCCCCAAACATGATCTGCGGAATATCAGTTTCCAAGCTGTTATTGGAAAAAATTATATATTTCGATTTATTGGCATTTAACATTAGAAGGTTACGTTGAGACCAATCGTAAATTCGCCGTAAGTCATCGTTAATCCTTACAAATAACCTAATATTCAAAGACCTAGACAACCACAACTCAACAATAGTAATACGCTCAGAACATCGCCCCAAATTTCAGATTTAAAGAACTGCATAACATAATCCAAAATCCAGAATCTGAACTGGATACAGATCAAGATCACCAAGTTACGAGCAATTGGATCAATATCTCGAATATGAAACACAGGAAATGTCCCAATACACCGATTTAATCATTGAAGTAGATGACTCGAATTTTCAGATAACTGCCTCGAAGAACAATATGGATACTTAGATATAAACAATCATAGCGGGAACCTTTTACCGTACATACATATATCTTCACCCTTTGGTAGACCGTTAAAATTACTCATAGATACGGGCGCATCAGTGAGTTCCATAAATCCAGAATTGCAGACCCTCAGTATCACAAAACAATAGAACCAAAACAATCGCAACTGTGTTCCACAAACGTAAAATTAATAAACAAATCACCTTTCCCATATTTTATGAATTTAATACCAACGGTGAATTAAAATTTTTAATATTCAAGTTCCATAACTATTTCGGTGGCCTAATAAGGTTGGATCAAATGGATCAGCTTAAAGCAAAAATCAACCTACAGGGAAAAATTCTGGAAACTAACCATTCAAGAATTCCTCTACTGTTCAAGCCAAATTTGATGTCAAAGAAATACGGGGGGGGGGGGGCATATCAACCGTTTAGGAGTTACAGGGTGATTAAGAAAAAAATCTAGTTTTTTACAAAACACTCTGTATCTTAAAAACTACAGGGCTAATTGAGCAGTCGTTGAAAAGGCCATGAAGTTCTGCATACAATGAGCTCTTAACTGTGACCGTACGCCATGTAACTTTTAAGATACAGGGTGTTTTGTAAAAAACTAGCTTTTTTTCTTAATCACCCTGTAATTCCTAAACGGTTGATATGGGGGAGGCCATACAATCTTTGGTTCGTCTAGGTAAGTACTATCACCTCCCGCTCTATTCACCTCCTAGTGGGAAACACCCTGTATATCTGAAGGTGTATACCAATCACATAATTGAGTAGTTATCCTATGGGAGTTCTGGCTCACGTTTTTGAGCTTACAGGATTTCGCCACAGATGGCGCCACCGTTGCTAGGTGGTTTGAGTCCACACTAATGTAGGTTTGTGTCTTCGATGTATTGGTGTAGGTTTGTGCCTTGGCTGTGTTGATGTGGGTTTGTGTCTTGGCTGTATTGGTGTGGGGGATGTATTGGTTTGTGCCTTGGATACACCATTGTGTCTTGGGTGCACCATTGAGTCTCGACTGCGCCCTAGCGGGATTAACCGGTACTACCGGGATGTATCATTTGGTCTTGACTGCGCCCTAGCGGCATTAGCAGGTACTACCAGCATGCTCCGGTACTACAGTTTTCTAGCGACATCTGTTCGGGCATTGTGTCTTGGGTGCACTATTGAGTCTCGACTGCGCCCTAGCGGGATTAACCGGTACTACCGGGATGTATCATTTGGTATTGTCTGCGCCCTAGTGGCATTACCAGGTACTACCGGCATGCTCCGGTACTACGGGTTTCTAGCCACATCTGTTCTGGCGGAAACGCCATTTCTTGAGTAAGGTTCCCTAGCGGCCTTAGCCGGAACTACCAGCATGCCTTGGTTTTGCTGTTTTCTTTTATTAGCGGGAGTGTTCAGCATCATTCGAATTTCACAACATGACATCACCATGAACAGATTCTAGAAGATGTCAGTGAGACATTAGCCGATACTACCTGCATGCCCCGGTACTACGGCTTTCTAGGATGTGTGGTACGGTTTTGGGAAGTTTCACTTTTGCCCTCACGTGGCAGCATGCTACGGTTTTGGGAAGTTTTTTGCTTCACTATTTTGGATGTGTGGTGCGCCTAAATGTAGGCTTTTGTTGTTTTCAAGTGTTGCGCCTGGTTTTGAATTAATATTATTAATAATTGATTTTTCTTGAGCGCCTAAATGTAGGCTTTTGGTTTTGAACTAATAATTAAAGTTAATAGTAGGAAATTTTTGTTCATGCCAATGGATTCTAGATAGGGAGGGGGGCAATGAAATTTTCATCAGAAATCCTCTACGGGCTCTGGTTTTCGAGATATTAGCGTATTAATAATTCAAGTTATTTTTGCTCATGGAAATGGATTCATGGCGGTGTGGGGTGGGAGTTTTCATCAGATATCCTATACGGGCTTTGGTTTTCGAGATATTAGCGACATTTTTTCGGGCTGCTGTTTTCTTTTATTAGCGGGAGAGATCTAGATATTGGCATGATGTCATCATGGTTTTGCTGTTTTCAAATCCTGCATCTAAATAAGTTTTCTTAGCAGGGAAGTTGTAGATATTAGCATTACTCGAATTTCACAACATGACATCACCATGAACAAGTTCTAGAAGATGTCAGTGAGGGTTCTGGGTGTCAAACATTAAATGTTGCCCCTAGACTTTTACAGGATTCGAGTGCAAGCGCCATTTCTTGAGTAAGGTTACCTAGCGGCATTAGCCGGTACTACCAGCATGCCTTGCTTTTGCTGTTTTCTTTTATTAGCAGAGAAGTTGTAAATATCAGCATACGCCTAGGCTTTTACAGGATTCGAGTACAGATGCCATTTCTTGAGTAAGGTTCCCTAGTGGCATTAGTGAGTACTATAGGCATTTAATGGTAGGTGATATGTTTCCCATCCAATGCCCTGATAAAATTTAGCATATTCCATAATTTTGATTCGCGTGCAAACGCCATTTCTGGAGTAAAGTTCCCTAGTGGCATTAGTCGGTACTACCAATATGCCTTGGTTTTGCTGATTTCTTTTATTAGCGAGGAAGTTGTAGATATCACCTATGACGTCATCTTGGTTCTTGCTGTTTACAGGTGCTGCACCTAAATAAGTTTTATTAGCGCGGAAGTTGTAGATATCAGCATCATTCGAATTTCACAGCATGACATCACCTTGGTTTGTGTTTTCTTAGAAAATTATTATTGTTATTATTGGGTTTAGGGGGTGCGTGTATTGCTCTTTCGAGGGCACACCATTTCTTGAGTAAGGTTCCCTAGCGGCATTAGCCGGAACTGCATAATGCCATTTCTTGAGTAAGGTACCCTAGTGCCATTAGTGGGTACTACAGACATTTAATGGTAAGTAATATGTTTCCCATCCAATGCTCGCTACCGTAAAGGATTTGATACCTTTATTGTACTATAAAAGGATGAAACATGCGAAATATTCATAAGTCGAAGTTGTAACTCAGCCGAAAGCACACCCAATCCTGTGGACCTGCTGAGTAGATTAAAGCTGTTCACCTGTTATCAGACCTGTTTGAAAAGCTGTTAAGCTGTTATCAGAGCTGTTTGAAAAGCTGTTAAGCTGTTATCAGAGCTGTTTAAAAGCTATTAAGCTGTTTACAAAGCTGTTTGGAAAGCTGTTAAGCTGTTTAAAAGCTGTTAAGCTGTTATCAGAGCTGTATGAAAAGCTGTTAAGCTGCTATCAGAGCTGTTTGAAAAGGTTTTGAGCTGTTACCAGAGCTGTTTTAAAAGCTGTTAAGCTATTACCAGAGCTGTTAAGTTGTTATCAGAGCTGTTTAAAAGCTGTTAAGCTGTTATCAGAGCTGTTTTAAAAGCTATTAAGCTGTTATAAAAGCTGTTTGGAAAGCTGTTGAGCTGTTATCAGAGCTGTTTAAAAACTATTAAGCTGTTATCAGAGCTGTATGAAAAGCTGCTAAGCTGTTATCAGGGCTGTTTCGAAAGCTGTTAAGCTGTTATCAGAGCTGTTTAAAAGCGGTTAAGCTGTTACCAAAGCTGTTTGAAAAGCTGTTAAGCTGTTATCAGAGCTATTTGAAAAGCTGTTAAGCAGTTATCAGAGATGTTTAAAAAGCTGTTAAGCTGTTATCAGAGCTGTTTGGAAAGCTGTTATTGAGTAAATAACGAAGATGAATGAAAATCTATTAAAAGAAATTATCAAGACTAGGAATGCAGTGCGAAGGAAATGAAAAGCCCTAAGGATGGGAAAAATTGAAGCAGAAGCTCAACTTGAAGAAACCTTTAAGCCAATCACTAAACCCTTAAAAGAGTTTGTTAGAACAGTTAAATACGAGCCGCCGGATATAGTCAAATTTGAGGCAAAAGATGTAAAAGAAGATTATTCCTTAACATTTTAAGATATTTTCGTTTTGGAGGGGTAAAAGGTTCCACAACCTCATTGGATTCTTCTTTCCTATCTGCTTCTTCTTCTTTTGAAACTATGTCTCCAGACGTATCGGGGGAGGCGACAGGAGACCTTCCTGTCAATGTTCTTGAATGTTCAGGTGTTGCGAATAGTAGCATACCTATAAATTATGGAGACTATTTAAAGCTATTCACTGATAATAGCCCTAAAATTGATCCAACCTATGGAGTTTTTTATGATGATAGCGCGTGGAGAATCGGTAATTCAACGTTTGATGTTGATGATGTAGGAAATGTTGCTATCAAGGGGAAGAGCTATAAAACAACTTTGGGGTTATGTGAGCTGCTATTTATGAAAGATCCTGTAAAAAGTCTATATACTAAAGAGGATTTAACTAATTATGGATCTATTTTGAAAGATACCAATGCATATAAACGTGACTATGCTGAAGATGGACAAATAAAAGATACTAGAACGGCTAATTATAAAGCTATAATCAGTAAACTTATACAGCATAAAGGCATGGGACTAATGCGTCTGCCTAAAAAAAACATTGATCACATTTACTGGGATGATCCAAATAAATTAGTGGATAGACTACGCCTTCTAATGGCATCAAAGCAGGCTGGGAACAACAGTCACAATAATGAAATTGTATCTATACTGGAGGAGTTGCGAGAAGCAGATATTATAGTTTAAATACTACTCCATTTCCATACTTCTACACAATCTACAAATGAGCGTTGACAAGTTTGGACGTTTCTCTAAGCGGGGATATCTTTGGAGGGCAGGTGAACGTGGACCAACAGAAACACCTGTAATACAATTTCAAATAAATTTATAATTATAATACTTTAATTACTTTAATAAATGAAACTAAAACTATAATACATAATTTATTTACACTAGACTTAGATTCTTTCAGCGGTTGCCACTTGTTGATCTGATGAAATGGAGTAATGCCCTCATGGTAGAGTATCCCTCGTTCCGCTCATAATTTGATAAGCCACACACATATTCTACCCAAGCCTTGGAACAGGTAACGTAGCCCAATCCAACACACCTATACAATCCTATATCTACAACTTCCCTGCTAAGAAAACTTATTTAGGTGCAGCAAAACCATGATGACGACGTCATGCCGATATCTAGAACTCTCCCGCTAATAAAAGAAAACAGCAAAACCAAGGCATGCTGGTAGTTCCCGCTAAGGCCGCTAGGGTACCTTACTCAAGAAATGGCGTTTGCGTCCAAACAGATGTCGCCAATATCTCGAAAACCAAAGCCCGTATAGGATTTCTGATGAAAACGCCAACCCCACACCGCCAAGAATCCATTTGCACGAGCAAAAATAACTTGAATTATTAATACGTTAATATCTCGAAAACCAGAGCCCGTAGAGGATTTCTGATGAAAATTTCATTACCCCCCTCCCTATCTTTATTATCCCCCCCCCACTTACCCACCATCTAGAATCCATTGGCATGAACAAAAATTTCCTACTATTAACTTTAATTATTAGTTCAAAACCAAAAGCCTACATTTAGGCGCTCAAGAAAAATCAATTATTACTAATATTAATTCAAAACCAGGCGCAACACTTGAAAACAACAAAAGCCTACATTTAGGCGCACCACACGTCCAAAAAAGTGAAGCAAAAAACTTCCGAGAGAACCGTACCACACATCCAAGAAAGCCGTAGTACCGGGGCATGCTGGTAGTATCGGCTAATGTCTCACTGACATTTTCTAGAATATGTTCATGGTGATGTCATGTTGTGAAATTCGAATGATGCTGAATACTCCCGCCAATAAAAGAAAACAGCAAAAACCAAGGCATGCTGGTAGTTCCGGCTAAGGCCTCTAGGGAACCTTACTCAAGAAATGGCGTTTGCGCCGGAACAGATGTCGCTAGAAAACCGTAGTACCGGAGCATGCTGGTAGTACCTGCTAATGCCGCTAGAGCGCAGTCAAGACCAAAAGATACATCCCGGTAGTACCGGTTAATCCCGCTAGGGCGTAGTCGATATTCAATGGTGCACCCAAGACACAATGGTGTATCCAAGGCACAAACCAACACAGCCAAGGCACAAACCTACACCAATACAGCCAAGGCACAAACCTACACCAATACAGCCAAGGCACAAACCTACATTAATATGGACTTAAACCACCTAGTAACGGTGGCGCCATCTGTGGCGAAATTCTGTAAGCTCAAAAAAGTGAGCCAGAACTCCCATAGAATAATTACTTAATTGGTACACCTTAGTTGAAGTGGTAAATAGGGAGAATGCAGAATAATTGCTATTTGTAGAACAACCATTAAAGGTAAGAAAATTCAATAATTACACCGAAATCAATACCGTTAATATAAACTACTGTTACGCGATCACATAGAGCTTCTAACGATATAGCAAATCTTTTCAGAACAGAGCATTTGAACAGTGAAAAGAAAAAATTAATCTCTAAATTATGTCGGAATTTCGATGACATATTTTTAAAGAAGGTGACAATCTCACCGCATTCAGCTAAAAGACGATTTACCCATATACACGAAGTCATATAGATACCCTGAAGTACATAAATCGGAAGTACAGTCTCAAATCCAAAAACTACTTGATCAAGGCATTATATGAGCTAGTTACTCTCCATGGAGTAGCCCAATATGGATAGTACCCAAGAAACTAGATGCATCCGGAGTACAAAAATGGCGACTGGTAGTAGATTTTCGAAAGATAAACGAAAAAACTATCGACGACCGATACCCCCTACCAACATCACAGAAATATTGGATAAATTGGGGAAATGTATTTACTTCACTACCCTTGACCTTACTTCGGGATTCCACCAGATCGAGGTTAACCCCCAGGATATCGAAAAAACTGTCTTCACGGTTGATAGTGGACATTACGAATACGTCCGTATGCCTTTTGGGCTGAAAAATGCCCCCTCGACATTTCAACGGATTATGGACAACGTATTACGAGAGCTCCAGGGCATGGATGATATTATAGTATTCTCCACGTCTCTTCAAGAACATATCGAAAGCCTAACCAAAGTTTTTCCAAACTACGCGAAGCAAATTTCAAAATTCAAATAGATAAATTCGAATTCCTTCGTAAAGAAGTTCCATTCCTCGAACATATCGTTACAGCGGAAGGAGTACAACCAAACCCCGAAAAAATTCGCACCATTAAAGAATTTCCTATACATAGAACCCAAAAAAAAATAAAATCATTTTTAGGCTTATTTGGATATTATAGAAAGTTTATTAAAGACTTCGCTAAACTCACAAAACCTTTAACAGAATGCCTTAGGAAAAACAAACAAATAAAATTAGATGAACGTTACATCAAATGCTTCGAACATTGCAAAGACATCCTTAGTAACGATCCCCTACTCCAATACCCCGACTTTAGTAAACCGTTCAACTTGACCACCGATGCTAGTAACGTAGCAATTGGTGCAATTTTAAGTCAAGGTACTATAGGATCAGACAAGGCGATATCATATGCTTCCCGAACCTTAACAGTAACCGAACAAAATTACAGTAATATTGAGAAGGAACTGTTAGCAATTGTTTGAGCAACCAAATATTTCCGGCCTTATATTTTCGGACATAAATTCAAAATTATTACTGATCACAAACCCTTTACATGGTTATTCTCACTCAAAGAACCTAACTCGAAATTAGTCAGATGGCGCCTTAAATTGGAAGAATTTGACTATGAAATAGTTTACAAGAAAGGAAAAGCAAAGACTAATGCTAACGCACTTAGTCACATAGAAATAAATTATAACGAATCTATGCAAATAATATCGATGATCTCTACCAAAACTCAAATTTATCCACCATGCATTCAGCTGTGGATAATTTAGACGATGGAATTCCTATTTCAGAACGACCAACAGTTAGTTTTAATCAAATCTGAAGGCATGGTCAAACCAAATATGACTTATAACGTGCTATTCGATACTAAACATCGTCGCACCTTCCAGCAACCTGATTTACATGATGAACAAATCATGACGGGTATCCTGAAAGAATATCTAGACCCCCGCAAATTAACAGCTGTATATACAGACGACGATATCTTTAAAACCGTTCAAAGCGTCTATTCGAAAGAAATTTTTCGCAAATAGTAAGTTATTTAAATTAGTACGGTGTATGGAAAAATTAGAAGACGTAGATAATGTTGACCGACAGGATAGTATCATCAAAGAATACCATTCCAGGAGTAATCTTCGCGGCATAAATGAAACATTTAGTCATTTGCATCGAACATATAACTTTCCTAAAATGAGGGAAAAAATCACTAGGTTCATAAACAATTGCGAAAAATGCCAATGCATGTATGACACTGCAAGTCTTTTGGTAAAGTTTGTTGGTAAAGTGCTTTATGAAATTATGCTCAATTTCTGTATAAGATGGTGTTTGTTACAATCGAAAACAGCTCCTAAAGGGTCTGTGATGAGTGTTCGATGTAAAGATGGCTTGTTAGAATATTATCGACGCGGCAAAACAAACATTTAAAGAAACAATTATAACTCGTAATTGGAGAAATTCAGTGGAATTTCACAACGGCAAACAAATCATTGTGTATTGTTGTAGCGAGGTATTACGTTTAAAGCAAGAGATTTATTTTAGAATAAAAGAGTTTTATCATTTCGTTAAATGTGTAATAGTTTTACTAGAATAAGAGTTAAATAAAAACAAAATAAAGTCAAACTTTCTTAACTTTTCCATTAAGTTATATACGTACAAGGTATGGATTGCATCTGTTCTGTGACTGCTATTTTAAATAGACAAAACTCTGTGAACGCAAAACGTTTCACTCGGTGTAAAAACTTTTACTCGAATTTACTCACAAACCGTCTATCTATTAACTTTTTGGATTGTCGAAATCTACTAAATTGATAAGGTTCCCCTGTTGAACAAAGTGACACAGTTTCACTCATGCTAAAGAGGATGTGTAAGTTCGATATGAAATCAACTGAGTAGTCAAAAGTATTGGATTTGAGGTTAAGCCGATTCTTGTGTTATCGAGTGAATGTAAAAGTGATCTTTTAGAAAGTTACGAATTTTATATATAGTATAAATATTACATATTTCACAAAACATATCTGAGGGTTCTGGTAACTTTCTGGAGTTTTTCTCACTCCCGCATAAAAGTTTTTACTTGATTTTAACGCAATATATATGCTTTAAAGTTACTAGACAGACTAATAAAAGTACATAACGGTTTAATCCTGTATTTTGCAAAGTTGCAAAATATGATGAATTCGTGAACTTGTAAAAATATGTTTTCCTATTTTTACTGACTAAAATGGATGATTTGGAAGTTTTACACTTCCACCATTTACAAACAAAAACAAAATAAATAATTTAACACCTCATTTGATGACTTTCGCGAGTGGCGAAAGTTAAACGTTGAGAAATTTTCTTCGTTGATAGTGGTAGCAACTCGCTTATCTGTTCGAACTTTTGGAAACCTCTTTTGGACCAGAATTGCACTCCCCTCCTCTCAAAATTCTGTATCCTCCCCCTGAACACAATACAACCAGTTGTTTCGACATTCGAAACCGAATCGGTCAATTTTAAATTCACACTGTGGTACGAGATATACGATTACGTATGCCGAAATACCCAGCAAACAATTTGGCGAAGGTCCGCAAAAGCGTAACTTAAGCGACAATAGAGCTGAACAAGCGAAACATGAGAGCAAATTCCACAAAGCTAAAAATTATTTGTTATCGAAGCGATATAAAAGCGAAACGAAAGCGAATGTAAATTTTGTTGTCTTTTATTTATCTTACATAAATTAGTGCGTGCGCTATTTTGTGCCCGAACTTTCGAGAATTTTAATATTTTAAGATTTCCGGTTCTATTCTTCCATTTCGAGTTTTCATTTTAGCGTGAAAAAATCAGAAATTTGTGCCTGTGTTTCTATCAGGAATTGTAAAAAGTGAGCCATTAAAATTGCATTTAATTAACATTAAGGATAAAATGAGAGGCTATATCTATAGGAGACTGGATTCGATAGGTACAATCATAGGTTAATAATTTCATTTGCGTATCGCTAAAGTTGTCGTTACCACAGTAGATTTATATTCACTTTGGATACATTTTAATTTATCACATTTTGTCGATAAAGAAAGGCAAAGTAAATCCGAAGTGATACCATCAATCTGATACAATGCTCTGTCAACATTTGCTCCCGCTTGAGCTTTTTCTTTCATATCCAATTTGAATTCATTAGCGAAATTTATGTTGAACTTTGTGATACTTTTAAGATTCGCATTGGCTTCGCAATGTTTGTTGAATATTGATGCAGTTATCCACATGTTTTTGTAGTATTTTCTCCATTTTTGTAATGACCCAGCATTCAGCAAACAATTTGGTGAGGTTTTGCCAAAAGTAAGGAATGAGGAATAGTTGTGAAACAGGGACTGCATTATGGCAATGAAGTGTGTAGGTATATGATTGCCTGTCTTTCAACTATTGCCCATTGCTCGCTTTTTCTCGTGCAATATCAATTCAAGAAATGGAAAAAATGAGGAAAATATAAGCTTTAGGCAAGTTTTTGATTCTATCTGTTTACTTTCACTGACTTATAACAATGGACTGAGCGTACCCAGCAAACAAAATGATTGGAAAATAATTCCAAAATAGGTGTCCATGGCAAGCATAACCCCCGAAATCGATATTTCCAGATGCTCGTTTCTAATTTAGGCGGCGGATTAAATGGACATAAGAAAGCAAGCTAAAAAATGTAATTTATAAGTAATTCGCCTTTTCCTTACCAAAAGCACGTATATATATTTTATATACTTGACAACTGCGAAGGCTGAGTAAATTACTATTAATTTATCAATTTCAACTTGTTTTTAATGTGTCTGGATTGAGATTTTGTAATTGATAAACGTAAGGTCAATCTGTTTTAACATATTTCCACCATATGTTATTATAATTTTTCTTCTTTTAATTACGATTAAGTCTTTGGACAGCTTTTTCATAGCTGTAAAATAAACAAACAGAAAAAAAACTTTCATGTTTTCCACGTTTTTTTCCATCTCTTGAATTGATTGTCTACGAAACTTCCTAAAATCGAAAAATAAGCAATAGATCAAAGAGAGGCAATCACATACACACTTTATTGCCATAATACTGTCCCTGTTTCACAACTATTGCTCATTCCTTACTTTTGGCAAAACCTCGCCTGCTGGGTATTGTCATTTTCCTATACGAAGGTATGGCACAAGTTTTATAGGTTTCTCTTTCGCGCTATGGCAGAGTTGGAGCTACCAACACAAAATATCGCTTACTGAACGTTTTCTTATGCCATTTGATGTTTTTATGTTGGCTTCAGGTGCAATTACCGTAGAAAGAATAAGGTAAAGATAGTGTGAACACAAGAAAAATAGTTTCTTAATTTAATTTGATTACCTGGTGTAAAATTTCATCTGATTGGTTGAATTCTACCACTTTTTATGTAGTAACGTTTTAAAGGGTGATCAAACTCTGATATACAGAAAGACAATATCTTTTGTGCCACATAAAATAGAAAATCGCTCAGTTCATTATTATAAGTCAGTGGTTTACTTTACAGCTATGCCGTAAATTCACTTTGCTTTCTGTCGGTTGAATTTTGTTTTTTGTTGTGACAGGAAAGTGCAGTGCAATCTTAATTAAAAGAAATTTTTTTTTAAAAAAATTAATGTGTTTTATTTAATTGAGAAAATAAAGGTGAAGTGAACCTTGCGTGATATACTGAATGCCAAATTAAAAATAAGTTGAAATTGGTAAATTAATAGTAATTTACTTTACGCTCGCAATTGGCAAGTATGTAAAATATATATACGTGCTTTTGGTAAAAATTAGGCGAATTACTTATAAATTACTTTGTTTAGCTTGCTTTCTTATGTGGATTTAGTCCACCACCTAAATTACATACGAGCATTTAGCAATATTGATTTCAAGGGTTATGCTTGCCCATGGCAAGTTACTTTCGAATTATTTTCGATTCAAATTGCTTGCTGGGAATTCTTAAAATAATCGTATAGCAACACTGAACAAATATGCTTACTCGAGAGTTCAGAGTTTATTACTGCTGCTATAATTCAGGGGCGGACACAGAATTCTTGTGTGGAGGGGGGGGGGGGGGGGGGCACAGCACTGGTATAGAAAAGTTTTAAGGTGGAAACAGATCAATAGTTCCAAAACACTCGTCACCACCGGCAATTGTGAGATCCACAAAATTTATCATTTAAAAGATGCGGATTGAACAGATATTTATTTCACAATGCAGACACAATTACAATTTTATAACAAACTAGAAGAATTACTGGTACAATACCGCTAAAATGCTTAGTTTTTAGAGCTTCTTTTCTCACTCATCGCTCTAGTCATAGTTATCGCTTGTAAAATTGCAGCGGCCCTATAACTAAAATCTATGTACTTGATTGAATAGAGTGTAGATGAAAGAAAAATCAAATAAAATGCCACGAAATTTCATAGCCTCATCAGTCGTTCAGAATATAATAGTAGTAGCTACAGATAAAAATGATATTCTGCTGAAAAATACTTTCCAAAGATATTGTCCGTATGGCGGATCTAACAGGTGCTGGACTAGCTAACCTAATCTGTCTTATTGTTAGTTTGTTTGGTACCGACACAACGCATTTTCGTGCTCAAGGATATGAGATGGCTGCAGCGATGTCTAGTAATTTCAACGAGGTACAACCACATATTTCTTCCAATTTACACTTATGGTGCAGCTCATTCATTACATATGGTTCTGTCTAAGGGTACGGCTACAGAAACAAGCGCGCGATTGACGCGCGAGCGATTAATGTTCGAATACACTTAAAAAGCATTATAGTGGACATTGCAATTATGGGCGATTGCGCGCGCTTACGTGCGATTTAGTCATTGGAACTGTGTCGATTTCTAAAAATGGAGATTGCAAAAGTTTTGGCAAGGCCTTGACAGCTGCTTGGCTGTCCGAGCAGATTGCAATCTCCTTCTTTTCAATATCCGAGTCTTTAGAAATAATCGAAAACTGAAGGAATGCTGTTAAACCACAATATGTAACACCGCTAATCAACGCAATGTAGCATAGTTTTGGGTATCACTTCTTGTTCTACGGGAACTGTACGACATTTGTCTTCCACAGCACGTACTTACAGAAAATAAGCACTGATTTTAAGATTTCTTTAAATATGACAATTACTGCGCAGAGAGAATTACAAAATATACGTAATGCTAATAACAATAAGCAGTTTCATGAAATTTTTAAGAATCGAAAAGTATATTATCGAAAGGCTTGGAGTTGACATGAATGTTTCCAAAATTTCATCCGAACGCACAGGTTAACACTGTTACGTACAATATAAAAGGAAAAGTGAGATCTATTGGAAATGGATACTTCGCGTGAATTGACTAATTAATTACGGACCCAAACAACTTTCAGAGAATCACGTTACGTGCAAAAGTAAAGAGAACTCTTTTTATATCCTAGATAAAATCATAGATTTATCATTCCGTTTGTAAGGTACAGAAATAATGCTGATATAGATAATATTAAAAGTTTTTTTGATTTTGTATGTTCGTCAGCTGTCCGTCCGTTCGTTTGTCCGTTCGTCCTCACGATAACTCGAGAACGCGTCCACTTAGAGAGCTGGAAATTTTGCACGGGCCCTTAAAAGAAAAGTAAATTTAAGTTCGAAAATGGGACAAATCTAGTAACTTCTACTGAAAAGTTCTAAAGAATATGAAATGCTATGAAATTAGTTATAATCATTATTACTGTCTGATGAACCGTCCTAGAAAAACATTTAGATGAAAAATCCAGGTATCATCTTTTGAATAAACACCGGTCTATGTTTAGATTTATCTGAAAATTTAGGTCTGTTCATTCTGTAAAGCGTTCGGAATAAATTATAGTGAAGTTTCCTACATACAAATATAATAAGTAAACGTGATTTCTAGGCGATATCCTTTTCTTATTTTCTACAGGTATTGCTTTCGTGTTTCGTAGATGATTCGAAAGCAATTCATCAAGAAGTATTGCATTCCGGGCACATTCCTTTCCAAAGGACGTGACGTCTGTAATAAGATGATAATCTTCCGCGATAAAATTTATCTTCGCCGGAATAAGATGCCCGAATCATACGCGTATCATCTTGCATTCTGGTGATTATACGACATTCATCTAGGGCAGAGTTTTTCAACCGATGTGCCGCGGCACTTTGGGGTGCCATGGAGCTACGACTGGGGTACCGCAAAGTTTACGAATTTTCTTGGAAATTTACTTAAGTGCAGTTCAAGATAACTTTCAGTTCTATTCTTCTGAGATATCTACAGGGTTTTCCAATAAGAGGTGTTATTTTGATATTCAAAGAAAAATGCCATTTTTTGAGACAAATGATCGGATCTTTCTTTCATTATAAAGAACAAGGTATGCCGTTAATAATGGAAACTAACATCAGCCAAATGACCACCACGACCATGCCTACAGGACCATATCCTTTTCATGAAATTTTCCATAACCAAATCGCAAAGTGGCTGCCCTATGTCCTCGATAGCCTCACGAATTCCATCTCTGAGGTCTTGAATCGACGCTGGGCTGTTGGCGTAGACCTTCTCTTTCACGTGGCCCCAAAGGAAGAAGCCACAAAGCGTTAAGTCACAAGATCTCGGTGGCCAATTGTGATCACCTCTTCGAGAGATAACACGGTCCGGAAACATTTCCCGTAAAAGATCAATGGTTTCGTTGCTTGTATGGCACATAGCGCCGTCTTGTTGAAAGTAAACGTTGTCCAGATTAATACCATCCAATTCCGGCCATAACAAATCATTAATCATCTGTCGATAGCGCAATCTAATCACCGTAACTGTTGCTCCAGCCTCATTTTCGAAAAAGTAAGGTCCAATGACCCCGCGGGACCATAAACCGCACCAAACAGTCACACGTTGAGGATAGAGAGGCTTTTCAACAATAACTCTTGAGTTTTCCGAGCCCCAGATGCGACAATTTTGCTTGTTGACAAAGCCATCGAGGTGGAAATGGGCCTCATCACTCAAGATGAGTTTTCGATGGAATTCCGGATCATTTTCATGCATTTCAAGGACCCAATCAGCAAAGACTCGTCGTTGTTGATGATCGGCCGGCTTGAGTTCTTATGTTAACTGAACTTTATAAGCCTTAAGACCCTAATATTTATGCAAAATACGGTGTAATGACGTTTGTGGAATGCCTAATTCCAAAGAACGACGAGGAATGGACAAACCTGGGTTTTCTTCAACACTTTCGGCTACAGCAGCAATATTCTCGGCTGTTCTTGAGCGAAGTGCACGGTTTTTATTCTTCACATCACTAACTTGTCCCGACAGCTCGAATTTTTCTACCAATTTCTGTATTGCGGTCCGACAAGGTTCTTCACGACGACCCAAAAATGTTCGAGTTTTATGAACCATCTCTGCCACATTTTCACCATTTTTATAGTGAATTTTAATAATTTCAATGCGTTATTGAATCGTGTGTCGTTCCAGTTTTATTACTGGCGTGGTTTCTACTTGTTATATGTCAAAAAATTACAGCTCACAAAGTGACATCTACCGAAATAGAGGGCTAATTAAAATAACACCTCTTATTGGAAAACCCTTAGTAAGGAAAAAAGTGATGACTATTAAAGAAGAATTTTGTTGTCTGCTTGCTAGTCGTGGTGCAGCAAATTAGCATACTTGGTAGACATACATATTTGAAATATCAAATACGGTACATACAAGTATGTAAGGCAACTGGCAAAATAAAGCGTTTCCAAGATAAACTAAATTTGTGGTTAAGAGAAGTAATAGAAGGGAATGTAAGCATGTTTAAACATTTTTTTACTATGAAAATTGTTAAAATGGTACCTCTTCTTTCGAAACATATACAAATTTTACACAACAATATAAGTGACTACTTTCCTTCTTTAAGTGTTAAGGATTACGATTGGATAAGAAATCCATTCAATTTGGACATTAATGAAGTAAAAATAAATCTTGAAGAGCGAAGACCACTAATTGATTTAAAGACTGATGGAATTAAAAGCTGAAATATAAGGAATTGAAAATTAATGAATTTAAGCCAGAGAACCCTCAGTTAGCTAAAAGAGCTCTCACAATATTATTGTAATTCTCGACTTCATATTTGTGTGAATTTGTATTTTCGGCTCTTACATACGTCCATCAAAATAATAAAAGAGAACATTTACAAAGAACGTTCGAAGAAGATATCAGAGTGTGCCTTTCCAATATTCCGCCCAGAATTAAAACAAAATGTGCACCACGTTAGTCTCAATGGACTTAAATTTTGATTTTGTAATATAGAAACGTTGTTTTTACTTAAAATGCCACTTAAAAATGTAAACTTTAACAATTTTCTGGCCCCGGGGAGGAGGATATTATTCTCACAAAAATTCATCTGGCCCATTAGCTCGCTCCCTTATTCAGATTCTAGATCCACCCCCGGTCCAGGGTGCCACGATTTTTTATTTTTCAGAGCCGCTCAATGAAAAAGATTGAAAAACACTGATCTGGGGTATAATAAGAATTGGTCTTATACCCATTCTATCCGTTTTACTTGTTTAATTTTCATATGTTCCTATTCATCTCCAAATAGCCGATGAAGTAGAATAAAATTAAAGTTCGATTACATAGAAAAAAGTTTCATGTTTTTCATCTTTTTATCGTAATCACTTAGAAGGAAACAACTGCGCCCCTCCTTCATGGCTTACCACTTAAGAAGTATCTTCATATGTAGAATTTTCATTTTTCCAATGAAAAGTCAGAGCTCGTAAACCTCTGCCTAATTTAAAGGCTATAAATATTTTTAATCCAACTTGAGTTTTATTTATTTGCTCCATGTGTACATGAGTTTTCGTTCAATTGTTTTATGTAGTTTAATTCTTCGTGTATAAGATTTTGAATGGTCCATTAATTACGCATATTTTCCATGTCATTACATAAGTACATATGTGCCGTTGCCGTATAATCCGGTCTCTATATGTCCGTAGAATATCTGCTACGATGAGATAAATTTCTTAAACACACTTGCTTGCGCACTACTTTTAAATTATGACAATTCAAAATAATCACTTTCGAATTTTTTTATCACTTTTTTTCTGACAGATTCTTCCCGGCTTCCTCTTCTCTTGTCCAAAATAAAGTCTCTCTGTGTATAAAACCGTCTGCAGTCCATTAGCTTTATAGAAAAAAAATTTCTCAATGGAAACTTGGAACGTATTCAGCGGCTACATTCGGACAAAAGGAGATGGATCGGCATAAAGTGAATACTCTCACTCACTCGACTAATAATAAGCAATGGCTAATAGGATCAAAAACCGGATGTACGGGTTTTTTTCTGATTCTAGTCTTCATTGTGAACGGATTCAAGAGCGAAGGTGTAAGAGTCCTAATGAGTGAGATTGATCGACTGTCAATCATCGAACAATTAAAAAGATCTACTAACTGCTGTGGACATGGGATGATAACAATAACTTTAAACTGACTAAGTGACTCGACTTATTTGTTAAACACGTCCAAAAATTCCTCCAGGTGTAAAATAAATAAGTTTTAAGTATTAGGAGACTTTATCCGCAAATTAATATATCAGGATAATAGGCACATTCAGGTGTAGGGTCATTTGAAGGCCTTTATATCTACTTATATGGTTGGATGTATGTTTGCTTTTACAGGTATGTAGGTATGTATTATAAAGCAATGGATGGGAACTTGGCAGGAATGTTTAAGCGCATTAATTATTGATATATTTATTCCTATTGTATGTGGGCATATCGCGAACGATAAATTTGTGGTCTTTTAATTTGTAATTCGTCATGTTTATGGCTTAGTTTCCAACTTATTGGTTATATGTAAATAAGATTTCGTTAAATGATTGATCGGATGAATCAATTAATTTTATTGACTTGGGATCGTATATACACAGTTGTCTGACTAATAACAAAAAAATTTTTTTTTATGGAAATTGTAAAAACTATCTGAGATTTTCTGACAATAATTAAGAAAGGTGCCTAATATAATTTCGTACTTGGTAATGACTACAAGAAATGAGTCATTACCAAATTAGATTGTAACTCTCTTGTAAAAGTGTTATTGCGGTCTTTGTTATTGTTCGCTCTTGTCATATACTTTATCTTTCAGTTGATGATATTTCTTTTCGCGTAATGGTGAATTAAGAGACCGCTATTCAGGACATCTCGACCATGGTAGAAGGAATATAAGGTTTGCTGGTATCTGAACGTCTTTTCGCCATATTGAAAGCTTTAAGCTTTTTATGACCTCAAAACGAGCCACTTTTCTTGTCGATGGCATTAGATTAAAACGTGCACAGTGAAGGAATACATAAAAGGCATTTTAATAACAAATTAATTAATTAAGATTTGCATACATATTTAAGGGAGTATTTTAAAATAGACTATATCCTTACATACAAATCGACTAAATCAAAATATCATAGATAATTTCTTTAGTTCCATAAGATCTAAAGGTGGTTTGAATGACCACCCTCTACTTACGTAAAGAAAAATTTACTGATATTAAGAAAATGTTGATAAATATCAAGTAAAAAAGTTGTTGGTTTTGCGCCAAGTAAATTTTTATTACTTTCTAGAAAACATATTCTTGATTCTTATTTTGGTTCGTTGTATCATTATCAAGTAAATAATTCAAGGGGTCATATTTTCTTACTTTTAGCATTAAAATAATAAAACTAGAAATGTTGAAAATTCATATTGATGTTATCTTTCCTATATTCAAAAACCTTTATGCCAGATTTAAGCGACCTGTTTACTTGAATTAAATGTGAAATGTGAAATGTTTATAAATATCTTATTTTGCCAATAAATTGAATTTTAGTTTTGCTAAAATGTATACCATCAAACGTATAGATTAAGAAAACTAATGATATATTTTGTTTATCGTTTTAGTACCTACATATATACATTTGCTCTATGCAAGTGTGCTTTTCTCAAGAATATCTTTCATGACAGAAACTTTATGCTTCATCATGCAAGTATGATTATCTGAAGTAAAGCTATTAATTATTGAATCTTTTTAATCAACAACTGTGAACTGTATATTTGAAACTGCAGAAAATCTTATTGCACAAAAAAAAAATCGTGGGAAAATCTAAAAACAAAAACCAGTTGTTTCCATATAAATCAATCATATTATGCAGTGTATTGAAAAAATATATATAGATTACACGCATATATTGCACTCATATACACAAAACACAAACAATATTTTAAATAACGTATGTAAATGTTTTCCTCCAGTGCGAATACGAACAGTATAACTTAGAAATTTGGATCTTTACTTGCATAAAGCCGGGGTCCAAATAAAAATAAATGTTTGCAGTTAGATTCTGAAAACAAACTTACTTGTGATTTGTTGTTGTATAAATAGTCTACAAGAACAATGCATAATTAAATTTGATTTCAGGAACCAACATGCTTCAATTTTTTTTCAAGTCAACAAGTATTCGTCTTAATATTCTTAAATGTTTTTTAAAATGCTGCTGACTATTTCCACGGACACGTGCATATTTTTGAAAGTGCTTCTACATGTAAATTAACCGTTTGATTTTATGCCAACAGCAAAATCTTATATCATGTTTCCTGAAATTTAATAACCATTTGCGAAATTCTAATTATTTATATGATGTTTATTGAGTTCACATTTAAGTTTAAATTTTTATCACATTTTCATACAGAAAGAGTTATTTAATAAATCATTGATTAAATACAGAAAACTTTTTCTAAAGTGTATTTGAGAAGAATTTGGTAGTTTTTAGTAAATTATAATAAATTTTGAAAACTTCATCTTTATCGATATTAGCCAACATTTTTTAATATTTTGAAAATTTGAATTAAATTGATCATTTTTTGAATTGATATTAAAAAAAAATATTTTCTGTGTTTAATAAATCGAAGATTTAATATTAGCAAAAAATTCTTTCCGTGTACAGACTTAAGTATACATACATAGATTAAGATCATACTTATTATTTATCGGACGTAATGAAAATATTCTGTGTTCAGTGGGTATCCGTGAAGTTGATTCTGAAAACCCTACTTCAGATTGGTTTTCACAAAACGAAGATTTTGTTTTAAGAGTAGGTAGTATTGCCCTGTTCTAATCTAGAGCTTTTAATGACTATTAAAAGCTGTAGATTAGAACAGGGCAATACTTGCAGGGATCGGATCTTGAAATTGGAGAAATAGATGATTTAAAATATGATGGCTTGGAGTACGTTACCGGATATGTTATGAAAAAGATTTATCCAAAAGAAGAAATACAGCAGATCCAAAATAAATATTCTTGAAAGAACTTATTTATACCTCTATAGGTTTTTTGAAGAAGAACATCAAATTAGCAGAACAAATAGAGACTTAAGAAGGAAGGTTAAATTACTTTCGTATTAAACATTTAAATAGAAAAGAAGAATAAAATAAACGTGCAAGGAAAAGAAGTTAAATAAAATAATCATTTGAACAGAAAATGGTATTTAGTTCATTTTAAAAAGTGGCTCGTTATGACACCACAGAAAGCTTTAAAGAGCTTTCATTTCATACCAGCATACCGTATATTCTTTGTATCATGATCTCGACAACCTATGTTAAATTGACGGAGGCCTTTGATCTTCTGAAAGTTTAGTCGTAGTTATGACTTAGCTAGCTAAGGTTGCCCATTCTTAGAAAGGGATTCTCTCTTAAATTTATTAGAAAAGTATCCATCCTGGCATTCGAACGCGTTACATGCAAACAGGCAGACAGACAGAATCTGGATATTTGTTTAGTAAGACATGTTGGGAGACGAACCCATTACAGACAGACTCAGAGTCTGGGCTTTTCTTAAATTTATTCTTTTTGTAGAACGAGATTCTCTATGAAGTTTATAAAAAACACATGTCGACTCGAACGCGTTACAGACAAACAGACAGACAAAGTCTGGGCTTTCCTTAAGAAATAAGTGGACAATTTTCGTCTGTATACTGAAAATATTTGCAATAAATTTCTATAATGCATTGAAAATGCAGAAAAAAATCAAACTTTACCACCCGATCAGAGAGGTCTCATCTGTACGGTTATCTCTGATCGCCTACCATTTTCCTAATTAAGTCTATGCCGGGTCGTACATTTCCGAACACTTGAAAAACCACTTAATTTCGAAATTCGCGTCTAGTAACACTCTGCTAAACGTAGAAAGGCCTAGATAGGAATCATATTTAATCGGATTCCAACTTCCTTTTGAAAGAAATATAAAATCAGTTTCATTCTCCTAGTTCAATCCACTGCTATTCACCCGCAGAGGAATCTTTTTTTATTAATTGTTGGTTGCATGCGCAGCAGAGGAAAGGACGTCTTAGAAGATTTGAATATGTCTAATGAAGTACTTGAAAAAAATATTTCTTAACTCTTAGCCTAAGTATTCCAGTTCTTTCAAGAGGATTAGTGGTATCGTAATTCTGCAGGTTATTACATCTATAAGATTCATCGTTCATACATTTGTGGGTAACCTATGTCAAAAGGCTAACACCAACCACGGGGGCATTTATTTATTGATAGCCTTTTCCAAGAGATTTTCGCGAATTCCATGCAGTAAACTAGTCTACTTTACGGGATAGTAAACGTGGTCAGAAGAGTTATCCGAGGTATAACCATTCCAGTCCGGACGAAAGATAATCTATTCGACCTCAGATCACTCGCAGACGCCAAGTTATCATAGTGATAACTAAGTTCTAGTCGAGCATTTCAAGTTCTCATGTCTGCAATTCCTGCGTCAAAAAACTTTACCATTTTCACAGAACAAACACGCTGCAAACAACTACAGAGTAGCAGATACCACTCCAAGTGCCTTCATTGGAGCAGCAGAAAACTCATAGCTTCCAAGTCGTCATAGGACGACTAGCTCCTAGCCTTGATTAGCCGTGCTAAAAGCAACTACAGTTCAGCAGCTACCGCCCAGTAAACCGTTTGGCGAATGTCCGCAACAGCGAAATTTAAGCAACAATAGAGCTGCACACTGCGAGCAAATTCCACAAAACTAAAAATTATTTGTTATCGAAGCGATATAAAAGCGAAACGAATGCGAATATAAATTCTGTTCTCTTTTATTTATCCTACATAAATTAGTGCGTACTCTATTTTGTGCCCGAACTTCTGAGAATTTTAAAGTTTTAAGATTTTCGGTTTTATTTTCCCATTCCAAGTTTGCATTTTAGCAACAAATCAGAAACTTGTTTTGTTTGTGTTTCTATTGTCGTGCCCCTAAGCAAATAAACAACTCCAAAACTTCTTCAATAAAAAACGATTAAGTTAATGTACTCATATCCTTTTATTACGCAATCTTACTTTATTCTAAGCTATCGGCGTGAAGGTAATCTGAACCGACTCAAGAATAATAACACTTGACTGCGTCTACACACTGAATTGCGCACGCCAGACCAGTCACTGGTTTTTTATGTCTGATATTCGGAAGTAAACTATGCTCACAATGCGGATATGTAAACAAACGTCACAACCTTGTCGTTTGTTCTACCGATTGCAGCACCTGAGTTGCTTAGTATGTAGTAAACAATTACTTTACATAATAATTACTATACGAGATTAATTATTATTGTGATCGTCGATTGCTCCACTTAGCCTTCATCGCAGCCAGCTGTTGGGCTAGTCAGTAAAATAACTGACGGATGCAGAACAATTCCATCCAAGCATTGTTTAGCAAACGCTGATTATTTCCCCAGATTGTGCCCTTGGCTGTTGCAAGAATCATCTGCATATCGGGCTATATCATCCTTCCCCCCCCCCGCCCCCCTTGGAAAAACTAGTTTTCGGAGGGAACTAGACCTGGAGTGCGCAAGTAGTTTAAACTATAAACTGAAAAATTTACCTCTCGTTTGGTTCTGATTATTTTCACTTTACTTACATAATTACTATCAAGTCTCTTATTTTTAAATTTTTACGTATTTCATTAGTTTCTCTATTGTTTTTTGTTCTCATTTTCAATTTTTTTTTTCTGTAATATTTCATTTCCTACTTTTTTTTTGCTTTCTGTATTCTATGTTTTTATTATTCCACATTTACTTTCTTCTTTATTGCTTCTCACATTCAATTTTATTGTCGTCTTACAATATATCTGTATTTCCCTAATTTATTATACATTTTTTCTTTCCTGTATTTCTTACATTTGTTTTCTTAACTTTTGACAGGACTATTCGCTTTTGTGGGATGATCTCGATGCTAATGTGGGCTTCTCGTTCAATTCAAGCAACTCCTTTTGCGTACTTCGGACTGGTTTAGACATCTGGATTGTTGGCAATCTCGACTTCGACTGGTGCTCTTCATTGTCTATATTTTCTTCCAACATCTTAGGTGGATCAAAATTCTTGCTAATATTGCAAGGGTGACGATTCATAAACACCCCGTAATATATGTAGCGGCCAAGTGGACAAGATGAGGAATAATTTGTCTGATGGTTTCCTCATACTTGATGGCCTCCTGGAGCCTCTTTATATTATCCCTCCACTCCAGGCCTAAGTGAAGTTGTCGGTTACTAACAGTTCTACCTCGTCTTTTTTATCCTCTAAAGCTTCTGATTTCTGTGATTTGGTGTGTCTGTCGATGACGTCCCAGGCTGGTAGTTCTGAGCGAGTGGGCTGCCAAAGTGTTATTTTGCGCTGAGCCCTGCCTTCTAAGTCTATCAATCAATCTCCTATTTGCAGATGACACTGTTCCTCTACAGTTAGCACACCGCTGAATGACTGCTTCTCTATTGCTGTTGGCCTGTTCTTGCAGTTTACCTCCAATTTAGTTTCCTCAGACATCATAATGAGCCAGTGATTTATAGTCACAATTCTAACTAGGCTATTCCATTTTACAATTATTTTTTCTTCGCATGCTCTAGTGTTCACATGAAAGCTCCGGAAAAGGTTCAGCACAGAGTTGTCCCCGATGGCCATGATTGTTGGGGGTGGTCCACGCTGGTCAAGATATGCTGGCATTTGTCATACTGCGAGTGACTGAGCAACACGTTCTGTCGATCGTGGTTGTTTGTTGCCAGAAATTATGTGTTTAAATTATAGATGTAGAAACCTTCCTCACCCACTGATGAAGGTATTGTATAAACTTTATGCAAATCAAATGTTCTTCGTTGAGGTTGAGGAATTTCCATCTTAGCCAATATTGGTTCATCTACCTGAAGGGCCTTTACCTTCGGAATTTGGTTTAGAATTTGAAAGCTTTGAGATCTTGATATCTATTATATCCTTCGCATATATTATTAGTAGGTGCAGATTTCCCATGTTTAGCTAGACTAACATATCTGCTAGAGTATCCGATGTGCCACTGATTTCTCGTAGTTGGAGAATTATCATCCTAATTATTTCGTTCAACTCTAGCCCAAGCTTCGCTTTCATTTCATTTTTGATGATAGCTGAACTCAACTCTTCTCGTACTATTGTAGCCTGAACTCACGATGCGTTAGATAGGTCCAGGCTTGATTTTACTACAGTAGTCTGTTCTTTGAGGAGGTTAAACGTCGGCGAATACAAGCTCGTCTGATAAATCAGGTATCTCTAGTTTCGACAATATGGTCCAATACTTGGTTTAAAGTTGACCTACCCTGGCTTTTCCACTCGACACTAAGTCCTCTTTCTTTCTTCTAATGTGCTCGGTTTCTGAGTTTTGTTTCGGCTCTTTAGGCTGTTCCCACAATTATAATCTCCTTGGCTTGAACACCTTACCCGTTCTCGGCTTATTAACTTCTTGATTAGAATTTTTCTGTGATGACTGATCGAATTCCAATTTTTTTCTAGTTCTACTGTAGTTTCCTCGGCCTCCTTTAGCTGTACTTTTACCGAGTGTATATCCTTTAAGAGCCCTTTTTTCTCCTTTGAAATTTTGTGCAATGCTTGTTTTGCTTCCATTTATCGGCTCTGGACAACTTCGAATGGTGCAGTCAGTAATAGATCTAAGGCTTTGCCTTTTGTATTTCTACTACTTCTACTACTTTTAACGCTCTCATGCTATTCCTCTCGTAATTTCTTCGCCTTTTCTTCTGTCCACCTATTCTGTGACTCTCCTGTTATATGCTCCCCGATATATTGCCAGTGCTGTTCATAATTCTGCAGTATTGCCTGACATTCCTTAAATTCCTGTGTGTTTAGTTGTAATCCCATTTCCTGGGCCCAATAGCATGCTAATTCTTCCCTAGTTAAGATATTACTCCTACCTGTGCACATTTAAGGTTTAAACAAAGCTCTTATACTAAAAACATCGACACCCTGGCGAAGAATTTCCCTACAGCTCTTTATCTTTGTTGAATATCATTGCGAAAACCTGACCAGACTCACATCCCTACAAAGCTCATTCTCGATCTTTAAAAAAAAAACTCAGCTTAAAATAACCCTATTCGAGCCCATTAAACCCGGACAACATGATGGTTAGATACACTTACTAGGCAATATTACTCTAATGAGAGCAACAAAAAACGAAAACAAACACAACAAATCTATACTCGGTCAACCGTACTCTCACTCTCACCTAGCTAACACACATCTATTATAATTAACTTAAAACATATTGCACTATATAAAATTATCAAAATAAAAATAACCGACGGCTGCAGAACAATTCCATTCGAGGTAATTGTTTAGCAATCGCTGATTATTCCGCCGGAATGTGCCCTTGGCTGTTGCAAGAATCTTCCGCATATCGGACCATAGCACTATCAGTGAATTGTAAAAGGTGAGCAATTAAAATTACATTTAATTAACATTAAGGATAAAATGAGAGGCTATATTTATAGGGGACTGGATTAGATAGGTAGGTACCTACAAGCATAGGTTAATAATTTCATTTGCGAATCACTAAAGTTATCGTTACTATAGTAGATTTATGTTCACTTTGGATACATTTTAATTTATCATTTTGTCAAAAAAGAAAGGCAAAGTGAATCCGAAGTGATACCACCAATGTGATACAATGTTCTGTCAACATTTGCTCCCACTCGAAATTTCGCTTTCATATTTCATTTGAATTCACTAGCGAAATTTATGTTTCACTTTGTGATATTTGTGCGATTCGCATTGGCTTCGCAATGTTTGCTGGGCGCTTCAGGCGGTTTCATCGTAGCAACTACTTCCTACCCAGGCGTAGTAATTGGGACGGTTTTCCACGATAAGCCTCAACACCCAAATTTCAAAAGCCATGCTGAGATTTTAGGACGTTACAGACAAACATACAAGATCTGGGATTTTCTAGAGCTTATTATTATCATTAAAAAATATAATAGAGGACATTTACTTTGGCGTGTAATGGGATATCTTCACTTAATCTAACAATAAATCTTGCAATTGGAGCAATATGCAAAAATAAATGTATACCTATGAGAAGCAGGGAGAGTGTACGACTAAATATGTATATTATACACACAGGGTGTTTCCCACTAGGAGGTCAGTAGGAGCGGGAGGTGATAGTACTCAGATATATGAACAGAAAATTGTATGTCAGGGGGGGGGGGAACATATCAACCGTTTAGGAGTTACAGGGTGATTAAGAAAAATAGCTATTTTTTCACATAACACCCTATATCTTAAAAACTACTAGGCGTATGGGCCACAGTTAAGCGCTCTTTTTTGCAAAAAGGTCGTTAACATACCTTTTTTTATAAAAACTGTAAACTGTATACTCTCCTCTTTAATATGACCTATTACACCCAATGTGCTATCTGAAGCTCTTTGAGAGTTATTAGCTCTAAACCTATTCTCAAACCTATTCTCAACGATAATTTGTTCCCTTAGCACGTCATTTTACAAAATATCGTCTAATTTCGGTGGGAATAGGTTATCAGCTAATAACTGTTTAAAGGCTGGTATTAACACATAGGGTGTAATAGGTCAACTTCAAGAGGAGAGTCTACAGTTTACAGCTTTTATAAAAAAAAGGTATGTTAATGACCTTTTTGCAAAAATAATAGAAGTTAAATTTAAAAATAAAGGTAAGAAAATCCGAAATTTTGAGTTTAGACAACCATACTTCTCTTATATAGGAATCGGTGGTTAAAAAAAAAAAAATTAAAAAAAAATTTATATAGGTACATTATATACATTCAACAAAAAAAAACTTATCCTAGTCTCCATAATTGCTGAATTGTTGTCGTTTTTTTATATTTGTCGGGACAAATTAAACGATGCATACGTGATAATTAATCCGGCTGGTGCTGTATTGATCCCATTAAGCAATATTGACCTATCATCCCAAGCTTTTACTGGAGGACTACTGCACATCTGCAATGAAATCCTAGCTTTCTTAGTAATATGATTAGGTGATCATTCTCGTTAAGATTTTCCCTCCGAGACTTAAGTTCTTCGGAAAATATATTTTTTTTTTTAATTAATGGGTAGGGTTTATCATTTTGCTGTTATTGCAAATCCTAATCTGCAATTATTTAGGTTAACGCTTAAATTTTGTGCATTAACTCGCCATAAATTTCGGGATGGGATCTTTGAATCTGCTCATCTGGCTACACTATACCATATGTAGTATAGTATAATTATGCGGTTAGCATAGCCTTGTACGTCTAAGCCGGCTGCTCTGACTCGGATTATTTGTTTGTCGTTTACTATTGATAACGGTAAAATGTATAGTACGTCACCTTCCGAGCACCTCTTAAAAGTCATGACCGTTTGATATTGTGAACTTTATTTTCCTTTTATATACGTGAAACATCTTATAAGATGGAAACCCGTGGTCCCAGAAAAATATTTCGCCGTAAACATGCTTCCGCCTTAAAATTCTGACATATACGTATTAATTTAAGTAAACAGTTCTCATTTACTAAGTTATGGTTATAATCAAAAAATTAAAATATGTTACTAAATATGTATGTACATAATTTCGAAAAGCAACATTAGATGAAGTCGGCCGCCAACACGAAGTATACCATAAGAGTCTAAAATTGGAGTGAGATTTTAAATTGTGCTTTTACGGCTTACCATTTTTTGTGTCCCAAGATTTCTAATCTTATCTGAGAAGGTTTGAAGCTAGACGATTCCCACAATACGTCTGAGAGCTCGGTCGAATTCAAATGCTGAGATACCTTCCGTTTTACCCTGCTCCTTCGGAAGAATAAGGTTATCGAAATACCGAAGCCATATTGCGTCGACGCGCTCAAGTCTTTGAAGGTCAGAAAATTTGTATAGCCATTCTGTTTCACTGTAGCTAGTAACTACAATGGTAGTTTGTTCCCTTTTGCTTTCCAGTTGGCTTTCATCAATGGTGAATTTATTTTGTTGAGCCCAGGAATACTCGCTATTAGTTAGAAACTTAGGGCCATTCCACTAGATATCTGAAGCAAACAAGTGAGATGGAAGACATCCGCGTGCAACAAAGAACCAGTCGTCAGGAGAAGTGAGTTCCTGAATCTGAGCAATTCGGTTTGCGACGAACATCAAAAGCATTGAGGATGGTGTTTTCATCCGATAGAGAGTTATCTCTTAATCTGTCTATAGAAAAATTCGATTAAACTTGATGTTAAGACAGAAAGTTACCTGTTTTATTAGCTGGGCTAACAGCAATGATGCTCACAGTTCCAGGCGAGGTATTGTAGTCTTTTTGATTAGTGCTACCCTTGATTTACTATATACTGTACACCAATAGACCCTTTCCGATGCGTCTCCGAAACCATTTATTTGTATTTGTACCAGCTCAGCTGGATGCACTGGTATAACACATCTGGGTATGCTGGCTTGAGATACGAACTTGAGTTCCTTGCAGAGAATTTCCCAAGATGACAATGATGTTTATGGTATGACATCGTCCCAATCGATGTCCGGCTGCTACCAAAGATTTTGCATGAAGCATTTTCCCATAAAGGTAACCGGTGAAAGGAGCCCGAGAGGGTCAAATATTGATGATATCGTGGACAACACAGAACGCTGGTTGGCTTGGGATGAACGATAATATTTTCACAGGGTACTGATAATATATCTTGTGATGTTGACTAAAATAGACCGAGTAGGTTGTCGATCGTGGATGATCCTTAATGGGATTGAGTAACCAGCCAAGACATCTGGATGATTTGAAGCCCACTTACGAAGAGGAAAGCATCCTCGAGCGAGCAAAGTTGAAATAACCCTTTCCAGTTGCTTAGCGTCATCGATCGTTGAAGCGCCGGTCAACAAATCATCATTCTAAACATCGAAAACTGCCTTTTGTGAAGCTTCCGAAGAGATATAAATTTCGTCCAGAGCCTCCTTTCTGAGCGCCGCCCGTGTTGCTAGGAGTGCTGCACTGACTGTGCCGTAGCTGACTGTGCATAACTCGTAATTCTGAATGGGTTCTGAGGTATCAGAACGCCACAGGATCCTCGGTAAGCACCTTTGCTTGCTGTTAAGTTGTACCTGGGCGTACATTTTTGGCACATCCGCTTTGATGATGTATTTTTGCAATTTATGAATTCTGGAAGCACAAAATAATAAAGGTTATCAACAATTGTATTCCAAAATTGATGGCTGCCATAGGTTTTTCTTACACAACTTTTGTTCTCTTTTTTGGATGTCGCCTTGGCACGTCCAAAGCTTTCAATGCATCCTTTACGGAAACTACATACTTGGTCAACAGGTTGTTGTTCGTCGTCATCAGTTTGAAAGTTCAATTTCCTGCTTGTCCAATTCTTCCATTGTAATTGTATCTGTTTCTGTATAAATATTTTCATCTATGCACGTATTCTTTAGTAGACACATCATCGACATTTGCCCTTAACAACAAAGGGAGTAGATTGTCCGAACTTCCTTCTTCCATAGCGTCGGAGACATTGACAAAAAACCGACATTTCTTGAAATAGTTAGGGACGAACGTTTCTGGTATGTTTTGAATTGCTTCCTTAGTCAATAACTATAACATCCAGATAATTGACCATTTCCGCTCCTTCGGAAGCATTACCCGCATTTTCAAGAGATGCACTTAAACGCTTGAGTATCATTTTGCAGTAATGACTCTTAAAAGATTTAGTAATGCCCTGATCAAAAGGTTGGTACCGGCTTGTAGGATTCGGTGGGAAAAGCAGTAATTTTACATTTGATAAACTTAAATTCGGATGGGATGTCGAGTTGTCTAAAAACAAGTATATCTTCCGATTTTGGCTCTTCATTCACCTATTTAGTTGAAGAAACCATTCATCCATTATAGCTGAGGCCATCCCGGCCTTCCTATTAGAGCGCCATATTACTGGAAGTTGCATTAAATCTACATTATTGAAACAGTGCGGTTTCAATGCCTTACAATAAACAATGACTTTTCAAAAGTTCCATCACGAAAGTTCAAAGGAGCAATGTAAGCCTTTCTTTTGATTGCTTTCCACCTTTTCATTTTTTTATAACAAGGTGTTATTTGGAAGGTCTCGAAAAATAACGCTGTTTCGTCACAGTTGGCTTCTTTTATGTCAAAATCTTTGACTATATCTGGGAATCGTGCATTCCAGTCATCTACTGTAGATTGTGGAGCGTCCTAAGATTCTTCACGAATTATAGAGAATTTGTTATTACGGCGAGTTAGAAAGCTCTCAAGCCAAACCGCTGACATATATAATATAGACTGCTTAACTTTCTATTGCATGTGGGCTCAGTTGCTTATGTTAAAAGAAGTTCTTATGCCAGCGCCAACATTGAAAACAATCATTGGCGGAAAGTTAAAAAAATGAGCACGTAGCTCGAAAAGCGATTCGGCTGCACATCTTATCAATATATTGCCTTTGGTAAAACAATGTTATCAGTAATAACCCTAAATAATTAATTTAAAAATATTTATTTCGACGGACCTACTTATTTATTTGTTGTTTACAGTTGTCCTCAGTTGGCACTTGATGCTTAGACCAAAATAGTCAGTCATATAGCAGTGACCCAACTTCTTACATTGCATTTCTATTAACGTAGTCAGTCCATATTATACATGTCAGTGAGCCAACCATTTGAAGCCTCAAAGTTGGCATCATTGGGGCTGGCCAATTCCCTCAACTTTCGCACATAGGTTTTAACAAACATTTTGTTTGCCAAGTATACCAGCTCGTCAGTATTCCCAGCTTTTGACCGACAGTTTTTATGCATTGCTCTGAACACTTGCAAGATGTTGATATAATGCCTAGAGCCAGTGAAATTGCCACAAGAAACGTAATCTAAATTCTAGAACATAAATTCAGCTAAAATAGCTCTGCACACAAAAAATTAAATAATTCTCATAAAAATAAGAAAATAAAATATTTCTCATTTTACAAGTCGCAGACATCGCGTCACTATTTCTGCAATGTGTAGTCTTTCTACGTGAAAAATTAACAACGGTCCCAAGAAAGCAAAACAAGTAGATCAGCACTTTTAATCTACTGCAATGCAGGTACATGTGCACATCCAGGGCGATTTTAATAAGAAAAGCTTTTGAGATACAGCAGTCTTTGTCGAGGTTGCAATGTTAAGATCAGAAGAACAACGAACAGTTTTCAATTGTTTCCCATTCTTTTTTATAATTCTCTTTGAATGTTATTGAGCAACCGGAAAGAGAAAAGAGCGGTACATCGCTTATCAGTTAGTATAAGTCATCAGCATTCAATCAATTTTTGGATAACTAGTCAGTCAACATGCGGAGATCTGGCGATATTTATTGCTTATCGAGACCAATGGCGTCGAGTATTTACGAAATAGTTTTAGTCGGACATTTAAATTATTGTGCAGATAGATTAATATATTATGTAACTGGCGAATTGAGTGAAAGTGCATTCTTTTCTTTAATCGTAATGAACCCAAGCGACACTTATCTATTCCCTACAGTCCACATCAGACAGTAGTGTTTTTTTGAAAAATAAAATAAAATTTGCACGATTTCAAAAGATAAATGATAGAGTGTGGTGTCGTTTATATAACAGAGACTTTTGCCTTGCCTAATACCCAGTATTTATTCCAAGTACCAATACCAGGATCTATACTTAAATTCTTTTAAGTACAAACACAAGGTCCGGTACAAGTACTTAAAAATTTTTAAGTAAAAGTCCAGGTACTCGACAGCTTTGGGAAACTCAAATCAGAAAATAAAATATATTTCAAAAACATAGCAAACGAAACAGAATCATATAAGCTTGTGCTGTTTTAATTTCTACATAATTTTGGAAATTGTTCATACATAATTTTAGTTTATCTTTAACAAAACAAATGTCACATCAGATAATGATTGCCTTTGTGCAGCATTTACAAGACCTGCAAATGAAAAACAACGTTCTACAAGATCGGATTGTGGCACTTGATTGCCAACCTTCTCAACAAAGGATATCAGGATGATAATTTCTGTGTCATATATTGCGCTAATTTTCTTTCTATTTTACTAAAGACGATAAAATTTATTGAGGCACTGTCAAGATGCAGATAACCTCTATTATTAGAAGGCGTATTTAAATAATTTACCAGAGCTGAAGTAGTTCGCGTTATGGCTGTATTTGTACTAAGTGCGTTAAGTTATTTAATTAATTCATACACAAGAGTATTTTGCCATCTTATTACTAGTACACAAAAATAGTGGCAGCCAACATATAAAATAAGACAAATTTATAACTAAAAGTAAGCCTATAAAACAAAGAAAATAATAAAGAATGAAAAGAAAATTATGAAATAATATAAAAATTAGATAATATAAAAATAAAAGTAAAAGATTAAAAAGTTAAAAAAAAGAAACACGAACAAAAAAAGGATAGTAATGAAATTAGTTTTGAATTTTGAACCAAAATATATAGTAACTATAGTATAGTATATAGTATCGGAACTTGTACTTGAGAATTTTTTGAGTGCCAGTACCGGGACTTGTATTTGTAATTAAAAACTTTTAAGTCCAGGCGCTGGTACTGGTTCTTTGCAGGTCTGAAGTTAGAAACACATTTTCGATCAATTATTTACGTTTTTATTAAGCATTAATAAAGAGATAGTAAAAGTCTGTACACGCTTTAGATTGTTTCTGATTATATCATTTTCAATGTTTATGAGTGCCATCTTCGAAAACCTCTCCTGAAGCAGTTGCTCTTAACCAAGTTTTAACTCGATGGAAAACCTCCGTTAACAGCTGGTCAAGCTAACAGGAAGACTTAGAGCTGCTTGAAGCTCCTTGTACAGAAGTCTTAATTAATAAATCAATTAATTTCTTTTATAGTCCCGTAAGCAATACTTGAGTCGGTTTGAGCCTAACGCCTGCTTTGAATGTCGCACGGCATCTGCCTCAAGTTCTGAAATCAGACCTTTATCTAATTTCTTTTGTAATTCCTTGTATAAATTTGTTCAGAAGTCTTTATTAATTTCTGTTTTCAGTTTTTCCAAATTTACTATATATTATTTATTATTTTTGTTTCAGCCTATAAGGTGGAAATATCTACATTGAAAACATTTTTATAATTTTGTACAAATGCTTCTCTATTTTTCAAGTACAACTTTATAAATTAGTCAACTGACTGTGCCAAATGTAAATTTTCAAACCTATTTGTGAAGTTGGTGATAATGTTATCCATCATTTGGTTGTAAATATGTTTCTTCCAATATTCGGATGCCCTTGACCTTGTATCTGTTGGAAAGTCTACTAAATTACTTTTACCTAGAGTGGACTTTATCAGAAAGTTTTTACTCTCCCCGGTTGCTTTCTCCTTTTCGAGACTCGACTAGGTTCTAGACAAATTTAATGTTTTTCTGTGAATTGTTCGGTTTCCTTAAGGTTTTATTGTCAAGAGTGCTAAATTAGTTTTATTCCATAATGTAACGTAATAAGAATATTATTGAAGTTTTTAATTGTAAATATTTCTTCCTTATTGAATCCGTTGGCATTAGAATCGAAAAAGATTAAAAAAAGCTTTTTTTCAGAAAATCAAATAAAGTTTTACGAAATTTTCAAAATCGCATTGATATCAAAAGTTATCAATTAAAATTTCCGCACAAACTGTCAAGATAGTTCTGCATGATTTTTTCTACGGATCACACCTTTGTCAAAATTTAGTGGAATTAGAGCAATCTCAGAATACTTTTTAAAAAATTGTAAAAGGATTTTAATATGTTTTCTTGAAGAAAAGAACTCGTTGAAGTCTTTTTAATTCCGATCCGAACGGATTCAGTGTAATTAGGCCTAGGATTGTAAGAAATAAACATTCGTTATTTTTAATAATTTCCTTGGGGGGGGGGGGTATGACGAATTTTGGGGGAGGGCCGGCCCACCCTGGCCCCTACCCAGTTCCATTCTCTTCTCCTGCAAAATAGGGCCCTTTATTGGAATATTTTTGGCAATGGCTGGTGTGAACCATTGGAAAACCATGTGGTTAGTTCTTTCATTTTTAGTTACCTTGGGTTTCCTCTTAATCCATTCATTTTACGTTGACGGCCATTGCTCTGTAATTTATCTTCTATTCTTCAATATGCTGTTGGTTGTTGCTTACTGGCTTTTTCAAAAATTATGTTGGTTATTGGGGTAATTTTTCTTCGCTTAATAGAGAGGTCGTAGTTGTTAGTTTGTCTATATTGCCATGAGATTTATTTTGAGTTACCGTTGAAGTTATTATGGTTATTATTGAAGTTGTGACTATAATTGAAATTGTTATTATTTTTTTGATGGTATAAACGTCTTGAATTGTACTGATTTTTACTGCCATAATTTTATCGATGCACTATATAGTTATTTATCTTATCTCTAATCGTTCCAAAATTTTCTAACAAATTGAAGGAGACCCGTAAATTTTGTATGTTTCTGTTTAAAATTATTAATGATAAATTCGGTTCAATATTGTTTAAAAGTGTTGTTAAAATTATCTCTATATCGTAGTCGTTTTTTTCATCGAGTTTTGATAACATATTTCTTAATGTCAAAAAATATTCTCTTACTTGTGTATTTTTTGCTGAAAGAGCTTGATGATACAACCGATGGTAAGTTTCGCGGACACCAAAGTTACTGATTAACGTTTTCTTCATTTCATCCCAGGTGACTTGAGTTGCTAAGGTCCTGATTACATCTAGGACTTGTCCTTGTATTTTGTTGATTATGATTCGCTGGTAAACATAAGCCTTGACACTTGGGTAATCGTTGAGTATATTATAGTATCGACTTCTCGTAGGAATGATGTTAGAGCATATTCGTTGTTCCCTCAGTATTCGTGGATCCTTTGAGCATCTTTTATAAAATCGTTTGCATAAAGTGTAAATCCTTGTTGAGGTTGCTGCTCCTGCTATTGAGCTTGCTGCTGTTGTTGTTGAGCTTGCTGCTTTTGTTGAACGGGCTCCATAATTTCGTCACTTATTTTTCTCGTATTATCTGAGTTAGGTGCGAGGACGTCACTTAGATTTTCTTTTTTAAGCTAGGTGCGAGGACGTCACTTAGATTTTCTTTCTTAAGCTAGGCTTCGAATTGTTCAACTTCTTTTACTTGTTTCACTTTTGGCATAGGGCTGAATAATTTTCTAACAAATTACTTTCATAAGAGATAATTATTAATCACTGTAATAAATCTATATGTATGTATATTGTCTTTCCTTATTTCTTGTCAGACTCTTTTCACTATCATTGTTTTTGGAAACTTACACAGTTTTACACTAATAACTTCTTGTAAAATTTATTAATATTTTTATGGTTGTTTATATCACTGTGATATGGATTTCCCTGTTACTTCACGTTAGATATTTTACACCATATCTTTGCCGAATTACAGTTTCCGGTTTTTGTTTTTTGTTTAATATTTATATATTAAAACTTCTATTATTCTTTGTAAAGAAAGATATCCTATCGATTGCGCCAGATATATTTTAGGTAGAAATACTCAAGTAAACAACTAAATATTTAGAGACCTCAATAAAATATTTATTACATTAAAAGACTTATTAAGTTTATACGCTTTGGCGGAGTATTTAAGACTAGCTTAGAATTAGGAAAAATATTTTCTCACAAAATTTCAAATTTCATCATTCTCTCCATTGCAATTTTGCTGACCTTTTTGTTCTTCATTAAGAGGAGTCAGTACCAATATTTGCAAGTTTCATACATTTTTCAATGCAAATTTCTGGCAAACTATTTGAAGCAGGATAATGATTTATATCTTAAATTAAAGGTAATGATGAATTCAGTAAATAATGTCGGCAAAAATTAAAAAAAGGGTATTGGAATGGAGATATTAGCTCGGAAACTTGCAAAACATGGTAAAAATTGAAATCTTTTAAATCAGATTCCTGTGGGTAGGTATTCTCATTTCTTTATATTGTGACTGTTTTAGAAAGATAAGGCCCAGATCCAGCAAATAACGTCGAGTTTTTTCATTTTTAGTTGCGCTTTTTATAATTATTTGACTCTAATAATACTTGTTTTTTCTCCCGACATTTCACAGACGAGAAATCGCAATATTTATTGGAAAGTTGTTTAAATACAAAGCAAAATAGCATATTTAACAATTATGGGCAAAAAAATTAGGAGAGTTAATTCTCGTTAAAAATTTTCAATTTATGTGAACTACAAATTTTCATTTTTCGTCTTAAATTGTATGGTATTGTCGGGTGTTGGGTTTCTGTCTTTTGCGGTAGATGTCTCTAATGTGCTCTATGGTCTAGGTCTAGGCTAATTTTATGTGAATTTTCTCACTTTCAGGACACAAACCTACTGACTCCTCTTAAAGGAAACCATCTGTGAGAATTCTGGAATTTTAGTTTTTCAAATATGATAAGAAATGAAAACGATCTCTGTTCACGTTTCAAAGCAGTTGATTTTGACTTTATGATTTTATTATTAGGGTCATGTGGAATTTATTATTTGCTGACGTAATCGTGCGTGTTGGATGTGTCCAGTAGGATTTTGTTGTTTTTATGACTAGAATTAAGTATTTGATCTTATACTACTTTTAGTTTCTTCTCTTACTGTACGTGGTAGGTACAGATATGTGCATTACTTTCTAACAATAGTGGGACATTAGAGAATAAATATATTAATGTTTAGTTTTGATATCGCTATACATTTATTATGAAAATATAATAACATCGAGAAACAGTGATTGGGGACGGTTGTAACACTTTCTTGTATCTTTTACTAACTGGGCTCATATGAGGCGTGCACGGCTGGAGATCGGTATTATGTGTGCCGTTATTATCATATCAACTAATCACAGTTATAAACTTTTTTTTTTAGCTTCGCAAAAGTTATTGCTTATTTTTCCTTGTGTTTTATTAAAATTAATGAGTGTATTTTTAGTAATATAAGTTAGAATATCGTAAATTGTAGTTCCTAAGAGCTGTAATTATCTTAAGGTTGACTGATTGCAAGTTTCTGCTAATAAGCATTATTTTTCTACTTATCTTGAAGTTTTTTATGTGTGTTATAATAGTCTTGATGATGGGTCAGTTGATACATTTTACCTTTTACCTTTTATACCTCTTTTGTGAAGCCTAATCGTATTTAGAAGGATCATAAGTATTGGCATTTTTAAGTCAAATAAATACGATTTATGGAACAGTAATCAGTTTTGATGTAGTTGTCATATCAACGGTTTTAGAAGCGCTTGAAATCAAAATGTTACAACAGTGCCCAGTCTCCCCTACTATAACACATATAAGTATAAGTAATTATTGTAACGTGTAGAAGCGTGTAAAAGTGATGAAGTTTTCGATTATTTGTTTTTGCTTTAAATTTTTGATTGACTTTTTAAATATATTGAGGGCATATAGAGGAGCAAATTCATGATATCTTTATACCTTGCTATATTAACAGAATGAGGATACATTTCTATTTGTGACTAATATTTTTTTTTTACAAATCCAGAAATTATATACTTTACCAATAAATTTCTTGCCAATTGACTTGACTTTGGTCTGTAAAGTATTTGTTCTCCATTTTATGTGTTGTGTAGAATTTTCTGCGGTAATCGGCTATCACACTCATTTATTATTATTTGTTTATTTAAGTCATTCTCAAGCTCATTTTCTTTACAAAAATTTCTCAAATATTTGGTAAGTACAAATGTCCTGAAAGTAAAAAATTTTGTATCAATTTTTGAAAATTGAATAATAAGGACAGCCTGTCGCGGCTTGATAAGATTTTTCAGTACTTTTAAGTAAAATATGGTTGCACAAAAATATTTTATAGATTTCTTAAGGGGGGATGGCCGTGTAGGTCCCTATTTGGCTTTACTTAACCAGTTTCGCTCTAGCCACAGAGCTCATCAGAAGTTTGCTATGCTAGGAGAACTTCAGTCTACTTACTTGTATACATTTTTAGTGCACAATATTTATCTATAAATTTTTTTTCTCACATTTTAGATCTTGTTTTCTAGATACCTTGATTTGATACCTTGTTTGTTATTCTTTTCAGGTTTTCACGATTATATTATTGCTCATTATCCAGTGCAATGTCATTCTTATCATTGTGCATGGTTTTGAACACCCACATATGTTGTCATTCCATACTCTTGGCGATACTCTCTAACTCATTTTTCGTTCATCAATAATTCATCTAATCTGCTCTTCTCTAATCATACTTATCATATATGGTGTTATATGTCTAACATTTCATCTACTCTCCGCTATCTTAGTCTCTTTCTTTTAAAACAGTTCTACGCACAAATGTAAATATATACAACAATATGCAAAATTTCAATGTATGAACATATAGGAATACACATAAAATTTTCTTACATAAAAGTTTATTATTAAAAATTGACTTCCAGAAAAAGTCATTAGTACTGCATGCCAAGTCGGGGTCAGGAAAAAATCAGGCTCGGTAGAGCAAAAATTGGCCAAAGCAGTGGTAGACAACTTTAAACGAATTTCCAATAAGTCATTGAGAGTAGTGGCTGATAAGGCTGGAACATCATTTGCTACGGGCCATCGAAATAAGAGAAGAAAAGGCCTATGAAGTTTCAATGTTCAGAAAACAACGGGCTTCAGAAAAGAAACAAGTGCCAAAATCCAGGAGTCGGAATTTTTATGAAAATTTCCTAACAAAATTCGACTGCTATTTTATGGATGACGAAACTTATGTGGAAGCTGGCCTCAAGCAGCTTCCTGGACCGAATTTTTAGAAGTTTAAGCGTCGTTGCGCCAATTTTCCCATTAAATACTTAATTTATTAAGCATTATACTCGTGTGGCCGGAAATCATCAAATTTCGTGACAACAGGTGTAATCAATACGGATCTATACGTTAAACAGTGTTTTTAGAAGCGTATTTTTCCATTCTTCAGTCCAATGCCACACAAGCGGCGTATGCCGTCCCGCGCTCCTTTTTGATTGCGCACCATAAGAGTATGTGGATATAATGGAACTGTACACATGAGCTCCCTGCGACCAAAAAGCCGCTCTGGGATCGCGCGAACCAATTTGGTCTGGCATTCTACCGTCATGACGCGCGAACAATAGAGCGTCATGAGGACTACTGCTATGCATCTGCATCGTCAATCGAGCTGCCAAAAGGTCGCTTGCCATTTGAAATTAGAAGCATAGTGTTTTTGATATGGTGCAAAACCTTTAAATTATTAATAGGAAAATTGATGTTGATAGAGGAGAAACGCCAGACACCACATCTTTTGGAAACCAGCAATGAAATATACAAAGATCAATATAAGACATACGATAATGGTTGAAATTTTTTTCTGAAAATTCATTAAATTTAGAGGATTATTTAGTGGATACATCCAAAAGTTCTTTGCTTTTTTTAGATTTTTTAAAAGTTTTCAAAATAATATAAAAATAATATGTTATTTGGAACATTCATTTTAATCAAAAGTTAAAATCAAGCTAAATTGCTAATATGAAGGAGTAACATAGCTTTTCCGTTGTGGCGCGCGGTCATCTTGAGGCTCGTGTGACAACCACGAGACTTTCATCAGGACGCGCAGACAATTGGACGGGCGGTCATTTTGAAGTTCGTGTGACATTGACAGCGTGATACATCAGCTTTCTTTTGGCCGGATTTAGCAACTTACCACTATAACAAAAAGCGAGAAATTTCTACGATACCCGAAGCGAATTCTCCAAGTTGTCCAGAACTAAAATATTAAAAGAAAATTAAAAAAATAAACACACATAAGCACTCCTTTAACATAGAGACTTTTAGGAGGCAGTATAAAAGAGCATCCGATATGTTTGATATTGTCTATGTACAAAATTTAATGAAGAACGTAAACTTAAAAGTTCACCAATTTTATAGCACATAGGTAGTAATTATATCGTGTCGGTAATGCAGATGTTTAAGTAATCGTTCAATAAAAATTATTTCATAAAAAATAAAAAAAGGCGTTTTTGTCGATTTCATAATTCATAGTTGCACGGTTTTTTTCTGAATCAGTCCATATGTAGAAATGATTCTTTTGACATTAAAGGGAGAAATCCCAAAGTTTGTAATTACCTATCTATAAAAAACAAAAGAAAACATTTTTATTTAAATGAAGACTTTCCGGATTTATTGCACATGTAGTTATTAGATCTACTGTAAGACATATGTACCTAATAGGATACATATAAAAAAAAACTTCTTCCACAGTGACTTAGATAGATTTTTACCTATGCCATTTTCAACATGAATGTTATCTACGTATTTGATTGTTTAACAATAAAATTTATACGAAAAGTAAAGATGTTGAAAAAAATCGTACCTAAGTGATATGGTCAAATAAAAAAACCATGCGTTTGCGTACTCGTGAGTGGTTTTAACTCATTTCTCTAATAAGTGACTTATGGCACTCTCAAAATAAAGAGCTCAAATATACCCAATGTTATCAAAACAAAAATATTGATATTTATCTACTTACTCCTTCCTATATCTAAGATGTTATGAGATTTTTATTTTTATCTAAATTATAATATATAATAAATATTTTTAATTTTATCAAAAAAATTACTTAAATATTAGATTACTAAACAAAATACATTTTATAAATTTACACCTCTCTACATTCTTTCAATTGCATCCTATCTATTCATTACCAATTTATCTATATTAGGTAGGTACCTTCCTACCAATAAATGAATCCAGCATGAATTCCCTTCATGTGATTTAGCCTATAGACTACTGAAACCAGAAATTACAATACTTTTGTGTTAGCTAAGTTATGATCTTGAGCTTGTATACCTACCATTAAACCTATTTCATGCTAATTAATAGAAGTAAATGCCACAATGCAACATAATTCTTTTTCAATTAAAATCCTCTTCCTTACACTCTCTCAAATAGGTGAGATAGATAGACTTATGTATGTCCTATGACCTACCTAAATAGTACCAGTTTCAGACGATCAGAGACGTGTACAACCATTCATACGGATGACTTACAAATCTTCAATTATAGGTAGCCTACCTACCTACATACTAAAAAAAAAAGACAAAATACACCCGGAGACCGGAATTTCCGATATGTAGGTACAAAGCAACAAACAGCGACACTAAACAAACAAAGCCTGAAATCCTTCCCGAGGAGGGTATCGTAAAATATCCATGAAAGGCATAAAGTCAAAAACGTTCTTTTAATGTTGTGAAATAGAGTGGTACAAAGGAACGGAAATAGTATCCAGGTGTCTAGTTAATTGCATGTTATCTTATCCGCTTATACCTGACTTCCCTCATCCTTTACATTTTAAGGCGATTTGTTGGTCCTTTCAGATTTTAAAAATCGGTCTGAATTGGTTATTGTTGGCCAGCCAACCGGCAAAGTAGGGTACCTACGTGCTGATTTCAAAGTTAGCAACTTTTCTTATTATGCCATCAAGCAAATTGTAAATGGATGTAGGTCTGTAATAAATGTACGCCTGTTATTTTAAAGAGTCAACAAAATTTCGTAATTAAACTAGTGGCATTCTCATTAGTCGTCTTCCTGCGCGTACTGACTACTTACCTACATAGGTATTTCATTGCAACAGTGTTAATTGTATTCTGCATGAAATTCAAAAATCGCACAAATTTACGGCCCCTGTTGCAACAATTTATTGCTACTTAAGAGCGCGCAATATATACGAATTCATTCAGGCAATCACCACAATTGACAAGGTGACATGTTACAAATTTAGCTTTAATTGCTGCAAATCAGAGGGGGCAGAACTACAGGCACTACACACTCCCCCTTGAAGGAACTACATGCTCATTAACAAAACAAAACGAGAAATCCACCAACCATCACACCACATTTAAACGAGCCCCCGTCAACCCGGCATACTCAGTCAGTAATTTTGTATTCCGTTTGAAGCATTCCAAATGCTACTTTACTGCACATTTGCCAATACGTCTGCAGAACATTAAAAGTTTCCCCAGTTTGCAGACAAAAATGTAGGAAGGGGCACAACTGGAAATGTTACCGCCCCATATTCGTTGGGCGTTGCTTCTTTTATTTCTCGCACGCACACACAGGCAGTAGCAGGTATATTTACGATATGGGGGCTTTCATGTTGAACTCGACTCGATTCCATCCGTTGGAAAAGCAGTAAATATCGGGCCAATGCGCCGAAGTATATAGCGAAATCAAAAAGGAAACTCTACTCAATGTGCCTTCGCCTGGTAGGTACACTTTCTTTCGTTGATGTGGTGAGATTCTCTGCTGCTGCCTTTCCCTGACTATAAGAAGGAGTCCATTTTGAGTTTATTGTTTGATGATTTGAGCATTTTATTCGATTTTTGCGCCTTTGTCGTCCTCCTCTAACGTCGCCCTATTGCTGAAGTTTGTGAAAGCAGACAATTGCGGGACGGGTCGGAAGCTCAATGGAAACTGAATGGAGACTACAGAACAAAACCACATTGTCTTTATCGATTTTTTTCTACAGAAAACAGTAAAAAATTGGGAGCAAGGACAACGTTGGCTGGTTAAATTTAAAAATCCTTTTACGCCGTAAGAGAGAATGATTATTTTAATGCTGTGTGTGAGTTCATTATTACGAGTATAAAATTAGACGAGGATTAGTCTCATAGGAATTGAACAGAGCAAAACAAGAATCAGATTTCATTTTCATATCATATTGCTTTTGCAAAGGTATAAAAAGGGTTTCCGTTGTTTATCTGCATATGTATTTTGCGTATATACCTACCTACATACGATAATTAAGTCTAGAGAGATATTTAATATAAGTTTTGGGAAAATTATGTAATTTCGATAAGGTTTTCCAACAGATATCATATCCAAAGGGGTAGGTAAGTAGGCACATAAGTCTACCTATTCTGAGAAATTTGTGGTCATTTGGTAGGTACCTACCTATATGGTAGGAAGGTATACCCTAGAAGATAGAGGATAGTTTAAAGGTTTGTAATTTAGCCCTAGCCATATCGCATGTAATTTTTTTTTTTGTTTTTTAGCAATAAAATATAATTAACTGGTAATTGTTAATTTTTAGGGGAAACTGGGGAGAAGTAGGTAGGTACCACAATTTTTTTGCTTTTAAAACCTGATTTCTATGTGAAAAAAAATGTTCTATCATCAGAATAGATAGTGTTCGCATAATACGTAAGTGTTTTTGAAGGGCGAACTATAATGTGCATTATGTCAGCATATTAAAGACGCTGACAAGTCCGTTCATTAAGTTTTAATTTTTTCGACACCTTCTGACTGTGGGGGAAGGTGTCCCAAAATAACGTATGATAAAACTAAAACCCATATATTTTCTAGAACTATACTAAAAAATTTCTGGACGAAAACAAATAATGATATGTAATACCTACCAAAATACATATATCTTAGATGTAAGATGTTCTTCGGAAATACCTACATCTAATGATTGGAAATAGACGTAAAATACGGATACGGTAGTTTTAAAGTATTATTTTCACTTAGGTTATATGAAAACCTTGGATGTATAATTTTAATTCTAATGGTAAAATTAGATCAAATTAGATTAAAATGATGCAAATAGAAAAATTATCCGGTACTGGCAATAAATTGGTGGAGAGCTTTATTTTGGAATACTTTTGAAGATAGTAAAAATGCTGACCTCTTGAAAAAAGGTGCTCTAATCCAGATTTTTCATCATAACTCGGTAATCGTTGATCCGATCGCGATGAAAGTTATTATAAAAATTAAAGCTCATTAGATTCTCTACAAAAAAGGTAAAATTTATTTTATTCATATCTGCAATAGTGGCTACCTCTGCATTAAATCGGTAAGCACAGAAACAATTTTTACTTATACGCTGTGTTCTTCAATGTATGCTTCTATGCGTTTAAAATATTAACCTTTGTCGGCCTCCAATAATGCATAAAAATTCTAAGGAAAAAATTTCTAGTAAATTTCAAAGAAAAATTGATACTTTCGCTACATCAGGTCGATGCATTGTTGCATTTCTGGCTTACCCTTTTAAGTCTTCTAACGCTCAGTTTATATCGAAGCGTCATGCAGTATACTGTCGGCGTGTATCTATTTCCGCTCAACAGATTCTTTAGAACGTTCAGAGCACTCTGGAAAATATATATATATCCAGAGTTCTGTGAACATTCTGTCATTTTGTTTTTATATTGGCAACACTTGTGATGGAATTTGAAAAAGTATTCACATTTTTGGATTTTTTTAGGTCTGTGGGTAGATATTACTGACGGATTGTTCTAAATGCTCAGAGGACTACCTACGATTTGTTTGGGCACTCTGAGCAATAATAAAGTTACCCGTTCAGAGCGCTCAGAGTACCTACTCTGAAAGTAAAAAGATATATAGAATAAAATACCCGCTCTGTGTCAAAAATTTCTATATTTGTTGACAAACTTTAAAATCACATGGGGTATTTCCAGATATAATTCACATCGCAATTTATTCCGAATTTAGGTTCGCTCCTCCCCACAGCTGCAGCAGCTCAGCAACCCTCGTTCCGCGTTTATTTCCAAAAGTAGCGCAATAATGACAAATGCCCTGAATTTTTGAGGTTGGAAAAAAATCAGTGCCCGTCTTAAACTCAGTGAATAAATAACTAATAAGGAAACGGCATATCACTTGAAAACCTAAGCCACTAGGAGAAATGTATTAGTGTGCTATATCTGCATTCATTTCGTCATGGCAGTAATGAAATCCTGATATTTTCAGATAATATTTCTTGACGTTGCTTTTGTATGACTGACACAATTTAGGCAGCAATTCCAGTTACATAAAATATGAAATGTCAGAATTGTTGAACTGATGCACAATAGGCAGTAGGCCCTCTTGTCACACCCCCACCGATCATAGGACATACTGTCATTGAATTGTTTAAACACGTAGGTAGACCGGGGCTTAAAGTGCCGTTGGTAAGAAGTGTCACCTTTAATATCTCGTATAATAAATAGGCAAAAAAACAAGAGCGTATTTTCAAATAATTAGCTAGGCGGGTGCTGTTATTCGCAACATAGCCAGCCGCTGCCAGGAAATTTATTTGGCGAAAAGTAAAAAAAAAAATCGGTCCGCTATTTCAGTTTCTTGCTGAATATGCTCATCATGTCGAAGTGAAATAAGTACCTGCACATATAGTTATTTTCTTAGCGAACGCTCTGATACTAACTTATAACTACAAATTAGTTGTTGTCATTGTGTTCTATCTAAAAGCATGTTCTCGTACCGTTCAGGGTAAAAAGTGCCGTAGGGTAAATTTAAGGTATAAGGCACATAACAAAGACTAAAGGTTTTAGCTACCTTTTAAATGTTAATAACAACCTGAATTGCAATGCGGCTAGAAAGTTTATTTCAAAAAAGTAAATATAAAAATAAAATTTTAAAATGATGCAACTAAAATAAGGTTCGACTACCATATTAAATTAGAATGTTCATTTGTGTTGAATATTTAGGACTATTTTTGAAGTTATAAATAAAAATTGATAACAACGTTTTAGATAGCGCTTTTTTTGTTCTTTCTTACCCATGAAATATTGAGATATTGTAAGTTGCAATATTTGCCACTTTTTACCCCGAAAGAGGGGTAAAAAGTACTGAACTACTGGCACATTTAAAATAAATTCATAACGTAAAATAATTAAATGTTTTACTCCTATTTTTTTATTGATACATGAAATCCTAAATTGTATGTTTAAATTATCATATAATTTGACCTAAAAGTTTATGATATATTGATGATAATTCAAAAAATTGCACTTTAAGCCCCGCGCTACCTACTTACACTTTATTCGCGTAGTATCCCGCTTCCTTATTAGATATTTAGTCAATGCTTAAACCAGTACCGACACTTAAGGCACCTGCCCTGGAATGATTACTGACAACAGTAACGCACCCAGGATTTGGCTTTGGGGGGGGGGGGACCATAGGTGTCCCGAGTCCTAACAAGTTAGAAAAATAGGGCTTTAAAGTCGCGTCCTGCACCTATCTGAGCACTTAAGGACTGCTATTGTAGATTAAAAGGTTTTATTTTATTTTATCGGACTTTGTAATAATATACAGACCACATTTTATACGTAATTTGTAAATTATGTTCAGAAAACTGACATTCTGGAGGGGGACCGGTCCCGTACGAGTATATCTGTGCGCCCCTGACTGACAATAATATCTCGTAATTGTAAAAAAGGCTGCATTTCATCCGATTATATTTGGTTACTGCATGTCTAAACTCAAATTATACGTTTGACCCGGAAAAGGATAGTTCCGTTGTGAGGGAGCTTGAGAAGACATACTGACAATCCTAAATAGTAAGAGTTGCCAAATTCTTATGTGTAGGTACACAGTAAAAAATAATTCCCTAATGTGAGTGGCAACAACTTATGCCGCACAGGTTAGGCAAATGTAGGGAATTTTGCGTTTTTCGTCCCAAAATTTAGAGAATATTTCTTAAAATGTAGGGAATAGGTGATAGCACCACACTCTCTACCACAAGTGAAGGTAATAGATGAGCACCCTTTAAAAAACACTTAAGAATGAGCTGAATACTTCATTTCTTATGATCCATACTACTATAAGTAATATGGAAGTTATATTAGTGAACAACAATATATGACTTGTTTTCAAGAACAATATGTGAATTATATAAACGAAAACATATTTCCATAAAAAATGTAGCATAATACCTAATTCGTTGAATGTTCTCTTCCTTATATCCAAGAGAGCTTAACATTTCGGGAATTTTACGTACTTTAGAGGTTTTCTGGTGCCATGGGGCCTATTCTTGAAATACGAAAAAGTTTTTCAATATAACGAGTGTGGTAAGATTAAATCTGTAAATTTACAAATTGAATATTGTCAACTGTTTCATGTTTTAAAATTTGTAAAATTTGTAAAAAATAGCTAGCTTCAGTGAATTGTCATTATTGTTTGCGTCTGAAATTGTTGAAGAATCTATGGAAACTGAATTACGACGGTTGTTAACAATTCCTGCACCCTTAATTCATCGCTGGATAAGAAAAAAAAATTGCAGGAGGACCTCCACCAGCGACATGCAAATACTTTTTTGGAGCCGCAGATTTTCCTTTCACCACACATTTTAAATCCTGCCTACTCTAGAAATTTTCTATTAGCTTTGTTTTGAATATATGTAATATGATAAAAAAATTAATATGAATTTATATACATATCTTCCTCCAACTTTTTCAGTCCTTCTGCGCTCCGGGTATGAAATTTAATACAGATGTTATCTTTTCTCACAATTCCGTGGCATCTTTTGAACTGCAAGAGTTATTATATTTAACAAATTTCAGTTTCGGTTTTCCTAAAAAAATTCAATTATTTTAGTTTTTTGAGCATATAACATTTTCGCACATCTTTTATCTCCCATTATCTGTAAAATAGCAGCTGATTCACTCTTCGTTTGGCATAACGAATGATTGAACCCACTCGTTAAATAACGAAGGGTTTGCGTTCGGTATAACGAATGCGGATTTCAGGAATACCACTTGTGTCGATTCCGTATGGTTTTGACAGTATAACGAAAACGGAATGTGCCTTCGTTATTCAAGAATAGGCCCCCAGATACCTAAATTCATCGAATGTTCCATTGATTTGGGGAAATTAAACTGATTTTCCCTTTCTATCAGAGAAAATTACATTTATTTTAAGGGAAAACCGTGTGTTATATTTAGGGAATAGTCCTAATATTTTTTACAGTGTATGAGAAATATTACGCATAAATTTCATCATTTTTGTTAATTAATATTTTTTTTACAAACTCTACAACGAGAGTGTGATTTTAATGACAGCCTGAGACAGAAAATGCATTTATCCACATATTCAAAACAGAAAAAATATTTAAGATATGAAAAAAGTTAGTATTATATAATTATTTTTTATACAGAATTTAAATTTTGATGAAAAAGCTGGATTGGTGCAACTTTTTTTCAAGATGTCGAATCGAATCTTACAGGTAGAGGTCCAGTACAAATAGTTCACTTCAATCGACAGAACAATTTGTTCTCTCCAGTATATGGGAGTTCTAGAACAAGGTACACAAAGGAATAATATCTGCAAAAGTATGCCAAAATAAAGATCTCCACTAATTTGTACCCTTTTACCGGTTAATTTTTCTATTTTACCTAATTCGGCTGAACTAATATTTACACACATCACAAATGAACTTCTTCATATATCGTAGGCCCATTTAGAGCATAGACTGCACTGTATCCATCGTTCCACTGGTTTAGACAAACTATAAAGATCATTACAGTAAAGGTAAGGCTCTTCGGAATCATCATGGTTTGGGTCGAAATTCTCGAAATTGGAAAAGATAGGAGTTGCTCCACAGATACCTATTTCGAATGAGATAGGCCTAATTTCACATTTCTGGAGTGTAGTTTGCCCGCTTAGCTCTATAAAAAATCTATGTCAGTGAAAACATTCTTTATTTTATGCCTGTTTTTACATTGTTTTATTTAGTTTATAAAGTTAATCTTCCTGGCTTTGATTTAGGTCGTGCGATGCAGCATGCATAGAAAAGCGGATCTTACTAATTTTGTATATTTCCTACCTTTACTTTTCTTGCATTCTGTAAGAATAGTCCTCCAGTAGTTCTTAAGAGTTCCTTAAACTAACAGTGTAGTGGGAAACAAACAAAGGAAATGTTATATTTGTTGCAACTTTCTAATATTTTTTTTGAAAATTGTCCCTAGTTCAAATCATGTATTGTCTTACATTTGAATACAGCACAACTCAACTTAAATATGCCATGTAGTCACACAAAAAGAGTATAAGCTTACAAATTTACATTTTAAAATTTAGAAGGGCTTTACTTTAGTTTTTATTTGTGTAGCGTAACAAATTTTTATAAAGATGGAAAATAGAATGCAGCTTTGCTTTGCATCTGGATTAATACTTTGAAAAAGTTCCAGACTTAACTTTTTTTTCACAGTTAAATTTTATGTTTTATGTTATTGTCAAAGTATTACAGAGGCAAATTTTGCTGTTCTAGGTTTCGTGCTGATATTAGATTATTTTACAAATTCTAATCTACAAACCAACAAGTTCAAATCTACACAAAATAAGCTAAAGTTTAGATCTTGAACGCAGCCCAGAGAATAGAAAATGACAGCATTCAAAATACAGCATTCAAATATCTGTGAAGTTTCAAAAAGGCAGAAAGGTACGCACTACACCTACCATCCAAAGAGGAGTTTAATGTAATTTGCTCTTTGGTATCCAATTCATCAATGTAATCAGACCATTGCCATCAATAGTTTAGTTAGAACATTTGTCCGGGATATGGAAGGTTACGAGCTCGAATTTAAAATGATCCAGGTCTTTTGTATGTTTAAATAAAATTTCTTTTTTTACTTTGAAACCAGAGTTTTTTCACCTGAAGTTTTTTACAGTGCAGGGCTTAAGTACCCTAACATCTACGTGCGATGAAAATATGGATGAAACGTTAAATATTTCGGCTGTTGCAAGCATTCTTGTGTGCTTCAATTTAAAGTTTTAATTACGGAAATTTTAAAATAATGAGTAATAAACTGATTACTCCTACCTAAATATTATTAGATTATAAATCTGGTTTTATTTTAACTACATACATTTTAGTGTCCCTTATGATCCCCATCGTCAACAAATATTTCGCTTTTATAAAATTGAGTTTAAATACTATCATGCTGTTTTAGCATTGATTGATGAGAGAGTGCTTCATCCAATTGAATGACTCTTGGTGTAAATTAATAAAGTCAGTCTTCTCTGTATCTATCTATATATGTATATTTCTGTGTATATAACTGCAGAAGGATGTTACCCCTGTTTTGATCTTTCCCAATTTCTGATGTAACATCTGCGCGATGCGTTATAGTATTTGCCCTTCGCATTACATGTTGCAATTTATCTAATGGGAAGGGAGGGATATGTTGAACTGAACGACTTTTTACTCTGATTATTTAATGTCGTCCCATAAAATTAAAAAGCTATAAATAACTACACGTTAATGCCACATCCTTTTATCAAGAGCATTTAGTTGATTAACCTCTTGTATTGCACATAAAATTGTTAGATGTATGAAGTTGGAATGTGAGTGCTTCTTTTAAGGAAGTATATTCGTATAGTAATAGAAGACAATTAACTTCAGATATTTGGCTCTTGTGTTCTATAGAATAACCTATATAATAACCATTCGCGTAACTAGGACTTTTTTCTGGGGTGGGCCAGGTCCTCCAACTTTCGTACATAGGTTTTAACAAACATTTTGTTTGCGAAGTATACAAGCTCATGAGTATACCCAGCTTTTGACAGACATTTTTTATGCATTGCCCTGAGCACTTGCAAGATGTTGATATAATGCCTAGAGAGAATAAAATTGCATTGATTAAAAAAACCATAAAGTTTCTAAAGTTACAGAGAGTACAGGGAGTCTATAAGTTACAGAACCCACAAGTAACACAATCTAAATTCTAGAACATAGTTTCCGCTGAAATAGCTCAGCACACAAAAAATAAAATAATTTTCATAAAAAAAAAAACAATCTTCATAAAATAATCCTTATTTTACGTCGCAGATATGGCTTCACTATTTTCGTAATCTTTCTACATGAAACCTTAACTCCGCTCCCAAGAAAGCAAAAAGACTAGATTAGCACTTTTAATCTACTGTAAATGCAGGTACGTCTGCACATTCGGGGCGATTTTAATAAGAAAGTTTTGAGATATGGCAGTCTTTGTCGAGGTTGCGATGTTAAGGTTAGAAGAACAACGAACAATTTTCAATTTTTTATCATTATTTTTTTATAATTCTTGTTATTGAGCACCCGGAGAGAGAAAAGCATGGTACATCGCTTATCAGGTAGTATAAGTCATCAGCATTCAATAAATTTTTGGACAACTATTCAGTCAACATTCGGATCCGGAGATATTTATTGCTTATCGAGACCAACGGTGTCAAGTATTTACGAAATAGTTTTAGTTGTAAATTATTGTGAAAATGGATTAGTACATAATATAATTAGCTAATTGAGTGAAAGTGCATTATTTTCTTTAATCCCAATGAGCCTAAGTGACACTCATCTATTTCCTATAGTGCACTCCAAACCTACAACGCGATTTAAATTTATCTGAAATCATAGGAAGTAGTGTTTATTGGAAAATAAAATAAAATTTGCACGATTTTAAAAGAAAAATAAAAGAAAGTAGTGTCGTTTAATTAGCAGAGACCTTTGTTTTCCGCATCCCCTCCTTTCCTTGTCTCACGTATTAATTAAAATAAATCAGAATCTGTTATGGAACTATGATGAGTGATTGGCTTTGGACGTAAAGTCCAGACTGCCAGCATAAGCTGACAGATCACTCGACGGACAGCGTTGACTGCAGGGAGGCACGCTAGCTCGCCTCGGCTCATTGGCGGAGAGTGTGGGGGAGGTTCCACGAAAAAGAACCTGCCGCTGCCGTCAGCCATAATCAAAAAAATTCGTGCCTACAAACTAAAAGCCGGCACACATTCGGTCCTGAAGGGACCCTTACGTCACTTACCTATATACATATATATAGTTGAAGGCGCAGATGTTCTGCCTTCTTGCATGCCCCATCCACCCATCTGACTCTGAGGGCAAGATTTTTCAGAGTCCTTAGTTGACATGTAAAGAGAGAATGAACGAGCGAACCTAAACGACCTTCATATGAGAGGCCTCCAGGATACTGAAGGAAGAATTAAAGAAACCTTAAGTTGTCATTTCGTTATAATCGATAATGTCTTATTTATTCATAATACGGAAGCTCAGCCAAATCGTCCTATTACAGGGGTCTACTTATAATACTGCCACAGTACATAAGCTCCTGAGAGAGGGACTAGACCTAAGAATACTTAACTATTTGGTTAACATATGAATATAGTACAAGAGCCCTTACTATAAATGTGGCTGAGTATAACTTACAAAGTTCTCTGATTATTCAATAAGAATCTACGATTTACTCTATCTTGTCATACGTACTAGTTGCCTAAATAGAAAGCAATTCATTATTTAATACACAAATGACTAGGCACTAGGCTCTAAACAAGTCATATCACGATGAACAAAGGTCTCTTCTCTTTAGAATAACTACGTGTATGTATGTGGAAGAGTTTGTCTTAATTTATATTCCAAATTCAAGGTACTAAAGTTTCGCTTAGTCATGGCGACCTTGTATAGCTATAACTAGGATTTGATTAGGGATATACATTTATATTTCATGATATTCTACAATTTATTTCTTTTGGGCAACCCTCTCTATGCTTAATATTCACCGAATAAAGAATCAATTTCATACTTTATGTCGGGTCTGACTTTCGAATATATTTAGAAACATTATGAATACCCAAATCCGACTTCTATTCGAGTTAAATCAAAATATACTACTTACTTACGTACTAACTCTATAGCTCTTGTGCGCGCTGATCAATTAAGTATATACATATATCGACAATATAGTTAACAAAATTTAAAAATAATTTTTTTTTTTGAAGGCCTCAACTTACATGATTGTTGCTGGGGTGGGGACTTGATCGCAGAGGCGCCTCCGAGATACTCCGCCGTGCCACTGTTAAAAAGTAGAAAGATTCCGAAAACTTATGTGTGTGTTTTTGAACGTGGCTAAGCTACACTATGGTTATCTTAATGTCACTTCCTTTTACAAAAACTATTTCCTAATATGTTAGTACACTCTAGGGGAGAATTTTCCTCCGATGTTCTATAGAGCACCCTGCGTGTGTGCTGAGAATCTATCGCCTTTTACCTTTTTGTTGTTCTATTATTAAATTGCTTGTTAGTAATACTTAGATGAGTTGCCGCTACTATTTACTCCTCTGTAAAGGGATATTCTGAAGTTACACTACTATTTCAGCGTTTAATTCCGACAATTTTTGTTGCTTGTTCCAGAAATTCTTGGTAGACGAGATTATTTGATTCTCCAGATAGAGAATATTTTGTCTCATTTAAATGCCATGTTAGTCCGAGTATTATATTAAAGTCTGATTGTCATATGCATAACATCCTGAATATCGATATTGAGGCTTTTTGTTAATTTTACAGCCACCAGATTGTGCTCCTATTCAGTGTACTCACTGTAAAAATATTTCAGCTTTTCCAATCCGGCTAGTTGCCAGAATTTGTCTGGTGACCAAAAGCTTGTACCTGGTTTCTAATTTTCTTTTGTTGTCTCTGAAAGTGCGCGAGGTATGAAACTAATTAGGTTGATTGAAAATATGTCAGTACAGAAACTGAAAAATGTCCTAAATCTACTTACAGCTTTTATATCCACGCGGATGTTTGAGAATTATTTTCCTTAAATTCACCGCCACTGTCATTTCTCACATGATCTGACGTTATGAGACGATTGCCGCCTTCTTCTTTACTAGTTTGGGAATGACACTGGACGTTGTCGATCCCTGAGGTAACCGCAATACGCTACGACCATAATAAATCCTCAAGTTTCATACACGAATACACACTAATATGATAGCGATGCCCTTCCTAATTCCGAGTACCAGTGATCTTTTAAGTACAAGTACATGTTCCGGTACTTAAAAATTTGAAGTACAAGTCCATTTACTGGTACTTATAAGCAGGGGTGGATGGGGTGACGTAAACTGGGCTGGGAAATTAGAGGAAGCGGCCTAAAGAAAATGGCGCCGCAGGCGAAAATTTTTAGGAGTAATAATAATAACTTTTTTTCATCAATAATAGTGGCCACAAAGTTTAAAAATGTTGTTACCCCGGTAAAAATTTCGAATTAAAAAAAATACAGCTACTTATGGAATATCTGATTTTATTCAGGTAAGGACATCAATCAAACACAAAATAAAGTAAAAAAATAAACTAACAGAAAATAAACTCAAAAAAATAACTCGTTAAAATAAAGATCTAAAACATTATCAACTCTTGTTGAGCTGTCATCATAATTTTCTTCAGTCCCTGCGTCGGAAACAGAATCTTTTTTCTTAAAAAAACTTTTCAACTTGACACATTTTGTTGACTGATCTGTCAACCTTTGTTTTTCTTGTCTCTTTGTTTTTCTGCACCTCCCTTACGTTTTGAATTCGAGGAACTCATTTTGAAAAATATTTCTTTGTATTATTGTATATTATGCTAGGAATTCTAGCGCACGGGGCACAGCCCAAATACCATGTTGCCATGCACTCTTCACTCAATGCTAATTCCAAGAAATGCCGTAAGCCGTAAATGTCGAGTATTGGTATTACTTTAGCAATAATATCGTTACATTTTTTTTGTCGTATAACTAAGCACAACAAAGCATGAACTACTGGGGACGCAAGTTGTTTAATCATCTTCCGGAATCAATAAAAAATATACAAAATCCTAAAGCTTTTTTAAAATCTGTGAAAAGTATTTTAATTAATAAGTGTTGTTATTCTGTAAATGAATACTTTAATACTGATTTTGACTTGTGTTGTGATGATATTTATTTGTGTTGTTGTTATTTATATTTATTGTTTGCATATCGTTTTTTATGTGTGGCTGTTTTTCTGGGCTACTTTAATACTTTTTAATGTTATACTGTACCTGACATTTAAGGTAATGTTTATTACTTAATAAATTTATCTATCTATCTATCTATAAATATTAATTTTATCTAGGTTATAGTTTTGACTTTACCGGCCCAAATCTATTTTTATTTTCAAAAATTTTCTGTTAAAATAAAAGTGTTGGTTTAATACTACTGGCCCAAATTTTATAAATCTCACCGGCCCAAGGGGAAAATTCCCTTTTTCCCCCTGGGCGCATCCACCCCTGCTTATAAGGTTCAAGAGCTTTCGAAAACTCAAATCAAAAATTTTGAAAAATCTATAATCAGTTAAATAACTGGATGAGGTTTCCATTTACGAAATATCATAAAATATCGTATAAGCTTTTGCTGTTTTAATTTCTACATAATTTTGGAAGTTGTTCATACAGTATATGAGTTTGCGTTTGACAAAACAAATGTTACATCATATTATGATTGCCTTTGAGTAGCATTTACAAGATTTGCAAATAAAAATCGATGCTCCACGGGTGCGGAGGAAGAGAGTGGATTATGGCACTTGATAGCTAACTTTCTCAAGAAACGATATCCATTCAACATGCCAATTTCTGTCCTACAGTTACTCATATATTGCGCTAATTTTCTTTATATTTTACTGAAAGCGGTAAGACTTCTTGATATGCACATAACCTCTATTATTAGAAGGCGTATTTAAATAATTTACAAGAGTTGAAGTACTTCGCGTTATGGCGGTATTTGTAGTAAGTGCATTAAGTACCTGTATCGGGACTTGTACTTAAGAATTTTTTGAGTACCAGTACGGGGACTTGTACTTATACTTAAAAAACCTGGTCCTGGTAATGGTACTACTACTAATACTTAATTACTTTACAGGTCTGAAGTTAGATACACATTTTAGATCAATTTTTTACGTTTTTATTAGCTTACGGGTTGTTTTTCTGCAAACTTATTTAGCACCTGTTGCGGTGTTAGTTTATTTTAAATTATCTCATTTTCAATGATTATTAGTGCCATATTCGAAAATCTCTCCTGAAACAGTTGTTCTTAACCAAGTTTTAACTAGATGGAAAAGCTCCGTTAATAGCCGGTCCAGCTAACAAGAAGACTCAGAGCTGCTTGAAGCTTCTTGTACAGAAGTCTTCATTAATTTCTTTTGTAGTTCCTTGTATAAATTTGGTCAGAAGTCTTTATTAATTTCTGTTTTCAGTCTTTCGAAATTTACTACAATGCTCTTGTTTTGAAACATATTATTTATTATTTTTGTTGCAGCCTGTAAGGTGGAAATGTCGACATTAAAAACAGTTTTATTATTTGCTACAAATACCTCTCCATGCTTCAGGTACAACTTTATAATTGAGTCAACTGACTGTGCCAAAGGTAGATTTTCAAACCTATTTTTGAAATTAGTGATAATATTTTCCATGACTTGGTTGTAAATATGTGTCTTCTTCAATATTTGGAAGGTCTTATATGTATCTGATGGCAAGTCGAGTAAATTACTTTTACCTAAACTGGACTCTATGACGAAGTCTTTTGCTATCTCCGGTTGCTTTCTTCTTTTCGAGACTTGAGTAAGTTCTAGACAAGTTTAATATTTTTCTGTGAATTTCTCGGTTTCATAAAGGTTTTATTGTCTAATATGTGCTATAACTTAGTTTTAATCCATAATGTAACGTAATAAGAATATTATTGAAGTTTTTAATTGCAGTCTTATTACTGAATCCGTTGGGATTAGAATCAAGAAAGCTTAAAGAAGCCTTTTTTCCGGAACATTAAAAAAACTTTTCGAAATTTTTAAAATTACATTGATATCAAAAGTTATCAATTAAAATTTCCGCACAAACTGTCAAAATAGTTCTGCGTGATTTCTCCTACTGATCATGCCTTTGTCAATGGAATCAGAGTACTCAGAATAGTTTGTGAAAATTTTAAAAACATTTTAATAGAACTCGTTAAAGCCTTTTCGATTCCGATCCGAACGGATTCAATTTAATTAGGCCTAAGATTAAAGTGTTTTGGGAATTTTTCATATATTTCAGGGGTGAGGGGGGGGGGCAGTCCGCATTCTGTGGGAGGCCGGACCCACTCTCTTTAAAATAGCAATGCGGTATTACTATAAAAATTATGGTAACCATAGTTACTCTTTTAAAGTAATAATAAATACTATATTATATATAGAATATAATAAAATATTTAGCAATCTCATTGGCTTAGTTCAATATTAGGGAAACCTCTCCGATTTTGTTCAAATTTTGTGTACTTGTTCCAATTTACTCACAAATCACGAATATCAAATTTATTTTAACCGCATATGTATAGTTTCCGAAATATTTAACTTTAAAATCCCGCTTCGCTCCGCGCGCATGTGTCGGCCTGGTGTGTGTGTGTGTGTTTCTTTAATAAATGTTTTTCGATCACATTCTAACTAAATGCTGGTTACTACACACAAATTGAATGTTTGGCATAAATAAAAAAAACGTAATGCTGGTAACCCGCACGCTCGGATGGTACTTATATACCCTTCTTATTGCTACTTAAAAGAAGAAGAAGAGTAAATTAATTGTGAAAATAGCAAATGTGTTGTGAAGACTGTAGTGTATAAAGTTCGGGATTTTAAAGTTAAATATCTCAGAAACTATAAGTTTCCGGTTAAAATAAATTTGATATTCGTGATTTGTGAGTAAATTGGAACAAGTACACAAAATTTGAACAAAATCGGAGAGGTTTCCCTAATCTTGAACTAAGCCAAAAAGTGTTCCAGTTTTAAATATACAAATTTCGCAAATATACTACATGATAAGAATTGAAATTTCACAATAAATCTCTATTTGTTTATTTTGTTGCACAAGGGAATTCTAATTACAGAAATGTTTTATTATTCAACACCGCAATTAAAAGAACAAAACTAGTAGACTGCGCTTTTTATCGATATAAATCACCACATAAAATGAACTCATAGACTTACTTTGCTTTTGTGCGTACCCAACAGTTACTATAATTTATTTTCAGAGTAATAATTATGCTCTAAGCATTCTTTTACTTTAAAAGAATAGTAAATTTCCTTATTACGTAGCAAACGTATACTGCCTAATCACTAGTAATTGCATAATCAGAGTAATTTGCTGTTTACTACAGCGCAGATTTACTTTAAGAAAAGTAAAAGTTTACTCATTAAAGATTAGGTTTGCTCTCACCCTAGTATACCAGTACCCACTGCATAGGAAATTTACTTCAAAGTATATTGTCAGGCTGAATTTAATTAAGTTATTTTATTAAAATCATGGCAGTATTACATTCACATACAGTATGTGCTTACTACATTAATTAGAAAATATCATGTTTTACTTAAGTTAAAGAAGTCTGACCTCATTTCAATATTTTTAATCAGTAATTTTGATGGAATTATTTAAGTAATTTTATTCGAATGACGAATTATAATTAACATTTAAAAAACAAATTTTTGGGAAATAAAAGCTATATCTAACTACTTATTTTACCTCTCACATAAATAATTGTCTTTTAGAAATTTCACCATTGAAAACCATAATATTTCAATTTTATTACATAACTACCACATTCTTCTCTCATAGTGAACACATCATCATTCTGGACGGTAAAATGACATCCTTCAATAGAGTGATGTGACATGGGTAAGAGAGCCAATTTTTGGTGTCCAGAGCTCAAACAACTGTGTATTCACAGTAATTGTCATCAAAAATTTCAGTAAAGATATAGTCTGAAGTATATAGAGACTCACCAAGATGTTTATACGGCAGAGATGTCTCAGGATACCAAAAACTTAGGTCTTCGAGCAGCGCTGTCATTTGGAAAATTTCAAAAGCAGTACACTTTGCTGCCAAGGCGGAAACTTTCAAAAACAAAGGAATACACGAAACAACGAAATTTAATGAATTCAAGTTAATTAGAATGGGATGTCCAAAAATCATTTTAATTTGCATAAAACCCATTTTCCTTTACATTATTCATATTTACATTTCTAATTAAATCTTTATTTCTCTACTACCACCCGCTAAGGTATGTTAGTTTACTGTAGTGTAGACAGCAGGGAGTTGCAGAGCTTCATTCCTGTCCTGATGAGAACGCACTGTGCTCCTGATCGAAACACATAGTATGCTCTCAAAATTTCTTAATAAAATTTTGAATTTTCGGCTTTAAGCCAGTAAACTGACAGAATACCTCGGTACATCAAGTTAAAAATCAATTGTGGTATTGCACCATGTTTCCCGCTTTCGAGATAAAGTCGCTCAAGATTCCTTTTTGTTAATTTCATAAAAAAAAAACCTAGTTGAACCGCTACCAATCGATGTAAAGGAGGAAACCTAGAGCATGTGCATTTTTTTTTATCACATAAGAGATCATCATGGCAAATTAAAAGGGGTATGCCAAACTATATTTCGGAGAATATTAAATATAGGAAAGGAACAAATTCAGGAAGTGTGCAATAACCGTCATTTGGCTTCACGTACAACACCGACTGAGAATCGTGGTGGAGACTTGCTGCAAGACAATACGTCTCTTCATCAATTAGCAAAATGTCTTGAATGTACAAATAATAAATTATGCAGCCTGAACTTCAAGTAAAAAATTCATATTTTAGAGAGATATTTAATACAAAATTTAGTAATTTATTGTTCACACATGTAAATCACAGTTTTGTTCTATTACACTTACTATTCCATTATTTTTATTTTTTTTTATATATTGAAAACTGGTTTTTATTTTTAGATTTTCCGACGATTTCTTTTTCTTGGCAATGAGATTTTCTTAAATTTTAGTTTAATTTTTAGTTGATAGCTGTTGATTTAAAAGATTCATTAATTAACAGTTTTGATTCAGGTAATTATAACTGCATGAAGTAAAAAGATTCTATCATGAAAAGTTATTCTTGAGAAAAGCATAATAGAGGTTTATACTAATAAAATACATCCGCTCTATCATGAGTTTAATTACTTAATGGAAAGCTTTCGATTTGCAAAATATTTGTAAGGTTTTTAATACAGTCATCATGCAAAATTGTATTGACAACTTCAGTCACTTTAGTATTTCCCCATTTCAAATCTCTTACAATAATTCAACACTTTGAAATAAATCTATAAGAACTCTAATTGATGTCAAGAAAAGGTTATGCAAAATAAGGAAGACAATAATTTTAATATCAGCAATCGTGATCTTTTAACCATTTTAACCTTTTCGCCGTTACTTATTTGTGGCGGATGTTTTGTAGCTATTTTGGCACGCTTATAATCATAAGGCATTAAAAGTTTTTCATTCCATTTGTAAAGCAGTGGATTAGAAACTCAAGCATAATATTCAAAGCCATTTTGATTTAAGAGCGTCTGTACGTCCGTCTGCCCGTCTGTCTTCAAAATAATTCGAGAGTGTGAAATTTTGTACATGGATTTTTTTTTTAAACAAAGTGAATTTCGAAAATGGAACAAATCGAGTAACTCTTTCGGGGGGTTACCATACATAAATATCGCTTTTCATTATACAGGGTGTTTCATAATTGGTGCACCAAACTCAAGGGCTTGATAGCTGAGGTGGAGACAAGCAAAAAACTATAAGGTAAGACGCGTCGTTTCGGCGGTAGGGGGGTTTAAGATTTTTAGTACTTCTTCCACTTTACTCCCAGTAACTTTCTTGATATACACCCTATCAAGGTGGGATTTATCGCAGATGATAGCAACCCGTCTAAGCTTTCCAGTGAATGTCCAATCAATCTTCCGTCGGAAGTAGTAGGACGTCAAAGTCAAATTGGAAAAAAATTCCTAATTTTTTCAGATTTTAACGATTTTCCCGCCAAAATGCATGATAACTATGCAGTTTTATTACAAGATTTAGAAACCCCGGATTGTTATCTTTAATATCTTTAATACCTGCCTAAATGCAACCGTTTTTGAGTTATTCCCGTTTCTATGATGCATTATTTCATTAATTTTGTTAATTTTGCGTAGAATTGCCCGATTTCTAACGTCAGTAGCAAAATTAACGAAGGCTGATTGGGCATTCACTGGAAAGCTTAGACGGTTTGCTATCATCTGAGATGAATTCCACCTTGATAGGGTGTATATCAAGAAAGTTAGAGGGTGTAAAGTGGAAGAAGTACTAAAAATCTTAAACACCCCCTACCACCGGAACGACGCGTCTTACCCCCCACCCCCAACCATTCACCTTATAATTTTTTGCTTGTCTCCACCTCAGCTATCAAACCCTTGAGTTTGGTGCACCAATTATGAAACACCCTGTATATTTGGACACTGCCAGAGGACGCGTCAACGTAGAGAGCCCAAATTTGTATACGGCGTTTTCATAAAAATAGTAAACTTAATTTCAAAAATAGGCTAAATCGGGCAACCCCTTCTTGGTGTTGCAATATAAAAATTTAGGTATTTTACGTATTCTATGAAAACCATCAGTCCTAGATATTTGAATTGTACTGAAAAGTTCTTCAGCATATGAAATCCTATAAATTGGTTATAATCATTTTTACTGTCCGATGAACCGCTCTGGAAATATATGCGAAAAGCCACTTCAAAAATCAACCTTGTGCAGATGGATACGCAATTACATATGTACGCGCAGTCATTTAGGGTACCATAAGAATTGTCCTTAGCCCAATTCTAGCTTTTTTACTTACTTGCAATAACTTTTAAAGCATATTTTACAAAACATCCATACAGAGTGAAATGTTTGAAAACGTTTAGTTTGTTTATTATTCTCTTAGGCCGCTCGGAGATTGGCGAGCGGTTAGCCGTGCGTGATAAGATTTTAGTTGCATCCTTTTAGTGTATAATGGTCTCAAGACTTATAAGAAAAGTGTTATTACTCGATCATTTATGGTTAAAGAGATTGATTTTGATAATGGAAAAGATTAGCAATTTGTAAAATAAATAAAAGCCGGTTAGAGGTCAAGTGAATTTCCGAACACTTTTTGAATTTCTACTTTAGATTACTAATCTTTTTTTTGTTGTTGTTCTTTTTACCTGAAAGTCCTAAATGATATCCACTTTCCTTCCACAGTTTTTCTATAATTTCTCTGTTTTTATAGTGGGGTGTCGATAATCCTACAAGTATCTTCTAGATTGCACCAAGAAATTTTTGAAGATCTTTACTCTAAAAAAGTTATACCACAACTAATGAGCAACGCGCACAGCCACCGTTCGCCGGTTAGTTGAGCTGAGCTGTGAAAACACCGCTCAGCGACATATCTAAACGCTCATCGCTAAACGCTCTTCAATGTGAAAACATTCATGGCGATAGCCTAGCTAAGCGTTGTTTTACCTTTCACAGCTCATCGCTCACCGTTCACCTATGAAAGCGACCTTATTGGTGGCGCCAAAACAGCTCCATAGAATTTGCAAGTATGGTTTCATGACGTGTCAGGTTGTCGTGCTCTTAATCTATTGTTATACTACAAATTCTCTTTTCTATATTATATGTAAAATTTTCAGGAATTGTTCTAGGTTGCCTTTGATCTTCGAATACATTTCTCATATTCATTTTAGCTATTATTACCTGGAAAACTGTCAAGTATTGACTTTCGTACTTTATCTACACATTTTAGATGCTTTGACACTTACTTCTGCATTAGCGAAAGTGATTTTGATCACATTAGATTTTTAATCTGCCTTTTACAGCTCCGTATGAAGTTCTACTTCCCGCATAAATTTGGAATAGTTAGTAAATTATATACTTGAAAAAACTTTAAGGTTATTATAAATAATGGTTAATCAACTCATTACAGGTATTCCATATTTCTATGGAAAATCGATCAAAATTCGCACTTTACTAACGCGACTATCACCAATCTCGTTGTTCTTTTGCTGAAAGTTAAGTTGTTATGAGAGAAGAATACAACTATTTAATTTGTGCTGCTCCGCATGCTGCCTGAATTAAAATACTCTGAGGTCCTTCAAATTACCCAAGTTTTGATCTGCTGTTTATTAAAAAATCATAACTTTGAATCTAATTAGTACGATCCTTATAAAGTTAGACGCCTTTTAAAAAAAAGAAAAAAATGAGGATAATAAGTACATCATTTTTATGGTTGAATATCTATAAAGGCATTCCCATAATTTTTCCTTGTTTTATTTTTAAATTAATGCTCATAATGTTGTTAGTAAACAGTTGAATTTTCAATGCGTTTGGGAACAAACATTTCTTCAATTGAGGTCTGGTTCTTTTAAAAAATCTCATACAGATCTATTGTGTTATCCTTGATCCCGCACAATTTTTTCACCGAGGACAGCACTTACAAAAAAAAACTTGTATCTAAGTCCATATTGAGATCGTATCTTGAAAATGTAAGAATTTACTAGCAATATTATGAGCATTCATTTCAAAGAGAGGGTATAAGCTGTCAGTTCTTTGAATTTCGTATTTTGCAAAATTTGTGCCCTTAAAGTAAATACCAGTTTTTCTGTGAAAATTAACCACAACAAGTCTAAAGCACGATCTCGATAAGTTCATGCAAATTTAACTGGGATGGAGATGTATACTCTACATCATATTTTAAAAAAATATAAGAAAAAAAAGGTATACAAGAAATCAGCTTTACTGTCGAATTATTTCCTTAGTTGTTCCAGAAAAGAAGAAATTATCTTAATCGCCGTCGCTAAAATTTTCCACAGAGATCGTGTAAGTTCCTTGAATTTCGTATTTTGCAAGTTACGAACTATTGACAAGTTTCGTTTTTTTTTGTCACTATTCACAAATTTCATGTTGTTTTATTACAAACAATCGACATTTGAATTAAAGTAAACAAATGATATTGTTAAATTAAATCACTAAAAATCATGAAAAATTAATCGAATTTAAGCGCGAACAGCACAAGACTCGGAACTTCTAAACTAAAGGCAAGAAAGCAAACTTACTTTTGTGAGAAGGTAAAGGAAAAAATTAGGAAAGCCACAACAAAGGAGAAGGAAAGGAGCGACTCAAGTAAAACTTTTTCTGGATAAGAATATAATTTTCTGGAGTTCTTCAAGTAGAGAGCGTTCTTTATTCAATTACTAATCATCAATCAGCGTTTAACGAACGAATCACAATTACATGACTATAGATATGTAGGTGTACTAGGCTAAATAAGATCAGATTACATTTTGTTGCGCAGCGCGACAACGTTACAAAAGATTAGAAAATATGGATGCGTTAGCTCTTAGATGCTGCTTTGTATATTTCATCATGTTCAATGTGGTACCAATCAACTTTTCAACCTGCCTCGTTAATAGATTTTATTATTAAAATGTACTAAGAATGTATAGTTCATATAGGAGTTTAAGTATGAAGAAATGAAAAGTGGAGTACTTTTATACAAGGAGTAGTACCGGAGTACGCTATTAGTTTTCGGAGTACAAATATTTCGATCGGAGTACAAACGACAGCACTATTCACTTCTTGTTTGTACATTTATAGACAAAAACTACATCGTTTTGATCCCTGAATCTCCGCATTCGCTGAATATTTATCTATTCATGAAGACAACATTTTGCCAACATTGAGGAGATAAAGACAGAATCGCTGAAGGCACTAAATGCCATATCGAAAACTGCGTTCTAGAGTATTCCTTTGAAGATTGGAAAAAGCGCTCGCGTAATTGTATTAGGTAAGTATTCTCATTGGGACTTCTTTGAATGGAACCAAATTAATATTGAAGAACAAGTAAAGATTTTCTGAGAGAACGAAACTTCAACGTATTTTTTGCCAAACCTCCTGTTTCAAATGTTTATAAGTAAGTAAGCCTCTTCTGTACATGAAACCAAATCTGTATATACAAATATTCTATGAAGAATTGAATTATATATAAGCTTGTTTTACGGTACATTTAGTTTTACCAAAATTTGAGAAACAGCTTACCATCTTCTGTTTTTCCTCCGGCGTACAATCTGCGGAAGTTTAAGGGCGACATACATCGGCACCTCCGCCACTCTCCTCATATCCCCTAATCCTTTCCCTATCTCCTTCCTGCCATGCTGTGCTTTGCATCATAGGGTATCCCCTGAGCTTGGCTTAATAATATAAAAAAAAAAAAAAAAAAAAAACTGTATAGCCATGTGAAAGCAGATTGAACTCCAAAAGCATTTAATTTTCATAATACCAATAACAAATATGAGCAAAGTAGATATAAAATTACAAAAACGGCAAATCCACTTATGTATATATATTATATAGGTATTTATTCTACACACAAATTTCCTAATCCCTTCAGGCGTCAATCGCATTAAATAGTCCCCTTTAATTTGTAAGGATAATACCTCAGCCCTAAATCAGATCACACTGAAGACACAAATATGTAGTAGGTCTCCTTCATTCAAAGTATAGTGAATAGTGTTATTAGCTGCTCTGACATTAAAATGAAGTCAATTGGAAAAAGAAACTGAGCACAATGGGCAGCAATATCAGGTAGCAACAAATTTCCCTAAATGACATGATCGATTGCACATGGAGTAATTTTTTGCTGCCCCATTTGAAAGAGCATTAAACGGCAACCTATTGTGTTATAATTCGGAAATTCCGGGGTTTAATTTGGAAGTCTTGAACTAATGTGTTTGAGTAAACGATAGGGTCGTAGCGGAAAATTGCTTTTGCTCTTTAGAAAACTCGTCAATTGATACCACTTATTGGTGGCAAGAATGATGAAGCATTCCTTTTCATAAGTTCGGCATCCAGTAGTAAAAAGGAACAAAAATATTTCCTTCGTTGATTATTTTCACTCGATTTATTGTCCTATAGCTGTCGTTTTTTCTTGTATTTTGCAAAATTTCAATAAAAATATTAATAGTACGTACAGGGAAGTATGAAAAAAAAACATCTGTAGTTGTCTAGGGTAATTCTATCGCTCGAAGTTATGAATGTGGAGTGGAGTTAATGATTTAAAACTTAATAATTTGTAAAGCCATCCATGGCAAGTATTTCTAGCTCAACTGTTAGGACTCAGTTTGATAACGGGCGTCACATTCTCTGCAGCTAGTTGCACAATACAATAGACCATTAAATCTATCTAAGTAAAACCTTCATGTATTTATTCTCGTTATTCTTAAGATTCTTTATAAAGGGTTTTCCAATAAGAGGTGTTATTATGATATTGACAGAAAAATGCCATTTTTTGAGATAAATGACTGGATATTTATTTCATCATAAAGAGGAAGGTATGCCGTTAATAATAGAAAATAACATCAGCCAAATGACTACCATGACCACGCCTACAGGACCATAACCCTTTTCATGAAATTAAATTTTCCATAACCAAATCGAAAAGTGGCTGCCCTATGTCCTCGATAGCCTCACGAATTCCATCTTTGAGGTCTTGACTCGACGCTGGACTGTTGGGGTAGACCTTCTCTTTCACGTGGCCCCAAAGGAAGAAGTCACAAGGTGTTAAGTCACAAGATCTCGGTGGCCAATTGTGATCACCTCTTCGAGAGATAAGACGGTCCGGAAACTTTTCCCGTAAAAGATCAATGGTTTCGCTGCTTGTATGGCACGTAGCGCCGTCTTGTTGAAAGTAAACATTGTCCAGATCAATACCATCCAATTCCGGCCATAAAAAATCATTAATCATTTGTCGATAGCGCAATCCATTCACCGTAACTGTTGCTCCAGCCCCATTTTCGAAAAAGTAAGGGCCAATGACCCCGCGGGACCATAAACCGCACCAAACAGTCACACGTTGAGGATAGAGAGGCTTTTCAACAATAACTCTTGGGTTTTCCTAGCCCCAGATGCGACAATTTTGCTTGTTGACGAAGCCATCGAGGTGCAAATGGGCCTCATCACTCAAGATGAGTTTTCGATGGAATTCTGGATCATTTTCATGCATTCAAGGACCCAATCAGCAAAGACTCGACGTTGTTGATGATCGGCCGGCTTGAGTTCTTGTGTTAACTGAAGTTTATAAGCCTTAAGTCCCAAATCTTTATTCAAAATACGGTGTAATGACGTTTGTGGAATGCCTAATTCCAAAGAACGACGGGGAATGGACAAACCTGGGTTTTCTTCAACACTTTCGGCTACAGCAGCAATATTCTCGGCTGTTCTTGAGCGACGTGCACGGGTTTTATTCTTCACATCACTAACTTGTCCCGACAGCTCGAATTTTTCTACCAATTTCTGTATTGCTGTCCGACAAGGTGCTTCACGACGACCCAAAAATATTCGAGTTTTACGAACCGTCTCTGCCACATTTTCACCATATTTATAGTGAATTTTAATATTTTCAATGCGTTGCTGAATCGTGTATCGTTCCATTTTTATTAATGGCGTAGTTTCTACTTGTCAAATTTCAAAAAATGACAGCTCCAGCGGGCTAATTAAAATAACACCTCTTATTGGAAAAGCCTTTATATAAAAGTTTAACTGTATTGGGGAATTTAAATATTTCGAAAATACGTAAATGAATAAATTAAATTAATTCAGTATTCAAAGAAATCGAATCCTGAGAAATTGCGCCACCATATAACCACAACAGAGAAATAAATAAAATAAAACCAAATGTAAGTAAAAAAAAAGTATTTAGTACTGGTTTCGTTTTTGTAATTCATTAGTTCTTCCGACGACTTTTTTTCTACATTTCTTCGTTCTTCCTACAGTTTATTACGGAGACTACGAATTAAACTCAAAGTGTATAAAACGACTTGGTGAACCCCTTGAAACTGATGATGCTACTACCAAAGACTATGTTGACAAGTAAATTAAAATAAGTGTTGAAGAAATGAGAAAAACTATTAATATGGAGGTGACAAATTTAACGCTATATGTATATCAATGATGAAATCGCGAAGATTGAAAACTATCTGTATACTTCAGTAATAAATAAGAAGGACTTGATACAGAAAGATGGTGTATATGAGTAAAATCTCTTAAGAAATCGGTTTGATTTATAATTACGATGAGTAAGAGACAAGTGGTAAATGAGCTGCATAAACCAGCGAGAAAAAATTTTAAATGGCGTCGTGTTATTATCAAAGGACTAGATGACTTGTGGGAGGCAGACTTGGTTGAAATGGATCCCTACAAGTATGTGAACAAGGGTTACCGCTATCTGCTGACAATAATTGATACCTTCTCCAAATACGCATGGGTAATTCCAATTAAAAGAAAAACTGGTGTAGAAGTAAGAGATGCCAAGCAATCTATATTAAGCGAGGGACGAATACCTCAAAACCTGCAGAATGATGATGGAAAGAAATTCTACAACAATTTTTTTTAAAAATCTGATGATGAGACATGCAATTAATCATTACTCTACGTACAGTTTCCTCAAAGCATCAATAGTGGAATGATTTAACCGAACTCTGAAGGATATGATGTGGGAAGAATTCAGTTTTAATGGAACTTATCAGTGGACTGGTATGGTAAAGAAACTGCTCATTGAATACAACTCAAGAATACATCGAACTACGAAAATGAGACCACGTGATATCAACACCTCCAATGAGAAACAACTGCTTTCAACTGTATACAATCATATAAAAGTTGTTGTTCCTGCAAAGTATAAGGCCGAAGGATTTGTACGCATCAGCAAATACAAACATATATTTGAGAAAGGCTATACACCAAACTGGACAGCGGAGATTTTTAAAATTATTAAAGTTCAAAACACAAAACCCATCACATATCGGCTGGAAGATTATCAAGGAAATCCAATCACAGGATGCTTTTACGAATTGGAGCTGCTGAAAGTTAAACACCCAAACCTATATCTCGTAGAGAAAATCTTAAAGAAGATTGGAGATAAAGCTTACGCTAAATGGCCCGGATTTTCATCAGAACACAATTCTTGGATTAATAAAAAAGATGTTTTATAATTTCTTGAAAAAACAACTATAATACAATTTAAAATAAATTTATAATTATAATACTTTATTTTACAGTTATACATGTAGCTATAATACAAATTACTTTAATAAATGAAACTAAAACTGAAACTATAATACATTTAATATTTGCATTAGACTTAGATACTTTCTGCGGTTGCCACTTGTTAATCTGATGAAATGGAGTAATATCCCCATGGTAGATTCTCCGTCGTTCCGCTCATAATATGTCGCTCATTATCATAAGGACTCAATGCAATCTTCTTTTGACTGACAGTGTACACGCTATGACATTATGGTTATGCGATCGTATGGAGCTCTGATTGGCAGTTAATATTCGCTTGTTATTCAAACATTGGACGTAGTCTTCGAAATTGATATGACTTTGAATTACATTAGCCTTTACTCCTTTTGCTTTCTTTACAGTTTTACCATCGTTTATACGCAGACTGTATATTTTCGAGCGCAAGCCTAAAAATGTGCTCATGATTTTCCCATTCAGCTCATCCTTCATTAGACCAGGAATATTTTTATTCATACAATAAACTGAATGAATTATCTTCTGGGTAATAACTTGTATCAAATTTGTTTATATTTTCGGTCATAAACTCATATGCATTTTTCTCTTCAAGTTCATATATTAGAGCATCTTTATCTGTATACATGACTTTACATTGATATCCAAATTCACGCTGCAAAAAACTGTAGTGGAAATCATAGAGGCATATCTTTGAAATTTCCCAAATTGGCCTTCCAATACAGAGAGGCTTATTGAATAAGATTTTGAGTCGCCTTAATTCCACAGCAACTAAATTCTCATCAAATATCGTTCCACTGTGGAAGTTGGGTGCTGAAATCCGAGTTTTTGCACCATAGCGACCTTCCCACTTTACGCAAAGCTTGATACCGCTATACTTGCGAACATTTTCCATAGTCTTACTAATTGCTGCATTATTCATCTTCTTATAGCTGTCCTTCTCATGATCCCTTGTAGCCTGCTTCCGTTTGGTAGTATTTAAGTCAATATATGGTTTAAGCCAAACTGATTGGTCGAATTGAAGAACCCGGTGCAGTTTTTTCAGGATGGGTCAATGTGATAAGCATTGCTTCATATTTCGGTAGTGTATAACATATTTAGTTTTAGGATGTAAAGTTGTCAAAAGCTTTTCTTATTTTGCTCCAGGTGGTGCTGCATGCTCAGAGCAAAGCGGTAAATCCTTATGCTTATCATGTAGATGTTGAGGATAGTCCAATTCCACTTCGAATATGTATCCAATTGGTGAATCTTCAGGAATTTCGAAAACGTCGATATTGTGAGCATCAACCCATTTGAAGGCTCCAGTTGGTAAATGTTGTGACATGGCCTACCCATAAAGGTTATAACACATAAGGTATTTGTCTTCCTCGTCAGGCTTAAAATCATCCATATATTTATTATTTGCTTTACTATATCTGTTCGAGCGTTGAGTTATACCACCTCGAATGCCTCTCTCTATGAATAGCAGTATATCTATTTGGGTTATCAGCTCTAGTTTCTCTTTTATTGTATTTTAACACAGCATCCCGTGTTAGTCCTGGCATGGTGTATTAATGTGCTGGATCTAAATTGTAAGTCTTCATGCACACTTCTCGAAAGTTCTCAAGCACATCGACCAATTGAAGAACATCAGTCTTAAAGTATAGATCTGAATATTAAACAAGTGTTTGTATTTCAAATGTCTGCCAGACATTTTTCAACATGATCGAGTCCTCAGGAGATATAGCACTGTCAGTCAGTTTATTGAAGAATGCTTCCTGTGTTTCCAAGTTCCGGTAATCCAATTTATTCCAGTCATCAATAAAATCGTATGGGAAGACATATTTGCGCGGAAGAAGTTTAATATCATCATCATCCAATCTCTGCCATATCGATCTTGTAGTATTTAATTTATCCATCGGTAGCAATAATGAAACATTATCTAAAGATTCTGCCATAAAACGGAAGGAATCGATTAGTCTGAATTTTATGTGACTGCCATCCATGTGCTTGGTGAACGAGATATATCTTACCTTGTGAATTGGTAAGAGATCAACTGAAATGGGCATCATATCCAGATAAATTGTGAAAAATGACTGGAACTATGGAGCAATCATCAGATTACATGCATTATCCCGCTGGTCCTCGGAATTTTCCTGGCAATGGTCCCGAACTCGTCCCTCATCGGCGTAACCTTTTTTCACATAATGGCAGCAAGTATTTTCCATATGTGAACACCGTTTCTCTTTAGTCAAGGGCTGTATTGGCTTGATGTTCAGCTTTTCCTGTACAGCTATGGATGCAATTGTTTGCAATTGTTTGTATTTTAATCGTTTCTCTGAATCGGCTTCAGTATTGACTCAAGATGGGCATACACACAAAACCGGACGGGATTCTTATGGTTATAATTCTTATATTCCAACCATTTCTTTTCTTCTGATGGAAACATAATTCTGCAATCATTTTGCTTCTCGCATTCTGCAGCGTGTGATGCTAATTTTTCAGCAGAGCGAAAGTAGAACAAGCATCTATCACATGTATACACTCTAGATTTATGTTTTGAAGTTTGCTTCGATTAGAGGCGCGAAAGAACTTTAATCCAGCAGAAATGATATCTGCCGGCATCATCATCATTATCGTCGTCATCATTCACATGATCTCCATCATTATCATAATCATTCCGGTCATAGTCATGTTGTAGCAATAAGAGATTTACATGTCGCTCCATCCTATGTTTCGTGAGTCTAACTCGAACTGTGGTGAAGGAACGCTCTTTCTCTAGGATGAGTACCTTTATTGGTAAATTGTTCTGTTCTTTAAATTGCGTAATTTGCTCAAGAGGAGTCAGTACCAAGATTTGTAAGTTTCATGCATTATTCAATGCGAATTTCTGGAAAACTATTTGCCGCAGAATAATGATTTATATCGTAAATTAAAGGTAATGAAGGAATTTAGTAAATAACGTCGGCAAAAATTAAAAAATAGGGTATTGGAATGGAGATATTAGCTCGCAAACTTGTCAAAAATGAAGTCTTTTAAATCAAATTCGTCTGGGTAGGTATTCTCGTTTCTTTAAATTGTGACTGTTTTAGAAAGATAAGGTCTAGATCTAGCAAATAACTTCGAGTTTTCTTATTTCTAGTGGCGCTTTTTATAATTATTTGATTCTAATATTACTTGGGTTTCTGTCTTTTGCGGTAGATGTCTCTAATGTGCTCTGTAGTCTAGGTCTAGGCTAATTTTATATAAATTTCCTCACTTTCACGACACAAACCTGTGTATAGTAAATTTTATTATCTACAGGTTCGCTGGTATCTAAATTGAAACTATTGCTGAGTACTGACTCCTCTTAAGTGAGAAATGTTAACCCAGCTAAATTAAGTACAGTTGAATAATGTGGATATGATGAGGTCTTTTCAGAATGAGGATTTGTAGGTTATAGCGCTGATATTACGCCCCATGCGAAGCATGTTTCATCATTATTTTGTACATTGATGCAAGCTTCCTTAGATGCAATCTCCTTTGGTAGAGGTATATAAAACGATCCTCGAACCGACTCAAACTTCTTGATATGTACGACTAAATGTATTACTGTATGCGGTCCCCAACCACTATCTTTCTCTTGAAACTCTTCTAGCTGCGTGAGTATTTGATCATAAGTATTTAATTGGCACCACTCCTTTAAATTACTGTTACCTTTCAAATTAAATTTCTGAATTATAAAAATAAATTTGTTGTTAAATTGTAATTTATCAATTCAATTAAATCATATAATTGAAGTTCGGGAGCATTTTTTATTGAAGTTTGGAAACGGAGAATATCAAGAAGTCTGTTAATATATTCAAAACAATTATCAATCGCACTGATTGGAGCAGTTCTTGCTTGGAAATACTTAATGTCTTTAATAACTTCATTATCACCAGTTTGTTTAATAAATTCGCCACAAAACATTGTAGCAATTTTATATGTTGTTTTAATGTTTCTTAATGCGGCGAGTCAGTAATTTGGAGGAATCTTGCATAAATAGCTTAGGATCTAGGTGGCTTATATTTACAACACTTGTCCTAATTCTACCGAACGCTGTTTTTATTTCTTCCCACGAAATCACTTCTTATTACACGTTGATTAATTCCTCCACCTCTATGGGGAGCTTTGATTAACAGTCTTAATGATTTAATTTGAGCAATACAGCTCTCTAAATGTCGTTTCCTAGCATTCTTATTGCACTTCCGAAATGCTGCTCTAAATATACAAAATTTTCTGTTGCATTCTTTAACAATATTATTTTTAATCACAGAATTTGTATCAGTTAAGCACTTCAACACATCTTCTCATAATTTCTTAATTAATGAAAAACTTTGCTTTACTACTGTGATAGATATTTCTAATTTTTTTATTAGACACTAACACTGAGACTCACTTAGTTTGACTGGTGCTCCGCAAGAATTTGCTTGGGCTTTTATAGTAACGGCTTATAAACATGAATGATCCTGCTGCTACAATAGTCATTGCACAGGATGAATTCTAACGAATTTGCTTACAGACTGAGATGATATCGAATTACACGATAACAAAAAAGAAAAAAAAATCACTGCTGGTCGAATTTGTAAATATGAATCATATCAAATGAGGTTGTTTACGTGAATACATTTCTTATGTAAATAAAAAGAAAATGTCAAAATTTGTTTACTTTATGCGAATCCCAATGCAATGTTTCGATCCGTAAGATTTTTGGAACCATAACATTTTTTGGTTGCCTACAGGAAGTGTGGTATCAAATTACATGAAAAAAATTAACACGAATCATTCAACTTAATGTGCTGATATTGCTTAAATTTGTTTACAACAGGATGTGAAAATTTGTTTACGAATTCCAGTAAAACGCTTCGATCGGTTTGCAATACAAAATTCTTGGAATTGGGCTGCTTACAGGAGGTGTGGTATCAAAGTACATGAATCATTCAGCTTAATGTGCTGATATTGCAAATTTGCTTTAAGCAGGATTAAACCTGTTTTGGAATCATGACAATAAATTGAGGAGCTCAATCAGATTTGCAATCAGTTTCATTTTGGAGTTCAAATGAATAACAACCTAAGAGAAAGTAATCTGAAATAATATTGGCAAACGCACTGGAGGAACTTAACAAGCTGGAGCAATACCCGTCATCTCTAAAGACATCTGAAATGGAATTTACTAAGGAATAAAAGATTCTGTGTGCCAGAAGATGTAGGACCGCATTTGGATCTCGTATCGTCCTGGACTTGGAGGACTGTCAAGTTTTCCTTCCTGTACGGCACAGCACAATTAACGACAATACTATACTAGAGATCAGTAGCGGAGCAAGACCAAAATTTGATGTGGGCGAGGTATATTTAGCGAGGCTCTCTGGTGACGTAAGCAGCAATTTTAGAAATTAAAAAAAAACAGTTGAAAAATAGCTTTTTACTACTATGCAATCCAAACTCTTTTCTTAGACTAACATTAAAGAAACAGAAATTTCCTGCTTTTAGCCTTACTAAACTTTTTAATGATTGCACCGTAATTAAGCTTAGATGCTATGTCTGCTTCAATAGATAAAACTGCCAAAGCTGAAAGTCTTTGCTTGTACTTCTCAAATAATTTTTTATAAGTTTTAATTTTGAAAAGCTCCTTTCACCGGTATCGTTAGCAAAATTCGATACACAATGTAAATATTTTGGGAAAATTTCTTTAAAGTTTTTTTCTATTATGTATTGAAGCAGTTCTTTCACATCTTAATTGAAGTCTGGTAGATTTAGGATCATTGTTTTTAATTCTTCATGTAATTCATAAGGTTGTAAGTCACTACTTTCACCCACTCGCAGGACTGTATATAAATCTTGACGGTTTTTTAATATTGGTTTTTTTGGTATATTTTTTAATTTTCTCAGATCGAAGAGAAAACCAAAATTTTCAAAATGTTCATTTAACGATATAAATCTCGAATCAATATTCCTTATTATAGAATCAAGCATTGTGCTAAACAAACCTGACTCATATCGACTTTTGTGAGACTATATAGGCTAATCTCTGCCTTCATAATCAAATATATTTTTCGTTTTGGATACCCTTTTATTTTTAAAGTCTTGCGGTAGATCATACCCGCTTTTCTAAAAAAAAATTGACGAGAGTCTGACAAGCATTTTTCAAAATGTACGCAAATGTTCAAGGGTAATGCTTAAATGAACTTGTGCAGACTGCCATAATTTGCATATAATATTCATAACACATTCTAAACTGAGCATTTCGTTTAAACCCGAATCACAATCATTGAGTGTGTCTGATTGGTACTGTTTGATTTTTTAACCTTTTAATACATTCAACAACATCATCGAATTGCAGTAATATGACCTTCACTGCCTCAATTCTGCTTTCCCACCTGATGTCCGATAAGGGCTTAATAGTAAGCTTTTATTGGGCCTTGGTTAGTTCCCAGCGTTTACTGAAATTTGAAAATAGCACATAAATTTTCTGGATAAAACCAAAATTTGTTTTTGCTGCCACAGAAGAACTAGCTGCGTCTATCAACAACAGATTCTAGCTGTGACAACCGCAAGGTGTAAAAAATGCCCTGGGATTATATTTAATATCCGAGTTTTAACTGCACTATTTCCGCCAATCATATTTGCACCATTGTCGTATCCTTAGCCACGACAATTTTGAATATCTATGCCATTTTTTCCAGCTCTCCCAGTATTTGATTAGTTAAATACTCTCCAGTTGTCTCAGCGACAGCAAGAAATCCGATAAAGTTTTCTTCTATTGTGCCTTAGGATAACTGACATTTGTTCAACTTTTATATTTTGCCTCTTTTACCATACAAATCACTCCTTCGGTAACTGTTTTTGACATTAATGTGATCAATTCATTTTGAATATCGTGGCTTAGATTATGGTGTGTAAGTTGTTTAGCATTAATGCATTTCATGTGCTCCCGTAAAGTAGGATCAAATTTGGATATTAATTTAAATAAATCTATGAAGTTACCAGAATTTTTCGTGTCGTCGTCTAACTTAGAGATTCTCTGTAACTTCTAAATGCCAGATTATCTAAGAAATTAATCATATCATTAATCTGTCAAACAAATCAAGCCAATGGTTTTGAGATTCACGTGTCAGCCTTTCGTTTCCCTGATTACAGAATAAATACTAGTTCTTGTAGCTTGCAGGTGTATTTAAATCAATCAATAAAAAACTTGGAGCAAATGAGTGATTTTATTTACCTAACGCATGCAAAGCAAGACAGCAATATAAATGTTTTACGAGAAAAAGTGAGGTTGAAACGCTTCCACGTTGAACAGTAATTCATCATTAGGGAATTCCCCAGTCAACGTAGTGTTGCGTTGTGTATTGCCTACAATAAGTGGACACAATAATGGACACATCTTTCAATTTTATTTTATTTTATTCAGAATATTTACAAGAATGGTCATGAAAATGTCCCCAAAAGTCGCTAGAACATTGTTTAGGGTATAACAATAAGTCTTGAAAATAAATCGCTAAAGACCTCAAAAACCGCTAGATCTAGCGACAAAGTCTTTAAAACGGCAACAATGTTTCTAGAGCTTGAGGAGCGGCTGGAGTTTGGAAGTACCTTACATAGAAAAGTACCAAACAAGAAGGGAAAACCCCAAGTTTGGCCACAAGGGGTTCCCAGGGATAGCAATACAATGCCAACAAACATTGCTGGACTAAATAAAAACAAAATTTGTCAGAGGGCCTTCCTCGTTCGTTTCTCGCGACAGCAATGCAACGCTAACAAATGTTGCTAGCCTAAAGAAAACAAATTTGGTATGTCAATATATTTATCGTTTTATAAGGAATAAATTTTTACGTTGCGTCCGAGTCCGAGTCTACTGACCGCGAGGCCGTAGGCGTTGGCCCATGTCGCCCACGCCTAACGCCGCCTCTGCTAAAGATAAATACAGCGGAAGATTTCTATGCTATAAATACAGGTCCTATCGGGCGAACATTTAAAAGAGAGTTTATTCGACATGATATTAATCTGTATCCAATTAATTATTATAATCGTTAAATAAAAAAAAAAAAACAATAGTGCTTCACAAGTTTACATATTTGCATATGAGCCCAGAAAAGGACCTTGGGAGACATTTGCTCTGCACCGCTTTCGTTTCCAAGATAGGATTCATAGAGCTTCAGTTATATTGCTGCCAATTTTGAATTTTATAACATACGGAAAAGTTTATAACATAAGATTTAGAAATTAATAATTAATTTGATATGAATAAATATTGATATTTAATTTGGCATATTATTTGTAGTTGTTCACATTTTCTCATCAAAAGAAATTGTATCAATACACCTCACAACAACCATATTTTTACCTTTAACTTGAAGTTTTCTATTAGTTTCTATTAAATATATTTACAGCTTCGATCAATCATAAATTACTTTCATTGTATATAAAAAAATATATTTCGTGAGTATTTAAGGGTTAAATTAAGGGTTGATATAACCTAAATTGGTTTACATGTAGAAAGATTTGAGTAGAGATTTGCTGAAATTTGAAATTGAAATTCAATATATGTACCTCACATTTCTTATCTGCAAATGTTGATATTACTTAAATTTGTTTACGTTATGAGAATTCCAGTAAAATGCATCACACCACATAACTAATTGCCAATTACCTAATTACCAACCAAGTTGTTAATTTCCAATTAGATAATTGCAAATTAGTAATTATATAAATGCCAATTCGCTAACTGCCAATTATTAGTTTGAACAAATGTCGCTAATATCTCGAAAACAAAAGCCCGTAGAGGACTTCTGATGAAAATTTCGTCCTCCCTAGAACTAACACCCCCACCCACTACCACCTAGAATCCATTGGCGTTAACAAAAATATGCTAGTGTTAACTTTAATTATTACTAATATTAACTCAAAACCAAGCCCAAATTTAGGCGCAACACTTGAAAACAGAAAAACCATAATCAAAAATCCCTAAATTTACGCGCACCGCAGTCAAGCAAGCAAAAAATAGCAAAACCAAGGCATGTTGGTAGTACTGGCTAATGCCGCTAGGGAGCAGTCAAGACCAAATGACACATCCAAGACATAAGCCAGTCAAGACTTAATGGTACATCCAAGACATAAACCAGTATTTTCAAGACCCAATGGTGCTCCCAAGAATAAACCAGGAGTACAGTCAAGACGCAAACACATATTTAGTATTATCTGAGACTACCTAGAGACGGTGGCGCCATCTGTGAGTGAATTTCTAAATAAAAACTGTGGCCCAGAATCCGCATAGCATGTTTATTGGTCTCAAAACAATTCTGGTGATCCCTTCTATATGAATGCCAATAAATATAGCCATTTTTTTTAATTTCAAAAATGTAAGATATATCCTTGATTTTTTGCATTTCTTTGCAGATCACAAAACAGTTCAGTAAGGTTGTTTACAACGAATTTCTTATGGAAAAAATTCTGGAAATCTGAAAATTTTTGTACTGCAAACCTATTACGAGGGCGCCGTGTACAAAATTTTACTTTTCTATCTTAATGCATTTTCAAAAAGTAACTATCCAAACATAACTGAAAATTAAAACTTTTGTATGCAAAAACTAAGAAGGATTAACCTGATTTTATCTATTTGACCTTTCTTTTCATAAAACTGTGTACAGACATGCAAAAACCCAAATGTTTCACAATTATATTCATTTTTATTGTTCCATATCCCAAAGAAAAAAGTGGAACCCGTAAAAGATCGCTCTTGCGTCCATCCGTCTATCTATTACATACGTTCTTCTCGAAGACGACGTGTAGTAATAATATGAAGTTTGGCAGAATCTTAAGGCAGCTACTGTAATGTTCTCACGGTTGATCTCACTTTCACCAATGTGTATAACCCCAATTCAATAATGCAGTCAGAAATTTTATACAGATACTTTATTTCTTTGTTGTTGTTAACTTTGATTTTATATTAAATATTATTACACACATAAATATATATATCATATGTATTTCATATTATATATTATTCCTAATTAAATTTGCGGTTACTTATCTTAATATTAAATCACTACCAATAATTTTTTTTTAAAACACTGCCGCTTGTGTTTCCCCACGTATTTTTTAGTTTTTCCGTTATTACTTATTATATCTATGAATTTTAAAACCTTGCTTCCAATCCCAACTCAACTCACACACTGCTTGCTAACTCAAAAACTCAGCTGCACCATTCTACACATATATCATAAAAAAAATTCTTATTCTACAAAAACAATTAACTCATGCTGTAAATAAATAAAAAATGAATTAATCATCATTTTCCATAGTTCACTTTAAACCATTTCTGATATCGATATGTTTTGGCATTTGATCCGACTTACATTCTGCAAAGTTATTAATGCAGGTCAGATTTATTATGTCACAACAAGTGAAATGGTGTTACATGGTTTCGCGATGTTGTGATGATTACCATGTGAAGCAAGACCGTAACACTACACACGCTCAAGCAAATCTTGCGACTTGCGCATGGCCCAGTCGTTTGACTTGTATGTGCGGGTATAGCGAATACTAGAACTTGAGTTGAGAAAGCATGAGTGAAATCGGCCGAAACTATTGCGTACAAGCAAAACTTATGACTTTGCTATAGAATTGAACTAGACAAGACTGGATATTAACTTTTGCCTCCACTCGCAACGAATTTTATTCAAACATTAATTAATTTCTATAGCACAGTCGTCAAGTTTGCTTGTACGCAATAGTTTCGTAAGATTTTATCCATGGCAGACTTCAGCCTAAACTCATTCTCCGACTTGCACTACACACTCTCAAGCACATCATACGACTCGGCCATACCTTTGCACATACTTCGATAGGTAAAGATAATGAAATATTTTTTTACCAATTTTTTTTTTAGATGGACTGGGCTCCCTTACAATTTGGTGATAAAGATATAGCCCAAAATGTTCGAAAAAACGTTCCCTCTGATATTCTAAGTTTCTAAAGCTAAAATTTTAATATTATCAGGGTTGGTAGGTATTGAGTCATACATAACAGTCAGTCACAATTTTTATGTTAATTTCTAAAATAACTCGCACTAATAAAATCAACTTTTATAAGGTCACTGTTGCGTCCGCCTGCTTGAATATTATTGAAATTTGACGATACAGTAACGTTTAAGCCATATGAAATTATGAAATATAGAGCTAACTGAAGGGGAAATACACTAATCGATAACGTATGTACTAATATTCTTGAGAAATGATCCACAATTCAGTAATTTTTCAGTTCTCACAGGGAAATTTGGATTAGATTTATACTTAAATTCGGTCGGCCGACTGTTCTTTGATAAAGTTTTGGTGCGGAACCCTAGGCAGAGCCCGACTCGCTCTAAACTGAATTAGCTTGTACTATTTGTACTTACTTATACGTTACTTATTTGCATACGTTACAAACGGAAGTAATAAATAAAATAGTACATATATTATCTAGTGTATAAAAATAGGGTTAATATCATAGTGCATTGCTTCACATTTCTTATTTTAATTTTCGTAATTATAAGCTGTTTCCAAGAAAATTGCATAGGTACTAGTAAATTCTGAATAAAAATTTGTACAGGATTAAAACATCTACATAAATACTTTTTTTATTAATTGCTGTATATTGTTTAATCGCAAATTCTTTCCTAGTCACACAGATGTAGATGTGAATCGACCAGCTCAGAACGGTTTATATGTACCTGCAATTTCAAACTTTGACACAAGTACAGCATGCTTGCATTTCAAGCTGAACTAAAGTTTTCATTATAAAAGGTTTTCCAATAAGAGGTGTCATTTTGATATTCAAAGAAAAATGCCATTTTTTGAGATATATGATCGGATCTTTATTTCATTATAAAGAGGAAGCCATGCCGTTAATAATGGAAAATAACATCAGCCAAACGACCACCACGACCACGCCTACAGGGGACCATATCCTTTTCATGAAATTTTCCATAACCAAATCGCAAAGTGGCTGCCCTATGTCCTCGATAGCCTCACGAATTCCATCTTTGAGGTCTTGAATCGATGCTGGGCTGTTGGCGTAGACCTTCTCTTTCACGTGGCCCCAAAGGAAGAAGTCGCAAGGTGTTAAGTCACAAGATCTCGGTGGCCAATTGTGATCACCTCTTCGAGAGATAATAAATTTAATAAATTTAAATATACCCATGTTCACAGGGGAAATAGGTAGCGACACATATAATGAGGTAGAAATATTTATAAAGTGTTGCGAAAAAGTTTATGAGTGTTTAACAGGTGATCCGGAAACTGAACTGTTTTTAAAACTCATCCCTACAAAACTAAGGGGTAGAGAATTTTCGGTTCTATGTGGGGAAACATTTAGGACGTTTGACGACCTCAAAAATCTCCTATTTGAAAAATTTACGGAGAATAAGCCCTATCGACTTCTCGTAGATGAATTGAGATTAGTGCATCAAATTTCAAGTGAAACAGTGAGCTCGTATGGTTCAAGACTGTACCAAAGCTATCAAAGGTGTAAACAAAAGGCCGAAAAGGGTCCCAAAAACTGCGAGGCGCTTTTGTGTGATCTTGAGGAAATCGCAGTTAACACATTCTTAGGAGGTCTTTTGGACCCGAATTTACGTTTATACTTTTTACGTGAAAACGAAACCTCACTCAAAGAAATTTTAGATAAAGCCGGAAAAATTGAGGCACGGGAAAAACAACTCTGTATACAAAAATATCATCCCATTTTATCAAATTTGAGCCAACAATATAGCCTTGTCACACCAAAATTGAATGATAGCACGCCTTTCAATATTTCATACGAAAATTTTTCTAACTTCCAACCAAATATCAACAGCACTTTATCACTAAATAATCCTTCTAATCAAGTTATCACTTCATCGGAAATAAAAGCTGAATCCACTAACAACAACTTCAATACAATCCCTTTCAGAAAAAACAGCTCTAATGAAGTTTCTTTCAGAAATTACAAAAATGAGCGGAACAATGGAATAAAATGTAACTTTTGCAATCGACTTGGCCATTCCTTCTCTCAGTGTCGTATAAGACAGAATTCACCGTTTTGCATTAATTGCCGAGTTTACGGCCACACCGCTCAGAATTGCACACCCATAGCCAATCTTTCACAAGGTCATTCAACTTCGAATCAGATTCACGCATTTAATAAAAGTAACACACAATTCAAACCATGGAAAAAATGCGATTTTTGTAAACGTTCGTCACATAGTCTACAAGAATGTCGCGCTAAACAGGAATGGGAGCACAAAAACTCCAACCGTAATATTAAATCGGAAAACTAAGCTTGGGCCCCCGAAGACACCACGGACAAAGCCCAGGAAGCGAAATTCAACGGTGTCCCTCTCCAGTTAGTCCAAAACCTTTTATAAAAGTTCCCATTGATATAGCGAATAAGCCCGAAGTTGAACTGCTTATCGATACGGGTGCAGATATAAGTTTAATCAAAGAGTCAGTAATTAAACCAACCACAAAAATTGTTCACACAAACCTCGAAATAAATTGTGCTTTTGGGAAAGATAAAACCTTGGGCAAGTGCGAAAGTATAATTAAAACGCCATTGACTAAACCCTGTGAATTATATATCATTAAAGATAACCCAAATATACCAGGCGATGGCATTTTAGGCAATAATTTCCTTTCAAAATACTGTAATATTGAAGGTCCAAATAAACTCCTAAGATTTCCCCGATCGCATGTTAACACAACGGAGTTTATACTACCTTTAAAAAAAACTAACTGCACAAATCCACTACCAACAAACTTCAAAAATTCAGTCCGATCTCAAACTCCTTTAAAAACCACAACCGAGGTATCGTCAAGGGTAAAATCGGTTAAACATAACATAGTAAATAAAATTGATAAACCCAAAACTTTCACGAGGATATCTGGTGTAGATCAACATAACACCATCCTATATGGCTCTAATAGTACTTCTAAAGGTAGAAATGTAATTAAAAAAGAAACAGTCGAACATAAAAAATTAGACAACCTGTTCTCAAAACCGCCTAATGGTGAAATATATCCGGAATTGGAGTGTAGAACGGCGGTGAATAAACAAAATACGGTGTCCAGTTTTAATATTGGAAAGGAATGTGTAGAGGCTCCGAGAGAAATTCGCATTCCAGCACGCGCAGAGAAATTGGTTCAAGTGCCTTCTGAAGCAGTTGAAGATATGCTTTGCTTGTCCCAGGAAATTAAACCTGGCATTTTTCTTCCAAACTGTTTAGTTCGCCCTGTAAGGAATAAAGTTCTGATCAGTATATTAAATGCAACAGAAGTTGATCATGAACTTGAATCAATTAACTTAAATTTAGTACCGTTATCACAATTCGAAATTAAAGAAGCCCGGAATATACTCGATGACAGGTTTACAAATAAATATTATAGCAACACAAAAATGAGTAGTATAAATTTATTTAATATATCTAACAAATCGAATGAGACAAAAAGCTTTTTAGAAAATGAAGTTTCACATGATGATTTGAACACAGAGGAGAAAAATGCGTTACTTTCAATTTGTAAGGAGTACTCTGATATTTTTTATCTACCAGGTAATAGATTGACCCACACTAACGCTATTAAGCACACTATTCCCATTAAAACAGACCATCCTCCGATAAATCAAGAGATGTATCGACTGCCGGAAAAACAGAAGTTAATTATACAGGAGCAAGTTGAGGAAATGATAGAAAATGAAATCATCGAACCTAGTAAAAGTCCGTGGAACTCGCCACTACTTGTCGTTCCAAAAAAGGACGGACCTCAAGGAGAAAAAAGGTGGCGAGTGGTGGTGGATTTCCGAAAACTAAATGCAATCAGTATAGGTGATGCTTTCCCCCTACCAAGAATCGAAGACATTCTCGATCAGCTTGGCCATTCTCGTTATTTTACAACACTTGACTTAGCTAGCGGGTATCATCAGGTACTAGTAAGTGAAAAAGACCGACCAAAAACAGCGTTTAGTACAAATTTGGGACATTACCAATTTAAACGAATGCCTTTCGGACTCTCTGGAGCTCCAGCGACTTTCCAAAGACTGATGAATTACATCCTAGCTGGGTTGCAAGGTTTCAAGTGTTTCGTATATTTAGACGATATCGTTATATACGGGCGGAACCTAGAAGATCACGGATCTACTCTGGAGCCTCGTTGCATCCTTCTCGAAATAACTAGCTTCTTCTTGTACTTCATCTAGAGATTGGAATCTCCTTCCCGTCAGATGCACTTGCGTTGTCTTATTCCCTACGCCTGCTTTAAAAGTAGCCACTGCGTCGGCTTCCAATTCTGCTATTAGTCCACCTTCCTTATTTGGGTACTTAGCTGTGACTGCTGTTTTAATTTTGTCCAGAAGCTCTTTCATTCTGTCAGCGAATTCTCGAATGTCCTCTCCAGGTCGTTGTTTACACTCCAGCATTTCCGTACGTAGCTCACTGAACGTTTTTCGTGGCGTATAAGCAGTTGTAATAACTTGCTGCAGAGTTTCAAAATCCTTCGGCTCCTGGGAACACACTAGATAATAAGCGTCATCTGTAAGCCGAAATTTCACACATTTGATAAAGATAGCTTTTTCTTCAGTAGTCAATTGGTCGTAGAGTTCCTTGCTGCAATTCAGGAAACGGTACAGTTCTTTGCCCAGCTTTGGTGACCTTTCCCCAGAAAATAATGGTATATATTTGGATACCATATCCATAACTTTCCCATGTGCTTCCGCCATACTGTTCTTGAGCAATCCGTATGATTTACTGCTTCCTGGTTCTTTTGTCTTTCCCTTCGATGAGCTTTCTTTCGTTTCTCGTGGTTTATCCCAGAACACTAATTTCCTTGGTGTCCACTTCTTACTGACTTCTTGTCTGTATACTTTTTCTTGCGGCAGTGGACCCTCGGCTCTTAATTCTGTCTCCAGTTCCTCCGCTGCCTGTTCTGCTTCCTTCAGTTGCTGTTCCAAGGACAATATTTTCTTTACTAGACCCTTGTTCTTTCTTTTATCTTCTTCTAACAATTGTTCTGCTTGGATCTCACCCCTTTGGATCACCTCGAGTGTAGCCGTTACCAGCAAGTCTAAAGCTTCGCCTTTCGTACAGGACTTGGCAGCTGTATTCCACTCCTGAATCAATTTTCTCGATTCTTCACTTGATGTTCGTTTTTGCAACTCTGCCGTGAGATGCTCTCCGATATACTGCCAGTCTTGCTCGTAGCTTTCTAGCTTCTCCTTACACTCTTTTAGCTCCTGCGATCTTTCCTCTAGTTCCTTCTCTTGAGTTTCGAACCGTAACAGTTGCTCTCTTGTCAGTACATTACTTCTACTCCCCGACATTGAAGTCTGCACCAGAAGATCATCTAATTCTTTTCTCTTTTCCTTCCAATCTAAGCCTAATTACCAATGACTCTCGATACCTTAATTTATTAAACTTAACACCTAACCAAAACTTTGTAACATAAATGCTCCCTAGATTAACACTTTAATCACGATCGTTACAGTCGACTTGACTTTTTCTGTGAATCATGAAGACATAAACCCAACACCTCAGCAGATATCAATATCGAGATTCATAATCTCTGTTTAAAATGTTGACGACTCAAACGAATATAGCATACCCTATCAAAATTACTACAATAGCGAGAGAGCTTCGATCAAACAGGAGTGAAACTCAACTTTTAAACGGCATAAAAGAAAATAACGTTATCATTACAAAAAGTTCCTCTTCTTAACAACTACTTTTACACTATATACCGTCTAAGAAAAAATTCACCGTTTCCCCTATACACATAAATTCATTCACCAACACAACGCTAAAGAAAAACTTATTACACTTCCCATTTGTAACAAAACGAAAAGTTAAGAGCAGTTTTTGACAAGTTGCGCGAATATAATTTAAAGCTCCAACCAAGTAAATGCCAATTTTTAAGAAAAGAGGTCGTATATCTCGGGCACATATGTACAGAGCTAGGGGTTTTTCCAGACTCATCCAAAACAAAGTGTGTCCAAAATTTCCCGATCCCTCGCACTGTTCGCCAAGTACAATCTTTCCTAGGCCTAGCAAATTACTACAGGAAGTTCATTCCTAATTTTTCAAAAATGGCGGAACCAATACAAAAACTACTCCGAAAAGGCGTAAAATTCAAATGGACAGAGCAGTGCCAACATTGTTTTATATCTTTAAAACATTGTTTGATAAACCCACCACTTTTGAGATACCCAGATTTTTCTATACCTTTTATACTTACAACGGATGCTAGTGCAGAGGCACTGGGGGCCGTCTTATCCCAAGGGGATATAGGTGAGGACCAACCAATTGCGTATGCTAGTCGTTCACTTAATAAAGCAGAACGAAACTATTCAACTATTGAAAGAGAGTTGCTTGCAGTAGTTTGGGCTACGCGAAATTTCCGTTGTTACTTATATGGACGGAAATTCACTGTATACACGGATCATAAACCTCTTCTGGGAATCTTTAACACAAAAGACCCAACATCTCGGTTAGTTCGTTTTCACCACAAACTTTCAGAATTTAATTATGACATTAAATACAAGCCTGGAAAGTTCAATAAAAATGCCGACGGACTCAGTCGAATACCACAATCTGAAAACGCTAATGGAATATTGTTAGATAATGAAAAACAGGAAAGCAATGAAAAATTAAGTCAAGTCCGCCTTGAATCGATTAATGATTCACAGAATACAAAAGTCAATAAGGACCCCCTAGATAAAGGTGAAGGAACGAAAAATCAACTAGTAGTAATTGCTCAAGTACACCACTCCATGGACTCGGGCGGTGAGAATGATCTAGTTAAGTCATCAGCTTGCCATGTTGTAACCCGAGCGCAATTGCTTAAGGATTTGGTTGAGACATCGAAACACAGTGATGAAGTAGGCCTAACTTCTTCTCGAACTACTAGCAGTAGTAGTTTAGACGAAGAGCACATAACTAGTAATTCTGAATCTGAAACTGAATCCTTTCCACTGGGACGAGATTCAAAGATTCAAACGCTAACTAACCCAGAAGATATTAAAACTGTTTTACATGATTTTCATAACTCCGCACTCGGAGGTCACAAAGGCGTATACAAAACGTATAAACGCATTAGCAAACAATTTAAATGGAAAAATATGCTAAGAGATATTACGCAGCATGTAAAGAAATGTCTTAAATGCCAAAAAAATAAATCTGGGAAGCAAACGAAAATGCATATGATGATAAGCGATACAGCTCAAAAACCTTTTGAGAAGGTGTACCTTGACATTGTAGGACCTTTACCCATGTCGGAAAATGGAAACAAATATATTCTTACTTTTGTAGACGATTTGACCCGTCTATTCGACTGTTTTGCGATTCCCGATGCAGAAGCAATAACAGTTGCAAACAATTTCTACAAAAATATAATTCTCCGTTATCAAGTACCTAAAAAGGTTATTACAGATCAAGGCTCTAATTTTACTAGTGGTCTCTTTATGAACGTGTGTAAATTACTAAGGGTTAAAAAGATACAAACAACAGCATATCACCCGCAATCAAATGGGGTTTTAGAGAGGGCACATGGCCCCTTGCTCGACTATTTGCGCAGTTTCGTTGATGATCAACCTGAAAAATGGGACGAGTGGCTAGCAGAAGCTGCATACGTACATAACAACACTGTTCATACTGGAACGAAAATGACACCCATTGAAGCACTATACGGTTTCCGCAACCCACTCCCCACGAATCTAAAACAAGATCCAGAACCGATTTATAATTATGACGACTATGGTAATTACATCAAATACAAAATGCAAAAGATACACAAAAAGGTTCGCGAAAATCTAATACGAAGTAAGGAAATAACTAAAAAATATTATGACCGTAATACAAATATAATAACAATCCATGTCGGAGATCAAGTTCTTCTGCGAAATGCCCAAAAGAAACACAAACTATCGCCTATATGGACAGGGCCATACGTAGTCAAGAAAATTGACAATGATATAAATTGCACTATCCAAATCGGTAAAAAATTGCGACGTGTTCACAATAATCGTCTCAAAATTTTTTAGAATTAGTTAAATATGGTATACGAACGTTTTAATTTTTCTCCATACAATTGGTTTCTTTTTTTTAATCCACGCTAATTTCAGGAATAATGCTGTTCTTAATTTTGCTTCTTCTGCCAGGGATATTTTGTTTACGACCGGAGATCCAAGAAATAAGAAACGCTGGCATTTTATTCGAGCAAATTGGAAACGCACTCGTGTACCAAAGCAAGTGGACCCTAATCACCCAAGTGAAATTTGCAAACGAAGTAGAAATTGTAGGATTTATTGAGAAATGTAATAAAATTATAACAGAGATGTGTAAGGTTTTAAGAGCAGAAGGAGACCTAAATAATTCTTGTACTTCTTGGCATGAGCAAATCACGCGTATAGTTAAAAATATAAGAGATAAGTTAGATAGCATAGAATTCTATTCAAGTAGGGTTAGAGGAAAAAGGGAAATACTCGATGGTGTTGGTAGGCTATCAAATTTTTTATTCGGTACCATGGATGATAGGGACGCCAAAAATATTTACAGTCGTTTAGAGAACCTTGAAGCCCATGATAATGAAAACCTACATCTAATTTCAAAGCAAATAACAGTGGTAAAATCAAAGTTTAGCACAGTAGATACTATTCTGCAGAACCTTACTCATCATCAATTACATCTGGAACAAAGGTTAATGCATTTCTCGGAGAGATTAGGCGTGCACCTCCAATACGTTACGGCTGAAATTCAAAAGGTTCACATACAAGCACATTTCAATGAAATAACCATTCTTATGTTATTAAAGCTCCAAGAAGTCTACTTCCACCTCGCAGAAGAGGATACAATTTTTACAGCACTACACCAGAAAAAATTACATCCGGCAATTCTATCAGGACAAGATCTTTCCAAAACCTACCAAGAGATAATAAAAATAAATTACGGACACCCACTCCTAAACGATTTGACTTTATTGAGCCAAGTAATCAATTTGGACTATTTCCAAATTAATAACCAATTTCTTATTCGAATTCACATCCCACTCACAGAATCTACAGCTTATACAATAAATAAAGTTTACTTACTTCCGATACCGATTTCAAATACACAGTCTTACTTTCTGGATATCCACACAAATTACCTTTTTAACAATACTAAGCATCGAAACTATTTAGAATTCTCAGAGCAAGATTTTACAACTAAATGCGATTCGTACACATCAGCTAATTATACCAGCATATACATTTGGAAACAAATCCAACCTAAATTTATAGGCCAAGACAAGAATAATTGCTTAATAAATGTTTTTGATAACCCTTTCAACGATCAGCCGTCTTGTTTACATCGGATCACAGACCAAAGCAAAGATTTCTTTATCAAAATGGTACAAAAAAATATGTGGCTCTATAATTTTCAGCAGAGGACAAGTTTAGTGGTACGTTGTAAGGAAGCTAATTACCGTGAAACCTTACACGATCAAGGAATACTTACTCTCAAAGAAATGTGTTCGTATCAAATGGGCGTGTTTGAGATACCTTTTGAAAGAACATTTGAACAAGCTATTCCTGTTAGGGAACCAGATCAACCAAATATCCCGAAACTAAGAGTTAGTATAGATTCCCAGAATATTCTTAATTTTACTAACTTGCAACTTATGAACGTGGACCTCGTTCAAAATAACGATTACTTACACGCACTAAAGTCTGGCACAAAGGCAATAGACGATCTGGAAAAGGATATAAACTTACTCAAATTAACGAGAGATTCTAAACAACAGCGCATTCAAACCCATATCAATTCCACAATTAGTATTTTGTGCGTTTTCATTGTTCTTTTTCTAATTGTGGCAGTAATTCGTAAAAGATTTCCTAAAATTACTACAATTGCACGGCAAACCGAACCAGCGAAAGAAACCCCCCATAACGAATCGAAAAGCTCTGAAGATCCAAATAAACAAGACCACGAACTAAATGAAATAGTGGTACCAGTAACATCAGTTTCGGAAAACCCACTTAGCAGGTTTAGTAAATTAGGACGTTCATTTAAGGTTAAGATTTAGGAAAATATAAACAAAAACAAGAACAGAATACCATAATAAAGTAATTAATTATATATTAATATACACTTCTGCCCTCTGCTCTTTTATACCTTTCCATTCTATCTGTTATAATAAGGAATAATAATATATAAGACACATATTTCCATTTCAAAATTATTGTAAAAATTTATTTTTGTAACAACTTTATATCTTATATCTTTCGTAAGTTAGTTGAGAAAAGTAAAGACGAAGTCGCATAGCATTATTTTTTATTATTATAGACATATACTTAAATTAGATTTAGCACTGCTTAGATGAAATTTATAAATTTGGTTTAAATTAATAATTTAATGAATAAGGAAAAAGTAAAATTACAAAAATGTTTGTTTCATCTCATACACCATAAAAAAAAAAAAAAAAACCCAACATCTAATAAAAAAAAAAAAAAAAAAAAAAATTGGAAAGAAAAATGTTACCTCCAGTAGGCATCATTTTTCTTTTCTACGGGGGTAAGGAATGTAAAGAAAGTAATTATTCCACAAATTCACGACCTAGTCTTGCGAAAGTAAACATAATAAATTAAATTAAATTGCAAGCTTGGCATATTGAGTGTCATTCACATTTCACCCAGATAAACAAAAATTATTAATTAACTGCAAGCTTTATACTTTGAGATTTCTCAATATCGCGAAAATCGAATATTAGGCAGAATTTATGATTGGTAGAATTTTTGAGTGACACTGAATACGAGGTATTCTTTTGGAGGAAGATCAAGGAGTTTGAGTTCGGAATTAAGACGAAGCGGGTAGTAAGAAAAGAAGTGACGGACGGGTCGTGAATTTGTGCGGAAGCTCAGTGTACTATTGTAAAAAGTTATTTAAGTGTCGGTCAGGAATAATTATTAAAAATAAAACAAAATAGTGAAAATTTAGGAAATAGTTTGGTTCACTAGAAGTTTTGATGTGTAAAGAATGATTATATATAATATAAATAAATTATAACAAATACAATACAATACAAATACTAATAAAATCAACAAATAAAAGTGTTAATCTCTTGTGTATTGTAATAACCTACTAAAGATCCCTAACACACGGTCCGGAAACTTTTCCCGGAAAAGATCAATGGTTTCGTTGCTTGTATGGCACGTAACGCCGTTTTGTTGAAAGTAAACGTTGTCCAGATCAATACCATCCAATTTCGGCCATAAAAAATCATTAATCATCTGTCGATAGTACAATCCATTCACCGTAACTGTTGCTCCAGCCTCATTTTCGAAAAAGTAATGTTCAATGACCCCGCGGGACCATAAACCGCACCAAATAGTCACACGATGAGGAGAGAGACGCTTTTCAACAAACCTGCGTTTTCTTCAACACTTTCGGCTACAGCAGCAATATTCTCGGCTGTTCTTGAGCGACGTGCATGGGTTTTATTCTTCACATCACTAACTTGTCCCGACAGCTCGAATTTTTCTACCAATTTCTGTATTGCGCTCCGACAAGGTGCTTCACGACGACCCAAAAATGTTCTAGTTTTACGAACCGTCTCTGCCACATTTTCACCATTTTTATAGTGAATTTTAATAATTTCAATGCGTTGTTGAATCGTTTATCGTTCCATTTTTATTAATGGCGTATTATCTAATTGTCAAATGTCAAAAAATGACAGCTCCAAAAGTGGCATCTACCGAAATAGCGGGCTAATTAAAATAACACCTCTTATTGGAAAACCTATTTGCACACTGCCCGAAAATGCGATTAATTAGAAAGTTGATATTTTGTAGATAGTGTTTTTATAAAAATAGTAAATATCATTTTAAAAATGGGATAAATCGGGTAATCCCATTTTGGTGATACCACATAAAAAGTAATTTAGAAATTTCCCGTATTCATCGTATACTTAAATCGTTTTCAAAGTTCTATAGAATTTTTAATCTTATGAAATTCATTATAATCATTTTTATTGTTCAGCGAGCCGTTCTAGAGATATATGCGCGAAAAAACAAAAACTAAAGTATAATAAGAATTGGCAAATAGTTGGGTCGGAAAAAATTGAATAGTTTAAAAATTTCAATCAGGACACATGTAATCACAACTCGGATGAACTGCTTTTTCGCTTATATCAAGAGTTCACGCAAAAAAATTACAACGTTAAACATCGCTCTTTTGGTAAATTGTTTTAAGATATTACCTTACAAATTTTAACTCCAAGCAATGAAGTAGTCGAGCAAGTAGAAAATTTTGCTCCAAATTGCCAAAGTCTTCCTCCGCAATCTGACGATCCAGATATTCAATAAATTATAGACCAGGTAATCATGTTTATTAACATTATATTTTTAACTAATGAAAATTAAAAAATGAATTTGACATTTCATCAAGGACAATAACAACATCAAAGTCAATAACAATGGTCGATGAGTTAAATGTGGACATAGGTGACTTTCAGTTGACATCGAAAGCACCAGTTAGGACCGGCACAAGGTACACAGAAAGAATATCGTTTATAGTTTCCTCGACTCTATTTCAGCCGGAAGAAGAGCTTAAACTTGCAAAGAAAATAGAAGCTCAAAAACTGAAAGAGGAAATATTGAAAAAAACGGATTGAAAATAAAAATATAAAAGAGGAGGAGGAGGGACTTAAAAATAAAAGTGAAACAAAACAAAATAAGAGAAGTAACCTAACGAAAGCATGTCTAATAAAAGGACCTAAAACAAGAGAAAAAAAGCTCTAGGTTCCATTCAAGTAAACCATCCACTAGTGTCCTTCGTATTCCAAAATTAGTCAATTCAGAAAATCACGTGAGGACTTTATTTCATTCTAAAAGTAAGTCTGCGTCTAAAGAACGACGAAATAATAACAAGTGGATTGTGTTACGAATGTGTCGGCCATATAACCCAAACGAATACTGGTAAGAAATGATCTCTATGCGATAGAAACTATCATCTGTTGTGTGCACCAAAAATGTGTCCTGACCATAGTACATTTACATGCTCAAAATGCGTTTAATATATTTAACTAAAAAATAAAATCAAAGTTTCGTTAGATAACACCCAATTTTTTAAGAAAACAAGGAGCTGTTACATACATGTTTATTCAGAATTTTTTTTTTATTTTTATGAAGAATATTTTATTTTATTTTTATGAAGAATATTTTATTTTTTTTGTATAATGTGTTGTTTTTTTAATAAAATACAAAATTTATTTTATAGAAAAGTGATTTATTTGAATTTAGTAAGGGGCTTATCACTGGCAAAAGGTGATGGCTCTTTACTGATCAAAGGGGGCTCATCTTTGGCAAATGTTACTTTTTTCAAATTTTAATTTTTTAAATATTTCTTAAAAAATATTAACATTGTTTTTTATTTATTCTAAATCAAAACTATTTAAAGTCGTTAACGAAAGAACTTTTAATCTAATTTCTAATAAATATTCTTCTTGTTAAGTCCGCAAAGTCAAAACTTGTCTTAGGGGGGCTCATCACTGGGTGTTTTACCCTAAATTATATTTCTCCTCGCTATTTGTCTCACTTACAAGAGTTTATGTTTTGACCATCCTCCACTTCTAACTTGAGTGAACCAATATGTTAAACATTTCCTTCGACGTGTATAGCATACTAGTTCTTACCAACAAATTCTGCATTGGACTGTAAAATCATTAGCCATTTTTGAATTAGTATTGTTGATTTCTCACGATTGTATACATACATTTTCACACATTTACACTTTCTGTGCTTTATTTGAATATTGAAGATCTTGCGCATTAAAACTAATATTGCTAGAGTTCTTAACTGTAAATCTTCTTTTAACATAGCTAAATATTTAACGCAATTTAGCTGATAAAAAAGAGTAGAGCATCGAACACTCAGAAATCACAAGAATTCCTTGTTCAATGACTAACAAATTTCCTTCTAAGAATGTGACAAGGATTGAAAAGTCTTATTATCTGTCAATCATGTATTATGTCTAAATCGTGACTACATCTCATTATACATAAATGAGTGGTCTTGAGATGTCTCAGTTTACTATTGTGCCCTTAGTTTTTGTTTGTTTTCTTTTTCTAATTCTAAACCAAATGGGTATCACGGTGTTATAACCAGATTGATGTCAACCGTGACGAATGTCCCCACGTTTTTTTTTATCTCATAGGCAAGAATAAATTACTTTCCTCATTCATATACCTTTGAATCTTGACAACCAGAATATTTAAGAAGCCTGGCTAACTATTTTCCTTCGGGGTTTTTTTTTTTTATTAATTTTAATTAAGGTCAAACAAATTAAGGCACTTTCCTGTCATAAACACATGTAAAGGTGAGACAATGATAATGCGGTCTTAGTCGAATAAAGTATTAATTATGAAGTTGAAGTTGCATTTTTTTCTTGGTTTATATTTTTTTATTAAATCTTAGTACTTACCTAGATCTATGAATTTAGGATTTTCATTACTTTTTAAGATTTTGGTACATCCAAAATATATTATATAAAATAATTTTGAAAAACAGTTCTATTAAAATTTTATGGAGGTTAAATTAATCATATTCCATAAAGTTGAAATAATTTTACTATGGCTTATTTTTTGTGTCTTTTTCTTAATTTTTAGTCGTTTCTAATGAAATCTCAATAATTCACTTAGTATTGATACGGCCAATGGGAGGAGGGCTATACCTTTTACTTAATTATTGCATTAATTTATATATAAAGTTTCAAATAAACTACAACGATTAAAAACTGGGCAAGAGGATCTGCCTTTCATATAATTTATAATTTTGTTGAGAACCTATGATATACCCACTGTGACTTTCCCAGTCCTTGGTAATATTTTTTCCAGATCAGTTCTCTAAATTTAATAGGAGTAAGATATATAAGTAGAAGCGCACCGATTTTAAATAGTTTCGAATGGAATTTCGTTGTTATTACAGTGATGTGACGATATTATATCGATTGACAGAGAAATATTGGCAATAGTTGGTTTTTTTTTATTGACTGATAAGCATTATTGAGAAAACACCATTTCTTTTCGAAATATGTTAAACGAAATATGTTAAAAAAAAACCGATTTGGATATGATACGGCCACGCGTAAACCTACATTTGATATGCAGTTTTTTTTTGAACAAAATATATTTTTCTTAGGAAAGAAACATTTTGCTGTGTTTGGATAAGATTTAAAGTAAAAATTTGTTCTCACCTATTTGAAAGAGTGAGTATTTGTTAGACGAGGAATGACGAAAGGAATATGTATGTATATGTAAATGTTCTAAGGTAATGCTGCCTAATTCATGCATTTTATTCTCAACAAAGAATTGCATTTTCCTTAAATTCTCTCACATAAAAAAAAATTCGCGGTGAATTCCTAAATCCACAATATAATATTTTTTCCATATTAATAAAATTACTAGCACTTTCGCATGACTAAAAGTTGTTCACGCCAGATAAACGAGAGAGGCAACGTGACCCTTTTGCTTTGACAAAAGTTATGTATTAGAAAAATATATCAAGGGCAAATGTACTTACGTGTAATATTTTTTATTTTTATATTGTTCCATATAGGACTAAAAAAATAAAAGTTTTCAAAAATTCTTCTATTCCGTACTTATATACATGTATTTTTGTTTAGTTTCAATTGTATTCTTATGATTAAACTTAACAATTACTAAATCAGAAATTTATTTTGTTTTGTATGTATTATAAGAATATATATGTATATCAAATAAAAGCCAACAAGATATGATTGATGTTTCCGGTCGTTAATATACAAGAGACGTAGAGGAATTTAAGTTTTTCCAATTTTTGAATTAAATTAAATTCTTTTATATCCTACTAGATGAAATAGGTCTGCCAGTTCATCCGCCTGTCCTCAGGTTAACTTGGGAACGTGTTTATTTAGCGATTTTGCTCACGGATTTCTTGAAAAAATTGTAGATTTAATTTTGAAAAACAAATCCGGTAACCTTATCGTAGGATTGTTATACAAAAATTTCGTATTCCACTATACGGGTGTCCCGTATGTGGTGTTACACCGTCTGGGAAAATGCATAAAGAAGGAATATTTTAAAAAGCATGGAAAGTTGCGATAAGAATATTTGTTGCGACTTATGCCATTTCCGGTCAAAAAAAGACAAGAGCCTGAAAGCTAAAACACAATGTGAGCGACACAACAAAAATGCCGTAAAAAATGCCGTACAAAACGTCCGTGAAACTACAATGGGAGTGACAAGAGCTGTCAATCCCCAATTACATTTATTCTATTATTTGTATTGTAAATTAAAAATGGAAAAAATTTCAATGAATAAATTAAAAAAGATTATTAAAGTTGCATGTGTGGCCGTTTTGGCTAATGAAGATAAAAAACAGAATCCACATAGAAGAAGAGGTGTGTCCAAGAGCGATATAAAACTCAGCTTGAATTGGGTTTCTATGCGGATGCGTTTTTTTTTTGTATAACATGGCGACATTTTACCACCTCAATAAACTTTTCTTCCATTTTTTATTCAACCAACTTTGATATTTTCCGCGGCATTGTTATTTACTGATATTTTTAATCTATCAACTCATAAATATGATTGCAATGAACGTATAGCAATAAATATGAACTTAACCCAAAATCATAATTTTGCTAAACGCATCCTAAACGTGTGACAAATTTCAATTTTCATTTAAGTTCGACGACAGCGTTTTTTACGGCGTTTTTGTCGTGTCGCTCACATTGTATTTTAGTCTTAAATTATTGTAGTAATTAGTTAGAGTTGAGCACTTCACTTGATCGTGATGGTTTATTTTTATATGTATTATTCTGAAATAAAAATTGGTTTAGAAGTATAAAATAAAATTGTGTGAATTTTCTTTGCGTTTTCTTTTTGTAAGATATTTTTTTGATCCCCAAATTTCAAAAGTTCGTAATTGGCTCAGTCGGTAGGATCTCTATCAAAAGAAGAGAGATCCAGTGATATCGAATCGATAGTTCGGAAATTTATTGATAAAAAAAAAAAATTTTCTAGCTGTTTCCAAATAAAGTATATAAAAGTGATATTTTAGTGTGGTTTTAAAATACCAACAATAAAAAATATATCACTCAGTTTAACGGAAAATAAGCTAGAAGTAAAACAAAAGAACCACAACAAATTGCGTTTTTTTTTCTATTTTAAAATATAGTGAGAAACAAAATAAGCCTAGATAAAATTTAGAGGCTTGTGCAGAAACAACCCTGAGAGAAAATTAATTCAGCCCTATTGAGATGCAAAGGATTGAAAGGGAAATTCGATACCTGCCAATATTCAATACAGAGTTCCTTACTCCTTCATCAATTCTGTTACTACAGCTTTAGCGGAACATGGAGACAAAGCCGATAGAGTATTCCAGATCATCTATGCTGAAAAAAATCCAAGGAAGTGCAAAAAATGTATCAAAGGTAAATCCTCCAGCTGAATGAATGCAAGCAAAATTTAAAAAGAAATTACAAATAATCGAAAGATCAGATGGCAATAACCAGGGAAATAAGTACATTAAAAGTAAGTACCTTTTATTAAAGACTTAAGAACAAGAGTAAGAATAAACTTTATTTAGGCAATGTACACAAGATTGAAATCTTATAGAGAAAAAGCAACAGAAAACAAAAGTATGAAAATATAAAACTCACTATGTATATACTATAAAAACAACTAAGCAGCGTTCCTTTGCGGAGGAGAAGAAAAGAATGCATATAGAAGAGCTAGATTATGTGCGTGTTAATGAGTTTTTTAAATGCATAAATGGTACCAACCGCCTGTATACTGACAGAGAGATCATTCCACAGACGGATGTTTTGGACAAGGTAAGAGCTTTCCATTACAGTCTTATGAAAACGAGGCAATACCAGATTTCTATTACGTTGAGAGGTAGTGAAATGGAAAAAATCTCTAATTATTATCTTTTAACAAATTAAACAAAGAAACCAAGTTTCTTCGTTTAAGGTAAGAGGTAAAAGAGCAACCAAACAAACAAGACCGGATATGCGAGACATGGTCAAATCTGCGGAACCCCTAAATGAACCTCACACAGTCGTTTAGGGCAACTTCCATCTTCCGGGTGCAGATACTATCCAGTTTTGGAAAGACCAAACATCCAAAAGAGAAATATGGCAAGATTAGTGTTTTTACTAGCTTTAGACGAGAGCGACTGGATAATATATTCGCTGAAAGCCATAGTCTACGTAAGCCCGCATAAAATTTCCCGATCGTATTGTTAATGTTATCACAGCACTTCATATTTGGGTTCAAGACGATCCCAAGGTTAGTGACTTTATTTAACGTGGGCAGTGTAACTCTCTTCAAAAGTATAGGTGGGATATCAATTTCATTGGGTGAGGTATTATATAATGTAGTGCAATGTGACTTCCCGGGACTTAGCAGCAAGCGATTATAATTGGTCCAGGCACAGATTCGGTCCAAATCTGATTTAATTCGTGCAATTCAATCTTCGAGGAGACCAATAGGTCTACTTAAATATAGCTGTACATCGTCAGCATATAGATGAATTTTCACGTCACGTACAGCTTTCGGTAGATCGTTGATAAATAAGCAGAAGAGAAGAGGACCCAGAATTGATCCTTGAGAAACCCCTCGAAAGGCGGCCGCTCTAGGGAGAGAGAATCGTTCACTTTGACTTGTTGACGACGGTAGGATAGAAAGCTCCTGATCAGAGAAACTGCTGGGGAACTGAAATTAAAGGAAGATGACAGCTTCTGAAGAAGAATGCAATGGTCCACGCAATCAACTCTTTCGAAAAATCCAACAGGACTAAGGCTGTGAACTTATCACGGTCCAAATCTAGTCTTATGCCTGAAGATACTTTTAACACTACAGTTTCACAGCTATGGGAAGAGCGGAAGTCCGATTGCCAACATGTTAATAGGTTGCAGGATAGCACATATTGGAGTATTTGTCTGTACATGAGCTTTTCTAGTACCTTCGATAAAAAACACAACAAACTTATTGGCCTATAGTCAGCGTATGATTGTGGAGAGGACTTCTTGCGCAGCGGCAGAACAGCTGCTACTTTTCACTCATAAGGGAACTTAGATGACATTAAGCAAGTGTCAATGATATGTAGAACATATTTACCAATGTATGGTAATAGCATTTTGATGAACCTGGGTGATATGCTATCTGAACCGATTGCGTTAGACTTAATGGTACTGATGGCCACGATAAGTTCATTTAAGTCAGTTCCACGGAAAGAGAATGCGTTACAGGTATCAAGGGTAGCATATTCTTCTAATACATCGTCAAGAGATTTGGGTTGACTAGTTATCGTAGGTATGTTACCAGCAGCAATGAAAAATTCATTTAATTCATTGGGACTTAGACCACAGTCATCGCTCAAGTCTTTACCATATACACCCGCCAGCTTTAAATTGCGCCATAATGTTCGGGGAGGAAGACTCGGATTGAACTTAGAGGTATGATATTGACGTTTAGCACGTGTAATAGCCAGGTTAGTATTATTGCTAGCAATTTCGTATAACCGGTGCATTTCAACGGTCCTAAGGCGCCTATAACGATGATTCAAATACTCACGTTTACAGATAAGAGATCCAATTCGTTCGGAAAACCACGGGCAGCCATTGGCTGTTACGCATTTTGTTTTGACAGGAACATACTTTTCGAACAAATTGGAAACTAGTAAGTCAAATGTAGATACTTGGTAGTTTACTGAGACAGAGTCAAATATCGTGTCCCAACACAAGGATGTACATTCATAATTAGAGCATTAGCGTCGATGTTATTGTAATCGCGGTAGGAATAAGAGCTATGATGGATACTCGGATCTAGAGATAATTCATAGCTCATAAATAAGAGATCATGGTCCAAAGTGCTAGGCGGAACAATATGGTCCTGCGATAAAACCTTGCCACAGTTGGCTACGAGAAGCAAATCGAGAATAGAGGGATTCTTGGCATTAAAGTACGTGGAAAATGAGTTCAATTTATGCAGGTTTACAGAAAGTAGAAGATGAGAGAATTGGTTGACTAGATTATCATGCCGCCTCAAATTGACATTGAAATCACTTCCCACAATTACGTTCTCATAACGTTGCCCTATATGTGACATCGCATTCTCAAACTCAGAAGAATTAGTACAATCAAAGCTGTTGGGAGGACAGTATACCGACGACACAGCGCATTTCTCATTTCTAGAGCCTACCTCAATGCTAATGAACTCGATTGGTTATACCTGTGAAGAGGCAATCACCTTAGCCTTCAGCAAGTCTCTGACAAAGATCGCAACCCCACCACCTGGTCGACCTTTGCGGTCGTTACGGATCAAGGTGTAGCCTCGGATAGATATTAGTGATGAAGGGATTACGACGTTCAACCATGTTCCACATACCAGAATTACATGCACTTTTAAGTTAGAGAACATGTAACTAAATTCGTCAATTTTATTCCTAATACTGCGCGCGTTTACTGTACAGACATTCAGACCTACAGACCGATTACATAAAATTCCGAGTAGAGCTCTCACCTTATCCATACATGAGTAGCTATCCATTATCAAGCATAAAGCGAGCACCACCAATGCATTCAATAAAACTAGTTCGATCCATAGCAATGCATATAAAGAAGCTAATAAATATATAAATCTCCACAACAGGAAAATATAAAAGCGTACAAACAAGAATATTTGAGAAAATTAGCATTTTAAATTCAAGTAAACCTAAGATATAATAATATAATGCAAGAAATTAAAGTAGAAAAGTAAAATAATAAATTCAGAAATTCAAAATCAGTATTAATGTGCTTTAAATCTAAATTAGTAATTAAGCCAATAAATTCAAAATTAGAATCAATCTTAAAATCATTTCAGTAGTGAATCCTCAGCATAAAAAAGAAAAAGGACTTCGACAATCATTAGCAATTCAGTTTGAACAAGAATTGTGTAGTTGCTCCAAGTTGATTACTTTCAGCTCCCGGTCTTCTTGGCTTCGCTTAACATATAGGAAGCCATTTCTCGTGCGTGCAGAACATATATTTCCCAGTTTGCGGAGTTTGATAGCCTCCCGGAGGAGAAATGAATAATGCGGCGATAGACTATCGCTTATAAACACAGACGAGTCCGAAGAGAAGCCTTCCAGCTTCGACAATTGGAGACTTTTTAGTCTGCGGTAAGCTGACAAAAAAACCTTTTTGCTCTGCATGGCAAGATAATCGTACGATGATCGGAGCTCCGGTCAGCGTCAGTTGCGACGAAGGCAATTTCGCTTTTAGGCGAAAAGCATCTGTATAGGGAGAGACCACATGTCCAATAACTGTAGCAATGTTTTTGACAACATTAAGTACGTTCTCTTTGGATTGGTGTGGAATGCCACGTATTATTACATCGCTTAATCTCTGTACCCGGTGATGATCATCGACATGCTCTCGTAAAATATTAGTGAACCCTTGCAGCTCTTTAAAAAGTGATTCACAAGTTACCATTCTATCATTTAGGGCAGTGATGGTTCCATCGATTTTTGAGGAGATACGCGCCTCCAGCTGATCGATCAGAGTATTCAATTTATCGAACAAACGTGTCTACATTGTCGCCACCAATTTTTCAATAGAACTGTCTGCTACAACTGCAAGCATAGTAGAAGATAAAACAGAATTCGCAGCTTTTGACGAAAATGGTACAATTACGAAAGAAATTTTCAGTGGCATGTTAATACAGCGAACGAAAGAATTAGTGTTAGGTTCATTAGCTTATGATATTATAACGCAAAATCGACTAACAACAATTAGAGATATAGTATGAATATAATTAGTAAACATTTCAATAAAAATTATGATAACAAAATTTTAAAAAGAAAGGCAATGTTTAGCAGAGTAGTCAAAGATTTGAAAACCATATTATCAAAACAGCGGTTACCAGAATAGAATAACAAAACAGTCTTATCATAATTACAGCAATACCAACTATAATGATAACAATAACAGAACCAATTGAAGTAGACAATATTAGTAGACCATAAATGAATCTATTGATAACGCTTTTTTTATAAATTAGCCTCGGAAATTAACAAAATTTTCATAACATTAACGATGCATAACGTGACATATTTAGCACTAGTAGATGCAGGCTCAACTATAAGTATATTAAATGAAAATAATTTCTCATCTTCTAAATATCAAATTCTGATCATCAATAGTAAATAACACTATTGAAGTGAATAAACCCAATAAAACAGTTGCAACTCATAAGTCCGGTAGAATTAAAAGTACACTGTAAAAAATACATAAATTGTTGCAACAAAGCTTAGGTTTTTTTCTGTAAAATTTAGAGGATTATTCTCTTGCTCTATTTTTAAGTTATTTTTAAACTGTTGCACATAACTAGTCTATAGTCATAATTAGTAATTAGTATTATAAATGAATTCTTCTTATTAATATTTTAATCTTCTTCTCAATGAAATGTGAAATAATCAAATATTTGGATTTCGATATTAACCGGTAGCTTTTAATCCAGCCTTTAGTCTGTAAGCTATCGTTATAAAGTCATAAATAAATAAATAAATATTCCCTACATTTTAGGAATTGTGCAAATTTTTTACTTTGTATTCAGAAAAAGCCAGAATGAAATGGATTGCGATGAAATTAGAGAAAATGGAAGAAATCGAGAAGCAAGGAATAGAAAGAGTAGAAGTAGATATAGCTTTGCAATTGTAGTAGTAGTAAAAAGAAGGACAATTCAGGTATTTAAAAGTTTAGGATTGTTGTCGATTATAGAAGGTTCAACCAAGTTACAATTGAGGACAAATACCCCTTCCCAATATCGATAGTATTTTAGACAAGCTATGGAAAACACAGTATTTCAGTACTTTGGACTTGGAAAAAGGGTACCACTAAATACTGGTAGCGGGAAGAGTTATCGACAAAACTGATTTTGTAAGCCCATGTGGATTGTATGAATATGTTCGTATGCCATCTGGCCAGAAAAATGCTCCGTTCCAGCGATTAATGAGCGAAATATTGCGAGAATACATTAATCGAATATATATGGTATATCTCGATGATATTCTAGTGATCTCTATAACTTTGGAGGAATTTGTGGAATCATTAAACAAAATATTTTCCAGACTACAAGAGCATAATTTGAAAATCTAGGTACACAAATGCAGCTTTCTAAAAAGGGATACAGAGTTCTTAGGGCATATTTTAACAGTGGAAAGAATTAAACCTAACCCAAAAAAAATCAAAATGAAATAATACAGGATATAGTCGTACCTAAGACTAGGAAACAGTTAACGGGTTTCCTAGGAGTAACTGGCTATTATAGAAAATTTATCAATGAATACTCACAAATAGCGTATCCAGTGATAAAATACATTAAAAAAGAACACAGGATAAACTTTAATGATCTACAATACATTTCAGCATTTGAAAATATTAAAAGTCCAATAACGGCGCATCCAATATTAAAATATCCGGAATATGATAAACGTTTTGTTGTGACGACAGATGCAGTATGAGTCAATGTCGGCAGACTGAGTAGCGCTTGCTTGCCGAGCCTGAGACCAGCGCCAAGCCATGAGGTAAGGCTAGAAGAAAGAGGGACAAGAGGGTGACAGAGGGTTTGTTGCGGAAGTGTGCATTTCACAGCATTAAGTGCATCATTCAGGTCCTCTCTGCTAAAGCACCCGATTCTTTGACGGAGAAAGAGAGTAACAATAAGATGGGCCAAGCAAATCATGGGAGATAATGAAATTACTCGGCCGAAGAAGAAAGAAACTCCCAGGGGACGTGACTCCTCTAAGAAGGCTCCAGGGGCAATCGATGTTCGACCAAGGCAATGCATTAACCCTTTCCAAAATCAGCCACTGTGGGCCTCAGAAAGTGGGTGGGGGTGCTCAGGGTATTGGGAAGGACAATGAACTGAAGAAGGTGAGATTTACAGAGGAAGGGAGCAATGATGCGAAATGGCTGAAGCCAGGCTCCAGCAGATCATCCCCCGGGTGTTGTAAGGGATCGAGGCTGGGTCTTAGCAAGGACCTGGAAAAGGAGAGGAGGACGCTTAGTGAGGTGGAATCAGATAGCTTAAAACTAGAGCTGATTGACAAGAGCAATCGGTATGGCCGCTATAATGAGGAGGAAGGCGGTGGTCAGGGTCTTGGAGTGCAGACACAAAGCCACAGAGGACTTTGCTACTAAAGCGGCCTCGGAATTGGAAGTGCCGTGGGAAGGATCCCTGCTAGCGAGCGTCCCACTGCACGATATTTCTGAGAGACCAAAAGCTCGTGTGGTGAATCCAAACATGAAGATTGACAGGAGCAATCTCCTACAGGCACAAAATGCTGACGTCGCGATGGGGGAGTGGGAGATTGTTGCTGTAGAGGAGCCCAAAGATGGGGCAGAGTCTTCGTGATTTTGTTGGATGAAGATTCGGTGCCCATCATCAATAAGAGGCAGTGGAAGCTCCTTTGCTATGGGAGAAATATTTCTCAGGCTTTTTAAGAGAAATAAAACCTGCGGAGAGAAGGACATAAATACGGTGGATGAACTTGATGCGAATCAAACTTCATCATAGTAAGGTTGCGTCAGCCAACCTAAAGCTGATCTTTGATAAGGAGGGCATAGATGTGGTGCTTATTCCATGGCCGTGGGTCCGTGGGGCCAAGCTTCAGGGGCTAGGCCTCAAAGAATGTAGACTATTTTAGAGTCAAGAGTCAAACAATGTAAGAACATATATACTTGTTTGAATAAACCTTCAGGCATTGATGTTATCTAAGTTCAGCTCTAAGGAACTTGTGATCGTGGGGCTAGAGGTGGGGACCAACAAATGCTGGATGGCCTCGGCATACATGCCGTATAAGTACCCGTCACACCCCTCCGTAGAAATTAGACTGGCGATAGAGACTGCTGAAGCGAGGAACATCAATCTTCTACTTGGGTGTGATTCTAACGCCCATGATATCAAATGGGGTAGCACGAATATAAACCCGAGAGATGAGTCTTTCTTAACTATCTTTTAGAGACTAAGGTTTTAGTATGCAATAGAGGCAGTACACCAACAGTCAGAACAGTAAAGAGGAGTGAGGTCTTAGACTTAACCCTCGTCACTTGTTGGGAGAAATTTTGGTTGTCTTAGTGTGTATCAGTTGATCACTTATTTTCCAATCCTGAGAGTTGGGCAGAGAACCAGCTGACTACTGATTTTCCAATCTTGAGAGTTGAGAAGAGAACAAGTTGACTACTGATTTTCCAATCTTGATAGTTGGGAAGAGAACCAGTTGACTACTGATTTTCCAATCTTGATAGTTGGAAAGAGAACCAGTTGACTACTGATTTTCCAATCTTGAGAGTTACAAAGAGAACCAGTTGACTACTGATTTTCCAATCTTGAGAGTTGGAAGTAGAACCAGTTGACTGCTGATTTGCCAATCTTGAGGGTTGTAAAATTTGGAACTCTGGATAACCTGTATAAATTGATTAATGCAAACTGAAGGTCACTACAACAGTTAACGGCGATAAAGATTCCTTTCCTGTCAACAATAGAGACAGCGGGCTATCCTCTTGACAGTTGAAAACGAGCTATACACAATTAGGATAACTATTTCGAAACCGCTTTCGATTAGTCTAGCAGTTTGTGATGGGAGGTTATTGTCCGTATGACAATGTGATCCGGCTCTCGCTGGGAAATCTGACTGCTTTTTAGCTCGCTGTTGAGCTTGAAAATTCTCGGTGTAGCACTAGCTTCCAATGGAGCACTGGTCCAGTTTAGTCTTGCGTCACAGCTAAAAAATAAGAAACATATAGGGACGAGCATGTAGAATTAAAAGATCTCTACTTGATTCTGATGATCCGATATATTTTCTGAGTATATTTTATAATATTTTACTTTTGGGATCCTGTTCTGAAGTGAGCTGTCACGAGACTGCAAACAAAAATATATTTTCAACTCATTGAATAAATAACTAATAAGGAAACGGAGTATCGTGCAAATACAGTGTACGTGTTTAAGCATGTCAATGACAGTGCGACCACTGTTCGGGGGGGGGGGGGGGGGGGAGAAATGACAAGAGGGCTTAGTGCCTATTTTTCGTCAGTTCAACATTCTGACATTTCATATTAATTGAAAATAAGTTTCGGATTTCAATTCGCGATATTGTGAAAAATAATTAATTAAACGTGATTTTTATGAATAGTAGTGTGAAATAAGTGTGCAATATTTCTCTTGTGAACGATTATTTATCTAATAGAGACTCCGGAGTCTTAAAAAACCGTAATGAAGTGCGCTTTGTTGTGCTGCAGGAACGAACGGAGTTATTGTCTTGGGAAGCATTCTTCAAGTAAGCTTAAAAGCTTTACTTATTAATTATATTGTTTTAAACAAAATAAAAGTGAAATATCTATAAAAATAAAGAGCCATGGCAAACGATTTAACACTTTACAAATGCCGGTTTATTTGTTTACAACTGAATTGTCAGTTGGTGCCTAAATTATTCCAGTCATACAAAGGCAACGCCAAGAAATATTATCTGAAAATAAGGGGGAGCTAAAAATTTGTTTATTTTACATAGGAATTTGGATTATAAAAAATGTGCCCTTTCAGAATGTCAGAATTTAATTACTGCCATGACGAAACGAATACAAACAGAGCACACTAATACATTTCGCCGAGATGCTTATGTTTTCACCCGATATGCCGTTTCCTTATTAGTTATTTATTCAATGTTTCAACTACGTTATAAAAAAACAAAGCTAGATAGCTACGGCTATCTACGTTCAGCAACGTATTACTGGCCTGAATTAAAAAGAATTATTTACCAGGTTTATATGATGACTTATCCGTAATTTGTAAATAATGGAAACAGATCAGTCGCGTCGCCACATATACTCCCCTGCCAGCAAAACCTTAGGTTAGCCCGAGTGGTTCGCACAGGTATACTTGTTGGAATGTCAGGTGAGAACCTGATATGCCGTAGTGGTATGTTCGGCACAGATGTCACCGTATCTTGTGATGCTGTTGTACCCTTAACGTCTTCCAACACAGGTTGTAGACGTCTTTCTCGATACTGGTGTACCGGAGAATCTTCAGACGTTGACTTAACGGGTCCGTTGCTGGATGAAATGTCACGTGTTATGTCTGATTTTGGCTGTAGAATTTGATCTTCTTCAGATACGACATGAGCTGCAAAGCATGGTTTAAGCCGATCTATACAGATATTAACCTGTCTGTTTTTAACCCTGAGGGTGAAGAAATGCTTTGCCCGCTTCAGAATTTTAAAAGGCCCATTATAAGGTGCCTGTAATAATGATCTTACTGCGTCGGTTCTCAGGAACACATGGGTGCACTTATCAAGTTCAAATTTGAAGACGGATTGTCGCGGGTGATTTGATGCTTAGACAGGTCTGATGTCAGTGAAGATGTTACGTAGTGATACAACGAATTGATTTTCAGGTCGATACTGCGAATTCTGGAGAAAATCGGTAGGGATGCGCAAGCTTTCGCCATAAACGAGTTCCGCAGGAGTAGCGACGAATTCATCATTCATGGTAAGACCTTCGTCCATGTCTTCTCCTGATATTCCATTAAACAAGCTTTGAGTGTTCGGTGCCATCTTTCCAAAAATCCATTAGCCTGAGGATGGTAGGCAGTAGTGCGGTTACGATGGAACCCTAATAATTTTGGAAATTCCGCAAACAATGAGGATTCGAACTGTGCACCTTGATCTATAACGATAGTTCTGGGAACACCAAAGCGTGTTATCCAAACTTGCCAGAGTGCGGTTGCAACTGTCTCAGCACTAATGTCAACGATGGGAATGGCTTGTGGCCATCTAGTGAATCTGTCGATGATTGTAAGGCAATATTCAAATTTTGCGAAGGTGGCATAGGACCGATGATGTCTATGTGAATATTTTGACAACGTCCAGAACACTCATTGAATGAACCCAAAGGGCTTTTGCTATGTCTGGAAACCTTGCTACGCTGACAAGCTAAGCAGGACCGTGCCCAGGAATTGACATCCTTATTTATGGACGGCCAAAAATATCTGGACGTGACCATTTTATTGGTCGTACGGATGTTCGGATGGGATAAATTGTGCACGGTTTTGGACACTTGAATTCTGAAGGCAGTAGGGATAAATGGTCGGACTCTTGTTCCTGAAACCTCGCAGTATAATTTAACGTTTGAGCCGAAAATCGGAAATTTTTCAAATTTGTATTGAGAATTTTGAAAAATTTGGTGAAATGCTGAATCTTGAGATTGCGCCTCTGCCATAGCTTCGAAATCGATTGCACCGGGAAGCTGAATTTCGTCGACTATTGACAGCGCGTCGGTCACAACATTATCTTTTCCTGACACATGTCTAATATCCGTAGTAAACTGACCTATGAAGTCCAATTGACGTAATTTTCTAGGCGAAGCCTTCTCTGGATTTGGTTGAAAAGCATATTGTAAGGGTTTGCGGTCCGTGTAAAGCGTAAATGTACGACCCTCAAGCAGGTACTTGAAATATTTTATACTTCTGTAAGCCGCAAGCAATTCTCTGTCGTAAGTGTTATACTTTTGCTGAGCGTTGTTCAACTTGACGGAGTAAAATCCTAAAGGTTGCCAATTATTATCGACCTTCTATTGAATTGCAGCACCAATGGCAGTATCCGAAGCGTCTACCCATAATGATAATTCCGCTGATACCATTGGAAAAGCGAGAAACGCCGTTTGGGCCAGTTGAGCTTTCTACTTCAAAGGATTCCTTTGCCTCATTGGACCAATCAATGCGCTTTGCGCCATCTTTTTTGAGCCAGTCAGAGAGCTGTTTAAACTAGCATAAAATTCAGCTGCATGGAGCAAGAAACGGCGATACAAATTTATCATGCCCAGTCATGATTTAATGGAACCGGGTAACGGTCTGGTACTGTACTAGAATTTAACCGCCTGTAGTGGTCTCCATTCTCCATTTTTCTTTTGGACCAGGTGCAGTGGTGAGGACCAAAGACTGTTAGACGCTCGACAGATTCCCTGATTCAAAAGGAATTCAAACTCCTTTTTGGCCACTAACAATTTTTCGGGGGAAAGTCGACGAACTTTGGACGAAATGGGAGCGCCTTTGGTAATTCTTCGGTGCGTAACCGTGTGTACTACCTGTTTTGTGAAACCAGTTTCGACGGTGATGTCGCGGAACTTTTTAAGAAGACTCTGGATTTTCGGATCGATTGCGGAGTTAATCAAAACGGAAAGGCTAGCATGTTGACAATTGACACGTTGAGTGAATGATGATAAAGAAGTGAGTGGATCTATAAGTGATTTCTTCTTGATATCCACTAAGAGTCCATAGTGGCAAAGAAAATCTGCGCCCAGTATGGGCCTAGGAATATCGGCTATGACAAATTTCCAAGGGAAAGACCTTCGTAGACCCAAGTCCAATGACAGTAATTTCCTACCAAACGTACTAATAGGAGAGGAATTCACCGCTACCAACTGCAAATTTGAATTTGAAAAACGATGGAAAATGTTTTCGGGATGACGTGAAACGTTTTTTTCGAAGACCTGTCGAAAATGTAAAGACGACTTCTTTGGACGCCGACTCCACCCGTCGTTAATGGCGGAGGGCATATTCGTTTGGGTCTTCATTACATGCCAAAACATTTTGAGACGTTGAGTTTAAACTACTCCCTTTGAACTTGCAAGGAGTGATACATTTCTTTGCTCTGGTTCCGAATTTACGGTGATACCAGCAGAAATTTTGACCTATGGCCACAGAAGAATGCTGAGATGATGCTGGATTCCTGGACCCACTTCTTAAAGTGCTTTGTCTAACAGGATTGCGGCATGTGAGCGACTTCTCGAATATGCTGGCGAGGTTGCTTAATTTTCTTTCCATATCGGCTAGTGACCTTTCAGTGCTGCCTGAGGGAGAATCTACTGAGTATATCTCCCCCTTGGGACTCACTTCGGGTATCTTACCTTCACATGTTGCCAACACTTCAAGTGCTCCTGAATTGCAGGCCAGAATCGCCTGCATATTTGTTGGCAATCGTTGAAGCCAAAGCGACTTTAATATCGCCTCATTAAGTTGACCATTACTGAGTGCCCGCATCTCACGCAGTAGTTGTGAGGGTTGTGCGTCACCCAGTGTAAGCTCAGTAAGGAGCTGTTTCAAGTTTTGGTGAGTACTACCAGAGAGTCTAGACATTAACGTCTCTTTGATAGTATTGTATCTGTCTATTGTCGATAGTGTACGCAGAATGTCACTTAAAAGTCGAGCGACATACACGTCGAGCGCCCCAACGACGTGGTAAAACTTAGTAATATCTTGATTTATACCGGCCAAGCTGAACTGAGCCTCAAGCTGAACGAACCACAGATCCGGGTCGTTTTTCCAAAAGGGAGTTGTCTGAACAGACAAAGCACCCAACATCGCCGAATTAATTGAATTGACTGACAAGGTAGCACTGGATTTATTCGGGTCACTACCGTTAGCAGGGTCCAAGCTGACGTTTGCCCGACTGTCTGGTTCCGTCATTTCCTAACGTAGACTGAGTTGTACACAAAAATAAAAAGAACTATTGAAATTTCCAAGATGTTATTTCACAACAAAAGTGAGAAAATTTTAACGAATGTGGATTAAAGCACGAAACGCAAGAGATTATAATGAATAAAGCCAGATTAAGCGGTTGCGGGAGAGAAAAGCAAAATGTTATTGAACGACTGAGAATTGCAAGTAAGACGTTGCTGAACGCTGACAGTTAACATAGCGTCCTAAATTAAACAATAATTGAGGTGCTTACACCTTGATGTAAAACACATACGCTTGTATGACGTATATATATATAAACACAAGGTGAAATATTTATGTATATGATTGACGAGAAAGAAAAGTAAATTAAATTAAATTAATGAATTCCTAACTATCTAACCTTTTATAATCTTCTTTCGTTGATGAAGGTGCGACTCTCGTCGGGGTCACCAATTTGGTTGCTTGGTGTGTATCAGTTGATCACTGATTTTCCAATCCTGAGAGTTGGAAAGAGAACCAGTTGACTACTGATTTTCCAATCTTGAGAGTTAGAAAGAGAACCAGTTGACTGCTGATTTTCCAATCTTGTGGGTTGTAAAATTAGTTGTCGACATCAATCGTTATCAATCGGATAAGCTGTATAGAATCTGCAAGCGTTATTTATTGGATAACCTGTATAGGATCTACAATCGCTATCAATTGTATAAGCGGTATAGAATATGCAAGCGTTATTTATTTGATAACCTGTAAAAATTGATTAATGCGAACTGAAGGTCACTACAACAGTTAACGACGATAAAGATTCCTTTCCTGTCAACAATAGAGACAGCGGGCTATCCTCTTGACAGTTGAAAACGAGCTATACGCAATTAGGATAACTATTTCGAAACTGCTTCCGATTAGTCTAGCAGTTTGTGATGGGAGCTTATTGTCCCTATGACAATGTGATCCGGCTCTCGCTGGGAAATCTGACTGCTTTTTAGCTCGCTGTTGAGCTTGAAAATTCTCGGTGTAGCACTAGCTTCCAATGGAGCACTGGTCCAGTTTAGTCTTGCGTCACAGCTAAAAAATAAGAAACATATAGGGACGAGCATGTAGAATTAAAAGATCTGTGCTTGATTCTGATAATCCAATATATTTTCTGAGTATATTTTATAATATTTTACTTTTGGGATCCTGCTCTGAAGTGAGCTGTCACGAGACTGCAAACAAAAATATATTTTCAACTACATTATAAAAAAACAAAGCCTACCTAGCTACGGCTGTCTACTTTCAGCAAGGTATTACTGGCCTGAATTAAAAGAATTATTTACCAGGTTTATATGATGACTTATCCGTAATTTGTAAATAATGGAAACAGATCAGTCGCGTCGCCACAAACTTCGTAGTATGCAACTGGAGAGGGCCTGACCAGGCGTCTTTACCAGATCACGCGTCGATTCTGTGTGCGGTTGTAATTGCTGTGAGGCCTGCTAAAGATTTCAAGAATATTCTTAAAACAAATTGGGATCATTTCCGTGATATAGTCAGTGACAGGTTGCTCTCACCACCCAAAAAACTCATCACATAGTCAGCGGTGGATGCTGCTGTCGATACTGTCACCTAGGCGTTAAGCGAAGCATTCAGAAAAGCTTGCCCCATAAGCAGATCTAGTGAAAAATCGAAACCACTATGGTGCAATGCGGAACTGCATAAGCTTAAGGAAAAATCGCGATGTGTGTTTAATGCAGCCAAGCGAAGTGGAGATAAGGTAAACTGGTCTCGCTATAAGGACGGTCTAAGGGAATTGAAGTAGGCGTTAATGCTGGAAAAAAATTTTCATGGAGGAACTTTCGCGAGTCAATAGAGTCTAATACAGAAGCTCCCAGTCTTCGGAAGGAGCTTGCTAAAGACCATAGAACTCCGTCCTTCATAGAAGTGGAGAACGGAGTCTGGACAACTACAAACGAGTAGCTGTTAAATGCACTTTTTGACGCCCACTTTGCGGGCAGTGTGAGATAGTTCCGTCGAGTTCTTCGGACGGCACCTACAGGTTGGAAAGAAGAGGTGATCAGCTCAATAGTTAGTGAAAAAGCGATTAAATGGGCGGTCCGTTCTTTTAAACCCCTTTAAGCGTCGGGGGTTGATGGACTAGAACCATTATGCTATAGAGGGCACTAAGGTACATAATACCATGGCTAGTGCCGATTTATAAGAGCTGCTTGAGGCTCTTTTTATTGCCCAAAGCCTGGCACTAAGTGAGGATAATCTTCATTCCGAAAGTAGACAGAACAGGTCGCATCAGGGCAAAGGACTTTATACCTATCAGTTACTCCTCCTTCATGCTGAAATCTTGGAGAGACTAATGGAGGTACCATAAGAAGTGTACGGCAGGGTGGCAGTGATAGTCAGCATGCCTATACAAGAAGGAAATCGGTAGAGCCGGCACTATATGTACTTGTGTCCATTGTTGAGAAATCCCTAGAATATCAGGAGTGCACTCTAGGTGCTTTCCGGGATATTGAGGGAGCTTTCAATAACGTTAAGGTGGAGGTTATATGTAATCATCTGAGAAGGGTGGACTTGATAAGTGTCTATGTAACGGGATCAACTCAATGCTTCTCAGTAGAAAGAGTAACTCCTGCTCAGGTGACGCTACTGTGAGAAGAGCATTTTATAGAGGTATATCGAAGGAGGTGCTATCACCACTCCTGTGGCTACCGGTAATGGAAGAAATCCACATCAAGTTAGAGAGAGAGGGCTTTAAGGCGGTTGCCTACTCGGATGACATATGCATCCTGGTAACTGGAAATTTTTCTCTACCATTAGTGAAAGGCTCGAGCATGGAGTGAGGCTAAGCCCCTCGAAGACGAAGCTGGTTCTCTTTACAAGAAGGAGGCGGGTGCAAAATTTCAGACTTCCAAGGCTGGGTGGAAGGAAACTTGCTCCCTCCAGCGAAGCGAGTTATTTTGGAATCGTCCTCGATTCCATGCTGGGCTGGAAGGTTAATCAAGACGAACGCGTAAAGAAGGTCAGTGTGGCCTTCTACACGTGCAAGAGAATATTTTGCGGAAACTGGGGACTAAAACCCAGAATGGTACGTTGGACGTGCACAGCCATAGTTCGGTCCATCCGCTGCTATGGGTACACGGTATGGTGGACGACACCGACGAGGAAATGTAACCTCGATGTGCTGTCAAAAATCCAGAGAGCCGCTTGTGTAGGAATAACTGGGTGTCTGCGCACCACGTCTACGGCGGCACTGGAGGTCATGCTGGGTTGGTGGACGGAGAGGGGTTTTGGGCACTCTAATATATAGACTCTAGTGATTGCAGGGAAAAAGTACCCATCTTAACTTTTAGTGGGGCTGTTTTTGCAGATGGATCCAAGACGAGTGCGGATACAGGGGCTGGAGTGTACTCTGGAGATCTCCAGTGGCACGACTCTTACAGATTGCCTGACAAATGCAGCGTTTTTCAGGCAGAGGTTGCAGCGGTTTATCAGGCGGCAATATTGGTATCCATTTGCAGAGATCCCGTATGGCACATCTGCATATATAGGGTGTCCCATACGTACCGTATTTCCTTGTACACCGAATTCCTCACTCAATTTCGAGAAAAAAGTTGTATGGGAGGGGAGTCGGAAAATGCAAGGTGAGAGCGGTAGGGGGTTTTGTGATTTTTGTTCTTTCTATCCTAATACCATATAACTTTCGTGTAACTTTCTTGTTATACACCCTATGAAGGTCATAGTAAATAAACCCTCTAAGGTTTCCACCAAATGTACAACCACTTCTCTATTCCTTTTCCGTCGGCAGTTATTGGACATCAAAATAAAAAAAATAGAAAATTTTGCAATTTGCTTTTCAATTTCAACGATTTTCCCGCTAAAAGGCAAGATAAAGATAGCATTTTCTTGGACGATTTCGAGACCTCCGAATGTTACCTTTCATTTTGTCCTCATATGTACATACCTAAATGCTACCGTTTTTGAGATATTCCCGTTTTTATGATGCATAATTTCATTAATTTTGCTAATAACAATAGAAATCGCGTCTAATTTATGCAATTTCACGCAAATTAGCAAAAAATTCATGAATCCACCGTGCATTTTCCGGCTCTCTTACCCTACAATTTATTTCTCGAAATTGTGTGAGTAATCCGGGGTATAAAGTAAGTGCGGTACGTATGGGACACCCTGTATACTGAGCCAGGCAGCTATCAAGGTGCTGGATGCTGCGCTCGTAAAATCAAAATTGGTGCAGGTATGCAAGACCTGCCTTGGGTAATTGGCTATAAGGCACAAAGGGACCATATGCTGGGTACCTGGCCATAAGGATATCTCAGAAAACGAGATGGCTGATGAGTTGACTAAAAAGGGCTCTGAATTGGATAGCTCCGTTGCAGTAGCTTATGTGAGGATCCCATACGGAGCTTCAAATCATCAGAGGGGCATATTAAAATGTAAGCCTCTGGTGGACCAGTAGGGATACCTGTCTAATTGCGGTTCAATTGTAGACTGTGTTCTAAGGAATGCAGGATGAATCTGGGGTTTGACAGGTTATGCCTTGAGATTTAGGGGCACAATGGACCCACAAGAGGTCTAAGTGATGCAGGCTAGTCATCTGGTGGCACCCCTCTTACCTATCCTACGACAGATGCTAGTGATTATGCTATCGGAGCAGTTTTATCACAACAAGGGCATTTTCACAAAGACACCAAAGATGGTTATTAAAGTTTCAACCATTTAACTACCGAAATTGAGTATTTACAGGGCAAGGAAAATAAAGTGGTCGATTTTTTAAGAATAATAAAAAGATTTACATTCGATTTAATAGGAAATTCATTTTTTGTTGTTCTTAAAAACGCTAATTTACAGATAGCCACTTAACTGTACTGTAAAGCTGTAAAATTTCCATGTATCTATGAAATTAAAGCACTAATCAAAATACAAAATTAAAGCAAACAAAGAACAATTCGCATATATATTCTAGCTAACTCAAGTGGGGAAGTGTAATGTAAGAATCACTGTCTTGAATTTGTTCTGCACAAGGTAAATTTAAATTACTATTGTCATCTGAAATATGGCTAATTCTAGGAAAATTTAAAATCGCTTTATTCAAATTTAATTCTGTTGCTGATCAAATTAATAGTCTAAGGCAAACAAAGAATAATTCGCATGTGTATTCCAGCTACCCAAATTGGTGGTATGAAAAACTGTCTTGAATTTATTTTGTACAAGGCAAATATCGATAATATTATTATTACTGAAAATGCTATTAAGAGGAGTCAGTACTCAGCAAAAATTTCAATTTAGATACCAGCGAGCGTATAGGCAATAAAACTTACTATACGTAGGTTTGTGTCCTGTAAGTATGAAAATACATATAAAATTAGCCTAGACCTAGACCACAAGTCACATTAGGGACATCTAGCGTAAAAGACAGAAACCCAACATGCGACAATTTAAGACGAAAATGAAAATTTGCAGTTCAAAGAAATTGAAAATTTTTAAAGAGAATTAACTCTATTAAATTGTTGTTAAATATGCTATTTTGCTTTATATTTCTAAAACTTTCAACGAAATATTGCAATTTCTCGTCGGTGAAATAACGAGAGAAAATACAAGTACTATTAGAGTTAAAAAATTAAAAAATGAGCCAATAAAAATGAAAAAACTCGACGTTATTTACTAGATCTAGGCTTTGTCTCTCTAAAATAGTCACAATATAAAGAAACGAGAATACCTTAACTTATGTAATAAAAACACTGTAAAAATGATGATATGATATGATAACTTTGACACGATCTTGACTGGTTGAACTCGAAAAACCTAAGAGAACGATCCAAGTTCAAGTTCAAGTATTTTATTTGCGCTGATTTGTACATTTAACCTAATAATATTTTCTTATTTAAACTTATGTAAACCCTGATTATAATACCTACGGGCTTTTCTTTGGCCCTGAGTTCAATTATCTAGCTAAGTTCCCTTTCTTTCTAAATATATGAATTTCTTACTAACATACGACTTAATTCTAAACTACAGTTAGCGCTACCTAATTATAATTAACTAAAAAATTTTCGAAAATGTAATACGTAACTAACTTAAGTACTAGCTACCTAACTTACATATAAATCTCCAGGTTGCATCTGCCTTCCCATCCGGGTGATGTTTGTAAACTGTCTTTCCCTTCCTCTCCTAGCCACGATAACTGACTCCTTTCACTTTGTAAAAAGTACAAATTCCTTCGTAGTAGTATTTTTCGTCACAAGTTGAAATGCAAAAAAGCGATAAATCTTGGTTAGTGGGTAAATGGGGAAAATTTGTTAGTTGTTGAAGAATTGAGTTTGGGTGATCTGGGACATGGCTACCTGCTTCTTCATTATATCAACCAGGTAGTCCTGTATTGGAGAAATACCAGCTTTTTCGTAGAGGATCTGATTGCCATAATGCTTTCCACAGGGCCTCCGGTGGAGTCCAGTGCAGATTTGGAGAGCTTTTCTCTTGAATTTCGCAAGGATCTCCATATATGTATGTTGGCGAAATGGTATGCCATATGCGGAGCGAGTACGTTAGGGTGTGCTTGAACATCAACAGTTTATTGTTTAGAGTGAGACAATTCCTATATTTCATTATAGGACCCATCTGAGGGTGGAATTTAGAGCGTTCTTTGTTTCTTGCGTTTTGACACACGCCTCTGCGTGAACGTGCAGCTCTAATGCAGAGTTAAATCGATTTAGGGATGTTGATTTTTATGCCCTATTTACCCCATCAACCACTTCCTTTGTCGCCAATTTGGGAGATATGGAGTGCGTATATGTCAATGAGTCATCCGCGTAGAGAAAGATTGTGACTCCTCTATTATTCTGCGGTTAGTCAAATGTGAACAGATTGAAGAGAAAAGACCCAAGTACTGAGATTTGCAGGACGCTCGCTTTTGTCTCCTTATGCGCAGGTAGGCAATTCTTTATTTCCACTAAGAATTGTTTCTGGGAGAGGAAGCTATCTATCATCCAAATGAGGTACGGCGGGTACTGAAATGCAATCAGTTTGGAATTAAGACTTTCTCTCTAGATGGAGTGAAATGCTTTCTCAACATCAAGGAAACACGCCACAGTGTGTGCCTTTTTACTGACGGCTTGGATCACAACAATGTGAAATTTCAAAAGCAGGTGCAGAGTGGAGTGCATAGCCTTGAATCCGAATTGCTTATCCTGCTCCATCTCCTTCTCCACGCAAGTGTAATCAACGAGTTGTTTCACTAGTCTCTCCAGAACTTTGCCCAAGTTGAAGAATATTGAAATCGGTGTAAACTCCGAGATGCTTTTAGAAGATGCCTTCTTCGCAATTGGTATTATCTTTGACACTTTCCATCTGTTGTGGAATTAACAATTGTTTATACAATTGTTGAAGATTATTGTTCGCATTTCGATTGCCAACGATGTTAACTTCGGGATTATGAAGTTTGGTATACCATCTGGGCCACTCGACTTATTATTGGATTTCCAGCTGGGTTTTTAAGGCTAAATTCTGCCATTGATTAAGTGTTTTGTGCCTCGAAATTTTGCACTTCAGTTAGGACTTGCCTATGAAAGGTAGGGAGATTAGTTGAAGGCGGGCTTTTGAAGATTGATTCAAAGCAGTTGGGGAAGGCGCTGTTTTTTTGCTCAGGAAAATTTAAGATATGGTTGCCATCAATCCGTTTTTCAGGAACTTGGGTTTTCCTGCTACATACTTTTTTGATTTCGCTAAAAGCTTGCGGACCCAGCTGAATAGCTTTCAACTTCTCGCGAAATTGTTGATCGACAAAGTTACGGGTTTGCTCGTCAATAATTGTCGACCGACATTTAATTTGAGAGAATAAGGATGAATATTCCGGGCTCTGGGTATTCAGATTGCGGCGGTAAATTCTTTAGAGACTTTTCTTGATCTTTAGTCTGTATTTGTATAGCTCTTGAATTCTGGGCGAAAGGTTGTTATACCTGTAGTTATTTGGCTGCTGCATAATGGAGAAGAACGCTATGTTGTCCTGAAGAGAAGTCATCAGCAACTCAACTTAGAAGTCTATTTCTGTATTATACAGATTTCTATGCTGATCTGGCAAGATATTATTGAGTTGGCGATTCAATCTGGCCTGGAATTGTAGACAATCAACGTTAATCAGGGACGAAATTGCTGGAGCAACAAGTGTGCTCGCAGAAGTTTCCTTCTGCAGAGCTATTTTTAGTTCAACTGCCAAATAGTCAGAATCAGCGATATGGGCTTGGCCGGTAAAATTCTTAATTCGGGGAGAATGTTTGTAAGGATATTAGATGCGAGGAGGAAGTCTAAAAAGAAGCTACCTCTGGGAAAGGTTGAAGTATCCTGTTTAGCGTTAAAATCGCCTCCAACAAGCATATATGTGAATTGTTGGGAAAAGGCATTTAACATATCCAGATAGCTACGTACTTATTGGGCTGGGAGAATATACAGTGAAACCAGAAGAAGAGTTTCGCCGGAATCAATATTTATTTTTAGAGATGTATCCTCGAAGTTAGAGAAATTGATCTGGGTGGGCTCGAACTGGAGATTTTTCTTAATAAGAATAGTGGTGCACCGCTGACTCTCACCTGCGTCATTTCTGAGCAGATAATATTTTTCCAAAGACACTCTGTGTCTTGCTTTTAAATTTGTCTCGGAAAGAAATATGAAATGGGCACGGTGTTCCTCTAGAAAAAGATTTAGGGACACTCGCTTCCCGTCAGAAACAAGGGAGTTGACATTGAGGTCAATCGTCTTCAGTTCGCTTAATTTCTGCTTTCCGAATTGTAAATAAGCGCTTTGTCTTTCCGGAATGGAGGTCAGCTTCCTATAGTTAGGAAAGAAAGCATTGATTTTGGCCATAAGGCCGAATAGATTACAACCGAAGAGTGACTTTGCCTCCTGATTGCAGAACGTGTCTGCTCCTAAAACAATGGGTGAATGTGTGTCCATGTTGAAGGAATTTTAATATGGAACGTATTTTTAACTATCTGGCTTCCACTTGCTATCTGTTTTCTTTTCATTAGTTATATGAGAAATTATAAATTATTAAATATATATATATAATCATTACTCAGTGTATATGTGTGTTTATGTTGTAAGAAATCTCGTTTTTGTAGTGATTTCGTGATCATAAGCTGTCTTCACGTGAGATTTTCTTTTGTTGATTTTCGTGGAAAATCATCGCGGTAAGTTGTTTTTGTGTAAAAAATCCAATAAAAACTCATGAACTTCAGTTTTATTGAGTTATTACGCTTTACAGTCTTTCATAAACTCGATTTTTGAGTAAATTATTTTCCTTTATGACAACTGTCAAAGGTGAAAATTTATGTGATATTTTCATCCAAATAGTTCGCGGATAGTGTTTTATCATAGGTAATATGTTTTATGACTACATTTCAATAATTAGTGTAAATTTCAAGTGACTGACATTGAAATTTAAATTAGTTATTCTATAATGAAAACATTTCCTATAGTGTTGTGGGAGGAGTTTGTATGCCAGTCGATTTCCCTGGCTTGTATGTAAGTCAAGTATTTTACATTTGTTTGGTTTGTATTAATTCTTTTTATTTTTATTTCAGCATTGTCAATAAGTATAAGACGCAAATAATACTCACCAATAGTCGCGGTTAAGAAATTACTACGTTACATAAAAGAAAAATAATTGAAATAAATCCATTGAATCACGAAAATGTAATAAGGGATAAATTGAAAAGATATATTAAAAATGGATATATAGTAATCTATTCAGAAGTAGCTGATACAGATTGCCATAAAATCCAGTTAACCTTTATATCAGTGTGTTCAGAAGATCCAAGTACAAAATTCGTTCTAAAAGAGCTAAAGATATATTAACAGAAGAGGAACTTCATAAACAATTATCGCTCTATCATACTAAAGAAAACATGCATAGTCGAATAAATGAATGTTATTATAATTTAAAGGATAAAACATGTTATCCTAGATTAAGACAACACATTTAATTAATAATAAACATTTGTGCGATATGTCTACAAATTAAATATGATAGGAAATCTATCAAACCCAAGTTGTTACTTACTGAAACGCCAAAAGTTGCAAATGACATAATTCATTTAGATATATGTATATATTTCATTAAAAAAAAAGCCTTTTGTAACAATAATTGACAAATTAACCAAGTTTACAGCAGCTTATTGCATAATAGATGGAAAATGGAGAACGAAAACTCTCATAATGCAATGCTAAATTCGGAAATCCAAACAAATTAGTGTTGGACAATGAGTTTAGAGCAGAGCAATTGATGGAGTACCTAAGAGCAGAAAATGTTGAAATGCGTCACACAAAGTCAAATAGTCATACTGAAAATGCTGATGTTGAGCGACTACACTCAACCACCCTCTTAGAAAAGATAACAGGCATTTAGAATAGTAAACTCTCAGTGGAAATGAAAATACAGATGGTTGTAAGAAGTTATAACGATCGGTACCATACAATAATTAGGTGAACCCCTAAGGAAGCTAAAGAGCGTGCAAAAGTCGAAAAGCTTCAAGAAATAATTAATAAAACAAAAAGTCATATAATTAGGAAAGAAATAATAATCGGGAAAGTTACATAGAAAGTAGATTAGTAGGACCTATTAGAAATTAGAAAAGATTTAAACATAAAGACAAAACCTATTATAGAAAAAAAAAATCATGTTACACATATTAAAAAACCATTGAAATCCACAGATATTCAACATCATAATGATATTCCTCATTAGGACGCTAATAACACAAAGGTTATTCCAAGTTAATCCAATATACGAAGGAGCAGGGTATATACAGATTATTGATCCTAAGGAAATAAATAATATATACTTACACAAGTTGAGGAAAACCAATTTGACCTAGAAAATAAAAATCGAACTGAAATCAATAAAATTAGCGCAAAAACCAAATCCATAATGCCCAATGATATAAGAAAAAAAGTGGTTTAATTAATTTCAATAATCTGTAAAGGGTTTTCCAATAAGAGGTGTTATTTTGATATTCAAAGAAAAATGCCATTTTTTGAGATAAATGATCGGATCTTTATTTCATTGTAAAGAGGAAGGTATGCCGTTAATAATGGAAGATAACATCAGCCAAATGACCACCACGACCACGCCTACAGGACCATATCGTTTTCATGAAATTTTCCATAATCAAATCGCAAAGTGGCTGCCCTATGTCCTCGATAGCCTCACGAATTCCATCTTTGAGGTCTTGAATCAACGCTGGGCTGTAGGCGTAGACCTTCTCTTTTACGTGGCCCCAAAGGAAGAAGTCGCAAGGTGTTAAGTCACAAGATCTCGGTGGCCAATTGTGATCGCCTCTTCGAGAGATAACACGGTCCGGAAACTTTCCCCGTAAAAGATCAATGGTTTCGTTGCTTGTATGGCACGTAGCGCCGTCTTGTTGAAAGTAAACGTTGTCCAGATCAATACCATCCAATTCCGGCCATAAAAAATCATTAATCATCTGTCGATAGCGCAATCCATTCACCGTAACTGTTGCTCCAGCCTCATTTTCGAAAAAGTAAGGTCCAATGACCCCGCGGGACCATAAACCGCACCAAACAGTCACACGTTGAGGATAGAGAGGCTTTTCAACAATAACTCTTGGGTTTTCCGAGCCCGCTGTTCTTGAGCGACGTGCACGGGTTTTATTCTTCACATCACTAACTTGTCCCGACAGCTCGAATTTTTCTACCAATTTCTGTATTGCGGTCCGACAAGGTGCTTCACGACGACCCAAAAATGTTCGAGTTTTACGAACCGTCTCTGCCACATTTTCACCATTTTTATAGTGAATTTTAATAATTTCAATGCGTTGTTGAATCGTGTATCGTTCCATTTTTATTAATGGCGTAGTTTCTACTTGTCAAATGTCAAAAAATAACAGCTCCAAAAGTGACATCTACCGAAATAGCGGGCTAATTAAAATAACACCTCTTATTGGATAACTCTTTATATACTCGGCTCCTTCGTATATTGGATTAACTTGCAATAACCCTTGTGTTATTAGCGTCCTAATGAGGAATATCATTATGATGTTGAATATCTGTGGATTTCAATGGTTTTTTAATATGTGTAACATGATTTTTTTTTTTCTATAATAGGGTTTGTCTTTATTTTTAATTAATTTGGGAGGTACGGTACAAAAATGGTTATTAGTTATTAGCTGATGAAAATAATCATGACGTTATGACTACAATCTACAAATAAATTACAATAAACACACTGCAACGATACAATAAATATACTTAAAAACGAAATAGAAGAAGACAAAATTAAAATGACAAAAGCATTCGACGAAATTAGAAAACAGAATAATGAAATTGTGGGAAAATCTAGATCAAATGACAAAACTAAGATATTTAGAGAATAAAGTAAGCTATAAGCCAGTAAGTATAATATTGATTTTTATAAATTAAAATTGACAAATCTAGAAATTATGAATTGTAAAGATGAACTCTTAGTGATTGCAATCAAGATACTCCAAAGCTATGTTCGAACCGATTTAAAATTAGTTACACTGTTACCTAAGAAGGACCTTTTAGAAATTGAAGAAAATAATGAACAGATTGTAGAATTTGAAGGCAGCGTATTTTTACGAGTGTGGACTTGGTTCTTTATTTAAAACACAACATTTCAGATAGAATTCAAAAGTTTTTTTCTTTATTCAATTTTACTGTTTCCTCTCCAAATCCATAAACAATTATCAAATCAACTCTTTAGTTATCGCTAGTACTGTACTTCTAATTATCACAATCCAAATAGTTTACTTCGTTCACTTCACTATCTGAAATAAAACTCGCCTCCTGGATGTGAGAAGCGCCGTATTCATACTCTACAAATTATCCTAGAACCTTCCTAAATATTCCGTTCTCCGTACCCAAAATTTGCTAGGATGTCACTAACCTAAAGTTGTTTCCATTTCCAATACGTGTCGCTTGTATCACTTTGTGGCGCGTGACAATATTAAGAAGATTTAATGTTAAAAGGAAAGAAACTCAGTAAGAATTATATTTGAAAAAGTCAGTGTAAATTTAGATATTTTTTAAGGCAGATGGACGAGTGATCCCAAGCACGGAGGACATAGTGGCCCATTGTGCTATCCTGCTAGAAACCCCATCACCAAAACCTCCCAGTCCTCTTAATGAAGCGCGTCATCTACAGATCGGAAGGCAAAACCTAGGGTATCCAGCCTACAACGGGCGAAGGCCGGACAAGTAAACAGAAAGTGTACGGTTGTCTCAGGCTCTCCTTCCACGCAGGCCAGACTCAGGGCTGTCAACAATTCTCATCCTTGTTAGATGAGCGTGAAGCGAACTGTGGCTGGTAAGGATGCCAACCACAGTTCTACATTGTTTGTTTTCGAGCCCCTTGATAAAATCAGAGATATTCCTATTGGGCTCATCAAGAAACAGTTTCGTGCACCTAAAAGTACTCAGGTGCTTTCATCTCTGCTGATGCTTCCTATGAACATCCGTTTTGATCAGAGACCCGATACTCGAGCTGGCAATGCGTACGGCTGGTTTCGGTCAGAAGAGTGGGGAATTAGAGCCAGCCCTAGCTGAAAGGTTGGCCCTTTCATTCTACATGATATCCATGTGATCAGGAACCCACTGAAGTGACGCCTTGTTGCGGATACACAACTTATCTACAGACGACCTGTAATCACCCAGTAACTTTGATGTTATCCGAGGGCCACCCAGTACCATCAAAGCTGTTGACTACCCAAAAGGATAGTTATGTCTTTACCCTTGATTTGCATATCAACGGCTATTTTTCCTGCCACCGTGATGGCGATGACTTCAGCCTGGAAGACAGTGGTGTGTCTTCCAAGTGAGTACTCCATCCCAGTGTAAGGTTCAAGAAAGCAAACGCCCGCCCCAGCTCGCTCACTAGTGAGAGAGGTGTTGGTAAAATTTTATAGAGCGGACCGGGGGAGGCTTGATAATGCACTTCCCTCAATCCACGACACCCATACAGCAGGACTCACAGAGGAGCGACGCCCAAAATTGGTTATCTGGTGCCATCGCATCACGCCAAATAGCAATGAGAAGAGTCAGTCCAGCCGTCCTCCAAACATCCCTCTGATGCTGCTTTTGTACTGAAAATTTAACGTCATCTTGAAGTTTTCTTTTAGAAGGATAGTGATGCCAACTACAACAACCAATGTAGGTAGGTATATTGACTTGGAAATGTCCGTCTTCAGGTGTAATGACAGCAGATAATCAAATTCGCATAGCCGAATAGTGTAAACAAAATTCGACAGAGCCGAGTAAAGTAAACAAATTTATCAATTTCCTTAGCTGAAAAAAAACGACAACTGATATGTTGTCTTAGATGAGTAGTTATAACTGAAAATTTGCTGCAAAAAAAAACTGTGGATTAAAAAGCCAAGAGAGAGCATGATATATAAAACTATATCACGGCTGCTTGGGATGGCCTAGAAAATTTTAGGTGGCCAGGTGGCTGATAATTTGATATAGCCCCTTCGCACGGCCAAGTAAAGTTAACAATATTTTTGTATCTAGGAGTGTGTATTGAAAAGTCATAAGTTTTCTAAGTTCATAATCAATCATATAAGCTTATGAAGCAGTAGTACTAAACTTGACTTTCATTATCACGACTAATTTAGGATACTTAAAAAAACCATGTTCACATTATTTACTTTTTATTATTCAACGATTATAATAAATAATTGGATCCAGATTAATATCATTCTCAATAAATTCAATTTTATATGATCGAACGTTTGGACCTCTGTTAATCACCGAGAAATCTCCCTGGGCATTTCTTTTATTCAAAGTATCGTCCGAAATTGTGTTGTATCGTGGAGGAAGAAATAGTTGATAATTCTCCAAATCCAGAATCACACGTGTTCCAAATGTAGTTGTACACCTTCTCGCTCCAAGAATCTTGTATTCTTTATCCAACTCCATTTGGCAGGTCTTCAGGGACAGTTGGTACTGCTCCACCTTCTTTAGTTCATCCATTGCGTTTGCTATTATTATTATTTTCTCCTTGCTTCCTATTTGTTTGAACTCCGGAATGTAACTGATAGTGAATCTGATTCAGCTCCTTAATTTATAGGCAATCTTCCAAAACACGTTTAATCCTGTTGTAACCAATCCGCGCAGCTGAATAAAGTAAAGAATGAATCATCCGCACGTAATTAGAAAACTGCTGTAAACAAATTCGCTGAATGAGTTATGCACACCTGTGTAAACAATTTCGCGGAGAGCAAACAAATTTAATCGAATGAGCCATCCTCACGTAATTTGATATAACCGCTGTAAACAAATTCGCTGAATGAGTCATGCTCACCTGTGTAAACAAATTTACAAATTTAATCGAATGAGCCATCCTCACGTAATTTGATATCAGTTCAAGCAAGCCGCTAGGAGCCACCATTCAGTTTCAGTAAATCTCAGTGTTAGTTTAAAATATAAAAAAATTAAAAAAGGTGTTCGGTGTTAGTATATAAAAGTTTTTCAATAATTGAAAATTTACGAAAAGATGTGATGGAGTGTTTAAAAAATTCAGTGAATAAAAACAATATTGTTAAAAAGTGCAATAGAATCATGCATAAATTTCAAGTTGTATTTCGGGAATGTAAAAAGAATGCTAGGAAAAGACATTTCGAGAGCTGTCTGGAGCAAATTAAAGGATTGAGAGTACTACTGGGAGCTCCCCGTCGAGGTGGAGGAATTACTCGCGTAAGAAAAACTGATTTTGTAATATGGGAGGAAATACAGCGTTCGCAGACAGAATTCGACAAGCTCTTATTGTAAATTTGAAACATATCGATCCGAAACTATTTATGCAACATGTTGCCAAATTATTTATGCGCCGCATTCAGAATACTTTAAGACGTTATAATATTAAAGTTTCTACAACGTTTTGCGTTAAATTTAATAAAGAAACTGATGACAAAGAAATTTTAAAAGACATTAAATATTGCCAAGTGGGAACTGCTCCAATTAGTGCAGATGATAATTTAGAGGAGTGGTTTAAATCAAATATTTTCGATCCAATACTCACTCATATGGAAGAATTCTAGGAAAAAGACAGTGGCTGGGCACTGCACTCTATAATACATCTAGCAGTACACATGAAAAAATTTGAATAGCTCCGAGGATCTTCGTATATATCGCTACCAAAGGAAATTGCATCAAAGAAAGCTTGAATTAATGTGAAAAATAATGATGAACCATGCTTCGCATTTGCCGTAACATCAGCTGTACTTAATTTAACTGGGATAACATTCGCTTAAGCAAATTAAGTAATTTGAAGACCAGATGGTTTGCATTAAAATTGCAAAAGATCCACAGCTGCACAGGAAAAGCTGAACATCAGGTCAATGCAGCCCCTGTCTAAAGAGGAACGGCATTCACATATGGAAAATGCTTGCTGCCAGATATGCGAAAAAACGTTTGCAGCCGATGAGGAATGAGTTCGGGTTCATTGCCAGCTCAGAATGCATGTAATCTGATGTATCAAGATTGCTCCATAGTTCCAGTCATTTTTCACAATTTATCTGGGTATGATGCCCATTTCATAATTAAGGGTAAAACTACATCCTTCTCAGTTAAAGTTGATCTCTTAAAAATTAACAAGGAAAAATATATCTCGTTGAACAAGCACATGGATGGCAGTCACATAAAATTCATATTCTTCGATTCCTTCCGTTTTATGGCTGAATGTTTAGATAAGCTTTCATAATTGCTGCCAATGGATAAATTAAACACTACAAGATCAGTATGGCAGGTGCAATGGTGTTTTCACATATGACTTTATTAATGAATGGGATAAATTGGCTTTCCTGAACTTGCCAACACAGGAATCGCTCTACAATAAACTGACTTACAGTGCTATATCTCCTGAGGGCCACAATCATGCTGAAAAGGTTTGGCAAACATTTGAAATACAAACACTTGGTGAATATTCAGATCTGTACCTTAAAATCGATGTTCTTCTATTGGCCGATGTGTTTGAAAAGTCTCGAGAAGTGTGCATGAAGATTTACAATTTAGATCCAGCACATTATTACACCATGCCAGGCCTAACATGGGATGCTATGCTAAAATACACTAAAGTGAAATTAGAGCTGACGCAGATATTCTGCTGTTCATAGAGAGAGGCATTCGAGCTGGTATAAGTCAATGCTCGAACAGATATAGCAAAGCAAATAATAAATAAATGGAAGATTTTAAGCCTGACGAGGAAGAGAAATACCTTATGTATTAAGATGTGAATAACATTTATGGATGGGCCATGTCACAGCATTTACCAACCGGAGGATTCAAATGGGTTGATACTCTCAATATTGACGTTTTCGAAATTCCTGATGACTCTGCAACTAGATACATATTCGAAGTCGACTTGGACTATCCTCAACATATACATGATAAGCATAAGGACTCACCGTTTTGCTCTGCGCATGCAGCACCACTTGGAGCAAAATTAGAAACATTTTGACGACATTACATCCTAAAACTAAATATGTTATACACTACTGAAATTTGAAGCAATGCTTATTACATGGCTTCATCCTGAAAAAAGTGCAACGGGTTCTTCAATTCGACCAATCAGTTTGGCTCAAGCCATATATTGACTTAAATACCACCAAACGGAAGCAGGCTACAAGCGATCATGAGAAGGACAGCTATAAGAAGATGAATAACACAGCTTTTTGTAACACCATGGAAAATGTTCCCAAGTATAGCGATATCAAGTTTTGCGTCGCTATGGTGCACAAGCACGGATTGCGGTACCCAACTTCTACAGTGCAACGATATTTGATGAGAATTTAGTTGCTGTGGAATTAAGGCGACTCAAAATCTTATTCAATAAGCCTCTCTATATCGGAATGACAGTTATGGAAATTTCAAAGATATGCCTCTACGATTTCCACTACAGTTTTATGCAGCGTGAATTTGGAGATAAATTAAAGTCATGTATACACATACAGATGCTCTAATATATGAACTTGAAGAGAAAAATGCATATGAGTTTATGACCGAAAATATAAACAAATTTGATACAAGTGATTTCTCAGAAAATAATCAATTCAATTTACCGCTCATGAATAAAAGGATTCCTGGTCTATTGAAAGATGGGAAAATCATGAGCGAATTTTTAGGCTCGCGCTCGAAAATTTACAGTCTGCGTATAAACAATGGTAGAACTGTAAAGAAAGCAATAGGAGTAAAGACTAATATAGTCCAGAGGCATATCAATTTCTAACACTACGTGGAATGCTTGAATAACAAGCGAGTTTTAACTGCTAATCAGAGCTCCATACGATCGCATAACCATAATGTCTGCACGATCAGCCAAAAGATGAAAGCTTTGAGCCCATATGATAACAAATTATAGGGAAACCGATTTAAGGAAGTGCAACCATTGAATGATACACTAAGAATTAAATGTTAATATTTTTCAATTAATAATAAATCTATAATGATATTTTATATATAAGTTTTTTTTATTCAATTTCCCTACCAAGTCCAGAACTCCTGAAGGTATTCCTTAACAATATTTGCCCACTCCAACGATCTCCTAATCGGGCGGTTGAGCGTTTTACCCAGAATGCTAGGACGGCGTGAGGAAAAACATTTACACGTGAGGCTCCATCTTTGCCCCTGGCCTCACTTTTGAAACCGAAAGGGCGTCTGGTCCTTGACTTTCATCTGGCAGTGTGTCTTGTAGGCTACAACCCATAGTCAACTTCGTCACCGGGTATTTTATACAGCTTTTCAAAACAGGTCTGATAACAAATAAACAGCTTTTTCAAACAGGTTTGATAACAGATATATAGCTTTTCAAACAACTCTGATAACAGCTTAACAGCTTCTCAAACAGCTCTGATAATAGCTTAACAGACTTTAAACAAGTCTGATAACAAGCAAACAGCTTTTAAACAGGGCTTAATAGCTTTTCAACAGGTAATATATAAGCTTTTTAAACAGCTTCAAAACAGCTTAACAGGTTTTAAAACAGCTCTGATAACAGCTCAACAACTTTTTAAACAGGTCAGATAACAGCTTAACAGCTTTTCAAACAGCTCTGATAACAGCTTAACAGTTTTTCAAACAGCTCTAATAACAGCTTAACAGCTTTTCAAACAATTCTGATAACACCTAAATCTCGTGTAGACATTATGGTTATGCGATCGTATGGAGCTCTGATTAGCAGTTAATACTCGCTTCTTATTCAAACATTCGACGTAGTCTTCGAAATTGAGGCTTATTGAATAAGATTTTGTGTCGCCTTAGTTCCACAGCAACTAAATTCTCATCAAATATCGTTGCAATGTGGAAGTTGGGTGCAGCAATCCGAGCTTTTGCACCATAGCGACCTTCCCACTTTACGTAAAGCTTTTTATCACTATACTTGTGAACACTTTCCATGGTCTTACCAAAAGCTGCATTATTCATCTTCTTATAGCTGTCCTTCTCATGATCGCTGGTAACCTGCTTCCGTTTGGTGGTATTTAAGTCAATATATGGTTTAAGCCAAGCTGATTGGTCGAATTGAAGAACCCGGTGCATTTTTTTTAGGTTGGGTCAATTTGATAAGGATTGCTTCATATTTCGGTAGTGTATAACTTAGTTTTAGGATGTAATTTTGTCAAAAGCTTTTCTAATTTTACACCAGGTGGTGCTGCATGCTGAGAGCAAAACGGTAAGTTTTTATGCTTATCATGTAGATGTTGAATATAATCTAAATCGACTTCGAATATGTATCCAGTTGGAGAATCATCAGGAATTTTGAAAACGTCAATATTGGGAACATAAACCCATTTGAATCCTCCGGTTGGTAAATGCTGTGATATGGCCCATCCATAAAGGTTATTTATATCATAATACATAAGGTATTTCTCTTCCTCGTCAGGCTTAAAATCTTCCATTATTTATTATTTGCTTTGCTATACCTGTTCGAGCATTGACTTATACCAGCTCGAATGCCTCTCTCTACGAATAGCAGTATATCTACGTCGGTTATCAACTGTAGTTTCATTTTTATTGTATTTTAGCATAGCATCCCATGTTAGTCCTCGCATGGTGTAATAATGTGCTGGATCTAAATTGTAAGTCTTCATGCACACTTCTCGAAAGTTCTCAAGCACATCGACCAATAGGAGAACTTCAGTCTTAAGCTATAGATCTGAATATTAATAAAGTGTTTGTATTTCAAATGTCTGCCAGATTTTTTTTCAGCATGATCGAGTCCTCAGGAGATATAGCACTGTCAGTCATTTGGTTGTAAAATTCTTCCTGTGTTGGCAAGTGCTGGAAATCCAATTTTGTCCAATCGTCAACGAAGTCGTATGGGAAGACTCCTTTGCGCGTAAGTATCTTGAAATCATCATCATCCAATTGCTGCCGTCGGATTCAATATTGACTCAAGATCGGCATACACACAAAACGGGGTGGGATTCTTATGGTTATAATTTTTATATTCCAACCATTTCTTTTCCTCTGATGGAAATATAATTCTGCAATCATTATGCTTCTCACATTCAGGAATGTGTGATGCTAATTTTTCTTCAGAGTAAAAGTAGAGCAAACATCTGTCGCATATATACTTTCTACCGTCATGTTTCGAAATTTGCGTTGATATGAGCCGGGAAATATCTTTAAACCAACAGAAATGATATCTGCCGTCATCATCATCATCGTCATCCATATGATCTTCATCCTTTGTATTATCATAGTCATCTTGTATTATAAGGAGATTTATATATCGCACCATCCTGTGTTTCGTATGTCTAACTGGATCTGTTGTGAAGAAATGCTCTTTCTCTAAGATGAATACGTTAACTGATAAATCGTTCTGTCCCTCAAATTGTGTAATTTGCTTAAGTGTGATGGGAAATATTATCCCAGTTAAATTAAGTACAGTAGAATAATGTGGATATGATGAGGTCCAATCGGAGTGAACATTTGCAGGACATAACGCTGAGATTATGGCCAACGCGAAGCATGCTTCATCATTGTTTTTCACATTAATGCAGGCTTTCTTTGATGTAATTTCCTTTGGTAAAGGTACATACGAAGATCCTCGTAGTTGTTCAAACTTGTTGATGTGTACTGCTAAATGTATTATAGAGTGCAGTGCCCTGCCACTGTCTTTTTCCTGGAATTCTTCCAGCTGAGTGTGTATTGGATCCAAAATATTTGATTTAAACCACTCCTCTAAGTTATCATCTACACTATTTGGAGCAGCTCTCGCTTGGAAATATTTGATGTCTTTTTTAATTTCATTTTCACCAGTCTCTTTAACAAATTCACCACAAAACTTTGTACAAACTTTAATATTAAAATAATGTTTTAAGGTATTTTTAACACGGCGCGTAAATAATTTGGCAGCGTCTTGCATATATAGCTCCGGATCGATATGTTTTAAATTTGCAATAACATCTTGTCGAATTCTGTCTGAGAACGCTGCCTTTATTTCCTCCCACTTTACAAAATCACTTCTTCTTACGCGAGTAATTCCTCCACCTCGACGGGGAGTTCTCAATAGTGCTCTCAATGATTTAGTTTGCTCGAGACAGCTCTCGAAATGCCGTTTCCTAGCACTCTTATTGCACTTTCGAAATGCAACTTGAAATTTATGCATGTTTCTGTTGCACTTTTTAATAATGTAGTTTTTTTTTTCCCGAATTTTTTAAACACCTCGACACATCCTTCCGCAAGTTTTTAATTATTGAAAAACTTTTATTTACTAGCGCGGTTGTCAATTTTATTTATTTTTGTATGTCTTTAAACTATCACTGAGACTTACTAATACTGACTGATGCTCCCCAAGAGTTTGCTTGGGCTTTTATAGGAACGGTTTGTAAACATGAATGATTCCTCTGATAATCATTGCACAGGATGAATTCCAACGAGTTTGCTTACAGGCTGAGATGATATCGAATTACACGATACACGAAAAAGGCATAAATCATTCAAATTAATTTGATTGCTTTATTCTGCTGGTCGAATTTGCAAATATTGATGAGATTGTTTACATGAATGCTTTTCTAGATAAAAAGAGAATGTGAAAATTTGTTTACTTTATGCGAATTCCAATGAAACGTTTCGATCGGTAAAATTCTTGGAACAATAAAATTGTTTGGCTGGCTAAGTGTGGTATCAAATTACATGAAAATAAGAAATGTGCTGATATTGCTTAAATTTGTTTACACAGGTGTGCATGACTTATTTAGCTAAAATGCGAATTTGTATACAGGAAATTTACACATGAACCATTCAGCTTAAATGCGAATTTATTTACAGCGGTGATATCAAATTACATCATAAACAGGGGAAGCATGCCTAATGTTTGGTAAACATTTAATATTTGATACCCAGAACCCCAGTGCCCGAGAATCCCCAAAGAAAGTGATGCAGAACTTCTGATATCTACAAATTCCTCGCTAAGAAATATTCAAGTAAGAAAACAGCAAATCCATGGTCACACCATGCTGATATCTACAACTCCCCAGGGTAACTTGATTTATTAGTAACATTGATAACACCTGAAAAGGTAAGATCTCGAAAAGCAAAGCCCTAAGAGGATTTCTGATGAAAATTTCGTCTCCTTAGAACTAATACTCCCACCCTCCACCATATAGAATCCATTAGTATGAACAAAAATATCCTAGTGTCAACTTTAATTATTACTAATATTAATTGAAAACCAAATCGCGTACATCTCAAAACCATAGCTCGTCGAAAGTTTCTGATGAAAATTTCGTCCCCCGTCGCACCCCACATCTCCTATAATCCATTGGCATGAACAAAAATTTCCTACTATTCACTTTAATTATTACTAATATTTGTTCAAAACCAAAAGCCTACATTTGGGCGCTCAAGGAAAATCATAATAAAACACCTATATTTAAGCGCAGCACCCCCATGAACAAAAAAACTTGAATTATTACTAATATTATCTATATATAAAAAGGTAAAATTTCTAATATCTCAAAAACCATAGCTCGTAGAGGATTTCTAACAAAAATTTTACCCCCCTCTAAGCCCCTGCCACACTAACACCTTCTAGAATCTATTGGCATGAAGAAAACTATCCTAGGTAGCTTGAATTATTAATTACATTAACTATATCTGAAAAGGTAAAATCGCTAATATCTCGAAAACCAGACCCCGTAGAGGATTTCTGATGAAAATTTTATCCCCCTTAATTTCACCTCCCCAACCATCTAGAATCCATTGGCATTAACAAAAATGTCCTACTATTAATTTTAATTATTACTGATATTAGTTCAAAACCAAAAGCCTACATTTAGGCGCACCAATCCAAGAAAACCGTATTACCGGAATATGCTGGTAGTACCGGCTAATGCCGCTAGGGTGCAGTCAAGATCAAATGATACATCCAAGACATAAGCCAAGAGTCAATGATGTATGCAAGACATAAGCCAGTCAAGATTTAATGGTATATCCAAAACACAAACACATATTTGGTATGAACTCAAAACCACCTAGCGACGGTGGCGCTATCTTCTGGTGAGAGTTCTAGGTAAAAACTCTGGTTCAGAACTCTACCCATATATAGCAACTTTAAAGAATATTCATACAACACCTCCATGGCCTAATGGTAGTGCGCCTCGGATTTTACAAAACCAAGCGCTCTCGGATCGATTCCAGCAAAAATCCAACATTATTTTATTAAAAAATCAGCTAAGACAATAGCTTGAACAGCTCCTGGTCAGGCAGACGGTAGGGAAGGAATTGCCCAGGCAGGCCCTGTGACGTAGACCACTAGACGGAGTCCCCATCAGTGGCCCAGAACCAGAGCCACCAAAATAATTGGAACTATCCGGACACTTTTTGTATGGAAAAAGTGTCCAGAACTGTCATAGCGTAACTACTAACAATTTCTAGAAATTTAAGGGAGAACGATTATAATGAGAATAACAGTGCAAACGCAAACAAACAATGCACTGAGGGGGAGCAGGACGAAATATTTACTTTGATTTATATATGAATTATTATGCATTTAAAGGTTAAGATAAGAAATGCGATTTTTTCATGTCAGCAATAGGTAGTACTTAATAAATCTTATATATGTACGTAAGTATATGTAGATATGTACATTTATATCCAGTTATAAAAGCATATTTAAAATCATATGCTCTATTACAAAAAAAATCTTTTTCATAGCACTGATTGCTCCGAAGATCAAATCAGTTCAAAGACTGCGAGTCATAAATCAAACCAAATTAAATTAAAAGAAAAAATGTCTAAGTAGAAAAATTATTCATATTGTCACTTGCAAGTGTCACCTGTTGTAGGAGTGAACGATGAAGGGTATTCTCTATCTAATTTGTAGAAGTATTAATTTTTTCCATTTAGGATATCAAATTATTGGCACAGAACATTTGTTGCTGGCAGCTTTACCCCGCGTAACGTCCCAACCTCACACAACCTTAAACCAATGACAACATTTTTTTTTTATTTAATTACTGGACCCCACGCGCTCATAATGCGGATAACTTCATTCTGACTGTCTGTCCCTCGTTAGTCCTTGCTTATGAGGAAAAAGATAATTAAGCAGAGCTCGCTACCTCTTGGTATGCGGCCCAGTTTGCAAAGTAAAACTGCCATCTGGGCTTAATTACAAAAACACAAAATTATATTTTTTGTCGTTATTCTTTGAGCTTTACGTATTTTTACACAGGAAATATGCGGACACATTTTTCCTGAACGAAGGCAATGTGTTGGGGGAGAAAATTAGCAATCATAATTAAAACGTTAGTGCATAGAGGTATGCAGATTTCGTGAAAGAATATTATTACGATATTACGATCTTGTTATCTTATAAGATTTTTCACAAATTAAAATTTAAAAACTTATGTGTGCCTTTATTTGCTGTGTATTTACTGAATTTTTATTCATAGGGAGTTTTTGTATTTCAGCATATACCCGTGGAATATTATTAATCAACTCCTATAGTTTGGATATTTGGAATCATCAAAGTTGACTACTAAGAGTATTCATATAAAGACATGATTTGGACAATAGGAAGTGAGAGCTTTACTGGCATATATTATAAAAAGGGACGAAGCTTTTACAGAAATAAACCAATATAGCATCGGAGTTATAGGACTTAAGGAAGCCAGACGGTATAATTCGGAGAGCAAATTTTATGGATTGTTACATGTTAATGATGAAAGAACATAAAGTCTGACATTTATAGGCTGAATTTGAACGATATTGAATTTTACTTACGAGTGATTGATGTTCTTGGCCTAAATGGACATTACATTCCATTAGGGTTATTATCTTGACATTTAAAGCTTTCAATTTTCAATAGTCGTAAAAGCAAAAAAATTGACAAATGGACGTTGATTTAATTGAAGATTTGTATCTTTTATGGACATTATATAAAAATTATAAGAAGAATCGGAAGAAAAATCGGCAGCACTTTCACTTTCTTTTATCTTTGAAGGGACCGCCTGTCCGTTCACATTCTTCTTCTATTTTCTTCTTACTTATGTAACTTAACTTACGAATACGTCTATTGTGATTCAGCCATATGTTCAGTAGAAATCCGTGGATGGCACCAACAGTGTTCGACATACCCATGGCAGTGGCGGATACAGCGGGGGGCGATCGGGGCGATCGCCCCCCCCTAGAGCTCTAATAATAATAAATCAAAATTTATATTCTAATCCAATGAAATAGAAAATACAAAAAAAAAATTTTAAAAAAGACCGTTTCTAAACCGTCGTTAAAAAAATAGAAAATAGTTTCTCCCTTCATTTCTCCAGAGTTTCCCTTCATTTTGCATTTAATTCAATTTTTAATTTATATTACATTTGTATATAAATTTTAAAATTTTCAAGGTATACAGAGAAAACAAAATCTGGACAGCTCAAATTACACTACAGTGAATAACAATTTCCCGAAATTTAAATTTGGAACTCCCAATGTTTATCAAAATACTTAATTAAATTACTTTCCTTTGAATATGCTTTCTTTGTGTACCATGAAAATTTAAAAATTTTTATACAAATGTAATTTGATCAAATAGAAAACTCTAGATAGTTATTTGATATATTTATAGTTTTTTCCTTTTTAGTCATAAATTATTCTCAAAAAATGTAAAATTATATCACTAATGAATTTTCAGTTCAAGCATTGTTGCACTTTTTTGTGATCGAAAGCTCACAAAACCCGGGTATTTTGATGAAAAGTAGTATGTTGGGAAAATTATCATAGCCGGGGTAATTAATCTCAGATTCAGTTGTCCTGCAAATAATTAATTTAAGGCAAATAGGATAATATATATTAACCCTACCTAATTAGCATTCCTCGAAAATTTCTTCCACCATTTAAGTTGCAAGAAATTGCAGTCCAGCCGAAGAAATTATGGTGTTTTAGCGAAATGCAAGTGTGACCAATGTATGAAAAACACCAGTAGTAAGGCAAGCAAGAATTGTATAATGTCTTTTTTATGTGGGATTAAATTTTACTATGCTTACGGGATCAAAAACTTATATTATATAGATAAAAGAACTCTGGCGATATCTGAATGCTAATGAAATTTTCATGCCAAAACGAAATGAGAAAGCTATACAGATCAGTCCACAGCTGATGGCAAGTGCGGTTATAGGAGGCGATGGGGGCGATCGCCCCCCCCCCCCCCCTAGAGCAAACCTCTGGATCCGCCCTTGACCCATGGTGGTAAACCATTAAGAAACTCCTGTAGTTGAATTAAAGTCGAATGCCCGGGACCTCCTTAAGTATTTTGTATATTTATTATAAATTGCAACAAGTCAATATCTAAACTCAAGACTTTTTTTTGTTAACTTTATTACTATAACACTACAGCTAGCTTAATAATAGCAAAAGGAAATGCTGCATGCGTTGAAAGTTGCGCCCCTGTTCATTTATATCTAAGTATATAGTTTAAAATTATAAATCACTTTAAATTATTGTAACTTAAAATTTGCTGTAAATAAATTTCTATATGTAAAGTGAGATTTGCAAAATAATAGTAAGCCATTCCACATGAAATCAATTTCCTTAGATCCCGACCGGCCATCTCCAATTAGGATGAAACTTTCAGAGTTTGTATAGAATATGAAAATAGCTCACCAATATTTTTTTGTTTCCCGGCAGGGGTGTTAGAAATTTCGTGATTTTACGATGAAACGTGTTTTTCAAAAAATCTTATCGAGAAAGCGATTCTTCTCTTTTTTTTTCTTTTTTTATTAATAATAATAATATATAATAATATATATTTATTTGGCAACTGTACAAAGATTTTAAAATCTTATTAATATTCAGAACACTAGTTTATAATTTACAGGTAGGTCAATAAGTGATAATAACTACTAACTTAACTAATCAGAAAAAAATAATATCTAATCTTTATAAAAAAAAAAAAAAAAAATGAATGATTACAAAAAAAAAAAGTTAAGAAAAATTCAAAAAAAGAGAGAAATGCGAAAAAAAGACAAAAAATAGATTATATTTACATAATTGTTGTTAAAGTATAGAAAGAATGTGCATTTAGGTAAAATTGGTTGATTTTAACAATTTAAGAAAAACCTTGCTGGAGCCCACGCGCTGAAGTTCAGATGGTAATAAATTCCATTTGCGAGGAACTTGAACAAAATAAGAACGCTCTCCAAGTTGTGATCTGCAGCGTGGCATACAAATATTTACACCTCTTTGTGATCGTAGAAACTGCAGCTTGTTGAAGAGGTACTCAGGACTTTTATGATTTATTAACTTGTGCAAAAAATACAAGTTACGGTGAGAAAGGTAGATATCTAAGGGGAATCCGAGAATACTGTTACGATATGGGGAGATATGGGAGCTACGGGGCAGTTTATATACATACCTAATAAAATCATTGAATGCAACCATGAGCCGTCTGTGGCAGACTGAATCAAACTTCGAGAACAATATCGAGCCATAAAGGAAATGTGGAATAATCAGCGTACGCACTAGTTTTAGACGCATTTCGGTAGACAGAAGATATGCAGAGACCCATAACTGACGAAGGGAGTCATAAACTTTTCCAATAATATTACTAACATACTTGCAGCAACTTAAGCTAGAATTTAATATTATTCCTAAATTCCTAATAGAGTCACGATATGGCAGAGTTGTATTATTGAGTAAAACAGGAGGTAGTCTTGAAGCATCAATGTTGCTTTTATATATCGGAATGGAATTAGATTTGCTTGGATTCAATACCAATTTGTTATCAAGAGACCATTCGTAGATTCGTTGTAAGTCATCATTTAGCCGGGAAATGCAATCATCCTGTAGTCCAATTGGGCGGCTCAGATATAATTGGACATCATCAGCATATAGATGAATGATGGAGTCCTTAATCACATTGGGGAGATCATTTATGAATAGGCTAAAAAGAAATGGCCCAAGGATAGAGCCCTGAGGTACGCCACAACAGATAAGACGAAAAGCGGACAGTGAGTTACCTACTTTCACAGCTTGATGTCTGGAAGATAGGAAGTTTCTGAACAGCTTCACAGCTGAGGAAGAGAAATCGAAACTTTTCTTTAATTTATTAAGCAGGTGAATGTGGTCCACACTATCGAAGGCTTTACTAAAGTCTAGAAGAGCAAGAATGATTAACTTATCATTATCAAGAGCTTCATTAATATCAGAAATGACTTTTAATAGAACAGTTTCACAGCTATGTCCCTATCGAAATCCAGATAAGGTAAGTGTAAGGTAAATTAGCACAATCACTATATAATGTGTCAGTGTGAATATTATTATAATCACGATAATCAAAGAATTAGATATAGAGATCGCGGAATCTTTCTTTGTGACTGCAAATTCTTAAATAAGTAAATAACTGAATGCCAAATGAAGCTAAATGCTTCATATTTTTCATAAAAATGTTTTGTTTTATTTTCAGTATGTCTCAGGTTGATTTGGTCAATAATCATGTATCCGAAGCATGTTACCCCATTATTATTTTTATGCTTATAAACACAATTATAACATCCTCTTTGTCAAAATTATGTGATCCTGTCTGGATGATAATTATATATTGCTATCCTATTTCAATCCATCAACGCCTGCCTACAATAAATTTATGATATTTATTAAGAATTATTAAATAATGAAGTATGTATCAGATAATAATTCAGAGTCAACTTCATTGGAGGATATTGATAATACCCTTAGCATAATTGAATTCAATTTTGATAGCTATAAAGATAATAAAAACATAAACATAAGTAGGTACTCCAAAACAAAAACAAACCTTTTATTTAAGTATTTTTATATTTTTATGTAACAAAGAATACAAATATTGAAAATATTGAAGTCGACATAACAATTAGTTTCTTCAATTATTTTACCCGATGGAAAGAATATTGAAATGCCTAATATCCTTTTACGACCGATACGTCAAGACATAAACAATTTGTTATATCCCTATCAGCTTTTAGCAGAAAGACAAATGGCAGCAGTGAGTTTTCCGTGAACAAGTCCTATGAAACAACGATTGTATTAGAAACCACGTACATATTTTTGCAATTCAGGGAAATAATCCTGACGACTATCCTCATTAATTTTTCGTATTCACAACTGCAGCTTTTTCCTTAATGCCGCAATATTCTCCAAAAGTTTCAAGATGTGCATATTATTGTCTTGCAAAGACAAATTCAAAGTATTCCGTTTGCTAAATTTATCGGACAAATATATGTAAAAGTCTAGTTTGTCGAAGTACCTTGAGTTTGATGGACTTTCCTCTTGTACGAAAGTGCGAATTCCATGACGTAACTCGAATGCACATACATGCATAGTTTTTTTAACAATCTGGCTTTTGGTGACCTAGTTTTTATATAGTTTACAACATCTATAATACGTACTAATATCAAGTTCAATTGAGGGCTCTTTGACTGTGCAAGCGCTTATACCTATGGATGATGCAATGGGTCCACATAGCAAGCGGTGCGTTTGCTGCGAATAAGTGCCTGTAATCTACCATAGCGGCCAGACATTCATCGAGCACCATCAGTACATATACACCGATGCACTTTTCCCAATCCAAATTATTTTCTGCTATAAACTTGACAAACATCTCAAGCAAGTCTTGATCCTTTGCACTTTTAATGATATTTTTGTAGAAAGTTCTTCAACGATAATATTATCATCTAGAAAGCGTACATAACAAATAACGTCAGCAGCTCTGTTACTTCTAATATAGCCTTATCAAGTTACAGTCAAAACTCTTTGCCTTTTATTTTCTCTTGATCTTTGAGATATTCAGGTATATAGGGTATCCCGTATGTGGTGTTACACCCGAAGGCTATGGGTAGAGCTAGGGCTGCCATCTCTAAAATTATGAAACTAGAACAGCAAGTTCGAAAGCCCCGGATTTGTGAGCTTGAAACCCGGACATTCTTCCCAGATAATGTTACTACTGAAATGGGTTCAAATTGTTGTATTGTGTCTTTCTTTACTTATAAACCGTTTGTGTGTTCAGTGAGCTTCTTACTTTTGTCCACTGTTGAGAAATTAGTGAGAATATTCTCTCTACGTTGGTATTATGAGGTAGTATGCTAAGAAATACTGTGAAATCTTGAGTAACCCTGTGCACAAAGGAGCATTCGATGTTTTTAAAAAATTAAGCCAATGTTGATGTGCGCTCAAGACGCGCTTAGCTTTTGGCTGAAAGTTTTTAAATTCACCCAGTCATCTATCAATTATTTGTGATCAATTTCGGTGTTCTTTTTTGTACAAATAAAACAGTATTTACAATTTCAGTCCATCGAGTATTCTCAGTATGCAAAACATCTAATAAAACTTGGAACGGGGAACATTTGCAGATGCATTAGCAGAAATTAGTCCAGACACTAACAACATCACTACCAAAACCAAGCTCACACAGAACGAATTGAAACTTCCTACTATCAATATACCGACATTTAACGGCTTTTATTTGCCATGGACCACATTTAAAGATCTATTTGAGGTAAATAATAATAATAACGAATCCCTGACAAATGCTCAGAAGTTACATTATTTAAAATGCGATTTATCAGGGGCGGCAGAACAGATTTTGAGACGTCTTAGTATAACTGAAGCTAATTATCATACTGCGTGGAGAGCTCTGCTAGATAGATATGAAAATAAAAGAATACTAGTAGATGCCCAACTAGCGCTTCTATTAAATCAGCCGCCTGTTACAAAAGAAATCTCGCACCAAATCAAACGCTTATTAGACATCACAAACGAGTGTTTACTTGGGACCTCTATTTAACAACAAGGAAACTCCAAAGCTCAACCATCTATAAACCTTTCTGGAAAGTCATTTTCAAACTTTAGACCGAATCTCTGATCAACAGAAGTATGTAGTAAAGTCTTCCAAACCACTTAACAGCACATATCATAAACCAAAGGCAAAATCATTTCACAAATCAACCACAGTATCGTGTGCGCTGTGCAAAAAATATCACACTGTAGGAGAATATCTCGAATAATTCAGACTGAGTCCCCAATAAAGGCAAGATGTGGCTAAATCAGAGGGTCTTTGTTTTAATTATCTTTCCCAGCGACACCATATAGCTAAATGTGGAAGTATTAGCAAATGTTATATATGTGGTATGAAGCATCATACTCTTTTGCATATCACTAAAACTACTCATCATGGAAACCAAGGAATTACAGTTAATATACCAGGCACTCTACAACCGGCAAACATGAATCCACAAGAATCTACCTCAATGGGCTTCCACACTTACCACACTACCGAATCATCTTCAAAACGCATTTTACTAGGCACTGCTTTGGTAAACATGCAATCTGCAACGGGAGATACCCTTACGTTTAGAGCCTTAATAGACCAGGGCTCTTAAGCGTCTTTCGTAACTGACCATGCCGCTCAGAAATTTCAAGTGAAAAGAAAATTCGTCCTGACATCGATAACAGGATTAAATAGCAATGTGAAATCTCACAGACTGCTTCAATTAAACATCGCTTCCTACACACAAGAATCGGATCCTCTACAAGTCAACTTACTAGTTATTTCCTCAATAACTAATTTATTATCCCCTATGCTCTTCGTAACTAAAATTAGAATTACCTCAAGGGACCTATGTTGTCCGATCCAACATATTGGAAACCAGGTAAAATCGACATTTTACTAGGAGCAGATATATATGCAGAGATTCCCTTGAATGGAATTAGGGTCCTATTGGGACTCCATTTCCGCAAAGAACTACACTTGGATGGATACTTTCCGGGCCCTCCCAAATTGACAGTGAGCAGAAAAACGTCGTTACTTTACTCAGCCGCGACAAACTCGATTCAAGTCTTCGACAATTTTGGGAAATCGAAGAAGTTCATCCGGAAACGAAACGGGCAGCTAACGAAATAACATGCGAAGAAGCTTACCAGAAGTCTATCACAAGAAACAAAGATGGCCGCTACACTCTCAGCCTGCCCCATTGGCGTAGCCAGCGTTTTGTTGTGGGGTGGGAAGTAGGGGGCAGACTGACACAATATTGAAGAAAAATATTCTTCAAGCAAGTATTGTTTTTCAAATATAACTTTCTAAAACGTTAATCAATGTTAAAACCAAGTTTCCTCACAAGAAGCAAACTATTTCATGGATTACCGTTGTTTTTTTCAACCAATGTATGCTTAAATTAAACAACAATAAGAATATTTCCTAAAACAAGAATAAAATAAGAACAATTTACTAATATATAATTATATGGTTTTCTAAAAAAAAGTTATTTCAAATTCATGGTTTTAATAAATTGTGAATGTATCCCAATAATAGCCCTGAAATTAGAAAATTTGATTTTTGAAGTAGTTTTTCGCATATATTTCTAGAACGGTTCGTCGGACAGTAAAAATTATTGTAACCAATTTCATAGGACTTCATAGTCTGAAGAACTTTTCAGTAAAGTAGAAACATCTCGGACTGATCGTCTTCACAGTACCTGTACATAAAAATTCTAAATTTTTATATGGCAACATCAAGAAGGGGTTGCGGGATTTATCCTATTTTTGAAATTATATTCATCATTTTTATGAAAATGCCGTGTACAAAATTTCAGCTCTCTACGTCGACTCGTTCTCAAACGGTGTTTAAATATATACTGGAAAACCAAAGTTTTGCATGGCAAGGCAATTCAACAAAGGAGTTGCCTGATTTATTCCATTTCCGATCTTAAATTTCCTTGTTTCTCGAATAGCTCGTGTGCAAAATTTCAGCTTTGTAAGTAAATCCGTTCTGCAGCTATCGTGAGGACGGACAGACATGCAAAAATTAAAATAACTTTTAATATTATGCTTGGGTGTCCAATCCATTTAGCTATACCTTCATTATTTCTATGTGTAACAAACGGAATGACAAACTCAGTTTACCCAATAGATTTCATTTAGGGTATAATATTCAGTAAACAGGCCAGAATAAAGCGATGCGAAGTACGCTGTTGTGTGCAAGATATTCGTCTGTTAAGTGGTTGTTAGATACGCTTAAGTGGATGAAGATACAGCAACGAATTGATTTAAATGTACCATAGCTTGTTATCTATGTGTTATGGCCAACCTACACATATTAATCACGATCATTCTGCTACACTTGTGCCCAGATGCATGTCATCAGAAAAATTTGGATCAACTTACAGTTATTGATATAAATAATAATTGTATCACAAATTCGTAGCATATAATGAGAATTGAATTATTATATTATCATATCGGTTAAGTCTACAATCGAGTTCTGGCAAAATAAAATTTTACACGGTCTCCAAATACATATTTCACATTAAAATTGCTGGTAAAATTTTGTCATATCTAAGAGCCAGATTTTGCGTACTGAATTCCTGGTTGTGTTGGTAGTCCATTTTTACATGTATTTACCCGCCATCCTTATTGTAAGAAAATTGTCAATTTATATTTGCAAGCACTGACCGAACACTTCATTTCTGTTTTTCTAATTGATATGAAGATTTTAACAGGCACTAAATAAAGTCCAAAGATAAATAGTTTTGAAAAGAATTTATTCGGTACTTGTGTTAAATTTCGCAAAAGAATTTTTAGTTGACTAAATCTACTCACAAAACAAAATCACATTTGACAATTCTGCACCCAGCTTTGACAAATCTTTCCTGCAGCATCTCACTTACTCTTATGTATAATCTCCTGCTCTTGACAAATTACGCTCATGTATACGAATTTTACACGATTCAACCATTCCAGCTTGCTTTATATTCTAAGATCTGGCTTATCACCACTCCTGTTTGCTACATATAAATTCTAAGGAGTGAGCTATTAGTGCACGGCTGTAACCGGCCCGTTAAGGCTTTTAATTTACAGTTTTTATGATGTCGCCTTCTGGTTTGACGAATAAAGACAAAAAATGTGATATCGCAGATTTACATGCAACGAAACAGAGCGGCAAATTGATTCATTTTCATAAATAAATGATAATGACAAGTGGCGGAATTTTCAGATTTACTCTCATGTAATACCGCGCTTTTGTGAAAGCACTTTTTTCTGAGATATTGAAAGAGGTAACCAAAGTTTGTTTCAAAGTTGTTGCTGTATAATCGTATGTTATTTGAACAGAACGTGCTTCTGTTTACACGCTTTGCTCTAAATAGGTTGGGTGTTATCAATATTGGGAGATCGTGGGAATTCTGCCATTAAGATATTGAAAAGGAGTAAATTGATATGTAGTAGCACTGATTACTTTCCGCCTAGTTGCTAATGTACTTTTATAGATATCTCTCCTATATCAATAAAAATTAATTAGTTTTCGAAAGTTACGTGAACTGAACTATTCCTTTTGGTGTATTTCTTATGCTTTTGGTACCTAGGATAAAAATGGTCGGAATTCGCATAATATAATAATTTGTGGGAAAAGTCGCCATTAATTCCCATTTTTGAGAGAATTTTACCCGCAACAATCTCCCAACGCTACTGTAACTCATTCTCTGATGGGCTTGGGAAAAATGAGAATTTTATTTGACTGATAGACATTTAAAATCTCCTTTCAGCACATTGGCCAAAACGATATTTGTCTTCTTCTTAAAAAATTGAGGTAGAGTAGATATACGAAAAATTTGAAAGGATTTTGAAGTTATTCAAAATTTTGCAAATAATTGAATAAAATCAATTATGATTGTAATATCTTACTACATGAAAGAAGAATGAATGAAAAAAAAAATTGCAAATTATTAGTAACAATTGCTTCGTAATTCTATGGGGGGGGGGGGGCACAGAACCTACACGGGCTTCTCTGGGGGGGGGGGCATTGCCCACCCATGCCCCTACCTCGCTACGCGCATGGCCTTCCCTTTAAGAGCCCACCAGGCCAATCAACCGCTTTTGGATTGTCTCGAAACCGTGCACTTAAAAGATTTCTTTGCAACGAGGCCAAGCTTAAAATGAATCCTCTGGTGCTGTCGGAATATAACATTTGTCTACAAGAATACTTAGACTTAAGACATATGATAATAATCACAACAACAGAAAATGATCATTGTGGCAAGAACATACATAATACGATTAACTTTGCCTGCTGTTACTTACCCCACCATGAGGTCATTGAGGATGGCATATCCATAAGGTAGCATTTACCGTGGATATTTCCGAAATGTATCGCCAAATTAAAATCACAGAAAATGACGTCGAATTTCAAACTACTCAGTGCTACGTTCGGTACTTCTTCAGCACCATATTTAGTGATACTCACACTTCAACAATTGGCGACAGAAGAGGAAACGAAGTTCCCACTTGCTGCATGTATTGTTCGCAATGACTTCTATGTGGACGACTTGATGTCTGGCGCGGATTCAGCAGAAAAAGCCATAGAACTATATCAACAACTGGTACATCTTACTAAAGCAGGAGGCTTTCAACTTAGAAAATGGACTTCAAATTGCAACTAATTGTTACAAAAAATTCCATCCAGTGATCTGGAGCTTAATCTACCATTGACCATAAGTGTCGATCTTTTAGTAAAAACCTTTGGAACATACTGGAATCCCTTGACAGGTGCTTTCATCTTCAAACTATCCCTTCCGCTAATAGAGGGTTACATCATTAAAAGAAAGATATTGTAGGCTATAGGTTTGACATGTGATCAAAAATGCAAAAATTGTTAAAATATAGAGAAGATCTACAATATATAGAACATATAACAATTCCCAGATAAGTTAGTACTAAACGTAAAGGATCTGTCTGCGTAATACACGCGTTTTGTGACGCATAGCAAAAAACTTACGCAGCTGTGCTATATCTAAAGATATGCGATTCTCCTAACTACATATATTGTAAATTTGTTAATTTCAAAAACAAGAGTAGCTCCCCTTAAAGATATATCTCTTTGCTTAAAGCTATGTGGAGCCATGTTACTCACTCGACTTTCTAAAAAAGTGTCAAATTCTTTGGGACTTCCCATCTCTTCTACCTATGCCCGGACGGACTCTACGATAGTTATCTCTTGGATCCGAGGTCATCCTAATCGATAGAAGTCCTTTGTTGCAAATCGCGTCACAGAAATCACTACAACTTTAAAACCAGATGCTTGGTGTCATATATCATCAGAACAAAATCCAACAGACTGTGCAACAAGAGGCATAATACTCGAGATATTAGAAAAATGTTTAATCTGGTGGCATGGCCCATAGTGGCTACGAAAGGCGTCAAACGAATGGCCCATTGGTGAAAACGAATTTCCTGAAACAAAAAAAAGAAGAGAAGACAAAAAACACTGTTTTGATTCATAAGGAAAATGATGAACTATCTATTATGACTCGAATTCATCACTTACTAAGCTAATAAGGGGAAAAACTGTTGCCGGTTTATCACCACACCACACCACACCTAATAATGCTCTGAACAAATTCTGTTTAGTCGCTCAAACTTAAGAATTTTCGAAAGAAAAAGCCAGCTTAAGAAAACATTCAACAATTTCGCCAAAAAGCCGACTGCTATCGTTAAACCCGTTCATAGATCAAGAAGCATTACTTCGGGTAGGAGGTCCACTACACGAATCTCATCTATTATTTTCTGAAAAACATCCTATCATACTCGCAAGCAAACATTCATTTACCAAGCTGAATACAGATTTCGCTCACCAGACTACGCTTAATGGAGGCATCCAGCTAACATTGTCGTATTTAAGAAAGAAATACTGGATCATAAATGCGCGCAATGCGGTATGTCATCATATTCACAAGTGTATCAAGTGTTTTCATAATAGACCACAACCAAACCTGCAATTAATGGGAAACTTGCCGAAGCCACGTCTACAAATTACCAGACGTTGACTACGCGGACCCATTGATATACGGGATTCAAGGGGTAGAGGTAATAAATCGTACAACTGGTATATTTCGCTCTGTGTATGTTTATCCATAAAGGGAATACATCTGGAAACAGTCATTGATATGACTTCAAATGCGTTTTCGGCTGCTTTTCGACGATTTGTTTCTCGACGTGGTCTACCGAGTTATTTATACAGCGACTGTGGGACAAATTTTATTGGTTCCAAGAACCAATTGGCAAAGGAATTTTGGGAAGCAAAGCAAACTAATAAAGAAATGGCAGAAATCCTAGCTAATGACGGCATCGATTGGCACTTTATTCCACCAGCATGTCCACATTTCGGAGGATTATGGGAGGCGGGTGTAAAATCTATGAAACACCATTTAAAAAGGATACTGGGGGTACCATATTAACCTTCCAAGAACTTACGATACTATTGTGTCAAATAGAGGCATGCTTGAATTCCCGTCTTATTTTTCCAATAATCAAGGACCTTACAGACTTGAGCATCCTAATTCCTGGGCACTTTCAAATAGGAACCGTTCTTGGAGCGGTTGTAGAGCCATCGCTCATCCTTCAGAACACATACGTTAAGTCGATGGCAGTAAATTCAGAAAATGTACCATGATTTTCAGAAAAGATGGAGCGGCGAATATTTAAACAGACTCCAACAACGGTCTAAATGGAACTCGAATCAGACCAATATTCAAAAGGGCGAGTTAGTAATTAGAGTGACCTATTACAAAAATTTGCTCTATATTTAGCTCAAGTGAAATGAACTAATACAATAAATTAGTCTAAAACTTAATTAATCTGCAATATAACAATAAATAATAAAATATAAACTAATATGAAATTCAATTAAAACCAAATAAGCAATGAACTAATATAAATTAAGAAAACTAACCTAAGAAATAATACTAATTAACTGAATTAAAAAACAAAGTCTAATGAATTGAATCTCACCCAACGCGACGGGTACACTCACAATCGGGTTCACGTTCAAATCGTCGTTCGTTATCGAAACAATCGTAGCTTCAAGAAACTATAAAAAGGATGATAATCTTCATATATTGCTGCAATACTATTGAAGCCATAAAGGTTGACAAACGATACCGAGTCCAACGCTGGATAAGGAGTAAGGGGTGTTCCCAGCTACACCTAATATAAATCAAGCTATGTTCTCTAAGTTTTGCATTATAATCAAGTTTCTAATTTAATATTTATGTCCCCTTGCAGTAATCGCCAGTGAGTCTTGAAATGGGATATTTCAACGGGACGGAGTATGTTGTGTCCAAAGACGATGATATTCACCTAAAAGAAAAAAAAATGCTTAAACATAGCAAAACTTCTTATACAAAACTTATCTTATGTCATTGAGCTCTTCGATAGGAATTCCTCGCACAATCTTTGCAACTTCAATCAAAATGCTATCATCAGCTGAAACAGTAAAGAAATTTGTAAGAAAACCATGTAAGAATTGTAAACAAACCCGCACAACTACTATCTGCACATAACGCATAGAAAATACCATTACGAACTAACAATGAATCTATAATAGTTCATTGTTAGTTATGAATAAAAAACGTTTGTTAAAAATTAACGTTGAATAAGAAAAATAACAAAAATGCTTACTGCAAAATAGATCCATACAAACGATAAGTAAAACTTTCCACTTGAGAGGTTGACGTTTCTGTCACGTAACCACTTTCGCCCGTTCCTTGCGAACACTTCGCAACTTATATAAGGATTGAGGTGGGAGTGGAATCTAATTGACGCAAATAATGCACCCAATACTGCAACCTTTAAGATTTCGGTCACTGTTTCTAATACTGCATTTGCGACATAAGAAACTAGATAAACTTTGCATGCATTTGAAAAATGTAAATATGTACATATCCTTTGTCTTTTAATTTTGAAAACGGAAAGATTTAGCAGAATCTATTTTTCTAGTTACTTATACTGGATAAGCGAAAGTAGTCGGTCGAAAAAAAAATAGTTGTGGGAGTTTAGAAAGATATTTACAGAATTATACATTCAACTGAAATTGAGTTTATGATAATTATACCAATTTTGTGAATAAAACTATATTGAAAGGCATAGCGCACGGGAATTTAATTTAGAATTTTGGTAAGTTTTACTAGATAAAACAGAATTTTAACTCGTTTTTTTTATTTAACCACTATTTTTATCAAAAAATACGTCAACAAGACCAATTTTTCATATTGTATTTAAGAAGCCTAAAAGCTTAGCTTTAAAACGTCCTATCACACTTTATACCCAGAATATAAACCTTTCTACGTCCTTGCTCTCTTTATTAAGCATAATAAGCCGCATACCATTCCATAAGTGTAACGTTCAGAAATTACAGGGTGACCTATAAAAACATACCCAAATATCTTTAAGTCTGATTATCTCATAAACCATTAGGATATCAAATACTATAATTTATTATTGAAACAATTAAACTTGCGTGGAAAATGATTTCTTACGGCCATAACTCCGGTTGTTTCTGCAGCACAGGACAACGCACTTCATCACCATAATTTAAGACTCCGGCGTCCCGTTTATTTCAAATCTCTTCTACAAAACAATATTTCGCTATTGTTTCTCACTATAATAAAATATAAATCACCCTTAATCACACTTATTTATGACAAAATCACGAAAAGAACACCGGACTTCTTTTCGTAAATTCACAAATGAGCAGTAATATCGAACTAAGTACGAATAAATATCCAGCCCTCTTGTCATTTCCTTCGCGTGTCTACAAAAAAATGCTTATGACACGTACACAAATTTTATACAGGATAGCTTATCCTTTTTGCTATAAAATCTAAGTTTTGAATATTGCAAATACCTGCAAAGCAAAAAAATCGCAAGATTTTTCAACCATGGTAGGGTGGGTGAATGGTCTCGTGATGTCGCTTTAGCCTACTTGAGAGCATACAGCATATTCTCTAGCGCAAAACTTTCCAAACAGAACATACATCACGATATTTTTTCATTTTTTGCTTCTACTGAAGTCAAAATTCAAATAACTACTATCGTATTTACCATATTTACGTTTTTTGCTCACCCCACCGTCGACCTACACAGAAAGAAAGTTTTTTATATGAATATAGTACAAGTAAAGTTTACAAATTTATATTTTTTCAAATTATCGAATCGAATTAAAAGAGAAGAAAATAAAACATAAAAAGAATAAATTAAAATAGAAATTCTTCTCTTAGGCTTTTTAAGATTTCTTTTCTTATCTTTTAAGAGATAAAGTCGTTTTTATCCGCAAATTTGAATAACTTTAATTTTTTAAAGTTGAATGGTACTTAAAACTATTATAAATTTAAATAATCTACATATATAAAAATTATTTGCTCGTAATATTTTTTTTTTTAAAGTTTGGTTCACAGAATGGAAACAAATATCTAAGAAAAAAATTCAAATTTTTTGTTTTTTTCTTCGAGTTTGAATCATTGCCAAAAGATACAGCACAGAGTAGCTTTCTGTTGAATAATAAGTATAATTCAAAATGTTCAATTACCTAATATTAATTTTTCAAAATTTACGAGACAAAAATTTGGTTTTTGAACGCTGATTTAGCGTTTTGTCCCGCTATACGGCGTAAGTATCGCTTTATTCACTATTTTTGAAAAACAAAAACACAAGCAAGAAAACGAATCAAGCCAATCATGTGCAATCAATCACATTAAATCAAAATTCGTGTCAATTATTATTGAACTCATTGGACTAGAAGAGTCGGACTTTCGACTGTGGCAGCTGAGCACTGGATAATTTAGAAATTGTTCACCAATTTTTATATCCAAGTTGCCACAAGATAAACGTCATGAAAAACAATTGTGTCATCGAACGTCGTAGGCTTTCCATGTATTAATTTAATCAGTATAATAAAGTATTTTATTCGTTACGGTTGTCATTTCTTTGCGCTCTCTTTCGACGTGTCGAACCTTTATATCCCCACAAAGTGGTGACCCCGACGTGGGGATATAAAGGTTCGACACGTCGAAAGAGAGCGCAAAGAAATGACAACCGTAACGAATAAAATACTTTATTATACTGATTAAATTAATACATGGAAAGCCTACGACGTTCGATGATACAATTGTTTTTCATGACGTTTATCTTGTGGCAACTTGGATATAAAAATTGGTGAACAATTTCTAAATTGTCCAGTGCTCAGCTGCCACATTACTCCCTTCTTAGTGTAAACGTATTAGCGTTGTTGAAAACGAAGTGGAATCTTGATCCTCCGTCCTGCCCTTGTCGTCTTTTCTGGCGCTGTGAGGGGTGGACTTGGTGTTGCTGTGGGCTCCACGTGTAGTTCGGTCATAGTGTATGCTGGCTTCAACCGGTCGATTGAAATTTTCGCCTTACGATTTTTCATTTCCACTATATAGTAGTTGTCCCTTTTTCCCACAATTCTAAATGGGCCATCATATGGTGGTGTAAGAGATGGGCGAATTGTATCGTTTCGTACGAAAACGTGTGTGCTAGTTTTTAAATCCTTGTGAACGAATACCGTTGGATTATCATGATGAGCTGCTTGCTTCGGCTTAATTAGAGCCATATGTTTCCTGAGTTCTGCGACGAATTCTGTAGCTGACGATTTTTTACTTGGCTCTGCGACGAATTCGCCGGGTAACCTTAATGTGCTACCGTATACCATTTCTACCGGAGTTGCCTGTATATCTTCTTTGACTATGCATCGCATACCTAAAAGAATGATAGGTAGGACTTCACTCCAGTTAGCTGCCTTTTGGCACATCAATGCTGACTTCAACGTTCGATGCCATCTTTCTATCATGCCATTTGCCTGAGGGTGGTATGGCATTGCACGAAGGTGTGTTATACCGAGCGTTTTGGTGAGTTCGCTGAACAGTTCAGACTCGAATTGACGTCCCAAGTCTGTAGAAATTCGTGAGAGAATACCAAATCGGGATATCCACCCATCTGTGAGAGCTTTTGCCACGGTAGTTGCTTTCATGTCTGGAAGCGGTAAGGCTTCTGGCCAACGCGTGAATCGGTCGATACAAGTCAAGCAGTAGTTGAAGTTTCCCGACGGTGGTAGCGGTCCTATTAGATCGATGTTGATATGTGAAAAGCGTTCGTTGGGTACTACGTATGTCGAAATAGCTGTCTTGGTATGTCTGTGCACCTTAGCCCGTTGGCATTGAATGCACATCCTCACCAGACGAGAGCAGTCCTGTCGTAAAGATGGCCAAACAAATCTCTCAGCGATCAGCTTGGTCGTAGCTCTTGCTCCGGGATGCGACAATCCGTGGAGTTTGTGGAAAACCTCGTTTCGGCACCCTTTGGGGACGACTGGTCGTATACGATTCTGAGACGTGTCGCAATAAATAGTTTCTTCCATCTCTGGTAATTTCAATTCCTTAATTACCAAGGACAATTTTTGCGGATTCCTCACGAGTTCTTGAAAGCTTGAATCGTTCTTTTGTTCCATTGCTAACCTTTTAAAGTTGATTGCAGTTGCGTTGGACGAAATAACATCCACTCTGGACAGAGTATCGGCTACTGTGTTCTCACGGCCAGCGATGTAACGAATGTCAGTAGTAAACTGACCTATGAAGTTCAGATGTCGAGTTTGCCGGGGAGAAGTTTTATCTGCTTTTTGTTGGAAGGCAAACGTTAATGGCTTATGATCCGTCAGTACGTGAAAAATTCTTCCCTCCAACTGATTTCGGAAGTACTTTATGGCTCTGTACATTGCACACAATTCTCTGTCGTAGGTACTGTACCTTTGTTCAGCAGGAGTAAATCGTTTCGAATAGAAGGCGAGCGGTGTTGTCCTTCCACTGATGGTCTGATTCAGAGCGGCCCCCGCTGCCTTGTCAGATGCGTCCACAAATAAACAAAGAGGTGCATTTGGTGCTGGATGTGTCAACAGCGTTGAATTAGACAGATCCGTTTTACAAGCTTCGAACGCCACTGTAGTGTCTTGCGTCCACTTTAAATGAGTCGTGTCGTTTCTTTTATTGGTAGTAATCAGAGAGCGAAGTATCATCTGGTTATTCACCGCGCGTGGAATAAATTGCTGGTAAAATGAAATCATGGCTAGAAATCGCTTCAGTTCCTTCACCGTCTTGGGACGTTCAAAGTTCTGAATAGCTAGAACTTTTTCGGGCAGCGGTTGAATGCCAGAATTGCTGATTTTGTGACCTAGGAAATTAATTACCTCCTTACCGAATTGACATTTCGATGCGTTAATAGTGAGGCCATGCTGGCGTAAAACTTGCATAATCGTTCGTAGATGTTTGCGATGTTGCTCGATGTTCTCCGAAGCTATGAAAATGTCATCGACATAAGAGAAAATGTAGTCGTGTCCTCGAAGAATCTCGTGCATGAAGCGCTGTAGAGTTTGCCCGGCGTTGCATAACCCAAATGTCATATACCGCAACTCAAAAAGTCCGAAGGGCGTACTTATAGCGGTTTTTGGCACGTCGGATGATTCGATAGGTATCTGATGATAAGCACGCTGTAAGTCGAGCTTGGAGAAAATATTCTTGCCATGGCAAACGTGAGTCAAGTCCTGAATGAACGGAATGGGATATCGGTCCGGCACCGTAATAGCATTGAGGCGGCGATAATCACCACATGGGCGCCATCCACCATCAGACTTTTGTACCATGTGCAGAGGGCTTGCCCAATTGCTCTTGGAAGGTTGACAAATCCCATGCTGTAATAAAAATTCAAATTCTGCCCGAGCTGCCTTTAGCCTGTCGGGAGGTAGTGGACGTGTGCGGGCGAACACGGGAGGTCCTTTTGTTTCGATGTGATGAGTAACCTTGGTAATAGTCTGTGACTTGTTAGTTGGCAATATTGTTACATCCACAAATTCCTTCAAAATGTCAGCGAATGGACTATTTACATCAATTGTCGAAATTGTTTGATGTCGAATCTTCTTGAAAGAGATAGGAATATTAATATTAGTTATACTGTCAATTAATTTACCTCCTTTCACGTCGACTAGCAATCCAAATTTGCTGAGGAAATCTGCGCCTAAGATTGCATGTTTTGTTTTTGCAATAACAAAATTCCATTGATAGGGACGTCTCAACCCAAGATTTAAGGTCCAGCGTCGTTCACCAAATGTAGGGATCAAGCTGCCATTAGCTGCATATAGACATAATTTCGCTGGTGCATTCATCACTTCCTTGGTTGAAGGAGGAACAATCGAAACGTCAGCACCAGTGTCGATTAAGAATTGTTGTTGAGAGTTCTTGTCTCGTATAAAAAGGCGATGACTAGCTAGACTGTTCAAGCTCGCCTCCTCTACCGAACAGTCCTCTAGTTTCCCGCTTGATTTTCGTTCGGAAAATTGCAGGGTGGTCTACAATTTCTTGCCCGAACTCCGAACTGACGATGATAATGACAGGTGAGTGGCCCAGGTTCTTTATGGATATTGGAGCTAGATTTCTCTTTACTGCGAGATCTCGTTCGTGAATGATTTAACGCTGCAACCATGCGTCTCAAGGATCGTACTTGTGTCTCTAAGCTTGAAAGCCTTGACGATAAATCACCATCTGACCTATCTACTGTGACAGTGGACACACTGCTGAACTCGCCTACTTCCAATATTTTGTCAGCCATTTCTGCTAATGCCCGAATATTAACTATCCTTGCTCGTGGATAAAATTATACGCACTTGTTGTGGCAATCGATTTAGCCAGAGAGATCGTAACAGTGCCTCAGGTGTAGTAGTACCTGCGAGATGCTCCATCTCGTTTAGCAATTGCGTAGGACGCTTGTCACCTAATGAAACTTCGTTCAAAAGACGGGTGATTTTTTTCTCCGCCGAATCGGAATATCGTCTAATTAAGGTCTCCTTTATATTTGCATATTTATTAACACGCGGAGGATTAAGTACGGCATCACGAACCTGGGCTAACACCTTGCTGTCAATTGCGCCTAGAACGTGGTTGAATTTTGTGCCATCTTGGGTAATGCCGCAGGTTAAAAATTGTGCTTCAACCTGCGCAAACCAAATATCCGGCGAATCGGCCCAAAATGGTGGCGGACGTAAAGAAATTCTTGCAATTTCTGCCGCAGATTCATTTTGTTGCTCGCCCTCCGGTTGAGTACTTAAATTTTCTTCTTGGTCCTCGTCGTTGCCTCCCATCTTTTGCAGTATAAGTTTTAACGCCCAGGTAGAAGTCGATATCGTAATTTCCAGAATTTTCTTTGGAATCGCCCGCACAATAATTTACGTTCACGGATAAGTTTAATCTAACCCGATCACGTCGGGGTCACCACTTTGTGGGGATATAAAGGTTCGACACGTCGAAAGAGAGCGCAAAGAAATGACAACCGTAACGAATAAAATACTTTATTATACTGATTAAATTAATACATGGAAAGCCTACGACGTTCGATGATACAATTGTTTTTCATGCCGTTTATCTTGTGGCAACTTGGATATAAAAATTGGTGAACAATTTCTAAATTGTCCAGTGCTCAGCTGCCACACGACTAACTTCACTTTACTTACATTACTGGACGTTGAAAGTTTCTTTTCAAATTTAATAAATAATAAGTTATTTTTGGTCAGTTTATGATTAACTTGAGGATGTGTTCCAATGGAGGAAAGTATCTGCTTCGTTTATCTCAATCTAACGTCTATTGTACTTGTTTTTGTTGAACAGAATGGAAAAAAACCTATGTTTGAAATGAAATCGAGGAAAAACTACAATGCAAAAGGAAATTTTTGGTAAATTCTGGGATTTCTGGGCTCATAGGCAGTATTGATGGAACCTACATTCAAATTAAGCACCTATAAAGGAGAGCAGCATTTGAATTATAACAGAACAAGATTATTATCAACAGTTGCATTTTTGCAAAAACAAAAAAAAAAATACAGGAAAAAAAGCTAATCGAAAATGGTACTATTTAAGTCATATCACCTTGTGAAAATATGCAAATATTGCTATCAAACTTCAGCTAACTTCACTGCACTACACCTGAGAAACAATTTTTGGTTTAGGTCATTTTTCACGACAAATCGAAAAAAGTTAGGAAAATCACGGATTTAGATGATATTTCGTATACACAATATGGTGACATTATTGTAGAGTACATCAGGAAATCGGTCAGTTGAAATTTTCAAAAGAGTAGGGTTTGAGTGAACTTTAAAAATTCCTATATTTGATTATATCTGACATAGATCAATAAAAGAGGACAACATCGGCTACTAATTATGGTTAATTATTTTAACATTTATTGATGGTCAAACTTCCGCAATGTTACATATTGTTTTCTAATTTGCTATCATAAATAATTGAGCACGCTAAAATTTCGCAAAGTTTGATTTTCTATATACATATCTACAGTTTTGTGTTAATAAGTATTGACGACTGTGCGTTATTTTTCTCAAACAAATCAAATTTTTCAGGAGCTATTTTTTCATAATAATTACAAAATCGATATTGCGATTTTAGAAAATAACTACGTAATAATAAAGTAATAAGTAAGACTTGGCTTAAAATACATAACTATACGAACAAAATAACCTTTTGCGTAATCAGTTATAAAATAACACAGAAAATTCAATGTTTAATCAATAAAAGAACAAATGGTGCATTTTGTATAATTTTGTAATATCTGGAAAAACCATAGGGCGAATGACTTTCACTGGGTAATCTTTTTAAGAATGAGAAATACTTTCGGAATTTTAATGTTTTTGTTCATATAACTATTATTTTTTTGTTTTTCCAAAAAAGTCATCATCAATTGATCGAATTTAAGAAGGGCAAGGCCCTCAGTTTAAAACTCTCGCATACACTGTGTACACCATGTGAATTCAAAAATACAAAATATAAATTCTTAAACAAATCCTTAGTCATATTATACAATGCCTGAATTTTATACCTTAGTTAAAATATTATTTATTATCTATAGATATTTAAGCAAAAATGATATTGTTGAAATGTTGAAACTTAATCAAAGAGATTTAAAAAAAAACAATGAACGACGCATACTTCAACTAATCTTTGATTTAATTTCAGAATCTCCAATTTCCCTAATAAGAACGAAGGAAACATAAATTTAAATTACAGAACCATATAACAAACAACCTTTGGGTTCCTTGTGTATTCTTTACACAAGCACACGCTGTAATTGAAATTTTATTAGAAAGCATATTGGCCTTGGCCAGAAGCTTTTACAACTTGTTCTTGTAAGAGCGCTTTTAGCGTTATTTAATTTTATTATATATGAATGTATGTATGTTCTCTTTTGGTTGCTAACCGAGTTAAGGAAAATATATAGATATCACTTCCTTTAGAGCACTTAACCCATTAGAGATGAAAAGCCGATGTGACCGTATCTTGAGGTTTCAACAGTATATCTGACTAAATACATGCATTACAGCAGAGATGACAGAATGTAGCTAGGAATAAATTCTTGAGTGGTTTTCTAATTGAAAGTTCACAATTGCGAAAAGTTATGTTTTATTTGTTTATAAAAAGGGATACGTTGCTGCCAAAACCACAAAGCCATGTATTTTAAACTTTATGTTAGTTGTAACCAATTAAAGTTGAATTTTATAATTAAGAGTTTGAGGCTGTTGGTGATATATTATGTAGGTATGTATGAGCATACTTCAAAACTAAAATTGTTTATTAGAACTTGTGTAAAATGTTGTTTAAGGACATGAACAAATTTATGTTACACTTCTAATGATCTTCTTTGTGTTGTTATTCTTAATGAAAATTACATTGCCCTTGCTCTTTTACATTAATCAAAAAAATTTAATTACAAAATAAAAAGTATAGCTAAAATAAAACTGATATTTGGTTTGATGTTAATGAAAATGGAATATGCAAAATGCATAATTTTTGTGCTTAGTGAGGTCTTAGATGCACAGTTAAAAATAAATCATAAAACAATAGGTACTCCAAAGTGTATGCTAGTATTGGAACCGCCATTAAAATTCGGTCGATTTTTGAAGCTTGATTGACATTGGAAGAGAAGAAGAGGTGATGCAGGACCAAGGTGTATAGAATATTAGGTACTCCCATTACGAAACACGTTCCGCTATTAGTGACGTAATAATTTTGAAATGTGTAGGAAAGTACGGTACAGAGAACACAATACTTTCTCTCATCTCTCTGTCTTTCCAATATAAATGTATATACAGTCCTCACAGATTTAAGTCACAGGCTATCAGCTTCAATATGTCAAAATTTGAATGTGAATACCTTGTCTTTTATACTATACCTTGATGGAGGACTAACTAAAATGGGCAAAATGTCAAATTTTACGCTTCAGAGGGAATAAACCAAAAACTTTACAGAGTGTTAATTAAAAAAAAGTTCTCAAAGTCATAAGTCCCCTCCCTATTGGAAATAGCTGGCGCGTACTAGCCCACACCTTGTACAAAATAAATTATGACTTTTCTTGAGAAGATATATCACCCTGCGTGCGACTTTTATCTAAGTGCGGGACATCCTGTATACATTCTAACAAAAGCTTTTCACTAAAATAATATCTTTCTTTTTTTTCTTATCAAAAGATGTTTGGTCTAATTACCACAAAAATAAAACTTAAGTATAAACACAAAATGTTGCATAGGTTTCGATATATGTACTATGAAACGTATGATTAGAATCACTTTCTATAATTAAATATTCTAAGAAGTTTACTTTGTCGGTTTGAGTCAGAATTTACCCAAATTTTGATATAGGCCTTTAGACATAAATAAGGCTAGAGTGTTTTTGACCCTTTAGGCATAAATGAATTAAATTAAAATAGTACCTTATAACATTTTATAAGACTTCGAGAATTTTTATGAATGGGGTGTTGCACATTACCCCCTAAGGCAGGCAAATAAGTTATTTTTATTAATAAGAATTTAGTGTTATGAAATCATTATAAGAAAAAAAGAAGTCATTTAAGCGCAGAAGCCAATAATAATTTAGGAGAACTCACGAGGATTTTTCATATAGAATTGAACCGCTCTTTTGTTATGTAGAAGATGTTTATGGAGGGCAAATTAGATTAGTCATATATTAAATATTGCATCCAGTGGCCTCCCCTGTCTGTCGACGATAAATTTACACTGAAAAAGCATTATCAAGAAGATCATGAACGAATCCTTCATCAAAAAATACTTTATGAAAACTTTACTCACTTCGTTGTTTCCTTCGGTAAGTAATTGCTATTCGCTATTAGAAATTAGAAATTAAGGCAGTAAATGAATTTTTATTAAATGCAAATGTTACTGATTCTATTCAAAATAAGCAGCATTTAGCATTCGAGGTGATCCACCCAACTTTGTCTAGTCCCTAAATCTTATGTCTGCAGAGATTTTTCTGTTTGGGTTGTGAGTATATGACTCCAGAATATTGGGTTATCTCTTATAGGGTCAGCTGATCGAACAACTCGGACAAATATCGTGTATAACCAGGGGCGGATTTGATCACTTGACCGCCCTAGGCCTATGGAAGATTGCCGCCCCCCTACTCCCTGTAAAACACGAAAAATTGAATGATCTATATCCAGTGAAGGGACCCCAGGCTAGAATTAGCGGAGTAGGCTGCCTCATAAATCGGAGTAGATTTGAAAAAAATGGAGTAGAATTAAAAATAACACTTTCCAACGAATTATTTTATTTAAAAAAACGAAAAAGTATAAAAATGTAATGAAATACCCACAACTACAAGAAAAAATCGCCGCCCCCTAAATCTGCCGCCCTAGGCCAGGGCCTACTCGGCCTATAGGGAAATCCGCCCCAGCCTGACGGATGGTAAAATGCAATATGCTTAATTAGAAAACTGGCTTGCAACAAGCTATTTGGTTTTCTTTTATTTTATATTATTAAGCCAAGCTCAGCGGAAACCTTATGATGCGAAGCACAGCATACCGCAGGAAGGAGATACGGAAAGGATTAGAAGATATGAGGAATGTGGTGGAGGTTCTGATGTACGTCACTCTTGAACCTTCACAGACTGTAAGCCCGAGGAAAAACAGAACATATTCGCACAGTTCGGGATAGGAACACATCTCCGAAATTTACTGTACGGCCGAAAGTATTTTGAAAAGGGAGAGGATGTGCACGGCTTACAGCGAGTATTGCGTGTAGGAATTAATCTACAATGGATCAGACTACACATTTCATCAGAGCATTGGCTATGCGGGTAGCAATAAAGCAGCGAAAGATACCCAACATTGCGACGGAGCTCGAGATAGTCGATATGACAACTTATTGCAAAATCGCCAATGAGCTTAAAGGCTTTATTTTGGACAATATCCAATGAAGCTAAAGCCAACTCCAACCCAGCTGTGCGAATTGTATTCCATTCTAGGTCTGATATAGGACTTGTAGAGGAGCGCTAGATTTGATGGGCTAAACTATTTCTTACACATTTTCAGACACCCAAGACATTTCGATGCTTCTTTGGCAACAGAGAAGATGTCGTCTGTCCAGCTTAATTAACTGGAAATGCTAAGAATGTTTAGTGATAGTGAATCTGAAATTTAGGCTCCATCAAATAAAATGTGAGTGCTTAAAGGGTGAGATTGTTTTAAAGATATGAAACAGCTTTGGGTCTTAGATGCATTGAATCAATTAGATGCGATTCGCTTTGCCGCAAGCGAAGATAATATCAAGATCCTTATTCAATGATCTAGTCATGCCATCTCATTTGACACATGCGTCATTCCCTCTGGAGTCTGTAAGAATATCAAAAAAGTAAGCGAAATCAAGGGTACTGTCATCGGCAAAGCTATGGATGGGATTGAAAGTAAGAGAAAGCAGATCATTAATGAAAATTATGAAGGGAAACGGAGAGATAACAGAACCCTGGGGCACACCGGCATTTATAGAGTGAGGGTCAGATGTAAGGCCATCTAATACAACACGTATTTTAGGATTTCCGCTTTGTTACCATACACTTTTGCAAATATGTCAACATTTCTACACATTGCCATTCATTTATCACTTAAGTTTACATTTGTTACTGTTTTTTTTTCACCTAATTTTTTTCGCCTTAGTTATCTATCACTAATCCTATGAGACAAGTGAAGTAATTTAGCTTCACTCATGTGCCTACATACATTTTATATGATACCCGTATGCCTGCTTACTGTATGTTCTAATTGGTGAACGAGGAAATTTAAACAAGTTCGTACAAAATACCTGAATTACACTAATTATGGAACCGTTCTGATCTTTTCTTATATAGATCCGTTCAGAATGGACCCATTCATTCCCGACCGACACATCTCTACTTCTCAGAGTTAGAAAACCAGATCAACTTCTTCCGGTTCTCCATGGTAAAAAAATTATTGAATGTCATTAGTGTAAGGAATTTAAATTATTTTATTTATAAACAATACAATAGTTTTGTCTTTAAAAATTGGGCAGCAACTTCAGTAATCAACAGCATCTGATTGCATAGAAATAAAGCTCCTGTTTGAAATCACCAAAGTGAGGGGAGCAATAAGAGCCCCTCCCTCCAACCAACACAAACAGCATTAATCGAAAAAATATACTTATTTATTCAGGGGCAGATAAAGGAAGCTTCATCATGGTATAAACAAATGGCAAAATTTATAGTCAAAGCGAGAAAACATTCAATTTGCAATAGACCCATGTACACATCCCAAAGATTAACTACCTAACAATTTAACTCTTTTACTCCCAAATAAATTGAAACGTTGTTCGGAAAGTTCTTTCCCAATTTGTTGTACAAGGGCTTTTAATTGTTCCCCAGACGAACATTAACCGGAAGTAAGTTGGGAAAAATTCCAAACACACATATATTAAACGACGCACTTGGAAATCATTCACATGATAAAATTCGTCCAAACATAAAAGAATATTATTTGTTATTTTTTATGCTTTTAAGACGACCATAGTTTATAAGATGGCTTATAATATTTAGAAAAGGGCTATAAAAATAATTAACTATGTGTTACTAAGGTTAGCGTCAGAGATTACTTCATTTTATTTATAATTATAAAAGTGAACATATCGGTACTTGTGCTATGAAATTATTGTTACAATAGATAGAGACGTAACAGAGGAAAGAGAGAAAAAGATATCATTAAAGTTACATTATAATTCACCGTTCAGTTGAATAATTTACGAGATTTAATTTTGTACAGAAATTATTTCATTGACAACGTTAACAAATTGATTCAGAGGTAATTTCCACCCTCCGTTTGTCTTTTCTTGCTGTGCTTAGATCGTAAATAATATTCGTTCCTGACGCTTTTTTTTTCATTTTACTTTTGCCGAAAGAAATTTTTTCAATTAAGCAGTTCAATAAGTGAATTATTGTTTTATTTCTTTGCTTTCGCCTTTCTTGGACGGGGTGGCGGCGCGGCGTGGCGATATCAGAATTTAACAACCCTATTGTGGAAAATACCAACACAATTCAAGGGGCAGAAGTAAAACAGCGCGAATTTCAACGACTTGAAACGACAGAAAGAAGTTTTTAAAAGCAATAAAGGCGAAATGTCGCATATTTTTATGACACTGGTTTTTTCCTCCCCGGACATTTTCGATTTGAATTTCGATTCGTTCATTGAATTGAATTAAAAATGAAAAGAAAACATTGGGGTTATAATCTGCAGTTGGGATGTAAACTGAAATGATTCTTAGGCTACAGAGTTGGAAAGATTATTGCGCAAAATAAGTAGAAAAACCTCTGCATCAGGGTTGTGTGTGTAAGGATTTTAAGATGTTTTACCATCGGCATATAATGTAGAATTACTTATAAAGATGTAAAATATTCATTTACGCAGAAAAGTAAACTTTGAATTCCTTATGTTTCGATTCTACATCGATAACAAATAGTCCCCCATTTTTTATTCCTCCGATTATTTTACAGCCTGCAATACTAGCGAAGTTAAGTCAAGTATTAGAATAAATTCTATGCAAGGTCGAAAGTATTTGATTTGTCGAATTCACGGTGTCAAATACTAGATACATACATATATGGTTTTAAATATTAAGTGTAAATACAAAATTATTATGACTTACTATCACTGACATGTATATAAATGGACTGACTGATCTCCTGTTTCATGTGGCACCAGTTTTGATTTCAAAAAGTATGCTCTGACTGGCGGTGTATTTAAATTATTTGGGAATTTATTTATATATGCATGTCAGTGGGATTTACAGAATTTACCACAAAAGTATTTGGGACTATTTGTATTGTTAAATTTTAATTACAAGGCAAAGGAAGTGTTTTTTACAAGACTGTTTTGGTTGGAAATACCGCTGAATCGTTACAGTTCAGTGGGAAAGTATGCTCACACGGAAAGAGACAGGAACATGAAAGTGGTGCCATTTGCTTTCATGCATTTTTGGTTCAACGAGCAATCCATTTATATACATGTCAGTGCTTACTGTCCATTAGGTATAAATGTAAAATGTAGTAAAATCACTCTCAATAGGTCCCTTCAAGCTCAAGGAAGTCAAATAACTTGTTAAATTATTTGTTTCCTAGCTCACTGGTAAATATTCAATTGCCACTTGCTAGAAGAAGAAGTTTAGATTTAGATTTGGATTTAGATTTATTCCTCATTCTATAAATCTCGTAGAGGACCTTCCTGGGATTGTAGTCAAACATGGTTTGAAGAAATAAATGCTTAGTGGATGTTGAGCAATCTTAATTTTGCTATAACTGCGCAATTGCAAGACCAAAGCAGCTGATCGAATGTTTCATGAATATCCTGGCAAAAGCTGTAAAATGGAGTTCCAGCCAAGGCAATGTTCTCTAGGTGATACTTCAAAGGACAGTGACCCGAGAATAATCCTCTAATTTTTTTTTCTATTTTTTTTTTCACCAGAGGTGAGTAGTGTTTCATTTTTAGTCTTTGCAGCCCGTTATAATTTAGGGACTTTTTATTCTATCTTCTGTATTGAAAGCTATTCTATTTAAGGAGGAATAATGTTGTCACAAAATTGCTCCTACAAAAAGAATTTTTGCTTCTCATTTTGCTAGTCCATAGCAATTTCACAGACATTATGGCTCACATGACTCGGAAATGTTTTTAATTTTTAAATAAGAGGTACCCACATTTTCTCGCTAATTTTCGGATAATTTTTAGACCATCCTTAAGTTAATGGTGTCAGATCTTAGGGCCTTGTGAGTGATTTGACTTATTTAACCATTTCGGTACTATGTGCGTATATATGCGCTCAGAAAAATAAGGTCGTTATGTCCTATGTCTCACTCACACTTGATGTAATGACTCTCCGTCTCATTCAAACTAAAATCTGAAAGTTACGGTTTTACGGCAAGCTTTGGGTACACTAGAATCATTTTTAGTAGGTAAAAAGATATTTTTCGAAACTGGGTTTCGTGAAGAAAAATATTTTTTTCCCGTAATCTAAGGAACAATGTAGGTAAAGTTACATCATTTTAGAATCCTAATTAAATGCGTCAACTTTTAAAGTTACTTGCCAAACTGAGTGAAGTATTAACTTTCTATCTTGGTTCGACAAAATGAAATATTTGCTTCCAAGCTGGAGAAGTTGGCTTAGAATTTAAAGCAACAAGTTACATAAGCACTATTCGCGATTACGTAAGAAAAATACATTTTGTAAAAAAGTAAAGATTTGTAGCAACAGGAGCTAAAAAACCATCACAGGGTGTACATTTTCTCGAAAACAAAAGAATTGTCTATAATTAAAAAATTGCATGACTTAAATTTTTTTTATGTTTTTCTGGTAACTATTATGATTTGGTCTATCACCCGATTCCGGCTTGATGTCGACTTACGGGACACCCTGTATATAAAAGCACGAAATACTGGCTGTCACAGCGACATGTTACTTTTACTTTTTCTCCGGTTTTACGAAGCGTTTCTGCATTGGTCTATTCCGCACCGAAAAGGTTAAAAATTACAAAAAAGATTTCTTTTCCGTATCAGGGAGGCTAATTAGTTGACTCGAAATAAACAAAAACATTTTCGGTTAGATTTGACACTGCCAAATTATATACTAAGAATATGTTTCGAAATATTAGAACTTTACTAAGGATGGCTTGCCCATGTAAGTCGCAATTTTCATTCCAGCATAAAATTTTTTCGATATTTTTTAAATTTAATTATTCTTTTTAATTTCTTTAGTTCCGTATCTTCCTTTAGAGTCTTGTACTGGATTTCGACAGATAAGATGTGAAATAGAAATTGGAAGAAAACATTTATTGTTGAAAGTACTTTTTTTTTTATTTCGAGAAAAAAAGGAAGTAGAAATTGAACAAGTTGAGAGGAATCCTATATCCTGAAATAAATATATAAATCGAGCAATGATATTCACATGCGGCAATCATTTCCATTGGTCAACCTGGATTCAAATGATGCACAGCACGATCTAATGAATCACACTTATTATATGCCGTATGTCACATAGTATTCATTATTATGGCTCGAAAATAAGATCATAAGGATGTGAACTAATGAATTGTTTTTTTTTAACATTAGAGCACTAATGAGGAAAAATGTACTAATGATGAAAAATGTAGGTACCTTTTGGAATATAACATAAATCTGAAGCTCCACTGTGCAACTGTCCATTTGAAAAATAAAAACAAAAAATGGAAAAAACAATCTATATTACAAAAATACTTTTTAATTGATTTTTTTTTTCATTTCCAAATAAAACTGAGTTTTTCGCGTCGATTCGAAGCATTTCGCTTCTTCACTGTCATTAGTATCTATGTTCAAACCAGTTTGACAGTAGCTACATAACTCAAGAAATGGCTGCATGTCTGCAGTTGCCTAATGAATCATTATCGTCTAAAGAGTAATTAGTTAATCAATCATTGGTAGCGCTATTTTAGAGTAAATTTGCAATATCAAGTAATTGGAAACTTTTATTTTTTGTTTTTTGAATCTATAAATTTAAATGTGTAAATTTTGATAGGATTTTACTACATAAAGCAGTGTTCTTATACTACTTGAAATTTTCCGTATATGCTGGAACGTTAGTATCATGATATAAAGATTATGAAGGTATTGCTTCCGTGAACTCTCAATTGGGATCTGCTTCATATGGTAGACATTTCGCTCATTTCAATTTCAATGGTTCAAATGTTCAAAATACATATTCAACTGCAAATTCCTTTGCTTTCTTAGGAAAGCGTGTGTTATTTTTGTTAATTAACATTACATTATTCACAATTTTTTTTCGTCAATATAATAAAACAACTTCGGATATAAAAAACAAACAAAGAAAATGGAAAATGGGAGAATATGTTTGGTAATCTGTGTACCATTCCTTACCACTTGTGTATCAATTCACTTGCAAATGCTATGCCTTCCATGATTAAATTCAAGGGTACAAATTAAAGCGGACTGTAATGACAATTTTTATACTAAGAGTTTCGTAAAAATGGGACTCGAGGGAGACAATATCACAGAATTGTTCGTGGATTTCGAAGACCACTTTAAATTATATTCTTAATTCATGATAATTGCTCAATTTCTTGATTACATACATAAAATCAGGTTTCCATCTGGATTCTGACCCTTAATGGAAACATAACTTACATCTAGGAAGTTACATCAGCTTACTATCAATGCGAATGGAGTTTATACCAACAAAATATACATATGTAGCATATGTTGCAAGCAGTAATAATTTCTGTGTGAATTTTGTAAAGTCAAAACCCTTTGTTTGGTTTGTTAAAAGAAAAATCTCATTGATTTAAGTTATAAATTGGCATTGAATCAGTATGAATATTTAAAATTCTGCATGAGTATAAAGTGAACATTCTCTGCTTCATAAGTTATACTACCATAAAATCGTGGCAATTATAAATGACGTAATGGAGGAAAATGTATGAGAATTTTTATTAATGGGTCATTCCACAGACGAATTCAAATTTAAGGCTCGACAACTCAGGCAATTGCTTATTAATCGTAACATGTTGGATATTTTTATAAAGAAGAAAAGGTTTTCTTTGGATATCTGCTGAAGGACATATAAGCAATTAAGTGACTACACTTTCTTTGAAAAATGAAAAATTTTCAAACGTGAATTTGAGGAGAAAGGAGTGATTTTAAGGAGCGATGGCGTAACAAAGTTATGATTAGGAGACTCCAAAGAATCCATTGGTATTCCCCATCCTTTTTATTTATAGAACACACTACAAATCAGCACACGTCATCAATTTGCCTTCCAAGTTTACTGAACTACATTAAAAAAAAACTCCATCCAAGCTTCAAATAGTTTCATTTTCATTAACGGCCATAACTATTATCCTTGAAAATGATGTTTAGAGAAAAAGGACCTAAACTAATTTTTTCCACAGTTTTGTATATTCTGAGAAATAAATTTTACAAGTTACACCTACAAAACCACACCTACCCAAATTTGCCACATTTTAAAATTACAAAATACCGTATCTCCGTCAAAAATCGACAAAAACAAAAAAATATGTCAGCATAGTACCATGAACAATAAAACCAACCAACCTGTAAAATTTCATTAAAATCAGAGGTGGTCAATGCATAAATTTACAGAATATTTACAGATTTTCTGTGGAATGAGCCTTATGATTTATTGGACTTACTCTTGCTTGCGCTATCAGTTCGTTTCAGCTCTGCAGGACCATTATGTGAATTACCCGAACTGTATGGGTACCCGAAATCCTGTTTGACACAAACGGACAAGCAAACATCCAGCCGTGAAGGGGCCCTTACATCACTTCCCTTTACCTCCGTTGAAGACGAAAACGTTACTGTCTTTAGGCCATTGCCCCATCCAAGTTGCGACATTGCGGGCAAAGTTTCACAATGTCCCTATTTGACCCTGAAGGAAAAGTGGACGAGTGAACCTAGTCAACCATCATCGTGTGGGAGGCTCCGGGTGAGAGGAGAAACAAAAATTCTAATACTCCATCATGTTACGTACTATTAACATGTTTGTTCAGGAGGAAATCATTGTTTTTTGTTTTCTATTACAGGCTTGGTACTTTAGGTCTATACTAATACATATAGTTCGAGTTTAATTTCCCCCCCCGTAGCATCTCTGTGTAATACGACAATTGACTTTAAGGCAGTAGGGGAATGTAGGGCAAGACCGGGTACCATCACTGTTTTTTAAAATTTCGAAATTCTAGGCCTTACAAAAATTTCAGTTTCCCAGCTCTTCTCTTTATACAATCACAATATTACCCATTTTACCAAAATAATTTACTTAAACACTCGGAGACACACATTTCGTAGATCAAGTCAAAACCGTCAGTTTGAAGAGGGGTAGGGTAATACTGCGTACTCAAGAAAATCAATAATTTTCAGTTGCTGTTGCTAATTTTTATTATGTATTGAATATCCAAATTAGATTAAGTTAAATTAATGCATTTCTTCATCAGAGTAAGTATATTATCAAACCTCAGGTAGGTACTCACTATAACAATATTATCACCATCAATCTATCCCTGCAGTGACATTATCGCAAAAGGCACATATAAAATTTCTTTCTCGCTGATACGCGCTGCACTCTTCATGAGCCCAATGCCTGCACCCGTTGTACTGTATTCACCCTTCTCCAGCAACACATTCATCATTGCATTGCTCATTGCAAAATAGGCAAGCCTCAGTGGAATAGCCTTCGTCCGCAAATGAAGAGCTCTCCTCTTGTCTCTTTATCTTCTGGTTCTTTTTCTTTTTCTTTCCTTAACTTCGGATGCAGGTGATACTTCAAAAAGTTTTCTTGCTGCCTTAACTTTCGTCATTTTGATAGTCTCTTCTTGCTCATGCTCTATTTAGTAAGGTGGCAATGTAAGAATCGCTGTTTTCCCTCTTTTTCTGTTCCCTTGTTTCTTTTCAATTCTTTCTTCTATAAGGGACGGAGGTTGCAGAATGATTGGAGATATTTTAAAAACCGAGAGTGACTTAATTCTAGAGCAGCCTGATGTTGAAGGAAAACCTGAGCCTGTTGAAGATGTTGGGAGATCAGAGGATGTTGAAGGCTGATCACCAGAGCTGTCTGCCTCTGTCGTTGAAAATAGTATCTTGTTCAACCTTATGATGTCAATCTGATAGTGGCAGCCTGATTTTGAAGGAATACCCGGGCCTGTTGATAATGCTGGGAGATCAGAAGATGTTGAAGGATGATGACCAGACCTGTCTGCCTCTGGCGTTGAGCATGGGATGGTATTCGATTCCGTTGCTGCAGCCATTTTTGGTTGCATAGGTCTTTCTGTAGTTTCAGTAGGAGCATACAATTGTTCTGGGATTGCGCTTCTATTAAACGGGATTATTCCGGTGCTTTAAAACCCTTAATGGCTGTTTCCATCACAACAAATGGTAAATGAGTTGCCAAAGAGTTTTGCCACTTGATATATTTTTACCTATCTCCTAGTGTGCGCGATCATCCATTTTCTAAATGGAGAGGGGAGCCACGAAAGTAACGTCAAGTGGTTGCAATCTGTGCGTGCAGTCTGTAGGGACTCACAAGACAATGATGTTTTTTCTCTCTTGCATGGAGAATCAACTACAGGATTTTGGTATGAGCGCCATGACCGTCTAGAATAAATAGCACTGTCTTTTCTTTCGTCAACATTATAATTGTAGTTTGGAGAAATTTTGGGTTTCTCCTAAATAGTTTGAAGTAAGCCATAAAAGACTTCAACTGCAGTTCAGGGGAATCCGCTTGCGTGAGCTAGTGAAGTCGGCTCGGGATTTCTGATAGAGTTTTTCTATACCTAAGTATTTAAGAATTTATACAGTCAGTCTTTCCCAAACCTTTTCTTTTCTTTACTTAATGGATGGTTAATCCCACTTCTCTCTGCTAACTGAAAAACTAATTCCCATAAATGAGTCAAGGTCAGGCCGAACAGTGTTTCCTCCATCAGTAGCATGTACTTCTTCAGCTCATTTTCCTACTCTACTTTAAGAACGGTGTCATACCGTCCCAACTTTTTTAGCTGCTTCCTTTGGAGATAAAGTATTTTGGCGGGCCTTCTTCACCTTATCCTTCATTGTTGGTTGGGGAACATTGTATATTTTGGGGCTTTCAAGTAACCCTTGGATCCACCCAAAACATCGCTGATAGCCAGAGCCATATCGTCTTCTCAGCAACTTTACTTTGTGGTCTTTCGCTTATATTTGCTCGGCATTTTGAACCTGACATTACAAACAACGTCATGAAAAATTAATAAAACAATGGATTCCTAATTTTAAAATAATAAAATATTAAAATATTGCGGTCCGACAAGGTGCTTCACGACGACTCAAAAATGTTCGAGTTTTACGAACCGTCTCTGCCACATTTTCACCATTTTTATAGGGAATTTTAATAATTTCCATGCGTTGTTGAATTGTGTAGCGTTCCATTTTTATTAATGGCGTAGTTTCTACTTGTCAAATGTCAAAAAATGACAGCTCCAAAAGTGACATCTACCGAAATAGCGGTCTAATTAAAATAACACCTCTTATTGGAAAACCCTTTATAATGAGATAAGCAAATTGTAAGGACTATTGTAAACAATATAAATGACACGTGTAAGTGGCTTTTGGCTGTGTTTTTGATCGGGATTAATTACAGATATGAGATGTAGATTTCTTTTTTAGGAAGATCTCCGATCCATGTCCAATTAAAAGAATAAAAGGAGTGTAGTTGTTTTAGAACAGCATTTATTGTTATTTCCCAACGTTTCGACCCTTGGGTTTATGGGTCCTCTTCTTGGGGCTACAAAGCAGTATATATTTAAAACAACAAGACCAAATTTGTATTCACAACAATGTAGATTACCTTATGAAAGTGACAAACTAAAATATAATAACACTTATTAAAAGAAACAATGGACAATTAAAATTTAACACTAAAATTAGAAAAATTCTTTTTTAAAAAACAAATGAATAAATAAATAGAAGACGACTGATTGACGTATGACAAGAAGGCTTAGCCAGTGTTAAATTTTAATTGTTTCTGTTAATAAGTGTTATTATATTTTAGTTTGTCACTTTCATAAGGTAATCTACATTGTTGTGAATACAAATTTGGTCTTGTTGTTTTAAATATATAATGCTTTGTAGCCCCAAGAAGCGGACCCATAAACCCAAGGGTCGAAACATTGGGAAATAACAATAAATGCTGTTCTAAAACAACTACACTCCTTTTATTCTTTTAATTGGACATGGATCGGAGATCTTCCTAAAAAAGAAATTTACATCTCATATCTGCAATATAAATGAGATAAGCAATTTTTAAGGACTATTGTAAACAAAGCAGTGGGGCTAGGGGTAAATCGGGTACTACCCGGTTTTGCCCTATTTCTTGGTTCCCGATATTATCCCTACGGGGAGTTTCAAAATAAATTGCTTCCACCCATTAACAGATGGACGCAACAATTCCGAGTTGGTGGTAAATATTTTTGAATAAGCTAAAGAATAAGGAGGTCCACTTACCAAAAATTAAATCACAGAATCTGGTGCTCACGTGATCTACAGTTTTTGAAAAACTGCAAAATTATTTACAAAAAACTTGAAAAAAGCACAGCACTGATCTGGTAATGCAATGTTTATTGTTCGTTGTCATAAACCAATTGAATAGTGTCTGAAAGTAAGCTGACAACCACACTTGTAACCATGGAAGCATTTGTCTATGATAACATGATGCACTCGGTTTGACCCGCCTACCCGGTTTTACCCCACCTTCCCCTTCTTAAAAATTGAATTAGCCAGTTGTGATCTATTAGAACAAATATAAAACGATTTCGACGTCAGAAAATACTGGAGGCAAACCCCCGACAATTACCTTGATGAAAATATGTCCATCCACGAAGGCCTTCTGTAGCAACTATGTTCCTGTAAATGAAATTAAAAGGAAGGAGATAGCAACCCCCAAAAACATCTGCCTGGATTTCCTTTACAAATCTATATAAATCTTCCTGAACTGAAACTCTAATTCTAGTCCTATCATTCGTCTTCTATAGTACCTTATAAATGCTATGCTATGTACGTATGTAATATGAATAGAAATATGCAATGTAATATCTTATGTGTATGTAAAAGAAAAATATGTAATATATAATATAATATAAGTCCGTAATAGAAGAAATATGAGATATAGTATAATATATTTATGTAGTAGGAAAAAATGTATAAAATCAAGGAATAAAAATATGTAACCGGTAATATAGTATGAAAATAATTGGTTTAGAAAAGTTATACTAGCAAAAATTCAATTTCTCAAATTTAAAAGAACGAAAATTGAATGGAATCTTTCTGACATTTTTATAAGCTAATATGCTTGATTTAATAATTATCCTTAGACACCAGTAAATCGCTCTGTCTTCATTTTCCCACATCTTTCAGTTACTTTAGGAGAAATATCACTTGGAGTCCAGCGGTCGTCTAGATAAAATACCGAAGTCCTAGTATCTAGGTGTCCATGTAGGAATGTCCAGTAGCTGTTACTTTCGGTTCGATTTCAGAAATGTATCGCACTAAATGTAATATATCTTTTGTGTAACCGAACTTCGGAATGTCGTACTAATCCATCGCTTATATGTAATGTTCTAATGACATGACTACACGATTTTGCTCTTTGCATACGAAACCCTTTCATTTCCCCGGAACTATAGTTTCTTATCTTACAATACCTGGTGATGAGGTGAAATGTTCTCGGGTATATTCTTACGCTCATGAGTACTTTTCATTTCATTTTCCGGAATTGTTATTATAATCCAAGCTTCTAGCCACCTTGCTATTTCCTCACTGGCATGCTACTTCTTCCTTATCTTCGTTTTGTTTCGATCTTTTTCTTTAATTTTATTCCACTAGCTTTAACTTCAGAGACTCAAGCTTTTTTTTTTTGCACACATCTCAAATGTTCTTTACCACCTTCATGTCACTTTTTTTGCCTTTTTCACAAACGGGTGACATCACAAATCGGAACCAAAATCTTCTTCTTCTTTTCCAGCCACCCTTTTTACTAGTTTTCAGTAACAGTCAGGGTTAAAACGTCCAGTCGTGCCAAACGTGGCAGCATATTCGACATGGAGACTAATGTCCATGCAGCATACGACCATAGCAGGGCAGGAACGTATGTTCCGTCTGTGAGCCAGATGATACTGAAAAATGGTCGACTGAAGTAGCCAGTCTTTAAATCTAGGCCTCCTATTGCGAAGGCGCCCAATGTGTCGCTCGACCCGCGATATTGAAATTCACAGGTGCACACACAGGCCAGCAACATATAAAACTATCAGCACTCCTCTGCCTTCCTCCAATGAGGAGATTCGGAGAAACCTCTACAATCAGTAACCTAACCAACCAATTGTAAATCTTCTACCGCTCCTGATATTCCCTCCGTGCTCAGAGCAGCAATCATTTGGGGGTGTGTCCCCAAGGTTCCACATACAGATCCAGTCTCTAAAAAGTTAAATTTCAGTGTTATCGCTGGACCGCTCATGCTCCCCGGTCTATTCATGCAGAAGCAGCCCGAGAGGGGATTTGGGTCCGAAAATGAATATACATTCTCCAAATGTTACAAATGTTTATATATATATTTCAGTTTCCATTGCTAATTTTAACACATTCGTACATATGTATGTTTTTTTACTTTTTAATAATATTTAATATTTCACAACGCTCATGATTTTATTTAATGTTGTAAAGATTATCCAACGCACTATAATCTGAAGCTTTGATGATTTTAGATTTTTTTCAGCAATCGAACAATAAGTACCTTTATTTCATGATTTAAAATATTTTCCAACGTACAATTTGGAGATCATGTGATTTAAGATATTTTTCAATGCACTATGGTTTGATGGTTTCTTTCGTTATTACTTCGACGGACTCAGAATACGAACTACCCGAGGTTTGGGCATGATGTCCCCAGGTACCCGTGAAAACTTTTAAAAGCTTTTATAATTGTTTTTATTTCCTTCTCACAATGTTGAAATAATGTACGTGAGAAATGCAGAAAAGTTTTGATGCACCAGAAATGCAGCAATGACAAACTGAATGCAGTTGTGCGCCCGTCTTGAAATATTAATTTTAAGAGGGGGAGAATAATTCGTAATAATTGTGTGTATGTATGTATGTACATACAATTAGATTGGAAGAATTAAGTACTGTACGTATATACCGTGTACACATGGGAAAAAAGAAGAACAAGGCACTGTCTCTAGGTAAGTATGCATAACACATGAGTGGAATGTGTGTCTGATAACAAAATGCTATTTATGGTAAATTGCATTTTGTTATAGCATGGGAATGCATTTTTAAATGCATTTTGAATTTGAATTGAAATTTTTCAAATGAAAATGTTTTTTGCTTCCAGGGTCATTGGAGCATTGCCCACATGAGTCACAATGCCAAACCGAGTGCATCATGTTATCATAGACAAATGCTTCCATGGTTACAAGTGTGGTTGTCAGCTTACATTCAGACACTATTCAATTGGTTTATGACAACGAACAATAAACATTGCATTACCAGATCAGTGCTGTGCTTTTTTAAAGTTTTTTGTAAATAATTTTGCAGTTTTTCAAAAACTGTAGATCACGTGAGCACCAGATTCTGTGATTTAATTTTTGGTAAGTGGACCTCCTTATTCTTTAGCTTATTCAAAAATATTTACCACCAACTCGGAATTGTTGCGTCCATCTGTTAATGGGTGGAAGCAATTTATTTTGAAACTCCCCGTAGGGATAATATCGGGAACCAAGAAATAGGGCAAAACCGGGTAGTATCCGATTTACCCCTAGCCCCACTGCTTTGTTTACAATAGTCCTTACAAATTGCTTATCTCATTTATCTTGTTTACAATAGTCCTTACAATTTGCTTATCTCATTATAAAGGGTTTTCCAATAAGAGGTGTTATTTTAATTAGACCGCTGTTTCGGTAGATGTCACTTTTGGAGCTGTCATTTTTTGACATTTGACAAGTAGAAACTACGCCATTAATAAAAATGGAACGATACATAATTCAACAACGCATGGAAATTATTAAAATTCCCTATAAAAATGGTGAAAATGTGGCAGAGACGGTTCGTAAAACTCGAACATTTTTGAGTCGTCGTGAAGCACCTTGTCGGACCGCAATATTTTAATATTTTATTATTTTAAAATTAGGAATCCATTGTTTTATTAATTTTTCATGACGTTGTTTGTAATGTCAGGTTCAAAATGCCGAGCAAATATAAGCGAAAGACCACAAAGTAAAGTTGCTGAGAAGACGATATGGCTCTGGCTATCAGCGATGTTTTGGGTGGATACAAGGGTTACTTGAAAGCCCCAAAATATACAATGTTCCCCAACCAACAATGGAGGATAAGGTGAAGAAGGCCCGCCAAAATACTTTATCTCCAAAAGAAGCACCTAAAAAAGTTGGGACGGTATGACACCGTTCTTAAAGTAGAGTAGGAAAATGAGCTGAAGAAGTACATGCTACTGATGGAGGAAACACTGTTCGGCCTGACCTTGACTCATTTATGGGAATTAGTTTTTCAGTTAGCAGAGAGAAGTGGGATTAACCATCCATTAAGTAAAGAAAAGAAAAGGTTTGGGAAAGACTGACTGTATAAATTCTTAAATACTTAGGTATAGAAAAACTCTATCAGAAATCCCGAGCCGACTTCACTAGCTCACGCAAGCGGATTCCCCTGAACTGCAGTTGAAGTCTTTTATGGCTTACTTCAAACTATTTAGGAGAAACCCAAAATTTCTCCAAACTACAATTATAATGTTGACGAAAGAAAAGACAGTGCTATTTATTCTAGACGGTCATGGCGCTCATACCAAAATCCTGTAGTTGATTCTCCATGCAAGAGAGAAAAAACATCATTGTCTTGTGAGTCCCTGCAGACTGCACGCACAGATTGCAACCACTTGACGTTACTTTCGTGGCTCCCCTCTCCATTTAGAAAATGGATGATCGCGCACACTAGGAGATAGGTAAAAATATATCAAGTGGCAAAACTCTTTGGCAACTCATTTACCATTTGTTGTGATGGAAACAGCCATTAAGGGTTTTAAAGCACCGGAATAATCCCGTTTAATAGAAGCGCAATCCCAGAACAATTGTATGCTCCTACTGAAACTACAGAAAGACCTATGCAACCAAAAATGGCTGCAGCAACGGAATCGAATACCATCCCATGCTCAACGCCAGAGGCAGACAGGTCTGGTCATCATCCTTCAACATCTTCTGATCTCCCAGCATTATCAACAGGCCCGGGTATTCCTTCAAAATCAGGCTGCCACTATCAGATTGACATCATAAGGTTGAACAAGATACTATTTTCAACGACAGAGGCAGACAGCTCTGGTGATCAGCCTTCAACATCCTCTGATCTCCCAACATCTTCAACAGGCTCAGGTTTTCCTTCAACATCAGGCTGCTCTAGAATTAAGTCACTCTCGGTTTTTAAAATATCTCCAATCATTCTGCAACCTCCGTCCCTTATAGAAGAAAGAATTGAAAAGAAACAAGGGAACAGAAAAAGAGGGAAAACAGCGATTCTTACATTGCCACCTTACTAAATAGAGCATGAGCAAGAAGAGACTATCAAAATGACGAAAGTTAAGGCAGCAAGAAAACTTTTTGAAGTATCACCTGCATCCGAAGTTAAGGAAAGAAAAAGAAAAAGAACCAGAAGATAAAGAGACAAGAGGAGAGCTCTTCATTTGCGGACGAAGGCTATTCCACTGAGGCTTGCCTATTTTGCAATGAGCAATGCAATGATGAATGTGTTGCTGGAGAAGGGTGAATACAGTACAACGGGTGCAGGCATTGGGCTCATGAAGAGTGCAGCGCGTATGAGCGAGAAAGAAATTTTATATGTGCCTTTTGCGATAATGTCACTGCAGGGATAGATTGATGGTGATAATATTGTTATAGTGAGTACCTACCTGAGGTTTGATAATATACTTACTCTGATGAAGAAATGCATTAATTTAACTTAATCTAATTTGGATATTCAATACATAATAAAAATTAGCAACAGCAACTGAAAATTATTGATTTTCTTGAGTACGCAGTATTACCCTACCCCTCTTCAAACTGACGGTTTTGACTTGATCTACGAAATGTGTGTCTCCGAGTGTTTAAGTAAATTATTTTGGTAAAATGGGTAATATTGTGATTGTATAAAGAGAAGAGCTGGGAAACTGAAATTTTTGTAAGGCCTAGAATTTCGAAATTTTAAAAAACAGTTATGGTACCCGGTCTTGCCCTACATTCCCCTACTGCCTTAAAGTCAATTGTCGTATTACACAGAGATGCTACGGGGGGGAAATTAAACTCGAACTATATGTATTAGTATAGACCTAAAGTACCAAGCCTGTAATAGAAAACAAAAAACAATGATTTCCTCCTGAACAAACATGTTAATAGTACGTAACATGATGGAGTATTAGAATTTTTGTTTCTCCTCTCACCCGGAGCCTCCCTCACGATGAAGGTTGACTAGGTTCACTCGTCCACTTTTCCTTCAGGGTCAAATAGGGACATTGTGAAATTTTGCCCGCAATGTCGCAAGTTGGATGGGGCAATGGCCTAAAGACAGTAACGTTTTCGTCTTCAACGGAGGTAAAGGGAAGTGATGTAAGGGCCCCTTCACGGCTGGATGTTTGCTTGTCCGTTTGTGTCAAACATGATTTCGTGTACCCACACATTTCGGGTAATTCATATAATGGTCCTGCAGAGCTGAAATGAACTGATAGCGCAAGCAAGAGTAAGTCCAATAAATCATAAGGCTCATTCCACAGAAAATCTGTAAATATTCTGTAAATTTATGCATCGACCACCTCTGATTTTAATGAAATTTTACAGGTTGGTTGGTTTTATTGTTCATGGTACTATGCTGACATATTTTTTTGTTTTTGTCGATTTTTGACGGAGATACGGTATTTTGTAATTTTAAAATGTGGCAAATTTGGGTAGGTGTGGTTTTGTAGGTGTAACTTGTAAAATTTATTTCTCAGAATATACAAAACTGTGGAAAAAATTAGTTTAGGTCCTTTTTCTCTAAACATCATTTTAGAGGATAATAGTTATGGCCGTTAATGAAAATGAAACTATTTGAAGCTTGGATGGAGTTTTTTTTAATGTAGTTCAGTAAACTTGGAAGGCAAATTGATGACGTGTGCTGATTTGTAGTGTGTTCTATAAATAAAAAGGATGGGGAATACCAATGGATTCTTTGGAGTCTCCTAATCATAACTTTGTTACGCCATCGCTCCTTAAAATCACTCCTTTCTCCTCAAATTCACGTTTGAAAATTTTTCATTTTTCAAAGAAAGTGTAGTCACTTAATTGCTTATATGTCCTTCGGCAGATATCCAAAGAAAACCTTTTCTTCTTTATAAAAATATCCAACATGTTACGATTAATAAGCAATTGCCTGAGTTGTAGAGCCTTAAATTTGAATTCGTCTGTGGAATGACCCATTAATAAAAATTCTCATACATTTCCCTCCATTACGTCATTTATAATTGCCACGATTTTATGGTAGTATAACTTATGAAGCAGAGAATGTTCACTTTATACTCATGCAGAATTTTAAATATTCATACTGATTCAATGCCAATTTATAACTTAAATCAATGAGATTTTTCTTTTAACAAACCAAACAAACCGATTTTTCTACCTAAGTCTAAGTCACAACTTAATAGATCAATAAGGGTTTTGACTTTACAAAATTCACACAGAAATTATTACTGCTTGCAACATATGCATATGTCATTACAGTCCGGTTTAATTTTTACCCTTGAATTTAATCATGGAAGGCATAGCATTTGCAAGTGGATGGATACACAAGTGGTAAGGAATGGTACATAGATTACTTAACACATTCTCCCATTTTCCACTTTGTTTGTTTTTTATAGGCGAAGTTGTTTTATTATGTTGACGAAAAAAAATTGTGAATAATGTAATGTTAATTTACAAAAGCAACATATGCTTTCCTAAGAAAGCAAAGAAATTTGCAGTTGAATGTGTATTTTGGATATTTGAACCATTGAAATTGAAATGAGCTACTCGTAAACTTTTGTGCCAGCAGCATTACATTTTTTCCATTACTACTAGTTTAATTCCTTCTCTCGACGAAAAAGTATACTAATCCTTAGCATCATTTTTCTTTTACATGGGGGGAAGGAATGTTGTATAATTATTTCCCCATTTAGCGAAGATTAATTTCAAAACATTTTTCTAAATGTTTCATGTTACAAATTAACCCATATGAGTAGTGTAGCTATGCGCCACCAGACCACTTTTTCCATACAAAAAGTGTCCGGAAAATTCCAACTATTTTGGTGGCTCTGGACCCGGGTTCTGGACCACTGGGGATTCCGTCTAGTGGTCTACGTTACAGGGCCTGCCTGTGGGAATTCCTTTCTTCCCATCTGGCCGACCAGGGGATGACGTCATCTCGTTTGCTGAACCCCGTCAACTGATCAGGCTCTGTCTTAGCTGATTTTTAAATAATGCTGGCTTTTGTTGGACTCGAACCGAGAACGCTTGGTTTTGTAAAATCCGAGGCGCTCTACCATCAGTCCATGGAGGTGTTCTGTGAATGTTCTTTAAACTTGCTATATACGCTTAGAGTTGTGGACACACACACACACACATACACATACACGCGCGCGCGCGCGCGCACACACAGAGAGAACAGCGCGCGCGCACACCCACATACACACTACGTCATACCAAAAGGTTTGCTACCAGACGATATTCCGTATTGCACCATGTTATTACATTAGCAACAACACAACTAACGTGGGTAGATATGTTGGCTTGGATAAGAAATTGCCTAATTTTTGATTTTCAGGTGCAATGCTTCTAATTTGATTCGTTGCATAAACAATTTGAATAATGTAAACAAAAGCGCAGTCGAATAATATAAACCAAATTCGCACAGACCCGAGTAAAGTAAAGAAATTGAACGATTTATGGAAGACTCCCAATTTCTTTAACTGGAAAAAAACCTGTCTTAGATAAGCAGTGGAAGTTATAATTGAAGATTTCTTTTGCTGATAAAAAATCAACAACAACTATAACGTAAGTTGTGGTCAGTATGGATGTTTTATAAACAAGAGTGATCATGATATTCGATATGTTAAAAGAGATCACGGCTGCTTGGGATGGTAAGAATGGAAATTAAAGTCATATCAGAAAATTTTCGGTGTAGGGGTGTGCGTGTACTGAAAAGTCTTATCAGAAATGCTCTACGAGCTATGGTTTTTTTTATATGAGCGATCATACCTTTTCTGATGTAATTCATATTACTAATAATTCAAGTCTAGGCTATTTTGTAAGCATGCTTTAGTGAATACCGTACTTTGAAACCATCACGTTCTCTCAAAACATCTATCACTCTCCAGCACACATGTTTGAGGTGGACTTGATCATATACATGCCAGCTTGGAGCTTAGTTGTCTGCTTTATATACTATGAGTATAGTATGGTGGCCTGGAGTTATCAGGCTTGTTGTTGAACGGGGCTATATAACCTGTTGGCTGAGATCTTTAGCGGCGGGGTGGGGTCGCTTTACTGATCTAACTACTATTCATACAGAAATGTGGTGTTTTGATAATCCTTAGCGTACTTTCTTATTTTCCGAACCAAAATAAATTGTTTATACCTTTCCTAACAAAATTATTTAAAAAAATTGATCTTAACCAAAGGACTACGATTCTTCAAACAAAAACTCTCTGTTGAGTAGTCATTGTATATGGCGCTGTACCTTGAGCTGATGATGATCGGGAGTTAGTGAGCGTAATATGGTAAGGTTACATTTTAATGAAAACTATTTTATTATTTTGTTAAGTAAGGTATACAGTAAGTGTAGCCTTTGGGAAGGTAAGGAACTAAGCTGTAAATTACAAGAAGACTATTTTCCTGTATGGATAGTAAGTTAGGCTCTATAGCATATATAAATTCAATGTTTGGAAGTTTTCTATAAGTATCAATATAGAATATTTTAGAAAGCGGACTCTCAATGCACACAAATAGATTTCTGTTTCATGGCTTGGAAAGTATGCTCGGGGTTTTGGTATGAGGAATTGAATCGATGTATGTTGTACAATGGATTGAAGGTTTATGTTTATATTTGATTGGAGAAAAGTATTCTCACGGCTTCATGATCCAAAGCTTAAATATACCACCACCACCCACCACCACCCACCGCCACCACCACGCGTTGTAGTGGTCAAACATTATTCGGGAGTTCCGGACTTAGTATGGGAAATTGAATAAAAAGAAGGCCACATATAAAATATCATTTATTAAAAATTAAAAAGTATTAATTCTTATAATCTCATGGTACAGAGCTGTATGTAATCAAAATTTCCTGTGTTTGATGAATCTGTTGTTGAAATCAATATCTGCATAAGTGTAAGTTTACATGATCCTTTATGAGCTCTCCAAGTATACAAAATGAGAATTTCTAGTGCTAAGTTAAATCGCACTTTTTAAGGCATGCCTCGTAATTACTTTTTGTCAATGTTTGGTAGAATTTATATAGCTTCACAACTTCTTTTAGGCATCTAGCAACACCACAACATTCACATGTATCTGGTCCATCCGTTGAATCATCTCCTGACCAAGGGCAGCTTATATAGTGTTCACCAAATTTTGACTCGACTTTTTCAATATTTTCATATAATTTTAAAAAGTTATAGCATTCTTGAATTTGTTTCTTATGCTCATCGAGTAAAATGTTATTATATTCTCTTAAAAACTCTTCAATATCCATCTGAACAGTTCAGCATTCGGGAATACACTAACCACTAACCAAACTCTCGTGCAATTTTCCCTTCCCCTTTTAGATTTTGTATATAACATGCCGTTTTGGAGATATGAATTTTTTAAAATCACTATATACCCTAACTAATTTTTTAACAGATATTTATATACCGATTTTTTATATAGAACATATGGATTTATATAAGGCTTACACATCAGGAAATGCATAAAATCTTGGATTTTTTCTTTGGAACATACTGTTACAAGATTGTAATAAAATTTTCTTCTGCCTGTTAGATTTTGTATGGAATATACAATTACCAGATTCTTATACAATTTTCTTCTACTTTTTAAATTGTGAACTGAACATGGTATCAGATTCTTATAAAATTTTCTTATGGTTATTAGATTTTGTATAGAATATACTGCAACCAAATTCTTATAGCCTTTCATTTTGCTGCTATCTATTTTCAGATATTATATAATGTGCATTCATCTAGAACAAAAATCTATAGCCCGGTTTTGTCACATATGAATTTATATAAGGTTTATAAGGAAATGCAGTTACCAGAATCTTATAAAATTTTCTTCCACCTGTAAGATTATGTATGGAACATACTGTTACCAGAAATCTTCTTCTTTACAGTTTACTCACAGCTAATTATAATCTCCCATGCAACTTGCACTACTCATCATCCAAGTGAACCCAAGAGCAGACACTTTCGGTTTCAAAGGTTAAGGTGACGTCAGAGGTCAAGACAATGTGCCAAATACATATAAATAGTAGTTTCATAACTTGTTTTTTCAATTGACATTTTGCTCTTTACCCAAACAGATCACTGTTTCTTGGCAAGCTAATTACGCAATAATTTCAAGATGAGCTCTCAGGACACTACAAACCTTCTAAAGCCTACGGATGAAAGGAGTAAAGAATATTCATATAAGGCTCAGTCTACATCTATGAAATCGATGCTTTCCAGAAATAAAGAAGAAAGTTTTTCATCCAAAAACGAGTCGACTGTCCCCTACCAACAGGTCGAAAAATCAGGATATTCCAACAAAGATCGCAAAAAGTAAAGATGGAGAGATGTTATTTGTGAAAGTGGTGCACCACGAAGCTTTTAACGCCACATTGGTGTAAAGGCATAAGGAATATTCATTATAAGGATCAATCTATAACTATGAAATCTTGACCTTGCTGAACTAAAGAAAAAAGACTTTAGACTTAAGCTATAATACAATTAAAACAAATTATTTCAATAAATGGCGTTATAAAAATGATACAATTTTTATTTACATTACACATTAATAGTGATAATTGAAGCAAGAATGATTATTGCTCACACCGTGTGTCGCTTTCAGCCATATTTGTTGTTTGAACCTACTTTCCTTATGTAATCTATTGGTATCACTTTTGATATATATCATGAAGCTTTCTTAATCATATTATGTAATTTTTTCAGACTTGGTAAGATTTAAAGATGAATAAATAATACTTCCATATCCTACTAGAATTATATCATTCCAAATACCCACTCTCAACATCGCGGTCTTCACTATTGAACTTGAAGCATTATCAACTTTTTTTCGACCTTTCTAATACTCATATAACACTATTTCGATGAGATAAATACCATCCATCAAAACTTTTAACGTAATACATAGCTTACAGTACCTACTCTCAATCCCCCCACCACGAGCATCACTATGAACTTGGAGAATTATCAAATATCCAGCCATATTGCTGATTAGGATTTTACTGCTTATTCATAGCTCCCATACAACTTCCACTACTCACCTCAGACAACATATCATACCACATTAATATTATAACACAGCGTTCTTCTATCAAAGCTTTTAATTTGACCGACTCTCAACTTAATGTTAAGTAAACAATGCACCTGTCCCCAATAGTATGAAGATAAAATTATCATATTCTTATCAGCTTCGTGTGAACTATGATATCGGGGATCAATCAAATCTCATAACAGTGTGACTGATTGAGAAATTTTATTGAAAATAAAAAACAATTCGTCATAAAGACTTTTCAATACAAACTCCTAGATACAAAAAAAAACATTAATCGCTCAATTTGCCTGCTTTACTCGGCTATATTTGTTTACGCAAGATATCAAATTACCAGCGACCTGGCCACCTTTTCTAATGCTTTAGTTTCCATTACTTCTAATGATTTCATGTGTCTCACCATCCAAAGCAGCCGTGATCAATTTTTATACATCGAATATCATAACATGATCACTTTTGTTTATAAAAGACACCCACAGACCACAACTTACATAATAGTTGTTGTTGTTGTTTTTTTTCAGCAAAAGAAATTTTCAAGTATATCTTTCAGTTAAAGAAATTGGGAATCTTACATAAATCGCTCAATTTGTTTACTTTACTCGGCAGCTGTGCGAATTTGTTTACATTATTCGACTGCGAATTTGTTTGCTTTGCTGGACTGTGCGAACTTGTTTATGCAAGGAATAAAATCAGAAGCATTCCACCTAAGTGAACATATCTACCTACATTCGCCCCAATCAGCTTCGCCTGATCTATTTTTAGATATATGATCATATGGTGCAATCTTGTTTATAAAAAACACCGACAGATTAATATCATCAAATCTTTAATCCACAACTTAGGTTATAGTTGTTGTTGCTTTTTTGTTTTTGAGCTACTAATATTAATTACACCTGAGAAGGTAAGATCGCTAATATCTCGAACCATAGCCCGTAGAGGATTTCTGATGAAAATTTTACCCCACTAGTAGTAATACTATTGGCATGGACAAAAAATATCCTAGGGCTGGAGAGTGCTGAAAGTAATCTCGTATCCCCAAGCCCGAGATGAACAACATATGTAAGTACCGACTAATGCCGCTAGGGGACCTTGCTCAAGAAATGGTGCTTGCACTCGAAAGAGCAACTGTTACTTTTCAATACACGCACCCCCAGGATCCAATAATAATAAGAAAACATCAAGCCAAGGTGATATCATGTTGTGAAATTCGAATGATGCTGATATCTACAACAGCAGTTGAAAACAACAAAACCAAGATGACGTCATGCTGATATCTAGAACTTCCCCACTAATAAAAGAAAACAGCAAAACCAAGGCATGCTAGTAGTTCCGGGTAATGCCGCTAGGTAACCTTACTCAAGAAATGGCGAGCCCGTAGAGAATTTCTGATGAGAATTTCGTCCCCCTCCCACCCTACACCACCTAGAAACCATTGGCATGAACAAAAATAACTTGAATTATTAATACGCTAATATCTCGAAAACCAGAGCCCGTAGAGATTTCATTACCCCCCTTCCCTATCTTTTACTATAATACCCCCTCACAAACCACCCATCTAGAATCCATTGGCATGAACAAAAATTTCCTACCATTATCTTTAATTATTGCTAATATTAGTTCAAAACCAAAAGCCTACATTTAGGCGCACCACATATCTATCCAAGAAAACCGGAGCATGCTGGTAGTACCGGCTAATGCCGCTAGGGCGCAGTCAAGACCAAATCCATCAATAAAGCTTCCCACCCCTTCACAAATATATAGAACTGAAAGTGATCTCGTATCCCAAAACTCGAGATGAAAAACTTAGAGGCTACGAGTCTGAGATGAAAAATAAGCGAACTCCAGAAACAAAATCGAAAACCTATGCTATTTCCCTATGCTGGAGAGAGCTAAAAGTGGTCTCGTATCCCCAAAGTGGTCTCGTATCCCCAAGATTCGAGATGAAAAATAAGCGAACTTCAGAAACAAAATCGAAATCCTATGCTATTTCCTTATGCTGGAGAGTGCTAAAAGTGGTCTCGTATCCCCCAAAGTGGTCTCGTATCCCCAACACTCAAGGCATAAACCAGGACATCCAAGGCACAAGCCCACATTTAGTATGGATTTACACCACCTAGCGACGGTGGCGCCATCTGTCGTGAAATCCTGGATGCTTAAAAAAGTAGTCTGGTGCTCTTATAGTGTAACTACTAACATCTGTGTCGCAGTAAGATTAATCTGTGTTCATACTTGAGGTGGTTATGATAGCTTAAAATTATCTTATTGATATCAATGAGGAATTCCACAGGTTTTGTTTACAATTCGTTATATTTTTCAGGTCAACATCTGCCTCGCTCTAACATATATGCTTGAGGTAGACATGATCGTTTACATGCCAGCATGGAGCTGTGTGTTATCAGATGTTTGATTTATATGCTATTGCTGCCTGGAGTTATCATGCTTGTTTTTGGCAGGTCTGTATACTTGGTGGATGAGAGCTTTAGCGACAATATGCTATCGTTTACTTGCCAGCGTGGAGCTTGTTGTTATCAGTTGTTTGCTTTATATGCTCTGGCTGTCAGGAGTCATCATGTGTTTAGCTGGGCTGGGTGAATATATATCTGAAAATAGGCCTTACACTGTTTAAGTGAGGAAGAAAAGCATCCGTCCTACACATCTTGTCAACAAGGCTTCGTGGAGATGCCTATCAGCTGTTTTCTTCGGACGTTCCTATAACTTTTAGTGAGGTGGAGGAACGTCTGAATAGAACCTACCTACCACGAGGATCGTACCAAGCATTGGTCAACAAACTAATCACAAAGAGGCAAAACCCGTTGGAAACTCTCACTGCGTTCACAACAAGAGTGAAGCAGTTGTTGATGCTTTCCAACGAGGCAGCGGTTCTGAGGTACGGAGCTACGACAGCCCCAGCTGTGAAGACACAGTTGGCGAACTTCGCCAAGATTGCCCTAAAAAGTAGAGCAAACAATACCCCCTATGCCAGTACATCCTGACTTTGCTAGAAAATGATCTAGATCAGCTGACACAAAAGGCTTTAGATATGGAAAAACTCCAAGCAGGCACAGTTTTGTCCAAACCCCATTAACGCAACAGCCATATCCAATAGCATCAATAGACCCAGATCTTCGAGTTCGTGCTCTTAGCCGAACTCCTTACAATCAAACACCACAGCCGCCCATGTATGCATCACCATGAGCAAAAGAGCCCAGGCAGTTTAATAATTCCCCTTATATACATGCTCAACCGCTACGCCCGCCATTTCCACGAAAGGATTCTAGACAACCGGATATACAAAATCTGGTACAAAACATCACCTGTAATTTCTGCCAGAAGCGGGGAAACACCTACACGGAGTGTCTACAACGCAAAAAACACCCCCTTCTGCTTAAATTGCAGGAGTTACAGGCATGAGAATCGCGACTGTCGAAATAGCCAAGCACAGCCTGCAACTCGTTTCACACAAGGACTCCCTAACAGTTCACAACAGTCAGACACGAGCAATATAAAAGGCCCCAGAATCTTTAACATAAGACAAAAATGTGATTTTTGTGGGCGTGGCGGACACAAGATCGACGAATGTCAACAAAAACAAAAATGGGAGGACAAAAAGCAGAAAAACGACAAAGAGTCGACTCAAAACTCCCCGGCTCGATTATAAACCCTACCAGCAATAAACAAGGGTCTTCTCAGCCGCCCGAATTCAGTGTGCCTATCGCTAGACTTCCTCTAGACATAAGTCTAACTGGTCAGGCCCAACGAATAGTGGACACCGGCGCTGAGATCAGTATAATTAAGAAAAAAGCTATCAAATATCGCGAGCTAATTAATCCCAACAAGAAATTAACGCTTCAAAGCCCCTTTGGCACCGGAAAAACCTTAGGAATTTATCAAGGAAACTTCAAATTACCTTGCAATTCCCAGGTGGTAAAAAGCATCCCAGGTATTTCCGATGACGGCTTGCTAGGAAATAATTTCCTAGCCAAAAACTGCAATGTTGAGGGACCCAACAGAGTTCCGCGATTTGGCACGGAAATCAATCCAGAAGTGCTTGCTGTTCCATTAGAAACAGCATTAGACAACCCGTGTTCACATAACACAGTCAACAAACAGACACTGGTAGAAGATTTTAAGCCCGACGGGGATACATGCTCTACCCCAGGGTTCTCAATGCTTCTCAACCAGAAGAAATCGGCTGTGATAAGCAAGAACGCGATAAGGGTGACTTGATTACTAAAAATTTGGCTTATAAGACTGGACAGCATCATTTAAATTTAAATGAACCTGTGTGCATACCAGCAAGGTCTCAGATCGTAGTCAAAGTTCCGTTGCACATGCAGGAAGAAATGCTCAGTCTGTCGAAAGAAATAGCCGACAGAGTCTTCCTAGCAAACAGCTTATTCTCAGCTGGGTTAAAAGCAGTCCCCATAGGAATCCTCAACACACGCAGCTCACAAGTAGTTCTAAACAGCGCGAACGTAAATCTGGTTCCCATTAAAGACTACACAGTCGTCCCAATGAAACGAGAGCCACACAAAGATATTACAACAGCCCAACCTTCGAATCCCACCAGTCGAAATGACGGCGATGGTGAGCACCATGTTGTATTTGAACCTAAGATTTAGAAAATAGGGGTTAAGAGCCCTGGTAAACTATGCCGTAAAAAGAAACGGCTGTAAGACGCTTGCGTTTCCGTCATGAAAACCCCAATGTCAGGCGCTGGCTAGTATACAAAAGGTTTGCCGTTAGCAACTCCCGCAGATCCACCTGGCCCAGCGCCTCTCATATATGAAACAAGTAGGTTAAGAGGTGAAATAAATATGGACAATAACAATATAAAATCATTAAATATGTCTAGATTTAAGAACAATACAAACAGGGCAATAAGCATCGATCAGACGGCCACCCTACAACATATAAGGTACATGTTCCCAAACGATGTCGAACAAGACGAGACCATAACTAAGTCCCGTCTCACCAGGTTAGAACACGAACTCAATCTGGATGAAATACTAAGCACTGAGAAAAAAGCCTCAATAACAAATCTCTGTTACGAGTATGATAACATATTCTTTTTAAAAGGTGATTGGCTTATACATACCAATGCCATCACCCACGACATCCGCTGGTGCAAGACCAAGCACCTATTAACCAAAAGATGTACCTGTTACCACAGACACAGCGAAATGTCATAAACGAGCAACTCCGAGAAATGCTGGACAACGATATTGTCCAGCCCAGCACAAGCCCATGGAACTCGCCACTGATAGTTGTCCCCAAAAAGGCAGGACCAGATGGCGAGAAAAGGTGGCCCGTCGTCGTTGATTTCCGTAAATTGGACGAAAAAACGATTGGCGACGGCTTTCCACTACCACGGATTGAGGATATCCTTGATCAACTGGGCCATTCAAGATTCTTCACCACCCTAGACCTAGCCAATGGCTATCATCAAGTACTCGTCTATCCGAAAGATCGAGCAAAAACGGCTTTTAGTACCAACTATGGGCAATATGAATTCAAACGCATGCCGTTCGGGCTCAAAAGAGCCCCGACCACATTTCAGCGTTTAATTAATTTCTATTTCATATTAACTGGCCTGCAAGACCTAGAATGTTTCGACTAATTAGATTACATCGTCATCTATGGAAAAGTCTGGCAGACCACAACGAAAAGCTTCGCAAAGTCTTTGACAGGAAAAAATAATCTGAAACTTCAACCAGAGAAATATCAATATCTCAGGCGCGAGGTAGTGTATTTAGGACACAAATATTCTAACTAAGAAGCACAACCTGACCCTAGCAAAATGGCATGCGTCCAAACTTTCCCCATTCCTAAGACAGTAAGGCAAGTGCAAGCATTCTTGGGCCCTGCCAATTACTACAGAAAATTCATACCCGATTTTTCAAAACAAACTTACTCCGAAAGGATGTAAAGTTTATATTGACTGAGAAATGCCAAGAGGCATTTCAAAGCATTAAAAACGCTTTAATTTCACCCCCACTCCTAATATATCCCGATTTTGCAAAACCCTTTAACCTTACCACAGACGCCAGCAGCGATGCTCTTGGAGCAGTCCTATCTCAAGGAGAGGTAGGAAATGACCAGCCAATTGCCTACGCCAGCCGTACCCTGAACAAAGCCGAACGTAACTATTCCACGATTGAGAAAGAGTTACTGGCTATAGTTTGGGCGGCTAAAAATTTCAGGTGTTATCTGCAAGGCCAAGAGTTCACGGTCTATACAGATCACAAACCACTCAAGGGTGTATTCAACATTAAGGACCCCACTTCCCGTCTGGTGAGATTTCACGATAAACTTTCCGAGTTCAATTATAGAATTGCATATAAACCCGGAAAGTACAACACGAATGCCGATGCTTTAAGCCGTATTCCACGGGATAATGTCAAAGACAAGGAAACCACAACCTTCACGGTAGAAGCTATAGCCCATCACCAAATGGACTCGGATATAGAGAAGGAAAAACACTCATCGGACCTAAAGGAGTATGTGCAATGCAATGGAGTAACAAGAGCCCAGATACGAAACATTCAGGAAAGTGGAACAAACCCAGAAAGTCAAACGAAACAGCTAGAACAACAAGAGCAAACACATCAATCAAAGGAAGCAGAGAACCTTGACAGTCCACCTAGTACCAATCCACAAATTGTAAACGAAACTCGTCCCCCTGAAGTAATCACAAGCCCAGAGGAGATCCAATTAATCTTAAAAGATTACCATAATTCTCCCTTTGGCGGCCATCAGGGAGTGATAAAGACCTAAACACGGATTCGAAGAAAGTACTGGTGGAGGCACATGCTTAGTGACATCAAAAAGCACATTAAACGGTGTGCATAATGTCAAAAAATGAAGTCCTCACCACAGTATAAAATGCTAATGGTGATTACAGACGTAGCGGAAGAACCATTCGATAAAATCTATCTAGATATAGCCGGACCACTAGAGGAGACTGAAACCGGAAACAAATATATATTAACTTTTCAGGATAACCTCACGAAGTTTATAGATTGGTATACCATACCGAATGGGGAAACCATAACGGTAGCGCAAATTTTTTTCGACGAAATCGTCACGCGCTACCGCATTCCCAAAAGAATAGTCACCGATCAGGGAAGTAATTGCTTGAGTGACCTATTCAAAAAGGTATACAAACTCCTTAGGATAAATAAGCAGCAAACCTCTGCTTATCATCCTCAATCAAATGGAACACTCGAACGTGCTCATAGACCATTGATTGAATATCTACGAACTATAATGGACGAAAATTCCAGGTTATGGGACAATTATCTGCGAACCGCTGCTTTCGTGTACAATAACAGTGTACACGAAGGGACAAAATTAACTCCCATGGACAGCCTCTACGGATTTACAGTGGACGTTCCGTCCAACTTAAAACGAGACCCGAGAGAGAGAGAGCTACTACCATGTTCTCAGGTATAAGCTTCAGAAGTCTTAGGCAATGGCACGGACAAATTTTCTGATGAGTAAAGAACGCTCGAAAAATTACTAAGATAATGCTGTACGTCCCCTGATATTTCACAGAGGAGACAAGGTTCTACTCAAGAGAGAGAGTCGTAAACATGAGCTCTCCCAGATTTGGGTAGGACCCTCCACGGTAACCGGTATCCCTAGTTCAGTAAACATCAGAATAAAAATTCGAAAAATAGAGGTGACGGTACATTACAACCGCCTAAAACCTTTCTACGAATAGAGTGGTGTCAATAAAATATATCCTATCCTAACCTCTCCTAAATAACAATGCGGTCAATAATTTTCTACGAACTGTTCCTGATCACAATAGGAGCCCTCGCGGAAGAACCTTACTCTATAACGCCACTAAATAATACGGGAGTACTATTTGAGGATCTTGGAAGCCTATCAGTTTACCACGACACTTGGAGCGTCATCACTGAGTTAGATCTGGGCTAGTTGGACAATCAGACAAAGCCGGCGGAACGTGTAGAACACTACGTTCATCAATTATGTGGGAACAAATCTTTTGATCAAGATCTATGTACCCTATAAACCAAACCTGTACACGCCCTGATGGAAAACATCAAGAGACGCACCAATGTCATTAAAGAGGCAGTGCCTAAATCACGCAAGCCCCGATCCATCTTTGAAGGGATAGGTAATGCGATGCACTATCTCTTTAGCACTATGGATAGCGGAAACGAGCAAGAGGTGTACAGTCGGCTAAGCGACTCAAACCTTAGCGGATGTGGAAAAGCAACAGATCAGCATAATAAAAACCACGTTTGAACAAATTCAAAAACCCCTATCCTCACTGTCTGAACGACAACATCAATTAACCAATCAGATTAACCATCTGCAGAACACGACGGATGATTTGATAGCCCACCAAATAGGACAAGAGATCGTTTCTAGTCTGACACTACAAATGATAGAGTTGGAATTTAGACAACAAGCTCTACTTGACATAGTAGTGTCCAGCAGAGATAATCAAATTCATACCCTGTTAATCTCCCCAAATCATTTGCTAGAGATTTATCATAAATCTCACTCTACCTGTCCAAATCTACAGAACTGTTTATCAGTCCTGTATCAAACATCAGATATTAAGACACACTTATTACAAGAAAAATTGGTAATTCGAATCAAACTTCCCATATTTAATATTCCCAAGATGAAAATCCAACAGATTAGATGTTTTCCCATACGGGTGGATTCAGACCACTCATTAATACCTGATATCGGATTTGCCCATGTGGCAAGTGAAATCAAGACTCAGGAATTTTTGCTTCTTAAGCCAGAAAACCTGAAATCATTCAGGAAGATTTCAAAAGGGATTAATGAAGATACGTGGGTAGGTAAGCTGAACACACCAATCACCAAGGCTACTAAAACAGATGAATGTGTTATCAAACTTCTATTCAATACACTGGGAGAACACCCAGAGTGTAGCATCAGAGCTCAAATTCCCCCAAGAGAGACAATAATTAAGCTCAATAGAACAAATTCGTGGCTGTACTCCTCAACAGTTACTCACTCATCGTCTTACAGAACAAGGAATCCTAACAATCAACAAACCTTGCTCCTTGCAAATAGGGCCTCATACACGTTATTATGAAGCAGAAAATCTACACCCACTTAGAATCCTCCAACCAACCTACTTCCCAGGCACAAACGAAAATCAAGAGGTATTGGCAGACTATATATACAAGATACCCGCTCCTAAAAACCCATCTTTACTGCTCGGAGATGATACAAACAAACGTATCCACCTAGATACAAAATCTCTAGATGAGATCCGCACCAAGGTGAACAACATTCACTTTGGACCAAAGGCCAAGATTCCTCATATACTCTCTATCACATCCTTAGCAATGACAGGACTCTTGTTGCTAATTGCATCAGTGGTGGCAGTAGCAAAATATATCGTACCGGAATTGATGGCATGGGTTGCTAAACGTAGACAACAGCCCACAGCTGAAAACATCCCCATGGGACCGGTTTACGCAAAACCCCAAGAAAAATTAAAACGTACCCAAGTCTCCATAGAGCGAGATCTATACAATTAGTATAATCACAAAGATCTATACTGGTCTCTGTCTCATTATTTAGTTACTGGCGCAGCATCCTTTCACTACACTGATCTTAGAAAATAAGTTGAAATAATAGTAGCAAATATGGAATAAAGCGACCGCGTAAAGTTAAAAGTAAATAAGGATAAAATTTATTTAGTAAGAAAAAAAAAATTTTTTTTAATATACCTCAGTAGGAATAATAAATTAAAGAAGCAAAAAAAAAAGAATAAATAGAAGAAAGAAAGACATAAGATAGTTAAGTTAACCAATTAAAACATAAAATATAACCGAAATTTATTTACATAAGAATAATAATAATAAAAGTAATAAGTAAATAATATTTAGTCATATTAAGTAGTACATAGAAATAGTTTGCTAACTAGACGATATAGACATAAATACACAAAATTGTACTAAATAGAAATTTAATGTACTAAGGTTATAAATAGGTAATACCGACATACATTAGTAGAAAAATAGAAAAGACGTTTACTAGGATGACAAAAACAAACTAATACAGCTAACCAACAATTAGAATAAACACCAAGAATAGACAATACTTTCTTAAAAACCCCTAATATAGAGGAAAAAGGAAATATAATTCCCTAGAATAAATACATAACCGATAGAATAAATACATAACGTAGAATAAGGAAACAACGTAGGAATAATTACGCAGCGTAGTGTAATGAAATATAGAGCCTCTAGTATAAGTGAAGTCATAAAAAAAACACCAACCAAAATATAACGAACTATAAGCCACTAACACCGAAAACGCCATGCAAGAAAACTCAACCCATTACTAAAAACCCCGAGAATCGTCTTTGACAGCCCAGAAATATGTAATTACAAAAAAAAAAAAAAAAAATTTCTCCACACAAAATAAAAAGATATACAAGAGTCTCCTTTGTTAACCTACCTAAATAACCTATAGCTACGTAGTTAATGAACAAAGTATAGAACTATAAACAGGGGCCAACTTCTTCTCATAATCATGGAATGTATGTTGACATAATTACAAGCCAATAGTATTTTTGTCCAAAGACTACAATGACAGCTCGTTAAGCTTAAAGCCGCTTAATACCACTTAGACTCACCCAAACCAAAATATAAATCAGCGTCATAGCGAAATTGATGATCGAGCTCATAATCTGTCAAGTCCATTTTTTTTACCTAAAATCTATAAGGGAGAACACAAAAAAAATTTTTAATCAATAAATAAAAAACAGAAGCCTCTTCGGGAATGTCCCAGTCCTCATGGACATAACCAAGTGCTTCTCCAGGCAGATCCCCGTCCTCTTGGGCGGGAGCGGACGAAACGTCCCAGTTCTCCTCAGAGGCGAAACTCGGCGCTGCACCCGGTTGATCCGATTCAGATCCAGAAGAACCGACCCAGGCTGTCACATCGTGCACCAGGTAGTTGGGGTGCATCCTACAATTCGGGCGAGCACACCACCCTACCTCTCCAGATAGCGCCAGAGTCGCTCCTAGAAGAAAAGTTAAGAATTTAATAAGGGAATTAATTATTGAAATCTGAAAACTCACCCATAACCACCTAGGAACTCCCACCATGGGGCCACAGGCATAGGTCCACCCGATGAAAAATATCCGCCTCGTCCGGAGCACCCCAGATGCATACATATGGGCGTCCATTTCTTCTCAGCAGCAGCCTGATCAGCCCACGCCACCGAGGAGCCACACTTTGGACGAAAATGCCCAGCACCCGCATACAATTGGGCACGGGGCTGGTATACGGAGCACGCGGATTAATCACCTCACAGAATTCCATTTTGAAACAAACTATAAGCAAAACTGGAATAATCGCCCAATATAAAGGGCGAAACCCCAAATGTTAGCAAAAAATTTATCAAGATGCACTTGAACTTTCTTCTGAATGCGTAGCAGTTTCTTCGAATGGCACTTCGAATTCTACTTTATTGATTTCCGTGCGAGGAAAAAAGTAGTCATTTTCTAGGACCTTCAACATTGCATTTTTCTTGGAGAAAGTCTATTGCTAACAATCCATCTTCCGGAATGTTAGTTCCTGTACTTACTACATTTAATTTACAGGGTAACTCCGATTTGAACACAAAAGTTTCTGTATAAGTCTCTAACATATTTTCTTTGCCATGTACTGAATTTATTCGAATTTGTTCATTCTTATTTACTTTGGTTCCCGTCTTCAGTACGTTTTCCTTAACAAGAGTTACCTGGGAGCCAGTATCTATCAAAAAATGTTGTTTCACGCTTTCTACTTACATCTAACGGCAACTTAACTACAGAGTCATGAGGAGTTTGCGATTCAGAATTTCTTACTTCGTTAAGGCTCTTGTTTATGTCTAAGGTAGTTACTGCCAATGGGGGTGCGGTCCGATCAGCGCCGACAAGTTTCCCGGGTTTTCTTGTTTTTCCTCTCGTCGTCTTTACGTAGCGCAATTAAATATTCTATGGCCTTGCCTTTGCAGAAATTGGAAGAGACGATTACCTGTCTTACTTCGGCGGATCGCTCACTTACTCGCCTACAGCTTCTTGCATCGTGACCCGAAGTCTGAGACCTTTGACAATAGATCGAGTTATCGGAGGCTCTGCAGTCTCTACTCAAATGAATTGGTTGTCCACACTTAAAGCAGGTAATGTGGGCTGGGGTTCTTGGAGGAGCACCATGTGCGGTACGACTGGGATACTGGAAGCTTGCATATCGTGTTCTGGGCAGGTGATTTTGTTCTTGGTGTTGATAATTCTGTGGATATATGGGTACACTTGGACGTTCCGAAAACTGTGAAAGAGGTCTACGGCTATTTATCCCATTCTTATTTATTTCACTTTGGCCAGGAGGTTATTTCCACCACCAAAAGGGAAGTTATTGGAGCTTACACTACCGTAAATTTGATTTTCTGTGTCTTCCAAAAAGCAAACCTTTTTTATTAAATCTGTAAAGTTTGAACTATCTGACACGCAGGCATATTGCTTGAGTGTCAACTTAAAAGTCCTCTCCTAAAAACTTGTGTGGCCATATTTTGATATTCTTTTATCATTGGTTCTGGATCTGTTTTGTATTTTTTTCTCAATTTATGCTCGCATTCTTCTAGACGTTGTTTTACTCGTTAACCAAACTATATCACAATTTCACCATTGAGTTGTCTACAGCTTTGCATGTCATGGGTGAGATCTGCTAAATTTTTACAGGAAAAGTAATAGGCCGTTTAGGTCTCCTGGAATTCCTCCCATGTTTTAAAACTGGTATTCTTGCAAATCTCGTAAGGAATTTTGCCCAATTTTAGTTTGGGGAGAAAAGATAAGAAAATTGTCTTCTATTCTTCATTCAAAGAATTGCAATACGCCTGTGTAAAAAAACACATGTAAATCGGATTCTGCTGTTGAAGATGGCTCACCGGAAAATATTGGCATAATTTTGTTTGTGGTATCTATTATGGTGGACGTTGGTTCGCAGTGAAAAGTCTTGCTAAGACTGGTGCTGTTATTGGGGGTAGACATTGTTCCAGAAAGAGTTGGAATTTACGTTATTTCGGAACATGGAGAAGTTACTTGGAAGTGTTCCAAGTCAGTGAAAAGATCGTAATTTTTCTGAACCAACTGCTTAACTAACGTGGTTCCTTTCGAGCTTTTTCACAGAATGCCCTAATCTGGTTGTCCGTTTGTTCAGCGGTTTTAAAGAGTAGATCAGTAGCCGTAGTTGAATGGACTAAATTTATGAAGGTTTCGGCAGAACCCGTAGTGGGAGTTGTAAGTTTCGCTATTCTGAGAGCAGGTAAGAAAAAAGATTAAGATTTAAGTGAAAAAGTTCCGAGTTAAGAAGGTGTATAACGTACAGTTGAAAAAGAAAAGTTTGGTTACGTATAATTGGAATAATTAAAGTTGAATTGTGTGAATTGATGAACAATATCTGTATGTGCGAGTTACAAAAATAAAACGAAATTATAAAGTCAAAAACTTTCGATGCTGCTTGTTGGGAAGAAAATTTATGGTTTATACGGATCATAAGCCGTTAAAAGGAGAATATTCAAGGTAAAAGATACCACTTCGCGTCTAGCTAGGTTTCATGTGAAATTGTCGGGCTATGATTTCGATCCTACCGGCTACACCGCAAGAAAAGGGGATGTGGGGCTTTATATAACGATTCCCAAATAAATTTAAACACTTAATCAATCTCCAATTCACATAATTAAACTTTATTATTTCGTTTTATTTTTGTAACTCGCACATACATATATTGTTCATAAATTCACACAATTCAACTTTTATTATTCCAATTATACGCAACCAAATTTTTCTTTTTCAACTGTACGTTATACACTTTCTTAACTCGAAACTTTTTCACTCAAATTTTAATCGTTTTTTCTTACCGGCTCACTCTATTACTAAAAACTAACTCTCCTCGTTATCAAGACTAAAAAAAAACTGAATTTATTCTACTGCACTCGATATTAATTAGTTTATTTTAAAAAATGCAGAATCGACTACGCGTAATTTCTGTACCAGCATTTTTTGATGCTTCCAAACAAGATTATTTTTATTTCCTACTTCGCTTTGTTTACCTGCGAAGTAGGACATTATTGAGAAGGTAAGTCATACTGCAATCAATTCTGATCAGCCACTAGGTCATTTTTTATTTATGCTGACCGGGCATTGATCAGTGCACGTAAAATCCTTTTATTTTATTTATCTTTGCAATTGTTACGATTGCAAAGAAACTTACATATGGGTTAATTTGTAACATGAAAACATTTAGAAAAACTTTTTGAAATTAATCTTCGCTAAATGGGGAAATAATTATACAACAAGATCGATTGTTATTGCTTTGTGAAACAATTGATAGAGATAGATTTTTATCATATTTTCCATTGGAGAATGTTATCTGTGTATACAAAAAACTTTTAGTGTGAGTCCTCTTTTCTGGGGCTTCGCTTTTCAAATAAACATATGGGTAATTTGATGGATAAAATTAATTTGAATCGTTAATTTCTAAGGAATTTGTATTTATTTTTGTAATTAATACTAGCAATGTATCGAAATAAAAAGTCATTACCAAGCAGGTCATCGTATGAGAGGATGGAGTTATTTCCCATTATTTGGAATGGATGTTCTAGGATGGAGTTCTTCTGCGCAGATTCCGGAGTTAATTTCGCGAAGATGAGTTCTTCTGTAGAAATGGACTCTGTAAATAATGTGTTCATATCGCAGACAGCATGTCTGTAGCAGATACTGTCTGGCTTTAATAGATGAAGTTTTATCAAGCTGATCTCTCTATCAGTATCAATCAAAAAGGTAAGCTTCGGAGCAGAGCAGATGTCGACAGGCAAAGATAGAGTTAAAGAGTTTTTGTTAATTTGAGTGGGAATTCTAATTAATTTGTTGATGCTTATGTCAATATTTTCTCGGGATTCCTGACAACTTATGATGTAGTTTGTACGACCCCTGCTGCATCTAGTTTGCCTGCCTGGATTCCAAAGAATTTTCATCATTTTTCCTCTTTGGTGATGGTTATTTAGCCGAGATATTTGCATTATTATATCTCGCCGGAGTTCGATTCTCTCGGATTACTGGCTGCTGCCAGTTCCTGTTTAGTGGCTGTCTATTAGCCGTGCTTATTGGCGGAGTATCGTTTACCTTTTGAAAATTCTTTCGATTTCCTTGGCTGCTATTAACACAATTATTATTTGCATTTGAAGCTCTTGTCCTACATTCCTAAATTGTGTATCCCATGCGATGACAATTGTAATGCATCAAGCATCTAGAAATATTAAAAAAGGCAAAAAGCATACAAGCATGCCAGTTTATTAAACTAATAGCAATCAGCGCTAAAATGAATGAATAAGTGTATCATGTCGCTTCGGTAATTTCGTTGTCGCAATATGATCCACATAATTTCTTTACGGAAATAAGAAATTATGTGAACATAACAAGCAAGGTTAACAAACCTGACTGCGGCACACGTCAATTTGCTGACGCGACATTCTACACCGTTTATGTGCAGCAATGAACTTGGTGAACCCGCATGTTTGGAATGCCTGTAATATATGTCAACAAGGTGCTGGCAATACTTTGACAATAACTTGTACATGAATAATTTGTGTAATATGCAAATTCTTTGATTTGTGCATTAAGTAGGGATAGTAATTAATGTAATCAATGATATAAATAAGATGTTTGGACAATAAAGATTATAATAGTTATTCGTTACGTTTGAAAAGAAGGAGTTTTTATTTATCAGCAGCATTGCCTTACCCCGCTTCATTCAGAATACTAAGGCTGTCTTTGACGCCATATATTAAACACGAATATCGGCTGAGTTTTTCTCGCCTGTGTTCAGAATACTAAAGCTGTCTTTGACGCCATACATATATTAACATCGGCCGAGCTATCTCGCTTCAAGTTAATTACCATTAGGCAGTTTCAGACGCCCCATCTTAATCAACGAAACATTGGCTGAGTGATCTCGCCAGAACATCATACCAGACAATCAGATCACCGAAGAGCGAATCATTACACGATATCGACAAGATAGAATCTGTGACGGAGAAATCTATAGGACGTTGTTTTATGTGCGAGTTTGTTCTTTGAATTCCGTTAGAATTTTACGTTAAGCGTTGTATGACTGGATAACTTGATGCAGCATGCCTCAGTTCGTTACATATAAAACAACGAACATTTGAATTTATTTTTTGTGAAGAGGAATTTTGATTTACTTTGCTACTTGCTTGGAAACTGAGTTGCCTCTGCTCTATACGTGTAAGTGATCTAGAATATTTGATCTTACTTAAGCGAAAAATTTATCGGGATGGATTTTAGCTAAAGCCTGTAATTGTGGATTAGACAATTCGTTTTCAATTGCCCTTACAGCCTGACTCTCATTATCTTTTAATAAAGATAGTAGTACTTTATCCGTTGTGTAAGAGTGCGTTGCCTCATTTAATTTGGATAGTGTTGTATTAAGTCTTTGATGAAAATCTTTTACACTCTCCTCTCTACTTTGTTTTAAATTACTTAATTGAGACTGTAAGGTGCATCTAGGGGTTTTAACATCAATAGTTTGAGTCTGGATTAATTTTAGGTCAGGCTATTCTGCTATCTCATTGCAGCTTTACACATCATATGCCTCTGCAGATAATTTACTCCTTATTAAGCTAAGGAGGGAGTGTCTTTCGATCATCGTCGTTGCCATCGCGTAGATATCATCAAAATAAATAAATTTGTGGAAATCCTTCGGACTTCCACTAAAATTGTGGATTAGTGATCTAGCTTCAGATAGGAAGGAGGTAGATTGGTCTCTGAAGGAGACAGTATGATAATTATCGGTGTGGTTAGATGTATTATACAATTTGTGTTCAAGTCGCGAGTCCAGCTGTTCCTGGAGCGCTATTATGGTGTCCGTGTATGATGTTTCTACACTGCCGTAAACATTTTTTTTAAATAGGCTTGATCCATGTCATCAGGGTCAACGTTTGAAATTATTAGGGAATGCTTTGAAATCATCCCAATACACCTGCAACGAATTCAGTTTTTGGGTTAAGTATGTCCGGCTTGCAGTTGAAAGTGAACCAAGATCTATAAACTGAATTATACGTTATATAGATTTTTGTCTATCTTCTTGTAGTCTAAATCGTACTGTGTTATACTGATCCAGTCTCCACTGTCCTGCATAGCTTCAGTATTGGTATCTTTCTGCGAATTTTTGGGAGGTGCGATGTAAAATGGGTTATTTGCGATATTTCGATGAGTTGAATTAGATTTCAACCTATAAGACAGTGTTGTTCTGATTAGTTTGTACCAATCCTCTGTCTTATCAGAGCATGATTGTTTCATCGAACTTCTTATGTTCTTGCATGCAGAGTTCTGTTTTCTCAAAAGCAACCCATTGTTCTTCCAATTTCGGAACTTTATAGAAAAACAATTAGCGGAGTTTCGTATATTTTGTTGGTACTATGACTTTCTTATAATATCTTTAGTAGTTGTTCTATGGGAGTTCTGGGACACAGTTTTTCCTTCCCTTGTGCGCACACGCAGCTGCAAAATGCTCAGGTTGGGGATACGTGATCACTTTTGGCACTCTCCAACATAGGGAAATAGCATAGGATTTCGATTTTGTTTCAGGAGCTCGCTTATTTTTCTTTTCAGTCTCGTAACCTCTAAGTTGACATCAACATTTTTCATCAAGAGTTTTGGGGATACGAGATAATTTTGGGGATACGAGATCACTTTCAGCACTCTCCAGCATAGGGAAATAGCATAGGTTTTCGATTTTGTTTCTGGAGTTCAGTTATTTTTCATCTCGGAGATCGTAGCTCTAAATATTTGTGAAGGGGTGGGAACCTTTATTGCTAGAGGTTGCTGGTTAAGTTTGATCTGGTCTTGGAGTCTACAATTTGACTTTGAGGTGCCCCCTCCTGTGTCTGAGTACTGGAGATTGGCTGAGCGCTTTAGTGGCAATATCTGATACTATGACTAGGATTGTCTGAGGTGCGTTGGACTGGGCTACGTTACCTGTACCTAGGCTCGTGTAGAATGTGTGCGGCTTATGTCTATTAAGTAATGGTATGAAATACCTTATGCGAATTTTTATCAAGGCTATATACTTGTCAGCTTGAATTTGGAGTTAGTTGTTTACTTTAGTATGAGTGCCTGTGGTATGTTGGGACGGGCTACACGGTAACTGAGGAAACGTTACCTAAGGTGTGGGTGGATGTGTATTTATGTAGATAATAAATGTGAAATTCCCTAATCAAATTAGTGTAATTAGTATTAGTACTAATTCAAGTTAACCCTAGCATATTTTTGTTCATGTCAATAGTATTAGTACTAGGGGATAAAATTTTCATCAGAAATCCTCTACGGGCTATGGTTCGAGATACTAACGATCTTCTTTCTCAGGTGTAATTAATATTAGAGGCTGAAAAACGAAAACAACATTGACTAAAGATTTGATGAGCTTAATCTGTAGGTGTCTTTTATAAACTGTGCGCCATGTGATTATATATCTAAAAATAGATCAGGCGAAGCTGATTCGGGCGAATTTAGGTAGATATGTTCACTTAGATAAGTTATTAAAATTAGTAAATGCCTAATTTTGCTCTTTAGGTGGAATGCTTCTAATTTGATTCCTTGCATAAACAAATTCGCACAGTCCAGTAAAGTAAACAAATTCGCACAGCATCCGAGTGAAGTAAACAAATTGAGCGATTTATGATTTTTAATTTAAGATTCCCAATTTCTTTAGCTGAAAACCACAACAACAACTGATATTGATCTGTAGCATTTGATGTCTTAGATGCAACAACAACAACTATAACGTCAGTAGTGGTTTGTAGGTGTCTTTTAAAAACAAGAGTGATCATGTTATGATATTCGAAGTGTAAAAATAGATCACGGCTGCTTGGGATGGTAAGACACGTGAAATCACTGTCTAGAAGTAATGGAAATTAGAGCATTAGAAAATTAGATATCTTGCGTAAACAAATATAGCCGAGTAAAGCAGACAAATTGAACGATTAATGTTTTTTTATATCTAGGAGTTTGTATTGAAATGTCTTACATTTTATGAAGAATTTTTTTTTATTTTCAATAAAATTTCTCAATCAGTCACGTTGTTATGAGATTTGATTGACCCTGAAATCATAGTTCACATGAAGCTGATAAGAATATGATAATTTTGTCTTAATTTTATTTTCACATTATTTTCTTACCATTTGGTTGAGAGTGGGTTTAATTAAATGTTTCCATGAAAGAAGGTAGTGTTATGATATTAATGTAGTATGACATCTTGTCTTAGATGCAAGCAATTAAAACCTTATCAGCAAGGTCGCTTCATATTTATCTCTCTAAAGCATCATTCAAATGGTGTTGAATGAGGAAAGAAAAAATTGATAATTCTTCAAGCCCATCGTGAATACCGTGGTGGAGGTTCAGAGTGGGTGCTGCAAGTTGTGGATTAAAATGAAAGTTTTAATGAATGGTTTTTGACATTATATTAATCTAGTAGGTTATGAAAGCTTTAAATCCTAAGGTATAAACTTTTTAGCCTCTAGCAGGAATGTTTTCTTTAAGCTGACTCGGTGGGTAGATAAGAACGTGTTAATTTCATGTTCATAATATGATCTCGTGGTGAGCATATGAAGGTAGCAGAATTTTTTATAAATCAGGCAGTTACGCTGTTGTGAGATTTGATTGACTCCTATATCCAAAAAATAGTTCACATGAAGCTGATAAGAATATTATAATTTTATCTTCATACTATTAGGGCGGGTACATTATTTACTTACCATAAAGTTGAGAGTGGGTTAAATTAAAAGCATTGATAGAAGAACGCTGTGTAATAATATTAATGTAGTATGATATGTTGTTTTAGGTGATTAGTGGGTGTTGTATGGGAGCTATGAATAAGCAGTAAAATCCTAAACAGCAATCTCGCTTGATATTTATCTCATCTAAAGTATCACCCAAATGGTGCTGTATGAAGGAAGAAATAGTTGATAATTCTCCAAATCCATAGAGAAGATCGTGGTGACGGGTTGAGAGTAGGTGCTGTAAGCTATGCATTAAGTTAAAAGTTTTGATGGATGGTATTTGGTAATTGTGTTGTATGAGTATCAGGAAGAAAAGAAGTTGATAATTCCTCAAGTTCAATAGTGAAGACCGCGATATTGAGAGTGGGTATTTGGAATGATATAATTTTTTTTATTATTTATTCATCTTTAAATTTTATCATGAAAGTATTAGGATGCGAGTGGATTAAATTAAAAGTTTTGATGAAAGAAGGTGGTGTTATTATATTAATATAGTATGATATGTTGGCTTAGATGAGTACTTGAGAGCTGTGAGTAATATAAGGAATATGTTGTAGATGAGTAGTGAAAGTTCAAAATGTAAGATTTCCAATTCCACTACAACAATTGTAAATAATATATTGCAATTTAATTTTTCTCACAATATTAATTCACATCAAATTCGATATTTATTTTTATATCTTAAGTTATAAACTTTTTTTTCTGTGTTTCACATCCGAAAAGCGATCCAGAGCAAATGTCTCTCATGATCCTTTTCTGCGTTATTTCTTATGGAGGTCCAAAACTTACATTTGCAACTATCTCCCTCTAACACATCATCTGTTTTGCTCTAACACATTAGGAAGCTTTAGTGAATACTACTGTATGAAACCATCTCACTCTCACACAACAGCTGTTTCCTTCTAATACAAATATTTGACGTGAACTTGGTCATATACTTGTCAGCTGTGGATATGTATGTATGCAACACTGAGGTGATTTAATGTAATGTTGTGTAGTATAACAGAAAAGCTTGCATGGGTGATATGGGGATTGAATCGATGTATGTTACGCGCTAGGTTGGTGGTATATTTGCTTATTTGATTGAAGCAAAATAGCTTCACGGCTTCCTGACCAAGACGTAAATTTAGCTGAAATTCATAAAAATGTTGAATCGATGTCAAGAACATGTTGTGATGGCCCAATATACAGAAGATTCTTCCAACAGCCAAGGGCATTACAGCGAAATAATCAGGAATTGCTAAACAATAACCTCGCATGGTATTGTTCTGCCACTGTCGGTTGTTTTGCTGACAGCTGACTGCGTTGAGCGCTTAGTGGAGCAATCGACGAATTCGATAATAATTTACCTCGCATGGTAATTATTATGTAAGGCGATTGTTTACAACTAAGCAACTCAGGTGCTTCAACCGGTAGAACAAACGACAAGGTTGTTGTCTTTTGTTTACATCAGCGTTGCGAGTACAAGCTTACTTCCGAATATTGGGGCAATAAAAGACTCATGACTGGTCTGGCGAGCGCCGTTAAGCGATCAATCAAGTTCTAACTGCTTTTGGATCGCATCAAGTTTCATGGGTCGGTTCAGATTACCTAAGCGCCAGGTAGTACTTAACGTATTCTAAAAATAAATTACATAAATGAAGAATTGTTCTAGTATAATTCGAGAAGTGTTTTTTTAATTAATTCGATAATCTCTTTGGTTGATTGCTAGTGGGACACGACAATTGGCGCAGCCGGTAAACTTAGGTAAGAAATTTAAGAATTTCTTGGTGTTGTATTGTTTTTTTTCATGGTTAATTTTCTTTTTTTTAAATTCTTTTAAGATTGTCGCAATTTTTTTTTGATAAATTTATTTTTCAGAGATTACAATAAATTAATTCCTTTACTTTTCAGGCTTAATTTAAGAAGTGCTAGATTAAGTGTTGAGTGTGATTTTAATTTTATGATAATACTGAGCCGAGTGTGAGTTTTTATATGAAGGGTTGATCATTATAGGCGTTTAAAGCTTTTCAGTGTGCTCTAGGTGCAAAAAGTAAGGTATAAATAGGTGATTAATCGGGGGCTTTCAGAATTTTGTTGAGTTTTATTGTTTTTAGGTGATCAATTTTGAATTTTTTTTTAGATGAGCTGTGGGTACACTATTTTTACTTGGCGAGGTGAATTAAGAAAAATTATCGAAATTTCAGCAGAGTGTAATTAAGTTTTCAACGTCTTGTTTTCGTGGTGATAATCGTAACCGCGGGTACATCGGGTAAGGTCGTAATTCAGTCACACTAACACACACACAAGGAGCAAAGCTAATTTAGCTACTCCAAATACACACACTGGGAGCAACGCAAATTTAGCTACTCCGAATACACACACTGGGAGCAAAGCTAATTTAGCTACTCCAAATACACACACTGGGAGTAAAGCTAATTTAGCTACTCCAAATACACACACTCTGGGAGCAAAGCTATATTAGCTACTCCAATCATCGGTTATACATACACGTACATATAACAAAAGTGCCGAGCCCTGAACTATCTTCAAGTAAGGTGCTCATAGGAGAGTACTCGTTACACGGTAAAAGTCCAAAAATTCAAATGTTTTGCAGTTCATGTTTAAAGTAATTGGGTTAGTTTGCGAGAAGTGATAGTATATTAGGAAATCGTGTGATTCATTAATGTAGATGTCAATAGGGAGAAGCAATGTCCTGACGAAAGAGGAACTTTTGCGATTTCGAGAGCAGGAGGAAAAATTGGAAAATAAGTCACAAGAGTTGAAAGAGTGCCAAGATAAGTTAAAAGGGTATGAACAAGACTGGCAATATATCGGACAACGCCTAACAACTGAAGCGATTGCCAAGTGAGGAATTAGAAACTGTACTTGAAGAACTAAATAATTGCACCCGGACAAGTACTAAGGGGGAGGCACTTGATTTATTGGTTACAACTACTTCCGACATTATCCACAAAGGAGAGAATGCGTTGGAACAAGCAGTAGAAGAAGGCCAAAAAGAAACTCAGGCTCTAATAAAGAAAGTAAAAGTTCTAAAACAGCAGTTACTAGAGGCAGAGAAGGAATTAGAAAAGGAAGTAGAACTTGGTCCAAATACACAGGAAAAGGAAAATGGCGCCGAGTCACAGAAAAGTTGTGGACGAAGAAGTCTGTTATTCTGGGAGGCAAAATAAAGTGGGAGTGTTAAAACAGCTAAAAGCCAGTGTTCAACACCCAAGTCAGTTGCAGACCAAAGGCCGTATAAGAACATAGAGAGTCGTAAATCACGCGGACAACAAGACGACATGGTTGATGTACATGACAAAATCATGGATATGGTATCCAAATATGTCCCAATGTTTTCAGGGGAAAGTTCGCCAAAGCTAGCAAAGGAAGTGCACCGCTTCCTAAACTGCTGCAAAGATCTTTACGATCGTCTTAAGGCCGAAGAACAAGATATCTTCATGAAATGTGTAAGATATCGGTTGATGGACGATGCATACTATCTGGTGAGTTCAGAGGAGCCAAAAGATTTTGCGGCATTGCAGCAGACCATTAAAACTGCTTATTTGCCTAAAAAGTCCTACAGCGAATTAAGAACCAAAATGATAGCTTGCAGACAAAGACCCGGAGACGACATTAGGGAATATGCGGACAGATTGAAGGATGCGTTGAACCAAATTAAAACGGCAGTTTCAGCTATGTATACAGGTAAGGACGGGGGTCTGATTCAAGAGTTGGAGGCTGATGCAGTAGCCACATTCAAAGCAGGCGTGATGAATCGGACTACGCAAGTATACCTAACAGGCCGAAAATTCCAATCTTTGGACGAGGCAAGTGAGGAGGCAGATTACTTCGAGAGAGACGCCAGACGACTACAGGTGAGAGAACTAGGAATGCTTAACTATAACGGGGAAGGCATTAGGAGAAGTCCACCGAACAGTTGGAGTACGGGTAGAGTTGACAAAGACGAGAGCAAACAGACAGCAACCCCACCAATATAAGGGCCAGCTTCATCAGGGATGTTCAGGAACCCCTCTGCCCAGCTAAAGCAACCCAGAAATATCAGGTGCTTCCAGTTCGGGAGGCAGGGGCATATTGCGAAGGAATGTACATAGAGAAGGCCGCCCCCTTATTGTATGAGATGTCGAATATATGGACACGAAGCGACAGAGTGTTGGAAACAACAGGTAAGGTTTATAGATACACATGTTAACAGCCCTGAGGTAAGTCAGGCAGAGGCTGTAGTTCTCTATTGCCAATTTTGTGAAACCTCTGATCATTACACAGAGATTTGTGTGAAAAAATACATTGCCGATCAGGGAAACGGGGATCGGCAGCTGGGGAATTTTACCGCAGCTGCCTTCAAGTAACAAAAGTAGAGACAAGGAAAGTCCCACAGGAAGTAGCCAGTGAAATAGAACTAAGTTTATTTAATAATTGTATAATTACTGTAGAATCGGATATAGTCATAAGGGGTAAATTGGTGTTATTATATCAAGGGAACTACGCCTATACAAACGTTACAAAAAGTCAAAATAGGAGGGTTGTTTGGGGCACAAAGAAGCTCAATCGGAACATGTACAGCCAAGCTACGAATGGGTGAAGTTGAACAGACTTGCGAATTTAACGCCATATATGACACGGACTCAATCGGAGCTCATGGAATACTGGGTATTGAATTTCTCAGAGATAGAGCTGTCATTGACTGTATAAATAAGAGATTGTCAATACGAGCTATAGAAAAGAGCAAGTACCGAGAGCCGCTCTTTGGTTCCATCACAGGGAAAGAAAAATTCGAAGTCATAGGGCTAAAATGGTGTACACAAGGAAGCCCAGGTAAACCTAATTGGGAAGAAGGGCTGAACCCAAGTGATATTAAGATTCAGCTTAAAGATAGAAAAACAGCATTAAAAGACGTTGTTGCTAAAATAAGTTAAGTGTCAAATAGCATACAGAGGTACTTGACTGAGGTAGGTAATAATAAAGGAAGAGAGATACCCGAACTAGAGAATCCGCAAACGAAATCACAGAAGGAAGATGTGATGGAAACAAAACAGACACTAGCAGAGTCAGTGGAAGAGGGACAAGGGGAGGAAAATACCTTGAGTGCAGCTTTTAGCACAAGAGCGGATGAAGCTGAGAGTCCGAAGGCAAATGTAGCAAGCGGAAAAGAGAATGAACCAAATAATCCTCGCAAGGAAGTTAGGTTTGATATTCTCAAGACATCCTCGTTGCTGTCTGATACACGGCGGGAAGTTATAGCCAGAGAGAGCACGCAACATTATATAAGAGAGACATCCCGCAGAAGGAAAAAGAGGAGACAATTCTTGAAGGCATCCCTTCGCACAGGAGTAGCTCAGGAAAACAATTCTCCTCTTTCAGAACCCTGCGTGAGGTTTCCAGATGATGTGTGGGGCAAGAAGCTAGGGCGGGATAAAGAGAAAGAGTCAAGATGTCCTCGCAAGGAAATCGGGCTCGAAACTTTCCAAACCACGGCCTATGCAGAAGTCTTAAGCATCGAGGATAGCCAGCATCTAAAACGGTATAGGATAGCTTCACCTCCAAGAGTCGGAGAACTCAAGGGTTCCATAATACGAATGGAGCCGAGGACGGAGCAGCTGATAAGCATCCAAGCTACAAGCGAGGATGAGATGGTGTGTATGGCAGAAGAAATATGTCCCGGCGTGTACTGTAGTAATACCCTTATCAGGCCCAGGAATGGACAGGCATTTGTTGGAATCGTCAACGCTAGAACTGAGGCAGTTGAAATAAAGAATTTCAGACCTAAGCTGGAGAATCTAAGTAAGTACTCCGTGCAGCCTCTAGGGGAAGGTCGACTGAAGTATAATCTCAGTCAGCAACGGCTTAAACTAATGAAACAATCACTAATACTCGGAGAAGACCTAAATTCAGAGGAAAAAGAGTCCGTGACTCAAATTTGTTACGAATATAGTGATATTTTTCATTTGCCAGGAGACAAATTGACCTACATTCCGACGAAAACCTTCAAACTACCTTTAATCGCTAACACAGGGCCCATTCATAGGAAGCCCATAGAGAAGAATGTAAGAAGCAACTTGAAAAACTATTAGAGAAGGATATCATAGAGCCTAGTGATAGTCCGTTTAACTTTCCAGTACTGCTGATTCCCAAGAAGGGAACTGACGAATCTGGTAACCGCAAGTATAGGTTGTGCGTGGAGTTTTGGGAGCTAAACAAGGTTTGCATCCCATTTTCGTATCCACTTCTGCGAATTGAAGACATTTTGGATCGGATGGGTCATTCCAGGTACTTTTCCACGTTAGATTTAACTAACGGGTATCATCAAGTATTAATTGATCCAGAAGATAGAGAAAAAACAGCCTTTAGCACTAATTCCAATCATTTTCAGTAGAAACGATTGCCGTTTGGGCTAAAAACTGCGCCTCCGTTTTTTCAGTCGCTCCTAAACGGAATATGAACAGGGTTACAGGGAATAAAATGTTTCGTGTATCTCGACGATGTCGTTATATTTGCAAAAAACTTAGATGAACGCAACAATAAGTTGAAGCAAGTATTTCAACCTTTTTCGGGGTCATAATTGAAAGCGGCAACCCTCTAAATGCCAGTTTCTGAAAAAAGAAGTGGTATATCTGGGCCATGTATGCTCGGAGCAAGGAGTATAGCCAGATCAACGTTTGGTGGAAGTCATACAGAACTTTCCACGACCAAAGACGGTGAGACAGGTTCAATCTTTCCTAGGGTTAGCTAGTTGTTACCGGAAATTCGTTCCTAGCTTCTCGGAAATCATGGCTCCAATTAATAATTTATTGAGAAAAAAAAAAATGAAGTTTAATTGGGGACCCAAGTGCGGTGAGTCATTCGCCCTGATTAAAAAGGCTCTCACTACACCTTCCTTGCTAGTTTATCCGGATTTTACGAAGCAATTTACATTAATTACGGATGCCAGTGGGGAATCTCTAGGAGCTGTGTTAGAACAGGAAGGTAAACCTGTTAGCTACGCCAGTTGCACGCTAAATCAAGCGGAAAGAAATTACTCAACCACAGAACGCGAAATGTTGGCTATAGTGTGGGCTGTACGCAATTACAAATGCTATCTGTTGGGTAGACATTTTGAAATTAAAACGGACCACCAGCCACTCAGAGGGGTATTCAAGGTAAGGGATACAACATCACGCATGGTAAAGTTCCATCATAAACTGTCGGAATGCGATTTTGAAATTGTTTACCAAAAAGGAAAGGAGAATGGTAATGCGGACGCCCTGAGCAGAATACCCCAAGAGAAAGCGAAAATAGAAACTGATGGAAGTAAAGAATACCTTTGTTTAGCAATCACTCGTTTACAAGCTCAGAAGAAAAAACTTGATGCGCTCCAAAAGCAGTTAGAACTTGACTGATCGCTTAACGGCGCTCGCCAGACCAGTCATGGGTCTTTTATTCATGCGTTGGGGGATCTGTCAGAGTCTGAGGAGGGCTGGGAGGATGTTGATGAAACTCCGATTACGTCAAGAAGGCTGCATAGCACTCAGACACCACAATACGTTACTGATCCCGAAGAGATAAAGGTAATATTAAAAGATTATCATGACTCTCGATTCGGGGGGCATTTCGGTTTGTTGATTTCGTAGCGATACCTGATCAGGAATCGAATACGGTAGCAGGGGTGTTATTTGAGCAAATACTTAGGCGATATACGTTGCCGATGCAATTAGTGACTGATCAAGGAGCCAACTTTACTGGGGAAGTCATAAAATCTCTGTGCAAAATGCTAAAGATTAAAAAATTGCAGACTACTGCCTATCACCCACAATAAAATGCGGTGGACCGACAGCATTCTACCTTAGCTAATTATTTGACGAGCTTCGTTGACGAGGACCCGAGAGATTGGGATGGATTTCTACGCACAGCAGCACATGCGTATAATAACACTGTGCATTCGGGAACCAAACTTACGCCAATGGAAACCCTGTTCGGGTTCATACCAGAAGTTGCGAGCAGCATACAACGCAAACCTGAACCAATATAAAACGCTGATAGATATCACGCAGTGTTACGGTTCAAATTGCAGAAAGCGTTCAAGTTGGCAAGAGAAAATTTGCTCATATGTAAGTCTGTAGCCAAGAAACATTATGATAAATCGGCAAGGGCGGTGGTAATTCATGTCGGCGAAAAGGTATTGCTTCGAGATGCAGCTCGTGCGGGAAAGTTGTCGTCTATTTTTAAGGGGCCCTATGAAGTAATATATGTTCATAGTCCTGAAAACGTGACCATACTTCAAGGGAACAGACTCATGCGGGTACATACAAACCGTTTGAGGAAGTTTGAAGAATAATACGTGCATACCAATATGGTGATAATAACTGACTTCTTTTCATATTGCAGACAATCTAAAATTCAGAATACCATCCAACAAGGGAAGGTCAGGGCTTGAGGACCAATACTAAAGAACCTGTTCTACAAGGTTGAGGAATCTAAGAGACGGAACGAGAGAAGAGGAGTAACAGGTATAAAGAATATATTAATGTTTTTGCTTTTCAGCCGTAGTTAAGACAATAGGGGAATTAGAATATAGCAATAAAGAATAAAGAAATAAGGGAATTATTGTTTGTTCATAGTATATGGAAAGAACAAATTAAAGATATTTATCCAAGTAAGTAGTTTAAGGCAATAAAGAAGTTGAGAAGAAAATAAGTTTTTAAAAAAAAAACTAAGTATGTTAATTAACAAAATAGGATTAATCGTAGCAACTCTACTAACATCAATATTAATTATATACGCGGAGAATTCAGGCTACAGCATTCGGCCAGTCGCATTATCTGGAGTGCTGTTTGAAAACTTGGGGAAAGCTAACTTCTACACAAAGCACTGGACCATACTATCACAGCTGCAGGTACCGGACTTCTCGGAGGAATATTCTAGTTCGAATAGATATTCCGCAGACACAAAGAATAGCCTTTGATATTTATAAGGTATATACAATTCCTACAGCAGTAGATGATGAAGATTACCGTATTTATTATCTGGGTTCTGAGTTTATGGCAGCTAATAACCACGAACGTCAGTACATCCTGTTAGACGAGAAACAATTTGGAAACTGCAAGCGGTTGACAACCCTCGAGGATAATTCACGCCTTCTATGTCCACAATTAGGGCCAACTGTTACAGCCATTGGTGACAGCTGTGTGCTGAATCTTTTCCGCAGCTTCAACGTTAACGCCAAGGCTTGCAAAGAAAGAGCTATTCCAAAATGGAACAGCCTAGTCCAGATGATGACCAGAAATCATTGGTTGTTCATGATGTCTGGAACCACCAAATTGGAAGTAAATTGTCGTGATTCTCCTACATCCATCGGCGAGTTGTCGTCTACAGGAGTATTAGCGCTAGAGGAGCACTATCATCTACAGATGGGGGAACTTCTAATTACATCTGATGACGACGCCCAACGTAACATAACTCTTTGGTAGCCAACCCATTCAGAATTACCATTTTGGGACAACTTCAAAGCGGAACCAGTATCTCGAAAGGCAGAAGTGACAATCGGGAACCAGCAACAGTTACAACTTCAAGCTGCAGATGACTTCAACCAGGCCTGGAGGGACCATGAAAAAGAGATTCAAAAGATGCAGGGCGCTGTCAAAGAAGAGGAGATCTACAAGCAGCAACATCATCCTCATGTAATGTACATGGCCGCTACATCGGTGACGGGTTTAATAAGTATCGCCAGCCTAACACTAGCAGTAGGAGTACTGATCTACCTTAAACGCTGGAAGAGGAGGCAAGTAGCAGCACGACCCAATAAATTGCCGATAATACCTCTCACCCGGAGACAAATCCAAGCAGTCCTCACCCCGAAGCAAACAGTCCAGGCCCAGAAGCAAACAGTCCAGACCCCGAAGGAAAAACAACCCAGGATATACAGGTGATAGTGCCAACAACACCCTCCATGCCGACTGTAAACATACCCACGATAGTAGGGAAACAGCTGGTGTAGCTGGAATAACTAAGTTAACCACTGTAGGATTAGTTCTCGTATTATGTATGTATAATTAATATGTATTTCTTTTTGACAACTAGTTAAAGTAGAACTTACTAGTTTTTTTTTTCTTCTCAACGTAGTATTATGCAGTTAGCGTTTTCTTAAGTTAATGGTATTTTTGTACATGACTAAATAAAATTTGTAAACTAAAACTGTAAATAAATATGTAGGTAAGGCTTGTTATTGAATAGAATTTTTTTTAAATAATTAATTGAGTATGGAAAGTTAAAAAAAAATATATCAGAAGTGTAAATTATATTTTGTTATAGAGAATTTAAAACTGTACAAAAAAAGGGGAGAAATGTATAACAGCATTAGAAATATAATACAGTAAAAGTGTTTTGGAAAAAGGCAAAGTTAATGTTAAAAGAAATTATATGAAGATATGAAATGTTAGAAGAAATTGTAGTAGAGATAAGAAAATAAAATTAGAAAGTAATGATAATGTACTACCAAAGAGTATAATAAAATAATGTAAAATGAATAACAAGTGTAAGAGTAATATATATAGAAAAATTTTTTGTGACAATGGAAAAGGAAAAGATAATGTTTAAAGAAAATGTTAAGCAGAAAAGAAGGAAATGTAATAAGTAAAAGAAATATAACAAAATTAAAATAGGAATCAATATAAAATGTAAAGGAAAAGCGTAATCTGAAAAGAACGAAGATTAAACAATATTTTTAATTAAGGCTGTTGCACTCTCCAGATCTAGTTCCCTGCGGAAACTAGTTTTTCCAAGGGGGGAGGGATGTGATGGCCCAATATACGGAATATTCTTCCAACAGCCAAGGGCATTACAGCGAAATAGTCAGCAATTGCTAAACAATAACCTCGCATGGTATTGTTCTGCAACTGTCGGTTGTTTTGCTGATTAGCCCAACAGCTGACTGCGATGAGCGCTTAGTGGAGCAATCGACGATTACGATAATAATTTACCTCGCATGGTAATTATTATGTAAGGCGATTGTTTACAACTAGCAACTTAGGTGCTGCAACCGGTAGAACACACGACAAGGTTGTTGTCGTTTGTTTACATCAGCGTTGCGAGTACAAGCTTACTTCCGAATATTGGGGCAATAAAAGACCCATGACTGGTCTGGCGAGCGCCGTTAAGCGATGAGTCAAATTCTAACTACTTTTGGAGCGCATCAGGTATCATGTGTCGGTTCAGATTACCTAAGCGCCAGGTAGTCTACTTAACGTGTTCTAAAAATAAATTACATAAATAAAGAATTGTTCTAGTAAAATTCGAGAAGTGCTTTTTTAATTGATTCGATAATTTCTTTGGTTGAATGCTAGTGGGACACGACAATGTTAATACTTGTTTTGAGCATGAGGAGAGGAAATCGTGAACATTGCAGCATGTTATGAAATTCGATATATAAAAATAGACCATATATGAAGGTTATAGTGGTGGTAAAAAACATTAAAGAATTAGGTTGAGAGTGGGTTCAATTCATGGCTTTGGTGAAATTTGGCGGTAGTAGATATTAATGTAAGATGATATGAGGCATCAGTCAATTTTGGTGAGCTTCAGCGATAGGTAAAAAAAAAATAAAAATGTCAATCGGGCTCATAAATGAAAGTTTTTCTAGCAAAAGGGGTGGTACAAAACGGCATATGGAGCGATGAATTGGACAGACTATATCGCCGAGAGTGTTATTGAAGCTACCAGATAAGGTGGAGGAATTACTCAGCGTGTAAGAAAAAGTGATTCTGTAAAGTGGGAGGAAATAAAATTATTAATCGCAGACAGAATTAGAACTGGAATTATTGTAAATGTAAATCATACAGTTCCTAAACTATTTATACAGGATGCTGGTAATTTATTTATGCGCCGTATTAAGAATATTCTAAAACGTAATCTCAATATTAAAGTAAATACAAAGTTGTGTGCTGATTCTGTTAAGGATATCGGTGACAATGAGGTTATAAAAGGTATTAGATATTTAAATATTTACAAGCAAGAACTACTGCAATCAATGTGGACGATAATTTGAATGAGTGGTATAAAGTTAACATTTTGGATTCAGTACTCACTCAGCTGGACGAGTATCAGGAAAAAGATTGTGGCATTGGACTCCTTTATTCATTTGGCAGTACATATCAACAAATTTGAGCAGCATCGAGGATCTACGTACATTCCTCTACCGAGGGAGATTGCTATCGAGTTATTATAAATTAAAAAAAGATTAACATTTAATTCTTAGTGTATTATTCTATTTTTGGACTTCCTTATTTCAATATATCTATAACTATAATATATTCTTTATTTTCCAATAATGTATATCTTAGACTTAAGACTTAGACTATAATACAATTAAAACAAATTACTTCAATAAATGGAACTATAACCAGATGTAATTCATTTTTTGTATTTACAATACACTGGACGTAGATAATATGTTTTCTGCGGCTGCTCCTTGTTGCTCTGATGGAATTGAGTAATGTTTCCTAATAGTAGATGTTAAGTCCCAATGTGGGCTTAGCATAAAAAAAAAAGGGGCAGGTGCCGGGTTTTTAAGTGATAAGACAGGATGTTTTTTCAAATAACAAAATATTCGCTGTTTTATTTCATCACAAAATATTCTTAACCTAAAAAATTCAAATTCATCAATTCACTTGTCTTAAAATTAAAAAACTTAGCTAACACGTACAATTAAATTGTCCAATTATGTTTTTGCACCCTCCACTGAATATTATTTCTTGATCTGTAAGAAAAAGAAATAATTATTAATTTTTGACTAATCGAGGTTTGGCTGTTAGAATGAGCGTCAACGAACTGCTCATGTAGGTCAGGGCTGGGGTCAAACGAATCTCCCAGTAAGAATGCTGAAAAAATATGATAATTTCAATACTAATAAATCTGGTTAGTAATTAGGGTGCAATACTTCCCTTAGTTTGGTTAAATCAAAGCTTAATGTGGCTTCAATACTGCCGATCTGCTTTGTCGCTTGGTCAAATCGCAAGTGAAATTCTATTCCCAATCGCTCGCTATTTATAGGCAGAAACACAATGGGAATTGTGTCTGCCGGTGGCGTTGCCATGACGCCAGCGTCGTTTGTGAGATTTCATGTATTTGGTCCAAAAATGGCGTCATCGGGTGAATTTTTATGTGTTTGGTCCCAACATGGCGTTATCATAGTTTTAATCGGAATAATTTCCGCTGTGCTATGAGCTGCCATTTGATATGTCAACTTGTTGGTGGCAGCTGATGTAAGTGTTTATTTTGATTTTTGATTTGTTTTTAATTTTGTTAGTGATTTGTTTTTTCTTTAATTTTAGGTGTTGGCGAAATGACTGTCGCGCAGGATTCGGGTCTATTTGATGTGTAAGTATTGTCTTGTGGTAAAGTCTCAGATTGTTTAAATTTTTAAATGATCTGAGATTTTACCATTTGTTGATCTTTTTATAAATGCCAGTATTTGGATTTCTTTTTAGATTCTGCTGGTCACTTCGTGGGATTATTTTATACATCGCGGGAATTATTTATTGTAAGTGTTAGTTTATTAAATAATTTTATCTTTTTAGTTTTTTGTTCCGAGACGGAACAGTAGAGTATTCGTTGTGCTATTAATATTTAATTCTATGTTTGGGCTTCCTTAATTCGATATTAATTTTTTGCTTCTCACATTCAGGAATATGTGATGCGAGTTCTTTAGCAGAATAAAAATAGAACAAACATCTATCACATATATACAATTTAGCCTTATGTTTTGAAGTTTGTTTCCATGCAAGCCGTGAAAGATCTTTATCCAGCAGAAATGAAGCCTGTTTCTTTCATCATCATCATTATCATCCTGCTCATAGTTATTTTGAATCATTAATAGATTTACATGTCGCTTCATCTTGTGTTTCGTTTGTCTAACCTGTGATCGGACTTCTGGAAAATATTTTGTACTGAACTTTATCTGAAAATTGTAATAAATCAGTATGTTCTGTACTAAAATATAATTTTCATTTTAATAATTTTTTATTCACATTTTTGTTGTACATATACACTTATTCTTAACAAGCAACATAAAAATCTTCAGTCTTCAAAATTGCACAAAAAAAATTTCGTTAGGAACATAGTGAATAGTACCCATAAGCATACAGTAAATAGAGAAGTCATTCAGGAGAAGAATTTGTGACAGTCTTTTCCTCAATTCATTGGGTCCCACAGGGGAGTTCTCCTTATACTTGTGAAATTTTAATTTTTTAGTAGTTTCATTGCCATAAAAAAAAAAGGCTGGGGTTGAATTCAAAGAGTAAATTAAAGCTTTCAGGAAGAAATTCGCTTTGGGACCCAGAGAGTTCAAGAAGACATAGTTTTCGACGAGTTTTTTTGGAGATGACTTCTCTCTACACTATATGCTTAATGATAGTAACTATCTTAAGCTTTAGATACATATTGTCCATCGACAAATTTAAAATTTGAAAAGTATTTAAGTAGTTCTTTACTAGCTTTCCACACATTTTTATTAGAACATTCTTTCTCAGCTAACTCCTTTGCGAACATTATATTTCTCACAGTTTTAATGTTCAGTTTATTGGTTTTCTTATTTTTTAAAGTATTCAAAGTTGAAAATTTTCGATCTTCACTTGCAGAACTATGTGGAAAAATACATAGACTTAGCATATAAGGTGCTAAGTCTTTAAATATAATATAATCAAGAGCATTTTTCGATTTGTTTAAATTCGACCAAAATTATACAACATCTCTGGAATGTTCATAATTTTCCAAGTATTGATTTTCGCCAATTAGCAAGTGAAATTGATAATTTATTTCTTCAACATCCCCATTATAAAACGGAAAGAAGAGGCAAAAAACTACTAGTATTACCCTTTTTTATTTCTAAAGGACATAAATTGTGAGATCTAGTCTCGCACGTGAGAGGGAGTGCCGGTTTGTGAAGGACAACTCAGTTTTACAATTCAAATATAAAATTTTTGTTAATACTTCAAGTAATATAAATTCATTTGCTTAACCTAATATCACAAAATTCATTTACTAAAAACTAACCTACAAACTACTATAAAATTCAATATTAAATTCAATAAAAAAAAAAATAAACAAATTAAAATTCAAAATAAAAAATGTTGTGCCTTCCCGCTCGTTGTTACTTCTGAAAAGGAAGAAGAAGACAAGAGTTGAGCAACTGTCATCAAAATAAATTTCAATATATATATTAATTGACAAACTGCCTTTGTTGATGCGTGAGGACACAAAGGCAGCAAAATGCTTCTACAGAAAAACTAATTCAGATTAGTCTCCTGGTGTAGATTTATTGTATCAAAGGTCGTAACAATATGTTTCTATAAAGTAGAAGCCTTTTTATGGTGCGTGAGGGCACAAAGGTAGAAAAATACCTCTGCTCGTACGTGAGGGCACAAGGAAGTAAAGTGCTATAGTCAGTAAAACTAGTAAGATTAGTCTCTGACAGTATTCTGAGCATGCGCAAAAATGTAGCAGTATTTTTTTTTTTTTTTTTTTTTTTTTTATATTATTAAGCCAAGCTCAGGGGATACCCTATGATGCAAAGCACAGCGTGGCAGGAAGGAGATAGGGAAAGGATTAAGGGATATGAGGAGAGTGGCGGAGGTGCCGATGTATGTCGCCCTTAAACTTTTGCAGGTTGTATGCCGGAGGAAAGACAGAAGATGGTAGACTGTTCCACATTCGCACAGTTCGGGATAAGAAAGCATCACGGAATTTAAGTGTACGGCCGAAGGTAATTTGAAGGGTAAAAGGATGAGCGCCGGATGCAGCGCGGGTATTGCGTGCTGGAACTATTCTACAAGGGATCAGACTAGATATTTCATCAGAACATTGGCCACGCATATTGCGATAAAGGAGCGAAAGGCTTCCAACATTGCGACGGTGCTCGAGCGAGTCGATATGACGAGTAATTGCCACATCGCCAATGAGCTTGCAGGCTCTCTTTTGGACAATATCCAATGAAGCTAAGGCTGTGCGACCAGCCCCGGCCCAGATATGGGAATTGTATTCCATTCTGGGTCTGATGTAGGACTTGTAGAGGAGCGCTATATTTGATGGGCTGAAATATTTCTTACACCTTTTCAAGAAACCAAGACATTTGGATGCTTCTTTGGCACCCGAGAAGATGTGATCTGTCCAGCTTAACTTACTGGAAATATTAATGCCAAGAATTCTTAGTGACGGTGATTCAGAAATTAATGCACCATCAAACGAAACGGGAGTGGTTAAGTGATGGTCTTGTTTTAATGAGATGAGACAGCTTTGGGTCTTAGATGCATTGAATTCGACGCGAGTCACTTTGCCCCAAGCGAGAATATTGTCAAGATCGTTATTCAATGATCTAATCATGCAGTCTCGTTTAACACATGCGGCGTTCCCTCTGGAATCCGCAAGGGTGTCAAAGGAGTATGCGAAATCAAGGGTACTGTCATCAGCAAAGCTATGGATAGGATTGAAAGTAAGGGAAAGCAGATCATTAATGAAGATTAGAAATAGAGTCGGAGAAATAACAGAGCCCTGGGGGTGTTATATATTTCACTCGTTGTGTTAATTACCTGGATAAATGACAAACATTCACCTTGCGATGGTTTTTCCTTACGTTCTCTTTATTGTTAATTCCAAATCTGGTGTACAATTTCACACTTATGTATGGTTTACCACCTCACACTATTCATATACAATCACACTAATTATTTTCTAGTAACTTTTCTTTACTTACTTCTACTGACAAAATATATTCGGATCAATGTTCACACTATGATCTAAAATCTGGGGTATAAACCACTTAGTACCGAACCGTATCAAAACCTTCTATTTTCTAGTAACTTTTCTTTACTTATTTCTACTGACAAAATATATTCGGATCAATGTTCACACTTTGATCTAAAATCTGGGGTATAAACCACTTAGTACCGAACCGTATCAAAACCTTCTATTTTCTAGTAACTTTTCTTTACTTTTGAGACCGTTAGTAAATGCAAACTCTAATCTTTTTCGTGCCCGTTCCGGCGACATTCAACAAACCCAAAATCTAAAAACCGACTGTACTCGACTTGGATTTTCGTAATCGCAAGTCTAGTTGCTCAGGATAGGAAAGTGCTTAATTAGCATTCCTATCCTGAGAAAATTATTTACCGCTGGGCATGTTTAAACATGCCCAGAATTATCGCGACGAACGATGGTTGAAATTGAAATTTGATATTTTCGTAAATATCAAACCATCGTCGTCCTATCGTGCATACATTGTTGCGATCACAATGTATGCAGATCGCGACAATTCGCTGATAAGAGCTTTTTTCGGTGGAGACTTGATCATTTCAGTCTGCACCGAAGTAAAATTCTCATGCGCCCGATATGTATGTATGTATATATGTACATACATATCGTATATACGACAAATCTTACTGAAGGTAAAATTTGTCGTGGGGCTTTTTTTCTATCGAAACGACTTGGGTTGAAATTTAAAACTTTTATTTTTCCCAAGTCGTTTTGTGATAAAATATTTTGGTTGTATGCGAAGGAATTTGAAGAAATTGCTGATGGCAATTTCTTCGCCTTGTTAGGAGATAAGCTAACCATGTTTTAAGCATGATTAGCTTATTTCCATTTATGAAAATCAAATATTTTTCATGTTTTTTCCCAATGATAATTGTTAATTACAATTATCATTGTTAACCCTTTTTAGGTATACAACAATCCTTCCCCCTGCGAAAAAGAGGATTATTCTTTGAAGAGGAATAATTCTCAGGGGAAGTTGTTGTTGGGGCTTTTTCATTGGTTCGGCTATTGGTCGGTTTGGCACAGGTTTTCGTTTTTACATATTTTCTTATTTATATTTTAATAAAAAAAATTTTTGTTATCTTATTTTCTAAAATTGTTTTTAAATATCTAATCCTATTCTATTCTATTGCTTTATTATCTTACTATTTTCTACTGTTTTTTTTGTTTTATGTGTTATGCATATGTATGTTATGTTTTTTTTTGTTACACTTGTATATTTGTTATGATCTAAAGTTAGTGGTTATTTAATTTTTATTCTGGGTTAATAATGATAATATTTATATTTTTATATTATTTATTAAACACTAGCGGGGGAGGGTTTCGTTTTGTCCTTGTTTTTAGTTTGGATATACATATGTTTTTATTACACTAGTTTTCCTTAAATCTATGCTTTAGTACTTATATACGTATGTCCTCTCCCCTTTCGTTTTTATGACTAAGTGATTTATTTGTGGTTAATAGAAACCACTTACATTTGTCTGTATTTTAGTACCAGTGATAATGCTGATGACCATTTGAAGTGGTGATACTATACCACTTGCACTGACCTTGTAGGTGGCAGGGTGCGGGTCCTTTTGAGAGGGGTAGGTTCAATTATTTCGATTTGTTTGATTTGTTCCTCCGTCTCTAGGGTTTTTTCAGTTTTACGTAGACGATAATTTTTAATGAATGGGACTAGCCATTTGGCAACCAGGTACAGTACCATACATGTGATGACAACACCAGTTAAGGATACTGATGTTGCAGCTAGGACATGTGTAGGCTGGTGATTGATATGAGGAACTATTTTTTCTAGTTTTTCGTCCAGTTCTTTTAATGACTGGGTACCTTCTAGGATGATGCTATTAGTGTCATCTCCTGAGTATAGTTCTGTTTGTATTTTGTCAGACTGTACCTTTTCTTTGGTTTCATTGAGGTATTTTTCTACCATTTGCTCTAATGGAGCGATATTTGGGAAGTAGTTGGGTTGTTTGAGACTCAATTGCTGGATATTCTCTGCCTCATAATGTAGGATTTGTGATCCTACTTGTAATTGACAGGGATGGTTGATAGTAATTATTCCTTGGCCTTCTATTTTTGAAGTTAGGAATTGTTGGGTACACTGAAGGTGTACAATTGTGGGTTCTATCAACGAGAATATCCAAGAATTTGGTTTACTTAGTTTAATAAGTAGGTCTCTGGGAGGTATTTGCGCTCTAAATTGACACTGTGGCTTTTCTTTTAATGGATTGAAGAGCAGCTTTACTACGCATTCTTTGGACAGAGTTGCCTTTGTTACTGGAATGGTTAGCTTAGCGATGTAAGTGTCCTCTTTGGAATATTGAGTGATCTTTTTGAAGATTTTAAGATCTTGTGTTTTTAATAACAATATGTCCTGTGTCTGTACCTGGTGTGCTACGTGCGAGTACTGTATGTCGGGTACCAATGATTGTTTTTTGTTAATGTGTATAGGGAAACTATGCACTCTATACAATTTCATTTGTGGTCGATTGAAAATTGGAAGTTGTATTCTAATAACTAATTTGTCTTGGACTATACGAGCCTTTGTTTCCGCTGTCTGATATAGCAGGGAGAGACAATTTTGTACATCTGGGCAAGTAGCGTGGGACTTGTGGTATATCTCTAATAGACTTTTGGGAGACACCACTAGCGGATGCAACTGGTGATTTTTACTGGAGATTATTATGTCGAGTAAGGCTTGTTGCCTGTACTCAATCTCGACAATTTGTAAGGTCAGGCTTGAAATTATCTCCTGCCTTAATTGTCTCATTAGTAAATCATCAGTGATATTTTGCATTCTATTTACCTGGAGATTTATTTGACGTTGTCTTTCCTGCAGAGATGTCAATGGCTTTTGGATTTGTTGTAGTGCAGTTTTGACTACACTGATCTGCTGTCTTTCCAGGTCGGCTAGTGCTTTTGTATTTGTTTCGAGCTCCTCGAGTCGACTGTATACCTCTTGTTCATTAGTGCTGTCCATGGTCCCGAATAGGTAGTGCATTGCATTGCCTATTCCATCGAAGATAGATCTTGTTGATCTTGATTTGGGGACCACTTCTCGAATGACACTTGTTCTTCTCTTGATATTTTCTAAGAGAGAATGAACGTGTTTTTGCTGTACCAGGCATAGCTCATCGGTTTGAGAGCGATTCGAACATAGTCGGTGAACTAAGTGCTCCGCCTGTTCTGCCATAAGCGTTTGGTTGTCCAGTTCCCTTAGGTTGATCTCCGTTAGTATATTCCATGTACTGTGGTATACTTGTAATTTTCCTAAGTCCTCATATAGTATTCCTGTATTGTTCAGGGGACTTATTGTGTAGGGTTCCGTTTGTATCTGTCCCATTCCCAGATGGAAACAACATATTAACACTAACATGTGCTTCATGTTCTGTATAAAATGAAGGATAGGCTTCATTAGTCAATTGGTCTTACTACATAGCATATAATATTTAAATATAGTATTCCTTAATTGAATGGTAGATAGTTTGTATAATGGGGGCTTAGTTGCTAAAAGAAAGACGAGATAGAACAGGATAGGAGGACTCTAAGTCGGTTCCTCCTAAATCTCGTCAACGTATGAGCATTGTACTCATTCAAAAATTGAATTGGGAAGTTGTTTAATTTATTACAATAAGTAAAAAGTAAATCATGAAGAGGAATACAAAACTCTCAAGGCAAGGTATGAAGGATGCAAGTCAAGGCAAGCAAGAAAAATTTTATTGGTAGAGTATTTAATTTACTCAGAGAGTAAGGGTTTATTTGTTATATGTTCAGTTTTATTTACTTAGCGTATTTTTTATTGATTTAAATAAAATTTAGGTAAGGGTTGACTTCGTGAGTCATAGTAAATAATTCCGAGTGCGGAACTTTTAATTAGGTAGTAGCTAGTTTAATTGGCGGGATTTTGTTTCAGTGGAACTTATTTTCTAAAGGTGTACGTATGTACCAGTGTACTACTCGTAATAGGGCTTTAAATGGTTGTTGTGTACTACTACCTGCCGTTTGCCTATTTTTATGGTAGTGTTTGTTGGACTAGGTACATTGATTACCAGATATGGGCCAACCCAGATTTGAGACAATTTGTGTTTGCGGCTTTCAGTTTTGAGGAGGACTTTGTCTCCTAGGTGGAAAGTGAGAGGCCTGACTGTTTTGTCGTAATATGCCTTTGAGCGTTGTTTGCTGGCTAAGAGATTTTTACGAGCCGTAGCATATGATTTTTGTAATCTGTATTTGAGCATATGGTAATAACTTTCGTGGTTATATACGGGCTCAGGGTCCCGTTTTAAATTAGATGGGACATCCGCTGTGAAGCCGTAAAGGCAATCCATCGGGGTTAGTTTAGTACCCTCGTGTACACTGTTATTGTACACGAATGCAGCGGTTCGTAGGAATTGATCCCATGTTTTGGGATTTTCGTCTACGATTGTACGCAGATATTCGATTAATGGTCTATGGGCACGTTCCAGTGCTCCATTAGACTGTGGATGGTATGCGGAAGTTTGTAACTTCTTTACCTTTAGCAGTTTGCAGACCTTCTTGAATAGCTCACTCAGGAAATTAGTTCCCTGATCGGTGACTATTCTCTTTGGAATGCGATAACGCGTGACAATCTCATTGAAAAAGATTTGCGCCACCGTTACTGCTTCTCCATTTGGTATGGCATACCAATCGACGAACTTGGTGAGATTATCTTGAAACGTTAAGATATATTTATTACCTGATATGGTCTCTTCTAGTGGACCTACTATATCGAGGTAAACCTTGTCGAAAGGTTGTTCTGCGATGTCCGTTATTACCATTGGCATCTTGAATTGTGGCGATGCCTTCATTGTTTGGCACTTAGGGCATTTTTTTATGTACTTTTTTATATCGCTAAGCATGTGTCTCCACCAATACTTGCGTCTGATTCTTTTATAAGTCTTAATGACACCCTGATGGCCGCCGAAAGGAGAGTCGTGGTAATCCTTTAGGATTGTTTGAACTTCCTTGGGGCTCGTGATTGTCTCAGGTGCCTTGACTGGACTTATTTCTTGTTCAAGCGTAGCAGGGGGTTGTATTTCCGCCTCTGGGAGTTTAGTTTCTTTATCTTCCGCTGCCGTGGGCGGTGTTTCAGTGCTGGAGCTAGTATTGGTCTCTTGGGCTTTTTGTTTTTGAGCTCTGGTCACGGCGAAGCAATGAGCGGGTTTCTTTGTTTTCTTTTTACTTGGGGAAAAGCTTTCATCCACATCTGAGTCCATAGTGTGGTGGACTTGGGCTTGTACCGTTAAAGTGTTGCCTGTATTGTCTTCGATTAATACTTGTGGAATGCGGCTTAATGCATCCGCATTGGTATTATACTTCCCTGGTTTATATTCGATGGTATAATCGAATTCTGATAATTTGTGGTGAAATGTCACCAAACGGGAAGTCGGGTCTTTAACGTTAAAGACACCTTTGAGAGGCTTGTGGTCAGTATAGACCGTGAATTTCCTGCCTTGGAGGTAGCATCGGAAATTTCTAGTGGCCCAGACTATAGCCAATAACTCCTTTTCAATAGTGGAGTAATTTCTCTCGGCTTTGTTCAGCGTTCGGCTTGCATAGGCGATAGGCTGGTCTTTACCCACTTCTCCTTGGGAAAGTACAGCTCCTAAAGCTTCGTTACTGGCGTCCGTTGTGAGGTTGAATGGTTTAGAAAAATCTGGATAGATTAAAAGAGGTGGGGAAATTAGAGCATTTTTAATGCTTTGAAATGCTTCTTGGCATTTCTCGGTCCAATTGAATTTTACGTCCTTGCGGAGTAAATTCGTGATTGGACGAACGATTTTAGAGAAGTCCGGAATGAACTTCCTATAGTAATTGGCGAGTCCTAAAAAGGACTGAACTTGCCTTACTGTTCTGGGAACAGGAAATGTTTGGACGCAGGCCGTTTTGCTGGGGTCTGGTAATGCACCTTCGCTAGAGCATTTGTGCCCTAGGTAAACAACTTCTCGTCTCAAGAACTGGCACTTCTCTGGCTGCAGTTTGAGGTTGTTCTCTCTCAATTTGTCGAAGACTTTGCGAAGTTTATCATTGTGGTCATTTAGGTTTTTGCCGTAAATGACGATGTCGTCAAGATAAACGAAACATTCGAGGCCTTGTAGGCCTGCCAGAACGAAGTTCATGAGGCGTTGGAATGTAGCGGGGGCTCCTTTGAGTCCGAATGGCATACGCTTAAATTCGTAGAACCCGTAATTAGTGCTAAAAGCGGTCTTATGTCGATCTTTTTTGTCGACTAAGACTTGATGATAGCCGTTGGCCAAATCGAGAGTGGTAAAGTACCTGGCATGACCTAGTTGGTCAAGAATATCCTCGATTCGGGGTAGCGGAAATGCGTCGCCAATTGTCTTTTCATTCAATTTGCGAAAATCGACAACGACGCGCCACCTTTTTTCACCATCGGGTCCCGCCTTTTTGGGGACAACTAATAAGGGTGAATTCCAAGGGCTTTTGCTAGTTTGGACTATCCCGTTGTCTAGCATTTCTCTTAATTGCTCGTTGATTACTTGTCTCTGGGTCTCTGGTAATCTGTAGGCCTTTTGGTTTATGGGCGCTTGATCTTGTATTAAAGGGATATTGTGGGTGATAGCATTTGTGTATGTGAGCTTATCACCCTTTAAAAAGAAGATATCGTTGTACTCGTAGCAGAGTTCGGATATCGAAGCTTTTTCTTCCGCATTTAGATTTGGGTCTAGGCTGAGCTCTTGGTCTAACCTGTTGACTCGCGGAGTATGTGTGGGATCTTCATGATCCGGAAATAAGTGTTTTACGTGTTGTAAGATAGCTGTGTATTCCGAAAAGCTTGCGTCTCTTTCCTCATTTGGTGTAGTTGTGTACTTACTATCTGTTTTACTTACATTACTAGATGGCGGGGAATGGGCTTCCTGCAGTTTTAACGGTGGGGCACCATGTTTTATGGGTACTTTTGATTGGTCCGAGTACTCGCACGCATTCGTATTTTGGCTCATGGGTCTTGAAAAATTGGTTTTCTTAATACTATTTGACGGTGGAGCCAACTTTGCCTTCAATGAGGTCTTACTGATCTCGCACGCGTCTTTTATAGGGCTTATGGGGCACCTTGTATTCTTAATTCTAATTTTATTAAGTGGTGGAGTCGACTTTGCCTTTAAATAGGTCTTACTGAGCTCACACGCACCTGTTATAGGGCTCTTTGGCCTCGTATATATCTTAAATCTAGGTAAACTAGACGGAGGAGTCCTCGGCATCTTGTTTATCGGCTTCTGGATCTCGCTCGCATCTCTGGTTTGGCTCTGGGGCCATGTACAATTTTTGTAACTTATTCTATTGGACGGTGGAGTCATTGTTGCCTCTTTTCGGGTCTTACTGAGCTCGGACGCGTCTTGTATGGGGCTCTTGGGCCGCGTTAGTAGCTTATATCTAGGTATTCTGGAGAAAGAAGTTTTGCTTGACTTCTGTTCTGCCTTGGGAAGCTCACTGATGTTTGTGTTACTCGCTTGCGATTTATTCGGCTTGAGAACGTGTTGTGTATCAGTGGCTTCTCCTATTGGGATGACGGCGTAGTCATGTATAGGGAGCAGTTGTAATAATAAACTGTTGATGACTACTTGGGAATTGTTAATGTTGAGTATGGCAACTAGCACTGTTTCTTTTCCAGTAGGGAGTATACTGTTGGCCAGGAAGACTCCGTCGCCTATTTCTTTAGATAGACAGAGCATTTCTTCCTTCACTCGCAACGGGACTGTGGTGATAATTTGTGACCTAGCAGGTATGCATATTGGTTCTCGTAAGGTAACCAGATGCTGCCTCATTTCGCTGGTCTTTTGATCACCCAGACAGCTCTTTTCGCACTCCGTCGGCTCTTCTCGAACCTGGCAGCCAGCATCACTCTCTTGGGATGCCTTGGAGACACTGCATGTAGATAGCTTAACCTGTTTAGGTTCCATCCTTTCAGCAAGTGACCTCACTTCGACTGCTTTACTGGAATACAGCTTGTCCGTTTTGCATGACAAGGGCACAGTAAACTCTTCAGGATTTGTTTCCGTACAAGGAAACTTGAGTGCATTATTTGGGCCTTCAACATTACAATTGTTTGATAGGAAGTCGTTTCCTAATAGGCCGTCATCGGAAAGACCTGGCAGGTTTTGTACCACCTGAAACTTGCAGGGAATTTTATTTTTAAAATTGAAGTTGCCCTTGCAATTTCCCAATGTCTTTCCGGTTCCAAAAGGGGTCTGTAAAGTGCATGCCTCATTGGAATTAATTATTTTGAGGTCTTTAATTGCTCTTTTCTTAATAATACTAACCTCAGCGCCAGTGTCCACTACTAGTTTTGTATGGCCGTTAAGGCTTATGTCCAGTGGAAGTTTCACTGTAGGGACACCGGATTCGGGCGCTTGAGGTGACCCTTTTAATTTTTTTGTTGGGTTTATAGTCGAGCCGGGGAGTTTTGGGTCGACTGCATGTCGTTTCCCTGACTCCGGGCTTCCCATTTTTTCTTCTGGCGGCAGTCTTCGTCTGCATGTCCTCGGCGACCACAAAAGGTGCATTTGAGTCTTATATTGAAGAACTGAGGACTTTTTGTGTTGTGTTGCTCTTGTGTAGATCTGTTGGAGAGGCGTGGAGGAACAATTTGTTGGGTCTGTTGACTTTTTCTGCATTCACGGACGTCATGTCCATAGATTTTGCAGTTTGAGCAGAAAGGGGTGTTCTTGCGCTTAGGGCAATCTGTATATGTATGACCCTTTCGCTGGCAGAAATTACACGTGATGTTACGGACCAGTGCATCTGTATCCGAGTTTCTGGCATCAGTGTTTGTAAATGGTCTTTGTCGTGACTGTGATGAACCTGAGTTATTCACATTGCGTGAAAACTGATTTGGATTTGGAGCTCGAGGTGATGCGAACATAGGTGTTGATGGCATTTGATAGTAAGGAGCTCTATAGTAAGCTCTCACTCGTAAATCTGGGTCTACTGGAGCCATTGGAGGAGCTTGTACCAGAGGAGTCTGGACGAATGTAGCACTTTGCTGTAATTTCTCCATGTCCAAGGCTTTTTGAATTAGTGACTCTAAATCGCCTTCTCCCTGCGTGAGCAAATATTGACACAGGTGTGGGTTAGTTACTCCACTTTTCAGAGCGTTTTTGGCGAAATCCATCAGCTGTGTTTTCACAGCAGGGACTGCCTCAGCTCCATACTTCTGTGTCGCTGCCTCGTTGCAAATCGTCAACAACTGTTTCAATCTTGTAATGAACACAGTGAGAGATTCTAACGGGTTTTGTCTGGTGGTAATTAGTTTGTTTACCAGCTCCTGATATGTCTCACGGGGAAGGTATGTTCTGTTTAAACGTTCCTCTACTTCAGTAAATGAAGCAGGGACGTCCGAAGCAAATAATTGGTATGCGTCACCTCTGAGTCTTGTGGGAAGGACCTGAATGAAAGCCACTTTTTCCTCATCATTTAGGCACTGCATAGTTTGTTTGCAGCAGCCGATGAAGGTTTGTAACTCTCGTCCCAATTGTGGGGTACTTTCACCCGAAAATAATGGAACGAGTTGAGCTGTGAGCTTAGCTACTTTAGCGTAATCCACCATTGTGTGTAGTCTATTGACTGGAAATCTAAATTTGGGTGGACTAGCTGGGCTTGTTTCTGGGCTGATTTCCGTTAAGGATTCTTCGAGCCAATCGATCAGCAGGTCTTCGGGAGTTGGTTCAGCTACTTCACCGTCACTGTCGCTATCACTATCACTGTCACTTAACCTAACACTCTTATTCTTTCCTAGATCTAAACTGAGTGAGCGCCCAGATTCGGAAAACTGTTCTAGTTACTTTCGGAACTGTATTGTTTTTTCTTTTAAGGTCTTTAACTTGACGAGTCTGGTCTCACGCTCTGTTTTTAATTTGTGATCTAAGGCGTCACAATGGGTAATCGTCAGTTTATCCGATTCCCGCGCTCTCTCGTATAATTTATTTAAAAACTTAGCTAAACTTACTTGACTATTCAGACCTGGCAGAACGGTTCTTTAACCGCCTTCGAGCTCCCTCTCAATCCTTTGTCGGTTGATTTCGGCTTTCTTTTGCAGCTGGGGGGGGCCCTGGGCCGTCTTAACTTCCCCTGGATCTAGTTGAAAAGGGGGCTTATGAGCCGTCTTCGATTTCCTCTTCAACTCCGGATCGTTGACTGCTAGCGTTTGTTCGTCTGGTTGGCTGGAGCTTCAGGCTGTTTTTAGAGCTGTGCCCTGGCTGATCTGTACTCGTCCTTCTGGGAGGTTTTGGATGGTTTTCCACTTCCTTCTTTGGAGTGTTTGATAGTATCCCTCGGTGGTGCCTGTGCACTATTTGGGGTGAACGCTTGCCCACCTGGAGCAGAGGCGCCTAGAGATGGTATCTACCCGAGTGTTGGGGGTGACTTGGCCTGAGTGGCTTCGTCAAGGGAACCCCTTAGGTTCGCAGGATAGCGGATTTTAAAGCTCTTATGCCTTTCTATTTTGACTTTAGAAAGCAGGCTTCCACTATCCTACCGGCTGCGCCAATTTTGTTATATATTTCAATCGTTGGGTTAATTACCTGGATAAATGACAAACACTCACCTTGCGATGGTTTTTCCTTACGGTCTCTTTATTGTTAATTCCAAATCTGGTGTACAATTTCACACTTATGTATGGTTTACCACCTCACACTATTCATATACAATCACACTAATTATTTTCTAGTAACTTTTCTTTACTTACTTCTACTGACAAAATATATTCGGATCAATGTTCACACTATGATCTAAAATCTGGGGTATAAACCACTTAGTACCGAACCGTATCAAAACCTTCTATTTTCTAGTAACTTTTCTTTACTTATTTCTACTGACAAAATATATTCGGATCAATGTTCACACTTTGATCTAAAATCTGGGGTATAAACCACTTAGTACCGAACCGTATCAAAACCTTCTATTTTCTAGTAACTTTTCTTTACTTTTGAGACCGTTAGTAAATGCAAACTCTAATCTTTTTCGTGACCGTTCCGGCGACATTCAACAAACCCAAAATCTAAAAACCGACTGTACTCGACTTGGATTTTCGTAATCGCAAGTCTAGTTGCTCAGGATAGGAAAGTGCTTAATTAGCATTCCTATCCTGAGAAAATTATTTACCGCTGGGCATGTTTAAACATGCCCAGAATTATCGCGACGAACGATGGTTGAAATTGAAATTTGATATTTTCGTAAATATCAAACCATCGTCGTCCTATCGTGCATACATTGTTGCGATCACAATGTATGCAGATCGCGACAATTCGCTGATAAGAGCTTTTTTCGGTGGAGACTTGATCATTTCAGTCTGCACCGAAGTAAAATTCTCATGCGCCCGATATGTATGTATGTATATATGTACATACATATCGTATATACGACAAATCTTACTGAAGGTAAAATTTGTCGTGGGGCTTTTTTTCTATCGAAACGACTTGGGTTGAAATTTAAAACTTTTATTTTTCCCAAGTCGTTTTGTGATAAAATATTTTGGTTGTATGCGAAGGAATTTGAAGAAATTGCTGATGGCAATTTCTTCGCCTTGTTAGGAGATAAGCTAACCATGTTTTAAGCATGATTAGCTTATTTCCATTTATGAAAATCAAATATTTTTCATGTTTTTTCCCAATGATAATTGTTAATTACAATTATCATTGTTAACCCTTTTTAGGTATACAACAATCCTTCCCCCTGCGAAAAAGAGGATTATTCTTTGAAGAGGAATAATTCTCAGGGGAAGTTGTTGTTGGGGCTTTTTCATTGGTTCGGCTATTGGTCGGTTTGGCACAGGTTTTCGTTTTTACATATTTTCTTATTTATATTTTAATAAAAAAAATTTTTGTTATCTTATTTTCTAAAATTGTTTTTAAATATCTAATCCTATTCTATTCTATTGCTTTATTATCTTACTATTTTCTACTGTTTTTTTTGTTTTATGTGTTATGCATATGTATGTTATGTTTTTTTTTGTTACACTTGTATATTTGTTATGATCTAAAGTTAGTGGTTATTTAATTTTTATTCTGGGTTAATAATGATAATATTTATATTTTTATATTATTTATTAAACACTAGCGGGGGAGGGTTTCGTTTTGTCCTTGTTTTTAGTTTGGATATACATATGTTTTTATTACACTAGTTTTCCTTAAATCTATGCTTTAGTACTTATATACGTATGTCCTCTCCCCTTTCGTTTTTATGACTAAGTGATTTATTTGTGGTTAATAGAAACCACTTACATTTGTCTGTATTTTAGTACCAGTGATAATGCTGATGACCATTTGAAGTGGTGATACTATACCACTTGCACTGACCTTGTAGGTGGCAGGGTGCGGGTCCTTTTGAGAGGGGTAGGTTCAATTATTTCGATTTGTTTGATTTGTTCCTCCGTCTCTAGGGTTTTTTCAGTTTTACGTAGACGATAATTTTTAATGAATGGGACTAGCCATTTGGCAACCAGGTACAGTACCATACATGTGATGACAACACCAGTTAAGGATACTGATGTTGCAGCTAGGACATGTGTAGGCTGGTGATTGATATGAGGAACTATTTTTTCTAGTTTTTCGTCCAGTTCTTTTAATGACTGGGTACCTTCTAGGATGATGCTATTAGTGTCATCTCCTGAGTATAGTTCTGTTTGTATTTTGTCAGACTGTACCTTTTCTTTGGTTTCATTGAGGTATTTTTCTACCATTTGCTCTAATGGAGCGATATTTGGGAAGTAGTTGGGTTGTTTGAGACTCAATTGCTGGATATTCTCTGCCTCATAATGTAGGATTTGTGATCCTACTTGTAATTGACAGGGATGGTTGATAGTAATTATTCCTTGGCCTTCTATTTTTGAAGTTAGGAATTGTTGGGTACACTGAAGGTGTACAATTGTGGGTTCTATCAACGAGAATATCCAAGAATTTGGTTTACTTAGTTTAATAAGTAGGTCTCTGGGAGGTATTTGCGCTCTAAATTGACACTGTGGCTTTTCTTTTAATGGATTGAAGAGCAGCTTTACTACGCATTCTTTGGACAGAGTTGCCTTTGTTACTGGAATGGTTAGCTTAGCGATGTAAGTGTCCTCTTTGGAATATTGAGTGATCTTTTTGAAGATTTTAAGATCTTGTGTTTTTAATAACAATATGTCCTGTGTCTGTACCTGGTGTGCTACGTGCGAGTACTGTATGTCGGGTACCAATGATTGTTTTTTGTTAATGTGTATAGGGAAACTATGCACTCTATACAATTTCATTTGTGGTCGATTGAAAATTGGAAGTTGTATTCTAATAACTAATTTGTCTTGGACTATACGAGCCTTTGTTTCCGCTGTCTGATATAGCAGGGAGAGACAATTTTGTACATCTGGGCAAGTAGCGTGGGACTTGTGGTATATCTCTAATAGACTTTTGGGAGACACCACTAGCGGATGCAACTGGTGATTTTTACTGGAGATTATTATGTCGAGTAAGGCTTGTTGCCTGTACTCAATCTCGACAATTTGTAAGGTCAGGCTTGAAATTATCTCCTGCCTTAATTGTCTCATTAGTAAATCATCAGTGATATTTTGCATTCTATTTACCTGGAGATTTATTTGACGTTGTCTTTCCTGCAGAGATGTCAATGGCTTTTGGATTTGTTGTAGTGCAGTTTTGACTACACTGATCTGCTGTCTTTCCAGGTCGGCTAGTGCTTTTGTATTTGTTTCGAGCTCCTCGAGTCGACTGTATACCTCTTGTTCATTAGTGCTGTCCATGGTCCCGAATAGGTAGTGCATTGCATTGCCTATTCCATCGAAGATAGATCTTGTTGATCTTGATTTGGGGACCACTTCTCGAATGACACTTGTTCTTCTCTTGATATTTTCTAAGAGAGAATGAACGTGTTTTTGCTGTACCAGGCATAGCTCATCGGTTTGAGAGCGATTCGAACATAGTCGGTGAACTAAGTGCTCCGCCTGTTCTGCCATAAGCGTTTGGTTGTCCAGTTCCCTTAGGTTGATCTCCGTTAGTATATTCCATGTACTGTGGTATACTTGTAATTTTCCTAAGTCCTCATATAGTATTCCTGTATTGTTCAGGGGACTTATTGTGTAGGGTTCCGTTTGTATCTGTCCCATTCCCAGATGGAAACAACATATTAACACTAACATGTGCTTCATGTTCTGTATAAAATGAAGGATAGGCTTCATTAGTCAATTGGTCTTACTACATAGCATATAATATTTAAATATAGTATTCCTTAATTGAATGGTAGATAGTTTGTATAATGGGGGCTTAGTTGCTAAAAGAAAGACGAGATAGAACAGGATAGGAGGACTCTAAGTCGGTTCCTCCTAAATCTCGTCAACGTATGAGCATTGTACTCATTCAAAAATTGAATTGGGAAGTTGTTTAATTTATTACAATAAGTAAAAAGTAAATCATGAAGAGGAATACAAAACTCTCAAGGCAAGGTATGAAGGATGCAAGTCAAGGCAAGCAAGAAAAATTTTATTGGTAGAGTATTTAATTTACTCAGAGAGTAAGGGTTTATTTGTTATATGTTCAGTTTTATTTACTTAGCGTATTTTTTATTGATTTAAATAAAATTTAGGTAAGGGTTGACTTCGTGAGTCATAGTAAATAATTCCGAGTGCGGAACTTTTAATTAGGTAGTAGCTAGTTTAATTGGCGGGATTTTGTTTCAGTGGAACTTATTTTCTAAAGGTGTACGTATGTACCAGTGTACTACTCGTAATAGGGCTTTAAATGGTTGTTGTGTACTACTACCTGCCGTTTGCCTATTTTTATGGTAGTGTTTGTTGGACTAGGTACATTGATTACCAGATATGGGCCAACCCAGATTTGAGACAATTTGTGTTTGCGGCTTTCAGTTTTGAGGAGGACTTTGTCTCCTAGGTGGAAAGTGAGAGGCCTGACTGTTTTGTCGTAATATGCCTTTGAGCGTTGTTTGCTGGCTAAGAGATTTTTACGAGCCGTAGCATATGATTTTTGTAATCTGTATTTGAGCATATGGTAATAACTTTCGTGGTTATATACGGGCTCAGGGTCCCGTTTTAAATTAGATGGGACATCCGCTGTGAAGTCGTAAAGGCAATCCATCGGGGTTAGTTTAGTACCCTCGTGTACACTGTTATTGTACACGAATGCAGCGGTTCGTAGGAATTGATCCCATGTTTTGGGATTTTCGTCTACGATTGTACGCAGATATTCGATTAATGGTCTATGGGCACGTTCCAGTGCTCCATTAGACTGTGGATGGTATGCGGAAGTTTGTAACTTCTTTACCTTTAGCAGTTTGCAGACCTTCTTGAATAGCTCACTCAGGAAATTAGTTCCCTGATCGGTGACTATTCTCTTTGGAATGCGATAACGCGTGACAATCTCATTGAAAAAGATTTGCGCCACCGTTACTGCTTCTCCATTTGGTATGGCATACCAATCGACGAACTTGGTGAGATTATCTTGAAACGTTAAGATATATTTATTACCTGATATGGTCTCTTCTAGTGGACCTACTATATCGAGGTAAACCTTGTCGAAAGGTTGTTCTGCGATGTCCGTTATTACCATTGGCATCTTGAATTGTGGCGATGCCTTCATTGTTTGGCACTTAGGGCATTTTTATATGTACTTTTTTATATCGCTAAGCATGTGTCTCCACCAATACTTGCGTCTGATTCTTTTATAAGTCTTAATGACACCCTGATGGCCGCCGAAAGGAGAGTCGTGGTAATCCTTTAGGATTGTTTGAACTTCCTTGGGGCTCGTGATTGTCTCAGGTGCCTTGACTGGGCTTATTTCTTGTTCAAGCGTAGCAGGGGGTTGTATTTCCGCCTCTGGGAGTTTAGTTTCTTTATCTTCCGCTGCCGTGGGCGGTGTTTCAGCGCTGGAGCTAGTATTGGTCTCTTGGGCTTTTTGTTTTTGAGCTCTGGTCACGGCGAAGCAATGAGCGGGTTTCTTTGTTTTCTTTTTACTTGGGGAAAAGCTTTCATCCACATCTGAGTCCATAGTGTGGTGGACTTGGGCTTGTACCGTTAAAGTGTTGCCTGTATTGTCTTCGATTAATACTTGTGGAATGCGGCTTAATGCATCCGCATTGGTATTATACTTCCCTGGTTTATATTCGATGGTATAATCGAATTCTGATAATTTGTGGTGAAATGTCACCAAACGGGAAGTCGGGTCTTTAACGTTAAAGACACCTTTGAGAGGCTTGTGGTCAGTATAGACCGTGAATTTCCTGCCTTGGAGGTAGCATCGGAAATTTCTAGTGGCCCAGACTATAGCCAATAACTCCTTTTCAATAGTGGAGTAATTTCTCTCGGCTTTGTTCAGCGTTCGGCTTGCATAGGCGATAGGCTGGTCTTTACCCACTTCTCCTTGGGAAAGTACAGCTCCTAAAGCTTCGTTACTGGCGTCCGTTGTGAGGTTGAATGGTTTAGAAAAATCTGGATAGATTAAAAGAGGTGGGGAAATTAGAGCATTTTTAATGCTTTGAAATGCTTCTTGGCATTTCTCGGTCCAATTGAATTTTACGTCCTTGCGGAGTAAATTCGTGATTGGACGAACGATTTTAGAGAAGTCCGGAATGAACTTCCTATAGTAATTGGCGAGTCCTAAAAAGGACTGAACTTGCCTTACTGTTCTGGGAACAGGAAATGTTTGGACGCAGGCCGTTTTGCTGGGGTCTGGTAATGCACCTTCGCTAGAGCATTTGTGCCCTAGGTAAACAACTTCTCGTCTCAAGAACTGGCACTTCTCTGGCTGCAGTTTGAGGTTGTTCTCTCTCAATTTGTCGAAGACTTTGCGAAGTTTATCATTGTGGTCATTTAGGTTTTTGCCGTAAATGACGATGTCGTCAAGATAAACGAAACATTCGAGGCCTTGTAGGCCTGCCAGAACGAAGTTCATGAGGCGTTGGAATATAGCGGGGGCTCCTTTGAGTCCGAATGGCATACGCTTAAATTCGTAGAACCCGTAATTAGTGCTAAAAGCGGTCTTATGTCGATCTTTTTTGTCGACTAAGACTTGATGATAGCCGTTGGCCAAATCGAGAGTGGTAAAGTACCTGGCATGACCTAGTTGGTCAAGAATATCCTCGATTCGGGGTAGCGGAAATGCGTCGCCAATTGTCTTTTCATTCAATTTGCGAAAATCGACAACGACGCGCCACCTTTTTTCACCATCGGGTCCCGCCTTTTTGGGGACAACTAATAAGGGTGAATTCCAAGGGCTTTTGCTAGTTTGGACTATCCCGTTGTCTAGCATTTCTCTTAATTGCTAGTTGATTACTTGTCTCTGGGTCTCTGGTAATCTGTAGGCCTTTTGGTTTATGGGCGCTTGATCTTGTATTAAAGGGATATTGTGGGTGATAGCATTTGTGTATGTGAGCTTATCACCCTTTAAAAAGAAGATATCGTTGTACTCGTAGCAGAGTTCGGATATCGAAGCTTTTTCTTCCGCATTTAGATTTGGGTCTAGGCTGAGCTCTTGGTCTAACCTGTTGACTCGCGGAGTATGTGTGGGATCTTCATGATCCGGAAATAAGTGTTTTACGTGTTGTAAGATAGCTGTGTATTCCGAAAAGCTTGCGTCTCTTTCCTCATTTGGTGTAGTTGTGTACTTACTATCTGTTTTACTTACATTACTAGATGGCGGGGAATGGGCTTCCTGCAGTTTTAACGGTGGGGCACCATGTTTTATGGGTACTTTTGATTGGTCCGAGTACTCGCACGCATTCGTATTTTGGCTCATGGGTCTTGAAAAATTGGTTTTCTTAATACTATTTGACGGTGGAGCCAACTTTGCCTTCAATGAGGTCTTACTGATCTCGCACGCGTCTTTTATAGGGCTTATGGGGCACCTTGTATTCTTAATTCTAATTTTATTAAGTGGTGGAGTCGACTTTGCCTTTAAATAGGTCTTACTGAGCTCACACGCACCTGTTATAGGGCTCTTTGGCCTCGTATATATCTTAAATCTAGGTAAACTAGACGGAGGAGTCCTCGGCATCTTGTTTATCGGCTTCTGGATCTCGCTCGCATCTCTGGTTTGGCTCTGGGGCCATGTACAATTTTTGTAACTTATTCTATTGGACGGTGGAGTCATTGTTGCCTCTTTTCGGGTCTTACTGAGCTCGGACGCGTCTTGTATGGGGCTCTTGGGCCGCGTTAGTAGCTTATATCTAGGTATTCTGGAGAAAGAAGTTTTGCTTGACTTCTGTTCTGCCTTGGGAAGCTCACTGATGTTTGTGTTACTCGCTTGCGATTTATTCGGCTTGAGAACGTGTTGTGTATCAGTGGCTTCTCCTATTGGGATGACGGCGTAGTAATGTATAGGGAGCAGTTGTAATAATAAACTGTTGATGACTACTTGGGAATTGTTAATGTTGAGTATGGCAACTAGCACTGTTTCTTTTCCAGTAGGGAGTATACTGTTGGCCAGGAAGACTCCGTCGCCTATTTCTTTAGATAGACAGAGCATTTCTTCCTTCACTCGCAACGGGACTGTGGTGATAATTTGTGACCTAGCAGGTATGCATATTGGTTCTCGTAAGGTAACCAGATGCTGCCTCATTTCGCTGGTCTTTTGATCACCCAGACAGCTCTTTTCGCACTCCGTCGGCTCTTCTCGAACCTGGCAGCCAGCATCACTCTCTTGGGATGCCTTGGAGACACTGCATGTAGATAGCTTAACCTGTTTAGGTTCCATCCTTTCAGCAAGTGACCTCACTTCGACTGCTTTACTGGAATACAGCTTGTCCGTTTTGCATGACAAGGGCACAGTAAACTCTTCAGGATTTGTTTCCGTACAAGGAAACTTGAGTGCATTATTTGGGCCTTCAACATTACAATTGTTTGATAGGAAGTCGTTTCCTAATAGGCCGTCATCGGAAAGACCTGGCAGGTTTTGTACCACCTGAAACTTGCAGGGAATTTTATTTTTAAAATTGAAGTTGCCCTTGCAATTTCCCAATGTCTTTCCGGTTCCAAAAGGGGTCTGTAAAGTGCATGCCTCATTGGAATTAATTATTTTGAGGTCTTTAATTGCTCTTTTCTTAATAATACTAACCTCAGCGCCAGTGTCCACTACTAGTTTTGTATGGCCGTTAAGGCTTATGTCCAGTGGAAGTTTCACTGTAGGGACACCGGATTCGGGCGCTTGAGGTGACCCTTTTAATTTTTTTGTTGGGTTTATAGTCGAGCCGGGGAGTTTTGGGTCGACTGCATGTCGTTTCCCTGACTCCGGGCTTCCCATTTTTTCTTCTGGCGGCAGTCTTCGTCTGCATGTCCTCGGCGACCACAAAAGGTGCATTTGAGTCTTATATTGAAGAACTGAGGACTTTTTGTGTTGTGTTGCTCTTGTGTAGATCTGTTGGAGAGGCGTGGAGGAACAATTTGTTGGGTCTGTTGACTTTTTCTGCATTCACGGACGTCATGTCCATAGATTTTGCAGTTTGAGCAGAAAGGGGTGTTCTTGCGCTTAAGGCAATCTGTATATGTATGACCCTTTCGCTGGCAGAAATTACACGTGATGTTACGGACCAGTGCATCTGTATCCGAGTTTCTGGCATCAGTGTTTGTAAATGGTCTTTGTCGTGACTGTGATGAACCTGAGTTATTCACATTGCGTGAAAACTGATTTGGATTTGGAGCTCGAGGTGATGCGAACATAGGTGTTGATGGCATTTGATAGTAAGGAGCTCTATAGTAAGCTCTCACTCGTAAATCTGGGTCTACTGGAGCCATTGGAGGAGCTTGTACCAGAGGAGTCTGGACGAATGTAGCACTTTGCTGTAATTTCTCCATGTCCAAGGCTTTTTGAATTAGTGACTCTAAATCGCCTTCTCCCTGCGTGAGCAAATATTGACACAGGTGTGGGTTAGTTACTCCACTTTTCAGAGCGTTTTTGGCGAAATCCATCAGCTGTGTTTTCACAGCAGGGACTGCCTCAGCTCCATACTTCTGTGTCGCTGCCTCGTTGCAAATCGTCAACAACTGTTTCAATCTTGTAATGAACACAGTGAGAGATTCTAACGGGTTTTGTCTGGTGGTAATTAGTTTGTTTACCAGCTCCTGATATGTCTCACGGGGAAGGTATGTTCTGTTTAAACGTTCCTCTACTTCAGTAAATGAAGCAGGGACGTCCGAAGCAAATAATTGGTATGCGTCACCTCTGAGTCTTGTGGGAAGGACCTGAATGAAAGCCACTTTTTCCTCATCATTTAGGCACTGCATAGTTTGTTTGCAGCAGCCGATGAAGGTTTGTAACTCTCGTCCCAATTGTGGGGTACTTTCACCCGAAAATAATGGAACGAGTTGAGCTGTGAGCTTAGCTACTTTAGCGTAATCCACCATTGTGTGTAGTCTATTGACTGGAAATCTAAATTTGGGTGGACTAGCTGGGCTTGTTTCTGGGCTGATTTCCGTTAAGGATTCTTCGAGCCAATCGATCAGCAGGTCTTCGGGAGTTGGTTCAGCTACTTCACCGTCACTGTCGCTATCACTATCACTGTCACTTAACCTAACACTCTTATTCTTTCCTAGATCTAAACTGAGTGAGCGCCCAGATTCGGAAAACTGTTCTAGTTACTTTCGGAACTGTATTGTTTTTTCTTTTAAGGTCTTTAACTTGACGAGTCTGGTCTCACGCTCTGTTTTTAATTTGTGATCTAAGGCGTCACAATGGGTAATCGTCAGTTTATCCGATTCCCGCGCTCTCTCGTATAATTTATTTAAAAACTTAGCTAAACTTACTTGACTATTCAGACCTGGCAGAACGGTTCTTTAACCGCCTTCGAGCTCCCTCTCAATCCTTTGTCGGTTGATTTCGGCTTTCTTTTGCAGCTGGGGGGGCCCTGGGCCGTCTTAACTTCCCCTGGATCTAGTTGAAAAGGGGGCTTATGAGCCGTCTTCGATTTCCTCTTCAACTCCGGATCGTTGACTGCTAGCGTTTGTTCGTCTGGTTGGCTGGAGCTTCAGGCTGTTTTTAGAGCTGTGCCCTGGCTGATCTGTACTCGTCCTTCTGGGAGGTTTTGGATGGTTTTCCACTTCCTTCTTTGGAGTGTTTGATAGTATCCCTCGGTGGTGCCTGTGCACTATTTGGGGTGAACGCTTGCCCACCTGGAGCAGAGGCGCCTAGAGATGGTATCTACCCGAGTGTTGGGGGTGACTTGGCCTGAGTGGCTTCGTCAAGGGAACCCCTTAGGTTCGCAGGATAGCGGATTTTAAAGCTCTTATGCCTTTCTATTTTGACTTTAGAAAGCAGGCTTCCACTATCCTACCGGCTGCGCCAATTTTGTTATATATTTCAATCGTTGGGTTAATTACCTGGATAAATGACAAACATTCACCTTGCGATGGTTTTTCCTTACGTTCTCTTTATTGTTAATTCCAAATCTGGTGTACAATTTCACACTTATGTATGGTTTACCACCTCACACTATTCATATACAATCACACTAATTATTTTCTAGTAACTTTTCTTTACTTACTTCTACTGACAAAATATATTCGGATCAATGTTCACACTATGATCTAAAATCTGGGGTATAAACCACTTAGTACCGAACCGTATCAAAACCTTCTATTTTCTAGTAACTTTTCTTTACTTATTTCTACTGACAAAATATATTCGGATCAATGTTCACACTTTGATCTAAAATCTGGGGTATAAACCACTTAGTACCGAACCGTATCAAAACCTTCTATTTTCTAGTAACTTTTCTTTACTTTTGAGACCGTTAGTAAATGCAAACTCTAATCTTTTTCGTGACCGTTCCGGCGACATTCAACAAACCCAAAATCTAAAAACCGACTGTACTCGACTTGGATTTTCGTAATCGCAAGTCTAGTTGCTCAGGATAGGAAAGTGCTTAATTAGCATTCCTATCCTGAGAAAATTATTTACCGCTGGGCATGTTTAAACATGCCCAGAATTATCGCGACGAACGATGGTTGAAATTGAAATTTGATATTTTCGTAAATATCAAACCATCGTCGTCCTATCGTGCATACATTGTTGCGATCACAATGTATGCAGATCGCGACAATTCGCTGATAAGAGCTTTTTTCGGTGGAGACTTGATCATTTCAGTCTGCACCGAAGTAAAATTCTCATGCGCCCGATATGTATGTATGTATGTATATATGTACATACATATCGTATATACGACAAATCTTACTGAAGGTAAAATTTGTCGTGGGGCTTTTTTTCTATCGAAACGACTTGGGTTGAAATTTAAAACTTTTATTTTTCCCAAGTCGTTTTGTGATAAAATATTTTGGTTGTATGCGAAGGAATTTGAAGAAATTGCTGATGGCAATTTCTTCGCCTTGTTAGGAGATAAGCTAACCATGTTTTAAGCATGATTAGCTTATTTCCATTTATGAAAATCAAATATTTTTCATGTTTTTTCCCAATGATAATTGTTAATTACAATTATCATTGTTAACCCTTTTTAGGTATACAACAGGGGACACCGGCATTAATAGGATGAGGATCAGATATAACGCCATCTAATACAACTCGTATTTGGCGACTAGATAAAAAACTTTCAATCCATAATAGAAGAGGAGGGGAAAGACCAAGTGCTTTGAGTTTGGCTAAAAGGGCTGAATGCCAGACTCTATCAAAGGCCTTTGAAATATCTAGAGCAACGATTTTGGACTCACCAAAATTGTGAAGACTACGATTCCAACGTTCCGTAAGAAAAGTCAGCAAGTCTCCGGATGAGCGTCCGTGCCGGAAGCCGTATTGGCGATCGTTGATTAGCTGATTGGTTTCCAGATACTTCATTAATTTGGAGTTAATGATAGATTCAAAAACCTTTGAAAGAATCGAAGTGATTGCAATTGGTCGATAATTTGAGGGATCGCTACCCTCTCCTTTCTTGGGAATAGGCTGAACGTGAGCTAGTTTCCAAGCAGTTGGAAATTTTCCTGTCGAGTAGGACAGGTAGAATAGTTTGCGCAGAGGTTTAGCCAAGGATGAGGCACAGCTTTTAATTAATAGGGGCGAGAAACCATCAGGGCCTGCGGCTTTAGAGACGTTGATTCCTTTAAGGACCTTGAACACATCCCTCGTACGGATGTGTATTGGCTCTTGTACACATCCGCACGGGGGATGCACGACAGGTGCCTGTGAAGTGGGTGGAAGAAAAGAATTTGATGCGAATCTAGCAGCCAAAATATTAGCTTTATCCAGGGAGTCAACAACCACTTCACCATTATTAAGTAGTGAAGGTATAGAGGAACTGCTGAAGTTGTTCCTGATGGTTTTGACCAGGGACCAGAAACCTTTACTACCTTTGCGGCTTGCCAAGATTCTTTGTCTAACATTCTGGTCAAAAAGAAATTTTTCTCTCTGGATAATGGACTTGCAGGTGTTCCGTGCAGTCTTGTAGATTCCTTTCAGTTCTGGACAAGGATGCACTTGATAGGCGCGAAAAGCATACTCTTTCGCTTTTATAGCTTGGTTGCACTTATCGTTAAACCAAGAGCGATTTTGCTGTTGTTGAGATCTGCTGTAAGAATACGGAATATATTCACGCATGCCTAGACTTAGTATGTTACTAAGTTCTAATGTGCATTCATCAGCATCCCTCGAAGCAAAACAGACCGACCAATCTATATCTCTAAGATACTGATTGAGGCTTTCCCAATCAGCGTTCTTATAGTGCCAGAGAAGCCTACTTGTAGGTGGAGAAGTAGGGCGGCGCAGAGATGAGGTGATAAATTGAGCCGTGATTAGACAGTGGTCTGAATTACCAAGAGGGGAGCCGACTGAGATGGAATATTTGTCAGGGTGAGATGACAGAAACAAATCTAGTAAATTGGCCCTATCTCCAGCTGCATCAGGGATTCTCGTCGGTGCATCCACTAGCTGATGCAAATTAAAAGATTCACAAAAAAGTTCAACGAATCGGCCCGAAGGACTTGTGGTAGAAGAATGTCTGAGCCATGGTATGTTATGGACATTAAAATCGCCTGCCAGGATGATTTCGGAAGAGGGGGAGACAGAAAGCAGATGATCAATATTGTTGGAGATATTGTCAAATGCGGATACCGTGTCGACATCAGACATATTTGGGCTGCGATAAAGGAAGCAAAAGTAGATGATGTGCCTGTGAAGTTTGAACCTAATCCAGATGTAATTAAACTCGGGATTGGCAGAAGGTGAAAAATCTTTTAGAATGGTAAAGGCCACATCATTCCGAATATATATTGCGATCCCCCTATGTGGAGAAAAAAGAGGCACTAAGCTATAACCAGGGACGTGATATTGATTAGAATCAGCATCAGAAACGACCTTGGTTTCACTTAGCGCAAGAATTGCCGGATTTTTTGATTGAAGGTGGCAGTACACCGAAAAACGATTTGCCCCCAATCCGCGAATGTTGCAAAATTCTAAAATAAAATTCTGCATGTTCAAAGCAAAAACATCAAAAAAGCAGAAGAAAGAGCGACACACAACAACACAAATATTTATTTAGGGCAACCAGCTGCAGTCAACGACACAGCGAGGTAAAAAAAAAACAGCAATAGTGTTATGCCTATTTGCTGCTTTCAATACCTCAGACCGTGCAGTTCAATGACCACAGCTGGGGACACCCGTATTGCTGATCAGTGACAAGGGCTAATGACCTTGCACTGATCACTGATGTACATAGGAGTTCAAAACATTACCGTACTGTGCTGCTGGCTTGTGGAATGCCGGCAGGGCATAGAAAAGCCCTGATTTGGCTGGTATTATATTAATTTAATTTGTAATGAATTAAAAAAAACGGCGCGGCGGATTTTAATTAATTTTTTATTGTTTTGGCGATGATGTTTTAAAAAATTGCACTGCACTGCACTAGAAATTGGTGAAGCTAATTAACTATTAGAACACGCACGATGGAACATCTGCTCCAGCTGACTCCACGCACTCAACTAATATAATGAAGAATGCAGATTAGTCTCAGCAGCAGAATTATTCTTCTGCTTAGACGTGGGTAGGAGTATTGCAGATTAATCTCTGCGCAGAATTATTCTTCTGATTAGATGTGGGCAGGAGATGCTTGCAGACTAATCTCTGCGCAGAATTAAACTTCTGCTTAGATGTGGGATGGATTATTGGAAATGATAGGAGTTTTCAGATTAAACGCTGAAATATAGAAATAATCTTCTATAATGAGGTTGGGAATATTCTTGTATTTAGATAAGTCTCTAAAGCAGATGAGCTTTGGACCAAGAATGATTTTCTGCTGCGGCTCGTCGGCTTTATATAGCCGCCGCACCCAGTTATGAGCTCTCACCTCTCGGTGTTGCCTTACCAACGTTTGTTGGATTTGATGACTGAGGCAAAATCACTGACATGTATTATATAAATGGACTGCTTGTTGAATCCAAAATGCATGAGAGCAAATGGCACCACTTTCATATTCCTGTCTCTTTCCGTGAGAGCATACTTTCCCACTGTACTGTAACGATTAGGAACGAGAAATTGTTTGTAAAAATCCTTGTAAAAAACACTTCATTCGACTCATAACTAAAATTTAATGATAAAAATAGTCCCAAATACCTTTGTGGTAAATTCGGTAAATCCCACTGACATGCATATACGTAAATTCCCAAATAATTTAAATATAACGTCAGTTCACGACAGTTGGTAGCACTTACAGTGAGAGCATACTTTCTGAAATCAAAATTGGTGCCACATGAAACAGGAGATCAAGCAGTCCATTGATATATATGTCAGTGGGCAAAATCAAATGATTTGACGTAATGTCATTTAATGACATTGCAGAAAATATAAATATACGGACATAGGTGGAGTATAGGTGAGTTTGTACTATTTTTGTATATTTATTTATTATTGATCGGGTTTGGTTATTTATTTTTAGGAAGAATTATGTCCAGATGTTTACAGGAGGTATTGGAGGTGGTAATAGTTCGATATTTGATAAGTCTCCTCATATTTTATAATTTTGGAAAAAAGATTCTTTGTGTTTTTTTTTATCTGTTTAGGAGATATTGTTTTGGACTGCAGCGAGGGATCAAGGTGTTATTGATGATTTGACTGGGAAATTCTACGAGGGATAATATACTTGTAGGTGGACTGAACATAAGTATTTTAAAAGAATAACTTTCTCATCATCAAAATCAAACCGCATTTTAATTTGTTTGCACATTTCCTGGTAATAAATTAGGGTAATTCCTTTAACTTCTAAAATGTCCTGCAATTGCCAATTAGTATCTTTAATAAAAGTCTCAAATTGCACACCACAAAATATGACTTGAATTGAGATATGGTTAATGGGATTTGAAACGTCTATATTCAAGCCAACAAGATCAGGTTTAACAAAGTGTTTTAAAATATTCATATAGACAAGTGGTAACTCTTTATATACCTAGTAGATGTATTTGCGTTTTTCCCGATTGAAAATTCTTGTTTATATTACACAAAATTTTAAGAAAATATTGTAGGAATAAGAAATATAGTCTAGTTTTGTGGCTTTGCAACTGTTCAACTATTAAAGTCAAATTCGACGCTTTCACATTTTCGAATTCTTCTAAAGTAAAAAAATGTAAAAGAGCCGACCACTGCTCTAGAATTCTACTAACAACTTCTTCTAAAGCCAACCATCTTGTAAAGTTTGGTTTTAGAATTTTATGCAAAGGTAGGTTGAAAATTATAAAATTATATTTGGCATTTTGAACTAGTCTTAAAATATGAATATATATTCTTACATAACAGCTCAATCACTTGACGTAACTGCTTAGAAGAAGCTGAGCTACAAAGGTGTAAGCTATGGCATGTGCATCCAAGGTAAAATAAATTTGGATTTAATTGCTGCAATTTAGTTTTGACGCCCTTTATACTTCCTCTCATTACTGAGGCGTTATCTGTTTCAAAACCCACAAAATTCGTAAGAGGAACATTATTTGCGTTTAACTCTTCTATTATTTTTCCATAAATTGCCTCGGAAGTCAAGGCCTATAATTCTATAATATCAAAAAGTTCATTTTTAATACATTTTTGGTTGGTATCAAAGTATCTTGTAACTAGCACTAAACATTTTCGTACTATGATATCTGCAGTTTCGTCAACTACTAAAAAACCCTTTCAACGATGTTATTTTTTGTAAAAAGTCCAAAAATTTTAGTCGTCATTTCAGATGCCTTTTTGGCTCCACAGCGAATATATTGATATTCAGGAGCAAAACACTTAATGAGATTAGGAAGCGAATTCATACAGCAAAAGTTAAATTGTTTTGAATGCAATATATAACTAGAACTATTTCCCCAGTACTTTTCTTTACCTTTTGAATATTAAATGGATGAATTTGCATTGTATCACTAATTTTTAACGTCGATCTAGCTGCCGCGAACTTATTTTTATGCTGATTACTTTTAGAATAGCTGCGTTTTTTATATTAATCCGGTTCATTGGAAATTTCAAGTTGATTTGGTTCTAAAAAATTTCTGTAGGTAGCTATGATTTTACATATGAGGCAAATTATCAAATTGCCATGATTTCAATCTTCACAAAACGTCAAAATAGAACCTGAATAAAATTTGGTTCAAATTTTGAAGTTTTTAACTAACAAAAGCATGGCAATGTGATGATTTTTTATGCATTTAGAAAACCATGTAAATTTATAAGCGTTTTTGACACCAACGTCAATCGATAATCTCCTTTGATCCGGATCAGATTACAGAGATAAAAAAAACGCAGCTAGCGTCGCTGAATGTGAAATTTGTTGGTCATTATGGCCCTCTGACAGATGTTGCAAAATGCTCCGTCTCCTTTTTCCATTTTTCTTAACCATGGTCTGCCAATCTCCCACTGTGCTTTATATTTTTGTTTGTATATTGTTTTTAACCCCGTCTTGATTTTATTTACCACCCCGCTAAAAAAATATTCCATATTTTTTCTTTAAAAATATTCCTATTTAAAAAACTAACCAAGCCATCGAAGCATATGTATTACCACCAATAATTGAAGAAATTAGAGTCGGTGCTGTCACTGTAACTGAAACATTGTAGCACAAGAGCGTGTCTTTCGTCGGATCTATCTATCTCCGCTTTGACCTGGAGATAAATAGGCCCGCAACTGACACCTCCAGCTGCAAAATCATCTCAGGGATAGAGTGGGTGGCCGCACAGCATTTTGCCGCTAGCGGTCAGCCGGCTGGGGTGGTTCTTGCCACCCACTTCCCCTCGATGCTTGTAAGCTGTGCGTATTTCCGCGAAATAAGATACCAACTCCTCTTTTACTTGGACCTCGGACGGACAGACGGACATTAGAAAAAAAGAAGAAAAAGAACCCAGTATGACGGCTCGATTCCTTGCCCGCTTCGCTAGTGCAGTCTGCAAACTGTGAAAGAGAAACCTGGGAGAATGTAACAAGGGGGGAAAAAAAAGAAAAAACAAATATGCGAGCATGTTCAAAGCTGTAAGGATAAAAACAGAAAAATAGCACAACGCCGGACAAATGACTTTCACCCGGAGAGCATTCGACGCAGAGGAGAGATGAGAGAGTGTGAGCTAACGTGGACTCCAGCTGTTGTGGGAGTCCTGGCTTTGACGCGAATGGGCCCCAACGCCCCCATCCACCCTGGCTAAGATGTCAAAGCCGAAATGTTGTCCTTAGGCCCATGATGTGTATGTGTGTGTGTCTACCCCGCTGCCATCACACCTCCCGTATAAGTACGCCTTAGATCGGCATCAGGCTTGAATAATACCTCATAAAAAAAAGAAACGAAAGCAAAAAGGGAACCCCAACGACTGTCTCGGGAGGGCAGGTCTTAGGAATCACCCACCGCAATCACTCTGCCTTTGACATCACATCCATGGTGTACAATGAAAACCTGTAAATAAATTTATGGGTACCAGAGGAGGAAGGCAGGCAAATGGAAAGACACTGTCATACGGTAACTACTACTTTTCAGTCGTAGCAAAGACAAAAAAAAATTTATTATTCGTTTCTGAATCTTTCACATTTCCTCCGTTCTCACCGGGTATTCTTAACTAAAGACTAGGCCCTACTAAACTGCACCTAAAACTAAGCATCTAATGATTATATAATTTTCGTACAGAAAAACTTCCTAACCTAAATGTAAATAGATAATTATGACCAAAAAAAAACAATCTAAGCAAACGTATGTATACACTCGATATAAAGAAAATTCACAATAAAACTTACATTGCAACACATGACTTACGAGTGTTCTTCAGATCATTCTACAGCTTCCAGTCAAAATCTGCCAAGCGCCAAAGTGAAAGGGCGAATAAGTTGCTTGCCCCTGACCGCTACCTTTTGCTACTGACCACCATGTAGTCAGGACTATTTACGGGTGTTCCCCCCTGGCTTCTTACCAATTAGCATGTTATGTTCAGCACCGTATACAGACGTAGCCGTGTAAATATTTGCACCAAACAGGACTTGATCCTTATAAACTTACTCCTGAACGTCGCATGGCTTCCTGGAGTTATTCTACAGATTATCGCCGGGCTTCTTGCACAGGATGTTCCTATCGTCACCAATATGCAACTAATTTGTATGATGCATATACGAGGAGAGTATCGTATCGAATTTAAAATTTATAACTTCACTAATTTATCTTGCCTTTTTTTTTTTTTCTTTCACGGAATGTTAATGTCCTCCCTAATATGCAGGTAATTCAATTTTGAATTCGAATTAGTTTAATTAACGAAAACTTTAATAATTTCATATTTTCTTTACAGTTTTCCGCAATGAAAATTAATAAGCGACTCTTGATCTGGTTTTGAAATATTTAATCGAAGAAACTCTGCTAATTTTATATTTTCTTTACAGTTTTCCGCAATGAAAGTTAATATGCAGCACTATGGCACGATGCACAGGTAATTAATTTTTAACTACGAATTAATTTTGTCAAAGAAAACTTTAATAATTTCATATTTTCTTCACAGCTTTTCCGAAATGAAAATTACGAAGCGGCACTCTGGCACAATATACAGGTAATCCATTTTTAGTTACGAGTTAATTTAATCGAAGAAAACTTTACCAATTTCCTATTCTCTTTACAGTTTTCCGCAATGAAATTTAATAATCGACACTTTATTTTTTTCAGATATCCACCTCGGCGTTTTAAACTAGACTGCCTCGATTCCAGCAGTCTCCTCAGATTCGGTCGTTCTTCACTTCATCGCCACCGACAGGCGAGGGTTTTTCGTTTCTTTTATTTTCGATCGGTCGACTGCCGAAATCTTTCCGGGCAGCGGTGCTGCTAGCTAAGTACGGGTGTGCGTGTATCATTTTTAGGCAAAATTGTTGCTACCGATTATTTTATATGGAATTTACTTGGAATTCTTTTTCGGTCGGGCGTGCAAGAGTCTATTGTGTGTGGGTATCACGCGATATTTTACGGCTAGGCGAATTGCCGTTTTTTCGTCTCCTGGAGGTTGGTGACTAGCGGTAAGTTTTTACATGGAAATTGTAAATTGTGCGTGTTTTGTCCAATTTGGAGTTTTAACGCTTATGAATATTTTGTTCTTTTTACTTTTTCCTTTTTTTGTTTATGATCTGGATTTATATGCGGGTAAGTATGGATATGTTTTCTTTAGCTTTTCTTTTCAGGATTTTTAAAATATGGAGAAGTAGTAGGGGGCTACTTCTCAGAAATGTGTGTAGGTATATATATAACTTTTATTTTCAGGATTTTTAATTTGTATTGAGAAGTAGCATAGGGCTACTTCTCGAAAATATTTAGCTTTTATTTTCAGGATTTTTAGTTTGTATGGAGAAGTAGCATAGGGCTACTTCTCGAAAATATTTAGCTTTTATTTTCAGGATTTTTAGTTTGTATGGAGAAGTAGCATAGGGCTACTTCTCGAAAATATTTAGTTTTTTTTTTATTTTCTCTTTTTTTTTTTTCTTTTATTCTTTTCAGGAACCCTGTGGAAGTTAGGAGGGGGGGAATCTCCACAGAAGGTAGAGAATCCAAAAAAAAAGGTAGGAGGCCGAATAGGGGAAGGAAAAGGGTAGCGTATGGGGAATACGCTACAGCGTGGGGACGACCCACGGAGAAAAGAGTCTCAAGCCGGGCTTTGACACGAGACATCGGCGGGGTAAGCAATAAAGGAAAGTAGGTTCACCTACAACGCGCCCGACGTGGGGACGACTCACCAGAGTCTCAAGCCGGGCATTCGCTAAACCCTAGATTGTTGAGAAATAGACGTCTCATCTGCGGCCATCATCCTAGCTCGCCTTGAACGATGGAGGACCTATCGACAGATAGACTTCGTCTATCAACTCGCCTCGGCCAATGAGCTGACCAGGAAGAGGTGCAGCGGTCGGTTTATTACGTATGGGAATGTTAGTCTCGAGGCTATGAATGATTCGATAACAGGACCCTACTTATGGTTCTGTTTTCTGCTGAATCCGGCCGCAGCACCCCGGAAGCCCCCCCAGTCCAAAGTGAGGAAATCGCTTCGTAGCAGATAGAATTCATCTATCAACTCACTCAGGATGACGGAAGTCCCGCGGACTGCAGCAAGCGGGTTCAAGCTCTAGGGAAATTGAGGAGAGGACAGGAAAATAAAATCCCTCAGATGGAGGCTAACCCAGAAGGGGCTCGTACCAAAGACGGAAACTATCTAAACTTGATAGTTTAGAGATAATACGCTACAAACAAACAAAAATTGAAGAAAGGACAGGAAAATAAAATCCTTCAGATGAAGGCTAACCCAGAAGGGGTTAGTAGCAAGGAGAGGTGACACTCTAAACTCGTTCATTTAGAGGTATTATACTAGAAACAAAATTTCCGCCGACTCCGCTCACACGACACTACTTGACACGCCAGTCCAATCGAAAGAAGATTGAAGAAGGGACAGGAAAATAAAATCCTTTAGATGAAGGCTAATCCAGAAGGGGTTAGTAGCAAGGAGAGGTGACACTCTAAACTCGTTCATTTAGAGGTATTATACTAGAAACAAAATTTCCGCCGACTCCGCTCACACGACACTACTTGACACGCCAGTCCAATTGAAAGAAGATTGAAGAAGGGACAGGAAAATAAAATCCTTCAGATGAAGGCTAACCCAGAAGGGGTTAGTAGCAAGGAGAGGTGGGTTGATTAAATTTTCGGGGCCGGTTTAACAATTGGAATTGCTACGGTAGCTCAGCTATCCGTAGTGTACTATGTGGGAGTGGGAAAGCAAAGGGAAAAGGGAAAAGATGGGTCTACTAACAGAAGGCATACCGACCGCTAGGTTGGGTGGGTCCTAAGCGGCACTTTGGTACCCTGTAGTTACCAGATAAGCTGGCCGGATGCCTTTTTAGGGCGACCGGGATCTAATCAACCACGTTCGATTGTCCTGAGGAAAGAAAAAAAATATGTTCCCCCAAAAAGGAGAATTTACTAAAGGCATCTTGAAAGAATGCGAAAGGAGTAGAATTACTGTGTGCCTGCCTACTAGAACGAAAATAAAACTTAGCCTATAATAATCATTCACACGATAAAACCGATCTGGTCCGACTGACAATTCGACTAGGAAAATGACTTCTAATTTAATACCATTAACATAAAAAAACTAGAGAAACCGCGACAGTGATATTGACGGTGAAAACTGACACTAGACACTAAAATTTGACGCTACCTGCGATTAGTCGTTATTATGTTAACAGCAAAAAGAAAATAAATATGACACGCGATCCAACTGTACGTCAACGATACTCAAAAGAAACAATAAGAAACAAAGGTGTCGGCATGACGGAACAACGCAACGACATAACGACCCACACAACAAAAGAAATAAATTTCAGCCACTGCTGAAAACAAACAAGAAGGACAAAAAAATTTTTCTCCTTCTATCTCTCTCTTTATCTCTCTCTCTCCACTCTCCGTCGTCCACTCATCAAGGTGTTAACGCTTAAAATCGGCCTAATCGCTTAAACCTTCGGTCAATCCATACCAATGGTTATCTCTAACAGGGGGAAATTTTATCATTAGGGAAGGGACTGCAATGTCAAAGATCGGAACTTGAAGGTTTCCGTCTCACATTTGCATGATCGTGACAAGCACTCTCTTAGTCCAGGATAAAAATCAAGATGGATGAACATCGTTCATCAACTTGGCAAGAGACTGAAGTCAACTAATTAAGGAAAGGTGGGAGGTCGGTGATCAAGTGGCTGCTGGTACTCGAGTAAGAAGCCGTAGCGGTGATGTATATAAGGATAAAATCCGAGCGGGACAATCCAACTAAGACTAAATATCTGCGGGACAACCCAACTACAACTAAATAACTGCGGGACAACCCAAATACAACTAAATATCTGCGGGACAACCCAAATAAAACTAAGTATCTGCGGGACAACCCAACTAAAACTAAGTATCTGCGGGACAACCCAACTAAAACTAGAAATCTATACGGGACAGCCCAAATTATACAGTATTATACCCATACTTGAAGTGCCACATGGCCAAATCACAGGGACTCGATAACTATACTAATGCATACGATATGAAAATATTAACTAACTAACCCGTAAAAACCAAACCCAAAATTAATACCTAATCTATAGACAACTATAGTAAGATTAAAGTAACAAATTCATAACTTCTAATTATCTTAACTAGATACACCACAACCAAAATGACTATACTATGAACGGAAGATAGCCAAAGCCTACTTAACTGAGATACGGTATGATAATCATAACTAAATATCTGATCTCAACTATTATATAGGTAAAACTAACTAGCGTTTACATCGCCAGAGTCATCACTAATTATCCAAAAGTGAGAGAAACCCAAAAATAGCCTAACCATAAAATGATAGCGCTATAACCTAACATAAGTATAATACGAAAGAATAACTAGGATCGTCTACAAATAATCCATATAAGTTACGAATGTTTAAGATACGTCTAAAGATAGCTGTACAATGATGTACAAGAGATATTACCGCGCTAACTGTGACACCATTCCTAATATGCTATCGATAATCCAAGATAATAATCAAAATAAGATACGATAGTTATGGCAATCACGAGGAAAATTATACTTAAGATGACTCACAAGTACCTGCTAAATACTAGTAACTATAAAATGCTACAACCTAATATGCGATCAAACTTCGCCGATAACCTAACTTACAGCGATAGCGATAGTTAGGCTAATCTAGCATGACGATAATGCGACTTAAAAGTAACTCATGTCAAGAGAAGACGATACTTGCGTCACTCTGGATACGGTATCCAAGATAATAAAGACAACTAAAACGGATCCTACGCCAGTGATCAAAACTGTACAAGGATTCTTATTTGCTAGCATGACTGCAATACAGAAAGATAACTTTTCTAGACTAGAGCTAATAAACACGCGATAATGATAACCGAAATAACATGGTGATAAGCAAGATATCTCAAACCAACATCCGAAATAACCCATAGTACGGGCTTCTTCTCGGAACCAGCAGAAGTGAACGGAAATTGAATTCGATACAGTATGCGTCGCATACAACGTTCATCAACCACTAACCGACTTAGCCTCTCATCACTTTACATAGGGAAGGTTCAGGGGGGCTAATAACAAAATAAAGAAGGAAATCAACTGACTTCACCTCGCGTGGGACTCCGCTCCAAGAACACCGCCTCGGAAATGCATCGATCACTCCAAGTCGGATACCAATCTAGAGGATGCTCAACAGCCATCCTCCCGTCAGAATGATCGAAGCAGCTCCAAACAGAGTCATGGGAGCGGAGCGCCACGCAAGCGTGAAGCCACAGATGGTGAAAGCAGAATTCGAGTTATCAGAACTGCCAAGCTGCATCAAATCAACAAGGACAAGGTCACAATGGATGAACGTCGTTCATCAACTTGCTGAACCGAGACAGCCGTGCGGTTCCTCAGGCAGGCCTGCATCGTGTGGTCAGCTCTTCAGTAGCCGCGAACCAAAGCTTGGCTTCAAGGATGGTACGCGTTGCGCACAAAGCTCGTCGGCCACCGAAGAGACAAGCACTTCAACCTAAAAAACTTGAGCTCGAAAACCATTTTGACTTGACCGAAGGTAACTAGCTACCAAACATGCAGCGAGGACCCTAGCCGAGCGACCCAGCCGCCATACAAAGACCGAGCCTAACGAGAGCCAAAAGGAGCTATCATGGGAGTAACGCACCTCACAGAAGTAAGAAGAGCTCTACGTAAACCCAGCACCTTGTATACGCCAGGCTAATCACTTCCGTCAGCTTAAAACATACTGAGGTCTTACAAAACAAGAAAAGTTCTAATAGTGATACTAACACAAAGAAAAAAAAATGAGGAAATAACATTGAAAACGCAGTTGCATTCTAGTCAAGAGAAGCTTGACTAAATGCGAAGAGAAAAAAAAACCCAATCTTGGGCGCCATTTGTAGCACAAATGGGCGACCAGAAATATCAAAAGTTAAATGTGAAATGGTAATTGTACTTTAGCCAAGTGATGCCGGACTAAAGACCGGAGAAAAAAAACCCTAATTTGGGCGCCATTTGTAGCACAAGAGCGTGTCTGTCGTCGGATCTATCTATCTCCGCTTTGACCTGGAGATAAATAGGCCCGCAACTGACACCTCCAGCTGCAAAATCATCTCAGGGATAGAGTGGGTGGCCGCACAGCATTTTGCCGCTAGCGGTCAGCCGGCTGGGGTGGTTCTTGCCACCCACTTCCCCTCGATGCTTGTAAGCTGTGCGTATTTCCGCGAAATAAGATACCAACTCCTCTTTTACTTGGACCTCGGACGGACAGACGGACAATAGAAAAAAAGAAGAAAAAGAACCCAGTATGACGGCTCGATTCCTTGCCCGCTTCGCTAGTGCAGTCTGCAAACTGTGAAAGAGAAACCTGGGAGAATGTAACAAGGGGGAAAAAAAAGAAAAAAAAATGCGAGCATGTTCAAAGCTGTAAGGATAAAAACAGAAAAATAGCACAACGCCGGACAAATGACTTTCACCCGAAGAGCATTCGACGCAGAGGAGAGATGAGAGAGTGTGAGCTAACGTAGACTCCAGCTGTTGTGGGAGTCCTGGCTTTGACGCGAATGAGCCCCAACGCCCCCATCCACCCTGGCTAAGATGTCAAAGCCGAAATGTTGTCCTTAGCCCCATGATGTGTATGTGTGTGTGTCTACCCCGCTGCCATCACGCCTCCCGTATAAGTACGCCTTAGATCGGCATCAGGCTTGAATAATACCTCATAAAAAAAAGAAACGAAAGCAAAAAGGGAACCCCAACGACTGTCTCGGGAGGGCAGGTCTTAGGAATCACCCACCGCAATCACTCTGCCTTTGACATCACATCCATGGTGTACAATGAAAACCTGTAAATAAATTTATGGGTACCAGAGGAGGAAGGCAGGCAAATGGAAAGACACTGTCATACGGTAACTACTACTTTTCAGTCGTAGCAAAGACAAAAAAAAATTTATTATTCGTTTCTGAATCTTTCACATTTCCTCCGTTCTCACCGGGTATTCTTAACTAAAGACTAGGCCCTACTAAACTGCACCTAAAACTAAGCATCTAATGATTATATAATTTTCGTACAGAAAAACTTCCTAACCTAAATGTAAATAGATAATTATGACCAAAAAAAAAACAATCTAAGCAAACGTATGTATACACTCGATATAAAGAAAATTCACAATAAAACTTACATTGCAACACATGACTTACGAGTGTTCTTCAGATCATTCTACAGCTTCCAGTCAAAATCTGCCAAGCGCCAAAGTGAAAGGGCGAATAAGTTGCTTGCCCCTGACCGCTACCTTTTGCTACTGACCACCATGTAGTCAGGACTATTTACGGGTGTTCCCCCCTGGCTTCTTACCAATTAGCATGTTATGTTCAGCACCGTATACAGACGTAGCCGTGTAAATATTTGCACCAAACAGGACTTGATCCTTATAAACTTACTCCTGAACGTCGCATGGCTTCCTGGAGTTATTCTACAGATTATCGCCGGGCTTCTTGCACAGGATGTTCCTATCGTCACCAATATGCAACTAATTTGTATGATGCATATACGAGGAGAGTATCGTATCGAATTTAAAATTTATAACTTCACTAATTTATCTTGCCTTTTTTTTTTTCTTTCACGGAATGTTAATGTCCTCCCTAATATGCAGGTAATTCAATTTTGAATTCGAATTAGTTTAATTAACGAAAACTTTAATAATTTCATATTTTCTTTACAGTTTTCCGCAATGAAAATTAATAAGCGACACTTGATCTGGTTTTGAAATATTTAATCAAAGAAACTCTGCTAATTTTATATTTTCTTTACAGTTTTCCGCAATGAAAGTTAATATGCAGCACTATGGCACGATGCACAGGTAATTAATTTTTAACTACGAATTAATTTTGTCAAAGAAAACTTTAATAATTTCATATTTTCTTCACAGCTTTTCCGAAATGAAAATTACGAAGCGGCACTCTGGCACAATATACAGGTAATCCATTTTTAGTTACGAGTTAATTTAATCGAAGAAAACTTTACCAATTTCCTATTCTCTTTACAGTTTTCCGCAATGAAATTTAATAATCGACACTTTATTTTTTTCAGATATCCACCTCGGCGTTTTAAACTAGACTGCCTCGATTCCAGCAGTCTCCTCAGATTCGGTCGTTCTTCACTTCATCGCCACCGACAGGCGAGGGTTTTTCGTTTCTTTTGTTTTCGATCGGTCGACTGCCGAAATCTTTCCGGGCAGCGGTGCTGCTAGCTAAGTACGGGTGTGCGTGTATCATTTTTAGGCAAAATTGTTGCTACCGATTATTTTATATGGAATTTACTTGGAATTCTTTTTCGGTCGGGCGTGCAAGAGTCTATTGTGTGTGGGTATCACGCGATATTTTACGGCTAGGCGAATTGCCGTTTTTTCGTCTCCTGGAGGTTGGTGACTAGCGGTAAGTTTTTACATGGAAATTGTAAATTGTGCGTGTTTTGTCCAATTTGGAGTTTTAACGCTTATGAATATTTTGTTCTTTTTGCTTTTTCCTTTTTTTGTTTATGATCTGGATTTATATGCGGGTAAGTATGGATATGTTTTCTTTAGCTTTTCTTTTCAGGATTTTTAAAATATGGAGAAGTAGCAGGGGGCTACTTCTCAGAAATGTGTGTAGGTATATATATAACTTTTATTTTCAGGATTTTTAATTTGTATGGAGAAGTAGCATAGGGCTACTTCTCGAAAATATTTAGCTTTTATTTTCAGGATTTTTAGTTTGTATGGAGAAGTAGCATAGGGCTACTTCTCGAAAATATTTAGCTTTTATTTTCAGGATTTTTAGTTTGTATGGAGAAGTAGCATAGGGCTACTTCTCGAAAATATTTAGTTTTTATTTTCTTTTCTCTTTTTTTTCTTTTATTCTTTTCAGGAACCCTGTGGAAGTTAGGGGGGGGGGGAATCTCCACAGAAGGTAGAGAATCCAAAAAAAAAGGTAAGAGACCGAAGAGGGGGAGGAAAAGTGTAGCGTATGGGGAATACGCTACAACATTTGAAGGTGTACTTGATCCAGCTCTGTCTTCATCTTGTGTTGCACTAATTACAAAAGAACATGATTTAAATATAATTTATTAACCTTCGCTCAACTTTTAATGAAAAAACTGAATAAAGTTTTTCGTCCGCTGCCCATTTTTGATACACCAGATACTCAGATCACAAATAAGTTAAACAAAGCAACACTTAAATATTTAAAGGTTTTTTTTTTGAATTTGGAGAATCACATTCAAATATATATGCAATATTGGATTCCTATTTCTTTACTGCAATTACGTGGTAGGTACCTATTGTTTAATTTGTCAAAGTCCATATAAAAAAAACTGTCATTAGAAATAAACAAACTCAACAAGAAAAAAGTGCGGTATAATCTGATTGTCACTGATGAGTTCTTTTTTACTTGTTGCCATTCCTTTATGTTCTTCATTCGTAGTCTCGAAAGCTGACAATAAATGTTCTTCTTTAAAAAATCGTATTGCCAATTAGCGAGAATTAAATTGAATGGAAAGTTGGGGCTACGTTTACAAAAATTCTTTTAAAACCGATAAAATTATAGATTTAAATTAAATTAAAGGTAGGGAAAATACCAAACGGTACTAGATTTTAGTTAGTATGTACTTCAGTACTGAAATGGTAAAAGGGTACAAGAACTTGCAAAATTCTACCGAAAGTCCTACCACTCTAACTAGAACAGTGCACATTTTTAGGATGAATACGTTTATTGATATCTTGCTCTGATCTTAATCTGTTTAAGCGTCATTGGAAATGTTATTCCAGTAAAATTTAGCACAGTAGAATAATATGGATATGATGATGTCCAAGAGCAGTTAATATTTCCAGGGTATAACGCTGATGTTACGGGTTATGAGCCGTAACAATAATTTTTACATTTGATGCAAGCTTGCTTTAAAGCAATCTCCCTCGGTAGAGAAATGTACGAAGATCCACGGTGGTGTTCAAATTTGTTGATATGTACTGCTAAATGTATAATGGAGTCCAATGTCACTATCTTGATAATCATCCAGCTGAGTGAGTATTGAATCCAAAATGTTAACTTTATACCACTCATTCAAATTATCGTCCACATTGATTGCAGCAGTTCTTGCTTGTAAATAGTTAAAAATTTAATATCTTTTATAACCTCATTGTCACCGATATCCTTAACAAAATCAGCACACAACTTTGTATTTACTTTAATATTGAGATTACGTTTTAGAATATTCTTAATACGGCGCATAAATAAATTACCAGCATCCTGTATAAATAGTTTAGGAACTGTATGATTTACATTTACAATAATTCCAGTTCTAATTCTGTCTGCGATTAATAATTTTATTTCCTCCCACTTTACAGAATCACCTTTTCTTACACGCTGAGTAATTTCTCCACCTTGTCCGGTGCCTTTCAATAACACTCTCGGCGATATAGTCTGTCCAACAAATACAGCGCTCCGTATGCCCTTTTGTACCACTCTTTTTGCTAGAAAAACTTTCATTTATGAGCGCGGTTGACATCTTTATTTTTTATTTCACCTATCGCTGAGGCTCACAAAAATTGACTGATGCCTCCTATCATCTTACATTATTATCTACTACCGCCTTTTATCACCAAAGCTTTAAATTGAACCAACTCTCAACCTAATGCGCTCATGTTTTTTACGACCACAACAACCTTCATGTGGTCTATTTTTATATATCGAATTTCATAATATCCTGCAATGATCACGATTTCCTCTCCTCATGCCCAAAACAAGTATTAACTTGTTGTTGACATCGATTCAACATTTTTATGAATTTCAGGTAAATTTACGTCTTGGTCAGGAAGCCGTGAAACTATTTTGCTTCAATCAAATAAGCAAATATACCCCCAACCTAGCGCGTAACATACATCGATTCAATCCCCATATCACCCATGCAAGTTTTTCTGTTATACTACACAACATTACATTAAATCACCTCAGTGTTGCATACATACATATCCACAGCTGACAAGTATATGACCAAGTCCACGTCAAATATTTGTATTAGAAGGAAACAGCTGTTGTGTGAGAGTGAGATGGTTTCATACAGTAGTATTCATTAAAGCTTCCTAATGTGTTAGAGCAAAACAGATGATGTGTTAGAGGGAGATAGTTGCAAATGTAAGTTTTGGACCTCCATAAGAAATAACGTAGAAAAGGATCATGAGAGACATTTGCTCTGGATCGCTTTTCGGATGTGAAACACAGAAAAAAAAGTTTATAACTTAAGATATAAAAATAAATATCGAATTTGATGTGAATTGAATTGCGATATATTATTTACAGTTGTTGTTGTGGAATTGCAAATCTTACATTTTGAACTTTCACTACTCATCTACAACATATTCCGTATATTACTCACAGCTCTCAAGTACTCATCTAAGACAACATATTATATATTAATATAATAACACCACCTTCTTTCATCAAAAGTTTTAATTTAATCCACTCGCATCCTAATACTTTCATGATAAAATTTAAAGATGAATAAATAATAAAAAAAATTATATCATTCCAAATACCCACTCTCAATATCGCGGTCTTCACTATTGAACTTGAGGAATTATCAACTTCTTTTCTTCCTGATACTCATACAACCAGAGTACGGAAACGCACACTCACGTGCGCACGCGCCCATGAGTGAGTAATTCACAATAAGAAACCGCACACTCGCGTGCGCACACGAAACTTCTTACTTTTCATTACTCACGAGTGAGTAATTCAATATAAGAAAGCGCACACTCGCGTGCGCACACGGAATTACTCACGAGTGAGTAATTCATTGGAAGAAAACGCACACACTTATTAAACCCTCCAATCCTGCACATACATATGTATGCTCATAAGGCGAATAAACATTAAAAATATTAATTACCCACGTTATCTACATAATGCAAGTGTTTCATAAATGAAATTGCTCACACAAGTAGGAAATGAGCAGTGAGAAATTTCGTGTGCGCATGCGAGCGTGCGCTTTCTTATTGTGAATTACTCACTCGTGAGTAATGAGCAGTCAGAAATTTCGTGTGCGCACGCGAGTGTGCGCTTTCTTATTGTGAATTACTCACTCGTGAGAAATGAGCAGAAAGAAATTTTGTGTGCGCACGCGAGTGTGCGCTTTCTTATTATGAATTACTCAGTCATGGGCGCGTGCGCTAATAAAATGACAAGGTCTCACGCACGCGTACATGAGTTTTTAAAAATGGATCGCGCACATGAGCCGTAAATTACTCATGAGTCTTTCGTGTGCGCACGTGAGTGTGCGTTTCCTTACTCTGCATACAACACAATTTCGAGGTGATTACTACCAAATACCATCCATCAAAACTTTTAACTTAATACATAGCTTACAGCACCTACTCTCAACCCGTCACTAAGATCTTGTCTATGGATTTGGAGAATTATCAACTATTTCTTCCTTCATACAGCACCATTTGGGTGATACTTTAGAGGAGATAAATATCAAACGAGATTGTTGTTTAGGATTTTACTGCTTATTTATAGCTCCCATACAACACCCACTAATCACCTAAAACAACATATCATACTACATTAATATCATAACACAGCGTTCTTCTATCAATGCTTTTAATTTAACCCACTCTCAACTTTATGGTAAGTAAATAATGTACCCGCCCTAATAGTATGAAGATAAAATTATAATATTCTTATCAGCTTCATGTGAACGATTTTTTAGATATGGGAGTCAATCAAATCTCATAACAGCGTAACTGCCTGATTTATAAAAAACTCTGCTACCTTCATATGCTCACCACGAGATCATATTATGAACATGAAATTAACACGTTCTTATCTACCCACCGAGTCAGCTTAAAGAAAACATTCCTGCTAGAGGCTAAAAAGTTTATACCTTAGGATTTAAAGCTTTCATAACCTACTAGATTAATATAATGTCAAAAACCATTCATTAAAACTTTCATTTTAATCCACAACTTGCAGCACCCACTCTGAACCTCCACCACGGTATTCACGATGGGCTTGAAGAATTATCAATTTTTTCTTTCCTCATACAACACCATTTGAATGATGCTTTAGAGAGATAAATATGAAGCGACCTTGCTGATAAGGTTTTAATTGATTGCATCTAAGACAAGATATTATACCACATTAATATCATAACACCACCTTCTTTCATCGAAACATTTAATTAAACCCACTCTCAACCTAATGGTAAGAAAATAATGTGAAAATAAAATTAAGATAAAATTATCATATTCTTATCAGCTTCATGTGAACTATGATATCGGGGTCAATCAAATCTCATAACAACGTGACTGATTGAGAAATTTTATTGAAAATAAAAAACAATTCTTCATAAAATGTAAAACATTTCAATACAAACTCCTAGATATAAAAAAAAATTAATCGTTCAATTTGTCTGCTTTACTTGGCTATATTTGTTTACGCAAGATATCTAGTTTTCTAACGCTCTAATTTCCATTACTTCTAGTGATTTCACGTGTCTAACCATCTGTCGTGCCCCCTGAGCAATCAATAAGCAAATCCAATAATTAAAAACGACACTCGAATTTCTTTTTACGTTATAAATCTTTATTTCACTATATATCAAACTGACCTATCTTAATACCTTTAAAACAATCTAACCCGAACCGAACTGAAACTTGATACCCTTAAACAAAGTTGAATCGCGACTGAACAATTAACTACGACGATGACTGAAACTAACGGGCACTCGCCAGACCAGTCATTGGTCTTTTATGCCCCGATATTCGGAAGTACTTTCTTTGCTCACAACGCGGATGTAAACAAACGACAACAACCTTGTCGTTTGTTCTACCGGTTGCAGCACCTGAGTCGCTTAGTAGTAAACAATCGCTTTACATAACAATTACCATGCGAGGTTAATTGTTATCGTAATCGTCGATTGCTCCACTAAACGCTCATCGTAGCCAGCTGTTGAGCTAATCAGCGAAATAACCGGCAGTTGCAGAACAGTACCATGCGAGGTTACTGTTTAGCAATTGCTAATTATTTCTCTAAAATGCGCCCTTGGCTGCTAGAAGAATCTTCCTTATATTGGGCCATCACATCCCTCCCCCCTTGGAAAAACTAGTTTCCGCAGGGAACTAGATCTGGAGAGTGCAACAGTCTTAATTAAAAACATTTTTTAATCTTCGTTCGGTTCAGATTCTTTACATTATTTCATTACATTTCTGTACATTACATTTTTACATCTTTCGAAATTTTCTTATTTCCTTTTTCATTTTAGTATCTCTATTTTCTTTTCATTATACTTTATTAAAATTTCATGACTAATAAAAAAAAATCTTAATTAATTCACATGCACTTTAATATATAATCTTACTTATTTCTTATCCAATGTTTAATTTCGTTATTATTTATTGACTAATTAACAAAAAAAAATTATAATGACATGTTCACGTATTTGTACATTTTTCTGTATTATGCTTGTTATACATTTTCCCCTTTTTTTTTTTTACAGTTTTAAATTATATACATTAAATTTTCTATTTCAATTTTCAAATTTTACAAATTTTATTTATTCATGTACATAAATACCATTAACTTAAAAAATGCTAACTGAATCATACTACGTTGAGAAGAAAATAAAAACTAAATAGTAAGCTCTACTTTAACTCGTTATCAAAAAAAAATAAACATTAATTATACATACATAATACGAAAACTAATCCTACAGTGGTTAACTTACTTATTCCAGCTGCACCAGCTGTTTCCCTACGATCGTGGGTAAGTTTACAGTCGGCATGGAGGCTGTTGTTGGCACTATGACCTGTATATCCTCCGAATCTTCGCTGGGTTGTTTTTCCTTCGGAGTCTGGACTGTTTTCTTCGGGGTCTGGACTGTTTGCTTCGGGGTCTGGACTGCTTGGATTTGTCTCCGAGTGAGAGGTATTATCGACAATTGCTTGGATCGTGCTGCTACTTGCTTCCCCTTCCAGCGTTTAAGGTAGATCAGTACTCCTACTGCTAGTGCTAGGCTGGCGATACTTATTAAACCCGTCACCGATGTAGCGGCCATGTACATTACGTGAGGATGATGTTGTTGCCTGTAGATCTCCTCTTCCTTGACAGCGCCCTGCATCTTTTGAATTTCTCTTTCATGGTCTCTCCAGGCCTGGTTGAAGTCATCTGCAGCTAGGAGCTGTACCTGTTGCTGGTTCCCGATTGTCACTTCTGCCTTCCGAGATACTGGTTCCGCCTTGAAACTGTCCCAAGATGGTAGTTCTGAATGGGTTGGCTGCCACAGAGTTATGTTACGTCGGGCGTCGTCATCAGATGTAATTAGAAGATCCCCCATTTGTAGATGACAGTGCTCCTCTAGCGTTAATACCCCTGTAGATGACAACTCGCCGATGGATGTGGGAGAATCACGACAATTTACTTCCAATTTGGTGGTTCCAGACATCATGAACAACCAATGATTTCTAGTCATCATCCGGACTAGGCTGTTCCATTTCGGAATAGTTCTTTCTTTGCAAGCTTTGGCGTTGACGTTGAAGCTGCGGAAAAGATTCAGCACACAGCTGTCGCCAATGGCTGTAACAGTTGGTCCTAATTGTGGACATAAGAGGCGTGAATTATCCTCGAGGGTTGTCAACCGCTTGCAGTTTCCAAATTGTTTCTCGTCTAACAGGATGTACTGACGTTCGTGGTTATTAGCTGCCACAAACTCAGAACCCAGATCATAAATACGGTAATCTTCATCATCTACTGCTGTAGGAATTGTATATACTTTATAAATATCAAAGGCTATTCTTTGTGGCTGGGGAATATCTATTCGAACTAGAATATTCTGTCGCCTCTGAATTGACGTTACCTTGGCTATCTGAGCGAGTAATTGAAAATTCAGGAATTCTTCAGCCAAATCAAATTGCCGTGTAGCATTTCTTATAATATCTGTCATCTCTCGAGCGTGGATTATTAGTGGGTGTAGCTTTCCCACGCTCAATGAGACCAGAATGCTTGCATACGTTTCTTGCACCTCGCTTATCTCCCGCAACTGTAGAGTCAATAGTGTCAGCATCTCATTTAACTCCACCCTTTGCTGCAGCAATGCTATTTCCCCCACTTGATTATTTTGTGCAGTAACAATGGCTGTCATCTTTTGTCTCAGTTCTTCGCGCTCTGCTGCGGCTCTGACTCGTGATGCGTTGCTAAGTTCGAAAGTGGATTTAATAACCGTAGCCTGTTCTTGGAGTAACGTGAAGGTACGATTCTCCTTTCTGTTGAGCTCATCCAGTTCCGCATAGATGTTCTCGGAGTCTGTGTGGTCCATCGTTCCAAAAAGAGTTTTCGATAATGAACCTATTCCATCGAAAAATGATCGCCTTACTCGCTGCGATGGTTCTGAATGGGTGTGATGCGACAATTCTTCATTTCGACGCTCAATCTTTGATGTCCAGCTTTTAATCTCCTTAACAGCTATCGTGCATCTAGTTTTGATATCAGTATGGATGTTCTCGCAGAGCTGTGCAACCAGGCTGCTACAATTATCTGCAAAACTCAATTCCTCCGAAAAGTCCGGTACCTGCAGCTGTGATAGTATGGTCCAGTGCTTTGTGTAGAAGTTGGCTTTCCCCAGGTTTTCAAACAGCACTCCTGATAATGCGACTGGCCGAATGCTGTAGCCTGAATTCTCCGCGTATATAATTAATATTGATGTTAGTAGGGTTGCTACAATTAATCCTATTTTGTTAGTTAACATACTTAAAGTTTTTTTTTTTTTTAAAGACTTATTTTCTTCTCAACTTCTTTATTGCCTTAAACTACTTACTTGGACGAATATCTTTAATTTATTCTTTCATATACTATACAAACAATAATTCCTTTATTTCTATATTCTAATTCCCCTATTGTCTTAACTACTGCTGAAAAGGAAAAACAATAATATATGTTTTATACCTGATACTCCTCTTCTCTCGTTCCGTCTCTTAGATTCCTCAACCTTGTAGAACAGGTTCCTTATTATCGGTCCTCAAGCCCTGACCTTCCCTTGCTGAATGGTATTTTGGAATTTTTAGGCTGTCTGCAATATGAAAAGAGGTGAGTTATTATTAAAATATTGGTATGGACGCATTATTCTTCGAACTTCCTCAAACGGTTTGTATGTACCCGCTTGAGTCTGTTCCCTTGAAGTATGGTCACGTTTTCAGGACTATGAACATATATTACTTCATAGGGCCCCTTAAAAATAGACGACAACTTTCCCGCACGAGCTGCATCTCTAAGCAATACCTTTTCGCCGACATGAATTACTACAGCATTTGCCGATTTATCATAATGTTTTTTGGCTAGAGACTTACCTCGGAGCAAATTATCTCTTGCCAACTTGAACGCTTTCTGCAATTTGAACCGTAATACTGCGTGATATCTATCAGCGTTGTATATTGGTTCAGGTTTGCGTTGTAGGCTGCTCGGAACTTCTGATATGAACCCAAACAGGGTTTCCATTGGCGTAAGTTTGGTCCCCGAATGCACAGTATTATTGTACGCATGTGCTGCTGTGCGTAGAAATCCATCCCAATTTCTCGGGTCCTCATCAACGAAGCTCCTTAAATAATTGGCTAAGGTGGAATGCTGTCGCTCCACCGCATTTGATTGGGGGTGATAGGCAGTAGTCTGCAACTTTTTTATCCTTAGCATTTTGCACAGAGATTTTATGACTTCACCAGTAAAATTGGCTCCTTGATCAGTCACCAATTGCTTTGGCAACGTATATCGGCTAAGTATTTGCTCGAATAACGCCCCCGCTACCGTATTCGATTCCTGATCAGGTATCGCTACGAAATCAACAAACCGAGTTAAGTCATCCATCATTGACAAAATGTATTTGTTACCAGAGTGGCTTACAGGTAATGGTCCTACCAAGTCGATGTAAATCTTATCGAACGGCTTTTCGGAGACTTCCGTTACGACTAGTGGCATTTTAATAGCCTTACATTGTTTATTCTTCTGACATTTCGAGCATCGCCTGATATAGGTGGCAATATCAGCCTTCATCCCCTTCCACCGGTAGAAGCGTTTTATCCTTTCAAAGGTCTTATTCCTTCCGAAATGCCCCCCAAATCGAGAGTCATGATAATCTTTTAATATTACCTTGATCTCTTCGGGATCAGTAACGTATTGTGGTGTTTGACTGCCTTGCAGCCTTCTTGACGTAATCGGAGTTTCATCGACGTCCTCCCAGTCCTCCTCAGACTCTGGCAGATCATCACTTGCATCGAGTTTTTTCTTCTGAGCTTGTAAGCGTGTGACTGCTAAGCAAGGGTATTCTTTACCTCCATCAGTTCCTATTTTTGCTTCCTCTCGGGGTATTCTGCTCAGCGCATCCGCATTGCCATTCTCCTTTCCTTTTTGGTAAACAATTTCAAAATCGTATTCCGACAACTTATGATGGAACCTTACCATACGTGATGTTGTATCCTTTACCTTGAATACACCTCTGAGTGGCTGGTGGTCCGTTTTAATTTTGAAATGTCTACCCAAGAGATAGCATTTGTAATTGCGTACAGCCCACACTATAGCCAACATTTCGCGTTCTGTGGTCGAGTAATTTCTTTCCGCTTGATTTAGCGTGCGACTGGCGTAGCTAACAGGTTTACCTTCCTGTTCTAACACAGCTCCTAGAGATTTCCCACTGGCATCCGTAATTAATGTAAATTCCTTCGTAAAGTCAGGATAAGCTAGCAATGGAGGTGTAGTGAGAGCCTTTTTAATCAGGGCGAATGACTCATCACACTTGGGTCCCCAATCGAACTTTATTTTTTTTCTTAATAAATAATTAATTGGAGCCATGATTTCCGAGAAGCTAGGAACGAATTTCCGGTAATAATTAGCTAACCCTAGGAAAGATTGAACCTGTCTCACCGTCTTTGGTCGCGGAAAGCTCTGTACAACTTCCACCAAACGTTGATCTGGCTTTACTCCTTGTTCCGAGCATACATGGCCCAGATACACCACTTCTTTTTTCAGAAACTGGCATTTAGAGGGTTGCAGCTTTAAATTATGACCCCGAAAACGTTGAAATACTTGCCTCAACTTATTGTTGTGTTCATCTAAGTTTTTTGCAAATATAACGACATCATCGAGATACACGAAACATTTTATTCCCTGTAACCCTGTTAATATTCCGTTTAGGAGCGACTGAAAAAATGGAGGCGCAGTTTTTAGCCCAAACGGCAATCGTTTATACTGAAAATGATTGAAATTAGTGCTAAAAGCGGTTTTTTCTCTATCTTCTGGATCAATTAATACTTGATGATACCCGTTAGCTAAATCTAACGTGGAAAAGTACCTGGAATGACCCAGCCGATCCAAAATGTCTTCAATTCGCGGAAGTGGATACGAAAATGGAATGCAAACCTTGTTTAGTTCCCGGAAATCTACGCACAACCTATACTTGCGGTTACCAGATTCGTCAGTTCCCTTCTTGGGAATCAGCAGGACTGGAAAGTTAAACGGACTATCACTAGGCTCTATGATATCCTCCTCTAACAGTTTTTCAAGTTGCTTCTTACATTCTTCTCTGTGAGCTTCCGGCATGCGGTACTGCTTCCTATGAATGGGTCCTGTGTTAGCGATTAAAGGTAGTTTGAAGGTTTTCGTTGGAGTGTAGGTCAATTTGTCTCCTGGCAAATGAAAAATATCACTATATTCGTAACAAATTTGAGTCACGGACTCTTTTTCCTCTGAATTTAGGTCTTCTCCTAGTATTAGTGATTGTTTCATTAGTTTAAGCCGTTGCTGACTGAGATTGTACTCCAGTCGACCTTCTCCTATAGGCTGCACAGAGTACTTACTTAGGTTCTCCAGCTTAGGTCTGAAATTCTTTATTTCAACTGCCTCAGTTCTAGCGTTGATTATTCCAACAAATGCCTGTCCATTCTTAGGCCTGATTAGGGTATTACTACAGTACACGCCGGGACATATTTCTTCTGCCACACACACCATCTCATCCTCGCTTGTAACTTGGATGCTTATCAGCTGCTCCGTCCTTGGCTCCATTCGTATTATGGATTCCTTGAGCTCTCCGGCTCTTGGAGGTGAAGCTATCTTATCCCCTTTTAGATGCAGGCTATCTTCGATACTTAAGACTTCTGCATAGGCCGTGGTTTGGAAAGTTTCGAGCCCGATTTCCGTGCGAGGACTTCTTGACTCTTTCTCTTTATCACGTACTAGCTTCTTGCCCCACATATCATCTGGAAACCTCACGAATGTTTCTGAAAGAGGAGAATTGTTTTCCTGAGCTACTCCTGTGCGAAGGGATGCCTTCAAGATTTTTCTCCTCTTTTTCCTTCTGCGGAATGTGCGCCGTGTATCAGACAGCAACGAGGATGTCTTGAGAATATCAAACCTAACTTCCTTGCGAGGATTATTTGGTTCCTTCTCTTTTCCACTTGCTACATTTGCCTTTGGGCTCTCAGCTTGATCCGCTCTTGTGTTAAAAGCTGCGGTCAAGGTATTTTCCTCCGCTTGTCCCTCTTCCACTGACTCTGCTAGTGTCTGCTTTGTATCCATCATATCTTCCTTCTGTGATTTCGTTTGCGGGCTCTCTAGTTCGGGTGTTTCTCTTCCTTTATTAATACTTACCTCAGTCAAGTACCTTTGTATGCTATTTGACACTTCACTTGCTTTGGCGACAACATCTTTTAATGCTGTTATTCTATCTTTAAGCCGAATCTTAATATCACTTGGGTTAGGCACTTCTTCAAAATTAGGTTTACCTGGGCTTCCTTGTGTACACCATTTTAGCCCTATGACTTCAACTTTTTCTTTCCCTGTGATGGAACCAAAGAGCGGTTCTCTGTCCTTGCTCTTATCTATAGGTCGTATTGACAATCTCTTATTTATACAGTCAATGACAGCTCTATCTCTGAGAAATTCAATACCCAGTATTCCATCAGCTCCGATTGAGTCCGTGTCATATATGGCGTTAAATTCGCAAGTCTGTTCAACTTCACCCATTCGTAGCTTGGCTGTACATGTTCCGATTGAGCTTCTTTGTGCCCCAAACAACCCTCCTATTTTGATTTTTTGTAATGTTTGTATAGGCGTAGTTCCCTTGATACGATTTACCTTAATCACATTGCACGTTGCCCCTGTGTCAACCAATAACACCAATTTACCCTTTATACCTATATCCGATTCTACAGTAATTATACAATTATTAAATAAACTTAGTTCTATTTCACTGGCTACATCCTGTGGGACTTTCGTTGTCTCTACTTTTGTTAGTTGAAGGCAGCTGCGGTAAAAGTCCCCAGCTGCCGATCCCCGTTTCCCTGATCGGCAATATATTTTTTCACACAAATCTCTGTATAATGATCAGAGGTTTTACAAAATTGGCAATAGAGAACTACAGCCTCTGCCTGACCTACTCCCGGGCTGCTAACATGTGTATCCATAAACCTTACCTGTTGTTTCCCACACTCTGTCGCCTCGTGTCCATATATCCGACATCTTATACAATAAGGGGACGGCCTTCTCTCTGTACATTCCTTCGCAATATGCCCCTGCCTCCCGCACTGGAAGCACTTGATGTTTCTGGGTTGCTTTAGCTGGGCAGAGGGGTTCCTGAACATCCCTGACGAAGCTGGCCCATGTCTTGGTGGGGTTGCTGTCCGTTTGTTCTCGTCTTTGTCAACTCTGCCCGTACTGCAACTGTTCGGTGGACTTCTTCTAATGCCTTCCCCGTTATAGTTAAGCATTCCTGGTTCTCTAACCTGTAGTCGCCTGGCGTCTCTCTCGAAGTAATCTGCCTCCTCCCGTGCTTCGTCCAAAGATTGAAATTTTCGGCCTGTTAGGTATACTTGCGTAGTCCGGTTCATCACGCCTGCTTTGAACGTGGCTACTGCATCAGCCTCCAACTCTGAAATCAAACCCCCGTCTTTACCTGGATACTTAGCTGAAACTGCCGTTTTAATTTGATTCAACAAATCCTTCAATCTGTCCGCATATTCCCTAATGTCGTCTCCGGGTCTTTGTCTGCATGCTATCATTTCCGTTCTCAATTCACTGTAAGACTTTTTAGGCATATAAGCAGTTTTAATGATCTGCTGCAATGCTGCAAAATCTTTTGGCTCCTCTGAACTTACCAGATAGTATGCATCGTCCATCAACCGATATCTTACACATTTCATGAAGATATCTTGTTCTTCTGCCTTAAGACGATCGTAAAGATCTTTGCAGCAGTTTAGGAAGCGGTGCACTTCCTTTGCTAGCTTTGGCGACCTTTCCCCCGAAAACATTGGGACATATTTGGACACCATATCCATGATTTTGTCATGCGAATCAACCATGTTGTCTTGTTGTCTGTGTGATGTTGATTTTTCCGTACAACTCTCTATGTTCTTATTCGGCCTTTGATCTGCAACTGACTTGGGTGTTGAATACTGGCTTTTAGCTGTCTTAACACTTCCACTTTGCTTTGTCTCCCAGAATAACAGCCTTCTTCGTCCACAACTTTTCTGTGACTCAGCGCCTTTTTCCTTTTCCTGTGTATTTGGACCAAGTTCTATTTCCTTCTCTAATTCTTCTGATAAGTTCTCTGCTTCTAGCAACTGCTGTTTCAGAACTTTTACTTGCTTTATTAGAGCCTGATTTTCCTTTTGGCCTTCTTCTACTGCTTGTTCCAACGAATTCTCTCCTTTGTGGATAATGTCGAAAGTAGCTGTAACCAATAAATCAAGTGCCTCCCCCTTAGTACTTGTCCGGGTGCAAGTATCTAGTTCTTCAAGTACAGCTTCTAATTCCTCACTTGGCAATCGCTTCTTAAGTTCAGATGTTAGGCGTTCTCCGATATATTGCCAGTCTTGTTCATACCCTTTTAATTTATCTTGGCACTCTTTCAACTCTTGTGATTTATTTTCCAATTTTTCCTCCTGTTCTCGAAATCGCAAAAGTTCTTCTCTCGTCAGGACGTTGCTTCTCCCTACTGACATCTACACTAATGAATCACAAGATTTCCTAATATATTGTCACTTCACTCTTCAATGTCACTTCTCGCAGACTAAACCAATTACTTTAAACGCGAACCGCAAAACATTTGTATTTTTGGAACTTTACTGTGCAACAAGTACTCTCCTATGAGCACCTTACACGAAAATATTCCAGGGCACGGCACGTTTGTTGTATGTACGTGTATGTATAACCGATGGTTGGAGTAGCTAATATAGCTTTGCTCCTTGTGTGTGTGCCGGAGTAGCTAATATAGCTTTGCTCCTTGTGTGTGTGCTGGAGTAGCTAATATAGCTTTGCTCCTAGTGTGTGCTGGAGTAGCTAATATAGCTTTGCTCCTAGTGTGTGCTGGAGTAGCTAATATAGCTTTGCTCCTTGTGTGTGTGTTGGTGTGCTTACCCGGTATATCCGCGGTTACGATTTATGCCTCCAGAAAAACAAGACGTTGAAAACTTAATTCCACTCGACTGAAATTATTATCTATAATTTCGATAATGTACCCACAGCTTATCTAAAAAAAATTCGAAATTGATCACCAAAAAAAACAAGAAAACCCAACAAAATTCAGAACCAGTTACCGATTAATCAACTACTTATACCTTATTTTTGCACCTAGAGCTCACTGAAAATTTTCTAACGCTTATACTGATCAACCCTTCATATAAAAACTCACACTCAGCTCAGTATTATCACAAAATTCAAATCACTCAACACTTAATCTAGCACTTTCTTAAATTAAGCCTGAAAAGTAAAAGAATTAGCTAATTTTAATCTCTGAAAAATAAAATAATCAAAAAAAATTTTAACAATCTTAAAAGAATTTTAAAAAAAATTAACCATGAAAAAAAAACAACACAACAGCAAGAAATTCTCAAATTTCTTACCTAAGTTTACCGGCTGCGCCAAAATGTCGTGCCCCCTGAGCAATCAATAAGCAAATCCAATAATTAAAAACGACACTCGAATTTCTTTTTACGTTATAAATCTTTATTTCACTATATATCAAACTGACCTATCTTAATACCTTTAAAACAATCTAACCCGAACCGAACTGAAACTTGATACCCTTAAACAAAGTTGAATCGCGACTGAACAATTAACTACGACGATGACTGAAACTAACGGGCACTCGCCAGACCAGTCATTGGTCTTTTATGCCCCGATATTCGGAAGTACTTTCTTTGCTCACAACGCGGATGTAAACAAACGACAACAACCTTGTCGTTTGTTCTACCGGTTGCAGCACCTGAGTCGCTTAGTAGTAAACAATCGCTTTACATAACAATTACCATGCGAGGTTAATTGTTATCGTAATCGTCGATTGCTCCACTAAACGCTCATCGTAGCCAGCTGTTGAGCTAATCAGCGAAATAACCGGCAGTTGCAGAACAGTACCATGCGAGGTTACTGTTTAGCAATTGCTAATTATTTCTCTAAAATGCGCCCTTGGCTGCTAGAAGAATCTTCCTTATATTGGGCCATCACACATCCCAAGCAGCCGTGATCTATTTTTACACTTCGAATATCATAACATGATCACTCTTGTTTTTAAAAGACACCTACAAACCACAACTGACGTTATAGTTGTTGTTGTTGCTTTTTTCAGCAAAAGAAATTTTTAATTATAACTTCCACTACTTATCTAAGACATCAAATTCTACAGATTAATATCAGTTATTGTTGTTGTTTTCAGCTAAAGAGATTGGGAATCTTAAATTAAAAAACATAAATCGCTCGATTTGTTTACTTCACTCGGATGCTGTGCGAATTTGTTTACATTATTCAACTGCGAATTTGTTTACTTTACTGGACTGTGCGAATTTGTTTATGCAAGGAATCAAATTAGAAGCATTCCACCTAAAGAGCAAAATTAGGCATTTACTAATTTTAATAACTTATCTAAGTGAACATATCTACCTAAATTCGCCCGAATCAGCTTCGCCTGATCTATTTTTAGATATATAATCACATGGCGCACAGTTTATAAAAGACACCTACAGATTAAGCTCATCAAATCTTTAGTCAATGTTGTTTTCGTTTTTCAGCCTCTAATATTAATTACACCTGAGAAAGAAGATCGTTAGTATCTCGAACCATAGCCCGTAGAGGATTTCTGATGAACATTTTATCCCCTAGTACTAATACTATTGACATGAACAAAAATATGCTAGGGTTAACTTGAATTAGTACTAATACTAATTACACTAATTTGATTAGGGAATTTCACATTTATTATCTACATAAATACACAGCTGCACACATCCACCCACACTTTAGGTAACGTTTCCTCAGCTACCGTGTAGCCCGGCCCATCGTACCACAAGCACTCATACTAAAGTAAACAACTAACACCAAACTCAAGCGGACAAGTATATAGCCCCGATATAAATTCGCATAGGGTATTTCATATCGTTACTTAATAGACATAAGCCGCACACATTCTACTCGAGCCTTGGTACAGGTAACGTAGCCCAGTCCAACACACCCCAGACAATCCTAGTCATAGTATCAGATATTGCCACTACAGCTCTCATCCAAACTCAAGTACCCAGATACAGGTGGGGGCACCTGAAGGTCAAATTGTAGCCTCCAAGACCAGATCAAACTTAACCAGCAACCTCCACCAATAAATGTTCCCGCCCCTTCACAAATAATTAGAGCTACTATCTCCGAGATGAAAAATAAGTGAACTCCAAAAACAAGATCGAAAACCTATGCTACTTCCCTATGCTGGAGAGTGCAGAAAGTGATCTCGTATCCCTAAAAGTCCAAATGAAAAATGTTGATGTCAACATAGAGGCTGCGAGTCTGAGATGAAAGATAAGCGAACTCCTGAAATAAAATCGAAATCCTATGCTATTTCCCTATGCTGGAGAGTGCTAAAAGTGATCTTGTTTCCCCAAAGTGATCTCGTATCCCCAAAACTCGAGATGAAAAATAAGCGAACTCCAGAAACAAAATCGAAATCCTCTGCTATTTCCCTATGCTGGAGAGTGGTAAGAGTGATCTCGTATGCCCAACCGGACTTGTTGCTGCCTGTGGGCAGAAGGAAAGGAAAAACTGTGTCCCAGCCCTCCCATATAACAACTACCATCTTTCTTATTTCTTCGGTTTTCTGGACTCGTCAGACGTTTTGGTTTCATCAGTCATGTCTGGGCGAATTAATTTGTGGGTCTTAAAAATTGGGAAGAGACGGAAGTAAAATTTGATATACAAACAAAAGATAAAAACACTAGATTCCAATTATTATGAAAATTATCACAAAAGAAAAATTTGCATATATGTATGTTCGCGTTTTTTTTTTTTTTTTTTTTTTTGTTTTAGATAGAATGAAAGAAAATTAGTTTTGTATTTCAAATATGTGTAGAAGAGAAAAAGAAAAGAAAAATGGATTCGAAAAGGAGAGACAAAAATAACAAATTAAGATCACTATTCCAACCAATATTTTTCTCTCGGCCGATAGTCCTATCGGAGAGGATGGATTATTGATTTAATTCAAAGTCCTTTGACCAGCAAACTCACGAAGTCTTACCGAAAAGAGATCGCTTCTAGGAAGAGCTAATAAAATAAATTTCTGGGAGTGGACAATAGTAAAACAATTTTATTATCTGACAGTTAATAAACAAAAAAAATAGAAATTGCACGAATTTGCTTTAATTAACATGTTAACCCAAGCAAATATAAAAAATAATACCTTTAACATCAAATATGAACAAATTATGTTCACGTAAATTTATTTCTTGCACTTATACTTGTTATTTCAAAGTATGAAAGTATGTGCTGTAAATTTTTTTATATTAATGACTAATAAAAATCTGCAATTCGTAAGTACTAAAGATTTTTACGGCTACCCTATTGGTGTCCACTTAGCTTCTGAATTAATATGTCCAAGTTTGGGTTGGTTGGTTGATGAAGTTGAAGTTGTTGTAATTGTTGGGAAATATTCGGGTGCTGTTGGTTTTGGGAAGATTTGTCGGGCATTCAGGTTGACGACTTCCTGATGTTGTTGAAAGCGCTGAAGATGGATGCTGGTGATACATATATCGCGAGTCCTGGACGTCGATTTCTGGATGTCTTCCTTCTGAGAATCGTCTTCTTGAGGCAGATATGAAGGCGCGCCAGATAATATTATTATTTTATAAATTTAATTTGATTTAATTAAAAAAAAAAAAAAAAGATTTCGGTGCCTTGGTTGAACTTCAATTATTGTGATTTTGGCTGTTTTTTTTATTATGTACTATTATTAACTTTTGTTCTTTACTTTATTGTTTATTGGCACTGATTTTTCGGCTAGGTACACCGCTGCCACCAATTGTTTTCGTTTGACCGCTCATGTTCCCCGGTCTATTTGTGAAGTAGGGGCCTGAGAAGGGATTTATACACTCTCTAAAAGTTATAAATTTACATGTATATGTCGTAGGCATTTAATAAAATCCGGCATTTAATTAAAAGCCTAATCATTTAATTAAAAGCCGGCCATCAATAAAAATCGTATTGATATCTTTCTTTTACCATTATCTGCCTAGGCATTTACTTAAAAGTCGGCTTTTAATTAAAGGTCGGCTGGCTCTCCAGGCAAATAATAAAATAAGCAAATATATATCAACGCACGATCCGCGGCGCGTGTATGTGTGTGTATGTGTATATGTGTGTGTATGTGGGTGTGGGTGTGTGTGAGTATGGGTAGCAGGCCTGGGTGTGACCTCCTCCTTCGCCACACATCTCCCTCTGCTAGTATTTGGTTAAATCGGGTGGTATTACACTATCGGCGTAAAGGCTTGCGGATCGTGCGTTGATATATATTTGCTTATTTTATTATTTGCCTGGAGAGCCAACCGGCATTTAATTAAATGTCGACATTTAAGTAAATGCCTAGGCAGTTAATGGTAAAAGAAAGATATCAATACGATTTTTATTGAATGCCGGCATTTAATTAAATGACTAGTCTTTTAATTAAATGCCGTATTTTATTAAATGCCTACGACATAAAAACAGGGTGTTCCATAAATGTCTTTAATCCTTTAAGGGGATGAAAGTAGAGGTCATTTGAGTCAAAAAAGTCTAGATACTTTTATATAGAATTCCGCTTGGTTTTAAAGTAAATCGATAGTATCGATTTTCGAGATTTTGCATAACTTTTCAGAGTAATTTCGTTATAAGTTCTATTGTGATTAATGGATTGTGACCTTCAAACCTTCATTTAAAAGAACACATATTGGCCTTTCTAAAAAGGTATAATAAGTTATAATTGTGCCTTCAATTACTAAAAAAAAAAAGTTTTCTCTAGAATTTTTTATTTCACCAAAATTTTTGTCGCGCTTCAGTGTACATTTATTCGAAATATCACCATTGCACGAACTTGGCAAAACTATGAAAAGACTTGCGCATTATGTCCCCTTTCCAAAATGACCTCCCTAAGTGCTATCAACAATAACAATCAAAAGTTATAAGCAAACATTTGGAAGATGTGCCCTTCGAGGTAATCTTCAGTTTTTTCGTAGGATTCTATCTCCTCCTACAGTTTTTAACCTACTACAACCATTTATATGTCATTGTACGGGAATCTGAACTGGCTATTAGATAGAGTACTTTTCGATTTCAAATTTCGAAAATGGAGGGGGTAATTTCGAAAAATCACTTTTTTACTAAACTTGATATTTACGTAGATTTCGTTATTCCGCATCTCCATTTTTTCGGGAGGGGCGATAGTTCAAAGTTTCAACTTTAAGCGGCCATATTTACTCAACCAAGCATTGTTCTAGCAAGTAAGTCCTAAATTCATAAATGGAAAAGACATTTTTGGTGGTTTTTATTCAAATATAGCTGCTTAAAATTGAAACTTTGAACCTCCGCCCCTCCCAGAGCTTGCCCCTACCGAACCCTACCCTACTAGGCTGGGAGGGTCCTAGGCGGCACATTGGTATCCTATATCTACCAGTTAAGTTTGCCGGATGACTTCTTAGGGCTAACAGGATTGAAAGACATATGCATTAAGGTAAGTGTTGAGTAACTTCTACTTAAATATCATAATTAATTTTATGTGCTATACTAAAACTTGGTTTAATATGTATACAAATACAAACTTGTATTTTTATGGGTGACTTGCAAACTCCCATTTATTCTTGCTTATGTGTATGTAAAGGGTAATTAGCCATTGTTATCAAATCAATGATCACAGAATATCATCATAGATCAATAACAGTTATCAGTATAGCTAGCACCTAGTGTTTTTGTCTGCGTTCAGTTTAGTTTGAGTCATCGTTTTGCTCATATCGATCGTGATTAGACAGTTGCATTCGAGTAGTCAAGAACGATAATTGTTATGAGTAAAATAAAGTTTTGTTAAATTTAAGTGAGTTTTTTATTGACATAATTACATATATGCCCAAAAACTCTTGTGCATAAAGAAACTTTTTGGTCTTTCGGCTTATTAATTGATGTGACTGCAATTGCTTTCGCGTAAACATAAAATAGTTACAATTAAATTAAACAAAGTGAACAGATTCATGTGATTATCGCTTGTGAACAAAAAATTCTGTATTCATCGGTAATTTATTGCATCATAAGTATTTGTAATTTCTTGCAAATTGGTGGGTCAGCTGGAAGGATATCATCGTAACGTGTCTTGCATTGGCCGTAGCAAGTACCAAACGATTTTTAATATTTTTTACGAGATTATTCCGTTGCTCAGTTGGAAATATAATATTACAAAAGATAGATTTGATTAGATTATCTAATGGATATTTTACCGCAAATATTTCGCAATGATCGTTGTTATTGAATTATTTATTTTGCATAGTGCACGGAGAGGAATTTGCTTCATTTACATTTATCGCAGTACCGTCACGATCACGTTACAATATATCAGCATATCAAACAACGGTATTCATTATATACTTATAAAATTTTTGAATATCAGAAAATGTAATGAAATGAGTGTTAATGAATTTCAAACTAGGTGGGCTATTAGAATCTAGTTTCCAGAGGTCTGGCGATATTCAAGCTGAAAGAACTTTTCTCACGGATGATTTAGAAGCTGAGAATGATAAATGTCAATCGATTGAGAATACATATTGCTCATAATTAAAACTAGAATCCTTTTATTTATGGCAAGGGAGAAACATAACATAGGAAGCTCAACGGTTGATACTGAAACCTCTTTTTCTGTACCAGCTGGTCGCCACGTTAATTTGCCGAAACTTTCGTTGCCGCATTTTTCTGGAAAATATACTTATTGGTTTGATTTTTTCAGTACATTTACTACACTTGTCCACGATGGGGCGGATATTACAGAAATCGAAAATGTCAACACTTGTGATCTTGATTAGGTGAAATTCCGCTAAAAACAATTAAAAATTATAAGGAAGCTGTTAAGTTGTTAAAGGAACGGTACGATAATAAATGCATACTTTGTAAGGCGCATATTCGGGAAATATTTGAACTTCCGCGTATAAAAATGGGTTCAGCTATGCAGTTAAGAGAATTAGTCGACAAAGTTAATGCCCATTTGCGAGCGTTGAAATCTTTAAGCAGCACTTAAAAATTGCTTCATTTGATATTGATACATCTGTAACGAACTCACATGCCTGACAAGTCCACTATCAGTTTATTTTCCCACCTACAGACAATAATATCAAACTATCCAAATTCCCATCATCTACATGATTTATTTCTCATAAGTAGAGAAATAAAATATGTCAAAGTGCGCATTAAACAAGTATAATACAGACTAATAGTTAGCTTCCCGCACAGAGAAATACGACAAACAACATCAGAGCCGATCACGTGGACAGGACATGACAGAGTATCATATACCCAATGCCACTGCGCCTCCGCACCACACAGGTACTGATCGAGGAAGCCAGTCGACCAGCAGTGCGAGAACAGAAGACACTAGCACCGCCAGGTCTATTGCGCACTGCTGACCGCGCGTATATAAAGGGCCCGCCGCTGCCAGAAATCAGTCTCGATCAAGACCTCGAGTAAGTCAGAGCCCAGCATATTAAACTTCGAGACAACCAGCCGAGTCCGTCCGAGTAGACCAGATCAGACCAGAGGCTGTATAAATAGAGCCAGTGCACCAGTGATCAGTCAGTTTCCTCCCAGCACTGAGCCTTTCAAGAACTTCCGGCGATCTGTGCTGTTTCTACCTACGACGTGCGAACGATTTTCGTATTGGTCTAGGTCAGTACATCCGCACACAATTTTATTACCTATCCGTGAATTGCAATATGAGACATCTAGATCCAATAAACTACCAGATCCACAAGGGAATCTGTGAATTCGATATGACACCAGTCAGCATCGGACAACAACTCAGTTGCTTCGGAGACTAATAAGTTGCCACCACCCTCTCGAAGTCCCTTCAGGTTTGTCTTCGTTCTTCACGGAATTTTCTGGAACATATTAATGATTGTCCGGCAGTAGACCAAGTTATTTTGGGTACCGCTTTAGTAACCATTGAAGACAATGCTGGTTTCCCTGTCGTTTGCCGTGCCCTGTTAGACTCAGTCTCGCATTTGAATTTCATAACGGAGAAAACTGCTCAGCAATTCAGATTAAAAAGAGAAAGTTTGGAGGGATCTATGAGTGAAATTGGTGAATCACCTGCTAAAGTAAAATCTGAGATGCAAGTAATAATAAAATCTAGGACAGGAAATTACACTACCTGTCTAGAATTATGCATCATCCCTTCAATCACTGAACTTCAACCTAATTCTGCAGTTTATATCGATAATTGGAAAATTATTGCAAACATTGAACTGGCGGACTCCATGTTCAATAAACCAAGCAAAATAGATTTATTAATACGTGCAAGCATATTTTTCGAATTGTTGTCGGTCGGGCGGTTGAAATTAGGATACAATTAGTCTGTGTTGCAGAAAACCTTGCTAGGATGGATAGTTGCCGGCTAATGAAGAAAGGAAATGAAACACTTTTCATTTTGTGGTTCGAATTCATTAGATGATGACAAGCTAGTTAATAAAGCGCTTAGAGAGATTTTGGTCCATTGAACACCTACAGCAGATGACCCCACCACTGACAACAGAACAGGTCGAATGTGAATCACATTTCATCAAACATGTAAAGAGATCTCCTTCAGGTAAATTTACAACACGTTTACCAATTCGCAAAGACCCTTCAGTTTTGGGACATTCCAATGAAACCGCATAAAGAAGTTTTTGAATTTGGAAAAACGCCTAGAAACGAACATTGTTTGCTACCACCTGAAAGTTCTTCTACACGAATCATTTCCGACAAGCACTAATAAATCACTCAACGAACGAGATCAGGATGGTTGGACTATATAACCGGATTTATTCGACATTCTAATCCGATTCCGATTGTACAGATATACAATAACAGCTGATATCTCGAAGATGTATAGGTGCAAACTTATGGACAAATTTGCAATGCATACTATGGCGACAAAGCTCCAGTGATGAATCCGTTACTTACGGAACATCTGCTGCTCCATTTTTGGCTACAAGATGTTTGGCAGCGTTAGTAGAGGAATATCGCAAGATCTAACCCCAAGGCGCAGATGTTCAATGCACGCATTTCTATATGGATGAAGTGATATCCGGAGGAGATTCGATAGATGAAGTATTGAAAATTCAAGATCAAGTATCAAACATTTTAGAATTTGGAGTATTTCATTTACGCAAGTGGAGCACCAGTTATCAACTTTTGATGGACGATATCCCGGAAAACGATCGATAGAAACTACGCGAAATATAGGAATCAATGGTGACAAAGACGCTAGAAATTGCATGGGAGCCTGATTCAGATCGAATAAACTTCCTAAATGCACATACAGCTGAAACATCGCATATAACAAAGCGAACAGTGCTAGCAACATTAGCAAGAATATTCGACCCCTTAGGTCTCATCCAACCCATAGTCATACTCGAAAATATTTTTATGCAAGAGCTCTGGATATCTAAATTGCAACGGAATAAGTCTGTGCCAATCCATCTTCATTCACAGTTGCAAAAATATAAAGGTCAACTTGAAGCCGTTTAAGAAACTAAATTCCCTAGTTTTATTCTAACATCCACGCAACCAGGTTCGGTTGAGTTAGATGGATTTTCGGATGCATCTCTACGAGCATATGGCGCGTTTGTTTATGTCAGATCAATTGACAACGCTGAAACAGTAGTTGTTGGAAGAAGAGGAGCACCTCATAGTATATACTGCGACAACGCAACGAACTTTGTCGGAGCCAAAAGAGAGCTTGAAGAACTCAGAGAATAATTTAATACAGAACAGACTCGAGAAGCTATAATAAAACTTAGCGCCGAGGATAATATAAACTTTCACTTTATACCAGCTCGTTCCCCACGGTTTGGAGGTTTGTGCGAAGCAGCCGTTAAATAAGCGAAGAATTTGTTTTCTAGAACGGTCCATTCAGCTTATCTGACCTATAAGAAGTTGGTTACAGTTATGGTAGAAGTAAAAGCAATTTTAAACTCGCGCCCTTTAACTGCTTTATTCACTGATCCCAACGATTTCGAAGCGTTGACTTTAGAGCACTTTCTGATTGGCGCACCATTGAAGTCTATTATTCAGCCAAACATAGAAGATATCCAGCTTTCATACCAATCTCGTTGGCAACACATAAGTGCAATCAAGCAACATTTTTAGTGTCGTTGGTCCAAATAATATGTGGTCCAGTTGCAACATCGGCACAAATAGCCTAAGGCTTCGCCGAATGTAAAGCTCGGGACGTTGGTATTAGTTGCAGAAGAGGGATTACCACCACAAAAATGGATTTTAACTCGAGTCATTCAAGCTCATCCGAGTTAACATGGCATCGTATGAGTTGTGAGCCTAAAAACAGAAAATGGGGCTCTAATACGTTCTGTAAACAAAATGGAGGCACCTGAAGTTGAAGATGGCACTTCAAGACCGGCGGTATGTTGCGTAACTTCTACTTAAATATCATAATTAAGTTTTTATACTATATACTAAAACTTGGGTGAATATGTATATAAATACAAACTTGTACTTTTGTGGGTGACTTGCAAACTCCCAAACTCCCATTTATTCTTGCTTATGTATATGTAAAGGGTAATTAGTCATTGTTATGAAATCAATGATCACAGAATTTCATACGTCAATTAAGTTGGGGCCGCAATTTCATGGTAGAAAAGTTTTGAATACGTCAAAATTTATGGCTCACTTGGAGTTAATTTAATTCCACTTCCCCAAATTTAATGCTCTAGTACTTCTTAAAATAATCCATGGATAATCCAACTTTATTAAAAGTTAGGACCACCACTACTGAGAATAGGGTAAATAGTCTTCTTACAGTAGTGTGCACTGAATAATATTTTAGGGCTCAGTTAGGGCTAATTTAATGCCACTTCCCCGTATTTAATGCACTAGTACTTTTTAAAAAAATCCGTGGATAATCCAATAATAATAAAGTTGGATTATCCATGGATTTTTTTAATGTACTAGAGCACTAAATTCGGGGAAGTGGTATTAAATTTGCCATAATTGAGCCTTAAATTATTACGCAGTGCACACTTTTGTGACAAGACTATTTAACCAATTCTCAGTAGTAATGGTCCTATCATATAATAAAGATGGATTATCCATGGGTTTTTTTTAAGTACTAAAGCTTAAAAGTAGGGGAAGTGGCATTAAATTAGCCCTAATTGAGCCCTAAAAAATTATGCAGTGTACACTATTTTAATAATACTAATTAACCTATTCTCAATAGTAGTGGTCGTAACTTTTAATAAAGTTTGATTATACATGGATTTTTTTAAAAAGTAATAGAGCATTAAATTCGGTGAAGTGGCATTAAATTAGCCAAAATTGAGCCCTAAAATGTTATTCTGTGCACACTATTGTAGCAATACTATTTAACCTATTCTCAGTAGTGGTGGTCCTAACATTCAATAAAGTTGGATTATCCATGGATTTTTTTAAAAAGTACTAGAGCATTAAATTCGGTGAAATGGCATAAAAGTAGCCCTAATTGAGCACTAAAATATTATGCAGTGCACACTTTTGTGACAGTACTATTTAACCTATTCTCAGTAGTAGTGGTACTAACATATAATAATTCTGGATTATCCATGGATTTTTTTTTTAAATACTAAAGCCTCAAAGTCGGGGAAGTGGCATTAAATTAGCCCTAATTGAGCCCTAAATTTTGACGTATTCAAAACCTTTCTACAATGAAATGGCGGTCCCACTTAATTGACGTGAATTTCATCATATATCATTAACAGTTATCAGTATAGCTAGCAACTAGAATTTTTGTCTGCGTTCAGTTTAGTTTCAGTCATCGTCTTCCTCATATCGATCGTGATTAGACAACTGCAATCGAGTAGCCAAGAACGAAAATTGTTATATTAGTAAAATGTTTGTTTTGTGGTATAAATACATCTCTGCCCACAAACGCTTGTTCATAAAGCAGCAGTAATTATACCAAACTTTTCAGTTCGATTGATCAGCAATCAGGGCTTAGTATCTTTAGAGTGGTAGGTTCCCAATGGTTTTCCCTGCAGATCCTCAAGCACGTAAAGAAAGTTTCCATTTCGGGATTTGATACGATAATTTTAGAATTTTCGTCCTAATTTAGCTCTAAACTGTTGCTGGAAATTGCTCTGTGTAAAATTCCGTCTGTACACTTCTTGACCAACTCCCAAATTGACAGATTTAGCTCTAAGATTATAAACCCCCGAACCTTGTTCGAGCGCGCAATTTAAATTTTTCTACACTCTCGCATGGATCAATCTTAATTTGTCAGTAGCATCTACGGACAGAGGGTCATTCAGAGTTCCGAGGCTTCTAAGGATGGAAGAGGAGCTGGCGTGTTCGATCATTTGCTGACCGAAAAGTACTTTGTAGGATGAGTAGCAAGTTGCTTGGTGGACAGAGATCCTGAGGGAGCTAGCAATATGGCTAAGCTTCTCTTCCAATAGTGTATGCCCCGCTTTAATATCAGCCGTAATCCCTGACAAGAAGGACCTATTTACTCGTTCTAATTCATTAGCTCGCGGTGAATAAACTGCTGTTCGCACGTGACTTACACTATAGTTATCCAGCAGTCTGGCAACCTGAGCCCCGTAAACCTGGAATCCATTGTCAGAGACTATCGCCTGAGAACTCCGAACCCCTGGAATAAGACTATCTCGATATACTGACAGATGTTGAGAGTAGATGCTTCCTCATCGGTTTCAGGATTGGGATTTTAAAAAGTGGTCAAGAGTTATAAGTATAAAACATTTCCATTAGTGGATCTGGGATATGATCCTAAAAAATGAATGTACATCTTTTACCAAAGTTTTTCTGTCACACACTGAGATTACATTGGTGCCCTAATGATGGTATTAGGAGGTTTAATATCTTTACACACGCCACAGGCGCCTACGTAGTTTCTGACATCGACTCTATTTCGAGGCCAGTGCTGGTGTCTTCGTAATCGGTCCATCGTCTTTTCCTATCCCTCCGTGAGAAGCCGAAAATCATACCTAGTAGGCGTCGGACTTGCAGAACATTTTTAAGTGACGGGTAGTCGACTATGGCTGAGGTCTTATCAGGGTCTGTTCTTATTCCTACTTTCCCAACAATGAAACCCAAGTATTTTGTCGCTGTTATACAGAACTTACTTTTCTGAACATTGATAGTCTTGTGACAGGATTAACAAGTCGTCTAAATAGACGATAACATTTTCACGAAGACCGAATGGGATACTGTCCATTTGTGAGGCGTGGCATAGGTCGAATGGCATCACTGAGTATTGATAAGGAGTGTGACCAAGTACTGTAAAAGCGGTCCTCGCTCTGAAAGCAGTGTCTAGTGGGATCTGCCAAAAAGCGTTTTTCAGGTCCAGGATCATGATATAGTTTGCCGGATGAAGTCGAATCAGAAGTGCATCTATCTGCTGTAGGGGATAGGCATCCTTCTTAGTAATGGAGTTAAACTTTCTGGCATCAAAACAGAGCCGAACTTTTCCAAGCTTCCTTACTACAACAACTGGACAGTTCCTAGGACTCAGGCTCTAATCTATCACACCCAGTGATAGCATTTGCTCCAGCTAGGCATCTATCAAAATTATTTTTCTAAGATTAAAAAGGCGAAGGAAGGGAAAAGCTGTTTAATGGCTTCGAGACGTTGATCCTGCTGGATAGAAAGAACATGGCGATCAGTGTCTAAGTTTGCTAACAGACTTGGCGTCACTTCCACAATTACACCTAGAGCATCTGGAGCCAACGTAAATAAGAGGCAGAGGTCTACTTCCAGGTACAATTCATGAGTGAACCCCGGAACGATGTTCTTGGTCTCACCACGAAAACCGATCAGAAGCACCGTCATAAATCTATACAAGTATATTAGCTTTGCTATTACAATAAAAATGCTGCGTCTATTGTTTACTTACGGGCTGTTCTAGCTTATATCTTTTAAAAAATTACTGTTTTTAACACAAAGATAAATATGAATCACAAAACATAACACTACTAATAAATTATCAAGAAATATTAGGCTTAGTGAATTGCCTCGTCAAGTTTTAAAATTCAACTAGTAGATAAATAACTGATCAAAAGAGATTCACAACCGCCAGTTCCCGCTTTCATTGTTCCTATGTATTCAAGAGTTTATGGTATTCTCTAAGAGACAACAGTAAACAGTGTGTATGCTGTCTGCGTCTGTTCGTTTGTTCATTGTATTTTCTGCGCTTTGAATGCGCAAGGCCTCAAGAGTAAGGCGTTTACTGTAGTTATGCTCAATGCATAAAATTTTGACATTAGTATAATCCGGCTGATGGTCATTAGATTAACAGTGGTTTGACAAAGCCGTTTTCCCTTTGTTTTTGAATTTATATCCGATTTGTGGTTCATTATTCTAGTTTATTTTTAAGATACTGCCCTGTTGTTCCAACATAGGACATGTTACATGTACTGTCCTCACAGGGAATATTATATACCACATTAGAAACCCATTTCCTTTGGAACTTTATCTTTTATTTTGCTAAAGCAGTTTATTACAGATTTTAAGAATTTTAGCGCTATTCTTGTATGTGGCAATAAGCTATCCTATTAAGTTTTTCCGAAAGGACCGGGATATAGGTTGCTGATCTGTAAGCTTTGGGAGGAATATTATTTGGGGAATTGGTTTGGAAATTAGAGTTTGATTGCCGTAGTTCATGTAAGTGTTGGAATACCAGGGAATTAATTAACTTTTTTGGGAATCCATTTTGCGAAAAATTGCATGTATACTAGGGATATTTTTTGGTGGAACTCTGAATGACTTATGTTTCATACTCTACCTATGAACTTTCTAGCTGTGTTTATTTTTTGGTAATGTGGATGATTAGATTTAAAATGTAATAACCTTCCCGATGATGTGGGTTTTTGACACCAATCAGTGATAAGCTCTTTGTTTCTTCTTATGATTTTGACGTCCAGGAAAGGTAAGCAACTATTCACTTCCATTTCTACTGTGAACAGTAATTTAGGGTGAAACTTGTTTAATTCATTGAGAAAATTGTTAGTGTGTCGTGTGGTACAATTAAAAATAGATCATCCACATATTTCTTTAATAATGTGGGTTTTCTTTCAACTTTGCTTAAAGTGTTATTGAGTAGTTCCTCCATAACAATATCTGCTAATATCAGTGAAATATCATGGATACACCAGAGATTTTTTATAAATATCTTTATTAAACACAAAATAATTGGCTTCTACAATGCAAAATTCCAAAATTTCAAGGAACTTTCTCTTTGTTAAATTATTAATTTATTTTATTATTTCCATTAGCCACCTCGACTTGCGTTTGATACCTCCTCCATTCGATGTCTGCTTCCGCTAGCTTTTCTAGGGCTCCCTGGCCTAGGATGCTGACAGTGGCCCCAATATCTTGCAACCTAGTCTCAGTTCGCCCGAGAAGCTTAACTTTGGCATACGGCCGAATGTCATATGGCATCGACACTGAAATGTGAGCCAGTCCCTTTCTATCAGCTTTAATTCAACGTAAATATTCACGCCATCGAACAGTTGATCGTTTTCTTTCTATATATTTCCAAATCGAGAATCATAATTCTAGCAAGTTCAGCCACTGAGGAGAAAATGCGGTCTCGCACCTTGTTGTAGTTCTGCAGACGCACATGGTACGGAGTCAACGGATAAAAGACAGGCTCATGGCTACTCTTCATCATAGAGTTTGGTGGCCGTTTCATAATGGTGTCAGCAGGAGACTGAACTTCCCTCTCAGTTATGTCACCCGAAGTTGTTATGATCGGTTGCAAGGGCATGTCCAAAATTAGGGACTCTTCCAATTGTCCTTGGCTCCCTACTGGTTGAAACGGGAACTTCGAAATCTGCATCAGCCGTTTTACTATCGGACGGATTGTTTAATCACCAGAGTCACTGAATGAAATTAACAGTTAGTCTGTTGGTTGTTCGACGAGGTCGGCTGGTTGAGCTGACTGTCCTCCCTGTTCAGATATGGTGCTGGAATAATCGGTGTTGTTCACAGTTGGGATGTTGCACTCGGTCGAGAAAAGGTGTTGTAATTCTCGACCTGCTTCGCGTTTTTCTGTAGACAGCATCTACAGTTTGGTTTAAAAGCATCCTTATGTCCGCATCCATAGCAGAACACTCGTTATCTTTCTTGAACGCAGTCTTGATACAACTGTCCCTGTTCGTCACAGTTCCAACAACTCACTGATTGTCTGTCTGAAATAGCTCACACGTCTACTATACTAGTGTCACCTCCAGGTAATGTTGACAAACCAGGATCAAATTTAGATGGGTCCTCAATCTCGCTTCCACGCTGATGCCGGTAAGTGGTCCAATTGCACGCTGTCGCAATTCGCAACTGCGTAGCTTGAATTTGAGTGATTAGAGATCGTAATTGCAGAATGGTATTTGTTGGGTGTAGGCATATCATGTTGTGGATATTTAGCAACAGGGAGTATTCCCAAGTAGGTGTAGTGTTATGCCTCAACAAGGACCAATACCAGTCGATACCTGTTCCTGACAACAACGTGAGTGCTTCCAATCGAAAAACAAACTCGTCGACGTTCAGCTTTGAAGTGTCTCAGCTGTAGGAGATGTTATATCGTCTTTCGTCTGATGTGGCTGCCTGATCGCCTATGTAATTCACTGCCGTGAGCTCTATTAGTGGAACCAGTTATGTATATTTGGATGACTAGCAGAAAAAAAGTCCAAGAAGGTGTCGGATTCGGCGCAAAATATGGTTTTTGTTGAGTAGCTGGAGATGAATAGCTAACAGTTGTTGGTCTGGGCACTTCCACAAAAGGTCTTGGCGGTGCTATTGGCTTATCAACAGGTAGAGGTGGATGAGTGACATCTACATGGTTTAATACTACAGAATCTTGCTGAGTAATATTATTGGAGATCATAGTTCTCAGCGTCCCCATAACCTGCGTGAATTGTTCGCATACAAATCTTACGCTTTTGTGGCTACTAGACTTTGACCAACATTAGCAGGTGATGGGCTATTCATTATGGAACTAGCATTTGAAATATTTACTGAAGACAAATCGGGCGATTAAGAGACACGAGCTAGCTGTGAGGTCTGCGCTGGTAGCAGTAACTGCGAAACAGGCTGTTGAGTGTGGTATCATTTTGGAAATGCATCAGTGTATGCGGTGAGCCTCTGTTGTGTGAAGGCACTTCTGCAATTAAGGCAGTTAGCGTGATCACTTACAGAAGTTTGCAGGCATGTCCTGAGAAAAAAATGTCCACAAATAGTTACTACAGGTTTCTTTTTGACGGAGCAGTCTCTTTTTATACATATGGCATACTATTCTGACATCTGCACAAGAACGTTAGATGCAGGAGGTGGGGTTCTTTTGGTACCCATGATGAAAATGTAGCAGTCTCAACACGAGCAACAAAAGTGTGACTTTGTCTTAAAGTTTTAAGAAATCAGACAAGTTGACGCGTATATAGGAAGATGACAAAATCTCGAAAAGGAGAGCAAATGTTATTAAAAATAGAACCGGAACGAAACAAGTGACTGTTTCAAAAAGTAGTCGGGTGAATTGTTTGATTAGCTTTGTGTCGACACTGGCCAAATCTACTATTCACTTTTACTACATAAGAGTCGAAGATGGGAATCTTCGCAGAACACCACGCACTTAAACGCCACTTCGTAGACAGATTGAAAATACGTTTACGTGTTGAATATCTGGCAACGAACGCACTCGCATTCAACTGCACATGACAACCACTATCGTCGGTGCAGGACGGAGCTCTTATCTTTCGCTGGTTATAGCAGGCCACAGCATTTGCAACACTAGTACACGAGGCGATGGGAAAGACAAAAACTCTGTTAGAGATGCTAAGCTGGAGGGATGATGAGGGCAGTGTGTAGAGGTCTATGATACTACAGGCTGCTCTCGCGGAACTCTAAAACGGTATCGGGTAAGTTTCTCGTTCGTTCGATTTCTCATTTTAGATTCGGTTTCGCTCTCGGTAAATTTCAACAAAATCGCTCGTTCAGACAATTAATTTTTACTAGATTATATCTGGAAATTTGTAACATCTTGGAACTGCCGACAAGTATTAAATGTTTCGTTCTTCATCATTTAGGCATTATTAAAAATTTTTGTATCTTTATTTATTGTCTCTTTTGAGAACCTTGTGTTAGCTTGTGCTTTTTTTTGCCTTTGAGTGTTTATTTTGCTGTCCCTATCGACTTATATATTGTTATTATTATATTAGTCAGTTAGAGCCTTTTCTCCCCTTTTTACAGAGTCACCTTTTGTTGTTTTCTAATTTTATGGGTCATTTTATAACGTTTATTAAAGAATCTACATATATATATATATATATATAAGATTGAAGATTGATATTTAATAGTATAGGTAAACTCTACAATAGTTAGCAGCTAACGTGGAATAGTAAACAATTTCAAGGGATTCCAAAGATTTATTCCAGGTAATCACTTAAAAATTATAGTAATATAACTGAACACAATTTGTGCTATAAGCAGAAACTTTCATCACTTTATGGTCGACGCTCAAAATCAAGGAATATATACAAATCAAACAAAGATAATCGCGAAGGATTTTATTTTCAAAAATTATAGTCGAATTAACTAAATCGTAAACACGATTTTAGAAATATTAAAGTCCCAACGTCCGTTCCAAAGTAAAATACTACAATGTTAGGCGAAATATACGAGGAGCCAAATTCCAATTAATATAAAAATCCAAACGATTCTCTATAAGCTGAACTCAAAATTTTCCAAAGCAAAATAATCAAGAAAAACATTCTTTTCTTTTCTCATGCAATTTCTCCCCTCTCTCCAAAGGCTATCCTCTCAAAACAAAAGCCTTCCAGGTTCACTCCTTCATAATCAGATCATAAGTCAAAGGTAAGTATAAGCAAGTAGTATGGGTGTGTGCAGGAAAAAGTGTCAAGTTCTCAACGAAATCTCAGAAAAGTCGAGTTAGAGATGTGAAAGATTGAGATTGGTGCTAGATATTCTTCAGACATGCAGTTAGCAATATGCCAGCTCCTGATTACTGAAGGTCTCCAGCATTACTTCCATCCTTAACGACTGTTTCCTTCCTCCGCGTTCGATTGCTGTGTCTAACTAACCTTCCAGTTGGGCAAAGCCATGAATCTGGACAATTAGTTAGCGCAAATACCAAAAGGTCATCTCACAGACTGACGACTCTGTCCAGTCAATTGGCTAACAAAGACATGCCTCTGTGAGAACACAAACAAAAAATTATTCATGAGGCCACCTACCATTTCCATGGCTGAAAGCCAGCGGGAAAGATACAAATTCAAAAAATACTAGAACAGTTTCAGACTTGTGGCTTGACCAAAATCAAACCTTAAGTCGAGCTTCAGATAAAACAACAATTCGAAACATTAAAGTTTATAAAAAACCAAATCTCAAAGCTTTAAACTTTCAAAAACGTTAACTTTACTTAAAACTTCAAATTTTACTAAAATTGAAAACTCTAAGTCTCAACCCAGTCAGAATCAGGTCAGCATGTATCTTCCATTGGATATGAAGCTTGAGGTCAATCAACTAGCAAACTGCCAGAAGATCGTATCTCTACAAGTCCCAGTCCCCAGTAAAATCTGCAATTAGACCTGACTGAGGTGGCCCCACGTTGGGCGCCATTTTTGTTGTGGATGTACTTTCGAGGGAGGACTATTGGACGTGAAGTCCATTCTATCCGCATGAGGTGACAGCTCACTCAGTGATCAGCGATGACAATGGGCGTCACGCTAGCACCTCGGCTATTGTGGGAGAGTTAGTGGGGTGGGTACCAGAAATCCTGCCCCTGTTACTGTCTATACAAAAAAACTTATTCCTTTGAAGACGAAGCTATTACAGTCTTCACAATGTTGCGATTTGACCCTGAAAGAAAAGTGGAGGAGCGAACTTAGTCGAGAGGAGGGCTCCGGGAGAGTGAGACGAGAAACAAAAATTGGAATACTCTATCATGTTACGTACCATTAACATGTTTATTCAGGAGGGAATAATTGTTTCTTTTTTTTTATTACAGGGATGGTACTTTAAGCCCATGATCGAACTGCGCTTGCAGAAAGTCGAGGATCGAATCTCCGCAAAAATTGATGACGCCATACGCTCTTTCGATGAGAGAATTAAAAACTGCGAAAAACTGAAGACGGAAGTCGCACAAACCATGAAGTCTCTTCAATATCAATGTACATAGGAATCATCGCCTCAGCGACGTAATTATACGTGGAATACCTTACCAAAAATCTGAAAATCTGGTAAACACTTGTAAAAATATTGCTACTATGGTCGACCATCCAATTTCGCCATACATTGATGCTTTTCCCATTAAAGCAAAGTCTATTCGGAATGATAACCCTATTGTAGTACGTTTCTCGCGCCCAATCGAACAAAAAGCTTTCCTATCATCATATCGTCGACGAAGGGGTATCTGGTTTGCTGATCTCGAAGGTTTTTCTTCAGACTCTTTAATTTATATAAATGAGAACTTGACTCCCAGAAATAGCTCTCTCTTACGTGAAGCTTTGAAACTTCGAAAACTGGGTAAAATACATTCAAGCAGCACAAAAGATTGTTAACAAAATGCGATCGAAATCCCTGATCGTTGAATGTATATAGATATTGCCCAAAAAGCAGCCCATTAGCGTGGTAGAGTACATGTGGCACACCTTGGTCGTGTTATTTTAAAAAGATTCCAAAAGGGATCTCAGTAGAGTGATTACACTACGAGAATGCGTATGCATCCCAAAAACCTCATGAACAAGAGTAACAGTGCGACGCGGAACTCTACGCAGGGCACGTTAGTGGGTTCGCTGACTGATAGGGTAATAAAATTCAGAAGTGAGATAGAGCCTTCGGCTTGGTAAAAGTAGAATAAAGTGCAGTGCCATAAAATTCAGGCAATGAGCGCATGAAAGTCTTTCACGTGCCTTTGTGAGCCTGCTGATGTATATATGCTGGCAGAAGAATAACGTCGCCACTAGCAAGTGTAATTATATGATTTCGACGAAAAAGGAAAATGCTAGGATATTAAATTCCTAGAAATATGAATTGGTTTTTATTGAGGGTTGGTCGTTTCACTGGATTTCATACTCATTTGCCAGGTCAGGTATTAAATATTTCGATTTTTGAATTTCTTTTTTATGAAGGGCTGCTTGTATGACTGGATTTGAATCTCATTTGCCAGATCAGGTATCAAATTTTTCGATTTCTGAACTTCTTGGTTGATTGACAGGATTTGAGCCGCATTTGCCTGGTTTTCAGAAATATTAATTTTTATGTGTAAGAATTGCATTGTGGAGAGAGAGCATTTTAGGTATTCAGTATCGAATTTTCAGAACGGTTAGTCGGGAGATCAGTTTTTTTTTCTACGATCATATTTGTGAACCAGTGATTATTAAGCAATAGTGAAACAAAGAAACTAAAATCAAATGTCAGTGAAGAAAACACGTCGTGGAGTTGAAAAAAAAAGTGAAAATGGAAGAACTTTTGGAGAAAATTAAAAAACAACGCGAGGAAATTGAACTTTTGAGAAGCGAACTATCTGCGAGGAACTCAAGTCCGGCAGCAAATTTAGTGCAACCTGACGGTAACGTAGCCTCTTCAAGTGCGGCAGAATACTGCATAGGTACGGAGGAAATACGCAAAATTATTCCAGAGTTTTCGGGAACAAGTTCATCACTTACTGCTGGAGAATGGATTTCTAATGTTGAATCATTGAAGAGTCTGTACAATTGGACAGATCATAAAACGATGCTTTACGCATCCCTACAACTAAAAGAAGCGGCACAATTCTGGTACATTGCAAATCAAGTCAAAATAAATCATTGGGACAAATTTAAAAAGGAATTAGTTGTTAGCTTCCCTACGATTTGTGATGCGTCAAAAGTACATTTTCAGTTACTAAACAGGAAAAGAAAACCCACCGAGCCAATAGAAAATTATTTCTACGAAGTCAATGCGTTAGCAAAAAGAGCAAAACTTAGCGACTGTGAAATTATTAAATACATAATATCTGGACAAAGTGATCAAAATTTAATAAACGTTTTAACGGCGGCGAATCTTAAAAATTTGAGTGAAGTGCTTGCGCGTATAAAAATGTTTGAGAGAATAGTGGAACAGGGACAGAACAGAAGCGAAATGGCAAAGCAGTCTATGCTGAGGGCGGATAGAACACGTTTCTCAAACACAAGATGTATTGACCAAGTAAGATCTGGTGATTTTAAGTATCAAAGAAAATTAAACCATGGTCAAATAAATGCAGGAAATTTTCAAGGAAAATGTTATCGATGTGGATAAATTGGCCATAGGATGACAAACTGCTTTAGAAATAATCCTGCAGACAAGCAATATAATAGATTTCAAGGGCCTCAAAAAGTAGGAAATAACAGAAGCGTCCAAGTAGTGCAAAAAGAAAAAAATGAACTTTATAAAAGTGTTGAAGTTGACGGGCAAAAGTTAATTGCCTTCATTGATCTAGGAAGTGAATGCTCAACTATTCGAAAGGAAGAATGCGACAAATTCCAATGGAGAACCGATGCTTGTGCCACTCTTTTAAATGGATTTGCAGGAGGAAAGTGTCTTGCAATTGGGAAAATATATAAGGCAATCATAATTGATGAAATTGAAACATCAATCGAATTAATAGTGGTGCCGAATGAGGCACAAAACGTGGCAGTGATTATTGGACAGGACTTATTGAACCGACCAAATATAACAGTTGTCAAGCGCTATCGAGAAATACATATCTTCAACGAAGAAAACAACAGAAACGACCGTTTAAATCGGCAAAGTGAAGTGTTGAGTAAAAATATAGACAATAAAAAGACAGCGTGACTAAAAATATCAGAGAAGGATGTAGCTATAGGAGATTTAACGGAGAATGAGAAACAAAATTTCCTCCAATTGTTAAACAGATATAGGGAGACCTTTGCGAGCAACTTAAAAGAAATCGGCGAGACAAAATTAGTAAAAATTTACATCGAGTTAAAAGAAAAGAAAATAGTTAACTACAAGCCTTATCGAATTCCTTACCACCACCTAGAAGATCTGCAGTCTATAATAAAAGAACTTAAGGACGCAGAAATAATTGAGGACTCAACATCAGAGTTTGCCAGCCCAATTTTGTTGGTACGAAAAAAAGACGGCGGAACCAGAATGTGCGTTGACTACAGAAAAGTAAATGAGATCACCAAACGAGAGAACTTTCCCACACCAAATATAGAGGAGCAACTAAACGCAATGGTAGGTGGTACAATTTTTTGTAATTTGGATATGATGAGCGGCTACTACCAAGTGCAAGTGGACCCATCGAGTCGATATATTACAGCATTTGTTACTCCTCAAGGTCATTTCCAGTTCAAAAGGATGCCCTTTGGCTTAACAAACGCACCCGCTGTTTTTATGCGGTTAGTGGCAATTATTCTAAGGAAGATCAACGATCCACGCGTATTCTGCTACATGGACGACATAATTTTAGTGACACAAAATAAAACCGAAACATTAGAGTTACTCGAGAAAACTTTTACAGTTTTCAAGGAAAACAATTTAACGATAAATTTAAAAAAGTGTTCATTTTTTGTTGAGACTGTCAACTATCTAGGACATAAGATAGGGAAATATGGTATACAACCTGGAAAACGCAAGACGGAAGCAATCAGAAAATATTCAGAGCCTTCAAATATAAAGGAAGTAAGACAGTTCTTAGGTCTGACTGGATACTTTCGCCGTTTTATTCCTGAATACTCGAGAATTGCTTTACCACTAAATCAGCTGCTACGGAAAAATGTTCAGTTTATGTGGAAAAAACCTCAACAAGATGCCTTTTCTCAATTAAAAGAATGCTTGATTAACGAGCCGGTATTGGCCATTTACGACCCAAAGAAGTCACATGAGATTCATACAGATGCATGTACACTAGGACTTGCCGGAGTATTGCTGCAATCAATGGATGAAGAAAAACGAGCAGTAGCTTACTACAGTCGCACCACAACAGAGCTCGAAAGGAAGTACCACAGCTTCGAGCTTGAAACCCTGGCCGTGGTCGAATCTCTGGAGCGGTTCCGATTCTACGTTTTAGGAAAAAAATTTCGGGTTGTAACAGATTGCAATTCCTTAAAATTGGCTCATCAAAAGCGGGATCTAGTCCCACGAATTGCTAGATGGTGGCTTCGTATTCAAGAGTTCGATTTTGATATGGAATATCGAGCTAGCCAGAAGATGACGCATGTGGATGCAATGAGCAGAGCCGCGACCATAAAGGAAACAGAATTAGAGGAAGTAGGGAATAAGATGATGGTAATTGGCGTAGAGGAAAGAGATTGGGTTGCTGAATTACAATCTCAGGATCCAGATATAATAGAAATCAAAAACATACTTAATGGTGCAACCATAAATAAAGACAAAAGTAAACATCTACACAAGGAATACCAGATGAAAGGAGAACGTCTTTTCAAGAAAACTTCCAAAGGGTTTAAGTTTGTTGTGCCACGAGGAGTTAGATGGAAAATTATACAATCAAACCACAATAATTTAGGTCATCCTGCATTAGAAAGAACAATTGAAGCCGTAGAAAAAGACTATTGGTTTCCGAAAATCCGAGCGATAATCAAGAAATACATCAATAGTTGCTTGGAATGCCTACATAACAAAAGATTTAAGGATGAATCCCGCAGAACACAGTTCACTAGAGAGATACAACCCCAACCTTTCCATACTGTACACATGGACCACCTAGGACCATATCCAAGAAGTTGTAAAGGAAACACACATCTCATCGGCTTAATAGACTCATTCACTAAGTTCATCATAATCAGAGCGGTAAAGAATACCAGGACCGTGTACGCTGTTCGGACATTAGAAGACACTTCGCAATATTTCGGATTACCACATCAAATTATAACGGATCGAAGAACTTCATTTACAGCAGATAATTCTATAATACACATAAAAACTGCCGTCAGAACACCCAGAGGAAACGGACAGATTGAAAGATATTTTCGCACTATCAAAACAGCGATTGCTAGTATGACGGAAAGAGTCGATGGCCGCGATTGGGATAAGCATCTGCAACCAATACAATGGGGTCTTAATTCTTTACCACATAGAATTACCAAAATCAGTCCGCATAAAGTATTACTTGGTTATGAACCAAAAAGCATACTGAAGAATCAGTTGACAGCAGCATTATACGACGATATCTCAGATGAAGAAGAAGAAATTCCCTTGTCAGAGTTGAGACAGAAGATCGCAGAAGAAATGAACGACACTAGGAAGACCCAGGCAGAAAAATTCAATCTTGGTCGTCGCGAGCCCGGAAAATACGACGTCGGAGATCTAATTCTTATCCGTTGCGAACACGGAACAACAGGAAAACCGCAGAAACACTTACAGCGTTTTAAGGGACCTTACGTAGTGAAAAAAATCCTGGGGAAAGATCGATATGAACTAAATGTCAAGTTATTAAAAAAAATCAAAAAAAAAAATAAAAAATAAATTTTTTGATTATTATAGCATTGATTGGTTCAGGAGTGTTTTCCAAAATTTAAAACAAATATCGGTTCAGGAGTACTGGCCGACGGTGACTCAGGAGTACTGGTCACAGGTTACAACAAATATCGGTTCAAGAGTACTGGCCGACGGTGATTCAGGAGTACTGGTCACAGTTTACAACAAATATCGGTTCAGGAGTACTGGCCGACGGTGATTCAGGAGTACTGGTCACAGGTTACAACAAATATCGGTTCAGGAGTACTGGCCGACGGTGATTCAGGAGTACTGGCCACTAAAGCATGAAAAAGATATATGTAGTAGAATTTTCCTTTTTCTTTTCGTGTGTGTAAATCTTTTCTTTATGTAATCTTAGTCTAATACTAACAAATATTGAAAGTAGAAATTGCTTCTTAATGTACGTCATGTGAGTAGTGTGCAGTTGTCGAGGTCGACAATTCGTAGGATGGCCGAATGTTAACAAAATGCGATCGAAATCCCTGATCGTTGAATGTATATAGATATTGCCCAAAAAGCAGCCCATTAGCGTGGTAGAGTACATGTGGCACACCTTGGTCGTGTTATTTTAAAAAGATTCCAAAAGGGATCTCAGTAGAGTGATTACACTACGAGGATGCGTACGCATCTCAAAAACCTCATGAACAAGAGTAAAAGTGCGACGCGGAACTCTACGCAGGGCACGTTAGTGGGTTCGCTGACTAATAGGGTAATAAGATGGACTGCTATATGTCAAAATTGGTCGAGATGGTAATGAACTCAGAATCATCCGAGGAGATCTGTTAGATAACCTTGTACAAAGTTAGATTTTGTGTGCCTAAACGTAATATGCTGATAATTCTACGGAGCTAACATAATGTAATCCTTGTTATAATCGTAGTTTTTTATACAAATGGACTAAAGTTTATTCTATTTAGAAATTACATGCTACTCTTACTTTCTTGTAATGTTCTTACTGAAATTTCTTTAATTGAATTATGAATTTGTTTCAAACTTTGTTTTTCATTTCAAATAATTTGTGGTTTCTCTTGTGGATACTTAATTCTAGTTTTCATTCTGCGATGATTATAGTCTTGCGAGGATATGTGTCTGAGTGCACCGGCGGTCTTTTGCACGTCTATGAGTATGGATAATTTCTCGAGTATGGACCAGGTAAGAACTGTATTGGAAATACTAGGAAACCAATTTTCGGGTTTAAATATATGTACTGTGAATGCAAGAAGCATTCGTAACAAGATCGATGATATTCGATTCATTTTTACAGACTGCGATGTGCATGCAATTTTTGTAAGTGAGATATGGCTGAATGCTGCAATCCCATCATCTCTGGATGTGATACCGCGTTATAAACATGTCTCATACCGTCAATATGGGAGTATTGATGTAGAGTCCCTTTTTAGCCAATGCCTTCTTTTGCCGTGGGATGACATCTTTTACTGCATTGAGGTGGATGGTCAAATAGCTATTCGAGCTTCATTGATCTCATACCTGTTCGAAAAATATGTCCTACTAAAGACAAAAACAGTACCTATTATTGGCTGTCCATGGTTCTCTTCCACGGTGCGATCCCTTATTGCAGAAAGGGAATATTTATACAAATGTTATACAGCTCTGAGAACCGAACATGCCCGCTCACTTTATAAGGTTGCTCGAAATCGGGCCAATGTTGTTATAAGGAATGCAAAACGTCGATACTATAAGATGAAGCTTAACACCAATCTGCGATCAAAGGTTCTTTGGCAAAACCTGAAAGAGGTAGCAGTATGTGGCAAGGACCAAATTAGCTGCACCTCTAACCCGGATGAATTAAAAGCTTACTTCACCTCCATCAGCTGTAATACTTCTTATGCTCATAGCGACGAATAATTATCCTTAGGACGAAACAACAGTGCCTTACATCCAAATATATCTGATCCGCGAGGTCTGCTTCGATGAGCTTATTCAATCGATATGCTCCATAAAATCGGACGGCACAGGACCAGACAATCAATCACACCGTTTCTTTAAACTGTTATTACCAGTAATCAGCAAATATGTCCTAGATGTCACTAATTCATCCATAACATCGTCGTGTCTCCTCAGCAGCTGGAAAATCGCCACGGTACTTGCCACTCCAAAAAAGCACTCTCCAACACAACCATCCGACTTTCGTCCAATTAGTCTGCTGTGCTTTGTATCCAAAGTATTGGAAAAGCTTATGTACGGTCAGATGCTTGAATACATCGGGAATAATAATCTTTTGTCATGTTGGCAGTTTGGTTTTCGCTCCTCACATAGCTGTAAGCCCGCAGTCTTAAAAGTTTCCACTGGTATTAGACGTGCTATGGAACGGAAAGACTACACTGCCCTCGTTCTTCTCGATTTCTCTAAGGCATTTGATAGTGTCGACCATATTATTCTACTTCTGAGGCTGTCGACCAGCTTTTGCTTTAGTACGTCAGCCATCTCTATGATACGCAATTTCTTGTCGGGGCGCAGCCAGCGTGTAAAAATTAATGATTCTCTTTCATCCTCTATACCATTAACATGTGGTGTACCCCAAGGATCAATGCTCGGCCCACTGCTCTCCAGTGCCTATATAAATGATCTTCCAAGCATACTAAAAGATGTGAGGATTCATATGTACGCTGACGACGTACAACTGTATATTAGCAGACCAATCGGTCTTCTTGAGGATTGCGTGGCCCGACTAAACGGCGACTTATCCCGAATGTGTACGTGGTCTAAACTAGTCTTAAATCCAGTTAAGTCGCAATGTATATTTTTTTTATTGCAGCAGTAATAATCGAGATTTAATTGATTTTCCCAGAGTAGAGTTAAACGAATTTACGATACCCGTTTCAAAGAAAGTAACTAATCTGGGAATTGTTCTAAATGCGAAAATGAATTGCTGCGACTATATCAGCTCTATGCTGGGAAAAGTTTATAGTAGCTTGCGAAGACTCTGGCTTTCAGCTAATATTCTGTCAACTGAGCTCAAGCTAAAACTTGTCAAGACACTGATATTCCCTTATTTTACCTATGGTAGGATCATTTTTCCTAAACTAGATAGTGTCTGTCACCGCAAGGTAGATGTGGCATTTAACGATTGTGTTCGTTTCATTTTTGGTCTACGCAGATTCAACCATGTCTCACATCTACGACCCTGAGTACTGGGTTGCTCGTTGAACGATTATATAAACCAAAACGCGCTAATATTCTTATATAATCTCCTAAGGTCAGGCAAACCCGATTATCTGAGAGTATTTTTCGAATTTACAACGTCTGTAAGAAATCAACACCTAGTGATACCTCATTTTCGGAAATCTATTATGGAAAGTTCTTATCTGGTCTATACCATTCGTTTATGGAACGCCTTACCGTCCAATATTAGATCTGCGAGTACTGTCAGTGCATTGAGGACACTTATTAAATCTCATATAGTTGTCTCCATCAATTGCTTTTGTATCTTCGCTTCTCTTTTAATACCTTTTTATCCCCTTTTGAAGCCACAAACTTTAAAACTTTACAACTTCGTAACTTTGCAATTTTGCATTATTGTAATTTCTGTAATTTAGTTAACTTCAACTCTTCTAGTTTTGATGAAAATTCATACATTAATATAAACTTATATGATTAGATATATACTTGCTTAGTACGTTCTATCTAGTTCCAGTTATAGTAACTAGTACTCTTAAAAGATTTAAAAATTTTGTGTACTTTTCCTTCAATGAACGTATTGTATTGTATTGTAATTTAGGTTTATACTAATACACATAATTCTAGTTTAATTTCACCCCCGTAACATCTTAGTGTAATAAGATAATTTACTATAAGTTAGTACTTCATAATTGCATTAGGCAGTTGTGATCTATAAGTACAAATATAAAACGGATTTTAACTGGAAAAAATACTGGAGGCAAACCTTGATGAAAATATGGCCTTCTTGAGCAGCTGCGTTCCTGTAAATGAAATTAAAGAGAGGAGTTAGAATTACCCCAAAAACCTTCCTGGGATTTCCTTTACATATCTATATAAATCTTCTTGAACTGAAACTCTAATTCTAATATTATTATTCGTGTATAGTACCTTACAAATGCTATGTAATGTATGCAATATGAATAGAAATATGCAATATAATATCATATATGTATGTTAATATAATATAGGTCCGTAATAGAATATGTGAATATGTGATATAGTATAATATATTTATCTGGTAGGACAAATATTTATAAAATCAAGGAATAAAAACATGTAACCGGTAATATAGTATTAAAACAATTCGTTCGAAAAGTTATACTAGCAAAAATTCAATTTCTCAAATTTAAAAGAACGAAAATTGAATTAATGGAACCATTCTGACATTTTTATGAGCTAATATGCTTGAATTGATAATTATCTTTAAAATACCGGGAAATCGCTCCATCTTCGTTTTCCCACCATTTTCTTTTCAGTTATTTTAAGCAAAATATCACTGGAAGTCAAGCGGTCGTCTGGATAAAATATCAGATGTCGTGTCCCAAGTAGCACAATATATCGTATACTAATCGTAGAAATGCATTTATGACATTCTGTTAAGACATACGATTTACAATTACGACATCATGAATGCAATATGATCCTTTTCAGATGTCTTTATAACGTATATGTATATCTGCAAAGTGGGAATCTATTCAACGTCGTCACAACGTCATCTAAAGTTATTACAATTATTATGCGATGCAATATACGAAGCTATAATAATATTCTTATGTCATATACACTACTAAACCACCGATATATGACATCATAAAAGCATTGTTATAATGCAAGTATAACAAAGTTTATGATTTAGGAATCACTGTAGGTACATATACATATAAATCTCTAAAGATTGTGTGAGTTTATTCTTTAAAAAAATATATATAATATCAAAGTATATATAATTGCAATTTGCAAGTATTTGATGGACTTGTTAAAATGAAAAAGATGTGATGGTGTTGAATTATTTTGTATTACTTCAAAGAATGGCATGTCTGTGATATTATAAGCATTGAAATGTTTATGAATTATGTTTCCAGTTTGCTAACTCTCGAAAGTTCATGCAAAAGAGAATTTATCGTAAATATTGGTATTATACTTCGAAAAACTTTAACGCGCCCTCTTTTCAAGCATTTTCTAAAAACTAGTTTTTTTATATAATTTTCTTTTAAAAAACACATTTTTGATAGCTTTCTCTTTTATCGAAAAATTTACTTTCTTCCGATTTGTATATGATACCAATGACATATTTTGTTAACATAAAAATCATGGCTTCTATATTTTATTTCACTATCCATGGAAACTTTTATTTTAAATTGCACAGCAATTTTTATTACTACAGAACCCATTTACAACGTCTCAATCGTATATCATGTAGTATTCCCTTCTTTTATGACCCAGTTATTTTATCTGACTGCCATTCATCGTAAAGGTGTTGCAAAACCGTTATATGCGATAGCATATATAACTTTAAAAAAAATACCAACACATACCACACTTTAACAACACACATTTAGCCTAATCGTATTATTGTCGTATAGTTCGTTCTTATACATACATCATTAGATTTTGAATCAATCATATATATGTCATAATGAGATCCTTATGATGGTAATACGAGTCTGGCAATCGTATATTGATCGCATATAATTGTTTTAAGACGTCTTGCCTCCAAAATTACAATTTTCATTTTACCGAACTGGAAGATACTAATATGTTTGCATCTTCAGGGTCATCAGCATCAATGGCAGAAACTAATGAGCAAAATACTCAGAACTTAGAGGTACGGGTACAAACACCGAATGAATCCGTTTCGCTTATTGCTATGCCGTATCTAGATGACATGTTTAAAGATTCGTGCCGTTCTCAAAAACGATCTTCTGTCTTTTGGAAGTTCAACTATTCCATAATTTCTCAATATTTCCAATAAATTATTAGTAGCTACATGTGTAACTTTATGTTTTAATATCCAATTTCTAATTTCGTCCATTAAAACATAATTTCCACTAACACCTTTATCAGATTGTTCCTGTTCATCGTCGGAGTTGTTATCTTCGTAGAGTGTATCGTCAAAATATACGTTATATGTGACTGCGTTAACTATTTGTGATGAAGGTGAGGTGGCTTCGGATAGAGTTTCACACTCTGTAATTGAAGAGATACTTGTCAAAGTAGTACTGAAGTTAGAAGAACTTGCGATATCGACATTTTCCAAATTTTTTTAAATAACTCCTAACTTTTCTATAGCCTGTGGTGTGCTTATATTTTTTACAAAAATTTTTACCACTCCTCCTCACTCTATCTTCCATATTTAGTTCCTCTTCGTCAATATGCAGTCACACTTATGACACTTGTGCACTGATGTAGTTATTATGGCTGAAATGCGACACAATTGCGATTTGTAAAAAACAGTGTCGTAAATCAGTCATAATATCTGGAATAATGACAACTACCCGCCGTATATAACTTAAGTCGTAATACTTGTCGTAAATCCATCTTAACAACTGGAATTATGATTTCAAAATTATAAGTTAAAAGAGTTGTATATTCATCGTATTTCATGTACATTATAACGTTGTTATGATTTGAATTAGGACTTCAAATGTGTAAATGTGAAGAGTAGTATATGCAAGCATTAACACGGCATAGAAATGTTATATAAACTGTTCACGATCGTATTAAATATTACAACTTTAGGATCGTAAATAGAGCTTTTCCAACGTTGTACGAACAGAACTTTTCATCGTAAAGACTTTAAAGTTATAAGGTGCTCCTTGGGGTACACACCCATGTAGGAATGTCCAGTAGTTGTTACGTTCGGTTCGATTTCAGAAATGTATCGCACTAAAAGTAATATATCTTTTGTGTCGCCGAACTTCTGAATGTCGTACTAATCCATCGCTGTTCTAATGGCATGACTACACGATTTTGCTCTTTGCATACGAGGCGCCTTTATTTCCCCGGAACTATAGTTTCTTATCTTACAATACCTGAAATGTTGAAATGTTCTCGGGTATATTCTTACGCTGATGAGTATTTTTTATTTCGTTTTCCGGAATTGTTATTATAATCCTAGCTTCTAGCCACCTTGTTATTTCCTCACTGGCGTGCTACTTCTTCCTCACCTTCGTTTTATTTCGATCTTTTTATTCCACTAGCTTTAAATTCAGAGACTCATGTTTATTTTTTTTGCACACATCTCAAATGTTCTTTACCACCTTCATGTCACTTTTTTTCCTTTTCCAGCCACCTTTTTTACCAGTCTTCAGTCATAGTCAGGGTTAAAACGTCCAGTCGTACCAAACGCGGCAGCACATTCGCCGGGGAGACTAATGTAAACACTGCTACCTCAGTCGGCATCGTAAATGTAGCATGCTGCTGCATGCAGCAGTCTACGACCATAACACCACTTTTGGTCTACGTGTTCTATTTATCAAAATTCACCACGACAAAATGTAAAAGGAAAGTTATACTTATGAGGAAATAAATTCTTTCCTCTTCTTCTTTTTTATTTTGTTTACTAAACATATACAACTAGCCGATATCGCTAATATCTTTCCGCTTTGTTGTCTTCCCAGAATCCTGGATCTGTGACTATTTCATAGAATAAGAAAAGCAATAAGTAAGAAATCTCAAATTTCCGATGATTGAAAATTCTTTTGGCCGGATTACTTTAACAACGCCGATGTCGGCGTGGTCGTCGTTTTATGTCAAAAATATTTAGAGACAGTACTGCATGTATGAAATGTATTACAATACCCATGCCGGCGTGGTTGTCGACCCATCTATAATCCTAATTTTAACGCTGGCGCTCCATTGCTGCCAATATGGAAGATCGAAATCTAATATGAAAAAACATGAAAAAATTAAACGATGCTTGAATTTCTGAAAATAAATGATTTTATACTAAAAAAACGTGGACTTGAAGGTAAAGGAAATATCTTTTTTATTATTATTCAAAATTTTATTGCAAACCGGCAGAGATTACAGAGATTCAACTGTAAAATGTAAGGGAAATTAAGACATGGCGCTGCCGGCCAGTGTTAATGTAACTTGCCCGGCGTTTTGTTCGGCGTTTAACGCGAAGGAACTCTTTTGTTCTCCGCTAGAGTACAAGTTCTTGTACTTGGACTCTTATCGTAGTTTAGATATGGCACTGGTTCATGGGGCAGTTGCTTGAGGAATTGTGCAAGGGTTCTTGGACCGTGACACTGTTGAAACTGCTGATTACACTGCCTATAATTATCGCGACGACGTATAAAAATATATAAAACCAAAATTTTCTGTTGAAAATCAAAATTTAATCTATGTTTTATTTTCCATTATCGGCTTATTATATGATCAATTTGCAGTTTATTACAAATAACCGATTGGTTGTACATTTTAGTCGCGGCGGAAAGAATTTCCAGACTAAATTTAATACTTCTAAAAATTTATTTGTGCAAAAAAATGCTGATATTTCCAAAGCGAGTGAATTGAACTTATTTACGATTAATAAATTTTTTTATAATTGCTGAATATTCGAAATTATTATGAAACTTTAAATTGAAGAAATGCAAGAAATTGAACAAATTCTATGACAAGTGCTGAGCAGCCCAAAGTGAAATGGTGAAGATGGACAGGCTTGATTTCGTTTGATAACTGTTGTTTTCTTTGTAGCTCGGCAATACTACTACTAGCTTGATAGAGCTTTAATGAAATAAGATCCCTCAGAGTCTCCGTTGGCAGAAGTGATGTTCGCGCTCGGGTAGATATTGTGGGCTTGAATTGTAATGAGCTCTTGATTTATTGCGAAATTGCTCTGGATTTTCAGAATTAAAGATCCTTCAAGCATCTGCGTTTTTTTTCGGCATACCATATTTATAGAAGTTTTTTTCTTTATATGAGTACATCCATCATTGGGGATTTAATAATTGTATCCACTTGGGACTGTTTTCAGTTTCCATTACTTGACAGTTCAGTGAAGGTGTTATCTGGTTTATGAAACTCATTTCACAGGCGCTGATATCGGCTCCCCTTCTGTATATAGGGTGTTTTGTTTACACATGTAAGTTGCCTTTTCCATAGTTTCACATGTGGCTAATTCTAGTTCGTTAAGCGGGTAGTATTGGTCCCGGTTAATTACTATGAAATCAGCCGAAAGTTTGATGGCCATGAATGTGTTATTGATTGCCACTGGAACAGGAGTAATGCGAAACAGTTCGAATTCTTCATATGCAAACAGTGACAATTTGATTCTGAATATTACGTATTTGTCGGCGACTCAACTTTCTATAGTCATCAAACTGTAGATCTGAGTCAAAGATTCGCGATTCCCTGGCAGCCTTAAGGTCGCTGGTAAATGGTCCTTTATCGTAATTAGTTCTTGTTTTAACTGTATCATGCCAGGGCGAGCGTTCACGGATTGCTGCTTCCTTTTGTGTCTTTGCTGCAGCTCGCATTGGTATTCGTGAGACCATGGACGCCAAAATTCGTGACTAATGTGCGACACCATTTTCCATCTTCCCGCTGAACCCACTTGTTGTGTACCACTGACTTATAACAATGGACTGAGCGATTTGCTATTTCATATGGCACAAAAAACATTGTGTTTCTGTATATCACCGTTAGAGCAATCAATCGTTTATAAGCACTCTTATAAGAAATTAAATTAATTCCGACTTTAATTTTCAAAAGTTATTCTTAACTGAATCCTGCGTATGGGCAAGAGAGACGGCACATGGTAAACACTATCTTTACCTTATTATTTCTGCGGTGATTGCATCTGCAGCCAACATAAAAACATCAAATGGCATAAGTAAACGTTCAGTAAGCAATATTTTGTGTTGGTAGCTCCAACTCTGCCATAGGACGAAAGAGAGAACTGTAAAACTTGTGCTATGCTTTCCTATAAGTCAGTGTTGTGTACTTGATTGTGGATCAATTCTTGAAGTCAGAGGCTCGACCACGAGAATATGTCCGGGTGTTAATGCTGTCAGCTCATTCGGATTGGATGATGATGGGGTTATTGCCCTCGAATTCATTATGGCTTCGATCTCAGGTGTGAGTGTAGTTAACTCTTCATATGTCAGAGAAGCTGCAGCGACACCCTTGTATAATAGGGATTTGGCTGATTTTACTGTTGCTTCCCATAATCCACCGAAATGTGGGGCGCGTGGTGGGATGAAATGGAACTCCAAACGCTTTCCCTGGCACACTGAGGTAATCTTCTCTTGAGATTTATTTGAGTGTATGATGTCTTGAAGCTCACTCAGCTGATTTCTGGCTCCCACGAGGTTTCTGGCGTTGTCACAGTAAAATTTCAGACAATGGCCTCGCCTCGATATAAGCCGCTTAAGTGCCCCGACAAATCCTTCTGTCGTCAGATCTCTCACCACTTTTATGTGCGTCGTTTTTTTAGCGAAAGAGCATAATACTGCGATATATGATTTTTGAGGGCGTTTCCCTCTTAATTTGAAGTGTGTCCAAATGGGACCGCAGAAGTCCACTCCGGAATTTATAAATTGTCAAGCGGGTTGAACTTCCGCTGCGGGGAGATTTCCCATTAACTGGGTCATGAGCTTGGGCTTAACCTTGTTGCAACGAACACAGTTCTCCACGAGCGATCTGGCAATAGCTTTCCCCAGATTGGCCAAAATCTTTGTCGTGTAGATGCTAGTAGGGTTTGGGAGCCAACATGAAGGTTGCTGTTATGAATGTCTGTCATTAGTAGCTTGGTGACTGAGTGAGCACAAGGCTGCAATATTGGATGTTTTGACTCGTGTGATAGATTTGAGTCTTCTAGTCTTCCTCCTACTCGTATCATACCTTCCTCTTCAATGAAGGGTGCGACGCTATTTAATTAACTACTATTGTTAACCATTCCAGTTCGATTTAGTTGGTTGATATCATCCATGAATTCTTCTTGTTGTGCCTCTTTTGCTTACTGAAGCCCCGCTCCATTTATGTTGATATTTCGGCTTTTAATTATAAATAAATTTTAGAATGAATGCCATTATTTTCTGCAGCCTTTTTATTGAATTTCCGCGCTCGATGGCACTGCTGGATGTTGCGCATTCTCCTGAGGCGGTTAACACGATTTTAGATTGTTTTTTTTTCCACATTAGTGTCCACTTTGGAATAGTTAGACAGGCAAATCCGAGCCAAGTAAAAATGGTGTGCCGTAAATCCAAATGTTGTAGTTCTTAAATTTCTCTGGAGGTATTCCACGGAATACGAGCTCTGCAGGGTTTTCAATGGATTTGACATGTCGCCATTGCGCTGCGTTCGTTTACCTCTAAATGGCTGGAATCATTAGTTTAATTTACAGTTAAAAGGTGGAAGCAGTTAGGCCAGTGTTTTGTGTAATGTGTTTTATACACGTTTTGAGAATTTTGATGCTCTGGTGTTTCACCAGAGCATTAGCATACCAGAACACTGGTTTCTGCAAAAGGGCTCCTCATCAAGCGTCACGTAAAAGAACTTGTCGTGATATAAACATTTGTGGTCACCCCGACGTGATCTGAATACCACACACAGGCTATCCAGATAACCGCCGTAGCCACTACTAAAGCAATAAGCCACCACAGGCTATCCAGAAGGCCGCCACCAGGTTAAAAAGAGGCTATCTAAGGCTGCACGAAGATACTCCCAGCCACTACCAGGCTAAAAATTTCACAGAACTAAAAAAGGAAGTCATTCAACCACGATGGATTCAGAACAAGAAGAATTTGATTTCGATGAATTCGTCCATGAAAAATTTATGTTTGGCCACAAACTGGAGAGACTATACACAAATTTCGAAAGTATATCAGCAATTGATGATAGAATTACATGCACATCCATCTAGGCCTAAATCACCAGGTCCACCAGCTACTATTCCAGTCCCCATTTTGACTCCAGGTGAGGTCCAACCGACATTACAAGATGATGACAGATTGAACGAAATTAACCGGACCCCAAGGGATGAAGGCATGAAGACCGGAAATGGTGAGGTCGAAAGAGTAGTTCGACGGCCGAAGGCCTTGATGAGAATCATAACACATCTCCTCCAGGACATTGAATCTAAGGCAGAGCAATCCCATGAGAAGTCTTATTATCAATTAAAGAAAGAGCTGCTCCGGACATATCAGCGTGACATGATGGCCAACGATCAGCTCATTTGGGAACAGTCAGCAGGATTGAACCCATTGGGACTAGAACCTGATCCCTACCATGAACAAGATGTCTGGAAACAACATACAATCATACATTCCAGCAGAAATTAAGCCAGTTCAACAGAGCGGTTTAATCAAATTGCCAAAAAATTGTGTTTCCTATAATCGATTATTTACGTTCGACACAGTGCCAAGATTTCTATATCCAGCTGATACATAATCAGCCTATAAGTAATACCCAAGAGATGTTCTACTTAACGAGCAATTTATCAGGAGAAGCAAGGGCAATAATACAGCATCTACTAGTATCGAACGAAAATTATGAAGATGCTTGGAGAACTCTGCATTACAGATACAGTAATAAACGACTGTTAGTAACATTGAATAAGTTACTATCCCAGCCTACTAGCCAAATAGAATCGGCAGCAGCCATAATGACACTGCACGATACCACAAATGAGTGCTTTCTTGGATTAAAAAAAAATAGGAATACACACAGATAATTGGATCCCCTGTTAGTGCATTTGATAACTAAAAGGTTTGATAAAAATACACACACCTTATTCGAGCAAACACTACAGGCCCGAAGGGAATTTAGCTCTATCAAAAGAGTGTCAGGATTTCTGGAGACCTGATTCCAATTCCTGAAAACTCTAATAGGAAGAACGCGGAGCTATCTGCGAGACAGATTAAGCCTGAAGGGCATCCAGTATCCCAAGTCGGCTCTCTTGCCCGCTTCAAACGAGAACCCTTGCATAGCCTGTAAACAGAACCACGCGATATTTGCATGCAAGAGCTGTTTGTTTGTCTAATGCATGAAAGGGAAGCACACGGCAGCCAGTTGAAACTTACGAAACTGTACTAAATGTTCCGGTAAGCATAACACACTGGTGCATTTAGACAACAGTTCAAGGGGACCAACAAGCTACTCCGCAACCTACATGGAGAGGACACTTCTTACGAGAAGACAATCAGGCCCAGATTCAGCATCAGCTGCTAACCAAATATAACAGTCAGTCACTCAACCACTTTAGCAGCTCAAACTGACAGAACTGCAAGAAGATTTATTATTAGTGAGATTGAAGAACCAGGAGGGATTCGAAGTGGAGTGCAGGGCGGTTCTAGATTCCGGCTCACAACTAAACGTCATAGCCGACCATATGGCCAAAGTATTGTCAATAAAGCCAATGTTACTTATGCATACAGACGTACATGCGTACATACCCAATTTAAATAGATACTTGAGAGTTGTAATATACATAGCTACATTTCAATTATCGAAGAAATATAGCAGGCGTGAATATACATACCTACATTTCAATTGCCAAAGAAATCTAGCAAACATGAACAAACATATCTACTTTGTTTAAGTTATTATAATTTCTCTCATCACTGACCTGCACCAATTACTTAATCGTTTGAGGAAATAAGTAAAGGTAGATCGACTGACACAATACCACTGCAAGCAAGCAATTCGCACGCTGCAATACGATAACGTTGCCTTGCGCCAGCGGTAAAGCACAGGTGAGCAAATTGATGCTTCACGATGAATGACGTGATGTAATAATGGTCAGCTGCAAGCATTTGGCAAAATTGATATTTATGTATGTACGTATAGAAACGATGAATGGCATGATAAAAAAATAACAAGCTACAAGCCTTTAACGAAATTAATATTTACGTATGTACGTATGAAAAACGATAAATGACGTGAAGTATAATGACCAGCTGCAGGCATTGAGCACAGTATGATTTATGTATGTATTTATACCGATAAGCAATTAAGGTAAGATATTAATATAAATATTGTAATGATTCAGAAGAAAATCCCAGTTGCAATCGTAACTCACTCAACTCAGCAAGTTGTTTTTCATTACGTTACATTAGCTACTCCACTCACTAAGTTACTCCACTACTCTACACAACTTAGGAGCAAAGCTACAACAGCTACTCCACTAAATTACACACCTTGCGAGCAAGGCTACATTAGCTACTTCGTATCACCACATTGGGAGCAAAGCTCTTTAGCTACTCCGATCAATCAACGTACCTACAACCATAGTGCCGTGACGAAAAAGATCAACAAGTAAGGTTTCACAGTCAGATCACTAAGTAAGGTTCTCGTATGAGAGTACTTGGCTACAGTTCGATAGCAAGTACTTCAGAAACTCAAATCAATTTCCTCGCAAGAAACATGACAAATAAAGCCAAATCGGGATCATTTTAATATCCGTGGTATTGGACGTGGAATACAGCAGACTCAACAACGAGTCAACGTAGAACTGTTATCCAAAACAAGTGGATTCTCAAAGAGAATCGAAGCATTCATTATGCCACAAATCACATCGTTCCAACCGTCCCATCAATTAGACATCACCGGCTGGCCCATACCCATGAACATTAAGTTGGCCGATCCACAATTTTACCGTCCAGACCGCATCGATCTACTGATTGGAATTGAGAGCTATTTCGAATTACTGGCTGTTGGCTAAATCAATCCAAGGATATCGCTCTATGTCGGTTCTACTCTGTGGAATGAAAGTGAAACAAGATAAAAGGGCAATACATGGATTTCATAAAGGTATATATTGCATTAGGCCATATGGATGAAGTCAATTTAAGGGACCTTCCTACACCACTTTTTTTTTGCCGCATCATTGCGTGATGAAACCAAACAGCACAACAATAAAACTGCGACTAAAGTTCGATGCCTCTATGACAACCTCATCGAATGTATCATTGATAATGACATTTTACATACTGGCCCAACAGTCCAGAATGAGTATTTCGCCATACTGCTACGGTTTCGATTACCGCGATATGTCTTCACAGCTGATATTGAAAAAATTTAGCGCCAAGTACAAGTCAGCAAGGATGACAGGAAACTCCAATTAATCTTCTGGAAGGACGACCCATACGGTATAACAACGGCGCCATTCTTGGCAACGAATTGTCTCCAAAGCCTAGCCAGACAAAATGAAGCACAGCATCCATTGGGCTCATTGATATTGAAGCAAGATTTCTTTGTTGACAATGTCATGACCGGGTTAAATCATTTGAGAGATGCTGTTGAAATGCAGGAACAATTAAGCGAAATATTGTTATCCGCGGGATTCAAGTTGCGAAAGTGGTGTACTAATCATCCTACGGTAATCAAAAACCTACCCCTTGAGGATATCGCCCCTCAGTTAGACCTCACTGATGACAATGACAGTCATATTAACACACTAAGTCTGACATGATTCCCACGGACTGATGAATTTTCGGTTAGAACCCAGTGGACCGAAGGAGCAAACGTCACAAAGAAGACGGTACTTTCACATGTCGCTCACCTGTTTGATCCGCTGGGCCTCATGAGCCCTGTGGTGGTGAGTGCAAAAATATTTTTTCAAAGGCTGTGGGCTTTGAAACTGGATTGGGATTTGGCAGTACCCATTGAATTACACAGTAGATGGATCCACTTTCGTCAGGACCTCAAGTTTGTGAATAATATCAAGGTTGCCAGGCCCGTTAGCCCGACTCTGAAATAGTTCTAGTTTGGTTAAGCTCACCACCTGCGTCCTACCACATATTTGTTGCCAGCCGTGCAGCCGCTTTTCAGGAAAAAAACTGCAATTGATCAATGGCGTCACGTGCCTTCACGGCAAAGTGCAGCAAACTTGGTGTCTTGAGGAATTGATCCTGAGAAATTGAAGGACTGCAGCTTATGGTTCTACGGCCCATCTAAAATAATGACTCGAAAAACTTGGAAAAAAAGCAAGCCAAGGTGATATTATCAGCACCAAATATGACAAATTACATTACAGACGCCAATGATCATCGCAATTCACTTGCACACCTACAACGGATCGTAGCATACATGTTGAGATTTGTATCAAATGCTGCTCAGGATCAGGATTCACGTAAGAAGGTGGTAGTAAGTGTAGAAGAATTATAAAGGAAGCACAACCCCAAGGGTTCGGAGAAGATTTAAAACAATTAACCCACGTGCACCATGTAAACTCAAACAGTAGCTTAAGCAGCCTGAGCCCATTTATGGATGAAAAGGGAGTGATCAGAGTAGATGGCCGATTGCAGGAATCAGAATTAACTACGATGCCAAACACCCAATTCTACTGCCGTGCGCCCACAACACCACACGATTATTGATGACCATTACTCGCATCAATAATTCATACGTTGGGGCTCAAGCATTCTTGGCTATTACTAGACAAAGATTCTGGCCCATCAAGCGTAAGACCACACCGCGGACAATAGCACAGAATTGTATCCGCTGCCGGGAATTCAAGCCACAACTGCTAGAACAATTTATGGGAAACTTATCGACTCATAGAGTATAACCAACCAGACCCTTCATTAATGTCGGAATCGATTTTTGTAAACCATTTTGGTTACATTTCAAGACAAAAGGAAAAAGACCCTTAAAGGCTTATGTCGCACTAATTTGTTGCTCCGCCACCAAAGCATCGTGGTCGTAAGTTAGTTGACCACTAACGCCTCATTACAGCCTTGAACCAGTTCATCAGTACAAGACGAAATTTCAAAAATATCTATTGCGATAATGCGATAAAATTTGTCGGGATCAGCAATCAACTGAGAGAATTACAAAGAGTGATATACACTAAGGAGTCACAAGAAAAATCACAAACCTCTGCACATCAAAGGGCGCAGACTTTCACTTCATTTCTCCAAAGACGCCACACTTCGATGGCTTATGAGATGCAACCATCAAATCTGCCAAGCATCTGTTCCAGAAGAGTGTATCAATGGCATCCCTTACATAAGATGTGCATGAAACTGTAATGACAGAAATAGAAGCCATATTAAACTAGCGCCCACTCACTAACGTCAATGTCATCGGGCCCAAATGACATTTCTGCATTGACACGTGGACATTTCTTGCTTGGTGAGCCATTAACAAGCATAGTAGATCCTCATACGGACCCAGCAAAGGGAAGCTTACTTCAACGATGGAAGCTCGTGTCTCATTCGAAAAATAATTTTTGGCAGCGATGGTCAAGAAAATACTTGAGCGAGCTTCAGAACCGCTATAAATGGAAACAACAGTGCCGCAACGTACAGCTCAGCACAATGGTGATGTTAAAAGATTAAAATCTTCCCGAAATAATTTGGCCAGTAGGAAGAATAGTCCACACTATGTTACGCGTTTCTCCTTTATATTGCAAACCGTAACAAGACGTGGGAGTGCTTCCAACGGGAAGATCTGCAGCCGTTCTTGAATATATATAGAATGCCTATTCACTTAATGATTTACTGCACTTTCGCTTTTCTTTTTTCTTTATTTTTTAATTTTGTACTTGTATTTAACAATGTTTAAACTTTAATTAATACACGAGAAAAAGAATTCTTATCAATGCACGCTAATTCAATCGTGTGTACTCAACATTTAACATTTTCAACTTTTTTACTTGACCAATGCTGCACAACTGTGCTGCGAAACCCCCTCATTGTTTTTTTTATTCATTCATATGTCATCGGTACATAATTACCTATGATTGCTGAATATCGGTTAAAGTAATTGGAGCATCATTCATACATAGAAATGTAGGGGAAACGGCTTATGTACAAGCGAAATGCATTCGCCTCAAGTGCAAAACACCTGGCTGCTGATTAAGATTTTTGGGTATTCCATATAAGTGAATGACTTTTGTCGGGGTCAATGAATACTGCGACAGCAACTATTGATTGTAAATTTAATGTAAGTTGAAATTTTCAATGATGAAGGAAGCAATTTATTGCGTTCGTAGGATATGAGTGAGGTCTTTGCCCCAAAAGCCATATTATGCATCTTTATGAAAGTAATGAGTGCATCCAGCGACTCATTACACCATCCCCCTTTGGAAAGAAAATCCACATGTGGATTTTCGGTAAAAACAAGTGAGGTATATATTTTAGCTTTATGTCAAGTTAAAAGTTACGCAGGTCATATGATTAATATACGCACACTATCATTACCATGAAATTTACATTTGTATATAAGTTCAGTATTCCTTTAAAATTAATTGATTGGTAATTACATTACGTCATTTCAAGCTTACCATGTTACTTCTTTACATGATATATGTATATACTATATATTTATATGTTATAATGTAAAATATAGTGCTGAATTATTTATACTAATATACTAAGAACTAAAATATTTGGAGGCGTAAAAAACAACTCTCTTAATTTTGCTACGACAAGTTATAAAATTACTAAACGTTATATTAAGTTAGATTATTTTTATTATGACAGAGTTTAAAAAAAATTCTCTGACTTCCTTGGTTTTTTTTTTTGTTATTATTATGTTTCCACAGATAACCACTAATATAATCACCTTTTCTTCCCATTTTTTGTTTTGTTTTTTTGTTTTTACTACATTAACCTACTTAATTAAGTATTATATTACATGTGTTATATATGTATATATAAAATTTTTCCAAAAATTCGTACATTCCCTTTGCTTCGAATTGTTATTACGTTTGTGTTTTTTTTTTTTAGAAACTACACAAGACTTAATTGAAAAAGAAATTGTGTCATTTTAAGCTTAACATTCTAAAAATACTGTTATTTTTTTTTTGGCAGACTTCACTTTTAGTGCCTTGTTATTTTTTGTTTTTTTTTAAGTTTGCACGGTTAACCGGTCGTTGGTCGTTGCATCTTGTATTTCATCTGATTTGTTTCCGTTGACTTGTTTCTTCGAGGTTCTTTTGAGCTTTTTAAAGCAAATGATCGTGACCGTGATTAGCAGTGCTGCGATCAGCAGGTAGAGAAAGGAATAATGGTGAATAATGTGTGGGGATAGGTCAGTATATTTTAGCTTTTCTTCTAGTTCTTGTGATTGGATCCCGATATTGAGGTTTTGCAGCTCTTGTTGGTCATGAAACTTTATGACGTGGACTTTAGGGTTGACTAAGTTTTGCTGCTGTGAGTATTTGGGAATGGTATACGTGAGGTTGATTGTGGGTAGATAATGATTATTCAATTTGATTTCTGTTACATTGTGGGACTGGATGAAAAGATTTTTTGTTCTTAGATAAGAGCATACCGAGAGCTCCAATATTCCAGTAGCGTTAAGCCCGTATGGGGTTATTTTGTCTTTGCATACAGATTACCACAGGCTCTTTCATAGAAAACACCCACTTGTTCGGTTGTGACAATTGAATCCATAAATCCAGTTTTGATGCTATTTGGATTTCGCACTGAGGAGGAACGATGTTAGAGTGTTTTTATAGGTCTATTTCGCACAGGTTATTTACTGAGTGGACATTGAATATAGGGTTTACTACTCGGCATAAATAATGAATTAGATCAGTAGTTCCACAGTTTTGTAGTTCGAAATTGTTCAGTGAGTAATAGTGCTCTCGATTGTAGTCTATTACTAGATACTATAGGGATGGTTTTATGTAGGCTATTCAGTCTTGGTGTGGTGTAGGGAGTGGCTTTGCCTTCATTAACTGGTAATTTTCTTTAAACTGTAGGGGAATCTTTAGAAGGTAAATTATTTGATTATCTACTAGTGCTGTGCGAACATTGCTCATTTGGTAAATTTGCAAGAGGTTGTTCTTGTTCTTATTGATTTGTAAAGTTAGGGTGTTTGGAATTTCTTTCTGGATGGTTTCTAGTAGGTTCTTTATTTGTTGGGGTGTTATAATGGAAGCGTGAGGTTTACCGTGACGTACATCTGCTATCAAGTCAACGAGAAGGTTTTGAGTAGTCTGATATCTTATCATCACCAAAGTGGCCAGGGATAACATAGTCCCTAATTCTATGGTTATATTTGGTTTAAGGTTTCCTACAGAAAGTATATTACTCACAATGATTAGAGATTCTACCTTTTTGTCTAAATAAATAAACTCTTCTTTTATGGCCTACCGAGTTTTGTTAAAGATGTTAGCGGTGGTGACGAATATTCATGTTTGATTTTCTATTATATTCAACAAGTGGTCTTGATTGGTTTTAAGGCTATCTATGTGGTTATTGAGCTGCAATGCATCATCCTCATTTAAGATTCCGAAAAGTGTCCTACTAACTGTACCCACAGCATTGAATAATCCCCTTTTATACCTATTTCCTTCTTCTTTGAATTTTGTACTTGAATATAACAATGTTTAAACTTTAATTAATACACGAGTACAGAAAACAAGAATTCTAATCAATGCACGCTAATTAAATTGTGTGTACTCAACATTTAACCTTTTCAACTTTTTACTTGAACAATGCTGCACAACTGTGCTGCGAAACCCCCTCATTGTTTTTTTTTTATTCATTCATATGTCATGGGTACATAATTACCTATGATTGCTGAATATCGGTTAAAGTAATTGGCGCATCATTCATACATAGAAATGTAGGGGAAACGGCTTATGTACAAGCGAAAGGCATTCGCCTCAAGTGCAATAGACCTGGCTGCTGATTAAGCTTTTTGGGTATTTCATATAAGTAAATGACTTTTGACGGGGTCAATGAATAACGCAACAGCAATTATTTGTTGCAAATTCAATGTAAGCCGCCCGATTTTGCAATTTTTAATAATGAAGAAAACAATTTATTGCGTTCATAGGGAATGAGTGAGGTCTTTGCCCCAAAAGCCATATTATGCATCTTTATGAAAGTAATGAGTGCATCCAGCGACTCATTACAACTGTCAAAGGCGATGACGGACTAATCAGAGAAGCAGATGTTAAAACTGCATCAGGAGTATTCAGAGCACCAATTCACAAATTTGCTCCTTTACCAACAGAGCGGGAAGAGGCCTGTTTTTCCTCAGAAACTGACCAAATACCAGCAGCTAATAATAAGTATTCCAAGAGAACAAGTGAATAAGGTTTGGTTATTCTCACTGCTCCAACAGCAGCGAAGAGAAAGGGCCAGGTACAACTCATTAGTAGATCCCGGTTAAAAAGTCTCGTCCGTCTTCCTCCTCTGAGAGCTTATTTTTTCTCACATGCCTAGTCATGCCGATACTACCGAGCTGTCAAATAGAAGTAATATCTTTTTAGAATCAGCCCGGCATTTATTTTGAAGGTATGGGCTCGACCCACTTAATCTCTAATGAATGGAATTTGGTCATATACCTACATACATACTATGAGATGAAATCATACTGGCAGGAGTTTGCTAGGATAAAAAACGGCACTGATATCTTAAATCATATCTGCAAGTCTATGATTGAACATCAGGTATGTTCACAGACTCATTCACAACTTCATGGAATACTGAACGAGATGGAGAAAAACAATGAATTGCTACTATATCATATACCTACACGTATCAAAAGAGCACCACTGGATATAGTCGGCAATTTGGCCAATTCCTTGTTCGGAGTATTAGATTCTCGCTATGCAGAAAAGATGGGGCATATCATAACCAATGTTGAAGGAAATCAACAACATTTGCTCGAATTATTACAAAATTAGACCTCCATCATCGGCTCCACGGCCAATATCATAAAAAGGTCAAACGAAAGAACGGAGAATCAATTACGGAATTTTGAAGGACACGTTAATCATACGATGGAACAGATGAACAGTATGCAATAAGAACTTCGCCAGAAACCTTCAATGCACTATCTCTCAGATTAACCTTAATGACGTCAAATTACAAAAGAATGCAGTCTATGTTGTTGGTTGTAGTCATAGACACACACAACGGCACAATCAACCCACTCTATTGTCACCACACCGCTCAAGGCTCAATGTACACTTATCAGGGTGAACCTGCCATCAACATTACGTCTAACAGCTGACCAGAATAACTGGTTAGAGCTACACAACCTCATGACCATGCAAAGATGAATATGACCAGCTCAAATAATCTTTCGACTCAATTTACCCTTGTTCACTTATGAAGTATTCGAATTGATAAGAATCGTCCCAGTACAGGTGTTCACGAACGACACATTTTTGGTGGTAGAACATTCATCACGATTCTTGATAATAAGTTACTAGTTAAGTTAATAAGTTTGCATCTAGATCAATTCTATCCCCCCTCGGACCATGAGATATAAGCGTGCTCTACAATTGGATATTCATTTCACATGCGCAAGCAACATCATCCGTTGATTCTGATATGAACGCTTGTGAAATCGGATTCTTACTTAACTCTCCTTCGCATTCCACGTAAAGTAAGAAATACGGACAAGGTTCCCAGATGGATTCAACTCATGAATCCAAACCATTGGATTTATGTAATGAAGAGAGAAACCAAAGTCAATATAATATGTGGCCATTCAGTTTCCCAAAGGTCATTGTTAGGATCCGGCATGCTCAATATTAGTAATGGTTGTGCCACTAAGGACGAGGTAACTACAATACAAGCCCACAGTTTTTATCTGACCTCCATGAGAAGCGCTTTCATGCCATCACAGAATCTAATTGAAATCCGCTTGAAGTCACAAAATTACTTCACAAGCCAATATCATCCTACAACATCTCCCACGATTTGTTAGAGCTGAAGCAGAGATTACAAAATCTTCTGTCGAAGAAGGAAGTCTAATGATACCACTCCTTCAAACTATTCACCATTTCAGCGATGGTTATACGAGCCTTGTCCTCGATATGGGCATTCTGACGTTAGCTTCATATTTGATCCACTATATGTGGTATTCCAATATTGAAATTATGATAACCTTGACGGACATTGGGAAACTGCCAAATTACACGAGTTCTTCATATTTTTCGAGTGAAAACGTACGAAAACGGAATGAACTTTATGCTAATTAAGCCCTGAAATTTATTAAATTCAAATTTTCCGGTACGCGAAAATCGCTATTAATACTGCTGATTTCTCGTTAAATTCAACGCCTTAACGGATTTTAATCATAGTGCGGAATATACCTAAAAAATCGATGGGACAAATAGAGTATTTTAATACAAAAAAATACTATAAATGAAAGAAACGTTCTTCAGATGTCAAGGGGCATTCGAGTATCACGTTTTAAAGCTGTGAAATCATACGTGAGTCTTTGAAAAGCAAAAGAAAAAAATTGGAAAAGAGATCTGTACAGAGACTGTATATGGTGGTTAAGATAAGATTGTATTTTTATTATAAAAAGAAAAATATTTGAATTCGGAAATATTTCCTGGTGAAAAAGAGTTCGTAGACTCGATTGAAAACTTCGTGGCGCCCAATATAAAATTATTAATTTTTTATATAGCCCACCGCTTCTCCAGCCTAGCTGGCAAAGGTTATGTACTTGATGGTAAGAACATAACAGACTACATTTTGATGTACTTCAATAGAACTTATCACATTTCATTAGTTAGTATTGGTAGCTCAGTTGGTAAGTACGTTGGATAGCGTCCTTGGAGTACGTGGTAGCCTTTCGACTTTTATAGTTTTTCTTCTCCCATGTCACACACAATTCCCGCTATCAACATTTCAATCACTACTAGACAATATGTATACTCTTGGAAATCCGAGAAATATTTGTAGAATTTCAAAGAGTTGTAAGGCTTTCACTGAGAGCAGAGGCATTGACTCAAAAGATCATACATGAAAAAAAACAAAAAGTTTCCTCTCAGAACAACATAGTAAACAGAAATGATTCAAGAAACTGCAACAGAGCTTCGGATAATAGAGTCAGCTGGAGAAGTTATGAATGAGGAAGTCCTTTGATCCCGAGAGGAGTAGTGGAGTAAAGAAAAAAAAACAAACGGTATTATCTAAATCTTGTTCTAAAAAATTTAATGTCTTCTACAGTACCATCCTCACTTTTGTCAGACCAATTTGGAAATTTCCAAGTCCTTCATTCTGTGGGAAACACATCATTTGCCTCGAGTTTTTACTTCAGATTTATTTAAAATTTCATTAACCGTTCCATCTACTTCACTTTTTTGTATTTACTTACTTACTTACTACAGACTGGGGGTGCGTAATGTTATAAAATTTCGAACATATCTAAGTATGTATAGTAATACTTGTTGCAATGAATAGAAATTAGCGTTCAACAATAGACAACATGCTGAATGGAGCTCACTTCATATACACTTATGCAGGTAAATATCTATTGCATAGTAAGTCTCAAAGATTGTGCATGCTGCGGAATGTATGTACATATGTAATCATGTAAGTACATTCATACATATATTCCATGAATCCTTTCCTGTTGGCACCCAAGAATATGGGGAATGCTTTAATTGTCGCTAACACGTACGTACAAACCATGTTGAACGCAACGTGTTCCGAATATCGTACGTAATTATTAGTGGTCGTCTGGTTATTAGTAGTTACTTGATGACTTCATGTTCCATATTTAGGTTCCACATTTGTTCGTGTGCTGAATTTTGGATTTAGACTACGAACGACTAATCCGCATGTTAACAAGAAATATCGCTTGTGTGGCTGTTATGTGCAAAATTCATGAGGGAATTATCCTTAACATAGTATTTAGAAATCAATATCCATTGTGCGCACAATTAAATTCATGGTTTGTCTTTTAATCCACGTATTTGTGACAATTATAAAATTTTGAATATCAAAATTCTATAGCGAAGGTACCTACTTATTATTTTGTATTATACCTAAATATTAGGCTGGTGAAATACATACATATGATATGAGCGAGGACTTAAACGAACTGTTTCAGAACCTTCAGATTAGCTCTACTGGTTGCAGAGGAAAGAAACTTTGTATTTAAAATAAAACTTAGGCTGCTCTGGTCCTATGTAAAGTCCGGTTGTTAAACTTGAGAGGAAATCGAATCCTAAAGAGATTTGGAGAAAATTAGCCCAGGAGAAGACAGAAAATCAAATGAAGAAGGCTAATTAACTAAGTCACATGCTCCAACATAACAACAACAGCTCCTTCATCAATTTTCTGGGGAGTGGATAAAATCGAGCTGTTTCACATGAGAAACAAGCGCGCGGTTTACGCGCGAGCGATTAATATTCGAATGCACCTAAAAAACATTGTAGTGGAATTGCAATTGCGCGCGATTACGCGCTCTTAAGTTTGATTTAGTCATCTTAACTGTGTCGATTTCTAAAAATCCCATGCGCGTTAATCGCGCGCTCGTTTCTGTGTCCGTACCCTGTACGACTACTGTCGCAATTCTGCACAACAGAAAACTTTTGGTTTTAGACGACCACGAATGCAACAAATTTTTCAGTTGGTATAGTATAACGTAAATAGTAATAGATGTGCAGTTTTTTCTATACTTGTACATTGCAATGGAACTATAAGTAGCTGGTTTAGCACTTCGTTTAGTTTTAGAAAAGCCTAAGAAACACGAAAGAAAATATTGGTGAAGAGTGTACAATCACCAAACTGCTCGTTTTTAAAAGTGGAATTTCATACGATCTTTGCGAAGCTTTCGCATTTTTTATTTTCGATTATCCATAAGATCTTTCAATGAGTTTTTGCCTTTTTTTAATTTCGTTTACAAAAAAAATTATAGCTATAAAGTTACAATCTCTTAAAATTTTTAGACATGAATATATCCATTTATTAGTAGTTGTTCCCCCGCCCCCTCCCTTCCTCTTTATTTCTGATATATGTATGTGTTATACACCTATATTGCTCAATAGCAGTCATTTTTAGATCTTGGGAAATATAAATTAATTAAATTAATTTTATTATTGAATTCCGGAAATTTTTTACATTACCAGTCCGCCCTTGTATTGCAATATCATATTTAATTTTTTTCGATTTCCGTTACATAATAACAAAAGTCTATAAATGATATTGATTTCAACGTTCATTAGATTAGTTGCAATTGCTCATTATACAAAAAGGAGTACCTTTCATTCTTATCTCTATGCAGTGATACTTGTTCTAACAAGTTAACTTAAATTGTTCATTTTATATTGCTTGCGCCCTAAATTCATAAAAAGGTAGTCGAACAGAAATCATTTATTGAAAAAGCTAACTAACATAAGTGAAGAGTACTTCGATATACACTATGAGGTCAATAGAGCGGGAGGTGATAGTACTCACCTATACGAACCAAAAATTGTATGGAAAGGGGGGGCATATCAACCGTTTAGGAGTTACAGGGTGATTAAGAAAAAAAGCTAGCTTTTCACACAACACCCCGTATATTAAAAACTACAGGGTGTACGGTCATTATATGCAGAACTTCATGGCCTTTCCAGCGACTGTTCAATCAGCCCCATACCCCTCTCCCAACAAATATTATGGTTGTCTAAACTAAAAATTTCGGATTTTCTTACCTATTTTTTTAATTTAATCTCTGTTATTTTTGCAACAAGGTCATTAACATAACTTTTTTTTATATAAAAACTGTTAGCTGTAGATTCTCCTCTTTAATGTGACCTATTACACCCTATGTGTTAACTGTAGCCGTTAAACAGTATTAACTCATAACCTATTCCGGTCCACATCGAAATTAGATGAATTTTTTAAAATGACGTACTAAGGGAACAAATTATCATTAAGAATAGGTTTGAAAATAGGTTTGAGAATAAGTTTAGAGCTAATAACTCTTAAAGGGCCTCAGATAGCACATTGCGTGTAATATCTAGATCAACTTAAAGAGGAAGGTCTAAAGTTGACATTTTTTATAAAAAAAAATTATGTTAACGACCTTGTTGCAAAAATAATAGAGGTTAAATTAAAACAAAAAGGTAAGAAAATCCGAAATTTTTAGTTTAGACAACCATAATTCTTGATGGGAAATGTGAATGGGGCTGATTGAGCAGTCGTTGGAAAGGCCATGAAGTTCTGCATACAATGAGCTCTTAACTATGACCGCGCGCCCCGTAGTTTTTAATACACAGGGTATTTTGTGAAAACTAGCTATTTTTCTTAATCATCCTGTAAGTCCTAAACGGTTGATATGCCCCCCCCCCCTCCTGCCAACCAATTTTTGGTTCGTCTACGTGAGTACTATCACCTCCCGCTCTATTGACTACCTAGTGGGAAACACCCTGTAGAATCAAATGCAATAAGTTTTGAACAATCATCTGAAGATGAACCGGTTCACATACAAAGTGAGGCATGTGACATTGAAGATAGCGATGAGGACCAGTGATAATGAAAATTAAAATATCATCAATACGTCCAGAAAAAGGTGTGGGTGTAGCCAGGTGCAGGTTTATGTAAATTTGGGCATGCATCAGATGTTATGTAGCAGCAAATATGTTTTGAATTGGGTCTTTATTTGAAAAAAAGGAGAACAACGACCATCGCCAACGCTGCTGAATGAATACGTTATTCTGAAACTTGTCCAGCCATATGTGGAAGAAATATTACGACCAATAACCTTTTCACTAGCATGTCGCTAGGGTTGAAATTATTAGCTAAAAAATAACTCCATAGTTGAAAATATTCAGGCAAACAAAAAGGAACTACCAATAGAAGGAATTAACAAAACAAACATAGCATGCCTCATTCTTCACCTCTGCTATATAAATCAAAGAATTGTGTTCTTACAATATAGTATAAAAGCAAACCAAATAAAAGAGTGGCTGTTTTAAGTTCTAAGAATAAATTTATGAAAATTGATAAAAGTGATAAAAAACTTTTTTCGGGGTCTATTATATTTTATAATAGCAAAAAATTTGAAATTGATATGACCGATCAAATGGCCAGAAAATATACAGCAAAAGTTGCTTCTCGTACGAGGCGCTTACAAATATTTTCCATTTTTTTTAGATTTGGCTGCTATAAATGCTAGGATCATATATAAACAAACGACAGGAATACAAATACAACAAAAATACTTCTTGTTTCATTTGACACAACAGCTTTTCAGTAAATATAGAAATGCAAGACAAAAAATTTCACCAGAACAGAGATCAGCTGCAACATCATCTAATTTTAGTTATCCTAACAAACGCAGAATTTGTTAAGAACGACTTTGCCAAGATAAATTTGTGAAAAATATAAAATATATGTTTGCGGAAAATATACGCACGAAAAAAATGTCCACTTTTATTTAAAATACTTTTTTTTTTGTTTTTTTTTAAGGGAAGTAAATTTTCTTTATTATTTAATATTAACTATTATATAATTTTAAATATTATAAAATGACATTAAAAATTAATTTGGAATAGCTTTCTTTATGCATTAGTTATTTTTCACAAAGCAGTAATTTTAACTGCTTTTGGGCAATTTAGGTATTATACTAAATTTCAGTCTTTCTAGTGTTAACGAGGATATTTCAAAGAATGATATAAACATACAAAAATGCAGTCCACAAGAAGAGTAACTGGCTGTTAGTTTAAAAAAAACGTAATTGGGAACAGAATATTTTTTTATTTTTTTATTTATTAAATAACAAATAATATTTTATTTGCGTATTCTTGGTATGTACTTGAATCCCATATATTATTATTTAAATGAATAAAATAAAAAATTAAATTATGAGCTAAACACTTTAATTTAGACGATTCAGATGGAGTCCATTGATAAAAATATTTTAAAACCCTTAATTGAAAGCATGACTGTACAGCTTATTAAAAAAGAAAGAGGCCCTAGTTATTACTTAATTCCATTGAAAGTAATTTTTTGCATACTTGAAGTGAATTTCTTTTCATTTTCTGTTAACTTTTAAATTTCGTCTATAGTTATGCACCACTAATAAAAGAAAAATTGAATTATAACGGTACTTAAGTAAAAATAAATTATTTTATTTTCTGTTGAAAGTTAATATTTCTGAATTCTCCTAACATCATATAATTGAATTCTTTATACTCTTTATTGAGAGCGTTGTAACCGATCGTTTCTACACATTTTATACGTATGACGTAACGGTATCGCCGTCGTGTGTGTAAACAGCTTCAAATATTAGCTATAATTTGCATATTTTAAAAAACAGCATTATTTATGGATATTCATCTAGAGTCTTTTTAAAATTGGTCCTGAGATATTATAACTTTTTTCCTAATCTGAACACAGCTTGATGTCTACTTCTTGTTCAATGGACTTTAGGGCAGTGCAACTACCTTTCTTTACCTATTGCGGGATACGCCTTTGGACCTAGGTGTTATTTTTACTGCAATTTCACTAATATGGAGTAACATTTTCTCTATTTGAAATTGAACCAAAATTTTCATACTGGTCCTTGATGCACCTCATTTGAGTGACACAATGCACTTTTGAGTTCATTTAATTATAAATTAAGTCATTATAGAGTTTCCAGAAATTTTTTGTTAAGCAGATGAAAAAAAAATTTCGTTGATTGACGCTTTTTTTTAATATGCCCTACAAATGTTTCCACAAAGTTGAATAACTGGTTGCTAAAAGTAATGCAGAAATATGTGGAATATTAGCTCGCTGTAAACGAGTTGCATTAAAACTACTGAAATTTTAACCAATTCAAAATAAAGGAGGTATAAATGTAATTCAACCAAAGTTCTTTATATCCGATATGTCATAGTTTTTAAAAATTATTTTTCGGAATATTATTGATCCATTCATATACTTGAGTTCTTCGTCAATGAAAATATTTAGGTGTAAAAGCCCTAGACGTGCTGATGCTATGTTGTTCTGGATATGATCTACCTCTTTTTCGACAATATCTAATTTGAAAAATTGTTCTAAAGCTTGACTTTCTGCGTACAGCTTAAAGTTGTTGGAATTTAGTTCATTGAATTTTTGTAAAAGTTTTACTCTATCATTGTCTATTATGTCTTTTAGCATCATGAACGTCTGGTTAAAGTTGTCATTAATTTTAATTTGTTGGTTCATATTTTGGATCAAATTGTGATTATGTAAATCAGTAATATTTAAATGTTCTTGAATATTTTGCCTATCTTCATCATTCATTGTACCATACAACCATTTCGACCAAAATTAATCAGCCCTCTCTTTTGCCTATACGATATTAGAGTTTTGATTTTGTTTTTTATTCTTTTTATGCGATTATCTAGCAAAGCTTTATATTTACTTAAGTTAAGCCTATTGAATGTAATTTCTAAATTATTGGTTATACTTAATAATTCTTCTTTATAGATTTTGCGGAGTATAATATCGAATTTATTTACTACTTCTACTGTACCTAATTTAACCTCTGAGTATCCGGAGTTTGATTCAATTTTCTCAATTAACATGGTTTGTTGTGTTGCTGCTGGTAGCATCAGAAGTATTATGGTGATGATAATAGCTTTGGTCTGTAAATTTAAATTGTCCTTTAATGTTATTTTCGTGTACATTGGACAGATTAAATTTTCTAAATTTTGGTTGCTCCTCAAGTCTGAGGGTTTTGTAATTTTTAATGAACCCCGTTTCCCTATGCTCCTCTTTTGCTAATTTCATTTTCCTTGAAATTTACCAGCCTGTCATAAATAATTTTGAGATCGATTTCCTTATTTTGAACCGATATAGATGTCGTTTTGATTGTGGAATGATAAGATCTATTGTATCTTTCTATTGCCTTAATGAGTTGTACTCTGATGGGTTGATTTCCTTCTAAATTTAGTGCTCTAATTTTTTCTGTTATCGTTCCATTAAGCCTTTCAATATCTGCGTTGCCAGTATGATTGTTAGATTTCATGACGTGATATTCTATATTTTCTATATTGCAAAATTTTGTTATGTATTGGGAATTGAATTCATTATCGTACACTAACTTTTCCATTTTATCTCTTATTGATATCATTTGTCTAACATTTTCTAGTATGGTTATGTGATTTCTATTCACTAAATGTAGACTAATGGCATGTTTAGAAAATTTATTTATGAAGTTTAAAAAGTTTTGTTTACTATTTGTATATATATGTTATGGCCCAGTATAAGGAAGATTCTTCTTCCAGCAGCCAAGGGCGCATTCTAGCGAAATAATCAGCAGTTGCTAAACAATAACCTCGCATGGTATTGTTCTGCGACTATCGGTTATTTTGCTGATTAGCCCAACAGCTGGCTGCGATGAGCGCTTAGTGGAGCAATCGACGATTACAATAATAATTAACCTCGCATGGTAATTATTATGTAAGGCGATTGTTTACTACTAAGCGACTCAGGTGCTGCAACCGGTAGAACAAACGACAAGGTTGTTGTCGTTTGTTTACATCCGCGTTGTGAGCAAAGAAAGCTTACTTCCGAGTATAGGTTCATAAAAGCCCAATGACTGGTCTGTCGAGTGCCTGTAGTATTCTTGCTGTCAAGTGTTCAGTTCAGAGTCGCGTGCCTCCAAGTTCGTCTTAAGTTACCATAAGGTAAAGTAATTTGTAAGATCTCGCGGTGTCATATATATCGGTATATATGTATAAATATTGTCAAGAATAACGATAGGTCAGTTGACTCAAAGTGAATAAAGTTTTGTAATTGTTTTCACTCGTAATTATTGGTTTTATTTATTTAATTGCTCGACGGGCACGACAATTTGGCGCAGCCGGTTAAAAAAGGTATTGAATTTTTAAAAATTTTATATATTGGGAGTTAAGCTTTTTTTAGCTGCTCCATTTTTTCTTAAACTACGTTAATTAAATTGGTGCAAAGCCTCATTTGGCTTCGCCATTTATTTAACATTTTTTTCAGCTACTCCATTTTTATTTATCGACTGTTATTATTAGAACATTTCAGAGTGAAATTTGGTTTTGCGGCGACATAGGAAACAAAAAAGTTTTGTTATAGTTGTGATTTGTGTAATTAGGTATTCTAAATGTTAGGTTGTTGGAAGGGGTTAAATTTTCGCTGTTTATTGATAGTATGCTCTTAAGAGGAAATTGTGTCTTGTATAGACATACAGTTTTAAAGATAAAGAAACGATAGTTAAAAGAGTAAGAAAAGTAGAAATTGTTTTATTTCAAGGTAAATTTTTTGTGAGAGGCGTATGATAGATAAATTTCATGAATATTATAAGGAAGCTATAAATTTAAGACGTTTCATTTGAACAGTGTTTGTGTTCTTCTAAATGTATTGTGTATTGTGTTACTCATATTAAAATCTTCTTTGACTCTTCCACTAAACTCGCGTACTGCTTGGCAGATAAATCCCTTCACATATTTTAAAGGGTAAACTTCAGTTTTGTCACTTACTTTAATTGTCGTATTAATATTACGTTTTCTCGACTGTCTCTAAAAAATTCTCCATGTAGCGTATTTTATTCTAATCGTGGGCATTTATGTTTTGTGATGTAATGATTTTCCGTTAATCAAATGTGTTAAAGTTTCCTCGCGTTTGCAATAATAGATAAAGATAGGGTTCAAGAAACATCTATGTCAGTGGGGAGGTCTAATGTATTGACCAGGGAGCAATTATTGCAATTCCAGTCACAGGAGCAGGAACTGGAAAATAAATCAGAAGAATTGAAGCAGTGCCAAACAAAGCTTCAGTATTATGAGAGAGACTGGCAATATATCACAGATAATTTAACAGGAGAATTGAAAAAACGTGTGGCGAGTGGAGATCTCAAGAATATTCTACAGGAACTAGAAACAGCCACTCAAACAAGCACGAAAGGAGAAGTTGTGGATCTTTTGGTGACTATAACCTTCGACATTATTCAAAAAGATGAAGGGACAATAGAAAAGGCACTAAAGGATAGCCGCGAGGAAACTAAAGCTCTGGTCAGAAGGTAGATACCTTAAACGTTCAATTGAAGGAAGCAGAGCAGACTGCGGCCGAACTCGAACGGGAATTGCCGATAGAATTGCAGGAGCGTCAGTCAACCACCAAGGGCAATAGCAACCAAGGAAACAGCAGAAAGTGGTCACCAAGAAGATTAGTATTTTGGGATCATCAGTCGGAGCCAAAACAAAATTCGATCGCACGCGGCAGTGTAATTAGCGTAAAGGAAAATAAGGAAATAAGACATAAGGAAAGTGGAAAATCAAACGAAGATCACATAAAAATGGTAGATATACGAGATAAAGTGATGGATATGGTCGTCAAGTACGTACCCATGTTTTCCGGAGATCGATCTCCAAAACTGGTGAAAGAGGTGTACAGATTCTTAAGCTGCGGCAAGGATTTGTACGACCGACTGAAGCCTGAGGAGCAGAACATTTTTATGAAATGTGTGAAGTATCGGTTGACAGATGATGCTTACTATCTGGTAAGTTCAGAGGAACCAAAAGATTTTGAAGCTCTGCAACTGATAATTAAAACAGCTTATATGCCGAAGAAGTCATTTAGTGAATTGCGAACGGAGATGGTGGCCTGCAGACAAAGACCAGGTGAAGACATCCGAGAATTTGCGGACCGATTGAAGGAACTGTTGAGCCAGATCAAGACAGCCGTATCAGCAAAGTACCCTGACAAGGACGGAGGACTAATAGCGGAGTTAGAGTCTGATGCAGTGGCAACCTTCAAGGGTGGTGTGCTTAATCATGCTACTCAGGTACACCTAACTGGAAGAAGGTTTGAAACACTGGAAAAAGTTCGAGAGGAAGCTCTTTACTTCGAAAGGGACTCAGAAAGACTTCAAAACATGGCACCAGAGACTCTGAAAGAAGCACAGGAATTTTCCAGAGGAAGGATACAGGAAGAATGGAGGACTAAAAACTTTAATGTCGAAAGACAGAGACCTTTTCCATCGGAATGGAGGCCAGCCCAAGCAGGAATGAACTGGGAAACTACAGCTAGGACTACACAGCAGCCCAGGTCTATCAAATGCAGACAGATGGGGCATATTTCTAGGGAATGCCAGCAATATAGGCACGAAGCATCCAACGGCCGAATACATCAAGTCAGAGTTGCAGATATAATAGAAAAAGCTTGTGGAAAATTCCATTCACGACAGGAGGGGCTTTACTGCCAATTCTGCCACACATGGGATCACTATACGGAGAACTGTCTTAGAAAATATTTAGCAGAGAAGGCCAGTGAAAAATTAAATTCTCGGAGTAAGTTCATTATAACAGTTCCATCGAACATAGCAGTAGAAGGTAAGTTAAGACTTTTAGTAGATACCGGATCCACCTGTAGCATTATTAAGGTTAATAGGATAAAAAGGAATACGCCCATACAAACACATCACAAAATTAGAATTGGAGGACTGTTCGGATCCGCTAGAAGTTCAATAGGAACTTGTGAGGCGAAGTTGCAGATAGACAACAGTCAACATGTCTGCGAATTTAACGCCATTAGTGATACCGACTCAATTCCAGCCGATGGTATACTTGGAATGGATTTCCTCAGTGGCAGAGCTATTATCGACTGCGTAAACATGAAGTTGCTGTTAGAAGAAGCAAGCAAAAGCATGGAAGAAAATGCTTCTTGTGAAAATATCGCAGCTTGCGGAAAAGTGGAACCCACAGCTTGGCAGAGAAGCAGTCAAGGAAATCTGTTCCAGGCCAGGATAGAAGAGGAAAAAATAAACATGACAGGAAAAATAGTACCTACATTACAGGACCCATTTCTGGTGCCCTGCCGGGAGAAGATCTATATCACACCTCACGAAAGTTCGGAGCTTAACAAGCCTATAACCGAAGAATCTGCCGAAGGGTTGAACAGTCACCGCAGTTATAGCAAACAGAACGGAAATAGTCTAAAGGACAGACTTGCATTTGTAAGAATCGCTAATGCAAGAGCCTGTCCTGTAAAACCACAAAATTCCTCTAATAAAAGATCTGAATGGAGCTATGAAGGTAGGACCAGTTTCTTTTCACCCCAAAAGCAAGCTCACGGGCTTTGGCGAAGAGAAAAGAATAAATTTCAAGAATATAGGAATAAATCGGTTAGAACAGAATTCAAGAAGAAATTATGGCATCGAAACTGCAGTCGTGCAGGACATTGGAATTCTACTGCAACTTTCATGGCACCCAAGCAGGTAAGTATTGGTAAATGTTCGGGAAACGGAACGCTAGGTCGGGGTTCTTCTCAGCAGAAGCCTTCAAATTCTGGAAGAATTTGGAGGGGGCGGATTTCTTAAAAATCAAAATTTCAATTATAGAACTTTACAGACTTACAGGCCGAGAAGGGATATGAAAGGAGATACCATGGTAGTCAAGGGCCTGTTTTTACTGGAGAGCGAACCACGACAACAAGCAAGGTAAACTTACAGAGGTAAAGGTAAGAAAATGTTTATATATATATATATATATATATATATATATAAATGAAAATCACAAAAATGAGAGTAACTGAATAATGAAAAGGTGAAGATTTAAAAAAAAAAATTAAAAAAAAAAGGAAAAAACGGGAATATAAATAACCCAATATGTGTAGTCGATATTAAAAAAAGAGAATGAAATTAAAAAAAAATAGATATATTACTTTGGAAGAAATATAAGGAAAAAGTTAGAAGAATATCAAATATACTATGACAATAAATGTTTAAAGTTAAAAATCGGAAACTAAATGGTAGGAAAGAAAGGTAAACACAAAATAGTACTGGAAATAAATATAGGAAAAGTTTATTGGTAAAATTTGATATGTATAAGCAAAGAAGAAGAATAGCCACTGTAATAGTATAATTTAGAGGTTAATAAAGATGAACTACAAGTAGAAATTTATAAAAACTGTGTAGTGGTAACGTTAAGAGCTTGATGGAGTTAGATATAAATTGCAGATAAATATGGCAACTGAGATATGGAAGGTTCAGGTATGCAGAAGGGAGCAACATTATCAAGCATGCAGTTGAATTAGGAAAATGAGAGGAAAAACAATGGCTATGTGGGGACTTTTGGACTATTTATTTAACTTGCATATATGTGGATGTAAATTTGGAAGTTGGGCCAGTAAAATCAGAAGAATATATAATTGGAAAGCTAAAAAAAAAAAAGTTGAATCTTACGCTCGTGGTAAATAATATTCTTTAGGTACGGATGGACTCTCGATATAATTGAGAGAACTCCGTCGTACCTATAAGAAAATGAAGAAAAGAGAATTAATATTGGTATAAACAATATCATCAATCGTTCCAGCCATCTACCCTCATGGCAATGAAATAACTTTTGTCATGTTTGTGATAAGGAAATTAAAGAAGCGCCTATAACAAGGAATGCTCATACGTTCTATTATGATCAAATTTCAAAATCTATAAATTGGGTCAAAGGTTTTCAGGAATGCACTGTAGATGGAAATATTCTATCCAAATAAATTAAAATGATGGCCTTTCATCAAATGCCAGCAGTATTGGTAATTCATAATAAGTTACCAAAGGAGACAAGAGCTGAAAGTTCAATAAGCGCAGTACAAGATCGATTGCAGTAAGATTTTTAGAGTATCTAAGGAGACTCAGAAAAGCAAACTAAAGCCAACAGCAACAGATTAGTCCCACTACAGCAAAATTTTCCAAGGCAGAGCAGCTGCACGTCAAAGCAGAAGTTGGACGCGACGTTACTGATAGGATACGGCCTTTACAGCAAGCCAAAACCATACTTTCCGCCATCATTAACAAGCAATTGGAGCGACTACAGTAAAGTTAAGATTATTAATAGTGTTAAAGAGCAGCAAGGTAGAACTATATTAAACCAAGTAATAAATTTGTAATTAATAAATAAAAAGGAAGATAAATAGACATAGTATGTATCGTTATAGAGAATACTATTTGTGAACTAGCTACTACACTGAACATTAAAAATTAAAGTACTTATATAACTCATATATGCAATCTCACAGTTTATAACATAAAGAAATGAAATGGATAAGAATTTATGGAAATACTTTTGTCCTAAAGCTAAATAGAAATTAAAATTGGAAGATAACTGTTTAAGAACTAACGATAAAATGAAATGTTTAAAAAAGTGAATATGTAAAGTAAGATATACAAAAAAGAAAAAAAAATTATCAGGAAATAATAAAACAATATATATTGTAAAGAAGAAAAAGGGAGAAAGCACTTTTAAGGTGCATGAAGATTATTAATTAAAACTTATACTAAGAAAAAAAAATATTAGAATGATTGTAACATGTACTTTTTCGTTGTTGTTGCATTTTTGTTATTTTGTGATTAGATAAACAATAAGTAAGGTTATATATTATAATATTAATGCATGCGAATTAATTAAACATTTTTTTTGTTAATCATGAAATTTTACTTAAAAAACAAATGTTAGAATAACTTGGAAGACATTATAAATATGTTGTAAAAAGGTAATAAGAAAGAAATTTAATGTGAGAAGCAAATAGGAAAGAAATGAAATATAGAGAAGATACATATGTATAAAATTTGTAATGGGAATGGATTTAAACAAAGATAATGGTAACAGAAAATATGAAATGTTAGAAAGAAAAGAAAAAATGTAAAGCGAAGAAAAATAAGAGAATTTAGTTAGTAAGTATGGAAATGAATCTGAACTGAACGCGAACCAAAATATATTCAATTTTAAGATTGTTGCACTCTTCAGATCTAGTTTCCTGTGGAAACTAGTTTTTCCAAGAGGGGAGGGATGTTATGGCCCAATATAAGGAAGATTCTTCTTCCAGCAGCCAAGGGCGCATTCTAGCGAAATAATCAGCAGTTGCTAAACAATAACCTCGCATGGTATTGTTCTGCGACTATCGGTTATTTTGCTGATTAGCCCAACAGCTGGCTGCGATGAGCGCTTAGTGGAGCAATCGACGATTACAATAATAATTAACCTCGCATGGTAATTATTATGTAAGGCGATTGTTTACTACTAAGCGACTCAGGTGCTGCAACCGGTAGAACAAACGACAAGGTTGTTGTCGTTTGTTTACATCCGCGTTGTGAGCAAAGAAAGCTTACTTCCGAGTATAGGTTCATAAAAGCCCAATGACTGGTCTGTCGAGTGCCTGTAGTATTCTTGCTGTCAAGTGTTCAGTTCAGAGTCGCGTGCCTCCAAGTTCGTCTTAAGTTACCATAAGGTAAAGTAATTTGTAAGATCTCGCGGTGTCATACATATCGGTATATATGTATAAATATTGTCAAGAATAACGATAGGTCAGTTGACTCAAAGTGAATAAAGTTTTGTAATTGTTTTCACTCGTAATTATTGGTTTTATTTATTTAATTGCTCGAGGGGCACGACATATATCCATATGAACAATTTCTTTTATTGTTTTAGGTGTTTCGATTACCTGAAATTTCTTCCTATGGTATTTTGCCCCTGAACAAATATCGCAACTATTTAAAATCTCATGGATTTTAGTTTTTAGTTTGGGATTATAAAATTTATATTTTAAGTCTTCACAAGTAGCTACTATACCTGAATGACGAAATTCTTTTTTATGAAAGAGCGATATTTGCTTCTTAATTCCTCGTCGTTTTCTATGTCTTTTGCAAAATAACTACATTTCACCAATTTTACAAAATCTCTGTTTGGAAATGGCTCTATTAATTTATTTTGCAATTTATTGTACTCGTCATCATACGACTGAGAACAAGTGGCAATTTTTCCTTTATCTATATACCTCCTGAGAACATCTGTTTCCGTTTCTAAGTCTTTCTTTTCTACGAAGATTCTTCTATAGTTGAAAATTTGTTCAAATTCCTCATCTTTATTTTCTACCAAAATAATTTGTGTTCTAAACCAATAGTTTTTAACAAGGGTATATATATAGTTTTAAACAAGGGTATATGATCGTTTAAGTCTTCCTGCTGAGAATGGACAGTTTGTACTTCTATTGAATGTAGTGGACTGGTGCTCAAATTTTCAGTATCAGCGCTTTCGAAATTTTATTCTGATGAGTTACTATCTAGATTTTCAGTATTCCCTATATTTTGAAGATCTTCCCCTATGCTTTCCTTTTCTTTGGGTTTGTTTGTCTCGAATATGTCAAGTTTATTGGTTTCTGCGTTAATTCGACTAAAAAGGTCGGCAATCTTATTCTCCTTTCCTATTATGTACTCTATCTTAATATCGTAATCGCCGAACTGTATTAGCCATCTTTGTAGCCGTGGGTTAATGTCTTAACCTGTATGCTTTGCTTGCAGCCACTTAATTGGTTGGTGATCTGTTTGCAGATCGAATTCCCTACCAAACAGGTATGGTCGAAAATATTTCGTTCCCCACACTATTGCCAGTAACTCTTTCTCGATAGTTGCATACTTTTTCTTATAATGGTTTAGAGCTCTGGAGGCATAGAAAATGGGATGACCATCTTGAGTAAGGACTGCTCCGATTGCTAATCTACTAGCATACGTTATTAATTTAAATTTTTTATTGAGATCGGGGTATCTTAATATGGGATAATAAATGACAATTTTGTTGAGTTTGTCAAACGCTGTGATATACCTAGGGTCATTAAGATTAATTTTTGCATCCTTCTTAAGGAATTTTGCATAATCTCTTACGAACAGTGGCGGATACAAGGGGAGCCCCCCCCCCCTTAGAACTCCGATCACCCCCGGTAAAAGCTCTAATTAAGTCAAAATTTATACTCTAATCAAATAAAATCAGAAAATATATATATAAAAAAAATCTTTTTGCTTCTAAACCCACACTAAAAAATATAAAATAATTTCTTCCTTCACAAAACTTCTCTTCATTCTATATTTCAATTAAATATTGAAATTATATTAACGTTTATTTGTGTATAAAGTTTAAAAATTTCAAGGTACAAAAAAGAAAGCAAAGTCTGAGCAATCTGATATTTTCAAAAAATTTGTTTGTTTGTATTTAATGGAATATATCATCTGTATATTAGAAAGTCGTAAGTGAATATTTTATGATTTTAGTAAATCAACTTTTAAATTTTAAGCCTTCAAAAATAAAAACTGTATGATAGAAGTTTTCGCTTTGCTTTGTTTCATTGATGTTCCAATTAAATGATATGAAATTCATATTACTAAGTATTGTCTAATAATTATCGTTAACTAATATACTAGCATGTACGATTTTCTAAAGGAGATCCAATAAATAAATATTAATGTTATTTTATGGTATCAGATAACTCAATGCATTCGAATAGGCTATAGAAATTCTTAATAGAATAATACTGCATATAACTATTCTGATTCAATCAATTATAACAATTTTTTTAAAAAATTTATTAATGTATTTTAGTCTAAATAAAGCCTGAAAATATGTCTTATCCTGCTTAGACACAAAAAGGCGGCAAATCTTTTATGTTATAGTATTTTTAGAGCTCGAAGAAAACCTTTTTCTGGTCTCATTAAGAAGTTCGGTTTAAATATACGATCAATATCACGGCTGAAGTTTTATATTTCAGATTAAAGAGATCACCTGTTCTATGAAGTAAAATCGTCAGTTTTGAAAACAGAACACTCTGAAAATTAAGCTGAGTTGTTTCTTTTAGCAAAAAATTTGAAACCAGTTGAGTTTATTTCGATTACTCGTAAAAAAAATGATAGTGGGCTGTGATTTCTGTATGCTTCAAATATTTGTCTAACACTATAATATTACGAAAGCTATTCACTTCCTAGATTTGCGAATGGCCCTGTTCTGAAAACTTTTCATTAACAGATTTGTTTTGTTTGTTGTCATTCAAAAGTTGTTCTGTTTTGGTTTTGAAGGATACATTAATCATTCCATAGAAATATATATTCGCCACGTGAGCCATTCAGTATAATTTTGGTCGCTAAATACTTCTGTCCACACGGCGCAATATGTTATGTTTTTTTGAATTTGGTAAAATAAAGTAGCACTTAGATTATACGTTCAATTTTCGTTTATAATAAAACATCGAAGTAAATACCTTTGGTAATTTGAAGACACTCTGCAAATCATATCATATAACAATGGTATTGGGGTCAATGTTCGTTCCATCAATTCACTTTTTAGTAAAATCTTAACGAAGTATATTCATCTTAAACACTACAAGTACATATTCAACAGATAAAACAATGCGAAGATTGGCTCGATTCTTTATCTTTAACCCATTGTTCAACGCTAAGGGTTGTTGATAATGTACTATTCGCACAAGAATAATTATCAATTTCTACGAGGTTATCCTGAATATAAAAAAATGTTCACAATACATTTCAAAATTTTAAAAAATTGCTGAGGAGGTAATCAGTTATATTAGCCTACTGCCATTCCCATATTTTCTGATTGAATTTAATTCGAGTCCCAACTTGCTTAATAGTAGGACATAACAAATCTAAATGATGTGCGTTCATTGACGTTAAATATCGATGTCTATTTTACATTGTATATGTTATGAAAAATTCTTTTAAATTCACTCACGTTATTTTTTATTATAGATACTTAGGTAATCAGTTATATTAGCCTACTGAAATTCCCATATTTTCTGATTGAATTTAATTCGAGTCCCAACTTGCTTAATAGTAGGACATAACAAATCTAAATGATGTGCGTTCATTGACGTTAAATATCGATGTCTATTTTACATTGTATATGTTATGAAAAATTCTTTTAAATTCACTCACGTTATTTTTTATTATAGATACTTACATGACTTTGAAATATTGGAAATATTCCTCAAAATTCTATTAATCGAATTAAATCCATTAAGTCGAACAAATCCATTGTAACTATTTCCACTGATTGTACTTCCCCTGCTTTCTTTATTATACCTAAATTAAAAATAACACTTTCCACACTCATCTTTTACCTTGCACAAATAACTTCATCTTTAAGTGGGCGTAATTAGCAAGATCTATGCATCGAGGGTAATTTGTTAGCGCTATAAATACTTACTTTACCAGTTTCCGTCATTACGCCCGACTTACAAATTGAAGTTTTGTCGATTAAGTTCTACTTTGAAATGCACCCAATTAGTAGCAAACTGATTGATACAGATAGTAGCTGTACTTCATTGTTCGAGTATGCAAGTATTTTTATTAATTTAACGATATCTTCCTTAAGTTTACGAAAGTGCATGTAATACTACACAATCCCTCTCTAAACTATGAAGCAAGCTTCGACAATCGTAAATGTTGCGTTCCTTTTTTACGAAAGGCTTAAATGTTAAAATGCATTATAAATCCTACAAAAATCTAAAATATTTTAAGTAATTTTGTCCAATACTACGAAAATCTTTCATATCGAGAATTTACGACAGCTTTTTTAAATACTTTATTTTATTATTGTTTAAAATTTTGTACAGGTGCATCAAACTTTTGTATTGTTTCAAATTCACTCAGTCATTTCACCACTCTATGTACCATATAACAATACTAACAATGAGCTCATGTAACCTGTAGCCAAGTAATATACGAGGTTTGATCAAAAAATTCGGTGAATGAATGTTTATAGCAGAAACTTCTGGCGATATATCCATTTGAAGCTATCCGTCTGATAGCCCGATTCTTTCAGAAAGTAATGTTAAGGTTAAACAAGTTGTGACTTGTCAGTAGGCTTCCAGAGTATGTGTTACGCAGCCCTTGTCGTGCGTTGTAATTCCCCGATTAGCAATGGAGAAAGGGGTGGATTTGCACAATTCTTTAAAAGATCACTAAATATGACCAAAACACCTGTTGGGCGCCACGTGGTTTTCGAGTCCACGAACTCGAGGAAACGAGAAAATTTCAAACGTTATAACTTTAATGAAAAACTAAAATTAAGGCAAAGATCACTTCATGAACTCAACTTAAATCTAAACTCTCACATTAAAAGGTCATTAAATTGGCGTAGCAAGGTCACACACGAATAGCGCCAAAGTCAAAAGGTCACGTATGTATGAATATATATATGAATCTACCTAATCTTTGTTAAAAGCAAAATACAGTACTTAACTTTCTTGGGTATTCCAATTTCTTTTGGCCCCTTTTAAATCCTCTTTACAATCCTCTTTTGTTTAGTCTGCTTAACCCACTTTTCTTCGTTTCACCTTTCCTTTTTACTTAAAAAAAATAAACTTGCTCTCTACTCTGTACGCGTACTGATCTTCACTCCAAAGTCGAAGGTCGGGAACTGACTGACTCGCCTACCCAAAGTGCTTTTATTATTTCTTGCTTTTAGAAAATGACCCCTATTTGGAATTTCCGGCCCATATTTCCAATAGATTTCCCAATTTTTTTTTCTTTTTTTTTTCTTTTTCTTCTGTTTTTCTTTTCCCCAAAATATTCTTTATGATTTATATTTTCTTTGATAACTATCTGAGAATTTGAATTTCGACTCTAACGTGGAAAAAATTTTATATAATTTTCCCCTTTTGACAGGAGTCTCAAATGGCTTAGATTTTCTTGTTGGCCTTTCCTGCGGGGTTAAATATATATATATATATTTTTTTTTTTTAAGCTTTCGGCTGCAGACAGCCCAATTTGTCACCTTCTGTTCTCCGGAAAATGAAAATCAGTAGGAAAATCTTTTGTTTTCCTGTCGGTGTTGAGGTTAGGTTGTGTTTTTGTTTTTTTTTTTCTCAGGTGAATCGAGGAGAAAGCTGGACCAGGTAAATATATTTTTAATTAACTAAATTTTAATAAGTACTGCATTTTTATTGTTGATAATTTAGTGAAGGGCTTACTATTCGTGTAATTCCCTGTACGCTCCCATCATCTTAACACTGTAAGTATTTTTCCTTATTCTAAGTAATTTTCAGTCCATTAAATTTTCTTTTCTATTTCACTAATTTAATTTACTTGCAGGTATGTACATATTTCGCTCATTTGATAACAGCTTGATGGTATTTGAAGCTATTTCGTCTTCCAGGTATTTGGAATAAAGGCCGTGAGAATATATATATGGTATCCTAGTATAGGCCAAATAGGATGATGCCATAAAAAAAAAAAACATCGGATTTGTAACTACACATATATGTTCTGTATCGCAAATGATGCCCCAGGAACTAATCTCGGTTAGGAAAAATAGCCCGCTTTATATGATCCGTGAGTATTCGTTAATTCTGTCATTTAGGCCTGATCATCTGAAACAAATAAATTATTTTGCAGAATTATTTCTATTAATGAGGTATAAGGACATCCACATAACAAAACAAAGGTATAAATATAGGTGCTGACGATATTTTCCTTGGTACGTTCGCTTTTATAGCAGGTCACCACATCCCCTTAATTCTGGATGAGCTTTTATTTGTAACAAACCTCCTCTTCCTCCGGGAGATTTCTTAGGAATCTCACTAACTATTTGACCACAAATAAAAGTATTCTATGCCTCTAGCAACAACAAAATAGGACAGGCCTCAACGAAGTTTACATATTTGGAGTTAGAAAGTTATTCTAATCAGCCTGAGTATTCTTATTTTTTTTTTTTTTATATTTTTTTTGTTTGAAATCCCCAAATATAAACTCATAAAATTGATACTAACAATTCACTATGCTGTAACACCCAGGACTAACCTTGCATAAGCTTGGTTCCGTCAACTCCGTGATACGTTTGAGTCGCTGGACTTCGTACTGCGATCCCAATACCATGTACTTTGAAATTCTATAACAATAATCCAAATAGAGTATCGACCGCAGTAAACTTAAGCGGCGCATAGGTACTCGATAGTTATCCAGATAAGCTGGATGGATGCCTTATTGGGGCTACAAAAAAAAAAAAAAGAAAGTATGCTAGTCATCAATATCTTGATTTGAATGGTATACTTTAAGGTCTTTAGCATGCCAAGTACCCGCACTTTTACCTTTGCTATCCTCTAACGCATACGTCCAAGGAGATACGATCTTGGCCACTTTAAATGTCCCTATAAATTTTGGAGCGAGCTTGGCATTAAAATATTTGGATGCCTCTGAAAGAACATAGTTCTTACGCCATACCAAATCATTTATCAGAAACTTTTGGTCCCTTCTACGTAGGTTGTACGTTTGTCTAGAGGCTTCAGTTGCTTTTACTAGTCTCTTCCTAACATCTTCCATTACTTCCTTCAGAGCTAACGAATGTGATTCAGGATCTAAAATATCATCTTTATTTAATGGTCTATGTAACTTACCAAAAGTTACCATCTCACGGCCGAAGTTGATAAAGTAAGGGGTCAATCTTCTAGTTTCTTGCGTTGATGTACGGATAGCACAGGCAATCTTTGCCAAGTGCAAATCCCAAACTCTGTGGTTCTCCGACACATACGCGCGAAGCATGGATTTAATTATCTGATTCACCCTCTCAGCTGGGTTTGCCTGTGGATGATATAACGCTGTGTATCTTATCTCCACCCCGTAATTATCACACAGTTTCTTGAATTCGCGACTTCTGAATTGTGCACCATTGTCACTCACGATGACTCTTGGTACGCCGAAAATTAGAAAAACTTGATCCTCCAAACACTGAATTATAGAGTGAGCAGTCGCCGATCGTAAATGGAAAAGAACAGGAAATTTACTAAACTGGTCGACAATTGTGAGAATATAAACGAACCCTCGATTCGACCTCGGAAGTGGACCTATCAAATCTATACTTAAGTACTCCCACGGCTTATGCGCTATTCTTCGGGGTGCCATGAGTCCCGCTGGTTTCTTCCTCTCCGGTTTAGTTGCCTGACAGGTTATACACCTTTTTACATAGGTTGTAACATCCGATTTCATTTTGGGCCAGTAATAATTGTTCGAAAGACGATCGAGTGTTCTCTGTATGCCACAATGCCCTGAAATTGGAATATGGTGAGCTTTAAACATCACCTTTCTTCTCTGGTCTTTAGGGACAACTTGTTTCCAAAAATCTGCCTCCATAGCTAGAGACGGATATCTAGGATGACGATGCTTCCAAAGCGTTGAATTTTCGATTTTCCAATCGGGATATTTAAACGGTTCCTTCTCTACATTGTTCAGCATTTTAATGTACCATTTATCATCCGTTTTCGGAGGTGCGTCGATGGAATCTAGAACAGGTACTGAGCGAGATAACCAATCTGGTAAGAGGTGTTCTTTGCCCTTCCGATGGATAATATCGAAATCGTGTTGCTGAAGTCTCATCGCCCACCTAGCTAATCTGCCAGTGGGGTCCTTCAAGTTATGTAGCCACACTAAAGACGCATGATCAGTGATGATGGTGAATTTTGATCCCTCAATATATGGTCGTAATTTTTCTACGGCCCACAAAACCGCTAGGCATTCCCTTTCTGTGGTCGAATAGTTCCTCTCGCATCTGTTTAATGAACGGCTGAGATATGCGATAACTTTGTCCTGCTCGTCAATACTTTGTGTCAGAACTGCACCCACTCCAAACCCTGAAGCATCAGTGTGGATAATAAAAGGATGGTTGAAATCGGGGCATGTAAGGATCGGAGAACTTACCAACCGTTCTTTTATCTCACGAAAAGCCGTGTCGCATTCCGATGTCCATAAGAATTTTCTTTTCTTCTTCAGCAATTCAGTGATTGGAGCAATTATTGACGAGAAATGTGGGACAAATCTGCGATACCACGCTATTGTGCCGACAAATTTACGGACTTCCGAGACTGTCTTCGGATGGGGAATGTCCAATATACACTTTACCTTGTCAGGGTCTACCTGAAGCCCTTGCTCTTCCACTACATATCCCAAGTATTTAAGCTCCGAACGACAAAATTCACACTTCTCATAGTTAATTACTAAACCGGCGTTACATAACCTTTCTAAAACTTCCTGTAACACTATCTTATGCTCTTGAAATGTCTGTGTAACGATGATTACGTCATCTAGATATACAAAAACGTTGGTTTCTAAACTTCCCGAGAGTACTTTATCTATTAAACGTTGCCATGTTGCGGGTGAATTGCTTAACCCAAAAGGCATTCTCCGAAATTGGAATAGGCCGCGATTGGGTACTGTAAAGGCCGTGTACTGTTTTGAAGTCTCCTCCATTGGGACTTGCCAAAAAGCAGATTTTATATCGAGCGAAGACATATATCTCGCATCTCGCAGCTTATCCAGCGTCGCCGAAACATAGGGAAGAGGGTATGCGTCCTTTTTTGTGACTTTATTTAGTTTACGAAAGTCAACACAAAATCGGTACGTGCCATCTTTCTTTTTAACCATTACGACAGGCGAGGACCATGCACTATTCGAAGGTTCTACGACTCCATTCTCCAACATCTCATCCAACTCTTCGTTAATAATTTTTTGAATTGCTGGTGAGATGGGATAGTACCGCTGTTTAATTGGAGAAGAGTCAGTGACGATGACATGCTCGACTTGATTAGTGCAGCCCAACCTCTTCCCCATTTTCGCTTCTATTCTATTAGTAAGCTCACTAAGCTCCGTCTGCTGCTCAGGTGTTAACTTGGAGTGACTTTTGAGGGCCCCAACATGGTAAGTAATTTCATTATCGCTGAACCGCCAGGAGTTGTGCCTTAAATCCGCCGATATTCCCATGATTTGCCAAAAATCTATCCCAAATATTATGGATTGAGGTAATTCTGGAATTATCAAAACATCCACCACTGCTATACGCCCTTCCAATTCTATTGGTAAGCTTACTTCCCCAAGTACCTCTATACTTTTGCCGTCTGCTAAACACACTGTCTTGGCTCTCGTTTTCTCCAGTTTAAGCCCGAGTTTCTGTAATAATTCCCAACTCAGTCTTCCAACAATAGTTCTAGAAGCTCCTGAGTCCAATAAACCAACAACCTTAATTCCAAAAATTGATACAACCAGATGTGGACGCACATCACCCTGTATTTCTGAGAATACATAATCCACTAATGTGTTGAGTGTGTGATCATCCCTTCTGGATACCTTACTTCTAACGCAACCGGATGGACTCATAGCATGGGCTTTTTGGGAATTACTTGAGCTCGACCCGCCCGTTATTGTCGAGCTCCTCTCGCGTTTCCCGAAGCTTGATTTTGTTGACTTTGACCTAGGTTATTCTGAGATTGACGTATACTCCTGCTAGTTACCACTTGTCGTGTCTCATCTGTTCCGCTTGAGTTATTTTTTTGTTGCCTTTGATTTCCAGTGTTATCCTTACAGTGATCGCACCTGGAGCGAGTGACGCCCGGGGCCCCACAACCGTAACATCTAAGATTATTCCGACAGAAGCGAGCTAGGTGTCCTGTACGACCACAACTAAAACATTTTGGACCTGAATTTGTTGTTGAGTGGGACGCTGGAGACTGATTTGCTATTATTGAGATAGTAGGCCATTCCGTACCAACATATGCCAAGTCTGGTTCAAGGAGCTGGTTACTTCTTCTAGAAGGTGGAGGTGCATAAGCCTCGACCGAAGTGCGAACAGATTCTAGACGTCGACCCAACTCGATAAGTTCTTGAACAGTGTTAACTTCAGTAAGCCCCAATTGGGTCTGATAAAACGGATTAATATTACGTTTTAAAATCCTCAATTGGTGAGCTTCAGTTAAGGGATCGGATAATCTAGCGAACATGGTCGTCATAACCGCTGTGTATATCCCAATTGTTTCGTCTTTGCCTTGCGTCCGCTTTTTGATTTCCTCTAACAATCTGTCGTCATAATCATAAGGTAAGAATTCTTTTTTTAATTCTTGTACTAATTCTGCCCAACTACGAAATTTCGATTTATTGGCTCTGAACCATATAAGTGCTCTGCCTGAAAAGAGGTCTAAAGCAGACTGAAACAATTGCCTTTTGTTTATTCCCCGAGCTCCAGCCAGCTCATTCACTCTTTCCAAAAATGAGTTCAAGGACTGGCCTTGGTCTCCCGAAAATTTAATATCCCATTTGTACAAAGCTGCTCGAGGTCTTGAGCCAGTCATAACTGCAGTAGGTAACGATAGGTCTTCATCTGCTTCCGAGAATTCATCTTCGTCCCCTTCCGCTTTAAGTTTTAATGACCCCAAAGATAAAATCAAGTCCGCACGAACTCTACCTATCTCCTTTTTTTTGCTCTTCACCTACGGGCTTAGTTCTACTGAGTCTTCCGAAGGCCCACTCTATTTTGGTGATTATTTTTTTATAATCGCTACTATCAACCTCCCCTTCGAATTCCTCTACAAGACCTTGCACCTCCTCCAATTTCTTGTTTAAAGCTTGTATATCGTCTTCGAATTTAATGGGGTAGGGATTTACTATTGTAGACCTGCCATCCTTCTCGGCCTTTAAAACGGCACGTAAACTAATGCGCATATCATCTACCTTCCCGGTAGGTAAACCCCTCACAAGTAATTCATAAGCTAACTCTTCCTGGTTTAAACGGTTTATCTCCATTTTAAATTCGAATAGATTGTAGGTTAGTTAGATACGACACGAAATGCGAAAATGATCTTATTTTTCTGACCGAAAAAGGAGAAAAAAACTTGAAATTTAAAAGCAATTAGCCAAATACCCACAATAATTTAAACGCAGCGAATCGATTCCGATTCTACAATCTACCTAGTTAATAGGTCGCAGATAATTCTGACCATCAACTTAACTGCTGAATAAGTTGCGGCGTCAAGTGAGACAAAACAAAAAAAACAAAATTCGATTCCAGAGTTTGTCCACTCTTCGCAACCTCCAAATCCACTATCCAGGGAACTTTGGAAAATTAAAACTGAAATTTAAAACTATACTAGGAAATAGCAAGAATAATATTCAGTACGGCGTTATAACAAAATATACGTATTTCCTCGTAGAAATAACTCCTTTAATAACGGATGGAAACCTTTAGTTGTTCTGCATTTATAGATACATATGGCATCGAATTATTATCATAATTTATTGTTACTAGAAATCTCGCTTGTGTGTCAAAAAAAGGTTTTTTTTTTTTTGCTAAAACGTTAAAATAAATTCAATATGTACATGGAGAAGGAGGCAAGTACGTACAGTGATAAATATATCACACTCCACAGAAGCATCAATTCATGAATCGAAACATTTAAATAGCTTGCAGTCTTTTCCCCCGCTTTGTATTTATTGCCGCCACGAAAATTAAAACTCAATTTCTAGCACAGTAAACCGAAGAGAATTGATTTGTTAGAAACTAGGTCAGACGTTGGCCTAGGTCAGTGTTGAATTGAAGGCTAAAACAAGCAATTCCGCCAGTTCGGTTCACCAGCAACTCGTTCTGGCAAATTTGTCTCTTCAGATGAATTCTTTTATCAGCACATCTCTTTATCACTTGTCGAACTGAACGAAATTGGAATGATCTAATCACTGGGCAATGCTAGTGATGGCGACGCCGGCACTCTAGTGCAAACGTGTGGGCAAGCCAATAATTTGCTAAAACCCAATTATATCGGATTACGGCAGTGAACTTAGCAATTTTCAGTGAAATTATTGACAACTTATTATTATTATTTGTTATGTCAAGTGTAAGAAAATGAATAAGTGCTCTAAAAAAAAATGTAAATTATTCCAAAAAAAAAAAAAACCAGTGCTTAAATTATGAGCCATTTAACCATAGGTGTACACTCGACGTACATGCAAGGGAATGTGGTGTACCTGTTTCATTCAACTGGATAGAAAAAAACAAAATGAACCGGAGAATATATTTTAGTAAGTCTATTATTATTATTTTATAAGAAAAAAAATTTTTTTTTTTTTTTATTTCAAAATTAATTATAATGTCTGTATGTTGCTTCGTGTTTCATAAATGGCGCTCCTTGCTACTTTCCAAGTAACAACTTATACTAATGCGATTTCATTTCCATTTCCCCTTGCAACATTTCCTTGTGTTGTGTTAACATAGTTGCAGATACATTACAGTTGGCAACATGTTTGTGAGATAGTGATCAACCAACTTTCAAAGTATTTTCGAAACGACAAACAAATAAAAACTTTTTTTTTTCTAATATAATAAGGTGTTTAGGCCCCACGTTGGGCGCCAAATTTGTTACTCAGCCCTTGTCGTGCGTTGTAATTCCCCGATTAGCAATGGAGAAAGGGGTGGATTTGCACAATTCTTTAAAAGATCACTAAATATGACCAAAACACCTGTTGGGCGCCACGTGGTTTTCGAGTCCACGAACTCGAGGAAAACGAGAAAATTTCAAACGTTATAACTTTAATGAAAAACTAAAATTAAGGCAAAGATCACTTCATGAACTCAACTTAAATCTAAACTCTCACATTAAAAGGTCATTAAATTGGCGTAGCAAGGTCACACACGAATAGCGCCAAAGTCAAAAGGTCACGTATGTATGAATATATATATGAATCTACCTAATCTTTGTTAAAAGCAAAATACAGTACTTAACTTTCTTGGGTATTCCAATTTCTTTTGGCCCCTTTTAAATCCTCTTTACAATCCTCTTTTGTTTAGTCTGCTTAACCCACTTTTCTTCGTTTCACCTTTCCTTTTTACTTAAAAAAAATAAACTTGCTCTCTACTCTGTACGCGTACTGATCTTCACTCCAAAGTCGAAGGTCGGGAACTGACTGACTCGCCTACCCAAAGTGCTTTTATTATTTCTTGCTTTTAGAAAATGACCCCTATTTGGAATTTCCGGCCCATATTTCCAATAGATTTCCCAATTGGGACAACCGTTTCCAGTCGGTTGAAAATTTTAATAATAATTTTTTTTTTCTTTTTTTTTTTTCTTTTTCTGTTTTTCTTTTCCCCAAAATATTCTTTATGATTTATATTTTCTTTGATAACTATCTGAGAATTTGAATTTCGACTCTAACGTGGAAAAAATTGTATATAATTTTCCCCTCTTGACAGGAGTCTCAAATTGCTTAGATTTTCTTGTTGGCCTTTCCCGCGGGGTTAAATATATATATATATATTTTTTTTTTAAGCTTTCGGCTGCAGACAGCCCAATTTGTCACCTTCTGTTCTCCGGAAAATGAAAATCAGTAGGAAAATCTTTTGTTTTCCTGTCGGTGTTGAGGTTAGGTTGTGTTTTTGTTTTTTTTTTTTTCAGGTGAATCGAGGAGAAAGCTGGACCAGGTAAATATATTTTTAATTAACTAAATTTTAATAAGTACTGCATTTTTATTGTTGATAATTTAGTGAAGGGCTTACTATTCGTGTAATTCCCTGTACGCTCCCATCATCTTAACACTGTAAGTATTTTTCCTTAATTCTAAGTAATTTTCAGTCCATTAAATTTTCTTTTCTATTTCATTAATTTAATTTACTTGCAGGTATGTACATATTTCGCTCATTTGATAACAGCTTGATGGTATTTGAAGCTATTTCGTCTTCCAGGTATTTGGAATAAAGGCCGTGAGAATATATATATGGTATCCTAGTATAGGCCAAATAGGATGATGCCATCAAAAAAAAAAAAACATCGGATTTGTAACTACACATATATGTTCTGTATCGCAAATGATGCCCCAGGAACTAATCTCGGTTAGGAAAAATAGCCCGCTTTATATGATCCGTGAGTATTCGTTAATTCTGTCATTTAGGCCTGATCATCTGAAACAAATAAATTATTTTGCAGAATTATTTCTATTAATGAGGTATAAGAACATCCACATAACAAAACAAAGGTATAAATATAGGTGCTGACGATATTTTCCTTGGTACGTTCGCTTTTATAGCAGGTCACCACATCCCCTTAATTCTGGATGAGCTTTTATTTGTAACATATGAAGGTTAACGTCATGTTTACCGTGTGTCGCATATTATGGATTTCGAAAAATGTGTTAATATTACATTTTGATTTAGTTGGAAAAAGTGCCAAAGAAGCTCATAAATAGTTAAAATCAGTATATAGAGATAATGCACTGACTATAAATGATTTGATCCATTTAAAAGCAAAAATGAGTGGGTTGAAGACGAGGAATGATCGGGACGTCCTTGGACCTCAAAAACACACGAAAAGTGCAAAAACTGGCAAAACGAATTCATGCAAACAGGCGATTGACTATTCCAGAGCTTGGAGTAGAACTGAACATCTCGCCTCAGTCCGTGATAAGCCAGAAAATGGTTCAATGGTTTTCTCTCGCTCTCGATACGCGAGTTCTTTGGAAAAAAAATATCCTGTCTGCCCACATCCACCGTAACTCTCCGAATGTAACACCATGCGACTTTTGGCTCTTACCAAAAATAAAAACTGCGCTAGAAGAAAAACGTTTGACACCTTTTTCGACATTTGAGAGTCACGACAGAGCAGATGAAGGTCGTTCCAAAAGAACCCTTCCAGAAATGCTTCCAATCAAGGAATCGACGTTGGGATAAGTTCATCGGTAGCCAAGGAGAGTACCTACTTTGAAAGAGAATAACTCGAATTTGATGTAACTGATTACTTTTTTTTGTAATAAAACCATTCACCGTATTTTTTTATCACTCCTCAGTAGTTTCTTTCATATTTTCACTTCTAATTTTAAAAATTTTAATCGCCCCCTCCCACCACCAAACCCCGCCCCAATCACCCCCCCCCCCACACCCCAGGAGCAAATGTCTAGATCCGCCCTTGCTTACGAACATTCTGTAATAGCCTCTTATACCTAAAAATGACTTTATTTGTTTTTAGATGGTTGGAAACTTTAGATTTTGAATTACTTCTTTTTATACCCTAGATGAAATCATAGTTGTCATTCCGTTTGTAACACCTCGAAATAATGATGGTAGAGCAAAATGGATTGGACACCCATTCATAATATTAAAAGTTATTTCGATTTTTGCATGTCCGTCCGTCCGTCCGTCTGTCCGTCTGTGCGCACGATAACTCGAGAACGCGTATACTTAGAGAGCTGAAATTTTGTACACAGACTTTAAAAAAAAAAAAGTAAAATTAAGTTCGAAAATGAGCCAAATCGGGCAACTCCTTCGTGCGGTTGCCATATAAAAATTTCGTTTTCCGCTATATATTTGGACACTGCCTGAGAACGCGTCTACGTAGAGAGCTGAAATTTCGCACATGATGTTTCTACTACATTAGCAAATAAAATGTCAAAAATGAACTAAATCGGGCAACTCCTTCTTGGTCTTGCCATATAAAAATTTCGGTTTTTTACGTATACTTTGAAAACGATCAGTCCAAGATATTTTTATGGTACCAAAAACTTCTGCAGAATACGAAATCCTATAAAATTGGTTATAATCATTTTGTCTGTGCGACAAACCGTTCTAGAAATATATGCGAAAAACCACTTCAAAATCAATACTTGAATAAATCGGTGACCATACGAAATTTAATACGGGCATTCATCTAGGGTATCCTAAGAATTGGTCTTAGACCAATTCTAGCTTTCTTACTTCTTTATTAGGGCTTGGTTTTATTCCGTCCGGTGTCAGTATATATATTAAAAAGTCAGTATATATATTAAAAAGTTGCACTTATCAATTTGTATTTTAAGTCCTGCTGATCTTAATTTACCAAAGATTTTTAGAATGCTTGTAAAATGTTCTTCCAGTGAAGTACTGAATATTAATATATCATCAAGATATACAACACAAAAATTATTTATATATTACCGCAATACTGAGTTGATCAATCTTTGGAAGGTGGAGGGAGCATTCTTCAATCCAAATGGCATCCTTAGATACTCATAGTGGCTAAATGGAGTTGAAAATGCCGACTTCTTTCTGTCAGATTCTTCCATTAAAATCTGATGAAAGCCATTCGCTAAGTCAAGCGTCGTGAAGTATTGTACTCTTCCAAGTTTGTCTAAGATACCCTCAATATAAGGGATTGGGAATTTATCGCTTATGGTAACTTCGTTTAATTTTCTATAATCGATAACAATCCTCCTTTTTTTCTCAGTTATCCGTCTTTTTAGGGACAATTCATAATGGACTATTACACGGGGAGTTACTTTCCTTAACAATATTTTATTCGAGCATGTCATGAACTTGACGCTCTATTTCTTTTTCGTGTATCTGAGGATACCTATATATATTTTACAACAAATTGGTCTGTCGGTGCTAGTAACTATTTAATGTGTAATTTCATGAGTTGAAGTCAATTCATTGCCTTCTTTAAAAAATAGATCTTCATTTTTATTGACCAATTTAATCATCTTGTCTTTCTCTTCATAATTCAAATGGTCTAGTTTTAGTTTTTCTATAAAATTATCTGAAATTCCTTCTAAGTTGTGTATTTCACTAATTATAAAAGGATATTCCAAATAAGATTTTATTATTATTATTTAGCTCAATATATATATATTCTAGGTTTGTTCTGGCTATAAAGGGTACCAAGACATTTTGACTCATAATTTCGTCCTAATTTCTACCCACTAAATTAATGAATTTCCAAGTTAGGGTACCTATGAATTTAAATTCTTTAGGCATTGTAGTAAATATTTTACTCATAATCTTATTTGTTCCATTTATGGCAGAATTATAGATGGGCTCAATTAAATTTTCTTCAGAAAATTCTGTTAGGAAATTTGGTCTTATCACGCTGGTAGCTGAACCAGTGTCTATTAAATATATAACCTTTTGGGTTAGTAGTGTTATAACTATTACTGGGTTCCAAGGCTCATTTTGAAAATTTACATCTTCGTAACTTGCACTGAATTGTTTGATTGTCTAGATTGGTAAGGGTTGCGGTTGTTCTGGTTTGATTTGTAGTTATTCCTATAATTATTTCTATATAGTCCAGAACTATTATTATGACTATTACTTGAATTAATATTTTGGTTATATCTGGGGTTATTATTTACACCGTTTGCATTGATTATAGTTCCTATTAGAAATATTATTATTATACCACTAGAGCTATTTCTATTGAAATTGTTAATGCCATTGAACATTATTTCTGTTTGAGTAATTAATACCATTAAAATTATTTCTGTTGGAATAATTGTTATTATTGAAATTATGTGTATTTCTATAATTATTGGTGCTAGATATGTTATGAAAATTGGTTTTCTTCTTGCTACTATTTGGATCTACCGCATTCATTCGTCAAGCAACTTTAACTTGTAAAATTTATTATATATTTCAATTATTGAACGATTTTCGGGAATATTACCTCTAATAAAATTATGTATTTTATTTCTAACAATTCAGCTAAATGTCGACCATTATTGGAAAGATGATATGTAGTTGGTTTATCATCATCAAATTCGTACAACTCATTCAGGTTTTAATTTATTTCTCTAATCCTATTAAACAATTCCCTTAGGGTACTCAATTTTAAAATTCTACCTTCAATAGGAAGCTCTACGTAATCCTTCCTTGGTCGAAAATATAACTTAAGTTCACTTTTTACCTCGTTCCAATTATTCATTGCATTTGCTCCTAAGCGTTGTATACATTTCTTAGCTTCAGCTTGTATTTTATCGTTGATTATGATACTGATGCAATAGTTATAGAGTCCTTGGTTGTTTCTGTCCAATTCGGTTGTCCGTTCCACAGAGTTTATGAATTCTTGAACAGTAAATTCATCTCTTCCATTGAGTACCCTTAGTCTATTGATGTAATTTAAAAATTGCTCTGATGTTAGGGAGAATTCGTTGTTTTGTTGTTGTACTGGCGGATGTGCTGTTAACTATTCAAGTCTTGACTGCCGGTCCTGTATTGCCGGATTTATTATCAGCTGCTTAACTCTCGCTTGTAAAGCCTGGATTTGCGCTTCCTGTTGTTCGATGATATTCCTAATTTGAGGATTAACTTGCTCCATTTCGTTATTTGTTATTCTATGGTTCGAATTGAAACGTTCTTGCTTATTTCTACTCATAGAGGTGTCTTCACCACTGTAAAAGCTTTAATTTTTTGTTTGGATATGAGGTTAAAATCACAAAAAATTTTTCACACTTCTTGAAAATTATTTTCTTCCACAAATTTTATTTATTGATAATCCAATCAATTAAATCATTGATTTTATTTGAGACACAAAACTTGTTTCTCGGTGTTTGCAATTTCGATTAAACACTACGTTTTCCGTTTCGTTGAGTCTCAGAGAAAAGAAAAAAATCGTAAATTTGTATCACTAGATTGCCAACCTTTTGGTAGCAATCCTATTGACTGCGCAAATTAAATTATTGTTTTTAAGTATTAATAAAAAAAAATTAAAATAAAAAAATTACTTCTTCTTTTCAATAAACTTTATTAATACAAAAATTGATTTTAACAGAAGTTTAAATTCTATTTCGCGATTTCGGAATCTAAGATCTGGCTGAAGTTAGACCGTTGCTTTACAACTAACTTAATTATCCCTTTACTTTATTAAATCTAATCTTTATTACGAAATTCTTTATCATCGCTTTTCGTGAAAAAGAATGTCGTCTGGAAATATAAAAGCGAAAGGTGAGATTTTTGTTTGCTCAGGGCTTGACTTGAAAAACAAAAATCTCATATTGCACTTCCGTACTTCGCTAATTTTTTTGCTGAGTCAGGGTTAAATCCTAATGTAACTCGCGGTGTGCGCACGGCCGCCAACTTCAAAACCGTTTTTCCACGATTCACTTTTTTGAACCTTGTGAAAGTTCTAACTCTTGAAGGTTCAGATCGGTTTGAAATTTGTACAACATATTTTTAGTATTATCACCTGTGGTGTGAACTACAGAAACAAAAATTTCAGTGACGCAAAAAAATCTAAAAAATAAAAACCGACAAAAAATTGAGTAAAAAAATGTAATGGTTCGAGTTTTTATTATAATAATTTTTTTATAATATTTTTGGTTCACACTAAAGATACATTCATTATGCACTTATAAATATGTTAAGTTTTTTCCGACACCCACATCGATGCCGAGAACCTTCACCATCATTATTGTGTTATATCTCCGCCATTTATTAATATTTCTGACTTTTTTTTTTGTTTTTACATATACTTAACGATGTGTATAAATGACCTGTAAAAAAAATGTTTTATGCGTAATTTTTTTTTTTAAACCGCGTCTAGAAAAGAATCCTTCGAAAATCGGCGAAATCGCATATATAAGGCCTTAACACAAAAATAGTTCCATTTATAACGCTAAATCTTCAATATTCCCCTTCTTGTGAGTTCTACGAGTCGTTCTCCGTTATGACACCTTTTAAAACTTAGAGATTTTAGTCCGCATACCTACTCCTCACATACATACATGATTTACCACGGATATAAAAATTTATAGGGGTGAAGTCGAAAAAATTGGTCTTTTTTCACTGCATCAGAAAATGGTTCAAAGCGTATTGAATGAACTATTTCCTTTTAAATTTAACCTTATAAAATTTTCTTTCCTTGTAGTCCTGCACTTTACATTTTCATTAGCTTTTTTATTAATCTGAGGTAAGAAGAAAAACAAATCATGGTAACTTATCTTCCTTAACAGAACATTGGATCCAAAGTGCAAAAAATTTTCCCACTTTTACTTGCCTCTCTCTACTTTCAACTCATCTTAACGAATTCCCCTTGGATGTACAAATATAGCCAAACTCGTCGCCATATACGGCGTATTTAATTGACCCAAATTGTCACATTTTTCTGCAAAGTGAGCACCAGCTGTTCATATAACGCAGTCGGGATGCGGTAAATCCCAAAAAAATAAATTTCATCCCTTATCCCCAATTGAAGCAAAGATTTTTAAGGATTTGTTTTGATGGCTTTGTGAAATGTTTGACAATCCTCTTTTGGCTTCAGGATGGGGTCTATTGGGTTGTTTTATGGCTTGTGAAAAATGCGATAATTCTTTCGTCATGTTATTTTTTAACTTAAACTTGAGGGTGAGTAAAAGATATACATTTACTTGAAAGAATAACGATCGTCATCAATGACAAGAAATTAATAGGAAAATTTATGATTTTTCATAATTTTAGATAATTTTGTTTAGTATGATATGTATATTACTTTCTTTAATAATTTTAATACTAAGCATTCTTACATTGTGTTTCGCTTACAGTACATACTTACTGGGATTGAGGCTCCACATATGGTTTGTTACAGAGCAGAAAATGTGTGGTTGAAGTGAAAAAATCTCCGCCTCACTATTACTGAGCGATTTCAGAGCTGCGAATCTTCATGAGGACAGTGATATGAGAAGACCCCTGTAACTATTTTAAGCTCTGGTTTTTTTAAAAGGAGCAATTCTTTTCTTTTTCGCCAGAGGTATACTGATATAAAAAGTTTTTCCTGATGTAGTCCTTCGTCCAGCTCATTTTCATATAGAAATTTTTTTTTCTCCAACGGATATTTAGTGTAGCTCTGACTCGATATTTGAGAGTGCCACAAAATGATTCTGAGCCAGCAGAAGGTATTACCGTACCTCTTTTACTTAGGCCGTCTGCAATTTTATTGCCCCTAAAGGTTGACTTTATTTCTCCTCGCCAGTGTTTGAGTAGTGCTAACAATTTAAAAACTCTCGTTAGCCTATAAATTCGAAACTTACTTCAATGATGTTGGTAAAAAAATGCTTTTATACCTTTTTCCTTAAAAACATAAAAAATCAGTCAAGCAATAAAAGTCAGAAGTCCTCATGAGAGTCGAATTTTATTTCATGATCAGATTTCTCTTCCAGGGATATCTGATCATGATTTAATAAATCTTATGTATGATATACTTTTAGATGGGAGAAGGGGGGACATTTGAACATGGGGTACATTTTAACAGAGAATTTCCTGAGAGATTTGAGCACTACAGAAATGATTCACCTCAGGCGTAAAAGTTGGCATGTTGTATGATACTAAGCAATCAAAAAAAAAAAAAAACTTTGTGGATAAAGTGTTGTGGACTTTGAATATGGATAGTTTTCTTCGTGTAAACTTGCTTTGTAAGTATTTTTGTTAACCTCTTCCATCATAAATATCGCAAATTTATTGAATATATATGTATTAAGAGAAAATCGTGTTTGATTGTTATTTAAGGTGGGGGGGGGTACCTTTGAACACTAAAAAGGGGGCACATGTGAACATGTTCAAACGTGCACCCCCCCCCCCCCTTTTTTTTAAATGTAACATGCCCTTTATCATGCGATGTGTTTTTTATAGGCTGAGAATATGGTGCGTACTTACAAAAAGAAGCGTCTCAATGACGTTGTAGAAGACGATATTGATGGAGCTAAAAAGGCAGTGGAAGAAGGAATGTCACTCCGTCAGGCAGCCAATATATACAATGTCAAGCATACTACATTATACTACAGATTAAGGGGAAAAGTAAGTCATAAACCAAAATTCTCATCTAAATATACTGCTCATCAAGTATTTACTTCGGAGCAAGAAAAGGATTTGGAGAAGTACATAGTTAAATGCTCACAACTGAATTACGGGTTTAGCTACATAGCTTTTAGAAAATTGGCATATAGTTATGCGAAAAAATTAAGCCAGTGCCCACAAAAATGGGAAGAATCCGAAATCGCTGGTATAGAGTGGATGAAGGGATTCATGAAGCGGCACAGGAATTTGTCCCTACGTAAGCCCGAAAATACCAACTTGGCTCGGGCTACTAATTTTAACAAAAAAAATGTCATTGAGTTCCAGCAGAATTTAATGGAAATTCTTGAGAAATTTAATTTCACGGGTGACAAGATATTCAACTTGGATGAAACGGGCATTACTACTGTTGTTCAAGCACCAAGAATAGTAACTCGAGTTGGTATTAAGCAGGTGGGGCAAACTGTATCTGCGGAGAGAGGTCAGCTCGTGACTATGTGCGCGATTATCAATGCGGCAGAGAATGCTCTTCCACCTGTATTTATATTTCCTCGGGCAAAGATGGTTGATTCCTTGATGATAGGTGCTCCTAAAGGATCTCTTGGTTTAACAAATAGTCCCTCAAGTAAATGGATGACAGCTCCACTCTTTCTTAAAACACTGCAACATATTAAGAATATTAGTATTGATGGATAACCATGAAAGCCACTGTACATTAGAGGCTGTTTTGTACGCAAGGGAAAATGGTATTGTACTCTGTACATTTCCCCCACACTGCACGCATAGACTACAGCCTTTGGATGTGTCAGTAATGGGGCCATTTAAAACTAAGTTAGCAGTTAAACAAAGTGAATGGCTCCTTAATCATCCGGGAAAAACTATTACGATTCACTATTTAGCAGGAATGGCAAAGGATGTATTGGAACAGGCATTCAATAGAATAAATATGCTACAAAAAATTAAATAATGTTTTTTTTTACGAATGAAATAAGTTTTTTTATGATTTTCGTTTATGTTTTCATAATAAAATGAACTATTTTATTAATTTTCGTTAATTTTTTTATTTCTGTAGCCGTTATTATCTTAGTTCTAATCTACCTCACATAGTGTTAAAATGTACCCCTGCATGGGGTAGCTTTGAACAGATGAAGGTAAGGCGATAACTGTTATTACAAAACAAATCTATTCACAGCTTTATTTTTCACACTCATTACAAACTAAAACCAAGCGTCCAACTTATCTATTAAAAATGCTGAGGACGAGAAAAGTGCTAATCGGAATAACCGTAAGGCAAAATATTAAAAGTTGTACAAATGTCCCCCTCTCTCCCCTACAAGATGTTCCTCGTCCATTTTCTTTCAGATGTTATCAACACATCAATATACAAATGTTATTTCAGGACACAGAGTCAATTCCATGGCATACGGTTCAATCATGTTCATCTGTCGATGAGCAGGTTAATTTTTTGTGCACTGCCCTGAATTATTTGCATGACAGGCATGTACCTCTTGTTACTAGAACTATTGTTAGTGCTCACTGCCCATGGCTGTCGAATGGCATGCTTTCTCTAATCAGTGCAGGAAACCGAGATTATAGTCTGTGGAAGCGGTTTCGGTCATCCAATTTTTGGGAGGAATATCGTATTCTACGTAATCGTGTTTCTTCTGCCGTTAAAATTGCAAAGAAAAGGTACTACTGTTCGGTTTTGAACATCAATCTTCCTACAAAACAGCTCTGGAGCAATTTAAAGTCTCTAAGCATAAATTCCAAGAAAAGATTCGTTGTGAGGCTGATACCGATGAATTAAATAGCTATTTTCTCGCTAACCATCATTCTTCGTCTTCCGAAGTCGTTATGGATTTCTTATCACTGATTTCATCCCAATCACGTGAGACCTTCTCCTTTTTGAGTGTGACTAAGGCTGATGTATTTGGATCCTTTAAGTGCATTAAATCGTGTTCTACCGGCCTCGACATGATCAACCCTAAATTTGTACGATTACTGTTGGCATTTATGACCAATGGATTGTTACATGATCACCAATCTGGATTTAGAGCCAATCATAGCTGTATGACTGCCTTATTAAAAATAACTAATGACATTAGAATCGCATTAGATGACGATAAGTTTACTGCTCTTGTATTGCTCGACTTTTCTAAGGCTTTCGATTCCGTTGATCATGGAATTATTTGCAAAAAACTTGTCAGGGAATTTAATTTTAGTTTTCATGCTGCTCGTTTGATCTTCAGCTACCTGAGTGGTTGGTCTCAGGCAGTCTTTTCTAATGGCAGGCTTTCTTCTTTTTTAGCAATAAATTCTGGAGTACCACAAGGCTCCATATAAGGACCACTTCTTTTCATAATGTTTGTTAATGATATATCATGTGAATCATTGTCAATTACACCTTTATGTAGATGATGCTCAGCTGTACCTGTCCAGACAGGTTGGATTGGTTGAGGATGCAGTATGTTACCTTAATCTGGATTTGGGGGCTTTAAATCAGTGGTCGGTGGATAATAAACCCCTGCTAAATCCTAATAAAAAAACGCTGCTCGACACTAACAATTTCCCCTCTGTAACACTCAATGGTGCTGATATATGCTTTGTGAATTCCGCACGAAACTTATGAGTTATATTCAATAGAACATTATCGTGGATTGATCATGTTGACAGTACATTAAGGAATTTATATGATGGTCTTCGTGCATTATGGGCATCTATTGACTGTATACCACTATCCACACGTTTAATGCTTGCCCGATCAATGCTTATTCCGATAATTATATACGGATGTGAAGTGTTTAGCGAACTCGATTCGTAATCGTCATATAAGCTTAATATTGCTTTTAATTCAATTGTAAGATATGTCTACAGCCTCCGCAGATATGACCACATCTCACAGTTTGTTTCATCCATCTTTGGTTGCAGCTTTGTGCTGTATTTAAAATTTCGTTGTATTTTGTTCTTGGCCAAAATTAGTAAATACCGTGTACCTAAATATTTCCATGAGTGCTTGCATTATTGCAGATCTAATAAAACAATTGCACTTATTATATGCGATCCACCTCACTAATTTCCAAGCGCCAATTCTTCGTCTTCACCATTAGACTTTGGAATAGTTTTCCAATTGCTCTAAAAAATTCTTTGGGAGCTCGCACACTCAACAGTTTTAAACACTTGCTTTTCCTTTATTTAAACTCATGAAATTCTTATGTACTTATACAGCTAATACTACTATTTCTTTATTTTTTACTTTCCTTATCTTATTAGTTTTCACTTATATCTTATTTTTCTTTATTTTCTTTTTCTTTTTTTCTTTATTCAATTGGATTATTACATATTTGCTCTGAATCGCTTGGTTAATATTATTTTTTAGCTTTTTAGTTTTAGTTTTTGATTTTTGTTTTTAGTTTTTAGTTTCTTAAATTTATTTTGAAATTATAATTAGAAGCTTGTACTAACTTAAAGACCTAGCATCGTACTTGTTCAATTGCCAATAATAAATGAATATATATCTATATTTATCTATATCTATATCGATAATATCTTTGTACGAAACTCTACGATATTGCCTGTTTATCTTCACTTTTGGGTATTTGTCTCATACTTGTTGATCAATGGTTTCACTTTCATGATTTTAACAATATTAATTACGATGCCTTATGTGCTAAAGCTTTCCCACTTGATTGTCGACCTATGTATGTACCTACGTACGTAATTTTAGCTGATAAACAGGTTAAGTACTTTACAAAGCTCATGTAATATCTTCTCGATGAACTTATCCATATTATGAAAAGTAGCCCCTGGTTGACGTTATATATCAGGAGCTTCATAAGAAGACGTTTGCAAATTCCTAAATGTTGCAAAAGTTTCCGTAGATCGCGCTTAAGGTAAAAGCTCAAGTGCTACAAAACGGCATTGAAAACACAGTGACCAATTTTTTCATTGTTTAGTGGCGAATTTTATTAACTCTAATAGGTCACACTTCAGTAGAATCACATTACGATCATACGAGGTCCACATAATCCCAACTCTCAAAAAGTACTCTCAAACTTAAACAATTCTAAAAAAAAATATTTAGGTATTGTTTAAGGTTCCCGAAAGGAGATTTGATGGTCTTTTTAATAAAAATTAATTGTTTAAATATTGGAAAATATCTGCGAAGTTAAGAGAAGGAAAACAATATTTTTTTTTTAAATCGTACTTCTTATTCAGAATTGAATTCGATAATGGAAGCTATAAGAATTTATTCACCAAACATGATATTTTAATAAAAAAATCATTCCAAAATTGCCCGTTTCAAAACGTGTATTTACTTTGAAGATCAACAGCGCGAAAAATATCGAAAAAAATGGTCTTTATGTCGAATGAAAAATCAGTATAAATGGAGAAATAATATTATCACAGAAATTATTTTGAAAAATACTTTTAATTGTGATAATTTAATATGAAAATATAAAAAAGTGCAGTAGAAAAAAATTTTTAATTTTAATTCACTTATATTGTAAAAACAATTTAGCAACCCAATTTCAATTAACACTTTTATTCGTTATATATTTTGTTAGTTAAACGGATGTTAACTGATTTATAAATAAAGGACATAAAACTATTGAAAAGAGATTTACCCACTCACTACCTGGGGTAGTTATACTAACGCCGACGATTACAGACTACTAGCTCATTTCTTTTTGCTTCTTCAAATTCTATCTTATTTCGTTATTTCCAGTAACGTGAGTTTCTGATCATGCAATTTATGCGACTTGACAATATTTGGCGTGGTAAGCACTTTTCATGAGAACGGAAATTCAATTTATGTCTGAGTCTTTACCATGCCATTGGCTTAGGTTTTAGGTTTATTTTGCACGACTCCGGTAGATCCGTTGTCGGCTCGCTTTTACTTAATGTAGGTTGAAGGTCTATATGTAACTCCAGCACACTCAACGCACATATACGCCCTACGTTCTTCGCACATTGGGCGTTTGAAAGATGGACAAAAGTATATTGTTTTTTTATCCTTGGCTCCTTTACAAATTTGCCAACGTTAGCGCTATGATGGGTATTGTCTTTCAGCATTATGGGGTAAGTCTTTTTTCAAGATCATTATGATCCCATACCTTAAATTAACTCGCAAAGTTGTAATAATGAGCATCACTTCCAACTGCGGCCGTACTAATTCTAAAGGTACCTCACGTAGAAAATTCTGAGAGCTTTCTTTCATATTTTCGCCTGCTCTCAGTTTCTGATATTGAAGAAGAATTCGCATTCACAGCTGCCTGGTCCAATATAACAGAATATATCCGCACTGGCCAACAATTCGATTTTCTAGAGGTGGTGAAAGAATGGCACAGGTTATCGAAATAATCTGTACCCCCTTTAGTTGCATTATAATGCAATATAATATCTGGTTCCATCAACAATCTTCATAGAATGCGAGTAAGAGGAAACCAGAATAACAATTTTATTTTTTTGTATGTATAGGACAGCAGCGATATTCCAGTGGATGAGAAAAAGAATTTTGTTTCCGGTGGATTTGAGCAGGATACGGTCATTTCTGCGGGGATCTCACATCTATTCTTACGAATGGTTCCTGTTATAGTCATGTTAGTGGGTTCATTTCGCATATTCGTTGACGGGAATAGACGTAAGCCAGCTATCACGTATAACTGTACTATTTTGGATGTGGATTCGAATCACTACACCTCCCGAAAAAAATATTCACAGATGTCTCAGATCGGTCCTCAAGAGTTATTTTTCCTACACACGGAATTCCATGAATCTGGAATATAAAAAGCTACATTGGTAGAAACATCGTTCACTTCATCTTGTGAAGCTGCATCGCCGACATCTATGGACATCTTGTTCTAATAATAAATCTCGCATATGCAATCTACAAGCAAGCATTACAGGCATATAACCACTGCACCGAAAAAAAAACCATTTCACTTGGATTCTCATAGTTACGTTACAGAAAATGAATATTAATGATTAGCAGCACAAAAAAAAAAGTATTTTTTCAGTCCAAAGTACACTTTGGTAACACGGGATCACCGTAACCTCACGATTTTTAAGGTCTACTTTGAACGAAATCTAGACGAGTATTGATGATACTCAAGCCGCGCTAACAGCACAGAAGTATAGTTGATATTGTGCGAACGCACACTAAAATTAAACACTTTAAACGTAAATTAAATCACTTTGCTTCAAAAATTCAGGGCAGGCATTCCCAATGACTTGCTGAGAATTTTAGTATAAAAAGCCTGTGAAGAAAAGGGACTTTCGTCAGTCGTATCTGATTACTTGAGTGCAACACATTAAATTGCATTCTTGACACCACAGTCGTAATGCATTAACTTGCGACTGTCATACCATTCAAACCGCAATCGTAATACAATAAATTACAGTTGAGAAGTACAGTACCATAAGTTGATACTATCTCAGAAGTACAGTACAATAAATTGATGCTATCTATCCGGTTCTAACCAAAGGATTCACCACACCAACCACTTGTATACTGCATTAAAGCATACAAGTAAAATTCATACCACACCAGAACACCATAAGACAAACCGGTATATTTTCCGTATTAACCTTATCCTTTTCTCATTCCAGCACCTCCACCACCAGCAATAAAATAAGCTGAACCGAGTGCATTACTTAATTTTATTATTGTTGTTGTTTATTAAATTATTTTGTTCATTATTCTTATTCATTATCGTTGCTGAAAAATAAAGCACATATTTAAGATTGTTTAATTGATCTATTGTTATTTATTGACCCGGCACCCCCTTTTTATTAGTTATGACAAACCAAGAGTTTGTACAGATATAATTTATTGAGAATAAATTTAAAGAAAATAAGGAATTAATTACACAAATTACAAACTAAAACAGTTAATTTTAAAAAGTCAAGAATTAGACATTTGAGAATTCAAAAGGAATAAAAAAGATATAAATTCTGGCGTTGATGATCCAGAGTTAAAAGTTTCTCGACTAGTGCCGTGTGATTGCCGACCTTCATTCTAGCATTTTATTGTTGAATGCTCAGCAAAATTGAGTAAGTAAATTTCGCCTGATCAACAATAATGAATCGATAATTTCTATTCATTTTGCTTGAATAAATTAGGGCGAGCAATGCACTTTACTAGATTGCTGCTACTGCTGACTTCGCTGGAGCGTTGACTTTTTTTTCCTGAATAAGTTGATTAGACGGATTGATGATATATGGCGGCCCAAGCCCCATTTCTACGATTAAGGGTGTTTCGATGAAGATACCATATCAAGAACCTAAAAACAAAAAGAAACAAAGAATCAACTCTTAAAGATACAATATGTTAATACACTTATCTGCTAATTGATATTCTTTCTAATACATATGTACGATGTCCAATTTCTCTTCTGTACACATAAACATAACCTAAAATGTAAACAAATTATTAGATATTTTTGTTAATAAATCTAAATATCTATTGAGCAAACACAATAACAAATTAAAACAATTCTAAATAACGAATATATTATTTACTTAGCTCCAATTCCACCAACAGAAAACTTTTCACATTTCCACTTTACACTTACATCATGATCAAGAACTATACACTGACATTCGGACACGGTTCTGATAATGATCGCCATTAACCAAATGGAAGCACATATTCATTGTTCTTTCACCGTGAAATATTTGGCATGATCTTAACGAAAGTAGATAGTACAATATTTATCTATATGCAAAATGAAAACGTGAACCTGATTGGTGGAAATTAGTTCAAAATTCTAGAATTTAAACACTTTGTAACGATACCGTTTTTTGTGCTTGTCTCAATAGCTGAAGTAGTTAAACACTTACTTGTGGTGTGAATTCGACAGTATGATTTTTGGATTTTTGTAGAATTAAAATTATTATAAAAGGAAAGGCTATTATTCTTTTTGAGTACGTGTTAACACCCAAGTAAAAGACGTGTAATTAAATAAGAGACTCTATCAGAAGTTTGAAAAAAAAAATTAAGGTGAACCCCGGTGACCTATTACGGTTAAGACAGACATTTAAAAAAAAAAGAATTTAAAACGTTTTATCTGCATTTTCAGCTTTATATGTATATCAAGTTGGAAAAGTTGTAATGAATTTACATAAAATTAAAATTTTAAAGTTTAAAGTTCCTAGTGGCAACCAACCAAGTGTATGGCGAGACAAAGAAGCAATCAGCCATTAAATGGATCCATTTATTCATTTATTCCATTTAGTACAAAAGATTTAGATGTAAAGGCCTTACCGAAGAAACAATGTTCCAGCACCGGTTAGAAAAGTCTACTAGACAACCAGGAGCCAAAACGTCGACCAGACTAGTTCTAGCAGAGTATAGCCAGCCCCGAACCCTGATGACAGAAATAGATAGACTGGTTCGACTGACCCTTTCGGGTCGGAATAAAAAAAATTCTTAGGTACTTCCAGAGCAACACATGCGGTCCTACCAGATCATCGGAAGTTCCACCAAATATTTCTACTAGCTCCTTGAGAATTGCAATTCAAGACGTCGGATTGAGATCATTTAAGAAGATTTTAATCCTTTCCAATGAATACTTCTTATAGAATAGAACAATTCTGCTATCAAACAAGTAAAAATTAATCAATGAATTGTGCAAGTTCAATAACATAAAGAAAATAACAAAACAATAAACTTTAATATTTAATTTAATTTAATTTATACAAACAAACTTTCAACCACGACAAACTCTTCCGAATCTTTTGAAGCCTCTTCATAATTTCAACTGTTTTTAAAATAACACCTAGAAAGGTGAATTCATTATAGCCTTTCTTATCTCTTAAAATTAGAGTAATTAAAATGAGTGACATTTGTTTTTGGCTTGGTCTTTATTATGTTCATCTGATGGAATAAGATGCAATCAAAGAACATATTTCTGCTGTTCGGGGTAGGAGTTTGACTACCATAACTGAAGTGTACGTCTGTCACTGACCACGCCTTTACAGGCAGATAACAATTTATTACGGTAAAGTACTTCTCTGACCTATATAACATAAAATCCTAAATAACAATTTTCGTATACAAATTCTTCTAAATTACAACTTCAATAATAATATAGGGATAAATTAGGTAACAGAATGGAATTACAAAATCTATTAGCAATTGATTTACTTTGCCTTTTTAATGTGTTCAAATAGTTCCGAAGTAGAAATGTGCTATATTATCTTGCCATGTGCCAACTGATCCTCTCTTCACTGATGATGCGCTGATTGTGCATATACAAAATTTACCTTCTTAAAATCATCCTTATCTGATTTCAATTTTGCCCTAAATTTCTGGTGATTTATTTCTTCTCCAATATAAATGCAACTAAAAAGAATAAATAACGAGAAAATTTTCAAAAATGTAATTATTAAAACAAATTCGAATATAATAGTGTTCGAATGTTCTTTAATTCACACATATACATTCAGATACTTAAATGGTCGTTTCGATACAGCCTATCATAAAACACCTAATTACATCCATTTTCATGTCATGCTTCTATATTTCATAAAAAATCTCTCCTATTTATGTCTAGCGAAGTTAGAAAGAACTAGGAAAGATACACATAAAATTGGTTATAACTATTTGCATTATTGACGAACCATTCTAGAAAGAAATGCATGAAATTACTTCATCACTTTTTCAACAAAGATGCCTGTAGATATTACCACCTCTCAGTTTTGAAAATTGAAAGTTAGATCCTTAAAGTGGTTTTAAGTACAATATAATACATTTACAAAAAGCAAAAGCTAGAATTGGTCTAAGACCGATTTCTTACGATACCCTAGCCTAGATGAATGTCCGCATATAATTTCGTATGGTCACCCCTCTGTGTAAGTTTGATTGTTGTTACAACAGTTAGTCGGACACTCCATAGGTTTTATATTCTGAAGAACTAATAATAAAAATACGTAAAACTTATTATTTTCACAGTATACGTAAAAAAATCTATTTGGATATAACAACATCAAAACGGAATTTCCCGATTTAATCCATTTTTATATACTTGATGAAATCTATAGGATGTACTAAGTTTGTCATTCCGTTTGTAACACATCGAAATAATAATGGTAGAGCAAATTGGATTGGACACCCGCGCATAATATCAAAAGTTATTTTGATTTTTGCATGTCTGTCCGTCCGTCTGTCCGTCGGTCTGTGCGCACGATAACTCGAGAACGCGTACACTTAGAAAGGTGCAATTTTGTACACGGACTTTAAAAAATAAGGTGAAATTAAGTTCGAAAATAAGACAAACCGGGCAACTCCTTCGTGGAGTTGCCATACAAAAATTTCGTTTTCCACTATATATTTGGACACTGCCTGAGAACGCGTCGACCTAGAAAGCTGAAATTTGGTACATGGTGTTTTCATTGCACTAGCAAATACAATTTCAAAAAATATACTAAATCGGGCAAGTCCTTGGTGTTGCCATATAAAAATTTAGGCTTTTTACGAATATTGTGAAAATGATCTGTCCAAGACATTTATATTGTATATAATAATTTTTTCGATCCGACAAACCGTTTTAGAAATATATGCGAAAAACCACTTCAAAATCAAACTTTCTTCTCTGCAAGTGTGAAAATACGAAATTTCATAAGGGCATGCATCTAGGGTATCATAACAATTGGTTTTGAACAAAATCTAGCTTCTTTACTTTTTGTAATTATATTAACTATTTTAGGTCTCAATGTTGACGCAGTCTCCACATATATGTATATTGAAAAACGAAATTTTTGTGTGGCAACCCTACGAGGGACTTGATTTGTCTGATTTTCGAATTTAAATCTATAACATTTTTAATAGGATTTTAAACAAAATTTCAGCTCTATTCGTCGACGCGTTCTCGAGTTATTGTGAGTAAAGATAGACAGACGGACGGACGGGTGGATGGAGAAACGGTCATGCAAAAATCAAAACACTTTTAATATTATGTGTGGGTGTCCAATTCATTTTGCTCAACCAGCATTGTTTCTAGATGAATAACAAACTTAGTACGCATACCCTATAGTTTGAAAAACAAGATTTTTGTACGGTAATACCACAAGCGATTTGGCCGAATTTACCCATTTGCGAAGTTAACCTTACTTTTTTTCAAAAAATTAATCTTTGTCTTGTGTTTGTTTTGTGCTTTTGTTTGTTTTTTTTTTTTGCTATACATACTTCATCCAGACTAGAGCATTGAAGCCCGTTCGTAACCCAAATTAAAGAATATCTTTTCAACCGAGCTGTTAAACGATTAGAAAAATCTCAGACTAAGGGCCGTATGCACCAAGCCATTTAATTATAATTTAATTTATGTTTTAGTACCTACTCATATCCTCTCGGACAGTCAAGCCACTCTTAAAGCCTTAAACTCTTTCACTATTCAGTCAAAGATAGTCTGGGACTACCTCCAAACCCATAAAAATTTATAAAGGAGGAATAAATTATCCTTATTTAGGTGCTAGGATACATAAGCGTATTTAGGGGAGGAGCAGGCGGAGCGTTCGCTGCCCCTGGGTCACATCAACAAAATATGGCGCCTGCCTACCAACCAAATTTATAGTATACGAATTTAAGCATAAATATGCTGGATTTCTGATTTTCGGAAGAAGCAGTTTATTTCAAATAGGTATACTTAAATATAATTCTGACACCAACGGCTGTTTATTTCGTCAGACTTATACAGTATTCGCCGCAGAACGGCTTTACGATGCTGCAGAATTTTGGTATGCATATGTAATACCTACTATAACATAGCAAAAAAGATAAAGTAGCAAATAGTACAGCGAAATTTTGACCGTTTTTAGCTTGCTCATAAAGATTGCATCCACTTCATGAAAAAGAAATCCATATCAAAAAATTTATTTAAAATTTTATTTAAAATAAGTTTTTCCCTCCGAATTTTCTTCAAAATTTTTCTTCAGAAATTGTGGCCAGCAACACAAAAAAAATTAACTGATTCGGTTCTCTGGACCGCCAGACATTTTTTTGAAGATACATCATTTTTTCTTATGAACTTTTATGAACATTTTTCTTTTAATTTGTGTGAGCTGTTATGGCATGGTCGACATTTCCGAAAACAGAATTTTTTCAAAAGTTGATATAACAAATTTTTTATGAGAAGCTTTAAAGTACTTTACTAAAAGATAAGCGATTTTAGAAAGACACATGTAATCGAAATTTTCTAAAAATTTCATGAAATTTTCGGGTTTTGATAAATAAGTTTACCAGTTCTTTAATTTAATTTAGCTTATATACCTAGCATTTTGAAATGTTCGAAGGTATAATCGATAGATAGATCTTTCCATTACAAATCATTTGATGTACATATTTTGAACATATCTATCGACTTTTGAAAAAACGCTCCTCAATTGGGCTGGGTTAAAATGAAAACTGTTTTTCGAGAAACATAATATGTATAATATAACAGCGCATGTGTATAAAGTATAAGCCATTAAATATTGAAAAACTATTGTGAATTGTAAAAGGTAAGCAAGTGTGCATTTGAATTTAAATTTTTTGCATGTAAATTTATGTATAAATACATGATTGCGCCTCTATGGTAAATTTTGAACATAAATTGGAAATTTACATGTTATGTATAGAAAACAGTCTTGTGTATAGAAAATTTATGAAACTACGAGGTCTCATCAGTATGGTTATATCTGATCGCCTGATCGTTCAATCATTATTATTATTTTCATTATCATTATTTTCAGTCAATTTCAAGACGAGAAATCTCCTTCATGTAATTTTTATTTGGTTTATCCATATGCCGCCAGGCAAAAAAGGTAAAATAATCACCCAATTTTAAAGTGCAATGAGAAATCTTGCTACCATATAATTTACACTTACTTTTTATAAAAAGTATTTATATGAGCAATTGGTGTGACCTACAACATTGAACTTCTATGGTAGGTGATCAGATATAACCATACTGATGAGACCTCTCTGATCACCAGGTCGAAAAGAGAATATTTACTGTAGCCAGTCCATAAATTAAATCTTTATATGATAGATAGATTCATGTATAATAAAATAAAATTTTAATATAATTTAATATTAATACATAAACATCCATTTTCTTGGATCCCTCCCAAACGGAAACAAATCAAAAACAAACCAAATGATGAAATTCGTCCTATCGATCCCATATTTACATATTCGGATGAATACAACTTACACTGATCAGGGTATTTAATATCCGATAGGATAATGCGAGAAATGGTTCATCAAAACCGATGAAGCTTTTTCCCCTTGTCTGTTTCATAAATTACGTTTAGTCATGACTAACACCTATAGATGCATTAAAAATATCCATCAGGAGACCCAAATATCAATGATTCAATAAAACTAGCTTGTTTTCCCCAAGAAATCGCTCGTTAAATTGATTTGTATTGATAAAAGTGTAGATTTACCTGACTAGCAGAGTTTTTAAATAAAATTTTCACCATTATTATAGGGTCCATCTAGCTACACCCCGCCCATCTTCACTCGGAAAAACTGAATATGAGGAAATTATGTGATAATTATGTGTTAAACTGAAAAATGTTGTGCTACAAAATTTAGTATATTTTATATATATTTTATATTATATTAATTATATTATATTTTTTAAATATTCAAAATGCGTGGTGTAGCTCGATGACAACCTGCACCCCAACATAGTATTAACTCTACTAACAAAGTTTTGATTCATACAGGATTTATGTTCTAATTATGTGCTAATTCTTCGCCAAATATAAAACTGTTTTACTCAAAAATTGAATGGTTTTTTTTTTTTTTAATCATATTTGAATGGTGCAGAATGACCCCAAACTGCGCTTCGCTCTAGTATTAGCTTTTGTTTCCCACAGGACTTATGTGCTAATTATGTGTTAGTTTTTGTTAAATCTAAAAATTGTATACTCGAAAGTTTAGTGGGGTTTTTGATCAATCAAAATGCGGGATGTAGGACGATGTCATCTTTCACCCCGTCTTAGTTAAAATCCTGCCAAAACAAGTATTGATTCACTTAAGACTTATGTGCTGATTATGTGCTAATTGTTTGTCAAATCTAAAAATTGAGAATTCGAAACTTTAAGGGATTTTTTTTTAACTAAAATTTGGGTGCAGCACGACGTCTGTCTCCACCCCGCCCTAGTTAAAATAGTCTTGATTCACTTGGTTGGTTGATTAAAACCCTAACTAAATATTCGGGTATAACATTTTTATATCCTAGATGAAATCTATAGGATATACTAAGTTTGTCATTCCGTTTGCAACACCTCGAAATAATTATGGTAGAGCAAAATGTATTGGACACCCACGCATAATATTAAAAGTTATTTTGATTTTTGCATATCCGTCTGTCCGTCTATGCGCACGATAAGTCGAGAACGCGTATACTTAGAGAGTTGAACTTTTGTACACGGACTTTAAAAAACGAAAGTAAAATTAAGTTCGAAAATGAGACAAATCGGGCATGGGATAGCCATACAAAACTTTTGTCTTCAATTATATATTTGGAACTGCCTAAGAACGCGTCGACATAGAGAGCTAATATTAGGTACAATGTGTTTTAATTGTACTAGCAAAAAACATTCCAAAAATGGACTAAATCGGGCAAGTCCTTGGTGTTGCCATATAAAAATTTTAGTTTTTTACGTATACTGTGAAAGCGATCAGTTCAATACATTTTTATTGTACTAAAAACTTCTTCAGAATACGAAATCCAATAAAATTGGTTATAAACATTTTTCTGTCCGACAAACCGTTCTAGAAATATATGCGAAAAATCACTTCAAAAATCAAACTTGCACAGAAGGGTGACAATACGAAATTTCACACGGGCATTCATCTAGGGTGTCATAAGAATTGGTCTTAGATCAATTCTAACTTTTTTGCATGTTCCGTTAAGATGATAATTAGCCCATAATAAACACATAAATTCTTAGTGAATCAAAACTATTTTGACAGCATTTTCAATATGGCGGGATGAAGGACGATGTCATCCTGTACCTCCTTCTGATTTTGTAAAAAATCTAAAAATTTTTTGAGTTAACAATGTTTAGATAAATAAAAAATAAATCCTGTGTTAATCAAAACTTTGTTGGTAGACTTAATGCTAGGGCGGGCTGCAACTTGGCATTGTGCTGCACTCCCATTTTGAATATTTGAAAATAGCACTAAACTTTCGGACACAAAATTTTTCAATTTATCACAAAATTAGCACATAATTTCCTATTTTGTTTTCCCGGATCACGATGGGCGGGGTGTAGCTAAATGACCCCATTATTATACCTTATATGATGAAATCATTGGGTATACTAACTTTTTCCTTACGTTTGTAGCACATAAATAATGATGCTAGAACATGATGATTGAACACCCAAGAATATTATTAAAAGTTATTTTGATTTTTGCATGCCCGCTGTCTGTCTGTTTTCATGTACGTCCGTACGTCCGTTTTTATTGTACTGAAAAGTTCTTCAGAACTGGTTATAATCATTTTTACTGCCTAAAGAACCGTTCTAGAAATAAATGAGAGAAACAACTTTAACAATTTAACTTGCACAGATGTGTGACCGTACGAAAAATGCATCCGGGCATTCTTCTATGGTATCATAACAATATTAGTCTTAGATCAATTCTAGCTTTTTACTTGTTAAATATTTGAATTCATTCCCATTTAATTGTTAATCACACTTCATATATGGGATTACAATCTGCCATGCAACTACTAAATGCAAAGCTATTACTAATACGGAATTATGATGTGTATATGATTTATGTACAGTGCCTCATGCCTCTTACACATAAAATAAATCACTTATTTTTCCAATGACCCTATTATTCGTTCTAACTTAATAGAGAAACAATCTTAGTTGCAATAATTTAGGGTTATACGACGCTTCCCGCTACAGAAAAAGGGTGAAAATAAAATAAAATCTTTATCGCCCCTTTTTTTTACAATTTGATTAAAACGCCCAAATGAAAGAAATGCGTTTCAAATCGCATTACAAGGGATACCACAAATCGGGTCCGATATAATTTGCTGTGGTAAACGGATATCAAGTACACTTGCCAAGCATTGTTGCGATTTTCATCACGTTTAGAAATGTATTGCATATTTTAAATGAAAGAAATATTGTTGTCATTGAAAAAAATCAAAAATCTAACTAGCTGCTTGCAAATATCATTATTTATAACCCCGTTGTGATGATATTCGAGCACCTGGAAGATTTTAATTACTTTATAATTAATTTTTGAAAATTCAGAAAATACATCGGTGAATCAAATAAACATAATCAGTGAAAGTGAAAGTTTAAACACAATGCGACGGCCTTCATAGTTCTCCTGCGTTAAAAATGTCATATTAAGTATATAACAAAGGTACAAATACAATGCACCCTCCTACTAACTTTAAATATCTTTGCATACTCACACCAACACCACATTTACAAGTGTGAAATACGAAATATCAGAAAAAGTTGTAGCCAACATTCCAGTATTCGGTTCTAAAAGATTCATGTATTAAATTATTATGGTTTATAACTAGCGCCATATTGCAATAAACTCATATACCGCGTACATTTTTCGCAAATTCAATATTGGGTTCTAATGGACTAGATACTGAGTGTACACCGAGCATATATCAAGCTGCTTCTCAATATATAAAGACAGATTTGCGGTTTAGCGCAAATTGCAATAATTGAATTGCAAGTCTGTCTCCGGTGTAAGGTGTTTCTATGGATGGACCTATAAAAAGTCTAGGGCTCCGTCTTTTTATAGTAGTAGGCAGTGGCGTATTTATAGGGGAATTGCCTAAAATGCTTGTTCCCTCCTTTCTCTGTGAATTTCTTATAATAGTAATAATAAGGATAACACACAAACATATTCAATTTGGAAGATTTCATAGAACTCTTTGGTCCAGTTCTTGAGATTTTGACTGCGACTAAAGATATATCGGATCTAATAACTTCACGTGAAATAGGTCAGAATTATCGGCGGAGTTTCTTGTTGCTTTCATAGTAGTGCAACACTTATTTTCGTAACATTTTAATTGATAAAAACACTTTTTATACTTCACAATAAATATTGTTTGACCACTTAGGTCATCTTCAGAGGACTAACATAATTGCCTGATTATAAAAGGTAAACAATTTGTACCACCCGAGTTTACTAATTTCTGCATTTCTGCTATTGAAAGCGGAAAGTAAGTCGATTACATTTCTATGGATTTCATTAAAGCTTTCGACCGAATCTGTCACAAAATCTTAATTCATAAGGTAACTGTTCTTGGTTTTCAATTTGTTTCATACTTATTTATCTGATCGCACGCAGCGAGTTATATATAATCTGCGCAGCTCTTTCTGATGAAATATAGATAATACTTCTGGAGTTCCTCAACACTCCTCTTAAGGCTGGCTCCTTGTCCTAAATTGGATAGCTCGGTGCGCAATTCGAAAGATGGGGCGGGGCGTTAAGATTTTTGAATAAATCGCAAATTGATTAATGGAATATTTAATTAAACACCTGAGGCAACAAAATAACGTTTTCTAATTTTTAAATTTGTCCCTCAATTTTTATTGAAAATGATTTAAAAATGAAAATTCAATGACTTTTTTTTAATTTACCTGGTTTGCGGAGTGGGGCTGTCACAAATTTGAACTAAATTAAATAGATTTTTAACATAAACTTTTTGAAGTTAATAAGCAAAAAATAAAGTTTTTCGATTTTTAAAATTTATTGAAACTCAGGCAGATAAATACTGGGCATTAGACATCACTATCTTATCAGTTTCGTTTATTGAACTTGAGTATTATGACTTATTTTCCTTAATACGTGAGTGAAGGGAAGGATGGGAAGTGGAAAACAAAGGTCTCTGTTATTTAAGCGACACCACTTTCTTTTCTTTTTGTTTTAAAACCATACAAATCTTATTTTATTTTTCAAAGAAACACTACTTGCTAGATCTGTACTCAAGCTAGAGGAGCGTGCCGGTTTTAAAAAGGATAATTCAACTTTTATAAATTCAAATATAAAATTCTTTAATTCAATATATATCACTTAAAACTAATATCACAAAGTCAATTCAATAATACAATAATCCAAAACTCTTACAAATACCTTAATCTAATATATATAAAAAAAATGACTTCAATATAATTCTGAGAATTCAAAACAAGTGTCGCTAAAGGAGTTTGAATCCTTTAGTTTAGAAAAAAATAAATAAATGAATTTACTATTAATAACATGATAGAAGTTTTTGCCCGTGTAAGCACGGTAGCATTAATAGGAATAAATAGTTAGGCAGAAGTATGTTTCTGCAGCAGCAGTAAGTTCCTGCTTAAATAAGCGATAGAATAAAGCAGAAGTAAATTTCTGCAGCAGGAGTAGATTCCTGCTTAGACGTAGGATAAAGGTGAAGCAGAAGTAGATTTTCGCAGTAGGAGTAAATTCCTACTTAGGTGGGTGATGGAAAATAGCAGAACTAAATTTCTGTAGTAGGAGTAAATTCCTACATAGGTGTGGGATGGAAATTAGCAGAATTAAATTTCTGCAGTAGGAGTAAATTCCTACTTAGATGGAAGGAAAAGGTGAAGCAGAAGTAAATTTCTGCAATAGAAGTAAATTCCTACTTGGATGGAAGCAAATTTGGGTTTGGATAATTAGGAACAATCAGAGTAAATTCTGATGTGTTCAGATTAAATTCAGAATTGGGAATGGGTGATTCTGGTGTGGCTTGTCGCCTTTTTATAGCCGCCGTGAACCCTTACGTTTCGGCTTCACGATGGGTTGCCCTGCCAACGCTCGTTCTCAAAATTCCATTTGATTAAACTTTGACGGCGGCATCCAGTAGTGACGTCATAGTGTGACCATTATCGAATTAAAAGTTGGATTTCACTCACTGAACTCTTACTGCGGCGAAAACATCTGATGTAATGTAATGTCATTTGAATGACATTAGAAACGTAAATAATTGGAGGGACATGTAGGATTTGTAAGATTTGGTAAGTTTGCAATATTTATTTTATTTATTAGTTAGTTATGAGAGTTTTTGTTTATTTTCAGCTTTCATGGTATGCAGGATATTTGTAGGATACATTTGGGATGAAGGATAAGAATATTGGAATTTCACAAATAGAATTGATTCTTTGTGTCTTCTTTTTATGTATTTTAAGGAAATACATTGTTTGACGAGACATTCATCGGGATCGTGGTACATGGTAGAAAACTACATTATGTGGACTGAACGCTACTTCCTATGATTTAAAAAGATAAAAATCGCGTCGTATGGTTGAAGTGGACAGTGAAAGTACGGAATATATAAATGTCGCTTGGGTTCATTGGAATTAAAAAAAAGGATGCACTTTCACTCAATTCGCTAATTACATTATGTACTAATCTATTTGCACGTGGTCGCGATAGTTCGGTTGATAATCGCGCTGACTACAATCGCAGAGGTCGTTGTGTCGAACCCACCTCGGCATGGTCCTGCGCAACTTCCTCATACCTAGTTTCCTGTCGACTTCTATAGTTTTGTAGTTTATCCTACTTAGCCACCAGCTAAGCACAATGGGCCGCTTGGCCTCCGTGCTTGGGATCTTTAGTCCCCGTGCACCGAAAAACAATCTATTTACACAATAATATAAATGTCCGACTAAACAGAAATTAACAAAAGGAAGAGATAAGGAATCAAATCTAATTTCGTAAATACTTCTCGCCGTTGTCTTGATTTCATTCCTTATTGCCTGATTGCCGAATATTAACTAACTAGCTATCTAAAAATGATCGAATGCTGATGACTGATACTAACTGATAAGCAATGTACCATGTTTCTCAGTCTCTGTGTGCTCAATAATATTCAACAAGAATTATAATAAAGAATGCGAATCAATTGAAAACTGTTCGTTGTTCCTCTGGCTTCTAATATCGAAGCCTCGACAAAAACTGCCCTATCTGAAAAGCTTTTCTTATTAAATTCACCCCAATGCACACATTTTCCTGCTTTTGCAGTGGATTAAAAGTGCTGAATTATTCTTTTTGCTTTCTTCTGAGCGGAGATAAGGCTTCACGCAGGAAGACTAAGAATTTATGAATTTTGAAATCGAACACCTCTTAGATATAAATAGATAATAAAAAAACTAGAATTTGTCTAAGACCACTTCCTATGATACCCTAGGGCCTAGACGAATGCCCGTATGTAATTTCGTATGGCCACGCATCTCTGCAAGTTTGATTTTTGAAGTTTGAGATACTTTTTTTTTTAATTATTATGGCTAAAATTATGTTTTAGAACTTAGATTTTGTTTATTGTGGATTCTGTAACTTACCCGGCAAACAAAGCTTTCAGACAGTCCGACAAGTCGGACTGTTGTCGGAAAAGAAAAAATAATTAAAAAAATATTTTCCGAAAATCTTATATAACTCTAACGGAAATCGTATAGAATAACGTTTCCTCCGTTTCATTGGAATATTTGACGACTTCTACTATTTATCCTACCGAAATCGTAGCTATTTATGCAAGAAATTGCTTAAGAATTCTTAATTTAGATTTCGTGCCGATTTCTAGCAGACTGGCGGGAGCATATGATGAAATTTCGCCGCGTCGCTCATTTGAAATCTAGTGATTGTACAGTGCGCATTGTTTCACTTAAGAGTTGCGGTAAAAATAAGCGGTATTTTTCAGAGTTCTGCAAAAATAAATAATCTGCTGCTTGAACAGTGTGCATTATTTCGTTTAAGAAGAAAAGCTGCTGTGAAAATAAGCGGTGTTTTCCAGAGTTCTGCAAAAATAAATAATCTAGTGCTTGGACAGTGTACTTTTCAAATTAAACTGAAAAAATTATTTTTATATTATATCAATTAATACTTAATAAATTATATCGATTTCCTATGGTCATTCAATTATTTAATTTAATGGGCTTTACCAATGTTAATTTATTTTTTAGTGCTATATAATTATGATGTAATTTGAATTGCAGGTAACAACTATCCATATAAGTTTATATTTTCTTATATAATATGCAAAAGAGTACAAAAAAACGTAATTAACTGTAAAGAAACTGCTATAAATTTCTATATCAATTGTTCAACGACAATTTTTATGTTAAAAAAGTTTACAGAGTTTCCGTAAAAGATAATTATTAATTTTTGTATTATTTTGTGTGGATTATGGGAAAATAAAAACTTACATATTTGGCAATGCTATTCAATGAGCTTTCAGAGAAAAGGGGTAAAGCTTTCAGAATTCCTCACTATTTTCTTCTAGAAATCGTAACGACAATTCTTTCCGAACTCTGGTCAACCGTTTCATATAGAATTATTGAAGATTTAGCGATAAAGTCCATTCATAAATCGGCTGAATTCCAACGACACTCGTTTCAATTTCGTAGCGAAATCTAAAAGCTTTGTTTGCTGGGTTATAGACTCTAAACAACTTTAAAGTTTTTTGTAATCTATGCAATTACATTGGCTGTAGGTATTATATCAACATGCTTTTTTGTAAGTAGTGCTCAGAGCAATCGACAAAAAATGTCGTCAATAAGTTGGTATACTTCACAAACAAAATGTTTGTTAAAGACTATGTACGAAAAATGGAAGACCCGGCCCACCCCAGACAAAAATCCTAGTTATGCCAATGATGATCAATTACAAATATTTTAAGCATTTGTATTGTTTATTTAAAGCAAAACATTTAAATGGCGTATGTTGAGTTACACTAGTTCTTCTAGAACTAAAAATAAAATAAATATTCAGTGAGTAGCTTCTCGTATTAAAACGAGGAGTATCTATATCGTTCATGTGCAATGGAGAAAGAAGAACATCAGCATCCATTAAATGCCATAGATATAAATCTATTACTTGTAAACGCCACTCTCAAACCTTGAGAGTATGCTCAACATGTAAAGATTAAAATAAGAAACTAATGCTAAATTTTTAAAATAAAACTATTTTATTAATTGTTTTCAAATAAATAGTACTTTTCGACACTTTCGTTGACCATACATCATAATACATCAATCTATATACATAGTATTACATAATAAGTAAAATATTGCTTGATGTAAAAAATACTACCTGCGGCTGCTTATGTTAAATTATATAGCGCGAGTTAAGATTTTTAATTTGTTCACAAATAAAAAATAAGCATTGAATAAAGAAAACAACACAACAATTTAAATTGAATTTTAATTTATTGTAGAGAAACAAAAAGGATTAACACAACCTCTGATGATAAACTTTTGTACATGATATTATAACTTCCGACTTGTTTAACTGAAAAATATAAACTGTGCTGACTATTGAAAGCTTAATTATCTCTTTGCTAGCTCATTCCCGTAAAAACAAAAGCTAACATTCTTTCTATTATCCAGGAATGCATGAGAACAGTTGCATTTCCTGAGTTCTGTTGATTAAGCATAATTAAAGTCTTCTTCATGCAAAAATGTATTTTGATCTATGTAGTGTTTAACGATGTCTTTTACTAGTTTATCCCTACATGCAGGTGATATTGTATTATTATTTGCCACATAAGTGTTCCATATGATTTTCCGCAATTATTTCAATATTGATCAAAATCCTGCAAACATAAAATTCAAAATTATTAGTAATAACATTACTTTTTTACCTATTTACTTACGAATTCCACACTAGAGTTTATGCTATTTGAGGGGGAAAGTAGAGCAGTATTTACAAATGACACAAGAGATGAAGAGGACTCATCTGTTGCAACGCAATAATAGATGTTTTTTTAACCAAATATTTATTTTATCTGTTGGTCCTTCTAAATGTTCTTTCTGAGTATCCCTTTTGATAAAAAAAAAGTTGAATTATTCTGATATAATTTATATATGTGTCAAGTTACATTAGAAATTCTCCATTGGCAGAGCTTAGAACAAATTTGAACTAAAAGTCCTAATTCGTTAGTAGCAAAAATCCTGTCAAGGTCAGTTTTGGTAAGAAGTGGCAAAACGCCTATATTTATTCCTTTTCTAAAAAAATACGGAAAGTCATAAAATTAGAACAAGAACTGAAGCGCAGTAACCTCTTATAAAAATAGAAACATAAAAAGCAAGTGATCTACTTAAAGGTAAACGCAACACAATAACCGTATAAAACAGTGCATTTGGAAAACGTTATAGCCGTAAAAATACCTTAACTTATGTCTGCACTAAGTGTATACTAAACTAAATTTCGTGGCAATATCAAGAACTATTTTGTTCTCTATGAAATTTTAATAAGTCAAGGTGTTACACCTTGTCTTTAGATGAGAGTGCAGCGGCTCTTGTACCACTACACCAAAATTAGAATCTGAAAGGGAAGCTTTGATTAAGTGAACTCAAAATAAAAGACAACTGTTTGCTACTAAAAACAATACTGATCGTTTATTACAGACCATATTCAATTTATATTAAAATTGCACTTAACTAAGCAATTCTTAATATGTTCATACCTATCACTAATTGCGAAAATCAATACCTACATACATATTTACTAATAACTTAAAATTGCAATAAGTTGCTTGGCTATGCAAGCCGATAACAAAAAAAACAAAAACGAATAATGAAATAACTTAAATGTAAAATGCTTACCTACTTAAATTACAATCAGTCGAGTAATTCTTGCATTCTTCTCTTGCACCTTTGACTGGGTGTCATACTCATAAAAATATTTGCAATGACACATTGAATGCAAGAATTATTCGCTAGAATTAGCGTTATTGTTTTGGGGGCAAGCGCCCGCTTATAGAGCAAGTACTTGCTGATTCTATGCGACCGTTGACCCTTTGACGAGTGCAAACATTCTCCCCCACTTTGAACGAATGTTCAATCTATGATGACGCTAAAGTCCGGCTCTTTGTGATTCCTAGGTTTGGGTATTGGCACTGTAGACTGCTGCTTCTGCCTTTTTGATAATATTAATTTTGTAATTAATGATATGAACACAATTATTGTAAGACAGATACTGATATATCCAATGATGGTTGTGTGAGATGTCCGTTCGTGTATTAATTTCGGCAGCTCTAGATTTTGAGATGAGAGTTGTTGCTGTAAGAGGCTCAGTTCCTCCCTTTGTGCATGGTAAGTGGGTGAATCTACCAAGGCTGGGGCCGGTGACCATGAAACTGACGTGTTGAAATCATTAATCAGCTTCTCATATGATGTTGTTATATTACTCGGATATTTATGTTGCCCTTCGATAGTAACTGAATGATGCTTAAGTACGCAATTGGGTTGGATGGTTAGGAGGCCAGATCCATGCAATGTTGTAGTAAAGTCCTTATTTTCACACACCGCGTTGATTGTTAAGGCCTCCGTAAGTGCATATATCTATTTGTTTTTATGGAGAGTCTGAATCTATTCTGAGTTGTCTCTTATTTCCTTTAATTGACACTCCTTTGGAGTAGGTGCGTCATTTAAGAAACTGATCTCACACTTGCTGATATGAGACCCTCTGTTGTATATTGGATGATGCTGATTGCATAGATAATGTTCCTCATATCCAGTTGCCACGCATGACGATATTTCTTGATCGGACAGCGGGTAATAGTTGTCTCGATGCGAGCTGATAGCTAAATAGGTCGAATGCGGCCTTAGGAATCGTATTGGAAATACCTTCAATAACTCGAACTCTTCTGCATTTATGAGTGGTAGTTTAATTTGGAAGATTGCGAGTTTGTCAACTACCCGTCCTTGCACTATCATTAGTTGGTATAGATGTAAGATCTCATTTTGTTTCATTGGCAAGCGCAAAGTTGATGGTAAATTCATTTTAATGATTGCTATTGCTTCCCTTAGTTGTTGGGGTGCAAGCAGCAGTGGACTGATTTTTCCGTGACGGATGTCGGTTAACGTGTCTGTGAGAGATGACTGAATCCTCTGTACACTTGTGATAATCAACATTAACTGGAGGGATAATGACATCACAAGGTGCTGTACCTTTTGTTGATGGACTTCCTTTTCAGTAGTGTCGATCTGGTTGCTTAGTTGACTCAACTGATTGTTTACTGCGTGGAATTTTTCTTGAGTAGCTAGCTGATCTCGTTTTATTATATTAATAGTGGAATCTACTATGGAGGTTCGATTTTTTAGGAGAGAGAGTAAGTGATTGTCATCTTCCCTGATATCCTGAATGACTTGAGACATTTTCTCTGCGTATTCGTTGCCGAAACTCCGAATAATGAGTTACCTACGTTTCCCACGAAATTGAGTGCTCCCCGTTTTTGTCTAAGGGCTGATGAATCGGCCGAAAGCAGCTCATTGTCTCTGTCTATCTCCTCCTTAATGCAACCACTGTTAATGTCGATCTGGTAACAGAGATGCTGCACTTCACTGGTACCCTTGATTAATGCTGCATACTCAAGCCAATATGATTTCAAATCATAGTATACCACCAGATCCCATTCAGATGACACTAAGCTTGTTGTTCCCATTTTGTCAAACCGGATACCCGGGCGATTATGAAACTTTGTGTTGCTATTCCCTTGACCAACGTATCCAGAATTCTTGTTTTAGGTGTGTGATCATTTTCCACCTGTTCTGTAGATTTTTCTTGATCGGTTCTGACCTAGCATCAATTGTGGATGTTAGAGGCTCTCCAATAACAAAGTGGCCCGGTGTTAGGGCGGTCAAGTCATTCGGATCATTGGACATTGACGTAAGTGGCCTAGAATTCAATATCGCCTCTATCTCTATCATTACAGATTCTAACTCCTCATAGGTTAACGACGTTGATGCAATGCTTCTATAGATGTTTAGCAGATTTGACTGCGGCTTCCCAAAGTCCACCGAAATGAGGGGCCCTTGGTGGTATAAAATGGAAGTCAATGCCTCTTGTACTGCAACTGGTAGAGATTCTTTCTTTTGACTGATCTGAATAGATGATTTCTTTAAGTTCTTGCAGTTGATTTTTCGCTCCCACGAAGTTCGTTGCGTTGTCACAATAAAGATGGAGACAATGACCTCTTCTGCCTATGAAGCGTTTTAGTGCAGTGATGAAGGCATCTGTGGTTAGGTCACTAACTACCTCGAGATGGACGACCTTTGTAGCGAAACAGCAGAATACTGCAACGTATCCCTTGTGGGTCTTTTGCCTCTTAAACGATAATGGATTGTTATTGGTCCACAAAAATCAACTCCAGAGTTGACAAATGGCCGAGCAGGTTGAACTCTGGCAGCTGGGAGGTTACCCATTAGTTGTGTAAACATTTTCGGTTTGGCCCTTACACAACGTGTGCAGTGCTGTACTATTGATCGTGCAATTGACTTGCCCTTAATAGGCCAAAAGCGTTGTCTAGTGATATTAAGCAATGCTTGCGGACCCACATGTAAGTTTTCTTTGTGAATGTCATTCATTAACAGCTTAGTGAATTGATGAGCGTATGGCAGCAGCATCGGATGGCGTGCGTCATAAGATAGCATGGACGCTTCTAGTCTTCCCCCAACACGAACGAGGCCCTTCTCATCAAGGAATGGAGTTAAAGTGCTGAGTGAACTGTTTTTGTTCGTTTCTATAATTGATCCCCTTTGGTTGAGGTATCTCATCTAGATCGCTGCCCCATACGCCTTCTCGGAGGTATCAGAAAAAGTGTGAATCTGCATTTGTTTGGATGTTTCATGGCCAAAAACATGTCTAGGAACCTGTATGTTCTTCAGATGCCTTAGGTCGTAACGAAATTTCATCCATTTGGTGTGTGAATCTTGAGGTAGGGCCGCATCCCAATAAAGTCGAAGTTGCCATAAATCTTGCAGAAATATTTTGGCGGTGACTATAACAGGAGCCATCATTCCGAGAGGGTCAAACAATTTTGCTATGTGTGATGCTACTATTCGCTTTGACACTCTTTGTTCATTGGCTTCATTGACCTTTATACAAAAATTATCGGTCTTTGGTAGCCATGTCAAACCTAGAGTTTTGATCCGCTCTTCAGTTTCATCTGTGAAATCTAATTGCACTTCTTGATATTCTGGTTTGACGTTTTGACGGAGTCTAGGATGGTTGGCACACCATTTTCTCAAAGTAAAGCCTCCTTCGCGAAGCAATTTTGTAAGTTGCTCTTGCATTTCGAGGATTTCCACCATGCTGTTGGATCCCGTCATAACATCGTCAACATAAAAGTCAGTTTTTAAAACCTGAGATCCAAGCTGAGAGCTGATGTCGTTCCATATGTAACTGTGCATAGTTGATAGTATCTAAGAGCCTCATTTGGATGGTCTCTCCAAACTATGATGTGGTATTTTCTATCTTCCTCATCTAATATTACCTGCCGATACATTTTTTGAATATCAGCGGTAAATACAAATCGTGTCATTCTGAAACGCAGCAGGATGGCGAAGAGTTCATCTTGAATGGTTGGTCCTGCACATAGTAGTTCGTTTAGCGATATGTTTGAAGACGTCTTTGCAGATGCATCAAACACGACTCTCAGTGGTGTCGTCGTGCTATCTGGTTTCAATACGCTGTGGTGAGGCAGGAAATAATATGGTGGCTCAATAATCTCAAGGTTGATGGGTTCCATATGTCCTGCCCTTAGATACTCGTTCATAAACTCTGTATATTGACATCGTAAGGTGGGATTCTTAGCTAACCTTTTTTCTAGTGCGAGGAATCGTCTGATGGCTATGTCTTTGGATTCTCCCAGCTTGCTTGGGGCGTCAGCGAATGGTAGCTTTACTATGTAACGCCCATCGGAACTCCTTCTAGTTGTTTGAGTGAAATGATCTTCACAGCGCTTCTCTAACGGAGTGCGATTGGACTTGACTTCCATAGGCTCTTCCAGTTTCCAGAACTTTTCAATTCGTTGATCTATGCTCTCGTCTTCACTACAGATGCTGCATGTTGCTGTAGCTGGTCTTGTTACATTGATCTTTCCTGAAACTATCCAACCCAACAATGTATTTTACAGAATTGGTCCATCATTCTTCAATCTTATTTGGCCAATTGACAGTAGCTGGAGGTAGAATTCAGCACCTAGTAAGATATCGATACGTTCTGGTTGGTTGAAATCAGGGTCTGCTAGCTGAATATCGCGTGGAATAAACCACTTTGACGTGTTAATCAGTTGCGTCGGCTGAGGTGAAATAATAAGTGGAATGACGAGTGCCTCCAATCTCGCAGAGAAGCCATTTTGTTGCGGATTGCATTTGCACACTTATTCTTTTCTGTGTTCGCTGTTTCTTGTCGCCAATGCCTTGTATGCACATTGAGTCAGTTGAAGTATTCAAGTTTAACTTCTCGACTAATCTGTCAGTAATTAGGTTAACTTGCGAACCTGAATCTAATACAGCTCGACCTTCCACACATTTGCCTTGGTTGTTAATCAATTTTATTATAGCTGTACTGAGCAGTGTATATTTTCTTTGACCCTGATTGGTAATGGTTGCTACAGTTGAACCCTGATCCACCAACCCTGGCGATATAGATGGTCTGCTAATTACTTGTGTCTGGAATGTATTGGAATCTCTGACTTGTGTTGATGATGAATGATCTGGTGTAGTTAAATGCACTAAGGTGTTATGCCGTTTATTACACTTTGTGCATTCTCGAGCATTGCAGCTTGTGGCATTGTGTCCTGATCTTAGACAATTGACACACAATTCGTGTTTGCGGAGCAGACTTAATCTAGCTGCTGATGTTAATTTCAAGAAGTCCTTGCATGCGAATAACGGATGATTTCCTCTGCATAACACACAAGCAGTGTGCCTGATTGATGAGTTGGTGTGTACAACTGATGACAAGGATTTGGCGCTGTTGGATTTTCTCTGAATGTCCTCTGTATGTCTTAGTTTGTTACCCAGGGCTTCCAGTGATTGAAATCTTGTTTGTAGAAATTTCAAGAATTCTTTCATGGACTGTATCTCCCTTGGGTTGGTCAATGATTGTTCATACAAGGTATGAGTGGCTCTATCTAGCCTTTTTATCAATATATGCAATAATAAGGGGCCCCAGTCAGCAGTTGAGATTTTAAGGTTCTCTAACGCCATGAGACATTCTTGCGTTGTGTCATGTAAATTTTTTATATTGTTCGCAGATGCAGCGTCAGTAGCATGACTTGGCTGTGATAACAGTTTGTTTACCAGGGCAGATACGAGCAGTCTGCGATTTTCATATCTTTCATGGAGCATCTTCCACGCAGCTGTGTAATTGTCTTCAGATAAACTCAAGTGCCTAATGAGTCTTTCAGCTTCACCAACCAAATTCATTTTCAGGTACCACATTTTCTGAACATTTGCCATCTGCTGTTTGTGTACCATTTCAATAAACAGATCTGCGAACTGACGCCATTTTAAAGAGTCTCCATCAAACTTGGGAAGTGATATTTGTGGCAGCTTGAGTGTCGTGTTGGCTGTTATGGAGGTTGCAGCCTCTTGCGATTTTAGCAGAGAGACTCACTTGCTGTTTTTGCACCCCTTCTTCGAGCTGAATATAGTCTTCAATTTTATAGCCTACTGTGCTTGGCTCATCTGCCAGCTCCCAAATGGAGTGATTATACTCCTCTATTTTGACCCAGTATTAATTTCAGGTATGGAGTCTAATGTGGTAGTACTGTTTGGGGTGGTCATCTGACTCGTACGTATTATCAATAAGACGGCGTAAAGATTGTATAATCCCTTTTTGCCTTCTAATGATTCTTATTATATCTGCTGAGGCTTCAGACAACAACGGAGTAGACTGTTCTTCTGGTGAATTTGACTCGGTTAACGTAATCAGTGGCCTTGATGCAGTTTCTGCTGACTTGTCTTCAGATTGAGTTGCGTTATAATCATCGTTGCTGGCTTCGTCTTCCTGGAAGGACTGTAATTGTTCCTCAAAGTGGGTCTTGCATGATTCGTATATTTCGCGTATTTCTTTGTAGTACGCCTTTGTAAAGTATCCATGCTCCAGAGGAACTTTAGGTAGGCCTCTAATTTTACTGTCATTTGAATCGAAGGTGGACCAGAATGATTCCAGTCGTTTCAATCTTTCTTCGTAATACTCCTTGGTTTTTCTGTCGTCTCCGTCCTTTTGGTAGTTTATCAAAACCTTTTGCAGTTCCGTTCCTACAGCGTTCTGCTCCTTCGCTAGCTTCTCCATTACGGTTTCAAGATGATTGCTCTGAATATAGTCGGGGTCACCAATGATCAAGAACTATTTTGTTCTCTATGAAATTTTAATAAGTCAAGGTGTTACACCTTGGCTTTTGATGAGAGTGCAGCGGCTCTTGTACCACTACACCAAGATTAGAATCTGAAAGGGAAGATTTGATTAAGTGAACTCAAAATAAAAGACAATTGTTTGCTACTAAAAACAATACTGATCGTTTATTACAGACCATATTCAATTTATATTAAAATTGCACTTAACTAAGCAATTCTTAATATGTTCATACCTATCACTAATTGCGAAAATCAATACCTACATACATATTTACTAATAACTTAAAATTGCAATAAGTTGCTTGGCGATAACAACAAAAAACGAATAATGAAATAACTTAAATGTAAAATGCTTACCTACTTAAATTACAATCAGTCGAGTAATTCTTGCATTCTTCTCTTGCATCTTTGACTGGGTGTCATATTCATAAAAATATTTGCAATGACACATTGAATGCAAGAATTATTCGCTAGAATTAGCGTTATTGTTTTGGGGGCAAGCGCCCGCTTATAGAGCAAGTACTTGCTGATTCTATGCGACCGTTGATACTTTTGCCGAGTGCAAACAATATCTTTCATAAAGATTTAACAGGGAATGAAATCCTATGTAAGTAAAGTTTCGTTCGGACTGTTATAAGTAAACCTCATAACTAAACTCATTGGATAATGACTTTTACAATGAAGCTTATAACCGTTACGATCCCTGCTTTAAACAGATTTATTTGTAAGATATGTATTTCAATTTATAGTTACTTACCAATAAGCTTGTTATAAATATGTGGTAGAGTCCACTCCGCATGAATTTTGTACAAGGCACTTTCTGATAGACTTACACTAAAATTTTCCAACGTAACAAAACTAGGAACAGTGGTGTATTTGGAGGAGGGGGGGGGGGACGTGGAGGAACGACGTTCCGGCATCTTTTTTCAGAAACGGAACGCGTTCCGGTACATTTTTTAGTAGTCACCTATTGGAAATTTTTCCTCAGAAGCGATCAAAATGAATAAAAACTGTGCCCAAACATTTTTGTAAATTTCTAAGCAAAAATTAATGCTTATCTACACGTCTGCGCTCATAAAAATTGTAAGCGACCCAAGTTGACGGTCTCCAATAATGCATAAAATTTCTAAAGAAAAAACTTCCAGTAAACTTCCGAGAAAACATTGTGTGCTTTCCCTTCCCCACATCAGGTCGAGGCATCGTCGGTTTTACATTGCAGAAAAGCGTTACGGGGGTAGTATGAATGCGCAAGTCTGCGGAAGTTCGAATCCCGTCAATTACTACATATTTCATTGCGAATTGCGCCAGTAACCAGTTAGTCTCTGCAAGTAACGTTGTTGTTTAGATTATGTTATTGTGTATAACGCCAACGTTGTTTTGGTAGTTTGTGGTTTCTATTTCCATTGTAAATTATAAGGTAGTTTAATTATTTTTTAATATTAAATATAATGCATATTAATTTTAATTATTGCAGTAATATTTCGAAAATTCTACAATAAAAATTAATTTTTTATATTAAAAATTTAAAATGAGCGAAAAACGTAAACAACCCACTTTGGACAGTTTCTTTGGAAAAAACTTAAAACGCAACAAGAAGAAAATGTGCAAGTGCTGGAAACTAAGGAAAAACAAATGGATATCCCATCAACATCAACAGAAAATGTTCAAAAAGAAGCAGAATCTCCATTAATAAATTGGCCGGGTATTTGGACTGCAGATATGTGGTTAGAAAAGAAAAAAAATTATGCTTGGCTAAAATGCGATTCCGGAAAACTAGGATGTGTGAGTTGTTCGGCTATTCAAAATTTAGGACCTTTAAAGACGCAGGGAGTAAGCATCTCAAAAGAATGGAGAGGCACTCAGGTATCAGCTTATGGAAAAGATAAAGCCGCATAACTAACTTCTTTGCGAAAAAAATTGTCAAACATTGTAAAAGTTTTTCACATACAACAGCTGAGAGAATATTAAAAGAAGCAGACAAGCCAAAGCTTGAAATTATTGTAGATAAGTTGAAAGATTCTGAAATTTGTAGCACCAGTAAGGTTTTTAGAACTGCTTATTATATTGCTAAACATGATCGTCCATATTCTGATCATTTTGATTTACTAAAACTTCAAGAAATGAATGGATCTACTATAGCTCACGGATTACGATCTAGATTCAGTGCTACAGAAATTATTGATCATATGGGAATTCAAATGAAATCCATAATTTGTCAACAAATAGTAAAAGTTCAACTTATCTATTATCATAGATGAATCTACCACTTTAAGTAAAAAGTCTGGTCTTATTATTTATTTAAAATGCAAAACTGATAAAATGAAAGATCTCATTTCTTTTGTCTTGATTTAATTGAATTGCAGGATCAAACAGCTAACACCATAACAGAGGTTCTCTTAAAATGTTTGGAAAAAAGTGGTTTTGATGACAATTATTTAAAACACCATTTAATTTCATTTACAAGCGATGGGGCCAGTGTTATGTTAGGAAAAAAATCTGGTGTAGGAACAAGACTAACACAGAAATATCCGAATCTTATTACATGGCATTGTCTAAACCATAAACTCGAATTGTCGGTAGGAGATGCTATTTCTGAGGTTAATGGGGTTAACCAGTTTCAAATATTTATGCACAAGTTATACTCCATATATAGTCAATCTCCGAAAAATCGAAGAGAAATTGAAACATGTGCAACTACTCTCGGTGTAGAAATTAAACGTATTGGACGTATATTCAACGTCAGATAGGTAGCCAGCTCCTTTAGGACTGTATCAGCAGTTTGGCAGAATTGGTCATCTTTATGTCATCATTTCGAAAATGCGAGTAAAGACAACAACCGCACTAAAACGGAACAACCCATCTTCAATGGATTATGTAAATAAAAATAATAATAATAAGAATATCATCGAAACAATTTATTCAAAATTTGGCCTTAATGTATGATGTTCTATTCGAGCTATCTATTCTATCAAAAGCATTGCAAAAAAGAACAGCTTCAATAGTATATGCGGACAAATTGATTCGCCGCACAATCGCTTATTTAGAATATTTAAAAGATCCTCAGAAAGGAAAGAAGTCGTTGGAAGCAATATCTGCTTGTAAAATAATGCAATTATCTGCAATTTCGTTGACGGATAATAAAATGGCAAAATTGATTCACAGAAATCAATTCTTAATTAGTATTATTAATAGTATGAGGAATAGGCTAAACATAAACACTACATCAGCAAATTGTTCAGGTTCAAAGACTTCCGACAGTTCCGACATTGTTAAAGAATTGCGAATTCTTGAACCAACCGAATGGCCATCTGAAATTACCATGGAATTTGGAGAAAAAGAAGTAAAATGTCTCTGTCAACGCTTTTATTTTCCTTTGGGGAAAATTTTAAATACCTTTAGTGATTACTTGGCTTGTGGCGGTCGTAATATTTCAGACGATTTGAGAACGTTAAAAAAAATATTCTAAAATTATAGCTTGCAGATCTTCAGAATGCGAGCGTGGTTTCAGCAGCATGAATTTAATTGTAACGGAAAGAAGATCACGCATTTTAATTGATCATGTTGCAAATTTATTGTTTATAAAACTTCATGGACCACCCTTTGAATTTTGGAATCCAATTTTATACGTAAAAACCTGGTTGCGTACTCATCGATCCGCTACTGACCAGAAAACTAAAAGAGCAGGGGCAAATGATGAAATTGTGTGTGATCCTATTTGGGCGTTTTTGTAGTACACTATAAGTGTACTACATAAAAATAATAATATCTTTAAGATTCTTATTTTTATCTTTCTTCGATTTTTTTATTTTTGTGTTTGTTAATATTTTGTATAGTAAGAATAAAACAAATAAAAAACTTAAAAGGAAAACAATAGTTTGCTTAACATAAGATGATCTCTGAAAAGCTTTCAGCAAGCTGCTTGTGGAAAGTCACGGACTATTTTTCTTTTTTTGCTCTCACCATGCGTTCCGTTACTTCTTATTTTACCAATACACCACTGATTAGGAATATATTGAATTTCGTATTGTTTACACCTGTTTCCATGTTTTGTTTATTATATTATAGTATATACATAAGTATAGCACAGCACACACTAACAAAGCACCTTTTTAAAGTTGGAAATAATTTCTGAGAACAATTGTATTTTATTTGTAAACGTAAAATAACAGAGCTATGAAGATTTAACTTTCACTTATTACCGCGAAAAATCCTGAAATATATTATCAACCGCAAGACGTCTACCTCGCCTGACGCCGCGACATATATTTTCATTTTCATTTATTCATTTTTTAAAAAAAGCACAGTTGAGATACAAAGCTCATAGAAGTGTGCATACTCCTGGGGAAAAAAAAATTACATGATAAATAAAAGTATTATGGCAAAACAAAAATAAACTATCAAATAGAAGAGAGTGTATATATCTAGTACTAAACTATAAAAGATATGAAAAAAAAAACTGAAAAAGAGAAGAAAAAAAAACAACAAATTATGCATCTACAGATATTATAAAAAATAAGTGAACCTAATTATTGTCACCATTGAGCAAAATAATCCAAAGCCCCCATCCTGAAATCCCTCAAGCTTCGTGCGGTGCGCACACCCAAAGGAAGAGTATTCCAAATTCTTACACCATGAATGAAAAAGGCACGAGTGCTAAACAGTGTATAAAACCTTGGTAATTATTTAAAATTTTATATATCATTATGCATATCCTTAGATTAAGATAACTATTCAAATCACAACCCAAAACTTGTCGAGAAAAGACAGATATGTGATCATACCTACGTAGACCGAATATATACCGTGCATAAGCATTATATGCGACATTGATCTTTCTCCTGCATGAGGAATCCAAATTGCAATATACACAGTTGTGGCGACGCGACTGACCTGTTCCTATTATTTCCATATTCTAGTCAAGTCATCATGTAAACTAATACTAATACCTTGCCGAACACAGACAGCCGTAGCTAGGTAGGTTTTGTTTTTGTTTATAACGTTGTTTTAAAAAAAAAATGTTTTGTTTTACAGTCTTAGAGAGCAGACAAAAAAGAAAGAAAATATATCGAAATAAAAATTATAAATATCCAGGACAATTAAGATCAAACAGAAAGGGTTTTTCTTTAACTCTTTATGATCAACCACCATTGTTGTGGAACTCTGAAGGTACGAGTACGAGCAACCTCATTCTTCTGACAACTTCTGTTCGATCTTGCACTTGAATTACCACTGGTACGACAAGTAAGGACCACCGTTGTTGTGGAACTCTGAAGGTACGAGTACGAGCAACCTCATTCTTCTGACAACTTCTGTTCGGTCTTGCACTTCATGAGCTATCACCGCACTTCAGGGTTCACGTAGGTATACGACTTGCACCACGGTCATAGTGACTGTAAGGGCATCTCGCTGTACTGGTTCCCATTTTGAAAGCTACATCGCACGCTGGCCACCTCTGTGGTGATAACATAACAAATATAATTTTTCAGCCGCATGTCAAGTTATCAGGTCGTATTATCATTGGGATAGTAAGACCACGCCACAGCCTCCGGAAGTTACTAGAGACCTCTCACCTAAACTAGTTTGCTCGAGGACAACTTCTTACTGTTGTCATATGGACAGTCCTGTGTATTCGTGGACGACAAGCGAATCTCATCCGTTCTCCTCACTAACGGTCATAAGCACAGACAATACAAACTAATTTAATTATCCGTACCGGACGATTACCCCACTTATCTCAGATGGAGTAACGCCAACTATCCGGGAAACTAGACTCCCCGATCAAGATTATTTGGGTAGCTTAGTTCATTGCTACTGGGTACACCCAATATTGAAGAATTTTCATTCGGCCTACCTCTATTATCGCAAGCAATTTTAACATCTATCCGACATATATATATGTAACTCGAAGTTTAATCAATCAACTTATACTACGGATGCCGATTAGTGACAGCAACACACGACCTGCATGCAACAATGGATAATCGGTAACCAAACTGATTACCAAACAGTCACCATATGTGATTATTGGAACAAGCAACACACGGACCAGACGTTAACGGAGTTGGCGTGGTGTGTACCTTGCATGACGCCAAAGTGTTCTTAATCCTTGGTAAACTTTTGAAACCGTAATATCAATATGCTTATGCCAGGATAACCTAGAGCCAACATGCATCCCCAAATTTGTCACTACTTCCGTGTATTCGATGGGGATGTTATCTAAAAATAACAACGGCAAAGAGGACGTGTCGACGTATCGATTATAAAGAACAATACTCTGGGACTTAGAAGGGTTTAGCGAAAGTTTGTTCTCAGCCGCCCAAGCACTGATTCGAGCTAAGTCTTGATTAAATTTAAATATATTGATAGCCATGCTATCAGCGGAAGTGGAGAGAAATAGTTGCACATCATCATAATATTGATCCTTGTGGTACTCCTGAATAAGTTCTTAATACTGCTGAGCTGCGAGTTCCGCATACAGTGACTTGAGTACGATCTATTAAATACGAAATGATGAGATTAGCTGCAGAGCTACCAAAGTTAAACTGATTTATCCGTTTCTGGGTTAGAATAGAATGATCGACTGAGTCAAAAGCTTTTGAAAAGTCAAGTAAGCATAGTATGGTGGAATTATGTTGTTCAATATTACGACGAACAGCCTCAATGAGATACAAGAGCAACGAAGTTGTATTATGCTTAGATATAAAACAAGATTGTTGTTTAGCAATCATACTATGAGTGTCAATATATGTTTTAATTTGATTATAAAGAAGACGCTCCATTATTTTAAATAAGACAGGAAGAACACTAATAGGCCTGTAATCCTGTGGACTTGTCGGTTTTCGATTTTTTTTCATTGGAACTATTTTAGAACTCTTCCATTGTAAGGGGAAACCAGAAGTAGTAATAGCAGTGTTAAAAATATGCAATATTGGTCTTATTATGAATGGTAGAATTAGTTTAAGAAAACGTAAATCTGTATTGTCTATTCCAATGGCATTTGATTTAAGAGATTTAATAGCAAGAATAACTTCATCAATAGAAACATTTCTAAATGTGAATTGATCACCGTCGTTGGGATTAAATATCGAAAAGTCATTCAAATTAAAACGGGAAACATTGGGAATACTTTAACAAAGTAGCTGTTAAGCTCGTCAGGATTAATATTTGCTGTTTCATTAGATTTTGAAATGATACCCGTTTGTTTAATGTTTTTCCAAAGTATTTTCGATGGTTGAGACGTGTCAAGTTTATTCTGATAAAAGTTATATTTGGCACTCCGAATAGCCACTGTAGTTAAATTACGAAGTCTTTTGAAATTGTTTCTTAGTTCCAATCCACCATATCGGTTCCAAGTATTATAAGCGAATCGCGCTCCATAATCAGTTCTCTAATTCTATTATTAAACCAAGGAGAATAAAAAAGGCTTGCACAAGAATGAACTGGAATGTATTCATTAAATAAATTTAAAATTACATTGTTAAAATATTCTACTTGGTCATTGACATTGGATATGGAATAAATAAAAGCCCAATCCACCGCGGCTACAGCTTCATTCAAATTTTGCATGTTGACTGCTTTTAGATTTCTAAATGTTAAGTGACGTATATCGGATCTAGTCACCTGAAAGTCCACAAAAGTAGCCAATATGGCATGATGGTCGCTAATACCAGGTAGAGCTACTTCAGTCTGATTGCTTATTAAGTGTACCTGATTTGTGATAATTAAATCAAGTAAACTTGACCCATTAATATGATACCTAGTCGGGTTTGAATTTATAACACGTAATCCAATGTTACCTAATTGTGACAGACACTCTTGCTTCATGCGACTTTGACTTAAAAGATCAATATTAAAATTACCACAAATAATAATAATGTCAAAAGCTCCCGATAGTTGCAATAATTCTTCATAAAATGGATTTAGATCATTTATTCTGGGTGGTTTATAAACACAACCTACAAGTATCTTTTTTCCCAAATTAAGTAATTCAATAAATAAGTATTCGGGTCCAAAAAAGTTTCCGTCAGAAAAGGATATAATCCTGCAAGTGAGGTGTTCACGAACATATATTGCAACACCTCCTCCACGTGAATAATTACGATCATTCCGAAAAAGTCTGTATCCAGGTTAATAAACCATTTGGTCACAGGTATCACAAGAAAGCCATGACTCAGATACCATTATTAAATCAAGTTTAGTATCAGCAAATACAAACTTAAATTCATCAAAATCCGAAGGAAGGCTTCTGACATTAATGTGTGAAATACTGAAATTTCCACGCACATCCCCAACAAAATTCAGGATCGCACCCCGTCCATCCATAGAGCCAGAATCAGGCACACACCATGAGGATGATGACATTACAGTTCGAAACAGCACCGGAGCAATCGGAGAATCCAGGGCAAGAGAAAGAATCACAACTAATAAAAATATTATCTAAATTGGAACAATGCATAATCTTTAACAATAAATTTATATCATACGTAATCTTTAAAAATAAAATATGATAGTGAAAGATTTTAATTAATTTAAAATAGAATTCAGTGGGACAAATAAAATTAGTAAGACTAAAGCATAAAAATTCAGTAGGAAAAAGAAAATTATTATAACTAAGGCAAAGTAAATAAAGAAAAAGAAATAAGAATTCATAAAATATTCTAGCGATCAAAACGAGGAAGACCTTGATCCGGCTTGCACAGAAAACCACAACATTCATGTAGAGCTCGATAATTGTTCTGATGGCTGTCCAACGGTCACCAGCTGATCCACTGATAAGATTAGCATACATTTTTCATCTTTGTTACTGGTGCGGCGAACATATACAAGACCATTTATTGTAAATACCGATGACAATGTTCAGTTGCGTTTGAGATTAATGCATTGCCGAAATATTTTTTGGTTCATATGTGGTTGGAAATTTCACAATTATTGGAGCAATTTTAGTTTTAGATTGCACTTGATTACTGCTGGGATTCACATTATGATGAGGTCTGAATGCAACAGTGTAATCTGAGATTGCACACTCTATAACAGCTGATAATTTAGATAATATATCTTTTGCGTTCTCATTAGGTAACCTTGGAATACCATATAAGATAACGTCTTTATTATTTCTTTCAAACGAGTCGATCTTATTTTCAAGCACTTCCACGCGCTGCTCAAGGTTAGATAATTTAGTTTTCGTGTCGGACATAGAATCATTGATTTTTGTATAAAAATCGTTGATTTTATGCGTTAATTTCGATTCCATGGCCTTAATTTGAGTATCCACATGTGTCTTCACTGAATCGATAAGAACTTTCATTTCAGACGATGTTTGTAACTCAGGCGCCCAAAGAATCAACAGTTAAATATGTAGCGTTTGTTATTTCTCATTTTTTTAATTAAAACACAAAAGACATAATTCCATCTAACATGCATAATTCAAACGAATCGTATTCTAGATTTAAGTAAATAGAAGATTAAAATAAGCATTTTATTCTTCGATTCATTCTACATATGTAGCAGATTTCCGGAAATTAAATATTGTTTTCTTGCCCCCAACCAATTTTAGTTTTAAATTTTTCTGTATACAACAACAACAGTGTGGGCTAATTTCCAATTATTGTTATAATGTCGAAAAATTTTAGAAATCAAATTACGTGTTTCTCGTAAACTGGGACAGATACGTAAAAATATGTAAATATCGCAAGATAGTGTTATGGTGATAAGGCATTTTGGCGAGAAAACAGTTAAAATTTGATAAAATTACGACTTTTTTCCAATTTTTTGACTTAGACGTCCTACAATTGCCGACGAAAGGAAAGTAGAGATCTGATTAGACATTTATTAGAAAGATGATATGGTTTGCTCTCATTCAGGATCAATCTGAGCTTGATAGGGATGTTGTGATATTAAAGAAACAACACTTCTTTATAAACTTTAATTTATTTTTTCTTATTGAAAAGAATTTACAACATTACACAGAGAACTTGATTTTATGAAATTTTTGATTTTAAGAGAATTAATAAAGAACTCGAGTGCGTTGCACGGAAGTCTTGGCTCCGTCGCGATTTTGTAACCACTGCCCAACTCGCATGAACAATTTTCCAACCATCGCACTCATATCGCACTTGTCTGCTGGTGTCAGCAAAAAGATAAGAATTTTTTTATCGCAAGAAATTAAGTTGAATGTTTAAATGTGTAACGCGATATTCTTTTGGGTACTTGAAAATTAAAAGAAAAAAATGTAAGAAATGTGCAAGGCGATATTCTCTAAGGTACTTGAAATTGAAAAGTAAAAATGTAAGAAATGCTGAAATGTGATTACTTCGAGTATGTGATAAGTGATATGGGACGGCCGTGCCCGTGCGAGTTTGGACATGTTTGTACATGCAAGATTATGCAAGATTTTTGTGTTGTACTTTACAACATTCCTCCCCCCCCCCCCCCACAAAAGATCTTATTGTAATAAGATTCATTTACTTTCCTTAAATAGATTAAAAGATTAAAATAGATTTAAAGTGGAATCTACGTATGTTTTAAAAGACTCTTTAGTTGTCCCCTATTTTTTTTTTTTTACTGAATAAAAGTTATTCTAAAATTACTGTTGTAATTATTTAAATTTTTCCTTATTTATTATCTATTTATTTTTACATATATTATTGATTTATTATTATTATTATTTTTTATTATCCGTTCGTGGTTGGGTATTGGATCGCATGATATTTACCTTACATTTAATAATTTTCTTCATTAGAAAGTAGATACAATTCAATATAATAATAATAATTAAAACACCTACAACTAAATAAAATGATATACTATGGGGGTTGGAATTTGTTTTTATTTGTTTGAGTTCTAAGTCGAGATTTCTTAGCTTGTTTAGACTTATCCCTATTTCGCTCAAATCAAGGCTTTTCGTAGCGAGTTTTTCAGAGATTTTAATAGAATTTGCATTAACGTGAGGTATGGTTATATTAAGTTCGTCATCTGTGAACGTACCGTTAAAATGGTATGATGGATGGTTACTAGCTCCAACAGTGGTTTCTAAAATAATTTGGTTTGTGGATGCTCGACATCTTGGGAAAAGTTCTAATATACCGCTTCGAAAAGCCTTTATTGAGTAAGCTACTTTGCCACAAACTATTCTGATATTGATCTCGTTCGGTAAAACATACAGCCAAGTGTTAGGTTTTGTTAAAGGTGTCCAAATTTCCTGCATTGCTTTAAAAACTTTGATATCGCAGTGAGCAAGGTTTTGATAGTTTAGGAAGCTCCTGGTGATGCAATTTTCAGAATTTTGGGTGTGAATTAGAAGATTTTGCGTACAGATAAAAGTATCCTCCTCTACTTTGGGACATTTATCAAAATCATTCTGTTTTAGAAAAATATAATGTTTTGACTTTTCGTTAACTCCGAGAAAATCCGCATTAGTTTTAATGAAGTAATACAGATCATCTTCACGTTTGGATGGAATAGTGGTTAGTTGATATAAGTCATAAAAATCCGTAACGAGTTGAATTGAAACGTGTAACATCAAATTGTTCGAAAAATATAAAGGTTTTACGCGTACTATGTTATCGAATACTGGTAAATTAGAGAACAAGTCCAGAATATTTCTCGTTGGACGATGGCTTGAAATTTGATGTTTTTATAAACATCAGCCACCGTCCCGTCGACTGAAATTGCGGCGCGCGTATACATATAATGTATTTTCGCGGCGCGCACTTCTTATCGCGAAAGCTTTTTTCGTAGTATGTTTGTACGATGTACATACATATTGCACTTTTCGCGACAAATCTCTTGGTTTTATTTTTTACTTTTAATTATTTGTACTGAAAAATTTTGCTGAAGGCAAAATTTGTTATGGGAACATTTTGAAAAACGAAATGGTATGTGAAGAAAATTGCTGATGCAATTTTCTTCACTGATTAAATTGATAAGCTATTCATGTTTTCAAGCATGATTACCTTATATGAAAAGTTATGATTTTACATAATTATTTTATTACCTTTTTTCAGGTATTGTTTAGGCATGTAGCATACCCCCCCCCCCCCCCGCAAATAACAGAGCTATTCTTTGGAGACGAATAACTCTCGGGGAAGGGAGGATGGTCTTGACCAGAATCAGATTTTGTTATTGTTGTGTAACAAATAGGAATTCTTATTGGGCTTTGTGAATGAGTCTTCATCGAGCTCACGTCGTGCATTTTTTTTTCTTGGCTAACCTGATGTTATGTACCGAGAAGTTGTGTAACGTGCCTATGCACATCCCGCCTGGCCGTACCTTCGTGCCCTGCTCAATCTTTGTGCGGCACGTGATTCGCAGGTGGCGTGGTCCGATCCGGCTAGTATTGTTACGATGAGGTGAACGTTACCATGTGGGGCGAGGAGGCCGTGGCCGGCCGCACCTACTCGGTGGACTTACCCATCTACCCACACCAAGGGCAGTCCTGGGTTGTCAAAGGTGAGTGTGGATAATCATGATTTTTACATGACACCCCGCTTACACATATTTTTTTTGTTTTAGGTGGTGCCCTTAATATTACCGGGCGATATGGGTTATGTGCCTGTTGCCACCCGGTGTTCGATCTGGTCATTACCGCCATTATTCGGTCCTTGATAGCCACCCCTCCCCCCCTCGGAGTTGAGGAAGAGTCCGACGAGGATCGGGAGTGAGAATGGTTTCTCTCGCTTCTATTTTGTGTGTTTTTTTTTTTATGTTGTTGATTCGCTTTTACCTTTCCTGTCTTTCTTCTGTTTCCTTTTTGCTTTTGTATAAAAAAATAAATAAATGATAAAATAATAAAAAAACGTAACCCTGTTGTGATTTTTATCCCCCCGCCCCTTTGTTATTTTTCAGGGTCCCCCCCCCCCCTTTTTTTTATACTGGCGTAATTAAATGGAAGACAAGGACGCATCACTTCGGCTTCTTTCTCTTTTTGTTTTGTTTTTAGGTCTATTAGGTCTGGTACTAATTTGGTGGATCGGTTCTCGGTCGGTTCGGTGTGGGCTTGCAATATATATATATTTTTTTATTTTATTTAAAAGGTTCTTACTTTTCTTTTATTGTTTGCTATCTAACTACTATAAAAACATATAATAAGATTGTAACTCTAGTAGTATCATGCGATAATAAATCAAAATTTTGTAGTAGCCTGGTAAACCTTTTTGTTTCTTACATTCTTTCTTTTTGTATTATACTTTTTTTTTGTGTTAATTAATTTTAGTGTAATTCTTTATATTTCTACGGTTACCTTATGTTTTATCACTTTTTGTTTTCGCTTTAAGCTATTGTTCCGGTACCTTACATTTATTACATTTACATTTACTATTACACTACATTATTGCATTATATTTATTTATTTTTTTTTACTTATCTTCCAACTGTATATTCAGTTTATTCTACTGTTAGTTAGTAGGTACTTCTTCTATTTATTTTCTTTTCTTTTGTACGTATTCTAATTTCTCTTTATATTTAATTCTAATGCGTTTTTTGTTAACTTGTTATTTTTATGCATTTTTGTTTTAATATGCATTTTCCTTTAATTCTAACATTTTTACCTCCTACCTATTTATATACTTTTTGTTAAGTCATCTTGATATTTTGAATTTAGTTTTGTTTTGTGCTAAAATTATTCTGTATATATGTCTACATAGATTTCCTTTGAGGAGTTTACCAGGTCTACCTTTTCTATAAATTTTACTTTGATTAAGTGGCTCATGTTGACAGTATCAGTGTCGCATTTTTAAACTATTTGAACCGATGTGGTTTTAGCGAGGCTTCTAGTTCGCCTTAAACTGGGTTGGGGAGCATGAGTTCGCTCTTCTAAAGGAATTCCCTCTGATGAAATTTCGGGGTTACCTTGTGGTTGATTTCTCTGTTGTTTCATCTTGATGACAACAGGGTGTAGATATTTTACTGCCACAACGGTCATTATGGCCAGAGCTAGTAGGCTCGTAAATGATAGAGAGGTTGTGGACAGGATATGGGAGTTTCTACTTAATACTTTCTCTTGGTATTTGTTGATTTTTCTTTGGATTTCTTCCAGTGAATGGGTGCCCTTATATATAGACGCGTGAATGTCGTCTCCCGTTAAAATCTCAGTTTTCTCCAGACTGTGGTTTTGAGATTCTTGTAAAATTTCGGTCAGGTTTACTTTGAGTAGAGAGTGGTTGAACTCAGGAAACTGATTCGGCTGAATAATTTTTAGTGGATATTTACTCTGACCTTCGTATTTAAGCATAAATGAAAATAGCCATGCATTTGGCTTGTTTAATTTAATCGACATGTCCTTTTGGGGACTTTGTACTCTGGTCCTGCATTTGGGCACGTCGTTTGAAGGATTATATAGTAATGTAATGGCACATTCGTTGGATGTTGCCGCTTTGATTATGGGCGTGGTCAGCCGGCCTACATACGTGTTTTTTTATTCCAAATTACTTGTTATTTTCTTGAAAATTTTCCTCGCCTTTTAATAAGAGGAATTCCTGAGTTTTTGCGCTATGGCTATGTATGAATAACCAGGATCTGGAATTAATGAATAATTTACTGACTTGGCTACAGGATAGCACTGAATCTGTTGTAGCCTCATTTTTGGCAGATTAAAAATTGGGAGAGTAATTCTCACCACCAATTTGTTCTGCATAAGGAGTGACTGTGCTCCTGCTGTCTGATATAGGACAGATAGACAATTTTGGTCATTTGGGCAATTCGAGGTTGTCTTGCGGTATATCTCCAGCAGATTTTTGGGAGACATTAGGAGTGGATGAATATGATTGGTTCTACTAGCCATTATTATATCCAGGAGGTCTTGTTGTCGATATTCGACTTCGATAATTTGGAGCAATAAGCTTGATATAATCTCTTGTCTTAGTTGCCTCCTAGTTAAATCATCGGCCACATGGTGGAGATCGTTTATCTGTTGTGCTATTTTTTTTTGTCTGTCTATTAACACAGCCAGAGGTTTTTGAATCTTTTCCAAGGTAGTTTTTACAACACTAATTTGTTGTTTCTCTAGCTCAGCTAGGGCTTGTGTATTCGATTCAAGTTCTTCTAACCTGCTGTAAATTTCTTTCTCGTTATTGCTGTCCATAGTGCCAAAAAAATAGTACATGGCACTGCCTATTCCATCAAATAGCGATCTGGCCTTGCGTTTTCCTGGTACTAGTTCCTTTGTAGTTTCCGTGCGCTTTCGTACGCTGTCTATTATAGAATGTATGTGTTGCTGTTGTATGTTAAACAGATCTCCTGGGTTTGTTATATTTAGACAGAGTTTATGAACTAAGCGCTCTGCCTGTTCTGCTAGCTTTATCTGCGTATCTAATTCATCCAAATCTATTTCGGTGAGGACATTCCAGGTGTCATGATATACCATGAGATTCCCCAGGTCCTCGAAAAGTATACCCGAGTCATTTAGCTGGGTCATTATATAATGTTTGTCAGCGATTGCTGATCGAGTGATGACGTTAATGTCGTGCATATTCAGTCTGGATAATGCATCTGCATTAGTGTTTAGATGCCCAGATTTATGAATCACATCAAAATTGTACTCCTCACGCTTAATTCTCCACATCATTATACGCGATGATGGATCCTTTAGGTTAAAGATCCATACAAGAGGCTTTCGATCAGTTACTTCGGTGAATGGTCTACCATACAAGTATGGCCGAAACTACTGAGTAGCCCACACAACCGCCAAGGCTTCTTTCTTAATTGTAGAATAATTCCTTTCGGCTTTGTCGAGCACTCTGCTGGCAAAAGCAGTAGGCAGATCAGCTCGAGTAGAATCATTACGTTGATAGAGAACTGCACCTATAGCAGTATTCCTAGCGTCTTTTCGAAATTAGCATTCTGGAGAATTGGCGGCTGACACATAGACTATTTTAAAAAGGTTAAATGCTTCATCACAATAAGCATCCCAAATGAAAGAAACATTCTTCTTAAGAAGTTTATATAGGGGATCCGCTATTTTTCAGAATTTCGGTATGAACTTTCGGCAATAACCTACTAGTCCTAGGAACGATTTTAGTTGCTTATCATTGATGGGTTGAGATATAGATTCTATAGCTGAAATTTTCTTTGGATCTGGCTTTATACCTTGATCAGTAATAACGTGACCAAGATATGTTACCTCTTTATGTAAAAATCTGCATTTGTTTGGTTGCAGTTTCAGGTTATGGGTTTTTAAACATCTGAATACGTCGATTAATTTTTGATTGTGATCCTGAAGGTCTCGTCCATAAATGACTACATCATCGAGATATATAAAACAACGAACAGGCCTGTAAGTACCTTATTCATCAACCGTTGGAATGTCGGGGGAGCATTTCGCAACCCAAAAGGCATTCGGTTGAATTCAAAATGACCATAAGATGTACTAAAGGCTTTTTTAGGTTTATGCGCTTCGGCTAACTGAATTTGGTGAAAGCCGTTTACCAAATCCAATGTGGAAAAATATTTTGAATAGCCTAGTTGATTAAGAATGTCTTCTATATTGGGTAATGGGTAGGCGTCTGACATAGTGACCTCGTTTAATTTTCGGAAGTCTACCAGAAAACGCCATTTTTTCTTACCTTCAGAGTCTGGTTTCTTGGGAACTACCAAGAGTGGGGAGTTCCATGGGCTAACACTGGAACGCACAATATCATCCTGCAGCATTTCAGAAACTTGTTTTTTTATTTCACCTTTGTGTATTTCTGGCAATCGATATGGCCTTTTATTAATTATTCTCTCTACAGATTTCGATGATGGACTCTCTTTCTTCTAAATTGAGATGATTTAAGTCTAATAACGAAATAAGTTCGTCAAGACGCTTCTGAATTCTATCCTCGTTGTTAATGTTTTGAAAATTATAAATTTCAAAATTATGTAGCTTCTCATGGCTGAATGGTAGATCATTATTGATCTCTACTTCTTGTTCTGAAGAATTCAAAATAGACAGATGGATGTATCTATCTCGCGGCTTAATCAAACAACCAGAGGTAAAAACTTGTGGGTAGATCTCGGTGGGGAAACTAAGTATTTCCTCAACCTCAGCTATTGGACCTATCTTGATAAATTTCTCAGTTCTGGGAGGTATTTTAATCGTCTTAAATGGACAATGAAAGGGTAGTTTGAACTCGGTATCTCTGATGTAGAGAACCAGCTGTTTTATTTTATAATTCAGAGTTGAAAGAGTTTTTGAGAAAAAATATTCGCCCAGAATACCATCAGTAGGAAAGTCATTTGGCACGACATGAAAGGTGTGGATAAGTTGTAAATTTTCGGAAATGAAGAGAATGAGTTCACACACACCATAAGTACGAAAGGTTTCGGATGAGACTCCTTTGATTTCAACAGCTAAACTAGTGTCGACTTCGATTTCACCTTTTATTCGGTTACACTTAATTAAACTAATAGAAGCACCAGTATCGAGAAGTAAAGTATTTTTAGGATATTTTGATTTGTAGATTTGGAGGATAGCTTCGCTTTGAAATGTTTTTATTTAATTGGAACTTTGAGGTAGATTTTGTACCCGAACCATCGTGCCACTGGCGGGTGCCGACATGTTTCCCGATCGATTACGTTGAATATTTCTATTCTGATCTGTGTTAGAGGTTTGTTCTCGTTGATTGTAAGAACCGGAGGAGCTATATGAATTATTAACTCTACTATTATTGTACTGTCTCTTGCGGCATTCTTCAATAATATGATCTTGTTTTTTACAGTATCTATATGTGTTCGTATTTCTGAAGGTGGTAACGCGATTTGGAGCTTGAAAGGTAGGAAAATTACTTGGGTTAGCATTGCGGTTGTTGTTATATTGTCTTTTCCTACATTTATTAATTCTATGACCAGGGATTTTACAATATGAACACTTTACACTTTCAGTTGGCTTACTATCAGTTTCCGCTATTTGCTCTTCCTCGATAGCATAGTCTAATGCCTCAGTTAGGGAATCATGCTACGTGGATTTAACTATGAGTTTTAAAGGATGTCTAAGGCCTCTTTTGAAATTATTTATAGCAGTCACTTCATTCATATTATTAATTGCCGTTTGACCTTCTTTTGTTTTCTCACTTTGCGTACTAGCATAGATGGCACAAGAACTAGATGTCGCATGCCATACCAAAGCAGAGTATACACATTGTGAAATGAGTAGTGCATTCTGAAATGGACCATAATACGTTTCAGATTGTGACGAATGCAAATGATTTTATAATAGTAGTTTTGTATACATTTGATCGACTTCCCCAACACTTCAGATACGAAAAAATATGAATCACTCGTCGTATACATCATTTCAAATGTTGTGGTCCATTCCGGAATGGACCACCCAGCCATATCAAATTTGTATACTTTTTTGGTACTGCGTGCGACATCTAGCTCTTGTGTCATCTATGGTACTAGCCATGTTCAATTTTTCTAACAATGTTTCTATTTTTTGTGCATATGATTTCACTGTTTCCCTAGCACCTTGCTTAATTGAAAACAGTTCCGCCAGTATTGCTTGTGTGGACCTGTATTTTAAGAAATTTTTCTTTAAATCTTTTTCCAATGTATCCCAAGAGTCATAATCTTGGAAACGAAGTAGGGAATTATAAGCTTTTCCGACTAATTTAGACTTAATTATGTCCAAAAATTCTTTTTTGTCATTGGAAGATTGAATTTTGGAGATTTGAAGAAACCTAGTTAATGTCTTAGAATCGCCATCAAACTCAGGTATGAGCTTGATTGCATTTACGATATTGAATGTGTCCATCATAATTTCTTGGGACTGTTTGGGAATGAATATTTTCGTAAGGGTGTTTTTATCTTTCTTTTTATGGGATTCACTTTCTAAACTTTCTTTTTCACTTTCTTCACTTTCTTGGCTTTCTATATTTTCTTTTGTGGGAGAGTTACTTTCTTTCCACTTCGAAGTGATGAATTGACATTAAGGACATGTACAGATCGAGGACTACAAAAATAAACAACACGAAACTAATTTGCCTAATTTGCAACAAAAAAAATCTAGTGCGAAAAAAAGATAATTTTTTTTTTCACGAGTTACCGATATCAGGATAGTTTGCGTTCACATAATGATCATTTCAAAAGACACAGTTCATATTAATTGAACACACAGATACAAAATTCCGTATTCATTTGTTTTAATATCGAGTTTTAGAAAACTAAGTGAGTTACTCACTTATTTGGAACAATTAATTCTCTAATTTTATCAAAATGAAAAGAAAAACATTTTTTTATTAAATTTTACCACTCAAATTTACTGGTACTGATATTTATGATCTTTACCATCTGGATTCTACCAACAATTATTATTATACAAAATTTATTATTTATTTTGCGTTCATGTCTTTCAAAAAAATGTATTTATATTTTAGTTTTTTTTTGTGTTGTTTTTTTTAAGAATTTTTACATTTTGCATTGTACTTACAATATTAATTCGACATGAGTGTGAAACACTTTCTTGCGATAAATTTTATGGAAGCTTCCCTTTAATTGGCATCATGTTCTGTTAGTTAATTTTAAGATTTCCAGTTCCTTGTATCCAGTTATGGACCCAACTGTTAAGCAGCCGGTTTCGAGTTCTATAGGTAGTCGGTTTGTTTTGCTTTCTTAATACTGTGGAGTATGTTTCCAATTAAAGGAATCTCCCTACACAACTAGGGACTGGACGTCAGCTTGATAATAGATTTTGCACTTATGCATAATATACATTACATATTATGTAGGTATATGTATGTACGGGTATGTAATAAAATAGAAAAAACTTTATTTTGTTTCCGTAGATTAGATTTCCACTGTTAATTTTATATCATTTGATATCACTATCTTTGTTGGCAAATCCCACCCCTGTCACCATTTTGTGTTGTGATATTAAAGAAACAACACTTCTTTATAAACTTTAATTTATTTTTTCTTATTGAAAAGAATTTACAACATTACACAGAGAAATTACACAGAGAACTTGATTTTATGAAATTTTTGATTTTAAGAGAATTAATAAAGAACTCGAGTGCGTTGCACGGAAGTCTTGGCTCCGTCGCGATTTTGTAACCACTGCCCAACTCGCATGAACCATTTTCCAACCATCGCACTCATATCGCACTTATCTGCTGGTGTCAGCAAAAAGATAAGAATTTTTTTATCGCAAGAAATTAAGTTGAATGTTTAAATGTGTAACGCGATATTCTTTTGGGTACTTGAAATTTAAAAGGAAAAAATGTAAGAAATGTGCAAGGCGATATAAGGTAGGTACTTGAAATTGAAAAGTAAAAATGTAAGAAATGCTGAAATGTGATTACTTCGAGTATGTGATAAGTGATATGGCTCGCCGTGCCCGTGCAAGTTTGGACATGTTTGTACATGCAAGATTATGCAAGATTTTTGTGTTGTACTTTACAACAGGGAATATATTAAAAATTTACATGGTGTAAATTGAAAAAATCTAAAACCATTATTTTCTCGAAAAATAAGTTCAAGAGGGTATGATTTCTTTTTTAAATTTGCCTCCACCAATTTCATAATGGATCTCATGGGCGTGAATTTCTGGGCATATTTTACGTTTTGATATTGTTTTGATTCAACTTATTATAATTAAAGATAGGGCAGAAAGATATTAAACTAGATTTTATATATATAAATATATACAAATATGTAAATATAGAAGTGAATCCAAATGTTGTTTTTAAATAAAGATTTTCTAGATTCCAGCAGGCAATTCTGTAATTTTCTGATTCATGATTTTTCATTAGTTTTCTTTATTTATTTCTCACATACTTAGATTGATCAGACATTTGTTTACTATTATCTTTTTGAGGAATGAATTTACAAAAGTTTGGTTTTCTCTTCTTGAGAATGCGTAATGCTTAAAATCCGATTACAAAGTCTTTCCGTGTTATGTGCATACAAAGCTATATATGATACTGGTGATATTAATGTGCATTGTACTCCACAACATTTCGCTGCGGGAATCTGTAGAGCAGTAGGATTGCATTAGCATGGCGAGATCCTAGATTTGCCTATCGCATTTTTCATATAATTTTTTCGAAATATTTAAAACGGGCTTTGCGTAAGGATCAGGCAAGAGGCTAACGAAATGTGTGCGTTTTGTGCTGCTGGTCAGACACTTTTCCTTGTAATCTGTCTGGCATAATTGTTGGGGAAAATTTTATTGATCGCGGTCATCAAACAAAACTCTTCCCAGAATTCTGAATTTTAATGAACCATATAATTTTTGTAATGTGCACACATTGTCAGTTTTACCACTTTATTGACCGAAAAACTACATTAGAGAGATAAATTTCAAGTTACTAACAACAGAATATCCAAGTTGAGCTAAGTCTGGTAGAATAATCAATTTCCCGTTGTTCAGGCTTTACACTATCTAAATAATAACAGTTTTATCAGTTAATGTATTTATGAACGTATGTATAGCTTGATGTCGATATAAATATTGTCAGATTAGTTTATTATGTTAAATTCCGAAAAAATATCCAAACTATTTCTCTTGCTAGATAGAATAATTTCATACTTTATTTTTATCAGTAACCGTAGCAATCCTTTGTTCTCGTTTTTGTTTGCTAAATAAAAATTGACATAAATTGTACATTTCTATCAATGACTTCTAGTTGAAAAGTTGCAAAAATAAAGTTCAAGTTAAGTTGATTGGTTGTTTTATAAAGGTGCCTACATCTCAAAGTTCCTTGGTGTTGGAATCATTTACCCTGTAGTAGGAATTGTGCTTATTTCCACGAGCGGAAGTAAGTGAAGCAAACCAAATCAGCCAACAGAAAAGCTGATTGCAAAAGCGAGGAAATTAATCAATATCATCATATAATTTGAAGAGCGAAATTATAAATCACGAGCCCTCATCCTCAACACCCGTGGTAAATCATGTATTGTATATGAACCAATCTGATCTCGATCTAGTTCCTCGACTGGAAGATTGAAGTTCATCAACAACACTGAGTCTACATAGAAAGTGAAGCCTGAAACACATTCAGTGCAGTAACTTTGACTTTAATTTTGAATTCATTGACTTCACGTGATATCTTATTTGGTTGAACTTCAAGCTGCCACAATAAATGCAGTTGCAGCAGCAGTAAATGCAGCTTCAACTTCGACTTTGAGAAATTTCAAAGTTGCTGCAAGTTTTGTAGTACTGACAACCTAAATGTTAAAGCCCATTGTAGGAAAAATAAGAAAAACGAAACATTTGCCGTCTGTAATTTTTAGTTGGCGTTATCCCTGGCTGCGTTTGTTATTTGCAGGAGTTTGTTTCAAAATAATGGAAGAAAGCTATTACCATGATCATCCAAATTTGTGCCATCAAGCGGATGGTTAAAATGACGGTGCTGCAGTTAATGTGGCACACATGAGCAGTGAAGTCGACTTTACTGCAACGGCTACTGCAAAATAAAAGTTCCTGCAGTGAATGTGTCTCAGGCTTAAGGCAGAATAACAAGCGCATTAAATATTATTGTAAATTAGTAAGCTACTCATTGGTTTTACACGTTATATTGTACATAGCATACATTCTTATATAGAATAAAAGACCTATATAAAATAAAAGACCTATACCTACATTATTATTATTACCATATGCACCCAAGTTCCCCCAGATGTCATTCCTAAATCTGGCACTGAGTCTGTCCGTACGTCTTTCCTCACGATAACTCGAGAACGCGTCTACTTAAAAAGCGGCAATTTTTCGCACGACCTTTTTGATGGGACAAATCAGGCAATTCGTTCGGAGGGTTCCCATACAAAATCCTAATTTTTCATTATATATTTAGACACTGCCTGAACAAGCATCGGCGTTGCGTAGAGAGCTGAAATTTTGTACACGGCGATTACAATACCTTCTTGGTGTGCCCATATACAAATTTAGGATTTTTACTTAAATTGTGAAAAAGATCAGTCCTAGACGTTTTCATAGTACAGAAAATTTCTTCAGAATATAAAATCTTATGAAATTCTTTATAATCATTTTTACTGTACGACGAACCGTTCTAAAAATAAATGCGAAAAACCCCTTCAAAAATTAAACCAGCATAGATGGGTGACCATACGAAACTACATACGGGCATTCATCTTGGGTATCATTAGAATCGGTCTTAAATCAATTCTAGATTTTCTGTTTGCTGTATTTACCTATTGTACTTTTCACGGTACTCACAGATCTACTTAAGCGTTTTGCAAAAAAACTGTGCTCTATTGAAGGAGTTTCCAAGAATTTGTACATAATATATTTTCTGGTTTTTGCTTCGTTTCCTGACATCTTTACCTTATAAGGATCATGACTAATGCTAACATTATCTTCATCTTATAGTATAGAATGCAGCTTGATATCAATAGAACCTAAGTAATGAAAAATAATTGTTTTCTGTTTTGTTTTGTTCTCTCCCAGTAACGTGAATCTAACTGGTAAATGTACCTATTTATTATAGTTTTCTATTCCAAAAAAGCTGCACCTAAGGAATATGAATAAATAAATAAATAAGTAAATACCAAACATTTCCCTTATATGCAGACGTCTATAAATATGATAATTTCTTTTCTTTTTTCCTTTCGCCTAATTTATTAAATAGATGATATCTCGACAGCTTAATAGCAATCATTTCTCAAATTTGGAAATATTACCGATTTTTCATTTTTGAAGATACATTTTTGGAAAGAATTTAAGTGTAATATTAAACGGCTGGCAGAAAGTGCTCTTATCTAGCTTTGACCACCGCTAATATTAGTATAAAGCTTTGAATAATGAATTTGGAAGACATAAATTGATATGAAATAGAGAAACTTTTTCATTTCTTCCTTCTTTCTTCATGCCATTTCGCTCGTTTGAGCTTATTTTGGTTTTACGCTGCGGCGACCTTACGTAAATTTTTATGAAACAACCGCACTTAGGCCCGGATGATTATGGAATGATTGGGACTAACCATACTGGGGATCACTATCATTGGATCTTCTCAAAGTAAGTAAATTTAAACTCCTCTTACCCTCTATTATTATTACTATGTGGATTACAGAATGAGGTTTGATACAAGAAAAGTGATCATCAAAGGTGGCTGCTAATATATCACCATTTGTAAAAAGTGATTTATAGTCCAGGCATTGCGTAGGTATTGTATTACAAAAGGTAATTGAGAGTTGAAATTTGGTAGATTTGTACAGTTCGGTTTCTAAATTATTGTTCCGAGCTTTCGACCTCGGGCGACTGCCATTCGTCCCGCCACCTTGGAAAACCGGTATCAAAAACCAGTTTTTCAAGTATATCTTGTGATAACTCTCTATTAATCGGCTATCTTCTTCGTTCGATGTACTGACTTCATCAGACCATCCAAAAGGCATTAACTCTAAACTGAAGTCGTGCTGGGAAGAGCAGCCCAAAGCCATTAACTCTTTTAGTAAATATAGAAACGGCTTATCACAGTTCCAACTCCTGTTTGGATGATGGGAGCAAAGCATGACACATATCGGCGCTTTGTTTATACGAGCTTCATTTCGCTGACCGCACTTGCATGGGTCGAAAGTGATTAATTGCATATTCTTACGATTTTGGGTTTTTCGTCATTTCAGTGGATTGCAAGATATTGCACCCATCGGAAATGCTTGACCCACATAATTGTTTGTTTCTGGAAATGCTGCGTTGCAATTTTGTATGTTGCAAGATATTGGTAGGTAATTTATGAGCATATTACAATCTTGTCCACAGCCCCACCTATAGTGTGCTACACTGCTAGAAATCCTCTCACCAAAACCTTCCTGTCCTCTTAATGAATCACATCATGTCTTGATGAGGTAAGTTTTTCAGTTCAACCACAGATAGGAGAGCAGACCCAAGAGTATCCAGCCTGCTACAGACAAAGGCCGAACAAGCACACAGAAAGTGTTCGGATTTCTCAGGCTCTCCTCCCAGGTAGGACAGACTTAGGGCTGTCAACTACTTCCACCCTTGTTAGAAGAACGTGTGGCGAGCTGTGGCCGGTGATGACAGCTCAGCATTGTTTCCTTCCGAGCCTCAGGACAATATCAGCGAAACTCCTATTAGGCTCATCAAGAAAAAGTTTTGTACACCTGCACAGGTTCGCCCATCTCTGCTTAGGCCGTTTGCACATCGAAAAACGGAAACGAGAACACTAAGCTAACAGAAATTTGCGGCAATACATGTATTGGATATTTATTCTAATTATAGTTTCAATAAAAAAATAAGCACATTTAAAGCTTTATTTCAATTAAAACACATTCCTATGTTTGTTCGTACGAGAAACAAATTTTCGTTTCGAACTATCAAGTATATTTTCATTCCATACTATGTTCCACACACGAACGAATATTCTTTCGGTCTTACAAAACCTCATTTCTGTTTATTTACATTTGATACAAACCCAATCCAACTTTATTCGTTCGTTTTTGATATGTAAGCATTTTAGAATATAGCAAACAGGAATGGTGATAAGCTAGATTTTGCGTAGTGAATTCAGGTTGTGTTAGTAGTCCATGTTTACATGTACTTACATGCCGTCTCTATTCTAAGCAATTTGTTAATTTTCCAATAGTTAATAAAGTTTTGGTGCGGAGCATCTGCAGTAAAAAATGTTCTTTTTCTACTATATTTTTAAATAATTCACATATTTAATTTATATAAATCTTTACTTCTATTAACAAGAAAGATGATTTAGATAATGCACTTGCCTGAAACACGATTTTCTTAGTTCATAATCCGATTTATATTTGCAAGCACTGACCGAACAGTGCATTTTTGTTTTTTAATTAATATGAAGGTTTTAGCAGGCACTAGTGGCACTATAAAACTCAGTACAAAATAAACTTCAAAGATAAATAGTCTTGAAAAAAAACTGATTCCGTACTTTTGTTAAATTTTGCAAAAGAATTTTAAATTGAGTAAACCTGTTCACAAAACAAAAGCACATTTGAAATACATTGATGGCGACACGACATTTACGACAACAAATTAAATGTTGACCTAATGGCAATACCATGTTGCTCTACCCAATAAAGGTAATAAAGGCTAAAACACAATCTGGCCGACATGACAAAAACGCCGTAAGCAACGCTGTCAATTGGGTTGTCGAACTTAAATGAAAATTGAAATTTGTCGCACGTTTATGGTGCGTTTAGGAAAATTATGATTTTGGGTTGCGTTTATATGTATTGTTATACATTCATTGCAATTATATTTATGATTTGATAGATTAAAAATATCAGCAAATAACAATGCCGTTTAAATTATCAAAGTTGGTTGAATAAAAAATGGAAGAAAAGTTTATTGAGGTGGTAAAATTTCACTGTATTATGAGTTTTATATAACTCTTGGACACACCTTCTTCTTCTATGTTGGTTCTGTTTTTTATATTCATTAGCCAACACGGCCACACATTCTACTTTAATAATATTTTTAAATTTATTCGTTGAAATTGTTTCTATTTTTAATTTAGAACACAAATAACAGAATAAATTTAATTGAGGATTGACAGCTCTTGTCGTTCCCATTGTATTTTCACGGACGTTTTGTACGGCATTTTTTACGGTGTTTTTGTCGTGTCACTTATATTGCGTTTTAGCCTTAATTCAACTTCTGTCAACGTTGTCGTCGTAATTTGATTTTGACAGCTCAGAGTAATGAGCAAAAATCCTTTTGAGGATCAATTAATTAATTTAGTGAGGGAAATGAAGTATTTTTACGCCAAAAGAAATCCTCAATCGGAATACATATTTAAAAGAAAAAAATGGACAGAAATTAGAGAGAAGTTGAAAATGATTTTGCAATCCACAGAATCTCTACACTTTTATAACTATTTTTTTATAGCTTTCCCATATTGCTAATAAATTTCAACAAATAATTTTACCACCTACATATCTTAATATGTCAACAAAAATAAGAATGTCGGTGCCATTGGGTTAATTCGGCGACATTTACGATGACCGTGTCGTCGTATTGTCGTGTCAGCATCATTGTATTTCGGCCTTAAGACTGAAAATAATTTTCGTTCGTGTTTGGAACGAAAGTATTCTTGACAGTTCTGAACGAAATTTTGTTTCTCGTACGAATAAACATAACATTTTAATATTTTTTTATTGAAACTGTAATTAGAATAGATATTCACTATTTATTACATATAATATTGCGACAAATTTCTGTTAGTTTAAGATGAAGTTTGTGTGTTTCAGTTCAGTGTTTTTGTTTTCGTTTTTTGATGTGCAAACGGCTTTCTGCTTCATACAAATATCCGCTGAACTGTAGAATTTACTGAGCTTGACTCCGCTGTACCTCGTGAACTATTCATCTGATTGAAAAATTTTGCCTACAAAAGTTGCAGGAAATTTTATCCTCTATAATTTTGTTATATTTATATGTAACTCAGGTGGGGCTGGTGAGAAGATATACTCGAAAAACTGGTGTACAATGCCGTTTTCTAATATGGCGGCGAGAGCGGCGAGAGCTCAAGGTCGCAAACTCGAAATATTAATAAGCGCACTGAACTGTACAAATCTACTAAATTTCAAATCTCCTTGTCCTTTTGTACCGAGAATTCGGCCATCATCAGAGTTCACGATTTTCACTATCAACACAAAATTTTATCTGTTTTTATTACACTATTATAAATGGCTCGTGTTTCCCCCTATTTCCCAAACCTTGTTGGCTATTACTTGTAAATAGCACAGATGAGATTTACCCACAGCCACAACAAAATTTGTAGGGGGAACAAGTTTCTCGATTTCCTTTGTTCAATGTCTGTCGAAGTTCCCCCGGGATATTTAGAGAAACAAGTGTTTTTTGAACAACGTGTCAGGCATAATAATAAATACAATTAATTCAGAGCATTCATATTCGGATAAAATTGCATACAAAATTAATTATTTTAAAACACCCTTCATAAAGATTGCTGGCTGGCGCCAACTCTTAGTAAACCCCTCTAATGAAAATAAATGCTCTTAATTAATAAACACGCATTTGTGGCAGGGCACTTTAACTGACTCACTCTGCCGCACTGTTGTATAGGAAAGGGGTGGCTCCTCAGCTCCAATAATTTCAGTCGACTTTGCTACACAGTGAAGAGCGTATTTTTGTTGTGTGGTTCGTTTTGCATCATTAATCTTCTTAAAAGTGTTGTTTTAATTAAAATGGGAATTTTTAATATGGAATAGATAAAGAAGTTTTTCGGTAATTAAGATTTTTAATCCCGTTCTTATACAACTTACTCAAAATATTATTGCATTAAAATTAATTGTTTTTGATTACAGATTATATTCTTTGTGAGAATTATGTAATTTTCATTAGTTATAGTTAAATTTTTTAACCTATAGCACACACAATTAATTTCATAAGTAAATAACCATAATAGTGTTCTTGCTTGACTATTAGAACGAATACTTGGGCTAATACGGGTGCTACATACCCTGCTTTCTTAAAATACACTGCACTTTACGAAATTTAGGATGCGAAGTCGTGAAAAGTTTAAATTCCAGAAAAAATTGAAATTGTAATCCAAATTCAATGAATGAAAACAATTTATTTTCTACCGAATTTATAGTTACAACCACAACAGAAAAATTAGATTAAAAGATTCAAGTGAATTTCCTACTTATTTTTCCGAAGTAAAGAGCGAATTAATCTCTTTTTGAATCATATTAGTGTCACCAAATTGTTAAACAATGGAAACTTAAAGTTGGAATTTATGTATTTAAACGTAATTCGATCTGGAGAATTAAGCACAATCTTACAGAATGTAGCCTAGCTGGATTGTTAAATCACAGTAAATAATCTCCCGCTTCTCATGGGTGATTTTGGCAATATTTTATGACACCAAATATTTAGTTTCCCTTAGTTTCAGGTTATAGTATCTACGCGTATGTCTTTCGTATCCGCAAGCATGGTTCGTATTAGCTAATTAACTTTATGACTTTCACTCTGAATTACTTTTAACTGAGTGAATATTTTGCTAGAGCGGGTACAGCGGGGGGCATCGGGGCGACCATTGCCCACCTCCTAGATATCTAATAAAGCAAAATTGTTATCTTAAAATTTATATTCTAGCCAAATGAAATAGAAAATACAAAAAAAAAGTCTTTATAAAAAAGAATGCACTAAAAAATAGAAAATAAAGTATATTACATTTGCGTATAAAAGTTAAAATTTTCAAAATACGCAGGGAAAGAAAAATCTAAGCAGTTCAAATTTTTATACTACAGTGAATAACAATTTCCCGAAAATGAAATTTGGACTCCTAATGTTTATCAAGGGTTTTCCAATAAGAGGTGTTTTTTTGATATTCAAAGAAAAATGCCATCTTTTGAGATACATGATCGAATCTTTATTTCATTATAAAGAGTAAGGTATGCCGTCAATATGCAAAATAACATCAGCCAAATGACCACCACGACCACGCCTACAGGACCATATCGTTTTCATGAAATTTTCCATAACCAAGTCGCAAAGTGGCTGCCCTATGTCCTCGATAGCCTAAGGAATTCCATCTTTGAGGTCTTCAATCGACGCTGGGGTGTTGGCGTAGATCTTCTCTTTCACGTGGCCCCAAAGGAAGAAGTTGCAAGGTGTTAAGTCACAAGATCTCGGTGGCCAATTGTGATCACCTCTTCGAGAGATAACACGGTCCGCAAACTTTTCCCGTAAAAGATCAATGGTTTCGTTGCTTGTATGGCACGTAGCGCCGTCTTGTTGAAAGTAAACGTTGTCCAGATCAATACCATCCAATTCCGGCTATAAAAAATCATTAATCATCTGTCGATAGCGCAATCCATTCACCGTAACAGTTGCTCCAGCCTCATTTTCGAAAAAGTATGGTCCAATGACCCTGCGGGACCATAAACCGCACCAAACAGTCACACGTTGAGGATAGAGAGGCTTTTCAACAATAACTCTTGGGTTTTCCGAGCCCAGATGCAACAATTTTGCTTGTTGACGAAGCCATCGAGGTGGATATGGGCCTCATCACTCAAGATGAGTTTTCGATGGAATTCCGGATCATTTTCATGTATTTCAAGGACCCAATCAGCAAAGACTCGACGTTGTTGATGATCGGCCGGCTTGAGTTCTTGTGTTAACTGAACTTTAGAAGCCTTAATACCCAAATCTTTATGCAAAATACGGTGTAATGACGTTTGTGGAATGCCTAATTCCAAAGAACGACGAGGAATGGACAAACCTGGGTTTTCTTCAACGCTTTCGGCTACAGCAGCAATATTCTCGGCTGTTCTTGAGCGACGTGCACGGGTTTTATTCTTCACATCACTAACTTGTCCCGACAGCTCGAATTTTTCTACCAATTTCTGTATTGCGGTCCGACAAGGTGCTTCACGACGACCCAAAAATGTTCGAGTTTTACGAACCGTCTCAGCCACATTTTCACCATTTTTATAGTGGATTTTAATAATTTCAATGCGTTGTTGAATCGTGTATCGTTCCATTTTTAATAATGGCGCAGTTTCTACTTGTCAAACGTCAAAAAAGGACATCTCCAAAAGTGACATCTACCGAAATAGCGGGCTAATTAAAATAACACCTCTTATTGGAAAACCCTTTATGTACTTAATTAAATTACTTTGCTTTAACTTTGTGATGTACATATGTAGGTGTACTCATTAAACAAAGGGAGAAATTATTTTCTATTTTTTAGTGCGGACTTTGAAGCAAAGTTTTTTTTTTTAAATAGTTATTTTTTATATTTATTATTATTTCTTCAGTCTTAAATTCTTGTAAAATTTAAAATTAAATCATTAAGGAATTTTCATTACAAGAAAAATTTTTGCATTATTTTGTGATCGATAGCTTACAAAAGCCGAGTGTTTTTATGAAAAGTTGTATGTTGGGAAACTCATCATAGCCGGGATAATTAACATCAGATTCAGTTTTGTTGCAAATATTCAATTTAAACAAATACATATATTAACCAAACCTTTCTTCGAAAATTTCTTTAACCAAGTGTCGACTTAAAAAAGATTATTGAAAAAAAAATTTAAAAACGTTACCTTTAATTTGCAACAAATTGCAGTCCAGCCCAAGAAATTATGGTGTTTGAACGAAATGCAAACCAGCTTTATTTTAAATCACAAGCAGTATGACAAGACAAGAAGTGTATAATGTCCTTTTTATGTGGTACTAAATTTCACTATGATTACGGGATCAAAAACTTATATTATATTAATAAAAGAACTCCAGCATTATCTGAATTCTAATAAATTCGTCATACTGAGACGGAAAAAGAAAGCTATATATATAGGGCGGTTGACGACTGATGATGATTCGAACTTCTGTAGCTGATAGAGGACCTTGACTTATGAAAGACCAAAATGCGTCTTTTAGGAAAAAGAAGCTGTTTCTGATTTTGGTATATTCCCCTTTAATGCCCTGTAGCAGTCTTACTAAGCACACATAAATTAATGATGGGAAATGATACCTAGGTGCCCAAGCTTGTCAAGAAATACTTCAGTGCCATTTTTTACAAACTGTATCTGTTTTCCGTCAAACTGCATTATTACTAGTTTGAAACACAATGTGATGATCATCATCGTTGACAAAATGTCAAAAACGCTTTTCTGAGAAGTTGAACTTTACTCCTATGAGCCAACACACATGCTTCATCTCAAAGTGAAAGGATTTTGATGGCCTTGTGCTTATTCATGTCATTACAATAATTTTTCTACGCGGTAGTTCCTTATTTGAATACCGACTTTTATTGTGTACGTGTCCAAACAAGATACAAGTTTTGATATAAACAATAACTGTTCAGTGCACAATAATCTTTGATGTGCACTCCCTCTCCTATCTCTAATATTCAATCCACCTGGAATAAAAAAAACAAAAGCGCACAAAGTACCAAGCATAAATTTATGAATTGAATACTCATCTGAAAACCGAAAAAATTATTCACATTATCCACACACCAGTTCATCCACTACCACAGCAAATAAAATTTATCACGGTACTGTAGCTTATTCTTTCGTCTGAAAATAATCCGAAGTAAATCATTAATAAAATGAATAATCATTAACAAAATGCATGACAGCACATTTACCTCAGCTTGTTTCCATTGTTTTAATGTCATCAAATGACATTTATCCAATCAGCTGACTTTGCCTTCGCCTTCGTCTTAGTCAAAATACAAGCAATTGTAATAAGCGTTGCCAGGGAAATACCAAAATACGAGATGAACATAACTGGTGATCACGGCAATATAAAGCAGACGGGTCGTAATATATGACACAATTTTTGGCTCAGATTTCATCTGATTCAGAGTATAATCTGAAGAAAGGATCGTGTTCCCTATTTTCATACAGAAGTCTAATTCTGTTCAGAGTATAATCTGAAATTATTCCTATCCTTATTACAGAGGTCTAATTCCCCTCAGAACTTAATCTGAGAATAAATATCATCCACACTCATCATCTAATTTCCCACACCTAAGCAGGAGAATAATTCTTCTCAACTTTATTGTGCTATATCTGTTCAGCACCACACGTTGCAGCACGCTGCGGCCCCTTCTTTTCTTTTCTTATTCAGCCTTCCTGTCTGACGGGGCCGCTATCATAAAATACCAATCTCGAAGAATTCTTGCCTGTTGTTGGAGAAGAAAAAGACAATCGTCTCTGTCTTGTCAAATCTTCCACCCAGTGAACAAGTGAAGTAGTGAAATTGATAATTTTTCCAAAAACATCGGCCAGGAAACTAACCCTGTACGCGAAAATCTTAAAAATAGCGTCCGACAGCATCGACACCTCGCGTTCATAGCCGAGATTATATCTCAACAGATACCTGCAATTAATTATAATAATTCTGCAATCACTTCGGGATATGTAGAAAATTTCACATCGTGTCAGTATCGTAGATTCCTGTCGAATGAACATTTATTTGAGTAAACTCTCCTGTCAAAGATCCGCATAATGTTGGGCACCTTTTAGAGAGTTGTATGTAATTTACATAACACCAAAATATATATATATAGAAACAAATTCCGTTTTTACGGTGATAATGACTGCCCGGATTAGGTTTTAGGGGAAATTGATCCAACGGTAGCAGTTTTAAGTTCGATAACGTTGCGTGCGTTAACTCAATGCGTCGCAAAAACTTAAGCGGAGAGGAGATTGAAGACGACCAGATCAAGGAAATTTTTACAAATAGCCAGATAGAACTAAGTGAGATAAGGAAAATTTTGGGATAATGTCTGCCTCCTCGACTTTACAACTACACCATAATATAGACTTACATTTGGAGCAAATTTGATATGAAAGGCAACTGCCTGTATGTGATGATTGTTTCAAATCTTACTGTGAATATAAAAAAAAGGTTTTGAAGTAACAATAGCTACGAGAACTAATTACCATGAGAAATGTTCAAAGAAAAACGCGATAATGGTTCTTGTATATAATGTCAAAAATTAGCAGTCTCAGTCTCCAATATCATCAATTTCTTCGTTATAAGAGAAGATTGCAAGATCTTCTAGTAACTAATTAACAAAATTAGCTTAAAGCAACGTTCATACATTTTTTTAGAGAAATTTGTTTTTTTTTATAAATTTTGAATCATAATTGCATTTAGCGAGTAAGCAGTGGCAAGCGGATCATCACGGAGGCGCCTCGGCGATGGATCCACAGCAACGAAGTACATGTAAGTTGTTGCCGTTTGCTTCTTTACACATTTAAATTTAATCAAAAAGTTTATCTATATACATATATATGCATACAAACCATATAATGAAATTTATCTTGATTTGTGTACATTTAAATTAAATCAAAAAGTTGATCTACATACATATATATGTAAACAAACTAATAATGAAATTTTTCTTTATTTTTATATTTAAATTAACCCAAAAAATTCGATCTATATACATATATAGGTATCCAAACTATATAATGAAATTTTTCATTCATACATGAATACTCTTTATAAAAATAAGTTCTTTCACTAGCTTTAAACTACTACTACTATATCTAAATTGTGCTTAAATTTTTTCGTTATTTTTGGTACCCAACTAATGTTTTTTTTTAAATTCAAAATTTGATAGCAACTTAAGTAAAATTTAGTTAATTAAGTTTTTTTTTATAGCGTATTGGCACCGTAGAGTTTCTTTGGTTTTCTCCTTTCGCTTTCCCGGAGCCCTCTCACATGAAGGTCGTCTAGGTCCACTACTCCTCTCTCTTTCCAGGTCTACAAGGGACTCTGTAAATATCTGCCATGAGAGTCAGTTAGTTGGTTGGGGAATGCAGGAAGGCAGACCATCTGCGCCTTCAATGTAGATGTAGGTAGGTGACGTAAAGGTCCCTTCAGGAAGAAAATGTGCCAGCGTTTTTTGGTTTAAAGGCACGAGATTATTTTTTATATGGCAGGCGGCAGCGTCAGGTTTTTCGTGGAACCTCCCTACACTCTCCGCCAATAGCCAAGGTGAGCTAGCGTGCCGCCCTGCAGTCAACGCTGTCCGCCCAGTAGTGATCTGTCAGCTCATGCTGGCAGTCGGGACTTAACGTCCAGTCGTCAATCACTCAACATAGTTCCATAACACACAGCAATTTAATTCCGGTCTTCTTCTTATTCTTATTTTCAGAACTAAAGACACGGATCACGTAATCGGGATTAATGAATTCTTACAAAGAATTTTTTTGATAGTTTTTGTTTTTTGTGATTAATTGTTGAATTTCTAGTTTTAAGCTAATTTTTTTGAATTTTGTGATATTAGGTTAAATCAATGAATTATTACTAACATTTTATATTTGAAGTTCGGAACGCTGAGTTATCCTTTTAACAACCCGCACCCCTTCCCTTATCGTTTGAAACTAGATCTCACAATAACTGTATCACAAATTCACAGCACGCAATAATAATTAAATTATTATATTATCACTTTAAATCACAGATAAAAAATTGCACAACCGTCCGACCCAAAATTTCACAATTTCAAAATGGACGGAACTATTTTCTTGCAGTTGAAAAGTTATGCTGATCGTACTCTCGATCGAAACTTGGCAGTTCGGAATTTTCCCTACCCTCTAATGCCTATAACCATTAAAAAGTGGGCCCTAGCTATATGAATTACGTACATCAACACGAAATTATAGCTTGAGATTTTCGCCCAGCATTATAGCTAGCTTGATCTTTACGAAATTATAAATTTCTACCCGGCACTATCACTTCGTAGTGTTCTTATTTAATACGATCTTTTGCAAGGTAAATTTTCTTTCTGTTGTACATTTAAAAGTAATGGGCATTTAGATAATCTTAATATACAAAAATCCCATGTCACTGTGTACGTACACGCTAATCTCCGAAACCGGCCCAACGAAACTCAATGACATTTTTGAATGTATTTGAAAGATAGGATAGTTTTGGATACTATGCATGGTGCCATTGTCGAGATCTAGGAAATTGTCTGAGAACTCTTCGAGCTGATATGCTGAAATTTTGTACACGGCGTTGTCATAAAAATGGCAAATACAAGTGCAAAAATCGTTTAAATCGGGCAAATCCTTCGTAGGATACATACAAATAACTCATTTTTTAGTTTATATGTATTTGGACACTGCCTGACAAAGAGTAGCCGTAGAGAACTGAATAGTAAATAAAATTAAAAAAATGGACTAAATCGGGTAATCTCTTGTTGGTGTTGCCATACAATTTTTTTGTTTTTCACTATATATTTCGAAACTGTCTGAGAAATCGTTGACGTGGAGGGTGGAAATTTTGTACACGGAGTTTTCATGAAAATTGCAAATACAAGTTCAAAAATGGACGAAATCGGGCGCCGCCTTTTTGGTGTTGCCATACGAAAATTTTGTCTTTCACTACATATTTGGAAATTACCTAAAATTAAGTTCAAAAAAGGGATAAATCGGGCAACGCTTTATTATGGTTGCCAAACAAAAACTTCGGTTTTAACTATATACTTTGGCACTGCATGGGAATGCGTCGACGTGGAGAAATAAAATTTGGTATTTGGTGTTTTCATAGCAATAGTAAATAAAATTACAAAAATGGTCTAAATCAGGCAAGCGCTTCTTGATGTTGCAATACAAAACTTTGAAATTTCCACTATATATTTGGACAGTGCCTCACTCGTCGACGTAGAGAGCTGAAATTTTGTACACGGGACTTTCTTAAAAAAAAAAATTTAATTAAGTTCAAAAATGGGAGTAGTGTAACTATGGGAGTTCTGGCGCACTTTTTTGAGCCTCCAGGATTTCAACACAGATGGCGCCACCGTCGCTTGGAGGTGCAAATCCATACTAAATGTGGGTTTGTGTCTTAGATGTCCTGGTTTATGTCTTGGATGTTGGGGATACGAGACCACATTGGGGGATACGAGACCACATTGGGGGATACGAGACCACATTGGGGGATACGAGACCACTTTTAGCACTCTCCAGCATAGGGAAATAGCATAGGATTTCGATTTTGTTTCTGAAGCTCGCTTATTTTTCATCTCGAATCTTGGGGATACGAGACCACTTTTAGCTCTCTCCAGCATAGAGAAATAGCATAGGATTTCAATTTTGTTTCTGGAGTTCGCTTATTTTTAGTTTTGGGATACGAGATCACTTTCAGTTCTATATATTTGTGAAGGGGTGGGAAGCTTTATTGATGGATTTAGTCTTGACTGCGCCCTAGTGGCATTATTCGGTACTACGGTGTTCTTGGATAGATATGTCGTGCGCCTAAATGTAGGCTTTTGGTTTTGAACTAATATTAGTAATAATTAAAGTTAACGGTAGGAAATTTTTGTTCATGCCAATGGATTCTAGATGGTTGGTTTGTGAGGGGGTATTATAGTATAGGATAGGGGGGTAATGAAATTTTCATCAGAAATTCCCTACGGGCTCTGGTTTTCGAGATATTAGCGTATTAATAATTCAAGTTATTTTTGCTCATGGAAATGGATTCTAGGTGGTGTTGGGTGGGGGGGGGGACGAAATTCTCATCAGAAATCCTCTACGGGATCGCCATTTCTTGAGTAAGGTTACCCAGCGGCATTAGCCGGAACTACTAGCATGCCTTGGTTTTGCTGTTTTCTTTTATTAGCGGGGAAGTTCTAGATATCAGCATGACGTCATCTTGGTTTTGTTGTTTTCAAGTGCTGTTGCAGATATCAGCATCATTCGAATTTCACAACATGATATCACTTTGGCTTGATGTTTTCTTATTATTATTGGGTCCTGGGGGCGCGTGTATTGAAAAGTCACAGTTGCTCTTTCGAGTGCAAGCACCATTTCTTGAGCAAGGTCCCCTAGCGGCATTAGTCGGTACTACATATGTTGTTCATCTCGGGCTTGGGGATATGAGATTACTTTCAGCACTCTCCAGCATAGGGAAATAGCATAGGATTCCGATTTTGTTTCTGGAGTTCGCTTATTTTTCATCTCGGGTTTTGGGGTACGAGATCACTTTGGGGATACGAGATCACTTTCAGCACTCTCCAGCATAGGGAAATGGCATAGGATTTCGATTTTATTTCTGGAGTTCACTTATTTGTCATCTCGGAGATCGTAGCTGTAAATATTATAAACAAGAGTGATCATGCTATGTATTCAATATCTAAAAATTGATCACGGTTGCTTGGGATGTTAAGAAATATGAAGTAATAGAAATTAAATTTTCGATATAGGTGTGTGTGTGTGTGTGTATTGAAAAGCCGCTATGGGTTTCGAGATATTAGCGATCTTACATTTTCGGGTATAATTAATAGTAGTAGTAATAATTCAAGTTAACCCTATGATATTTTTTTTTGTTCATACCAATAGTATTAGTACTAGGGGGGTAAAATTTTCATCAGAAATTCTCTACGGGCTATGGTTCGAGATATAAGCGATCTTACCTCCTCAGGTGTAATTAATATTAGTAGCTGAAAAACGGAAAAACAACAACAACTATAAGCTAAGTTGTGGATTAAAGATTTGATTATATTTATCTGTAGGTGTCTTTTATAAACAAGATTGCACCATGTAATCATATATCTAAAAATAGATCAGGCGAAGCTGGTCGGGGCGAATGTAGGTAGATATGTTCACTTAGATAAGTAATGGAAATTTGTAAATGCCTAATTTTCCTCTTCAGGTGTAATGCTTCCAATTTGATGCCTTGCATAAACAAATTTGCATAGTCCAGTAAAGTAAACAAATTCGCAGTCGAATAATGTAAACAAATTCACACAGCAGACGAGTAAAGTATACAAATTGAGCGATTTATGAAAGATTCCTAATTTCTTTTGCAGAAAACAACGACAACAACTGAAATTAATCTGTAGGATGTGATGTCGTAGATGAGTAGTGGAAGTTATAATTGAAAATGTCTTTTTCTGAAAAAAACAACAACAACTATAACGTAAGTTGTGGATTAAAAATCTTTTATAAACAAGAGTGATCATGCTATGATAATCGATATCTAAAAATAGATCACAGCTGCTTGGGATGGTAAGACACATGAAATCATTAGAAGTAATGGAAATTAAAGCATTAGAAAAGGTTGCCAGGAGGCTGGTAATTTGATATCTTGCGTAAACAAATATAGCCGAGTAAAGCAGACAAATTGAGCAATTAATGTTTTTTTTTGTATCTAGGAGTTTGTATTGAAAAGTCTTTATGACGAATTGTTTTTTATTTGCAATAAAAGTTCTCAATCAGTCACACTGTTATGAGATTTGATTGATCCCCGATATCATAGTTCACATGAAGCTGGTAAGAATATGATAATTTTATCTTCATACTATTGGGGTGATCACATTTTTTTCTTACCATTAGGTTGAGAATGGGTTTAATTAAATGTTTTGATGAAAGAAGGTGGTGTTATGATATCAATGTAGTATGATACCTTGTCTTATATGAGTAATGGAAGTTGTTTGAGAGCTGTGAGTAAGGAATAAAAACCTTATCAGCAAGGTCGCTTCATATTTATCTCCCTAAATTATCATCCAAATGGTGTTATATGAAGGAGCAAAAAATTGATAATAGTGAAGATCGTGGTGGAGGTTGAGAGGGGGGGTGCTGTAAGTTGTGGATTAAATTGAAAGTTTTCATGGATCGCAAGGTTTAAACTTTTTAGCCTCCAGCAGGAATGTCTTCTTTTAGTTGACTCGGTGGCTAGATAAGAACGTGTTAATTTCATGTTCATAGTATGATCTTGTGGTAAGGATATGAAGGTAGCAGAGTTCTTTTTTTATAAATCAAGTAGTTACGCTGTTATGAGATTTGATTGACAGGTTGTTTACTTACCATTAAGTTGAGAGTGGGTTAAATTAAGAGCATTGAAAGAAGAACGCTGTGTTATGATATTAGTGTGGTATGATATGTTGTCTGAGGTGAGTAGTGAAAGTTGTATGGGAGTTATGAATAAGCAGTAAAATCCTAATCAGCAATCTCGCTGGATATTTGATAATTCTCCAACTCCATAGTGAAGATCGTGGTTGGGGGTTGAGAGTAGGTACTGTAAGTTATGTATTGAGTTAAAAGTTTTGATAGATGGTATTTGGTATTTATCTCCTCGAAATGGTGTTGTACGAGTATCAGAAATCTCGGAAAAAAGTTGATAATGCTTCAAGTTCAATAGTGAAGACCGCGATGTTGAGAGTGGGTATTTGGAATGATATAATTCTGGTAGGATATGGAAGTATTATTTATTCATCTTTAAATCTTACCATGAAATTAGGTTGGGAGTGGATTAAATTAAAAGTTTTGATGCAAGAAGGCGTAGTTATTATATTAATATAGTATAATATGTTGCCTTAGATGAGTACTTGAGAGCTGTGAGTAATATGTGGAATATGTTGTAGATGAGTAGTGAAAGTTGAAAATGTAAGGTTCCCAATTCCTTTATTGAAAAACAACAACAACTGTAGCAAATAAAATTTTCATACAATATTTATTCACATCAAATTCATTATTTATTTTTATAAACTTTTTTCTCTGTGTTTCACATCCGAAATGGGATCCAGAGCAAATGCCTCCCATAATCCTTTTCTGCGTTAGACTATGAGAGTTCGGCAGCAAAATCCAATGTTTTTTCTTATCATCTGTCTTGCTCTAACACATTAGAAAGCTTTAGTGAATATCATAGTTTGAAACCATCTCACTCGGGACTTGTTCATATACTTGCCAGCTGTGGATATGTAGAAAAACTTTCATGGGCGATATGGGGATTGAATCGATATATGTTATGCACTAGATTGGTGGTATATGTGCTTATTTGATTGAAGCAAAATAGTTTCACGGCTTCCTTACCAAGACTTAAATATATTCATAAAAACATTGAATCGAACATGTTAATGCTTATTTTGAGTATGAGCAGAGGAAATCGTGATCATTGCAGCATGTTATGAAATTCGATATCTAAAAATAGACCACATGAAGGTTATTGGGATGGTAAAAAATCATAAAATTATTAGGATGAGAATGGCTTCAATTTAAGGCTTTGGTGAAAGAAGGCGGTAGTAGATATTAATGTAAGATGATAGGAGGCATCAGTCAGTTTTGGTGAGCCTCAGCGATAGGTCAAATAAAAAAAAATGTCAACCGTGCTAATAAATGAAAGTTTTTCTAGTAAAAAGAGTGGTACAAAACGGCATATGGGGAGCTGTATTGGACAGACTAAATTGCCGAGAGTGTTATTGAAAGCCACCAGGCGAGGTGGAGAAATTACTCAGCGGGTGAGAAAAAGTGATTTTGTAAAGTGGGAGGAAATAAGATCAGTATTCACAGACAGAATTAGAGCTGGAATTATTGTAAATATAAACCATACAGATCCTAAGCTATTTATACAGGATGCTGCTCATTTATTTATACGCCGTATTAAGAATATTTTAAAACGCCATCTCAATATTAAAGTTAATACAAAGTTGTGTGCTGATTTTGTTAAGAATATCGGTGACAATGAGGTTATAAACGATATTAAATATTTACAAGCAATAACTGGTCCAATCAATGTGGACGATAATTTAAATGAGTGGTATAAAGTTAACATTTTGGATTCAATACTCACTCACCTGGATGAGTTTCAGAAAAAAGATAGTGGTTGGACATTGGAGTCCATTATACATTTAGCAGTACATATCAACAAATTTGAACAGCACCGAGGATCTTCATATATACCTCTACCGAAGGAGATTGCTTTAAAGCAAGCTTGCATCAATGTAAAAAATAGTGATGAAGCATGCTTCGCTTGGGCCGTAACATCAGCGCTATATCCTGCAAATGTTCACTCCGATAGGACCTCATCATATCCACATTATTCTACTGTGCTAAATTTAACTGGAATAACATTTCCTATGACGCTTAAGCAAATTAAACAATTTGAAGACCAGAACGATATATCAATAAACGTATTCATCCTAAAGAAAGAGCGTTCCTTCACCACTGTTCTAGTTAGACCAACGTAACATAATATGAAGCGACATGTGAATCTATTAATGATGATGATGATGCTGCTGCTGATGATCTTATTTCCTCCCACTTTACAAAATCACTTTTTCTTACACACTGAGTAATTTCTCCACCTCGCCTGGTGGCTTTCAATAACACTCTCGGCAATTTAGTCTGTCCAATACAGCTCCCCATATGCCGTTTTGTACCACTCTTTTTACTAGAAAAACTTTCATTTATTAGCACGGTTGTCATTTTTTTTATTTGACCTCTCGCTGAGGCTCACCAAAACTGACTGATGCCTCCTATCATCTTACATTAATATCTACTACCGCCTTCTTTCACCAAAGCCTTAAATTGAAGCCATTCTCAGCCTAATAATTTCATGATTTTTTACCACCGCAATAACCTTCATGTGGTCTATTTTTAGATATCGAATTTCATAACATGCTGCAATGATCATGAATTCCTCTGCTCATATTCAAAATAAGTATTAACATGTTCGACTCAACGTTTTTATGAATATATTTAAGTCTTGGTAAGAAAGCCGTGAAGCTATTTTGCTTCAATCAAATAAGCACATATACCACCAATCTAGTGCATAACATACATCGATTCAATCCCCATATCGCCCATGAAAGTTTTTCTACATATCCACAGCTGGCAAGTATATGAACAAGTCCCGAGTGAGATGGTTTCAAACTATGGTATTCACTAGAGCTTCCTAATGTGTTAGAGCAAGACAGATGATAAGAAAAAACATTGGATTTTGCTGCAGAACTCTCATAGCCTAACGCAGAAAAGGATTATGGGAGGCATTTGCTCTGGATCGCATTTAGGATGTGAAACACAGAGAAAAAAGTTTATAAAAAATAAATAATGAATTTAATGTGAATAAATAATGAATTTAATGTGAATAAATATTGTATGAAAATTTTATTTGCTACAGTTGTTGTTGTTTTTCAATAAAGGAATTGGGAACCTTACATTTTCAACTTTCACTACTCATCTACAACATGTTCCACATATTACTCACAGCTCTCAAGTACTCATCTAAGGCAACATATTATACTATATTAATATAATAACTACGCCTTCTTGCATCAAAACCTTTAATTTAATCCACTCCCAACCTAATTTCATGGTAAGATTTAAAGATGAATAAATAATACTTCCATATCCTACCAGAATTATATCATTCCAAATACCCACTCTCAACATCGCGAAGCTGTTAAGCTGTTATCAGAGCTGTTTGAAAAGCTGTTTAGCTGTTATTTGGACTGTTTAAAAGCTGTTTACCTGTTATAAATTTGTTTTGAAAAGCTGTAAAGAATCCCCTGTGACGTAATTGGTTAAGGTTATAGCCGCCAAGACACACACTTCTGGATCAAGGTCAAGGACAAAATACCTTTCCGGTTTAAAAGGTGATGCCGAGGCCAAGGTCAAGCCCACGTGTCAACGTGTTTTCTCACGCTCACGCTCAACCTAGCATTCTGGGTAAAAGGTTCAACCGTCCGATTAAGAGCCCTCTGTTGTAAGCAAATATTATTAAAGAATACTCTCAGGAGTTCTGGACTTAGTAGGGAAATTGAATAAAATGAATAATATATATAAAATATCATTATCGATTTATTATAAATTAAAAAAATATTAACATTTAATTCTTAGTGTATCATTCTATTGTTGAGATTCCTTATTTGAATATATCTATAACTATAATATATTCTTTATTTTCCAATAATGTATATCTTAGACTATAATACAATTAAAACAAATTACTTCAATAAATGGAACTATAACTATATGTAATACATTTTTTTATTTACAATACACTAGACTTAGGTCATATTTTTTTCTGCGGCTGCTCCTTGTTGCTCTGATGGAATTCAGTAATCGTTCCCAATGGAATAGAGTATCCGTTGTGCTACTAACATTTAATTCTACGGTTGGGCTTCCTTAATTCAAGATAAATTTTTTGTTTCTCACATTCAGGAATATGTGATGCTAATGCTTTAGCAGAATAAAAATAGAACATACATCTATCGCATATATATAATCTAGCTTTATATTTTGAAGCTTGTTTCCATGCAAGCCGTGAAAGATATTTAATCCAGCAGAAATGAAACCTGGTACTTTCATCATCATTATCATCATAATCATCATCATCATCAGCAGCAGCATCATCATCATCATCATCATCATCATCATCATCATCATCCTGCTCATAGTTATTTTATATCATTAATAGATTCACATGTCGCTTCATATTATGTTTCGTTGGTCTAACTAGAACAGTGGTGAAGGAATGCTCTTTCTTTAGGATGTATGCGTTTATTGATATATCGTTCTGGTCTTCAAATTGTTTAATTTGCTTAAGCGTCATAGGAAATGTTATTCCAGTTAAATTTAGCACAGTAGAATAATGTGGATATGATGAGGTCCTATCGGAGTGAACATTTGCAGGATATAGCGCTGATGTTACGGCCCAAGCGAAGCATGCTTTATCACTATTTTTTACATTGATGCAAGCTTGCTTTAAAGCAATCTCTTTCGGTAGAGGTATATATGAAGATCCTCGGTGCTGTTCAAATTTGTTGATATGTACTGCTAAATGTATAATGGACTCCAATGTCCAGCCACTATCTTTTTTCTGAAACTCATCCAGCTGAGTGAGTATTGAATCCAAAATGTTAACTTTATAGCACTCATTAAAACTATCGTCCACATTGATTGGACCAGTTATTGCTTGTAAATATTTAATATCGTTTATAACCTCATTGTCACCGATATTCTTAACAAAATCAGCACACAACTTTGTATTAACTTTAATATTGAGATGGCGTTTTAAAGTATTCTTAATACGGCGTATAAATAAATGAGCAGCATCCTGTATAAATAGCTTAGGATCTGTATGGTTTATATTTACAATAATTCCAGCTCTAATTCTGTCTGTGAATACTGATCTTATTTCCTCCCACTTTACAAAATCACTTTTTCTCACACGCTGAGTAATTTCTCCACCTCGCCTGGTGGCTTTCAATAACACTCTCGGCAATTTAGTCTGTCCAATACAGCTCCCCATATGCCGTTTTGTACCACTCTTTTTACTAGAAAAACTTTCATTTATTAGCACGGTTGACATTTTTTTTTTATTTGACCTATCGCTGAGGCTTACCAAAACTGACTGATGCCTCCTATCATCTTACATTAATATTTACTACCGCCTTCTTTCACCAAAGCCTTAAATTGAAGCCATTCTCATCCTAATAATTTTATGATTTTTTACCATCCCAATAACCTTCATGTGGTCTATTTTTAGATATCGAATTTCATAACATGCTGCAATGATCACGATTTCCTCTGCTCATACTCAAAATAAGCATTAACATGTTCGATTCAATGTTTTTATGAATATATTTAAGTCTTGGTAAGGAAGCCGTGAAACTATTTTGCTTCAATCAAATAAGCACATATACCACCAACCTAGTGCATAACATATATCGATTCAATCCCCATATCGCCCATGAAAGTTTTTCTACATATCCACAGCTGGCAAGTATATGAACAAGTCCCGAGTAAGATGGTTTCAAACTATGGTATTCACTAAAGCTTCCTAATGTGTTAGAGCAAGACAGATGATAAGAAAAAACATTGGATTTTGCTGCCGAACTCTCATAGTCTAACGCAGAAAAGGATTATGGGAGGCATTTGCTCTGGATCCCATTTCGGATGTGAAACACAGAGAAAAAAGTTTATAAAAAATAAATAATGAATTTGATGTGAATAAATATTGTATGAAAATTTTATTTGCTACAGTTGTTGTTGTTTTTCAATAAAGGAATTGGGAACCTTACATTTTCAACTTTCACTACTCATCTACAACATATTCCACAAATTACTCACAGCTCTCAAGTACTCATCTAAGGCAACATATTATACTATATTAATATAAATAAAAAGAGATTACTCTTTTGGACTTGTTACCGGGTTAAACTTAATTTTCTTCAAGAAAGAATTTTTTGGGATATCTCCGGTATATAGCAAAAGCTAAAAAATGCTCTAATTTGTTATTTCATCACACAATCCATTAATTTTTGGTGACAAGTTTCAAGTCTTGGTTTGACTCATCAACAGGTCCCAAATAGCGAAATTGGGTGATTAGAAAAACAAATGAAAAAATGAAAAAAGAAGAAAGAAATGAAAAGTTTAAGAAAAATAGAAAAAACAATTTTTTTATTTATTAAAAAAATTTAAAAAAATTTAAAGAAACAGATTCATTCGAAGCGAATCGAACCTGTATACGCCACGCAGTGGGCTGAAAAATGAAGAAGAAAAAGGAAGAAGAAGAAGCGTTTCGTGTCAGCAGAAAACCTTCCACTCATCGGTGCAGCTTGGTTTTCTGCCTAAATTAAGTTTAACCCGGTAAAAAGTCCAAAAGAGTAATCTCTTTTTATTTATTTTTCCTCCTGGGCTTGTATAGGAGTGTTTTTTCCTCATATAATTCACACCCAGAATTTATTCTGAGTTTATATGAGAAGAGATCGGTTTGATCTATTTTCAAGCGTCTGCAGCAGGCAGAAAACCAAGCTGCACCGATGAGTGGAAGGTTTTCTGCTGACACGAAACGCTTCTCCTTCTTCCTTTTTCTTCTTCATTTTTCAGCCCACTGCGTGGCGTATACAGGTTCGATTCGCTTCGAATGAATCTGTTTCTTTAAATTTTTTTAAATTTTTTTAATAAATAAAAAAATTGTTTTTTCTATTTTACTTAAACTTTTCATTTCTTTCTTCTTTTTTCATTTTTTCATTTGTTTTTCTAATCACCCAATTTCGCTATTTGGGACCTGTTGATGAGTCAAACCAAGACTTGAAACTTGTCACCAAAAATTAATGGATTGTGTGATGAAATAACAAATTAGAACATTTTTTAGCTTTTGCTATATACCGGAGATATCCCAAAAAATTCTTTCTTGAAGAAAATTAAGTTTAACCCGGTAAAAAGTCCAAAAGAGTAATCTCTTTTTATTTATTTTTCCTCCTGGGCTTGTATAGGAGTGTTTTTTCCTCATATAATTCACACCCAGAATTTATTCTGAGTTTATATGAGAAGAGATCGGTTTGATCTATTTTCAAGCGTCTGCAGCAGGCAGAAAACCAAGCTGCACCGATGAATGGAAGGTTTTCTGCTGACACGAAACGCTTCTTCTTCTTCCTTTTTCTTCTTCATTTTTCAGCCCACTGCGTGGCGTATACAGGTTCGATTCGCTTCGAATGAATCTGTTTCTTTAAATTTTTTTAAATTTTTTTAATAAATAAAAAAATTGTTTTTTCTATTTTTCTTAAACTTTTCATTTCTTTCTTCTTTTTTCATTTTTTCATTTGTTTTTCTAATCACCCAATTTCGCTATTTGGGACCTGTTGATGAGTCAAACCAAGACTTGAAACTTGTCACCAAAAATTAATGGATTGTGTGATGAAATAACAAATTAGAACATTTTTTAGCTTTTGCTATATACCGGAGATATCCCAAAAAATTCTTTCTTGAAGAAAATATATTAATATAATAACTACGCCTTCTTGTATCAAAACTTTTAATTTAATCCACTCCCAACCTAATTTCATGGTAAGATTTAAAGATGAATAAATAATACTTCGATATCCTGCTAGAATTATATCATTCCAAATACCCACTCTCAACATCGCGGTCTTAACTATTGAACTTGAAGCATTATCAACTTTTTTCCGAACTTTCTGATACTCGTACAACACCATTTCGAGGAGATAAATACCAAATACCATCTATCAAAACTTTTAACTTAATACATAACTTACAGTACTTACTCTCAACCCCCAACCACGATCTTCACTATGGAGTTGGAGAATTATCAAATATCCAGCGAGATTGCTGATTAGGATTTTACTGCTTATTCATAACTCCCATACAACTTTCACTACTCACCTCAGACAACATATCATACCACACTAATATCATAACACAGCGTTCTTCTTTCAATGCTTTTAATTTAACCCACTCTCAACTTAATGGTAAGTAAACAACCTGTCAATCAAATCTCATAACAGCGTAACTACTTGATTTATAAAAAAACACTCTGCTACCTTCATATGCTTACCACAAGATCATACTATGAACATGAAATTAACACGTGTAGAAAATTGTTTCACACTTTATAAAAATTACCCGCGTTTATCGCTAAAACGTCAACTCACGACCATGCCCTGTGGCTATCTACTACTTGTCTTCTCTCGAATGCCTACCCAAACTTTCATTTATTCAAACATACATTTCTGTCCCTAACCTTGCCGGCAATTCTAATATACCCTATCTCACACAACAAACATTATTTCATACCTGGCTATATTGTCCTTCGCAATGCATTCGAAAGGAGACCCTGAGTTTATGGCCCATAGTCGTGAGAAGACAATGCAACTGCATTTCTTAAATTGCTTTAAGAGCATATTGGCGCCAGGAGGGTTTTTCCTGGTTACTTTCACGCCGACTCAATTCCATGAAACTATTATCATACGGCTGAGTTTATTACACCTAGGCACATTTCTTTAACCTTTTTCAGTTCCAGAAGATTGTGCCTGAGCAATTCTCAGTAATGATAAATTAAAACATTTACTATTTCTTGGAAGCATTACACACGTTCTTATGTAGCCACCGAGTCAACTAAAAGAAGACATTCCTGCTGGAGGCTAAAAAGTTCAAACCTTGATATCCATGAAAACTTTCAATTTAATCCACAACTTACAGCACCCCCCCCTCTCAACCTCCACCACGATCTTCACTATTATCAATTTTTTGCTCCTTCATATAACACCATTTGGATGATAATTTAGGGAGATTAATATGAAGCGACCTTGCTGATAAGGTTTTTATTCCTTACTCACAGCTCTCAAACAACTTCCATTACTCATATAAGACAAGGTATCATACTACATTGATATCATAACACCACCTTCTTTCATCAAAACATTTAATTAAACCCATTCTCAACCTAATGGTAAGAAAAAAATGTGATCACCCCAATAGTATGAAGATAAAATTATCATATTCTTATCAGCTTCATGTGAACTATGATATCGGGGATCAATCAAATCTCATAACAGTGTGACTGATTGAGAAATATTATTGAAAATAAAAAACAATTCGTCATAAAGACTTTTCAATACAAACTCCTAGATACAAAAAAAACATTAATCGCTCAATTTGTCTGCTTTACTCGGCTATATTTGTTTACGCAAGATATCAAATTACCAGCCACCTGGCAACCTTTTCTAATGCTTTAATTTCCATTACTTCTAATGATTTCATGTGTCTTACCATCCCAGCACTCTTGTTTATAAAAGATTTTTAATCCACAACTTACATTATAGTTGTTGTTGTTTTTTTTAGCAAAAGACATTTTCAATTATAACTTCCACTACTCATCTACGACATCACATCCTACAGATTAATATCAGTTGTTGTTGTTGTTTTCTGCTAAAGAAATTAGGAATCTTTCATAAATCGCTCAATTTGTATACTTTACTCGTCTGCTGTGTGAATTTGTTTACATTATTCGACTGCGAATTTGTTTACTTTACTGGACTATGCGAATTTGTTTATGCAAGGCATCAAATTAGAAGCATTACACCTGAAAAGGAAAATTAGGCATTTACAAATTTCCATTACTTATCTAAGTGAACATATCTACCTACATTCGCCCCGACCAGCTTCGCCTGATCTATTTTTAGATATATGATTACATGGTGCAATCTTGTTTATAAAAGACACCTACAGATAAATATAATCAAATCTTTAATCCACAACTTAGCTTATAGTTGTTGTTGTTTTTCCGTTTTTCAGCTACTAATATTAATTACACCTGGGGAGGTAAGATCGCTTATATCTCGAACCATAGCCCGTAGAGAATTTCTGATGAAAATTTTACCCCCCTAGTACTAATACTATTGGCATGAACAAAAACAATATCATAGGGTTAACTTGAATTATTACTACTACTATTAATTATACCCGAAAAGGTAAGATCGCTAATATCTCGAAACCCATAGCGGCTTTTCAATACACACACACACACACACACCTACATCGAAAATTTAATTTCTATTACTTCATATTTCTTAACATCCCAAGCAGCCGTGATCAATTTTTAGATATTGAATACATAGCATGATCACTCTTGTTTATAATATTTACAGCTACGATCTCCGAGATGACAAGTAAGTGAACTCCAGAAATAAAATCGAAATCCTATGCCATTTCCCTATGCTGGAGAGTGCTGAAAGTGATCTCGTATCCCCAAAGTGATCTCGTACCCCAAAACCCGAGATGAAAAATAAGCGAACTCCAGAAACAAAATCGGAATCCTATGCTATTTTCCTATGCTGGAGAGTGCTGAAAGTAATCTCATATCCCCAAGCCCGAGATGAACAACATATGTAGTACCGACTAATGCCGCTAGGGGACCTTGCTCAAGAAATGGTGCTTGCACTCGAAAGAGCAACTGTGACTTTTCAATACACGCGCCCCCAGGACCCAATAATAATAAGAAAACATCAAGCCAAAGTGATATCATGTTGTGAAATTCGAATGATGCTGATATCTGCAACAGCACTTGAAAACAACAAAACCAAGATGACATCATGCTGATATCTAGAACTTCCCCGCTAATAAAAGAAAACAGCAAAACCAAGGCATGCTAGTAGTTCCGGCTAATGCCGCTGGGTAACCTTACTCAAGAAATGGCGATCCCGTAGAGGATTTCTGATGAGAATTTCGTCCCCCCTCCCACCCTACACCACCTAGAATCCATTTCCATGAGCAAAAATAACTTGAATTATTAATACGCTAATATCTCGAAAACCAGAGCCCGTAGGGGATTTCTGATGAAAATTTCATTACCCCCCTCCCTATCCTATACTATAATACCCCCTCACAAACCAACCATCTAGAATCCATTAGCATGAACAAAAATTTCCTACCGTTAACTTTAATTATTACTAATATTAGTTCAAAACCAAAAGCGTACATTTAGGCGCACCACATATCTATCTATCCAAGAACACCGTAGTACCGACTAATGCCACTAGGGCGCAGTCAAGACCAAATCCATCAATAAAGCTTCCCACCCCTTCACAAAAATATAGAACTGAAAGTGATCTCGTATCCCAAAACTCGAGATGAAAAACTTAGAGGCTACGAGTCTGAGAAGAAAAATAAGCGAACTCCAGAAACAAAATTGAAATCCTATGCTATTTCCCTATGCTGGAGAGTGCTAAAAGTGGTCTCGTATCCCCCAAAGTGGTCTCGTATCCCCCAAAGTGGTCTCGTATCCCCCAAAGTGGTCTCGTATCCCCAACATCCAAGACATAAACCAGGACATCCAAGACACAAACCCACAGTTAGTATGAACTTACACCACCTAGCGACGGTGGCGCCATCTGTGGCGAAATCCTGGAGGCTCAAATAAGTGCGCCAGAACTCCCATAGTTACACTACTAATGGGACCAATCGGGCAACTCCTTCGTAGGGTTGCCATACAAAAAACTTGCTACTTGGTGTTGCAGTTTGAAAATGGGACCAATCCGGCAACTCCTTCATAGGGTTGCCATATCAAAATTTCGTGTTTTACTATATATTTGGGCACTGCTTAAGAACGCGTCGAAGTAGAGAGCTATATTCTCCCACACATATGAGTGTATGCATGCACACTCATATAAGTACACACACAAACATAAAGCACAGAGTGAACTCTAGAGTACGGAAGTGCGCGATCGAGTCAGATAAAAACTTATATATTATTTATCACTAACCGCTCAACCCCACGCCCACCCATCTATGTATCTATATTATCGCCGGCCAACGTGGACGGGATCCCCCTAGTTTAGTATAAATTACAAAAGTGAAAATCCAATTATTCTTATTAAATACCTGTAAAAAATCAAGCTAAGCTCTTATTGTATAATAATGGAGAGAATTTTCAGCAGCGTTTTGAGTTAGGCCAGCAGAAGGTGGCCAAATAGCTGCAATTGTGTTTCTCACCTCAGTATAGCAATCAAGTTTATTTCTAATTGCGTGTGCGCTGTGTTCACTATAATCAAGTTATGTGGATTTCTAATCATTTTGAGATTTTGCATCATCTTATTAAACACCTACAATAAACCAAGCTCTTATTGTATGATAATTTTCAGCAGCGTCTTTACCTAGGTCAGCAGAAGGTCAGAAATAAATCAAGTTTATTCCTAATTACCGCTGTTGACCGTGCATGTGCCTTGTGTTCAGTATAATCAAGTTATGTGAATTTCTAATCATTTTAATATTTTGCAGCACTGACGATCGTCACATTATGTTTCCTGCTTAATATTCCAAGTGACAATACAACACCACAGAATTGTGAAAAACTAGCTATATTTATCCTGCCTCTTATTATTTAAGGTAAATACAGCTACTAAGAATATGTTGTGGTCGCATTGTGCTGTAAGAAGTAGCGAGCTACGCGAATGTGCTGCCAAATATAGCAGGCCGCTTGAACGAGACCTGGCTGAGCGTTGATGGAGACAGAAAAGACGGTAGGAAGAAAATTTTTTTCCCTGCTTGTTGGAGAGCGATCAAGAAAAATAAGTCGAAAAGGATCAAAAAATATCGACAAAGGAAAAAAAATCAAGATTTTAGAGAGCGCGTGACAGAAACTAGTTGCGTAACGCGACAATTGGAAAAGCGGAAAAATAAAAATGGTGAAGGATACAATTAGGCGGTGACACATTCTCTCTAATGAAAATAAAGAAATCGATATTAGAGGAATCCTAATAAGATAAGAGATTGAAAGACGAAAAAATTATTGTACACTAATAAAGAATTAAGGAATAAACAAAAAGGGTTGAGTGCGTATTGTTGCTGCATGGCCAGGCATCCCCGATACTTTACAAAATCCATTTGAATTCATCGACCCACTTCTATATCCAAGATATGAATTCGGATCTCATTACCACTCATCTGGAAAAATCAAAGGTGTAAAAATTTATTCAGCACATATGTCTCAAACCGTGAATAAGGAATTATATGGCCTGCTGAGATCCGGAGCCTGAGTTGACATTAATCTCACTTAATGGTAGACCTATACAAAAGGCACCTACAGAGAAATGTTTAGAAACGTTTATTGAGTATTGGAAAGAATTTCAAACTCGGCACAGGACAATATAGAGAAGAGCGACAACAGAAGATCTCCAGCTAGATTATTTCACGCAAGAAATATTTAGCGAGGTTCAGGAACAGTATATTGAAAAGGCAGCAAGCATGGAAGAGGACATCGACAGATTAGCACCAACGTCTGTCAGTATTCCTCCCTAGAGAGCAACTTCTAGCACAATGTCATGCAATAGTGAAAAACTGCCTGGAATCAAGCTACCCATATTCGATGGAGAATATTCTACGTGGATTCCATTTCACGATTTATTCAATTCGGTTATTCATAACAATAATAATTTAAGAGACGTTAACAAACTATATTTTCTAAAAACTAATCTAATTGGAGAAGCCGAAAAGCTACACAAACAAGCGAATCCTAGTCAATGTACAACTAAAGAAATTATTGTCTCTTCCATACACAAATCATGATACTGCCGAAAGTATCAAAAGGCTATTAGATATCATAACAGAAGCTCTATTAGCAAAATTTAGGAGTACAAACAAACAATTGGGATCCAATAATTATATATTTGACTGTACAGAAACTACACCTAGATACGCATCAATTATGCCAACAGAGCTTACATAGTAGCACTGATTTACCAGAATTAAACACACTAAAAGAAATCCTAGAGTCTCGCCTCCGAACTCTGAAAATGATAAGAAATAAAAATACTGTTGCGAATCTAGCTACACATCCCACAGTGAGGAGCTCAATACACAATGTAGCGCGAGACAGACTGTAGCTTTTAGCTACTGTCGTCGATGAACGCCTACATATATGTGTTATCTGAGTGGGGACCCCCAAATAACCAAAAGATGGCAGTGAACCCTGCCGAGGAAATTTCTGCGAACCTGGCATGGACGTCTAGCGATTGAGCGGCCAACAAAAGGCCCGAGATAATTCAGGAGAGTCGGAAAAAGTCCAGTGTGAAAGCCACATCATCAAAAAAAGAACTTTGTGTTAATTATCATAAATTTTATAGAAAAAGTTTTATTTAATTGAATTTTGAAGTATTTGTTTTACCTTTTATAAGTGCAATAAACAAAAAATAAACGAAATTAAGGAGTCTTATAATTGGAGAATTGTATAAGGAAGTATTGGGAGTCTTTGTAAGACAAAGGAATTGATCGCTAGGAGTAACTGGTCAGAGTAAACCGTTCACTAACGGGCAAGTTATTCCACGGATTTTATTCTCAATCTAGAACTGAGCAAATTGATAAGTACCAATTTCTTTTTATTATTTATTTCCTACTAATATTATAGATTCAGCAAATAATTTACTAGTCACAAGCTTTCCTCATTTTTTTTATTTCATCCGTCTCAATTTAATTAAATGCACCGGCATCATCTGTTCTACAAAGTTCTGTTTCTAGAATAGAGCAACATACAAGAGCTTTTGTTCTTTTCTTTTACGTTGAACAATTAATCGATCGTAATTGAGGAATTTCTATAAATATAGAAATATACGGATGCAGACGGCTCTTCTATTTCCAGAATCGAGTTTGAACTAAGCATACAATTTTTTTTATCTTTTGTTTCAGATTATCTGTTTTGTTGTTAATATTTTTTTCAGGTCAATTCAGTGATTCATTACCGCGCCTATCATTTAGAATAAGTAGTGTGTGAGGTGCTTTGTGCTCCGTGGTAGCGAGAAATACCTAAATATTGCGTTCCGCGTTAAGCCGCGTCTTCTTTATAAAGAGAATTTGTCGATTTGTATCAACGCACTGGCATAACCTGCTTTTCGATTTCAAGGATAGAGCTGTGTCCAAGCATAAATTTGTCTCACTTTTGCTTCAGATTTCCCGTTCAATTCAAATTGTTCTAACGTTTGCTTTGGATTTCCAATTCATTTCCACAATTTTCCCAGTGCATTTAGCAAGAAAATCCTAAGGCAGAAACCTTATCAAACGCCGACGGCAAATCACAGAATTTTCTATTAAGCTAAACTTAGCAAAAGTCGACGGCGAATCAATGAATTCCTATTTACTTGAGTCACCAAGGCCGGCATTAAATTAAACCAATTTTCTGTTCACTAACCTGCAGTGAAAATCAACAGCTGATTAACAAATTGCGTTTTCATCTTATCTAGTGCCAAGTTTCAGTTTATTCTAGCAAATTTACCGCGAAATATAAGCCGAAAACTTCTCAAACGCCGACGGCAAATCGACGAATTTTCTGTTTGCGTGAGCTAATACTTAAGTGCCGGCAGCGAATCGACGATTTATCTACATGCTCCACACACTAAGTCCGTGAAGCCAAGCGGCATATTAGCGTTCGAGATCGCGATTGTATTTCGCGGCGGAAGTAAACAAGTGATAGGGAAATTTTCACCGTCTGGCCCCGCCCACTATTTCAAGAAATAGTCGAATATACAGAACTTAGTTTCCCCTTAGAGGAGGCAGTAACCGGCCTAAGTGTTCTACATCTAATATACGGCGAGTGTTAAGTTGAGTCGAGACACTTTAAAAGTGCAATTTTTCTCACCCCTGCCAAAGCTCTCCCAAATATTCCCACGTTAGTTTATAGATCGTTAAGTTGAGTCGAGACCCTTTTAAGTGGGCTTTAATATCTCCGATAAAGCTTTTCTTTTAATACTTCTACATTATTGAGTTGAGTTAGCACATGTTTAAGTGGAACTTGTCTGTCTGCGGTAAAGTCACCTCGACAATTTCTGCATTGAGTGAGACATTGGCGCCCGGCGTATAGTTTATCCTGCATCCAAGTGTGAGCCCAGTTCCAATTTGAAAACTTTCTACAGATGGGATGGAGGTGTGAAGCACATTAGCAAAGAATATTCGATACGGCGGCGTGCCGTGTAGTAAATGCTCCCTCGCTACCGCTCGGCCGGAGCAATTTTCTACTTGGAAAAGCGTTACAATACATTGTCGAACACGATACAAAGAAATCATCCTCACCTAAGCCAATATACGGACTCTTTAACAATACTAGGAGTTCAACGCGAATACACCCACCTTCAACAAAAACCTGTTGCAGTCATTGTAAAGGTAACCATATCATATTTCATTGTCCAACTTTAAGAGCTCTGACCAGCGACAACGACACGAAGTTGTCTCAAATAAACATTTATGCAAAACCTGCTTATCACCCAACCATTCAAACTCAACTTGCACCAGCAGTAAGAAGTGTTATCATTGCAAGAAAAATCATAACGCATTACTTCATTACGAGCAAAATCATTCGATTATAAAGTCACCTATTCAGCTCTCCCAAAATTCCAATTTGGATGCAAATCAATGCTCATCCGCCGATAGAGATAATGAACTGCAAGTTCAACATTTTCTAACCTCAAACTTGAAAAGGCTCTTCTTTCTACAGCCCTGATTAATAATATAGCACCATCCGGAATCAGAATGACATTCCGAGCATTGATATATTCTGCGTCACAAGTGTCCATTATGGCCGAAAGAGCCCTTAAGCGATTACACCTTAAAGGATCGCCAACCACCCATCAATTGGACTTGGCACAACACCCACTAATACTGCAGTAATGCAAGCAACTGTCACAATTAACTCCTTATACACCAAATTCAAAATATGGAACAACATGCTCATTATCAAATAAAATTCAGACTATTGCAGTGTCAAACTGGAAACACATCACTAATCTCTAACATATTCCTTTTTACTATTTACCACACCATGCTGTGCTCAAGGAGAGTATTACCACAAAACTTCGAATAGTTTTCAATGCCTCAGTATATACGTCAAATGGTAAATCATTCAATGACCAACTGCTTGTTTGACCCATAATCCAACCAACACTTTGGACTACCTTACTAAGATGACGTCTGCATAAGTTCGCTTTTACATGCAGATATAGGGAAAATGTTCAGAACGATCCAGATGTCACCTCAACACCAAAATTTCCAGAGAATAGTTTGGAGAAATACCCGAAATGAAGAGTTGAAAGATTGTGCCTTGACTAGGGTCACATTTGGAAAAACACCAGCACCATAGCTTGCCATCAACACTTTACAGTAGTTAGCAAGAGGTGAAGCGATTAATTATCCTCTTACGGTTAAGAGCATCATGAAGGAATTCTATGTCGATGAATTAGTCTCAGGAGCCCATACTTTCAGTGAAGCACTACAACTGCAATGTGAACTTATCGAGGCCTTAGGAAAGCGAACACTCAACCTACGTAAATGGATGGCCAACCATAATAATCTTCTCAAAGATATACCATTGGATCATCGAGAATTAAAAACAAACTTGGAATTCTCTGATCACGAATCTATAAAACCTCTCGAATTACGTTGGTATCCAACAAAAGACTTTTCTCTTTTAAAGTTAATGCCCCCAGGCCAAAACCCACTTACACAAAACGAGTAATACTATCTGAAGTATCGTCTCTGTTCGATCTACTAGGCTGGTTAGCTCCATGCATAATTACAGCCAAAATTATAATTCAGAAACTCTGGCTCTCCAAACATGACTAGGACGACCGTGTACCTACAGAAATTTTAAAAGAGTGGAATCATTTCAAAGATCAGCTAAATACTATTTAGGACATTCAGATTCCACGTTGGCTAGGCTACAAGCCTAACATTCGCGAAATAGAACTACATAGTTTTTGCGATGCCCCCAATCATGCCTACTCAGCAGTCTTATATATCAAAATACATCCCAATGAGAACTACAGAGTTCAAATCGTGACAGCAAAAACTAAAGTAGCTCCATCAAACCAGTCTCACTACCTCGACTAGAGCTATGTGGTGCTGCCCTACTTTCCCGACTTATTAAACAAGTTGTCAGCGATATAGAACTAGATAAAGTTAAGGTTACAGCATGGACAAACTCTAACATAGTTCTAGCTTGGCTGCAAAAGCATCCATCCACCTGGAAAATGTTCGTGGCCAATTGCATCTCGGAAATACATGAGAACATACCACAAGTTACTTGGAATCACGTCCCCTCCAAATCCAATCCTGCAGATGTAGCGTCAAGAGGCATTCTGCCAAACACTTCAGTCACAATGTCAACGTGGTGGAATGGCCCAGACTGGCTGCATCAAGATTAGGAATACTGGCCTCAACAATCTTTGGATGTACATACTCAACTAGAGTATAAAAAACCAAAAGTACTCACTACTACTGTGGATGAGCACATAATTCTACTAAATAAATATTCTTCATTTCAAAAAACCATAAGAGTAACTGCATACTGTCTCAGGTTTATAAATAGTATGCGCAAAATACAGTCCACTACTCAATATTTATCAGTATCTGAGATAAAAAAGGCAGAACTATGCCTGATCAAACTTCTCTAGAATATCTCCTTTCCCACCGAAATTAGACAACCGCAGAAGAAATTGTCCCTTCCTACAAAGAGTCGACTTCTGTCTCTTAATCTCATCCTCCACTCTGAAAACATCCTAAAAGTTGGAGGTCGTCAAACAAAGTCTCAGTTAAGTTACGACCAACAACATCCCATAATTCTTTCCAATAACCATCACTTAACTAACATTCTTATTGATCATATACATCTTTACACATTACACAGAGGCACTCAAATCATATTGAGTACTATAAGAAATCACTATTGGATTTTAAATGCCCGAAATACGATTAGACATCGTATCCATAAATGTGAGGACTTTTTTCGATTCAATCCGAAGCCCAGCTCTCAGGTAGTGAGTTCTCTGCCCTCAGCAAAAGTCATTATATCTCTACCCTTCCACCACGCTGGGGTAGATTACGCAGGCCCGCTTGTTATGAAAACATCAACACTTAGAGGAGCGAAATTAACGAAAGCTTATATCTATCTATTCGTTTGCTTGGCCACCAAGGCCATTCACATAGAGCTCATCTCTGACTTATCAACAACAGCGTTCCTAGCTGCCCTCATGCGATTTGTTGCACGTAGAGGTCTTTGCTCACACATCTACTCTCATCAAGAAAAAAATTTTGCAGGAGCGAATCGAATTTTACAATCAAATTTAGATAAATCAATGAGAGCAATCGAAGTCAATTTTCCAACCAAGGTATAACTTGGCACTTCAAACCTCCTGCAGCACCTCACTTTGGAGGCTTATTGGAATATGGCGTAAAGTCCACCAAACGCCATCTTAATAAAACAATCAAGGATGCAAAACTCACCTACGAAGAACTATATACAGTTCTAGTTCAAATTGAGGCATTTTTAAATGCCAGACCTCTCTCTCCGCTGTCCACTGACCCCATGATCCAGGATATTACAATATTCTCACTCCCGAACACTTCCTTACTGGTCGACATAATTTCACCGTATTAGAACCTCCCCAATCAATCCACAACAACACCCTATCAAGAGATGGCAGCACATCCAATCCCTACAACTTTTGGAAGCAATGGTCAAGAGATTTCTTGCACACATTGCACCAACGACATAAATGGCAGACTGAAAAGGAAAATTTAATTGGAAAAATCAGCGCAAATCCCATCGTAATACAACTGCTCCAGAACACGAACACCTCGTGGGACAGCATTAGGAAAGCAAGGGCATTCTTTAGATGCAGTGTTCTTGGGGACGTTACAATTAAGTTGACGAGGAAAGGTGAAAAATTATCATTCGTTCATCAAAAAAAAGATATATTAAAAAAAACAAAACAAAAAAAAAAAAAAATTGTATTTTTTGAGGCCGGAGGCTTTTCAGTCCAACCATAATCTTTGATGTGCGCTCCTGCTCCTATCTCTAATATTCAATTCCCCTGGAATAAAAATAAAAAGGGCACAAATTACCAAGCATGAATTTATGGATTGAATACTCATCTGAAAACCGACAAATTATTCACATTATCCATACATCACACCATCCACTTCCACAGCAAATGAAATTTATCAGGCTACCGTAGCTCATTCTTTCATCTGAAAATAATTCGAAGGAAATCATTAATAAAATGAATAATCATTAACAAAATGCATGACAGCACATTTACCTCAGCTTGCTTCCATGGTTTTTAATGTCATCAAATGACATTTATCCAATCAGCTGACTTCGCCTTCGCCTTCGTCTCAGTCAAAATACAAGCAATTGTAATAAGCGTTGCTAGGGCAACACCAAGACGCGATATGAACATAACTGATGACCACGGCTACATAAAGCCGACGAGTTGCAATAGACGGCACCATTCTTGGCTCAGAGTTCATCTGATTCAGATTATAATCTGAAGAAAGAATCGTGTTCCCAATTTCAATACATCCATAATTCTGTTCAGAGCTTAATCTGAAATTATTCCTATCTTTATTACAGAAGTCGAATTCTGCTCAGAGTTTAATCTGAAATTAGTCCGATCCTTATTACAGAAGTCTAATCCTGTTCAGATCTTAATCTGAAAATTAATATTATCCACATTCATCATCTAAATTCCTACACCTAAGCAGAAGAATAATTCTGCCAAACTTTATTGTGCTACATCTGTTCAGCACCATACGTTGCAGCACGCTGCTGCCACCTTTTTTTTGCTTATTCAACCCTTCCTGTCTGACGGGGCCGCTATCATTAAATAGATTCGCAAAGAGTTCTTCTGTGTGTCACCTTATTACCCTTCTGCCCACAGGCAGTAGCAGCATTAATAACGGGATTTCCAATAAGAGGTGTTATTTTAATTAGCGCGCTATTTCGGTAGACGTCACATTTAGCGCTGTCATTTTTTGACATTTGACAAGTAGAAACTACGCCATTAATAAAAATGGAACGATTCAACAATGCGTTGAAATTATTAAGATTCACTATAAGAATGGTGAAAATGTGGCAGAGACGGTTCGTAAAACTCAAATATTTTTAGGTCGTCGTGAAGCACCTTGTCGGACCGCAATACAGAAATTGGTAGAAAAATTCGAGCTGTCGGGACAAGTTAGTGATGTGAAGAATAAAACCCGTGCACGTCGCTCAAGAACAGCCGAGAATATTGCTGCTGTAGCCGAAAAAGTTGAAGAAAACCCAGGTTTGTCCATTCCTCGTCGTTCTTTGGAATTAGGTATTCATTACACCGTATTTTGCATAAAGATTTGGGTCTTAAGGCTTCTAAGGTACAGTTAACACAAGAACTCAAGCCGGCCGATCATCAACAACGTCGAGTCTTTGCTGATTGGGTCCTTGAAAACTCATCTTGAGTGATGAGGCCCATTTCCACCTAGATAGATTCGTCAACAAGCAAAATTGTCGCATCTGGGGCTCGGAAAACCCAAGAGTTATTGTTGAAAAGCCTCTCTATCCTCAACGTGTGACTGTTTGGTGCGGTTTATGGTCCCGCGGGGTCATTGGACCTTACTTTTTCGAAAATAAGGCTGGAGCAACAGTTACGGTTAATGGATTGCGCTATCGACAGATGATTAATAATTTTTTATAGCCGGAATTGGATGGTATTGATCTGAACAACGTTTACTTTCAACAAGATGGCGCTACGTGCCATACAAGCAACGAAACCATTGATCTTTTCCGGGAAAAGTTTCCGGACCGTGTTATCTCTCGAAGAGGTGATCACAATTGGCCACCGAGACCTTGTGACTTAACACCTTGCGACTTCTTCCTTTGGGGCCACGTGAAAGAGAAGGTCTACGCCAACAGCCCAGCGTCGATTCAAGACCTCAAAGATGGAATTCGTGAGGCTATCGAGGACATAGGGCAGCCACTTTGCGACTTGGTTATGGAAAATTTCATGAAAAGGATATGGTCCTGCAGGCGTGGTCGTGGTGGTCATTTGGATGATGTTATTTTCCATTATTAACGGCATACCTTCCTCTTTATAATGAAATAAAGAGCCGATCATTTATCTCAAAAGAAGGCATTTTTCTTTGAATATCAAAATAACACCTCTGATTTGAAAACGCTTTATGTTCACTACAAAAGTTTGTTTGGTGACAGAAATTTAATTCCGGTCTTCTTCTTCTTCTTTTCAGAACTAAAGGCACGGATCACGTTATCGGGATTAATGAATTCTTACATTGAACACCATAGATAGATAGATATAACCATACCGATGAGACCTCTCTGATCGCTGGGTCGAAAAGTTCAATAATTTTTCTTTTGCACTTAAAGTGCATTTTGTAAATTTATTGAAATTATTTTCAATAAATTTCAGCCTGTTAGACGAGAAATCTCTCCTTCATGTAATTTTTACTTGGTTTATCCATATGCCGCCAGGCAAAATAGGGGGAACAATCACCCAGTTTCAAAGCGCAATGAGTTATCTTGCCACCATATAATTCACACATACTTTTGATAAAAAGTATTTATATGGGCAATTGGTGTGACCTCCAACATTGAACTTCTATGGTAGGCGATCAGAGATAACCATACCGATGAGACCTCTCTGATCGCTGGGTCGAAAAGTTCAATAATTTTTCTTTTGCACTTAAAATGCATTTTGTAAATTTATTGAAATTATTTTCAATAAATTTCAGTCTGTTAGACGAGAAATCTCTCCTTCATGTAATTTTTACTTGGTTTATCCATATGCCGCCAGGCAAAAAAGGGGGAACAATCACCCAATTTCAAAGCGCAATGAGTTATCTTGCCACCATATAATTCACACATACTTTTGATAAAAAGTATTTATATGGGCAATTGGTGTGACCTCCAACATTGAACTTCTATGGTAGGCGATCAGAGATAACCATACCGATGAGACCTCTCTGATCGCTGGGTCGAAAAGTTCAATAATTTTTCTTTTACACTTAAAATGCATTTTGTAAATTTATTGAAATTATTTTCAATAAATTTCAGTCTGTTAGACGAGAAATCTCTCCTTCATTTAAAAGTAATAGGCATTAAGATAATCTGAATATATAAAAATCTCGTGCCACTGTGTTCGTACACGCTAATCTCCGAAACCGCCTCACACAGCTCAATGAAATTTTGTAAATTTATTTGAAAGATAGGGTAGTTTTGGATACGATAGATGGTGCTGTTGTCGAGGTCTAGAAAACTGTCTGAGAACTCTTCGAGCTGGTAAGCTGAAATTTTATACACGGCGTTGTCATAAAAATTGCAAATACAAGTTCAAAAATGGTTAAAATTGGGAAACTCCTTCGTAGGATTGCCATACAAATATTTCGTTTTTTAGTGTATATGTATTTGGACATTGCCTGACAACGAGTACACGTAGAGACCTGAATAGTAAATAAAATTAAAAAATGGACTAAATGGGGTAACCTCTTGTTGGTGTTGCCATACGAAATTTTTGTTTTTCACTAAATTTTTCAAAACTGTCTGAGAAAGCGTTGAAGTGGAGGGTGGAAATTTTGTTTTTCATTATATATTTGGAAACAACCTGAAAATACGTCAACTTGGAAAGCTCGAATTTTGTACACGGCGTTTTTTATAGAAAATATAAATTTATGTTCAAAAATGGGAAAAATCGGGCAACTCCTGATTAGGGTTGCCAAACAAAAACTTCGTCTTTAAATTTATAGTTTGGCACTGCATGGGAACGCGTCGACGTGGAAAACTAAAATTTGGAATTTTATGTTTTCATAGCAATAGTAAATAAAATTACAAAAATGGTTTGAATCAGGCAACCGCTTCTTGATGTTTTCATACAAAACTTTGAATTTTCACTATACATTTGGAAACTGTCCGAGAACGCGTCGACGTGAAGAGCTCAAATTTTCTACAGAGCGTTTTTATGCAGTTCCAAAATGGACCAAATCGGGTGACCACTTTTGTGGTTGCCATACAAAGCTTTAGATTTCCACTATATATTTGGACAGTGCCTTACGCATCGACGTAGAAAGCTGACAATTTTTACACGGGATATTCTTACAAACAATTTAATTAAGTTCAAAAATGGGACCAATCGGTTAACTCCTTCGTAGGGTTGCTATTATAAAAATTTGCCACTTAGTGTTTTCATAGCAATGGTAAATAAAATTTCACAAATTGGTTAGCCCTTCTTAATGGTGCCGCACAAAACTTTGGTTTTTCACTATAAACTTGATAGCTACCTGAGAAGTCTTCTACGTGGAGATCTCAAATTTTGTACACGGCGTTTTCATAAAAATCGCAGAGACAGTTCGAAAATGGTGCCAATCGGGCAACTTCTTCATAGGGTTGCTATACCAAAATTTCGTGTGTTACTATATATTTGGGCACTGCATGAGAACGCGTCGAAGTACATGTCTCCCACACATATGAATGTACGCATGCACACTCATTCACGCACACACACAAACAGACAGACCCAGAGTGAACTCTAGAGTACGGAAGCGCTCGATCGAGTCAGATAAGAGCTTAAAAATTATTTATCTCTAACCGCCTAATCCCACCCCCACCCATCTAGGTATCTATATTATCACCGGGCAACGTGGATGGGCTCCCCTAGTTTAATACAAATTACAAAAGTGAAAATCCAATTATTCTTATTAAACACCTACAAAAAACCAAGCTCTTATTGTATGATAATTTTCAGCAACGTCTTTACCTAGGTCAGCAGAAGGTCAGAAATAAATCAAGTTTATTCCTAATTACCGCTGTTGACCGTGCATGTGCCTTGTGTTCAGTATAATCAAGTTATGTGAATTTCTAATCATTTTAATATTTTGCAGCACTGACGATCGTCACATTATGTTTCCTGCTTAATATTCCAAGTGACAATACAACACCACAGAATTGTGAAAAACTAGCTATATTTATCCTGCCTCTTATTATTTAAGGTAAATACAGCTACTAAGAATATGTTGTGGTCGCATTGTGCTGCAAGAAGTAGCGAGCTACGCGAATGTGCTGCCAAATATAGCAGGCCGCTTGAACGAGACCTGGCTGAGCGTTGATGGAGACAGAAAAGACGGTAGGAAGAAAAATTTTTATCCCTGCTTGTTGGAGAGCGGTCAAGAAAAATAAGTCGAAAAGGGTAAAAAAATATCGAAAAAAGAAAGATGGTTTGAAAAAACGCGTGACAGAAACTAGTTGCGTAACGCAACAATTGGAAAAGCGGAAAAAGAATCGAAGGTGAACGATACAGTTAGGAGGTGAGAAATTCTCTCTAATGAAAATAAATTCACAAATGAATCCTAATAAGATAAGAGGCTGAAGGCGAAAAAATTATTGTACTCTAGAAAGGATTTTGTATGAGAATAATAATGAAGAAACGTGGACTGTAAAGAAGTTAATTGTCGATAGGTGGTTAAAGAAAATAAAACACTTGTCGCTAATTCTAATTAACTCTTTATTAAAGGGTGAAGATTACAGATCGCAGCAGTTGCAATGAAGGCTCTCGATAGACTGTAGATTTGGATTTAAGAACAGACCATACTGATTTGACAATTTCTAAAGTAGGTAACTCAACTAAAAGCTTTAAACTCGATGAGAGCAATAAATAAAGTTCAAACTTTAACAGAGAGAGAAAATAGGAACTTATTTAAAACTATACTAGATCTATGGGCCCTAATATACGGGCCACCTTGCAATCTAATTCCAATAACTTATTTTCTGTTAAAATGTGGTCGTCGATGGGTAGTGGGCAAACCTTGACAATTGAATGAGTAAATGTGCCCGTAGTAGTTTTGACCTGTACTATGCGAACAAGGCCATCCGGTCCTGGATATGTAGCTGAGATACTTCCCAGAATCCACTTCTGAGGTGTAAGATTTGCTTCTTTCAATAGTACTAAGGTTCCAATAGCTAGATTTTTCTGTTTTGTGTTCCATTTTGCCTGTTGCTGGAGTGACGACAGATATTCAGAATACTATCTCTTCCAGAAGGTCTGTGCAATGTGTTGTACGAGCTTCCATCTTGAAAAACGGTTTGTAAGATATTATGTAACCGAAGCTTAAATATTATAGTCTCGACTAGAACCAAATGTAACCGTAGGTATAATTCTAACTCTAGACTTTAACCGGATGTAGAACTTTGATCTTCACAGTATTAATAGTTTATTTTAGACCTCTCCCACTGAAAGCAAGTCAGTCAGACACACACAGTCATAAGCTCAACCTATTTGTAAGATTTAAGTTAATAAACCATGTGCTAACAAACCACAGCGGGTTCTTATTAAAATATCACAGGGTTGATGTTGAGCTGTGAAAGTCTAGACCTATGATTGCTGTTAATGGATCTTGTATTAAAAAGTGACCCGGCGTTAGGGCTGCGAGATCCTATGATAATGTCGAGTCTTCAGTAAGCGGCCGAGAGTTTAAAAATGGTCCTATTTGAATCGCTAGGAAATTGAACTCACTGGCCGTCAGAAATTGTAACCCCACCGTGCGCTTGAGATGTGCTTTGACCATTTTCAAAGCGGCCTCCCAAATGCCACCTACGTGCGGCGATAGGGCAGGAAGCATGTGCATGGTGTTCATTGGTACAGAAAGGTTGAATATTCTAACGCTTATTGTGATCGTTTACCATTCGCGTATTTCCGCAAGCTCGTGGCTAGCACCTCTGAAATTAGTTGCATTATCGCAGAATTTGTTGTATGTGTGCCCTCTTCTCGAGACGAAACAACGAAGCGCTGCTATGAACGCTTATGTGGTTTATTTTTATTACCACTAGTTCAATGGGAATCGCCTTTGTAGTAAGACAAACAAATATTGCCATGAACATCTTTATTGGTGATCTTCCTCTGATTTTCTGTGTAATGGGAAAAGGTCCAAAAAAGTCTACGCCGACATTTACGAAAGGCCTAGCAGGCTGGACGCGGTAGTTGGGTTAGTCTCCCATTAGCTACTCAGCTGAGATTAGCTTAGTTCGGAAGCAAGAGCTACATTGATTTTAAATTGTGCTTTTACGGCTTACCATTTTTTGTGTCCCATGATTTCTAATCTCATCTGAGAAGGTTTGAATCTAGACGATTTCCACAATACGTCGCTCGCTCGAATTCAAATGCTGAGATCCCTTCCGTTTTACGCTGCTCCTTCGGAAGAACAAGGTTATCGAAATACCTAAGCCATTTTGCGGCGAAGCGCTCAAGGCTTTGAAGGTCGGAAAATTTATATAGCCGTTCGCTTTCACCGTAGCTAGTAACTACAATGGTAGTTTGTTCCCTTTTGGTTTAGAGTTGGCTTTCATCAATGGTGAATTTATTTTGTTGAGCCCAGGAATGCTCGCTGTTAGCTAGAAACTTAGGGCCATTCCACTAGATATCTAAAGCAAACAAGTGAGATGGAAGCCATCCGCTTGCAACGAAGAACCAGTCGTCAGAAGAAGTGAGTTCCTGAATCTGACCAATCCGGTTTGCGACGAACGTCGCAGGCATTGAGGATGGTGACTTCATCCCATAGAGAGATATCTCTGAATCTGTCTATAGAAAAATTCGATTAAACTTTATGTTAAGACAGGAAGTTACCATTTTTGTAAGTTGGGCTAACAGCAATGATGCGCACAGCTCCAGGCGAGGTATTTTAGTCTTCTTGATTAGTGCTACCCTTGATTTACTTCCTAGCAAGTGGACATAGTTATTACCAGATTGGTCAGATGTTCGAATATATACTGCACACCCATAGCCCCTTTCCGATGCGTCTCCGAAACCATGTATTTGTATTTGTACCAGCTCAGCTGGATCCACTGGTATAACAGAGTTCCTTGCAGAGAATTTCCCAAGATGACAATGATATTGATGGTCGATGTCCGGATGGTACCAAAGATTTTTCGTGAAGCATTTTGCTATAAAGGTAACCGGTGAAAGGAGACCAAGAGGGTCATATATTGATGAAATCGTTGACAACACAGAACGCTTTATTGGCATGGGATGAACGTTAATATTTTCACTGGGTACTGATAATATACCTTGTGATGTTGACCGAAGTAGACCGATTATTTTAACGATCGTGAATGATTCTTGAGTAATACCAGCCAAGATATCTGAATGATTTGAAGCCCACTTACGATGAGGAAAGCATCCTCGAGCCAGCAAAGTTGAAATGACCCTTTGCAGTTGCTTAGTGTCATCGGTCATTGAAGCGCCGGTCAACAAATCATCATTATAAACGTCGGAAACTACCTTTTGTGAAGCTTCCGAAGAGATATCAATTTCGTCCAGAGCCACCTTTTTGAGCGTCCGTGTTGCTAGGAATGCTACACTGGCTGTGCCGTAGCTGACTGTGCATAACTCGTAATCCTAAATGGGGTCTGAGGCATCCGAACGCCACAGGATCCTCTGTAAGCACCTTTGCTTGCTATTAAGTTGTACCTGGAGGTACATTTTCGCCACATCCGCCTTGATGACGTATTTATGTATTCGGAAGCGTGACAAGATACTGAAAAGATCTTGTCGAATGGTAGCGCCTATTTTAAGAGCATCGTTCAGTGAAACACCTGTGTTCGTCTGCGACGAGGCATTAAAGACAACGCGAAGTTTGGTTGTTGTTGACGATGGCTTCACAACGCCGTGATGTGGCAGGTAATAACACGGTACTTCACTGACTGAGCTGCATGAGGTGATTTACATATGACCGAGTTGTATGTACTCTCGCATGAAATTAATGCAATGATTTCTGAAGTCGTGATTTTTTGCAAGAATTCTTTCCAAGTCTAAAAATTGCCTGAGTGCAGTTTGCACGGAGTCGCTCAAGTTGTGTATGTTCAGACTAGTAGGTAGAGTCACGACATAGCGGCTATTAGGTGTTCTTGTTGTTGTCTCAATCAACGTCTTCGCACACTCATTTTCTTCAACCGACATATTCTTGGATTAGTACACTGATTCAAGCTCCCAAAATTTCTAGATTTGACTGCTGAGCTCATCCAAGATAGTAAGAAGACTCACTGTGCATGCATTGCTGCTGACTAACACAGGCATCTATCCCATGAGCAAGTAACCAAACGCACTTGATACTAGCTTCGGTAATTCCTGGTGAATTATCAGCCGTTGATCTTACAGAATGTCACTGTACACTTCTGTGCCGATCAATAGATCAATTTCATTTGGATGACAGAACAAGGGAATCGCTAGCTGCTGTTTTATGTTACTAGGCAAGTTGAAACGATTTATGTCGATCTCATAGAGAGACAACTTTCCTGTAATTTTAGGCATTAATAAACAAGTGAGTTGAACGATGATAAACGCGATTATAAATTTGTCAAAACACTATACTTAACTTTATTCAAGAAAGAATTTTTTGGGATATCTCCGCTATATAGCAAAAGCTAAAAAATGTTCTAATTTGTTATTTCATCACACAACCCATTAATTTTTGGTGACAAGTTTCAAGTCTTGGTTTGACTCATCAACAGGTCCCAAATAGCGAAATTGGGTGATTAGAAAAACAAATGAAAAAATGAAAAAAGAAGAAAGAAATGAAAAGTTTAAGAAAAATAGAAAAAAACAAATTTTTTTTTTATTTATTAAAAAAATTTTAAAAATTTTAAAAAAACAGATTCATTCGAAGCGAATCGAACCTGTATACGCCACGCAGTGGGCTGAAAAATGAAGAAGAAAAAGGAAGAAGAAGAAGCGTTTCGTGTCAGCAGAAAACCTTCCACTCATCGGTGCAGCTTGGTTTTCTGCCTGCTGCAGACGCTTGAAAATAGATCAAACCGATCTCTTCTCATATAAACTCAGAATAAATTCTGGGTGTGAATTATATGAGGAAAAAACACTCCTATACAAGCCCAGGAGGAATAATAAATAAAAATAAAAAGAGATTACTCTTTTGGAATTTTACCGGGTTAAACTTAATTTTCTTCAAGAAAGAATTTTTTGGGATATCTCCGGTATATAGCAAAAGCTAAAAAATGTTCTAATTTGTTATTTCATCACACAACCCATTAATTTTTGGTGACAAGTTTCAAGTCTTGGTTTGACTCATCAACAGGTCCCAAATAGCGAAATTGGGTGATTAGAAAAACAAATGAAAAAATGAAAAAAGAAGAAAGAAATGAAAAGTTTAAGAAAAATAGAAAAAAACAATTTTTTTTTATTTATTAAAAAAATTTAAAAATTTTAAAAAAACAGATTCATTCGAAGCGAATCGAACATGTATACGCCACGCAGTGGGCTGAAAAATGAAGAAGAAAAAGGAAGAAGAAGAAGCGTTTCGTGTCAGCAGAAAACCTTCCACTCATCGGTGCAGCTTGGTTTTCTGCCTGCTGCAGACGCTTGAAAATAGATCAAACCGATCTCTTCTCATATAAACTCAGAATAAATTCTGGGTGTGAATTATATGAGGAAAAAACACTCCTATACAAGCCCAGGAGGAATAATAAATAAAAATAAAAAGAGATTACTCTTTTGGACTTTTTACCGGGTTAAACTTAATTTTCTTCAAGAAAGAATTTTTTGGGATATCTCCAGTATATAGCAAAAGCTAAAAAATGTTCTAATTTGTTATTTCATCACACAACCCATTAATTTTTGGTGACAAGTTTCAAGTCTTGGTTTGACTCATCAACAGGTCCCAAATAGCGAAATTGGGTGATTAGAAAAACAAATGAAAAAATGAAAAAAGAAGAAAGAAATGAAAAGTTTAAGAAAAATAGAAAAAAACAATTTTTTTTTTTTATTTATTAAAAAAATTTTAAAAATTTAAAAAAAACAGATTCATTCGAAGCGAATCGAACCTGTATACGCCACGCAGTGGGCTGAAAAATGAAGAAGAAAAAGGAAGAAGAAGAAGCGTTTCGTGTCAGCAGAAAACCTTCCACTCATCGGTGCAGCTTGGTTTTCTGCCTGCTGCAGACGCTTGAAAATAGATCAAACCGATCTCTTCTCATATAAACTCAGAATAAATTCTGGGTGTGAATTATATGAGGAAAAAACACTCCTATACAAGCCCAGGAGGAATAATAAATAAAAATAAATAGAGATTACTCTTTTGGACTTTTTACCGGGTTAAACTTAATTTTCTTCAAGAAAGAATTTTTTGGGATATCTCCGGTATATAGCAAAAGCTAAAAAATGTTCTAATTTGTTATTTCATCACACAACCCATTAATTTTTGGTGACAAGTTTCAAGTCTTGGTTTGACTCATCAACAGGTCCCAAATAGCGAAATTGGGTGATTAGAAAAACAAATGAAAAAATGAAAAAACAAGAAAGAAATGAAAAGTTTAAGAAAAATAGAAAAAAACAATTTTTTTTTTTATTTATTAAAAAAATTTTAAAATTTTTAAAAAAACAGATTCATTCGAAGCGAATCGAACCTGTATACGCCACGCAGTGGGCTGAAAAATGAAGAAGAAAAAGGAAGAAGAAGAAGCGTTTCGTGTCAGCAGAAAACCTTCCACTCATCGGTGCAGCTTGGTTTTCTGCCTGCTGCAGACGCTTGAAAATAGATCAAACCGATCTCTTCTCATATAAACTCAGAATAAATTCTGGGTGTGAATTATATGAGGAAAAAACACTCCTATACAAGCCCAGGAGGAATAATAAATAAAAATAAAAAGAGATTACTCTTTTGGACTTTTTACCGGGTTAAACTTAATTTTCTTCAAGAAAGAATTTTTTGGGATATCTCCGGTATATAGCAAAAGCTAAAAAATGTTCTAATTTGTTATTTCATCACACAACCCATTAATTTTTGGTGACATGTTTCAAGTCTTGGTTTGACTCATCAACAGGTCCCAAATAGCGAAATTGGGTGATTAGAAAAACAAATGAAAAAATGAAAAAAGAAGAAAGAAATGAAAAGTTTAAGAAAAATAGAAAAAAACAATTTTTTTTTTATTTATTAAAAAAATTTTAAAAATTTAAAAAAAACAGATTCATTCGAAGCGAATCGAACCTGTATACGCCACGCAGTGGGCTGAAAAATGAAGAAGAAAAAGGAAGAAGAAGAAGCGTTTCGTGTCAGCAGAAAACCTTCCACTCATCGGTGCAGCTTGGTTTTCTGCCTGCTGCAGACGCTTGAAAATAGATCAAACCGATCTCTTCTCATATAAACTCAGAATAAATTCTGGGTGTGAATTATATGAGGAAAAAACACTCCTATACAAGCCCAGGAGGAATAATAAATAAAAATAAAAAGAGATTACTCTTTTGGACTTTTTACCGGGTTAAACTTAATTTTCTTCAAGAAAGAATTTTTTGGGATATCTCCGGTATATAGCAAAAGCTAAAAAATGTTCTAATTTGTTATTTCATCACACAACCCATTAATTTTTGGTGACAAGTTTCAAGTCTTGGTTTGACTCATCAACAGGTCCCAAATAGCGAAATTGGGTGATTAGAAAAACAAATGAAAAAATGAAAAAAGAAGAAAGAAATGAAAAGTTTAAGAAAAATAGAAAAAAACAATTTTTTTTTTTATTTATTAAAAAAATTTTAAAAATTTAAAAAAAACAGATTCATTCGAAGCGAATCGAACCTGTATACGCCACGCAGTGGGCTGAAAAATGAAGAAGAAAAAGGAAGAAGAAGAAGCGTTTCGTGTCAGCAGAAAACCTTCCACTCATCGGTGCAGCTTGGTTTTCTGCCTGCTGCAGACGCTTGAAAATAGATCAAACCGATCTCTTCTCATATAAACTCAGAATAAATTCTGGGTGTGAATTATATGAGGAAAGAACACTCCTATACAAGCCCAGGAGGAATAATAAATAAAAATAAAAAGAGATTACTCTTTTGGTATTTTACCGGGTTAAACTTAATTTTCTTCAAGAAAGAATTTTTTGGGATATCTCCGGTATATAGCAAAAGCTAAAAAATGTTCTAATTTGTTATTTCATCACACAACCCATTAATTTTTGGTGACAAGTTTCAAGTCTTGGTTTGACTCATCAACAGGTCCCAAATAGCGAAATTGGGTGATTAGAAAAACAAATGAAAAAATGAAAAAAGAAGAAAGAAATGAAAAGTTTAAGAAAAATAGAAAAAAACAATTTTTTTTTATTTATTAAAAAAATTTAAAAATTTTAAAAAAACAGATTCATTCGAAGCGAATCGAACCTGTATACGCCACGCAGTGGGCTGAAAAATGAAGAAGAAAAAGGAAGAAGAAGAAGCGTTTCGTGTCAGCAGAAAACCTTCCACTCATCGGTGCAGCTTGGTTTTCTGCCTGCTGCAGACGCTTGAAAATAGATCAAACCGATCTCTTCTCATATAAACTCAGAATAAATTCTGGGTGTGAATTATATGAGGAAAAAACACTCCTATACAAGCCCAGGAGGAATAATAAATAAAAATAAAAAGAGATTACTCTTTTGGACTTTTTACTGGGTTAAACTTAATTTTCTTCAAGAAAGAATTTTTTGGGATATCTCCGGTATATAGCAAAAGCTAAAAAATGTTCTAATTTGTTATTTCATCACACAACCCATTAATTTTTGGTGACAAGTTTCAAGTCTTGGTTTGACTCATCAACAGGTCCCAAATAGCGAAATTGGGTGATTAGAAAAACAAATGAAAAAATGAAAAAAGAAGAAAGAAATGAAAAGTTTAAGAAAAATAGAAAAAAACAATTTTTTTTTTATTTATTAAAAAAATTTTAAAAATTTAAAAAAAAACAGATTCATTCGAAGCGAATCGAACCTGTATACGCCACGCAGTGGGCTGAAAAATGAAGAAGAAAAAGGAAGAAGAAGAAGCGTTTCGTGTCAGCAGAAAACCTTCCACTCATCGGTGCAGCTTGGTTTTCTGCCTGCTGCAGACGCTTGAAAATAGATCAAACCGATCTCTTCTCATATAAACTCAGAATAAATTCTGGGTGTGAATTATATGAGGAAAAAACACTCCTATACAAGCCCAGGAGGAATAATAAATAAAAATAAATAGAGATTACTCTTTTGGACTTTTTACCGGGTTAAACTTAATTTTCTTCAAGAAAGAATTTTTTGGGATATCTCCGGTATATAGCAAAAGCTAAAAAATGTTCTAATTTGTTATTTCATCACACAACCCATTAATTTTTGGTGACAAGTTTCAAGTCTTGGTTTGACTCATCAACAGGTCCCAAATAGCGAAATTGGGTGATTAGAAAAACAAATGAAAAAATGAAAAAACAAGAAAGAAATGAAAAGTTTAAGAAAAATAGAAAAAAACATTTTTTTTTTATTTATTAAAAAATTTTTAAAAATTTTAAAATTTATTCTGAGTTTATATGAGAAGAGATCGGTTTGATCTATTTTCAAGCGTCTGCAGCAGGCAGAAAACCAAGCTGCACCGATGAGTGGAAGGTTTTCTGCTGACACGAAACGCTTCTTCTTCTTCCTTTTTCTTCTTCATTTTTCAGCCCACTGCGTGGCATATACAGGTTCGATTCGCTTCGAATGAATCTGTTTTTTTTAAATTTTTAAAATTTTTTTAATAAATAAAAAAAAAATTGTTTTTTTCTATTTTTCTTAAACTTTTCATTTCTTTCTTCTTTTTTCATTTTTTCATTTGTTTTTCTAATCACCCAATTTCGCTATTTGGGACCTGTTGATGAGTCAAACCAAGACTTGAAACTTGTCACCAAAAATTAATGGGTTGTGTGATGAAATAACAAATTAGAACATTTTTTAGCTTTTGCTATATACCGGAGATATCCCAAAAAATTCTTTCTTGAAGAAAATTAAGTTTAACCCGGTAAAAAGTCCAAAAGAGTAATTTCTTTTTATTTTTATTTATTATTCCTCCTGGGCTTGTATAGGAGTGTTTTTTCCTCATATAATTCACACCCAGAATTTATTCTGAGTTTATATGTGAAGAGATCGGTTTGATCTATTTTCAAGCGTCTGCAGCAGGCAGAAAACCAAGCTGCACCGATGAGTGGAAGGTTTTCTGCTGACACGAAACGCTTCTTCTTCTTCCTTTTTCTTCTTCATTTTTCAGCCCACTGCGTGGAGTATACAGGTTCGATTCGCTTCGAATGAATCTGTTTTTTAAAAAATTTTTAATAAATAAAAAAAAAATTGTTTTTTTCTATTTTTCTTAAACTTTTCATTTCTTTCTTCTTTTTTCATTTTTTCATTTGTTTTTCTAATCACCCAATTTCGCTATTTGGGACCTGTTGATGAGTCAAACCAAGACTTGAAACTTGTCACCAAAAATTAATGGGTTGTGTGATGAAATAACAAATTAGAACATTTTTTAGCTTTTGCTATATACCGGAGATATCCCAAAAAATTCTTTCTTGAAGAAAATTAAGTTTAACCCGGTAAAAAGTCCAAAAGAGTAATCTCTTTTTATTTTTATTTACTATACTTAACAAGATTTTGTTTGCCGCCAATACCATTTTCTGGAATGCTGAGATTATTTCGATGCAGTTTGGGCTTTTGGAATAATCTTTCGGTCATAAAATTTGACATAGAAGAACTGTCTAATAATGCCCTACACTGATGCACTTAACCACTTGCGTCGCAGATGTTTACAACTGCAGTAGCAAGTAAAAATTGAGAGTAAACTTTATGTATGGGAGCAATGACGACGAGTACACTTGCACATTCTTTGTCGAACTTTGCATGGAGTCTGGTTGCTGAGCCGCAAATTGATGTAGTAGTGTGTGATACCTACGGTGGAAGACTCTGCATGAACCGTAGTGACACATTCTTGAGTTATGTGATGCATTTAAACAGTTCACGCATAAATTTCGCCTTTTCACTAAATTATGACGATCGTTCACTGTCATTGCCATAAACGATGAGCACTTGAACACGGCTTTGTTTTCAAATTGCACAGCCGGAGGATGTACACACAAGCACACGGCGACTTCTCTCAGTAACTGATGGCATCGTCGGCTGACGTTTGGCTGGACCTGGAACATTCACTATTGTTGCTTCTAGCACTTGCAGTCTCTGTGCTGTGAGAGTATTTCCATGAATTTTGTGATGGTTTGCATTTCGTTTAGAGGAGATTTTTGCTCAACTTCTTTGCGTCATTCAACATCTAATTTGTAGGCGAGATGATGAGTGGAAAAAAAGATCCCATTGATTGACTGGTTGCTTAAGAGATAAAAGAGTCCGATAATCCCTCCAAAAGCTTTCAATGAAAGCACGTAACGAAGAGACTGAATTCTCCTGAACTTTCGAGATGTCGTCGATGTTTTGCATGTGTTTTTTTATTATGCGGACTTCGTTATTATAATCCCGTTCGAGAATATCCCCGGCGGTAGTATAGTTCTCTTCGCTTATGGGAAGTGATGCGATTAGCTGATATGCCTTTCCTTCACTCCAAAAGCTGAGAAGGTAATGGTATTCAGAAGAATTAGAGAGCAACGGATTATTGTGGATAAGATCCAAATATTAGCTTCGAAATTTCAACTAATTTTCGTGGTCACCAGCTTATTGAAGTTTGGTAGTTTGATATCTGGCAATCTAATGGCTGCAAGCTGAGGTTTTGATTGTGTGGAAAGCACATTTGCGGTTTTTGTCGCGACTAGATGAGGTCAAGGACGAATGCTTCGATTCGACCATAGTCTGTTTTGAATGAGTAACGAATTTTTGTAGCTAACTGATCTGAATCGAGCCGCTCCGTTGATTTTTCAAATACACAACCTGCGATGAGATGTTAACATCGGCATCATAGCCGGCCATGATGAACGAAAGTATTGTAGTTGATCGCCCTAAAATATCGACCGTATCGCATGCTCGTTCAGCGTAAGTGTCTTTAGCGAACTTATTGAACCTTAGCCTCACTTAAGATTCCATATGTTTGGTAAGCACGTGGCCACAGCGACGGAGGTTTCCGTATGATCCGGCTCGAAGGACCAAAAAATATGTATGAGAATAATAATGAAGAAACGTGGACTGTAAAGAGGTTAAATGTTGCTAGTTGGTTAAAGAAAACCTCTTGATGCTATTGCTAATTAACTCTTTATAAAACGATGTAGATTACACATCGCGGGAGTCGTGAATGCTCTAGGTAAGACTAGGCTCTAAAAACTCACCATTCTGATTTAACAATTTCTAGAGTAGGTAACTGAACTAAAAGCTTTAAATTCGGTGAGAGCAATAAACAAAATTCAAACTTTAACATAGAGAGAAAGTAGGAACTTATTTAAAACTATACTAGATTTATGTGCCCTAACAGATTTTGAGAAAAAAAAGGGTCGAGTGCGTAACAGCAGACATTGTGGCTGGATGGCCAGGCGTCCCCGACATTTTACAAAATCCATTAGAACTCATCGGCCCAATTCAATGTCCAAGATATGGTCGGATCTCGTTACCACTCATCTGGAAAATTCAAAGGTGTAAAAAGATATTCAGCACATCTGTCTCACACCGTGAATAATGGATTATATGGCCTGCTGAAGTCCGGAGCCTGAGTTGACATTAATCTCACCCAGTGAATATAGAACTTCGCTGTCAGCAGCATTGCGTCAGCATGCAGGATCCAGTATGTTTTTTGGGACCTTACCCTAAGAATGTCACAATTCTGGTTGATATTCTCCGAGTTTGCTATTGAATGGCCGATTTATGCCACAAAATCTAGGAATCGAGGAAAGTCTGGGGAACGTCGGAAACTGAGGTCATCACATATAACTATAATTTAGGGAAGTTGTTGAGGGTAGAAGGTAGGGAAAGCTCCAAGGAGGTGTCCCTGCGGGGTATTCCAACCTAAAAGACTGTAAATTGTTGGCCTTAATATATAATCTGCTATCACTATTGCTTTTATTTTCCTTGTAATTGAATTCTATGTTAGAGTATAATCGATCTTAGCCTTAAAGGCAAGACCAGAAAGTCTAATTAAGCAGATATAGGTCAGATATATAGTATCCTGTGAATAAACCGAGCCAATGCATACATACAGGGTGTTTCCCCTTAGGAGGTCATTAGAGCAGGAGGTGATAGTACTCACCTACCCAAACAAAAAATCTGAAGGCAGGGGGGAAATATCTACTCTCCTCTTTAATTTGACCTATTATACCCTATGTGCTATCTGCAGCTCTTAAGAATAATTATCTCAAAACCTATTAATGCCATACCGATATTAGCCGATTTTTTTAAAAATTACGTGTTTTGAGTCAGTAAGGAAACAAATTTAGGTTTGAGAATAGCTTTCAGAATAGGTTTTGAGTTAATAACTCTTTAATGGCTGGAGATAACACATAGGGTATAATAGGTCAAATTAAGGTGGTGAATCTACAGTTTATAGTTTTTATAAAAAAAGTTATATAACGACCATTTTCCAAAAAAAAAATATGAAGGTAAAAAAAAAAAACTTATATATATATATATATACATATTGAATCAATTTAAACAACTCATGAAAATTTATTATTGTAACTTAAGTGAAATATTCCCAAAACAAATATGGGAAAAGAAAGCCATAGTATAAGCACATTTATATCTATATAGCGGATCACCTTATTATTGTTATTATTAGTATTTATACATTAACGCGTAGTACTTCGTTTATAGTTAACCATGTAGGCTTGAAGTCCAGTTTAATGGAAAGTGGCCCGAGTGCTACCGACCTTAGGTTCAGTCGGTATGTTTAGTATTGATGGGATACTCTTCGCACAGGAGTAAGCGTAAAGGGATGAAAGGAGTTACCTCTGTAGATACTCTTGTATTTTTTTGTGAATAACATGGATTATAACGTAAAGAGCTACTAGAAGTGTTTTTCTTTCTTCCTTCACACTTCCGGAGCCCTCTCTTGATGAAGGGTTGAAAAGGTCCGCTACTGCATCTTGCAGGTCATCTTAGGGACACTGTAAAACTATTGCCCACAGTGTCATTGGGTGGATGGGACACGGCCGAGGATAATCACATCTATGTCCTCAAATTAAGTAAAGGTAAGTGGTCTGAGGGTCCGTTCAGTACCGGATCGTGTGCTCTTTTTATTAAAGGCACGAATATTTTTGTATTATGGTTCGTGACAGCGGATTGGACAGGATTGGTTTACCCACCCCATTAACTCTTCCGCACTAGCCGAGGTACTAGCGTGCCCACAGTGCCTTTGGGTGGAGGGGACATGGCCGCAGACAATCGCAACTATGTTTTCAATTTAACTAAGGGTAAGTGGTGTAAGGGTCCCTTCAGGACCGGATCGTGTACTCTTTTTGTTGAAGGCACGAATATTTTTGTATTATGGTTCGTGACAACGCCAGGATTGTGTTACCCACCGCACGAACTCTTCCGCACTAGCCGCATACTGATCACGGATCACTTTGGGAAGGAAATAGTTCCAGTCATTTTAGAATTGTAAAATTTCTTATCGAACGGCTGTGCAGTTCTTTATCTGCGATTTGAGATGATAATATAATAATGAAATTATTGTTAATGTTATGGCCCAATATACGGAAGATTCTTCCCGCAACCAAGGGCATATTCTGGTAAAAATAATATAGCGATTGCTAACAATTACCTTGCATGGAATTGTTCTGCAGCCGTCGGTTATTTTGCTGAGATGAGCGCTTAGTTTAGCAATCGACGATTACAATTATAATTAACCTCGCATGGTAATTATTATGTAAAGCGATTATATACTATTAAGCGACTCAGGTGCTGCAACCCCGTAGAACAAACGACAACGTTGTGTCGTTTGTTTACAGATCCGCGCTGTGAGCAAAGCTTACTTCCGAATATGGGGACATAAAAGACCATAGACTGGTCTGGAGGGTACCGTTAGTTATTCAGTACTCGTCATAGTGGAGTCAAGTTCAGAATTCTCGCCATGTTATTAAGATAGGTCAGTGTATTTTAATAAATAAAGATTCTCGAAATGTTCTAAATAAATTTGAGTTTTGTGTTATTCCAGGAAAGTTATCGTGATTAATTGTTGGCTGTGATTGCTTTGGGACACGACAATTTGTAGTACAGTTATTGCTTATATCAAAAACTGTAACTTGTTTAAACACGTACACAATTAAACTCGGTAATAGTTTATAGTACTACAGCGGTGAAAAATTATTGTGATGGTACGTCTAGGTACAAGGGAAGGTAGATCCTCTCGCTTCGTGCTGAAGCGTGTAGGTTAGCCCTATGACGGATCTTGAGTAATTTTCTTAGCTCGAGGGAATTTATAAATATTTCAACATGAAAAGTATTTCATAAAATCTTTCAGATCGTGATTTTACGACAGCTTTCGTAAATACTTTACGAAAAACTGATTATAGTTTTCCCCAAATTTATTTCTTAGATTGTTATTGTTTAAAATTATGTACAGCTGTGTCAAATATTGTATTGTCTCAAATTTATTCAGTCTTATATTTCACATTGTTAACATTGTGCTCATTAATACAGGAAAATTGGTCTGAAATTCGTCAATTATCAAAGAAAATTGCGAAGTCCTTGTGACTTTGTATAGTTATACAAAAATATATTCTTTTTCAGAATTCGATGAGTCCGGAGCATTACATATATCATGTTTACATGCAAAATTGAAAGATTGAGTCGATATTGAGTTGAGTTTTCGACTCGTGTTTTTGAGCATGCAAGGGTAAGAGATTGGGTTGAGAACAGGTCCAAATATACTTCAAGTGACAGTTCAATATAACATCTTATTTATGGTATTTTTTATGACAGGGTTATTAAAGTTATAAATTTTGTTTAAATAAACAAAATAAATTCACAATAAATATACAACCTATCAAAACTTTCGAGTAAAGATTAATCAATCCGCGTTCATAGGACACCATTTCGACTGGAATACGCCAGCAAAGCGTAGTCGAGTCGATGAGTCGAGTTGATGCAATTTCAACTCGAGCCGCGTTTACAAGGAGTGGAACCCGAGTTCAACCATGGTTCAACCCTGCATCCCTGCATGTAAACATGGTAATAGTGTGCTCAACCCTAAGTCGAGGTATTAATGATAAGAACATAACCAGAATGATTTCATTGTTTGTTAACGAAATTTCTCCAAAATAAAGTATTCGTTGTAAAACAATCGGTGGACGATGCGGATACACTTATTGTTAAAACTGCAATAGAAAAGTCGAACAGCGGGCGAACATCTGTAGTCTGCGAGGACATTGATTTCCTTGCTCTCTTGATCGCTCACCAGAAACTTAAGATATCTTTTTCACAAACCCAGGCACAAGCAAAATTAAAAAAAAAAACATCTTCGGGGGAAATCCAAAAATTACACGAACGTGTAAAACATACAATCTTACTGGCCCCTGGGCCATCCATTAGTGGTTGTGTGGTTTACAACGCAAATTAAAAAAATTTTCACACTCTTGCAAAAAAAAATCAATTGGCTAATATAACGAAAACTTTCAATGATGTAAATTCAACCCCATCAGAAGTAAGAGAGGCTGGTGAAACCATGGTATACGGTGCAAAGAAAATTGGAAATCTTTCTCTTAATGCATATATACATATTTGACCAATTTAAAAATTCGCTGCAAAAACAAAAATCAAGGCTCAAATTATTACCACTAACCTCAGAGGAAGCTGCTCAACATCCGTCACGAGTGTCCAACCAAATTCAGATATGGCTTGGCAATAAAAAAGCATCCGGAACAGTGGGGATGGGAGAAAATCAACGGCTAGTTACAACCTATTACAATACTTCTTGCGGCAGTACCGGAATCGATATTACAACTTATGTCCTGCAACTGCACGATTGATTGTTCCTTGAGATGTGGGTTCAGAAAAGCAGGGTTAAGATTGTCGTAAATTTGAAGAAATTGGGCCAACCCACACGAGTATTCTGATGCAGTATGCATATGGGCTTAACAACGGAGAGGCGCGTCCACATGGGTATACTTATTGCAGGCTTTCATTCATATAGGAATAGGAGACTATGAAAGTGTGCGTGCATTATTTCATTTCGAGTTGAGTACTAGGAGATATTTTGACTATCTTGACTATCAGAACCAGCTTAACACAAGCTCGCTACGTTTAATAAATAAACGGTCAACAATACATGCGTTTCATCATTTAGTCGGTGCTAGTATTAGTATGTAAAAATAAACATAAACCGAACACCGGATAAAATTACATGCAATGCACAAAAAACATTAAACAAAAAGATGAAGTATTATATAAACGTTTTTTTAAAACATGCTTATAAACGTCAAGAACAAACTACTCAGTCATATTATTAAAAGTAATACATGCTAAAGTTAGACCTTGAAGAGTTAACATGCAACAGAGGTAGCCTTCTCAAATTGTGCCTACTATCATGACAAGAGATTTTGTTAAGCAACAACGGGGAATCAATATTCGCGTTTAAGAGCTGATGCACAAAAGTTACATCGGCAACTATGCGACGTTTCTTAAGTGAGTGCATATCTAAAAGCTTCAAGCGATCCTCATAGGGCGGAAGAATTAATGAATTATTCCAGGGTAGGTGCCTGAGAGCAAATCGTAGGAAGTTCCGTTGAACAAACTCGATACGGTCGATGTGTGTACCGTAAAATGGAGACCAGACCTGGCTAGCGTATTCAAGATGTGGTCTTACAAAGCAAGTGTACAAACGCAAAGTTATGGTAGGATTCGAGAACTCTCGGGACCAACGTTTTATAAAGCCCAGCATGGAACTACTGTTTGATACTGTGTAGTTTATGTGGGAGATAAAATTCAATCTATGGTCACATTTAATACCCAAGTCACAAACATCACCCACACGGCGAATCGAGGAATTCGAGAGCACTTAATCGTAAGAAATTGGTTTCTGATTTCTTTGGAAAGTCATAACCTCACATTTGTCTATGTTGAGTGTCAAGTTATTGCTTTTACACCAATCGTAAAAACTATGAAGGTCACTCTGGAATATCGAAATAAGATTTTAGTGCAAAAAATGGCCGGATCTGTCCTGCCGTCAAGGCTGACAAAACCATTAGACGCTGTTTCAGCCGGGTGAAGGATAGGACAGATAAAGAACATTCTACAGACCTGGTTTATAATATTCCATGCATGGGTCCAGTTTCAGGTAATCATACTATGATTTAAGTTATGTGGGTACCACAAACCAATTTCTTAAAAATCGGCTGGCAGGTCACAAGTCTGATATAAAAAATAAACAGACTAACAAGACTGCGTTGTGCAGCCACTGTATGGAGGCAAACCATTTCCCATATTTTAATAATACAAAAATTCTATGTAGGGAGAAAAATATTAATAAGAGGGTGTGCCTGGACGCCTTGCATATATGTAGAACAGCTAATACAATGAACCGCAAAACGGACATTGACAACATAAATTCGGTGTACTGCTCACTTCTAAACTAACCCATGATCAAGGTCATTCACTCAAATTGTACACACATATACGTGTGTATATACTATCCAAGAACATTCACTCTTCGGTTCATAAAATAACGACAAATCGCGCAATGTGGATGCTGTTTTCATTTTCCTAGACGTGAGATCTAATGTTGGTCTCAAATGTGTTTTTGTTTTTAAAAGTAGAGAATTTTTTCTTCCCAGTTTTTGTGCATATTGTTACCAAATCCCTAAAACGGTTAAAGGTGGCGATTATTAAGGGATATATAGAAGAACGAGTAGATTGGAATGCCACTCACCTCTGCTGACATATTTGCAATTATGCAGGAAAACATCTTCTGTCCACTACCGAACCAACTGAGCGTTATCCAGCTTTAATAGCAAATCCCGGATTAGGCCTAAAAATTAAATTAAAAAATTAAAAGATTAGAAAAATGTTTAGGTTAGAGTTTGAATTAAAAAAAAAAGAAAAATAGAAGATTACAACAATGTTTTGGTTAATTAAAATGCTAAGTTTGAAATTTATATAAAATTTATTTGAAAGGGTAATGTGAACTTTACATAATTAAAACACCGAAATTCGGAGCAATATGTCAGAAGAAACAACGACCGAACCCATTGGAAAAATGCGATTTCCGGCATCTCCCAAGAAACGGTCTTTCTAAAAAAAAAAGTTTCTGTGAATGAACATCTTGCTCTCGTTTTTCCTTCAACTATTCTAGTATAAACGCGAAAAAAAACTTTGTTCAAGCGAATTTATTTTTGATAAATTAAAGCAGTAGTGAATTTATTCGAAGTGGTCTGGTTTAATTAATCGATAGCCGTACGATTCCTTTTGTTAGGCAAAAGTAACTTCCTTATAGGACAAGACAAAGGTCGAAGGTTTGAAAGTTTTGGAGTCTTTCCTGGAAAGGGCGGTGAGTGCGTACATTTATATATACCTACAGTGATCTCTACTTAAGTGGAGAAATTTTTAATTCTGTAAGTTCATTGCAAAAGGCATAAGCCCTCCTAGAAGCCGCCATTCCTTTACATAGGTGAGAAAAAGGCAGTGAAATAAAGAAAATAGAAAGGAATCGAATTCCAAAATAATAAAGAAATAACCTCAACAAATATTTTTGGGCTCTTGTTTATTTACTTAGTTTGACCTAGAATTTTTGTGTCCTATTATTTATTTTCTTGACACCAAAGAAGCTTTCTTTTGGGTCGCCAGTCCCAAAGCTCTCCCCAAGGTGAAGTTGGATCTCCCCTCCTGAGCACGAAAACTTTTCGGACAACAAATATTTAAAAGACAAGCACGCACACTAATAAAACTATAAAACAAGAAAGTTTTTTTTTTACTTACCATTAAAATAGAGCCGCCATCTTGTATGGCTCGTCGATCGCTTATAAGACATTTCATTACGCTGATATATACGCTTGGCCACAAAACACCGAACGAGAAGTCATAAAAAATTAACAATACTTCCCGGCCCGGTGCCCCGTAGTCTGACGGCGCATTCACCCATTTTCTTCGATTGTCGCAGGATCACACTCACTATATAGCCACTTGACTGCACTTAGGAATATCTCTACACTGCACAATTTCGCGGGACAATAAAAATAAAATAAGAAACACGCAACACAAAACCGACCCTATTGTGTCTGTCCACTCCACCATTGACGTATTCTTTGCGCGCTCGACTAAAAACTACTAGTCAACCACAATACAAACTGCACAGTATTGTTTACGGAGATTCCATTCAGTCCAAGTTACTTTATCCGCTGACAACCGAGCATCCCCTCTTTCAACCCGAAGAACGAACACCCAATGCTCTTACTCAAGTGAGTGCAAGTGGCTGAAAACGCTTCCCCTCAGATCGCTAGCCACAAACAACAGCCACTGGCACCCGAATCAACTATTGAGAAGTCCAGCTGATCGTGGGGAACTTGCATTCTAACCCACTGACCTACTTTCTTACTGTGGTCAATTGATTTTGTTTGGTAAACGCATGCCCCACTGGAAGCTGATCGTAATAATCAAAGTCTCCCTCTCGGCTTTATAAATATCTGATATATACACCAGGCAATCAAACTTGCATTTTGCAATAGCGCGAAAATTGGTAACATTGGTGTCAGGTGTGGGGTACTCGAGCGGATTTCGAAAGAATCCAGTACCAAAAAGAAACATGAATAACGATCAAGGGAATTTCGGGGATAGCTCTACAGGCAATATGAATACCTATACGACCCCGTCGATGATTACCATGGACCAGCTTGGAAATTTGCTGTACCAGCAAAGTCAACAAATTCAACATCTCAATACTTTAGTCAGCAAAATGGTAGATAAAGTAAAAAATTTGGAAGTAACTCAGGAATCGGCAGTCAGGCGACAAATTGATGCACTTGCTAATTGTCAGACCCCTCCGTTTAGGCTTGATCCTTCCTTACAGCATATAGCTGCTGCTTCCAGCAACAACAATCTAATTAGCTTTGAGGAACAAGCATCAAATTCTATAATGCCAGCACCTCGAGATAGCACGGCTACCACCAACCTACAACCGCTTGACTCGACCTCTGGTTGTCGATTATCTGTCAGCAACAATCCATTACTCAGGGCTGATCCTGTTCCAGAGCAAAGAGCAGCAGCGACAGATATTAACAATTTGTTCACATTTCCAGGACAAGAGCCAAGTTCTTCATTCCCACAAACCCACGATAGGAGAGTCACATTCGATTTACCATCAAACAATTCCAGCTTTATGAGCCGGCCATCTACCAGCAGCACTCTGCCTGTTCAAGACCATATCAGAGCACATCGCCATCATGTAATATCATCGGATGTACAAGATAAACGATCCTTACCAACAACAGGTGCCCAGTATGGCCCGGCAGCTATCCCATTCGTCACTCCAGCTCGAATTGCACTTGCTCCGAATTACTATGATGGCAAAGAGCCATGGTCAGTTTATAAGCGGCATTTTGTAGCTATCTCTAAGGCGAATGCCTGGCCCCCAGAACTACAGGTACTTTATCTTGCCCCCTACCTGAGAGGAACTGCTCCAGCTTTTTATGAGACATTGCCAGACGGCACTCGAGAAAACTTCGAACGATTGAGCGTGGCCTTGTCAGAAAGGTTTAACGATGAGTATAGACAGGCAGTCGCCCACATACAATTACGTGCACGTATTCAACGACACAATGAAAGCATCACCGAATTCGCCACAGATGTTCAACGCTTAACATATCTGAGCTTTGGTGATTGCTCAGAGCAAACTAGGAATATAGTAGCTCTCGGCCAATTTTTGGATGGCATAGCTGACGCTGACACTCAGCAGAGGTTACGAGATTCTCTCCCAGAGACTTTGGAATCAGCTTTAGCCCAAGCACTACGAATCGAAGCTAGCCGCGATGCTACACGAGTTAGTAGACGAAATTTTAGGCACACTGACACTACTATCATCAATAGGCGTGGAAGCCGAGGCAGACCAAAATCTCTCCAGCAGTCGGAAAACTAAATTCGCCTGGACTTGAGGAGCGAGGACTGGGCCTGGAAGCAAACAAAGCTCCAAAACCGACATGTTCACAAATTTTTAAATGTGAAACTATTCCACAATACTCCACAGGGTCTCCATCTCATTCTTCTGGGCGACCATCAACCCAAAAGAAGAACCTGCGGAAAGAAATACAGAAACCACAAGAAATTATTGAAAAGCAAGTAAAAGGAGCTGTAAAATGGTTTAATGTGAGACGAAAATACGGCTTCATAGTTCGAGACGATAGTGGGGAAGAGCTATTTGTACATGTGTCTGAGATTAAAGCGAATAACCCTGAAAAAAGAATTCCCTCCTTAGGAGATGGAGAAGTAGTCCTTTTCGACGTGAAATGCGGAACAAAAAAACGTGAGGCTATCAACGTGACGGGGGTTGACGGAAAACCCGTAATAGGAAGTAGTTTCGCACCAGCCAAGAAACAAAAGGAGAGACCTAGATCCACCATCTCAAAAATAGGCAGCAGCGGTACACAAAAATCCAACTGCAACAATATTGGCAAGGTGGGCGTCAAATTTATACAACCTGATTTACGACCACAGAACAATGCTGGCATAGATATCACCAGAGAGAAAATCGAAGTGGAACCATCCTACACAATTCATCCCGATATATCTCCAGGGCACGACTTTCCAACTATCCCGCCGCCTATAGAATTTGCCAACAATAACGCGCATTTAAACTGCTAACCACTGACTCATTGGGGCAAAAGTTAGTGGAAAATCATGCCCCGGATACCATGAAAATTCTGATAGGTGCCGCTGCAGCGATGAATAATCTTTCTGTGAATGGAGCAATCAATGGCGTGGTCTGTCAATTAGTAATCGATACAGGAGCAACTCAGACTATAATCCATTCCAGAATCTTAAAAAGCGCTTACCCAAGAATCCGGTTAACTCCATCCGATGCCGTAATTCAAAGTGTGAGTGGTGATATATTTTCCGTAGATGGAGTCGCTGAAATAACTATCGAAATAGGCGGCTTCTCCACACGCCATTCTGCCTTTGTTGCTACTATCTCTGACGATTGCATAATTGGTGTGGATTTTCTCGTTCAGTATGCTTGCAAGTTGGACTTAGGGCTTGGAATCCTCTCTATTGCCAGTGAGACAATATACCTGGAACAAATGAGTAAGAACAGATTACAAGCAAGAACAGTTCAAGAAATCAGTATACTACCAGGAGATGAGCATGTTGTCGCGCTAAGTTGCAATTTAATTTCGGGAGAAGATGTAATGATTACACCCAACCACGCCACACCAGATGACGTACAATTATTTCCAACGATATCCTCCACCAAAGATGGAATCGTGCTGGCTCGCATCATGAATATCACGGCAAAGGAGGTGAAAATCCCAGCAACCATGGCACTCGGGGATTTAGAGCTCCATCCTAAAATAATAAAGAATAATCAGTCTATACCAATACGTACATCTCCTGAAATGCTTGATTTGTTTCAGAGCAATATCCCGCATTTAAATCGAAAACAAAGCAACCTTCTTTGGCAACTGCTAACCAGCTACCGGGATACATTTTCCTATTCAAAGGATGACCTTGGACGAACTTCAATACTACGGCATAAAATAGAAGTAAGTGATGCCAAGCCTATTAAGCAGCCACCACGGAGGATACCCTTGTCTCGTAGAGCTGAAGCAGAAACCATCTTGCAAGAAATAATTCAGCAGGGTATCGTACACCCTTCAAAAAGTGCCTGGAGTAGCCCAGTAGTGTTAGTAAAGAAGAAGGATGGCTCACTCAGATTCTGCGTCGATTATCGCAGGCTTAACGAAGATACCAGAAAAGATTCGTATCCCCTTCCCTCCCAGCCCTCTTTCGAGAAGTTTTACGAAGATTTGAAGTGGAAAAGACCCGGACGACGCCCTTACACCCGCAGTCGGATGGAATGGTGGAGAGGTTCAACCGAACTATCTTAGATTATTTATCCAAGTATGTTGCCGAGCACCAGCGGGACTGGGACGAGCATCTACCCCTTCTGTTGCTTGCATATAGGACAGCGGTTCACGATAGCACGAAACAAACTCCTGCTATGCTAACTTTAGGCCGAGAGTTAAGGCTACCAGTCGAGCTAAATTTGAGCCTACCAATCACCGAAAAACTAACGAGCCTGGAATACTTGGAAAAATTAAAGAACAGATTAGAAACTATCTACGAATTTAACAGAAATCAGCTACAGAGAACAAGTAGAATAATGAAAGACCGCTACGACTTATCTTCCAGAGCCAACCCTTTTAAAGTTGACGATCAGGTCCTCCTTTACAACCCAAAGAGGAGAAAAGGGAAATCTCCAAAGCTGCAAAGGGACTGGGAGGGTCCTTATAAAATTCTAGAGCAGCTTTCTGATGTTACTTACAGAATTAAAAAAGAATCGAAACAAAAAAGTACAGTAGTACACCGCAACCGTCTAATGCCCTATCAAAGCCCCCTTTCGTAGGTTTGTCGCTGCGAAATCCGAGGCAACGCGCGGAATTGCTGTTCGAAATAGGCGAGTAGAGGCGCCTGAAATTAACCTCGGGTTCGTGAGTTAGGATCAGTTGGCCGTCTCGAACTTTATTTCGTATTTCGCGATCGCGGGAGGAAATGCCAACAACTCTACCCTAACATCTTCGCATGAAGCAAGTTAAAAACAAAAGAAAAAAAAACCTGGAATGAAATTTTGCACACAAAAAAAAAAACAAGAAGAATTTGACGAACTAATAAATAACACTTAGAACCATTAATACAACTATTCTATTCTAGGAATTGTAAAGGACTTACCAGCATATTGATGATGATTTTCCAGCATATCGATGGACTACTAGGCTAAGACAGTAAGGCCCGCTTCTATCCAATCACGAGCTGAGGGCAGCTCTTTTCATTAAATAGGGAGTCGTGTTACCAAATCCCTAAAACGGTTAAAGGTGGCGATTATTAAGGGATATATAGAAGAACGAGTAGATTGGAATGCCACTCACCTCTGCTGACATATTTGCAATTATGCAGGAAAACATCTTCTGTCCACTACCGAACCAACTGAGCGTTATCCAGCTTTAATAGCAAATCCCGGATTAGGCCTAAAAATTAAATTAAAAAATTAAAAGATTAGAAAAATGTTTAGGTTAGAGTTTGAATTAAAAAAAAAAGAAAAATAGAAGATTACAACAATGTTTTGGTTAATTAAAATGCTAAGTTTGAAATTTATATAAAATTTATTTGAAAGGGTAATGTGAACTTTACATAATTAAAACACCGAAATTCGGAGCAATATGTCAGAAGAAACAACGACCGAACCCATTGGAAAAATGCGATTTCCGGCATCTCCCAAGAAACGGTCTTTCTAAAAAAAAAAGTTTCTGTGAATGAACATCTTGCTCTCGTTTTTCCTTCAACTATTCTAGTATAAACGCGAAAAAACCTTTGTTCAAGCGAATTTATTTTTGATAAATTAAAGCAGTAGTGAATTTATTCGAAGTGGTCTGGTTTAATTAATCGATAGCCGTACGATTCCTTTTGTTAGGCAAAAGTAACTTCCTTATAGGACAAGACAAAGGTCGAAGGTTTGAAAGTTTTGGAGTCTTTCCTGGAAAGGGCGGTGAGTGCGTACATTTATATATACCTACAGTGATCTCTACTTAAGTGGAGAAATTTTTAATTCTGTAAGTTCATTGCAAAAGGCATAAGCCCTCCTAGAAGCCGCCATTCCTTTACATAGGTGGGAAAAAGGCAGTGAAATAAAGAAAATAGAAAGGAATCGAATTCCAAAATAATAAAGAAATAACCTCAACAAATATTTTTGGGCTCTTGTTTATTTACTTAGTTTGACCTAGAATTTTTGTGTCCTATTATTTATTTTCTTGACACCAAAGAAGCTTTCTTTTGGGTCGACAGTCCCAAAGCTCTCCCCAAGGTGAAGTTGGATCTCCCCTCCCGAGCACGAAAACTTTTCGGACAACAAATATTTAAAAGACAAGCACGCACACTAATAAAACTATAAAACAAGAAAGTTTTTTTTACTTACCATTAAAATAGAGCCGCCATCTTGTATGGCTCGTCGATCGCTTATAAGACATTTCATTACGCTGATATATCCGCTTGGCCACAAAACACCGAACGAGAAGTCATAAAAAATTAACAATACTTCCCGGCCCGGTGCCCCGTAGTCTGACGGCGCATTCACCCATTTTCTTCGATTGTCGCAGGATCACACTCACTATATAGCCACTTGACTGCACTGAGGAATATCTCTACACTGCACAATTTCGCGGGACAATAAAAATAAAATAAGAAACACGCAACACAAAACCGACCCTATTGTGTCTGTCCACTCCACCATTGACGTATTATTTGCGCGCTCGACTAAAAACTACTAGTCAACCACAATACAAACTGCACAGTATTGTTTACGGAGATTCCATTCAGTCCAAGTTACTTTATCCGCTGACAACCGAGCATCCCCTCTTTCAACCCGAAGAACGAACACCCAATGCTCTTACTCAAGTGAGTGCAAGTGGCTGAAAACGCTTCCCCTCAGATCGCTAGCCACAAACAACAGCCACTGGCACCCGAATCAACTATTGAGAAGTCCAGCTGATCGTGGGGAACTTGCATTCTAACCCACTGACCTACTTTCTTACTGTGGTCAATTGATTTTGTTTGGTAAACGCATGCCCCACTGGAAGCTGATCGTAATAATCAAAGTCTCCCTCTCGGCTTTATAAATATCTGGTATATACACCAGGCAATCAAACTTGCATTTTGCAATAGCGCGAAAATTGGTAACAATATGTAAAATAATTTATTTAATTACAGTGTTCTTCAGTAAATGTCTAATTTATTATTGTATTGCTTCATGTTAAATTTTTTAATAATATTCATGTTCCGTAAGTAGTAAAAGCATTGTAAATTTTGGCAAAAGCTTACTATCGTTACTTTGTAGATGAGACCACCTGAACACACGGAGTGTTCACCCGCAGAACGTTGTGGCATAATTTGAAATTAAAAAATTTTTAGACACTAATCTGTAGTTTGTTGTCCAAAAGAAAGACCGATAGCCCGAGCATCCATCCTTTGGTTAAAAATAAAAAACTGTATACTATTATATATAACAGAGAAATATGCCGATCGGCAAGGGTTAAAGATCGGCATATTCCTCTTTTGGGACTATCAGTTAATCGAAACAAACTTAGGTTTTTGAAGTTATTTTTCCATAAGTAATTTATAATAAATATATGAATATTAAGAAAACACCGTTTCTTGGGAGATTGAACTAGTGTCACTTTCATGGTCAAGTATATGATCATATCTACTACTGCTCGATAGAGTTGTGCACGCAAAATAAGATCATTCTGCAACAGCGGCGGCACCGATTTTGAGAACAAAACTGAAATGCCGGTCGGAAAGCGTTAATATACTTGTTCTTCACGAAAATTTTCGAACCTCTAAACAAGAAATATTTTGTTGCTGTTGTATTAGTTCGGCACAACAAGCAAATCATGTTCGATTTTTTATGCAAAGTTTCTATCCAAAGTACAGCACAATTGTAGAGATTCCTCTTAGCTTCTTTTACCTCTTGGCTAGAAACCTGTTTGCGTACTCAATTAAGAATACTCGTGTGGGGTGGCCCATTATCATGAAGTGCAATGCCTCAATGCATACATGAAGCAGATTTTTGAAAATATTAACGACTCAGAAGAGCTAGATTAAGTACATGGAGCATGTGGGCGAAGATTTAGAAAATTTCGTTCAGGAATCAGATGCTACGAACTCCGATTTTTTTAGATATAACAGGTATGCATTTAATATAATATGTGTAATATTTTAATCTACTTAAAAATCCTCACTTATGCAATTAAAATGTATTTTTTTCATTTTACAGAATATAGTAATTTTTTTTATGTATATAAGATCTTTATTAAACGTTATAAATTGACTTTTAAAATTAAAAAACAAACAAAAAGTGGCTCCGTAAAAAGGAGACAATAGGGTAAGTAGCAGTTCCAAGCAGATCCAAATTTTCCAAAAATTATCTAATAAAAACTATTTTCTAAACGATCGAAACTTATAACTTTTGTACCGAGACCGAAACCGAATTAGAAACTAATAACCGAACGAACGAAAAAATTTACGCGATACCGTAACTGAGTCCCGCGAGAGCAGCCTGTTGTATCATAGACCTCTACAAACTGCCCTCATCATCCCTCTAGTTGAGCATCTCTAACGGCGCGCTTGTCCTTCCCACGCACTTGTAACGGTTCCAAAGCGAGGAGAAGCCCCGCGGACTAGAGTTGCAAATGCTGTGGCCTGATATCACCAACGAAAGACAAGAGCGCCGTCCTGCACTGACGATAGTGGCTGCCATGTGCAGTTGAATGTGTCTGCGTTCGTTACCAGATATTCAAGACGTAAACGTCTCTTCAATCTGTCAACGAAGTGGCGCTTAAGTGCTTGTGTGTGGTGTTGTGGGTCAGTGTTCTGATTCCCATCTCTGGCTCTCATGTAGTACAAGTGAATTGTAGATTTGGCCAATGTCAAGACAAAGCTAATCAAACAGTTCACCCGACTACAAACCTTTGATCCCCATAGAAACGATATCCTAGTAATGCTGAAATTCGGGTGGATCAACTGACAAATATCGCGCACCAGTTCCATCAGGCTCTGCAAAGCTGGACAAGTGAAGAACCTGTAAAACAAGGTGCCTTCACCAGAACAAACTGTGCAGATCCTCTGAACCCGCCGGTCGATATGTGACAACTGATTAGGATGCATAAGACTGTGATGCAGAAATTTGAATGCTACATCAGCATCTTTGTAACTAGAAGGATAACTGTAGACTAATCTGCAAGTTATCCCTCCCATCACACCCATATTCACCCCGAGGTGTGTTCGCCATCTGTTGTATCCTGTATACTCCGGAGGTCTTATTGGCATAAGCACGTGACGGAGTACATGTGTTGTAAGTGTGCTGAAGGGTGTGTGAGGCGGTCTGTCTAGAACGAAAGAATCTTCCAACTTAGTGCCTGGGTCACTGGTCCCAAGTTGGCGAAATCTCTCCCGCGCAGAAGCCACCAGGTCGTGTAGTTGTGGAGTGTTAGTGTTTATTCGACAGTTTCCAGAGATATCAATAATATCCCCGAGAACTGTCAGTGTCTGCTTGTCAGCTTCAAAACCTCGAGCATTACTAAACACTGTGTACTAAACACTCGTGTACCGTAGAGCATTCCACTTAAGGTGAAATGCTTGCCTGATTCTGCCCCAGGTCTGAATCGTTGAGATTAGATCCTGCGGCCAGTCACGAGGATAGGGTGGTCGAACAGATAGCAGGTAGTAGTACTCCCCTATGCCGATCCCTCCCCGTACATTCACCCACAGTTGGGAAATCAAAGTGTCTCTCTGGCAAAACATTCGTTGGAATGCACGCACTTGGAGACACCTTGATTTCACAACCAAGTTAGTGAGACCTAATCCACCTATCTTGACTGGCAGACAGAGCGTGCTTTCAGCAACCCATCGTCTTCCCCACCAAAAGGCGTCTATCGCTTTTGCTTGAAGAAGACCTACGAAGCCTTCATCAAACGTCTCAGACTTTAGCAGATGAACGATGGACGAGGTAATCAGATAGTTTATCACGACTGAGCTTCCTATTAGGGATAAAGGAAGCAGTCGACTACGCCATTAGTTAACAGCTCTAGAGAGTTTCTCAGGAGCGATGCGGCTATTATTTGATTTGCTCTCGCGTCCGATATACACACCTAAATACTTCAGGCAAGTATTAGTCCATTGGATGTTCAGTGGAGTATATGTACGATCTCTCCACCTTCCACACCACAAGTCTTCACTCTTGCTAAGGTTAATTTTAGCGCCCGCTATACATTCGTACTGTTCGAAAACAGCACGAGCGACCGGAAAAGCTTCATCTCTTGTCACGAAAATAGAAAGGTCATCCGCATATGCCAACATAAGACGCCTCACATCGGTATATGTTAGATGCACTGAATATTGTCCGAGCATTCGTCGAAGACACACCAGTAGCGGCTCCAACGAAAGATCATAAAGCATACCTGACAATGGACAGCCCTGTCTGATACCTCGATTAAACGAGATAGGAGCCAGAACCTGTCCTTGATGCTTAATCAAAATCGCTGAATCTCTATACAGTTTCCCGTTGATATCGAGCCACCTGGGCGGGAACCCAAATGCCTCGAGAGCAGTCAGGAGATACTCGTGCGAGACGCTATCAAAAGCCTTTTGCTGGTCAAGTGAAATCATGGCCATTTGTGTACCTGTCTGTTCATGGTAGGCAAACAAATGTTTGGCTACCGCGATGTTGTCGTAGATACTACGACCAGGAACACAATAGGACTGTTCAGGGTGTATTACCGAACCAATCACTGCGCGGAGTATCGCTCCTAACGCTTTGCAGACGATTTTGTAGTCCACATTACATAGGGTTGTTGGCCTCCAGTTCTCCATCCTCTGCAAATCTCCTTTCTTTGGAATCAATCGCATAACAGACCTCCTCAAACTAGAAGGAAAGTCTGAATGTGTCGCAACTGCCGAATTGAAGACTTCCAAAAGGTCAGGAATTAATAAATCCCTGACACGTATGAAGAATTCTGGAGTCAAACCGTCATAACCAGGCGAAGTTTGTCGCCTTAGATCCTATGTCGCAGCGATCATATCCTCGAATGTGATAACTGTATCCAGGATGTTGTATGATCTAGTCGTAGGATGCATCCAACGATAGATATCCACGAGTCTGAAAACACGGACAAAATTCCTGAACCGAGTAGCATTGACAGAGTTGAAGTCAACTCCGGAATGCCGATCCATTGAGGGATTTAGCGTGCAGTTGAAATCACCTCCGAGGATAGCTTCGCCACTAAAATTCACCAGACAGGATTGAACACTATCAGGAACTTGTTTTGTAATGTCCTGGTCATGAGGAAGGTACACGTTTACTACCTCGATATGTTTGTCTTGAACGACAAAGTCCAAGGAAGAAGCGAAGCCTGGGAAGGTATCTGTATATACAGGAGACGATAGTGTAAATTTGTTGGATTCAATGATTGCCACTCCTGAGCCTCGGCGAGGCGCAGGTGTGGCAAACATTGCATAGCCAGTGTGTAAATAAGCATAGCGCTCAAGGTGTGTATATGTGTCTTGTGTAAAATTCGTCTCCCGCAGAAGTGTAATGTCTATATCGAACATTTTGGCATGTTCTATAGTACTGTGTAGTCTTGTATAAGCACTTAAACCCTCGGGGTTAAGAGATCCTATCTTACACATTCACAGAGATAAAACGCTCAAACGATGATGGCATGACGTCTATTGACGAGGAGAGTCGACCAAACGATGCTCCTGTATCAACTCCTCCACCTTCCCATGGAGTCGATCTAGGCGGGATGCATCGTTGTACTTCCCCCTCTTCTTGCACTCCTCTTGTAGGAGTAGAAGTTGAGGAAGTAACAACTCTGGCCTCCCCAGCTCCTCCACAAGAATACTCCAGATTTTATCTGAATTCTTCTTGTAGAGGAGCCGGGCAAAAATCTTGGAGATCTTCTCCCTAGGAAGGGCTTTCATACCCTCCGAGACTACAAATTGGCTACCAATCGACATGGTGCTACCACACGATTCGTAGCGACTGAAGCTCGAGTGACCAGTCTCATCCAAACCGGTCATTTCGCAGTCCGAAAGCTGTTCGAGAGATGCTTCCGCCTCTCTCACAACAACCTTCGAACCGCGGGCACCACTATCGTCCTCCTCCGAGTGGGGCCGTTTTGGAGCGACTGGCTTTGCTGACACTGGTAGAAGGCAGCATCACCCGGTCCACCATCGTCTTCCTCCTCGTCCTCCTTTTTTTGCCTACATGGCTGCTCGACTCCTCGTCGGAAGTAGCCATGCTTTCACGTGCCGACGTGGCGCCGTTTACAGTCGTAATTATTTTTGCCTATCGGACAACTTCAGGCACTTTAGCCACTGGCTGCTCCAAGATTGCAGGTTGAGTGCTGGCAGAAAGTTCCTTCTGCGGAGCCACTACTGTAGCAGTGGTTTCCTTCGAGGGAGTCCTCTGCTCAGCCTACTTCCCGCTTCTCTTGGGGCAGTCAGCAATAAAATGCCCTACTAAATGGCAAGCATGGCATCTGGCTTCGGTGCTCACATCAATCCAGTCCCTTGAGCCGGATATGCTCAAGTAGAAGCATCTTGGAAGCGGGCACCCCTTATTTATAGTGATGGACGCTTCCCGGCTGGTACCGAAAATACCCCGTCCAAGACCCTCGTCCCAATTTTTAAGGGAATGGTACGAACGTTGCCATGAACCTTCCCAAAACTCCCTAAGAAATTTAGGAGGTCTTCATGGTTAGCTCGCACAGGAACCCGTGAAAACTTGACCCTTGTTGGCTTTTCCCTGAGTGGGAACGGCACAAGGTGTCTACCATCCACCTCGATGCCCTCAAGCATAAGCTTGGTAGCACTCTCGAGGGTCGTGGTGTACACCTCAACCATTCCGAAAGCTATTATCCCCATGGAAAATAGCTGCTCACGGGAGATGACCTGGAGGATCGCTTTCAGGTATGCGCTCTGAGGACATCTATTTATTTGCATACCCTAGCTCTCATCCTGCCACCTCCCGTCGAAAAAAGCCTGAAGACCCGCACCAGTCTTAGGCCGACTCTTACCTGCGTCCAATGGGGCTGGACGAGGAGTGATGCCCTTTCCTAAAATTTCTATTGTGGAAGCCTAATCGGAACTGCCACTTACCTGCGCATACGAGATCCCTGAAACTAACGCCGGGGATCGTGGTGCTGCTGGTTGTCTTCTTGCTGATGCCTGTGGCTTCAGCTGATTCGAAGCATTTGCCTTCGCTGCAGAAAGCGGTGGCCGCATGACAAGACCTCTAGGCTTTTGCGCTGAAGCTGAAGCCGTTTCAACGACTTCCTTCAGCGTTGGACGTTTTGCGCTTGCGCCTCTCGGTAGTTCATTTGCCAAAGCTGAAGCTACCGATGCTGCAGAAATAGCTGCAGCGTCCGGAGGTGCTGCTCCAGGTTCTTCAGAGACAGTGGCCTTCTGCATTCCTGCAATCTTCTCCGACGGAGTTGGCTGGAATTTCTTGGCCTCTTCAATAGGGCCCTTGATGGCCTTTTCTATGGGGCCTCTTATCATTTGTTTAGAGGAAGAGGAAGAAGCCTTTGTATTCTTCTTCCTCCTTCCGTTGAGTTTGAGGGGATCATCCCCAGAATCGCTGCTGCTCATTTTGAGCACAGCAGAAGAGATTTATTATTTAGTATTTGGAACTACTATTTTAAAATTTTTTAATTGTTTTTGTTTCTACCAGACCTTGCTTAAATTGTAGAAATTATTTCTCTCCTTCAAACACTTAAAATTTTTTTACGGTTGCCATGTTGTCATGGCAACGACAAAAATTAATTAAAAATTCCAAAACTGTCAAACTTTTGCACTTTTTTCACAATTATTTTTTAAATTTTTCAATATTTTTTTTACAGTTATACTTTCACTAGGCACAATATATGATAAGCACTAACTTCAATATCACTTTTGAACAATTATACTGGTTTTCCCTAGTTTTTTCCGTTATAATTCTTTATTATTTGTGGAGCTATTAGGTGACGAGCTCGCTTTCTTCAGAAATATAATTTTTTTTTATTTAAATACGCTCTTTATTTGTTGGCTCTCTGGCTCTTTTAAAAATTTCTAGAAACTACGTGCCAAAGGCTCTACAATGTGTAAAAAAAATCAGACACTAACTAATCTAATAATAACACAAAAGGGTCAAAAGGGACAACGAAAACAAACTAGACACTAACAGTTAAACGAAAAGAAAAAGATAAAACATTAAATTCTCAAAAGAGAATGTATATAACGAATACAAAAAATTTTGTAAAATGCCTAAAAGATGAAAAACAAAATTTTATTACTTGTCCCAATTTTGACGATTGAGTAAGTGGCACTTCCAAGAAGTTCCAAATTCTCAAAATAAATTAATAAAAATAATTACCTAAAGGAACGAATTTTCAACATAAAATTTTGAAATTTAGCACCGAAACCGAAACCGAATTAAGAACTAAATAGCCGAACGAACGAAAAAATTTACCCGATTCCGTTATAGAGTCCCGCGAGGGTAGCCTGTAGTATCAAACACCTCTACAAACTGCCCTCATCATCCCTCCAGCTTAGCATCTCTAACAAAGTACTTGCCCTTCCCACAGCACGTGCAACGATTCCTAAGCGGGGAGAAGCGCCGTGGACTATTGTTGCATATGCTGTGGCCTGCTATCACCAGCGAAAGACAAGAGCTCCGTCCTGTACCGACGATAGTGGCTGCCATGTGCAGTTGAATGTGTCTGCATTCGTTGCCAGATATTCAAGACGTAAACGTCTCTTCAATCTATCAACGAAGTGGCGCTTAAGTGCTTGTGCGTGGTGTTGTGGGTCAATGTTCTGATTCCCATCTCCGGCTCTCATGTAGTACAAGTGAATTGTAGATTTGGCCAATGTCAACACAAAGCTAATCAAACAATTCACCCGACTACAATCCTTTGGTCCCCATAGAAACGATGTCCTAGTAATGCTGAAATACGGATGGATCAACTGACACATATCGCGCACCAGTTCCATCAGACTCTGCAAAGCTGGACAAGTGAAAAACCTGTGAAACAAGGTGCCTTCACCAGAACAAACTGTGCAGATCCTTTGAACCCGCCGGTCGATATGTGACAACTGATTAGGATGCGTAAGACTGTGATGCAGCAATTTGAATGCTACATCAGCATCTTTGTAACTAGAAGGATAACTGTAGACTACTCTGCAAGTTATCCCTCCCATCACGCCCATATTCACCCCGAGGTGTGTTCGCCATCTGTCGTATCCTGTATACTCCGGAGGTCTTATTGACATAAGCACGTGACGGAGTACACGTGTTGTAAGTGTGCTTAAAGGTGTGTGAGGTGGTCTGTCCAGAACGAAAGCATCTTCCAACTTAGTGCCAGGGTCACTGGTCCCAAGTTGGCGAAATCTCTCCCGCGCAGAAGCTGCCAGGTCATGTAGTTGTGGAGTGTTAGTGTTTATTTGACAGTTTCCAGAGATATCAATAATCTCTCCGAGAATTGTCAGTGTATGCGTGTCAGCTTCAAAACCTCGAGCATTACTGAACACTGAATCTATTAATTCAGGATTAAAACTGATTGGAATCGACGCGAATTTCGTGTACCGTAGAGCATTCCACTTAAGGTAAAATGCTTGGCGATTGCGAATTGTTTACTTGTAAACTGTCGCATCCACTGCTGTATGTAACTGGGCATTGAGTCATGGTTAAGTAATTCACTTCGCATAGTGAAATACTCAGCTGGGCTCACTGTTTGTTTACATACAGTATTGGGGGCTAACGCTGTCGGCAGTGATTAGCGTAATACTTTGTAATTATGATTGCAAGGTATTGCGCTGGTCACTGGGTCAAAGTCGCTTCCGCTGGGTTGATGGAGGTAAGCACGGTCGTTTCGATAGATCGGGTTGCGTAGCTAGAAGTTATTTTAGTTTGATAAAAGATAACGGTTCGGTGTTCAAGAGGGCAGTCAGTTGTAATTCGAGTGGTTAGACGGAGTGCTAGCTCCAATTAGTAACTCGAGTGGTAATTAAAGAAGATAATAAGAAGTATCGATCGCGAGTAACTGCTTTTTGTAGCAACACTAAGTCAAAAATAAAGTATTGTTTTAGAATTACACGAGTTTTTTATTGAATCTAACTGATTTATTTACGGCATTGCTTTGGGACACGACAAATTGGCGCAGCCGGATAAAGAGTTTGTAAGTTTTTTCTTTTTTCAGTGAAATAATTTATTTTTCTTTTCATTTTTAGTTTTTGTTTGTATTTTATGGGAGTAAAGCTTATTAGCTGCTCCATATTTTTGTGAAGTGTGGGAGTAAAGCTTGCTCCATATTTTTGTGAAGTGTGGGAGTAAAGCTTTTTTAGCTGCTCCATTTTTTTTTTTTGTATTTGGAGGGAGTTAACGCTTTTTTAGCTGCTCCATTTGTTCTAGTATTGGAGTAACGCTTTTTTAGCGGCTCCGTTTTGTTGTATTTTGTGGGATTTAACGCTTTTATTAGCTGCTCCAGTCTTAAACTAATGTTCTTTTCAGGGTAAAGTATGGGAGAAAATTAAAGAAAAAAGGGTATAAATTGTGGTGATTGTTGTTGCGTGAGATTGTTTTTGGTTATGTGGTCTGAGTGATAGTGTGGTATGTAAATGGAGTAGTTTCAGTAGTTTAGTATATTAAGTAAGTAAATTGTAATTTTTCGGAATGTACGGCGTATTAAGGGTCATTGGGAAGTTGTCATATGCTAGGTACAATATTTAAGGTATTCGCGGGTATTCGGGCGTTAAACGTGAAAGAGGGTTCGAAAATATTGAAGATTAGGAAAAGATCATTGTAGAAACACCGTCGAAAATTCAAGCATTTGCGTTTAGGGTTTTTAAGCAATTAGTTACAGTCGGGGGGAAGTGTTTGAGAGTTAAGGGTAAATAAGGTAATGACTATAGATGTCAGTGGGAAGAAGTAACGTGCTAACCAGGAAAGATTTGTTACGAGCTAAGGATCAGGAAAAGGAATTGGAAACCAGAACGCAGGAATTGAAGGAGTGCCAGCTGAAATTACAACATTATGAACAGGATTGGCGGTACTTAGAAGAGCATCTAACGGATGATTTAAAGAAACGATTGCCGAGTGAAGACGTAAATAAGTTTCTGGAGGAAATAAATGAGGCTACAGTGAAAAGCACAAAGGGAGAAACCTTAGATTTGTTGATAACGTCTACCTTTGAAGTTATTGGTAGAATTGAGCAAGAAACAGATCTTAGCAGACCTTAGTAAAGACGAGTGAAGACCAATTGCCGAAAGAAAAACACTCATAGAAACCAGCAAGGAAAACCATGGCCGATGCTTATGATAAAGTCATGTACTTGGTATCCAGATACATACCCACGTTTTCTGGAGAAAGAACGCCAAAACTGTCGAAGGAAGTTCACCATTTCCTGAGCTGCTGCAAAGATCTTTACGATCGTTTAATAGCCGAGGAACAGCCAATCTTCATGAAATGTGTAAGATATCGGTTGTTAGACGACGCATATAATCTAGTAAGCTCGGAGGAGCCGAAGGATTTTGAGGCGTTGCAGCAGACAATTCAAACTGCCTATATGCCAAAAAAATCGTACTGTGAGCTGCGAGCTGAAATGATAGCATGCGTTCAAGGGCCCGGTGACGACATAAAAGACTATGCGGATAGCCTTAACTAGCTACTGTGTTAAATCAAGGCGGCAGTTTCGGCCAAGTATCCAGGCAAAGACGGGGGATTGATAGCGGAACTTGAGGCAGACGCGGTGGCAACGTTCAAGGCAGGTGTTATGCAGCAGACTACTCAGCTTTATTTGACGGGATGCAATTTTTTTTATTTGATGGGACGCAGGCAGCTGGGATGCGGGTAGGCTCAGCAAGGAGGAACCTAAAAGGACGGGACCGCAATACAGGCCAGCATTATCGGGAGTGCACAGGCGTTCCCCTAGTCAAACAAAGCAGCCAAGACCTATTCAGTGCTTTCAGTGCGGACAATGGCGACATTTTGCTAAAGAATGTCAGAGGAGAAAAGCAGCCTCATTACTGTACTGGATGTCAGGAGTATGGGCACGAGGTTGCCAATTGCCGAATTCATCACGTCAGAGTGGCAAACTGTGCAGATGGCATACAAGATGAATTCCATTCAGAAAGGGAGGGGCTTTATTGCCAATTTTGCCAAACATGTGACCATTACACGGATATCTGCGTAAAGAAGTACTTGGCAGAGAAGGAAAAGGAAAAATTAAATTCTAAGAGCAAATTTATCATAACAGTCGCATCAGATATAGCTGTTGAAGGTACGTTTAGGCTTTTAATAGATACGGGATCCACATGTAGCTTAATGAAACTCAATAGGATAAAAAGGGATACCTTCATACACACACAACATAAAATAAGAATTAGAGGACTATTTGGAAGCACGAAAAGCTCCATAGGTACTTGTGAGGCAAAGTTACTGATAGATAACGGTCAGCAGGTTTGCCAATTTAATGTCATTGGTGACACTGACTCCATTCCCGCCGATGGTATCCTTGGAATGGATTTCCTCAGTGACAAAGCTGTGATCAATTGTGTAAATAGGAAATTGTGGATTCAAGATGCCAACGAAGTGCAGAAAGAAAGTTCCGTTTTTAGAAATGTAACCACTAATTACAGTCCTAGAAATCAGTTCCATGCCAGAATAGAGGAGGCTCACAGGAACTTGGCAGAAAACAGCAGACCAGATATCAGTAACCCAGACAGCAACCGGAAGAATATAAAATATAATGTAAAGGAAGCCTCAGGACAGGGGGAGAAAAGTATACCCATATTGGATGAGCCAGTCCTGCCACAACAAGGGGAGAAGACTTGGACCATAGCTTACGACAGTGCGGTATTGGACAATGTAAGAGCCAAAAAAATTTGTGAAGAAGGGAGGATACAACAGAAAGGTTATGGGCACAACGGAATAGAGGATGCAAGATCATTCGTAAGAATTGCTAATGCCACCGCCTGTTTCGTAGAAACCCGGAATTCTACGCATAGACAACGGAGGTCTCGTAAATTTTCCAGACGACCAGTATGGAACCATAAGGGCAGTTACAGCTTCCACCTGCAACGACGGCGATCTCAGGAGATGTCGCAAAAGGGTAAGTTGAAGCTACCAAAATATGTTCGTCAGATAGAAACGGTAGCGCCAGCCCGAAATAGGACCGAAATGGAAAATATTACGCCAAGTTACGCCGGATGGTACAAGGTAAGTAATGGTTATGACCCAGGAATAGGGAGACTTAACCAAAGATTTTTTCCACCAAATTCCCTCTAATTTCAGGAGCAGTTCTATGAGCGGAGCTTGATATGGACAGGATGATATGAAAGGAGGTATAAAGAAAACCCACCCAAGAAAAAATTTTTTTTATATAGTAGTAACGGTGAGGTTTCCATTACCAAATTATATAACTTGAGTTATATAGACTAGTACTCGAAACCTCTTTGTAACCACTATAAACCCCTTATAGAGCTTAAATGGAGGATTATATAAAGGTTACCGTTACTTGATTTAGGTAACGTTATATAACTAAAAGTTTTATAAAATGAGTAACCAAAGTATTCTGGTTACCTTAATATAACTTCTTATAAAACCCTTATATAACCCAAGGTGCTCTCGATTAATTTATTTGGTCATAGCAGTGGTTGCGGTAATGTTTCGGTTACCTTTATAAACTTTGTTTATAATGGTGATGGTAACGTTTCCACAACGCTTGGAATTCTCAGGCTGATTACTTTCAGTGATTGAAATGTTAGGGAAATTATTTTTCGTTACCTTTATAAAACAATAATATGCAAATATTTACGAAACCTATCTTGACATAGAATTTCGATTTTTTTTGTATTGCATTTTTATAATGGAAGGGTTTAATATTTTTACATTTCAGAAGTACAATTTTTCGGCACATATGTGGTGAAATTCAGCTGCAATTGAAATTTTACTGTGAATATCATCATAGATACTTCTAAAAAATACAGACCCCTCCAAAAATTTGCAATTTTTAATAATTTTAATTAAATATGACAAAATTAAGAATTTTCACTTAGGTGATATTAATTCATAAAAATAACATAACATAATTTAGAAATATTATATACATAAAAAGATGTATTTTCTTCATATAAAAATAAAACGGAAAAACGGAAAACGGAATCTGCAATATAAAAAATTGACTAATCCGACATTTTCTTTTTTATCTGCAATGCATAGATGAAAAAATGGCGGCTTGTACTTAAATGAACTAATTATCATTATAAAAAGTCAAGTAGTTTTATATAAACTCTGTCTCTATTATATAAACTGAATGACCCTTATAAAACTTCTAGAAATGTTATATAAACTGAAGAAACTACCATACCTCGAAAATGATCCTTATATACCCTTGAGTCATAATATGTAACCTTTGGTAATGTTTTATATCTTATAGTGACAAAAATCAGACGTTCGGGATCTTATATACCCTTAGGTTATATTGTGTTACCTTTGGTAATATTATATATCTTACAGTAACGAAAATCTGTCTACTGTTCTTATATACCCTTTGGTTATATTGTGTTACCTTATATATCTTAAAGTAATACCGAAGGATGTGTCAAGTTATTCTTAAAATAAGTTTTGTTGGTCGCGCCGTGTAGTGTTATAATGGCTCCATTCGACACTAAAAGTAATTTGTTTTTATAACGATCACAGTACCTAGTTACTAAAGGGTCACCAAAAAATTTTACGATATTTTATAGTGGGTATATGTATTACCGAAAGTTCCCAATTTTTATTAAAGTCACCGAAATTACTGAAAGTTGTCGAGTTATATAAGGGTAACCACGGATACCGCAATAAACCCTTATTACCAATAAGTTATATAACGTGATGATCAAAACAATTCCAAAACTTTTTTATATACCTTCTAGTAATGGATAGTCTAAGTTATATAGACCGGTGATTGTAACATTTCCATCACCAAGTTATAAAGCCTTTAGTAACCTACTTCCACGATAACCATTAGTAACCTTAAAAAACTCTAATATAACTACGTCACCAATTCGTAATATTATAAAACTCTTATATAACCACTGAAATTTTTACATAACCGAGTAACCATTATATACCCCTTATAAAACTACCCATCACCTTCAGTCACCAAAAATTGGGAAACTTGTTACTTGGGCAGTGCCCATTTTAAGGTAAATTTACAGATAAAAAGGTAATAGAAGATGTTTGAAAAGAAATATATATATGTACGTATAGAAGACCAAGAAGAAAAACTAAAGATTTTATAAGAATAAGTGAATAAGAAAGGAAAAATTCAAATGTTGCAAGAATAATTGAATAAGAAGGAAGAAATAAGAGTTTTAAAATAAAGAGAAGCTTGAAAAATAAAAAAGAATTAAGAGATTAAAAAGAAAAGAGAAGTTTAAAAAAAAATAAAAAGAAATGTGAATATGTTGTAAATGCATAGACCGATTGACAATTAACAAGTTCGTACAAGTTAAAAGAAAAAGTCATCAAGTTCGAAAATATAATGTTTAGATATCGCAGTTTATAATTAAAGAACAATAATGATTACTATGTATAATAAGATACCTTAAGACTTAGATGTTAAGAAAGATTGCATGTATTTAGGGTAGTGTTAGCCTTAGAAGTTCAACGAGGGATATAATACGGTAACAGAGGGGGAAAACCGGTACGCAGACGAAAGCAATACCATCAAGTACGCAGCGAATGAGAGGAAAAACGGTGTTATACGGAGCCCTGGATTATTTAACTCGTGTAGATATGGATGCAAAGTTTGGAAGTAAGCCGGGAAAGGATAGTTAAACACTAGGAAAATGCTTTGTCGAGAATTAATAAACATTATGGAATGACTAGCATACAGTTTCCTGTTAAGAGCTTGTGATATGATGTATTTACGTACATAGGTGATGCAGAAATTAAAAAAAATGTCTTTAATTACGGGTGGACTCTCAATATAATTGGGAGAACTCCATCGTGCCAAAAAGAGAATCAATAAAATATAAATAAGTTTTTACAAATATTATTATCAATCCACCAACCATCGAGGCAACTAGATAATCGAGAGTATTGCTACATTAAGTGTTAATCATCTCCTGGAACAAAATATCCTCTTAAAACGTCGAAAATAAGAGCAACGATTTTTTTTGTCCAGTCTATTGTAATAAAATTAGAGAATCCTCTGTAACGAAAAGCGATGTATAAATATCGCTGAAAATGTTAATGTGGAACTAAGATCTGGAATGCTCGATTCAGTGAGAATAAAAATACATTGATAATGACATTAATGAAAAAATGGTTAACATGCGAATCGAAAATTGCTGCATTACAAGATGTAAATATGTGTGTAATATGCAGGAAATATTACAAAAGCTGGAATAAGTGTAGCATAAAATCACTGGCAGTAGAAATTTGGAAAACATCTTTTAAGACAAACGAGAAACAGCAAGTTCAGGCCAACAGCAACAGACTAGATGTTCTACCCACTATAGGGCAACATACTCCAAATTCGTAATGCAGAACAGCAACAAGTCGAAGCAGACATCGGGCTCGACCTTACCATTGACATGATAGATATCACCTTTGCAGCGAAACCAGACCATCCCTCCCCCTTCGTTAAGCAGCTGTAAATAGTAAAGTAGTTTTATTGTAATGATGTAATTGCTTAGGGCACCCATAGGAAGAATAACTTTAAGGCTAGAAGATTGTAAAAATTGTAATTACGGTAGAAAAGAATTTTGTTATGGCAGAATTTTTGTATTCTGGTTACTGTAATTGAGTGTAAAAAGAACGGTATTTTTGATAGTTGATAATATTATGCATGTAAATTTATTAAGTATTTTTATTAATAATAAAATTTTTAAGTTTAGAAAGAAATATGTAATAGAAATAATTAACTTATTAGGATAGGAAATATGTAAAAAAAAAAACCAGAGTAAGTTAAATAATTTGAAAAACAAATTGTAAGAAATGAAATGTAAAAATTTAAAGATGAGATGTAAATAGAAATATTAAATATGAGAAAAAAAAGAGAAATGAAATGTGATAATACAATAAAAATAGAAATTGAATGAGAAATCACAAAAAAGGAAACAATGTAAGAAAAGGCAAATCAGAAAATTTAGATAGCAAACATTGTAAAGAAAAGAAACAGATAATATAAAGTAATTGAAGGAAATGTAAAAGAAAAAAAAATGATGTATAAAAAAAAACAATAAAAAAAAATAGAAGAATAGAACAGAAATTGTAAGTATACCGAACCATAGCTGTAAAAATTCTTTAGATCATAGTGAATATTGTCCCTTAGTTTTTGTATAAATTAGTTGAGTTATATATTGTAACCTAACTGAGCACCCCGATCTGATTCCTCTTGGGAATCAGTTTTTCTCAGGGGGGAGGAATGTCGTGACCCAATATTCATTTGGTGAAATTGTGACATCACGACTCGAGCTAGCAGCAAATGCACAAGTAATTAAACGATTTGCAATAACTAAGCATTTTACTTCGCACAGTAAAATGCTTCACGATTGCGAATTGTTTACTTGTAAACTATCGCATCCACTGCTGTATGTAACTGGGCATTGAGTCATGGTTAAGTAATTCACTTCGCATAGTGAAATACTCAGCTGGGCTCACTGTTTGTTTACATACAGTATTGGGGGCTCCCGCTGTCGGCAGTGATTAGCGTAATACTTTGTATTTATGATTGCAAGGTATTGCGCTGGTCACTGGGTCAAAGTCGCTTCCGCCTGGTTGAATGGAGGTAAGCACGGTCGTTTCGATAGATCGGGTTGCGTAGTTAGAAGTTAGTTTAGTTTGATAAAAGATAACGGTTCGGTGTTCAAGAGGGCAGTCAGTTGTAATTCGAGCAGTTAGACGGAGTGGTAGCTCCAATTAGTAATTTGAGTGGTAATTAAAGAGATATTAAGAAGTATCGATCGCGAGTAACTGCTTTTTGTAGCAACACTAAGTCAAAAATAAAGTATTGTTTTAGAATTACGCGAGTTTTTTATTGAATCTAACTGATTTATTTACGGCATTGCTTTGGGACACGACAGCCATTTGTGTACCTGTCTGTTCATGGTAGGCAAACAAATGTTTGGCTACCGCGATGTTGTCGTAGATACTACGACCAGGAACACAATAGGACTGTTCCGGGTGTATTACCGAAGCAATCCCTGAGCGGAGTATCGCCCCTAATGCTTTGCAGACGATTTTGTAGTCCACATTACATAGGGTTATTGGCCTCCAGTTCCCCATCCTCTGCAAATCTACTTTCTTTGGAATCAATCGCATAGCAGACCTCCTCCAACTAGAAGGAAAGTCTGAATGTGTCTCCACCGCCGAATTGAAGACTTCCAAAAGATCAGGAATTAATAAATCCCTGAAACGTATGAAGAATTCTGGAGTCAAGCCGTCATAACCAGGTGAAGTGTGTCGCCTTAGATCCTTCGTCACAGCGATCATATCCTCCAATGTGATTACTGTATCCAGGATCTCCTTGCTGTCTTCAGAGAAAGTGGGAATATTCTCAAGAAATTCATGAGTGGTCGAGGATGTTGTCGACGTCGATTCAGAGTAGAGACTACTGTAGTAGTCTCGAATAAATTCTGATAGCTGTTGTCCGTTGAGGACTTGTGCAGATTCATCAACTATCGATTCGAAGCAGTACGTCGTCTAGTTGCCTGAAAGAAGTACTCGGTTGGAGAATCGCCTTCCCTCAGCCAGCGTGATTGGCTGCGCAGCACAAACTCCAAGCTGTGCTTGTAAGTTTGTCTTGCCAAGCGTTCCTTTATTCTGTTAAAATAAAGAATCAACTCCGGCTGAGTTGGGAGAAGAGCTGCCACCCGAGATACTTCGGCCGACAAGCTAGAAGCTTGATACCCACTTCGATTGAAATTCGTTTCGATGAAAGATCGAATTTGGAGCTTTCCAACATCCCACCATTGACTAAGAAGAGGAAAGTCACTCTTCATCTCTTGCCAATCGTACCAGAATTAAGTGAATTCATTGATGAACTGCTCGGAATTCAACAAATAGTTGCTAAATATCCAGTATGCAGTTCTTCTTTCATCTAGAGTGCTGGTTGCCACTACAAGAAGGTGATCGCTAACGGAACACACTTCATGAGTGACACCAACGAAATGTTCTGGTATTCAAGGTGAGACGTAAAGTCTATCGATTCTGGAGCCTGCGAGACTTCCATGGATATTTCGTGTATGATCTAGTCGTAGGATGCATCCAACGATAGATATCCACGAGTCTGAAAACACGGACAAAATTCCTCAACCGAGTAGCATTGCCAGAGTTGAACTCAACTCCGGAATGCCGATCCATTGAGGGATTTAGCGTGCAGTCGAAATTACCTCCGAGGATAGTTTCGCCACTAAAATTCACCAGACAGGATTGAACACTATCAGGAACTTGGTTTGTAATGTCCTGGCCATGAGGAAGGTACACGTTTACTACCTTGATATGTTTGTCTTGAACGACAAAGTCCAAGGAAGAAGCGAAGCCTGGGAAGGTATCTGTATATACAGGAGACGGTAGTGTAAATTTGTTGGATTCAATGATTGCCACTCCTGAGCCTCGGCGAGGCGCAGGTGTGGCAAACATTGCATAGCCAGTGTGTAAATAAGTATAGCGCTCAATGTGTGTATACGTGTCTTGTGTAAAATTCGTCTCCTGCAGAAGTGTAATGTCTATATCGAACATTTTGGCATGTCCGATAGTACTGTGTATTCTTGTATGAGCACTTAAACACCCGGTGTTAAAAGATCCTATCTTACACATTCACAGAGATAAGAAGCTCAAACGATGATGGTACGACGTCTATTGACGAGGAGAATCGACCAAGCGATGCTCCTGTATCAACTCCTCCACCTTCCTATGGAGTCGATCTAGGCGGGATGCATAGTTGTACTTCCCCTCTTCTTGCACTCCTCTTGTAGGAGTAGAAGTTGAGGAAGTAACAACTCCGGCCTCTCCAGCTCCTCCACAAGAATACTCCAGATTTTATCTGAATTCTTCTTGTACAGGAGCCGGGCAAGAATCTTGGAGATCTTCTCCCTAGGAAGGGTTTCCATACCCTCCGAGACTTCAAATTGGCTACCAATCGATATGGTGCTACCACACGACTCGTAGCCACTGAAGCTCGAGAGGTCAGTCTCATCCAAACCGGTCATTTCGCATTCCGAAAGCTGTTCGAGAGATGCTTCCGCCTCTCTAACAAAAATCCTCGAACCGCGGGCACCACTATCGTCCTCCTCCGAATGGGGTCGTTTTGGAGCGACTGGCTTGGCTGGCTCTGGAGGAGGCAGCATCATCCGGTCCACCATCGTCTTCCTCCTCGTCCTCCTTTTTTTGCCTACATGGCTGCTCGACTCCTCGTCGGAAGTAGCCATGCTTTCACGTGCCGACGTGGCGCCGTTTACAGTCGTAATTATTTTTGCCTCTCGGACAACTTTAGGCACTTTAGCCACTGGCTGCTCTAAGATTGCAGTTTGAGTGCTGGCAGAAAGTTCCTTCTGCGGAGCCACTACTGTAGCAGTGGTTTCCTTCGAGGGAGCCCTCTGTTCAGCCTTCTTCCCGCTTCTCTTGGGGCAGTCAGCAATAAAATGCCCTACTAAATGGCAAGCATGGCATTTTGCTTCGGTACTCACATCAATCCAGTGCCTTGAGCCGGATATGCTCAAGTAGAAGCCTCTGGTACCGAAAATACCCCGTCCAAGACCCTCGTCCCAATTTTTAAGGGAATGGCACGAACGTTGCCATGAACCTTCCCAAAACTCCCTAAGAAATTTAGGAGGTCTTCATGGTTAGCTCGCATAGGAACCTGTGAAAACTTGACCCTTGTTGGCTTTTCCCTGATTGGGAACGGCACAAGGTGTCTACCATCCACCTCGATGCCCTCAAGCATAAGCTTGGTAGCACTCTCGAGGGTTGTGGTGTACACCTCAACCATTCCCCCAGCTATTATCCCCATGGAAAATAGCTGCTCACAGGAGATGACGCGGAAGATTGTCGACAGGTACGCAGCCTTAGGACATCCTCTGATATGCTCCAACTGCATCCTGCAGCTCTCCTCCTGTAACCTCCCGTCGAAAAAGCCCTGGAGACCTGCACTGGTGTTAGGCCGAGGCTTATATGGCTCCAATGGGTCTGGACGAGGAGTGATGCCCTTTCCTAAAATTTCTATTGTGGAAGCCTTTTCGGAACTGCCACTTACCTGCGCATACGAGATCCCTGCAACTAACGCCGGGGATCGCGGTACTGCTGGTTGTCTTCTTGCTGATGCCTGTGGCTTCAGCTGCTTCGAAGCATTTGCCTTCGCTGAAGAAAGCGGTGGCCTCATGACAAGACCTCTAGGCTTTTGCGCTGAAGCCGAAGCCGTTTTAACGACTTCCTTGAGCGTTGGACGTTTTGGGCTTGCGCCTCTCGGTAGTTCATTTGCCAAAGCTGAAGCTACCGATGCTGCAGAAATAGCTGCAGCGTCCGGAGGTGCTGCTCCAGGTTCTTCAGAGACAGTGGCCTTCTGCATTCCTGCAATCTTCTCCGACGGAGTTGGCTGGAATTTCTTGGCCTCTTCAATAGGGCCCTTGATGGCCTTTTCTGTGGGGCCTCTTATCATTTGTTTAGAGGAAGAGGAAGAAGCCTTTGTATTCTTCTTCCTCCTTCCGTTCAGTTTGAGGGGATCATCAGTTCCCCAGAATCGCTGCTGCTCATTTTGAGCACAGCAGAAGAGATTTATTATTTAGTATTTCGAAATACTATTTTAAAATTTTTTAATTGTTTTTGTTTCTACCAGACCTTGCTTAAATTGTAGAAATTATTTCTCTCCTTCAAACACTTAAAAATTTTTCACGGTTGCCATGTTGTCATGGCAACGACAAAAATTAATTAAAAATTTCAAAACTGTCAAACTTTTGCACTTTTTTCACAATTATTTTTTAAATTTTTCAATACTTTTTTTTACAGTTATACTTTCACTAGGCACAATATATGATACGCGCTAACTTCAATATCAGTTTTGAACAATTATACAGGTTTTCCCTAGTTTTTTCCGTTATAATTCTTTATTATTTTGTTGTGTTCAATAAAACCACTAACTATATATATATATATATATATATATATGTAGATATGTACTACTCTTTATTATTATTGTCACACTGTTCTTGGCTGGCTGGTGGCTCCGGCTCGATCGGCTACTAAGAGCTGACTGACTCAGTGATTGAGCGATGAACCCGAGCGACTCACCTTACACAACTGTCTGCTTACATCTACTTACATACATAATGCATATACTACACCTCCTTTCCGTTTACAAAAAAATGAGAAGCCTCTAACTAACCATGAGAATTCAAGTGATAATAAAACAAGTATCCTTACATTTTTTTTCTGTTTTTTTTTTTAATAATCCAAATTTTGTCATAATATAATTCGAACTACCATGAGTCATATTTAAGTCTTTGAGGAATTTTTCTTTGTCGTTTAGACTTTTGAAATTGTTTATTATCTTCATTTAAATTACTTTTTCCTGCTTCTTGAGCACCTATTTCAAAATCTCTATTTTCGTTTATTTTCGTCTTATTTTCTAATATAATTTCATTTTCTGTTTTCCTTGAGGGATGTTCTTGAAGGTCTTCTTTATATTTAAAAAAAGATGCAAAAGGTGAAAACTTAAATTCCTTAATTTTAGATTTTCTCAGTTTACTTCTATGAGCGCAAATATTTTTATTTCCTACTTTAATTATATATCTTACTTCACTAAGCTTTTCAATAATTTTTGCCGGACTCCATTTTGGAAATTCTGCTCTAGCGTTTGCGTATAAAACAATTTCACCTATATTCAAATTTAATGCAGTCCGTGTATCAGTGTGATGTTTTTTGGTTGCTGAGTTGTCTGTTTATAAATTCGTATTTCTCTTTGTCATAGTATTACTGTAATTATACTCGTTCGTACTTATTTTAAAATTGCTCTGGGTTTTCCGAATACATTTTTCATTATTTAGTATATGTAGGAATGTTCTGGGTTTAAAACAAAAAATACGTTCTGCTGGGGACAGGTTGGTTGTCGTTGGTGTATTTCGGTAACTTATTAAGAAACAGGCTAACTTGCTTTTTAATGCTTTGTTTGAAATCTTGTTTTCTAGTAGATATTTTTTTAAACTATTTTTAACAGTCTGTACCGCCCTTTCTGCTAAGCCGTTTGATTCAGGATGGTATGGTATACTCTTTTTTATATCTATACCATTTGCTTGCCCAAATTTCATAAAATATTCGCAGTTAAACGGTGGGCCATTGTCTGACACCAGTACCTTCGGGAGGCCATAAATTGCGAACCACGATATTAATACTTGCACTACCGATTGCGCATTCGTGGAAGACATAATCGAAATTTCTATCCATTGATTGTAGCTGTCCACTAGCAAGAGAACTTGATCCCTTTCAAAATGAAAAAAATCAATATGTATTCTTTCGAATGGTATTGTGGATTTTCTCCACGATTGGAGAGGTTGTGTCCTAATCCGATTTTGTGAAAGTTGGCATATTTCGCATTTGCTAATGTAATCTGCGATATCTTTATCTAGTCCTACCCACCAGATATAGCTTCTAGCCAACGTTTTTGATCTAACAATCCCTATGTGATTATTATGCAACATTTTTAATACTTTTTCCTTAAGGACTTCAGGGATAACTATTCGGTCTCCGTAAAATATACAACCCTCTTCGTAAGATAATGATGATCTCATTTTGAAAAAGGGTATTAATATTGGTGAAAGCTCTTTCATGTCAGGCCAACCCGATTTCAGAAATGTATAAACTTGCCATAAATTGGAATCGTTTGCCGTTTTTGTTTTTATTTCCTCTAAATTGATAGGGAGTATTTCATTACTTACTCCTAAATTAAGATTATTTATCAGCTCGACTTCCACATCAGTAGTTCCTTCTAGCGGTAGCCTTGAGAGTGCGTCCGCGTTTCTAACTTCCTTAGCCCCTTTTGTTAATACTTTTGTTGATTTCGCTTTATATCTCGATATCTGCATCTCGTGCCATGTGCCCATACTTCCCACAATTAAAGCATTGTTCCATACTAGCACTGCCTCTTCGTTCTCGTTGCTGTTTATCCCCACTGTCATGATTGCTTTTGTAATTTTTCCTCTGTTGACCATTCCCATTGTAATTGTTTTTATAGTATGTAACTACATTTGCTGCCACCGGTTTAAATAATTGCAAGCCAGACTGAGTCAGCTCATAATTGTGTGCAATTTTACATGCCTCAGATTTGTCAGATTTGCTTCACCTAGTAGTTTTGACTGCAATTTTTCATCTCTTATCTCACACACAAACTGATCTCGTAGCGCATCACTCAAGAAGGCTTTGAATTCACATTTGTCGGCCTGTGTTTTTAATTCCACTATGTAATCGCTAACACTCTCGAAACTCTTTTGTTTTCTGGTATGGAAGATGAACCGTTCCGCTATTATATTTTTCTTTGATTTGAAATGGTTTCCGAGAATTTTAACTAACTCTGTATAACCTTTCTCACCCGGTTTTTCAGGAGCCACTAACGACTTAAGAATATTATATCCCTCCGGTCCGATTAGTGTTATTAAATACGAGCTTTTAACCTTGTCATCTGTTATTTGGTTAATTGTAAATAAATGCTCGAGACGGTCTCGATAGTTTTCGAAATTACTATCTGGCGTAAAATATTCAATTGTGTCAAAAAATGTGGATGTAGTTTTGGACATTTTGTTTTTTCTGAATATACACTTTTTCTTTTTCTTTTACCTTTTTATCTCGTCGCCAACTGTTGTGTTCAATAAAACCACTAACTATATATATATATATGTAGATATGTACTACTCTTTATTATTGACTCAGTGATTGAGCAATGAACCCGAGCGACTCGCCTTACACAACTTTCAGCTTACATCTACTTACATACATAATGCATATACTACAATTTGTGGAGCTATTAGGTGACGCGTTCGCTTTCATCAGAAATATAATAATAATATTAATAATGTTTATTCATTCAACAATAGGATTAAAATATAAATAATTCATCTCTCCTAAAGATCTAGACATGGCCTACAGCCGTCTGTCAGTTGGCATTCCAGATTTAATTCATCTATCCTATAACCATCTTTTCTCAACTGTCTATAAATTAACTTTCACCTTATTTCTTTTTTAACAATTGAATTCGTAAACCAACATTCTTCGATATCTATATGCTTCCCTAATGTAATTATATAGCATCTTCCAATCTATTGCGTTCATATACTCAAAAAATTCGCCGTCGTTCAACGTACTCCTGCCAAAATATCTGATTCTGTATTCTTTGAGTATGGCACATATTGCAATAAAATGATATGTATTCTCTACATCGTCTCTATTACACATAGAACAAATCCCGTATGTATTTTTTTTAAAAGTTCTAGCATTGAGATCCAGTAATCCTCCGCGCGCTTCAAACAAGACTCTTATGACCTCTATAGAAAATTCGTCATTGAAATATCTATGAAAACCATCATGTTCTAACCTAGGATATATATCGTGGAACATGGCCGCGCTTGCTTTATCTAAGCTTACATTCCATAACCTTTGACTAAGCGATCTTAACATGTCTTCTCCAGCTTTCACCCATTGCGCTTTACTAACCCCAAGGTTACACCTGCAAGTACAGCTTGCATGCAACTTGCACTGCCATACTTCTTGCACGTGTAACCTCTACTGCCATGCTGGCAGTACAGCTTTCAGCGAACTTGCATGCTGAAAAACCATGGCAGCTGGTAGATAGTAATTTGACATTTATACAGTTTTCAAAATGGCGGAAACGAAATGCTTGAGAGAAATTCATAAATTTATACCGGGAAAATGAAATTTTCTGGGATTATTTGCATTACATCATTTACCAACACCTTCATTTTCCTTTTTTCTTGGGTTTTTATCATTGTGATGCTTCCTTTATTGCCATAATTTTCCAATATACGCAAGAGTTTACGTCTCAATGCCATTTTTTAAATGAACTTGCATGCAAGCTGATAAGACATCAACCGAACTGCCTTCCGCTGTCATGTTAAAAATCGTGTTGGAAGGGAGGCTTGCATGCAAGCTGTACTTGCGGGTGTAACCGTGGGGTAAAGTTATCAATGTCCAGTACAACGTTATTTTCTTGTATGTTTCGCAATAGTTCTGGCACCCAAAATATCCTTTTCCTTATATACATTCGGTGGCAAGTCTCTTCGGGAGTCGCATATCCTCCATCCCCAGCACATTAATTATATATTTGAAGTGTAACTGCATGGTATACAAAAATATTTTATTCAAACCTGTCTCGATATATATCATGTAATTTGGCGTGCTTTTCGGCAAACGTATTATCCTTTTGATAAAGTATGTTAGCATTTGTTCCACATTTTCATACTCCTTAAACCCCCAGACTTGAGTACCATAGCACATAATAGCACGCGTTACACGCGTTTACAGAATATACTCACAGCTAGTGAAGGAATAGGATTAATAAAACAGATGAAAGTTGGAAAAAAATGTTTAATTATAAAATAAATGTCAAAAACTTATATTTACATACAATGATTAAAATATGATGAGTGATTTTTATATTTGGACAATTTTTTAATATGATGCAATTGCCACTTCCTATTATAAACGTAAAAATCACTTTGGTTTCTTGAAATACAAATATTTTTAAACGCCTATGCCAAGTTTCAACTACTTCGCAATTTTCTTGTCTATTTTGGACAATTTGTCTAAACTATAAATTTAACCTGTCGCTAAGTAATATAATATATGTAAGTAATTGATTTCTTTCTTATTTCCAATGTCTGGATCCGCCCTTGATGTTTTGTGGGAAAATTTTGGGAGTAGGTATTTAGAATCGGATCAGCTTGAAGTTGCGTAATCTTTTGGTTCTTTTTAGCCGACATTTATAATCGTTTTACAGTTTCAGCCGTTTCTAACTTCTGTAATTAGCATATACATAAATGCAGAAAAGTATTACTAATAAATTCATTCTCCACACAAAATGACAGTCCTATTCCGTTCGTATAATTTATATACATTTCATCAATATGTTTTATTCTAGGGACAGTAAATAACTGTTATTTTTGGCAATCAGCTAAAAAAGTACCATCAAGGTAGAATGGAATACTTGAGACGTAATGGCAAATACTTAATAATTGCTAAAAGTATGATATATATATATATATAGTAGCAAAATTAAATACCAAGATCTGCACCAATAATAGACCTGTGATCCATTGTGAGACTTAAATAAGTAAAAGTCTTCTATAACTCTTATAACTGACTGTAAAATATAAAAGTCCCAATCAGACAATTATCGAAAAACTGAAAACATAAAACTCTTTTGAGACTGTTATCATGGGACTTAAATTAATAAAACCATAGATGGTACAATAACTAGATGTCGCAAGCAGTACCAAAAAGTATTCAAAATTTATATGGCTGGGTGCTCCATTCCGGAATGGACCACAAAATTTGAAATAAAGTATACGTCGAGTGATTCATATTTTTTTTTGAAGTGTTGAGGAAGTCGATCAAATGTATACAAAACTGCTGTTATAAAAACATTTATTTTCGGCACGCTCTAAAACATGTTATGGTCCATTTTAAAATGCACTACCCATTTCACAATATACTCTGCTCTCGTATGCCATGCGACAACTAGTTCTTGTGCCATCTATGTATGATAAAAGTCTCTGGTAACAGTTATGGACTGACTGAAATTTATAAAAGTCTTCTAATACAGTTTTCTTGAGACTTAAAAATTAGAGATCTTTTGGGGGATTTATGAAGAGACTTTTATGAATTAAAGTCTATGAAAACTGAGCAATGACCTAAAATTGTAAAAGTCTTGTGGGACTTTTATCATAAGACTTTAATAAATAAAAGTCTTCGGTAACAGTTATAACTGTCTGAAAAAAAAACATTTAATAAATGACTACTATAGAACTAAAAATAAAAGTTAAATTTTATCTATTATTTCAAGTTTTTTCAAAAAGTCACAGTTACGGACTCTATTTTATTCCCATCCTACTGTGTAATGTATACCTTAGAACAAAAAACTATAGGTAGTCGTTTTATCACGTAAAAACTGCATATGAACGGAGTTTTTATTCTAGACAATCTGCTGATATCTTTACCAAACCTATATATATATGTGTATGCACAAAATAAACATAATTTGCAAACACATTATTTTCCAATTCATTAATTTTTTTTATTATTATTTTACATAAAATAGTACATAGGTAGCAGCAAGCTGTGCACATGTTTTGGGATTGTAATTATTATAGCTCTGCCTTTTATTCTTTCAGGATGAATTAATTATCCCTAGCAGAAATGCTTTCACAATTGCCCCCTTACTAATTATCTTAGAGATTGTGCTAATAACAGAAAACATGCTCCTGAATGAAGACAACCTCCATAAACGCAACAATATGTCGTAACTTTACTACACCAATAATGGTTCCAACGTGTCGCTCTTGCCTAATTAATTGCCGGGTCTTTCCCTTCCAAACGCGAGTGTGATTTTAATTACAAGTATTTTCGTAGAGTTGGATAATTTTGTCTTTGTAATAATCGTTAAGTGTAAGTAGATGTATGACTGAGCCTTAAGATATTTGAACAAATTTTCTAATTTATTTATTTAAGTGCCTACGTAGGTACATATATACATACATACATACATATATATTATTAAGTATAATCATCTGAAATAATTTTGAGCAATTCATTGAACAATTTTATGAAATCATTTGAAGGAAGTAAGAAATGAATTTTAAGAAAGCACACCAAAAACTTTGAGAAATTTATCTCTTTGTTCTTACGATTTTTAATTGCAATATCAAACCTTTCCTGACTCTGTACTAGATTGTGAGAACTACGTTTTTCTAACTAGACCGAAATTGTTTACAGGTCGTTCTGTCGGTGTCTTAATTGATAGCAAATTGCATTACATATCTATGGGTCTGGGTTCAAGCTCCATCGACATACCAAGTGCCAGTGGTCAATGCAATTCGCTGGAGACAACAGAGTTTCTGCCTACTTAAAAGCCATTGCATTGGGATGCCTTTCAGTGAGTTATTGGAGTAATTAATTTAAGCAATATTAGCTTTTGAAAGCATTTTGTTTGCTGGTAACGATCGGTTTTTGGTGCACGTGTTTAGATTTTATGAAAAAAAACCAATGGTAATGTCATATTTATTTTGTTAATCTCTACACAAATTTATATATTGTCGCGTAAATGGATATTAACTATTGCCAATGAATATTTTCGGAAATTTTCTTACCTATTCTTTTGTTTGGATTTTTTTAAACGAAGAAAAAATATCTGATCTTATCTTAGCGATGAAGCTATTGTCTTGACTTTAACCAGTCTGATATTGAACGAAACGGTGATAATTTAAACAAGTAAAAAATCTAAAATTGGTGTAAGATCAATTCTTACGATACCCTCTAGAGATGAATGGCCTTATGTAATTTCGTATATCTGGCTCTTTCTGTAAGATTGATTGTTGAACTGGTTTTTCGTCGGACAACAAAAATGATTATGACAAATTTGATAGGATTTCATATTCTGAAGAAGAGTACTCTAAAAAGGTCCAAACTGATCGTTTTCACAGCATATGTAAATCCGTAAAATGTTATATGGCAGTACCAAGGAGGGGATGCCCGATTGAGCACATTTTTGAAAATATATTTATTATTTTTATGAACAAAAATGTACAAAAACTGAACTCTCCACGTCGACGTGCTCTCAGGCAGTGCCGAAATATATAGCGAAAAACGAAATTTATCGCATTTTCGAACTTATATTTACTTTCCTTAAAAAAACCTATGTGAAAAGTTTCAGCTCACAAAGTGAATGCGTTCTCGAGTTATCGTGAGGAAGGACGGACAGACGGATGGACATGCAAAAATCAAAATAACTTTTAATATTATGTGTGGCTGTCCAATCCATTTTCCTCTACAACAAACTTAGTATACCCTATGGACTTCATCTAGGGCATATCAAGGTAAAATGAAGAATTGGTATAAAAGCAATTCTTACGATAACGTAGATGTATGCCCGTATGTAAATTCGTATGGTCACCCCTCTGTTTAATGTTAAAGTACATTTTCGCATTTATATTCCTAGAACGGTTCGTCGGACGGTAAAAATGATTATAACCAAATCCATAGTATTTTATATTCTGAAGAATTTTTTGTGCTATAAAAACGCTTAGTACTAATCGCTTTTACAGTGTGCGTCAAATATCGTATTGATAAGTGGATAAATTGACATAAATTCTCATGCCCTATGCCCAGTGATGGGATTTACCTGCCAAATAATGTTAGCAAATTTGAGAATAAAATTTAGCAAAATCACCAAAAAGTTAGCAACGTGAATACAGAGTACGGATATGTAAAACAAAATGAATGTAAATCCAGAAAAAATCCGTACTGAAGAGTATTGGTTCCTGCTGATACAAAACGCCTTATTCATTTCTATCTGCGCCAGCGACAGTCTTTGCAGCGGTTTAGTTATCAATTTTTTTAAATTTTTTAACATTTTCGTGAAAATCTTTATAACTTTTCTCTTTGTTAAAAAAGAATTGATTCCAGATATTCTTTTTTCTTAAACTATTACAATACAAAATTAATATTGCATAGGGCCAACGTATCATTTTACCTCTAACACACTGCCATGTGTGTGTATCGGTGCATATCAGTAAAAATTTAGTATGATCCAGTTTAGGGTTAGTATGCTACATATACGAGATTCAACACTTTGTTGAATTAAATATAGTTTTTGGTCTTGAGGCTACATAGCTCAGATATATCTTTGGTCGCCTCACCTCTGGTAGAGGACCTTAAGTTATCTTAAGTGAAAACGACTTGATGCCTTTTTAAAAATCACTCTTAGAATACTTATTCTAAGTAGTTCATTTCCTCATACATCGAAGTGGTAAAATGTGTCAGTAAGCAATTTCAGCAATTTCATTGAGATGAAAAACAGTTTGATTATTTGTTTGCAATCATGTTATGGGAAAATGCACTTGATATAAATTAATTATTACACCATGCACTTGATATATTTTAATTATCATCAAAATAGGGTTACTGTTATTGTCATTATTAAATGTGACTTGCAATGTTTGTTCGCATATGAGCACTACCACTGCCGGACGAAAACTTGGATGTAAGATGATTATTTCGTGAGAGGCAGCATACTGAGCCGTCTAAACTGGGTTTATAAATACTTGAGTTTTTTCCTTGGTGTACCTTCAGACATCCCCAAACCTGAACAAAGCGATTGTAGAGTAGGGATCATATGTTTTAATGATGATATTCTTCTGTATACATCACATATCAATTAGCGCATAGTGAGAGCTTGCATTAACAAATATTTAAGGATTTTATTGAACTATATGAAAAAATTGAAAATAAAAGTTAATACAGGTAAGTGTGAATCCATAGTAGAAGAACTACCCCAAAAATAACTTGAGACACCTATATAGTTTTAATTTAAATTTTAACAGAACCGATATCCCTTTGAAAAACGAAATATTATATTTTTACCAGCACATTAATTACATACTAAAAGAGTCTATTAATTGCTATCCCAGCCTATATAAAGTCCTAAAACCAAACTCTAAATTAACTGTAAAATTAAAATTAGTCCTTTATAAGCAAATACTGAGATAGATACTGGGATACGATTTCCCCATCTGGTTCATTAGCAGTTCTGCATAGATAGAAAGATTCAGAAAATTTTAAAAAAAGGGTACTATTGCATTAATTAAAAGAGGTGTAGAGGCTCATACACTTGTATGAGTAACCAACAACCATAAAATAAAGCCAAAATTTCCAGAGTTAACTGTTTCCTCATAAAAACAGCGACTAAATTTTTAGAAAAAGCAAGCCACATTGAAATTCGCTAGTGCATGAAACTCCAACTACATAACCCTTGCATCAACATTAAATACCACAATCCTTCCCATCTAAATTTCCAATGACCTTCTGTTTGCACAAGAGAACCTCCTGCATTTAGAACGCGGGTTACCGAAATATTGACAGTATAATCTATAACCACCGTAAACACAAATAACATTAATATCATCCACTGTAGTGCCAACACAAAATACATACATATATGCTCCTACAAACTCCTACAAACCTAAGAATAAATTATCCTCTAAGATAATTTAAATATTTTTTACGTTTTTTACAAACTAACCTAATCGAAGCTAAGCTAAGTTGATTTACAGCTACACGCACTTCACACACATAGTAATCTTAAATCTTTAATCCATTTTTTAGAGTAACTTAAATATTATTATTATAGAAACCTTAAATTTAACTAGATCTATCACTTGATAGACTAAGACTTATGATATAGGTACGTTTTTTGGTAAAGGCTACACTAGTCTGTAAAAAACAGTAAAATTTTATGGTAGTACATAAACACAAATTTTTGTAACAATCTATCTAAAAGGCATTAAAAATATTTTTCTGGTAAAAAAAATTTGTTTCCTTGGTGTACGGATTTTTTTAATGATTTCAGCCCTCACTAAAAAAAAAGATTAGTTGCTTTACGCCAATGAATTTGTTTCATCAACAAATAATATCAGTTGATTTTCAGCTTACCAATCATATTCGCTAAGAAAACTTATTGACATTAGTTCATTTAGCTAAACTTATTTTGACATAACAATTGTGCATTCAACTATTTGTTTAGTTAGCTTTGATAGTCTTTCGGAATTCCGTATCCGAAAATCTTTTGCTTTTTCAACTAATCTTTTTGTTGAATTAATTAATTTTTACCATAATAAATTTCGAAAAAAATAGAAATATCAGCTAAAATATTTGTTGTTTATACCAATCTTTAGAGGCAAATATTAGAACAATCGACTAATTAATATTACTGTTATAACAAATTCAATTCCCCAAATTTACTAATGAATTAATTGATTTTGCATAGCTCATTCCTTAAGTTAACTAAAACATTAGTTTGAAAACACTAGTATTCGACTAATTGAATTTGTTAAAATACATAATAAAATTAGATAGTTCAACAAATTTTTCAACTGATCATAGCAATAAAATGCTATGAAGTTACTTAAAATATTAGTTGAAGTGACTAATGTTTCAGTTGTTTTAAATAATTCGATATGCAAAATCAACCAAGAAATTAGTAAATATGGGGAATTGAATTTGTTAAAACAGTAATATTAATTAGTCGATTGTTCTAATAGTTGCCTCTAAAGATTGGTATAAACAACAAATATTTTAGCTGATATTTCAATTTTTTTCGAAATTTATTATAGTAAAAATTAGTTAATTCAACAAAGATTAGTCACTTCAACTAATATTTTAAGGAAATTCAAAGCATTTTTTTGTTGGGATCAATTGAAAAATTTGTTGAACTTTCTAATTTCATTGTGTATTTTAACAAGTTCAATTGGTCGAATACTAGTATTTTCAAACTATTGTTTTAGTTAACTTAAGAAATGAAATTAGAAAATTCAACAAATTTTTCAATTGATCATAACAATAAAATGTTATGAATTTACTTAATATATTAGTTGAAGTAACTAATGATAATCAAATATTTCGCAAATTCAATTAGTTGATACATTTACACTGAAATATATGATACTAATTTAATTTGCTTATTTAACTAATTCAAAATAAATATTCAAGTAATGAATTCGTACATTTGAATTTTAAAAATATTCAAGTTTTCGTAACGAACGGTTTCATAGATTAGCACATGAAAATATATACATTAAATATTGCTGCAATTTTCTGCAAATAATTAGTAATGTGATCATGTTGCACGTTTGTCCCAGCGGCGTATTTAGCTTGAAGCATTTGGGGGAGCAAGCATATTAAAATTAAAGCGTCACTGCCAACGTCAACGGACATTTTTTCCATCTCCTGAATAAAAAATTTCTGGAAATGGTCGGCTTAATACCATAGACACTCTGTCTCCATAATGACTTCATTTTTAATCAAGTGGAGTCAAATGTTCAGTATGTCATACAAATGAGGTGCATCAAGGTCCCTTTCGCAACATTTCGGTTGAATTTAAAATTTTATTCGAAATATACTCCATATTAGTGCTGTAAAAGTATCGCCAATGAACTAAATTTATTGGAAAAAGGAAAGATTTTCCAATAAAAATAGCAATGAGCAGCCATTCGCTCAGCTCAGCTGATCATGAAAACTCTTTGCAGCTTTTCTTCTCTTTTTGGCCTCTTTCGAAAAAAACGCTTTGTTCTTTTTAAAACTAAGAGCAAGTACGCGCAAATTTTCTTGATAGCATTTAATTGAATTATTGAACTCTGCAATAATCTTTACTCACAGTGGGGAAATGACAATGAAATGATTTTCGTTCACAGTCTGTCACATCTTCATTTCCTTGAAATGTATGAATTTCAAATTAAGTGATTATGGAGACAGTCTGTCTAGTATAGTAGCAAGATCGATTCTACTCCCAATTTCTGTGCAATTTCTATTTCCGGAAATGTTGTCGACCATACATCATAACTAGCGCAAACAAATTATGAGGAAAATTTTCTAAAAAGTTACTAAGAAATGTTATCATCTTACCAATAAAAAAGCAATGCTAATTCAAATGTTTAGGGCGTCGGAAACCGAATCAATCCAACTTTTTTGGACGCAGCTGAGGAAAAATGTCCAAGTAAAAATCTTGTAATAAAAGGCTCACAGCGCAGTCATATCTTTCCGATGAGGATATCTTTTCCACGAAGTGTATGCAATCTTTAAAAGAAGGAAACTAAAAACGGTCAATATTTCGTTGTTCTGTTAGCTGCTACGTTATATTCTTAGTTGTTTTATAGTATTACCCTTATATATAGAACTATCTAGTCATTGCGAAACGAAGTTTAGCTTAGTTGTATTGTAGAAGCGCTATTACTACAGACGTAACCAAAGGATAAGCCAGCAAATGTCTCGCTCCAATCTAAAATCAATGATACCTCGACCTAAAATTTACTGAAATGTTTTCTTTAGATTTTTTTTCATTATTTGAGGCCGACACCGAATGAAAGTATTGTAGTTAAAATAACTCCAGTCGGCCACTATCTACGCGTTTATGCGCATAAAAATTGTTATTGGCCAAAGCACCAGTTGTCGGCCTCCAATAATGTATAATAATTCAAAGGAAAAAATTTCCAGTAAATTTCAAAGCAAAAATTACATACCTACATCAGGTCAAGGCACTGACTTATAACAATGGACTGAGCGTATTGCCATTTTCCTATAGGAAAGAATGACACAAGTTTTACAGTTCTCTCTTTCGCCCTATGGCAGAGTTGGAGCTACCAACACAAAATATTGCTTACTAAACGTTTACTTATGCCATTTGCTGTTTTTATGTTGGCTGCAGATGCAATCACCGCAGAAAGAATAAGGTAAAGATAGTGTTTACCATGCTCCGTCTCTCTTGCCCATACGCAGGATTCAGTTAAGAATAACTTTTGAAAATTAAAGTCGGAATTAGTTTAATTTCTTATAAGAGTGCTTATAAGCGATTAAAATATCACTTGGACAAAAGAAAATAATTTTTTTTAATTTAATTCGATTTACGGGTGTAAAATTTCATCTGATTGGTTGAGTTTTACATATTTTTATGTAGTAAACATTTTAAAGGGTGCTCTATCGGTGATATACAGAAACACAATATTTTTTGTGCCACATGAAATAGCAAATCGCTCAGTCCATTGTTATAAGTCAGTGGGTCAAGGCATCGTTGATTTTATACTCTAGCGAGACGTCACTATAATTGTTCAACTTCCTTTGTAGGTATGGTATTAGTTTATCTATGCTCTTACGGCTTATCCCTTGAACCTCTTGTACGATTTCAGTTGCAGCTCTTTTAGCGACTGGGCATGAGCAAAACTGTTCAAAATGTACAAGCGGAGCCATTTGATGTTATAACAAGGAAGCATTTTCATAATCACTAGACAGTCCTATACACAAGGGTATTACATTCATTATATGTATACATACATTAATTCTGCAGCGTCGCATAGCCGCGTTTCCGTGCAAATAGCGTTGCGATTATGATGAAATAAATGTTGTTTTTAAAGTTATTCTTAAGCATTAGAAATAAACTGCTTCACATGAAAGTCAGCGACTAAGTATAACCATAGATGACACAAGAGCTAGATGTCGCATGCAGTACCAAAAACGTATACAAATTTTATATGGCTGGGTGGTCCATTCCGGAATGGACCACGAGATTTGCAATGATGTATACGACGAGTGATTCATATTTTTTCGTATCTGATGGGTTGGGGAAGTCGATCAAATGTATACAAAACTACTATTGTAAAATCATTTGCATTCGTCACAATCTCAAACATATTATGGTCCATTTCAGAATGCACTACTCATTTCACAATGTGTATACTCTGCTTTAGTATGGCATGCGACATCTAGTTCTTGTGCCATCTATGGTATAACTTATGATCGAAATCGTATCATCTGAATTTTGTTTTGAGAGTGCTATATTTTCATAATTTGATTTAGGGCGAACGACCATTCTCTTTCTCGCCGCTAGATACGTTACTGGTTTGTCCTTTTGTTGTTGTCAGTATAACCATTTACGTTAAATATGCTATATATGTAACTTAAGGAAATGGGATAGGTAATGGAATTAATACACTCTTAATAGTTAAAGATATACAAAAAATTTATTGTTAACATTTAATTTTTGCGTAATGGAATTTTTTACATATATTTACTTGCAGGCTGAGCATTTTATATGTAGACCTTATTTTAGGCAATATTATTGTCTTATTTAGATTGAATGTATAAAGGTTTTTCATTGCCCATAAAGAAATGAATCATTAGTTATTACAAAAATCTCTTAAAGAAAAATACACATATTCAGTGATGGAAATAATAATAAACACACTCATTACTTATTACTATTTGTGTTAATATGCTTAAAACTAAAGCTACCTATGCATATGTTTTTTTTTCCTTACACAGTTAAGCGTGATTAATTTACAGGAAGTAATACAAAAAATATTCCGTTACCTTTTTCGTTTCATATTAAATTATGACTTTGTCAATAACATTCAGATAAAATGGTCATTTTATGTAGAAGTAAAAATAGGCACAGTATTTTAAGTTAAAAATAGCTCAAGAACCTATAAACAAAGCCATATAGAATCTATAGGTATATGCAATTTTTAAGCAAAATTAGATTTTTATTTAGCCGGATTTTGTTTGAATTTAAAGATGCCTATAGAAATAAATAATAAATGATTCGTAAACATATATCTACGGAGACTGGATTGTCTAATAGTGCAATTTCCAGACGAATTAATATTGCTCTGACACAATGGTAATAAATTATTTAAAACTGGGTAAAAACTATCGCCAAAATAAAAGAATTTTGAAGTCTTAGCTAACGACACTAGATAATACAAAAAAAAATTTAAGCATTTTCCTCATAGAAAAGCTGATCTCAACCTCACAGTCAGTTCAAGGCACATAAGGTAAATTTGAAATGCCGATAGTATTTTCATTAAACGTCTGAAAAAAAAAGCTCCTTTAATTGCACGCCACAAAGAGGAGCCACTGAATTATACTGAAAAGTATATTAGCTGGGCAACCCAATAGAATACCATACTATTTACAGACGAAAAGTTTGTAATCTTGAGTGTCCTGACGAATAGCACTATTATTGGCACGAAATTGGAGTCGAAATTTTAGAGGCTGCTCAGAAATTATATGGAGAGGCCGCGGAGCTCGTGGGAATATAAAATTTGGGATGGATTCCCATGACAATTAATTGAAGCATGTGTACTTATATTGAACTCTTAGGTACTTTGAAAAAAGTCGGATCAAAACATCCAGACGTAGGTATATACTGCAAAAGTCGTAAACAACGTTTTCAATACGGAAGTGATGAGGTCTTACACTGGCCTACGAGAAGCTCTGACTTAAACCTCACAGAGAATCTTTGATGAATACGTTGAGGTGTTTATTAATTAGTAGATACACGTATCTATTTATTACTTATGATACTTAATCATACGGTGATTTTACATTAATTACTTTTAATCCATTTGGTAATAGCGTTATATTGCTTGGAGTATATTTAAAGTTCGGTTTTAATATTACATAGCTTTCATTATGGTCTGAAATTTTGTAAGAATTATAATGGTGTATGTAACCCTCATTTTCAATTTCCTTACAAATAAGCAAGAAATCATTGCTCTGCATTAATATGAAGAACACTTCGAAAAATAAATGGGTATCGGTTAATTTAAATAAGTCCGACATTATGTCATGCACTTTTAATTTCTTGTCCAAGAGAGAAATATATATGCATTCAAATATATTTGAAAATGAAATATGTTTAAAATCATCGAGATTAATAATTTTTGAATATATCTTTTCATCTGAAAAATTTATGGCTGTTTTAAATCCTGCTTGAAAAGTTGAAGTTGATTCATAACTTTTGCGTTGCAAATACATGAATTGATACTGAAGTTTCCTTGATAAACTGACTAGAATATTTTTCGTGGAAGTTATAGCATTACAGTAAGTTTTTAATTCCCTATGCTTTGATTCAAAACGTAAAGTCCAAAGTTTCTTAAGGGGTCCTAGTTTGGTAATTACTAAGCACTAAGAAATGGTGCTTTGGTTTAAGGCTTTCTTTGAAAAGATTCATATAAAGAGTAATTGTGTTCTTTAATTAAATTTTTAAGATAAAGGAGGGAGTTGTCAAAACAGGGCATTAAAATCATATCAATTAACTTAACTAGCACTAAGAGAAATTGCCATACAGGTTCATCTTCTGGAACCATGTCACCAATTAATTGTGGAAGAACTAATACGAATAATTGCATTTCTGATGCTGACATTTTGAATTTAAATTTATCTATGTGCTCTTGTTTAATATCAACAAATATATTGTTTTTATCATTATGATTATATTGAAAGTGCTTTTTTCTATAGTTTAAGGAATTTACAGAAAAATAGTTTCTGGAATTAATAAGATTTTGTAAGACGTGTGCTAAATCATACTGGCAAATTCCTTCAAACATGTCATGAGCAACATCAAAGGTAATGTTATCAATAATTTGGAATGATGGAATTTCGTTAAAAATACATGGTTCTTTAATACCAGTTTTAGAAAAATTGTTAGACTCGAGATCTTTTTGATAACTTGCTTCATTTCTTAATTTCAAGGAATCTTCCTCTGTTTGTACAGCTGCTTGATGTTTATGGCACATACATATTCTACAAAAGTAGTTAGCTGAAAAGGACCTCACAAAACCCATTATAGTGTTTAGACCTAAGTTATCACCTGTTATGCTAGATAAAATAAAATGGACTTGGAAACAGTCCCCTCCACTTTGAATAGCAAGACCTTCTGTTTCTAAATATGTTAATTCATTCACCAATGATCTAAAATTTTTATCTGTGCCAACACAAAGATCTTCTGATTTAAGTAACGCAGCAACAAAAATATTGTCCAGTTTTAAAATTTCGTTTGAACTTAAAAACGGGAATTGTAAATAAAATGTTGATAATTTGTGAACACCACTATGTGAGCCTAGAGGGTTGTTAACTTCAACATCATCGTAATAAAGAACAATAGGTAAAATGGTTTCGTTATTTAAATGTTTTGTTTTTTCCTTCCAAACAGAACCTTTCACAATATTACAAATGCTATTGGATGTAGACAACATCTCCAATGTTTTAATATATTTAGAAAAAACACCTGGTTTTTCTAAAAAGAGTTTTTAATTTTGATGCAATGGCATTAAAACTCCCTTTCTAGGGGGATCTTGTGTAGTTTCGTCAATTAAAAATTCTTCTGGTTTATTTGATACACCTGTTGAATACAGATGTTTATTAAACATGTATTCATTAGAAATATTTTCAAATAAATTTGAAAACTCAGAAAGCCATTGGTGTATATTATTTGTGCTCTCCTGTCGATTATAATATCGTTGGCTTGCTTTCGCGATAAGGAAAGGTTTCCGTATAGTTTTAATGCAAAATTTTCAAAAGCTAATTTAGTCATTGAATATGTTATTTCGCGGTTATTTGTATCTGGGAAAGACCTTTTAAATTGATTATTTGAGGGACTAGAATGAAATTCAACCTCTATATTTTCATAGTGTGTCACTTTTTTACTACGTTTGTACTTTCTTCGGAGTCATATATTTTAGAGTGCTTTGTAATAAGATGCCTCTTAAAAGAATATATTGATTGAAACATTTGGAAACAACCTCTAATATTACAAGAAAACGAAGAGTGAGGTCCAAGCTTATGTTTAAATTTTAAATGACCTATATATGTATTAGCGTTTTTAAAGCTATCCATGCATAGAAAACAGTTATACATTATGAAAAATGATTTTTTTATAAAATTAAAGTAACAATATGAGTATGTATCTTAAATATTATGTGCATCTGGCTCATTCAAATCAGATATAAGAGCTATCAAGGATGGACTGCGTTTTGAGCTAGCTTTCATCTCATAAAAATATTCTTCAAAAGAGTTCCATACCTGACAGCATTCGCTAGCATAATGCATACTTAGTACTTGATGAATCTTGAATGTAACTGACAAAGCTTTTAAAAAGCTTGGATAAATATACTGGACTCCGTTGAAGCAGCAAGGAAACTCCCTTAAGCTAGTTCTGCTATCTCCTATAACAACAATACAAGGCTGTTATGTGGTATTCAACTCAATGTATTTCTTTCGCTGGCCTTCCAGTAAAATATTGACATCATTGGGTGTCTGTTAGTCATAAAATATTATTACTAAAAATCTCTTTAAAAGCTTGATAACTTACCCTAGCATGTAAAGCAAATCCAGTTTGTGCATCCAGAATTGAGGGTTTCCAGGCAATGCAATGCAATACTTTTGGAATTAAAATGCTGCTTAACAGTATGCATATGATATAGTTTTTAGTATCTAAAATATTGTTTTATTGATATAATGATTATTAATTTATAGTAAAATGTGCGAGCCTTCTTTTGAGTCTCCATTAAGTAATGTACATAATTCCCTGCTAGATGCATCTTTTATATTTCTTTCGAATATAGGGGCAATTTTGCGCGTGAAATTTGGCCACTTAGAAAAAAGTAATATGTCTATTTGTGGAAACAATCGCTCGAAATCCAGTTCAACCTATGTGTGAAAATAGATATATCTACTATTTTGAGAGAGAGAAAATCAATTACGTATATATATCCGGATGGAATTTCAAAGGTGGGCCATTCCTCTAGAACATCCAATTTTGGATTTAAAACATCTAGTCTTCTCACAGGAAAAGAGAGATTCCATTTATCGTTCACAATACTTACAGGCTGTGAATTTGTCTTCAACCACAACTTAGCTCTAATTTGCTTTTCATCATTTACTACAAAATTATCTTGTCATTTATAAAAATAAATCCAATAAAATGTAAATTTTACCATCCTCGTATATTTCTTCATCGTGTTTTGAAGAAGAAGGAGTACAACTCCTTTCTCTGTACCGGCTTTTTATTAATCCAAGTTTCTGATATTGCCTTGACCTCGAATAGTATTTATCAACTAGCTTACCTCTCGGGGCAATATTCCCAGAGCGTGGAATGTAATAAATCTCCTAGCAAAGGAATTTACGTAAAATTAATCAAACACTTTTTTAATAATTAAACCTTGTTTTCGCTTGGAAAAATACTTTGTATTTCTTCCGCAGCATTAACAAATGTTGATTTTATGACGGGTAGTTTTTCTGACAACCAGTAGTCAATTATAATGGTTGTTTAAGTTCCTCGCGATGATAGTGAAAGTCGCTTTGTGGTAGTATATTCGTTAAGAATTGCTTTACCAGCGACCCTGTCTTCAAGAGTATTTTTTAAATTCTTTAAATAAATAAATAAAAAAAAAGTGATTTTTTATTCAACAATATTTATTACCAAAGACGGTGTATCGCTTCGAGGCGATTTTGTGGAAGTTTCTAGCAACCAGGACTGAACACTATTTGAAATAGTAGATTCTATGGATTCGTCATGAAGAGTTATTGAATTGCTTGAAAGTCCCTAAATTAAAAATTAGAGATTTCCAAATCGACATTAAAGAGTTTTATCGAATTGAATTTTTTTTTAAATATATATACATATATAAAATGAGTTGAGATAATATAAGAAAGGATTATATTGTTATCAAGAATTAACAGAAGTAGGTAGGCACTAATGTGTGATTAGAACTCCATTAAACAAAATTTTGTGTAAAAATTGTTTAGCTGTGAGCAAATAGAATGTAATCAAATATTAGAGATTAGCATTAGAAAATTATCTTTTACATATATCAAAAATTCGTGTACAGTCATAATTTTTAATTTAAGGACATAAAGGCAATTTAATGAGTTTCCCTACATTTCTAATCATGGTCACTTACATAAATTTTTGTAACAAAGGTCAACCACCAATCGCCAAATCGGAATGTAGAGAAAAACACAGAAGTAGTACCTACTTCAGAAATTCCTTACTCTTTGTATTTAGTATTTAAGAAAACAACTAATACTTTTTACGTCTCACTGCATATATGTATATAACAAGATCATCTTACATTTTGAATGCGCCATTCGTTTAAATATTTTTTAAATTTAACCCTGAGGCCAAGTTTTTCCTTTGGGATAAGTTCCCTTATGTCATCATCTTGAATTACTTTTAAGACTTCTAAGTCTATTCCTGCACCTTTGGTAAAGTTATTCATTAGTAATAACGAAACGAATTTTAATTAGTGTCACATTATCTAACTTTTTAAATCATTTCCCAATTCTTCAGACCCCACTCCTTCAGAAGACTAATAATGATATCGTCCTCAGTGACGGTGTTAAACTTTCATTTTTATAAAAAAACCAGGCTTTTCCTTTCACAAAAAAAATTCCATTGGAAAACTCTATAGCTTTTTCAAATGAAGCACTGAAGACAAGTAATCATTTTACCTTTCGTTTATCCCACTTTATTTTAAGAAAAGCTATTACAACATGAGGAGGAAGAATTATTTCGTGCACCCAGAAGAATATTAAATTTATTTGCGGGTTTAATTATATGATTTCTATTGTTTTATGATATTAAGTTAATTTTGAAGAAACATTATTTCAGAACTTTGTTTATTCTACAGAATAAACATCTGTTTTGTTCTTGAAAGCATTAGAGTAATTTATTATTTGCAAATTTTTTAATAACAAGACTCAGTATATCCTTAAGATTTGGAAAGAAAAGTATACTGTTCCATTATGTTGCTATTTTTTATTGATAAAAACTTTTTTATTTATATGTTTTGTATAAAAATAGTATTAAAAGTATTAAGTATAAGTATTAAAATATGTAATTATATTGAAAATTGTAGTCAGTTAGTTAACTGCATATAACCGAAAAGTCGTCTTTTGCTTCCATATATGTCACACTATACTACAAGTGTGTTTCAAACTATTTATCATCATTTTTATTATGTTGTATTTTATGCTAGTTTTTACATAGGCAAAAATAAATGACAGTAACTAAGAGCTAAGTTCAATAACACATATTAATAATGTACTATTAAAACAAAATCGTTTCACTTTGCACTGCGCATTTCAATACAAATTTGATATGAGCTTGAAAAGTCCTGCAAACTAGTATTCAATTTTTATGGAATTGCAAAGTGCAAAGTGAAAGAATTTTTCGTGTAATAGACCTCCAGTATAATAACCAAATTAAAAAAGAATGATCTCGTGAACTAACTATACCTAATTCCAGCAAAATACACAGTTCAGCACAAACTTTTTCAACTTGAAAACGATATATAACTTCTTTTCTAAGTACCACTTTACTCTATGGAAGATAACAGCAGACTGATGAATACACATATGTTGAACTGCAATCCGCAAATATTAACGAAACATCGATGTGCAATAAGGAAACACAAAAATTGAGATTGTATAAAAGATTAGTGAGACCAAATCTTGGATTTGTTGATTCAGCGAATTTATTAGTCAAAATCACGAAAAGAGTCTTAACATGTCCAAATAAAATTGAAAATGAAAATCGATTTGTCATAACAAAGTATCAGATTTGTTGACTCAGCAAATGTATTAGTCGAAATTACGAAATAAATGCTAAAAAAACCTAATAAAATAAAATCAGAATTTCAACCAATACATTTGTTGAATCTACAAATCTGAACGTTTGATTTGATTAATCTTTATGCAGTACCAATTTCGTTTGGACGTGTTAAAACTCTTTTCGTGATCTCGACTAATACATTCGCTGAATCAACAAATCTGAGATTTTAGTCTCACTAAAATTCGAATGAAATTGAAAAACGATTTGTCTTAACAAAATTTAGCGAATATATTAGTTGAAATTACTACTACTTGTATGACAATACCGCGAATGGTTTTCCCTATTTATTCAATTTTTGTACCCCAGATGAGATCTATAGAGTCTTATACTAAGATTGTCATTCAGTTTTTAATGCATAGAAATAATGTTAGTACAGGTAACAGGATTGGATACCACGCATAAACTTAAAAGTTAGGTATATGTATAGATGTTTATGTCCTTTGCCTGCTTCTATGTCTGTCTCTCTGTCCGCACGATAACTCGTTCACTTGGAGTGCTAACATTTTGCACACAGCTGTAAAAAAAAGTGAAATTTAGTTCGAAAATAGGACAAATCGGGTAACTCGTTGGTAGGGTTGTCATACAAAAATTTACTATATACTAAATATTTGGACACTGCCTGAGAACGCGTTAACGTAGAGAGCTGAAATTTTATACACGGCGTTTTCATGAAAAGAGTAAATATAATTTCGACCTTTTCTTAGTGTTTCGATATAAAAATTTAGTTCCTTTAGGTATACTGTAAAAATAATCAGTTCTAGGCCTTTTTATTGTGCTAAAAAGTTCCTCCTGAATATTAATAATAATATTAATTCCTGTAAATTACTTATAGTCAATACTATATATATATATAATCAGACAAAACCATTGTACTATATATGAAAAAACTTTGCAATAATCAAACTTGCTCAGATGGGTGATCACACGAAATTACCTACGGGAATTCATCTAGGGTATATCATAAGAATTGGTCTTAAACCAATTCCAGGATTTTTATTTGTTAAAATTGTATTCATTATTCTTAAGAGATGGATGTATACTGAAATTTACCTATCTAAGTTTTCCGTTTATCGGCAAATATAATTTGCTCTACCGACACTATATCTATGCGTTACAAACGGGATGACAAATATAGGATACCCTGTGAGATTTCATCTAGGGTATAAAGAGAATTATTGATGATGTAACGAATCAATATTGAACTCTTGTGCGAATTATTTCATTCATATCAACTAATATAATTCGTAAATTCAGAAAATCGTGAGGTTACACCATATTAAAAAAATCTATCAATTTATTTGTTGAATTTATTAATTGCATAAATTGGTTAATATAACAAATCATATTTTGAAAAACAAACAATTTTGTTGCCCTTGAGAAAAAATTAATAATTTCATAAGTTGTTTTTACTAATACCTCTTCTCAAATTTGATTAGTTAATTTATCATCCAATATTTGTTAACTGAACTATTTGAATTATGAACTACAACTTAAGCATTTTCTAAAACAACCAAGGGCAAATCAACTAATTCCAATTAGAAATGGCAACTAATTAGGACTTACAATTTTATTAATTATTTAATTGTTTTTACAAATGAATTTAAAGGAATTACTAATGTACAATTAACTAATCGTAATTTGTCATTTTTACTAATATATTTTTTTCAGTGTACTTTCAGGTAGTGACAAGATTATCTAGATTTTTGTTTCACTTATGTCTTTTTGGGAGATTATAAAATTATTCACTAGTTTATGACATACGCCAAGTGCATTTAAAATTTTTTTAAAGCACGGATTTTCTTCAAAAGCAAAAATTACAAGTTTTAAAAACTATTATGTTGTCTGTCACCTAGCATGGTAAATGGTATCCGAACCATAGTACTTATACGAGCTGTTTGTCATTAGCATTGCTGTTCCCTTTTTTGTTCGTAATGTAAATGAACATAAACAATGGAAACTGATTTAAATTTTTTCGCTGTTTCTGTGGACAAATGTCAATGCTTTTCAGCTATAAAGCCTAGTATCTAGTTTGAGTAAATTGTGACATTTCCATATAAATTTTACTGATGGTTTTAGTAGTGCAGTACTGAGTTCACCGGTAAAAACTAAAGCTTTCCTCTTTATAAAATAGATTGCTATAAATTCTTCATACAATTTACTAGGAATTTTAATGCAAGAAGCATTAAATGAGTGGTCAAACTTCAACATTCCTATTTCTATGACAATTTATATTATTTTTTGATTAATTTAAGAGTTGAATTTGTTTTATCAAAATGTAAAAACAAATTACTTTGACTTCTCCAAATTAACATACCTCAAAATTTTACCAGCTATTTGAATGTAAAGCCTACTATGGAGTTCGGGTATGGGTAAAACTTAACGCGGTCTCCAAAAAATAGCATTTTAACCCTGGTATAAATTTGACGTAACTTTTGTGTGGATAAAACTAAGTAACAGCTATTAAAATCATAATTGTTCGCAATTATTTTTAAAAATGTTAAGTGATTATTATTTATAATGAATATAATTCATCAAAACGACAACGGGATTGTTGTTATGGCAGGTCTAAGTGTACATCCTCGTCAAAAAAATCCATGGGAAAATTAAATAAATTCTCTCTGTTGACATTCCAAGAAATGTCAAAAGTTTACCAGCATTTTAATGATCCGCTTATAAAATCGAGAAAATTAGAAATATCAACATTCACAGTAGATTGTTTAAAAAATATGTTTTTGTTTACAAAATTAATGGGAGAAAGGGAAAGTTAGCAGTTTGGATTTTAAGTTAGAAATATTACAAACATGCTTTAAAGTTAGCAAATTTGCTATTGTTCTAGTAAAGTCATATCACTGACCATGTCTTATCAACGTTCAGTCTTTTGCAAAGGTTTTTCACATTAACATCCCTATTAAATGAAAGTACAAAGAATTCCTTGCAGCGTTGACAGATGGTCGAACCTGAAATTTCCACGAAAATGGGAAAATTTGAAAAATTTTCCTTACTTTTGCATTTTAAATTTCCATTGTATTAAAATAATAAATAAATTAGTATGTACAATAAAAACAAGTTAAAATTTAATTCAATAAAATAATATATACTAGCTAACATTGACGGTTCTTTAAACGGGATCCTCTTATTTTTTTTTTAAAGAATGCTACATTTCGAACTTGTTATAGATATATATATGATAATATAAGATCCGTCTTTCAATTTTTTGTTTTCAGGAATTAGAAATAAGTTAAACTCCAAAGTGTTGCTCTATAAATAACAATTTTTATTAATCTAAACAACTAATTAAATTACAAATATCCCCACCTATAAATAAAGAAATGACAAATTTACTAATTCCTTTCATTTACTTTTTTTCAAATTAGATTAATTTGTAATTTTATTTTATTAGATCTGATTTCAATCATTCCCCAGGTGTCAGTTGTCACGTTTTTACCGGCAGGGTGCGCTCACGTCTTTACCCATAGGGTGCGCAAAATATGCAAATTACTTTACATATATATACATGGTGATTCAGATCAAGATACCTTCCGGTATACCACGTGAATCCTTGAGGTAAGATGATCAAAAAATTGTTCCACATACCCCCCTTAGAAACTTTCCTTTAGGAGTTGCGGCCAGTTAAAGATTTCGCTAATATTCATAAGAATAAATGAGTATAACTTTTGAACTTTTGGTTATTGTTAGCTTGTTAAATAGCCAAGAATAGTAGCTATAAAAAAGTGTATTACTCTGTATTTTTTAATTAAGCATCTTTAAATTATTCTCAAATATTTCCAGAACATTGATTTTTTTTACACACAAATTTCATAAATACCGTTATTTATTTCAAAAACTTTTTTGTGTAAAAAAACCAAAATTATGGAAATATTTGAGAATAATTTAAAGAAGCTTAATTAAAAAATACATAGTAATACACTTTTCTACAGCTATTCGTGGCTATTTAATAAGCCAATAATAACCAAAATATATAGGGTAGTTCAAAACTTATACTCATTTATTCTCACGAATATTGGCGAAATCTTTAACTGCCCACAACTCCTAAAGGAAAGTTTCTAAGGGGGTATGTGGAACAATTTTTTGATCATCTAAGGAAGGTATCTTGATCTGAATCACCCTGTATATGGGAGTCTGGGCTTTTTTTAAGTTTAAGAGTTTTGATTTTTCATATGTTTTCAAATTTTAAAATATTATTATTATTATAATTTTGTTTTTTTTTCATTTATAAAAAACGCATGCCATTGACCGGGAGATGTTGACAGAAAAATCCAAGCAATTTGTTACAAGTATGGCGATCCTTAAAGGGTCGAATTAGGTGATTTAGGAAACGACGATAATAATTTTAAGTCTGGCCGGCTAATTAATAAAACTTGTCGGAAAAACTACCCGGGTAGCCAAGTAATGTCATCACAAAATAATGTCGAAAATTTGTCAGTAAAAAGTTGAAATAATTGTGAAAATGCAATGTCACACAATAGTTTGACATTTATATTGTAATTTCACACAATTTTTTATTGGCAAAAATTTCAAAAGATACTGTGAACAAAGTGTGACAAATTTCCGTTGTTTGATGACTAATTTTGTTAGAATAACTTGAGATTGATTCTGTGTTAAAATTATCGAAGGGAAAAGTATTGAAGCGCCGGCCGCCGTGTTATTAACCGACTCTTTGTCTGGCAATAATGTAGGTAAATTGATATTATTAATTCTTCATACAATTTGTTTCAATTGCTTTTATTTTTCCGTGTTTTCAGATATCATAAAATTATCCGCAATAAAGGACTGAGGACGCTGCACTAAATTTTATTTTAAAATGTTAATAATAAAATTTAAAAAAATTCAAAAATTTGTGTATTTTTTTGAAACTTCTATTTTAAATACCTATATACTATTATTACAGTTTGACAAAATGTCGACATTTAAATTTCACAAATATAAGTGAATCAAATGTCACAGAATTTAATAACATTACTGTGACAATCTTAAATATGATTTATGTGACATATTATGTGACAATTGGCGTCCACCCTAACCACAGTTTCATATTTGTCACATAATTTTGTCGACATATGACAACAATTTGTCGTTGTTTTGTCGCTTATATGTCATGGCTGGCTACCCGGGTACGGTATTCAAACGATTAGTTACACAAAAACTCTTACATTTTTACGTAGTCCATGAAAGTAAACATGGCGGTAGGACAATGCCATCACGAGAATCACAATGCCATACCATTACGACCGTTCCAAATACCCGCCATACTACTGCAAAGACGTAGATTTTTTTAATTATGCAAAACCATTTGTTTTAGTATGTCAATACTTGTACAAATCGTTTTGCATAATTAAAAAATCTACGTAATTGCAGCGGTATGGCGGCTATTTGGAACCGTCGTAATGGTATGGCATTGTGATTCTCGTGAATGGCATTGCACACCGCCATGTTTACTTTCATGGACTACATAAAAATGTAAGAGTTTTTGTGTAACAAATCGTTTGAATACCGTAGTTTTTCCGACAAGTTAAATTAATTAGCATGTAATTACGCCAGCCATAAAATTATGATTTTCGTTTCTTAAATCGCCTAATTCGACCCTCTAAGGATCGCCATACTAGTAGCAAATGACTTGGATTTTTCTGTCATCATCTCCCGGTCTACTAGGACTCGAACGCGTTACAGACATAGTCTGAACTTTTTTTAAGTTTAATGTGAAGACAAGAGATCTATAAATGCATTACCTATTAATTTTTCCCGCAGACCGGTCCCGGTTTCAAACCCCGGACGAGGCGGTTGTTTTAAGGGGAACAAAATCTTCATCAGAAATCCCCTACGAGCTATAGTTTTCGATATATTAGTGATCTTACCTTTTCAGGTATAATTAATATTATGTTTGTCAAACATTACGAGGAAGTTGTAGATATTAGCATGGTACCACCATTATTTTGCTCTTTTCAAGTGCTGCACCTAGAAAGTTGTAGATAGCACCATGACGTCACCTTGGTTTTGCTGTTTTCTTGCTTGAAGATTTCTTCCCCAGTTGTAGATATCAGCATAATAGCACCTTGTTGTTGCTGTTTTCAGTTGCTGCATTTATATTGAGGCTTTTACAGGAGGAGTTTGCACCTTACTTGAAGTTTTGTTAGCGGGGAAGTTGTAGGTATCAGCATCAATCGAATATTCATAGCATGACATCAACTTGGTTTGATGTTTTCTCAGCAGATATATTAAACTATTATTGGGTTTAGGGGTTGCGTTATTTAAAAGTCTATGTTGATGTGAGATCTAGTTACGATCATGAGGGAGGAGAGCCGGTGTAAAGGTGTTTTTTTAATAATTCAAATATAATATTTAATAGTTGGTACTTCAAGTGTTATATAATTCAATATGCTTAACCTAATATCACGAAAATTCAATTAAAAAAACTTAAAACTACTAACAATACTTCAAATAAAAATTCAAGCGAAGTTAAAAAAAAATTAATGCTGGCACCGCAGTCCGTCACCTTGTATTATTTGTTCTAAAATAAGATAAAGAAGAACAGAATTAATTATCTGTTAATAGAATATACTTCAATGACACAAATGACAATACTACTGCGTGAAAACAGAAGGGCAGCTAATTGTTCGGTGCTAGTGCGTGAGAGCAGAAAGGTAACGAAATGCTCCTTGCTATTGCGTGCAAGCAGAAGAGCAGCAAAATGCTTGGTGATAGTGCGTGAGAGGAGAAAGGTAACGGATTGCTCTTTGCTATTGCGTGCAAATAGTAGGGGAGCAAAATGCTCTTTGCTATTGCATGCAAGTAGGAGGGCAGCAAAATGATTGTATAGAAGGAATAAGACACTCAGATTATCTCTGACCAGAATTACCTTCTGTATGAAAGGATAGAAAGCTCAGGTTATCCCTGACTAGAATTATCTTCTGTGTGATAAGAAACTCAGGTTATCCCTGACCAGAATTATTTTCTGTATGATAGGATAGGTAGCTCAGGTTTTCCCTGACCAGAATTATCTTCTGTATGATAGGATAGGAAATTCATGTTATCCCTGACCAGAATTATTTTCTCTAAAAAACTAGGAAACACGATTCTTTAAACTCAGATCAACTCTGCCAAAAGAATGGTGCCATCTACTGAACGGGCACATAATTTAGTGGTTGAAACTTTTCAAATATTGTACAAGTTTTATGTTTTCCTGTCACCGTAATTCGAATCATTTTTCAGTTTATAATTTTATGATTTTTTTATAACTTTTTACATTTTTAAGAATTTCCCTACACAATATACAAAAAAAAAAACCTGCGTATTATTATAATCAAAAATACCTAAAAACAAATAATAATAGGTGCCCTGAAGAAAATTAAAATCAAATCATGAAATAAACTGATCATGCTAAACAACGTGACCGGCTTATTTTCTCACACGCAAAGAAAGTTGCATCCGCAATTTCTTTGCATGGCCCACATGAAAAAGGCGACAAATGAAGTCGAATTCCATGACAAATCTTACCCTCAGTTAATTTGTCACCATAAAATATAAGTTCAATCGCGCAACACAGTAACAAAAAATCGACAAGAGTTTTCAAGTGCGCAACAATGTAAGAAACGATAAGACGACGGGCTGGTGGCTCGATATTTATGAAAATATCGGGTTTCACCGCCGTCCAGCGAGAAAGTTTTGTGGACATGATTGAACATGAATTTAAAAGATTCCACTTTCCGGCTCATGAGATGGAAAATCAAGTTAGAAAGTATGATTACACTATTATACATATAAAATTTAATATGAGAATACTAAATGAAAGTCGGCCGGGTGGATTTAAACTATAAAATTTATTATGGGAATATATATAACAACCGTTCGCTATAGAACTTCGATAGTGACAGACTTGCTTACTTACTCGTCGACTAAAAAATTCTCAAATATTATCAAGTTTGGCTGTTTCTACATTATACATGTGTATGGTCACGACTAATGCAATTCAATTATTAATGAAAATTAAATAATTCAAGTAACTTTAATTTTCAACATCCTTCCCCGGCAAAATTATAGTGGGTATAATAACTGAACTGGCCTTCACAGCAGAGTCCCATCAGCTTATTTCACCTCACAGGCTCTGACCATACCATCTTGTCCAGGAGGTGTGGTCGTGTTCATCCAGGAATGGATTCAATGATAAAATTCTTGAAGCCTTAGGCAAGGAAACTTCTTCAGTTTGAGCATAATTTATCCAATAATTTTCAGCCTTGCAAATTTCTTCAGCTGTAATGAACTTAACAAATCTTAATACGTAAGCGGTGACTCGCAGCAACCGCTTCCAACAACTGCACTGGGAAGCATTTAAAATCAGTTCGGATATTTCGATGGGTACATATGTTTCTACAAGTAAAGAAGTTAGAACAACAGGAACATTTTGTAAAGAGTTACCGATTCTGCAATCGCCCTCGAACTTCGTCAGCCAATGGGCTCCGTCCGTACAAAGAGCATACTTCACTAAATTTCGAGCTGAGATGCCTCTTGTCAACAAAGCTGCTGGGTTGTCCTTTCCAGAACTGTGCCTCCACCAAACGACTTCAGTATGCTGCCTTTTTTCTTCAACTCGGCGACTAATGTAAGGTTTCCATTTCTTTGTATCGTGTATTGTGTGGCAATAAATTGGAAGCAGTATGCAGCTAATCGTTTAAGGATGGCATACCCTCCGTATGTGCAAAACCGTCGAAAACAATGCGTAAGCGTAGAGTAGAGCTTTCATTCCTTGTATATGGGTGTAGGAGGTAGATAAAAATTTGGACACCCTCCTCTTCATGACACAAGTGCTCAGCCAATCCGGCTGAGATAAACTCTTTCATAGCAGCGTCATATTCCTGAAGCCGCTCGGGACACACGACTGAACCCTCTTATAAGAGACCTTAAACGAGATAAAGCCAAATATTTGTTATTATGCAATTGAACGTTGACTCGCCATGGCAATTGAACTTCATAGCGATCTTGTCTCTTAAAAATACACTTTCCGGATATGCGAATAGCTTCCTCCGCAGATTCTTGAGCATCAGTTTTTATTCCTAAAATGTCAAGGCTCCACAAATTTGTGATGCTTTGTTCTGTATTCGATGCACAAAATTGATTATTTGAAACCTTACTTATAATGCTCACTAGTTCACCTTCTAATCTGCCAACACTTTGCCTCTGCCGGACCTTGCAATGCTCATCCAAATATTGTTTGAACTGCTCCTCATCTCCTGGTAATTCGCTTATGACGTCCCTTAATCACCTCCCAATAATATTCGGATCCAATCAATAAACTTAATCCCTCTTAACGCTCAACATTATCTATAGAAATATCAACGAATGTCAAACCTTTCATTTTCGGAATGTGACTCATCGGAGAAATTAACACATCCACGCTTATTTTTGGTACTACGACTGCCTCAATTTCCACATGCTAGCTATTTAAAAAAAACTTTCACTCGATTGAAATTCCTACTAGGAGGTAATTTATTTTATCCTAACGGCACTACACTCTTTAGTTTATGGAGTAAATTAGATTACCCCACTTATTAGTTGGTCGTGGATGACGAGTAAGTAAAGGAATCAGATTGGAGAAACAGATCGTCCAGGCCCTGCCTGGTGTCAGAAGTGTGACACCAATAGGTAGTCCCTCGTAACGTCGACGATATCTACCTGATGTTATGGAAGAAAGGAAAGGAAATGATATGTTATGTATATACGAGCCTTCTGATGCTCGGAACTGCGAAGTCTACTGTGTTCTAGCCTCTTGTTATAGCGGTAATAATCTCTTGCTCCAACTTCGAACTTGCCCTATGACAGTCGAAGATGGATCGTATATTATGATGGTGTTGGCACTATCTTAAAGACGGGTACGATACAGCGTGTTCAACTCGGTAACAGCACAACTCTGTGAAGTTCCTCGGCAGCCTTTAATATCCGTAATCCGTTACTTCTGATTAAGTCAGACTGGTAAAGTCTGCGGCGAACTAGATAGGTAGACTCTAAGGAAAGAAAAATTTTTGCACTAAATTTTATTAGTTAAATTATCCGTCTAGTGAAAGACTATGTATCATGTAGAATCCTCTTTATTATGTAGAACGTCAATGATAATCTTGCAGTCGATTCTTCTTTACATTGCTTTTAAATCAAACGTTATAATTATACTAATATTGAACAGCGTAACAACATCTCAAAAAAAATAATCCTTTTTTTTTAATCGCTCTCGTTCAATTCCGACTTGAAAACTAAATTTCTTTATTTTTATTTTTACATATAAATTCGCGGCCTACTATATATATATATACCTTTCCAGTTCACAAAGTATATTTTCGCTGAACTTAGCGTAAACCCTACAATTTTGATGTGTCCGTACAAGGTGTTTCGCCACGCGTCGCCAATCCGGCACAAGTTCAGTTCCAATCACTTCCAAATTAAGTTTTTTGCAATGTGTTTTTTAATATAGGTGTGCTGACTACCACCATCAATAATAATTCGCGCAAACATCGAATTTGTTTTGTCCGAATACCAAGGCCATCTGTAGATGTACTGCACTTCGAAGCTTTCCACTTGTATTGTATGCACACAAATTTAAAACAGGCTGCACATCCACATTACTTTCAGCAATTATCACCGCCATCCGCACGATTTACTGCTTTCACGTCACCTTTTGGCTTCAATTTGTATTTTGGATGACAAAATACTGTAGGATGATTACCCTTATATTTACCGCACGTATTGCACTTCTCGCGACAAAATCTTGTTGTATGGCCTCTCCTAAAACACTAAAAATATCGAGCCTCACTTTTCAGTAAATCTTTCATTTTATGCAAACAAGCCTGTTGGTCGCATTCCCTACTGTTATGACTAGTAGCCTTGCAGAACAAACACATATTATTGGTACTTGAAATCATCAATCCAGCTGCAGTCGATTGTGATGAGGTAGCCTTGTGTTGCATAACAAAAATATATCTAAAAGGGGTATAAAATAAAGATATTTCAAATAAATTTTCATAACATAGCCGAAAATCGGCAAATGTTCATACAGCTTATCTGTTAAATCAGTGAAGTAAATTGCATCAGCAATTAGCTTCACATACCATTTATTTTCATAAAAAATGTTGCCTTCAGCAAAATTTGTCAGTAAAAATTATCAAAAGTTAAATATAAACCAAAAGACATATCCTACCTTCAGTACGAGTTGTCGCGAAAAATATAATATGTACAACATACGTGCATACATATTGCTACAAAAAGTTTTGGAGATAAGAAATGCGCGCCACGAAAATACATTATATGTATACGCGCGACGGGACGGTGATGATGTTTATAAAAACATCAAATTACATTTTTGCAAACCATCGCCCATCGAAAAATATTCTGGAAAAGTTTCATGAAGTCCAGAATGAATGTTGAAATTTTCTCATGGTAAGAAAATGCAGATAAGCATTTTCTACCCTCAAAAACGGTTCTTGATCACTATTTGAAGTGATCAAGAATTGAGTTTTGTTTTTGAACTTGGGCCGCCTCGGCGCAGTCTCGGACATTTTTGGAAAAAAGAATAAATTTGTCTAAAACGGTATCTTAAAGGAATACCAAAAAGAATAAATGTCAAAAATAGTGTGTAAAAGAAAAATACAAAAAATATAAGTTGTGTATAGACCCCTAGGGGCGATGGTGATTAAAAAATAAAATACTTCAGCAGAAGTTGAATTAAGCAAGCGTTTTATTTAAAAAAGGAGACAGTGTTCAAGGTGCCTTGGTGATTGTTGATTTTGGATACGTCACCTGCTCAGCGCCCATCGAGCAGGAACGGTACATAACAAGTGGCGCAGCCGGTAGGATAGTGGAAGCCAGTTTTTCAAAGTCAAAGAAAAACATAAGAGTTTGAAAATTCTGCTTTCCTGCGAACAACAAAGGGGTTAATTAGATTAGGCCAGTTTGGTCTAATCGCCCCCAACGCTAGGGATCGGACAGCTTTAACTGCCTCTGTTAGAAAATATGCAGCCACTCCCTCATCAAAGCATTACGTGCCTACGTGGGAACCTAGCGGGCTTCATCCCAGCCCAAGTAAAGACATCCACATCCGAAAATATCAACCTTACGCGTGAAGGAAGGCAGCTTTGAAACTATCCGCTATCTGCGATCCGGAGCTGAAAGAGACCTCGAAGTAGGCAACGAGCCCCCCTTTCAGCTGTTATCCAGGGGAATATAAGAAGGCCAAGGGCCCCCCGGAAGTACAAAGGAAATTCAAACAACCACAAAACAACGACCCGGAATTTAGAGGGACTTTGAAGACGGCATTAGCCCCCTCTCAAATTGAACCAAGAGAATTACGACGGCAAGAGCCCCTCTAGCTGTAAATCATCAACGCGGTGGTAAATGAGCGAAGACAACTCCCGCCCAGAAACGCAGGACTAACTCCAATCAACTCAATAACAATCTTCCTCGCCGGGCGACGCACAGGAAGTTCCGTCACGGTGCAAAGGAGACAACGCGGGGGCAACATCCGCAACAGAGGATGTAGTACAAATACCCCCAACAAGCTCAGCAGATAGAGGTGTTACACTTAGGAGCGAGACCATATATAAATTGTAGAATACGCCGTACTGTGTGAACTGCAAAATATATAATCATGACGTGCGCGACTGTCAAAGAAACAACAACATTCAAAGACCCAACAATAATGTACCTCCAAATCAAATCAACACCCTAGAGAACAGCAAGGACTCAACAACTGAAGAGTATATAAGTACGTAAAAAGTGTAGTAAATGCATGTAACCAAAAGCAGAAATAGGAAGCCAGGAGTAAGGAAAACGACGTACAGTCGACCCAAAACTGCCCGGCTCGACTTTAAAAAACATATCAAATAAAATAAGGTCCCCTGAGACGCCCGATTGCAGTGTCGCTACAGTACAAATTCCTTTAGACATAGGCCTGAACAGCCATACTAAACTAGTAGTCGCCACAGGCGCTGAGGTAAATATAATAAAGAAAAATCGGATAAAAGACCTCAAAATAATTAACCACAATGAGGCATGCACATTACAAACCCCATTTTGTACCAGAAAGACATATATACATACCTACGCGGTCGCAAATTATTGCCCCAATCCCGTTAAAAACTCGAAGAAATGCTCTGTTTAACCCAAGAGATAAGCGATGAAGTCGTATTGGTGAACAGTTTGTTGTCATCTTAAGCAGGTTTAGTGCTGGTTAGTATTCTCAACGCTAACAGCCATCAAGTAGTCCTACATAGCTTAAAGTTACAGCTATATCTAATAAACGACTACACAATAGTCCCATTAGCAAACACAGAAAGCCACAAGACTACGCACATTCCTATAATGAACACAAAAGAAGTGTTCAAGTAAAATAGAGACGGAGCTGAGTATCCAAAGCCTGCTAAACTGGTGCATATAGCTCTACTGTCCACAACTCCTAGGCATAAATCAGTTCTAAATAAACAATGGCCGCGAGTCGCTAAAACCTATATTAAAGGTTCATATTACTCCACCGTCATCTAGCATAAAAAATTCTACATAGTCAAAACTCTTTAGCATAGGCACGCATGAGTATCCCATACAACCTAAGGCAAAAATCAGACAGGTGTAGAAAGCTCAGCCGTCGGAAAAGCAGGAAACAAATACCCTGTAACAGCTAATTACAACACAATAAAGCCGTAAGGGTAATTAAATAAATTAAATCTAATTTCAGGAAACAAATTTAAGAGGAAAAGTAAGTCTAACCAAGGTTCAGCCAACAAAACGGCAATATACAACATGCACGCTATTTATACCCGGATTATGAGACTCCAGAAAACCCAAAACAATACCTGCGTATTTCTAGGCTAGCGCAAGAACTCAGCCTAGACCCGAGTTTAACCGCGGAAGAGAAAATTGCCATATCAGAACTCTGCAAATGGTATAACGATATTTTCTTCCTCAAAGGTGACAAACTCACCATTGGTGCAAGATCAAGCACCAACCAATCAGAAAATGTACCGCTTACCTGAAACACAGCGGAAAACGAAAAGACAATACGCACGCATTTTTGCTACCCCGAATCGAGGATATTCTTGACCAATTAGGTCATGCAAGGTATTTCACCACACTCGATTTGGCCAACGGCTATCACCAAATACTTGTCGACAAAAAAGATCAACATAAAACTGCTTTCAGCACAAGTTACGGGCACTACGAGTTCAAGCGTATGCCATTCGGGCTCAAAGGAGCCCCCCGTTATATTTTAAGCCTAATGAATATCGTTCTTACAGGCCTACAAAGTCTCGAATGTTTTGTTTACCTAGATGACATTGTCACCTATGGAAAAAATTTGAATGATCATAACGAAAAGTTGAGAAAAGTCTTCAATAAGTTGAGAGAGAACAACTTAAAACTGGAGGCAGAAAAGTGCCAGTTTCTAAGAAGAGAAGTTGTTTTAGCGAAGGTGCACTACCAGACCGCAGTAAGACTGCCTGGGTCCAAACGTTTCCTGTTCCCAGAACAGAAAGGCATGTTCAGCCATTTTTAGGACTTGCCAATTACTACAGGAAATTCATTCCAAACTTCTCCAAAATTGTACGTCCAATCACGAATTTACTCCGAAAGATGTAAAATTCACTTGGACTGAGAAATGCCAAGAAGCATTTCAAAGCATAAAGAATGCTTTAATTTCTCCACCACTACTAATTTATCCCGATTTTTCAAAATTGTTTAATCTAACTACGAACGCAAGTAACGACGCTCTAGGAGCTGTTCTTTCTCAAGGAGAAGTCGGAAAAACCAGCCCATTGCCTCTGCAAGCCGCACCTTAAATAAAGCCGAAATAAACTACTCTACAATGGAGAAAGAGTTATTGGCTATAGTCTGGGCTACAAAGAGCTTCAGGTGCTATCTTCAAGGCCGAAAATTTACGGTCTACAAAGACCATAAACCTCTCAAAGGTGTCTTCAATGTGAAAGACCCCACTTCCCGTTTGGTGGGAATTCACCACAAATTATCTGAACTCGATTACAACATCGAATACAAACCCGGAAAGTACAACACTAATGCAGACGCAGTAAGTCGTGTCCGTCACGCATTAACGGAAGACAGTTCAGGCAATACCTTAACGGTAAAAGCCCTAGTCCACCACTCGATGGACCCAGATGTGGAGGAAGATGATTCCACAAATAATAAGAAGAAAGAGAAATCCACTCATTGTTTCGTCGCAACTCGCGCTCAGAAGCTAAATGTCAAGAGACGATAAATAGCTCCCTTACAGAGACACAAGATCACACTAAAGCGGATCAAAACGAATTTCAGATCCCAGAGGCAAATACATCAACCCTAGCAACGCTTGACCCACATCTAAGTACAGGTAAGACACCCAAAGTAATCAGGAGCCCCACGGAGTACCACACAATATTAAAAGATTATCACGATTCTCCATTTGGTGGCCATCAAGGTGTCATTAAACTGTCCTATTATCACCGAAATTTTTTCTAACACACAAAATCTTAAAGTTTTTTAATTTAATTGATATTTTACGTCAGTTTTCTAATTCATAAAGCTTCTGTTAATTGTCTGTTGTGACTGGAATTTCAAGTTTACACCTTAGCTAGATCCCGGTTGGATTATTTTCGATTTTGGCCGAGTTTGGTGGTGAGGCATCTTTGGACTTTTACTACTTATGGCTGGCTGCAACTCTGGAGTAACAGATCTCGGTAAAGCGTCTTTGTACATTTTTTGGGTGCTTCTCGGCCTCTTTTCTTCAGTTTTAATTTTGGTTCCATTCCTGGAAATTATCTTAATTGGAGAAGCTGATATAATTTATTTTTGTATGCAAATATCATCAACCTGAAAGTGTGAGGTTAGATTAATTTGCGCCTCATCTAATCACGATACCTCTTGTATTCTTGTAGCGGTTACACATCTCATTACGTAACACAGGCTCGAACCTGATCTGACTTACTATTCCATTATATATATTCTCGTTTTAAATACTGTGGTTCTCGCTTCTACTTCCTTTAGCATGGCGCGTAAATGTATGCTATGTGGTACTTTTTTTAATAAGAAAAACATTGGTTTTAAGTGCGTTGATTGCCAGAAACAATATCATGCCTCGTGCTGTAAGCTTTCTACCGAGTTGATATCTAGTATCACTAGTGGAGCGGTTGGCTTTCGCTGCACAAATTGTGGAATTGCTAACATTAATAATTCCTACATAGCTGGTGATTCCTACTCTGAAGACACAAGCACATCTGGTCTTCTAGCTGTTGTCCAGCGCATGGGCGAGGAAATTGAACACATCAAATCAAAACAAGACGAGTTCAACAAATCAGTCCACACCTTAGTAAAGGGTTTCGATGAAATAAAAAAAATTGCAGTCACTTTAAATGAGCATCAATTGCGTTTAAAAAAGCTCGAACTGGAAAATTCACAATTATGTACACAAATGGACCATATGAAAGATCGTCTAACTTTACTTGAAGAAAGATCCTTGACAAACTTCGTGGAGATTAATAATATTCCCCGACAACCAGACGAGAAACTTTTAATAATCATACATAAAATACATGAACATCTCAAAATACCTGTCACCGACGAAGACATAATTAAAGTCTATAGGACTGGTTATAAGCGTAAGGAAGGCAGTTCCAAAAGTTCCGTAATAGTCAAATACTCCTCGCAATTTTTAAGGGATAGACTACTGTTAGCATCTAAGCTTTGTAAGAACTTAACTACAGATAGTTTGGGATTACCAGGCTCTGATACTATATTTATAAATGAATTTTTAACTAAGGAAAAGAAATCTTTATTTTACAAGGCAAGGCAATTCAAAGTTAAACAAAATTATAAATATGTTTGGATAAAGAGGTCAGTTATATATCTAAAAAAGAATGATGATAGCAGTCCTATCACTATAAAAACTGAAAATTGCTTAGATCTTCTTGCTAAAAAAACCTAATTTCGTCATACTTGGCGATAAGTCTTAACATTTATTACCAAAATGTGAGGGGGCTAAGAACTAAAACATCAGATGTTTACTTCTCATTATTATCCAATAATTACGACATTGTATGTCTTACTGAAACCTTTTTACAGGCAAATGTCTTCAGCAATGAAATTTTTGACGATCGGTACGTGGTTTATAGAAGGGATCGAAACTTGGAGCTCTCGGGTATGAAAGACGGTGGTGGTTGTCTCATTGCAGTCAAAAAGTCCTTTACCTCATCTTGTTTACTTTCTCAAGATAATAATAATGAAGTTCTATGGGTATCCATTAAAGAAACAAATTTTACTTTATATGTGTGCTGTGTATACTTACCTCCTAGCAGCACCTATGAGACATATGATTCTGTTTTTTCTGGTATTAGCGACAGATTCTTGCGTCTTTCTGGGAAGCCTCACATCCTACTTGTGGGTGATTTCAATCTACCATATCTTTCATGGTCCCTTGACAAGGTCAGTAATTGTATGACGCCTTCGGGTGCTTTTAGTAAATCTGCTCAATCTTTGCTTAACAGCATGTCCTTGTGTAACTTAAACCAGTACAATAATGTCACAAATTTAAATAACAGGATTCTTGATTTAGTATGGTCAGATTTCCCTCAGAGGAACATCATTGTTAGAACGTCTTTTTGTCCACTTTCAAATATTGACTCCCATCATCCACCTTTGGACATTATTTTAAATGTTTCGTTACCAAAGTCTGCTAGAAACGAGTATGCTAAGCAAAGAAATTTTCTTTTAGGTGATTATATTGGTCTAAATAACTACCTAAACGATATTGATTTCTCCATACATTTTGCATCCGATGTAGCTCTTTCTTTAGAGCGTTTTTACGAAATATTAAATTTAGGTATTCGTGACTACGTACCACTAACAAAAAGAAAAAACATTTCCCACCCTGGTATACTCATCAACTCATTAAAGTTCTAAACATGAAAGATAAATATCGTCGATTATATAGGGCTGGTAACCATCCGGAAATTTACAAAACTTTTTCTTATCTTAGAAAATTATCTAAATCATTAATATCAGAATGTTATAACAGGTATGTGAATTCAACTGAATTTTCGCTACAAGAAAACCCTAAAGTCTTCTGGGCTTTTAGCAAAAACTTTAAAAAGTCGAACACTTTCTCAAAAGAAATGGTATATAACGAAGTCACTGCATCCTCTCCCGAACTTATTAGTAATTTATTTTCGGAATACTTTGGGTCAGTTTTTTCTGACAGGGAACCAAATTTTGATTTGACATCCGTCAGTAATTTTAATAACTCACCTAACATTATCTTAGATTTTGTCTCATCAGAAGAGGTGCATGATATTCTTGACAAACTAAATTGTGATAAAAACCCAGGTCCTGATGGAATTCCAAACATTCTATATAAGAGATGCTCTAGTAGCTTAGCAAATCCCCTAAGTATGATATTTAACTTATCCATCACGCACAAAGTTTTTCCACCTAAACTTAAATGTGGATTTGTTACTCCAAATTTTAAATCAGGTGATCCTAGTTTCGTCACAAATTATCGTCCCATATCTATTTCTAATGCGCTGGCTTTAATCTTTGAAAGACTTGTGTACAATCAGCTTTTCCATCAAACTTTACCTTATATATGTGACCGGCAACATGGTTTCCTTCCTGGACGTTCTACAGTTACAAACTTAGCTTTATTTACCGACACCATCGCCTCTGCTCTTGATGAAAACATGCAAGTGTACTCCATCCACACTGATTTTTCTAAGGCTTTTGATAGGATTCGTCACCAGCAATGTCTTTTAAAGATGTTGAAGATTGGCTTCAACATGGACACTGTTCTTTGGTTCCTGTCCTACCTGGAGGGAAGAAATAGTGTCGTGGTTTTTAATGGCTCAAAATCTAACCTTTTTGAACAAACCTCTGGCGTCCCTCAGGGTACAATACTTGGTCCTCTCATCTTCCTTATTTACATAAATGATTTGCCTATTGATATTACCTCACCTTCCTTGCTTTATGCTGACGACGCTAAATTTTTTAGGGTAATTGATGCAAACGATTGTAAATGCCTCCAAGATGATATTGTTAAGCTCGAAGGTTGGAGTAAACAAAACTATCTTGATCTCAATATAGATAAATGTAAAAGTATAACCTTTTCTAGAAAGCGGGAAACAATCTTCTTTAACTATAAAATTAATAATACTTCTATTTCACGTGTAAATGAAATAAAGGATTTAGGAGTCACTTTTGATAACAAACTACTTTTCGCTTCTCATGTAAATCTTGTTACCACTAAAGCTTATCGAATGCTAGGTTTCATCTTTCGGGTGTGTAAGTCCTTCAAGAGCAGTGCTGCTTTCACTTGTCTTTTTACCTCATTGGTGAGAATTCTGGAATATGCTTGTCAAATTTGGAGCCCTTTTTACTCATGTTATAACAAGCAAGTTGAATCTGTCCAGAGAAAGTTTACCAGGATTCTTCTTTTCAAACTAGGCATTAATGAGATGGAGTACAATCAAAGATTATGTCTTTTTAACTTGCCATCTCTAGAACACCGTCGTATGCATCTCGACTGCTTATTTTTATATAAGCTCCTAAATGGGTTCGTGCTTTGCCCAGATTTGCTCTCTAAAATATGCATAAATATTCCTACAAGATCCCAAAGACTCCATACTCCTCCTTTTAGAGTCCCCTTCTGTAGAACCAATATCCGCATAAAGTCACCATTGGTAAGAATGCAGAAATTATTCAATTGTAAGTTTTGCAATATCGATGTCTTTTGTTCTAGCCCCCAGACTTTCAAAAGATCAGTTTTAGCTGAGATTGACCAATTTCCCATAATTTAATTTATATAAAATAGTTTTTCTGTTTTTGCTTTGCCTTTTCCTTGCCTTTACTATCATTTTTCTTTTTATTTTTTCACTATTAATTAATATTCATTTTCCTTTCTTTCTTGAAGTATTTTTTTTCTTGTACTTTTTAGAATTTTAGTTTTAGTTTTAATTTTTAATTCAATTTTTTGTACTTGGATTCTTTCTTTTGTAGTTTAGTTATAGTTTAGTTCATAACTTTAATCTTTACATTATAAATTTATTTTATTTTTTTGGTCCTGGTTTTTCATAATGTAGACTTAGATTAAATTCTATCGTTCTTTTTTTATATAATTTTTTCATTAGTATGACTTACCGTAGTAACTTATAAGGTATTATTTTATTGGACTTTGTCTGTATAATATCTTTTGAACTTTCTTAAATAAATAAATTACAAACGCATAAGGCGCAAGTATTGGTGGAGGCACATGCTTAGCGACATTAAGTAATATATTAAAAAATACCCAAAGTGCCAGACTATAAAGGCATCTGTCCAATATAAAATGCTGACGGTAATCACCTACATCGCAGTACAATCCTTCGACAAAGTTTACCTAGATATTGTAGGCCCATTAGAGGGGACTGCATCAAGTAACAAATACATCTTGACTTTCCAAGATAATTTAACAAAATTTGTCGATTGGTATGCCATGCCTAATGCAGAAGCAGTCACGCGCAAGTTTTCTTTGATGAAATCGTTACGGGCTATCGCACACCCAAAAGAATACTCACCGATCAGGGAACAATTTTTTCGGAGTGAATTATTCAAAAAGGTATGTAAGCTTCTAAAGGTAAGGAAGTTACAGACTTCAGAATACCACCCACAGTCCCATAGATCATTAATACAATACCTGCGAACAATCGTAGATGAAAATCCCAAAACATGGGACCAATACCAACGAACCGCTGCATTCGTATATAACAATAGTGTACTCGAGAGTACTAAACTTACCCCAATGTACTGCCTTTACCGCTTCACAGCGGATGTCGAATCATATTTAAAACGGGATCCCGAGCGAGTCTACATATAATCATGAGAGCTATTATCATATATTAAAGTATAAGCTCCAAAAATCATATGCACGGCACGAAAGGGGGTACAATGTAAGACAGTACGGGCCCTCACTTTCCATATAGGAGACAAGATCCTCATCAAGAATGAAAGCAGTAAACATAAGCTTTTTCAATCTGGGTAGGACCTTATCAGGGAATCACAATACAAAGTTATATGAATACCACAATCAAAATTGGTAAACGTAGCGTAACGATACATAATAACCATCTAAAACCATATTTTGAGTAAAAACATGTTGTACAAAAATGAACCAGGTTGACCTAACTGCCTACTTTATTAGTTTCCAGTAAATCCCATTTCAATACAACCCTCAGAAAAATTTGCGGTGGAGCCACTCCACTGCCCAGTGAAAAAAACGGCACGAAATATATAAACCATACTTAAGGATTGTTTTCTTCTTTCGGCTTGTGCACAGAAATGGGGCTACAATTAATTATATAATAGCCATCCTCATACAGTACACGTCAGGAGAAATCGCCGAAAAACCCTATGCTATAACGCATCTCAACAGCTCGGGTATATTTTTCGAGGATCTAGGAAGCCTCATGGTGTACCATAACACCCGGAACGTTCTCACGGAGAGAGATTTGGATGAGCTGGATACGAAAATAAAGCTGGCAGAACATGAAGAATGCCTAGTTTATAACCTTTGCATAAATATAACAGACCAAGGTAGACCTGTTTAGCATGCACCAGCAACATATTCACACAATTCACTACAATAGACAGTGCACGAAAGCGAATGAACACCATTAAGGAAATGGTACCCGAACGGAATATGCGGTGCCATGCATTACTTATTCGGCACCAGGGACAGTAATAACGAGAAGAAAATTTACAGCCGGTTAGATGAAATTGAATCAAACGCACAAGCCCTAGCGGAGCTAGAGAAACAACAAATTAGTGTTGTCAAAACCACCTTGGAACAGATTCAAAAACCGCTGGCTCTGCTGATGGATCGTCAACCAAAAATACCACACCAGACAAAAGATCTCCACCATGTGGCCGACGATTTAACTAGAAGGCAGTTGAGACAAGAAATTATATCAAGTTTATTGCTCCAAATCATTGAACTCGAATATCGACAACAAGCCCTTCTGGATATAATAATGGCGGGTAGAACAAATCATATCCATCGACTCCTCGCGTCGCCAAACAATCTGCTCAAAATATATCGCAAGCAAATTTCCAGTGGTCCAAATGACCAGAACTGCTTTTCGGTCTTATAAGGTTGTTCAATAAGAGGTGTTATTTTGATATTCAAAGAAAAATTCCATTTTTTGAGATAAATGATCGGATCTTTATTTCATTATAAAGAGGAAGGTATGCCGTTAATAATAGAAAATAACATCAGCCAAATGACCACCACGACCACGCCTACAGGACCATATCCTTTTCATAAAATTTTCCATAACCAAATCACAAAGTGGCTGCCCTATGTCCTCGATAGCCTCACGAATTCCATCTTTGAAGTCTTGAATCGACGCTGGGCTGTTGACGTAGACCTTCTCTTTCACGTGGCCCCAAAGGAAGAAGTCGCAATGTGTTACGTCACAAGATTTCGGTGGCCAATTGTGATCACCTCTTCGAGAAATAACACGGTCCGGAAACTTTTCCCGTAAAAGATCAATGGTTTCGTTGCTTGTATGGCACGTAGCGCCGTCTTTTTGAAAGTAGACGTTGTCCAGATCAATACCATCCAATTTCGGCCATAAAAAATCATTAGTCTTCTGTCGATAGCGCAATCCATTCACCGTAACTATTGCTCCAGCCTCATTTTCGAAAAAGTAAGGTCCAATGACCCCGCGGGACCATAAACCGCACCAAACAGTCACACGTTGAGGATAGAGAGGCTTTTCAACAATAACTCTTGGGTTTTCAGAGCCCCAGATTCGACAATTTTGCTTGTTGACGAAGCCATCGAGGTGGAAATGGGCCTCATCACTCAAGATGAGTTTTCGATGGAATTCCGGATCATTTTCATGCATTTCAAGGACCCAATCAGCAAAAACTCGACGTTGTTGATGATCGCCGGCTTGAGCTCTTGTGTTAACTGAACTTTATAAACCTTAAGACCCAAATCTTTATACAAAATACGGTATAATGACGTTTGTGGAATGCCTAATTCCAAAGAACGACGAGGAATGGACAAACCTGGGTTTTCTTCAACACTTTCGGCTACAGCAGTAATATTCTCGGCTGTTCTTGAGCGACGTGCACGGGTTTTATTCTTCACATCACTAACTTGTCCCGACAGCTCGAATTTTTCTACCAATTTCTGTATTGCGGTTCGACAAGGTGCTTCACGACGACTCAAAAATGTTCGAGTTTTACGAACCGTCTCTGCCACATTTTCACCATTTTTATACTGAATTTTAATAATTTCAGTGCATTGTTGAATCGTGTATCGTTCCATTTTTATTAATGGCGTAGTTTCTACTTGTTGATTGTCAAAAATGACAGCGTCAAAAGTGACATCTACCGAAATAGCGGGCTAATTAAAATAACACCTCTTATTGGAAAGCCCCAGACAGCACAAAGTCAGTCACTCCTCATACACAACAAATATGTGGTGAAAATAACTCTCCCAAGTTTTGATTCACCCAAAATGAGGCTTCAACAAATTCGATGTTTCCCCGTGCCAAAACGCCAAATTGTTCATTAATACCAGAGTTATCCATTCGTTGCGAATAGTGCACAAACACAGGAACTCCACCTATTAAAAGCCGAGGACATGAAAAACTTCAAGAAAATCACAAGTAACTGGGAAGAAAGCACATGTGTAGGCCGCCTGAATACGCCTATAATCAAAGTGGCAACATCCAATAAATGTGCCATTAAGTTATTATAATATCCTTTAAATGAAATGCCTAATTGCAGGTTTAGAGTACAAGCTCCACAAAAAGACTCGTTAATAAAATTAAATAAGCCAAATGCGTGGCTATTTGCATTTACCACCTCTACAGTGTTACATATCACAAGTCCAGATCACTATGTGTTCTCAAATTTGGAAGAGCAAGGAATACTAGAGATGATACAACCATATCAGATCCAATTTGCTGAAAAGGTACTCAAATATGAAGGTCAAAGTAAATACCTACTGAAAATAGTGCACTCGGAACGATTTCCAGAATTAAATCATTCCCTATTCAACCTGAATCTGTCCGAAATTTTACCTAAATCTCAAAACCACAGTGTGATACAAACCGAGATTTTAACGGGAGAAGACGTGAATAAATCAATTCATACCGGCACACACTCCTTGGAAGATATCGAACACAAACTAGATCAGCATAGTAGTAAGATAACGAGCAGGCATTCACACATCCTGTCCACAACCTCTATATAATTTTCGAGCCTACTAGTTTCGGCCATAATGATTGTTGTGGCAATGAAGTATCTTCATCCTGTTGTCATCAGGATGAGACAACATTCTAATCACCCATAAGGTAACCGCGAAATTTCACAAGAGGGAATCCCTTTAAAAGAGCAAACCCAGTCTCACCAGCCTAATTTAAAGCGAACTCGATCGCTTCCTAGAACCAAATCGGCCCAAATTATTTAAAAGTACGATACTGACATGAGCCACTTGATCAATGTAAAACTTAATAACAAAAGTAGACCTGATTACATGTACGAAACATATAAATAAAATAACAAAATAAATTGTAGTAGAAATAAAAGTAAAAATAAAGCAGACCTAAGGGTCAAAGGAAAAATGTATTTAAATTACGTAATAAAATAAGTTAGAATAAATAAACGCATGTAACTAGAAATAGAATAGAAATAAAATTATAGTAAGGGTAGAAATAAATACATAAAAATAAACATAGCAGTAAAAATAAATGACCAAAGTATAAAAAAAAATCAAACATAAACCAGTGACTACTTATAGAGTAGAAGTTACAGAAAACCGAATAATGTAAAGGTCTAGTAGTAGATGCATGAACAAGCAGGAATCACTGACATGTATATAAATGGACTGCTCGTTGAACCAAGAATGCATGAAAGCAAATGGCACCACTTTCATGTTCCTGTCTCTTTCCGTGAGAGCATACTTTCCCACTGAACTCTAACGATTCAGCGGTATTTCCAACCAAAACAGCCTTGTAAAAAACCCTTCATTCGCTTTATAATTAAAATTTAACGATTCAAATAGTCCCAAATCCTTTTGTGGTAAATTCGGCAAATCCCACTGAGATGCATATCAGTAAATTCCCAAATAATTTAAATATTGCGCCTCAGTGAGAGCATACTTTCTGAAATCAAAACTGGTGCCACATGAAACAGGAGATCAGTCAGTCCATTTATATACATGTCAGTGGCAGGAATAAAGCAAAAACTACATAAGACCAGGCTACTAGCAGTAACAAAAAAAATTATTTTTTAACAAAACTTAAAATTAGACAATAAAATAATAAATAATAATTAGTATTAGAGTAACAAATCTAAATTAGCCAATAAAAGAAAATAAAAACGAAACTAACACTAGGATAAAAAAACACAATAGTTTTAAACTGCGATAAAATTAAATAAATATTTTTTTTTTCCAAAAAAAAAAACCACCAAAGTAATTTTGTAAACTCAACCGAAAATCGATCGAGAGCCGAGCCGCCAAATTCGGATCGACAATAACTTCCCCCGAGAATTTTTATCAGGGGGAATGATTGTTGCATATCAAAAACATACCTACAAGGGGTATAAAATAGAGTTATTTAAAATAAATTTTCATAACATAGCCGAAAATCGGCAAATGTTCATATAGCTTATATGTTAAATCAGTGAAGAAAACTACATCAGCAATTTTCTTCACATACCGATGACAAATTTTGCCTTCAGCAAAATCAATAATCACCAAGGCACCTTGAACTTTTTATCCTTTTTTAAATAAAATACTTGCTTGATTCAACTTCCACTTAGGTATTTTATTTTGCACTCACCATCTACTCGAGGGGACTATACACAACTTATGTTTCTTGTACTTTTTTATACACTGTTTTTCTAATTTGTATTCGTTTAAGACACCGTTTTAAACAAATTTATTCTTTTTTCCAAAAATGACCGAGACCGCGTCGAGCCGGACCAAGTTCAAAAACACGTCAATAGTGATCAAGAACGGTTTTTCAGGGTAGAAAATGCTTAATTGCATTTTCCTACCCTGAGAAAATTTCAACATTCATTCTGGACTTGATGCAACTTGTCCTGAATATTTTTGATGGACGGCTTGAAAAAATGTAATTTGATGTTTTTATAAACATCAGTCACCGTCCCGTCGCTTGAAATTGCGACGCACGTATACATATAATGTATTTTTGCAGCGCGCATTTCTTATCGCGATGGATACATATCTACTCAGCACCCAGCGAGCAAGAAAGGTATATGTATATGATAGTAGAGTTTCTCTTATCTGCACCAGCTCGCTCAAAAGCATCTACTTCTTTTTCAAGAACTTTGTTATGTTCCTGACAGATTCATCGCCTTCAAATTTGACTATGCTACTAGCCGATGAAACTGTCTCCGCGTCACCCGCTTCACGCATCACGCCACTCTTGTTGTACTCATTAATTGATTTCGAATGCATACATTCGATAGTATTCGATTCGTAACTCATTGGGTAGAAACTTTAGCAGAACGGTTTTTAACATGATGTAGTAATGGCTCGTTGGCACACCTAAAGCAGTGAGCGATGGAATACAAGCCATTACGGCATTGTAGAGACTATTTAAAGAAAACACATCTGCTTTTGATTGTACTGGCCTTAGTGCAAGCAACAGTTTCATCATTTTATCCACAAGCATGTCATGATCGTTGTATTCTTCCAAAAGCATAGATATAGCGGCATCATAACACTAGGCGGATGGAATAAACGCCGCTATTGTTCGCTTCGCTTTACCAGTTTGAGGAACATTCGGAACGGCATTTGTTTGTGCTACACATTTTGCAACCGCACACTTAATTTTGCTAATACACCGACAGCAAGATCTTCATAATCAGCGATCTTCTCTGGCTCCTTATCCATCTCTTCCGTTTTCAGCGAATTTCTTTTGCGTACTTCATCATTAGCGACACCAAGGCAGGCTTGCATGCGAGCCTCTGAATCCAAGCAGTTAAATTTTCCTCGATTTCATCGAACATTTCAACAATGTCCTGCATCACTCGCGCTTAATTTGATTGAAGATATTCAGTAGCGTTTTTCGCGATTTTGATTACTTGACCGCGAAAAGTAGCACGCGCCGTTAGTTCCGTTACTAAGAACGTTAGAGTCACAAATATGGTTATTGCGTTTTCGCTATTATGCCATAGCAGATTTGGGCAATCGGAAAAATTTATGATTGATAATCTAATCTAATCATATAAAATGCTATCAATTACAAAAACATGACTATATAATAGCTAAAAGTGATCACAAGCAAGTATTAAATACATTGACTCAATTTGTGTGAAAAGGATTTGCTAAAACATAGCAACAGGATACTGTAAAATCCAAACAGTGCAGCAGTTAGACTTCTTGATTCAACTCTCCCAATCAAACAAATGGCTATTTTCCATGCAAAACCCAGTTACTATCAATAGAGTTTATGGAGATGAAATTAGCTCTAGAATACTACAAAACACTGGTTTAGCCCAAATAGCAGTTGGCTGCTATCTAAGAACTAAAGATCTAGTCATACAAGCACACAATGTAAAACAAACAGAGCTCAATAATCACTACCTACCGTCTCTTAACCTCTCATACACAATCCCACAAATAAAACAAGAAGACCCTATACCTAAATAAGTTCATGTAATTAGATTTCACAATAATCAAGATCCACAAGAATTTAATATCGCAATAAAACAAGAATAACAAGATATAGATTCCCCCAGATTTAAAAACTTATCATTTCATAATATACATCACTATGCGCTATCGTACTCATTAATCATTATTATAATAATTATCTTCGGAATAATATTTACAAAATAGAATTTGTGCAAGAAAAGGAAAGAAAAAGATAGCACTAACCACTTGGAAGAAGTTAAACATGATAATTCTGACCAACTGATCATGCAAACCGAACACTTATTTATATAGATTAACCAAGAAAACAATTCCCCCAGCATTTAATTTAATTTTTTTGTTTTTTTTTGTTTTTTAATTTTTTAGTTATATTCACATAAAAATCTTACAAGCCATATATAATGTAGACAAGCAAAAAGCTTCCTTAATAACCTTAATTATGTTAACTTCAGTGAAGATTTTCTTTTTATAGTACTTAGCGCCTAGACATATGCAAGATATTCTAGACAAACTATTATAAAAAAGAAAGAGATCTGTAAAACTTTTATACTTTTGTAACTTTTATAGTAGATAATATTAAATACGTTAATTAATAAATAATGTTCCAACCAACATTAAAAAACCACCTGAATGTAAAATCGTTCAAAAGACTAAAATTCCCTGTATTTCTAATTATAGAAATTAGGTTGGGAACGAAACTATGTATACCTACAGGCACGTCGATAAGGCATATTTTAGTGGAGACAACAATCGATACATTATGTCTACATTCCACACAAACAAATCCGGAACACAATCGAATGAGAGGAAAGCAACTTGTTTTCGATTAACATTACGCAAATCAAATGGAATTAGATGAAGTCATCTGTACAGTTAAATGTATTTTTTAAAGGTATCCTATTGCATAATTTGTAATAATAATAACACGAAAGAAGATTTCTCGTCTAACAGACTGAAATTTATTGAAAATAATTTCAATAAATTTACAAAAATGCATTTAAGTGCAAAAGAATGATTGAACTTTTCGACCCAGCGATCAGAGAGGTCTCATCGGTATGGTTATCTCTGATCGCCTACCTCCATCATTGATCTTCTATGGTAAGCTTAATAATAATAACTTTAGCTAGGCAAAATCAGGAACGGCAACACAAATACTCAGAATTCGACTTGCTATTGCACAGCTGCTAGGGTCAATGTACTCTTCTGACCTATGCACATCTGCTAAGGTCAACGGACTTTTCTGTTGCTACCTACGCGCAGCTGCTAAGGTCAACGTACTTTGGTTGCTATGCTCAATGTAAAATAATTTGTTGGTGCTGTGCGCAATTCAGAGGCAATATAAGTCGCAGGTCAACTTGAATCTTGCTCTTTTCGCATACAGCTCTCATAGATTGTGCATCATTTGGAATCGACTTGGCTAGTGATAACAACATAGAATTATTACCAAATTTACTTTATTCTGGGAAACGACTAGAATAAAGAATACTAACTTAATAACTTTATTTTCGGTACCAACTTAGATAAAGATATTTTCTGGGTCTCGACTGGAATAAATTTTACTAGCTCAATAACTTTATCTTGGGTATCGACCGATAAAGATGCTTTTTCCGGGTCTCGACTGGAATACACTTTACTAACGCAAATCTTTATCTTGGGTATCGATCGAGATAAAGTTATTTATTCCGGGTCTCGACTGGAATAAACATTACTAACAACATCACTTTATCTGGGGTCTCGACTGAGATAAAGATCGTTGTTCGTCTACCAACTCATAAAGTTGATTCCCCATTTTAAACTGGTGAGTACATTTTCAATTGATCATTTATTATATCACGTATTCCATTTATTATTACATTTACATATATATACACTTGGTGCCATTCCTGAAAGTTATCACAATCTATTACAGTGTTGTGTATAACTTGAAGTGAAATCTAGTTAGTAAGTGACTTACATGAAATTACATACATAACTGAAATCTGGTTGTTAGGTGACATTATCGAAGTATACATTTTACGTAATATAAGTGAAGTAAAAATTTACTACATTTAGTTCTAGTCAGGGTTGGAATTGTGTGATCAAGCCAGACGTGTGTGTGAAATAAACCACTAACTTTAAGTATTCATTGGCGTTATTACTTACAGTCCCCATCATTATTTATTTTTTTCTTGAGTGTTCTCATTGAGCAGAACATTTTATAGTTCTTCGCACCCAGATTAAAGTCTACTGGTTTATAATTTCACTCGTCTTAACATGAATGCACTTCAAAAATTTTTGGGTAACCAAGCCACCTCTGCAAAAGTTCTCGAAAAATCTCTCAAGAACTATAACAATACTTCAAAAGAAAGACGAACCAGAGGACTTATTTCTAAGCGATTAAACGCCCTAAACGAAATCTGGTCAGATTACAAGTCTACTCATTATACGCAGGCTTTGGATGACAGTATGAAGTATGAGTATTTTTCAGAGGATCAATTTGTAGAAAATAATTACTATACCTTTCGAGGTATTCTTAGGGATGCGTTAGAAGCTTTTGAGCCAAAAGTAGAAAAAAACAATTGCTCCAGAATCTAAAACTGATCAGCAATCTTCGTCTTTTTTTAAGTTGCCCAGAATTACTTCCAACATTTCCTGGTTCTAATGGTGAGGCTGAACATTTGCTGCGCCAGTTTTCAATAACAGATGCAAGCTACAAAAGTGATGAGTCAGTCAAAACTCTAGGTATTCAATGGTATACAGGAGCTGATTACTTTATCTTGCTATATCGACAAATAGCAGATCGTCTATATACTAAACGATCTGTTTTATCAGAGATTGCTACATTGTTTGATCCACTAGGCTGGATCTCACCAATAGAAATCACTGCAAAGTTTCTTATGCAAACCTTGTGGCTATTTGTATGTTCGTGAGATGATCCGATTCCTGCACCCATTGACACCCAATGACGGCATTTCAAGACAAAGTTGCAATATATCAGTCAGATTAAGATCCCACGCTGGTTACATACGACAAACAATTCAAAAACTTGTCAGATACACCGATTCTCAGAAGCCTCTAATCAATCTTATTCTGCTGCTGTGTATATTAGGGTTGTTCACGTCGAAAGGAATAGTCCATATCAATTTACTAATGGCAAAATCCAAAGTAGCTCCTGTGAAACTTGTGTCACTTCCTCGTCTTAAGTTATGTGGAACAGTGTTACTAACTCGTCTCATACATCGAGTCAAGACAGACTTAGAACTTGATCAAGTTCCGATCTATGCGTGGACAGATCAGTCGACGTCAAGCCGAAACCGGGTGATAGACCAAATCATAGCAGTTACCAGAAAAATATAAAAATAAATTAAGTCATGTATTTTTCAAGTTATAGGAATTTCTTTTGTTTTCGAGAAAATGTACACCCCGTGATGGTTTTTTAGCTCCTGTTGCTACAAATCTTTCCTATTTTTCAATTTTATTTTTCTTATGTAATCCCGAATAGTGCTTATGTAACCTGTTGCTTTAAATTCTAAGCCAACTGTTCCAGCTTGGAAGAAAATGTCACATTTTGCCGAACCAAAAATAGACATATTTCACCCAACTTTAACTGACTGTACTGACAAAAAAATGTACTACGCCAGTTTGGCGAATAACTTTAAAAGTTGACGCATTTAATCAGGATTTGAAAATGGTATAACACTTGCTACATTATTACTTAGATCACGGAAAAATTTTTTTTTTCAAAAAATCCAGTTTCGAAAAATATCTTTTTACCTACTAAAAATAATTCTAGTATACCCAAAGCTTGCAGTAAGACCGTAACTTTGAGATTTCAGTTTGAGTGAGACGGAGAGTCATTACATGAAGTGTGAGTGAGACTGCTTTAAATTCTAAACCAAGCTCACCGAATATTACAAAACTATGAGCTACACCCATACCATGTACAGCGAGTACAAACCCTGCTACCTCGGGATTGCGTTTTGCCAAACGGTGCTACAAAGACAACGAGAAGATCCGCGATTCTTCGAGAAAATTTTGTGGTCGGATGAATCCACATTTAAAAAAGACGGTTATATGAACCTACACAACTTACACGAGTGGCACGTAGAGTATCCGAATTTAATGAGACAAAATAGATCTCAATATCGTTTTAAACAGAAAAGTCATAGGACATTTTGAGTTGCCAGAGGTCTTTAATGCTGAAGTTTATTTAGATTTTTTGCAAAACCATTTACCTAATTTTCTGGAAGACATGCCACTAAGTATTTATAGAGAGATGTGGTATCAGCAAGACGGCTGCCCAGCGCACTATGCCCTTTCAGTTAGAGAATATCTCAATGAAGAATATCCGGACAGATGGATAGCCCGTTCACCTGATCTAAATCCATTAGATTTATTTTACTGGGGAGCAGTAAAAGAGAAAGTTTATAAGAAGTCAATTGAAAATTTAGCTGAGCATCGGCAAAGAATTACGGAAGCAGTTGAATTTGTCAACAATGGAAGATTTGCCCGTCTGATAACCCGATCCTTTTTAAGAAGATGTTGAATTTGTATTGCAGCTGAAGGAAGGCAGTTCGAACATATTTTGTAAATAATAAATCTTAGCATCCAAATAATTGGTGTTTAAATTTAAAATTAAGGAAAATTTGTCCTAAATTTAACAAAAAGTTAGCATCTCTAACTTGAAAGCGTCACTATCTGTCTCACTCCCACTTTATGGAATGTCTCTCCGTCTCACTCAAGCTAGAATCTTAAAGTTACGCTCTTAAGGCAAGCTTTGGGTGCACTAGAATCAATTTTAGTAGATGAAAAGAAATTTTTCGGAACTGGGTTTCTTGAAGAAAAAAATTTTTTTTTCCATAATCTAAGAAATAATATAGCAAGTGTTGTACCATTTTAGAATCCTTATTAAATGCGTCAACTTTTAAAATTACTTGCCAGACTGGCGTAGTACAATTTTTTTTTTCAGTACAGTCAGTTAAAGTTGAACGAATTATTAATTTTATATTGTTGGTTCGGCAAAATGTGACATTTTCTTCCAAGCTAGAGCAGTTGGCTTAGAACTTAAAGCAACATGTTACATAAGCACTATTCGGGATTACATAAGAAAAATGAAATTGAAAAAAAGTAAAGATTTGTAGCAACGGGAGCTAAAAAACCATCACAAGGTGTACATTTTCTTGAAAACAAAAGAAATGTCTATAATTTAAAAAATACATGACTTAGATCTTTTTTTTATTTTTCTGGTAACTGTTACGATTTGGTGTATCACCAGGTTCCGGCTTGACGTCGACTTACGGGACACCCTGTATATGAGGTTCGGTACAAATATGAAGTTAAAGAATAAGCTAGTGATGAAGATTAAAAAATAACTAAAACTATTATAATTAATTTTTAAAATTGAAGAAAAAGTACAAAAATATAAAGTAAATATAAATTAAATGATTATGTGCTTAAGTGGATGGTCAGATCTCATCGGAAAGAAGTCTTTTAAGTGTCAGTAGGTTCAGATGTAATATGTCAATGTTGTTAAGTCTTGTATTACTTACGTTTTGAATACAAACTGATATTACCCAATTAATGCAATTAAAAGTTTTAGTAGCACCATGCGAGAAACTTTGGATGTAATGTAATTAATATGGACAGAGAACAGTACTTGGAATCAATTATAAAACCCAAATCTTTAATCTTATGGCATCATGAGATGGAAATGTTGTAAATCCTATAAATGTACAGAAGCGACTCTTGCTTCCTAGTGTACATACGTTAAGGCCTTGCCTTTATTTATATTCAGTTCTAAGGAATTAACTACACCAAGTCGCAAGTCTAGATCATGTTGCAAAATGTGACTGTCATTAATGACACGAAATATTTTAGCGTCATCAGCAGAGAGTAGAGACTTGTGGACTAATTGGGATGGAAGATCATTAATATATGTAGATCGAGAAAATAAAGGGGTCAAGAATAGTTGCCTGAGGGACCCCACATGATTGGAGACTGGAAACCATTGAAAACAAAATTTTTTTCCCTGTTCGATAAGTAGAAAGAAAACCATGCAATAATATTACTATGCAGACAAATTTTGTTTTTACCAAGATATTATTGTGATTAGATTTATCAAACAGCTAGCGCTTTCATTGAACTTACATATGGGCCCCATTTTTAAAGTAGTCCAGTGTGCATCGCAGGGCCGCATTTACTAATAGGCAAACCTAGGCAACTGTATACGGACGCTAAGAGAAAAAGGGCGCTTACAATTTTCTTTTCTTTAGCAAATTTTGTGAAGCATAATTTTTTTAATTCAAAAAATAATTTTCTTTTAATGTTAAATTTATAGATAATTATAATTAAATTATATAATCGAAAATAAGAATTAAGTGTTCTACGTGATGTGCGGGCGTATAAATAAATAAACTCGCTTTGTGAACAATTAAAGAAATGTTGGAAAATTTGCAGCAGATTGTTGCCGAGATGCAGCATCCTTTTTCATTTTTTTGCAAGTACTGTTTAATTTCTTTTCTTCCTCAACAAGTCGTTGGTTAGTGTTAACTATTGTTTTAAAAGGACGAACCATTAAAAATCTTTCTTATACAAGATGGTCTTGTCGGTATGATGCATGCAAAGCCATGTATGAAAACTGGGCGCGAATTTATAAAGCTTTAAAACAAATATCAGAAGATGAAACTGTATCTTCTCAAGTTAGAAGCCATTAATAATCAAATGAATCGTCTCGAATGTTCTTTTATTATAACATTTTGGAAATCTATTTTAGAACGCTTTAATGCCACTAGTTTAAAGTTACAATCTATAGAAATTGATTTGTCGATTGTTGTTGAGCAATACAAATCATTGATTGAATTCGTACATTCAATGTCAAATTAATATGAAAACTATGAATCTAAGGCCAAGGAAATATCGTTTGCTAAAGAAATTGAAAGAAAACGAGGCAGAAAAAGGAAAATGTTTCATGATGAAATAATTGATGAATCGGAATTACATACTAAACAGGATTTCAAAACCAAAACATTTAATGTTATAATTTCATGTCTTAGTGAAGAACTAAAAAAGAGGTTTGAAGCGTATGAATTAATTTACAAAAACTTTGAATTTTTAAACAATTTGACTATATACAAACTTAACCAAATTTGGCAAATGCAGAAAATTTATTCAGGATATACTAGAGCAATTTAGATGAATGTTTTATGGAAGAATGTGTTCACTTGGCATCATATTTGAAATCTAATGAAAATTCTGAAAATTCTATATACATATTAGAACTAAGTAAACTAATATATTGTACAAAATTAGAAATTGTATTTCCAAATATAAATATAATTTTAAGAATATTTTTGTGCACACATTTGACTAACTGCTCTGCGGAACGAAGTTTTTCGTTGTTGAAAAGTATGAAAACGTATTTAAGATCCACTGTAAAAGAACAACGCTTAAACGCACTAGCTATTTTATCAATAGAATCTGATTTTACATCAAATATTAATTATACTGATATAATTGATGATTTTGCTGACAAAAAATCAAGGCGAAGATTTTAATGTGTACACTATGACATTTTTACTTACTAGTAAATAAATAAATTAAAGAAAAAACATATGATTAGTTTATATTGTACATATGTACTTTTTAACTTTTATTACAGATATGGGGCGCGTTAATATACATTGCCTAAGGACGCCAAAAATACAAACGCGGCACTCACATGTGATCATTTATGCATAAATAAAAGTTTTGAATTCCTCTCTGCGATTCATTTGACGTTGTATCAGTGCTGTCGTTTGTACTCCGATCGGAGTATTTGTACTCCGAAAACTAATAGCGTACTTCGGTACAACTCCTTTTATAGAAGTACTCCGTTTTTCATTCCTTCTTACTAAAAACTCCTATATTTGTTGTTAGCATGAATGAAATCCAAAAGTATTTCTACAGCTAGGTAGGTTGCAAGCTTGACTTAAAATTTTTACATTCATAGTACATTTTAGTAATAAAATCTATTAACGAGTCAGGTTGAAAAGTTGGTTTGGTACGACATTGAACTTGATTCAATATACCAAACAACAGCTAAGAGTAACACATCCATGCTTTGTAATCTTTTACGGCCACTAAAGTGTAATATAATCGGTTTTAAGACCTATTACACCTATCACATATAGTTATGTCATTGTGATTCGTTCGTTAAACGCTGTGATTGGGGATTATGAAGTGAATAAAGAGCGCTCTCTACTTGAAGAACTTCAGAAAATACTATTCTAGTTGAGAAAAAGTTTCATTTGAATTAGTTCCCAATTTGCAAAATACGAAATTCAAGAAACTTACAGCTTACGACATCTCTGTGGAAAATTTTAGCGACGACGATTAAAATTAAATCTTTCTTTTTCGGAACAACTATGGAAAGGAAATATTTCATCAGTAAAGCTGATTTTTTGCATAATTTTTTTTTTTAATTTTTGTTTTAAATATGATGTAGAATGTAGATCCCGGACGATTTAATATAACAACAGTTGCATGATCTGATTGAGATAGGGTTTTTGACTTCTTGTGCACAATTCCACAGAAACAGTGGTATGTATTTGCTTTAAGGCCACAATTTTTGCAAAATACTTAATTCAAGGAACTTACAGCTTACATTATGTTAGTAAATAGTTAAATTTTCAAGTTGTGATCTCAATGAGTTTGGGGACGAGATTTTTTTTCGTTTTAAAGGACTGTTAATGGGTCATATTTGAGAAGAAAAAATGTTACGGTATCAAGGATGACATAATAGATGTGTATGAATTTTTGTTTTCCAAAACATCAGACTTCAATATAAAAAAAAAATTCTCATTCCCAAACACATTGAAAATTTAACTATTTACTAACAACATTATCTGCATTAATTTGAAAATAAAACAAAGAAAAATTAAGGGAATGTATTTCAAGATATTCAAACGTAAAAATCATTAATTTTTTTTTTTTTCTAAAAGGGGTCTCATTTAATAATTTTTCTTCAAGGACTGTACTAGCGTCTTTAAAATAACCTAAAGGTATTATCTTTGTGATAATTAGATCCCGAGTTATATTTTTTAATATACAGCACACCAAAAATCGGGGAATTTAAAGAATTTCAAAGTACTTTAATTCAATATAGAAAAATCTCTCATAACTACTTAATTTTCAGCAAAAGAAGAACGAGATTGATAGTGGTTGGGTTAGAAAAGTGCGAATTTTGATCGCTTTCCTATGGAATGACTCTAATGAGTACATCGACCATTATTCATAATGACCTCAAAGTTTTTTTCCGGCACAAGACTTACTAACAATTCTAAATGTACCAAGTAAGCAGAACTCATACAGAGTTATGAAGTGCAGAGTAAAAATCGAATGTGATCAAAATCACTAATAGGGCGTTTTCACTACATCGAAATCACGTAATTTCGCTGTTTCAGCATGATTTCGATGAAATAACCTTCGAAATCACGTAATTTCCAGTACAAACAACTAAATCGAAATCATCTCCTTTTTGCGTAATTTCAATGAAATCACGTCGGAAATCACGAAAATTTGCCCGAACGCCACCATTTTCGGATTCCACTTTTTCTCAAACTGTATCACTTGACATTTGTTGTATACATTTGTCAATAAATTTGTAAGGAAGAAATTTAAAATTAAATTAAATATTATATTAATAGTTGCTGACATTTATATGACAATGTATCCTTTTAATTACAAAAGCCTTGTTTATGTAATTAATTATTTTACATGTCAATTTGGTATTTAATTGTAGCAAACGAAATCATCTCAGCGGTAGTGAAAACACCTACAGTGATTTCGAAATCACTTGATCAAAATTACGTGATTTCAATGTAGTGAAAACGCCCTATAATGTAGAAGTAAGTGTCAAAACATCTGAAATGTATGTACATAAGTAAAGTACTAAAGTCAATTTTTGACAATATTGCATATTATTAAACTTTCTAAATATGGTGGTTGTGCTACCACCAATATGAATATGACAAATGTATCCGAAGATCAAAGGCAGTCTAGAACACAGAAAACAGAATTTCTAGTATAACGACAGATTTAGAGCATGTCGCGACCGAGCATGAAAAATCTATGAAGCTGTTTTGTCGCCACCAAAAGAATACTAATAATAAGCAAACTAAACGTGGTCAAAAATCTCTCTCTGTATGGACAGTGACTTATAAATGGATAGAAAAACAAAACAACAAAGGGTTTTGTAAAATATGTTTTAAAGTTATTGTAAATGATGTGTCTCATATTGAGATTCATAGTATTCGAAATCTCATAACCCGCCACAAATAAATAATACTCATAAGGTCAAAGAATTTCAATCCAAGACAAAAAAATCAAGCTTGCCTGAAATGTAAATGATTGTCCTTCCTTATTTTGCATAACGTTCTCTTTACATTAATCGGAGCTCTTGTAGATTTAGTTAAAAGTATTAACACTGATTTAATTATTGCAAAAATTTGAAATACGGAAAAACGAAAGCGACTGAAGTTGTCAAAACAATTTTGCATATGAATGTATTGGAAACATTACAAATATTTTGAAAATTCAAAAGCTTTCAATAATTAAACTAATGACAGAATTTATATATTTTATTAATATACACATGTATAAATTTGCTTTTTCAAGAATAGTTTCTCATGCAGGTATAATTACCCGAATCAAAGCTATTAATTAATGAATCTTTTAAGTTTGGTAACTAAAAATTTAAAACTTAAGAAATCTTATCTCAAGAAAAAATTCGCAGGAAAATCTGAAAAAAAAACCAGTTGTTTCAATATGAAAAAATAAACAAATAATGTAATAATATACATAATAACAAGCACAAAAATGTGATAAGTATAAACCATAAATTATTAAATTTGTATTAATAAATATGTATTATAAAATACGAATTTTTTATTTGAAGCTCAGACTCCATAATTTCTTTTTGGTATATTCGACACATATTGTTAAATGATAAAGATGCGTATTGTCTTGCAGCCAGTTTCCGCCACTACTCTGAGTCGGTATTATACCTGAAGCTACATGACGGTTATTATACATTTTCGGAATATTTTCCTTTTCAATATATAATATTCCCCGAAATGAAGTTGAGCACATCCTCTTTAATTTGACATGATGGTCTCTTATGTGATAAAAAAAATGCACATGCTCTAGGTTTTCCTTTTTTACGCCGATCGGCAGCGGTTCGATTGGGTTTTTTGATGAAGTTAAGGGGGGTTACCACTGAAATCTTAAAAAACACGAAAAGTTAATACAAATTTACTGCAAATCTGTGCGTACTATCATGATAAAAATTGTACATAGTTAGAGAAAATGCATAAACTTAGGTAATGACGTGTCAAAAATAAAGATTTCGGGATTTTATATGTATTTAATTAGCTTTAGAAAACTCTGGAATTCATGAAATTTGTAAAGTTTAGTACATCAAAACGTAATAATGGTACATTAAATAAATAAATTTGTACTTGAGTATGGAAGATCTTGGTCTGGAAGAGGCAGTGACGGAAAGAAAACCAGACAAAAAATGTTGGTTACTAATATATTTTAGTTTGAAAGTTGCTATTTTCCGAGACAATTAACTACCAAAATTATGATATTATTTCAATGAAAGTTCAATTTGTAACCAAGATCGAACCTTTTTCTGTTTATTTTGAAAAACTTAAATTTTTTAGTGCAATGATAAAGGAAATAAAGTCAATAATGTTAATGATGGTAACGGCAAAAATTTCTTGATTTATTATATTTTGCATACAATTTGGCGTTTTCAATTCATTCTATCATCGTCAGATGGAGTAATGTGCTTTTGGAAGGCTTTCATTTGTTTTGAAAGCTCAGCGGGCTGTAGCTGTATGCTTGGAGAGTGTGTGCCGTTATTTTCTGCATTAGGTATATGTATGTGTGTAGATTTCCCGGAATATTTGAATTTTTATCATTGGTAATTTGTTCATTTTTGCTTTTGAAGCGAGAAATTTTTTGCCAATTCTATTATGGTTATAGGTAACGAATTGTGAGTAACATTATTTAATCATGGGACGAATTAGTAAAATTCGGGCCAATAATTATTGAATAAAGACGAGAAAACTGAATATTGTTAGGTATGTTAATCTGTGTGTATGAAAAGGAAATAATCCTATAAATGTACAAATTTGTGAAATGTGAATTTGAATTTGTGAAATGTAAATGATTTTGATGAAATTTGTTGTTTTTCGAATATATGTATGTAATTTAGAAAACTGAACGAAAATTGATGAGGTGTAGTGAGTTGTCACGATTATATACAGTGTGTACCAATTTTTTTACTACAATCGATTATCTTTCTAGCGACTATAATTACTACTAAGTACTATTAATTTATGTATGAATTGTTTTCAAAATGCGATTTTCGAAGAAGAAGCATTTTTACAAATTACAAAGAACTTGTGTCGACCAATAAAAGTATCGGCTTTGTACCAATGATATCTTTCTTTTGAAATTATTTTTTTAATTCTTTTTTATCTAAGAGGGAATCTGCTGACGAATACTTATGCGATTTAATATATATTTCGGTAAAAGCAACTTCTTTCTTATAAATGTTTCAATTGAGCTCATTGCACGAAAATTATTATGAGCGTTCCATTCTCAGGTACTTGCAATGCCCATTTGATCGGGTTATTCTTCCTCTTTATATAGCGATTATACCTTTCGATTGGCCCGTCCCCTCTAAAAGTTCGAGTGCTGTCATTATGTGATGAATCTTTTTATCAATGCAGTATCGGTATCGCCTAAAATCATTTAAGGAAAAATCAGTTCTTCTGTAAGTACCAAAATAAATAGCTAATTCATCCAAAGCCTTTATAACGGGACCAATTTATACTCCCTTTAGAATGGGCTCACCCCTTGCTTCACAGAGTTGTTTTTGGTAGATTTATTCGCCGTATTTTACGCATGCTTTGAAGTAATTTTTGACACTACTGCCTCCATGAATAGGTAAACTAGCTGACCTTTCTGACAACCAAAGATCTTCACCGAGTAACTCTAACATTTTTTCGAAATCGACTACGGTGGCTCTCACAGCGAATTTCTGCCGTAAAGAATCAATTAATTTTTTGAATACCACGTCCCGCGTCCTATTTTAAGTGAATAGAACTATGAAATGGGTAGAAATAAGAACTTCGTGGACCAAAGCAAAAATTTTCCTTTGGGAGACACCTTCTCAAGAAGAAGACTGTCGGAGATTTTTCAATCTAATAGATTTCTCTATTTACTGTACCTACGCTTAGTGGTACTACCCATCGCGAATTTCAATGAAATATCTCCTAGCGGTTTGATGGCTTGCCCTGTTCTTATCTTCGTCTTTCTATCTACACGATATATTTATACTGCATTGACATAGCGACTACGACAACACTATTTTGTATTCCATTATTGTGTTTCAGATCTCTACAGGAAAGCACAAAAGAAAATTAAACCGCAGAGCAAAGAAATTTTGCTAATATAAATGAAGAAAGATATGAAGCAGGAGGTAAAATGAATGCCAGAATGGCAGATTTGATTACAGTGTTAACAATGAGTCGCAGAAAAGAGTTAACTATTTGCTATATTGGTAATCTTTCCCAGTTACAGTAACTCCGACTAGGTTAATCTGGTTGGATTGCGTTTCTTGAAACATGAAAAATTTTATGCGAATAAAATTGAGGAATTAGATAGAGATAAAATTGTATATATGTACATATATACTAAAATTAGATTAGAAAATCTGCCAGACATAGCTCAACCTGAAAATTGTATTGTTGGTAAATTCAAATCTAATTCTCTAAAGTAGTTCTTTGGATATCTAGTTAATAAAATGGTAATCTGACAACGTGTGAACATTGCAAAAATTATATGGTAGGTATATTACAACTCAGAATTCTTGGAAGAGTTTTATTTGATGACCGACTTCAGTCAAATAAAATTGCCCAAGCAATAAATAGTGCCAGACAAATTACACGGAAAAGTGTCTGATCAATAGCACAGAGAGCATACATTTCGTTCGCTCCTTGCCTGTTCCTCAACAAAATTCTAAGAAAAATCCGACAGCCAAATTTAAAATCTCGCCATGCCTATGCAATTCTACCCACTGACTTATAAGTCAGTGATTCTACCTTACTGCTGTGCAGATGCCCGACATGCTTTGGAGTACAATACAGACGAATACCACAGCATCATATAGCTTTGCATGTACATATAGTGATTTGTTTGAATTTTAAAATTGCATACTTTTATGCGTTTATGTGCACGAAGCTTTTGGAAACAGAAATCGTGAGCTTTTTTTTGGTGTTAACCCCCCTTAATAAAAAGAAATCTGGAACGACTTTATTACGCGATTCATAAAAGCTTTGTGAAAACTTTAAGATATCAACTTTTCTTAGTGTGATATATTTCAATTTACTTTGGGAAAGTTTGAATTTTTGCATCTTTGGAATTGTTTTTGAGAATATCTGAATAATTTGAAATAACTTATCATGGAAATAATATTGTAATCTGGAAAGAGGGAAAACACTGTACAAAACCATAATTGGTATATAACATGATATATCGAGGTACTGTCTGTGACAGTTTACTGTCTTAAAGCCGAAAATCAAAATTTTTGTTAAGAAATTTTGAGAGTATTTTTTTTCGATCTGCAACACAGGGCGATATCATCAGGACAGCAATGAAACTATGCTACGGCTGCTGTCTACACCACAGTGAACTCAGATATCCAAGCAGTTGCTGCTAGACATATAACGTTTTATTTAAAAAACTAAATAGGAATAATTTTAAGGAAAATTGGTTTTATTCACTTTTAAAATATTTCTGGACATCTAATTCTAATTAATTTGAATTCATTAAATTTCGTTAGTCGCGTACACCGTTTTTTCCTAAAGTACTCCGTTTGTCAGCAAATTGTACTACTCTTGAAATTTTCCAAACGACAGCGCTGCATTGCATTTACCAATATTTAAGTCTGTGATGTGCAAAAAAGAGCATAACACTTGCTGCACTAATATTTTTGCAATCACTGCGATGGCAGATTTCAGATATGATTGTTTTGGCATAGCTTGCGATTTCTAATAAAATAAGCAATAAATAATAATATAAAACATTAAAAAAGTAAAGATAAAAATACCACTTACATTACGGTGTTAATTATGGAAATATATGTTTTTCATAACCTATATATATGAACCTGTGTTGTTTTGTCAAAAAAAAAAATCGTTTTTTAACGTCAACGCACAGAAAGCACACGAGAATAAATGAGTAGGGTTACATGAGTCAGCAGAGCGTCAAAATCTTCAAGGGTTTGACTTTAAACACAAACCCTCACAAAATCGGATTCGACAGCTTTTGGCCGAATGTTCATTAAAACAACATTTCAGGTAAAATATTTTATTGTTCTTAATTTGGTATGGACTAATGCGAACTCAACATCTAGGTAACAAATTTATTGTGTCACAAAAAATATTTAAATTGTTTACATATATATGTTTTTCCAAGTAATTAAAATAAAATTCCAGCTCACTTTGCCACATAGGTATTGTGGCATAATTTTTTCACAATCGATTAAGAGCACAAAGTTATTGTATTTATTTATGAGCCACCCTGCCTTAAAATAATGTGCTGCTATCTGTGAATTAATTCCGCAGTTATAAGCTTTTTCGTAATTCATCCTTGACTTGGAATAGAAAAGCTTTTTCCGTGCATTATTGCGGCGAATTCAGTAGAAGATTGGGATATTCGCTAATTTTTCTGCTTTCCAATATAAACATTGTGCACAAAGAATTCTGGGAAAAGCGTAGGCTGTATACAATAAATCAAAAGGCTGAACTATAATAGAAGTATACGTAAGTACATTTACTTACGTAAAGCGAACGCGCCCTTTAATTTAACAGGCGTACACAAATTAACTTTAACTCGTGTGAGGGAAACTTTCGTTAAGTTTAAATATCCAATTTTCCGTAAGTATAGTGCGCTAAGAATCGCTCATTCCGTAAGAACACGATGTGTCCAAACAATTAAATTATTACTAAATGATTAAAAGTGCAATGTAAAAATTAAAATGGAATAAAAATGGTACTACGAAGTAATAGAAAGCACAAATCTTCAATTAAATAAACTTCCAATTGTTAATTTTTTCACTTTTACCACTTTTTAAAATTGAAAACATTAAATATCAGATAATAACTCTTACGGAATGTGATATATAATTAGGCTAAAAATATCAATTTTTCGTAAGTACAGTTCAGTCTCGTTTGTACTTCAGCCTAAAGTAAAGGCGGCTGGCTACATACGTCTATGCAAATCGTACGAATTGGGAATGCACAAGCACACGCCAAATTACGTCTGCAGTATCAAGGCCGCCCGCTACACACGCTCAAGCAAAGTCATAAGATTTGCATGAGGGTGTGCGCAGAAGCCGGAGCTTGAGTTGAGACTGAAGTCTGACATTTATAAAATAGGCAGAGTACAAGCAAATCTTACGAGTTTGCTATAGAATTGAACTAGACAAAATCGGATGTTAACTTTTGCCTCCTCACGCAACCTATGCTCTTTAGCAAACCTGACGATTTTGATCTATAATTAGTCGTCAGGTTTGCTTTTTGTAACGCAATAGTCTCCACCCGATTTCATTCATGTTAGACTTCAGTCTCAACTCAAGCTCCGATTTGCAAATCGTACGAATGCTTGCACATGTGAAGTCGTACGATTTGCTTGATCGTGTGTAGGTACATATCTTACATGAGCATGCCGAAAGACGAAAGCTTGACTTGAGACTGTAGTTGGGCATGAACATGGATTATTGCATAAAGTAAGATTAGATTATAGACTGCAAGACCAGTCGCGACCGGACGATATTTTTCAGGCAATTTTTAATCGCCCAAAATGAATCACAGTAAAATCATCGTGACTTATGACCTAGAACATATGTATATCAAAAATATATACATATATATGTACGTTCTATGCTCTAAGCTTTATAATCGTTAGTGCGGTTCACACTGATTCATTTTGGGTGATTAAAAATTTCCTGCAAAATATCACCCGTGCGTGACTGGCCTAATATGATAGATACCTCCAGAGTCTTTTCTGTGTTATATAAATAATCGAATTTAACATAAATTTAATTTGGTTGCTTTGACGTAGTGTCATGAGATGAAATATAAAGAGTATAATGACGTTCTGTTTTAGAAGTAATGCTGGTAGAACAGAATGAATTGCAAGATAACTCGGGAATAACGTTCACTTACCTTAAATTTTGTACGCGGGCTTTAAAAAAAAAATCAGTTCGAAAATGAGACAAATCGGACAACTCCTTCGTAGGGTTGCTATGCAAAAATTTCAATTTTACTATATATTTGAGCAATGCTGGAGAACGTGTTGATGTATAGAGCTGAAATGTGATACATGGTATTTTCATAGCAATGGTAAATAAAATGTCAAAAATTAACTAAATAGGGCAACCCCTTCTTGGTGTTGTCATACAAAAATGTGGTTCTTCACTATATATTTGGACACTGCCTGAGGACGCGTCGATGTGGAGAGCTCCAATTTTGCACACCGAATTATTATAAAAATTGCAAATACAAGTTCAAAAATGGACTAAAGTGGTTCACCCTGTCTTGGTGCTGCCATACAAATTTTTGGTCTTTACTATACAGGGTGTTTCCTCCATGGTGGAGGACAGTCAGTTTACACTTTTTATAAAAAAAGTGATGATAGAGATAGAGATAGAGGTTATAGTACAAAAAGGTAATATAATCCGAAAGTTTTAGTTTATACCACATTAACTCCTTATATGAGAGGAGTACTGGGCTGGTTGACCAGTTGTTGGGAAGGGCAAATCCTGCATACAATGAGCTATTAACTGCGAGCGTACGCCCTGTACTTTTTAAGATTTGTGAAAAACTAACTTTTTTTCCTAATTACACTGTAACTCTGAAACGGTTGATATGCCACCCCCCCCCCCCCCCCCCCACCCTGCAATTCTTGGCTTACCTAGGTGAGTACTATCACCTCGTGCTCTACTGACCACCAGGAGGAAACACCCTGTATACGTGGGCACTGCCTGAGAACGTGTCAACAACGTAGAAGCTGGATATTTGTATACCGTATTTTTATAAGAACACTAAATACAATTTCAAAAATGGACTAAATCGGGTAACCCCTTCTTGGTGTTGCCATACAAAAATTGTGGGTGAACATAATCAGTCCAAGACGTTTTTATTGCACAGCAAAGCTCTTCAAAATATGAAATTGGTTATACATAAATAATATAAAAATACATGCGATAAGCTACTTCAAAAATCAAACATGAACAGATGGGTGACCATACGAAATTACATATAGGCATTTATCTAGAGTATAAAAAGAGTTGGTCTTGGACTAATTCTAGCTTTCTTACTTGCTTTTTTTTTCAGTTTTCAAGATCATTCTTGTGTCGTTTGTGAAACCAAGTGCACGCAGCTGTCTTATCGCTTGCAACGAGTAAAGTTGACTGTGAACTTTTGGGATTTTGACTAAAGTGCAACATTACACAAGAAATAAAATGAAAGAAGAATATTCTAAATAATTCCTATATGCAAAATTGCAACTTTTTTTTTTAGCTTCCATTTTCGTACCAAGGCGGCTAGGAGGAAGTTCACGAAAACTAGAATTTCTCCCTCCCAAAGTCATGCTTAACCCAATGTCCCATAAACTGTCCAATGAAAAAGCACGCATTCTCGTTTCTTCGAAGAAGCACGCATTCTCGTTTCGTGGAAGAAGCACAAGAAAAAGCTCTAACCTGCTTCCTTCCTAAGGCATGCCTGTACGAATATCTTATGATATGCCTAATATGGAGGGCATATCAATCTTCACAGAGAAGCGTAACCCCCGGAATATACTACAAGCCCATGATACAAAGATAACAAGGTATGGCCGATTCGAGAGGAACTTTTTGGGTCACTACATAATGCGGACACAAATGTCATTGCCAATGACAAAAGTAATTTTCAAATTGTCAAATTTCCAATTAAAGAAGACAAACTCTTGTAATCTTGTAATCGAAAATGGGTGTTTCTTCAACAGAAATATTGTGGACAGCGTATAAAACTGAAGGAATACAAAAGGGAGTTTATAGAGGATATACATATTTAGACAATATTTCAGGAAATTGAATTGGACAATCGTTACTGGAACTGAACTTACTCTTTTCAGTATAGATATTTTCGGAGAATGTGCTGGAGGAATATCAGGTGGAATAACATTACCTCTAGATGCCGTAACGACAAGAATTATGTAAGCTGATCATGCAACAGGAAGCAAAATAAGTACGTCTCATGTAGTTAAAACGATATTTCGAGGAAAAGGCGTGAGAGGATTTCATTTTAAATTAGAAACTCATCTATAAATAATTATTATATTCAAAATAATAAATCTTACAACTCTTTATATACGATAGCAATTTCATTTTGTTTTACAATACTGAAGGGTATTCTACGATTGCCAGGTATGTTTCCTTTCCATCTTTATAAATGAAGTGAACATTTTTGCCATTTGGCACAATTAATTTTATAGTATCATTGAGCATGGTACCCTCTTCTTCACGCAGTTGTTATCCAAGCCCGTACTTATCAGTATAATCAACCCATTTATATATCCAGAAAACAGGCAATGCTGCTGGATCTGTGTTCTTTCTCATCTCGTAGATTGCCGGCAAGTTGAACTGGATTAGTGTTTATAGTTAGTTTATATAGCTCATATAAATAAATTAATTAATTAAAGTTGTTCTCCTGCTACCCTTGCTCTCATGATTCTCCAACAGATCAGAACATTATTGTGCCATTGTCAACTCAAAATTAAGAAGTTGTCCGATTGTTGCAGTTTTTCGGGATTAGACTGCAACATTACAATTATTATATCAACTTGACACAACGACAGATATCACTGAACGGCAATAGTCGCCACATGACGTAAGCATGCAACTGACAGAAAAGTCGGCCTTACCTTGTTAATATTTGTATCATGCTACAAGCCACGAACAAAGTCGAAAAAAGAGAGCAGCTGACCGGACAGTAGGCGACATCCACAGTCTTCTTGCCTTGTCTTACTTCAAGAGTTTTTCATATAAAAGTTGCGCTATAATTTCCATAAATTTGTTCTACATGTTATTTTTTTTTTTAACTATTAGAAAGAAAACATATTTGGCTGCAATTTGTTTTAACTTCATTTTACTGTGGGAGTGACAGTTTTGGACTTTAGGACCATATTATATTTTTTCCTCCATGACGAGTATACAAAAAGCAGTAAGAGTGAGTTCTTACTGCATGCTCTATTCAGCCTTGTAATTTGTCCGGAGTCGGTGCCTTCGGCGACTTCATGGCTTCGTATTATACTCCTGGGGATTACGAAATAAGTCATCCGGTTTGAATGACGGTGACTCCATTTCCCGCTGAGTTTACATAGTAAGTCTTGATTACATGCATTAAATAATAGAACAAGGATGATTTACAATGCACAATTATTTTATTTCCAGTTAAAGCTAAATAACTCAAAGTTATATTTTTATTACTTTTTCGATAGCGTTTAATAAATCACGAAAAAAATTTAAATAGAAATTGCGATTTTACTAACACTTGATAAGAGAATTTTATTGCCTTGTTTTCGCGACGAGTCTTATCAGTGTGAAATAATTTATTGCAGACTTTGCTTAGCTCTGCATGTATGTAAATGCCCGTTTCACGCAGTGTTACTGAACCATATGATCTACAATTATTGACCCTGGGCTGTATGCGAAAAAAATTAGCTTACGTTCTGAGCTGATGAGCTTTTTGCCAGACCAAAAAAAAAAAATCAAGCGGGTAAATTTGTTGATTATACTCGAGTTAAAAATATTTTTATGCTTGATTTTCACAGTAAAACAGACATTCCGCCTCAATAGATGGACTTTTAAATGGTGGTGTTTTTTATGAATTTCGACACACATTTATAACATAAGGATGGATTTGATAATTTTCGATTTTAACTCTATGAGAACTTCCAAATGCTTGTTATAATTTTTTATCATTTACAATTTAAAAAAAATTATACTCCGCGAGATGTTATTAACATCATTTCTTTTTTGTATTATTCTCTTTCTACTGCTTCGCTTTACGCATTTCCTAACTACTTAGTCCGGTGACACATGATGATACACACTCGATACATCGTACTAAAAACTGGTTTTCTTAACACTATTTTAGAACATTTTCGTGTATAGCCTACTTTAGAGCAGAGGATTAGACTCGGATGATACACGAGTGTTTTATTACATATGCATACGTGTACTCAGTTTGTGTCATATATGTAGATCATATGGAATTGATGAATTTTCTTTGCTGTTACAAGAACGTGTGTCAATCGCGTATAATGCCTAATCTACAATGCATGGTAAAATCACGTCGTCAAAAGGATATCGTTTGCTGAATAATGCATATAAATACACGAAATATGCAACTAATGGTAAACTGAAAAATTAAACAGCTGTTGATCTGTCAATTATCATAAATGTAATTGCTTTCTCGATTGCATTGCAGAATTACATCAAAGAAAATATTTGGTATCAATAATTTATACTATAGTATAGTAAACTAAGAAATCATTTGGGACAAGTCGAATAATATAAAATATTGCTTTAAAGACTGAAAGTACAAGTCCCAGTTTACATCTGTTTTCTTCTAAATTTCCCTACATGGTTATAAATTAGCTGAATACACATGAGGTATTACTAAAAGGTTTTCCAATAAGAGGTGTTATTTTGATATTCAAAGAAAAATGTCATTTTTTGAGATAAACGATCGGATCTTTATTTCATTATAAAGAGGAAGGTATGCCGTTAATAATGGAAAATAACATCAGCCAAATGACCACCACGACCACGCCTACAGGACCATATCATTTTCATGAAATTTTCCATAACCAAATCGCAAAGTGGCTGCCCTATGTCCTCGATAGCCTCACGAATTCCATCTTTGAGGTCTTGAATCGACGCTGGGCTGTTGGCGTAGACCTTCTCTTTCACGTGGCCCCAAAGGAAGAAGTCGCAAGGTGTTAAGTCACATGATCTCGGTAGCCAATTGTGATCACCTCTTCGAGAGATAACACGGTCCGGAAACTTTTCCCGTAAAAGATCAATGGTTTCGTTGCTTGTATGGCACGTAGCGCCGTCTTGTTGAAAGTAAACGTTGTCCAGATCAATACCATCCAATTCCGGCCATAAAAAATCATTAATCATCTGTCGATAGCGCAATCCATTCACCGTAACTGTTGCTCCAGCCTCATTTTCGAAAAAGTAAGGTCCAATGACCCCGCGGGACCATAAACCGCACCAAACAGTCACTCGTTGAAGATAGAGATGCTTTTCAACAATAACTCTTGGGTTTTCCGAGCCCCAGATGCGACAATTTTGCTTGTTGACGAAGTCATCGAGGTGGAAATGGGCCTAATCACTCAAGATGAATTTTGATGGAATTCCGGATCATTTTCATGCATTTCAAGGACCCAATCAGCAAAGACTCGACGTTGTTGATGATCGGCCGGCTTGAGTTCTTGCGCTAACTGAACTTTATAAGCCTTAAGACCGAAATATTTATGCAAAATACGGTGTAATGACGTTTGTGGAATGCCTAATTCCAAAGAACGATGAGAAATGGACAAACCTGGGTTTTCATCAACACTTTCGGCTACAGCAGCAATATTCTCGGCTGTTCTTGAGCGACGTGCACGGGTTTTATTCTTCACATCACTAACTTGTCCCTACAGCTCGAATTTTTCTACCAATTTCTGTATTGCGGTCCGACAAGGTGCTTCACGACGACCCAGAAATGTTCGAGGTTTTTTACGAACCGTCTCTGCCACATTTTCACCATTTTTATAGTGAATTTTAATAATTTCAATGCGTTGTTGAATCGTTCCATTTTTATTAATGGCGTAGTTTCTACTTGTCAAATGTCAAAAAATGACAGCTCCAAAAGTGACATCTACCGAAATAGCGGGATAATTAAAATAAGACCTCTTATTGGAAAACCCTTTATATGGTTTCTGCCAAAACCCTCGAGAATATTCATAAGTCTTCTCGAGGGTTTTGTTTCTGCTGAATAACTAGTACACATAAGCTCGTGCTCATGTCGTCAAATGAGTGAAAGAGAAGAGACATTTTTGCACGCAAGAGTGTGAGGCAAACACAAAAATCCATGTCGTGTTGATTGACGCCGTGGTTTTGCCATGCATTGTAGATTAGGCATAAACTACGTGTACCATGGGCTGATACACACTCGATACAAAAACCGGTTTTACGTCGTGTCTTGTCTCGAATGTGTATCATCGTGTGTCAGTCAGGGAACTTAGTAGTTCTTGTCTTCCGCTTTCCAATTGTATTTTAATCTTATTTTTCTATTTGCTTTTTCTTATCTTCTAGTTTTCTCATTCACGCTCTTTAGATTTCAGATTTAGTTTAATTACGTTTGCTTTTTTCTTTTTTATATTTCTTCCTCCCTCTTTTTCACATTTTGGTTTTAGTTTTATTTCTTCAGTTATTAGTTTATTTTTTTCATTTACTTCTTAAAATTTGTATTGCTTTATCTTTTTGCTTTGTAAATTTGTTAAAATTTGTTACCCCTCTAATTGAAAGGTAGTATCAAAAATAATATAACATAAAGATGTCGCATGACCATGCTTGGATTGTACCGTAATCCCCTGAATATAAAGCCATGAACAAAGTCATAAAAAGAGAGCAGCGGGCCGGTCAGCAGGAGACATCCACAGTCTTTTTGCCTTGTCTTACTGCAGGAGTTTTTCACATAAAAGTTGCGTGTATTTTGTTCAAACGCTATAATTTCCATAAATTTGTTCTAAATGCAATTTTTTTTAACTATTAGAAAGAAAACATATGTGGCTGCAATTTGTTTTACTTCATTTTGCTGTGGAAGTAACAGCTTTCGGTTTTAGGACCAGTTTAAAATGAAAGTTTAGTTTTTCCTCCATGACGAGTATACAAAAAGCAGTGAGAGTGAGCTCTTACTGCATGCTGTATCCGGTGATACCTTCTCAGACATTAACAACGCCACTGCATATCGCTCTCTGTTTTTAATTTCTCTGAGAATTTTATTTTATTCTCTTTACAATATCCTGAAATAAGAAAAAATACATTACCTACTTGTATTGTTTTTCCTAACCCCCGGAGTATAATACAAGCCATGAAGTCGCCGAAGCCACCGACACATTGTACAGCAATGCATTGTTTACGTCAGATATGATTTTCGTGTGTGATATAATATGTATGAATGAAGTAGGTATAAATTTCAAATGAACATATTCGTACAAGAGAAAATTTGTCGGAAATTAGAATTATTGGATTGGGTAGACAATATGCATAATCAAGATTTGAATAAGATCTTGAATCGTCGCACAGGTATGGGACATCGGGTCACACAAGTAATTGTATGGCATTATATTTAATCACGCGATTGAGTGTCAAAAAATATCTAGCAGAATTTATGACTAATTATGACTGTCCTTATGAGTCAATAAAAGGTATCAGGGCAAAATAATTATTAATTGTTATTTTTCGGTTTTTAGATAAGAAATGATAATTATTTTTAATTTTTATTTTTCATAGTCAAGGATAATTACGAGTATTTTTGATTTTAATTTTTTTCTTTATCAGAAATAAAAATCATTTGCCGATTTATATTTTCCTAATCGGGGATAATAATTATTTTTGATTTTGAATTATTTTTAGTCCAATATAAAATAATAATTGCTATCTTCGGCTATGAATAAAATATATTAAAAAAAAACTTTTAAAATAAATAACTTTCGAAAATAATTGCACTAAATGGTAAATAATTTTTTCTTTCTCAGTGATATAAACAAGAAAAGTCATTACAAAATAAGAAATTACAACCCAGATTAAATCTTAAAAGTTTGGGCATGAGTTCCAGTTAGGCAATTGTTTTTATAGTTAGTAAGATTTAACCTGAGTTCTAGCATTTTTTATTTTGAATAGGAACTTTTCTATAGAATTGAGAAAAAATATTTTTTTTTATCATTTTAATGTAATTTATATACGAAAGTTATTTATTTAAAAAAAAAAATTTAATGTATTTTATTTTCTAAATCATTACATTTTCGCTAGAAACTCATAACGGTACATAATCTATGTGGCACGTTCTCTTGCGAATGTTGTGGGGTAATTTTATTTTCCATGTCGTAAGTAATTTAGAAGTTTATCGCACTTTCATGTAAGTACTCCCATGTCAGAAAAAGTTTACATGAAAAATCTGCAAAAAACTTATTTCACATCAAAATCCATATAAATTAATATTTAGTTTCGATTGAACTAATAAAAATCCAAAGAAATAATTTTAGAAAGATTTTTAATTTAAAAATTAATGTTTTTTAATTATTTCCGATAATAAACCATTGTTCAGTCCACATACATATTTATGTTGCGACGAATCCCTCGTTGAATTCCTGCACATCAATTACATCCCTCGATGAAAACTTTTTCCTAAAAAATACAAAAATGTAAAAAAGGTAATATTGGTCTAAGACCAATTCTTATGATACCCTAGATGAATGTCCATATGATATTTCCTATGGGCACCCATTTGAGCAATTTTAATTTTTGCAGTGGTTTTTCGCATATATTTCTAGAACGGTTCGTCGGACAGAAAAAATGATTATGACAATTTTATAGAATTTCATATTCTAAAGAAGTTTTTAGTACAATAGAAATGTTTAGGACTGATCGTTTTCACACTATCCGTAAAAAGCCAATATTTTATATAGCAACACCAAGAAGTATTTGCCCGATTTAGTCCATTTTAGAAATTTTATTTGCTACTATATTGAAAACACTGTGTACCAAATTTCTGCTCTCTACGTAGACGAGTTCTCATGCAGTGTACAAATATATAGTGAAAAACGAAGGTTTTGTATGGCAACCCTACGAAGGAGTTGCCCGATTTGTCTCATTTTCGAACTTAATTTTACTTTTTTTTTTTAAAGTCCATGTACAAAATTTCAGCTCCCTAAGTATACGCGTTCTCGAGTTATCGTGCCCACAAACAGACAGACGGACGGACGGACATGCAAAAATCAAAAAACTTTTAATATTATGCGTGGGTGTCCAATTCATTTGGCTCTACCATCATTATTTCGAGGTGTTACAAACGGAATGACAAACTTAGTATACCAGTATGATTTCATCTAGGGTATAAAAAGGGAAACACAAAGAATCAATGTATCATATTTTAATGAGAGAAACTTATCTGATTCCTCAAACGTCCTGAACAAATACAATCCATCCCAATCCTGCCTAAAGCCGCCCATCATATTTTTTGAGCTGAAATGAAATAGCAAATACATTAATAATATGTAGAATAAATACAAATAGCTTAAACTTAAGGGGGTCCTAGCAGAACTGCTTGTGGCTCCTCTTGTTATAATGTTCTTGTTTTTTTATTTTTACAAAAAAAACTTGCATGAATTGTGTTATCGTGAATAAGTTTCTTTATTGTGGTTTTTATTTTTTAATGATTTTCTTACACTCTTTCTTTCTTTACACTATTTACTTTTTACAATTATTTTATTTTATACTAAATTATCCTTTCGAGTATACGGAACTGACAAGACTATTTTTACAAAAAACAAAACTTTTTTTTTTTATCATTTTCAAAGGCTCCTTAATTTAATTGTCGCAAACGTAACTAGTAAAGAAAAATCGACAAAATGGGATATCGAGTGAAGTGGGAAGCATAAAGTATTTAGTTACAAAAACGTTTAATATGGACGTCGCCACAATACTCCCCCACCAGCAAGACCGGAAGAGTCTAGCGATAACGAGCAGGAACGTTTATGGTTCGTCCAGAACGGGTTACGTGCTGGTGAAGACTAGTATCATTGTCAGAAAAGCTGACCGAACGGCAAGGAATTGAGACGTTTGGTTGAGCGATGTCATCCTTCGAGCTTGCACTATCGTTTGCTGGCTGCGGTTTACTTGACAAGTTTACATCTGTCACCTCTTCAAAACATGGTTTCAGGCGGTTAATGGAAATGTTGACTTCTCTTCCTTTAATGCTCAGAGTAAAGTATTTCTCCGTCCTCTTAATAACCTCGTATGGACCTTCGTATGGTGGCTGTAAAGAGGCCCGAAGAGCGTCAGTACGTACAAAGACGCGAGAGCAAAAGTCCAGATTTTTGAATTTAAATAATTTCGTTAGCGAATGGTCTGAAGCCGGAACGGGCTTAATTTGAGACAAAGAACTTCGGAGGGCTGCTATGAATTCATTTTGTGGCTTGAAGGAACTACACTTTCCCCGTAAACCATCTCCATAATGGTGAGGCAGTACTTGAAATTTTGAGAAGGCGGTAACGGGCCGATGAGGTCAATATGAATAACCTCGAAACGATTTGAATACACTGAGAACTTACCGGGAGCATTCTTAACGTGTCTAGATACCTTGCTTCTCTGACAAGGGAGGCAATTTTGGGTCCAGTTACGGATATCTTTTTTTATTGAAGGCCAAAAGAAACGTGAAATTGCCATCTTTACCGTGGTCCTAACGCTAGGGTGAGCGAGCGAGTGTACTGACTCGAAAACTTGCTTTCGAAATGCCTCGGGAATAAAGGGTCTGGTACCTTTAGCGGAGTGTTCACAGTAGATTTGGAAATCTGTACCTAAAACAGGGATCTTTTTAAATTTAAGATGCGAGTTCTCCAGAAAATGTCAGTGGTTTGCTGGGAAGCGATAGCTTTGAAATCGATTGCGCTGTTGACATGAATTTCGTCAATTCGAGAGAGCGCGTCAGCTACTACGTTATCTCTACCCGAGATATGTTGAATGTCCGTAGTAAACTGGCTAATGAAATCTAAGTGCCGCAACTGACGAGGAGAGGCTTTGTCCAGCTTTTGTCTAAAAGCAAAAGTTAAAGGCTTATGATCAGTAAATAAAGTAAAATTTCTACCTTCCAAAAAGAAACGAAAATATTTGATAGCTGTATAAGCGGCAAGTAACTCGCGATCGTAAGCACTATATCTGGTCTGAGTTTGCGAGAGTTTAACTGAAAAGAAAGCTAATGGTTGCCAATCCGAACCTATTTTTTGTTGTACTGCGGCTCCTAGTGCTATGTCAGAGGCGTCTGCCATGACAGCTAGCGGAGCAGAAGTCGAAGGGTGTGCCAGTAGAGTAGCTTGGCTTAGGTGTTGTTTAAGACTCTCGAAAGCTTCCACGGAATCTTCAGACCAACCAATTTTACGTGCACCATCTTTTTTCGATCCAGTTAGGTACACATTTAATTTGGCTTGATGTTGCATGAGGAAGGAAACGCCGATAGAAATTTACCATCCCAAGGAAACGTCGTAGTTCCTTAACGGTTTGAGGGCGTTTAAACTTGGTGATGGCATCCACTCGCTCAGGGGAAGGTTTAATACCATGTCGGTTAATTATATGGCAGAGAAATTGAATTTACTTTAGTGAAAATTGGCACTTGTCCATATTAATAAACAAGCCGTGGTCTTTAAATCGACTAAAAATTTGCCTCAAATGCTCAATATGTTCGGATTCGGTCCTTGATGCTACTAAGACATCGTCTAGGTAGACGAAACAGAACGGCAAATTACGGAGTACAGAATGGATAAATCTTTGAAATGTTTGCGCTGCATTGCAAAGGCCGAAAGTCATTCGAACAAATTCAAATAAGCCGAAAGGTGTACAAATTGCAGTTTTAGGAATATCTTCAGGTTCTACAGGAATTTGGTGGTATGCTTTAGCAAGATCCAAAGTTGAGAAAATCAGACATCCATCGAGTTGATGGGCAAAATCCTGAATGTGTGGAATAGGGTAACGGTCTGGGATTGTGCAAGCGTTTAAGCGCCTATAATCCCCACATGGCCTCCAGTCACCATTCTTCTTCATGACCATGTGTAACGGTGAGGACCAGCAGCTGTCGGAGGAGCGACAAATGCCCTGTTCGAGGAGGAAGTCGAACTCCTTTTTGAGTTACCTTATGCTCCACAGGTTTAGTGAAACCGTTGTCAACCGTAATTGACGGAAATTGCTGCAATAATTTTTGTACCTGAGGATCAATTGACGGTTTGACAAGAATCGAAAGAGAAGAATTTTGTGCCTTAACTAGGCGCGCTGGAGTTTTGAGTGATGTTAGGGGGTCAACGAGATGACGCTTACTAACGTCCACCAACAGTCCGTAATGCCCAAGGAAATCAGCGCCTAAGATGGGTTTTGGAATATCCGCGATAATGAATTGCCATTGAAAATTTCGTCGTAAACCCAAATCCAAAGTTAAAATTTTCTTACCATACGTGGAAATTGGAGAAGAATTTGCTGCTGCTAAATAAAAATTGCTTTTAAATTTTTTACTGACTTTTGAAACTGGTATAACCGATACATCAGCTCCTGTATCAACAAGATAATATTGCCGCGTGGATTTGTCAAAAATGTAGAGGCGATTACTAGAAGGGCCCTGCCTTCCACTCGCCAAAGGAGGGGGGCCTATTAGTTTGTTGAAGCAGAATCACAAGCTGAAAAACAAGGATTTATTTTGGAAAAATTACAAGGATGTATACATTTAGTCGCCTTATTACCAAAACGGTCGTGGTACCAACAAAATTTACCAGAAGTCACACTGCTAGGAGAAGTAGGATGATTCCTGCGACTAAAAGCTGGTAAGCTGGATCTGTAGGAACTGTAAATGGGTTACTAACTGTACAAATCTCGGAAGTGGTGCTCACTTCGGCAATCTTATCAGCACAGGATGCGAGGACTTCCAGAGTTCCGGGGTTGCAAGATAAAATTGCTTGCGTGTTGCCAGGAAGACGTTGTAGCCATAGAGATTTTAAAATCTCGTCGCTGAGTCGGCCTTGGTTCAAGGAGCGCATCTCTCGAAGAAGTTGTGACGGCTGAAGATCTCCTAACGACATTTCCGTTAGCAGCTGCCTGATATTCTGACTTTCACTGCCAGAAAGACGAGAAATCAACATTTCTCTTATCTTCGTGTACTTATTATCTGCAGGTGGCTCCAAAACGACATCACTCACCAAACGTATCACGTCCGATTCCAACGCACTCAGAACGATGTAATATTTCATCTTGTCCTGTGTAATTCCCGCGAGCTCAAATTGAGCCTCCAGCTGGACGAACCATAACTCCGGACTGGCTTTCCAAAATGGAGCCGGCTTCACTGAAACTGCCCCAAGCCTTGGCGGCGGCGAAGCGCGATTGGACGTGTCCTCAATAGAAATACTCTCTTCTCCAGAGGTCATAATGCACTTAAGTTTAACTAAAAACTCTCCCTCATACACAACACTCGATAACTTAACACACGAAAAAAATTCAACACGCGACGCGACACGAGACTTAAAGACTTTTACCACAAGTTACGTTTACGTTACAAGTGTTTTAATTTCTAACCAAAACTATTGGAATGGAGAAAAAGAATATTTATAGGGAAGAGAATGTGTATGAACAAAAACTGCTTAAAATAAGGTAGTTGTAAAACTTCAAAAAGAAATATGTATAAAAGTTTATATATATAAATTTGTAAAATAAAATTGAAAATATTTTGAATTAAACGACTTATCGTCCTTTTCACAGGTGCTGCGATTATTGTTGCTGCTGTTATTGTTACTGCTGTTGCTATTCTTTTTTAGATTGTTGCTGCTTTCGGTGCGGTTGTTGCTGATTATGTTGCTGTTGTTGTTTATGCTGTTAATGTTACTGCTTTTTTTGTTCCAGTTGAAAAATGGAGTCGGAGGGCTGGGTCTCCGCTGGAAATAATCCTGGCTCCAATTGGGTTGCTTTCTTGGTCTTTGAGCAACGCCCTGGTCCCTTACCACTGGAGGGGGGAAACCAGAAGCCGTTGCCAAAAACTTTCGTCGGGGTCACCAATAAGGGGGTCCTAGCAGAACTGCTTGTGGCTCCTCTTGTTATAATGTTCTTGTTTTTTTATTTTTACAAAAAAAACTTGCATGAATTGTGTTGTCGTGAATAAGTTTCTTTATTGTGGTTTTTATTTTTTAATGGCTTTCTTACACTCTTTATTTCTTTACACTATTTACTTTTTACAATTATTTTATTTTATACTAAATTATCCTTTCGAGTATACGGAACTGACAAGACTATTTTTACAAAAAACAAAACTTTTTTTTAATCATTTTCAAAGGCTCCTTAATTTAATTGTCGCAAACGTAACTAGTAAAGAAAATTGACAAAATGGGATATCGAGTGAAGTGGGAAGCATAAAGTATTTAGTTACAAAAACGTTTAATATGGACGTCGCCACAAACTTACCCAAAATTCCACTTCCCTCCAAATGTTTACATTTTTGTAATGTCATCTAATGACATTTCGTCAAACAGCTGGTCTCACACAATCAAAATTGGACCATCGAACCAAGCGTTGCTAGAGCAACACAATATGAAGCTGGGACATGGCTGTTCACGGCGGCTATAAAAAGGCGGCGAGCCACAGCTAAATCACCATTCGGTTTTCAGAGTCCAATCTGAAAGCATCCTCCACCAGAGTCTAATCTGTTTCCTATCCGTTGAACAAAAGTATAATTTTGTTCTATCCTTCATATAGAAGTTTAATTCTATTATTGTAGAAGTATAATTCTACTCATATCCAGCATCCAATTTTGCGTATATTATAATTTCAGAGTTTAATCTGAAAATATCCTCCATCAGGGTCTAATCTGAATCCCATTCTCGGAGCAAAAGTATAGTTTTGCTGTATCCTTCATATAGAAGTCTAATTCTATTAAAATCCACACTCCCAAAAATCTGACACTTGATCCCCAATCGTGTAACAGAAGTGTAATTCTGCTTACACGCCCCAGCACGTTGTAGCAGGAGTATAATTCTGCCTACGCGTTTCAATACTCACTGTAACAGAAGTATAATTCTGCTTACACGCTTCAGCACGTTGCATCCGAAGTTTAATTCTGCTACATCGTTGCTCTCTTTCTCAGGAATTCCTACTATGTGCTTAAATTTGTCGCTATCTAATTTTGAAGAAATAAAAACTTTCTTCTTCTTCTTTCCAGAAACAAAAATAAGAACTGAGAGTGTGGGCAAAGCAGCACGACCTTTATATTGCATTTTTATTTTGGATTTTTTAAATTGTCGTCATTATTGTTGTTGAATTTCAATTGAAAAATTGAGAGGATTCTGGAAGGATATAAATTTTTCATACTAACAGACCATTCTCCTTCAACATGGCTTTTCCGACAACAAAATATTTCAGACAGATTAGCTCGTTGGGATTTTACGACTTCAACATTTTGATTTTGATATCAAATATGTAAAAGGTAAAAACAATGTCGTCCCAGACGCGTCATCTAGAATTTCTCAAATTAGTCTGATTCAATGCCTTCCAGACAAAGCGATACTTGGTACTTACTAATGTGTGACAGAGTGAAAAACGACCCAAATAAAATGAAAAATTGGAAGCTCGAAGGATTAGCACTCTATATTAAACCAAATATAGAATCAGTCCGTAATTACGAAAATGGATGGAAAAGAGTCGTCCCTGAATCCGCTCGGAAGGTCGTTTTAAAAGAGTGTCACGACTCCCCACTCGCGGCACACTTGGGAACATTTAAAACCCATAAACGAGTGCTTGAACGATATTTTTGGCCGGGAATGGCTAAAGATATTGCCGATTACGTAAAACTCTGCGAAATATGTTTAAAGTCCAAGCCTACTACCAAGCCACCCCTCGGGTTACTAGGCAAGTTCAAGGAGGCCGTTCGGCCTTGGCAAATGATCGCAATTGACCTAATGGGTCCATTACCCAGATCCACATAAGGCAACACATGCATATTAGTCGTCTGCAATTGGTTCACGAAGATGGTGTCCCTCTTCCCCATAAGAAATTCACTATAAAAATGGTGAAAATGTGGCAGAGACAGTTCGTAAAACTCGAACATTTTTGGGTCATCGTGAAGCACCTTGTCGGACCGCAATACAGAAATTGGTAGAAAAATTCGAGCTGTCGGGACAAGTTAGTGATGTGAAGAATAAAACCCGTGCACATCGCTCAAGAACAACCGAGAATATTACTGCTGTAGCCGAAAGTGTTGAAGAAAACCCAAGTTTGTCCAATTCTCGTCGTTCTTTGGAATTAGGCATTCCACAAACGTCATTTACACCGTATTTTGCATAAAGATTTGGGTCTCAAGGCTTATAAAGTTCAGTTAACACAAGAACTCAAGCCGGCCGATCATCAACAACGTCGAGTCTTTGCTGATTGGGTCCTTGAAATGCATGAAAATAATCCGGAATTCCATCGAAAACTCATCTTGAGTGATGAGGCCCATTTTCACCTCGATGGCTTCGTCAACAAGCAAAATTCTCGCATCTGGGGCTCGGAAAACTCAAGAGTTATTGTTGAAAAGCCTCTCTATCCTCAACGTGTGACTGTTTGGTGCGGTTTATGGTCCCGCGGGGTCATTGGACCTTACTTTTTCGAAAATGAGGCTGGAGCAACAGTTACGGTGAATGGATTGCGCTATCGACAGATGATTAATGATTTTTTATGGCCGGAATTGGATGGTATTGATCTGGACAACGTTTACTTTCAACAAGACGGCGCTACGTGCCATACAAGCAACGAAACCATTGATCTTTTACGGGAAAAGTTTCCGGACCGTGTTATCTCTCGAAGAGGCGATCACAATTAGCCACCGAGATCTTGTGACTTAACACCTTGCGACTTCTTCCTTTGGGGCCACGTGAAAGAGAAGGTCTACGCCAACAGCCCAGCGTCGATTCAAGACCTCAAAGATGGAATTCGTGAGGCTATCGAGGACATAGGGAAGCCACTTTGCGATTTGGTTATGGAAAATTTCATGAAAAGGATATGGTCCTGTAGGCGTGGTCGTGGTGGTCATTTGGCTGATGTTATTTTCCATTATTAACGGCATACCTTCCTCTTTATAACGAAATAAAAATCCGATAATTTATCTGAAAAAATGGCATTTTTCTTTGAATATCAAAATAACACCTCTTATTGGAAAGCCCTGTACATAAGAGTGAGTGAGATGCTGCAGGAAAGATTTGTAAAAGCTGGGTGCAGAATTGTCAAATGTGATTTTGTTTTGTGAGCAGATTTAGTCAACTTAAAATTCTTTTGCGAAATTTAACACAAGTACCGAATCAATTCTTTTCAAAACTATTTATCTTTGAACTTTATTTAGTGCAAAGTTTTATAGTGCCACTAGTGCCTGTTAAAATCTTCATATAAATTAAAAAAACAGAAATGAAGTGTTCGGTCAGTGTTTGCAAATATAAATTGGATTATAAACTAGGGAAATCCTGTTTGATGCAACTGCACTATCTAAGTTATCTTTTGTTAATAGAAGCAGAGATTTATATAAATTAATTATTTGAATTATTTCAAAATAAAGTAGAAAAAGAACATTGTTTACAACAGATGCGAACAGTACGAAACCTTTGTTTACTTTTTGCAAATTGACAATTTGCTTAGAATAGGGATGGCGGGTAAATACATGTAAAAATGGACTACCAACACAACCAGAAATTCATTACGCAAAATCTGGCTCTTAGATATGAAAAAATTTTACCAGCAATTTTAATGTGAAATATGTATTTGGAGACCGTGTAAAATTTTATTTTGCCAGAACTCAATTGTAGACTTAACCGATATGATAATATAATAATTCAATTTTCATTATACGCTACGAATTTGTGATACAATTATTATTTATATCAATAACTGTAAGTTGATCAAAATTTTTCTGATGACATGCATCTGGGCACAAGTGTTGCAGAATGATCATGATTAATATGTGTGGGTTGGCCCATGACACAGAGATAACAAGCTATGGCCGATTCGAAAGGAATTTTTTGTATTACTACGTCATGAGGTGACAATGTCATTTCCAGCGAATTTGCTTTGAGTTTTTCGTATTTTGCGTTTTCAATATGTTAAAATGTTTAACAAAATATTAGTTTCTTCGTTTAAATCACTTCGGGAAAAGTAATTATGTGCTAGTGAGAAAGCAAAGAAATTTTTAGATTGAAATTGAGACAAACAAATTTGTGACAATTGTTGCCAAAGCAGGCAAGCAACCAATTAACAGCTAATTCGGCCATAACTTGTTAATCTTTGTATCATCGGTTGGCCCATAAAATGGTATTAAGTTCATTAATGGATGGATATATATGAATTTTAAGCGATCCTTTTTTTTCTGAATATAAATCATTCTATTTCTATAGTACAGTAACTATAATTTGCAAAACCTTTAAATTTTTCTGCAAATTTGTACGTAGAAAAATAACGTAGAATTATACAAAAGTGTATTTTTAATGTAACGGAATATCTTTATAAGCCATTTAATCCCACAAGAAGAAAGAAGTCAATCCATGGTATGCACACATTTTAAGATTAGCTGAGGATAATCAGCGTGGCTCCTTTATCTATAGAACATTTTAACATTGTCCGACAATTGGTGATTTTAGCCTACTTAAACTTATATATCTTATGAGAGTTTTAGATATTATAATTATTCTTTTTAGGTATGCTGTTAGCAAAATTGGAGGCCCTGTTTACTCTATTGGAGCTGGAGGACGAGTAGCAAGCTCTGCTGAAGTGCAAAGAGATTTCAGTGTCGAATTAGATTTTAATGCAGTTATGCTTGAAAATTTAGAAATGGAAAATAAATTGAATCGACAGAGTGCTACGTGCACGTATTTTCAATTGGGAAATCCAAGAATATTAGCTCTAGAATGCCGAATATCAAGAAAATAATACCATTTCTTGCAAATCTGAAGATAAAGAGCTGATTCAGCAGATCTGCAACCTAGAAAGATGCCCCACTAGTTTTAATGGGGTGGTAACTGGCAATGGATATGCTTCATTAATCATGATGCTTCATTATCATTATTTACTTAGAAAGCTGAAATTTTGCACACGAGCATTTCGAGAAAAAAGGAAATTTAAGATCGGAAATGGAATAAATCAGGCAACTCCTTCGTTGAATTGCCTTGCCATACAAAACTTTGTTTTTCCTGTATATATTTAGACACCGCTTGAGAACGAGTCGACGTAGAGAGCTGGAATTTTGTACACAGCATTTTCATAAAAATGATGAGTATAATTTCAAAAATAGAATAAATCCCGCAACCCCTTCTTGATGTTGCCATATAAAAATTTAGGATTTTTACTGTGAATACGATCAGTCCGAGATGTTTTTATTGTACTGAAAAGTTCTTCAGACTATGAAATCCTAGTAAATTGGTTACAATAATTTTTACTGTCCGACGAACCGTTTTAGAAATATATGCGAAAAACTACTTCAAAAATCAAATTTTCTAATTTCAGGACTATTATTGGGATACATTCATAATTTATTAAAACCATGAATTTGAAATAACTTTTTTTTAGAAAACCATATAATTATATGTTACTAAATTATTCTTATTTTATTCTTATTTTTAGGAAATATTCTTATTGTTGTTTAATTTAAACATACATTGGTTGAAAAAAACAACGGGAATCAATGAAATAGTTTGCTTCATGTAAAGAAACTTGGTTTTAACACTGATTAACGTTTTAGAAAGTTATACACATTTTTGGAAAACAATACTTGCTTGAAGAATATTCTTCTTCAATATTATGTCAGTCTGCCCCCTACTGCCCACCCCACAACAATACGCTGGCTACGGCAATGTCTATAAAGAGTCTTCCTTTCATTATTGAATTTTCGTAGAATTGCAAAGTAGTTTTATGATGATTTAAGCATCTATAAATAGAGAAACGGTTACTACAATCATTCAGGAATTTATAATCAAAGCTTCTTTAGTATATCCATTAGACTTTCAAGCTCTAGACATTTTTATTGTAACCGAGTTGCGTTTGGAATGTTTGCACATGGTTTCTGATAACAGTCATTATACAGTATATAGTACATTATTAACTCAGTATCATCTTCTCTAACCTCTACAATTTTAAAATCAATTTTTTTTACGTACTAACGACCAATAGTTAATTGAATATATGTTCATATTACAAACAAATACAAACACGATATCTTTTGACGAAGTGTCCGCGCTGTGTCCAGACATAGACATTAAATATGAAATCAGATGCAGAAACGTACCTCCAGAAGTGCATACCATTGATTCACGCAAAGCGTGGTGGGCAAAACAACTAAAAAAAGAGGGTAACACCGATATGAATAACTCTCAAATCAAATCTTATTTAGAGCCTTCCATAGATTTGGAGCAATGTAACCTTATCTTAAACGAAATTGAGAGCGACCTCACTGAGGACAGTTTCTCAGAAGTTATAATGGTTCGTTTAGGTTTCCTGAATATTCGCTTAAATAGAATTGACCCTACTCCTGAGCTCGAACAATCTAAAGCTGAATTACTGGCAAAGGGCTTAAACTTAATAGAGCAAATAGAAATCAGACAATATAAGCTTTGGAAAGCTGAAAAAATCAAGAAATCCACACTTAAGAAAGAAAACAACCTAGAGTTTCAATGAAAGAATAGGTCGACTAAATTTAATGTCCAACGACTTAGATAACATTGATCTGCAACAAAAAAACCCAAACACCAATCGCGATCAGGGAAACTATTATTTAATAATGCATTGTCGTCACCTCGACTAGATTTTATCGTTTCAAAAAAAGCCCCAACCCTTTATAAATGGGGAATAAAATACTCTGGTGATGATAAAGCCTCTGCGTCAGAATTTTTACAAGGAGTTGCTGACAACTCCCGCTCACGTCAAGTAACAGAGCAGGAGGTTTTATTGGGCTTGACCGACCTATTAGAAGGGTCAGCCCTTAGGTGGTATAGACGCAAAAGATTTGAATTTCCATCATACCAACAATTCGTTGAATCCTTCCTAAATGGATTCGAACCAACATCTCATTCCGAAAGCCTGCTCGACTATCTTAGAGGCCGGAAGCAGTTTGAAACGGAAAGCATAGTGCAATATATTTCTTATATGGAAGACCAGTTCTTCCGGTTGCAGCATATACCCAATGAAAATACAAGATTAAAAATTATCAGAAATAACTTACAGCCGCAATACATTCGAGCCACTGCTCTCCTTAACTTTTCTTCTGTCGATCAACTCGAGCAGACTTGTAGTAAGATTGAGTTTAGCGAAGCTCAGGCTGAGGCAAATGGTGCTTTCAGCACTCATACAAGAAACACTATTAATCCATTTGTGAGTTATACTAATAATAGAGGCTTTCCTTTTGCAAAAAAGTATAATTTAAATCAAGCTAGGAATCAGAATCCAAATACAGTCGTGCACAATCCGAATTGGTTTGTTTCAAACACTGCAAACACACCGAATGTAACAAACAATGGCAATCTGCGAAGTTCGTCATTAAAATCGTGGGAATCAAGGTATGCCAATATCAACAGGGAAAAAATCAATAACTCAAACACAAATTCTATTAGCTACTTTCATAGAGATAATTTTAATAGAACTAGCATACCACAACCAAATGTGAATATCAACTGTATATCAAATAATGATCCCCCCATGGTTTCTCGGGATCAAGCAAACGTTTCGCACCCACAGGGGTCTAACTCCCAACATACAGATACCCGTTCCCACACAACACCTTCTGACAGCGCTGACTTAAATTCGGAAAACTAACCCGAAGCTTCTTCGCGGTGGACCGACGCGGATTCAACATATGCTACAGGGTTTTCAGCATCTTCGTCTGCCTTCTGGTATGAAACGCCGCCAATGGAATGGTCAGAGGCGTGACATTGAACATAGAAGGGTTTGGAAAAATCCGGGGCTGTGAGTACGGGGGTTTTTACCAGCGCGGTTTTTAGGTCTAAGAATGATTGATCTGCAGTTTTATTCCAGACTAAGGTTTGACGTTTGCGTCCACCTTTCGTGAGATTGTGAAGGATGCCTACGATCTGTTCAATCTTTGGGACAAAACTCCTATACCAAGAAGCAAGACCTATGAAGCGTCTTAGTTCCGTAGAGTTTTTGGGACGCGAATAGTCTAACATGACCTGTACTTTGTCGGGGTCCGTTCTTAGGCCTTGTTTGTCTACAATGTAGCCTAGATACTTGAGATTGCTTCTTATGAATTGGCATTTCTCAATATTAACCGTAAGATTAGCATTTTGTAATTTCTCGGCCACTCTTTCCAAGGTTCGAATATGATCCTTAAATGAGTCCGTTGCGATGATTAAATCATCTAAGTATGTGAATATATTTTCCTCTGTGGGACCAAACAGTTTATCCATTAGATTTTGCTGGGTTGCTGGGCTATTGGTAAGACCGAACGGCATTACTTTAAATTGCCATAAGCCATGACCTGGTACTGAGAATGCGGTTTTTTCTTTTGAGCTTTCAGTTAAGGGAACCTGCCAAAATGCATCTTTGAGATCGATAGATGATAGATATTTGGCTCTATTTAGTCTGCTTAAAATCGCGGAAATTCGTGGAAGAGGATAGGCGCATTTTTTGGTGACTGAATTTAATTTTCGGCTATCAATACATAGCCGATCCCTTTCATTAGACTTTTTGACTAATATTACCGGGGAGCACCAAGGACTTACCGATGGTTCTATAACCCCTAATTGTTTCATTCTATTAAGTTCATTACCTAATCTTTCCTGAACCTTTGAGGATACATCATACCCCCGCTGCACTATGGGTAGTGAGTCTCCCGTATCTATGTCATGAGCTATTAGGTTGGTTCTGCCTAATTGTTTCTTGTTTAGATTTTCGAATATTTTTCGCACCATTTTTAGTTGACCCCTTTCTTCCTCATTTAGAGACACGAGATCTAAGATTTTGTTTTGGTTGGGTTTAGCGTCTGAAATACTATAACAAGCCCATGTTTGTGCTTTACGAAAAAGACTAATTTCGAAGGCATTCCAGAGGTCTACGCCCCATATTAAGGTTTGATTTAAGGTTTCTACTGCTACCACGGGTATTTTATTGAGTTGATTTTGGAATTCTGTTGGTACATGGAATGTGCCTGTTACCTTGTGGCTTGAATTATCAGCTGTTTTGACTATGGAAGTATTCGTGTATTGTTGTTTTAATCCCAGGGAGCTTAAAATTTGTATGCCTAATTTACCCGCTACAGAGCAATGTGCCCCATTGTGTAATAAGCCAGTTATTTCAATCCCCATTACTTTAACAGTTAAATATGGTCTACTGTCCGATATATTATTTAAGAATACTAATTTCCTGTGATCAGAAGTATTTGTGGAGTTCTTCTGTACGAATCCGCGTCGGTCCACCGCGAAGAAGGTTCGGGTTAGTTTTCCGAATTTAAGTCAGCGCTGTCAGAAGGTGTTGTGTGGGAACGGGTATCTGTATGTTGGGAGTTAGACCCCTGTGGGTGCGAAACGTTTGCTTGATCCCGAGAAACCATGGGGGGATCATTATTTGATATACAGTTGATATTCACATTTGGTTGTGGTATGCTAGTTCTATTAAAATTATCTCTATGAAAGTAGCTAATAGAATTTGTGTTTGAGTTATTGATTTTTTCCCTGTTGATATTGGCATACCTTGATTCCCACGATTTTAATGACGAACTTCGCAGATTGCCATTGTTTGTTACATTCGGTGTGTTTGCAGTGTTTGAAACAAACCAATTCGGATTGTGCACGACTGTATTTGGATTCTGATTCCTAGCTTGATTTAAATTATACTTTTTTGCAAAAGGAAAGCCTCTATTATTAGTATAACTCACAAATGGATTAATAGTGTTTCTTGTATGAGTGCTGAAAGCACCATTTGCCTCAGCCTGAGCTTCGCTAAACTCAATCTTACTACAAGTCTGCTCGAGTTGATCGACAGAAGAAAAGTTAAGGAGAGCAGTGGCTCGAATGTATTGCGGCTGTAAGTTATTTCTGATAATTTTTAATCTTGTATTTTCATTGGGTATATGCTGCAACCGGAAGAACTGGTCTTCCATATAAGAAATATATTGCACTATGCTTTCCGTTTCAAACTGCTTCCGGCCTCTAAGATAGTCGAGCAGGCTTTCGGAATGAGATGTTGGTTCGAATCCATTTAGGAAGGATTCAACGAATTGTTGGTATGATGGAAATTCAAATCTTTTGCGTCTATACCACCTAAGGGCTGACCCTTCTAATAGGTCGGTCAAGCCCAATAAAACCTCCTGCTCTGTTACTAACTCCTTGTAAAAATTCTGACGCAGAGGCTTTATCATCACCAGAGTATTTTATTCCCCATTTATAAAGGGTTGGGGCTTTTTTTGAAGCGATAAAATCTAGTCGAGGTGACGACAATGCATTATTAAATAATAGTTTCCCTGATCGCGATTGGTGTTTGGGTTTTTTTGTTGCAGATCAATGTTATCTAAGTCGTTGGACATTAAATTTAGTCGACCTATTCTTTCATTGAAACTCTAGGTTGTTTTCTTTCTTAAGTGTGGATTTCTTGATTTTTTCAGCTTTCCAAAGCTTATATTGTCTGATTTCTATTTGCTCTATTAAGTTTAAGCCCTTTGCCAGTAATTCAGCTTTAGATTGTTCGAGCTCAGGAGTAGGGTCAATTCTATTTAAGCGAATATTCAGGAAACCTAAACGAACCATTATAACTTCTGAGAAACTGTCCTCAGTGAGGTCGCTCTCAATTTCGTTTAAGATAAGGTTACATTGCTCCAAATCTATGGAAGGCTCTAAATAAGATTTGATTTGAGAGTTATTCATATCGGTGTTACCCTCTTTTTTTAGTTGTTTTGCCCACCACGCTTTGCGTGAATCAATGGTATGCACTTCTGGGGGTACGTTTCTGCATCTGATTTCATATTTAATGTCTATGTCTGGACACAGCGCGGACACTTCGTCAAAAGATATCGTGTTTGTATTTGTTTGTAATATGAACATATATTCAATTAACTATTGGTCCTTAGTACGTAAAAAAAATTGATTTTAAAATTGTAGAGGTTAGAGAAGATGATACTGAGTTGATATGTACTATATACTGTATAATGACTGTTATCAGAAACCATGTGCAAACATTCCAAACGCAACTCGGTTACAATAAAAATGTCTAGAGCTTGAAAGTCTAATGGATATACTAAAGAAGCTTTGATTATAAATTCCTGAATGATTGTAGTAACCGTTTCTCTATTTATAGATGCTTAAATCATCATAAAACTACTTTGCAATTCTACGAAAATTCAATAATGAAAGGAAGACTCTTTATAGACATTGCCGTAGCCAGCGTATTGTTGTGGGGTGGGCAGTAGGGGGCAGACTGACATAATATTGAAGAAGAATATTCTTCAAGCAAGTATTGTTTTCCAAAAATGTGTATAACTTTCTAAAACGTTAATCAGTGTTAAAACCAAGTTTCTTTACATGAAGCAAACTATTTCATTGATTCCCGTTGTTTTTTTCAACCAATGTATGTTTAAATTAAACAACAATAAGAATATTTCCTAAAAATAAGAATAAAATAAGAATAATTTAGTAACATATAATTATATGGTTTTCTAAAAAAAAGTTATTTCAAATTCATGGTTTTAATAAATTATGAATGTATCCCAATAATAGTCCTGAAATTAGAAAATTTGATTTTTGAAGTAGTTTTTCGCATATATTTCTAAAACGGTTCGTCGGACAGTAAAAATTATTGTAACCAATTTACTAGGATTTCATAGTCTGAAGAACTTTTCAGTACAATAAAAACATCTCGGACTGATCGTATTCACAGTAAAAATCCTAAATTTTTATATGGCAACATCAAGAAGGGGTTGCGGGATTTATTCTATTTTTGAAATTATACTCATCATTTTTATGAAAATGCTGTGTACAAAATTCCAGCTCTCTACGTCGACTCGTTCTCAAGCGGTGTCTAAATATATACAGGAAAAACAAAGTTTTGTATGGCAAGGCAATTCAACGAAGGAGTTGCCTGATTTATTCCATTTCCGATCTTAAATTTCCTTTTTTCTCGAAATGCTCGTGTGCAAAATTTCAGCTTTCTAAGTAAATCCGTTCTGGAGCTATAATGATTAATGAAGCATCATGATTAATGAAGCATATCCATTGCCAGTTACCACCCCATTAAAACTAGTGGGGCATCTTTCTAGGTTGCAGATCTGCTGAATCAGCTCTTTATCTTCAGATTTGCAAGAAATGGTATTATTTTCTTGATATTCGGCATTCTAGAGCTAATATTCTTGGATTTCCCAATTGAAAATACGTGCACGTAGCACTCTGTCGATTCAATTTATTTTCCATTTGTAAATTTTCAAGCATAACTGCATTAAAATCTAATTCGACACTGAAAACTCTTTGCACTTCAGCAGAGCTTGCTACTCGTCCTCCAGCTCCAATAGGGTAAACAGGGCCTCCAATTTTGCTAACAGCATACCTAAAAAGAATAATTATAATATCTAAAACTCTCATAAGATATATAAGTTTAAGTAGGCTAAAATCACCAATTGTCGGACAATGTTAAAATGTTCTATAGATAAAGGAGCCACGCTGATTATCCTCAGCTAATCTTAAAATGTGTGCATACCATGGATTGACTTCTTTCTTCTTGTGGGATTAAATGGCTTATAAAGATATTCCGTTACATTAAAAATACACTTTTGTATAATTCTACGTTATTTTTCTACGTACAAATTTGCAGAAAAATTTAAAGGTTTTGCAAATTATAGTTACTGTACTATAGAAATAGAATGATTTATATTCAGAAAAAAAAAGGATCGCTTAAAATTCATATATATCCATCCATTAATGAACTTAATACCATTTTATGGGCCAACCGATGATACAAAGATTAACAAGTTATGGCCGAATTAGCTGTTAATTGGTTGCTTGCCTGCTTTGGCAACAATTGTCACAAATTTGTTTGTCTCAATTTCAATCTAAAAATTTCTTTGCTTTCTCACTAGCACATAATTACTTTTCCCGAAGTGATTTAAACGAAGAAACTAATATTTTGTTAAACATTTTAACATATTGAAAACGCAAAATACGAAAAACTCAAAGCAAATTCGCTGGAAATGACATTGTCACCTCATGACGTAGCAATACAAAAAATTCCTTTCGAATCGGCCATAGCTTGTTATCTCTGTGTCATGGGCCAACCTACACATATTAATCATGATCATTCTGCAACACTTGTGCCCAGATGCATGTCATCAGAAAAATTTTGATCAACTTACAGTTATTGATATAAATAATAATTGTATCACAAATTCGTAGCGTATAATGAAAATTGAATTATTATATTATCATATCGGTTAAGTCTACAATTGAGTTCTGGCAAAATAAAATTTTACACGGTCTCCAAATACATATTTCACATTAAAATTGCTGGTAAAATTTTTTCATATCTAAGAGCCAGATTTTGCGTAATGAATTTCTGGTTGTGTTGGTAGTCCATTTTTACATGTATTTACCCGCCATCCCTATTCTAAGCAAATTGTCAATTTGCAAAAAGTAAACAAAGGTTTCGTACTGTTCGCATCTGTTGTAAACAATGTTCTTTTTCTACTTTATTTTGAAATAATTCAAATAATTAATTTATATAAATCTCTGCTTCTATTAACAAAAGATAACTTAGATAGTGCAGTTGCATCAAACAGGATTTCCCTAGTTTATAATCCAATTTATATTTGCAAACACTGACCGAACACTTCATTTCTGTTTTTTTAATTTATATGAAGATTTTAACAGGCACTAGTGGCACTATAAAACTTTGCACTAAATAAAGTTCAAAGATAAATAGTTTTGAAAAGAATTGATTCGGTACTTGTGTTAAATTTCGCAAAAGAATTTTAAGTTGACTAAATCTGCTCACAAAACAAAATCACATTTGACAATTCTGCACCCAGCTTTTACAAATCTTTCCTGCAGCATCTCACTCACTCTTATGTACAGGGCTTTCCAATAAGAGGTGTTATTTTGATATTCAAAGAAAAATGCCATTTTTTCAGATAAATTATCGGATTTTTATTTCGTTATAAAGAGGAAGGTATGCCGTTAATAATAGAAAATAACATCAGCCAAATGACCACCACGACCACGCCTACAGGACCATATCCTTTTCATGAAATTTTCCATAACCAAATCGCAAAGTGGCTTCCCTATGTCCTCGATAGCCTCACGAATTCCATCTTTGAGGTCTTGAATCGACGCTGGCTGTTGTAGACCTTCTCTTTCACGTGGCCCCAAAGGAAGAAGTCGCAAGGTGTTAAGTCACAAGATCTCGGTGGCTAATTGTGATCGCCTCTTCGAGAGATAACACGGTCCGGAAACTTTCCCCGTAAAAGATCAATGGTTTCGTTGCTTGTATGGCACGTAGCGCCGTCTTGTTGAAAGTAAACGTTGTCCAGATCAATACCATCCAATTCCGGCCATAAAAAATCATTAATCATCTGTCGATAGCGCAATCCATTCACCGTAACTGTTGCTCCAGCCTCATTTTCGAAAAAGTAAGGTCCAATGACCCCGCGGGACCATAAACCGCACCAAACAGTCACACGTTGAGGATAGAGAGGCTTTTCAACAATAACTCTTGGGTTTTCCGAGCCCCAGATGCGAGAATTTTGCTTGTTGACGAAGCCATCGAGGTGAAAATGGGCCTCATCACTCAAGATGAGTTTTCGATGGAATTCCGGATTATTTTCATGCATTTCAAGGACCCAATCAGCAAAGACTCGACGTTGTTGATGATCGGCCGGCTTGAGTTCTTGTGTTAACTGAACTTTATAAGCCTTAAGACCCAAATCTTTATGCAAAATACGGTGTAAATGACGTTTGTGGAATGCCTAATTCCAAAGAACGACGAGAATTGGACAAACAACACTTTCGGCTACAGCAGTAATATTCTCGGTTGTTCTTGAGCGATGTGCACGGGTTTTATTCTTCACGTCACTAACTTGTCCCGACAGCTCGAATTTTTCTACCAATTTCTGTATTGCGGTCCGACAAGGTGCTTCACGTTGACCCAAAAATGTTCGAGTTTTACGAACTGTCTCTGCCACATTTTCACCATTTTTATAGTGAATTTTAATAATTTCAATGCGTTGTTGAATTGTGTATCGTTCCATTTTTATTAATGGCGTAGTTTCTATTTGTCAAATGTCAAAAAATGACAGCTCCAAAAGTAACATCTACCTAAATAGCAGGCTAATTAAAATAACACCTCTTATTGGAAAATCGTTTATAATCTCCTGCTCTTGACAAATTACGCTCATGTACACGAATTTTACACGATTCAACCATTCCTGTTTGCTCTATATTCTAAGATCTGGCTTATCACCTTTCCTGTTTGCTATATATACTAAGGAGTGAGCTATTACTGCACGGCTGTAGCCGGCCCGTTAAGGCCTTTTAATTTACAGTTTTTATGATGTCGCCTTCTGGTTTAACGAATAAAGACAAAAAATGTGTTATCGCAGATTTACATGCAACGAAACAGAGCAGCAAATTGATTAATTTTCATAAATAATTGATAATGACAAGTGCCGGAATTTTCAGATTTATTCTCATGTAATACCGCGCTTTTGTGAAACCACTTTTTTCTGAGATATTGAAAAAGGTCAAAAAAGCTTGTTCCAAAGTTGTTGCTGTTAATCCTATGTTATTTGAACAGAACGTGCTTCTGTTTACACGCTTTGCTCTAAAGAGGGTGGGTGTCATCAGTATTGGGAGATCGTGGGAATTCCATATTCTTGCAATTTCTGCCATTAAGATATTGAAAAGTAGTAAATTGATATGTAGTAGCACTGATTACTTTGCGCCTAGTTGCTAATGTACTTTTATAGATATCTCTCCTATATCAATAAAAATTAATTAGTTTTCGAAAGTTTCGTGAACTGAACTATTCCTTTTGGTGCATTTCTGATGCTTTTGGTACCTAGGATAAAAATGGTCGGAATTCGATAATATAATAATTTGTGGGAAAAGTCGCCATTAATTCCCATTTTTGAGAGAATTTTACCCGCAACAATCTCCCAACGCTACTGTAACTCATTCTCTGATGGGCTTGGGAAAAATCAGAATTTTATTTGACTGATAGACATTTAAAATCTCATTTCAGCACATTGGCCAAAACGACATTTGTCTTATTCCTAAAAAATTGAGGTAGAGTAGATATACGAAAAGTTCATTATTATATAATTTGAAAGGATTTTGAAGTTTTTCAAAATTTTGCAAATAATTGAATAAAATCAATTATATTTGCATGTATATCTTACTACATGAAAGAAGAATGAATGAAGAAAAAATTGCAAATTATTAGTAATAATTGCTTCGAATTTCTGTGGGGAGGGGGGGGCACAGAGCCTACACGGGCTTCTCTGGGGGGAGGGGCATTGCCAACCCGTGCCCCTACCTCGCTACGCGCATGTTTATAGATGTTGTTGTTACGTGTATCGTCAAAGAAAAATGTGTTTAATACAATAGTTGCGAAGAAGGTCTATGTAGTTTATGTAAATTAATTAGTTGTTGTTTTACATAAGTATGTCCTTCGCTTTGCATAATAAATTTCCGAAATATATTGTACTAAAATCTATGTGCATTAATTTACTATTCATTCTCATACAAAATACACTCTCGAATTTGACTAGAATTAATGCTCCGCCGCAAAACTTGAAAAATTTAGTTGAATATAGGTTGGAAGGCATTTAATGTAGAATATTCAATCGTTCCATTAAAGGAAATACTGGGCCTTTATTTTAAATAGTTTTGTTGAATGTCAAGCCATGCACAGGCACAGGCTATACCTCAATGGAACGTCTTAAAAACGTCCCTACATTGATGTATTTGTTAATTAATTAGACGTATTTCTGCTTATATTCCGCTTCCTACAATAATAGTCCTTGCATCCGTTTCCTTATATATACGAAAATTAAATTTCTACCCCCTAGAACTCGACTATATGCCCAATCTCCAGCATAGGTTAGCAGGTCGACGAATATTGCATTTATCAACGCTTTTGACTAGAATACTAAATTTTCTTCAAGAAAGAATTTTTTGGGATATCTCCGGTATATAGCAAAAGCTAAAAAATGTTCTAATTTGTTATTTCATCACACAACCCATTAATTTTTGATGACAAGTTTCAAGTCTTGGTTTGACTCATCAACAGGTCCCAAATAGCGAAATTGGGTGATTAGAAAAACAAATGAAAAAATGAAAAAAGAAGAAAGAAATGAAAAGTTTAAGAAAAATAGAAAAAAACAATTTTTTTATTTATTAAAAAAAATTTAAAAAATTTAAAAAAACAGATTCATTCGAAGCGAATCGAACCTGTATACGCCACGCAGTGGGCTGAAAAATGAAGAAGAAAAAGGAAGAAGAAGAAGCGTTTCGTGTCGGCAGAAAACCTTCCACTCATCGGTGCAGCTTGGTTTTCTGCCTGCTGCAGACGCTTGAAAATAGATCAAACCGATCTCTTCTCATATAAACTCAGAATAAATTCTGGGTGTGAATTATATGAGGAAAAAACACTCCTATACAATCCCAGGAGGAATAATGAATAAAAAGAGATTACTCTTTTGGACTTTTTACCGGGTTAAACTTAATTTTCTTCAAGAAAGAATTTTTTGGGATATCTCCGGTATATAGCAAAAGCTAAAAAATGTTCTAATTTGTTATTTCATCACACAACCCATTAATTTTTGATGACAAGTTTCAAGTCTTGGTTTGACTCATCAACAGGTCCCAAATAGCGAAATTGGGTGATTAGAAAAACAAATGAAAAAATGAAAAAAGAAGAAAGAAATGAAAAGTTTAAGAAAAATAGAAAAAAACAATTTTTTTATTTATTAAAAAAAATTTAAAAAATTTAAAAAAACAGATTCATTCGAAGCGAATCGAACCTGTATACGCCACGCAGTGGGCTGAAAAATGAAGAAGAAAAAGGAAGAAGAAGAAGCGTTTCGTGTCGGCAGAAAACCTTCCACTCATCGGTGCAGCTTGGTTTTCTGCCTGCTGCAGACGCTTGAAAATAGATCAAACCGATCTCTTCTCATATAAACTCAGAATAAATTCTGGGTGTGAATTATATGAGGAAAAAACACTCCTATACAATCCCAGGAGGAATAATGAATAAAAAGAGATTACTCTTTTGGACTTTTTACCGGGTTAAACTTAATTTTCTTCAAGAAAGAATTTTTTGGGATATCTCCGGTATATAGCAAAAGCTAAAAAATGTTCTAATTTGTTATTTCATCACACAACCCATTAATTTTTGATGACAAGTTTCAAGTCTTGGTTTGACTCATCAACAGGTCCCAAATAGCGAAATTGGGTGATTAGAAAAACAAATGAAAAAATGAAAAAAGAAGAAAGAAATGAAAAGTTTAAGAAAAATAGAAAAAAACAATTTTTTTATTTATTAAAAAAAAATTTAAAAAATTTAAAAAAACAGATTCATTCGAAGCGAATCGAACCTGTATACGCCACGCAGTGGGCTGAAAAATGAAGAAGAAAAAGGAAGAAGAAGAAGCGTTTCGTGTCGGCAGAAAACCTTCCACTCATCGGTGCAGCTTGGTTTTCTGCCTGCTGCAGACGCTTGAAAATAGATCAAACCGATCTCTTCTCATATAAACTCAGAATAAATTCTGGGTGTGAATTATATGAGGAAAAAACACTCCTATACAATCCCAGGAGGAATAATGAATAAAAAGAGATTACTCTTTTGGACTTTTTACCGAGTTAAACTTAATTTTCTTCAAGAAAGAATTTTTGGGATATCTCCGGTATATAGCAAAAGCTAAAAAATGTTCTAATTTGTTATTTCATCACACAACCCATTAATTTTTGATGACAAGTTTCAAGTCTTGGTTTGACTCATCAACAGGTCCCAAATAGCGAAATTGGGTGATTAGAAAAACAAATGAAAAAATGAAAAAAGAAGAAAGAAATGAAAAGTTTAAGAAAAATAGAAAAAAACAATTTTTTTATTTATTAAAAAAATTTAAAAAATTTAAAAAAACAGATTCATTCGAAGCGAATCGAACCTGTATACGCCACGCAGTGGGCTGAAAAATGAAGAAGAAAAAGGAAGAAGAAGAAGCGTTTCGTGTCGGCAGAAAACCTTCCACTCATCGGTGCAGCTTGGTTTTCTGCCTGCTGCAGACGCTTGAAAATAGATCAAACCGATCTCTTCTCATATAAACTCAGAATAAATTCTGGGTGTGAATTATATGAGGAAAAAACACTCCTATACAATCCCAGGAGGAATAATGAATAAAAAGAGATTACTCTTTTGGACTTTTTACCGGGTTAAACTTAATTTTCTTCAAGAAAGAATTTTTTGGGATATCTCCGGTATATAGCAAAAGCTAAAAAATGTTCTAATTTGTTATTTCATCACACAACCCATTAATTTTTGATGACAAGTTTCAAGTCTTGGTTTGACTCATCAACAGGTCCCAAATAGCGAAATTGGGTGATTAGAAAAACAAATGAAAAAATGAAAAAAGAAGAAAGAAATGAAAAGTTTAAGAAAAATAGAAAAAAACAATTTTTTTTTTTTTTTTTTTTTTTTTTTTTTTTTTTTTTTTTATTTATTAAAAAAATTTAAAAAATTTAAAAAAACAGATTCATTCGAAGCGAATCGAACCTGTATACGCCACGCAGTGGGCTGAAAAATGAAGAAGAAAAAGGAAGAAGAAGAAGCGTTTCGTGTCGGCAGAAAACCTTCCACTCATCGGTGCAGCTTGGTTTTCTGCCTGCTGCAGACGCTTGAAAATAGATCAAACCGATCTCTTCTCATATAAACTCAGAATAAATTCTGGGTGTGAATTATATGAGGAAAAAACACTCCTATACAATCCCAGGAGGAATAATGAATAAAAAGAGATTACTCTTTTGGACTTTTTACCGGGTTAAACTTAATTTTCTTCAAGAAAGCTTTTGCTATATACCGGAGATATCCCAAAAAATTCTTTCTTGAAGATAAGTTTAACCCGGTAAAAAGTCCAAAAGAGTAATCTCTTTTTATTCATTATTCCTCCTGGGATTGTATAGGAGTGTTTTTTCCTCATATAATTCACACCCAGAATTTATTCTGAGTTTATATGAGAAGAGATCGGTTTGATCTATTTTCAAGCGTCTGCAGCAGGCAGAAAACCAAGCTGCACCGATGAGTGGAAGGTTTTCTGCCGACACGAAACGCTTCTTCTTCTTCCTTTTTCTTCTTCATTTTTCAGCCCACTGCGTGGCGTATACAGGTTCGATTCGCTTCGAATGAATCTGTTTTTTTAAATTTTTTAAATTTTTTTTTTAATAAATAAAAAAATTGTTTTTTTCTATTTTTCTTAAACTTTTCATTTCTTTCTTCTTTTTTCATTTTTTCATTTGTTTTTCTAATCACCCAATTTCGCTATTTGGGACCTGTTGATGAGTCAAACCAAGACTTGAAACTTGTCATCAAAAATTAATGGGTTGTGTGATGAAATAACAAATTAGAACATTTTTTAGCTTTTGCTATATACCGGAGATATCCCAAAAAATTCTTTCTTGAAGAAAATTAAGTTTAACCCGGTAAAAAGTCCAAAAGAGTAATCTCTTTTTATTCATTATTCCTCCTGGGATTGTATAGGAGTGTTTTTTCCTCATATAATTCACACCCAGAATTTATTCTGAGTTTATATGAGAAGAGATCGGTTTGATCTATTTTCAAGCGTCTGCAGCAGGCAGAAAACCAAGCTGCACCGATGAGTGGAAGGTTTTCTGCCGACACGAAACGCTTCTTCTTCTTCCTTTTTCTTCTTCATTTTTCAGCCCACTGCGTGGCGTATACAGGTTCGATTCGCTTCGAATGAATCTGTTTTTTTAAATTTTTTAAATTTTTTTTAATAAATAAAAAAATTGTTTTTTTCTATTTTTCTTAAACTTTTCATTTCTTTCTTCTTTTTTCATTTTTTCATTTGTTTTTCTAATCACCCAATTTCGCTATTTGGGACCTGTTGATGAGTCAAACCAAGACTTGAAACTTGTCATCAAAAATTAATGGGTTGTGTGATGAAATAACAAATTAGAACATTTTTTAGCTTTTGCTATATACCGGAGATATCCCAAAAAATTCTTTCTTGAAGAAAATTAAGTTTAACCCGGTAAAAAGTCCAAAAGAGTAATCTCTTTTTATTCATTATTCCTCCTGGGATTGTATAGGAGTGTTTTTTCCTCATATAATTCACACCCAGAATTTATTCTGAGTTTATATGAGAAGAGATCGGTTTGATCTATTTTCAAGCGTCTGCAGCAGGCAGAAAACCAAGCTGCACCGATGAGTGGAAGGTTTTCTGCCGACACGAAACGCTTCTTCTTCTTCCTTTTTCTTCTTCATTTTTCAGCCCACTGCGTGGCGTATACAGGTTCGATTCGCTTCGAATGAATCTGTTTTTTTTAAATTTTTTAAATTTTTTTTAATAAATAAAAAAATTGTTTTTTTCTATTTTTCTTAAACTTTTCATTTCTTTCTTCTTTTTTCATTTTTTCATTTGTTTTTCTAATCACCCAATTTCGCTATTTGGGACCTGTTGATGAGTCAAACCAAGACTTGAAACTTGTCATCAAAAATTAATGGGTTGTGTGATGAAATAACAAATTAGAACATTTTTTAGCTTTTGCTATATACCGGAGATATCCCAAAAAATTCTTTCTTGAAGAAAATTAAGTTTAACCCGGTAAAAAGTCCAAAAGAGTAATCTCTTTTTATTCATTATTCCTCCTGGGATTGTATAGGAGTGTTTTTTCCTCATATAATTCACACCCAGAATTTATTCTGAGTTTATATGAGAAGAGATCGGTTTGATCTATTTTCAAGCGTCTGCAGCAGGCAGAAAATCAAGCTGCACCGATGAGTGGAAGGTTTTCTGCCGACACGAAACGCTTCTTCTTCTTCCTTTTTCTTCTTCATTTTTCAGCCCACTGCGTGGCGTATACAGGTTCGATTCGCTTCGAATGAATCTGTTTTTTTAAATTTTTTAAATTTTTTTTAATAAATAAAAAAATTGTTTTTTTTCTATTTTTCTTAAACTTTTCATTTCTTTCTTCTTTTTTCATTTTTTCATTTGTTTTTCTAATCACCCAATTTCGCTATTTGGGACCTGTTGATGAGTCAAACCAAGACTTGAAACTTGTCATCAAAAATTAATGGGTTGTGTGATGAAATAACAAATTAGAACATTTTTTAGCTTTTGCTATATACCGGAGATATCCCAAAAAATTCCTTCTTGAAGAAAATTAAGTTTAACCCGGTAAAAAGTCCAAAAGAGTAATCTCTTTTTATTCATTATTCCTCCTGGGATTGTATAGGAGTGTTTTTTCCTCATATAATTCACACCCAGAATTTATTCTGAGTTTATATGAGAAGAGATCGGTTTGATCTATTTTCAAGCGTCTGCAGCAGGCAGAAAACCAAGCTGCACCGATGAGTGGAAGGTTTTCTGCCGACACGAAACGCTTCTTCTTCTTCCTTTTTCTTCTTCATTTTTCAGCCCACTGCGTGGCGTATACAGGTTCGATTCGCTTCGAATGAATCTGTTTTTTTAAATTTTTTAAATTTTTTTTTTTTAATAAATAAAAAAATTGTTTTTTTCTATTTTTCTTAAACTTTTCATTTCTTTCTTCTTTTTTCATTTTTTCATTTGTTTTTCTAATCACCCAATTTCGCTATTTGGGACCTGTTGATGAGTCAAACCAAGACTTGAAACTTGTCATCAAAAATTAATGGGTTGTGTGATGAAATAACAAATTAGAACATTTTTTAGCTTTTGCTATATACCGGAGATATCCCAAAAAATTCTTTCTTGAAGAAAATTAAGTTTAACCCGGTAAAAAGTCCAAAAGAGTAATCTCTTTTTATTCATAGAATACTAAAGAATATGTAACCCAAGTAAGCTGAGCTGTGATCACTTTTTTTTTTTTGTTTAACACTAATTGAACTGTATGAAAGGTTGGCTGAAACTTTATTATTGGCTTTTGTTTGCCTAAATATTTGTAATCCCGTAAATGTTTAATTTAAAGATGTATGTAATCACGTATGAACGAATTATGGCATTTAAATTTTTGTCTTCCTTTTTATGTTTTTTTTTTTTGTGGTTGAGCCCCCAATTTATGTAACAGTGTTTTCCACCAAAAATGCAAAATTAAGGAAACACCCAAGGAAATTGAATTATATTTTATAATTAGATTCAGTTGTGAATTCAAGTTCTTACAATAAATTACAAATAATTAATTCAACACCTATGCGGCCGCCCTGCTTCCAGAATGGTTAAAAAAAGCAGTTAGTAATAAATGTTCTTTCGTAGGAATAGCTAAGTTAGGTTAGTATTTTATATATATATATATTTTTTTTTTAGTTAGATAATTATTACTTCTCATGTTGTCTGCGATTCCCTTGAGGTATTCCTGGGAGTTACAGCAAGAAGTGATCCAGAGCAGATGCAAGTCCTTAGATTAATATGACGGAATCTTCTCCTTCTGCTTTTGAAAGGCTGAAAATTGATGTCCCGGGATCTCGTAATGCTCGTTTGGCTGTTATTTTTCAGGTCACAGAACAATAGGCGATGCAGCTTTTGAGATGAAGACTGATCCCCTTTTTGTATCCACGTGCCAACTTTTCGTTGCTCGCCCGTCAAGAGGAAAACCCAAGCGAGAAAAAAAACTCTTCTCGTCGTTGACGTCCGTCACCCGACCGTGGCGCTGTTGTTTTTTCGTCCCCTGTCTGTTTTTGGTTCAGTGGCGCTGCTAGTATTTGTCGGCCAGTATTTAAGCGGAGCTCGCATTATGCATTTTTGCCTTGTTATTATTCGTTAGGTTTTGTTAGATATTTTAGTTTTGCATGTTCTATAAATTCGTTTTATTTGTTAAATTATTTTTGTTACTTTGCAAATTTTTCATTTATTTAATTTATGTTTGTTAAGTTATTTGTGTTGCTATTTTAGCTTGCATGTTTCAATTCTTCATTTCATGTTTGTTAAATTATTTCTATTGCTAACGTACAATTAAATTTTAGGGAAGGCTGTGAATTCGCATGTGATTTATTTTATTTTATTTATTATCAATGTTTCCAATTTTAGTCTGTAGGTGTCATTGACCCTATATATATTTTACAATTACTCAACTCATTTCTGCCAACCTTTCAACTTGTAAAGGATTTGTTTTTGAATGGCATTACTATTTCATTGATGTCGCCTAGGTTGCATTAATCTGTCCACTGATGAATATCGTTATCGGATCTCAATATAGGACGTGAAATTTTGAAAATGTTGAAGACTGGATAATTGTAAATGTAGTTGGTGCTGAAAGGCGCAACTACTTCACTGATGTCGCCTTGAATGTAATAATTGGCCCACATGCTAATAGCACTATTTTCCTGGTGGATGAAAGGAAAGTTGGATTTTTCTTCTTACCTAATTCACAACTTACGTTACAGTTGTTATTATTTTTTTCAGCAAAAGAGATTTTCAATTATAACTTCAACTACTCATCTAAGACATCATATCCTACAGATTGTTGTTGTTGTTGCTTTCAGCTAAAGAAATTGGGAATCTTACATTAAAAAACAATAATCGCTTAATTTGTTTACTGCACGCGGCTGCTGTGCGAATTTGTTTACATTATTTGACTGCGAATTTGTTTGCTGTTGTACGAATTTGTTTATGGACAGAATCAAATCAGAAGCAATACTTTCACCCCAACAAGCGCTTCACCTGATCTATTTTTAGATATATGATCACATGGTGCAAAAGACACTTACAGATTAATATCATCAAATCTTTGATCCACAACTTAGTTTATAGTTGTTGTTGTTTTCTTGTTTTTCAGCTACTAATATTAATTACACATGAGAAGGTAAGATCGCTAATATCTCGAACCACATCAAGTAGATAATTTCTGATGAAAATTTTACCCCTAGTACTAATAGTATTGGCACGAACAAAAAATATCCTAGGGTTATCCTAGTATAAAAATTACTAGAAGAGTAATTATATTATTGAAAGGAATTTAAATTTGTCAGGATAAAATAAAAAAAATAAAAACCAAGCTCGTATTACAAAACTAATTAAACTTTATTGAGGGAAAAAGGTCTATATCTCGTCCACGCTTTGACAAGGTCTCTCTACAACTACTTCACCACACTACTCCTTTCGTTCAGTTATTCTCGTCTCATTTGTTGCTTCGCCATTTTCTTGTCGGTGTTGCCGCTTACAGCTCGTCCATCCTGTCAGGGAATCGCCCTCGATTTCCTCGTCGGAATCGGTATTGTCACCAGGAGGAAGTTCGCACCACCGTTTTATGTGATCTGCTGCATGTACGTTTACGTATAATCGTTGAGTTCGTTGACAGTTTGGTATATCCTCTACCAAATAACGATCGTGTGGAAGCACTTTCGTGATAGTGTATGGTCCTTTATACTTTGGTTCGAGTTTACGCGATTATCCAGTACTTACTGGTTCATTTTCTATTAAAACTAAATCGCCGTCGTTGTATTTTGAAGGTTTCCGATGGTTGTCGTCGAAACGGAGTTTCCAAATTCGTCGTTGTCATTCATGACAGTAGCAGCTTCTCTTCTCACGTTGCTGAGCAGCTCATCGTTTTTTTCTGGATGCTCGTCTTGTATGGTCAGACTTATTCGATTTCCCAATATGTCACGTGGATTATAGTCGAATACTAACTCGTGAGGACTCCTGTTCGTCGTTTGATTTTTTGCTGTGTTGAACGTCCACTGGATTTCTCTAATTTTCTCGTCCCATTTCCTGTCTTCAGATTCCATCGTTGAAATCATTGGTATAAGCGTTCGATTCACTCGTTCAATTTGACCATTCGCTCGTGGTGTTCGGACAGCTGTCTTCGCGTGTTGAATACTATGTTCGTTGCAAAATTTCTCAAATGCTTTTGCTGTAAAAGCAGATCCTCTATCGGTCACAATTTTTGCAGGCATTCCTACAAATCCGGTTATTTCGTTTAAAGCCTTTAAGACTGTTTTTGTTTACTGCACGAAGTTTTGAGTTCTCTCATATTCAAATACCAATCCACTTTACTTTTTAATTCATCTATTGTATCCACTCGCTGTGTTTTGAACACTGTAAACAAATCATCGTCCTGCATACCCATGAGAAAATATTTGACAGTGGCATTTTCTGCCAGATTTCCCCTTCGACCCATTTTCCACATTTCGTCCAAGTAATCAATTATACTTTCGTTTACGTGTCGCTTACGTTGCATCATCGCAATATGTACATCAGCATCATTAACTTGCGGTTTAAATTTTTGAAGCAAGGCTTCGCACAAATCGTCCCAATTATCATAAACGTCCTCATTCCGATCGTACCATAATTTCGCAACACCCTTGAGTTTCGCGCTTGCTGCAAAAACCAAAAGCTCTCCCGACCAGTCGTATATGCGTTGAAATCGACCTACTCGCCGCATCCATTGTTCCACATCAACACAACCTTTATCATTCGGATCGTATTCAGGAAGGATTTCCATGACGTCTCGCAGTGAATATTTTAACATCGTGCTCGCTGGCGCTGTCGTTGACATTTCACATGACTTTCTCGCGAATTTTTTTGTCTTCGCTAAGGAATTTTCAGTTCTGGTTGGCACTACTGTCACGTTTCTGTCGTTGTCCTCGCTATCTTCGTTGTTCTCGTTTTCGATACTATTGTCGCTGTCGTCGCTTTGTTCGTTCTCGTTAAATTCACTTTCGTTGTGTTTACTTCCAGCATTACCTCGTTTATTTTCCACACGATTCACTAACACGTTTGAACTTGAATCGCTGACGCATGGATTGTTTTTCTCGTTCTGGCACTTGCCGGTTTGGGTTTCTCGTTCTATCACGTTCAATGCTTCGCTTAATCGTTTCACCAAATCAGCCTTATTGCCACTCGAATTAATTCCTACTTCGCGCGACCTTGCCCTCAATTTCGCTACCGACCACGATTTTAGGTTGCTCGAATTCATGTTCAACAAATTGAATCATGCAAACGTAATCAAATAATCCGACTTTCAGTACGAATAACTCAATTGCGGGAGCCGTTCTCTATCCCACTTCTGAACTATAAAAATTACTAGAAGAGTAATTATATTATTGAAAGGAATTTAAATTTGTGAGGATAAAATAAAAACCAAGCTCGTATTACAAAACTAATTAAACTTTATTGAGGGAAAAAGGTCTATATCTCGTCCACGCTTTGACAAGGTCTCTCTACAACTACTGCACCACACTACTCCTTTCGTTTAGTTATTCTCGTCTCATTTGTTGCTTCGCCATTTTCTTGTCGGTGTTGCCGCTTACACTAGGATCGGTAATATCTGGGAAACCATAGCCCGTGGAGGATTTCTGATCACAACTTTGTCCACCCCTAGAACTAAGACTCCCATTGACACCTTCTAGAATCTATTGTAGCCCAGTAGGCCAGTAGCCAAGTAGCCCAGCCCAACATACCATAGGTACTCATACTAAAGTAAACATCTAACACCAAGATCAAGCTGACAAGTATTCAACCCCACTTAGGGTATTTCACATCGTTACTTAATAGACAGAAGCCGCACACATTCTACCCAAGCTTTGGTACAGGTAACGTAGTCCAGTCCAGCGCACCCCAGGCAGTCCTAGTCATAGTATTAACTCTCAGCAAACTCCAGTACCCAGACGAAGTAGGCACCTCAACATCAAATTTTAGCCTCCAAGACCAGATCAAACTTAACCAGCAATCTCCACCAATAAAGCTTCGCACCCCTTCAAAAATGTTGAAGCAAATTTAGAGCTACGGTCTCCGAGATGTAAAAACTAACCGCACTCCGAAACAAAATCACAAACCTATGCTATTTCCCTATGCTGAAAAGTTCTGAAAGTGGTTTCGTATCCTCAAAGTGATCTCGTATCCCCAAAACTCGAGATGAAAAATAAGCGAACTCCAGAACACAAATCGAAATCCTCTGCTAACTCCCTATGCTGGAGAGTGCTGAAAGTGATCTCGTATACCCAAAGTGATCTCGAATCCCCAAAACTAGAGACCAAAAATGTTGATGTCAACTTACAGCTTACGAGTCCGAAAAGTAAGCGAACTCCAGGAACAAAACTGAAACCTTATGCTATTTCTCTATGCTGAAAAGTGCTGAAAGTGATCTCGTATCTCCAAAGTGATCTCGTATCCCCAAAACTCGAGATGAATAACATATGTAGTACCGGCTAATGCCGCTAGGGAACCATGCTCAATAAATGGTGTTTGCGCTCGAAAGAGCCACTATGACTATTCAATACACGCACCCCCTAGATCCAATAATAATAATTTGCTAAGAAAGCATCAGTCCAAGGTGATATCATGTTGTGAAATTCGAATGATGCTAATATCTACAACTTCCCCGCTAAGAAAACTTATTTAGATGGAGCACTTGAAAACACTTGAAAACCCGAGATGACGTCATGCTGATATCAACAACCTCCCCGCTAATAAATCGTCAAAGAAAAAAACAGCAAAACCATAGCATGCTGGTAGTACCGGCCAATGCCGCTAGGGAACCTTACTCAAGAAATTGCGTATGCACTCGAATTCTGTAAAAGACTTGGCGCAACACTTGCACTGACACTGAACCAGATGAAATCGTTAATATCTCGGGAACCATAACCCGTAGAGGATTTCTGATGAAAATGGTATCCCCCCTTTAATTCCGCTCTCTCACTGACACTTTCTAGAATCTATTGGCATGAACAAAAATATCCTAAGTGGATTGAATTATTAATAATATTAACTATATGTAAATGAAAATTAAAATCGCTAATATCTCGAAAACCATAGAGGACTTCTGATGAAAATTTTACCCACTAGTATTCCCACCACTACCATCTACAATTCATTACGATGAAAAAAAATATCCCAGGCTAACTTGAATTATTAATAATATTAATTCAAAACCCAATCCTAACTTTAGGCGCAGCACTTGAAAACAGGAAAACCATAATCAAAAAGCCTAAATTTAGGCGCACCAAAATCAAGCAAGAAAACTGCAAAACCAAGGCATGTTGGTAGTTCCGCCCAATGCCGCTAGGGAACCTCCCAATGGTGCATCCAATACATAAACCCAGTCAAGACCCAATGCGCATCCCAGACATAAACGCAGTCAATACCAAATGACACATCCAAGACATAAGCCAGTCAAGAATTAATGGTGCATCCATGGTGACTGTACTAGTCAAGAGCAAATGGTGAAACCAAGACATAAACCAGTACATTCAAGACCCAAACGCACATTTGGTATGGACTCAAAGCACATAGCGACGGTGTCGCCATCTGTTGTGAGAGTTCTGAAATAAAAACTCTGGGGTAGAGCCAGCATAGCGTAACCACTACATTAAAAAAACTTTTATTTCATATTTTGAAAATAAAAATGGACCACCAACTTCAACTAGCCTATTAAGCCACAGTTGCTTTCAGCTGGTAATAACCAGTAAAGATGAAAGCGTACAAATAAATTGTAATTTTTTTCGATTTTTATTTATTTTTCCCATACCGGAATCGAACCAAATTTTTAGAATCGGTCATAGATAGAGAATAATCAAGTATTATTGAAATGACGTCCAGCTACATCATTTGGAAAATTTTTAAAACTATCTTTAAGGAAAGGCTGGCAAGGGTCCAATTCTAGTAGAATACGAATTAGATCAAGTCCTATGGGTATGTCTCAATACAAGCTTGAATCTGTTGGGTATTCTCTATTTGTGTCAATTATTGGAACAACTTTTACTGTAAAAGCTTTGTCTTCAGTGCTGAGGTAACTAGTTCTTCACTGGGCCTCACTTTCACCATCTATAAAACCTTGAATAGTACTTAACTCTAGCAAGTCCTCAAAGGATTCCACGTCTAGTGCAGCTACAACGGTCGGGACACAGCATTCAGCTGCTGGGCTATAAGTAGGCAATAAGTCTTCGGTATGTGTTACCACTAGTTCAGGTGATCATTTTTAGCTAATAGACTGCAGCTTTAAATTAAGACTGACTATGTGACTCACATCTCACATCTTTCTGGTGTGGATTTCTTTTCCGTGAAGTGGATGCAATCTTTAGGAGACGCAAGCTAAAAACGGTCAAAATTTCGTTCTACTATAGCATCTCAAAGCCGTTCTGTTGCAAATACTGTTTAAATTATGACGTGATTAATATGTGTTTGTTTTCAAAATTTTATTATATTAAATATAAACTGGTTCACACGAAAATCAGAGAATAAGTATATTTATGCTTGAGTATAATCTGAATCTCGTTGTTAGGAAGGTGCCACATTTTGAGGATGTGACCCAGGGGGAGCGATGGCTCTTCCTGCTCCCACTCCCACCCTAGATACGCTTCTGGCTTGGACTCAACAAGTCATGTCCGGATACTAAAAATACTCGGATATATCCTCCAATGTTCTCATAATTTTGCAATTGAGAAGACCTAACCAAATCTGTGTCGAATATAAGAGGAAAATCGTATATTAATTCTTAAATCAGCAACCAAGTATAGTATACTAAAATCTACTCTTTACGACCGTTTAAAGAGCAAAGTTCCACAGAAAGTTACTAAAAGGGATTCAGATTCCGCTAAAAAAGCATGATTTATTAAATACAGAGATGGAATTTTTTTTTACTCCAGTGGATGTTTTTCCCTATTATATAAGACCATCTAGAAGGATTATCGACAATATGCCACCCAAACTGGCTTTTAGGTCGCACTGGATCTCAGAAACCTGCTTTGAATATGTAACAAATTGTGTATACAAATGGTTGGACGAGGAAAGTATTATTAAAAGTAGTTTTTTGTTGATGGACATAAGTCCCATTTTACGATGGAGTTGAGTAAATTCTGCAATGCAAATGAAGTAATATTATTTTCTTTACACTTTACCTCCAAACACCACTTATATTATGTAGCCTGACCCTGACGATGTTAGTGTTGTTAAATGTTTAAATTCAGAGCGGGTAAACACTGAGAGACACTGGCAATCAGAAAATTTAGTAGTGGTACTATACTAACGAAAACAACTTTTTATTTATTGTTGGAAAAAACCATTTTGAGGAACCAAGTTTTGCTTAAAACTATTAAAAATGGATTTCAGAAATGCGATTTATTCCGTTTTGGAGACTGAAGTTATTTATTATATTATGTAACCTGATGTAAATAAAAAATATATATATGTATGTATATATACATACAGGGGCGGATCCAGCTAGGGAGCGCGGAAGGCGCGCGACCTTTCCTGAAGACCACTGAAAAAAAAATTGCAGTAGATCTTCTCAATTCTCCCTAACAAAATTATTCACTGTGCAGTAAATCTATTCTACTGCACTTTTTGTAAAAAACATAAAAATTTCTAAATTTCTGGAAGCGTACAATTTGATACGTTTAAGAATGCAGCCCTTATGGCTAGCGACTTGGCCATCGCTCTAATTTAGATTCAGGATGTTGAAGCCTATATAGAAAACAGGAAGTGATGGAACGTGTAAAAATCATGTACATGAGAGTGGCTTTTCTCGGGTGTTCTAAGCAGGGGAGAGCCTATCCGGGTAAAAGGGAAGATAGCTGCCAAAGGGTCTTTGATAAGTCTTCGTTATTAAGACAGCTTGTTAGAATATTATCGGCGTGAAAAACAAACATTTAATGAAACAATTATAACTCGTAATTGGAGAAATTCAGCGAAACCACGACTAAAAATATATTGTGTATTGTTGTATTGTGTTATTACACTTAAAGTAAGAGATTTATAATGGAATAATGTTTTTTTCTTTTTATTTCGTTAATGTGCAATAATTTTACCAGAATACTTATCGCAAATGTTAAATAAAAACAAAATAAATCTGCTGATTGAGAAAGTCTCAATCAATATCTTATAGAAATTGATTAATCGGTCGGTTTTACTTCAAAGAATGTTGATGAATTGAATACATATTAGAATTTAGTAAGATTCTAAGTCTTGGGATGCGAGAATACATTCCGAATTCCTACAGAAGATCTCAACAACAGCAAAATCACTCCTGATTCAGCGATAAATGCAACCAAATAATAAAAGCGAAAAAGTCTGCTTTTCGCATCTGTCAATTGCATCTATTTCCAGAACTGAAACAAGTCTAAAAGACTGTACAGAACACCAGCAAGTCCATTATCCAGAGAAAACTTTATTTTTGACCAGAAAGTTAGTTTGTTAGTTGGTCTCGCATTCCGATTGTAGAGTATTTTCATTCCGATGATTGTTAAGCTTTACTTTATTATAATGGTTGTTATATTTGGTATTATGAAATTTTAATAATTTAATAGACAGCACAGTTCTAACTCTTCTATCGCAGCCCTGGTTGGTCTGTCTCGATATTTTAATAGACTTAACCATAATTCTTCCTTAGTGTATTCTGATTTTTCCAACAATCGCCTTGCTGTTTGTACAGACCTTTCGGCTAATCCATTTGATTTAGGATAATAAGGGCTACTTGTAATTAATTTATTATCACTAGTAAACGATTGGAACTGGAATGACCCAAATGGGTTATTATCTCCGATAATAATTCGAGGTAACCCACGTGTTGCGAAAATATTTTTTAGTTTATTTATGATCCCCCAGGATGTTTTATTTTTTATAGGTATTATATCAAGGTATTTTGATAAATAGTCTGCTACTACGAGATAAATTTTTGAATGTATTTCAAAAATATCCATACTGTTGTCATCATACCGACAAAATCTCAGTCGGTTAATTTTTCTAAGAATGCGCCCATTCTTTTCGCTTCTGAGGGTAATACGAAGAGGGTTATTTTATTAGTTTATAGCAGAGCAATTACGAGGGGACATCATAATTTAGCATAATTAGCAGGGCGCCAAGATTCTTAGATGAGGTACATACATAGATGAATGTTTATGCTTAGTTTGATGAAGAAGATGAAGAAGATTACTGTGGGCTCGGAAGCGATTTAATGCTCGCGGCAATTCTTCGTTTTTGTTAAATAAAATTAAGTTCTTTAATAGATCAAGTGTCGAGTCAAAACCACAAATTTATTCGTTGATGTGAAAGTTTGAAAAGAATAGTTAATATTAGTGGATGTAAAAAAAAATAATTATTATAAAATCTGATAACTGTGTTAAGACACGGAAGTGCGGCTCACTCGGGATAGATATACATTGGTAAGTGACAAGTTAACGATATCGTAATTACACTTTATTACATACATGCTATTATATGGCGAATTGAGTGTTTGTTTTCTTATTTCTTTACTCTAAAAATAGATAAAGCGTAGGAAAAACGTGTTTTAGGTGAAACTATGAATAACAGTGTTGATCCCGGCGTAACGGGTGAGGATATAATTCCCGACTTAAGTACAACTCCAAGTCTGACCAATCAGGAAAGTATCTTAGAAGAACTAAGATTACTCCGATTTGAGATTGACTTATTAGAAAGGGCGTCTCAATTGAGTGCTCGACAACAAATACAAGGTGAAACTAGTGCAAGTGCTAACGGAAACATAAGAGTTGGTGTTGATGAGCTCAGAAAATTGGTGCCCGAGTTCAATCCAACTGTATACCCAGAACGAAAGGCAGAATAGTGGGTAAAAACGATGGATGGCCTTAAAGGAACATATAGTTGGTCTGGAGAATCGACTATGTTTTACGCTTCACTGAGACTGGAAGGCGCAGCCAGGAACTGGTTTAATAGTAAAACTGATACCATAACTTCTTGGCAACAATTCAGAAAGAAAATCATTGAAGATTTTCCCAACAGAAAGGATAATTCAGATATGTTATTGCAATTAATCTCCAAAAATAGCAAAGAAGGTGAGTCGATTAAGGACTATTTTTACCAAGTAGTAACTTTAGGAAAAAAAAATAATTTAAATGATAAGACTATAATAGATTATGTGATCTCCGGTGTACGTGATAAACATTTTAAAAATATGCTTATGGCTTCGAGGTACCAGACTTTAACCGCTTTACTCCAACAAATGAAGCAATATGAAGAAATCGAAAAACAAGAATTGCAGCGCAGCTTCCTTAAAGAAGAGAGAGACGCCTCGAAGATATAGCGGATGATATCACCCGTTTCAGCAGAAAGACGTAAACATCAGAAGTTATCGACCTAATCTTCGCCTCAATGATAGCAGATTCAGTCAAAAAGCTCTTAAATATTGTTATATGTGTAATAGTACTAGTTACTTAGCAAATAATTGTAATCGAAACAAGCAGATACACGAAAATGTTTTCAGTGTCACCAGACGGGACATTTCGCTCGTGACTGTAATAATTATAAAAGAATAAGACAAGTTAGAATGAGGGGATTTTCGACAACTGCAAGCGATGAATATTATCAATTGGTGCAAGTCGACGGACAACAAATATTAGCATTTTTCGACCAGGGTTGTGATTGCACTACTCTCAAATATGGTGTCACGATTTCTTATAATTGGCAGCGTATGCCACGTGATAATGTACTCAGAGGTTTTGGTGGACAACAAACGCGCGCAATCGGTAAAATACGTAAGAAGGAAACAGTTCAAGAAAATAATTTCCAAATATCGTGACTAGCAAGCCAAAAACCAATTCAAGAAATTATCGTCCGACCAGAAACAGACAAACAATATCAAAAAAAGCTCCACAATTTGCTGAACGAATTTAAAGGTTGTTTCGCGGAAAACCTTAGAGATATCGGAAAGACAAATCTGGTACAAATGTAGATAGAATTAAAAAGCACTGAAATAATTAACTATTATCCATACAAAGTTTCTTACGGGCTGAGATCGATTTTGGATAAAAATGTTAGTGATCTACTTGAATTTGGTATTATTCAAGAATCGGTTTCGGAATATGCGAGCCCAGTGTTACTAGTTCCAAAAAAATATAGTGAATGGCGTATGTGCGTGGAATTTAGAAAATTAAACTCAATTACTGAACGTGGAACATTTCCTATGCCAAACATCGAAGAAACATTGAATTTGCTCGCAAAGAAAAGAGTATTTACATCGCTTGATTTATTGAGGGGTATTACCAGGTGCCCATCGCAGAAAATAGTAGGAAATTCACTGCCTTCGTGACCCCGAACGGTCATTATAAATTTAAGCGCGTTCCATTCGGACTTACTAACTCTCCTGCTGTCTTTATGAGGTTGATGAAGAAAATAGCGCAGCGGATGGAAGGGAATAAGATTATTATATGAAATTTTAATACCTTCTGAGACCGTTGAAGAAAATTTGGAAATTTTGGGAGATTTCTTCCAGCAATTAAGGGAAGCCGGACTGACTATTAATTTAAATAAATACACTTTTCTCAACAGGAAACTACACTTTTTGGGCCATGAAATTTCCAAAGATGGTATCCAGCCTGGATCTCAAAACATAGCCGTCGTTGAGAATTTCAAACGTCCACAAACTAGCAAAGAAGTCCGTCAATACTTGGGTCTCGCTGGATATTTCCAAAAATTTGTGAGGAATTTTTCACAACTAGAATTACCACTCCACAGTCTTCTTCCAAAAAGGTGCAAAATTTGAATGGATCGAAGAAATGGAAAATGCCTTCAGGACTCTTCGTGAAATACTAGGAAAAAAGCCGAAGCAGAAGCAGAACGCGAACTACACACGCATGCTAGCTCTCATGGAATCGCCGGAATCCTGATGTAGAGGTGTTTGGATGACTTTTTAAGGTCAGTCGCGAATTTAAGCCGAGCCACGACTCCAGGTGAAGGGAAATATAACAGTTATTAGCAGTGGCAGAAAGTCTGGAGCTATTCAAATACTATATCTTAAACAAGCATTTTAAGATAGTCACCGATTGCAACACCCTAAGAATGACACAGGAAAAGAAGAATTTATTTCCGCGAATAGCTAGATGGTGGTTAAAGATAGCCGAATTCGATTTCGAAATAGTTTTTCGGCCTGGAAGCAAAATAGGGCATGGTGATGCATTAAGTCGAATGCCATACGAAGAAGGAGCAGATGCGGAACCAGTATCCAACAAAATGCTGCTTGTCGGAGTACAGTTAGAGGATTGGGTCATAACTCTTCAACAACAGGACCCTTGGATAGTCGACATAAGCAAAATACTAGATGGTATATGTAAAAAGACAACGAGTGGAGATAAACTCGTAGTACCAAAAGGAATTAGATGGATAGTTATCACAGCTGCTCACGATGATATGGGACATTGTGGCATCATTAGAACGTATGAAAACTTGCGAAATACATTTTGGTTTGCAAATATGAAACCAACGGTGACGAAGTACGTTAATTCCTGCATAGAATGCTTATAAAAGGGCTTCCAATAAGAGGTGTTATTTTGATACTCAAAGCAAAATGCCATCCAATTCCGGCCATAAAAAATCATTAATCATCTGTTGATAGCGCAATCCATTCACTGTAACTGTTGCTCCAGCCTCATTTTCGAAAAAGTAAGGTCCAATGACCCCGTGGGACCATAAACCACACCAAACAGTCACACGTTGAGGATAGAGAGGCTTTTCAACAATAACTCTTGGGTTTTCCGAGCCCCAGATGCGACAATTTTGCTTGTTGACGAAGCAATCGAGGTGGAAATGGGCCTCATCACTCAAGATGAGTTTTCGATGGAATTCCGGATCATTTTCATGCATTTGAAGGACCCAATCAGCAACGACTCGACGTTGTTGATGATCAGCCGGCAGATGACCCAAATCTTTATGCAAAATACGGTGTAATCACGTTTGTGGAATGCCTAATTCCAAAGAACGACGAGGAATGGACAAACCTGGGTTTTCTTCAACACTTTCGGCTACAGCAGCAATATTCTCGGCTGTACTTGATCGACGTGCACGGGTTTTATTCTTCACATCACTAACTTGTCCCGACAGCTCGAATTTTTCTACCAATTTCTGTATTGCGGTCCGACAAGGTGCTTCACGACGACTCAAAAATGTTCGAGTTTTACCAACCGTGTCTGCCACATTTTCACCATTTTTATAGTGAATTCTAATAACTTCAATGCGTTGTTGAATCATGTATCGTTCCATTTTTATTAATGGCGTAGTTTCTACTTGTTGAATGTCAAAAAATGACAGCTCCAAAAGTGACATCTACCGAAATAGCGGGCGAATTAAAATAACTCCTCTTATTGGAAAACCGTTTATAACAAACGTGGCGCAGATGAGACGAAGAATTTAGTGCATATTCCAGAAAAAATACCCAAACCCTTCCATACTGTACACACAGATCATCTCAGCATTTTCCCAAAAAGTGAAGGTGGGAATTCATATGTTATAGGATTAGTCGACGCTTTCACAAAATTTGCAGTTTTTAAACCAGCCCGCACTACCAATACAAGAAGAGTGATCAAAATGCTAGACGAGGTCTCTCATTATTTCGGAATATCAATAGGAATAATAAGTGATCGAGGACCGCGTTTACTTCGAAGGAATTAGCGAAATTTTGCGAGGAGAACGACGTAAAGCATATTTTAAATGCTGTTAAAACACCGCGTGCCAATGGTCAAGTAGAGAGATACTTTCGGACTCTCAAAACGACGATAGCTTCTATGGCACAGGATGAAACCGGGCGAGACTGGGACAAAAATTTAAGTAATATACAGTGGACTTTTAACAGTACGAAACACTCTGTTCGCGGAGCTCCCCACAGTAGTAGTGTTAGTAGTGTTAGTAGAAACTACGCCAAAATGGAACCATACACGATTCAACAACGCATTGAAATTAATAAAATTCACTATATGCCGAAAAGTGTGTTAAATGTACAAAGGTGGCTAGACTGCCTATCCAGTGCTACTTGCCAGTACCCGTCTTTAAGAACGAGCACCGTAAACAATGATTTATTCACAAGTTTAGTAGAGATTTCGTCGAATGATGGAATGGGATGGTTTAAATTTAAAATTGCTGCATTAAGCTCCTTTGGATCCAAACATTTGCGTACTTTCTTTCCGGGTTTTTCAACAATATCCATGTTTGAAATCCAATCTGAAGCTTTTTTAGATTTTTCTATAACTTTTAGGCATTCTAATCAGTTCAGTTCATATTTTACAGCATCTTTGATTGCTAATGGTATTCGTATTGCTGGTTTAATTACTGGTTGGGAGTTTTCTTTCATTTCAATTTTAGAATTTTCTACAAATGTTCCAAGACCCTCGAACAAGTTCTTGTTTATTCTTTTAAAAATTGTTCTTTTTTTGTTAATTCTTTTTTAATCATATTTACGCGTTTTTTTAAATTTAAATTTATGCAAGTGTCTAATCCTAGAATCGGAATGGATCCTTATTTAGTGATGATCAGTTTAATATATTTTATACTGTTTCGTATTATGCATCTTGTAATCGCTGTACCTATAATATTTAAAGTTGTTCCCCCGTAAGCTTGTACTGTAATATCATTAGGTACAATTTTTAAACTTGGTAATTTCTAAGGGGAGCACATAACGACTGCCCCAGAATCTAATTTAAATTTTATAATTTTAACATGCTCGTACCAAGATTTTTCTACATTTGATTTTTGCTTTAATGTATTAATAATGTAAAAGCTATCATTGTTATTTATTTCAAAATTCTGTAGTTCACGTACCTGGTTTTGTAATGCATGCTATTGCGTAATAATTTTGTTTTTCACATTTTTTACATATTACTCCTTAAGATGGGCAATTCCTATAAGCAAGTGCCTGTGTACATTTTTTACAATTCATTTTAGCCTGCTTTTTTGTTTTAATTTGATAAAAATTCTGTGATATCCCTGGTTCCTGATCTCTACTGCTACTCCTATTGATTATTTTCCTATTGTCATTCATTGGTAATTAGTTTTAGTAAAATTGTAATTAAATTTTTTATATGGAATATTAGCTAATACGTCCAGTGTTGACAAACCGTTTTGTAGTTGCTCTAGTTGACTTTTCGATGCCTCACTCGTTCTACTCATTACGATTGTTTTCGATAAGGTTAAGCCTTCAGTTTCCAATAGTTTTCGTTGTAAGTTTTTGTCAGGTGTACCCAAGACGATCCTATCTCTTAACATGCGGTCTTCTTGATCAGCTTATCCATAGTTGCGAAATTTATTTCTGCACATCCATCAGGAAATTGTCGAATGGTTCCCCTGCATGTTGGTTGCGATTGTGGAATATAAAACTCGCGTAGACTTCGTTTTTCTTAGGCCGGCAAAAATCTTCAAGACTTTTACCACGGTTTCATATTTTAGTTTTTGCTCCTCTATAAGGTTAAAGGAGTTGAAGACTTCAACCGCATCAGGCCCTATTGTATTTAGGAATACAGCAACTTTTACGTTAGCAGATTTTTTGGTGAAATTTTCTCCGATTTTCGGAAAGGTTGACACCTTGCAGGCTTAGTGGCTCGATTTTCCGTATATAATCCATCGGAGTTTTGATTTGTATTATTTTTATGTTGTTAGGCGGTCTTCCCTTTGGCCTCGGTAATACACTTAATGATTTATTACCTACTTTCTATTTTCCCATTCAGTAGGTATATCAGATCAGTTTATTTGACTTGTTTCATTATCGAAACAATTCTTTTGTTTGCGTTGCAGTGGATTATAACCTTTTGTCTCACTGATATCCACACATGATGGCATGACACGTGTTCAGTTAGGCATGTGATTTAATTTTTCATTTTACGTAAAATCGATAATCGGTTTAATTGTTATTTTTACCGCTTTTATTTATTTCGAATTTACAGGTTATAGGTTACAGCCTGACTACTTACTAACCGACAGACTAATCGTTCGCTGATGATACTGAGACGTGGGTTAGTAGTTGTGCGTATTAATATTTCATAGCGCTGCTGCTGATTATATTTCGGTGATGACCAATGATGATATTGTATAATTATATTTCAGCTATTCTGTGATATGCTACAAGCCTATTCCTAAGAAAGGAGGGGGTGCGATCCCTCAAATTATCGAGCAATTTTGCAATCACTTCGATTATTTCAAAGGTTTTTGAATGTATCATTTACTCCAAATTATTGAAGTTTTTAAACCAGAGTTGCGCTCCTCCCTCACAAGAATTCCCAATTCGCTCCTATGTACCTACATACCTATGTATGTATAAACAATTTGAAATTAATTCTTAAAATTTCTACCTTTTATTGAATATTTTGTTGTCCGAGTACAGTAATTCGAGAGTACGAAAACTGAAACTTGATGTCGCAATGCTAACAAAAATTGAATAATCGTAATTTGTTATCATTTTTTTAATGTTACGGTAACAGAAATAAATTTAAAAAAAAATTGTTGGCTTAATGCTCGAAAAATATTAATTGTCCGAGTACCTACTAAATGATTTACCTTGCTCTGTTATATTATGTAATGTGCGTACCGACTAAATTTTCTCTATGTGTATTAAACAGACTTATAAGTTTAGAATGTTTAAATGAAATGAAAAATTGCAAAAACACGCTGAATTAAGGATCAAATAGCGCAACAGATCTACAAAAAAAAACAACAATAACAAGCATATTTCAAACATTCAAATGTCTTATCATATCCGTTAATTGCATTTTCTAAATGTGGAGTCAATAATTACTGAAATTACATGACCGTACATCCTCATGCTCTTTATTATTTTGTTTAATTAACAAGAACTAATGAAGATGTAAGATGCTGATCACTTATCACTTTAGTAGCTTTAATGCTTAGTTATAATGTCACACGTACAAATAATGATGCCAGTTTTTAATTGAGCTAGGTCATAAAGGATGATAAGAAGGTTAGTCTATAGCTCAATGTCATTTACAGCTTAAATGTTTGATTGTACCTCGAACTTCCTCAATAAATTTTTTATATGATAAGATTAGCTCATTAATTATTATACCTATCAACAACATAAAACCTTTCATTAATAAGACAGATTTTTTTATGAATTGCGAATACATATATAGTAAATTGTCAGTGCGATTATATTTTAAATTTTGTTCATGTCATTTTCATTTATTTGAGAGAATTAAAAGATTTGAAATCCTTTGAGTATATGTATAAGAGATTCAGAAAAAAAATTTCAATAATGTAACACAATGTCCAACTCCGAGTTGTTTTCCAGATATTTCAGTATTTCGGTTTTGAAGATTTTCCTGTACTTTTATTTTGTCATAAATCAAAAACTATTTTCAGCATTTCAGTACTTTTTGGCACATTTAAAAAGGATATAGTAATTAAAAATTTCTTGGCTTTTCTCACATGCACTTATTCAATTTTCCCAAAGTGATTTAAACCTAGGAAAGGAAAAAACTAACGTCTAATCTTATATTAATAATGATCAGAATCATGTAAGAAGTTTTTTTTTTATTACTTTAAACATAATTATTAGGAGGTGCAGCTTTAGAAAAATAAGACAACTACTGGATTTACAATAATAGATAGAAGAGAGAAACAACTAAATCCTAACAAAATATGCGACGAGGATAGACATTCGGTAAAACAACATAATAATATGTTTCCAAAATATGTTAGCCATAATATTAGTACGTAAGAGAGATCTCGGATAAAAAATACCTGAAATCTTACTTAAACTTAAAAAACATATACAAATGTAGGAGGCATAAGAAGAAAATAATAATGCGACACTCCAGTTGTCAAGCGGAAAAAAATTGTCATTCCTGCAGGGCAAATAGATTTGAGTTGTGTGTTTTTGGCCAATACTATGGGTTTTTATCAGTCAAATGCATCTTCAACATTTGATGTTAGTGGGCTGGGGACTGATAGCCGGCTGTATACAGTTATATAATAATGGTCTATAGCGTTGTTTTAAGTAGTTTTAGGGTTTTATTTTGTGGAGGAACGGGGCTGGTATTAAGAGTTCTTCACCAACTGGATTTGGTTCTTCTTCCAGTGAAGACTTTTCGATGCTGGATTTGGTGCTCCTAGCAGTAACTGGCACGTTCACTTCAGCACTAGATTTGGTGTTTCTGCACCAATGTTTTTCAGAATTAGTGCCCACCCATTGTTATTGTGGTTAATTTTGTTATTCTTCGAATCTCCAAGAATTGCTCAGGTGTTTTGTACATTTCAGGCAACGGTTGGTTCACGCTAGGAGTTTACGGCATAAGTATTATATCATTTTTGTAACGCACACATTTAACTCTTTGTAATTTATTTATTTGTCTATGAAGTTAATGCAATAGTAAATAGATAAATCCACTTACTTACTACCGTTAAACAAATGCAAACTTTAAGTAAAAAATAAAAAGGAAAAGATGAACTGCAAAATAATATACATATAAAATAAGTAAAAAACGAGGCCAAGCTGCATGAAAAAGTAGAAAATAAAATGTTCTTCACACACAAAGGTGGACTCCGATTATTTGATTGGGACATTTCTCTTGAATATTCCTTCTCTTAATGAATCAAATCACTTATTACCTCTGATTGAACATACTGAAATATATCGGTGATTGTCAGCGAATAAAATCTGAGTTCACCTCTGTGTGTGAAGAAAAGTTTATTTTCTACTTTTTCATGCGGCTTGGCCTCAGTTTTGTTTGAAAACTCGTTTTTACTTATTTTATTTTCTGCCTTTTTCACGTTAACTAAATTGTTCTAATATCAATTAAACCGAACTTAATTATATTTTTAATTAATTCTAATTTAATTTTAGTTTCTTACGTTCTTTTTAATTTTCCGTTTCCTTTTACTTTTCCGTTTTCCTTTAATTTTTCTTATATTTATCCTTATATTTCTTTCTTCTTCATTTTGAGTAAATTTTTGAATACTCGCAGTGAAATTTTTTTGCATCCATACGACTCGAGAGTTTCCAATCGACTGATCGTACTTCGAACACAATCCGAACAGTTTCGATAATTCGGACTACGGTTTACCGAGGTTTCGAAAAATTTGAAATTTTGAAGGCAGTTACGATGAGATGATTGGAAGTCAGCACCGTGGTTGATTGGAAGTTTTTGTTCAGCTTATCATTACCGACATTTTAAGTCATGTTTGGTGCCGATCCGAAAACAAAAAGTTTTCGAGTATCAAATCGTTGAAGTACTGCAACAGTTTTCTGAAATTCAAACTAAGTTTGAAACAGCACTTTTTGCTGTATTCCAACTTGCTCCCATATAACATGAATTTTCCCGATTTTCCATGTTTTCCACAGACTTTTCTTATTACTATGAAATTTTTTTAAAAATTTACATGAATTTTCCTCGATTTTTCATGCAAGTTTTTATGATTGTTGAAGAGAAAGTATTGATGCCAGCAGGACGAAAAAAAAACAAAATTCCGCATAGCTTATAAAACTTTTTTGTTGGAAACTTTTCCGGAAAAGTCGGAAAATTCCGGATATTTTTTTCGGAAAAATCGGAAAACTCTGCATTTTTCCTGAAACGGATTTATCACTAAACAAATTTGTACCAAATTTTCAAATGATTTTTCCCGATTGTCCGAGTTTTCCATCGAAATTTCCGGTTCAAATTTTGATAGATTCAATTGTCACGCGACATGAACCTGTGTGCCAAATTTCAGCTCGCTGTGATGACGAAAAGTGGGTCTACGAGAGTGTCGAAAATAGCAAAAAAGAAGTATTTATATAAATAGACAGACAAATCGTGTACGAGTTAAAGGGAATGGCTGGCCTCAAAAAATAGTTCAAATTAAGTAAGTAATACAAACAAAAATTTTTCAAAGGAAAAGTATAATAAAAACGAAAACAAAATAAAACTATATAATGCATAGAAACCTAAGCGGAGAAAACAAAACCAAAAATTCGATAAGGAGGAAATCTATTAATTGCTAAAAAATCAGACTTCTGATATGCATTAAGCAAAAATAGAAAATAGAAACAAAAAATAAGAAACAAGATAACAAATAAAGATATAATAAAACAAAAAAAAAAGCATGAAAGCAAAACAAGTATATATATATATATAATAATAAAGATATGTATATAATATATAATATATATATGTATATATATATATATATATACATATCAGGGTGTCACGTACGTACCGCATTTCCTTTATACCACGGATTCCTCACTCAATTTCGAGAAATAAATTGTATGGGAGGAGAGTCGGAAAAGCACGGTGTGGGCGGTAGGGGGGTTTTGTGATTTTGGGTGCTTTTTATCCTAATACCAAGTAACTTTCTTGTTATATACCAACCCACACAGCACAAATGTGTCCGTGGTATGTTACCGGGAAATCCTGTAAGGATATATCGATTGTCCGTGGGAAATCCCGTCCGGTCCCAGTTAACAACTTAGGATATCCCTGGGATTGCCGAATGTCCGCTTCGGATGTCCCTGGGAGATCCCATCCGTTTCCCACAGGATTTCCTGAGGTTGTACTCAGGCACATCCGACAGAGCACAAATATATCCGTGGTATGTTAATGGGTAATCCCATTAGGATATATATATTATCCGTGTGAAATCCCGTCCGGTCCCAATTAAGAACTTAGGACATCCCTAGGAGTACCGAATGTCCGCGGCTCGGATCTGCCTGGTAGATCCCATCCGCTTCCCACAGGCTTTCCTGTGGTTGCACTTAGGCACAATTGAGAAATTCAATTCACGTTGCAAGCGTATACGTGCCCATAGGTACATAAAGGTACTTGGACTTATTTCCCATTACAATCTGTAAATAAAATTAAAATTCCTTGCAGAATTAATCAAATTGCCAACTGTTGGACATCACGGGACAACACATCAAGGTACATAAAATTTGATTCCACAAAAAAAATATAATTTTAATATTTTTTTTTTCAGGTCACCACACCCTCATTTTCCTTTATCGTGATCTCGACATATACCAACTTGATGAAGAAAAGCCTTGCAGATAACATAACTGTAAGCCCCTGCGCCTACTGATAATATCTTTTTGCTTCGAGTTGGAGGAGAACCGAACAACAATAGTGTATCATACCCAGGGTCACCAGTTTGTGCTCTACCAGTACTGCGGGTGTTAATGTTACTTCCCTCCTGTGCGTCATAGGTCGTTAGAGCTTTTAATTTTTTCCAGTTTTTCGGCATAGTATAGGAGTCTCTAAATTACCTCTTTAAAGAGTCCCACTAAAACAAAGACACCGTCAAATCACTGAGCAAATGCCAATCACAGGTTTAGGATAGCACATAGGTAGGACGTTTTAAGGATCTACGAGTATATTTTTTAGATGTGCGGGGAAATATCTTAGGATATTGTAAGTTATTTTCTGGTATTATGGATTATTTTATTTGTAGGCAAAGAAAAACTAAGTTATGTAAACTTCTAAAACCATTTACTTCAACATTATACACCTTATTTACTATCTTAGTAACTATATTATATATTCATTTTCTTTTTTTTCTTCTTTCTCTTTTTCTTCTCTTTGCCTGAAATATATTTGAGATTTTAAGAATACAATTTTTTTACAAAGGAAACTAAATTTACAAAAGGAAAACAACATATATAAATGGTTGCAATAATTGTTACTAAATTAAAAACTCACTTCTTGTTATGCCGGGCTAATCTTTCTGCGGCGTGCCTTATCCAGGTTTTAATGGGATCTTCTATCTCCCCATTCGTAATTTGGTCCATTCTAGGGTCCGCTCGAATCGCATCTGGATTAAATTAATGCTGATAAATAATGAATATAAATATACCTACATTTAAAATATTAGCTCCGGTTTTTACGAACATTAAGGTTTTATCAAAATATAGAGCTGCTTATATAAGATATAACTTACCTTTAATTAAGTTACAAATGGAGAGGGTTGAAAATCCACGCTTGTTTCGCTTTCCGTAAAATGTGAATTGCTCAGCGACTTCGTTTGAAAAGAGCTTCGGCAAAACTTGAAAAACTGTCCCCATAGCATTTCCAGTGTTTAAGTATTTTAGTTCAGTTTTCTAAAAAGAAAAGGATCGTGGATGGTAGGAAAATTAATAAGAACATCTGATGAAAGAAATTATTAGGGCAGTGTTTATGAACAAACAAAATTAGAAATAACAGGAAACAAACTGATAACTTAGTATTTACGACTAAAGCATAGACATAAATTATAATTAAAATAAATGGCTTTCAATTACTAAATTATTTTCTTGTGTGTGCATACAGTTTACATTATAACAATTATATACAATATAACATAATGAAAAAACATAATAAAAAATACAGAAAACCATTTCAAATTTTTGTATAAAGTTAATTTATATGGTTTCTAAACCGACAGGTGAAATCACACAAGGTTTAATTACAAGTTATATTGACTTGTCTAAATGGAGAAAGCTTGTCATATTCTGATACATAGATGCAGTATTCATGCAAACCATATCTAAAGCCAGATCCAGTACCTACCTACAATTATTTGGTCAATAAATTCCGGCTAAATACTCCAGATTAAGAAACGTTATAGTCGCACAATGCTTGAATATGAAGTTAAGTAAGATATTAAGATATAACTTTATAAACGATTGAGTAGAAACAGTTTTGCAGAAGAATGAGACATTTTTGAACTGAACTGAAATAATAACCACTAAATGGCTGTCTATTAAATTAGCTGTAGTTGTAGAAATAATTAGAAATAATTTATCTCAAAAAATGGCATTTTTCTTTGAATATCAAAATAACACCTCTTATTGGAAAACCCTTTATAATACATATTAATATATAAAGAAGGATAGGAAGGAAGTAGAAAAATAAGGATGAACCAGATCACTTTAATTTAAAATAGAGAAATTATTCAAATAATTTATTACGACCTGGGGGTTGCGTTTAAAAGTCACTAAATATATCTAGATCGTTATATAAGGTATTCTGGGGTTTGATGCGCAAGTTTATGCGGGGAGCAACAATATGGGATGTGGCTGGCGGGTGGGGTGACTAAGAAAGTTCATTTTTAATATAGATAATAGGTGAGACGAATCAATAGAACCATGTAAAATTTAAAAAAAGAATCCACATTTGTAGAAATAATACTCTCGATCTTGTTTCTGTACGTGTCGTATACAAAGGGTTCCAGATTGGGGAAACGTACTCAGTATAGATCCTACCAAGGCATTACTGATACTGACACATGGCACAGGTGTTATAGATTTCTAAATACATTGAAGGCAGCTGATAATGAAGCTAAAAATGAAATGCGTCGACTCAAGGCATAAAAGAAGAAAAGTGAAATAAAAAAACAAATTGCCTCAGAAATCAAATCGACACTTGAAAGGCAAAATGGGATAAGCGACAATGTTTGTGAAATTGAGTTAAATACACCATTAGAATCGCATGGGCTAGGATTGGATGGGCTAGTTTTCTTTTCCATACGATAACTTTTGTGTGGCTTAGCCCAACTGTAATTTGGAGACCGAAAGGTGTTTTTTGTTACTAACCGAACGAAATTCCGACAATCTTGGAAATTATGGCGGTAACTTAGCATATCTAGTTTTAGTTCGATGAATTACAGGTGAATGATATCAGTTAAAATCTTTTACTTGCAGTGAAATTTTACAAATATTGTGTTTATCCTTTTTTACCTGACAACCTTTGAGAAAACGTATGGCGTGTAGAAAGTTTTTCTTATTTTTTATTTCCGGAATCGTTGTCGCTTATATTGTTTTCCCTAGCAGTAAAATTTTAAAAATATAGCGTTTATTCCTTTCTACCTGCAAAACCAAAAACAAATAAAGCGCTTAGACTGCGTTTCCTAATTTTTATTTTTGGAAACGTTGCCGCATATCCATATTTAATTAAATGCAGGCAGGCATTTTTCTTTTTTATTACGTTATTACGGTTATTGTGTTCGAAAGACAATCAGGGCTGCTTTTGTTTTATACTTTGCCACGCATCGTACGATGACGATTAGAATCTAGGGTCAGTAATACGCCAATTGCTGCGACACCGTCAACATGAATACTGAGTACTTACTTACTTAATTTTACCCGATATTTTTTTCCGAGTAAGTTTAGAAATTTTTACCATTCCGTATTTTCAGTTGGGTATTTTTTAACTTTTATCAGGTAAATAGAAATTATTTGAATCAGCCTTTGATATGAGCCATTGAACGGTTACCAGTTGACTACTTATTCGACGAAAATTCACGAATACCTGTTTACATTGAATTAAAGCCTTACATTCCTATATTACCTGCACCAGTTATGCTTATATCAACCATTTTATCAGACTCAGCTCTATCCTCCAATGTGGATTTAAGTAACTCTATAACAGCCTTTAATGCCTCCTGGAACAGAGACATAATGAATAATGATGCTGCTGGAATATCAACTAGTATGTTGGTGTCGTCGCGATCGTAAGGTAAAACAAAACAAAACAAGCAATTCATTGGATTTCATGTTCCGAAAAAAGATAAATGTTTGAAGCCTTATCAAGGAGAAAATGGAGCATGAAATAGAAAAAGTCCATACCTACTCTCGCTTCAAAGCACATCGGAATAATCTTAAAACTTATCCCAATACTTTGTGCGTAGGTTTTGACTTACAGAATTACAGAAAGTCTTGAATACCCCCCATGGAGAAAGCATGCTTTTGTACTACTCACGAAAACTTGCAATATATAATTTATGCTTTTACGAAAGAAGCACTCGTAAGGCTTTCTGTTTCTATTGGAATGAAGTGAATGGTAAACGGGGAGTCTATGAAATCCCAACTATACTAAATATTAATATCGTTGATAAATGTGGAACAGTAAAAAATTTACTGTTATACTGTGACTGCTGCCCTTGTCAAAACCGTAATTAAGTAATTCATTCAACCCTTCAAATGTAATAACATTGAAACCATACAAATAAAATTTTGTTGGCGGATCACACCTAAATATATGCCTGTGGATTCGGTAATAGCAGTTTTTGAGAAGAATGTAGAGTACTGCATCATTTATTCACCTTCACAATGGGATACAGTATTTACAACAGCGAGGCAAGATCCAATGCCATACAATGTTGAGTTGATGATGCACAGTGCCTTTTTGAGATGGAACGTTATCAGTGAAAGATATTTCAAAGGGAACCTTACTAGTAAAATCAGTAAAATTCTGGTGGCCACATTTAAGAAAAAGAATGATTCACAAAGTGTGGTAAAAAATTCTATGAGCGAATCTGCGGAATATTTCCCTATAGATGTTCAATTAAAAGCCAAAATTGCACCCACTGCTTGTTATAAGTTACTGCTACCCATATCAAAAACAAAGTATGACGACCTATATAAACTTTGCAAAAATAAAGTCATACCAGAAGCTTTTCATGAAGAATATTTGGCCATACTGCTGCTAACTTAAGGGATAACTTCCAGACACAGACCTAGAGAATGATGTTTCTAAATAAGTTAATAATATTATTGACATTATATTAATTTTTACAAAGTGATGTTACAAATGTCGGAAGACTGTTCCTTTTTTTATTTACCTTTACAAAGAGATTTTTTAGTTTTAGTAGAAGATATTTTTTGTTACCTTAGCCTTTTGGGCACCTGAAAGCACTAATAATTATTTTCGTTTAAAGATGTTATTTTTTAATTTTGACTTGCAGAAAATCTTTAATTTAATATATTAATATTTATTAATAATATCTTTGTTTTATTTGCTTGCATTAGTTAACCAAACTATTAAATCCCTCCATTTTCTTCAACCAGTTGTGCGTAATTGTAAAGTTTATGCCAGTTTACTTCGAATCTTATGCAACCTATTATTCCACTTAGGTTAACTTGACTGTTAGACAGGCGCGGATCTAGCATTGAAATTAGGGGGGGTCATTTTACAAATTAAATCATCGAGCAAAAAAAAAAAAAAACAAAAAAAAACATCCAACGCCGGTTCGCATAGCCACCGCAGTACCGGAACTAGAAAATCCGCATTAAGCGGTGTGGATGATGTGTCTTTTTTAGTATACTTTTTGTTTTTTTACAAAAACTAATTTTTTTAATAGAATAGGGTGCAAACTGCAGGAGTCATTCAAGCCCAACTTTTCTCAGTTTTACACACTGGCATATATAATATGGACTGCTCGATATGCTATTTCATGCGGGTACAATTTTTTGTGTCAAAAATAGTTCATACGTCGGTGCCAACATTGAAAAATCCATTGGCAGAAAGTTGAAAAGTGAAACCTCTCAAATTTCTATTAACCCAAATAATTAATTTAAAAACATTTATTTCGACAAACCCAATTATTTATTTATTGTTTACAGCCCTTTCTCAGTTCGCACGTTACATAGGAAAGTGACCATCTCAAAAAATGCAACTTTTCAGGAGAGCGAAAAAACGCAAAGCTGTACATAGAATTAATTCTAGCTTAACGTAGTAATTGTTTGCTAAAAATAGTCTGAACTCTTACATTTGTTAGTAAATATATTTCTGAAGATTTATATAAAAGAAATTTTAAGTTTTTGTTACAGCAGTTGGCAAGGTTAGCTGTTAATCCCGCATCCTCTTAAGTTGTCTCGCTTTTCTTTGTTGCGAATATTTTTACAAGTTTTTTTTAAGTGGCACAACTCACGTACTTTGACCTTTGTGGAAAAATGTCATAACTCATAATATAATTTGTAAGAAATAAATGCTGTTTTATGGAAAAGTGACACAATTTAAAATAATGCTGTTAAAATGTCGAAAACATATTTACGTTTGTTATAAAGATCGTCACAAGTCAAAAAGTGACACTGACACACTGTTCTATGAAGAATATCTCTGTTCTTAAGTAACAGAAAAGTGATACTATCTCTATCTAGCGGCAAAAACAATCAGATAGAAATATGCCAATTTCATGGTGTAATTAACTCAAAAACGACAAATTTTGAGTTAGGTCACATTTCTATGTGACGTGCGAATTAGTAGTTGGTGCTTAGATCGAAAGAGAACGCTATATAGAAATGAGCCCACTTTCTGCAGTGTATTTCTATGGACGTAGTCAGTCCATATTTTAAATGTCAGTGGTTTTACATAAGAACGCTGCAAATATTTTAGAATGTTAGGAGTGTTAGAGTGTGTGAAATTGCCATCAGCAATTGATTCAAATTCCTCAGTTAAAAACAAAAAGTATTTCCCATAGAACGACTTGGGACAAATAAAAGTTTTAAATTTCAACCCAAGTCGTTTCAATAGAAAAAAGCCCCACGACAAATCTTACTACCTTCAGTAAGATTTGTCGAAAATAAAAATACGATATGTATGTACATTTCAGCAAATTGTCGCGAGCGGAATACATTCTGGGTGCAACAATGTATGCACGATAGCAAGACGATGTTTTGATATTTATGAAAATATCAAATCTCATTTCAACCATCGTCTGCCGCGGTAGGCTGAACACTAATTGTAAACAGGTAAAGAAAATAGAAGTTGCGATAAGAAAAACAAAATAAACGTTTTGTGAAAATAACCATAAGAGGAAGTTTGTGAACAAAGCAAAAGGAAAAAAACTATATATAAACAAAATAAAAGTGTGTGAGTTGTCTTAATCATAGCTTCCTGAAACGGCGTAGAGTGATTGCCTGCGACTAAGGTAAGCCCCGAAATATAACAGGAGTTGGGACTAAGTTAAGTTAGGGCTCTGATGTGGTAGCGAGGGAGTCTGTTTCGTGGCTTGGGAAGTGTTTCTCTGAGGTCCGAAACCCAAATTCCGAGAAAATCCTATACACATACATCACATGCATACAATAGCATTCATTGAAATAAATTTTTATTTTTTTAAGTTTCGGAATAAAGTTTTTTTTTTAAGTTGAATTATATAAATAAAAAAAAGTATAAAATAAAAAAAATTATTTTTTCAAATAACTCAATTAATTAAATGTTTTTTCTCAAATTTAGGGGGGGGGGGGTCATGACCCCCACGACCCCCCCCCCCTGGATCCGCCACTGCTGTTAGACCAGCACATGATGACAGAAAAATCCAAGTAATTTGTTACAAGTATGGCGACCCCTAGACGGTCGAATTAGGTGATTCAAGAAACCAAAATCATTAATTTTAGGGCTGGCCGGCGTGGCGTAATTACAGGCTAATTAATTAACCTTGTCGAAAAAATTACGGTATTCTAACAATTTGTTACACAAGAACTCTTAAATTGTTTTTGTAGTCCATGAAAATAAACATGGCGGTAGCGCAATGCCATCCGACAATCACAATGCCTTACCATACGACGCGATGGTTCCAAATAGCCGCCATACCGGTACAAAGAAGTAGATTTTTTAATTGTGCAAAACTTTTTGTTATCGTATGTCAATACTTGTACCAACGTTTTGCATAATTAAAAAATCTACGTATTTCCGTAAGCAAAACTTACATTTGTAAAATATAAGGTAGAATACAGTGCTGGGCATTATTCGAATAAATTTCCAATTAAATAACGATTTTTTAAAAAATCAAATAAAAAATTATTCGGATAAATTTTTATTTGAGTATCAAATTATTTTAAGTTAATCGCAAATAATTATTTGATATTTGGTGCAAATAATTTGAGTTTCAAATAAATATTTTTTAATCGATCGTGTGTTATTTGAAAATCAAATAATTATTCGTTATTTGGTGAATTATTCGCAAATAATTATTTGTTATTTGGTGCAAATTATTTGAGTTTCAAATAAATATTTTTTAATCGATCGTGTGTTATTTGAAAATCAAATAATTATTCGTTATTTGGTGAATTATTCGCAAATAATTATTTGTTATTTGGTGCAAATTATTTGAGTTTCAAATAATTATTTTTTATTCGATCGTGCGTTATTTGATAATCAAATAATTTCATTATTTGATAAATTATTTGTGATTTCTTATTATTGTGATGGTCATTATTTGAATTTCAAACAATTATTTGTCATTCGATTATAAATATATGTTTTCTGGTGTCCATTAGTTCCGATTTCAAATAATTAATTCTTGGCACAAGCATTTCTTTCCGCAAGATGTCTCGTTGCTTAATTTATTGTTAACAAAGGAATTTAATAATTTTGTTCAATTAAGTATTTGTGAAGCTTTAGAAGTAAATTAATTAGGTTTGATTACTCAGAATAATCTTAGAGTCAATTAAATAATGCATAATACAATACGATTGAAGTTGAAAGCTTTACTTCAAGCTAGAGTAAGAAAGTATGCCTACTAATTATTTAATATAATACTTGAGTTGTGACGTCACGATATCACAACGCATATGAAGAATTCAGAAAAATTATTTGGTAACAGTGTTGGCAAATTATAGTAAAAAATATCAATATCAATTGTGAAGGAAAAGAAGATGACTTCTTCTTTGGAGATGATGATATTGATCCAGCTACGCCTTCATCAAGCATAGAGCTTCAGGTTTTAAAGTAAGTGACAACAAATTTAAAAAAAATAATTTAATCTTAAAGGCCATTGATTGTACGAGTAAGTACTTTAATTTTTTCAATTTTCGTTTTTTCCAGATACCTTACACTGAGAGAAATCACTACTTTTAAAGCAAATAAACGTGATTGTTGAAACTAAAATTAAGGAAACTAGCAAAAAAATTGTTGATACAAGAAATTATTGCTTCATTCAAATACATTTATTGTTCCCTCAAATATCGAATCGAATGAATACGTAAAATATGCATTGTTGAAAATTATTGTCGATTTAACAATGTAAGACATGTTCAATTCAATCATATATTACTCATGGAATTGAATATTCTATAGTTGATTAAAAAAATTATTCTATTTAGAAATAGTCAAGAAAAAATAATTTGAACCAAATATCATTGTCAAAGTGAGCATAAATTATTCTTGCGTGAAATATTTCGACTGTGTAATGAAATGCCGCATAGCTAAATCGAATATTTTATTGTTGCTTTGAACCTACTGTGATTTTGTTTCAACCCTAACTCATTCTCAAAATCTTAAAATGAAAGGTACACCTTTGTTCATGTTCAGTGTGAGTAGTTGAGTGCGTCTTTGTTTGGTTATGTTTGTGCTATGCACTGGGATTACGCGTATTTTAATAATTCTTGAAAATGAGTGATGAGAACTCTGTAATTTTAATTCCAAATGTTGACAATAGTGAAAGTGCTTGCAATTTTATTGTAGTGACTGAGTCGCACGTAAAATTACTGGAATTATTAGAATTGTGGAAATTGGAAGGAATTTTCGAACATCTTAAAAGTAAGTGTTAACATTAATTGCGGAAAGTAAATATTTTGAAAGACTGGCCTTTACTTAAAAATGCGGAATATGCAATAAGTTTGGTAAGAAATATTATAACAGATCTAAATTAAGTATATAAATTTTCCGTACTTCAGATAAACTGTAATTTTAAAACTTTATTCCCCTGGAAAGACGCTTTATTGGTCTCCAAATGGGAAAATTTTGTAAAGCAAATAGTGCCATACTATAAAGAAAAAATTCGGGACAGAAGAGCCTTGATATTTTGCTCAAGTTGGATAATGTATCTAACGAAGATAATTCAGTTCTGATCAGATAAAAACATTTATCTAATATTAAAGTTTTTTAGATAGCCGTCAAAACATCTTGGCAATTTTACTAAACGCAGTTATCATACTAAGTAACAGGTGAAATATTGCAGGGACACTTAAGCGGAAAAAGAAAAAAATTGAAGTATGGGACTTTTCTTAGACCGCGGTTTTTTTAGAAATAAAGACAATCTAAATTTCATATAAAACCGAATATTATGTTTCTCCTTTATTAGAAATAAATTTTTTTCTTTCATATGATATGACCTGTATTATATCAACAGACGAACTTTTATCTCTTCCACTTCTTGGCGCACTCGACTAGTAGCTTTAATTAAGTGGAAATAGTGCTACTTTTATGCCTGTAAAAAAATTTTGGTTTAAAAGTTCACGTCCAATAGGTATAGCTTTCATTTTCAAAATTTTATTATTTTTGAATCAACCATATAAATCGTTGGTCGAAAAATTATAAAATTTTGAACTGAAAACTAGACGTGTTCAAATCGAATATATGGGGCTTTTGTAATGAGAAGGTCTTTTTAGTTGATTCAAAAGAAGATTGCTCATTTTAAACATTTTCGTACATTTTTAGTGGATATTTGAAACAAATATGTTCCAAATGTTGGAACCAATTACTTTTATTGTAGGCGTAAAATCAAATATAAAAATATTTGGATTGACCCGCGTTTCATTTATCTTGACCCAAATATTTCTCTTGGTGAGTGATCCACGAAAAAATTTAAATATGTTAGAGGATTACCCAGTTCTGAAGGCAATATTTTTAAAATATAATACCCCACTTCCTTCTTCAGCACCTGTAGAAAGGCTCTCTTTGCAAGCCACAATATTAAGCGGGTCTTAATGTGGCTCTTTAACTAATGAGCATTTTGAAGAGCGGATTTTATTAAAAGCAAACGCATATTATTAGTGCATATCAAAATTTAGTTAAAATGTATTACAATCAAAAATAAAAAAACTTATCATCGTCTAAAGAGGTTTCTTTTTCAAAATTCCTAAATATGAAATCTATGTCTACTCAAGGGTCATAAGGATATAAACGTAAAATAACTGAATGACAAATAATTGTTTGAAATTCAAATAATGATCATCACAATAATAAGAAACAACAAATAATTCATCAAATAATTTAATTATTTGATTATCAAATAACGCACGATCGAATAAAAAATAATTATTTGAAACTCAAATAATTTGCACCACATAACAAGTAATTATTTGCGAATAATTCACCAAATAACGAATAATATTTGTAATCAAATAAATTTTTATTCGATTTTTCATTTTATTCGGTTTTTTATCTTTTATTTTTATTCAAATAAAAAATGCCCATCACCGTAGAAATCCTTGCCACATCAATCAGCACTTGGTCTGCTTTAATTAAATCCGTTTCCAAAATTTTTCTCTTACGCCGACTACTCGATCCAGACCCCACGAGTTTGAGTAAAATGTTTTTCCTTCCAATTTTTTTTTAATTTATTTTTTTTATTATTTTTCGTTCTTCGCAAATTGTGAACTAATCAATTTCTAGCTCTCGTTACAGACTGACTACCTTGACCCGCCGGAAGCAGTACCCCTCTCCATTTTTTTTCCGTTCCCCCTATTTCCGGCAAAATTTAGATATGGAAGATTCTTATCGTTACTTCATTAACGTCCGTTCACATGGTTCTGTTTTGTAACGTGTTTATTATTTCGGAGAACGTTATGGGAGGAATACTAGCGTATCTATAAAAGGTCGGCCAGTTCTATTCTGTTACCAAGATTATCATTATTATTTTTTGTTTTCATGTGTTCATATATATATATATATATATAGGATGTCCCGTAAGTCGACGTTCAGCCGGAACCAGGGGATAGACCAAATCGTAATAGTTACCAGAAAAATATAAAAAAGAATCTAAGTCATGTATTTTTCAAATTATAGGAATTTCTTTTGTTTTCGAGAAAATGTACACCCCGTGATGGTTTTTTAGCTCCTGTTGCTACAAATCTTTACTTTTTTTCAATATTATTTTTCTTATGTAATCCCGAATAGTTATTATGTAACCTGTTGCTTTAAATTCTAAGCCAACTGCTCTAGCTTGGAAGAAAATGTCACATTTTCACCCAAATTTAAGTGACTGTACTGAAAAAAAAATGTACTACGCCAGTTTGGCAAGTAACGTTAAAAGTTGACGCATTTAATAAGGGTTCTAAAATGGTATAATACTTGCTGCATTATTTCTTAGATTACGGAAAAAAAAATTTTTTTCTTCAAGAAACCCAGTTTCGAAAAATTTCTTTTCAACTACTAAAATTGATTCTACTGTACCCAAGAGCGTACCCTTAAGAGCGTAACTTGCAGATTCTAGCTTGAGTGAGACGGAGAGTCATTCCATGAACTGTGAGTGAGACAGATAGTGACGCTTTCAAGTTAGAGATGCTAACTTTTTGTTAAATTTAGGATAAATTTTCCTTAATTTTAAAATTAAACACCAATTATTTGGATGCTGCCTTCCTTCAGCTTCAATACAAGCTCGACATCTTCTTAAAAAAGATCGTGTTATCAGACGGGCAATTCTTCCGTTGTTGGCATATTCAACTGCTTCCGTAATTCTCTGCCGAAGCTCGGCTAAATTTTCAATTGACTTCTTATAAACTTTCTCTTTCACTGCTCCCCAGTAAAAGAAATCTAATGGATTTAGATCAGGTGAACGGGCTGGCCACGAGATCGTACCAGACCGCCCTATCCATCTGTCCGGATATTCTTCATTGAGATATTCTCTAACTGAAAGGGCATAGTGCGCTGGGCAGCCGTCTTGCTGATACCACATCTCTGTGTAAATGCTTAGTGGCATGTCTTCCAGTAAATTAGGTAAATAGTTTTGCAAAAAATCTAAATGAACTTCAGCATTAAAGACTTCTGGCAACTCAAAAGGTCCTATGATTTTGCCGTTTAAAATTCCGGTCCACATGTTTATTTTAAAACGATATACCTTCAGAAAATTATAACCAAAGCAATTGTGGGTCCAGTCATAAAAGACCCTACGTACCTACCTGTGATTATTGGTTTAATGCAATTTTATGATCTGGCTTGAATCTGCCAATAAGCCTCCAGTGCTAAAACCGATTCAGGTATTGGCATGTGGTTTTTTTTCCAGTGATAGAGGGTAGAAGGGGCATTAATAAGAAGCAATAAATTTGGGTTATATGGAAGAAAGTTTTTGAAATAAATAACGGTATTAATGAAATTTGTGTGTAAAAAAAATCAAAATTTTGGAAATATTTGAGAATAACTAAAAGATGCTTAATTAACAAATACAGAGGAATACACTTTTCGATAGCTACTATTCTTGGATATTTATTAAGCCAACAATAACCAAAATCTATGGGGTGGTTCAAAAGTTATACTCATTTATTCCCATCAGGGCTCACGAATATTGGCGAAATCTTCCACTGGCCACAACTCCTAAATGAAGTTTTCGGGGGGGGGGGGGGGGGGGGGCATATCATTATAAACAGTAAACAATTTTTCAAAAAAAAAAACCTTTCGAAGTATAGTAGAGGTAGTCCTGTTAGAAAATATCACACAATATCGAATAAAGAATAAAGTACAATACAGTGCAGAAACACTAATGAATTATGAAATTCGACTAAACATAATTTAAAAAAAAAATTAAAAATCTATATACACAATATCGATCGATGAATACTATTAGTACATACATCCGATACTAAGGGTGTTTTACGCTAAATTCTCACTATTTAAATAGGGAATGTCAATTGACTAAATTTTACAACTGTTCATGTAATTTGCTTACAACGTATTCTAACTGTATTACTTCTAAATAGTCGGTTTAATGATCTCAGACTAATAAAAGTTAAATAACTTAAATATTGGGCTATAAAGGACCAAATCATTTGAGAGTTCTGGCGTGAAAGAACGAAGATCTTTCGCGTGCCAAATCCCTTTTAATTTCCCATCTTTACCCTCCACGTAGTATGTCCAAGGGGAAACTTTCAGGCATACCTTAAAAGGGCCGACATACTTTGGAGCTTTTAATTTCCCATCTTTACCCTCCAGATCGTATGTCCGGGGGGAAACTCTCCGGCTTACCTTAAAAGGGCCGCAACACGTTGGAGCTAATTTCGAACTGAAGGACTTGCTAGAATCAGACAGAACTTAGTTTCGCCGCCAAACCCAGTCATTGAGGAGAAATTGCTTGTCTCGCCTACGAAGATTGTACGCTTTTTTTACTAATTTCTGATGCCTTATTTAATTGGTCTTTCACGTCCGCTCTAACTTGCTCTAATCCGTTACTATGCGCGGTACTATCGAGAGAAGAGCAATTACCTGTCGCTCTTATATTATTCCTCTGTACTATCATCTCTCGGCCGAAGTTAATAAAGTAAGGCGTCAGTTTGGTTGCTTCATGGGTTGACGTTCGGATAGCGCAAGCTACTTTATGTAAATGACTATCCCACTCGCGGTGGTTCTCCGAAACATATGCCCTTAGCATGGTTTTGACGACATGATTTGTACGTTCAGCAGGATTCGTTTGAGGGTATTAAAACGTCGTGCATTTTAAATTTATCCCATATGAGCTGCAGAGATTCTGAAAATCTTTACTTTTAAACTGAGCCCCATTGTCACAAATTATCCCCTTAGGTGCTCCAAATAGTAGAATGACGAAATTTTCAATACTTTTACATAAAACTTTACTGGTAGCAGAAGAAAAAAAAAAAGCAAATTTACTAAACTCATCTACGATTGTTAGGATGTAAGAGAATCCTCGCTTTGAGTGAGATAATGGTCCAATGAAGTCAACGCTGATGACTTCCTAGGGATAATTCGCATGCCTGTGTTGAGCCATAAGCCCTGCTGGCTTCTTTAACTGTGGCTTGATAGTCTGACATATTCTGCAGCCTTTTAACATACCTAGCAACGTCTGCTTCCATTTTAGGCCAATAAAAACTTTGCGCCAACCGGTCGAAGGTTTTACGCACCCCAACGTATCCAGAGGTTGGAGAATCATGAGCCTGGAGCATTAACTGTTTGCACTTGCCTTTAGGAATCACCTCACACCAGTAATCTGAGTCCGACGCAATTAAGGGTTATTTTACAAAACGATGTTTCCAAAGAGCATCATTCTCAACTTTAAAGTCCGATAGCTTTTCTGGGCATTCCTGAACACTTTGCAGTAACTTATCATACCATTTGTCCACTGGGGTTACATCCTTGGTGTCTAAAGAATTGACTTGTGGGACCGAACGAGACAACCAGCCAGGAAGAAGATGTTCCTTGCCTTTTCGATGTACTAAAGCAAAGTCATATTGCTGCATTTTTACAGTCCATCTCCCAAGGTTACCAGTAGGATCCTTTAGGTTGTTTAGACAAACCGAGAAGGCATGATCTGTAACGACAGCAAATTTGAATCCTTCTAAGTATGGACGGAGCTTGTCCATCGCCCACAGAACTGCGAATAATTTTTTTTGCATCGATTTGAGACCTGCTTAGATAAGCTATAACTTTTTCTCCCTCATTTTGATTCTGGGTGCCGACTGCCCCAATACCGTATCCACAGGCATCCGTGTGTAAAATAAATGGATTTTCAAAGTCCAAACAGGACAAGATAGGAGCGCTGAGTAACTTCTCCTTTATTTCTTGAAAGGCCAACTCACAATCCCGATCCCACTGAGACTCCTTTCCTTTTTTAGAAATTCGGTAAGAGGCGAAATCAACGTAGAGAGGTTTTGGACAAAACGTCGGTACCATGCCACCATGCCGATAAAGCTACACATTTTCTGAATTGCCGTAGGACTTTTAAGCTCGAGAATGCATCTTACTTTGTCAGGGTCTATTTGTAAACCACATTCTCCTACCAGATATCCTAACTACTTCAGTTCAGATCGGCAAAACTCGCTTTTCTAGTAATTTATTACCAAACCAGCTTTGTTTAACCTTTCTAGGACCTCATTAAGTAATGTCAGATGACCCTTAAAAGTTTGCGATACAATAATTATATCAAAATTACTCTTTTGGACATTTTACCGGGTTAAACTTAATTTTGTTCAAGAAAGAATTTTTTGGGATTCTCCGGTGTATAGCAAAAGCTCAAAAATTTTCTAATTTGTTATTTCATCACACAACCCATTAATTTTTGAGGACAAGTTTCAAGTCTTGGTTTGACTCAGCGAAATTGGGTGATTTGAAAAACAAATGAATAAGAAATGAAAAAAGAACAAAGAAATGAAAAGTTTGAGCAAAATAGAAAAAAACAATTTTTTTTATTTATTAAAAAAAAAAATTAAAATTTTTTTTTAAAGAATCGAAGCGAATCGAACCTGTATACACCACGCAGTGGGCAGAAAAATAAAGAAGAAAAGGAAGAAGAAGAAGCGTTTCGTGTTAGCAGAAAACCTTACACTCATCGGTGCAGCTTGGTTTTCTGCCTGCTGCAGACGCTTGAAAATAGATCAAACTGATCTCTTCTCATATAAACTCAGAATAAATTCTGGGTGTGAATTATATGAGCAAAAAACACTCCTATACAAGCCCAGGAGGAAAAATAAATAAAAAGGTTACTCTTTTGGACTTTTTACCGGGTTAAACTTAATTTTTTGGGATTCTCCGGTATATAGCAAAAGCTTTTCCTTTAGCTTTTGCTTTAGCATCTCTTTGGCATCTCTGAGTTTGTCCAAGGTTGTCGATATATAAAGGATGGGGTAGGCATCCTGTTTGGTCGTCTTGTTGACTTTACGGTAATCTATACAAAATCTATACGAGCCATCTTTCTGTTTCACCATCACTATTGGGGACGACCAAGCACTGTCAGAAGGTTCGACGATACCTAATGCAAGCATATCATCCAACTCCTCGTCAATAATTTTCTATATTGTAGGTAATACCGGGTTGTAACGTTGTTTAATGGGTGGCGAATCCGTCACGTTAACGTGCTGTACCTATGTGCAACGACCTAACTCTTTACCCATTTTACTCTCGTTGTCTCTTACCAGTGCTTCGAGTTGAGCCCTTTGATCTGATGATAACTTCGTTTTTCCTTCCAATGAACTAACAAAATTAGTTTCTATTTCTTGAGAAAATTTCCAAAAATCCTACGTAAATCGGCGACTATCCCCAACTCTCGCCAAAAATCTGCGCCAAGAATAATGCTAAGAGCTAAGGTAGGGATTACCAAAATATCAAAAATCTTTACGTGATTCTGAAATTCTATAGGTAACTATATTCCACCGAGGACATCAATCACTTTTCCGCAAGAAGTCTTACAGATGAAGTATCGGTTTTTTAATTTTCAAACCTAGTCCAGCTAATGAACTCCATCCCGATCCACCGAGTATGGTATGCTAGAGAGCAGTTAATCTAACGTACCTGTCAACTTTTCACTTTCCCTATTACAAAACTCTTGCTGGTGGCTCGTCCAATTTTTAATGTCTCCGCCTTCTGTGATTGCGGTAGGGCTCAACTCGCCGCCTATGGTCGAATTCTGCTCTCGTTTCCCTTACTCTTAGTTCTGACAATTCCGATATTGGCTTCATTCCTGAAGGTCGAAGGACGTGATCCTCTCTCTTGGAAGGAGCCTTGGGCACCAGTTGGACCCTTTTCATTCGCCCTACTATTCCTTGGTCTATCTCTGTAACGCATACATGTTTCTCTTATGACTCCTTCGGCGCCGCATCCATAACACTTCCTCCTTTGCCTGCAAATTTACATGGTATGACCATTTTTATTTGTGTTTTCAATATGAACACTGAAACGAGGGCTGGCTATTTTTACTTTGCGACGATGAGACGGAATGTTCGTTTTGAGCTACATATGCTAGGTCTGGTTCTAGCAAACTACCATTCCGTCAAGAAGGTGGGGGAATGAAGGCCTCAACAGAAGCTCTGACTGCTTCCAGTTTCCTACCTTTATCTATTAAATCTTTGATGAAAGCAACATAATTTAAGCGGAGCTGACTTTGGTAGAAAGGGTTCATATTTCTTTTTAGTATGCGTAGCTGTTCAGTTGCTTCCAAAGGTTGAGAGAGGCTATAGTATAAACTGTACATGACCGCTACATAGAGGTTCCCATTGGGTCATTATGCCCTTGGATGCGTCACTTGATCGCCTCCATGAGTCGATCATCGTAGACAGGTGGCAAAAATTCGAGATGTAGTTCTTTGACAAGGTCCTTCCAGGACTGGAATTGGTACTCATAAGCTCTATACCAGATCAGGGTCCGATCAGAAAATAAATCTAAAGCGGACCTGAAAAGCATTTGTTTCGAAATCCCATGGGCTTCACTTAACTCTGTTACCCGCTCCAAGAATGAATTGAGCGAATGCTCTCTTTCGCCTGAAAATTTTATTTCCCATTTGTAAATGGGAGCTTTGGTAGTTGCAGTGTGCGTTGGGGAAGCTGGTTCACTCTCTGAGCCAGAAGACTCATCGGGTGGATCATTTTCTTCAGCTGAAATCTCCAGCGAACCCACTGAAACTACGTCATTAGTTAAACGTTTCTTTTTCTTGATTTTTTTGACACTTTTAACCTGACAAATCTTTCGCCTATCTGGCGACCACATAATTTTAGTTTGAATCTTCTTACACTCAATAACGGTTGAGCTGCCTTCAAAATTTCTAACAACCCTTTAACTTCTCCTTCTTTACTCTACACGGCCTCTATGTCCTCGGTAAACGTGAAGGGGTATACTGCCGATGGAAAACCAACGCCAATCTTTTCGCTTTTCATTGCACCGCGTAAGACTTTTCTCATTTCATCGACTGAGCCCATTTTCAACCCGCGAGCTAAAATTTCGTAACTCAACTCCTCCTGACTTATTCGGTTCACCTTCATTCTAGACTGTCTTCGTCACGCCGCGATCAATTGGGAAAAAAAGGAGACAAGAGGATGACCCAGTGATGCGATACAACTCTTTTCTGTTAAGAATGAGGATGTTCAATGTAATTAATGACGTAATTATTTCTTGTAGCAGATCAATAGACGAGGGCGAGTTTTGTAATATAATGACAAATGTGTTCAATTAACAACCGACCAAAAAATAAGTGTACAAAAAAATCTCTGAATATTCTAGTCTCCCCCAAATTACAAAAAATAGTTTTGTTTTGAATATAAAACAAAAATGCTCAATGCTGAACTTATATTTATTTAGGCAAGTGCGTACTCCCATAAATTTCTTTCTTCCTACCGGCTGCGCCAAAATGTTAGGGATTTTTCGTAGGTTATAACAAACACAAGAGGTTAACACTTTTATTTGCTGATTTTATTAATAAATTATTATGTACTTTTCAGATATTTAGCACTATAAATACATTATAATAGTTCACCTCTTCTTGTATAAGTATGTATGTATATACTTATTATTATATATAATTATTCTTCATATATCAAAACTTCTAGTGAAACCAAACTATTTTTTAAACTTCCACTATTTCATATTCTTTTTTAATAATTCTTCTTGACCGACGCTTCATTAAACTTTTTACAACACACCGAACTTCGACACAAATTCACGACCTGTCCATAACTGTTTTTTTAATTACCCACTTCGTCTTAATTCCAAACTATACTGCTCGATCTAACCCCATTACAATCACTCAAATTCTTTCAATCATAAATTCTGCCCAATATTCGATTTGCGCGATATTGAGAAATCTTAAAGTGTAAAGCTTGCAATTAATTAATAATTTTTGTTTATCTAGGTCACAATTCGCTACTCCAAATAAATGTCAATGACACTAAATATGCCAAGCTTGTAATTTAATTTAATTTATTGTGTTTACTTTCGCCAAGACTAGGTCATGAATTTGCGGATTAATTACTTTCTTTACAATTCTAAAGAAATGATTAAAACTGCAATATGAGTATATATAGAACGAAGCCAATGCGAAGTTACGATTTATCCAAAACAAGCATACACAAATAAGAATAATATACCAACTAGAATGTATTATCGCCTTGACAAGATTATAAAACATTCATACATAGTCTTCGCTGATTACCACCAGTCCTAAATAAGAACTTCTAAAATAGCTTTTACCTATATGTACGTATATACCGAGATAAGAATTTTGCACAATAGGCGATATGATACTATTATAATCGTATAGCTTTATGTTACTATAAGTTCTCGCAAAGTTCATCTTACAAATATTCGCGGATACCTGACGTTATACACAGTATGTATGTACATACGTGAGCTCTGATCCAGAAATACGATGATATATATTAGATTTCTCAATCAATTCAGAGAAATTGCTTAAAACAATTATCACTAAAAATAATTGACCAAAATTCACCTGTAAAAAGTCCTGAACTAAAAAACTAAAATTCAGCACATAATTCTATTTCCAGATTCCAAGACCAATTGTTTACCCACCAGAAAACACAAAAAAAAAATCCACTAAATCCGAATTTCATTCACTAAATTAGAATTCTAGAGTATTTACAAGATATCCGAAAATTTTTATGTCATGTCGGCAACGTGAAATTCAGTACGAATGAATTTAAATAATCATATGGTACAGCACTTCTTGTCACGCAGGTTATTGTTGCGCGGACGACAGCTGGCTGCTGGAGGATTGGGCATGCCTTCGGTGGATAGAGATATCAGGAACCACATTACAAAAGAGGATGTCGTTATATGTCACCAATTTTTGACGAGAAATGAAAGGATGAACAATCTGAGAGGTTGTTGCGTCAACCGTTGATCTGACGTAATTGTGCAAGATGATGAGGCCTGGCGTAGTTGTTCAGTCTTAATGCTCAATTAATTGAGCAAACAAGGCTTGACTGCACAATTTCAACTGTCGTTGACTGCCCTCAACAATCTAATCCTGTTCCAAATAAAACAAAAAAAAACTTCTAAAAAACAGGAGGTTCTGTCGACTGAAAGATTCAGCCCCCAAAATCCGACAATCCCTGTTAGTCGGGGTGCCTCTTCGGCAGGTGTGGACGTATGTAGCGCAGTGAGTCAATGCGGAGATAATACCGCTCTAGATCTTGCTTCTGAATCCACAGTACCAAATATTATTACTTCTGTGTCCACATTAGGGAATGGTAATGGTACCTCTTTGAGAACAATACTAAAACCTTCGAGTGTTTTTGTCACTCGGTTTTCGCCTGAAACGCTATGTGATGACATACTGACGTACCTAAAATCCAAAAACATTGCAACACAGGGTATTTCCTGTCGTAAGATTAGTAAATCCTCGAAACCAGTTGATCCTTTGTCTTAACTGTTTCAGCAGATGTGCAGGATAAGTTATTAGATCCCTTATTCTGGTCCTCCGGTGCTTTTACTAAATTATTTGTACCTTCTGAGCGCCTTCCCTTTACATCAAAATGTAAGAGGGATTCGGACAAAAACTGCACATATCTTCAAATCCTCTGTTGCAACTTGTTTTGATATCGCTGCTTTCACTGAAACTTGGTTGCGTCATGGCTTTCGTGATGCTGAAATCTTAGACAATTCTTACCAGGTGTTTAGAAAAGATAGACATACAGATTCTGAGGCTTGTGGTGGTGGCGTCCTCCTCGCATGCAAAAACCATTTTAATTGCAGCCAATTTGACATTCCCAGTTTTTCCAACACTCTTGACTGTGAACTTATTGTTCTTAAGTTGTCTCCCTTAAAACACGACTTATACATATTATGTTGCTATATTCCTCCAGACTCCATAAACAGCGTTGATGACAAAGGTCAAAATATTTACGACCTACTCACTTCAACATCTAATTTTATTCACGGCAAGATGCAACCTCTTGACGAACTACTACTTATTGGTGATATTAACTTACCCAATATATAATGGGTACTTAATGAAGATGACGATGACTATCTTCCTCTTAATAACTTGTCTAGAAAGGAATCACTATTCCTGAACAATATGTCATCTCTTGGTCTCAGTCAAATCGGTAATGTAAAGAATGACATGGGTAGATAATTAGACCTGGTTTTCTCTACTGAGGCGGGTAACACTTTAGTCGAACCTAGCCCAGTTATAATATCTACTCTTGACAAATATCACCCCCTCTACTAATTTCATATTGTTATGAAACTGAAAACATTACTATTTGTGACGAAAACAATACTTCTTCAATTTTAGAAAGGCTAACTTTCCGGAACTTTCTAGTAGACTTATGTCTATTGATTTCAACACATTACTATCCAGCAGCAGTGTTGACGAAGACGTTTCTAAATTTTACATAATTATTTTCGATTTATTTTCCTCTCACGTTCCTCGCGAGCGACAGCGGTCCACTAAAACATCTCCGCCATGGTTCAATAAAGAGCTTAAACATCTCAAAAATAAAAAGAATAAATTGTGGAAAAGTTACGTGAAGGACAAAGACTTTATAAGTCACAACAATTTCCTCACATCCTATAATCAGTTCAAAGAACTTTCCTCTACACTTTATGATGAGTATATTCAAAACATGCGCGCGAAATTATTTCGTGACCCACATATCTTTTTTAAGTTTATTAATATGAAGAAAAACACAGACAACTACCCCAATACCATGAGGTACAAAGATTCTGCTAGTGATGATTCATCCGAAATTTGCAATATGTTTGCTTCATTTTTTGACAATGCATTTTCTTCGTCAAATTTCCTTCCTCGAATTGACAACTTTAGTCATATGAACGATTCTCATAATGTTTCATTCACTATCTCTACAATTGCGCAAGAGGATATACTCGATCATATTAACGGCCTTCCAAATGACTTCACAACGGGCCCTGATGGCATCCCTCCAGCTTTTTATAAGTCATGTTGCCATGCCCTTACAGCTCCGCTGAGAATTATTTTCCAAAAATCACTTAATAGTGGTTGTTTTCCTCAGCTATGGAAAAATTCTTTTATCATACCTATCCACAAAAAAGGTAGTAAAAGTGAAATTTCTAACTATAGGCCTATCGCAAACTTGTCTTGTATGCCTAAATTATTCGAATCTACCATTTACTCTCAGCTATCAATTTCCTGCAAAAATTTGCTTTTTTATTTCGGGCAGGTCTACAACCACTAACTTGCTGGAATTTGTCTCGGATACCATTGGCGGGTTTGCAAAAGGTTATCAGACAGATTGTATTTATACTGACTTTAGTAAAGCGTTCGACAAGTTATCTCACTCCGTGATACTCTTTAAAATGAAAAGTATGGGTTTCACCCAACATTTATAAAATGGACGCAGTCTTATTTGAATAACAGAACATATCAAATATTATTCCGTCATTCCATCTCTAGAGTCCTGAAAGCTTCGTCCGGCGTGCCTCGAGGGAGTCACTTGGGCCCGTTGTTTTTTATTCTATCTATTGACGACATTGTCTCTGTGAGGCACTGCAAAGTATTGATTTATGCTGACGATATTAAACTTTTCGCTCAGATTAAATCTGTTAACGGTTGTGAACTGATACAGGATGAACTTCGCAAGTTTTACGTTTGGTGCAAAAACAATAATTTGGCTCTCAATATCGACAAATGTGAGGTTATGACTACAGGAATCAGAAACCGATCACTTATGATTATGTATTCTCGGATTCCACGATTCGCCGTCGCGATGGTGCTGTTTGTGACTTGGGTGTCAAATGTGACCATAGATTGAATTTTATCTCTCACATTAACTACATGGTATCTAAAAGTAACTCTATGCTGGGCTTTATCAAACGTTGGTCTCGAGAATTCTCGAATCCCACCATAACATTGCGTTTGTACACTTGTTTTGTGAGACCTCTCCTTGAATACGCTAGCCAGGTCTGGTCTCCATTTTACGGTACACATATCGACCGCATCGAGTTTGTTCAGCGAACTTCCTGCGCTTCGCTCTTAGGCACCTACCCTGGAATAATTCATTGATTCTTCCACCTTATGAGGATCGCTTGAAGCTTTTGAATATGCACTCCCTTGAAAAACGTCGCATGGTTGCCGATGTAACTTTTGTGCATCAACTCTTAAACGCGAATATTGATTCTCCCCTACTACTTAGCAAAATCTCTTTCCGTGATAGTCGGCACAATCTGAGAAGGCTACCTCTGTTGGATGTTAACTCCGCAAGATCCAACTTTAGTATGTATGAGCCCATCAATCGCATGTGTATTGTTGTTAATATTTAGGCTGAGCACTTTGACGTTCGCATATCCAAGCATGTTTTAAAAAAACGTCTATTTAATACTTAATTTTCTGTTTCCATGTCGCATTGCATGTCATCTCATTCGGTGTTAGGGCTATGTTTAGTTTAACATACTAACACCGACTAAGTGATGAAACGCATGTATTGTTGACTGTTTATTTTATTAAACGTGTCCATGCAGCGAGCTTGTGTTAAGCTGGTTCTGATAGTCCCAAAAAAAAAAAAAAACAAACAAACAAACAAAAAAAACAGATAAGACCATATAAGCTGGGTAAGATTACTACTCCTGACGTCTGTTGTGTTCCTATAGCAATGCTTGAACTTGCCACAAGAAGTTGATATGTGTAGATAATGTGTGATCTTGAAGTCACCGGCTTCTTACGATCAACTTGGGAGGCTTCTTATTAGAGTTTTGAAACTGATGAGTAATGGATAGACGAATACTCTTATAGTATTTGCCTTAGTAAGAACAGGGCTCTGTACCCCTAGATGGAATAAAAACTAGAAAAATACACTAGAAATGATTGCATATATATGTTAAACAGGGCTGTGCCAATGACAGCCCAGTTGTCCTTGTTATATGTCGGGCAGTGTACAGAAAGCGTTAGGTAATATGCTCAGCTCGGTACAAGATTATATTGAAGTGGAGCCTGATTAATTGGGCAAGTTACTTCTTCTGATAATCTTGAGGGCGTAATAATGCTACCCTGTGTGCTGGTGTATAGGATCTCAGACGAGGTCTTCCACCGATATAGGTCATGGAAAGTCGGAGGTGTTAACACAGGCGCCACCTTTCTTCTGCTTCAGGTTAGAAGCTTGTGTCTAAATTGAATCCTCTGAAGGGAGATCTTGAGGAATCCTGAAAGAAATGACTTCAATTCAAAGGAACAGATTTCAGGAGTAAGACTAATATTTTTTTGTTTTTTTTTTACATCTATTTTAGAACGGCTAACTAGCTAAGCCCTCATGTCAACAGCAAGTTATTTCGCGAAGTTTTTCCACTAGTTTTTAATACAGTGGTTACAGCGGTTGTACGGGGTCAGGCGAACTAATATGTCGCGTCGCCACAAGGATATATAACTAGCAAAATAATTGTTGGGCGCCACGAAGTTTTGTTTTTTTTTTTTGGGAATCCACGAAAACTCCCGCTTCAACTTCTCACTTTTTTTGATTCAGCAATACACGAATAAATTAATCCACACGCAGAATATAAATATGTACTTAAAAGGAGTCAGTACTCAGCAAAAGTTTCAATTTAGTACCAGCGAGCCTGCAGGCAACAAATCTTACTATACGTAGGTTTGTGTCTTGAAAATGAGAAAATTTATATAAAATTAGCCTAAACCGAGACCACAAGTCACATGGGAGACGTCTAGCGGAAAAGACAGAAACCCAAAATGCGACAATTTAAGGCGAAAATGAAGATTTGCAGTTGAAAGAAATTAAAATTTTTTAATGAGAATTAACTCCTAAATTTATTCCACATATTTGTTAAATACACTATTTATTTATTTCTATTTCTGTTTATTTATTTTGGTGCAATATCGGGAGAAAAACAAGTACTATTAGACTCAAATAATTGAAAAAAGTGCCACTAAAAATGAAAAAACTCGACGTTATTTGCTAGATCTAGGCTTTATCGTTCAAAAATAGTCACAATCTAAAGATATGAGAATTCCTACTAACAGGAATTTGATTTAAACAACTTCAATGTTTACCATTTTTTACAAGTTCCCGAGCTAATATCTCAATTCCAAAATTTTTTTTATTTTTCCCGTCGTTATTTACTAGATCTCTTCGTTACCTTTAAGTTAAGATATTAATCATTATTCTGCTACAAATAGTTTGCCAGAAATTCGCATTGAAAGATGTATGAAACTTGCAAATCTTGGTACTGACTCCTCTTAACTCAATTTTATTTATTCAGCTTGGATCTAACAAATATAAAAAAGTTATCTTAAAGCGTAATCCAACATGCTTGTTTTATTTCTAAATTTTCTATATGCGCATTCCAATTTAAAATGACTGAAGTATTAAAAAAAAATTAAAGCTAAACCTACAAATATAAGGTAGAAATCCTTGCCTCATAAATCAGCACGTGGTCTGCTTTAATAACTTCCATTTCCAAAAATTTTCTCTTACGCCGAGTACTCGATCCAGAGCCCACGAGTTAGAGTAAATTGCTTTATTTTTTTTCCCAATTAATTTTTTTTTATTATTTTTCGTTCTTCGCAAATTTTTAACTACTCACGATTTTGCTCTCGTCACAGACTGACTACCTTGACCCACCGGAAGCAGTATCCCCTCTCCGTTTTTTTTTCGTTCCCCCTATTTCGGACAAAATTTAGATATGGAAGTTTCTTATCGAAACTTCTTAACATCCGTTCACATGTTTCTCTTTTGTAACGTGTTTATTATTTCGGAGAAGGTTATGGGAGGAATACTAGCATATCCATAAAAGGTCGCCCAGTTTTATTCTGTTACCAAGATTATCATTATTATTATTTATATATTATTATTTATTATGTTTATTTTGTTTTGTATTATGTGTTATATATATATATATATACCATACATTTTCGAATCAAATACTGTGTACCACTGATGATTCAGAAATGCCAGGATTGATAGTGACGAAAATTATCTATTCTAAATTTCAATTGGAATTATGAAAAACTACAAATATTATCATTATTAACAAAAACGGAATATATAAAATTGAATTACAGGCTTACAGAAGGCTACTACAATATATACATATAGAAAATATAAACGGGAGACAGCATGCATTACGTATTTAAAGAAAACTAATAATATACAAGCTTGCTATTCGGTTCAGTATAATTATGGTGCATTTACGTGTAGAAAATGTGTACGTGTTGAGGTACGTGTGTTTGTGTGTGTATATTTATTCATCGCATCTTGTTCCATATTCTGAAAAAAAAAAAGAAAATATCTCGACAGAATCGAAGTATTCTAAAATAAAAATAAACGACACATAACACCTCTTGACCACTCTTTCATCCAACAGACATACGTCTAAAGAGTTCGAAGTGCGTTTCACAGAACAGGGTTTTATATCCTACGTTAAGTGTTCCTATTTTGCTATTATAGGCCCCTCCAACGATAGATAGCGGTAGGTTTACATACTTAGCACTCAAATTATTTAGCATTTTTTTATTTAATTTATCACAAATTAATTAATTGAAAGAGAACCAAGCAAAAGGTAGAAATCTCCAACCTTATACCTGACTGGTGACTTATAGAACGTAAATAGTATATTACAGAGTCAAAACCTCTGAGAGATTTTGCCAAGCACAAAGTGCACTCATATAACTACAAATCAAAGCGGTCTTAAGATTTAGTCAGATTTCCATTATTTTCTCTACCAAAATCAATAATGTTTTTTTTTAAGATGTTCAAGGCCAAGATTTATCAACCCTATGGAACGATAATTTTATTCCTTTATAAGTCAATATTGTTATCTATCCGACATCACAAATTATTTCATTTTAAACAATTTGTATCTGATTTGCAAAGTTTTTTCTCGTTTGTTCACATAAAAAGAAAGAAAAAACCTTTCAGAATAGGTAAATATTTTATTATGTAAGGTATCTACATAAATATATACATTTTTAGATAGATAACAGAATTTACTTTGAGAAGCATACAATTATATTTCCATAATATTGATAAGCCTTGGTGGTAGCACGTGTTAAAGATAATGTTTATTAATTTTGATAGAGGAAATTATGGCAGTCTACTCGATCTGATTGAGTTATCATAGTGCTTATCTGCAGATGTAAATTCTACTTCATACATTACTTGCATATGTATATCCCGGGAATTTTGACATAATCTCTGTCAAAAAAGTACCGGGAATTCGTCAATAAACACAAAATATGTATAGTTCATCCAAAATTATTGTATCGCCTTCAAAGTAGACACCTTATGAAATAATATACTTACGCGAACGAATAACCCAATCATCAAAACATTTTATGAACGCATTTTCTAGAATCAACTTCAGTACTCGCAGCGAATACTTTTTATGTCATCTATCAACTGAAATTTGGGTTGTAGAAAAATAAAAAAATTTACCTGAGCAATATCTGGTGAATATGATAGCTGTCCGATAAGATTTTTCAGTTTTTGGCCAGAAATTCGTGCACAATGATATCCTTGTGAGATGCCGCGTTATCGTGGTGCAAAATCCATGAAATTCAGGTCTTTCTGCACTAGTCGAACGGCAACGCGTTTCATGCACAAACAATCGTTTGAAATTGTACAAATTGATTCGTGAGACACAACGACGATTTTCAATCACCATTTCCTTTACTTTAAGCCTAGTTGACACCAGTGGTGGATCCAAGGGGGGGGGGGTCATGCCCCCCCCCCCCCCTAAATTTGAGAAAAAATATTTAATTAATTGAGTTATTTGAAAAATTTTTTTTTTTTATTTTATACTTTTTTTATTTATATAATTCAACTTAAAAAAAAACTTTATTCCGAAACTTAAAAAAATAAAAATTTATTTCAATGAATGCTATTGTATGTATGTGATGTATGTGCACTGATGCATCAACAGCTAGAACCAACACCAATGCTGATAGTATCAGGACTTCACACGTACCGATTTTACCAGCATCGAGAAAGTAAAACGAGTTTAACTTTTGCATCAGCGCTGGTCAATCAACATAATGGAAACTAAGCTTTAGCGATGTTAAGTTTAGTTGTAGACGTTGATAGCCGGCTAGAGCGAGGCAAATCTTTCACCACACCTCGACCGCTTTTAAATGCACTATACCCCTCATACAAACTCATTTGCAATGATAAATTTAAAACAGATTCTTTGTTCGATATTTTTATCCATTGCAAAAATCTCAAAACATATTTGAGATGAACTGCCCAAATGGTGCACTGTATACATACTAAATGACAAGTGACGTTCAAACTCCACGTGAGTATAGAGATCAGTTATGACAACTTAGCGACAAAAACAATTTCGACAATTCCTTTAAGAGGGCCTATAAATAATCGATTCACGGTACTTTCTTGACAGAATATATTATATAACAGTATCAGTAGTCTCCGGTTCTTGAAACTGTTATAAAGTATTATGTCGTGTGCTATCTTTGGACGCATGAATATTCATTAAAAAATTTTCCTTTCAGGACTTAAAGACAACACACCCAAATATAACCCGTATTTTTCGACACATATCAAAGTAAGAGAAAACTTTTTGTTCGAATTAAGTATTACAAATTATTCAAAAGATTGAATTACATTGGGTTACAATACTATTCCTAACTCGAAACTATGTAAAGGCGGATTCCGTACTAACAATTATTTTATTTATGTGATGGGCTGTAAAAACAATCTTCAAATTCAACAAAAAAATGTTTTAACTATTTGGCAGCTATCGAGTTCTCAAAAAACTGGGAATTTTAAAACACGAACATAAAAAAAAATAATAGGAAAAGTTATAATTGCTCTAAGACAAATAATGTTATACCTGTACAATTTGCAGCATAAAAACAATTAGAATTTAGCTGATAAAGCTTACCTCGCGAATTCCACTTGTCTTCACTGTCCACACAAGGGATATATAGCTTGTGCGCAAATCTCGTCGATAAGGTACTTTCAGTTGGCAAAGACTGCAATTTTCGTGGAAAAATACGACGGTGGAATTCGCAAGTGCAGCTATGATATTTCAATATTAATTTAATATTAAGGTAGTGGTAGGTATTTGTTTTGTTTTAACTGAGTAAGTAACTTTTTATTATAAATTACGGTATGATAGAAGAATAAATGATTAGTTGAGCAAAGGTGTTCTTTTAATGAACTACGGCTATTACGAAATTCTTTTGCCCCCCACCAGTGGTAAGGCAGTTTAGAACAGCAAATTCAAAGGAAGTTTTTTCATTTCTATATTTGACGCGACTTTCAATTCTGAAGTTCTGGAATGACGAACCAGTAGCTCCCACAACAAGGTCCAAGTTAAAGATCCAGTAACCAGTATACCATCTAGATTAACAAATGAGTTACACTATATATTTTGGTGACCCCGACGTGATACAGTGAACCACTTAATTAACAACATTGGAATCGCAACATGGAAGAATTAGCGAATTTTCAATTTCCGACTGGAGACGAGGTACAGCATGTTACTAGCAATTTCAAGCAAGATTCAGCTGACCGAAAGACGCATCCATATTTAAAGGACAGGTTGCATCAATTGGAAACTCTCTGGGATGCGGTCGAATCCAGAGATAATCTAATTCGCAGCGAACATGCTGACTAATTATCACATCAATACTGCGCCAAGGAGTACTATGACTCAATTCAGAAGGTCTACGAGCAATACCAAGAAAAGATGTCAGAAATGATAAGATCCGTGACTCCAGGAACTGGCCCATCGGGAATCCAAGATCCCAAAACAAATAACACATGGCCAAACTGATGAACATCAACAAGACACCAATGTCTGTCCAGCCTGTAAAGAACCACCGGCTCCTAAGACAATGGGTAAGCAAGCCCCCTTGCAAAGAGGTTCAATGGGTACTCAATTCAAACCCCTCGCAACTATGTAATCTCCAAGTACAAGGATATTAGGCACTATCAAAAAGTATGATGCTCTAGTAACCGCCTTAGGAAAATAATACAAACCATACCATTAGACGAAAAAGGGCAATCAGATCGGCACTATCTCGTAAAAGTAAATATGATTGAAAGCTATTGGAACGACATACAGAATTTACACCAGGAAATCTGGTATCAGCTGAATGAACCCAAAGTAGATGGCTATGACAGTGAGAACTATTTCATATTAGAAGATGAAGGACAAGCAAAGATTATTGAGTTGTATGACAAGTTAAATCAGTCGCGTAGGCCGTTTAAAGCTAAGCAAACAACAGTGAAGTTACCAGAGGTGGTTTTGCCTAAGTTATATGGCGACTACCTCAAATGGCGTCAATTTCGTGACTTATTTATGGAATTGATCCACAATCAAAATATTGCCGACTGCCATAAAATGTAGTATGTTGGCGTCTGTATAGTAAATAAAAGACTCGCATGAACTTCAACACTCGTTCTTTAATACTTCACTTGGTTAACTTAAGCTAGGTTTAATAAACACATTAATTGCCGATGATTATATGCTAATTTAGAATGCCAACTAGATTTTGTCTTTTTGTTTGCAGACACGAGTTTGGAAACGAGACTGCAACTGGTGATCAACTCGACTCTGTTGGACTAGAAAATCGACTGCCAAGAATCATCGTGTGTGTGTGGGAGAATGTAAGCTCGGTTTCTTTTCGTTCCGCAAAGATCTTGTTCTTTACGTGGTATTGCCAGAACGATTTATTTTTCCCTTTGACTCAAGTACTTAGTCGGTTGGATTTTTGGGACGATTGTACACTCTACACACTCCCCCTCCAGCGAAGCGTTGCGATTCTTGATTTACGCGTACTAAATTTGGTGAAAATCTGACCTTGACGATTTTGTTCTTACTTCGTATCACATCTACGTTTGGCAACGTGTGGGCAGGTTTTAATCTATCGATTGCTATTGAGACATTTTTGTTTTTAATGTTTACCACGAACTGTTTTCTGAGTCTCTTTACAACTTTGTATGGCCCTTCGTAAGGTGGCTGTAAGCCAGTTCTAACTCTGTCGACCCTTACGAAGACATAATCCGAAGTTGTTAGAGATTTTGGAATGTAGACGTTTCTTTGGGGAGTTTTTCGGGTTTCAGTGGGTTTTGCTGATTGCATGTGATTTCTAAGCTGATTAACGACGTCTTTCGGGTCGATTTGCTTGTCCGAGGATTTTTGTACAAATAGTTCACCCGGTAACTTTAGACTTTGACCAAAAACTAATTCGGCTGGGGTGCAGCCTAGGTCTTCTTTGATAGTAGAGCGAATACCAAGAAGAACGAATGGTAGTTCTTCACTCCAATTTGAAGTGTTTCCTCATGCAATTAAAGCGGATTTGATTGTGCGATGTAGTCTTTCTACCATTCCATTCGCTTGTGGATGGTATGCGGTCGTATGTATACGGTGAGTTCCTAGTAAACTAGTAAGTTCACGAAAAAGTTTTGACTCGAACTGAGTCCCTTGGTCAGTTGTGATCTCACTTGGTACTCCAAATCGACAGATATAGTTGTGAACAAATGTTTTATTTACCGTTGCGGCACTGATGTCCTTGATGGGTATTGCATCGGGCCATCTAGTGAATCTGTCTACAATTGTTAAAAGGTATGAATAGCCATTTGAAGATGGGAGTGGACCTACAAGATGTAGATGAATGTTTTCAAAACGGCCAGATGCAATGGGAAATTTGCTAAATTCTGTTTTAGTGTGTCGGCCTATTTTAGCCTTCTGGCATGCTTTGCATTCCTTGCACCATTCGTTGCTGTCTCTATTTATGGAGGTGCAGAAATATTTTGAGGTAATTTTCATCCTCGTTGCTCGTATGCCTGAATGTGACAAACTGTGGACCGCATTGAAAACCGATTTTCGAAGAGAAGTTGGAACGAATGGGCGAATGCTTTTCGTGCTGACTTCGCACCAAATTTGTTCCTCAGAGATTGGAAGTCTTATTAGCTCCAATTTAATTTTGGAACTTTTCGTGGTTGAGTCTGAGAGTAAACAGCGTAGCTCGTCGTCGAGCTTTTACTCTTGAACTAGTGTTTTAAAGTCGAACGCTTTTAAGTCTACCGATTCATTGTCGTTATTACAGGGGCGTGACAGAAGATCTGCAACTGTTTTGTTTTCACCAGAAATGTGTCGTATATCGCTGGTAAATTGCGATATATAATCGAGATGTCGTGCTTGTCGCGGACTTCGTTCAGCTTTAGATGTTATAGCTGTTGTTAATGGACGGTGGTTAGTATATATTCGAAAATCCCTTCCTTCAATGAAGTGTCGAAAATGTTTGATAGCTAGGTAGATTGCTAGCAATTCTCGGTCGAAGGCAGAGTACTTTTGCTCAGTAGGTGTTAACTTTTTTGAGAAAAAACCAAGAGGTTCCCAGCATCCTTTGTTGTGCTGTTGTAATACCGCACCAACCGCAATGTTTGAAGCATCAGTCGTGACGCTATATACTGTGTCTTCTAATGGGTGGTTAATTAGGGTGGCGTTTGCAAGAGCAGCTTCTGCATTTTCGAACGCCTTATTGCAGTATTCTGGCCATAAAAACGATTGCTTCGGCTTATCCTTTTTTTGAGAGACTGATATGTGAATGTATATTGGTGCTAATAGTTCGGATAACTTGGGTATGAACATGTTGTAAAAATTGATCATGCCTAGGAACTGTTGCAGTTGTCAGATATATGTTGGAGGGGCCACATTTAAAATTGATTCGACGCGACTTGATAGTGGGGCAATGCCTTGGGGGGATATGGTGTGTCCTAAAAATTCTAAGGATGGGACACCAAATATGCATTTGGATGGCTTGAGCGTGAGTCCAAATTCGGATAGCCACTCGCAGACAGTTCTCAGATGTTGCTTGTGCTCTTCATTTGTTTTACTGGCGATAAGCAAGTCATCAATGTATACATAAACAAAGTTAAGATTTCTCACGACTTCGTTGAAAAACCTTTGAAAGGTTTGACTGGCATTGCGCAAACCAAAAGGCATTCGAAGAAATTCGAATAATCCAAATGGTGTTGTTATGGCTGTCTTGTAAACGTCCTCCGTTGCTACTGGTATTTGATTATATGCTCTGACCAGGTCTATACGCGAGAATATTGTGCATCCTTGAAGTTGTATGGCAAAGTTTTGGATATGTGGGATTGGATATCGGTCTGGTATAGTTGTGGCATTTAGACGGCGATAGTCCCTGCACGGTCCCCAGTCTTCGCTGTTTTTCTTTGACACCATGTGAAGAGGTGATGCAACAGGTGAAGAATATGGGCGGCAAATGCCTATGTCCAGTCTAGTCGTCGCGGTTTGGAGGCAGGTAGGTGACCTGTTGTAACTATGTGGTGCTGTACAGCATGGTTCACCTCTGTGTTAAAGTTAGGTGGCTGAGTTAAATTAGGAAATTCGTGAAGAATTGTTCCATATTCGTTTTCTGCTGAAAAACTGCGAACTGTTGGGGTATATGCAGCCATGCAAAAAGCATTCACAGACATGTTGGTACAAGCATCTATTAAACGTTTATTCTTTAGGTCGACCAAGAGGTGGAACTTATTTAGAAAGTCAGCGCCAATTATTGGCCTGTTTACAGCAGCCAGTATAAACTGATGAATGAAGTTTCTTCGGAGTCCCAAGTTGATTTTCAGCAGTTTCGTGCCAAAGGTGTTAATTCAAGAACCGTTGGCTGCTGAGAGGGAGAACTGTGGGTTTGGTTTAGATGTGGTAAAAAGCGAATAAGGGAGAACAGATAGATCTGCACCCGTATCTATAAGAAACGTCAACTTATTGTTTGTGTCTTTGATAAATAGGCGGCGAGAGGAGTTCGGCACCGCACTGTTTGCCCCATGAACAGTTGGGTACACTAGTTTTTTTAGCATTACCTTGTTGTCGCATTGTTTGAGGTTTGCCTCGAGAGACACTACAAGGTTGCTGGCAATTAATTGCTTTGTCGCCGTATACTGAGTGGTACCAGCAAATATTTCTCCTGCTATTGCTTCTTGATCTACTTCGATAATGACTCGGGGTTTGTTTGGCTTGGGGACGTCGGTATTGCTTTTCGTTGACTCGAAAAGCTTTCATCATGGCCTTATTTCTTGAATTTCTCATTCAAGTTTTCTAAAATTTGAGTCTTGTTGATTAGAGGAGTGACCTGAATGGCTGATACTCGCTATTTGTACCGTTGATATACTTTTGGAAGCATCTCAAGCTTCCCTTATTTTATCAGCCACATAGGTAATTTCTGCCTCAGTTTTATCTGACAGTGGGATTAATGCAATATTTATTACTTGTGGGAGTCGCCTTAACCACAATTTTCTAACTAAAGTTTCGCCAATAGTGCCTGATGTTCCAGCTAATTGCTTCAGTGTCCGTAAGAAATCGGATGGCTTTCCGTCGCCAATTTCTTCACTGGACAATAGCTTTTCTATACGCCGTTCCTCGCTTAAAGAATGTCGTTCTATAAGAGAGTTTTTTAAATTTGCGTATAGATCTGATTTGGGTGGGTTTTGTATGATGTCTAGCACTGAATAAAGCACCTCTTGTGGTAACGCTGCAAGAACAAAATTGTATCGATGGATATCTTTATTAATTTTGCTGACCATGAATTGTGCTTCTGCTTGCACGAACCATGTAATTGGTGAATTTGCCCAAAATGGTGGTAATCTAATCATTACACTTGTGGCATGCGCTTCGCTGGAGTTGGAATTGTCTTCGGTACTCCTAGAGCTGGAGGAGCCTTGATTATTGTTCTCTGTAATTGGTGGAGAATCTTCGGTACTCATTTTGAAATCACAAGATTTTTTTTTTTTTTAATTGAAAACGACTTTTAATTAATTCTCATTAATGCTTAAGGTGATGTTAATATTAATCAAAAATATTGTTCTGTAATATGAAATTGTGCAATGATGTAAATTTAGTAATATTTTTCTCTGAAAATGAAAATGAGTAGCAAATTTGTAAATATTTCACTTTACCAAATATTTCTATCTACTAAAATATATCTATCTAATTATGAAATAAAAATTAATGAAACTTAATAATTTATCTCTGGATGCTGTGAAGCTAATAAATGTATCCGTATTCTATGTAACTAAATATTTTACTAGTTAAGTTGCGTAAATGAAATGTTCTTATTTGTTTAGGCAAAAGTCACTACAAACTAAAAAAAAATTTTTGAATTGCACTGTACTTGATGATTTGACGTCTTGTTGTTGAACGTATTTGTTCCATATGCTTGTACTTTGACTGGAACAAGATATTGATTGGAACGTGAAATGATGTGATACTGTGCTTGTGTGATGTGTTCTTGCTTCTGCTGTCCCTTTATCTGTCCGATTTAAGGTTGCGACTGTGAGTAGCTTCGTTAAGTTGTTTTGTTGGAAATTTACAAACTCTAAAACAGTCTTCGGATCTGTGATACAATTTCTGTTGTGTGAAATTGTATTGGTTGACTGACGAAGTGTGTAGCTGTAACTCTACGTTTGTAGCCGCAATCCGTTACCATGCACGTGGAGGAAAATTAAGCTTACTGCGCTTGTTTCTTCCAGCAACTCAATTTTGATCTCTGCAATTGCTGCTTTGTGTCGCGTTCAGGCGTCTTTTATGTTTTGTCCAGGAAGAAAAATGTGCAGAATTCTCGTTTCGAGTCGTCGGATTCACCAGATGTTGGCTTCTGTATAGTAAATAAAAGACTCGCGTGAACTTCAACACTCGTTCATTAATACTTCATTTGGTTAACTTAAGCTAGATTTAATAAACACATTAATTGCCGATGATTATATGCTAATTTAGAATGCCAACTAGATTTGGTCTTTTTGTTTGTAGATACGACTTTGGAAACGAGACTGCAACTGGTGATCAACTCGACTCTGTTGGACTAGAAAATCGACTGCCAAGAATCATCGTCTGTGTGTGGGAGAATGTAAGCTCGGTTTCTTTTTGTTCCGCAAAGCTCTTGTTCTTTACGTGATATTGCCAGAATGATTTATTTTTCCCTTTGACTCAAGTACTTAGTCGGTTGGATTTTTGGGACGATTGTATACTCTACAAGTATTTAAAAAGTAGCTTGGTGGGTGTTGAAGAAAGGCTTGGACGCCACTTCACCGTATCATACGCTAACTATGAAGCAGCATGGGGACTCATAACTGACCGTTACGAGAATAAAAGGGTGCTCGTCACAACCCTACTCAACAAACTTCTTTCTCAACCTTCAATGAATATGGAGAACGTATCAACAATTTGGACCTTGTACAATACAACGAAGGAATGCTTACTTGGCCTCAAAAATCTCGAAATAGAGACGACACATTGGGACCCGTTCTTACTGCACATACTTATTAAAAAGTTAAATCGAACCACCCATACACTATGGGAAAAATCACTTACAGAACCTAGATCACTACCATCGATGAAGGAGCTCTCAAAATTCCTGGAAACGCGCTTCCAGTCACTTGAAGCACTGAATAGTAAGATGAAGCCCTCAGACGATCATTATAAGAAACCACATCAATGGTTGCATTAGGCCCATCGTGCAATTTATGTAAGGACCAGCATCAATTAAGCTCCTATCAACGATTCTTAAGGATGTCTCCATTCAGTCGACTAAACATGGTGCGATCGACCAAATTATGCTCCAATTGCTTGAAACCGGGGCACAGTTTGCATGATTGCTAATTTAGGGGATGCTTAAAATACTCTCAAAGACACGTTAATAGATACAGACAGTCCAACAATGCTCAAGATAGCAAATACACCATCAACAGACAATAAGGCCATAAAGAATACTTTCGAATCCACGCGTGCTTCCAAGTCAACAGCTCTTACTATCAGTCAGCTTGCTCTTGGATATGTATTATTGAGCACGGTCATGGTTAACGTATGCAACAACAAGGGGTTGGGCATTGAATGCCTAGCAATCGTGGACTCGGGCACACAATTGAACTTTATCACCGATAGAATTACTAAAAGGGTTGGATTGGACGGTGTACCTGAACAAATGAGCATCAAGGAATGGGGCAGTGAAAGCATAAGTCACAGAAACGGGTGTCAGTGACATTACAATCAAGAGTGAATGGATTCAATACGAGAATTGAAGCGCATGTCTTATCTCAGATCATATCGCCCCAACCAACACAAACAATAGATATATCATCATGGTCTATACCATATAATGTAGCTCTTGCTGATCCGAGTTTCTAAAAACGCGGAAGTATTGATTTACTAATTGGAGTGGAGATATACTACTCTACACTCGCTGTAGGACAAATTAAGCTGAATAAACAACTGCTGACGCTTCAAAGTACAGTGTTCGGGTGGACAGTAGCGGGGAAGCTACAGGGGGTTGTCTCTGATTCCACCATCTGCGGTATATGCACTGATCACCAATGTCTAAGCAAACAAATCGAACAATTTGGCGCCTTGAAGAAGTTGATGGCCCAAACATTGGACTAAAAACTGTTGAAAAACAATGTGAGACACACTTTAATCAAACCCATAGACGAGGTGCTGATGGACGATTTAAACTAAAACTTCCATTTCGAGGAGATCCATGCACCCTTGGAGAATCTAAATATATATCCTACAAGAGATTTATGGGACTGGAACGAAGGCTCATCTCTAGCAAGGATCTGAAAGAGCAGTACATTAAGTTAGTGGAAGAATACCAACAATTGGGCCACATGAATGAAGTTAACGTTAACGTTGATAGTCCATATTATTTAATGCCGGCAGATTCAAGTAGGTGAAGATGATCAACAACTTCAATTTGTTTGGTGGCGCAACAGCCCAACGGATCAACTTAAATGCTTGCAGCTATCTAGAGTACCATACGGGACAGGGTATGCACCCTACTTTGCTGTCATATGCCTTCGAAAACTAGCTGAAGAAGAAGAAGCGGGGACACATCCCTTAGGATCACAAATTATTAAAAATTAATTTCTACGTGGACGATGTCTTATCTGAATCAGACAGCATTGTAGAAGCAATGGAGATGCAAAGGCAGTTACAATCAATACTGATCACAGGTGGATTCAGGTTAAGAAAGTGCTGTGCAAACCACTCACAACTGCTGCAAGATATCTCACAAGATGGAAGAGAATAGCAATTAGACTTCAGCACTGGCACCGAAGAACACATTAAGACTATGGGACTGATTTGGTCACCTAAGAACGACTCCTTCCATATTAAGACAAGCCATTTCGAAGGTCGACGTGTTACAAAACGAACAATTGCTTCTGATGTTGCTCATTTATTTGACCCACTTGGAATCATGGGCCCAGTCGTGGTCATCACCAAACTATTCTTACAGAAGTTATGGAATTTAAAACTAGAATGGGATGCCGCTCTGCCACAGGAACATTTTACGTATTGGACAAGATTTAAGGAAGGCTTAAAAATATTGAACGTTATCAACTTTCCCAGATATATATTTTCGCATCGAACGCCAAGTTCTATGCAACTCCACATTTTTACTGATGCCTCAGAGAGGGCATTCGGAGCAGCGACCTACGTCCATGCAATAGATAAGAACAACATAATCACAGTTCGGCTGTTATGCGATAAGTCCCGAATCGCTCCGGTTAAGCCATGGCTAGAGCTTTGTGGTGCGAAGCTAGGAGCAGCACAACCGATCAAATTGCACCTCAAACTGAACGGAGAAGTCATATATTTATGGACCGATTCCGAAGTGACGCTGGCTTGGATAAACTCAACATCATCATCGCTACAAACGTTCGTGGCAAATAAATGACTGGACAGTGAAGACAAGTGGAATTCTCGAGTTAAGCTTTATCAGCTAAATTCTAATTGTTTTTATGCTGCAAATTATACTTTCTCTCCCCCCCCCCCCCCCCCCGTTGAATCCTGCATTCAACCATGCTATATGTCGTGTCTAACAACAAAATCTTCTCTGGATGATTCCTTGTCTTCTGCGTTAGGATCGGCGGTCGAGTTCTTACCTTCAGTCTTGCTTTGGGCACATCTCCGATGGATTTGGTACATAAAAGCAAGGCATGTAATGTTGATTAGTATCAGAAATAGGCCGGCATAAGATACAGTATACTGATGACTGTATAGTTCGATATTAGCTTTGCTGGTAGCTTATTATGTGTTTCCATGAGTCCTTTCTTGAGATCTGCTAGCTCGTCCAAATGAGGCACGTAATGGTGAATTTGCCGGAGTGCTAGTGCCAATTGGTTTGGGGTTATAGTGTCTGAAACATGGTACAAATCCTAATCTTGTCATTGGAGATGCTAAATTGTGTCCCTGGATTGTAATAAGTTGCTGCTTTATGACGTATCCAGCTTGAATCTCCATTCGACCAGATTGCTCCAGAGTGTGCTGTGTGATTGTATTGTTTCAAACTACGTTGATTGTGGTTTTTTCATCTAAAAAGTAAATCCATTGATTCGGAGTGCGGTCAGTGCGGTCTCATCTCGGTCTTTACGATTTGGCATACCTACTGGTAATTGCTGCGATTGACTAACGAAATTGATTTCGCATGCACTGACTGTTCAACCCCTTCTATATATAGGGTGAGTCTGGTTGCAAAGTATCCCTTTACCCTTTAGGGAGATACAGGTTACCAGTTCTTGTTCAGTAAGAGGATAATACTGGTCACAATGTAAGTTTAGCATCAAGAATGGGAGAGATGGGCGTATGGCGATGAATGTTTCGTTGAATTTCACTGGTACCAGTATGCTGTGGAATAGCTCAAAGTTCTCTGCCGCTAATAGAGGTACCTTGATTTTGTATATTACATTCTTTTTTTCGACTCTGCCTTCAATAGTTAATAGGTTGTAGAAGTTCAAAATATCGTCTTCAAATGCTGGAAGCATTAAAGCCGGTACAGATGGCCCTTAATCGTTGTAATTTCTTGCTATAATTGGGCTGGTGATATAAGCTGGGGGCTGATTCTTCCACTGTGAGCGTCTACCATTACATCCAATATCGCATTTTGGATCCGATGGAAATTTGAAGCGATTAACATTGCTTGAATGGCTATAGATGTGAATGACTTTGTAAGTCGCTCTTGATATATTTCTTGCTCGATACCGTTTATCATTTCCGTCACCTTACTTATGTGCCTTTCCAAGTTTTGGAATTTATGGCTTGCGGCTTGTTGATCCTTCCGCATTATGTTGATTATTGCATCGAGTACAGAGGTGTGGCTTTTTATTAAGTCTAAAAGGTGGAATTCGTTCCGCTCGACCTACCCTCAGCTATACAGGGTGTTTCCCACTAGGAGGTCAGTAGAGCTGGAGGTGATAGTACTCAGATAGATGAACAAAAAATTATATGGCAGGGGGGGGCATATCAACCGTTTAGGAGTTACAGGGTGATGAAGAAAAAAAGCTAGTTTTTCACAAAACACCCTGTATCTTAAAAACTATAGGGTGCATGGTCACAGTTAGGACTGCTCAATCAGCCCCACAGCGCTCTCCCCTCAAGAATTATCGTTGCCTAAACTCGAAATTTCGGATTTTCTTACCTTTTTTTTTTAATTTAACTTCTATTATTTTTGCAAAAAGGTCGTTAACATACATTTTTTTTATAAAAACTGTAAGCTGTAGACTCTCCTCTTTAAGTTGACCTACTACACTCTATGTGTTAACGCCAGCGTTTAAACAGTTATTATCTCATAACATATTCAGGTCACACCGAAATTAGACGATATTTTGTAAAATGACGTGCTAACGGAGCAAATTATCGTTGAGAATAGGTTTGAAAATAGGTTTGAGAATAGGTTTAGAGGTAATAACTTTTAAAGGGCTTCAGATAGCACATTCGTCATATTTAAGAGGAGAGTCTACACTTTACAGTTTTTATAAAAAAAAGTTATGTTAACGACCTTTTTGCAAAAATAATAGAAGTTAAATTAAAAAAAAGGTAAGAAAATCCGATATTTTGAGTTTAGACAACAATACTTCTTGAGGGGAGAGGGCTATGGGGGTGATTGAGCAGTCGTTCGAAAGGCCATGGAGTTCTGCATACAATGAGCTCCTAACTGTGACCATGTACCCTGCAGTTTTTAAGATACAAGGTGTTTTGTGAAAAACTAGCTTTTTTTCTTAATCACCCTGTAACTCCTAAACGGTTGATATGCCCCCCCCCCCCCCCCTGCCATACAATATTTTGTTCATCTATCTGAGTACTATCACGTCCCGCTCTACTGACCTACTAGTGGGAAACACCCTGTATAAGTAAACGCGTACTGGAGTTATTGTGTAGACGAACGAACATACGACCAGACACACGAACATGTAAAAATCATAAACTATAGGACATTAGGTACCAATCTTTAAATTATGCATCAAAGAACGGGGACCTTCAAAATAGTTTTACTTCAATATTTAAATATAAATATATAAGTTGTGTAAAACTTTGTTGCATTGATTAGTTAATTTGCGTTTCTTGTATCTTGCGTTGTCGTTGTCGATGTCCTATATACTTTTTCGTCTGTGGGGCGTTTTATGAATAATTAAGTACTGTTTTACTAGATTTATTTTTTATTTTGTCAAAGATTTTAATTATTACGTGCGGCTTATAAAATACCCTCCTTTTGTGCATTTTAGGTTTCTGTTGGAATTGTGCTCAAGGCCGGCCCAAATGGAGCACGTCACCTAGGATTTAATTTGGGAGGGAGGGAGTGGCTATAGGTGTCCCAATTTAAAAAACGGTTTGGAAAAATAGGTCTCTTAAGTCGCGACTTGAGCCCATCTATATATACCCATTTACAAGATTTTAAAAAGAAGCCTAAGACCATACAAATTTATTTTTAGCGACGAATATAAATATCGACATGTATTCAACGTCTGAAACCCATAAAAATTTACACAATAACCTTCTACCGTGTGCCGTACAATTTCTCTACTTGGAAATTTTAATGCGGTTTCAATGAAATTATTACCTCAATAAATACTTTATTATATTTGAAAACAATACCTTCGATTCTATATTTTTCTCAAATTTGCATTTTTTTTAAAATACGGAATCTACAAAAGACAGAATCTATTTTAGTTGTTTGGGCGATTAGTAATAGCTACTGGGGCGCTATTTCCCTAGATGTGTGATTGTACCCATGCCACTAAATTTCGCAAAATTTTGTAATTTCGTATGCTTATTCAACCGTTAAAACAAATTTGCTTTTTGTTACATAATTTAAAATATAGTCATCGTGGTGTGTAAAAAGTTAAGAAATATAGAATTAGTAGCGGGGAATGAAACAGTAGAACTTTTATATCTTACGACCGTTCTGTGTATTAAAAATAGAAGCAATTCTGGTAGAACAATGTGGATTGAACACGCACGCATAATATTAAAAGTTATTTTGTTTTTGCATGTCCTTTCGTCCGTCCGTTCGTCTGTTCGTCTGTCTGTCCGAACGATAACTCCAGAACGCGTGTACTTTGAGAGCTGAAATTTTGTACACGGGTTTTATAACAAAAAGTAAAATTAAGTTCGAAAATGGGACAAATCGGGTAACTCCTTCGTAGGGTTTGCATACAAAAATTTCGTTTTTCACTATATATTTGAACACTGCCTGAGAACGCGTTAATGTAGAGTGCTGAAATTTTGTACACAGTATTTTCATAAAAGTAGTAAATAAAGCTGTTCTGGTGTATGAAATGGGTAGATATGTATCGCCGTTTTCGCCCGCTCAAGTCTTTGGGAATCTCCACGAACGCCGCCATGCTGACGAATCAAGGCCCATTCATAACTACAAACAGGTTTAATAATAATTTAAGTATGAGAAATTTTATATGAAAGTAACGTAACCGCATAAACAAGCACAGACACGGGCCGTTTCCGGATGATTTCTCGCGGAGAATATTTTGTCTGTGCTGGTACGTGTCTGCCCGTGCTTCCTGTTTAACTTCAAATAATAATACAATTACGGACAGGTCATCAACGAACAGATTTCGAAACATTTTTAACAATAACAAATTTTGGAATATCTTACAACGGTCTTCTTATAATAACAAATGAAAAACGATGGTCTTAATGTGATATTTAACCTTAGAAAACTAATGTACGGCGATTCCGTGTGTACGCTACTGAATATAGAAATTTTGAAATATTCCAAACATATAATAGTATAGTTATAATTAGTTAGTTACAACCGCTGTTTGTTTTGAAAACAAATCTTTGTACTAAACCCCGATGTGATTATCATTACCGAATCTATGCTGATTTTTGTAAGATACTACGTTTCATCGGCAATTACATTACATTCAACGCCATATTTCTACTATATCCTTTATTAAGGATATATTAAACCACTTTTTTGTCTTAAATTGTCTCTTATCTCTTACCTTTTATTTAAAAAAAAAAAAAAAAACGAGACATCAATATTCCAAGTCGTTTAAGAATAACTAACTAAATAAGAATGCATGGTTTGCTAAATTAGATTTTTATTAAATTGATGCACATTGAGTGTGTTACTGAAAAATCAGTACCCTTTATCTCGGCTAAATTTTGACCAAATTGCAAAATTCTTTCTTGCTAAATAAATTTTGCATTTTCTCTGATTTTTTGAGGTAATTATCAGATTCATAGCGAGTTACGGGGTTGTGACCCATATATAATTTTAATTTATTTTTTATATTTAAATTTCATTTCGTGGGGTGGGGGTATTTAATTTATATTCTACCCTTCCGGTGGAATTTTCCTACCAAGTTTCATCAAAATAAATATACCAGTAGGTGATTTTACCAAACTATTTTATACATATTCCTGAACATTTCCGTTTTTATACAAAGGGATGGCAATACTGACAGTTTTTAAGAAACGAAATAGACTGAATTCATATATATGGTATAATAAATATACAAGTCTCAGCTATCGTGGTATAGCATCTACATCCCTGCGGAAGTTAATTGAATAAAAACAAAATGGACATATTTAGGCCCTACCATCTAAATTTTGGACTGAAATTGAAGCGGGAGGCAAATCAAATGTTATTAAAAATTCATATTTTTTAACTTTTATTTTTGAATCTAATAGCCGCCAAAATGGTTAAAAAAGTACCAATATGCAGTATTTGACCATTTAGTATTTAAATGATTAAAAAAAAATCGGGAAACTGATAATGACTCATTTATATGGAGAATTTTTCGAATGATTGAAATGATTTAACTTGAACTAGACTTATAGCAATCGTGTAAGTCCCATTATAAATATAAAAGTAATATTTTACAGTCCCTAATTTACAGTATTTTTTTCAAAGGTATTCAAATAATAATCATGTCTTTTAATTAAGTGGATTAATTAAAAATCCAGTTATGATTTAGCCAATATGCAAATTCTTTTAACTCAATTTTTATTACGATTTTTATCGGATTTTTTGAGTATATTTTCAAATTCCTCCGACATACGTAACGAAATCCGAAATTTTTTCTCGTCAAATTTCCGTCCTAAAAATTGATTTGGAAATTTCTTTATACGAAATAACGGTTATTCCAATTTTTAATTTTTCTCTATAAATGGAATCATAAAAGGATTGTCCATACCAAATTACAGCATTCTCAGTTGCTCGGACGTAGTATTTCCAGAAACAGAATTCCACATGCCTACTTTATCGTACAAAATTCAACTAGTGTAGCTGCAAACAGTCATCTATGTTTTTTTTTAATTGATGGTCCCTGTTTGGTAAATTCCTGGCTCCTAAGTCCACAAGTACAAATCACCTGCCATATCATATATTGATTGGGAAATTTGCTCACTTTCTTTATTGAAAATTCTGTGTGGTAGTATGTTGAGAGTGATTGGACTTGGAAGTGAAGTCCACACTGCCAGCATGAGCTGAGAGATCACTCGGTGGACAGCGTTGACTGTAGGGCGGCACGCTAGCTCGCCTCGGCTATTGGCGGAGAGTGTGGGGAGGTTCCACGAAAGCCTGCCGCTGCCACCAGCCATATACAAATAAATTCGTCCCTGTCTATCCAAAGGCCGTCGCACACATTCGGTCCTGACGGGACCCTTACATCACTTACCTACATTCATTGGGAAGGCGCAGATGTTTGGCCTTCTCTGCTTGCCCCAACTACCCAACTGACTCTGTGGGCAGATAATTGTCAAGAGTTCCTGTGCTGACCTGAAAAGAGAAGAGTAGCGGACCTAGACGATCATCGCACTAACAGGGCTCCAGGAGAGTGAAAGGAGAAAAACTTAAAACTTTAGTGCATTACTACGTTATAACCGGTTCAATTCACAAAACAAATATCTGATGGTAGCTAAGGTTAGACTATTGCTACACCTATCGTATACTATGCTATTGTACAAAGAAATATACCCATATTTATTCAACAAGCAGGGTTGATATTATCGGCCTTTACGCTTCAACTCAAATATTCAATTAGCATTTTCTTTAATAAAATATTTGATCAACTAACAGAGCTTATATTAACTATCTTTAAGATTCACATCAAATATGCACAGCGAAACTAAACTATCAATTTAACTAACAGGGCTTATCGCAGCTATTTTCAGATTTCACTTAAATTTGCAAATTTTTCTTTAACAAAGCTTTTCAGACGAATAAATATATATCACGCCTTGTCATTAAGACAAAACGCTCTTGAGACCTAACAACCGTATTCATATGCACACCAAATTCGAATGTACAACACAATATGATCAATAAAAAGAATGTGTAAACTTACGTGCCGTCTAGTCCCTCGAAGGAGCTCCCTGGAGGTAAATGTACGACGATCCATGTACTGAAAAGTTGCTTAAGAAAAATCAAGGTATATTAGCCAGCCGCGAGCCTTAGGCCTGATCTTGTAACAAGAAAACGCAATACTAGTTGGCCCTATTTTTGCTCTATACAAACATAGATACATACAGAATGTACCTCTACTACTTATGTGCTCAGGTTGTACCAATTAATTATATCAAGAAGAGAAGAAGTCATCAACTGAGTCTACAAAAGCACAACTACTACAAAATATATTATTTACTGGAATTCGAAGAATAATCAAAACCTAAAAATAACCAGCATAATTTTCGGTGACGTTCACCCAATAATCCTTCAGATTTCTTTAGTGCTAAGAGGAATGCATTTTGCGTGTAGTCACACTTTGACACTTTAGTCAGCGGCTGCTGATAGTATTCATTATTTGTGCTATTCAAATTGATACAATTATCAAAGATGAATTTTAGAGAGGCTCCACGATGATATTCAAATGATTCTCGATCACCGAATAGATTTTTCAGTTCCTCAGCAAATTTTATATCATACGATGCCAAATTACAGCAATAAAGAAACGATTTAAGTTTTTCCTCTCCTATTTTATTGATACTGACACCCAGAAAGAAAGTACCAACAGTATCATCCACTGTATTCACGCCATTAATAAGATGAAAATTTATTAAATCCTTCAAATATATCAACTCGATTTCTTCCTTGTCACTGCAGCAGGTTTCAAATAATGTCTGCAATACAAATTGACGATGATGGTAACAGCTATAGTCGCTAATGTGTTTCTTTATGAATTTCTCTGTTAATATCACTTCGGACTTGAGTAGATGTGGGGCTTTTTCTAAAATCCATTGACGATGCGACCAAGCATTACAGTTACTTGAATTTTTATCAGCACACCTTTCACAAACTCCAATTTCAAAGGACTAATCAATGGAATCTTCGCTTGGAATGATATTTCTTCCATACGATAGCTACAAACTATTTCAAATCCGCCGCAATAAATTCATGCCTTGCGTATTTGTGTAGTCTATTGTCCATCCAAAAAGTGATTGCTCAAAGCGAATTCCGTAAATATTTATAATTCCGACGTTGATGCGACAAGAAAATTTCAGAATTTTTCCCATCTGATTTTGCACTCGCGTGATTCACTTGAACAGCAAGTCAGATGTCGACATTCTTCTTCTTCCTTTTCTTTTTTCGGATGCGTTCAGCGCGTATGGCTCTCCATCCATATAGGACACAGTCCGCACACACCTCATGCTGCTACGGGTCGCGTAGACGTGTACCTAGCTCCGTGTAGCATATTGTTACATGCAATAAGCTACGACCATGCCAGCTCACTTCACCCTTTTTCATCGCCGTGTAGAACTCATGACCAGAAAATTGTTTAAAATCAGCTTTGCAATAAGTCTCGTCACCAATTATCACACAATCGAATTTGGTCAGGTAAAGTTCATAAAATTTTCTGGCGGTGTAATTTAGTGTCAGTTAAACTCTTGTTGAATAAACATCATTATTCAGCATAAAGACTTATACCCTCTAGACACACAGCACGATCTAATGAATCATTAACACTAACTATTCATTAAAATGCCATGTGTCACATAGTATACCTCATTATAGCTCGAAAATCAGATTATAAAGAAGTACACTCATGAAGTGCTTTCCTCCTTCATTATAGCTATAATCTGGAACTCCGCTGTTCATCGGCCGGTTTGAAGATGAAGAAGAAGAAATGCAAAGGTATGTGAATAACACATTATATTATCAATATTCTTTTTAATATGATGTTTTTCTCATTTGTAAATTGTTAAATAGAAAGATAAAATAAATAAAAACAAAGTTTATCGCGTTAATTCGATCCATATTGCCTCTTTAATGTCATAAGTTTATCAAAACCAGTTTGAAAGTACAACTTAATTAAAGAAATGGCTGTAGGTCTGCAGTTTATAATGAATTATTATAGACTAATTAGTCGTAAGTTTTTACTTTATTAAGAGCGCTGTGTGTCTAGGGCATTATCTTATCTTTTATAATCTCGTACAGTTTCCAGCAATCGTGGCAAAGTTGAAGTTCATATTTCCAACAGGTTATGGGCCCAGTGAGACAGAATAAAGAGTTTGAGATTTGTTGCATTTTGTGTAAAAGTAATTTAGACTCGAAGTAGATTTCAAAATGGCCGACATCAAAAATTTGTTGATGACAAAATTAAATAGCACAAATTATACAAACTGGAAATCTTACGTTGAGTTATTATTACGGAGCAGAAATCTATGGAAGAAGGTAATTGAAACAGAAAAACCAGATCCAAAAGGTGACTAAAGACAGTACAAATGTAACAAATCAAGCTGAAATCGATACATGATGTCAAAAGAATGACGAAGCCAGAGGTATTATCGGATTGTCAGTTGAAGAGGATCAGATGGCTTTAATTCGCACAAAAAGACGGCGAGAGAAACATGGAATGCCTTGAAGGAATATCACGGAAAAATAAATTAACAAACAAAGTATTCTGAATGCGATACATTTGTTCATTGAAGCTGATTAAAGGTGGCAACGGCAGTTTGCCGGCTAGTTACGATGCGTTAATTACAACTTTGGAGTCACGAAAAGAAGATGAAATTACGTTCGCTTTAGTTAACCAACGGGTTATAGCTGAATACGAATGTCATTCACCAGTTAGCTGAAATGCTGAATGTGATTTTATTTTAAAGGCAGTTGCATCGGGAAGAGCGTGTTTCTTCTGTAAAGCGACATCACACATAAAGAAAAACTGCATCAAATACAACCATTGGCTGGCAAAGAAGGGAATCAACAGTGTTCAAGAAAGTGAAACTTCTTCAAATACAGTTGAGGTATCGAAAGATTTTCTGTTTGTTGTGAGCGGTGGTAATCATGTCGATTGGATTATCGATTCGGGAGTCACACGGCATGCGGTAAATAATAAAAGTTTCTTTCACAGTATGGATGAGTCATACAAGAAGATGGTCAAAGTGGCGTCAGGAGAAAAGTCAATTGTGTGCGGCATAGGATCAGGTTGTTTGACGTTTTCGGATGAGTGTGAAATCACACGATGAAAGTTTTGTATGCTCCTGATTTAGTCGGAAGTGTAATTTCGGTCCAGAAATTAACAAAAATGGGTTTGTGTGTCGAATTTGACAACACAAAGTGCGAAATTAAACATAAAGTTACACAAATCGCAGTTGGCGATGTCATTGGTGAGCTGTATGTGCTAAGATGTCCATACACAGTGTGTGCGGTATTATAGCATAATGACAAATATATACATACACTACATCGGTAAATGGGGCATCGTGATCCAGAGGCAATCACAAAAATGTTTTCACATGGTTTAATTAAAGGTTTGGAAATCATTGAATGCGGAATTAAAGAAGTTTGTGAGGTTTGAGTGAAGGGAAAATTGACTAGGTTACCTTTTCCAAAGAAATCTACAAGTAAATCTTCAGGTACAATGGATTTGGTTCATACAGATGTGTGTAGTCCAACGAATATAGTTACACCAAGTGGAAAGAAATACATTGTGTCATTTACTGACGATTATTCGTGCTACACAATTGTTTGTTTACTCACGCGCAAATCAGATGTTGAACCGACTATGAAAGAGTTTATTGAATTTTGCAAAACAAAATTTAATCGAAAGTCGAAAATAATTGGTTCTGATCCTGGCGGTGAGTATACTTGAAAGTCACTTAAAGAGTACCTATTACAAGTCGGAGGGAAACCAGTATCAGCTTACAACACCATACAGTCTACAACAGAATGGAAAAGCAGAAAGAAAAAACCGCACGTTAATAGAAATGTCTCGTTTCATGCTTATTGTTGCGAAATTTCCAAACTGTTTTTGGGGTGAAGCAATTGTAACGGCCAACTTTGTTCAAAACTGAGTTATCACTAGAACAACAAACACAACCTCATACGAGTGTTGGAATGATACGAAACTAAGTATAAAAAAATTTCAAATATTTGGTTCGAAATGTTATGTTCATGTTCCAGCAAAAAAGCGGCAAAAGTTAGACAAAGTTGCGAACGAAATGGTTTTTCTCGGTCACGATGAATAATCGAAGGCATATCGTTGTTAGAATTCCAAATCTAAAAAGGTGGTCATCAACAGAGACGTACATTTTGGACATACATACGTCAACGAAAACATTAGAGTCACAATATGGGAATGTTGCAATACAGCCGGAAAATAGGTGGTGTTGATGTGGAAACGCTTAGTGTTAGAGTTCAGGAGGAGACACAAATTGATGCAGATCAAGGGATTGTATGTGATTCGGAGCGGCAGAATAAGGGAATTCCACCAAAGAGATTGATCGAAGAAATAAATGTGATACATGAAATCATAGAACCAAAGAATTTTAATAAGGCGATCAATGGTGAAAATAAACAGAATTCGCTTACAGAAATGCAGTGTGAAATGGAATCACATGAACGAAATAACACTTGGGAATTGGTCGATTTACCAATAGGTAGAACAGCAATTGACGGAAAATGGGTGTTTAAAGTAAAGACGAGCACTGACGGTTGTGTTATATATGTACAGTTAAAACACGAAATTCGTAAAAACCCGATTTTAGTAGGAAATCCTAGTTCTAACAAAGCACATTCGGTAATTCTAGTTTTAACTAATATAAAACAGTTAATGCAGAATTAACGGAATATAGTTGATAATACTAGTATTAACTAAAGAATATTCAGTTAATTCTGTTTGTGGCTGAATTCTCGCGTAGCTTTTAGTTAAATCTAGAACTGACTGGTTACTATTAGTAAATTCGAGTTACAATTGAAATTTCTCACCATTAAACCTTGATGTTTATTAAGGCTATTTATACATACCAGTATGTACAGCTATTTATATATACAGTATGTATACACTATAGGTGAAGGGGGGGGGGCGTACAGATGAGTGACCTACTCTCAGCCAAACGCACACGCAAACACACACACACACACGCACCCAACCACACGCTTGAACATGCAGGGGGCGCGTATGTGTCACTGTGACGTGTGCCCCCCCCCCCTTACATCTTGCGTATATTGCGTATACATACCATATGTATAAATAGCTGATTACGTATAAATACTGTATGTATAAATAGCCACATACTTAATAAACATCAAAGCTTAATGATGAGAGATTTCAGAGAGCTAAAATTTGGTACATGGTGTTTTTATGACAACAGTAAGTAAAATTTGAAAATGAATTAAATCGGGTAACCCGTTCATATTATTGCCATATAAAAATGTAGGTTTTTTACGTATACTGTGAAAACGATCAGTCCCAAACAAGTTTATTGTACTGAAAAGTTTTTCAGAATATGAAACCCTATGAAATTGGTTATATCATTCTTACTGTCCGGCGAACAGTTCTAGAAATATATGTGAAAAACCTCTTCAAAAATCAAACTTTCACAGATGGGTAACCATACGAAATTACATACGGGCATTCATCTTGGGTATCATTAGAATAGCTCGTAGATCAATTCTAGATTTTCTGTTTCCTGTATTTACCTATTGTACTTTTAACGGTGCTCACAGATTTACCTACGCGTTTTGCAAGAACACTGTGCTTTATTGCAGGAGTTTCCAAGAATTTGTACAAAATATATTTTCTGGTTTTTGCTTCGTTTCCTGACATCTTTGCCTTATAAGGATTACGATACTAATGACTAATGCTAACATTAACTTCATCTTATATAGAAAAATTTACCCTCACAAAACCCAGGTCTTTATGACTCTGTGTATTTGACCAATATGAAACGGGCAATGTTTTCTTGGACAGTCTTTATATGTATATTCATGTATGTATAATTGTATGTGTGATGTAAGTATGTATTCATCCTATCAATATTCAATGGCAGACTCAACAACGTCAGTTTTCTAGTTTGGTTGGAAAGTAGTTGTTCTATGACAGTTCTGGCTCACTTTTTTGGACCTCCAGGATTTCGCCACAGATGGCGCCACCGTCGCTAGGTGGTGTAAATCTATACTAAATGTAGGTTTGTGCCTTGGTTGTACTGGTTTATGTCTTGGATGTTAGGGATACGAGACGAATTTGGGGGATACGAGATTACTTTAAGCACTCTCCAGCATAGGGAAATAGCATAGGATTTCGATTTTGTTTCTGAAGTTCGCCTATTTTTCATTTCGAAACTTGGGGATACGAGACCACTTTGGGGATACGAGACCACTTTAAGTACTCTCCGTCATAGGGAAATAGCATAGGATTTCGATTTTGTTTCTGGAGTTCGCTTATTTTTCATCTCAGACTCGTAGCCTCTAAGTTGACATCAACTTTTTCATCTCGAGTTTTGGGGGTACGAGATCACTTTCAGTTCTATATATTTGTGAAGAGCGTGGGAAGCTTTATTGATGGATTTGGTCTTGACTGCGCCCTAGAGGCATTAGCCGGTACTGCCAGTATGCTCCAGTACTACGGTTTTCTTGGATAGATATGTGGTGCGCCTAAATGTAGGCTTTTGGTTTTGAACTAGTAATAATTAAAGTTAACGCTAAGAAATTTTTGTTCATGCCAATGGATTCTAGATGGGAGGTGTGTGATGGGGTTTTATAGTATAGGATAGGGGGGGGGGGGGTAACGAAATTTTCATCAGAAATCCTCTACGGGCTCCGGTTTTCGAGATATTAGCGTATTAATAATTCAAGTTATTTTTGCTCATGGAAATGGATTCTAGGTGGTGTAGGGTGGGAGGGTGGTCGAAATTCTCATCAGAAATCCTCTACGGGCTCGCGATTTCTTGAGTAAGGTTACCTAGTGGCATTAGACGGAACTACTAGCATGCCTTGGTTTTGCTGTTTTGTTGTTTTCAAGTGCTGTTGTAGATATCAGCATCATTCGAATTTCACAACATGATATCACCTTGGCTTGATGTTTTTTTAGCAAATTATTATTATTATTGGGTCCTGGGGTTGCGTGTATTGAAAAGTCACAGTTGCTCTTTCGAGTGCAAGCACCATTTCTTGAGCAAGGTCCCCTAGCAGCATTAGTCGGTACTACATATGTTGTTCATCTAGGGCTTGGGGATACGAGATTACTTTCAGCACTTTCCAGCATTGGGAAATAGCATAGGATTCCGATTTTGTTTCTGGAGTTCGCTTATTTTTCATCTCGAGTTTTGGGGATACGAGATCACTTTGGGGATACGAGATCACTTTCAGCATTCTTCAGCATAGGGAAATAGCATAGGATTTCGATTTTATTTCTGGAGTTCACTTATTTGTCATCTCGGAGATCATAGCTGTAAATATTATAAACAAGAGTGATCATGCTATGATATTCAATATCTAAAAATTGATCACGGTTGCTTGGGATGTTAAGAAATATGAAGTAATAGAAATTAAATTTTCGATGTAGGTGTGTGTGTGTGTGTATGTGTGTGTGTGTTTGAAAAGTCGCTATGGGTTTCGAGATATAAGCGATCTTACCTCCTCAGGTGTAATTAATATTAGTAGCTGAAAAACGGAAAAAACAACAACTATAACCTAAGTTGTGGATTAAAGATTTGATTATATTTATCTGTAGGTGCATTTTATAAACAAGATTGCACCATGTAATCATATATCTAAAAATAGATCAGGCGAAGCTGGTCGGGGCGAATGTAGGTAGATATGTTCACTTAGATAAGTAATGGTGTTGTGGCGGATTGGCGACGCGTGGCGAAACACCTTTTACGGACACATCACAATTGTAGGGTTTACGCTAAGTTCAGCGAAAATATACTTTGTGAACTGGAAAGGTATATATATATATAGTAGGCCGCGAATTTAATATGTAAAAATGAAAATAAAGAAATTTAGTTGTTCAGTCAGAAGTTGAAGTCATAAGTTTTAAATAATTTTCTTACATCATCATTATAACGTTTTGAATATTTTTTAACTCTTATTAACATTAATAAAGAAGACAAGATTCAAGAACATAGAAACCAGGACTATCAATTCGTAGCTTTATGACGGAAGACATATGTTCAGATAGCTGTCTCCTCCCTCCTTTCTATTTTTCTTCCAGTTCTACAGGTGACTTGAGACCGAGGAAGCATTACTAAAAACTGGCATCCATAGTATCGCTAAACCAGCGGTTTCGCTGGCGGGGGAGTGTTGTGGCGGATTGGCGACGCGTGGCGAAACACCTTTTACGGACACATCACAATTGTAGGGTTTACGCTAAGTTCAGCGAAAATATACTTTGTGAACTGGAAAGGTATATATACAGGGTGTTTCCCCTCAGGAGGTCCATAGAGCGGGAGGTGATAGTACTCACCTAGATGAACCAAAAATTGTAAGGCAGGGGGGGGGGGCAATATCAACCGTTTAGGAGTTACAGGGTGATTCATAAAAAAAGCTAGGCTTTCACAAAACACCCTGTATCTTAAAAACTGCAGGGCGTATGGTCACAGTTAAGGGCTCACTGTATGCAGAACTTCATGGCCTTTCCCCTCAGAAGTTATGAAGGTCTAAACTAAAAATTTCGGATTTTCTTTCCTTTTTTTTTACTTTGACCTCTATTATTTTTGCGAAAAAGGTCGTTAACATAACTTTTTTTTATAAAAACTGTAAACTGTAGACTCTCCTCTTTAATTTGACCTATTACACCCCATGTGTTAACTGTAGCCGTTAAACAGTTAATAACTCATGACCTATTCAGGTCACACCGAAATTAGACAATATTTTTTAAAATGACGTGGTAAGGAAACAAATTATCATTGAGAATACGTTTGAAAATAGCTTTGAGAATAGGTTAAGAACTAATAACTCTTTAACGGATACAGATAGCACATAGGGTATAGTAGGTCAAATTAAAGGGGAGGCTCTACAGTTTACAGTTTTTATAAAAAAAAGTTATGTTAAGGACCTCTTTGCAAAAATAATAGAGGTCAAAGTAAAAAAAAAGGAAAGAAAATCCGAAATTTTTAGTTTAGACCTTCATAAGAGGGGTACGGGGCTGGTTGAGCTGTCTTTGGAAAGGCCATGAAGTTCTGCATACAGTGAGCCCTTAACTGTGACCATACGCCCTGTAGTTTTTAAGATACAGGGTGTTTTGTGAAAACCTAGCTTTTTTTATGAATCACCCTGTAACTCCTAAACGGTTGATATTGCCCCCCCCCCCTGCCATACAATTTTTGGTTCGTCTAGGTGAGTACTATCACCTCCCGCTCTATGGACCTCCTAAGCGGAAACATAGTAGGCCGCGAATTTAATATGTAAAAATAAAAATAAAGAAATTTAGTTGTTCAGTCAGAAGTTGAAGTCATAAGTTTTAAATAATTTTCTTACATCATCATTATAACGTTTTGAATATTTTTTAACTCTTATTAACAATAATAAAGAAGACAAGATTCAAGAACATAGAAAATAGGACTATCAATTCGTAGCTTTATTACGGAAGACATATGTTCAGATAGCTGTCTCCTCCCTCCTTTCTATTTTTCTTCCAGTTCTACAGGTGACTTGAGACCGAGGAAGCATTACTAAAAACTGGCATCCATACGCCGCTACCTAAATCTAATTAGGTAGAAGAAGTTCAACCTCTCACTGTAGTGCCCAAAGGCGCCGCACCAGACTCTACTGGCTGAGCAGTCTCAAACTACCTGGTCGCAACGGTGCTGGAATTATTACTGAGCAGTCTCTAACTGGCTGAGCAGTTTCTAAACGGCTGAGAAATCTCTAACTGTCTGTCGAAAAAGGCACTGGAATAAGTTCGATTGTTCATCACAAGTTGAACTAGTCAGCACGCATTGGTCGGTTCGACATTGGGTCAGCCGATCTCTTGCGCTTCCACAGGCGGGTAGCGTTACAAGTACGTTTTGAGCTGTCACGCATTCAATCTGCTAGTTGAAACCTACTAGCAACACTTGCTACCAAACTACATTTCGGCTCTCATTATTAGTTGTGGATGTTACAACTGCGCTATGTACCTGTGCTACCCTAACTAGACCCATAGTGTAATGCTTCTAATTTGATGCCTTGCATAAACAAATTCGCATAGTCTAGTAAAGTAAACAAATTCGCAGTCGAATAATGTAAACAAATTCACACAGCAGACGAGTAAAGTATACAAACTGAGCGATTTATTAAAGATTCCTAATTTCCTTAGCAGAAAACAACAACAACAACTGATATTAATCTGTAGGATATGATGCCGTAGATGAGTAGTGGAAGTTATAATTGAAAATGTCTTTTGCTGAAAGAAACAACAACAACTATAACGTAAGTTGTGGATTAAAAATCTTTTATAAACAAGAGTGATCATGCTATGATATTCGATATCTAAAAATAGATCAGGGCTGCTTGGGATGGTAAGACACATGAAATCATTAGAAGTAATGGAAATTAAAGCATTAGAAAAAGTTGCCAGGTGGCTGGTAATTTGATATCATGCGTAAACAAATATAGCCGAGTAAAGCAGACAAATTGAGCGATTAATGTTTCTTTTGTATCTAGGAGTTTGTATTGAAAAGTCTTTATGACGAATTGTATTTTATTTTCAATAAAATTTCTCAATCAGTCACACTGTTATGAGATTTTATTGATCCCCGATATCATAGTTCACATGAAGCTGATAAGAATATGATAATTTTATCTTCATACTATTAGGGTGATCACATTATTTTTTTACCATTAGGTTGAGAGTGGGTTTAATTAAATGTTTTGATGAAAGAAGGTGGTGTTATGATCAAGGGCGGATCCAGACGTTTGCTCTAGGGGGGGGGGGGCGATCGCCCCAATCTCCCCCTATAACCGCACTTGCCATCAGCTGTGGACTGCTCTGTATAGCTTTCTCATTTCGTTTAGGCATGAAAATTTCATTAGCATTCAGATATCGCCAGAGTTCTTTTATCTATATTATATAAGTTCTTGATCCCGTAAGCATAGTAAAATTTAATCGCTCAAACACCATAATTTCTTGGGCTGGACTGCAATTTCTTGCAACTTAAATGGTGGAAGAAATTTTCGAGGAATTGTAATTAGGTAGGGTTAATATTTATATTATCCTATTTGCCTTAAATTAAATATTTGCAGGACAACTGAATCTGAGATTAATTACCTCGGCTATGATAATTTTCCCAACATACTACTTTTCATCAAAATACCCGGCTTTTGTGAGCTTTCGATCACAAGAAAGTGCAACAATGCTTGTACTGAAAATTCATTAGTGATATAATTTTACATTTCTTGAGAATAATTTATGACTAAAAAGGAAAAAACAATAAATATATCAAATAACTATGTAGAGTTTTCCATTTAATCAAATTACATTTGTATAAAAAATTTTAAATTTTCATGGTACACGAAGAAAGTAATTTAATTCAGTATTTTGATAAACATTAAGAGTTCCAAATTTAAATTTCGGGAAATTGTTATTCACTGTAGTGTAATTTGAGCTGTCCAGATCTTGTTTTCTCTGTATACCTTGAAAATTTTAAAATGTATTTACAAATGTAATATAACATAAAAATTTAATTAAATGCAAAATGAAGGGAAACTCTGGAGAAATGAAGGAAGAAATTATTTTCTATTTTTTAACGCCGGTTTAGAAACGGTCTTTTTTAACTTTTTTTTTTTATTTTCTATTTCATTGGATTAGAATATAAATTTTGATTTATTATTATTAGAGCTCTAGGGGGGGGGGGTCGCCCCGATCGCCCCCGCTGTATCCGCCACTGGTTATGATATCAATGTAGTATGATATCTGGTCTTAGATGAGTAATGGAAGTTGTTTGGGAGCTGTGAGTAAGGAATAAAAACCTTATCAGCAAGGTCGCTTCATATTTATCTCCCTAAATTATCATCCAAATGGTGTTGTATGAAGGAGCAAAAAATTGATAATAGTGAAGATCGTGGTGGAGGCTGCGAGGGGTGCTGTAAGTTGGGGATTAAATTGAACAATTTCATGGATCTCAAGGTTTAAACTTTTTAGCCTCCAGCAGGAATGTCTTCTTTTAGTTGACTCGGTGGCTAGATAAGAACGTGTTAATTTCATGTTCATAATATGATCTTGTGGTAAGCATATGAAGGTAGCAGAGTTTTTTTTTTATAAATCAAGTAGTTATGCTGTTATGAGATTTAATTGACTCCTATATCTAATAAATATTCAACATGAAGCTGATATAGTTACTATTAGGGCAGGTACATTGTTTACTTACCATTAAGTTGAGAGTGGGTTAAATTAAAAGCATTGATAGAAGAACGCTGTGTTATGATATGTTGTCTGAGGTGAGTAGTGAAAGTTGTATGGGAGTTATGAATAAGCAGTAAAATCCTAATCAGCAATCTCGCTGGATATTTGATAATTCTCCAACTCTATAGTGAAGATCGTGGTTGGGGGTTGAGAGTAGGTACTGTAAGTTATGTATTAAGTTAAAAGTTTTGATAGATGGTATTTGGTACTTATCTCCTCGAAATGGTGTTGTACGAGTATCAGAAAGTTCGGAAAAAAGTTGATAATGCTTCAAGTTCAATAGTGAAGACCGCGATGTTGAGAGTGGGTATTTGGAATGATATAATTCTAGTAGGATATGGAAGTATTATTTATTCATCTTTAAATCTTACCATGAAATTAGGTTGGGAGTGGATTAAATTAAAAGTTTTGATGCAAGAAGGCGTAGTTATTATATTAATATAGTATAATATGTTGCCTTAGATGAGTACTTGAGAGCTTTGAGTAATATGTGGATTATGTTGTAGATGAGTAGTGAAAGTTGAAAATGTAAGGTTCCCAATTCCTTTATTGAAAAACAACAACAACTGTAGCAAATAAAATTTTCATACAATATTTATTCACATTAAATTCATTATTTTTTTTTTATAAACTTTTTTCTCTGTGTTTCACATCCGAAATGCGATCCAGAGCAAATGCCTACCATAATCCTTTTCTGCGTTAGGCTATGAGAGTTCGGCAGCAAAATCCAATGTTTTTTCTTATCATCTGTCTTGCTCTAACACATTAGGAAGCTTTAGTGAATACCATAGTTTGAAACCATCTCACTCGGGACTTGTTCATATACATACTTGCCAGCTGTGGATATGTAGAAAAACTTTCATGGGCGATATGGGGATTGAATCGATGTATGTTATGCACTAGATTGGTGGTATATGTGCTTATTTGATTGAAGCAAGATAGTTTCACGGCTTCCTTACCAAGACTTAAATATATTCATAAAAACGTTGAATCGAACATGTTAATACTTATTTTGAGTATGAGCAGAGGAAATCGTGATCATTGCAGCACGTTATGAAATTCGATATCTAAAAATAGACCACATGAAGGTTATTGGGGTGGTAAAAATCATGAAATTATTAGGCTGAGAATGGCTTCAATTTAAGGCTTTGGTGAAAGAAGGCGGTAGTAGATATTAATGTAAGATGATAAGAGGCATCAGTCAGTTTTGGTGAGCCTCAGCGATAGGTCAAATAAAAAAAATGTCAACCGTGCTAATAAATGAAAGTTTTTCTAGTAAAAAGAGTGGTACAAAATGGCATATGGGGAGCTGTATTGGACAGACTAAATTGCCGAGAGTGTTATTGAAAGCCACCAGTCGAGGTGGAGAAATTACTCAGCGTGTAAGAAAAAGTGATTTTGTAAAGTGGGAGGAAATAAGATCATCAGCAGCAGCATCATCATCATCATCCTGCTCATAGTTATTTTGTATCATTAATAGATTCACATGTCGCTTCATATTATGTTTCGTTGGTCTAACTAGAACAGTGGTGAAGAAACGCTCTTTCTTTAGGATGAATACGTTTATTGATGTATCGTTCTGGTCTTCAAATTGTTTAATTTGCTTAAGCGTCATAGGAAATGTTATTCCAGTTAAATTTAGCACAGTAGAATAATGTGGATATGATGAGGTCCTATCGGAGTGAACATTTGCAGGATATAGCGCTGATGTTACGGCCCAAGCGAAGCATGCTTCATCACTATTTTTTACATTGATGCAAGCTTGCTTTAAAGCAATCTCCTTCGATAGAGGTATATACGAAGATCCTCGGCGCTGTTCAAATTTGTTGATATGTACTGCTAAATGTATAATGGACTCCAATGTCCAGCCACTATCTTTTTCCTGAAACTCATCCAGCTGAGTGAGTATTGAATCCAAAATGTTAACTTTATATCACTCATTTCAATTATCGTCCACATTGATTAGACCAGTTATTGCTTGTAAATATTTAGTATCGTTTAGAACCTCATTGTCACCGATATTCTTAACAAAATCAGCACACAACTTTGTATTAATTTTAATATTGAGATGGCGTTTTAAAATATTCTTAATACGGCGTATAAATAAATCAGCAGCATCCTGTATAAATAGCTTAGGATCTGAATGGGTTATATTTACAATAATTCCAGCTCTAATTCTGTCTGTGAATACTGATCTTATTTCCTCCCACTTTACAAAATCACTTTTTCTTACACGCTGAGTAATTTCTCCACCTCGACTGGTGGCTTTCAATAACACTCTCGGGAATTTAGTCTGTCCAATACAGCTCCCCATATGCCGTTTTGTACCACTCTTTTTACTAGAAAAACTTTCATTTATTAGCACGGTTGACATTTTTTTTATTTGACCTATCGCTGAGGCTCACCAAAACTGACTGATGCCTCCTATCATCTTACATTAATATCTACTACCGCCTTCTTTCACCAAAGCCTTAAATTGAAGCCATTCTCAGCCTAATAATTTCATGATTTTTTACCACCCCAATAACCTTCATGTGGTCTATTTTTAGATATCGAATTTCATAACATGCTGCAATGATCACGATTTCCTCTGCTCCTCATACTCAAAATAAGTATTAACATGTTCGATTCAACGTTTTTATGAATATATTTAAGTCTTGGTAAGGAAGCCGTGAAACTATCTTGCTTCAATCAAATAAGCACATATACCACCAATCTAGTGCATAACATACATCGATTCAATCCCCATATCGCCCATGAAAGTTTTTCTACATATCCACAGCTGGCAAGTATGTATATGAACAAGTCCCGAGTGAGATGGTTTCAAACTATGGTATTCACTAAAGCTTTCTAATGTGTTAGAGCAAGACAAATGATAAGAAAAAACATTGGATTTTGCTGCCGAACTCTCATAGCCCAACGCAGAAAAGGATTATGGGAGGCATTTGCTCTGGATCGCATTTCGGATGTGAAACACAGAGAAAAAAGTTTATAAAAAATAAATAACGAATTTAATGTGAATAAATATTGTATGAAAATTTTATTTGCTACAGTTGTTGTTGTTTTTCAATAAAGGAATTGGGAACCTAACATTTTCAACTTTCACTACTCATCTACAACATAATCCACATATTACTCAAAGCTTTCAAGTATTCATCTAAGGCAACATATTATACTATAAATATAATAACTATATTAATATAATAACTACGCCTTCTTGCATCAAAACTTTTAATTTAATCCACTCCCAACCTAATTTCATGGTAAGATTTAAAGATGAATAAATAATACTTCCATATCCTACTAGAATTATATCATTCCAAATACCCACTCTCAACATCGCGGTCTTCACTATTGAACTTGAAGCATTATCAACTTTTTTCCGAACTTTCTGATACTCGTACAACACCATTTCGAGGAGATAAATACCAAATACCATCTATCAAAACTTTTAACTTAATACATAACTTACAGTACCTACTCTCAACCCCCAACCACGATCTTCACTATAGAGTTGGAGAATTATCAAATATCCAGCGAGATTGCTGATTAGGATTTTACTGCTTATTCATAACTCCCATACAACTTTCACTACTCACCTCAGACAACATATCATACCACACTAATATCATAACACAGCGTTCTTCTATCAATGCTTTTAATTTAACCCACTCTCAACTTAATGGTAAGTAAACAATGTACCTGCCCTAATAGTAACTATATCAGCTTCATGTTGAATATTTATTAGATATAGGAGTCAATCAAATCTCATAACAGCATAACTACTTGATTTATAAAAAAAGACTCTGCTACCTTCATATGCTTACCACAAGATCATATTATGAACATGAAATTAACACGTTCTTATCTAGCCACCGAGTCAACTAAAAGAAGACATTCCTGCTGGAGGCTAAAAAGTTTAAACCTTGAGATCCATGAAATTTTTCAATTTAATCCACAACTTACAGCACCCCTCGCAGCCTCCACCACGATCTTCACTATTATCAATTTTTTTGCTCCTTCATACAACACCATTTGGATGATAGTTTAGGGAGATAAATATGAAGCGACCTTGCTGATAAAGTTTTTATTCCTTAGTCACAGCTCCCATACAACTTCCATTACTCATCTAATACAAGATATCATACAACATTGATATCATAACACCACCTTCTTTTATCAAAACATTTAATTAAACCCACTCTCAACCTAATGGTAAAAAAGTAATGTGATCACCCCAATAGTATGAAGATAAAATTATCATATTCTTATCAGCTTCATGTGAACTATGATATCGGGGATCAATAAAATGTCATAACAGTGTGATTGATTGAGAAATTTTATTGAAAATAAAATACAATTCGTCATAAAGACTTTTCAATACAAACTCCTAGATACAAAAGAAACATTAATCGCTCAATTTGTCTGCTTTACTCGGCTATATTTGTTTACGCATGATATCAAATTACCAGCCACCTGGCAACTTTTTCTAATGCTTTAATTTCCATTACTTCTAATGATTTCATGTGTCTTACCATCCCAAGCAGCCCTGATCTATTTTTAGATATCGAATATCATAGCATGATCACTCTTGTTTATAAAAGATTTTTAATCCACAACTTACGTTATAGTTGTTGTTGTTTCTTTCAGCAAAAGACATTTTCAATTATAACTTCCACTACTCATCTACGGCATCATATCCTACAGATTAATATCAGTTGTTGTTGTTGTTTTCTGCTAAGGAAATTAGGAATCTTTCATAAATCGCTCAGTTTGTATACTTTACTCGTCTGCTGTGTGAATTTGTTTACATTATTCGACTGCGAATTTGTTTACTTTACTAGACTAGGCGAATTTGTTTATGCAAGGCATCAAATTAGAAGCATTACACCTGAAGAAGAAAATTAGGCATTTACAAATTTCCATTACTTATCTAAGTGAACATATCTACCTACATTCGCCCCGACCAACTTTGCCTGATCTATTTTTAGATATATGATTACATGGTGCAATCTTGTTTATAAAATACACCTACAGATAAATATAATCAAATCTTTAATCCACAACTTAGGTTATAGGTGTTGTTATTTTTCCGTTTTTCAGCTACTAATATTAATTGCACCTGAGGAGGTAAGATCGCTTATATCTCGAACCATAGCCCGTAGAGAATTTCTGATGAACATTTTACCCCCCCTACAAAAAAAATATCATAGGGTGAACTTGAATTATTACTACTACTATTATTTATACCCGAAAAGGTAAGATCGCTAATATCTCGAAACCCATAGCGACGACTTTTCAACACGCACACACACACACACACACACACACACACACCTACATCGAAAATTTAATTTCCATTACTTCATAAATCTTAACATCCCAAGCAACCGTGATCAATTTTTAGATATTGAATATCATAGCATGATCACTCTTGTTTATAATATTTACAGCTACGATCTCCGAGATGACAAATAAGTGAACTCCAGAAATAAAATCGGAATCCTATGCTATTTCCCTATGCTGAAGAATGCGGAAAGTGATCTCGTATCCCCAAAGTGATCTCGTATCCCCAAAACTCGAGATGAAAAATAAGCGAACTCCAGAAACAAAATCGGAATCCGATGCTATTTCGCTATGCTGGAGAGTGCTGAAAGTAATCTCATATCCCCAAGCCCGAGATGAACAACATATGTAGTACCGACTAATGCCGCTAGGGGCCCTCGCTCAAGAAATGGTGCTTGCACTCGAAAGAGCAACTGTGACTTTTCAATACACGCACCCCCAGGACCCAATAATAATAATAATTTGCTAAGAAAACATCAAGCTAAGGTGATATCATGTTGTGAAATTCGAATGATGATGATATCTACAACAGCACTTGAAAACAACAAAACCAAGATGACGTCATGCTGATATCTAGAACTTCCCCGCTAATAAAAGAAAACAGCAAAACCAAGGCATGCTAGTAGTTCCGTCTAATGCCGCTAGGTAACGTTACTCAAGAAATGGCGAGCCCGTAGAGGATTTCTGATAAGAATTTCGTCCCCCCTGCCACCCTACACCACCTATAATCCATTTCCATGAGCAAAAATAACTTGAATTATTAATACGCTAATATCTCGAAAACCGGAGCCTGTAGAGGATTTCTGATGAAAATTTCATTACCCCGCTCCCTATCCTATACTCTAATACCCCCTCACAAACCACCCATCTAGAATCCATTGGCATGAACAAAGATTTCCTAGCGTTAACTTTAATTATTACTAATATTAGTTCAAAACCAAAAGCCTACATTTAGGCGCACCACATATCTATCCAAGAAAACCGTAGTACCGGAACATACTGGTAATACCGGCTAATGCCTCTAGGGCGCAGTCAAGACCAAATCCATCAATAAAGCTTCCCACGCTCTTCACAAATATATAGAACTGAAAGTGATCTCGTACCCCCAAAACTCGAGATGAAAAAGTTGATGTCAACTTAGAGGCTACGAGTCTGAGATGAAAAATAAGCGAACTCCAGAAACAAAATCGAAATCCTATGCTATTTCCCTATGCTGGAGAGTACTTAAAGTGGTCTCGTATCCCCAAAGTGGTCTTGTATCCCAAAGATTCGAGATGAAAAATAGGCGAACTTCAGAAACAAAATCGAAATCCTATGCTATTTCCCTATGCTGGAGAGTGCTTAAAGTGGTCTCGTATCCCCCAAATTGGTCTCGTATCCCCAACATCCAAGACATAAACCAGTACATCCAAGGCAGAACCCCACGTTTAGTATGGATTTACACCACCTAGCGACGGTGGCGCCATCTGTGGCGAAATCCTGGAGGCTAAAAAAAGTGAGCCAGAACTGTCATAGAACAACTACTTTGGAAGGTAATATCGGTACTGTATGTAAAAGTGTTACGAAAAATCAAAAAATATCGATTACGCATCGTTCACAATTCGTTGTACTTTCGGAAACATCAATTTGGCGAATTTTGTAAAGAGACTTTTATGTAATATCCAGTTAACTCAAGGACGAAAAGAACCAGAAAGAGCTGCTTTTATTCTGAATGGTTAAAGGTATAGAGCAATGATAACCGATTTTTTATGGAACAATGGTATTGACCATGTTGTTGATATTGCACCATGTTGTTGAAAATAGACATCAGTTAAGTCAGTGTGTCAAACAATCAATTTCCTGGATTTACTTTTGACATTATTTCAAATAACCACAAAAAGTGACCACGAGCTCGTGGAGGCCGTCTTATTGATATTCTATACATAATGTTATTGATGGAATTTGGAAACTATAAATATATCACATATTGAGTTTAATTTTTAAATGGTGACACAGAAAATAAAATATTTATACACAGAGAGATTAATGTAACCACGACTGAATTAATTAAAGAGTTTGTAACAAGAAAAGAAAAAGAAATTTCTTTTTAAATACAGGGTGTTTCGTCTTGGATGTGTTCTACCCGGAGGCTATGGATATGTCATGATTAGACAAGCATAGACTTGTATGGGGGTGGGGGACGTCCTAGCAGTTTCCGAGATAACGGGATTTAAAGATATTTCGGTATGTTTTTATAGATCAACCTGTAACTACTAAATGATACACCCTATGATGATAATTTAGATAGATAACCGTTGGACCTTTCCAACGGTCTATAAATTTTGCCCTCCTCGCAATCGCAGAACGGGTTACAGTTTGGATACAGATAGATCATATTGAAGCAAAGCCTTTAGGCTTCCTAAATCCAATACGAAAAATTGGTGGTGATGACGTGTTTTTTGATAAAAATAGTACTTAAATAAAAACAAAAAAAAACAAGTTAAAATTCCGAAATTTCAAGTTTGTTGAGCCATATCTTCAAAACAGAGAAGAGCAGAAAAATGTACAGGCCATTGGTGGAATAATTATCTATCTAACATATTTTAAATCATCATCATTGAGTATAACGTTTAGAAATTACAGGGTGATCAATAAATATACACAAATATCTTTAAATCGCATAATCTCGAAAACCGTTAGGAATGCCCTGTAAGACAAAAAAATATAACATTTTATTTGCTGCATTGAACATGTTTTATTCATTCAAATGCCGCCGCGCAGCCCCCCGGCCTTAATATTGTATATGGTGCTGGCAGAGATTCATTATATACCTACTTATAAAGATGTATGTAATGCAAATAAAGTTTAAGATTTTGCAATTTAAGTGAATTCTTGCGTTCATGCTGCCAGAAACTTCAAAGAATGAAAATTATTAAAAATAATGGAATACAATTAAAATCTTTTATGTGCGTAACAAGTTATAAAATTACGTAATGCCGCAGAGTATTACAATATGCTTAATTGTTATAATATTAATTTTATGTGTAGAAGAAAATGTTTAATTAAATATTTGTTGTTTATTGCAACCGGTTTCAAAATACCAATGAAAAAAAAATCAAAATTGAATTAAAACGATGAAAGAAGGTAGAAATTCTATCATTTCTGATAATAGTAACATCTTCAAAGGCGCAATAGGTTTTACTGCGAGCATTACTTATATAAAACAGGTTCTCAGACTTCAAGAAACGATCTTGCATTCGATTCACAAAGCTTTAATTGCTTATAAACTATGTTACACATGTATACCTTCATATATACATACATATGTATATATGTTTAGGGTAAATGTCGTAATTTATTCCTCTTAACGATACGCGTCGGTTTACGCAAAGGGAAAAAAACTTGATCAAAACATGATTTTCCCGTAGCAACAAAAGCAGGAACTAATTAGAAATGATTAATGAAATCAGTAGGCTTTGAGGATTAAAGAAAAAGCTTATTAGATACATCATACATAGTATTGAGAATTAAATTTTTTTTTTTAATAAAGAACTTTTTTTAAGTAAATAATTCAGGACAGAGTTAGTTATGATAGCAATGACCCCATACGAAGTACAAACTTGTCCATAGCGAAAATTTCATTAATATTGTTCATAGTTTCATGATGTCAGATTTTGTCTCTACTGGCAAAACTAATTAAGTATTGTGAGTTATAAAAGAATAATTAGTAATAAAATCAGCATAATTGATAGTTGTTCAAAAAAATTTTATTTATTTTTTCTAAAAAATTCATACTAAATCTTGGATATCCAACAAGCTGATTGGAACTGTCATGGTCAGTATGTTTATATTTTTAGGCCCGCCGCATGTAGAGTTCAGCTCATTAATGGTTCAACATAATTTAAGGTTATTGTACAACAACAAATTTATTATCAGCAGATACCTACAGGTCATCGCATTCTATTCAATCAATTTGTTGGATATGTTGTTCATTGCTCATATGTGAAATCTTCGCTAATTTCACGCGCGCATTTTCTCACTGTCAGCAAATTCCATATTTTCAAGCACAACTTGCGACAGTGAGGAAATACTAGATTAGCATGAATTATTTTAATTTAATTGTAAATAAAAGGAGGAACATTTTGAATAAAGTTGTCAGTTTTGTTGTCAATCAGATATCGGCATTTTTCTTTATATATTTAACCCGTTACTTTTCAGACTATTTTTCTGGTGTAGTGGTTTATGTACCGCGTACAGCCCATCAAATAACAGCCATGGTTTAAAACCTTGACTGCGTCTTCATATACGTAAAATAAAAGAATTTCACAAAATTAATGGAAAACGTTTATATAAAGCACATTTTTGGCCACTTTAGATAAAACTATGCAACTCAAGATTTTTAATGTTTTTTTTTATTTACTTTTATCAATATATCTGCTAAGATTTTTTACATTAAAGTTAGCTTTCTTCTACTAAAGGATTTTTACTGACAAAAATTCGTATGTCTTCAGCGAAACCATACACTGAGAAAAAACTTAGATTATTTTAATGGTTTTCCAAAATTAAATTGCTTTATTAGAAGTTATTTTTACTTTAAAGGGAATGTAGTCATAATAGCAGTGACAAGTTTTAAACCTCTCTTATTAAAATATCAAAATTTGGCGTTTCGTTTCAATTTGCAATATATTATTTTAAAACTTCCTATAGTTTTTATAATAAAATGGTCGCATTTAGTTTAATCTGAATATAATTTTGAATATTAATTAATCGTTCTAAATTAAAATAACTTAAACTTTCATTGAACAGTAAGATCATAATATTCAAAAGTTAAAACCTTTGGAAATTTAATTTAAATTAAATCTCTGGTAAATTATAGGATGCAATTTTGAAATAAAATAAAATACATAGTATAATATTTCAAGATAAGTGAATATATATTTATTACGTCATATACATATTGTTACACATTTCCAATCCAAAATCAGCTCTGAACCCGGGTACTAAAAATTCCCCATGTGGATTGTCGCTTCCGGCGATGACCTCTCCTAGACCAAGTCATGACCTCTGCCGTTGACCTTGGAGAGGATGTCAAAAAAAAAAAGAAGACGAGATGACGGAAAAAGAACTTCACGTGGAAAAAACGATTTTGATCTTTTCGCTATATAAAAACAAAGAATTATAATTAATTAGTCGAAAGTTCATTTAAGTTCGGGAAAAACGATTTTGGTTTTTTTTCCCAATATAAAACATTGAATTTTGGTCAATTAGTTGACAATTAATTTAAACTTAAAATTTGCACTTGTGTTAATTAGACTGAATGTAAGAAAACAACAAGAACAAAGGTGAAGTGTGATAAACCGAAGGGAATACAATTAATTAAACCATACCTGCGTGTGTTTTCCTTGCATAATAACAGGAACAACAATTTATTGTTTCGCCGTAAGTGGAAGTTTTTTTTTTTTGCAACTTATTCTTGGAGTTTAGAAAGACATTCCCGCACAAATTCACCGCGACAATTTCTTAGTGTTTTCGATATCGCAGTCTGATAGTAAACTGAAAACAGTATGTGTTTAGTCAGCTGTTCGTAGGGAAGAAAAAACAAAAAAAACATAAAAGCAGAGACGGCGAGGTAGCAAACTGTGATCACAGTTTTGGGTTTTCTGTCTAGTGCGGATCTCGATTTGGTAACAATATTATATGAAGGTTTTAACACTTTGTTTTATTCAATACTTCATTAAAAAAATACAGCACAAATGAGTACAAAGCTGGTTAACATGCGCAAAATCCAGAAAGATGAATTACAGATTTTTATAGAAATGACAAATATTTACGGAAGTAAAGCGAGACAAATTAATTAAAATCAAAATACTAAAGTACTTATGACAGTAAGAGAGCTTTTCTACATGCATATATAGATAACTATATGCATATTAATAAAATGGGCGAATAACATCCTTATGAAATTGCCCGCAGCTTGCAGATGTCGAACTTCAATTGGCAGAGCATTTCAAACCTGAGTGTCGTAGACGAAAAATCATTTCGTGCTAAACTTAGTTCGATGCCAAGGTATCAAAAGACCACTTACACGATTGGAAGACAAAGATATTATGCAATTAGCAAAGTAATTAAGACTGAACTTATTTATGATTCTAAACTTCATCATTGCAGTTCGTAATTTAAGATAATTATTAAAAGTGCATTCTGAAACATGGTCAAAGCGTCGTAGTCATATATATGAACACATGAATTATAGACTATATTGAGCTTAACATTTACCAATCGCTCTTGAAATTGGGATAAAAAAAATTACAAGTAATAAAAACCAATCAATTGAAACTATTTCACTTTATTTTATTGAAATTGATTTCTTCACTTCTAAAACTTTATATTTTTATAAGAACAATTTCTTTTCTTAAACGAAGTGCAATTAATAATTTCGCGGCCGTACCGGAATATGATAAAAATTAGACTAACTTACATTCTTTGCTCTACGAGCTTTTAGGAAAATTGCAGTTGGCGGATTATATTTCACTTAAGTTTGATAATTTACCCGTGTGAAAGAATGTGTACGTGACAATTTTAGGTTTTTCAGTTTTGTCTGAAAGGAAATATATTATTCGTATTCTTTATAAATTGCATTCAAGAATTATTCGTATGATAATATGATATTTGTAAATTTCAGGCGTAAGCGGTTTCGTGCTGTGAAAATACCGGAAGATGGAATAAGGTATCATGGTCTGATCGTGGGATAATTAATGAACTGAATGGAAAGGTAATTATGATATATGTATACGTTATATGTAATTACTATATTATAGATTTGTCTACTGTAACTCTTAACACGACAAATACTACTTAGGTTCGCATACACTTAGCTATTTAATATTTCTCCACAGTTTACGAGAAGACCCGTATCTAATTTACATTTGCAAAAATCGATTTTACCTCTTCGAATCTCAGATGTAAATTTATTATGAAGGTATTTAAAATTTCGTCCCCTATATTCTCCAGCATTAATAGGCAATGTTGCGTTCCGTTTTCTTAGTTTATCCATGGAGATCGGAAGCGTGGACTGTTGATATTGAGTGATACAAATTTATAATAGAGATATGATATCATGTCATTTAGGTAAGATAACTGGTCGTCCACACTACACAATCGATATATACTATGACTATCCCAGTCCAGCGTATATGCCTCAGCATTCCAATTATCAAGGTCAATATCTGGAAAGCAACGGAAAGACACTTTTGTTTTAATTGCATCAGGTACCGTAAGGGATAAAGATGCAATAATAGCATAATGATCACTTATCCCAGAGATTGAGAAGCAACACTCATGTAATACAATATTAGGCTTCTTAGTCATAAGAATATCCAACAAAAATGCACCATTCTGTCAATATCTAGTAGGTTTGCTATTGATAGTACTCATGACAAAATTATTAAACTGAGTAACAAAGTTTCTGCTGCATCATATTCATATTTTAACACAACAACTACATATTTTATAAATATTGTTGTTACCTTTTAACTGAGATAGTTAGCAAATAAGGCCGAGTTCTTCCAATAGAGTCTCGAGAGCTCCTTTCGTCATTATGTTCTGGCTAACAAATTTCACTTGTGTTTTCTAAGTAAAAGCATGTTTCGTTGCTAATACCAAATACACAATTACCATTTATTCACTTAAATTCACGTGACTACCAAGCCTTAGACAAACTTAATATATTATATTAAGTTTTGTGTAAGACCAAGAACTACATTATTATCCAAATTATCACCTTCTTTTTCACAAACATTTAAGATATTTTCAGCCATACACTGAAAGAATGATCTATTTGCCACGACTATAATTTCAACCAGCCATAAAAACTAGAAAGCTAGGCTATTAGCATATAGTCCTAAAATCTATACGCTATTACAGGGGTGGGCACGTTTGAGGGCAATGAGAGCCGCTTTCCGATTTTTCATATATTATGAAGAGTCACGTAATAGTTTTTAAGTACACAAATTAAAATTTAGAGTCCATAACATTTCGCCAAAAGACGTTTGCCAAAGGGAGATTTGCATTAAAGACCTTATACAAAAAGTTAATTTCACAAAAGGACATTTTACAAGAGCAATCTTTCCCAACTGAGACCAAAGACAAAAAAGTCGTTTGCCAAAAACTTCTTTGCCAAAAAGATCCTTACCAAAAAGATTTTTGCCAAATATATTTCTACAGATATTAGCCATTTGTAGAAACATGTTTGCCTAAAACATATTTGCATATAGCAAATAAAAATCACATTCTTCATAGTGGGATTTTTCCTCAGGATTATTTTGATGCGCTCATCTTTTAAGCACATAAGATAATTTTGTATTTAAGTTTTGTGAATATCACGTCGATTCAGACTGAATTTAAAAGCATCTCATGAGTTCATGAGTTACACTTATCATTTATAACGGCAAACAGTGCATTTCAGACGGTATAGTTGATTATTAAATTTTTCAATGTTTTCGGAAACGTCTCTTTGGTAATGATATTTTGGGAAATGTCCATTCGGTAAATATCTTTGGGTAAAGATTTTTATATGGCAATTATCTTTTTTAGAAATATCTAGTTTTGGAAAACAAACTTTGGAAAAGCTTACTTTTGACTAATCTCTTTAGTACAAATGTTTGTTTGGGAAACAGAATACGGTCAAATGGGATACTCCATTGCCTAATTTATTACAGTCCGTGGCGATATAAAATGCACATGTATGAGAAACGTGCTGTTTGAAAGCTTTTAGCATTGCGCATTATGGAAAAACAAACACATTTCATGTTTAAAAATCTATGTAAAATAAACAACGCTTCTGGTGGCGATAATTCTAACGCCTATTTATAGGTCAAAATGTTTACTTTTAGGGAAAAAAACGTAATTGTAATTATTTGAACAAAATTATGAAGTGTTTCTGCATTTTCCTAAACTCCACCCAATTCGCTGTGAAATGAGAGTAAAACTTTCGCTCAAGACGAAAGTCGTTTTTTAAACTTGAAGTATATTTTCCCTGCAAATCATGAATATAGTTTTCTAATGAATGACAGCTTCAAATGCATAATAATTAAACTTATCAATTAAATGTAATAATTAAATAATAATTAATAATTACATTTCATTTGTTTGTTAGACTTTATAAAAACATTCATTTTAAGTTTTTGACCATAATTGACATTATCTAATTTTGAAAAATAAGGCAGAGTACTCCTCGAATTGCAGCGAAAGCTTTTTTTTTGCTTTCTATTTTCGCTTCTAAAGAACTTTTCATAATTACAGAATGACATATTGGAGGTCAAAAAAAGTGAAAATTATTGTTTTGTGAAGTCCAGCAAACAAATGTGATGCAATTGAAAGAAATTTAATTATTACATTGAAATCATACGTTTAATTATTATGTATTTAAATTTTTCATTCAATACAAAATCATATTAGTTATTTTCAGGGGAAAGAAACTTCAAACTTAAAAAAGAACGTTCGTCTTGAGAGAAGCCTGTACTCTCATTTCACAGCGAATTGGGTAGAGTTTAATAAAATGCAGAAACTCTTCGTACTTTTGTTCAAATAATTACAATTACGTTTTTTTTCCCTAAAAGTAAACATTCTGACCTATAAATAGGCGTTAAAATTATCGTCACCAGAAGCGTTGTTTATTTTACATAAATTTTTAAACATGAAACGTGTTTATTTTTCCATAATGCGCAATGCTAAAAGCTTTCAAACAGCACCTTTCTCATACATATGCAAGTAAAGAAAAGTTTTAGCGCCACGGCCTGTAATAAAGAAGGCAATAGATACTCCCAAAATTTATATAGTATATGTATTATTTTATTTTATTAATATGATGGCATACGTGTATTCTGCCCAAGTCTGACGTGTGATGTCAAGTATATACCATATACATACATAAGAGAATGAAAATACAGAATAATTATTTAAAAATTTTGACAAGTAGAAACTACGCCATTAATAAAAATGGAACGATACACGATTCAACAACGCATTGAAATTATTAAAATTCACTATAAAAATGGTGAAAATGTGGCAGAGACGGTTCGTAAAACTCGAACATTTTTGGGTCGTCGTGAAGCACCTTTTCGGAGCGCAATACAGAAATTGGTAGAAAAATTCGAGCTGTCGGGACAAGTTAGTGATGTGAAGAATAAAACCCGTGCACGTCGCTCAAGAACAGCCGAGAATATTGCTGCTGTAGCCGAAAGTATTGAAGAAACCCCAGGTTTGTCCATTCCTCGTCGTTCTTTGGAATTAGGCATTCCACAAACGTCATTACACCGTATTTTGCATAAAGATTTGGGACTTAAGGCTTATAAAGTTCAGTTAACACAAGAACTCAAGCCGGCCGATCATCAACAACGTCGAGTCTTTCCTGATTGGGTCCTTGAAATGCATGAAAATGATCCGGAATTCAATCGAAAACTCATCTTGAGAGATGAGGCCCATTCTATCTCGATGGCTTCGTCAACAAGCAAAATTGTCGCATCTGGGGCTCAGCAAACCCAAGAGTTATTGTTGAAAAGCCTCTCTATCCTCAACGTGTGACTGTTTGGTGCGGTTTATGGTCCCGCGGGGTCATTGGACCTTACTTTCATGAAAATGAGGCTGGAGCAACAGTTACGGTGAATGGATTGCGCTATCGACAGATGATTAATAATTTTTTATGGCCAGAATTGGATGGTATTGATCTGGAAAATGTTTACTTTCAATAAGACGGCGCTACGTGCCATACAAGCAACGAACCCATGGATCTTTTACGGGAAAAGTTTCCGGACCGTGTTATCTCTCGAAGAGGTCATCACAATTGGCCACCGAGATCTTGTGACTTAACACATTGCGACTTCTTCCTTTGGGGCCACGTGAAAGAGAAGGTCTACGCCAACAGCCCAGCGTCGATTCAAGACCTCAAAGATGGAATTCGTGAGGCTATCGAGGACATAGGGCAGCCACTTTGCGATTTGGTTATGGAAAATTTCATGAAAAGGATATGGTCCTGTAGGCGTGGTCGTGGTGGTCATTTGGCTGATGTTGTTTTCAATTATTAACGGCATACCTTCCTCTTTATAATGAAATAAAGATCTGATCATTTGTCTCAAAAAATGGCATTTTTCTTTGAATATCAAAATAACACCTCTTATTGGAAAATCCTTTATAACACAGATTCATTGATACAACAGTTAAGAAGACTTTTGCTCAAATCATTGAAATTTCGTATAATTTGTTAAAAATGTTGGTAGGAAGTATTAAAGATGCTGATTGGTCAACTGTGAACGATATTTCGCCTTCACAAGCTTGATTGTGGAGTGCGAAGATTCATAGCAATATGCTTTCACCAAAAATTTAAATTAGACAGTAATCAGCTTTCTTTTAGTGTGAATACAGAAGTAGATTTGTGATACATTTGCAATAACTTCATTTCTAATAACTTCAATTTTCTAGCCGCTTTTTAAAAAAAAATCAAAATTTGGAAATTCCTCTTCAATAATATTACAAATAAATGGGTTTACAAAATATGTAAATGTAGATTTAAAACTTTTCAAATCTTCAAACCTAATTTTGAAATCTTTAGCTTAGATTTGTCTAGCTTTTCTTTTTTCTTCATCGATAGTGATTAACTAGTTTGAGCTTATTGATTGATTGATTGAAAAAGAGGTTGAGACCCCGAAAGGGGTCCCTCGAACGTAGGCCAAAGCAAGGCACATTGCTGACACAGCTCACAGCCCTCCCTGCTAGCTTCATGCAGTTTGTCCAGGAGGTGAGAGCCAAGGAATCTATAACGCTTTCCTAAGAGTGCCGGACAGTGACAAGGAAAATTAGTCAGCGTTTCGGATACCAATCCGCAACCTCTGCATTTAGGATTCTCACCAAGTCTCAACCTGTGAGGGTGACCCCTGAGAAAGGAGTGCCTAGTGAGAATAGACACTAGAGCTCTCAGTGTTGGCTTGTTAAGTTCCAAGAGCTTATTCGTTTGGTTAAGGTTGGGTTTCCCCCAGTTCCTTTGTAGTTCTGATAGAGGGAGCTCGAAGAGCTTAGTTCGTTCTGTCTTCGAGGTTTAATTTCCAGTTTAGCCTTAAATCTAATATAATACCTAGGTATTTTACCCTGTCCTTTACCTCCAAAGGTGTGGAACCAATTGTGGGCAGGATTAGACTGGGTATGTTAATTTTCCTGGTGAAGAGGCATAAGTCGGTTTTCAGTTGATTAATGCTCAGCCCGAAATCCGTAGTCCAGTGCAAGACTAGTCGCATCGCGTTTTGTACCCCAGTCCACGTAGTTCAGACTCATAGCTCCCGGAGAATAAAGATCATTAGACCTTCTGCATCACATGCTGCTTTGTACTTCATCCGGATTAGAGTTAGAAAGAGATCGTTCATTATGAGTGCCCATAAAAGAGGCTTATGTAGAAGAACATTATTAAATGCGCTTTCTACGTCGATAAAAACTGCCAGCGTAGATTTTTTAAAGAGGAAGCTCTTTATTGAGTGTATCACCTCGTGGAGAACCGTTTGAACGGACTTTCCTTTTATCTACACGTGCTGTTGCGCTGACAGTATGCTTCTGGAAATAGAGCACCTCCGTTCCCACTCGCAGATATAAGCGTTCTAGTGTTTTGCATAAGAAAGAAGTCAAGCTTATTGGTCTATATGCCTTGTCTGTTGAGTAATCAACCCAACCTGCCTTTGGTATAAACACAACACGGACCTCTTGCTACAACTTCGGTGTGTAGCCCACTTTGATACACGCCCTAAAGAGAAGGGTTACATTACTAGTCAAAGAATCACCCGACTGTTGTAGAAGGGCTGGGAAAATGCCGTGCTTCCCGGGGATTTAAGAGGTTTGAACGCGTCAATTGCCCATTTAAACGATTCGTCTGTGATAAAGGCCACGTCTCTGTCCCCGCAAACGGTTTCATTACGAAAGGTTTCGGCACGCCGAGAGGAAAAGCCCACATCTGGACCATCAAGGAAGTGTTCATCTAACAAGATTTCTAAAGACTCACCGAAGGAGGAGGTCCGAACTTCGTCACTATTTGTGGGTCTTGAAATCTCATTAACCCCATCTACGTTTTCGCTGAAGATTTGCCATGACTTTCTTTTAGATTTGCGGATTTCATATTTATACTGGCGCAAAGCGTTTTGGTTGGCTAACCATTCGTTTGCGCCATTTGGTCTGTTGGCTTTATTGTAGAGCCTGCGTACGAATTTGTGTTGATCTTCTAGCTCGCGCGTTAGCCATAGTGGGCAGAGTTCAGATATGCCTTCCTAACTGGGCACGAAGCTTCAAAAGATCTAATCAACGCTGTAGGGATTTTCTCGACTCCTCTATATATGTCCACTCTCGAGGTTGGGTGAGTGACAGATATATTGGGGAACCTCTCAGTGAACATATGGTTGAAAGTTTTCCAGCTGGTTTTGGTAGACTTTCTACAGATCACCAGGTTTTCAACCGTCTGTCGTAAACCTCCAGTGGAGAGCATACGTCGTTAGATGACTGGTTGCGAGGCTTAGGTCTAAGACCACTTTTCGATTGCGTCTTAGAAAGTTGGTTGCTCACCTTTAATAAATACATGCAAGTTAGTAGTGAGAAGAAATTCAAGACGTCACTTACCTCTGGTATTACAGTCGGTCCTACCATGCGTGATGAGTGTGATGAGAGTTAGCGTCGCGCCCGATTAACATCTCCAGGTTTCTGGGAGGTACAGAGATGAGAGAGCTAGTCTGTGCAACCTTCCTTCTACTGACCTCTACCACAGGATCGTGTTTGCGTCTTTAAAAGTAGTCTTTGGAATAGAAATAAGGTTTCTTTGCAATGATGTAGGTTTTAGGACTACCTGGACCACGGAAATAAAAAATCCGGAGAATATTGCCAAATTCAGGAATAATATCATTAAAGTCCATGGTTCCTGAATGAGGGCTACATCCGCGTTGTCTGAAAGGAGATGCTGTACGTTAACTGTTGCCGACATACTGCAATAGAGATTGACCTGAATCACTCTCATCTCTAGCATAGCCTTTTTCCCTCTTCCTCTAGGGGATCTACCGAGATGAACGGATTTGAAGAGGACCTCATCGCGGAGTCCCTCCTCGGACCTATAGGTATGTTGTGACAAAAAGCCATCGCCTGGTTGTCCCTAGAGAGCGGCGGCCTAGAGACAGCCGCTATTGCTTCAGCTGCACCCGCAGTTTAGTTGCAACGGTTTTACATCTAAGGTGAGCCCAACCGGTGTGACTAGGTGCGGACCCCTAAGCTGATTACCTTTCGATTTGCTTTCTCAAGTGACGACGAATCTCCTCTTGGCTCTAGGTATACCATTCATAGTGACGGAGACCCTGTAAAGCTTCGGGACTTCGTCTTTCCTTACGACCTGTAGGTTGACGCCCTCCCAAAGATTCCCGAGTCCCCTCACTTGTTCCTTTAGTAAATTAAACGTGAGGGTATCCTCACAGGTTGACCTGCAAAAACACCCTGCTGAACCCACTCCAGGCGAACCGAACAGGCAGACCCCCATAGCCCCATCAAGAGCGGTGTCTAAAGCCGGATCAAAGGCCTCCTAAAAGATTGTCTGCCTATCACTCGGGAGCTTACCTCCAGGTGCGCCAGCGTCAATGAAGGCCACTTTAATAAAGGGATCTGCCCATTTTAAGTTTATTGGTATGTTTCCTAGGGGGAGGGGGGGGGTACACGAACAGGCGCCCGAGTTAATATAATTACAATTTAATAAATAAAAAAAATAAAAGATTCAATTTTGTTTAATAGACTTTATTCCGTAGTTTTCATCACAATATTCTACCGAGAACTAACTTTTATGATCTAATTATTCTACTTGCTACCTTTTACAAAAATGCAACTAATCATATTTTCAGACAAACAAAAGTTTCGAGTTGACTTGAAAAATAAAAGTTTCTTATTTCCAGAAAAGTGGATATGGAGCTATGGGAATGAATTTATATGGTTTCGTGGGAAATGTTGCTGAAGGACAGTGTCTGAATTGTTTCCGGTATTGGATATGTAACTCCTCCCCCCTTGGTGTGAAGCGACGGCCAAAGAAACTGAATCCTTGAATTTTGTTTTGCAGGAGCTTCGATGATCGTTTCAGATCTTACATCCTTAGAAGAGGTTTCTGTATGTTGTTTTTCTGGTCCCTGATTGCAGTTCTGTCTTAACTTTTTAAACGCGAAAAGTCCTATGAGAATACAAATTATTGCTATTAGGCTATATGATGTGGAATCCTTGTATGTTGATTTGATTTTAAGAAGATCAATTTCTTGTCTATTTTCGAAGTGGTAAGTTTTTAGTTTTTCCAGGTTGAGATCCTCGATGGTTGTGGACGCATTTATTTGGCTGAACATAGAAGGGTATATAAGGATTTCGTTCCAGTAAATGCTCGTCTTGGTTTCATATACAATATTATTTATTTTGATATTGCAGTTTTGGAAATGAATTAATGCTGTTCCGTTGATCTGGTTCCGTGAAAGTCCGCAGGTTGATGTCATCGTTGTACTGGGAATATTAATGCATAAAACGTAGTTTGACTCTGGTTGGTATACGGTACTGATTTTAGATCCCTTTAGTAGGTTGCAATTTGCTGGTTCATTTCTTATTATGTTGGCTATGCATACAGGTTCATTTACTTCTGGTGTATTGATGATTTCTTTGCAGTAATAGACTCCTTCTATTAGTGGGCATGGTTCATCAAAGTACTGAATGTTGAAATCATTAAGTATAGCATAGGATTTTGTAATTACGGTAAGTGTTTCGTTAATTGGAAGCGGGATTAAGTGGAAAAAGGAATACGTATTGTTAGAAATTACTGGGATCTGAATATTAAAAATAATATTTGTGTCATTATAATACGTTTGCAAACCAAGAAACTCATAAATTTGTTCGTCTGAACTAATAGTAACTGATTGATTTTAAAAATAATTATGAATTTCATATAGTTCATTAGGACTTAAAATTTGCTTTGAAATAATGTTTAATCGGGCAAGCATTATTGCTTCTGCAATATTAGTTAAATGGCTATCCAATAAGTCTATATTATAATTTATACGATTTGTATATTGTACATACTTGAGCGATTCTTCTTCTGTTCTTATTTGATTTTTTATTGAATTATGATATACATTCAAAAATTTCTCTATCGTTTCTTGCTGTACATTTATGTGATTTGATATATTATCAAATCTTTCTACCATTTGATTATTAATTTTGATCTGTTTATTTATTTCGTTTTTAAGATCGTTTTGGTTAAACTGAATAACTTCTATTTCTTTATTTAATTTTAATACATCGTCTGCATCCATATTACCAGTAACAAATTTTATCAATGATCCTACACCATTAATCAACCCTCTCCTAGTTCTATAATTTGGTAGAAGGGTGTGCAATTTTTGCTCTAACTCTTTAAATTTAATTTTTGTTATTTCTATAATGTCTTAAATTTCATCATTATTATTTCTAACATATAATGAGCTTCTAATTTGGTCTAAATTTTTAACATAATTATCTAGTTTAATTATATGGATTCGATTTTTATAAGTCTGTACCGTCCTGGCTTGTCCTAGTTTCATTGGTAGAAGTCCGTGGTTGTTGTTCAGGTCGTGAATTTCCAGTTTCTGTCCGTTCGTTACTAGTATCCTGTAAATACCGTTTTCTTTTCTTTATTCTTGACTTATGTAACTTCTTATTTTCATGAGTAATTACTGTTACTTTATTATTCTTTTTAATTCTAAATTTCCTGAATCTTGGAGTTAACTTATTACGTCTACTTTCTTTTCTAAAAATTGACTCATTTTCTTTGAATTCTATCGGACTTTGTCTGTCTTTATTTAGTTTCTCTAAGTTTTTATTTATCTTTTCCTCCATTTTATTCCTAATGGATGAGTTTAATGTGGCTTGAAAATCGTTTAATTTTCGAAGGTATTCATGCTCGGAGTTAAAGTTTATATTATCAAAAAATTTATATGGCCTTCCATAGAAGAGTTCGTAAGGAGTTAATTTGGTGGCTGAATGAATCGCATTATTATAAGCGATTAAGGTTTCATTTAGCATATCATCATGGTCATTTTCTTTTTGTTTATTACAAATTATTCGATAAATTTCTGTTAGGGTAGAATGCAAACGTTCTACGGGGGAATTACTGCTTGTTTGTTGGAAAGATGTAAAATGGAGTTCTATATTATATTGTTTGCAAAAATCTTTAAAGAGGATCGGAGATTAGTTTTTTTGGAATGCCGTGAAGGCTTTTGAAATGTTTTATTGATTTGACTATGTTTAAACTGTTCCGTGCTGGTAGCGTATACGCTGCTGCGAATTTTGAAAATTTGTCAATGATAGTTAGGATTTGTTTAGCATTGATTGTGTAAATGTCTACATGGATGATGTCTAAGGGTTTTTCCGGGAATTCTGGTTTTTCGAACTGCAGTTTATGATGATTTCTGTCGTACTTTAAAGTCTGACATTTATCGCAATTATTGATAGTCTTAGTTATTTTGACTTTCATGAATGGGAAGTAGTAGTTCCGCTTCAAGTGTAACAACGTTTCGTTAATTCCACGATGATTATTATTTGTATGGTAATCGCTAATTAATTTATCTTGTTCGTCATTATCCGTGATGTCAGTCAATATGTCCGTGCAACGAATTAGCTTATATAACTTACTTCTAGAGAAATATTTAGAATAGACGGACTGTACTATTCTAAAAGTATCATCGTCAGTATATACGGCGGTAAGCTTGATTGGTGGTAAGTATTGCTTGAAGATGTTGGTTATACTTTCTTCTGAATGATTTAGACTACGAATGGTGCGTCTTTGTTTGTTCTTGAATATCACTTCAGTCGATTTTTCGGGAGTTTTATCAGAAATTTCGAGAATGAGTTGCAGATTGAATTCATTTAGAGGGCGTTCTGATATTGGGATGTGATCATCAAGATTTTCAATTGCGGAATGTATTGTAGAGATACCATCATGGTCAAGGTTATTGGGAGTTAATTCGTTGAGGTTGAATTCTATTTTGTTTTGTGTATCTTCATTGCTTAGTCTTATTCGACTTAATGCGTCGGCGTTAGAATTTTGTTTACCTTTTTTGTAGGATATTTCATAGTCAAACTCCTCGAGTTTCAATCTCCAGCGTACTAACTTAGAGTTTGGGTCCTTAAGACTCATAAGCCATGATAAAGGTTTGTGATCTGTCACAATTTTAAATTTGCGACCAAATAGATATGGGCGAAAGTATTTGGTTGCCCAAACTATGGCAAGAAGCTCGTTTTCAATAGTTGAATTATTGATTTCGGAACTGGTCAAAGTTCTACTTGCGTAACATATTGGTCTGTCACTGCCTATGGATCCTTGAGATAACACTGCTTCTATGGCATAATTACTTGCGTCTGTAGTTAATATGAATTGTTTTGAAAAATATGGGATCGTTTATTAGAATTTCTTTACAAATTTCAAATGCTTTTACATATCTTTCGTTCGTCAGGGGTTTGGTAAGCTTTGCGAAGTCTTTAATAAATTTACGGTAATAACCTAATAAACCCAAGAAAGACTTAATTTCGTTTTGATTTTGGGGTATAGGAAAGTTTTTTATGGATTTTATTTTGTCTGGATTGGGTTTGACGCCTTCGTTAGTAACAATGTGCCCCAAAAATGCTATTTCTCTATGTAGGAACTCTGACTTATCGAGTTGGACCTTTAAGTTTGCTTCGCGTAGTCTGTTAAATACTTTTCTGAGGTTTTCGGCATGTTCTTGAAGGGATGTGGAAAAAACAATAATGTCGTCTAAGTACACTAAACAAATTTTACCCTGTATGTCTTTGAGAATATGGTCCATTACTCGTTGGAAGGTAGAAGGTGCGTTTTTCAACCCGAACGGCATTCTAACGTATTCGTAATGTCCGCCTTCTACTGTAAAGGCCGTTTTTTCAATATCGCAGGGGTTCATCTCGATCTGGTGGAAGCCACTTGCGAGATCGATTGTTGTGAAATACATACACTTTCCCAATTTGTCCAATATCTCATTTAAGTTTGGCAATGGGTATCTATCGCTTATTGTCTTTTCATTAAGTTTACGGTAATCTATCACGAGACGCCATTTTTGCTTGCCACTGTCATCCTTTTTCTTCGGAACAATCCAAATCGGTGAACTCCAAGGTGAATAACTGGGTCTTATTATACCTTGATCCAACATTTGTTCGATTTGAGATTGCACTTCTTTTATGTATGTATGGATATCTGTATGATTTTGTATGGATTGGGATGTCACCTGTGGTCCTTATGTTGTGCTTTATTTGGTTGGTAAATGTAAGCTTTTGGTGGTCCTTGAAAAATATATCTTCGTACTCTCGACATATTTTAAAAAGAATTTTCTTCTCTTCTTTATTTAGATGTGAAGCACGAATTAGGTTTGTAATATCATTTACGGTAATTGGGTTGTAGTTTTGAGTATCGGAACAGATATTGAAATTGTTTAACACAATAAAATCTTTATTGTTGAAAAGGTTAACCTTTAATGGTTGCTCGAGAAAAAGAGTTGTATCTACAATGGAATTATGAATTACTTCAACTGAGCTGTACCAATTGTCTGCTCGATAGATTCCTTCGGATAGTAGCAAACTTGGTTTTAGTTGCGTTGATTGTATATATATATCGCCATATTAAACGTCTACGGGCAATTTAACGATAGTTTTGGAGTTTCCGGATATAATGTATTTATTAGATGCGAAATTTGGTTTGAAGTGAAGAGAATTTGTTGAATTATTAGTAATTAAGATTTTATGTTCTAAGTCTACTTTTGCAGCAAGAGATGTAAGAATGTCTAGACCTAACAGGCCATCGAAATAGTTATGGAATCGAAATATTAAAAACCGCATACATCCAGCTTGCTTGAATTCTAGAAAATTCGGTAGAGTTACTTGTTTATCTATTTTATGGGTGTTTAGTATCGTTGTAATAAAAGTGGGTTTGATAGTCACAACATTAGCTGGATGAACATGTTTTGGATTAATAAAGGAGAATGAAGCTCCTGTGTTAATTAGGAACTTCAGGGGTTTTCCGCAAGGTAAGGATATCTGTATATAAGGAAGAATAAAACCGTGTTTGTTGATATCTAGGTACCCGATTTGTCTATAGAGGCATCGAGAAGAAAATTTGAATCTTCTATTTCGTTTGATTGTTCAACATTTGTATAACTTTGACCATGATTATAAAATTGGTCAAGTTGTCTTTGATAACTGTTCCCTGATATCACTTCAGAGTAGTTACTGGGATCTTCGCGATTATCATTAGATGGTCTTGGAAAATTCTGTTCTGAAAAATTATGAATTTCTCTGTTACTTGTGATGGGTGATTTGTTGGTTCTAAAGAAATTATTCGGTGCTGCATTAAAATTCCTTTGATTTTGGAATGATTGTCTAGATCGAGTTATTCCTGACCAATCCATTGGTTCCGGAGGTGGTAGGTTGTTTTGTTGGGGGTGGAAAGTTCGTTGTTGATGGCGGTATGGTGATGGCTGACTCTGATACTGAGGTTTTTGTTGTTGATAATTTCTTTGATCATTCATTGATCTGTGAAATTGGATTGGTTGTTGAAATACTTGCTGAGATCTAAATGGTTGAACTGAGTTGAAGATTGGTTTTGAAGTTCTTTGGTTTGGTATATGTCTGTTCATTGGTTGGTAGTTAGATCTCATATAGGATATGTTTTGTTCCCGATACAAAATGAGAATGCTTGAGCCATGGTACTTGGTTTCATAGCTCTTATAATTGATCCCAGGGGTTCTTTCAATCCGGTTAGGAATACATTGAGACACATCTAGGAATGTAATTCTCGTTTGGCTTGAATTACAATAGGATTTGTTTCATGAATTTTTATGTGATTAGTAATAGTCGATAAAATTTCGATTATTTCACTGTAAAATTGTTCGGCCGTTTTATTATTTTGTTTCAGATTGTGTAAATCCTTGATGAGGGAGGTCTCATTACGCTTGTCAGAGTAATGGAGTATGAGATTCTTTTTTATTTCAGTCCACAAAAGTGGTGTGCCGTACATATTTAGCACTTCGTTTGCGGAGCCTTGGATTTTGTTCCTTATGGCTCTTAGAAAAATTCTACAATATGCAGTCTCATCGATTCCTACAATCAATGTGAGTATTTCCTCTACATTATTGATGAAATCGTAGAGCAATCTGTGATTACCGTCGAATACCGGTAAATCTTTAATTGCGTCTGGAACTCTTGGATTACTGTGAATTTCACTAGGTGTTGGAGGAGGCTGTCGCTCGTTTTCTGAATTTAATTCAGCTGAGACGGAAGCATTATTTTCGTTAGACAGTTTTGCAGTTGAGTTAATGAAATTATTACAGACAAGTTACGAAGATTCGAATATATCACTTTTAACTTTATCAAGACTTCCTTCGTTTAGTACTATATAAGATTGTGTAGAGCCGGAATATGATTCTACTTTAATTGAACTATTAATATTATTTAAATCGCGTTCGCAATCACTAGTTGGGGTCAAGGGGTCTGTTTTGTATTCAATTTCGTCAGTACTATTTTCACTAATTACACTGTTAAGGTTAAATTTATTTTCACTATTAATTAAATCTAGATTATCAAAACTTTCACCAGAATCGCTTGAGATATTAATATTGTCATAAGGTTTTTTCCTTAAATAAGGTAACTTTTTCTTAAAAATATTTGGCATTTAATAAAATTAAAGCAATATATGAATATAGTTGACTTGCAATAAATGAAACTAATAAATGAATATATTTGACTTACAGTAACATTATAATAAATGATTTTATCATTCTAATTTTACGATAATCCTTCGTGAAAATGACAATGGTATCCTCAATAAAGTATGCTGGATATGGTGTGTACTTCAATGTAGGTCCTTTGGTAACTAAAGGGTTGAAACCCACCAAGTTAAGGGTTGATTATTCTGCTGATTCTGTCGATAATCCTTCGATAGATTTTGAGATTGGAACCTTGCACTTGTGTTCACCTTTTATATTTTATTTATTTGTGATCGATTGGACCACTTGGGCACTGCTACCAATAAACCGTTGGTATGCGAAATTTATTCACGATAATCCGTCGTTATAATTTTCGCGACACAAGTAATTAATTTAGCAATTGACCGTGGATACTTTTTAGTATCCTACCGACTGCGCCAGTTAAGATAATTACAATTTAATAAATTAAAAAAAAAAAATAAAAGATTCAATTTTGTTTAATAGACTTTATTCCGTACACACAATATTCTACCGAGAACTAACTTTTATCTAATTATTCTACTTGCTACCTTTTACAAAAATGCAAACAATCATATTTTCAGACAAACAAAAGTTGTGAGTTGACTTGAAAAATAAAATTTTCTTTTTTCCAGAAAAGTGGATATGGAGCTATGGGAATTAATTTATATGGTTTCGCGGGAAATGTTGCTGTAGGACAGTATCTGAATTGTTTCCGGTGTTGGATATGTAACTCCCGCCAGGGCCCGTCTTCTGTTACTTCTTTTTCCTTTTAGAAACTGAAGTGGCCTCCTCATGGGATCTGCCCCTATTAAGTGTTGTGGTATATTTCCTAAGGGTGGGGGGGAGGGGGTGTACACGAACACGCACCCGCCAGGGACCGTCATACCGACGTACCAGTGCCATCAGTCTCCGGCCAGCGTAAAGGACCACCGGTTAAAGCTTGCGTGCCTGATGGTCCAACCACAGCAGTCGATGCAATTGCCCCGGAGCAGGTAGTACCACTCCTTAGGCTGTCCACCTCCCTTTTCTCTGCGCTGAGCTTTCCCACTGGTGCCCAGTCGAATCTCCTCCTAACCTTTGCAACCGCCTCACTCCAAGCAGCCGGCTGAAGCGGAATAAACAGCCCAGCCTTCTGTGGGGATGATTTGGCTACATTAGTATCTCTTTCCTCCGCCAGAGCCCGTTTAGATTTGCGTAGTTTACGCTCTTGGGCACCCGACAGCTGTGGTGGTTTTTGTGTTTAGTAGGCCTCGTCTTGCCTACCTGCATGGGAGCCTTGACTGCGATCTGTGCTGAAGTCCTCGCCCCCGCTGTTGCAGAGGTGGGGCCTCCAACAATTGAAGTAGGGCTGTTAACAGCAACTAGTGCTGAACTGTCACCTATTGTTAAAAGAAAGTTTTTTATTAATAAAGGAGATAAATTTCATAATTTTTGTTCCTACTAGTGTGGTTGGACAGACGGTTCGCCCCGACATAGTCCCTATGTCGGAATAAGGCAATTTATACAATGGAGTACGCCCGTTGCCCCAAGGTGACCGTTCGCGACCGTTCTAAAACTACCCACTGCCATGCAGCCCTCGGCACGATGACATTTACACCTCGGCTTGGTAGGTTTTTGAGGGGGTATGCTCCCCCGGGCTCGGGATGAGGATCATAAAGGAACTAGGTATCCGAAAGGGAAAGGCGACAATTGGCTTAAGATACTACAAGATGGACTTTAGATAATACACAAATCTCCGAAGTTCAGCTTCAAAACTAAAAACAGTTTTTGACAAATAATAATAATTTTTTCCTTTGAAATGTTCCATAATGTGTTTAAGGAACATGAAGTAAAATCCATTTTCTAATTTTGGGTATTTTTTTATTTTGTTATGATATGATTTTGGAATTCCACAAAATGTTAAATTCAAACATTGTAAGTTGGTCATAAGGAGACATCACGTAGCAATTTATATGTTTCGTAATTTAACCGTAAGTCTTCTTAAAAAGATCTTAAATTGACGATGAGTCTGATCATTTGTTCTAATTAAATTCATAATCTGACCAACATTTTCGTATTTTAAGTGAACTTTCCTATGAGTTTCTCGCGGTGAATTATGCAGTGAAGAATTAAAAATGTGGAATTAATGGAACCCAGGTTCTCCCTAACATTCTAGGCGCTCCGTCAGTTGCAACACTTACGAATTCATCACGAAGCAATTCAAAGCTGTACCTTACTTCGTCAAGTGCATATTTCTGACATCGACACCGCAGGTTGAATCGATAAGAGCTACTAAGTCTAATATTCCTCCTTCACATTTATGTCTGCAGATATAAAACTGGCAAAAACGGTTAACTATGGAACCTCCTGAATGTCTGTAAAAAAAACTAAATCCCGTAAAATTTTTCAAATCACACATCAACAGCCTACATATTTTCAAACGTTATACTAATTTTACCAATACAATGCTGAGTTGTGCCGCGTCTATGTTAGGAACCTGAGCGATCAACAGTTTAGTATTATCGGAATCCAAAACTTTAACCACCTTTTCCAAGTATCTTATAATAAATGCTCCTTTTCCATATGGACGCCTCGCATATACAATAAGCCAAGCTATCAAAAAATTAGCTTCGTTGGCTCTGTTATGTTCGCGACTAAAAGAAGAAAAGAGTCCTTAATGCCCACGAGGCCCTGGTTGCAATGACTTAAACTTCTCTCTCAATAAAAGCTAGCTTTTCGACCCTTTCTTCTTGACAGGTTCTATTTTTATACCCTAGACGAAATTCTCTCTCAATAAAAGCTAGCTTTTCGACCCTTTCTTCTTGACAGGTTCTATTTTTATACTCTAGACGAAATTATAGTTTGTCATTCCGTTTGAAACACATAGAAATAATGATGGTAGAGCAAAATAGATTGGGCACCCATGCAAAATATTAAAATTTATTTTGATTTTTGCATGTCCGTTTGTCCGTCCGTATGATAACTCGAGAACACGTTCACTTAGCGGGCTGAAATTCTGCACACGGGCTTTTTAAAAAAAAATTGATTTACCTGCAAAAATGAGCCGAATCGGGCAATTTTTTCATAGGGTTGTCATACAAAAATTTCGTTCTTTACTATATATTTGGACAGTGCCTGACAACTCGTCAGCGTGGAGAGCTGAAATTTTGTACATAGTGTTTCAGAGTAATAGTAAGTAAATCTTTAAAAATAGACTAAATCGGGCACACTCTTCTTGGTATTGCCATATAAAAATTTTGGTTTTTTACGTATACTATAAAAACGATCAACCCTAGATGTTTTTATTGTACTGAAAAGTTCTTCAGGATATGAAATCCTATAAAATTTTTACGGTCCGACGAGCCTTTCTAGAAATATATGCGAAAAACCACTTCAAAAATAGAACCTGCACAGATGGGTGATCATACAAAATTATATACGGCCATTCATCGCGGATATCATAAGAATTGGTCTTAGACCAATTCTAGCTTTTTTACTTGCTTATTTCCTAGTTCGTATTTTTTCGTATTTTCGTTTTTGATGTCTTCTGAGCTTACATTAATCAGATAATTTAGCAATTTTATTTCCAAAGTTTGAAATTGAATCAAAAAACTTAATAAATTTACGCCGCGGAAACATTACACATCGTAAACAAGCTTAAATTGCTTGGTAAGGAAAATTAACCCAGATTTTTTAAAAAAACAAAAACAAAAAAAAACGGAATAGGACATTTAGCTGATAGGAAAACTATCGCTGAAATATACGGTAGCCCACAACAAAAACAAATACTCAAAGCGATCTAAAGAAATTCAAATTCAAAACGAAGAATGCTTCTCTCTCTCTTGTTCAAGTGTACTCACCACAAAATAATTTTAAAACAGGATTAAGGAAACGCAAACTTATGTAAGCACTCAAAATTTCTCATTACTCTTTCGAAACTTTATTAGTAATTTCATTTGTCTACGACTGTGATTGAAGAGCATACGTGTTGGTGTTCTCGAAATGTTTAAGGGGGGAAATTTTTAATAATATATTTTTACGTTACTTAAAACAATTTGTAATATTGTAACCTAACAAATTATTCTGTTGATGATTTGTAGAATATTTGAAATAATTTTTACGTAATGATTGTAACCTAACAAACCCATTTGGCGTCTCTCATTAAGAATAACGATCGATGTGGTGCGCACGCAAATGTGCGTTTCCATAGGTATTATGTATTAACGAGGTTGAAAATAAAAAGGAAAACAATGCTTCGTTTTCTATTTTAATTTAAAAAGATTCAGTGAAAAAAGTATTGAAATAATTTTAAAAAAAACGGATTTCACTTTATCATGGGAGATGCAGCTAGCTAATTGAAGAGTTGCATGCGGCTCTACGAGCCACTTTTGCCTTCTGTTGCGCTATTACATGGTTCATAGTTTTCATAACTATATTAATTGTTACAACGCTTTTAGACTTTACGACTATATAATGACAACAATATAGTTTCACGCGACAAAATTAATTTGATGTCAAAACTATATTGTTTATGAGTGAAACTAATTATTCTGTCTGTTGGTTGCGACTATTATGAAGTTGTGTTAAGCTATAAATATAGTTGTTTGTCTAAAGTATAGTCATCAGCAACTACTTTCATACACATTCCTCTATATTGTTTTTTCTTGCGTCTTATATTTTAGACAACATACCTTGGAAGTTAAGTTCTAGCAACTATATTTTTACCCGCCGCATAAATATAATGTAGTTTATTGCGTATAGTAAAGTATAGTCATTAGCAACTACTTTTATACTCGCATTAATTTATTGTAGTTCCTACCGTCTCTTATGTTAGACATTTTAACTGTAAAATTAGGATAAGTAATGGCATATTTTAATTTCTAGGTAAATCAAAATATGGTTGCTAAAACTTATTCTAATTAATAAAAATATTTTCAAAAACTTCGTAATTTTTTAAAGAGATATATTAATTTCTTTTCAACTGTTAAATATAATTAAAATCAATTAATATCACTTTTGGTTGAATTGAATTATTTTTTCTTTGGACTTGTCCAAAAATTTCAGTTCATAGTTATCAGCTTCGTGATCAGTCTGCGGATTACAAATAAAATTAGATTAGTATTCCAAAAGTTTTAATTTATCTTTAAATTGAATAAAGAACACTTTTTACCTTATTGTGAAAAAGACTCCTTTACTTCAAATTTTATCGGCTGTGGTTGGTGCTCTTCTCTTTTTCCTCAGGATTATTAACAACATAGGACAATAACCAGAGAACCACATTTTTACTCCTAAAACAAAAACTATTATACGAGTTTTTATAATGTTACCAGTAGCTTCTTTATTGATTGTAAAGATTTATTTCTGCTGGAAGCTTTATTCAGTATATATATATAGTATATTCATCAACAGCTTTGTTTTCAAAACTGGAAAGCTGGTTCTTTGACATATCTATGTACTACAAAGATTAAATTAAATTGTTTACATTAAAGAATTAAGGTAATTTTATTTACATGTTTATGTACATTTTTTCATGTAATGCTGGGAATGTTTTGATGTATTCCGAAGTGCAAATATTATTCTATGTACATATGTGTGAAAACCAGTTTTATTTTCAATATATCACTTTACTTCAATAATTTGGTCAGTTATTACTTACCAGTTTCCAAGAATATAGTTACTAAAATGATTTTTTTTTACTCCACTGAATACACTAATATGATTTCTAAATGAATTTTATGATTTATATGATTTCTAAATTAATTTTATTAATGAACGTATAATTATGGTTATCAGTAACTATATAATAGTTGAATATAGTTGCTTATATGTATGTTTTTTGATGCTGAGAACATATAGTAGTAGTTGTGGACTTTTGGATGAGCCCCAACTATGGTATTGCTTTTATTTTTGGAATACCTACATATTTAATTTATAGGTAAAGATACGAAAGGAATTTGTTCTGATGAATGACCTTCAACCTCTAAGTAACCTTGGCGACAAATTTTAATTATAAATCCGTATGCAGCATATTAAAATGTATCATAATATAAAAAACTCCCATCCAAATCCATGACGAAACCCTTTTTTTACATATTTACGCAAATTCTATCTTATTTATATTTTTCTAAAATATCTTCAAGTACGAGTATGTTATATAGAAATTTCCATTACAGAACATCTTTTTACAAAGCGCTACTATATTGTTAAATATTTTGACTGCTCCGTCGTAACTTAATATAAATGGAAAGTGTTAGTAACCATCAAATATAGTCACAGGCATTTTCTCAACCCTCTTTAGAAGATTACATTGTACAAAAATATCATCCGTCTACTTTGTTATAGTTGTCTCATCAATATAAAACTATAAAATAGATGCAACATCTAAATAATAAGATTTTTATCTATTTTTTTAAGAATTCATAACTATATGTGTAGGGATAACTATAATATAGTTACTGCACCTAGGAGACTCTATACAACATTTATTTGAGTGTAATTAATAGTTTAAAATATGAATTAAACTTACCAAGTTTAACACGCAACTTCTTAATATAATTGCGGTTAAAATAATCCGATGTTTGATTGAACAAAAAATAAGTTATACATTTAAATTTCCGAAATTCATTTTGATTTAAAGTGATATCAGTTATTTTCTTAAGAGGAGTCAGTACTCAGCAAAACTTTCAATTTAGAAACCAGCGAACCTGTAGGTAATAAATTTACTATACGTAGGTTTGTGTCCTGAAAGTGAGAAAATTCATATCAAATTAGCCTAGACCTAGACCACAGAGCACATTAGAGACATCTATTGCAAAAGACAGAAACCCAGCATCCGACAAAGCCATACAATTTAAGACGAAAAATAAAAATTTGCAGTTCTCATAAATTGAAAATTTTTAACGAGAATTAACTTTCCTAAATTTTTTTTGCCCATAATTGTTAAATATGCTATTTTGGTTTATATTTCAACAACTTTCAAAAAAATATTGCAATTTCTCGCGGGTGAAACATTTGTAGAAAAAACTAGTAGTGTTAGAGTCAAATAATTATAAAAAGCGCCACTAAAAATGAAAAAAACTCGACGATATTTGCTAGATCCAGTCCTTATCATCCTAAAATAGGCACAATCTAAAGAAATGAGAATACCTACTCACAGGAATTTGATTTAAAAAACTTCAATTTTTACCATTTTTTACAAGTTTCCGAACTAATATCTCCATTCCAAAACACTTTTTTAATTTTTGCCGACGTTATTTTCTAGATTTCTTCATTACCTTTAATTTAAGAAATAAATAATTATTCTGCTACAAATAGTTTTCCAGAAATTCTCATTGAAAAATGTATGAAACTTGCAAATATTGGTACTGACTCCTCTTAACATGTATTGTAGAAAATATAAGCAAAAATATACATGTATATATATATAATACCAAATTACTGTTGTCTATAGGAATCAAAGTAATAGTTGCTGTACATCGTCAGCAGAGAGTGGTCTTGTTTTGTACGTAATTAACACTAGGCTTACCATTTTGACCCCTGTTGCTCACTTCTTATTAATTTTCTAGAAGAAAATTCATGCTGATTTTTAAAATAATATCTTAATTAATTTTAATTTACAAATATGACTTGTCTTGTAGAAAATTAATAAGAAGTGGGTATAAATGGGTCAAAATTACTCCGTGATATACCCAGGACTAAGACCGAATTATTTATGGAAAGCAATAACAATATTACAAAAACGATTCATGTAAATCGGTCCAATATCGGCACAAACAACAAAAACATGGCTACATTTCTCTAAATGCGGGAACAGAATATGTTTTACGTGTAGCATACTTTATTTTCTTATGCACTTACATATGGACAGTCTTGCCACATTTATCCATTTTTCCCAATTATAGGGATATTTAGTTATTCGTAAAAAAAAATTTGGTTTAAAAATGAGTTAAAGTCAGTACTTGGTAATATTTTTAGAGAAAGAAATGAATATACTGACTTTAAAATAAAATTATATCCTTTTAGTATATCTACAAGCTCTAGGTCCGTAAATAAATTTGACACCATTTTAAGTCAAATAGGTTTTATCATTATATTTCACTTATTTAAAAGAGATTCGCATTTTTTCAAACGAAAGTCTGCATACCTACTTGCCTCAAGCAGCCTCCTGCGAATTTTGGACAAATCTTCAATTATTTGAAAGTAAAATGATACTGTTTACTACTTTTCAAGTGGATATATATTTCTCAGTAAAGCTTTTCCAAAATATCGATAACTCAGACTTGAAAGAGATTTCTCTAATGTATGTACACTTGCCGCTGCTGGTTGTTACCGGAAACATGGTCATTGGAAATATGTCCTACAGCCTAAACTATCGCTGCATAGAAAATTATGTTCTAAGAAATTCATGCGTAGCAAGTTTTCGTTTTAATAATATCAAAAAAATAGCCAACAGATAAATTATTGTATTTAAACGAAATACAAGTTACATTTATATTAAAACTCACGTTCTGAATAGCACACTAAGAAGGAATCTAAAAGGGGCTCACTTATCGCATTACATCGCGTTCACTGCCACCGAAATGGTGACTTTTTATCGACTACGAGTCACTATACCAAGCGTTCACTCTGCCAGATTTTGACAGTTAACAACTACGGCTATCGTTCACTCCGCACTTTGAATGTACCAAATAGTTGACTACATTCGAATACGGTCAAGAAGATAGTCGAGCGTAGTCGACAACTACTGCACTACGCAAAGTGGCAGTGAAAGCGCCCATTGATTATTATGAGACCACTCCATAGTCCTAATTGTGCATTTTTTATCTCTGATAAAAAACCTCGTAATAAGTTAAAAACTTTCAAAATTTTCTTATATATAAAAATTTAGCATACAAATTTATCTTTAACAAAATAGTTCGTTTACATAATTTGCAATAAAAAATTACATTTTATAATTTATTTTTTAAAAAAACAATTCAGTTTTTACACACGAGATTTTTTGAACCTATTTCCATATGGGAGATCTCTTCCTACCCAAATATTATGTACTTACACTGACTTACATTTATACCATACTGCTTACTTAATTACTTACATGACAGTAAGATTTTCTTAATAATTCAAAAAATACAATTCACAAAAGCACAACAAATTCTTTTCAGAAAGTAAAATTAAAATTTCCAAACTTTGTCGAAGGAATCAAATTAAATCCTCAAAGTGGTATGCTCAGATGTAGCAGGGGGTGTCATTTAAGTGTACTTTTGACAGAAGGCAAGTGATTGTTTCAATTAACCACTGCATAAATTTGAAGATTTGTCGAAATAAGATGACCTAGAAAGAAACTCACTTAATGCAAGTAATTCGGGACCAACTTGTTAAGTTTAACTTGCGCAACTGCGAGATTGAGCGCATGTCCGTATAGATCAGATATTCTATTGACTTTATACCATCAATTGCTGCTTTGTTTGAACGAATTCAAGCAGAGTTGATTTATTTTTACGTGTATCATACCAGCAAGTTGTTGTATAAATCTCAGCCCCTATAGATTTGTGCTCTATTGATTTGCATTCAGATTTATGCGGTCAATCGATCAACCTATTAACCAGCCCATACATACCTCAATTTCATAATATGTCAATATGCGTCGAAAGAGGTTAATAATCAAGATGGTTTTGAAAAATTATCGAATAGACTGGCTCGATATCATTAATATACTTAATGACAGTGTGTAATGGGTTGATCAACCCCTAACATATACAATGATATGTGGGTAATGCGATCAAATCCCTAACTCCCGAAATTCAATAAAAGCCATGAAGTGAAAGTTCTCAATCATATACATATTTAGAAACTATTTAGTAGACTTCAAATCGGAGTCTTGCTGATTGAAATTGCAATGATCCTGATAGATAAGAGCTATAGTTTAATTTTAAACAGATTCTCTATATACACGGATAATTTATATTCTAACAAATTGTGGTCCAATTTGTTTTAATACCGAAAAGAAGCAATTTGTGGAAAATATGGTGTTTAAACGAAATCCAAGCTACATTTATATTAAAGGACCAGCAGAGATTTCAGACAAGATCATTTTATGCTGTTTTTTTCCTGTCTTCAATAATTTCAATAAACAAGACATATTGACAGTTTATTAGAACTTCATTTTTCTGTGCTATAGTTTAATCTCCATCTGTAAAATATAAGGGCAATGATGAATTTTGTATCGAAGGGTATTATTAGTATTTACTAACGAAACTTTGATATTATAATTATTTTGATTATGGAGTGTTATGAAGAACATTTCTTCATTTGCACTTGTGTATAGAACTATATGGTGATAGTGAAACCCAATTTGACTTAATTCCTTGTTGTGTTGTAGAGGCGCTACTACTGCAGAGCAGACGTGACCAAAGGGTAAGCCAGTAATGCCTCGATCCAATATAAAATCAGCGATATCTGGACCTGATGTAGGGAAAGCCGCAGTTTTTTCTTAGAAATTTACTGGAATATTCATCCTTAGAGTCGTTATGCATTGAAGGCCGAAAACGGTATGCATTGTGGCCAAAGGGTAATCCAGCAATGCCTCGCTTCAATATAAAATCAGCAATATCTGGATCTGATGTAGGGAAAGCAGTAATTTTTTCTTACAAATTTACTGGAATATTTTTCCTTAGAATCGTTATGCATTGAAGGCCGAAAACGGCATACATTGTATGGGCCGTCCCACATGAGTATTCTTGAAGCAGTACAATACAATATAATACAATACAATACCTTTATTTCTGGATATGTACACAAGATCAAGGATCTTATAACTAGTACAATAATAAAATGATGGCGTATTAAAGTGGCAATTAATATATAACTAATACAAGATAAGAAATATGTAATATTATAAATAAGAGTTAGTCAATTTTTATTCAAAAGAGTGTGACTTACTATGATTAGTTAAACTACGTTAATCAAAGCCAGTATAAAGTAAGAAAAAGAAAAAAGATACTAAAATAAGACAACTTAGATAAATAAAATCAAAAAAACAAAAGATAAGATAAAAAGAAATAAAAACAAATTAATACGAGCTAAGCAACTACTTTGGGCAATTGATGAGAAGCGCCACCTACAAGTTAGTATTGATAAGACTCCTAAAAGCACCCACGGAGGTAGCGAGTTGAGCAGTGGCCGGTAAGGTGTTCCACAAGCGCGGGATCTGAACGAAGAAAGAACTCTGAAGAACATCACGAGAGAAATGGGGGATCAATATCATGCGATGCCGTTGAGATTGTAAAAATTGTAGGAAATCGAATAGGCAAGAAGGTGACTGCAGAAGTTTAAAAAGAAAGATAAGTGGCCTCCGTTTAAGATATGAATCCAGTGATTGCTGAAGAAGAGAGTTTCTAAGAGATGAAACGTGATCAAACCGACGTAGACCATAGATGAAACGAACGCAGTCATTGAAAGCAATATCCAGCTTTCTCGAGCAATCACTGTCCAGCTTCGGAAAAATCAGATTTCCATAAGTAAAGAGAGGCAATAATAAGCTTTTTACGAGTTTCAAGCGCGTATCAGTACGTAGAATATACGCCGACAACCATAGCCTACGAAGGCCCAAATAAATTTTCTTCAAACAGTCGGAGATATGACAAGAGCACTTCATGCGAGAATGGATTGAGATTCCCAGACTTTTCGCGATATTTATGTAGGGTAATATAGCGCCGTTAAGCATCACTGGTGGTAAGTCCAGAGACACAGGATCAGTACTATAGAAGGCTATACATTGCGACTTAGTCGAATTGAGCACAAGACCATTACGCAATGACCACAGGGATATTCTGGTAAGGTCTAGATTAATACGTTCAACGCAATCCTCTTGGGAAGGTATTGGCCGACTAAGATACAGCTGAACATCATCCGCATATAAATGGATATTAGCATCCTTAACAACGTAAGAGAGATCGTCAATATATAACATGAAGAGAAGAGGACCCAATATGGAGCCCTGGGGAACTCCACTCTTGACTGGTGAGAGGCTGGAGAGCTGATTACCAATCTTCACCTGCTGGAGTCGATCATAAAGAAACGATCTCAATAGTCTAGTGGAACAGTTCGAGAATGCAAAACAAGTGGTTAGTTTATTGAGAAGCTTTTCATAATTTACACTGTCGAAAGCCTTGGAAATGTCCAACAACGTCAATATACACAGTTCATTATTATCCATAGCAATTCTTACATCAGTAGTCATTTTTAGCATTGCAGTTTCACAGCTGTGAAAAGGCCGGAAACCCGATTGCTACTTGGATATCAGCTTATGCACACTGATAAAATCCATTATTTGACTATGCATAATTTTTTCCAAAGCTTTAGACAGAAAGGGGAGTATGCTGATTGGCCGAAAGTCAGAGATATCCTTGGGTGATGCGCTTTTTGCAATAGGAAGTATTGTATGTAAGACTCGAGTTAAAGATATGCTGAATATACTGACTGACATATGGAAGCAGTAGTTTGATAAAACACGGAAAGATATTGTCAGCACCAATAGCTTCGGACTTTACAGAGCAAATTGCCGACCAGACTTCATCTAGGGTTACTCCCCGAAAACTAAACGACCCATCCAAGTTATGACGAGTTGGTGGGTTATATTCGAGATTGTTGTACCTAGGGGTAACGTGATGTGCATTATTTGGGGGAGTTGCGAAGAACCTGTTTAGAACTTCCGGACTAAAATCACATTTAGATTTGTCTTTACCGCAGACGCTTGCCTTCTTTAAGTTCTTCCAAAGAGTTTTGGATGGTAATTCAGGGTTGCGTTTGGAGCGATAATATCGCCTTTTGGAATTACGAACTGCGGTGGTAACAAGATTACGCGCTGCAGAAAAGTTAGCCCTAACATGGTCAGTCCTTAATCGCCTGTATTCACGGTACAAGTACTCCCGTTCAACAATCAGCAATTTAATTTCATTGGTACACCAAGGCGGAGAGCGGTTATTAATCCTCTTGACACGAAGAAGCACGAATTTCTCAAATTAGTAGGTTACGAAGCCATTGAAAATCGTTACCTGTTCGCAAACCGGTTTTTAGGAAAGAGGCGAAAAACCGCAAAGAGTATACAAACAAATGCGAGTATGGAGCATTAAGTTCACACAAAAATATGTATATATTTTAATAAAAGAAATAATAATTCTAATGTGCCGCCCACGAGACGTCCCTTACCTAAAAGCTCTAAAGAGCTCGCAATCGACTTCTTAGCAGAAGGGTATCTAGGGTGTTCAAGTTGAAGCTCTTTATTTGCGCTAATAGACATTTTTACACTTCCTAACAATATTTTCTTATATAAACCTACTCTCTGATTATAATACCTATGGGCTTTTCTCTAGCCCTGAGTTCAATTAAGCTAGCTGAATTTTCTTATTTTCTAAATAAGTGAATTATTACCTAACATATGATTTACTTCTGAACTACGGCTAGCGCTACCTAGCTATAATTAAGTAAAAAACGTTTCGAAAGTCTAATACTTAACTAATTTAAGTATTATGTAGCTACATAACTTATACATATATAAATCTGCAGGTTACCACTGCTTTCCCATCCAGGTGCTGCTTAAAGTTTCCCTTATTCGGGTCTTGTCTTTTGTGTAGGTCGCATATCTCCTGTCCTACAGGCTACAATGCTGCTTCCTTCTTCCTCTCCTAGCCACGCTAGCTGGCTCCTTTCTCGCGTATTTTCCATAACAATTTAATATACAAAAAGGCGATAATTATTTGTTAGTGGATAAGTAGGGAAAATTGGTTAGTTCTTGGACAAATAGGTTTGGGTGATTGGGGATTTTGGCTACCTGCTTCTTAATAATCTCAATCAGGTAGTCCTGTATTGGACAAATACCACACTCAGAGAAAAAAATTGTCAATTACAGCTTTTTTTGGGTTTAATTTAACAATTTTACCCAATGATTTTCATCCAAACAGGAATTGGTAAATTTTACTATTAGGCCATAGTCAAAATATCAAAAATAGTTGTTTTTAAAATTATCACCTTTAAAACAATCATGGCAAATCTTTGAAATAACGTTGTAAGATATTTAAATTAACACGAATAATGATTAAAAATTTGTTAGTTTGAACATGTTAGTAATTGATTTGAATATTTCATGTTTAATTTTTAAATATGAAAATTGTCACTGTGTTAATTCGAATTGTATGTAATAACAACCTTCATAATCAAATCAATTCTGAGGGTAATTATTGCAAAATCTGTAAATGGACATATTCCACTACAATATAAAAACACAAGCATATTGTTGGTTATCGGTTTAATATTTTTATTTATTTTAAATATTTTTGGTTACAAGTAATGCATACATTTTGTTATTAAATTTACTTCAATGTTTCAGATTGTTACTAACAAAAAGAATAAACAAAGTATAAGGAAGTAAGATTAATAGTATCCAAAGCTGGATGTCCACATTTTTTTTTTTTTTTTAAATATTTGTTTTATTGGTTTTGTATATACTTATTTGGTTCACATTTTCAATATTTTTTATTTCTACCTTTATATGTAATTAAACGTTTATTATACATTGTATTATTAAATTAATAATATTTCATTCTCAAAATAATAGTTCAGAAATGTTTAAGACGAAAATAATTATTATCATTTACACAATGTAAAATAACTGGCGGATTTGTTAAGCTCTCTATATTTATCACATGAAAACTACTTTGTATTTTTCCGACCAAATACGATCCATAATGGGTGCAATATTTTCTGACTTGAAACTCTTGGCATATTATTGATGTTTCCTTTTGAATCACAATTTTTTCTATTTTGTATAATTTTATTTCTGAATTAAGAGAAAGAGGAATATCATATCCTTCTTTATAAATTTGTCCTTTAAATATAATTGATAAAGCAAGTGCACTATTTTTAAGGATATCCAAAATGTTTGGAGGATAATTTTGAATCTCGCTCGAAGTTGTATCATATTTTTACAACACGATTATATTTTCATCAAACTGTTTGCATTGCAATAATTTATATGCAAGTTTTAATTGAATTTTTATACCTATAGATAGACAAACATTAACCCTGGAAGTTATATTCTTTAAATAACTTTTCATTTCTCTGTGTTTAGATTCAAAACGAAAGCACCAAAACTGTTTTAAAGAACCAGATTGCTCAATTATAGAACAATAATGCAATAAGAAATGGTGTTTTGGTTTAAGTGAATCGGAAAATAGTTTTACATACAATTTATTATGGTCCCGTATAACAGTTTTTAGAGTTTTTATGTCTTCCTCCGAAATTGTTCGTTGTAATACTAGGTCTATTATTCTCAAAAGGGTTAGGAAAAACTTCCAAACAGGGTCTGTCGCAATAATAAGATCACCTATTATTAATGGAAAATGTGTGACAAAACACATCATCTCACTAGCAGACATACGAAAATTGTTTTTCCGTAAATTTTCAATAGAAAGTGGAACTGATATATTTCCAATCTCTAATTCACCATAATTAAAGCATTGTTTCCGGTTGTTTAATTCTCCAAGAGTAAAAGTTTGATTATCTATGTAGTAACAAATAATCTTAGCCATTTCATATCTGCACACTCCCTCAAAGAGATCGTGCATGATATCTACGCAAAAATTTTCTGTAACATGAAAGGATTTGATTTCATTGAAAACGGAATAACCTTTAACTCCTGTAGTCGTAAAATCATTTTCAGCTACATCTGATACGTAATTGTTTCGATCCCTTAACAAATGTTTTATTTCACAAACCTCTGATTGTGCGGCTGTTTTGTGGATTTTGCAAAATCTACAAAAATGATTTGCAGAAAATGAACCAGAGAAATTTAAAATTGTATTAAGTGCCAAATTATCGCCTAAAACAAGGCCGAGGCAAAAATAAATTTGTAAAGTTTCTGTTTCTATATTAATTTGTAAACCATGTTCTTCTAATCTAATTAACACTTCTATCAAATTGTAAATGCAACTATCCAAACCAAATTTTTTATTTTGTGATAAGTGGAGCATTGCTACAAATATGTTATCTAGTTTAGATAAATGATGACTAGGAAGGTTTCCAATGGTATAGTAAAATGCAGAAATGGAGTGGGATCCTGCATGAGATCCTAGTGCATTGTCTATTTCGAAATCATCGTGATACAGAAATATCGGTAACACTAACTTCCTTTGAAAATTCTCTAGCTTCTTTTTCCATAGTTTACCATTAACAAAATGACTAGAGTTCTGCACTTCACTATTAAAATTCATTATATCTTTAAAAACGCCTGGTTTTTCCAAAAAATGTTTTATTTGAAATTCTATCGGCATTAGAATTCCTGTTCTGTCTATATTTTCAAGTTTTATTTCACCTTTATGGTGTTTTTCGCCAATTTTACTATTTATAATAAAACTTTGTGGTGGAGAGTAAAGATTCTTTGTTTCTAAATGTTTCAATAATTTATACTCTGTGTCAACATCTTTAAAAGGTGATAACAGGGTGGCAGTTATTTGTTGAAGAGTAGTATTTGATTCGTAAGATTCAACAGATTTTAATAGTTCAGCTAAAGGTTTTGTCAAATATTCTTTAATATCTTCTAAAATTTCTTGCACTTGCTTTCTAGGCAAATTATCTTTACTATAAAGTTTTGTGATGAAAATAAGAATGCTATCCTGAATATTTGGGTATTCAAATATTTTAGCAGGGCTTTCGCTATAAAAACTTTCGAAATCTTCGTGAAGTATATTTGTATTAGTTTGATCAGATTTTATCCTTTCATTAACATTTGATAAAATTTTGTTCTCACTGTTGTGCTTAATTTTAATATGTTTTTTATAAGCATATATTGAAGAAAATGTCTGAGGGCAAGAAGCATGCCCACAAAAAAAAGTGTCATAAGGAGGTATATTATGAAAATATAATAAATGTGCTCCTATTTGGTCGGCATTCAAAAAAGAGTCTTTACATTTAAAACAGTTTATCATGGTTTATATCAGATAATACACTAGATAACGCTGGTATATTTACATCATAGATTGTGTCTATATTATAAAAATACTTTTGTAAGAAAAGCCAAATTGCCCTCGATTCTTTCGGATATTCTAATTTAAATAGTTGAAAAATCTTAAAACATATATCTATAGCTTTTGGCAAATTTTGGAATGTATACATAATATCATCAAATACAACTAAGATTTTTTCAACATTTTTGAAGGATCTACCTATTACTATTATGAAAGGTTGAAGAGTCAAACCGAACTTATGATACTTAGTTCGTTTTTGCTCTAAAATTATATGAACGTCTGAGTCCTTTGAGGTAAAAAATATGAAGGATTCCTGTGAATCCTTTATGCTTGGCTTCCAATATTGCTTCTCTCCTCCTACTTCACTTTTCCTTGTAACAATTCTGGTTGACGGTGGAAGAACTGCGTGCAGGGCTAATGCTACTACAAAACTTCGAGAATTTTCTGTAACAAATGGAGAAATTAGAAAAGTTCATTTATTAAAATGTCCTGATTACCATCGTAAGGTTCCAGATTGTTTTCGTTTACAAGTATTAAGGTTTGTCTATCCTTGATTCTATCCCGCAGTTTTGGAAAAATTTCAGTTACGAATATATTCCAGTTTTCAAGAAGCTTAAAACATTTGCCTTCAAACAGGTATTCAAAATCAATATCAACCTAGAAAAGAAATATTAATAAAAAGAAAATTTAACAGAGTCATTATATTACAAGAATATATCCCAAGGAAAAGGTATATTGCTTCCACTCTTTCAACACGTAATTAGACGTCTTTCGTACGTGACAAGTCTTGCGCCAATAGTCTTCCACTTTTGACCACGGTTCAGTACCGCAAAATTTAAGCCACTTAACACAGGACTCTGTTTCTAAGTACGATCATAACTTATATTAATAATACATATTAAATTACGATTAAAAATATTTTACCTTCTGAATGATTAAAGTCTTCAGGAATAGATTGAGTTTCCGATAACGTAGTTGAAGATCGCGAAATACCGGGTTGGAAAATTCTCTTCAATTTCTTTTTATTGTTATTATATTTTGAATATAGTTTTCCTCGTGGTTCAATGCCCCTATCGCGAGGTGTGTAGTAAGTATTCTAGAAAATAATTTATAGAATATTGTTGTGTATGGTTAGAATAATTAACTCACTGTGTTTTCACTTGGAAAAATTGTTTTTATTTGCTGAGAAATTTGGATCCAATTATTTGGCCTTAAATTTGCTTTACGTGATATTAAATCTTCAACAATTAAGTCAATTAACAGACTTCTTTGAATTTCCGAAAGTGAATTATGTTCTTTATAATATTCTTTCAAAGATCTTCCTTTATGGGAGGATTCAAGCAATAATTCCAAATCCTAAAAGATTTAATTACTTTCAAGGTACTTTTTTTGTACATAAGCTAGTAATAAATCAGTAAATCCTATGCGGTATAGAAAGACGTATACGATAAATCGAAAAGTAAGTTTTAGAAGAAACACAATCAAGGTCTAAACGACTGACTCTAGATTTTAATACCAGCCGATGGTACTATTATTTTTCATTAAATTTGAAAGTTATAACCAAGCGTTACATCTACCTCTAAAATCTGTTCCCTGGTTGCTTATAAATACGTTAAAATTAACAAATGCGGGCTTAATATGTTGTTTTTCGAAAAATACGATTTGAATTATTCAACTTAAAAAAAAAAATCCTAACTGATTAAATTTTCGTGGGATCATGTTTTTGTCAAATACTCAAAGTTATATGCGTAATAGTATGAAATTAAAAAATTTAAATATTTTTTCTGACTTGTGGTATCTTTTCCACTCCGCATAAAAAACAATAAAATATATCAAATACTGATTTTGATACTATATACTACAGATTAATAGAATAACCTTTTAGTTAATATCGAAAGTAATCAATGTAAAAGTGCACTTTCTGAACTAAGTTCTATCGCAACGAGAATACCTGATAAGTTGGAATATATGAAGACAGACAGTAAATTCTCATATAATCCTATTTATTTTATCAATTCAAAAACTTTGTGCTCGATGAAACGCCAGTTTGTAAATTGTATTATAAAGGTTGAAATAATTTTCAGATATTTTTAAAAATTGGAAAACAGTAACTACAATTTTTTAAAATTCCTTCATAAAATAATACCGAATCATTTATTAATTCACTCCTGGTTGAGGGAGATTTTGTTTGTGAAGTCAACCATTTCTCGATTAAACTTGTATTAACGTCCTCCTTTTCTTGAACAGTGGACGATCCAGTATGTCCCTTTAAAATTCTAGTTGTATTTTTTTAAATAAAATAACACACAGGTATAAACATACCATTTGCACACGCCACTCCTTAAGCTTTTTTTTAAACATGCATTTTTCTGGAAAGTAATCTATAGGAATTATAGCATCTATATCAGCATCACTCATATATTCCAGACAGGTTAAATCTGTACGATATTCTAAAAATTAAAACAAAACACACACATATCACTTGTTATAAAAACACTAAAATCGCGAATTTTCTCACTTTGAAAAATACCAGAAAGTACAGTCAAGTTCCATTCATCCAATAAGTTTGCAACATCCTCATTTAAAGGAGGAATAAGGTTTTGAGAAGCACTATATGAGTAATTAATAAAAATAACAAAAATAAAAGCAATATAAATATATCTAAAGTAATACCACCTCTGTAAAACAGTGTAACTTATATTATCACTTGATAAAAAACTCTGATCACACATTTTAAAAATTGTAGGGAACCTATTTTCGATATGGCGGAAGCAACTCTTAACATATAAGCCTTCCAAATACTACTGGCAATGAAAAGTTCTGAGTTGAAAAATTCAAAGTATAAATCAGTCACTGCAAACATGAACTGACAAATTCAAAAATGTCCATAACGAAATTTACAATGACCGTGGTAAAATCAAACAATCATGTTAAGAATCGAAATTTTTCTTCAGAAATACGTAGTAAGATTAAACATGAAAATTTTTGTTTCAACTATTTCAATGTGAAATCATTAAGAAAAATTGTTGTTTGCACCAAGCGTATAACAAGAAGTATGTCCATGTTTAAACATGCTGACATAGTAAATTCGACAATTCTTCTCAGAATGTATTTAACTATGTCATGGTTAATATTAAAATATATAGTTGATTAAATTATTTTATAATAATTAGAGACATAGAGCGGGTTAATTTAACTATTCTGAGAATAACTATGGCGCATAATAACTGATACTATTTTATTTCTCTCAGTGCAGCTTTCTCGTACAGGACCTTATTGCAATAATGCTTTCCGGTAGAGTCCAGTGCAGATTCGGAGCATTTCCCTCTCGAATCTCGTAAGGATTTCTATATATATTGGCGAAATGGTGTCATATAAGGGGCCTAAAGAGCTGCTTGTATATTAGCAGTTTGGTGTTCAGAGTGAGTCCATTCCTATATTTCATTATAGGACTAACCATACTGAGTACAAAATTTGCTTTCCTAGCAACTGCCTTTGGGTGAAAACGTTGACTAAAATTCATGCCTAGGTATTTGGCGCTCTTAGTGGGCTTAATCACTTCATTATTGATAGTGACTTCGATGTTTCTTCCGTTTTTACTTACGCCTCTGCGTGAACGTGCAGTTCGAATGCGGAGGAAACTCGATTTAGGGACATTGATCTTTATGCTCCATTTACGATAGTACTCGTAAAGTTTGGCAATATGGTCACCTACTTTCTTTGTCGCCAATTTGGGGGATGCGCATATGACAATTAATCAACCGCGTATGGAAGGGTTGTGTTTCTTCCATTATTCTGTGGTTGGTCCAACGTGAACAGGTGGAAGCACCCAAGTACTGAGCTTTGCATGGCGCCCCCTTTTATGTCCTTATGCACAGATAGGCAAGTCTTTATTTCCACAAAACATTGTCTCTGGGAGAGGAAGCTATCTATCATCTGAATAAGGTAGGGTGGGAACTGAATCCAATCAGTTTGGAGATAAGACCTTCTCTCCAGAAGGAGTCGAAGGCTTTCTCAATATTAAGGAAACACGCCACAGTGTTTGTCTTTTTATTGAGGGCTTAGGTCACATCCCATCAGTGTGAAATTTTAATAGCGGGTGCAGAGTGGAGTGCATAGCCTTAAATCCAAATTGCTGATGCTGCTTTATCTCCTTCTCCTCGCAAGTGTCATCAATATGTTGTTTCACTAATCTCTCCAGTAGTTTGCCCAAGTTGAAGATTAGTGAAATCGGTCTGAATTCCTAGAAGCTTTTAGAAGATCCTTTTTTCGGAATTGGTATAATCCTTGACGCTTTCCAACTGAAGTAAGAATTGATTATATAATTGTTGATGATTATTGGGGATTATTCCGGATTATCTGGGCCGCTCGACTTTTTAGTGCTGAGTGACCCAATAAGGGCGACTAGGTGAAGAGGGCTAGTGAATATTTGCCGGTCATTTAGATTTCCAGCTGGGCTTTCAAGGTTGAATTCTACCATTGGTAACGTTCTTTGTGCCTCAAAATTTTCCATTTCAGTTAGGACTTGCCTATGAAAGTAAAGGAGATGAGTTGGAGGCGAGCTTTTGAAGGTTGATTCAAAGGCAAAGCCGTATCTAGAAGGGGTTTGGTGCAGGGGAGCGGTTGCTCCCCTAAATTACATTATCAAGATTTGGCGCTATCAAAATAACTAAAATCAGATAATTCAAAATATTAATTTAAGCATCTACACATACCGCGTCGGTGTGTCAGCCTTAATATAGAATGAAATAGAAGCAGAGTTAAATGAAGACGACAAGTAAGAAAATTCTTCATTTAAGCATCTTGTTGTCATTCAAAAGTATATGTAAAATAGTTTCCCATCCAATCGCAAATCTTCATGAAGAGTGTGCATCAAATTATCCATCGAAAAATGTTAAGCAATTCTTCAGTATATCTATCTTCATTCCATGCTTAGACTCTCTGCGTGACTTTCCGTATTTTTTTTTATTACTGAATAAAAAATTAATTTAGAAAGTATATAATAATCTTTTTCTATATTCTTTCCTCCAAGCCATACTATGCAAGTGCAACAAGTGTCTTGTATCAAATCAACATATATATACCAGGAATATAAAATTACAAAACACGATCGGTCAATGAAAATTATTGTTATCGCTGACGGATATATGCGCTCGTACATCTTTGAACACGCACTCGATATATGGAACAGTCGAAATTCAGAGAATCAACATTGATATTACGGCAACAATTGTCTTAAAAACCTTATTTTATATACATAACATACCATATAATACACGTATATATGACGAGCATGCCAGCTTGATACAGTATCAAGACCTGCTGAGCATATTAAAAAAGCGCAATGTCTTTTAAGCTTTGAAAACATGATTAATGAGATGACTTAATTAATGAGTTTTCAATATTATATTTGTGTCCAAAACGCAAATTCAAGAAGTTCTGCGAGGCACGCCACGTAATACTAAGCAATTTAGAAAACCAGCCATTGCCTTAGACACTTCATGTAATTACAGAACTACTTACAAGAAAATCAACCCAAAAGCTGCCAACATTACCAAAATGTATCGAACAAGCCATTAAAGTTGTTAGAGACTAGACTAATTGACTATATAGTTCGTACCGAACCGTTTGCTATCACATCACACGCGACGAATTGGTTTCACATTGGCTATTTATTGTTAATACTTCATTTGGAAATCCTGACTTTTGTAAGAAAAGTCATCCTTATGTATATTTGTATCTTTACAGAAAAGCATATAAGGCCATAAAATCAGATGTCGCAATACTAACAGAAATTGTAAATAATAAGTTTCAGAGATTCCATAAAAGAATTAGAATCCTTTTGGGTATTGTCCTTAATATGCCTACGAGCGAAAGTAATAGGGAATCAAAACTAAGTATATACCCAGTAAGCAAACAATTCAATAACAGTGACAATTGACGCATAAAATATAAATTTCATCAACAACGTCATCACAATATTTCAACACGACTGCAGGACAAGGTGAAAATCGTGGGAACATTATTAAACGCTTTCGGAGCACTCCTATTTGATCACTGCCTAGTACAACAAATCATAAAGAAAATAAACACAAGATCTCATAGCGAAAACAGACTAAGTAACTATGTATGTAAACGAAAACAATATGAGTGTGGCGAGACTTTCACATCTGACTATACTTTCGATAGATTGTAAATACTGTACTTTATAAGCCTTGCTTAACCTTCAGCTCTGCTCGATAAACCTTGTTTGTTCCAAAAAGGGCAAAGCATAGCTAGCGGCTTTGAAAATTGCATAATAATAGAATGTCAGTGTAACTTAATTTTTAAGAAAATATCGTAGACTAGTTAAACTGGCCCATTCTTAGAGTTGTAAATTTTTTTATTGTTTTTTAATTTCTTTTAATTTACTTTTATTTTTTTATTTAATTTAAAATTTTTAATTTTTTTAACTTTTTTTTTTTATTTTTTTTTTTTTATATTTTTTTTTTTAAACATATTTTTCAAAAACAAACATGCTGGGATTCGAACTAATTACAGTCAGTCTGGGCTTTTCTTAAGTTTTTAAATATTTTTTTCATTAAAATACGGCAGGCAGGGGATCGGCCGCGTTACAGACAGAACCTGGGCTTTTTATGTTAGCCTTAAAACTTTAATAAAATTTTTGTTTGAAAATTGAACGTCAGTAATAATAATAAGAACCATATTACTACTTTAGTGTATCACTCACAAAGTTTTTTTTTTTTCTTAAGTCAATAAAACCCTCGGAATATTTTCATGTTATAATCACTAGTAAACTTACATAAAGGTTAGAATCGGTTTAAGCCCAAATTTGGCGGTACCCTAGAAGAATGCCCGTAAGCATAGCGGACCAATCTCCAATTTGAAAATGCGCTCCTTAGATCACTAACACTGTTTTTCACATTTCTTTTAAGACTAGTTCGTCGGACGATAAAAATGTCAGATTCTATTTCTTTTGTTTTTATATTACGAAGCTCTATTCAGTACCCACTTTAAAAATGTCTGAGGCTAATCGTTGTTCTAACCTAAGTAATAAGAAACAAAAAAATCAAATAGCGCTTTTATTGATTCCCATCATGTATGTATATTTTAATATTTATTCACTGTAAACAGATAATACATAAACAATTTATGCTTATGTAAAATTAAAAAAAAAACGTTACTTATAATTTAGTCCAAGATCCTAGATGAATGCCCGTAAATATAGCCTACCCCAATAACCCCTTTTTATTTTGGTGATATATTAGTAAGATCATTAAAGTTATTTTCTATATTTTCTTCTAGAATTATTAGTAGAACAGTTAACCGTTTTAACCACTTTAATGGGGTCTTACATTCCGAAGAACTCTTCAGTACAACAAAAGTCTATGGCACTGTTTTCTCAATATATGTGAAAAATCTGAAAATCCGGACATTATGGTATAGCAACCCTACAAAAGAGCTGCCCATTTCAACCATTGAACGTGTGTACAAAATTTCAACTAATGCCATTATAGAAAACGTTTTTGGTTTTCACTCATGGAGAGGGGGGATTCACCTATCTTCAAGAAATCTATTCTGATCTTGTGATTTATGTGTGTGAATAAAAAAAAAACGCCCGAGGTTTCAATCTGTAAAGAAGCGCCAAAACTAGGAATCGAAACCACTAGTTTTTCAGATGAAAAATTTTGTTAATGACAAACCAATATACTTTGCTTCCAATTATTATTTGAAATTATTTTTAAGTTCTACTCAATTAAATTTGTCGATAATTCATATTTCCTAAAAGTTATGTTTGACCAAATATGGAAGAAATATCCGATTTTTTTTTTCTAGTTAATATTATTGGTATTTTTGAATTAGGTACAATTTATGTAGTACTAGCTAACAATGCTATGAAAATATGAACATTTGTCTGCAAAAAGTAATTTTAAATACATTTCAGGCAATTTAAGTTTTAATTTAATTTTATCATCAAAATATGTTCTAATACTACAATTGATTCCTTGATCATGTCTTTTCATGATTACCCGCAGCATATTTTCACAGTTTTAACACAAACTTTTGTTTTTATTTCATTTTTCGGTAAATGTTTATAACAAATGAACTGAAACTAAAAGCAATATCCGATTAATGGGAGTATCCCGTTTAACCTAATTCAAAACTAGTCAGTTCTAAAAAGTAGCATTACCAAAAGATCATTACTAAGGGGACATTTCCCAAAACATTGAAAAATTTGATAATTAAATATAACTTATTGAATTAATAAAATAAATTGCTTTCCTTAAAGGTGAAATTGAAATGGTTCAATTAGGTAGACTTCTAGCTCTAAAAAAAAAGAACTTTAATTAACAAGATGCACGAATCAAAGAATGTAACTTTTTATTTGCTATCTACTTGAGTTATATTTCTATAATTATTAAGAACATTCTTACCTCTGTACTTTTAAAAATATTGGTGTGATTTACATAAATTTGAAAAACGCTTGTATTTTAAATTTCTCGTGCGCTTCACTCTCGCAGCCATTTGTAGACACATATTTCAAAGGTCGTTTGGCAAACGATTTTTTTGTCTTTGGTTTCGGTTGGGAAAGATTGCTTTTGTAAAATCTCCTTTTATGAAATGAACTTTTTGTAATACGTCTTTGGAGCAAACGTCCTTTTGGTAAACGGCTTTAGGAGAAAAGTTATAAAATCCGGATTAATACATTGAACGATAGAGAGAGAGATTGTAACAACTTTTGTACCTATGGACATTGTTTATTTCCAGAATTCTATTTTTAGAGGTAATCATTTTCATATTGTGACATGGTTTGAAGTTTAAGCTTAAATCACGTAATTTGTTATTGGTTAAATTAACCAATAACCAGAACACTTTGAAGTGCATACAATTTTTAAAGAATAATGTCACTCAGCACTTAAATGCTAGCCCTCCGCGATTTACACTTAGCACATTGATTGTGTTATCTTATGATACGTTCATATGCCATATTGTGTATTCTTGTTGTTTTAGTCTTTTGCCCTACAAAAGGTGAGGTAGAAACGATTTTGATATATTTTTTTTTTTTGCTCCTGGCCCTAATGACAGATCCAAATTTTCGACCTTGAGGACGCGCCGGGGGGGGGGGGCAGATCCGCGTGGTCTGCTATCTTGGATTAAGGGTATAAAGAATTGGTTTTTTCAAAATAATTCCAGAACGATTGATCCTACGACAAAAATGTGAAAATGTAAAGAAGAAGACTAAATTCCCTACATTTTTTGCGTAAACACTTTTTTTGTAAGTTTAATGCGTAACAAGTTACATCGGCGGAAACGTGAACATTCTTTCAAAAAATCGCCCAGCTTAATCTATTCACGATAAATTATGTAAAAATGATGTGATATTATCACATATGATATACCATGTAGTTGTTACTGACATGTACAAAATGAACTGCTGACATCACTGAAATTGTTTCATTAACATTGCATCACTTTCTATAGATTTCTCTATTAGGTTTAAAAACTTTATTCCAATCAACTTCAAATAATAAGTTCTATACGAAATCCACCATAAATTAGTTGATTTTTCAAATGAACATACATACAGAATAGAAATAGCTGGCAATACAATATTTGTAATCTTTTCTCTGTCCCCCATACCAACTTTTAGGGATGGGCAGATAAAAATTTCTTAATTTTATTTCCTTCAATATCAAAGGGGTCAATGCTGTCATTGGCATCTTCAAATAGCAGAATGCCAAACCAAAAGACATCACAGATGCTGGAGCACGCTTTCTCGTTGCTTTGTATGGTGATAACATATGTAAAAGGGGAAACCTTGGAGGATGTTCGCTAATCGCTACCAATGTTTCGCAACATCGACAATAAATTTCAATAAACTTCAACCAACTTCTTTACCACCAACGAACGACGCTGCACGATATCATATGCTTGGGACCTACCACCAAGTCCAAAAATGATGAGGTGTCAAAATATACAGTGGACCCCCCCCCCCCCCCATTCATTGAATTCGTGCTAGAGAACGCATAGCGTAAAAAACTGAAAATGTAATTTACATGCTATTTATTAGTTTCACAGGATGTAAATTTACATAATATTTCAAACTATAATTCAAAACTCTAGCCTAGCGCATGTAATGTGTGGGACTAAGATAACATTTTAAATATAAATAAGATCATGGTTTTGTTTTTACTTTTTAAAGATTATTTCATGTAAATGTTGGCCGCAACTACGTTTCAAGTGGTCTATACGGAAAGTCCAATTTTGAGTGACTTTTTCGAGCGTAGCCGCTGGTATTTCATCGATAACACGTATGATGTTGTCTTCTAGTGCTTGAATCGATTCTGATTTATCGGCATAAACAAGCGATTTGACGTACCCGCACAAAAAGTAGTCCAACGGTGTCAAGTCGCACGATCTAGGCGGCCAATTTACTGGTGTATTTTGGGTAATAAAAGGTTGAAAATCATTGCACGATAGCGAGCACCAATGACGGTAAGGTTGTTCTCATCCACATCTTTCAAGACCAATAAGTCCACCATATCAGTGAATTTTTCAGGATGCATTTGAGGCTTGTGCCTGTTGGCTCATTATTTATTTACGTATCCGTTCAACCAGAAATGTGCTTCATCGCTGAAGATAAATCTTTGGCAAAAAAGCGGATCTTCCTACAACTTTTCAAGGCCCATTCACCAAAAACACGACGCGGTGGCAGATCGCCCGGCTTTAGTTCTGGAAGGAGCTGTAGATTATACGCCTTCAAACCAAGATACTTGCGTAAAATCTTCCACGTTGTGGAATAACACAATCCCAGTAGCTGCGAACGGCGACGAATTGACACATCACGATCTTCACTAACACTGGCGGCTACAGCCGTACGCACTCTACGCACACGGATGGGTGGCTTGATGTCCAATAACGTGAAATTGGTGCGAAATTTGGTCACTATGGTTTGAATAGCCTGCTCAGTAGGGCAACTATGATGACCATAAAATGGTCGAAGTCGCCGAAACACATTTTTTACAGAGCATGAATTTTGATAATAAAATTCAATAATTTGTAAGCGTTGTTCGGGTGAAGGTCTTTCTATGATGAAATGGCAATGCAAACTGAACAACTTTGACTTTGACATATGTCACGAATCACGAGGGAGCTGTCAAAAACAGAGCCCTAAAAAACTAAACAGCAAAAATATCACCCATTACTAGTCCTAAATATATCTAGTCTAAACGGGCTTAATGTTTTCACTATTTTAATGTATCATGGCATAGATTAATAAAGTATTTCACACAATGAAATGCTTTATTAATCTATGGTCATTGCTACCGGAAAAAGAATTTCGTTTGGCTACGTTTTAACGATAGATAGAATTCATTCACTACAATCTTACCAACTACGCAGTAATCGTATGGCTAAAAGCTATTATTGGATCTTATACATAACAATAATACTTTATTATGGTCAACTGTATAAAGATTACAAGTCTTATTGAATATAGATCTACATGTTAGGGCAGTGATACAAAATTTTTGTTATAATTAGAAAGACAAGACTAAACAGGTATATTGAGCAAATTAAATTAAATGTACTAAATTAAAAAAAAAGAGGAGAAATAAATTCTTGAAAAACCAAGAAAAAATAAGGAAATGTTCTAAATAAAGATTAATATTAAGAACAGCCATGAAGTGTACCTAATAAAGCTCCAGAGATTTTAACAATTCAAGAAAACCTCTGCCTGAACTTAATGCTACGAATATTAGAGGGTAAACTATTCCACTTACATGTACTTTGGACAAAATAAGAGCGCTCTCCGAATTGAGAATAAAAGCGTGGAAGACTAATTCTTAAACTTCTTTGAGAGCGTATGAGTTGCAGCTTGTTGTAAAGATATTGTAGTATCTTTTTACGAATTAATTTATAAAGAAAATACAAGTCACGATGAACAAGATGGGTATCAAGAGAGTGTCCAAGGGCTGAATTAACTTGCAGTATAATCATTGAGTGCAACTGTCAATTTATGACGACAAGGTGAGTCTAACTGGAGAAATATTGAAAAACCAAACTACATACCAGCTTCAATCGCAAATCTGCAGATAATAAATACCCGCTGACTCTTAAATGCCTTAAACAGCCATATACTTTGCCTAAGATGTTGTTAACATGACTGCAGCAATTAAATTGTGTGCTCAGGACTACACCTAAATCTTTTAGAGAACTAGACAATGGCAAGGTAATGGTAGCTCTGACGCCTCAAGGTTGTTTCTATAGATCGGCATACACACAAAATTGCTAGGATGCTACTGATTATTACATATATATATTGGTCTATTCAAGTAAATCGGACAAATCATTAATATAAAAACTGAATAAGAGAGTACCTATGATGGATCCTTAGGGTACTCCACAGGAGAAGTCTCGAGAGTTCGATATAGAGTCTTGAACTTTGACTGCTTATTTACTACAGGCTAGTAAACCTCGGATCAGATTAATGGCTGAAGAGGAAGGTGATGAAGAAGCCGATTACGATCTACTGAGTCAAAGGCCTTACTAAGATTCAATAAAACAGTGAAAGTATGCGTTGAATAGACATCGACAGAAAATGAATATGTTCCAAATTAGAGTGAAATATGCACCGGAAGAACGCAATACATTCTTGAAATTAAGTTGGATATGTCAGCGAAATATTCGATTGAAATTATTGACAAAAGTTATTATTATGGTCAAAATTCATACGGCTCACTGTTAGAGTGGCAACCATCATGAAATTATTTATCATGCCCTGATAGAGTTTGTTTTTACGCAAAATGATTATATTTTCCAAAGTTAGGTCAATAGCAGTCACAGACAAGTTCTGCTAGTGACATGCCCAGGAACAAATTGCTTCAATTTATTTATTTTTGTTCATCCAAGAACTAATTCCAAGAAAAATAAATTGTAATCTTCTTAAATGAACTCTGACGTATACCCAACCGGTGGTAATTGAATTAAGTACTTAAAAATGAATTAATTAATGAACTCGCAATTTATAGACTATCCGAACTAACATTCATACATACATACTCGTATATAAAACCCTAAAATTTTTATCGTTTAGTTTAGTAACATATTAGATGAAGCGTGACGCGCATGTACATTACACGAATTTAATAATTTATCCAGCAGAGACTGCTCAAATTAAAATGTTCATAAGTTGCAAAAAAAAAAAAATTTAAAAATACGCATCAGCAATTTTACCACCACAAGCCAATTATTACCCGTATCCAAAGATGCATGTAATCAGAAAATTGTTGAAAGTCCATAAAGGCGTGAAGACAGCTTCTTTGTGAACGATCCGGTGTTTTTCTTCAGCTCTTTCAATGTACGTACACTCGCCATAACAAAGAAGAAATTGAAATATTTCTATAAAATTGACCTTCGCGCCGCAAATATATTATTGTAAAGCAAAATAAGAATTGTAATAATTCAAAGTAAAGTAATTGTTTATCCTAAAGGGATAGTGGTTTAGTGTTAATATTTCTTATACGCGCTAAAAACAATAACTATAAAGTACTGAGGACGTTGTAATGCGGAAGAAGAATATGAACGAACGCAGACAGGTGCCAGGATTCCAGACTTATTTATCCCATGCAAGCAGATGTGCGCAATTAACATAGAAATGAGCGGGCATACCGCAAGATTTATCGCGTTGGCGTACCAGAAGTATCTCGCGTCGCGTCTCTTGATTAGAGAAGCACTCAGCAGCAGCGCAGCGCAGTACAGATAAAGAGCTGGCTCATCAGCAGAAAGTGAGAGCTCGTTAATAATCTAACAAATTACACTTGTACTTGTTCAAACTAATCTCTACGCTGAAAGTGCTGAGGGCACTGATAAGATAATTCTCATTACCCGAAGCCGAGGCAAAAAGCGTAAAGCAGTACGCGGTGCAGTAATATTTACAGCGGCAATGGATACGGGGTAGTGGAAATCTGGTCTTGATCGCTCAAAGCCGCTGTAGAGTAATTCAATCAAATTGAAGACTGAGGAGACCGACGCGACGCCCCTCAGATTTGATCTGCGGCACAACAACGATCAGCGGGAAAGTGCTTAGCAAGTTAGCTGTCCGCAAGACCGGCACGCGTAGGGCAATCAGTTCTAGCGCTGATTCTTTCGCGTTCATATTGAATCGATTAACTCTTAATAACTCCTGTATAATATAGTGAAGTATGATGAAGATGTTATCATATGTGTAGTGAAATAGTCAGAAGTTGCTGTAGTTATTGTGCTAAAATTAACAGATATCGTAGTTATACCACTTTTTTTCCAATGCAATTTTATTCTTAAAGTTCATGCTTCAGGAAGTGAATAACGTGCGATAAAATAAAATTGTGAAAATTACCGAGTTTACAAAAAATAATTAGTTCCTAGTTTGTGTTTTAACATGATATTTACGTCACAACCACAACTTTACGTACTAATGCCCAGGTTAACTTTTAAATCAAATCCAAAATCATATTTGTACAACACAAATATAGAATAAATATAGGTGAGTAAATTATCAATTTAATTAATTATAATTAATTATAAATCCATAAATTACGTATGAACTTAAACTTAAAATAGAAACTTTCATGTGAGGGCGTATTCATGAAAGTTCAAGAACTTCTTCCTTTAAAACCTGAATAACTGGTCAATCATGTATATTACTCGATTTGGATATATATTCAAATTCGAAATTGTTATTTTTTTGAATCTTAGAGATGACATAAATTTGGTTTTTTATTTTCTTATTTTTGCTGTCCGAACGATAATGTGTGCAAAAGCTAAAAAGGCTTTTTATTGTTCATATGGTAGTTGAGAGTCTTATTTCTTTTGTCTTGTCTTATTTGAGATGTAGAACGTTATCCCGTGTTTCAAAACTCAAAATAGATAGAATCTCGGCATATTTATTATCCTTCAAATTTTCGAATCTATACCGAATAAGAAAACTATGTATAGTTAAATGTAAGTACACCTATCAGAAAATTTTAATTTATTTGTATCTATCTCATTTCTTTAACAAAAATCAACAAAATTTCACTCCCAATTGAAATACATCAGCCTACGTATTTCAAATAGAAAAAAATAGTGATTGTTTTTTTTTTTTTTTAAGAAATTTCAAGCGAAATACAAATATCAATACGCAACTCTACTTTCTGTCACTCTTACTTAATCAGCAAACAATGCAAATTCACTGCATGCATGCATGCATATTCATATATGTAAGTATGTAGCAGACTTTGTTATCAGTGAATGACATTTTTCCTCATTGGTGCTTAAACAATAGAATTAGTTAGCTGTTGGCATTATAAAGTAAAATATTTAATTGATTGCACTTAATCTCTTTAAATGTTTAGTTAGTTTTGTATTATTTAGGTATTTATGAATATATATTAATATTAACTTTTGCAAATAATGATCATTATTTATGTGTATAGGCAACATAAATAATTATCATTCAAAGAAATTGAACGACCAATGTGACTAATGCCCATTAAGCTATGTACTTGAATCTCTGTTATGATCATACAAAAAGGAGCGGAGAAAACCCTTTTTAAACTTTAACTCTTTTTAGTCAATTGTTTGGTTGAACTACATGACGGCCCCATGCCCCAAGCTGACGTGCTAGTGAGTCAATTAAATTCAATTTCAAGTAACATTAGATTTATCACATCAGTCAAAATGACTGGTTTTACAAATTGGTTTTAAAATCCCTACTTCACGTTATTTTTTTTTTCGCTATGCTGTATGACATTTGTAGCCACAATTAAATAAATATAATTAAGCGTTTTTTTTTAATCAAAACTTTTTTAAATGACTATTGCACTTTTCTATTTTTCTATGTGATTGAACTATTAGTAGAAATGAAATAAAATGAAAGAAGTAGAAATATTTTTCGGAGATTCTACGTTATATTTGTTTCTTCAAACAAAAATGAGAGGTATCAACTTTTGTAAACAGATAAATTTGATTTACTGTCAACAATAAGTGGATAAGCAATTTTTTTACAATGTAGGCCAGATGCAGGTTCACACAATATATACCTACATATATATATATATTTTTGTATTACAATTAATCTAATACAAGTAATTTATCGTGTTTTTTTTTAATATATAAAGACTGGAAATCCCACTATGCATTTTTCTGTTATTCTGATTGGTTTTGGTAGAAATAGGTATATTTCAATTTCCGATAAATCTAGTGTTAATTCAATAAAGTAATTTATTCCAACAAGTAAAATCCACAGAATGTACGTAAAAAGTTTTGATTAGAGCAGAATACTAGTTGATAATAATAATAGTAAAAGTAACTAATAGTAAAGGATATTCTGCAAATAGTTGATAACTGGCCAGCTATGGGTCTAGATTAGACAACAAAATTACTGATAGCAGATAAGTCCCAACGGTTTTGTATGTGCGAAGAAATAAATATTTGCTCTTAATTTTTTTTTTAATTACCCTATAATTTCTGGGCAATACGCCTGAATGATGTTTATTTTAAATTTGTTTGATATATATTATTTATTTATTTATTTACTATTTTGGAAGTTATAAAAATAGTGAACAGAAACTTCCAATAACATACTATACCTTAGAATTAAAGAGATAAGAAATTTGGATATATTTACAAAAGAAAAAGTTAAAAAATATTAAGAAAAGCAAAAAGTAATAATTATGATAAGAAATAAATAAAAAAAAATTACTAAAGAGAAAAAAAATCTAAAGAGCGTGAATGAACTTAAATCTAGAGGATAAGGAAAAGTAAATATAAGGAATTAAGACTAAAATTCAACGGAAAGTGGGACGCCAACAATACTGCTAACTAGTTAGGAAATGGGTAAGGCAAAGCAGTAGAAAGAAATGGAAAAAGTAAAAGTTGTTAATAACCGATTTTGCAGAGGAGTAAGGTTTTAATAATTGCTCAAATAGGTGATTTTTCTTTCTGAAAGTAGGAAGTCTGAAGAGGGCCTGGATTCTCGAGTTGTGCGAATGGACATTCAAATCAATATTATAGACTAATGTATGATAATAAACTTGATCTTTCAAAATATTATGTAGAAATGTACTATCGAAGTAGATTCTGCGATTTTTTTGTGTTATTAAGTTGTATTTTCCTAATCTTTCATGATACTCCAGATTGGTATTCTTCAATTTGAATAATAATACTTTGGTACATTTACGCTGAACAGCCTCAATTTGTGCACTAAAAGAGTAATACCAAAAGAAAAATTTATTACTGATCTAAAACCAATAATATTACTATATATTACACCCTAGATGAAAATAAATGTAAAATAAAGTAAAAACCCAAAGTTTTGTATGGCAACACCATTGAGTTGGTTAGTCAATTTCTCTTATTTCAAAACATAAAGGTAATATATTATGTATTATAGTCAATGGAGTAGACGGGCCGCGTGTGGCGGTCCTGGTGGGAATTATAGGCGATTTTTGCATTCCTATAATTTGAAAAATCAAATTCTGAGAATCAAGAAACTCGCGGGATGGACTGTCACACTCAATCATTGAATTTGAAAGCATGACAAAAATATAGACGAGGAGAGTTACATGTACATTTAAGTTATAAGCTACGTGATTTTAACATTACGAACAATTGTGTGATTTAATATTTACTTTCTGGGAATTCACTCAGACGATCGGCTGTCTTAATGATAACAACTCGAACTCTACAATAGACTGCATTTTGGGTTTCTGGTGTAGTGAGTATCGTCCTTCACTTTGTATATCATCCGTGGAGGCTTTCTTTGCATAGGTCATTGCCGTCTTTATACTCCAAGCCATGACTCAAAGCGATTTTACTACTTGCAAAATTTAGCATTTGTTCTTATAGAAAAATGCATTACTTTCATCTTTAACTTTCTACATAATGTAAACAAGCCTCTGAACTAAAAGCTTAATTTGTTTGTTTGATTTTTTGTGCATTTAACAATATACTTTGTAATAAAATCGTTTATATTTTTTACGCAAACATGACACTGCCCATAAATGAGAAAATGTGTTGAATTCGTTGAATCGTACTATTCAAAGAATTTGATGTCATGCCTGAAGCATAAAGGCGGCAATGCCTAGGCAGAAGTTTAACGAGAAAGTTATTCAAAACATCAATCATAGAACAATGATTAATCCATTCACAAATAAGTGAATTTTAACATTGTCGCAGAATTATGTATATAAAAAAACATTCAATGTTTTGTTTGTTTCGATGCCTGTTATCAGTACCCAAAAGGTTTAACTTCTCAATCAGAAAACCCTGAATACACACATTTAGTGACCAAAGACAGGAAACGGGGAAGAATGGGAGAATGAGCGAGGACAGAGGGAAAATAGTGCAAGTTGTCTCTATGGTCCAATGCCTAGAATTATATACCATTTTCATTATGTAGTAGGATAGTCCGGTCCAAATAATATTTTCAAAAAAGATAAAGTTTCGAATTTGCGGACAGGCGGTGAGAGAGCATCCCTATACATTATTAACTAAGGACTGATTCAGAAAAAAATTGCACCATTTTTGGACTGAACAATACACCATATAAAAAATTATATTTAACCATTAATTAAATAATCTAACTTTACTCTCAGCCTAGTTTCAAAAACTGCTCATTTATGAGATCGTACTACAAAATAACCTCAAAGCAATTGAAAGTGTGTAAAGTAATTTAATAATAACAATAATAATATGAAAATATACAAAGGGCAAAATTTTTTTAAAAAAAATCTAAGCCTCAAGAAAAAGTATCAATTTAAGGAGCAAAGCAGTTGTATGTGCATGTATTTTACATCTTATATCTTTTATACCGTGTATCTATTATGACTTCATATCCTTATAATATATATATATATCCTTTACATATATATCATATCCTTTTAATTCTTCTTATATATATAATCGTTGGTGCGTCTGTTTGCGAGTGACTTCTAAACGACTTAATTGATTGAGATCATATTCCCACAATATATTTATTTTGTGGAAACGATAGTTCATATCTATACTAAGAACCGATAGGTGGCGCTGTAGTCATTTAATATTTACACATGAACGAGATCCAGCAGTCACGCATTTGGCTGTACATCTTGAAAATGGTCAATGAGTTTACTCCAACGAAAAATAATGAACTGAAAGAGCATTAACAGCACCAAAAGTAACATTAACTGAGCTCTTTGAATTGTGTAAACAACTAAATATTTAGGTCAATTCGCAAGAACATTACTTTATTTTGAAGCTCCAACATATTTCCCATGGAAAAAATCATCACAAAAATGAGACCCACGCAAACAAGGTGTCGCGTTAATTGCTTATGAAGGAATTTTTGCAGCAAATTAATTGGGCCGATATACACTATTCATCCAAAACAACGTTAGTGCACAACACTTGCCGATGCAGCTCTTAGTTCTTTTCTACATCGAATTCGTCAATTATTCGGCATATTGTTAACAACATGTTTTCTAATAAGTTCAACAGAATTATATGAAAAATATAAAGATACAATGAGTAAAGGTATACTATACAAAAATATAAAGATACAATGAGTAAAGGTATACTATACACAGAATTCGAGCAAAAAATCAAGACGCAAATCTTCAATTCACACCAGAAATGATAGCGAAGCATTGGTTATGATAGGAGACATTTGCATAATCATCTCGAATGAACCACTAATAAATTTGGGAATGCCTTCACCTAAACGACCAGCAAACGACTTAGTTGAAAATGACATGCAACGTGAACAACAATTTCATACTAACGATTTGGCTTTGTTATGACAGATAAACAATTGTTGTCAAACGAACAAGAGGCCTTTTATGATAAGAATTAGCAAATGAAGGAGTTTTTTTTTTTTTTCTTGAACGCGCAGGGTAAAACCGGTAAAATGTGAAATGCTTTAACTTATTATCCTTACCAAAGTTAGATCTCACGGTAACGCTTCATCTGGCATTGCTGTAATTTTGTTAGTTGGTAGAAGAACAGCCTATTCGCCTCTAAAGCTACTATTAAACATACAAAACAATGAAAATGCAGCATGTAATATCAAAAACACTCGGGTATGGCTAAAGAGATACACAAATCTCACATTATTATCTGGGATGAATGTGTAATGTCCCACAATGTCGCATAAACTTTCACTGGAAACATTAAATCGAACCCTACAAGATTTAAATTGCAACGAAAGATCATTTGGTGGTGCTCTAATTTTATTGTCAGGTGTTTTCAAGCTAACATTACCGGAATACCCTGAAATAGTTTAACGTATACGGATGAAATCAATGCATGTTTAAAATCATCTATCAGTACGTTTAAGTATACTTCAAGTAATCAAAATATCATGTAAACGCGCATTGTCCAACATCTGCTCTACGAATGCCCCGCTTTGATGAATGACATATCCTGAGTTTCCTATACTTGAGTCAAGTAAATTACAAAATTTTATTCAATTTACTTGAAAAAATTCATGTAGACACAACTTCAGTACTTGAACATTTTTCATTACTGCGAGTTAAGAAAACAGCAAGAAAGATTATTGTTGATAATTCAGGTTATGATTTTTAGCACTTTTCTCTAAATATTCTAAAAATCCGTACCTACGTTTAGAACCTTATGCAGAGTTGTCACAGGTAATAAAATGTCACTTCAAGTAATTTTCAAGTCAAGTAATTGGAATTAATTCAACCAAAAACCCTACTTGAGTTTCAAGTGGATTTCAAGTCAAACACTCAGTATTCATCTAAACGTACTGTATTTTGTGGCGAAGTGTCCATACATTTCCAGTCACAATAAACATGCGTGATACACTACAAAACGATTTATCCGCTGAAGTATTTTCCAAACAATTGCTGAATATTAGTAATGAAAAAATTTATTTTATTGAAAACCCAGAATTAAATTAAAATGTCTGAAAATTTCTGCAACGTTGTTTATTCGAAAAATGCATTATAGTCCAGTCAGTAGAGGGTTTTTGCCCTACAAAAGGTGGGGTAGATGTGATTATTACATATGCTATTTAGTTCCAGTCGCCGATGAAAATCCACATTTTAACCCTGTGGTGGGGGGGGGGGGGGTCCGCCATCGTGGATTAAATGTACCAAAAATTTTTTTTTTTTTAAATAATTCCGAAATGGTTGATCCTACGACAAAAATGTAAAAATATAAATTTGAAGAAGACTAAATTCCCTACATTTTTTGTGTAAACACTTTTTTTGTAATCTGATGTGTAACGAGTATACATACTCGTATAGTACTATTTATACAGGGTGTTTCGTCCAAGGTGGTCCAAAGAACAGGAGGTGATAGTAGTCACTTAGTCAAACAAAAAAATATATGGCAAGGGGGCGCGGTCACTTACAGATCTCATTGTATGCAGAACTTCATAACCTTTCCAACTACCACTAAACCAGCCCCGTACTCCTCTCCCCTCAGAGTTATTGGGGTGTAAACTAAGAATTTCGGATTTTTTTACATTTTTATTGACTTTGACCACTTTTGTTTTTTTTTTTACAAAACGAAATTATTTTTATAAAAACTATAAACTGTGAACTTTCCTCTTTAATTTGATCTATTATAGCCATGTGCTCACTGTAGCCGTTAAACAGTTATTAACTCATAACCTATTCAGGTCATACCCAAATTAGACTATAGTTTTTATAAATTACGTGTTTTCAGTCACTAGGGATCAAATAATCTTTAATTTATACCACGATAACTCCTAAAGGAAGAAGAGTACGGAACTGTTCGAGCAGACGTTGGAAAGGTCATGAAGTTCTGCATGCAATGAGCTATGTAAGTGACCATACAGCGTGAAGTTTGTAAGATACAGGGTATTTTGTGAAAGACTTGCATATTTTCTTAATCGCCCTGTGACTCCGAAACAATTTTTTGTTTGACTAGATGACTACTATCTGTCCTATCACCATGGACAAAACACTATATGTATACATTTTTTTGGAAAAATGTTCACGTTTCCGCCGCTGTAGCTCGTTACACGTCACACTTACAAAAAAAAGTATTTCTACAAAAAATTAAAGGAATTTTGTCTGTTTCAATTTTGTATTTATACATTTTTGTCGTAGGATTAACCGTTGAGGAATTATTTAAAAAAAAAGATGACGTACTGCGCGGACCACCTCAAGGGTGAAAATCTGGAACTAAATAACATAAAAAAAAATCACAACTATCCCACCTTTTGTATGGCGAAGGGCTTATTTAGTCCCTATTGACTAGACTTTTAATAGAAAATGTATTTTCAAATACCTATACGCGACAATCATGGTAACTGTGAATGTATGAGTGATTTTAGCTACTAAAAATATTGATATTGCCGAAATCGACTTCAAAATACCAGAATCGTTACCTGGCGAATTAATTTCGCTTAAATCAATTGACACAGTGGTAGGTGAAAACGAAAACGTAAATTATCCCACTGAATTCTTGAATTCACTCGATTTACTAGGACTTCCACCATATAACTTACGTTTGAAAATTGGTTCACACATAAATTTGCTTCGAAACTTAAATGCACCCAGAACGAGATTAATTATTAAAAAAATTATGGGAAATGTCATTGATGCGACAATATTAAACAAAAAATGCAGGGGAGACAATATTTTAATACCGCCCACCGATGCACCAATTAAGTTCAAAGTTTTCAATTTCCCATTTGTTTGGCAAGACCATAAATAAGTCGCAAGAGCAAACATGCGGATTGGATCTAGAAAACCGTCACGGACAATTATATGTTGGAAAACCATCAAACCTTCGTCTTTATGCATCTGATGAACTAACAAAACATATTGTTCATGATTTAGCGTTAAGATAAACAAAAAAAAAAAAAAACAGTACAACAATAATCAACATTTGTTGCATTATAATTCACTGAAAGTTTCGTACTTAAATAAAAATGTTTATGATATGAAATAGAATATTAACATTTAACATATTTTGCATCAAATCATTATAGTGAAAGTGGAAGCATTTTGAACTTTCATTTTGAATATTTAATTATCAAAATATTGATTTGAGATTTTCATTTATAATGATTCTCGGTTTACAATCTACAATTTTTGAAAGTACCTACTTCTAAAATGTCAATTCTGAAGTCTCATATATGTAAATGGTAGGACTTTATTTGCAAAATTCAATTTGCGAACATTAATTTTAAATTTCATTGCCAATGGTCAATCATCAACATCAAGCAGGTTATTTTTCTTCATTCAAATAAATTATACTCTTCGCTACTTCTACGCTCTTGATCATTCGCCCGGCCAATTTTCGGCCTTCTTGTCTACCCTCCAATTACGCCAACGACCTTCTTCTGTACAAACTATTTTATACAGGGACTTTAACCAAATCAAACTCATCACGCCACCTACCGGAAAGAGCAGAACAACATCTGCCGACCCAGCTAGTTTTTCTATAAAACACTTGGTTATCATTTACGAATATAAATTTTAAAATTTTAATGCATTTAATAACAGCGTCAGCCAAATTTCTTAGAACACAGTATCGCTCCCACATTAATGCTCTTCCTATCCTGCACCACTGAAAACTTTTATTTTGGGCTAAAATAATCAGTTTCATCAAAACCCAAAGCAATTATATATTTAGTAGGGGGTGCCCGCTAGTGTTGTTCGGCGATAATATAGATGCCAAGATGTGTGCGGGTGGGGGTTGAAAGTGATAGCGTGGTTAGAGATGCATAATATCTAAACTTTTATCTAACTCGATCGCGTGATGCCGTACTCTCTAGGGTCTCACTCTGTGTGTGTGTGTGTGTGTGTGTGTGTGTGTGTGTGCGTGTGTGTGTGTGTGTGTGTGTGTGCATACGTTCGTATGTGTAGGAGAGTGAAGCTATAGCAAAAAACTAATTTTGTATGGCAACCCTACGAAGTAGCTGCCCGATTGGTCTCATTTTCGAACATAAATTTCCATTTTTTTAAAAAAAGGCCCTGTATAAAATTTCAGCTAACTACGTCGACACATAAGGCATTGTCCCAAATATATAGTGAAAACCCATACTTTTGTATGGCAACACCAAAAAGCGGTCGCCGATTTGGTCAATTTTTAAACTTAGTTTGCAATTTTCATGAAAACGCCGTGTACAAAATTTGAGCTCTTCACGTCGCGTCGACGCGTTCTCAGAAAATTTCCAAATATATAGTGAAAAATCACAGTTGTGGAGGCCATGCTCGATTTAGACCATTTTTTATTTTTTTTTAATATTGCTATGAAAATACCATGTACTAAACTTTAGCTCGCTACGTCGACGCGTTCATAGGCAATGCCCAAATATATAGGTAAAACGAAATTTTTGTATGGAAACCCTACGAAGGAGTTGCTCAATTAATTCCATTTTTGAAATTAAATTTACATTTTTTTAAAAAAGGCACGTGTGCAAAATTTCAAATCTCTACGTCGACGCGTGGGGTAGTGTCCAAATATATAGTGAAAAGCCATAGTTTTATATGGTACACCAAAAAAAAGTTCGTCCAATTTGGTCCATTTTAAACTTGTATTTGCAGTTTTCATGAAAACGCCATGCACAAATTTTGAACTCTCCACGTTGACGCGTTCTCAGACAGTTTCCAAATTTATGGAGAAAACCCACAGTTTTGTATGGCAACATCAAGAAGGGGTTGCCCGATTTAGACTATTTTTTAAACGTTATTTATCATTGCTATGAAAACACCATATACAAAATTTTAGCTCTCTATGTCAGTGCGTACTCAGACAGTGCCCAAAAATTTTGTTAAAAACGAAATTTTTGTATGACAACCGTAAATTTAAAATTTTTTTTTTTCAAACGGCGTATGCAATTTGAACACTCGACGTTTACGTATATTGAAGGACCATAGTTGTGTATGGCAATACCAAGAAGAGGTTGCTTATTCCAATTTTTCTTTCCCTAAAAACCTTACTCGCACTGTTATGAACATTAAAAAAAAAAACAAGTGAAAAAGCTAGAATTGGTCTAAGACCAATTCTTATGATACCCTAGCTAGATGAATGCCAGATTCTGTGCGAATTTGATTTTTGAAGTGCTTTTTCGCATGTATTTCTAGAACGTTTCCTCGTACAGTAAAAATGATTATAACCAATTTTATATTCTGAAGAACTTTTCAGTACAATAAAACGTCTAGAATTGATCGTTTTTACAGTATACGTAAAAAACCTAAATTTTTATACACCAATAACGGGTTGCCCGATTTAGTCCATTTTTGAAGTCTTATTTACTTTTACTATGAAAACACCGTGTACAAAATTGCAGGTGTCTTCATCGACGCGTACTCAGGCACTGTACAAATATATAGTAAAAAACAAGATCTTTGTATGGCAACCGTACGCAGGAGTTACCCAATTGGTCCTATTTTCGAACTTAAACTAACCTTTTTCTTAGAAAGACCGTGTGTAAAATTTCAGCTCCCTAACTGAACGCGTACTCGAGTTATCATTAGGACGGGCAGACGGACGGGCAGACAAAAGGACGGACGGAGATGAAAAAATAAAAATTACTTTTAATATTATGCGTAGGTATCCAACCCATTTTTCTCTATTAGCATTATTTCAAGGCGTTACAAACGGAATAACAAACTTATTATACCCTTTAGACTTCATCTAGAGGGTATAAAAATTAGCCAAATCGGTCCAGCTGTTCTCAAGTGATGCGATTACTAACGAACAGCATTTAATTTTTATTTTATAGAAGATAGATATACATGGCACAGTTATAGAGGTGAATATAATTTAATACGTTTTAGATATAGACAAACTTATTCTAAATGTTAAATGTAATGAAAATCAGATCATGATCAGATGAAGAACTCTTTTTAAAAACTTCTTTCTTTATATGAATAGGTTAAGTAAAGATAACGAGTGATTCGTATAATGTATGTGAAATTTGTAATTAACCTTCTCAGTCCTAACTGAATTTTGTACTGTAACAGATTTATTTTAAAACTGCTTTAAATGATATCTACCTTGTCTGCCACAACAATCTATTCTTTCTGACCCACTAAACTTTTGTCAAATATCTTCAAAAGTGGCCTTTATATGTATCTTGCGAAGTATAATTATTTTGTATTGACATTCATCCATTCTTTGGTTTTTACGGTTGTTTGTATCTCCAATTTTTATTCTTTTTTGAAGGAGTCAAGTTTGTTGAAGTATAGGTTGAGTTTGTTTATAGCCATGTGTGTGCAGCAAAATAAAGGAGTAATCTGTACAAGGCAATATTGTCCTATTCTTGTTTGAATGGTGTTCTAAAATATACATTGAATAATATTGAGCCTAGGATAGAGCCCTGGAGGATACCAAACTCAATTGTCTTGAGATATGATTTATGGTTTTCCAGTTCCAATGTGTTTACTTGTGTTTGTGTACAAACGTCTATTAAAGAACTTAATTTTATTGAACAAAACCGAAGAATTGCCGCGAACATCAACTCGCTTCCGAGCCCACAGGCAATCTGAATCTCCTTCTTCATCAAGCTAAGCATAAACATTAATCAACCTCATCTAAGAATCTTGACGCCCTGCTATTATCTAAGTTCCCTGTCTCGAGATAAGGTGTAGGCTGTATTCCGCAAACTGTCCTTACTTGCTGGTCGATATGCTTGAGGGACATCAAAATTCGTAATTGCTCTGCTATAAACTAATAAAATAACCCTCTTCGTATTACCCTCAGAAGCGAGATGAATGGACGCATTCTTAGAAAAATTAACCGACTGGGATTTTGTCGATATGATCATAAAAGTTCGGCCAACCTACCCCGCGATATCCTCATAGCGGCTCAGGATAGGATGACTAGGTACTATCTATTAACTTTCACTCTTTTCACTTACTTTTATCATATCACTACTGCCAATGCAGCTACCAAATTCTCATATACATATACGAGTACATTTCATCTTCTCTTATTTCACTCACGCCTCCACTTGACTGACTCGTTTTCTCGATGTTATTAATTGTCACCACTTCACATTCTCAATTCTCCTTACCTAACTGGCACTCTCACCAACTGATTATTTGCCACCAATTCCTCTCTTACTTCGTCCTTTATGGGCCTTCTGCAAGAAATCTGGACGACTAAACATTTTCTTTTATAATTTTATTTTACGAATAATTTTTCTAAGTAGGTACACACATTTCCATTGTTATCATATGTTATGATATACCTTCCCTTTCAAACGTATACCTATGCACATGATATACAGATCTACACACATCTATATATTATTATGTTTTTAATAGACTCATTCTTGTCTTAATCTCTACGTCCATTCCTTCGTACTCTTCTTCACTTTAGTGTCTTCATCGAAAGATATATCGCTTAAGGTGCACCACGGCTTCATTCGTTCAGCGGAATGAACCCACTAATAGGGTTATCGCGTTATTTGTATAGTTGGTGGGTCAGTTATCACATACCCATCCCTGGGAAGTACTGCTTTAACTTGATATGGCCCCTTGTACCTTGGCAAAACTTTCTTCGGTTGACCTCTTGAAACATGTAGATGATCTGTGTGTACAGTATGTGAGGCTATGGGTATTTTTTCTTTATTAACGTACTCCATCACCGTTGGTTTCATATTTGCAAACCAAAATGTATTTCGCAAATTTTCGTACGTTCTAGTGATGCCACAATGTCCTTTACCATCGTGAGCAGCTTTGATAACTGTCCATCTAATTCCTTTGGGTGCTACGAATTTATCTCCACTCGTTGTGTTTTTATATATACGTCCATCCTTAAGTTTGTAGTTGCCCCTAATCCCATGCAGATCTCCGTGTTGTGTAATTGTACCGTCTAGTATTTTGTTTATCTCGACTATCCAGGGGTCCTGTTGTTGTAGAGTTTTTACCCAATCCTCTAACTGTACTCGGACAAGCAGCATTTTGTTGGATACCGGTCCGCATCTGCTCCTTCTTCGTATGGCATTCGATTTAATGCATCAGCATGCCCCATTTTGCTTCCAGGCCGAAAAACCATTTCGAAATCGAATTCGGCTATCTTTAACCACCATCGAGCTATTCGCAGAATTAAATTCTTCTTTTCATGTGTCATTCTTAGGGAGTTGAAATCGACGACTATCATAAAATGCTTGTTTAAGAGATAGTATTTGAATCGCTCCAGACTTTCTACTACTGCTAAGGACTTCAGCTCATAACTGTGATATTTTCCTTCAACTGGAGTCGTGGCTCGACTAAAATATACGACTGGCCTTGAAAGGTCATCCTAACACCTCTGCATCAGGATTCCGGCAATTCCATGAAAGCTAGCATCCGTGTGTAGTTGGTGTTCTGCTTCTGATTCATAAATAACCAATAATGGCTTTTTTCCTAGTACTTCACGAAGAATCCTGAAGGCATTTTCTACTTCTTCGGTCCATTCAAATTTTCGAAGAAGATTGTTGAGTGGTAATGCTAGTTGTGAAAAATTCCTCACAAATTTTTGGAAATATCCAGCGAGACACAAGAATTGACAGACTTCTTTGGTAGTTTCTGGACGTTTGAAATTCTCAACGGCGGCTATCTTTTGAGACGCAGGCTGGATACCATCTTTCAAAATTTCGTGACCCAATAAGTATAGTTTCCTGTTGAGAAAAGTGCATTTATTTAAATTAAGAGTCAGTCCGGTTTCCCTTAATTGCTGCAAGAAATCTCCCAAAATTTCCAAATTTTCTTCAACGGTCTCAGAAGGTATTAAAATTTCATCCATATGTATTATAATCTTATTTCTTTCCATCCACTGCGCTATTTTCTTCATCAACCTCATAAAGACACCGGGAGAGTTAGTAAGTCCGAATGGAAGGTGCTTAAATTCATATTGGTCGCTGGGGGGTCACGAAGTCAGTAAATTTTCTAGTATTTTCCGTGATGGGCACCTGTTAATAACCACTCAATAAATCAAGCGATGTAAACACTCTTTCTTTGCGAGCAAATTCAATGTTTCTTCGATGTTTGGCATAGGAAATGTTTCACGTTTAGTAATAGAGTTTAATTTTCTAAAGTCCACGCACATACGCCATTCACCATTCTTTTTTGGAACTAGTAACACTGGGCTCGCATATTCCGAAACCGATTCTTGAATAATACCTAATTGTAGTAGATCACTAATATTTTTATCCAAAATCGATCTCATCCCGTAAGAACGTTGTATGGATGATAGTTAATTATTTCAGTGCTTTTTAATTGTACCAGATTTGTCTTTCCGATATCTCTAAGATTTTCCGCGAAACAATCTTTAAATTCGTTCAGCAAATTGTGAAGCTTTTCTTGATATTGTTTGTCTGTTTCTAGTGGGACGATAATTTCTTGAATTGATTTTTGGCTTGCTAGTCACGATATTTGGAAATTATTTTCTTGAACTGTTTCCTTCATTATATCTAAAGATTTCCAAGTCTTAATTAATTTGATTTCTGGTCTATCTAATACATTTTTACCAATAATCATTGGAGTTTCCTGTACTCTATCGCCCACTATTATAATTTCTGTCTCTAGAGTAATGTTTGAAATCACTATTGTCTTAAGTATTTTACCGATTGCGCGCGTTTGTTCTCCACCAAAACCTCTGAGTACATTTTCACATGGCATAGGCTGCCAATTATAAGAAATCGCAACATCATATTTGAGAGTAGTGCAATCACAACCCTGGTCGAAAAATGCTAATATTTGTTGTCCGTCGACCTGCTCCAATTTATGATATTCATCGCTTGCAGTTGTCGAAAATCCCCTCATTCATAACTTGTCTCATTCTTTTATAATTATTATAGTCACGAGCGAAATGTCCCGTCTGGTGACACTGAAAACATTTTCGTGTATCTGCTCGTTCCGGTTACAATTATTTACTAAGTGACTAGTACTGTTTCACCTATAACAATATTTAAGAGCTTTTTGACTGAATCTGCTATCATTGAGGCGAAGATTAGGTCCATAATTTCTAATGTTTACGTCTTTCTGCTGAAACGGGCGTCTCTCTCTTCTTTAAGGAAGTTGCGCTGCAGTTTTTGTTTTTCGATTTCTTCATATTGCTTCAATTTTTGGAGTAAATCGGTTAAAGTCTGGCGCCTCGAAGTCATAAGCATATTTTAAAACTGTTTATCGCGTACATCAGAGATCACATAATCTATTATAGTCTTATCTTTTCAATTATTTTTTTTTCCTAAAGTTACTACTTGGTAAAAATAATCCACAATCGACTCACCTTCTTTCCTGTTTTTAGAGATTAATTGCAATAAAATGAATTATCCTTACTGTTGGGAAAATCTTCAATGATGTCCTTTTTTAATTGTTGCCAAGAAGTTATGGTATCAGTTTTACTATTAAACCAGTTCCTGGCTGCACCTTCCAGTCTCACTGAAGCGTAAAACATAGTCGATTCTCCAGACCAACTATATGTTCCTTTAAGGCCATCCATCGTTTTTACCCACTATTCTGCCTTTCGTTCTGGGTATATAGTTGGATTGAATTCGGACACCAATTTGCTGAGCTCATCAACACCAACTCTTATGTTTCCGTTAGCACTTGCACTAGTTTCACCTTTTATTTGTTATCGAGCACTCAATTGAGACGCCCTTTTCAATAAGTCATTCTCCCATCGGAGTAATCTTAGTTCTTCTAAGATACTTTCCTGATTGGTCAGACTTGGAGTTGTAATTAAGTCGGGAATTATTTTCTCATCCGTTATGCCGGGATCAACACTGTTATTCATATTTTCACTTAAAACACTTTTTTCCTGCGCTTTATCCATTTTTAGAGTAAAGAAATAAGAAAATCAACAAATATATATAATAGCATGTATGTAATAAAGTGTAATTACGATATCGTTAACTTGTCACTTACCAATGTATATCTATCCCGAGTGAGCCGCACTTCCGTGTCTTAACACAGTTATCAGATTTTAAAATAATTATTTTTTTTTTCACATCCACTAACATTTACTATTTTTTTTCAAACTTTCACATCAACGAATAAATTTTTGGTTTTGACCCCACACTTGATCTATTAAAGAACTTAATTTTATTTAACAAAAACGAAAAATTGCCATGAACATCAACTCGCTTCCGGGCCCACAGGTAATCTGAATCTCCTTCTTCATCAAACTAAGCATAAACATTCATCTACCACGTCTAAGAATCTTGGCGCCCTGCTAATTATCTAAGTTCCCTGTCTCGAGATAAGATGTAGGCTGTATTCAGCAAACTGTCCTTATTTGCCGGTCGATATGCTAAACTATATTGTCCCTTCGTAATTGCTCTGCTATAAACTATTAAAATAACCCTCTTCGTATTACCTTCAGAAGCGAGAAGAATGGGCGCATTCTCAGAAAAATTAACCGACTGGGATTTTGTCGGTATGATCACAACACGTCAGAATGAACTGATAATTTTGGAGTGCAACACTGGATGACTATTCACGAAATAAAATTTAAATTTAAAAATCATCTATTTATATATTTTATATATTTGCCAACTGCGAGGGTTGAGTAAATTACATTTAATTTACCAATTTTAACATATTTTTAATATGTCTGGATTGACATTTTGTAAGTCATAAACATAAGGGAAATCTTTTTTAAATATTTCCACAATACGTTATTATAATTTTATTACAATTTAAGTCCGCTGCCTGGGAAAACAAAATGCGTCAGCAATTGTAATAAATTGGAAAAAGCATTGTTGAAAAATTGAATAAGAGCGAATTTAATAGAAGAAGTAATGCAAATTCTCACAAGGATTGCTAAAAGTGAGAAATAGGCAATAGTTGAAACAGAGGCAATCATATACAAACTTTATTGCAATAATGCTGTCCGCATTTCACAACTACTGCTCATTCCTTACTTTTGGCAAAACCTCTCAAAATTGTTTGCTGGGGGACAAGAAGCTTTTATATGTGTAGGTGAATCTGAAATGAACCGGAGAAAATATTTAGTTTTATTTTTAACATTCCAATGAATATATGTGTGTGTATACCATTAGGATGATTAAAATACGTATTTTATATAACATTTTTTATGTGCAAAATTCCATCAAAAACCTTTTTTTATTTCGAAAGTGTTTCCCATAAACTCCTGGCACATGATCTCATTAGAACTTGGAAAAAACACTGCCTTTTGTAGTACGGAAATTTGTAAGACGAGGCTCTGTAGTAAGTATGGGATTGTGTAATACGGATTTAGTACTCCGGTATTTTGTGGAACGGGCTTTTGTCGTACGGGAACAAATACTCAACCCGATTCTTCGCTTTTACTTTTCCATTGATGGAAATGCGTTCTATTGTTGCCAATTTTATAGTGTTGCCATGCCTGTAGATTTAGAAACACGAAATGGCTGATATTTATATAGGCAGAGAGTCAATGTGCTCATGGAAAGAAAGGTTAAAAACTTACAGAGGTGTAGAGGCTCAAAAAAGGACAGAAATATGGACTACATGACATGATATAACACTAATGAGACAAAAAATATAAAGGATAAACTACGAGTAAGTAACTAAAGAAGAGGCCCATCAACAATCTTCGTGTCAATCCTAAGGATGTGTAAGCTTCTACGGACACTATAAAATATGTGCATTGCAAGCGGATAAAAAAAAAAATATGCAAGGAGCTTTGGCCCAGTTTTTGAAAGTATGAGGCAAAATTGTATACCAGCAGCAGCATAGTGAGCGGTAGCAATACAAAACAACATTTTGAGATTCTTGATTCCCCAGTAATTCTACTCCCATCTTCGGTTGTCAAATAATTTTATTTTTCGTAAATCTATATCAAGATAATATATTAAAATAAGTACTTTTATCGAAACTACAAGTATTTACCAATAAGCTAATTCCCAGTTTTTGTGCTAGGCTATATTTCATTACCAAACATAAACAAAAATTTACGGTACATGTAGACAGAGTTGCAACCATATGTTAGAAAGTGAGATAAATCACCACGCCAGGTACGTAAAAATATAACGCATTTATACGCAATGTCCTCTCCTTTAATTTTTACTCGTAGAGGATAAAAAGAAATTTTCAAAAGCAAAACACCTGATACGTAAAGGAGAGGACGGTATCCAAAAATTTAAAACCAAAGTAGTCCTATTCTTTGTTTTATTGTTTTGTTTGTCAATCATAGGACATAAAGCTTCCGCATAACCTCCCCGCTCTGCGGACAGACAGAATAGACAGATAACATGCAAAAATCAAAATAATTTTCAATATTTTGCATGGGTGTCTAATCCATTTTGCACTATCAGAAATATTTCTATACGTTACAAATGAATGACAAACTTAGTACACCCAGAGAAAAGTCAAATACGACATTTTTTTAACTATTGTTAATTCGGTATGATATGTAGTTCTAATCAATTTTTACATCTATGTTTTGACTACAGTTATATATAGTAACTTTTAACAAAGTTCAAGTAACAAGTGACCACAAATTGTAGTCAATATATGCGTAACTATTATTCTAATATTTTAACTATATTTGTAGTTATTTGCCACTACAAATCTGGTATCTTATCTACATGAAAATGCTCATGGTTAATATACCCTAGATGAAATTTGTAGGGTATATTAAGTTTGTCATTCTGTTTGTAACGTATAGATATAACGCTGCTAGAGCAAAATAGATTGGTAACAAGCTTAGCAAAATTTACTCAAGAAGTATCTAGTAATTTTTTTTTACTTATCCACCCTTCCGTATAAAAGTTTTTACTTGATTTTTACGCAACGACTTTTGCTCTTAAGCTTCCACACAGACCTAATGCTGAGCAAAATGGGTTGGACAGACACGCATAATACTAAAAGTTATTTTGATTTTTGCATGTCCGAATGTCCGTCCGTCCGTCTGTCCGTCTGCCCGTCGGCACGATAACTCGAGAGTGCGTTCACTTAGAGTTCTGAAATATTGCACACGGGTTTCTAAGAAAAAAAAGTAGATTTAAATTTGAAAATGAAACCAATCGGCCAATTCTGTCGTTTTTCACTATATATTTGGCCGGAGAATGCGTCTACGTAGAGAGCTGAAATTTTTTACGCAGCGTTTTCATGAAAATACATAGTAAATGAAATTTCAAAAATTAACTAAATCGAACAACTCCTTCTTAGTGTTGCCATACAAAGTCTTGGTTTTCACTTATTTAATTTTTATTTTCATCTAGGGTATATTGTGTATTCGGGGCGTAAAATACCACACTTGAACCTCCAATTTTGTTATGTACTTACGTGTGTGCTGTCCAGGTATTGGATATGTACACTGGTCTGGTATTAAGTATATTAGCTAAAACCGTGTGTGCTGTCAAGGTATTGGATATGTACACTGGTCTGGTATTATATTAGCTAAAACTTCACTTAATTTGTCAATACTGCTAATTTTATTTCCTCTTCTTTCCATTCTTTAATACAATCACTTGCGTATGGCTAACTAATTCTACCTTCGGATAAAGCAGCACAATTGACCTTCACTATCACACACCAACACAAACCAACCTATTTCTTCCAATAAAAATATTTAATTTCAACTATCGTCGCTTTTTTTCGGTAATTATAATTTTTCCTTTAAGGATTAAAACCAGAAACGATTTAAATCTGCTCCATAATTTTTAACTCTTTTTCTATCTATTTCTTTTCTCTTTTTTGTTTTCAAAACCCAAGCCCGACGAAGATTTACTTTCCCATAAACAGTAACGCGAGCTGATTCCGGCCGAACTTTAAAATTAACTCTCCTTGACTTGATCATTTAAATTTTCAAGTCTTGTAGTTCATGGTAGAAAAATGGTTAATTAACACTTTCTACCCTGAAAAAATTATTTTCGTTGGACATGTTTTAACATGTGTAATTTGACATTTTCATAAATGCCAAGCCATCTTCTTGCCTTTGGTGCATACATTGTTGTACCCAAAATGTATGCAGCTCACGAGCATTTTACATACATATTAGCTATGTTCTTTTGTGTCTGCAGAACAGGGCAGAACAAAAGATACACATACATTTTCATAGAAGATTTATAAATGAAGCGAACAGAACAAATAGTTCGCTTCAATCGACGGAACAATTTGTTCTCTTCGGTATATGGGAGTGTTTTTGACAAATCTTACTGAAAGTAAGATTTGTCGTGGGGCTTTTTTCTATTGAAACGACTTGGGTTGAAATTTAAAACTTTTATTTTTTCAAAGTCGTTTTGTGGGAAAATTATTTTATTATTTTCAGCTAAGGAATTTGAAGAAATTGCTGATGGCAATTTCTTCGCCTTGCATGGAGATAAACTAACCATGCTTAAAGCATGATTAGCTTATACATATGTATGAGATTAAATAAATTATAGGCTTTTATATTACCCTTTTCAGGTAATTTAGGTATACAACAATCCTTCCACTGCGAAAAAGGGAATTATTCTTTGAAAAGGAATAACTCTTATCTCAATTGTTCAAAGATTTCTGTTTTATGATCCGATACATTATAAGGGATTTTAGATTAATCGGCAGGATCACTATGATTTGTGTTGTGCATGTTGCCACCGGGTGGCAGGGGCCGGTTAGGCTTTTATTTCATGAACAGGGCCAACGTCCTTCCGTGTCGTAGATGGAGACCGCTGAGCCGGGACATTCCTATCATGTGAATTTTCCCTTGATTCTTCATGGGGGCACTGGCTGGTCTGCCTCAGGTAAGCAGCAATTTTATGAGTTGTTTTTGTGCTTTTTTCAACCATACCTTTTACCTTATAGGCGACACTCTGATCATCAATGGGGAATATGGTATCTGTTTATGCTGCGTGGCAGTGTTTTATAATCCTCCCGGGTCGCCATCTGGATCCAATGAGGTCGCAGGTGTTACCCCATCAGGTTCCCTTGGACCTCCACCTGACTATGATGAGGTCGTGGGTGAGCTAGAGCCTCCCGAAGGCTGGGATGCCGACGTGGGATATGCGGATCCAGCAAATTTGGATGCCGGTATTTATGAAGACCCCGAAGACTGGGATGTAGACGGCTATGTAGTGCTCCGATGAGCCATTTTTTTTTTTTTTTTTTCAATAAATATGTTTGTATCTTTCCTATCTTTCTTCTTTTTCAATACAAATTTTAATTAAATTTCTTATATATAGAAAAAAAAAATTGTTCTACTTTAAAAGTTTCCTGTTCCCCTTTCAGGATTTTGGTTTAGTTTTGGCTAAGTTTTTTACTTTGGGTTCGCGCGGTCGTTTGGTTGACTTTGGTCGTGTGTTGCATATTAGTTTTTTTAATTAAATTATTTTTTTTTGTAGGCATTCTTATATTCTAAAAGTCTAAGATTTGTTCCTCTGTCTCTGGAGCTTTCTTGGGCTTGCGTAATCGATAATTTTTTATGAGTCGGCCTAGCCATTTGACGACCAGGTGCAGCCCCATACATGTGATGACAACACCAGTTAAGGATACTGATGTTGTAGCTAGTATATGTGTCGGGTGGTGGCTTATATGTGGAACTAGTTTTTCTAATTTTGCGTCCAGTTCTCTCTCCACGAATTGGGTCTACTTAATTTGATAAGTAGGTCTCTGAGAGGGATATGTGCTCTGAATTGGCACTGAGGCTCTTCTTTTAATGGATTAGAAAGCAGCTTCACTACACATACTTTAGTTATGGGAATGTTTAGTGACGTATGTGTCCGCTTAGGAATATTGAATGATGTTTTTGAAAGTTCTAAGGTCTTGCGATTTTAGTAATAGTATAGCCTGTGTCTGTACCTGGTGCGCTACGTGCGAGTACTGTATTTCGAGTAGCAATGATTATTTGTTATTAATGTATATGGGGAAGCTGTGTATTCGATACAACTTCACTTGTGGTAGATTGAAAATCGGAAGTTGTTCGAATGACTAGCCTGTCTTGGACTTATCAAGGCTTTGTTTCCGCTGTGTGATATAGTACCGACAGACAGTTTTGTGCATTGGGAAAGTTGTATATCGCTAATAAAGTAATGAGAGACACCACTAGCAGATGCAAGTGATGATTTTGCTGGCAACAATTATATCGAGTAAGGCTTGTTGCCTGTACTCAATCTCGACAATTTGTAAGGTCAGGCTTAAAATTATTTCCTGCCTCAACTGTCTCGTCAACAAATCATCAGTGATATTTTGAATTTAATTTACCTGGTTATTTATTTGGCGTTGTCTTTCCTGGAGGGATGTCGATGGCTTTGGAATTTCTGGAGAGTGGTTTTGAAGACACTCATCTGTTGCCTTTTCATGTCGGCTAGTGATTTGGTGTTTGTTTCGAGCTACTCGAGTCGACTGTAGATTTCTTGATCGTTAGCGCTGTCCATGGTACCGAACACATAATGCATTGTATTGCCCATTCCGCGAAAAGAGATTTTGTAGATCTTGAGTTTGGGCCCACTTCTCGGATGATACTTGTTCTGCTCTTGATGTTTTCCAAGAGTGAATGAACATGTTTTTGTTGAACCAGGCACAGCTCATCCGTTTGAGAGCGTTTCAAGCATAGCCTATATACTAGGTGCTCCGCCTATTCTGCCATGTGTCTTTGGTTGTCCAGTTCCATGAGATTGATCTCCGTAATTATATTCCATGTACTGTGGTATACTTGTAGTTTTCCTAAAGCTTCGTACAATACCCCTGTGTTGTTCAGGGGACTCATTATGTAGGGTTCCGTTTGTATTTGTCCCATTGTCAGATGAGGACAGCACATTAACACCAATATATGCTTCATGTTCTGTAGAGAATGTAGGATAGGCTTTATTAGTCAACTAGTCATGATGATTTTGTGTGTATAAATAGAAGACCTTAATTTAATTGTGGAATTTTGTATGAAGGGAACTTATTTGCTAAAGATTTATGCACCAGTATACTACTCGTACTTGGGCTTCAAACGGTTTTTGTGTACGACAACCTGCCGTTTGCCTATTTTGATGGTAGTATTTGTTGGACAGGGTACATTGATTACCAGATATGGGCCAACCCAGATTTGAGACAGTTTGTGTTTTCCACTTTCACTTTTGAGGAGGACTTTATCTCCTAAGTAAAAAGTGAGAGGCCTGACTATTTGGTCATAATATGCCTTTGAGCGTTATTTGCTGGCTAAAATGTTTTTCCGAGCCGTGGTATTAGATTTTTGTAATCTGTATTTGAGCATGTGCTAATAACTTTCGTGATTATAAACGGGTTCAAGATCCCGTTTTAAATTAGATGGGACATCCGCTGTGAGGCCGTAAAGGCAGGTAACATCGGAAATTTCTAATTGCCCATACTATAGCCAATAACTCCTTTCCCCACTTCTCCTTGGGAAATTACAGCTCCTAAGGTCTCGTTACTGGTGTCCGTTTTAAGGTTGAATGGTTCAGAGAAATCTGTATAGATTAAAAGTGGTGGGGAGATTATAGCGTTTTTAATGCTTTAAAATGCTTCTTGGCATTTCTTGTTCCAAGTGAATTTTACATCCTTCCGGAGTAAATTCGTAATTGGAAATGAACTTCCTGTAATGATTGGCAAGTCCTAAAAAGGACTGAACTTGTCTTACTGTTCTAGGAACAGGAAATGTTTGGACGCAAATCGTTTTTCTGGGGTCTGGTAATACAGCTTCGCTAAAGCATTTATGCCCTAGGTAAACAACTTCTCTTCTCAAAAACTGGCACTTTTCTGGCTGCAGTTTGATATTGTTTTCTATCAATTTGTCGAAGACTTTTTTCAGTTTATCATTGTGGTCATTTAGGTTTTTTCCATAAGTGTCATAAGTCATAAGTCAAAAATATCTTCGATTTAAGGTAGCAGAAATGCATCGCCAATTATGTTTTCGATTAATTTACGAAAATCGACAACGACGCCCCACCTTTTTTCACCGGGTGAGTGAATTCCAAGGGCTTTTGCTAGTTTGGACTATCCGCTTGTCTAATATTTCTCGCAATTGCTCGTTTATTATTTGTTTCTGGGTCTCTGGTAATCTATAGGCCTTTTGGTATGGGCGCTTGATCTTGTATTCAAAGGATATTATGGGTGATAGCATTTGTATATGTTATCTTGTCACATTTTAGATAGAAGTTAGCGTTGTACTCATATCAGAGTTCGAATATCGAAGCACAAAAGTTGCATCTGAGTCTTATATTAAAGATTTGAGGACTTCTCTTGTTGTGTTGATCTTGTGTAGGTCTATTTAAGAGGCGTGGACGAACAATCTGTTGGGTCTGTTGATTTTTTCGGCAATCAAGGACGTCATGTCCATAGATTTTGCAATTTGAGCAGAAAGGGGTGTTTTTGCAGTTTAGGCAATCCGAATAAGTGTGACTCTTTCGTTGGCAGAAATTACACGTGATGCTTCGGACCAGTGCATCTGTGTCCAATTTTCTGGTGTTTGTAAATAGTCTTTGTCGTGACTGTGATGAAGCTGGGTTGTTCACATTGCGTGAAAACTGATTAGGGTTTGGATCTCGAGGTGCTGCGAACATAGGTGTGGAAGGCACTTTGTAATAATGAGATCTATACCATGCTCTCACCCCGTAAATCTGGGTCTACTGGGAGCTTATGCCAAAGGAGTCTGGACGAATGTAGCACTTTGTTGCAATTTATCCATGTCCAAGGCTTTTTGTATGAGTACTTCTAAATCACCGTCTCCTGCGTGAGCAAATACTAACACAGATATGGGTTAGTTACTCCACTTTTTAAAGCATTCTTGAAAAAAATCAATCAGCTGTGCTTTCACAGCAGGGACTTTCTAAGCTCCATATTTCTGTATTGCTGGTTCATTGCAAATCGTCAACAACTGCTTCAATCTTGTAATGAAAACGGCCTTGCAACTATAACGTGATTGCATTTTGTGTTTCTGTTCTTTTAGTTTTTTGGTTTTGCTCACTTTTGGAGTCGGCCATGTTTTCCAGTCATCTTAGTAAAACAACGGCGGCTTTCGAGAATTATGTTGCAGCAAGCTAGTTATTTGTGCAGACCTGTGTTAAGTTATGAAAAATCCCCAACGATATCGGGTGAACTTCGAAAAAGTACGATGTCTAAGATCAAGAATTATCATATACTTATTTACATAGACATTTCCACACCACCTTCGAGGTAGAGCGCATTTTTTTTTTAATATGGTATCCTCTGTAGGCCTAATCCATGAAATTTTCGTTTCATTTCGCGTATTATTATAGAAAATCAAATCACGAATTGTCATCCCTTTAGGATATCGTGGATCTACTACTTCTGGCAATAAATTTTCATTATAAAACCAAGAAAGCTTTTCAGTCTTTCGTTTTCCAAAATATTACATCTTTTTCAGTTCTGAAGTCCATACTACAAAGTAACAAACATTTTTCTTTGTAATGTTTAATTGTCCCTGGATTTGGTAATTATATATGTGATCTTTTTTAATCCCAATAATTTTTTTCGTTTTTTTATCAACTGTTAAGAAAGGTAAGAAAGGCAGAAAAGGGACATTTTACTTCGACAAAAACATCTTCGCCTATAGTAGCATCTGGACTGCACGCTAGATACACATATTCATTATCTATAAAGAGTCCACATTTTTCAACCCCTATACTAAGTTGGTTTTCTAACTGTTTTAAGGCAATTTGTTCATTCTCTTGCCCATAAGCAACAGCCCTTGTTGAAATATTATTTCTATAAATAATTTGTTCAACAAGCTTACCAAAATTTTTCTTTCTTTTGCAAACCATGCCAAAATTTGATGCTGTTAGCATATTTCGTCGAACTTCTCTCCATAAGTTACAGTCAGACTGATCTCTTGTAATAAGCTCAATTGTTGTGCCAAGAAAGCTTTTCAGTCTTTCGTTTTCCAAAATATTACATCTTTTTCAGTTCTGAAGTCCATACTACAAAGTAACAAACATTTTTCTTTGTAATGTTTAATTGTCCCTGGATTTGGTAATTATATATGTGATCTTTTTTAATCCCAATAATTTTTTTCGTTTTTTTATCAACTGTTAAGAAAGGTAAGAAAGGCAGAAAAGGGACATTTTACTTCGACAAAAACATCTTCGCCTATAGTAGCATCTGGACTGCACGCTAGATACACATATTCATTATCTATAAAGAGTCCACATTTTTCAACCCCTATACTAAGTTGGTTTTCTAACTGTTTTAAGGCAATTTGTTCATTCTCTTGCCCATAAGCAACAGCCCTTGTTGAAATATTATTTCTATAAATAATTTGTTCAACAAGCTTACCAAAATTTTTCTTTCTTTTGCAAACCATGCCAAAATTTGATGCTGTTAGCATATTTCGTCGAACTTCTCTCCATAAGTTACAGTCAGACTGATCTCTTGTAATAAGCTCAATTGTTGTGCGGCTCGAATGGATTCACGTTAATAAATTTTTTAATTTATGCTTTTCTATTTAAAAGGCTTCAGCATTTAAATCCGGCTTTTCGCATGTTTCTGTACCGTAGTTTTTGTCTTGTTTCCCTGGAAAAAGTTTTCGCCGTTTGAATATCTTGTCGCGGCTATAATTTTTAGCTCTTTTTAGAATTTTTCGTTGTTCTAACTTTTGAAGGCATTTATGTGGACTAGTTTTGAACACTTCTTTATGTAGCAATGTTAGAGGTGCTCCAGTATTAAAGCCAGCAACGGCATTCCTTACCCTAGATGTGTATGAACCAGCTAGAGAGTAATTTATTCATTTTCCACCTATATATTTTGCAATAACAGAATCGCAATGCTCAACAGCATTAGAATCTACATCATGTATTAAGCTTTGCGCATTATATCCCAGAAAATGTACAGTTGTCATAAGTTGGTTAAATATTCCATCACTTGTCATTAGTGGAACTAAGTTGGTTTCGTTCTCAGATTCACCTTTACAAAAATAATTACTTCAGTTTTTATGCTCACCAAACACATGATAGGCAGAATTGTTTATGTCCTTTGTCAAATTAACGTGTTGTTGTGCAGAAGGAAAATTACTCTCATTTTTTCTATATTTTATGGCTTTCAATATTCCGTAGGAAAACCTTTGTAAATGTTGTCCCAGTATTTTTCTCCCCTTAACATTAACATTTTTATTTTTAATAATGTTACTAATTTTCTTTAGGAAATTTCTCAGTAAGTGATTCCTACATTAAATTTTTTTATAAAAAGGTTTAAGTAAGACTTCGAATCTACTATTTTTTTGTACACATTCCAATCACCATCAGCAAACGCGTTGTATCTTATACCATGATTTTCGCCTTCTTTAAATTCTTCGACTAATAAAGCTGATTCCATTCCTGTGGCCTAAGGTTGAACCGGAATTTGCTCATTTTCAAATCACTTGCAAATTATACAGTACTTACTTTTTGTTCCATACCATAATTCCTTTTTTGTGTTAAACCCGACAATAGCTTCGGCTCCCGAAAGTGCTGTGTAATTGCTACCATAGGATCGTTTTGACCAGCAACTATCAACAACAACTGGTATTTAAGCAAAACCATCAGCATTAATGTTTCCTGTCTCCATTGCATCGACTTTTCTTGCTCCATTGCCTCCTGTGTGCATATTTTTACTGCAGATACCCAGAAGACATGCACGGCATATCTAGCGAATACGAAAACTCTTCCAAATTTGAAAATCCACAGCCAATCGATGTAATTCCCATTATTGCAGCATAATTGACTTGCATTTGGGAGTACGATTCTTTCTCATTTGTTTCTACTGAAACTCCCTCATTACACATATAACATTTAGAAAATATTTGGGGCCGAAAACCTGAGTGAGCGTCTCGTTGAAATAATAAATTGGATAGTGAACAGCCAAAAGGAGTATTATGAAGAGTACATAATTGACTCCAAAAGTATTTTATATCCACAATCCTTCTTCCAAGTAGATCATTACATGTAGATGAAGGTCTTTGTCAACTATAACGAAATCATTTAAATTAACATTATTATCTTCAATATTAGCTGTGTTCTTTTGTGTACCTTGTTCTAGAACACCCATATACTGGAGAGAACAAATTGTTCTGTCGAATGAACCGAACTATTTGTGCTGTTCGCTTCATTTATAAGTCTTCTATGAAATTGTGTGAGGCGTTCTTTTGTGTATCTTTTGTTCTGCCCTGTTCTGCGGACACAAAAGAACACAGCTAATGACATCATCATCAATATTATTATTTCTAAGATAAATTATCTTCCCTTACCATATCTGAAGTTAAAATTTCAATGTTACTATTCCTCTTTTTTTCTAGTTTCCTGGAAAATAAAGTTTCAATTCGTGTTTTTAAAATGATAAGCATGCTCTTTTACGAAAACTTTTTAAAAAGCAGATTTTTACATCAACGAAAACATTTACAAAACGAAAACAGGAAAAATGTTATAATCTGTTTAAGACCAATAATATTATACCTTAGGTGAAAATTAAAGTTAAATAAAGTGAAAACCAAAAATTTTGTGTGGCAACATCAAGAAGGGCTGCCCGATTTATTTCATTTTTGCAATTTTATTTACTATTGATATGCAAATACAGTGTACAAAATTTCAGCTCTCTACGTGTCGACGCCTGCTAAGACAGGGTCCAAATAGTAAAAGAGTGTCCAAACAGCAAAAAAACTAGAATTTGTACTACCAATTCTTACGATACCATAGATGAATGCCCATATGTAATTTCGTATGGTCGTCACCCATCTGCGCAAGTTTGATTTTTGAAGTGTTTTTCTTATATATTTCTAGAACGGTTCATCGGACAGTAAAAATGATTATAACCAATTCATAGCATTTCATATTCTGAAGAATTTTTCAGTACAATAAAAACGTGTAAAGCTGACCCTTTTCACAGTATACGTAAAAATCCTAAATTTTTATATGGCAACACCGGGAAGGGGTTGCCCGATTTAGCTCATTTTGAAACGATATTTGCTATTTGCATAAAAAAATCCGTGTATAAAATTTTAGCTCTCTATGTTGATGCGTTTTCAGACAATGTCCAAATATATAGTGAAAAATAAAATTTTTATATGGCAACCCAACGAAGAAATCATCTGATTTGTTCAATTATCGAACTTTAAATTTACTTTGTGTTTTAAAAGACTGTGTAAAAAGTTTGAGCTGTCTAAGTACACGTGCTCTCGAGTTATGGTGAGGACGGATAACAGACAGACGGACCGACGGATAGACTGACATGCAAAAATCAAAATAACTTTTAATATTATGCAGGAGTGTTCACCTTGCTTTGATTTCTTTTTTTCACAATAACTATGCCGTTTTTAATTACTCACTTTCGTAAATTCAGTTTCTTTATAGCTCTGGAACGTTTATTTCCTCCTATACAGGGTGTTTCCCACTAGGAGGTCAGTAGAGCGGGAGGTGATAGTACTCAGATAGATGAACAAAACATTGTGTGGCAGGGGTGGAGGGGGTTGGGGGCCATATCAACCGTTTGAGAGTTACAGGGTGATTAAGAAAAAAAGCTAGTTTTTCACAAAACACCCTGTATCTTAAATACTACAGGGTGCATGGTCACAGTTAGGAGCTCATTGTATGCAGAGCTCCATGGCCTTTCGAACGAGTGCTTCACCAGCCCCATACCCCTCTCCTCTCAAGAATTATGGTTGTCCGACGAATCCTTCTAGAGATATATGCGAAAAACCACTTCGAATATCATATTAGACCAATTCTAGCTGTTTTACTTGTTTTGTAATTACTTCTATCGTACGAAAAATACTGCCTCCTGTAGAGCAGCTTTCTTTATTTAATTTTTATATTAGTTCAGTAGTCTTCAATTATAAAATTTAATTTAATAGCATTTACCGAAACGGGGACTATATAAATCGATTTATTTACATAGTATAAAAACTAGGAATATCTTAATCTTATGGCATTTCATTTATAAAATATGAGCCTAAGCTATTGCAACTTCGTAATGGGGGTAAAAATTAATCATTTATTGTCTGTCATGAAAAAATCCGTTACGTAAAAAGTCTATTATAGAATGAGAAATCAACAAATTTTAATGCTGCTGAAAGTGGGTTTTTATTTATTTATTTATTTTTTTTATTAGGAAAAATCCAGCATTCAGTAACTGAACAGTGTCACTTTATATTGCATTTCTAATATTCCCACTGTATGCTTATTGAACTCATTTAATTTACGATCTGAGCACTCAAAATGCTCCAATCCAACTAGTGAAATTACACAATTGACGCTGAATTATAAAGTGACAAGTTTGGTATTCTATCGAGAAAGTTGAATATTGATTTCCAGCTTATCTACAATGGTAGAAATATTTCATTGCTATCAAATGATTATGCTTACTTTGCAAAAATTTTAATCGTAGTGTAATATATCAAATTCAAATATTTATCAATTAATTGCTCTACATACATACATTCTTTCCTGTTTTTACTCGTCGCATTTATTTGGGTTATTTGGGTACATATAGTTTTTGTTTTTGTTTTGGTCAATGGTGAAAAATAATGACGCATAAGAATCGAGTGACCTTTTCGCGGATTTTTTTTTTTTTAATTAATTAATCAATATAAAAAGATGATTGATCTTTGTTTTAAATACGATCATGATCATTCTAAACTCAAAATGCGAGAAGCATTTATACTGACAAGCACTATAAGGTGATTAGGAATTTGGAGTACAAATATATGAAATGCGTTCAATTTTAACGGAATAGCGATTTATTACATGTTGAAAAAATCAGCCAGGTATGGAGTTCTCAAAAATATCAGCACCATTTTCTTTCCTTGGTTCATCACATGGTGGATATTTTCTACAAACGAGTTTCAGCTTACTTGTGTTATATTGGCTGAAAGACATGAAGAATTGTGCAGTGTTTAATTGAAAAAGCAACCCTGGGTTAAAAACATTTAATAAAAACCTTAATTTCTTCCGTTTTCCTAAGTGTAAATCGCTTCGGGAAAATTGAAAGTGTTTATGGCAAAACAAATAACTTTTCAACTGATTCAACAATATCATCTTATTGGCGCAATTTGGTGAAAACAATTAAAATTGAAATCTTTCGCAAAGTCGACACAGTTCGCTGTTGGCCATGTCCAGTGACTGCATGAATAAACAGTCAGAGCGGTTATCTGGGAAGATCAGTTAGTTTGCGCATCTAGAAAGGAGAGAGCATGTAGAATTCTTTCACTTGCCTCATACCACGCACTCCGCCGTAGGAGAGCCAGTTGCATGTTATCCCATTTTTTAGTTCCCCCTAAACTGGCTTTCAGTTGGCCAAATGTTGAGTAAGGACCAGTATACGGACTGTCGGTTGTGATTTTATACAGATCGTCCACTTTTTCATTTCCATCCACTCCTTCGTATCCAAGAACCTAAAGCAAGAATACTTTGTTGTTCCTAAATAATAGCTGGAGTTTCTTGTGGCAGATACAGACTAGTTTAGACTCAAAGTTTTGAGAAGACAAAGGCAGGATCGCAACTTGCATATCTGAGCAAATCTAGATGTTAGAATTCTTGCAGCCCCTGTTTAGATATTTCTGAGCTCCACCCTAAATAGCGTAGACTTCTGGCTAAAAATAGAACATGAAGCACCAAGCGAAATAGAAATAGAAAAAAGTCCCAATTCCGGGCCCACCATCCCTGCGCCTATTTTGTTAGCCTGTCTGTCTAATATCTAGCTTCTCTCATTAAAGGTTACCTGGTAAGCTCTTTCGAAAGAAAGTTTTTGGTCTATAACATCCGTTGGAGCTTCTAGGTCTTTAATGCGGACGTTGATATGACCTACTACGGAAGAAATTTGCTCATCTGACCTTTTCCTTCGAAGCATGCTAGCCACTATATCTCTCCCTGGATGAGGAGGTGTAGTGGCTGAAAGCCAAAAATGGTGATTATCTCCATCATTATAGGCCACCAGCCGTTAATCTTGTAAGGAAGTATGGATCCGATTAAAGCCTGAAAGTACCATATTGACATTTTGGGATTCAGATCCAACTTTTTTCCAAAAAGCTTTAGGCATGATGCGAATGCCCTCATAGCTTTGTTGGTTATCATTTTGAGATAATGACTCCAGGTAAACTTGCTATCTAGGATTATTTCTAATTATTTGACTTCTTTGGAATATTCTAGTGTAAGTCCATTCAACCTAGAAGCTGGGCACTAGAGAGGTTCCTTTTCTGGTGAAAGTGACCATTACGGTCACGGCTGAGTTTATTGATAGTCCCATATTCTGGCACTATCTAGTAAAAAAGTTAAAGACAGTTTTCATATGCTCGGGTAAAGCTGATTCAAATTTGCCTTTAACACAAATGAAAATGTCATAAGCGTATCCATTGACCTGAAAGCCGGCCGCTTGGAGTAGGTTTATATGCTTATCCAAAGCAAAGAGCCATAGCAGTGGTAATAAAAGTCTGTCTAAATGGCAGCCTTTAATGACTTGGATTATTGCAGATTCGCCGTTTAAGGTAGCTGTTATCCAGCATATGGCCAATTCATCTGACGATGCGGGTTTTCATGCCTCTTTCTTCTGTTACTGTCTTGATCGAGACTAATAGGTATGACTATGAAGGAACATATTAGGACCTGCGTATCCTATGAGGCTTTCTCGACAGTTCATCCGATAGATTGGAAAGCATATTGATTTGCCAACTTTCGAGGGACGTCGTTCAAATATAGTTGTCTATTATTTTCTCTAGAGTTTTCAAAAGAAATGATGTCAGACTAATAAGCCTGTATGATTTTGCCTCACTTGGTGGTTTATTTCCCGTTTTCGGGATAAAACGCCCTTTGTTAATTTCCATGTCTTGTGGATATATTCCATGCATAAACTGGCCCCAAACATATCAGTCAAAAGGCTTTTAGTGAATTCCAGCGGTTCCTGTAGTAGCGCTGGAAATATGTCGTTACCATGAAGTCATGAAATTCTATAGGGAGCACCTCTTGCCAAAAATCACTCCAGCTCTCTCTTTTGGATCTCCTGAGCTCTTTATCATATTGTATAGAACTAATTACATTCCACGGATATAATTTTAATTCTTTTATCGTATTCGACATAGAGAGTTATACATGGTATGAGTTGAGAAAAATGCTTATTTTGAACTTGTTATTTTCTAAAATATTTTAAAGGTACAAGTAGTATTATAGAAACGAAATCTTGTTTTGTTAAATTCGAACGAAAAATAAATAAAATTCAATTACTTTCTTTTTTTAATATCTACATACTAAAATTATACTACAACAGTACGAGTATAAGTTTAACCGTTATGAAAACTTTCTTTTGCAGAAGTGGCTAACAGCCATGCTTTTAAACGATGATCGAACCATAACATTTTGGCTCATCTCGACGTAGCTTTCATAAATGCTACATCACCAGGTAAGACTAAATTAAATAGAAGAATACATAGAAGTAAATGGAAATGATGGATAATCTAATATGAGTGTATAATGAATTACATGAAGAAGTTTAAATTTTTATGTTATCAACTTAGAAAAAATTATTGGAATAAATCTGTGCCAACAATCGGAACAAATTTCCTTTTTGGTAAAATAACCTTAAAACCTTAAAAACAAGGATTTCCAAATGGACAGAAGCTGATTGTAACTTGTGATAACCAATCCATTTACCAATGTGTGTCAAACTTCCCGATATTACCCCATCAAAAATCTTTTCAAGATTGTTGCTTTGACACTCCAGAACCCAGTATCCACAGTAATTTTGCATTTATGTATTTTAGTTTTTTTCTATTTTACTTTCTTTATAGTTACAAATTTTACTTAATTTTGATAATAATTTGAATTGTAACCTTACGCACTTATTATTAGGACTTTATTTTGGAAGCTACGATTAGTGATTTGTACTAAGTTCTTCAAAATTATGGTTACGACATTTGGGTTATGGTTTGGAACAGTTCTAGGTTTTCTAAAATTTCAATGCGTCACAAATGAAGAGAATGTAGACATGCTCATTACTTTATGGTGGAGGTAGAAGGAATACTTCTTTAGGTCGTTCATTAGGCCGACAGACCTCTTCCACATATTTAGACGTTTGGAATTGCCCACCAAATATTAGCGGAGACCGAATTTTTATGCCCTCGTACATATGAAAGAGGTAGGGCACAAGAAAGAAGAATCGGAACTACGATTGGATCGAATTAACCATGTTATAAAAGAGTTGAGGTAATATGATACATTTAAACTCAGATTCAAGGTCCTCATTTCGTCAAAATCTTTTTTTGTATATAAAGTAAATATAATGAAGTCATTTGATAAATGTTCACATAGGTACACTCCAAAACGCAATTAACATAGATATTTGTATTGAAAGTATTTTTATCAATAAATATTCACGAAAAGATAGGAATTCACATACCTTAATTTTATACAAAACTCATCGGTATACAATCTAAAAGAACTTTAAGTCACCATAGTCTGGAAAAAAAATTGTTTTAGTTACAATTTTATTTTGATCAATTCTAGATACTGACTATAAATAGAAAACTCTGACACCCTAACAAGATGTACCTGGTAGAATGTTTCCACCATTGCATCGTATTCAATCTACAGAACAAGAATTAATTAATTAATTATATATTTTGCGAATAAAAAAAATATCGAACCTTTGCATGCAAACCAAAACTTAAACACATTCTTGGCACCAAACAAGAAATTCTACTTCGTTTTTGAGATATGAATCTTTAAAGTCACCGTAATCCCAAAGTAACCTGAACAAACCATCCTTTTCTACTTATTTTTTGTGATTTTTTCTCCCTCCCCTCCCAAATTCGTTGCGAAAACTTATTTTCGACGGCAAAAACTTCTGTCTGAAAAATTCATTTCATTACTTAAACGAATTGCCGATGAATCCATTTTTTTTTTTATGGATGCACGTTTATAGAAAATTATCTATACGAAATTTCAGATGTCATTTATCGGCCTACTTTCCGTCATGTACCTACGGTCTTTGACAACTCATACACATGGCACTTGCCATAGTGTCAGCAATTCAAATATCTCTTGGCATTTTATCCGAATGAATTTGACGGTTTCGTTCAAATTCTGCGCCAATTTAACCGCGACAACTCCCGCAAAAATTTGGAAATTTGCATTTTCCATTTTCCAAGTAAGCTAATAAAAAATCGTGGATTTTACTTTCTTCTGTATCTCGGCATGTGGGAGGGTACTTTTTGGAAAGGTCTCAGCAACTACATAACAAATACTTACTTACTGTTTTTCACCCTGCTTTTCGGTCGATTTGGCGCCAAAAACCATTATTTTTTAATTACTGAATCCATATCTTTGCTTAGTTATGTAACCTCTCGGGACTTTCTGGAATCATTTCCAACATATTATTATAAGCATATTAATCCTTGGTTTTTCTGTTATTTCAAAATACAAATATATATAAAAGGGCTAGAGCTTCCCAATAGAAAAACAATACGGTCCCCTCAGTGAAGTGCTCCCATACAAGTTACTTTAGGTATACGGTGACTTTAAATTCATATCTCAAAAACAAAACCCAAAATCATCGTAATTTTTTGTATGTAGATAGATACAGCCTCTAGCTTTAAAATAAAAAAGTGCTAGAGGCCCCCAGAAGAAGAAAAAATAACGATATATTCCAGTCAGTGCAGTGCTCCCAACAATTGCTAATTTGTATGTCTTGTGCGACATTTTGTAAAATATCCATGTGTTTACCCGGGTAAATAGAATCCATTTTAGTATGAAAATGCAGAAAGTGGGTAAAACGTGTATAAACAAAAGAATCTAATTCTTTTTACATATTTGTATGGAACATAAAAAATATTCCATTATAACAAATATGAGCAAATGATTTAGAAAATGTCTGTACCTAGTACCTACACGAAATATTCTAAACAAAAATACCTTATATATACCCAGGCACAGACGAGCGGATGAGGGTTAAAAGAACCCCACACCTGACACCAATTTTATTGTTCATGTTCAGCCAGCAGGCTAAACTAACCATTAATATTCGGTACTCCGTTCCTTTTCTCGTTCTGAATGAATCTGTATGAATCGACAGAACGATGTCATAATTTAATTCAGTGCTCATAGAAAAGGAACGAAACAGAACCTTTGATAAAAGCAAGTATAAATTCGTAAAAATTGTTGTTTATGAAAAATAAAGCTATTTTCTAGGCAACTTAAACTCAACTAATACCACTTCGTCCAAATTGTAAACAACACATTCACGAATACAAATTAAAATCGTTCTGCTTAAATCCGGGAAAAACTCAGTTGCATTTAGAACGATTCGGAGTCCGAAAAAATCGATGACAGATTGAAACTACATAAGTTATTCGGCCCGAGAAAAAGAACGACATGGATTGAAAAAATTCATTCTGAGCTTGAAATGGAACGCAGCACGGGTGTTTCTTTTTCAAAATACTTAATAACGGAAGATCTTTACAAATATGCTTTATTAAATCTTTAATTTATAAACAAGAGAAGAGAATGCGACCGTTTCTAGATAGATGTTAAGAAAAACGTATATAAAATTATAGAAATTTTTGAATAATTACGTTATTTCTATTAGGAACATTGTGAATTCAATTTTTTGGTTAATGTTTCTTGTGATATTATTACCTTATACGAACTATTTTAATTATCATATGAAGCATTTGTATATGCTCAATAAAATGTCACAAGAAATAGACGAAATTTTTTAACAGTATCTGACCAGAATCACGTCGCAAACAAAAAAGTGCTATTTTGGTCAATTAGAAGAAAGAATGTTGAAAGACAAGATAAATAGTGTAAGGAATTAAAAATTACAAAGTTCGCGAAAAATTACGTACAATTTCCAACTCAGATTACGCCAAAGCAGTTGATCTGTGCAGAGCAAGTGGAATAGCTCAAAAACAAGCAATAGATATTATATGAGCAAAATAATTATAGTCAGATAATCGAAAAGTGAAGAGAAATTTCAGGAAGAATAAAAATGAAAGGATGATTCATAACAAAGAATCAGAAGTGCTCCAGTTTAATAGATGCGAGACTAAATATGGTAAACAAAATTGCCCAGCATGTAAAAGACAATGCAAAACATGTGGCAAACAGGGACATTTCATAGCATTTAATGTACAAGACAAGGAAAACTGTACAGTTTTTACACAAGAAACTGTCAAAGATATCAACGCTGATATCATTTAGTGACTACAAACAAATAGGGAAATTACCAATGGATTGCTATATAAGAATGAAGAAAACGAAAATAAACTTCTTAGTTGGTCCATTAAGTTTTACTCTTTCGAGACCTATATAGAGCCTACAGAAAATGTTTCAACCTTAATTAAGCAGAGAAAATTAAAATCAAAATTTCATGAAGAAATTCTAAGAATATACTGTGTGTTTCGATCGGCAGCACAGGGTGATCTCATCAGGACATCAAAGCTACTACGAAACCAAGTCCAGCTGTCTCTTTAATAGTCAGAGTTAAGTAAAAACGTAAAATACGTAGTTGCATCGATCCTACCGAAAGAAATACGAATATCGGGCAGTAAATATTTCACCCTGCTGGAATAAACCGAAGAATTTTGGAAGATTAAAGTTAGTGAAAAGGACACAGGGTTATCTCACATTTTCAACACCCTGGAGAAGATTTTCCTGCAACAGACTTCCAGTTGGATTGTCATCTGTACCGGAGGTGTTCCCGCAAATAATGACAGACATATTACAACGAGCAAAATTCTTGGGTCACGTGCTAAGTGAAAAAGGCTTGGAAATCGATGATAATAAGGTGGAAGCAATTAAAACGCTAAAGGCACCTAATTCAATGAAGAAACTTTTGACGATTCTAGGTATGATTACCAATTTGGGAAAGTTTATAAATAACTTGTTATTATTCACGGAGCAACTTAGAATTCTATTAAAGAAGGAAATGGAATGGAGATGGGAAGCTGAGCATTAAAAGGCATTTGAAAAGATTAAGAGAACTCTATTGCAAACACCAGTACTGCGTTACTACGATTTCAACGAAAAAGTCGCATTGTTGTTTGATGCTTCGTCGAAGGTACTAGGAGCTGTTCTGATGCAGAAAGGACAGCCAGTGACTTATGTTAAGAAATCGCTAACGTAAACCAAACAAAACTATCCCCAAATTCTAAAGGAAGTGTTCGGTATAAGATATGGATGCAGGAAGTGTCACGATTATATCTGGGGAAAAGAGATAAAAGGTGGATATGGACCATAAGCCATTGGAAACAATTTGGAGCAAATCACTCATGTAAGCATCGCCCAGATTAAAAAGAATTCCATTAGATTTAAAAGAGTACAATCAGAGAATAGAGTACAGAAAAGGAAGCGAGCTGAAAATTGCGGCTACACTCAGTAAAAATTGTGAGAACAAGCAAGAAATCGACGAGGAAGAAGTAGAGATACACCTGATTCTATCCATGTCAAGTAGTGCAGCATAAGAATTCAAGAAATCAACGATTAAAGATACGACGTGCCAAGTACTAATTAAAATTATTACAAGAGGTTGGCCGAATGGGATAGAGCAGGTTCCGAAAGAACTGATAATATATTTTTCCTATCGAGGCGAACTATCATACTGCGAGGGATTTATCTGCGAGGAGATAGAGTTATGGTTCCAGAGGAAGAACGATCACGAGTCCTCGAGTTACTACGTAAGGGACCAGGAAAGGAATGAATAACAGCATAACAGAAATGGTATACAAATGCAAAATCTGTCCGCACACACAAAAAAAAAATAAAGGAGACAATAAAGATGAAAAGGATCCCGAAGCTCCCATTTGAGATAGTATCGTCGGATGTATTTGACTACAAAGGTGAACAATACTTAGTATTGGTGGACAGCTATAGTGGATATTTTGAAGTCAAGAGGATGTACAGGTCGGCCAACAGCAAGCGCAATGACAAACCAATTTAAGATTTGGTTGCCATACACGGAATATCGACGGAGTTCCAAATGTTTACAAACTAGTGGAAGTATGAGATCTGCACATCAAGTCCAAGTTAAAAATATGTGGACATAGCTATATGTCTGGTCAAGAAATATGATCTGAGTGATGAGTACTTACAAGTAGCTCTGTTGATGTCCTGAAATATTCCCAGGAACAGTAAATTTGGTACAACAGCTTCGAGACAAAAACAGAGGTCATACACAGATAGAGAAGTCCAACATCGGTCGAAGGTGGCATAATAAACACAAGGAGGAGCGTCGTCTCAGAGGATGGAACCTGCAGCACCGGGAACAGCAACTGCGAAACGAACTCTCAGCAGCCGGTGATGCAGAGCGATGTCAAGCACTCGAGATCGAGAAGACTCATCTGACCGGTCACAAATCTTGACCTTTAATTTACATTTTAACAACAAGCAGGATGTGCGATTACGGCGATATCTCGGGCTGATTCGCACGAGTAAAATATAGAAGTAAGAAGAACAGTCGAGAGTTGTCAGGAGTAATATATGATAATAAAGTGCGTCTGTCTGTCGGTCTGCCTGTGCGCACGATAACTCGAGAACTCGTTCACTTAGAAAGCCGAAATTTTGTATACGAACTTTAAAGAAAAGGTAAAATTAAGTTCGAAAATGAGACAAATCGGGCAACTCCTTTGTGGGGTTGCCATACAAAAATTTCGTTTTCCACTATATATTTGGACACTGCCTGAGAACATGAACATGAAAACTTGAAAACATGGTGTTTCCTAGTAATAGCAAAAAAAGTCAAAAATGGACTAAACCGGGCAACCCTTTCTTGGTATTGCCATATAAAAATTTATGTTTTTTACGTATATGTGAAAACGATCAGTTCTAGACATTTTTATTTTACTAAAAACTTGTTTAGAATATGATATCCTATAAAATTGGTTATAATCATTTTTCCTGTCCGACGAACCGTTCTAGAAATATATGCGTAAAGTCACTTCACAAATTAAAATTACACAGATGGGTGACTATACGAAATTTCATACGCGCATTCATCAAGAGTATCATAAGAATTGATCTTAGACCAATTCTATCTTTTTTACTTGTTAATTATTATTTTTTTTTCGAATTAATTATTATTCTTACTTATTATTAATATGTAATACATAAATCCAAATTATCTCATTTTAGAAAAATGTTTGAACTATTCGTTCTCCTGATGACATGCATTGTGATTTTGTCAGCAGTTTTGTTAAATATGAACTTTGATAAGATTGTCGTTAATTTGTATGCTGCATGGAACATAAATAAGAACACAAAAGCTGTATGGAATATTCCTGGACCTCAATATATTCCACTTGTTGGAACGAAATGGATATTTTTCTGGAAATATAACATTTTGAAATTGCATGAAGTCTATGCAGGTTAGTATTATTTTTATTTTTATTTTACTTTTACAATGAATACAATAAAATTATGTGTTCTTTGTTTCCAGATTTAAACACAGAATATGGACCTATTGTAAAAGAGGTAACAGCTCTGGGGATGCCAATTATTCATCTCTTTGAGAGAAAAGACATTGAAAAAGTTCTAAGATATCCTAGTCGATATCCATTTCGTCCTCCAACGGAAATTGTATCTCGTTACAGAAAATCACGACCCGATAGATATGCAAGCGTGGGAATTACTAATGAGTATATTTAACCATGATATTAACGTTTATTATTGACAGATTGCTAAGTTTTTCTCAGGCAGGGTGAGAATTGGTATCATTTGAGATCTAAATTGACCGCTCAAATTACTTCACCTAGAATTCTACAAGCTTTTCTACCAGCACTTAATCAAATTTGCGATGACTTCATCGAATTATTACGGAATAAGCGAAATCCTAAAACATTTTATGTGTGTGATTTTCAAGATATTGCCAACTTAATGGGCTTAGAAGCTGTATGTACACTAATGTTGGGAAGACGTTTAGGATTTCTTGGAACAGACTTAAATCAACCAGAATATGTTCGAAGTCTTGCTAAAGCAGTTAAACAGCTCTTCATATCACAAAGGGATTCTTACTATGGTTTGGGTTTATGGAAATATTTTCCCACACAAACGTACAAAAATTTTTCCAGAAGTGAGGAAATTATTTACAAGTATGTATCACTTGCAGTACTTGCAATGAATGCATCTGTATCTTTTAAATACAGAAAATAAAATATTTCAAAAATTGGAAAGGATCCATCGAATATTTTTCTTTTAAAAGTAAGATATCTTGTTAATCAGTGAAAGTACTACTTAAAAACTTAACTTTATCATGGATTACTTCAATTTTATTAATTATGAGATTAATTAAATGCAATTATGTTTTATGTTTTCATTATCTTGGTACTAATTACATGTCTGTGTCTCAATCAATCTATACTTATCTACATTTATGAATGTATATATAGATAGATATTAGAAATAAATTCCAGTTGGAACTCCGTAATTCTAAGGCTTTTATAATTAGAGAATGTTTAATATGCCGTGGCATATGATTTCATTACACCGTGCCCAAATGCCGGCCTTCGTAATGTGGTTATTTAATATTTATAATATGGCAATATATATAGATTTAGTGGAGATACAATTTCGGTAGCAATAATTTTTTTTTTTTTTTTGAAAACCTCGCCTAGACAAGAAGCCTGTATATAAATCTTTTTTGGCGGAGACGGCATCTAGATATCAAAAAAATCAAAATGGCAACAATTTTGATGATTTGATAATTTGATATAATCATTTACGAATTCCCTTAATTTTAGTACATAATTGCATACTGCAATATATGACGGTAATTATTTTCTATCTCTGCAAAACTGATGATGTACACTTATGTAAGATATTTCAAAACTTTGAACAGATGTACGATCATTTTTTTAAATATTTTGTGTTTACCTCCTTTTGCAGCAAGGAATGCATCAATTCTTCTTGGAAATGATGTTTATGCACTTTATAATTTTTTTTTGTGGTTCCAGGGTTATTACAACATACTGCTTCATTAGACAGACTACTATTTTGTTCATCTAACATTTTGCAACCTTCTTGGCTTTATGGAAAGGGTTAGAGTTATGCAATCACAATTTAGACAAAATTCTATATTGGGCCTAAAGCATTGTCCCTCTGACAATGTATATCCGACTTGTACCTTTTAACAGACCATACCATTATTATTAGATGATGTTTCACTAATTCTATCCAACAGTCTGCCTTATATTTTTCGCCCGACCGCCACATATGTAAATTAAAGATGAATATCATTTTTTTTTTTAATTCAGATTAAATATTTTAAAAGGACGTAGAAATAATAATAAATATACAGAAAAGCTGAGACTCTGTTCGTAACGCAGACGAATCACAGCATGCTTTTTTTACTAAAAAAAAAAAATATTTAAAAAACTTAAGAAAATCCCAGACTATCTGTAACGAATTTGAATCCCAGCATACTTTTTTATAGTTCCATACCCAAAGGGTGCCAACGGGACCCTATTACTAATCTCCCGCAGCCCGTCCGTCTGTTTGTCAGCAGGCTGCATCTCATGAACTGTAATAGGTAGGCAGTTGAAATTTTCATAGAGTGTGTATTTCTATTGGCGCAATAACAACAAAAACTAAAAATAAAATAAAGTTAAAAAATATCTTGGTCCCCATAAATGAAACGTGTTTTTTGACGTACATAGTGTTCAATCTTGAGCGATGATATGGAACCTTTCGTGTGAGACTCTGACTCGCACTTGGCCGGTTTTTCTTAAATGAAAAATAATTTTTAAAAAATAAAAAATAAATAAAAATATAAAAAAAAGTTAAAAAAAATAAAAAAAAATAAAAAATTAAATATAAAAAAAATTACAAGCTTAAGAGAGGAGCCCGTTATAAGATCTTTAGCTAGTATTATGTCTATGGACTACTGAAGCTGATCTTTTTTGTAATGCTGATGTTAGTACAGATTTATTCGCAATACAATAGCATTTCTTTTTTCCGTCCTCTTGGTGTTATTATTGAAATTTTAATTTCGACCTCATAACATTAAACTTGCTAGTACGTTTTTACTTTTTTTCGCTGTTGTTTATTGAGTTTGTTGAATTTTTCCCTCAGCAATAATGCTATGTCTTTAATTTTACCCATAATTTATTAACAAATTCATTTCTTTTTTATAATACAACTAGCAGACTATTCCGGTATATTATCTAATTGTAACATTTATCAAAATTATTATTTATTATATTAAATAAATCAAAAATTACAATTTTTTAACCATAACATAATAATAACCGTAAACCTTAGTGATCCATCGTGAAATGGCGGAACACAATCCATTATGCTCCCTATTATTATGTGAGGGGCTCAAAATCAAAGGGGTAGGTACAAGTACACTTTCACACTTTAGAGATATAACACTTTAAAGTTTTGGATATCCTAAATTCTGTTTAAAGTCTTAATTTGTTGTAATTAAGTAAAGGGTTTTCCAATAAGAGGTGTTATTTTGATATTCAAAGAAAAATGCCATTTTTTGAGATAAATGATCGGATCTTTATTTCATTATAAAGAGGAAGGTATGCCGTTAATAATAGAAAATAACATCAGCCAAATGACCACCACGACCACGCCTACAGGACTATATCCTTTTCATGAAATTTTCCATAACCAAATCGCAAAGTGGCTGTCCTATGTCCTCGATAGCCTCACGAATTCCATCTTTGAGGTCTTGAGTCGACGCTGGGCTGTTAGCGTAGACCTTCTCTTTCACGTGGCCCCAAAGGAAGAAGTCGCAAGGTGTTAAGTCACAAGATCTCGGTGGCCAATTGTGATCACCTCTTCGAGAGATAACACGGTCCGGACACTTTTCCCGTAAAAGATCAATGGTTTTGTTGCTTGTATGGCACGTAGCGCCGTTTTGTTGAAAGTGAACGTAGTCCAGATCAATACCATCCAATTTCGGCCATAAAAAATCATTAATCATCTGTCGATAGCGCAATCCATTCATCGTAACTGTTGCTCCAGCCTCATTTTCAAAAAAGTAAGGTCCAATGACCCCGCGGGACCATAAACCGCACCAAACAGTCACACGTTGAGGATAGAGAGGCTTTTCAACAATAACTCTTGGGTTTTCCGAGCCCCAGATGCGACAATTTTGCTTGTTGACGAAGCTATCGAGGTGGAAATGGGCTTCATCACTCAAGATGAGTTTTCGATGGAATTCCGGATCATTTTCATGCATTTCAAGGACCCAATCAGCAAAGACTCGACGTTGTTGATTATCGGCCGGCTTGAGTTCTTGTGTTAACTGAACTTTATAAGCCTTAAGACCCAAATCTTTATGCAAAATACGGTGTAATGACGTTTGTGGAATGCCTAATTCGAAAGAACGACGAGGAATGGACAAACCTGGGTTTTCTTCAACACTTTCGGCTACAGCAGCAATATTCTCGGCTGTTCTTGAGCGACGTGCACGGATTTTATTCTTCACATCACTAACTTGTCCCGACAGCTCGAATTTTTCTACCAATTTCTGTATTGCAGTCCGACAAGGTGCTTCACGACGAATTTTAATAATTTCAATACGTTGTTGAATCGTGTATCGTTCCATTTTGGCGTAGTTTCTACTTGCCAAATGTCAAAAAATGACAGCTCCAAAAGTGACATCTACCGAAATAGCGGGCTAATTAAAATAACACCTCTTATTGGAAAACCCTTTATAATAAAACTAAACCGCATATATTAATAATTTTTTGATGTGATTGAAATAATTTTCGGTGGTTTTTGGTTTAGAATAAGGTAATAATTTAATCCCTAGAAATCGTTTATAGCCCCTTCCCTTAAGAAGTGCCTATGAACAAAAAAGCGTACTTGTAAGTCGTTAATATAACGGCTGCTATAAAATAGCATGGGATAATGCCACTAATATATTAAGTATATCTAGTTTGCATTTATGGACGTATCTCAATTTTTAACAAAACGTTACTTGTACCCCTTCACTTTTGAGCCCATAATAGGTTATATATTTGAAATTTGGTAAAATAATTAACAACTTCTTGAAGGTGGACCTTTCTGTTTCCTCTCTTCCAAGAAGATATCTTATGTTTGTCCAGGTGGTGGTTTTCTATCCTGATAGACAGAAATCCATATTTTTTAAGAATAGAGACAGTTTGTTTCTTTGCCGTTATTGCAATTGTGCAAAGCGTAAGCGCTTATTCCAGCAGAGTCCATCATACGGCAAACGTTTTTTTGTCATGGTTGTATATGAATGGCAGAGTTTTGTCGAATACATGACATTCATAGACAATTTAAAATCAACTTTCAGTTGACTTTATCTTGAAGTTGGTTCTATGTTATTCATAAAGCACTTACAGTTACCTCTAGCGGTTAAAGTTGACTTTAACTTTAAAACGCACCTTTGCCGTTTTCAAGTCCTACTTTACTTGGGAAATTTTTATTTCCCCAATTTATTACCATATGTGTGTTTTAAAGTATATTTTGGTTAAAACACACTTCAAATTCGTTTAGGAATAAGCATTATCTTAATGTTGACTTTAAATATAAAGTTTACTTTTACTAAAGTCGATTTTAGTGTTTGTCTATAAATAGCACCCATGGTCTCCACCTTTAGTACAGTTATAGAAGACGATGTCAACAAATTTATCGTAAAATATATAATTTAACAGTCCTTCACAAAATTACTTCTCCATAGGCAATATTGATTGTCGCCCCAAACTAAAGTTGATTTATTGAAAGGTATAAGATTAGGTTTTCTTATTCTCATTTACTTTTATTATTTTAGGAATATATATATATTATATATTATGATAGTATGACAAAAATAATATTTAAACTCAATAAAGAAACTGTAAGAAAAAAGTAGTAGCAAAATTAATTTTTATTTTATTTTAGTCATAATAACATGGATTTATTGATTTTGTAAAACATGTCAATAACAAAAAAAAACCTAACACCAACTTTAAAGAAATAACTTTATTTTGTGGCTGCATCTGCAATCAATATTGGCTATACTCAAATAATTTTTCGGAACACTGTAGGTATACATTTATTTTACAAATATTATTTGATTATTTAAAACTAAACTTATGTTTTCATATGTAGATATATAAATATAATCCCACATATAACATTATTTGAATAGACTAGTTATTTCTTTTCACCTTGTCTGTAGTAAAAGGATGGCTATTTTAATATTATATTAGATAGGAATGTTAATATATACATACATTCGTACATTATGGTAGTGTAAAAAAAAATAATTTTCAAAATTCTCATTTTCTTATTTTGCGTGTTGACTTAATCCCAGATGAGATTTCCCAATATGGGGTTTCATAAATACGGTATTTTGTAATACGGAATTTACTTCTTAAAATGTCCGTCAATCATAATATAGAATTTGGCTCAGCGGAATATGACGCTCCCTAAATTTAACTCAGCTACATCAACGCAACACTTTCTTACTCAGAAAATCAATCGAAAATAAATACCGATTATAAAATAAGGTCCAAAAACTCCAAGAGAAAGTTAAGTCGGAGATAATAAAAATACAAAACATGGAGAGCACTGAAAATGCAGGTAAACATCAAGCAAGTCGCCAAACATCTGATAATAATAAATATAAGAAAATCCCAGACTGCATACGAATCTCAGCAAGCCTTTTTCAAAGAAAAGGAACTTTAAAAATTAACAAAGAATTGAAAAAAAATTAAAAATGTTATTAAAACAATAAAACAAAATTAAAAAATTTATTTATAAACTTAAGGATCCAAGAACGGGCAACTTTAGCTAGTGGAAGATAAACCATAGTAATTGTTTTTGACAACCAATGTCGACGATTTTTATACTCTGTATGAAATCTCATAGGGTATACTAAGTTTGTCATTCCGTTTTTAGCGCATAGAGCCAGAGCAAAATGAATTGTACACCCAAGCATAATTTTGAAAGTTATTTGGATTTTTGAATGTCCGTCCTTTTGCCGGTCAGTATGTCTGTCCGTTCGTCCGCACAATAACTAGAGAACGCGTTTACACACGGCCTTTTAAAGATTTAAGTTCGAAAATGGGACAAACAGTTTACCTTCTACGTAAGGTTGTCTTATAAAAATTCCATTTTGACTATACTATATTGAGACAGTACGTAAGAACGCGTCGACGTAGAGAGCTGAAATTTTGTACGCGGCGTTTTCATAAAAATAGTAAATACAATTTCAACTAAATCGGGCAACCCCTTCTTGGTGTTGCCATACAAAACTTTGGTTATTTTCACTTTTATTTTCATCTAGATTATAACATTATTGGTCTTGGTACAATTATAGCTTTTTTTGTTATTTCATAATACTTTTGATTTTGTTCGTGATATTCATTAACGTAAATTTTTAGTGGTAGGGGAATACACCACGTCATCTTTTCGTTGATCGAAGTTCCGTGCCAATTTTAAATACGAAGTAATCCGCGGCTTTCGATATCTTGATAGCCTACTTCAAAATGCGTGTAAATACTGATTAAACTTTGTTATGCGAGATTATGTCCATTTTATAAAAAGTATACCATTTTTTTTTATTTAATTTTCATTAATGATCTTCTTTCCCTTGCTTTCATCCCATCCATAGTGACTTACTCCAGAGGGAGTGCCGAATGTGTTAAACGAGATTGCATGATTAGATCATTGAATAACAATTTTGACAATATCCTCGCTTAGGGCAAAGCGAATCGCGTCGAATTTAATGCATCTAAAACCGAAAGCTGTCTCATATCGTTAAAACAAGAACATAACTTAACCACTCCCGTTTCTTTTGATGGAGCATTAATTTATCAATAACTTCAGTCTTGGCATTAATATTTCCAGTAAGTTAAGCTGGACAGATCACATCTTCTCTGCTGGCGCATTCAAATGTGTTGGATTTGTGAAAAGGTGTAAGAAATATTTCAGCCCGTCAAATCTAGCGGTCTATATCAGACCTAGAATGGAATACAATTCCCATATATGGGCTGGTGTATAGCCTTAGTTTCATTAGATATCAGATATTGTCCACAAGAGAGCCTTCAAGCTCATTGGCGATATGGCAATAACTCGAGCTCGATGACCGCCGCAATGTTGAATGCCTTTCGTTCCTCTATCATTACATGCATGGTCAATATTCTGACGAAAAATCTATCTAATCCCTTATAGATTAATTAATGTTGCACGCAATACTAGCGCTACAAACCGCGACCATCCTTCTACCCTTCAAATTACTTTTGGCCGTACAGTAAAATTTCGTGATGCTGTTTTATACCGAACTGTGCGAATGTAGAACGCTCTGCCATCTTCTGTTTTTTCGCCGGCATACAATCTGCGAAAGCTTAAGGGCGACATACATCAGCACCTCCGCCACTCTCCTCATATTATCTAATCCTTTCTGCCATGCTGTGCTTGGCATCATAGTGCATCCCCCGAAATTCGCTTAAGAATAAAAAACAAAAAAAAATATATATATATATATATATATATATAAAAAGAAACGTAAACAATGACTTTCAGAAAAGGCTTTTTATTTTGTCCGAACGCTACTTCTAAATACAAAAAATGATGTTATCAAAAAGATCTTATTGTTACAAAAAATGTTTTCTCACGCAGTTTAATGCTTTCAGTTGTAACTACAGTATCATCGTCTTCATGGTCAAATTTAGCAATTTATTCATTAAATCAATGTCAGATAATTGTTCGATGGTTCTCACTTCCTAATCAAAATTATTATAACCATCAAACTTGTTTACATAAAAACAAATACTGTATTTTGAACCACTTCATCAATGGAAGATCATCCTCATGATCAAACTTCATTGAGAATTCTATTTTTAACTAACGTAGCATTCCGAAAACAGTTTTGAATAGTTTCAGAAGAATTTAATAAGCTTATCGCTTCCAAAATAAAAATACCTAGTGTCAGTATTTTCTTGAAGTTCCACATTTTTTGGTCATCTTTCGATATATTTGCTTTAAGAGGAGTCAGTACCAATGTTTGCAAGTTTCATATATTTTTCAATGCGAATTTCTGGCAAGCTATTTGTAGCAGAATAATGATTTATTTCTTAAATTAAAGGTAATGAAGAAATCTAGTAAATAACGTCGGCAAAAAATAAAAAAGTGTATTGGAAATATAGTAAATTACGTCGAGTTTTTTCATTTAGAGTGGCGCTTTTTATAATTATTTGACTCTAATAGTACTTGTTTTTTCTCCCGACATTTCACCGACGAGAAATTGCAATATTTATTTGAAAATTGTTGAAATACAAAGCAAAATAGCATATTTAACAATTATGGGCAAACAAAATTTAGGAGAGTTAATTCTCGTTAAAAATTTTCAATTTATATGAACTGCAAATTTTTATTTTTCGTCTTAAATTGTATGGCTTTGTCGGATGTTGGGTTTCTGTCTTTTGTGGTAGATGTCTCTAATGTGCTCTGTGGTCTAGCTCTAGGCTAATTTTATATGAATTTTCTCATTTCCAGGACACAAACCTACGTATAGTAAATTTATTATCTACAGGTTAGCTGGTATCTAAATTGAAAGTTTTTCTGAGTACTGACTCCTCTTAAGCTCCACACGATATGATATTTCGTTGGGTGGGAAGAAATAAAGTTTTATATTATGTAGCTTAACATCAAGATGACTATACGACAGTATTCGGCAATGTTTTAAAATTTTGAAATATTTGCGATTTCGAAACTATCTACTGATGGTCGTCAATTTTCCAATAAATTTTTATACCATGTATACTAAGTTTGTCATTCCGTTTGTAACGTGTAGAAATAATGATGGTACACCAAAATGGATTGGACACCCATGTATAATATTAAAGTTTATTTTGATTTTTGCATTTCCCACTGTCTGTCCGCACGATAACTTGAGAACGTGTTCACTTAGCGAGCTGAAATTTGCACACATCCTATTTAAAAAAAATGCACAGATTTATGTTCGAAATTGTGTAATTCTGTCCTAAGGTTGCCATACAAAAATTTCGTCTTTTTTTCTATATATTTGAATGGAAACTACCTGAGAATGCGTCGACGTATAGAGCTGAAATTTTTTGCGTAGTATTTTCATAAAACTATTAAATACAATTTCAAAACAAAATAAATCGAGCAACCCGTTCTTGATGTGACCATACAAAAATTTGAGTTTTTACGTATGTACGTTTTATGTGTACTGAGAAACGATCAATCTTAGACATATTTATTGTACTGAGAAGCTCTTCAGAATACGAAATCCTGTGAAATTAATTATAATCATTTTTACTGTCTGACTAACTGTTTTTGAAATAGATGCGAAAAACCACTTTAATAACCAAACTTTCATAGAGGAGTGATATTTGTTCGCCTTCGTTTATATATTAGGGAAAAAATTATTCTTAGACGTTTTTAATATCCTAATAAGTACTTCGGAATATAATATCATCCGAAAAGCCACAAAAAAAGCAACTTTCATGATCTAACGAGCATTCATTAGAGTATGACCAAAATTAGTCTTAGACCAATTATAAAATTTTAGTTATAAAAATGTTTCTTTTAAAATTTTATCAAAGCTTACAAGATTCATATTTTGAACAGTATTGTATCTGAGATGGTTGATAAGGCATATAAGGAAGAGCAACTGGAATGCAGCGTGGATGATGTACGGAGTGTCTTCATTAGTATACTGCAGACAGATGGACTTGATGAACGTGATAAAAAGTCAGCAATCATAGATTTTATTGCAGCAGGCATTGAAACGGTAAGACAAAAAGTTTTGTTTTTTTTTAATGTCTTAAATTAATATGTACCCTGCTCAAATATTATTTTACATGTACTCTTTATTCCTGCCTCTTTTGTTTCCTCTTTTTTTTATATATGCTCTAAAAAAGAGTACGTACTTTTTGTACTATTTTTTTAGTTAAGAATCCGAGTCTCAAATAAAATAACATGAATTATTTAAATATTTCATTCTTCTAGTAAATACGTATCTGAGAATTTTGAATTTTAAGGATTGTTACTGCTATAAATTTTAAAAGTATATTTTGAATAAAAAAGAAATTTTAAGGGCTGTATTCACCAAACCATTTAATTGAAATTTAATTTAATTACTGTTTTAGTACTCCTGTAAGAGGGTTAGGGCAAACTTAAAATTAAATTAAAATTTAATTAGCGCTATTTTATGTTATAATAGCGCAAATATGACTTTAATTTTAATTCAAGTAGACCCCAAGCCATTCTAACGGGACTACTAAAATACAAATTAAATTAAATTTCAATTAAATGGCTTGGTGAATATGGCAATAGAAGATAAAAGAAGCTCTGAAAAATATATGACATAAAAGTCAAATCTATATAAATGAAATGTTATATACACAAAAAAGTTATTTAAAAAAACTAAGTAATTGAATTGTTATTTCTTATTGACATTGAATAATGTATAGATAAATACAAGTACATAATTAAAACTGTACTCTTTTGTACTCTTTTTGTTGGGCAATATGTTCTCTTTTCTGGTGGGGGTGTTTGGTAATCCTATATGTGGAGTGTATTATCTCTTAATACATATAACAATATCCACTATTAACATATACTATATATCCATAGATATCTCTTTCATACATGTAAAGGTTACAAAAAGCTACCATTTGACTTGAGCTCTAAATTTCGGTAATAAGGTAGGCGCATACAATATGCACATTTTGGCAATATGATCACTGGCCGTAGTTTGATTATTTGATGAAAATGGCAACATATGTCATACGCATAGTTTGCCATAATTCCTAATGCCACTGTATGTAATGTATTATCTGAACTGAAAATCGGGGTAGTAGATGACGCGAAGCTAAAAGTGTCGCCGAAGATCATTTTTTAATACGAAGTTCAAATATTTGCGAGGTATAAAAAACAACTGATATTGTATGCAATATTTTGCGTTCCATTAATCGGTATTGAAGTTTAGATTAGGTAAAAAATGATTGATTTGCAGTAAAACATTAGATAAAAACATAACCTAACTTTTAATATATTATAATTTAAGACTGTTTCATATCTGGATATATTATTAACTCCGTGATGGCAATACATATCTTTAAAAATATTAAGTGAAAATAAATTCAAACCAGTTTTCCGCGACAATTATTTTTTTTTTTTGCTTCTATACAACATTAACAATGTTCATCCCTGAGAGTGGGCATATTATATTCACTTACCTTTTTCTTTTAATTTCACGTGATTTGAGACATTTTTAATAATTTTTTAAATAAAACAACTACTACTTAATTTACATGTTTCATAAATTTTTTTTTTCAATTTTTTTACTTTAATGTTTTTAATTTACCTTCAATTTTTTTATTTTATTTACGAGGGGCACTTGTCCCGGGTGCTAGTTTTAAAGGGGCAGAATTACGACGGACTTGTGAACTCATAATGAAACGCGAAAAAAATCTATTTACAAGAATAGGAATTTTTTTCATACCATCTTCTTTCCGGAATCTAAAAGCTCCTTTGCTGACATTGTACCTTGTATTGAGCTTATATACAGGCAGTCAATTTACTTTCTATTAAATTTGAGTCTGTAAGCTTTCCGTTAAATCCCCAAATTGTACCTTTGTATTATACATGAAATGAATTAAAGATTGTACAAATGTACTAAGGTGGCTGCCAATCCTCTCCACTATCCACCAATCCTATCAAGAGTGTAGACAGAATATAAGACAATAGGCACAAGAGCAGAGTTGCAAGAAAAATATTTTTATGACAGCTAAATTTAGCCCTTTTAGCCGGAGTAAGGCCTTTGAAGAATTCGACTAAATCCTTTCAACCTGAACGCCAGTAAGCCAGAATTTCTACCCAGTCTTTTTTTGAAACCGTCTCAAATTTTAGTCGTTTTAGCCGGGAAGATGCATATTTAAAAGCGGCTAAAATAAAAAAAAACTGTTAAGAATTCTTAATAAAGACTAAATCCGACATGGAGATGAGAGGTAGAGCGGACGCTGTAGATACGTTCTACAGGCTTCTGCACGTCGCATACTCGTAGGTTGTTTTGCTCAAATCATGGTTGTTCAGACTGAAACTAATCTCGAGCACAATAAAATTTTTAATGTATATTCCTTGTGTTCATAAAATAAACTACATTTGTAATGATACTTTCCTTTTATTTTAAAAGAGTTGAGATTCAAACGACAATTATCATCTATAACAGATCTTAATAACAGTACTGGTTCTAGTTCCAAGGTTATGATAATTGGTCATTTATCATATATGCTGCATATTATACCCTGGAACTGCAATAAGACTTGCCCCAAATAAAAATTGTTATTAGGGGATGCAAACTAATGTCCTTGCTGCCCCCCCCCCCCCCCTCCCTTCAAATAATATTGAACAATTAGAAAAGCAACAAAAATACAATCTAGCATTTGCTACCACATATTAAGGGAATATAATTATTTGCCCCATGAAATACTTTGTATTATTTAATTAACCATAACTTCTTAATTAAACGCACTTGTACTTCACAAATTTTGAACCTATGCAGAAATAAGTTCCTGTTCTAAGATGCCACCCTGAAATACATTTCAGATAAGTAAGAAATTGCGTCTCTGCCGTCGCCTTCAAAAGTTATTAGAATTTTTGTATATAATATATTGTATATATATATAATTGTATATAATATATATAATCCGAAGTTAAACATTAAAATATTACCAAGGAATGGAAAGTTTTAGATTTGCTTTAATAAAGAATATATTTTAGCATAAGGGCATAGATGCCGAACTTTCAATTGTCAGGCGACTACTTTTACCATTCACTTAGCGAAAAACTGCTTTCTTCTTTCGTTATTCTTCAAGCTACAGATTCAAACCAAGGACGGGTATGATCACATTTGGGAACCGTAAGAAAGTTAAGGGCTATCTTTCTCCTACAGGCTTGTAAGTGGTAAGCAATATATGCAGTGCCCACTTTATATCATACCATGTTTTTTTTGGTTTTTTGATTTCCTAACAATGCATGCAAAGTAGCCAAATCAAAATCTCCAAACTCGAAATCTTCAATCCCAAAATCCCAAATTCCGACCCAAGAGATAATTACACAATTGAATCGATTAATCATATACTTTTATTCGGGTTTCCAAAAAGACAAGGTCTACACTTTAATTAACAGCATAACAATTGAAAAAATAAATCCAGGAAATACCTTATAACCTGGATTTTTTTATTTTCCTGCATTTCTCTGGAATTAGGGTCGAGTTAATTTGAACTTAATTTTTGTTTCCATTGGATTAAATCGCGTTAAAAGCCAGTTGCCAGTTCTGCATTTCATCATTGCCAGATACTACCAATTTTGAATTTTTGCATTTGTACATTTTTTCGTCAATTCTGGATAATGTCATTATTTCACTTCCTAGATTTTTTATGAATGTTCGTATTTCTGGAATTTGATCTTCTGGTTTTTGTAACTGACTGATCCCCTTTCATGAATTTAATAATAAATTTCTATCAAAACTTTTGAATACTAATTTCCCATACTTGGAATTACTCGACGTAGCCAATGCGGTATTCAATCCTTGGTTTCTTTTTAGTTTTATTAAGTTCTAGTTGTTTTTTTTTATTCTGTTTCTCAAATGAGTTTTTAATTTTATTTTCGCCCTGCCGAACGAAATCTTAGGACGTCGGTCAAAAGTGATCGTGGGATAATCGGTGTGCATCCGAAAGAACATATTCAGAACGTATTCTAAAGGATATAAATGAGCATCCACAGAAACATATTCAGAACGTATTCTGAAGGATATAAAATTGATATAAGCATCCATAGTAACACCTTCAAAACGTATTCAAAACGATATTAAATAGATATGGATGAAACCCATATTCGGGACGTTTTCAAATGAATATAAAATTGAAAAAAGCATAAAAGTGAAATTTGTATATTTTATTTGATTTAAGTATTTAAAATAAAAATGTATTCAATAACGAAAATTATTCAATAAAAATATATCATATAACAAAAAATAAATCCACACATCACATACAGGACATTAGAACTGACTGAGAACATTAACTGAGTTTCCGTTTCGAAACGAAAATTTGATATAAAAGAATATATCAAAAACGAATCTTTTTTATGTCCGACAGTACACAAATCCGAACGTTGCTGCACCGAGGCATGAACGAAAATTGGATTTTCCAAAATGCATGTTAATAAAATAAGTAAAAAACAAGTTTTCAAACAAAACTGAGGCCAAGCCGCATGAAAAGTAAGAAAATAAACTTTTCTTCACACACAGAGGTGGACTTAGATTTTATTCGCTAACAATCAGAGGTAATAAGTGATTTGATTCATGAAGAGAAAGAATATTCAAAAGAAATGTCCCAATCAAAAAATCTGAGTCCACCTCTGTGTGTGAAGAAAAGTTTATTTTCTACTTTTCCATGCGGCTTGGCCTCAGTTTTGTTTGAAAACTCGTTTTTTACTTATTTTATGTTATATGGGTTAGTATTTATTTTATTTCGTCTTTTTTTGTTATTGTATTTCAACCTTAATGTTGTTTCTACGGTAATTGCTTATTGCGCCTGGAGATATTTCGCCTTGCAGATTTAATGCACAGGTGATATTTGCCCTTGAATTTTATTCTTGGGTGGGACTATCAGTTCGGGGATTTGATGCTTGGGATTATCAATTTCGGGATTGTTACAACTTTTCACATTATCTCCAAGCAAAAATTCTCAAAGTCACAAAATACCCAGTTTACATAATTTCTACGCACAAATTCCCTAAGTTACAAAATCCTCAAACTTACAAAATTTCGTGCTGGGGGAATTTTGTGTTTTTCAATACCATCGAAAATCATTAGAAGTTGAATTTGTAAAATGTAAATGTAAACCTTCTTGCAGAGTCTATTTACCTTGTAAAGCCCTTAATTAACCAAAATTAGACGAGCTCGGCAGAAGAACAGATTGTTTAACGCCATATGATATTAAATCAAAATAAATACAAATAATTTACAAAATCCGGCAATCGAACTAATTGTTCTTAGTGACAATGCTCAAATGAATATTATGCTGGTTAGCTAATGGATGATGAGGTAACTTGTTGTGCCAATAATCGTAGGTTCATTTAATCTGAGAAGAATTGTTACTGATTTCGAAAACTCCCTTTTTTCCGCAGGCAGACATTTTTTCGTAGAGAACAGCTTTTTCAGACAGATTATTATGAAGAATAGAGAGTCATGCGAAAATATGTGGCAATTTCGTTTGGAAGTCAGAATGCTCAAAAGCTTCGCGAAGTTATCGAGTTTTTGATTATGGTTCTGATAAAGAATAATTTATAAATCTTGTTTTTTGGTTTAAACAAGAAGGACAAACAATATATATTATATGACAGATTATTACGTAGAGGATTCTATAAAAAAGAATTTCCTACGAACCCGTAGCGTGAGATAGATGCTTAAAATTACAATTACAATTCGCACTATGGAGTTTTTAAGATCATTGAGTAGCTTCTGATGGAAATTGAAATTGCAAAAACTACTATGTATAATATTACTGCTGCAAGAGAAATTCATAAAAAGAAAATAAGTGTTAAAAAAATAAGTGGAATTGATGAACAAGAAGGCAAGAACGATACACACAATAGAGTAGAAATAATAAAAATTATTATTATAATTTTGTACAAATAATCTAACAAGCTACATTTGAAATTTTTTTGATCCTTGAATTTAGTGCTCGATGCAGCTCATTTACTCATATAAAGTAGTCTCCTTCCCAGCCATTAACTATTAAATGACTATTTGAAAAACAGTCGTCGCTATTAGGCAATGAGCATAAGTAAACTAAACCTAAATGTTATATTAATATTATGTTATATATATATATATAATACAATAATACTAAAATTTAATTTTATTAACATTACTATAGGGGAAAATCATAATTTGATTAAAATATCCATTACATTACACTTCTACTACTTATACCATATCCTTTTATTTTATTTCAGCTTGCCAATACTCTCACGTTTGCTCTATTTTTTATATCGAAATATGAAAAAGCGCAAAGCAAGATAATCAAAGAATTTGAATCATGTTCGAATGGTGCCATTCTTCAAAACAACTTAACAAATGCAATTTTCACAAAAGCTTGTCTCCAGGAAACATATCGAATTCGGCCCACAGCATTCTGTTTAGCAAGAATATTAGAAGAAGATATGACATTGTCGGGTTTTCATCTAAATACAGGGGTAATATAAAAATATTGGCTCGCCAAAATTAAATTTTCGATTATTAAGTTTTATTTCTTCTTTAGACTATTATCCTTTGTCAAAATATGATTGCTTGCCGAAAAAAGGATAATTTCAAAAAACCAACAACATTTATTCCAGAACGTTGGATAGAAAAAGAATCGTTTAATGACAATGGTGCTTCTATTGTAGTACCCTTCGGAATTGGAAAACGTACCTGTCCAGGGAAACGTTTCGTGGAAATTGAACTTCTACTACTTATAGCAAAAGTAAGAATTTTTCTATGCAATAATTAAACGTAGTTTGTATTAATATCTATACATTCTTATATTTCAGTTAACATTAGCATTCAAAATTGAATTTCCTGAAAATCTCGAAACTGAATTCGAATTTTTACTCGTCCCGAAGGCCCCAGTGAATTTTATACTAAAGGATAGAGTTTGAAAGAAATATGTTTTGTGGATGCTTTAAAAAGGACCAGTGTGCATACGGCTGTCGATAATAAAATATATAATAGCTATCATTGGAGTTTGATGTAAATAAAAATATTGTAATGTTATTTAGTTTTAATGTAGGTGCAATATATTTGTAAATACAGATAAGATATACATAACAAGTAAACAGTACTACTCATTATTTACAACAGCAATAAAATTGAAAATTATGGAAAGAAAAGAGAACTAGGAAAAAATATATGGGTATCTTAAGTCGTCACTAAGAAAACCAGATAAACGTTAATATCCATTAAACGAGGAGATAAATAATTACCAAATATATTCGGAAATAGTTCAATACCTCTAAGCACCGACAGAAACCAAAGAGGAACAGAATAGTGATGCCAACAACCAACCACCAATAACGCGTAACAATTCTGAAAAAAAAAATGATAAAGTAAATTCGTAAGAAAAAAATTAATATTTATCTACACTTAGAAAAATCCTTAACAGTTCAAACTTGTGCAGCTGTGACTTAAACAATTTTAGGTTGCGTATACCTACACCGCTGTCAACCGATGAGCGGTGAACGATCGTCGATGGGCAATGAGCGATAAGCGTTTGCGGTGAGCATTAGCGATATCGATGAGCGTTAATGAAATAAAAAGTAATTGTGCATTAACTAGATAGAGCTAATAGAGCAGCATACACGGTTAATTCTACAAAATGACTAATTTAATTAAAGTGACAATTCCAAATTAAAAAAGTTAATATTGGAAAAGAAAAGAAAAAGATTAGGAGTTGATAAGTGTAACAAAAGTCGATCACAATTAGGGGAATTTCATGTTTTATGCAGTGATCTTCGAAGCGGTCCAAGGAGATTTTTCAGCTCTAACGAATGTCAAGAGACATATTTGATTATAGTTTATCAAAGCTGATACCTTATCTACGAAGAACACGACTAACTTAAAAAAACACAATTTTTCCATTACATCAAGGTAACAGAAAATTTAATTTATAATTTATTCATAATTCAAAGTACATCTAAATAAGAATCTTTTAATCTATGAAGATAAGCTCCACGCCACGCACTTGATTACTCTCCTGCCTTATGTTTTGTTTGCTTGAGAAATTGGAAGAAATACAGTATTTATTCAGTATAAGTTAATATATTTGTTAAAAATGCAAAATTGCTGAAGTAGTTGTTATTGAAATTAAAGTTGAACATTAGTAAAAAGGAAGAACAGATGAAATATGTGCAAAATGTAGTAACTGGGGTATATGTGACAATTAACTTAATTTCAAGTTTTATTTTCCGCTTTAATACTAATATTACAATGCGCCATGGATTGACAATAACGGAAAGCGAAGTCCGGGAGAATATTCCCTTTAAGGAAATGAACTTATCCAACTGAGGAATCGTACGCAGAATAAATCGAGATCCTTGGATAGTCAATAACTTTCTTAATATTCCGGATAACTATGGTAAAAATTGAAAAGGACGAACAACAAGAGCAACGACAGAACAAGAAGGACGAGGGATCATGAGAGAAGCATTCAACTCAGCGAAAACAGCGAGGATTATAGCTTCAAGAGTTGGAACTTCAGCAAATATACGAACTATACAAAATATCATTCGAAGACGTCTACAATTACGACGTCAAAAATTAAGCAGGTATCTGACTTAGGCAACCATATATAAGGGAGGAAATGGAGAAAACTGTGCTGAACGTAATTAAGGGTCGCGGAGTATAAGTACTGTACTTCAGTCGTGAATTCAGAATATAAACGTAATTTTAAAATCTAATAAAGCGAAAAAAATGTTTTAATTTGAATTCAATTCACCTGACTCAATCGTATGTGTGTGCGCGAGTTAAGATAATTACAATTTAATGAAATAAAAAAAATAAGAGATTCAATTTTGTTTAATAGACTTTATTCCGTACTTTTCATCACAATATTCTACCGAGAACTGACTTTTATGATCTAATTATTCTACTTGCTACCTTTTACAAAAATGCAACTAACATTATTTTCAGACAAACAAAAGTTTCGAGTTGACTTGAAAAATAAAAGTTTCTTATTTCCAGAAAAGTGGATATGGAGCTATGGGAATGAATTTATATGGTTTCGCGGGAAATGTTGCTGAAGGACAGTGTCTGAATTGTTTCCGGTGTTGGATATGTAACTCCTCCCCCCTTGGTGTGAAGCGACGGCCAAAGAAACTGAATCCTTGAATTTTCTTTTGCAGGATCTTCGATGATCGTTTCAGATCTTACATCCTTAGAAGAGGTTTCTGTATGTTGTTTTTCTGGTCCCTGGTTGCAGTTTTGTCTTAACTTTTTAAAAGCGAAAAGTTCTATGAGAATACAAATTATTGCTATAAGGCTATATGATGTGGAATCCTTGTATGTTGATTTGATTTTAAGAAGATCAATTTCTTGTCTATTTTCGAAGTGGTAAGTTTTTAGTTTTTCCAGGTTGAGATCCTCGATGGTTGTGGACGCATTTATTTGGCTGAACATAGAAGGGTATATAAGGATTTCGTTCCAGTAAATGCTCGTCTTGGTTTCATATACAATATCATTTATTTTGATATTGCAGTTTTGGAAATGAATTAATGCTGTTCCGTTGATCTGGTTCCGTGAAAGTCCGCAGGTTGATGTCATCGTTGTACTGGGGATATTAATGCATAAAACGTAGTTTGGCTCTGGTTGGTATACGGTCAGGGGCGGATTTCCCTATAGGCCGAGTAGGCCCGGGCCTAGGGCGGCAGATTTAGGGGGCGGCGATTTTTTCTTGTAGTTGTGGGTATTTCATTACATTTTAATACTTTTTCGTTTTTTTAAATAAAATAATTCGTTGGAAAGTGTTATTTTTAATTCTACTAAATTTTTTTCAAATCTACTCCGATTTATGAGGCAGCCTACTCCGCTAATTCTAGCCTGGGGTCCCTTCACTGGATATAGATCATTCAATTTTTCGTGTTTTACAGGGAGTAGGGGGCGGCAATCTTCCATAGGCCTAGGGCGGCCAAGTGATCAAATCCGCCCCTGTATACGGTACAGATTTTAGATCCCTTTAGTAGGTTGCAATTTGCTGGTTCATTTCTTATTCTATTGGCTATGCATGCAGGTTCATTTACTTCTGGTGTATTGATGATTTCTTTGCAGTAATAGACTCCTTCTATTAGTGGGCATGGTTCATCAAAGTACTGAATGTTGAAATCATTAAGTATAGCATAGGATTTTGTAATTACGGTAAGTGTTTCGTTAATTGGAAGCGGGATTAAGTGGAAAAAGGAATACGTATTGTTAGAAATTACTGGGATCTGAATATTAAAAATAATATTTGTGTCATTATAATACGTTTGCAAACCAAGAAACTCATAAATTTGTTCGTCTGAACTAACAGTAACTGATTGATTTTGAAAATAATTATGAATTTCATATAGTTCATTAGGACTTAAAATTTGCTTTGAAATAATGTTTAATCGGGCAAGCATTATTGCTTCTGCAATATTAGTTAAATGGGTATCCAATAAGTCTATATTATAATTTATACGATTTGTATATTGTACATACTTGAGCGATTCTTCGTCTGTTCTTATTTTATTTTTTATTGAATTATGATATACATTCAAAAAATTTTCTATCGTTTCTTGCTGTACATTTATGTGATTTGATATATTATCATATTTATATATATATTTATATCATATATATATTTATATTATATATATATTTATATCATATTATATATTATTAATTTTGATCTGTTTATTTATTTCGTTTTTAAGATCGTTTTGGTTAAACTGAATAACTTCTATATTATATTAATTTTAATGCATAGTCTGCATCCATATTACCAGTAACAAATTTTATCAATGATCCTACACCATTAATCAACCCTCTCCTAGTTCTATAATTTGGTAGAAGGGTGTGAAATTTTTGCTCTAACTCTTTAAATTTAATTTTCGTTATTTCTATAATGTCTTAAATTTCATCATTATTATTTCTAACATATAATGAGCTTCTAATTTGGTCTAAATTTTTAACATAATTATCTAGTTTAATTATATGGATTAGATTTTTATAAGTCTGTACCGTCCTGGCTTGTCCTAGTTTCATTGGTAGAAGTCCGTGGTTGTTGTTCAGGTCGTGAATTTCCAGTTTCTGTCCGTTCGTTACTAGTATCCTGTAAATATCGTTTTCTTTTCTTTATTCTTGACTTATGTAACTTCTTATTTTCATGAGTAATTACTGTTACTTTATTATTCTTTTTAATTCTAAATTTCTTGAATCTTGGAGTTAACTTATTACGTCTACTTTCTTTTCTAAAAATTGACTCATTTTCTTTGAATTCTATCGGACTTTGTCTGTCTTTATTTAGTTTCTCTAAGTTTTTATTTATCTTTTCCTCCATTTTATTCCTAATGGATGGGTATAATGTGGCTTGAAATTCGTTTAATTTTCGAAGGTATTCATGCTCGGAGTTAAAGTTTATATTATCAAAACATTTCTATGGCCTTCCATAGAAGAGTTCGTAAGGAGTTAATTTGGTGGCTGAATGAATCGCATTATTATAAGTGATTAAGGTTTCATTTAGCATATCATCATGGTCATTTTCTTTTTGTTTATTACAAATTATTCGATAAATTTCTGTTAGGGTAGAATGCAAACGTTCTACGGGGGAATTACTACTTGTTTGTTGGAAAGATGTAAAATGGAGTTCTATATTATATTGTTTGCAAAAATCTTTAAAGAGGTTAGCCGTAAATTCTGATCCTTGATCGGAGATTAGTTTTTTTGGAATGCAGTGAAGGCTTATGAAATGTTTTATTGATTTGACTATGTTTAAACTGTTCCGTGCTGGTAGCGTATACGCTGCTGCGAATTTTGAAAATTTGTCAATGATAGTTAGGGTTTGTTTAGCATTGATTGTGTAAATGTCTACATGGATGATGTCTAAGGGTTTTTCCGGGGATTCTGGTTTTTCGAACTGCAGTTTAGGAGGATTTCTGTCGTACTTTAAAGTCTGACATTTATCGCAATTATTGATAGTCTTAGTTATTTTGACTTTCATGAATGGGAAGTAGTAGTTCCGCTTCAAGTGTAACAACGTTTCGTTAATTCCACGATGATTATTATTTGTATGGTAATCGCTAATTAATTTATCTTGTTCGTCATTATCCGTGATGTCAGTCAATATGTCCATGCAACGAATTAGCTTAAATAACTTACTTCTAGAGAAATATTTAGAATAGACGAACTGTAACATTCTAAAAGTAATATCGTCAGTATATATACGGCGGTAAGATTGTTTGGTGGTAAGTATTCCTTGAAGATGTTGGTTATACTTTCTTCTGAATGATTTAGACTACGAATTGTGCGTCTTTGTTTGTTCTTGAATATCACTTCAGTCGATTTTTCGGGAGTTTTATCAGAAATTTCGAGAATGAGTTGTAGATTGAATTCATTTAGAGAGCGTTCTGATATTGGGATGTGATTATCAAGATTTTCATTTGTGGAATGTATTGTAGAGATACCATCATGGTCAAGGTTATTGGGAGTTAATTCGTTGAGGTTGAATTCTATTTTGTTTTGTGTATCATTGCTTAGTCTTATTCGACTTAATGCGTCGGCGTTAGAATTTTGTTTACCTTTTTTGTAGGATATTTCATAGTCAAACTCCTCGAGTTTCAATCTCCAGCGTACTAACTTAGAGTTTGGGTCCTTAAGACTCATAAGCCATGATAATAGTTTGTGATCTGTCACAATTTTAAATTTGCGACCAAACAGATATGGGCGAAAGTATTTGGTTGCCCAAACTATGGCAAGAAGCTCCTATTCAATAGTTGTTGTACTTGAGGATTGCTCCGTGCTCCTAAGGAGAGAGCAAACACTGAGTAGACGAAAAATTAAAACACTTTTTATTGACTTTTCGATTAAACGTCTTTATTTAGTTTTTGAAATTAAATTATAAATTCTTTCGTTGTTAAATTTGGCAAAAATTCCGAAATATCAGTACTTCACGATAGGTTATATTTTTTGTTATATTTTTTTTCCGCGATCCCGGACTGTTTCGCTCCACGGTTGAAAAAAACGTACTCCTCGAGGTTTGGGCTAGCTGCCCCAGGTACCCACGAAAAACTTATTTGAAAAAGCTTTTTTCTTTTTGCTTTCTCACGGCGATTTTAAATTCGTACGTGAGAGAATGCAAATTATTTATGTTGAGATGCATATGCATCAAGTAGAAAATGCAACCCGATATGCACTTGTGCGCCCGGCTTGAAATAATAATTTTGAGAGGGCGCGAATAATTCTGATAATTGTATGTATGTGTGTACATACAATTAGATTGCAGGAAGTTTGTAATGTACGTATGTACAAAGTAAGAAGACACTGTATGTAGGTAAGTATGCAGTGCATATCGTGGGAGCGGAATGCATTTTAGATAACAAAATGCAATTTATGCTTAAATTGCATTTTGTTATAGCATTGAAATGCATTTTAAATGCAATTTTGAAATTTTGAATTAAAATGATTAAAAGTAATTTTCAGGGTCAATATGTAGTACGCCAATATATTGCATAGGGCAAGATATTGGCGTATTGGTTTTATTGTTGTGATTCGGGGTATAGGTACCTGGGTCACAACATCCCTCCCCCCTGGGGAAAAGAAAGTTTTACGCCTTCTGTGAAGAAAACTTTCTTTCATATGTAATAATCTAGAATGCGTACATATATTTGCATATATAAAGGAAATGGTATATAACTAGTTAACTGTAAATAACTACAAAATTATAAAATACAGTAAAAACTAATACCTGTATATATTTATATATTTCTAATCGAGAAGCTTTACTTTATTAATTATATGTTACTAAATTATTTTGTTACAATTTTTATTTATATGCAGATACATATTTTCTTGTGAATTATCTATTATTGTCGATTAGTACTATCATTTCGTCATGAATGATTGAATATATCTACATATTGATATATACATATTTGATAATTACTGTAAAACTAGAGAGGAAAAAAAAACGTTATTGTATTAAGTATTGCATTACATTTTATGTACATCATGATTAATTTTCTTCCTCTTTTTTTTTTTATTTATTTCTATTGAAATTACTACTCATTTTAAAAGATAACCTGTTGCGTGGCATCATTAGTAACACAAATTATTTATTTTATTCATTACACTATATATTTGCATACCTTTTTTTTTTTTTATATATATATATATATTTTTCATTTGATATTTATTTATTTGTATTTATTTTTTCTTTTTTTTTTCATACTGTACATTATTTTATAAATTGTGGGAGAAAAAAGAAATTTTTCTAATTCGAATCCTGAAAATTGTGTTGCTCTTTTGAGAAGGTGAGGGAGTTATTAGAGTCATGAAATTTTAAGTAAAGGGAGAGGTATTACTTTGAATATTTGTTTGGCTTGTGTTGTGTTTTTTTTTTTTGGCTGCACAATTCGAATTTGTCTTGCGAGCGTCGGGTGATTTGTTTTATAAGCAAAGATAAGAAGAGAAAAAAAAGGAATATTTTATTGGTACATGTAGTTAAGATGCCCGATTTCTTATGCGCCCTTGTCGTTTCGTTAACTGTAACTGTATACCTACGTTGAGCTCTTTTTTTTTCTTATTTTTTTATTCTTGTTGTCGAGCTATGGGATTTTATGTATGCGTTTGTAGGTGTTGAGTGTGGGCGATGTTACTTACTTTGTTACGTGCTATGTGCTTATCGCGTTGAATTTTTGATATTGGGTCCCTGTTAGTTCCATCGCTCGTTTATCTGCTTGTAATTGTTTTAAGCTATTTCAGCATTTTTATGATACGTATTTTCTGTGGCGTATAGGAAGTTTATCATTCGCAAAATGTTTTTCGAGCAGTTAATATCCCGCGCGGAATATCGTGTGCCGGCTCCATACGTAGTTATGATTACCGGGATTTTTGTTGAACAGGTCTGGTCAGGTTGGCGAGGGCCAATAAGGCTTGTTTTCCGGTGCCCCGGCCGAGCCACTCGTACAATTTGGGGCGCTCCTGCCGAGGTTGGACGATACCACATTGTAAATTTTCACCTTTGGTCGGACTACAACATGTCCATCTCCGTCGCTGGTAAGTTACCTTTTTTTAACATTTTTATTACTTTTACTCCTCTTTTCTGGAGTAGTAGAAAAAAGAATAAAAAACAAATCTTTATTTCAGGCGGGTCTTTGGTGCTGACAGGGCTATCCTGCCTTCATGGATTACCAGTGGCGGATCCTGAAAGGAATGGTCATTTTCCCATCAGCCTGATCGAGCAACCTGCAGGAGAGCTGCCTCGAGACCTATATGAAGAGTGGTAGCTGCCCAGCTGGACCCATCGATGCACCACCTATCTTTATATTTTAAGCAATTGCTTCCTTTTTTATATCCAAAAAGAAAAATAAAATTCTTGAAATTTTAATGAAATTGTGGTTTTCCCTTTTTTTTTGAAAGTTTTTTTGTTTGCACTGTTTTCTGGGTTTCTCGATGGTGTTAATTGTGTTGAGTGGCTGAGTAAAAAACTCTGGACATGTTTTCTAGCTCGGGTTCGAGGTTTTATGTTTTGATGTTGTTTTGTTTTTTCTCCCTTTTTTTTTTTATATTTTTGTTTTATATAAATATACATATATATACTACACAAATATAGGGTGTAAAAGAGTAAGCTTTTCTTTTCTTTTATGTTCGGCTCTTTTCTTATAAATTACTAGTTTTATTATTATTTTTTTTTTTTTATGGAGTGCGTTTGATTGTTGGGATAAGGATGCGGGTGTTGGGAGAAAAAAAAATGATGAAAATTGGGGAATAAGAGGATACTGTTGTCCGTATCTTATGTTTGTCGTAGTTTGTGTATTTTAGAACATTAGATTGGAAGCATGAGTCCATGGGATGCCTATATATATCAGTAGTATATATTTCAAATATGTCATCAATTTTCTGTCTTTTTTCTGATGGGAACAGGAGTTATTTTAAATCCTTCTCTTCTTGGGGCCGGGGTAGGCATATCTTCCAGTTCGTGTGCAGAAAGAATTTCTTTCGATTCACACACTTTTGGTTTGTATTTAATATACATATATACGCAGGCAACAGAGATGATTAAAGCAATAGTCACATATGATATTGCATAGTGGTGAACATGATGATTACTTATTGGATTAAGCGGATTTAATTCCTGCTCTTTTTGGGAATGGATGGATTCTAAAAGCCTCTCTAGATCCGTGTTTGTCGAAAGATTTAACGTATGTATTTTTATATGCGATCCTCTTGAGGAGGACGTCATATTTGATATTATACTGGAAATGTTTACCGTTGGGATAAAATGGGAGTTGAATTTGGAAATTTTTACGTTATGTCCGTGCAGTATGAATTCCTTGCTGCGAACATAACAACCGGGATAGATATACATTGTTCCGGTTCCTTGCAGAACTTGTGAGTTAATGGAATTTTCGCAAATAATATCTATGTGGATGGAATCTTTTAGGGAGAAAAGCCAAGTGTTCTGCTGCGATAATTGCGTCCAAAAACAATCTTGTTCTAATGTTAAAATTTTACAATCGGATGTAATCGGCTCTTTTTTTATTAAATTTATCTCGCATTGATTTACCTTACTGTTTGCATTTAAGATTGGGGATGTGATCTGGCAGTAAAAGTGCGTATGATCCAACGTTGCGCAATTGTGGATATCATGTAATGCTAGTTCAATATAGTGCTCACGATAGTAGTCTATAAGTATATATTCATTTGCTGGTTCAATTTATATGAACGATCCGTTAAGGAGTGTAGGTAATGGCATTACTTTGAATAATTGGTATGGTTCCTTGAATGGAAGTGGAACTCGGAGTTCGATAATTATTTTATTATTGAAAATATTCGCTGCTATTGTACTCAATTTGTAAATTTGTGATAAAATATTGTCTCTGAAATTTATAGGAAGCATCATTGAATTTGGTAATTCTTGCTTGATCTTTGATAAAAGATCTTCAATATTTTTCGGTGATACTAGTGTGGGATGGAATTTTCCATGCTTGGAATCTGTTAAAAGATCTATTAATTCCGACTGGGTATTTTGGTACCTGAATACCATTAACGAGACTAGCGAGATTAAGGATTCAAGTTCAATTGATATTTTGTTATCCAACGTTCTGTTTTCCATTGATGATATAGTTATCTGAATTGATATTAACTTTTTATGCACAACCAGAAATTCCTTCTCAATTGCGGTTTTAGTTTTGTTGAAAATATTTGTGGTTGCTTCGATTATCGCAGTTTGGCTTTTCATAAGTGATAGGAGGGAGTTTTGGTTTAAGGTGAGATTACGGATTTGCTCATCATAAATCTTGGCATCATCTTCGTTCAATGTGCCGAAAAGAGCTTTAGAGATTGAGCCTATAGCATTGAAAAGTGCTCTGTGTTTTCTATTTTGGGTCACAAGTAACATATTCTTATATTCTATGTTTGCTAATATAAGATTAATTTGTAACAACGTACCGTTACAAGTGTGGCTCAAGGCTGCGTATTTGTCCAGTTTCAGGCAGGTCGCTGTAATTTGTTGGGCTATGAACTGAATGTTGTTGAACTCCGATTTAAAATTCGCCAGGTCGTAGAATGTCACTATCTTCCACTCGTTTGTGTAGAGATTGGCTCTGCCAATCTCTTCGAAGTAAATGCCTGCAGTAGCATTTAGCTGATTGACTTCTATCCCTGAGCCGTAGACGAAAGGGATGCAAATTAGAAAGAATGCTGTATGCATCATTTTGGAAACCTGGAAGATGACACTATGTTATTATCTCTGAATGATATTTGAAGACTATGAAGTTTTTACTCTGAGAAAAGTTTTAGGTCATTGTTATGGACTCTTTTGTTTTTATTATTGATATTAATAGTGGAATTTTCGGGGGAATTAATCTCCATTATCTCATACGGACCTGACCATAGTGGTGAGAATTTGTTCTCTCGAACTCTGCTCTTAAGTAGGACTTTATCGCCTACCATAAAAGATTTTTGGACGGAGTTCTTATCGTATTGCAATTTTGACCTTTCTTTGTTTGCCATGGCTATGTCCTTAGCTATTTTGAAGCTATGTTGTAGACGCGCTTTTAACTCGTTTGCATAATTGTCATAATTATAGCAAACGGCTGGAGATGATTTCAGATTGTTTGGAATTTCGGCTGGGAATCCGTAAAGGAGTTCGCGTGGAGTATAATTAGTACTCGAATGAGGGGTTGTATTGTATACAAACATGGCATAAGGAATCCATGTATCCCAGTCTTGTGGATCTTTTGCTACATAAGATCGGAGATATTCTGCTAAGGTTCTGTGGCTTCTCTCCAATGCACCATTCGTTTGAGGGTGGTATGGAGTAGTTTTGAGCCTTTTAATTCTCAGCAATTTAGATACCTCGGCGAACATGCCACTTATGAGGTTAGAACCTTGATCTGTAAGGATACTTTCTGGAATACCATGTCGACAAACTATTGTTGTCGTGAAGGCTTCCGCTAATGTCTTAGACTCGGTGTCGACTATAGGAATAGCCTCAGAAAATTTTGAAAGGTCATCTTGAAATGTAAGGAGATATTTTTTTCCAGAATGAGAAATTGGGAGAGGTCCTACAACATCTAGGTACACTCTTTCGAAAGGTTTGGAGCTAATGCTCGAGATTTTCATTGGAATTTTAGGGTTTCTGGATACTTTGTTCACCTGACAAAGTTTACATTTCCTTACATATTTGACCACGTCGTCTGACATGCCAGGCCAGTAGAATTGCTTTTTGATTCTTTTAATTGTACGGGAAACGCCTTGATGGCCTCCCGTCGGTAGCGAATGAAAATCTTTTAAAACTTGTTCGATGTCATTAATGTCTGATAAATATTTAATTGAATCCTGATGCAGTTTTATGTTTATTTGCTTATTAGCGAAGATTTTGGTAAAAGCAGTTTTAATAATTATTAGATTCTGTGGATCTAATATAGGGAAGGAGATATTAATTTGTTTTAACTGATTTGCTTCTGTGTATGAGCAGATCTCAGTTAAAATCTTTTCGAGGTCTGATCTATCTCTTTGCGATCGACAAGGTAAATTGGTTTTTGATATAATTATTGATGAGTCTTTTTTCTTGAAGAAGTTCAGTTCAGTTTCTGATAGTGGGGATTTATCTGAAAATTTTAGTTTCGAATCCAACACTCTTTCAAGTTCTGTATCTTGCATTGGCAAGATGAAAAATTTAGGATTCGCATTTTTAGTTAGTAAAAGAGGAACATTAGTCTCAGTTATTATGACTGAGGAATTGTTTACAGGTGATGGAGTTGGGTTTGGAGTAGTTACACTTGCGTTGGGTGTATTTATATTCGCCTGAGCTCTGGATTGATTTCTAGTTACCACATTTATGTAGGTGGTAGGTTTTGCGAAATTTTCGCTATTATCTGGAATAGCTCTACTGAGAGCGTCTGCATTTGTGTTGAGCTTACCCGATTTGTGGACTATCTTGTAGTCATATTCCTCAAGACGTATTCTCCATCTCATCAGTCTTGAGGAGTGATCTTTCAGATTCATGAGCCATACTAATGGTTTATGGTCAGTTATAATTGTAAACTGTCTGCCATAAACGTATGGTCTGAATTGCTCAACTGCGAAAACGATAGCTAAGAGCTCCTTTTCTATTGTTGAGTAACGAGTCTCTGCACCATTGAGAACTCGGCTCACATAGGCGATTGGATGATCTCCTTGATCATCAACTTGTGAAAGGACTGCTCCTATGGCGTAGTCACTGGCATCGGAGGTGACAAAAAATTCTTTGTCAAAATCGGGATATGATAGAATTGGTGCTGAAATTAATTTATTTCGTAATTCGCAAAACGCTTCATCGCAAATTGCATCGAACTTGAAGGGTGTATCTTTTTTCAAAAGATTTGTGAGTGGTTTGGCTATCTTCGAAAAATTTGGTATGAAGCGGCGATAGTAGCCGACCAAACCAAGGAAAGCTTTTATATCTTTTTCCTTCTTCGGTCTGGGATAGGACTGAACTGACTTAATCTTCGCTGGGTCTGGTTTGACTCCATTTTCTGTAATAATGTGCCCTAAATACATAATTTCCTTTCTTAGGAAGTGGCACTTGTCGGGTTGAAGTTTGAGGTTGAAATCACGAAGGCGGATAAATACTGCTGTGAGTCTGGAATTGTGGTCCTTGAGATTGTATCCATGGACTACAATATCGTCCATGTATACGAAGCAATAGATGCCTTGAAGGCCAGATAAGACATTATTCATGGCTCGTTGAAAAGTAGCAGGGGCTCCTTTTAAACCAAATGGCATACGATTGTATTCGTAGTGGCCATAGGGTGTGCTAAAGGCAGTTTTCTCCCTGTCCTTCGAGTCCATTTTTATCTGGTGAAATCCACTGGCTAAGTCGAGTGTGGTAAAATATTTCGACTTCCCCAACTGGTCTAATATATCAGTGATATTAGGCAGTGGGTACGCATCGCCAATAGTAATGTCGTTAATACGACGAAAGTCTACCACTACTCGCCACTTTTTGTTTCCATTCTCATCTGGTTTTTTAGGAACCAGGAGAAGTGGAGAGTTCCAGGGACTATGTGAAGGTCTGATGATGTCTAACTCAAGCATTTCCTGTATTTGCCTATTTATCTCAACTCGGCTTGCTTCAGGAAGTCTATAAGGCTTTGTATAAATGGGCGGTTTGTCTTGGAGTGTCTCGATTTTGTGGGTAATCGCATCTGTATATGAAAGGAAATCCCCTTCTATGAAGAAGAGATCGTTGAATTCCCTACAGATATTGCGAATACTTTCAGATTCCTCTGAATTACAGTGATCCAATTTTATAAGGTTTTGCAGCTTAATTATTCTGCCCTTAATTGGATCTCTTTCAGAGTCTGTGGAGATGACCACAAAGTCGTCCAAGTCTTGGTAAACTGGGTTCACCTCGTAAGGTGCCAGATCGGCGTCCTCCTCATTTGTGTTGAGGATTAGGACTTTTGCCATACCGTTGACTGGTTCGACTATCGAATTTCCAAGAAACAGACCTGGTCTTATTTCCTTCTTGAAACAGACTGATTGATTTTGAATAGAAGGAGTTGGAATTTCAATGATGAATTCTGATCGAGCCGGAATTTTAATTTTATTCAATTTATCCGATTCTTTCGGATGATTAGTAGGAAGGAGATATGATTCCAACTTTTGTGGAATTTGGAAGGAGTTATACGATGATTCCGACTTGATCGAACTTGAAGGAGATAAAACTTTATTGAAATTCTTTGACTTCTTTGATTTTATCTTGGAATTCACTTTGTGTGAATGTATTGATGATGGAGATAAAATTTTACTAGATGTAGCCTTTTGTGTGGCTGTTGATGGAGATATACTTTTACGCTCTTGTTTCATATCTTGTGAAGCTTTGGATGGAGATTGATTGTTATTTAATTCAGCCTTTTTTCTGGCTATAGATGCAGATAGATTTTTACCTTTATGCTTCATTTCTTGTGAAGCATTAGCTGGCGATCGATTTGCATTGCTTTTCGAAGCAATTGATGGAGATAGATTTTTATTAGTATTTATATCGGAGAATGTTATCTCCGTATATAAAAGACTTCTTGTTTGGGACCTCTTTTCTGGGTCTTCGCTTTTCAAATAAACGTATGGATAGTTGTTGTAATATTCTTCATAAGGATAAAATGCATTTGAATCATTTATTTCTAAAGAAATGTATTTATTTTTATAATTGATACTAGCATTGTATCGAGTTAAAAAGTCATGACCAAGTAGGCCATCGTATGAGAGGATGGAGTTATTTCCCACTATTTGAAATGGGTGCTCTAGGATGGAGTTATTTTGCGCAGATTCCAGAGTTAATTTCGCGAAGATGAGTCCTTCTGTAGAAGTTGACTCTGTAAACAAAGTATTTATATTGCAGACAGCATCTCTGTAGCAGATACTGTCTGGTTTCAGTGGATGGAGTTTTATTAAGCTGATCTCTGCTCCTGTATCAATCAAAAAGGTAAGCTTCGGAGCAGAACAGATGTCGACAGGCAAGGAAAGCGTTAGTGAATTTTTATTTATTTGAACGGGGATTTGAATTAATTTCTTGCTGCCTACTTTTCCGTCGATATTGTCTCGGGGTTCCTGTGGACTTGTGCTGTAGTTTGTATGTGCGAGGGGTTGCCGAATGAGACCCCCCGCTGCATCCAGTTTCCCTGCCTGGATGCCGATGGAGTTTTGTTATTCTTCCTGTTCGGAGATGGTGATCTAGCCGAGATATTCGCATTGTTATATCTCGGCGGTGGAGTTTGACTCTCTCGGAATACTGGTTGCTGCCAGTTCCTATTTTGAGGCTGTCTGTCAGCCGTGTTTGTTGGTGGAGTATTTTTCACCTTTTGGAAATTATTTTGATTTCCTGGGCTGTCGTTAAAGCGACTATTATTCGCAGTTCTTGTCCTGCATTCCTCGATTGTATGTCCCATCCGATGACAATATCGACATGAAGGAGATTGTGATGGATATTTAATTTTATTAAAATCTGGAGAGCGTTGTAGTTGGGGGTTTAGCTTTGGAACTGCATTGAAATTTTGCGTGGTGCGTTGTATGACTGGGCAACTTGATGCAGCATGCCCCAGTCTATTACATTTGAAGCAACGAAGATTGTTATTTATACTTTGAAAGGAATTTTGATTTACCTTGTTATATGTTTGAAAGTTGGGTTGCTTCTGCTCCATACGCAATGAGTGATCTAGAATATGTGATTTTAGTGCAGAGAAGGATTTATCGGAATGTACCTTAGCCAAGGTCTGTAATTGTGGATTGGATAACCCGTCTTCAATTGCTCTCACAGCCTGACACTCATTATCTTTTAACAAAGACCGTAGGAGCACCTTGTCCGTTGTATAGGAATGTGTTGCTTCATTTAGCTTGGACAAGATTGTATTTAACCTTTGAAGAAAATCTTTTACACTTTCTTCTCTTCTTTGTTTCGAATTACTTAGTTGAGATTGTAAGGTGGATCTAGAGGTTTTTACCTCGAAAGTCTGTTGTAAAAGTGATTTTAAAGTAGGCCAATCTGCAACTTGATTGTACCTATATACATCATACGCTTCGGCGGATAGTTTACTCCTTATTAGGCTAAGGAGGGAGTTCCTTTCATTCGCCGTCGTTGCCGTTGCGTATATATCATCACAACCTGAAACAAATTTGTGAAGATCTTTTGGATTTCCGCTGAAATTAGGAACTAATGATCTTGCTTCTGATAAGAAGAAGGTAGATTGGTCTCTAAAGGAGACATTATGATGATGGTCTGTGAAGTTATGTGTATTATTCGATACGTTTTGGATTCGAGAGTCCAATTGCTCTTGAAGGGCAATTATCGTGTCTGTGTATGATGTTTCTACCTCGGCGTAAACATCATTTTTGAAATAGTCATGCTCCAAATCATTAGGGCCGGTATATGAGATTATTTCACTATGCGTGGCCTCAAAATCATCCCAATATTTGTGTAATGAATTGATCTTTTGCGTCAGATATGTCTGTGTCGCAGTTGATAATAAATTAAAATTGATCGATTGTATAATTCGTGATATAGATTTTTGCCTATGATCTTGCAGTCTGAACCGTACTGTATTTGACTGATCTTTGTCTGTATTGTCTTGGGTGTCAGCTGCAGGTGTTTTTTGCGAAGTCTTAGGGGGTGGAATATAAAATGGGTTATTTGTGCGTTCTGTGTGGATTGATATGGACTTCAGCCTATCAGATAGAGTTACCTTGGTAAGATTATACCAGTCCTCAGTCTTGTCATAGCATGACTGTTTGAAATAGTCATGAGAATCATCAAAATCTTCATGGTCTTGAATCAGGGTTTCAATTTTTTCAAATGAAGCCCACAATTCTTCCAAGTTTTGGAGTTTTTCAGAAGTAAAATCTGCAGTCCTTTTGCCTTTATTGGCTCTATGATAATCGGACAGAATTTGTCTAATTTCTGCCGTTTTTGAGACTTGTGACAAGCAAAGCTCATCGAAAGATTTGGTTTCTTCAGTCATGTTTAATTGATTTATATTTTGTTTGGGAATTAATTAATTAGTTATGGAAGAAATGTTAAAAAAAATTTTTTTTTTTTAGTTTTCCCAACAACAATAAGCAGGTAGCAAGTTGGTTATACGTAGATAATTATTTTTAATTAAATTTTGTAAGAGTTGAGAAAAACACAGCGATAGGAATGTGAAGAATTGTGGAATTTTTCAACAAGGGAAAGGACGACAAGAAAATTGTTTTATTTTTATTTGGTAGAAAAAATCTTATGGTTTTTGGTTCCGTCTGTCACCAGTTGTTATGTGTAGATATGTACATATGGTTAAGGACGGAAAAGGTATAGACCGCAATGTGTGGAAAATATAGAGCGAGACTAGGAGGAAAATTTGTTGTATTTGACTGTCTCACGAGGTTTTTGATTTATTTTTATTGCTCGGAGATGATGGAGAGAAATTTAAAAAAAAATTAAATAAATTACTAGGAATTTCAATGTATATAAAAAATTGATTGTCACTTGTTTGTTGTAAATATCTCTTGTTTAAATTTAAATAAAAGGTAGCAAATTAAATTTTATTAAGAATAAGGAAGGTAAAATGATAGGTAGGGGAACTATTGTGGGATTTGTAAGTAGGAAAAATTGTAATTAATATTTTTCTATGCAAACATTTATATGAGAACAAAAGGGAGAAAAAGGTAAGGACAATCCAACTTCCATAAGAACAACCAACTTCAGGAGAAGAAGAAAAAACAATTTTGATATAAAAGCTAAATAATGGCGTCCACAATCTTTTTTTAAGAGAAAAAAAAAAGGCACAGTTCTAATAAAAAATAAAATTTTAAAATATTATTTATATATATATAAGATTGTTTTGTTATCGATATCTTTTTTATTGTGGATAGAATGATTAGACGATGATGATTGATTAAAATTAAGAGCGTGCTGATATATAATAGCAATAGCAAAATAGCAAATCACAAGTTAATGGTGGGTTAAGAATTAACTTTTAAGAAAAGTTTATCAGTGTTAATTTCTTTGCAATTTTCGGTATTGTTAACTGATCGTATTTCCAATCTATATCTTTCCTCTGACCGATAGGCTTACGAAATCCTACCGCAGGGGATAGATTATAGATTTTTATCGAAGTCCTCTGACCAGCAAATTCACGCAGTTTTACCGCAGAGGTCGCTTCTAGGAAGACCGGTTTTCAGTTTATGTGTGTTGAATTGAATGTTTCTCAAAATTAAACTGGAACTCGTACTTGTATGTAATTATATGTAAATAGTAAGCAAATGGAAATGTGCAAATTTTCAGAAAATATGTAAATACTTTTGTTAAATAAATTCTTTATATATATCACTGCTCAGGTAATGCAAACCAGACGAAAAAATGTATATTTATATATATATTAATTTGTATAGTCCAAACAAAAGGTTGATCTATATGTGTTTAGATTAATTAATTGTAAAAGTTAATTTAGAATGCTAGGAAAAAGAAAAACTCTTCACGCTACCTTTTGTTTTAGCTAGAGTTGCTGGTGTTTTTACTTTTTTTTTTTCGATGGTGTTATGAATAGTTGAATGATGTTTGTTTATGTACTTAAGGTTTTGCTGCTTTTTATGCTTCTTGTTTATTTATGCTGCGGCAATTTATCTTTATTGTGTTTCCTGAGTTGAGGATGTTGGTGGAGAAGTGGACATTTAAGCGAAACAGTGTTGTTGTTGTTGCGTAGGGTGTCCTGTTATAGTCTTCCTTCCTTCCTTCTTTACAAAACGTCTTTATTGAGGCAGGGATGAAGCCTCCTTGGGTCCACCGGTGGGGCAATTAGGTGCCAAAATTATTGTTATCCTCTAAGTACTTATTTTTAAAGTACCCGGGCTTATTTTTTTTTTATTATTTTTTCTTTTCCTTTTTTAATACTCTTGCTTTTTATTTTGGAATATTTATTAATTATTTTTTTTTTTATTTTAATTAAATAAAAATTTTTGGCACTGATTTGCAATTTATTCACTGGTCAAACTTTGGAAAGTACACTGCCACCAAAATGCTGTGGATGGCTGATTTTATCACCAATTAGTTAAACTCAAACTAAATCAAAATTTTTTTTTTTTTTTTTTTTTAAGGCACTGATTTATTGGTACGGAATACCGCTGCCACCAAAATGTTGTACTTGAGGATTGCTCCGTGCTCCTAAGGAGAGAGCAAACACTGAGTAGACGAAAAATTAAAACACTTTTTATTGACTTTTCGATTAAACGTCTTTATTTAGTTTTTGAAATTAAATTATAAATTCTTTCGTTGTTAAATTTGGCAAAAATTCCGAAATATCAGTACTTCACGATAGGTTATATTTTTTGTTATATTTTTTTTCCGCGATCCCGGACTGTTTCGCTCCACGGTTGAAAAAAACGTACTCCTCGAGGTTTGGGCTAGCTGCCCCAGGTACCCACGAAAAACTTATTTGAAAAAGCTTTTTTCTTTTTGCTTTCTCACGGCGATTTTAAATTCGTACGTGAGAGAATGCAAATTATTTATGTTGAGATGCATATGCATCAAGTAGAAAATGCAACCCGATATGCACTTGTGCGCCCGGCTTGAAATAATAATTTTGAGAGGGCGCGAATAATTCTGATAATTGTATGTATGTGTGTACATACAATTAGATTGCAGGAAGTTTGTAATGTACGTATGTACAAAGTAAGAAGACACTGTATGTAGGTAAGTATGCAGTGCATATCGTGGGAGCGGAATGCATTTTAGATAACAAAATGCAATTTATGCTTAAATTGCATTTTGTTATAGCATTGAAATGCATTTTAAATGCAATTTTGAAATTTTGAATTAAAATGATTAAAAGTAATTTTCAGGGTCAATATGTAGTACGCCAATATATTGCATAGGGCAAGATATTGGCGTATTGGTTTTATTGTTGTGATTCGGGGTATAGGTACCTGGGTCACAACATAGTTGAATAATTGATTTCGGAACTGGTCAAAGTTCTACTTGCGTAACATATTGGTCTGTCACTGACTATGGATCCTTGAGATAACACTGCTCCTATGACATAATTACTTGCGTCTGTAGTTAATATGAATTGTTTTGAAAAATCCGGATATTGTAATATGGGATCGTTTATTAGAATTTCTTTACAAATTTCAAATATTTTTACATATCTTTCGTTCAGTTCTATTGTTTTACCCTTTTTTAAACATTCTGTCAGGGGTTTGGTAAGCTTTGCGAAGTCTTTAATAAATTTACGGTAGTAACCTAATAGACCCAAGAAAGACTTAATTTCCTTTTGAGTTCGGGGTATAGGAAAGTTTTTTATGGATTTTATTTTGTCTGGATTGGGTTTGACGCCTTCGTTAGTAACAATGTGCCCCAAAAATACTATTTCTCTATGTAGGAACTCTGACTTATCGAGTTGGACCTTTAAGTTTCTTCGTGTAGTCTGTTAAACACTTTTCTGAGGTTTTCGGCATGTTCTTGAAGGGATGTGGAAAAAACAATAATGTCGTCTAAGTACACTAGACAAATTTTACCCTGTATGTCTTTGAGAATGTGGTCTTGGAAAATTGTGTTCTGAAAAATTATGAATTTCTCTGTTACTTGTGAGGGGTGATTTGTTGGTTCTAAAGAAATTATTCGGTGCTGCATTAAAATTCCTTTGATTTTGGAATGATTGTCTAGATCGAGTTATTCCTGACCAATCCATTGGTTCTGGAGGTGGTAGGTTGTTTTGTTGGGGGTAGAAAATTCGTTGTTGATGGCGGTATGGTGATGGCTGACTCTGATACTGAGGTTTTTGTTGTTGATAATTTCTTTGATCATTCATTGATCTGTGAAATTGGATTGGTTGTTGAAATACTTGCTGAGATCTAAATGGTTGAACTGTGTTGAAGATTAGTTTTGAAGTTCTTTGGTTTGGTATATGTCTGTTCATTGGTTTGTAGTTAGATCTCATATTGGATATGTTTTGTTCCTTGATACAAAATGCGAATGCTTGACCCATAGTACTTGGTTTCATAGCTCTTATAATTGATCCCAGGGGTTCTTTCAATCCGGTTAGGAATACATTGAGACACATCTCGGAATGTAATTCTCGTTTGGCTTGAATTACAATAGGATTTGTTTCATGAATTTTTATGTGATTAGTGATAGTCGATAAAATTGGAAAAGATGGGATATTTTCTTGTGGAATTTTTTATTAAATTTTACTCCATACTGAAGAGTATTAGGGTTTCTGCCAATACGAAGCGCTTCTTCCAATCAATTTTTGAAGTTCAAATTTGCAGTTTGCATTAGCATAGCTTCTTTCCTTCATACACGGAATATAACTCATCTTCCAGGAGGCATTTGGTTTCCTGGATCCTATGATGAATGATAGCTAGACTTTATCGTTTATCATGAATGATGGCTCAATTTTATTATTGATCATGAATGATAGTTAGTCTCCTTCCGATGTAAATACCATCAAAAAATCCCGACTATATTAATATATAACCCACCATACCCCCAATATTTGCGTTTATTTTTCTTTTTCTTCCATTTCTTAATAATAATAGCAGCAAAAGCTCTTCATCCTCGCTGAATTCCATTTTAAGTGCTTGCAATTTTGAAATAAAAATCAGATCACTTTAAGCGGATGTGATGGCCTCGCAATACATCAGTTGCTAATTATTTTCAAACTTCACCATCACCACATCAGCACATCAGTAGTCTGGTGTGGCACCTGCCTTAAGAGGTAGCGATGTACTGATGTGATAGTGATCTGCTGATAATCAGCAAGTGATTTGCATGCTGCTGATATTTACTGACATCAGTCGATATTTTATTTTCAAACTAATTAGTTATCCATTATACTCGATTTATAGTTACACTATATTCATAAAGGATTTTATTTATGGTTTCATGCAGTAGTCCCATTGCCAATGTAACGAGTTTTCTGCTCTTAAAAAATAATTAAGCCAAGTTGGGTTAGTTTAAAATATTTGAAATGAGTGAACGGAATTTTGTTTTAAAATTAGGGGAAAGCGTTGAAAAACGAAGGTGCCTGTGGGAATCAACGTCTACAGACTACTACAAAAGACATAAATTAAAAAAAAGCATATAGAGAAATTTCATTGGAAATTGGAAAAGATGGTATATTTTCTTTTGGAATTTTATTTTATGTTATTAACATATACGATTTTTTACGGCTTCACGCAATAGTCCCATTGCCATTCTGCTCTTAAACAATAATTCGGCATTAGGTTTCAAATAATTTGCGATTTCGTTGGATGGATGGATTGAAAGGAAATGAGTCCCCCTGGGGGAGAACCCTAGAACGTAGGCCACTACAAGGTCCATTGTTCGCCCTCAGGAACCCTGAATAGGTTCATAGGTCCCAACCAGACGCTCTTACAAGCCATAAGATTTGCTGCCAACCCTTCTTACCTGCTTCATCCAGGAGGTGTGAGCCAAGGAATCTGTAACGTTTCTACACAGATCTTTCACTTTTCCTCTAACCAACACTTTTCTCCTTGGATAATCAAACACTGGCCCTGTTGGCAGAGGATATCCCGTCCCAATAAAATTTCATATTTCAGGTATTTATTGTCGACCACTAAATAATTATTTTCGTAAATGTTCTCATCGATTTTAACTTTGCTTTCAACTGTTCCGTACAACGGTAGCTACTTCCAGCGAATCTATTTATAACTATTTGATATCCCTCAATGATACCAATATGTTCCGCGAGAGATTTTTGAATTAAGTTCTGTTGCTTCCGGGATCAATGAAAGTATTAATAACTTTTCCGTTTATTTCAATCGGTTTTATAACTTCTCATGTAGTATCCGGTGCCTATTCGATGTTATAAACAATCCCTCTAGTTGTTGGATTTTGTTCTTGCTTCGTTGGACACTGTGGTGAGATTCGTTTTGAAGAAACTTGAGCAACGTTAATTCTTTTGAGAAAAAGGACACCGAAGGGAAATAAGTCCGATATTTGAGCAACTGTAGCCAATTATAGGATATGTTTTTTTTGTTAATTTTTGATGTTTGGTTCGTAGGAAGAAGACTGTTTAACTTTGTGTCTAGCTACGAATGGTTCTGAAAAATTTATATTCGAATTGAAAATTGGAAACATTGTAATAGAACGTAATAAATCGTTGCAAAGCGTATGAAGTTGCGTGCAAACAGCATTTCTGAAGTTATTTTCATTTATCCTGTTAAGAATGTATTTTATAATTGCAGATTCCGGCAAATTTCCTTTACTTCCTAACGCCTGACGCCAACATCTTATTTGAGTACTATTCTAAAGTTTCGCTAAATTTCCGTTTTGTAGATATCACTTCGATATGTATATCCGCGATATTCGTCATGACCGGAAATTCATTAGTAGTGTAGCTATGTTCATTCTGGATCACTTTTTCCTTACAAAACGTGTCCGGAAAATTCAAACTGTATTTTAGTCTACATCACAGGGCCTGCTGCCTCAGGGAATTCCTTCTTACCGTCTGGCTGACCCGGTGATGACGTCATCTGGTTGGCTGATCCCCGTAAGCTGTTCAAGCTCGTGTCTTAGCTGATTTTTTAATATAATAATGTTGGATTTTTTTTTCTGGAATCGAACCGAGAACGCTTGGTTTTGTAAAATCCGAGGCGCTCTACCATGAGACCACGGAGGTGCTGCGTGAATATTCTTTAAAGTTGCTATATTTGGGTAGAGTTCTGGGCCAGAGTATTTATCTAGATCTCTCACCCGCAGATGGTACCACCGTCGCTAGGTGGTTTTGAGTACATACTAAATACGTGTTTGTGTTTTGGACGTACATTGAGTCTTGACTGGCTTATGTCTTGGATACACCATTGAGCTTTGACTGGCTTATGGCTTGGATGTGTCATTTGGTCTTGACTGCGCCCTAGCAGCATTAGTCGGTACTACCAGCATGCTCCGGTACTACGGTTTTTTTCTGTTTTCTTGGTGCGCCTAAATATAGGCTTTTTATTATTATTTTGCGTTTTCAAGTGTTGCGCCTAAATGTAAGCTTTTGGTTTTGAACTAATATTAGTAATACTTAAAGTTAACGCTAGGAAATTTTTGTTCATGCCAATGGATTCTAGATGGTTGGGGTGTTGGTCTTAGGGGGGACGAAATTTTCATCAGAAATCCTCTACGGGCTATGGTTTTCGAGAAATTAGCGATTTTACCTTTTCAGATATAGTTAATATTATTAATAACTCAAGGTAGCTAGGATAGTTTTGTTCATGCCAATAGATTCTAGCAGGTGTTAGAGGGGCGGGGGTTAGAGGGGGGATACAATTTTTGTTAGAAATCCTCTACGGGCTATTGTTATCGATATATTAGCGATTTTACCTTTATGGATATACTTAATATTAGAAATAATTCAAGTTTTTTTGCTCATGGGGTTGAAACGTCTAAATGTAGGCTTTTTATTATGATTGCTCTTGAGCTCCTAAATGTAGGCTTTTGGTTTTGAACTAATATTAGTAATAATTAAAGTTAACGCTAGGAAATTTTTGTTCATGCCAATGGATTCTAGATGGTTCGGGTGGCGGTATTAGGTGGGACGAAATTTACATCAGAAATCCTCTACTATGGTTTTCGAGATATTAGCGATTTTACCTTTTCAGATATAGTTAATATTATTAATAATTCAAGTTACCCAGGATAGTTTTGTTGATCCCAATAGATTCTAGAAGGTGTTAGTGGTGAAGATGTTAAAAGGGGGATACAATTTTTGTGAGAAATCCTCTACGGGCTATGGTTTTCGAGTTATTAGCGTTTTTACCTTTTTGGATATAGTTAATATTAGAAATAATTCTAGTTTGTTTTATTCATGGGGGTGCTGCGCCTAAATATAGACTTTTCAGGTTGGTTTTGAATTTTATATTAGTAATAATTAAAGTTAATAGTAGGAAATTTTTGTTTATGCCAATGGATCCTAGATCGTTGGGGTGAGAGTATTAGGGGGATAAAACTTTCATCAAAAATCCTCTACGGACTCTGGTTTTCGAGATATTAGCGATTTTACCTTTTCAGATATCGTGAATATTAATAATAATTCTAGTTACCCTTGGGAGTTGTAGAAATCAGCATGATGTCGCCTTGGATTTGCTGTTTTCATACTTGGATATTTGTTAGCGAGGAATTTGTAGATATCAGAAGTTCTGGATCACTTTCTATGGGGATGCTGTGTATCAAATATTAAATGTTTACCAAACATTAGGCATGCTTCCCCTGTTTATGATGTAATTTGATATCACCGCTGTAATCAAATTCGCATTTAAGCTGAACGGTTCATACACACCCGTGTAAGTAATATCAGCACATTTATTCTTATCATGTAATTTGATACCACACTTCCTGTAGGCAACCATAAATTTTATTATTCCAAGAATTTTACCGATCGAAACGTTTCATTGGAATGTAAACAAATTTTCATATTTTCTTTTTATCTTGAAATGTATTCATTTGATATTTGCAATTTCAACCAGAAGAATAAAGTAATCAAATTAATTTGAATGATTTATGTTTTTTTTTTTTATCATGTAATTCGATATCATCTCACCCTGTAAGCAAATTCGTTTGAATTCATCCTGTGCAATGACTATTGTAGCAGCAGGATCATTCAAGTTTACAAACCGTTCCTATAAAAGCCCAAGCAATCTCTGGTGGAGCATCAGTCAGTTTTAGTGAGTCTCCGTGATAGTACATAAAAAATAAAAATGTCTTCGATGTTAGTAAATAAAAGTTTTTCAATAATTAAAAACTTGCGGAAGGATGTGTCGAAGTGTTTAACAAATTCAGAGAATAAAGACTATATTGTTAAAAAGTGCAACAGAAACATACATAAATTTCAAGTTGCATTTCGGGAATGTAATAAGAGTGCTAGGAAACGTCATTTCGAGAGCTGTTTCCAGCAAATTAAAGCATGGAGAGTGCTATTGAGAACTCCCCGTCGAGGTGGAGGAATTACTCGCGTAAAAAGAAGTGATTTTGTAAAGTGGGAGGAAATAAAGACAGCGTTCGCAGACAGAATTCGACAAGGTGTTATTGCAAATTTAAAACATATCGATCCGAAGCTATTTATGCAAGACGCTGCCAAATTATTTGCGCGTCGTGTTAAAAATACTTTAAAACATTATTTTAATATTAAGGTCTCTACAACGTTTTGCGGTGAATTTGTTAAAGAAACTGGTGACAGTGAAATTATAAAAGACATTAAATATTTCCAAGCGAAAACTGCTTCAATTAGTGCAGATGATAACTTAGAGGAGTGGTTTAAATCAAACATTTTGGATCCAATACACACTCAGCTGGAAGAATTCCAGGAAAAAGACAGTTGCTGGGCACTGCACTCTATAATACATCTAGGAGTAGACATCAACAAGTTTGAACAACTCCGAGGATATTCGTATATATCCTTACCAAAGGAAATTGCATCAAAGAAAGCATGCATAAATTTGAAAAATAATGATGAAGCATGCTTCGCGTAAGCCGTAACATCATATCCACATTACTCTGCAGTACTAAATTTAACTGGGATAACATTTCCCATGACACTTAAGCAAATTACCCAATTTGAAGACCAGAACAATTTATCAGTAAACGTGTTCATCCTGGAGAATGAGCATTTCCTCACCATAGTTCCAGTTAGACTTACGAAACACAGAATGGAGCGACATGTAAATCTCTTAATGCTACAAGATGACTACGATCAAGCTGATGATCATATGGATAATGATGATGATGCCGACAGATATCATTTCTGCTGGATTAAAGATTTTTCCCGACTCATATCGAAGCAAACTTCGAAAAATCATGCTAAAAGGCATATATGCGACAGATGTTTGCTCTACTTTTACTCTGAAGAAAAATTAACATCACACACTCCTGAATGTGAGAAACAAAACGATTGTAGGATTATGTTTCCCTCAGAGGAAAAGAAATGGTTGGAATATAAGAATTATAACCATAAGAATCCAGTCCCGTTTTGTGTGTATGCCGATCTTGAGTCAATATTGAAGCCGATGCAGGGAAACGATCAAAATACACAGCGAATCCAGGAACAGGAAGTTCACAGCATATGGTTCTATTTCCACTGCGAACATGATGCTAAACTCTCATATTACAGAGCATATCGAGGAAAGAATTGCCAACAATGGCTTGCATTAGAATTGCAAAAAATTGCATCCATAGCTGTACAGGAAAAGCCGAACATCAGGTCAATTCAGCCCCTGACCAAAGAGGAACGGCGTTCACATACGGAAAATACTTGCTGCCATATATGTGAAAAAACGTTTGCAGCCGATGAGGAACGAGTTCGGGATCATTGCCACTTAACAGGAAAATATCGAGTTCCAGCGCATAATGCTTGCAATCTCATGTATCAAGATTGCTCCATAGTTTCAGTAATTTTTCACAATTTATCCGGATATGATGCCCACTTCATTATTAAGGATATAGCTACATCTTTCCCAGGAAAAGTTGATCTCTTACCAATAAACAAGGAAATATAATATCTCGTTCACCAAGCACATGGAAGGCAGCCACATAAAATTCAGACTCATCGATTTCTTCCGTTTTATGGCCGAATCTTTAGATAAGCTATCATCATTGCAGCCAATTGATAAATTAAATACTACAAGATCAGTATGGCAGGGATTGGATGATGGCACTATCAAACTTCTTACGCGCAAAGGTGTCTTCCCATATGATTTTATTGATGACTGGGATAAATCAGATTTCCGGAACTTGCCAACACAGGAAGCGTTCTACAATAAACTGACTGACAGTGCTATATCTCCTGAGGACTACAATCATGCTGAACAGGTCTGGCAAAAATTTGAAACACAAACACTTGGTGAATATTCAGATCTATACCTTAAGACTGATGTTCTCCTATTGGCCGATGTGTTTGAGAACTTTCGAGAAGTGTGCATGAAGACATACAATTTAGATCCAGCACATTATTACTCTATGCCAGGCCTAACATGGGATGCTATGCTAAAATACACCAAAGTGAGACTAGAGTTGATAACCGACGTAGATATACTGCTATTCATAGAGAGAGGCATTCGATGTGGTATAAGTCAATGCTCAAACAAATATAGTAAAGCAAATAATAAATATATGGATGATTTTAACCCCGACGGGAGAAATACCTGATGTATTACGATGTGAATAACCTTTATGGGTGGGCCATGTCACAACATTTACCAACTGGAGGATTCAAATGGGTTGATGCTCACAATATCGACGTTTTCGAAATTCTTGATGATTCACCAATTGGATACATATTCGAAGTGGACTTGGACTATCCTCAACATCTACATGATAAGCATAAGGATTTACTGTTTTGCTCTGAGCATGCAGCACCACCTGGAGCAAAATTAGAAAAGCTTTTGACAACTTTACATCCTAAAACTAAATATGTTATACACTACCGAAATTTGAAGCAATGCTTATCACATGGCCTCGTCCTGAAAAAGTGCACCGGATTCTTCAATTCATCCAATCAGCTTGGCTTAAACCATATATTGACTTAAATACTACCCAACGGAAGCAGGCTACCAGCGATCATGAGAAGGACAGCTATAAGAAGATGAGTGATGCAGCTTTTGGTAAGACCATGGAAAATGTTCGCAAGTATAGCGATATAAAGCTTTGCGTAAAGTGAGAAGGTCGCTAGGGTGCACAAGCTCGGATTGTGGCACCCAACTTCCACAGTGCAACGATATTTGATGAGAATTTAGTTGCTGTGGAATTAAGGCGACTCAAAATCTTATTCAATAAGCCCCTCTATATTGGAATGGCAGTTTGGAAATTTCAAAGATATGCCTCTATGATTTCCACTACAGTTTTATGCAGCGTGACTTTGGAGATAAGTGTAAAGTCATGTATACAGATACAGATTCTCTAATATATGAACTTGAGGAGAAAAATGCATATGAGTTTATGGCTGAAAATATAAACAAATTTGATACAATTGATTACCCAGAGGATAATCAATTCAATTTACCGCTCACGAATAAAAAAGATTCCTGGTCTAATGAAGGATGAGCTGAATGGGAAAATCATGAGCGAATTTGCAGGCTTGCGCTCGAAAATGTACCGTCTACGTATAAACGGTGGTAAAACTGTAAAGAAAGCAAAAGGAGTAAAGACTAATGTAGTCCAGAGGCATATCAATTTCGAATACTACGTCGAATGTTTGAATAACAAGCGAGTATTAACTGCTAATCAGAGCTCCATACGATCGCATAACCATAATGTCTACACGATCAGCCAAAAGAAGATTGCATTGAATCCATATGATGACTAGCGGCATATTATGAGTGGGACAACGGATACTCTACCATGGGGACATTACTCTATTCAATCAGAATAGCAAGGAGCAGACGCAGAAAACATATAATCTAAGGATGGTCTAAGATAAGTATTGTAAATAAAAATTGTATTATAGCTAAAATACTATTTAATGAAATAGTTTGTTTTAATTGTATTATAGTCTAAGATGATATACACTATTGTAAAATAAAGGAAAATATTATAATTATAGGATAACCGATTTAAGGAAGCCTAATATAGAATGATACCTTAAGAATTAAATGTTAATCTAAAATGATACCTTAAGAATTAAATGTTAATATTTTTCAATTTATAATAAATCAATAATAATATCTTATATATGGTATTCTTTTTATTCAATTTCACTACTAAGTCTAGAGCTCCCGAATAATATTTGCCCACTACAGCGAGCTCTTAATCGGGCGGTTGAGCGTTTTACCCAGAATGTTAGGACGGCTTGAGAAAAAAACATTTACACGTGGGCTCGTCCTTGACCCCTGGCATCACCTTTGCAACTGGAAGGGCGTCGGATTCTTGACCTTCATCCGGAAGTGTATAATATATAAGTGCATAATCATTCAGCATTCAGGAGTGTGTGATGTTAATTTTTCTTCAGAGTAAAAGTAGAGCAAACATCTGTCGCATATATGCCTTTTAGCATGATTTTTCGAAGTTTGCTTCGATATGAGTCGGGAAAAATCTTTAATCCAGCAGAAATGATATCTGTCGGCATCATCATCATCATCCATATGATCATCAGCCTGGTCATAGTCATCTTGTAGCATTAAGAGATTTACATGTCGCTCCATTCTGTGTTTCGTAAGTCTAACTGGAACTGTGGTGAGGAAATGCTCATTCTCCAGGATGAACACGTTTACTGATAAATTGTTCTGGTCTTCAAATTGGGTAATTTGCTTAAGTGTGATGGGAAATGTTATCCCAGTTAAATTTAGTACTGCAGAGTAATGTGGATATGATGTTACGGCTTACGCGAAGCATGCTTCATCATTATTTTTCACATTTATGCATGCTTTCTTTGATGCAATTTCCTTTGGTAAGGGTATATACGAATATCCTCGGAGTTGTTCAAACTTGTTGCTGTCTACTGCTAGATGTATTATAGAGTGCAGTGCCCAGCCACTGTCTTTTTCCTGGAATTCTTCCAGCTGAGTGTGCATTGGATCCAAAATGTTTGATTTAAACCACTCCTCTAAGTTATCATCTGCACTAATTGAAGCAGTTTTCGCTTGGAAATATTTAATGTCTTTTTTTTAATTTCACTGTCACCAGTTTCTTTAACAAATTCACCGCAAAACGTTGTAGAGACTTTAATATTAAAATAATGTTTTAAGGTATTTTTAACACGACGCGCAAATAATTTGGCAGCGTCTTGCATAAATAGCTTCGGATCGATATGTTTTAAATTTGCAATAACACCTTGTCGAATTCTGTCTGCGAACGCTGTCTTTATTTCCTCCCACTTTACAAAATCACTTCTTCTTACGCGAGTAATTCCTCCACCTCGGCGGGGAGTTCTCAATAGCACTCTCAATGCTTTAATTTGCTGGAGACAGCTCTCGAAATGACGTTTCCTAGCACTCTTATTACATTCCCGAAATGAAACTTGAAATTTATGTATGTTTCTGTTGCAAGTTTTAACAATATAGTCTTTATTCTCTGAATTTGTTAAACACTTCGACACATCCTTCCGCAAGTTTTTAATTATTGAAAAACTTTTATTTACTAACATCGAAGACATTTTTATTTTTTATGTACTATCACGGAGACTCACTAAAACTGACTGATGCTCCACCAGAAATTGCTTGGGCTTTTATAGGAACGGTTTGTAAACTTGAATGATTCTGCTGCTACAATAATCATTGCACAGGATGAATTCAAACGAATTTGCTTACAGGCTGAGATGATATCGAATTACACGATAAACAAAAAAAAAAACATAAATCATTCAAATTAATTTGATTACTTTATTCTGCTGGTTGAAATTGCAAATATCAAATGAATGCATTTCAAGATAAAAAGAAAATATGAAAATTTGTTTACATTCCAATGAAACGTTTCGATCGGTAAAATTCTGGGAACAATAAAATTTGTGGTTGCCTACGGGAAGTGTGGTATCAAATTACATGATAAGAATAAATGTGCTGATATTACTTACACGGGTGTATATGAACCATTCAGCTTAAATGCGAATTTGTTTACAGCGGTGATATCAAATTACATCATAAACAGGGGAAGCATGCCTAATGTTTGGTAAACACTTAATATTTGATACACAGCATCCCCATAGAAAGTGATCCAGAACTTCTGATATCTACAAATTCCTCGCTAACAAATATCCAAGTATGAAAACAGCAAATCCAAGGCGACATCATGCTGATATCTTCAACTCCCAAGGGTAACTAGAATTATTAATAATATTCACGATATCTGAAAAGGTAAAATCGCTAATATCTCGAAAACCAGAGTCCGTAGAGGATTTTTGATGAAAGTTTTATCCCCCTAATACTCTCACCCCAACGATCTAGGATCCATCGGCATAAACAAAAATTTCCTACTATTAACTTTAATTATTACTAATATAAAATTCAAAACCAACCTGAAAAGTCTATATTTAGGCGCAGCACCCCCATGAATAAAAAAAACTTGAATTATTTCTAATATTAACTATATCCAAAAAGGTAAAAACGCTAATAACTCGAAAACCATAGCCCGTAGAGGATTTCTAACAAAAATTTTATCCCCCTTTTAACATCTTCACCACTAACACCTTCTAGAATCTACTGGCATCAACAAAACTATCCTGGGTAGCTTGAATTATTAATAATATTAACTATATCTGAAAAGGTAAAATCGCTAATATCTCGAAAACCATAGTAGAGGACTTCTGATGAAAATTTCGTCCCCCCTAATACCGCCACCAGAACCACCTAGAATCCATTGGCATGAACAAAAATTTCCTAGCGTTAACTTTAAACTAATATTAGTTCAAAACCAAAAGCCTACATTTAGGAGCTCAAGAACAATCATAATAAAAGGCCTGCATTTAGACGTACGGTATCTAAAAAGATAAAATCCCTAATATCTCGAAAACCATAGCCCGTAGAGGATTTCTAACAAAAATTGTATCCCCCCTGTAACCCCCACTCCTCTTACACCTTCTAGAATCTATTGGCATGAACAAAACTATCCTAGCTACCTTGAATTATTAATAATATTAACTATATCTGAAAAGGTAAAATCGCTAATATCTCGAAAACCATAGCCCGTAGAGGATTTCTGATGAAAATTTCGTCCCCATAATACCACCACCCCAAGCATCTAGAATGCATTGGCATGAACAAAAACTTCCTAGCGTTAACTTTAATTATTACTAATATTAGTTCAAAACCAAAAGCCTACATTTAGTCGCAACACTTGAAAACGCAAAATAATAATAAAAAAGCCTACATTTAGGCGCACCAAAAAAAACAGAAAAAACCGTAGTACCTGAGCATGCTGGTAGTACCGACTAATGCCGCTAGGGCGCAGTCAAGACCAAATGACACAGCCAAGACATAAGCCCGTCAAGACTCGTTGTGCATCCAAAATACAAACACATATTTAGTATGTACTCAAAACCACCTAGCGACGGTGGTACCATCTCCGGGTGAGAGTTCTAGATAAAAACTCTGGCCCAGAACTCTACCCATATATAGCAACTTTAAAGAATATTCACGCAACACCTCCATGGTCTCATGGTAGAGCGCCTCGGATTTTACAAAACCAAGCGTTCTCGGTTCGATTCCAGCAAAAAAAAATCCAACATTATTTTATTAAAAAATCAGCTAAGACACGATCTTGAACAGCTTACGGGGATCAGCCAATCAGATGACGTCATCCCCGGGTCAGCCAGATGGTAGGAAGGAATTCCCTCAGGCAGGCAGGCCCTGTGATATAGACTAAAATACAGTTTGAATTTTCCGGACACTTTTTGTATGGAAAAAGTGGTCCAGAATGAACCTAGCTACACTACTTTCATTTAGAAAATGTTTTATAAATTTAGACGATACAGTAAAAACTGGCCGACAACACTGGTCCCTTTAATTTCGATTGTACTGAAAAATGAGTGACTTATCATCCCAATTATATGTTTACTTTAATTTGGTTATTCATTGTATATACTGTTCTGACGTAATTGAATTTTCATCACAAGGGTGAAAGTCTGGTAACACTGCAATAATACACGTATATTGTGGTATATAAAGTTATTTGCACGAGAAGGCATCATAAAATTCGATTGCGCTTGTGGAGCCATTGCGGTTGTATAGATAGGAAATTGAAGCTGATCATGCTGTTGATGAGCTTCTAGACTTGATTTAACGCTCAGATGAACAAGTAGTCCAGCACGCAGATTCGGCGGACTGTACACTTGTGTATCAATCAATGGTGATATATATGAAAATGGAGCTTCATGTGGAAAGAGATTTGTGTGTACTCCAACTGCAATGACAGGCATGCAGGCATTCGTATTGTGTTTGTAGTTACACTTGTATAGTTAAAGGAGCGCTTACAATGGCAGAGTAGAGTGGAGTCAAGGGATTGCATTGTCTCTCCTTGTCTCAAGCTTGCACTCTAATATAAGTTCTTCGCGCTTCCACGAGAGTGGATTTAACAGAGTAGTATCAGATTTGAAAAATTTCTAATCACACGTTGGTGGGATTATGAAAGAAATGCAGTCTGGTTACTCCACTCTACCCTGCCATTGTAAATACTCCTTAATGCTTGAGGTTGTACAAAACCAAAATCATCGACAATACTTCCCAAGCAATGAAAACTAAATCTATGTGTGCGTTGGGAGTCTGTCTCTAAACTATTCTATATGGATACTTATGGAAAAGTGCCAAACATTGACTTTATTGTTAAGTTAATATAAATGATAGACACTTTTTTATTTGGTTTTTTTCCTTATCTGTATTTTATTGTTAATTTGTTTTTTTTTATGTGGACAACTGCTCACTTCACGGCTCGATATCATTCGTTGCCAGGCGGACGGAAGTCACGGTCCTGCACACTATTGGGTCCTGCAAGGTAATTGAAAGATTCGAGTGAGTAAAGATCAGAGAGGTCTCACCGGTATGGTTATCTCTGATCGCCTATTCAACTATTCAATCATTCTTTTGCACTTAAATGCATTTTTGTAAATTTATTGTAATTATTTTTAATAAATTTCAGTCTGTTAGACGAGAAATCTTCTTCGTATGATTCCTATTATCTACATCACACTACACTCATCCACTCGATGTCTACACAATCGATCACTGAAACCTCTAAATAATTGATCACTTAGAGATCATTGCAACTGATTACTTAGACATTATAACCGATCACATAGACCCGTCTACATATTAGATCACTGAAACCTCTAAATAATTGATCACTTAGACCATAACTATAACACACACACAGCCACACAAACAATCAACCAAACGACTATATTACAGCTAGATACAATAAAGTTTCAATACTATAGATTGACTATACTACTCTACTTAATAATATTAAATCTAAAAGACTATAATATCCACTCACCAACTTATAGATTACTCCACACTGTTTTAACTTGTATCCACTTTTATTTTCTCAGATAAATATTCGCGCACGCGGGAGAACTGTCTGACGACTAAAATGAACAGTCTCAGTTTCCTTATTTTCACCTTGATACATGTTAGCTTGTTCTGAGAATTATTCCCAGAAACCCAAATTAAGAGGGACAAGGATAATTACTTTTACAAGCAGCCTCTCACCGGTGCCGGCCTATACAGATTATTTTCGGTTCCTTCGTTTCAAGGACATTACAGGAATGGTTAATTAGTCAGATTTTATTACATCCGAAATAACTACGCATAAAAGATCTCAGCATTTTATTTTATTTTATGTTATTGTCGGCATCTACCTTTTATATTTTGTGACAGCTCGGCCATCCTGGCTATCTGAACGTCCCTGTTCTGACTCCCCCACGATATCACCATCCTCATAATAAGAACTTGGCTTTCCTGGAGTCCACCTTTTCAGTCGATCTACAGCTTCAACACTTTCGTACTTATTCCTATTTGTACGATAGGAACCAGGAAGCTCACTGATGACATATCGGGCATTTTCTAACACACGTTTTATCTGGAAAGGTCCTTTGTAAACTGGGAGCAATTCCTTTCTCCTTCACTACTTGTTAGTTTCCTAGCAAGTACTAGATCTCCGACTTCGTATTTCTCTGCTGATTTTCTCTTCCTATCATATCTTGCCTTCTAGTATCGTTGGTTTTCACAGACCTTTGATAGTGCTTCTTTCCTTAACTTATTAATATCCCTTTCGACTGTCTGAACTTGTCCTATTTCCGCAGTAAGGATTCCATCATTCGGTGCCCTTGGCTTTTATCCAAAGAGAAGCTCACTAGGTGTCTTCCTCGTAACACTATGTAAAGTGCTATTGATAGCGAATTGCAATTTATTAATATCTCTATCCCAGTGGACATGGTTCTTTGCCGTTGCTGCCAGGGATGATAGTATGGTTGAGTTGAAACGTTCAACCTGACCGTAGGCGCGTGCTGTTGCTACAGCTGTCTGAGTGAGTTTTATCCCCCTTTGCTCACAGAATCTGGTAAATATGTGAGACGTATAACACGTGCCTTTATCAATGATTAGTTTCGTTGGGATACCATATGTCTTTATTATAGATTCTAAGAATTTAACTACGGGAAGGGTTTTCGTGTCCTTCGCTGCTTTTAGTAGGACGAATTTTGTAAACCCGTCTACGGCAACAATTAAATATTTCTTTCCTATAGTACTTTTCATAAAAGGTCCCAAATGGTCCATATGTAACGTATGGAACGGAATAATACTTTTCTCGATATGGTGGAGAAATCCAGGTTGCTTCCCTTTCGGTTTTTTATGATATAAGCACGGGATACAACTGCTTATATAACATGTAACTCCTTCATGTTTGGGAACCAATAGTTTTCACAGACTTTCATCATTCCCTTTTCGATCTCGAAGTGCCCAAAGTCGTCATGAAATGTCTTTAAACTTTGTGACCTCACCTCTTTCGGAATAACCCATTTATCAACGTTTTTAGTTTTCCTATACAGGTACACGACCATCCCGTAAACAATAATCTGTATGAACACTTTTCTCATAACTTGTTGTTGGCTTATCCATGATTTAGTTGGCCTGCTAAAACCCAATCTGCTATATCGATTCGGAAGATCAATTCCTCTTCAAATGGTGTCTCATTTTCCACTGCATTACGGCTGAGTGCATCTACGTGAGACATTTTATTTCCAGGTCGATATTCAGTAGTAAAAGAGAATTCTTGCAGAAGAAGCCACCACCTCGCTATACTAGGTAAAAGGTCCCTTTTATTTGCGGCTGCTTTGATTGCATTGCAATCAGAAATTACTTTGAATGGTCGGCAGTCTTGTAAATTATTATATGAGCTTGTTCCGCGAGGGGTTGACCAATAATGGCTGGTATCTCCTGGATTACACCGCGAACAATTACAAATGTGGTTCCCGCTTCGGCCTGGTCAACTTTTACAATTACCTTATTTGTTTCACCTAAAGTGTTACAAAGACCCCCTCTATAATCCCTAATACTCTTGTTTACTTTATTAATAACTAAGGTCAATTCTCTGGCTACTTTTTCTTTAAGAGTGTTACAACTAGAGCACAGATCAACAAATACTCTAATTGTTTTGTTATTTATAAGAGCATTCATGAAATATTTGTTACCTGTATTATCCGTTTTTATTAGTGAGAGCACTTGTTTCGGCGTATCCTTCCGGCATTCTCCTAAGTAAAATCTGTTACACTTCCCGCACTTATTATGATCGGTTCTTTTTGGACAGCCTGGTGAGAGATGATCACCACAGACGTAGCAACTGCGTTTAGGCTGATGATCCAATTATATTTGCTTTGCAGGTAAACTAGTACTTCTATTGTAATTAGTCTGTCGCTGTAGATGCTTCTCAGGAATGCCTGTTGTTTTATTGGTGTTAATACTTTTCAGGAATTTGAGCAGTTCATCTGTATCTTTGAAATCACCCACTTTCGCTGTTGCCTGGATATTTGCATTTGGAATTCCGTCAATAATGCAAGATACTGCTCTCTCCTGCGATGTCGCAGCCATTTATTAAAGCGAGTTCTCCATAATAATACTCCAGCATTGATTCATTGTTTTCTTTCGTCCGTTGCAGCATTTCCCTAAGTTGTTGGCAATAATCTAGCTTTTCTGGGAAAGCTCTTATCAATTTAACTTTCCATTCTTCCCAAGAAAGCATTACTGATGGTAAGCTTTCATATCAAGTTTTAGCTAATCCGCGCAGTCTTATTGCAGCATTATAGATGGTGGTCATTTCATTCCACATGTATATGCTTCTAATTTCCTCCACTTTTTTTATCAGGCGTTCCATGCTTTGGACTTTATCACTAGGGTTGTATTCCGGTAAAACTTCATTACCGATATGATGTGTTCCCCTGTCCTATGTCATAGCACGTACGTTGTTTGTCAAAGTACACATTAATTTCAGTAAATCTTGAAAGTGTGGCGATCTATTCTCAGGAGCAGAAGGGTTGGTACATATCGATGTTCCGCTTGTAGTTGAAGACGGAGGTGTATCACATTGGAAATTTTCATACAACATCATGTTATTCACATTCTCCACGTTCTCTTCTTGCTACTGAATTCGTGCCATGTTTTTAACTGTTTTTCTATACATATTTTGTTTATAGCTACTTCTAACACTACTATCAATACCTTCACAGTGACGCAACAGTTGTACAAGAATGGAGCACTTTATCCCACTTCTGAAGTTGTTAAGTTAATATAAATGCTAGACACTTTTTATTTAGTTTTTTTCTTGTCTTTATTTTATTGTTAAATTGTTTTTTTTTATGTGGACACTTGTTCACTTCACGGCTCGATCCTGATTCGTTGCCAGGGGGACGGAAGGCACGCTCCTGCACACTATTGGGTCCTGCGAGGTAATTGAAAGATTCGAGTGAGTAAAACTACTTAGTGAGAGGATTCCTATTATCTACATCACACTACACACTCATTCACTCTACGTCTACACATTTGATCACTGAAACCTCTAAATAATTGATCACTTATAGACCATTGCAACTGATCACTTAGACCATTATAACCGATCACTTAGACCCGTCTACATATTCGATCACTGAGACCTCTAAATAGTTGATCACTTAGACCATAACTATACACACACACACAGCCACACAAACAATCAACCAAACGACTATAATACAGTTAGATACAATATAGTTTCAATATTATAGATTGACTATACTACTCTACTTAGTAACACGGAGAGAAAAGTTCTCACATATTATGCGAAATACGCCATAATTTATGCGTAATGTAAGCATAAAATCCATCTTAACTTAACTAATCATAATTTTATGATTATAATTCTTAAATTAAGAATATTTACTTGTTCACTCATTATGATTAAAATTCATATTTTTATGAATAAAGTAATGCATTGAATATGAATAATAAATCAAAACGTAGGAATAATACTTCATAAATTTTTAGAAAAACGGATTCAGAGATTATACACAATAAATATTAAGTTGTGATTTTTAATAATAAATACATCGAAATAGGAGTACGATTATTTATGAATTAAAATCATAGATAAGTAAGTATAATCATAACTTTTGAATAAAAAATCAAACGGTTATACAGAAGAATCATAAATTAATACAGTTACATACATATGTACCTTCTATGTGTACTATACATACATATCCAAAGTAGGCAAGATATTCTGGAATAAATAGGAGATATTTTGAGGGTGGCGATACTTAGAAACCATATATTTATTTAAGGGAACTGAAAATATAGCAGCTTCAGAAATGATTGATTTTGCTACCTGACTACTATTACCGCACAAAATATTTCCCATTTATTCCGAGCCATCTCTTTTTAAATAAAAATATAAATTTAATTATATAAACAAAATTTTATTGATTGGTAGATATTTTTTTTACATACATAACTCATGGTCTAAGATACAAATGTACATAAATAAGAAAAAGTTAAACATAATTTTAATTATTTATTTAGTAATATATATTTCAGTAATTAATTGTACATACTAACATCTACGGAGTATTTGTAGCAAATATAAAGTACCTGCATAAAACATAACTCTCACATTATTCTTATCATAAAACATTTTCCACCACAAGGAAATGTATGTAATTCCAAATGATTTTATATTCAAGATTATCAAAGGCCATACAAATTAAATCTGATTTTTTTTAATCAATTAAATAAACAGTATAATGTTCATCAAATCTAACAATCTCATATTCATTAAGTATCAAAAGGAAACTTTTTTAAATTCAATGAAATCTATTATTTTATATACTTGTTCGTTTAAAAATATATATCCAACCTTAAAACATGTTCCCTTATAACTAATAATACTTGATCTTGTAAGTGCTTCCTCAACGTTGAAAGGAAATTTGATTTTATCAGAAAAATACTCCACATCTTTAATGCAATCAATTTTTACATTTTTCATTTCAATTGTCTTAAAAGAATTCGTTTTGCTTAACATTCCATTCGAGAATTAATACAAAACTTTTTCGCTGTGGAAAACTCCAAATTAATTCTAGAAAATAAAACTTTTGAATATTCTTTTAAATTTTTATTTTTGCTCTCATGCCTCATACACCACAGGGATTTAAGCGGTCCTATCGCCTTAATACTAGAAACGTAGTCAGCTTTTAAAGCTCTACAAAGTCTGTACGAATAATTATGGCTAAACGATCCAGAAAATCCGAGGAGAGTATTAAGTGCCATATTATCACCTATGAACAATCCTACAATAAAACGTACAGTAAACACTCCATCTTCGGTATGTATAGCTATCCCATTTTCCAATTGTTTCAAGATTTCGATAAACTCTGCCATAGTTCTAGAAGTTTTAAATTTTTTTAAAAAAGCGGTATTAATGAGCATTGAAACACAAATATTTTGTAATGATGTACAATTTTCTGGCAAACTAGGAAAATGATAATAAAATTCAACTAGTGATTGATTTCCGCAATGGCTACCTAAGCTATTGCCCATTTCTATATCATCATAATAATAAACTACAGGTAAAAAAATTTTATTTGCTTCAAAATAAGTCACCCTTTCTTTCCAAATTTTTCCTTGTACAAAATTTTCAATTTTTCCTTTAGATTCGTTCATTAACTTATTTGTGTAGTGTATAGTATTTTTTAAAACATTTTTTTTTTTTCAAAAAATAGTCTTATTTGATGCACTATAGGCATTAAAACCCCTTCGCATGTTCTATTTGTCATAACACTTATACCATTTTTATAAATTTCGCTAACAGACTTGTCTATTTCAAATTTAGGATGTTGATACAAACCCTTTGCACTTAACGGGTTTGTAAATGTTCGGTATTAAACCCTTTAAATGGTTCAGAGCAGGAAAGTAAAAGTTTTTTTACAGTATTGTAATTCTCACCATTCAAAATAGGATATATTAATTCTATTAGTGATTCAAAAGTAACCTTGGTAATATGCTCCGTGAAATATGATAAAATGTTTTGTATAATTTTTGTAGTTAAGTGACTTTCGCTAAAAAGCTTACTAACGAATAATAAAGACGAGTCCTTCAAATTTTTCATCACCTATATTACTTTCCAAATTTTGCGTACAATTTTTTTCAATTTTTTCAGTAACTTTTCCCCTGTTACTTTCAAAATTGGATAATCTACTTTCATCTTGAAGTAAAATAGAAGCTTTTGCTAGGGGATTATCTGAAACTAAAGGTGAGCTGATTTGATCTGATTACAATACATATTCGTTGTCATCAGGATGTGTTCTTAAAATATGGCGCTTGCAAGAAGAATAGTTAAAAAATGTTGAGGAGCAATTATTTTGCGGACAAATTAAATGTGTGTTTGCTTTTGTTAAATCATGAATTAATTTTAAGTGACTTATTAAGTTTCCCACAAACGAAAAATTAGAACTACAAATAAAGCAGTTAAACATTTTTAAATTTATTGAATTTATTGCTTTAGAACGTTTCTAAATGGAATAAAATCGGCGGATTTGAAATCCTGTGTGTCAATATTATAAAAAAAGTTATGCACAAAGTACCAAAATTGTTGGTTTTAGAAAGGATACTCAAAATTTATTACAAAAAATATCTTAAAATAAGAGTCAAATGCTTGAAAGAAGTTATTATATAAATATATTATATTATTCGCAACTAAAGCGAATTGCAGGCTTTCTTCAGGATCCCCTGCTACTATTAAAAACGGTTGAAAAGTAATTTTTTTCTCAATACAAAACTGTTTACGTTTATTAATAGTTGTACTAATATCATCTACTGTTTTCGTCTTCACAGCAAAAGATTTCCATGGGTCACCAATGCTGACTTTTTAAACTTTATTTTCAACTTTTTTCCGAGAATTAGGTTTCACAATAGCTTGCAAAACTTGAAAAAGTTCAAAATTACGGTATTCTGAAAAAAATTAAAAAATTCTTCTTAATAATAAAATTTGTCTAATAATAAAATTTTTCAAATACAGTTGGCAAGTTGAATGTAGCAATCATTATCATGGAAAAGAAAGTAAATTTAATTTTAAATATAGACACATTTACATAAGCTTCTGTTTCGATTTTTAACGAACGTTATTTAAGCTACCTGTGTTTTTATAAATACACTTAATATAGATAGTAGTGTGCAACTAATCACTTACCTACGTTAACGGAAAGTGATTCCAGTAAATTGATGGCAGGTGGAAATTTTACAAAAGTTTTTCAAACGGAAATAAATTTGTCTTCAATTTAGGTCCAATTAGTGAAGAAAATATTTGATTTTCCCGGAAAATTAAATCAAAATCAAAAAAATACTGAGAACTACTTACAAGGCGGCTTCCATTGCTATTTGTAAATAGTGGCCATTCGACTAAAGCATTTTCAGTTGTATTTGCTGTCAAAATATCATTTCGTCTTATTTGAAAACAATTTTCCCACTTCAATTCTACGGCATCCCAAGGACTACTTCTAGTTTTTAGCCAATTTTTGTCGTCATATTGGCTTTCAAATATGTTTCCCGATTCAACTGATTTTTCCTTTTCATTAGTTTTACCTATATATTTTGTTAAAATAATTAAATAACGTCAATAGATTTAAAAATATTACATGGTGAAGTAGACAAAGATTTCTTATTTTTCCTAATTCGAGCTATGAAAAATCCCGATTTTTTAAACGATGGTGACAAGGACCTGTATTTGTTGTAAAGTTTCCCTCTAGGTTTTGGCTTGCTAGTGAAATAATATTCCTTAAAAATATGAAATGATATTTATATTTTTAGTGTGATGGATTTTTGAAAATATACACCTTTAATTCATTTGAAAATTTCTTCACAATTTGATTCGAAATATCATCGAAAACTGTCAATGTCATTGGAACATTTTTATCAACATATTGTCTTATAATATTTTTCTGCAGGCTCAAAATGTTGATTGTTTTCGTATATTTTTTTTAATCTTTCTCCTGTATGGCTCTGCAAAAAAGTTTCAATATTCTAAAAGTAAAATGGAGCAATGTAAAAAAATTATTTAGTAACATATTATACAAAGATATAGATGAAGATGCAGAAAATGATTTTGCAGAAGAATTAGAAACACGGGAATTACTGGCTTCTTTTATTGAAGAATCTGGGTTTTCTTGAACATGGTGACAGCATTGTGAGGTAGAAATTGGAGGAATATTCTAAACGAATTGAATAAAATTTTCTGATAGATACTTGCCAAATATGTCTTTCAAATCAGTGTCTTCTGCGTACTTGAGAGAGTTTAAGGTAATGTTTCTATAATTTGGTAATATATATATAACACATATATGTATTTGAAATGAAATAATACTTTTTAGAAAAAGGAAGTAATTTTCCATTTTATACTTCATTAATAACGAAAGAAATGCATTATCCGCGCTTGTTAATATTGTACTGGTAATTCCATCTAATATTATGGTTGAGCTTAACAAATCCGAGACTAATATAAAGACAAATACATATATTACGAATTATTATTTTTTCACTAAGGTCCATTTTCATCTAGCAGTCATATGTAACTTGTGACTGTCTCAAAATTAGTAATATATATTTACATGTATCTTAATTATATTCTATTTTATTACGGTCCAATTCGGGTTTGGAAGGACGGTTAAAACTCTCAGCATTTGCATCCATTTTAATTTATCCTGCAGTGTTAATTTTAAAACCACAATATCCACATAAAGTACAATCAAACCAGGAATTAATAGATGTATGTTATGAAAACAGACATATTATAATAAAAATTATAGAAATATATGTGTGTATTTATGTGTGTACAGTGTGTCCCAGGTATGTCCATCTCATGTCGGGAGGTAGGACGGATTTGTTTTCGCTATATTCTATGGATCCCTATAACTCCTGAACAATAACAATACCTATAGCGTATTATAATTATTTAGAATGTAATATAAATTGTATGACGCGCTCTCAATAGATCTTTTAGGTCGCAGTAAATGCGAGGCTAACGCTTGCACACTCCTTCATAAATCTACTCAAATTATCGCGCTCGTAATTTATATAAACAATTTTTACGAAAATGCTGTGTACTAAATTTTAAATTTCTACATTAACGCATTCTAGAGCACTATTCAAACATATAATGAAAAACAAAATTTCCGTACTTCGATCCAAAATTTTCTGGACAGACGGAAGGACGAACGGACATTCAAAAATCAAAATCCTTTTTATATCCTACATGAAAATAGTTTTCCATTCCGTTTGTAAAGTATAGAATTACGGTACGGCATATTGGACACCCACACATAATATTAAAAGGCACTTAGATTTTAGCAAAACCGAATTTGATATTGACTTTTCCAACGCCAAATTCAACTGATTATTAAGATATTAAAACTGTGATGAAGATGGAGTATCACGACTCGTTGCATCAATTTATTATAAGTATATTATAATTACTTAGTTTTATAAATATCAAAACCCCTCAGTTTCATTATTTCAGCTGTCTTAACTAACTAAATATTAATTAAAAAATATTTAATGTTTTGTTTTAAAACAAAGTCGAAATGGAAAAAATTTTGACTGTATCTTTATTCTAAATCACTTTCACTCAAATATCAAAACTTACAATTTTTTTTGTTCTATACACTTAACTGCAAAACGGTAAAGTTATCTAATCCAACACCACATGTCCACACCATTAGTAAAATGCATGAAAAAAAACAAGCATATTCGAGATTCTTGCAATAATAAGAACAAACAAAAATTTTCGTTGGGTAAATGGTATATACGATCTGATAACAATAATTTTTCAATGGCAAATCTACCACTTCTCATTCATGGTAATGCGAATCGATTTCACAGATGCTTTAAAATATGTAGGTACCAATGAAAAAATTTCTATTTCTTACTCAATTTGCTTACCTTTTTTCTGTTTATTGCACTTAATAAAAACTTATCACTAGCACTTTGAAGGATGACCAGCTTACTCAAATTCACATCACTGAATAGTTAGTTTATGGCAAAAGGCAAACAATTGAAAATGAAGAAGAGTAATTTGATGAATATTATCATAAAACTTTAAGGAATGAATCATTAATTATACCGAATGATATAAGAAATATTGTTTTGTGATTAACTTATTCATAGATTGTGAGTATAATATTCTTCATAGTGATTAGTTACTTAAAGTTTTATGAATTTTATTCATAGAATTGAATATTTTCTTCATAAAATTTTAAGAGCCTGAGTTTCGCATGAATTATGAATATTATTGATATTTTGTGAATAGTAAAGTCCCATTTATACAGAAAAGTACAAATCTCATGAATAAAAGATTATGAGTTAGCATAGAATCTCGAACACCAATTTTATTACATTTATAAACTGAATTCATAAGCTATGAATAAAATTGCATGTTTTTCATAAGAAGGTTATTGCTTTATTGGAGTAGTGAGCATAAATTATGAATTAAATTCATAAGTCAAAAAATGTTTAAAATTAAAAGCTTATGAATGTATTGTTCATAATTTGTGAGTAAAGATTTCTCTCCGTGAATATTAAATCTAAAAGACTATAATATCCACTCACCAACTTATAGATTATTCCACACTTTTTTAACTTGTATCCACTTTTATTTTCTCAGCTAAATATTCGTGCACGCGGGAGGACTGTCTGACGACCAAATGAACAGTCTCAGTTTCCTTATTTTCACCTTGATACCTGTTAGCTTGTTCTGAGAATTATTCCCAGAAACCCAAATTAACAGGGACAAGGATAATTACTTTTACAAGCAACCTCTCACCGGTGCCGACCTATACAGATTATTTTCGGTTCCTTCGTTTCAAGGACATTACAGAAATGGTTAATTAGTTAGTTTTTATTGCATGCGAAATAACTAAGCCTAAGAGATCTAAGCATTTTATTTTATTTTATGTTATTTTCGGCATATACCTTTTATATTTTATGACATTATATATGTTATAGAGCCTAAACTGCTATCCTTACAGGAAAATAGTCTTCTAGTAACAGTTTGATGCCTTACCTTCCAAAAGGATACACTTACTATATAAGGTACATTACTTCACAAAATAATAAAATCGTTTTGATTACAAAGTAACTTACCATTTTACGCTCACACTCTCAGTTGAGTAATAATTAAATTTGGGTATGTGCAGCCGGAGTCCGAATCTGTAGGCAGCTTTATTCTATTTTGTCAGGCCACGGACATGGTATGCCACGATAGCACAGCGGCAATACGATGATTACTCAGCTGAGAGCTTTTGTTTGAAGAATCGTAGTCATTTGGTTAAGATAAATTTTTTTAAATAATTTTGTTAGGAACAGAGCACCGCATTTTTCTGTATGAATAGAAGTTTAGGGCAGAGGAGCTATGAAAAGCAAGCTTTTGTTCGTTTTACATAAGAACAATGCAAATATTTTGGAATGTTAGGACTCCGTTGGGGCTCTTATGTCGTAGTGCTGGCGGGAGTTTGTTTCATAGCTTGTGAAGTATACTCTTGAGTTGTATCGTTGGAATAATGCTTGAAACAGGTATGGACAATGGTGTATAGTGAGTATTATACAGCGAATGAGAGCTTAACTTGTTGGCAGTAGTCGTATCCCAAGAAACATTTTTTTTTATATAGTAGTAACGGTGAGGTTTCCATTACCAAATTATATAACTTGCGTTATATAGACTAGTACTCGAAGCCTTTTTGTAACCACTATAAACCTCTTATAGAGCTTAAATGGAGGATTATATAAAGGTTACCGTGACTTGATTTAGGTAACGTTATATAACTAAAAGTTTTATAAAATGAGTAACCAAAATATTCTGGTTGCCTTAATATAACTTCTTATAAAACCCTTATATAACCCAAGGTGCTCTCAATTAATTTATTTTGGTCATAGCAGTGGTTGCGGTAATGTTTCGGTTACCTTTATAAACTTTGTTTATAATGGTGATGGTAAAGTTTCCACAACGCTTGGAATTCTCAGGCTGATTACTTTCAGTGATTGAAATGTTAGGGAAATTATTTTTCGTTACCTTTATAAAACAATAATATGCAAATATTTTCGAGAAACCTATCTTGACATAGAATATCCATTTTTTTTTTTTGTATTGCATTTTTATAATGGAAGGGTTTAATATTTTTACATTTCAGAAGTACAATTTTTCGGCATATATGTGGTGAAATTCAGCTGCAATTGAAATTTTACTGTGAATATCATCATAGATACTTCTAAAAAATACAGACCCCTCCAAAAATAAGCAATTTTTAATAATTTTAATTAAATATGGCAAAATTAAAAATTTTCACTTAGGTGATATTAATTCATAAAAATAACATAACATAATTTAGAAATGTTATATACCTAAAAAGATGTATTTTCTTCATATAAAATAAAACGGAAGCCATATATCTGCAATATAAAAAATTGACTAATCCGACATTTTCTTTTTTATCTGCAATGCATAGATGAAAAAAATGGCGGCTTGTACTTAAATGAACTAATTACCATTATAAAACTTCAAGTAGTTTTATATAAACTCTGTCTCTATTATATAAACGGAATGACCCTTATAAAACTTCTAGAAATATTATATAAACTGAAGAAACTACCATACCTCGAAAATGATCCTTATATACCCTTTAGTCATAATATGTAACCTTTGGTAATGTTTTATATCTTATAGTGACAAAAATCAGACGTTCGTGATCTTATATACCCTTAGGTTATATTGTGTTACCTTTGGTAATATTATATATCTTATAGTAACGAAAATCAGTCTACTGTTCTTATATACCCTTTGGTTATATTGTGTTACCTTGGTAACGTTATATATCTTAAAGTAATACCGAAGGATGTGTCAAGTTATTCTTAAAATAAGTTTTGTTGGGCGCGCCGTGTAGTGTTATAATGGCTCCATTCGACACTAAAAGTAATTTGTTTTTATAACGATCACCGTAGTTACTAAAGGGCCACCAAAAAATTTTACGATATTTTATAGTGGGTATATATTACCGAAAGTTCCCAATTTTTATTAAAGTCACCGAAATTACTGAAAGTTGTCGATTTATATAAGGGTAACCACGGATACCGCAATAAACCCTTATTACCAATAAGTTATATAACGTGGTGATCAAAACAATTACAAAACTTTTTTATATACCTTCTAGTAATGGTTAGTCTAACTTATATAGACCGTTGATTGTAACATTTCCATCACCATGTTATAAAACCTTGAGTAACCTACTTCCACGATAACCATTAGTAACCTTAAAAAACTCTAATATAACTACGTCACCAATTGGTAATATTATAAAACTCTTATATAACCACTGAAATTTTTACATAACCGAGTAACCATTATACACCCCTTATAATACTACCCATCACCTTCAGTCACCAAAAATTGCGAAAATTGTTACTTGGGATACTTACTACCATACGTTTCGATGATTGTCAAATTCGCTTGTAGTAATATCTTTTTAATGTAGGGTTTTGATCCGGTGTTAGTGTCTGATGCTGCTCATCCACTGCAGCAATATTATACCGATGCAGCACCGTTACGTTTTCCACACTCGCGCTCTCACTGCCCAGCGGGAAAAATGGGAATGCCTGACTTAGTTAATGTTTACTGTCAACATTACCTGGAATACATTAGTAATGAGTATATAAGCATATCTTACGATTACCTGGTTTAGGAAGGCAGCATAATGTGTTAATGAATCTAATCTTTGAGCTTGTTTTATGTACCTTTCACGGTATACTTAGAGAAGGCAGAGGTAATTCATTCATGTTGTATATACCTTACGTTAAACTGGTTTAAGAAAGCGGGCGTAATTTGTTGATGCGTCGTATTTTTGAGCATGTTCTGTACCTTTCATGGAATACTTAGAGAAGGCAGAGGTAATGAATAGATATATTCGTTCGTGTTGTTATCGCAAAGAGATAGAAATTTGTGCAGTTATATTCGCAGAGGCTTTCTAAGAACAATGAAAGAAAGAAATGTGCGTAGATGAAAAATATTCTGATTTGTGCATTATTTTAGAAGAAGTGGATTATTTTCCTTTAAGTGCAAGATTCGAATATGTGAAGACGTGTTTATATTCTGCACCTTTCTAAGAAAGCAGGAAAAATTCTTCCCTTTACCTCTCAGTAAAAATAGGGAGTGCTTCCCTCCACCACCACTACCTAAATTGAATGGTTCTTTCCAACCTTCCAGAAAATGCATGCTTAATGGTTCCGTTCGCTATTCTGAAATGGCTAAATAAAACCTTCCACTAAATTTAAATTTCCCCTTACAACGAATTTAAAAGTAATGCTTCTTTTCAGCTTCCAAAAAACTTTCACCTTCCAAAGATTAATAAGGAAAGTTTCTTTTCACCTTCCAAGAATTAATAAGGAAGCCTTCCTATCACCTTACAGGTCATGCAGAAGTGAGGTACATAGCCACCTTATATAACTTTCCGTAGTAGGACATCAATGTTTTAAAAGAAATGAACTGAGTATCAGAGCGTATTATTTCCATACATTCCATAGAATGTTATCGGAATGCATCCGAAATGCATCCGTTTCCCGCTGGATGTTAATTCCGTCTGATACACTCACATTAACACAATAACAATTTTCAGTACCGAAATGTAATTTCTCCGTTTTGTCCACACTCGTATTCATGATTAAACTAAACAAACGCAGTCGCAGAACCACACTCGTATTCATGATTAAACTAAACAAACGCAGTCGCAGAACCAGGATGGATCTGGGGGGGTTAACGGGCTCATGACCCCCCAAATTTGGAGTAAAAACTATTTAATTAATTGAGGTATTTGAAAAAATATATTTTTTATTTATATAATTTAACTTCTAAACAAATTTTTATTCCAAAACTTATAAAAATTTATTTCAAATATTATTATATGCATGTGATGTATGTTTATAACTTTTTCTCACAATTTTAGTTTGGGATCCCAATTTTGGGTGATCCAAAACCCTCGAGAAACACTTCCCAAGCTACGAATCAGACTGCCTCACTACCACATCAGAGCCCTAACTTACCCCTCATTCCTAACATTCTAAAATATTTCCAGCATTCTTATGTAAAACCACTTACATGTTTAATATGGACTGACTATGTCCATAGAAATACACTGCAGAAAGTGGGCTCACTTCTATATACCGTCGGTCTAAGCGCCAAGTACCAACTGAGAGAGAACTGTAAACGACAAATAAATAAGTGGGTTCGTCGAATTAAATATTTTTAAATTAATTATTTGGGTTAATTAGTGATAAAAAGTGTTTTACCAAAGGCAATATATTCATAGATATCTACTCAACAGAAATTCGAATGGTTTTGTTAAAATCACTTTTCAACTTCCCGACAATGGCTTTTCCATTGTTGGCACCGACATAAGAACTATTTTTGATACACAAAATTGTACACGCATGAAATAGCATATCGAGCTAACCATATTATATAAGTTAACTCAGTTAACGCAGCAACACGCGCCGCTGAAAATGCATTTTTACCAGTAGAACAAAATTATCATATTTCAACAAATGACTAGTTAAGAGAAAGATTGTTAGGCATAAGTTCGTTTTAAGCAGGTAAAACTAATTTTTGTAATTAGGTAGAATCAGATTAAACCGGGAATTGTCTTACTTATGTTTTTTTTTTTTTTTATGAAAACAAAATAAATTTTGTTAACTGGCGCCCGTACAGTGACCGTTGTTAAATAACCAAAGAATAAAGTGATAAAAAGGAAGAAAGTAAGTAGGCTAAAAGGGAAATATACGGCTCATCCCCCATCATCCGGTAGCAACAATTCCTAAAATTGGGAGAAATAAGACACGCACTCATGTTATGAAATTCCTCATTCTAATGTAAGTTAAACACTCTCACTTACGTTATATTACATCAAGTATATTGAACTCACTGAATATTTTGAAAATTTAAACATTACAATAAATTTTTTAAACAAGAATAACAGCTTAGTTGAATTAAAATTAAATGTGGTAGTTCATAAAATTTCTTGAGTATCAGAGTGCGTCTAAACCGATAAAAGCTAAGAAATAGCCAACTATTTGAAAATTACCTCAAATTTGATAAGTGAGGAAAAGCCATTAGAATGAAAGAAGTGAGTCTGGTTGAATTAATTATTAAAGTTTAAAAAGCCATGAAAAGTGTCTTTTCAGTTGATAATAATTACAATAATATACTCGTACGGCAGAAAATCCGTTTTCTCCCTCTCTAAGGTTATAAGTGATAATTTCTAAAATCCCTTATAATAACGTTACTAATATTCGAAAATGGAACAATTACATGAGGCAATCAAGCAATTGACAGGAGCATCTAATGCTCAAATCACGTTGTTAAAAGAAATCGAATGTCGACAGAAAAAGAACTAGCTGCTTCTAAGGTAACTCCAACTCCAACCAATAATATTCCCCAAGCTCCAAGAAATGAAGAGGAATTAAAGGATATTTGGAAATTTCCAGATAGTGTAAGGAAACTGCAGACATTTGATGGAAATCCAGTGGAATATATTTCTTGGATACACGCAGTTGAAAACATATTAAAAGAGCATGAAATTATTCGTAATAAACCATTTTATCGTACAATTCTACAAAGTATACGGCAAAAAATAAGAGGTCCCGCTAACACTGCTTTAATTTCTACAATATATTTAGTGACGATTGGCCTTCTATAAAAAAGTGTTTATCTTTACATTATGCTGATAAGAGGGATATTCGTACTCTTGAGCTTCAATTAAACCTTCTTAGCCAAGGAAACATAAGTTGAGATCAATTTTATGCAAACGTTAACCACCAATTCTCTCTAATAATTAATAAAATTAAGACTGAAAATTATTCTCAAGAAACAATCAATGTACTCGTTGAAACTTTTAGAAATAGAGCACTTGACGTGTTTATGAGAGGTGTAAATGGTGATCTTTCCAATATGTTAGTTAGGCTTAAACCCCAAACACTCCCAGAAGCTTATGCTTCATGTCTAGAGATTCGGGACTTAAACTTTAGGAATATCGCGATACGTAGAACTAATCCAAATAATTCAGTACCACCCCAACCAATTCCTCTGTAGCGATTACACTTATAAACAACGCATCTCAAGAGTACCACCTAAACCAGCTCCGCGAGACATGCCACGGACTTTGCATTTAACCAAAGGAACGAAGCCAATAACATCCAACACGAAAAACGTTTCCAACCGCCTCCAAGGCCAAATCAGCCGAAACCCCCCGTTCCAATGGAAGTTGATCAATCCATACAAACTAAACAAATTGATTATATGAATCGACCTGGTAATAATAATCCTTATCCGTATAAGAGATACAAGAATTCTGAAAATTATCCACACAAACAGCAGAAAATAAATATTTTACAAACAGAAGCTGGGCCATCATATGAAAATTATATCCAAACTCACGAGAATGAATTAGATGACGCCTAGTTTGAGAGAACTGATGACGAAAATCCTGAACTAAATTTTATGACGGAAGCCTCTCTAGCGTTCCATACCTAGAATACCAAACACGGGATGGCAAAATTCTCAAATTCCTAATCGACATGGGAGCTAATAAAAATTTTATAAAATCAGAATGGGGAACGAATAAGAAACCAGCAAAAAAAGCTTTTAAAATACAATCGGCTGCAGGAGAGATAGAATTTAAAGAAAAAATTACCGGAAGATTCTTTGCCAGCCCAGGAAATAATACCTTAATATATTTTTTTCATTTTACCTAGACTAAAATCATTCGACGGAATTGTCGGTGATGATACCCTAAAAGAATTAGAAGCATTTATTGATAGAAAGAATAATATTCTGAAAATTAAGCCAAATATCATAATACCTCTCAAAGAAAAAAAATCCATTCAAGTTAATTATTTAGAAATTAGAGACTCTGCAATAATAGCAAAACCCCTGACTAACCTCACACGGGGAGAAAATGGGCAAATCAATTCAAACCAATCTAGGAAAATTAAAATTGAAATGGCAGAAAAAGAACTAAAGGCATTTAATGACTTGTAGGAACTTCTAGCATCTCCCGAAATATTAGCATTTCCAGACTTCACGAAGTCATTCATCCTTACAACAGATGCTTCAGATCATACGATTGGACCAGTGCTCTCGTAGGGAGAAATTGGTAAGGGTAAACCTATTACCTTCATATCTCGGTCACTCAATAAAACTGAAGAGTACTTCTCAACTAATGAAAAGGAAATTTTAGCATTAGTTTGGGTTTTAGACAACCTACGAAACTATTTGTATGGAGCAAGAAAGATCACAATTTTGACCGATCATCAACCTCTAACATTTAGCCGGAGTAATAGAAAAGAAGAGCATAATTATGACCTTGTTTGCAAGCCAGGGAAGACAAATCATATTGCCGATGCACTATCAAGATTAAAGTCACATGCAAACGTTCTTACATTGGATTCTAGCCAAAACATACACAGTGCAGAGGAAGATAGCACAGATCTCATCCCATACTACATATGTAGCGCCGATTAATGTATTTAAAAACCAACTCATCATCGAGGTGGAAAGACACAATATGCACGCTATCGAAGAACCCCACTCAGGAAATAACCAAAGGGAATCTTGTAAAAATATTAGAGCAACTTATTATCCCAAAATGTTCTGAACGGACTTAAAATTCCAGAACAACACATTCAAGTGCTACAGGAAATCTTCAAAAAACATTTTAGTAAAATTAAAATCTGCATAACACAAAGAGTAGTGCAAGATATCGCCAACCCAGAAAACCAATTTCAAATCATCGATCACGAGCATAGAAGAGCCCACAAGAATTGTAAGGAAAACAAGTAGAAAAACACTACTTTCCCCACATGGCGAGCAAAATTAAAATGTACATTAAATCCTGAGATATCTGTAATTCCAACAAATATGATCGGCACCCCAACAGGCCCGAATTGCCAGAAACAACCATTGCAACTTACTTATCGGAAATAATACACATGGATATTATGATATTTAACCAGGAAAAGTTCATCTCTTGTGTGGACAAATTCTCAAAATTTACTAAGTTTTTCAGAATAAAGGACAAATCTGTGCTAACTTTAAGCCATAAGATAACAAAAATTTTGCACTATTTTACCACACCTAAAATTCTTGTAATAGACAACGAGAAAAGTTTTATTAGTCCTATTGTAAACAACTAAATTAAAACGTTAGGGATAGAATTATATAGAACCCCATCATGAGGTAAATAGAACTATGGAAAGAGTTCATTCCACTATAATCGAAATCGCAAGATGTCTGCAAAGGGAATATCCGGATTTATCACTGAAGGAAATAATAAATATATCCGTAGATAGATACAATAACATCATAAACTCCATAACCAAGCAAAAACCCAGCGACATATTCTTTGGAAGAACACAACGAATCAATTATCAGAATTTATTAGATTTTAAAGCAAGGGTAAATGCGGACCTATTGGAACAAATAAAAAGGAGCCAAAAAAGTAAAATAAGTAATCAAAGTTTAAAGAGACAAACACCGAAAAATTATCATCCTGGGCAGCAAATATACACAACTGTAAAACAAATCCAAGGGAAACACAAACCCGTATTTAAGAAGGAAACAGTACTAGTGGAAGACGTATTCATAAATCGCACATTAAAATTTTTAACCAATAAAACGTACTTTCCTATTTCAGATTAATATGGGCGCATATCGCCTTCGAAGCAAGCGTGTTTCAATACTTGGGTCCAGTCGCCGTCATAAAGCAGGGAAATGGACGCATCATAAGCGGCAGCATAAAACTTGTTCACGTTATTAACATTACTAAATATGAAGAAGTGCTCAACGACGGAATATCAGCATTAGGAAGAGTAGACAAAACCAGCTTAAGAATCCCCAACTAGAATATCAAATAAAGCAGGTACAGGAATTAACGCGGAAGTTAAAGGGAACAAATTCAAGAGATCAATTGACTGGATAGAATCTGCGTGGAAATGGATAGCCGCTTCACCTGATGCTACAGATTGGGATAATATAATTAAAAGTCAAGATGATATAATTTCCAATAATAATGAACAATGTAAGATAAATAACAAATTAATGGAGTCCACAACTACACTGATACATCAATATAACAATATCGCTAAACAACTAGATGAACGAAATAATGAAAAATATGAGCAGATGCAATTCAACCGGCTAAGTATCTTAAAACAGGAAGTTAATGAAATAATACTTGCAGAACAGTTGGCTAAGAAAGGAATTGTAAACACTTACATTTTGGCTAAAAAAGAAATTAACCAACTCATAGCTCAAATAGAAACGCTCCCCTACGAAAATGACTATCAGAACCATGGACACGTTTAATAAATAAACGGTCAACAATACATGCGTTTCATCACTTAGCCGGTGTTAGTATTGGTATGTTACACTAAACATAGACCAAACACCAGAAGGAATGTCATGCAATGCGACATAGAACAAAAAGATAAAAAACCAAATTAAATCTGACAGAAGATTAAATATTATATAGACGTTTCTTAAGACATGCTTAGAGTCCTCAAGAACAAAAGAATCAGCCAAATTATTAACAGTAATGCACATGCGATTAATAGGTTCATACATGCCAAAGTTAGACCTAGAGGAGTTTACATGCAACAGAGGTAGCCTTCTCAAATTGTGTCTATTATCACGGAAAGAGATTTTGTGAAGTAACAACGGGGAGTCAACATTCGCGTTTAACAGTTGGTAAACAAAAGTTACATCGGCAACCATGCGACATTTCTCAAGTGAGTGCATGTTCAAAAGCTGCAAGCGATCCTCATAGGGTGGAAGAATCAATGAGTTATTCCAGGGTAGGTCCCTAAGAGCAAAGCGCAGGAAATTTCGCTGAACAGACTCGATACGGACGATGTGTGTACCGTAAAAAGGTAGACCTGGCTAGCGTATTCAAGAAGTGGTCTCACAAATCAAGCATATAAACGTAATGTTATGGAGGGATTCGAGAACTTTCGGGACCAACGTTTTATAAAGCCCAGCATAGAACTACTCGTAGATACCATGTGGTTTATGTGGGAGTTAAAATTCAATCTATGGTCACATTTGACCCCCAAGCCACAGACAGAACTAACGCGGCGAATCGAGGAATGGTGAATTCCAATAAGTTAGTAAATCTGCCCGAAATAAACCCATGTTGGTTTGAAGAGAGCAAATTCTTGCAGGAAATTGATAACGGAGAGTAGACGATAGATTCGAATAACTTGGGCATGCAAGATAACTTTGCAATATGCCTATAGTTAGAGATATATTTTTTACTTCCTTTTTTGTAGACAGGTATGATAAAAGAATTTTTCCATAGCTGAGAAAAAGAACCACTATCGAGCGATTTTTGGAAAATAATTCTCAGCGTGGTTGTCAGAGAGAGGCAACATGACTTAAAAAAGGCTGGAGGTATCCCATCAGGACCCGTTGTAAAGTCATTTGGAAGCCCATTAATATGATCAAGTATATCCTCTTCTGAAATTGGAGGTATAGTGAGTGAAACGTTATGAGAGTCGTTCATAAGACTGAAATTGCTACTTTGAAGTTGAAAATTTGACGAGACAAACGCATTGTTAAAAAAAGAAGCAAACAATCGCAAATCTTAAACGAATCATCACTAGCAGAATCCTTGTACTTCATGGTATTGGGATAGTTATCCGTTTTTTTCTTCATGTTAATAAACTTAAAAAAGTTACGTGGATCACTAAATACTTTCGCACGCATACTTTGAATATACTCGTTATAGAGTGAGGAGGAAAGTTCTTTGAACTCATTATATGATGTGAGGAAGTTATTGTGACTTATAATGTCCTTGTCCCTCATATAACTTTTCCACAATTTATTCTTTTTATTTTTAAGACGGTTCAGTTCTTTATTGAACCAAGGTGGAGACGTTTTAGAGAGCCGCTGACGCTTCCGTGGAACGTGAGAGGAAAACAAATCGAAAAGAATTATATAAAATTTAAAAACGTCTTCGTCAACATTATTGCTAGCCAGTAGTGTGTTAAAGTCAATAGATGTAAGTCTACTGGAAAGTTCCGAAAAGTTAGCCTTTGTAAAATTGAAAAAGTATTCAGTTTCGTCACAATTTGTAAAGTCTTCGGTTTCATAGCAATATGTAATTAGTAGTGGGGGGTGATATTTATCAAGTGTAGACATTATAACTGGGCTAGGTTCAACTAATAAGTTACCCGTGTCAGTAGAAAATACCAGGTCTAACTGCCTACCCATGTCATTCTTAACATTACTGATTTGGCTGAGACCAAGAGATGAAATAGTGTCCAGGAAAATTGATTCTCCTATTGTCAAGTTATTAAGTGGGAAATAGTCTTCGTCATCATCGTTTAATACCCATTGTATATTGGGTAAGTTAAAATCACCAATAAGTAGTATTTCGTCAAGAGGCTCCATTTTACCATGGATAAAATTAGAAGTTGAAATGAGCAGGTCGTATAAATTTTGACCTTTGTCATAAAGAATATTTATAGAATCTGGAGGAATATAACAACAAAGTATGTATATATCTATAAATAATTTGGGTGCAATTTAAATGGTTTTTACATGCGAGGAGTACGCCACCACCGCGAGCTTCAAAGTCAATATCTATCTATCTTTCCTAAAATTTTGGTAAGAATTGTCTAAGATTTCGGCATCGTGAAGGCCATGATGCAACCAAGTTTCAGTGAAAGCAACTATATGGAAACAAGTTGCAATAGAGCATTTAAATATGTGTGGAGTTTTTGTCCGAATCCCCCTTACATTTTGATAGTAAAGGGAAAGCGACTTCAGTTTTTTGGAATAACATTCCTTGTATTGGATGTATTTCTGGGATGGCGTTCAGAAGGCACAAATAATTTAGTAAAATCTCCAGAGGGCCGAAATAAGGGATCCAATAACCGGTCCCGCAGATCCGCTGAAACAGTTACGACAAAGGATGCAACCGGTTTAGAGAATTTACAAATCTTACGACACAAAATATTCTGGACCTTAGATATTTCAATATGTCCTCACACAACGTGTCAGGAGAGAAACGAGTGACGAAAATGCTCGAAGGTTTTGGTACTGTTCTCAAAGAGGGACCAATATCATTTCCAAATGAGGACACCGCACCGGTGAAGCAACATTCACAGCTGTGTAATTAGATGCAGATATAAGCGAGAATTGACCCAAAGCGTTACCTGAGGCGACATCAGTCGAGGCACTCGGACTAATATTGGGAGCGGGAAGGTGCTATATATGCTATAGATGCTATAGAGTACGCTGAACCGATAATAGTTGTAAAGGAGTCAATTCTTCTGTAAATAGTTTCACTACCGCGAGACTCATCTTCAGAGGTTATCAGAAAGTCTCCCATTTGCAAATGACAGTATTCTCCGATCATCAGTATTCCCCGTATCACGGTTGGCGAGTTCCGGCAGTTCACTTTTAATTTTGCTTTGCTGTACATCACAAAAGGCCAGTGCCTTCTTGTCACCATTTTGATTAACCTGTCCTATTTGGCCACGAACTTCTCCTTACATGCTCCTGCGAAATAAGTTGAGGACGCAATTATCACCAATAGCTGTGATGACGGGACCTAGCTGTGGGCACAGAATCTGTGGATGATCTGCTAAAGTTAAAAGCTGCTGAAATTCATGATATTGCTGATAGTTTAGCAAGGTATACTGTCGCTCGCGGTTGTTTGCTGCAACGAATTCGGCAGCCAGATCATATATACGGCAACCATTCTGATTCATTGCTGTCGGAATTGTATAGACTTTGTACCATGACCAAATCCTGAATAGTTTGTACCTTTGCAATCTGGATCAGTACTTGGAAGTCTTAAAATTTTAATCCAAATCCAATTATATAGTAATGTTTGCCATTATCTCAGTCATTTCACGAGCATGATTATAGCAGGGTGTAATTTTCCTGCATTCAACGACACCACGATATTTGTCAGGGTCTCCTGCATATCACTAATTTCTTGTAAATGAATCTCATTAGCGTAATAAATTCATTTATTCTCTGCTGCAGCGTTGATAACTCATTACTCGGTTCTGTTGCGCAACGATAATGAACGCAATTTTACTCCAGAGCTCCTCCCGTTCTGCATCAGCCTGCGCTCGTGATACATTCAGCACAGCACGTCGAAGGTTTAATTAAGATCGTTTGTTCCTTCAGAAGGTGAAAAGTACAGTTCTCCCTCCCAACGAGATCTTTAAGTCTGCTGTTGATGTCATCTGAGTCAGCCTGTCCATTGTTGCGAAAAGTGTCTTAAAAATGGATCCTATTCCATCAAAAAATGAACGTTTCCGATGGTATGCTTCTCCATGCATATGATGGCTAATTTATTTATTCTGTTGTTCGATTCTGGACACCCAGCTTCTTATTTCCTTGGCTGCCACTTCACAGCTGGTGCCTACTCCGATGTGTCTGACCTTGGTGCATAGTTCCGTGCTTAAACTGCTGCAATTGTTTGCATATTCCAATTTATTGCTACTTAAATCCGGCATTTCTAGTTAAGTTAAAATCGTCCAATGCTTGCTGTAGAAGTTCACCTTTCCCACACTCTCGAATAGTAGCCCTGTTTGTGTTATGGGTTTGATTCTGTAGTCGGCATTATGTGCATACATTGATGTCACACTAACTAACATTACTACCATAAGCCTTTCCATTCTGACTCCCTCCCGAATTATTACCTGTATTCCTTAATCTACTGGAAACCTTCCCAATATCTAAAATAAAATCTTCTCCTAATTAGTTCTTCTTTTTACTCTATTTGTCTTAATTAGGTATTTATTTTTTACTACAAATCTAGATTTCTCTATGCATTTTCTTTAAAAACTTCTTATTCTCTATTTATAAATCTCTTATTTATTGTTTCCTTCTTTCTTTTTTTTTAAAACTCTTATCTTTGTATTTTAATAGTTTATATCTTCTTTCTCGCTTTATATTCTCTCTTACTGTGTCCTTTACTCGTTAAAAAAAATGTTACCAAACCTTACCTCATTTAATATACCCTTCTTTGCTTTTTACTGCATCCGAATACCTGACCACTTATCCGACTGCTTCTGATTACAATATGATACCTGTAAAATAACAGATGTTAATAATTAATTAACCAAGTAAGGTGAAGTGCAGTAAATCATTCAACAAATTTTCTTAAACGATTAGTGTGAATCACGTACGTAAAGCTAGCACTGCAACTTCGTCTGATATAGTTCGGAGCTATCTCATAATTTGTCGTTAATTTGTCGTTAATTTGTCGTGAAAACCATAAATTTGTCGTGTCCTTTTTTCTAAAGGAAACTGGGTGTGGTGCTAAGTTGACGTCAAGTTAGCACCGCAACTCACTGGAACTGGGCCAAAACTTATCGGATTGGAAAATTTCACATCTTGGAATTTGTCGTTAATTTGTCGTGAAAACCATAAATTTGTTGTGTCCTTTTTTCTAAAGGAAACTGGATGTGGTGCTAAGTTGACGTCCAATAAGTTTTGGCCGAGTTCCAGTGAGTTGCGGTGCTACTCACTGGAACTCGGCCAAAACTTATTGGATTGGAAAATTTCACATCTTGGAATTTGTCGTTAATTTGTCGTGAAAACCATAAATTTGTTGTGTCCTTTTTTCTAAAGGAAACTGGGTGTGGTGCTAAGTTGACGTCAAGTTATCACCGCAACTCACTGGAACTCGGCCAAAACTTATCGGATTGGAAAATTTCACATCTTGGAATTTGTCGTTAATTTGTCGTGAAAACCATAAATTTGTCGTGTCCTTTTTTCTAAAGGAAACTGGGTGTGGTGCTAAGTTGACGTCAAGTTAGCACCTCAACTCACTCGAACTCGGCCAAAACTTATCGGATTGGAAAATTTCACATCTTGGAATTTGTCGTTAATTTGTCGTGAAAACCATAAATTGGTCGTGTCCTTTTTTCTAAAGGAAACTGGGTGTGGTGCTAAGTTGACGTCAAGTTAGCACCGCAACTCACTGGAACTCGGCCAAAACTTATCGGAGTGGAAAATTTCACATCTTGGAATTTGTCGTTAATTTGTCGTGAAAACCATAAATTTGTCGTGTCCTTTTTTCTAAAGGAAACTGGGTGTAGTGCTAAGTTGACGTCAAGTTAGCTCCGCAACTCACTGGAACTCGGCCAAAACTTATCGGATTGGAAAATTTCACATCTTCTAATTTGTCGTTAATTTGTCGTGAAAACCATAAATTTGTCGTGTCCCTTTTTCTAAAGGAAACTGGGTGTGGTGCTAAGTTGACGTCAAGTTAGCACCGCAATTCACTGGAACTCGGCCAAAACTTATCGGATTGGAAAATTTCACATCTTGAAATTTGTCGTTAATTTGTCGGGAAAACCATAAAATTGTCGTGTCCTTTTTTCTAAAGGAAACTGGGTGTGGTGCTAAGTTGACGTCAAGTTAGCACCGCAACTCACTGGAACTGGGCCAAAACTTATCGGATTGGAAAATTTCACATCTTGGAATTTGTCGTTAATTTGTCGTGAAAACCATAAATTTGTTGTGTCCTTTTTTCTAAAGGAAACTGGATGTGGTGCTAAGTTGACGTCCAATAAGTTTTGGCCGAGTTCCAGTGAGTTGCGGTGCTACTCACTGGAACTCGGCCAAAACTTATTGGATTGGAAAATTTCACATCTTGGAATTTGTCGTTAATTTGTCGTGAAAACCATAAATTTGTTGTGTCCTTTTTTCTAAAGGAAACTGGGTGTGGTGCTAAGTTGACGTCAAGTTAGCACCGCAACTCACTGGAACTCGGCCAAAACTTATCGGATTGGAAAATTTCACATCTTGGAATTTGTCGTTAATTTGTCGTGAAAACCATAAATTTGTTGTGTCCTTTTTTCTAAAGGAAACTGGATGTGGTGCTAAGTTGACGTCCAATAAGTTTTGGCCGAGTTCCAGTGAGTTGCGGTGCTACTCACTGGAACTCGGCCAAAACTTATCGGATTGGAAAATTTCACATCTTGGAATTTGTCGTTAATTTGTCGTGAAAACCATAAATTTGTTGTGTCCTTTTTTCTAAAGGAAACTGCGTGTGCTGCTAAGTTGACATCAAGTTATCACCAGAACACGCTGAAAATCGGATTACAAAATAATACATCTTGGGATTTGTTATTTATTTGTCTTTATTGTTCTTAAAAACTATAAATTTGTCGTGGCCATTTTTTAAAAAAAACTGGATGAGGTGCTGGTGTTATCCTGAAAATAAACAAATGCTCTCTTTATTGTTTTTGTTTTTCATTTTATTAATATTTTAATATAAGAAATTATAATAAATATTTATTATAAGTTTCTTTTCATTACATATAACAAGCGATGTGATATTTAATAAAATTTGGATTTACCTGTTTTGAATAAACCAGTAATGCTGGAAGTATTTTGGACATTTTTGAAACTTTCTGTCCGTTATTTTTCAAATCATCATAAAGTAACCAACGATGTCCCCGTTTGCAAAATGCCGTATAATGACCAACAGATGATTCCCCCAAATTAGAGGCTATGTAATTTACTGCTCCCAGGATATCAAAAATTGTGTTAGTTTTTGGATCTTTAAACGAGATCGGAAGTAAATCCAATGACATTATTTTCGCACCTGGGGCAACTCCAAATATGACAATATTTCCTGCAACAATAATTTAATTAATATAGAAATACTCAGTGTATGTAGGATTGAAAAAAATACTATTTAGAATTTCATCAAGTCCTATCTTCTTACCATATAGTTTTTGTATTTTGTTTTGTTTTGTTTACTACATTCATGAAATCGCAAGTAAGTGTTGTTTGATCAATTTCTACCGTGGCCAGATTTTTTAAACGAGGCTGGCAACTTTTTTCGCAAATACTTAGTTCCTTAAAACTTGGCGTTTGACGGAAGAAATAGTTAGCTAGCGAACCAACGTTACATGCGCAATCCACAAGATCAACGGTGCCCGGTTTTGGATCTATTCCTAATTTTTTAAGCAATATTTCTCCTCACAATTGGTATGTTTTGGGGTGAATATTGCGCCTTGATATTGTGTCGGTAATAATTTTGAAAATATCGTTTTCGGCCCTGTTCGACTCAATGTATTTTTTAATATAAGTTTTGTCTGTGTCAGCAGCCAAAAGTATTTTAAATATGCTATCAAATGCACATGTATTGACAAATGATAAATCAGCATTGTTAATTTTAACATACTTTAAAGTATGCATACTCCCATTTTATAAAATAGGAAGTTTTGATGCTGCAAACGCAATAGAATCGTTAAAATTATGATTAACTCTATTTAAATACCTCGATTGCCTTTTTTTCTTTTCTTTGTTGGCCAAACCTCTCCAATTTTCAGTTTCGTGTAAACCTAATCTGTCTCTCTTGTGCTTTGTATTAAAACAATTTATACACATTCTTTTCTCCCCATATCCTTCCACTCCTCCTATAATACTTTTGGAACACTGCGGGAAAACGTGGACAGATTTGTTACACAAAATACATTTGTGAGCATCAGTTGGAAAATCGCTATTTGCACAGGCTGCACACATTTCATTTAACAATGATGAAACTTGTAGCTGTTTTCGGTTTAGGTTTTGAGGGAAAGTTGTCCAAGTTTCTTCTAGCTTGGGAGGGAAATTTTCTCACTTTCGAATTCATTTTCAATGTCGACATGCTTTTTTGACGTTAAATTGCATACTTTTGTCTGTTGAAAATCGGCATTTGGTTCGAGAGAATTATCTCTGTCCGAACTGATTAAAACATGTTGTTTTCTTTTTCTTGTGAAGGATTCCCCATCCTTGTTCTGCTTAGATTCATTTTTTTCTTGAAAGGTAGAATCCTCACTGTCTTTTAAGATAAATTCCCTATCGAGTATTTTTAATTTTCCATCATAGTGCTTTATCAATTTTTCGACAATTACATCCGCTCGTTCGACTTTTCCAGGCAGCACGAAATTCTTAATAATATTGAACTCTCCTTCCAATGTAGTACTACTTGGAATAAAAGTACCATATCCAAATTTATTTCTGCATACAGCAGACTACATTGGAATAGTCTTTAATTTTTCTGGAAGACGATTTGCAAACGCTGTGTGTTGACGAGGATTCAAGTCATCGCCAATCTCTTTTGCAATAATTTCTTCAACGTCTTCGCGAATTCGCTTTCCCCAAACAAACCATGAACTACTTTTTTCCACACTATCCATCTTTAGTAGATTTTCCTCAATTATGGGAATAACATCTTCATCGCCTTTTCCATTCTTCTGGTCATCTTCTCCTTCTATTGATAACGTTGATAAAGTTGCGTCAACAATTTCTTTTAATTCGCTTGATTTACTTATAAGTCCTTGTATATATACTTGCGATTGTTTTAAAGTCGGAGCATCATCACCAGCGGTTTCGCTCAGAGAGATTATGAACAGAGCCTTCACCAACTTTTTGGCTGCAGATATCTCGGTCGTTTGTATCAATTGGCCGATTGCATGTAAATAAAATTTCTTCACGGAAAGACGTGTTGTCTTGAAAAAATCAACCCAATTTTTTAATAAAATGAGCTACATCGATTCGTATGTAAGTTCGAGGCATATTAATCTCCAAGCAAGCATTAGCATACTGTTCAACCGAATAATAGCCAGTAAAAGCCAAACAACAAGAATTTAGCAAAGCAAGTGACGAATCACAAACCTGTGGTGAATAAAGCTTTTTAATAAATAAAAATAAAATGGATTTTATTGAATATCTATAAATGAGGCATATAGCTTCAAAACCCGCCAATTTTATAGCCTTTTAATAAAATCGCGAAAAAACGTTATTATCTAAAAAAGTTTCGGTATTGTTTTATTGTAGTAGTAGTTTGAATCCTTAGAAAGAATAAAATTTAAGCCTTAGCTTTCGATTTACTCATGATATAATGTCTGAAAGCGACCTCCCATAATTAAAAAATATATTTTTATTCTTGGGACTTGGAGGGTTTTGAAACGCTTCAAATATGAAACAAATAATGTATAACATAGTAATTACCACTTCTTTTGGAAAACAAGCTCCTAATTGTATCCACTCCAGAAGCCATGATGTAATTGTTACTGTGTTGTGGGATTCCGAAATCAAAGTATCTGCTGTGCATTGTCCGCGATCACAGCTAGCTACTGCAATGTACAAAAAAAATGTGCTGATGCTTGCCCATCCGCGTGCAGAATGTATTTTATTTTTCTTCCTGAGGAATCGATACATAGTTTGGGTCCTTTTGATTTTATCGAATTGTTATAAAAACGCAGGTGATGACTGGAACAAATATGCACACGGAAGGGATCGAATCCAATACTTCGAATTATATTTTTTCCGATTCCACCTTCCCCTTTCATTTTTCGTATAGCCATGATAGGATCCGGGTCTAAATAGCCTTTTTTGGCCCTCTCACTTTTTGCATTCCTCAATACACTCCCGCTATACAAATGTAGTGGCTGAACCTTGTCGCCATCTTTCACATTCTTTCTCGCTTGATCGGTCCTATACGATTCAGCTGATTGGTGTCCCAACTGCTCCAAAACGCGCTCTCGTATTTCTCCTCGTAATTGTCTCTTACCACAGTTTTTATCTCCTTTTGTCATAGAACATTGGATTTTCATTAATATGTCATGCTCTGTACTAGGTAAAATAGTGCAATTTAACTGGCTTCCACATTTGCAATGACCTACGGGCGTAAATATATGACAAGTAACAAATTAAAAAATTTGCAATGACCTACGTACGTAAATATGTGACAAGTAACAAATTTAAAATAAATTAAACTGAAACTAACATTAAACTGAATCTAACACCGGTAACTACTTGATTCTGGTATTACCCGGGTATCTGTACCTCGGGTAGTGCCCGCGTATAACTGAGTACTTACACTCCTGTACCTCTATTCGGGTAGTATCCGGGTATAACTACCCAGTTATACGTGCGTACCCAGGTATCATATCTTACCTGATGTCTCGAGCATCCGGGTAGCTTCTTACCAAATCATCAGCTTTATTTTCTACCTTACAATTACCGGAAGAACTTCTTTCAAATTTCTATTGTGAATACCAGACAATGCTTACAGAAAGGATGAGGCACAGGTAGAAAAACAGGATTTTCTTAAAAATGGCTGCATTGAGGTAGGATAAAATAAGCTTCCCGAGCTTCCCTAATCTTGCAAGAAAATGTTATAGTTATTACACGTTTTGCGGGAGAAATCATTAAAATTTTAAAAAATTAAGAATATCTTACCAATAATTTTTGTCCTTAAGAGGTTGACGGGAGAGGGGGTGGATATAATGGACATTTACTGGAAAGCTTGAATGGCTTGTCATCAGCTGAGAGAAATTCGCCTTCATAGAGTGTATAACAACATAGTTACGGCCGGAGATAGGAGAAAAAGCACCCAAAATCTCAAAACCTCCCCTTGCCATTCAATTTATTGTTCTTCTCACCGAAATCTATGAAATCCTATGAAATAAATTCATAGTAATAATAAGCACCCTGTACAATATACATCATGAAAAAATCTTTCTGGACAGATTGGGATTTTAAGAGTAGTTCTACCACTGCATTAGTGCACAAGGGTATATTCATGGAAAAGGTTATCGAATGCAGACTACGTTTCCGCTGAAAAGTATATTGAGGCGCCACTTTGCTTAGTAAACAAACTCAACTGAAGTCTACAAAATAAAGGTCTTCGGTTTGAAAATTTATATTACATACATAGTAGTATTATTAAAAAAAAACTATTCATGATACTAATTTTGAAAATTGAAAAATATCGTAAAATAAGAATTTTATGAAGGAATAAATAAAAAAGCTGGAACTGGTCCAAGATCAATTCTTATGATACCCTAGATGAATGTTCGTTTGTAATTTCGTATGGTCAGCCATTTGCGCAAGCTTGATCTTTGAAGTGGTTTTTCGCATATATTTCTAGAACGGGTGATCGGATAGCAAAACTGATTATAACAAAACGAGACTTCATATTCTGAAGAACTTTTCAGTACAAGAAAAATGTCTAGGGCTGATCATCTTCACAGTATATGTAACCAATATTTTTATATGGCAAGACCAAGAAAGAGTTACTCGATCTCGTCCATTTTTTAAACTTACTTTACTATTGATATGAAAACATCATGTACTAAATTTCAACTCTCTACGTCGACGCGTTCTCAGGGAGTCCCCAAATAAATCGTGAAAAGAAATTTTTGTATAGCAACCCTACGATGGAATTGCCCGATTTGGCCCATTTTCGAACCTATTTTTTTTTTTTTTTTTTAAAGACTGTGGGCACAATTCCAGCTCTCTATGTGAACGCGTTCTCGAGTTATCGTGCGGACGGACGGACATGTAAAAATCAATATAACTTTTAATTTTATGCATGGGTGTCCAATCCATTTTTCTCTATCATCCTTATTTCTACGTGTTACAAACGGAATGACAAACTTAGTATACCGTATAGATATCATCTAGGGTATAAAAAGAAATACGCTTTCTTTGAGAGTCGAAAATAGTAAAAAACAACACATTTCTGGGGTGACATCTAGAAATTTGCGGTATTTTTGAATAGAATATCACAATTACATAAGCTAGGATTTTGAGTGAACATCCTGACATTATAATACTTTTGAATTTCGGGACACCCTGAGTTCATATCTACTATTGTACATTGAAAATGAAAACTAACTCACCTTTGAATCCACCGCTTTCTTTGTCCTTGTTTACATAGTTTTTTTTAAAATGATAACCGTGCATTAGACGGTGCTCATCATAAAGTTTCTTTGCCATTAGTTCTGTCCACTTTTCTGGTTTTAAAATATTCACCGTTCGAAATCGAGATTTTCCTTTATTATCCGTATATTTATGCTTCGTTTCGGTTATTAAGTGATTAAATTCTGTTTTTGTGAAGGTTAAAATCACTACGTAATTTTCTGGTAAACTAGTATCTAACGAATCTTCCAACGTACTATCAATTAAAACCGATTTGAACTCCTTTGCTAACAATTCACGTTTAATGTGGTTTCTGTCATTAACTACCATTGAATAAATTGAACCGGGTTTAAGAGTATTGTTTATTTTATTCGAAATCGTAGTGCATATAGGATGTTTTTCCACTACAATTGTTTCCTTTTCACTATCTTTATCGAACACAATTATCACTGACTTATATTTTATAATTATATCTAGAAGATTTCCCGAATCATACTTCGACGGTCTTCCACGTTTTTTCTTCAACATTTTGTCAGTCTATATGGTCGTTTACTCAACAACAAAATCACTTCAATATTCTCTTAATATATAAGAAATGAAATTCGTTTTATAGTTCCCATTGAAAAATTAAATTCAAAATCAAATCATTGAATCAACTATATCCATAGATCGCTTGAAAATTAAAGGTAGAGATAATATAATGTTTCTGCAACGGATGGATTTTTCCTCTGCATGGCCACAGCTTATTTCATACAAGCTCATACTGCAAAATGAGTAGGATAGTCCTATAAAGTGACTATACCTTCTCTTTCATCAAACCCACTCCCCAAAACTAATATTTACAAAAGAACTTATTTAAATTGAAAGTGGAATGAAGTTGTATACATGCCATGCAAAAACAAGAAAATTTTATTGGAATAGTCCCTTTTTTTCTAATTTCTTTGTGAAGGGTGGTCCATAATTATTTTGAATAAGTTTTGCATTTGTTTATAATTTTTTGTAAATCAAAACGCATGTTTTTGCTTATTGCAAACATGTTACTGTTGTATAACTTCTGATAAAGAATGCTTCAATTTCGGAATCAGTGCCTTTTTAAAATTAGTTAGAAAGATAAAGATAATAACATCAGCATTTGAATGAACCCAAAATTACTATTTCATAAATACCACTCTGAAAGACTGTTTAGAAAATGCCTAAGAATCAATATTTATTTCCATACAATCACTCTATCTATTAAACACAATTGGGAAACAATATTAACGAATTAGGAAGACAAGAGATAAAGATAAAGTTATCGTACTATAATGTTGCACAATATTTGCGCTCATGTTTTGTTGTGGTGACGCATCTTGGAACATTTTTTATTTTTCCTTAGAAATTTTCTTTGGATGTGTTTAGTTCATTTTGTCTGCAGTTTTGCTGTGGTGACCGTCTTGGAACACTTTTGATTTTTCCTTAGAAATTTTGCTTGGATGTGAAAGTGAGAAGACATGATTTTTCCTTAGAATTTCTTGTTTTTAGTTCATTTTATCTGCAGTTTTGGACATTCGAATTCGAAGTGGGTGACTTCGATTGCGTAAGCGTGGGAAAAAGATGAACAGATGTGGTTGTTTGCAGCTCTTCTTTGTTTTTAATTGTTGTAATGACGGGTATTAATGGATCGATAGAATTAATGGAGAGGAAGGAAGAATGAATTTATCTGGGCAAAATAAGTTAGTTTCAAATTCCATTTGTCGAATCTTTATGTTATATATGTGATTAATTTTCAAGGCAGCTTTCCAACACAGCACGGATGTATCCGTGGCATGGTAAAAGTAAATCCTGCTAGAATATCTCTGTGCCGAATGTGCGGTGTTCGAATTTGCCTTTTCTGTGCCCTTCCAACTTAGGCTTAGTTTCGCGTTAAATAATATTAAATTCCAGCTGGAAGAACCATGTGTAGGATTTTTAGGATTTTAAGATTTTCTGGCATTGCAGAGAATTTTGTTGATTAGTGCATATAAAAAAAAAGATTCATTTAAACTCCTTGTAATATTTTATTTCAATATTTTAATGCATTGTCTAGCTTAGTAACTATTAAAAATCATTTTGTTTTTCTTCTCGTTTTTCTTCGCATTGCTTGAAATACATTGGAGAAAAACAAATTTAACTTACAGGTATATATGTATATTGTTTATTCAAAGCTAGGAACTAGGTATGTAAATTCACAAAAGGAGATTTGATTGCAATAATTATAGCTGAATAAATTTCTTACAAAGCAAGTATAGTTAAAAAACAAATAAACTCTTAAATATATGTAGTGGGCCTTCTTTATTTCTATGTAATTTCTCATCCATATTATCGAAAAACAGCTTCAAATTTTTTCTTCAAGCAAAATCCCCGGTAAAACTAACATGCCAAGAAGGAGAAATTCTGTCTGCAGATAGGCGATCTAATGATACATCAGACTGCCATAGATTTCAAAATACTAACCAATATGTTTACTCTCCACAACGCTTTCCCGCCAAGACTTATCATCGCTTTGAAAAATTATAAAGAAGTATTTGGTTATTTTCAGAATAACGTAGCACCTCATCCAATTTAAAAAACAATACAGAAAAAAAGTTATTGTTTCAGGACAAATTAACGACAAATTCCACGATGTGAAATTTTCCAAACCGATAAGTTTTGGCCGAGTTCCAGTGAGTTGCGGTGCTAACTTGACGACAACTTAGCACCACACCCAGTTTCCTTTAGAAAAAAGGACACGACAAATTAACGACAAATTCCAAGATGTGAAATTTTCCAATCCGATAAGTTTTGGCCGAGAACTTTACACAAGCGGAGATATCGAAATAAATAAAGCTGATAAAACCAAAGACACTGTTCGTGATGAAGGTCCAGGCCTTGTAAATAACATACTCCATTCATTTTTCCGTCAATGTACAATTTACTTAAATGGAAAACCAGTTGCTCAAACTGATAAAAATTACAACTATAGAGCCTATATTGAGAATTCATTAAATTACGGAAAAGATGCCGCTTCAACACATTCGGAATCGGTTGGCTGGTATCTCGATCAAAATAATATGGAGGTAGCTGAAAATCCTGAGCTAAATGAAGGTTATTTGGCAAGACAAAAGCTGTTTGATAGAAGTAATGTTGTTGAGCTAATGGGAAAAATTCATGGAGGTATATGTTTAATCAAGATAAATTATTAATGAACGGTGTTGATTTACGGGTAGTTTTATCACTCGAAAAACTCGAATTTTACCTTTGGTCAAAAGATGATCACACTTCCCCACGAGTTAAGATAGTAGAAGCAACTACATATGTACATGAATCATGTAACTAGTAACCCTAATATCTTACTGGCTCATGAAGCTGTTCTCCAACGCTCCAACGCTATATATCCGTATAAACGAGTTGAAGTTAAGACGTATACAATACCCGCAAATACATTTACATTATCATTGGACAATGTGGTTATAGGACAATTACCAAATCTACTAGGCTTTGGCATGGTTGACAACGATGCATATACTGGAAAACGAACAAAAAGTTCTTACAACTTCAAGCACAACAACATCACCAGGTTTAACTTATCGGTAAACGGGGTACAGGTGCCAAATCAACCTCTAGAATTTGATTATTCAAAAGAAAATCCTGCTAGTACTCGAGGATATATTAAATTGTTTAAAGAAACCGGTATACATTATTTCGATAAAGGACACCAAATTTCAAAAAAAATCTTTGACAACGGATGTTTTCTACTTGAATTTGATTTAACAACAGATCTCTCATATAATTCGACATGTCGAAAATATACTGAATCAGGGAACGGTTCGAATTGAAGAAAGGATTAAAGAAGCACTAAAAACAACCGTGACATATATTTTATATGCAGAATATGATAGCAGCCTTGATATAGCTAAAGATAAAAATGTGTACACAGCTTCTAAAATTCTATATAAGGCAGGTTAACTGATCATTGTGCTTAATTTTATTTAAATACGTAACCTACTGTTTCGGGTAAATATGGAGTACTTGTCCGGAGGTCACTTAACCTTCTTAAAAAGAGTTCGTGGAGATACAACCAAAGAATTTATAAATAACTGCGTTACAGTTATATCAAAGAACGTTATCGCCACCAACAAAACACCAGACAACCTAATCTTCATGTAAGTCTGATGACTAACATATGCGATAAAATAAGAATCCAAGTAAAGTCCAAACAACATGTTTTGATTCACATAAACAAATATGTAAACTAAATAAGAATACGAATAGATAATAAAAATGCACATGAAGCCCCAAACAAATATTCAAAATTAATAAGAATACAAATAGATAATAAGAATACGAATATGTAATTAATCAATCTCACATAAGATAAGAAACCATATAAAAATCGCTTGTAATCAGTCGGACGAAGAAGTAAAATTTTAAAAGTGAATGAATGAAGTTGTGTTAGAAGCAAGTGTCATTTCTTAAATAAAGAGTTTATTTTAAAACGTAAAGGAAAAGTTTTTAAGTGAATCTCGAACCCCCAACCCATAACTTTACATCACACACCAAAGTCATTGACGTGGAAGCCGTCATTTCTACTCAACAGGAATGAACACGATTGAGCTTGCAAACGCGTTAACAAATAACCGCACGACAAACAGGTTTTTAGAGGTGTTTTCCATGTAGTCATCTATCATAAAAAAAAAACCTGCATGTGTTATAGCTAATACTGATCCTGCACATAAAGGCGGAACTCATTGGGTCGCCTTTTATTTCCCAAAACAAGGCCCTGCAGAATACTTTGACTCTTTTGGAAAGTATCCCACCAACAGGTTTTTTTCGAAAATTTTTATTATCTAATTCAAGCTCTTTTTGTAGTAATAAAAAGCAAAGCCAGTTTTCAGCAACCTGTGGACATTATTTTTGTATATTTCTATATTCACGGTGCAGAGGATGGAGCTTTAAGAATTTTTTAAAACAGTTTGATTCGAACGATCTAAGTTTAAATGATAACAAAATTGTTAATTTACACCGCAGCATATATCTAAAAAAAATCATCCGATTTGTGTAAGTTTGATTTTTGAAGTGGTTTTTCGCATATATTTCTAGAACGGTTTGTCGGACAGAAAAAATAATTATAAGCAATTTTATAGGATTTCGTATTCTGAAGAAGTTCTTAGTACAATGTGTTAGACTGATGGTTTTCACAGTATACGTAAAAAAACCTAAATTTTTATATGGCAACACCAAGAAGGAGTTTCCCGATTTAGTCCAATTTTTAAACTTTATTTGCTAGTACAATGAAAACACTATGTACCAAATTTCAGCTCACTATATTGATGCGTTCTCAGGCAGTGTCCAAATATATAGTGGAAAACGAAAGTTTTGTATGGCAACCCCACGAAATAGTTGCCCGATTTGTCTCATTTTCAAACTTAATTTTACTTTGTTTTTTTTAAAGTCAGTGTACAAAATTTCAGCTCTCTAAGTATACGCCTTCTCGAGTTATCGTGCGCACAGACGGACGGACGGACGAATGGACGGACGGACGAATGGACGGACGGACATGCAAAAATCAAAATAACTTTTAATATTATGAATGGGTGTCCAATCCATTTTGCTCTACCATCATTATTTCGAGGTGTTACAAACGGAATGACAAACTTAGCATACCTTATAGATTTCATCTATGGTATAAAAAGGAAGTTATCTAAATATGCAGCAGAAGTGGCCGGTGAAAATTTCTTGTTAAACTACACGTACCATTTGGACGACTGCCATAACCGGAAAGTAATACTTGGGTTTGACCCATTATCATTCGAAGTGAAAACAGTGTTTCATCGGCACGGCCTCTTTCTGATATCAGCACCTTATTCCGGCTGGGTAGCAGTTTATGAAAATCTCAACGATTTAAAAACCAAAATGGAAGAGATGATTTCAGCAAATCAGGTCGAACCAAAAAACGAATACAAGATTCCCGTCAACAGTGGCAGCATTATACTATCGCAAGCGGAACTTTATAAAATATTTGAAATGATGAAATTCTTCAATATTGTTATGTTTCACAATCAACGCTTCTGAAGCTCTTAAGGAATATTATAAAAAGTATGCTGACAAATGTAGATTACCATGTGAAGATTTTTTTATTCCAAGTCGAAATTCTTATGTACACTTAAATTATTCCGGACTTTTTTATGAAATACCTATGTATTGTACCGCAAATCTAATTTTTGATGCAATGAATTTCGATTACAAATAAATGAAATAAAATAAATATAAAAAGTATTTTATTTAATTATTTTATTCACTAACATATATAAATAAATATTAATACAATTTTTAACAGTACAACGTACAGCAGATAATTTTCCATTAATTTCACAATATATGTATGTACTTAAAATTGTTCAAGGTTGTTTAGTTTTGGTATTTCAAGTTGTTTTATTTTAGCTAGAGGAACATATTGCTGGATAAATTTTTCCTTTTCAAGTCCTTTTACAAAAATTGTTGAATTTGAGAATTTCTTTAGTATGTCAGGTAGATTGTTGTAATTAATAGTATCAGCGTTCCATCTTAATTGCTTTATTCGGTTGAAATTGTAATCATCCTGCCAACGAGATTTTGCTGACAATTGATTATACGGGTATGGAGGTTTCAAATAATATAAGAATGGATTGAGCGATCCGTGGTGTAAGAATGACAACTGACAAACTGTATGTCTAAAACAAGCAATACAATACCAAACAGATATTTAAATATACATTTTAAGGACTTATATATGTAGGTTTCTCAAAAAATAATATAACAATTTTCAACACTATTTAATAAGTACAATTCCTATCATAAAATTATGTTCATTTTTTTTTTCGTAAAACAGTTTTCTTATTTATGATTATTTTAATTTTTGCATTTACTAAAATATTTTATTTGACTAATTACAATAAATTAGTCAAATCTTATAAATATTATAATCTGGTGCTCTTAAAGCCGTAAGGATTAGAAAAACCGTCTTGCTTAATAACACCTTTATCAATTGTAAATATAATTCTCTTTTTTTTCTGGTTCAGATACAACTACACCAGGTAGTTTTCGTTTAATTTTACATTTATTTTCGATTTTTGCAGGTTCGGTTTCTTCAAAAACAATTTTCTTCATTTAACAAAATTTATCATTTGAGAATTTTTAAAGTTTAACGAAACCCCTTCGCTATTGAAATATTTTATATATTGTAAGATGTCAAAACTCTGTATGTACAAAAGTAGGTAAAAGTTATAGACTTGGACGGAAAATTGTATAAAAACGGAATTTTTCGTGTATATTTCACAATTATATATCAACAATTGTTGGCTCTTAAGAAATATTCGTAAAGTCTTAGTTTCAAAATAATATTATTGTTAAATATGGTGAGTCAAAAATAATAGTTTTAAACCTTTTACGTCAATAAAATAATATGATTAACTAATTCAGGCAAACTCTACATCGGAAGTGCTGACGACCATCGGAAACGAACCAGCGTATAAACTTTTAAGAGCTTCAGAGCTCGAAACTGATAAGAAATACAAGATCAATTATTTCAAGTACGTGAAAACGCAGTATGGTCAAAAAATAATTGTTTACCTTGATGGTAATTCATACTTATACCTTCCAAATCAGTTTTCCGACAAAAATTAAAACGCAACTTGTAGAGACGAGGAGAACAAATTTCTTCAGTTTTCATTCATACAAAAATAAAACATGTTCATCGATTGCAATACAAATATTTGACTGCTATTAACCACGTCTTTTATTCTTCGCCTGAACTTTTTTCAGATTATCGCCACCGCATTAATTCGAAACGACGCAAAACTTACCTTACCTAACATTTATATACCGCAACTTTCGCTTTCAACACAAAATATAAACAACAACTTTGTCCCCCACCCCCCACCGACCCCCTCGAAGGCAGATTGTAAGCAACAACTTTGCCCCCCATGGGCCTCACCCCCACGAGCCACCCACGAAGACGGAGTGTAAACAAAAACTCGGCCCCCACGGCCCCCCACGAAGACAGAGTGTACACAAAACCTCGGTTACGTGTGAAAAACAAGTTCGATTCGCGATCCGAACGCGAAAACTCTTCTTGAGCAGGTACTCTGCATGAATTCACCTGTGTCCGAACATAGCAACTCTACTCTCATTTTTCAGATCAACTATTTCACAGGATATAAGCACGCATCCGTTTTCTGGAAGTTGTTTCCAATTACGCCATTTACTTTACACACAAGTTGTACAAAAAGCAACTTTATAGGTCGTTTTCACTACATCGAAATCACGTAATTTCGCTGTTTCAGCATGATTTCGACAAAATCACGTAATTTCCAGTACAAAAAACTAAATAGAAATCATCTCATTTTTGCGCAATTTCAATGAAATCACGTCGGAAATCACGAAAATTTGCCAGAACGCGCCCATTTTCGGTTTCCACTTTTTCTCAAACTGTATCATTTGACATTTGTTGTACACATTTGTCAATAAATTTATAAGGAAGAAATTTAAAATTAAATGAAATATTATATTAATAGTTGCTGACACTTATATGACAATATATCTGTATAAAACTGCAAATTGCATTTTAAAATCCCGAATTTATTTAGTTTAAAATTTATATTTTATTCGCAATTGCATTACTCAAGTTACGCCACATAATTTTCTCACCGATCGCCAGACGCAACATGATCCCAGGTAAATTATCAAAACTTTGCCTGGGTAGCAAGCTTGCTAGAATTTGCTGGAAAGTTGTGTGGTGTGAATTGAGTCAGCACTTTTTATGAAATACAGGTGCTTAGATTATAACTTGTATATATAAGTGACATTAAATTTAATAAAATTTGTCATTCGTTTTTGGACAATAGTTGCGTTTTTATTTAAAATATTTGTTAGTCGCTATTGCTGCCGGTACAAGAACCGAGTAGCCCGGGATATTAATAATTAATTTGCTTTCAGATTTATGAGTTTCGTGTAATCGGTGAAACACCGAATGCACAGCAACAAGGTTGAGGTGAATCACTTCAGCCTACCAATTTTAACAGGCAAACAAAAGAGTTTGCTTTAACATTTGGTGACCCCGACGTGATTCAGCACGCTCAATCACGCTCAATAGAAGACATCCTATATAAGCAAAGCGCATTCTGCTGAGCCATTATACCAGGAAGGATGCCACCGAAGATTAACAAGGCAATGGACCCTTTGGCTGCCACCCAAGGTGTTCAGGGCAAGGAGATCCAAAACATTCTAGCCAACTATAAGAAGGATCCTGTGGACAGGAAAACGTATAGCTACTACGAAGAAAGACTCGCACGTGTGGATGCAGCATGGTCACCTTTTGAAGCTACTGACCAAGAGATCCGAGGCTTACCTTCACCGCCGCTATACCATGCATATTTTACTACGGATTTCTACCACAAGATAGAAACAATCTACGAAGAGTTCAGGCAATATTTATCTACAATAATAAACCAATTCCAGGAAGCCGATGACCTAAATGGCGCATCACAGCAAGTCGATACTGGGAGAGTTCCATTATCACCATGCAGTACGAATATTAGTGCGCCAAATGACGCTAGTACAGCCAGTCAACATCAGCAGCCTAAATCGAATAAAGAACCATCATCAAGAGATCTGCCAGTTGAGGGCTGGCAAGTCAGATGCAGATAAAACAGATGCCACCAAAGGGGCCATACCCAAAATTTATGAATCCAAAAGCCCTCCGGTATTGTCAAAGGCTAATGATTCCGAAGGTAACAGAATTTGGAAAAGACAACAAGCGGTAACTCAAACCTTGCTGCGACTCCTTGATAACCTGGAGCAAACTGACTTCACTGATGTAACAAAAACATTTTATGAGATCAAGATAAAGGCAGTAAATAAATACTGGGCTCAAATTGAAAACTACAACCATGACTTGTGGGAATTTGCAACTGACCCTACCTTAATGGAATATAGCCTGGAAGAATACATACAATTAGAAGAGAGGGTACAAGAATTAATTATGCGGCTCTCAATCAAGCTCTAAGAGCTACATCAACCAGTTAGCAGCTCCGCGCAATCACAGACCATGGTGGCTGCTAACCCATCTACAATGCTGAAATTACCGAAGATAACTCTACCCAAGTTCGATGGAGATTATTCCAAGTGGCGCCAATTCGTAGATTTATTCACACAAATGGTCCACAATCAACCTATAGCCAGTTGCCAAAACATGTGGTACCTCAAGACGTACTTAATAGGAGAGGCCGAAAAATTGTTACGACATTTCACCCTATCCGAAGACAATTATCTTGCGGCATGGAAAATGCTGAAGGAAAGGTACGAGAACCCCAGGCTATTGGCTGCATCACTAACTAATAAACTACTGCATCAACCGTCACGTGCAACAGAGGCCCCGTCAGCCACATTCATAAAAATAATGCATGACACCACCAAGGAGTGTTTACTTGGGTTAGAAAACTTGGGTCTAGAAACAGCCCATTGGGACCCACTTCTACTACACATTTTATACAAAAAGCTGGATAGAACTACACACTCGCTTTACGAACAAGGTCTATCGAATCCTAAGGAATTACAGACCATGAAAAATTTCCTAGCCTTCTTAGAGATGCGTTTTCAGTCGCTAGAAGCCTTGAGCAATAAGGGCAGAGGAGCGGAAGAAGGAACTAGAAAACCAGTCTTGTTCAAAACATCAACCTTAAAATCGATGGTTACTCCAAGCCAAGGTTGTGTAGCCTGCACGGCCAGTCACCCACTCTTCCGGTGCCAGACCTTTTTAAAGATGACGCCGAATAATCGGTTGATGTTAATAAATGCGCACAACATATGCCAGAATTGCTTAAAGAAAGGTCACCATGTTTCTCGATGCACATTGAAGGGTTGTAATAAGTGTACCAAAAGGCATAACACATTGGTTCACATAGATCAAACTATCAGACAAGAGAATGCATCGGAAAAACCGTCGACTACTAGACTAGCAGAATCGAGCTGGTCTCCACCCAGTAAGACGGCCCCATTGAGTTTAACGGCCTTGGTGGAACCTCAATCCAAGGAATATGTCCTGCTTGGTGCTGCACTAGTTGAGCTTATAGACGAAAATGGAAGAGTAGTGGAATGTCGAGCTATTCTTGACTCCGGCTCACAAGTAAACCTGATCACGGAGAAAGTAGTCAAGAAACTCGGGAAGGCGACCTACCCTGCTTCCTTAGGAATCAACATCCAGCTAAACTCAAGGGTCAATGGGTTCTCAACAAGACTAGAGGCATTTGTGCTCGACCGTATCATATCTTATCAACCAAGCCAGTTACTGGATGTGTCGAGATGGACCATACCACACAACATCCAATTAGCTGATCCTGGGTTCAATCGACCAGACAGAATTGATCTACTTATTGGAGCAGAGTTCTTCTTTCAATTATTGGCCATAGGACAAATAAAGCTGGCTCCAAATTTACCCACGCTGCAAAATACCATATTGGGCTGGATTGTAGCAGGAAGGACGAATCAAACCTACTCCCCAATTGCTGCTTGCGGCATATGTTCAGAAGAAGAAGACCTCAATAAGACAGTCGAAAGGTTCTGGAAAATAGAGGAAGTAGACTCAACACGATCAAATTTGTCACAACAAGAGATGAAATGTGAATAGTTTTTTAATCAGACAGTGAAAAGAAATGCAGAGGGTCGATTTATGGTTAGACTACCATTCCAAGAAAAACCCAGTATATTGGGAGAATCGAGTGATATTGCAATTCGTCGCCTTCTAGCCATAGAACGAAGACTTGCGAGAAATCCCGAAATACAGTCGCAGTACATCGAATTTATGAAGGAGTATTTACATTTGAACCACATGAGTGAGGTGAACCCTGCTGAATTTGCAAAGCCCAATTACTTCCTGCCGCATCACTACATCTTAAAACCCAACAGCACGACGACCAAACTAAGGGTAGTCTTTGATGCCTCTGCCAAGACATCATCGAACGTGTCATTAAACGACCTGCTAACCAACGGTCCCACCATTCAGGATGACCGGTTCACCATCCTATTAAGATTTCGCTTACCACGATACGTCTTCACGGCAGATATTGAGAAGATGTACCGGCAAGTCTTGGTGTCGGAAGAAGATCGGAAATACCAATTAGTGCTATGGAGAGAAAGTCCTAAGGAACCAATCCGATCCTATCAGCTGAACACCGTTACTTATGGTACGACTTCCGCGCCATACTTAGCAACCAAATGTCTACAACGTCTCGCCGAACAAGGAATGGAGCAGTGGCCTCGGGGAGCAACGATATTAAGGCGAGATTTTTATATGGATGACTTAATGACGGGATGCGATAGACTTCATGAAGCATTAGAAGTGCAAGGTCAATTAAACGCTCTGCTTCAAACAGCAGGCTTTAAGCTGAGAAAATGGTGCGCCAATCACAAGGAACTTTTGAAAACCATCCCTTCCGAAGATCGCGCAATCCAACTGGATCTTTTCGACAATAGTGATGAGAAGATCAATACATTAGGACTGAGTTGGGCCCCTCAAATGGAAGAGTTACGAGTTAAAGGCCATTGGCTGGAGAGTGACAAGGTAACCAAAAGAATAGTACTGTCTGATATTGCGCATTTATTTGATCCGCTGGGCTTTATGAGTCCCGTAGTTGTAATGGCAAAAATCTTCCTACAACAATTGTGGCAAATAAAGGATTGGGACGCAGCTCTTCCAATGGAGCTGCATACGAAATGGCTGCAATTTCGGAATAACCTCAAGGCCCTTGATGTTATAAGAATCCCGAGACACATATTCAAGGGTGAACTAGCAAAATCCATACAATTACATGCCTTTGCGGACGCCCCAGAGAAGACTTACGGAGCCGCAGTCTATTTACGATCGATCGGTAGTGGTGGGGTAATACGAGTCAATCTCCTGTGCGCCAAATACAGAGTCGCACCATTAAAGACACTTACTGTCCCCAGACTTGAGTTATGTGCAGCAAAACTAATGGCTGAACTGGTTCACCGGGTTCTTCGAGATCTGCAGTTACCGGAAGTAAAAACTTTTTATTGGACCGATTCAGAAATCGTACTTGCATGGATTTACTCGGCAGCAGCCTCGTACCATACCTTTGTAGCCAACAGAATTGCGACAATACAAGAATTAACCACACAAGAGCAATGGAGACATGTAGGGTCTAGGCACAACCCAGCGGATATCGTGTCGAGAGGAGTCCCACCAGAAAAGCTAGCGGCCAACTCATTATGGTTTTACGGCCCACTGTTTCTACATGGTGCAGAAGACGGATGGCCAGCACCCTACAAACGCACGCAGACGAGCTTAGAGAAAAGGGAAATCAAGGCGATAGTGGCAACAGTTAGTGATACTCCACATTTTATGGATTTGATAGATCATCAAAATACATTCTATAGATGGCAGAGGATAATCGCATATATTCGGAGATCCATCTCAAACACTCGCAAGAAAGAGAAAAATCGATGCCTAAATCGCAAACCCACCACTATAGAATTAGATGAGGCGCTTACTGTAATGATAAAAAAGGCACAAGACGAAGAATTTCCAACTGAGCAAAGGGAACTAGAACATTCAGGCCACATTAGCACCAGCAGCCCATTAAGTAGCCTTAGCCCATTTTCAGATGAAGCGGGATTGTTACGCGTTGGAGGAAGACTGGAGGCCGCGAATTTGTCATATGATGCTAAGCATCCGATTTTATTACCATACGCTCATAACGTCACGCGTCTAATGATGACCAATCTTCATGTTAACCACCTTCATGTCGCGCCACAAGCACTGCTAGCTATAACCCGCCAAAGATTTTGGCCCATTAAGGGCAAAAGTATAGCACGAGCCATAGTTCAGAGGTGCGTGCGCTGCGCGCGGGCTAAGCCGAAAATGCTATCACAATTTATGGGAAACCTTCCTGAACATCGAGTACAGCCAGCGCGAGCGTTTATAAATTCCGGAGTGGATTTTTTTGGATCCTGCTGGACGCACTACAAACTTCGAGGAAAACGACCACAAAAATCTTATGTTGCTGTGTTCTGCTGCTTTGCGACAAAGGCTATTCATTTTGAGATAGTAACAGATTTAACTACAGAAGCTTTCATAGGTAGAAGAGCTAATTGGCGTAACTTATACTGTGACAATGCTACAAATTTCGTCGGTGCCAAAAACAAGCTCCAGGAATTGAGCACCAGCATATATGATCAAAAATCACAAGAGCAGATACAGGGGCTTTGCAGTATTAGGGCTATTGAGTTTCATTTCATACCGCCCAGAGCGCCACACTTTGGAGGCTTCTGGGAAGCTGCTGTTAAATCAGCCAAGCATCTACTGCCACCAAACCTCGAAACCGCCAACTTAACCTACGAAGAATTAGAAACGCTAATGGTTGAGATTGAAGCAATTTTAAATTCACGTCCTTTAACACCAATGTCATCCTACCCAGATGACTTTGCGGCACTTACACCAGGTCACTTTCTGATTGGAGAACCGACGACGACAATCACCGACCCCCAAGCACGGCCGCTAAACATAGGACTGCACCAGAGGTGGAAACTGGTAAACCATTTGAAAAACCAGTTCTGGTATAGAAATTCCAGAGAATACCTCAGCGAACTACAGCATCGCTATAAGTGGAAGCAACAATGTACAAACGCACAACCCGGAATGATGGTGATAGTGAAGGAAGACAATCTCCCTCCTGCAGCATGGCATTTAGGACGAATTGAAAGGGTCATAATCAAGGGTGAAGATGGTTTGGTACGAGTTGCGGATATCAAAACATCCAAGGGAGTTATAAGAAGACCTATACATAAGTTGGCTCCCTTACCTCTAGAGTCTGAGACAGACTGCGCAGAATCTACAGCAACAACACGATTGAGAGAAGATGATATATCGACGACATCCCCAAGTAAGCGCAACAATCAAACGAATTCGGACGCTTCAACTGCAATTAAAAGACCGTTGCGTGGTGGTACAGCTATGTGTCTGACCCTACTTACATGTTTAATCTTGCCAATCATGGGACAAATTCAGATCAAACCATTCGATACGCCGCCAGGATTATATTTTGAAAATTTGGGGAATACTCAACTGGTGTCAAATGAATGGAACTTGGTGATCTACTACAATACTAGCACATTATGGGCCGAGTTAAATACTATTAGCCGAGGTGTAGAAAGGCTCCAAGAAGGTTGTAACTTGATGAAGGAATGGGATCAGTGTGGTCCCATCATGGAACAATTTAAAGCCGCATTGGAGGAAATCACAAGTAACAATGAGTTACTCTTACACCAGAGTAGGCCACGAACTAAGAGAGGTGCTTTGAATATTGTGGATAACGTAGCTAATGCATTATTCGGAGTGTTGGATTCTGAATATGCTAACCACATGTCACAAATCATAGAGGACCTGAAGGAAAATGATGTGCACCTTATGGCGCTGATGAAGAATCATACATCTATCTTAGATTCAACAGTCAACCTCGTACAACGATCACAACAGGCTACGGTGGCTCAACTAAGGCACTTCGACAAGTACCTCAATCAATCTATTGCTCAATTGCATAACATTAACACCGAGTTGAATCAACAAAGAGCAACACAATCGTTTATGGCATTGGCACTGCAATTGACGCTAGTTCTAAACAAATACCAGAGGATTCAATCTAACTTGTTAGATGTGATTATAGATACCCATCATGGCAAAATAAATCCACAGTTATTAAGCCAAAAACAACTATCGGAACAACTCACATTAATACAAGAAAATATCCCTACTACCCTACCGTCACGTCCAGACAACCTGTTAAAAATATACAGCTTGATGAGTGTCGAAAGTCGAATAAGCGTGGATCAGATGATATTTCGTATAAAACTTCCGCTGCTTTCGCACGAAGAATTCGAACTACTAAATATAATACCAATCCCATTTGAGGCAAACAACGAGCTCATGATGATAGGATCAATAGAAAAATTTCTAATCATTAGTCTACATCGGGATCAGTACTATCCCTTATCCGAGAATGATTTAAGGGGCTGCGTTACGTACGACGGGGCATTCATTTGTAAACAACAACACCCCATTTACAATAAGGGAGCAAACACTAGCTCCTGTGAACTCAGTGTTCTCAGTCATGGACCATTCGAGATCGCTTGTTCCGCCACCGCTATTAGTAAGACACCACGGTGGATTCAACTGTTAACTGTCAACAAATGGATATATGTGAGACCTACTCCTGCCACAATCAACGTCATTTGTAAGGGTAATGTCGAACAGAAGATCATAGAGGGATCTGGAATTATGACATTACAGTCCAATTGTGTAATAAGGGATGAACACACCACTATTCATGGACACAATGTCTTTTCAAATAATTTAAAGGGTGGATTTACGCCACTAAAGAAACTTATCGACTTCATCCTTTTGAATACTACACCTCCTCCAATAACTTACCAACCAACACCAGTAAAAAATATAAGTAAAGACATCGAAGATCTACGAGAGAGAATCAAGAATCTCAACATAAATGCTACGCTGCCATCCCATACCACCAGTCATGACGTTCATCAATATACAGTTGCATATACTGGACTAATTATCATCATCATAGCCGGAGGCTACTGGTTAATCAAGCTAATCAAGCAATTCTGCTAAAGGTTGTCAAACCCAACAAGAAATACCTGTACCTAAGAAGAGAACACTATTCACCAATCAGACAGAATGTAACCCATTAGCCAGAGCGGTATCGCAACCAACATTTGAAATTTTCGTATAGGTTTAAGTAACAATCCAAGCTAGTTCAGTTTGAATCATTTGATACATGTATACATGAAAACAGTACATCCATAGATCATAAGATTATTGTTTTGAGCCAGAGCTCAAGGCGGGAGGAATGTATAAAACTGCAAATTGCATTTTAAAATCCCGAATTTCTTTAGTTTGAAATTTATATTTTATTCGCAATTGCACCGATCGCCAGACGCAACATGATCCCAGGTAAATTATCAAAACTTTGCCTGGGTAGCAAGCTTGCTAGAATTTGCTGGGAAAGTTGTCTGGTGTGAATTGAGTCAGCACTTTTTATGAAGTACAGGTGCTTAGATTATAACTTGTATATATAAGTGACATTAAATTTAATAAAATTTGTCATTCGTTTTTGGACAATAGTTGCGTTTTTATTTAAAATATTTGTTAGTCGCTATTGCTGCCGGTACAAGAACCGAGTAGCCCGGGATATTAATAATTAATTTGCTTTCAGATTTATGAGTTTCGTGTAATCGGTGAAACACCGAATGCACAGCAACAAGGTTGAGGTGAATCACTTCAGCCTACCAATTTTAACAGGCAAACAAATGAGTTTGCTTTAACAATATCCTTTTAATTACAAAAGCCTTGTTTATGTAATTAATTATTTTACATGCCAATTTGGTATTTAAGTGTAGCACCTGTCAAACGAAATCATCTCAGCGGTAGTGAAAACACTTACAGTGATTTCGAAATCACTTCATCAAAATTACGTGTTTTCGATGTATTGAAAACGCCCTATTAGTCTCATCAACTTTCAATTTTCCTGTGCATACGCCCAAAGCCCATATGATTTACTCTATAGTGGAACATGACTTAACTGTCCCTTACAGACGCAATGTTTTTGGTATCCAAAGTGTCCATATATTGGTTTACATGCCCACTCACATAGAGCAATTTTCATTATTCTTGTTTTGTGGTTTAATACAAACAACAACTTCTTACGCTGGCAACGAAGAAGCAAAAGTGAATAACGCTGTAAAACAAGTTTTGTCTGATGCAAATTATACATGCGGTGTAAAGATTGCGATTGCCTGTGATAGTGTCTGGTCGCCGGGTAATCTGTTTTTACTTTAGCTTGTCAATTGTCCGTAGTAATTTATATTTCTAATGCACTATAATTTTCTATTTTCACACAAGTAAGATCCAAGTGCGTGTGTGTATGTGCGTGTGTTGCATAATGCACCGCGGGCGAGGGCCCCCCAATGCCGTCAGATCCCCCCCCCCATCATGTGCGGGAGTAAGACAAAGACGAATGATGTGTGCGAGCGAGATAGCTGCAACAGTGAATTTGGAGAAATAACATGGGATTTTGCGCCAATACTCTCTTTACTATACTACTAATGTCGTTTGAGTCTCTGTTTTAAAATAAAATGAAAATAAACAAGTAAAAAAGCTAAAATTGATCTAAAGGTGGCTTCCCACGGCGCGTGGTTTCACGAGCCAAGCCAGCTCGTGCTCGCACGGCGCAGCCCGTGAAATCACAGGCCGTGGGAAGCCTGCTACGAGCTCGCGTCAGCCCGCGGCGCGCATATACACTTCCCACGGCGCGTGTTGAATCGAGTTGATTTGCGGCGCGGTGCCACCGAAATGAAGAGTAAATGTCACGCGCCGCCTCGAGACACCTCGCGCACGCTCGCATCGCGCTTTTGAAGTTACCAACTCGAAATGGATAGGGCGCGCCAGCACAGGCCAGCCCGCGCCACCTCGAGCCGGACCCTTCCCACGGCGCTTTGACTTGTGCTCGCGCGGCGCGGCGTGTGAAACCACGCGTCGTGGGAAGCCAGCTTAAGACCAATTATTATGATACCCTAGATGAATGCCCGTATTAAATTTCGTATGATCACCGATCTATTCAAGTTTGATTTTGAAGTCATTTTTCGCATATATTTATAGAACGGTTTGTCGCACAGAATAAATGATTATAACCAATTTTATAGGATTTCGTATTCTGCAGAAGTTTTTAGTACAATGGACTGTTCGTTTTCAAAGTATACGTAAAAAACCTAAATTTTTATATGGCAACACCAAGAAGGAGTTGCCCGATCTAGTCCATTTTTGACATTTTATTTGCTAATGTAGTAAAAACATCACATACGAAATTTCAGCTCTCCACATCGACGAGTTCTCAGGCAGTGTCCAAATATATAGCGGAAAACGAAATTTTTATATGGCAACCCCACGAAGGAGTTGCCCGATTTGTCTCATTTTCGAACTTAATTTTACTTTTTTTTTTAAAGTCCGTGTACAAAATTTCAGCTCTCTACGTATACGCGCTCTCGAGTTATCGTGCGCACAGACGGACGGACATGTAAAAATCAAAATAACTTTTAATATTATGAATAGGTGTCCAATCTATTTTGCTCTATCATCATTATTTCGAGGTGTTACAAACGGAATGACAAACTTAGTATACCCCTATGATTTCATCTAGGGTATAAAAATCGTATCATTACAAATACAGTTTATTTTATACCAGAGACAGACTTGAAATTACAATGTTGATACATTGATAATACAATTATGTCAATTGCAATATAAAATTTCTGAGATACACTTGTGGCTTACGATACTAAGAATTTAATTAGAGAACTTACATTTTATTTAGCACTTGATTTGTCATTTGACTTAGAAAGTCCCGCGCAAGTTCAAAACGCGAGCAAATATTGCGAAATTACTTGTCTATAAAATAAAAACGAAATAAACACTTCAATTTGACAAGTGTAAAATATTAAATGTCAGAAAAAGTTGTAGCCGACATTGCAGTATTAAATTCGGTTCTAAAAGGTTCGTGTATAAGTGATTATGGTTTATAACTAGGGTCATATTGCAATAAACTCGTATACCGCGTACGTTTTTCGTAATTTCAATATTGAGCTCCAATGTACTACATACTGAGTGTACATCGAGCGTATACCTGGCTGTTTCTCAGTATATAGAAACAGACTTTCGGTTGAGCGCAAAATGCAATATTAAAATTGCAAGTCTGTCTCCGGTATTATTAATACAAGGATAACAAATTAAAAATTTAATTATATTAGAGATAAGTTTATTATTTTTGCCGCTTTTCAGTATGATTCTTCTCGGCTAAAACTACTAAAATTTGAGATGGTTTCAAAAAAACTCTGGGTAGGAATTGTGGCAAACTGCCGTTTAAGTTGAAATGATTTATCCGATTTTTTAAGGCCTTAACTACGGCTAAAATGGCGAAATTTAGCTGGCATAAAAATAATTTTCTGGTAACGCTGTGCTTTTACTGTGTTATATTCTGTCCATATTCGAGATAAGATTGATGGATGATGGGGAACATGAATTCATTTCGGTACAAGTTTAATTAGCTTACAGAGGCTTACAGACTTAAATTTAATAGACAGTAAACTGATTGACTGTATAAGTATAAACAAAATTGAAAGTATCATATCAGCAAAGTAGCTTTTAGTTCCGGAAAGAAGACTGAAGTGTTAAGTATGGTCTGAAAAAATTTCCCAATTCTTGTAATTAGATTTTTCTCGTTTAGTTATGGGTTCAGAGGTCCGTCGAATTTCCGCCCCCTTAAAACTAGCGCCAGGGTAAATGCCCCGCGTGCCCTCCCATAGATCCAGCCTTGTTTTATTGATCGTACTATAATTTTACAAATAAAAGGAAACTGGCTCCCGGCGTAACCTCTTCTCCTACGGGAAAGCACAGGTGAGCCGCGAGGAAGGACGTACCGAGGTCCTGAAACTCAACAGGATGAATAACATTTCTTCACTTCTAAAGAAATATAATTGTTTTTATAATTGATAAAGGCGTTGTATTTGGATAAGATGTCGTGACCAATTAGGCCGTCATATGCCAAGGCTGAGTTCTCCCCTACTCTTTGGAAGGGATGTTCTATTAGAAAATCTTAGTTTGATGGATTTGACACTTTTGCCAATATTAATCCTTCTGTAGTTGTAGATTCCGTAAATAAAGTCCCATTGTGCCAAATTCGGAATTTTTCTAAGCATTTTTAAAGAAATATTAAAAATATTCCGGATTCATAAACTTTTTCGGAATAAATTCTTTGAGAGTAGAATAAGTAAATTTTTACAAAAACGCCGAAAGTTCCGAATATTCCCCTCAAATCAACGCGAAAAAGGTTTGTCTATTCTTATGAATTTCCTAATAATTCCCTAAAGAAAATTGTTAAGCTTCTCATTTGAATCCCAATTGAAATCCTAAGGAATTAATACTAAATTCTCAGAAATATAAATCATAGCGTTCCGAACTGGTAAAAACCCAAAAAGGCTTTGAAAATGTTTTAAATAAGCGCTATTTTCAAATTGGATGTTTATTAAATTATAATGACGTTTGTAACGATCGTCGCCAAACAAATCCCATCTGGCGAGATCGTATTGAGAGGTAGAAGCAATTCATTCTTAGTTTGGAAGTATAGGCGGTAAATTGCTATTGGGCGGGCCGTCGAGTTGGCTGACGTAAATTGAGATCTTTACACGTTAAAATTTTTTTAAGATTTGAGTTTTGTCAGTTCGGAAAATTAATAGATTGTAAATATAAAAACGATAAATATATTTATATTTTATACTTTTTTATTGATTGGAATTTTTTAATGCACTTGTTTTTGGTTAAATAAATCTGTTATAAAATACTGCTTTCAGGCGCTTTTCTATGTCGTCCATGCTTGCTGATGGATATAAAGTAAGACCCGCTTCTGTAAGAAAACACATTTAACTGTTATTTTCAAATACCTTTGAAAACGGAGACAATAGAAAAATTTAATATTTTAATATTTTGCCCCAGTCCCATCCGTGTGAAATGCTAAGCAACTTCCGTTATCTTGATCTTGATGACAGTGATCAGGGCCGACCCTCCAAGAGTTGAAAGAAATGCTTTCTACAAAATTATAATAATAAAACAATTTTCATTGTTAAGAAAAATTCCATGCTGCGGCAGAGCACTTATTTTCGAGGCTTAGAAGTCTTATTTTGAAATTGTAGACAACTAAGGAAGCATATCACTTAAGTTGAAGGGTGTCTTTTGCGCTTTGTTCAAAGCCTTCATTACCTCCTTCAAATAGAAGATTTCTCGCGCTAAAGACAGAAAGATATTTGGCTCGAAACACTGGGTTTATTTGTGACTGGTTAAATACGGCAGCGTTTATATAGCATATACATCTTGAACAGCTTGCTTCACTCGCCAATATTTCAGCCGGCTTGACATGCTCTATACCACAAAATTATACATGCAATTTGTTATGGTAGTATAGTTAAGAGTGATTGGATTGGACGTAAAGTCCAGACTGCCAGCATGAGCTGACAGATCACTCGGTAACAGCGTTGAAGTGCAGGGCGGCACGCTAATTCGCCTCAGCTATTGGCGGAGAGTGTGGGATGGGTACCACGAAATACCTGCCGTTGTCACCTTACCATGAACAAAAAAAATCGTGCCTGTCTTCCTGAAACGGAGACCACAACGAAAAGCACAGCCTGATCCAGAAGGGATCGCGTACATCACTTACCCGAAGATAGTCCTACGGATCGGATGACCTGATCCAGTGCCATCCCCGGCCTCCCATGACATCCTGTCGGCTCGGTTAAGATGCCCCTTCTTTTTTTTGAAAGAGATAGAGGAGAGGTCCTGGAGGGATTTGAGAAGATGAGAAACACTTGACTAATTACTCCTTAATCAACATTTTATTTTATGCATTAAAATTTGCAAAGAGAATTTTCATTATATTTTTTTTTCTTATAATCACCCCCGTAGCTTCTAGTATGATCGGATGGTCTTAATGCATCTAAATTCCTTTTTCTTTATAAATGAACAATGGGCTATCCCCCCTTTTTTTTCTTCCAGACAAGGTATAACCCTATCTTCAATCATTGACTAACCCGTTGGTGTGGTCATTCCGAAGGAACTCCTCTCCTTTTATGTACTCACTCAGCACGCAAAGTTTCGTTCTTTCCTTTTCCTTTCAAATCTCTCCTTTTTTTTTTGTCAAAAAAATAAGTTCTTCCTTTCTTACAATGGCCTTTTGGGGGGGGGGGAAAGGACACGGTAGTGGTTGTAATGATCGCGCTGAGAGAGGACTCTCCCGTCAGGAAAGACGTTTTTACTAATCCCTTGTCTTTAGCATACAAACAAAATTCTATTTTTAATTATGTTTCACTTCATGTTTAAGAAATATAAACTCTATAAAACGTTACGCTTGTTTCTAACTAACTAATCACTAGTCTAGTTCCGATACAGTCAGTTCTTGACTTTAGCCTACAAGAAATATTGTATTTTTAATTATATTTCACTTCGTGTTCAAGAAATATAAACTCTATAACGTTACACTCGTTCCTAACTAACTAATCACTACTCTAGTTCCAATACGGTGAGTTCTTTTGTGGTAAACTCGGTGGAGTTGTCCCGCACTAGATGATTGAAATTGGCTTTCGCACCAAAAATGTTAATAATTCTGAGGGTAAGTTCATTCAAATTATTAAGTTGAATACTATAAGCACTTTTCACCGTGGGGATGCTTACTCTGTTTACGTGCCCTGCTGGCTAATGATTAAACTTGGCTTTTATATACGAATTGTTAGTATAGTTATGAAAGTCAGTTCCTTTAAACTAATAACCTTAAGACTATAAGCACTTTTTGGGTTAAATTTCATGGCAATGTTCTGCACTCAAATAAATTAAAATGCGGTCTTGGGACTATAAGCCCTTTATACGGTAAATTTTATGGCGTTGGTCTTTACATTGACGAAAATTGACCTTGGTAACAAAAATTTTAATATAATTAGGAAGGTAAGTTCATTTAAATTAATAACCTTAAGACTATAAGGACTTTCTGTGTTAAATTTCATGGCAATGTTCTGCACTCAAATAATTAAAATGCGCTCTGAGGACTATAAGCCCTTTATACGGTAAATGTTATGGCATTGGTCTTCACTTTGACGAAAATTTACCTTCGTAGCGAAAATTTTAATATATTTATGGAGGTAAGTTCATTTCAACTAATAAAATTAAGACTATACGCACTTTTTGTGTTAAATTTCATAGCAATGTTCTGCGCTCAAATAATTAAAATGCGGTATTGGGACTATACGCCCTTTATACGGTAAATGTTATGGCGTTGATCTTCACTTTGGCGAAAATTGACCTTCGTAGCAAAAATTTGAATATAATTAGAGTAGATAAGCTAGGAGAGTTCTGGACCACTTTTTCCATACAAAAAGTGTCCGGAAATTTCAAACTATTTTGCTGGCTATGGACTGGGTTCTGGGCCACTGAGGGGGATTCCGTCTAGTGGTATACGTCACAGGGTATGCCTGGAGAATTCCTTTCCTACCGTATGGCTGACCAGGAGATGACGCCAACTTTTTGTTTGATCTGGTCTTCGAGGCTACAATTTGACCTTTGACCTTTCCTGTGTCTGGGTGCTGGAGGTTGTCTGAGAGCTTTAGTGACAATATCTGATATCGGGGATGTATACTTGTCAGCATGAGTTTGTTGTTAGTTGTTTACTTTAGTATGAGTGCCTGTGGTGTGTTGGGCTGGGCTACTTGGTGGCTGAGTCTGGATCACTTTTTCCATACAAAAAGTGTCCGGAAATTTCAAACTATTTTGATGGATCACTGTGGGTTCTGGGGAGGGGGGATGGGAGGGGAAGGGGCTGAGGTCGGTTTTATACTGAAAAGTTGACATCATCTTAAAGTTTTCTGAGGTGGTTCTGAGGCCGCTTTTGTACTGAAAATTAATATTATACTGTGACAGTACCATACAAAAATTGCAAGGTAGATTCCAACTATTTTGCTGGCTCTAGACCGGCTTCTGGGCCACTGAGCGGGATTCCGTCTAGTGGTATACGTCACAGGGCCTGCCTGGAGGAATTCCTTTCCTACCGTCTGGCTGAAGCTCTAAACATTTGTGAAGGGGTGCGCAGCTTTATTGGTGGAGGTTTCTAGTTAAGTTGATCTGGTCTTGGAGGCTACAATTTGACCTTGAGATGCCCCTCCTGTGTCTGCCTACTGGAGATTTTCTGAGAGCTTTAGTGAGAATATCTGATACTATGACTAGGGCTGTCTGGGGCGTATTGGATTGGGCTACGTTACCTGTACCAAGGCTTGGGTGAAATGTGTGTGGCTTAAGTAATGATGTGAAATGCCCTAAGCGAGTTTATATCGGGGCTGTATACTTGTCAGCTTGATTTTGTTGTTAGTTGTTTACTTTAGTATGAGTGCCTGTGGTGTGTTGGGCTGGGCTACTTGGTGGCTGAGCAAACGTTACCTAAGGCGTGGATGCATGTGTGCAACTGTGTATTTATGTGGATAAGAGATGTTATGAAATTTCCTAGTAATTAGTATAAGTAATAATTCAAGTTAATCCTAGAATATTTTTGTTCATACCAATAGATTCTAGAAGGTGTCAGTTGGGGATCTTAGTAATAGGGGTGGACAAATTTTTTATCAGAAATCCTCTACGGGCTATGGGTTTCGAGATATTAGTGATCTTACCTTTTGAGGTATAATTAGTAGTAGTAATAATTCAAGTTAACCCTAGGATATTTTTTGTTTATGCCAATAGTATTAGTACTAGGAGAGTAAAATTTTCATTAGAAATCCTCTACGGGATATGGTTCGAGATATTAGCTATCTTACCTTCTCAGGTGTAATTAATATTAGTAGCTGAAAAAAACAACAACAACTATAACCTAAGTTGTGGATTAAAGATTTGATGATATTAATCTGTAGGTGCCTTTTATAAACATGATTGCACCATGTAACCATGTATCTAAAAATAGATCAGGCGAAGCTGGTTGGGGTGAATGTAGGTAGATATGTTGACTTAGATATGTAATGGAAATTAGTAAATGCTTAATTTTGCTCTTCAGGTGTAATGCTTCTAATTTGATTCCTTGCATAAACAAATTCGTACAGTACAGTAAAGTAAACAAATTCGCAGTTGAATAATGTAAACAAATTCGGACAGCGGCCGAGTAAAGTAAACAAATTGAGCGATTTATGACAGATTCCTAATTTCTTTAGTTGAAAACAACAACAACTGATATTAATCTGTAGAATATTATGTCTTAGATGAGTAGTGGAAGTTATAATTTAATATTTCTTTTGCTAAAAAAAAACAACAACAACTATAACGTAAGTTGTGGATTAAAAATCTTTTATAAACAAGAGGGAACATGCTATGATATTCGATATCTAAAAATACATCACGGCTGCTTCGGATGTTAAGAAACATGAAGTAATAGAAATTAAAGCCTTATCAGAAAATTTTTGATGTAGGTGTGTGTATGTGTATGTATTGAAAATTCTTAGGTTATATGAATAATTGTGTTGTTAATTTCAATAAAATTCCTTTTTTGGGCAGGTTAAATTTAAAGTTTTGATCACCTATGATATCAATGTGAGGTGATACTAATATAGTATGATATGTTGACTTAGAACAGTAAGAAGAGTAGTGAAAGTTGTATGGGCATAGTAAAAGACTTATCATCAAATTTTTGGTGATAAGGTGTAATGGCATGTCCAGTGTTGCAGGTGGAGGTTGAGCGTGGGTACTGTAAGTTGTGTATATATTAATTGTGTTGTATATTAATCTAGTAGGATATGAAAGCTTTAGTGAAGAGCGTGGAAGAGGATAGTATTATGTGTTTACTTTTAAATCTTAAATTAGGTTGAGAGTGGGTTAAATTAAAAGCATTGATGATAGAAGATAGTGCTATGATATAAGTAATAGAAATTGTATGGGAGCAGTAAAAGAATAATTTTTGGCTGTCAGGTGTAATGGAATGACTTAGCAGGTAATTTGATATTACCTTTTGCCAAGATCGTGGCGGTTGAGATTGGGGTAAGCTTAGTGGTGCTCGATGTTTATTTTATGGGTGGTGGGTGTGCATAATATAGTAGAAAGCTTTAGTGAATACCATACTTTTCAACCAGCTGACTCTGTCAAAACATCTGTGTCGCTCTAACATAAATCTGTGTTCATATTTTAGGTGGGCATGATAGCTTGAAATTATCTTATGGATATTGATCAATGAAGAAGCCTATAGGTTTTGTTTACAATTCGCTATATTTTTCGGTCTGGGATTAACAAATATTTTGAGGAGAAGTTAAGTTTGGTGGTGCATGAAGTTTCTTTTATGTGCGTAGGGTGCTCATAATCTAGTACGAAACTTTAGTGAATACCATACTTTTCAACCATCTCGCTCTAACACACAACATCTGCCTTAGAGCTTTGTGTTATCAGTTGAGAAAAACAACAACAACTATAACCTAAGTTGTGTATTAAAGATTTGATTATATTTATCTGTAGGTGTCTTTTATAAACAAGATTGCACCATGTAATCATATATCTAAAAATAGATCAGGCGAAGCTGGTCGGGGCGAATGTAGGTAGATATGTTCACTTAGATAAGTAATGGAAATTTGTAAATGCCTAATTTTCCTCTTCAGGTGTAATGCTTCTAATTTGATGCCTTGCATAAACAAATTCGCATAGTCCAGTAAAGTAAACAAATTCGCAGTCGAATAATGTAAACAAATTCACACAGCAGGCGAGTAAAGTATACAAATTGAGCGATTTATGAAAGATTCCTAATTTCTTTTGCAGAAAACAACGACAACAACTGATATTAATCTGTAGGATGTGATGTCGTAGATGAGTAGTGGAAGTTATAATTGAAAATGTCTTTTGCTGAAAAAAACAACAACAACTATAACGTAAGTTGTGGATTAAAACTCTTTTATAAACAAGAGTGATCATGCTATGATATTCGATATCTAAAAATAGATCACGGCTGCTTGGGATGGTAAGACACATGAAATCATTAGAAGTAATGGAAATTAAAGCATTAGCAAAGGCTGCCAGGTGGCTGGTAATTTGATATCTTGCGAAAACAAATATAGCCGAGTAAAGCAGACCAATTGAGCGATTAATGTTTTTTTTTTGTATCTAGGAGTTTGTATTGAAAAGTCTTTATGACGAATTGTTTTTTATTTTCAATAAAATTTCTCAATCAATCACACTGTTATGAAATTTGATTGATCCCCCATATAATAGTTCACATGAAGCTGATAAGAATATGATAATTTTATCTTCATACTATTGGGGTGATCACATTATTTTCTTACCATTTGGTTGAGAGTGGGTTTAATTAAATGTTTTGATGAAAGAAGGTGGTGTTATGATATCAATGTAGTATGATATCTTGTCTTAGATGAGTAATGGAAGTTGTTTGGGAGATGTGAGTAAGGAATAAAAACCTTATCAACAAGGTCGCTTCATATTTATCTCCCTAAATTATCATCAAAATGGTGTTGTATGAAGGAGCAAAAAATTGATAATAGTGAAGATCGTGGTGGAGGTTGAGAGGGGGTGCTGTTAGTTGTGGATTAAATTGAAAGTTTTCATGGATCTCAAGGTTTAAACTTTTTAGCCTCCAGCAGGAATGTCTTCTTTTAGTTGACTCGGTGGCTGGATAAGAACGTGTTAATTTCATGTTAATAATATGATCTTGTGGTAAGCATATGAAGGTAGCAGAGTTTTTTTTATAAATCAAGCAGTTACGCTGTTATGAGATTTGATTGACTCCTATATCTAAAAAAATATACCACATGAAGCTGATATAGTTACTATTAGGGCAGGTACATTCTTTACTTACCATTAAGTTGAGAGTGGGTTAAATTAAAAGCTTTGATAGAACAACGCTGTGTTATGATATTAATGTAGTATGATATGTTATCTGAGGTGAGTAGTGGGAGTTGTATGGGATCTATGAATAAGGAGTAAAATCCGAATCAGCAATCTCGCTGGATATTTATCTCCTCAAAAGTATCGCCCGAATGGTGGAGTATAAGGAAGAAATAGTTGATAATTCTACAAGCCCATAGTGAAGATCGTGGTGCGGGGTTTAGAGTGGGTACTGTAAGTTATGTATTAAGTTAAATGGATGGTGTTTGGTATTTATCTCCTCGTCTTGCTTCAAGTATCACTATTAAGCGATGTGTGCCGCAGAAAATATATTAAGTCTAGCCTAGTTTAAAATATGTATTGTAAATAAAAATTGTATCATGGTTATAATGCCATTTATTGAAATAATTTGTTTTAATTGTATTATAGCTTAAGTCTAAAGTCTTTTTTCTTTAGTTCAGCAAGGCCAAGATTTCATAGATATAGATTGATCCTTATAATGAATATTCCTTATGCCTTTACACCAATGTGGCGTTAAAAGGTTCGTGGTGCACCACTATAAATAACATCTCTCCATCTTTACTTTTTGCGATCTTTGTTGGAATATCCTGATTTTTCGACCTGTTGGTAGGGGACAGTCGACTCGTTTTTGGATGAAAAACTTTCTTCTTTATTTCTGGAAAGCATCGATTTCATAGATGTAGACTGAGCCTTATATGAATATTCTTTACTCCTTTCATCCGTAGGCTTTAGAAGGTTTGTAGTGTCCTTAGAGCTCATGTTGAAATTATTGCGTAATTAGCTTGCCAAGAAACAGTGAAAAACAAGTTATGAAACTACTATTTATATGTATTTGGCACATTGTCTTGACCTCTGACGTCACCTTAACCTTTGAAACCGAAAGTGTCTGCTCTTGGATTCACTTGGATGATGAGTAGTGCAAGTTGTATGGGAGATTATAATTAGCTGTGAGTAAACTGTAAAGAAGAAGATTTCTGGTAACAGTATGTTCCATACATAATCTTACAGGTGGAAGAAAATTTTATAAGAATCTGGTAACTGCATTTCCTTATAAACCTTATATAAATTCATATGTGACCAAACCGAGCTATAGATTTTTGTTCTAGATGAATGCATATTATATAATATTTGAAAATAGATAGCAGCAAAATGAAAGGCTATAAGAATTTGGTTGCAGTATATTCTATACAAAATCTAATAACCATAAGAAAATTTTATAAGAATCTGGCATCATGTTCAGTTCACAATTTAAAAAATAGAAGAAAATTGTATAAGAATCTGGTAATAGTATGTTCCATACAAAATCTAACAAGCGAAAGAAAATTTTATAAGAATCTGGTAAGAATCCGGTAACAGTATGTTCCATACAAAATCTAACAGGCAGAAGAAAATTTTATTAGAATCTTGTACAGTATGTTCCAAAGAAAAATCCAAGATTTTATGCATTTCCTAATGGGTAAGCCTTATATAAATCCATATGTTCTATATAAAAAATCGGTATATAAATATCTGTTAAAAAATTAGTTAGGGTATATAGTGATTTTAAAAAATTCATATCTCCAAAACGGTGCCGAGAACCAAAATCCAAAATCCAAAATCTACTAGGTAGCAGACAATTTTATAAGAATCTGGTATGTTCTATACAAAATCTAAAAGGGGAAGGGAAAATTGCACGAGAGTTTGGTTAGTGGTTAGTGTATTCCCGAATGCTGAACTGTTAAGATGGATATTGAGGAGTTTTTAGGAGAATATAATAACATTTTACTCGATGAGCATAAGAACCAAATTCAAGAATGCTATAACTTTTTAAAATTATATGAAAATATTGAAAAAGTCAAGTCAAAATTTGGTGAACACTATATAAGCTGCCCTTGGTCAAGAGGTGATTCAACGGATGGACCCGATACATGTGAATGTTGTGGTGTTGCTAGATGCCTAAAACAAGTTGTGAAGCTATATAAATTCTACCAAACATTGACAAAAAGTAATTACGAGCCATGCCTTAAAAAGTGCGATTTAACTTAGCAATAGAAATTCTCATTTTGTATACTTGGAGAGCTCATAAAGAATCATGTAAACTTACACTGTATGCAGATGTTGATTTCAACAACAGATTCATCAAACACAGGAAATTTTGATTACATACAGCTCTGTACCATAAGATTATAAGAATTAATACTTTTTAATTTTTAATAAATGATATTTTATATATGGCCTTCTTTTTATTCATTTTCCCATACTAAGTTCGGAACTCCTGAATAATGTTTGACCACTACAACGGGTGGTGGTGGCGGTGGGTGGGTGGTGGTGGTGGGTGGTGGTGGATGTGGGTGGTGGTGGGTGGTGATGGTGGTGGGGGTGGCGGTATTGATTGTGGTGGTGGGTGCCTGGTCTTGGATAGCGCTTGAAACGGATATTTGACGCTGACTACTCTAGGGTCTGCCCTTCTATCTGTGGATGAGCTGAAAAAGCTGTTTTATAAGCTGTTAAGCTGTTATCAGACCTGTTATCAGAGCTGTTAAGCTGTTATCAGAGCTGTTTAAAAGCTCTTAAGCTGTTATCAGAGCTGTTTTAAAACTATTAAGCTGTTATCAGAGCTGATTAAAAGGCTGTTAAGCTGTTATCAGAGCTGTTTAAAAGCTGTTAAGCTGTTATCAGAGCTGTTTGAAAAGCTGTTAAGCTGTTATCAGATCTGTTTTAAAAGCTGTTAAGCTGTTATCAGAGCTGTTTGGAAAGCTGTTAAGCTGTTATCAGAGCTGTTTTAAAAGCTGTTAAGCTGTTATCAGAGCTGTTTGAAAAGCTGTTAAGCTGTTATCAGAGCTGTTTAAAAGCTGTTAAGCTGTTATCAAAGCTGTTTGGAAAGCTGCTAAGCTGTTATCAGAGCTGTTTGGAAAGCTGTTATCAGAGCTGATTAAAAAGCTGTTAAGCTGTTATCAGAGCTGTTTGAAAAGCTGTTAAGCTGTTATCTGACCTCATTTCCGGTTGGTCTCATAGGTCCAGGTGACGTCAGGGGTCAGCGTCAAATTGATGCCACGCGTCAAATATCCGTTTCAAGCGCCATCCAAGACCAGGCACCCACCACCACAATCAATACCGCCACCCCCACCACCACCACCACCCACCACCACCCACATCCACCACCACCCACCACCACCACCCACCCACCGCCACCACCACCCACCCACCGCCACCACCACCCACCCACCGCCACCACCACCCGTTGTAGTGGTCAAACATTATTCGGGAGTTCCGAACTTAGTATGGGAAAATGAATAAAAAGAAGGCCATATATAAAATATCATTTATTAAAAATTAAAAAGTATTAATTCTTATAATCTTATGGTACAGAGCTGTATGTAATCAAAATTTCCTGTGTTTGATGAATCTGTTGTTGAAATCAACATCTGCATACAGTGTAAGTTTACATGATTCTTTATGAGCTCTCCAAGTATACAAAATGAGAATTTCTATTGCTAAGTTAAATCGCACTTTTTAAGGCATGGCTCGTAATTACTTTTTGTCAATGTTTGGTAGAATTTATATAGCTTCACAACTTGTTTTAGGCATCTAGCAACACCACAACATTCACATGTATCGGGTCCATCCGTTGAATCACCTCTTGACCAAGGGCAGCTTATATAGTGTTCACCAAATTTTGACTTGACTTTTTCAATATTTTCATATAATTTTAAAAAGTTATAGCATTCTTGAATTTGGTTCTTATGCTCATCGAGTAAAATGTTATTATATTCTCCTAAAAACTCCTCAATATCCATCTTAACAGTTCAGCATTCGGGAATACACTAACCACTAACCAAACTCTCGTGCAATTTTCCCTTCCCCTTTTAGATTTTGTATAGAACATACCAGATTCTTATAAAATTGTCTGCTACCTAGTAGATTTTGGATTTTGGATTTTGGTTCTCGGCACCGTTTTGGAGATATGAATTTTTTAAAATCACTATATACCCTAACTAATTTTTTAACAGATATTTATATACCGATTTTTTATATAAAACATATGGATTTATATAAGGCTTACCCATTAGGAAATGCATAAAATCTTGGATTTTTCTTTGGAACATACTGTACAAGATTCTAATAAAATTTTCTTCTGCCTGTTAGATTTTGTATGGAACATACTGTTACCGGATTCTCACCAGATTCTTATAAAATTTTCTTTCGCTTGTTAGATTTTGTATGGAACATACTATTACCAGATTCTTATACAATTTTCTTCTATTTTTTAAATTGTGAACTGAACATGATGCCAGATTCTTATAAAATTTTCTTATGGTTATTAGATTTTGTATAGAATATACTGCAACCAAATTCTTATAGCCTTTCATTTTGCTGCTATCTATTTTCAAATATTATATAATATGCATTCATCTAGAACAAAAATCTATAGCTCGGTTTGGTCACATATGAATTTATATAAGGTTTATAAGGAAATGCAGTTACCAGATTCTTATAAAATTTTCTTCCACCTGTAAGATTATGTATGGAACATACATACTGTTACCAGAAATCTTCTTCTTTACAGTTTACTCACAGCTAATTATAATCTCCCATACAACTTGCACTACTCATCATCCAAGTGAATCCAAGAGCAGACACTTTCGGTTTCAAAGGTTAAGGTGACGTCAGAGGTCAAGACAATGTGCCAAATACATATAAATAGTAGTTTCATAACTTGTTTTTCAATTGATATTGCTTTTTACCCGAACAGATCACTGTTTCTTGGCAAGCTAATTACGCAATAATTTCAACATGAGCTCTAAGGACACTACAAACCTTCTAAAGCCTACGGATGAAAGGAGTAAAGAATATTCATATAAGGCTCAGTCTACATCTATGAAATCGATGCTTTCCAGAAATAAAGAAGAAAGTTTTTCATCCAAAAACGAGTCGACTGCCCCCCACCAACAGGTCGAAAAATCAGGATATTCCAACAAAGATCGCAAAAAGTAAAGATGGAGAGATGTTATTTATAGTGGTGCACCACGAACCTTTTAACGCCACATTGGTGTAAAGGCATAAGGAATATTCATTATAAGGATCAATCTATATCTATGAAAACTTGGCCTTGCTGAACTAAAGAAAAAAGACTTTAGACTTAAGCTATAATACAATTAAAACAAATTATTTCAATAAATGGCATTATAACCATGATACAATTTTTATTTACAATACATATTTTAAACTAGGCTAGACTTAATATATTTTCTGCGGCACACATCGCTTAATAGTGATACTTGAAGCAAGACGAGGAGATAAATACCAAACACCATCCATTTAACTTAATACATAACTTACAGTACCCACTCTAAACCCCGCACCACGATCTTCACTATGGGCTTGTAGAATTATCAACTATTTCTTCCTTCATACTCCACCATTCGGGCGATACTTTTGAGGAGATAAATATCCAGCGAGATTGCTGATTCGGATTTTACTCCTTATTCATAGATCCCATACAACTCCCACTACTCACCTCAGATAACATATCATACTACATTAATATCATAACACAGCGTTGTTCTATCAAAGCTTTTAATTTAACCCACTCTCAACTTAATGGTAAGTAAAGAATGTACCTGCCCTAATAGTAACTATATCAGCTTCATGTGGAATATTTTTTTAGATATAGGAGTCAATCAAATCTCATAACAGCGTAACTGCTTGATTTATAAAAAAAACTCTGCTACCTTCATATGCTTACCACAAGATCATATTATTAACATGAAATTAACACGTTCTTATCCAGCCACCGAGTCAACTAAAAGAAGACATTCCTGCTGGAGGCTAAAAAGTTTAAACCTTGAGATCCATGAAAACTTTCAATTTAATCCACAACTAACAGCACCCCCTCTCAACCTCCACCACGATCTTCACTATTATCAATTTTTTGCTCCTTCATACAACACCATTTTGATGATAATTTAGGGAGATAAATATGAAGCGACCTTGCTGATAAGGTTTTTATTCCTTACTCACATCTCCCAAACAACTTCCATTACTCATCTAAGACAAGATATCATACTACATTGATATCATAACACCACCTTCTTTCATCAAAACATTTAATTAAACCCACTCTCAACCTAATGGTAAGAAAATAATGTGATCACCCCAATAGTATGAAGATAAAATTATCATATTCTTATCAGCTTCATGTGAACTATTATATGGGGGATCAATCAAATTTCATAACAGTGTGATTGATTGAGAAATTTTATTGAAAATAAAAAACAATTCGTCATAAAGACTTTTCAATACAAACTCCTAGATACAAAAAAAAACATTAATCGCTCAATTTGTCTGCTTTACTCGGCTATATATGTTTTCGCAAGATATCAAATTACCAGCCACCTGGCAGCCTTTGCTAATGCTTTAATTTTCATTACTTCTAATGATTTCATGTGTCTTACCATCCCAAGCAGCCGTGATCTATTTTTAGATATCGAATATCATAGCATGATCACTCTTGTTTATAAAAGAGTTTTAATCCACAACTTACGTTATAGTTGTTGTTGTTTTTTTCAGCAAAAGACATTTTCAATTATAACTTCCACTACTCAACTACGACATCACATCCTACAGATTAATATCAGTTGTTGTCGTTGTTTTCTGCAAAAGAAATTAGGAATCTTTCATAAATCGCTCAATTTGTATACTTTACTCGCCTGCTGTGTGAATTTGTTTACATTATTCGACTGCGAATTTGTTTACTTTACTGGACTATGCGAATTTGTTTATGCAAGGCATCAAATTAGAAGCATTACACCGAAGAGGAAAATTAGGCATTTACAAATTTCCATTACCTATCTAAATGAACATATCTACCTACATTCGCCCCGACCAGCTTCGCCTGATCTATTTTTAGATATATGATTACATGGTGCAATCTTGTTTATAAAAGACACCTACAGATAAATATAATCAAATCTTTAATACACAACTTAGGTTATAGTTGTTGTTGTTTCTCTCAACTGATAACACAAAGCTCCAAGGCAGATGTTGTGTGTTAGAGCGAGATGGTTGAAAAGTATGGTATTCACTCAAGTTTCCTACTAGATTATGAGCACCCTCCGCACATAAAAGAAACTTCATGCACCACCAAACTTAACTTCTCCTCAAAATATTTGTTAATCCCAGACCGAAAAATATAGCGAATTGTAAACAAAACCTATAGGCTTCTTCATTGATCAATATCCATAAGATAATTTCAAGCTATCATGCCCACCTAAAATATGAACACAGATTTATGTTAGAGCGACACAGATGTTTTGACAGAGTCAGCTGGTTGAAAAGTATGGTATTCACTAAAGCTTTCTACTATATTATGCACACCCACCACCCATAAAATAAACATCGAGCACCACTAAGCTTACCCCAATCTCAACCGCCACGATCTTGGCAAAAGGTAATATCAAATTACCTGCTAAGTCATGCCATTACACCTGACAGCCAAAAATTATTCTTTTACTGCTCCCATACAATTTCCATTACTTATATCATAGCACTATCTTCTATCATCAATGCTTTTAATTTAACCCACTCTCAACCTAATTTAAGATTTAAAGGTAAACACATAATACTATCCTCTTCCACGCTCTTCACTAAAGCTTTCATATCCTACTAGATTAATATACAACACAATTAATATATACACAACTTACAGTACCCACGCTCAACCTCCACCTGCAACACTGGACATGCCATTACACCTTATCACCAAAAATTTGATGATAAGTCTTTTACTATGCCCATACAACTTTCACTACTCTTCTTACTGTTCTAAGTCAACATATCATACTATATTAGTATCACCTCACATTGATATCATAGGTGACCAAAACTTTAAATTTAACCTGCCCAAAAAAGGAATTTTATTGAAATTAACAACACAATTTTTCATATAACTTAAGAATTTTCAATACATACACATATACACACCTACATCAAAAATTTTCTGATAAGGCTTTAATTTCTATTACTTCATGTTTCTTAACATCCGAAGCAGCCGTGATCTATTTTTAGATATCGAATATCATAGCATGTTCCCTCTTGTTTATAAAAGATTTTTAATCCACAACTTACGTTATAGTTGTTGTTGTTTTTTTTTAGCAAAAGAAATATTCAATTATAACTTCCACTACTCATCTAAGACATAATATTCTACAGATTAATATCAGTTGTTGTTGTTTTCAACTAAAGAAATTAGGAATCTGTCATAAATCGCTCAATTTGTTTACTTTACTCGGCCGCTGTCCGAATTTGTTTACATTATTCAACTGCGAATTTGTTTACTTTACTGTACTGTACGAATTTGTTTATGCAAGGAATCAAATTAGAAGCATTACACCTGAAGAGCAAAATTAAGCATTTACTAATTTCCATTACATATCTAAGTCAACATATCTACCTACATTCACCCCAACCAGCTTCGCCTGATATATTTTTAGATACATGGTTACATGGTGCAATCATGTTTATAAAAGGCACCTACAGATTAATATCATCAAATCTTTAATCCACAACTTAGGTTATAGTTGTTGTTGTTTTTTTCAGCTACTAATATTAATTACACCTGAGAAGGTAAGATAGCTAATATCTCGAACCATAGCCCGTAGAGGATTTCTAATGAAAATTTTACTCTCCTAGTACTAATACTATTGGCATAAACAAAAAATATCCTAGGGTTAACTTGAATTATTACTACTACTAATTATACCTCAAAAGGTAAGATCACTAATATCTCGAAACCCATAGCCCGTAGAGGATTTCTGATAAAAAATTTGTCCACCCCTATTACTAAGATCCCCAACTGACACCTTCTAGAATCTATTGGTATGAACAAAAATATTCTAGGATTAACTAGAATTATTACTTATACTAATTACTAGGGAATTTCATAACATCTCTTATCCACATAAATACACAGTTGCACACATGCATCCACGCCTTAGGTAACGTTTGCTCAGCCACCAAGTAGCCCAGCCCAACACACCACAGGCACTCATACTAAAGTAAACAACTAACAACAAAATCAAGCTGACAAGTATACAGCCCCGATATAAACTCGCTTAGGGCATTTCACATCATTACTTAAGCCACACACATTTCATCCAAGCCTTGGTACAGGTAACGTAGGCCAATCCAACACGCCCCAGACAGTCCTAGTCATAGTATCAGATATTCTCACTAAAGCTCTCAGAAAATCTCCAGTAGGCAGACACAGGAGGGGCATCTCAAGGTCAAATTGTAGCCTCCAAGACCAGATCAACTTAAATAGAAACCTCCACCAATAAAGCTGCGCACCCCTTCACAAATGTTTAGAGCTTCAGCCAGACGGTAGGAAAGGAATTCCCCCAGGCAGGCCCTGTGACGTATACCACTAGACGGAATCCCCCTCAGTGGCCCAGAAGCCGGTCTAGAGCCAGCAAAATAGTTGGAATCTACCTTGCAATTTTTGTATGGTACTGTCACAGTATAATGTTAATTTTCAGTACAAAAGCGGCCTCAGAACCACCTCAGAAAACTTTAAGATGATGTCAACTTTTCAGTATAAAACCGACCTCAGCCCCTTCCCCTCCCATCCCCCCTCCCCAGAACCCACAGTGATCCATCAAAATAGTTTGAAATTTCCGGACACTTTTTATATGGAAAAAGTGATCCAGACTCAGCCACCAAGTAGCCCAGCCCAACACACCACAGGCACTCATACTAAAGTAAACAACTAACAACAAACTCATGCTGACAAGTATACATCCCCGATATCAGATATTGTCACTAAAGCTCTCAGACAACCTCCAGCACCCAGACACAGGAAAGGTCAAAGGTCAAATTGTAGCCTCCAAGACCAGATCAAACAAAAAGTTGGCGTCATCTCCTGGTCAGCCATACGGTAGGAAAGGAATTCTCCAGGCATACCCTGTGACGTATACCACTAGACGGAATCCCCCTCAGTGGCCCAGAACCCAGTCCAGCGCCAGCAAAATAGTTTGAAATTTCCGGATACTTTTTGTATGGAAAAAGTGGTCCAGAACTCTCCTAGCTTATCTACTAATTAGGAAGGTAAGTTCATTTAAATTAATAACCTTAAGACTATAAGCACTTTCTGTGTTAAATTTCATGGCAATGTTCTGCACTCAAATAATTAAAATGCGGTCTGAGGACTATAAGCTCTTTATACGGTAAATGTTATGGCATTGGTCTTCACTTTGACGAAAATTGACCTTCGTAGGGAAAATTTTAATAACATTAGCCAGACCACCGCAGATTTAAAGAAGTATAGAAGAAGACAGAACAGAAAAATCCTCATAAAGAGGCTAACCCAGAAGGGGTTAGAGGGAAACTATCTACTCCAAATGGGTAGACGTGCATTACAAGGGTCATTGCCCTTTTACAAACATTAGCCAGACCACCGCAGTTTTAAAGAAGTATAGAAGAAGACAGAACAGAAAAATCTTCATAAAGAGGCTAACCCAGAAGGGGTTAGAGGGAAACTATCTACTCCAAATGGGTAGAGGTACATTACAAGGATCATTGCCCTTTTACAAACATTAGCCAGACCACCGCAGTTTTAAAGAAGTATAGAAGAAGACAGAACAGAAAAATCCTCATAAAGAGGGTAACCCAGAAGGGGTTAGAGGGAAACTATCTACTCCAAATGGGTAGAGGTGCATTACAAGGATCATTGCCCTTTTACAAACATTAGCCAGACCACCGCAGATTTAAAGAAGTATAGAAGAAGACAGAACAGAAAAATCCTCATAAAGAGGCTAACCCAGAAGGGGTTAGAGGGAAACTATCTACTCCAAATGGGTAGATGTGCATTACAAGGATCATTGCCCTTTTACTAACATTAGCCAGTCCACCGCAGATTTAAAGAAATATAGAAGAAGACAGAACAGAAAAATCCTCATAAAGAGGCTAACCCAGAAGGGGTTAGAGGGAAATTATCTACTCCGAATGGGTAGATATGGGTTAAGTTTAAATTTTCGGAATCGATTTAAAAGTGGAATTGCTACGGCAGCTCCGCTATCCGTAGTGCACCACGTGGGAGAAAAAAAAACCAGGAGAGAAGAACAAGGAAGAAGTGGGCTTACTAACAAGAGGTATACCGACCGCTAGGTTGGGGTGGGTCCTAAGCGGCACATTGGTACCCTGTAGTTACCAGTTAAGCTGGCCGGATGCCTTTTTAGGGCTAGCAGGAAGTAAACAATTATCATATGTACTTATATTCGGTCATTATCTGGTCATGGCCTGATATCCTTAGCGTGGAAGACGCCGATGAGTTTTCCTTGGAGGTCTTCGAGTTCATATGAAGAATTCCGCTTTCGAGATTTGAGGAACTTGCGACTTAGCTTAGCACTGATCTGATTTTGGAAACTACTCTGTATGAAGTTCCGCCGATATACTTCCTGACCTACTTTGAATTCTACAGGTTTCGAGCGCAGGTTATAAACCTTGGTGCCTTGCTCAAATGCGTGATTTAAATTTTCTTGAACCTTGGCCCGAATTAATTGCACTTTGTCGGTCTCATCCACTGCTATGGGTTCGCTCAACGTGCCTAGAGTCCTCAGTAGTTTATAAGAATTTGCGTGTGCCACCATGTTAAATCCAAAAAGCACTTTATAAGGAGAGAAACCAGTCGCCTGGTGTATTGAGCTCCGCAAGGAGCTGGCGATGTAGCTCAGTTTCTCGTCCCATTTATTGTGTTCGTTGCTGAGACATGCTCGGATTCCAGCTAATATGGATCTATTTACTCGCTCGGACGCGTTTGCTTGCGGGGAGTAGACTCCGGTTCGCAAATGTTGCAGGCCGTATCTCTCCAGTAATTTAGCGAAGTGAGCAGAGCGGAATTGAGACCCATTGTCCGTGACGATGGTTTCCGGCACTCCGAACATGTGAAATAGTTCAGTTTCCACGAACTGGCAGACTTGCTTGGCTGATATTTTTTTTAGAGGTTTCAGCAGCGGGTACTTTGAGAAGTGGTCCAGAGCGATAATCATGCAGGTGTTTCCAGAGGTAGATCTGGGATAGGGGCCTAATAAGTCAATATACACTCGGTGCCAGGGTCGTTCTACCTTAGCCTGAGCTCCCATTGGTGGTCTTAAGATGGTATTTGGAGCCTTTATTTCCTTACACACGTCACATGAGCTTATATAATTCCGAACGTCGACGGTCATCCTTGGCCAATATAGGTGTCTTCGTAACCGTTCCAGAGTCTTTCCTATGCCTCCATGAGAAGATAGTGGCGGATCATGCGCTCTTGAGATGACGCTGGTGACCAGCCCACGTGGGATCTAAAGCTTCCAGGCTTCTTCCTCCTGAACTGGATCCCCTGTCGACCTCGGGACCAGTCTCTTCTCCGGCTGTTAAACTGTCACAGTGTATTCGTGACAAGGCGTCAGGTACTACGTTGAGGCTTCCCTTCCGATGTTCTATGGTGAAGTCAAAGCCCTGAAGCTTCAGACTCCACCGAGCGAGCCTACCGCTGAGGTCCTTTTGGGACATCAGCCATTTCAAGCTAGCATGATCCGTCACGATCTTGAACGGCATTAGCTCTATAAAAGGTCGGAACTTCTGGACACTTAGTACTGCTGCCAAACATTCTTGCTCAGTGACGGTGTAATTACGTTGTGCCGAGTTTAATTTTTTTGAGATGTACGCAATAGGTCTTTCATGGCCTTGGTCGTCCAGCTGCATCAGGACTCCACCAATTCCTTGTTGGCTGGCATCGCATTGAATGACGAACGGCTTGGTGAAGTCTGGACTCACTAGTAATGTAGCAGAGGTAAGCTTTAGCTTCAATTGTTCCAGAGACGTTTGGGCTTCTGTTGTCCACTTGAACTGACTGGGATTCTTCAAGGTGTCAGTTATCGAGGCAGTCAAGTCGGCGTAGTTTGGTATGAAGCGCCGATACCAGCCTGCCATACCAAGTAGGCGTCAAACCTGACGAACAGTTTTAGTGGTCGGATATTCAACTATCGCGGCCACTTTGTCAGGGTCCGTTTGTATCCCTTGTTCTCAGACTATGAAACCCAGATATTTTGTCTCTTTTATGTAAAATTTGCTCTTCTCAACATTAATAGTGAGGCCGGCCTTCCTCAAGCAATCCGCCACTCGTGCTAGTAGGGCCAGATGAGAATTAAAGTCTTGTGACAGGATCAGTAAATCGTCCAGGTATACTAAGACGTTGTCGCGAAGATCGAATGGGATAACTTTATCCATGAGGCGGCACATAGTCTGAGGAGCGTTGCATAGTCCGAATGTCATCACCGTGAAATGATAAAGAGGGTGACCAGGCACTGTGAAAGCGGTCTTCTCTCGGAATTCTTGGTCTAGCGGGATCTGCCAGAAGGCGTCCTTCAGGTCCAGACTTCTGATGTATTTTGCCGGAGGCAGTCGGCCTAGAATTCCGTCTATCTGCTGTAGCGGATAGGCGTCCTTCTTCGTGACTGTATTCACCTTCCTGGCGTCAAAACAAAGTCGGACCTTTCCTGGCTTCCTTACTAGAACTACTGGAGAGCTCCATGGGATCTGGCTCTCTTCTATCACTCCCAGTGATAACATTCGCTCCAATTCGGCGTCCATTATACTTTGTACTGCTGGTGATATAGGGTAAAAACGTTGTTTTATGGGAAGTGCATCGCCAGTGTCGATCTTATGAGTAATTAGCGAAGTTTTGCCCAAAACCTAAGGATGAAAAAGAGGGAAATAACTGCTTGGTGGCTTCAAGGCGTTTCGACTCTTGCTCCGAAAGAAGATGGCAGTCAGTTGAGGCAGCTAACAGACCTGGTTTCACCTCCGCAACTGTCCCCAGGACATCTGGAGCTAACCTAAATAAGCGCCAGAAGTCTATCCCCAAGTACAGAGCTTGAGTGAGCCCCGGAACCACGTAGAAACGCACGTTCTGAGTCTCAATGCGGAAAGTGACATCCAGGTCCACATGACCATGAACACTCGACATGGCACCATTAGCTACCTCCACTTGAGTCTTGTACCTCTTCTGCATACGGCCGAAGGTCATCTGGTACCGACACTGTAATGTGGGCCAACTTCTTCCTCTCGGCTTTAACACGCTTGATATGTTCACGCCACCGAACAGTCATGGTCACGTCAGAGAAGATCCTATTTTTCATGGCGCGATAGTTGTTCAAGCGCTCGTGGTATGGCATTAGGGGGTATTGAGCCGGCTCACGGCCAGTCGTCATCACAGAGGTTGATGGCCGTCTCAATATCTGATAGGTGGGACTCTGGACTTCCCCCTCAGCAATGCTCGTAAGCTTTGTCGCAGTTGGTATTATTGAAACGTCAAAGATTAGCGACGGATCCGACGGAAGGTCTAATAGGTGGTCTAGGTTGCAGCTTTTATCCTCCGAGGAGGGATTTGTAGCTTCTATGTCCAGTAAGGACGGGAGCTTTTCGGAACCATTGGTCTCAGCTTCTAAATTGTTGAGGACATTATCGGGAGCGTTTCCTGGAACATCTCCCCAGGAGATCAAGTCCAGAGTTGCTGGTGGGCTTATTGCTGCGTGGCTTGACTGTTCTCTGCTACTGCAGTCGTTGGGGCTGTCGGCTGGGACACTGTAAACGGGGTCAGAGCTGTCCGGGGGTGCCTCGTCATGTTTGGCCGGAAGCGGGTGTTGGTGCTCCCGACCCATCTTCGGTTTTTCGCAGCGCAAACTTGACAATTTGGCTTTATTATATTTTTCTGGCCGCATCCGTAACAGAAGTAGCCTGTAGGCGTTTGTGGACAATCGGTGTAAAAGTGCCCTCTTTGGTCACAGTTCCAGCAAGTAGATTCCGGTATTGCAGGAGCTCTGGTGTGTAATTCCGCCACTTCCAACTCCTGAGGGTTGGGGAAGGCGGAATTGTCTGATTCTACGTTTAGGCTATTTAGTTCATGGACCTGATAGCGCGGATTTCTCCCTGAGTTTATCGCGTTTGGAAAAGGTAATGCCAGGCTTCTGTTATTCACGCCCGAGCTGGTTGACAATAGAATACGGTTGTGTGTGGCTTGATCTGCATGAATGGCCGGCAAAAGATTAGTTTTGATAAGATCGAGAAATTCTCGCTCAGACATGGGATTCTGCAGGTGATTTCGCAGTTCCACCATTTGCTTGAAGGTACAGGTTGAAATTCTCTCCAGTTTCCTGTCTCCTGTTCATCATCTGGCGCCGTATCCTAATATCGTCTTTAGGATCTCCCCATTCAGTTAGTAGCGCAGCTCGAATTTGCTCCCAGTTAGGGGTTGGATTTATTCGTAATACTGACCAGTACCAATTGGTCGCGCTGTCATTGAACAAGGTGTGCATATGTCTGACCAAAAGATCAAAGTCGCCATACAGCGTAGTGTTAGTTAAGGCTTCTACTCGAAAGATGAAATCTTCCACGGAGAGACGAGAATTACCACCGTCGTATGTCAACCTCCATCCCTTGATCGGGCTTGACGATCGTCTGTGCCACTGTTGAGGTGCCTGACGAGAGCATCGCCCAAAGTCGTTCACTGGCTCTTGCACGGGAGGCGTTCGAGGCAAGGATGGGAGTAGCATAGCCATCGGATCTTCTCCAGCATTAAGCGCATTATTGTTGGAGCCTCTTCGATTGGAATAGCTAGGTAGCCCTGCCCCCAGAGATAAAGATCGGAACAAATTCGGGACTACCGGGGTGGATTAGAAAAATCTATTGGGGGCGCTATCGGATGCTGTGGTGGTTGGATCTGTGATCGGATTTCGGTCCTAAAATCGTTAAGACATCGCGACATTTCGCCCCTAACTAGGTCAGCAATTTGTGAACTCCTTGCCGGGATTCCCTCACCAGACTTATTCGTTCGCGGGCTAGGGGAAGTGAAAGCTGTCGGGCAAGCGATGACGTTCTTGGTTGTGTGGTGGACCCGAGGGTTTCCTGGCCGTAGTCTCACGTGATCGGTCGCTTGGATATCGTACCAGTATAGGTATAAAAGTCGGTTTGGCTGAGGAACAGTCGACAGTTCGGACAACTGGACTTTTCCTTGCTCCATTTCTGGATGCATTTCTTATGGAATACGTGTCCACAATAGGTGGACACCGCTCGGGACTTAACGGTTAACGGTCCAGTCCGCATCCAGGCATATCGAACATATTCCTAATGGATCTGGCTCCGGCGGGGTTCTTGCAGTTGCCATATTGTTGCCTTATGTGGGGGCGTTTGTTAAGAGACTATATTGCCCAGAAGGGAAGAGGCAAAGTTACAAAGATGTCTAGTCCATTGAGGGGGATAGGTGGCGTCAGGATTCTTCAATGTGAACCCAATAACTTTATTCGCTTAAATAGGGCGCGTATTGGCAAAAAAATTTCTTCCGCAGAGAAGAATGAACATCAAATATCAAAACAAGTTCGAAAAAAAATTTTCTTCCGCAAAAGGAATGAATATTAAATTTCAAGACACATTCGCAAAGGAATTTTCTTCCACAGGGAAGAATGAGCCAAATATCAAAACAGATCCGCAAAAAAAACATTTTTTTTTTTCTCAAAGAAGAATGACTATCGAACTTCAAAACAAATTCGTAAAAGAAATTTCTACCACAGAAATAATAAATATTAAATATCAAGACAAATTCGCAAAGAAATTTTCTTCCACAAGGAAGAATGAATCGCTAATGAAAGTCAAAAAGATAGGTGTGCTTGTCCCTCTCTCTCTCCTCCCCCGAGGCTCTCCTCTCCTGTGAATTCAACATCGGCAAACGAAATTTGAAGACCCTTAGAAAAGTCGGTTGTCGCTGTCAAAGACAGAGAACGCCACCAGAGATTCTTCAGCCAGGCAGCTAGCAGTGTGCCAACTCCTGATCACTGAAGGTCTCTAGAGGCGGTCCCCCCCTCCGACAGCTCCGCACTTCTTCTCCTCAGGTCAGGATCTCCTTCGGCAAGTGACGCACTGTGTGCTGAAGAAAAAAAAAAGATATGAAGTTCCCCCAGAAATCTGGAAATATTGAAGTTGGAGTTGTCAGAAGCCGAAAATGCTACTAGAGAGTCTTCAGCCAGGCAGTTAGCAGGATGCCAACTCCTGATTACAGAAGATCTCCAGCACCAACTCCACCCTCCAAGAACTCTTCCTCTCCTCTTCACCGGATCGTCATGTCCCGCTAGTTCGCTAGTCGGGCAGAGCCATGAATCTGGTCAACTAATTGGCTGGAAGCCAAACAGTTGTCTCGCAGACTCACAACTCTGTCCAACCAGTTGGCCAACAGAGACATGTCTCCGCAAGAGCTCACACAAAAATTTTGGTGGGGCCACCTACCATTTCCATGGCAGAAGGCCAGCGGGAAAGATAATCAAAAATTTCAAAAACTTTCAGAAATTCAAAAAAATTCAACAAAAATCAACTAATTGTTCAGGCTTGAGGCTTGACCAAGGTCAAACCTAAAGCCGAACTTCACTTCAAACAAATTCCAAAAACCTTCAAACATTACGTTACTTTAATATACCATCGAGAAACCGGATAGCAAAAACTTTCAAAACTTTACTTTACGTTACTTCACTTTCAGACTTTTAAAAAAACTTTCAAAAATTGTACGTTACTCTACTGAAATTCATTAAAACAAACCAGTTAGACCCAGGTCCACATATAACCTCCACTGGATATGAGACTTGAGGTCAATCAACCAGCAGACACCAGATGATTGTCTCTCTCCAAGTCTCAGTCCCCAGTAAAATTTATATTTAGACCACAGAAGTCTAATTGAGGTGGCCCCACGTTGGGCGCCATTTGTTATGGTAGTATAGTTAAGAGTGATTGGATTGGACGTAAAGTCCAGACTGCCAGCATGAGCTGACAGATCACTCGGTAATAGCGTTGAAGTGCAGGGCGGCACGCTAGTTCGCCTCAGCTATTGGCGGAGAGTGTGGGATGGGTACCACGAAATACCTGCCGTTGTCACCTTACCATGAACAAAAAAAATCGTGCCTGTCTTCCTGAAACGGAGACCACAACGAAAAGCACACACTGATCCAGAAGGGATCGCGTACATCACTTACCCGAAGATAATCCTACGGACCGGATGACCTGATTCAGTGCCGTCCCCGGCCTCCCATGACATCCTGTCGGCTCGGTTAAGATGTCCCTTCTTTTTTTTGAAAGAGATAGAGGAGAGGTCCTGGAGGGATTTGAGAAGAAGAGAAACACTTGACTAATTACTCCTTAATCAACATTTTATTTTATGCATTAAAATTTACAAAGAGAATTTTCATTATATTTTTTTTTTTTTCTTATAATCACCCCCGTAGCTTCTAGTATGACCGGATGGTCTTAATGCAGCTAAATTCCTTTTTCTTTATAAATGAACAATGGGCTATCCCCCCTTTTTTTCTTACAGAGAAGGTATAACCCTATCTTCAATCATTGACTAACCCGTTGGTGTGGTCATTCCGAAGGAACTCCTCTCCTTTTATGTACTCACACAGCACGCAAAGTTTCGTTCTTTCCTTTTCCTTTCAAATCTCCTTTTTTTTTTTTATGTCAAAAAAATAAGTTCTTCCTTTTTTACAATGGAGACTCACCAAAAAGGCCTTTTTGGAGGGGGAAGGACGCGGTGGTGGTTGTAATGATCGCGCTCAGAGAGGACTCTCCCGTCGGGAAAGACGTTTTTACTAATCCCTTGTCTTTAGCATACAAACAAAATTCTATTTTTAATTATGTTTCACTTCATGTTTAAGAAATATAAACTCTATAAAACGTTACGCTTGCTTCTAACTAACTAATCACTACTAGTAGTTACACTATGTTCATTCTGGATAACTTTTTCCATACAAAAAGTGTCCGGAAAATTCCAACTATTTTGGTGGTTCTGAGCCGGGGTTCTGGGCCACTGGGGGAATCCGTCTAGTGGTCTACGTCACAGGGCCTGACTGGGGAATTCCTTCTGGATCACTGAGGGTTCTGGGAGGGGCTGGAGAGGGGGGTAAGGGGGCTTTTGTACTGCAATTTTGACATTATCTTGAAGTTTTCTTTTAGGAGGATACTTAAGCCAACAACAACAACCAATGTAGGTATGTTGACTTGTCCGATAATCAAATTCTGAATAATGTAAACAAAATCGCAACCGAGTAAAGTAAACAAATTGAGCGATATTTACACACACACACACACACCAGGGGCCAGGTGGCTGGTAGTTTGATATCGCCTCTTCGCACAGATCTACATCACAGGGCGAATTCCTTTCCTACCGTCTGACTGACCAGGATATGACGTCATCTGGTTGGCTGATTCCCATAAGTTGTTCAAGCTCTTGTCTGAGCTGATTTTTAATAAAATAATGCTGGCTTTTGCTGGAATCGAACCGAGAACGCTTGGTTTTGTAAATTCCAAGGCGCTCTACCATCAGGCCATGGGGGTGTTGTGTGAATGTTCTTTAAACTTGCTATATACGCTTAGAGTTGTGGGAACAGAGACATCGGGACACTTGTGCGAGGTTGGACACACACACACACACACACCCATGCACCCCACACACACACACACACACACACACACACTACATCATACCAAAAGGTTTTCTACCAGGTGATATTCCGTATTGCACCATGTTATTAAATTAGCAACAACAACAACTAACGTAGGTAGGTATGTTGGCTTAGATAAGAAATTACCTAATTTTTGATCTTCAGGTGCAATGCATCTAATTTGATTCATTGCATAAACAATTCGTACAGCCGAATAAATCGCAGTCGAATAATGTAAACAAAATTCGCACAGAGCCGAGTAAAGTAAACAAATTGAACGATTCCCGATTTCTTTAGCTGAAAAAAAAAAATAACAACTGATAAGTTGTCTTAGATGAGTAGTGGAAGTTATAATTGAAAATTTCTTTTGTAGATAAAAAATCAACAACAACTATAGCGTAAGTTGTTGTCTGTATGTATCTTTTATAAACAAAAGTGATCATCATATTCGATATCTAAAAAGAGATCACGGCTGCTTGGGATGGTAAGAATGGAAATTAAAGCCTAGAAAATTTTCGCTGTAGGGGTGTGCGTGTACTGAAAAGTCTTATCATAAATCCTCTACGGTCTATGGATATTAGCGAACATACCTTTTATGATGTAATTCATATTACTTATAATTCAAGTCTAGGCTATTTTTTTGTAAGCATTAAGTTGAGAATTGGTTAAATCAAAATCTTTGTGAGCTATAATATTAATGTAGGATGATGTGGCGACTTAGATGAGTAATGAAAATTGTATAGCTGCAGCCTTGTTAGAAAATTTTTAGTCTTCAAGTGTAATGGGATGACTGGTAATTTTATATCAAACAAACTCGCACAGCCGAGAAAAGTAAACAAGTTGAGCGATTTTGTTTGTGTCTATTGGAAAGTCTTTCGCAGTGAAATCTTATCAGCAATACCGCTTCATATTTATATCCTCTAAAGTATCATCATCCGAAATGGTGTTGTATCAATAGTGCAATAGTGAAGACCGTGGTACTATAAGTTAAAAGCTTTGGTGGATGGTATTTAGCATCACATAATTCTAGTAGGATATAGAAGCTTTGGTGAAGACCGGGGCGATGGTCGAGAGTGGTTAGTGTTATTCACTTATTTCACTTATTTTTAAATCTTGTCATGAAAGCATTAGGTTGGTTAGGGTGGATTAAATTAAAAGTTTTGATGAAAGAATGTGGCATGATTATATTAATTTAGTTTTGGATGAGTAGTGGAGTGCTGTAATATGTCTCGCTCCAACACATTAGGAAGCTTTAGTGAATACCGTACCTTAAAACCATCTCGCTCTCTCAAAACATCTTTCTCTCTCTAGCACACATGTTTGAGGTGGACTTGATCATATACATGCCAGCTTGGAGCTTGCTTGTCTGCTTTGTATACTATGAGTATAGTATGGTTGCCTGGAATTATCAGGCTTGTTGTTGAATGGGGCTATATAACTTGTTGGCTGAGATCATTAGCGGCGGGGTGGGGCCGCTTTAATGATCTAACTTCTATTCGTACAGAAATGTGGTGTTTTGATAATCCTAAGCCTACCAAAATAAATTGTTAACAAAATGACTGCGATTCCTCAATCAAGAACTCCCTTTTGAGTAATAATTGTATATGGCGCCGTACCTTGCGCTGATGATATCGAATGTAGCTGCCTACAGATTCGGGCTCCGGCTGCAAATAGACACACATTCAGCTGGGAGTTAGTGGGCGTAATATGTAAGGTTACATTTTAATCAAAACTATTTTATTATTTTGATAAGTAAGGTATATAGTAAGTGTAGCCTTTGGGAAGGTAAGTAACCAAGCTGTAAATTACTAGAAGACTATTTTCCTGTATAGATAGTAAGTTAGGCTCTATAGCATATATATAAATTCAATGTTTGGCAGTTTTCTATAAGTATCAATATAGAACATTTTAGATAGCGGACTCTCAATGAATACAAATAGATTTCTGTTTCATGGCTTGGGAAGTATTCTCGGGGCTTTGGTATGAGGGATTGAATCGATGTATGTATATGTTTTTATTTGATTGGAGCAAAGTATTCTCAAGGCTTCATGATCCAAAGCTTAAATATAACTGAAATTCTTAAAAAAATGTTGAATCGAAGACTAATTCTATCGTAATATTGAGAAGGATTTAAGAAAAGAAGGTGGTAGTATGATATGTTGATTTGAGGAATATCTTGGATGAGCAGTGGTAGTTGTATGGGTGCAGTAAAAGAAAGCCTTATTAACAATTGTTTTTATGATGAGGTGTAATGGCACGGTCAATGTTACCACTTGAAATCTTTCTAGAATAGCTTTTTAGCATAGTCCGAAAGTGGCCACACCTTTGTAGGAAGGTATTGCTATGATATTAACATAGTATGATATGTTGACTTAGATGAGTAGTGGAAGTCGTATGGGTGAAGTAAAAACCTAATTTTTGGTGATCTGGTATAATGGAATGACCAGTATTGCAATACGAAATCTTTCTAGAGTAACTTTTTCGAAAAGTGATCCTTTTCTGCTTAAGCGATGAGAGTTCGACATCAAAAATCTCATGTTATTTCTCTAATACATATGCTTGAGGTGGATTTGGTCATATACTAGCCTGCTTGGAGCTTGGTATTATCAGTTGTTTGCTTTATATGCTATGAGCATATACATGTTGGCTTTAGGTTGAGAGTGGGTTAAATTAAAAGCTTCGAAGATAGAAAATAGTGCTATGATATTAAGTAATGGAAATTGTATGGGAGCAGTAAAAGAATAATTGTTGGTTGTCAGGTGTAATGACATGGCTTAGCAGGTAATTTGATATTACCTTTTGCCAAGATCGTGGCGGTTGAGATTGGGTTAAGTTTAGTGGTGCTCGAAGTTTATTTTATGGGTGGTGGGTGTGCATAATATAGTAGGAAGCTTTAGTGAATACCATACTTTTCAACCATCTGACTCTATCAAACACATCTGTGTCGCTCTAACATTAATCTGTTCATACTTGAGGCGGTTATGATACCTTGAAACTATCTTATTCATATTGGTCAATGAGGAATTCCACAGGTTTTGTTTACAATTCGTTATATTTTTCGGGTCTGGGATTAACAAATATTTTGAGAATAAATTAAGTTTGGTGATGCTTGAACTTTCCTTTATGTGCGGTGGGTGCATATAATCTAGTAGGAAGTTTTAGTGAATACCATAGCTTTCAACCATCTCGCTCTAACACACAACATCTGCCTCGCTCTAACATACATGATTGAGGTCGACATGATCGTTTACATGCCAGCTTGGAGCTGTGTGTGTGTTATCAGTTGTTTGATTTATATGCTATGCCTGCCTGGAATTATCATGCTTGTGTTGGGTTGGTCTGTATACTTGCTGGATGAGAGCTTTAGCGACAATATGCCATTGTTTACTTACCAGCTTGGAACTTGGTGATATCACTTTTTGCTTTATATGCTCTGGCTGTCAGGGGTTATCATGTGTTTAGCTGGACTTGGTGAATATATACTGAAAATAGATCATGTGAAACTGCTGCGATATTAGAGTATTTTCTTATCAGGTTGAGAGGGGCATTTTTCTCGATGAGCATAAGAAACAAATTCAAGATTGCTATAACTTTTTAAAATTATATAAAAATATTGAGAAAGTCGAATCAAAATGTTATGAGCACCATGTAATCTGGGCTTGGGCAAGAGATGACTCAACGGATTCAACAGTGTGAGTTTATGGCCGAAAATATAAACAAATTTGATACAAATGATTACCCAGAAGATAATCAATTCAATTTACCGCTCATGAATAAAAAGATTCCTGGTCTAATGAAGGATGAGCTGAATGGGAAAATCATGAGCAAATTTGTAGGCTTGCGCTCGAAAATGTACAGTCTGCGTATAAACGTGAAAGCAAAAGGAGTAAAGAATAATGTAGTCCAGAGGCATATCAATTTCGTCGACTACGTCGAATATTTGAATAACAACCGAGTATTAACTTCTAATCACAGCTCCATACGATCGCATAACCATAATGTCTACACGATCAGCCAAAAGAAGATTGCATTGAGTCCATATGATAAGAAGCGGTATATTATGAGTGGGACGACGGATACTCTACCATGGGGACATTACTCTATTCAATCAGAACAGCAAGGAGCAGACGCAGAAAACATAGTCTAAGCATAGTCTAAGATATATATTTTAAATAAAACTTGTATTATAGCTAAAATACCATTTAATGAAATACTTTGTTTTAATTGTATTTTAGTCTAATATATACACTATAGCAAAATAAAAAAGTTAGAGGGAAATTGATTAAAGGAAGCCCAACCATTGAATGATACACTAAGAATTAAATGTTAATATTTTTCAATTTATAATAAATTATATTTTATATATGGTATACTTTTTATTCAATTTCCCTACTAAGTCCAGAGCTCCCGAATTACATTTGCCCACTACAGCGAGCTCCTAATCGGACGGTTGAGCATTTTATCCAGAATGCTAGGGCGGCTTGAGAAAAAACGTATACACGTGTGCTCGACCTTGACCCCTGACATCACATTTGAAACCGGAAGGGCCTTATCTGACCAGTTTGAAAAGCTAATAAGCTGTTATCAGACCTGTTTAACAAGCTGTTAAGCTGTTATCAGACCTGTTTAAAAAGCTATTAAGCTGGTTTAAAAAGCTGTTAAGCTGTTATCAGACCTGTTTAAAAGCTGTTAAGCTGGTTTAGAAAGCTGTTAAGCTGTTATCAGACCTGTTTGAAAAGCTGTTCAGCTGGTTTAAAAGCTGTTAAGTTGTTATCAGACCTGTTTGAAAAGCTGTTAAGCTGTTATCAGACCTGTTTAAAAAGCTATTAAGCTGGTTTAAAAAGCTGTTAAGCTGTTATCAGACCTGTTTAAAAGCTGTTAAGCTGGTTTAGAAAGCTGTTAAGCTGTTATCAGACCTGTTTGAAAAGCTGTTCAGCTGGTTTAAAAGCTGTTAAGCTGTTATCAGACCTGTTTGAAAAGCTGTTAAGCTGTTATCAGACCTGTTTAAAAAGCTGTTAAGCTGTTATCAGACCTGTTTAAAAGCTGTTAAGCTGTTATCAGACCTGTTTGAAAAGCTGTTAAGCTGGTTTAAAAAAGCTGTTAAGCTGTTATCAGACCTGTTTAAAAGCTGTTAAGCTGGTTTAAAAAGCTGTTAAGCTGTTATTAGACCTGTTTGAAAAGCTGTTAAGCTGGTTAAAAAGCTGTTAAGCTGTTATCAGACCTGTTTGAAAAGCTGTTAAACTGTTATCAGACCAGTTTAAAAAGCTGTTAAGCTGTTATCAGACCTGTTTAAAAGCTGTTAAGCTGTTATCAGACCTGTTTGAAAAGCTGTTAACCTGTTATCAGACCTGTTTAAAAAGCTGTTAGCTGGTTTGGAAAGCTGATAGGCTGTTATCTGACCTGTTTGAAAAGCTGTTAAGCTGTTATATGACCTGTTCGAAAAGCTGTGTATCTGTTATGTGACCCGTTCCCGCTTCCTTTAATCGATTTCCCTCTAACTTTTTTATTTTAATATAATGTATATATTAGACTAAAATGTAATTAAAGCAAAGTATTTCATTAAATGGTATTTTAGCTATAAAACAAGTTTTATTTAAAATATATATCTTAGACTATGCTTAGACTATGTTTTCTGCGTCTGCTCCTTGCTGTTCTGATTGAATAGAGTAATGTCCCCATGGTAGAGTATCCGTTGTCCCACTCATAATATACCGCTTCTAATCATATGGACTCAATGCAATCTTCTTTTGGCTGATCGTGTAGACATTATGGTTATGCGATCGTATGGAGCTGTGATTAGAAGTTAATACTCGGTTGTTATTCAAATATTCGACGTAGTCGACGAAATTGATATGCCTCTGGACTACATTATTCTTTACTCCTTTTGCTTTCACGTTTATACGCAGACTGTACATTTTCGAGCGCAAGCCTACAAATTTGCTCATGATTTTCCCATTCAGCTCATCCTTCATTAGACCAGGAATCTTTTTATTCATGAGCGGTAAATTGAATTGATTATCTTCTGGGTAATCATTTGTATCAAATTTGCTTATATTTTCGGCCATAAACTCACACTGTTGAATCCGTTGAATCATCTCTTGCCCAAGCCCAGCTTACATGGTGCTCATAACATTTTGATTCGACTTTCTCAATATTTTTATATAATTTTAAAAAGTTATAGCAATCTTGAATTTGTTTCTTATGCTCATCGAGAAAAATGCCCCTCTCAACCTGATAAGAAAATACTCTAATATCGCAGCAGTTTCACATGATCTATTTTCAGATATATATTCACCAAGCCCAGCTAAACACATGATAACCCCTGACAGCCAGAGCATAAAAAGCAAAAACTGATATCACCAAGTTCCAAGCTGGCAAGTAAACAATGGCTTATTGTCGCTAAAGCTCTCATCCAGCAAGTATACAGACCAACCCAACACAAGCATGATAATTCCAGGCAGGCATAGCATATAAATCAAACAACTGATAACACACACAGCTCCAAGCTGGCATGTAAACGATCATATCGACCTCAAGCATATATGTTAGAGCGAGGCAGATGTTGTGTGTTAGAGCAAGATGGTTGAAAGGTATGGCATTCACTAAAACTTCCTACTAGATTATATGCACCCACCGCACATAAAGGAAAGTTCAAGCATCACCAAACTTAATTTATTCTCAAAATATTTGTTAATCCCAGACCCGAAAAATATAACGAATTGTAAACAAAACCTGTGGAATTCCTCATTGACCAATATGAATAAGATAATTTCAAGCTATCATAACCGCCTCAAGTATGAACAGATTAATGTTAGATCGACACAGATGTGTTTGATAGAGTCAGATGGTTGAAAAGTATGGTATTCACTAAAGCTTCCTACTATATTATGCACACCCACCACCCATAAAATAAACTTCGAGCACCACTAAACTTAACCCAATATCAACCGCCACGATCTTGGCAAAAGGTAATATCAAATTACCTGCTAAGCCATGTCATTACACCTGAAAACCAAAAATTATTCTTTTACTGCTCCCATACAATTTCTATTACTTAATATCATAGCACTATCTTCTATCGTCGAAGCTTTTAATTTAACCCACTCTCAACCTAAAGCCAACATGTATATACTCATAGCATATAAAGCAAACAACTGATAATACCAAGCTCCAAGCAGGCTAGTATATGACCAAATCCACCTCAAGCATATGTATTAGAGAGAGACAGATGATGTGTTAAACGAGATAATTGCAAAAGTAAATTTGGACTTCCATAAGAAATAACATGATATTTTTGATGTCGAACTCTCATCGCTTAAGCAGAAAAGGATCACTTTTCGAAAAAGTTACTCTAGAAAGATTTCGTATTGCAACACTGGTCATTCCATTATACCAGATCACCAAAAATTAGGTTTTTACTTCACCCAGACGACTTCCACTACTCATCTAAGTCAACATATCATACTATGTTAATATCATAGCAATACCTTCCTACAAAGGTGTGGCCACTTTCGGACTATGCTAAAAAGCTATTCTAGAAAGATTTCAAGTGGTAACATTGACCGTGCCATTACACCTCATCATAAAAACAATTGTTAATAAGGCTTTCTTTTACTGCACCCATACAACTACCACTGCTCATCCAAGATATTCCTCAAATCAACATATCATACTACCACCTTCTTTTCTTAAACCCTTAAGTCCTTCTCAATATTACGATAGAATTAGTCTTCGATTCAACATTTTTTTAAGAATTTCAGTTATATTTAAGCTTTGGATCATGAAGCCGTGAGAATACTTTGCTCCAATCAAATAAAAACATATACATATATCGATTCAATCCCTCATACCAAAACCCCGAGAATACTTCCCAAGCCATGAAACAGAAATCTATTTGTGTGCATTGAGAGTTCGCTATCTAAAATGTTCTATATTGATACTTATAGAAAACTGCCAAACATTGAATTTATATATATGCTATAGAGCCTAACTTACTATCTATACAGGAAAATAGTCTTCTAGTAATTTACAGCTTGGTTACTTACCTTCCCAAAGGCTACACTTACTATATACCTTACTTATCAAAATAATAAAATAGTTTTGATTAAAATGTAACCTTACATATTACGCCCACTACTCCCAGCTGAATGTGTGTCTATTTGCAGCCGGAGCCCGAATCTGTAGGCAGCTACATTCGATATCATCAGCCCAAGGTACGGCGCCTTATACAATTATTACTCAAAAGGGAGTTCTTGATTGAGGAATCGTAGTCATTTGGTTAACAATTTATTTTGGTTCGGAAGTTAAGAAAGTAGGCTTAGGATTATCAAAACACCACATTTCTGTACGAATAGAAGTTAGATCAGTAAAGTGGCCCCACCCCGCCGCTAATGATCTCAGCCAACAAGTTATATAGCCCCATTCAACAACAAGCCTGATAATTCCAGGCAACCATACTATACTCATAGTATACAAAGCAGACAAGCAAGCTCCAAGCTGGCATGTATATGATCAAGTCCACCTCAAACATGTGTGCTAGAGAGAGAAAGATGTTTTGAGAGAGCGAGATGGTTTTAAGGTACGGTATTCACTAAAGCTTCCTAATGTGTTGGAGCGAGACATATTACAGCACTCCACTACTCATCCAAAACTAAATTAATATAATCATGCCACATTCTTTCATCAAAACTTTTAATTTAATCCACCCTAACCAACCTAATGCTTTCATGACAAGATTTAAAAATAAGTAAATAACACTAACCACTCTCGACCATCGCCCCGGTCTTCACCAAAGCTTCTATATCCTACTAGAATTATGTATAAGATTTTTACTGAGCGAAAGACTTTCCAATAGACACAAAAAAATCGCTCAACTTGTTTACTTTTCTCGGCTGTGCGAGTTTGTTTGATATAAAATTACCAGTCATCCCATTACACTTGAAGACTAAAAATTTTCTAACAAGGCTGCAGCTATACAATTTTCATTACTCATCTAAGTCGCCACATCATCCTACATTAATATTATAGCTCACAAAGATTTTAATTTAACCAATTCTCAACTTAATGCTTACAAAAAAAATAGCCTAGACTTGAATTATAAGTAATATGAATTACATCATAAAAGGTATGGTCGCTAATATCCATAGCCCGTAGAGGATTTCTGATAGGACTTTTCAGTACACGCACACCCCTACAGCGAAAATTTTCTAGGCTTTAATTTCCATTCTTACCATCCCAAGCAGCCGTGATCTCTTTTTAGATATCGAATATCATGATCACTTTTGTTTATAAAAGATACATACAGACAACAACTTACGCTATAGTTGTTGTTGATTTTTTATCTACAAAAGAAATTTTCAATTATAACTTCCACTACTCATCTAAGACAACTTATCAGTTGTTATTTTTTTTTTTTCAGCTAAAGAAATCGGGAATCGTTCAATTTGTTTACTTTACTCGGCTCTGTGCGAATTTTGTTTACATTATTCGACTGCGATTTATTCGGCTGTACGAATTGTTTATGCAATGAATCAAATTAGATGCATTGCACCTGAAGATCAAAAATTAGGTAATTTCTTATCTAAGCCAACATACCTACCTACGTTAGTTGTTGTTGTTGCTAATTTAATAACATGGTGCAATACGGAATATCACCTGGTAGAAAACCTTTTGGTATGATGTAGTGTGTGTGTGTGTGTGTGTGTGTGTGTGTGTGTGGTGCATGGGTGTGTGCGTGTGTGTGTGTCCAACCTCGCACAAGTGTCCCGATGTCTCTGTTCCCACAACTCTAAGCGTATATAGCAAGTTTAAAGAACATTCACACAACACCCCCATGGCCTGATGGTAAAGCGCCTTGGAATTTACAAAACCAAGCGTTCTCGGTTCGATTCCAGCAAAAGCCAGCATTATTTTATTAAAAATCAGCTAAGACAAGAGCTTGAACAACTTATGGGAATCAGCCAACCAGATGACGTCATACCCTGGTCAGTCAGACGGTAGGAAAGGAATTCGCCCTGTGAATGTAGACCTGTGCGAAGAGGCGATATCAAATTACCAGTCACCTGGCCCCTGGTGTGTGTGTGTGTGTAAATATCGCTCAATTTGTTTACTTTACTGGGCTGCGATTTTGTTTACATTATTCGGAATTTGATTATCGGACAAGTCAACATACCTACATTGGTTGTTGTTGTATCTTCCTAAAAGAAAACTTCTAGATAATGTCAAAATTTCAGTACAAAAGCGACCTCAGCCCCCTTCCCCTCCCCTCCCCCTACCAAGAGCCCTCAGTGATCCATCAAAATAGTTGGTTTCTACCTTGCACTTTTTGTATGGAAAAAGTGGTCTGGTATGAACATAGTATATCTACTACTACTCTAGTTCCGTTACAGTGAGTTCTTGACTTTAGCCTACAAGAAATATTGTATTTTTAATTATATTTCACTTCGTGTTCAAGAAATATAAACTCTATAACGTTACACTCGTTCCTAACTAACTAATCACTACTCTAGTTCCGATACGGTGAGTTCTTTTGTGGTAAACTCGGTGGAGTTGTCCCGCACTAGATGATTGAAATTGGCTTTCGCACCAAAAATGTTAATAATTCTGAGGGTAAGTTCATTCAAATTATTAAGTTGAATACTATAAGCACTTTTCACCGTGGGGATGCTTACTCTGTTTACGTGCCCTGCTGGCTAATGATTAAACTTGGCTTTTATATACGAATTGTTAGTATAGTTATGAAAGTCAGTTCCTTTAAACTAATAACCTTAAGAATATAAGCACTTTTTGGGTTAAATTTCATGGCAATGTTCTGTACTCAAATAAATTAAAATGCGGACTTGGGACTATAAGCCCTTTATACGGTAAATTTTATGGCGTTGGTCTTTACATTGACGAAAATTGACCTTGGTAACAAAAATTTGAATATAATTAGGAAGGTAAGTTCATTTAAATTAATAACCTTAAGACTATAAGGACTTTCTGTGTTAAATTTCATGGCAATGTTCTGCACTCAAATAATTAAAATGCGCTCTGAGGACTATAAGCCCTTTATACGGTAAATGTTATGGCATTGGTCTTCACTTTGACGAAAATTGTCCTTCGTAGCGAAAATTTTAATATATTTATGAAGGTAAGTTCATTTCAATTAATAAAATTAAGACTATACGCACTTTTTGTGTTAAATTTCATAGCAATGTTCTGCGCTCAAATAATTAAAATGCGGTCTGAGGACTATAAGCCCTTAATACGGTAAATTTTATGGCGTTGGTCTTTACATTGACGAAAATTGACCTTCGTAGCGAAAATTTTAATATATCTATGAAGGTAAGTTCATTTAAATTAATAACCTTAAGACTATAAGCACTTTCTGTGTTAAATTTCATGGCAATGTTCTGCACTCAGATAATTAAAATGCGGTCGGATGCAAGGCTTAATTTAAATATATTGAAAAATATAGAATGGAAAGATACCACCTCGTGATCACTCTCGCGATAAAGTCCTTGGTAAAAAAAAAAATGCAAAATGTGGACTCAATAAATCTGCCGTCCTATCTCATCCGCAGCCTCCTTCACCACTTTTTACCGTCCTCCATCGTAGCCTTATTCCAACTCTTGATGTCTTCAGATCTCTTTTTACTTTTACTTTTTTTAAAGAACTTTTCACTTCTTTTCTCTTCTCAAAGAAACCGAACCACCTTCTGTCACTACTCGAGACTTAATGTCCTCGCCGCCGTGCCCCTTTCCGGCGTTTTCGTTGCCCATTTTTCGCACGTTCCACTCATGTTGACAGCTGTTCCATGGACAGACTGACAGGTAAGTATAGGGTGAGTTCGTAAAGGCGGCCGTAAGCTATACACGCAGCAGTATACTGCTATCGCGTACGTATGCGACCATAACAAATTAACAAAAGCACTGCAATACTTATTAATAATAATTCAACTATACATTACTCACCTTTCCCACTCTTCAGAAAATCGTCATCCACTTTCAACTATTAATTGATTGAGAAAGAGGTTTGCGATCCCAAGGGGACCGCCGAACATCGGCCAAATCTAGGCCCATTGTTCACCCTCCACACCCATGAGCAATCTGACGCTCTTATAAATTTAAGTACTTTCAACTACCTCTGAACACAAAATGACAGTGCAACTTAAGCTTAGAGAAATCAGTGAAAAATTCGAATTCACAGATCTTTGAAGACTCTTTCTGATTTTTAATAGTTATCTGAATTCGGAATGAACTTAACCCTCTGATCAGTGAGAAGGTCCATAGGGACATTTTACTACTTTTGTGTATTCATAATTTTGTGGTACCGTGCGCTAGAAATGTTTCACTACATTTATACCATAAAAATGGTATTCTGAATCGATTAAAAAAACTTTGAGGTCTAGTCGAGCACTCATTCGCATTTTATTTTTTTTTATTTTAAGGTATTTTCTACATAAACGCAGATACAAGGTCCCTATGTACCTTGTATATAACAGAGGCGATATAATCAGTTTGAGACTGACGTTTGATTAATAAACACCTATTTTAGAACACTTGTGAGTTTTGTTGTTTTTCTTTTTCGAGTATACAATTGTTTTTTTTTTCGGTTTATAAGGTTATTTTGTTGGTTTATTATTTTTTTGGTGTATGATTTTGTGTTCCAAGAGTTTTGCTCTAGAACAGTGGCAGACGCTGATTGGGATGTTGTGGACTTAGTTCTAAATAATAGAACGTTTTGAAGGAACATGTTGCCATTTTTCTGGCAGTGAACATTCCTGGATGGATGCAATGCGGTTTGCAATGAATGTATAAATGATGCTGCTTCTGCGTTTACCCAAGCCAATGTTATCTCTGAATCAGTCCAATAATAAAATGAAAGGTATTCTGTTTTAACCCGGATGACAAGCTCTGCTGCGAGTTTAGCTGCACATAATTCTAGCCGTGGAAGTGTGGTTGACTTAGCTGGAGCTACCTTGGATTTGGCAGAAAGAAGACGCAAAATTTTTATTCCATCCTCATTATTAGCACGTAAGTGAATGGCTGCTCCATATGCCTTCTCAGAAGCATCAGCAAATGCCTGCATTTCGATTGATTTAGATACCCTTCCAGAAAACATGTGTCGAGGTATTTTTATGTCTGCAAGTGTTTTGAGACCTTGGCTGAATTGAAAGCAAGAAGAGCGAAGCTCCATTGGTAGAATTGCATCCCAGTCAAGCTTGAGGCGCCACAAATGCTGGAGAATGATCTTACCTGTAAACACTACTGAACTTAATACACCCATTCGATCACTGTCCTCTTTGTTACCTTGTTTTTCTCAGTGTATGTTTCTTTGATGCAAAATTCGTCTGATTTTGGGGTCCAGATTAACTCTAATGTCTTTATGGATTCTTCTACATCGTGTATGTCGAGTTGCATGGCCTTATCTTCTGTAGGAATGGATTTAAGTAACTGCGGATGATTACCACCCTATCTTCTACGTTTACATCCCGCAGCATTCAACGCTTCCTGTAACTGCTTCTGTTTCTATAGCTTCGACAAGACTGTTGTGCTCGCCATTAAGTCGTCGACATAAAGATTGCTCTTACTGAATGAAGCAGCCAAATGATATCTGGCTTCTGAATTCTTTGCTAATTGTTGCAGACACCTAGTAGCAAGGTATGGCGCTGATGTGGGGCCATACGTTACGGTGCAAAGCTCAAAGCATTTGATAGATTGTGTTGGCTCATCTCTCCACTAGATTAGTTGATATCTTCTATCTGCTGAGTCCACCATAATTTGTCGATACATCTTTTCAATGTCCGCTATGAATGCAAATCGTAGCAGCCGGAAGCGAAGGAGGAAGGTAACCGAATCTTTGACAGTCGGGCCGGTACATAATATGTCATTTAACGAGACATTTTTTGAGGTCTTACTGGATCCATCGAATACCACTCTTACACTTGCCGTGGTGCTGTCCGGCTTAAGCACAACGTGATGTGGTAAAAAATAATTGGGACCCTTAACAGTATTGGGATTGATTTCGCGCATGTGTCCGAGACTTCATTCATGAATTTTTTGCATTGTATGGCCAATTCAGAGTTTTTCGCCAGCCTTCGTTCTATTGCTAGAAATCCTCGGAGTGCGATATCTTTGGATACGCGAAGGTTATGCAAATCGTGAAAAAATGATAACTTGACCTCAAATCGACCAGTCTCATCTCTTCTTACTGTTTGCGAAAAGTGAGATTCGCATTTTTCTTGTTCGACTGTGAGCCTTTGAGGAGATGCTGTTGCCTCTTCTAGTCTCGAAAAATTTTCAACCTGAGCTTCTAAATTGAATTCCTGAATGGTCGAGACACCACATATTCCGCTTTGATGTGAGATTCTGGATGTGCTTCCTGCGACAATCCAACCAAATATAGTGTTTTGTAGCATAGGTAAGTTAGTTCCAAGCCGTATTTGCAAAATCGACAGTAACTGGTAGTAAACTTCAGCGCCTAAGAGCAGGTCTCATCAATCTGGTTTATTAGATCCCGGATCTGCCAATTTTATGTTTCTTGGAATTGGTCAGGATTGAATATTCAGCTTATATGCTGGTTGCTGAGCAGTTATTTGAAGAAGAATAAAGCCTTCTATGCGGGCTGAGAAGTCATTGATTCGAGATTGTGCTCGCATATTTATTCTGTGTTGAATACGTTGCTTGACCTCCCCAATACCTTGAATGTGCAGCGACTCTCCCTTCTTCTGTAAGTTTTATCTCTTGGCCAACCTTTCGGTGATAAAATTTAATTGAGATCCGAATCGAGGATCGCTCTACAGTTCGTGGCAGTTCCTTTGTAGCCTGGGACCTCAATGAGTACAGTGCCCAACATGACATAATTCTTTGAAACTATCTTGCCTCTGCTGACAATGTTACTAAATTCATTCTAGTAGTAGTGTGGCTTGTATTTGGCTGCGCGTTAGCTACTGACCTTGTTTGATGTTAATTGAGTTATCTTATGGACAATCCATTGCCAAATGAGTGCTCTTGAGACAATTGGTGCAACCCTTCAACTGATAAAGCAGTCTGAAAGCGTTATGATGGCTCTAGCTCAACAAACTTTTGGCAGGCGAATAAACCATGATTTTTGTGGCAAAGTTTACATAATATGGCCCGAGTCTTCATGTTTGAAATCCGCCATAGGATTGAAGTTCTCTAGGAGCTTGTAGTCTCCGCTCATATAAAGTATGAGTAGGTTTGTCCAATTTCTTAATAAGCAAGTGTAAAAGAAGATTTGGATCTCAAGCAGTCGTAACTATTCCAAGATTATTAAGTGCCATGGAGTTTCTCTACTGCTGTAGCTGATTCTGACACTATGATTGGCTGGGTTACTAATCTATCCAGCAGAGCTGTCGTTAGCATAATTTTCTTCGGACACTGATAAATGTGTAATCAGTCATTCCTCGCCAGTTATGTTTGTTTTTAAAAGCCATATATTTTGAGAATTTCCAATAGGTTGGTCATGTACTATTTGTGTAAATAGGTCCATTTCAAATACTCTCCATCAAATTTGGGTAAAGCTATCTTAGGCAGCTTCATTTGTGGTGTGGATATTGGCTGCTTGAATTGGCATTTTCGATTGAGTTTATCGGATTTTTGTAATAACTGAATAGTGATATCTTGGTAAAATTCTCTAATTTTCAATATTCTTCATCACTGTATGAAATCAAATGACATCAAATGTTTCCCACTGTTCGTCCAGTTGTTCCAATCTTCCCTCTAGGAAATTGAGGTTTCTTTCATGATTTTGCCCTATAATCGTTGATAAGCCTCTGGATTTCTGCTCCAGTCTGCTCCTGTTGATATACGTTAGTATGATTCGTCTTCCAATCAGATCGGGGTCACCAAAAAATGTTGCGATCAAATTTCTTCATTTGACCGCTAGTTCTTCACTTGAATGTGTAAACGTACGTAACCTTTGTACTAAAAGTTGCTTACAGGTATTAAAACCAACAAACTAATTATTAAGAACCGGAAATATTTGTGATCAAGGTACTTTACATTTATCACGAGCTTGCTTGTAGGTACTTAAGCAACAAACGAGATTTTCGTCGATGAGAAATAATTTAGACACGCAATTTAAGCGCTGTAATATAGTCTGAAGAAGTAATCTAAGTACCTATTCATATTACAACGGAAATTTCGCTGCTTGTTGTTGTAATTGTTTTTTTCGATAAATTATGAAATTATGAAAACTAAATTAATGCCTGATTTAACAATTTGTTCTTCGGTTATCTCCAAGGCGCTCCATATTTCTTCGAATTGTTGTAATTTATTATTTACAAAGGTAAGGGTGCGCTTCGCTTTACCGACTTGATGATAAGCCCCTAGTATTTGCCTAATTTCACTGGTTTTCGCTATTTGAGATGAGTAAAGCACATGAAATGAAGTGGTTCCTTCAGGCATTGTTGTGGAGTAAAAGACGGAAAATTTGGTATAAATATGGTATAGAGTTTTTATAATATTGGGGATATCCGTTTATATTGTGCATTGTTTGGCTTCGACTTAGTTGATTTCGGGAATTATAGAAGATGTGACAAACTTGTATGGAGTAAAAGACCGCCAAATAGAAAATAAATTGTTAAATATCTTAACAGCAATAGACAGCGTATCAGTTTTCTCTGCGTAATGAAAAGAAAAAGGTTGTAAATCGTAAGAAGTGAGTAAAATACAGTAATGACGAGGAGGATAATTTGTTGGATTTGACCATATTACGAGGCTTTAATTTATTTTTATTAGAAGAATAAGAGATGATTTTTGATTATATAAAAAAAAAATCTTAATTATGGCGAAAGAAGAAGTAAAAAAAAAAAGTTTAAATAAACTGTTTGGGATTTCGATATCAAGAAAATTATTGTAATGTTATTCTAAATATTTCAGTTAAAATTTAAATTGGAAATCAAATTTTATTAAATGTAGGAAAAATATAGTGATAGGTAGGGAAACCATTGTGGGATTTGCGAGTAGGAGAAAAGTTCTAATTAGTTAAAAAAAAACATTTTAAATAAAAATAAGGATGAACAAACTTCCATAATAAATCCAAACTATAATAAATATATAAAATAAAATAATAAAAAAAACTTTTACCAAAGAAAAAAAACGTATTTTTAATTGTTATATATATGTATATATAAAAAAAAATTGTTTTGTTATCTGATGTCAACTTGTGTCGTGTGGTAAAATTAGATTGAAATTGGGAGAAATTAATTGCATGCTTTGTAATTTCATACTTAGGAGGATAAGTGCGTAAAATACCGATAACGGTAGATGACAAAAAAAAAAAAAAAAAACCGGTTTCTGTTTTCGATGAAGTGCAAATTGGGTATTATTTAATTGGGTGCTCTTCCAATTAATATCTTTCTCCTGGCCGATAGGCTCATGAAGTCCTACCGGAGAGCATAGAATATTAATTTTTGTCGAAGTTTTGCCGCAAAGCTAGCTTCTGGGAAGAGCGGGTTTCAACTTTTTCTGTGTTGAATTTAATTAATTTTTATCCTTTTTCTTTTGACAAAAATCTCTCCGTTGTATATTCACTTGTATTGGTCAAAATAAAAATATATGTTGTATCAAGGGTTTTTATGATGTATATTAATTAATAATAAAATTAACCTGATATAACGGTAAAAATACGAACATAAAGTAAGAAAGATAAAAAGTAGGGTTTCACGCTACCTTTAACTTAATCCACAAATATTGATACAGTTATTAATATACTTGTTATATCTGGTTTCTACCGTTGATGCTACGCCGAGCATTCAGGCCGGCATTCCTTGTAGTTAAAAGCGTTGGTTGTGAGGATGATTAAAATTTGGAAATTTTGTTGATGCTTGGAGCATTTTACTTGACGTATTGTTATGGACCTTCTTCCCTCCTTCTTTATTGAACGTCTTGTTGAGGCAGGGATGAAGCCTCTCACAGGTCCACCGGTGGAGGACTGTAGGACTCTAAACAATTCTATTATTTCCTCTTAGTATCCATTATTATGGGTACCCGGGGCCGGGCTCATTATTTGTTATTTTTTTTTTAGTTTTATTGATTATTATTTTTGCTATTTTTTGTTATCGTTTATATTAATTTTGATTTACTATTTTTATTATATTGTTATTGTTGCTATGTATTGTTTCTTTTTTGTTATACACTATTCCCTTTTCACTTTTGTTTTATTTATTTTTTTTGTAATATAATTTTTTAATTTTAATTAAATTAAAATTATTTATTGGCACTGGTTTTAATTTAGAGTCCGCTGCCACCAAAATATTATATAGCCGATCTCTCGTGCTTTCTGGCACGCCCAGGAAGAATCGATCGGAGAGGAAATTAGGATTGCTCATGCCTGAACAACGTTAAGTAGTTCAAATAATTTTCTAGCTATCCATGTAATAGGTGACACGAATAAAATTAAGCAAAATGTAAACTTCACTGCATAGCATACAAATAAGTTCCTCATGCGGAAGTGCTTGCTTACTTCATATCACCCAATTGCTAACCTAACCGATTGAGTCATGGCACAAACAATTAAATTCTTGTTTGTTTACGCTGCATCATCTTTATATCGTAATTGTGCCATGGCTCCAAAGTAAATTGCTATACATACATATGTTGCAATTTAGGAAACATATGGCGATAGATTTAAGAATAGCTTTGTTCGTATATGCAATATGTGATTTATTTTGTGTATAAATAGGCTACTATACTTGAATAAATTACCAGTTTTTTTCTGCTATACCCAATAGTAAGAACGTTTATTTTTTTACCTGTTATCAGCCCATAGAGAATCAAGTTCCGGCACACTGTCGGATCCAGATTTATTCCAACGATACAAGAGGTAAAACAAAAGCTTGCACTATAGTTGTACGTAGATTCAACACACTGTTGAATCTTCTACAGCCACTTGGTCAACAACCTGAGATTATCTCGGCTCAACACACTGTTGAGTTTTTCCAAATTAATTCTCATCGTCATCTTTTAATTGCAGTTCACAATATAGCATTGCGAATTTGTACATGGTCCTTCGAGCCGTCGAATCAAGTCTAAGTCTCATAACTAAGATTCAACACACTGTTAGATCTACCTGAGCAATAGCTTGAAAACGAACAATCTCATTGCTAAGATTTGACACACTGTTAAATCTAGTTCAGCTTCCACTACGAACGCCCAACAATAATTAGCGTGAATGGTTTTAACACACTGTTAGAGCTCTTCTTTTGCAAATCCAAGCAGAACATTTCCCACAAAAGAACCTTCAGAAATCTTGTCATCACAGGCCAACAGTACTATAAGCTACATCAATTAGCGTAAGGATTTTAAGACCTTGCTGCTGCAGGGCAGCATTCCTGACAAGCAAACTACATAGTTTTTCCTAATTAATGCTAATAGCACTAAAAGCTACACTGAATAACGGGAAGGGTTTTACACACTGTTAAAACTCCTCTTTTGCTACTCCAGCATAGCACCCTTGACGAAAGCCGACTTTACAGCAACTGCCGCCAATAATAGTTTGCCTGCGCTTCAATTTGCGATGTCTTCAAAACCTGAAGACATAAACCTAATCCAAAAGGAATTGGCAGAGAAAATTAAGCGTCTTTTAACAAATTTCAAGAAAGACAGAGCTGAAAGAAAAACAGAGCAATACCTGCGAGACAGGCTCAAGGAGTTGGAAGCAGTTGGGCAGATTTTAACGACCGTCATCTACAGCTAACAGATTGTGCAAAACCAGAACACGTGTATTTCACCGAAAGGTTATACGAAAAAACACACGATCTGTTTAAGCAAACCGTTGAGTTGCTAGCCAATTACCAGATTCCCAAGAAGTGCCAGCTACCAATCACCAGCACAAGTGCCTTAAAATCCACAATGACCACACCAACGTTACCAGTTACTACAACTGCGCCATCTCCTCCAGCAGTAACCACAATATCTGGAGTACCAGCAGTGAGTAACTTACGCTCACAGCACCACCACAGAATCTTGGATATAATCCTCAATTCCACACGCTGCCTAGCACATCAACATCCTGGAATCTTCAGCAACAGAACCTAGACCAAATCAGAGTTAGCAACTATCCAAAACTTCCACCAATACAAATTCCTAAGTTCAGTGGAGATTACAAAGACTGGAAGTCATTCATAGACTTTTTAAGAACGTCATCCACAACAACTTACACATAAGCAACATTGAAAAGATGCAATACCTCCTATACCTCCCTTACAGGGAGACGCAAGAAAGGTTATCAGTCATTTGCAATTGAGTAGCCAAAACTATGAAACTGCTCTGCATTTGATAGAAGCCAGATTTAATAATAACAGAAAAATCATTACAACTTATGTGAATGGATGCCAAGAATGTAGAATACAGGTCCTAAGAAGACATAATAATGCTTTATGATACCATAGTGCTTGGAAGCTCTGAAGCTTTTAAGCTACAAAACAGACGAATGCAGTCCAATTATTGTATGGAATACATAGAAAACTCAAAACGGCCAGGGCATTTCACACCACATTAAGAAACTCATGTATGATTTGCAAGAAGCAGCACAAACTCTACCAGTGTGGAGAGTTCAGAAAAAGAAACGTGGATGATAGACAAGCCCTCGTCAAACAGAAGGACATCTGCGGTAATGGTATCGTACATAACTAAAATGAAAAGTGCAAATCCAACAATCTTTGTGGAATTTGCAATAAAAGGCACCATACTTTACTGCACAAGGGCAATCAAAGTAGCCCTGCCACCCCAGGCATATCACACGTACGCCAGAATCAGACCATGAGCACAAATGTGTCTACCAATATATGCAGCGTGGACAAGGCTCAACCATCACATCCAAAGGGAAATGCTATCAGCTGTCATACCAATAAGGTGAGAATGCCTAACCGTTGCTACCTACGGCAATCATCAGAATCAAAAATACATATGGACAGTTGGAAAATTTCAGAGCATTAATCGACCCTGTCTCACAGGTATCGCTAATAACACAACAGGCGGTTCAATTTTTAAAGCTCCGTAAGGATCACATCAGAGCCACAATCTTTGGCGTTGGAGAAGCCGAGTCAGCCAGAGCGAGCAGCAAGGTGAAATTAAGTATCCAACTTAGAGATCAAACGAATTCTTATCTTTCTGTGGACGCTCTGGTTTTGCACAAATTGAACTCGCTGTTACCCGAGGCACCTGCTCCAGGTATAAATACGAAAAAATTCAAAAACATGAATTTGGCTGATCCTAAATTCTACCAACCAGGCCCAATAGACATATTGTTAGGCGCATATGTCTATGCCAAACATTATAATAACGGTTTTAAGAAGACAAAGCCTCTGGCACAGAACTGGGACGGATAATTTTTGGAAGTGTTCCAAACAGAAACAGCGAAACGCTGAAGCTAGCGAGTTTTCTATCTCTCGCAGAAATAGAAGAGAGTTTAGAAAAATTCTGGGACATTGATAACAACCACGTAAATTTGGAACAAGATAACCACTGTGAAGAACATTTTAAACATAATTACAGAAGAAATGCAGCAGGACGATACGAAGTCAGTCTGCCTTTCAAGCAAAAACTGGGGGAGCTGGATGATTGTAAGTGCATGGCAATAGCCCGACTACGGCAAATAGAAAAAAGACTGGAAAGGGAGCCAGAACTACCAGTGCAATATAATGCCTTCTTAAAAGAATATCTTGCAATGGGGCACATGAGTCCTGCCAAACCGTATGTAGGAAAATAGTCTGACGTCTATTATCTACCTCATCACGCCGTACTTAAAACCGATAGTTCCACAACTAAACTGCGAGTTGTCTTTGATGCATCGTGCAAGTCAAGGTCTGGATTAAGCCTCAATGATTTGCTTCATTGCGGCCCAAAAATGCAACAAGATCTTACACAGATCATATTAAGACGGAGAAAGCACCGCTATGTTTACACTGCTGACATCGAGAAGATGTTCAGACAGATCAACATTAAGTAGTCTGACAAGAATTATCAAAGGATATTGTGGCGACAACATTCAACAGAACCCATCCAGGAGTTCAAATTAAACACAGTTACCTACGGCACAAGTCCTGCCACGTCTCTTGCAGTAAGAACCTTGAAGTAATTAGCTACAGATGAAGGCAGCAATGTTGTGATATCCACAACCCATAAGTTTCATATTTTACTTCTTTTTCCCAAGAAGCATCATAAATAAATTTCCTATTTCTTTCGCTGAGGAAATCATTATTTTCAAGTGTAACAAAATCCATAAGATTTTGTCACACAAATATGTTAAAATTTCCACTTGAAAAAAACTATAAATTAAATTCATGTGTAACAAAATCCAAAAGATTTTGTTACACACATTTCATTGCACACGCTGTATACTTTGTATGCGATAATTAAAAACCATTTTTCAACCACTCAGCAAAATGTTCACGGTCTTATCGCGCAGCAAAGAAATTCTTGCTGACACGACAAGCACCACGCAAGTTTGAGGCAATCGAGAGGAACTCAACTCGAGGAGTTGGGATATCGTCGTGATCAAGAATAGATCAGCGCGGGCACACGGAAATTAAAATTGTACGTTAGAAAGTATACTTGAAAATTTAAAAGTGTTTGATTAATAAAATTTAGCTTATCTATTTACGGAAATTAAAATTCTTATCTATTTCCGGAAAAGTGTCTGAATAAAGAAATATAAAATAAATGCGGATATCTAATTATTGTTTTAATTCGAAAAACAAACGCGAATTACCCGAAAGAAAGTCCCGGCTCCCGCAGGTCGCTCCTCTCGGTCTGAAGGCACGGCGACCTGACGTAACAATTGGTGGCAGCGGTGCCGATACTTTATCGCGAAAAGTAATAATAAAAAGAAAAAGTTGCATATACAATGCAAGGCAACCAATTTTATGAAAATAATTGATAAAGTGGTACTGACATACATGTAACAACAGTTTTGCAAAAAAAAATCAATCAAAACAATAATAAGAAATAAAATAATTTAAATATATTAAAATTGGGTTTACTAGCTTCCCAACAGTAATCTAAAATTCGGAAAAAAGGTAAACAGTGAAAACTTGAAAGTCAGAGGTAACATTCCTGACCCGTTCTGGTATGATCCTCTGGGAAAACGTGCCCACACTGGTAGGAAGGACGAAACGTTTCTTTTGGGCAATCAGCAGAGTTCGAATTGGTAATTCTCGAGCACATTATATGATCAGCAAATCCAAGTTATCAACAGAAGTCGACACCATTAACTATACTCGTATCGACTGGTCAAGGATTGGAATTTTCATTACCAATTACAAATATATTTTTGGAAATAGTTATTAAATTATACTTAGAAATTATATATTATATTCATACTGTACTACATATGCGTAATTACATAATTTACCAGTCAACAAAAGCATGTTTGTACTTGAAAGTACAATTAATTGGAAAAAAAATTTCTGAGGATGTTTAGTGCAAATTAAATTTTTTTTTAATTACCTGATTTACGAATTTAGTGTAAAGTAAAGGCGATCAAGTGTCGGTCAGTGTCTCAAAAAAAAAAAAGAGAAAAAAAATCCTCCAATTCTGTTATTGTTAAAAAGTAAAAGGTTTTAGAGAGAGAACAATTATATGTATATATGGCAGTGAATATTCATACTCCTGATTTGAAATAAATACAATGATACTGAAAATTGACTATAAAATTTTAGCTATAAATTGAATAAAATTTGAAATACCCGATTCTGCTCTAATGGAGTTTGGCATCTCTGTGATCGAAGTGGTTTTGGGCTGAAGTTCCATTTCGATTCTCTAGCCTAAAGTTATACAATCTACGTGATTCGTATGGCTATGTCTTGTTTTAAATACAATACTGCAATTTAAAATTTTTCGGAGTGGAATATAATGCTAAAATCGACCGAACGAATACTTTATTGTTTAGTAAACCGTGATCGGTTCTATTTTGTCTTTCACTAAGTTAACAATCTTTGATTGTTGGGAGAAGCAAAGTGTGGTACCTATTTTCTCCTTCTTCCGACGGAGATCACCCAATTTTCAATTAATAAATAGAAAATTTGAGCTGATAGCTGTGCAAATATTGTGCAGCGCATTCCTCAAGGGGAACGGTGTTGTGTTTAATTTTCTGAACTAATTTGAAATTTTATCTTCTCTGCTGTCGAGTGGTTAAAATAGACGCGACGGGGGAATTGAAGAGATTTGTTTATAAACACCGGCGACGCGTACCCGCTCCTAATACTGTATTAACGCGCCAAGAAGCTCGAGAGAGAGCTACATTGGTAGCGGGTTTTCAAGAGCTACCATTTCACGATACATTGGTAGCGGGTTTTCAAGAGCTACCATTTCACGACAATTGCCGGACGAAGGAACTAAAGTCAATTTCACTGACATAAATAATCTGGTGCCAGAGTTTGACGGAAATTCAGAAAAATTAAGTAAATTTATTGCTTGTGGCAATATACTCTTTTCTTCAGCTAAGACTGAGGCAGATAAGAAGTTTTTCTTGGAAGTTTTGAAGACAAAGCGAAAAATAGGAAGAACTTGTGACAGATCTCAAAAGCCATTTTAAGCAAGAAAAATCCAGGGCTATGGCCCAAAATGAGAAACAGTGAAGGAGCTTGGGGACAGGCTCCTGCAAATGATAGGTGCTTTAAATTCCAGCACTCATACAGAGGTGGATGATGAAAGTGCAAGAAAGTACTTGCTGAAAGAAAATACCAAATTGGCAGTACAAGTTTTCGAAGATGGATTAAAGAACGGAAACCTAAAAATTCTTGTGAAAGCACACAATGAAACGGATTTACGCAAATCTATTTCATATGCTATTGAACATGAGTTGCATCTGGGAATGAATACCACTCCAACTCCAAATTTTTCTAGGCCAAGGCAAATTCCTATTTGTATGATATGTGGGAAAAGAGGCCACATTCAAGACACGTGTTATCAGAAAAGAAGACTACCTAGCATAAATAATCCCATCGTTAAACGGGAAGTACAACATGTTAGGAGCAGCGATTATATGCCTGCAAATAGCCGCCCACAAACACATAACTATAAACAATGGAACAGCGGGCGAAGGGACAACGTGACTCAGAGAACAGATTATAGACCGGCGCCCCATTTTAGCCCAGTCGGCATGCGTTCGGAAGAGCGAATGAATAATACGTTTAATAGAAACAATGCACAACGAATTAACAGGGGCGAACCAAAGATAAACCAATTCTCATTACAGTTGGAAAACGAGGAAATTCGGGAGGAAACCGTCGCGTCGGTGCTCCATCCCGAATCAAGGTCAGAGTCGACGTCCACAACAACTAACACATTTTACAAGAAACGTTATTCTAGATGTCTCACTCGAAGACACTAAAGCTGGTCTAGTGGTTAATGTGCCTTTCAGCCCTCCAGTGCAGGATATATAAGACTGCTAATTGATACGGGAGCAGAAGTTAGTTTAGTTAAACCAGAAGTGGAAAGCGAAATCACCAAAAACTTAATAAACACAGGAAAATATAATATTAGTACCATAACTGGAAAATCAGTTCCAGTTTTAGGGTCTTTCATTGGCCAGCTTATACTTTCGGATGGAAAAAGTCTTTTCACTATCGAACATACATTTTTATTATTAGAACGGGGAAGTAACCTAGACTACGATGGTCTTATAGGTGGCGACTTCCTAAAAAGATATAAATGTCAAATAGATTATAACAGAAACTGTATGGAAATAAGGTTGAATGTTCAGAATGCAGGGCAAACCGTAGAGTGTTTTGAGGAATCACAGGACGTACGGGAAGATATAAAAGCTTCAGAACCGACTACTTGTGATTGTTCGGATGCTCCGTTGCCCCAAGATAATGAAGCAGGTGGACAACGCGCAGAAACCGTGGCTCCGGTCACTTATGATAAAGTCATATTAGCACCCCGGTGCAAAACTGTAGTCAGCGTGCCATTCGGATTTCAAAAGGATGTAGTTATTAGGAAGAAAAAGATACTACCAAAAGTATATCTTGCTTCAGTTATAGCAAGACCTGAAAACGAAAGATTAAACATTCTACTTTTAAATAGTAATGAAGAAGAGGTAGAAATCGATCCGAACGGAATTAACTTAGAATTTGATGAGATTGAACAATACAGTGTAGTAAATTATCATCGAGACAGAGATCCTGTCAATGGACGACTAGAATGCCTGCAGGCTTCTTTAGATCTCAATCACTGTAATAGTGAGGAGAGGTCCTCTATAACTAATATCTGTCGACAGTACAACGACCTTTTTCATTTAGAGGGAGATGGGTTAACGTATACACATGCCATTTCGCATAAAATACAAACTCAAGTAGACAGGGCACCCCTGTATGTAAAGCCATATAGACTGCCAGACTCGCACAAGATTGAGATTCATCGTCAAGTTCAAGAAATGCTTGAAACAGGTGTCATACGGCATAGCGTGAGTCCTTGGAATGCTCCGCTAATCCTCGTGCCCAAAAAAGCAGGCAGCCAGGGTGAAAAGCGATGGAGAGTGGTAGTTGATTTCCGCAAACTTAATGACATAATTGTCGGGGACGCTTACCCACTGCAAAATATAACCGATATATTGGACCAGTTGGGAAAGTCAAAGTACTTTAGCACACTCGACTTGACAAAGGGGGTTCACCAAATTCTCGTATACGAATATGATAGGGAAAAGACTGCTTTCAGTACTCCCTTTGGACATTTCGAATACAATAGGATGCCGTTTGGTCTTAAGAACGCCCCCGCCACATTTCAGAGGCTAATGAATAATGTCCTCATTGGCATCCAAGGGATAGAATGTTTTGTCTACATTGACGATATTGTGATATACGGTTATGACTTGCAAGATCATAATAACAAATTAATTAAAGTTTTGGATAGACTCAGAGAAAGCAATCTTAAACTCCAGCCAAATAAATGCCACTTCATTAAAAGAGAGCTTGCGTATTTAGGTCATATAATTTCGGAGACAGGCATAAAACCTGATCCTACGAAAGTTAGCGTTGTGAAAACGTATCCTAGACCCAAAAAGGAAAGGGACGTAAAGTCTTTTCTTGGATTTGTAGGGTACTACAAGAGATTTATTCCTGATTTCGCAAAAATCGCCAAACCTCTTACAAAGTTACTGAAAAAAAAATGAAACATTTATTTGGGATGCACTTGCTGAAGAATCCTTCGTAAAATTGAAGGAGAAACTTATTAATACGCCAGTGTTAGCCTATCCAGAATTCGACAAAGAATTTATCGTGACAACCGATGCGAGCGATTTAGCATTAGGTGCAGTCTTGTCGCAGGGTGAAATAGGGAGAGACCGTCCCATTTATTATGCAAGTAGAACGCTTAACCCTGCTGAAACTCGTTATTCTACTACCGAAAAGGAGCTACTAGCTATAGTTTATGCAGTGAAACAGTTCCGACCCTACCTCTACGGGAAAAAGTTTACAATTTTAACTGTTCATAAACCTCTTCAGTGGCTAATAAATCTAAAGGAACCATCCTCGAGATTAATGAGATGGCGAATATTATTGGAAGAGTATGAATACGAAATAAGATACAAGCCCGGTAAAAGTAATGGTAATGCTGACGCGTTGAGTCGAATTAGAATTGAGGGAGCCGAAACTGAAAAAAGGGGGCTTTGTGTTTTAACTCGTAGCCAAAAGAAAAAGTCAAACGAATTAGGCTCAGAAGAAGAAAACGACTCAGAAAGGAAAAATATTAGTGCTGAAAATAGAACTTCGAAATCACGGAAAAACAAGAATCGTTGATTACCCAAAAAGTACGGTACAAATTTTTCTTATTGCCCTTAACCGAAACGACTGAAGAACTTAAATTGAAGAAACTCTTCCCCGACATTAATACACTTAAAGGAAATACACCAAAATGGTTAAAAAGAGATGACGAAAATTTTCATATCCTGAAAGCGAGCATACCCATAAGAACGGAACGTGATCGAAACTCAATGAAAGATGCACTAGAGAATTTCCTGAAATTGAGTAAACAAGCAAAATTAACAGTCCTACATATATCGATACCATTATGTAATGCACGTATCTTGACCGAGTTTAAAAATATACTCATGAAAATACAGACCCAGCCAGGAACAAAAATACTCCTTTATCGAGGCACGAAAGTATGTGTGGACGACCCAGACGATATCGAGCGAATACTACAAGAATATCACTTGTCTCCGTTGGGTGGACATCAAGGAGTCGCTAGAACACTTAAACGCATCAAGATGAGATATCAATGGCCCAATATGCTTAAAGATGTTAAAACATACATTCGAAAATGCGAATCATGTCAGAGAAATAAACTTAGCCAAGTAAATCGTATACCCCTGAGAATTACGACTACGAGCTCACAACCCTTTGAGAGAGTTGCGCTGGACATCGTTGGTCGTCTTCCTGTGAGTTATAAGGGACATAAATACATCCTCACTTTCCAGGATGATTTCACCAAATTTTCAGAAGCGATACCCATAATGAACGCAGAAGCTCATACTGTAGCCAAGAAATTTTTTATATTTATAGTGTGTAGACACTTATAGACCAGGGATCTAATTTTCTTAGCGCAATGTTTACCGAAGTCTGCAAGCTGCTACAAATAAGGAAAATACAAACCACTCCTTACCACCCACAAACTAATGGGGCTCTAGAGAGAAGCCACCGGACGCTAGCAGAATATTTGCGCCACTATATTAATAAAGATCCACTAACTTGGGATCATTGGATCCCATATGCTATGTTCGTGTACAACACCACACCTCATAGCTGCACAAATTATTGTCCTTACGAGCTTCTCTACGGTTACCAACCAAAAATCCCTACTACCTTAAGGCAAATACCGCAAACCATTTATAATTACGATAGCTACGCAAATGAGCTTAAGGCTCGCTTACAACACGGATATAAACTGGCTAGGGAAAGTATAACCCAAAAGAAGGACAAAGCTAAAGAGTATTACGATAAAAATACGAGGGAGAAATCTTTTAATTTAGATGATAAAGTCCTACTACGAAAACATGTTAGAAATAATAAATTTTCGGCTTTATGGGAAGGCCCATATGAGGTAGCTGAATTGATTTCTAAAGAGAATACAGGAATCAAGATAGGGAGCAAGATAAAGGTGGTCCACAATAACCACTTAAAAACATGTTATGAATGATACTATATATATACGCTTACACCATTTCACGTTATATATATCTTATAATATTACCCATACAAATAATTAAATAGCTGCGTAAATTGATAAATGGGATTTAATAGTTATAAGTCTGACCGAAATTACATTTATCCAAAGGTGTTAATGCAAATTGGCACAGTAGTTCATTATTATATTTAAACAAGCTTTCGCTTAAGCTCCTACCTTGTTATCGCTTGACTCGCAAATTTTTCGATATAAATAAAGCAGCGAATATTTGTAGTTAAAAAAAAAAACTCTTTTCAGACATGATCTGGATACTAATGCTCGTCTCAACAATCACCGCGGCGGAACCCGACGGAATAACTATTACACCTATCCATGATGCTGGAATATATTTCGAAGAATTGGGAAAGATGGAATTTTATTCCAATGAATTTGAAGCTATGGTATACTACGATTTAACCAATATAAAATTGGGCATAAAATAAGTAAAACACCATGTTGAAGAAATTACTCATTTGTGCGAGGTATTGCATGGCGAACCAGCATTTACGCAAGTATGTAATCATACCGTGACAGAGATGAACCACTTGATTTATGACATCGAACAAAAACTTGTTCTCTTAAATATTAAAAGAAAAGTAAAACGGGGACTATTCTATGGGATTGGGAGCCTAAGTAAATACCTTTTTGGCACGCTCGATGAAGAGATTGCCCGATATTACAACGAACAGATCGAGAAGTTGCAAAAGAACGATCAACATTTACTGAATCTAATAAAAAACCAAACAACAATAATAGAGACTACCGCGAATATTTTTAACAAGACAAAGAACGAAATCGATGCACAATTTATTACTCTAAATAATAAATATATAAACATAAGAGGACTCATGAATGACATATACAATGCAACCCTGGGAAATCGTATCACTGTCGAATTAGAGTCACTAACCACATTAAGTACACTCTCCATATTGAGGTATCAAGGTATAGTTAATGATTTACTTGATTTGGTAACCGACGTCAGAAACGGTAAACCACATCCTTCGATTATCACCCTCGCGCAAGTGGAATCTCTTCTAGCAACCATACGTAAAGAAATACCCAACGAATTAAAATTAACAAATGCATTAAAGGCAGCTAATCTGTTGTCAATTTACCAAATGGGAAGAATGAGTACCACAGTTTTCAATGATAAGATTCTATACGAATTTAAAATTCCTCTCCCTTATAAGGAGAATTACCAACTGTTCAAGATTCACCCCTTACCTACAATTTATAAAAACAATTTTATCTTCATTCAGCCCAGTACAGGGGACCTTGTTGTCGATTTCGATAGCGAACACTATTACGATATGAATTCTCACGAATTAGAGGATTGTTGTTTAGACGGTGAAGGACAATTCCTCTGTCAATTAAAACATCCCATATTTAATGTGAACGATGATAATGTTGTATGCGAAGTTAGCCTAATAAAACGAGAGTACTCTTCACTGCAGTCATGTGACTTTCGGTCAACAGCTCAGAATGCTTTTTGGTTGCAATTATCACAAACAAACAAATGGCTGTACTCGACGATAAATAACATGACAATTGATATTGTATGCCAAAAACTCATTACTCCTCGAACCCTAGTTGGAACGGGAATAGTAGAACTAAAAAATAACTGTTACCTGAGGACCTTACTATAAAAGCATACAATTCGGGTACAACTGAACTGAAAAGTTTCTTCGTACCCACCTTGAACCTAGAACAAATTTTCAACTAAACTGATTTAACACGAAATGTACCAAGGAAAGTAGGTATAATAAGATATTCCGCTCACAATGGGCTCAACAAATTATCGGAGTAAATAAACGCCTTGAAAAAGGAGGAACAAAATAGTCTTGAAACTACAAGTCCACACACTTTGCACCACTATGCACTAGGTTATTTGTTGTTATTGATGATTTTAATAATTATGTTTTATGTAACATATCCCAAATGGTATTGTCGCCGCATAAATCGGCAAGCCCCCAGAATTGAAATGGAAACTTTAGAAACCCCTATGCAGGAGGTCCCAATACAATTAATTCGTCCATGAAAGGTTTAATACTACCAATAATTTTTGCTAGCATACGAGCTTAAGACACGCCCGACATTTGATCTACCACATTTCTATATTTATATAATTGGTAACTGTAAAACTATTTCGAATACTGTACTTTGTAAAAAAAAAAAGAAAAAAAAATTTTTATTATTAATAACATGTAAGGTAAAACCATTTCTAATAGTGAAAAGAAAAAAAATTAATGAAAATTTTTTTAGAGATCAAGTTAAATTAAGGTTAAATCAGGACAAGACTATTAGATTATTAGTGAACTGTAATAATGAAACCGTAAATCTTCTCAAATATTTACCTGAAAATTACAAAAATCACCTAATTCTAGTACAAAAAAAAAAAACAAAAAAAAAAGAAATTAAAAAAATAAAATTTTGTTAACCAATTTGCCATAACTGATCCGTTTTTTTTTCTATTCTAAATCTTGACTTTTACGTATTTACCATAGCATTTTGTGAATTAAAACTAACTAGCATTAAATCTATGCAAGATAACAACTAAACAAAAAGAGTATAAATAAGAAAAATAATGTGGAAAAACAAATATAAACATAAATGCATTTGGTTTTCAGAAAAAAAAAAACTAGTATAATTATTAAGATAAAAATATATAAGTTCTTGTAAAAAGAGACAATTCCGTGTGCCGCATCGCTGTTCCAAGTAAAGAAAATTCGTGCCCCTCTAAGACCCAAATTTTCTTTAAATTAGGGGGATGGTGTTGTGATATCCACAACCCATAAGTTTCATATTTTACTTCTTTTTCCCAAGAAGCATCATAAATAAATTCCCTATTTCTTTCGTTGAGGAAATCATTATTTTCAAGTGTAACAAAATCCATAAGATTTTGTCACACAAATATTTTAAAATTTCCACTTGAAAAAAACTATAAATTAAATTCATGTGTAACAAAACCCAAAATATTTTGTTACACACATTTCATTTTACACGCTGTATACTTTGTATGCGATAATTAAAAACCATTTTTCAACCACTCAGCAAAATGTTCACGGTCTTATCGCGCAGCAAAGAAATTCTTGCTGACACGACAAGCACCACGCAAGTTTGAGGCAATCGAGAGGAACTCAACTCGAGGAGTTGGGATATCGTCGTGATCAAGAATAGATCAGCGCGGGCACACGGAAATTAAAATTGTACGTTAGAAAGTATACTTGAAAATTTAAAAGTGTTTGATTAATAAAATTTAGCTTATCTATTTACGGAAATTAAAATTCTTATCTATTCCCGGAAAAGTGTCTGAATAAAAAAATATAAAATAAATGCGGATATCTAATTATTGTTTTAATTCGAAAAACAAACGCGAATTACCCGAAAGAAAGTCCCGACTCCCGCAGGTCGCTCCTCTCGGTCTGATGGCACGGCGTTACAGCAACTATCCAATAGCAAGAGAAATACTTTCTAATGATTTCTACGTGGATGATATGCTTTCAGGTGCTGATACCAAATCAGATGCTCTACAATTACAGGAACAGACAATTGCATTGCTACGAGCTGGGGGCTTTAATTTGCGGAAATGGACGGCTAACGATGAGGGTCTTCTGAGAAACATACCAGAGGAAATAATAGAGCAAGGGATCATGGAGATTGAAGAGCACGATACAATAAAAACCTTAGGAGTTCATTGGAATCCAATCCGTGATGAATTCCGATTTAAATTAAAGACACATGGAGCAAGCTACAGCATAACAAAACGAACACTGCTATCAAAAATTGCCTCCATTTTTGATCCTTTGGGTTGGCTCGCTACCGTAACCATAACAGCGAAGCTGACAATGCAGTCATTGTGCAGGGAACAAAACAGACTGGGACAAAGAAGCACCCTTAGAAGTAAGAAGGCCTGGAAAGGGCTTGAAAAGGAGCTGGGTGAACTGGAGAAAATCACGATTCCTCGAAACAATGAACTCCAGCTTCACGGCTTTCATGATGCTTCTGAAAAGGGTTGCGCTGCTGTTGTGTATTCTCGTACTACAGACTGGCAATGGAAAACTCACGTTACAATGCTCACAGTCAAAACTAACGTAGTTCCTTTAAAGCAAAAGATCTCTCTCCCACGGTTAGAGCTCTCTGTTGCCTCATTATTAGCAAATCTGCTTACAGCGGTAATAAATATCTTGGACCTACAACCAGTCGATATATTTGCATAGTGTGATTCTGAAATTGCATTAGCTTGGATAGCCAAGAATCCAACAACAGGGTAGCCGAAATACAAGGCCATTTTCCCAAGAATATCTGGAGACATGTTCCGTCTCGCGATAATCCCTCAGATGCAGCAACAAGAGGAATCAGTCCAAAGAAGCTAGCCACTCACGACATTTGGTGGAGAGGTCCACTGTGGCTATCACAAACCCCGGAAGCACAAGTGAAATTAAAGTTGCAAAATAAAGAAGAGAGCATGAGGCATTTTCAAGTGCTAACCAGCCAGGTATTCAATTCAGAAATATTTACATGTTCTACTTTTACTCGCCAATTGAGGGCGATGACATACTACAGAAGATTTTTTGGCAATTGTCGCCGATCAATGCCGCTGCGAATCTCCTAGTAATTCGAATCACACCAGCTCCACCGTTTTCCCACTGTTGCATAGATTACGCTGAAATTACAGCAAATGATGGCACGGTATGGAGTTTCATTCTGCCAGGAAGCCCACACCTTGGTGTTGTGGGCACCACCAAAAATGGACAAGGATCTAAAGGAAGCAATCACACAGTCAACAAAATATGTTGCTGAAATTACAGCAAATGATGGCACGGAATGGAGTTTCATTCTGCCAGGAAGCCCACACCCTGGTGGGCTGTGGGAGTAAAATCTGTGAAGACTCACCTTAAAAGGGTACTAAGTGAAACACTCCTAACCTATGAGGAGTTCACAACCGTCATTTATCAAGTGGATGCATGCCTGAACTCTAGACCGATTGGCCAACAATCAAGTGATCCGCAGGATCTTGAGGCATTAACTCCAGGACACTTTTTAATAGGCCGACCCTTACTAGCACCACCAGAACCTGACATTACGAATACTGTTTGTATAGCGAAGGAACTCTTTTGTTCTCCGCTAGAGTACAAACATTTTGGTGACCCCGACGTGATACAGGCACATTGATGTATCATACAATCAGCCATTTTAAGAAGACAACTTCGAATCTTTGGTAGACGATAGCCTCAATCAACATGGATCAATTGGCAAGCCAGCAACAAGCAACTGGCAAAGAGATCCAGACCATAATAGAAAATTACAGGAAAGATTCCTCAAGCCGAAAAGATCTGCCTTACTTCAAAGAAAGATTGCGCAGACTACAAGAGGCATGGGATAAATTCGAAGATACAGACAACATTATAAGAACCCAGCATGGAGAAGAGTTGCAGCATCAATACTTCGTGAAGGATTATTATAATGCTGTCAAAGAAATCTGCGAAGCTTACCAAGAGCAGATGGCGAATTACATAGATGCATTGGAGGCTGGATCAACGCCGATAATAAAAAAGAACAATAGCACGAAGCTTCCTATTATTGAGAAGGAAACGAATGCACCATCGCAGTCTCTGGATCAGAATAAGCAACAAGATGCACTCAAGATAGACGCCCAGTTTGAATCAGACAAAATGATTATCTCCCAAGATGTTCATAGAGTAATAAGGAAACAAAAGGGAGTCATGCAATCTTTAAATCGACTCCTCACCAGTCTTACCAATGAAGATCAAAAGCAGTCTCAACAGTATTATGAAGTGAAGTTAGAGACAATCGATCATTATTGGGCTCAAATCGAACAATACACCACTTTGGTATGGGAGCTAACTGAAGATCCAGCCACAGTAGGATATATCATCGAGGATTACCTTGAATGGGAGGAACGCATACAGCAGGCAATCATTTCGCTTAAACAAAAAATGAATAATTGTCACCTGCAAGCATCCAAGACGAGTTCAACAGATAATGCAAGCATTAAGCTCCCAAAAATAACTTTGCCTAGTTTCGATGGTGACTACCTAAAGTGGACACAGTTTCGCGACTTATACGAATAACTAATTCATTCCCAAGGTATAAGCAAGGCCCAAAAAATGTTTTACTGACCAGCAGCTTAAGTGGTGAAGCAAGAGCATTAATACAGCATCTTGCAGCAACTGAGAACAACTACGATACAGCCTGGGATATTCTTCAGTCACGCTACGAGAACAAAAGATTGCTATGTACAGCACTTCTCAATAGATTTTTAGCTCAACCAAATCTTCAACATGAATCAGCACCTGGATTGAAGAGTATTCATGATGTCACAAAGGAATGCATCCATGGTTTGAAGAACTTGAACTTGGGGATTGCTACAGAATCTTGGAGTCCATTACTTGTGCATCTGATCATCAAGAAGTTTGATAAAGATACTCATTCACTTTACGAGCAATCTTTGGAATCGCCAAGAGAGCTACCCACAATCAATCAGCTAATGAAATTCTTGGAGATGCGATTTCAAACATTGGAAGCATTGCGAAGAAGCAAACATACATTTGGGCATGGCTGTCGTGTAATACAGAAATCATTCACGAACAATTCAAGAACAGCAACCTAACTTTGACAAGGGTCAGCATTTGCGTCATATGCAAGAAAAACCACCCTCTGTACTCGTGTAAAGAGTAAACATCCAACAAATCGTTGCAGCATTTTGAAAAAACACAATTTGTGTATTAATTGCATGAAGGAAGGCCATTCAGTCACACGCTGCACTTCAAAAAACAACTGTGCCAAATGCTCCAAAAGGCAAAATACACTGCTACACGTGGATACGACAACGAGACATTGCAAGACTGACCAATCTGTATGGTCAAGTACACAACGCAATCCAACGAACAACAAGGAAGTCATGCGATCTCCTTCACACAGAAACCAGCGACATGGTAGCTAAGAAGACAATCCTAGCTGCCCGCACTACTCAACTTGACTCCACCCATGTACTGTTAGGAACAGCTTTAATAGAATTAGTCAACCAAGAAGGAGCTGTAGTACAGTGTCGAGCTATTCTTGATTCCGGGTCGCAACTAAACTTCATGACGGAAGATCTAGCAAGAAAACTGGGCGTCAGACAAGTTACAGAAGTGATGTACATCAGTGGCATTGGAGAGCATGCCCACATGGCACAACATCGTGCAAACGTGCTTTTACGCTCAAGAGTAAACAATTTCTCAACTCGTTTGGAAGCATTTGTTTGTTCTACCAAATATTACGGCATATCAACCCGACCGTATACTCGACATCAACTCTTGGCCAATTCCACACAATATCCAATTGGCAGACCCAGAGTTCAATAAGCCTGGTCGGATTGAATTTTTAATAGGTGCTGAGCTTTATTACGAACTATTGTCCATTGGACAGATTAAGCTCGGTCCAAACCTACCAACATTGCAAAACACTGCGTTTGGATGGATCTTTTCAGGAGCGATCCGAGCAAAGCAACCTGCTTTAGCGACATGTGGCATTTGCAGTGAAAGTGAAAGAACTGACAATCTCTTGGAGAAGTTTTGGAAGCTAGAAGAAATTGATTCTTCGGACGAAAGCTCAATCCTAACAGCAACAGAACAGAAATGCGTAAACCATTTCCATCAGAATGTCAAAAGAACCAGAGAAGGAATATTTGTCGTGAAATTAGCTGCTCAATTGACTCAACGTGTTGTAAGAGATATGAAGTTGAATAGTTAAAAGATCTACTATTGGACAGATTCAGAAATCGTTCTCGCGTGGATTAATGCAGAGTCTTCTTCATTTCATACTTTCGTCGCCAATAGAGTAGCTTCTATTCAGAGGCAAACGAACACAGAGCAATGGCGACTTGTGAAATCCATTGAAAACCCCGCAGACCTCGTATCCCGTGGAATACCCCCAGAGAAATTGAAGAACTGCAACATTTGGTTTTATGGACCACCATTTTTACATGGCTCAGACCAGATTTGGCCGTCTAACTATTCCAAAGTGGACACTGATCTGGAAAAGAAAAAATCTAAGATCGTGTTAACCGCCTCAAGAAAATGCTCACCATTCAGCCGTATCATCAAGCACGGAAATTCACTCAAGAGGCTGCAGAGAATAATGGCATACATTCTAAGATTTATTTATAATGCAAAGCCAAAAAATCAACATAAAAGGGGCGAGGCTTCAATAAGCATTCAGTAATTGGAGGAAGCGCTCATGGTAATCTTAAAAGAGGTACAACAAGAAGGATTCATGGATGATATCAACCCACTAAATCGAACTGGAACGGCTAACAATAGTAGTTCATTATATAGCCTCGCACCATTCATTGACGAGGAAGGTGTGATATGAGTAGGAGGAATGCTAGAACACTCAAATCTATCATACGAGTCAAAACATCCAATATTGCAGCCTTGTAGTCACCCAGTCACTAAGCTACTAATGACAGACATTCATAACAGCAACCTTCATGCTGGCCCCCAAACCTTACTGGCACTTACACGACAAAGGTTTTGGCCAATCAGGGGGAAGACTATTGCCAGATCGATCGTGCAGAACTGTGTTCGCTGCAACAAGGTCAAGCCCAAGCTCATGACTCAGTTAATGGGAAATCTCCCCGCAGCCAGAGTTCAACCCGCTAGACCATTTATTAATTCCGGAGTGGATTTTTGCGGCCCCATTTGAACACACTTCAAATTAAGAGGGAAACGCCCTCAAAAATCATATATCGCAGTATTCTGCTGTTTCGCTACAAAGGCGACGCATCTAGAAGTAGTGAGCGATCTGACGACAGAAGGATTTCTCGGGGCACTTAAGCGGTTTATAGCGAGACGAGGGCATTGTCTGAACTTATATTGTAACAACGCCACAAACTTCGTAGGAGCCAGAAATCAGCTGAATGAGCTTCAAGACATCATACACTCAAATAGATCTCAAGAGAAGATTACTTCAATGTGCCAGGGAAAGGATATGGAGTTCCATTTCATCCCACCACGCGCCCCGCATTTCGGTGGATTATGGGAAGCAGCAGTAAAATCAGCAAAATCCCTACTATACAAGGGTGTCGCTGCAGCTTCTCTGACATATGAAGAGTTAACTACACTCACATCTGAGATCGAAGCCATAATGAATTCGAGGCTATCGTCCAATCCGAATGATCTGACAGCATTAACACCCGGAGACTTTCTTGTGGGGGAGCCCCTGACTTCAAGAATTGATCCACATTCAAGTACACAACAAGTGGGTCCAGTGGGAAGATGGAAGATGGTGTCGCATATAAGGCACGAATTTTGGCGTCGATGGTCTCACGAATACCTATGTGAGCTGCAGCAAAGACACAAGTGGAAGCAGCAATCCGTGAACGCTCGCCCTGGCATGAAGGTGCTAATCAAAGAAGATAATTTGCCACCCCTCAGATGGCAGCTCGGCAGGATTACCCAAGCAATTCAGGGAAAGGACGGCTTGGTTGGAGTTGCTGACGTCAAAACCACGTCTGGAACTCTTAGAAGACCTAAACATAAACTAGCACCTTTGCCAGTAGACGATAAAGATGACGTACGAGCGAATCAAACACAGGAAAGGTTTCCAAGACGCAGAGCTGACAAAGATCAAGAGGACGCAAGTCCAGGACCTGCCAAAATGTCACGACGTTCGGCAAGCTCTGCACTCACCACGCTCCTATTCACGTGCCTCATATTGCCGTTTCTAGGAAATTCAGCAGTAGAAATATCGCCGCTTAAATCTCAGCCGGGCATATATTTCGAAAACTTAGGCTCTACCCATTTGATCTCTAATGAGTGGAATCTAGTGGTGTACTACGACATGGACAATTATTGGAAGGAGTTCAACAGCATTAGTAATGGCATCAACAAACTACAAAAGATCTGTAACATCTCAACAGAGACATTCTACTGCTCGCTGATTCTGAAGCAATTCACGATCATACAGAACGAATTGATCAGCAATAATGAACTACTCTTATCAAATCCAAGGAAACGTAGTGCTAGAGCCCCATTGGATATAGTAGGGAGTATAGCCAACTCTCTATTTGGAGTCCTTGACTCTGAATATGCAAAAAAGATGGCCTCCGCTATTAACAATATCAGAAACAACGACGATCATTTGTTAAGCTTTATAAAAAATCAAACATTCTTAATTGATTCTACTGCCAACATTTTGAAGAAGGACGAAGAAATATCAGGCACCAGTTCAATGAGGTAGATTTTCGGCTACGTTAAATAATCAATAACATCAACAACACCACAGAAGAGCTTCATCAACAAAGGCTAGCACAGCTATTTATGTCATCAGTCATACAGTTAACGTTAATGACACCAGCAACTTTAAGGCTCCCAGGGAATCGCGAAACTTTGACTCAGATCTACAGTTTGATGACTGTACAAAGTCGAGTCGCCGACAAATACGTAATATTCAGAATCAAATTGCCACTGTTTGCATATGAAGATTCGAACTATTTCGCATCATTCCTGTTCCAGTGGCAATCAATAACACCTTCATGGCTATCAAACCTTCGGCTGATTTCATTGTAATTAACCTGCATCGGGACCAATACTACCCGCTTAGCGAACAAGAATTAGCCACATGTGAAACTATGGAAAAGGCTACTTACTTGTGTAAACAGAAACACCCTATATTCAGAAGGGTAGCCAACATCAGCGCCTTTGAAATGAGTTTCATAAATCAGGGAAAACCTTCACCGAACTGTCAGGTAATGGAGACTGAAAACAGTCCCAAGTGGATACAATTATTTAATCCCAACCGATGGATTTACTCATTAAAAGGAAAAACCTCCATAAATGTGGTATGCCAAAAAACTGTATCAACGCAGATGCTTGAAGGATCTGGAATTCTGAAAATTCAGAGCAATTGCGCAATAAAGCAAGAGCTCATTACAGTTCAAGCCCACAATGTCTACCCGAGCGCGATGCGAACATCACTGCTGCCAACGGAGAATCTGGGGGATCTTATTTCATCAAAGCGTCTGAAAGAACTGCAGCACAGCCCTATAGGCTATCAAGCTCACTCGGATGAGCTCAAAAAATTAAGCGAGGGTATTGCCGAACTACAAAGAAACCAACCGTTACCAAACGAAATCAAGCCAGTCGATGTTCATCATTTCACCTTAGGCTATTCAGCACTTGTCATTGGACTACTTATTGCCGCCTGCTTGATATACAGGTGGGCAAAACAAAAATGCAGCAAGTCTGGACTGAGCAAAGCTATACCCACAAGGAGTTCTGGAGAGCCTTTCACAATTAGCATCCGTGATGAGGAAGTTTGAACAAGCTGTTCAACGCGGGGAAGATGTTCAGGCAGCATAACATACATACATACAACAACGCTTTTATTGCATGCAATAATTTCCATATAATTTGGTCATAATATAATTTGTCCAATTTCTTGCATTCTTTCATTTCTTCAATTCAAAGTATCACAATAATTTTGTATATTCAGCAGTTATAAAAAATATTTCATTAATTGTAAATAAGTTCAATTCACTCGATTTGGAAATGTCAGCATTTTTTCGCACAAATAAATTTTTAGCAGTATTAAATTTCGTCTGGAAATTCTTTCCGGCGCGACTAAAAATGTACAATCATTCGCTTATTTGTAATAATCAGCAAATTAATCATATAAAAAGCCGATAATGGAAAATAAATAATTTATTAAGTTTTGATTTTCAATAGAAAATGTGTTTCTACTATACGTCGTCTCTATTTGTCTCTATTTCATACACTGCGCTAATTATAGGCAGTGTAATCAGCAGTTCAAACAGTGTAACGGTCCAAGAACCCTTGCACAATTCCTCAAGGTACTGGTCCATGAACCAGTGCCATATTTAAACTACGACAAGAGTCCAAGTACAAGAACTTGTACTCTAGCGGAGAACAAAAGAGTTCCTTCGCTATACAAACAGATACAAAGGTGAATGACAAATGGAAACAGCTTACAAAATACCACCAAGAAATTTGGCAAAGATGGTCTGCGAAGTATCTAACAACGCTAAAGCAGAGAAGCAAATGGAAGACCAAGAGGGAAAATCCCAACATTGGTGAACTAGTATTGGTCAGGGACGATAATCTTCCACCGCAAAAATGGGCGTTGGGCCGAATTGTCGAGCTCCATCCTGGCGAAAATAACGTCGTGCGCATTGTATCCATACAATACAGAAACGGCATCAAGAAAAGACCGCTGGATAAATGATGCCAACTCCTCTTAAATATCCATGAGTCCGAGGCACAAACACCGTCACTGAAGGTAAGCACAACAGTGACTACCATTTCAGATTCTGAATCTAGACCTCGTAAAAGGCCGCAAAAGCACGTGCAACATATAAACTCAACCAGCCCAGACAATCCAGAACTACTGAAGGATAACAATACTCAAGAAGCCCTGAACAATATCGGCTCACCAATTAAAATAAAAAGGGGAAAAGTAGCACCTTGCACTTGGGCAGCAAAGTCCCTGCACACCACGTGGTTAATTCTGTACATAGAAAATTTGGGACATGCACAAGTTAAAAGGGGGAACACGACGCTACAGATAACCTTTCCTACAGATGAAGCCATTCAAGACCAGGAAAAAATTGACAACACTTGGGAACGTGTAAAAGATATGTGCGAAAAGAGTAAGATCCTTACGGATATAACTCACTGTGAAGTCATATTTCAGCATTTATCAACCAAACGACAAGGTTTGCTCAAGTCCACCAGTCAAATCATCACCTTTATCCAGCAAAAGCACCGAAGCAGGAGAGGCATTTTTGGTAGGCTACTCACAGGTATATTTGGAGTAAATGATGAAGTCTATTCAGAGATAGAACATCTTCAACACAACCAAGAACACATCTTGCTATCAACCAGCCAACAGGTTCCCTTTCTCAATCAAAGAATAAACCGTTCGAACACGATCATAGAAGAGACGCTTAAACACTTCGATGCACGATTGGAAAAGGCAATTGGCTCCATAAATGAGATGGCCACTTGGTACTCTACTGCAGATCACAATAGAGTCAGCATTGTTTTGTCGATCTACATCAGTGCTGAAAATAAACGCACTACATGAGCACGCGCACATCGTAGACTTTATAACATCACAATACATCGACGAGTTAATTAAAAACGTCTCAATAAAGCTTGGCGCTGATCTTCTTATCGACAGAACACCTCAGCACCGTCTAGAAGTTAACGCAACCAACAGCACGCTGAAATTATATGGCTACTTAAGCATCATAGAAAAGAACTTGTACGTTTTGATGCACATCACCTCAATACCTCAGATATTAACAAATGACTTTTTCGCAGTAGCCAACCTAAAATCTTCTACCTTCGCCGTTACTTTCAACCATGAAACCTATTTCAACTTACAGGAAAAAGAACAAAGGCATGCAAGATATCCGGATCCCATGTCTACCGTTTCGGTCCGACAATTATTCATAATATTAATAACAGTCCACCCTTTGTCATAGATGAGATCTACGGTCGTCACACAAAAAACATGTGTGAAATGCAGCACCTAATGGAATTGTCTGGAAAACACCTGGTTGTATATTACTATGACGGTATGTAAAGGAGTAAGAGAAGAGATTCTAATAAACACCACTGGCATCATACATCTCAACGACGGTTGCTTCATCAAGACCAAAGAAGTTACGCTTAAAACTACCATAGATGAAAGGTTTGATGTCATAACGAGTCACATCATGGAAGCGCCACCAGTAGCAGCATCACTGATTTTCAGCAAGGCCCTTCGAATGCTTCAGCCGGGGCTCTTGATTCGTCCAAGTGAGCAATTCCTGGACTACAGCTTACATCCCAACCTGCTGCAGATGAAGGACGTCCAAGGGAAATTCATGGTGTATTCGATTTCAACAGCCACGGTTTTTATAGTAGTACTTGTTATTGGGCTACTTGCATACAACTACGGCATTCCACTCAAGAAACTCTGCACCACCTGCAAATACCCGCCAAGTAAACGATACAAGAGGTAAAACAAAAGCTTGCACTATAGTTGTACGTAGATTCAACACACTGTTGAATCTTCTAAAGCCACTTTGTCAACAACCTGAGATTATCTCGGCTCAACACACTATTGAGTTTTTTTCAGATTAATTCTCATTGTCATGATTTAATTGCAATTCACAATATAGCATTGCAAATCTGTACAAGGATACACAAAAAAATTTAAGACAAGTATTTCACTACTATATTTTATAAAACAATTGAAAAACACAATGGTATTGTATATTCGCGGGGCGATTTAAAGAATATTACAATTTACAAAACTTATCACTTGAAAAACATGAAAATTATTTAAACTTCGCGAAGCGATTCAGTAAGTATTACAATTGAAAACTAAATGAAAATATTTTGAATTTTGCGAGGCGATTTTAAAAATATTACAATTTAAGAGGTTACTCCTCGACGGGCGAAAAGACGACTCGCCGAGGATTGGGCTTGCTGCCCCCAGCTACCCATGAAAGCTTTTTTTGTTTTTATTACTTTCCCACGACGTTGAAAATCGTACGCGGGGGAGCACAAAATGTTTTGATGCAGTGTGAATGCATCATGAAAAAAACTGAAATCTGATATGCACTTGTTTCGTTGACATAAATAGTCGAAGAGAATAATTGTATGTATGTACATATGTACATACAATTAGATTAGTGGAGTCAAGTAATGTACGTATGTACAGTATACATACAAAAAAGAAAAGCAGGAAGACACTGTATGTAGGTAAGTATGCATATCGTGAGAATAGAATGTATACCTGATAATAAAATGCAATTTATGAATTTTTAAATGCAGTTGGAATTAAACTAAAATTAAATTAAAATATTTTTGATTTCAGGATCATTTCTGTGATACATCAATATATTATATAGGACAATATATTGATGTATTGACCTTTTAGTTGTGATTTGGGGCATTGGGTACCTGAGTCACAACATAGGCATAAAAGCGGCATTTGTTCATAGCAAAAGCTTTGAAATCACGCCCGTGTTATCTCAATTCCTGTCGTGGCTATCCAATCTAATATTTCTTTAAACTAGAACTGAACTTCCAGCCGTTCCTTTTCCGAGTCCTTTTTAGCTCGAACACGCTCCTCAACGCGCAGTTACCAATCCTTGCTCATCAAAAAAATCTCGGCACATCACAATCATCGAAGCGCTCCGTTTTCATTAACTTTCTCGGAGTCATATGAAATTATTAATCAACACTACCTTTAACTTATTTTAATTTTAATTAAAAGTTCTTGACGATCCGAACCTTACTTTTCACACATCTTCTTCATCACCCCACCAGCCTTCTTCCTATTTTTCTTTTTTGTCATTCACTCTGCCAGAGCTTACTCGTACCGTCGTATCAAAAATGGCAGCAACGTCCCCGTGTGGGTTCGACCTAATTTGTCGCTAGATGACTGAGGCACACGATGCAGCATACTGCTTATAAGCCTCTACAGACGTACTCAGTAGAGAATTATGGTGAAGGGATATGTGAATGTATCTGTTCAGTCCATGAGAAAAACGGATGCAGGCATTGAAAGCGAAATTCAGCTTTCTCCTACAGATCGAATCTAAGTTAGGGAAGACAATGCTTCCACTTGTGAAATAGGACAAGCGAAGTGCCTTCACCAGCCGAGAAATAGCAGGAGACAGAATCTTGCAGATAATCACAACCTTCGAAGTATGCCATAAATCTTATCTAATGTGGCTATAATGTGGTCGCAGAAGGTCATACAAGTGGTGAAAATGATTCCTAGGTTTCGAACACAAGTGACGTAAAATAAAGCTGTTCCATTTAGAATTACAGTTGGAAACTGTGAGACATCCAGCCTCTAACTATATAGTTAAAATCATGTAAAATAATTTATTGAAAGTTAAAAATAAGGCTCTTGGACAACTCAGAGATTCTGTTCATGTCTGTGTTAATTCTCTCGATACAATCCTCTATTAGACCAACTGGGCTCGCCAGATATATGTATTTTGGAGTCTTCTATTACAATGGGCGGCAGATAATTTATGTACATACCAAACAATAATCTTAAAATATAAGTATTATGCATTTAAAAAAATGATTCATATTGTATAGGGGCGGAAAGCGTAGAACAGTAGACCGCTTGCAAAGAAAAGTTGTCATCCGGCCAATTTTTCTTATCCTGGCGAGATATCGTAGTGTACCAAATTTTGCAGATACTACCTACGCTGAGTTTCACGGATCTTTGAGTTAACCTTTTTTCTTATTGCTCTAAAGCAATTGTGGCCATCCATAATCCTAAGACGTAATAAAATTCACACATTAAAACCCGCACATATCGGTACTGGTATCATTTTCAAAGCCAACAGAACTATCTGTGTGTTGCCCTTCTACCTTAAACGTTCAGTTAGAAAAATAAGAAATAAAAGCAAAATCGAAATAACTCGACCAGTAATAATGCACTTATTTGAAATTCTATATTTTATTTATTGTAAATCATTATTTAAATAAATAAGACAGCAAAAATACCTAACACTACAATTTACTTATGACAAGTATATTGTGATAGTGAAATGAAAACATAATGCACCAACAAAATTTTATATTTTAATTTAAAAAAGTAAAATATATCACAAAAGCTAAATGCGATCAAAAAACATATGTAAAAACCGCAAAATTAAATTAAAAAACTTTAAAAGGACAAGCAATCATCAATGCATTCAAAATTAATACTTTGATATTAAGAGATACTTCTTATCATGAAACTCTCTAAGAATAAAATTGTGAAGACTTGCTAGGATATATTTCATGATTTATAATCATTTATTTTCCTATATGTACCTCCTGGTTGTTGTCGGACGTGGTACTCCAGAAGTTCTAGGTCTTCCAGATTTTGTACGAACTGGTTCCGATACACAATTAGTGTTATAACTCAAATATACGTGTGAGAGATCCAGGAATTCGGACTGCAAGAAAAAACACGTATAATTTAATAATTAGTATTATGAAAGCAGTTTTATTCTATCGCCTGGAAAATTTTATGGGAATTAAAGTAAATCATGAAATGTTTACATAAGCAATCCTTACCTCTAGCTAAATGTATTAAGCTATTAGTTGGGATATCACCCCACTATATTTCAACTCTGAATTTTAAGTCGAATATAATTATTTACAAATATTTAAATTAAATTAATGATTTATTTACAAATCCCAAATTAACTACTTTTCTTTATTATTTTCGGTAATTTAATTAAAATTAATATCATTCTGGTGGTATTAAAGATATCCAGATTACAGAACTTTTCAACAAATAGATAAAAAGTTTCCATATAGCCCCATGTTCAATATAGGATTTAGGAAGTTGAAGGAGAATATCTTTCATTAAAGTTAGAATAGAGCAGCAGAGAAGCATTAAACACATTTTAAGATAATTTTAATAAAAAATAATATGTCAAAATTGCAAATTGTAAGCCACTGTAAGAAGAATTATCGACAAAAAAAAATTAATTTATTAATAGCGAAAAATGAACAGAAAATTTGTTTATGAGAATTTAACAATGAAAATGAAGGAGACATTCAATAAATAACTACCAACCTCTCTAGCACTGGGCTTATTTTCTGGAATGTGCTTCCTCATATTGTTCCCGGTGTATGCAACACATTTCAATTGCCATTCACCAATATCTTCATTCCAATGAGTATATCGCTCGATCATTGTCTGAAGAAAATTTTTTATTAAAACTAATAATAATAATTATAAAAAACTTATTTACTTACCTGATATTCTTTAGGAATATATGAATTTAAAACTAGCTCACATAAAGCTAGTTCCCGAGATAAACTACGAATATTCTCGTAAATACCTTCTTTTTCTCGTTGATGCTCTTGCTGCTGATCAGCTAATTCAGCTTTGACGCTCATTAACATTTGCATGACACGATGAATTTTTTTGGTTTTCCCAATGCATGCATCTTGTAGACTAGAATATCTTTCTTCAATATCAATTCTTTCAGTCTGTATACATTAGGAACGATTTTAATTATGTCAAGAGATTTCATTACTTTTACTGTACCTCCTTTTTTTGAAGTGATTTTCGAAGCTCCTCCTCTGCCTTTTCACGTTCCTCTAATTCAGCAATTGAATTTTCAAGTAACTTTTCTTGTACCTGAGCCTTTTCCAATAAATTTTCACCACCTACTAAAATTTTTGTCTCCAATGACATAAGTTTCACCCGTAACTGTTCTTGTTCTGATCTGTAAATGAAAAAGTATATTTAATTTTGAAGAAAACGAGATTTTTCTTATTATGTAGTCGGAACGGAATTGAATATAAAATTTCATAAATGTACCATCATTGAATTATATAAGAACCTGAATTCACAAGTTGGGTCCTTCTGCAGAAATGCTTCTTTAAGCAACATTTACACTGATACTGGAGAGCTGCTAATAGTGATTAAACTACACTCCCATATAAAAAGATAGCACACCCTTGAAATTTGAAAAGATCAAAAAACTAAATTTTACGTGTTTATGACCCATTTATAAAGACACTTCTTTTCATGAATTCCGCTGAACATCGTGATTAAGGAACTGCAGGCAATAATACTAAAATTAAGCCTTGCACAAAGATAGCACGGTTTTCTTTTCATGTGTAGTAAGTAGTAAAGCAATGCGCTTCGTTGTCAAAAAATAACAAGTGTAAAATGGGGAGTGGAATGAAACTGAAGAAAATGAAGTGAAATGTATTGCTAAGTTTCGAAAAGAAGTATGGTCCATCTCAAAGATAACATCATCAGTGAAGAGAAATAGAAAAGCTGTGAAGAATGTGCTTAAAAATGCTAAAAAATATGGGGAAAAGAAAAACCCTGACAGACTATGTGTTATTGGAGCGGAAAGGGTGGAAAATTCTCAGAATTGCATCAAATTCTGCGCTCACCGCAGGGAAATCATAGTGAAACCCCCTTTAACAATTGGCCATAAGGAAACCAGATTAAAATTCGCAGATCACATTCGTTGGAATAAAAATCGGCGCATAGTGATTTTTACAGACGAAAAAAGTTCAAAAGTTGATTTGAGGAAAGAAGGTTCGATCATGGTATACACAGAAATTGGTGCCTTGAAATTTTTCACCTGAATATCATAGAAAACCTATGGGGAAAACGATCTTGCTTGGTTTGCCGAAAATCGTCAATATAAAACCGCCGATGCCTTAAAGAATCATGTTCGGATCAAATTCCACGAGGATATTTAATAACATTATAAAAAAATGGAATGTTAGAAGTAGTGAAAAATAAACGGGTGCTCCACCCATTATTGAGAATATAATTTCAATCTTATTTTAAAATCCTTTTTTAATCTTTCCTTAGCTGCCGCAATTTTGGTATTATTGACTGTAGGTCGTTAATCACGTGGTTCAGCGTCATGAAATTTTCAGCAGAATTCAGGACAGGATGTGTCTGTGTTAAAGGGTAAGGTTAAAGCAAGTAACATTTTGTTTGTTGATCTATTCAAATTGCAAAGTTTCAAGGATATGCTATCTTTCTTTTTGTGCAAAAAAATGATTGAACTTTTCGACCCTGCGATCAGAGAGGTCTCATCGGTATGGTTATCTCTGATCGCCTACCATAGAATTGGTGTGACCTCCATCATTGAACTACTATGGTAGGCGATCAGAGATAACCATACCGATGAGACCTCTCTGATCGCTGGGTCGAAAAGTTCAATCATTTTTTTGCACTTAAATGCATTTTTGTAAATTTATTGAAATTATTTTCAATAAATTTCAGTCTGTTAGACGAAAAATCTTCTTCGTATCTTTCTTTTTGCTTGGGAATGTATGAATTTGTAACACGTGTAATGCTTTGGCTTCAAATTGGATGTTTCACACTTTTACTAACAAAATCAAAAGTCAAAAACTCGATTTAAAAAAAAAATGATTAAAATAAATAAGTAGGGAATAAGTGAAATTTTGAAACTTCTAGAGAAATTTGTGGTTTGTATTTCCTTCAGTGAATATACTATTAGCTTCTAACTCTATTCTAATATATTCGCTGGACGAAACACACACACCACAAGTTTTTGAGAAAATTCAAATCTCATAAAATCAATTAATAATATATAATATTATATAATAATTTTATTATGATTTTTATTATTTAAATCAAAAATAAATATTAATTGTTAATTGTTATTTTTTAGATAAAAAATAATTATTATTTTTAATTTCAATTTTTATAGTCGGAGATAATAACTATTTTTAATTTTGAAATTTTTTCATCGGAAATAAAAATTATTTGCTAATAAAATTATTTAATTATTTGATGATTGTTATTATTTAATACATAAAAACAATGTGATGCTGGTGGTTTTATACATATAGATATGCCACCAAATCTGGTTCCTCTTCTCGACAGATGGTCTTACATGTACCAAATTAGAAAACAGGCGAAATTTTTCACGAATGACTGAAATTATGTTTACATGCTTACATTAGAAACAAATTGTAAAATATGAGGATATTATGTTATCTTCGATAACAAATGTTTTTTTTCCTTCCCTATCTAACAATGTATAGGAATGTGGAAATGTAATAAAGGAATTCAAAGGAATTTCAGATTTTTTATCAATAAATTTGCTTTTTATGAAATACATATATATATAGAGGTACTTCGTAAGAGATTTTTTGTTGATTTTGATATTTCTTCTGTTCTACAAGAAATTATTATTTAAATTAATGCATATGTAATTTAATACATATTTCATTTGACACATTATTTCAGTAACTTATATATATTATAGGTACCTTAGGTAAATAAATAAATTATTTTCAAATTAGGAATGGTTTATTCTAATTGCAAAATCGCGTCAATTTTGCAATGTCTCCTTTCAGCCAGCGCGTCAACAGCTTCGTTTCGCAGCAGCCAGTTGCAGATCATTAAAAATTCTTACATATAGTACGAGAGCTAGCAGCGTCACCATCTCAATAGGCATGCAGCCCATCTGTTTGGTGAGAGGGGTTGCGTTTACCTGTGTCCATTCCGTTCCACAGGTAAACAAAGCAGTTTTCGAAATGATTTTAGTTTTTTTTCTTTTTTATTAGCTTTTATAAACATATGAACATTGAATAATATAATTTCATTATTCCCAGACAGTTTTTTTGCTGCTAGTATGTGCCAGACGCTTTTTTTTCGATAAAAAAAAATAAAAATAAATGATTTTATTATGGCTGTAATTTTTATACGAGCTGGTTTAGTTATCAAAGGAACAACATGAAATTAATTTGTCAGGCAGAAATTCGGTTTATTGTCAATAGCCAAATCGATTGGAGTGTGATAGGGAATAAATGTGTAAGTGTACGGCCGACAAGCCGTTGGTTTTTAACGAAAACAAAACGTCTAGCACGGTGCCAGCAACGAGGAAACTGTCTGGAAATAAAAAAATTCATATTGTTCGATGTTTATGAAAATAGATCAAAAAAATCGAACTAAAATCATTTTAAAAACTATTTTTCACCTGTGTAACGGAAAGGGCACAGGTAAACGCAATCCCTCTCATTAGCCAGCGTAACTGAAGGGTATAGGCTGTATGAATTCCATTTCGGATCCATTCCTGGCGAGTTGGTCCCTATCCCGCTGTCTGCGATATTGCTGGTAAAGGCACCCATATTAGTGCAAATAAATTGGAGTACGTTAATTTAATTAACTCCATCAGGCAGAGTTGAATCTGTAGCTCTGCAGTCAACAAAGATATTATAGATATTTTTGTTCCTGTGGGTTCTCTTGATATTTTTCCGAATTTATAGCTCAATTACATATATTACGACCCGGGGTCTTGAACCATATGATCCTGTCCCAACTCCCTCATTTGTTTTGGAGCCATCCGTAAATCAGTGTTCTATCTAGGCTCAGGCGCTGCGAGCAAACGAATCAATTCAACTTTATTAGATAGTTCTCGGCAACCAATAATGCATAAGAATTCTGAAGAAAAATGTCCAGTAATTTATAAGAAACAAGTAAAAAAGCCAGAATTGGTCTAAGACCAATTCTTATGATACCCTAGATGAATGCTCGTTTGTAACTTCGTATAGTCACCCATCTGCGCAAGTTTGAGTTTTGAAGTGGTTTTTGAATATATCTCTAGAGCGGTTCGTCGAACAGCAAATATGTTTATAACTAACTTTATAGGATTTCATATTCCAAAGAACTTTTTAGTACATTAAAACCGTATAGAACTAATCGTTTTCACAGGATACGTAAAAATCCTGAATTTTTATATGGCAACACCAAAAAGGGGTTTCCCGATGTGGTTCATTTTTGAAATTATTTTTACTGTTTTTATGGAAACACTATGTACAAAATTTCAACGCTCTACGTTGACGCGTTCTCAGGCAATGTCCAAATATATAGTGAAAAATGAAATTTTGTATGGCAACCTTACGAAGGAGTTACCGGATTTGCTCCATTTTCAAAACTAATTTTGCTTTTTTTTGTTTTAAAAAAAGCCCATGTGCAAAATTTCAGCTCTCTAAGTACACGTGTTCTCGAGTTATCGTGAGGACGGAACGACGGACGTATAAAAATCAAAATAACTTAAAATTTTATGCATGAGTCCAATCCATTTTGCTCTAGCATCATTATTTCTATGTGTTACAAACGGAATGACAATCGTAGTATACCCTTTAGATTTCATCTAGGGTATAAAAAAATAATTCTATGAAATTTCATCAAGCGAAACAAATTGCTTGGAGGAAAATATTTCAAATTATTCGCAAAAAATCAATGTACCAGTCAACAACCAGATGTGAAAAGGCAGATCGCAGAAATTCTATCGAAAATCCGACCTAAAAATTTCTTGGAAGCCCGCAGTACCTAGATAAGAGTTTTGTCTGTTCTGCCACTTTCTGCTTCGAAAACTATTTATTATCGAAGACAACTTATTATCCCCATATTCGCCAAATTTTGCTAACAGATGGCGGACCGTTTTGTGAGCAGATGATAAAGTACTACAGTGGCGATTCAGTGAGAAGAGGTAACAACATATTGTGCGCGGGGTGGCATATCTATTTGTATAAAATCAATGTTATGTTTGTAACGAAGTTACAAATTAGAATTTAAATTCTTAAATACCCGTTAATGCATGCCGTATAATAGCAAGTAGTGCTTAACCCGATTGACTGATTGATTTGTGTCCGCTGAAGTAAATCACTTAAATGCTCCGATATAAACAAACCCTCTTGACGTTCCATGATTGATGGTAACTCAGGATGCCTGAGATGTCAATCGTCACATGGAATCATCAGAACGGTAACACTTTTCGGTCTATAAAAGGCGAGCTGATGGCGTGGATAAATGAGTCTATCATCAAGCTTCGACTGGCTAAGAACTTCTCAGTTTATAGCTAACGAAGAAGTAATCGAATCAATTTCCGCTCCTACCGAATGTGAGGTTTCCGCATTTGAGACTTACCTATCATCCCGTATATCTAGTAATATTTCCGCTATTACCGAATGTGAGGTTTCCGCATTTGAAACTTACCTATCATCCTGTATATCTAGTAATATTTCCGCTCCTACCGAATGTGAGGTTTCCGCATTTGAGACTTACCCCGTTTTCCTATATTTACCCATATAAAAGAGTAAAAAGGTTGAGATGTAAAAGAATAAAGCGGATTAAACCAACATAAAAGTGGAAAATAATACAAAAATGTATTAGGTTAAGTTTGTGAAACCTTCTGACAGAAGGGTTATTAATAACTGTGTTAGTTAAGTTTTTAAAATTGTATAAGTGTCATAAACAATAAAGTGACAAGTTTACCTTATGGAGAAGGGGTAAACATAGCTTGTGTATAGTATTAAGATCCTAAGGTTGTGTTAGTGTCATAAACAATAAAGTGACAAGTTTACCTTATGGAAAAGGGGTAAAACATAGGTTATGTATAGTATTAAGATTTTAGGGTTGTGTAAGTGACAAGTTTACCTTATGGAAAAGGGGTAAACATAGTTTATGTTATAGTATTAAATTTATTCATTAATTCTTTATTGTGAAATAAAAATATTTGTGCAGTATCCCATTAACTAAGTGTTCACATCTAAACGTCAAAACCTGGTAATTATTTCTTCTTCTTCCCCGTCGTTGAACGAATTGACCCTGGCGTAACTCCAAAGCTGACCCGCAACGTTCAACTTGAAATTACCCGATTACAAAATGGCTCCCGAGCAGGGACTCTCTTTTCTGCCACTGAGGAAACGTCAGTGAATGAAGTCACCGTATATATATATCCAGAGACCAGACCAAGAAGAAGATAAAAACCAGTAAATAAAGTGACATCTAGTGTAAAGACAATACCAGTGTATGATATAAACAATACCCGTGAATAAAATTCATATCCGTTTGTTAAACTAATATCTAAATGACCAACAAAAGTGAAATAACCGTCAGTGACATCTACCAGCTGAAAAAGGAAGATTTAATCACTGAATTAAACCGTAGGAGTTTAAACACAAAGGGAACCGTGGATGACCTGCTGACAGTGTAAAACCTGAACAGGCTCTTCAAGATGAGGAACAAAATCAGTTAAAAATTGTGTCAACCGAAACTAAGGCCGATAAAATGACACCTCCGATTACAAATACATCCGAAACACAGACCGATGTACTGATAACTCCGATTATCAATACAACCGAAACACAAACCGATGAGCAAAGACTGCAGCTGAATATACCGCCAACACGTCTGAGTGTTGCCGACAAGGAGACATCTTGTAACAATATACCAAATATTCAAAATATTCCGTACCCGATAGAAATCCGAGACCGACCACTTTCAGACGCTGACATTATGGATAAAGTCAGAAAATGGAATGTGAGATTTGACCAAGGTCAGGATCCGTTAAATTTCCTCGAGAGAATTGAGGAAATGGCACAATGTTACAGTATACCAACCGACCGAATGTTAAATACATTACCCGAGCTGCTGACAAAGACAGCACTAGCATGGTATCGTAACAACCGAGAACAATGGACAACATGGGATGAATTCATAAGTGACTTCAAACTATTTTTCTTACCACCACGTTTCAATATTAAACTAGCCGATGAGATCCGAACTAGGTTACAAAAACCTAGAGAAAGGGCCAAAGATTATATCACGTCCATCCAGTCACTCATGCGCTGGCAGACAAACGTGTCAACCGAAGAAAAACTTGAACGAATTTATGAAAACATGTTACCAGAGTACCGCCTATATATCCGAAGGAAAGATTTCCGTAAACTGTCTGAACTTATTCAACTCGCAGAAGAGTATGAATATATCCAAGTTCAACAAAAAACCCGCAATACCGAAACACCGCCTATCCGTCAGATGAGTAGACCACCCCAAAACACCCCAGCCTTGCCAATAAATGTTTCACATATAAGGCGAGAGAGCTGTTGGAGATGTGGACAACTGGGACATCGTAGACACGAATGTCAAAATCCGGCAAAAATATTTTGTTCACAGTGTGGGAAACTAGGTGTGTTAACTAGAGACTGTCATGGCCAAAACATGAACAGACCGTTAAAAGACCAAGGGATACCGGAGAGACAAGGCAGCCGAGTATCCCAGAACCAGAACCAGATGCCTTAAAAACCAGTCTACCCGATACAACAATGATAGACGTACACTATGAGGACGACCGATACTTCATAACAATGTCAATAATTGAAACACCGTGTATAGCACTCATAGATACTGGAGCTGCAAAATCATTTATTGGTAATGAAGTCAAAAAACTGCTGGAATTACATAATATTCCTCCGATATCATGTTCTTTGAGAACTGGGATGGCGAACAGTAGTGAATTTAAAATCCACCAGTCATATATGGTGGACACACAGTGGAATAATCATAAAATTTCACATTTATTCTACTACATGCCAAATCTAGCCGAAACCATCATACTGGGTGTAGACTTTCTTCGAAAAGCTGACATATCAGTAAAAATGTGGAACCAGGAATCATGAATATTGAGGAGGAAATATCCGAACCAGCAACATGTACAGTGGTAATACCCGACGAGATAGACAACATACAGGAAAACCAAATAACCGAATTCCTGTCCACTCAAATTCAAAGATTTGCCAAAATCTCTGGACCCACTCCGATAACACAGCACGATATCCAAATGAAACATGACCGGCCGATAAAACAACGCTACTTTCCTCGTAACCCCGCTATGCAAGAAATTATCAACTTGCAAGTTGATGAACTACTTGCCGAAGACCAGATAGAACCGTCTAAAAGTCCATACAGTTCACCCATTGTACTAATACGTAAAAAACAGGGCGGATGCAGGTTATGTATTGACTACCGACAAATTAATGAAAATTCCGTTAAAGACGCCTATCCGTTACCTCAAATCAACCATATACTGGATAAATTGAGAGGCGCAAAATACATCTCTACACTTGACTTAAAACAAGGCTACTGGCAAATCCCACTGACAGTAGAATGCCGACCATATATAGCATTTACCATTCCCGGCCGAGGTTTGTTCCAATGGAAAGTTATGCCATTTGGACTTCATTCCGCACCCGCTACATTTCAGCGAGCTCTAGACCAAGTAATCGGTCCGGAAATGGAACCATATGCTTTTGCATATCTGGATGACATTATTGTTATTGGCCGTACTTTGGAGGAACATTTGGAAAAATTACGAGAAGTGTTTGACCGACTCATAGCCGCCAATCTAAAAATTAATCCCGACAAATGTGATTTTCTGAAAGAGAAGATCAGATATCTGGGACACGTTGTCAGCTCACAAGGTATACATACCGACCCGTCAAAAGTTGAAGCCATAAGTACACTTTCCGCGCCGACAACTGTCAAAGAAGTGAGACAATTTTTGGGTATTGCGTCATGGTACCGAAGATTTGTGCCGTCCTTTTCTACCACAGTAGCACCAATAACTAAACTACTGCAGAAAAAACATAAATGGAACTGGGGACCAGAGCAACAACATGCTTTTGAAGTATTAAAACAAAAATTAACCGAGTCGCCAATTCTAGCCTGCCCAGACTTTACACAGCCATTTATACTGCAAACTGATGCTAGCCAAGAAGGACTAGGAGCCGTACTCTGTCAAGAACTAGATGGCGCAGAACATGTTATTGCCTATGCTAGCCGTATGTTAAATAACGTCGAACAAAAGTATTCCGTGACAGAGAAAGAATGTCTAGCCGTTGTATGGGGCATCAGGAAAATGAGACCGTATTTAGAAGGCTATAAATTTACAGTCATCACCGACCATCAAGCGTTAAAATGGCTACATTCGCTTGAAAATCCGTCTGGCTGACTCGCAAGATGGGCTATCGAAGTTCAGTCTTACGACTTTGATGTCAAGTACCGAAGAGGAAAATTAAATGTAGTAGCTGACGCACTGTCACGTCAAACATTAAAAAATTCCGAGTCACAAACCTCTTTATTTACTCTGCTGTCATCTATTGAGATAAACTCCGAATGTCCATGGTATCAAAACAAACGTTACCAAATTCAGAAACAACCCGAATTATGCCCAGACTACAAAATGGAAAATGGACAGATGTATCGTCGATTCTTTGATTTTACAACTTACACCGAGGACGCTGTACCATGGAAACTATGTGTACCGAAATCACTCCGAAGTAAAGTATTGCGAGAGAATCATGACAACGTCACCGCCGGCCATATTGGAATCAACAAAACTATAGCTCGCATTGCTAAATATTATTACTGGCCTGGAATGTTTCGAGATATTGCGAAAACTGCTGGTTTAATGCATGGATTCCCCGCTAATCGACCATGGGAAATCGTTAGCCCAGATTTCATTGGACCTCTCCCTCGTACAACAAAAGGTCACACCGCAATACTAGGGTTCCATGATAAATTCACAAAATGGGTAGAATTTATGCCTCTCCGACAGGCCACCACCGCTGGACTAATACGTGGTTTCAGAGAAAGAATAATCTCTCGTTTTGGTTATCCTGAAGTATTAATATCCGATAATGGCACTCAATATACAAGTAAAAAATTTAAAACTCTGCTAAAAGACTCAAAAATAAAACACCGATTTACACCGCCATATACACCACAGGCTAACCCAACCGAAAGAGCAAACCGGGTGATAAAAACAATGATTACTCAATATGTGGACCAAGACCATCGAAAGTGGGACGAACATTTACCCGAACTAATGCTAGCCATAAACACTAGCAAACATGAGTCTACTGGATATTCCCCCCACTATTTAAATTTTGGTAGAGAAATAATATCACCGAATAGTTTATATGGAGAATTTGGAGAGAAAATTCCTACAACCGAAATCACCGAAAAATCCAAAATTTTACAGAAAATATACGAAATCGTCCGAATGAACTTGAATAAAGCATTTACCGACCAACGTCGCTACTATAATAACCGTCGACGCGATTGGTGTCCACAAGTGGGAGAACAAGTTCTACGAAAAGAACGAATACTGTCATCCACAGCTAAAAATTACACAGCGAAATTAGGGCCACGATATACCGGACCATATACTGTAGCTAAAATAATTTCTCCTGTCATAGTTAAACTCGTAACACAAGAAGGTAAAAAGGCCGGTATAATCCATGTGAAGGATTTAAAAAAATATTATGAATCAGAACCAGAACACGGTAACACTAAAAGTTTATATATAAGTACTATACACACAAACCACAATCAGTCAGTGAGAAATCAGAAATCATGGCGACACCACGACGTGTCACCTTTGCACCGTCATCCACAAAGGATGCAATAATCATCTCAACCACCGAAGAACCACGGAAGGCGAAGTTAATTCCACCCTCCAGTCGGAACCCTTGTGTACGAAAGCGTACACAACCCTTAAAGCCGAGCAACATATTTGTACCGAGAAACCAAGTGTCTGACATCATCAAAAAAATAGAAAATATTACAGCAAAACAGATGGAACGAAGCCGCAAAAAAGATGCCGGAAATCAAAAAAAAAAAAAAAAAAGGCAGGAACCAAAGAAAACCCAACCCACACGAAAGGACAGCCCCCAGTTGACAGCATGAAGCCGCCATCATCAGAACAAAACATGTTCGAGAATATTGAGGAGCGACTAGCACCGTTTGGTAAAGCCAAGAAATATGTGCTCCAGGGAGCCCGTGGACTAATCAGAGTACGAACTTTGACAAATGGATGTCGCGTGCTTCGATGCCGAGGACAGAGGATGGTGTTGCCTCCTGTTAAACAATAAAATTTTTACGCTGACATGTATTATTATTTTTTTGTTGTTGTTTGTTTTTGTAAGCCCCAGTGAAAAGTATTTAGTTAAATAAAAAGTTATGTTCATATAAAATTTGTTAAGGTTGTTTCCCTTTTATAAGTACTATCCACTATAATTAAAAAACTGAATAAATGTAACAGTTTTTTTTGGAAGAAAGAGGGGGATGTAACGAAGTTACAAAATAGAATTTAAATTCTTAAATACCCGTTAATGCATGCCGTATAATAGCAAGTAGTGCTTAACCCGATTGACTGATTGATTTGTGTCCGCTGAAGTAAATCACTTAAATGCTCCGATATAAACAAACCCTCTTGACGTTCCATGATTGATGGTAACTCAGGATGCCTGAGATGTCAATCGTCACATGGAATCATCAGAACGGTAAAACTTTTCGGTCTATAAAAGGCGAGCTGATGGCGTGGATAAATGAGTCGATCATCAAGCTTCGACTGGCTAAGAACTTCTCAGTTTATAGCTAACGAAGAAGTAATCGACTCAATTTCCGCTCCTACCGAATGTGAGGTTTCCGCATTTGAGACTTACCTATCATCCCGTATATCTAGTAATATTTCCGCTCCTACCGAATGTGAGGTTTCCGCATTTGAGACTTACCTATCATCCCGTATATCTAGTAATATTTCCGCTCCTACCGAATGTGAGGTTTCTGCATTTGAGACTTACCTATCATCCCGTATATCTAGTAATATTTCCGCTCCTACCGAATGTGAGGTTTCCGCATTTGAGACTTACCCCGTTTTCCTATATTTACCCATATAAAAGAGTAAAAAGGTTGAGATGTAAAAGAATAAAGCGGATTAAACCAACATAAAAGTGGAAAATAATACAAAAATGTATTAGGTTAAGTTTGTGAAACCTTCTGACAGAAGGGTTATTAATAACTGTGTTAGTTAAGTTTTTAAAATTGTGTAAGTGTCATAAACAATAAAGTGACAAGTTTACCTTATGGAAAAGGGGTAAACATAGCTTGTGTATAGTATTAAGATCCTAAGGTTGAGTTAGTGTCATAAACAATAAAGTGACAAGTTTACCTTATGAAAAAGGGGTAAAACATAGCTTATGTATAGTATTAAGATTTTAGGGTTGTGTAAGTGATACAAACAATAAAGTGACAAGTTTACCTTATGGAAAAGGGGTAAACATAGTTTATGTTATAGTATTAAATTTATTCATTAATTCTTTATTGTGAAATAAAAATATTTGTGCAGTATCCCATTAACTAAGTGTTCACCTCTAAACGTCAAAACCTGGTAATTATTTCTTCTTCTTCCCGTCGTTGAACGAATTGACCCTGGCGTAACTCCAAAGCTGACCCGCAACGTTCAACTTGAAATTACCCGATTACATGTTTAGGTCAATGCTGGGCAAATGTGGCTCTCAGAGCCACATACGGCTCTTCATTGAGCTAACTGCGGCTACCATGGTATATTGAAATCCAGATTTTTATTATTTTCAGAACTTTTTCACTGAATCTTATTAAATGAACTAAGTAATATGTATGTTATTTTGTTCTACTGATTTTATGTTGTGTTTATTTTAGTTTTTATTCACACTTTTACTAACAAAATCAAAAATCAAAAACTCGATTTAAAAAAATTTATTAAGATAAATAAGTGAAAATTTTAAAATTTCTAGAAAAATGTGTGGTTTGTATTTGATCCACTCCTCACTCTATTCTAATATATTCGCTGGACGAAACACACCACAAATTTTTTTAGAAAATTCAAATCTCATAAAATCAGTTAACAATAATGTGACACATTTATGATATTTTATTCAAATATATTAATTTTTATTATTTAAATCAAAAATAATTATTAAATGTTAATTACATTGGTTTTGTTTTTATTTTTCAATCTAGTTAAAACAGAGTACCTACGGAAATGCACGCTCGCGTGCACAATTCACAGATCGATATTCTTACTCAGAAATGCCAAATGGGTTTGTTAGATGACAATTATTTCAGATGTTCTACAGATCGTCAACAGAATAATTTGTTATGCAACAATATTACAAATTTTTTTAAGAAACGTAAAAATATATTATTAAAAACTCCCTTATTAAACCCTTCAAGTACACCCACACGTATGCTCATACATAAGTCACACAGAAATAAATGAAATTGCCAATAATGTGGGGATTTTGTCATGAGCGGGGTTGAACAAGAGAGAGAAGTATACTACTAAATGTCAAAAAATCTGGTAGACTCTTTTATCAGCAATTTAAGCTTGTTTACAATGTGTAATTTTTCCGCAGTGTAAATTTATTAACTTTTTTGTTTCAATAACAAACTTTGGATATAAATTTACTAAATTATTTTATTAACGTAACTTCAGAAAACATCACAAACGTAAATATTAACTAGAAAATAAAAAATAAAAGCTTTCAAAAAAATGGGTTGAGAAATTAGCTTTTATTGACAATAATGGAAATTCGTTGTGTCTTATTTGTAAAGTTACAATTGCACACTAAACGACATTACGAACAAAGTCATCCCCAATTTTAAACTCAATATCCACTCAAACCAAAATTGCGAATAAATAAACTCAAGTCATTGCAACCAGGGCTTCGTAAGGACTCTTTTCTTCTTTTAGTCGCGAAAATGACAGACCCAACGAAGATAACTTTTTTGATTGATAGCTTGGCATATTGCTTGTGCCAGACATCCATACAAAGAAGGAGAATTTATTATAAGAAAACTACTTAATGTTTTGGATCCCGATAAAACAAAACTGCATAAATTGATTGCTCAGGTACGTAAGTATGTCACACCGTACAGCTGAACGTTGTAGAGTACATTTCAAGTCAGCTGATAAATTTTCGCGTATGCGAAATATTTGGTCAATTTTCTAAAAAATAATTTCGCTCATTTTGCTATTCATACACAACATGCATCATGTACTATATGTGTGCAAGTATTTATAAATATTAATTACAAGTTTTTCTCCTATATAGAAATTTCCTACACAATTAAAAAAAAAACATTAACAGGCCCCAATAACAACCGCCTCTAGCGGCTGTCAGAAGCAGACTAATTTAATTACAAATGAGGAAGTTTGTGAGCATGATCTGTTTATCTGCACATGGGTACACTGTTAGAAAAATGAAATATTGAAATTGCTTTTCAGTAAAATTTTTAGAAAAGAAGTAAATTGCATTCCAGAGTATTTTAATATTCTTAATTATTGTAAATTTAAGCATTATGAAATTGAAAAGAATTGTTATGATTTTTTTGTTCTAAAAATATATATAAACACACCGGAAAAAATGGCATGCAATACAACATAGAACAAAAACAAAAATTTAAAAATGTCAAATAGAACAACAAAATTAAATATTATATAGAACGCTTTTTAAAACATGCTTAGAAACGTAACCAACAAAATGCTCAGCCATATTATTAAGAGCAATGCACGCGCAATTAATAAATTCGTACATGCTAAAGTTAGACCTATAGGAGTTAACGCGCAACAGATGTAACCCTCTATTTGTTCTGAAGAGAAAAATGTGATTTGTAAATTGACATCACCCGACTTTGGGACCCGCTTCTTCATCGTCGCTACTTAAAACACAATCCGATGTAGAGCTTTCGTCAGATAAGGAAATAATGAACTTATCTGTAAACTTGTCCAAATAGGCTGCATACCCAAGATATCCTTCCTCAGCCCAAATTTTTTCAATTGGATCGGGAGGTACGGTGGTAGAAGTAAAAATTCATGACCATAACTCCGGTCAGATCATCCACTATATGCTTTCTTGGAGTACGGTGTATTTTAAACAAATTATATAGTTGAGGCTTGAACATATTTTCCTCAAATTGTATCTTATTTATCCTTAGCCATTGGCATTTCAGCCTTAGTATTGCAGATGTAACGTAACTTATTTAAATTTGTTGTGATATGATGCATTAAGCAATTCCAGTAGTGTCAGCGGTTCATGTTATACATGTCAGTGGCAGGGACCATATCCCCAGTGGGGAAAAGGGCATGTCTGACTTAGATAATGTTTAGTGTAAGCATTACCTGGAATTCATTAGTAATACGTACATGAATATATCTTTGTTGAACTGGTTTAGGAAGGTAGACGTCATATATTGATGCGTTGTATTTTTGAGCATGTTATGTACCTTTCAGGGAATACTTAGGACAGGCAGAAGTAAGTAAGAAGAAGTGGATAATTATCTTGACTCAAATAAGTGAAGGCGTGTTTATTTTTCATACCTTCCTCAATGAAAGCAGAGAGAATTACTTTTCTGTAAATTTATAATTATAAGAAAGCAAAGCAAGCCCAAACATATATCATATTTACCTGTTACCTGCAGTACTCTAGTATCTACATAAGTGTCGAAAAAAATATTTCACATGCATGAGATTTTTAAAATTAAGCAAACGAAAAAAATCTGCAATTTTAAGTGTACGCATTTCATTCTCTCTTTGCTTGTTCGCAAAATTTTAAAATGGGAGACGACTGATACCTACTGCGCATCTAGGGAAATTATCAACTGTGTTGAAATGTACTCTATTGGTTAAATTAGTAAAAATTTTGAAAATAGGTTGTTGACGTGTGATTTGAAAAGTTGTCTACAAACATTCAGGAAGTTCCACAATTCACCGTTTTTGCCCGCTATGTATCTGCAAACGTAAATGTGAACGAAGAAATGTTAGACTTAGTAGCTCTTAATGATACAACTCAAGAACAACGAAGTGACGTACAGCTTTGAATTGCCTCATGATAAATTCGTAAGTGTTGCAACGAACGGAGCGCCTACATTGGTAGGGGGGTTCCCATTGGTCTTTTAAGGAACAATCCTGAATTTACACATTTTTTACATCTTGACTGCATAATTCACCGCGAGCAACTCATAGCTAAGTTTACTTAAAATACGAAAATTTGTGGAGGATTGTTTTGCAGATTGTGAATTTAACTAGAACAATTGCCAAAACTCATCGTCCATTTAAGATTTGTTTATGGTCAACTTACAATGATTGCCTTTTGCATTTTATGGAACTCCAGAATTCTGTCACAATACATATATGCAAACGAAAAAGGAAAAAAACTACTCAGAATTAGGAAATGGAACTTCACTTCATGTTCCTTGCAGACATTATGGAGCATTTCAACGGAAAAAATGATTATTGATTTGTCAAAAACTCTTTTTAGTTTTGAAGTTAAGCTTCGGAGATTTTGAGTATGATTTTAAGTCCAAACTAGCTAATCACTATCGACGAAGAAAAGTAAAATAAATATAAGCAAAAAGAATTGCAAAGTGATCTCAAACTAAAGTTTGAAGATTTGACAAGTTTTATATCTACATTTGCTTATTTTGTGAACCCATTTATTTGTAATATTATTGAAGATTAATTTCCAATTTCTGAAAATTTTTTGAAAAAGCGGTTGAGGAATTGGAGTTATTATACTATGGTGTAGCTCTTCATAATACAGGGTGTCCCGTATGTGGCCTGGCACCCGAAGGCTACGGATAGGTCATGGTTAGACAAAAAAAAATCGTAACGGTTTGGAAGATAACAGGACTTTACGATATTTGGGTATGTTTTTATAGATCACCCTGTAACTTCTGAACGTTACACCTTATGATGATGATTTAAACTTTGGTAGATAGATAATCGTTGGACCTTTCCAATGGTCTGCGTTTTTTGCACTTTTTCTTAAGCATCTCCAGCGAAAATAGCTGCATAAAGTCATTTTAAAAGATAATTGCGTACTTTCTGGCACTTATTGAACTTTTTCAGCCATTTTCGCTGGAGATGCTTAAGAAAAAGTGCAAAAAACGCAGAAAGGATTACATTTTGGGTACAGAGTGTGATAGGTCATTTTAAAGCTAAGGTTTTTGGCTTTTTAAATTCAATATGAAAAATTGATATTGATGACGTGTTTTTTGATAAAAATAGTTAAATAAAAAAACAACGAAATTTTAACTTTTTTGAGCCATAAGGATGAGGAAAAAATTTATAGACCATTAGAAAGGATCAACTATTATCTATCTACCAAAATTCAAATCATCATCATAGGGTGGAACTTTCAGAAGTTACAGGGTGATTTACCCACCCATACAATTTTTTGTTTGTTTAAAGTGACCTATCCGTAGCCTTCGGGTGCCAGACCACATACGGGACACCCTGTATATAGAAAACCAACATACGGCTCTCATTGATTCATTGATCACATGAGCGCACACACCCGTTAAAGTATCACACACACACACCCACGCACACACACACACACACACACACACACATACACACACTGAAATATTTTTTTTAAAAAGCTTTTATATAAAAAAAATTTACTAAATCGTAACAAATGAGAGTTTTTCTTTCACATAGCTCCATACACTTAGTTCAATCGATATTGTTTCATACGATTCATTTGTGCCAGAGCGCCATTATTGCATGTGTTCTTTCCCCTGATTTTTGTGCAGTCATGCTCTTCAAAGCAAGGTCCATCGACTGTTCTTACTATGCTAAAGGCTTCTTGGCCTTCTGCGAATAGCTTTGATTCCAAGTATGCGACAGCATGGCCTACAGAACTACCTTGCATATTGTGTATAGTATATGCTCATGATAAGGCTATTGGTATCATTCTCCGGAAGAGAGCTGCTTTGATATTTTATTAATCTTGGGAACGATATCTCTACCAAAATCTACAATTCTACTTGTAAAGCATTTCTTTGATGCCGGTATCAAGGGGTTGTGAAGACAAAGGTAATCCGACATCTTGAGACGTCCGACATATTAGGTTAAAAATGATGTCGCATATCATATTATACTCGTAAAGTTTTTTCATTTGCTACCTGTACAACAAAGAGAGTTGTCTCGAAAATGGTAATCCGCCGCCATCTTGAGGCTTGCGCCATATTGGATTAAATGGTAAGAATGACGTCACATAGCTCATCGTATGCTACTCGTAAATCGTAAAGCCCTTTCATTTGATACCGATATCCAGGTTTTGTGAAGAAAAAAGTAATTCGCCACCTTGGGAGGTCCACCATATTGGATTTAGAACAATATTAAATATACTATATTGCATTGTCTCGGGATTTATACACGTGTGCAAAATTTCAAAGCTCAATTAGAACTAGTCAAAATTTTGATTGAAAAATTTGTAGCAGACAGAACAAAGAAAGTTATATAAAAGCTTATAAAAAGGAGCAAATTTTTCGCTCGATCGAGTTGGTGAACCTTTAATTCTTAAGCAAATATATGTATGTATGTGTAATTGTATTGTAAATTATAATAATTTATGTACCTTGTTCGATTTAATTCTTGTTGATTTTCCAAAGCTCGCTTCTCCAATAATTCTTTTTCTGCATCTGTTTTTTCCTTTTTCGATTTCCTTTTTCTTTCTTTTTTCAGTTTTTCCTCATCGTTATCTTCGATTTCTTCAATTTCCACCTCTTCTTCTTCCTCCTCTTCAACTTCTTCACCAGATCCAAAATCTAAACAACCTTCTTCTAATTGTCGCTTAAGTTCTGCAATTTCCTCTTGGAAATGACGAAGAAGAGCATCTTTTGGTTCCTCATTGATGTGCATCTTATTCTGAATACCCTTAGCGCGGCTAGCATAACGTAATGTTGATATAGTTTCGACATAGTTTGTATCGGCTGGACTTATTGTAGCACACTTTGAAAAAAAAAAACAAATCAAGATAAGCTATTTATCAAGATATGAGCCAGTTAGTTATAATACCATAACAGTTTTTGAATTGCCACCTAAAGAATCTTGTAGTAATCTAGTAAGTTTGGAGTTTCGATATGGAATATGAGTGCTTTTTCCATCAACCAATGCGCTTATTACATTGCCAAGGACCGAAAGTGATAAATTTATTTTTGTAGCCTCCTTCAAGCGGATTCCAGTAGCTTGAGTTTTACTCTGTCTTTCAGAGCCTGCTAAATCTACTAACTGAAGTTTACCCATTTTAACATGTTGAACACCAGCCATATCAGTTTCACTTGACTCTACAGTGATTGAAAATATTGCATGAGAACGCGACGATTCTAAGTTCATTTTAGTTGCTCCGACAACACCTGTGTCAATAAAAATGCAAAAAATAAATTGAACATTCTTTAATTCAAATCATGCAAATTATTACGATTTTTGTTGCCCAATTTCATAATGTTGTCTAAATCGTCTGCATTGTGTACAACATAGCCACTCAGATCTTTCACAAAGACTCCAATATCTGCACGTTCTTTAACCTCCAAACTCTTATTTAATTCTTTGCCGAGCAGATCTCGTACTTCTTCATTATATATTTCCATATAACTTACTCGTACCAGAAACCTTTCTCATGAATAATTATAAGGATGCTAAAATAACTGATTTAAGTTTATGATTACTTACTTTTGATTATCCTTGCCCTTTGCAATATGTCCAAAAATATGTGCAAATGTGTTTGGTATAATACCTTTAGTTTGAGGGGAATCAGGGTTACCAGACATAGTGTAGGTTTTACCAGTGCCAGTCTGACCATATGCTAGAATTGTTCCATTATATCCCTCCACAACCTTGTCAACAATTGGGCGGGCAGTATCCACATATAAATCAATCTAAAATAAAAACACCTGGATAAGTAAAAATATAGTAAACATATAAGATTAAGTTAAAATTTATAAACTGAACAAAACAAAACAACATAACAAATGAAAATTATTACTGGGTATGTACAGATTATCCCGTCTTGGGTGTTACATCCATGTATCATATCCAGCGGAAAAGTTCAATATATACCAGAAAGTAGACAATTATGGTTCTTAAGCTATTTTCAATTGATATTTAAAAAAAAAAACGTTTAAAAATGCAGAAAGGATTACATTTTGGGTACAGAATGTGGCAGTTTATTTTAAAGTCAAGCATTTGAGGTTCTTAAATCCAGTATGAAAAATTCGTATCGATAACGTCTTTTTTAAATAAAAATAGTGGTTAAATAAAGAAAATTGAGTCAAATTTCTGAAATTTTAACTTCGGTGAACTATAAATTTAAAGAGGAGAGAATGACGGCAAAAATTTTAGACCGTTGGAAGGGTCCGACGATTATATATCAAAAAAACTTTAAATAATTATTATAGGATGCAACGCTCAGAAGTTACAGGGTGATCTATAAAAACATAACCAAATATCCGTTACCTAAGCATGACCTATCTATAAACTCCGGGTTTAACACCCAAGACGGGACTCCCTGTACAAAAAAAAATAATTTAATTCAATTTAATTAATTTTTCAAGAGAAGGACATAATCCATCGGCGTAAGTGAGATGTCGGGGGAGCTGTTTTGTCAAAACTGGAGCTTCATTGTCGAATTTGTTTATGTTTTTTAAAGAGTAAGAATAGAGACAGCGTTCAAATATTTTCTTTGCGGAGGAGTACTTTTATTTTCTGATAATAAGTTGCTAGAATACTTCCGTTTGGTCGAGATTGGATATCGGATATTATTTTGAGTGAGAGCTTTTTTTAAATTCAATTTCAATTCAATTTATTTTATGATAATCAAGGAGAGTACACAAGATTTACAATCTTTTAGAGTACAATTAAAAAATAGATAATATAATTTCCGGTAAATAAAAGAATTAAGCAAGAGCACAATGACTACTAAATAGGATTTATACTAAAAGGATAATCAAATACAAAAACAAAAAAACAAAACTAAAAAGAAAGCTAAAACGTAACTAAGATTACAAACAAATTAGAAAAGAGCAGTAGAAAGATATAAAGTAAAATAACATAAAATGAAATAATAAATGCCAGTGAAGGCAATTATACATGAATAAAACTAATCAACTAATCAATTACACCTAATACTTAATAATTAATATGTTCCTCTATTAACCTCCTGAATGTGCCAAAAGTTTTCTGATTGAATTGAATAAAAGAAGAGTACCAAATTAAAAAAAATTTTTAATCGTTTAAAAATTACTTTTTGTCCCACTAAAGATTTATCATTTACGTAAACGTGCACTGATCCTCACCGACACATGAAGCACCAACACAACAAGATTTTATTACGTGAAATTATTGAGCAACATTTTTCGGCCACCCTAATACCCTAGACACACAGCACGATCTAATGAATCATTAGTACTAACTATTCATTAAAATGCCGGGTGTCACATAGTATACGTCATTATGGCTCGAAAATCATATCATAATGAGGTAATTAATGAAACGTTTTTTTCCTTCATTATAGCTATAATGAGGAAAAATGTGCTAGATTTGACATATAATACAGGGTGTTTCCATTAGGAGGTCAATAGAGCAGGACGTGATAGTACTCACCTAGATAAACAAAAAATTGTATGGCAGGGGGGGGGGGGTAATATCAACCGTTTAGGAGTTACAGGATAATTAAGAAAAAAGATAGATTTTCACAAAACACCCTGTATCTTAAAATGTACAGGGTGTACGGTCACCGTATTATAAAGCTGTTTGTGTGCAAAACTTCATGGCCTTTCCAACGACTATTCAACCAGCCTATCCTCTCAGGAGTTACGTAAACAAAATATTTCAGATTTTTAAACTTTTTTTTTACTGTGACCTCTATTTTTTTATTTTTGCAAACGGTCAGATTAAGAGCTAATAACTCTTTAACAACTTCAGATAGCACATAGAATATAATAGGTCAAATTAAAGAGGAGATTCTACAGTTTATAGGTTTTATAAAAAACAGTTATGTTAAGGACCGTTTTGCAAAAAAAAAAAAAAAAAAAAAAAAAAAAAAAAAAAAAAAAAAAAAACCTAAATATATTGTTTAGACCGATTAAACTAATTTGTAAAAAGAATAGTGTTACACACATAATCTGGGAAAATGATAACTTAGAATGAATAAGAAATAATAATGAAAAACAAAGTTTAGTAAAAGTTTTATTTTTTATTTACGTTTTTATTTACGGAAATAATACAGTGAATCTGAGAAGTAAAGTATGAAGGATAAAAATATCACGCAAAAACTGTAAATAAAGAGCACGAGTTAAACAATTTTCCAGAATGAAAAGCCCAATAAGTTGTCTGTTCACAATTCCAGATCATGGATTTACGGAAAAACGTTGGTGGAAGTGCCAAATAATTCGTGTTGCTGAAATATTGAATACCAATACAAGTCTCACCCGTAACGCAAATATTAAGAAAATTTGGATTTAAATGATGCTGTTGTACCAAGCACTCGCAAGTTCTATTGAAGCCGAAGATCCCTTGGTAAATAAATGGCTTGTAGCTGATGCCCATGAAATGAATGGAATGCAAGAATGCAACTATTTTTATTTTAATCGTGAAAATAAACCTCGAATACGACAGTTGATAATAAACAAGCAACTGATAGAAATACCAAACAGCTTACAATTTTCAGTCCTGGCTTGTATTTATTAAGTAAAAAAAATGCAATTCACAATTTTAAACATTTTTCCAAATTTCACTGAATATCTCAATCCCAAAAAAATTGTTATTACAATTTGTTTCATTATTATTCTTTATTTGTCATAAGCTATAGTTCCCCAATTTTATGCATAGAGGTAAAGAACCAACCTATATAGGTATATGTATGTAATTTCGTTCTACTTACTTACACATGAAAAAAATTGGAAGGGACCGTGCTGGTTTTTATTACATTACAAAACTAAATCAAGAAAATGACAGATATGCGCGGAATAATTGTTTAATAATTTTTCGGATAGATATACAGCGAATAGCACGACTTCAGGGTTTACCACCACAATCAGAATTCTTTTATTCTATCGGTGAAACTGCATGTACTTCAGCTCGTAAAAATGTACTGAATCACTACGGAAAGCTCCGCGCATAAAATGAAACAAAACGCAACTCTCTCATTATTTTATCATCCCTCATTATTTTATCATCTTTTCAGGGCTGATTTAGTACTCACAGCAGCGGTTTAGTTCAATATTCATAGAAAGTTAAAAGTATATTGATAGATTTGTCTCATTCTAATTGGCTTACATCGCTTCAGGGCTTATAAAGTAGTTTTGAAGTACATTGGTATGTAAGTTGGCACATTAAGAGAACGCGAGTGAAGTATGCCGATATTTAAAATTAGTGCATCAATTTTATGTTAGTGCTGCAAAAAATAAAGATACGATGGAGCCGTGGGAAAATGTGGCTACGATAACCTTAAATGAATAGCAAGCAAAATTTGATGGTTTATCATAATTTCTATATTTCATAAATACGTCCGGAACAGTAATGGGAATCTTGGGTTTTGAGTGGGAGATGAAGCGTTGTGTGCTCAAATCGCACAACAGATATACTACAAAATAAATGCCAAAGTCTAATTTTTTAAAAGTATTAAATATATTAAGACGAGTCAGTTGCAATACAAAGCAAAGCAAAATAGTATATTTACCAATTATGGGCAAAAAAAAAATTTAGGAGTTAATTCTCATTAAAAATTTTCAATTTATGTGAACTGCAAATTTTCATTTTTCGTCTTAAATTGTATGGTATTGTTGGATGTTAGGTTTCTGTCTTTTGCGGTAGATGTCTCTAATGTGCTCCGTGGTTTAGGCACAGTATATTTATACAGAAGCCCAGCTTAGAACAAACTAGTGAAAAGTGAATTTTAGAATTTTAATTACAAAAAAACCTAGAAATTTCTCCCATAAGAGGGAACTATTAAATATGATACGGAAGTAAATGGGCGAACAGTAGCTAGTTACACAATGGTTGGGAGAAATATTAGTTTTATGTGAGTACACATCTCAGCACCAGTCTGTAAATGTATTGTTCCATTACCAAACAGCTTCCATATACAGGGTGTCCCGTAAGTCGACGACAAGCCGAAATCGGGTGATAGACCAAATCATAAAGGTTACCAGAAAAATATAAAAAAAATCTAAGTCACGTATTTTTCAAATTATAGACATTTCTTTTGTTTTCGAGAAAATGTACACCCTGTGATGGTTTTTTAGCTCCTGTTGTTACAAATCTTTACTTTTTTTTTAAATATGACATTTTCTTCCAAGCTGGAACAGTTGGCTTAGAATTTAAAGCAACAGGTTACATAAGCACTATTCGGGATTACATAAGAAAAATAAAATTGAAAAAAAGTAAAGATTTATAGCAACAGGAACTAAAAAACCACCACAGGGTGTACATTTTCTCGAAAAGCAAAGAAATGTCTATAATTTGAAACATACGTGACTTAGATTTTTTTTAACTGTTATGATTTGGTCTATCACCCGATGCCGGCTTGACGTCGACTTGCGGGACACCCTGTATATATTAATACACAATGTTTTTGATTTGCATCGATGATAGAGATTAGCAAGTAAATAAAATCTAAGGCAACTTTGTTAATAATATACAAGCTACCAATATAGTTTCACCTAACCACCAATCAAAACTTTAATTTTAAAAATGTATTTATTATATTAATTCTGTATCCCGAACACGACTGAACTTTTGTTTCACAGTTTGACCTTGTTTTATTGAGATTAAAAGCATCACTTCCTAAAGAATAACCATTATTAGAATTAAAACCGAAAGAAAGAAAAATTTATATACCTACAGCACTAAATTTTAATTAAATATTTTAATAAAACATTTGTTACACAATACTAATCATATCACATATCAAAATTGTTTCCTTAACGTTAAACGTTTTGTCATTTTATTTTGACATATGCATGGTTTTTTATTCCAGAAAATAGTTTGCTTGTCATTTTGCCTCTTTCCCTCTAATACAAGTTTAAGAATGCCATCAGTTCTCTTTCTTCCACTTTAGATTTACATAAGAACCTTTTGTCAAAGTTAACCTAATAATAAGTTAAGAAGCTGGTGAGATTTCCGAATGTTTTACATTTAAAATGAACATGGCAAGAAAAGGAAAGAAGAAAGAAAAAAAATCGAAAAAAAATCAAACTCTCTTTAAAAATTTTATGAACAAAGATAAAAAATGTGAAAGCGCAAGTTGCATGCACCGAAACAGAATGGCAAATGTTTCATTTTCGTAAATAAATGAGAAGGGGCGGAGTTTTCACGTTTTACTCTCATAAAATGCTCCCGCGCTTTTGTGAAAACCGGTTTTCATGAAATATTGATAATGTTAGGACACATGTTGTTGTTGTAAATTTATCTTTTTCTTAAAAATGGGAGGTAGTGTGACCTGTTGTACATTACTGTGCATAGGTTGAAAGGATTTTGAGGGATTTAATAAGATTTTGTCGTTCGGGTAATCCTACGTTCTCTCGATTTTTGTTTTTAACTCGTTGTCTCAGTTGCACTACAATAGTGCATAGACAAGTTCTTTTCCCCCATTCATGCAAAAGACGAAAGTATATGAAATTACTTGTTTCATTCTAAAAAACACCAGAAATTTTTCCATTTTGCTCTACAGCTTCTTAACTTATTATTAGGTTAACTTTGCTTTTGTATTAGAAATTCACTAGTGTTTAAGTTAAAACTGTTGAAAGAGAAAGTATAGTCTCAGAGGTGGGCTACTGTATGAATATACTGTGGTCTAGGTCTAGGCTAATTTCAGGACACAAACCTACGTATAGTAAATTTTATTACCTATAGGTTCGCTGGCATCTAAATTGAAACTTTTGATGAGTACTTAACCCCTCGTAAAAGAAAAGAAATTTTGTTATTTTGGAAAATATCGTATCTCCTGAATTATTCCTGAATTGTTTGCTTCTCTTCACTAGTTCAAGACTACTGAAATATGACCGAATATGGCGCATGTCTTCACTGGTTTAAAACTACTGAAATATGCCTGAATATTGTGCTTTTCTTCATTGGTTTAGAAATACCGAATACATCCCCCAAAGACTACAGCATAAAAGTGATGATAAACTGATGTTTCCCTCCTGAAAGTGCGGGTAGCGCTGCCTGTCCTGCTCTTACATGCGCAAATAAATCATTTAAAACGCGACAGTGGTCATATATGTTAGTCTTTACCCTTGAATTTTTTCCCGACTGCCTGTCCGTTTTTACTGGAGCTAGAAGGCTTTGGTTCAGTCCGCCCGAAGTACATTTTTAGTACTTTTGTGCTTCCGGGAAGTGTTACTTTGATGACAAAAAACACGAACTCACAAAATGCTCCCCACATACGAACTAATTATTACTGATTTTTGTTTTATTTCTGATTTCCAATTTTAATTTTAATTTCCTCAATTTTTTATTATTTATGACATTTTTACACCCACCATAGATGAAATCTATAGGGTATATGTATACTAAGTTTGTCATTCCGTTTGTAACATATAGAAAAAATTATAGCAGAGCAGGACACCGAAAATATTAAGTTATTTTAATTTTGCATATCCGTCTATCCGTTTGTCAGTCATCTGACTGTTCACTTAGAAAAAATCTTGCACACGTTATTTTTTTTTTTTTAAAAACTGTAGGATTGTGCATATCGATGGCTTAATGCTAGAAAGGTGTAACTATAATTTTCCCCATTTTGAGTTAGGTGGAATTGGCTTAACTTTGGAGTCCTCTTTGCTTATGTCTGCCTGATGTATCATAAATAAAATATATAGCCATTATACTGTTTTGTGTAACTGCATGAGGAGTCTGAGTTGTAAATCTAATAAGGAAGTAAGAGCTGAAACATCCTATTGATACTATTATTGCATTTTTGTAGATACACCCTTTTGACATCAATCGATATGATAGCATGTGCAAAGATGTGGACAAGTGCTTAATGGCAACCCACAATAGGAATAAGGTACCGTTCGCTAAGTATCATATTATACTTTCGTCAAATTCTATCTGTACGCTCAAGATTGCGCCTTGCATAATCAAATTTGAAATTATGTGTAAATAACTCATAACAAGTCGGAAAATAGATATTTTGAACAATATGACCGAAGATGAATAACAAATCCATACTTATCATCCATACTTCTCATATAAATCTACAAAGGTCAGTCAAGCAGGATTCGTCAAATTGTTAAGTCTTGCATATGCTGGCTTATGCACTTTGTAGTTAGGTATTAAGTTCGAAAATGTGGTAAGAATTGGTATTAGATAAATTTTAGCTTTTTTTCTTGTTTACGAGTAACTTAGAATTGATTTGTTACACCTTCCATGATATGCTGGAAAATTTCAAAAAAGTTCATTTTACCACTCACATCTCTTTATGGAGCATTAATTTCCAGTATATCATCAGTAAGCATTCTTGGCATTAATATTTCCAGTAAGTTAAACAGATCACATCATCTGCCAAAAAAGCATCGAAATGTCTTGGAATTCACAACGAAGCAGGCGAAGCCACGCGAGGCTTCATCAAGAGTTGAACAAAGCGAGGTAAGATACATCGCGACGATTAGTATTCACAACAAGACGTTCAGTTTCTGGGTAAACCGCCAGATTCTGAAGAAGAAATCTTCTATATAATAAGGGATATAACAAGTTTAGGGCAGACCGGGTATGGTTGGCTACACTTTTCGAATATTTGTCATAGCGAGTTGAAGAAAACTGCTATTAATTCATATTTACAGTAGACTTAGCTTGACTATTGTGCTTGAATGTAATATTGACGCGAAAACTTTATAAGAGTATTTATGTCTCTGGTTGCAATTTTAATAAAGGGTTGCAAATGCGGTAATCAACCCCGTAATGGGAATGGTTGGCACATAATTTAGCATCTAAGAACGGAATATATTAAATCAATTAAAAACAAACAAACAAACAAAAAACTATTTTCTTTGAATATTTTATATTTTAATTAGATGACATCTCACTGACATGACATGTATAAAATTTATTCCCATCCGTGCAAGATTCATGAGCCCACATCTGGCACGAAGTGCATTGGATCCACTTTTCTTTTGCTACGCTGTTCAAAAAGGGCTCAAAACACACAAGACAAAAACACTCCACATCTTCTTCAGAACTTTCTGCTTCTTTCTTTTTTTACTACTAACGGGATTTCTTTGTTTTTGAGGTTTAGACCTACATTTCTTCTTAGTTTGAAGCTGCTTCTTTGTTTCTTCCAATTGTTTCCTCACAGGTGAATCAGTTAGTATGGTAGTCTTCCTTTTTCTTCTTCTGCTTGTATTCATTTTTCTTTCCGTTGTCCTCGGAAGTGGTCTGATAGTTTCCAATGGTGAACATGCCGGTTGTCAAAATTAACGCCATGCACCTCGCGAAAAATTAGAATTTCACACACTAATAGGATTAGCGTGCAATCGTTTCATAACTTAACTCTTGATAACTCACGAGAAAGCCTCCAAGCTCATAGGCAATGTGGCAATTGACTCGCTCGAGCACTGCAGCAATATCAGATGCCGTTCGCTCCTTTAGCACTATATACATGGTCAATGTTCTGATGAAATATCTAGTTTGAAGCCTTGTAGATTGATTTATGCATGCAATACTCGCGCACCTCTTTTCGCTCCTGAAAATACTTTCGGCCGTACAGTAAAATACTATGACACTTTTTTACCCCGAACTGTGCAAATGTTGAATAGTTCACCATTTTCTATCCTTCCTCTCCGCTACTCTCCGTATGTCTCCTAATACTTTCCTTGAAAAAGCTTTATAATTTTAATGAAACTAAAATTAATCCAAACGAGCTAGATATATACATATGTATAAGTATAACAATTCCGTTGTGATCACCGTTTTGACTGATGACTAATATATCCAGAAACTATTTGAATAAAATTAAAAACGAAAGGGTATAAGTAAAGTAATACCTACGCATACATTTCTATGACAACTCATCTAGATGAAACTATTTTCAATAAAATTCTACAGCTACTTTTTTGCATTTTGTGGTCCACAAAGAGAATTTTTAATTCCTTCCATAATATATTTTATTTTTTTCGGATTGTACATAGAATCATAATCAGTTACAGTCAAAACTAAATTTTAATTTTTTACTCTATTGCAATCCAATTTTGTCTGAAACAAAATGATCTAATCCAATTATCCAATTGACCTCAGACAGAAAACGATGCGATAACTTCTTTCATTTTGTGAAGTGTATCTTAAAACTGATGCCATTTTAAGAAGAAACATTTTCGGCCCGTCTATTAGGAACCCATGGTATTTTTCTCTTATTTTACACCCACATTGTAATTTCTTCTACTGATCATTCTAGATCATTGCACTTTACTAGATAAAATATATAGCTTTTCTGGTTTTGTACTAGTTTGGTTCATCTCGAACAAAACGGGAACATAATTAAGAGTATAAATTTATTTCAAAATATAATAAGTTTATGCAACGCTTTTTTAACCGATCAGTCTGATTTTGAAAATAACTGAGATAATGAAGAATATAAAAATATTCGATCCATCCTGTTCAGGACTGACTGCACTAGTTTTAATGAATGAAATTTCATATTAAAGGATAAAGTACTGCGATATCAAACAAAACAGAATTCTTGTTAAAAAGAGTAGGTACGTTTTGAAAAAAAAAAAATGCGTTTGATGATTAAGTAATGACATTCGGCAGATTTTCCTTAGACCCCCTAGATCAAATAATTGGGTATCCCAAGTTTTTTCAAATGTTTGTAATGCTTAGAAATAATGATGGTACAAAAACCTAATTAGATAAACATGCATAGAATCATGAAAAATCTCGATTTTTGTATGTTCTGTTAGCATGATAACGCATTAATATGTTTATCGATTTTAAACTTTGTGCACTATATAATTTTATGAAAAAAGTATGATTATAAATTTGGTCACCGATGTGAAGGTGTTGCGGTAAAGAGATGAAATTTTGTACACAACGGAATAATTGTGAATCTAGTTCGATAGATGAAGTCGAACAGCTCCTTCGTACGGTTACCACACAAAAACTTCTAGATTTGCGGATTATTCACGTATACGGGGAAAACGTTTAGTCCTCAGATGTACTTAAAAGTTTGTCGGAATGTCAAAATTTGTTAAATAGAACTATTTTTGCTGTTCGACGAACCGTTCTTGATAGAAACACGAAATTCCATTTACATTTTCGTAACAAAAGTATGGCTATATTTACACTGTTCTTAAACCAGGTGGACCCCCCCCCCCCCTAGAGCTCTAATAAATTAAAAATTATACTCTAATCAAATACTAATGCAAAATTTGAATGGCGACGTTCTCTCAGACAAGTTTTATACCAAGTTTAAGTCCCATATTATTCGCATTATTCATTAATGGTATTGACGACAGAAAGGAAGGAAGGGGGAGTATGTATTGGTATACGCAGATGACTTAGTCCTATTTGCTGAGAGTCCGGCAGAATTACAGAGTATGATAAATAAGCTGGAAGGATACTGCGAAATGTGGAATCTGATACTCAATGTAGAGAAGTCCAAAATTATGATATTCCAGATAAGGAGAGGCTTGAGGGCAGCCTCAGAAAACTGGATATATCAGGGAGCAGAAATTGCAGTTGTTAAAAAGTTCAAGGGCTTGGGAGTAACCCTGACCCAAAAATTATCAATACGGGAACATCTAAGAGAACGTCTAGTTGCAGCAAAAGGAACACTCAACAGCACATGGAATAGTTTCATAAGGAACGAGCAGGTGAATCACTCCTCTAAATTTCGAGAATGAAATTTTTAATTTTTTCGCGAGGTGCAGCGCGCTAATTTTAATAACTGGTAAATGCTTATATGTTTTTTCTTTGGTATAATCGAAGGGTTCTTAACTCATTCTCATATATTGGAAGAATATATGAGGATCAGTATGTAAATCTTTATATATCCCCAAATTCTAATCGCTTGTTATTTATCGGGTCACAACACTGCGGCAAGTACACTTATGTGAAAAATGCCATATAGTTGCACTACTTGACAAACACAAAATTTCTTCTTCAGAATCTGATAACATAATTTATATGCTCTCACTTCGCGATTTACCAAGAAACTGAACATCTTGTTGTGAACACTACATCTCGAGGTGTATCTTCACCTCAACTCGCTAAGTGCCTAGCCTTGTTGTGCACGTAACCTAATAAAACTCCCAATTATGGCTTACGTTAGAAACAGGTTTACTGAACCTGTATATATACGTTGAAATGCCATTTTGCATATATGCCTAAAGTTTAACCTAATGACAAGTTAGGAAGCTGGCGAGATATCCGACTGTTTTACATTTAAAATGCACACGGCAAGAAAAGGAAGAAAGAAAGAAAAAAAATCGAAAAAAAATCAAACTCTCTTTAAAACTTTTATGAATAAAGATAAAAAATGTGAAAGCGCAAGTTGCATGCAACAAAACAGAATAGCAAATGTTTCATTTTCGTAAATAAATGAGAAGGGGCGGAGTTTTCACGTTTTACTCTCATAAAATGCTCCCAGCTTTTGTGAAAACACGTTTTTGCTGAAAAATGGAGAGAATCGGCCAATGTTTTTTATAGCATGGCCAATGTTTGGTAGTGTAATTTCTATGCTAATTGAGCAGCACGCGCTTCTGTTTACATTCGTTTTACTTAAAAGAGATTAAGTGGGAAAATTCTTGCTGGATTCTCTGATATTTTCGGGAAAAATGAGAATTTTATTCGAGAGGAATTTTACATCTCCTTTTAGTGCGTTGTTCAATGCGAAATTTATCTTTTTCTTAAAAATGGGAGGTAGTGTGACCTGGAGTACATTATTATGAATAGGTTGAAAGGATTTTGAGGGATTTAATAAGATTTTGTCGTTCGGGTAATCCTACGTTCTCTTGATTTTTGTTTTAAACTCGTTATCTCAGTTGCACTACAATAGTGCATAGCCAAGTTCTTTTCCCCCATTCATGCAAAAGATGAAAGTATATGAAATTACTTGTTTCATTCTAAAACACACCAGAAAGTTGCCCATTTTGCTCTACAGCTTCTTAACTTGTCATTAGGTTAACTTTGGTCCTGGGCTCTTACAAGGAAAGAAGATTGCCGTATATATTTGCAAATAAAGCTATAGATAACGAATTGTATTGGTATGAAGAGTGGTTAGATCTTGCCGAAAAGCATGGAATACATTTCGACTCACACTTGCAGAGCACAGGAACTCTGTCACCAGTTCTGATTGAAATTTTGGAAAAGAAAGAAAAATGGTTATTGGAAAAAGGTCATTGCCCTATCATGACAGACAGACTGTACGTCACGGACTTTATGATAAAATAGTCTATAATTTGGGGGAACTGAACTACTTCAAAGATTGTTTCTGTACTATGAAAATACGACTAATTCTAATGTATAGGAGTGGTATGTTATCACTAAATACCAGTCCGTGTGGCACAGATGGTAGCTCAATATGCTCACTTTTCAATTTAGAAGAGGATGAAGACTTACTGCATTAGCTGGCTGTTTGTCCTATTCTGCAAGAATTCAGAATTCTAGCCTTTGGTAAAACATATCTTACAGAAGGTGAAGTAATTACAATTTTGGACGGAAAAAAATTTGAAGGTCTTTTCCAATACGCCAAGCAAGCCTGGAAATATCGACAAATGCTCATAGAACAGTATAATAGTTGCAATAATATTTATGTATGTATTTATCTACGGCTCACTTATAGGGATTAGAATAGTAATTTATTTTCTAAATAGATTTTACTCAGGCTTAGATACTTGAATTAATATGGATTAATCTTTAATGAATATCAATATATGTACTTATACAAAGCCAAATTTTTTTCTTTTTGTTGTTATAAATAAGATATTACTTAGTAATACATTAGTCAGTAGGAACTTTTTTATATTTATGCAAACTCGACAGACAACCTCGGGTCATTGTTGATGTTTATTTTAATATTCAATTATGGGTATCTAGAATGAATTAGATGAATTGTTAAATAAACTTATTATTATTATTCTAAAGTGAACGGACGTCAGTTTGAGTGCCGACCGACAAACATTGAAGTTCATGAAAAACTTGCACCAAAGTGTGCGAACGTGTTGTTGGTAGTACACACTATCAATTGGAAAAGTTTTTGATTAAAATTTTTGATAATAAATTGAAAAAGTTTCCAAAAACGAGTGACAGTTTTACGTTGTTAATTAATTTCGGTCGTTGCCATGCCAACCGCACAAAAATTTATAATTAGATAAATTTTGAAAGAAAACATTAATAACAAATATAAAATTAAGCAAATTTAAATTATAAAAATTTATATAATTTAATGAAAATATATCGCTGCTGCACTCACAATGAGTACGAGCAGCAGCGATTCTGGGAGGACTAATGATCCCTCAAATTTAATGGCAGGAGCAAGAAGAATAGAAAAGCTTCTTCTTCTTCCTCTTCTGAAAAAATAATTCAAGGGCCCACAGAAAAGGCCATCAAGAGCCCCAGGCAATAAACTTCAGCAAACTCCGTCGGAGAACACTAAAGGAAGGGCAGCTATCGTTATGCGAAAAAAATCTGGAGCATCACCTACGAACACGACCACAAAATCAACAGTACCCGAAGCTACAACGACGATCAGTTCGAGCCAAGGGTAAAACCAAAGCTTGATGGCAATTTTTAAGGCAGCTTCAGCCGCAGCGCCACAGCCTACCAGTATTATATTAGGCCGCCGCTTTCTGCGAAGGCAAATGCCTCTAAGAAGCAGCCATCAACACCAGCAGTAGCAGCAGTGAGCTCAGCAGCAGCACCACGATCCCCGGGGTTAGTTCCAGGGACATCTTATGCCCAGCAGGTAAGTGGCAGTTCCAAGCAGGCTTCCACAACAGAATTTCAGAGCAGGGGCATCACTCCTCGTCCAGCCCCATTGGACGCAGGTAAGCCTCGGCCCAAGACCAGTGCGGGTCTCCAGAGCTTCTTCGACAGGAAGTGGCACGAAAAGCGCTACGGGATGCAGCTTGAGCACATTAGAGGATGTCCTCAGACTGCATACCTGAAGGCAACCTTCCGGGTCATCTCCTGTAAGCAACTATTTTCTATGGGGATTATAGCTGGAGGAATGGTCGAGGTGTACACTACGACCCTCGAAAGCGCTACCAAGCCTATGCTTGAATGCATCGAGGTAGAGGGTAGACACCTCGTGCCATTCCCGTTAAAGGAGAAGCCCACGAAAGTCGTGCTTTCGCGAGTCCCTATGCGAGCCCAACATGAAGACCTCTCGAATTTCCTTGGGAGATTCGGGAAGGTTCATGGAAAGGTTCGCGCATTCCCACTAAAATGGGGGACGACCTCTCGAATTTCCTTGGGAGATTCGGGAAGGTTCATGGAAAGGTTCGCGCATTCCCACTAAAATGGGGGACGAGGATCTCGGGCGGGATATTTTCGGTACCAGCCGGGAGGCGTCCATAACCTTGAATAAGGAATGTACGCTTCCGTCATGCTTTTACCTGAGCATATCCGGCTCGAGGTACTGGATTGACGTGGGCATTTACAACGCCGGTAATGCCACACATCCTAGCTATATTGTGAAAGAGAAATGGTTGAAATCCACCCAACACTTAGAGAATACTATCGACTTTGGTGTGTCAAGAAAAATTTAAAAAAAAATTTAAATGACCCGAAAAATGCTCAATGTCAATGTCGTCTTCTACCACAGATGAGATACTATAAAATTTTTAAATGTAAATTATAAAGGATGTTTGTAGTACGAAATCGCATCTATATTTTGTCCCCTAAACTTACATCTAATTCAATTCCAATCCGCTTATTACTTTCGGAGCAAACTAGAAAAAAAAGAAAACGTTTCGTTTTAGTAGTACAAAATCGCCGTTTTTTTTAGTGAAAATGACATTATTTTAATTCCGTAGTTACGAAGAACCGTTCGATTGGAGAAATTTTTCACCGTAATAAAAAATGTTCACAACAAACCGCTAATGCCAAAAAAAAGAACGGGTGAAATATGAATGGGGGTGTATATGACCCAAGGTAAAAAAAATCTTTAACGGTAAAAACGTCTCGATGAAGTTCTCAGAATTAAAAAACATCCCACCCCCCACTCCACTACACTCTCCTCCCCTTTCGTTTGATACCACACAAGCCCCCCCCCCACGCAAAATTACGCCCCGCGAAAATTTTCGCAAATAGATAACGGTAAAAAGCCCGTTCTTAAAATCAATAGATCAAAAAAAACCTCACCACAATCTTCACCATGTTTCATTTGATGTGTCACATGCTCTATTTTGTACAACACCTCGAGGGAGTGCTTTATCCCCTATCCCAGAACCCCTAATTAAAATACATTTCCCAAGATTCGTGAAAAAAATTTTACCGTTAAACCCGGTCAAATTCGTAAATTGCCAGTAGTCAGCAAAAGTTTAAATTTAGATACCAGCGAACCTGTAGACAATAAAATTTACTATACGTAGGTTTGTGTCCTGAAATTGAAAATTTTTAACGAGGATTAACTCTTCTAAATTTGTTTTGCACATACATAATTGTTAAATATACTATTTTGCCTTGTATTTCAACAACTTTGAACGAAATATTGCAATTTCTAGTCGATGAGATATCGGAAGAAAAAAAAAGTACTATTAAGAGTTAAATAACTAAAAAAAGCCCAACTAAAAATGAAAAAACTCAACGTTATTTGCTAAATCTAGGCTTTATCTTTATAAAATAGTCACAATCTAAAGAAATGACAATACCTACCAACGGAAATTTTATTTAAAAAAGTTTAATTTTCACCATTTTTTACAAGTTTCCGAGATTTTTTTTTTTGCTGCAAATAGTTTACCAGAAAGTCGCATTGAAAAATGAATGAAACCTGCAAATCTTGGTACTGACTCCTCTTAATCGAAAAAAACAAATAGCCTATGCCACCCACACATACTTCCTACAAAAAACAGTTTCTAGATCCTGAACTTATCCCTGCAACGATTTGCAACTTTTGAAAAACCGTTTTTTTTTTATTTTCGAAAATTGTTTCTTCTTTCCCCTCCCAATTTCACTTTCACCCCCGCACCAGCCTTAACCAATTTGTCCAGCTATCATGGCCGCCTTTCTTTAAAACAAACCGTGATATTCTGATTTGTACTGCTGTTCCCCACCCACTAGACTACTATCAATTTTCCTGCTTGAGTTCAGTTTTCATTCATTGGTTCAAAAACTTAAGTCTAAAATTTATAATGATTGATGCACACACAAATTTTAGTAATATTTACAAAAGTGCTAAGAATGGTAAAACAATTTAGAAAGAATCCAATTTCTCGGCAATCGAAGTAGTACGTACTAGTTTAAGTCCTTGGTGAAGAAATAAAAATCGGGAGAAAGTTAAGTGGTGAGGTGCACATCGAATTGAGATAACTCAGCTTAAGGTAAGGAATTGTATCTAAATACGAAAAGCAGTACAAAAACCAGGTCCGATAGTAAAAAAGCAAAAAAGCCTTGCTTTTGTATAAATAAAAGCATTAAAATGTAGCCGCATTGCTGAAATTCTTACTATTGTATTTGAGAATAGTTGACAGGAAAGCGATATGCTTCAAAGAGAAAATATTTGATTTTTTTGGCTTGCGTCTTTCGGAACCGAAGTATGATGTGCCTCCCATTTTAGTTAGGTTAGATTGAGTAGCGGCTACCATAACAGTTTCCAGTCAGACCACAAAATGTTCAATTGTGATACGCCCTTATTGTAGCCTAAATACATACATAATGTCAATCGGATAAAATGCACTCAAATGCCACTCAAAAACCCGAAACAGGAATGCTAAGCATATCCGAGATATTTCTACAAGAAACATTGTTAAAACTGACACAAATACAAATTTCAACACATGCTCCTGATTGAGTGATCCATATTAGTTGTGATTTAAGAAAAAAAAAACGACATACATATTCTCTTCATATCATTGCATTACATACATAAAAACGTTGCAAAAACATGTTTGTGGCTGTAATTCCCACAAGCTACAGAGCAGGGACATTTGAAGGGATTTACGAATGGTACAAATTCACTTTGAGCATTGGAAAAGGGTGTGAATAAGTAGGCGTTCATTCGCCAAATTGTAAATAAAAATAAGTAAGTTTTTTCCGGTAATATCAATACGTACTTTTAATTTTCTTTCTAAAAAGACAAAGTTTTACACAAGATATTCTCAACTTACTTAAACTGCAGACACAACCATTTCGTTAATTAAATTGTACTGTCAAACTGGCTTTGATTTATTTACGACATTAAAGAAGCGATATGGATGAAATCAACACGATAAACTTTGTTTTTATTAATTTTAATTTTTATTTATTTTTATTTTATTTCACTTAACGATTGAGAAATGAAAAAAAAATGTTATTAAAAAATATTTTGACATAATAACTTCGTGCTTTGCATTTCTTCTTCTTATTTTGCAAATCAGCAGATGCACAGCGGAGCTCCATACTTAAATCTAGCACATTTTTCCTCATTATAGCTATAATGAAGGAAGAAAACACTTCATTGTGTACTTCATTATCATCTGATTTTCGAATCATAATTACGTCTTCGACAAGTTGAGACGAAACAGCTTAAAACTGCAGCCTTAAAAGTGCCAGTTTCTAAGACGAGAAGCTATTTACCTCGAACATAAATGTTCTAGCGAAGGTGCACTGCCAGACCCAAGTGAGACTGCCTGCATCCAAACATTTCTTGTTCCCAGAACAGTATCCTTTTTTGGACTTGCCAACTATTATATAAAATTTATCCCAGACTTCTCCAAAATTGTACGTCCAATCACGAAATTACTCCGAAAAGATGTAAAGTTCTCTTGTACTGAGAAATTCCAAGAAGCATTTCAAAGCATAAAACATGCTTTAGTTTATCCACCACTTCTAATATATCCGGATTTTTCAAATCGTTCAATCTCACTATGGACGCAAATAAGGAGACCCTAGGCGCTGTACTTTCTCAAAGAGAAGTCGGAAAGAACCAGCCCATTGCCTATGCAAGCCGTACGTTAAATAAAACCGAAAAAAAACTACTCTAGAATAGAGAAAGAGTTATTAACTACAACAATGATTGGTAGGCGTATCGTAACGGTACACAATAATCGGCTAATCATATTTTGAATAATAGAAATCTGCTGCACAAAAATGAACCAGCTTGACTTGACTTCTTACTCTATTTGTTTCCAATTAATTCCATTTTAATAACCCGTGAGGAACAGTTGCGGTGGAGCCACTCTACTGCCAGATATAACAAACGGTACGAAATAAGTAAAATTATACTTAAAGGAGTATTTTCTTCCTCCGACTTGTCCACAGAAATGGCTCTGCAAATCATTATACGCGCTTTTCTCGTTCAGTACACAACAGGAGAAATTGCCGAGAAACTCTATACTATTACACATCTAAATAGCTTGGGTATATTTTTCGAGGATCTAGGAAGCCTCATGGTGTATCATAACGCCTGGAATGCTCTCACCGAGATAGATCTGGATCTAACTAAGGATGCACACGATGTATCTATATATCGATAACATCGATGTTTTCTAAAAAATATCCAATATTTTTACTTCGATTTTCGTCTTCAGAAACATCGACAACATGGTATTGCATTTAAATTTTTGAACTGACAGCTAATTACAGTGGAAGAGTTGCTCGAGGGTTAAGAAATTGTGAGATCGCAGTAACACAGTGTATGCATCGCATGCTTTGACATCCTGTTTGATCTTTATATGCAATACATGTCATGCGAATTGTGATAAACAAAGCCGAGTGCCGACCTTAGATCATATAACAAAAAGGATAGGCTATGAGGAAGAAAAACGTGCAAATATTCGGGATCTGTAATAACGACGTGAAATTTTCCTAACATATAGTACAATAAACAAATTTAATTTACCACTTTGAATACGTTGAAATGTTCTTGGAGAACATTCTACTTCTACTGTTTACTGTGTATACTGTGTGACACACGGCATTTTAATGAATAGTTAGTACTAATGATTCATTAGATCGTGCTGTGTGTCTAGGGTATTATGAGTTAAGTCTTTAAGTTTCAACGCACTTCCGTTGCATTGTTAAAACGTTTAGTTTAATCTAGTTAAATCTTAAGCTCTGGAGTAGCATCTTGATTGTTGTTATTATTACGGTTGTGATTTCGCAGTATCCAGCTCGAAAGGAGCACCAAAATAAAATTCAGAATTGTGTTTCATTTCATGGCAGATCAGTACCAATCACGGACGTACAAGTAATCTACCCCTGAAGTCCCAACTGGGACAGAAAGGACGTGACGATTCTTGAGGTCCACTTGAGTTCACATGTTGCAAAAGGGACTCAGGTATATCATCAACAAGAAGTATCGGAGCTCTCCTCACCTTTGCGAGAGTCTCAGACATTACACCCAGAAGACCGTCATCCGGTCAAGAGGTTCCTATATACCAAGACACATATTCATAATAACGAGGATAATGATGTTGATAGCCAACCACAGAATCCATTAAATACTCTTTTGCCTTTGAAATTGCCATTTTGCAATTAAGTAATTTTCACTGAAACTAAGAACTAATTAAATACATATTTAATAAGTAATTCTACACCTTGCAACACCTAGTTGCTATCTAATTACTTTATAAGTAACCTGGTATCGACTTTTAAATATGGAGATGGAGATAAGTAATTGGCCATTAAATATCACAAACTCAACTTCATGGTATAATTGAGGAAGTGAAATTTCACTTAGAAAAAACCTATTCATGAAATTAAGTCGAATAGATGATTTTGTACCTTATGATTAAGTGCAATAGTTAAATAGCTAAATTTTTGATGTGCCCTCAAACACACAAAATACTAATTTTCACGCAAATCGCAACCACCGACAAAACGACTACAATAAAAATTTGCTAATTAGCTCTCAGTGTAAGTCGGTGCAAAATCAGAGTTTACGCGATTTTCTGTTATCACCGTATTATGGAAAAATTTGGGGGTATACAGCCGGTCGCCTGTCTGGAATTAAATCTTGTAAAAATTGTCAGCGATATTGATATTGTTCGCATACGCCAAAGATATTTTCATAACAAACAAAAAGGTATCAACACTTTTCACATGTCTAAAGCAGGATTTACATTATGATGAAATTTTTTACAGAAATTGAGAGGGAGATAGTTTATTGAAATTTAAATGCTGCGGAAGTAATCACTGAAATACCTCTAACGTACTGTCCCCTCCAGCTTTTATGGTACAAATCGCAAACTGTCACATTGTCAAGTTGTCAAATTGTAAAGCTTTTTATCGTTTGTAATAATAATTGTTGTTAAAAAATTGACGAAAAACATATCCGAGATAACTTCAATCTTTTCTATAAACAAATATGTAAAAACTTTCGATTTAGCAATATTTAATTACAAATTAAAAACTTCCTTTTATTTTCTTCCATTTTTGACAAATGATTTAATAAATATTTTCTATAGAATTATAGTAACAATATGGCAGCACGAGTAGTTGAAATTGACAAATTAGGGTTGCCAATGACAATGCTTGAGAACTTTTTATGGTTCTGGACACGCACACACTCACACACTCATAAATATATTTCCGTATACGATGTACTATCTCCCTCACAATTTCTGTAAAAAATGCGTGCCATCACGCTCTGCACTGATAGAAGAGATTATTTAGGAATAGTATACATATTTATTTGAACCTGGCTTTTTTTATATAAATCTACCATATTTCGAGGGAAGAACGTTTGAGTACCTATCCGAAACATTTCAGCATATTTCGGTAAAATACAGAATTTAGACTGTAGCTTATTTCGTTTAAACAAAATGCATTTCCCTTGAATATATTAGTCTTATTTTAATATTATAAAACTCAATGTTCTGGTTGAAATTATCATATAATTATTTTCAATGTGTCCTTGAATGTGACAGATTTCTTTTTCTACAACTTTCACATAATTTTAAGATAAATAAGCTATAAACTCATGTATAGAATTAGATCACTCTTTAAAGTGAAGGACATAAATAAATTGGTAATATTACATTAATAACTAAAGCCATTGTCTGTTTTAAGCACAGTACATTGTCGTTTTTGAAACAAAACTATCCGCCTAAAACTTCGCAAGAATAGAGGCGGATGCGGACACGGATGCGAATTTGTTAAATATGTCGTTTGTCCGCGGCATCGCTATTCGGTATTCGAGCAGTTTCATTCTAATTGTGATGCACAGTGGATCAATTGTGGTGCTGATGATGCAGACATTTTTAGAAGAAAATAATTTACAAGTTTATATTCAGATTTGTAAAGGTATGTATTTTGAATTAAAATCAATTTCTGACAATTTTAAGAACATTGTGTGTTGTAGATCACGATGTACAATTTGGAGATCTGCCGCACTTAACAGATAAAACGATAGAAATTGTTACTTTTGGACTTAAAAGTCATACCACATAGTTTGACGTGTGTAATTGCAAAGATATATTAGATATATAAAAACTTTACAAGATGTCAAACAATCCTGTTGTCTATTCCCTACAAAAATCCATCTTCTTGCTCACGGAAATAGTGTAATTAATCATAAATAGGAAAAAAACTTTTTTATCAACAATACCTATTATATATCTACATATTAAATATGTCATCAAAAAATGTTTTTATATGTGCAACAATGCTTTTTGAGGCCAGCCATTCCCTTTAACTCGTACACGAATTTGTCTATTTCTTTACTATTTTCGACACTCTCGTAGACCCACTTTTCGTCATCACAGCGAGCTGAAATTTAATACACAGGTTCATGTCGCGTGACAATTGAATCTGTCAAAATTTGAACCGGAAATTTCCATTGAAAACTCGGAAAATCGGGAAAAATCATTTGAAGATTTGGTACAAATTTGATTAGTGATAAATCCGTTTCAGGAAAAATGCAGAGTTTTCCTATTTTTCCGAAAAATTTTCCGGAATTTTCCGACTTTTCCGGAAAATTTTCCGATAAAAAAGTTTTCTAAATTATGCAGAATCAAGTTCCCTATCAACTGACATCATTACTTTCTCTCCGACAATGGTGAAAACTTGCAGAAAAAATCGAGAAAAATTCATGTAAAACGCTTTTCCGGAGTTTTTCCGACCAAGGAAGCGTTTGAGCGTTTTGCAACCTAAGACAAAGTTGTAGAGCGAAATGAGTTGCATAAATTTGCTTTTGTGGAAAACTCCATGGAAAACCCGGAAAAGCGGGAAAATCATCGGAAAAATTTTCATCGATGATTAGTGATAAATCCGTTTCAGGAAAAATGCAGAATTTTCCAATTTAGTTAACGTGAAAAAGGCAGAAAATAAAATAAGTAAAAAACGAGTTTTCAAACAAAACTGAGGCCAAGTCGCATGAAAAAGTAGAAAATAAACTGTTCTTCACACACAGAGGTGGACCCAGATTTTATTCGCTGACAATCACCGATATATTTTAGTAAGATCAATCAGAGGTAATAAGTGATTTGATTCATGAAGAGAAAGAATATTCAAGAGAAATGTCCCAAACAAAAAATCTGAGTCCACCTTTGTATGTGAAGAAAAGTTTATTTTCTACTTTTTCATGCGACTTAGCCTCAGTTTTGTTTGAAAACTCGTTTTTTACTTATTTTATTTATACTATACGGTTATTAAAAAAACTAAATCCAATAATTAAGCCTCACATTATTTTAAAGATAAGTGTATATATAACTATCTCTATGAATTCTTTAAGTTTTTTATAATTATCAGACATATGCTTTCAAACCAGCGATCATAAATAGTAAATACATAAAATATTTGAAATTACAGTATCGACTTTTAGTTTTATCCCGCTATAACAATTTCAGAAATACAAATCATTTTTTAAAACCCACTGTATTTGATTCTTTAGTAAAAATTATTATTTCTTTCTGGAAACCAAAGAAATAATTTTCAGCAACTGATAATTATTTGATTGAAATGACCATCAATTTGTTAAAAAGTACATTATTTGTATCACAAATAAACCCTTATTTAACAAAAATGAATGAAAGCTTTTTTTGTAAAATTATATAATATATAAAATCAATTTTAAGTAAAATTATTCATTATTGGATTCAAATGAAATCATTCTTTCCGATAAATATTCTTCTACCAGTTGAAATAAACAGTCATTTCGTTTGGAAAACCTTTTGCTCTTTATGAACAATTATTAATGTAACTAGCGTCAATATAATTTTTAGTCAACTCCAGAAATACTTAATTAAAATAAAAGAGCAAAACGCAATCATTAAATTGTTTCTTCCTGTCAAACAAAACAACTCAAAAAATTTCTTCAGTTTTAACAACCTTGTCTTTTTCCGCATATTTAAAGCTACCTTTTGTTCGGATCAAGTAGAATTTCTTTCAAGGAAATAAACTGTTCTATCAGTGTGCAGCGTAAAATGTATAACAAACAGGAATGTTGATAAGCTAAGTTAAGTAAAGCTGGACAAAATTTGCTGACATTTCTGCACGCTGCCATTCATTTATCACTTAAACTTCATTTTCTCTGCATATTTCATCCTTTGTTGTCACTTGTCCCTTCCAGATATTATCAGGGGGCCATCGGATACATTCATGTACACGAATTTTATACAATAACCACATTCCTGTTTATTATATGTTCTATCTGACAGTCACAAAATTGCGTGTACATGCAAAATTACAAATTCAAGGCCAAGCGAAACCCAGTGGATCTGTATCCAATCGCAGGTCAGTAAATAAATATATTATAAGCTTGTTCTGCGTTCTCTACTATTTTGATGATTGCTACAGCAGAATATATGTATGTATGTATGTAAGTTTAAAATAACTTGACGGCTACTTTTTGCTACATAAAATTATTCAAGCACGAAGCTATTCTATATATTATCATTAATACAATAACAGAGGAAAGTCATGGTGGATATTCCAAATTAAATTTCCAAGAAGCCAGCATGCGGACAAAAAACAAGTAGATCATTTAATTGATTTAAATAAAATCTGTGAAAAACAAATTTTCCCCCGGAAGTTAAGTTGCGTTCAAGTCTGTCCTTATAAAACAAGTGTCAAGACTTTTTGTTTCGAGAATTAAAACAGCTTACTCATCATCGCCTAACCAGCCTGTTAAAAATTTAACCAGAACAAGCTTTGTTGATGCTAATTCGAAATATAGGAAAATATCAAAAAATTCAATCCAAGCAAGATTGCTATCTTGATCATACATGAACCCTATCACAAAAGTACTATACAATCCAGTATCTGGCTTCGTTCAAGAGATGTTTTAGGCTTATAGATGTCTGTTTATTTTTAACGGTGGGCTGCAATGGAGCTTCAGGACAGAGCATTTACTAAACCAGAGTGCAATCAATAAGAGAAACTATTCCTGCTTATTCGTGATATCACTTCTCCTTCCACAAATATCACAAATGTCTAATTTAGATCGTATAAATTTGTCTTATGACATACATATAGCAAGAAAAAATTCAAAAGATATACCATGTACATATGTAGGTATACCGCAATTTTATATGTCCAAGAATACAACTGATATTACATGTCAGATATAGTGCTTATAATAACGGAAAGCACATCGGATCAGCAATGTCAATTATCAACATATCGCCGAAGAGATCACACATTTTAAAATGCCAATAACTTCGACCGACCAACTAAGTCCTTGTGCACACAACTTACTGACTTTACATTTAGCCACTACTTCACTCCTAACAGTAATTTCAGGTTTTGCACATTACTCAACAGTTCCTATACTACGCTAGGTTAGATTAAATTAGAGTTGTGCCTATCGAAATACCTAAAATCAACCTCACTTAGACCATCGATAGTCCATTTTGATGGCACCTCATCGGGACCCTACACCTGGCGGTACGATTCTTTTATTTGAAGTGATGCTGAGTCGGCCTCCACTTCCACATCCATTTTCGAACCATCTGTGAAGATACATAATATCAGTCATATTTATTATGTGAATGGTAGTTGAGAAACCTTTTTCAAAGTCTAGCCTGGGATAGTGTAATCCGTGGGCTCCGTATACAGTCCTTGCGAGAGATCTTTAGTATTGCGACCAAAGCCTGCGGTGACCTATTTAACGGGATAAGGGAAATTCACTGACGGACAGCATCAACAACTGATTAGTAAGCCATACACTAATACTTTTTTCCACATGCAATCTGTCTGGTTTTCGCCATCGTGTGCGGTCAACATCACCCGCCAGATTTTTCTACAATCCACTTGACATTCCATTTCGCAGTTTTACATTTGAGCTTGGCTTGCAAAAATGGCAAATTAAAAGAGTAACGTGTCATTTGGAGTGCGTTTGACATATTTAATAAAAATGGGAGATTCTAAAGGATTTCAGAGACATTTATGAAAAGCACCCGGCTTTGTGGAAAATAAAATCTCAAGATTATAAAGATCTTAATCTTAAAAATAAAGGTCACGATGAACTTTTATTGTACTTGGAATTTCTAGTTCATCTGCTGAAAAAGAAGATAGTATCTTTTGAATATATACGGTCTTACTTATATAAATCAGGCGGACTATTTGTTTTCAACTCGTTTAGTAATTTCATATCACTGAATTCATTTCTGTTAGCCAGCCAGTCTTTTTGACGAAACCTTTAAGTTTTAACTTTTTTCTGCATCTTTTTAATAGCTATCAACATCATTGCACAAACTACTAAATTCTTAGTCATTTTAAAAGCATAGAAATGTTATAAAATTTAATTCACTTACGTTATACTGCTAAGTTTCCGTTAGAGTGTGATGTGGAACGTTGAAAAAACAGACCCTCCACACGCCGAGCCAAATGTATACCTTTTGTTGTTGTTTTCCTAAAGCACTTTAACTGCCACGCAATTCAACAGATTAACTTTTGTAGTGTGTGACCAAAGAGCTTTTTCCAAAAGGCCACGCAAAGTGCCAGTTTTTCGGACACGCCAACCGACAGTGTGGTAGAACAAAGAGTTTTCATAAAATTTTGTTCGAGAGGATTTTTAGTGTCACCGTTGCAAACAATAGAACAGACGGGGAACAGGAAGACGGACATGTGGGTATTGGTGACGGACTTCAGGCAACGGTGCAAGCTCCAAATGACATATTGACAATATTTTGTACCGTGTATAGGCGCTGTTTGTCACGCATTCGTCATTCTTGAATCTTGAGTGAACTCTATTGAAGAAAAGATAATAGTTAACAGTTCTAGCAGCTCCTGATATGTGTTTCTCTTCTGATGTTGGACAGCATGTTAGACAAGTGTGTGGAGAAAAAGCTTTCGTCTGTGACCACAGACATTATTATATAGACTGATGACAGCTCGAAACAAGTGAAGCCAGCATAAAATATGCTTTTTATGTTGCCAGCGATTTGTACTGCCATAAAATAAGAAAACTATTTCCAGAAGTGAAATTGTTATACATAAAAGGAAGTTCTTCATTTCAATAATATGTTCTTAGTTTAATAATTCATAGTAATATTTCAAGCTTATAACAAAAATTGGATGCTTTAACATTTATTTTAAACACGAAGGTGGTTTTTATTAATTAAAAAAAAAAAATCATATAGAAGATTAAATGCATTACACCAATAAGGGTATCGCAATTAATAATTTATTTGATGTTTGTTTATTTTTTCAATTTAAAATTATTGTATGTACGAATTCGAGAAAAATGTAGGCATATACTTCACTAATATACACTGCTGTAATAATCAGTCTCCCTGCTAATTTCTTTAAACTTTGCCCTTCGAAACATGACGTTGATACCGCAAACTTAAGTCTCAAATTTCAGGAATACATGGTATTTATATAAAATAGGAGAACATGTACCTATGATGCGAAGACTGCCGCTCCTCAAGAAAAATTAAAAATCTTACAGTACCTCTAATTACCTTCCTTTTTTCTGAATACATAATAATAGATCAAGATTGCTAATCTCGTCACTCAGAAAAATGTTTTTTTCGCTTATCCAGAAAGTTTAATAAATAAATTTGAAGCTGGAAAAACGTGAATACTTAAAATATTTTCTGAATATTTAGCAACAACTTAATTGAGAACTACGTACAGAATTAACTTTGAAATAAAACTGAAAATTTCCCTTCATCTTAGCTAATCATGGTAGCCGTATTTATGTAATATCTCGCAACATGACAGAAAATTTGGGATGTTTTTTCCCTCTGATAGTGACGCTGGCTTCAATAATTTTGTATAGGAAAGGCCTGCAGCTAGCTAGCAGTCTATATTATTGAAGTCTGCGTGTGTGACACTCGAAGTTGGACAACATGTTCGCCGTGTATGGGCCGCTTAATGAGCGCGGACCAACCTTAATTTTTTTCTAGTAAATTTACTTGAACATTTTTCTTTAGAATTTTTATGTATTAATCGTAGTTGTAGCTAACAACGGTCTAAAGAATTTGAATTTTAGATTACTCTGGTACGCGGGCCGCATTTCTTTTTTCTTAGGTAGACGTAATGTGCATACTGGACAAAGATGTTTGTCTCTGCTCCTGGGAAAAAGAGCGCTCTAAGAAACCTCTTGAAGCTTTTCCCTGGAAGCTCGCAGCGATTCTTTTCACTATCCCAGTCCATTGCTTTGTAACATAGGCATATCCGCAGAGGCAAGCGTTTCAATGCTGTTCTTAAGAAGCGCTCTAGGAGGTATGCTAAATGATGGGCGAAGAGTTTTTTGAAAGTGTCTTTTCATAAGCTTTAATGAGCTTTTTGAATAATCATCGCAGTGCTTCTTCCGTAACCTCATAAGAGGATTTCAAGACTGTTTGCTGAGAACATTAGTAAGATGTTTGCGCTTGCTCATGATTATTTGTGGTATTAAATTTAATTATTATTATTATTTAATTTAAATTGATCAAATAACGCAATATTCTCAATTTTATTCTCACTTTATAACAAGAACTTCAGCAGATTACTCAATTACTCTGAAGCTCACATTGAAATGAGAAATGCGTTATTTCGTACAATAGTGGAAAAATCCAGTTCAGATTCGTGGAAAATTAGATGAGATCACCCCTTGTTGTACTTCTGTGCAGTCTTCTATCATGCTTCCAAGTGTAGTAGCTCTTGAGTTAATTACTTGCGTTTTTGCTTATTTTTCTAGATAGATCAGTGAATATTCTTCTAAAGAGCTGCCAAATGATGGCTAAGGAAGCGTTTAATTTGTGCTCCTTCCAGAAGCGCTGGTTTTTCGTCCCAATGGGTTACTCGGTACGGTAGCGTAATTACTGAAACTGATACTAGAAAATAGGATAAGAAATTAATATGGTTTCCTTTTCTTTGGTTTTTATAGGAACTATTGAATGCCGAACCGACAACAGTCCAAAAACAGCGAAAGGAAGCATTCATTTTTTGTTAGGAATTTGCTGGATATTTTCCCGTAAGAATATGTATATGGAATAAAAAAGTGAGAAACCAAGCCGTACTGCTGAGTATAAGGTTTCTATTATAAGAAACTCTTGTTTTTCTTTCTTTTACAGTTCTACAGTTTCATACGAATTAATCTGATTTTTCAACTATTTCCAATTTTTTTTCTTTATTTCTCAATTTTTATTTTCATTTATTTTTTCGTCAAACCAAGACTTAAAACTTGCTGCCCTAAATCAATAAGTTGTGTGATGAAATAACAAATAAAAACAAATTTCACTTTTGCTATTATGCCGGAGAATCCCAAAAATTAGCCATCTTGAACTAAATTACATCGGGCATTCTAAATTATATTATGAATGCAATATTTTTTTTTATATAATATTTATTATCTGTAATTATTGCCTAATTTCCTTAATATTACTAAAAATTAATCTTTTTAAAAGCCCTTCTATTCTTCTTGTTCAATTTTGGTCGTCACTATATGTAATGTAGGCTGTCCAAAAGTAAGATATAAAATTTATTCTGTAACATTCTGCAAAAATAGTCACAGAAAATCTTTATTTTGCATATTTTTTAAACCATAATACCTTAGACAGACTGCCTCCATAATGACTTAATTTAAAACTCAGTTATTTAAAGGAAATGAAGATGTGACAGACTATGAACGAAAATTATTTCATTTAGAATGTCATTGGCAGTATCTCAGTGCGATAAAGATCATGGCAAAGTTCAATAATTTAATTGAATGCTACCAAAAAAAATTTTCAGTATTTGCCGTAGTTGCAAAGCATTTAGTAGAAGAATTTTTGTTTGTTTAAAGATGCCAAAAAGAGAAGAAAAGCTGCAAAAAATGGATTTCTTGATCAGCCGATTGCTGTTAGTGCTAATTTTATGCGAATATATTTCCACTTTCCAATAAATTCAGTTCATTTTAATGACGGTAGGTGGCACTTTTACTGCAATTTTACTAAATGGAGTAAAATTTGCTCCATTTGAATATGAAGCTAAATGTTCCAAATGAGTCAGTTTTTGATGGACTTTATTTGTGTGACACACTGCAAAGTTAATAAAGAATTAAATCATTACGGAGACAGTCTGTCTAGGGTCAAGTCTGATTAAAACTTAAAAGAACGAAGAAAAAATATGATTTAAGAAGACTGCGAGAATTGATGGAAACAATCCTTTCATATTTTTGCTCAAGCTACATATACTAACCGATTCAGGTCAGGGTTTTCATTTTTGGTCTTTTGATACAAAAAAATTCTCTCCAATACAATGTAGATTGCTAATATATATAGAAAACGAAATAAACATTTTCAAATCCATTGCCTAATTTTATTAGATATAATACGATATTTATATTATTTATATTATGTAGAATAATAAAACTCTCGCATTGTATTACACATCTTACGGCTACATGCTATTGGTGATTGCTTACATAACTAAGATTCATTCATTTCGACAAAAAAGAATAGAATGATTCATTACTGTGGTATTTTACGTAATTATCTGACTACAATAAGGCAATTATTAAACATCGTTAGCTATTTAGTCATTACGATCAATGTCAGAGGAAAACATGACGAAAATACATTCAAAGACAAAATCATCCACAATGCGCGATCATGTGCGATTCATCTATTGCTGCTGCTAACTATACTAACGTGATGGAGGAGAAGCAATTATGAAGCTATGTACTTCTTTTTGACATGCAGGCGACAATTAAATTATAAAAACAAGTAAAACCAGTAAAACTTTAATATTGTGGGTTCATAGCATGCACACCAAGAGTGGCCCTTTCTAACATTCTTTGACCCCAAGTGCAATTACAACTCTTTAAGATTGTCTGGAGTGTCTGTGCCTATTATAATAGAATGAAGCTATCTTGAGAAGTGAAAAGCCCACATGACAACGCGATCGCCACAGTTGTTATAGTACCTTCGCTTGCTTGTTATGATTAGCACAATTTGTATTTGTATGCTTATGTTGGGCATGGCATATTCAGTGGCTTGTAAATGAAAACAAACAGCTTTCAACAGTTGAGTCGTGCGGTTCTACATATTTAACTGATAAGTTAATTTTATTTTTCGAAAATTGTTAAGTGCTTTTAATGTGGAATTTACGAAAATATTCACTTCAATTCATTCTATAAGGTGTGTTATCTTATTGAACATCAATATTCATTATTCAAAAGAAGAAAATTCGTGACCTTCAACATATATATTATATGTATGTACATACTAACTACGTTTTATCCGATTTTTGTGCTACGTGATTTCATAATTATATAAAATGTGTTTAACAACAATTCAAACTACTTTTAAAGTAGATATTTTATAAATAAAGTGATGTGAATTTCAAGGCTAGTTTGAGATGAATAAACTTGCGATGTAAACAAATCTAGCGTAACAGTCCAAAGTTGTTTACGTTTTCTACGTTAAACCACCTGAGCATACCTGTCATATTAACACGCGAGTAGCATACTTTCACAAAGTGATGTTATCGATTAAGAGAAAGTTCAATGGCTTATAACATGTTATACTAATTATGTGGCCTGAAGCATTTTTATAAGAGTTGAAAAAAGTGTACAGGCGATTGAACGGTTCTTTCTACTAGTTTTAAGTAATTTGCGCTTAAAGAATTATGTAATTAAAAGTGAAATGTTTTTTTTATCAATTCTTTTCATGAACCTAAGATTCGGAAGTCTCATAGACAACTTTAGTAGCTCTTCGTAAACAGACCCAACCTACGCTTAAGGAGGGACGCTATTTAAGTACCGACAATTTTCAGCATCGATATTTTGTCATCGATACTTGGCACCGACACTGAGAGCGTTTGCCCTAAACTTCAGGTACAGGTATCCATATCGATATTATGTATTTTTAGTATAATTTCTTCTCTTTTTTTTTTTATACTTTTGGTGAATCATTGTTGCTGATTCGGAGATTTTGAAGTTGCTTCACTGCTTCCCTAGAGAAGTACGAAAAATTTAAAAAACCAAATGAATTGGAAAATTAAAATAATATAACAGAAAATACTTCTGATTGCCTTCTAGATGTTTCATTGATAATCTGACGGCAATTGTTCTTGAACTGAATTCAATCAAATCACTAAAAGCGAATAAAATCAAATAAATTGAAAAACGTATTTCCACTATGTTGTATACTAAATTCAATATGTATTATACAAGGTGACCCAGACTAATAAGTTAATATTTTGCCAAATGATTCCTCTCGTCCAGACAAGTAAAAAATTGTATGGGGGGGGGGGGGGGGGAATGTCACCCTTTACATGGTGATTAGTAAAATATTCTATTTTCTCATTAAACGCCCTATATATTCAAAAGTACATTCTGTACGGTCCATTTTAAGGCGGCGTTGAATGCAGAACTTCATGGCCTTTCCAACGACTGCTCAACTACCCCCGTACTCCTCCCCACTCCAGAGTTATTATGACGCTTCAAACTCAAAATTTCGGTTCTTTTTAATTTTTTTTTTTTTGTTTTTTTTTAATTACCCCCACTAACATACATTTTTGTTATGAAATTTCGAAAACCCAGAGTGTCCACTTTAATTTAACCTAGTACACTTATGTTGTATCTGTGACGGTTAAGGAGTTATTATCTCTTAACCTATTCAGGTCACAGATAATTTGTTCCCTTAGTGACTGAAAACACGTCAAAACACGTCATTTTATAAAAATATTGTCTAATTTTGATATGACCTGAACAGGTTAAGAGCTAATAACTTTTTAACGGCTACAGTTATTACATGGGGTGTTCTAGGTTAAATTAAAGAGAGACTCTGGGCTTTGGAAGTTTTATAAAAAAAGGTGTACGTTAGTGGGGGTATTTAAGAAAAAAAAACGGAAAAATTAAAAAAAAAAAAAAAAAAAAACCAAAATTTTGAATTTGAAGCGTCAAACTAATGGAATGGGAAGGGGTATGGGGGTGGTTGAGCAGTCGTTGGAAAGGCAATGAAATTCTGCATACAATGCTGTCTTAAAATAGGCCGTTCAGGGTGTACTTAAGTTATAGGGTGTTTAATGAAAAAAGAGAATATTTTACTAATCACCCTACAAAAGGACAGGGTGACATTTTGCCCCCACCCCCACCCCATTGCCTTACAGTTTTTTACTTGTCTGGACGAGAGGAATCTTTTTGCAAAATATTGACCTATTAGTCTGGGGCACCCTGTATATCAGCAGTCTGTTCAAGATTACTGCCAGAGTTGGTCAGAGCAGCTTTTTTCTGCGCTTTTCTGTCCAAAATGCTCAAATGAGCTATTTATCCATTTTTCTCTTTGACAGTTTTCCCAGGTTTAATAAATGGACAAGGAAGTATTTTATCATTATGGCTATGTCAGCTCCAGCGCAACGCTTATTCTCTAAAGCCAGATCTACAATTAGCAAATCAAGAAAAAAACTTACAGGAAGAAGTGTTTCTAAACTACTTTTCTTTGAATCTCTGGAAGAAAATGAGTATGTAATGTATCAAATCAAAGCTTTGATATAGTAACATTTGGGGATTTAAATCGTCACAAAATTTAAACAGCCATAAATTTATATAAAGAAAAAAAAAGTTTTTATTTCATTGTGACTCCTTTAAAACTTCATAAATTAATGAATAAAAAAATTTGCACCCAGTCTGTTAACCTTACGAATTTATAGTGGGAGCTCTTTCATAGCCTTAGTAAAAATTTGTATGTTCAGAGTTTTGAGGACGTTTCTGATCCTATTTTCGAGATTTTTCTTTGTTTTGGCCTGAAATCAATTTACATATACGTTCCTCTTTAAATTGGCCCACAAGTCTTCTATTGGCCGAAGCTGTGGTATGTTCGGGGATTATGGTCTTTCGCTACGAATGGAATGTCCAACTGATGCATTTTGTCTATTGACTTTTTAGTGTAGTGTGCAGAAGCTAGATCATCTGTGCTATGAAGTTTTAAAATGAAGTTCTTCACTTCTGGCAGACAGACTTCAGAATAACGGTCAGCATTTACGCCCAAATTCGATGAAAAAAACTTCGGGCACGACATTCCCTCAGAGCTGATGGCCAACCACACTAAAATTTTTTCTGGGAACTTGATTGTAGCAGACATCTTCACATGATCAGCAGCAACTGATTGAATAGTATCGTAGTAATGGCGCCCTTGCCACTCGTTACCATCAAGACTGAAATATGACTCATCATCCATTATAATTTATACTTCATTTTTTTATATCAATTTCACTCTTTGCTTTTGCACAACCTCCTGATTTTTGGACACTTTAGGACACTTCTTTCGAGCTATACGCACTATATTCATTGAAAGTAACTCGTTTTTCACTGTCTTGTGGTCACAATTAAATCTTCGTCCTAGACTTCGATAACTTTTAGTAACCTTTCCCACTGTGATCCTCTTCAGTTCACGCCTAACTTCATTGCTTGAAAAGGGATTATCTGACCGTTTCGTTTTTTGTTTTTTATACGAAATATTGTTTTCCCGTTTAATACTATACACTGTTTTACTTGAAAATCCAACATCTTGGAAATATCGCACAATATCCGATTTAGAAGCTAATGGGTGTAAATCAAAATATGAAAATATAATTTTTCGACGCGCTTCTTCATTAACTTGCATTTTTCTGTTGTCACGGACTAAATTGCACGCAAAACTGATTAAACCAGTAGAGAAAGCTCTGAAAAAACTAAATTATCTAACTATCTAACTGAAATTTTGCACATGGCAAAATGTAGATTTAAGTTCGAAAATGGGACAAGTCAAGTAACTCCGTCGTAGGGTTGCCATACAAAAATTTCGTTTTTCATTGTATATTTGGACACTTCCTGAGAGAGCTCGTCGACATAGAGAGCTGAAATTCGTACACGATCTTAGTGTTGCCATACAAAAATGGAGTTTTTTTACGTATACTAGGTACTGTGAAAACTATCAGTCCAGGACTTTTTATTGCACTGAAAAGTTCTTCAGAATATAAAATCCTATAAAATTGGAAATTTTAACTATCCGACGATCCGTTTTAGAAATATATATGCGAACAAACACTAATAATCAAACATAGACAGAGTGGAGTGAAATCATATACGGGTATTCATTTAAAGGGTATTGTAAGTACTGGTCCAAGAACAATACTAGATTTTTTCTTTGTTTGTATATGGAAAGGTGAATATCAATCTTATTTCCTCGTTTTGACAACCACCCACATAAAAATTGTCTTACAGAAATTTTATGCTTGGATTTGCAGTAGTGATAAAATATGTAAAAACACATTAATTCCAGTGTAAAATCTTTCCTACTGTTGCACTTATGACTAAATGTAGTTTAACCCGGTCCCACACGATTCACGAATATTACCGATATTCAGTAGAATTATTCGTAGTCCTTTAAATCGGGCCAATAATACGACTCTAACCAAAACAGCCGCGAATACCGAATATACATCATCGGCAATTTTTGAATGGAAGGTCGCATTGTTTCGTTTCAACTAAAATTTGTTAATTACCAAACATTACTCATTAAGGAGTTTTTTTCTAGGCGGGTACATAACAATTATACATGTAATTCGTTTATTTTACAACATGATCCGGAGTTACACGAATGAACATGCTCTGCATGCGCAGAACATAAACGTAATTATTGCAAACGACTTTTGCAGTTAAGAAACTAAGATATATTTTTTTTTTTTGCGTTTTGAAAATAATTTTAACTATGACATTACAAATAAAGTAAATTCATTTTTTTTTTCATCTCTCTGCATAAGGAGTGTTCTTGCCCACTACAGACCAATAACATGCTGAACCGATTTCTATGACATTTAGTAAAAGTGTGTACTGCGTAGTTTTATGTAATCGTGCTCTTTAAATTACGCTATTCGCATTACGGCCTGGAACTGTCCTTCTGTGTATGGAATGAGCAGAATCATATGTTTAGAAGGAAAAGTGACGCTGCTGTGTATTTAACTTAGAAAAGCTTCTTAAAAAAAGGTGATTATCTCAGAAGGGAGGCGGCTTATTGCCTCAGATTTTTTACTACAGCTGTATATACGCCAATCCATAGAACAAAAAATTTTACAGAACATCTTAGGTAGGCGAAAATTAATGTGTTTGAATGGCCCCTTCAAAGTACCGATCTTTCACCAATAGAAAATTTATTGCCATGGCTCAAATAAAAATTGCAAAAAGTCCTCTAAAAAATTAACGAAATTCTGGTCTCTTTTTTCTGCAGAAACCTGCAGAAGATACACACTGTTTATTGCATGCAGCCTCGAATTAATGTTTAACAATAGCACGAATCATTGCAACACTTTATTTCGATAAAAAATTCTCACATTTTTTCTAATTTTATTTGCAGAGTTCAATGTTGCTAAAAACGACATTATTGACATTTTCATGTGAATGTTTACTATATCAATAGAGAAATCCAGCTTATGATAGATAAATTTTGTTATTGAAACTTTTTTTATATCTCTGTACATTTGCGAGAGGAATTCCAAGGGAACTTACATACATATGTAGGGGAATGTCGTCAGGGTAGGCCACTTATCAATCCGGGCACATTGTTGGAAAGGACGAAAAAAGGAAGGTTGAAAAATGAAAAAAAAAAATATGTATAGACATTTAAAAAAATTAAATGCTGACAAGGTTGGCCCATCGCTGGAAATCGACGAAATATGTGCTGAAATGATTGAAAATGACATGGAAAAATTAATTGAATGTAATAAAAAGCCGAATTTGTTTCGATTTCTGCTGCTTTAGCAAAATTTTAATGGCACATTATTCGGAATCGCATTTCCGGCAAATGTAATAGCTCGTCATTATATTGGCTCACTTCAAATGCACTTATCTCTTGCATTCAATGCATGCAATGGAGGATTGTTACAGGATTGAGTTTTCCCCTTGGTATATTTTCAAACATAAGCCACACAACACATTCACAATGCTTTCCTTAACGATTGCATTTTTTCGCTTCACTTTCTTATTTTATTCAACTGAGTGCACAACACATGTTTTGCTTGCACGCTGCAAGTCTGTAATGTAATGAAAAGTTCGCTGTCAGATTTGCTTTGCCGGGTTCGCATTTTATTTAGCACTAATAGTCAACTCTAAAAAAAACATAGTGAATTGACCCAGACAAAGAGCCAACCCTGACGACATTCGGCTATATATATGTGAATTACAATATTATAGAAAATTTTTTAACTGACATTTTTTAAATAACACTTTCGTTTTAATTTTATTTGCGGAAATCAAAAATATTATCGAAATAGTTGTGATAAGGATATTTTTGAATATATCCATTTCTTCGAAGACTTTCACTTTCACATTTCAGTTATTCTGTATCAGACTAGTGACTTTATATTTCGAATGCTAAATTAACAACAATGTACAACAAAAGCCCTGATGATGTCCTGATAAGACGAAACGCGTTGGCTGTTACATTATATGTAAATTTAAAATATACATGTACGTTGTGGAAAAACAAAAAAAAAAAAAAACAAGTAGTATTTTTTATTATCTTTTTTTAAGATGGCAATTAAAATAAACTTATTCCACCAAGTGTTATCCATAAAATCAGTGAACATCAATATTATTTGGCAGGACGCTATTCACCATTTTTTTTTTTAATTTTAGTCTTTAGTATAAAAAAATTAAAACAAGAAAAATATTAATTTAAACAAAAATTATTGAATTTTTATATAAGCAGATACCGCATTGTATACTATGATATAAATACTCTAAACTCTATATAACTTTCTCAATTTTCAGAAGAAATTGCTTTATAGAATAAATAAACCTTAAAAGCATACATAAATCTTACAAAATTTCATATTTCTAGGAATTTCATACATGCTTCGAAATATATGAAAGTTTTCGTGCATTGGTTATCATGCATTATCTGAAAAATATAGGTCTGTACTCGAAATAAAATTTGTCGCATGATTACTAAGGCACAATGAAAGAAACAAAAAAAAACAATACACGACATAAAAATTAATAAGACTAACGTTTAAATTAGGGCTGTTGATTTTCAAAGTTTGGAAGCTTTGAAAGAATATTTGGGCAACGAAGCTTCAACCTTCATACCAAGACATTCGAAGCCTCGAAGCTACCATGTAACCGTGATTCATAATTTGTAATGCTAATTTGACCCACTTCCTCTTGAACCATTGATCTAAAAATTAGCGCACTTATTAATCTTGCATGACAATATACTTTAAAACACATATAATATAAAATCAAGATGGCGTCTACAAGATGACAGCCGAATTTGGTCATTATGGCCTGATTCGACTCAAAACCAATATTTTAGAATTTTCGTGGTCACATATTACGATTACTTGATCGAAACTTAGAATTTAAAGATGGCGCCGCCAATATGTCTGAAAAATTTCCTCAATTATTGCTCGATTCGACTTATAATCGATATATGGGACTTATATAGTTGCAAATTGTACTGAAGGAAAAATTAGTTTTGCTTAAGCATTCGAGTTCAGAGGATATGAAATCGTCTAGGACTTGGAACTTGAAGCCTTCGAAACAGGAACGTTTTACCAACGAAGTACCGAAGTATGATAACAATTACGAGCAAATTCAAATGTACGAAGTTTGGCACAATGTTGGATATCGCAGTTATTTTTCGGCGATATATCAACCTTTGCAGCAATCCGGGGGCACGTTCAACACAATTAATAAGTATTAAAACAAACTGTAAAAAATGTTTCCAAATTTACAATGGTTTAATGGATAAATTTATTTGAAAATTAATTAAATTGGGCTTTAATATATTTAATAATGTGTATTTGAAATTTCATAAGTATCATTCACATTCTTATTATACCCTGATGAAATCTGTTGGGTATTATGTTTTTGACTCAAAATTTGTAAGTAGGGCTTCTTCCGGCTTGCGAATAGCCCTTCGGCCACTGGTTCATAACCATGAAAGAAGTTAAAATCAAGCAAATTCGTAATCTGCAATCCTAAAAATCCCCCATTTATCGATTTTTAGTTAAATCTGACCTTAAGTGCTAAAGTTCATACACCATTTTGGAGTCGATGTATTGATTTTAGCAGTAAAATTTTCATCCAAGATGTGTACGTGTGGCAAATTTTAGCTGAAGACAAGACAAGAAGAGTGAAATTAGCGTTAAAAGTTTTGTACCACATTGCCTTTCAAATCATACATATAATGAAATATATTTATATATTCTTATCATAACCAAAGGATGTCTATTCCTCGAAAAACTCAGACACTCTTTATACTATTCAAAAATAATTTCAAGGCACCTCGAATATTATAATTTAATCTTAATACTATAATTTAACCTTAACAGCAAACACCAGGAAAAGGTCGGACTTCGAAGCTTCGAAGCATTGGTAAAATATTTATGCTTCGAAGCTTCGGCAAAATATTCATGCTTCGAAGGATTAGACTTCGAAGCTTCGAACAGCCTGCTTCGAATTCTATCAACAGCCCTAGATAAAATAGAATAGTTTTACTTAATATGTTTTTCTTCTATTCTGTAAAATAAATATTAAATAAAATCAATTATTACAGAAATTACGCAGGTTACAATGTCTACAACTGAAAGATCACCAGCCTTGGGTGAGCCATCGAAAGGAGTGAAATATGGTCTTTTAACGCTAAAAGTGTTGGAGTTGGTAAGTTTATTTTTATATTAATAAAACTACACTTAAATTAAACGATATATTTTTTTTAAGAACAACAACTTTTCTGTCCCAGTTTATAAAAGTATTTCTATAAATATTAGAGAATGTTACAATCAAGAAAAAGTGGATTGTTGTGGAATACTGCCATTCGCTTGACTCGAATTCACAATCTTATAACCGATAGTTAGCGGTACTACTGATCTCGGCTAGTTACAGAACAATATGTGTATAACAACCAAGAAAATTGTCAAAACTTCTGCACATGGATAAAGAAGAATTTTAAGAACTTTTTCTAAATCAAATTACATGTCCAGCTCACACTACGTATATAAATTTTTTGAAATACTATCTCAAATATGCTAGTAGACATCTCAAAAAATGATGATTAAATTTCACAAATTTATTCGAAAAGCATTGCCATAATGAATTTGTTTATTGTGTTAGTTAAATGCAATTTTGGGAATCGAATGAACACATTCACACTCTGCGTACATACAGTCACAAATATCCATATGCATGCAAAATTTCGAATTTAAGAGGAGTCAGTACCAATATTTGCAAGTTTCATACATTTTTCAATGCGAATTTCTGGCAGACTATTTGTAGCAGAATAATGATTTATATCTTAAATTAAAGGTAATGAAGAAGTATAGTAAATAACGTCGGCAAAAATTAAGAAAAATGTATTGGAATGGAGATATTAGCTGTAAAAAATGGTAAAAATTGAAGTCTTTTAAATCAAATTCTTGTGGGTAGGTATTCTCGCTTCTTTAAATTGTGACTCTTTTAGAAAGATAAGGCCTAGATTTAGTAAATTACTTCGAGCTTTTCATTTTTAGTGGCGCTTTTTATAATTATTTGACTCTAATGGTTTTTGTTTTTTCTCCCGACATTTCACCGACGACAAATTGCAATTGCAAGTAACTTACAATTTAATCCAAAAAAAAGAAAACAAAGCTCTGTTGTTTTTGAAAAAGAAAAAAAAAATGCGAGCGGTGCTCATTGTCCGCATAAGCGAAGTAAACGGTCGCGTATAAAGCGAGGGGCCCGAAAATAATTGAGAATATATACAAAAAAAAAATATGCTATAAATCAATTATATTGAAAACGTACTATATCATAACCAAAGGAACCAGAATGATTTGTAAGACTATAGTAAGAATTACAGTGCAAAATGCACAGATCTCAATGATGAATATTTTGCGTCACTCATATAGTATATATTTTCCCACTAATAACTTCCAAGGTTAGTTCCGAAACAACATACAACTAGATAATAAAATCTTCATATTAACCCGGATCACATTTCAAAGCTATTTAACTTAACCCAAATTAAAGAAAACTATCAGTAATAAATTTTGCGAAGAATTTATGTGGCATAATACAGCAGAGATAGAGAGAATGTATATAGAGCTTTCTATAAGGAGGCCATTAGTACGCTTTAGAGTATAGCTTTCGAATCGCTTCTTTCTGAGGTTTTTTATATCTAGATGTAGGTTGACTGTGGTTAGTTATTGCAGAGATAAATAGTGTGGTCATATATATATATATATAGTTTTCTCCATTCAATATCATCTTCATAACGAAAAACAAGATATATGTAATAACATCGATGTTAGATATAATTGAAGTTCTTGAGAAAACTCTTCTTTGCCAAGGAGATGTCTTAGAAGGAGTACTAAAAACACATAGAACACAAATACGTTTTACCTCATATTTTTTTTTGTTAAAGTGTAAGTGTATTTAGATGCCAGGCCACACGCATATGACCAGTAAAATTAACACGATTAATCAATGTAATATGTAAAGCGGTTAGCTAAATAATCTCGTCCGCTGACGCAGCAACTAGAAATCGTTATGTACGAAATTTTAGTAAAAATATATATGAAGTAGTAGTACATTGTCACAAGGTAAACTTTACTTATATTGGTGTAAAATTCAATTCATAAAGCGGAAAAAGGCTTAAATCGTTCCTCCTATCAATTAAAGTTACGAAATTTTACACGCAAAGAGGAAGTAATTTTACACATATCTAAAAATGAACTATGGTGCGACTATAATAGTAAAACTGATAACTGAAATCTTGTACACAACGTTTCCGTTATAACTGTAGATCTAAGTTCGAGAATTAGCGAATTCGGGCAGCTCCTTGATAGAGTTGTCATGCAAAAATTCCCAGATTTGCAAATTTTCCACATATACTATACTGCAAGAACGGTCAGTCACAGACATTTTTAATATACTGAAAAGTTCTTCAAAAAGTAAAAACGCATGAAATTAGTTTTATAATTAGTTTTAATGTTTTTACAACCATTTTTTTATATTTACGAGCTTTCACCTAGGGTAGATGATTTACAGATATGCATTTCAAGCGGTTTGTGTTTACTGGGATGCACTTTTATGCAGTAATTATGCCCTTGAATTTGTATCTTCTTGGGCAATTCAATGTATGTCTGTAACCAGTTTTATAGCTTTGGTATAATCTTTAATAAAGCCATTTCATTAACTTTTATGGTAGCAATGATAGTGAGTGAGAAATGAAAATGAAGGACGTAAAGTGTATTCTTTTATGGTAGCAATGATAATGAGTGAGAAATGAAAATAAAGGACGTAAAGTTTATACTGTCAGTCGAAGCTGACAGTTCACCTCGTGGTCGTTTCGGCACGCTACCACCTCGGCTAATGGCGGAGAGTGTAGTGTGGGTCTGCAAAATAACCCGCCTTGACTACGCCGTACCAAACAAAACGAATCGTGCCTGATTTCTCACTGGGTACAGGATGAAATATACACATATGGGTCCTGAACGAACCTCGCATCACTTACCTTAAACCACAAGGGACCCAATGTTGGCCGCCCAGCCACCTTGTTGCATCAGGAGGCCTTTACATCGTCCAAGAGAAAATAAAACTCCGGTTGACGGAGAAAAGAAAGAGAAACTTCTTCGCTTTGCAGACGAACTTGAACAATATTCCTCGAATTCTTCATTTTGCGATATCACCTTTATGGTTTTTAGATGTTCATCTTTCTCCTGAGTCGCTCTAATTCTTCGCAAAAGTGCTTGTTCTTCTAGCAGGGCTAGAGAATGACGGCTTAGTGCGTCAACTTGATTCACCCTCTTACTACTCCTGTGCTTTACATCAAAATCAAACTCTAACAGCATAATTGGGGTGGATCTAAACTAGATTCCAATCGATGTCAATACAACAGAATTCTAACTTATCCTATGTACAGACCAGGGATAATTCGCACAATTTCTAATTGCTATATTTTCACTGTTATTTTTTAAATCAAATTAATTTATCTTAGGTACACACCAAAAGGCCTTTTAGAGAAATGCATGCAGTCGGGAGTTTTGAGTAGGGAGTCTGATTTATATTTTTAAAATTTTGCATATAGCAGGAGATTTCATTGGATTGAATCAGTTAATTTTTTCAATTTTTCTGCTATGGTCAATGAGAATTGGCTGTTCCTTTATACCCCGAATTCATCACTCAATTTCGAGAAATAAATTGTATGGGAGAGCCGGAAAATGCACGGCGTGGGCGGTAGGATGATTTTTTTTTAATATTTCCTGCCAAGAAAAATGTTTGCACTTTATGTAATTTCTCAGAACTGTGGCCCCACATATCGTAAAGATATATACTATGGCTCTGTGAATAGAGACTCCATAGTCGGTAAATACCTACTTTTGGAATTCTAATTTCATGAACTTCGCGAAAATAAACATATTTTACCTAAAAAACTTCGCGGAAGAATTTGTTTAATGCATCCGTTATAGTCTCAACTACGGAGGTCTGCCATTTGTTATAACCTGGACGATAAAATCATAGAGTACCTATACTAGGTTTGTTCATATGTTTGGTAAGCATACAAATAATAATGGTATAAAAACGTTAGTTAAATACACATTTAGATTTTTGCATCTTTGTTCGTCTGTCTGTCCGTCCACACGATAGCTTGAAAGCGCGTTGACATAACGAGCTAAAAGATTTAGTTGATCGAAACGAGTTAGACTTAAATTAAATTAAATTAATCATGTGATATATTTTTTGGTGAAACATAAGAAGTGCTTTAGTTTTCCTTTATAAAGAACCGAATTTTGGAATATTGCAAGAATTAAATTTGCATCACAATACGAAAGCACTGGAAAGAACTACTTAACGACACTGGAAATGTTGCTTAAATTATCGAAACTGAAAAACAGTATTTTACAAGAAATTAAAGGCATCACCCGATCAAGATACTTTCACTTCTTTACTTATATTCTCCTTCTACCAAAGATTAAATTTTCTTTTCTATTAAAAAAAAACACAACCACACTCGTCAACACTTACCCCGAAGAGACCATTAAAAAACTTGCTTTTTCTTCCAACCCCGATTCGGACGTTTTTTCCTAATTGCACGAAATCTCGGCATTAGAATTAGAGCTTTTCCGTTCGAAACATTATTTGCTTAAGATTTCTATATACAGATGGGTTTCTTTCATAGGATCCCTTAAATGTTCGAAGCATTGATATCATATTTTCTATTGAATCTGGATTACAATACGACGTTATCATATAATCTTGTTTATTTTTTCAAATCATCCCAGAGCATTAAAATAGCATTTATTGTTTGGATTAAACCATTGAAACAGTAAGGCCGTTTCATATATCCTAGATGAACCCAGTTATTGATCCAGTCACGTAATTGCTTCAAACTGTTTATAGAAGTACAGTTTTTTTTTTCCAAAAGAGAATTTTTGTTTGGATTTTTGGAAAATTTTGTATTGCTGTTTAAAATATCAAATAGAGTATTCATATCAAATATAAATTTTGCGTGTGGATTGCACAATCTTTTTCGGAATCATTAAAACAACCTATAGTAACGGCTAAGGATATCGCAGCAGAAACGCTATGGCTAAACACATTTCTACACATCATTAGATAAAGAAAGACGGAAAAAACAAAATTAGATTAGATTCTTTGCTGTGATATGGCGCTATTTATTACCGAAGACAACTTATTATCCTCATATTTGCCAAGTTTTGCTAACAGATGGCGGTGCTTTTTGTGAGCAAATTATAAAGTTACTATAGTGTGGCTGCTCAGTGAGAAGAAGTAACAACATCTTGTGCGCGGCGGTGGCATATCTATATGTATAAATCAATGGTTGCACCTCGATTACCTAAATTACTGGTTGGTAGTTATAGATGTGAGATTTATGGAAATCTCCTTTCTACTTGTAAAATTAATCTTTAGTCTATATATAACTCAGTTACACGCTATGTTTAAGACCATAATCAAATCAATTACTTGAATCTCCATTAAAGTCGTATCTTTTTTACCCTTCAGTAGTCTTTTTAAGGAAAATGTTAGCAGATGTTGTGCCTCAATAATTATTGGTTAAATTACATTTTCATAATCCGTACGCTCTTTAGTACTTTTATTTCATACGGGTGAATTTTTAGTCCATGAATAATAAATTCTTTGTTCAGGCTATCAGTGACCAAGTTATATAATTTTCACGTGAGTTTTATCTCAATTCAATTATGAGTTCATATTAGTAAACTGCACAATACCTACAACTTTTAAAGTTTAATGTTTAAGTATCATGGAAATCAGTAACAACCAAAGGCTCATAATATAATTTTTGACAGAATTTGGTGAATTTCTTATGATGCAAAATGTATAGACGGTAGATACATAAAATTTTATAACATGGAGCTGTACTGAGTCTGGAAAAGTCCAGAATGAGACAATGGTCGTATTAGGAACATGCTTGCCGAATGAAGCTATCAGAAAATGTTACAGTCCGATTATAATGGACAAGGGCTATTTAATATCGCACACTACTATTATGTATTTATATTTTAAAGCAAACCAATTCGAAAAATCCAAAATACTTACTCTATATAATAATTATAAACAACTTTCTTTTCAGTGCCTCATCATTCTATGTATAGGCCTTGTCGATGATCCCGCGACAAATTCTCAAATTCGAATTTTCATAACACAACGGACGATAGGACTTTGTTATGCAACTTTTGGAGCATTTTTATTATTCACAGCTGTTTATCTTATTATGAGACTATTTGGTGACATGTATTTACTTTTAATACAATACTGAAAACTTGTGTTAAAATAATATAATTTTAGATGCCCGTGGAAAACGACAGCTTTAATGTCCTTTATTGCGATCAGTTTATTTATTGCATGCTCAATAGCATTATTGAATGATTGGACTTTCGTGAAAGAAAGGAATTATTGGCCACCTAACACCCAGAGGTATGTACATGAAACAAAAAGTTATCTGTGATAAATTTTTTGAAATATTTATGAATATTTATGTATTTTTACAGGTTAGATTTAATTTGTGCCACTGGATTTGTATCACTTATAGTAGCTGTACTGTTTCTTATTGATTTCATAATATCTGTCCGATTTGGTTTGAAAGAGCAATTAGATTAAAAACTAAATTACATTTATGGTGTTAGTAATACTGCAAATTTTGAACAATAATTTATACCAAAACAATATTTTTCGTATTGCCATAATCTTGTACAAACATATACACAGTTTTAAAGTTTTTTGTTGAATTAAAAAATATATAAACCATAACATTAACACTTTTTTACAATGACTGATAATAATCTGACACAAAATATCATCTCTGTTTCACCACACGGGTCCCAAAATTCGCCATTTCTGCCGTAGGTTCTTCACCCTCCGAATTTATGACGATTTAAATTGAATTTTTTTATAATTATACTCTTATTGTTGTTAAAAGTGAAAAATCTCCTCCTTTTGTTACAAAAATGGAAATCTGGAGCTTTCATCTTTGATATTTTGCGTATGTTCAAATTTCTACGGTTATCTCTATTTACTTTTAAGGAATATGGATTCTTACTTTTAATGCCTGAAATCATGTATTTCAATATACATATGTATCTTCAGTTTTGTGAAAATCAAGAAACTGTTTATCAATAGCCGCCTTTAAAATAGAGAATATCGCGACATGAGCATTATATGCGTGGAGATATTAAAAGATTACGATTAATACAAGTAATTTTCGAACTCGTATCTCGTAATGAGATTTAATGATATTAATAAGATATTGTGCGTTTATTGCTTATTACAAGAGGGACAAATTCAACAAACAGACGCCCAAACAAAAGCAGTGACAATGGAGGCTTAAATTAAAACTCCACAAGTGTACTATGTATATCTGATTACGTTATCAGAAATGTCATTATTGTTCCTAAGTACCTATTCCTGCCTTTCTTTATCAATTATTTCTAAAAAAAATTTTACTCTAAATCACTACATATTCTAACTCTGTGTTATAAAGATCTTCATATTGCATCTTACCATTTGTGATATCGTTTTAATTCGTTTCAGCCACAATGCCAAGCTCCAAAAATTTAATTCAGTGTGATCGTGATCTACGGTTATGTAAATACGTACAGATGTAAGAAAATAAGCAGTTCAATAATATGGGCATCCTTCTTTCGAAAAATCGGTTTTATTTTTAATAAATCTTTTCTGTGTGAAAAACCGCCCTCGGAATATTTGCATATAATGAAATCACTTTTTCCAAGCCTTGGCCGTGTGATTTAATCAATTCAGATATTTATCAAATTTAAAAGCAGAATCAGATTAAGCTCCTATTTAGACAATTAATTGCACCAATCTGCTTCAGATTAAGCTCCAGTTTAAAAATTTAATTTTACTATTAAAGCTAAAAAAGGAAGAATTCATTCCATACAGGAGGAGTGATTAAGAGTCAATTTGTATCCTTGACTATATTTTCCACCGATACACCACGATGAATCTTCACAGAATTGATAGTCTTCACAAAGTTATATCACACTTTTGGTCTAATAATTAGCTAAATAATCAGCGTATGTGCAGCAAAATCAAGCTGTAGATGCAAGTAAAGCATTGAATTCAAAGAGATACTACTAGGTGGAGAATTGACCTTAGATTATATATCAAATCAGGATAGGCTATATTGTATAAAATTCGTGCACGTGTGATAAGCATTCATACTTCTTGACACGGGATGGAAATGACAGGATGGCTTCGACTTATTTTGTGTCAGTTCGACATTCTGAGCACTTCTGATAGTACGAAAACAAGCCCAGTGTTATTTTTGTGTATAAAATGTTTCAAAATAATATATTCTTTTTTTGTGTGGAAGAAATTTAATGTAATCGAAACTCCGGAGTCTTGAATTATAGCGATAAAATGCGCTGTGCTGTTCTGTAGAAACAACCGGCGTTAATCTCGTAGATAATAATTTTTCATGCAATTTTATTGTTTCAATAATAAATTATAGGAGTGAAAGTGTTATAAAAATACACAGCCATGGCAAAAAAAAATAACATATTCCAATGCCAGTTTTTTTGTTTACAATTAATTTGCCATTGATTGTTTACTTCGCCTTTAATTATGTCAACCAGCAACGCCAAGAAATATTAAGTTTCAACCAGTAAATTATGTGACTCCTTCTGAAAATATCGTAGTTTTACTGCTTCCACAACTACAACGAACACATCAGCGCAGTTCTACTACATAACAAGAAATGGGTTTTCTTCCTTATAACCTATCCTTTTTTCTATATAATCTAAGGTTTTGACATAAGTACATATATACAGTACAACCGTCGCTTATTCACTCTGGTCAATCTCACTCGGCTACTCTGTCTAGTAGTCACTTTTTAATAAGCACTAGTAGCTGAAGATATATTTTAATACCATGCTGGTGAAAACTATTATTCGAGCAAGACTTAAAAACAAAATAGTACAGCAATTCAGTAGTCAGATATCAACAAGAGTAGATAGCTATAAGGAATCAAAAGATCAATCCAAACATGATTGGATAAACAGTTATCAGTATGGAGCGATACGGAATTCTGCAAAATCATCAACAGTAAGTAATAAGTTAATCAATTAACATAAAATCAAGTACCGTAAAGTATCAGATTTTAATTTGTTGACGAGGCCGCTGTATCTAACATCCCTAGGTAAATTGTTCCAATTAGTGGGAAAATGTAGGAAAATACTCTTGATACCAAAGTACCAACCCTACAAAAAACCAGTTTAAAGTAGTAAGCTCGACTTGGCACTATAAACAAACGTCAATAAGTACTCTCCATTCATACATGCATTGCAGCGAACAGGAAAGAATCATGTCAAGAAGTGGGCTATTACATATGCAACATTTAATGTGGAAAACATATAACACATGTCTTAAGTGCGCAAAAGTTTAATATGAATTACATCAGCATACAAGAAATGTGGTCGAATTAGGACAGAGTACAATCTAAAGCGTTTGAGGGGAGGCTGACATAAGCAAATGAAGTACATAGTATACTCGCGAGCAGACCAAGATTAAATGAGATTTCCAGGTGATCCATGAGCAAACCAAGATTGTTGGAATGAGCCGCTAAGAGCAAAATATTGTGCTATAGTTTGGATTTTTGCGGAATTAAGACTCAATCCATTACTAGATGACCAAACGGCAATCTCAAGAGTCCCATTTAAGGTTTCTACAGTATCGTGAAGGCTATCCACTTCTAAGCTAGAGTAAATTCGCATATCATTAACATAGGTCTGAAAGCGTGCCTTGTCCAGAACAGGGGTGACTTCATTGATATAGTGATAGAAAAGGAGTGGCCTCAGGGACGCTATCCACATATACGCTATAGTAAATCCGGATATCATTAACAGGAGTGACTTCATTGATAGAGAGTGAGAAAATTAGCGGCCCCAGGACAGCAATCTATGGAATACCTGCCAGAGAAGGTCTCACTGCGCTCAGAATTTACCTGTGATAATGACAACAAGGTCATCAGCATAACCTTGCGATTCAATACATTGGTTGTTTAGTTATAAGGACCCTTGGATTTAACAATAAAAGATCCGCGATCCAAGTAGCTACTAATCATCTCAGAAATAGTGGAGGAAAATCCAAAGTATGTACGAAGTTTTAAGAGCGACATGGGAAACTAAATCAAATGCCTTGATCAAATCAAGAACCACATGAATTACAATATTGCCTTTAATACATAAGTCACGAGGGTCAGTAGTCACTTATAACAGGGCACAACTGCAATAGCTTGAAACCAGTTTATAGATAGAAGTGAGAAACAATCTTATCAACAATAAGAGGCTATAGTACTATAGAAACGACTGGTAGAATAGTAATGGATTTCAATTTCTATATATCCGTGGAAGAAGCCGACCTGGTGATGAGAGGGACAGTTCCGAACTTCCAATGTTCTGGAAAATGTGACCAGACTAGAGGTTTATTTGAGGGATGTGTGATAACAGGCAGGATCAGTAAAAAAATTCACATTTTATAAAACAACCAGAATTTCTCAACTGTCGAGATAACAACACCCCGTTTCTTTTAGAAGTTCTGCCTACTCTTTGCAACCTATAATCCGATACTTCAACCAATTTCGATGAGTGATGCACTTTAGACCAAGACTCAGAAATCATAAGAGCACTAATATCCATTAAATCAGGAAGATGCCTAATGCTAGTAAGTTTTGAGGAAAGAGCGGGCATTTAGAGGTAGAATATTGAGGTTGTTAATTGGAAGAACATTGGAAAGCTCAGCATTGACAAAGTTTGTGTATTCCTTTCATGATGTAAAACAAGGCTAGGAATAACTGTAGTTACCGCGAGTTGAGAAAGATAAATGGGCGGAACATTTTAATTTTTATTTATTTATGTTTATAAAGTCCTGATCAAGAGTTACGGGCATATTGCAGCCTGATTTATACTTAGAAGAAAACTCAACACTCTTCCTCGTTATAAAATCTAATGATTTTGAACTAAAGGTTGAGTTACAATATGACGCTATCGCGAGTCGCGGATGCTGTCGCTAAACCTGTCAAAAGTTAAAATCTATGAAAGTACTCAAGCGCAGGTACAGTGTGTCGCTAAGGGTGTTGCTGACGCTGGTCGCGTTGCTTAAAGTTGGAAATATTTCAACTTGAGACGCGCAACAGCTTGACAGCTGCAGTTGAGGCAATTTTTTTTTCTTTTTTGCAGAACATTGAAATTGTAAGTGAAAATTGTAAGTTTTAAGTAATGCCACAGTATTTAATAACTAGTTAATTTATTTATTTACGATTTAATGATTTTATTTAATAATGGAACGAAAATTAAACACATGTTAGAGCCATTGGAACAACATAAGCAACAGGCACTACGTCCGCGTTAGCATTAGCAACATCATTCGCGATAGCTTCACATTGTAACTCAAGCTTTAATCTATTGCAAAACGAGCCCTGAGCACAGTATATTCATACAGTAGAACAACTGTCAAAACTGTGACATGAATAGGACTATACTTTCTCTTTTAACATTTTTAACAAACACAGTTGTCAATTTTTAATACAAAGATTCCTATGTAAATCTAAAGTGGAAGAAAGAGAACTTACAGCATGCATAAACTTGTAATAGAGGAAAAGGGGCAAAATGACAAACAATACTATTTCTGCAAAAAAAAAAAGCTAATAACAATTTGTTCCAATTCCCATGCCATTCGGCTTGGTAAAACTGTCAATACAAACATTATTACAACCATTTTGTCTATTACCAGTACCCTCTAGAATACTTCACAAGCCATGAAACATACTCCCCCACTACCGCATGGCAGCCCCAACGGAGTCCTAACCAGTGCTTGAACTTCTACTGCATGTGAAGTAGTCACTGACATATATAACATGGACTGCCCTATTTTCTATTTCATATGGGTCCACTTTTGTTGGCAGGGTGTGACAATTATCTTAATTTGAAGTCTTACTTTCGTTTTAATATTCATATTAAAAGTTTAGTAAATTACAGCTGAATTCGAAATTATTTCTATTCTTGGAAGCTTATCTTCTACAACATCAAATATTTTTTAAACTTGAGTTTTAAAGAAATAAATTTACGCAATTTTTTTCTGCCTGTCCCTAAAAGTAGGTATGGGGGACAGAGAAAGGATTACAAATACTGTATTGGCATCTATTTCTATTCTATATAACGGGTCCGCCCCGCCATCTAACGTTTTTTTTTCAACTAGTGCTTATTTCGTGAATGGTAACACTTAGCTCATGTCTGATTTGACAGATAATTAGTTTTATTCTTCCGCTGAACGAATATGGTTGTGTATACGCTTGAACAACGCTGGGAAATATTGCGACATTACTTTGAAAATCATGGTAATGTTGCAGAATGTGTGCGAAAATTGCGTACGGATTTTGGAAGAAGAGAAGCACCGTCAGCTCCGTATGTTCGTTATCTTGTGAAAAAAGTGAAAGAAACTGGCATCCTCATCGATAAACCAAAGCGTGAAAAGCCAAAAACAGTGCGTACACCAAAGAATATTGATTGTGTGGCAGTAAGTGTGACAATTATCTTAATTTCAAGTTTTATTTTCGCTTTAATATTCATATTAAAAGTTTAGCAAATTACAGCTGAATTCGAAATTATTTCTATTCTTGGAAGTTTATCTCCTACAACGTCAACTATTTCTTAAACTTGATTTTATAGAAATAAAATTAAGCAATTTTTGTCTGTCTGTCCCTAAAAGTAGGTATGGGGGACAGAGAAAGGATTACAAATACTGTATTGCCATCTATTTCTATTCTATATATTCATTTGGAAAACCCCTGAACTGAAACTGGACTATGGTGGATTTTGTATAGAACTTATTACTTATAGTTCAGCGAAAAAAAGTAGTTAAACCAAAAAGAGAGAACTATAGAAAAGTGATCCCATAATAATGTCAAATAATGTAAGCAATTTTTGTAGCGTCAGCAGTCCATTGTATATATGTCAGCGGAAGTAATAGCTCTTAAGCCCTAGATACAATGAGCGCCGCGCGTTTTTTTTTTTTTTGCGGCGCCGCTTTGAGGCGTTTAGATACAATAAGAGCCGCGCGTTTTTTGCACTTGACAGTCCAAACTATCTGAGGTGTGTTGACTATTTCTGTGAAATTGTGAAATGTATTTAAAAATGAATAACAAAAAATTAAGTATGATAATTAAAGCAAGTATTCTTGCCCTAAAAGTTTATGAAAAAACTATTACCAAAAAATGACATTTTTTATTTCAAACTTGTCAGTAATTTCATTCGTTCTCTTAAAATGAAACAAGGAACAAACGAAGAAAAAACAACGCGCCGCTAAGTTTAAAGTTTAATTAAACTTTGCGGAGCCCCAAAGTGGCGCGGCTTACATTGGCTCTAGCTATGAAAACCATTGATTCAAACTCATTTTGCGGCGCGTAAAAAACGCGCGGCGCTCATTGTATCTAGGGCTTTAGAATTGTTTACTACACTTTTGAGAATTATAGAAAATAAGCAATAAATATTTAATTAAATTACCAGTCAAGAAATTTTTCGATATACATATAAGTTTCATAAAAAATTTCTTAGTTTTTCAAAAGTTTGATAATTGACAATCATATGATTATCCCGAGCTTTTGTGGGAAAATATTAAAAGTTCAAAATTTGTATGTAAGTCATAAAAATTTGCAAAATTATCATCAAAATGAAATTAACACCTATTTCGCTTCACACTGTCACACTTAAAACTTATTTTTAGCGCATATATGTATGTATGGCTGTTCACTTTGGCGTATACGGCAGGCAGGAACCAAGCCGTACTAATCAGTATATACGGTTCGTGCCGATACAAAACGCCCTCTTTTTGCAAAGAAATTTCTTTTTCAAAGCTTTTTCGATGTAATAAGTTTTTTTTTTCACTCAATTTTCATAAAATTACTTAATTTAGCAATTTAACGATTTAACAATTTAATTAGTTATCTCTACCAAAATTTGTACTTGTCATCTCATGTTTATGAAATGATCACATCAAGCAATGATTAATAAAACAGTACTGTACTTAGTACCTACTTACAGAAAATTTTCAATTAATCTTAGTGGAAGTTATTTACTGCACTTTTACTACACTTTTGTATTCGAATTAACATTTCAACACACTGAAGTTCCAGCACTCGTGATATCCAACATTCTAAAATATTTGCAGTGTTCTTATGTAAAACTGACAAAAGTTTGATTTGCATAGCTCCTCCGCCCTAAACTACTATTCATACAGAAAAATTGTGTTCTGATAATCTTAAGCTTGCTTTCTTACCTTCCCAACCATAATACAATTTTTCAAAAAAACGAAATTATTCACAAAAATTTATCTCAACCAAATGACTACGATTCTTCAAACAAAAACTCTCAGCAGAGTAATAATTGTATATGACGCTGTGCGTAGATCCCAGAATATACAAGCCATGAAGAAAGTCTGAAAAAGAGAGTAGCGCGCCGGTTAACAGGCGAACATCGCTGTCTTCTGACCTTGACTTACTGCAAGAGTTTTCATATAAAAGTAGCTTGTATTTTGTTCAAACGCTATAATTTTCATAAATTTGTTCTGATGCTAGTTTTTTTCAAGCATTAGAAAGAAAACATATTTGGCTGCAATTTGTTTTAACTTCATTTTTCTGTGGAAGCGATAGTCTTAGGCTTTGGGACCTGTTTAAGATGAAATCTTAGTTCTTTCTCCATGATGAGTGTACAAAACAAAAAACAAGTGAGAGTGAGCTCTTACTGCCTGGCTGTACGCGGCCCATTAAGGCCTTTTAATGTGTCGGTGTCATCGCCAGCTTCATGGCTTGTATCTTCCGGGGGTTATGTGCTGTGCCGTCATTGCACGCCGTGGGCTGATGATATCGAAAGTATCTTTCTACAGATTCAGAATCCAGCTGAGTGTTATTGAGCGTAAAATGGTAAGGTTACTTTGTAATCAAAACTACTTTCTTATTTTGTTAAGGTTAAGTGTAGCCTCTGGGAAGGTAAGGAACGAAGCTGTAAGTTACTTCCTGTATGGATAGTAGTTTAGGCTCTACAGAGCTATATATAGCATATATAAGTCAATGTTTGGCCGTTTTCCATACACATAAATATAGAACATTTTAGAAAACGGACTCCCAACGCACATATATAGGTTTCTGTTTCATGGCTTGGGAAGTATTCTCGAGGGTTTTGCTATTACACTGTCCATGGCATCTCTATGAACGAAAACCACTTTACAAAAAGCTGTTTACTTTATGAAACAATACATTTGTAAGTAGATTGTCGAGATGTGTACTTACATAAAACTTCCCGTAGATTGTGCAACTAGCTACCGTTCGCCCACTTACTTCCGCATCGTACTTAATAGTTCCCTCTTATGGGACAACTTTGAGGTTTATTTTTATTTTAATTAAAACTCTAAAATTCACTTTTCAGTAGTTTGTTCTAAGCTGTTCTACTGTATGTAGGTATACTGTGCCTCGAGTCCAAAAGTTGTTTTATAAATTTGCCAAAAAACAGTGTACTCGGCACTCGACAGGTTGCTAATAATTAGCGTTCTTTTCTTATCAGAGATACAAGTTTTTTAGTTGAATCACTGAAGCGAGCATAAAGGTATTTGTATATTCCTGTCAAATTCAAATTCAAAATTTATTACAAACCCCGGCATGAGCGCCACGCAAATTAGTGTTGGGTATTGCAAATAGAGTATTAAGACAAGGAATATTAAGATAAATACAGAGTTGAATATAACTAGAACTAACGAGTATAACAATAGTTAATTGAGAGTAGTAAAGTGGAGGGTAAATAACGTCTTATTTAAGTTAACATTTCAGTGTAGATGACTTATATGCTAATACTAAAATTAAATCTATTAATTTATTTAATTCATTTTAATCTATGACAACTTATTTGTTTATTTGGGGTCAAATTTGTGACAATCAAATGCATTACTCTACCTATTGTGTTCACTGCCCACTTTCAAGTTCAATCAGGGTTGTTTAAAACTAACACTATAGTGGGTGTGAATTCAGACAGGGGGTGATAGTGTTTGTGATTAGTAAAAATAAAAATAATGGAAAAATAAAGAATAATGAAAGACCAATAGGCCAAACAATGACAAAATTAAATTTATATCTTTACAGTTATACAGCGTAATAACGATTAAGATCCTCTAATGGTTGCCTAGAGTCCACAAGAGGTTAGTAGTATTTTAATAGTTTACAGTTTCAAAATTAGAGAGAGATAGTAGTAGGTTTGAAAAGATAAAAGACTACAGCCTATCAACAGTGGATGTATAATAACTACATATAAGGTACATGACTTATGGTACTGATACTGACTAACGTACCATCGTGGATATCTTAAAAACCAACACTGCTAAAAAATCTGCCGCAATGAGTCTGTTCATTGCTCGTTTGTTGGTTTGCTAAACAATAAAACTATCTTTTATTAACTCGATGTACCTAATGTTGTAAAGCTGTTGTTCTTTAATAAATACTTTTCTATTCTAGAACCTCAACTTCCGATTTCCGTATTGAATATTCAGAAAAATTATCTTCACTTACCTGTGTAGAATCGTCACCAAACACATTATCAAAATAGTAAGTTTTTGGAGGCTCAGTAGTCGCATTAGGCTTAATCACTGTAATACATCTATTGATTTTATCCACTTTTATAACATTGTGTGAACCAAACTCCTTTTCTGATTTATCCATTGGCCGTACTCGTACTACCACCCGCACATTTTCTACTTTACCTTGACTGGTGTCTTCCTAAAAAATATTTCATAAATCGAATATATTTTCAAATATTAAAATACCTACAGGCATATCGCTATGATAATTTTTAAATCAGCTGGCAATAAATAAATTTTCTTGACAGCAAACTGGCACTGACTCAGTTGTCACTTGACGCCTCTTTTTCTTCTTCGTCGTTAATAACATGTTTGTCTCATTGATGTTCAACAACTAAAAATGTAAAAATACTTCGATATCGAAACATCACAGTGCTAGCTGAGCGCAGCCGGCGTATTAGCTGGATTATATTAATAACGCCGACGCCGACGTGGTCGTCGTCGTCAAAAGGCTAAAACACAATGTGAGCGACACGACAAAAACGCCATATTTAGGCTGAAGGTATCAATTTTTTGTAAGTAAACCTCAGTCTCGTTTAATTTCGTAAAGTTATTTACTTCTATTGTAGTTGAGCATATTCTTAGCTCACTATACTTACTGAAAATTGGACATTTAAACTTAACGAAAGTTCCCCTCACACGCTAAAGGGCGCGTCGCTTTACGGAAGTAAGGCGTGAAATAAAATTACGCTGATCTGTCGACTGCGACTTGATTTTAAGTCGAAGCCGACGCTGAGGTGAAATTTGTAATTAAATTAAAGCTTCAACTCCTTGAACAAACCAGAAGTCCCGACTTCTGCGATTGAACTGAAGTTGGCTGCAGCGAACACCAACTTTGCACTTTGAGCAAAGTTTAATTTCAGTCGGAGTCGCAGTCGAAGTCGAAGTGGCAATTGTATCTTGCGACATGTATTTACCATTTGAGCAAAGTCGAAGCCGAAGTCGTAATTGTAATTCGCGCTTATAGGTACTTACGTATACGTGCACGCCAGCGTCGCCGCTGTTAAACAGGTCATATGAAAGTTCCAGGTGAAGTCGGCTACGACCACTGCGCTATGGTAGCTCAACTTTGAAATAAGAAGAAGAAATTGGGCAAGCTCTAATAGTGAAGTCGGCTACGCCCACTGCGCTGAGCAATTTTTGGCAATTTTTGGTTACAAATGGTAACATGATTTTCGTTGTTTACTGCTAGCAGCTGATTTGAATATGGTGAAATTCAAAAACTGGGGAAATTTCAACACCTTGAATTGATTTAATAAATAAATAAAATAAATAAAAATGTCGCAAGAAAAAAAAATTAGTTTGGTGCAATATGCATGAATTCTTCCAATTATTTAAATTGACAACACACTACCATACTACTGTGCCGGTTGAGTCGAAGTAGTGTACGCCAGCACTGTGTTCGGCCTTAATTGCAGCCAAAATTTCCGCCATCTATGCATGAAGTCAAACTCAGTAGAGGTACCTACCCCGCGATACTAGCGCCACTCGCTTCGGTATAATCGTCTGGCGCCCTCATCCGGACAACTTCCAAGTCTTCTGGGTTGTGTGTTGGATCTGTCGATGTTATGACGTCTTGCCATCGAAATAATTGGAAGTACAGTACTAGCAATAATTTTAGAGTAGAGTCGTTGTCATTGTTTGTGAATATGTAAAAGTAAACAAAATAAAATAAGAACTCGTGACTTATAGCTGAAATATGGCCACGCTCGATACACAATATTATTTTTCGCAGGTAGTAAATTTTTTTTCACAAGTAAAACTGTTGGTCTCTCGGATACTATTTCCACAGCGAAAGCCTACGCTAAATGAAATCGTAACACCTAGAAATAATGCTAGCAGCGGTAACACTCGATGACACACACACACGCACACACATTTTATACGCTAGATGAAATCATAGTTTGTCATTCCGTTTGTAATACCTCGAAATAATGATGGTAGAGCAAAATGGATTGGACACCCATTCATAATATTAAAAGTTATTTTGATTTTTGCATGTCCGCCCATCCGTCCGTCCCTCCGTCCGTGCGCACGATAACTCGAGAACACGTATACTTGAGAGCTGAAATTTTGTGCACGGACTTTAAAAAAAAAAGTAAAATTAAGTTCGAAAATGAGACAAATCGGGCAACTACTTCGTGGGGTTGCCATAAAAAAATTTCGTTTTCTGCTATATATTTGGACACTGCTTGACGTCGACATAGAGAGCTGAAATTTCGTACATGATGTTTTTACTACATTAGCAAATAAAATGTCAAAAATGGACTAAATCGGGCAACTCCTTCTTGGTTTTGCCATATTAAAATTTAGGTTTTTTACGTATACTATGAAAACGATCAGTCCAAGACATTTAGGGTATCATAAGAATTGGTCTTAGACCAATTCTAGCTTTTTTACTTGTTTACGTTTTAATTTTAAGGGTGATGGGACAACCGCTCTAACACATGTTTTGTGTATATTTTGTAGCAACTTTTTCTATTATTTATGATTAATGGTTCAGTACTTAGAATCCATTAGATTCCAATCTAATAGACAAAGAGTTTTCAATCAAAATACTTACGTTATTTCATAAACAAAATTTTCCATCTTACCATACTATCAATTCGTTAACAACTAATTCGAAGTCTGCCTGGCTTCCAGTGGTGGAAAGCTCTGCGTGATTTCATAAAGGCAAATTTATGGTGTACCAGCAGAGTATTATATTTCATGATCAATGGCAAAAATGACAGACACTACATTGGATAGGTGATGACACAAAACGCGGGAAAATGTGTATAATATACGTCATACCACGATAACTCGAGAAGGCTTTCAGTGCTGAAATTTTACACATGGGCTTTTTTTAAAGAAAAGAAAATTTAGTTTCGGAAATGGGACCAAACGGACAAAACTTTAGTAGGGTTGCCATACAAAAATTTCGTTTTTCACTATATATGTATTAGGGCACTGCCTAAGAGCGCGTAGACGTAGAGAGCTGGAAATTGGTATGAAGTGTTTTCATAATAATGGTAAATACATATTCAAAAATAGACTAAATCGGGCAACCGTTTCTTGGTGCTGCCACAAAAACATTTTGTTTTTCACTATATATATTGGAACACCGCCTGAGAACGCGTCGACGTACAGATACAGCGTTGAAATCTTGCACAAGGCGTTTTCATAAAAGGGGCACCAATTCGGTAATCCTTTCTTGGTCTTATAAGAAGGGGTTGCCCGATTGAAGTGAGAGCGTGTTATGGTCGTAGCGCATTGCATATAGCAATATGCTACACGAAGTACTGAAGCGAGCGTGTAAGCCGGCTGCTGTTAAGCGGAAAACTTCAACGCACCCCGACCGAGAGAAGTGCGTTTCCTCAAGCTCGGTGTGACATGTTGATAGAAAGAAAAGAAGAAGACAATCATCTCTGTCCCGTCAAATATTCCTCACCGTGTACAAGCATTGAATAAATAACTAATAAGGAAACGGCATATTGGGTTAAAACCTAAGCCACTCGGCGAAATGTATTAGTGTGCTGTGTTTGTATTCGTTTCGTCATTGCAGTAGTGAAACCGTGAAATTTTGAAGGGGGGCATTTTTTATAATCCAAGTTGCTATGTAAAATACACAAATTGTTGGCGCCCCCTTATCTCCAGACAATATTCCTGGGCGTTGCCTATGATAATTTAAGTGACTTGTCACCAGAATTTTCAAATAAGTGACCAGCTCTCTTGTCATTTCTCCCCCCGCTCCATGGGTTTGACTGTCATTGAATTGCCTACTCATGTACACTGTATTCGCACGAAACCCCGCTTCCTTAGTTATTTATTCAATATGTACAAGTGAAGAGTGACCTCTAGAATTTTCAAAAACCATCGGCTAGGAATTAAACCCCGCAACGGGAGAAAAATTCAAAAAATCCGGCGAAATTCCAGCAGCAGCAAGTAGCCGCTTCTACGCTTAGAATATATAGCAAACAGGAATGGTTGAATCGTGTAAAATTCGTGTGCATGAGCGTAATTTGTCAAGAGCAGGAGGTTAACATACGAGTAAGTGAGATGCTGGGAGGAAGATTTGTCAAAGCTGGGTGCAGAATTGTCAAATGTGATTTTGTTTTGTGAACAGGTTTATGCAATTTAAAATTCTGTTGCGAAATTTAACAAAAGTACGGAAGTAATTCTTTTCAAAACTATTTATGTTTGAAGTTTATTTTGTGCAAAGTTTGATAGTACCACTAGTGCCTGTTAAAATCTTCATATCAATTTAAAAAAAAACAGAAATGAAGTGTTCGGTCAGTGCTTGCAAATATAAATTGGATTATGAACTAGGGAATCCAGTTTGAGGCAACTGCACTATCTAAATTATCTTTTCTGTTAATGAAAAAGAACATTTTTTACCACAGATGCTCCGCTCAAAACCTTTGTTTACTTTTTGCAAATTAACAAGTTGCTTAGAATAGGGATGTCGTGTAAATACATGTAAAAATGGACTACCAACACAACCAGAAATTCATTACGCAAAATCTGGCTTATCACCATTCCTGTTTGCTCTATATTCTAAGCTTCTACGCTGTGAATAAAATATTTGCGAGAAATAAAAGAGTTAACGACGCGGACGATTGCCATAAAGACGAGCTTTAATAAAAGTTGCAATAATCAGTGAATTTGATCCGAAATGGAATAATAAAATACAAATAAAATTGGTGTTCAGCGAGTGGAATCCTGTTCTGGTGACAGTTCAATATCTGCCGCCAAGGTTGCAAATCCAATTTCGAGGAAGTCTTTTAGGCCCGTAAACACCAACGAGGATAATCCCATTTCCCGTGTAAAGATTATTCCTATCCGAGAATAATCCCGCTTTTTTTGGACGTAAACACCAACTCGTGTAAAACCAAGTATTTTTTGCTTATGTGGCATTACTTTCGGACATTTTCGGTATGTCAAATGACAGGGACGCGACGCGGGCAGTTTGATTTTGTGTTTTGGTGTGAAATGAAGTAGTGAAAATAAGTAGTAGTGAAAATAGTGAAAATATTGAAAATAGATAAAATAATTATGGAAAATAAAAAATCAGCGCATATGACCATACAGAGCAAAGCTTTGTTAGTAGAACTTGTAACAAAATACAAGAGTGTAGTGGAAAATAAAAAAACTGATGCCGTAACATCAAAAGACAAAAGTGATTGTTGGGAAATTATTTGCAACGAATTTAATTCCCAAACAATGTGTAAGAAATCGGTCGCTCAATTGCGGAATACCTACAAAAATATGAAAAGGATAACAAAACAAAATTTAGCTTTATATAAAGCAAATATTTTTAAAACTGGTGGAGGCACATATGTTAAACGAGTACGGGAGGACGACCCTATTTTACCGTTGGTGCAAGCATCCACAGAACCTGTATCAAATAGGTATGACAGTAGCGCTGACTATTGGGGCGATAATAATGTGAGTTAAATTTGAAAAAAAAATTTCATTATTACTTAAATTTATTTGTTTCTAGACTGATATTGATGACTATGGAGATGCAGATCTGGACGAATTCATGGAAGTAGAAGTGTTGGAAACTGAAGCGGTACTAGAATTAGATGCGGAAGCAGTAAACACAATCTGCGCTTACAGGGACCAACCATCAGCATCCGCCGGGATACGGGCTCAAGAGGACACCAATCCAGAGAAAGCTGCCTCCTCGTCGCAGAAAAAACAAAAACCTTTACCTTCCAATCCGCCAACCGGGCCAAAAAGAAGGAAAAAAATAGAGAGTCGCTCCAAGAATTCGTTGCCACTATAATTTAAAAAAACACTAGCATCCATTTTAATAATTTTATTTAATTTTATTTACAATTTAATTTACAATTTAATTCACAAATGAAAATTTATAAACGGAAATATGAACTGTCATATACAACTGTCACCTATTCGGAATAATCCTCGAATAGAAATTTTACCCCCGGAAAATCTCGGATAAAATATTACACCAGTGTAATACGAGGGATTAAATCGCGAGTAATCTTGGTTGGTGTTTGTGCATTACACGTGAATATGGATTATTCTGGTTGGTGTTTACGGCCCTTAGAGATTTAGCAAGCAACCGAAATATTCTGTGAAGTTATTAAAATAAATAAAACTAAACTTTAGAAGTCCAGCCAAAAGTACTACGCCAGCATTCCCCAGAAGGATTCAATCAAAGAGCTGCTGGACTTCTGTTAAATAAAAAATTAAAATATTTTTTCCAAGCATTGGAGAGCCCACCGAGACCTTTCTTATCTATTTTAGGCGGAGTGAAAGTAGCTGACAAAATTCAATTGATAGAAATTTACTAGATAAAGTCAATGAAATGATAATCGGATAATGAAAACTAAGTTCGTTCACGTGTCATGTAGGGGTGTTGTGTAAATACGAGTGCCGCGGGCCAGTCTTACTCTGACTCATAAGGAAAATTGTAATAGAGCATACTGAGACAGCAAGTCGAAGCCATTGAATTTTAATTTCATTCTTTTAACTAGATGCCGGATGCTGAAGCGCTTCATCATGCCGTGGATTTTTAACCGTGAGTATTCTTGATATACACTGCACATTTTTTTTTGACATACATATACACTTTGGCTTCTGGAGCGACTTGCATATGTAGATACTTTTGCCTTAGTAATATTTTTTCATGATATTCATATTCATGTATATTTTTTCATATTCATGTATATTTTTGATGTAATACTATATACATATATATATATATGGCTCTAATTTTTTTTTTGATATACTTACATGTATATACCTTGAAATAATGGTACGTTTGATTTAATACTATATATATACATATATGGCTAATTTTTTTTATATACTTACATGTATATACTTTGAAATAATGATATTTTTGATGTAATACTATATATATATTTATGTGGCTCTAATTTTTGATATACTTACATGTATATACCTACCTTTGAACTAAGGATATATTTATACATATATGTGCCTTGGCTTGTAAATGAAGTACTACCTACCTGCAATTATAACGTGAACATGAACCGTTAAGGGTTTTAATTTCTCCTTCTACTTTCCTGGAGCCCTCTCATATGAAGGTCTTCTAGGCTCGCCTAGCCTTTCTCTCTCTACAGGTCAACGAGGGACTCTGAAAAAATCTTGCCCTCAGAGTCAGATGGGATGATGGGGCATGTAAAGAAGGCAGAACATCTGCGCCTTCAACTGAATATGGGTAAGTGACGTAAGGGTCTCTTCAGAACCGAATGTGTGCCGGAATTTTGTTTGTAAGCACGACGATTTTTTTTTATTATGGCTGACGGCAGCGGCAGGTTTTTCGTGAAACCTCCCCACACTCTCCGCCTATGAGCCGAGGCGAGCTAGCGTGCCGCCCTGCAGTCAACGCTGTCCGTCGAGTGACCTGTCAGCTCATGCTGGCAGTCTGGACTTAACGTCTGAAAGCCAATCACTCCACTATAGTTCCATAACAAGCGTTGTGTACAAATAATTCAGCGCTGTACGTTGACGCCTTCTCAGGCAGTGTTCAAATATGGGGAAAAAACGAAATTTTTGTATGGCAGAACCTAGAAGGAGTTACTTGATTAAGCCGATTTTTGAACACGTATTTACTATTGCTACGAAAACATCACGTGTCAAATTTCAGCTCTCTGTGTTGACGCGTTCGCAGGCAGTGTTCAAATAAATATTGAAAAACGAAATTTTTGTATAGCAATCCCACGATGGAGTAGTCTGATTGGTGCCATTTTCAAAACTAAATTTACTTTTTTCTAAAACAGACCATCTGTAAAATTTAAGCACTAAATGAATGCGTACGACTTTGTTGCCGTCTGCCATCACTTTCCCATCAACTAATGTGTCTGTCATTTTTACCAGTGATCATGAAACATAATTCTCTGCTGCCACACCAAAAATCAGACTTTATAAAATCACGTAAGTTATCCGGTTTTTTTAAGCCTTCGAGGCCATTCTGCAGCATCCAACATCACTAAAGGCCAGGCAGACTTCCGAATAAGTTACCAACAATGTTAAGAGAGTATGATAAGATGGAAAATTTTGTTTATGAAATGACGTAAGTATAACATTTATAGAAAACGTTGTCTTGCTCTGCTTGTGCTCGGTTCAGTATGAAATTAACCTAATAATTTATGTTGTTTGTCTCTATAAAAAACTCATATTTGAAGACCCTTAGGGGCTGGTTTGCCGTCATTTACCCGGTCCGGTTTGAAAACCAAGCGCGGCCTTGTACACGATCATTCCAGTTTCAAGAATTGAAGTTTATGATAATTACTTTCTATTGTGGTCAAAGACCACAAAGTCAACAATGAGTACGTTTACATGAATACTTGAGTACTTGACTTGAAATCCACTTGAAGTTCAGGTAGAGCGGTTGATTGAATTAATTTCAATTTGTAACAGTCTGTCAGCTCGAAGTGATGTCAAACATCACCCAGTAACAATCTAATTTTCTCTTTTTTTTTTTTTTTGAAAAAAAGTAAAACCGTCCGTCACCGGAAGTGATGCCAAACAACATTCAGACTGGTATTCTGTAGACGTTAACAAAAAAAAAAACTATTGAAATCTACCAGAATATCATCCGAAAAACAAAGGAAAAAAATTATAACTGCCATATTTGTAACAGCTTAACTTTTTTTGAAATTTACGCCATCTATTATGCTGCATAATATTATGACTTTAAATAATTATATGAATCATAAAAAAAAAACTCAAGTGTGTCAGAAATGAACATGCTTAATCGATGCACAGCTTAGCTCGTCGCGGGGTGGGTAAGTTGACACACCATAACTACTATTCGACTGTTACTTTTTGTTTTTATTATTATTATTTTTGCATGCTCAAATTAAAATCAACAACAAACAAACATAATGAAAGAAAAGAAGACTTGAGACTTCGAAATTTCAAGCGAGGGATGAAACTATTCCAACATTTTACCATACTTCCACCATGAATATTTTTCCCTGAAGGGACTTAATCACACATCAACGCAGGAAGGACCCAACAACGAAGAAGGACCCCCATGCAGGCCTCTGCTACACCACATCCTCATGAACGATTTAGTTCCACCACATCTCAACTACTACATACGGTACACTTTCAGGTACTAATTATTTAATAAAGAATTATAATCATTAATTTAAATTTGTGTTTATTTATATTTGTTTTAATTTTTCTTTTTTTTCTTTCTTTATAAAAAAAAAAACTATCATTTCTCAACAATAATGAACCTCCCAAAAAAAAATTATTCAGTAAATTTGCTGACGCACCTCCAATTTTACATTATTATTAAATTTTATAATAAAAAAAATAACAATTCCTAGAATTACTTATGTAGGATTATTTATGGTATTGTTTTGAACAAAAAAAAATCAAAAATAAATTAATTCTTCTTACGATTCCACTTTCATCACTAATTAAATTTTTATACAAAGATCTTGCCATTACAAAACCAAACGTTTATGAACTATCCATTTAATATCTTTCTTATAATAAAAATACAAAATTTATTACCTGTATATTAAGTTTAAAACCTATTACATATTTCCTTAATCATTTCCAATTATAATGCAACTTAGGTCCATCGTTTCTCTCAGTATATTAGGTCAGTTATTTATTCCACTGCATGAATTTTTCCATTGTCATTACCAATTTTGATGAAGATTAGAATTTTTCCACCATGTTTTAAGGTTTTTTTTTTTTTTTTTTTTTTTTTTAAATAAATTCTTATATTTTTATTTGTTTTTTTTTTGTTTTTTTATCAATAATATATTTTTCTTTCTTTCTTTTTTTTCAGATGGATGCACCAAGATAATACTTTAATTTACAGATGATTACACCCATGTTAATATCTTATATTTTCAAAACGATTTGTATTTTCACGTTAATTTATTCAGAATAAAGATTTTTATTTCATTATATTTTCTTTTAAATTCATTTTTTTTTTCAATTCAATTTATTTATTATGTTCCATTTTACATGGCAAAGGTTACACAAACTTTTCAATTTTCTTTCTTTCAACCAACAAACAAAAAAAAATGTTCTGGGTTTCAGCCCATTCACTGAATAATTCTTCTCTTTTTTCTTTTCTTTAAAAATCCAAAAATAAACTGCACAGTTTCCCAATCATTTAACAGAACTTGTTCATTTTTATCTTTTTTTTTAGGAAGAAGTCCATCCAACCTTAATGCCGGCTAATTATCCCATCCTCCTCCCTTCTTTTTTAGAACCTTTTTCGCCACTCGCGCCATTCCTTTCCTCAAACCTGACAACTAACGCGCCACAGAACGAGACAACTCGATTCTTTCACTTTGCCCACCCAAAGTAAGCTGACAGCCGTCAGGGGCTCAGCACTTACAGATTGACATCGCCAAAAATCATATCGTTTTAAAGAAATCAAGTTTACAGGCAAGACGTTTTGTTACTAAGCGGGTTCTCTGGCGGAGAGCTCTAGACGACAGGGAAGCCGAAAGCAAAACTGAATAGCATAGACAAAAACAAGGATTTCAACCGTGTGGCACGACCCATGACCCCGAGATTAAGAGTGTCATGCTCTACTAACTGAGCTTGCCGGGCTAACCGTACGGAATAACCAGGAAAGCATCAACTGCAGCTAGTCTGACTGTTCCATACAGACCTCCTAACTACACGCGATACCTCCTAACTCCTGCAGAATTCAGCTCCTCCCTCACCTCACATGAACCAAAGATTGACCCACACAATCCCAAGTCACGCAAAGAGAAGGCGGAAAACAGAATTCCTCGCACTTAGCTCACCATACCAGACACCAAAAAAAATTATTTGATTTTTTTTTTTTTTTTTTTCAAAATAACAACTTGATGCATTATAATACACCACCCATTCGGCATCACTATGGGCAGGGGAAAATTTTTAATAGTACGGGGTTGAGTACCACTACTTCTATTGTAGGGTACTGGTTATAAGCTGGAGCTTGTAAATGTGAACCATTGTTTCACGTAAAAAAAAACGACAGAACAACCAAAACATTCGCTTAAGGATAACCCAGAAGGGGCTAGAGCTACGAATGGATAAAACAATACCTCCTCTGCACTCGTAAGTGTAGAGGCATAAAATACAACGAGAATACAGCATCAAGCTCAATTCAAACTGTTGTGGCGGCTCAAGTAGTGAATGGAATCTAGGAAATTGAAGGAATCACCAGTATATACACATGTGAAATAATATTATACCAGTCATAAAGGAACGATTTGAGGTTAACAGTTGACCGAACTATATAAATCTATTGTCGCAAATCTTTAGCGTGAAAAGTAGCTATGAGATTTCCTTGCAGGTCCTCAACTTCATACAGACTAGCACCAACACGTCTTCGGATCCGGCCCTTTGAAAATTTATTTGCCAACTTTGCATTAAAACATGCAGCCATATTGCTTACGGGAAAATTACGACGAAAGACTTCCTGACCAGGAATGAAATTTACTCTCTTGCAACGAGTGTTGTAAATATTCTCGTGACGAGAATGAGCTAAAGAAAGGTTGTGTCTAATACGTCCACGTATCAATGACAAACGATCAACAGTAGGCATAACAAAGATGTCTCCATCTTGAAGAGCTTCAAGTTTTTTAAGGACTGGATAGGTTGATCCGTGTAAGATCATGTGACAACCGAAAAGCGCACGAAAAGGATCCATTCCTATGGACTCATGAATAGTACTACGAAGAGCACAAGCAATACTAGAAAGATGGCGATCCCATTCACGGTGATCGTCTTGAAGATAAGCTCGAATAGCAGCTAAAACCGATCTATTAACTCGTTCCGAAGCATTAGGGTGAGGAGAATATATTGCTGTCCGTACATGTCTGACACCATAGTCAGTTAATAATTTGGAAAACTCTTTGGAGGTGAACTGTCGACCATTGTCGGAAAAAATTGTTTCAGGTACTCCAAACGTGTGAAAAATTTCATGCTCTAGAAATTCAATGGCAGCAGTAGCTGTTTCAGCCTTAACTGGATGAAGAAAAACGAATTTACTGAAAGAATCTAGTACGACAAACACAGCAATATTACCCTTTTTAGTCCGAGGGTATGGACCTAAAAAGTCAATATATAAAGATTGAAAAGGTCGTGAGACGCGCAAAGGAACTCCCATAGGAAGTCGTAAAATTTGATTAGTAGCTTTGGTCTCCTTACAGACCGCACACTGCGAAACAAACGACTTTACTTGCGTAACCATTCCGGGCCAAAAGTATTTAGTTTTCAATCTGAACAAAGTCTTGCCAATACCACCATGAGATGCTTGAGGAGGTTGATGAGCATTTTCAATCAACGTCTCAGTTAATTCCTCGGGAATCCACAATTTCCAAGTAAGATCTTCTTGTACTGGATCCCCTAATCGAGGAGAAGTACGATGATAAACATAGCCTTCTGATACTTGTAAATCAGGTAATTGATCTTTATTAATTGAAACATGTTCTACCAAAACTTTATAAGCTGGAGATTGAAAAGCTGAAGAATTCAAATCCACATCCAATATTAAAGCAATCTCATCAATACAATTGATTCGGGATAAAGCATCTGGTACTATATTCTGTGTACCCTTACGATGTTCGATACTAAACTGAAAACCTTGTAACCTTAAGCTCCATCTGGCTAATCGTCCACTTAAGTCACTTTGGTTCATAAGCCATTTCAAACTAGAATGATCTGTAATTATGGTAAAGGTCTGACCTTCCACGTATGCTCTGAATTTCTTTACAATCAGGACCGCAGCATAACATTCCAATTCAGTGATACTGTAATTGCGTTGTGCTTTATTAATTTTTTTTGACATATACGCAATAGGATGTTCATTATTATCCTTGTCTTCTTGAAACAAAACACTTCCGACGCCTTGTCTACTAGCATCACACTGAATATAGAATGGGCTCTCAAAATCAGGAGTGACCAGAACTGGAGCTATTGTCATTAAATGTTTTAATCTTTCAAAAGCTTCTTCAGGTTCTGAAGTCCATACAAACTTTTTGTTCTTCAAGCAATCCGTAATTGGGGCAGCTACAGTGGCATAATTGGGAATGAAACGCTGATACCAACCAGTCATGCCGAGGAAACGACGAATTTGCTTGACCGATTTCGGAGCAGGAAATTCATTAATTGCAGCAACTTTACCGGGATCAGTTTTCAAGATTCCATCTCCAATAATGAAACCCAAGTACTTTACTTCACGAACACAAAATCTACTTTTATTTAAATTGATAGTTAGTCCTGAACGTCGAAGACATTCACTGACTTGTTCTAATACCTTCAAATGTGTCTCAAAGTCTGATGACACAATCAATAAGTCGTCCAAATACACAAATACATTTTCTCTCAAGTTACCCGGAATTACTTTGTCCATCAGTCTACACATACGCTGTGGCGCATTGCATAACCCAAAAGGCATTACCTTAAATTGGTAAAGAGGACGGCCCGGCACTGTGAAAGCTGTTTTTTCACGAGATTTTTTTTCTAACGGAATTTGCCAGAAAGCATCTTTCAAATCCAAACTAGAAATGTATCTGGTATCTTGTAAACGACCAAGAAGACCATCAATGTAAGGGAGCGGATATGCATCCTTCACTGTTACATTATTTACTTTCCGAGAATCAATACATAACCGTACTTTACCAGGTTTACGTACAAGGACAACTGGAGAATTCCATGGGCTATTGGACTCTTCAATAACTCCCATTTCCAACATTCGGTCAAGCTCATCATACATTAGCTTCTGTATGGCTGGGGACACTGGGTAATGACGTTGTTTGATTGGGACTGCATTTTCAGTATCAATCACGTGTTCCTCCAAATGAGTTTTTCCCAAACCTAACACATTAAAAGACGGAATTTTAGCCTTCACGATATTGAGCTGAGCCGATTGTGTCGGAGTTAGTTGGTGAAGAGTATTATCCACAATTGGTGGTAAAGATGTTGAACTTATCTCACTGATTATGTGAGGAGCAATTTGAAATTCTCTCCAGAAATCAACTCCCAAGTAAAGCTCTTGACTCAAACTAGGAATCACGTACAAGGTAAACAATTTACAAATACCATTATGCTTAATAGGAATTTTAACATAACCGATAATTTGCTGAGTCGAACCATCAGCAGTCTGAACAGAAGTGTGCAAGGATTGGAATCGAATATTGCTATGTTGATTAAGAAAGTTTTGAGCGTTCTTCCCCAGACAACTAATATTAGCTCCACTATCTAGTAGGCCCACCATATTAGTACCTTGTAGTGATACATTCACATAAGGTCTGTTATCTGAAGCATTACTCAATACAGATGATATAACTGTGTTAGCCAATTGCTTCTTTTCCTTTGCTATATATCTAATTTTTGGTAATTTTTTATTTAAAACATTTTTATTGATAGAAAATATTTTTTCTCTAACATTTAAATAATTCTTCCATCTATTAATGAAAGAATTTTTCACCGAATCGTTAGGAAATTCAACAAGTCAGTTAAAGGTAATACTGGGTCACATTTGTTTAAACAATTTGATGAGGCATCCGAAGTGGTACAATTTAGAGCGGATGCGTCGCCTTGAAAGACTTCGCATCCCTTAACTGGTTTTCCGAACAGCAGTTAGGGCACTTTGGCGTAACCACTCCAGGTTTACCACACTTATAGCAAAACAAATTACGAAATTCAGCCGGACATTCATAAAATGCATGCCCTGGTGACTTACAATTCCAACAGGTCAATGGCTTGCGTGGAATTAGTTTATTCTGAATTTGGACTTCCTCCACTTGAGCAGCATACTGATCAACAGAAGGAATTGAACAAGGTAAAACAGATGAAGATGTATCAGTATTATTAAGATATGAGTGACCAAGTTCCTGGTTCATATCTATTTCATTTACTCGCAAAGGGGCCACTGGTCTACGTTCGGGTCTGTTACCAATATACCATTGCTCTGCCGTGATACACATTTTACGCAATTCATGCACAGAAACAAGATTATGGCCTACAGCCAGAGGACCGAGACGCGAATTCAGATTCTGAACTATTATATTAACATATTAAGATTCTTTCATCGGTTCCTTCAAACGATTATGCAAAGCCGTCATTTTATGTAAGAACTCATCAAACGAATCAAAACCCTGTTTGAGTTCCAGCATAGACTTGATGACGCTGAAGTCGTTACTAAGACTACAGAATTGAGTCAAAAAACCCACGCGAAAATCATTCCAGGTTGGTCGACGACAAGCTCTTCGGAATTGAGACCAATACCATTCTAAGGCTCGGCCTTGAAGAAGAGATACAATATTACTACAGACTTCCTCATATGGAATGTCTGAGTCCAAAGCTAAAAGTTCAACACGATTGATAAACTCTTCAGCCGATAACTGATCATTGTTTGCAGGAAAACGAATGTTCCAGTGTTGAACCAAAGAAGGACGGCGAGCTGGAGTCGTGAAGCGGTTCGCAGCTCTTGCAGGAGCCCTACATAATAATTCATCATTAGAAGCATTATGTGGGTTTGGTGGTGGTGAAGATGTTGAAGAACGAGAATGGTACGTTTTGGATAAAATAGATGGCGTGACTTGTTTATCACGAAGTTGATCCAATTCTAATTGCATTTTTGCAATTTGTTGGAGTATCGCATTATCTGATGTTGTCACAGCAGGAAACGAAACTTGATTGTCTTTAAAAAAAATATTTGGGTCAGCAACTGAAGTCGTTGCTATTTGATTTTTATCCTCCTGAGACTCTGTCTTTTCCAGGACTTCATCGGAGTTCTCAATATCATCAGCAGGGGTATTTCCCTCAGATGACTTTACATTACCCTTTTGGGTATTTTTATTTCTATTCCCAGGCATTATATAATATATATAGGCATTAATTAATTATTAAATTAAGATTGTTTACGTTGTTAGCTCTTAAGCTAATCACCAAAAATACAAACTATCGAATATTATCAAAATATACACCAAAATACGAAATGGATACAATGACAGTTCTTCTCACAAAGAAACCGCATATGCACCAACAAACAAAAATATACCACCGGATACCAAGATAGTTCTCCTATCCAAGAAGAAACCACATATATACCGAATACAACAAACTATCTATTTCTCGCCAGAGAAACCACTTTCAAGACAAATACGATATTTAACTTTATCAAATGAACAATTACGAATTTATCAAACAAGGAGTGGTGCAGCAGCGACGAACACGAGAAATCCTCCCTCCACGTTGGCAAGGAAATAAGGAATGGGGAAATGTATGGGAGGTTAGGAGTATTTTGATGTTTGGTGGCCTTTCCATTACAAATCAAACTGGCACCTCATCGCAGGTCAAATGAACATATGTCACTTGAAACCAGTCGAAAGTGAAGTACTCATATAATTTCTTCAACAGAAAAGGCAGCTCATCACATTAGAGAATACTAAAGAATAAGGAAATGTCAATGTAGATGGTTATATGAATATTGAACTTTTTATAAAAATTATGTATTTTTCCTTTGGGAGTGTAGTACACAATGTTCAGGTTCAAGCTGCGGATCGGAAAAGGAAATAATCCCCAACTCCGGACAAGAATCCTGACATGTGACATTTGACGGTATTCTTCATCTCTCTGTCCTGACCTTAGCTCTACCCGGCCTGTGACTAAGTAAGAGGTGAAAGGATAAAAAAAGAAGAAGAAACATTTTAACAAATTTAAATTCCCAACAAACTGTTCTCAAAAACCACCAAGACAACAAATTCGTCGCAAGCCAAATGAACATATGTCACTTGAAGCCAGACGAGTACGAATAGTGTCGCAGAGTAGTTACTACCGAAAACTAGTCCACGGAGAGGGTAACAAAATATTTTTAGGAAAAATTACAGAAACGGGTTTAAGATGTCAGGTTCTCCTTCCACTAAAGATCCCAAATCTATGCCCTGACCTAAGCCAAACGAACATCAGTCGCTTGAAGCTAGAGAAAAAAGCAGTGATTTGCCATCCTCCTTTGCAGAAGAAGCAGCACATCTTACTATGGATAAGATTGCAGCACAATAGACGAAATTACAAAGATTAAAATACGAAGTTGAGTCGGACTTAAATATAACGCTATAATTGAATTTCTGTGGAATAATCCGCAGAAACGACTGACTACTGATGGCCATACGTATAAGTATGGACAACCAACACATACAAAAAAATAAAATATATTTCAAACAGGGTAAGCCTGAATGAATAATGAAACCTGTCGTTGGGCGCCATATTTGTAACAGTCTGTCAGCTCGAAGTGATGTCAAACATCACCCAGTAACAATCTAATTTTCTCTTTTTTTTTTTTTTTGAAAAAAAGTAAAACCGTCCGTCACCGGAAGTGATGCCAAACAACATTCAGACTGGTATTCTGTAGACGTTAACAAAAAAAAAACTATTGAAATCTACCAGAATATCATCCGAAAAAAAAAGGAAAAAAATTATAACTGCCATATTTGTAACAGCTTAACTTTTTTTGAAATTTACGCCATCTATTATGCTGCATAATATTATGACTTTAAATAATTATATGAATCATAAAAAAAAAACTCAAGTGTGTCAGAAATGAACATGCTTAATCGATGCACAGCTTAGCTCGTCGCGGGGTGGGTAAGTTGACACACCATAACTACTATTCGACTGTTACTTTTTGTTTTTATTATTATTATTTTTGCATGCTCAAATTAAAATCAACAACAAACAAACATAATGAAAGAAAAGAAGACTTGAGACTTCGAAATTTCAAGCGAGGGATGAAACAATTCCAACATTTTACCATACTTCCACCATGAATATTTTTCCCTGAAGGGACTTAATCACACATCAACGCAGGAAGGACCCAACAACGAAGAAGGACCCCCATGCATCAAAAATAAATTAATTCTTCTTACGATTCCACTTTCATCACTAATTAAATTTTTATACAAAGATCTTGCCATTACAAAACCAAACGTTTATGAACTATCCATTTAATATCTTTCTTATAATAAAAATACAAAATTTATTACCTGTATATTAAGTTTAAAACCTATTACATATTTCCTTAATCATTTCCAATTATAATGCAACTTAGGTCCATCGTTTCTCTCAGTATATTAGGTCAGTTATTTATTCCACTGCATGAATTTTTCCATTGTCATTACCAATTTTGATGAAGATTAGAATTTTTCCACCATGTTTTAAGGTTTTTTTTTTTTTTTTTTTTTAAATAAATTCTTATATTTTTATTTGTTTTTTTTTTTTTTTTATCAATAATATATTTTTCTTTCTTTCTTTTTTTTCAGATGGATGCACCAAGATAATACTTTAATTTACAGATGATTACACCCATGTTAATATTTTATATTTTCAAAACGATTTGTATTTTCACGTTAATTTATTCAGAATAAAGATTTTTATTTCATTATATTTTCTTTTAAATTCATTTTTTTTTCAATTCAATTTATTTATTATGTTCCATTTTACATGGCAAAGGTTACACAAACTTTTCAATTTTCTTTCTTTCAACCAACAAACAAAAAAAAATGTTCTGGGTTTCAGCCCATTCACTGAATAATTCTTCTCTTTTTTCTTTTCTTTAAAAATCCAAAAATAAACTGCACAGTTTCCCAATCATTTAACAGAACTTGTTCATTTGTATCTTTTTTTTTTTAGGAAGAAGTCCATCCAACCTTAATGCCGGCTAATTATCCCATCCTCCTCCCTTCTTTTTTAGAACCTTTTTCGCCACTCGCGCCATTCCTTTCCTCAAACCTGACAACTAACGCGCCACAGAACGAGACAACTCTATTCTTTCACTTTGCCCACCCAAAGTAAGCTGACAGCCGTCAGGGGCTCAGCACTTACAGATTGACATCGCCAAAAATCAAATCGTTTTAAAGAAATCAAGTTTACAGGCAAGACGTTTTGTTACAAATTACTTAACTTGAATTTTTCTTGAATTTAATTTTCCAATTACTTAAGTTGAAATTTATGCGTTGAATGAGCGTTTTCATGATATTTTGATTACTTCAAGCATACTTCAAGTATACTTCAAGTATTCATGTAAACGTACTGAATGCTTCCTTATTGACTGTTTACTCTATATGTCAACAGTATTAAGAAAATAAAAAAAAAAAAAAAAATAAAATAGCGTTGAGACAATAATTCGTAATTGATACTAGTAAAGTCAGCGTTGAGTCATATATGAAGAGTATATAACGGTTAGTATTTTTATACTCTAGATGAAATCTATAGGGTATACTAAGTTTGTCATTCCGTTTGTAACACCTCGAAACAATGATGGTAAGAATTGGTCTAAGACCAATTCTTATGATACCCTCCTAGATGAATGCCCGTATGAAATTCGTATTGTCACCCTTCTGTGCAAGTTTGATTTTTGAAGTGGTTTTTCGCATATATGTCTAGGACAGTTTGTCGGACAGAAAAAATGATTATATCCAATTTTATAGGATTTCGTATTCTGAAGAAGTTTTTAGTACAATAAAAATGTCTTGGACTGATCGTTTTCACAGTATACGTAAAAACCTAAATTTTTATATGGCAACCGGAAGAAGGATTTGCCCGATTTAGCCAGTTTTGAAATTTTATTTGCTAGTACAATGAAAACATGATATACCAAATTTCAGGTAGAATCGAGGCGGGCTGTCAATTGTGTTCTTGGCAAGAGGACGTGAAGATTCTAGGCGAGTGACGAAAAGATTAGAATCAAAAACCATTGGCTTGTTTTACGCGAGTAAAAAGTTTTCAATTTGCGCCGCAAGTGTGTACATTACAAAAGGTCGAGAAAGAACCAGTAATTTTGTCGGATGGTCGAAATCAAATACTGAACGAGAGAGCGGTAATAAAAAGTTTCAGCGACGTGGGCCTAGTCAAAATGTGCCTAAATTATACCCTTAAACTCGCCAGAAGCCAGAAATAATATACTGTTAGTATAATAATAATACGCTGTATAACCCTACATCGTGGTGGTGCCCGAAATCACGGAGGAGTCACGTTCACCTTTTGTAGTACCCGTTAAACTGCGTGAAAGATTTTTTTTTTTGATATCCATTGTACTGAGTGGTCACTTTCCTATTCCTTGGAAGTAATAAATGTAGCTGTCCAACCAGAAAGTCATCCATATGAGTTCAACAACTTTTTCCCGAATTCACAAGTCGCAAATGTAGATACACGGCAGGAATAATTTGCAACAGAGTAAGTCCAGTGGTCGTTTAAAACGCGCCGAACCTCCCACGTGGACCCCCTTTTCAACACATCAAAGGAAGTTCATTGGAATTTGTAATTTATAAGTTAATATGATTCTTGTAAAGGAATACATAATCCTTTTTTTTTTAGATTAGCAAGTACACGGCTCGGCCAAGTCAAGTATAATACTGAATGTTCGAATTTTTTTCAAATTCTCCTGACAGTATCACGGCGGATCATCTCGAAGGCCTCTTCGGTGGATTCTCCAGCAAAAAAGGAAAAACGTAAGTCCTTACTCTCTTAATTTATTAACTATACTAGTTTAAACGAAGTATTATACTTTGACCGGAGCTACTGAGTGGAAGGTCAAAAGAAAAAGAGGAAATCAATGTAGATACAGTTCAGGCGTAGTTAAGAAAGATTTCTTTTTTTGAAAGAAAAAAAAAAAAATTAAGAACAAAAATGTGTTTTGGATCTTAGAATAATCTTAAAGGAAGATAAGAAATTTCAAGTATAGTTATGAGGTAACCTTAGACTTTAGAATTAGTATTGAAAGCCAATACCTATGTATATACATATATTTATTTGAATTTGAACAGCTCTTACCTGCAACAATATGTATTAAATTTTTCTGTGAATTTTGTCTGACTACAACGATGTCAAGTAAGAATTATTTTATGAAGTTGATTAGACCGCATATGATAACATCGAGTAAAAGTTTTTTTTTTCAAATTTGATTAAGTCATAACCATATAGAATACAATTTTTTGAATCCGATTAGACGTACATTAAGTAGTACTGACCAGGAATGCTGGCGCTATTGCCTGTTCCTTCTCATTATCGATTCTTGATTGACTAGGATATAAAAAGTGATAAGTTTTAGACTGTTCCTGGGAACACACCATACCATGGTGTTATGTTAGATATATCGGAGTGCAGACACTGAAACACTGTAATAAATTAAGGTGGTTTATCTGTGAGGGCGATCTCCTAGCAATAAGTAAATGATAGAGCTTCCTAAGAATGTGAATAAAATTTCCTTTATTATAACGTAAATATGATCTGAGGTTTGCACTGCTTTCTCCTTTCACTCTCCCGGAGCCCTCTCATGTGAGGCTTGACTAGGTCCGCTCCTTCACTCCTCGCATTTCAGATCATTAAAAGGGTGAAAGGGGCAGTGGCATAAGGAGGCATGAAATCTGCGCCTTCATTACAAGGTAAGGTAGGTGGTGTACGAGCCCCTTCAGGGCTGGATGTGTGCTCTTTTGGTGTGTGTCAGGCAAGATTATTTTTCTCTATGGCTGGTGGCAGCGGTAGGCTTTTGGGTATTCCCCCCTATAACTCTCCCGTAATAGCCGAGGTGCTAGCGTGCCGCCCAGCAGTCAACGCCGTTCACCGAGTGATCTGTCAGCTCATGCTGGCAGTTGGGACTTAACGTCCAGTCGTCAATCACTCAACACACAACCATAACACCTTCCCGAAAATTCCACTCCAGAAGCAAAAATTCTCTGAACCTAAAGTTGTTTATGTCTCCACTTTATAGCAAAACTGAGTACGTTTGGACCGGAGAAATTTGGGACTAGTTTTACGTAAGTCGACTTACGTAGTACTAATCAGCTTATGTTTAGTCGCTCGGATTAAAGCTTTGACAGTTGTCAAATTTGTCAGATCTGCCTACTTCTTCACGAGAAAAATGAGAAGTAATATTTTAATTTTGTTTGTACAGCGCATGCTAGGCGGAGCATAGAAGAAAATTTAAATTATCCAAATTTCTAAATTTTTTACCACCCATTATGGATGAACACTTTCTTCAATAAGTCAAAAGTCTATAAGGGAATTTGTCCCTCCCTCTGACCAGTCACGCAATTTTCTTTCTTAATCCCACTTATTTTCATTAAAACAATATAAAAACTCTCTGTTAATGAATATACGCATTCAAGTTTGTAAACAATTCCTTATGTGAGGTTTATGACTGCGTTTAATACTTGTTCTGCCCCATGAGAACACTCAAGAAAAATATAAGTAAGTATGGGGACTGTTAATAATAACACCAATGAATACTTAAAGTTAGTGGTTTATTTCACACACGTGTCTAGCTTAATCAAACAATTCCAACCTTCACTAGAACTAAATTTAGTAGATTTCTACTTCACTTATACTACGTAAAATATTGTTACGTGCAATAGAAAGAGACAACTGGTGACATCTACTGGCAATGGAGAGTAAACAACATCAGGTTCGGAGAATCGATGACGGAATGTTCGGGAAGGTTCAGGAATAGAATGAATAGAAAAGTCAAGAAGGTTCTGGAATAGAACACTCTAGAATAATCTGGAGAGTTTCTAGGGTATAGATATAATAGATGTCACCGTCAGACCAAGAGTCTTGTCTTAGACGTTGCAGTGTTAACAAGTGAAAGTAATAAACGTGCGAAAGTGTTGTAATTAGATTGCGATAATTGAAAGTACAGTATTAAGCGATAATTAAAGTGTACTTGATTAATTGAAAGTTTGTGAATTGTTAAGATTAGAGTGAAATAAAGAACTTGTATATTAAATATTAAATATTGTGTTTTAAATAACGAACCACAAGAGCCACGCTCGCAACAACTGGTGTCAGAAGTGAAATAAATTCGCGAAATAAAGTGGTGGCAATTGACTTAAAAATTCAAAGTGTGATCAGTTTTGTGAAATTGTGTTAAATTGTGATAGTTCTGGAAAATAATTTATATTCAACTACAAGTGAATTACTAAAGTAATGGGGCGCAAAGTCGAGGAGCTTCGAACACCGGATTTGAAAGTAGAGCTAGGGAGCCGGTCATTACAAACGACAGGTGCAAAGAAAGTGCTAGTCGAGCGACTCAGACAAGCTTTGATAGAGGAAGGAAAGAGTCCTGAAACATTTGTTTTCGAAGAGAACTTGGAAGAAACCGAAGTTGAAGAAGAACCTGCGATGAAAATGGAACAGCTTTTGAGTACTTTAATGAGCAAAATGGAAGCCCGTTTTGATGAACAAAAGAATTCTCTAGAGGAACAAAAGAATTCTCTGGAATCCCGTTTAGATGAGCAAAAGAATGCTTTTGAGGATCAAAAGAATTCTCTGGAATCCCGGCTAGATGAGCAGAAGAAATCTATGGACGAACAAAAGAATGCTTTTGTTGAACAAAAGAATTCTCTAGAATCCCGTTGGGATGAACAAACGAATTCTCTGCAGAATTGTCTAGAAACTTGTTTGGAGGAACAAAAGAATTTTCTGAAAGGTTCGTTAGACGAACAAAATGTGAAAATTGAAGAAATCCAGCAGGAAGTGTTGGAAGTTCGACAACAAGTGTCGGGAGTACAACAAAATGTCACGGAATAGCTTGATAACTTTAAAGCAGATCTGGAAAGAATAAAGCATCGTCAGCCTTTAAACGTAGCAGCTGAAATATCCGGCGCAGGTAGATTGAAACCTCCAATATTTGATGGACAAAATTCGTGGCATATCTTCAAGAGACAATTTGAGGCAGCTTTAGAGGTAAATGGTTGGACTGATGAAGACAAAGCTGGTGTTAGCACTTCGAGGGCCAGCGTCAGAACTCTTACAAACTGTACCGATTGAAAAGCAACGTGAATACCCTTCATTAGTACAGGCGATTGAATTACGTTACGGAGATGAACACATGCAGCAGGTATATCGCCTACAGTTGCGCAACAGGATTCAAAGGCATGGCGAATCACTACAACAATTGCAGGCTGATGTGGAAAGATTAGCGCATCTTTCATACTCCAGCGTAAATGCGGATTTCCTTAATGAAGTGGCGACGGAGGCATTTGTGAACGCTATTGCAGATCAAAATTTAGAACAAGCGTTAAGGCTAGCAGGAAAGAAATCAACAGCAGAAGCACTAGCCTATTCATTAGCGTATGAATCCGCCAGACAAGCTTCACGGAGTGCAGTACGAGTAAGAGAAATTTCAGTGGAAGAATGTACTTGTAACAGAGTGCAATCATCACAGAGCACGCCTTCACGTGGTGTCCTTCGATGCTGGAATTGCAATAGATCAGGGCACCTTCAACGAGATTGCAGAAAACGTCGACGATTGGAATCACCTGAAGAAGAAGGGAAAGAAGATTGTCAAAGATGTCGAGCCAGGGAACAAGCTATTCGTGGAGAGACTAGATATCAAGCCGCGTCTAGTCGCATCAGCTCTCCTATTGAGCAGTCGGAAAACTAGTAAAAACCAACTTTGTGGGGTAGAAGTTGGTTGGTGGAATCGACAGCCCCGAAGTCATCATTCAAGTAGGCCAATTGCAGAGAAATAATAGCAGTCTTGTTATATATGGAAATGTAGGAAAAAATGACTGCGCAGTCACTATCGATACTGGAGCTTCAAGATCAATTATTAGAGCAGATCTTGTTAAGAACAAATGGCTTCACAACACCACCAAATATCGACTAAGAACAGCAACTGGAGCAGAAGCACAGGTGTTTGGAGAAATAACTTTAGATGTTCAACTAGGCGAACTACTATTTCCTCACACTTTCCTGGTTTCAGACATAATGGATGAATGCATTCTTGGAATAGACTTCATGACCACATACAAAATAAATCTGGATATCGGAGAGCGGATTCTCAATTATGGGAACATAGAAATTCCTATGAAACTAGGAGAGGGAGCAGATCATCCTGCGAAAGTAAGGACGATGGTCTGCGAAAATATTACTCTTTCGCCATGCTCCGAGACACTAGTATGGACAAAGCTTACTGATGACATCGGGACCTGCGATTCTATCTAGTGGAGCCTAACCCCACAAAAGTTACATCGAGCATCATTGTTGGCAAGACTTTAGTGAAAGCAGAAGGTGCAACATTAATACCAGTCAGAGTGCTTAACACATCCGAAAATGAAGTACAACTAAAAGAAGGTGCTATAATTGGAAATTGTGAACCCGTTTACCAAATCGTCAATTTGGATAATGGTAATAATGTCAAGGAGACAAAAACTATACCAGCTACTCCCCAACAGGTTCAGAAACTTCTTTCGTCCAGTGCCTTAAGTGAACAACAACACAACGATGCCAAAGAGGTGATCGATGAATTTTCGAAATTATTTACAATGAATGATGATAACTATGGTAAAACGAATCTTGTCCAGCATCGGATCGATACAGGAGATTCCAGGCCCATTCGACAGACACCACGAAGATTGCCATTAGCCAAACAACCAGAAGTGTCAGACATGATGAACTCCATGAAAAAACAAGGAATAATAGACTAATCTAACAGCCCTTGGACATCGCCGGTTGTTCTGGTTAGGAAAAAGGATGGCAGCACCCGATTCTGTGTAGACTACCGCCAACTAAATAACGTGACGAGAAAAGATAGCTTTCCATTACCAAGGATTGATGACACGTTGAATACCCTTTCCGGAGCGCAATGGTTTTCCACGCTGGATTTAAATAGTGGTTACTGGCAAGTGGAAATACATCCCGAGGACCGACAGAAAACTGCTTTCTCAGTTGGCAGTGGCTTGTGGCAATTCAAAGTAATGCCATTCGGGTTATGTAATGCTCCAGTCACATTCGAACGACTAATGAAATGTGTTCTACGCGGTTTAACCTAGAAAACATGTCTTGTCTACTTGGCTGACATAATAGTAATCGGAAGGACATTCAAGGAACATAAAAACAACTTACGGGACGTACTTCAAAGACTCAAAGATGCAAAATTGAAGCTCAGTGCGAGTAAATGTGCTCTATTCAAAAATGAAGTTAAATATTTATTGCACATAGTTTCATCACAAGGAGTAAGAACCGATCCAGAGAAGATAGAAGCCGTCAAAAATTGGCCAGTTCCAAAGGACAAACATCAATTACGGAGTTTTCTTGGTTTAGCTACCTACTACAGGCGATTCGTGAAAGGTTTTGCAGATATAGCAAGAAGCCTACATCAACTTACAGAAAAGGGAAGGCCGTTCATATGGTCGGATAAATGCAACGAAAGTTTTGAAAATTTGAAGCAACAGCTCTGTGAAGCTCCAGTACTTCACTATCCAAAGCTGGGAAAAACATTTATATTAGACACGGATGCCAGCAATGAAGGTATTGGTGCAGTGCTTTCGCAGGAGGAGAATGGTCAAGAAGTTCCAGTAGCTTACTACAGCAAAGCACTTTCAAAGTTAGAGAAAAATTATTGTGCTACAAGAAAAGAGTTACTTGCCATTGTAACAACAAAACATTTTCATAAATATCTCTACGGTCAGAAATTTATCCTTTGCACCGACCATGCAGCACTCAAATGGCTTCTACAGTTTAAGAACCCTGAGGGACAAGTGGCGAGATGGATAGAGCGACTCCAGTCTTATGATTTTGAAATCCAACACCAAAGAGGTCGTATCCATGGAAATGCAGACGCCCTTTCACGACATCCATGCAAACTTGAATGCAAACATTGCACCCGGGTGGAAGAAAAAGAAACAACAGCAACTATACATTTGGTAACCGTGAAACCATCTACAGGTTGGGACAACGAGGGCCTGAGAACATCACAACGAGAAGATCCGGACATTTCACCTATTCTCGCTTGGAAATAAGATATGGAAAGACCAGACTGGAAGGATATTTCGGAACGGAGCGAAAAGGTGAAAAGTTACTGGGCTCAATGGAACTCTCTTCATGTTGAATGTGGTATATTAAAACGCAAATGGGAAGCACCTAACGGTGAATCATTCCGAATGCAGATAGTCGTGCCAGCATCAAACGTCAAAGATGTTCTAGAAGAAATGCACGGTGGAACCTCTGGAGGACATTTCGGAGTGAACAAAACAATTTCCAAAATACGGGAAAGGTTTTATTGGCTACATATGCGAGAAGATGTGGAGGAGTGGTGCCGCAGATGCACTGTCTGTGCTGCTTGCAAAGGGCCGCAACACAGAAGCAGAGGAGAAATGCATAAGTATAATGTCGGAGCCCCCTTTGAAAGGATAGCTGTAGACATCGCTGGACCTTTCCCAGAAACGGATGGCGGTAACCGTTATATATTAGTTGCCATCGACTATTTCAGTAAATGGCCTGAAGCTTATGCAATCCCTAATCAAGAGGCAACCACAGTTGAGGAACAAATAATAACGAATTGGGTCAGTAGGTTTGGAGTGCCTCACGAACTTCATTCGGACCAAGAACGGAACTTCGAATCACGAACTTTCCAGGAGATGTGTAAAATGTTGGGAATAAGAAAAACCAGAACAACTCCTCTACACCCACAATCTGATGGCATGGTAGAACGCTTCAACAGAACATTGATCGAGCATCTAAGGAAAGTAGTTGACTATCATCAACGCGATTGGGATCGACATATTCCTATATTCCTAATGGCTTATAGATCAGCCATTCATAACACTACCGGACAAACCCCAGCTAAGGTCATATTTGGAAGAGAGATGCGTTTACCTAGCGACCTCAAATTTGGTACCCCCAGAAGTGAACAAAAGTTACCAGAAGACTACGTATCGGAGCTTAGACAACAATTAGCTGATGTACACGAGGCCACGAGAACGAAATTAGCAGCAAATACTGATCGGATAAAGACCCGCTATGCTAATTCCGCAGGATTTAACGAAGGTGATCATGTTTGGCTGTACAACCCGAAACGACATAAGGGACGTTCTCCAAAACTACAACAACAGTGGGAGGGACCGTATTCAGTAGTAACTAGAATTAATGACGTGGTATACAGGATTCAGCGTGGCACAAGAGGCAAGCGTAAAATTGTTCATTTGGACCGCTTGTGTCAATACTACGAGCATCAAGACCGTGGACCACCTGTTGTTCGGGACGAACAAATTTAAGAAGGGGGCAGTGTTACGTGCAATAGAAAGAGACAACTGGTGACATCTACTGGTAATGGAGAGTAAACAACATCAGGTTCGGAGAATCGATGACGGAATGTTCGGGAAGGTTCAGGAATAGAATGAATAGAAAAGTCAAGAAGGTTCTGGAATAGAACACTCTAGAATAATCTGGAGAGTTTCTAGGGTATAAATATAATAGATGTCACCGTCAGACCAAGAGTCTTGTCTTAGACGTTGCAGTGTTAACAAGCGAAAGTAATAAACGTGCGAAAGTGTTGTAATTAGATTGCGATAATTGAAAGTACAGTATTAAGCGATAATTAAAGTTGAGTTGAATAATTGAAAGTTTGTGAATTGTATAAGATTAGAGTGAAATAAAGAACTTGTATATTAAATATTTAATATTGTGTTTTAAATAACGAACAGCAAGAGCCACGCTCGCAACAATATATACATGCTTCGATAATGTCACTTAACAACTAGATTTCACTAATGTATGTAATTTCAAGTAAGTCACTTACTAACTAGATTTCACTTATGTATGTAAGATCAACTTATAACAACACTGTAATAAATCGTGATAGCTTTCAGGAATGGCACCAAACATATATACGTAAATGTAATAATAAATGGAATACGTGATATAATAAATGATCAATTCAAAATGTACTCACCAGTTTAAAATGGGGAATCGACTTTATGACGTTGGTAGATGAATAACGATCTTTATCTCAGTCGAGACACAAGATAAAGTGATGTTGTTAGTAATGCTAATTCCAGTCGAGACCTGGAATAAGTATCTTTATCTCGCTCGATACCCAAGATAAAGATTTGCGTTAGTAAAGTGTATTCCAGTCGAGACCCGGAATAAAGATACTCGATATCGAAATCCTATGCTATTTCCCTATGCTGGAGAGTGCTAAAAGTGGTCTCGTATCCCAAAAGTGGTCTCGTATCCCAAAAGTGGTCTCGTATCCCAAAAGTGGTCTCGTATCCCAAAAGTGGTCTCGTATCCCCAAGACTCGAGATGAAAAATAAGCGAATTTCAGAAACAAAATCGAAATCCTATGCTATTTCCATATGCTGGAGAGTGCTAAAAGTGGTCTCGTGTCACCAACATCCAAGACATAACAGTGTCCCAGAACTCTCCTAGCGTAACTACTGATATCTAATGCAATATTGCTAGTTTGCTACCTTAAAAGATACATTTAACTGCAGAGATGACTTAATCTAATTTCATTTGATTTTCGTAATGTTAATCGAAGACAAGTTACTTTCCTCTCATTGGATTGCGTCCCGGATTTGTTTATGTGGAATGTAGCCTAAAAATTGCCTTATCGACGTTCTTGTAGGTAGGTATACAGTTTCGTTCCCTACCTAGTTTCAATAATTAGATATACTTGGAATTAGAATCAACAATACTAATGTTTTACGCCAATACCGCATCAGATACCGGATTAAAATATTACTGGTTTTTCGTAATATGGCATGTTTAGACAACTTTCGACTTACGTAAAACTAGTCCTAAATGACACGGTCTAAACAGGTTCAATGAAACAGGAAATAAATCAGGTCTAAAAACGATTATTAATATGCTAAAAAGAATTGCTAAGCATGTTCGCTAGAAGCCGCACATATTATGTATTACGTTATATCTTCGTTGAGATTCTAGTGAATAATAATAAGATTTTGGTCCTTTTTAAATAACTTTTATACACTCACTAACCCCTGGCTAAATAACTTTGTACCCAAACGCCTCAGAGCTTGAGAGTGCCGTTCGTGACGAAAGAGTTTTACGGTAGTAAACGTGGATGAATTTACATGGGGCTATTTAATTTAGAATGAGTGAATGGAGCTTTCCGATGGAGTAAAATTTGGGGTTGTCCAATTTGGGACCTGTGTGATATGAGTGGAGATCTGAGAGTCGAGATTCGAGAGTCGGGACTCAAGAGTTTATATTCGATTTTCGAGGGTCGGTATTCAAGATTCGAGAGTGGATAGAGTGTATAGAATTTATGACTAAAATGTAGAAAATAAAATAAATTAAAAAAAAAACATATAAAATAAATAGCTTTCGTAAATAAATTGCACTGAAAACTAAAAAATATTTTTTTCTTTCTCAGTAATATACACAAGAAAAGTTTCGTTGTAAAATAAGAAATGCTATAACTCAGATTAAATCTTTAAAGTTTGGGCATGAGTTGCAGATAGACAACTGTGATAATTATGAAAGCTCAAATTTTTAAGTTTTAATCTAATTTGTAGCATTTCTTATTTTACAACGATGAGAAAGAAAAATTTATTTTTTAGTTTTTCGTGCAATTTATTACGAAAGTTATTTATTTTAAAAGTTTTTTTAATATATTTTATTAAATAACTTTTATCTACTCACACACCCCTGACTAAATAACTTTGTGTTTGAGCGCCTGAGAGTTTCGGTCGTGACGTAATTGAAATTTTAAGAAGAGCTTTAGGGTAGTAAACGTGGATGAATTTACATAGGGTGTTTTGATTTAAAATGCGTGATAGAGGAGCTTTCCGATGAGGTAAAAAAAATTTACGGTTTTGGGGGTCTTGCGGTGGGGGTGGTAACTACACACCTTGGGGTTGACCCAATTAGGTCGTGTGAGATATCAAATTAAACTCTTTCCGAGTCCAATTAAATGGGATATTCTCTTTTCTCTGTAAGAAACTTTTTAGCAGACTTTTCTAATCCGAATATGTTTAAAATTCGTGATTTTCAAATTTGTATACAGAGGGTTGTAGTGTAGGTTAGTGCGGGGAGCTGATTTTTCTATTAAGCGCTTAGATGCGCTTAGTTGCGAATTAATATGCATATGTCAGATAGATTATGTGCTGTTATATGAGTTTTTAGCAAAAATGTAATGACTAGAAAGTAGAAAATAAAAAATATAAAAAAAACTTTCAAAATAATTAAATTTCATACAAAAATTGTACTAAAAAGTAATAAATAATTTTTTCTTTCTCTGTGATACATAAACATAAGAAAAGTTTTAATGCAAATTATTTAATGCTAGAGCTCAGATTAAATCTTACAAGTTTGTGCATGAGTTGCAGTTAGACAGTTATGGATGCCTAAACTTTTAAGACTTAATCTGAGTTCTAGCATTACATATTTTGTAATAAAAGTTTTCTTGTGTACACCACAGAGAAAGAAAAGTTATTTGTTAGTTTTTCGTACAATTTATGTTATGACAGAGTAGAGTGGAGTCACCAGATTGCATTTTCTGTCATAATCTCACCAACGTGAGATTAGGAATTTTTCAAATCTAACGCTACTCTGTGAAATACACTCTGGTGAGAAGCGCGAAGGACTTATATTAAAGTGTAATCTTGAGACAAGGAGAGACATTGCAATCTGTTGACTCCACTCTACTCTGCCATTGTAAACGCTCCTTAAGTTTTCACTTCGAGAACACAGTGATAGCAGAATTCATGCAGTAGCTAACAATCAAGAGTGCAAATTTGTTGACATTTCTACACCTATGGGTCCCATTTGTTACTTGCGTTTTTTTGTGCTTGTAAGATCTAATTTCCATCTCATTTGCTTTGTATTTTCCGTCCTTCGATATCACCTACCCTTTGAAATATTATGAGGGGTTTTCGACAAGAATCTTATACGATATCCGCATTTCTGTTTTTCATATGACCAAGATATTACATTTACGGTAGATTTATTCTTCTTCTTCTCGTAAACACGTGGGGAACGAGAGGGTAAATGTTTGGACACCCTAAATGAAGTGAAGACGAAACATTACTTCGGGATCATGAGATATGTATAAGTATGTACATAATCAAAGAAACGAGTTGTTGTTTACAATGAATCAAGTGAAAGCTAAAAAAAAACCGGTTAATTATTTAGATACTATTACACGCAATACATATTTTAAACTAGAATCTTCCTATATACTTTGATACTAGCGAGCACATAAAAAAATGTTTTCCATATCATGCCCGCCTTCGCCATCAGCTCTAAGATCAAAAGGTTAAAAGTCTATAAAACATTTACTACATTGCACCGTGTTATCGGAAACATAAAAATTTCATTCATTTGCAGCCTCCTCAATCAAGAATTATGATCTCACCGAAGTCGAGTCAACTGATTAAAGTTCAGTGAGTCCAGCCGTTATTTCGGTTTTTTGCGCCAATTAAAATGCATCGCTGTTTTGTCTAATTGTTTTTATTTATTTAAAAATAATACACTGAACACTGCACTCAACTCAACATTTTGATATTTGTGACCGCTGCTGTAAAATTCCACCGTTTGATCTGCACTTTGGTTATTCTTCACATTTCAAGATATTTCGATCCAGTAAAATTCCATTTAGGTTTTATGTGCGTGTAGTACCTACATATAAAAGATGGAGAATAAACAAAAAGTAATCCAGTCAAAGATAGCAACGTAACGCAACAGCTTTCAGTCGAGCAGTAATTGGCATAAGTCAACAGTGGCTATCGCTGGACGTGTTTTCCTTTAATATCTTGTACACACTATCAAGTATAGCAACTATTTAGTAGAGTGGTGACCTAAAATTTCAGAAACTGCCGGAGGAGGATCATTTGATCTGTGCTGCTACGAAAAAGTTCTGGCTGTCGCAGAAATTAGTGAGAGCTGTACCTACGCGAAGTAACTTCGGCTGTTGGGATTTATTTAAAAAAAAATAATTATTTTTGACTAAGTGAATAATAGTTTTTTTAAAATGATTGAAGTTAGTGAAATTGAAAGTAGTTTACCAAACGACTGGAAGATATTAGGAAAAATCTATGATCTTTTATCTGAAGGAAAGGTTTTTGAGTTTGGTCCAAAAGATAAGATTTTGCAGTTTGTGGAGCCCCATAAATTAAAGGTATTTACATATAAATATATGTCAGAGTAGAGTCTGTGATTGTGGAACACTTTTTTATTTTTGCGGTATATTAGATAGCCTATATTTTAGAAAGCAATAGCTTTGAATATACATAATAATCCAAGAATTGCTTACCTACATATATACAAAATCTAAATTGTGTAAGATGAAAATTTCTCTACTCTTATCTGCATTGTGACAGCGTGACATTGAATTGTGTGAAATTTTGAATTCTGCAAAAGAGGTCGATAGAGCTACATACATAAATACCAAGGGAAGGAAACATGGCATTTAATAATATTGTTGTAAAAGAGATAACAATAAAAAAACCTAATAGTTATCTACATGAGATCAATCATTTGAATATCTCTTATCAGTTTATCGAGAAAAACCGCAGATATCTTCTTCGGCTCCGGCAGTCTTTATGCGCTCGAAAAGTTAAAATAAATACGACACTACACCCAAATTACCCCTACCGTTCCTTATCAGAGAAGTTTTTATCACAGAAGAATCTTGAAGAGAAACCTTTTATTTTATTTTATTCTGCATTTACAGAAGAAGCTTGTGTTGTACGCTTTTGCTTTTTTTTTTATTAATCTTGAAATTATCACATACATAATGTATATCCTATCTGAATAAATTGTGCTGCTTTGGCTTCCGTGCTTGAGATCTTTCGTCCTCCTGCCTCGAAATTAGAAACTAAGAAAAATGAATTTCTTGTATAAGTAGGAAAATGGTCCGCATTCTATCCATAAAGTTTTAGCATCAGTTGTTTGGAATCCATCTTGAAGATTGAACTGAAGCAATATTCCTTCTTGAACTATTCGTTTGATTTTTTCCTAGAAATATAATCATGGACCCTAACATTTTGTGATAAAATTTCAAAAACCTTAAAAGGCAATGTTGTCCAGCGGTTTCAAAACAGCAGACAAAGGGTTTGGAGTGCTTAGCTAATTGAAATGCATCCATCATATCGATTTTTATGAGATTGGAATATGTTATCAAGGTCAGTGTTGTGGATAAATCACCGCTCTACTTAAATAAGTCATAATTTACCGTAGTAGGTATATATAGTGCATTAATTGTAAATCGAAGAAAAAGATAGTTTCATGGCAATAAATAAAAATTTAATTCAATAAACAATAATTAGAGTAGTTCTTGCGTGCTCACTTACTATTATTTAAAACTCAGAAGCAGTTAAAAAATTTGTCGTATAGGTATTCGACATTTATTCATTGCAAGCTCATTTTAGTTCATTTTGTGATAAATAAAAATCATAAAACAAAATGAACTATAGTGAAAATTGTATTGAATTAATGTCAAAATATGTGACAAAAATATACAATAAACAAAAGAAAATGTTAAAATTGTTCGAAGACCAATAATATTATACCCTGGAGGAAAATTAAAGTTAAATAAAGAGAGCATCTAAAGTTTTATATGACAACACCATGAAGAAGTTGCCCGATTTAGTTCATTTTGCAACTTTATTACTATTTTTACAAAAATACAAAATTTCTTAAGTGAATGCAATCACAGATGTGCAGTGATATCACCAATTGTTAATTTTCTGCTTCATAAAAATGTTGATAATTTTGTAAATTGTGAGAAAAATTTAGAATTGAGCAATTTTTCGCAGGTATCAGCTAGATAAATTCAACGTGATTCTTTATGGAAACGGAACTGTTGACTTTACGCCTCAAGAAGTCTGAAAAAACTCTCCTACATTTTGGAAAAAAAAATTAATTTTTTTAATTTATTTTCTTTGACTACGGCTTGAACATTTGTTCCGTTTTCAGAAAATTTTCATGCCAATCATTATACATATAATACCCTCGTGTATAGAACTATAAAGTGATTGCGAAACAAATTTTGACTTACAATTAGTATCTTGCTGTATTGTAGAGGCGCTACTACTGTAGACGTAACCAAAGATTAAGCCAGCAATGCTTCGCTCCAATATAAAATCAAGGATGTCTCGAACTGATGTAGGGAAGTACTAAATTTTTTCTTAGAAATTTATTCTTTAGAATTTGTATGCATTTTTGGAGACCGAACTAGAACTCCAATATACTGGAGAGAACAAATTGTTCTGTCGATTGAAGCGAACCTTTGTACCTACTGTTTGCTTCATTTAAACTTTGTATGAAAATGTATGCGGCGTTCTTTTGTATATATTTTATTCTGCTCTGTGCTGTGAACACAAAAGAACACAGCTATTGTATCTGAAAATAACTCCAATCGGCCACCAGCACAGCAAACTGAGCAAAAACTCTGCCGAAACATATTCTGTAAATTTCTAAGAAATGAATACTTTGCTCATCGCGTCTACGCTTATAAAAATTGTTAGTGACCCAAGCACCCGTAGTCGGCCTCAAATAATGCATAAAAATTCTAAAGAAAAAATGTCCAGTTAATTTCTAAGAAAAAATTGAAGGATTCCCTACATCAGGTCGAGGCATTGTTGATTTTATATTGGAACAATTTGTTTTTATTTCGTAGCAAACACAGAAACTTCTAAAGACGCACAACCTAGCCCTTAAAAGGTATCATCTACTAAAATAACATTAATCTGAGAAAAAAAATGCATAAAAATTCAAGGAAAAAATTTCCATTAAATTTCTAAGAAAAAATTTCCATTAAATTTCTAAGAAAAAAATGCAGCTTTGCCTACATTAGGTCGAAGCATCGTTAGTTTTATATTGATTAAAACTATAATATTTAAAAAATTGCTTGTTGCCGCCGCAAAATAAAATTATTTTCATTAATTATAATTAAAAGTCTACTCTTTAGGCAATAGCTGAATGCTCAAATCGTCGTGAGGATATACTAGAAGTATGCCCAAAATTGTACAAGTGGAGCCATCTGACATTAGACCAAGGAAGCATTTTCGCAATCACTACATAATTAATTAGTTCCCAGTGTGCAAAAGTCCTCGTTTTCGTTACGAAAATGAGAAGATTTTATCGGCTTAGCGATGCAATGATATCGCAATGATATCTTCAACGTTAAGTTATCGGACCGCCTAACGTATGAAAAGGTTTACAAGTTGACGATATTTCTCCTCACATCGCATCGCAGAAGCGATAAGAAAGTGATACGTTTACATGCCAGTAAAAACCTCGGAAACTTATCGTTTTTTGATCTCTTTCTTAACGAAAAATTTATCGAGTTCGGATCCAAAATATTATCCATTTCGTATCGCTAATGCTAGTGCTGGTTAAGGATTAGACATATCTGTTTATTTTTGTATGTTTTTTATGTAATGACATTATATTATTATTATAATTTAAGTTGAGCTCAGATCTGATTTCTCCATATTTGGTGGTGATGTGCTTGTTCCAGATTTGTTTATTGACGTCAAAGTATCCTTTTTATTTTGTTTTGCAAACCTGTCCTTGGCGTAATTAAAATATTTTTTTAAGGTGCCGTCTATATCCACGTCGGATGTATGAAATCTGCTGTAACATACTCCTGCAAGTCAATACAAAATATATTTATTAAGCGCTGTTACTTGCGAGACTGAAGGTACCTTTCAATAGTTTTATAATTGTGAATGATTTTATTCTTATATTGTTATGGTATCCAAACCATGAAAAGTGGATGGCTACTTTATCTACTATTAAGTTCCTTAGGTTGCTTTTAAGGAAATGAGTAGCATCTATTCCCCCAGTTTTTCGGAAAAAGTCATTCTGAAATATACATATGCTCACATTAAGGCTGAATCAAAATATAGCTTAGGCGATTAAAATTGTTTTTACCAATTGATTTGCAGCACTCTCTTCATTATTTACTCGTTCTTCTAATTGGAAATTGTGGTAGTAGCTCAAAATCATGTGACGTATCTAAATTTGATACTACGGCAATTTTTTTATTTAGTCGTAGTACTTCTTTGGTCAGAACTTTGATATCATTACGTACTTTTTCAAAGTAAGAGCTGCACGAGCACGATGGCAAATTTGTTATTTTGTTCTCAAGATTACCAATTCTTTGCAAAATTTCGGTTAACACTTTTGTATTATGTGTAAAAGAAAAAAAATAAATATGTGACTCCTAAATAAACTTTTGATATTACCAGGAGCGGCAGGTGTCACAGTCTGCAACTCTGCATAAGTTTTAGTATTTGACAATGCTACATTCTTGATTTTGTTTATCTAATGCACCTCATAATATTACAAAGCAAAGCTTACTCACCTGTTTTATAATATTTTCAATTCGTAAATTTTGTTTTTCCTGTACAATTGTTTGCAAAAATTACTGCTTCTTCACTCACGCACGACTAAATACAAAATGCAACACTACATCAGAAATCGACAAAACTTCAATCCCGTTTTTTTCCAAGAACATACCACGCGCGGGGATTCGATGCCATTTTATCGCTCAAACGATAAAATTTTCTCACTTTCGGAAAGTTTTCGGAACAAAAACGAGAACTTTTGTTGTTTTAACTCGTATTCCTTGTTTTTATTTAAAATTCCGTTTTTTTTGTCATTAAGCGTTAAGAAAACGGATTTAGGTAACGATAAATGAGATTTCTTGCACACTGGGTTCTATCCACAAGGACAATACATATATAGCAAACCATATATGTGCAATTAAAATATACAAGATGTGATTTTCGACTAATAATATATGGTGTATGGGTTGCTAGGATGAGTTTGATCAATTCAAATAATAATAAATAATTCTTGGGGCTTTTCACTGGTCCATTGTGATTTCCTTCGAAGCTTTGGTTCAACAAAAAAAAAAAAAACTTGAAAAAACATGATGTGACGAACATCAGTTTTTCATATCGGATTTAAGAACCCAAAGCTTTAGGATAAGACAACCACTACATTCCGTACCAAATTTACAATCCGGGTTCGTAATTTCCTGTGCTGGAGATCAGTTAATAAAAAACTCTAATGAACCGGTTAACTTTTTATGGTTCTGTTGGCTTTTTTATGACCTACGAAATCATTAAAAACGAAAAAAAAATGGACATATGTGAGTTAGAGGAAGAATTTATTTATTCGTGAGTATCGTATCACAGGCAGTACTCATAGAAAAAAGGCATACATGAAAGGTACAATTTCGTTGAACTATTATTCCAGCAAGATCTATCGGTCTGTGGTAGATTCCACAGCTATATGAGGTAATTAATTAGATGAAATTGTTTGATTCTGTATGTATTTACATATGTACTACAGATTTTAGTTTTTAATCTGTTTTAATCCTGCATATTTCTCTATGGTTTGATAAAGAATTATTTGAATCGTGAATGGTATGTATGTACATATATAATCTGTTATCAGCGTTCTTTTGTTTTAAAGACTTCCTTCAAAGATTACTAAAATTTTTATTTTACAAATGTATAATTCTCATAAACTTTGTACCTATATGGACTTTTAAATTTTCCATAGTAGAAATGAAGATATGTGTTTGTTGTGATAATCATAATCTATATATATAATAGCCTGTTAAAATCTGATCTTATATATCCAGACGTAATACCTATACTTATCAGAAATACAAGTACGGATAATATTGAACAATCCAAAAATAATGTTACAGGCTCAAGCATTAGAGTACAAAAAGAAATACTCCAGTGCCATTCTACATAAATGTCGCATTACCTTAAAATTAAAGAAAAGGTTTAAAAAGTCTAGACAGGTCTCAGAAAGTTCAAGTGCGATGATAAGTTGAATCTTAATTAAGAATTTGTTTAAGATAGATAATGGAAAATTAATGCAAAAGAGTATTGACACTACCGAAAATATTTGTAATTTTATAATGATAAAGCGATGAGTTCATTATGATTAAAGCTTTTTTACGAGTAGCTGAATTTAATAGAAACTTAATCAAAGATTTGATTACGGAGCTCACAGTATAGTATATATATAGATTGTTGCAATGGAGTGTAATGAAGAGTAAATCGAACGAATCAGCGAAGACATCAAAATCTTTAGTTTTATCAAGTCTAATTAACAAACATCCATCTAAAATATAACTTATGTTCACAGATAACCTTTACATGTAGTGTCTTTATTATTATTTAGAGGAAGGCAATTTGTAGAACACCAACTATGAAAGCTGTATAAATGCAAATTTAAAATTACACACTGACTTTTATTATAAACAATACCTACGGGAAAACTTTGGCATTCAATTAATTAGGATGAAAGATATATCATTGTTGTAAATTATCAAAAGTATTGACTCTAGATGACTGCCCTGAGGAACATCAGAAATGTTTTTACTTCGTCAGAAAGAGGCTAAGCATTTCTTGTTATGCACGACCAGATAAATAAAAACAAAACTAATTGACAAGGACAAAATGAAAGGCAAGAACAGATATCTTATTGAATTAGAATTCTGTAATTGATTCTTTCGCAAGTTTTACTGAAATCAACTTTTTTTTCTGCCTTCAATCGATTCTGGTTTAGTGACCAGACTCAGCCATACTCCAACACCAAACATATAAGGGAAAGGTATTTGGAATTAACTGGATTTAATTGCAATACCAGCAAACATTACGATTCGATTTCGAATCGATAGCGATTTGCTTATGCGAAGTATAACTTCGATCTCGAAGTCGTTTTCGAATCGATCTTGATTCGAGAACGAAGAAAAAGGAACGCTAAATCGAATCCAGAATACGACTCGATATCGAATCACTTTTACGGGACCTTTTCGAAGATTTCGCTTGTGTGAGTGTGATACATGTACTCGAATTTTCTTCGAGAATACGAATCCATTTCGAATTACAAAAGCGTATAAACTACGAGAAGCAATAAAAAGTTAAAGCTATATGAAAAATTTTATTCTATTTAAAAAAATTGGAAAAAGAACACGGTCAGAAAAACAAATTTTTTCCAGTTAAAGGCGTAAATCAATAATTGCTAAAAACGAAATTTATGCATAGTTCATTTGTATACTTCATATAGGCTCGAAACTTTTAGTCCTTAAGTGCTTGCAGGATTAATAAAAACTTACCGTAAATACTGGAATTACAAAAAAAAACAAAAGGAAAACAAAAATTATTTTAATTCAGTTAATAGAATAAACTTATATAGGAAAAATGTTCCTGAGCAAAATATTAATAGGAATTCATTTACATATATTGACCTTTGCCGGAACTTTTTTTTTCCGGATGATGACATGTGTTAGGAAATGTCAGGCAACGCTGCACGCAGTTTTTGAAGTAAAATGCTTTTGCCACAATTACCCTTGCCCTTGAATCCTTCAATGTTGAATACCATATCGCATATCTATTTATGTATCAAAGATTCGTTTCCGATTTAACGCATTTTTCTCAAAACTCTACTGCGAATTCAAGGTATTCTTGGTATTTGCAATTTTTTCCTTGATTGAAAACTTTACACTGCTATGTATACATCAAGGACTATATTTCTGGTCAATAATACCTAGCCAAAATGTGTAATTTGGTACTCCACCATAGGGCTCTCTTAACATTCCTGTAAGTTTGCGGGAACTCTGAAACAACTAGTTTCCAAACCTTTTTCCTATAGTGGACGTTACTATTTTTAAGACGCGCTTTCCACTTCTGGCAATTCTTAGGATTCAACCAGACCTTCGTTAACATTTTAACATTTTATGATCCTAGTACTCCTAGATTTCTCTAAGGCTTTTGATAGCGTGAATCACGGTATCCTCCTCGATAAACTAGCTAACTCATTCAATTTTAGCAACTCAGCCGTTGCTTTAATTAACAACTTTCTGACCGATCGTAAACAGCGAGTCAAAGCCAACGAAGTATTGTCTACTGCACTACCACTAATAAGTGGGGTCCCTTAAGGTTCTATATTGGGTCCTTTGCTTTTCAGTCTGTTTGTAAATGACTTGCCTGACATTGTCCAGGATGTCAATATCCATTTATATGCTGACGATGTCCAGTTATATCTCAATAGACCTATTAGGCTGATAGAAGACTGCATTGATCGAATGAACTGTGATCTTAATAGAATCAATGTCTAGTCGAGGAATAATCAGTTCGTTTTAAATCCTATCAAGTCTCACTGTATTTATTTCTACAATCAAAAATTGAATTTTTCTGAAATACCACCTGTAGTTTTAAACAACGTTTCGCTGCCTATGCTAAATAAAGTCACTACTCTTGGTATTATTTTAAATAGCGAAATGAAGTGTTGCGACTACGTTAACAGCATTATCAGAAAAGTTTATGCAGGGCTCCGTAGTCTCTGGCTCTCAGCGAGTATCCTGTCTACTGAAAATCGCCTCAGATTAATTAAAACTTTAATTGTGCCTCACATCACTTATGCAGTGTTATTTTTCCGAAACTGGATAGTTGCTGTGCTCGTAAGATGGAAGTAGCTTTCAACGACTGCATCCGCTTTGTTTATGGACTTCGCAGGTTTGACCACGTCTCGCCATTTAGATCTCGAATTCTTGGCTGTCCGCTGTTTCCCTACTTGCGTCGACGTGCTCTAGTTTTCTTATATAATCTAATTCATTGTGATCGACCTAGATACTTACGAGAATTTTTCCAGTTCACACTATCACGGCGTAATAGGAATATATTGCTTCCACGTTTCTATAAATCTTACATGGATGGTTCTTATCTTGTCCAAGTTGCCCATCTATGGAATAACCTTCCCTTGAATGTTCAAACTGCAGGCACTGTCGGAGTATTTAAGCGGCACATGGAAATACTTGTAGTATAATATTTATTACTCCTTTGCTATTATGAATTATATTCATGATCTCCACAGCAGAATTTACGGTAAATTTTTAAATTTAGCTCTGAAAGGAAACTAAGTTTTTATAGTAGCCCTTATTATATTAAATTTTTTTTTTTTAACTTGTTTCATAATTTAGAAAAATTGTTTCTGTATATTCCTTTCTTCTGTTAACTTTGAAAACTCGATCTCTAGCACCTTTAAATCTAATGTACGAAAAAAGATTATTAACTCTTGTGTACAGTATTCCTAAATAAATATTTCTATTTCTATTTTTATTTACGAAATACGTATCTTTTGGTTCCAGTTCAATGTCTATCAAGTTGATGTCGATAATTCTTCAGAAATGCAGTCCACTACAACATTCTGTTTACCTTTCTTATCATCATAATAATAATGATAATTTGATGCTGTAATCTCATCCCATCCATTCAAATGAATTGTTTACTTACTTGAGTAACCAGATAACTAAAGTGCGTGTTGGACGGTAAAGACTTTAAATTATGTATAAACTTTCTATATAGGGTCGGAGTAGGGAAGATGAATGATTTGTTTTAATTAAAAACAATTGTTAATAGAATGTTTTATGTAGAGATATCATGTCAGAATATTGTCGATGGGACCAGAAAACAATTTAAATAAACAATCATGACAACGGGAAAACACATTATTGTTATTGAAAACACATTATTGTTATTGAATTAAAATTAAATAAAATTGAAATAAAATCGAACTTATTTACGTATTTTTCCTACTTAAAATGCTTTCTTAATTTCTTAATCGTCATGGCAAACTGGTAGATAATATGGAAAATCTTGTACATAAAGCTGCATACGCACTGATCAAACAAATGAAAATATACTTGTGTTTGAACTCCTGTTTAGTTTAATGTAACGCATATACAATTCAGAAAATTTCAAATAAATTTGTTTTATACCTTGTCTTTTTGTTAAGAGTATCGAAGTTACATTTGCAACAAATTCGTTTGTTCTGAGTCCGTGCAAACAGGAATGACCGAAATGTGAAAAAAAATTGTATTCTATTGTACATTGAACAAACCCTTGACACTGTACTAATCTGTAAGAGAACCAATTTATGAAAGGTGTAATGGACGAAGTTGATTGGATATGTCCTTGCTGCTTGCTGTCTTGTTGCAAATTTATTTTATAAGATTGTATATAAATTTCTTTAAACAATTTGAAAGTCATTTCATCAAGCGTTTTAAATTTTGTTTTTCTTCTTCAGGATATAATTGATATCAGTATCAAAGAGAATGAGCAACCAAATGAAAGTGATTTGATCAATTTATGTCGTAAAGTAATCAAGTATTCAGTGAAAACTAATCATCCTCGATTTCATAATCAACTTTTCGGCCAAATGGATCCGTACGGACTAGCAGGAGCATGGATTTCGGAAGCTTTAAACACTAGTGCGTAAGTAACTCACATCTAATAAAAATTTCATCAAAATTTAAAAAAATATATATTTGATTATAGTTATACCTTTGAAGTGGCTCCGGTTTTTTCACTCATAGAAACTGAGATAATCAAAAAAATTTGTAAAATGTGCGGATTTGTTAATGGAGATGGTATCTTCGCTCCAGGTGGATCGATTTCAAATATGTAAGTGAATAATTTTCAGAAAATTAATTTCAGCATAAAGTATTCAGTATCTATCTACAATTATGTTCCCTTTAATGTAAAAATCACTTTACTTCACATCAAAAAGCATTTAATTCACTTCATAACGTAGATTTTTTCTTCGAGTATGTTTTTGACACCGGGCACTGTTTTATTTATTGTAAAAGAAATGCCAGGAAGGAAAAAATTAAGAAAAATTGTTAATATAGCTTATGCGGATTACTTAAAATTACAAGCATAAAGAAAAAACTAAAAAGAAAAAAGAAGAAGATGAGATTGACGCTTATCACACAGCACAACTTTTTCCCTCATTTTCTCTATTAGTTCCTCCTCAAAATCCCTATTTTCTCAAATTAATATAAATTAATTTTATACAAGTTTTTAATAACTAGTTTATTTACTATTATCTTTTAGATATCTTTTTTTAAGAAAAAACCCTTGCTCCCATTCCACAATTATTTTATTTAAAAAATGAGTAACAACCTACGCGTTTCGTCTGCTTAAGACATCATCAGGGTTTACACTAAAACTAGATCTGGGTCAACTATGTTATGCTAATTGCATACATACATACTACACTAACCGAGCTATATACGCATGCTAAGAGCTATGTAAATGCATACAAACCGAGTTAACCATCAAGTTACAAATTTACAAATACGTTCACCGAGCTAAACACGAACAAAAGATCATCATAAAATTTGTTGACTAATGCTGAAACTTAATTAGGTTAGGATTTAAAAGGGGGCTCCTATTATAAAAATCAATCTGATCATTCAACAAAGCATAACCGTCATCATCAGCCTTTCTGATTTCGAATATTTCATATCTATCCAGTACTGGTCCTCCATCAATATTATCTAAAAGTTCTATATTTTGGGTAGTACATTTATGTGCAGTAGATTTTAGATGTTTGGCAAGACCTGAAGTTGGGTTATTTGAATTAGATGAATTAATGTGTTCCTTGAATCTAAGTTTTAAAGATCTTTTTGTTTTTCCTATGTAGAACCCCGAGCAATCGCTGCAGCTTACTTTATAAACTCCGCTCCTATCCATTGTGGCTTTCTTTAACCCCAATTTATTATTGGTTAGTAAGTTTTTAGTGGTAAATTTATTAAAAAATGTCGATTTTTGTTGCCAAGTTATCGTGTCGCCCTCATTGTGTTAAGTACATGGAACTTCCATATATTCGAGTCTTTGACAGCAACCAATTTACGGCGACTTTGTTGTATCGCTCTCACTGTGTTTTAGCCTTTATACTTGGCAACATTTTTTTCATTGTCAATTGCAGATACATATCGATTGCAAGCTCAAATGCTTGTAAACTTATTGTCTGAGAAGAAAGATGATATATACGCCGTTTACATGAAGCGGACTGGAGTGGATTACGTACTTCGGAGTGAGATAATTAGTTAGTTCGGTGGATCGAGGTGGATTGATGTTTCAATATTTACTTTCATCCTTTCCTCCAAAATCCTTCGTGCTATCATTTAGTCTTTTAAAAATTGTAAAATTACACTTCTTTTCATGATCAGTCTTTCAATATCTATACAAACAACTTCTAATGCCAGCTGACTTTAAATTGAGAACTGTTAATAGAAAGATGTCTCTCTCGTCGATTTAATCCAGTTCATCGCATCTGAACACTTTGTACTATGCGCATTAGAGCTATTCCAGTCCGCTTTATGTAAACGGGGTAATAAAGAGGAACTAAGGGGGAATTCCCGTCCAAATATCGTATTTTGAATAACAGGAAAGTCCCGATTATGCGAATCAGTTTAGTTGTTTTGTAACCAAAGGATTTAGGAGAATAACCTTAGTCAGTGACAGTTGTTAATATGTACCAACTGTATAACAACTTTTTCTGATTACCAAAGAGCCAACCCACACGAGAAGTTTTTAGGGAACGAAGGATTTTCCTCCCTTTGTGCTTAGATGTACCAGCACAATAATGGTGCTACGCGTAATTCTTTATATGATTACCGAAATTAATTGTGCTCGTGTTGAATTAAGTTAAGTTTTTGATATAAACAATAATTCTATTACAAATTCACAGCACGTCATGATAATTAAATTATTATATTATCACCTCAAATAGCAGGTAAACAACTGTACAGCCGACCGATTAGAAATTTCACAATTCTCTTTTCAGTAGTATTGGTATGCTGCCCGCCCTCCCGATCTGAACTTGGCATTTCGGAGTTTTTCCTACCCCCGAATATTTCTCACCCGTACAAACTGCCTATAATCTGCCGCATGTGGGACCTGGAAAATAGAGTTTGGCTACTGAAAGTAGATCATGAAAACATGCGGGAAATTTAAAAAATACTGAGCCTGCAAATGCTGCAAACCATACAACAACGATGACGTGTTTTTTATATGTTTTTTTGTGTGAAAATTGGTTGCCATGTATAGAATTTCGAATAATTCCCATGGTCTACTTTCAGTAGCCAAAATCTAAGTTATGATAGGTTGAAAAATTGGTCATCAGTTGGTGTGCTATTGGGAGCCCTGTACCCAGGACTAGCGGGGCCATGTGCAAGGATAGCACTGTGCTCTATAAAAAAATTGAAAGAGGAAATACTTCGAGTCTAAAACAGATTAAAGAAATTAAGATAAAAAATAGTTTGTTCGTTAGCAGCCTTATGATAACTATAACACAATTATGACGAATCACATACGATTATGCAATTTACAATAATTTGTTTATGCATTACACTTCATAAAACATTGTACATAAATTCTCGATCAAACTTTGTTTCACTATAAAAAAAGAGCAAAATTATAATATCACTTCAATGCATGAGAATCTGATCGAAGAATAAATTTTGCTGATTCTCCGTTTAAATTCTCATGGATTTAAGTAATATTATAATTTTGGTTCTCTGATGAAAACACAAGAATACAGTTTTTTTTTAAACATACAAGAATACAGCTTGCCGTGGAGCAACAAGCTGTTAAAACATCGTTATCGAGTAATGAAAAGTTTTATTTCCGGTAATTCAAATATTAAATAATAAATATATAAGTGAATTCAAGACCAAAATTAAAGCCTGTAGAAACATTGTCCTACAAAAGGAGATAGTTTATATCTATCGAATCATAAAACTTAGATATATTTTTTGCATGTACTTAGCCTAGGTACATTTATCAAAAAATGTAAGTACTATCTTTCTTAGTGGGTAACATTTACGGTTGGAAAGAAAATTTAATTTTAGATTTATTTTAGTTTTCACAAAAAAGGTAATAAAAATTAGATAAACTTATATTAGATCCTAGAGCAGCGGTAGCGAACCTTTTTATGTGCGCATGTAAGAAAATTACAAATATTACTTATCGCGTTACTGGCGTGCCGGACAGTTTTTAATTAAGAAAATTTGATAACAATTTGAAAAAAAATTAATTTACAAACTAAACATATATTATGCTTTTATACATAATCATTTTACCTTGTAACTACTTAGTAACAATCTGTATATGTACAAACAAATTTAAAATAAAAAGAAATACCAACGCTACAAAATACGTAATTAAAAATAGTTTTAATTTTCCAAAACGTACAAGAACAAGGGGACTATGCAAAAATAGGAATATGTTACTAATATCAAAATTGACAGAACAAACATCATACCTATTCTTATAATATAGAGTACAGGAACTGTGATAAACCAAATTTAGCGTAGTCAAATCCTGGTTGCGTTAGTATCTGTTGCCGATGTAGTGAAAGCTCAGTATAGCCGTGTACTAGAATCAATATAGAGAGCGGGACAACAAGATATATGGTTGAAAATATTACGTTTGCTCCCATCGAACATGTTCTTATTCGCTGTCACTACACCAACATACCCTGGGAGTTTCTCAGCTGTCATAAACGTAAACGTAAAACGTAAAATCTCGGTGGATGAAGGAATTTTTCGATATTTCATCGTTTTTGTTATGTATTTTTAATTTAATTTAATATAAAAAGGTGTGTAAAGTACACAAAATAATATTTTATAACTATATTTGGTTAAAAAATGATTTCCCACGTCGTACCTTGGTGTTGTTGTGGCAATTTTTCACCAAACACTTCATTCTGAAAATATATGAACATCACTTAGAAATTTATCACTATAATATCAACAGATAATTACTTACACTCTTTACTTTATTTAAATAAAATATCTTTCCCTTTTTACAAGTTTTAAATTAGATTTAAATTGTTGCAAATTAGGAAACTTCGTTTGACAGCTGAAAATACATTTGTCTCTTTCTTCAATATAATGCTGACTTACTTCATTGGAACCTTGAAAACATCCACGGTCATGCACACTAATTTTACAAGTATCAACACTTCCTGTTGTCTCTATATCTAAGTAGGTACCTATTAGTTTACAGAAAAATCAAAAAACTTTAAGACTTGTAAGCACTGACATATATAACATGGACTGCCTGATTTTCTATTTCATATGGGTCAACTTTTTTTGGCAGGGTGTGACAATTATCGTAATTTCAAGTTTTATTTTCGCTTTAATATTCATATTAAAAGTTTAGCAAATTACAGCTGAATTCGAAATTATTTCTATTCTTGGAAGTTTATCTCCTACAACGTCAACTATTTCTTAAACTTGATTTTTATAGAAATAAAATTAAGCAATTTTTGTCTGTCTGTCCCTAAAAGTAGGTATGGGGGACAGAGAAAGGATTACAAATACTGTATTGCCATCTATTTCTTTTCTATATATTCATTTGGAAAACCCCTGAACTGAAACTGGACTATGGTGGATTTTGTATAGAACTTATTATTTATAGTTCAGCGAAAAAAAGTAGTTAAACCAAAAAGAGATGACTATAGAAAAGTGATCCCATAATAATGTCAAATAATGTAAGCAATTTTTGTAGCGTCAGCAGTCCATTGTATATATGTCAGTGCTTGTAAGCAACTCAATTGAAACAAGGACAATCAAATAATGGATTGACATAAAAAAAAAATTAAAAAAAATACTAATTGATGAATTCATTGGTAAATTATAACAATCAATGGGATTTTTCAGTTGTTTATTGGTAGACAAATATTTTATGTCAGAATCATGTTTGGATACTTTTAATAAAACACATGCTGCGCTGGATTCTTCAGTCATTCTATTTCTAATTTCTTTTTTATAAAATGCAATTTAGAAAAAACTTATTCACACGCATATGTGGAAGAAAAAAAAAATAATTTGTAAAATATTTACTTGTGTTTGGAAAATATTTAAAATATTAATATAAAAATATATTAAAAATTTCTAATTTAGTTTCGAAAGCTTTTATTATATCAAACATTATAATAACAGTCTTATTACTACCTTGCAGTTTCACATTTAATTCATTTAAGTGAGAACACAAGTCAGCAAAATCATGAGTTTGGAAATCCATTCAGTGTCCATTAATTGGTTATATTTTTCAATTAATTTCTCGTTATTTAAAAGAAGTCTAATTTCATCTAAACAATCAAAGAATCTTCGAAGAACTCTTCCGCGACTTAACCATCGGACGTTGTTGTACTCAGTTAATAGGTGAGAAAATTTTCGTTTATTTAAAGGGCGCGAAGATATCAAATTGACTAATTGTGTAACAAGAATCATAATATCGTCAAGTGACTTTAAACCGGCCTTTGCAGACAAAGCTTGTTGATGATTGAAACCCAAAATTGGTAGTGTGACCCGATGTATATTATTATGAATAGTTGAAAGGATTTTGAAGGTATTCAAGATGATTTTATTATTCGGGTAATCATACGTTCTCTAAAAATTTGTTTTTAACTCGTTGTCTCAGTTGCACTACAATAATGAATAGCCAAGTTCTTTCCTCCATTTATGCAAAAGATGAAAGTAAATGACATTATTTGTTTCTTTCTAGAAAACAAGGAAAATTTCTAATGTTGTTCGGCAGTGTCCTATCTTCTTATTAGGTTATCTTGGACCTAGACTATATGTAAGTACATGAACGTACACTTTGCAATGACTGGACGGGTTTATTTTACAAAATCATACGAAACTTCATCTAAAACATGGTTTAATTGTAAAATTAATCTATATTAAATCCTATTTAATAATAAATCGTTCACGTGCCAGCAAAACATTCGTACGTGCCATAGGTTCGCCACCACGGTGCTAGAGGGTTGTGTGTGTGTGGTGTAGGTTATATTAAAGAATAACATTAATTTCACTTAATGTATTGTGTGGTATCGTAGACTAAATTATTAATATTAAAATATCTTTTATGGTAGTAAAGGAGTTGCTCATTTGGTGAGGCGATGTCATGAGCGATTAGCCTTTTAAGTGTAAGGGTGGGTAGTATTTAATATTTGTGAATGGGTCGTAAAGTATGTTAATATGCTGGAGTAGTGTGTTTTCAATAAATTCTATTTTGGTAATATATTTAGTTGCGAATTTGAAGAGAAAGTAGCCTATTCTATCTGCCTTAGTGTCGTGTCCCAATAATAAAACTCACGAATCAATAAAACAATAAATCTTTACATCAAAGAAAACACACGAGTTGCAATTAAAACAATACTTTATTAAAACGAGAACTGACCTAACTTAATGTCAATCTAACTAAGCTACCTGGCGCTTAGGTAACCTGAACCGACTCTAATCACGATAAGACTGTACACTTTACGGCACTCGCCAGTCCAGTCATTGGTCTTTTATGCACCAATATTCGGAAGTAGACTTTACTTAACAACGCGGATGTAAACAAACGACAACAACCTTGCCGTTTGTTCTACCGGTTGCAGCACCTGAGTCGCTCAGTAGTAAACAATCGCTTTACATAATAATTACCATGCGAGGTTAATTATTATTGTAATCGTCGATTGCTCCACTAAGCGCTCATCGCAGCCAGCTGTTGAGCTAATCAGCAAAATAACCGACAGTTGCAGAACAGTACCATGCGAGGTTAATGTTTAGCAATTGCTAATTATTTCACTAAAATAAGCCCTTGGCTGCTGGAAGAATCTTCCGTATATTGGGCCATAACATTCCTCCCCCCTTGGAAAAACTAGTTTCCGCCGGGAACTAGTTCTGGAGAGTGCAACAATATTAATTAAAAACTGAAAATGTCTTTATCCTCATTCGGTTCAGATCCTTTACATTTTCCATTATATACCTACTATCTAAATTGTCTTATTTTTTTTTTTTCAAACCGTACATTTTACATTTTTACATCTTTTTACATCATTTCTCTTGTTATTTTCTTTTACATTTAACTTCTTTAGATTCAATATTTCTTTTTCACATTTAATTCCTTTCTTACATTTTTACATGGACCATGGTTCCGAACAGTGTCTTGGCCAGAGATCCCACTCCATCAAAAATTGAACGCTTGTTTCTTCCGGGTGTCTCATTTTGGGTATGATGCGTGAGTTCCTCATCCTGGCGCTTAATTTTTTCCACCCAGCCTCCTATCTCTTTGACTGCTGCCTTACACCTTGCAACGCCTCCAGTATCGGTTACATTTGCGCATAATCCTCTTATCAAACCGCTGCATTTGCTGACGAATTTTAAGTCTTCAGTGAGATCTGGTGTTTGGAACTTAGACAGAATAGTCCAATGTTTCGTGTAGAAATTAACCACCCCGAGACGCTCGAACAACACTCCCGACTGTGGTATCGGCTCGATACTATAACCTGCCTGCTCTGCTTGTATCCCAGCTACCCAAGCGAAGATTAAAATTATTGCCGTCTTCATCGCGAAGCTAAACCTTACTTTATAACTATATAAATTTAGGGCAATCCTAGTATCCTTAAACTAAATGAATTTTGTTTTTCTTTAATATAACTCCTAATTTATTCTACTATATTTCAATTCTCACTTTTGTTTTACAATCTTTATTTCTCTTACACCTTCTTTCTTTAACAATTCTCTTTTCTCTTTACACAACTTGTATAAAAACTTCTCTTTTAAATTTCTGAACCTGTTTTTTTTTAATCTTTTTATTTTTAACCTCTTATTTATGTTTTCTTTCAACAGCTCTTCTTATTGATTTTCCATTATTTTTTTCCAAAATCTCTTATCTCTTTTTTTTTTTAAATCTTTATATCACTATTCCTCTTTTCTTTCTCTTTTTTTTTTAATTATTATTTCCTTTAAATTCTCTATTTCTTCTTTTTTTTTTTTTTACATATACTTACTTCCCTCTATTGGCAATCTTTTCGCATCTGCATAATCTTCTTTTTCCTTTCCTCTCAGCCTAAACGCTTAATGAACCTTGTTCTGCAAGAAAAACAAAGAAACTAAGAAAAAGACTAAATAAAATAAAATATTCAAATTGTAAAACTATTCTCTCGTGCTTCATTCCACTTAGGTTATCCTCCTAATATGATGAACAAAATCTAATCTTAAAATTAATCATGATACCTTCTCAAACGATTCGTATGAATCCGCTTTAGCTTTTTCCCGTGAAGGATAGTTACATTCTCAGGACTGTGAACGTAAATTACTTCATATGGGCCTTTAAAAATGGATGCTAATTTCCCTGCCCTAGCTAAGTCTTTAACTAGAACTTTATCACCAATATGTAAGACTTCCGGCCTAGCTGAATTGTCATGGTACTTCTTTGCCACTAGTTTGCTTTTAAGTAGGTTCTCCCTAGCTAGTTGAAATGCCCTCTGTAATTTGAACCGCAATACCGAATGGTACTTATCCATATTATATACCGGTTCAGGCTGACGCTGTACGCTACTGGGGATTTCCGCTACAAATCCAAACAACGTTTCCATGGGCGTAAGTTTTGTGCCTGTATGCACGGTGTTGTTGTACGCGTGCGCTGCGGTTCTCAACAGCTCGTCCCAGTTTCGTGGCTCCCGATCAACGAAACTCCTCAGATAGTTGGCTAGCGTAGAATGCTGCCTTTCCACAGCGTTGGACTGGGGATGGTAGGCAGTTGTTTGCAGCTTCTTTATCTTCAACATTTTACAAAGAGCCTTTAAGACTTCTCCAGTGAAGTTTGCTCCCTGATCCGTTACTAGCTGTTTCGGTAGCGAGTACCGGCTGAGGATTTGCTCAAACAAGGCCTGGGCTACCGTGCTCGCTTCTTGGCCTGGTATCGCCACGAAATCTACAAATCTAGTCAGATCATCCATCATAGACAAGATGTACTTGTTACCCTTGTGACTGACTGGCAAAGGTCCAACTAAGTCAACATAGACTTCCTCAAAAGGTCTTTCCGCGATTTCCGTCACTACTAATGGCATCTTGATGGCTCTAGCATGCTTATTTTTTTGGCAAATCGTAGAACGTTTAACATACCGAGCTATATCAGCCTTCATTCCCTTCCAACGGTAGAAGCGCTTCACTCTGTTGAACGTTTTGTTCCTCCCAAAGTGTCCTCCAAATCTAGAGTCATGATAATCTCTTAGAATTAGCTCAATCTCTTCTGGATTGGTCACCAGTTTTGGTTCTGGTTTCTTCAGTTTTTCTTCAGTGATTATCTCAGTACCTTCAATACTGTTACCTTCGTTTTTAGAATCTCGCAATGGTGTTTTTTTTGGGTGTTCCCTTTCTTTCTGTTCCTTAGCTTGAGCACGAGTTATTGCAAGGCATGGGTACTCCTTGTTATGATAGAACTCAGGTTCTTCAACGTACCTTGGAATTCTGCTTAGAGCATCGGCATTACCATTTTCCTTTCCAGTTTTATATATAATCTCAAATTCATACTCCGATAGTTTGTGGTGAAATCTGAGCATACGTGAAGTAGTGTCCTTCACCTTGAAAACTCCCCGTAGCGGTTGGTGATCCGTTATTATTTTGAAAGGTTTGCCCAGAAGGTAGCACCTATAGTTCCGTACTGCCCACACAATGGCCAACATCTCACGCTCTGTAGTGGAGTAGTTTCTTTCTGCCATGTTCAAAGTACGACTAGCGTAACTAATTGGCTTGCCCTCTTGCTCCAGAACTGCCCCTAAAGATTCCCCACTTGCATCAGTGATTACCGTAAATTCCTTTGTGAAATCCGGGTATATCAAGAGTGGTGGTGTAGTAAGAATTTCCTTGACACGACTGAAAGCCTTTTCACACTCGAGTCCCCATGTGAACTTAACGCTTTTCTTTAATAAACTATTAATGGGTGCCAATATTTTTGAAAAATTCGGAACAAATTTCCGATAATAATTGGCTAGCCCTAAAAAAGATTGAACCTGACGAACAGTTTTTGGTTTTGGGAAATTTTGCACTACTTCTACTAACCGTTTATCAGGCTTTACCCCTTGTTTTGAACAAATATGGCCCAGGTACACTACCTCTTTCCTTAAAAACTGACATTTTGAAGGCTGCAACTGAAGGTTGTGTTCTCTGAAGCGCTGAAAAATTTCTCGTAGTTTGCTGTTATGTTCGTCCAAACTCTTAGCAAATATCACTACATCGTCGAGATACACGAAGCATTTAATCCCTTGAAGTCCCGTTAGAATTCCGTTCAGTAGAGATTGAAAAAATGGGGGGGCCGTTTTTAAACCAAATGGTAATCGTTTATAATGGAAATGATTAAAATTGGTACTAAACGCCGTTTTTTCTCTGTCTTTTGGGTCGATTAATACTTGGTGGTACCCGTTAGCTAAATCTAACGTGGTGAAGTATCTAGAATGACCCAAACGATCTAAGATGTCCTCAATTCGGGGAAGGGGATAAGAAAAAGGGATGCAGACTTTGTTTAGTTCTCTGAAGTCTACACATAGCCGATACTTTCTTTTACCGTTATCATCTACTCCTTTCTTAGGAATTAGAAGTACGGGGAAATTAAATGGACTGTCGCTGGGTTCGATGATATCGTCCTCGAGTAATTTTTTGAGTTGTTCCTGACACTCTTCTCGATGGGCTTCTGGCATGCGATATTGCTTTTTGTGTATGGGGGCCGTATTAGCCATTAACGGTAACTTAAAGGTCTTCGTCGGGGTGTATGACAATTTATCGCCTGGCAAATGAAAGATATCACTGTATTCGTAGCAAATATGGGTTACTGCTTCCCTTTCTTCGAAGTTAAGGTCTTCTCCCAGCACCAGTGATTCCTTCATTAGCTTGAGCCGTTGTTGGCGATTATCAATCTTACCCTTATCCCGTCCTAGTGGATGCACAGTATACTTACTCAATTTTTGAATTTTTGAAAATTTTGAAATTCTCTAGTTCGACGGGTTCCCTTCCTGCGTTAATAATACCTACCCACGCTTTACCGTTCCTTGGCTTAATTATAGCATTCCCACAATACACTCCTGGCCTAATTTCTTCCGCCATGCATACTAAATCTTCCTCACCTGTGACAGGAATTTCCAATAACCGCTCTGTTCTTGGGTTCAACTTAATTCTTGTCCCCTGAGTGTTTTTACTCTTTCCTAAGTAATACTTTTCCTTTCGCTGTGTAAGATGTACCTTTTCGCTCTGAGCCTCTGCGTAAGCTGTAGCTTTAGAGGGGTCGCGCTGGGCTTCCATGCGAGGAATTTCCAGCTCCTTTTCCCTTCTTCCTGCTACACCTTCTTGTTCTCTGCTTCCCCTCGGTTAGTCCTATTGATGGGTGCTTCTTGAGAATCTTTTTGATTCGTTCCCGTGCTAAGGGACTCGACCAATTGTACGAAAGGCCACTTCTCAGCTGTTAGAGCTGGCTGTACATCATCTTCTTTTGGAAAAGTCATCTTTCTTTCTTTTATTTCACCATCTTGGTAAGATTCTACTTCTGAAAGATACTTTGTGAGGCTATCTGATACCACACCCGCTTTGGATATAATGTCACGCAAGGCTGCGACTCGATTCTTCATTCGTTGCTGAATCTCTTTTGGGGAAGAATACACTGACTCTTCTTTCTGGACAAACTGGTGATGATTATTCTGGGTGCTTTCCTTCAACTCTATTATCTTGATTTTCTCCTTTCCAGTGATGCATCCAAAAAGAGATTTTTCTTCCTTTATTTTCTCCATGCCTTTCACTGACAGTTTTCCATTTATACAATCAATGACTGCTTTGTCCTTCAGGAACTCGATCCCCAAAATACCGTCAGCTGGAATCGAATTAGTGTCATAAATGGTGTTAAACTCGCATGGCTGTTCTACTCCACCTATGCGTAGTGTGGCTTTGCAAGTTCCAATTGAACTTTCTTGTGCCCCAAACAACCCTCCAATCATTATTTTCTTGAGAGTTTGTATAGGCGTGTTTCCTTTAATACGATTTACCTTAATTATATTACATGTTGCACCTGTATCTACTAATAATGTTAATTTACCCGTTATACCTATATCCGATTCTACTGAGATAATGCAGTTATTTAACAAACTTAACTCTATGACACTGGCTTCTTTCTGTGAGGTCTTCATGGTCTTGAATTCCGTTAATTGAAGGCAGCTGCGGATAATTCCCGCAGCTGCCGCTCCCCGTTTCCCTTCTTTAGAGCTTCTTGTTCCGCTAGATATTTCTTCAAGCAGTTTGCGGTATAATGATCGCAGGTTCTACAAAATTGGCAATAAAGGATATCTGGGTTTGTTTGCAGCTGTCCTGGAGAACCAATTGAAGTATCCGCAAACCTTATGTTTTGTCTTCGGCAACTAGTAGTATCGTGACCATAGTTTCGGCATTTTACACAGTATGGTGGCTGTTTTCTTGATTGGCATTCCCTAGCAATATGCCCTCTTTGCCCACACTGGAAGCACTGGATGGGCCTAGGCGGCGTTGCCCTAGCCTGTGATCCACGATATATTCCTGCTGCTGCTGGAAATGGGCCCTTCTGTACGGCTTCTCTGAATGGTCTGCTGGTATTATTGTTGAAATGATTAGTCCCCCAGCTATCTCGCATTGTTTCGGAATTCAGTTTTCGCCCACTTCCCCAGACTTCTGGCTCTCTACTCTGGAGCCTCGTTGCATCCTTCTCGAAATAACTAGCTTCTTCTTGTACTTCATCTAGAGATTGGAATCTCCTTCCCGTCAGATGCACTTGCGTTGTCTTATTCCCTATGCCTGCTTTAAAAGTAGCCACTGCGTCAGCTTCCAATTCTGCTATTAGTCCACCTTCCTTATTTGGGTACTTAGCTGTGACTGCTGTTTTAATTTTGTCCAGAAGCTCTTTCATTCTGTCAGCGAATTCTCGAATGTCCTCTCCAGGTCGTTGTTTACACTCCAGCATTTCCGTACGTAGCTCACTGAACGTTTTTCGTGGCGTATAAGCAGTTGTAATAACTTGCTGCAGAGTTTCAAAATCCTTCGGCTCCTGGGAACACACTAGATAATAAGCGTCATCTGTAAGCCGAAATTTCACACATTTGATGAAGATAGCTTTTTCTTCAGTAGTCAATTGATCGTAGAGTTCCTTGCTGCAATTCAGGAAACGGTACAGTTCTTTGCCCAGCTTTGGTGACCTTTCCCCAGAAAATAATGGTATATATTTGGATACCATATCCATAACTTTCCCATGTGCTTCCGCCATACTGTTCTTGAGCAATCCGTATGATTTACTGCTTCCTGGTTCTTTTGTCTTTCCCTTCGATGAGCTTTCTTTCATTTCTCGTGGTTTATCCCAGAACACTAATTTCCTTGGTGTCCACTTCTTACTGACTTCTTGCCTGTATACTTTTTCTTGCGGCCGTGGACCCTCGGCTCTTAATTCTGTCTCCAGTTCCTCCGCTGCCTCTTCTGCTTCCTTCAGTTGCTGTTCCAAGGACAATATTTTCTTTACTAGACCCTTGTTCTTTCTTTTATCTTCTTCTAACAATTGTTCTGCTTGGATCTCACCCCTTTGGATCACCTCGAGTGTAGCCGTTACCAGCAAGTCTAAAGCTTCGCCTTTCGTACAGGACTTGGCAGCTGTATTCCACTCCTGAATCAATTTTCTCGATTCTTCACTTGATGTTCGTTTTTGCAACTCTGCCGTGAGATGCTCTCCGATATACTGCCAGTCTTGCTCGTAGCTTTCTAGCTTCTCCTTACACTCTTTTAGCTCCTGCGATCTTTCCTCTAGTTCCTTTTCTTGAGTTTCGAACCGTAACAGTTGCTCTCTTGTCAGTACATTACTTCTACTCCCCGACATTGAAGTCTGCACCAGAAGATCATCTAATTCTTTTCTCTTTTCCTTCCAATCTAAGCCTAATTACCAATGACTCCCGATACCTTAATTTATTAAACTTAACACCTAACCAAAACTTTGTAACATAAATGCTCCCTAGATTAACACTTTAATCACAATCGTTACAGTCGACTTGACTTTTGTGTGAATCATGAAGACATAAACCCAACACCTCAGCAGATATCAATATCGAGATTCATAATCTCTGTTTAAAATGTTGACGACTCAAACGAATATAGCATACTCTATCAAAATTACTACAATAGCGAGAGAGCTTCGATCAAACAGGAGTGAAACTCAACTTTTAAACGGCGTAAAAGAAAATAACGTTATCATTACAAAAAGTTCCTCTTCTTAGCAACTACTTTTACACTATATACCGTCTAAGAAAAAATTCACCGTTTCCCCTATACACATAAATTCATTCACCAACACAACGCTAAAGAAAAACTTATTACACTTCCCATTTGTAACAAGAACACGAAAGCCAACTATGAACACACAAAATATTTATTTCCCTCGGTTGAACGAAAAGCATTGATCCACATCACTGCAGACAAAACAAAAACAAAATTCCAAGAGCCCCCGATAAATTAAATACTTAACCTATACTTTGATATTTTCAACTTACACATGGAATTCCGAAAAACAAAACTTTCAAACGCCTATAACTATTAACACTTAACCCAAACACTCAATCTCAGCATTATCACAACCTCAATCAATTTCTATATATTTATATTATATTTACCACTTATTCTAACACTTCTTTAATTTACCCTGTAAAGTAAATGGAGTAGCTAAAAAAGCATAACTCCCAGAAAATAAAAAAAATGGAGTAGCTAAAAAAGCATAACTCCCAATATATATCAATTTTAAAAACACAATACCTTTTTAAACCGGCTGCGCCAATTGTCGTGTCCCAATAATAAAACTCACGAATCAATAAAACAATAAATCTTTACATCAAAGAAAACACACGAGTTGCAATTAAAACAATACTTTATTAAAACGAGAACTGACCTAACTTAATGTCAATCCAACTAAGCTACCTGGCGCTTAGGTAACCTGAACCGACTCTAATCACGATAAGACTGTACACTTTACGGCACTCGCCAGTCCAGTCATTGGTCTTTTATGCACCAATATTCGGAAGTAGACTTTACTTAACAACGCGGATGTAAACAAACGACAACAACCTTGCCGTTTGTTCTACCGGTTGCAGCACCTGAGTCGCTCAGTAGTAAACAATCGCTTTACATAATAATTACCATGCGAGGTTAATTATTATTGTAATCGTCGATTGCTCCACTAAGCGCTCATCGCAGCCAGCTGTTGAGCTAATCAGCAAAATAACCGACAGTTGCAGAACAGTACCATGCGAGGTTAATGTTTAGCAATTGCTAATTATTTCACTAAAATGCGCCCTTGGCTGCTGGAAGAATCTTCCGTATATTGGGCCATAACATTAGTGTAAAGAATATTATTACTTGTCCATTGAAATGAGCCGGGTTTTCTTTTAAAGTTAATACAATCCCTGATAATTTTGCATTTGAATATTCTTAATTTTTCCATCTGAGCCGAACTTATGCTATTCCAAATTGGAAATGCATTACTCAGAATTGGTCTAACATTTGCTTGTAGAGGACGATTTTAAACTTTGTTGCTTAATTAGAGTTGGGTTCAAAGGATCTTTTAAGCGCACAATAACAATGTTTTGCTTTATTAATTGTATATTCGATGTGTTTGTACAAGAAAATATTGTCAGTGAATATAATACCTAGATATTTAATTTTGTTTTTAACCGGGACATTATGGTTATTTAGTTTTAGATGGATATTTTGAAGACCGGTTCAAGCGTTTGGTGGAAAATTTCTTTTCCTACCTTTAAAAAGAATTGCCCTTCATTTCCAGGTGTCCAGGTATTTTGAAAAAGTTATTACATATCTGTTTAGTTCTGCCTTTCGGACGTGCTTTTTGGGTCCAGCTACCCTTGCTATCATTACCCTACCACCGAGTAAGGAGCCTTGAGAGACCCCCTGCTACAATATCAAAAGCTTCAGAAAGTACGTCCTGCATTCTGACGGGAAATGATCTATTTGTTAGATAATTATAAATGATTCCACAGATATGATTATGGAACCCGAACAGTTTTTTTCATTTTATAGATAAGTTCCTCTATCCACACCGTGTCAAAAGCATTTTTAACGTCTAATGAATAGGCTAGGGTAGGTTTTCTGTTTTTCTACTTTCCCCATTAGAACGGTTAGGGCATGTGTAGTGGAGTCTTGTCTCATGAACCCAAATTTATGTTGGCTTCTTTCAATGGCTTCATTTCTTCATCTCTTGATAACTTGTCGTCATTGTAGTTTTTGTTCTTGGTTGAATGTCCGAGTATATTTGCAGAATTTGTAGCAATAATCTTGTTTGACGTTGTGGCTTGGTCTATTTGTGATTCTTGAGTCATATCAGGGTTTTGCAGAGCTTGAGCTGGTTTCGGTGGGTTTAATTGTCGTTTTATGTTTTTTCTTCTTCAGTCTCTTAAATCTCTTAAATTTTTGTATAACATTTTCCTTAATATTTTCCTTCACAATGTTTGTGGGCCGTGGGGGAGGGGGGAAGGGGAGTTCGTAGTAGTGGATGATGAGCTGAGATAGTCTTTCTCACTGTTTTGGCCCGTCTCGTTGACATTGGACGGAACACTTTTTTAATACAATCAGTCATAAACTGAACTGACTTTACAAAAATTTATTTATCTTAATAAATTATATTTTTCTTATTGTTGTTTTTATTTTATACACTTTAAAGGCTCTTAACATCAGGGGGATGACGCTCACTTCACAATCACTTAAAGTTTTATTTTAATTTTCTACTTGGAAGATGTTAATTCAATTTATTTTAATTTTATTTCACTTCATTTGTTTTCTTTGCTATTTTATTTCTTTGCTATTTTATTTCACTTCATTTGTTTTCTTTGCTATTATTTTTTTAGCTGTCAAAAAAACTTGGCAAATAGCAACCCTTCCGTCAGCAATCTTGTTTGGACTCGTCCTGTCCAGTTAAACTTTTAAATTTACTTCCAAGAACACAATAACTTTGCATGCATGCCCAAAAAAGTCATACTGCTATTTAGTCAATTAATAGAAAAAAAACCAAAACCCAGAGAAACATTTCATTTTTATAGTGAGCGCGTATAGTGCGCGTGACGGTTGAAGTTCTTAATTCGTAATTTGGAAAAATTATTAAGGAGAAATGGACATGAAACAAACAGTTTTCTCTTCTTCTTTTTCATTTTGATAAGAAGGCATATGCAATTAGCTAATCTCCCCTCATGAGGACATTAAAAATATTAATAAAATCAAGTCTAATTTGGTTATGTTGAATATACACACTCAATGAAACCAAATTGGATATTGATGCTTTACATTATATTCAATCTCTGAGACAAACAAACGGATAGCTAATTATAAAGTAAGAGAAAAACATATACCGTCTACTATACCGTACACTACGCCAAGTAAAGATAGAAAAACAGTCATATAATATAATGCCGCCAAAATTCCTATTTTTACTTTTGGGTCTTGGGCACCATTACTCACGCACGAGTGAAACACTGAATATATAATTTAATAATTGATATTCTATTTCATGTAGACATAATTTTGTGTGTCAAAAAGGCGTAAGCTCGTTGATGTCAACATTGAAAAAAATATTGGCTGGATATTGGAAAAGTAAGCGCGCAGTTCGAAAGTTTTAATATAACCTTTCGAATTTAATATAATATTGCCTTTGGTAAAACACTTTTTATTAGTAATAACACTAAACGATTAATTTAAAAACATTTATTTCGAAGACACTTAGTTATTTGTTTTGTTTACAGTTCTTCCTCAGTTGGTAGTTGATAGCTCGGATCCGGATTTGAAGAATCGGATCCTAAGTATTTCGGATAATCTGGATAGCAAATTATTCGAATACTTTCAGCTCTAGTCGATATTGTACATGTCAGTGATATGGAACTTATGTTGGGCGAGTAGCTAAACGTTAAGCAAAGTTACATGTTGGATAATAAAAAAGAAAAATGTCTCCGAGATAAAAACTTATGTTATCTCATACTTAATTTTAGGGTTTTATATATATATCTACATATATAACCCATAAAGGGATTTATGCTAATACTAGATTACTCTATGCTTTAATATTTGACAATTAAAAATTACTGCCGAATTAATTAAGATTTTAAAACTTTTAGGTACGCCTTAGTCCTGGCACGGTATAAAATAATACCGGAAATAAAAACAAAAGGTCTTTCCGGATTACCACCAATCGTGCTCTTTATTTCGGAAGAATCTCATTACAGTTTTAAAAAAGGTGCACACTGGCTTGGAATTGGAACTGACAATTGTGTTCTTGTGAAGACGAATAGATATGGGCAAATGTCTGCCACAGACTTGGAGCTTAAGATTTTACAGACTAAAATTGAGGGAAAACTTCCATTTTTTGTTAATGCAACAGCAGGATCTACAGTTTTGGGCGCCTTCGACAATATAACGGAAATTTCAGATATTACACGAAAACATGGACTTTGGTTGCATGTCGATGTAAGCTATTAATATATTCAATACTGAAATATTTTATATTAAATTTTTCATTTTCATTTTCCCAGGCATGTCACGGTGGGGCAATTATACTTTCATCGAAAAACAGACATTTATTAAACGGGCTAGAGTCCTGTGATTCAATTGCTTGGAATCCACATAAAGCATTAGGTGCTCCGTTACAATGTGCTATTTTTATGACGAAAGAGAAAGAGTTGCTTTCAGAATGCAACAGTACAAATGTCAATTACCTCTTTCAGCACGACAAATTCTATGACGTATCATATGACACCGGAAACAAGAGCATTCAATGTGGGCGGAAAATTGACGCTTTTAAGTTATGGTTAATGTTTAAAGCAAGAGGCTTATCACACTACGGTGCACTTATTGATCATGCAATTGAAATGGCGAAGGTGTTCGCACAGAAAATTAAGAACCGAAATGGATTTCGTCTGGTTCAAGATAGATTCGAATATACCAACGTATGTTTTTGGTATATCCCAAAAGTCATGAGAATGCAACAAAAAGATGAGGAGTGGCATAAAAAATTGAATGAGGTAGATTCGGAAATTTTTCTTTTCATAATATTATTGTTAATTTCATTTTTTGTCTTCAAGGTTGCACCCAAGATAAAAGAAAAGATGGTTAAAGAGGGGTCATTGATGGTTGGTTACTCCCCTTTAGCCTATAAAAGTATGGGGAATTTTCTTAGGATGATATTTACATGTTTTCCGATTCTGGATGAAACTGAATTAGACTTACTATTGATTGACATTGAAAGACTGGGTGAAACCGTTTTCTCATGTGAAAGTAACGGATTTCATTAATATTATTATTTTTTAAGTGTAATATGCTTTTTTTAATTTTCTTTAATTGTTAAGGTTATAACTGTATGTAAGCAATATTTTTTATTTAAAAATACAAATTAAATCAAAAAAGAAAAGAATAAATATTAGTATGCTTTTAATTTATACAAAACAACATGTTAGGTGAAATAAATTGGAGTATCTCCAAAGTACTTACCCGACACACCTTAAATTTCTCATGTGAAAGTAACGGATTTCATTAATATTATTATTTTTTAAGTGTAATATGCTTTTTTTAATTTTCTTTAATTGTTAAGGTTATATCTGTATGTAAGCAATATTTTTTATTTAAAAATACAAATTAAATCAAAAAAGAAAAGAATAAATATTAGTATGCTTTTAATTTATACAAAACAACATGTTAGGTGAAATAAATTGGAGTATCTCCAAAGTACTTACCCGACACACTTTAAATTTCTTCTAGTTATCATCACCGTGGAAAGTTGGCATTATTGGAATAGAAATGGCATACCATATTTGTCACATATTAAAAAAAAGGTAGGTACTGTTGCCATTACCCTGTATCACCGAACAGCAAAAATCTTTCTTGTTATCACTATTAGCAATATGGTTCAGCCAACAAGAGCATCGTAAATAAATGCATATTGTATTACATACAGGGTTTCCCGCAAGTTATGTGAAACATGAAGGCTATGGATAAGTCATACTTAGATGAGAAAAAAATTTAATAAGTGGGGGGGGGGCGGGCGTGGGTGAGGGAGAATCCTAACGGTTTCCGAGATAACGGGACTTAAAGATATTTGGGTAAGTTTAAGTTAAATAAAAAACAAAATGAGTTTAAATTTTGACATTTTAATTTTGATGAGTCATAACTTCAAAACGGGGAGGAGGAGGAGGAGGGGGAAATTTACAGACGTTGGAAATGTCCAGAGATTATCAATCTATTTAATGCAATGATGTCATCCCTACAAGAAAGGATTTTAGTTGAATTTTCTTGCTGTCGGCGTTTAAGCTTTGGAGTACAATATGTAGTAAGCTGTAAATTTATATTTTAGTTTAAATTATTATGACAGGGTGTAACATTCAGAAGTTACAGGGTGATCTATGAAAACACATCCAAATATCTTTCAAGTCCCTTTTTCTCGGAAACCGTTAAGATTCCGTCTGCTGCCCACCCCACCTCCTTCTTTCTTAAATGTAATACTAAATGGAATAGCTGAATAATTTTGCTACTCAGTTTGAGTCTCGAATGGGGAAAAAATTCGTCCCATTTCGAACTCCACATTTCCTTCGTAAAAGATGACAATTTTATGAAATTACTATCGTTCTTTTGTTAAAATAAGCGAAGAAATTTAGAATAAAAATAATAAATTTACATCAATTAATTAATTTTAGAAGTCTAGTTTCTGCAAAATTTCATCTTTCAAATTGTTATGAACCACAATTTCAAAAGTTCCCTTAGATATCTCTACATAGTCCATTTAATTTAATTCTTTATTCGTGAACTACATAAAGAAGTGTTTAGATCACATGTAAATATGTTGTCTTGTCTACTGTCATGGTATAATTTTTAACAATGTGTGCCTTTCCAAAGGGCATTATCTTCACGTAAATATTTTGAGAAAAGTAATTAAAGTCTGGTGTGAAATCAAATAAATATCCACTTAGAAAATCTTTCTGCACTTTGGTTAGAACAAGACGATCAGTAAACTAGAGTATTGGAAAATCTTTTTAACTGGGCTATAAGTCTAGGGCAACTTTGCAAATACCCAGCTAGTCTTCTTTACACGCACCCTTCAAACTGGATAACATTACTCTTGATTTCAAAATTGATGCAAAATACCTAGGACTGATACGAGACTCCAAATCAAACTGGAGGATAACTGAAAATAAGCGTGTCAAGAAAGCGACCAGAGAACTTTTAGCAAAAGATGGGGATTACAGATGCTCTTCAAACAACACCAACGGCAGCAATGGAGATTATCCCTCGAGATCCATGGGAAATGTGTAGATGCCAAGATTGCGCTAAGACTTTGAGCGTCTGGCTTCTGGATAACAGCCGAAAATTTTTTAAAATTTTTTTAAAAATTTGTTATTGATGTATTCACCTTATGGTTGTGATTTAGGGCATTGGTACCTGAGTCACAACATCCCCCCCCCCTCCTGGGGAAAAGAAAGTTTTATTCTTTCGAGAAGAAACTTTCTTTCGTGTCCACAAAAAAAATATATATATATACATGTATGAATGTAGGTGTACATCATTACATAAAATTACAGGAATAAAGAAAAATAATTTTTTTTTTATTAAATCATAGTAGTAGATACAAAAAATGAAATTGCCTACTAGCACTTATAATATGTACTACGTACAATCAATTAATTTTATTTCTAGGTTATTATTTTATTTATCTCTTAATAGAAGGAGATATACCATTTGTCTACTTATATTTTATCTAAAAATATTATTAATGTAGTTACTTATTTTTTTTTTTTAAGTAGGGATATTTAAATAAAAATATGTTTTAATAAAAATCATTCTATTCTAGTCTCTGGGAATGTGCTTTTTTTTTCTTAATACATGTACATAAGTATTACCTAAACATTAGTTATAAAAATTGTTTTTGTTTTTTTTAGCTCTCTTTTTATAAATTTGTAGTTTCATATTCCTTTCATTATAGAGTAAATTTGATTGTGGGGTGAGGATAGAGATTATTGAAAAAAAAAAAAAACGATAAAAATTGGGGGAGTAGAGAGGATGCTGTTGTCCGTGTCTTATGTTTGTCGTAGTTTGTATAGTTTAGTGTTTTAGATTGGAAGCATGAGTCCGTGGGATGTATGCCCATATATAATTATAATATATATTTGAAATATGTTATCAATTTTCTGTCTTTTTTCTGCTGGGAGCAGGAGTTATTTTAAATCTTATTTCCCTTGGTGCAGGCGTAGGCATATCTTCCATTTCTTGTTCTGGAAGTGTATTTATAGATTCACGGGTTTTTCGATTGAATTTAATATACAAATAAACGCAGGCAAAAGAGATGATTAAAACAACTGTCACATATGATATTGTATAGTGGTGAATATGATGATTACTTATTGGATTAAGAGGAATTAATTCTTGATATTTTTGGAAACGAACGAGTTCGAGAAGTTTTTCTAGATCCGTGTTTGTTGTAATATTTAAGGGATTTGTTTCTATAAACGTTTCCATGGGAGAAGACGTCATATTCCGTATTATATTGGAAATGTTTATCGTTGGGATAAAATGGGAATTAAATTTGGTCAATTTTATGTTATGTCCGTGCAGGATGAATTCCTTGCTGCGAACATAACAACCGGGATTGATGTGCATTGTTCCTATTCCATGCAGGGTTTGTGAATTAATGGAATCTTCACAAATAATGTCTATGTGGAGGGATGCTTTCAGGGAGAAAAGCCAGGCGTTCTGCTGTGATAATTGCGTCCAATAGTAATCCTGTCGCAAGATCAGAATTTTACACTTTTGTGTTGTAGGTTCCTTCTTTAGTAGATTCACTTCACATTGGTTTGTTCTTGTATTTGTGCTTAGGATGGGGAATGAAATTTTGCAGTAGAAATGCGCATATGGTCCAACGTTGCGCAATTATGAATATCCTGAAGCGTTAATTCAACAAAATGTTCGCGATTGTAATCTATTAATATGTATTCATTTGCTGGTTCGATATATACGAATGATCCTTTAAGGAGTGTGGATAATGGCATTGCTTTGAATAATTGGCATGGTTCCTTGAATGGAAGTGGAATTCGGAGCTCGATAATTATTTTATTATTGAAAATATACGCTGCTATTGTACTCAATTTATAAATTTTTGATAAAATATTGTCTCTGGAATTTATAGGAAGCATCAGTGAATTTGTTAATTCTTGCCTGATCTTTGATAAAAGCTCCTCAATATTTTTCGGTGATACTAGTGTAGGATGGAATTTCCCATGCTTGGAATCTGTTAAAATATCTATTAATTCCGACTGGGTATTTTAGTATCTGAATGCCATTAACGAAACCAGGGAAATAAGTGATTCAATTTCGATGGATATTTTGTTATCCAATGTTCTGTTTTCCATTAATGATGTAGCTATTTGTACTGCTATTAGTTTTTTGTGCATATACAGGATTTCCTTCTGAATTGCGGCTTTTGTCTTATTAAGTATGTGGGCTGTTTCTTCTACTATTACAGTTTGGCTTTTCATAAGCGATAGGAGGGAGTTTTGGTTAAGGGTGAGCTTTAGAGATTGAGCCTATAGCATTGAAAAGTGCTCTTTGTTTTCTATTTTGGGTCACAAGTAACATATTGTTATATACTATGTTTGCTAATATAAGATTTATTTGTAACAACGTACCGTTACAAGTGTGGCTCAAGGCTGAGTGTTTATCCAGCTTCTGGCAGGCCGCTGTAATTTGTTGGGCTATGAACTGGATGTTGTTGAATTCTGATTTAAAATTCGCTAGGTCGTAATAGGTGACGATTTTCCATTCGTTGGTATAGAGGTTGGCTCTTCCAATTTCTTCGAAGTAAATGCCTGCAGTAGCATTTAGCTGATTGACTTCTATTCCTGAGCCGTAGACGAAAGGGATGAAAATCAAAATGAATGCTGTATGCATCATTTTGGAAGCCTGAAAGATGATATTGTATTATTCGCTTGGAATGAAGAGGATGATGAAGTTGTTGATATTACTCTGAAAAAAGTTTTAAGTCATTGTTGTGGACTCTTTTGTTTTTATTATTGATTTTAATAGTAGAATTTTCGGGGGAATTAATCTCCATTATCTCATACGGACCTGACCATAGTGGTGAGAATTTGTTCTCTCGAACTCTACTCTTAAGTAGGACTTTATCGCCTACCATAAAAGATTTTTGGACGGAGCTTTTGTCATATTGTAGCTTGGATTTTTCATTATTGGCCATGGCTATGTCTTTAGCTATTTTGAAGCTATGCTGTAGACGCGCTTTTAACTCGTTTTCATAATTGTCGTAATTATAGCAAACGGTTGGAGAAGATTTCAAATTGTTTGGAATTTCGGCTGGGAATCCGTAAAGGAGTTCGCGAGGAGTATAATTAGTACTCGAATGAGGGTTTGTATTGTATACAAACATGGCATAAGGAATCCATGTATCCCAGTCTTGTGGATCTTTTGCTACATAAGATCGGAGATATTCCGCTAAGGTTCTGTAACTTCTTTCCAATGCACCATTCGTTTGAGAGTGATATGGAGTAGTTTTAAGTCGTTTTATTCTTAGTAATTTAGATACCTCGGCGAACATGCCACTTATGAGGTTAGAACCTTGATCTGTGAGGATACTTTCTGGAATACCATGTCGACAAAATATTGTTGTCGTGAAGGCTTCCGCTAATGTCTTAGACTCGGTGTCGACTATGGGAATAGCCTCAGAAAATTTTGAAAGGTCGTCTTGAAATGTAAGGATGTATTTGTTTCCAGAATGAGAATTTGAGAGAGGTCCTATCTGGGTACACTCTTTCAAAAGGTTTGGAGCTAATACTCGAGATTTTCATTGGAATTTATGGTTTCTGGATACTTTGTTCACCTGACAAAGTTTACATTTCCTTACATGCTTTACGATGTCGTCTGACATGCCAGGCAAGTAGAATTGCTTTTTGATTCTTTTAATTGTACGGGAAACACCTTGATGACCTCCCGTCGGTAATGAATGAAAATCCTTCAAAACTTGTTCGATGTCATCTTATCGGATAAATATTTTATTCCATCTTGATGGAGCTTTATGTTTATTTGTTTAGTAGCGAAGATTTGGACAAAAGCGTTTTTAATAATTATTAGATTCTGTGGATCTAATATAGGGAAGGAGATATTTATTTGTTTTAACTGATTTGCTTCTGTGTATGAGTAGATCTCAGTTAAAATCTTTTCGAGGTCTGATCTATCTCTTTGGGATCGACAAGGTAAATTAGTTTTAGAAATAATTATTATGGAGTCTTTTCTTTTGAAGAAGTTCAGTTCAGTTTCTGAAAGTGGGGATTTATCTGAAAATTTTAATTTCGAATCCAACACTCTTTCAAGTTCTGTATCTTGCATTGGCAAGATGAAAAATTTAGGATTCGCATACTTAGTTAGTAGGAGAGGAAATTTTGTCTCAGTTATTATGACTGAGGAATTATTTACAGGTGATGGAGTTGGGTTTGGAGTAGTTGCACTTGCGTTGGGTATATTTATATTCGCCTGAGCTCTGGCTTGATTTCTAGTTACCACATTTACGAAGGTGGTTGGTTCTGCAGGATCTTCGGAATTTTCCGGAATTTCTCTACTGAGAGCATCTGCATTTGTGTTGAGCTTACCTGATTTGTGGACTATCTTGTAGTCATATTCCTCAAGACGTATTCTCCATCTCATCAGTCTTGAGGAGTGGTCTTTCAGATTCATAAGCCATACTAATGGTTTATGGTCAGTTATAATTGTAAACTGTCTGCCATAAACGTATGGTCTGAATTGCTCAACTGCGAACACAATAGCTAAGAGCTCTTTTTCTATTGTTGAGTAACGAGTCTCTGCACCATTGAGAACTCGACTCACGTAGGCGATTGGATGATCTCCGTGATCATCAACTTGTGAAAGATCAGCTCCGATGGCGTAGTCACTGGCATCGGAGGTGACAAAAAATTCTTTACCGAAATCAGGAAAAGATAGAATTGGTGCTGAAATTAATTTATTTCGTAATTCGCAAAATGCCTCTTCGCAGATTGCGTCGAACTTGAAAGGCGTATCTTTTTTCAAAAGATTTGTAAGTGGTTTGGCTATCTTTGAAAAATTTGGTATAAAGCGGCGATAGTAGCCGACGAAACCAAGGAAGGCTTTAATATCTTTCTCCTTCTTCGGTCTGGGATAGGACTGAACTGTCTTGATTTTTGCTGGGTCTGGTTTGACTCCATTTTCTGTAATTATGTGCCCTAAATACATAATTTCTTTCCTTAGGAAATGGCACTTGTCGGGTTGAAGTTTCAAATTAAAATTTCGGAGACGGCTGAATACTGCTGTGAGTCTGGCATTGTGATCTTTGAGGTTGTATCCATGGACTACGATATCGTCCATGTATACGAAGCAATATATGCCTTGAAGGCCAGATAGAACATTGTTCATGGCTCGCTGAAAGGTTGCTGGGGCTCCTTTTAAACCAAATGGCATACGATTGTATTCGTAGTGGCCATAGGGTGTGCTAAAGGCAGTTTTCTCCCTGTCCTTCGAGTCCATTTTTATCTGGTGGAATCCACTGGCTAAGTCGAGTGTTGTAAAATATTTCGACTTCCCCAACTGGTCTAATATATCAGTGATATTAGGCAGTGGGTACGCATCGCCAATAGTAATGTCATTAATACGACGAAAGTCTACCACTACTCTCCACTTTTTGTTTCCATTCTCATCTGGCAACCAGGAGAAGTGGAGAATTCCAGGGACTATGTGAAGGTCTGATGATGTCTGACTCAAGCATTTCTTGTATTTGCCTATTTATTTCAGTTCGGCTTGCTTCAGGAAGTCTATAAGGCTTGGTATAAATTGGCGGTTTGTCCTGGAGGGTTTCGATTTTGTGGGTAATCGCATCTGTATATGAAAGGAAATCCACTTCTATGAAGAAGAAATCGTTGAATTCCCTACAGATATTGCGAACACTCTCAGATTCCTCTGAATTACAGTGATCCAATTTTATAAGGTTTTGCAGTTTAACTATATTGCCCTTAATTGGATCTCTTTCAGAGTCTGTGGAGATGACCACAAAGTCGTCCAAGTCTTGTCATTTGTGTTGAGGATTAGGACTTTTGCCATACCGTTGACTGGTTCGGCTATCGAATTTCCAAGAAAAAAACCTGGCCTTATTTCCTTCCTGAAACAGACCGATTGATTTTGAATAGAAGGAGTTGGAATTTCAATGATGAATTCTGATCGAGCCGGAATTTTAATTTTATTTAATTTATCCGATTCTTTCGGATCTTTAAAAGGAAGGAGATATGATTCCAACTTTTGTGGAATTTGGGAGGAGTTAATCGACGATTCCGACTCGATAGAATTTGAAGGAGATAGAACTTTATTGAATTTCCTTGACTTCTCTTCTGATTTATTTCTGGAATTCACTTTTTGTGAATTTGCTGATGAAGGAGATAGAATTTTATTATATTTAGCCTTTTGTGCGGCTGTAGATGGAGATATACTTTTGCCTTTGTGCTTCATCTCTTGTGAAGTTTTCGATGGAGATAGATTTCCTTTGTATGTTGGTTCCACTTTACCTGGAACTACTGATGCAGGCAGTTTTTCATTTAAAAAAACTTTAGGATTCACTTCTTGTGAAGCATTTGGTGGAGGGAGATATACTTTTATGTAATTCAGCCTTCCTTGTGGCTATAGATGGAATAGATTTTTATTAGTATTAATATCGGAGAATGTTATCTCCGTATATAATAGGCTTTTTGTTTGAGACCTCTTTTGTGGGTCTTCGCTGTTCAAATAAACGTATGGATAATTGGAATAATATTCTTCGTACGGATAAGATTAATCAGATTCATTAACTTCTAGAGAAATGAATTTATTTTTATAGTCGATGTTCGCATTGTATCGAGATAAAAAATCATGACCAAGTAGGCCATCGTATGAGAGGATGGAGTTATTTCCCACAATTTGAAATGGGTGCTCTAGGATGGAGTTAAATTTGGTAGATTTCAAATTCAATTTTGCAAATATGAGTCCTTCTGTATAAGTGGACTCGGTAAATAATGTATTTATATTGCAGGCAGCATCTCTGTAGCAGATACTATCTGGCTTTAATGGACGGAGTTTAATTAAGCTGATCTCTGCTCCAGTATGAATCAAAAAGGTAAGTTTTGGAGCAGAGCATATATCAACAGGCAAAGAAAGCGTTAGTGAATTTTTATTTATTTGAACGGGGATACGTATTGATTTATTTTTGTCTAGTTTCTTGTCGATATTGCCTCGGGCTTTCGATGAATCTGTGCCGTTGTTTCTATCTGCGAGGGGTTGCCGAAATTGACCCCCCACTGCATCCAGTTTCCCTGCCTGGATGCCGATGGACTTTTGCTATTACTCCTCTTTGGAGATGGCGATCTAGCTGAGATATTGGCATTATTACATCTCGACGGTGAAGTTCGACTTTCTCGGAATACTGGCTGCTGCCAGTTCCTGTTTTGTGGCTGTTTATCAGCCGTACTTGTTTGCGGAGCTGTGTTTACTTTTTGGAAATTATTCCGATTTCCTTGATTGTCGTTAAATCGGGAATTATTTGCAGCTCTTGTCCTGCATTCCTCGATTGTATGTCCCATCCGATGACAATATCGACATGATGGGCCCTGCGACGGAGATGTGACCTTATTGAAATCTGGCGGGCGTTGTAATTGCGAGTTTAGCTTCGGAACTGCGTTGAAATTTTGTGTGGAGCGTTGTATGACTGGGCAGCTTGATGCAGCATGCCCCAGCCTATTACATTTGAAGCAACGAAGATTTGAATTTATTGTTTGTGCAAATGGAGTTTGATTCATCTTGTTTTGTGCATGGGAAACAAGTTGTTTCTGCTCTAAACGTGATGCATGCTCCAAGATGTGTGATTTTAAAGCAGAAAAGGATTTATCGGAATGCACTTTGGCTAAGATCTGTAATTGTGGATTGGATAACCCATCTTCAATTGCTCTCACAGCCTGACACTCATTATACCTTAACAAAGACCGTAGGAGCACCTTGTCCGTTGTATAGGAATGTGTTGCTTCATTTAGCTTGGACAGTGTTGTATTTAGTCTTTGAAGAAAGTCTTTTACACTTTCCTCTCTACCTTGTCTTGAATTATTTAATTGAGACTGTAGGGTGGATCTAGAGATTTTGATTTCGAAGGTTTGAGTTAACAGAGATTTTAATTCAGACCAATCTGATATTTGATTGTATCTGTATACGTCATATGCCTCTGCAGATAATTTACTTCTTATTAAGCTAAGGAGGGAGTGTTTTTCGTTTCCCGTCGATGCTGTTGCGTACATGTCATCATAACTGGAAATAAATTTGTGGAAATCCTTAGAATTTCCACTGAAATTGGGAATTAACGTTCTCGCGTCAGATAGGGAAAAATTTGATTGATCTCTGAAAGAGACATTGTGGTGATGCTCTGTGGAATTATTTGTAGTATTCGTTACATTTTGGAATCGAGAGTCCAATTGTTCTTGCAGCGCAATTACAGTGTCTGAGAATGATGTTTCCATGTTTATGTAAACATCATTCACGAAATATTCGCTATCTTTGTCGTTTGGGCCAACATTCAAGATTATTCGGTTATGTGTTTCTTCGAAATCGTTCCAATATTTGTGCAACGAGTTTAATTTTTGGTTTAGGTATGCCTGGGCTGCAGTTGCAAGTGAGTTATTATCTATCGATTGAATAATATGGGATAATGTTTTTCGTCTATCTTCTTACAACCGAAACCGTACTGTATTTGATTGCTCTTTGTCTGTGCTGTCCAGGTTATCAGCTGCAGTTGTTTTTTGAGAAGTTTTTGGAAGTGGGACGTAAAACGGGTTATTTTTGCGCTCTGTGTGGACTGATATGGATTTCAACCTATTAGACAGAGTTGCCTTTGTAAGATTGTACCAGTCCTCCGTTTTTTGTCATAGCATGACTGCTTAAAATAATCATGAGTTTCAGTAAAATTTTCATGATCTTGAATCAGGGTTTCAATTTTTTCAAATGAAGCCCATAGTTCTGCCAACTGTTGGAGATTTCCAGAAGTAAAATCTGAAGTCCTTTTAGGTTTATTCGCTCTGTGATAATCGGCCAGAATTTGTCTAATTTCTGCCATTTTTGGGACTTGTGACAAGCAAAGCTTATCGAAAGATTTGGTTTCTTCGGTCATGTTTAATTGATTTATATTTAGTTTGGGAATTAATTAATTAGTTATGGAAGAAATGTTAAAAAAAAGTTGGTTATACGTAGATAATTATGTTTAATTAAATTTTGTAAGAGTTGAGAAAAATACAGCGATAGGAATGTGAAGAATTGTGGAATTTCTCAACCAGGGAAAAGACAAAAAGAAAATTGTTTTATTTTTATTTGGTAGAAAAAGTCTTATTGTTTTTGGTTCCGTCTGTCACCAGTTGTTGTGTGTAGATATGTACATATGGTTAAGTGACGGAAAAGGTATAGACCGCAATGTGTGGGAAAAATAGAGCGAGATAAAGAGGAAAATTTGTTGTATTTGACCGTCTTACGAGGTTTTTGATTTATTTTTATTTCTTGGAGATGAGGGAGAGAAGTAAAAAAAAAATTTAAATAAATTACTGGGAATCTCAATGTATATATAAAAAAAACTGATTTTCACTTGTTTGTTGTAAATACCTCTTATTTAAATCCATATAAAAAGTAGGAAATTGAGTTTATTAAGAATAAGGAAGGTATAATGATAGGTAGGAGAACTATTGTGGGATTTGTTAGTAATAAGACGGTTAATTTATTTTAATTGGATGTAGGGGAAGAAAGAGAAAAAAAAGGCGTTTCTAACATATTTTTTTTTTGTTAGTTATAGCGAGAGAAGTAATAAAAAATCGCTCTTTCCAACCACAATCTTTCTCCTGATCGATAGGTATATGAAGCTCTATCGCAGGGGATCGATTTTTGGTTTATTCGAAGTCCTCTAGCCGGCAAGCTCACAAGGTCTTACCGCAGAGGTCGCTTCGTGGAAAAGATAGATTTCAACATAGGTACAATCAAAATGAACAAAGAGAGAGAAAGAAGGAAAAGAAAAATCAGAAATGTGAATATGAATTTCTCTAGGATTGCAAAATGATAAAATTATGTATTTTATTTTATTAAAAAAAAAATTCCTTTATGGTGTAGGAAAGCCTGTTGATAATTGTTTTATTGTTGTTATTTCTCCCGAAGTGCTAAAGTTAGAGATGATGTTGCTGTTTAGAATACTGGGAGTTGCTGGTATTGCTGATGCTGGGTGTTGACACAACTGAAGGATGGTCAAGGTGATGGTGCTGATACGTCGCGCGTCCTGGATGACGATTTCTTGGAGTCTTCCTTCTGGGAATCGTCTTGTTGAAGCAGGGATGAGGCCTCGCTAAATTCCCTCGTTGGAGCTGTAATATTTTTATTTATTTATATTTTTATTTTGTTCAATAGTACGTTCACGCTCAAGTCTAGGCTTAATTTGCCGCTTTATAGTTTTGAGCTTTTAAGGTAAGCAAGGCAAGGCTATATGCCGCTTTATTGCCTTAGCTTAGTTTGGTTGATCAGGCTGAAGATTGCCGCTTTACGATCAATAGGCTTTTAAGCCGAATTACGAGAAATGAATACACTTCAATGCAGTGATAATTCAAGTCTGATTTCTTTATTCTTTTCTTCGTCTTTTATATAATTGGTTTACATAGGTTCTTATGGAAAATCATTCCATAAGCAAGAAATAGCAATTTCAAAAATGAATTGTCCAATAAGCAAATTCATTGCTTTCTTACTTATTGAATGATCTTTTACAATAATAATTCACATAATTGTTATGACACACATTTTTGTCACCTACTTGACTTACTTGTAAATGGTGTCAAATTGCTGATTCTTAAGATTGTAATTTGTTTTCATAAATCGGAAGTAAATTGTATTTTTGTTAATTTTTGTTTTGCAATATGAGATATACTTGTTTACTAACATGATATGGCGCTTGCACAATAATATATGTGCGTACAATGATGTGCTCATATCATGCTATGTATGTATGTTTGTATATACGTGCATATAATGTTACAAGGTGATTAATTATCTTTTATTAGCGAGATGCGCTTTTTTTTTGTATGATTATTTTTAGATATTATTACATGTATTACATGTGTATACTACACCTCTACCCCTAATAGGAAAAAAAAAAATAAATTTGACTTATAGGATGAATTTATTATTTTTTTTTTTTATTAATTTTTTTTTTTTTTTTTGTGTACCTAACCAATTACTTATCTTGTTTATTTACGTATTTTCATTATGCTACATATTCTACCATATCCTATGCATTTTGTACAGGTATTACTAACTTCTAAATGCTATCTATTATGTACAGTGTTTATATTTAAATTAGGATTTTACATTTATGTATATTGGCTATTATGTCTATATAGTTAAGTTAGGATTTTACTTTTATGTACATCAGTTATCATCTACATTATGTCTGCATAATTTCAGTCTATTATTGTGTATGTTTTTAAGGTTATTTCTGATTTTTATTGTGGAATTTACTCCGTTTTGGTCTACTATTTTAAATGGACCTTCGTATGGACTTTCTGATTTTTTTCTAGTTCCTTTTCTTAAGTAAACATAATCATTTACTTTGAAATTTGAGGGTTCTACATTTCTCTTCTTTTGAGACTTTCTTTTTATTTTTGATACGTTCAGTGATTCTTTTGCTCTATCATGAGCTCTTTGTAATCTGTGTTTTAATTCATTAGCATAATTATCTATGTCATAGATCATTTGTTCATTATTTATTGTTTCTGCTGGTAAGGTTGTTATTTTTCCATAGACCAATTCAAATGGTGTGTAGTTTGTATGTGTGTGCGGTGTGGTATTATAGTAAAATATATAGTATGGTATCCACATATCCCAATTATCATTCTCTGTGAAAGACAAGAGATATTCATTTAATACTCTGTGGTTTCTTTCTAGAGATCCAAGTGTTTCATGATGATAAGGTGTTGAAGTTATGTGGTTCATATTAAATATTTTGCATATACTCTTAAATAATTCATTACAAAATTCTGTACCTTTGTCAGTTTTAATCGTTTTGAAGCATCCGTACTTTAGTATGAATTTTTCTACTAGTGCTCGTGCTACTATTTCTGCTTCTTTGGTTTCAATTGGAATCGCTTCAACGAATTTTGTGAGTTCACACTGAACTGTTAATATGTATCTGTAACCATTGGATATTCGTAATGGTCCTACTGTATCTATTGAAATAGTCTCGAAACTACTGTTTGGCGTATTTGTGATTATAAATGGTTCTTTGGTATGTTTTATTATTTTATTTCGTGCGCAAGTTTCACAGTTCTTCACATATTCTTTTATTGTTTTTCTCATATTTTTCCAAATGAATTTTTGTTTTATCTTTGCAATGCATCTTTTTATTCCAGCATGTCCTCCATACGGTGAGGAATGGTGTTGTTCAATAATCTCTTTTATTTCTTTCGGATCCGTTAATCTTTTTGGAGAGGTATATAATAATAATCTTAGTGGTATTGCCATATTATTTGAAATATTTTTATACTGCAGTTCATTGAACTTTTTCTTAAATCTGTTTGAATCTATATATTTAAATATTCTATCATCATTAGATATTGCTAGCTCATATATTTTATTCTTCTTCATCTTGAGTAACAGTTTCTCCAGGACTAAATCTAAATTTGTCCCTAGATTATCGCTGCACTGTATCGATACTTCATCTTCTTTTATTATTATTTTTGGCAATTTGTTTGAGCGCATATTTTCATTACTTTCATTTATATGAAATTTAATTTTTTTTACATTTCTAACATCTGAGATAGACGTACAATCCCATGCATAAAGTTGGGCAAACCTATCATTGGATATCTCTGTATTCTCTTCAGGGTTAATTTCTTTTGCTTTCTTTAGCATTCCTCTCGTGATTACATTTATATTTTTTGGGATCATTCCTTTTAAAAGGTTTGAATTTAATTTTATTCGAGATAGAGCATCTGCATTTGTATTCATTCTACCTTGTTTATATATGATGTCAAAGTCGTAATCCATTAGATCAAGTCTGATTCTGGTTAATTTGGATGATGGATTCTTGTGAGTGAATAAGCTAACCAAAGGTCTGTGATCAGTTACTACCATAAATTTTCTACCGTATAAGTATGGTCTGAAATAATTTATTCCCCAGTGGATTCCTAAAAGTTCTTTTTCAATTATTGCTTTGTTTACTTCATGTTTGTTGAGAGTTCGACTCGCATAGCAAATTGGTCTATCTTCACCAATTGTTCCTTGAGAAAGAACCGCGCCTAAGGCTTGATCTGAGGCGTCAGTGGTTAAGATGAACGGTTGTTCAAAATCAGGATATTTGAGAATTGGTGGATTGATTAATTTGTTTTTAAGATTTTCGAATGAGTTGTTACATTCTTCTGACCACTCAAAAAGTTTGTTCTTTTTAAGAAGGGAATTCAGAGGTTTTGCTATGTTTGCGAAATTTGGTATAAAGCGTCTATAATAATTGCAAAATGCGATGAATCTTCTGACTTCGTCAGCATTTTTAGGAATAGGGTAATTTTGAATAGTGTGATGCTTATTAGGATCAGTTTTTATACCTTTTGCTGTTATTTGATGACCGAGGTATATTACTTCTCTTTTTAGAAAATTGCATTTACTGGGATTAAGTTTTAGATTATATTTTTGAAGTCTTTGAAAAATTTTTTCGAGATTTTTGTTATGATGTTGAAGACTACATCCAAAAACAATAATGTCATCAACATATATAAAAGCATTAGATTCTAGACCACTGAGTGCTATAGATAACATTCTTTGGAAGCTGTTTGTTGAAATCTTCAAGCCGAATGGCAAACGTTTAAAGTGAAAGTGTCCTCGATTTGTCGAGAACGCTATTAAATGTCTTGAATTTGGATTGATTTCAATTTGGTGAAATGAACTTGTCATGTCTAGAGTTGAGAAATATTTCGCTCGACCTAGGTGGTCTAAGACATCTTCAAGTCTAGTTAATGGGAATTTATCATCAACAATTTTTTTGTTGAGCTGTCTAAAATCGACTACAAGTCTCCATTTTTTGGTATCATCCGTACTTTTTTTTGGTACTATCAATAAAGGTGAATTATATGGACTAGTTGACTTTTCTATTATATTATCCTTAAGCATATCTTGAACTTGACCATTTATTTCTTGTAACTGTGAATGCGGTAAACGGTAATTTTTGACATAAACCGGACTATTCTCAATGCAGGCTATATCTTGTTTGTAAAAGTTATTTGCTGTTAATTTTTCATTAGGCAAATGAAATATACCTTTGTATTTTTCACACAAGTGTAGTATTGAATTTTTAGCTTCTGTATCTAGACCTTCTATTTTTAATTGGTTTTTTAATTTTGCAAATCTGTTGCTAGAGTCTTTAAATGTTGTATTAAGCGGATTTAATACATAGTAGTTTTTTAATGGTTGAATTTCAGGCGTGAAATTTTCTAAATTAACTTTCAAATCTGTCGTATTTAAGATCTTTATGTGGGCGATGCCTTGAGCTGGGACTATTGTATTGGCAATGAATACTCCTTTGCAAATTTCTTGGTTATAAATTACACTGTCTTCCTTGATGTTCAGATGTACTGCCTTTATTACTTCGCATCTTGGAGGAATAGTGATATAGTTGTTAAAATTGCTTCTTATCGGTATTACTATTTCTTCATTCTGCGTATGTATGGCGAGTGTAAATGTCTCATAATCAATTTTGCATACGTATTTCATTAAAAAATCTCTGCCAATTATACCATGAGTCAATAATGGTAAGTTATTGTCTACCATGTGAAATTTGTGACTCAGATTAAAGTTTTCATACATTAGTTTCATGACTGTTGTTCCAAAAGATAATGTTTCAATGTTTGTTATGCCTGTAATTTTGCACGTTTCATCTTCATCTAAATAATAATCATTTAAATTATTTAATTTGCAGATAGATATGTCTGCACCTGTATCAATTAGAAAATTAATGTTTTTACCAGTCAATTTGTCTTTTAATGTTACAAAATTTGTTACATTATTGTTTAGTTGAAGAATTCGCGTATTTATATGTTTTTTTATTCTGATGCAGTACCTGGGCTGCTGTTGTTTGCTGTGTCTTGGATAAAATTTACTGTACGTTGCCTATTGTGTTGTGAGTGGTTTATTTTGTTGTTGTTCGAGCGTGTATAGTTACTGTGTTTTTGAAAATTTTTATTGGTGTTAAAATTTGAATTATTTCTTTGTGTATTATAGTTTCTGTTATTTGAAAATTTTCTTTGTGTTTGTTCACTGTTACTTTGATTGTATCTATTCTGTGTAAAATTGTTATAGTTACTATTGTTTGGAAATGATCTATAATTTCTATTAAAGAATCTCTGCTTGCTTTGAAATTGTTTATTATATGAATATATCTGTGGTTCTAGAGGTTTCTCAATTTGTGAAGCTAGTGCAGCTGCTTCAGAGAATTTCGTGCATTGCGCTGCAAGAATTGTTGGTTTGAGATTTTCATTTAAACCATTTTGAAAAATATTAAGGGCCAGTTTATCATTTAATTTGGTTACCGTTTCTCTATTAACTTCACCCACTTCTTGAATTTGTAGGTTATTCAAGTCATTTATTAGATTTAACACTTTGTCCGTAAATACTTTGATTCCTGAATTTCTTTGCTTTAGTTCTGCGAGTTGTGAATAAATTTTTTGTGGTGTGTTACCTGATTTAAAACTTGCTTTCAGTGTTGTCCTTAACTCTTTCACTGATATTGGTGTTGCCGCTGTGACCATTCTATTCTTTGCTTTGTGGGACATTCTTGTGTTCCAAACGAAATCTATTAACTCTTTCTTGGAGTCATCTTTTAATGTTTTATCATATAATTCTATGATTGTTAGGAAATTATCTAATTCCTTGTATTCTCCAGCAAATTCTGGGATTATTTTTAATGCTGTCACTATATCAAATGCAGCCATTTTTATTCTATTGTTGTCTTCTGTAGGTTCACAACTAGAATCTGAATCGTAGTCTAATCTTGTCTCGTTGTAGTTCTCCTCAATTTTCAAATTTATATAATGTTTTGCTTTCAGGTATATACCATTGAATCTTTGTATTGAAGTCTCTAAATCTTTACTCGAATATTGTACTTTTAATCGATTTGCTATAGATTCGAATTCCTTATGAATTTCCTTTAATCTAGTAGACTTGTTTAGGAGATTTTGAGCCGAAAATTTTCTTTGGGGGTTTTTAGTGAAAGTTTGGTGTAGTTTTTCTACTTTCTTGAATAATTTCTCGCAATCTTCCATCAAAATTTAAAATTCATCGTAAGACATACACATTTTTTTTTGTATTTATATATTTTTACTCTACACTTTAAGTAGATATCATAATTTATTAATCAAATTCTCTATATAAAAAAAAATCTATTTAAAATATAATTTCATTGAATATTTGTTTATACAACGTATTCGTAAGTACTTTGAACAATTAATAATAATAAAAAAAAATTTTTAAACTTTTACTACAGTATTCGAATATCGTTTCTTTAAACTCTTCTTATGCTCTTTGTAAAGAAAGTAAAGAAATTGAATTAGTTTAAGTAATAATATTATTAACATTATTGTTAATATTTGATTATTTTCTATCTTTACTGTGTCTTCTATGTTGATGTTGTTGACAATTTCCCCGTTATTGTCCGCCTGTTTTGACTGCGTTTTTCCCATTCTAACTTTTTGTAGCAATTAAGTTTCTTCTTGTAATATTCGTTGTATGGAACTATAGGTTGTTCTCCTGCTTTCTTGCTTCCAGCTTTTTCTTTATAAATTCTCCTCGATAGATTTCTTCTCTTTGTATTTGGCCGTATTTGTAGGCTCATATGTCACGGTCGCCATGTAATATTTTTATTTATTTATATTTTTATTTTGTTCAATAGTACGTTCACGCTCAAGTCTAGGCTTAATTTGCCGCTTTATAGTTTTGAGCTTTTAAGGTAAGCAAGGCAAGGCTATATGCCGCTTTATTGCCTTAGCTTAGTTTGGTTGATCAGGCTGAAGATTGCCGCTTTACGATCAATAGGCTTTTAAGCCGAATTACGAGAAATGAATACACTTCAATGCAGTGATAATTCAAGTCTGATTTCTTTATTCTTTTCTTCGTCTTTTATATAATTGGTTTACATAGGTTCTTATGGAAAATCATTCCATAAGCAAGAAATAGCAATTTCAAAAATGAATTGTCCAATAAGCAAATTCATTGCTTTCTTACTTATTGAATGATCTTTTACAATAATAATTCACATAATTGTTATGACACACATTTTTGTCACCTGCTTGACTTACTTGTAAATGGTGTCAAATTGCTGATTCTTAAGATTGTAATTTGTTTTCATAAATCGGAAGTAAATTGTATTTTTGTTAATTTTTGTTTTGCAATATGAGATATACTTGTTTATACTAACATGATATGGCGCTTGCACAATAATATATGTGCGTACAATGATGTGCTCATATCATGCTATGTATGTATGTTTGTATATACGTGCATATAATGTTACAAGGTGATTAATTATCTTTTATTAGCGAGATGCGCTTTTTTTTTGTATGATTATTTTTAGATATTATTACATGTATTACATGTGTATACTACAGAGCACTATGGCACTCTAAACTTTTCCTCTAAGTACCCTTTTTCGGGTACCCGGGCTTATTTTTTTTTTCGTTATTATTATTATTTTCTTCTTTGTTTATTTGTTTATTATTTATTATTATTATTTATTTTTTTAAGGCACTGATTTTATAGGTAGGAGCACCGCTGCCACCAGTTGTTATAGTTGTGAAATTCTTTTATTTCACGTGAATGTAGATGTAAACGCAGTCAAGGTTTTAAACCCTGGCTGTTAATTGATGGGGTGTACGCGGTACATAAACCACTACACCAGAAAATACTCTGAAAGGTAACGGGTTAATTATAAAAATGAAAAATGCCGATATCTGATTGAAAACAAACTGATTCATTTATTTAACTTGTTCCTCTTTATATTTAAAATTTATTTAAAGTAATTCTTGCTAATCCAGCATTTCCTCACTGTCGCAAGTCGTGCTTGAAAATTATAGAATTTGCTGATGGTGAGAAAATGCGTGATTGAAATTATCGAAGAATTCACATATGGAGCAATGAACTTTGTGCATATCCAACAAATTGATTGAATGACATGTAATAAGCTGTAAGTATGTGCTGACAATAAATTTGTTGGATATGCACGTACAATGACCTTACATTATTTTAATTCTAAGATTGTTCATTCTCCTCCCCGTTGAACACTCGTTCAACTTAGTTAGATCTGCAAGACGCGATTTGGACTTCTTGGTTGTGGCATCGGTTTGGTCACCCTTGGGTTGCAATACTTTGTTCTAGACGTCCATCCGAGATATACTGCTATGACAATGATTAGGCTCAGAGCGAGATAACTTACGCCGATATGATGAATCGCATCCGTGTAAGTCTGATGTGGCAGGACCGATAGGTTTAGCGACTTAAGTTGTTTTTGCAGATCTTCTAGTGATCCCAGTTCGCCAGAATATCGAGGGCTATCAGCTAGCGTTATTGGTCTCTGCTCGGGAGCTATGTTTTCGTAGAACAGCCCGAGCTTCGTATATGAAGTTGTGCCCATGTATCGTAACGTAGTCCTCCTTTATTACACAATTTGGCTTGATTTTTAGAAGACCAGAGTTATTCAAGACGATTGGGAAGACTTCACCATCACAGACTACGTTAATTAAGGTTTTGAACCTTAGAGCAAATATCCAGTCATTGGTGTTAGACAATTGTATCCAAATGGGTTGTTCTTGTACTTCAGTTAGTTTACATTGTGGTAGGACTGGGTTGTTGTTGAGTAGTTCGATCTCGCATCCGCTTATGTTGGCTCCTTTATGATATATTGGATGGAGCTGGTTGCAGAGATGGCGTGAATCTTCAAGCGCTATGCATGAGTACAGGTCTTGCTCTTTTAGGGGATAGTATTCATTTCGATGCGGAGTTACTGCCAAGTAAGGAGAATGTGATTCTATTGCGATGAATGAATTGTTGATACAAATAGGTATTGGTATCACTCTAAATAGGTCGAAATTCTCTCCATTTATCAATGGCAGCAATATTTGAAATATGACATGGTCATTAACAATTCCAGCCTTGGCCGTCATTATGTGGTATAATTCTAACACATTCTCTTGATTAATCGGAAGCCGGAAGTTTGGTGGCAAATTGTTTCGAATTATCATAATTTCTTGCCTTAGCTGTTTACCCGAGAATAACAGCGGGTTTATTTTTCCATGGCGAGTGTCTGTAAGTACTTCAATAATTGCTGATTGAAATCGTTGGAGGTTGCTAGAGACGAGTGACATTTGGATTGCCAATGAACTGAATAAATGCTGGATCTTGGTTTGCTGACCTTGTTCGTCTTCATTGTTTATTCGGCCGATTATTTGACGTATTTGAGCATCTAGCGCCTTGAACTTCTGTTCTGTCGGCGCTTGGTCGTGTTTGATGATGTTTATGGTTGAATCGATTACAGATGTTTGATTTTTCAAGAGCCCTAGGAGATGTTGTTCATTCTCCTGAACCGACTTTATTGTTCTGGACATTTCTTCTGCATATTGGGAATCGAGAACGCCGAACAATGCGTTCGCTATATTACCGACGACGTTGATTGCCCCTCTTTTTTGTCTGTCTAGGAGGTGTTGCTGCGATATCAACTCATTCTCTTTATTTAATTCTTCCAGTATATGCTCAAATTGGTGAACTAATTGTAGGCACGAGCCCTTGTTAGTTATAATCAATTGATTGCACAGGTGTTGTAATGCTGTGGTCCCGTTTTTTAGTGTGCTGAATTCCATCCAATAAGGCTGCAAATCGTAGTATACTATCAGCTTCCACTCAGTTGTTATTAGGTTTATTGTTCCGAGATTTTCAAAGTGCATGCCAAGTTGGGTCTTAAATTGGGTAACTTCAACAGGATCTCCTTTTATAACTGGGAGTACGAGGCAGGCAAGCAATAATGTTACTATTGAGCTACCTAGCGATGATCGTACTCTTTTTCTAGGTGACTGATTTGTTGTGGTGGGATTTTCAGCAGCATTGTGGTCTATACTGTGTCGTTTTGGAGGAGGTTGTTTAATCTGTTCCTCTTGATCTGCTAGGAATTCACTTGTATGCTCTTCTTCACATGGTAAAGGGGCGAGCTTATGTATTGCACGTCGTAATATATTCGTTGAAGTACGCACGTCGGCTACCCGTACTCGGCCGTCGTTGCCCTTGTGTACTTCTACAATCCTCCCTAAAGGCCATTTCATTACTGGTGCATTGTCTTCTTTTATCACAACTATTGTCCCTGGCTTAACATCTTGAGATGCTTGCTTCCACTTAAAACGATGTTGAAGCTCATGTAAGTATTCGACTGACCAACGTTTCCAGAATTGCTGCTTGAGGTGAGATACTGCCTTCCAGTGTCTCAATAGGTTTCGCTTGAGCATCTACTGGGGTGGTTAATGGTTCCCCTACTAAAAAGTGCCCAGGAGTGAGTGCTGTGAGGTCATTTGGATCTGAAGACATTGCCGTCAGAGGACGTGAATTGAGGATTGCTTCTATTTCTATAATTGCAGTTTCTAATTCCTCATATGTGAGCGATGCTGATGAGACGCTTCGTTGTAGCAGGTGTTTGGCTGACTTGACTGCAGCCTCCCACAACCCACCGAAGTGAGGGGCTCTTGGTGGAATGAAATGAAAATCGAGACTCTTGTTGCTACAAAATGATGTTATTTTCTCCTGAGCTGGGTCTGAATATATCTGATCCTGTAGTTTTGCTAATTGATTTTTTGCGCCTACAAAATTTGTGGCGTTATCACAGAATATATTTCTACAGTGTCTCCTTCTACCAATAAAACGTTTTAACGCTCCAATGAAAGCGTCGGTTGAAAGGTCGCTTACTACTTCCAGGTGTACAGCCTTTGTGGCAAAGCAACAAAACACTGCGACATAGGCTTTATGCGGTCGCTTGCCTCTTATTTTGTAGTGAACCCAGAGAGGACCACAGAAATCAACGCCTGAGTTGATGAATGGCCGGGCTGGTTGAACTCTCAATGGTGGAAGGTTGCCCATTATTTGTGTTAGCAATTGTGGTTTGCTTCTTGCGCATTTGACGCAATGTTGTACTACAGCACGCGCGAGGGTCTTACCTTTAATAGGCCAAAACCGCTGTCTTGTTTTGGATAGTAACCCCTGTGGGCCAACGTGGTAGTTTTCTCGATGCGTATCGACCATTAAGAATTTGGTTAATTCGTGTGCATAGGGCAGCAAGATAGGATGTTTTGCGTCATATGAAAGGATGGAAGCTTCCAAACGACCTCCTACTCGTAAGATACCTCTATCATCTAAAAACGGCGACAGAGTGGCCAATGAGCTTGTTTTGTTAACCTCATTGTATCGCTGTAGATGGTGAATATCTTCCTTGAATTCTTTTTCTTGCATTTTACCTACGATGAAGAATAATGAATCATCCATCTCTTTAGCAGTAAGTGACCTTCCCTTCATGAGTTTATCACCTAGTCCTTCACTTCTTTTGATAAATCGTAGAATATATCCAACCACCCGTTGTAGCTTGCGGAAGGAATTCTTGTGATTTATCTTATGTATAAAGTGGATTGAACTGTCTTCATCTTCGATTGGTACAGTTACAGGGAAAGCCGATGCCTTTCTTTCTTCGTTACACTGAGCACTCTTTTTATAAGGCGGGGGCCATATGCATTCGTTTCCATGCAGATATAGAGGGCCGTAGAACCAAAGATTGCAGGTTTTCAACTTCTCTGGGTCGATTCCCCTGGACAGAACATCGGCAGGATTTTCTTTGGATGGTACGTGTCTATATTGTTCGGGGATTGAAGCTTCTTGAATGGCTGCAATTCTATTTGCTACAAAGGTCTGGAACGAAGTGGATGTAGCGTTTATCCATGCAAGCGTGATCTCTGAATCAGTCCAGAGATAACTAGGTGTTTCTCTGAAGTTCAAGTCTCCTTTTACTCGGGCCATTAACTCTGCGGCTAACTTGGCAGCACATAGCTCTAACCGTGGGAGACTTAGCTTTTTTGTTGGAGCGACTCTTGATTTTGCACATAGAAGATTGACAATGATTCTTCCTTCACTATTGATAGAGCGCACATATATAACGGCGCCATATGCCTTCTCAGAAGCATCAGCAAATCCATGCAGTTGTATTGATCTCGGTACTTCAGTTGAGAGGACATGTCTTGAAAACTGTATATTGTTCAGTGTTTTCAGACTATCTCGAAACCTCGTCCATTTAGTGTAACGTTCGATGGGAAGAGCGGCGTCCCAGTCAAGTTTAAGCATCCACAATTCCTGAAGGAATATTTTAGCAGTAACTATAATGGGCGACAAGATCCCAAGGGGATCAAATAACCGAGCAATTTCTGATGCGACTGTCCTTTTCGTTACCTTATTAGTAGATTCCCAATTGCTTCTTACACAAAACTTATCTGTTTTTGGCATCCATGTTAGGCCGAGCGTTTTAACAGAGAGGTCCTTTTCATCTGTGAAGTTTAGTTGAATTTCTTGATCTCCTAAAGGTATATTCTGCAGCAATCGTGGATGGTTTGCGCACCATTTTCGTAGTTTGAAACCTGCTTCTTTGAGTACACCGATTAGTTGTGTTTGCATCTCGAGAGTAGTGGCGAGGGAGTTAGCGCCAGTCATAACGTCGTCTACATAGAATCCTGTTTGTAGTATTTCGCTTCCAACTGGATATTTAGTTGCTTCTATTTGGGCTAACCGTTGAAGACATTTCATGGCTAAGTATGGTGCTGCAGATATGCCATATGTAACAGTACATAGTTGGTAGCATTTCAGCGTTTGGTTTGGATCACTTCTCCATAAGATGGCTTGGTATTTTCTGTCTTCTTCATGTACCCTCACTTGCCGATACATTTTTTGTATATCCGCTGTGAATACAAAACGTGGCAAGCGAAACCGAAGAAGTGTGGTAAATCGGTCATTCTGTATTGTTGGACCTTTGTGTAAGATGTCATTTAATGAAATGTTTGTGGAGGTTTTCGTTGACGCATCGAAAACCACTCTTAGTTTTGTGGTGCTACTATCTGGCTTTATTACACAATGATGAGGAAGAAAGTAGTGTTGTGATGAAATGTGTCTTGAACTGACTTCTTCCATGTGCCCTAGTCGTATGTATTCGTCCATAAACTCGATATACTGTTTTCGTAAGTCTTCATTTCTTGCAAGCCTTTTTTCTAAGGCATTAAATCTTCTTAGGGCAATGTCTCTTGACTGGCCGAGGGTGCTTGGGTCTCCTGCAAATGGTAGGCGTACAATAAATCGTCCGGTCTCATCCCGTTGAAACGTTTGGTTGAAGTGTGCTTCGCATTGTTTTTCTGAAAGCGTGAAATTTTTTCTTGGAACTTCTTCCGCTTCCTCAATCTTCCAGAATCTTTCGATGGCCTTGTCTAAATCTACCTCAGAATCTGTACATATTCCACAAGTTGCCACAGCTGCCGTTGTACCACTAGTCTTGCCAGCTACGATCCAACCAAAAACAGTGTTTTGTAAGGTTGGCAGATTTGGTCCCAAACTGATTTGTCCAATAGATAAAAGTTGAAGATAAAACTCGGCTCCGAGGAGAAGGTCAATGCGATCTGGTTGATCGAATGCTGGATCGGCTAGTGCGATATTCTGTGGTATTTTCCAAGATGATGTGTCCATTGGTTGACTGGGTTGATTTGAAATTATATGAGTGAGGACAAAGGCCTCCAATCTGGTAGAAAATCCATTTATTCTGGAGTTCAATGTGGCACTTATTCTCTTCTGTGAGTGCTGCTTTCCACTTCCAATGCCTTGTATGTGCAATGATTCTTGCGTTGGGTTCACACCTAGCCTTTTAACAATTCTTGTGGTAATCAGGTTTATTTGTGAACCTGAATCAAGGATGGCACGGCATTCTATTTCCTTACCACTGTCACTCACTAATTTAACCCGTGCGGTACTCAGAAGTACATGATTCATCTTTTCTTTGTTCTTGTAGGCAGTTAAAGCAAGTGGCTGATTGCTTATCCCGATGTTAACTGAAGGAGAAGGGATGAACTCCTGAACGTTAGGCCTTAATTGATGATCTGCTGGCTTATTGAATGCCCTCGGAGGTTCAGTCATTTGAGTTTGCTCTATGTGCACTAGGGTGTTATGCCTCTTAGCGCATCTGGTGCATCCTCTGAGGGTACAAGTCGAAACCGAATGACCTGGCTTTAGACAATTAATGCACAGGTTGTGTTTACGTAGTAAATTCAGCCTGCAGCTGGGTGACATTCGCAGGAATCTACTGCAGTGAAACAGTTGGTGCTTATCACTGCATGCTGCACATCTTTGATTTGATGATATTGTTGATGTTAGAGTTTTGGCTGTACTCTGTCTTTTGTTATAGTCATCTGGACCCTTTCCCTTATGGCCCAGTGCTTCCAGAGATTGAAAACGAGTTTCAAGAAATGCCAGAAATTCCTTAAGTGATTGAATCTCCTTTGGCTTGGCTAGCGATTGCTCGTAAAGCTGGTGTGTGGTCTTATCCACTTTTTTGAGCAAAATGTGGAGCAGGAGTGGATCCCAATTGTTGGTAGGTATGCCAAGATTTTCCAATCCTAATATGCACTCTTACGTTGTGTCATGCATTGTCTTTATTGATGTAGCAGATGAGGTTTCTGCTGCATGAGATGACTGGTTTCGTAATTTGTTGATGAGTGCTGCGACTAATAATCTTTTGTTCTCGTATCTGTCCTGTAATAATTTCCAGGCGGTCGAGTAATTTTCATCAGATAGCGTAAAGTGTCTTACCAACTTCTCAGCTTCCCCCACTAGATTCATCTTCAAGTACCACATCTTTTGACAATTGCTCATTGTCTGATTGTGAACCATCTGAGAGAACAGATCGAAGAATTGTCGCCATTTTGCGTAGTCGCCATCAAACTTTGGTAGCGTTATTTTTGGTAAACTTGCAATAGCTGTATTAGATGCTGGAGCCTGTGTTGATGGCAGTGGAGTATGGCCTTGTTTTTCTATTATTGCAGATAATTCGATTAAATGGCGATGCACAATGTCTTCTAGCTGAATATAGCCTTTGGTATCATAACCCAGTGTGGCGGGGTCCTCTACTAGCTCCCATATGGCGCTGTTTTGCTCTTCCACTTGGAACCAGTAGTGCTGAATTGTCTTGATTTTTAACTCGAAGAAGGACTGTGGATGTTGTTCGGGGTCCAAATTCTCGAGTGTGGCGAGTAAGCGATAAAGTGACTGAATTATCACTCCTTGTCTTCTCATTATTCTGGTTATTTCTGATAATGGCTTAGCAGATTCAGGTAAATTGCCTGCTACCAAGGGCTTGGGCATAGCTCCCTTGGAAGCACCTTTTGTGGTTGATTTATTCGTGAATTGGTTTTGTTGTTCATCGTTGGCCATTGAAATTAGTGGCTCTTCAGATGTTTGACTATTGGCGTCTTTCTTCAATTGCATGATTTGTTCTGTGAAATGTGCAACATATTGTTCATACAATTGAGCCGTAGTTTCATAGCATCCCGTGGTGAAGTATGAATGACTTATAGGCGGAGAAGGCAGATTTCTGATTTCTTCATCGATCTTCTCGAAAAGCGACCATGCTGCTTCTAGACGGCGAAGCCTCTCTTCATAGTACGTTACTGTTGTTTTCATGTCGAGTGGATCTTTATCGTAATTAGAAGTGACTTGTTTCACTCCTTTCGCATATTCCTTTTGCTCAGCGGCTAACTGATCCATATCTCTGGATTGCGTACCCTTTGACATGTTTCTTCTTGTAGAACTTGAAATTCTTCTGGATTGTAGCAAGCCGAAATCTCAGAAATGATGGTTGATGTGTTTAGCTGTGATTCAAGTGTTACACTTAAATCACGTCGGGGTCACCAAAAAATGTGAAATTCTTTTATTTCACGTGAATGTAGATGTAAACGCAGTCAAGGTTTTAAACCCTGGCTGTTAATTGATGGGGTGTACGCGGTACATAAACCACTACACCAGAAAATACTCTGAAAGGTAACGGGTTAATTATAAAAATGAAAAATGCCGATATCTGAGTGAAAACAAACTGATTCATTTATTTAACTTGTTCCTCTTTATATTTAAAATTTATTTAAAGTAATTCTTGCTAATCCAGCATTTCCTCACTGTCGCAAGTCGTGCTTGAAAATTATAGAATTTGCTGATGGTGAGAAAATGCGTGATTGAAATTATCGAAGAATTCACATATGGAGCAATGAACTTTGTGCATATCCAACAAATTGATTGAATGACATGTAATAAGCTGTAAGTATGTGCTGACAATAAATTTGTTGGATATGCACGTACAATGACCTTACATTATTTTAATTCTAAGATTGTTCAATAGTCGTGTGCGTGCCGTGCTCCGGGTGGAGAGCTCGTACAATTTTATAGTTAAACAAAATCCTTTCTTTTCACATGATTATTCATTTTCAACACAAAATTTTCTATTACAAATTTCAACTCTTATTCGATTCACTTGATAATACTATTTTAGACACAAATTCTTTTATTAAAAATTTTAATTTCGATGCAAATATCTTTATTTCCGTACTTCTTTCGGTGGATTTTAGAATCGACTCCTCGAGGTTTTGGGCAAATTGCACCCAGGTACCTATGATATTTTTAAAAGCTTTTTCCTTATCTTTTGCTTTCTCACGACGTTGAAATCGTACGTGAGAAAATGCACAAAAGTTTTGATGCAAGCTATATGCATCTATGCAAAACGGTAATCCGATATGCACTTGTGCGCCCGTCTTGAAATAATAATTTTAAGAGGGCGCGAATGATTTTGATAATTGTATGTATGTATGTACATACAATTAGATTGGATTAAGTAGGTAATGCACGTATGTACATAGTACATACGAAAAAAAAGTAAGAAGACACCGTATGTAGGTAAGTGTGCATACCGTGTGCCTGGAATGTGTGTCTGATAACAAAATGCAATTTATGCTAAATTGCATTTTGTTATAATATGGGAATGCATTTCTAAATGCATTTTAAATTTTGAATGAGATTTTAAATGAAATTAATTTTGATTTTCAGGGTCATTTCTGCGATACATCAATATATTGCATAGGGCAATATATTGATGTATTCACCTTATGGTTGTGATTTAGGGCATTGGTACCTGAGTCACAACAACAGCAGAATACTGAAGATCTGTCCTGGAGACTGTATACGGGGAGCTACGGATTACATTGTTTTGAGAAATAATAAATAAATAAATAAATAATTATTGAATCATTGTTATTGTTAAAAGCGCTCTCGATTAGCATTCCTAGTAGAGAGGAGTGGCATGTTAATCGCGTGGCAAATGACTCTAATTAATATGTATTTGCGGGCGGTTCGAAAATGGATGTTGGAGTGGGAGCTGGGATGTATTCAGCCCTCCCTCAAATACAGGAATAAGGCCGCCTACCGGACCACTGTAGGATATTCCAGGCGCAGGTTCTGTCCATTTACAAAGCAGCAAGGCTGCTGCGGACAACTTATGGTGTACTAGCGGTTAAGTCATCAGGATTGGTATTGACAGCCAAACTGCAATTACATTTATGGACTCAAGTACCATTAGATCGCACCTAGTGCTAACCAGTATTATCTGCTGGAAGCCTGGTCACAGTGACATACCTGGAAATGAGGCTGCGGATGCCCTGACCAGAAAGGATTCTGCTTTGAATATATGTTTAGCGGAGGAGCCCATAGGTCGGCCCCTAGAATCTGTGATAGAGGCCTGTACGCTGGCAAATCGAAGATGGGAAGAACTGACTTCATGCGCGGTTTTAAGACAGCTTTGACCCGAGAGTTGTCCTGTGAAGACTGAATCTATGCTGAGCAGGAACCGGACTTCTGTAAAGCTATATGGACCAGGATCAGGTTGAGAGCGTTCAGCACCTGCTGTGTGAATGCCCTAACCTTGTCAGACTTAGAAGAAATACGCTTAGTAGCTACTTTTTCTGCGAATGGAAGAAATTTGCAGACAAAGAGTTGGGGGACCTAGTAAGGTTCATTAACTCTAGTGGCTGGTTTCATTGCACCCCTTAACTCTTAGATATCTTTTCCAGGCGGTAGCATATTCCCCTCCTTACGCTACCCTTTTCCTTCCTCTCTTCGTTTTTTGTTGTTTTTTGGCCCCCCAGCTTCTATCGAGAAACCCCTATGAACTCCCCAGGGTTCCTGAAAAGGGGCAAAAAGATTATCTAAGTTTGGGAAGTAGCCTTCTGCTACTTCTCCATTAAGAAACATAAATTCTGAAAGAAAAAAAAAAAAAAAAAACAAAAAAATATCTATAACTCCAAAAGAGAAAGATTATAATTTGGACAGAACACGCACAAATTACAATCTTTTATATGAATTCTAAAAGGACAGAACAAAGAAAATATATATTTTTCAAGCAAGTCAAGTATTCCAATAGACAAACGGTATCTCGCGCCCAGCATTAAAAATATCACGCGATCGAAATTCCGAGTAAATTTACTCCACCGCAGATAATCTATAGCAACGATTTTGCCTAAACACAATACACGCACCCCCGTATGTAGTAAGCAGCACCGCTGCCCGAAGAGATTTCGGCATTCGTTTGGATGAAAAATGTTCGTCTGTCGGTGGCTGGAAGTAAAAACGGCGGCGATACCGGTAGGCAGGCTGGTGGTGAGTCGAGGCCAAAGAATAAATAACTAAAAGAAGAGACACAGAAAAGTGTTCCGATTGTTTTCAATTTAAATATATATGGCGAGAAAAGGAAGGAAACAAGAGGAAAAAAGAAAAACCAATCAAACTCTCTCTTTGAATATTTTACGAATAAGACAAAAAATGTGAAAGCGAAAATTACATGCAACGAAACGGAATGGTAAATGATTTATTTTCGTAAATAAGAGAGAATGGGCGGAGTTTTCCGATTTTACGCTCATGAATTGTTCCCGCGCTTTTGTGAAAACAATGGCCGGTTTCACAGTCGAGTTTAAACCAAGGTTTAGTTTAAACCATCCTCCAAGTTTAAACGTAGTTTAAACCAAATCGGGTTTCACAGTGCATTCTTTTAGTAACGTTGGTAGTACTGATTAAATTGTGAACTAAATTAGTTATCGCCACCATTGTGAAGCAATTTTTCAATCAAACAATCTGTCAATCGGAAAAAGTGAACATCAGAAAGTAAAAAATAAGAAATATGTAGTTATATTTGCTAATTTTAAATAAGCCAACATTCAAAAAGGATGCAAATTTTAGTATAAGTGAAGTTGAGCTATTGCCTTCCCTAGTGTATAAGGAAAGATATTAATAGTGCGCAAGAAAAGTGATAGATTCGAAGATAAAGTGACAAAATTCTTTACTTAAACGGAACCTAGCACAACGTCGCCCCACTCATTAAAATGATTAGGCCGATTTCTAATTACTGTCAGTTGCTTGAAAATTTCACTCAAAAAAATCATCTTCATCGCTAGAAATGTCTAAATCTAAATCCATGATAAAATTATTTTCTTGATACAAACAAACAATGCTACTGTCAAGATAAAATGTCACACTTTTTAAAAACTTTTATCTTGAGTTTAAACCGAGGGATGGCATGGTTTAAACTCTAGTTTAAACCGGGGTTTAAACCAAACTGTGAAACGCATTCGTCGAGTTTAAACTAAATATTTGGTTTAAACTCAGACTGAAACTGGCTCACTGACATATATAATATGGACTGATTAACTTTCTATTTCATTTGGGCTCAGTGTTAATGCCAAAAAAAGTTTTTACGCCGGCGCCAACATTGAAAAAAATCATTGGCGGGAAGTTGGAAAATGAGCGTGCAGCTGGAAAAGCGTTTATAATGAAACCTTTCGAATTTCTGCTGCATATCTAATGAATATATTGCGTTTGGTAAAACAATTTTATCAGTAATTAACATAATTTGTGGTTTTGGAAGAGATTTTGTGGTATGCACTCATTTTGAAAACGTTAAAGAAGCAATATTAAACAAAAACAAAAAACACAAGTTTTCCACCTTTTTGCTTCTTTTATTTAGTAGTAGTTTTTACTGAGGATGGCACAAACAGCCGAAACCGCGGGTTAGATATTAAGTAAAGTATTTTATATCTTGTATTTGTGGAAGACAACACCTAATAAATAAAAGAAGCAAAAAGGTGGAAAACTTGTGTTTTTTGTTTTTGTTTAATATTGCTTCTTTAACGTTTTCAAAATCAGTAATTAACCCAAATAATTAATTTAAAAACATTTATTTCGACAGACCAGCTTATTTATTTGTTGTTTACAGTTCTCTCTCAGTTGGTACTTGGTGCTTAGACCGAAAGAGTCAGCAATATAGAAGTGAGCCCACTTTTTGCAGTACATTTCTTTGAACGTAGTCGGTCCATATTATATATGTCAGTCAACTGGCTATAAGACAATTGTCCCAATGTTTTTCGCAGGAATTCTAAAGTTTGTTGGTGTAATCCCATGATATTTGAACAGCACGTTTTTCTGTTTACATTTGTTTTGCTATGAAGAGATTAAGTGGGAGAACTCGTGCTGGATTCTCTGATATTTTCGGGAAAAATAAGAATTTCATTTGAGAGGAACTTTACATCTCCTTTCAGCATCTTGTTCAAAGCGAAATTTATCTTTTTCTTAAAAATGGGAGGTAGTGTGACCCGAAGTACATTATTATGAATAGTTTGATAGGATTTTGAGGGATTTAATAAGATTTTGTCGTTCGGGTAATCCTACGTTCTCTCGGTTTTTGGTTTTAGCTTGTTGTCTCAGTTGCACTACAATAGTGTATAGCCAAGTTCTTTGCCCCAATTCATGCAAAAGACGAAAGTATATGAAATTACTTGTTTCATTCTAAAAAACACGAAAAATTTCCTATTTTGTTCGCCTCTGTCTCTACTTAAGGCCTAACCACAATGTGCATAAGCTTGCATATGCAAACCTTGAAAATATCACGAATGCTTCCTTATGCATCACTAACATTTGTATAGTATTTACACAAACTGTCAAATTTGCTTATGCAAAGTACGATCATGAGCGTACAGACAGAAGTTGACGAACGGAATTAAAACTTGACGAACGGCTTCTTATTCCTATTGAGGGTTGTTATTATGAAAAGCAATTGCTCGTGGCTTTGCATATGCTAGCATATGCACATTGTGGTTAGGCCTTTATCCTTATTTATACTTTGGTCGAGGCAGTAGATTTTGGGCAGGCGACGTGGAAGTGGTTACGTGCGTGAAGTACGCTTGAGAGGGAAATAGTTAACAGTTGGAAATTTTTCTTGTATTTTTTTCTTATTACTATTTATTTTGTTGTACTTGCGCGAAAGAACACAAAAGACATTTCACTGAAATTAAGAAAATAATTTGAATTCGGTTCGTGTTTTAAGAAAGGTGATCTACTTTCCTGTACTTGAGCGTAGGAATACGTTTCTTTTGGCTCCAGCCAAGTATTTATTCTGGAAAAGGAAAATAAGTAATATTAGTGTAAAGTTCAAGTTTTTCTTTGTAATTACCTGCACTGCGTAATCGTATTCACTAAGACATTTACCTGAAACTAGAGAATAATTTTAAGTGGAAAGTGGTAATGAGTTTTTTTAAGGTTTCGAGACCCGTACAAAATACGAGTCTACAGGCAATTCTCAACCTACTACATATGAGTAGAGGAAATTAAAAAAGAAGTACCGAGGTACTGTCAGTTGCTAGCCAAAAGCCGAAGAAATTTTTTGGGAGTATAGGTACTGTGTGTAAAGTGGTTCGATCAGCAGTAATAAAGCGATCTCGAAAGAGTAAAAAATTCATTACGACTTTCCACTTATTAGTTAGAAATGGGATGCCCTAAAATCATTTTAATTGTGAAGACAACCAATTTTCCTTAAAATGATTCACATATAGATTTTTAAATAAATCTATATATATCCACCAGCAACTTATTGGCATCTCAGTTCACTATAGTGTATACAGCAGGCAGTTTCAGGGTTCATTGCTGTCCTGATAAGATCGACCTGTTACTGCTGATCGAAACACTTTACACACAGTACCTGTTACGCGGCCCTTGACGCGTAAGAAAAGTAGCTGCAGCGGAGAGGGTCGTAGGGTGAAATGAGATAATTATTAGGGGAATTATTGGGCGCCACGTAATTTTTTTTTGCTATATGAGATATCACGAAACTCACATTTTTTTTCCTTCAGCGACTTCTCGAAACACTTATACTTCACACACACAATTTGAGAGCAGTATATTGGATAATATAATATTCAACTTTGTATTTCGTGCGTATAAGAAAATATAAAAATTAATACTCTTTGAACTACTTAACTGGTGGCAGCGTGGAGTGCCTGAAGATGTTATTCGATGTTATGCCGATTTTTCGTCGCACTTGCCGCTGGTCCAGGATTCCTACGCACCTTTTCCTCTTCTCCTTTCTCCGTTTTTCTTTTCTCTTAAATTCAATTCAATCTTCTTTACTTTTTAATCTCGAACAAAACTAAACTCAAATTCTTTTGCTTGTCACTTGTCGAAATGCTGTACTGAAGTGGACGAGCTGGCACACACGAGAGAACAACAGGCCAAAACTTCTTCTGATTTCCGCCAGTGGACGAATATTAGTGCCGTTTCCCAACTAATCTTTCTGTCGGTTCACATTAGTTCGTGAACCTTTGCGGGAACGCAATCCATATAGTTTGGTATTTTGGAGCGTTAATCTCTGTTCAAATTAATAATTTTTGTTTGTTTGTTTTACTTTTCTTTTAAATTCTTTAATGACTAATAATATTTTTGACTTATAGCTTATGCCACAGTTCCTCGGGACCATCGTACGCGCTTCATGTATCTTCATTTCTTTCTTTTCCCCTCTTTCTTCTTTTATATTTATTTTGTGCGTTTGGAATCTTGGAACAACCTGTAAAGTTTTGAAATAGTTTAAACTTAATACGATAGCAACCTCCATGCTGCCAAAGCATCTACTTGATAACATTAACTACTCCAGTACTTCATTATACTACTTATATAGAGTCAATATGAGAACCATTTGCCTTATACTATATATCTCCTGATAAGTTTTAGATTTCTTCATTATTTAACTAGTGTATTTTTATCTTCATGTGAATGCGTGTAGTATTCCTTTAGGTTCTCCTAGGTACGGGTGCTCGAGCTACTTTCGGAGTGTATCCTTATGTGTGCACTGTGAGTGTATTTGTCCTTGGTTCCTCCGATGTGTGGCTATTTAATCTACTTTATGTGCAGACTCCAACTTTTGCATGTACGAAGGTACACCTCTCTGAAACAAAAAAAAGATCTCGGCAAATCTGTTGTTCATGATTTAGCAATGTAAACATAAATACGTAACATACCTATACTCCCTAAAAATTTCTTAATGGAATTTTTGGTTATCACCTTTTAGGCCAGACACTGACAGTACCTCGGTACTTGTTTTTAATATTCTCTGCTCATATGCAGTAGGTTAAGAATTGCCTGTAGACTCGTATTCTTTACGGGTCTCGAAAGAGTAAAAAACTCATTGCCACTTTCCACTTATTAGTTAGAAATGGAATGCCCTAAAAGTATTTTAGACAACATGCAGTTTCAGAGTTCATTGGTATCCTGATGAGATCGCCCTGTTACTGCCGATCGAAACAGTAGTAGCTATGTAGCGACAGCATAAATATAAGATTAATTAAATTTTGAATCTCGCGCTTGAGTGAAGTTAGCTCTAATCACACAATCGAAAACAATGAAGCCAAAGTTGTAAACTTAAATACGACATCAAAGCCTGTGCGTTTTTTCGGATTTTCTGACTCCTGACTTTACTGTCCGTCCGGTCATAGCGCACTTTTATCATACAAAAGTTTTCGTTAAACAATAAATTTATTTCTAAAGTTTTAATTAGTGCGTTTGATATTTATCACCCAAATATACCGAATAAGCACTACAAAATGGTGACCCCGATGTTTAAGTAGATAAACATTCCGAGTAATCTAACCACAATTTGTGATTTGCTAGAAATTAGTGGAGTACCCTCATAAAAAAATCAACTCAACGAGCAATGCAAATAAAAACCTGCATAAAATTACAACCAAGAGGCTCTAAAGCAATAGGGCCACAAGATCAATAAGCTGAAAATCATCAACGAATTGAAAGTACACCATGCCGAAACAGCCCCAGGCGACAGATATAATTCGTCCATTAATTGAAAATTAATCGCAATGCAACAACAATATCATCGATTCTAAAAACTAAAATGGAATGAAACTATACTGGAACCGAATTTCTTTGCTGATGCAAATATTTTTTCAATTTTTCGACGGATCTAATTCAACACGTGTCAACATGAATTCGCAGTCAGTCATCGATGTAGATAAGCTTTGTTCCATATATACCAATGTAATTTCAGATAATTCGTAAATTTTTGTGTTTTAGGTTCGTAAAAATAAAATATACACAAAGTACGCATCTGATACATTGGTGAGAACATAAGGACCCAATAGGAAATAAAATTAAAAGTAGTATAGCAGTTTTATCAGAGAAATAAAGAGACGGAATAAGTAATTTCATTTCAAGATTAAAATTTTTACCAAATTAATTAATAAAAAAAAAAAAAAAAAAATCAATTTAAAAACGATCCAATCGATTTACCGAATTTTTACCAACGTAACAAATTTACTGCACAACATAAAATTTTAATAAGATATAAAAAGGGTCCTATCGAATACGAATTAATTACGAACTTCGTATATAATGATCATATTTCTTTATTATAATCACTCCACTATGCCGACAGAAACAAAAACAAATACAGGTGAACAAAGTGAGGATCAGTTAGATTCGGAAAGAGACGACACACTGTCAAGCTTAGTAATTCTCAAGCACAAGATAATGCAGGATTCACGCCATATGTCGCGACATTAAAAGTTCTTCGCTAGACCCGATCTCTGGTTTATTCATTTAGAGACTCAGTTCCGGGTGAAGGGTATTACTACCTGTAATACCAAGTACGATCACGCATATTTACCATCAGAAACGATGGAAATTGTCGGGTTGTTTTAATAATAGTCTCGTTAATACATCGCTGTTAAAAAAGCTATGAATAAACAAGCTTCCAGTCTCTATACAATCATGTATTATAGCCATTGAAGATAGTCACAGTCAGAACGAAATCTTTACTATAGTAGATAGGATATATAACTCAATGTCGTCCTCAAAAATATCTGCTATATCTCAGAGTATTTCAAACATATCATGTATACCTACTCACAGTTCTTCAACCGATATGACACAAATGATTTAAAACTTAACTACACGTATAAAACGACTCGAAACCCAACAACCAAGATCAAATCAAAGAAGTAAATCTTTTCTAGAAACCAATCCCAGTCTAACGAAAACATTTGTTAGTACCATAAAAAATTTGGATATAAAGTCCACAAATGTCTAACGCTTTGCCATAAACATGGCAAACAACATGACTCAAAAAAACTAAACAGCGATTCAATTCCACGCCGCTTATTTGTTTTCGACAAATCGTCAAAGATGAATTATCTTATAGATACAGGCGCCGAGATATCTATCATCGCGAGAAAGATGTGCAATTGATTTTTCCATAAATCTGATTTCACTTTAGTCTCAGCAAATGGAAGCTCAATCTCAACCTATGGTGTTGAAACTTTATCATTAGACCTCGGGGTAAGTCGCCAGTTTACACACCCTTTTATAATTGCAGGTGTCGATTACGCTATTATTCGTTTTTTATACAAGTTCAATTTACTAGTCGATTTACGAAATAAGAAGCTGGTTGATCAAGTGACAGAACTATCAGTCAACTGATCACGCATTTTCGATTCATGCACCCCCAGACTCCTTTCATTTGAGGACGAGTTCGGAGCCATTCTTAATCAGTTTCCAGAACTAAAAAGTCCTCTTGATTTTAACACTAAGGTTTCGCATGATATCGTACATCACATACACGCTTAAGCGGCCCTCCCATCGGCAAGAGAAAGGCGATTACATCCGGAAAAATATACAATTCCAAAAAAGGAATAGCATTTAATGACAAAATTAGGCATATGTCGACCATCCAATTCATCGGTAGCCCCGCCATTACACATGGTTCCCAAAAAAGGATCCGGCGAATTTCGGCCATGTGGAGATTATCGTCAATTAAATACCGCCACCATATTCGATAAATACCCACTTCCAAATTTACAGGATTTTACGATGAATCTGCATAATTGTCAAGTATTCTCGAAAATCGATTTAGTTAGGGCATACCATAAGATATCCCGGTAGCACAGGAAGACATTTAAAAGACCGAAGTAATAATACCATTTGCCCTTTACGAATTTTTGCGAATGCCTTTCGGTGTGAAGAACGGGGCGCAAATGTATCAGCGTTTTATTAATGAGGTATTATCCGGCCTCAACTATACCTTCGCATACATTGGCGACATTTTAATAGGTAGTCATTCAGCAAGTGAACACAAAGAGCATCTCTGTCTTTTGTTTCAAAGATTAGAAAAATATGGCATCAGTGTAAACCCATCAAAATGCATATTCGGTGCCAAGGAATTAGATTTCCTTAGACACAAGATCAGTCATAAAGGGATTACTCCATCCACGGGCAGAGTGAAAGCATATAAACACATAAAAAACTCCAACGCTTTTTGGGCATGGTAAAATTTAATCGTTTTTTACCAAACATAGCTAAAATGGCTGCACCTTTATATGAGTTGCTTAGACACACAGGATCAAAGAAGCGCCTTAAACCTATTTTCAAATGGAATGATACACACGAAACGGTTTTCAAAATTATTAAATCAAGTTTACAAAACTGCACTTTACTTGTGCATCCCAACCATCAGCAAAGCTTAGCATCTGGATATATGCATCTGCAGATGCAGTAGGTGCCGTCTTGCAACAGCTTAATTCAGGTCAATGGTAACGACTTAGTTTCTATTCAAAAAGACTACAAACCTCAGAACAGAAGTATTCCACATTTGACCGAGAGCTATTAGCAATGTATCTCTCAATAACACATGTCCGATATTTCATAGAAGGAAAATATTTTACAGTATATACAGACCATAAACCCCTAATAAATGCTGTGAACTCGAAAATAGAAAAATCGCCTCACCAGACCAACCATTTGTCCTTTATCTCACAATTCACGAATGATATAAGATACATAAAAGGAATAAATAACATAGTATCTGACGCCTTATCTAGAACCCATATAGACACTATTGGACATTCCCCTAAATTGGATTTTCAAACTTTAGTTGAAGAACATACAGCCGATTGCGAGTTAAAGGACATAATCAAAAAACAAATTCAAAGCAACGTAATTTTTCATTTAACCTTAAAAAGATATCAATTCCCCTCGAAGATATTATGGAACTATGTTGAGTGATTGACTTGGACGTAAAGTCCCGACTGCCAGCATGAGCTGACAGATCACTCGACGGACAGCGTTGACTGCAGGGCGGCACGCTAGCTCGCCTCGGTTATTGACGGAGAGTGTGAGGAGGTTCCACGAAAACCTGCCGCTGCCGCCTGCCACATACAAAAAGAATTCGTGCCTACTTACAAAAAGACGCCGGCACACATTCGGTCCTGAAGGGACCCTTACATCACTTACTTACATCCAGTGGGAAGGCGCAGATGTTCTGCCTTCCATCGCCGTTGCCCCAACCTCCCTGCGATACTGCGAGCGATATTGTGCAGTATCCCTTGCTTGACCTGAAAAGAGAGGAATAGCGGACCTGGCCGACCATCACACATAGAGGGCTCCGGGAGTGAGAGGAGAAAGAAAAAACAGTCCTAGGACTCCATTACATTATAAAGACAAAATATCATTTATTGAGTCGGCTTATATTCACTCCCGTAGATCGATGGTTTTAAAGTATGGACAATTTCTTCATTATTATACTATTCATATTAGACAAGCTCTATGGAATCTGAGATTTTTAAGGGTGCGTAAATGATTATCTTGGAGGTAATTTCACAAAACAGAATGATAGCAATCCGATATGGCGATCGCTAGTATTTTAAAATTTAATTTTCCACGTGCAACGTCTTTCTACCGGAAGGACTACTATTTAAGGATGTAATGGTAGATATTCTATAAATTCTTGTCTCCAATTTGAGCTTAAATTAACCTTACATTGAGCCTATGTTGGAAAATATACCACAAGATTCTAAACACAACGGCTTACCACATGGCAAGTCTAAATAAAATTACACCGGACTGTGCTTATACGTTAAAGACTAAAATTTACTTACTTCCAGGGTTCCCCGACTTGTTAGAGCGCTCCAGCAGACGGAAGTACCTGAATGGATGAAAAAAGAAAATCTCCCGAAACACTGCTTGGTGTCAGGGATAACGAGTATTGAGTTCACTGAAAAAAAATATTTTCTTTTTTTTTCTTTTTGTGACAACAAATATATGTATGTAAAATTTTGTGGAAACAATTCGTTTGATCTGAGGAGATTAATGTATTAGATTTTCCGTCAGAGAAAGCAATGTCAAAAATTTTTTTTTTCTAACCTTAACTATTATGGTTTGAATCACTTGCGTACCCTTGTACCTATCTTCATGTGATCTTTGTTGTACTAAAACAACCAACGTTAGATAGATTAGACAAATTAATATGTTTATATATACACACAAGTACTTTGAAAAGAAATCTAAATGTTTCGTTGAGCAAATTCCTTCATCTCTATCTACATGGAATTAACTTAGTGAGAGATTAAAGATCTCCTCACGCCAAATAATAGTTCTATATCTACAGGCCATAAGTACCTGATAAAACTTAAATATTGTGTTATGAAAATTCTTTATCTATATAATCTATGTAATCATATGTACAATGTAATGATACTCTATAATTGTCTGTAGTATTATCCTAAAAGTTAAATATTTCTTCATGCCAATTGTTAGCCCTATATCCACCGGCCACAGTGATCTTATAAGAAGGTTCCATATTTCTTTAGTTCAAGAAGGGTTAAATATTTCAGTATGCCAAATAATATTTACATATCCCTCTTCAGGCTACAATTATCTTATAAAAAAATGAATATTTCTATATGTAAAGTACTACATCTATATCTACAAGTTACAATTACCTTGGCAAAAATATTATATTTACTTTAGGCAAATTGATGAGCCCATCTCTTATTCAATCCAAGCCCTCCGCGTGCAATTTTCAGAAATTCAATCCTTGTATTTGTGACGTCGGAGACGATATGAATTCCTGAGGTACATTAAATCTGCGTTTTCTCATATACTGTGCAATTGGGCTTTAGATATTTAAAGCCTTGATGATGTTATGGTCGTAGCGTATTGCATATAGCAATATGCTACACGTACTGCACGTACTGAAGCGTGTAGGCGGTGCGTCAAGCAAAAAAAAAAAAAACCGACCGAAAGAAATGCATTTCCTCACGCTGCAAATGACAGGCTGGTGATGACAAGGAAGAAGAAGACCACTTTTCATGTCGTATTGCTCGAACAAGTACGTGTGTGAAAGACATCCAGGAGAAACTTTTTGATCATCGAAAATCTGCGAAGACATCCTGCCAAAAGAAGGAATTTCCGAGTGGTGAAGGACAGGATAAAATTAATCTGACAAGATTGATAAATTTTCACTAGGTTTCGCTTGAAATCGTGGTAGTATAATTGAACGGTTGAACAGGAGTCTTGATGGATATTCAAGATCATATACGACTGCTTTTTAAAACCTGCAATTGAAAGAAATCAGGATCGTCCAAATTCATCCCGACAATACCGAAAAACTACATGGGGGAAACCTCATACGGATTCAATTTCCCGGTCTCATTCTAAGAGATTTAATAGAAACGAAGAGTTTGCGGCAGAAGATGTGAGAGCAGAAGGAGCTTTCGTTTTAGGGAAATCTAAGACTATTTAACGAACTAGGCATGCAAAACTCTGTGGACATCATCCGATCATTGTTGAGCAAGTAACACATGGCAAAATACGTGTAATTTGCATATCTTACTAGAATTTATTCCCCACGGAGAACTATTTTCCCAAATCTGTAAATCCTCGTATGAGCTCATTCGTCTATACATAGCAGAAAGATCCCTCGCCAGTGACTTCCTCTTCGCACAATGTCGGAGTCACCTGGTGAGATGTTAAACCAGGGAAAATCTTGTTATCAGTCGCATACCACATAAAAAGTGCAGACTTTGGATCTAGCAAATGGTTAAAGTGTGGCAAGCGAAATAGGACCATACGCGGAATCTTCCAACTATAAGTACGGTCTAGTTTTTAGCAAAGTTTATCGAAGCGATAAAAATCTGGACAGTTAATACTTTTTGGCTGTATAGTTCTTTTTAAGGAATTCTATGTTAACGTTGCAAGTCGAGACAGTAAATTTTAATTCAATCCGTTTATCTATTACGCCGTGGAGTTGAATTGTGAGTATCCTTTATTTATGTTACCTATTCTTTTTGACTTATATATAAATTTCGGCTCTGCCACGACTTGCCCGTGAGAAACTTTGCGTTATTGTTGTTTTTCTTTGCAAATGCCTAAAGATCTTCCAATTTAAAACTATATTTGGATATATGGGTACTTTCATGGTGTACCTACCTACATATATATAGTGGAATTTTGATTATTTTTTATTTTTGTTTTATTGCGTATATAATATAAATAGCTATAGTCAATTTGTTGAACATAGCACATCACCGAAAGTACTGAACGAAACATCCAGGAATTAAATCGAAAGGCAATATTTCTAGTGAACTGCAAGAGTATGGTTTTAAACTGGAAGATCTTCCCATACATAGTAGGCCGGATGTATGAGTGAAATAGCAATCCCCCATCAATAAATTATTGCAAAATAAAGTTTTTTTTTCAAGGAAATTAGTTAGCGATCAAGTGTAAAGAAATATTGTTTGGTAAACTACACGCTTCTGTCTTATATATTTACATTCCTCAATTTTTGTAAGACTTTAACAAAACGTTTTCGTCATGTAGCGGTGTCATTTCTAGTTACACAAGAGAGAAGTATCGTTTAAAGAAATGTTTATTTGTACCAGAATCATCAACGTAATGATATAACCAGATTTAATATTAATACCAATAAAAATTTTTTTGAATCTAGAAATCCCCATTATAGAAAATAATACCTTCTGTAATGTATGTATATATAAACCTTTCAATTCAAATTTATGTCACCTGAAATAGATAAGATTACATACCGAACCAATGCACTGTAAAGCCATTACCACAGACAAGGAAAATAAACAATTATCGAAACGATAATTGAAAGAAAATAAAAACAAAACAAATTGCTCGACCTTAACAGAAATTTGCAACACACGCAAATTTCGCTATGCAAGCAAAATGTTCAATTGTAATTGTGTCTGCGGTCATCGCTATAACAAATCAATCAATGAATCATAAAGAAGTTCAGTGATCAGAATTGTTGACACTGCAACTATGATTTATAATTTCATTTATTGCAATTTGGCAATAACTCCCCCCTTCTTTTTAATCTCTCACTAAAACAGCGGCATACTCTGCCATACAAAGTAAATCGGCATACTCTGCCATACAAAGTAAATCGGCATACTCTGCCTATAATTAAAACAGCGGCATATTCTGCCATTGTTCCGTCGCGGAACAATAATCGAAAACAAATATAAATAAAAACACTCACTATGTGTACATATAAAGTGCCACAGCAACTCCTGGCACTTTATAGGCATTGCCTGTAATTATTCGGGCCTCCTTTTTCTCCTTTTAGAAAATTTTTTCTTTTTATAAAGATACCTAAAAAGAAAACAAAACTAAATTAATTATAATACAAATAAAAAGTAAAAGTCTCAGATCATTCCGATCTGAGACTTTTTACATGAAAAGTTTACTCATCTAAAACCGTGGAATCCAACTCCCACGAAACACAGCATTCCTCCTCGAGAGCCGCAAAGCTGGAAATATAAACATAAAAATGCATTAACACAAATAAATAAATAAACAAAAATGAAAAAACTTACCATTGTTTACGGCTACTGCCGTCTCCAGTGACATTTGTGTCACAGGCAGCTGGTACATTATCTTCTTCTTCTATTTACCAAAGAAGATCTCCACTACGCCAACGACAACAAAAATCTCCATAGCGACACGCTGCTACTGCATAGCGTCAAGGCAACAGCGACCGACAGACGCACTGCTCCCATTGTATTCCCGGCTATAAATAGCGAGCTGTTGGGAATAGCAAATCACTTGCAAATTGAGCAGTCAACAAGACAGATCGGAAGCGCTAAACCGAAATTAAGTCTTGATTAGGAAGGGAAGAATTGAACCCAGTTTTTTATTAATTAAATATATTAAATTAAATTATATTTTTTCAGCACCCCCAAGGCTAAGGTAGTTTTGAACCTGGCAAATTTAATGAGCAGTGAATGAAGCTCATTCTGTTTGTACTTCATTTAGAGATTCCTTCTAATCTCGGTTTTTTATATTTTACAGGTTAAACGTGGAATAGTCGCGATTTATTTTGGATTTTTGAGTTCGTTTTATTTTCTTTTGGATTTTTTATTTTTGAAATTATCAGTTGAATTCTTATTTGTTTGGTTTTATTATTTTATTAGTGTATTATTTTTTTATAATTATCATTTTGTTAGAATTGAATTATTAGGCTAAGGTAAATTTTGTGAGAAATAAAAAAAAATATTGACATTAAAATTTTGCGTTCACCAGTCCTGTCCACCACACCGGCACCTCCCCTTTTTTATGTAAAGCCCATATTGGGACTTCACATTGGTCCTTCAAGAGCCGGATAGGACTGGGAAAACAAAATGGCGGATGTTGATATTCTAATTCTCACACAAAAGGGTCTAAACGACCAAATAGATAAAGCCAGAATTAACCATGGCAAGGCAAATTCAGAAACCAAACAAGGAAAGAAGTATTATGCTACTCGCATTCAATCTCTTGAAAAGCTATGGCAAGCATTTACAGAAACGCATATAGCAATCTGGTCAACCGAAAACGGCGCGGACAGCGAATATGCCGAAGGCAACTTATACGAAGAGACCGAAGAATTATATATCAATCTCATGTCAAAGTTGTCACAGGAGCTAGAGGAGTCGTTCCCAACGTTACCTCATACTAGAGAACAACCTGCAACACAGACAGTACGTCTACCAAAAATTGAGACTCGGCTTCCACCCATACAAATACCAATATTTGATGGCAATTACAAGACATGGCATACGTTCCATGATCTATTCAATTCGCTGATCCACAAAGATCCAAACTTATCAAAGGTTCAGAAACTTCACTACCTAAAACTTAGCGTTACGGGGGAAGCAGAACGCCTATTACGCCAATTCGAGGTAATCGATGCGAATTATCTCAAGGCATGGGAACTCTTACAAAAGAGATTCGAAAACAAGAGAGTACTAGTAAACACTCATTTAAAAACATTACTTAGTCAAGCACCTATAAAAGCCGAATCAGCTCACGCCATACGCTCCCTTCTCGATCAAACAGAAGAGAGTCTTCATGAGCTTCGATATCTAGGGCTTCCAGTTGAACATTGGGACGCCATACTGATATACCATCTTGTTCAACGCCTCCCTCCAGTAACACATCAATTGTGGGAGCATGAGCAAGGAACAAGAAACGAAATTTCCAAATATTCCGATCTGTCAACGTTTCTAGAGACAAGGTTCCGCACTCTAGAAGCAATCCAAGAGTGTCAAAATACTAAGACACAAGAAAATGTACGTCAGTACAAAAACCAAAACGAGGCACGTGTTCGTACTCGAGATCCCCGCAGCGGGTATCAAACCTCAAAGGCGCACACTAGTGCATCCCAAAGAAACTATACCAACAAAAATGCCTACACATTTTTGAACAAATCGCACACATGCTCAATGTGCAAGCAGAATCACACTCTTTTTCACTGCTCTTCGTTTAAAAAATTATCTCCAAAGGAGAGATTAAATTTTATAAATAATCACAGGTTATGCAAAAACTGCCTTTCGTCAGGACATAACCTCAATGGCTGCCCAAGCAAAAAATCATGCCTCCAATGCCACAAGAGGCACAATACTCTCATCCATTTAGAAAAAGAGAATTTATCAACACATAACCAAGAGCAATCTGAAATAAAACTTAAAGAGCCTAACGACAGTAATGAGCCAGTAACAAAGTCATTCTTTTCGACAAACGTCAGTAGGGCATTATTGTCAACTGCGTTAGTCGATATAGAGAGTCCAGACGGACAAACCCACACAATGAGAGCTCTAATAGACTCGGGCTCACAAGTATCGTTCATTACTGAAGCTACCAGTAAACGTTTAAGGCTACCACGAAAAACAACACACGTCAAAGTCAGCGGGTTAGGAAAAACTCAAACCGCCCACGTGACTTACTACTGGGAGCAGATGTATACGCCGAAATCATTGAGAGCGGAGTCATAAAGGGCGCCCCTGGAGATCCAACTGCTCAGCATACCCAATTAGGATGGATCCTAATGGGAAGTACAAGCAGCAAAAAACCCAGCACAGTTAAGACGTTCACTGTTCAAATAGAACCAGAATATCAGCTAGAGCAACAGTTGAGAAAATTTTGGGAGATAGAGGAAATCCCAAGGAAAATAACAAATCCCGATGACGAGCTATGTGAGGAAATATATACAGCATCACATAAGCGCTTGAAACAAGGTCAGTATCAGGTTAAACTGCCCTTCAGAAACCCAAACGGACCGGAACTTGGCCACAGCCGACATGTGGCATTGAAACAATTTCTCCAATTAGAGAAACGCTTTGTAAAACAACCTGAGCTGCACACACAGTACAAAACATGCATCAAGGAATATTTACAGCTAGGACATATGACAGAACTCAAATCAACCCAAAATTCAGCGGAACAGAACAACATCTGTCATTATTATCTGCCACATCACGCAGTCATTAAAGAAAGCTCGACGACCAAGCTGAGAGTAGTCTTCAACGCCTCCGCAAAATCAACAAACGGAAGGTCACTGAATGAGCAAATGTTGGCCGGACCAACAATCCAACCCACCTTATGGGCTACTATCTTAAATTGGCGCCTATACAAAATCGCTTTCACCGCTGACATAGAGAAAATGTACAGGATGATCCAAATGCATCCTGAACATACCAATTATCAAAGAATCCTATGGAGAGATTCACCAAAGGAACCGATAAAAGATTATCAGCTGACAACAGTCACGTTTGGCACTACGTCAGCTCCATATCTTGCCATCCGCACCCTGCATCAATTAGCAGACGACGAGCAAGACAAGTATCCACTTGCATCCCGAAGCCTAAAAAACGACTTTTACGTCGACGACCTACTAACAGGGGCACATGATACTAAAGGTGGGTTAACATTACAAACAGAAATAATTAACGTCCTTTCCAAAGGAGGCTTTAATCTCCGTAAATGGACAGCCAATCATCCGGAATTAATTAAAAACATTCCTCATCAACACAGAGAAATCAATTCTGTTCTAGATTTATCAGAAAAGGATACCATTAAAACTCTTGGTCTCCAGTGGCATCCAGCGCGTGACGAGTTTAGCTTCAAGGTAAGCCCCTTACTTCAAAAACCACTGTTTACTAAGCGGATAATCTTATCCGAGACAGCATCACTGTTCGATCCGTTAGGATGGTTGGCACCAATTATTATTATCGCCAAGATTTTTATACAAAATCTATGGTTGAATAAATATTCGTGGGACGAAGCCTTACCTGAAGCCATCACAATTAAATGGAAGAGATTCAGGGAAAGCTTAAAACACATCCAATCAATCAAAATACCACGATGGGTAGGTTTTTCACCTACAGCAAAAGGCATGGAATTGCATGGATTCTGCGACGCGTCAGAAAAGGCCTTTGCAGGTGTTGTATATTTAAGAATCATAAACAACGACAACACTATTAGCACTCATATATTTACGTCAAAAACTAGAGTCGCTCCAACAAAATCAATATCACTTCCAAGACTCGAGCTATGTGGAGCTGTTTTACTCTCCCGTCTAATGAAACAAATCAAAGCTGACATAAATATCGCAGACAGTTCCACTGTCGCATGGTCCGACTCAGAAGTCACCTTGTCCTGGATTCAAAAACAGCCATCAACTTGGAAAACATTCATAGCAAATCGAGTGGCAGAAATCCAGGAAAATATCCATCCTCGACTATGGCGATATGTACCATCCAAAAGTAACCCAGCAGACTGCGCCTCTCGAGGACTTAACCCGGACGAACTTGTCGAATCCAAGCTTTGGTGGAACGGACCATCATGGTTACAGCAATCCAGAGAGGATTGGCCAAAACAGCCCACGTTTCACAAGTGCTCTGAACTTGAGATCCGAACAGTCAAGGCATTGACTTGCACTGGCCTAGAAATTGAATGGTTAACAAGGTATTCCTCATTCCCTAAATTAGTAAGAATTGTCGCTTATTGCAAAAGGTTTTTTAACAACTGCAAATCTAAAAGCACAATTAAGCAGTCTAGCTATCTCACATACTCCGAATTACAAGAAGCTGAGAAGATTATCATATCCATTGTACAGCAGATAGCATTTCCAAATGAGTTCCATTGTCTTAAATCAAATAAACCAATTTCAAGGACAAGCCGCATTCTCACTTTTAATCCATATTTAGACCATAAACAATTAATCCGAGTCGGCGGCAGACTCGAAAATTCGATACTGACCTACAATCAAAAGCACCCAATCATCCTACCAAATGACCATCATGTGTCACGGATTATCATTAATAACATTCATCATTGTGCATTACATGGAGGTATACAACTTACCCTCAATTTATTACGTAACAAATACTGGCTGCTTAACGCCAGAAACACCGTTCGTCAGCAGTTACGAAAATGCATCCCCTGCTTCAAAACAAAACCAACGCCATCTACACAGATTATGGGAAACCTTCCATCATCACGAATCACCCCTGCATTAACCTTCGAACACACTGGCGTCGATTATGCCGGTCCCATTGACATTAAAACGTCAAAATTAAGAAACGCTAAAATCATAAAGGGATATCTAAGCATTTTTGTATGCATGGCGACCAAAGCCATTCACATTGAAGTCGTGTCGGAATTGACGACAGCGGCATTCATCGCTGCATTGAAGCGATTCATAAGCCGCCGAGTCTTATGCGCCCATATTTATTCCGATTGCGGCACGAACTTCGTCGGCGCAAGCAGGGAATTGTCTAATCAAATTAAAACCATTTTGAAGACATTTCCACATGACAGTTCTACTGTCACAGAACTAGCAAGCATTACGTGGCATTTCAACCCACCGTCAGCGCCACACTTTGGTGGATTATGGGAAGCAGGAGTTAAGGCAGTAAAAACCCACTTGAAGCGAACCTTGCAAAATGCCATTTTAACTTTTGAAGAACTGTCAACCGTAATCTGTCAAATCGAAGCTTGCGTAAATTCCAGACCTCTGTCACCGCTTTCCAATGATCCAAGCGATTTTAACATTTTAACTCCTGGGCATTTTTTAATTGGTCGAAATTTAAAGACAATTCCAGAACTGTCTATCACTGATAAAACAACTTCCCTCAAACGTTGGCAATATGTCCAATGGTTGACAGATCAATTCTGGAAAAAGTGGTCAAAAGAATATCTTCAAGGTTTACAAGCTCGTAAAAAATGGAAAAAACCAGAAGATAACCTCAAAATAAATGATTTAGTTTTAATACAAGATCATCATTGTCCAGCCACAAAATGGCCGACAGGTCGAATAATAAAAATCAACCCAGGCCAGGACAAAAGGGTCAGAGTAGCAACTGTCAAAACACAGAATACTCAAATAATTCGGCCAATTATTAAATTATACAAGTTACCCATTTAAACAAAAATATAATTCAACAAAATTTTTCACATTAAAAATCAAAAATAAATAACATCCCACACGAAGCACAAACGATCCCACACGGGCATAACGAAGCACGACATTTGTTTTTCTCAACACAATAACTTTTCGTAATATCAGTACCAAATTAAATAGTACAATATTACTAACATAAATAATAAATTAATACTACACCACAAATATATACATTTATCCCCGAATCACATTATTCAATTCAAAAATGAAGCGTGTGGGCCTTAATTAAACAAAATAAAGCAATACAACAGCAATACAAATTCATCCAACTTCAGCTCAAATCGAAAGAAGTCATCACTTGACAAGCACACATGAAGTAGATAAGACCGCCATCATTAGTTTTCTTTTAATTTGGTTAATTTTTTTTAGTTTTTATCATTTCTTTTTTGAGTTGTTTTTTTGGTTTATTATTTTTTGAAACTATGGACTCATTACCTTGCCTGGATGACTGTCTCTGGATCGATGACATTCCCGATCTAGAGAATATTCAAATAAGGGGTCCTTCGTTACCTAAGACTACTCCAATAAAGGATCAGTTACGAGCAACAGAGATGCCCAAACCACCAAGGTTATTCAAGCCTCCATTCGAGGCAGTCCCAGCTACCAAACAGGTACAGGCACTCGCACGAGGCCCAGGTATTCGAGTCCATACGACTCCATCTCGACCCCCAACTGGGACAAAACGCGAAAATCGTGTAGAATATCCCAGTTCTGCACCGAAAAGGGCACGGATACTCCCACAAGTTCCCTATTTCAAACCGCTACATGAACCACGTCCCAGCTCAAGTCCAAAACAAGCCAAAAACCCACAGGCAACAACAAGTCGAAATGAAACCGAAAAAAGTGCAGAATGTGTCAGCTCAGCGCCACGGGATTTCAAAAAACCACAACTAGCTGAGGAACCAGGTACCAGCTCACCTCCAAAACCAGTGCAGGCAAATGATGAAGAAAGGACACGTCCAGTTCCACGAACAGGAGTACTTTTCCAGGACGCAATTCTGCCTCCAACAAATTTTATTATTGATCCACTTCTGTGGAGTGAGATCCGCAGGCAGCCCATACCATGGGAAAAAGCCTTGACAGCAAGAAAATGCTTCAGGGTACAAACCGACGAAGGCGACACTCTCCGTTTCATCAAAACATCAAACGGAAAAATACGCATACGCCTACAGGTCAAGAAACGTAAGTTTGTTAAAAAAAAAAAAAGAACTCTTTCTAAATCATAGTAATAATAACAAAGAACACAACAGGACAAGGGTTATAGACAAATACTAACTTTATTTTTCAAACAAAATTTATTCAATCAAAATTCTCCAGCTACCTTCCTTTTTTTTTGAGGCGGGAGGATGTTCCGTCGCGGAACAATAATCGAAAACAAATATAAATAAAAACACTCACTATGTGTACATATAAAGTGCCACAGCAACTCCTGGCACTTTATAGGCATTGCCTGTAATTATTCGGGCCTCCTTTTTCTCCTTTTAGAAAATTTTTTCTTTTTATAAAGATACCTAAAAAGAAAACAAAACTAAATTAATTATAATACAAATAAAAAGTAAAAGTCTCAGATCATTCCGATCTGAGACTTTTTACATGAAAAGTTTACTCATCTAAAACCGTGGAATCCAACTCCCACGAAACACAGCATTCCTCCTCGAGAGCCGCAAAGCTGGAAATATAAACAGAAAAATGCATTAACACAAATAAATAAATAAACAAAAATGAAAAAACTTACCATTGTTTACGGCTACTGCCGTCTCCAGTGACATTTGTGTCACAGGCAGCTGGTACATTATCTTCTTCTTCTATTTACCAAAGAAGATCTCCACTACGCCAACGACAACAAAAATCTCCATAGCGACACGCTGCTACTGCATAGCGTCAAGGCAACAGCGACCGACAGACGCACTGCTCCCATTGTATTCCCGGCTATAAATAGCGAGCTGTTGGGAATAGCAAATCACTTGCAAATTGAGCAGTCAACAAGACAGATCGGAAGCGCTAAACCGAAATTAAGTCTTGATTAGGAAGGGAAGAATTGAACCCAGTTTTTTATTAATTAAATATATTAAATTAAATTATATTTTTTCAGCACCCCCAAGGCTAAGGTAGTTTTGAACCTGGCAAATTTAATGAGCAGTGAATGAAGCTCATTCTGTTTGTACTTCATTTAGAGATTCCTTCTAATCTCGGTTTTTTATATTTTACAGGTTAAACGTGGAATAGTCGCGATTTATTTTGGATTTTTGAGTTCGTTTTATTTTCTTTTGGATTTTTTATTTTTGAAATTATGAGTTGAATTCTTATTTGTTTGGTTTTATTATTTTATTAGTGTATTATTTTTTTATAATTATCATTTTGTTAGAATTGAATTATTAGGCTAAGGTAAATTTTGTGAGAAATAAAAAAAAATATTGACATTAAAATTTTGCGTTCACCAGTCCTGTCCACCACACCGGCACCTCCCCTTTTTTATGTAAAGCCCATATTGGGACTTCACAGCCATCAAAAGTAAGTTCGGCAGCGATCTGCCTTTTTTCTAAATAAACAGACAACATTTTAACTATTCATCATCATGGATAGGAAATCGCATTCACTTGGAGCAAGCTTATTACATGGCGACCCTGCAAATCGGACCACCAACCCTACAAAGCAGACCATCAACCAAGGCGAATAAACCAACCCTGCAAAACAGATCATCGTGTGACATCAGAAAAAGTAATCTTATTACATCAACGCAGAACAACGACCCCAGTATACGTAAGAAGAGGGCACCAAAACGTGTAATATGCCCTAAAAGAAGATTACCTGAAGAAACAACACCAACAACTGAGCACACACCCACTACATCATCATATATAGGCAAGAACACTCCAACATACATTCCGGCACCTAAGGCTCTGCAAATTACAATAATACCTGAGGAGTACATACCAACTGCACTAAAATCACCCGCAACAAAAAGCTCACTAAATAAATATACAGCCATCACACCACAGCAAGCGACACAAAAACTCTCCCTGCAAGAAGCACTACAGAAAGACCCCGCTGCTGGCCCAAAAGCGATAATAATCGCACAGTACAAAGAAAAAAGAAAAGGGGCGGTATAGCAGTAAAGTTACGACAACAAATAGCGGGGCTGTACAGGGTAATACCTATAACAGCTGATAAAAGCTTAAAAAAAGAATTGATTCACAAGCTCAGCAAGCTCAAATGGGAAAGCCGCAATAGAAAGAGGTAATTATGGCCCATAATGCAGCAGCAGCAGCGACAAGTCCGATGGTACAAACAATCTCCATTCATGATGTTCTTCATGTACCGACCGCAGTGACATTAGCAGTAATACTAATATTGATAGCAGTTGCAGTATATTTCGGAAAAAGACTTCTGCGCAAATACATAAACACCAGCATTCAGAGGAACGTAAACAATATGGCTAGCGTCTAATAAAATAATTCGGGTCTAGAGATTTTATAATAATTTTTTTTATTATATGGACATAGATAGCTTTTAAAAAAATGAATTTATATGGGTTTCTATTTACCAAATAATAACGACTCAAAAAGAAAAGCAAGCAGATTAACTGCGAAACAAATTCAATATAAAATTTATAGAACTAAAATCTATATTAGAAGAAAAAACAAGCGAAACACTGAACAATACAGCTGATTCAGAATCGGAAGAATCAAATCAAGAGTCGGACACGTTACAAATAAGAATAATGGGTACAAATACGTTTGATCTCGCTGTAGCGATTAAAATATTGCCAGAATTTGGAGGCAACACAAAAGAGCTCTCCAATTTTCTGAGCCCTGTACAAATGTATAGCAAGACGCTAAAAACTGAGGCGCAGCCACAATTGATAGAATTTGTATGGCTAGCACGTCTGAGTGAGAAAGTGCGAAGAAGATGTCTGCAGTTGTTAAACCGACATCTATAGAAGATCTAAAGAAAGCCCTAACAGAAGCTTTTAAGACAAGAGAAACCTCGCAGAACCTCCAACAAAAATTATCGAACTGCAAACAACAAAATATGAAAGTCCAGGACTTCTCGGATAAAATACTAGAGATAGTCGCGGACCTGAACAAAGTCCAGATAAGTGAAATAGGGGAGGAACATAGAGAGGTAATCTGTAAACTAAATGACAAAATCGGATTAGATACCTTTCAAAATGAGCTGAAAGACTCATTAAAACTAACCATCTTAGCCGCACAACCGAAAACACTAAATGATGCAATAAGCCTTGCAAACCAGATTGAACAACCTCGTGTTAGATGAAACAAGAATATTTAGTTTCAACAAAAATCTCCGTAACCTGCATCACGGAAGTAACACATGGGTGAGAGACTACAGAAATCGTAATGATGGAAATACTAATGTCAATAGGTATCAAAGAAACAATTATAACTACCAAAACAGAAACAATCATCGGAAAAATAGAGGAAATATGCATAACAATTACGATAGAAATAGCCAGAATAGAAATAATGGCTGGCAAAATCAGAACAATAGAGAAAGAAATTTTTTCAGAAACCCTCGGCAAAACCAACAAAGAAGGATAAATTTTCTACACGAGACAAGCAATGCACAAAGTCCGAGACGAAGTCAGCAAGAAACAGAATAAAACAAAAATCAAGAATATACAACATCAGAAGTTGTACAACAAATTACATAACGCTGACGGACAAACGCACCAACACAAAATTAAACTTCCTCATTGACTCCGGAGCAGACATCTCAATTTGCAAGACAAATTCGCTAACTTATGTAATAAACAGAAGTGACCAGTGTACGATAACAGGAATCACAAACAATGAAACGCACTCCTTGGGCACAGCTAAATTGCAGTTAGCATATGAATAACATGACATAGAACACAGGTTTCACATAGTGAATTCGCAAACACCAATCACCACACATGGAATACTAGGAAGAGATTTCCTAATGAAATACCTATGTAAAATAGATTATGAAACCTACACACTAACTGCAAATCTGAATAATGACGATGTAACAATACCCATGATAAACAGATTTAAAGATGAAATTACTATACCACCAAGGACAGAGATAATTCAAGCAATAACAATCAGCATCAAAGAAGATAGCATAATTTGTGGCGAAGAATTGATAAAAGTAGTATTTCTGAGCAACACGATCATACCAAAAAAGAGAGTCCAGCATATAAAACTGCTAAACACCAACAACCACATAATAACATTAAAACCATTTACAGCAAAGCTACATCTGCTGAAAGACTATGAGATCATAAGAGTACCAAAGGAAAGTCATATCATGAGAAAGATAAAACTAATCGACGATTTCACAAACTCTTAAAAGAACTCAAATTAGAAGGATTAGACGAAAATGCGAAGAATTCAATCACAGAGATCTGCAAAAAATATCAAGATGCATTTCATATAGAAGACGAGAAATTAACAACAAATAACTTCTATACACAAAATATAAGTACAATAGATGATAACCCTGTCTATATAAAAAATTACAGACTGCCACATTCTCAAGTTGACCAAATAAACAAGGAAGTTGATAAACTATTACGGAATGATATAGTTGAACCTTCAGTCAGTCCCTACAACTCACCACTCCTAATAATACCAAAAAAATCAGGTGATGAAAAGAAATGGAGACTAGTTGTGGACTAGATAAACTATAATGAGCAAAGTACTTCTCGACACTTGATATGACGAATTCGTTTCATCAAATAGAGTTGGAAAAAGACTCAAGAAAATTAACCGCATTTTCAACAAATCAAGGACATTATCAATTTAAAAGATTACCTTTTGGATTAAAGATATCTAGAAACAGTTTTCAGCGAATGCTTTCAATCGCATTAAGTGGTCTAGATGACGGTGCATTCATATACGTCGATGACATAATAATACATGGATGCAGCCTTAAAAATCATAATCAAAAATTAGGAAGAGTATTTAAAAGGCTTCAGCAGTATAAATTAAAGCTCAACCCAAGTAAATGGAACTTCTTAAAACCAGAAGTATTGTATTTAGGACATTTAGTGACAGAAAAAGGGATCAAAACAGATCCAACTAAGCATAAAGTAATAGAAACGTATGCTGTACCCAAAAATGTGGACGCCGTACGACGATTTGTAGCCTTCTGCAAATATTACAGACGCTTCATAAAAAATTTTGCAGAAATAGCACGCCCACTAAATGCACTCCTAAAGAAAAATACACTATTCCTTTGCACAGAAGAATGCAGAAAACCGTTCGAAATGCTCAAAACAAAACTTATAACTTCGCCAGTCCTGCAATATCCTGACTTTAGCAAACCATTTATCCTGACAACAGATGCTTCAAATTTTGCACTTGGAGCAGTACTCTCGCAAGGAGAAATAGGACAAGATTTGCCGATATGCTATGCAAGTAAAACACAAAGTAAGCATGAGTTGAATAAGTCCATAATAGAAAAAGTATTGCTTGGTATTCACTGAGGAATCAATTTCTTTAGACCCTATCTATATGGTAACAAGTTCACAGTTGTGACAGATCATCGACCACTCGTCAGCCTCTTCACACATAAGAACCCTTCTTCGAAACTAACGAGAATACGTTTAGACCTCATGGATTACGATTTTGAAATTTTGTATAAACAAGGAAAAATGAATACAAACGCAGATGCCCTGTCAAGAATATAATTGGACTCTGAGAAATTAAAATCAATGATACCAAAAGAAATAAATGTTATCACACGAAATATGATGAAAAAGCAACAAAACGGAATGGAAAATAGAGACAATATAGAATCAGGCCAATTCTATATATGGGAATGCACATCCATTTCCGAAATAAGAAACTTAAAAAATATACAATTTGACACAGCGTACGCACAAGATAATGCGAAAAATAAAAGTTTGCCACAGATAAATATAACAAAAAAAGGGGTAACCGTTCAGTACAGCGAAAATTCAATGTTCAACCTTGGTTACATCATGGAGAAGCTGATACAAAAATGAACGGGAATAATATTATAGAATTAGCACTCGCAAAAGACGATGCCATATTCAATTATATTAAAATAAATGAATTTAAAAATAAATTCAATGAGCTGAAGCAAAAGAATAAACGTGGTAAGGCAACACCACTAACTATACTACTTTTTGAACCCCCGATAAGGATAAATGATCCAGAGCAAAAGAAAGAATTAATCAAAGAATACCATGACAGCATGCATGGTGGACACGCTGGAATTAAACGCTGTACGTATAAACAAATTAAAACAAAGGTATATATGGAAAAACCTCAATAAAATGGTAAAAGAATACATAAACAAGTGTGATAAGTGCGCACAAAACAAATTTAAAAAATACACAAAAGAACCTCTAGTGATAACGGACACGCCAACAAGTAGCTTTGAAACAATCGCAATTGACACCGTAGGACCTTTAAGAATGTCAAATGGTTTTAGGTACATTCTAACGCTGCAATGCGAATTAACAAAATTTGTAGAGGCATACCCAATGGAGACAAAAGAAGCCTCCTCAGTAGCAAAAACAATTGTTGAAAGATTCATCTTGAAATATGGATGTTTCAAAACATTGAAGACAGACAGAGGTACAGAATTTGTAAACGAACTACTCAAAAATATTTGCAAATTTTTAAACATAAAACATGTCACATCCACACCGTTCCATCATGAAACGCTAGGATCCATTGAAAGAAACCACAGAGTGCTAAAAGAATACCTAAGATCATTCTCGCAAGAAAATAATTGGGATGAACTAATTTCATATTATGTATTCTGTTATAATACAACACCACACACAGATACAAATTATACACCATTTGAATTAGTATTTGGAAGAATAGCAACGCTACCGGCAGAAATTCTGAAAGACAAGGAACAGATAGATAGCAGACACAGTTATGCAGGAGAATTGGCAATAAGGTTGAAAAGAGCTCATGAAAAGAGCAAAGAACACCTAGAGGAAGCTAAAAAAGACCAAAAAAGACATTATAAACAAGGCTAATAGAATCATAGGTTACCTAGATGACACTAAATAGGAATAACTCAATAGGAATAACAACAGTTTAGGATAATTAAATAGATTAAAAGTAAAATAAATTTAGTCAATACTACAAATACACAGAAAAAAAATTTTTTTATGTACAAAATTTTTTTTTTATTTATAAGGGTAAGGATGTGATGTATGTATATATAAACCTTTCAATTCAAATTTATGTCACCTGAAATAGATAAGATTACATACCGAACCAATGCACTGTGAAGCCATTACCACAGACAAGGAAAATAAACAATTATCGAAACGATAATTGAAAGAAAATAAAAACAAAACAAATGGCTCGACCTTAACAGAAATTTGCAACGCACGCAAATTTCGCTATGCAAGCAAAATGTTCAATTGTAATTGTGTCTGCGGTCATCGCTATAACAAATCAATCAATGAATCATAAAGAAGTTCAGTGATCAGAATTGTTGACACTGCAACTATGATTTATAATTTCATTTATTGCAAGTTGGCAATAACTCCCCCCTTTTAGAATTATGGCACATATGTAAACTATGTAAACAATTAGTTTACATAAGCAAGCATGGGTCATTAAAATTCTTACGTTAATAAAATGCTTACGTTAATAACAGGACCAGCGAAGGACTGGTACTGGTCGATATTACGGCATAACCCTTTTCCAACTTGTGAATTTATCAAAACGGGATTGTCCATCGAATGGGGAGTGCCCAACGATGACCTAAAAATACGATTACAGCTGATGTCTCGAAGGCAAAAGCCTGGTGAACTATTCGCTAAGTATCACCATCATTTAGGGTTGCTGCGTGATCAGCTACAGAACGCCATGCCAGACCAAGAGTTTCTGGAGATTGTCAAATCGAACTTATTGCCTGAGATTCAGGAAAAAATATGCTTGCATCCCACCGATATGATAGGACACGATACGATACGAATTGCGACAGCTGGTAGTTGGAACCCTTACCGGAACCAACGGGTGCTCGAAGTTGACAACCTTCAGACCTTGGACCCTGAACTGGCAGTAGCAACAGGCAGTGACAACAGCCTAGGTGACGTGTCGAGCATTTCGGCCAAACACACTATTGTATGCTGGAATTGTGACCAGTCCGGTCACTTTTATCAAGACTGCAGGCAAGAGAGACAAGTTGTGTTCTGCTATGGATGCGGACGCAAAAACGTTTTCAGGCCTGATTGTCGCTATTGTAGACAGAAAAACTTGAAGACGGGTCGGGAATACCACTACCTCTTTCCGACCAGCGTCAAAGTCACAAGCAGCAACTGCAACGAACCCTCCAGTTCAAGCCTCGAACAAAAGGGAGGGTCCGCTCCCTTAGCAGACTACAATGACGAATCCTTGCGATGTCCCCTGATATCATTCAGTGATTCTGATATCAGTAAAACACCTGATAGTACGAACACTCCAAGGATAGAGACGGAGAACTTGATAGACTTCTCCGCAGATCTTTACGCTCCCATTTCCACTTTTGGGGAGCCCATGACATTATTAGACACTTCTTTGGAAGAGTCTTCAATTTTCGATGTCCCGATAACACCTACAGCACCTTGAGCTGACAAAGTTATTGAGCAGGAGGTTTGGCCTCATGGCATTTCTATATTAAAACGGCCACCAAGCTCTGTTATGACGAGTGGGCGTGAGCCTGTTTTACATCCGCTGACGCCGTATCATACGCGTCTGCAGGAATACAATGCAGCAAGAGACCGAATCTTCTCCTCAGTAGCGGAGTTAGCCGAAATAATGTTCCTTGACTTGGATATGAGACCGAAAAAGAAAAGATCTACCGTTCGTTGGCGGGAATATTGCCGACGGACTAGAGAGAAAAAAACTGGCACAGATTTCCGTGTCGATGCCAGACGACATTCGACCGTACGCCGAAGTAAGGCTGCTCAGGCGAACTGAGCCTGGACTATTTGATAGTGGTGCCACTGTCAGTATTCTAGGTCAGGGAGCTCTAGAGAAGCTTGCAGAAGCAGATGTCGAATGGAAGAAGTATCGGACACAGGTCCAAGTAGCAAATGGTGCCATGACGACTGTGCATGGACATGTGAATTTGGATGTCATTTTCCGTGATAAGACCCAAAACGTACGTTTTTACGTGGTTCCTGGGCTCACACAGGCACTATATCTGGAAATAGACTTCTGGCGTCTATTTGGGTTGGCTCCAGATGTCCTGGGTATAGTCGCAGAAGTGAATTCAAGTGTAATAGCTACCTCTGACACCGACTGCCATATTCTTTCTAGTCTCGATCAACAACGCTTAGAAGCCACCAAACAGCTTTTCCCCACTTTCGCCTCTCTAGGCCTGGGAAAAACATCATTGGTCACTCACAAGATTGAAACGAATGACGCAGCTCCGATAAAACAGCGCTTTTATCCGATATCGCCGGCAGTACAAAGTTTGCTGGATGCCGAATTAGAACGAATGTTATCGCTGCGTGTGATAGAGGAGAGCCAGAGTCCTTGGAGCTCTCCAGTTGTTCTGGTAAGGAAGCCTGGAAAGGCCCGGCTTTTGTTTTGACGCCACGAAGGTCAACTCTGTTACGAAGAAGGATGCCTATCCGCTTCCGCACTTCTGAGTCGACTTCCTCCGGCAAACTACATAACGAGCCTGGACCTGAAAGACGCATTCTGGCAGATCCCACTAGACACTGATTCCAGAGAGAAGACCGCTTTTACAGTACCTGGTCATCCTCTCTATCAGTACACAGTGATGCCATTCGGCCTATGCAACGCTCCAAAAACGATGTGGCGCCTCATGGATAAAGTCATTCCTTTCGATCTTCGTGAGAACGTTCTCGTCTATCTAGACGATTTATTAATTGTGTCATCAGACTTCGACACTCATCGTATGCTGCTAGCCCGTGTAGCGGATTGTTTAAGGAAGGCTGGCCTCACTATCAACGTCGAGAAGAGCAAGTTTTGCATCAAGGAGACCAAATACTTGGGTTTCATTGTCGGAAAAGGAGGTATGAGAACTGACCCTGACAAAATTTCAGCTATAGTTGACTATCCGTCACCTAAAACTGTTCGGCTGGCCCGACACCTACTAGGTATGGCGAGATTAGACGGTTCATCCCTAACTATGCTGACTTAACTGCCTCCATTACAGACACCTTGAAACACCATAGTCAGTTGAAATGGACACCTGAAGCCCAGACGTCTCTTGATCTTTTAAAGCAAAAACTTACTTCTGCTCCGTTGCTAGTGAGCCCAGACTTCACCAAACCATTCGTTATCCAGTGAGATGCGAGCCAGCAAGGTATTGGAGGAGTGCTGCTTCAACTAGATGACGATGGCCACGAGAAACCAATAGCCTATGTCTCGAAAAAGTGGAGCTCAGCACAAAGAAATTACACCGTCGCAGAGCAAGAATGCTTAGCTGCATTCTTGAGCGTACAGAAGTTCCGTCCCTTCATAGAACTCATGCCGTTTAAGATAGTGACGGATCATGCGAGCTTGAAATGGCTGATGTCTCAAAAGGACCTCAGCGGTAGACTTGCTCCGTGGAGTTTGAATCTTCAGGGTTTCGACTTCACTATCGAGCACCGAAAAGGTAGCCTGAACGTCATCCCTGATGCGCTGTCACGCATTCATTGTGACAGCCTGACCACAAATGAAGATCCTGACCCGGAAGTTGACCTTAGTTCGCCATATTTCAACTCGTTGGAATATGGGGAACTGAGGCATAAGGTTAAAACGACTTCTGGCAAACTACCAGATCTTTGTGTCAGGGATGGCTTCGTTTACATTCGGACTGTTCCGAGAACAGGCGATCCGATTCAGGAGGAAGAAGCGTGAAAGCTTTGGATTCCACGAGGGCTTGTCACCGACGTCATTTCAAGGGCTCATGATCCGCTACTAGCTTCACGCGGAGGTATCGGGAAAACACTGGAACGTCTGCGAAGACATCTGTACTGGCCACGAATGACAGTTGATGTCAGAAACTACGTAGGCCCCTGTGACGTGTGTAAGGAAACGAAGGCTCCCAATACTATTCTGAGACCACCTATGAAAGTCCAGTCTATGACAGAACGACCATGGCAGAAGCTGTATATCGATTTTCTAGGTCCATATCCTCGGTCAATGAAAGGAAACGTCTGCATTCTGATAATTCTTGACCACTTTTCAAAATTTCCAATTCTCAAACCTATGAGAAAAGCATATACACTCAATGTGTGCCAATTCATTGAGACGGAAGTGTTCCACGTGTTCGGAGTCCCGGATAAGATAGTCTCTGACAATGGAGTCCAGTTTTGCTCGACTCAGTTTACCAGATTACTGGATAAGTATGGGGTGAAGGACTTGCGAACGGCAGTTTACTCGCCACAAGCAAACGCCTCAGAGCGAGTAAACCGGTCTCTATTGTCAGGGATTAGGGCTTATATCCGGAAGGAACCTACGAAATGGGATGAGAAACTAAGCCAAGTAGCTAGTTCCCTCAGGAGCTCTTTCCACCAAGCTACTCGTTTTTCTCCTTATCGAACACTTTTCGGTCAACAAATGATTCAACATGGGAGCTCCTATTCCATCTTGAGGAGCCTTGGAAGTCTTAATGAGCCGTTGAGAGTAGATGCTGAGGACAAACTGAGATTGATCCGTGCGAGAGTGCAGGCAAATTTACACCATGCGTTCGAACAGGGTTCACCAGGCTATAATCTCAGGGCGAAGCCTGTTGATTTCAAAGTTGGTCAAGGGGTATTTAGAAGGAATTTTGCCCACAGCAACTTCCAACAGAAGACGAGTGCTAAACCGGGGCGAAAATTTGTTAAGTGTCGGGTCAGAGACAAGAAAGGAAACGCTTATTATGAGCTTGAAGATCTGCAGGGGAAACTGTTAGGATTCTATCACGCCAAAGACAGTGATCATCAGTCTAGAAATGTCGTCTATCTATTGTCACGTTTATTCCTGGTAGCCCTAAGAAGGCATCCAGCCAGCTTCACTGGTAAACTATAGGATATCGCGAAGCCCTCCTATTGCCCCGTCAATGGTGGGTGATATACCTGTTGGAATTCAATCTCATCAGCACACCTCTACCTCTTATGAGTAGATAACATTTTATAGTCCCTTCCGGATCGGCCTTATTAGCAGGATGTTTTTTTGTCCGTCCGTCAACAACCTCTCGTTAATCGACACTAAATCTAGATCCTGGTAGCCCTAAGAAGGAATCCAGCCAGCTTCACTGGTAAACTATAGGATATCGCGAAGCCCTCCTATTGCCCCGTCAATGGTGGGCGATATACCTGATGGAATCCATTCCTGTATAAGGCAGTCAGCATGTCACTACTTCGAAGAAGCCTTGGAGGCACATCCTTGAACAATCGCCAGTCGGAGATCAGGGTGAGATGTTGCGCCGGGAAAGCTTAGCGATCAGTTCTTTAGGTTGCTGATCGCGGGGCTTCCTCAGCATCTCGGTGAGGGAGGGCAGAGAGACATCGACAAGCTGGATTTTTTGGGTTACCAGCTTGTCGATGTGGCTTTGGCTTCCCACACGGAGCGGGATGTCGAGGTCTGATCAAAGACTGACGAGACTTCAGGGATGTGTCCTCGATGCGTCATCGGTAAAGTAGAGTCCGAGTGATGAGGAATACGCATTGGGTCGTGAGTCCAGACACACATTGAGCGCCCGCAGCGATGAGGCCTATGCTTAAGACCGGCTAGTTCAGTCGACCATTTTTCAGCGTTGTCTGAACCATGGGTGGCGCAGATCACTCTGCGCGTCAAGCAAAAAAAAAAAACTGAACTCACCCCGACCGAAAGAAGTGCATTTCCTCAAGCTGCAAATGACAGGCCGGTGATGACAAGGAAGAAGAAGACCACTTTTCCTGTCGTATTGCTCGAACAAGTACGTGTGTGAAAGACATCCAGGAGAAACTTTTTGATCATCGAAAATCTGCTAAGACATCCTGCCAAAAAAATGAATTTCCGAGTGGTGAAGGACAGGATAAAATTAATCTGATAAGATCGATAAATTTTCACTAGGTTTCGCTTGAAATCGTGGTAGTACAATTGAACGATTGAACAGGAGTCTTGGTGGATATTCAAGATCATATACGACAGCTTTTTAAAACCTGCAATTGAAAGAAATCAGGATCGTCCAAATTCATCCCGACAATACCGAAAAACTACATGGGGGAAACCTCTTACGGATTCAATTTCCCGGTCTCATTTGAAGAGATTTAATAGAAACGAAGAGTTTGCGGCAGAAGATGTGAGAGCAGGAGGAGCTTTAGGGAAATCTAAGACTATTCAACGAACTAGGCATGTAAAACTCTGTGGACATCATCCGATCATTGTAGGGCAAGTGACACATGGCAAAATACGAGTAATTTGCATATCTTACTAGAATTTATTCCCCACGGAGAATATTTACCCAAATCTGTAAATCTTCGTATGAGCTCATTCGTCTATACATAGCAGAAAGATCCCTCGCCAGTGACTTCCTCTTCGCACAATGTCGGAGTCACCTGGTGAGATGTTAAACCAGGGAAAATCTTACTATCAGTCGCATACCACATAAAAAGTGCAGACTTTGGATCGAGCAAATGGTTAAAGTGTGACAAGCGAACTAGGACCATACGCGGAACTTTCCAACTATAAGTACGGTCTAGTTTTTAGCAAAGTTTATCGAAGCGATAAAAATCTGGAAAGTTAATACTTTTTGGCTGTATAGTTCTTTTTAAGGAATTCTATGTTAACGTTGCAAGTCGAGCCAGTAAATTTTAATTCAATTCGTTTATCTAGAAGGTCTGCTGAAGCGCTTCATTACGCCGTGGAGTTGAATTGTGAGTATCCTTTATTTATGTTACCTATTCTTTTTGACTTATGTATAAATTTCGGCTCTGCCACGACTTGCCCGTGAGAAACTTTGCGTTATTGTTGTTTTTTTGCAAATGCCTAAAAATCTTCCAATTTAAAACTATATTTGGATATATGGGTACTTTCATGGTGTACCTACCTACGTATATATAGTGGAATTCTGATTTTTTTTTATTTTTTTTTTACTGCGTATATGTATATATAAATAGCTATAGTCAATTGGTTGAATATAGCACATCACCGAGCGTACTGAACGAAACATCCAGGAATTAAATCGAAAGCAATATTTCTAGTGAACTGCAAGGGTATGGTTTTAAACTGGAAGATCTTCACATACATAGTAGGCCGGATGTATGAGTGAAATAGCAATCCCCCATCACTAAATTATTGCAAAATAAAGTTTTTTTTCAAGGAAATTAGTTAGTGATCAAGTGTAAAGTAATATTGTTTGGTAAACTACACACTTCTGTCTTCATTATTTATATTCTTCAATTTTTGTAAGACTTTAACAAAACGTTTTCGTCACGTAGCGGTGTCATTTCTAGTTACACAAGAGAGAAGTATCGTTTAAAGAAATGTTTATTTGTACCAGAATCATCAACGTAATGATATAACCAGATTTAATATTAATACCAATAAAAATTTTTTTGAATCTAGAAATCCCCATTATAGAAAATAATACCTTCATATTTAGGAAACAGATGTTAAGGAATTTATCTCAGGGTCTGTGATTTAGCCTTCGAGGAATTACATTTTAAATGGGAGTTCAAAGCCCATCTTTTTCCTTTTTATTTGACGTATCTTAAAATTAATGAATTTTTTTATATACATAGCTTTAATCTAATGATATTTATCTTTATATACATAGCTTTAATTTAATGATATATCGGCCCAAATATAGATATATACAGGTGCCTGGAATTAATGATATGTCAATTCACTATGATAGTTAGACGTATACATGTCCTTAATGTAATGAGATTTTTCCAGATACATCGCGTTAGTTTATCTGAGCTACGATAATTTTGAATTAATGACGTTGATACATGTATATATCTTGGATTCACTGTAATTATAACGTAAAAATATGAATTCTTGAACTTTTTGATTCTTCCTTTACTGTCCTGGAGCCCGCTCACATAAGATGAAGGTCGTCTAGGTTCGCCTAGTCTCTCTCTCTCTCTCTGTACAGGTCAACTAGGGACTCTGAAGAATTATGCCCCTCAGAGTCAGATGGGAGGATGGGGCAGACAAAGAAGGCAGACCATCTGCGCCTTCCATGGGATACAGGTAAGTGACGTAAGGGTCCCTTCAGGACCGAACGTGTGCCGGATTTGGTGTGATAGGCACGAATTTTTTTTTTTATTATGGCTGATGGCAGCGGCAGGCTTTTGTGGAACCCCCCACACTCTCCGCCAATAGCTGATGCGAACTAGCGTGCCGCCCTGCAGTCAACGCTGCCCGTCGACCAGTCAACGCTGCCCGTCGACCAGTCAACGCTGCCCGTCGACCAGTCAACGCTGCCCGTCGACTGATCTGTCAGCTCATGCTGACAGTCGGGACTTTACGTCCCAAGCGAATCACTCTTCATAGTTCCATAACAGTGACTGGATGTGAAGGAGATCACTTTCCTGGCGAGGCACATTTGTTTACTCGGCCTCTTTGTAGGATTTTTATAGTTTCCGCATCCCTAATACTGCACTACGTTAAAATTTTACTTTTTCTTACATCTTGACTGACTGCTACCATCACCTTTTTTCCAAATTTTATCAGCAATTAAAATTCCATTTCCGATGCTTTTGAAAATTTTTGATTCTATTTTTCCAGTCGGCCAACCATTTTTTTCCATCACTTTTTCACATTCCGCCAAAAAAATCTTTATCTTCTTCTTCCTCTCTTTTTTTTCCCTTCCATCACCTTTTCTATCTGACGCGATGAAGTTCATTAGGTCGCGTTCGGTGTATATATCCGCTCCGTCCACACAGATAGCAGTCCGTGCTTTTATGGCGCAGCTAGTTCCAGTGTAGCATAATGCTACGCCCATAACAAAGACAAGGAAATCTGGTGCGAAGTTTCCACTAACGTAAATAGATTATAGAAACCATTGAACCTAAGATATTATGATATTATACATGGTTTATCACATCCGGGAATCAAAACAACCAGAAAACTCATAACCGCAAAATATTACTGGCCGTCTATCAATAAAGAAATAAATCGTTGGGCAAAGACATGTATCGCCTGCCAAAAAGCAGAACTTTATAGATATACAGTCTCTCCCCACGGTAATTTCAACGCTCCTGCCGGAAGGTTTGAGCATATCCACCTCGATATAGTGGATCCTCTCCCACCATCGCAAGGATATACATATCTATTAACCATGAAAGATAGATATTCACACTGGCCAGTAGCGACAACCCTCAAAAACGTCCAAGCAGATAACGTTTGTAAAACCTTTATACAACATTGGATCTCATGCTACGGCGTACCTAGAATTTTAACTACCGCTCAACGTCCACAATTTCAATCAACGCTCTTTAAAGAACTATCCGAAATTTTAGGTAATCATCGTACTAGAACAAAAACTTACCACCCTCAGGCAAACGGTTCAGTGGAACGATTCCACAGACAACTTAAATCAGCTATGCGAGCACTGAATAACCCTAAAGATTGGTACAAAAGCTTACCCTGGATTCTTTTAGGCATACGGTCAGCTCTAATAGAAGGCCCAGATTTTTCGCCAGCACATATAGTGTACGGCCAACTACTGCGACTCCCAGGCGAGCTATTCGCTGCAGAATCACCTCTGCAACTTAGAATTACTACTGCGTTGGTTAAAAAATTTCAAGAAAACATAAACAAAATCAGTTTAGAACCTAAAATAACAAGAAAACAAAATAACATTTTCGTACCACAAGAAATTCGCACGTGTATACACGTATTTGTAAAAGAACTAAAGGAAGTCTGAACCCTCCTTACACAGGACCACATAAAATGTTATCTAAAAATGATAAAACTTTCAGCGTTCTTTTTCTGTTGGACCCAGATGTTCTTACCAATGACAGAGTATAACTAGATCAGGCACTAGACCAAAAGTTCTATTTAAATTATGAATTTAAAAATAAATAATTGTATTTTGTTCATCTTTGAATTATTTTGTAACTTCATGTACATTATCATAGTCAGTAGCTCAGTAAACTTCGGTTTAATAACAGATAATGTGATTATATCTAGGATGTATAAAATTATATATGAATTTATAATATTCGTTTAAAATTAAGATTATCTTTTGTAATAGCTGTTAAAATACATTCACTAATTGTAATTGAAATTTATAAATTTACACGTACAGAATTTTTTTTTTTTTGTCAAGGGGAAGTAATGCAGCGACAGCATAAATATAAGATTAATTAAATTTTGAATCTCGCGCTTTAGTGAAGTAAGCTCTAATCACACAATCGAAAACAATGGAGCCAAAGTTTTAAACTTAAATATGACATCAATGCCTGTGCGTTTTTTTCTGATTTTCTGACTCCTGACTGTCTGTCAGGTCACAGCGCACTTTTCGCATACAAAAATTTTCGTTAAACAATAAATTTATTTCTAAAGTTTTAATTAGTGCGTTTGATATTTATCACCCAAATATACCGAATAAGAACTACAACCTATACTCCCAAAAAGATCTTTAGAGAATAATTTTAGTTCGTGTGATAAGAAAAGTGGTATACTTATCTGTATTTGCGCGTAGGAATACGTTTCCGTTGCGTCATTTAGAACCTATCTGAATTAAAAATTTGCCGATTAAGGACAGTCCTTAGTTTAAAGGAAACTTATCTATGCGACGTCTTAACTCAAGTTTATCCGAAAGAAATATCATAAAGGTGTAAGGTGGGAAGTTGATAGCAAGTTCTCTTGCCTAAAAGAACATACCCATGCAGGATATTAATTCGAGTCTGCCAAAGAGTAAAAGTTTTCGCAATGTGGGAAGTTTGAGTAAAGGAAATTGGGTTCACTCACTTCTTTTGAACAATACCAGAAATTTGCTAAATTATAGTAAAAAAAAGGGATCAATGTACCCAACTTATTACAAAAAAAAAAATAAAAAAAAAAAGAAGAGGCCAATGAGCCCATATTATCCATATGTAAATACCAAAGGCTGAAGAGTTTTCCAGGGTGCACCCGACCAGCTGTTCCAGTAAGTGCCAACGAGGGATCTTCCATTTTACCCCTGTCCGTTCCCGCGGGGTTCCAGGTCGAATTCAAAGTATAGCTCATATGAATTAAATTGTCGACTGACATGCTCTTCGTTACAAATGGCGCCCAACCTGGTTTGTTTTTCCGGCTTTTAGTCAAGCTTCTCTTGACTAAAGTGCAATTGCTACTTCGATAATTATTTCTAATCGCCCATTTGTTTTACAAATGGCGCCCAAGTTCTTGGTTTTTCTTTTCAGCATTTAGTCAAGCATCACATGACTAAATCGCAACTACAATTGCAAGAATAATGTCTTATTATTATCATCATTATTAGATCTCTTTGTAAAGCCTTGCTATTTTAAATGAAAATTTATTTTGGATGAGATTCAAACGATTTCGTTTCAATTCAAATTTGTGTAATGGTGAAGCTTATTATTTTTTTGCAAAGCTTTGGATGGTCAGGTGTGGGTGGCCTGGCCGGATGCAAATAGCGGAGCTCACGTGGAGCCATTTTTGCTGCTGTAAAGCCGTGTGCTTTCATGATAGCCCCTTTTGACTCCCGTTAGGCTTGGATCTTGTATCTTAGCTAGGTCATTCGTGAATGATCTTCGCTGCATGTTTGATAGTTCAATCTGCTTTCGATAAAGTCAAAATTTCAACCTCAAGTTTTTGTCCTTGTTGAAGTGCTTACTCTTCGTTGACCAGCGAACTTTGTGCGCGATGCGTACTACATTTGAGGCCAAGCTTCAATTTTTTTTTTTATTTTCCAGTTTCTGGCGTTGAAGTGCTCTTCTCTTCAGTGGTATATAGGCACGGGCTTTGGGCTTGCGGGCACCACTGGGAAGCGAAGTTTTGGTTCGCAGCCACTGAACAGCCGACGACTCGATGTGAGCCTGTCTGAAGAATCACAAGTTGATGAACGACGTTCATCTATTTTGACGTAGTCCTTGTTGGTTTGATGCAGCTTGGCGGTTCGTACGATTCTGATCTTGCGTTCACCTTCTGCTTCGCGCTTGCGTGGCGCTCCGCTCCCATGACTCCGTTCGGAGTTGTTTCGATCACTCTGACGGGACGATGGCTGGTTATCATTCTCTACATTGGTATCCGACTTGAAGTGATCGATGCAATGTCGGGACGGTGCTCTTGGAGCGGAGTCCCACACGAGGCGAAGACAGGTGATTTAATTTTTTTTGTTATTCTGCATGAACGTTTCCTAATTCCAAGTGATGGGAGGCTAAGTAAATTAGTGGTGGATGAACGTTGTATGCGACGCATACCATTTCGAATTTAATTTCCGTTCACTTCTGCTGGTTCCAGGAAGAAGTCAGTATTAGGGGGTATCATGTCTTTGTCTTGCTGTCGGAATATCTTGCGTATCTCTATAGTATCGTACGTCAGCTATATTATTGCGCATCATAGTTAGTATACGGAATAGTTATCTTAATTATACTCCAGTAATATTTGTAATATATATTTGGCATATTGGTACAGTTATCAACAGTTTATTTTTGGTCACCTCTTTAGTTACCCTTAGATTATTGTAATTATAGCGGCTCAGTGTAGTATGGCCTTGAGTTTCGATATCGGGTACTAGTTTTTTGGGTCATAATAGCTAGTATACCGAATAGCCATCTCGAGATTATCGCAGTTACCTGGGCAGTACCTTGGATATTATCATCTCCTTATTATAGTGGAATTATTTTTAGCGGTAGGCTATGGATTGCCTTAGGTGCCCTCTTGTATAGGGTTACGTCGATTACCGTTAGTCTACATTAGTTATTTTTAGTTTTGCTCAGTTAGTTTCGTAGGATTTTCGATACCTTCAGTGGATAGCATCAATTATTATATTGGAGTATCACTATCATACACTAGCTATCTTCCGTCTATCATAGTTAGTATACTGCATAGTTATAACAATATTATCCCAGGTATCGTTGGGATGTCTTGGAGATTGTCATATTTTAGCGCCCTCAAACATTAATTAAGTGGTTATTTCCGATATCGTTAGTTTATACCATTTTTTTCTTTTCGCTTATATCGTTAGCCATATCTCACCTTAGTTATCTATAATATAGTTGCCGACTTTTTGTTTGATTTGGTCATGTGGACCTTCAAGTATGGGTAATATATCTTGGGTACTATCTATCCTGAGTACCAGCAACCACTTAATCACCGACCTCACACCTTTCCATGATTTGTTGACTTCAGTCTCTTGTCAAGTTGATAAACGATGTTCTTCCCTCGTGATTCTTGTACTTGACTAACAGAGTGCTTGTCACGATCATGCAATTGTTAGACGGCAACTTTCAAGTTCCGGTCCTCGACATTGCAACAAGTCCTTCCCCATTAAGCAATCATTTCCTCTTAGAGACAAATGTAGTAGAGATTAACCGAGGGCTTAGCATCTAGCATGATTCTGAGCCAAACACCCTGGGGAGTGATCGAGAAGGAGAGAGATGAAGAGAGAGAAATACTATATTTTTGTGCTTTCAGCATTGGCTGACATTTTTTTTGTGTGTGTTGGGACGCGTGTGTCTCGGCTTCGTTCCATCAGGCCAACACCTTACAGAAAATGAAGATATCGACGCGTTATATTCGTATATTTTTATAGTTTTTGTTTTCGTTTTATTTCTTAACTTAATCATAACTTTTACCAGGTGACGCAAAATCTCTTGTCTTCAACAGCACTAATCGTACTACGAATGTTATCGTCGTTTTGTTTTCCGTTTTGTTTAAATTATATTGCTGAATTACTTCGGTGTCATCTTGTCAGTGTGCAAAATTTTATTTTGGCTTTCATTAAGGACTACGTATTGTACGACTCCTACGTTTCTTTCTTATGCCTGCCGCCTTCATGAAATATATTATCGATGCTATGTATATTTATTTTTATATTATTTAGTTATTTATATTATCGCCTACACATATTTCGTTACTAATAGTATTGTTGTTATTCTTTTTTCTTTTGCGTTCATTTTCAAAGTTTATTCATATTGTTGTTGTGACCAGTAGAAAGTTAATCAATTTTGTTTTATGGTGGTACAATATTTTTCTTTTGGGATACTCCTAGTAGATTCGACATAAGTAACATCACCATTGTCAATTTTTTTTCGAATTGTTCTCCTAACGCAAAAACTCCAATTTTCATCAATTCCGAGCAAATTACAACTTGTAGTCTGTAGATATCAACGCTATCCACGCACATAATAACAAGAACATTGACAACTGGTGATATTCGTTTCTTGCTTCTAATCCCTTCTGGGTCAGTCCTCGATAGCCCTAAAAAGGCATCCCGCAAGCCACTTGCTACCTAGAGATTATCGCATAACCCTCCTATTGTCTCCGCAATGGTGGGTGATGAGCCTCTTTTGTGTCCAACTCCTTCTGGGTTAGCCTTCGTTAGAAGGATTTTACTTTCCTTTCATCTCTTCAATTTTCTTCCTAATGGGTGTTTTCGAGGAGGATTCCCTTTATATATAGTATAATACCTCTAAACGAACGAGTTTAGAGCGTCACCTCTCCTTGTGCCTAATCCCTCCTGGATTGGCCTTCGTTAGAAGGATTTTTCTTTTCTGTCTCCTTCTTCAATTTTCTTTTGTTCCCTTTTATGATGTGATGCCGTACCGAAACTCCGATTCGTTTGAACTGGGACCATGCTCATCAGCTGCTCAAGTTTTCGTTTCCCTCTGTTGGTACATTTTTTTTATTTTTCTTTGTCTTTTCTCCTTTTGCCATAGTTTCGTGCATGCATTGTTGAACTTCAATCCAACTCCCTCTCCCAACCTTCGCGGCATTGCTGAGCTTGAACCCGCTTGCTGCATACTGCGGGATTTCCTTCGTCCTGAGTGAGTTGATAGATGAATTGAATCTGCTTGTGAAGCGATTTCCTTGCTTGGGACAGGGGTTTTCTGGGGTGCCGCGACCGGATTCAGTAAAACACAGCACGAAATGTAGTGCCGCTTCTCTAACTCATCGAGCCTAACATCCCCGTCCCTTAGTAAATTATTCGCTGCGCCTGTTCCTGGTCTGATTATTGGTCGAGGCGAGTTGATAGACGAAGCCTATCTATTGATAAGTCCTCCCTCGAAAAAGGCGAATCTGGAGCATGGCCGCAGATTTGTTTTTATTTCTCAACAACCCAGGATTTGGCACATGCGCGGCCTGACACTCTTGTGGGTTGTCTCCACGTTGGGCACATTGTGGGTGAACCTATTTTCTTTTATTGCACTTCGCTGGTCTATGTCTCTTGTCAAAGCCCGGCTTGACACTCTTATCTCCGTGGTTCGTCCTCACACTGTAGCGGATTCCCCTTACGCTACCCCTTTCCTACCCCTCTTCGTTTTTTCGTTGTTTGGCCTCTCTACCTTCTCTAGAGAAACCCCCATAAACTCCCCAGAGTACCGGAAAAGGGGGAAAAAGGTTAGCTAAGTTTGAGAAGTAGCCCTCTGCTACTTCTCCATTAAAAAGCATAAATCCTGAAAGAGAACAAAAACAAAAAAATATCTATAACTACAAAAGAGAAAAATTTTAATTTGGGCAGCATACGCACAAATTACAATCTTCCACATGAATTCTAAAAGGACAGAACAAAAAAAATATTTTTCAAGGGAAAAATTCTAATTTGTGCAAAACGCGTGCGCGTTTACAATCTTTCAGTCAAAACTTACCGCTAGTCATAGTATTCCAATAGACAAACGGTATCTCGCCCAGCAGTAAAAATATCACGCGATCGAAATTCCGAGTAAATTTACTGCACCGCAGATATTCTGTAGCAGGCGACTTGGAAGTGGTTACTTGTGCGAAGTAGGTACTCTTGAGAGGAAAATAATTAACAGTTGGAAATTTTTCTTGTATTTTTTTCTTATATACGATTTTTTTTTGTTGTACACAAAAGACATTTCACTGAAATTAAGAAAATAATTTGAATTCGGTTCGTGTATGAAGAAAGATGATATACTTACTTGTACTTGTGCGTAGGAATACGTTTCTTTTGGCTCCAGCCAAGTATTTATTCTGAAGAAGGAAAATAAGTAATATTAGTGTAAGTTCAAGTTTTTCTTTGTAATTACCTGCGCTGCCTAATCTTATTCATCAGTGTAAGACATTTACCTGAAATTAAGAGAATATTTTTAGTTCGTGTGATAAGAAAAGTGGCATACTTACCTGTATTTGCGCGTAGGAATACGTATCCTTTTGCTCCAGCGAAGTATTTCTTCTGGAAAAGAAAATAAGGAATATTAGTGTGAATTTCAAGTTTTTGTATAATCAACTGCGCTGAGTACTCGTTTTCATCAGTGAAAGACATTTCCCTGAAATTAGGAAAATAATTTTACTTTTATGTGTATAACTCATTCACGTGATGCGTCATTTAGAACCGATCTGAATTAAAATTTTGTCGATTAAGGATAGTCATTAGTTTGAAAGGAACTTACCTATGCAACGTATCCGAAAGAAATATCATAAAGGTGAAAAGTGGAAGTTGATAACAAGCTCTCGTGCCAAAGGAACATACCCACGCAGGATATTAATTCAAGTCTGCCAAAGAGTAAAAGTTCTCGCAATGTGGGAAGTTTGAGTAAGGGAAATTGGGTTCCTCGTCACTCACTTCTTCTGAACAATACCAGAAATTTGATAATTTATAGTAAAAGAAAGGATCAGTATACCCAACTTAATAAAAAAAAAAAAAAAACAAAAAAAAAAGGCCAATGAGCCCGCATATGTAAATACCAAATTCCTAAGAGTCCTCCAAGGTGCACCCGACCAGGTGTTCCAGTAAGTGCCAGCGAGGGATCTTCCATTTTACGCCTGTCCGTTCCGGCGGGGTTCCAGGTTCAATTCAAAGTAGCTCACCAGATTAATTAAATTGTTTGTTTGCTTATTTCTTCCCTCTGCTCCTATTAAATGACAAGTAGTAATTTTTGCATTATGTTAACATAATATTTTCCTAGGTTATAAGTCTAGCCAGTAGGGTTCAAGTTAGTGTTAGGCGTCATAAATGGACTATTGTAAAGGAAGTGAATTACGAGAGGACCTTTGGCTTATCCTATAGTGAAACCTTGATTGTAATGTCCGAGACTTGGGATCGTTTTTTTGCTATCTTCCACAGATTACATTTTGTTGTTTTTTTTACACCGTCGGTACTGGCTGAGATATTCCACGCCTGGAGTTCTACCAAGGTGGCGGCTGTGGATTCGATCCTATTTCATTTATTTCTTTTTTTCTCTCTTCATTTCCGACACACTTGGTGATGACAAGGGTTAACGATTTTCTTTTCTCTCAGTTTCGTATGACTCTCATCACATCATTTCAGTAGCAGTATGAGTGAATAAGTCCGCCCATGGGGCTGGAGGCCGATGGATTGTCGCTGGGAGACACACACGAGAAACAAAAAAAAACCATGGGGCTAAGCAAATAGGTAAGGCTTTGGCGACTTAACCAGGGTGGATGGGAGCGATTGGGCCCAAATAATCCCCAAAGCCGGAGCTCCAACTTCATCTGGAGCTCCCCCTCTCTCTCCCTCTAGTCTTTTTCTCTCGCCGGCATTGAGAACTCTCTGGGTGGATTAAAAACTGTTCGACGTTGATGGAATTTTCCGTTTTTTTTTTGTAGCCTTGAATAAAATAAATTTTCATCCTTTTAGATTTATAGGTGTCACCAGGAGGAGGAAACCACATAGATTTGTTTGTCTGTCTGTCCGTCTGCAGTCACATATAAAACATTATATTAGTTTGTTCGTCTGTCTGGTAAATCATCTCGGTTATTATTTATGCACAGTTAACAAGCATCAAGGGATGCGGGTGGCCAGAACCACCCCAAGCCAGCTGATCGCTAGCGGCGTATTCACTGTGCAGCCACCCACGCTAATCGCGTGATGATTTTGCAGCTGGAGGTGTCAGATGCAGCGTCTGTCTATATTCAGGAAAGTGAATTTAGGCAAAGCTGTCGATTGACACGCTATTCGGTACAAGGCAGGGTCCCAATAAAGTGACATCACAGGAGACCACAGATGGTCTAAGTCTGGGTGATCGTACATGCTTTTTTCGATGGTCGCCACTCTAACCTAACTTAACCTAACCTGAAGTTGCATAGAATAATGGCAATTGGAAGGAATAAACGTCGCTATATGATATAGCTGCCAATAAACAGATTGGAAGGGCCACACCTTGTTAATGTTTGTACCATGGTCTAGTGGTCTACATGATATTATTCTCCATTACAGTCGATACACTTTGCATCCTTCTGGAACCACTGGGTCCGCTGATCTGAAGTCACTTCAGAAATGACCTACATATTTCTGGACTGTAAGTGCTAGGTCGGCGCTATAAAAATGCAAACTACACAGCTTATACTTCATATTTGGAAACAAATAAAAATTGCACTGTACCAAATCGGTCATGTATTACATTAATTCCACATTTGAAGCGACTAAAACATCATGTGTTTGTGATGCCTTCCGATGCCGAAAATTTGTTACATCTCAACCACGCATACTATGGACTAAATCAGCGGAGATTTTATTGAATTCACGACCAGTCAACTCGGTAAATATCGCTAATCGGCTAACAAGCCATGTGCATGTCGCAACGCTGAATGCCGAAAGCTTGAGGCATCTCAATCACGCAGTGCAGACTCATTTGTAGGTACTCTTTAAATACACGGTGGCGACAGTGGATCGACCCGTTTCCCGAGTAGATGTTTTAGCGATGGCGTACCTTGGTAATTTTTCCCACACTTTTAAAGCTAAATTCCCATCTAATTCCCACTCTATTAAAACTACAAATAAATGAGTATAAAAAAAATCAAATAACATAATTCATGAGAATTTAAAAATAAAATATAAAAATTCGGAAAGAATACACATAAATAATAATTAAAAATTAAAAAATTTTATGATATAAATTTGTAGAATTGTGTAACTGCAAATGCTTTTCCGTTGGCTTGGAACTAAATTCACACAACTCGTTTCGTCTGCTTGAAAATTTGATCAAATCTAAGCAATTCACACCTATTTTATTTCTGTAAGTAGTTTTGCCATCAGTAAAGGCACTTTCACAACAAAAACAAGAACCGAAAAATGTAAACCGAAGCACTCAATTTATTCCACTTTAAAACAAGATTTTTGCTCAAATGATTACACATGATTTTATTAATCATTGGAGCAAAAATCTTGTTTTAAAGTGGTATAATTTGAGTGTTTCGGCTTATATTTTTTCGGTTCTTGTTTTTGATGTGAAAGTGCCTTAAAAACTGAAAATATTCTTTCTGATTCTGCAGCGAAGTAGTAAGTTTTTATTATGTCAGAAATAATTACATGAATACATGCATCTTGACAAATCAGATGTATTTTCACTGTCTACAAAATTATATAATTCTAGAGTTAAGGCTACCCTTACGGAGTACTTTACAGTTCACTTTTATTAATTCCTAAACTTTAGGTATTACTCACTTGTATTTAATGTTCCCTACGTTAGACAAATATGTTTCACATTACAAATTTGGATGCTTACATTCGTCATCCTCAGTCGCTAGTTCTCTCTAAATTGCATAATTCCTAGACCTAAGGCAACTAACCACTATCTACACCAGAGTGACAGTAAGCGTGCTGACCCCCGGCTGCCTCCTCAACATATGCACCGCATATAATACTAACACCCCATGCGTTTCGAAACAGCTACTATTGCACCTGTTAGAATTACTTGTGGTTGTGTACACACACAGAGTACCCTTCCCGAGTATGGGCACCTTCAAAACCCTCGAGAATACTTCACAAGCCATGAAACAGACTCCCTCCCTACTACATACGAGGCCCAACGGAGTCTTTTCATTCTAAAATATGTACAATGTTCTTATGCAAAACTGACAAAAGCTTGATTTGAATAGCTCCTCCGCCCTAAACTACTATTCATACAGAATAATACTTTTCTGATAATCTTAAGCTTGCGTTCTTATCTTCCGAATCGTAATAAAATTTTCATACCTTTCCTAACAAAATTATTTAATAAAATTTATCGTAACCAAATGACTAGGATTTCTCAAACAAAAATTCTCAGCTGAGTAATCATTGTAATTCCGCTGTGCCGTCATGGGATGCGTGGGCTAATGATATCGAATGTACCTGCTGTTTCGCGCGTACTCCGTGCTTTCCCACTTGCCGGGAGAAGAGAGCACAGCGGAGTCTTGGGGTTGGTCTGAGGATTTTTTATTAAGAAAAGATAAAATGTAATTTCACCACTTTTATTTGACAAAATTTTAAGACTACTTTCTAATCTTCTTCAGATTTTAAGGAATTTAAGTTATTTAGATTATTTTCTAACTTTTCCTCAGAACCAACTTCATGTGTTACGCGCTCGCGACGTTTTCCAAGACTGCCCTTGCTATCATTTCTTATGTCAGCCTTTGGTTATTGCGCTCGCACCATCAACAAAAACTTCCCACGATCGCGTCGATCACGTGGTGCATTTTTCTGATGATAAGCGAGACATGCTATTTGATACGCCACTTGTGGCGGATGCATATGCAAGCGTTCAAAAAGAATTATATTGCAACAAAGTTACAATTTAGGCACTTTGTGTAAAAATGAAGCGTGTGCATATTCAAGCGGTTGAGAACTGAAAATTTATGCTGACAAACCTAAGTGGATGTTAGGGATTTAATTTCAAGAAATCTGAAATGAAATCGAATTTAAGTGTATGCACTTAAAATAGGCCAAGTGAGAAAAAAAGTATGCACTTGGAATGCATGAATGCAAATTTGAATATGGGTTATGATATGTGGATATATCATATCACCTTCACCCTATGAAAAAGGAAATTCATTCCTTGGAGAGGTGATGAATTTTCTTTTAGAATTTGTCGTCGTTGGTTCTGGGATTACAAAAAATTTAAAAGTTTTATGGTAACTATAAATGGTTACTTACAAACTTAGTTATTTCTATTATATTCACCTAATTATTACCCCCCTTTTTTTAGTTTTTCTAAACAAAAGTGTAAACAAAAAGTCGCTAGCTAATTTAAAAGTTATAAAAGGTCAATAGGGACAATTAAACAATTAAAACAATTAGAAAAACTAATGGACAAGAAAAAAGAAACAAACAAAAGAAAAAAAGGCAAAATTCTCAAAAGAGACTAAAAACGAATACAAGAATTTTGAAGAGAATCTAAAAGATATACAAAATATTTAAAAGTCCCAATTTTGACAATTGGGTAAGTGGCAGTTCCAAGAAGTTCCAATTTCCAAAATAGTCTAATAAAAATAATTACCTAAACGAACGAATTTTCAACATAAAATTTTGAAATTTAGCACCGAGACCGAAACCGAATTAAAAACTAAATAGCCGAACGAACGAAACAATTTACCCGATACCGTTATAGAGTCCCGCGAGGGCAGCCTGTAGTATTCTAGACCTCTACAAACTGCCCTCATCATCCCTCCAGCTGAGCATCTCTAACGAAGCGCTTGTCCTTCCCACAGCACTTGCAACGGTTCACAAGCGAGGAGAAGCCTCGTAGACTTGTGTTGCAAATGCTGTGGCCTGCTTTCACCAGCAAAAGACAAGAGTGCCGTCCTGCACCGACGATAATGGCTGCCATAGTAGAATGTGTCTGCGTTCGTTGCCAGATATTCAAGACGTAAACGTCTCTTCAATCTGTCAATGAAGTGGCGCTTAAGTGCTTGTGCTTGTTGTTGTGGGTCAGTGTTCTGGTTGCCATCTTCGACTCTCATGTATTACAAGTGAATTGTAGATTTGGCCAGTATCAGCACAAAGCTAATCAAATAATTCACCCGACTACAAACCTTTGGTCCCCATTGAAGCGATGTCCTAGTAATGCCGAAATTCGGGTGGATCAACTGACATATATCGCGCACCAGTTCCATTAGACTCTGCAAAGCTGGATAAATGAAGAACCTTTGAAACAAGGTGCCTTCACCAGAACAAACTGTGCAGATCCTCTGAACCCGCTGGTCGATATGTGACAACTGATTAGGATGCATAAGACTGTGATGCAACAATTTGAATGCTACAGCAGCATCTTTGTAGCTAGAAGGATAATTGTAGACTACTCTGGAAGTTATCCCTCCCATCACGCCCATATTCACCCCGAGGTGTGTTCGCCATCTGTTGTATCCTGTATACTCCGGAGGTCTTATTGACATAAGCACGTCACGGAGCACATGTAGGTATGTGAGGTGGTCTGTTCAGAACGAAAGCATCTTCCAACTTAGTGCCAGGGTCACTGGTTCCAGTTGACGAAATCTCTCCCGCACAGAAGCAGCCAGGTCGTGTAGTTGTGGAGTGTTAGTGTTTATTCGACAGTTTCCAGAGATATCAATGATATCTCCGAGAACTGTCAGTGTGTGCGTGTCAGCTTCAAGACCTCCAGCATTACTGAATACTGAATCTGTTAATTCCGGATTGAACCTGATTGGAATCGACACGAATTGCGTGTACCGTAGAGCATTCCACTTAAGGTGAGATACTGGCGTGATTCTGCCCCAGGTAGTTGAGAAATCAAAGTGTCTCTCTGGCAGAGCACTCTTTGGAATGCACGTACTTGGAGGCACCTTGATTTCACAGCCAAGTTAGTGAGACCCAATCCGCCTATCTTGACTGGGAGACAGAACGTGCCTACAGCAACCTATCGTCTCCCGCAACAAAAGGCGTCTATCGCTTTTGCTTGAAGAAAACCTACAAAGCCTTCATCAAACGTATCAGACTTTATCAGATGAACGATGGACGAGGTAATCAAATAATTTATCACGACTGACCTTCCCATTAAGGAAAATGGAAATAGTTGACTACGGCATGAGTTTACAGCTCTAGAAAGTTTCTCCAGAGCAATGCGGCTATTATTTGATTTACTCTCGGGTCCGATATACATACCTCAATATTTCAGGCAAGTATTAGTCCATTGAATATTGCGTGGAGTATCTGTACGATCTCTCCACCTTCCACACCACAAGCCTTGACTCTTACTAAGATTGATTTTAGCGCCCGCTATACGTTCGTACTTTTCGAAAACAGGACGAGCGACCGAAAATAGAAAGGTCATCTGCATACGCCAACATAAGAGGCCTCATATTGGTATATGGTAGACGAACCGAATATTGTCCGAGCATTCGACGAAGATTCACCAACAGCGGCTCCAACGAAAGATCATAAAGCATGCCTGACAATGAAGAGCCTTGTCTGATACCTCGATGAAACGAGATAGGAGCCAGAACTTGTCCTTGATACTTAATAAAAATCGCTGAATCTCCATACAGTTTCCCGACGATATCGAGCCACCTGGGCGGAAACCCATATGCCTCGAGATCAGTCAAGAGATACTCGTGCGAGACGCTATCAAAAGCCTTTTGTTGGTCTAGTGAAATCATGGTCATTAGTTCATGGTAGGCAAACAAATGCTTGGCTACTGCGAAGTTGTCGTAGATACTACGACCAGGTACACAATAATACTGTTCCGGGTGTATTACCGAAGCAATCACTGAGCGGAGTATCGCCCTTAACGCTTTGCAGACGATTTTGTAGTCCACATTGCATAGAGTTACTGGCCTCTAGCTCCCCATCCTCTGCAAATCTCCTTTCTTTAGAATCAATCGCATAACAGACCTCTTCCAACTAGAAGGAAAGTCTGAATGTGTCTCAACCGCCGAATTTAAGACTTCTAAAAGGTGAGGAATTAATAAATCCGTGAAACGTATGAAGAATACTGGAGTCAAGTCGTCATAACCAGGTGAAGTGTGACGCCTTAGATCCTTTGTCGCAGCGATCATATCCTCCAATGTGATTACTGTATCCAGGAGCTCCTTATTGTCTTCAGAGAAAGTGGGAATATTCTCAAGAAATTCATGAGTGGTCGAGGATGTTGTCAACGTCGATTCAGAATAGAGACTAATGTAGTAGTGCTGTTGTCCGTTGACTTGTTCAGATTGAGCACTCTCAAGAACTTGTCTTGTAATATCCTGGTCGTAAGGAAGGTACACAATTACTACCTTGATATGTTTGTCTTGAACGTCAAGGTTAAAGGGAGAAGCGAAGTCTGGGAAAATATCTGTAGGACGTCATAGTGTAAATATGTTGGATACAATGATTGCCACCCTGAGCCGCGTCGAGGATCAGAGGTGGCAAACATTGCATAGCCAGTGTGTAAATTAGCATAGCGCTTATGTGGTGTGTATGTGTTTTGTGTAAAATTTTTCTCCTGCAGAAGCGCACATTTTGACATTATCGATAGTGCTGTGTAATCTTGTATGCGCACTTAAATCCCCGGTGTTGATAGAAGCTATCTTGCACATTCAAAGAGATGAAAAACTCAAAAGATGAATGTGCGACGTCTACTGAGGAGGAGAATCGGCCACGCAATGCTCCTGAATCAACTCCTCCACCTTTCTATGGAAACGTTCTAAGCGATCTACATCGTTGTACTTCCTCTTGGACTCCTGTTGTAGGAGTAGAAGCTGAGGAAGTAACAACTCTGGCCTCTCCAGCTCCTTTACCAGATACTCCAGATTTTATCTGAATTCTTCTTGTACTGGAGCTGGGGAAGAATTTCACATATCTTCTCCCTAGAAAGGGTTTCCATCGCCTTTGAGACTTCAAATTGGCTACCAGTCGAAATGGTGCTACCATACGAATGGCATTTCGCTTCGGTACCCAGGTCAATCCAGTACCTCGAGCCGGATATGCTCAGGTAAAAGCCTGACGGAAGCGTAATCCCTTATTCCAGGTAATGGACGCCTCCCGGCTGGTACCGAAAATATCCCGCCCGAGACCATCGTCCCCCATTTAATGGGAATGGCGCGAACCTTTCCATGAACTTTCTCGAATCTTCCAAAGAAATTCGAGAGGTCTTTATGTTGGACTCGCATAAGGATCCGCGAAAACACGAGTTTCGTGGGCTTCTCGTTTAACGGGAATGGCGAGAGGTGTCTACCCTCAACCTCGATGTCCTCAAGCATAAGCTTGATAGCGCTTTCGAGGGTCGTGGTGTACACCTCGACCATTCCTCCAGCTATAGTCCCCATAGAAAATAGTTGCTCACAGGAGATGACCCGGAAGATTGCCTTCAGGTATGCAATCTGAGGATATCCTCTGATGTGCTCATGCTGCATCCCGTAGCGCTTTTTGTGCTACCTGCTGTCGAAGAAGCCCTAGAGACCCACACTGGTCTTGGGCCAAGGCTTACCTGCGTCCAATGGGGCTGGACGAGGAGTGATGCCCCTGCTCTGAAATTCTATTGTGGAAGCCTGCTTGGAACTGTCACATACCTGCTGGGCATAAGATGTCCCTGCAACTAACCCCGGAGATCGTGGTGCTGCTTCTGAGCTCACTGCTATTACGGCTGGTATTGATGGCTGCTTCTTAGAGGCATTTGCCTGAGACCTAATTTGAGGGATCATTAGTCCCCCAGAATCGCTGCTGCTCGAACTCATTGTGAGTGCAGCAGCAATATCCTTTTTCTTTAAATTTTTAAAATATATAAATTTTTAATAATTTAAATTTGCTTAATATTATATTTTTTATTAATGTTTTCAAAATTTATTTAACTATAAATTTTTGTACGGTTGCCATGTTGCCATGGCAACGACCGAAATTAATTAAAAACGTAAAACTGTCACTCATTTCTGGGAACTTTTCCAATTTATTATCACCGATTTTAATACATATTTTTTCATTTAAACTTATCAAAAACTTTTCCAATTGTGTCTAGCCCTCTGACAGGTCTAGTCATAAATTGCAAGGTGCCGGATCAAAAGGGGGTTAGAAAGAAGAAGAAGATGGTGTGTAAAAGAGAAAATCAATTTTTATTTCTTCGTTGAATGTGACAAAAATTCGTATCTTATTTACTATGTCTTAAAATAGAAATTCACCTATCTAATTAACCAAATAACAATAAAAAAATAAATCCAATGTTAACACAAATCCAATGTCAAAAGAATCCAATATTTAAACAAATCCAATAGGAAAGAATCCAATACTAAAACAAATCCAATAGCGAAAGAATCCAAATACTAAAATAAATCCAATGTCAAAAGAATCCAATATTCCTGGCGTGAGAGTGCTCTAAAAAATTTAAGTCTGCTTCGTGAATCTGGCATATGAAAGATAATGACTTCAGTTGACAGTTCTGTGTGAAACTTCTGATGTATGGTGAAATGTCAATACTACGTCAAAATGCTGTGTGAAGAGCACAGTGTATAGTCATGATGTAGTATACACATGTATATTGGTTTCTAATCTTCTTAGTAATACTAGAATCAATGTTTCTAGGATTGCTTGTTTAGAGATATTAAAATCAGTGTTTTTAATACCGTGGAATATGTGGGTGCCTTAATATTATTAGCAATACTAGAATCAATGTTTCTGATATTCCGCGGTTTACATGTATTAAAATCAATATTTTTAATACACTGCAGTGTGCAGAGGGGCACAGTGTATATTTATTGAAATATACGAAAAGTTAAAAATACTAGAATCAATATTTCTAGCCTTTTGTGATGTTGTATTAAAAGCAATAGCCTTGATAGCTTCAATACTGCTGATCTGTCTGGTGTGAATGCTCAGAACGCAATGCCGATTTCAATTTCTAACGCTCTATTTATACCCCGGATAATGTACAGAGTAAATGGGACTTTAGAAAAAAAGTTGAAAAGCGGTTGCGCGCGTGAACACTGGCTGTGCCGTTTTTTTTCTGTAGGAAAAGAGAGAAAAGAGAGATGACAATTGAAAGTTGCTGCTGCTTGATATCAATAAATTATTTTGGTGAGGTTTTGTATTTATTATGAGCAATATTTTATATTAATGTTCCTTATTCTCTCCTTTTAGCAATGTGACCTAGTGATGCTGGTTTGGAACGCATGTGAAATGGAGGATACTGTGTACCATATTGTGTACATAGGTAAATGTGTTTATGGTATAATTGACCTGGGATTATACCTTTCTGTTGACCTTTTTATGATTTATGTATATGCTTTTTAGGAATGATCCTTTAGAGTGGCCAGTGCATAAGCGTTGTGCTATAAAAGCTATAACTTTTTAGCGAAAATATGTGCACTGCGTTGTGCTATAAAAGCTATAACTTTTTAGCGAAGAAATGTGTACTGCATTTAATGCAGTTTGCCGACTCTTTCGTTTAATAAAATATAACTCGTGTGATTTGATAAAAATGCACGTACGTTATTTGATTTGTAACCATACCCTGACCTTCCCATTGGCAAGTCTTTGGAAACGTAGGATATCGCCGTCTTCGGTGGGGATGCGAAACATTTTTCTTGCCATTAAAGCTTGAACCCATGGAATCGGCTGGTGTTGTAATTGATCCCATAGGCGGGGATCGATTATTAAATTTGATGGTATCAGCTGTCTATTTGCAGTGGAAGCTGGTTGCTGATTTTTGCTTTTGGGGGTTTTTGGTCTTGCTGTGGGAGCCGGTCGCTGATTCCTGCTTGCACTTGGTCTCTCCGTGACAGAAGCCGATGATGCAGTTTTGCGTTTGTAGGAAGTTGGTGTCCCCGCGACAGAAGCCGATGAGGCAGCTCTGCGTTTATAGGTAGTTGGTGTCTCCGCGATAGAAGCCGATGAGGCAGTTCTGCGTTTACAGGTAGTTGGTGTCCGTCTAGGTCTAGTCGTCTGCCTGAATTCTGGCCCCTTGGGTTTTGTCACTGCCTCAAATGGTGTTGTACTTTGTTGTCAGTGCCGGGAGAAATTGCAGTAATTATCCCCAGCGGCCATTTTGTTGGTGGAAGTCTATAATCTTCAATTAAAACTATGTCGTTGATTTGTATGTTGTCATGTGGTGTTTGCCATTTGGAGCGCTGGCTGTTGTAAGCTATGAAGGTATTCCTTCGACCACTGTTTCCAAAATTGATTTGGCAGCCATTGAATATATTGCCAACGTTTCAAAGATGAAATGTTCTCTGGTATAGATGGCTGTGGGATCATTTTTAGTTGTCGGCCTGTTAAGAAATGTCCGGGTGTGAGAACGTTGAGATTGTTTGGGTCATTTGATAAGGCAGTTAATGGTCTAGAATTGACGCACGCTTCGATTTGACAGATTGTAGTGGTTAATTCTTCGTATGTCAACGAGGCGTTTTGGAGTGTTTTTTTCATATGGGTTTTGATTGTTTTCACTGCTGCCTCCCATAATCCGCCGAAGTGAGGTGCTGATGGTGGATTAAACTGCCACGTGACTCCTGTCAAATCTGAATCTGCGGCAATTTTTTCGGGTAGAGTGTGCATCACCCTCTGAAGTTGTTTGCCTAGTTCTCTACTTGCTCCAATGAAGTTAGTTCCGCAATCCGAGTATAGATGTAAGCATAGCCCTCCTCTGCTGATGAATCGCTTCAATGCAGCGATGAAAGCCACTGTCGTCAATTCCGACACGACCTCGATGTGGATGGCTTTCGTGGCCATGCATACAAATATGCTTATATAGCCTTTGCTTCTTTTGGCATTTCACAGTTTTGACGTTTTGACGTTGATGGGACCGGCGTAATCTACGCCTGTGTGCTCAAAGGTTAAGGTGGGGTGCCTCTAATTGGTGGAAGATCTCCCATAATTTGCTTTGTTTGAGTTGGTTTGGTTTTAAAACACGGAATGCATTTTTGAATTTGCTGTCGAATCGTGTTTTTAGCGTTTAATAACCAATATTTGTTGCGGAGTAGGTTCAGAACCAACTGAGGTCCGCCGTGCAGGGAATATCGATGTATGTGATTGATTAAAATATTAGATATATGGTGTTTATTTGGTATGATGATCGGATGTTTTTAATCATATGGTAGAATGGAATTTTTGAGTCTGCCGCCAACTCTGATGAGTTTGTTGGAGTCCATAAATGGATTGAGCGATAGAATGGGACTCCTTTTTGGTATGGGTTGGTTGTCTTTTAGACATTGATATTCATGTGAAAATGAGAATTTTTCTAGCGTTGTAATTATTACCATCTCAGCTTCTCGTAATTCTGAGTATGTTAAATATTTGTCGTTGCGATTGGTATGGCAAGCTCTACAGCTGCTGATGAATCTCTTACAATACGCTATAATTCGTACTAATTTGGGAAACGATGAATATTTTGTCAACCACTCTACATCCTCGCTAGTACAATTCAATGCCTTGACTTTTCGCGTATTAAGCTCAATGCACTTGTTGAGACTGAGTTGAGTCGGCCAATTTTTTGTAGCCATGATGGTCCAGCCCACCATTGTTCAAATGTAGACAGTTCTTCTGGCTGTAATCCTCTAGAAGCGCAGTCTGCTGGGTTTTGTTTTGAGGGCACGTATCGCCATGATTTCGAATGAATAGTTTTTTGGATTTCGGCCACTCTGTTTGCTACGAAAGTTTTCCAGCAGTTTGGTGGTTTCTGAATCCATGATAATGTAACTTCAGAATCATAGATGGAGCTGTTTTGAAGCTTGACATCTGCCATTATTTGTTTGAGTAGGCGAGTGAGGACGACGGCTCCACACAGCTCGAGCCTGGGGAGCGAGACTGTTTTTATTGGTGCGACCTTTGTTTTGGACGTGAATAAATGGGTGTGAATTGAATTGTCTTGATACGCAATTGGCGTTGGGCGTGAAATTCACCCATCGTGGTATTCGGATTTTTGAGAGATGTGTTAGACTTCCTCTGAATTTTTTCCATTTTAAGGAAATTGTGTCTGGTAATGGTTCATCCCAAGAGAATTTGGTTAACCACAAGTTCTGAATGAATATTTTTGCGACAATGACGCTCAGTGGTAACCATCCTAGTGGGTCGAATAGAGCTGCGGTCTCGGATAAGATAATTCGTTTGGTGAAATGATCGTGCGGGTATAGATCTGTCACCTTAAAACTGAATTCGTCTGTGATTGGGTGCCACTGGAGACCAAGAGTCTTTATTTTGTCATCTTCGGATAATGTTAATATGGCTTTTACTTCTCTGTAGTCAAAAAGCTAATAAGTTCTCTTTGTAAACGTAGCCCTGTCGTGATGTCATGAGCTCCAGTCAAGAGATCATCCACATAGAAGTCAGTTTTCAGACTTTCCGCTGCTAGTGGAAAGTTGTGCTGCTCATCTTCTGACAGTTGTTGGTGCAATGTGCGAATGCCAAGGTATGGAGCCGCTGCCGTGCCGAATGTTACTGTTGTGAGTCGGAAATCGTTTATGGGTGCGTTCTTTGATTTTCTCCATAATATTCTTTGGAAGCCTGTATGCTCAGGATGTACTTGTATCATCCTGTACATTTTTTCGATATCTGCCTCATGAACTTTGTATGTCTACTTGTGCGAACGCACACTAAAATTAAATCACTTTGCTTCAACAAATCAGAGCAGGCATTCTCAATAACTTGCTGGGAATGTACAAATCAAAACAGGTATTTCCGGCAACCTGCTTACTATAAAAGGCCTGTGAAGCAAAGGGATTTTTGTCAGTCACTTCTGATCACAGACTAGAGCAACACATTACGTTGCAAGTCTTAGCCCCACAGTCGTAACGCATTAACTTGCGACTCTGACATCACACCATAACGAACACATATAAATATAATAAACTACAGTAAGGTTTATTATATCTATATAATACTATCAAACTACTATCAAACTAAATCCTAACCAAAGGATTCACTACACCAAACAACACTTGTATGCTACATTAAGGCATACAAATATCTCATATAGAAATATAATAAACTACAGTAAGGTTTATTATATTTGTATACTACTGAACTACAGTAAGGTTCAGACCACATCACACTTAGAAATCCAGTATATTCTGAGTACTAATCTTCTTTTCTCATTCCAGCACCACAACATTAATTTAAGTTAATTTGTTTTATATTATTGTTGTTGTTATTTAATTGATTTGTTCATATTCTTTGTTCATATCGTTGCTAAAATAAAGCACATTATTCTGAAATTGTTTAATTGGTCTATTTGTTTTTTGATCTGGCACCCCTGTTATTAGTTTAGACAAACCTAGAGTTTGTACATGATCCTTCGAGCCGGATAAATAGATCAATCATTCAGTTTTGAAAGTGTTTATAGCAGCGAAATGACTAAGATAGACAAATTAATAAAACGACAAATTGCCCTTAAAGTAAAAATAGAAGGGCAAAGGTCACGACATGAGAAACTAAACAAAACAACGTCTGGTTACTTTCAGACAGTAATCGGTATTTTAAAAGATTACTGGATTGAATTCGCAGAGAATGATCTCGTCCTTTGTGAAGAATTAGAGACAAACGATGACTCATACTTCACAGAAAACACATTCGATGTCACCCAAACCACATAGATTGAGCTTCTTAGCGAACTCAATGATGGTCTTACTGCAACTTCAAAGGTAGAAAATCCAAAGGTAGAAAAACCTGAAACTAAGTATCATCACAAGGCTGACATACAGTTGCCTAGAATCAATATTCCTATATTTGATGGTAGTTACAAGTCTTGGAGAACCTTCCACGATTTATTCAAATCACTAACACATGAGGACTACTCTGTACCTAATATACAAAATATACATTACCTCAAAACCAGTGTCACTGGTGAGGCGACAATTCGATATCGCAGAGTCCAACTATGAAAAAGCATGGGACTTACTTATCCAACGATACAACAACAAACGCGTATTAGCTTCCACTCAATTATCGATTTTCCTAAATCAACCACCCATTAAAGTGGAATCTCACATAAATATCAAAAATCTTCTGACTACAACAGAAGAAAGCCTAGCACTCAAAATACCCATTGAGCAATGGGATTTAATAGTAATACACATTTTGGTGAAAAAACTTCCCTCGGAAACCCATTACTTATGGGAACAGGAAATAAGCAATACAAGCGAATTTCCATCATATAAAAGGTTTATGGATTTTTTGAAAGGCGCTTCAGAACACTTGAAGCTATTAGTGCAAATACAAGAAGTATACAGAACACTTTCAAACCGTATCATGCTATGCAATACACCATAAAGTCCAAACCAACATACGGACTCTACGCCAATCCACCAAAACAAGGCATGCAAGCCTGTATAATGTGCAAGGAAGCACACATATTGTACCATTGTAAAAAATTCCATAAACTAAGCATAGCCGACCGCCAAAGGTACACAAGGGAGAATAGGTTGTGTATGAATTGTTTGGCACCAGCTCACATCGCAAAAAATTGCAAGAGCAAAGGGACGTGTTTCAAATGCAGAAAACGTCACAATACCTTACTACATCTACCAGCAGCACCAATTCAAGGAAGCAATGTAAGTACACCAAACTCCCCTGACAATTGTGAGGAGAAATCATCGCCAGAAAAACCGACATCTTTCTTTACATCGAACTTAAAGAAAGCATTGGTAGAAGTAGTAACATCGAATGGGGTAACAAATACACTACGCGCTCTTATAGATTCCGGATCTCAGGTATCATTTATATCTAAATCAGCGTATAAACGTTTGAAGGTAAAGGGATCATCAATAAATCTTCATGTATCGGGGTTGGGTAATACGTAGTTCGAGTACAGCTTCAAAGCAAGCAAACATTACTATAAGGTCTTTATACAAACAATACTCCATAAATACCAACGTTTTGGTAATACCCAAAATATCGGACAATATACCTCAGAGTATTGTCAACACAAATGAATGGCCTCACATCAAGTATTTGAACTTGGCTGACCCACAATTTCACCAGCCCGGACCTGTGGATATGTTACTAGGAGCGGACATATACACAGAGATAATAACAGATGGAGTCCTTAAAGGCCCACCAAATACACCGACAGCCATAAATACACATCTTGGATGGATATTGATAGGCTCAACCACAAAACGTTCCAATTGTCATATTTCGACATTAACTGCCTCTATTGATGATTCGACCACACTACAAAACCAGCTCAGACAATTCTGGGAAACGGAAGAATTACCGAATCATTCAAAGCTCAAACCAATTCATGAACAATGTGAATTATTCTACGAAAAGAACCACAAACGGCTTGAAAATGGACGATATGAGGTAAAACTTCCATTGATAAATTCAGAGGCACCTGATCTGGGACAGTCTAGGAACTTAGCTATAAAACAATTCATTCAACAAGAGAAAAGATTCAATAATAGACCAGAACACGCAGAACAATATAAGGCAGGTATCAATGAATATACAACTCTTGGTCACATGAAGGAGATTTCGGCAGAATAAGTCAAGGCTGATCAAACCTCAGATGGCAATATACAGTATTATTATCTACCACACCATGCCGTCACAAAAGAAAGTTCGACTACAAAATTACGAGTAGTATTTAACGCATCTGCCAAAACATCCAATGGCAAGAGTCTTAACGAACAATTGTTGATAGGGCCTACGATTCAGCCAACGTTATGGACAACCATTCTCAAATGGCGCCAATACAAATACGCCATCACAGCAGATATAGAAAAGATGTATCGCATGATAAATGTGCATCAGACTCATCAAGACTTTCAGCGAATAATATGGCGCAACAACCTTGTAGAACCCATAAAAGATTACGCCTTAAAAACGGTGACATTTGGAACTGCACCAGCTCCATACCTTGCCATAAAAACGATTCAACAATTAGCAGCAGACGAAGGGAAAAACTACCCTCTTGCTGCAAAATGCATGTCAACAGATTTTTATGTAGATGATCTGCTGACAGGAAGCCAGACAATTCCACAGGGGTTACAACTACAAACAGAAATAAGCATCATGTTAAAATCTGGTGGATTCAAATTACGAAAATGGGCAAGTAACCATCCGAGCTTGTTGAGGAACATTCCAGAAGAAGATAGAGAAATCAAAGGCTCGTTAAATTTCTCAACAAATGAGACAATTAAAACGCTGGGAATAAACTGGCAACAAGCATCAGACAATTTCACGTTTTCAGTAGTTCTTCCATCAGCAAATAGCCATTACACCAAAAGAATTATATTGTCAGAAATATCTAGCCTCTTTGATCCACTAGGATGGTTATCACCATGTATAATCAAGGCTAAAATTCCGATTCAAAAGTTATGGTTATCTGGGTGTGAGTGGGATGAAATACTACCATCACATCTAACGCAGGAATGGATTAGATTTAAAGAAGAACTACTGCAAATCCGAAAACTAAAAATACCACGATATATACAAACGTCCCCAGATGCGATATCTACAGAGCTGCATGGATTTGGCGAAGCATCAACAAATGTATACGCAGCAGTCATCTATATGCGTACCACAAATAGCAATGGAGTTAATATAAACTTGTTAACATCAAAGACAAGGGTGGCTCCCATAAAACCAGTAACACTTCCTCGGCTCGAACTCTGTGGTGCTGTATTACTTGCACAATTAATGAAGCAAGTACAAGACAATTTAAATCTTGAAAGTAGTACCGTGACAGCATGGACCGATTCCACAATTACGTTAGCATGGATAAAGTCGCATCCAAGTAAATGGAAAACCTATGTGGCTAATAGAGTAGCCGACATACATGATAACTTACCAGATGCTAAGTGGTATCATATATCATCAAAAGATAATCCAGCAGATACGGCCTCAAGAGGAATCCTTCCAAATTTGTTGTTAGAACAAGATATATGGTGGCATGATCCAGAATGGCTTAAAAAACCAAAGAAAGGTTGGCCTATTCACACATGAAACAGACAACGAGAAAAAACCAGCTAAAACCTTTAGCAATATAATACAGGAGGAGTTTGTTCTCTTACACAAATTTTCCTCATTTACAAAACTAATTCGAGTAACGGCTTGCTGTTGGAGATTCATAACCAATTGTCGAGGAAAGACGACGCGAAAAGATAAGAATCTGTCAACATCAGAACTAAAAATAGCAAGAACACTCATTCTCAAACTGCTACAGCAGCAATCGTTTAAGGTAGAGATTATGGAGCTTCAGAAAAACAGTCTAATCTCCAGCAAAAGTAAAATTTTATCTCTCAACCCGTTCCTTGACGAAGAAGGCGTACTTCAAGTCGGCGGACGTCTGACTCAGTCAGAATTATCATATGACGAAAAACATCGCATATTACTACCTAACAAACATCACATAACCGATACCATAATAGATTACTTTCATAAAACTACTCTTCATGGTGGAACACAATTAGTTCTAAGTAGTCTGAGAAGTAAATATTGGTTACTAAATGCTCGAAACACAATTCGAAGCCATCTGTACAAATGTGTAACATACAAAAGATATAATGCAAGGCCATCAACCCAATTGATGAGTTCGCTTCCATCAGCACGTGTTAACAAGTCTCTACCATTTACACATACAGGGGTTGACTACGCAGGCCCCATCAATTTGAAAATTTCTCATATAAGGTCGGCAAAATTAACCAAAGCATATATCTGTTTATTCATTTGCCTGTCAACTAAAGCAATTCATATAGAGCTCGCTACAGAACTATCTACCTCTGCCTTCCTAGCTGCATTCAGAAGGTTCGTAGGCAGAAGAGGATTACCATCTGACATGTATTCAGATAATGGTACAAATTTTGTAGGTGCAGCCAAAGAATTACAAACAGAATTCAAAGCTGCTTTAAATGGCATAAAAAATAATATTTCTAATGAATTTGCAAATTTGGATATTACTTGGCACTTCAACCCACCGTATGCATCATATTTTGGAGGTTTATGGGAAGCCGGTGTTAAGTCAGCAAAAAGACATCTGAACAAAACACTATCAAATACAAAACTAACATACGAGGAAATGTCTACAGTCCTTACGCAAGTAGAGGCGTGTTTAAATTCTAGACCGCTCTGTCCGCTTTCCAATGATCCTAACGACTGCAATTATCTTACACCGGGACATTTCTTAACTGGGAAGCATTTGCTAACACCAGTAGAAACTGCATTACCACATATTCCATATCATACCCTAAAAAAGTGGCAATATCTCCGAGTATTAATGAATATATTCTGGAAAAAATGGTCGTCAGATTATTTACATCAATTACAGGACAGAAATAAAAGGCAAAGGGAGACAAATATCCCCATAGAGGGGAGCATAGTGATTCTAAAGGAAGACAATCTTCCCCCTGGTCAATGGTTATTGGGGCGAATATTAAAAGTTCACATGGGGCACGATAAATTGATTCGAACAATTACGTTAAAAACTTCAAAAAATACACTTGTAAGACCTATTACAAAAATAATTCCTCTCCTCGAAACAGCAAGTCATGCTGTGACATATAATAAACTTGCAAGGCATCACCATCACAAATGAGTCTCATGATAGATACCCGCTCAATCGAAGAGATGCTAATAACGGACCCGATGCCGAGACCAATATCTCCGCTGCCGACAACACCACGAAGGATGATAAGACCAGACGTCCCAGATATTATCAAGGAGATGCTGACAATGGACCCTATGCCAAGGCCAATATCACCGCTACCAACAACACCAAGAAAAATCAACAAGCTAGATATTATAATCTACAAACCGTTTGAAGCAAAACGTGCTACATCCCCAGTACGAAAGAAAGAAAATAAATTGGAAGAAAGGTCAAAAAATGAAAAAAAATGAGATTTATTAAACACCAGGATAATGCCACCGAGATTAGGACTAATGCACCAAACAAACGTACATGCAAAAAACAGCAACGCAATCAACAGGTAAACAGAATAGTATACCTCTACTTTCGCTAGCTGTGCTTCAAAGGTTAGAAACCACTAAAGCAATGGCAGACATAATGTCTAAACTCAACATCCCGTGGACCAAAGTATTGAAAATAAAGAAGTACTATCTACATTCTCTTGGTCCGGGGCATCACATCAAGTTTACAGTAACAAAACGGGGAACATTAACGGTGATACACAAATTACGTCAGTAGGAATTATTTGGAGGCGGGAGATTGTGCGAACGCACACTAAAATTAAATCACTTTGCTTCAACAAATCAGAGCAGGCATTCTCAATAACTTGCTGGGAATGTACAAATCAAAGCAGGCATTTCCGGCAAACCTGTTTAGTATAAAAGGCCTGTGAAGCAAAGGGATTTTTGTCAGTCACTTCTGATCACAGACTAGAGCAACACATTACGTTGCAAGTCTTAGCCCCACAGTCGTAATGCATTAACTTGCGACTGTGACATCACACCATAACGAACACATATAAATATAATAAACTACAGTAAGGTTTATTATATCTATATAATACTGAACTACAGTAACGGTCATTATCAAGTACAGCATATTAAGCTGGTACTATCAAACTAAATCCTAACCAAAGGATTCACTACACCAAACAACACTTGTATGCTACATTAAGGCATACAAATATCGCATATAGAAATATAATAAACTACAGTAAGGTTTATTATATTTGTATACTACTGAACTACAGTAAGGTTCAGTCCACATCACACTTAGAAATCCAGTATATTCTGAGTACTAATCTTCTTTTCTCATTCCAGCACCACAACCAAGTCAACATTAATTTAAATTGATTTGTTTTATATTATTGTTGTTGTTATTTAATTGATTTGTTCATATTCTTTGTTCATATCGTTGCTAAAATAAAGCACATTATTCTGAAATTGTTTAATTGGTCTACTTGTTTTTTGATCTGGCACCCCTGTTATTAGTTTAGACAAACCTAGAGTTTGTACACTACTAAAGCTGTTGACAGCGGTGCTCTCCTTGGGTTGGTAGAGAAGAATGTTTGTGTTACTGCCTCAGAGCCGTCAGTAATACGATCAAGGTTCGGTCCTCCTTGTTTTGAAGTGTTTTTGGATTTTTGTGAATTGCCTAGTTTGGATGATTGCTCTATGTGTAAGAGCATGTTATGTCGTTGGTTGCATTGCAAGCAATTTTTTTGGCTTTTACAACTGGTAATATTATGCCCAGAACGTAGGCAGTTCTTGCATAATTTGTTATGTTGGGAAAATTGTAGTCTTTCTGCTGGTGAGAGTTTGCGGAATGCTGAGCATTGAAACAGATTATGGTTTTGCTTGCACTTTGCGCATGCCGGGGACTTATTAAGGAATGTGTATGTGTGCTTTGGTGGAGAATTGTTTGGTGAATTCTCTTTGACTCTTGTGATTTTATTATCTTGGAGAGCTTCTAGAGTGCGGAAGCGGGATTCTAGAAATTTGACTAGATCGGCATAACTAGGTATTGCGGTTTGACTTCCTTGTTTTTGCTCCCAGTGATAATGTGTTTCAGCTGGGAGTTTTTGAACGAGGAGATGCACGAGAATCGGATCCCAATTGGAGGTGTAGATTCCGAGTGTTCGCAAATCATGGAGACTCTCTTCTGTTTGATCAATCAAGTTCTTGATTGTTTGGGCGGATTCGTGTTTAATAATGGGTTGATTAAGTAATAATTTGAGTTGTGTTGTCACTAAAACTCTTTTGTTGTCGTAGCCTTTTATGAGAAAGTCCCATGCCTTTTGATAATTATCGTTAGTAATTTCAAATTGCCGGATTAGTCGTTCGGCCTCGCCTGTCAGACAAGTTTTTAAATAGTGGAATTTTTGTACCTTTGATAAGTACGGATCTTTATGTACCATTGATTTGAAGAGATCGTAAAATGATCTCCAAGCTCGGTATGTACCACCGAATTTTGGTATGGTAATGGTGGGTAGTTTGATGTCTGACTTAGGTGTTTCAATGGTAGACCTTTCTCTAGTGTTATCGATTTCGTCAGTTTTAGAGAAAGATTTTAGCTCTTCTCTGAGTTCTGAGATGAACTCTACATATTTTTCATTTGTAGATTCGTAGAGTGAATCTTCGGTGTATGCGGCTGCATTGTCGCCAGCGGATTGGTGAATAGTGACGTTGTTTTGCACAAATCTATTCCAGATGGCGTTTATGGTTTCTATTCTAGTTTGGTGGTAACTTTCCGTGCGTGCTCTGGTTGTTTTTGTGTGGTTAGCTCTAACCTTCACTAATTGTTCGTGTAGAGCTTTTTGTGAGCGAACTAGATTTTTGACACTTACCATCTTCTATCCCTTTCTAATCCGGCTCGAAGGACCAATGTCTAGTCCTATGACAGGTCTAGTCATAAATTGCAAGGTGCCGGATCAAAAGGGGGTTAGAAAGAAGAAGAAGATGGTGTGTAAAAGAGAAAATCAATTTTTATTTCTTCGTTGAATGTGACAAAAATTCGTATCTTATTTACTATGTCTTAAAATAGAAATTCACCTATCTAATTAACCAAATAACAATAAAAAAATAAATCCAATGTTAACACAAATCCAATGTCAAAAGAATCCAATATTTAAACAAATCCAATAGGAAAGAATCCAATACTAAAACAAATCCAATAGCGAAAGAATCCAAATACTAAAATAAATCCAATGTCAAAAGAATCCAATATTCCTGGCGTGAGAGTGCTCTAAAAAATTTAAGTCTGCTTCGTGAATCTGGCATATGAAAGATAATGACTTCAGTTGACAGTTCTGTGTGAAACTTCTGATGTATGGTGAAATGTCAATACTACGTCAAAATGCTGTGTGAAGAGCACAGTGTATAGTCATGATGTAGTATACACATGTATATTGGTTTCTAATCTTCTTAGTAATACTAGAATCAATGTTTCTAGGATTGCTTGTTTAGAGATATTAAAATCAGTGTTTTTAATACCGTGGAATATGTGGGTGCCTTAATATTATTAGCAATACTAGAATCAATGTTTCTGATATTCCGCGGTTTACATGTATTAAAATCAATATTTTTAATACACTGCAGTGTGCAGAGGGGCACAGTGTATATTTATTGAAATATACGAAAAGTTAAAAATACTAGAATCAATATTTCTAGCCTTTTGTGATGTTGTATTAAAAGCAATAGCCTTGATAGCTTCAATACTGCTGATCTGTCTGGTGTGAATGCTCAGAACGCAATGCCGATTTCAATTTCTAACGCTCTATTTATACCCCGGATAATGTACAGAGTAAATGGGACTTTAGAAAAAAAGTTGAAAAGCGGTTGCGCGCGTGAACACTGGCTGTGCCGTTTTTTTTCTGTAGGAAAAGAGAGAAAAGAGAGATGACAATTGAAAGTTGCTGCTGCTTGATATCAATAAATTATTTTGGTGAGGTTTTGTATTTATTATGAGCAATATTTTATATTAATGTTCCTTATTCTCTCCTTTTAGCAATGTGACCTAGTGATGCTGGTTTGGAACGCATGTGAAATGGAGGATACTGTGTACCATATTGTGTACATAGGTAAATGTGTTTATGGTATAATTGACCTGGGATTATACCTTTCTGTTGACCTTTTTATGATTTATGTATATGCTTTTTAGGAATGATCCTTTAGAGTGGCCAGTGCATAAGCGTTGTGCTATAAAAGCTATAACTTTTTAGCGAAAATATGTGCACTGCGTTGTGCTATAAAAGCTATAACTTTTTAGCGAAGAAATGTGTACTGCATTTAATGCAGTTTGCCGACTCTTTCGTTTAATAAAATATAACTCGTGTGATTTGATAAAAATGCACGTACGTTATTTGATTTGTAACCATACCCTGACCTTCCCATTGGCAAGTCTTTGGAAACGTAGGATATCGCCGTCTTCGGTGGGGATGCGAAACATTTTTCTTGCCATTAAAGCTTGAACCCATGGAATCGGCTGGTGTTGTAATTGATCCCATAGGCGGGGATCGATTATTAAATTTGATGGTATCAGCTGTCTATTTGCAGTGGAAGCTGGTTGCTGATTTTTGCTTTTGGGGGTTTTTGGTCTTGCTGTGGGAGCCGGTCGCTGATTCCTGCTTGCACTTGGTCTCAATGATATCTCCGAGAACTGTCAGTGTGTGCGTGTCAGCTTCAAGACCTCCAGCATTACTGAATACTGAATCTGTTAATTCCGGATTGAACCTGATTGGAATCGACACGAATTGCGTGTACCGTAGAGCATTCCACTTAAGGTGAGATACTGGCGTGATTCTGCCCCAGGTAGTTGAGAAATCAAAGTGTCTCTCTGGCAGAGCACTCTTTGGAATGCACGTACTTGGAGGCACCTTGATTTCACAGCCAAGTTAGTGAGACCCAATCCGCCTATCTTGACTGGGAGACAGAACGTGCCTACAGCAACCTATCGTCTCCCGCAACAAAAGGCGTCTATCGCTTTTGCTTGAAGAAAACCTACAAAGCCTTCATCAAACGTATCAGACTTTATCAGATGAACGATGGACGAGGTAATCAAATAATTTATCACGACTGACCTTCCCATTAAGGAAAATGGAAATAGTTGACTACGGCATGAGTTTACAGCTCTAGAAAGTTTCTCCAGAGCAATGCGGCTATTATTTGATTTACTCTCGGGTCCGATATACATACCTCAATATTTCAGGCAAGTATTAGTCCATTGAATATTGCGTGGAGTATCTGTACGATCTCTCCACCTTCCACACCACAAGCCTTGACTCTTACTAAGATTGATTTTAGCGCCCGCTATACGTTCGTACTTTTCGAAAACAGGACGAGCGACCGAAAATAGAAAGGTCATCTGCATACGCCAACATAAGAGGCCTCATATTGGTATATGGTAGACGAACCGAATATTGTCCGAGCATTCGACGAAGATTCACCAACAGCGGCTCCAACGAAAGATCATAAAGCATGCCTGACAATGAAGAGCCTTGTCTGATACCTCGATGAAACGAGATAGGAGCCAGAACTTGTCCTTGATACTTAATAAAAATCGCTGAATCTCCATACAGTTTCCCGACGATATCGAGCCACCTGGGCGGAAACCCATATGCCTCGAGATCAGTCAAGAGATACTCGTGCGAGACGCTATCAAAAGCCTTTTGTTGGTCTAGTGAAATCATGGTCATTAGTTCATGGTAGGCAAACAAATGCTTGGCTACTGCGAAGTTGTCGTAGATACTACGACCAGGTACACAATAATACTGTTCCGGGTGTATTACCGAAGCAATCACTGAGCGGAGTATCGCCCTTAACGCTTTGCAGACGATTTTGTAGTCCACATTGCATAGAGTTACTGGCCTCTAGCTCCCCATCCTCTGCAAATCTCCTTTCTTTAGAATCAATCGCATAACAGACCTCTTCCAACTAGAAGGAAAGTCTGAATGTGTCTCAACCGCCGAATTTAAGACTTCTAAAAGGTGAGGAATTAATAAATCCGTGAAACGTATGAAGAATACTGGAGTCAAGTCGTCATAACCAGGTGAAGTGTGACGCCTTAGATCCTTTGTCGCAGCGATCATATCCTCCAATGTGATTACTGTATCCAGGAGCTCCTTATTGTCTTCAGAGAAAGTGGGAATATTCTCAAGAAATTCATGAGTGGTCGAGGATGTTGTCAACGTCGATTCAGAATAGAGACTAATGTAGTAGTGCTGTTGTCCGTTGACTTGTTCAGATTGAGCACTCTCAAGAACTTGTCTTGTAATATCCTGGTCGTAAGGAAGGTACACAATTACTACCTTGATATGTTTGTCTTGAACGTCAAGGTTAAAGGGAGAAGCGAAGTCTGGGAAAATATCTGTAGGACGTCATAGTGTAAATATGTTGGATACAATGATTGCCACCCTGAGCCGCGTCGAGGATCAGAGGTGGCAAACATTGCATAGCCAGTGTGTAAATTAGCATAGCGCTTATGTGGTGTGTATGTGTTTTGTGTAAAATTTTTCTCCTGCAGAAGCGCACATTTTGACATTATCGATAGTGCTGTGTAATCTTGTATGCGCACTTAAATCCCCGGTGTTGATAGAAGCTATCTTGCACATTCAAAGAGATGAAAAACTCAAAAGATGAATGTGCGACGTCTACTGAGGAGGAGAATCGGCCACGCAATGCTCCTGAATCAACTCCTCCACCTTTCTATGGAAACGTTCTAAGCGATCTACATCGTTGTACTTCCTCTTGGACTCCTGTTGTAGGAGTAGAAGCTGAGGAAGTAACAACTCTGGCCTCTCCAGCTCCTTTACCAGATACTCCAGATTTTATCTGAATTCTTCTTGTACTGGAGCTGGGGAAGAATTTCACATATCTTCTCCCTAGAAAGGGTTTCCATCGCCTTTGAGACTTCAAATTGGCTACCAGTCGAAATGGTGCTACCATACGAATGGCATTTCGCTTCGGTACCCAGGTCAATCCAGTACCTCGAGCCGGATATGCTCAGGTAAAAGCCTGACGGAAGCGTAATCCCTTATTCCAGGTAATGGACGCCTCCCGGCTGGTACCGAAAATATCCCGCCCGAGACCATCGTCCCCCATTTAATGGGAATGGCGCGAACCTTTCCATGAACTTTCTCGAATCTTCCAAAGAAATTCGAGAGGTCTTTATGTTGGACTCGCATAAGGATCCGCGAAAACACGAGTTTCGTGGGCTTCTCGTTTAACGGGAATGGCGAGAGGTGTCTACCCTCAACCTCGATGTCCTCAAGCATAAGCTTGATAGCGCTTTCGAGGGTCGTGGTGTACACCTCGACCATTCCTCCAGCTATAGTCCCCATAGAAAATAGTTGCTCACAGGAGATGACCCGGAAGATTGCCTTCAGGTATGCAATCTGAGGATATCCTCTGATGTGCTCATGCTGCATCCCGTAGCGCTTTTTGTGCTACCTGCTGTCGAAGAAGCCCTAGAGACCCACACTGGTCTTGGGCCAAGGCTTACCTGCGTCCAATGGGGCTGGACGAGGAGTGATGCCCCTGCTCTGAAATTCTATTGTGGAAGCCTGCTTGGAACTGTCACATACCTGCTGGGCATAAGATGTCCCTGCAACTAACCCCGGAGATCGTGGTGCTGCTTCTGAGCTCACTGCTATTACGGCTGGTATTGATGGCTGCTTCTTAGAGGCATTTGCCTGAGACCTAATTTGAGGGATCATTAGTCCCCCAGAATCGCTGCTGCTCGAACTCATTGTGAGTGCAGCAGCAATATCCTTTTTCTTTAAATTTTTAAAATATATAAATTTTTAATAATTTAAATTTGCTTAATATTATATTTTTTATTAATGTTTTCAAAATTTATTTAACTATAAATTTTTGTACGGTTGCCATGTTGCCATGGCAACGACCGAAATTAATTAAAAACGTAAAACTGTCACTCATTTCTGGGAACTTTTCCAATTTATTATCACCGATTTTAATACATATTTTTTCATTTAAACTTATCAAAAACTTTTCCAATTGTGTCTAGCCCTCTGACAGGTCTAGTCATAAATTGCAAGGTGCCGGATCAAAAGGGGGTTAGAAAGAAGAAGAAGATGGTGTGTAAAAGAGAAAATCAATTTTTATTTCTTCGTTGAATGTGACAAAAATTCGTATCTTATTTACTATGTCTTAAAATAGAAATTCACCTATCTAATTAACCAAATAACAATAAAAAAATAAATCCAATGTTAACACAAATCCAATGTCAAAAGAATCCAATATTTAAACAAATCCAATAGGAAAGAATCCAATACTAAAACAAATCCAATAGCGAAAGAATCCAAATACTAAAATAAATCCAATGTCAAAAGAATCCAATATTCCTGGCGTGAGAGTGCTCTAAAAAATTTAAGTCTGCTTCGTGAATCTGGCATATGAAAGATAATGACTTCAGTTGACAGTTCTGTGTGAAACTTCTGATGTATGGTGAAATGTCAATACTACGTCAAAATGCTGTGTGAAGAGCACAGTGTATAGTCATGATGTAGTATACACATGTATATTGGTTTCTAATCTTCTTAGTAATACTAGAATCAATGTTTCTAGGATTGCTTGTTTAGAGATATTAAAATCAGTGTTTTTAATACCGTGGAATATGTGGGTGCCTTAATATTCTTAGCAATACTAGAATCAATGTTTCTGATATTCCGCGGTTTACATGTATTAAAATCAATATTTTTAATACACTGCAGTGTGCAGAGGGGCACAAGACTTGATAGCTTCAATACTGCTGATCTGTCCGGTGTGAATGCTCAGAACGCAATGCCGATTTCAATTTCTAACGCTCTATTTATACCCCGGATAATGTACAGAGTAAATGGGGCTTTAGAAAAAAGTTGAAAAGCGGTTGCGCGCGTGAACACTGGCTGTGCCGATTTTTTTCTGTAGAAAAAGAGAGAAGGCACGTCATCACGACTGATGACAATTGAAAGTTGCTGCTGCTTGATGGCAATAAATTATTTTGGTGAGGTTTTGTATTTATTATGAGCAATATTTTATATTAATGTTCCTTATTCTCTCTTTTAGCAATGTGACCTAGTGATGCTGGTTTGGAGCGCATGTGGAATGGAGGATACTGTGTACCATATTGTGTACATTGGTAAATGTGTTTGTGGTATATTCCCAGATCATAATTGATCTGGGATTATACCTTTCTGTTGACATTTTTATGATTTATGTATATGCTTTTTAGGGATGATCCTTTGTAGTGGCCAGTGCATAAGCGTTGTGCTATAAAAGCTATAACTTTTTAGCGAAAATATGTGCACTGCGTTGTGCTATAAAAGCTATAACTTTTTAGTGAAGAAATGTGTACTGCATTTAATGCAGTTTGCCGACTCTTTCGTATGCTTGTTCCAGCTTGAGTTTATTTAAGGTGAGGTGATGTTGTTTATATATAAGAAATGTTGTGTGTTGACGGAACAAATTGATAGTGGGTACTACAACAACACGTTTTCACAATTTGATACAAGTTTTCACGAACTTCACTATATTTTCAATGTTTATCGGTCGGCACACAAACTGACGTCCGTTCACTTTAGAATAATAATAATAAGTTTATTTAACAATTCACCTAATTCATTCTATATACCCATAATTGAATATTAAAATAAACATCAAGAATGACCCGAGGTTGTCTGTCGAGTTTGCAACAAAATAAAAAAGTTCCTACTGACTAATGTATTACTAAGTAATATCCAATTAATAACAACAAAAAGAAAAAAACTATTTGGCTTAGTCCAAGTAAGTAGTTACGCTATGCCGATCCTGGCACAGGTTTTCCATACAAAAAGTGTCCGGAAAATTCAAACTATTTTGCTGGCTCTAGACCGGGTTCTGGGCCACTGGGGGATTCCGTCTAGGGGTCTACGTCACATGGCCTGCCTGGGGGAGTTCCTTTCGTCCCGTCTGGCTGACCAGGAGATGACACCATCTTTTTTTAATAATAATTCAAGTTTTTGTGCTCATGGGGTTGCTGTGCCGAAATGTAGGCTTTTTACTATGATTTTTCTTGAGCGCCTAAATGTAGGCTTTTAGTTTTGAACTAATATTAGTAATAATTAAAGTTAATAGTAGGACATTTTTGTTCATGCCAATGGATTCTAGATCGTTGGGGTGGTGTTATTAGGGGGGACGAAATTTTCATCAGAAATCCTCTACGGGCTCTGGTTTTCGAGATATTAGCGATTTTACCTTTTCAGATATAGTTAATATTATTAATAATTCAAGCTACCTAGGATAGTTTTGTTCATGCTAATAGATTCTAGCAGGTGTTGGAGGGGTGGGCGTAACCGGGGGATAAAATTTTTGTTAGAAATCCTCTACGGGCTATGGTTTTCGAGATATTAGCGATTTTACCTTTTTTAGATATAGTTAATATTAATAATAATTCAATTTTTTTTTCTCATGGATTGCTGCGCCTAAATGTAGGCTTTTTACTATGATTTTTCTTGAGCGCCTAAATGTAGGCTTTTGGTTTTGAACTAATATTAGTAATAATTAAAGTTAATAGTAGGACATTTTTGTTCATGCCAATGGATTCTAGATCGTTGGGGTGGTGGTATTAGGGGGGACGAAATTTTCATCAGGAATCCTCTACGGGCTCTGGTTTTCGAGATATTAGCGATTTTACCTTTTCAGATATAGTTAATATTATTAATAATTCAAATTACCCTGGGGAGTTGTAGATATCAGCATGGTGTTGCCTTGGAATTGCTGTTTTCTTACTTGAAGATTTCTTAGCGAGGAATTTGTAGATATCAGTAATTCTGGATCACTTTCTATATCGGTTCTGGGTATCAAATATTAAATGTTCACCAAACATTAGGCATGCTACTTATGATGTAATTTGATATCATCGCTGTAAACAAATTCGCATTTAAGCTGAATGGTCCATACACACCTGTATAAACAAATTTAAGCAATATCAGCACATTTATTCTTTTCATTTGATACCACACTTCATGTAGGTAGACAAAAATTTTATTGTTCTAAGAATTTTACCGATCGAAACGTTTCATTGGAATTCGCATAAAGTAAACAAATTTTCACATTTTCTTTTTATCTTGAAATACATTCATGTAAACAATCTCACTCATATTTGCAAATTCGACCAGCAGAATAAAGTAATCAAATTAATTTGAATGATTTATGTTTTTTTTGTTTATCGTGTAATTCTATGTAATTCTATATCATCTCAGCCTGTAAGCAAATTCGTTCGAATTCATCCGTTCCTATAAAAGCCCAAGCAAACTCTTGGGGAGCATCAGTCAGTTTTAGCGAGTCTCAGTGATAGTTTAAAAGCATACAAAAAAAAATTAAAAAATGTCCTCGGTGTTAGTAAATAAAAGTTTTTCAATAATTGAAAATTTTCGAAAAGATGTGATGGAGTGTTTAAAAAATTCAGTTAATACAGACTATATTGTTAAAAAATGCATAAATTTCAAGTTGCATTTCGGAAGTGCAATAAGAGTTCTAGGAAATGACATTTCGAGAGCTGTTTCGAGCAAATTAAAGCATTGAGAGCACTAATGAGAACTCCCCGTCGAGGCGGAGGAATTACTCGCGTTGGAAGAAGTGATTTTGTAAAGTGGGAGGAAATAAAGACAGCGTACGCAGACAGAATTCGACAAGGTGTTATTGCAAATTTAAAACATATCGATCCGAAGCAATTTATGCAAGACGCTGCCAAATTATTTTAATATTAAAGTTTCTACAACGTTTTGCGGTGAATTTGTTAAAGAAACTGGTGACAATGAAATTATAAAAGACATTAAATATTTCCAAGCGAGAACTGCTCCAATTAGTGCAGATGATAATTTAGAGGAGTAGTTTAAATCAAACATTTTGGATCCAATTAACACTCAGCTCGAAGAATTCCAGGAAAAAGACAGCGGCTGGGCACTGCACTCTATAATATATTTAGCAGTACACATCAACAAGTTTGAACAGCTCCGAGGATCTTCGTATATACCCTTTCCAAATGAAATCGCATCAAAGAAAGCATGCATTAATGTGAAAAATAATGATGAAGCATCCTTCGCATGGGCCGTAACATCGGCGCTATATCTTGCAGCAGCAAATGTTCGCTCCGATAGGACCTCATCGTATCCGCATTACTCTACAGTACTAAATTTAACTGGAGTAACATTTCCCATTACGCTTATCCAGATTAAACAATTTGAAGGACAGAACGATTTATCAGTTAACGTATTCATCCTAGAGAAAGAGCGTTTCCTCACAACAGTTCCAATTAGACTTACGAAACACAGGATGGAGCGGCATGTAAATCTCCTTATGATACAAGATGACTATGATAATACAAAGGATGAAGATCATATGGATGACGATGTCGATGATGATGACGGCAGATATCATTTCTGCTGGATTAAAGATCTTTCGCACCTCGTATCAGGACAAACTTCAAAACATGGCCATAGAGTATATACATGTGAGAGATGTTTGCTCTACTTTCGCTCTGCTGAAAAATGAGAATCACACACTCCTGAATGCGAGAAACAAAATGATTGCAGAATTATGTTTCCACCAGAGGAAAAGAAATGGCTAGAATACAAAAATTATAACCATAAGAATGAAGTACCATTTTGTGTGTATGCTGATCTTGAGTCAATATTGAAGCCGATTCAGGGAAACGATCAAAATACACAGCGAAACCAGGAACATAAAGTTTACAGCATAGGATTCTATTTCCACTGCAAACGTGATGCTAAGCTCTCATATTACAGAGCATATCGAGGCAATTACTGTCAACAATGGTTTGCATTAGAATTGCAAAAAATTGTCTCCATAGCTGTACAGGAAAAGCTGAACATCAGACCAATGCAGCCTATGCCTAAAAAGGAACGGCGTTCTCATATGGAAAGTACTTGCTGCCATATATGCGAAAAAACGTTTGCAGCCAATGAGGAACGAGTCCGGGACCATTGCTACTTAACAGGTAAATACTGAGAATCATAATTTCATTATTTTTTTTTTAATAATTTCTTTTAACAGGAAAATACCGAGGACCAGCCCATAATGCATGTAATCTGATGTATCAAGATTGTCCCATAGTTCCAGTCATTTTTCACAATTTATTAAGGATATAGCTACAGCCATTCCTGGTAAAGTGGATCTCCTACCAATAAATAAAGAAAGATACATTTCGTTCACCAAGCACGTTGAAGGCAGTCATATCAAATTCAGATTCATCGATTCCTTCCGTTTTATGGCAGAATCCTTAGATAAGCTATCATCATTGCTGCCAATGGATAAATTAAATATTACATCCTGAAAAAAGTGCACCGGGTTCTTCAATTCAACCAATCAGCTTGGCTTAAACCATATATTGACTTAAATACCACCAAACGGAAGCAGGCTACCAGTGATCATGAGAAGGACAGCTATAAGAAGATTAATAATGCAGCTTTTGGTAAGACCAAGGAAAATGTTCGCAAGTATAGCGATATAAAGCTTTGCGTAAAGTGGGAAGGTCGCTATGGTGCCAAAGCTCGGATTGCGGCACCCAACTTCCACAGTGCAACGATATTTGATGAGAATTTAGTTGCTGTGGAATTAAGGCGACTCAAAATCTTATTCAATAAGCCCCTCTATATTGGAATGGCAGTTTTGGAAATTTCAAAGATATGCCTCTATGATTTCCACTACAGTTTTATGAGGCGTGAATTTGGAGATAAATGTTAAGTCATGTATACAGATACAGATTCTCTAATATATGAACTTGAAGAGAAAAATGCATATGAGTTTATGGCTGAAAATATAAACAAATTTGATACAAGTGATTACCCAGAAGATAATCAATTCAGTTTACCGCTCATGAATAAAAAGATTCCTGGTCTAATGAAGGATGAGCTGAATGGGAAAATCATGAGCGAATTTGCAGGCTTGCGTTCGAAAATGTACAGTCTACGTATAAACGATGGTAAAACTGTAAAGAAAGCAAAAGGAGTAAAGACTAATGTAGTCCAGAGGCAATCAATTTCGAAGACTACGTCGAATGTTTGAATAACAAGCGAGTATTAACTGCTAATCAGAGCTCCATACGATCGCATAATCATAATGTCTACACGATCAGCCAAAAGAAGATTGCATTGAATGCATATGATAACAAGTGGTATATTATGAGTGGGACAATGGATACTCTACCATGGGGACATTACTCTATTCAATCAGAACAGCAAGGACCAGACGCAGAAAACATATAATCTAAGGCTAGTCTAAGATATGTATTGTAAATAAAAATTATATTGTAGCTAAAATACCATTTAATGAAATAGTCTAAGATGATATACATTATTGTAAAATAAAGGAAAATATTATAATTATAGGGTAACCGATTTAAGGAAGCCTAATATAGAATGATACCTTAAGAATTAAATGTTAATATTTTTCAATTTATAATAAATCATTTTTCTTAGGAATATATTTCGGAGACCATCCGGTCCTGCAGAACGGTTACTATTCAGACAGCTAGTTATTGTTCTAAGCTCACTAACTGTAGTAATTTCTTTTTCTATGGAAGATTCAGTAGATAAGTTATCATACGAAAATGCTACTATGGGATTAATGAGGTTGTCTTCATCATTCCTGGCCCTGTCCACCACAGCTGGGTTATCACGGCAATACATGCCGATGAATCGATCCACCCTAGCCTCGACGTCGTCCCCTAATCTGAGACTATAGTCGAGTCTTTTTTTATACAGTTTACGGTAAAATTCTTCGAATAGCTTTGGTTTGTCTTCATCATTCGTAATTTCTGTATCCTGATTAGTAATTCTGAAGTCCTTATGCGATCGCTTTTTCCCAGTCAGAGTATTTATTTGTTTGAAGGCGTCAGGCCGCGGCTTGATCTTTATCAATTGTTAATTGAATTTTTGCGTTGAAGTATATTCTCATTCTGTCGCTCAGTAATTTCTTTAATACCTGTGGACCCTACCATTAATAATCTTACAACATCGATTTTTCCTCTTGTGGTGTCTATCGTAAATCCGCTTGCGTTTCTTTTCCCAAGCGCGTTTCAATGAAATCATGTTTCTTATGTCCAGTGAGAGATTAATGTATTTATGATTGTCTTTTACTTCGAAGTTACAATATCTTTCGTGGATATCGTTAAGTCGCGTAGTTAAGTTAGCGATAGCCTGGTCTATTTCCGAGTTGCTCAAGTTTATATACATTAGACTGTCAATATCTCAGCTTAATCAAGTTCCAATTTAGGTCCCTATAAGTATACATGGTTGGTGGTAGTTACGGTATAATAGAATAGTCGGAAAACCTAATGTTCATAGTAATGGTCGGAAAAGGACGAACAGGTATTGCAACTAAAATTGTTAATCGAATTGTCCAGCAAGTTGCTAGATATAATATACAAGTCTAGAACTGATCCACTTCCAGGGAAAGTGGAGGTCATAAGGGATATCGGTCTGAGTTCAAGATCACTCGCACCGCTCTCCAGCCAATCAACCAGTACATGGCCACCATTATTTGTGGAGGAGTCTCCAAAGCGAGGGTATCTCAAGTTGAAGTATCTCGCCAATATTGCACCATCAAAAGAGTTATGAAGCTGTAAAATCTTATTGAGATCCTGAATATACGACTCAGAAGTTATGATTACTAGGGACGTATAGACTGCCCAAAAGAATTCTCTGTGTACTAATGTGGTTACTATTCTTAAGTCCCATGGTCGCGAAACATGAAGCTATTGATGAACTAGTTGAGAGGTTGAATTTGTTTCTGACTATGATGCCAGTATCCTATTTATATTGGATGTTATGAAGTTATATTATATATACGAAATCAACATATCATTCAACTCCGCTTCGGCAGTTAACTATAAGGCTGTTAGACTTTAATTTCGTGATCCATTGCTGGATAAGCGCATTATAAAATCAATAAAGATAGAAATTTGTTGCTCTCTTGGTAAATTATTAATACTGGAAACGAAATTGTGAACTTCCTTAAAAAGGGTTCGTATAGGTAATTCAGCCATCAACAATCTAATTGGGTTGTTATTATTATTAGTAGGATTACTGTTATTCCTGCCGGTGTATTGGACGTATTATAATTCACATTATAAGATGGGGTTGGATGAGAAATATTACTATTAGGACTTTTCCAATGCTTACAGTGTTCGCACTGTGGTACAGTGTATTGAGTTGTTTGTGGGACGGAGTCTCTGTTTCTAGTCCTAAAGGTTTGGTTTTTCTCCGGAAGCCGGGGAAGTCGTTATCAATGTTTTTTTTTTAATAGGGAAGCGAATGTGGTAGCTTTCTTCATTTTGTTAGAAATGTATTCATTCTCCTGATAGAGGCAATTCTATGATCGCAAAACGAAAAATTTTAAAAGTCAAGATAAGGTACTTTACAGTTTACTTTTCTTATTTTCTAAACTTTAGGTATAACTCACTTGTATTTAATATTCTTTTTTGAAGCCGCAATAAATGTAAAAAATCACAAACCAACTTTCTAACGTCTGCTCTGCCTCACGATATGACTTAAATCGAACCAGCATCAACAGTACTGCTTCAACTTTACTGAGTCTGCATTCGAATGTACAGCGTCTAATAAACTAAATTTTGATATAAAGTGGAGTTACGAGCGACGTGCTTGCGAATTGCAGAAGAAAACAATAGAACATCATATCGAATCGTATTGACGACCCGACAGTGGATCGACTTTCTTTCGAAGTTCTTGTATGTGTTCGTAGCTCGTTTTGTGTTTGATTTGTTTTAACAGTACGGTAACGAGTTCCCTTGCAAAGCATTTTGCAAATAGCAAGTAAACACGATATCAAATAAATAAATAATAAATACTCACCGTAGTAAAACTTCACTTTGAACTTTACCAAAAAAAAAAACCCCACCTTAGAATTCATGTGAAGAACAATTTCATGAATAGGAAATATTTGCTTTACCGGGTTCCTCGGAAATTGACATAAGTTGTATCGTAGGTAACTTTATACATAGCAAACAAATCGAAGAAATATCGAGCTACAAGCGATGCATCTATTTCGAATTGTCGGAAATTTCGGCATGCTTGAAATCGTCGTTTATGGTAAAAAAATCGAAGAGATTTCGAGATACGAGAGACTCATCTATTTCGAATTCTCGAAAATTAGGGAATGGGGCTAAGACTTCGTTTATGTTAAAAAAAATCAAGAGTTTTCGAACTACGAACCGTTCCTCTATTTCGAATTCATTTCGCTACGGCGGAATTTAGTCCAATTGTTTGCAGGGAAGTTGCATATTTTTATTCTACGTGTCCAGTCTTTGTCTATGGTATTAGCTTATTAACACCACTTTCATTGAAACTTTTGTACAGTCGAAACTTTAAATTTAATTTTCTATCATTTTAATTTGATGCCCAATATGTTTCAATAGACAGAAGCTCTGAACAGTTTGCTGACTTAACATCTTTCGGTACAACTGTTATATTGTTTGGATCAGAAACGCATTACCTTTTTACTGTAATATGTAGTCGCGAAATCTGTCCAGAAAAATGTGGAAACAGTCAGCCCCAAGTCGATAAATGGTAGCAATCGTTTTTTAGACAAACTTTGAGGTAAATATCGATGTTGACCATACCTTGAGTGCAAATTGCTGACTCCCTTTACCACAGGAACAAATGAACAAATTGCTTGCCAAAGATATTTGACAAGATATTTGGAAGCTTTTCGTTTTTTATATTTAACTGCTTCCTGTCCTCTTTCTTCTGCCGCCGTATAGTAACCTGGGATTTGGCTTAAATCTTCAACGAAATATGTCTCATCAGCCGTAATGCAATGCACCACTCGACTTTCCTAAAAAAAAAAAAAAAAATCCGAGTACAGCCTTCGCGTCCAGATTTTCGTCACTTTTTCTTCTCGTCCCTCTCCCGATCGGGGACTTTATGGCCTTTGTATGGTCACAACCCCTGTTCTTGTTTTGACGCGATGGAAAGTTGAACGTGAAGTTCCAAATTTACAGACGACAATGCGCTCCGGAAGGGTCGGATTTCATTTAAAGGCATTTACAGCTTTCTTCGCGGAGTAGATTTGAAAAAAATGGAGTAGAATTAAAAATAACTCTTTCCAACGAATTATTTTATTTAAAAAAACGAAAAAGTATAAAAATGTAAGGAAATACCCACAACTACAAGAAAAAATCGCCGCCCCCTAAATCTGCCGCCCTAGGCCCGGGCCTACTCGGCCTATAGGGAAATCCGCCCCTGTTCCCATGCGCAGTTTTTCATGCAAATATTGAGGTTGGTGGAAGAAAAGCAGTTTATTAATAAACACACAAATCCTGTATTGAAAATGAGCATCCAAGCTAATTCCCAAAATTCTTCCCGAGTATGGTGAAAAATGGTCATATCTCCTAAGAAGAAAAACGTATCGAGCACAGGCATTAAAAGCCACATTAAGCTTGCACTTATTATTGGAATCCAGGCTGGCATACACGACGTCGCTGAAGGTTATGATAGGAACCATCAATACCCTGATAAGTTTCATGCGGGTTGATGGGGGAATGAAATGAACAGTCACCCAGAGCCTTCTCAATCCCCCATATATCTTTCCTGTCAACATGTTAACATGATCGGACCAAACATAAGGAATAATGGAATCGCCAATCTCAATACGGGGAAAACAGGAGGTATCAAGATTTTCTTTATAAATAACAATACAATTACATAAGACCAGTGTAAAATAGCACACAGATCTTCATTCAGCCGGAACAAAGCGTCCTCAATTAGTCCCAATGGCCTTTGTATATAAAGTTGTATATCATCTGCATACATATGAATATGACAATGATTTATGGACTCATAGATGTCATTAATAAATATAGAGAACAGAATGGGGCCATTCAATGCACCTTGAGGAACCCCCGCCAAGACTGGAAGAAACGAAGAAAACTGGCCATCTACTTCCACTTGCTGGAATCTATACGTTAAGTAACTTGCGAAAAACCTCATCGTGGCTTCTGAAAAACCGAAGTTACGAAGTTTATTCACAAGAAGTTTGTGATTGACGGAATCAAAAGCTTTGAAAAAATCCAGAAGAGTCAGCACAGTCAGACAGTCCCTATCAATTCCCTCCCGTATGTCATCAGTTATCTTTAAAATAGCGGTGGTAGTACTATGGCCATTCCGGAGCCCGGACTGCCATTTGCATAGTAATTCGTTCTCCTCCAAGTATGGTCTAATCTGCATGCTCACGAGCTTTTCCAGAATTTTAGACAGAAAATATGTGATGCTAATTGGTCGAAAATGTATCCAAAGTGAACATAAATCTACTGTGGTAACGATAACTTTAGCGATTCGCAAATGAAATTATTAACCTTTGCTTGTAGTTACCAACCATTCTAATCCAGTCTCCTATAAATGTAACCTCACATTTTACCCTTAATGTTAATTAAATGTAATTTTAATATCTCACCTTTTACAATTCACTGATAGATATACAAAGATAACAAATTTCTGTTCAGGATAAAATGCTGAGTTTATTGAAAAATGGAATCAAATATCTTGAAACTGTAAAATTTTCAGAAGTTCGAGCACAAAAGCTTATATGAAAGATAAATAAAAGAGAACAGAATTTATATTCGATTTCGTTTCGCTTTTATATCGCTTCGATAACATGTTTCGTATTGTGTAGCTCTATTGTCGCTTAAATTTCGCTGTTGCAGACGTTCGCCAAATTGTTTGCTGGGAAGCTGTTGAAATTTTCTGTGTAGTATAGGTATACAATATCGTGCATTGGGTCTCAAAACCATCCGACTATTTCGAGAGTGAACGATACGCAACGCAAACAAAGTGAGGTGGAGGGGTGAAGGTAGCGTCGCTTACAAGATCTGCCTTTACATTCTTCGAACGATCGATTACTCACTAGCGTTCGTCGGCTATTTCGACCTCTTTACGGATTACGCAATTAGGCCACTGTTCTCGCTTGGATCCAGACATTCAACGATATTATAAACAAAATATTCGAGTTTCATCATGGTTGTCCAAGAACAGCAAGAACATCGAGTTGGTTGCGAATTCTAGAAGTAGGCAGTCCAATGTTAGTATTAGGAAGCGAGAATCGCAATTGAGACAATATAGAGCGACAATTCAGATTAGATTTATTTTAAGACTTGATTACGTGAACATAATGTTAGAGAGATTCGACGATTTAAACAATATTTTCTTCAGCGACGGAGCCCATTTTCATTTAACCCAACTTGATTTATTCTTGTGTGGTTATCTTAAGAGTATTATCTACGAGAATAATCCACGACATTTGCAGATATAAGAAGAAATATTGAAGAAAAGATAAGGTTAGGCTGAGTCCTCAAAAACACGATTTGAAGAGTATCGCAAAAAAAAAGCGGCCGTCATTTAACCAATGTAATATTTAAAAAGTAAAATTTCAATGTATAAATTTTAGTATCAATAAATAAACATTTTAAATAAAGTTCGTTTTTTATATAATTGTTTAAAATAGTTGGATCGTTCTAAAACACCCAGTAGATTGCAGTTACAAAAGAATGAGCTACATATTTAGAAATAATACAGATATCCTGCGAATTTTTTCTATGAACCTCTCTTAAATCAGTTGTAGGTCAATTATAACTGTTTACCCAGTTTTTAAATTTAAATTTGATTAATTTGAATTAAACATCAATATAAAATCCTCTTAGTAAAATATCTGTAACGCTTCCCTGCAAACAATTTGAAAGGAAATTGATGCGAAAGCAAATCGTAAAAGCGAAATATTATTTCGAGACGAAATCCGAAGCAAATGGTTTTCAGTACCGAAAATATATCGAATCGGTATGACGATTCGAATTAAACACGCATTCGATTCTTTCTGCTATATCGAGTCGTTTTCGAATCGCAGCGCCAAAATATAAATAATGCAACATCGAATTGCATTCAATTTTCATGAGTAAAATGGAAATAATGCAATGTCGAGACGTTTTCGAATAGAATGCGGAAAAAATAAAAATACTGTAATATTATTTAATAAAAAAAAAATGTTTGAATACATATATTTTCAATTTATGATTACATTAATTAGACAAGATACGAAATTTAGGTAAAATAAAAAAAAATCCATAATGCTTCATTCCATTTATTGGGAATTTCTTGATCTGCAAATAAAAATTATATTAGTTTACAAAATTAACTATATTTAATTATACATTTAATTTGTTTCCATAATATCCTATTTGATTTATATATTAATATTTGGTATTTGAGTTAATATACATATTATTAATATTCAAAAAATTTTATAAGTAGATTTAGCTTTGATGTTTTTAATTTGTTTTTTTTTTTTATAACTTTATAATATGAAAATTATAAAGGAATAAACATACATACCACTCATAATTCTTTCTAGTTCTGTATTTTATTTATTTATTTATTTATTTATTTTTTTTGTTAACAATCCTCGGCATATTGAAATGTTTCATTTCAGATTTGTCGAAACCTTCTCAGAATTGTTAGAAAATTTTCGATGGATAGAATCTTAAAAATATTTTAGTATTTAAAAAGTTTCTTTAACTTACATAATTATTAGAGTTTTACTAAACATCACGGCTTAACGGCCAGAGAATAGTATCGCGAATTTAGTAAGAACAGTCAATCAGTTCTAGATTTAACTAAAAACTATGCGACAATTCAGTCAGAACCAGAAATTACTAAATAAGCTTTAGTTAATACTAGTAGTATCAATGACATTCCGTTAATTCTACTTTTAACTGAGTTTTATTCGTTAAAACTAGAATTATCGAGAGATTTGTTAAAACTAGGATTTCTTAGTAAAAGCGGGGCGGATTCTGTGTTTTGACTGTAACATATATAATACTTTTGATTGCAGCGATTACATACATTTTTCTGACACATTTTTTATTATTCATCCCAAGCGAATTATAGCGTTTAGCTACGTCGGTCCAAAAGTTTTTTTTTTATTTTCTTTCAAAATCCCCCCGGATCATTTGAATCTCGATGAAGAAAAGAATTTTCCTGGAAATTAAGCGTTACAAATTTTTTATAATTCAAATATTAATACTAAAAAGTGAATTGGTACACAAGCCAAGTCGTACGACTTCCATGAGCGCGTGTAGCGAAAGTCGGAGCTTGAGTTGAGAATTCTGATATGAATGAAATTAGCCGAAGCTTACGATTTTGCTATAGAAATGAACTAGAGCAATTCGGGTGTTAACTCTTGCCTCCACACGCAACGACTTTTATGCAGCCTTTAGTTCAATCAAGACTACAGCAAAGTCGTCAGACACACAATAGTTTCATTCATGCCAGACTTCAGTCTCAACTCCAACTCCGACTTTCGCTACACACGATCATGCAAATCGTACGACCTAGCTTCTGTCTGCCAAGTCGGATTTGCTTGAGAGTGTGTAGCGGATTTTCGGTCAGCTATACCTGTTTACAAAGTTTTTAAATATATATTTGATTAATTCGAATTAAACATCAATTTCAAATCCATTCAATAAAATAACTGTATGTAACGAAAAATAACTGCCTCTTCGAATTATTCAGTGAATGTGATTTAAGAATAATGAAGTAAATGAAGTGAAACTCTCGCCTATAAGCGAAGCAACGTTTTCCACTATCTTGCTCTATCAAACACGCGTATGCGGCAGTGATCCCACCATACTCCAATTAGAGTAGATTTATTACCTTTTTCTTGCCATGGATCATGTTCTCCGGAGTATCTGAATTCTACTCCTTTTTTCCCGATTCCAAGTATACCGCCTATATCCAAATAAAATAAGAAAAAAGAAAAAAATTATGAGCATAAAAACTAATTATCGATTGAATCCATCCATTTTTTTGACAGGTAATTAAATGAACGCCAACGGAAATTTCCTTTATGATGAAATTTTCAGAACTCATCTTAAGCATGGATAATTGCAAATAGCGACACACCTAGTGGCTTGGTAGTTCTAGTCCATCAACAAAATTGTTTATAATAGTAGGTACATAATATAAATAATATAACCTAATACGAACATTTGAAATTCTACTACCTTTTTTTCAAATTTACTACTATTTTTTTCGATTCTACTACTCTTTTTTCCCCACTTAGTGTGATCACTGGTGGTATGCGGTATTGAGAGGTATGCCGTGCTGCCGTTGCCATATTACTAACACTTGTTTAAATGCGGTCTCACTCCAAACGCAATGAAAGGCAGAACAAACGCGCACCGTGTAAACAGAATAGTGGTTTTGGCGCGTTAACTTTGCTTTTCGTTTTCTTGAAGCGTTTGAATTGATCCGGTCTTAGCTCAAGCTTCAATATTCAATTCAACTTCAACGATTTCTTCAGTCACGTACTCCAGCAGTAGTCAGCGCAGTGCACTCAAACTCAATGTTCAACTCATATTGATTCAATCAACTGAACTGAAGCCAAAGTCAAGCCAGCACCAGCTTAGTTTGGTTCAGCAGTGGTTTCGTCTTCGTCTTCAGTACAGTACACCATCAGCAAATTGTTCGTTCCGTGCTGTCTTGAATTCTTGATATTTTCTTACGGAATCACATGACAGAAATAAAAAGAAAAAATAATCAAGCCATAAGTCAACTTATCCCGCGTACAAGTAGTCGTGATATTTTCTTGTTATCTTGATATTTTTTTTTTTACCGTAAAACGCAGCATCAATATTGTGTATTTAGTTTAGTTTGAGTGACCTTTCTTCTTTCGGATGCAGTTTCAAATACCTTTAAGAAGAGTTTCAAGTTCTTCGGGCCTTAGCCTTATAGGTAAACAGGATAAGTGCGACGCGACATTACCTATACCCATGACTCGTGATTTTCTTGACCCCAAATAAATAATTTTTTTTGCTTTCCCATTAAAAATGTTTATATTAGTTAGTGGTGAATTGTGATAAACAAAAAGTGACATAATTATAAATCTGAGTTAGCATTAGTTGAATAAGTGCATACTTAAGTTTCCGGTCGTATTTACTCTTTAAAAATGTAAAAGAGGCTTTAGGTAGGTGTGTAGAATTAATTTAATTTGTAAATTTTCTTAATTGAATTTTCAATCCTAGTGATTTGGAAACTTACATAAATATAATTTAATGAGAGACGTGATACCATGAGCTTGATTCTTGTTTTTTGTTTGATTATTTCTTTTTTATTTTTTTGCGAAGAAACATTCGTGCTTACCTCTTCAAAAGTGTGGCCATTTCAAGATTATGGTGGCACTGGACCGATACCGGTTTTCATAAGCATACTGATAACATCTACTAAACTTTCATTTGGTTGTAAGATGTATTTATAGTGATTGCAATTTTTGTTATAGTAAGCCACACGATGACGGTATAGGTAAAGTTTTAAAAAAAAACTTTTTAATGCGATTTTATGACTTCATTTTTGCTATTAAATGAACTATTCAACTACGGTAATATTCACACCACAGTTATTACAAACTATACACATTACAGATAATAATTCTATTATTACTACTATTAGTAATAATTGATGAATTACTATAATTCATACAGAGTAATAATTCACCAAATAATCAATCAACATAAGTGCACTTATATGTATGTACATATGTTATTTACATAAATAAGTTTTTTAACCGATGGGTAGGTAAATCTTCAGAAGAAGCTTACTTGAAATACACTTCTGTCTAGTTTTGGGAAGAGCCATAATATACTTACGGCCACTTTATAGGAACAATAATGGCACTGGGATTGAAAATTATGATACAATAATTATGATGTCCTGCCCATAGTCATATACATATTAATATGATGTTATTGTATGGTGGTTGAAAATCATACAAAAAAAAACTGGTCCAGTTGCCAAAAATACAAATATTGACCTGTACAAGTGATATATGCGCTATATGCACTCATCCTACCGAAACCACTGAGGCCTTACTCAACTTTCCATCACTGTACCTATTGAATTGAAGAAGAAATAATTTCAAGTACTATTAGACTTCAGCGAATCAAGTATTTTAAACCAGAAGATCTATACTTGGCCATCTAAATATCCTACATAATATGTATATATATTGAAATATGCTTGGAGCTGATTAACAAAGTTCTCGATTTATCCACAACCAACTTGGCTATAATGAGATACTCTTACCGCATTTACTTATGGAAATTTGACTTTTAAACTTAACGAAACCTTCCTTATCACCGATTAAGATTATTTTAGATACATCTGTTTAATTTAAGGGGCCGCGTTCGCAACACTTGAGTAACTTTACGTCCATTTTGGTTCAGCCTATACTTCGAACGATTATTTGAAGTGAATCAGGGAACACCGAAAATTGTGACCATAAATAGAAGGATAAAAGGAAGAGAAAAAAAAGAGACAGAAAAAAGAGGGAGGGAGAGAGAGAAAGTGCCGGATTCTGTAATACGGAGAGTTGTAGGGTTGGGGAGATGAGAGTTCTTTTGACACTTAACTCCCCACTCCCTCCTACATTCCTCAAAAAGTACCCTTATAAAAAAATTCATTCTAACTCGACCTTAGGTGGTAATAGACATATGCATCTCGAAAATAAAAAAAAGTAAGTTCAACTCTCTGGAAGAGTACCCTTTATCGTTCCACTTCTCACATTTTCCCTAACTCTCCAAGTATGTCAGCGAATCGCGAATGGAGAGTTACGGAGTTTTAATCGGGGAAAACGAAAATTCTCATCTCCCAAGCTCCCCAGCTCTCCGTATTACAGAATCTTTCCCCTGGTGGAATATGGTAAATAACCCTTTTGTTCATCCTGACGGACTTCTATAGATGTCTTCTGCTCATCTAAACGGGATTCCAGAGAATTACTTTGTCCCACAAAAGTATTCTTTTGTTCGTCCAAACAGGTTTCCAGAAAATTCTTTTATTCCTCCAAACATACTTGCACAGAAAACGTTTATATAATATTTAATATTTTTTGTATTGTTTTTTTGTGCATTGCATGTAATTTTATCCGGTGTTTGGTTTATATTTATTTTAACATACTAATACTAACACCGACTAAATGATGAAACGCATGTATTGTTGACCGTTTTTTTATTAAACGTGTCCATGCAGCGAGCTTGTGTTAAGCTGGTTCTAATACAATTCTTCATCTGCAAGGCTGAAAGCTCCAATTTACTAATTAACGCACCAAAAAGCTGTTCCATGTTCATTGCAGATTTCTTCAGCTTCTAGTTCTAGTAAAATGTCTCAGGATTCGTCCCTTCCATTTCCAAGGCTTGTTTAAGTCGCTCGACTAAAACATTCTTCATGTTTACCATTTGTATTGACCGCTACCCCAACTCCATTTCAAATCCTGTACTCGAAGCTCCTTCAGTTTACAATAATAATAATACTTTGTTTTAAGTCAAATGTGACTACTTTATATCACGAATTTATTTCACTTCTGACACCAGTTGTTACGAGCGTGGCATTTGTTAGTTATTCAAAACCCAATATTTCAAATATAATTCACAAGTCCTTTATTTATTAAACTATGCTATTTACTTTTACAACCACTTTAATTATCAGTAGTAATGTAATTCAACTTATCGCAATCCAACCCTTTTCTTCTATTTATTCGCTTTCACTTGTATTCCCTGCACTGTCTAAGATAAGACTCGCCTCCTGACGATGACAACCGTTCACTTCGCTCCTGACGGTGACAAGTGCCATATTAATATTCTACAAATTTTCGCGAAGATTCCATTCTAGAAACATCGATACTACGAATATAAAGTTGTTTATGTCCGTAATTTATAGATGTCGCTTGCCTTATCTGTGATACGATTGTCCGAAAATTGTTTATGTCCGTACTTAAATAGTCATTTCACGCGAAGTATGTAGATGTCGCTTGTCCCTTTTCTATTACACGTAACAATATAATATAGTAGCTAGAAAACATATTACCAGTAATGTATATATCATTTCTATTATTTCCACTCTATTGTTGCACTACAAGTGGTGAAGCGAATGAAGACATAAACGAAAGGTTGAGAATTCAAAATTTATTTTCGGATGACTGTCTCCGCCCAACTCCTGCCAAACATGTTTTTTCCGGAAAGCTAAGTCCAACCAAACCCAAGTGTTCATGAGTGTCATTATGGATGGATTCTGGCAAAGACAAAACACAATCTCGGGATTCTGGTCAATCACACATCAAGAACTAATAGTGGTCCAGATAAAATGAAAAAAATGGAAATGAATATGACGCATGCTTAGAAGGCCTTACATAAAATTATTCTTGAGGCATTAGAGCGGAATAGATAGGGGAAAAGAAATGTAGCACGAGCAAGAGCTGCATGAAGACGGATGGCTAATAGAGAAATGAATTAAAGTGGAGAAACTGGGGCAGAAGTGAAAAGGAAGGACTATATTAAAGTCAGGTGAAGAGGCTATGTGAAAGTCATATGTTCCCAAGCAAAGTAAAGAAAAAAAAAGAAACAATGCCCCTTTACACACAACAATCAAATCCTTAAGTTGAGCGGCAGCATCCGCCACTTCTTCATTCATAAATCTGGGAAACTCAACTTATTCATGGAGTGAGAATAGTAATCTACCATGGTGAAGCTTAAATAGCACTCTACGCACGAAGCTGTGGAGTATCCTAAGAACGACATATGAGGCCCGTGAATCTACCGTCTATAAAGCAGGCGCTACACGATCTGTTTTCTCGTTATTTTAAAACCACAATTTAGTCGATATAAGAACCTAAAAAGTGGTAAAGAAAAAGCCCCATGCACGTAACAACTTCTATACGTTTTGTCGTCATCTTGTAGTGACAACTACGAGTTTCTAAAGAAAAGGCACCAAGCACTTAAAACGATTTGTAAAGTTGGTACGGGAAGAATCCATTTGATGCAGTTTAGCAACCCTGCGTTTTGCTGCCATTTGTAGCGTAAAGGACAATATACATTTTCGGCCCGACACCTCCAGACATGAGAGATGCCTTAAACGATGCACTATGATACTCCGAACAGATCTTATTAACAATGTTTATTTCAATTAATCGGTGGAAGGCGGGGGGGGGGGGGGGGGTTGTCAAAGTTTCTTCTAGTACCTTTTGGAAAACTAGTACAGAATCGAATTCCTTAGGGCCTGAGAAGAAATTTGAGTACCCACACTCCTATAATCGGAGCCTTGATAGCTATTTGTAGCCATCCCCATCCTTACTTATTTAGTATTTCCCTCTTTTTTATTCGAACTGAGGTACTAGATTTTTCGCACTTTGTATCGGATCAAACCCCCGTAGGGTTATGTTCGATCGGAAAACTGTTCACTGTTCACCTCAGTTCATTACCAGCTACAATTCGTAGAAGAAAATCTCTCTGCATACTTTTACGGTGGACGGCAGTACCCCCTCCCCCGGTGGTTTCAATACGACATGTTGCATATCAAATTAAAGGTCTCGTCGAGTATTATCCGGTGGTATACCTTTTCCCGATTCAGAAAACTTTCTTGCGACGTTTTGGCCGCCGGAAAACCCATTTTCATGAGCTTGGGTCACATACATCCCAGTTACTAGATTTCGCATATATTTTTGCAGTTCTTTCTTCCATGGCCATTAGTGCTCTGTTGTGAGCATTTTGCTCAGAGGAAGTCATTTTCCACGACTCACGGATTCCGCGCAATCATGAGAACTAGAAAAGTCCACTTTTTCACCCAAGAAAGTCTCTCGAGCTACATCCGATCGCCAAATTTTCCCCCGCTGAAATGAAATAAACATTGTTGATAAAATAAGTTTAGAGTATCATAACGCATCGTTTAAGACATCTTTCATGCCTGGTGGTGTCGAGCCTAAAGTTGTATAAAAAGTGGGCATTCACCTTGCAATAGGTGACAGTGCCAACAGGTGCAAAAAGAAAAATGTTTAAAGATAACGATAAACAATCAAACTAAATGGAGGAAGAAGCTTTAATGGCATTGGGATTGCAGTATTGGGGGGTATTGGGGAAGAAAGAGCGACTGAAGCTAAAGAGGAAATGGGAAAAAGTATGGCTTCTTAAGCGCTCACAATTTTCACATACCAATCTCTTAGAAGAATTAAAACTTGAGCCAGACAATTGGTTTAATTATTTGCGTATGGACGAAGGAACATATTTGCAGTTGTTGCAGGCTATTACTCCTCATATTAAACGTCAAGATACTGTTATGAGGGAAGCAATAACGTCAGATTAGATTCTAACTGCCAGTCTGAGATTTCTATGCATTGGAAGAAACTATGAAATTTACTACAATTATATCAGCCCAATCTTTAGGAAAAATCAGCGCGGAAACCTGTCTGACTGTTACAAGGCACTCTCTGGAAAATTCATGGTATGGACTCTTCATAAATTAAGATAAAATCTTCTAAAAACTCCCTAGATATAGCTCTAAAGCAGGGGTGGATGGGGTGAGGTAAACTGGCCTGGGAAATTAGAAGCGGTCTAAAGAAAATGGCGCCGCAGGCGAAAATTTTTAGGAGTAATAATAATAACTCTTTTTCATCAATAATAGTGGCCACAAAGTTTAAAAATATTGTTACACCGGTGAAAATTTCGAATTAAAAAAAAAATACAGCTACTTATGGAATATCTGATTTCATTCAGGTAAGGACATCAATCAAACAAAAAATAAACTAACAGAAAATAAACTCAAAAAAATGACTCATTAAAATAAAGATCTAAAACATTAACAACTTTCTTATCAGTGGAGACGTTTCAGCGTAAGCATTAATGACATTTTCATTGTCTACTGTACTCAAATTCGCTTCGTCTGTGCTCATCAACATAAAGGCTTCCAAATTTTCATTGGACAATCTTTCCGCAGTCTATTTTTGATAAATTTTAACAAAGAGAAGGAACGCTCACATTCCACTTGAGAAATTGGTAACGTCAGAAGAAACTGGTATGCTATTGCCAATAAGCCTCTTGGTATAAATTATATTTAATAATAGTTTTATAGCAACAGGTCGCACAATTTCGGCAATTTTTGCAGATAATATGATTTTCTTCAGAATCATCCAGATTCGGGAAAGATTCATAAGATTCTTCCAACGTTGATTTTAATGTTTCCCAGTTTTTTGTAAGGGTGAAAATCTCTTCTTGCAATTGCTCAAGTGTTGCTGAATCATTGAACGGCATAATTTTTTGTGAAAGATTTTACAGAAAATTGTTTGGGATCCTATTCTTTTTTATGTCTTCAAAGTTTTTAGGATCCAAAAAAGAGAGGTTCATGCACAAATTTGTGTTATTTGTAAAGCGTCGTTTCATGGACTCAATCACTACATCTAGCAGAAAATTATATATGTTTCAATTCTGAAGCTGTCGAAAGGATCAGTCGGCTTCTCATCTGCTGTGTTTTCGTCTTGCATTCTTTTCACGCGTGTTTTTCTGTGTATGGGCAAGGTTTCTTCAATGTCTAGTGTATTGCAGTCTTCGACTAGATCAAGTTGTCTATTTGCCCATTCAACAAATGTGTCCGTAATCTTTTTGGTGCTTTCTGCATCTCTCTGAATTTCAATTAGCTGAGTTAATGATGATTCTACCAAACTGTTGCATTTAAGTATGTCCGGACCTTTTGTCTGCAGATATTCAGATAATGAGCCAGTTATTTGAAATATTCTTAAAAAAATATGAGCGATCAGGAGATTTCGATATTTTAAGAGGCCTTTTTTCAAGCTACTGGCTCTTGACCTGACATCGGGATTTATTTTGTGACTCGTTTCGATCGTATGTAACGCCTCTAAAACCTTTATATATAAACAGGATTCTGGGTTGCCGTAATACCTAAATAGTTTGTTTAAAGCAGTTTCTTTTGCCCACCAACGTGTTTCACCGATGATTTGAAGCTTTCTACGTTTAACGTCATTGGAAATACAATTCCATATATCCATTCGCTGGTGAGATTCTTTAAAAAATACTGCAACTGAATTTAGCAAAGCAAAGAAAGATGCAGATTTAATATGTCCTTTCAAGACATCAGTGAGAACTAAATTCAATATGTATTATAACACCAAATATGAACGTGACTGGGGTTTTCATTTCTCATCTCTTCACAACAAAGCACAAACTACTGGGGATCCAAGTTGTTTAATCATCTTCCGGAATCAATAAAAATATAAAAAATTCTAAAGCTCTTTTAAAATATGTGAAAAGTATTTTAATTAATAAGTGTTGTTATTCTGTAAATGAATTCTTTAATACTGATTTTGACTTGTGTTGTGATGATATTTATTTGTGTTGTTGTTATTTATATTTATTGTTTGCATATTGTTTTTTATGGCTGTTTTTTTGGGCTATTTTAATAGTTTTTTTAATTTTATACTATACACGTTTGAGGTTATGTTTATTACTTAATAAATTTATCTATCTATCTATCTATAAATATTAATTTTGTCTAGGTTATAGTTTTGACTTTAACTGCCCAAATCTATTTTTTTTTCCAAAATTTTATTTTAAAATAAAAGTGTTGGTTTAATACTACCAGCCTAAATTTTATAAATCTCACCGGCCCAAGGGGAATATTCCCTTTTTCCCCCTGGGCCCATCCACCCCTGCTCTAAAGTAATGCCGACTTCTTCACTTATTTACTTTGAGAAAATTATGAACGAGCAAAACCAAATTTGAGCAGCAATCACCACACATGTAACGCTTTACCCACGTTTTGAGAAAGGTTTCTGGCATGATCAAAAATCTAGTTTTAGTAGTGGTGCTCGTCACACACGTTCCATTTTGTCGTAGTTTTACCGTAAAACCACGGCAAAGCGGATCATGTATGGTCTGCTTAAGAGTTATCTTAGCATGTCTATTTTTGTATAGTGGAGTTGACTGTGCTGGCCCAATTCTAATTCGAAGTATCAAAGACCGAGGCTGGTTACATAGTACTAACAATTTGACTTGTGACAAAAGTAATTCACTTAGATACAATTAAAGATAAGATAACAGAGATTTATGCCAAGACTTTAGAATGTATAATAAACAGGTATGCGGATATCTTATAAAATTCGTGTACATGAGTGAAGCCGAAAACCCCGCATAACATCTCGAAGGGTTAACAGACAGAGCAAATGACAATTACAAGTAACAAGTGGGACCATCGGCCATAAAGCAATGACAGTGTGTAGAAACCCACTGGGAAAAAGAGCGCTCTAAGAAGCTCGCAGGGTTTCTTTTCCCTATCCCAGTCCATAGGCATATCCGCAGAGGCAAATGCTTCAATGCTGATCTTAAGAAGCGTTCTACGAGGCATGTTAAATGATGGGCGAAGAAGTTTTTTGAAGGTGTCATTTCAAAAGCTTTAATGAGGTTTTTGAATAATCCATGGTACAAAGAATATACGGTATGCTGGTATGAAATGAAATCTCTTTAAAGCTTTCTGTGGCGTCATAACGAGCCACTTTTTTCAAATGAACATAGGAATAAATGAACTAAATACCATTGTCTGTTCAAATGATTATTTTATTTCTTTTCCTTGCACGTTTATTTCATTCTTCCTTTCTATTTAAATGCTTAATACGAAAGTAATTTAGCCTTCCTTCTTAAGTCTCTATTTGTTCTGCTAATTTAATGATCTTCTTCAAAAAACCTTTAGAGGTATAAATAAGTTCTTTCAAGGATATTTATTTTGCATCTCCTGTATTTCTTCTTTTGGATAAGTCTTTTTCATTTTTCTTTTCCAAGCGCTATCATGTTTTAAATCATCTATTTCTCCAAATTCAAGATCCGATCTCTGCAAGTATTGCCCTGTTCTAATCTACAGCTTTTAAAACAAAATCTTCATTTTGTGAAAACCAACCTAATGTTGAGTTTTCAGAATCAACTTCTTCAAGGATACCCACTGAACACAGAATATTTTCATTACATCCTATAAATATATAAATATGTATAGTCTAATTTAAAACAAAAATTTTAACTCAACGAAAATAGGAAATTAAAGTAGGAGAAATATAGATAGTTTACGATAACAAAATTTTAAAATAAATTACAACTTTTCTAAGGTTTTTATACGTTTTTAAATGGAACCTAATAAGTATGATCTTAATCTATGTATACTTAAAGTCTGTAGTAGTAGGGTGGTCATTCAAACCACCTTTAGATCTTATGGCACTAAAGAAATTATCTATGATATTTTGATTAAGTCGACTTGTATGTAAGGATATAGTCCATTTTAAAATACCCCGTTAAATATGTATGCAAATCCGATTAATTTGTTATTAAAATGCCTTTTATGCATTCATTCACTGTGCACGTTTTAACCTAATGCCATCGACAAGAAAAGTGGCTCGTTTTGAGGTCATAAAAAGCTGAAGCTTTCAAGATAGCGAAAACACGTTCAGATACCAGCATAGCTTATATTCCTTGTACCATGGAATAATCATCGTAGTGCTTCTGCCCTAATCTCATAAGAGTAGGGTTCTTGCGCTTGCTCATGATTATTTGTAGTATTAAATTTTAGTAAGTTCAGAATTTCAGCAGATTACTTCTAATCACTCTGAACTTCACATTGAAAATAAGAAATACGTTACTTCGTATACAATAATGTAAAAATCCACTGTTCAGATTCGTAGAAAATTATATGAGATTACACCTTGTTGAACTTCTGCTGGAGCTCATCAAACTATCTTGCTTCCAAGTGTAGAAGCTCTTGACAGTAAATCTTGCGTCTTTGCTTATTTTTCTGGATAAGTCAGTGAATATTCTTCTAAAGAGCTGCCAAATGATCGCTAAGGCAGCGCTTATATTGTGGCCCTTTCAAAAGTGTTGATTTTTCATCCCAATGGGTAGCTTGTTCTTCAGCCAAAGGAGAAAAAAAACTAACCTTCATTCTTCACCAGCTTCTCGTAACTCTGGTGGACCTTGGGAGGCTTGTAGCATGTTAAATCCGACCATGATATCTGTAATTTTATTCTTGACAGTTTTGGTTACAGAGAAAATAATTCAAATACATCCAGCGTTTACGGTCTTGTCAAATATTTTCTACAATCACCCTAAATAAACCGCAGAACGTCAGAGCTTCATTATCATCGATATCCATCTTGTGCTGTTTAACTTCTACACACTCCCTCATTTTTATACCCTAGATGAAGTCTGTAGGGTATACTAAGCTTGTCATTAGGTTTGTAAGGTATAGAAATAATGCTGGTAAAGCAAAATGAATTGAACATCCACACATAATATTAAAAGTTATATTTATTTTTGCATGTCTGTCTGGTCCATCTGCCCGTAGGATACCTCGAGAGTACGTTCACGTAGAGAGCTGATTTTTTTTTTTTTTTTAATTGCAGACTCAAATTTGAAAATAGGACTAATCGGGTAACTCCTTCGTAGGGTTGCCTTAAAAAAATTTATTTGGATATTGCCAGCGCCTCGATGTAGAGATCTCAAATTTTGTATACGACGTATTTATAAAAATTGTAAATACAAGGTCAAAATATGAACTAAATCGGGCCACCCCTTCTTAGTGTTGCAATACAAAAATTTAGGTTTATTACGCATACTGTGAAAACGATCAGTTCTAGAGATTTATAGTGTAATAAAAAGCTTTTCAGAATATAAAATGAAATTGGTATTAACCATTTGTACTTTCCGACAAACCGTTCTAGGAATAGATGCGAAAAACCACTTTACCAATCGAACTTGCGCAGACGGGTTACCATACGAAATTACATAAGGGCGAGCATTCATCTTGAGTATCATAAGAATTGCCCAATTCTAGCCATTTACCTTATTGTATAATGGTCTGTAGTCAAACTTACTAAATGTCCAAAGACGTTGAAAACAACTTTTATGCCTGTTTGCATTTGATTTAACAATTTTCTTGTTGTTTTTTTAGAACAACTCACATTTCTTATTTCAATTTTAGATTACGTTACAGCCACAGCCCTCGGAAAATAATGAAAGTAGTATCGGTTCTTTAAGATTTCGAAATCATTTGTGGTCACAAATAGATTGAGAAGATTATCCACGTATGAATCGTTTGCCTCAAACGTTTCGTAAAAAATATTTCAAAACCTGATGCTCATGCAATTTTTCATGTTCTTTTTAAATATCTTTTACTAGGAGTTTTTTTTTTAATTTTCCTTTCAAATTCATATGCATAAGGATTTATTCCGCGGTTAGGTTATTTGAGATTATTTATGAAGGAAATGAACGACATTTATGCCATATTTTTATAGTAAGGAAAGTCGAATCTACTGCAATTCAGGAATTTAATGCGTAATAAAATCTATGTATATACATATCAGCACACCTTACAAGATTTTTTTTTTTATTTAATACTTTCTAGTTTACTTCAAGGTAATTTCATACTGTTCCAGCGACAATTTCTTGTAGACTTTCAAATCCGCAATAAAATTAATTAAGACACTCTGCATTAGCTGAGGGAATGCTATTATACGGTGACCATTAAAGCTTGTATGATGACAAGGACCTCATAACATTAGAGTACATTAAAATTGGCTCTAGAAATTCAGAATTTCAGCTTAAAACCGATTCTATGTTATGAAGATATCCAATTAAATTAAATTTATAAAACCGATGAAAACTGTTTGGATTTACTATATGTATATCCAAACCATATGCATGGCACCCCACTTGATCTTACTTACAAATATCTAATAAATCGCATTGAAACTCTGTCCATTGTAATAAACTTAATCATTTTTAGATGGTTTGGTAACAGAAGAGAAAGGTGTTTCTCTCCTATTCAAAATGCTCTTTGAAAAAGAAGAAGAGCAAGAACAAAATAACAACTGAAAAATTATTCGGTGGGCAAATTGATTGCGCCATATCCCATAGAGAAATATCCCTGTGGCGGATGGTAAGCGTAACCTTCAAAGTATAACCAAAATATACATAGCGAAGTATACGTCAGCATAATATACGAAGGCTCGAACAAATATATTTAATTATGGCAACTCAAAATAGGAGTTTATAAGTCGTTCGATTCAACAACTCTTTTGTGTACCGTCATTGAATATGAATATTATGCAAATTTCTTTTTTTTTTAAAGGTCTGCAAAGGTTCAAGATTAATATAATCACTGTTATCAGTATGTATAAATATAATTGTTATTATGCTATTGTATGTACATTGCAGTTAGGCAAAATCCTCGAGAAATATCTCCTAAACCATGAGAGAGAAGGGAGTCCAACTTAGTCCTAATATTCGAAAATATTTTGGTGTTCTTATATAAAACTGACAGAAGTTTGATTTGAATAGCTCCTGCGCCCTATTCATACAGAAAAATTGTCTTATGATAATCTTAAGTTTACTTTCCAATCTTCCCAACCGTAATCAAATTTTTATATATTTCTTAACAAAATTATATAAATAAATTTATCTTAACCAAATGTCGATTTCCCAAAGAAAAACTCTCAGCTGAGTAATAATTGCATATGCAAATGTGCCGTGGTCCGATGAATTCGAATCAATCTGCCTATAAATTCAGAGTATGGTCGTACATAAAGCTGATATTTTTTGCACGTAAAATTCTAAGGTTACCTTTTAATCAAAATTATTTTATTATTTTGTTAAGTATGGTATATATATGGTATATGTGTCTTCACAATCAAAAGGCAAGCAAGGCAATTGTGGCCTGTATATGACAGGAAGAGCACAAGAGTCTAGTGGGGTTCTTACGAGTCACTGGGCCATATGAAATCATGCTAGAAACCTGGAAAAGCGGCGAACGAGGAGCTGCAAGGATTCGAGGAAATCGAATCCGAACACGTATTTTGTGAATGCCCCGCTCTAATGAATAAAAGATGTAGGCTTTTCGGTAGCTATTTTTTTGTGCCAAGTCCTTAAAAATAAAAACCTGCACCTCCAATATTAATAATCTGCATTTCGCCTTTGCATAATAAGTTGAAAGTTGCAATAAAAATATTTTTTACTAGCCTATTTCACAATATAAGTACAAAGTGTGTCCAAACTAGGATGGAAATATTGAAAGAGGAGATAGATCTTGATAATAAACTATATAAACATCTTAGATCTAGAAGCATATATCCACCGGAAAATATCTGGAGCGCAACTTTTGTGCTAGGTGGAAAATAAGTGTCTGTTTACACCAAAGAAACAACCCGCTCTTTGCATGTTTATTATTATTTGAAGTGTATCCACCAAAGCAAGATATTTCCCGCAATTTACTTGAATGCAGATGATCTCAGTGGAGATATTAAAAAGTTACCAAAGTGATAGAATTTCGTGCAAAAAGTCTGAATTGAAATTTTAATATCTAGACAACTAGTTTATGTAAAATCTTCCAAACTACACTAATTAAATAATAATTAGTCTGTTCAAAATTATTTTTTAGATCATTATCCGGCGTTGCGTAGTTTTAAAGATATAAGCAAAAATGCAAGATCCTGCAATTTGAATAAAAATTAAATATCCTTTTAAGTCGAATTCCTCGAAAACTGTTTGAAGTATTGAAATTTTCCCGTACAATTTTTTTTCGTTTCGCGAGCTCCCCTATTCTGCAAGGATGACATCCTTATCTATAAAACCCTGTATGTTTGAAGACTGCCTGAGAATGCTTCCACGTAAAGAGCTGTAATTTTATGATCCCATGAAATTGGTTAGAGTCATTTTTACTGTCCGATGAACCATAAAAATCTCAAACATAGCCCCTTTGGCAGGGGGCGAAGATGATGTAATATTATTAAATTGGAAAAGCTAATGAATATATGCTAGTAGGCCTTATGGATCTAGTGCTCACGGCGGTTATAATATCATAACCTTCTCGTGGTCCAATGCCGTCACTTTATATGTTAATATGATTAAGCCCGAACGTAGTAACCAGTCTCATTTAAGAATTTGCATGAAGATCCACTGGGAGTACCCATGGCCTTGTGGACATGGACTACGGAGCCATACTAATTGGATAGCCGACATTGCTAACTAGGTACTTCGGTCTTAAGGAGTCCTGGAAAGTTCTACCATAGTAGAGCTATTCATCTCAACACGGTGTAGGCCCATATGCGGGCAGAGAGAGAATGTCCGGGTCTATGACTACCGCGAACATTATTCTTTGAACAGAAGATTATGTCTTTTGTGTAATTGCATAGTGCATCCGAGGATCTGAAGGATGGTCGCTTATTAATCCATGCTTGGATATTTGGCTTTCGGCTTGGAGTTACGCTAAATCAACCAGGTGCCGTGACCCAGATATCAGCAGAGATCTTAGTTGGGTCTCGCTTCGACCAGTAAGTCAAATGTCAAGCATGCACTGGAATATACTGGTACTCATTGGGACAGGATATACTCTGTCTCATGAGGGCGCTGATTGTCGCATTGATACTAATCCGTGCATTAAGATTGCCGTGGAATTAAAGCTTCGATGTAGGTGTCCACGTAAAACTCCGACAGTATCTGTTCGACGAATTATTGTAGAAATAGATGTGAAAAACTACTTTAACGGTCAAACTTGCACAAGGGTGTCCATACGAAATTACATACGAGCATTCATTTAGGGTGTCGTAAGAGTTGGTCTTAGACGAATTCTAGCATTTTTCCTTGTCGCATTCCTCTTATCTAGTTTCCTATTTATGTAGTTAGCCCATATTTGGCAGCACGATTCTAACTAAGTAGATATTGAGGTCGGGTATTTCATTTACTGGCGACAATCATAGAACGATCGTGTGTCTTTCAGGCTATGGACTTTCTGCATATTTAGGTGTCTTTAATATGGTCGCTCTAATCCTTGTCGAGAAAGCTTGTGGGCACAGGGTATAAACTAATAGCATGTGGAATGGGCTGGAATTCCGAATAACAGGGTAAACCCGATTTTTCTAAAGTTTTAATAATGGTAAAAGAACACAGGAAATATAGGAGGGTTTTGAATACTATTCCGTCTAGTGGTCGAAAATGTTACTTGTGTTGTAAATCTGATATTTAAAAAATAGATTTGCTAAAAAACTTTTACTGAGAGATAGAAAAAACCAATTTTGAAATAAAACATATGTACTGTTTGCGTTTTTCGAATTCAAGTTTGTCTTTTACAATGTACAATGTAATTTATTTATAACTACCTCGGTTACTACAACTTTTAGCTTATAACGACGAAATAGTTACGTGTAAGTCTGGTTTAGTTCAGTTTTATCGTTAAGTCAATGGAAACAGGTAATTTTTCTGATTCTTAGAAGAAATCAGTAGCAGTTCTGATAAAAATGGTTCTTTAGACTGAGAGATAGAAAAAACCAATTTTGAAATAAAACATATGTACTGTTTACGTTTTTCGAATTCAAGTTTGTCTTTTACAATGTACAATGTAATTTATTTATAACTACCTTACTACAACTTTTAGCTTATAACGACGAAATTGTTACGTGTAAGTCTGGTTTAGTTCAGTTTTATCGTTAAGTCAATGGAAACAGGTAATTTTTCTGATTCTTAGAAGAAATCAGTAGCAGTTCTGATAAAAATGGTTCTTTAGACTTATATTGTTACGTGCAATAGAAAAAGACAAGGGGTATCTATTGGATATGGATACTTCGCGTGAAATGCCTAATTAAGTACGGACATAAACAACTTTCGGAGAATCATATTACAGAAAAGGACAAGCGACATCTATATAATACGGACATAAACAACTTTAGGTTCGGAGGATTGATGTTTCTAGAATGGAATTTTTGGGAAAATTCCTAGAATATTAATATGGTAATTGTCGCCGCGAAGTGAACGTAGTACACTATTTGGATTGCGATAATTTGAAATACAGTACAAGCGATAATTAAAGTAGAGTTGATTGTTTGTAAATTTTATAAGAGTAACGGGTATAGTGAAATAAAAAGAACTTATGAGTTATTTCTGAAATATGGTATTTTTGAATAACGAACTAAGGCCACGCTCGTAACAATATGTTACATATCTGCGAAAAAGTAATGGAAATGGTAGCACATATACAATTGTCAAGTTATATGGGGTAAAATAAAATCTTGGAGGAGTATCAATTGGGTTTCCGTGGCAAGCATTCAAGCGAGAACGCCAAACCGTTCTAACTGGCCATGTCAATAAATGGGCTTTATTTGAGGTGAAGCTGGGAATAAATTAAAGAGAATTCGTATTTGCATTATTTTTGGATCTGAGAAGAGCTTTCAAGACGATTGATTGCGCAATATTACTTCAAAAGCTATGGCAATATGAAGTCAGGAGTACAGAGCTCCAGTGGCTTTCATTGTTCTTGAATAGTAGGTAGCAAAGAACAAAAATTGTTTATATCATATCTTAATGGAAAAAGTTTTTTTAGAGTGTGTAAAAATACTAACGGAGGACTTAACGGGAATATGTGAATGGTTAAAGATGAACAAGATGAAATTAAATATATCCATGGTGGTCAATAGAGCGGGAGGTGATAGCACTCACGTAGCCAAACAAAAACTTATATGGCGGGAGGGGAGGCATATCAACCGTTTTGGAGTTACAGGGTGAATAAAAAATTATGTTAGGTTTTTACAAAACACGATGTATCTTATAAAGTACAGGGTATATGGTCACCGTCTAAAGCCAATTGTATGCAGAACTTCATGGTTTTTCCAACAGGTGCTCAATCAGTCCCGTACTCCTCTACCCTCAGGAGTTATTGTAGTCTAAACTAAAACTATCGAATTTTCTTACCTTTTTTACTTTGATCTCTATTTTTTTGCAAAAAGGTCTTTTAACGTAACGTTTTTTATTAAAACTGTAAACTGTAGACTCTCCTATTTAATTTGACTTATTACACCCTATGTGCTATCCGTAGGCGTATTAGCTGTTAACCTATTCTTCAACCTATTATCAAAGATAATCTGTTCCCTCAGTGACTGAAAGCACGCCATTTTAAAAGAAATATTGTCTACTTTTGGTATGATCTGAATAGGCTATAAACTAATAACTGTTTAACGGCTATAGTTAGCACAGAGTTGGTAATAGGTCAAATAAAAGGAGAAAGTCTACAGTTTACAGTTTTTATAAAAAAAGGTTATGTAAACGACCTATTTGCAAAAACAAATAGAGGTCAAAGTAAAAAAATCCGAAATTTTTAGTTTAGACCACAATAACTCCTGAAGAGATACTACGGAACTGGTTGTACAGTCGTTAGAATGTCCATGAGGTTTTGCATACAACCAGCCTTAGATGGTGACCATATACCGTGTGCTTTTTAAGATACATAGTGTTTTGTGAAAACCTAGCATAATTTCTTAATCACTCTGTAACTCCGAAACGGTTGGTATGCCCCCCCCCCCCCCCTGCCATACATTTACTTGTTGGGCTAAGTGAGTAGATAAGAGGAAGTGCATGTGTATTGAAATGGATAATGAAAATATTAAGATAGTTAAGGAATAGAGTATTTGCGGGTATTTATTGCAAAAAAAAAGTGCTCAAAAAGTGCTCACCCTTCAGGATAATCAGAAACAATAGTTTTACAATTGGTGCTATCAACTTATATTAAAAATCAAACCTTTTACTAATACACAAAATATGATAATATATATAAATATTTGCAAATTAATAATGAATTACATCAATGGAAATTTGAAATAACAATGAAATTTTAAGAAGAAAATAATTGAATATGTCAAAATTAATGCCCATAAAGTCTCGAAAAGAGAGTAGCGGGAAAATTAGCGGACGAACATTTTCTTGCCTTGTCTTACTGCAAGAGTTAAGTAACTTGTATTTTGTTCAAATGCTATAATTTCAATAAATTTGTTCTACATGCAATTTTTTTAAAAAAAACCGTATTTGGCTGCAATTTTCTTTAATTTAATTTTTCTGTGGGAGCGATAGTTTTAGGCTTTAGGACCTGTTTAAGATGAAATATTAGTTCTTCCTCCACGATGAGTGTATAAAAACAGTAAGAGTGAGCTCCGGTCCGTTAATGCCTTTTAATGTGTTGGTGTCATCACCGCCTTTATGGCTTGTATTTTATTCCGGAGGTTACAGCTGATCATATCGTTTGTACATGCGCAGCAGAATCGTTTTGAGACAAATTCCTAATCAAGAAAATTTTGAAAAATGTAAAAAAGAAAGTAAGAAGGACTGTTTTATGTAGCAGCAGCAAATATGAACGGCTTTTAATCGAAAAGTTGAATTTTCCAGCAGTTTTAAACGTATTAAGTCACTGTCTGTCGATTATAAAGGGAATAAACCAGCATGGATTGGAAATAGGTCGAGACACCTAGGCAGTCTCTAGAGCATAGACCACAGGTTTTCTTTGCCATTTGGATAGCATACTTAGCAAAAAGTCCAGAATACTGCTACTTGATGATTGGGCTGTTTATCCCAATAGGAGATTTGTGTTCAATTAAATTACTGTTCCTATAATGTAATGCAACATCTGTCCTCTAGAACCTTAAAATTAATTTAAAAAAAAATCTAATAATGAAAATGACTCCTAATGCATTGAAATTAATACTCAGTACAACATATCCTTATTGGACGCGATTGGCATAGAAACAAATGATTGGAACCGTACGAGTCCTAAAACAATATAAAATTGACTTAAATATACGAGGTTTTAATGAAGGAGAAGACACTGATTTCACAGAGCTGATAGCAATTTGTAACAACCTTGATGCTATTGCTAATACAACTGATTACATTACTATGTACAACTAGACTAACCCACTATAAAAGAAATTGTAATGTGACCATTCAAGAAAGCTCAACTAATGATGGTGATAAAGACGATTATGATGAATGAATTCTTAGAACCACCTGAACTATAGCAGAAGGTTTAAATGTTGCATTAACTTTAAAGAAATTGGTTTAATTTAACCATTCTTCAGAGGGTTTAATAAACTTTCACTCAAAGAAAAAGCTGGAAATTATATATTGACAAAATTAACAACAAAACTATAAAGGAAACTGATTTTATTAACTATTTTAATAAATAGAAGAAGGTCATATAAAATAATATTTACATTTTGTATTATATAGAAAAATATACATATAAACATGTACTTATGTACATTTAATTGATATTGTTTTCTTATAACCTAAATTTTATTTTCTAGATTGTATAGTATCATTACAGTATCATTATACGATTAACACAGCGTGCTCCATTCAATGTCGTTATAGGCGATTTCTACTGTAATATACCTATAGAGAAATTAAAAAATAACACTAAAGCTGACGATCAAGGCCTTTTGCTAATTCATTTTTCTAATCAATTTTCAAATTTCAAATCTCTTTTCATGATTCAAAATTCCACAGCTGTACTAATTCGTGATTGCCTTTGAAATTGCTTTTTCAATTACAATTGATTTGATATTAATTGCGCTTTGATTACTTTTGGCTTTTATTAAAAAAAATATGAATTCAAATACAGAATTTTTGTGTGTAATTCTAATATTTTTTAAAATATGTCTAATTATTGATAAATATAGTCTCAACCTTTTCGAAAAGAAAAACCAAGTTAAAAGTCCTTACTTTCCTTAAAAATGTTTTCAGCAAAGCTTGAATTGATTTAAAATCGTTTCTGTGACGTTCAGACTAAACCAAACTATAATCATTTTAAGAGAACTGAAGTCAATAAAATTTGATTACGAAAACATTAAGCTACTTCCTACTCGTGTTCTAAATTCAGTCCATTTTAATTACCCCAATTTCTTCTTTCTAGTTTACAAATCATTTAATTTTATTTGTTGTCTTTCAACAGCGATTCTTATTCAATTTTGTCCATTTTCGCAATATTTCGTCATAGTTCGTTAAAATTGGTACTAAGTTTAGAGTTTCAGATTGGCTTATTTCTATAAAATTTCAAAGTAAAATTAACCTGCATGTTATATTAAGTATTTTCAATAACCGGCCAAGTGCGAGTCGGATTCGCGCACGAAGGGTTCCGTACCATCGAACAAAATTTAACACTATGTACAAATTAACTAATCACCAACCTTAGCTGGTCTAATAAATTTGTTGTACCTTCCACAAAGACCCGGTAAACAAGATTTGATCCCACTACATTCAATTAGCGCATTTCTTGTCTATTGCAATGCTTTTTATCATTTATATGAATTTTTCGCTCCTTTTTAGGGTTCCGTACCCAAAGGGTAACAACGGGAACCCTATTAAAAAGGAGCGAAAAATTCATATAAATGATAAAAAGCATTGCAATAGACAAGAAATGTGCTAATTGAATGTAGTGGGATCAAATCTTGTTTACCGCGTCTTTGTGGAAGGTACAACAAATTTATTAGACCAGCTAAGGTTGCTGATTAGTTAATTTGTGAAATGTTTAGCGACGACGAGTTCGTGACATCCACTCCGTCGATGAAAATGAGTTGGGAAAATTTTGGTTTTATCTGGGTCAATTTCCTACACAGCTTGAGTTCGAAGATGACCTAAATCAGGTAGATCTATCGTAGGGTCGTGGTCTCCCTTACACGTGTAATTTATGAATGAAATTTTCCTTCTTGCTATTGAAAATTACTCTTGAAAGTTTAGGTGCGGCTTTTTCGCAGAGAAGTAATAAAATTAAGTTATGTAATGATAGTATTACTACGTCCACGCTTATTTGTTGTGAATGATTGTATATTCCACCTACATATTATGTAAATTATAATAACGTATTTGAGAAGAAAAATGGAATTTACCATTTCAAATTTATAATTCCTATTAACATAAGTAGTGGGCGAGGGCTATCATGCCAAAGGTCAAATATCTATTGGGATGTATAAAAACAAATAAGGAAAATAAAGGGCAGAAATGTATATTGCTATTATGCAGCTTGGAAAAATGTAAATCTTTCTCTTGACCTTGAGAATCTTCGTTTTTCTGTCATTTTTAATTATACTACATATGTATATGTGGTACACATGTGCAGCTTTGATTTAGGGCAGTTTTCTCAGTTCGTGCTTCTTCAACTGAGGATAAGTTAACCTCAGTTTATGGTTTAAGTGAAACTTAAAACAAATGAAGGAGGTTCCAAGTTCTTTCAACAAATTCTCAAAGTGTAACTTTTGTGCGGCAGCGGAGAGAAAAGCAAAGGGCCCGACACTGACTGCTTCAAAGCGATTAATGTGTATTGTGTATAAAAGAACTTAGACCAGGCTAGCATTTCCAAGATGAACCTAACAAATGTGGGCTAAGAAGCCTTAAAGGTCCCCATTCACTTACAGATTATCTGCAATTTTAGGCAGTATATGTCAGCTTTCAGTACAAAATCTGTTTTCGTCTACCCACCAATATTAGATCACGTCTAAAGTTTGAAATTTGACAGATAAAAAACTTCAGATAAACTGACGATTAGCACATACCTACAGTTGTGCCTTGAGTTCATATCGTAAAGTTTGTTAACGTTTATCATGCAATTCGGTCGAATTTTTAAACTGATTTTGTCTAAAAAGAAAATTGCTGGTGATTCTTTTATCAAAAGTACCAGTGAAGAGTAAAAAACATTTCTGGGTGAAAGATTGGTTGCTTTACAGACAAAGCATCTCACATATGAGGCCATTAATCTTTTTCCTAACATAATCAGTAGTAGCTTTATAACGTTCTATTTATTTCTTATAGCCTTTTTCTTTTAACTTTGTGTCCAAATATGAATCACATTTTACTTTCCATGTTTTATACTTCAGAATTCATTAAATGTTGTAATTCTATCCATGTTGGGAATGATGAGAAACCACAATTTTGACGATGTACTGCATGTGTGTGCTGTATTTATCTACAGATATACACTCTGTAGTTCATGGACTACCGAACTGGTTGACAATCAAATCGTACAAAATTTCAAAATATACACGCAGATGACCTAGACTGCGGATCAAATCGTACGATTTGAACTGTTAATGTGTGATGGAGTTCAAATATTCTACAGTTCGAATCTGCAGACAATCTGTAAGTGAACTGGGGCCATTAGTGATATTTAAAGAGGATACGCGTTACAAAACAGAACGACATAAACGTACATTTATTGACATTTAAAGGACGACAGTTTATATAGCACTAGATATCAAAAACGTATAAATCAGTACAGTTTGCCTTCATATAACGCGGATGTTAGGGTCCATAAAAGCATTATATAAATCGCGTTATGCGAGAAGTAATATCACATAGAAAAAGTAAGGTGAAGCTACAAAACCGTTTTTTAAAATTATTTTCACAACAATTTTTATTTAAATCAAATAATTCATTTTATTTAAGAAAACATATAAACCAATACTAATAATAGAATAATAGATAATTTCACAAATAAAAAATCGTAGAGATTCTAAGATATTCCGCAGCAATACCTTATGTGAGGATCTCGATCAGAGATCATGCTACTAGACTGGTAATAGCGGCGAATGGTTCCTGCAGGAGCTGTAGGGATTCGGAGGAAATCGAATCCGTCCCACAATTACTTTGCGAGTGCCCAGCTTTGATAAATAAAAGATGTATGCTATTACGCTATTTCTTTTCAAACCTAGGGAGGAGAGCTCTAAAGTAAAGAGCACGTTATATCGAAGCCCACGTTGTACAAGTACCCCGCTATCGGAAGACTTTCTGTATTCAAAAAGTTATAGACAGTAACACAACTAACAGTACGAAACAGCTGAGCATCGTCTGCATAACTGAAAATTTGACAGTAATTAAAGGCAAGTGAAATATCATAAATTTACAAGATAAAAGATAAAAAGAATTGGACCAATGACACTGCCCTGTTTTATGCCCGAAGAATTAACAATCGCCGATGACAAAACTTTACGAAAAGCGACCCGCTGACTCCGATTAAGCAGATACGATGAGATCTAATTTATGAAGAGGGCATGAAACCGAAGAACCAATAGTTTCTATATAAGGAGAAAGCTAAATCATTTGGTAAAGAAAAAAAAATTCTTCCACAAAGACAATGCACCAGTTCACACGTTATTAATTGCCATAGTCGAAATTATCAAATCGTGCAATAACACGGTAGAAAAAATCAAAAATTCATTACTGAAAAAAATGACTATTTTTGCAAAGTTTAAGAAGACTTAAAGAAGTTGGAAAAAAATGTCCAACTGTATACTTTACATGATGCAAGGCACGTACCTATATACAAATAAACCCTTAGTGTCATTCACAATACGTGTAAAATTTCCTACCTCTGAATATGTATTCACATTCAATTATACATATATGTATGTACGTACATATGTCCTTATCTGATTTGGATAGCAGCGAATCGGAGAGGTTTGTCAATAAATAACGTACTTTCTGATAAGATTCTATGAAAAGAGTATAATATAAAGTTTAATTTAAACCGCGTTTAAAGTGCAAGCAGGTGTCAAGCGAAATAAACACTGTTCGAGTTAAAATTGACAATAATATATTGACCCATAAAAACCTACACATTTTTTTCAAAATGCATGTGTAGATCTGAGGATATTAGATATTAAAAATATAAAATTACTAACAGGTATAAATATATAAAAACTCTTTAAAATTTTTTCTTACATATTTTTTTTTTTTTTTAATTTACAGAATGGCTTTCAACAATCATCATACCATGTCTCACTTGATTTTCTGCCTTTTAGCAACAACTGTGACATCATATTCGGTTCTAGAAGGCGATTACAAAAGTGATTTTCGTTTTATTTCTTACCAAGGTAAGTGAATTCAATTGTTAAGTTATTATTAATTTTCGATTAATTATCATATTAATTAATTGAAAATTTACATGTTGAAATTTTTAAAGTAACTATGTATATGCGTAGGTGCGTGTATTTATACAAAACTTACAAAGTGCCCGAGTAGACCGGATGGAGCCTTGTAGTACAGAATTCCTATAATTTGTCTCATATCGCTAATTTTTAATCTTATCACACTATGTCAGCAAAACGTTCATCACTCCACTGTTTATACTACCTATGCCATGAAACAAAACTCTCAGCAAACAATAATAATAATAAGAAAAAAAAAAAACAATTCAACCCTATTGGTTGAAAATAAAATTCTTTATACACAAGTACATACAACTGGGATAACTTACTGACGAGGTCTTATCTTTTGCCTTTATTGCTTTTTCTTCAGTGTTTTTTTTTTACAGATAAGCCAGACTTTTTTAAGTTAATTTTTTATCAGAAAACAAGAGATTTTGTAAACAAATGCTTTTAAGCATTTTCAATTGTACTTTACAAATTCTATTTACATGAAAACCAATTTATTTTTAGGAGTTAGGATATTTCATAGATTTTCAACACAAATAGATATCATCCATGTATGTACAATTTAACTACATATATTACCTATATGTATATGTATATGTATGGATTTGACTGTTCTCAAGAGGTCATAAATTGGGTTTTCAATCTCCGCACGTTATTTTAATTATCTTCTCTGAAAAGAAAACCAGATAGAAAATGATGAAAAAAAATTATTATGGGAAGAAAATTTGTTTTTGAATAATTTTAATAATTATTTAAAGCTACATACATATATCCCACGGGAGAAATCTCAATATTTCCAACAGAACTAACTGGGGTTACGTCAAGAACAAAGACTGGATTGGTGGCGTCGATATATGTAAAAAATTAGATTGTTATGGTCTGGAGGAGGATTGGCAAGATGCGTCGTTATGGCGGTGGTGAGTTTTATGTTTTCGGGTACTTCTTGCAACTATATCTAATCCCATAAAAATAGTATCACGTGCAATAGAAAAGCGGCATCTATTAGAAATGGGAGTTCTGGAAAGTTCTGGACAAAATAACTGTGTTCTTCTATGTCCGCTGAACAGGGCAGAACAAAAGATACAAAAAAGAACACATCATACATTTTCATAGAAGGTTTATAAATGAAGCAAACAGTACAAATAGTTCACTTTAATCGACAGAACAATTTGTTCTCTCCAATATATGGGAGTTCTAGAACAAGGTACACAAAAGAACACAACTATTGTAAAGTATAAATACGGCACTTGTCACCGCCAAGGGCGAATCTTGTCTCAAATAGTGAAGTGAACGTAGTAAACATGCGAAAGTGTTCTATTTGGATTACGATAATTTGAGGTACAGTACTAGCAATTATTAAAGTAGACATGACTGATAATTGTTTGTGAATTTTATAAAAGTAAATAGTATAGTGGATTAAAAAGAACTTGTGAATTATATATGAAATATTGTGTTTTAAAAAGCCGTGCTCGTAAAAATAAGTTAGACATCAAATGATTTATTATTATTAATTTTATGGTGAAGAAGATAGAGAAATCGTGTTTTATCTTATCACCTCTAAGATCACTTGTAGTATTACCCGTACGCCCATTCGACGTTAAGGTTTTCGACAAAACATAAATTATGTTCTTAAGGCAATTCTTTTAACATCCTCTGGCTATGGAAATGTCATTTCTAGATTGTTTTTGTCTTATATGGCTAAGACGTTCACAGTCGCACAGCATATGTTGATCTTACCCATCTTCTTAAGATGGTATCCAACTGGGTGATACCCAATGAGTAAGTCCGTTATAAGTCTTAAGCTACGTTCTTACTTGACAGTTTTGCAAAAAATAAACAGTAGCTTTCCGGTGGTAACACGAACAGAGATGTCAGAAAGAAAAAAACAGTGTCGACAGAAAACGTTTGTCCAATGAGAACACTTTATGGAAAATCTATCAATAAGTGTTGTACAGAACTCTCAGAAGTAGAGTGACTTTCTACTTTTTGTAGCTTTTGTCGACATCGAATAAAGTTAAATTGGTCTTTTTTTTATAATTAGAATCTCAAATGCTGAAAAGTCATTCTTTCATCCACATTGACCGTTTACTTTGCGTTTATTTATTTTTTTTATTTATTTATTATAATTTTTTTTCTCAGCTCAGTTAATGTTGATCCCAAGAAGACTTTTGTATAAAATTGTAATTTGTAACCTACTATTTGATAATATAAATATTGAAACTATTCTCCTTAGTGGGATGTTTGTTTCATAGACTTGAGACATTTGTGTCAGAAATAACTATTAAGTAGGAACGTGGCTTTAGTTCTCTTTTATTTAGCGTGAGAAATATTTTTGTCCTCTGTCTTTATGAATTTATTCACTTGTTTCATACCAGTTATAAGTGCCAATTTAATTCTGTCCTTCCAACGACTGACTTGTGCCAAAAACAAGCTTAGGGCCGATATATTCAGATTTGGTTCTTCTCCTTGTAAGTCTGTCCGAAATCTCGTTGCCCTCAACTCAATGCCTTTATATTTTGAGCTATGGTTACTTCAAGACCATAAGACTGTCCCAGACCAGTTTAGAAGTTTAATAATCTATTTTTATTGTTAAGAAAAAAAAAATATATAAATGAAAACACCAACTTTAACTATTAATTAACTCTTTATTGAGATCAATTTAGGAAAAGATTTAGAAATTATATTGGCGACTTATATGCGAGAAACGAATTTTAAGAGCGCGACGATTTACTTCGGATTTCAAACTTCAGACTAACTGAGAATATTTTCTCCCATTTTTCAGTTACTCATTTATGCGCGTTTTACTTTAATAAAATTGCTGACTTCGCGTCTACCGTGCAGGAAAAGGTGAATTTAATATTATGCCTTCGTTCTCACGGAAGCGGAAATTATTTTTGTCCAATGTGAACGAAAGTGTAAATTGGATTTTGTTGATTTGGCAAAAATATAATAGATAAATGCACAGTTAATTTAATATAGATTTTATATTACGTTTTTTATGGTATGATCTATAACATTTAGACTCTGAGGTATACGTGTTGGAGTTAACCATTTGGTTCTCTAGGAATACTTAAAAGAACTTTCAAGGGTGACCGATCAGATTGCCTGTGTCGAGGAAAATTCCCTCATCAGTCTTATTACACTAATGATGGCCTTCTTCTTAACATGCAGTGGAAGTAGGTCCAATATTTTTTAATTCCACTCCTGCTCTATTTCGAATTAATATTTTCATTTCGCTGTTAATCATTAATCATCACAGATATATGACATGCAATAGTTCTTCTTTGAACTGAAAAATTGGAGTTTAAGCTGTGGAATTCCTAAGACAAACTAAGCCGTCCTTTAAGATAAGTTTAACTTTAAAACTCACACTGTAAAATTGTTGAATAAGTTAAACTATGGCTTATACCAAAACTTGAGTTTAGATGCACCGGTAGATCAGCAGTTGGACATTATTAGTTAAATATGAGTAGACTTTGGAATAGTAATTTTTTGATTTATTATTTTAATTGTGTTTCCGCCTTTAGAAATGTTTGTTTTTGTTTTTAAAGATATTTCAACCCATTACATTAGTTTGAATACTTAATTTGCTTTTTGCGTCAAAGCTGTATTCGATTATAGCATGTTTGCTTAGTTTGTGACGTGACTTGCCTTCATAATATATTTGAGATTAAGAGTAAGCAATGGATGCAGATAAGCCCTATGCATATGCTGTAAACGCTCATAATGCTTTGGAGAAATGTCAATAAATTACCAGTTGGAAGTAAAGCTGAAGAGGAGTAAGCAGTCAGAAGCAGTGAAATCTCGTAGAAAAGAAATAAATTCGTAATTGCCAATATTGATTTATTCACAATATTTAAGTCTCAACCCTCGTTTTCTCTCGGAAGATTAACTTTTTTCACACAAGGTTCTTTCTCCATAGTATGAATTTCAATAAATTTTTCGGCTTGACTCTATTCCGTAAACTCCTAAGTTTAACTTTAAAATTAAGCATCAAGCCGTAGTATTCTGAATGGCTGACAAATTATATTCTAATATTTGCAAGATTGCAAAAAAATATTTCAGCAAATAATATGTATACATATATGCATATAGTAATATCGTGCAAGGGATCCGTAAAAGCCCACTAGAGATTGAAAGCTAGTACCAGAAGCGCCCGGGGCGCTCCACCCATGTAAAGTCACTGAAAAAGTAAATGGCAGTAGATCTTTTGAATTTTTCCTATCAAAATGATTCATTCCGCAGTATATCTATTCTCCTGCACTTTTTTAAAAAATATAGCCTTTATGGCTGGGTCTTGGCTGTTGAATCCTATAGAGAAAACAGGAAGTGCTGATATCTGCACAAAATTCATGTACATACATGAGCATAGCTTTTCTCGGCGTGTTTCAAGTAGGACAGAGCTTATTCGGGTAAAAGTGTTGAAAGGTTTGTTTTAATTGAAAACAGTTGCCAAAGGGTCTTTGATGAGTTTACGATGTAAAGAAGACTTGTTCGAATATTATAGGTGGGTCAAAACAAACATTTAAAGAAATTGTAACTTGTAATTAGAGAAATTCAGCAAAACTACACAACAGGAAAAAAAATTGTTGTACATATATTGTTGTTATGAGTTATTACATTAAATGCAAGAGACTTATTTTGGAATAAAAATGTATTATTTTTTCGTTAGATGTAATAGTTTTACTAGCTCAAACGTTAAACAAAAACGAAATACTAATTGCGAAATTCTCACTGTTAGGAATTGATTGGGCGGTCCATTATGAATGCAAAAATCGCTCTTGGTTTAATGATAAGTTGAACTCAAGCAATAAAAGCGAAAGAGTCTGCTTTTCGCGCCTGTTAATTGCAACCATGTCCACAAACAAGTCTAGCAGACTGCATGGAACACCTGCAAGTACATTATCCAGCAAGAAAAATTTCTTTTTGACCAAAATGTTCGCCAAAAAATCTTGGCAAGCCGTAAAGACAGCAAAGGTTTCTGGTATTTGGTACAAAACAAAGAGGGTAGCGATACCTGAAACTATCGACCAACTGCAATCATTTTGATTCTTTCAAAGATTTTTGAATCTATTATTAACTCCAAATTAATGAAATATCTATAGAAACCAATCAACTCATCTGGGATCACCAATATTCCTTCCGAACTGGGTGCTCATCTGGAGACTTGCTGACTTTTCTGGAGGATTTCAAAACAAAATAAATAATTTAACACCTCGTTTGACTTTTGCGAGTGGCAGAACTTGAACGCTGAGCAACTTTTTTCGTTCTGAGTGGTAACCACCCGTTTATCTGTTCGAGCCGTATCTTTTAAATGATAAGTTTTATGTATTTGATATTTGCGAATATCTCCGAACTTTTGATCTGTTTCCAGCTTATACGTTTTGAGGATTGTCACTTCAACTTAATATTTCCATTAACCTGTAAATTTCTTTACACTTGAGAATTTGAGCAAATTCACAGTTTTGCCGAATTCTCAATAACGGTATATACTAGAGTCATAATCCCTTTTCTAATAGCTTCTTCTTTACCCATTCTGCAATTAAAATAAAAAAAAAATAACAAAGAAAATTGGGTTTTCGATTTATAACTTCTTGACGCATAATTGATTTATTCTGTCGCCTATCGAATGGATGGATTACGACTATTTATATATTAGCAAAATCTATTCATAAGAAATTGGTTGCAAATGCTGTCCATTGATTTCACTCAGGATATATTTATACTTCGAGTATACATTTTCCATACATTTTCTTCTGGGTTTTGTATTTACTAAATAGCATAACTAATTAATATTAGAACAAATAATTTTATACCAATGTACTATGTACGTAATTTTTTATTTCATTTTCATAACTTTCAAATAACTAAAACTGAGTAATTTTTATTGCAGATTTATTAGAAAGTGCGGATTATTACGCTGAGGAAAACGTTACAACATTTTCACGACTTTTATTTGATGTATCCAGGGATCAGATGATTGTTGGTGCGAGGTAGGTGATCACGCAAATAATAATATTATCTTAAAGCCTTTATATGTAATTAACACAAAATCAACATAACATTAGACAAATATGTGTATGTTTTAAATCTATGTTGACTTATGCATAGTTCAAATTTTATACGTAAGACGCGTCACAAAAAAAGCCAGATCAAGTTCGAGAAAGTTATACAACACCATGAAAATATATTGAATTTGTACGAACGAAATATATTAACTCATTGTTTTTAATGAACCATTATACAAATTACAGAATTAAAAATTACTGAAGAGATAAAAGGAAAAAAAATCATTTTTTATTGTCAAAAAACGCATAATCAAAACCAAAATTTTATATTCAATTTAAAAAGCCCAAGGCATTCAATTCAAAACGACCTATCAAATTCTGTACTCAAACCGTTTTTACGATTTTTCACACTTTTGTTTTCTTCTTTGAAATCCAGTGAAAACGCTAATTAATACCTAATTATAAGCCATTTCTTCTGAGAATGAACTTTTCAAGATAATTTCGACGGAAATGCTTATAAAACATATCAAAAATGCGAAAAGGGTTGCCTTTCTGTTGCAGTCTAATAGATCTTTACAAACTGTTGTTAATGTTAAATTCACTCGCATTAAAAAAAATCTATATGGAACATTGAGGACTATTCTTCTATTTGCTTGAAACAATGCAAGAACTACTTTTCTACATAATCCCAAGTTTATTAAAACACTTGTCGCATTTTTATTTCCTTATCATTCATTATTGTCCTTTCTCAGCCTCAGCCTTTTCGGATGAATTCCGTATGCACAACTCTATCTTTGTCGAAAAAAAAGGTCAGCATCAACTTTCCAGCTGGCGGAACTGTCCGAAATTTTTTCAGACGCCGTAAATGGGGGTTGTTTCCACTCAAGTCGACTCTGTTTCATTTCTGGCCCAAAATTCTTTTGTCAACGTACACCTCCTAAAACTAATCACTGTACGGATTTTTATTTTGGAGGCTTCTTGCAACGAATACGTCGTCTTTAACGACAAATAAAGGCCTAATCACAATGTGCATAAGCTTGCTTATGCAAGCCATGAAAATTTCACGAATGCTTCCTTATGCATCACTAACATTTGTATAGTATTTACACAAACTGTCAAATTTGCTTATGCAAAGTACGATCAAGAGCATACAGCCAGAAGTTGACAAAAGGAATTGAAACAACGAACGGCTTCTTATTCCTATTCTGGATTGCCATTATGAAAAGCACTAGCTCACATCTTTGGATATGCTAGCATATGCTCATTGTAGTTTAGCCTTAAAAATATTTTACCACGTCGTGAAGCTTAATACGACTTTGATAATGAAGTATAACCGGTGTTGCCAGCAACTTAACTTAAGTTATGAGTGAAATAATTTTTTGGCTCTGTCTTGTAAATACAGTCGAAACTCGATTGTCCGTGACTTGATTAACCGGAAACTTTATTATCCGGAATGAATAATATTTCCGACGATATTTTGATTTCTCTCCATTAGAAAAACTATATTATCCGGGATGAAAAATCCGGTAATATCGAGAATTGAGAAGAGTTGCTATACATAGTTTCGTGGTCATAAAAAACATTTAAGGTTTCCAAAAAAATCAAAATTTTTGGTGAATTGGTTATAAAGATATAGTCCGAAATGTTTGTGCCAAAAAACATCGCCCCCTGTATACATTCTAATCTCACGAGGTATAACTGTCATCAATCATGTATCGCTTTTTTGGGGTGCTGAACAATATTTACAATATTAAAACTTTTAATTTTTTAATAACTCTATTCTACTGGATCCAAATGGGAGTGTCAAAATAAGTGCAATCTTAATATCTTAACACAAGACAAATTTAATTCGATACATAGTTTAAATCTCCTTTAATTCAATGTGCGCCTCACTTTGATATACTCTCCTTGTAAGCGATAAAAATGAGATTGGGAACTATCAAACCCCCGGATTGTTGCAGGCTCCATGAGTTTCTATTCCTTCTTCTAAATCTATAACTTCTATCAAACAACATAATGCTAAATATATCCTTATTGTTTTTTATTGACTGTCGTGATTCTAATTCTAATTAATTAATGTACCATTGTATTTCCAAGGTTTCATAAAAATCGAAGATGTGCACTATTAGTACTTAGACGTAGACCTACGTCCGGTGCACTAAGGTCATTGAACTATTGTATAAATGCCTATTATAATATTTCATGACAACTATAGTGAAATGAGTAATTTAAAAAGTTAGCAATCTATACTCTATTTCGGAAAGAATGACAGCACAGCCCTTATTGAGTTAGGGGTAGTTAGAGACATGAAAAAATGAGAATTTTCAATATTTTTTTTTTGCTAGTTAATCATATTATTTTATAAAAGTAATAATATGGCATCATTACATCATATTTTGACATGACTTTAGGAAAATTTGAAAAAAAAAAAATTTAATAATTTCAAACGTTATGGCTGTTTGTGTTGATGCAGTACCAAAAGAAGTGCCTTGCGGTGACCATCACAAATTCTTGGAGATTCATCTAAAATCAATCGGACAAAAAAAATTAGTTTTTTAATACATAATCTAGTGCCTGATCGAAGTATTTTTTTTTTTAATTAACAAAATGGCGGCCTCAGAAAAATTTTCTCGAGTTTTCTGGGAAAAAACCAATAGTTAATTGTTTATAAAAAATCAAAATCCTTCGATCAGGCACTAGTTTTTTATGTTTTTAAAAAGCTGTATAAATTTCATCGAAATCTACTGAGCGGTTTTCGAGTTAAAGTGGTCACCAGTTCAAAAACCATAGTTTTGAGAAAAACGCATTTAAAGTTTTACAGTCGATTTAGCTACCTGCTCTCGACCGTTCTAGAATATTCAGAGAATATTTTTAAGATATTATACTTTAAGAAAATGCAAAAAAAAAATCGAATTTTTGAAAATTCTGACTACCCCTAACTCCTTATACGACTATTATTTGCTTCCTTAATTTTCGTATTAGTTCAATAAAAGAACGTTTCACTGATATATTTCAGCTTTGCTACGTAATATTTAAGCAAGTTTAAAATTGTCGCAATGTTACCGTTTTACCTACATATATGGATGGATAGATTGATAATATTCTTCTATATAAATTTTCTGAAATGCTAACAAAACATGGAGTGAGTCAGTCCCTATGGATTGCGCACAATGTTGAATATTAAAACTATCTTTGCCGGTCTGGGCGGGATAAGTAAGTGACAAGAGCTCATAGGTGCACCCCCTTAAGGCGGTATCTTATCACCTTTATTATGGATACTCATTATGGATGATCTTTGCTAATGCTCACTCGGATGGTGTACAAAGCGGTATGCTACGCAGACGACCTGGTGATCTTAGTCAACCCGATCTCTGTGAGCTGGTGCAAAACGCTATCAAAGACTGGGCTAAGACTGGGCTACACCTACGTATTTCGAACTGTGCATCAATCCACTGAAAACTGACCTACTCCTCATTCGTAAGAAAAGGAACATTCCCAAATTAAATCTGCCCTCTATTTGTTTCACGCGTTTGGGGTTAAAGAACAGGGTAAAATATCAAGGCATCATAGTAGATGAAAAGCTTAACTGGAAACCACACCTGGAGGACAAAATAAACAAGCCTCCGCAATGTGCCGCAGAACCATAGGGAAAAAGTAGCGACTCAAACTTAATGGATATACACTAGCGTCAGCCGACCCATGCTGAAAAGCAACTTTAAATCGAAAATTTCATCAGGGCAGAAAGGCAATCACATTCTGTATTTTAGCCACTGACAAACCCTATTATCTAGACAGACGGCCCCAAATCTGAAGAAAACAACGAAGCAGGAATTTTCTGCGAGGAGCCTCATATGGAAATTGCCATACACTTTGAAAGCAATGTAACGGTTTTCTGGGCGGCAGTCAAGGCCATTCTGGAAGCGGGAAGGTATCGCCTTAACTCAAACACTGAGAATAAGGACAACCAAACTGCTGTCAAGGCTTTGTCAAAACCCTTTACATCCTCCAAACTGGTATATAAACATGAAATATTTTAATATTATTTTTAATTATAAAATAATTAAAAATAATATGTAAATGATTTATATACAGGGTGATTCAGATCACGATATCTTCCGGTATATCACGCGATTCCTTGAGGTAAGCTGATCAAAAAATTGTTCCACATACCCCCCCACCCACCGAGAAACCTTCCTTTAGGAGTTGTGGCCAGTTGAAGATTTCGCCAATATTCGTGAGAATAAATGAGTATAACTTTTGAACCACCCTATAGATTTTGCTTATTATTAGCTTATTAAATAACCAAGAATAGTAGCTGTCGAAGAGTGTATTGCTCTATATGTTTTAATTAAGCATAAGCATCTTTAAATTATTCGTAAATATTTCCACAACATTGATTTTTTTTACACACAAATTTCATAAATACCGTTATTTATTTCAAAAACTTTTGTGTGTAAAAAAAATCAAAATTTTGGAAATATTTGAGAATAATTTAAAGATGCTTGTTTAAAAAATACAGAGTAATACACTTTTCGACAGCTACTATTCTTGACTATTTAATAAGCCAACAATAACCAAAATCTATAGTGTTCACTATATAGTTCACAAGTTATGCTCATATAGTCCCATCAGGATTCACGAATTTATTGGCGAAATCTTCAACTGGCCACAGCTCCTAAAGGAAGGTTGTTGATCAGCTTACCTCAAGTAATCGCGTGGTATACCGAAAGGTATCTTGTTCTGAATCACCCTGTATAATACAGGTGTTTCATAATTGGTGCCAAGGCTTCGCTGTCTCACTCAAATTATCTCTGTCCTCAATCCTATCGTATCAGAAGATGGGCTAAGAGAAACTAAATTCGTTATTTATTAAAATTTATTTAGATATAAATATTGTCTCTTTATTAAGTATTTCCCTGTGCTTCTTTATTTTATCATTTTTTAACAGAGACTTTGAAGTAATTTCATTTTTGTTAATTGGCGTAGTAAAAACAATGTTAGTCAACTGACTACTAGACTAGAACATTTTACAATCACATATTTTTATCTTAGGCCTACTATCTTCACCTTTCGCAAATCGTCAAGTACTTCCTTGTAGTCAGATTAAACCCTACAAAATCTCTGTGACCCGCCAGGCGCAATGTCGCCCTATATACCGCCACAAACTCAAGGGTTTGATAGCTGAATTGGTGACAAGCAAAAAATTGTACGGTAAGGGGGGGGGGATAACTATACTTTTGTTTACATAATTTAGGAACCCCGGAATTTTACCTTTAATTTGAATGTGCACATGTACCCTCCTAAACGCAATGGTTTTTTAGATAAACCTGTTTTTAGATGCATAGTTTCATTAATTTTGCTAATTTTTCGTGGAATTGCATAAAATTATGCGCGATTTCCATCGTCAGGAGGAAAATTAACGAAATAATGAATAATAAACTGGCTTATCTCAAGAACGGTTGCATGTAGGTAGGTACATATGTACAGTCAAATTAAAGATAACATTCCGGGATTTCTAAATCTTGTAAAGAAAATGTATAGTTATCATGCATTTTGGCGGCAAAATCGTTAAAATTTGAAAAAAAAAGTAGGAATTTTTTCAAATTCTTTTACTTTGACGTCCTGCAACTTCTGACGGAAGGTGATAGGATGGCTGGTTGGATATTCAATGGAGAGTGGCTTGCTATCAACTGAGATGAATCCATTCTTGATAAGGTGTATATCAAGAAAGTTACAGGGTGTAAAATGGTAAAAGTACTAAAGTCTCAAACCCCCCTACCGCCAAGACGACGCGCCTTACACCACCCTTTCACAGTATATTTTTTTACTTGTATCAACCACAGCTATCAAATCCTTAAGTTATGTGCACCAGTTATGAAACACCCTGTATATATAATTTAGGAACTATTATATATGTATATTATTAAATTCCCTCTCTGGGAATAAAAAGGTACTCGTTCTTGGAAACGGCCGAGCTTGGTCGTCTTGATGTGACCTCGGAACAATCCTCCTCCAAAATCGGGACTGCACCAAAGCACCATGTCTCTAATATCTCTGTTTGGGCCGAGCGGCAACACGGTCACCTTTGGTTAGATGATCCTTCGGACAGAGCTACAAAGGAACTGAGAGGTAAGCCTAACCCAACAAATAAGGTATTGGCAAAATTAAACAAAATTGAAAATTGTTCGTGTTTTTTAGAATGAAACAAATAATGTCATATACTTTCGTCTTAATGGGGGAAAAGAACTTAGCTATGCACTATTGTAGTGCAGTTGAGACAACAAGTTAAAAACAAAAATCGAGAGAACGTAGGATTACCTGTACGACAAAATCTTATTGAATCCCTCAATATCTTATCAAACTATTCATAATAATGTAACGTCGGGTCACACTACCTCCTATTTTTAAGAAAAAGATAAATTTCGCTTTGGCCAAGATGCTGAAAAGAGATGTACCTAAAGTTCCTCTCAAATAAAATTCTCAATTTTCCCGAAACTATCAGAGAATCCAGCATGAGTTTCTCCCAATTAATCTCTTCAGAGTAAAACGAATGTAAACAAAAGCACGTGCTGTTCAAATATCATAGGATTGCAGTAACAACATGTGTCCATTACAGCAACAGCATGTGACCAAACTCTGTCAAAATTTCATGAAAACCGGGTTTCACAAAAGCGCGGGAGCATTTTATGAGAATAAAATCTAAAAACTCTGCTCCTTCTCATTTATTTACGAAAATGAATCATTCGCCATTCTGTTTCGTTGCATGCAATCTGCGCTTTCATATTTTTTATCTTTGTTCATGAAAATTTTAAAGAGGGTTTGATTTTTTTTCTTTTTTTTTCTTTCTTTATTCCTTTTCTTGTCGTGTACATTTCAAATGTAAAACATTCGGAAATCTCGCCTGTTTCTTAACTTATTAGGTTTGTTCGATGAAAACACCGTGTAAATTTTCCCCTACAATTTTCCCGGGGTTTTGTACACTCATCGAACAAGTTTTTAAAACACCGGGTAAATCTAGTGTAATGACATTTCTCTGACAGTTCTCCTGAGTATAATTAATTCTAAAAAGTTATTTATAAAATGGGTGAATACAAATAAAATGTGCTCTAGCCAGGTATTTATTTTTTTTTTCTTATAATTTTTGCTTATTTTTGCTCAAGAAGTAATTTATATGCCCCAATCAGCAACATATTGCAAGTGACAGCTCTCAAGTGTCAAATGTCAAACCATTACCCCAAGAAAATTTTAGTGTAAGATCGGGGTAGCCCAGGTTTTTCAAAAAACAAGATACTCTAGCCCGGTGTAGCCCTGCGTTTACCTGGGAACAGACATATTATTAAGTAACTTTGGTATTGAGACTAAAAAAACCAACTTTGAGAACTCTAATGTCAATTCTTACTGCCCAAGTAACAATTTTAGTTTTAACATAGCCTACATAATGTTGTCTATAGTATTTCATAAAACTTAAAGCTATATAGTCAAGCCAACAATAATATGACCGTAAAAAGCCTCTTACAAAACTAAAAGGCCCCCCTATTTTTAAAACTATATAAAGACTTACTGGTCTTATCTTATCTTATCTTATCTAATTTGCAGTCATTTATAAAACCTTTCATAAAACTAAAAGCGTAATTCCAACTCATCAATCTGGCCGCATAACGTTATCAAAACCATCATAAAGCTATTCTTCAAACTTTTTTAAGATAAAAAAGGCATTGGAAATACCATTTCAGCAAACCTTTTAGACTTCAAACTTCAAAATAAAAGTGATTTTTAGATCGATAATTACATAATTACCACAATAGAACCAAATAGATTTATATGTTCCACTTTACAATAATTTAATAAAATGTTGACATGTAGTTCAATTTGATGTAGGTATAAATATTAAATATAAGTGCAGTTTGAACAATTTAATGTAGCAAATTTTACGGCGATTGAAAATTTACTGATTATATCACATAGGATAGTTCGAAAAATAATAACGCGCCTCAGAAATAATTTAAATTAGGAAAAGTTTAGAAATATTTGTAAAATAAGTTTTCTTTATTTACACTGTATTTAATTTTGATATTATTTTAAATACGTTCGGAATTAGAAAAAAAGTTTGAAAATGATATCTCCTAGTTCTGAAACGTCTTAAGTTCTTGAAAATAATTAATAAAAAAAAAAATAAAATAAAATAAACATAATGTATTGTAAGCATAAAATGGCGATTTCACATTAAAGCCTATTTGCTACTTGTACAGCTGTAATAAAACCGTTTGATCTTAGGATGGCTGCGATTAAAACAATTCATACACTTATGACACTTGTATATGCATGTATGTTCGTATATGTATTTGTAATCAAACACAAATCTTGCTTCTGACCTTTTTACTGTGCTTTTATACTATTTACAAGGCTTATACATATATGCATTTAAATCCAAATATTTCGGAGAATTTTTAGTCTTTTTATAGTCCCTTTAACTTATAAAAGCAAAATAAATTTGTTTACCTTTAATTTAGTTGCTAATAAAACCGGTGCTCTTTTTCAAATCTATTTGCTCTCGTTCTAAGTCTATTGATACTCAAATAATGTTACTTATTCTTGCATAAATCTATTAAGTTTTATATGTATCCGCGATGAAACTTATTTCGACTTGTCGATTTCTTCTTGACGTCTAATCATTTATACTCTAATTTATAATTTGTAATCTATCATCCCAAAGCTGTCTCATCTCTTTAAAGCAAGATCATCACTTAATCAATTCCGTTTCTTTTTATCAAGCATTATTTTCCGATTCACCGTCACTAAGCATTTTTGGCATTAATATTGCCAATAAGTTAAGCTGCAGATCACATCTTCTCTGTTGCCAAAGAAAGATAGAAATATCTTGGATTTCTTAAAAGGTGTATGAAATATTTCGGCCCGTCAAATCTAGCGCTACAAGTCTTATATCAGACCTAGAGTGGAATACAATATTCTTGCATGTCACGACGAAGACACTTGGAAAGACGTACTAGGTTTATAGGGAGTTTAACTAAGCCTCTTTATATTAAAATGATTTTGTGAAAGAATTTGGAAATGTATTCTTAAAACCTCTGCGTATAAAAGTTTTATGGTGGATGCCTACATAGCCCAGTAGCTCTCTAGACCAAATTGTCTCTTAAATTGGATTTAAAGTAGCCCTCCGTGCTTCTTAATATAACCTTCATGAGTCTTATTCTTAAGTTTTATCAAAGATTAATGCAATAGTCTTGGAGGATGCCATAAAACCATAATAAAATCAAGCGGTATTTAATTCCTGTTTGGCTACCTAATTGGTTTTATCCTAGTTGAATTGATGACAACGATAATAATTCTATAAGTACAAATGGACTTAAACGCTAAATAATTTTAATACTACTCTCAAGGAGGTTTTTAAAACATCACAATAAAATCAATTGGTCTAAAAGAACAATTGGCATGACTTACAATCACCATCAAACTATTTAGCAAGTTCAAAACCTTAATAAAACAATTATAAAACCTGAGTAAAACTAAATAGCATTTAAATTGCTACTTGGGTGGGCACTCTTTTCCCAGGGGTTACCACGGACATGTATATACATAAATGGACTGAATTACATATCTCCTGTTTTATGTGGCACCAAATTTAAATTATTTGGGGATTTCATGTCAATAGATTTAGTTAAATATCTGTCAGTGGGATTTACCGGATTTATTAACAAATATTTGGGAATTTGTTTTTAAATTTTAATTGTGAGTCGAAGGAAGGGTAGATCTGTGGTCATGTTCAGGTATACAAAATTTGATTTGGTAATTAATTTGTTTTTAATGATGAACTGTCAAATATATTACTTAGTTTCCAGTTCTGCAAATACCGCTGAACCTCAACCAATTTCTCGATCCCAATAGTTACAGTTTAATGGGAAAGTATGCTCTTACGGAAAGAGACAGGAATATAAAAATGATTCCATTTTCTTTCATGCGTTTTTGGTTCAACGAGCAGTCTATTTATATACATGTCACTGGCGTTTACCTACACAGGATTGAACTTGTTGATGATCCTGTATGCAAGAGATGTAAAGAGAAATGTAAAACGGTAAGTCACTTTCTTTTACACTGTCCGGCCCTCTCAGAAAAGCGTTACAGCTTGGGTCTTGGGTCACACCTCTTGGACGAACTGCATGAAGTCAGCAAGGAGGGTTGGGGGCCAATATTGAACTTTGTAAGAGCCTCCTCCGGCTGCGATCTATGAGAAATTGCTCATAAGACTGGAGGGTGAGCAATGGGACCTGTTGTAGTTTACGATCTAGGACGCCGTCGCCGTCACAGAGGCCTCAACCACGCTTCAATCAATTTACCTAGATAGGATATACATTCTTCCCGAATTAATTATAAGTCTAACGCAACTTTATTATTTATTATCTGTTAAAAATTATCAAAAAAAAAAAAAACATCATTTCTGTATCTTCTAGCACCTCCGAGGGGGGGGGGGGGATCACTTTCATTATAGGAATATAATTTACAATTTAATTCATCTTTCTTTTGCATTTACATCCTACGTCAACACCGCAGTTTTCAATTTATACATTTTGCCTTAGTTTTTCAAGCATTTTGTACTGAAGCCTGTAAGCCGAAGTCAAGTTTTGATCAGTGAATTCGAACTCTTGATTTAAGTAATCGGATTCAAATGTCCGAATTCTAATACGGCTTTATTTTCTTTGAGGCCCTCATCGGCTTGCTTTCAATTTTCTTTCGTGAACATATACCTATTAGGGTTACTAGTGTTCTTTTAGTATGCCTCATGAGAAATTTAAAGCCCATAGTAAATTTGGATGTATAAATTTGGCAAGAATGTCAATTAGATAATATAAATCAAATGTTGCAACAGTGCAGGCATATAGTTAACTTCATAAGATAAGCAAATAAAATTTGTGAAACTATTTTTAACAGATAAAGTACAAAATCTCTCGCTACATACCCAGGGCATAGCTTTACATCCCTTATGGGTCCGATTGGATCATTTTAATTAGTTAATGTGAAATTTCTTTACAGAACGATTTATATTCACATAGATGATCATTGTTCTCTCTGTATGCCTAAAATATTAATATTTTGAGCTACTCTAAATATACACAGATTTTATTATTGTTTCATTAAATAATTTTATGCATTACAACAGTATCCCCAAAGAATTATTATGTGTAATGCGTAGTGTAAACACCACGGTTTTACATGCGATGCATTACTAATTTCAATATTCAATCTCAATCCAGTAGCAGTGTACAGTGCAATGTTATGGTGTAAACTAACTGCATATAGGCACATTTTTTTAAACAGAACTTTAAAATATAGTGAGTTATCTCCACAAAAGTACGTGGTCTTTAAGATTGCTGTGTGTCTCAGCTCTAAAGTACATCGTTACTTAAACGCGATAAAATCACAAACCTTACCGTACCTTTCCTATCTATCTTCATGCATGTAAAATTGCCTCACGTGAGATGAAATCAGGCGTTCTTCATTTATTAAGCCCACAATCAGGTTATTTGGCTGCCAACAGCTCGTTCGCCTTGCAGTTCAACAACCCACAGAACGCAATGTTTCTTGAACATGAAACTTGATATAATTTTTTGTCGACGACTATGAATGCAAGTCTGTATTCAATTCCAATAAAACAAATCTCAGTCTGAATCGCCGTAATACTTTTATTCGTGGTGTGTACGTTAACCTTATTACGTACACTATATGGCGGTGTAAACAAAAACCTGTTTTCTTTCTAGTTCTGCCTATGTTGAGTAGTATGTAGCCTGGGCTGAGTTCGTTCTCCTGCAACTATACTCTTTCAGTAATCAGTTTCAGCGCCTACGTGCGCGTGGGTATAAAATTGAAGTTGGGCTTCAAATGAAGAAATATACTGTCAGAACATCTGGGCAATTGATATGCATTTATTTGAAGAACATAACTCTCAACAAATTACTTTCTTCAGTTCTAGGGTAATTGAGATGGAATACATCAAGTTGTCTAATTTTGAAGAAATTACTCTGTTGGGAAGAAATTCAAATCAAGAGCACATTATATTTATTATAGGCGCAACATAACAACTTATTGGTTATTATTAGAAATTGTTTGCAAGTTTTAGTATTTGTGTATGGTCTGCCTACATTCTATTGCAAATTATAGTTCCAGTCCTTGTTTTTCTGTGTATTATATTGCAATTTCTGAAAATTGCAAACTGATTATGCACAAAACGCATACTATTAGTAAATATGAATGATCATAGTGGAAATAATATAAATATTTTGTTCCTTATTGCAACTACTTCTGATTTACTTCTTAGCTTTTTTTATTTGTTTAAAATGCTTTTCTTTTACATATTTTGTAATTAATATTTTCTGAAAGTTAGGAGTCATCAATTTGTGTAAGAAATTAATACGTAGAGTGGTAATACTCTCACACCCCAAGAAAGTAGGGTAAAATACCCAATAACGAGCACCCTTAAGAGGAGTCAGTACCAAGATTCGCAAGTTTCATACATTTTTCAATGCGAATTTCTGGCAAATCATTTGTACTAGAATAATGACTTATATAAATTAAAGGTAACGAAGAGGTCTAGTAAATAACGTTGAGAAAAATAAAAAGAATGTATGGAAATTAAGATATTAGCTCGGAAACTTGTAAAAAATGGTAAAAATTGATTTTTTTTCAAATCAAATTCCTGTTAGTAGGCACTCTCATTTTTTTATATTGAGACTATTTTAAAAAGATAAAGCCCAAATCTAGCCAATAACGTCGAGTTTTTTCATTTTTAGTTGCGTTTTTTTTAATTGTTTAACTCTAATAGTACTTGTTTTTTCTCTCGATATTTCACCGACGAGAAATTGCAATATTTTGTTGAAAGTTGTGGAAATATAAAGCAAAATAGTATATTTAACAATTATGTGCAAAATAAAATCTAGGAGAGTTAATTCTCATTAAAAATTTTCAATTTCTTTGAGGTACAAATTTTCATTTTCGTCTTAAACTGTCGCATGTTGGGTTTCTGTCTTTTACGCTAGATGTCTCTAATGTGACTTCTGGTCTAGGTCTTGGCTAATTTTATTAGAATTTTCATCCTTTCAGGACACAAACCTACGAATAGTAAGTTTTTTTGCCTACAGGCTCGCTGGTATCTAAATTGAAATTTTTGCTGAGTACTGACTCCTCTTAAGAGAATTTCATCTTTGCGGTGTATATTCTCGCTAAATATTATATTATTATTTTTAGTAGCTCCGTTTTACACTCTCTGGAGGGTTACGATTTAGAATTTGAAATCGAAAAGTGAATTTATATTTGGATTTTATTAACGAAAGAAAAAAAACACAACATAAAAGGTTCTATGTATACCAGTCACGAGCAAGTTATAACCAGTTACAAGCATTCTGGTGTTCCAGTAACGAGCATCCAAATTTGCATGTTGAAAAAAAATATTTATAAAGAGTTTACATCCTTTTAAATTCAACGAGAACAAACAATTAGTGATAAAATTGAAGAAAAAACATTATTTTCATTTTTTGTTTGTTATGAAACATTAATATTGTCACGCGCAATAGAAAGAGACAACTGGTGACATCTACTGGCAATGAAGAGTAAACAACTTCAGGTTCGGGGAATCGATGATGGAATCTTCGGGGAGGTTCAGGAATAGATGAATAGAATAGTTAAGAAGATTCTGGAATAGAACACTCCAGAATAATCTGGAGAGTTTCTAGGGTAAAAATATAAAAGTTGTCACCGCCAAGAAAAGAGTCTTGTCTTAGACGTTGCAGTGTTAACAAACGAAAGTAATAAAGAAGCGAACGTTTTGTAATTGGATTACGATAATTGAAAGTACAGTATTAGCGATAATTAAAGTTGAGTTGATTAATTGAAGGTTTATGAATTTTGCATGATTAGAGTGAAATAAAGAAATTGTATATTAAATATTTAATATTGTGTTTTAAATAACGAACCAAAAGCCACGAACGCAACAACTTGTGTCAGAAGTGGGATAAATTCGCGAAATAAAGTGGTGGCAATTGACTTAAAAATTCAAATTTTGATTAATTTTGTGAAATTGTGTTAAATTTTGAAAGTTCTGGAAAATAATTTATAAGTGAATTACTAAAGTTATGGGGCGCAAAGTAGAGGAACTTCGAATACAGTATTTGAAAGTGGAGTTAGCGAACTGGTCATTACAAATGACAGGTGCAAAGAAAGTTCTAGTCGAGCGACTTAGACAAGCTTTGATAGCGAAAGGAAAGAATCCTGGGACATTTGTTTTCGAAGAGAACTTGGAAGATACCGAAGCTGAAGAAGAGCCTACGATGAAAATGGAACAGCTTTTGAGTACTTTAATGAGCAAAATGGAAGCCCGTTTTGATGAACAAAAGAATTCTCTCGAAAATCAAAAGAATTCTCTGGAATCCCGTTTAGATGAGCAAAAGAAATCTATGGAAACCCGTCTGGGCGAGCAAAAGAATGCTTTTGAAGAACAAAAGAATTCTCTGGAATCCCGTTGGGATGAACAAAATAATTCTCTGCAGAATTGTCTAGAAACTTGTTTGGAGGAACAGAAGAATTTTCTGAAAGGTTCATTAGACGAACAAAATTTGAAAATTGAAAAAATCCAGCAGGAAGTATTGGAAGTTCGACAACAAATGTCGGGAGTACAACAAAATGTCACGGAACAGCTTGATAACTTTAAAGCAGATCTGGAAAGAATAAAGCATCGTCAACTTCTAAACGTAGCAGCTGAAATATCCGGTGCAGGTAGAATGAAATCTCCTATATTTGATGGACAAAATTCGTGGCATATCTTCAAGAGACAATTTGAGGCAGCTTCACAGGTAAATGAATGGAATGATGAAGACAAAGCTATAGATCTGGTGTTACCACTTCGAGGTCCTGCGTCAGAGCTCTTACAAACTGTACCGATTGAAAAGCAACGTGAATACACTTCATTAGTACAGGCGATAGAATTACGTTACGGAGATGAACACATGCAGCAAGTATATCGCCTACAGTTGCGCAACAGGATTCAAAAGCATGGCGAATCACTACAACAATTGCAGGCTGATGTGGAAAGATTAGCGCATCTTTCATACTCCAGCGTGAATGCGGATTTTCTATATGAAGTGGAGACGGAGACATTTGTAAGCCTATGCATTAGTGTATGAATCCGCCAGACAAGCTTCACGGAGTGCAGTACTAATGAGAGAAATTTCGGTAAACGAATGTAATTGTAATAGAATGCAGCCATCACAGAGCACTCCTTCACGTGGTATTCTGCAATGCTGGAATTGTAATAGACCGGGACACCTATAAAGGGACTGCAGAAAACGCCGACGAGTGGAATCTCTGGATGAAGAGAGGAGAGTGGAATTGCAAAGATATCGAGCTGGGCAGCAGACTTGCAATAGATTACAGTTATCACTGAGCACTCCTTCACGAAGTGTTCTTCGATGCTGGGATTTTAATAAATTGGGACACATTCAAAGCGACTGCAAGAAACGCCGTCGAAAGGACTCTACAGAAAAGAAAGGGAGGGAAGAATGTCCAAGTTGACGAACTAGAGAGCAAGTTATTCCTGGAGAAATTAGACTCCAACCTTATGGCTTTGAGATCCAACATAGGAAAGGATTTATCCATGGAAATGCAGAAGCCTTTGTACGACGTCCATGCAAACCTGAATGTAAGCATTGCGACCGTGGGAAGGAAAAAAACACAACAGCTACTATACAATTGGTAACTGTGGAATCATCAACAGGTTGGGACAGCGAGAACTTGCCAATAGCACAACGAGAAGATCCGGACATATCACTTATTCTTGCTTGGAAAGGAGATATAGAAAAACCAGAATGGAAGGATATTTCAGGGACGAGTGAAAATCTGAAAAGCTACTGGGCTCAACGGAATTCTCTTCATGTTGAATGCGGTATTTTTAAACGCCAGTGGGAAGCACCTAACGGTAAATCATTCCGAATGCAAATAGTCGTGCCATTTGGGAGTGAATAAAACAATTTCTAAAATACGGGAAAAGTTCCATTGGCTACATATGCGGGAGGATATGGAGAAGTGGTGTCGCAGATGCACTGTGTGTGCTTCTTACAAAGGGCCGCCACATACCAACAGAAAGGAAATGTATAAGTGTAATGTCAGAGCCCCATTGGAAAGGAGAGCTGATGTACAAGAAGCCACGAGGGCAAAATTAGCAGTAAATGCCAATCGGATGAGAGCCCGCTATGATTTACGTGCTAATTCCGCAGGATTTAACGAAGGTGATCTTGTTTGGCTGTACAACCCGAAACGACGTAAGGGACGTTCTTCAAAATTGCAACAACACTGGGGTACAGTCCTTATTCAGTAGTAACTAGAATTAATGACGTTGTATACAGGATTCAGCGTGGCACAAGAGGCAAGCGTAGAATTGTTCATTTGGACCGCTTGTGTCGATACTACGAGCATCAAGACCGTGGACCACCTGTAGTTCGGGACGAACAAATTTTAGAAGGAGGCAGTGTTATGTGCAATTGAAATAGACAACTGGTGACATCTACTGGCAATGGGGAATCGATGATGGAATATTCGGGAAGGTTCAGGAATAGAATGAATAGAATAGTTAAGAACAATCCAGAATAATCTGGAGAGTTTCTAGGGTATAAATATAACAGTTGTCACCGCCAAGAAAAGAGTCTTGTCTTAGACGTTGCAGTGTTAACAAGCGAACAAGCCATTTTTGGTTTCTACACAGGTAATTTACATTGAAAATATTTTATAACTATGTGCTAGAGCGTATTATTTTACATTTTTGTGTCAGCCAAGAGCTTCCCACTTTTAGGACACATTTGGAAGGTAGTCCCGTCGTCATTAATTCTATTTGGTTCACTGAAAATATTGAACGCGTTTTTCTCTTCCATATAACATTGTTTTTCAGAACTCCATCCGTGGATATCATTTTTCAGATATCTTTTAATCCGAACTGCTGACAGTTTTTGGTGTTCTTGCAGATAATTCGCGATATCTCGGATGTATACCATTTTTTTCAGGTATATTTTCTTTACAAGTATTGTCTCGAGGTTCATTATCAAGGAACTCTTTTACCGCTACATGGACATCTTTCTTCCTTCTAGGAAATCCTTTTTTATGGTTAGCAACCTTCTACACTGTTTCCTCTTCTTTCTCTGTAGGAAATCCTTATGACCCAAATAAAGAATTTTGTGTGAGGCCGTAGGGTCTATTTTATACAGTTCTTCCTAGAATATTATATTTTGATTGACAGTTTGCATTAAGGTGGTTTCCATTATTAATTTCCTGCAGCACCCGTTGCAAGTCTTCTTCTTCACATGTTTATCCAATCGCGAGCATAGTGTTCATTATCAGTATTATGTCAATTTCAATATCCAATACGTTACGTCATCAACTCGTGACATCTACTGGCAATGAAGAGTAAACTTCGGGTTCGGAGAATCGATAATGGAATCTTCGGGAAGGTTCAGGAATAGAATGAATAGAATATTCAAGAATGTTCTGGAATAGAACACTCCGGAATAATCTGGAGAATTTCTAGGGTATAAATATAACAGTTATCACTGCCAAAAAAGAGTCTTGTCTTAGACGTTGCAGTGTTAACAAGCGAAAGTAATAAACGGGCGAAAGTGTTGTAATTGGATTACGATAATTGAAAGTACAGAACTTGTACTTATATTAAAAATTTAATATTATGTTTTAATTAACGAACCAAAGGCCACGCTCGCAACAATATGTTTGCTAGGAAAAATCATGCTGAATTAAGATTCTTCTTTTTCAATTATTCATATCAAAATTATTTTATGATTTTTATTTTATTTTTGTGTGTTGTCTTGTAATGTAATAGCTTTAGATATGAGCTGCGGTTGCGGTTAAATGCCCAGCTTATTACAATTACCCTTTTCCTTATGTGTTTAGAGTAGTCGGGGGTATAGCTGGGCCTGGCCACTAAGCCAGGATCGGTGTAACGCTGGGCCATACTCACTCTCCATACATACATCTCCCAAAAAGAAGGCTGTGTATTCAATCTAAACATAAAAAGTAGTAGATACATATATCGGACCCGTTGATGAAATCTCATAGGATATACTTAGTTTGTCATTCCGTTTGTAACGGATAGAAATAATATTGGTAGAGCAAACTGGATGGGAAATCCTTCATAATATTAAAAGTTATTTAGATTTTTACTTTTACATGTCTAGATGTCGAGAATGCTGAAATTTTGTACGCGGCCTTTTTTTTTAACATATAATAGTAAAATGTAAAGTAAAAGTGCAAAAATATAGAAGGTCATTTTAGAGGAAATCTTTTAGACTTCTTCAATAAAATATGAAAAATTAATAGTGATGACGTATTTTTTAATAAAAATATTATAGTAGTTACCTAAAAAAAAAAATGATTTAAAGAAATTTTAACTTTGCTGCGCCATCACTTCAAAACGGACAAGGAGAGGGGAAAGATTTATTGTTGGAAACGTCCAACGATTATCTATATACTAAATTATCACCATAGGGTGTAACGTGGAGAAGGTAAAGGGTGATCTTCCGTTATCTCGGAAATCGTTAGGGTTTCCCGAAAGTTTCTGGAATATCGGCCGAAATGTGTAGTAGAGTGGTCGAGAATTGGGTCCAAAGAATCGATTGCTGCAAGCACGCTAGTGGTGACCATATACCTGATATCGAATTTCACATAGGAGCTAAAATTAAAAATTGTGATAAGTTCAAGATAGCTTATTATCACGTATTGTAATTCTAATGTCATTTGATATTCTCAATAAGGCAGTCATATAGCTATGTTTGGTTCTAAATCCGAACTGATGATAGCGTTATTGAATAAAATATAACTTGATATTTTCGCAGATAAAATATTTTCCACAATTTCAGATAGGAAAGGAAGAATAGATATAAGACAAAACTGAGAAGAAGTAGAAATAATTGCGATCATAAAAATTTGGTAATAATCGTATAATATGGTATAATAAATAAATAAAGAAAGTTATGCATGGCTTAGCTTACCAGGGATAACTTCACAATTAACCTTTGAATTTATGCATACAGATTTTTTCAAGTTGATGAAAAGGAATATGTACTTTACCCAATGAAACGCATTCTGCCTAATATTGAAGCTTTTATATAAAAGCTAAAGGTGAATGTGAGGGGAATATTCTCTTTATCTAAAGACGGTATCATATATCCGGTTCGACGCCATTGGCGAGTGAAGTACTCTCATCTCCTGTCGTTTCCTAATTGAATACTTTCTTCCCTGTGATGGTGGTGTGTCCACTGTATAATTTCAACTTTCAGGTTACATAACTTGAAGTTCACTTTTAAAGTTGGTATTAAGGTGAGTTTTTGTCATATACATACTTGTTACTATCACATAACCTAACTTTTGAGCGTACCTACTGGCTTTCTTTTCAGCAGCTTGTCTGCTTCCATCTGCTGTTGTCTCTCGACCTGTGCGTTCCCCACTAGCCAAGGTGGGTGACCCAGACGACGACATGAGGGTGGTGGATCCTGGTGGGTCTGCCGCCTCACCCATCACCTCGAACGCTACAGTTAACATGACTGGCGATGCCTCAACCCCCAATAGCAAAGTCATTAAAGCAGCTCGCAAACATCGCGCTACTGATAGTGAATCTTCTAGTAAACTAAGAAAGGACAGGTCTAGAAGCAATTCAAAGCGAGACTCAAGCAACTCGTCTGCTTATGACTCCGTGACGTCTCGCTCGTCTCTAAACGCATCCCAGAGAGGAGATATTTCCCCAACAGCTAATGTTGAGATCTCCTCAAGCAAACACTCTATAACTGAACATCCAAACTTCACCTCTCCTGCAACGATCAGTTCAAACTCGGGTGTCTCTGTGTTAGCAAGCCCGGAGACGGTTCTATACTCCAGCTCGGATAAAGGCCCCTACTGGGTTCTAATTCACCGGACTGATGAGTCTGAACAAGTGAGGAAATCCAAGCTCAGCGATATATTTATCGCGAAAATACTCAGGAGATATTCCTGCCCCAGTTACACCGAAATTGAACTGATTTCTCCGGAAACCAGCTTAGGTGCTACATCCCTGCCTCTTACGTCAGGAATCAGGGCATCATTAGGGATATTTTGACCGATTTAACTGAAGAAGAAATTCTGGAAAACATTGAATCTTCCCTCAAAGTTATCAAGGTCCACCGCTTCACCAAACAATTAGATGAAGACAATAGATTCCCGACACCAGTGGTTAAACTTACCTTCCTTAGCTCCAGTATTCCCACCAAAGTGGCCATTTATGGCTGCAGACGAGATACCTATTACTACATTCCATCTCCCAGGCAGTGTAAATCCAAGCTCTCGCACTGTCCTTCATGTTGCGGCGAGTCATGTGAAGACATGAGTGCTTACACCAAATCGCACTTCTGCACGAACTGCAAGGACAGCCACAAGCCCAATCAGCCTGAGTATCCAGCAAAGGAACATGAGAAGACAATTATAAAATTGATGACCATCAAAAGTATCTCGAGAAGGGAAGCCAGAAAACTAGCTAGTTTTCAAAACCCTGCCTTTACCAATAAGTTCGCTTTGCTTAATAAGGTCTATTGCAACAAAGTTTTTCCAGCCCTCACACAGCAACCCAAGACCCGTGATGCAACTCACGAGGCAAATAAGGCTCTAACCCCACGACCCTACTCAAGTGTTGCGAAGGCTTACACTTTTCGCAAACCTACCCGACCCCCAACCGATTTTCACGCTATTTTCAGAGACAAGGCGGACGGAAGAGTAGGTGTGGCCTTTACGCCTCTAAACCTTAAAGTTTCAATTTACGAGAAATTTATCTCCTGGGTTAGTGAAGTCATCAATTCCTCAGCTTTTCAAAAGTCGCCCTCCTCATTTGTAAGCCAAGTCAAAAAACGCATCGATCTTCTCAATGTTTCCACTGATGCTATCACCATCAATCATGCTACCAGCTCAATCCAACACCCATGTGGTTCCACTGTCCCCTCTAATCCATAATATTACTCCCCAACTTATTCTGTTCCTTACACTTTCGTCTTCCCTCTCACACTCTGATGCTCTACTATCATTTTCTCAGCCCAATCTGTAGATTGTCACTTATACCCCCTATCTCCTCCCATTATGAAGCTTTTACATTACAATATCCAAAGTTTTTCTGCCAATAAGAGTTATCTTGGACTTTTCAATGCCCATCAGCATTTCGATGTCATGTCCCTAAATGAGACATGGCTCATATCGAATCAATTTGCCTCTCTGAGTGACTTTAATCTAGTCAGGTGCGACCGTCAGGATGGCCATGGAGGCACTCCCCTGGCAGTGCGCTCAGACCTATCCTATAGCAGAATCCCCTTCGACTCAGCCTTTGACTGTGCTATAATCCAAATTTCCAATTCCAATCTCAATCTAGTGGTATCCTCAGTCTATGCGGCACCCGCTATCGATGTATCCACCTTCAAGGATGCCATAGAGGACCTTTTCACGTTTCTATCCAACTTCACCTCAGTCATTCTCTGTGGAGATCTCAATGCGAGGGATCGCATGTGGGACCCCAGAGTAGTCCGCAATGAAACTTCCACAGGCAAGGGCTTCCATCTTAAAAACACTCTCATGTCCTCCAACCTAAGAATAATCCTGCCTGACGGTGCTACTTTCATCCCATGCCTGAACATTCCTGAGATTGGCTCCACTCTTGATCTATGTTTCACCTCTCTCCCCCCCCCTTCTCCACTCGATCAGCCTCAATATTCAGCGGCATCAGGTTGGTAACTCACACCACTTACGGTTGTCGCTTCCTTTGTCTGTGCACCCTTGCCCCCCCCCCCCCCCCCACCCTCTAGGGTTTTCCTAAACAAGAGCAAAGTCATTGAAGTGCTGAACCTCCTACCCACATCTGGCAGAATCATAGAGGATATTGAGGAGATCATTAGGAAATACACTTGCCAAAACCCCACAATAACTTCGCCCCCAAAGCTTTGTGGAACTCAGAAATCCAGCGCCTATACAATCTAAAAAAGGAGGCCTTTCTAGCTCTTACCAGACTCACGTTGGAAATTCATCTTAGAAAATACAAGGCAATCTCCAAACTCTTAAGAGGAGCCATCAGGAGAGAAAAAGCATTTCATGCGTCAAAATTCATTGACAGCGTTGACTCTGCTGATTCCAGGCGCTTCTTCAAAATATTCAAGCATCTTTCCGCCAAACACCAGGGGTGCAACTCCAGTCAGGAATGGGACGACTCCAAATCCCTGGCCTTCCTGAAATCTATCTCACTAAATAGTCCTTCTCATCCCCTATCCGCTGCTGCTGCTAGGATCCCAGCTATAGACTCTCTTGTCAGTCACCCCACTCTCTTCTTAACGGCAGAACTCATTAAAGTCCTTAGGAAAAAATCTAATCACTTAACGCCTGGTATGTATGGCATCCCCTTCCTAGTTTTCAAGATGCTTAACCCCACAGCCTCAGCAACGTTCCTTGATCACCTAAACTCGCTGTGAATGTCATGTTCTTTAACTGACAAGCTCAGGAGCATCAAGATTGTACCCATAAGAAAGAAGAACAAGTTGGAAAATGACCTAAACACCTTCAGATCCATCGCTCTAATTCCCACCTTGCTTAAATGCATTAACGGCATGGTCATCAACAGGGTCTCTGACTTCATCAGATCTAACGGCCTTATTCCTCCTAACTCCTTCGTATACACGAAAGGTCGCTCAATTAATGGCTGCCTGAATAGATCTCTGAGCCTCTTAGCCAGTCACAGACGAAATAAACGAAAATCCATCATCCTCACGGTTCACATTTCGTCTGCGTATGAAGCAATATCTCTCCCCACACTACACAGGAATCTCACAGACCTTAGCATCCCTCAGAGCTTGTGCGCTGGATGCTTATGCTCCTATCCCGTAGATCGATCCACATAAACAATACCCACCTCCAGGTTTCAGAGGAGCCTACACGAGTCTACATCTGACTCTGTGAATTTTCTACAGTTTGCCGTCGACTTTCTGTTTATTGCATCTGGGAAGTCCTTCACGGAGGCCCTATCCAACCTCTCCCATGAAATAAGCAGATTCTCCACTGCAGCATCATCGCTCAACCTTATCATTAATCCAGACAAGCTCGCCATGGTCCCTATGCATTGCAGACGAATCGCTCATCTGTCCCTGTCCTTTGGTGGATCAATTATTCTTCCTTCTAAGCAACTGAAGTTCCTTGGCAGAACGTTTGCCTCAAATCTTACTGTTTTGTCTCAAGTCAGGAGTTCTATAAACTCCTCTTTCATGTCAACATGTTAAAAATGATAGCCTCCCTGGCTCCTTTGGAATTTTATCTCCAAGGAAGCTCGCTTCCTCAACAGATTATCTGCCGGACACAGCTACGAATCTTAACTCTTTTAAACAATCGGCAAACTTGACCTTGTCCTCTGCAACACATGTAACGTGCCCAACTCTATTGAACACAGAATTATTGCCTGCCCTGATCTCAACATACACAGACACAACTCCAGATGGATCCAGACAGCCAGTTCCTTAGACGAACTTCCCTCCCCCATTGCCTTTGACAAACTCAAAGAATTGACCACCGTCGCTACAAACGCAGGCTTGCTTCAAATTAAACTAAAGCGCTCATTAAACACTATCGCTTCTTCATCAGTTTCTGCATCACCCCCGCATGGTCCTTTTTCTCTCTTACCTCAACCCCCTTCATTACTTCCCCTAGCGCACATCCTTACTACCTTCTTCCCTCGTCTTTATCATCCATCATCCTAATCATCCGTCTTACCCATAAAAGAGTTACTTCGTGTGGAATAAGTTATAAATGTCAAACCAACTAAAGTGTCCTCATGACCTCAAGGTCCACTCACTGGCTGTTATACCTCATCGGGTCAGGCCAGAGCCTTGGGACTCCAGCCCCGTCAGGGACTCAAAGTTCCCAGCTCAACATAATAATAATAATAAGAAGAAGATATCATATATGATAAAAGCCCGATTGAGTCAAAGCAAAGGACGTATAATACTTGTATATAAAGGACTCGCTTCTTGTTTAAAATTTTGTTTCAGACAATTATCAGTGGCAAGGGTCAAGGTGAACAACAATTCAAATGAATTTCATTGATTCGAGTGCTTGAGGTGCTAAAACTGCTTAAGAAAGTCATGGATAAATATTAATTTTTTTCTTAGAAATTTATTTGAAGGTAACGGGGATTTCAATGTAATTCAAAATAAACTATTAGTCGTAGGGCGATCTAAAAATTATAAAGTTACAGACAAATTATCATTGAAAGTGGTATTACAGTACACAGAAGCAAAATTTAGCCTGAAGTTAGTGGCAACAATTTGTGGTCCAAAGCTTATGTATTTTCGATAAGATTAGGGAAAACGTAGATTAAGTTTTTATCCCTAAAATACAGATAGGTATTTTTCCCTGAAATGTAGGGAATTTTCAAATGTGTTTTTCCTCCTAAAATGTAGGGAATATTCCCTAAAATTCAGAGAGTTTTCAATTTTTTGTTTGTTTTTTTTTCTCACCTAAAATGAAGGGAATATTCCCTAAAATGTAAGGAATAGGTGATAGTACTACACCTTTAAAAACATTAAAAGGAACTGAATTTCTTTTTGCCATATACTACCATATATATGTTTTTTTTTTTTATTAAAATATGTGGGTAGTATGGAAGTCAGTGGTGAGGCGCTGGGAACACTAAAACAAAGTAGTGAAAAACAACATATAACTTGTTTTCAAAAACAATGTGTGAATTGTATTAACGAAAATATATTTGTAAGTGTTCCATAAAAAATATAGAATAATACCTAATTTATTCAATGTTCTCTTCCTTATATCCGAGAAAGCTTAATATTTCGGGAGTTTTACATACTATATGGGATTTTCAGGTGCCAAATACCTAAATTCATTGAATGTTCCATTGATTTGGGGAAACTAAACTGATTTTTTCTTTCTATCAGAGAAAATTTGCCGTCAACTTTTGTGGGAGACGATACAAATATTTCCTTCATATTTTATGATTCATCATATGAGTTCTGAACAAAAAACCCTATGATGCTTACAAAGCTTATTTAGACATCTTCACTAGAAAATTGCCGGTATGAAATACTGACATTGATGTTTTTTAGAAATGATAGTACGTAAATCAAAAAACAATGAGTTAAAATTCCAAAAATTCTAAACCGATGAAGAGAAAAAGCTGCAATGATTTATCTCTTCAACAAACTGCCAATCATCATCAATGGGGGTATCTTGCAGAAGTTATAGAGTGATTCATAAAATATAAAGAAAAAATCTTTAACCAACCAACTGCCCCCCCCCCCCCTCTCCTATTTCCAGATGATTTTTTGTTGATCTCGATCCCAGATATCACCCTGTGAAAGATTAAACTCTTCAACTGAAACATCCTGCACAAAAACTCGGATATTATTTTCATTATAAATACGGCTCATAATACTTAATTACGTCTTAAATAATTATATTTGCTAAAAATGACTTTACTATCCATAGATATATTTTTTCACATATACCTACTATACTTCCAAGAATTAATCTTTAAAAAATTTATCTTTTCAGGGACACACTTTATCGGATGTCTTTCTATTTAGAACCCTACGAAATATCAAGCTGGGAAGCCAGTCAATCTATGATAGAAATATGCCAAGACAAGGGTCAGACTGAAATAGATTGTCGTAATTATATGATGGTATTACAGAATTATGGCAATCAGCTTTACGTTTGTGGAACATACGCATTTAGTCCAAGTTGTTCTTGGCGACAAGTAAGTTAAACAAATAATTAAAATTGAGGTATGCCTTTACTAAACATACTAAATCTTCCTTCATTCTTATTATAATTAATTTGATCCTAAGAATAAACAAAGTTGTTGCACGAGTAGAAGTTCAAGTGTTTAAGCTATCAAGTTTACCAAATTAATCTAACAAGATGTCGTTCGATGCCGGCAATAAGAAGTTTGCTGGCAGGTCAAATTCGATATCAAGATTTTTTACTGTAACATTTGAGTGGCTGTGAAGCTATTATTTTATATTTAACTTTGAGATATTGTTTAGTTTGGAAATAATCGAAATATCGGTGAAGCGTGCTCCGCTAATAAAAATCTCATTTAACTGCTAACAGAAATAGCTATTCATTTTTGTGCAATGTTAAACATAAAATCTTTGAATTATAGAAACTGTATTATATGGACTTTTACCAGGAGGGTGATTCTGATCTTTTGTCGTACTTGAATGTCAAAATATACGACTAAATTAAATGAACTTTTCTACTGATTTTTTCGTGTTTTTATTCAGATTAGCAACCCTTGCATAATATTTTGAATTTAAGCACTTGTAATGCTCTAATCAGGTGTAGAATTTCTATTTGCCAATGTAAAATGTTTGTCACAACCTCTGGGAGCAGTTGACTAATTTGTCGTATATTTAGCCGTGTTTTTTGACGTTTGTTCACCGAAAGTTCATTATAGTTCATTTTGTGATAGATAATAGTGAAGACACGAAATGAACTGTGTTAAAAGAAAAAGTACGACAAAATATGTCAAAATTCACGACTAAATAGTACGACAAAAGATCAGAATCACCCTCCAGGTTGCTTCTCAGCCATTCATTTGTTTAAGTTTATCGTCGCGAATATTTGTCCATATTCATTATTTTTTTGCTTGGACTCCAACATCGTGGTAGAGTCATAAGTTTAGTTGAACTTTCTCTCTGAAAGAGATAATTTATGGGGATTGTTAGCAACACTGATTATACATCATTTTCAAAGTATTTTTAACGTTTACCACATGGCTGGCAGGATCAGTTAGTTTATTATCAGTCATGAAAGTTGTCGTGCCGTAACATATAAAGTCCAAATTGAAAATACACGCAATGATCCGTTTTTTGGAGGCAATTAAGTGAAGTGTACGGTGAGAAATAATTTCGCTCCACGTGATGGCAAAATTGTGCGTGTTGTTCGAGAATGGATGGACGTATATTGAAGAAAAGGTCGTCCACTTAACCGACAAGTTAAACGCGTTAACAACTTGATTCATGTAAACAGGCAAATCACAGTGAACTAAATCGCTGGTGAGTTGGCATTTTGTATGGATGCGCATCATCGGCTGAATCAAAATAGACGTATATGTAAGTAAAGTTACTTACGCAAGGCGAACGCGCCCTTTAAATTAAACAGATGTACCCAAAATAACCTTAAGCCTCCATATGGAAACTTTCATTAAGTTTAAATATAAAATTTTCGTAAGTAAAGTGATGTACAGGTCACTGTTTACATATGTACGCGTCTGTTTAAGTTCATTCTGGGCAACCTAATTTACATATACAAACAATTAAATCAATTTGTTAAACTATGTATTTGCTTTTTGCACTTTTTGAAATAAAAAGAATGAAACATAGAAGAAAATTTAAAAATTTCTTAATTTCTAATATTTTTACATACATATTTTTTTTGTTTTGTTTTTTTACATTTTTCGCATCGAACAAAGTCTTTTGAAACTTAACATGTTTGAAGGTTTTATAGAGTGTATATTCATATAATACCCTGATTCTTAGTATCCCTCATGCGTTTTCGAGATAGGCGAATACCAGATTATCTCCAAAACTAGCCTTCGCGCTAGCGCAATTTTTGGCACATGGATAGGTAGAATTTATGTCTCCAAAGTAAAAATACAAAATAAAAGCTCTACAGATCTTCAATTTTAATAGTAAATAATACTATATTTTTCAAAAACAAAATACTATTATTAACAAAAAAACTAATTTCGTTCGGTATTACTGTATTTTTTATGAAAAATATGAAGCATCAGCTGGCCTGATAGACGTTTTTCAGCTCTTTCCGGTAGGTGGCGTATGAGTTTGATTTGGTTAAAGTCCCTGCATATAAGAAAGTATAGACAGAGGAGGTCGTTGGTGCGATTGGTGGATAGGCTTGAATTTTGAAAATAAAATCCTAGATTTAAGAGGAGTCAGTACTCAGCAAAAATTTCAATTTAGATACCAGCGAGCCTGTAGGCAATAAAACATACTATTCGTAGGTTTGTGTCCTGAAAGTATGAAAATTCATATAAAATTAGACCATAAGTCACATTAGAGACATCTAGCGTAAAAGACAGAAACCCAACATGCGACAATTTAAGACGAAAATGAAAATTTGCAGTTCAAAAAAATTGAAAATTTTTTAATGAGAATTAACTCTTCTAAATTTTATGTTGCACATACTATTTTGCTCTATATTTCCACAACTTTCAACGAAATATTGCAATTTCTCGTCGGTGAAATATCGAGAGAAAAAACAAGTACTATTAGAGTTAAACAATTAAAAAGAGCGCCACTAAAAATGAAAAAACTGGACGTTATATGCTCGATTTAGGCTTTATCTTTCTAAAATAGTCACAATCTAATGAAATGAGAATGCCTACTAACAGGAATATGATTTGAAAAAAAAAATCTATTTTTACCATTTTTTACAAGTTTCCGAGCTAATATCTCCTTTCTAATACATTTGTATGAAACTTGCAAATCTTGGTACTGACTCCTCTTAAATATGAAATTTCCGAGCTAATATCTCCTTTCTAATACATTTGTATGAAACTTGCAAATCTTGGTACTGACTCCTCTTAAATATGAAACATCAAAATTTTCATTTTTAGCAATAATATCATAGATTGAAAACAGAGAATCATTATACTAAAATGTAAATCTCAGATCAATATTCTGATAATGAAATATTGGAAATGCAAGTTCAAATTGCTTAAACTTTCACTATAACGATTTCATGCAAAATAAGTCAAAAATAAATACATGTATTTCATATTATAAACATTTTTATTTAAGTACGAAACTTTAAGTAGGTATACATTATAATGTAACAAATGTTGATTAATGTTATATTAGCTGTGTCCTTTTGTGTCCGCAGAACAGTGCAGGAATATACACAAAAGTACATTTTCATAGAAGATTTATAAATGAAAAATTTGTTCCCTCCAGTATATGGGAGCTCTAGAACAAAGTACACAAAAGAACACAGCTATTAATTATTTTGTGTTTGTTTATCTTAACGCTAAATCATAAACAATACGTTTTGTTAGTCCATCAGGTGCATAAAGAAAAAGATTTGATGGTATTCCAATCCAAGACGTGAACACGCAACATATAATTGACATTTTTGTCCTTGCGACTTATTTACAGTCATCGCAAATGCCAAACGTATGGCGAATTGTAAACGTTTGAATCGAATTGGTGCGTCAGTTGGGTATCATTGGAATGCGTGGAAGTAAAACATAATCTCCTCTGGAAAGTTCAGAGGAGACTATGTTTTAATATGTTTAATATGGTCGCTTCAATGACATTTCTCACAATTTTTTAATAACCAATCTCGTTCCATTGCAAATCTGGGTGCATTTAAGTTTTCGAGCAAAATTATGGGTGAATCAATTTTCAAAAGTAAGTTATGTGGTGGAAGTCACGATAAATAGAGTGAATTCAAGAGTTTAGTGGGATAACTTGCGCTTTCATTTTCATCTACCACTCTGTCGATTGATTTAAACGAAATTAATTCGCCAGGAAATGTTTCTTGTATTTTCAAGTTGATTTCATCAACATCAACATTTTTAGCAGGCAAAATCTCTCGTTCGTTGAGCCATTGATGGTTACGATACTTGTCGTGTATATTTGGAAATAATTTTTCGAATCAATATTGTTGCAGAAATTTTTAGGCAATTTAATTAATTGTGTATTTTCAATAAAGCCAATTTTTCCATTACCAATATTCAGCAATTGTATGGAAAATCCTTCATCGGAAAAATCGTTTTGTAGCGTAACACGCAGATTTATTGTGAGTGGCAATGTATGGACACTTCGCTACAAAATAGATGATTTTAAACATGCATCGACTTCATCCGCATACGTTAAACTATTCCACGAAATTCCGATAATGTACGTCTGAAATCACCTGACAATAATATAGGTATTTGTTGCAAATATTTCTTTATAAGCAGCAATAGCAACACCTCGTTTGCTCCCATTTTTTTATGGTTTATTCCATGTAAAGTATATGTTGAAACTGCAGAATACAGTAATGCTCCTGCGAATTGATCGTAAATATTTTGTTTTTTAAGCATAGCTATGAACCATCGTCTCGACAAAACAAATATATTGTGGGAATATGACTTCAAATGGTCGAGTTTTTCAGAAGTTACAAGATCACTAAGAGACACACGAACGATTATAAACATAAAGACTTCATTTAAATTAAATATGCGTAAGCTACTTCGTACTTATTTCTTAAAATATCTAAAAGTTTTATCCAAATCAGAAATGGTCTGGTCCAAAAGCAATCCCAAGGGACATTTTCGTGCGGAATGGCTATATGTATATGTCGTAGACACTTGATGTAACTCAGCACTTCATGAAAAGTCTAGACACTTTATGAATTATAGGCAGGTAGTGTAACAGTTTGCGCTTAATGTCTTTTTACATGAAGTGTCTGAAATTTTAGTTGCTTCATGAAGAGCTACAAGGCTACAAGGGGGAGGTCGCGTCCAGGCCAGTGAGCCACACACACCCACACACGCCGGCGCATTTGGTTATATCGGTTGGTATTACACTATCAGCGTAAAGGCTTGTAGATCTTCATGAGATGACTATAAATTTCAGACACTTTGTGTAAAAGGACATTAAGCGCTAACTGTTACAATATATACCTACATTTCATGAAGTGCCTAGACTTTTCATGAAGCGCTGAGTTATATCAAGTGTCTACGACATATACATACGTAAATACTCGCACTCAAAATTTTCCCTCTCATACATTAATCACGATACCACTTTTAAATTTTGGGAACAATAAGTACATAAATAAGTAAACAAGCTATAATTGGTCTAAGACCAATTCTTATGATACCCTAGATGAATGCCCGTATGAAATTTCGTATGATCACCATATGAGCAATTTTGATTTTTGCAGTGGTTTTTCGCATATATTTCTAGAACGGCTCGTCGCACAGAAAAAATGATTATTAACCAATTTTATAGGATTTCATATTCTGAAGAAGATTTTAGTACAACAAAAATGTCTAGGGCTGATGGTTTTCACAGTATCCGTAAAAAAACTAAATTTTTATATGGCAACACCAAGAATAGGTTGCCCGATTTATTCCATTTTTGAAATTTTATTTACTATTACTATGAAAATACCACGTTACAAATTTCAATTCTCTATGTCAACGCGCTCTCAGGCAGTATCCAAATATATAGTGGAAACGAACTTTTTGTATGGCAACCCCACGAGGAAGTTGCCCGATTTATCTCTTTTTGAACTTAATTTTACTTTTTTTTAAAGCCCGTGTGATAAATTTCAGCTCCCTAAGTGAACGCGTTCTGGAGTTATCGTGAGGATGGACAGACGAACGAACAGAGGGACGGACGGACGGATATGCAAAAATGAAAATAACTTTTAATGTTATGCGTGGGTGTCTAATCCATTTTGCTCTACCATCATTTTTTCTGTGCGTTACAAACGGAATAACAAACTTAGTATACCCTATAGATTTCATCTAGGGTACAATGAAGGAATTATACAAAATAAAAATAAAAAATCATAGATACATGTTACAGAATATTCACCCTTATTTCTGAAAAATTTTGTTGAGTGATTTTTTTCTTCGATACTAGGAAACTTCATTCATCTCCTTTAAAATTATGTCAGAATCTTTAAATTCGGTTAGTTACTTCCGGAGACCGGAGTTATAGACCTTTAAAGGTAACTCATAGATACATGTTACAGAATATTCACCCTTATTTCTGAAAAATTTTGTTGAGTGATTTTTTTCTTCGATACTAGGAAACTTCATTCATCTCCTTTAAAATTATGTCAGAATCTTTAAATTCGGTTAGTTACTTCCGGAGACCGGAGTTATAGACCTTTAAAGGTAACTCTACAACGACATTTCACGAAACTTTGAATCGTTTGTTTCTTTACTTTTTTGTTATTTTCACTTTCGTTACACATTTTTTCTCTTTTTTATTTTACCTGATATATCATATATTTTTACAGATGGAAAATTTAACAGTTCTGAGCTATGATAAAGGTGTTGCTAAGTGCCCTTTTAGCCCTCACGCAAACATAACAACATTAATGACGGAAAAAGGCCAAATGTTTATTGGATCTCCAACAGACTTTTCGGGATCTGACCCAGCAATATTACGAGTAGATGTGTCATCGGTAAGTGATTCCATAAAAATCTTACTATTTTTAATTCTAAACTGTTTCTGTATCAAAAGTCAGAAAGGTATGATACCGCGAAAAGGAAAATGAAGAAGAAGTGACTTCTTACATTTTCGTATAATTTCTGAATCAACTTTGTTTCAATTTTTAATGATTTTTTTTTAGCTATTGTGACTTGACTACCACTCAAAATATGAATCAGAAATCTTTTAATTTAATTCAGTTATCCATTGACATTTTAGTCCATTGATTGACTGGACCAAGGCCGTAGTATTTGTAGGAAAGAAAATCATCCATCAAGGCTCACAAAATTCGGCGGATTATGCATTTGTCCATGTTGCTAAAACCTTGTTTATTTAAAAAAATCTTTCACTGACAGAGTAAATTGCTGAACTACTGAAAAAAAATCGACAAGTGCGAGTCGGATTCGCGTACGAAGGGTTCCGTACCATCGTACAAAATTTAACACTATGTATTTTTTATTTATTTTTTCAAATGAGAGTAGGCGCCATTTGTAAAAAAATAATAATGCTGTCATTTGAAAAAATTATGCCTGCTTATGATAATAATAAGAATAAAACGAGGAAAAAACTACGAAAAAATCACGTTTCTTGTATGGGGGCCCCTTTTAATTTTTAATTTTTATTATTTGTTGTTATAGCTGCAATAGAAATACACACTTTGTGAAAATTTCAACTGTCTACCTATTACGGTTCACATGAGATACCGCCTGGTGACAAACAACGGACGGACATCGGAGGCTTAGTAATAGGGTTCCCGTTTTTACCCTTTGGGTACGGAACCCTAAAAAGGAAGACGTTATCGACGCGCAAGTGGATATGTAGCAGATAATGCAATGTTTTTCAGCACCCTTGGAGCCACTAAATTTCCGATTATAAAAATTTTAACTTTTTTTTAATCATCCCCGTTTCCGCAAGTTTAAAATAAGGTATTTCTTTGGAAGTAACCACGAAAGTAAACCGCTTGCATCCGCATTGAATATTTGCGTCGATATTAAATTTATCTGTTTTATTTTGTCACACAAAATCTTGTTGAATCAATCAACGTCGGAAACACTTCAACTTAACTTTTAGACGACTTTATCCCCTTAATATTTCTTTCATAATAATTACGTATTATGTAATATATTTATAATACTTATATTTCAATTTCACCTTTCTTTTTACTAACTGGCAATATTCTAAGCTTACTAAATTGCACGTTTCGGATTATAAATACACACAAGGAGATAATTTTTATTTCTAATTACCGTGATTATCGGATTTAGGTGATACCACGTATATATGCATATACAAACATCGTTTGGGGACTGCCTACCGAAGCGACCAGTCCAGGCGTACAAAGAAAGACGAGTGTAGGGCAAAAGAGATGTCCGACTAACCTATTTTAATTCTCACAGAGCTCTCATATACATACATCGTTGGGGACTGCCTGCCGAAGCGACCAGTCCAAGCGTACAAACAAAGACGAGTGTAGGGAAAAGAGAAGTCCGGCTGTCCTATTTTAATGCTCAGAGAGATAGAGCCACTGCTCCTTGCGATATCGCCTAAACAAGATGAACTTGGCTAAGTCTTCCTCCTGCTGCTTCTGTCAGGAAACCTCGGAGCATCTCCATCTGCTCTGCAATTGCGAAGCATTGGCATGGCGGAGATTACTCCACCTCGAACATGCTTTTCCTCTACCAAACTACGTGTGTAATCTCAATCCCAGATGGTTCTGATCTTTATTAACAGTCTAAACCTAGAAAGGGAATAAATTGAACGATCACAACAGATTTTTCAGGTCGCAGTGAATGCGAGGCAAACGCCTGCATGCTCCTCCACAGATCCTCAGCTAATCCCATTTTTTAGGTTTCGCAAAAAGACGTGGTATGAATTATATCAAAGAACATCTAACAGTTAAGTTAAGTTATATGTACTTTGATTACATGTAATTTAATTTCTATATAAGAATCAGGATACTTATTCTATTCATATCTTGGCTATTTGCACTTTCTCCAACATAGTTTAGAAGTAATTTTTAGCTTACGCGAAGAAAAAGTAAAGACCTGCGAACAAGATATTTATCTAAAGAAGAAAAGATGGTACCATAAACAATCAAATGCGATAATCAATTTTCATATATCTATTAGTGAACAAGTAAAAAAGCTAGAATTGGTCTAAGACCAATTCTTATGATATCCTAGATGAATGCCCGTATGAAATTTCGTATTGTCACCCTTCTGTGCAAGTTTGATTTTTGAAGTGGTTTTTCGCATATATTTCTAGAACGGTTCGTCGCACAGAAAAAATGATTATTAACCAATTTTATAGGTTTTCATATTCTGAAGAAGATTTTAGTACAATAAAAATGTCTAGGGCTGATGGTTTTCACAGTATACGTAAAAAAACTAAATTTGTATATGGGAACAGCAAGAAGGAGTTGCCCTATTTAGTCCATTTTTGAAATTTTATTTTCTAGTACAATGAAAACACCATGTACCAAATTTCAGCTCTCTATATCGATGCGTGTGCAGTGTCCAAATTAATAGTGGAAAACGAAAGTTTTGTATGGCAACCCCACGAACGAGTTGCTCGATTTGTCTCATTTTCGAACTTGATTTTACTTTTTTTTTTAAAGTCCGTGTACAAAATTGCAGCTCTCTAAGTATACGCGTATTCGAGCTATCGTGCGCACAGACGGACGGACAGACGGACGGACGGACGGACAGACGGACGGACAGACGGACAGACGGACGGACGGACGGACAGACGGACGGACAGACGGACGAACGGACAGACGGACGAACGGACAGACGGACGAACATGCAAAAATCAAAATAACTTTTAATGTTATGCGTGGGTGTCCAATCCATTTTGCTCTACCATCATTATTTCGAGGTGTTACAAACGGAATGACAAACTTAGTATACACTATAGATTTCATCTAGGGTATAAAAATGGAAGAGTTTAACCAATTTCGATCTCATGTAAGACAATAAAATACAAACAGTTAACAACAGCCTACTAATGATACCATGCAGACATATATTGCACATCATAGTCTTGCTTTTTCAAGGTCGAAATAAGCCATAGAAGAATTGATTGTTATTTTCAAATTGACATAAAATTCGAAGGAGGATAAGCAATATTAACAATAATTATCCCAGAAGACTTCCAGATGATCCCCGTACAGTATCATGCACTTGGACTCACTTAGATTTAAATATATGGATTCAAGAGCAAGTTGCTGCCTACAATCCAATATTCTCATAAGTCAGATTTTATTTGGTCAACATAGTCTGCGATCAACTTCAAGCCCTAATTTAATCAGATTAAGCCTGTTGCATTGCTTCGTTATTAGCATGTCACTTGCAATACCAGAGCAGAGTACAGAAATTTTATATGGCTGTTGTGGTGGAATGGAATGGACCACAATAGTTTAAATGAGGGATAATGCGATATCTAGTTCTTGTGCCATCTATGATATAATCTATAAATTAAGTTTAACTTCGACTATGAATACAGATCTAATTCATGGATATATTTAATTCTTCAACAATAAAAAATGTGCTAATTTTGTATTCCTTATGATAATGATTTTTCTTAAATTTTAGTCTGGGAATAAAATGTTGCGCACTAACCAATACAATTCGAAATGGTTGAATGATCCGCAATTTGTTGGGAGCTTTGAGGTTGGAGAATTTGTTTATTTCGTTTTCCGAGAAACAGCAGTCGAATTTATTAACTGTGGAAAGGTAAGCTATAAGTAGCATTTTTTTACTAATTAACTAGTAACTTAATTTGACTTACTTTCAGACAATATATTCAAGAATAGCCCGAGTTTGTAAATCTGATCCAGGTGGAGATCATATACTAAGGGACAATTGGACATCATTCTTGAAGGCACGACTAAACTGCTCCCTTCCTGGAGAGTACCCATTTTATTTCAGTGAAGTACAAAGTATTACTTACTCCCCGGAGGAAGATATTTTATATGCAGCATTTACTACACCTGAGTAAAATATATTTTTTCAATACCTGTACTACAGCTCAATATGAATTATTTTATAGGAACAGTATTCATGCATCCGCTATATGCGCGTTTAATTTATCGGCGATAAATTATGCATTTTCAGGACCATTTAAACATCAAGAAAATATCAATTCAGCATGGGAAAGTATAAACTCACCACATAGGGCTCATTATGAATGCAAATCGGTTCAAGGCTCATCGAGTTATAATCATCTTCTCGATTCTTCTCGTTTCCAATTAATGGATAAAGCTATCCAACCGATAACGTTGAAGCCTCTTTATTTTACAAAGTACGAGAGGCTAATGCACATTTCCCTTGACATCATTTCTACAAAACTGCACAAGCATATTAGTGTTTTACATATATCAACAGATAACGGCGTCATAAAAAAAGTTTCTATTTTACCGGAATCAAAAGAGGCATGTGTTATTGAAATTTGGCAAATGGATCCAAATACGAAGGCAAAGATTCTCACAATTCAATATTTGAAGGAAACTGAATCACTATACATTGGAACGGAAAACTCACTTTTACGAATTCCAACTCAACACTGCACTCGTCATGTATCAAAGACATCATGTCTTAATGCTATGGATCCATACTGTGGGTGGAATGAGCTACAAGAGGCGTGTACCCCTCCACCAAACGGAGATACGCTAGCTAGATTTTGGATTCAAAATATCAACGAATGTCCTGTATTAACAGCTCCCATTGATGGCGGTTGGTCATCATGGACAAATTGGCATAAGTGTGCGCAACATAATAACCAAGCTTTTGACAGTTCAATATCGAATGTCGATAACTGTTTATGTCGAACTAGAGCGTGCAATAATCCAATACCGAAAAATGGCGGAATAGAATGTAAAGGTATTAATATTGAAGTTACAAATTGCACTGTTAATGGTGGCTGGACAGAATGGAGTGCTTGGTCAGCTTGCTCACAAACTTGTGGTGTTGCAGTTAAAACACGTCGTAGAGCATGCGGTAATCCTAAACCTGCTCATGGAGGACGTGTCTGTGTGGGTCCTGAACGTGCTGAAATATATTGTTCACATTTACCGCCTTGTCCCGTACCGAAACAACCTCCTATTGATGGTGGATGGGGCCCTTGGGGAGGATGGAGTGAATGCAGTTCTCTATGCGGTGGAGGTTTTAAAATACGTAGAAGAAAATGCAATGATCCAGAACCCCAAAATGGAGGATTAGATTGTTCTGGTTGCCATATTGAGTATGATGTCTGTAATACCTTTTCCTGTACGGAACATAAAAAATTAAGTCTTTGGACACCTTGGATGATACCATATAATGAATCTTCGAAAATTGACGATGAAGAACATATAGAAAAAAGATATAGATTTGCATGTAAGGCAGTAACATCTGATCCGAGTTCATTAAAAATAAATATTGTTAAGGAGGAAACACGAACATGTAAAACTAATGAAATGTGTCAAAGGTAATAAAATGTAGGAATTTCTTTTATAAATATATTTTACATTAAATTCCCTGCCTTTAAATAGATCTGATGATAATGTTTGGAGTGAATGGAGCACTTGCAGTGCATCATGTGGAGGTGGACAACAGTTCCGGACAAAATTATGTGATCGAAATAACTGCGAAGGAAGAACACGAATGGGCAGAGCTTGTAATATACATCCCTGTAGTAATTGGGGTTGTTGGACTGAGTGGTCACCTTGTTCTGTTTCTTGTGGAGTTGGAATACGATATAGAAACCGAAAATGTTTATCACCAGATGGAAGTTGTGAGGGAAAATATACCGATGAAGAGCGTTGTGAAATGCCAAGCTGTGAATGTATGCATATATTCAGAATAAAAAAAATCAAATCAAAAATTAATGTAAAATATTTTATTTCATAGCATCAGTTGGATGGAGTTCTTGGAGTGAATGGTCGGCTTGCACTACCGAAGGGATGCAAATTAGATATCGGAAGTGTTTTATTAATATCTCTGATCCATTAGAATGCAAAGGAGAGGACTATCAAAAACGCACGTGCTATCCTGAAGAAAAAAATGGTAATAACTATATAAATGTGTACATATTTTTTATTAGAAATTAGGGTTGATATTTTAAGCGTAGGTAATGGTATAATATATAACAGAAAGGGGTATATTTGCGAAGCGCACAACCCAAAATTAATCTAGTCAAAAATACTTTGCGAAGCGCACACCTATTGTTAAGGGATTACGCATTGTTCTAGCACATATCTTTACCTGCCCTAAGTAATATACCCCCGTAGGGTATATTTTCCAAGCGCAAAGAAATACACACCCAAACAGGCACACACACACGCGCACACGCAGGCAGGCGCGGACACACACACACACACACACATTGATATTAGTGGTTTAAAAAACTTAACTTAACTTACATAGCTCAGGCAAAATTCATAGATCAGGTAAAGATACGTGTTATAACAATGCGTGGACCTTAACCATAGCCGCGCGTTTCCAAAACAATGCGTAATCCCTTAAAAATAGGTGTGCGCTTCGCAAACTCCTGGTTGTGCGCTAGGAGAAGTGTTTTTTTATGGCTTGTGCGCTTCGCAAATTAACCCACAGAAACTTATAGCTTATATTGAGAATGGTAGTCCTTGGCACTGCAGCTAACCCGGAGGTTACACGAGATAGTACAGCTTACTTGAAAGCCTCCATTCCAACGCGATTTTAAATTTTACAGCAGAAGGCAGTTCGCTTGATGTCTTATCATCTTGCATGCAAGTTCCTTTAAATTTCATTGAGACGTGAAATCTTGTGTGTGTCGGAAATTTTAGCAATAAAGGAGGTAGCGGAATCGGAAAAACAGAATGAAAATGATCACAGAAAAATTCATTTTCCCGGTATAAATTTATTAATTTAGAAAGCTCCGCTCTCAAATAATTTTTCCGCTATCTGAAAACTGTATAATGTCAAATTAGTATCAAATTTCTCAACTGCCATGATTTTCCATCATGTAAGTTTTCTGAAAGCTGCCAGCATGGCAGTAGGATTACACGTGCAGAAATATGGCAGTGCAAGTTGCATGCAAGCTGTACTATCTTGTGTAACCCCCGAGTAGCATGGATCTATTGTAATTTATTTGAGCTATTTCGGCGAATTGAAGTATAATTTCTTGAATGAGTCGGAGATTACTTCCGATGGTGTTAGGAAGAACTGCACCGGAAATCCAAGTCTTCTGTGTACTGCCGTTTCCTTTTCATCTTCATCAAATATGCACATGCTGTCTCTATAGAATCTGATAATGTACAGATGTTTATTCAACTGATAGTCTTCAATCGGCAGCTCTTCTTTTGGAAGGATTTTAGTCGTTTATAATCCTGAGTTTTCTTCCAAAGGAGCTTGGCTTGGATTTTTAACCATTCAGATAATCTTTCGTTAGCTGCCGTGGTCGAAATCGCACAAAAAGGTATCGTATTCCTAAAGCTGAATTTTGATTCTATTCTAGAAGACTAGGGACTAGAGTGACCATGTTGAGGTATCGTTTCGTTCGTATATGTAGCTTCCATGGCTGCTTGAATTAAAGTTGGTACGATCCGAGTAGAGCAAGTAAGGCGGTTTTACTGCCAGGCAGTGTATAGGTTCTATAATAGTTCCTCTATTTTATTTACATTCTTAACATTTAGTCCATTTATTCTTACTGCAATTAACATTCTCCAACGCCTATTTATAAAGCCGACTTAAGTTTCTAATAATTGCCTTGGAATGTTCTCCCAAATATATTTAACTTAAAGACCTTAAAAACGTTCCTCGAATAGATCTCCATTCGAGAAATGCGAAGCAGATGCTATGGAGTAAGTGAAACATCCGTATTATAACTGAATCTTCTACTTTATATCAAGTAATCGTAAAGATATATGTAGAAGAACTGATAAGATTCTTAATGTATTTGGCAAGGGAGAAAAGCTTTTGTTGCCTTTGTGGCATGTCAAAATGTTTTTCGCGTTAGGTACGAGACTTACAATAATTTACTTCTTTTACCAGCTGCACCAGGAATTCGCTTTGATACGTCCGCAGCTGTGAAAATCAATAAACTCAAAGAAAAGTTTCGGAAATCGACTCGCAAAGCTTATGGTAGAAGACTGTATGAGCCACGGTGTGTGATAGAGCTAAAGCGATTACGGCAGCAGGGGAGCAAAGAGCAAATGATCAATCTTATAATTATATTATATTCTTAGAAAGAAAAAAAGTATCAAACTACAACCAGAGACGTGATACTGACAAGTATCATCTTAAGAACGTTTTTAGTTTTACTTTGCACAAAGATTGCTGGATTTTTAGATTAAAGGTGGTAGTAGATCGAAAGTCCATTAGCTCTCAATACACAAATATTGCATAGATCTAAAATGAAATTCTGCACATAACGACACAAATATATGCGGGTACCCACCCACAACAGAAGCCAACCATACGGCGAGATAAAGGCAGCGACAATATTGTTTTGCTTATTCGCTAATGCGGGAGCAGTCATAGTGAATAAATGATAATATAAAATTGCAGTGATATCAAGCAGATAGAAGAAAACAAGTTTTCCACATTGTACCGTAGTGAAAAGTGCTAAGCTTGATGGAATTAATTATTTTTAATATTTAATATCGCGACAGTCATATGTCAAATATAATTTTAGCTACCGCGAACCTAGCCGAAATAGGAAAATATCCCCCAATGACGCCAGCCAAATATTAGAACATATTTTATAATTTTTGATGAACTGAGAGAAAATGGAAGCTTGTACACCGTAATACAGTGGTTAATCGAAGAAGAATTAATAACGCTGATGAGGAGCATATCATCATAATACGAACTTTAGGAAGGAACGCAATTGTTAGTGTAATGCTTTGATGCTGCAAAACTGTAATGTATGACGAAAATTTCCTCCGATGAATTCTTTGACGGACCGATGAGGGAAGGTTTCAAAGGTCAGGCAGCATAAGCTTAAATTTTTTTTTTTCATTTTTTTACTGTTACCGAAGTATCGGGAAAACCTCGTTAATATTGTTACGTGCAATAGGAAGAGACAACTGGGGACATCTACTGGCAATGGAGAGTAAACAACTTCAGGTTTGGAGAATCGGTGAAGGAATCTTCGAGAATGTTCAGGAATAGAATGAATAGAATAGACAAGAAGGTTCTGGAATAGAACACTCCAGAATAATCTGGAGAGTTTCTAGGGTATAAATATAACAGATGTCACTGCCAGAGCAAGAGTCTTGTCTTAGACGTTGCAGTGTTAACAAGCGAAAGTAATAAACGTGCGAAAGTGTTGTAATTAGATTGCGATAATTGAAAGTACAGTATTAGCGATAATTAAAGTTGAGTTGATTAATTGAAAGTTTGTGAGTTGTATAAGATTAGAGTGAAATAAAGAACTTGTATATTAAATATTTAATATTGTGTTTTAAATAACGAACCAAAAGCCACGCTCGCAACAACTGGTGTCAGAAGTGAAATAAATTCGCGAAATAAAGTGGTGGCAATTGACTTAAAAATTGAAAGTGTGATCAGTTTTGTGAAATTGTGTTAAATTTTGATAGTTCTGGAAAATAATTTATATTCAACTATAAGTGAATTACTAAAGTAATGGGGCGCAGGGTCGAGGAGCTTCGAACACCGGATTTGAAAGTAGAGCTAGGGAGCCGGTCATTACAAATGACAGGTGCAAAGAAAGTGCTAGTCGAGCAACTCAGACAAGCTTTGATAGAGGAAGGAAAGGATCCTGAAACATTTGTTTCTGAAGAGAACTTGGAAGAAACCGAAGCTGAAGAAGAGCCTGCGATAAAAATGGAACAGCTTTTGAGTACTTTAATGAGCAAAATGGAAGCCCGTTTTGATGAACAAAAGAATGCTTTTGAGGAACAAAAGAATTCTCTCGAGGAACAAAAGAATTCTCTGGAATCCCGTTTAGATGAGCAAAAGAAATCTATGGAAACGCGCTTGGACGAACAAAAGAGTTCTTTGGAGAATTGTCTAGAAACTCGTTTGGAGGATCAGAAAAATTTTCTAAAAAGTTCTTTAGAAGAACAAAGTTTGAAAATTGAAGGAATTGAGCACGAATTTCAACAAAAGGTTTCGGAAGTTCAACAAAATGTCACCTAGCAACTTAAAGCAGATCTGGAAAGATTAAAGCATCGTCAGCCTCTAAACGTAGCAGCTGAAATATCCGGTGCAGGTAGAATGAAGCCTCCAATATTTGATGGACAAAATTCCTGGCATATCTTCAAGAGACAATTTGAGGCAGCTTCAGAGGTAAATGGATGGAATAATGAAGACAGAGCTATAGATCTGGTGTTACCACTTCGAGGTCCTGCGTCAGAGCTCTTACAAACTGTACCGATTGAAAACCAACGGGATTACACTTCATTAGTACAGGCGATAGAATTACGTTACGGAGATGAACACATGCAGCAAGTATATCGCCTACAGTTGCGCAACAGGATTCAAAAACATGGCGAATCACTACAACTACTGCAGGCAGATGTAGGAAGATTAGCGCATATTTCACACTGAAGCGTGAATGCGGATTTTCTCAATGAAGTGGCGACGGATGCATTTGTGAACGCTATTGCAGATCAAAATTTACAACAATCGTTAAGACTAGCAAGCTTCACGGAGTGCAGTACGAGTAAGAGAAATTTCAGTGGAAGAATGTACTTGTAACAGAGTGCAATCATCGCAGAGCACGCCCTCACGTGGTGTCCTTCGATGCTGGAATTGTAATCGAACAGGGCACCTTCAAAGAGACTGCAGAAAACGTCGAAGATTGGAATCACCTGAAGAAGAAGGGAAAGAAGAATGCCAAAGATGTCGAGCCAGGGAACAAGCTATTCGTGGAGAGACTAGATATTAAGCCGCGTCTAGTCGCATCAGCTCTCCTGTTGAGCAGTCGGAAAACTAGTAAAAACCAACTTTTTGGGGCGGAAGTTGGTTGGTGGAATCGACAGCCCCGAAGTCATCATTCTAGTAGGCCAGTTACAGAGAAATAATAGCAGTCTTTTCATATATGGAAGTGTAGGAAAAAATGACTGCGCAGGCACTATCGATACTGGAGCTTCAAGATCAATTATTAGAGCAGATCTTGTTAAGAACAAATGGCTTCACAACACAACCAAATATCTACTAAGAACAGCAACTGGAGCAGCAGCACGGGTGTTTGGAGAAATAACTTTAGATGTTCAAATAGGCGAACTACTATTTCCTCACACTTTCCTGGTTTCAGACATAATGGATGAATGCATTCTTGGAATAGACTTCATGACCACATACATTCTCAATTATGGGAACACTGATGACATCGGGACCTGCCGATTCTATCTGGTGGAGCCTAACCCCACAAAAGTTACATCGAGCATCATTGTTGGCAAGACTTTAGTGAAAGCAGAAGGTGCAACATTAATACCAGTCAGAGTGCTTAACACATCCGAAAATGAAGTACAACTAAAAGAAGGTGCTATAATTGGAAATTAAGAACCCGTTTACCAAATCGTCAATTTGGATAATGGTAATAATGTCAAGGAGACAAAAACTATACCAGCTACTCCCCAACAGATTCAGAAACTTCTTTCGTCCAGTGCCTTAAGTGAATAACAACACAACAATGCCAAAGAGTTGATCGATGAATTTTCGGAATTATTTGCAATGAATGATGGTAAAACAAATCTTGTCCAGCCTCGGATCGATACAGGAAATTCCAGGCCCATTCGACAGACAGCACGAAGATTGCCATTAGCCAAACAACCAGAAGTGTCAGACATGATGAACTCCATGAAGAAACAAGGAATAATAGAGGAATCTAACAGCTCTTGGATATCGCCGGTTGTTCTGGTTAGGAAAAAGGATGGCAGCACCCGATTCTGTATAGACTACCGCCAACTAAATAAATTTACGAGAAAAGATAGCTATCCATTACCGAGGATTGATGACACGCTCCCTTTCAGGAGCACAATGGTTTTCCACGTTGGATTTGAAGAGTGGTTACTGGCAAGTGGAAATACATCCCGAGGACCGAGAGAAAACTGCTTTCTCAGTTGGCAGTGGCTTGTGGCAATTCAAAGTAATGCCATTCGGGTTATGTAATGCTCCAGCCACATTCGAACGACTAATGGAATGTGTTCTACGCGGTTTAACCTGGGAAACATGTCTTGTCTACTTGGATGACATGATAGTAATAATCGGAAGGACATTCAAGGAACATAAAAACAACTTACGGGACGTACTTCAAAGACTCAAAGATGCAAAATTGAAGCTCAGTGCGAGTAAATGTGCTCTATTCAAAAATGGAGTTAAATATTTAGGGCCCATAGTTTCATCACAAGGAGTAAAAACCGATCCAGAGAAGATAGAAGCCGTCAAAAATTGGCCAGTTCCAAAGGACAAACATCAATTACGGAGTTTTCTTGGTTTAGCTACCTACTACAGGCGATTCGTGAAAGGTTTTGCAGATATAGCAAGAAGCCTACATCAACTTACAGAAAAGGGAAGGCCGTTCATATGGTTGGATAAATGCAACGAAAGTTTTGAAAATTTGAAGCAACAGCTCTGTGAAGCTCCAGTACTTCACTATCCAAAGCTGGGAAAAATATTTATATTAGATACGGATGCCAGCAATGAAGGTAAATACCAGTGCTTTCGCAGGAGGGAATGGTCAAGAATTTCCAGTAGCTTACTATAGCAAAGCACTTTCAAAGTCAGAGAAAAATTATTGTGCTACAAGAAAAGAGCTACTTGCCATTGTAAGTTCAACAAAACATTTTCATAAATATCTCTACGGGCAGAAATTCATCCTTCGCACCGACCATGCAGCACTCAAATGGCTTCTACAGTTTAAGAACCCTGAGGGACAAGTGGCGAGATGGATAGAGCGACTCCAGTCTTATGATTTTGAAATCCAACACCGAAGAGGTCGTATCCATGTAAATGCAGACGCCCTTTCACGACGTCCATGCAAACTTGAATGCAAACATTGCACCCGGGTGGAAGAAAAAGAAACAACAGCAACTATACAGTTGGTAACCGTGGAACCATCTACAGGTTGGGACAACGAGAGCCTGAGAACAGCACAACGAGAAGATCCGGACATTTCACCTATTCTCGCTTGGAAAGAAGACATGGAAAGACCAGACTGGAAGGATATTTCGGAACGGAGCGAGAAGCTGAAAAGTTACTGGGCTCAATGGAACTCTCTTCATGTTGAATGTGGTATATTAAAACGCAAATGGGAAGCACCTAACGGTGAATCATTCCGAATGCAGATAGTCGTGCCAGCATCAAACGTCAAAGATGTTCTAGAAGAAATGCACGGTGGAACCTGTGGAGGACATTTGGGAGTGAACAAAACAATTTCCAAAATACGGGAAAGGTTTTATTGGCTACATATGCGAGAAGATGTGGAGGAGTGGTGCCGCAGATGCACTGTCTGTGCTGCTTGCAAAGGGCCGCAATACAGAAGCAGAGGAGAAATGCATAAGTATAATGTCGGAGCCCCCTTTGAAAGGATAGCTGTAGACATCGCTGGACCTTTTCCAGAAACGGATGGCGGTAACCGTTATATATTAGTTGCCATTGACTATTTTAGTAAATGGCCTGAAGCTTATGCAATCCCTAGTCAAGAGGCAACCACAGTTGCGGAACAAATAATAACGAATTGGGTCAGTAGGTTTGGAGTGCCTCACGAACTTCATTCGGACTAAGGACGGAACTTCGAATCGCTGACTTTCCAGGAGATGTGTAAAATGTTGGGAATAAGAAAAACCAGAACAACTCCTCTACACCCACAATCTGATCGCATGGTAGAGCGCTTCAACAGAACATTAATCGAGCATCTTAAGAAAGTAGTTGACAATCATCAACGCGATTGGGATCGACATATTCCTATATTCCTAATGGCTTATAGATCAGCCATTCATAACACTACCGGGCAAACACCAGCTAAGGTCATATTTGGAAGAGAGATGCGTTTACCTAGCGACCTCAAATTTGGTACCCCCAGAAGTAAACAAAAGTTCCCAGAAGACTACGTATCGGAGCTTAGACAACAATTAGCTGATGTACACGAGGCCACGAGAACGAAATTAGACAGCCAAGAATTTTGACCGGCTTTACTAAAACGAAAGACGCGCATACTAAAAGAAACATATTTCTGGAAGACTGACGCCAGTTAGACTGGAGAATCGGTTTTTCACAATCGATGCGACTGTGTTTCAGGATGGCCACTGAAGTAAAACCAGAAATAAAGGAAATTCAATTTGGTGACTATAAATGTCAGCAACCTGATGAAATGTTAGAGAAACTAAATAAATACTTTATTCAAAGCGTAGAGATCATAACAGAATCCATACATCATAGAAAATATTCGGACATGATTACAGAAGTAGACTATGACTTTATTTCAAGAAGGGGTGGAGTATAATTAAGTGGAAGATATCTGTAAAAACATGAATAAAAAACGGGACTATAATTCAATTAGTATAGGCATGATATTAGAAAACTGGAATTATTGGGGTGTTACTTTGGTTGACATAATAAATAAATCGCTGGTGACTGAAGAATTCCCTAGTTTATGGAAAGAATCAATTGTTATCTCTGTTCAGAAAGTTAAAAACATAAAAAAGCAGAAGAATTCAGGCCAATAAATACATTGCTTATATATGAAAAAGTTTTAAAAAAAGTGATTCAAAAACAGTTGGAAAGTTACTTGGAAACAAATAAATTGATTATATTAGAACAGTCTGGATTTAGGAGAAAACGTTCCTGTGAAACGGCGATTAATTGGTGTTAGTGTGCCAATGGAAGGAAGAAATAGATACATCAAATATATTGTTGCTGTGTTCTTAGACCCAAGAAAAGCATTTCAAATTGTAGACCGGGGCATTTTATTAAATAAATTAGTAAAATATGGAATTTGTCGGAAGGAATTTCAATGGTTTCATAGCTACTTGTATGGAAGATGGCACAACAGCAAAATAAATATTATAGTTTCCAGTAAAATAGAAGTATCGATGGGCGTTCCACAAGGATCAGTACTTGGAACTATCTTGTTTATTATATGTGTGAATGACATTAAATCAGTGTTGAAATTATCAAAAATAGTATTTCTTGCTGACGATGCATTATTGTATATATCAAGTAAGGACACCAATGAATTGAAATACAGATAAATAAATTGAAACTGAATATAAGTAAAGCAAAAGTTATGACGATAAATAGTAATACGAATGTGTGTGTTGAAATGCATAGTGAACTAATGGAATTTGTGAATGAATATAAACACTTAGGAGTGGTTTTTGATAAAAAGTTATATTTTAAATTTCATATAAACTATATTGGTAAAAAAATTGGTAAAATGATTGGATTTTTGATGAGATTTAGAAAGAAAGTTATGATGGCTACCGCGATAAATATGTACAACAGTATTATAAAACCACATTTTGAATTCTGTTCTACAATATTGTCTAAGGATTTGAGCAGATTACAAATATTACAAAAAGGCAATGCGTGTAATTATACGTTATAATCGTTTCACTCCTATTAGTAGTTTGTTAAATTCTTTATTATGGCTTGATATTAAACAAAGAATAGATCTAAATGTATTGCTTTTTATATTCAAAATGAAAAATGGGTTGGTTCCGGAATATCTTCTAAATATGATCACGTTAATGGCAGACGATCAATCATATAATCTAAGAGAAGCGTCATAGAACTTCAGACTACAATTATACAATAGATCGAGTACACAAAATTCACTGGTATATGAGTTTCAAGAAATTTAATGAACTACCGACTAAATTAAAAAGTGAACAAAATTTTATGTGTTTTAAAAGAGGTTGTGTGCAATATATTAAAAATATAGCAATATTGTAAATTTTATAATTTATATATTTGTGATCTTGTAAATGAATGGTTGTGATATTGTATAGCGATAATATTGCTAATAAATTATTATTATTTATGACTAAATTGGTAGATTTACCACTTTTTGAGGTATATTTATACAATCTACCACTCTACCCCTTTCTGCGATAGATTTATGACTGTTATGCCTAATTTTCATCGTTAAGTTAATACATTTGACTATGTGTTAATTTTAAATGAAAGGTTTGGCCGTGTCAAATATTTGGCTTTAAGTGCGGTATTCTTGTGGTTTAAGTGAACAAAATTCGATGTGCGAGGGTGAAATATTATAGGAAATGTTGCAAGAATTGGAAAAAGATGCAGATTTTTCTCAATTAGTCAAATGAATTAACTTAACAATGAAAATGAGGCATTAAGGTACAATTTATTTTCCATTTTTGTTTTCGGTTAAGTCTAAATCTATTGTGCTAAAAATTTCGTAAATATAAACGACATAAAAAGATTCAAAGTGGTGATTCTTCAATTCCATTGAAGAATTAAATTCTCAATGGAGGACTCTAATATTGCTCTGGAAAGAAACAAAAATAGATTCCTTTTACAATGCCAATATTATATAATTCAGGAAAAATTTAGCTAAAGAAATGATTATTCTTTCAACATTTATATTTGAAGAAGTGTCTCATTATTCCTTTTACAATGCCAATATTATACAATTCAGGAAAAATTTAGCTAAAGAAATGATTATTTTTTCAACATTTATACTTATTATTTGAAGAAGTGTCTCATTATATGTGTGTATTAGTTGTTTTTCCCCACGACAGTGCCGCTGCTGAATATATATTTTCTGTGATGAATGACGTGAGAGCAAAAAACGAGAGAAGATATTATGTATAGAAAGCAGGTAATACTTAAGTCTAATAGTGAAATATTTTAGCCTCCTCTAGAATTTATAAAAAATACTTTTATAATTTTAAATTTGTGGGTGGGAAATATGTCAAAAAATAATTATCATTAAATCAATTATCCCCGACCTCAAACACCATTATCAAATGAAATAGGTGCATTAATAATTTTTCTTATCAGACTGCAAAAGAAGACTTTTTTTTTAGCTTACCTACGCCACAGAGTAGACCGTAACACCTTGAATAAATTAGAAGTATCCCGTAACCTGGAAAAATCTGCGCATACCTGGTATAGGCCGTTTCGTTAATATACGAAATACGCGTGTTGGTCTAGATGTATGTTGATTTGCAGCACTTGTACGTTGAAGCTATTCATTTTACAAAGAATAGGAGATATTGTCAAAAAATTCTTTTTTTGGCGCCAAAGTAACGAGGTGGCAAAGTGAACATTCGAATAGAATACATAGAAATCACTGACTTATAACAATGGACTGAGCGATTTGCTATTTCATGTGGCACAAATATTGTGTTTCTGTATATCACCGTTAGAGCACGCTTTAAAACTTTTACTAAATAAAAAACATGTAAAACTCAACCAATCAGATGAAATTTTACACCCGAAAATCGAATTAAATTAAAAAATATATTTTCTTTTGTCCAAGTGATATTTTAATCGCTTATAAGGAATTAAACTCATTCCGACTTTAATTTTCAAAAGTTATTCTTAACTGAATCCTGGGTATGGGCAAGAGAGACGGAGCATGGTTAACACTATCTTTACCTTATTCATTCTGCCGTGATTACATCTGCAGCCAACATAAAAACATCAAATGGTATAAAAAACGGTTAGTAAGAAATATTTTGTGTTGGTAGCTCCAACTCTGGCATAGGGTGAAAGAGAAAACTGTAAAACTTGTGCCATTTTTTCCTATAGGTAAATGGCAATACACTCAGTCTATAACAATGTCAGTGATAGAAATCTATAAAAATACTAATTTCAAAAATTCCCGGAAAATTTTCCAGGTAACCCCCTTGTGAGCACCCAAATGATTGTACTATACATAAATTTCCGAATTTTGATTTCAGTATTTTTAATTTCCATCATAGAACCTCTCAAAACTTTTTCTTAGTTACAGTGTTTATTAATTATTAAGTAATATATTTATTTTTTATCTCTTTTAGATGTTGTTTTGAGTGCGGGAATAATGTGTATGACTCTGTTTGGAACTGTCATCCTTTCCTCTGCTATATCAATACTTTTAACCTATATATTCATAAAAAGACGACACAGAAAAGAACTTTTAAAAGACGCACCAAGATCGCCCTCATATGACTCATACCCTAATCAATATTGCAGCTTGCCAACAAAAGATGTAAGTACTTCTTATTCCAATGAAAAGTATAATGTAATAGAATTTTTATAATTTTATATTTATTGCTTAGAATTTAGAGCCAAGGCAAAAACTAAAGCGACAGCCGAGCTTAAATTCTGGTTCAAGTGGTGGAAATAAGAACACGGTAAATGTTAATGGCGCCTTAGCGAAGACCAATAATGTTGCAAACAATCACACCCCAAGGGCTTTAACACGAACGTTCACAGATTTTGAGATAAGCACAATAAAAAGAAATTCCCATGGCTTAAACAATCAGAAAGCAAATCGAATTATAGATGATGATAAATTTTGAAATCTAAGAACGTAAATATGCAAAAGTAACATGTTGGTTACGCAGCATAATTCATATGTCTATGGTTAATGTTCCGGATCGGATCAGAAGATAATAATTGTGATAAGATGCAATTTTGTAAAAATTAAAGGTTAGTTTTGAGAACAGATATAATCAGTTCATCGGCTACATGTGCAAAGACTGAAAAATTCAAACAATTTAAAACTATTGCGTTGAGTCATATGAGTTAGTCTAGAGTTAATTTAGTGTAATGGATAGATTGCGAAATGTACAGATTTTTTGCCCACTCTGCAATATCAACGAGCACCCAGTTAATTAATGATTTTGATCGTCATCGTAATTTAGCCATAAAGATTAACAAAAGTGTTATTCAAAACGTATTTTTTACAGCTAGCTTAATCTTTTATGGACTTACTTTCGAATTCTTAAGCCTAGTACGGAGTTCAGGTAAAAAGTGACATTTCCATACAAATTTTATTGCTGGTAAAATCTCGAGCAAAAATTTTACGGAGTTGACTGGAAAAAAGTGCCATTTTTATATTATAAGATAGGTGGCGTTTTGTAAGTCTCCCTTCATTTTACTGACCATTTTAATGTGCGGAGCATCAAAATGCTGGTAAAACTATGACATTTCTTCGGTTGTTCACATTGAATAAATAACTAAGAAGGAAACGGCATATCGGGAGAAAGCCTAAGCCACTCGGCGAGATGTATTAGTGTGCTGTGTTTGTATTCGTTTCATCATGGTAGTAATGAAATCGTGACATTTTGAAGGGGGACATTTTTTATAATCCAAATTGCTATGTAAAATAAACAAATTTTTAGTGCTTATTTTCAGATAATATTTCTTGGCGTTGCCTTTGTATGACTGACATAATTTAGGCAACAATTACAGTTCAATTGTAAATAAACAAACCGACATTGGAAAATGTTAAATTTTTTGCCTTGGATGTTTATTTTTATAAATATTTCACTTTTATTTTGCTTAAAACACTATAATTAAGCCTAGTATCGAGTTCGGGCAAAGTAAAATTTAACGCGGTCTCCAAATATTTGACACTAAAATCGCTGGTAAAATTTTGACACATGTTAATTGGAGTGTGACGGATGTTTAAAAATTGTATGGCTGAAAAACTTCAAATTGTTTATAAAATTTAGATAAACGCTTTTACAATTAAAAATGGACTTAATTAATCCGAAAATTGCAAAAAGAAATTAAATCCTTCAATAAATTAACAAAAATAATCCAAAAATTGTGAAGAGAAATTAAATCCTTGAATCCTTGTCATAGAAACAGCAAATGCCAAAATTTTAGGCTTTAATTAGTAAAGCTATTAAACTTACTTGAAGAAAGCTTTTCCACGACAAAAACGCGGTTTGTTCCTGCAACACTGGACAGCGCACTGCATTACAATAATTTAAGACTCTGGAGTCTCGATTATATAAAATATCGTTCACAAAAGAATATTTCTCAATTATGTCACACTACTATTAAGTAAAAATCAAGTTTAATTATTTATTCAAGACAATATCGCTAATTCAAATTCGAACTTCTTTTCATAAAATATGTAATGTCAGAAAAGTTGAACTGACGCACAATAGGCAATAAGCCTTCTTGTCATTTTCCTTCCCGATCATAGGTCATACTGTCATTGAATTGCTTAAACAAGTACACTATTATTCTGTCTTGTTCTTGATAAACTTTCCCGTATTTAATATACAGTGTGTGCCAGACTAATATGACTATATTTTGCCAAATGATTTCTCTCAGCAAAATGTCACCATGTCGAGTTACAGGGTGATTAGTAAAATATTCTCTTTTTTCATTTAACACCCTATATATTCAAAAGTACATCCTTTACGGTCTATTTTAAGACGGAATTGTATGCAGAACTTCATGACCTTTCCAAGGACTGCTCAACCACCCCATACCTCTCCCCCACTCCAGAGTTATGACGCTTCAAACTCAAAATTTCGGGTTTTTTGTTTTTTTTTAAAATTTTTTCGTTTTGCACTTTTTTTACAAAATTTCGAAAGCCCAGAGTCTCCTCTTTAATTTAACCTACAACACCCTATGTACTAACTGTAGCCGTTAAAAAGTTATTAGCTCTTAACCTGTTCAAGTCATACCAAAATTAGATGACGTTTTTATAAAATGACGTGTTTTGACGTGTTTTCAATCAATAAGAGAACAAATTATCTGTGTTAGGAGCTAATAACTCCTTAACCGTCACAGATACAACATAAGTGTACTAGGTTAAATTAAAAAAACCGAAATTTTGAGTTTGAAGCTGCATAACTTTGGAGTGGGGAGTGATAGTACCGCTGTTGATGGAACATTCTGAAATTTGCTTAAAAAATCATTTTTCTCTGATTTTATGCCTTGTCTTTTTAATTTTAAAACTTAAGTAGTCATTGTTCATTTCATTTTCAAAGCACACTCAATCAATATCAAAGGAATTTTGAATAATTTATGCTATTAATGCAGCCAAAATTATTTAGTGGATCTAGGAATTCTCTTTATTGGGTGGAACTAAAGTAGTTTAAGAGCACAATTGGATCATGCCAACTCTGTTTTCCTAATTTAATAAATACGATACAAGTGAAATGGTTGTTCTTATTAGGAATTCTTTTTTTGTTGAAAAAAAAAAAAAAACAAGCATTCAACCTGTCCTAATCCAAGTATTCGGTTTGTTATGAAAGCTAGTGATATCAAACAAACAAACTTAACTATTTATTATAAGAGATACGTTCTGTTCGCCTACTTCGTTTTAGGACAATGCATTGCAATGCATTTACAAGAACTTACACATTTTCCGTTCATTTACTTTCTTGTGTTAGAAAATTACACAAGTTTTGCATATGTCACAACTCTCCCTCTTGTGTGAATTAACCTGCAATTTTTGGTTACTGCACCATTTTTGCGAGGAAAATTGACATCTGTCATAAAAAACGTTCAATTTTTTAATTTTTTTAAAAGTATTTAAAGTACGATTAAAATGTCCAATGGCGATGGATTGACCATTGGGTATTCTCCTGAGACTTTAGTAGTAAGAGCGCAACAAGATAAATAAAACTACAGAACCCAGTTCCTTTTATGCAAGGACTTATTTACTGTTTAGATCTTGATTCCTCTTCTTGTTTTTAACGAAGTTGCAGGAAAACCGTCTCGGTGCCTTTGGGGACTTCATGGCTTGTATTATATTCCGGGGGTTACGATAGAACTGTCAACAATTTTCCAGTTTTTTTTTTTTACAAATCAGCACAATACGAATACAATATTTGGTTCTGCTTCATTCTTAACAGTTCTCTCGTATCGAAGAATATTTGTCAGTAGTTTGCTCTAAGTTGGTTCACTGTATACTGCCCTTATATTGTTACACATATTTAAGCTTTATTAATGCGACTGCTTTTATGGTGAATAGTAGAGTCGATTCACATTACACATATTTTTATTGATTTATTTTATTATTTGACCATAATTTCCGATCGCAAATAGTGGGAGTTGCAGAGAGCTATAGGTATATTTTTGCTATACCTACATACAAATTTATTCACATAAAGCTTAAACAACAAAATCTGTTCAAAGGTACTACACTAGAGAAAGGTTGAATTTATTAAAAGAAATGTGAATAAGTGTGGTGTAGCTTTCCTATACTATTGAAGCAGCTAGAAGTAGCTATAGCAGAAGTTTTGAGCACATATATGTATACTAATAATAATATTGAACAAATCCACACAACTATACTCTCTTACAGTTGTATACCGTATTTTACTGAGATTCATTGTTTCATAGTTCTCCATTTCACGCAGAAGCGCTCCTATACAATAAGTAGTATTCCTATATTCCTGTTAGCAATAAAATCACAGCATATTCCAAGTCCTTCCATTGAGATTTCGTTAAGAAGGAATGTTTCATAAATTGTGTAGATTATTAGCCTAATATTTTTTAGCCCAGTGTAAGTTCTGCTAGTACATTCAGACACAAAGGCCTCAAGAGCTTTTATTTTTCTCGAATAAGCAAAAAAATTAGATTTATCATGTTTTATCATTATAATTTTTCTTATGCTAATTTAATAATAATATAGGCAGAAGCTCATTAACAACGTTTCCAGTCTTCTCTATCAAAAGAAATTGTAGCAAAAAAATATTTTAACTTGAAGTCAGAATACATATGCATACATACATATGTACTTATATGATAGGTTTTGAGCCTTTTAAATTCAAAAATCGTTATATGCATACATACATATGTACTTATATTATAGGTTTTGAGCATTTAAATTCAAAAATCGTTATTTTTATTTTATAACGTATCCTCAGTACGGAAAATAAATACAAGTCATAAGAACTCTGTTTATGCCTGCGTAATTTTTTTAATAAAAGTACGTGTAGTTAGTTGTTTTTGTGGTTTGTTTTTTGTTGACAAAATAAATTAAGAAGCTGAAAATCTGCATTATAAGAATAAGCATAAGAATACTATTTAGCTCTTACTGATTTATCACATTCCTCAAGAAAATTAAAAAAATCCATCGAATACTTGTTACAAAAAAAAAAACAAAAAAAAAACAATGTCCTTATTATAACATTATAAACCAGTGCCTTTCAAGATAACAATGTATATTTCTTATATAATATATTTCAATTAGTAAAATTATACGTAGGTATATAATTTAAATTTGTGCCATTACAAACTACTAGAGTCGAGTAGCTCATATTGAGCATTATGTAAAATGACTTGCCCAAACGATTAGTTAATCAAAATGTAAAATTACGTTTTACTTAAATATTATTTTTAGTAGAAACTAACAATAAGTTAATTATATTAAATTGATTGCCATCGATATGTTAACATATGTATTTCAACACTTGTTTCTATATAAACATACATTAATACATATAGTTTATATGCACGTATACATACATTACTCATCATAGAAAAATGAGCTTTAAGCAAAAACCCTCAAGAAATACTTCCCAAGCCATGAAACAGACTTCGTCACTAATACACGAAAGCCCTAACTTAGTTCTAACATTCTAAAATATTTGCTGTGTTCTTATGTAAAACTGACAAAAGTTTATTTGAATAGCTCCTGCGCCCTAAACTACTCATTCGTACAGAAAAATGGTCTTCTGACAATCTTAACCAAATCAAAGTTTTATACCTTTCTTAAAAAAATTATTAAAAAAAAATTACCTTGAACGATTGACGATTCCCCAAAACAAAAATTCTCAGCTGAATGTTTCTGTCTGCAGATTCGGATTGTAGCCGCATACATATATGCAACTATTACTCATGAAAGTTATTGAGCGTAAAATGGTATGCCTACTTTTTAATCTAGGCTTTTTTATTATTTTGAAGGAATGAATCAAACTTTAAATTACTGGAAGACTGTTTCCCTGTAAGTATAGTAGTTTAAGCTCTATAGCATATACAAAATCAATGTCTGGTCACTTTTCCATAAGTATTAATTTAGAACATCTTAGAGAATCGGACCAGTTTTATGGCTTGGGAAGTATTGATTGAGCCATATGAAATTTCAGACAAATTTGCCTAAGATCATATCCTTGTAAAATAAGTTTAAAAAGGATTAAATACGTTAAAAGAAGAAGCAACGGCATTGTCAGAAATGCCTGAACTGTTGTTAAAGGTATTAGTGAAACATTTTTTATTCGTATTTGAAAGTTCACATACAATAAAAAGAATATTTCAATAACAAATACCTACTTTCATTATTTTCGATTATGTACTTTGAAATAATTCAAGGATACAAGCAGAAGTGTCCTCTATTCAATACATCTTAGCTAAAGATCATAGTGGATTGAGCGAGGTTTAAATGTTAAAATCCACTTAAAATAAATACAGTCCTGTAATTAAGTCCTCCAATAATATTAGTTCGACTTGAAGGATTTTCGAAATGGGGACACTAAAACACCACTTTTATTAATTTCTAGAAATAAAATAACAATCGTTTTCACTTATTAAATATAGGTAACGCATGCTTTTATGTCAATAAAAGAATTTATAGGTTTAAAGTCTTTCCTGAAAAAAAAACAGTTGCCTTTCCCTTTACCTCCCATTTAACCTAAGCTTAACTTTTAGTAGTGGTACAAACTTTCGAAAAACGGTTTTTAATTAATTACTTGTTTATATATTTTTTGACAAAATTGCATTACCCTTAAATTGAAGTGCATAAACTTCCCTAGAACACACAAACTTCCCTGTTCACACATTACAAGCGCATACTTAATATAATGTGCTCAGGTACCGTATGATCTCATTTATCATCGTACTACCATTCAGCCCAATTACACAAGAAATTATGAATTAACGTATATGCCTAAGTATATTTATGTATATGAATGCACTTATTATTTTATTAAGAAATAAGAACTATAAAAAAAAATAATTTATGTGCTAAACTAGGGCAGTTTGCCTACATTTGTATGCGTTACTTCAATATAATATTCTTACAAATAAAAAGTAAACTAAAAGTGATGTAGGTATAAACATATGGCCCTGTTAATAGCTAAAAATTATTGACAATTGTACAAAGATCAAAAATGTGAAAAATTATACATGGAAAAGTTTTTTGTTATTATATTTGTTATTCAAAATAAAAAATTCTGAGAAAATTTCGAGCTATAATTTATTTCATAATATTCATTAAATACGGCTAACTACATAATTTCATTTATATTTTAAGTGATAATGTCTTCGCATAACTACGGTGAAGCTGGTGATTCTCGGTAGAAAAAAAGTCACTACATTCTCTTAAGTGTAGAGCTCCCCCATTCTCATATTGCGTTACTGTGGGTATACGGTGAATTTAAAAATTAATATCTCCTTGAAGAACCCGAACACCCCCGGAATTTCTGGCGCACATGCTTAGTTAGATCTTTGAAATAAAAATATAAGACAAAAATGCGAGCGGTCCCAGTAAAAAAATACTATATTACCATAGACAAACTAATAAAATACAAAGATCATTGAATTCAAAGATCCCTGCAAACAATTTATCGAAGAGTCGCTTTATCGAAATGATTTCATTTCGAGAGTTCCTAACTTCTCTTAGAAAAAGTGATAAACTGTTTTTTTTTTATTTCTCGTTTCCAGAATCCGTCGAGAACTTTTTAGAGCCGCATGTTTCCTCGAATCTTGGCCTAAGCCAATTATTTTCTCCGTATTGTGTTCATGGCTTACGGTTTTCTTATTTCTGGTTTCGAGATTGTTACGTACTCCGCGGCACGTACTGCTAGCACAGGAGACGGGGTAGATTACCAAACAAAGGCGGGGGAACTCGGGAACTAGGGCGCCACGTGATCTTTTACAACGAGGACAGATCACGAAACCTGTAACGAGTACCTGTAATATATGTATGAAGGTAAAGGAAATACCCTCTTCCAAATAGCACTGGTATCCTCTTTATTTCATATATAATTCACTTAATCCAAACTAAATCTAGGATAGAGGCCTATCGCCGTCACCAAGGATGTGGAGAGGAATTCGATTTACAGCCGTATGGCTCTTTCCTTAACGATTACAGGTTCTGATCATAGTTCTGTTTCCAAGTCTGGTATCCGATACTTAGTGCTGCTTCGGCTTTACGTATATATATCTACGATGCCTCGACTTGGCACTTGTCGACGTACCCCAAGCCTAGAATATATATATAGCAAACAGGAATGGTTATAAGCCAGATTTCGCGTAATGAAAATTTAGCAGGCACTAGTGGCACTAGAACGCTTTGCACTATAAACTTAACAGATAAATATTTTTGAAAAAAACTGATTCCGCACTTTTGTTAAATTTCGCAAAAGAATTTTAGATTGCAAAACCTGTTCACAAAACAAAAGACATTTGACAATCATGCACTCAGCTTTGACAATTTTTCCTTCCGGTATCTCACTTACTCCTATGTATAATGTCCTGCTCTTAAAATAATTACGCTCTGTACACGATTTATACACGATGGAGCCATTTCTGTTTGCTATATATTCTAAGGCCCTAAGGGTAAGCCAGCAATGCCTCGCTCCTTAGGTCTAAGGACCAAGTACCAACTGAGAGAGCTTTAAACAACAAATAAATAAGTGGGCCCGTCAAAATAAAGAAGGTTTTTAAATTAAATATTTAGGGTTATTACCAACAAAATTATTTTACCAAAATCAATATATTCGTAACATACGCAGTAGAAATTCGAAACGTTTCGAGCTGCGCGTTCATGTTTTCAACTTCCCGCCAATGATATTTTCAATGTTGGCTCCGGCGTAAGAAATTTTTCGACAGAAGCAATTGAGCCTATATATGTCAGTGGTAAGAAACTAAACGAGAGGCCCATCATCAACAATTTTCGTGCCAATATCAAAGATGTGTAAGTTCATACGCACACTATTAAAAACTCGCATTGCAGGCAGATGAAAAGAAAAGTATGAAAGTTTTGAAAGTATGAGGCAAAATTGTATACTAGCAGCAGCATAGTGAGCGCTAGCAATATAAAACAACTTTGTGATATTTCTGGTTGTTATGGTAATATTTCAGAGTGATTGACTTTGGACGTGAAGTCCAGACTTTCAGCATGAGCTGACAGATCACTCGGTGGCCAGCATTGACTGCAGGCCGGCACGCTAGCTCGCCACGGCTATTGGCGGAGACTGTGGGGAGGTTCCACGAAAACCTGCCTCTGTGCCACCAGCCATATACAAAAAATTCGTGTCTTCAAGCCAAAAACAAAAAAGAAGGAAGCACACACCCGGTCCTGATGTGAATGATAATTCACTGATAGAGACAGATAATCTGATTGACTTCTCGGCAGATTTTCTAGTTCCCGTTTCCACCTGTAGGGAGCCCACGATACTACTAGACACTTCTTTGGAAGAGTCTTCAATCTTCGACGTTCCGATAAAGCCGACAGCACTTTTTGCTGGCAATGTTACTGAGCAGGAGATTCGGCCTCCTGTCGTTTATGTATTAAAACGGCCACCAAGGTCTGTTATGACGAGTGGGCATGAGCGTCTGCAAAACTACAATGCAGTACGAGACCGTATTTTCTCCTCAATAGCGGAACCAGCAGCGATTATGTATCCTGACCTGGACCTTGGAAAGAGAAAGAAACGATCGACAGTTCGTTGGCGGGAATACTGTCGACGAATGACACAGAAAAAAAAACAACTGGCACATATTTCCGTGTCGATGCCAGACGACATTCGACTGTATGCCGAAGTAAGACTGCTCGGGCGAACCGAGATTGGGTTACTTGGTAGTGGTGCCACTATAAGTATCCTAGGACAAGGAGCCCTAGAGAAGCTTGCAGAAGCACAGGTTGAATGGAAGAGGTATCCGACACAGGTTCAAGTAACTAACGGTGCCATGACGACTGTTCATGGCCGTGTAGACACACAGGCACTATAACATATCTAGGAATAGACTTGGGCGTCTATTTGGGTTGGCTCCGGATGTCTTGGGTATAGTTGCAGAAGTGACACCAAGTCTAATAGCTACCCCTGACACTTACTGTCATGTTCTTCCTGCTAGATATTAACAACGTCTAGAAGCTACTAAACAGAGTTTTCCTTCTTTCGCCCCTTTAGGCTTGGGAAAAACATCTTTGGTCAGTCACAGGATCGAGAAGAATGACGCAAATCCCATAAAGGAACGTTTTTATCCGATATCACCGGCAGTTCAGAATTTGATGGATGCTGAACTAAGACGAATGCTATCGCTGAGTGTGATAGAGGAGAGCCAGAGTCCTTGGAGCTCTCCAGTCGTACTGGTGAGGAAGCCTGGAAAGGTCCGGTTTTATTTTGACGCCAGGAAAGTTAACTCTGTTACTAAGAAGGACGCCTATCCGTTGCCGCATACAGATGCGCTCCTGAGTCGACTTCCTCCGGCAAACTACATCACAAGCCTGGACCTCAAAGACGCTTTCTGGCAGATCCCACTAGACACTGAGTCCAGAGCGAAGACCACTTTTACAGTACCTGGCCATCCTCTCTATCAGTATACCGTGATGCCATTCGGCTTATGCAACGCCCCACAAACCATGTGCCGGCTCATGGATAAGGTCATTCCTTTCGATCGTCGTGAGAATATTCTCGTCTACTTGGACGATTTATTGATTCTGTCATCAGCCTTTGACTCTCATTGCACACTGCTAGCCCATGTAGTGGATTGCTTGAAGAAAGCTGGCCTCACCATCAACGTTGAGGAGAGTAAGTTTTGCATTAAGGAGACTAAATACTTAGGTTTCATTGTCGGAAAAGTAGGAATACGAACTGACCCCGATAAGATTTCAGCCATAGTTGACTATCCGTCACCTAAAACTGTTCGGCAAGCCCGACGCCTACTAGGTATGGCGGGATGGTATCGACGATTTATTCCGAACTATGCTGATTTCACTGCCTCCATCACAGACACGCTGAAGAATCCGAGTCAGTTCCAATGGACACCCGAAGCCCAGACGTCTCTGGAATCGTTGAAGCAAAAACTTACCTCTGCTCCGTTTTTGGTGAGCCCAGATTTCACCAAACCGTTCATTATACAGTGCGATGCGAGCCAGCATGGTATTGGCGGAGTACTGATGCAACTCGATGACGATAGCCACGAGTGGCCAATAGCCTACGTCGCGAAAAAGTTAAACTCAGCACAACGCAATTACACCGTCACAGAGCAGGAATGCTTAGCAGCCTTATTAAGTGTACAGATCCGGCCCTTCATAGAACTTATGCCGTTTAAGATAGTGACTGATCATGCGAGCTTGAAATGGCTGATGTCTCGAAGGACCTCAGCGGTAGACTTGCTCGGTGCAGTTTGAAGCTTCAAGGTTTCGACTTCACCATTGAGCACCGAAAAGGATGCCTGAACGTCATTCCTGATGCGTTGTCACGAATTCATTGTGACAGCTTAACACCACCTGAAGATCCTGGCCCGTAAGTTGACCTTAGTTCTCCATATTTCAACTCGTTGGAATATGAGGAGCTGAGGCATAAGGTTAAATCAGGTTCTGGCAAACTACCATCTTTGCGTCAGGGATGACTTCGTCTATGTTCGGACTGATCCGAGAATAGGCGATCCGATTCAGGAGGAAGAAGCTTGGAAGCTTTGGATTCCACAACGGCTTGTCTCCGACGTTATTTCAAGAGCGCATGATCCGCCACTAGCTTCTCATGAAGGTATATGGAGAACACTGTAACGATTGAGGAGACGCTTCTACTGGCCACGAATGACAGTTGATGTCAGAAACTACGTAGGCGCCTGTGACATATGCAAAGAAACCAAAGCCCCCAATACTATTCTTAGACCACCTATGGGAGTCCAGTCTGTGAGAGAAAGACCATGGCAAAAACTGTACATCGACTTTCTAGGTCCATATCCCAGGTCCGTGAAAGGAAATGTCTGCATATTGATATGTAGTTCTTGGCCACTTTTCCAAGTTCCCGATTCTCAAACCTATGAGAAAAGCATCTACTCTTAATGTGTGTCAGTTCATCGAGACTGAAATATTTCACGTGTTAGGAGTTCCGGAAACGATAGTCTCTGACAATGGAGTACAGTTTTGCTCAGCTCAGTTCGCCAGATTACTGGACAAGTATAGGGTGAAGCACTTGCGAACGGCCGTTTCCTCTCTCTCTATTGTCAGGGATTAGGGCATATATCCGAAGGAACATAACAAGTGGGATGAGAAGTTAAGCCATATAGCTAGCTCCCTTAGGAGCTCTTTCCATCAAGCAACTGGCTTCTCTCCCTACCGAACACTCTTCGGTCAACAGATGATTGATCATGCGAGTTCCTATTCCGTCCTTAGTAGCTTCGGAACTCTTAATTAGCCTCTGAGAGTAGATGCTAACGACGAATTGAGATTGATCCATGCGAGAGTGCAGGAGAACTTAAACTACGCATTTGAACAAGGTTCAAAGGGTTATAACGTCAGACTGAAGCCTGTTAAATTCAAAGCGGGTCAAAAAGTATTTAGACGGAATTTTGCCCAAAGTAATTTCCAGCAGCAGACTAGTGCTAAACTAGGTCGCAAATTTGTAAAGTGTCGAATTAAGTCAGCGAAATGAAACTCCTTATATGAGCTTGAAGATCTGCAGGGGAGAACGTTAGGGGTCTATCACGCCAAAGACATCCGGCCGTGATATTTATTTGTCGGGGATGTTGTAGATCTATTGCAAAGTTAAATCCTGGTAGCCCTAACAAGGCACCCAGTCAGCTTAAATGGTATACTACAGGATGCCAATGTGCCGCTAAGGACCCTCCAAGCCTAGCGGTCGGCATACCTTTTAGACAGTAGACATGTAATCCTAATTCCTCACCTGACAATGCATCAGAACCCTTCCTATATGGTAACTCTACGGCAGAATTTGCCGTGGGATTTCAACTTGTATAACGTCTCTATAAATTTAAATAAGAAAATCAGCCTTGTGACTACCTCAACGACGCCTTGGGGACACACCCCTGAACAAGCGTTGGTCGGAGATCAGAGTGAGATATCAAGGCTGGGAAAGCTTTGCGATCAAGTTAGTTAGGTTACCGACCGCGGGGTTCTATCGGCATCTCGGTGAAGGAAGGCAAAGGGGGCTGACCGGTTGGATGTTTTGTGTTACCAACTTGTCAGTGCACCTCTGGTCCCCGAAACGGGGAATGATGTCGAGGTCTGATCAAAGACTAGCGGGACTTCAGGGATGTGCCCTCGATTCGTCACCTCTCAAGCATACCAGACTGTCTTTGGCAAACCGTCGCATCCGTCTGGCTTGAGTGATAGAAATGCTTTCATGGGTCGTGGGTCGAGTCACACATTGGGTGCCCACAGCGATGAGGCCTATGTTTAAGACCGGATAGCTCAGTCGACCATTTTTCAGAGTCATCCGGACCACAGGGGGTCTAGACTACGCTGCCCTGTTATGGTCATAGCATACTGCAGGCAGCAGTATGCTACCCGATGGTTAGCAGCAGCACACAGCGTGGGCCAAACGGTGAATGTGCTGTCAACGAGACTCGACCATACGTCTTAACTCTGACTGGGATGAGTGCCCGGAAATAAAAAAGGAAAAAGAGAAGAAGAGGAAGGTAACATCTGTCTGTTGGCGGGAGGTAAAAAGTAAAAAAGGAGGTCAGTCTGTGAATATTAAAAAAAAAAAAGCGAAAAAGTCGAGAGAGTTCTGAAAAGAAGATAGATAAGAAAAGAATTAAGTGAATTAAAACGAAAAGGTTTTTTTTTTGTGACGAGAGAAAAGGAAACGATCTGGACCACATCTGGTACCGTTAAGGATCACAGATGATATTCCTGCGATACACCAAAGGGAATTCACCGACAGCAAATCAGTATTAAAAGCACGGATTAAAAGGTAGCAAATATTCCCAGTCATGATAATCCTGGGAAAGTACGAACGAGCATAGAAATAGCGACTGGTTCGATAGTCAGCTATAGATGAGATTTGGAGAAATAGAAATAGACAGTCTTGAAATGGCGGAAGCTGATGGCGGGAGGCTGAATTAACAAAAACCGCAATTTATAAAAATGCTTTTCTTTCTTAAATTAAATAGTTACGAGTAGATTCATTTGACAACTTTTGGTCAAGATTTAACAAAACAAAATTGATTCGATCAGAACAGTTTTAGGATAAGGCACACGGGCAGAACAATGTGAAGTATGAGGTTAAAATTAAAAAATTAAGGATAGGAAATGATAGAACAGGAAGTTAAATAGATATTATATAATCAATAAGATGAGATTTTAATATAGACAAATGAACTAATATAAAATTACTTTTCGACTTCTTTAGTCCGAAAATCAAATACGGAATATGATACTTGGAAAGAGAAATGACAGGCATCAAATTAGAATTAAATAGCCAAGAAGTTCAACTCACAAAAGAAAGAAAGAAAGACTTTTAATTATAATACATATTAGATAGGGTCCACTAAAGCAAAAAGAACTCGGACTTCATTTCATTATATTAGAACATTTTGATTTGCACTATTGAAACTTTCGGATAAAACACCTAAAAATAAGAATTACGGTACTAGTAACAAACCCAAGGGGTGAATTTCATGCTTAATAACTGATGTGAGTCATTCTACGAAAAATTTTAATCGAACCGATAAGTTACAGGTTTGAGGGTTAATAAATAATTTGAGTAAGTTTCAGTCTCGTCAAAATAACCTACCCGCCTCCAAGGAGCTCCTTCGAGGGATCATTGATGAAAACGTAAGTCAAAGCCACATTTTTATGTTATTATTATATTGTTTATTGACTTCATGCATAGCCTATGATCATTTTTATATAATGTTGTTATATGTCGAACGCCACAACAATCGTGGGTGAGAGACTAGTTCTGCATGTCTTTCCTTCTACATTGGAAAGTCAATGGTGATGTTGATGCACGATTTTCCTGGTCGCGTCTAAAGAAAAGTATTCAAAATTATTTTTAAAAAAAATTAGTAAGGGAAAGTACCCACGGTCATGTCACATGTCGCTGAAAGTCGATTTTGAAAAGAAATCTTATTTTGGGTTATGTAATAGAGATCTAAATTTTGAAAACAATTAAGTATGAGTAACGTCGATGATTATCCCACTGACAGGTTAACCTGAAATCACAATATTGTACCGTTTAAATGTTAAGAAGGCATCTTTTGTGAGCATTATCAGTTAAGATAACATTGGCGCTGTGAATTGAATAAATAAAACGAATAATTTGGTTATAACGTAATGGCTCCGTAAGGACTTGCAATTCTCCTTAACTCTCCCGGTACCCTCTCACCATGAAGGTTGAATAGGTCCGCTCCTCTACTCTATTTTCAGGTCAGCAAGGGACACTGAACAAAATGACTGCTGCCCTCAGTGTCGTTGGGTGGATATGGGACAATACAGCTGAAGGCAGAACATCTGCGCTTTCACTGAGGTAAGGGTAAGTGGTGTAATGGTCCCTTCAGGACCGGGTGTGTGCTTCCTGTCTTTTGGTTTTTTTGGAATTTTTTGTATATGGTTGGTGGCACAGCGGCAGGTTTTCGTGGAACCTCCCCACACTCTCCGCCAATAGCCGAGGCAAGCTAGAGTGCCGGCCTGCAGTCAACGCTGTCCACCGAGTGATCTGTCAGCTCATGCTGGCAGTCTGGAATTCCGTCCAAAGTCAATCACTCTGAAATACTATCATAACATGGTTTCCCAGTAAACCTATATCCATCTTCGATTGCCCAATAACTTGCCTTAAAATTTCATTTTTGGTAAATCTAATTATATTTAGAAAATATATTAAAAATTAACTACTTTTATCACAATTACAAACATTAACCAATATTCTAATTCCCAGTTTATTATTAAAAATGACACAAATACACAGTATTGCTAAATTTCCATATAAAAGAATGTAAATATTTTTCAATTTAATCCCCTAGCGTAAATTTCATTACCGAACATAAACAAAAGTGACACCTAGGGTACATGTAGACAGAGATGTAACCATATGTTAGAACGTGAGAAAAATCATCACGTTCGCCACGCAAAAATAGCATATATATACACGTAATGGCCTCGCCTTTAGTATTTTACTCGTAGCATTTTCCTATAGGAAAGAATGGCACAAGTTTTACAGTTTTCTCTTTCACCCTATGGCAGAGTTGGAGCTACCAACACAAAATATTTCTTATTAAAACTTTTCTTATGCCATTTGATGTTTTTATGTTGGCTGCAGATGCAATCACGGCAGAAAGAATGAGGTAAAGATAGTTTTAACCATGCTGCGTCTCTCTTGCCCAGGATTCAGTTAAGAATAACTTTTGAAAATTAAAGTCGGAATGAGTTTAATTCCTTATAAACGATTAAAACATGACTTTGACGCAAGAAAATATATTTTTTAATATAATTCGATTTTCGGGTGTAAAATTTCATCTGATTGATTGAGTTTTATATATTTTTTATGTAGTAAAAGTTTTAAAGGGTGCTCTAACGGTGATATACACAAACACAATATTTGTGCCACATGAAATAGCAAATCGCTCAGTCCATTGTTATAAGTCAGTGGTTGGAGCCGATGAAGGGAAGCCCAAAATTGTTTTTTCAGAAATTTACTGAACATATCCGAGAGCAGTGCCTCGCTCCAATATAAAATCAACGACGCCTCGACCTGATGTAGGGAAGGCTTGGCCAATTACAATTTTTATGAGCGTAGACGGCTAGTAAGCATTAATTTTTTTTTCGAAATTTACAGAAAATGTTTGAGCAGAACTTTTATTCATTTTGGTGACCGATTGGAATTATTTTCAGATGCAATACTTTCATTTAATTTTTAATATTATGCATGGGTGTTCAATCCACTTTGCTGTATTTCTATGCCAATTACCCGGGGTATTGTTTTTATACATATTGCCAGTCATACAAAGGCAACGCCAAGAAATATTATCTGAAAATAAGGTGACGCTAAAAACTTGTTTATTTTACATAGCAATTTGAATTATAAAAAATGTTTCCCTCCAGAATGTTAAGCTGGCTTCCCACGACGCGTGGTTTCACACGCCGCGCCGCGCGAGCACAAGCCAACGAGCCGTGGGAAGGGTCCGGCTCGAGGTGGCGCGAGCTCGCTTGTGCTGGCGCGCCCGATCCATTTCGAGTCGGTAACTTCAAAGGCGCGGCGCGAGCATGCGCGAGGTGTCTCGAGGCGGCGCGGCGCGTGACATTTACTCTTCATTTCGGCGGCACCGCGCCGCAAATCAACTCGAGCCAGCATGCGCCGTTGGAAGTGTGTAGGCGCGGCGCGCGCTGACGAGAGTTCGTAGCCTGTGATTTCACGGGCCGCGCCGCGCCAGCACGAGTTGGCTTGGCTCGTGAAACCACGCGCCGTGGGAAGCCACCTTTAGGATTTCATTGCTGCCATGACGAAACGAATACAAACACAGCACATTAATCTATTTCGCCGAGTGGCTTAGGTTTTCACCCGATATGCCGTTTCTTTATTAGTTATTTATTCAATGCATATGACAGCAAAGAATCTAATCTAATTTTGTTTTTCCGTCTTTCTTTATCTAATGATGTGTAGAAATGTTGAAAAAATCTGTAGTAAAGAAATTTTAAGGAATGGCTTGATTAGTATCAAGATAATTTGAAGAATTTGGTAAACGTGCATATTACGTGATTTAAGTGAAAAATTGAAAAAAAGTTGCAGAACACACAAAATTCTTATCTAGGCACTAGGAACTTCCAAGAAATTTTTCGGTCCGATTTTCGATAGAATTTCTGCGATCTGCTTTTCACATCTGGGTCCGGATTCTGTAACTCGCAGAGTTTGGGAGTTCAGGAGATGAGAATTTTCGTTTTCCCCTATTAAAATTCCCTAATTCTCCATTTGCGATTCTCTAATATACTTGGGGAGTTAGGGAAAACGTGAGAAGTGTCTCAATATTGAAGGACGGCGAACTATGTGCGGGTGGGTCGTAGAGCATTGGGGGTTTTTCTTCGGATTTAGGGTCTAGAAGATAAAAATATAGATGAAACATTTTTGGCGGAGGGGCTTTTGGGGATCGTATCACTCCTTATTGGGTCTTGTCCAAAATACATCATGTTTGGTATCAAAGCGGCGGGTAATCGAGTGGTGTCGCTCTTTTTATACCCTAGATGAAATCTATGGGGTATACTAAGTTTGTCATTCCGTTTGTAACACCTCGAAATAATGATGGTAGAGCAAAATGGATTGGACACCCATTCATAATATTACAAGTTATTTTGATTTTTGCATGTCCGTCCGTCCGTCCGTCCGTGCGCACGATAACTCGAGAACTCGTATACTTAGAGAGCTGAAATTTTGTACACGGACTTTAAAAAAAAAGCAAAATTAATTTCGAAAATGAGCCAAATCGGGCAACTCCTTCGTGGGGTTGCCATATAAAAATTTCGTTTTCCGCTATATATTTGGACACTGCCTGAGAACGCGTCGACGTAGGGAGCTGAAATTTCGTACATGATGTTTTTACTACATTAGCAAATAAAATGTGGACTAAATCGGGCAACTCCTTCTCGGTGTTGCCATATAAAAATTTAGGTTTTTTACGTATTCTTTGAAAACGATCAGTCCAAGACATTTTTATTGTACTAAAAACTTCTGCAGAATACGAAATCCCATAAAATTGGTTATAGTCATTTTTTCTGTGCGACAAACCGTTCTAGAAATATATGCGAAAACCAACTTCAAAATCAAACTTGAATAGATCGGTGACCATACGAAATTTAATACGGGCATTCATCTAGGGCAGGGGTCTCCAAACTTTGTAATCTAAGGGCCACACGGATTCCTCCACTAAGTCCAAGGGGCCAAGACCTAGCTAGCTTATCATACTAACATGCTGTAGTCTTGAATTACACCCAGTTTTTCGTTTTGGGACCTGTAACTGGTGAGTTTTCCAACCCCTTCTTTTAGCGAGTATAGCTACAGCATATTATGGACAAGTCCTGCACTGCCTGATTGCTTGTCAGGAAGACTCGAGTATTCTCGACCATCGAGGAAAAACACCAAGAGTTGGGCAGTTTCAAAGTTTGAATTTGGAGCAACAAGTGCTATCTGAAAAGCAAACTAGTGTGTTTTGTGATTTTAGTTTTTGAGGCTTAGTGAAAACACACATTATTTTGATTTAAAGTCACCTGCGTTTTTTGTGGATTTGCATAAATATGGTTAGTGCAGAATAAATAATTAAAGAGCGATGAGGACATCAATATTTTGTATTCGAGTCATGTGTATAATTTGCAACATTCTGAGAATTACTCCAAATTTATAGGAAGCCTATACAATTAGAAAAATAAGAATCTTTGAAACGCAGATTGAAATCTCAGCAAATGTTTTTTAAGAAAGTACATGCTGAACAAGAAGCAGCAACTCGTGCTAGTTTCTGCATGGCTTATTCAATAGCGAAACATGGAAAACAATTTACTGACGGAAAATTAATCAAGGATTGCTTGATTGCAGCAGGACAAGCAATGTGTCCAGAAAAAGCTAATTTGTTTCAAAACATTAATTTGTCAGCAAACACTGTGGCTTGAGATGATATTACTGATAATATATATTAACTCAATTGACCATCATTGATGGTGGATCAAAACCATTATTCGTACATTGCATCATTTATCAACAGTATTTGTGCGGAAAATGCATAGATATGTCAGAAGTTTTAAAGCCAGTCATATTAGCTGTAGCTGTTATCAGATCACATGCGTTCAATCATCCCCAATTCTAACAGTTCATTGAAGAGATTGGAGAAAATAACCAGCCATATTATACTGCAGTATGCTGACTTAGCTGTGAAGCTCTGATGCGATTTTTGAGCTCAGATCAATAATCGTCATTTGGCTAGTTCCAAAACAATGAGTGGTTACGGAAGCTATCATTTTATACAGATTTGATTTAATTTAAAATTACAAGAAGAAAACCAGCTTTTGCCTGATTTATACACTCATAATAAGTCCTTTCGACAAAGAATTTCAATCTTAATTGAACATAAAATGTGTCACACATTTTGATACCTACATGTCAAACATTTAGTCAGAAAACTGAAACTCCCTTTCCAGTAGATTTCACAAGTGAAACTTTTGGTGCTTTGAAAATAAATTTTGAGTATCGTTTTTCAGATTTTGATGCAATTGCAAACGATATCAAGATTTTGCAAAATACTTTTAACGTCGATATAGAAACCCTTGCCCCGGAAATGATTGATTTGCAGGGTAGATATCAAATTGCGTAGTCATCATTGCTGGAATTTTACTACTTATCTGTGTGAAAAAAACATTCTCCAAAATGAAATATACAAAAGTTATTTACAGATCCAAATTGAGTGATGAACATTAGAAGTCACTGCTTGAAAATTTCCATTAGTTAACTTGATCATGATTATAATGTTTAATTGCATTATGTGAATTACCTACTATGTATGTAACTTAATGTACATAAATTGTAAGGATAAATATCATATCATTAATTACAATTAAAAATATCCTATTTCATTATATGTCAGTTAATATGTTTCTTAGTTGGTCGTTAAATAAAAACATCTGATTTTGTATGACTTACTACCATTGTAAAATTTATCAAAATAAATTACGACGGGCCGGATTTTTGGTGCTCTCGGGCTGGTGTTGGCCCGCGGGCCGTAGTTTGGAGACGCCTGATCTAGGGTATCATAAGAATTGGTCTTAGACCAATTCTAGCTTTTTTACGTGTTTTGATCATTTTTACTTCATAACTAACTTTTTACCGCCGAAAGACGGATTTTTTGCACTTGGGTCATATACACCCCCTTCCTATATTTTGAATATATTTCTTCGGTTTTTTTGTTTCGTATCCATTAGTACTCTGTTGTGAACATTTTTCTCATGGAAAGTGAATTTCTACGACTTACCTGTTCTTCATAAAGATGAGTTGAAAATATATCCGTTTTTTACCAAAGAAGGACTGATTCGCTTATTTTGCAGTTATCTCCAAAACCATTTTCCGGACTCAAAAACTAATTACATATCTAATTAGGGGAAACATGTAGATGCGATTTAATCCTACATACAAGCTTTCACATGTATATTTAAAATTTTATAGCATCTCTTCTGTACTGGAAGACGCCAAAATTGACCATTTTCCCATGATTTAAAATTTTTAGCGGGTACCTTGAAACACCAAAATTCATACTTCTCTGTAAGTATTGCAAGGATTTCCATAATTTGTTTTTGTAAATATAGCCAGGATATGCGGTAAATCAATAATTTTATTTAAAAATTCCTAGGTACCTATGTACCATCACAAAGGTCAATAACAACAGACAATACTGTCAGTTGAGACATATTCTTCTTACTTCTCCACAACTAACACAGCCGAGAGTTTTGTCGAGTAGAATAGAGAGTTTGGTAAGTCTCAATACAAATTCCGAGTGGAGAGTTAAGTGTCAAAAGGACTGTCATCTCCACAACTCCACAACTCTCCGCGTTAGTGAATTCGGCTCCCGCTGGTTGTTGACTGGTACATTGATTTTTCGTGAATAATTTGAAATACTTTCCGTCGAGCAATTTGTTTCGCTTGATGAAATTTCTTCGAATTTTTGGGTTCGGATCGCGGTATACAGAAAGCCATATCTTATGAGCGTAACAAACATTATTTATTTTTATACCCTAGATGAAATCTAAAGGGTATACTAAGTTACTCATCCCGTTTGTAACACCTAGAAATAATGATGGTAGAGCAAAATGGATTGGACACCCATGCATAAAATTAAAAGTTATTTTGATTTTTGCATGTACAGTCTGAAATTTTCCACACGAAAAAGTAAAATTAAGTTTGAAAATGGGACAAATCGGGTAACTCCTTCGTACGGTTGCCATACAAAAATTTCATTGTTCACTACATATTTGGACACTGCCTGAGAACGCGTCAACGTACAGATCTGAAATTTTGTACATAGTATTTTCATAAAAATAGTAAATATAATTTCAAAAATGGATTAATTCGGGCAAACCCTTCTTGGTTTTACCATATAAAAGTTTGGAATTTTTACGTATCCTGTGAAAATAGGTATAGGTTTTTGTTCAAATCATCAAAAGCTTGAGTGAATAACTACCAACAACAAACATCTCCTCCAGCTGATGATATAATTTTATATACGTCCCTGAGGTACAACTACAAAATTACTATTCAGATAATCACTGTGTATAACTTTATTTAAGTAGGCTGAAATAGTTTTGTCTATCTATTGTTTTTGTTTAATGTGATTTTTCCTTTGTATTCTATTGCATTGAGTTGTTCGGTACATATATTTATCAGTCTTGTTTAATTGTATAATAAAAGTTTTATAACGTGGTTTAAAAATATTTGTTTTCTTAAACCGCTTAAATCTAGTAAATCCTTACATCCTTATAATTTCTAAACATGGTCCTTCGAAGTCGGATAAAGGATTTAAAATAAAAATTAAGTGCTGTTCTTTTACAAAAATCTTTCTTGTGACAAAATTCATATAAGATTTTTGTTCTTTGTAAAGTGAAACCAATTAAAAAACAATAACTGTGAACTTAGTTGGTGCTGCTGGTGAGGGTAGTGCTATAGTGTCTAGTATATTACGTAATACCTCAGAAGGCTAGAATCGGCACGAGGTATCATAAGTCAATATTCGTATATGCATCCTCATCCTGATCAGATTATCCTATGATCGGCTAAGGCATAGTGGTCATACAAGAGTCACTCGACAGTCATACCACAAAAAACTAGGTTATCAGTGAATAATACAACTCTATATTGGTCTTCATCTAGCATACATAAACAATAGTACGATTATAAATTCGGTTAGTCTCTCTAGTCATTTTATGCAATTAAGGATATATCATTCAATATGGATAAAATATTAAGGGGAGGTTACCGTCGAGAGGCATGAAAAATGCATGAACCTTGAACATTCTTTTTTTACATAAAATGAATACTTTTGGAAATGGGTTTTTACGTATTTTATTCTTCTATCAATGGAGAGCAAATTCCAATTTTATTTATAAAAAAAGAAATTCAAAATGCCGGCTCCAGCTCTCATCAAACAAAGCCGTGCACGGCGTGTTTTGGTTTGCGCGGGGCGCTCCACAGCTCTGCATGTTCATCTGAAACAAACAGCGTTGACAATTATTAAACTAGATAAAATTTAGGGGGCCTTACCGGTTTTGGTTTTCAAACAAACCTCTGAATAACGAAATACCAGCCGTTTGGAAAAAAAAACAGTTTTTTGCACAGTTTTGTTTTTTGCTTCAACGGACAAAAAATATTTCTAAATTAATTTTTGACAAAAATCGTTTCCGTATGGCCCCGCAAATTGAATTTCCTTTCCATTACGCAGAGATTCTTGTGAATTGGTTCATCCGTTGAAGCTGTAGAGCGCCCCGCGCGAGTTATATCCCCAACATTATAATCGACATAGTATTAGGTTACATCCGCTACACCTTTCGCATAAATCACTTACCTCATTTCCTAAATTAATTCTTTAATGTAGATAATTGTAACACTTGCTTTTTCTCACAAAATCTAAATTCCAACGACTTTGCATTTTCTCACAGTCTAGGAATATCATATTGCATTAAATTCATTTTTTTAAATTCCCATGTAATCATTTTTTGTAGAGTGAAGTACGAAAAGCTTAAACAAGAAAGTTTAGTTTTGATTCTGTTCTTGACCGAGGTGTAGTCGGAGATAAAATTTGTATTCGAGACGTTTTTAAATAAATCTTAAAAAAGCTTAAATTGGTGTTACTTTATTTTATTTTTTGTGTGAATAATCGTTCGGGAAATAACTGGCGCAGTCGGTAGGATCCTAAAAAAGGATCCAAAAAGAAAAAAAATCGTTGTCGTGTTGCTAAGTTCCGAAAATTTAATTAAACAGTGGTTTTCTGTGGAATTAATTATTTCGTGTCGAGAGAATATCGACATTTTGTGAATTAGCCTGATAACACTGGATTCAAAGCACATTCGAACAGTCATCAGTGGTGGATTTTTATCCTTTGGCTTTTGGAGAACCTATACAACCGATCGAATCACTACAATATCTTCAAATAATATTCATCATCATTAGCACATACATAATTATTCCGACATCTCTGGTTTGTTGAAAAAAAAAAGGTTGAAACGGAATTTAGAAATCTTATTATTTTTGTATGGTAAGTCCTATTTGATTTTTATTACTCATTTTTATTCCTTATGTCCTATCCAATAAAACGTAGAGATTCAAAGCTCAAGGCAATTAACTTTTATTATAAAACAAATATAATTAGAGAAGAATCAAACTCAGAAGACGAATTAGATAATAAGATTATTGGTTCCGAATCTACCGCGGTTTACGGTGTTTACGATAATTACCCAGGAAAATATTCTAGTGAAATTAGTGAATTAGAAAAAGTGAGTGAATTAATAATAGAAAGTCCAATTAAATTTGATAACCTAGAGGTTAAAAGTGTTGAAAACGAAACAGAAGATCTTGTAGATATCGCGGTTAACGGTATTTGTTCGTTAAGTTTAAGTGATTCTAATATAAAAAATTTTGAATTAAAAAATCTAGATAATTCTGGTGAACCATTAACTAAAATTATGGCTAATACAGATATCAATCAACTTTTCAATAACCTCAGAATTCCAGATGCAGTGAAAGACTTACCGTCGTTTGATGGAAACCCTAGGACACTTTACGATTTTATAGAAAATGTTGAAGAGATCTTGGGGCTAATGACATCAATAGATGGTACAAGTTACGCTACGTTAATTCTACGAGCAATTAGAAATAAAATAATTGGACAGGCAAACGAAGTCCTTAATATGTATGGGACGCCTGTTAAATGGGAAGAAATTAAAAATAATTTAATAGTTCATTATTCTGATAAACGAAATGAAACTAGTTTAATTCGCGATTTACATTTGTTACGTCAAAGTCAGGACACGGTCGAGCAGTTTTATTCAAAAATTATCGATATTCTTTCTACTATGGTGAATCATATAAAAGTTCATGAAAAAGATAAAAATGTGATAAAAGCCAAACAAGAATTATATGAAGAAATGTGCCTTAATACATTTTTATGTGGACTTAGAGAACCTTTCGGTTCTACCATAAGAGCAATGAGACCGAGTAAGTTATGCGAAGCGCTAAATTATTGCTTACAGGAGCAAAATACTTACTATGTAAAAAATTCGGTCCCAATAAAACCCTCTGTCCCACACAGAACTCATAATAAAATAAATCAAATAAAGCCTAATTATAATTCGCCTCCAAGAACTTTCATGAATCACCCTCCGAGAAATTTTTCTTACCAGTCTCCAAAATTTAATTCATATCAGACTCCAAGATTCAATTCTCAGTCATCACAGCAAAAATTCCGGCCTAATTTTTTCCATCAGAATACAAATTCCCAAGCAAATCATCAAAATTTTAATTCACGCCCAGAGCCTATGGATACTTCAAGTGGAAATACTAATCTAAACACAAACAAATTTCCTACTCGACATAATAATAATCACAATGTCTCTAGACCAACCAATTTTCCAAAATTTATTGCAGAGGAACTGTATAATGTTGAATCCGGGAATAAAAACACATCTTCTATGCAACTACAGCAATCAGAGGAAAGTCAAGTGAATTTACCCAACGAAGTTAATTATTGCCCTGCAGACTACTACCCAAACTTAGACAATTGGGATCAGCAAAATTCAAATAATGAAATCGATGATCGAAATTTTCGGTAAGTCGCCTCGGAGATCAAATTGGATATCTTGATATAAACAGCCACCAGTCCTTCCTTTTACCCTATATTCACATTCGATCCGTTGATAATACCCTATTAAAATTCCTCATAGACACCGGTAGTAATATGTCGTTTATTAGGCCTGAGCTTGTTAACCCTAATCTTATTGAAAATATAAACCCTGTAGAAATAAAAACTGTTTTCAATACCCATTTTATAGATAAAAAATTTACTCTCAATGGGATGGAAGAATTTAAGACAAATAAGAAATTATCATTTCTCTTATTCAAATTCCATAATTATTTCGACGGGTTAATCGGATTAGAAATGATGAAAGAATTAGGAATAAAATTAGATTTTAACAGATCAGTTCTAGAAACTAAAAGTGTCACAATACCTTTAATCTATAAACCAAACTATAGGTCGAAAATTTATGAAGTTCCTCCACGTAGTAAAATGATTGTTAATTTACCAGTTGATGTACAGTCAGGTAGCATACTTATCAGACCGACAATCATAAAAGATAATCTTATGATTTCGGATGGAATATATCAAGCGAAACATTGGTACTCGCTTATAGAGGTAATAAATTTCTCAAATTCCTCACAATCATTCTTCACAGAACAACCAATAAAGGTACATCCATTAGATCAAAGTCAGTTTCTAGAAATACATAACTTCTTGATCAGTCAAGATAAGAGCAACATAGATTCGGATATACGGGATTTAATACGAGTAGATCATTTGAATGATGAAGAACGGAAATCTATATTAAAATTATGCAAACAATTTGAAGATGTTTTCTTCAAAGAAGGACAAAATTTGTCATTCACCAATCAAATTAAGCACAGTATTCAAACAAGAGACGACCTGCCAATTTATACTAAATCCTATAGATTTCCAGAGATACACAAGGAAGAGGTTCATAAGCAAATTAATAAATTACTAGACCAAGGTATCATTCGACCTAGTTTTTCCCCTTGGTCCTCACCTATTTGGATAGTGCCAAAAAAGTCTGATGCCAGTGGCATTCAAAAATGGCGACTAGTAGTGGATTATAGGAAACTTAATGAAAAAACAGTTGATGACAGATATCCTCTACCGAATATCACAGATATCCTCGATAAACTTGGCAAATGTATGTATTTTAGCACCCTAGATCTTGCTTCGGGATTTCACCAAATTGAAGTCAGACCCGAAGACATTCCCAAAACAGCCTTTACTGTAAACCATGGGCATTATGAATACGTTCGAATGCCTTTTGGGCTTAAAAATGCCCCCTCTACTTTTCAACGTGTAATAGATAACGTCCTACACGAATTACAAGGTAAAATATGTCTCGTGTATATGGACGATATAATAGTATTTTCAACATCTCTCCAAGAACATTTAGAGAATTTAACAGCTGTTTTCAAAAAACTAAGGCAAGCAAATCTTAAGGTTCAACTCGACAAATCCGAATTTTTGCATAAAGAAATCTCTTTTCTCGGACACATAGTCAGTCCTGATGGGGTTAAACCCAATCCCGATAAGTTAAAGGCTATAAAGTCGTATCCATTACCGAAAAATCAGAAACAGATCAAATCCTTCTTGGGTCTACTCGGATATTATAGAAAATTCATCAAGGACTTTGCTACCCTTACTAAACCAATGACTAGCTGCTTACGAAAAAACCAAGAAATAAAATTAGATTCAAAATACGTAGAATGTTTTGAGACTTGTAAAAACTTATTATGCAATGATCCTCTTCTGCAATATCCCGACTTCTCTAAACCTTTTAATTTGACGACAGACGCGAGTAACGTTGCCTTGGGAGCCGTACTATCACAAGGACCAATAGGATCGGATAAGCCTACCTGTTTTGCAAGCCGAACCTTAACGCAATCTGAGCAAAACTATAGTACCATAGAGAAAGAACTTCTAGCTATCATTTGGGCGACGAAGTATTTCCGTCCTTATCTATTTGGTAGAAAATTTCGTATTATCACCGATCATAAACCATTAACATGGTTATTTTCTCTGAAGGAACCTAACTCTAAACTAGTCCGTTGGAGGTTGAAATTGGAGGAGTTCGACTATGAGATTATATATAAAAAAGGTAAATAGAACACTAACGCGGATGCATTGTCTCGTATTGAAATAAATACTAATGAATCCACACAGAACAATGTGGATGATTTAGAATCCGCTTCCACCATCCATTCTGCAGAGGAAGACTTAAACGATGGCATACATATATCCGAAAGATCTCTAAACGAATTTTCTGAACAGATAATACTGGAGAACGTAGAGAACTCAAACAAACCTCAGACGTCGACTGACATTCTTTTCAACAACAAGCGTAGACTCACTATTAAACGTGGAGATATGAACGAAGAAGCAGTGATGATATATATTTTTAAGAAATACATAAACCCGAAAAAAACAACTGGAATCCTAACAAATGATAATACGTTTAAAATTGTTCAACTAATTTACTCAAAATATTTCTCCAATAGTCGAATGAAAATCGTACGTTGTAATGTTAAAGTACAAGATGTTGTAGAAGTCGATCTACAGGAAAAGGTTATAAACGACTATCATAAAAAATCTAATCACAGAGGTATACTGGAAACTTTCGAGCATCTTAAACGCGAATACTATTTCCCTGAAATGAAAAATAAAATAACTAAAATAATAAATAATTGCGATACATGTCAAAAATACAAATACGAACGAAATAGACAACCTTTAAAATACGAATTTACAGAAACCCCCAGTAAACCCCTGGAAATTTTACATTTAGATGTCTATTCTGTTCATAAGGAAAATTTCTTAACGATAATCGATAAATTTAGTAAATTCGCTAGCGTCTATCTCCTTACTGCCAGAAATAGTATTAACCTTATCAAATCACTTAAGCACTTCTTTTCGCATCACGGTGTACCCAAAAGTATCGTAACCGATAACGGCGCCGAGTTTGTCTCTACATTATTCAGAGACTTCCTTAAAATATACAGTATAAATCTTCACACAACATGTGCAAAGAACTCTACAGGTAATTCACCAGTAGAAAGGTTTCACTCAACACTAACCGAAATAGTAAGAATTATTTATAGCGAAAACAATAAAAGACCCATAGGTGAAATTGTAGACGAAGCCGTAATAACTTACAATAATTCTATTCACTCAGTTACTAAACTAACTCCATTTGAATTGATAACCGGACATTATAACCAGTCCAAACCATTCCCTACTGAGGAATCCCCGAAATCAGAAGAAGATTACTTGAGAGAACATACAAAACAGTATGAAACGTTGGCTAAATTAGTCCATCAGCGTAGTCTCAGTTATAAACAGAAAACTATAGATAGGTTTAATAAAACACGAAAGGACCCTCCGGATTTCGAACCAAATGAAAGGATTTTTGAATTAGATGATAGAAGAAACAAGTTAGCCCCTAGATTTAGTGAGCATAAAGTAACAAGTAACAATAAAATTACTGTAGATACTAACAGAAGAAAGGTACATAAGCAAAAGATTAAAAGTAAACGTAAACTTTCAGGTTCATTGGGCTCTCCACCGAACAGAAGCTAGAAATTCACGATCTTAGTAATAATCAGGGATTGTTGCCATTAAAATTAGAAAACGCCAAGATAATTAAGGAATATTCAAGGTTGGTACATATAATTAACGTAACGGCATATGAAGAGAATGTTGATTTGATTTATAAAAATATGGAAAGTTTCATTCATGAAGTGAAAAACGAAAAATACTTCCCAACAATTACAACTCTCAGAAAAAAATACGATATATTGGCTAATAATTTAGAACTAATAAAACCAAAATACAAGGTAAAAAGGGGATTGATTGACGGTCTAGGGACCGTAATTAAAACAATAACCGGCAACATGGATAACAACGATTGCATTGAAATAAATAAACAATTAGAAGCACTTAAGTTTAACGAACACGATTTGAATAATGAAATAAAAAGACAAATCGGAATTAATGAAAAGATGACCGAACGATTCAATACCATTACAGAACATATCAATAAACAGCAAGAAAACTTAGGGGAATATATCATTAGTTTTCAAAATAAAATAGCAAATCTTGACGAAATGTTTTATATCAACCAGTATTTCAATCAATTAATTTATGACATAGATTTATTAAACGAGCATTTGAAAGAAATTTCGGAATCAATAGTCTTAGCCAAATTAAATGTAATATCAAAACATATTCTTCACCATGAAGAGTTAATCTATATACCAAATATTTTGAAAAATCAAGTAGTAGAAGTCATATCCGATGAGAACATATACGAGTTATTGGAACTACAAGCGTATTATAATGCTTCAAATATAATTTTCGTAATAAACATCCCTACCTTTTATCCTGACACATTTTCATTTTTCCACTTGAAAGAATTGCCAATTAATAGCAGCTTCACCATAAATTTGCAATCCCCTTTCCTCTTAATAAATGAGTATAAACATCAATACATGGACGAGCCATGCTTATTAATAGAAAGAATAAGATATTGCAAAGAAAGCGGAATAAAGGAAAATAGATTTGACACATGCATTCCAAATATTTTAAATAATGTTGAAGCACATTGTAAATTAATAGAGAAAACCATAGAAGAAGAAGTACTGTTGCTGGAACCCGATTATCTACTACTAATAGCCGACAATGAAATAGCCATGAAATCAACCTGTAATGATACAACATTCAATACGGCAGCACATCCGCAACCTTTTGGGACTCAGTTCAAATTATTTCAACATTATACAACAAAATAAATCATACAGAAATCAGCAAGAAGCCTAACCTCAGCAAGTTAACCAACTGGACCATAGAAAACATAAAGACCGTCCAACTCTTAGATAAACAAACCAGAGATTCAAAAACGTTTATGTATTCATCGACAGGAATATTGACCATCGGGATCATCATCTATGGAATTTTTAAATATTTCAAACGATTTACTGTAGAGGGAAGAAACCAACGAGAAAATCGGCATGACGTCATCGTCAACACAATGGGGACCATACCACCTGTAATCCAAAATTCTCCGCTTATGTGGCCGTCGCTTCATTCGCTTCATTCTAAGGAGGGAGGAGTTATATCCCCAACATTATAATCGACATAGTATTAGGTTAGATCCGCTACACCTTTCGCATAAATCACTTACCTCATTTCCTAAATTAATTCTTTAACGTAGATAATTGTAACACTTGCATTTTCTCACAAAATCTAAATTCCAACGACTTTGCATTTTCTCACAGTCTAGGAATATCATATTGCATTAAATTCATTTTTTTAAATTCCCATGTAATCATTTTTTGTAGAGTGAAGTACGAAAAGCTTAAACAAGAAAGTTTAGTTTTGATTCTGTTCTTGACCGAGCTGTAGTCGGAGATAAAATTTGTATTCGAGACGTTTTTAAATAAATCTTAAAAAAGCTTAAATTGGTGTTACTTTATTTTATTTTTTGTGTGAATAATCGTTCGGGAAATAACTCGCGCTGAAAAATGTTCTTCCCAGAAAAACGCATTTAAAGTTTAAGTGTGAGTGATTAAAAAAAACCAATTTGTTTTTTTTTGCATAAATTACATCCAAATATAGTGCAGAATATGTGGGTAAAGCGATTTTCCTATATTCGGATTCGTTCGGAAATTACAGCGTTTAACAGTGGAGATCGCGTTCCAGCATCAGACCACTTCTCTTGCGCTTCGGGTTCTTACATGAGCCCTTTTAATACAAACTCAGGTATAAATGCGCAATATAGAGGCCGTTATATCTCTAAACTCATTTTCTATTTCTAATATAAAACGTTAGTTCCACCCAGAGTATTCGAATTTTATTGGTGATAATCGTAATTGAATTTTAAACGCGTTTTTCTCACAACTACGTTTTTCTAACTCAAAAACGGTTTGACCGATTGCTTTGAAATTTTAATGGTAGATTCGGCACAGGTATAGTCATAGAGTAAACTGAAATAACGCAACTCCAGTTTTTTTTTTTTTGTAACAAAATAATCGAAAAATCACGAAATTTGAAAATTAATTTTCAAAAAAATTTCATTTATTAAATTTTCAATATTTTCGAATAATTCTAGTTCATTCGATAGCTACAGCTTTGTAGATTGAAACGCCGTGGTTTTTCGATTTCAAATAAGCCAATCAGCCGGAATCATGGAGAACGTCGACAAACTTTTTTCCGACATGGGTGCCTTTTTAGTAGTGTAACACACATTGTGATAAAGATTTGGATCTGAAATTATTCTGACTTACTGTTGAAATGTCAATAAATATATAGTATAAAATTCAAACTTCTATCTTTTTATTTTTCGTGAAAAAAAAATACCAAAGAAAGCTAAAACACCGGCCGTCACACGGGGTGACCCCCTTGACATTATAAAAAATCTCTGAAAACTTATATTTAATTAATCAGCTATTCCAGCACCATACAGAGGCCTTTCCTCTTTCTCTAAGAATTGATTGTGCATAGTCGGACATGTTTCCCTCTGCCGCCGCCACGCGCTTCCTGTCAGTCAGCTCCGCGCAGTTCCTGCTGTTCGGCCCGAGGATGATCCCTAGGGTACTCATTGTTTTCAAAATGGATGAGTAGCCTTCATTGAAGATCCCGGCAGCTATATATGCGGCTACTTCGATCGTCTTCGCACCGCAATGAAGGTGTTTGGGAACCAGTTACCATACGCACATGTTGAAGCACTCATTGTCATTTTGTGTGTTTCCACCGGTGCATCCTTGCAATAAATCTTCACTGGAAAGAGCCACGTACACTGGTCGAATGGTTTCTTAAACTGTTTCATGAAGTGCAGGTTCATGGTGGAAGTCAGTGAGTTGACCTGTAGCTTCTGCGACGCACCACTTGCACCAACTGTTTCCTCCTGGCGGTCAGTTTTCATGTTGAGGTTTGTCATCCGTCGAAGATTTATGGTGGAAAGTTGCCCACACAGCCTTTTTCATTTCGTCTACCGAGTTAGAGTGCCTTCTGAAAGCTAGTCCATAATATAATGTGAGGTCTTTTATGAATTTGTCGGTCAACTTGCCTCTGCCCTTGCCTCCGACCCCTCTTTTTTCTTTTTAATTGACATCGCGCAGTCGAGTGCCCATCCGCTTTCGCACATGACCTATACATTGTTTCTTCTGTACAGTGAGGTCACTATATAGATCACTATCAATCAGAGCACGGAAGGTTTTAGTATCTCCATCGCCAATGTACGTAGCATATTTTACGCCCAGCAGCTCTTCGGAGCGAGAGAACATTTCTACCGTACCATCAACTTCCATCTTACCAGCACTACCGGAATGATTTATGCTGTAAATTTCTTTGTGAGTCTCGTACCAAGTATCATATTCCGGGGTTTCTTTTGCAGTGGACCAATTGCTGCAGGCTTGACAGAATGAAGACTTGACCACCAAATCTACAATTTTGTGCGTGTATTTCCCAATCACCGCAACGTTGAATAACGAATAACGAAGAAAAACCTGGTTTCTTCCAGGATGCGTCACCAGATACACTCAAATGCGTTTCTTCATTTCCTGCCTCCATGTTTTTCTGCTTCTCTTCATGAACTGCCTTTCTTTGAATAATTTCGAATGTGCTCTTCGCTGCCTGATGTAGGTTGCTGATAAATGTGTAATACATGCTATGTCCAAAGGCGGTAGATAATTCCATCAACGAACAGAAAAGGTTCATTGAACGTAGCCCAGTTCCTAAAATCCGCATCACAAACATGAATCGACGATTTATTTCGTAGGGCTAGAAAAGACATGGCGTTGCTGCTTGCACGTTCATACATGCGGGTAAATTTTACATTCCCGTCACATTCTTTACACTTCAGACACAGAGACAAGAAGTTGAACACAGTTATAAAATCGATAATAACGTTATTATGGCCAACGTCGACTTCGATGTTATCATAATTCGCTTCCTTCATTTTCACGGCAGAAGTGCTAGCAAAAGCATTCTCGTTCTACATTTTCTCTGCATCGTATGTTAATTTCGTCTTCCGTGGACGATTTGGGTGGACACCACCCTGTGATTTCCGAGTGTTCGGCATTTTTGAGACACTGTTACTGTTTACAATCGTCGCACAACTGAGAACACGTAGTATATATGAATTTGTTTTGAGAATTCCTGAATTCTCTATTCCACTTATTAATTCTCCGGCATTTTGCAAGTGGAAAAGTAAGACAGTATTGTCAGCTTCTGTTGTGTTTTGCGAAGGTACCTAGATACCTAAGAATTTTCAAATTATCCGCATATCGCATATCCTGGCTATATTTACAAAAACAAATTATGGAAATCCATCCAATACTTACAGAGAAATATGGATATAGGTGTCTCAAGGTACATACTCGCTAAAAATTTTAAATCAGCCGAAAATGATCAATTTGGTCGTCTTACAGTACAGAAGAGATGCTATAAAGCTGGTATGTAGGATGAAGTCGGATTTACATTTTGTCCCCTAATTAGATATGTAATTAGTTTTTGAGTCCAATAAATGGTTTCGGAGATAACTGTAAAAGAAGTGAATCAGTTCTTTTTAAGGTTAAAAGTGGCCGTTTTTTAGACAAAAATGGGCATATTTTCAACTCATCATTGTGAAGAACTGGTAAGTCCTGGAAATTCACTTCCCACGAGAAAAATTTTCACGACAAAGTACCCATTGATGTGAAAGAAAGAACGAAATAAATACATGCAAAATGCAGGAACTGGGGTGTATATGACCCACGTGTAAAATAGCCGTTTTTAGGCGGTAAAAATTTCCCGCCCAACTTCCCTCTATCATACTTCTGATACCACATACATTTCTCTCTTTATCTCCATTCTCGTTATAAAAAAAAACTACCCCTTACATCCCTCAAAACCTACCCTACAAGAAAAAATCTCAATTTGTCTCGACGTCAGAGGTAATAGACCCATGTACCTTCACTAAAAAGAAAAAACAACCCTCTACACCAGGGGTCGGCAACCTTTGTGGAGTTATGAGCCATTTTTTTCCCGATGTCATAAATATTTTTTTTAAAGAGCCACATATAAGAAGCTTTGTTTCAACTGCCTATGTCTCGGGCATTCATATTCATTTTCATAATTGTCACATCTCTGCTCGTTGTAAACATTGCGCGGTCAAACACATCATAGTATGTTACATCAACCTCGTACTGATGCATCATGACGCATGTCACTTGAAAATGGAAATGCGCACGCGGGTATCTTACCACATCCTAATAGTTCACAAAATTGTTCCGCTACTGCTCATACTTTGGTTAATTCTTCTATAACGAATGTATCAGTATTATTAGCGACAGCTAAGATACGAATTCAAACCAAATCTGGATCGTTTAAAACTATTAAAGCACTATTGGACCAAGGGTTAGAATCCACATTTATCTCTTAAACATTAGTGCAGTCTTTAAATCTTCCACGTCAACGCGTCAATGTACTCATCTTGGGCATTGGAGGTTGTAGAGCTGGACTAGCAAATTTTAAAGTATTTACATCTTGCCCACCAATGGTCAAAATCGTTCATTTGGTGCTAATGCACTTGTGCTTCCTAATTTAAGTACACTTTTCCCGACTACTTCATTAACAGCTGGAAAATAGCCACACATCCACGATTTACAACTGGCTGATCCTCAATTTGCTATTCCCTCACCTATTGATGTCATAATTGACGCTGACACTTATGCACAGATAATATTAGATGGAATACGTCATGGACTCCAGGTACTCCAGTAGCACAACGTATACACTTAGGTTGGATACTTTCAGGACCTGTGAAGAATAAAGCCAATAAACCTTGTACATGTGCCAATATATTTCATCTTCAAGTGGGTGATGATATAAATACAACTCTACTCCGATTTTGGGAGATTGAGGAAGCTCCCACTCAGTTTTTCTTGAAGCCAGAAGAAGCTGAGTCTGAAGACTTTTTTCAACAAACAGTCAAACGAAATTCAACTGGAAGATACATTGTACGCCTGCCAATGAAATCTGATGCTTCCCTCCCCGGAGCTACACGAGCAGGCGCAGTATCATCTTTATTGATAATGGAGAAAAGATTTGGTACAAACACATACCTACGAGCTCAATACAACCAGTTTTTAGAAGAATATTTAAATCTAGGTCACATGAAATTAATCACTGAAGGCAAAGTTACCCTGGAGGGTCATAAACACTATTATCTGCCACATTATGCAGTAATTAATCCAAGCAGCATTACTACTAAATTGCGAGTCGTTTTTAACGGCTCTTATAGATCAACCAACGGAATATATTTGAATGATTGTCTTCACATTGGTCTAAAATTACAACAGGATATTTCCTCTTTAATTTTACGCTGGCGTATGTATCCAGTTGTTTACACATCTGATATAGAGAAGATGTATCATCAGATACTTGTGGATGATAAGGATACTGAGTTGTAACGCATTGTTTGGCAGTTCGATACATCTACGCCCATCAAAGATTACAAGCTCCTAACAGTTACTTATGGAACATCGTCAGCTCCATTTCTTGCTTGCAGGACATTAAAGCAATTAGCTGATGATCATCGATTGGATAATCCAGTTGCATCTCATATATTAACGACTCAATGTTACGTAGATGGTGTCTTATTTGGAGCATATGATATTGCATCTGCAAATGAAGCAAGTGTTAAACTTAATCATCTGTTACAATCAGCTGGGTTTACTCTTCGAAAGTGGTGAGCAAATGAAGAGGATCTTTTACGCGATATCTCTGAGTCGGATCGAGATATTTCAACATCGCTTCGTGTGTTCTCTGATACTGAGACAAAAGCCATAGGAATTTATTGGCAACCCTCAACTGACTCTTTCCGCTTCGTAATGCACTTAAATATAATTTCTTATAAGTACACCAAGCGTAAAGTGCTGTCCGATATAAGTAAGCTTTTTGATCCATTAGGCTGGCTTGCCCCAGTTATCATCGTCGGAAAAGTCTTCATACAAAAGCTTTCGTTGACTGGACTCGACTGGGACGATACTGTGCCTCCAGACATGTTGGCTGAATGGCAAAACTACCGGAAACATCTTCAGGATCTCGAAAATATTTCTATTCATCGTTGGCTCGGAACATCTTGAATAAATTCTGCTCTTGAGCTTCATGGGTTCTCCGATGCGTCAACAGTAGCCTACTCAGCAGTTGTATATTTACGAATATTGCACGATCCTGGTTCTGCTCATGTAAGCTTAGTAGCAAGCAAAATAAAAAGAGCCCCATTAAAAGTCGTTTCGGTACCTCGCCTAGAACTTTGTGGTGCTGTATTGCTCACTAAGCTGATGCGATCTATACGAGATGCAATGAATTTAAAGTCCGTTCCAATTTACTTATGGACTGATTCTACAGTCGTGCTTACTTGGGTTAAAGGACTTCCATCAAAATGAAAAACATTCATCTCTAATCGCGTATCTGAAATACAAACAACACTTCCAGATTCTCGTTTCTACTATGTTTATACTCATGATAACCCTGCGGACTGCGCATCACGGGGAATAACACCAACTGAACTACTACATCATCCATTATGGTGGAATGGACCTAGCTGGCTCAAGAATCACCCTTCTGCTTGGCCTACTGAAACACCAGAGAAACCTGAAATTCTTATTCTAGAAGAAAAGACTATAACATGCCATACCACCCATACATCAAAACCATGGAATCTTCTCGTAAGATATTCCTCGTTGCAAAAATTATTAAGAGTTACTGCCTGGATGCTTCTATTTATTCAAAACTGCAGGAATAACCGTCGAATAGAAGTGGTACATCTAGCTCCTTCTGACATTGAAGATGCTCTCATATTGTGGATAATATACGTCCTAAACATGACATATCATGATGAAATTCGCGCACTATCAAAAAGACAATCATTACTTCGCAAGAGCACGCTTCTATCGCTTAATCCCATCGTCGATGAATCCCAGGTGCTACGTGTTGGTGGACGGCTGAAAAATGCATTCATATCGTATTCTGAAGCTCATCCAATCATTCATCCTCCAGATTCCTATTTGCGCAGCTTACACTGCAGCATATAAGAACGCGATTTTGGATTATAAATGGTAGAAATCAAGTTCGATCATACATTCATCGCTGTATGAAATGCATTAGATTTTAACGTAATAACAAGAACTAAATGATGGGTAATCTTCCGCATCCACGAGTTAATCCGAGTAAACCACTCGAGCACACTGGCTTTGATTATGTAGGCCCTTTTAGTATCACAGCTATCAGATATGGATGTGCAAAGTCCTTTAAAGCGTATATTGCTCTATTTATTTGCTTTTCTACCCGCCCTATTCACATCGAGCTTGTATCTCAGCTAACTTCTGAAGCCTTTATTGCTGCCCTCCGACGTTTTATTTCACGAACGGGTCACTGTGCACACATATACAGCGACAATGCAATGAACTTTGTTGGCGCTGATGTAATACTTCGGAAGCAATTTCAGGAAGCTCTGAATCAGTGTGAAGAACCGCTTCGTCAAGCTCTAGTCAAAGATAACATAGAATGGAATTTCATACCACCGTCTTCCACATATGTTGGAGGACTTTGGGAAGCTGGAGTTAAGTCGATGAAACACCATCTTCGTCGAATTCTCGGATCTACAATCTTATCCATTGAAGAAATGCTTACTCTTCTCGCGCAAGTGGAAGCGTGCCTTAACTCCAGGCCACTATGCGCTCTAACAGATGATCCTAATGACACTGCAGCTCTTACACCAGGCCAGTTTTTAATGGGAAGTGCGCCCCTTACGTCTCCAGAACCGACCTCTCTTGGTACATCCTTAAGCCAACGCTCACGTTGGAAGCTCATTCAAACTCATCTTCAGCAATTTTGGTCGATATGGCAAAAGGACTATTTGCTCCAATTTAAACAAAGACGAAAATGGTAACAACAACAACCATCAATTAATGTCAATGATCTAGTCCTCGTCAAAGATGATAACTAATCACCATGTAAATGGATGCTTGTTAGAGTAGCAGAAACCTATCCGGGCTCAGATGGCATTACCAGTGTTGTTTTACTTAAATATCACAACGGACATATTAAGCGCCATGTCAATAAACTATGTGTCCTTCCTCAGCAAAGATAATATTTCTCTCTTTTATCTCCTAGCTCTTCAAAGCCATAATACTTCATGGCGAGCGGAGGCTACTCTTTCGTACTTTCCTTTTCGCTGTACTGCGAGGCGGGTGGAATGCTCAAATCATCAAAAGCTTGAGTGCATAACTACCAATAACAAACATCTCCTCCAGCTGATGATATAATTTTATATACGTCCCTGAGGTACAACTACAAAATTACTATTCAGATAATCACTGTGTATAACTTTATTTAAGTAGGCTGAAATAGTTTTGTCTATCTATTGTCTTTGTTTAATGTAATTTTTTCTTTGTATTCTATTGCATTGAGTTGTTCGGTACATATATTTATCAGTCTTGTTTAAATGTATAATAAAAGTTTTATAACGTGGTTCAAAAATTTTTGTTTTCTTAAACCGCTTAAATCTAGTAAATCCTTACATCCTTATAATTTCTAAACATGGTCCTTCGAAGTCGGATAAAGGATTTAAAATAAAAATTAAGTGCTGTTCTTTTACAAAAATCTTTCTTGTGACAAAATTCATATAAGATTTTTGTTCTTTGTAAAGTGAAACCAATTAAAAAACAATAACTGTGAACTTAGTTGGTGCTGCTGGTGAGGGTAGTGCTATAGTGTCTAGTATATTACGTAATACCTCAGAAGGCTAGAATCGGCACGAGGTATCATAAGTCAATATTCGTATATGCATCCTCATCCTGATCAGATTATCCTATGATCGGCTAAGGCATAGTGGTCATACAAGAGTCACTCGACAGTCATACCACAAAAAACTAGGTTATCAGTGAATAATACAACTCTATATTGGTCTTCATCTAGCATACATAAACAATAGTACGATTATAAATTCGGTTAGTCTCTCTAGTCATTTTATGCAATTAAGGATATATCATTCAATATGGATAAAATATTAAGGGGAGGTTACCGTCGAGAGGCATGAAAAATGCATGAACCTTGAACATTCTTTTTTTACATAAAATGAATACTTTTGGAAATGGGTTTTTACGTATTTTATTCTTCTATCAATGGAGAGCAAATTCCAATTTTATTTATAAAAAAAGAAATTCAAAATGCCGGCTCCAGCTCTCATCAAACAAAGCCGTGCACGGCGTGTTTTGGTTTGCGCGGGGCGCTCCACAGCTCTGCATGTTCATCTGAAACAAACAGCGTTGACAATTATTAAACTAGATAAAATTTAGGGGGCCTTACCGGTTTTCGTTTTCAAACAAACCTCTGAATAACGAAATACCAGCCGTTTGGAAAAAAAAACAGTTTTTTGCACAGTTTTGTTTTTTGCTTCAACGGACAAAAAATATTTCTAAATTAATTTTTGACAAAAATCGTTTCCGTATGGCCCCGCAAATTGAATTTCCTTTCCATTACGCAGAGATTCTTGTGAATTGGTTCATCCGTTGAAGCTGTAGAGCGCCCTGCGCGCTCAAAAATGTTGTTCCCAGAAAAACGCATTTAAAGTTTAAGTGTGAGTGATTAAAAAAAACCAATTTGTTTTTTTTTGCAGAATATGTGGGTAAAGCGATTTTCCTATATTCGGATTCGTTCGGAAATTACAGCGTTTAACAGTGGAGATCGCGTTCCAGCATCAGACCACTTCTCTTGCGCTTCGGGTTCTTACATGAGCCCTTTTAATACAAACTCAGGTATAAATGCGCAATATAGAGGCCGTTATATCTCTAAACTCATTTTCTATTTCTAATATAAAACGTTAGTTCCACCCAGAGTATTCGAATTTTATTGGTGATAATCGTAATTGAATTTTAAACGCGTTTTTCTCACAACTACGTTTTTCTAACTCAAAAACGGTTTGACCGATTGCTTTGAAATTTTAATGGTAGATTCGGCACAGGTATAGTCATAGAGTAAACTGAAATAACGCAACTCCAGTTTTTTTTTTTTGTAACAAAATAATCGAAAAATCACGAAATTTGAAAATTAATTTTCAAAAAAATTTCATTTATTAAATTTTCAATATTTTCGAATGATTCTAGTTCATTCGATAGCTACAGCTTTGTAGATTGAAACGCCGTGGTTTTTCGATTTCAAATAAGCCAATCAGCCGGAATCATGGAGAACGTCGACAAACTTTTTTCCGACATGGGTGCCTTTTTAGTAGTGTAACACACATTGTGATAAAGATTTGGATCTGAAATTATTCTGACTTACTGTTGAAATGTCAATAAATATATAGTATAAAATTCAAACTTGTATCTTTTTATTTTTCGTGAAAAAAAATACCAAAGAAAGCTAAAACACCGGCCGTCACACGGGGTGACCCCCTTGACATTATAAAAAATCTCTGAAAACTTATATTTAATTAATCAGCTATTCCAGCACCATACAGAGGCCTTTCCTCTTTCTCTAAGAATTGATTGTGCATAGTCGGACATGTTTCCCTCTGCCGCCGCCACGCGCTTCCTGTCAGTCAGCTCCGCGCAGTTCCTGCTGTTCGGCCCGAGGATGATCCCTAGGGTACTCATTGTTTTCAAAATGGATGAGTAGCCTTCATTGAAGATCCCAGCAGCTATATATGCGGCTACTTCGATCGTCTTCGCACCGCAATGAAGGTGTTTGGGAACCAGTTACCATACGCACATGTTGAAGCACTCATTGTCATTTTGTGTGTTTCCACCGGTGCATCCTTGCAAGAAATCTTCACTGGAAAGAGCCACGTACACTGGTCGAATGGTTTCTTAAACTGTTTCATGAAGTGCAGGTTCGTGGTGGAAGTCAGTGAGTTGACCTGTAGCTTCTGCGACGCACCACTTGCACCAACTGTTTCCTCCTGGCGGTCAGTTTTCATGTTGAGGTTTGTCATCCGTCGAAGATTTATGGTGGAAAGTTGCCCACACAGCCTTTTTCATTTCGTCTACCGAGTTAGAGTGCCTTCTGAAAGCTAGTCCATAATATAATGTGAGGTCTTTTATGAATTTGTCGGTCAACTTGCCTCTGCCCTTGCCTCCGACCCCTCTTTTTTCTTTTTAATTGACATCGCGCAGTCGAGTGCCCATCCGCTTTCGCACATGACCTATACATTGTTTCTTCTGTACAGTGAGGTCACTATATAGATCACTATCAATCAGAGCACGGAAGGTTTTAGTATCTCCATCGCCAATGTACGTAGCATATTTTACGCCCAGCAGCTCTTCGGAGCGAGAGAACATTTCTACCGTACCATCAACTTCCATCTTAACAGCACTACCGGAATGATTTATGCTGTAAATTTCTTTGTGAGTCTCGTACCAAGTATCATATTCCGGGGTTTCTTTTGCAGTGGACCAATTGCTGCAGGCTTGACAGAATGAAGACTTGACCACCAAATCTACAATTTTGTGCGTGTATTTCCCAATCAACGTTGCGGTACCGAATAACGAAGAAAAACCTGGTTTCTTCCAGGATGCGTCACCAGATACACTCAAATGCGTTTCTTCATTTCCTGCCTCCATGTTTTTCTGCTTCTCTTCATGAACTGCCTTTCTTTGAATAATTTCGAATGTGCTCTTCGCTGCCTGATGTAGGTTGCTGATAAATGTGTAATACATGCTATGTCCAAAGGCGGTAGATAATTCCATCAACGAACAGAAAAGGTTCATTGAACGTAGCCCAGTTCCTAAAATCCGCATCACAAACATGAATCGACGATTTATTTCGTAGGGCTAGAAAAGACATGGCGTTGCTGCTTGCACGTTCATACATGCGGGTAAATTTTACATTCCCGTCACATTCTTTACACTTCAGACACAGAGACAAGAAGTTGAACACAGTTATAAAATCGATAATAACGTTATTATGGCCAACGTCGACTTCGATGTTATCATAATTCGCTTCCTTCATTTTCACGGCAGAAGTGCTAGCAAAAGCATTCTCGTTCTACATTTTCTCTGCATCGTATGTTAATTTCGTCTTCCGTGGACGATTTGGGTGGACACCACCCTGTGATTTCCGAGTGTTCGGCATTTTTGAGACACTGTTACTGTTTACAATCGTCGCACAACTGAGAACACGTAGTATATATGAATTTGTTTTGAGAATTCCTGAATTCTCTATTCCACTTATTAATTCTCCGGCATTTTGCAAGTGGAAAAGTAAGACAGTATTGTCAGCTTCTGTTGTGTTTTGCGAAGGTACCTAGATACCTAAGAATTTTCAAATTATCCGCATATCGCATATCCTGGCTATATTTACAAAAACAAATTATGGAAATCCATCCAATACTTACAGAGAAATATGGATATAGGTGTCTCAAGGTACATACTCGCTAAAAATTTTAAATCAGCCGAAAATGATCAATTTGGTCGTCTTACAGTACAGAAGAGATGCTATAAAGCTGGTATGTAGGATGAAGTCGGATTTACATTTTGTCCCCTAATTAGATATGTAATTAGTTTTTGAGTCCAATAAATGGTTTCGGAGATAACTGTAAAAGAAGTGAATCAGTTCTTTTTAAGGTTAAAAGTGGCCGTTTTTTAGACAAAAATGGGCATATTTTCAACTCATCATTGTGAAGAACTGGTAAGTCCTGGAAATTCACTTCCCACGAGAAAAATTTTCACGACAAAGTACCCATTGATGTGAAAGAAAGAACGAAATAAATACATGCAAAATGCAGGAACTGGGGTGTATATGACCCACGTGTAAAATAGCCGTTTTTAGGCGGTAAAAATTTCCCGCCCAACTTCCCTCTATCATACTTCTGATACCACATACATTTCTCTCTTTATCTCCATTCTCGTTATAAAAAAAAACTACCCCTTACATCCCTCAAAACCTACCCTACAAGAAAAAATCTCAATTTGTCTCGACGTCAGAGGTAATAGACCCATGTACCTTCACTAAAAAGAAAAAACAACCCTCTACACCAGGGGTCGGCAACCTTTGTGGAGTTATGAGCCATTTTTTTCCCGATGTCATAAATATTTTTTTTAAAGAGCCACATATAAGAAGCTTTGTTTCAACTGCCTATGTCTCGGGCATTCATATTCATTTTCATAATTGTCACATCTCTGCTCGTTGTAAACATTGCGCGGTCAAACACATCATAGTATGTTACATCAACCTCGTACTGATGCATCATGACGCATGTCACTTGAAAATGGAAATGCGCACGCGGGTATCTTACCACATCCTAATAGTTCACAAAATTGTTCCGCTACTGCTCATACTTTGGTTAATTCTTCTATAACGAATGTATCAGTATTATTAGCGACAGCTAAGATACGAATTCAAACCAAATCTGGATCGTTTAAAACTATTAAAGCACTATTGGACCAAGGGTTAGAATCCACATTTATCTCTTAAACATTAGTGCAGTCTTTAAATCTTCCACGTCAACGCGTCAATGTACTCATCTTGGGCATTGGAGGTTGTAGAGCTGGACTAGCAAATTTTAAAGTATTTACATCTTGCCCACCAATGGTCAAAATCGTTCATTTGGTGCTAATGCACTTGTGCTTCCTAATTTAAGTACACTTTTCCCGACTACTTCATTAACAGCTGGAAAATAGCCACACATCCACGATTTACAACTGGCTGATCCTCAATTTGCTATTCCCTCACCTATTGATGTCATAATTGACGCTGACACTTATGCACAGATAATATTAGATGGAATACGTCATGGACTCCAGGTACTCCAGTAGCACAACGTATACACTTAGGTTGGATACTTTCAGGACCTGTGAAGAATAAAGCCAATAAACCTTGTACATGTGCCAATATATTTCATCTTCAAGTGGGTGATGATATAAATACAACTCTACTCCGATTTTGGGAGATTGAGGAAGCTCCCACTCAGTTTTTCTTGAAGCCAGAAGAAGCTGAGTCTGAAGACTTTTTTCAACAAACAGTCAAACGAAATTCAACTGGAAGATACATTGTACGCCTGCCAATGAAATCTGATGCTTCCCTCCCCGGAGCTACACGAGCAGGCGCAGTATCATCTTTATTGATAATGGAGAAAAGATTTGGTACAAACACATACCTACGAGCTCAATACAACCAGTTTTTAGAAGAATATTTAAATCTAGGTCACATGAAATTAATCACTGAAGGCAAAGTTACCCTGGAGGGTCATAAACACTATTATCTGCCACATTATGCAGTAATTAATCCAAGCAGCATTACTACTAAATTGCGAGTCGTTTTTAACGGCTCTTATAGATCAACCAACGGAATATATTTGAATGATTGTCTTCACATTGGTCTAAAATTACAACAGGATATTTCCTCTTTAATTTTACGCTGGCGTATGTATCCAGTTGTTTACACATCTGATATAGAGAAGATGTATCATCAGATACTTGTGGATGATAAGGATACTGAGTTGTAACGCATTGTTTGGCAGTTCGATACATCTACGCCCATCAAAGATTACAAGCTCCTAACAGTTACTTATGGAACATCGTCAGCTCCATTTCTTGCTTGCAGGACATTAAAGCAATTAGCTGATGATCATCGATTGGATAATCCAGTTGCATCTCATATATTAACGACTCAATGTTACGTAGATGGTGTCTTATTTGGAGCATATGATATTGCATCTGCAAATGAAGCAAGTGTTAAACTTAATCATCTGTTACAATCAGCTGGGTTTACTCTTCGAAAGTGGTGAGCAAATGAAGAGGATCTTTTACGCGATATCTCTGAGTCGGATCGAGATATTTCAACATCGCTTCGTGTGTTCTCTGATACTGAGACAAAAGCCATAGGAATTTATTGGCAACCCTCAACTGACTCTTTCCGCTTCGTAATGCACTTAAATATAATTTCTTATAAGTACACCAAGCGTAAAGTGCTGTCCGATATAAGTAAGCTTTTTGATCCATTAGGCTGGCTTGCCCCAGTTATCATCGTCGGAAAAGTCTTCATACAAAAGCTTTCGTTGACTGGACTCGACTGGGACGATACTGTGCCTCCAGACATGTTGGCTGAATGGCAAAACTACCGGAAACATCTTCAGGATCTCGAAAATATTTCTATTCATCGTTGGCTCGGAACATCTTGAATAAATTCTGCTCTTGAGCTTCATGGGTTCTCCGATGCGTCAACAGTAGCCTACTCAGCAGTTGTATATTTACGAATATTGCACGATCCTGGTTCTGCTCATGTAAGCTTAGTAGCAAGCAAAATAAAAAGAGCCCCATTAAAAGTCGTTTCGGTACCTCGCCTAGAACTTTGTGGTGCTGTATTGCTCACTAAGCTGATGCGATCTATACGAGATGCAATGAATTTAAAGTCCGTTCCAATTTACTTATGGACTGATTCTACAGTCGTGCTTACTTGGGTTAAAGGACTTCCATCAAAATGAAAAACATTCATCTCTAATCGCGTATCTGAAATACAAACAACACTTCCAGATTCTCGTTTCTACTATGTTTATACTCATGATAACCCTGCGGACTGCGCATCACGGGGAATAACACCAACTGAACTACTACATCATCCATTATGGTGGAATGGACCTAGCTGGCTCAAGAATCACCCTTCTGCTTGGCCTACTGAAACACCAGAGAAACCTGAAATTCTTATTCTAGAAGAAAAGACTATAACATGCCATACCACCCATACATCAAAACCATGGAATCTTCTCGTAAGATATTCCTCGTTGCAAAAATTATTAAGAGTTACTGCCTGGATGCTTCTATTTATTCAAAACTGCAGGAATAACCGTCGAATAGAAGTGGTACATCTAGCTCCTTCTGACATTGAAGATGCTCTCATATTGTGGATAATATACGTCCTAAACATGACATATCATGATGAAATTCGCGCACTATCAAAAAGACAATCATTACTTCGCAAGAGCACGCTTCTATCGCTTAATCCCATCGTCGATGAATCCCAGGTGCTACGTGTTGGTGGACGGCTGAAAAATGCATTCATATCGTATTCTGAAGCTCATCCAATCATTCATCCTCCAGATTCCTATTTGCGCAGCTTACACTGCAGCATATAAGAACGCGATTTTGGATTATAAATGGTAGAAATCAAGTTCGATCATACATTCATCGCTGTATGAAATGCATTAGATTTTAACGTAATAACAAGAACTAAATGATGGGTAATCTTCCGCATCCACGAGTTAATCCGAGTAAACCACTCGAGCACACTGGCTTTGATTATGTAGGCCCTTTTAGTATCACAGCTATCAGATATAGATGTGCAAAGTCCTTTAAAGCGTATATTGCTCTATTTATTTGCTTTTCTACCCGCCCTATTCACATCGAGCTTGTATCTCAGCTAACTTCTGAAGCCTTTATTGCTGCCCTCCGACGTTTTATTTCACGAACGGGTCACTGTGCACACATATACAGCGACAATGCAATGAACTTTGTTGGCGCTGATGTAATACTTCGGAAGCAATTTCAGGAAGCTCTGAATCAGTGTGAAGAACCGCTTCGTCAAGCTCTAGTCAAAGATAACATAGAATGGAATTTCATACCTCCGTCTTCCACATATGTTGGAGGACTTTGGGAAGCTGGAGTTAAGTCGATGAAACACCATCTTCGTCGAATTCTCGGATCTACAATCTTATCCATTGAAGAAATGCTTACTCTTCTCGCGCAAGTGGAAGCGTGCCTTAACTCCAGGCCACTATGCGCTCTAACAGATGATCCTAATGACACTGCAGCTCTTACACCAGGCCAGTTTTTAATGGGAAGTGCGCCCCTTACGTCTCCAGAACCGACCTCTCTTGGTACATCCTTAAGCCAACGCTCACGTTGGAAGCTCATTCAAACTCATCTTCAGCAATTTTGGTCGATATGGCAAAAGGACTATTTGCTCCAATTTAAACAAAGACGAAAATGGTAACAACAACAACCATCAATTAATGTCAATGATCTAGTCCTCGTCAAAGATGATAACTAATCACCATGTAAATGGATGCTTGTTAGAGTAGCAGAAACCTATCCGGGCTCAGATGGCATTACCAGTGTTGTTTTACTTAAATATCACAACGGACATATTAAGCGCCATGTCAATAAACTATGTGTCCTTCCTCAGCAAAGATAATATTTCTCTCTTTTATCTCCTAGCTCTTCAAAGCCATAATACTTCATGGCGAGCGGAGGCTACTCTTTCGTACTTTCCTTTTCGCTGTACTGCGAGGCGGGTGGAATGCTCAAATCATCAAAAGCTTGAGTGCATAACTACCAATAACAAACATCTCCTCCAGCTGATGATATAATTTTATATACGTCCCTGAGGTACAACTACAAAATTACTATTCAGATAATCACTGTGTATAACTTTATTTAAGTAGGCTGAAATAGTTTTGTCTATCTATTGTCTTTGTTTAATGTAATTTTTTCTTTGTATTCTATTGCATTGAGTTGTTCGGTACATATAATTATCAGTCTTGTTTAAATGTATAATAAAAGTTTTATAACGTGGTTCAAAAATTTTTGTTTTCTTAAACCGCTTAAATCTAGTAAATCCTTACATCCTTATAATTTCTAAACATGGTCCTTCGAAGTCGGATAAAGGATTTAAAATAAAAATTAAGTGCTGTTCTTTTACAAAAATCTTTCTTGTGACAAAATTCATATAAGATTTTTGTTCTTTGTAAAGTGAAACCAATTAAAAAACAATAACTGTGAACTTAGTTGGTGCTGCTGGTGAGGGTAGTGCTATAGTGTCTAGTATATTACGTAATACCTCAGAAGGCTAGAATCGGCACGAGGTATCATAAGTCAATATTCGTATATGCATCCTCATCCTGATCAGATTATCCTATGATCGGCTAAGGCATAGTGGTCATACAAGAGTCACTCGACAGTCATACCACAAAAAACTAGGTTATCAGTGAATAATACAACTCTATATTGGTCTTCATCTAGCATACATAAACAATAGTACGATTATAAATTCGGTTAGTCTCTCTAGTCATTTTATGCAATTAAGGATATATCATTCAATATGGATAAAATATTAAGGGGAGGTTACCGTCGAGAGGCATGAAAAATGTATGAACCTTGAACATTCTTTTTTTACATAAAATGAATACTTTTGGAAATGGGTTTTTACGTATTTTATTCTTCTATCAATGGAGAGCAAATTCCAATTTTATTTATAAAAAAAGAAATTCAAAATGCCGGCTCCAGCTCTCATCAAACAAAGCCGTGCACGGCGTGTTTTGGTTTGCGCGGGGCGCTCCACAGCTCTGCATGTTCATCTGAAACAAACAGCGTTGACAATTATTAAACTAGATAAAATTTAGGGGGCCTTACCGGTTTTGGTTTTCAAACAAACCTCTGAATAACGAAATACCAGCCGTTTGGAAAAAAAAAACAGTTTTTTGCACAGTTTTGTTTTTTGCTTCAACGGACAAAAAATATTTCTAAATTAATTTTTGACAAAAATCGTTTCCGTATGGCCCCGCAAATTGAATTTCCTTTCCATTACGCAGAGATTCTTGTGAATTGGTTCATCCGTTGAAGCTGTAGAGCGCCCTGCGCGCTCAAAAATGTTGTTCCCAGAAAAACGCATTTAAAGTTTAAGTGTGAGTGATTAAAAAAAACCAATTTGTTTTTTTTTGCATAAATTACATCAAAATATAGTGCAGAATATGTGGGTAAAGCGATTTTCCTATATTCGGATTCGTTCGGAAATTACAGCGTTTAACAGTGGAGATCGCGTTCCAGCATCAGACCACTTCTCTTGCGCTTCGGGTTCTTACATGAGCCCTTTTAATACAAACTCAGGTATAAATGCGCAATATAGAGGCCGTTATATCTCTAAACTCATTTTCTATTTCTAATATAAAACGTTAGTTCCACCCAGAGTATTCGAATTTTATTGGTGATAATCGTAATTGAATTTTAAACGCGTTTTTCTCACAACTACGTTTTTCTAACTCAAAAACGGTTTGACCGATTGCTTTGAAATTTTAATGGTAGATTCGGCACAGGTATAGTCATAGAGTAAACTGAAATAACGCAACTCCAGTTTTTTTTTTTTGTAACAAAATAATCGAAAAATCACGAAATTTGAAAATTAATTTTCAAAAAAATTTCATTTATTAAATTTTCAATATTTTCGAATGATTCTAGTTCATTCGATAGCTACAGCTTTGTAGATTGAAACGCCGTGGTTTTTCGATTTCAAATAAGCCAATCAGCCGGAATCATGGAGAACGTCGACAAACTTTTTTCCGACATGGGTGCCTTTTTAGTAGTGTAACACACATTGTGATAAAGATTTGGATCTGAAATTATTCTGACTTACTGTTGAAATGTCAATAAATATATAGTATAAAATTCAAACTTGTATCTTTTTATTTTTCGTGAAAAAAAATACCAAAGAAAGCTAAAACACCGGCCGTCACACGGGGTGACCCCCTTGACATTATAAAAAATCTCTGAAAACTTATATTTAATTAATCAGCTATTCCAGCACCATACAGAGGCCTTTCCTCTTTCTCTAAGAATTGATTGTGCATAGTCGGACATGTTTCCCTCTGCCGCCGCCACGCGCTTCCTGTCAGTCAGCTCCGCGCAGTTCCTGCTGTTCGGCCCGAGGATGATCCCTAGGGTACTCATTGTTTTCAAAATGGATGAGTAGCCTTCATTGAAGATCCCAGCAGCTATATATGCGGCTACTTCGATCGTCTTCGCACCGCAATGAAGGTGTTTGGGAACCAGTTACCATACGCACATGTTGAAGCACTCATTGTCATTTTGTGTGTTTCCACCGGTGCATCCTTGCAAGAAATCTTCACTGGAAAGAGCCACGTACACTGGTCGAATGGTTTCTTAAACTGTTTCATGAAGTGCAGGTTCGTGGTGGAAGTCAGTGAGTTGACCTGTAGCTTCTGCGACGCACCACTTGCACCAACTGTTTCCTCCTGGCGGTCAGTTTTCATGTTGAGGTTTGTCATCCGTCGAAGATTTATGGTGGAAAGTTGCCCACACAGCCTTTTTCATTTCGTCTACCGAGTTAGAGTGCCTTCTGAAAGCTAGTCCATAATATAATGTGAGGTCTTTTATCAATTTGTCGGTCAACTTTGTAGCGTATGCCCCATACGCTACCCTTTTCCTCCCCCTCTTCGGTCTCTTTACCCTTTTTCGGATTCTCTACCTTCTGTGGAGAACCCCCCCTAACTTCCGCAGGGTTCCTGAAAAGAATAAAATAAAAAAAAAAAAGAAAATGAAAGCTAAATATTTTCGAGAAGTAGCCCTATGCTACTTCTCCATACAAACTAAAAACCCTGAAAATAAAAGCTAAATATTTTCGAGAAGTAGCCCTATGCTACTTCTCCATACAAATTAAAAATCCTGAAAATAAAATTTATATACATACCTATGCACATTTCTGAGAAGTAGCCCTCTGCTACTTCTCCATATTTTAAAAATCCTGAAAAGAAAAGCTAAAGGAAACATATCCATACTTACCCGCATATAAATCCAGATCATAAACAAACAAAAAGGAAAAAGTAAAAAGAACAAAATATTCAAAAACGTTAAAACTCCAAATTGGACAAAACACGCACAATTTACAATTTCTATGTAAAAACTTACCGCTAGTCACCAACCTCCAGGAGACGAAAAAAACGGCAATTCGCCTAGCCGTAAAATATCGCGTGATACCCACACACAATAGACTCTTGCACGCCCGACCGAAAAAGAATTCCAAGTAAATTCCATATAAAATAATCGGTAGCAACAATTTTGCCTAAAAATGATACACGCACACCCGTACTTAGCTAGCAGCACCGCTGCCCGAAAAGATTTCGGCAGTCGACCGATCGAAAACAAAAGAAACGAAAAACGGTCGCCTGTCGGTGGCGGTGAAGTGAAGAACGACCGAATCTGAGGAGACTGCTGGAATCGAGGCAGTCTAGTTTAAAACGCCGAGGTGGATATCTGAAAGAAATAAAGTGTCGATTATTACTTAGTAAAGTTTTCTTTGATTAAACATTTCAAAATTACAGAAAGTGTCGATTATTAAATTTCATTACGAAAAACTGTAAAGAAAATATGAAATTAGCAAAGTTTTCTTCGATTAAATTAATTCGTAACTAAAAATGGATTACCTGTATATTGTGCCAGAGTGCCGCGTCGAGATTTTCATTTCGGAAAAGCTATGAAGAGAATATGAAATTAGTAAAGTTTTCTTCGGTTAAATTAATTCGTAACTAAAAATGGATTACCTGTATATTGTGCCAGAGTGTCGCTTCGTCATTTTCATTGCGGAAAACTGTAAAGGAAATATGAAATTATTAAAGTTTTCCTTAATAAATTAATTCGTAATTAAAAATTAATTACCTGTGTATTGTGCCAAATTTCATTACGGAAAACTGTAAGGAAAATATGAAATTATTAAAGTTTTCCTTAATAAATTAATTCGTAGTTAAATATTAATTACCTGTGTATTGTGCCAAATTTCATTACGGAAAACTGTAAAGAAAATATGAAATTATTAAAGTTTTCCTTAATAAATTAATTCGTAGTTAAAGATTAATTACCTGTGTGTTGTGCCAAATTTCATTGCGGAAAACTGTAAAGAAGATATGAAATTAGTAAAGTTTTCTTCGATTAAATTAATTCGTAACTAAAAATGGATTACCTGAATATTGTGCCAGAGTGTCGCTTCGTCATTTTCATTGCGGAAAACTGTAAAGGAAATATGAAATTATTAAAGTTTTCCTTAATAAATTAATTCGTAATTAAAAATTAATTACCTGTGTATTGTGCCAAATTTCATTACGGAAAACTGTAAGGAAAATATGAAATTATTAAAGTTTTCCTTAATAAATTAATTCGTAGTTAAATATTAATTATCTGTGTATTGTGCCAAATTTCATTACGGAAAACTGTAAAGAAAATATGAAATTATTAAAGTTTTCTTTGACAAAATTAATTCGTAATTAAAAATTAATTACCTGTGTATTGTGCCATAGTGCCGCTTATTAAATTTCATTACGGAAAACTGTAAAGAGAATAGGAAATTAATAAAGTTTTCTTCGATTAAATTAATTCGTAAGTAAAAATGGATTACCTGTATATTGTGCCAGAGTGCCGCTTCGTAATTTTCATTTCGGAAAAACTGTGAAGAAAATATGAAATTATTAAAGTTTCTTTGACTAAATTAATTCGTAATTAAAAATCAATTACCTGTGTATTGTGCCATAGTGCCGCTTATTAATTTTCATTGCTGGAAACTGTAAAGAGAATTGGAAATTAGTAAGGTTTTCTTCGATTAAACATTTTTAAATTAGATAAAGTGTCTTCATTGCGGAAAACTGTGAAGAAAGTATGAATTTATTAAAGTTTTCCTTAATAAATTAATTCGTAGTTAAACATTAATTACCTGTGTGTTGTGCCAAATTTCATTGCGGAAAACTGTAAAGAAGATATGAAATTAGTAAAGTTTTCTTCGATTAAATTAATTCGTAACTAAAAATGGATTACCTGTATATTGTGCCAGAGTGCCGCTTCGTAATTTTCATTTCGGAAAAACTGTGAAGAAAATATGAAATTATTAAAGTTTTCTTTGACAAAATTAATTCGTAATTAAAAATTAATTACCTGTGTATTGTGCCATAGTGCCGCTTATTAAATTTCATTACGGAAAACTGTAAAGAGAATAGGAAATTAATAAAGTTTTCTTCGATTAAATTAATTCGTAAGTAAAAATGGATTACCTGTATATTGTGCCAGAGTGCCGCTTCGTAATTTTCATTTCGGAAAAACTGTGAAGAAAGTATGAATTTATTAAAGTTTTCCTTAATAAATTAATTCGTAGTTAAAGATTAATTACCTGTGTGTTGTGCCAAATTTCATTGCGGAAAACTGTAAAGAAGATATGAAATTAGTAAAGTTTTCTTCGATTAAATTAATTCGTAACTAAAAATGGATTACCTGAATATTGTGCCAGAGTGTCGCTTCGTCATTTTCATTGCGGAAAACTGTAAAGGAAATATGAAATTATTAAAGTTTTCCTTAATAAATTAATTCGTAATTAAAAATTAATTACCTGTGTATTGTGCCAAATTTCATTACGGAAAACTGTAAGGAAAATATGAAATTATTAAAGTTTTCCTTAATAAATTAATTCGTAGTTAAATATTAATTATCTGTGTATTGTGCCAAATTTCATTACGGAAAACTGTAAAGAAAATATGAAATTATTAAAGTTTTCTTTGACAAAATTAATTCGTAATTAAAAATTAATTACCTGTGTATTGTGCCATAGTGCCGCTTATTAAATTTCATTACGGAAAACTGTAAAGAGAATAGGAAATTAATAAAGTTTTCTTCGATTAAATTAATTCGTAAGTAAAAATGGATTACCTGTATATTGTGCCAGAGTGCCGCTTCGTAATTTTCATTTCGGAAAAACTGTGAAGAAAATATGAAATTATTAAAGTTTCTTTGACTAAATTAATTCGTAATTAAAAATCAATTACCTGTGTATTGTGCCATAGTGCCGCTTATTAATTTTCATTGCTGGAAACTGTAAAGAGAATTGGAAATTAGTAAGGTTTTCTTCGATTAAACATTTTTAAATTAGATAAAGTGTCTTCATTGCGGAAAACTGTGAAGAAAGTATGAATTTATTAAAGTTTTCCTTAATAAATTAATTCGTAGTTAAAGATTAATTACCTGTGTGTTGTGCCAAATTTCATTGCGGAAAACTGTAAAGAAGATATGAAATTAGTAAAGTTTTCTTCGATTAAATTAATTCGTAACTAAAAATGGATTACCTGTATATTGTGCCAGAGTGCCGCTTCGTAATTTTCATTTCGGAAAAACTGTGAAGAAAATATGAAATTATTAAAGTTTTCTTTGACAAAATTAATTCGTAATTAAAAATTAATTACCTGTGTATTGTGCCATAGTGCCGCTTATTAAATCTCATTACGGAAAACTGTAAAGAGAATAGGAAATTAATAAAGTTTTCTTCGATTAAATTAATTCGTAAGTAAAAATGGATTACCTGTATACTGTGCCAGAGTGCCGCTTCGTAATTTTCATTTCGGAAAAACTGTGAAGAAAGTATGAATTTATTAAAGTTTTCCTTAATAAATTAATTCGTAGTTAAAGATTAATTACCTGTGTGTTGTGCCAAATTTCATTGCGGAAAACTGTAAAGAAGATATGAAATTAGTAAAGTTTTCTTCGATTAAATTAATTCGTAACTAAAAATGGATTACCTGTATATTGTGCCAGAGTGCCGCTTCGTAATTTTCATTTCGGAAAAACTGTGAAGAAAATATGAAATTATTAAAGTTTTCTTTGACAAAATTAATTCGTAATTAAAAATTAATTACCTGTGTATTGTGCCATAGTGCCGCTTATTAAATTTCATTACGGAAAACTGTAAAGAGAATAGGAAGTTAATAAAGTTTTCTTCGATTAAATTAATTCGTAAGTAAAAATGGATTACCTGTATATTGTGCCAGAGTGCCGCTTCGTAATTTTCATTTCGGAAAAACTGTGAAGAAAATATGAAATTATTAAAGTTTCTTTGACTAAATTAATTCGTAATTAAAAATCAATTACCTGTGTATTGTGCCATAGTGCCGCTTATTAATTTGCATTGCTGGAAACTGTAAAGAGAATTGGAAATTAGTAAAGTTTTCTTCGATTAAACATTTTTAAATTAGATAAAGTGTCTTCATTGCGGAAAACTGTGAAGAAAGTATGAATTTATCAAAGTTTTCCTTAATAAATTAATTCGTAGTTAAAAATCAACTACCTGTGTATTGTGCCAAATTTCATTGCGGAAAACTGTGAAGAAAATATGAAATTATTAAAGTTTTCTTTGACAAAACTAATTCGTAATTAAAAATTAATTACCTGTGCATTGTGCCGTAGTGCCGCTTTTTAATTTTCATTGCGGAAAACTGTAAAGAAAATATGAAATTATTCAAGTTATCGTTGATTAAACTAATTCGAATTCAAAATTGAATTACCTGCATATTAGGGAGAACATTAACACTCTGTGAAAGAAAAAAAAAAGCAAGATAAATTAGTGAAGTTTATAAATTTTAAATTCGATACGATACTCTCCTCTTATGTGTATCATACAAATTAGTTGCATATTGGTGACCCGGCGATAATCTGTAGAATAACTCCAGGAAGCCATGCGACGTTCAGAAGTAAGTTTATAAGGATCAAGTCCTGTTTGGTGCAAAGATTTACACGGCTACGTCTGTATACGGTGCTGAACATAACATGCTAATTGGTAAGAAGCCAGGGGGGAACACCCGTAAATAGTCCCGACTACATGGTGGTCAGTAGCAAAAGGTGGCGGTCAGAGGCAGGCAACTTATTCGCCCTTTCACTTTGGCGCTTGGCAGATTTTGACTGGAAGCTGTAGAATGATCTGAAGAACGCTCGTAAGTCATGTGTTGCAATGTAAGTTTTATTTTGAATTTTCTTTATATCGAGTGTATACATACGTTTGCTTAGATTGTTTTTTTTTTTGTCATAATTATCTATTTACATTTATGTTAGCAAGTTTCTCTGTACGAAAATTTTATAATCATTAGATGCTTAGCTTTAGGTGCAGTTTAGTAGGGCCTAGTCCTTAGTTAAGAATACCCGGTGAGAACGGAGGAAATGTGAACGATAAAGAAACGAATAATAAATTTTTTTGTCTTTGCTACGACTGAAAGCAGTAGCTACCGTATGACAGTGTCTTTCCATTTGCCTGCCTTCCTCCTCTGGTACCCATAAGTTTATTTACAGGTTTTCATTGTACACCATGGATGTGATGTCAAAGGCAGAGTGAGTGCGGTGGGTGATTCCTAAGACCTGCCTTCCCGAGACAGTCGTTGGGGTTCCCTTTTTGCTTTCGTTTCTTTTTTTTTATGAGGTGTTATTCAAGCCTGATGCCGATCTAAGGCGTACTTATACGGGAGGCGTGATGGCAGCGGGGTAGACACACACACACACACATACACATCATGGGGCTAAGGACAACATTTCGGCTTTGACACCTTAGCCAGGGTGGATGGGGGCGTTGGGGCCCATTCGCGTCAAAGCCAGGACTCCCACAACAGCTGGAGTCCACATTAGCTCACACTCTCTCATCTCTCCTCTGCGTCGAATGCTCTCCGGGTGAAAGTCATTTGTCCGGCGTTGTGCTATTTTTCTATTTTTATCCTTACAGCTTTGAACATGGTCGTATTTTTTGTCCTTTTTTTTCCCCTTGTTACATTCTCCCAGGTTTCTCTTTCACAGTTTGCAGACTGCACTAGCGAAGCGGGCAAGGAATCGAGCCGTCATACTGGGTTCTTTTTCTTCTTTTTTTCTATTGTCCGTCTGTCCGTCCGAGGTCCAATTAAAAGAGGAGTTAGTATCTTATTTCGCGGAAATACGCACAGCTTACAAGCATCGAGGGGATGTGGGTGGCAAGAACCACCCCAGCCGGCTGATCGCTAGCGGCAAAATGCTGTGCGGCCACCCACTCTATCCCTGAGATGATTTTGCAGCTGGAGGTGTCAGTTGCGGGCCTATTTATCTCCAGGTCAAAGCGGAGATGGATAGATCCGACGACAGACACGCTCTTTTGCTACAACTTGCCTCTGCCCTTGCCTCCGACCCCTCTTTTTTCTTTTTAATTGACATCGTGCAGTCGAGTGCCCATCCGCTTTCGCACATGACCTATACATTGTTTCTTCTGTACAGTGAGGTCACTATATAGATCACTATCAATCAGAGCACGGAAGGTTTTAGTATCTCCATCGCCAATGTACGTAGCATATTTTACGCCCAGCAGCTCTTCGGAGCGAGAGAACATTTCTACCGTACCATCAACTTCCATCTTAACAGCACTACCGAACTGATTTATGCTGTAAGTTTCTTTGTGAGTCTCGTACCAAGTATCATATTCCGGGTGTTGATCTTGGCTCTTTTGCCTCGATATTGCTGTGCAGAACTTAGGGTGTTACACCGTAAGTAGTGTTGTGGGTGCAGCGGCTCTTAAACCAGTACACCAGAAAGCTGTCGGAGTTACAGTGCCTCAAGCAGACTCACTTAAGGTAAATTAAAAGTCTTGGTTCACTGTATCGTAGCAACTAACCAATTCTTTATTGAAATTCGCTTTTTATAATATTACAAAAATGCCTAATTAGCTAAATACCAAAATTCACAAATAACTTACCACAGAATGAAAGAATTTCCCTAGCCACAAAGTTCGCACGCGCATTCCTTCAATTATCTCACCGGTGTCGACTTTCGTCTGGCTTTATCATTTCAGTCAGAATAATTTTGCTGATATGCAAAATAAAATGCAAAAAGATATACAAAGTGAAACCATGTGAAGATCTTAGAATATGAGACTAGCGAAATTCTTGCTGTGATAAGTTTGTACATGTATGTATATGCGTACTATCTAACTATTTTTTTAATGTTATGTTAATATAGAAAATGTAATGATGAACATCCTCCCCCGCGTTGAACGATGAGTTCAACTGTTGAAATCTATGTTGAAATCGGGAACTGGTTTTTCTTCATCTTGATCTGAGGTGCAATCCGCTTGACTGATGTATCGCCTCGGTTGTGGGGTTGGCTTAGTTGGAATCCGGGAACAAATGCGGGATTTGTAAGTCCAAATTATGAAGATGATAATGGCACATACCAATGCCAAACCCGTATAGCCAATAGCAAATTGATGAACATCGTGAGGGTGAATTGTTGGAAGATCGATGTGGAGCTGTTGAATTTGTTTTTGAATGGATTCTAATTCTGTCCCTTGTGGTTTGAAATCAGGTCCGTCTGATATGTTAGGACGTGGTCCCTCCAATTTCACTTGTTGAGTTAGATTTGTGGTAGGTATGTACGACATCCTTGAACTGGTCGGGAAAGCATTGTGGCCGCGTATGGTGATCAGAGGCTGTTTGATGATACATTCCTTTTGAAGTCTTAAAATACCTGATCCTTCGATGGCCATTTGGTTGACTGTGTCTTCACATACGACATTGATCGTGGTTTTTTCTTTCAAAGCAAACAGCCATTCATTTGGATTATGAAGTTGAGTCCAGTGTGGGCCATCTCCCGTTTGAACAATTTTGCACGTGGGGGATTGTGGTAGGTGGTTGATGAAATCTATCTCACAAGCCCCGAGGGCAGATCCCTTATGATATATGGGATGATGTTGCTTGCATAAGTGTCGACCTCTGGTGATGGTGCGGCATGCCTGGAGACTATGCTCGGTGAGTGGGTAATATTGGTCTCGATGGAGATTCACCACCAAGTATGGGAATGATGGTTGTATGGCTAAGAACGTGTTGTTGATCAATGTCGGAACTGGAATGATGCTAAACAATTCAAAATCCTCGAGTGTGCATAAAGGGAGTCTGAGTTTAAAGATGATGTGTTCGGCCGTTGGTCTTCCTTCGATTGTCATTAAATTGTAAGATTGCAAGACGTCATCTATTGTTAGTGGCAGCTTTAATGATGAAGGAAGATGACCTTTGATTGTGGTTAATTCCTGACGCATCTGATCTGGCGTGATCAGTTGTGGACTGATTTTTCCGTTATGAGTATCCACTAGTACGTCTAGGATGACGCCTTGGATTCTTTGAAAATTTTAAGCTGTCAACATGGCTTGCATTGCCAACGTGATGAAGACATTTGATAGTTTCTCCTGATAAATGTCTTGGTGTATGCCATTCATGTCTGCAGAAATCTTGTTGAGATGAATCTCCCAATTCCTGAACTGCTTGTCTATCGTCTCTTGCTTCTTCCGCATGATGTTGATGGTCGCATCAATGATTGAAGTTTGATTCTTGATAAGGGCTACTAAGTGATTCTCGTTTTGCTTGATTTCGTTGATCGTTTTAGACATGGCTTCTGCATATTCAGAGTCTAACACTCCGAACAGGGTATTCGCGATATTACCTATGAAATTTATGGCACCTCTTTTTGCTCTGCCTTTGTTTTCTGTTGGTAATAATAGCTCATTATTTGCTGAGAGTTCCTTAGTTAGAAATTGGAGGTGCTCCATGATTTGTTCACATGCATTCCTCTCAATTATTTGATCACATACGGTTTTAAGTATGCGACTGGAGTTGACGAGTGCATCGAACTCTTTCCAGAAAGGTTGCATGTCGTAATATGCCACCAGGTTCCACTCGCTGGATATTATGTTGGTAGAGCCTAGGCCTTCAAAATAAATGCCTGGCTGCGACTTGAAAGGGGTCGTTTCAACAGGTGCACTTCTAGTTGTCGAGAATGTGAGACAGACAAGGAACAATGAAACGAATGCTGATCCGATGGATCGTCGTTGCCTTTTTCTAGGAGCTGTGTCTGTTAGAGAAGTCTCCCTAGTTTGACTCGATGTCGAATTAATGGAAATTGACCTGCGATGCGGGTTACTTTGATCGCTCGCTGGTCGAGCAGTTCCTTGTGCTTCTATATCATCTATGGTGTTTGAACTGGGCGGTTCGATTTCATCTTCTTCTTGATCCTCGTTCATAGGTAAAGGCGCTAGTTTGTGAATAGCGCGTCGTAGTGTCCCATTTGCAGTGCGTACATCAGCGACGCGTACCAAATTGTCGGGTCCTGTGTATGTTTTCACAATTCGTCCAAGCGGCCATTTGAGGGGTGGAAGATTGTCTTCTTTGATAATCACCATTGTGTTAGGTTGGACATTGTGGCAGCGTTGCTTCCATTTGTACCGTTGCTGTAGTTGATTTAGATATTCGCTAGACCATCTTCTCCAGAACTCCTGTTTGAGATGAGAAACGAGTTTCCAACGGGTGATGATGTTTGAGTGTTGCGGGGTTGCAGTTGCGTCCATTGTGCTCGTCAGAGGCTCCCCAATGAGCAAGTGACCTGGGGTCAATGCTGTTAGATCATTGGGATTCGTCGATAGTGGTGTTATCGGACGTGAATTCAAAATTGCCTCGATTTTAATGACGGTGGTTTCTAATTCTTCATAGGTCAGCGAAGCTGACGTTAACGTTCGCTGCAAGAGATGCTTGGCTGATTTTACAGCTACTTCCCATAGGCCGCCAAAGTGTGGGGCTCGGGGAGGGATTACATGGAAATCAGTGCCGTTTGTGCTGCAAGTTGTTGCTATTTTTCCATCCATCTCTTCACCTTCGAGCATTTTTCGTACTTCTGTGAGTTGGTTTCTGGCGCCCACGAAGTTCGTGGCGTTGTCACAATAAATCTTGCGGCAATGCCCTCGTCGTCCCGTGAACCTTTTGAGTGCTCCAATGAATCCTAGTGTTGTGAGATCACTTACAACTTCTAGATGGGTGGCCTTGGTCGCGAAGCAGCAGAAAACAGCTATGTAACTCTTTTGTGGTCGTTTTCCTCTTATTTTGAAATGCGTCCAAATGGGTCCGCCGAAATCGACCCCAGAGTTCACGAATGGTCTGGCGGGTTGCACACGGTCGGCGGGCAAGTTTCCCATTAATTGCGATAGCATCTTTGGGTTTGCTCTTGTGCAATGAACGCAATGCTGGACAACAGAGCGAGCCAGGATTTTTCCTTTCAGTGGCCAATATTTTTGTCTTGCCATTGCGAGAAGAGTTTGTGGTCCTACATGATGGTTCTCCTTATGTATGTCATTAAGAAGGAGTTTAGTGAACTGATGTCCGTATGGTAGTAGCATAGGGTGCTTAGAATCGAACCCAAGTGTTGATGCTTGTAATCGTCCATCAACTCTCAGGATGTCTCGGTCATCCAGGAATGGAGTTAGACTGCTCAAAGAGCTGTTTTTGCTCACCTCACCATAGCGTTTTATATTTGCAATGTCTTGCATGAAAGGTTGCTCCTGCATTGTTTTTATAATTAACGCTTGAGCTTCATCTAATTCTTTTTCTTTTTCTTCGTATGAGCTATGAAGCGTAAGATATAGGCCATGACACGTTGTAGCTTTCTGAATGAATTCCCATGGTCGATTGCGCTTATGATACTTGTTGAGCTGGGGGTGACTACTGTTGACAAAGCAGTTCGCTTATGTTCGACTGTGTAATCTGTATCATTGCTTCTGTATGGATTGGGCCATATTGATTCTGCTCCGTGTAGAAACATGGGACCGTAAAACCATAATGTTGACCCGCTTAATTTCTCTGGAGCTAGGCCTCTTGACAATACATCCGCTGGGTTCTCCTTGGAATTTACATGGCGCCATTGGGTGGAAGTGGTGACATCTTGAATTCTAGCCACTCGATTGGCCACAAATGTGTGAAACGATGAGAACATGGAGTTTATCCAAGCCAAGACAATTTCGGAATCGCTCCATAAATAGATGTCCTGATTTGCGATGCTCAAATCTGTGCTGATTCTTCGAGACAGGTCAGCTCCCAGTTTTGCTGCGCACAGTTCCAGTCGCGGTAACGTTGTCTGATTTGCAGGGGCTACTCTAGATTTCGCACAGAGTAGTCGAACTGTAATGAGGTCATTCTTATCAACTGATCTCACATATGCAGCAGCTCCATATGCTTTCTCTGATGCATCTACGAATATGTGAATTTGCGTGCACTTCGGAATTCGATGAGAGAAAACATGTCTAGGAAATCTTATGGTATTCAAGGTTTTCAAGCCCTCACGAAACTTGGTCCATGACGTGTATAATTCCTGGGGCAATGCGGCGTCCCAGTCCAGCTTCAAAGTCCATAACTTCTGGAGAAATAGTTTGGCTACTACCACAACTGGAGCCATTATTCCCAACGGGTCATATAAATGGGCTATGTCTGAGTACGCTGTTCTCTTAGTAATCCGTCGGCCATCGATCCAGGACGCCTTTATGCTAAGGTCGTCAGTCTTGGGTAGCCAAATCAGACCAACAGTTTTTATATGCTCCTCCACCTTGTTTGCAAAGTCTAACTGTATTTCTTTATCTTCGTGGGCTATATCACGCATTAAGCGTGGATGGTTTGCGCACCACTTTCGTAACTTAAAGCCGGCTGTGTGCAATGATAATTGTAATTGTCGCTGTGTCTCAATGGCGTCTGAGAGATTGTTTGTTCCCGTGAGAACATCGTCTACATAAAAATCATGTTTCAGCACCTTTGAAGCTAGTGGGTGACTTTCGGCGTGGTCGTCTGCTAATTTCTGTAGACATTTCGTGGCCAGATATGGGGCGCTGGTAGTTCCATACGTGACCGTGTTGAGTTGAAAGCATTTGATGCTCTGGCTGGGATCAGCTCTCCACCAAATCAATTGATATTTTCTGTCAGATTGTACCACATTGACTTGCCGGTACATTTTCTCGATGTCGGCGGTGAATACATATCTTGGCATTCGAAAACGCAATAGGATGGAAAACAGTTCATCTTGTACTATGGGACCCGTGTGTAGGACGTCATTTAGGGATATGTTGGATGATGTTTTGGCTGAAGCGTCGAATACCACTCGGAGTTTCGTCGTGCTACTCTCAGGCTTAGCGATGCAATGTGTGGAAGGAAGTAGTATGGCTTCTCGATTCTAGTTAAGTCGACTTCCTCCATATGTCCTAGCTTTGCGTATTCTTCCATGAAATTGGAATATGCTGTCTTGAGTTCTGAGTCCTTGGAAAGCTTACGTTCCAATGACAGAAACCGTCTATAGGCGATATCCTTTGATTCCCCCAATGCTGTGGGGCTATCTGCAAAAGGCAAACTGACAGAGAAACGGCCGTATTGGTCTCTATAGGTAGTCTGAATGAAGTGTGCTTCACAATTTCTTTCTGCTGTAGTGAAATTGTTCTTATTGGCTCCTTCGGTGTCTTCCAGGCGCCAAAATTTCTCAATCTGCTGATCAAGAGCTTCATCTTCGGTACATATTCCGCACGCTGCTTTACTCTGTGGGACACCATTAGTTTTGCCTGCTATGGCCCACCCGAAAACTGTATTCTGCATTGTTGGTAGCGTTTCTCCCAATTTGATTTGTCCCACCGACAAGATTGAGTAATAGATCTCTGCACCAATGAGGAGGTCTATTGGGCCCGGCTGGTTAAAGTTCGGGTCCGCTAATCTTATGTTGTGTGGTACTGGCCATGTTGAAGTGTCTATGGATTTTGCTGGTTGTGGTGAAATGATTTTCGGAAGTACATGAGCTTCAATTCTAACAGCAAATCCACTTATTTTCAACTGTAGTAATATGCTAACTCTGCGTTGAGATTGTTGCTTGCGTTGGCCAATGCCTTCAATATATAGTAACTCGGAAACTCCAGATAGATTCAGTTGTTTTGCCATCTTGTCCGTCATGAAGTTAAGCTGGGAGCCGGAATCCAATATGGCTCTGCATTCCACGCATTTGCCCTGGTTATTGACCAGATTTACCATGACTGTGCTAAGAAATATGTAGCCCTTTGGAGCTTGAAGGCTTTTCGTTGTCAACGAGATTGATTTAAGTTGGTCGTCGAATGATGTGGATTGATTTGATGCTGATTGTGCCATCGTACCTGTCATGTAGTTATTCCTGCTAGGCTGCTGTGCTGAGATGGTTGATCTTGGAGGAGGTGTCTCTATATGCAGTAATGTGTTGTGTCGTTTAGAGCATTTTGTGCACGTTCTTGATGGACAAGTGTCGGCCCTGTGTCCGGCCTTGAGGCAATTAACGCAAATGTTTAAATCTTTAATTACGCCGAAGCGTTTGCGTGGCGTTAGTTGAATGAATTTCTGGCAGGCAAAGATTTGATGATTGCCTTTGCACAGAATACATGTTGGTCCAGCCGAGACAGATGTGAAAGACCTGGATATGGTTGTCCTTTTATGAGGATCTTCCATTGATCTACCCTTATTTCCTAGAGCTTCCAAAGACTGAAAGCGCATCTCTAAGAAGTTTTGGAAGCCTTTGAGTGATTGCAATGCTCTGGGCTGAGTGAGAGATTGCTCATAGAGCGTGTGTGTTACTCTGTCCAATTTCTTGACCAATATGTGCAACAACAGTGGATCCCAATGGCTTGTGTTGATTCCTAAATTCTCTAGACCAAGGAGGCATTCTTGCGTTATGTCGTGTAACGCCTTAATTGCAGGCGCACTCTCATAAGTTACTGTTGTTTGTGACAGTAATTTGTTCAACAGTGCAGTTACCAGCAATCTAATGTTCTCGTAACGTTCCTTAATGATCTTCCATGCAGCAGTGTAGTTTGCATCTGAGATAGTAAGATGTCGCACAAGTTTTTCGGCTTCTCCCGATAAGCTGCTCTTTAAGTAGCACATTTTCTGCGAGTCGACCATTGCTTGTTTGTGTACCACTTCGTTGAAGAGGTCGTAAAATGGTCACCACTTCAAATAGTCACCATCGAACTTTGGTAAGACTATTTTCGGAAGCTTCATGATTGAGGTTGCGTTCACCATTGGTGCGGATGCGATGGCGTGCTGACTTAAACCAGCATGCAACTCCAGTAAGACCTTCTGTGTATCCTCCTCTAGAATGAAATATTCTTCAAACTCTGATGTGCTGGGATCTTCAACTGATTCCCATATTGAGTAGTGTAACTGTTGAATATCATCCCAGTATCTCTCAACCGTGCGTATTTTAAGTTGATAGAACTGTTGTGCTTGAGGCTGCTGGGTTGCAGCTGTTATCCCAGTGAGCATTCTGCGCAAGGCATTCATTATTGTTTGCTGCCGTTGCTTTATTTTGGAGATATTATTGCTGGCGTCAAAAGATGTGCTTGTCTTGATGTTACTGCGAGGTTCTTCTACTCGTGGATTTTCTCCAGTTGGCTTCTCTTGTGTTTCTTGTTTTTTGTCATCTGAGGTCGGCTGGTTCCTCTTATCCTCGGCTGTACTACTGGGATTTAGCTTCTTCAGCTCTGTAAGCCTGTCCATGATGTCTCGTCTTGTCTTCTCGTATTTTTGTTTTATGCCGTCATAATAAGCCTTTGCGAAATAGGCATGCTCCAATTTTGCCCCATACACATTTCGAATCTCAGTGTCGACTTCATCAAATTGTTTCCAGAGTTCATCAAGCGTCGTCAACCTTACTTCAAGATACGTTTGGTTATTTCGTGATGAAGTGTCCTTGCCATAATTGCTAGCAATAGCCTTTATGTCTTCTCCTGTATTGTGCTGCTGAACTGCGAGCTCATCTAGACTCATGACTAGTGTTTGCGGGTGGTGATTATCTCTTCGGAAGAAATCACGTCGGGGTCACCAAATGTTGATCTTGGCTCTTTTGCCTCGATATTGCTGTGCAGAACTTAGGGTGTTACACCGTAAGTAGTGTTGTGGGTGCAGCGGCTCTTAAACCAGTACACCAGAAAGCTGTCGGAGTTACAGTGCCTCAAGCAGACTCACTTAAGGTAAATTAAAAGTCTTGGTTCACTGTATCGTAGCAACTAACCAATTCTTTATTGAAATTCGCTTTTTATAATATTACAAAAATGCCTAATTAGCTAAATACCAAAATTCACAAATAACTTACCACAGAATGAAAGAATTTCCCTAGCCACAAAGTTCGCACGCGCATTCCTTCAATTATCTCACCGGTGTCGACTTTCGTCTGGCTTTATCATTTCAGTCAGAATAATTTTGCTGATATGCAAAATAAAATGCAAAAAGATATACAAAGTGAAACCATGTGAAGATCTTAGAATATGAGACTAGCGAAATTCTTGCTGTGATAAGTTTGTACATGTATGTATATGCGTACTATCTAACTATTTTTTTAATGTTATGTTAATATAGAAAATGTAATGATGAACATCCTCCCCCGCGTTGAACGATGAGTTCAACTGTTGAAATCTATGTTGAAATCGGGAACTGGTTTTTCTTCATCTTGATCTGAGGTGCAATCCGCTTGACTGATGTATCGCCTCGGTTGTGGGGTTGGCTTAGTTGGAATCCGGGAACAAATGCGGGATTTGTAAGTCCAAATTATGAAGATGATAATGGCACATACCAATGCCAAACCCGTATAGCCAATAGCAAATTGATGAACATCGTGAGGGTGAATTGTTGGAAGATCGATGTGGAGCTGTTGAATTTGTTTTTGAATGGATTCTAATTCTGTCCCTTGTGGTTTGAAATCAGGTCCGTCTGATATGTTAGGACGTGGTCCCTCCAATTTCACTTGTTGAGTTAGATTTGTGGTAGGTATGTACGACATCCTTGAACTGGTCGGGAAAGCATTGTGGCCGCGTATGGTGATCAGAGGCTGTTTGATGATACATTCCTTTTGAAGTCTTAAAATACCTGATCCTTCGATGGCCATTTGGTTGACTGTGTCTTCACATACGACATTGATCGTGGTTTTTTCTTTCAAAGCAAACAGCCATTCATTTGGATTATGAAGTTGAGTCCAGTGTGGGCCATCTCCCATTTGAACAATTTTGCACGTGGGGGATTGTGGTAGGTGGTTGATGAAATCTATCTCACAAGCCCCGAGGGCAGATCCCTTATGATATATGGGATGATGTTGCTTGCATAAGTGTCGACCTCTGGTGATGGTGCGGCATGCCTGGAGACTATGCTCGGTGAGTGGGTAATATTGGTCTCGATGGAGATTCACCACCAAGTATGGGAATGATGGTTGTATGGCTAAGAACGTGTTGTTGATCAATGTCGGAACTGGAATGATGCTAAACAATTCAAAATCATCGAGTGTGCATAAAGGGAGTCTGAGTTTAAAGATGATGTGTTCGGCCGTTGGTCTTCCTTCGATTGTCATTAAATTGTAAAATTGCAAGACGTCATCTATTGTTAGTGGCAGCTTTAATGATGAAGGAAGATGACCTTTGATTGTGGTTAATTCCTGACGCATCTGATCTGGCGTGATCAGTTGTGGACTGATTTTTCCGTTATGAGTATCCACTAGTACGTCTAGGATGACGCCTTGGATTCTTTGAAAATTTTAAGCTGTCAACATGGCTTGCATTGCCAACGTGATGAAGACATTTGATAGTTTCTCCTGATAAATGTCTTGGTGTATGCCATTCATGTCTGCAGAAATCTTGTTGAGATGAATCTCCCAATTCCTGAACTGCTTGTCTATCGTCTCTTGCTTCTTCCGCATGATGTTGATGGTCGCATCAATGATTGAAGTTTGATTCGTGATAAGGGCTACTAAGTGATTCTCGTTTTGCTTGATTTCGTTGATCGTTTTAGACATGGCTTCTGCATATTCAGAGTCTAACACTCCGAACAGGGTATTCGCGATATTACCTATGAAATTTATGGCACCTCTTTTTGCTCTGCCTTTGTTTTCTGTTGGTAATAATAGCTCATTATTTGCTGAGAGTTCCTTAGTTAGAAATTGGAGGTGCTCCATGATTTGTTCACATGCATTCCTCTCAATTATTTGATCACATACGGTTTTAAGTATGCGACTGGAGTTGACGAGTGCATCGAACTCTTTCCAGAAAGGTTGCATGTCGTAATATGCCACCAGGTTCCACTCGCTGGATATTATGTTGGTAGAGCCTAGGCCTTCAAAATAAATGCCTGGCTGCGACTTGAAAGGGGTCGTTTCAACAGGTGCACTTCTAGTTGTCGAGAATGTGAGACAGACAAGGAACAATGAAACGAATGCTGATCCGATGGATCGTCGTTGCCTTTTTCTAGGAGCTGTGTCTGTTAGAGAAGTCTCCCTAGTTTGACTCGATGTCGAATTAATGGAAATTGACCTGCGATGCGGGTTACTTTGATCGCTCGCTGGTCGAGCAGTTCCTTGTGCTTCTATATCATCTATGGTGTTTGAACTGGGCGGTTCGATTTCATCTTCTTCTTGATCCTCGTTCATAGGTAAAGGCGCTAGTTTGTGAATAGCGCGTCGTAGTGTCCCATTTGCAGTGCGTACATCAGCGACGCGTACCAAATTGTCGGGTCCTGTGTATGTTTTCACAATTCGTCCAAGCGGCCATTTGAGGGGTGGAAGATTGTCTTCTTTGATAATCACCATTGTGTTAGGTTGGACATTGTGGCAGCGTTGCTTCCATTTGTACCGTTGCTGTAGTTGATTTAGATATTCGCTAGACCATCTTCTCCAGAACTCCTGTTTGAGATGAGAAACGAGTTTCCAACGGGTGATGATGTTTGAGTGTTGCGGGGTTGCAGTTGCGTCCATTGTGCTCGTCAGAGGCTCCCCAATGAGCAAGTGACCTGGGGTCAATGCTGTTAGATCATTGGGATTCGTCGATAGTGGTGTTATCGGACGTGAATTCAAAATTGCCTCGATTTTAATGACGGTGGTTTCTAATTCTTCATAGGTCAGCGAAGCTGACGTTAACGTTCGCTGCAAGAGATGCTTGGCTGATTTTACAGCTACTTCCCATAGGCCGCCAAAGTGTGGGGCTCGGGGAGGGATTACATGGAAATCAGTGCCGTTTGTGCTGCAAGTTGTTGCTATTTTTCCATCCATCTCTTCACCTTCGAGCATTTTTCGTACTTCTGTGAGTTGGTTTCTGGCGCCCACGAAGTTCGTGGCGTTGTCACAATAAATCTTGCGGCAATGCCCTCGTCGTCCCGTGAACCTTTTGAGTGCTCCAATGAATCCTAGTGTTGTGAGATCACTTACAACTTCTAGATGGGTGGCCTTGGTCGCGAAGCAGCAGAAAACAGCTATGTAACTCTTTTGTGGTCGTTTTCCTCTTATTTTGAAATGCGTCCAAATGGGTCCGCCGAAATCGACCCCAGAGTTCACGAATGGTCTGGCGGGTTGCACACGGTCGGCGGGCAAGTTTCCCATTAATTGCGATAGCATCTTTGGGTTTGCTCTTGTGCAATGAACGCAATGCTGGACAACAGAGCGAGCCAGGATTTTTCCTTTCAGTGGCCAATATTTTTGTCTTGCCATTGCGAGAAGAGTTTGTGGTCCTACATGATGGTTCTCCTTATGTATGTCATTAAGAAGGAGTTTAGTGAACTGATGTCCGTATGGTAGTAGCATAGGGTGCTTAGAATCGAACCCAAGTGTTGATGCTTGTAATCGTCCACCAACTCTCAGGATGTCTCGGTCATCCAGGAATGGAGTTAGACTGCTCAAAGAGCTGTTTTTGCTCACCTCACCATAGCGTTTTATATTTGCAATGTCTTGCATGAAAGGTTGCTCCTGCATTGTTTTTATAATTAACGCTTGAGCTTCATCTAATTCTTTTTCTTTTTCTTCGTATGAGCTATGAAGCGTAAGATATAGGCCATGACACGTTGTAGCTTTCTGAATGAATTCCCATGGTCGATTGCGCTTATGATACTTGTTGAGCTGGGGGTGACTACTGTTGACAAAGCAGTTCGCTTATGTTCGACTGTGTAATCTGTATCATTGCTTCTGTATGGATTGGGCCATATTGATTCTGCTCCGTGTAGAAACATGGGACCGTAAAACCATAATGTTGACCCGCTTAATTTCTCTGGAGCTAGGCCTCTTGACAATACATCCGCTGGGTTCTCCTTGGAATTTACATGGCGCCATTGGGTGGAAGTGGTGACATCTTGAATTCTAGCCACTCGATTGGCCACAAATGTGTGAAACGATGAGAACATGGAGTTTATCCAAGCCAAGACAATTTCGGAATCGCTCCATAAATAGATGTCCTGATTTGCGATGCTCAAATCTGTGCTGATTCTTCGAGACAGGTCAGCTCCCAGTTTTGCTGCGCACAGTTCCAGTCGCGGTAACGTTGTCTGATTTGCAGGGGCTACTCTAGATTTCGCACAGAGTAGTCGAACTGTAATGAGGTCATTCTTATCAACTGATCTCACATATGCAGCAGCTCCATATGCTTTCTCTGATGCATCTACGAATATGTGAATTTGCGTGCACTTCGGAATTCGATGAGAGAAAACATGTCTAGGAAATCTTATGGTATTCAAGGTTTTCAAGCCCTCACGAAACTTGGTCCATGACGTGTATAATTCCTGGGGCAATGCGGCGTCCCAGTCCAGCTTCAAAGTCCATAACTTCTGGAGAAATAGTTTGGCTACTACCACAACTGGAGCCATTATTCCCAACGGGTCATATAAATGGGCTATGTCTGAGTACGCTGTTCTCTTAGTAATCCGTCGGCCATCGATCCAGGACGCCTTTATGCTAAGGTCGTCAGTCTTGGGTAGCCAAATCAGACCAACAGTTTTTATATGCTCCTCCACCTTGTTTGCAAAGTCTAACTGTATTTCTTTATCTTCGTGGGCTATATCACGCATTAAGCGTGGATGGTTTGCGCACCACTTTCGTAACTTAAAGCCGGCTGTGTGCAATGATAATTGTAATTGTCGCTGTGTCTCAATGGCGTCTGAGAGATTGTTTGTTCCCGTGAGAACATCGTCTACATAAAAATCATGTTTCAGCACCTTTGAAGCTAGTGGGTGACTTTCGGCGTGGTCGTCTGCTAATTTCTGTAGACATTTCGTGGCCAGATATGGGGCGCTGGTAGTTCCATACGTGACCGTGTTGAGTTGAAAGCATTTGATGCTCTGGCTGGGATCAGCTCTCCACCAAATCAATTGATATTTTCTGTCAGATTGTACCACATTGACTTGCCGGTACATTTTCTCGATGTCGGCGGTGAATACATATCTTGGCATTCGAAAACGCAATAGGATGGAAAACAGTTCATCTTGTACTATGGGACCCGTGTGTAGGACGTCATTTAGGGATATGTTGGATGATGTTTTGGCTGAAGCGTCGAATACCACTCGGAGTTTCGTCGTGCTACTCTCAGGCTTAGCGATGCAATGTGTGGAAGGAAGTAGTATGGCTTCTCGATTCTAGTTAAGTCGACTTCCTCCATATGTCCTAGCTTTGCGTATTCTTCCATGAAATTGGAATATGCTGTCTTGAGTTCTGAGTCCTTGGAAAGCTTACGTTCCAATGACAGAAACCGTCTATAGGCGATATCCTTTGATTCCCCCAATGCTGTGGGGCTATCTGCAAAAGGCAAACTGACAGAGAAACGGCCGTATTGGTCTCTATAGGTAGTCTGAATGAAGTGTGCTTCACAATTTCTTTCTGCTGTAGTGAAATTGTTCTTATTGGCTCCTTCGGTGTCTTCCAGGCGCCAAAATTTCTCAATCTGCTGATCAAGAGCTTCATCTTCGGTACATATTCCGCACGCTGCTTTATGGGACACCATTAGTTTTGCCTGCTATGGCCCACCCGAAAACTGTATTCTGCATTGTTGGTAGCGTTTCTCCCAATTTGATTTGTCCCACCGACAAGATTGAGTAATAGATCTCTGCACCAATGAGGAGGTCTATTGGGCCCGGCTGGTTAAAGTTCGGGTCCGCTAATCTTATGTTGTGTGGTACTGGCCATGTTGAAGTGTCTATGGATTTTGCTGGTTGTGGTGAAATGATTTTCGGAAGTACATGAGCTTCAATTCTAACAGCAAATCCACTTATTTTCGACTGTAGTAATATGCTAACTCTGCGTTGAGATTGTTGCTTGCGTTGGCCAATGCCTTCAATATATAGTAACTCGGAAACTCCAGATAGATTCAGTTGTTTTGCCATCTTGTCCGTCATGAAGTTAAGCTGGGAGCCGGAATCCAATATGGCTCTGCATTCCACGCATTTGCCCTGGTTATTGACCAGATTTACCATGACTGTGCTAAGAAATATGTAGCCCTTTGGAGCTTGAAGGCTTTTCGTTGTCAACGAGATTGATTTAAGTTGGTCGTCGAATGATGTGGATTGATTTGATGCTGATTGTGCCATCGTACCTGTCATGTAGTTATTCCTGCTAGGCTGCTGTGCTGAGATGGTTGATCTTGGAGGAGGTGTCTCTATATGCAGTAATGTGTTGTGTCGTTTAGAGCATTTTGTGCACGTTCTTGATGGACAAGTGTCGGCCCTGTGTCCGGCCTTGAGGTAATTAACGCAAATGTTTAAATCTTTAATTACGCCGAAGCGTTTGCGTGGCGTTAGTTGAATGAATTTCTGGCAGGCAAAGATTTGATGATTGCCTTTGCACAGAATACATGTTGGTCCAGCCGAGACAGATGTGAAAGACCTGGATATGGTTGTCCTTTTATGAGGATCTTCCATTGATCTACCCTTATTTCCTAGAGCTTCCAAAGACTGAAAGCGCATCTCTAAGAAGTTTTGGAAGCCTTTGAGTGATTGCAATGCTCTGGGCTGAGTGAGAGATTGCTCATAGAGCGTGTGTGTTACTCTGTCCAATTTCTTGACCAATATGTGCAACAACAGTGGATCCCAATGGCTTGTGTTGATTCCTAAATTCTCTAGACCAAGGAGGCATTCTTGCGTTATGTCGTGTAACGCCTTAATTGCAGGCGCACTCTCATAAGTTACTGTTGTTTGTGACAGTAATTTGTTCAACAGTGCAGTTACCAGCAATCTAATGTTCTCGTAACGTTCCTTAATGATCTTCCATGCAGCAGTGTAGTTTGCATCTGAGATAGTAAGATGTCGCACAAGTTTTTCGGCTTCTCCCGATAAGCTGCTCTTTAAGTAGCACATTTTCTGCGAGTCGACCATTGCTTGTTTGTGTACCACTTCGTTGAAGAGGTCGTAAAATGGTCACCACTTCAAATAGTCACCATCGAACTTTGGTAAGACTATTTTCGGAAGCTTCATGATTGAGGTTGCGTTCACCATTGGTGCGGATGCGATGGCGTGCTGACTTAAACCAGCATGCAACTCCAGTAAGACCTTCTGTGTATCCTCCTCTAGAATGAAATATTCTTCAAACTCTGATGTGCTGGGATCTTCAACTGATTCCCATATTGAGTAGTGTAACTGTTGAATATCATCCCAGTATCTCTCAACCGTGCGTATTTTAAGTTGATAGAACTGTTGTGCTTGAGGCTGCTGGGTTGCAGCTGTTATCCCAGTGAGCATTCTGCGCAAGGCATTCATTATTGTTTGCTGCCGTTGCTTTATTTTGGAGATATTATTGCTGGCGTCAAAAGATGTGCTTGTCTTGATGTTACTGCGAGGTTCTTCTACTCGTGGATTTTCTCCAGTTGGCTTCTCTTGTGTTTCTTGTTTTTTGTCATCTGAGGTCGGCTGGTTCCTCTTATCCTCGGCTGTACTACTGGGATTTAGCTTCTTCAGCTCTGTAAGCCTGTCCATGATGTCTCGTCTTGTCTTCTCGTATTTTTGTTTTATGCCGTCATAATAAGCCTTTGCGAAATAGGCATGCTCCAATTTTGCCCCATACACATTTCGAATCTCAGTGTCGACTTCATCAAATTGTTTCCAGAGTTCATCAAGCGTCGTCAACCTTACTTCAAGATACGTTTGGTTATTTCGTGATGAAGTGTCCTTGCCATAATTGCTAGCAATAGCCTTTATGTCTTCTCCTGTATTGTGCTGCTGAACTGCGAGCTCATCTAGACTCATGACTAGTGTTTGCGGGTGGTGATTATCTCTTCGGAAGAAATCACGTCGGGGTCACCAAATGTTGATCTTGGCTCTTTTGCCTCGATATTGCTGTGCAGAACTTAGGGTGTTACACCGTAAGTAGTGTTGTGGGTGCAGCGGCTCTTAAACCAGTACACCAGAAAGCTGTCGGAGTTACAGTGCCTCAAGCAGACTCACTTAAGGTAAATTAAAAGTCTTGGTTCACTGTATCGTAGCAACTAACCAATTCTTTATTGAAATTCGCTTTTTATAATATTACAAAAATGCCTAATTAGCTAAATACCAAAATTCACAAATAACTTACCACAGAATGAAAGAATTTCCCTAGCCACAAAGTTCGCACGCGCATTCCTTCAATTATCTCACCGGTGTCGACTTTCGTCTGGCTTTATCATTTCAGTCAGAATAATTTTGCTGATATGCAAAATAAAATGCAAAAAGATATACAAAGTGAAACCATGTGAAGATCTTAGAATATGAGACTAGCGAAATTCTTGCTGTGATAAGTTTGTACATGTATGTATATGCGTACTATCTAACTATTTTTTTAATGTTATGTTAATATAGAAAATGTAATGATGAACATCCTCCCCCGCGTTGAACGATGAGTTCAACTGTTGAAATCTATGTTGAAATCGGGAACTGGTTTTTCTTCATCTTGATCTGAGGTGCAATCCGCTTGACTGATGTATCGCCTCGGTTGTGGGGTTGGCTTAGTTGGAATCCGGGAACAAATGCGGGATTTGTAAGTCCAAATTATGAAGATGATAATGGCACATACCAATGCCAAACCCGTATAGCCAATAGCAAATTGATGAACATCGTGAGGGTGAATTGTTGGAAGATCGATGTGGAGCTGTTGAATTTGTTTTTGAATGGATTCTAATTCTGTCCCTTGTGGTTTGAAATCAGGTCCGTCTGATATGTTAGGACGTGGTCCCTCCAATTTCACTTGTTGAGTTAGATTTGTGGTAGGTATGTACGACATCCTTGAACTGGTCGGGAAAGCATTGTGGCCGCGTATGGTGATCAGAGGCTGTTTGATGATACATTCCTTTTGAAGTCTTAAAATACCTGATCCTTCGATGGCCATTTGGTTGACTGTGTCTTCACATACGACATTGATCGTGGTTTTTTCTTTCAAAGCAAACAGCCATTCATTTGGATTATGAAGTTGAGTCCAGTGTGGGCCATCTCCCATTTGAACAATTTTGCACGTGGGGGATTGTGGTAGGTGGTTGATGAAATCTATCTCACAAGCCCCGAGGGCAGATCCCTTATGATATATGGGATGATGTTGCTTGCATAAGTGTCGACCTCTGGTGATGGTGCGGCATGCCTGGAGACTATGCTCGGTGAGTGGGTAATATTGGTCTCGATGGAGATTCACCACCAAGTATGGGAATGATGGTTGTATGGCTAAGAACGTGTTGTTGATCAATGTCGGAACTGGAATGATGCTAAACAATTCAAAATCATCGAGTGTGCATAAAGGGAGTCTGAGTTTAAAGATGATGTGTTCGGCCGTTGGTCTTCCTTCGATTGTCATTAAATTGTAAAATTGCAAGACGTCATCTATTGTTAGTGGCAGCTTTAATGATGAAGGAAGATGACCTTTGATTGTGGTTAATTCCTGACGCATCTGATCTGGCGTGATCAGTTGTGGACTGATTTTTCCGTTATGAGTATCCACTAGTACGTCTAGGATGACGCCTTGGATTCTTTGAAAATTTTAAGCTGTCAACATGGCTTGCATTGCCAACGTGATGAAGACATTTGATAGTTTCTCCTGATAAATGTCTTGGTGTATGCCATTCATGTCTGCAGAAATCTTGTTGAGATGAATCTCCCAATTCCTGAACTGCTTGTCTATCGTCTCTTGCTTCTTCCGCATGATGTTGATGGTCGCATCAATGATTGAAGTTTGATTCGTGATAAGGGCTACTAAGTGATTCTCGTTTTGCTTGATTTCGTTGATCGTTTTAGACATGGCTTCTGCATATTCAGAGTCTAACACTCCGAACAGGGTATTCGCGATATTACCTATGAAATTTATGGCACCTCTTTTTGCTCTGCCTTTGTTTTCTGTTGGTAATAATAGCTCATTATTTGCTGAGAGTTCCTTAGTTAGAAATTGGAGGTGCTCCATGATTTGTTCACATGCATTCCTCTCAATTATTTGATCACATACGGTTTTAAGTATGCGACTGGAGTTGACGAGTGCATCGAACTCTTTCCAGAAAGGTTGCATGTCGTAATATGCCACCAGGTTCCACTCGCTGGATATTATGTTGGTAGAGCCTAGGCCTTCAAAATAAATGCCTGGCTGCGACTTGAAAGGGGTCGTTTCAACAGGTGCACTTCTAGTTGTCGAGAATGTGAGACAGACAAGGAACAATGAAACGAATGCTGATCCGATGGATCGTCGTTGCCTTTTTCTAGGAGCTGTGTCTGTTAGAGAAGTCTCCCTAGTTTGACTCGATGTCGAATTAATGGAAATTGACCTGCGATGCGGGTTACTTTGATCGCTCGCTGGTCGAGCAGTTCCTTGTGCTTCTATATCATCTATGGTGTTTGAACTGGGCGGTTCGATTTCATCTTCTTCTTGATCCTCGTTCATAGGTAAAGGCGCTAGTTTGTGAATAGCGCGTCGTAGTGTCCCATTTGCAGTGCGTACATCAGCGACGCGTACCAAATTGTCGGGTCCTGTGTATGTTTTCACAATTCGTCCAAGCGGCCATTTGAGGGGTGGAAGATTGTCTTCTTTGATAATCACCATTGTGTTAGGTTGGACATTGTGGCAGCGTTGCTTCCATTTGTACCGTTGCTGTAGTTGATTTAGATATTCGCTAGACCATCTTCTCCAGAACTCCTGTTTGAGATGAGAAACGAGTTTCCAACGGGTGATGATGTTTGAGTGTTGCGGGGTTGCAGTTGCGTCCATTGTGCTCGTCAGAGGCTCCCCAATGAGCAAGTGACCTGGGGTCAATGCTGTTAGATCATTGGGATTCGTCGATAGTGGTGTTATCGGACGTGAATTCAAAATTGCCTCGATTTTAATGACGGTGGTTTCTAATTCTTCATAGGTCAGCGAAGCTGACGTTAACGTTCGCTGCAAGAGATGCTTGGCTGATTTTACAGCTACTTCCCATAGGCCGCCAAAGTGTGGGGCTCGGGGAGGGATTACATGGAAATCAGTGCCGTTTGTGCTGCAAGTTGTTGCTATTTTTCCATCCATCTCTTCACCTTCGAGCATTTTTCGTACTTCTGTGAGTTGGTTTCTGGCGCCCACGAAGTTCGTGGCGTTGTCACAATAAATCTTGCGGCAATGCCCTCGTCGTCCCGTGAACCTTTTGAGTGCTCCAATGAATCCTAGTGTTGTGAGATCACTTACAACTTCTAGATGGGTGGCCTTGGTCGCGAAGCAGCAGAAAACAGCTATGTAACTCTTTTGTGGTCGTTTTCCTCTTATTTTGAAATGCGTCCAAATGGGTCCGCCGAAATCGACCCCAGAGTTCACGAATGGTCTGGCGGGTTGCACACGGTCGGCGGGCAAGTTTCCCATTAATTGCGATAGCATCTTTGGGTTTGCTCTTGTGCAATGAACGCAATGCTGGACAACAGAGCGAGCCAGGATTTTTCCTTTCAGTGGCCAATATTTTTGTCTTGCCATTGCGAGAAGAGTTTGTGGTCCTACATGATGGTTCTCCTTATGTATGTCATTAAGAAGGAGTTTAGTGAACTGATGTCCGTATGGTAGTAGCATAGGGTGCTTAGAATCGAACCCAAGTGTTGATGCTTGTAATCGTCCACCAACTCTCAGGATGTCTCGGTCATCCAGGAATGGAGTTAGACTGCTCAAAGAGCTGTTTTTGCTCACCTCACCATAGCGTTTTATATTTGCAATGTCTTGCATGAAAGGTTGCTCCTGCATTGTTTTTATAATTAACGCTTGAGCTTCATCTAATTCTTTTTCTTTTTCTTCGTATGAGCTATGAAGCGTAAGATATAGGCCATGACACGTTGTAGCTTTCTGAATGAATTCCCATGGTCGATTGCGCTTATGATACTTGTTGAGCTGGGGGTGACTACTGTTGACAAAGCAGTTCGCTTATGTTCGACTGTGTAATCTGTATCATTGCTTCTGTATGGATTGGGCCATATTGATTCTGCTCCGTGTAGAAACATGGGACCGTAAAACCATAATGTTGACCCGCTTAATTTCTCTGGAGCTAGGCCTCTTGACAATACATCCGCTGGGTTCTCCTTGGAATTTACATGGCGCCATTGGGTGGAAGTGGTGACATCTTGAATTCTAGCCACTCGATTGGCCACAAATGTGTGAAACGATGAGAACATGGAGTTTATCCAAGCCAAGACAATTTCGGAATCGCTCCATAAATAGATGTCCTGATTTGCGATGCTCAAATCTGTGCTGATTCTTCGAGACAGGTCAGCTCCCAGTTTTGCTGCGCACAGTTCCAGTCGCGGTAACGTTGTCTGATTTGCAGGGGCTACTCTAGATTTCGCACAGAGTAGTCGAACTGTAATGAGGTCATTCTTATCAACTGATCTCACATATGCAGCAGCTCCATATGCTTTCTCTGATGCATCTACGAATATGTGAATTTGCGTGCACTTCGGAATTCGATGAGAGAAAACATGTCTAGGAAATCTTATGGTATTCAAGGTTTTCAAGCCCTCACGAAACTTGGTCCATGACGTGTATAATTCCTGGGGCAATGCGGCGTCCCAGTCCAGCTTCAAAGTCCATAACTTCTGGAGAAATAGTTTGGCTACTACCACAACTGGAGCCATTATTCCCAACGGGTCATATAAATGGGCTATGTCTGAGTACGCTGTTCTCTTAGTAATCCGTCGGCCATCGATCCAGGACGCCTTTATGCTAAGGTCGTCAGTCTTGGGTAGCCAAATCAGACCAACAGTTTTTATATGCTCCTCCACCTTGTTTGCAAAGTCTAACTGTATTTCTTTATCTTCGTGGGCTATATCACGCATTAAGCGTGGATGGTTTGCGCACCACTTTCGTAACTTAAAGCCGGCTGTGTGCAATGATAATTGTAATTGTCGCTGTGTCTCAATGGCGTCTGAGAGATTGTTTGTTCCCGTGAGAACATCGTCTACATAAAAATCATGTTTCAGCACCTTTGAAGCTAGTGGGTGACTTTCGGCGTGGTCGTCTGCTAATTTCTGTAGACATTTCGTGGCCAGATATGGGGCGCTGGTAGTTCCATACGTGACCGTGTTGAGTTGAAAGCATTTGATGCTCTGGCTGGGATCAGCTCTCCACCAAATCAATTGATATTTTCTGTCAGATTGTACCACATTGACTTGCCGGTACATTTTCTCGATGTCGGCGGTGAATACATATCTTGGCATTCGAAAACGCAATAGGATGGAAAACAGTTCATCTTGTACTATGGGACCCGTGTGTAGGACGTCATTTAGGGATATGTTGGATGATGTTTTGGCTGAAGCGTCGAATACCACTCGGAGTTTCGTCGTGCTACTCTCAGGCTTAGCGATGCAATGTGTGGAAGGAAGTAGTATGGCTTCTCGATTCTAGTTAAGTCGACTTCCTCCATATGTCCTAGCTTTGCGTATTCTTCCATGAAATTGGAATATGCTGTCTTGAGTTCTGAGTCCTTGGAAAGCTTACGTTCCAATGACAGAAACCGTCTATAGGCGATATCCTTTGATTCCCCCAATGCTGTGGGGCTATCTGCAAAAGGCAAACTGACAGAGAAACGGCCGTATTGGTCTCTATAGGTAGTCTGAATGAAGTGTGCTTCACAATTTCTTTCTGCTGTAGTGAAATTGTTCTTATTGGCTCCTTCGGTGTCTTCCAGGCGCCAAAATTTCTCAATCTGCTGATCAAGAGCTTCATCTTCGGTACATATTCCGCACGCTGCTTTACTCTGTGGGACACCATTAGTTTTGCCTGCTATGGCCCACCCGAAAACTGTATTCTGCATTGTTGGTAGCGTTTCTCCCAATTTGATTTGTCCCACCGACAAGATTGAGTAATAGATCTCTGCACCAATGAGGAGGTCTATTGGGCCCGGCTGGTTAAAGTTCGGGTCCGCTAATCTTATGTTGTGTGGTACTGGCCATGTTGAAGTGTCTATGGATTTTGCTGGTTGTGGTGAAATGATTTTCGGAAGTACATGAGCTTCAATTCTAACAGCAAATCCACTTATTTTCGACTGTAGTAATATGCTAACTCTGCGTTGAGATTGTTGCTTGCGTTGGCCAATGCCTTCAATATATAGTAACTCGGAAACTCCAGATAGATTCAGTTGTTTTGCCATCTTGTCCGTCATGAAGTTAAGCTGGGAGCCGGAATCCAATATGGCTCTGCATTCCACGCATTTGCCCTGGTTATTGACCAGATTTACCATGACTGTGCTAAGAAATATGTAGCCCTTTGGAGCTTGAAGGCTTTTCGTTGTCAACGAGATTGATTTAAGTTGGTCGTCGAATGATGTGGATTGATTTGATGCTGATTGTGCCATCGTACCTGTCATGTAGTTATTCCTGCTAGGCTGCTGTGCTGAGATGGTTGATCTTGGAGGAGGTGTCTCTATATGCAGTAATGTGTTGTGTCGTTTAGAGCATTTTGTGCACGTTCTTGATGGACAAGTGTCGGCCCTGTGTCCGGCCTTGAGGTAATTAACGCAAATGTTTAAATCTTTAATTACGCCGAAGCGTTTGCGTGGCGTTAGTTGAATGAATTTCTGGCAGGCAAAGATTTGATGATTGCCTTTGCACAGAATACATGTTGGTCCAGCCGAGACAGATGTGAAAGACCTGGATATGGTTGTCCTTTTATGAGGATCTTCCATTGATCTACCCTTATTTCCTAGAGCTTCCAAAGACTGAAAGCGCATCTCTAAGAAGTTTTGGAAGCCTTTGAGTGATTGCAATGCTCTGGGCTGAGTGAGAGATTGCTCATAGAGCGTGTGTGTTACTCTGTCCAATTTCTTGACCAATATGTGCAACAACAGTGGATCCCAATGGCTTGTGTTGATTCCTAAATTCTCTAGACCAAGGAGGCATTCTTGCGTTATGTCGTGTAACGCCTTAATTGCAGGCGCACTCTCATAAGTTACTGTTGTTTGTGACAGTAATTTGTTCAACAGTGCAGTTACCAGCAATCTAATGTTCTCGTAACGTTCCTTAATGATCTTCCATGCAGCAGTGTAGTTTGCATCTGAGATAGTAAGATGTCGCACAAGTTTTTCGGCTTCTCCCGATAAGCTGCTCTTTAAGTAGCACATTTTCTGCGAGTCGACCATTGCTTGTTTGTGTACCACTTCGTTGAAGAGGTCGTAAAATGGTCACCACTTCAAATAGTCACCATCGAACTTTGGTAAGACTATTTTCGGAAGCTTCATGATTGAGGTTGCGTTCACCATTGGTGCGGATGCGATGGCGTGCTGACTTAAACCAGCATGCAACTCCAGTAAGACCTTCTGTGTATCCTCCTCTAGAATGAAATATTCTTCAAACTCTGATGTGCTGGGATCTTCAACTGATTCCCATATTGAGTAGTGTAACTGTTGAATATCATCCCAGTATCTCTCAACCGTGCGTATTTTAAGTTGATAGAACTGTTGTGCTTGAGGCTGCTGGGTTGCAGCTGTTATCCCAGTGAGCATTCTGCGCAAGGCATTCATTATTGTTTGCTGCCGTTGCTTTATTTTGGAGATATTATTGCTGGCGTCAAAAGATGTGCTTGTCTTGATGTTACTGCGAGGTTCTTCTACTCGTGGATTTTCTCCAGTTGGCTTCTCTTGTGTTTCTTGTTTTTTGTCATCTGAGGTCGGCTGGTTCCTCTTATCCTCGGCTGTACTACTGGGATTTAGCTTCTTCAGCTCTGTAAGCCTGTCCATGATGTCTCGTCTTGTCTTCTCGTATTTTTGTTTTATGCCGTCATAATAAGCCTTTGCGAAATAGGCATGCTCCAATTTTGCCCCATACACATTTCGAATCTCAGTGTCGACTTCATCAAATTGTTTCCAGAGTTCATCAAGCGTCGTCAACCTTACTTCAAGATACGTTTGGTTCTTTCGTGATGAAGTGTCCTTGCCATAATTGCTAGCAATAGCCTTTATGTCTTCTCCTGTATTGTGCTGCTGAACTGCGAGCTCATCTAGACTCATGACTAGTGTTTGCGGGTGGTGATTATCTCTTCGGAAGAAATCACGTCGGGGTCACCAAATGTTGATCTTGGCTCTTTTGCCTCGATATTGCTGTGCAGAACTTAGGGTGTTACACCGTAAGTAGTGTTGTGGGTGCAGCGGCTCTTAAACCAGTACACCAGAAAGCTGTCGGAGTTACAGTGCCTCAAGCAGACTCACTTAAGGTAAATTAAAAGTCTTGGTTCACTGTATCGTAGCAACTAACCAATTCTTTATTGAAATTCGCTTTTTATAATATTACAAAAATGCCTAATTAGCTAAATACCAAAATTCACAAATAACTTACCACAGAATGAAAGAATTTCCCTAGCCACAAAGTTCGCACGCGCATTCCTTCAATTATCTCACCGGTGTCGACTTTCGTCTGGCTTTATCATTTCAGTCAGAATAATTTTGCTGATATGCAAAATAAAATGCAAAAAGATATACAAAGTGAAACCATGTGAAGATCTTAGAATATGAGACTAGCGAAATTCTTGCTGTGATAAGTTTGTACATGTATGTATATGCGTACTATCTAACTATTTTTTTAATGTTATGTTAATATAGAAAATGTAATGATGAACACCGGGGTTTCTTTTGCAGTGGACCAATTGCTGCAGGCTTGACAGAATGAAGACTTGACCACCAAATCTACAATTTTGTGCGTGTATTTCCCAATCAACGTTGCGGTACCGAATAACGAAGAAAAACCTGGTTTCTTCCAGGATGCGTCACCAGATACACTCAAATGCGTTTCTTCATTTCCTGCCTCCATGTTTTTCTGCTTCTCTTCATGAACTGCCTTTCGTTGAATAATTTCGAATGTGCTCTTCGCTGCCTGATGTAGGTTGCTGATAAATGTGTAATACATGCTATGTCCAAAGGCGGTAGATAATTCCATCAACGAACAGAAAAGGTTCATTGAACGTAGCCCAGTTCCTAAAATCCGCATCACAAACATGAATCGACGATTTATTTCGTAGGGCTAGAAGAGACATGGTGTTGCTGCTTGAACTTTCACGTGAGAAGTAACATAAAACTAAGTCATTTTCACGGCAGAAGTGCTAGCAAAAGCATTCTCGTTCTACATTTTCTCTGCATCGTATGTTAATTTCGTCTTCCGTGGACGATTTGGGTGGACACCACCCTGTGATTTCCGAGTGTTCGGCATTTTTGAGACACTGTTACTGTTTACAATCGTCGCACAACTGAGAACACGTAGTATATATGAATTTGTTTTGAGAATTCCTGAATTCTCTATTCCACTTATTAATTCTCCGGCATTTTGCAAGTGGAAAAGTAAGACAGTATTGTCAGCTTCTGTTGTGTTTTGCGAAGGTACCTAGATACCTAAGAATTTTCAAATTATCCGCATATCGCATATCCTGGCTATATTTACAAAAACAAATTATGGAAATCCATCCAATGCTTACAGAGAAATATGGATATAGGTGTCTCAAGGTACATACTCGCTAAAAATTTTAAATCAGCCGAAAATGATCAATTTGGTCGTCTTACAGTACAGAAGAGATGCTATAAAGCTGGTATGTAGGATGAAGTCGGATTTACATTTTGTCCCCTAATTAGATATGTAATTAGTTTTTGAGTCCGATAAATGGTTTCGGAGATAACTGTAAAAGAAGTGAATCAGTTCTTTTTAAGGTTAAAAGTGGCCGTTTTTTAGACAAAAATGGGCATATTTTCAACTCATCATTGTGAAGAACTGGTAAGTCCTGGAAATTCACTTCCCACGAGAAAAATTTTCACGACAAAGTACCCATTGATGTGAAAGAAAGAACGAAATAAATACATGCAAAATGCAGGAACTGGGGTGTATATGACACACGTGTAAAATAGCCGTTTTTAGGCGGTAAAAATTTCCCGCCCAACTTCCCTCTATCATACTTCTGATACCACATACATTTCTCTCTTTATCTCCATTCTCGTTATAAAAAAAAACTACCCCTTACATCCCTCAAAACCTACCCTACAAGAAAAAATCTCAATTTGTCTCGACGTCAGAGGTAATAGATCCATGTACCTTCACTAAAAAGAAAAAACAACCCTCTACACCAGGGGTCGGCAACCTTTGTGGAGTTATGAGCCATTTTTTTCCCGATGTCATAAATATTTTTTTTAAAGAGCCACATATAAGAAGCTTTGTTTCAACTGCCTATGTCTCGGGCATTCATATTCATTTTCATAATTGTCACATCTCTGCTCGTTGTAAACATTGCGCGGTCAAACACATCATAGTATGTACATCAACCTCGTACTGATGCATCATGACGCATGTCACTTGAAAATGGAAATGCGCACGCGGGTATCTTACCACATCCTAATAGTTCACAAAATTGTTCCGCTACTGCTCATACTTTGGTTAATTCTTCTATAACGAATGTATCAGTATTATTAGCGACAGCTAAGATACGAATTCAAACCAAATCTGGATCGTTTAAAACTATTAAAGCACTATTGGACCAAGGGTTAGAATCCACATTTATTTCTTAAACATTAGTGCAGTCTTTAAATCTTCCACGTCAACGCGTCAATGTACTCATCTTGGGCATTGGAGGTTGTAGAGCTGGACTAGCAAATTTTAAAGTATTTACATCTTGCCCACCAATGGTCAAAATCGTTCATTTGGTGCTAATGCACTTGTGCTTCCTAATTTAAGTACACTTTTCCCGACTACTTCATTAACAGCTGGAAAATGGCCACACATCCATGATTTACAACTGGCTGATCCTCAATTTGCTATTCCCTCACCTATTGATGTCATAATTGACGCTGACACTTATGCACAGATAATATTAGATGGAATACGTCATGGACTCCAGGTACTCCAGTAGCACAACGTATACACTTAGGTTGGATACTTTCAGGACCTGTGAAGAATAAAGCCAATAAACCTTGTACATGTGCCAATATATTTCATCTTCAAGTGGGTGATGATATAAATACAACTCTACTCCGATTTTGGGAGATTGAGGAAGCTCCCACTCAGTTTTTCTTGAAGCCAGAAGAAGCTGAGTCTGAAGACTTTTTTCAACAAACAGTCAAACGAAATTCAACTGGAAGATACATTGTACGCCTGCCAATGAAATCTGATGCTTCCCTCCCCGGAGCTACACGAGCAGGCGCAGTATCATCTTTATTGATAATGGAGAAAAGATTTGGTACAAACACATACCTACGAGCTCAATACAACCAGTTTTTAGAAGAATATTTAAATCTAGGTCACATGAAATTAATCACTGAAGGCAAAGTTACCCTGGAGGGTCATAAACACTATTATCTGCCACATTATGCAGTAATTAATCCAAGCAGCATTACTACTAAATTGCGAGTCGTTTTTAACGGCTCTTATAGATCAACCAACGGAATATATTTGAATGATTGTCTTCACATTGGTCTAAAATTACAACAGGATATTTCCTCTTTAATTTTACGCTGGCGTATGTATCCAGTTGTTTACACATCTGATATAGAGAAGATGTATCATCAGATACTTGTGGATGATAAGGATACTGAGTTGTAACGCATTGTTTGGCAGTTCGATACATCTACGCCCATCAAAGATTACAAGCTCCTAACAGTTACTTATGGAACATCGTCAGCTCCATTTCTTGCTTGCAGGACATTAAAGCAATTAGCTGATGATCATCGATTGGATAATCCAGTTGCATCTCATATATTAACGACTCAATGTTACGTAGATGGTGTCTTATTTGGAGCATATGATATTGCATCTGCAAATGAAGCAAGTGTTAAACTTAATCATCTGTTACAATCAGCTGGGTTTACTCTTCGAAAGTGGTGAGCAAATGAAGAGGATCTTTTACGCGATATCTCTGAGTCGGATCGAGATATTTCAACATCGCTTCGTGTGTTCTCTGATACTGAGACAAAAGCCATAGGAATTCATTGGCAACCCTCAACTGACTCTTTCCGCTTCGTAATGCACTTAAATATAATTTCTTATAAGTACACCAAGCGTAAAGTGCTGTCCGATATAAGTAAGCTTTTTGATCCATTAGGCTGGCTTGCCCCAGTTATCATCGTCGGAAAAGTCTTCATACAAAAGCTTTCGTTGACTGGACTCGACTGGGACGATACTTTGCCTCCAGACATGTTGGCTGAATGGCAAAACTACCGGAAACATCTTCAGGATCTCGAAAATATTTCTATTCATCGTTGGCTCGGAACATCTTGAATAAATTCTGCTCTTGAGCTTCATGGGTTCTCCGATGCGTCAACAGTAGCCTACTCAGCAGTTGTATATTTACGAATATTGCACGATCCTGGTTCTGCTCATGTAAGCTTAGTAGCAAGCAAAATAAAAAGAGCCCCATTAAAAGTCGTTTCGGTACCTCGCCTAGAACTTTGTGGTGCTGTATTGCTCACAAAGCTGATGCGATCTATACGAGATGCAATGAATTTAAAGTCCGTTCCAATTTACTTATGGACTGATTCTACAGTCGTGCTTACTTGGGTTAAAGGACTTCCATCAAAATGAAAAACATTCATCTCTAATCGCGTATCTGAAATACAAACAACACTTCCAGATTCTCGTTTCTACTATGTTTATACTCATGATAACCCTGCGGACTGCGCATCACGGGGAATAACACCAACTGAACTACTACATCATCCATTATGGTGGAATGGACCTAGCTGGCTCAAGAATCACTCTTCTGCTTGGCCTACTGAAACACCAGAGAAACCTGAAATTCTTATTCTAGAAGAAAAGACTATAACATGCCATACCACCCATACATCAAAACCATGGAATCTTCTCGTAAGATATTCCTCGTTGCAAAAATTATTAAGAGTTACTGCCTGGATGCTTCTATTTATTCAAAAATGCAGGAATAACCGTCGAATACAAGTGGTACATCTAGCTCCTTCTGACATTGAACATGCTCTCATATTGTGGATAATATACGTCCTAAACATGACATATCATGATGAAATTCGCACACTATCAAAAAGACAATCATTACTTCGCAAGAGCACGCTTCTATCGCTTAATCCCATCGTCGATGAATCCCAGGTGCTACGTGTTGGTGGACGGCTGAAAAATGCATTCATATCGTATTCTGAAGCTCATCCAATCATTCATCCTCCAGATTCCTATTTGCGCAGCTTACACTGCAGCATATAAGAACGCGATTTTGGATTATAAATGGTAGAAATCAAGTTCGATCATACATTCATCGCTGTATGAAATGCATTAGATTTTAACGTAATAACAAGAACTAAATGATGGGTAATCTTCCGCATCCACGAGTTAATCCGAGTAAACCACTCGACCACACTGGCTTTGATTATGTAGGCCCTTTTAGTATCACAGCTATCAAATATAGATGTGCAAAGTCCTTTAAAGCGTATATTGCTCTATTTATTTGCTTTTCTACCCGCCCTATTCACATCGAGCTTGTATCTCAGCTAACTTCTGAAGCCTTTATTGCTGCCCTCCGACGTTTTATTTCACGAACGGGTCACTGTGCACACATATACAGCGACAATGCAACGAACTTTGTTGGCGCTGATGTAATACTTCGGAAGCAATTTCAGGAAGCTCTGAATCAGTGTGAAGAACCGCTTCGTCAAGCTCTAGTCAAAGATAACATAGAATGGCATTTCATACCTCCGTCTTCCACATATGTTGGAGGACTTTGGGAAGCTGGAGTTAAGTCGATGAAACACCATCTTCGTCGAATTCTCGGATCTACAATCTTATCCATTGAAGAAATGCTTACTCTTCTCGCGCAAGTGGAAGCGTGCCTTAACTCCAGGCCACTATGCGCTCTAACAGATGATCCTAATGACACTGCAGCTCTTACACCAGGCCAGTTTTTAATGGGAAGTGCGCCCCTTACGTCTCCATAACCGACCTCTCTTGGTACATCCTTAAGCCAACGCTCACGTTGGAAGCTCATTCAAACTCATCTTCAGCAATTTTGGTCGATATGGCAAAAGGACTATTTGCTCCAATTTAAACAAAGACGAAAATGGTAACAACAACAACCATCAATTAATGTCAATGATCTAGTCCTCGTCAAAGATGATAACTAATCACCATGTAAATGGATGCTTGTTAGAGTAGCAGAAGCCTATCCGGGCTCAGATGGCATTACCAGTGTTGTTTTACTTAAATATCACAACGGACATATTAAGCGCCATGTCAATAAACTATGTGTCCTTCCTCAGCAAAGATAATATTTCTCTCTTTTATCTCCTAGCTCTTCAAAGCCATAATACTTCATGGCGAGCGGAGGCTACTCTTTCGTACTTTCCTTTTCGCTGTACTGCGAGGCGGGTGGAATGCTCAAATCATCAAAAGCTTGAGTGCATAACTACCAACAACAAACATCTCCTCCAGCTGATGATATAATTTTATATACGTCCCTGAGGTACAACTACAAAATTACTATTCAGATAATCACTGTGTATAACTTTATTTAAGTAGGCTGAAATAGTTTTGTCTATCTATTGTTTTTGTTTAATGTGATTTTTCCTTTGTATTCTATTGCATTGAGTTGTTCGGTACATATATTTATCAGTCTTGTTTAATTGTATAATAAAAGTTTTATAACGTGGTTTAAAAATATTTGTTTTCTTAAACCGCTTAAATCTAGTAAATCCTTACATCCTTATAATTTCTAAACATGGTCCTTCGAAGTCGGATAAAGGATTTAAAATAAAAATTAAGTGCTGTGCTTTTACAAAAATCTTTCTTGTGACAAGATTCATATAAGATTTCTGTTCTATGTATTAAAGTGAAACAAATTAAAAAACAATAACTGTGAACTTAGTTGGTGCTGCTGGTGAGGGTAGTGCTATAGTGTCTAGTATATTACGTAATACCTCAGAAGGCTAGAATCGGCACGAGGTATCATAAGTCAATATTCGTATATGCATCCTCATCCTCATCAGATTATTTCATGATCGGCTAAGGCATAGTGGTCATACAAGAGTCACTCGACAGTCATACCACAAAAAACTAGGTTATCAGTGAATAATACAACTCTATATTGGTCTTCATCTAGCATACATAAACAATAGTACGATTATAAATTCGGTTAGTCTCTCTAGTCATTTTATGCAATTAAGGATATATCATTCAATATGGATAAAATATTAAGGGGAGGTTACTGTCGAGAGGCATGAAAAATGCATGAACCTTGAACATTCTTTTTTTACATAAAATGAATACTTTTGGAAATGGGTTTTTACGTATTTTATTCTTCTATCAATGGAGAGCAAATTCCAATTTTATTTACAAAAAAAGAAATTCAAAATGCCGGCTCCAGCTCTCATCAAACAAAGCCGTGCACGGCGTGTTTTGGTTTGCGCGGGGCGCTCCACAGCTCTGCATGTTCATCTGAAACAAACAGCGTTGACAATTATTAAACTAGATAAAATTTAGGGGGCCTTACCGGTTTTCGTTTTCTGAATAACGAAATACCAGCCGTTTGGAAAAAAAAACAGTTTTTTGCACAGTTTTGTTTTTTGCTTCAACGGACAAAAAATATTTCTAAATTAATTTTTGACAAAAATCGTTTCCGTATGGCCCCGCAAATTGAATTTCCTTTCCATTACGCAGAGATTCTTGTGAATTGGTTCATCCGTTGAAGCTGTAGAGCGCCCCGCGCGCTGAAAAATGTTCTTCCCAGAAAAACGCATTTAAAGTTTAAGTGTGAGTGATTAAAAAAAACCAATTTGTTTTTTTTTTGCATAAATTACATCCAAATATAGTGCAGAATATGTGGGTAAAGCGATTTTCCTATATTCGGATTCGTTCGGAAATTACAGCGTTTAACAGTGGAGATCGCGTTCCAGCATCAGACCACTTCTCTTGCGCTTCGGGTTCTTACATGAGCCCTTTTAATACAAACTCAGGTATAAATGCGCAATATAGAGGCCGTTATATCTCTAAACTCATTTTCTATTTCTAATATAAAACGTTAGTTCCACCCAGAGTATTCGAATTTTATTGGTGATATCGTAATTGAATTTTAAACGCGTTTTTCTCACAACTACGTTTTTCTAACTCAAAAACGGTTTGACCGATTGCTTTGAAATTTTAATGGTAGATTCGGCACAGGTATAGTCATAGAGTAAACTGAAATAACGCAACTCCAGTTTTTTTTTTGTAACAAAATAATCGAAAAATCACGAAATTTGAAAATTAATTTTCAAAAAAATTTCATTTATTAAATTTTCAATATTTTCGAATAATTCTAGTTCATTCGATAGCTACAGCTTTGTAGATTGAAACGCCGTGGTTTTTCGATTTCAAATAAGCCAATCAGCCGGAATCATGGAGAACGTCGACAAACCTTTTTCCGACACGGGTGCCTTTTTAGTAGTGTAACACACATTGTGATAAAGATTTGGATCTGAAATTATTCTGACTTACTGTTGAAATGTCAATAAATATATAGTATACAATTCAAACTTCTATCTTTTTATTTTTCGTGAAAAAAAATACCAAAGAAAGCTAAAACACCGGCCGTCACACGGGGTGACCCCCTTGACATTATAAAAAATCTCTGAAAACTTATATTTAATTAATCAGCTATTCCAGCACCATACAGAGGCCTTTCCTCTTTCTCTAAGAATTGATTGTGCATAGTCGGACATGTTTCCCTCTGCCGCCGCCACGCGCTTCCTGTCAGTCAGCTCCGCGCAGTTCCTGCTGTTCGGCCCGAGGATGATCCCTAGGGTACTCATTGTTTTCAAAATGGATGAGTAGCCTTCATTGAAGATCCCGGCAGCTATATATGCGCTACTTCGATCGTCTTCGCACCGCAATGAAGGTGTTTGGGAACCAGTTACCATACGCACATGTTGAAGCACTCATTGTCATTTTGTGTGTTTCGACCGGTGCATCCTTGCAATAAATCTTCACTGGAAAGAGCCACGTACACTGGTCGAATGGTTTCTTAAACTGTTTCATGAAGTGCAGGTTCATGGTGGAAGTCAGTGAGTTGACCTGTAGCTTCTGCGACGCACCACTTGCACCAACTGTTTCCTCCTGGCGGTCAGTTTTCATGTTGAGGTTTGTCATCCGTCGAAGATTTATGGTGGAAAGTTGCCCACACAGCCTTTTTCATTTCGTCTACCGAGTTAGAGTGCCTTCTGAAAGCTAGTCCATAATATAATGTGAGGTCTTTTATGAATTTGTCGGTCAACTTGCCTCTGCCCTTGCCTCCGACCCCTCTTTTTTCTTTTTAATTGACATCGCGCAGTCGAGTGCCCATCCGCTTTCGCACATGACCTATACATTGTTTCTTCTGTACAGTGAGGTCACTATATAGATCACTATCAATCAGAGCACGGAAGGTTTTAGTATCTCCATCGCCAATGTACGTAGCATATTTTACGCCCAGCAGCTCTTCGGAGCGAGAGAACATTTCTACCGTACCATCAACTTCCATCTTAACAGCACTACCGGAATGATTTATGCTGTAAATTTCTTTGTGAGTCTCGTACCAAGTATCATATTCCGGGGTTTCTTTTGCAGTGGACCAATTGCTGCAGGCTTGACAGAATGAAGACTTGACCACCAAATCTACAATTTTGTGCGTGTATTTCCCAATCAACGTTGCGGTACCGAATAACGAAGAAAAACCTGGTTTCTTCCAGGATGCGTCACCAGATACACTCAAATGCGTTTCTTCATTTCCTGCCTCCATGTTTTTCTGCTTCTCTTCATGAACTGCCTTTCGTTGAATAATTTCGAATGTGCTCTTCGCTGCCTGATGTAGGTTGCTGATAAATGTGTAATACATGCTATGTCCAAAGGCGGTAGATAATTCCATCAACGAACAGAAAAGGTTCATTGAACGTAGCCCAGTTCCTAAAATCCGCATCACAAACATGAATCGACGATTTATTTCGTAGGGCTAGAAAAGACATGGCGTTGCTGCTTGCACTTTCACGTGAGAAGTAACATAAAACTAAGTCCACGTTCATACATGCGGGTAAATTTTACATTCCCGTCACATTCTTTACACTTCAGACACAGAGACAAGAAGTTGAACACAGTTATAAAATCGATAATAACGTTATTATGGCCAACGTCGACTTCGATGTCATCATAATTCGCTTCCTTCATTTTCACGGCAGAAGTGCTAGCAAAAGCATTCTCGTTCTACATTTTTCTCTGCATCGTATGTTAATTTCGTCTTCCGTGGACGATTTGGGTGGACACCACCCTGTGATTTCCGAGTGTTCGGCATTTTTGAGACACTGTTACTGTTTACAATCGTCGCACAACTGAGAACACGTAGTATATATGAATTTGTCAGCTTCTGTTGTGTTTTGCGAAGGTACCTAGATACCTAAGAATTTTCAAATTATCCGCATATCGCATATCCTGGCTATATTTACAAAAACAAATTATGGAAATCCATCCAATGCTTACAGAGAAATATGGATATAGGTGTCTCAAGGTACATACTCGCTAAAAATTTTAAATCAGCCGAAAATGATCAATTTGGTCGTCTTACAGTACAGAAGAGATGCTATAAAGCTGGTATGTAGGATGAAGTCGGATTTACATTTTGTCCCCTAATTAGATATGTAATTAGTTTTTGAGTCCGATAAATGGTTTCGGAGATAACTGTAAAAGAAGTGAATCAGTTCTTTTTAAGGTTAAAAGTGGCCGTTTTTTAGACAAAAATGGGCATATTTTCAACTCATCATTGTGAAGAACTGGTAAGTCCTGGAAATTCACTTCCCACGAGAAAAATTTTCACGACAAAGTACCCATTGATGTGAAAGAAAGAACGAAATAAATACATGCAAAATGCAGGAACTGGGGTGTATATGACCCACGTGTAAAATAGCTGTTTTTAGGCGGTAAAAATTTCCCGCCCAACTTCCCTCTATCATACTTCTGATACCACATACATTTCTCTCTTTATCTCCATTCTCGTTATAACAAACAAACTACCCCTTACATCCCTCAAAACCAACCCAACAAGAAAAAATCTCAATTTGTCTCGACGTCAGAGGTAATAGACCCATGTACCTTCACTAAAAAGAAAACACAACCCTCTACACCAGGGGTCGGCAACCTTTGTGGAGTTATGAGCCATTTTTTTCCCGATGTCATAAATATTTTTTTTAAAGAGCCACATATAAGAAGCTTTGTTTCAACTGCCTATGTCTCGGGCATTCATATTCATTTTCATAATTGTCACATCTCTGCTCGTTGTAAACATTGCGCGGTCAAACACATCATAGTATGTTACATCAACCTCGTACTGATGCATCATGACGCATGTCACTTGAAAATGGAAATGCGCACGCGGGTATCTTACCACATCCTAATAGTTCACAAAATTGTTCCGCTACTGCTCATACTTTGGTTAATTCTTCTATAACGAATGTATCAGTATTATTAGCGACAGCTAAGATACGAATTCAAACCAAATCTGGATCGTTTAAAACTATTAAAGCACTATTGGACCAAGGGTTAGAATCCACATTTATCTCTTAAACATTAGTGCAGTCTTTAAATCTTCCACGTCAACGCGTCAATGTACTCATCTTGGGCATTGGAGGTTGTAGAGCTGGACTAGCAAATTTTAAAGTATTTACATCTTGCCCACCAATGGTCAAAATCGTTCATTTGGTGCTAATGCACTTGTGCTTCCTAATTTAAGTACACTTTTCCCGACTACTTCATTAACAGCTGGAAAATAGCCACACATCCACGATTTACAACTGGCTGATCCTCAATTTGCTATTCCCTCACCTATTGATGTCATAATTGACGCTGACACTTATGCACAGATAATATTAGATGGAATACGTCATGGACTCCAGGTACTCCAGTAGCACAACGTATACACTTAGGTTGGATACTTTCAGGACCTGTGAGGAATAAAGCCAATAAACCTTGTACATGTGCCAATATATTTCATCTTCAAGTGGGTGATGATATAAATACAACTCTACTCCGATTTTGGGAGATTGAGGAAGCTCCCACTCAGTTTTTCTTGAAGCCAGAAGAAGCTGAGTCTGAAGACTTTTTTCAACAAACAGTCAAACGAAATTCAACTGGAAGATACATTGTACGCCTGCCAATGAAATCTGATGCTTCCCTCCCCGGAGCTACACGAGCAGGCGCAGTATCATCTTTATTGATAATGGAGAAAAGATTTGCTACAAACACATACCTACGAGCTCAATACAACCAGTTTTTAGAAGAATATTTAAATCTAGGTCACATGAAATTAATCACTGAAGGCAAAGTTACCCTGGAGGGTCATAAACACTATTATCTGCCACATTATGCAGTAATTAATCCAAGCAGCATTACTACTAAATTGCGAGTCGTTTTTAACGGCTCTTATAGATCAACCAACGGAATATATTTGAATGATTGTCTTCACATTGGTCTAAAATTACAACAGGATATTTCCTCTTTAATTTTACGCTGGCGTATGTATCCAGTTGTTTACACATCTGATATAGAGAAGATGTATCATCAGATACTTGTGGATGATAATAGACCAAGAGCCCGCAGTAAATTTTTGGTGTGAAATATAACCAAAAAATTTATGCATACGTATTAAGTTATAGGAAAGGCAATGTCAAAAACAATCGTCTGGCAGGAAATCTCCGCGGCCTAAGTGAGTAATAGTATGTTGAAAACACCCTTTTTTCAAAATTGAAATACTTATTATAACCACTTAATGCACGTCTTAAAAAACAGAGAGGTTTTCCTTGACCACAAATATGTAGGTCCAAGACGGTTTGCGTGCGGCTAACCCTTGCCAGACGAAAGTAAAAGTACTGAAAATTTCGGATTTTCCAATATTCTATATAACCACATGAAATTCGGCTCAGAAGCAGAGCTAATATCCCTGAGCACAAATATGCAGGCCCAAGACGGTTTGCGCGCGGCTAACCCCTTGCCAGACGAAGTTAAAGTACTGAAAATTTCGGATTTTCCAATATTCTATATAACCACATGAAATTCGGCTCAGAACCAGAGCTAATATCCGTGAGCACAAATATGCAGGTCCAAGACGGTTTGCGCGCGGCTAACCCTTTGCCAGACGAAGTTAAAGTACTGAAAATTTCGGATTTTCCAATATTCTATATAACCACATGAAATTCGGCTCAGAAGCAGAGCTAATATCCCTGAGCACAAATATGCAGGTCCAAGACGGTTTGCGCTTGGCTAACCCCTTGCCAGACGAAATTAAAGTACTGAAAATTTCGGAAAGTACTGACAAATATCAAACAAATCTTACAATTTCCATCATTTGTGTTTTACTTTTAGAAATCGTTTTTTTTTTTTTTTTTTCAATTTATACTTTGAATTCAAGTATCACTTTCAGATTCACTGTCATCTGATGAATCACAAGTGAGCAGATCGTTTTCGTTTTCTTCAGTTACATCAACTTTAAGGATATCTTGCAGTCTTTCAGGTGTGGCATTTCCCTCGAACCAATTAATTTTCAACTTATTTTCTGCTAACACCCAACCACTTTCTGTTGGTGATAATTTAATTTCTTCATTTTTCACCGCATTCTTCCCTATACAACATATATAATTGCTTCTGTATATTTGTTGCAACAGAACTGCTTTGTTTGGGGGTAGAAGACTTCCTTCGAAACCTATAATAAACAAAATTATAAGCAGTTTCCTGACATTTCCAAAGGTTCACAGAGAATTCACTACTTATCTATAAAGGTAAAGTAGAGATTGAGCTTATGAGATGGTAAAGGTATGGTGACAAGAAATATTAGTGTGAATGTAGCAGTGAATCTCATGAACCTTTTGCAAAAAAATATCACTTACTTCGGATGTTTCTAAAAACTCTTTCTGATGTAGGCTTGCACGATTTGTAAAAAATTTCATATCGGGCTTCGTCAACCATTACAGCTTTTGTCCGGTATATACTACAGACGAAATTTTCTAATAATGTATAATCTTCTTCATTAAGATCTACTTCGTTTCCAAATTTAGAAAATGTCAACTGCAATTCTGGTCTACTTTGCAAAATTTTAAAAGGTTTTATTTTACCTTTCTTGAAAAAAGAGGGAGTATAGTCACATCCTGTAAAGCTGTAAAATGCAGGTAGAGCTGCGCAAAGTGTTTGTCCCAATTCTTGGTAAATTAAATTAACATCAATATACCTAAGAGTGTTTTTAGACAGAGTTCCTACTTCGATCCATACTTTTATATTATTTTTAAGGTTAGGCAGATTGTAAAGCACTATTATGAGTACATCTGTATCCGTAGACTTAATGACAACTGAGCTGTCTCTCTGTAAAAAGGATAAATGCAACATCATACGAGTATCTGCCTCTTCTTGAGAACTTTTTAGCTCTCCAACGTCTTCTCGAATTATATTATCGCCGTTAGTCTTAAAAAGAAAGCACTTAGACTCATTTGTGACGTAAATTTCTTTTTCGTTTATATGAGAACAGTATTCGTTTTGTTGCCATTCTTGTACTAAGAATTCATTAAGTCTTTTTTTAAAAGAGTTGTTTCTTAAAGCTCTAATGAAATCCGCAGGTCGTTTCTGGTTTTTTTTTTAAGACACTAAATTCTACTTGTTCGTGTGAACAGTTTCGTCTATCTCGTTCAATATCTTATATAGAAGGTGTTACTATTGTATCAAACACAACGTGAATATATTTGGCATTCATTCGGCAGATATTTTTTAATATGTGCATGGCAAGCTTGTCAAAAGTTAATGGTAATTCTCCTAAAGTATGTAGCAAAGAGAAACCATCAACGACAATGGCATCTACTTTATTTGGAGAAGAGCTTACGACTGTGGATTCCAAATGTTTTGACAAAATTGATTTATCTGTTTTTACTATAGATCCATCTAAGTGACCAAATGTTTGTGGTATTGGTGTCAATGGATATTTAAATATTTCTTTGATATCTACACTATTTTGAGAAGCTACAAATAAAATCCTTCCTATTAAATTCCGTTCCATCTTTACCTCATAAATTTTCCCACTACCATGTCTGTTTTGAGTTGTATTTTCAGAAGTGAAATTTTGAACTATCCTTCTTGAAATAGCGCTTTCGAACCTTTTCGCATCCTTTCGACACTCCATTATGAAGTTATTTCGTTTAAATGAACCACTTTCTTTTACACTTAGCAAGAACTTCTTGGTTTGTTCAGATACAGTTTTCCCAGTGCAAATGTTAATAAGCATATTGCTATTTATTTCATTTGAGAAGGGATTATGATATTTTCTAATTTCTTCTGTCACTGCTTTCAAATTTTGTGAAAATCGTTTTATTTCACCTGGCTTTAAATCACGTGTTACATCGTCTTTTCGCGACATTCCGAGTAAATTATATAACGATGAAATATTGGCAGTTCTATCCGTGTGCGTTTTGGCCCATTTTTGTCTCGCAGATACAGAATTTGTAAACGATGCAACACCGGTTAATCTATTTGCAGCATCAGCATTTATGGTCTGTTCTAAAGTTAAATCTATTGCAGACATAGAAAAGTTTTTATTGGTCCTCTTCACACCGAATCCACATTTTTGTATGTGACCTAAAAGATCAGGATGAGTTGCATTCAACCTTGATAAATTATCTGCTTCTTTGACAGTCCATCGCGCGTAATTAGGATGGTTCAAAGCAAAAAAATATGCCGCCAATTGGTTTAAAGAAAATAGGTATAAATTAAAATCCCCACATCTAATGCTTCTTGAAAAATCATTTCTTAAATTAACCGTTTCAACGTATTTGATCCAGTATTCTGCTGTTGCTCCATGGCAGCCTTTTAATGTCTTTGCAGTATACATAGCATAACGTGAAATAACTGATACAAGATTTCATGGTAATTCTGTCCCAAGTCCACAGTTTTCAAATAATTCAATATCAGCTTTAAGATCATCAATATGTACATTTTCTTGTTCCATGAAAATTTGAAAATGAAGAATTTGCATAGCTGCACTTAACAAAACATGTAGTCGTCTGCACCTATTATAATGGGTGCCTATCTCGACATGAAAGAATACTTAAAATATTATACATACGCAAAGTTACTTTTGAAGACTTACCAGAAATAAATGCATTCAAAGAACCTTGAGCAAGAAGTCCACTCTCTACAAGTATAATTTCAGCCCCAGATCCATCAAAAATTTTTCCTATAGCCTTGTAAAAAGCCATTTCTATATGGAAATTTCCTAGTAATATAAAAGCACGATCAAAACGTGGTGATTCCATGTGCTGAATTTGTAAAGCAATTTTTGCAATGGCTAAGTCATATGTTACAAATATATATTTTTGATTACACTGATTTGCGATTTCAATTGACCTTTTAAGTGTCTCAAGAACGACGGAATGGCTTGTGGGTGATTCATTAATAGGAGGTAAGTAAAACACCTGCTGTTGTGGTAGATTTTCTTCAACATGAACAGCATTCCAACCAGTCCACATTGGTGTATACTCCCAGCCACAAATTAAAGATATAAGCCATATATAATCAAGCTTCCTTGCCCTTTCTAGTGACGGCTTAAAAAGATCAATATCAGTTGTAACGCAATCGGCAAAGGTTGCACACATTTTTGGTCTTTTATAATAAGGCTCGATTTCAAAATGTGCTGGCACATATGCTCGTATTTTCCTTCCCCTCATTGCTGAAAAATTTTCTTCCGCTGAGACTATTGCTGTAAGTTATATAGAAGTTAATATTCAATGCGTCTAAAAGCTTTGTATTTTACATAAGGATGGGTCCAGAATTTGGTAGGCAATCCCTACAGTATCGTGAAGAGTATTTTTTCCAGTGCTCGTCTCCACGAAACGATCGTAGTTGTCAAACGCAACACCCGTGCAGACTTTTTCTGAAGTAATCATTCCTTGGGGCAGAAGGTATGATTGTAAATTGTCGCTTGAAAAGGCTAGCTCTATTATCTACTATCTATTTAAAATCTCAATGACGCGTCTACTACTTGTAAGACTTTTCATCGCAAGACCTATGAAATATATATAAGACTATATATATTTAATTTACACCAAACTTCCAATAGAGACTAACCTAATTGGATGTGCTTTCCCGGTTTTATTCGACCTCTTGAAACGCAATAAATAGCATCGTTGGAAAGTGACATTATTTGTTATAGATCATATCATGAAAACCATAAAAAACGTAATATAAAATCTATATTAAATCATAAAAGCCATAAAGGGCGTGGTATAGAATCTATATTAAATTTACTGCGCATTTTTTTCATTATATTTTTGCCAAATCAACAGAATCCAATTTACATTTTCGTTCAAGTTCACATTTGACAAAAAATAATTTCCGTTCCCGTGAGAACGAAGACATAATATTAAATTCACCTTTTCCTGCGCGGCAGACGCGAAGTCAGCAAATTTATTAAGGTAAAAAGCGCACAAATGAGCAATTGAAGTATGAAAAACATATTCACAGTTAGTCTGAAGTTCGGAATCAAAAGTAAATGGTCGCGCCCTAAAAATTCGTTCGTCGTATATACATAAGTCGCCAATGTAATTCCAAAATCTTTTATTAAATATTTTTCAATAAAGAATTAATGAATAGTTAAAGTTGGTGTTCTTATTTATATTTTTTTTTCTTAATAATAAAAATAGATTATTAAACTATTATTCTCCTATTTACATCTTCCCCTTTTCCATATCGTGAGTCTGGTCCAATAAGAAGATGTCGGAAAAATTCGTGCAACATCTCAGGAACTTTAACTTCACTATTTATCACAGATTTCAATGTAAGAATATCTGGAAGAGCTGTATTTGCGAGATTTTTAATCTCTTCCCTTAATTTGTATGCGACATCTCTGCAATATGTGTTAAGAAAAAATGTTTTTAAACACAAAACAATATTCTGAAAAAGGTGTGATACGGTGCAAAACTAGCGAAAAGCTTTAATTCCGAAGATAGGTAATCTAAATAATCCTGAAATTATACATATCTCCATTTAGCGTCTCTTCGATATCAAAATAATTTTCATTATTTATCTCTTTGAACTTGACTTGAGCGTACAATATTCAACTTAAATACCGCCTGTTGTGGATTTGTCCCTAAAATAATATTGGCGTAATTTTACAGATGGTAGAAACTTCTAAAATGCTGTGAAGTTTTGCATCAGAACGCCTCTATATGTATACTAATTAATTACCTTAAAGTCAATTTAAAATTTTCAGTTTTGAGTTTTTCCTTCAATAAACTGTCGCTGTACTCATATATAGTTGCATCCAAAATAACTAAGTTCTTTTCAATTTTTTTAAACTTGATTCGCTCCTTATAAATATCATCTAACTTCCGTTTTAATGCATCTCTTGAAAACGTCATTGATTTAACTTTCTCCTTCAATTTATCCTGATACAAGCTAACAACATGGTCAAATAAATGTACCTCTTTTAGCTGTAAAATGCGCTCCTGCACATAATTACAAACAGCTGATAGTGCGTATTTGTGTGCTATATTGTTATCGTTTTTTTTAGAAGACTTGGAAAGCTTGTTCTTTAAATTATTTGCTTCTTGCAAAAATTTAGCTAAACATTGCTTATGATATTTCATATCATCATTGTACGACCCGCATGTCAATGTTTGATACACTTGATCGTTCCCAAGCAATACAGCTTTACACACGACGTGTTCTAGTGTACTTTTTCTGCCTACTATAAGCTTTTCTTTTTTTCCTTTAGAGCATTTTCCTGTTTTTTCACAAAACAAGCACTTTTCAGTACTTCCGCCATGAGTTGCTGACGTTGTAGTTGATGTCGCAGCAATTGAATTACCCCGAGAAGTATCTACGATATCTTTATCGGTACAAGGCACTATAGTTACAATCAATTAATATTATTAAAAATTTTATATATTACCTATATGAATGTCACTTACATTTTTCCTTATTGATTTCGTTAAAGGATTCGATTAGTTTCCTGGGAATTGCTGTAAACTGCCGATAACATGCAGTATGATACCCGCTAATTGTATCTACCAAAATCGGAAGATTGATATCACTGAGTTTGTATTTATTTACCTTTCGTATTTTAAGCACATTGATACATTTTTTTAAGGTGTTTTCAGTAAATAATTTGATTTTACTGTAGTCTTTGGAATTCCCACAACAACCGAAAACGCACTTTGTACTTTTTTTATCACTCATTATAATAACAACGCGACGAATATAATGTACATACTAGTGAAACCAAAATATCAAAATGCGAATTTGACAGAAAATATATTTTTTGAAACAAAAACTCTGTCTGAATGCGAAATTTGTTTTTTGTTATATTAAAAATTCTTGGAACGGCTTACTATTTGTAATATGGATTATGGGAAAATCGCAAGTTACAGTACTTCAACTTCGTCTGACAAGGGGTTAGCCGCGCGCAAACCGTCTTGGACCTACATATTTGTGCTCAGGGATATTAGCTCTGCTTCTGAGCCGAATTTCATGTGGTTATATAGAATATTGGAAAATCCGAAATTTTCAGTACTTTAACTTCGTCTGGCAAGGGGTTAGCCGCGCGCAAACCGTCTTGGACCTGCATATTTGTGCTCAGGGATATTAGCTCTGCTTCTGAGCCGAATTTCATGTGGTTATATAGAATATTGGAAAATCCGAAATTTTCAGTACTTTAACTTCGTCTGGCAAGGGGTTAGCCGCGCGCAAACCGTCTTGGACCTGTATATTTGTGCTCAGGGATATTAGCTCTTCTTCTGAGCCAAATTTCATGAGGTTATATAGAATATTGGAAAATCCGAAATTTTCAGTACTTTAACTTCGTCTGGCAAGGGGTTAGCCGCGCGCAAACCGTCTTGGACCTGCATATTTGTGCTCAGGGATATTAGCTCTGCTTCTGAGCCGAATTTCATGTGGTTATATAGAATATTGGAAAATCCGAAATTTTCAGTACTTTTACTTTCGTCTAGCAAGGGGTTAGCCGCGCGCAAACCGTCTTGGACCTACATATTTGTGGTCAAGGAAAACCTCTCTGTTTTTTAAGACGTGCATTAAGTGGTTATAATAAGTATTTCAATTTTGAAAAAAGGGTGTTTTCAACATACTATTACTCACTTAGGCCACGGAGATTTCCTGCCAGACGATTGTTTTTGACATTGCCTTTCCTATAACTTAATACGTATGCATAAATTTTTTGGTTATATTTCACACCAAAAATTTACTGCGGGCTCTTAGACTATAAGGATACTGAGTTGTAACGCATTGTTTGGCAGTTCGATACATCTACGCCCATCAAAGATTACAAGCTCCTAACAGTTACTTATGGAACATCGTCAGCTCCATTTCTTGCTTGCAGGACATTAAAGCAATTAGCTGATGATCATCGATTGGATAATCCAGTTGCATCTCATATATTAACGACTCAATGTTACGTAGATGGTGTCTTATTTGGAGCATATGATATTGCATCTGCAAATGAAGCAAGTGTTAAACTTAATCATCTGTTACAATCAGCTGGGTTTACTCTTCGAAAGTGGTGAGCAAATGAAGAGGATCTTTTACGCGATATCTCTGAGTCAGATCGAGATATTTCAACATCGTTTCGTGTGTTCTCTGATACTGAGACAAAAGCCATAGGAATTCATTGGCAACCCTCAACTGACTCTTTCCGCTTCGTAATGCACTTAAATATAATTTCTTATAAGTACACCAAGCGTAAAGTGATGTCCGATATAAGTAAGCTTTTTGATCCATTAGGCTGGCTTGCCCCAGTTATCATCGTCGGAAAAGTCTTCATACAAAAGCTTTCGTTGACTGGACTCGACTGGGACGATACTTTACCTCCAGACATGTTGGCTGAATGGCAAAACTACCGGAAACATCTTCAGGATCTCGAAAATATTTCTATTCATCGTTGGCTCGGAACATCTTGAATAAATTCTGCTCTTGAGCTTCATGGGTTCTCCGATGCGTCAACAGTAGCCTACTCAGCAGTTGTATATTTACGAATATTGCACGATCCTGGTTCTGCTCATGTAAGCTTAGTAGCAAGCAAAATAAAAAGAGCCCCATTAAAAGTCGTTTCGGTACCTCGCCTAGAACTTTGTGGTGCTGTATTGCTCACTAAGCTGATGCGATCTATACGAGATGCAATGAATTTAAAGTCCGTTCCAATTTACTTATGGACTGATTCTACAGTCGTGCTTACTTGGGTTAAAGGACTTCCATCAAAATGAAAAACATTCATCTCTAATCGCGTATCTGAAATACAAACAACACTTCCAGATTCTCGTTTCTACTATGTTTATACTCATGATAACCCTGCGGACTGCGCATCACGGGGAATAACACCAACTGAACTACTACATCATCCATTATGGTGGAATGGACCTAGCTGGCTCAAGAATCACCCTTCTGCTTGGCCTACTGAAACACCAGAGAAACCTGAAATTCTTATTCTAGAAGAAAAGACTATAACATGCCATACCACCCATACATCAAAACCATGGAATCTTCTCGTAAGATATTCCTCGTTGCAAAAATTATTAAGAGTTACTGCCTGGATGCTTCTATTTATTCAAAACTGCAGGAATAACCGTCGAATAGAAGTGGTACATCTAGCTCCTTCTGACATTGAAGATGCTCTCATATTGTGGATAATATACGTCCTAAACATGACATATCATGATGAAATTCGCGCACTATCAAAAAGACAATCATTACTTCGCAAGAGCACGCTTCTATCGCTTAATCCCATCGTCGATGAATCCCAGGTGCTACGTGTTGGTGGACGGCTGAAAAATGCATTCATATCGTATTCTGAAGCTCATCCAATCATTCATCCTCCAGATTCCTATTTGCGCAGCTTACACTGCAGCATATAAGAACGCGATTTTGGATTATAAATGGTAGAAATCAAGTTCGATCATACATTCATCGCTGTATGAAATGCATTAGATTTTAACGTAATAACAAGAACTAAATGATGGGTAATCTTCCGCATCCACGAGTTAATCCGAGTAAACCACTCGAGCACACTGGCTTTGATTATGTAGGCCCTTTTAGTATCACAGCTATCAGATATGGATGTGCAAAGTCCTTTAAAGCGTATATTGCTCTATTTATTTTCTTTTCTACCCGCCCTATTCACATCGAGCTTGTATCTCAGCTAACTTCTGAAGCCTTTATTGCTGCCCTCCGACGTTTTATTTCACGAACGGGTCACTGTGCACACATATACAGCGACAATGCAACGAACTTTGTTGGCGCTGATGTAATACTTCGGAAGCAATTTCAGGAAGCTCTGAATCAGTGTGAAGAACCGTTTCGTCAAGCTCTAGTCAAAGATAACATAGAATGGCATTTCATACCTCCGTCTTCCACATATGTTGGAGGACTTTGGGAAGCTGGAGTTAAGTCGATGAAACACCATCTTCGTCGAATTCTCGGATCTACAATCTTATCCATTGAAGAAATGCTTACTCTTCTCGCGCAAGTGGAAGCGTGCCTTAACTCCAGGCCACTATGCGCTCTAACAGATGATCCTAATGACACTGCAGCTCTTACACCAGGCCAGTTTTTAATGGGAAGTGCGCCCCTTACGTCTCCAGAACCGACCTCTCTTGGTACATCCTTAAGCCAACGCTCACGTTGGAAGCTCATTCAAACTCATCTTCAGCAATTTTGGTCGATATGGCAAAAGGACTATTTGCTCCAATTTAAACAAAGACGAAAATGGTAACAACAACAACCATCAATTAATGTCAATGATCTAGTCCTCGTCAAAGATGATAACTAATCACCATGTAAATGGATGCTTGTTAGAGTAGCAGAAGCCTATCCGGGCTCAGATGGCATTACCAGTGTTGTTTTACTTAAATATCACAACGGACATATTAAGCGCCATGTCAATAAACTATGTGTCCTTCCTCAGCAAAGATAATATTTCTCTCTTTTATCTCCTAGCTCTTCAAAGCCATAATACTTCATGGCGAGCGAAGGCTACTCTTTCGTACTTTCCTTTTCGCTGTACTGCGAGGCGGGTGGAATGCTCAAATCATCAAAAGCTTGAGTGCATAACTACCAACAACAAACATCTCCTCCAGCTGATGATATAATTTTATATACGTCCCTGAGGTACAACTACAAAATTACTATTCAGATAATCACTGTGTATAACTTTATTTAAGTAGGCTGAAATAGTTTTGTCTATCTATTGTTTTTGTTTAATGTGATTTTTCCTTTGTATTCTATTGCATTGAGTTGTTCGGTACATATATTTATCAGTCTTGTTTAATTGTATAATAAAAGTTTTATAACGTGGTTTAAAAATATTTGTTTTCTTAAACCGCTTAAATCTAGTAAATCCTTACATCCTTATAATTTCTAAACATGGTCCTTCGAAGTCGGATAAAGGATTTAAAATAAAAATTAAGTGCTGTGCTTTTACAAAAATCTTTCTTGTGACAAGATTCATATAAGATTTCTGTTCTATGTATTAAAGTGAAACAAATTAAAAAACAATAACTGTGAACTTAGTTGGTGCTGCTGGTGAGGGTAGTGCTATAGTGTCTAGTATATTACGTAATACCTCAGAAGGCTAGAATCGGCACGAGGTATCATAAGTCAATATTCGTATATGCATCCTCATCCTCATCAGATTATTTCATGATCGGCTAAGGCATAGTGGTCATACAAGAGTCACTCGACAGTCATACCACAAAAAACTAGGTTATCAGTGAATAATACAACTGTATATTGGTCTTCATCTAGCATACATAAACAATAGTACGATTATAAATTCGGTTAGTCTCTCTAGTCATTTTATGCAATTAAGGATATATCATTCAATATGGATAAAATATTAAGGGGAGGTTACCGTCGAGAGGCATGAAAAATGCATGAACCTTGAACATTCTTTTTTTACATAAAATGAATACTTTTGGAAATGGGTTTTTACGTATTTTATTCTTCTATCAATGGAGAGCAAATTCCAGTTTTATTTATAAAAAAAGAAATTCAAAATGCCGGCTCCAGCTCTCATCAAACAAAGCCGTGCACGGCGTGTTTTGGTTTGCGCGGGGCGCTCCACAGCTCTGCATGTTCATCTGAAACAAACAGCGTTGACAATTATTAAACTAGATAAAATTTAGGGGGCCTTACCGGTTTTCGTTTTCAAACAAACCTCTGAATAACGAAATACCAGCCGTTTGGAAAAAAAAACAGTTTTTTGCACAGTTTTGTTTTTTGCTTCAACGGACAAAAAATATTTCTAAATTAATTTTTGACAAAAATCGTTTCTGTATGGCCCCGCAAATTGAATTTCCTTTCCATTACGCAGAGATTCTTGTGAATTGGTTCATCCGTTGAAGCTGTAGAGCGCCCCGCGCGCTGAAAAATGTTGTTCCCAGAAAAACGCATTTAAAGTTTAAGTGTGAGTGATTAAAAAAAACCAATTTGTTTTTTTTTGCATAAATTACATCCAAATATAGTGCAGAATATGTGGGTAAAGCGATTTTCCTATATTCGGATTCGTTCGGAAATTACAGCGTTTAACAGTGGAGATCGCGTTCCAGCATCAGATCACTTCTCTTGCGCTTCGGGTTCTTACATGAGCCCTTTTAATACAAACTCAGGTATAAATGCGCAATATAGAGGCCGTTATATCTCTAAACTCATTTTCTATTTCTAATATAAAACGTTAGTTCCACCCAGAGTATTCGAATTTTATTGGTGATAATCGTAATTGAATTTTAAACGCGTTTTTCTCACAACTACGTTTTTCTAACTCAAAAACGGTTTGACCGATTGCTTTGAAATTTTAATGGTAGATTCGGCACAGGTATAGTCATAGAGTAAACTGAAATAACGCAACTCCAGTTTTTTTTTTGTAACAAAATAATCGAAAAATCACGAAATTTGAAAATTAATTTTCAAAAAAATTTCATTTATTAAATTTTCAATATTTTCGAATAATTCTAGTTCATTCGATAGCTACAGCTTTGTAGATTGAAACGCCGTGGTTTTTCGATTTCAAATAAGCCAATCAGCCGGAATCATGGAGAACGTCGACAAACTTTTTTCCGACATGGGTGCCTTTTTAGTAGTGTAACACACATTGTGATAAAGATTTGGATCTGAAATTATTCTGACTTACTGTTGAAATGTCAATAAATATATAGTATACAATTCAAACTTCTATCTTTTTATTTTTCGTGAAAAAAAATACCAAAGAAAGCTAAAACACCGGCCGTCACACGGGGTGACCCCCTTGACATTATAAAAAATCTCTGAAAACTTATATTTAATTAATCAGCTATTCCAGCACCATACAGAGGCCTTTCCTCTTTCTCTAAGAATTGATTGTGCATAGTCGGACATGTTTCCCTCTGCCGCCGCCACGCGCTTCCTGTCAGTCAGCTCCGCGCAGTTCCTGCTGTTCGGCCCGAGGATGATCCCTAGGGTACTCATTGTTTTCAAAATGGATGAGTAGCCTTCATTGAAGATCCCGGCAGCTATATATGCGGCTACTTCGATCGTCTTCGCACCGCAATGAAGGTGTTTGGGAACCAGTTACCATACGCACATGTTGAAGCACTCATTGTCATTTTGTGTGTTTCCACCGGTGCATCCTTGCAATAAATCTTCACTGGAAAGAGCCACGTACACTGGTCGAATGGTTTCTTAAACTGTTTCATGAAGTGCAGGTTCATGGTGGAAGTCAGTGAGTTGACCTGTAGCTTCTGCGACGCTCCACTTGCACCAACTGTTTCCTCCTGGCGGTCAGTTTTCATGTTGAGGTTTGTCATCCGTCGAAGATTTATGGTGGAAAGTTGCCCACACAGCCTTTTTCATTTCGTCTATCGAGTTAGAGTGCCTTCTGAAAGCTAGTCCATAATATAATGTGAGGTCTTTTATCAATTTGTCGGTCAACTTGCCTCTGCCCTTGCCTCCGACCCCTCTTTTTTCTTTTTAATTGACATCGCGCAGTCGAGTGCCCATCCGCTCTCGCACATGACCTATACATTGTTTCTTCTGTACAGTGAGGTCACTATATAGATCACTATCAATCAGAGCACGGAAGGTTTTAGTATCTCCATCGCCAATGTACGTAGCATATTTTACGCCCAGCAGCTCTTCGGAGCGAGAGAACATTTCTACCGTACCATCAACTTCCATCTTACCAGCACTACCGGAATGATTTATGCTGTAAATTTCTTTGTGAGTCTCGTACCAAGTATCATATTCCGGGGTTTCTTTTGCAGTGGACCAATTGCTGCAGGCTTGACAGAATGAAGACTTGACCACCAAATCTATAATTTTGTGCGTGTATTTCCCAATCAACGTTGCGGTACCGAATAACGAAGAAAAACCTGGTTTCTTCCAGGATGCGTCACCAGATACACTCAAATGCGTTTCTTCATTTCCTGCCTCCATGTTTTTCTGCTTCTCTTCATGAACTGCCTTTCGTTGAATAATTTCGAATGTGCTCTTCGCTGCCTGATGTAGGTTGCTGATAAATGTGTAATACATGCTATGTCCAAAGGCGGTAGATAATTCCATCAACGAACAGAAAAGGTTCATTGAACGTAGCCCAGTTCCTAAAATCCGCATCACAAACATGAATCGACGATTTATTTCGTAGGGCTAGAAAAGACATGGCGTTGCTGCTTGCACTTTAAAACTAAGTCCACGTTCATACATGCGGGTAAATTTTACATTCCCGTCACATTCTTTACACTTCAGACACAGAGACAAGAAGTTGAACACAGTTATAAAATCGATAATAACGTTATTATGGCCAACGTCGACTTCGATGTCATCATAATTCGCTTCCTTCATTTTCACGGCAGAAGTGCTAGCAAAAGCATTCTCGTTCTCCATTTTCTCTGCATCGTATGTTAATTTCGTCTTCCGTGGACGATTTGGGTGGACACCACCCTGTGATTTCCGAGTGTTCGGCATTTTTGAGACACTGTTACTGTTTACAATCGTCGCACAACTGAGAACACGTAGTATATATGAATTTGTTTTGAGAATTCCTGAATTCTCTATTCCACTTATTAATTCTCCGGCATTTTGCAAGTGGAAAAGTAAGACAGTATTGTCAGCTTCTGTTGTGTTTTGCGAAGGTACCTAGATACCTAAGAATTTTCAAATTATCAGCATATCGCATATCCTGGCTATATTTACAAAAACAAATTATGGAAATCCATCCAATGCTTACAGAGAAATATGGATATAGGTGTCTCAAGGTACATACTCGCTAAAAATTTTAAATCAGCCGAAAATGATCAATTTGGTCGTCTTACAGTACAGAAGAGATGCTATAAAGCTGGTATGTAGGATGAAGTCGGATTTACATTTTGTCCCCTAATTAGATATGTAATTAGTTTTTGAGTCCGATAAATGGTTTCGGAGATAACTGTAAAAGAAGTGAATCAGTTCTTTTTAAGGTTAAAAGTGGCCGTTTTTTAGACAAAAATGGGCATATTTTCAACTCATCATTGTGAAGAACTGGTAAGTCCTGGAAATTCACTTCCCACGAGAAAAATTTTCACGACAAAGTACCCATTGATGTGAAAGAAAGAACGGAATAAACACATGCAAAATGCAGGAACTGGGGTGTATATGACCCACGTGTAAAATAGCCGTTTTTAGGCGGTAAAAATCTCCCGCCCAACTTCCCTCTATCATACTTCTGATACCACATACATTTCTCTCTTTATCACCATTCTCGTTATAAAAAAAAAACTACCCCTTACATCCCTCAAAACCTACCCTACAAGAAAAAATCTCAATTTGTCTCGACGTCAGAGGTAATAGACCCATGTACCTTCACTAAAAAGAAAAAACAACCCTCTACACCAGGGGTCGGCAACCTTTGTGGAGTTATGAGCCATTTTTTTCCCGATGTCATAAATAATTTTTTTAAAGAGCCACATATAAGAAGCTCTGTTTCAACTGCCTATGTCTCGGGCATTCATATTCATTTTCATAATTGTCACATCTCTGCTCGTTGTAAACATTGCGCGGTCAAACACATCATAGTATGTTACATCAACCTCGTACTGATGCATCATGACGCATGTCACTTGAAAATGGAAATGCGCACGCGGGTATCTTACCACATCCTAATAGTTCACAAAATTGTTCCGCTACTGCTCATACTTTGGTTAATTCTTCTATAACGAATGTATCAGTATTATTAGCGACAGCTAAGATACGAATTCAAACCAAATCTGGATCGTTTAAAACTATTAAAGCACTATTGGACCAAGGGTTAGAATCCACATTTATTTCTTAAACATTAGTGCAGTCTTTAAATCTTTAAATCTTCCACGTCAACGCGTCAATGTACTCATCTTGGGCATTGGAGGTTGTAGAGCTGGACTAGCAAATTTTAAAGTATTTACATCTTGCCCACCAATGGTCAAAATCGTTCATTTGGTGCTAATGCACTTGTGCTTCCTAATTTAAGTACACTTTTCCCGACTACTTCATTAACAGCTGGAAAATGGTCACACATCCACGATTTACAACTGGCTGATCCTCAATTTGCTATTCCCTCACCTATTGATGTCATAATTGACGCTGACACTTATGCACAGATAATATTAGATGGAATACGTCATGGACTCCAGGTACTCCAGTAGCACAACGTATACACTTAGGTTGGATACTTTCAGGACCTGTGAAGAATAAAGCCAATAAACCTTGTACATGTGCCAATATATTTCATCTTCAAGTGGGTGATGATATAAATACAACTCTACTCCGATTTTGGGAGATTGAGGAAGCTCCCACTCAGTTTTTCTTGAAGCCAGAAGAAGCTGAGTCTGAAGACTTTTTTCAACAAACAGTCAAACGAAATTCAACTGGAAGATACATTGTACGCCTGCCAATGAAATCTGATGCTTCCCTCCCCGGAGCTACACGAGCAGGCGCAGTATCATCTTTATTGATAATGGAGAAAAGATTTGCTACAAACACATACCTACGAGCTCAATACAACCAGTTTTTAGAAGAATATTTAAATCTAGGTCACATGAAATTAATCACTGAAGGCAAAGTTACCCTGGAGGGTCATAAACACTATTATCTGCCACATTATGCAGTAATTAATCCAAGCAGCATTACTACTAAATTGCGAGTCGTTTTTAACGGCTCTTATAGATCAACCAACGGAATATATTTGAATGATTGTCTTCACATTGGTCTAAAATTACAACAGGATATTTCCTCTTTAATTTTACGCTGGCGTATGTATCCAGTTGTTTACACATCTGATATAGAGAAGATGTATCATCAGATACTTGTGGATGATAAGGATACTGAGTTGTAACGCATTGTTTGGCAGTTCGATACATCTACGCCCATCAAAGATTACAAGCTCCTAACAGTTACTTATGGAACATCGTCAGCTCCATTTCTTGCTTGCAGGACATTAAAGCAATTAGCTGATGATCATCGATTGGATAATCCAGTTGCATCTCATATATTAACGACTCAATGTTACGTAGATGGTGTCTTATTTGGAGCATATGATATTGCATCTGCAAATGAAGCAAGTGTTAAACTTAATCATCTGTTACAATCAGCTGGGTTTACTCTTCGAAAGTGGTGAGCAAATGAAGAGGATCTTTTACACGATATCTCTGAGTCGGATCGAGATATTTCAACATCGCTTCGTGTGTTCTCTGATACTGAGACAAAAGCCATAGGAATTCATTGGCAACCCTCAACTGACTCTTTCCGCTTCGTAATGCACTTAAATATAATTTCTTATAAGTACACCAAGCGTACAGTGCTGTCCGATATAAGTAAGCTTTTTGATCCATTAGGCTGGCTTACCCCAGTTATCATCGTCGGAAAAGTCTTCATACAAAAGCTTTCGTTGACTGGACTCGACTGGGACGATACTTTGCCTCCAGACATGTTGGCTGAATGGCAAAACTACCGGAAACATCTTCAGGATCTCGAAAATATTTCTATTCATCGTTGGCTCGGAACATCTTGAATAAATTCTGCTCTTGAGCTTCATGGGTTCTCCGATGCGTCAACAGTAGCCTACTCAGCAATTGTATATTTACGATCCTGGTTCTGCTCATGTAAGCTTAGTAGCAAGCAAAATAAAAAGAGCCCCATTAAAAGTCGTTTCGGTACCTCGCCTAGAACTTTGTGGTGCTGTATTGCTCACTAAGCTGATGCGATCTATACGAGATGCAATGAATTTAAAGTCCGTTCCAATTTACTTATGGACTGATTCTACAGTCGTGCTTACTTGGGTTAAAGGACTTCCATCAAAATGAAAAACATTCATCTCTAATCGCGTATCTGAAATACAAACAACACTTCCAGATTCTCGTTTCTACTATGTTTATACTCATGATAACCCTGCGGACTGCGCATCACGGGGAATAACACCAACTGAACTACTACATCATCCATTATGGTGGAATGGACCTAGCTGGCTCAAGAATCACCCTTCTGCTTGGCCTACTGAAACACCAGAGAAACCCGAAATTCTTATTCTAGAAGAAAAGACTATAACATGCCATACCACCCATACATCAAAACCATGGAATCTTCTCGTAAGATATTCCTCGTTGCAAAAATTATTAAGAGTTACTGCCTGGATGCTTCTATTTATTCAAAAATGCAGGAATAACCGTCGAATAGAAGTGGTACATCTAGCTCCTTCTGACATTGAACATGCTCTCATATTGTGGATAATATACGTCCTAAACATGACATATCATGATGAAATTCGCGCACTATCAAAAAGACAATCATTACTTCGCAAGAGCACGCTTCTATCGCTTAATCCCATCGTCGATGAATCCCAGGTGCTACGTGTTGGTGGACGGCTGAAAAATGCATTCATATCGTATTCTGAAGCTCATCCAATCATTCATCCTCCAGATTCCTATTTGCGCAGCTTACACTGCAGCATATAAGAACGCGATTTTGGATTATAAATGGTAGAAATCAAGTTCGATCATACATTCATCGCTGTATGAAATGCATTAGATTTTAACGTAATAACAAGAACTAAATGATGGGTAATCTTCCGCATCCACGAGTTAATCCGAGTAAACCACTCGAGCACACTGGCTTTGATTATGTAGGCCCTTTTAGTATCACAGCTATCAAATATAGTTGTGCAAAGTCCTTTAAAGAGTATATTGCTCTATCTATTTGCTTTTCTACCCGCCCTATTCACATCGAGCTTGTATCTCAGCTAACTTCTGAAGCCTTTATTGCTGCCCTCCGACGTTTTATTTCACGAACGGGTCACTGTGCACACATATACAGCGACAATGCAACGAACTTTGTTGGCGCTGATGTAATACTTCGGAAGCAATTTCAGGAAGCTCTGAATCAGTGTGAAGAACCGCTTCGTAAAGCTCTAGTCAAAGATAACATAGAATGGCATTTCATACCTCCGTCTTCCACATATGTTGGAGGACTTTGGGAAGCTGGAGTTAAGTCGATGAAACACCATCTTTGTCGAATTCTCGGATCTACAATCTTATCCATTGAAGAAATGTTACTCTTCTCGCGCAAGTGGAAGCGTGCTTTAACTCCAGGCCACTATGCGCTCTAACAGATGATCCTAATGACACTGCAGCTCTTACACCAGGCCAGATTTAATGGGAAGTACGCCCCTTACGTCTCCAGAACCGACCTCTCTTGGTACATCCTTAAGCCAACGCTCACGTTGGAAGCTCATTCAAACTTATCTTCAGCAATTTTGGTCGAAATGCAAAGGACTATTTGCTCCAATTTCAACAAAGACGAAAATGGTGACAAGAAAAATCATGAATTAATGTCAATGATCTAGTCCTCGTCAAAGATGATAACTAATCACCATGTAAATGGATGCTTGTTAGAGTAGCAGAAGCCTATCCGGGCTCAGATGGCATTACCAGAGTTGTTTTACTTAAATATCACAACGGACATATTAAGCGCCATGTCAATAAACTATGTGTCCTTCCTCAGCAAAGATAATATTTCTCTCTTTTATCTCCTAGCTCTTCAAAGCCATAATACTTCATGGCGGGCGGAGGCTACTCTTTCGTACTTTACTTTTCGCTGTACTGCGAGGCGGGTGGAATGCTCAAATCATCAAAAGCTTGAGTGCATAATTACCAACAACAAACATCTCCTCCAGCTGATGATATAATTTTAAATTACTATTCAGATAATCACTGTGTATAACTTTATTTAAGTAGGCTGAAATAGTTTTGTCTATCTATTGTTTTTGTTTAATGTGATTTTTTCTTTGTATTCTATTGCATTGAGTTGTTCGGTACATATATTTATCAGTCTTGTTTAATTGTATAATAAAAGTTTTATAACGTGGTTCAAAAATATTAGTTTCCTTAAACCGCTTAAATCTAGGAAATCCTTACATCCTTATAATTTCTAAAAACGTTGTTCAGAATATGAAATTCTACAAAATTAGTTATAATCATTTTTGATGTTCGACGAACCGTTCTAGAGATATATTCAAAAACCACTTCAAATATCAAACTTGCGCAGATGGGTCGCCGTGCGAAATTACAAACGAAAATTCATCTAGTGTAATATAAGAATTGGTTTTAGACCAATTCTAGCTTTTTTACTTGTTTCATATAAATTGTTAGACATTTTTACTCAGAATTCTTTGTTATGGTTGCATATAGGCACGGCAGCAGCACCTCCAGTCCTGCTATAGTCGCTGGTATAAGCATAGCCCTGAACTAGTGTTGACATCCACCACTGAATAGCTGTGAGCGAAGCCAAGTGTGTCATGTGGGATGGAGTTCGAATTGAGCCAAGTCGAGAGAGATACCGGAAATGTGACAGGAGGAGATATTGTGTGGAATATTTGCTCGAAAAGGCAGCGGTGAACAAGGATGATGGAGAAAAGAATCAGAAAAAAGCAAGGAGGAGTGACAAGTTTTATTTAAAAGAACGAACCGAATAACAGTGAACCAACTTTCAGTACTACAGACACGAAAATTTATAAAGAAAAAGGGAATTAATGAATAACACATTGACCGTCTTCAAGAAAAAAATTTAGAGAAAAAAAAGCCGCCGAGACTTCAGTAGACCTACGAAGAGTGCGCGGTTCAATTTGAGGAGCACCTGGACCATAACAATAAAACACAGGAGAACATGAGTCAGAAATTTATCAAAAAGTGCTGAAAGAATAGACGTCACAGGAACTATTACGCCGATTTAAAAGACTTACCTTTTCAACCCCTACATCAAAAGGGTTCCAGGAGAGTGGAAGGAGAAATGAAAAGTATTCAGTACTCCATAATTACGTTATAGGCGTTACTTTAATTTTAGGATTGATAGTAATTTAGAATATCTTAAAAGCAATCGAATATCGAAATTTTGATTCCCCTTTTTCTTTTTGTTACAAATTGATTATTTAAAACACTAGTGCCTGATTTCAATGTGATTAGTTTGCGCTTACGTATGCATGCATAGTGCAGTATATTTTGAATTTAAGAAAATATATATATAGTTAGGCGAATTTAAACTTGACTCTGTGTTATTAGGCATTGAGTATTATGTTTTTATGCTTTAAGATTGAACAGTAATTAAACTTTGAGTCTTAAATTATTTATGATCCTTTTGACAGACTCGCTATAGATACCATTGAAAATATATTTTTTTTTTGTTTTGAATGACTAGAAATATTTAATTTTGCATAGGTTTTTTTCTTTTGGAAAAAGAATTCCACAATTTTACATAAAAAAAATCGTTTAACATTATTCAATTATTGTCTCAAATTTGAAATAAGGAAATAATAATAAGAAATTAAACGCCTTGATCTACCTATTGTTTAACTCTTAATCTACAATTTATGTAATAATGTGTGTTTGTTCATTAAATTTTTAAAAGAATAAAAAAGAAGAAAACTTACATGTGACATTTTCCCTCGAAGGAGCTCCCTGGAGGTCGATGCGTTGTTTCTGAAAGGCTAGAAGGTTAGAATGTTATTTGAGGTAAGTTTTCCTATGCTAGATGTCTGTACATCTGTATGGCATATGCACTATGCATGCTCGGACGCGATGATGTTACTTCACTGTAAAAGTGTTATGTACCCTGGAAAGCTTCGTAATGTACACCAAGTTTCTACAGCCTAATTATAAAAATAATAATAGAAATGGAGACTTAACTAAAATCCTATGTGAAACTATTTCAGTTGTTCGCTTCCGACTACCTTACTCAATAGTATTTTCTACTTAACTACGCGTCAAAAACTTGACTATAAATTGGAAAGTTTTATTCGTTTGTAAACTTCAATACTTTGACTACTCGGGAAAAAAATATTTCTATCATTTGCTATCAGTTACTGGAATTGATTGATTAGTTCACTTAACTGGATACGGAAGATTTGATACCATTTGAAGATGATCACTTGTCAAATTTTTCATGTTTGATCCTTTGATGAGAAGGTGTGCTTCAGTAATTCATTGGCACATTCGAAAAAGTTCTGTAATTGCTCAATGTCTACCTTATTTCAGGATTTGGTTTATGTAGCTGACTATCCACAATTTGAATAAAGTTGGAAAAATTCTACTGGCCAACAATGCTCTGAAACGGGATATTTAAGAAAGAATATGCCAGAATCCTTCACTAGATCCTATATAAAAACCGTTGCTTTTTGTTTTTCTCTGCGATAATCTGCTGACGTCTAGCTTAATTCCTAGATCCATTTACAATTCTGATTATAGATGTATAAAACAACTTCAATTGTGAGGTTAGGTCAGCCAGCAATCAGACATATTGTTAACCATGCGTTAGGCTGGGAGTAAGTGCCATATAGAAGAAAATGCACAGGGAACTTAATATTTGCCGTATGCAATTGTATCTGTGGGGGTGTGCATCAAATATCTGTGTATAGCTAGGCCGCTATTTTGTACGTCGGTCCCGTTTCTTGCACCGTTTGTCACCTTTCGGATGATTTCCTTTGAGTTCCTTTGGATGAAAAAAAAATTTAATCTGGATGTATCACCCTTAGCACTTAGTTACAAATACTTTTTATACATGCGGTACTTGTACTTACGCTAAAGTACTCAGGCTTTCGGTACTTGCACTTGTACTTAAGTACTTTTTCTTTCGTACTTGCCTAGCTCTTCTTCTATCTCAAGACTTCGATTCCCATCTAGCTTTACTGACTCGGGTGGCGGAGTATTTGAGGAAGGCCGGCTTCACTATTAATGTCGAGAAGAGCAGATTCTGCACAAAAGCGACCAAATATTTGTGTTTTATAGTCGGAGAAAATGGCACAAAGACCGACTCGGAAAAGGTCGCGTCTATAGTTGAATATCCGACACCTAAGACCGTTCGGCAGGTCCGACACCTGTTGGGTACGACAGAATGGTATCGACGTTTCATACCAAACTATGTTGACATGACTGCTCCAATAACTGACACCCTGAAGACTTCCAATCAGTTCAAATGGACTACTGAAGCTCAAAGGTCTCTTGCGGAGTTGAAGCAGAAGCTCACGTCTGCTCCGTTATTAATGAGTCCGAACTTCACCAAGCCATTCATAATACAATGTGATGCCAGTCAACAGGGAGTGGGTGGAGTGCTTATGCAACTTGATAACCATGGACACGAGACACCTACTGCCTATATAATGATCTTTTATATGCTCCTGTTGATTTCTTCTTTGTTGCTTTCAAAGATTGTACTTCTTAACGAAAGAAACTGGAAAGAAAGATAAAATAAATTTATATCAACGAGGAGATACAAGCGGTAGAGCTTGACAGCGGCTCTATATACTTATATCTCGACCAAGTGAGAGCTGTGAAGCTCAAAGTTTGATCTTAATACAAATAAATCATATCGCAAATGATGCCTCGCTAGGTCAGAGGTATGAAGCTCAAAGTAGAGCTTAGCTGACTTGATTGAGTTTAGAGTTAAGAAGCTCAAAGTGCAGTCAAGATGAGGGCTGAGAGCTAAAAAGCTCAATTACCTATTATTCATTCCATTTCGGAGCTGAGGGAGCTAGCTTAATAAGTGGACACCAAGTGGAGTAGAAATAAAATCTGCCTTTATCCAATAATTTACAGCCTTTTTATACACTAGGTAAATCGCTTACTTCATCAATATTGCAAAAAACATTTAGAATCTAAAATTAAATTCACACCGATCGATCACCTGGAATCGGTCAATGCACAAACACACAAAGCGTCGAGTAAGCTTTTGGCTATACTCAAAGTTCACACATTATTATGCTTTATGTTTGTTTACATGTTAGCCTACGAGTTCATTCGCATGGCGAGCATGCTTAAATTGTAATTTCTTCTTTCTCTTCATTTCCTTTTTTTTTACAATTTTTCTACTGCAGTTTCATTCATGCAGTGAATGTTTCATTCATAGTAAACCTGCAAAATTGTTTTTTTGTAACTTATTGCTTTGCTATTGCATATTGCCTTTTTTTGTGCACGCAGTGTTGTGCGCATATATGTGTGCTGAGGGTCGCTTAACTTGCGCTCTACATCTATGTCTCAAAAACGTTGAACTCTGCACAACGCGACTACACCGTCATTGAACAAGAATGTTTGCCCGCTGTACTAAGTGTACAGAAGTTTCGACCTTTTATAGAACGGACCATGCTAGCTTGAATTGGCGGATGTCCCAGAAAGACATTAGCGGAAGACTTGCCCGGTGCAGTCTAATGCTTCAGGGCTCCGATTTTACCATCGAACATCGGAAGGGAAGCTTCTATGTTGTACCTGATGCGTTAACACGGGTATACTGTGACACGTTAACATCGTTAGGGGACACTGGTCCAGAGGTCGCATTTTGATTCCTTAGAGTACGAGTAGTTGAGGCAAGAGTTAAATCGGACAGTTCCAAGGACAGGGCATATAGTACAGGAGAAAGAAGTGCGGAAGCTTTGGATTTCACGGGGACTCGTTAAGGGTGCATGATCCGCCACTGGCTTCACATGGAGGCATAGGAAATACTCTGGAACACTTACCACGACACTTATATTGGCCAAGAATGACCGTCGATATCCGAAACTATATAAATTAATGTGACGTGTGTAAAGCAATAAAGGCTCCGAACACCATTTTAAGACCACCTATGGGAAAACAGTCTCAGATAGAATGACTATGGCAACGAATATGTATCGACTTATTAGGTCCTTACCCTAGATCTGTAAATGGAAACCTGTGCATGATAATTGCTCTTCACAACTTTTTAAAATACTCCGTATTGAAATCGATTAAGAAGACCTCTGCTCAACAAATTTGTCAGTTCCATCCTATCGGGAATCCGAGCATGGCTTACCAGTGAACAAAATAGATGGGACGAGAAACTGAGTCACATCGCCAGTTTTTTACGGAGCTCAGTCCATCAGGCGACCGATTTCTCTCCGTACAAAGTACATTTTGGGTTTCAAATGGTAGAATATGCAAGTTCTTATAACTTACTGAAAAATCCTGGTACCTTGAGTGAACGCATGGCATTGAATGAGACCGACAAAGTGCAGTTAATTTGTGTTAATATCCAAGAGAACTTAAACCATGCATTCGACCAGGGCATCAAGTATTATAACCTGCGCCCAAAACCAGTTTAAGATCGGTCAAGAGGTGTATAGGAGAAATTTCATGCAAAACAGTTTCTAGAACCTAGTCAGTGCCGAGTTAGGACGTAAATTTCTTAAGTGTCGGATCAGGACAAGAAAAGAAAACTCCCTATACGAGCGTGACGATCTCCAAGGAATGTCAATAGGCATCTACCACGCGAAAGACATTAGGCCTTGAGGGCTGGTTGAGGTACCTGGAGAGCCTGTTAAACTCACATCGAAGTATGTCCTTCAGTCCTGGTAGCCCTAAAAAGGCATCCGGCCAGCTTAACTGGTAACTACAGGATACCAATGAACCACTTAGGATCTACCCAGCCTAGCGGCTGGTATACCTCTTGTTACTTTTCACACTCCCTTCCTCTTGAAGTTTTGGTCTAGACTTCGAAGACTCAATCCGGGCGTGGGTACTTGGAGGCGCGTACTCGGCGAATGGTGGAGGTCCTGCGGTCAGTTGGTTAGGTTTCTGGTTGCCAAGGCTTTTGCGGCCCGTCCTGGTTTGGGGGTTGGAGGAGTACTGGTATAATTTTTTGGGTTGCTGGTTTTTGGTTTCGATACCGGGACCAATGTCGAGCTTTGGCCATGGGGCATTGTACTTTGGCGGTACGCCTCGCCTCTGACTTATCATGCTTGGAGCATGTCCGACAAAGCACTTGTAGCTTTTATACAACTAGTGTATCCTCCATTCCTTTAATTTACTGTGGGCGAGTAATACTATATAAAGGACGATGGTCCTTGTAACATATCTCTACTTATTATGAGTAGATAACTTCTTTCTAATCCCTTCTGGATTAGCCCCATTATGAGGGTTTTCCTTTCTTGTCTCTTCTTCCACATTTCGTTAATGATTGGCCGTTGGTCGAGCGACATACTGGACGCCCGCGAGGAAGAGGCTTAAGATTAAAGACCGGCTAGCTCAGCGAGTTCTAGACATGAACATCTTTCAGGGTCTTTGCCACCCCGGAGGGAGTCAATGATCCTGCCCTGTTATGGTCGCATGTACGAACGACAGCAGCACCTTCAGTCCTACTTTGGTCGCTGGTATAAGCATAGCCCTGAGCAAGTGCTGACACCCACGACTTAATGGTTGTGAGTGAAACCAATGTGTCATGCGGAAGGGAGTGTTCACCGAGCCAATTCGAGAGAGATGCCGGAAATGTGACAGGAGGAGATATTGTTTGGAATTTTTGCTTAAAAAGGCAGCGATGAACCTGGACGATGGAGAAAAGAGTCAGAAAAGAGCAAAGAGGAGTGACAAGTTTTATTTTAAAAACGAACCGAATAACAGTGAACCAACTTTCAGTAATCGAGACACGAAAATCGGAATCAATGACACATCGACCGTAAACCTACGAACAGTGCGCGGTTCAATTTGAGGAGCACTTAGATCACAACAATAAAACACAAGATAAGTAGAAATACAATTTAGTTATTCATGACAGTCATGACACAGAAGCACCTGGAGTCAGAGAATTATCAAAAAGTGTTGCAAGAATAGCCGTCACATGAATTATTACACCGATTTAAAAGACTTACCGAGTGCTGTCCGTACATCGGAGAACCTGAAATGAATAAAATTACATTATTTTGTCGCGGTAAGTGCATATTATAATTTAAATTACTATTAAAGATACAGCATATGAATTAGTACACGGTTTTAAAAAACTTACCGAGTGCTGTCCGTACATAGGAGCACCTGAAATGATAAAAAGGCTCATCATTTTTCGCGATAAGTATATATTATGTTTTAAATTACTATTAAATACACACCATTTGAATTAGCACGCTGATTTAAAAGACTTACCGAGTGCTGTCCGTACATCAGAGCACCTGAAATGAGTAAAATTTCATTATATGTATTAAAATAATAAACTATGAACTTACCGAGTACATTCCAGCCATATGAGCTGTTATAATAATAGTAGAGTTAAGTAGGTAGTCCTATAACAAAACAGAAAAAAATGTGAAAAAAGAAGACAGAAAAAATCTTGTAGGCTAGTTAACGTCTTTCTCTACGGGAGAATCCTCTACGAACGCGGTCAATATTATCAATAATTCCTCGTTTCCCAAAAAAGGCCTTTTTGTGAACCCTTGTACAATTGTGGTTCGAAAAAAAAACTGAAGGAAGTTTAAAGGAAAAGTGAGAGGAAGCCCCTGTAGGATAGCATCCAGTGTATTTGAATACTTGTGGGGCTTAAGTTTAAGGCTTCGGGTGTATCCGAATTTCAAAAGTAAAATGCATATTATGGAGTAAGAAAGCGGCTCGTTTCTCTTCTCTTTCCTCTCCCTAAGTCTCTCTCTTCCCTCTAATAGGTGAACGCAATAGGGACATCGCCAAGGCGCTGCCAGCGATGTCATTGTCGGCCGGGGACGGCAAAAGGGATCATACCATCCGATCCTAGGATTCTTCAGGTGAGTGCCGCGTACGCAGTTCTTCTAGGATTAAGGGGTGTTGTAAAATGTTTGCCTGTGTCAAATATTTGGCTTTGTAAGTGCGGTATTCTTGTGGCTTAAATGAACAAAATTAGAGATGTACGAGGGAGAAAATATTATAGGAACTGTTGCAAGAACTAGCAAAAGATGGAGATATTTTTCAATTAGTCAAATGAATTAACTTAACGATGAAAATGAGGCATTAAGTTTAAGGCTTCGGGGGTAAATTTAAGATTATAAAAAAACAATATTTGTACTAAGTATTGTAAGATGTTTGGTAGATCTCTTGCTTCGTTTCTTTTGGCACGATGAAATTTTTGTTCATGGTTAAGTGACAGGCAGGTTTTTATTTTGGTGAACCCACCCCGCACTCCCCGCGTACAGACCTAGGTGCTAACGTGCCGGCCTGTTAAACTGTAACTGGGTAATCAGCCAGCTATTGCTGGTAGTCGGACTTTACGTCCTCCGGTACTCACCCTCTATCACAGCTACCATAACATCTTATGCATTATTGGTTGCCCACACGATCTAATAAAGTTAGATTGATTCGTGTGTTTGCAACGGCTGAGCCCAGATAGAACATTCTTTTAATTTATGGATGGCCCCAAAACAAAAGAGGGATTTGGGGCAGGAGGATACGCTTCAAGACCTCGGGTCGACAGATATGCTAGTCTCGATGAAACTCTCATAGCCTTCCAAGCAGAAATGCAAGAGAATCCACCGCAACACAAATATCTATATTGTACTTTCTGACTGTAGAGCTGCATTACTTGCCCTTCAATCAAATAGATTCAACTTCAAACTAATTTGGGATGCCCTGCTGGAGTTAATTAAAATAACGCACTCCAATTTATTTGCACTAATACACAGCAGAATCGCAGACAACGGGAAAAGGGGCCAACTAGCCAGGAAAGGATCCAAAATGGAATTCCTACAGCCTATACTCTTCAATTCTTTTTTCGGCTTCTCGCCGGTTGTAAAAGACCCTCGGCCTCAGGACCGGGACCCACCAATGGAGGAAGGCCGTTCATGGCACTCGGGGTGGGACGGTAACACAATCGGCCAAGTAAAACCATGTTAGCTCCTGAAACAAATAGAAAAGGAAAATTTACGAACAAATAAATAATGCAAAAGAAAAAAGGAAACTTACCCAATGGCGACAACGCCATATCGTATTCAGTCCACAACGAAAAGTTCCACACATGATATTTCAGGTAATGGGGATCGGCCCCCCAAACGGTCAGCGTGTCCCAGCCCGGACAGACGAAGTTGATCCGGATTGGATCCTTCCATCGGGGCCAAACTGACTCAACATAAACCCCATCAATAATTACCACATAATCCTTAGGAGCCTTGTATGGCTTTCGCGAGATGACCACTGCAAAGACATGGTGAAACTGTAACTGACCAAACTAACGGAACTCATAAACCCATAATCCACCTAATCGCTACAAAACTGCATCCCAAGCAATTTTTATCAAAACAAAATTTCAAACAGAGTCCCCCGACTAAATCTACCCACACGATATCGAAATTAAACAAGCTATTCTTATCAAAGAAATTAAACGATTTTTTTTCTCTTCTCCTCTCTGCTCTCCCAGCTTCCATCATCATAGTATCGACACACAATTATTAGCCGATTGAGTCTCAATGATTTTCTTCACCTTTCGTTTTATACATTCAGGCAGTACCAAACTTTAACAAATACTAAACAAACGGACACCACTTATAGTATAAAAAAAAATCCTAATTATCCTTTTATTTCTTTTTAACTCATTTAATGAGTGTGCAATTAAATGTACTTGAAATAAAACCATGAAAGAAAAATAGGTATAGAATTATAAAAAAAAAAATTTTTTTGTATAAAAAAAAAGAGGTCTATGTGTTACAGTCAAAACACGAAATCCGTCAAAACCCGATTTTACTAGGAAATTCAAGTTCTAACAAAGCGCTCTCGGTAATTCTAGTTTTAACTAATATAACACAATTAAAACTAGAATTAACGAGTGCGCTTTGTTAGAACTAGTATTAACTAAAGAATATTTAGTTAATTCTGGTTGTGGCTGAATTCTCGCGTAGCTCTTAGTTAAATCTAGAACTGACTGGTTTCTATTAGTAAATTTGCGTTACAATTGAATTGGAATTCTCTCGCCATTAAACCTTGATGTCCCCCCCCCCCGCCCTTCGCCTATTGCGTATACATACTGTATGTATAAATAGTCACATCCTTAATAAACATCAAGCATTAAACCTTGAGAATTCAATTGTAACGCAAATTTACTAATAGCAACCAGTCAGTTCTAGATTTAACTAAGAGCTACGCGAGAATTCAGCCACAACCAGAATTAACTAAATATTCTTTAGTTAATACTAGTTCTAACAAAGCGCTCTCGTTAATTCTGGTTTTAACTGTGTTATATTAGTTAAAGCTAGAATTACCGAGAGCGCTTTGTTAGACCTAGAATTTCCTAGTAAAATTGGGTTTTGACGGATTTCTTGTTTTGACTGTAACATATATAATAAATACGAAATTAAAAGGAAAAATACCTGAAAAATATCCTTGTGTGTGAAATATTTTATTATAATATATTATGTGTTCATCTTTATATATAGAAACTATACTACCAAATAATTAAAAAAGAGAATATAAAACAGAAATTCTTCTATGTAACAATAACCTTTGCATGCAGTAAAATAAACAAAAAAAAGTTAATCAACATTTTTTTTATGAAAATAAATAAAAAAAAAGAGAATTTAATTGTGCAATAGTATATGTATTTATATCATTATATAGTGTATTCCATTCACAAATGATAATAATTATTAAATAGAAAAATTAAATAAAATATATATATATATACAGGGTGTCCGGTAAGTCGACGTCAAGCCGGAACAGAGTGATAGACCAAATCGTAACAGTTACCAGAAAAATATAAAAAAATCTAAGTCATGTATTTTTAAAATTATAGGCATTTCTTTTGTTTTCGAGAAAATGTACACCTTGTGATGGTTTATTAGCTCCTGTTGCTACAAATCTTTACTGTTTTTCAATTTTATTTTTCTTATGTAATGCCGAATAGTGCTTATGTAAACTGTTGCTTCAAGTTCTAAGCCAATTGCTCCAGCTTGGAAGAAAATGTCAGTTTTTGCCGAACCAACAATATAAAATTAATAATTCGTTGAACTTTAACTGACTGTACTGAAAAAAAATTGTACTACGCCAGTCTGGCAAGTAGTTTTAAAAGTTGACGCATTTAATAAGAATTCTAAAATGGTACAACACTTGCTACATTATTTCTTAGATTATGGAAAAAAAAAAATTTTTTCTTCAAGAAACCCAGTTTCGAAAAATTTCTTTTCACCTACTAAAATTCATTCTAGTGTACCCAAAGCTTGCCTTAAGAGCATAACATTACGATTCTAGCTTGAGTGAGAGGGAGAGTCATTCCATGAAGTGTGAATGAGATATTGACGCTTTCAAGTTAGAGATGCTAACTTTTTGTTAATTAGGACAAATTTTCCTAAATTTTAAATATATATCTGTTTCTGTATATATTCCCGTACAAAAAAAAAAAAAAAAAAAAAATAACTAATTTGCTGTTGACAGAGATACACCACTTTACTTTTAATAAATATTTTTGTGAACCAATCCTCAACAATTTTGAGGTCTCGTTGCATGAAAGCACAGGCAGCAGCCATATGCTCTGCCTGGAGATGAGCAGAGGATGTCATCCGCACACGCTTCACGTGAGAATCCTAAATTTTTCAGCACCGTGATGAATGAGTCAGCCAACATACACCAGAGCCCCGTGGAAAGCACCCCACCTTGCGCACAGCCTCCCACCACCAGAACGCTGAGAGTCGTTTCGCCGCGCAACTTTCATAGTTAAATATCCTCGTCTTTACATTTGGTCAATCCATCGCACGACAGTGCCGTCAACGCCATGTTGACGAACTGCTTCGCATAGAGACAGTCAACGATCCAGTTCCCGCTCAATGACAGTAACTATTGAATGGAGAGCCATGTCAGTAGATCTGCCCCTCCGGTAGCGTGCTGGGTGTTTAAGGGGAGGACTTCAGGGCTACTCCTTTCATATATTCATCCACAAGCCTCTCGAGGTATTTCAAAATGAATGAAAAGAGGCCTATGGTTCGAAAACTCTTCGGGTCCATGTCCAGGCTTCAGAACGAAGTTCCGGAGAACAGAACATTAAAACACTGTACTTCACTTAAAACACTTTATTATTCTTCGTATATTCCTTTTAATGGGCTCCGATTATTTCGCATATTTTTGTTTTTTTTTTATACATTCTTATTATCGTTTATTACCGTTTTAGTATATTAACAATATTTTATATCTTGCGTAACTCTATCCTCTTGATAAGCCTTCCAAAAAACTACTACTGCTTTCTTCAGCCACCATGCCACTACGTACTCTTTCTTTTCATTTATTTGTTATTTTATAAACCAGGTCACCGCTGTGACTAGCCGGTAGTCACCTGCATATTTCGCAGTGACGCGTTTTCACAACAAACCCAATAATTCTGACTTTGTTGTGAAATGCGATGCACTGCAACTGTTAACACTGCCACCGTTTAGGCAAGACCTGTTTGCATTTATTGTGTAAGGTCTTGCTTTTCGCCAGATAACATTGACGTAGTCAGGAAGTGAGGTCAACCAGTTCTTGTTTCACATAGATTATTTGATTATTTATATTCACAACAAGAATTGAATTCCTCCCCTTTTATGAAGTCGGAATCTAGCAGTTAGCGAGATGATGTGAAAGTATGAATGCGTAATTACTGAAGGAAGTTTTCTATTTACATAGCAAAAATTTTTTTTTTCAACAAATTTTTAAGAAACGAAAGACTTAAAGCTAAGTACATAAGTTTGATAAAAAGGGACTACTTTAGTTGGAACATATAGGGTTCCAAATTTTGCTAATAACAATAGAAATCGCGCCTAATTTATGCAATTCCACGCAAATAAGCAAAATTCACGAAACGGGAATATCTCAAAAACGGTTGCATTTAGGAAGGTACATGTGCATAGTCAAATTAAAGGCAACCTTCCGGGGTTTCTAAGTCTTGTAAATAAACTGTACAGCAAGCATTTTGACGGGAAAATCGTTAAAATTTGAAAAAAAATGGATTTTTTTTCCAATTTTTGGACTTTGACGCACTACAACTTAAGATTGATGACGACAGTAGGGCTGTTTGGGCATTCATTGCAAAGCGAAAGTCTAGATGGTTTTCTATCACGTGAGATAAATCTCGCTTTGATATGGTGTATATGAAGAAATTTTACATGCTCATAGCTAGTACGTATGGGATTTTGAAAATATTCATTTTTGTATGATTGGCGGGTATTTAAATCTTTCAACTGTCGACACAAAAAGCGTTAATCATTTGTTAATAAATAATGTCTAAATGGACGTATCGAAAATCACGTAAGGTAAGGTGGGGTAAGTGCGTAGGGAAAATCATGTAATTTGACTTTACGCTTCTTTTAATCTCAATTACAAAAGTCCAATTCGCTACAGCCTTTATAATTCCAATCAATGGATATTTTTCTCTATAAAAATGTATTTTTATGAAGATTTTATTATGGTTATTATTGTCAGAATTGTCGGACAATGGAAGATTGAGCCTATCACACACTTGCCCCGGTATGTGGGGCAAATGTGTGAACGGGGATTTTTTTCTCTTTTAAAGATTAAACATTTCCGATGTTTAAGCGCCATCATATAATAGGTGTTTTGTGGACAATATTTATTTCTGCTTAATATTTTGCTCAAATATTTCTTTCTTAAAACGGGATATTAACGTAGGAATACCTAATTGAAACGAATAACCTGTAAATCAGATATTTTATTAAATTCATATGAACATGAGTTTTAAATGTTTCTTTTTAACGAAAAAAAAGTACAAATTAACAAAAAACGTAGATAAAAATATGATACATTAACTTGACATAGGTTATTTAAAAAAACAAAAATTAGGAATTTTTTCATTGCAAAAACATAATAGTTAATAGAAGGTGTCCCAGCTGTGGTATAGCACTCGAAGTCTATAGATAGGTCATGCTTAGACAAGCACAAAATTGAATGGGGGGGAGGGAATCCTAACAAATTCCGAGATAACGGGATATGTTTGGTTATGTTTTTATAGATAACTTCTGAACGTTACACCTTATGATGATGATTTAAAAATTGTTACATAGATAACCGTTCGACCTTTCCAATGGTCTATAAATAGTAAGTAGTTAAATATAAAACTTTGCCCACAACTTCAAAACGGAGAGGAGGAGGGAGAAAATTTAGATTATATTGGAGAGGTCGAACGATTATTAAGTCATCATCATAAGGTGTAAGATTCAGAAGTTACAGGATGATCTATAAAAACATACCCAAAAATCTTTAAGCCTAGTTATCGGAAATTGTTAGGACCCCTCTTATAACTTTTCTTGTCTAACCATGACATAACATAACATAGGAAATAATTTATATTTTTTTTTAGCTTACAGCGCTAGAAGAAAGAGAACACTTTCGGTATTTTGCTTTTTTTAGAATTTCTACAGCAGTTTTCATCTCTTTTTCTAGATTTTTCAATTTTTCGGAAACAGGAAAACAGTTTTGCTTTTTTTGTGTTTTTCAGAATTTGTACAGCAGCTTTCTTCTGTTTTTCTATACTCTTCAATTTTTGGGACAATGGAGAACAGTTTTGCTTTTTTGATTTTTTTAGCATTTCTACGGCAGCTTTCTTCTCTTTTTCTATACTCTTCAATTTTTGGGACACAGAAGAACACTTTTGCTTTTTGATTTCTTCAGAATTTGTACAGCAGTTTTCTTTTCTTTTTCTATATTTTTCAATTTTTCGGAAACAGGAGAACACTTGCTTTTTTGATTTTTTTAGCATTTGTACGGCAGCTTTCTTCGCTTTTTCTATATTCTTCAATTTTTCGGAAACTTCTGAAGAGGTTAAAATCTCTGCTCCTGATGCAAGTTTACGCTTCCTAATTTTTTGCTGAGATGAAGACTGACTCACTTTTTCCAATAACATGTGTTCAAAAGATACAGGTAATGCTTGAGATTCAGATGCCACATATTCAACAGTAGGGGTAATTGTCTGAATTGATGCTGGAGGTATTTGTGTTGACTGTACGTTTTCAGTCGAAGACGGTTCCGCCTAAAACATCTAAAACATTCAAAAGTTATGTAAAGAGGCTCGAGTAGGGGTAACTATAACATAGGAAAGAAGAAGATCATAGGAAATATTCACCAGGATATCATCACTACTTCGAGATAACTGTAACTGAAAATCGGTTAGCAATTGTCTAAGAGTGGCATGCATTCTAAATACTGGTGTTGGTTCATATTCCGATGACGGTCAATTTCCACTCTAAGAGGAAGCCACCTACGATAACCAAACTCATGCTAAAATTAATAGTTGGCTATAATAAATTTAATAAGTGCTTACCTGTATATTACTAGTTTCGTTGGAAGGTATCGCCAACATACGTCGTACAGCCCCTGGCGGGAAATTTTCTGTCGGTATTACGTTACGATTAAAAGGAACGATTCCTCCTTTATCGAATCCATTCTTAATTATCTTAGGATCAATATTACTCCAAACGTTTCCTATTAAAATTGAGAATTCTTTCCTCGGCAATTTTTTGCCTGTATTTTTTGTTTTCCAAGAAACTAGTTTTTCATCCCAACTTTGCTTCAATGATCGAAAGATACTTAACTCTAGCGATTGTAATAAATGGCTAGAATGTGGAGGTAATTTCAATATTATTGTATCTTCTTTTATTGCTGTTAATATAAGTTCCATGTCAATGTGAGAAGTGTGGCCATCGTAAATAAGCAAGACTGGTCGTCCTTTACCAATTGAAGGGATGAATGTTGTATTGAAGTAATTCCTAAAAATCGTAGTCTCTATCCATCCATTTATGGAAACAGCATACGCTGTATTTGGAAAATCTTGATTCTCTGGGGCAATCCAATCATTCCATAGGTTTTTCCCTTTAGATATTATCATTGGGGGTATCTTGTGCCCTACAGCGTTAGCAGCGAATAAAATGGTGCTGTTATCACGTCCAGGACCACTTACTGTTGGTGAACAAGGTTTTCCTCTTCCTCCAACTACTTTGCTTTTTGAAGGATCCAGACAAAAACTTGATTCATCTAGATTATATATTCTTTCTGGATGGTCTTTCAAGTTAGATTCTTCTATTATTTTTTCCAGCAAGTCGAAATACTCATTTATTATAAAGGGATCTAAAGATTTCTTTCGTGCGATTTCTACGCTTCGGGGTTTTTTAATTGATAAGCCATGACGGCTTTTAAAGTTCAAAAACCAGTCTTAACCTGGGCAATCACTTTTAAATGGGGTAGTGATATTGATTGTTCTAACATAATCTGAGACAAGTTGTATTACTTCTTTTCTTGATAAACCCCACCCCCACTTCTCTAAAACTTTTACTCCCTGTGCTAATTCATTTACTGCGTCAGGTGCAATCGCTGTTTATCGCCCCCTTTTCTGATTTTTTGCACCCCTTTTTCCAGATATCCTAGTACTCAATGTCATATATGGAATGTAGTACTTTTTAGTAACAGCTCTTATTGAAATCGACTGTTTCTTAATTTCTTTTAATGCTTGCTTTAAAATTTCCTCGGAATATTTGTCTTCCGTTTTACGTTTATATTTTCGAGGCATTATGTTCTTCTTATTGGCTGATTTATCAGAAAATATAATATGGAGTTTATTTTCTAGAAAATATATTTTAAATAATTTAGGATAAGTAAAAGACAACTTATTCTGAAAATAAAACTCACAATTCAGTCCGCAGCACTTTTACTGACTTTTCTATATTTTCTATCACTCAACATTTTATTTTTCTCAAGGCTCCTCGATTTCATCTCAAGGCTACTTGATTCTCGAGTAAATACATCGCGGGTATATCAAAACGTATATACCTCTATAATTCCCAGTAATGACATTCTTTCCCAGCTCTTCTTGGGTTTTCATTTCTGGTGTTTATGATGGTTGTGAGACCTGAGGACGTATGATTTTCTTCGCTTACATAAGTATTACATATTCCTCTGTTTGTACAATTAAGAAGCGTACATGATATGGAAGAGGTCAAGGACATAGCTTGAATATTGAACACTGGTGTGCATAACTAAAAATCTCCAAAATTCGTCTTCTGAAATTGTAAAGCGTAAAATTTCATGGGGTAAATGTGTGAGGGATCACACAATTACCCCTAAAAAGATTTTACACTTACCCCGTACAAGCATTTTCCTGGGGGAAATGTGTTTATAGAAATGCAAAGTTGTTATCCTACAGAGCAAACCCCACTAACAGTGCATTTATATAGCACGTACGCTTCTGTATAATTTTCATATATTACCAGTTATCTTACCTTACGCCAATATTCACAGCACTTCACATTTATATTGGAAGATCGAACTTGAAAGCAAATCAAAACCTTTCGAATTATTTCACTGCGTGTGACTCGTCATTACAACAGTTTCAACTCAACTACATCTAAATGTGCAATAGAGAGCATGACTCTTTATTGAAATATTTTGAAGTGACATGCCTGGACATGATATGTTTGGAGTAACTTTGCGATCACACACTTACCCCGTTTACACATTTACCCCATCTTACCTTACGTATTTCACTTCAAAATGTTATTTTAAAAATATTTTTAAAAATTCAAATGAAGAGAATGAAAATTGTTGGAGTTATGATGCGTGCAGTTTTGAAAAATCGTGTTTCGAGAAAAACAGGTTTAAGTTTTGAAATGAGTTATTGATATGAAAAATTCGACTGTTTTAATTTTACATGAACTGACGCTAAACTAACGTAAGTACTTTGCTTGGAAATGATTTTGACTGGACCTAAACACTTCCTAAGGTAAGAAAGCACCTTCCCAGTAAGGCTTATTTTACGCAGGTAGTCGTGAAGAAAATTCCTTTCAGGTATAAAGCTTTATGCCTAATATCGTAGAAGGTTCAACGCATCTTTTAAGCTAATAAAAAAATTGAATTTCTGAAAAATTTACAGTGGTGTTACCTCTTAAACGGATCGGATTGGTGTATCGCATAGTAGTGGCTGAAATTAGTTTCGAATAGTATTTCGTTTTCCGCTAGAGTGTACGTACAGGGTTGTTTGAGGGAAGAATTCCAGTTCCGTTCAGCGTTATGTGGCCAAAGTGATTGCTGCAATTCGTAAGCAATATGCTTGTTTGAGGGAACACAAATAACCAAGTGTCCTGCCTTACCATTTTGGTGAGTACATTAGGGGTATTCCCTATGATTCTATGTCCACAAAGGGCCGGCTCGGATAAGGGATTGTTCAGCAGGTTCGCGATACAGTTTGATTTGTTGACTCTTAATCTTTTGGGTTATGGATTTCTTACAGTAGTGCTCTTTGAAGTCTCTATCTGACATTTCTAGATATTGATGAGCTTGGGTGTTATTTAGGAAGTAGTCCGATTCAATTTCAAGAATTGTCGACGTTTCGGTTGTAATGGTAGTGGGAAGTATATAGATCTTATTAAAGGTGTACATAATGTTTTCCGGGAAGTGGTAGAAGTATCCTAATAAATTGATTATCTTTCACCTGTATGGAGTCGGTCTGGACTATTTGATTCATAATTTTAATATCAATGAGGATATTGGTCAGCCCTTTTTGTGTATGTTTCCGCTATATCTCTTGCCGATAATATGAGGGGATGCAGTGTATGTTGGTGTAAAGCATTTATTATTGTGAATTCATTTGTTATTCTTTAGTAAATTTGTTGAAGTGGTTGTAAAAGTAGATTAGCATTGCGTTTATGTCTTGTCTTAATGTGCACATGTTTTTTTTTCAGTTTTCGTTATTTTGGTGTAGTTTTTGAAGCTATCCACCAGTTTATTAAATCGTTTCACTAAATTTTCTTGTTCTATGGTTAGATTCGGGAAAGCCTGATGGACTTCATTGAAATTAGAGCTTACAATACTTATTTGCTTTTCCATTAAATGAACATTTTCGGAGCTTTGTCTGTCTAAATTATCTAACTTGGTATATATCTACTGAGCCTATCTATCGTCCATAGTTCCAAACACAAATTTACTGGCCCTACCTACTATGTCAGCTAAAGCTCGCTTTTCCCTAGTTTGCATATTAGGTTTATATCCTATAACCTATTTTTAATCTTTCTTACTTGCTTGGTTAGTTCTTCGTCCCATACACGACACGATTATACTTCTGCAATGGTTTCTAGCTGTTTGCAAAGATCTTTTATTGTTGTCTCGCACTTTTCGATAAATCCCAAGCCTTTGGCTTCCTGAATCATCCGAATTTGTGTGTAATGGTCCAAGTTTGGGAATATACAATGAAAAAAATAATATGGCGCTCTCAACCCGATTTTTAAAGAACCAAATTACTTGGATGTCAAAACTGTGTTACATGAGCTATGGTACCGTCTGTAGCGGAAGCTACATTTTATTTTAGTTTCATTTCATTTTTAAATTTTTTTTTTTTTTTGTTCTAAATAAAAATAATTTAAAGTTTATCTATTTTGTCAGTTTAATATTAGTGCTTACTGTTTATAGGAAAAATCAATTTTTAGAATGACGTCTGTTCTAAAATACTTTGAAAAACTTTTAAAAAAGCTTTAATCGCAGACACATGACACTGTACACTTTCAGCAAAATACAAAGGAAGACTTGTTTGAAATGTAAAATAAAATTAAAATTATGGGTTTTGCAGGAGATAGATTTAGTTCAGTTTAGACTCTAGAGCATGAAATAGCTTTCTAAATAAAATAAGCTTTTCTCTGTATATAAATATATATAAAAGATTTACTGTCTTTCTAAAATAGAATATTTTTATTATCATCAAATAAAAAAAAAAGGAAAAAATAAATATAATAATAAAAAATATACAAACATAGAAAATAAAAATAAATATTTTATTCATTAAATATAAATAATTTATTAACTTTTAAAATTTCACTTATTTCAAGGACCAAAAATAAAATGAACGAAGAATTAAAGTACTAAGAGTTTTTATGAATCGAAGAAAAGATTCCTAAAAGTATATTCAACCTAACATCTAAAGTACACCGTCTTCTAAATAATTTTACAATGCTGTTAATATAATTTTAGATGAGGCATCCAAGCGTTTGAAGAATTTTTGTGACATATAACTAAACTATATGGATCTAGAATCCATAATTCCATTATTTTTGGTTAATGAACCTTACTTCTGCTAGATGCAATAACCAAATAAATTCATCTATGGTTTCCCTCCTCCAAAAATTTAGTTTTGTCAACCAAAATTTAGTCTCAGGAAACAAATATGTTAATCTCTTTTTCGTAAGTTCCACTAAACGATTGGTAAATCTAATAAAAACTACAGTTTTTGAAACCAAATGTCCCTGAAGAATATAGTTCCGTACACAATTTTGGTTGCTGGATTTAAATAATTTAAACCTTTTTTGGCTAGTGCCTCCATACTGATTTAGTAATGCAAATTATACCCCAAGAATATAGATGCATAAGCTAAAAACATAGTTGATGGTTATACTTTTTGGGTAACTATTTTAATGTAACAGCATAATGATTGGTGTACAATTAATATTATTTTTATGACTAGAGAGAAACTATTATTTTTTAAACTTTAAGAAGATTAATTATTTATATTCAAATCAAAACTGGATATTCATATAGAAGTAAAACAAAATACATACATAGGTTTTCCATTTAATATAATTTAATATGTTACATCGTAGTTTCAAAGAAAATTACAATATTTGGAATTATATTCTATGAAATCATAAGGAATGAATTGTTTGTCCGATACAACAGATATATAAGATACAAAACTCAAGCCCACACTTTCTAAAGATGCAGTTTTGTAAACATATTCATTTTCAATTTCATAACCAAAAAAATGCTCATTAAATTCTAACGTTCTTAAAATAGATATACAAAGGAAAATATTCCCATTATATTTCAAAATAACCTCAACTTTAGCAAACGTTTCTGGCTGCATCCTTCTGACCATTTCTGGTTTTAATATGAGACCATCAATATTGATGTAACTTGTTGAGTAAACTTGCTGCTTACATTTAAAATTCCAGAATATTCAGTGTCAATGATTTTTGACTTTCCTGTCTTGAGGAGAAACGTGGTTATGTCTTCATAGTTTATGATTAAATTAGATAGATGTATAGAATTCTTTATACTCATTGTTTCGATAAGATTTTTTTTTACATTTCGTGCTTTGCGCTGTCTTTTTGAGATTTTGATGGTAGCTTTCGAAACGCATCGATGAAATTTTGTTCAAAGGACCAACTTTTCGCATTACCAAATGGTAATGTAGTAAAATATGAAATTTAGGAGGAAATGTCTTTTGTGTTAACTCTAACTACAAATTATTATGTTCCCTGACTACATATTCCAATTTCTGGAACAAATTCTTGTGAACAAAATCATTAAAACAGATTAAAATTATTTTTCGTAGTAGAACATAAAGATGCCATTCATAGCATTCTTCAGGAATTAAATCGCCTATTAAAAACGGTAAATTTTTCGCGAAACATAGCATTTCCGAGGCAGAGAATTTGAATTTTTTATGATGAAATAAATCTCAGTTTAAGAGAGGAGGCTTATTCTTGCACGTGGGACCATAATTAAAAGTAAGCATTCTATAGTTAAGTTGTTATAAAGTAAATTTTTTTTTTTTTTTTGAATTAATAAAATGATTTAAAATAAAGTGAAGGTCATAATGGCAAATGCCCTCTAGAATATCATGCATGGTATCTACTGAAAAATTTGATGCTACACTAAAAGTTCTCATACTATTCCATACCGAGTTTTCTTTGACACTAGATAGCGATGAACCTGTTTTACAGATATCGGTATATTTTGTCACAGTTAATATTTTTTCCACATTTATTTTCGTCGACGTAGATTTATTTGCCTTCGGCTCGGTGCAAAATCTGTAAAAATAATTTGCACTGAAAGATTCACAGAACCCAAGGCACGAGTTTAGTCCTAAATTATCACCTACTATTAAGGTTGGAATTAACTTGACCTTTTTATAATGTTTGAAAGTTACATTAATACCTATATCAAATAGCTTATTTACTTCCTCAATAAATGGTTTGAATTCCTAAAAAAATTGTAGATATTTTTGACTGAATACGGTGTGGTAAGCAAGGAATGTTGAGGTACACCCCACCTACCTTTTGATTGTTAGCGTGTGAGCCTAATGCATTGTTCGGTTCAAAATCATCAAAATAAATAATCAGAGGAAGATACAGGCAAAATTTATCTAAAGATATTTTCTTCAGCTTGTTTTGAAAAAATTCAGAGAAATATAAATTGGAAATGTAGTACTGACTTTGCGTTTTAATTCTATCAAGATAGGACTGGATATCTTTTAAAATGCAAGTTTCATTGAACAAAATGTAAAATTATTCCATCATTGGAACAATTTTGGAAGAATGGCTGATGTTCTTTAGTGCGGCAATATTCTTATGGTTAACGAATTCTTCTAATGCAGTATGAATATTATGAGTCCACATACACCTTCCGATCTTTTAAATATTTAAGAAGCTTGTAATCGCTTTTAGGTACTTTACAATGATTAAATGTTTCAAAGATTCTTTGTAAAAACTCCTTATCCTCAAAAATTTGATGTTTTTTAACTTCATTACACAAGAAATTTTGTACAAAGTTCAAAAAATCTTTAATTATTTGTACTGAACATTTTCTAGGTATTTCACTTTTAGAGTAATATTTTAAGATAAAATTCATCAAATTATCATTAAAGTCATCTATGTTCGTCAAGCGCTTATTATCCTCGTTATATTTAATATTATTTTTAAGTTCATACTGTATATCTTCAGAAAGAGTATCATGCAATTCTTCTAGACACTTACTGATTGAAGTTTCTGTATCCTGCCTTAAGTGTGTGTTTCTTATGTGAATTTTAAAATAGTATAAATTGTCAAAATTACATTCTGTGCATCGATATATGTTTAATATTTTATGTTTATATTTAAAATGATTTGTAAATAGTCCTAAGCAATCAAAAAGTTCATTGCAATCGAAGCAACGATATTGCTGTAAAATGTTCATTGTGCTTAATATTACTTACAAATATCATTCCACAGAGTATCTATAATAGGATATTCACTAATTTCATCAGTTTTTAATGCAAATATATATTTTTGTAAAAGCGTCCAAACTCTTTTACTTTCATCGGGGTATTTTACATTGAATCCGAAAAGTATAGCCATGCACACTTCCAAGGCTTTTCTGGGATCAATAAAAAGATACTTAAGCTGTGCCACTACGACGTATATTAAAGATACGATCAGAATTAATTTTGGTTGAACTTGTGATTTGATTTCGTAGGCCTTCGCAAGAAATTCTCTTTCGATCGTATCTGCATCTGCTAGAGTCTGTAAAGTAATTTAGGAATTATTAAGTAGCTACTATAAATAATAAACAAATGTTTAGCAACACACCTCGTAATGTCTTATAAAAGACCCCTGGATTTCAATCTTTGTAAGCCTTTTTCTGATTAGTTTTCCTTTTCTTTGTGGGGGATTCGCAAAATATATGGTAACAGGAGCAGAGATATAACTTTTTTATTTTCTAAACAGAAATGACGTAAATGTAAAAACAGTACAATTTATTATTTTTTATACACCACACGGTAGCGGTACATACATTTTGTTTCTGTAAAATGTTTTTGTACATATGTATCGCTACCTCTACCGTCACCTCTACCACGCCGGTGTATTTCAGCCTTAAGTCAACCAGCTTTAGTATTTGTCTTTCTTTTCTTGTTTTAATAAAAAACGAACAAGATAAATTAAATTATTTTTCTCCATATTAATTTTGCTCTCTAGATTAGTACCGGAGATAAATACATTATAATATCCGATAAGCACTTCACAAAAATTTCAATTATGTAAACAACAAATATTACATTCTGGTTAGTTTAATTTGCTGGAAATAAAAATGTTGCACAAATATTAAGAGTCACTTTACTATAAAACTCAATGCACTCATTACCATGTGTAGATGCTTCTAACAGTAACGCTAAACTGATACGGACCAAATTGTCTGATCAAAGAATTTGTTTGGCGTTGTATAGACAGGGCAGCAAAATATGATGTATCTGTCTATATTTATGGTTGCAACGAACAACGTCAACGCCTTTTGGTTGTGCAACCTGCAATTTGGTTACAGTAACTATAGTCACTTTTTCTTTGGAAGACATATCCAAACTGATATTTGTTTACTATAACCAAATTACATTAGTATTAGTATGGTTCCTGAAACAATTTTTCAAGAAACTGCTTTTTTGTATAGACAGTACCACCAAATAGTGTTATTATGGAAAATAAGACCAATTTGTATAGACAGAAGAACCAAACGAGTTTTACTATGAACAAAGCTACCAAATATAGTTAGCGTAACCTAGGCATTTCCAAATTATTTTTTTGAGTGTAGGTATATTTGTGTCAGAGGTTTGAATACCATGCTACTGGGCTGGAGTGTGGTTATGTCCACTTGTGCATCTATTCCAGATGTCAATGTGATTAACCACAGTAGGTTCATCTGTAGATAATAATAATTTTAGTCAGCGGTCTTCATTATTAACGTTGTTTTTTGTGTTTGTTTGATTAGGCTAAAATAATTTCAGTTTATTTTTGTCGACTCGTCTTAATTTTCGTCCAATTTGTGGAGTTCAGTTTATTCCGCTATTTATTCTTTTAATTTCATACGGTCCTGTCCAGTTTGGCGACAGTTTGTGTTCCTTACTGGGCTTTCTTAGCAGGACTAGATCGCCTACATGATATTTAACTATTTTTGCGTTCCTGTTGTAATATTGTTTGAACTTTGTTTTGCTTTTGAGTCTTCCCTAACTTTTTGGTAGAGTACTTGCATTCTCCGTTTTCTCTGAAAGACGTAGTCATCGTAATTGTACCTATATATAGGCCCGGGGTCCCTTTTGTAATTATTACGGGGTGGGTCATAGAAATCCCACAATGCTTCCTTTGGAGTATGCTTACCCCCAACATGTTGTGCATGGTTACATATATGCACTGCTTCTTCAAGCCATTGATCCCACTCTGTAATATTTTCATCCACTATGTTTTTTGAATACTCAATCAAAGGCCTGTGTACAATTTCCAGTGCTCTGTTTGCCTGGGGATGATACGCAGTTGTCTGAAATTTCCTAACCCTAAATAGTCTGCATAGCCGCTTGAATAGATCGCTAGTCAAGTTTGCGCCCTGATCGGTAACTACTGCTTTTGGGATCTTATATTTCTACATCAGCTTGTACAATCCGTCGGCTACAGTACATGCTTCTTCATTTCACAATGGCACGCAGTCAAATATTCGGGTTGTGTCATCCAAAAGTGTGAGTATATATTTCTGGCCATTTTTAGTTTCCGGCAAAGGATCTACAATATCGATCTAAACTTTATCAAACTGTTTCTCGGCGACAGAACTAATTACCATAAGCAATGTTGTATTTTTACCATGTTTATTCCTACTACATTTAACACATTGCTTAATTAACTTGTGAATATCCCTTAACATATCTTACCATTTGTAGCTTTTTCTTATACGCTTATATGTTTTATAAATTCTCAGATGTCCTCCTGCATTATGGTAATCACGAAGAATGGTATCGATATAATTCCGTTACCTATAATTTGCACATTTTCTTTTCTGTTGACTCCGTTGAACTAATGGAATTAGTTTCGGAGTGCAGTTCATTCACAGTTTCTTTATTAGGGGTTCTGGGAACTATATCTTCAATTTGGGTTACATAGCTGTAGCAAGTTACTGCAAGGCATATTTTCTTGTCTTTTTCACTAGTCTCCAAGTCTATTCTACGATGGATTTGCGCACTTGTAATTATTTTAGTGTTATTAGGTTCTTCCATTTCGGTGTCCGTGCTATCTATATTATTTGTTTCTCAAATAATGCTCATAGGTTGTTCGCTATTGTCGCTGGGTATTCTGCTTAATTCTGCTTAATGTATCTGCGTTCTTATTTTATCTCCCGGGTTTGTATTCGATATCATACTTATACTCTGAGAGCTTGATGGAATCTGATTAGTCGGGAGGTTGAATCTTCAGTATTAAAGATTCCTTTAAGTGGCTTGTGATCTGTATAGATTGTACATTTTTATCCATATAAATAGCATCGAAAGTTTCTTGTTGCTCAAACTATTGCTAATAGCTATTTTTCAGTGGTGGAGTAGTTCCGTTCCACTTTATTCAATGTCCTACTTGTGTATGCAATAGGTTGGTCCTGATAAATCCCGCACTGAGATACAACAGCACCAAATGTATCTCCATCTATGGTTAACATAAATGCTTTGTCAAACTCTGGGTATATTAATAAGGGTGGAGTAATTAATGCCTTGTTTAGTTCTCTAAATGTCTTTTCGCACTTCTCCGACCATTTGAATGAACTTCTTTAGAGAAATTGGGAATAAACTTTCGGTAATAATTTGCTAATCCCAGGAACGACTGAACTTGTCTCACTGTTTACGGCTTTGGAAAGCCTTTTACACAACTTACTTTAGAAGGGTCTGGTAGAGCTCATTTACTCGAGCATTTATGCCCTAAGTATATCTCCTGTTTTCTTAGGAAGTTACATTTTTCAATTTCAGTTTCAGATTGTTCAATTTCAATCTTTCTAATACCTGTCGGAGCTTGTTGTTGTGGTCTAAAAGATTTCTTCCGTATATGACAATGTCGTCCAGGTACACGAAACACTTAAAACCTTGGAGTGCAGTTAAGACATGGTTCATCAAGCGTTGGAATGTTGCTGGCGTCCTTTTAAGTAGAATTAGCACCGGTTAGTTTGTCTCCTGGTAATAAGAAGGTATCATGGTACTCATGGCATATATCAAGCACCGCTTTTTTTACTTCCTTGTTCGGGATATCATCCCAAAAGATTTTTTCCTCCAACATTTTAATACGCTCCTTCGCCGTGTGTTCGTTCGTAGTATTTATACAGAACACACCAGCTTTAATTCTTACATTAACTTTATGTTGCCGACTTCCTTTTATTATCTTATTATCTTCTTGTTGTGGCGGCATTGCAAGCTTAGGCGCTATAATTTCCCCGTTAAAATCTTTTAATGCAGTAATATCGTAATAGTTGCGATTCTTTTGAAAAGCAAATAAATTCACCATTAGTTTTCGTAGTAATTTTTACCAGTTTTTCTGAACGTGCAGGTATATAGATTGCTTTCTGAGTCTCAATACTTACGAGTCCGTTTCGACTGGTTTGTATGTTTTTGCACGGTTTGGAAAAACATCCCTTAGTTACCTGATTCAATAACTTCATCTCCTTCAGTGGCCCTGTATTTTGCGTAACCGATTTTTTGACAGGTTCTTTTTCCTGACTTATGATCGTTGTAACACAGTCATACTCCCTATGGAAACTACTATTTTGTTTCAATTCCTTTTAACCAGAGTGAGAGCCGTTTGGTATCGAGAATAGTGTCTTGTTCGCGTCCGTTATTGGAAACTCTAGTGTTCCTTTGGGACACTTAACTTTACAAGTCTTTGACAGGAAGTTTTAGCCCCATGTGGAACGTTATCCTCATCGCTATCTTTGACCACATGGAATTTGCATGTTTGTGGATTCTTTCTTAAGAATTTACCCTCGCATGTTCCTATCGTCTCGCCTTCCCGAAGGCACATTCCTTTCGTTGATGGTAGTATTCGATCGCAAAGCAAATTTTTTTTAAAGGCTGACGTCAGCGTCCGTATCGACTAGGATAACCGTGATAACTGCTATATCCAACGGCAATTTTGCTGAACAATTAGGATTTTGAGTAGGCTGACACTATTTTTCTTCATCAACTTTTAGGCTTCTGCGGTGTCGACGCAAGCCAATTTTTAGTTTTCCGACTGGTTATTTGTTTGTTTGCGTTGAGGTATTTCACTCTCCCACTCTTGTTTCGCTCGGCAATTATTTAAAGTGTACCCTTTTCTCTGACATAACTCACATCTATCTGGAGCGTTTGCCATAGTTACTTATTATGAGTTTGCTCTTCCATTGAATTGAACCGAATTTACTTGAGACCTCTGGTTAACAGGTCTTCTCTTGCAATTCTGAGAGACGTGCTCATAGTTTTGGCTATTTATGCAAAACCCTGACTTTTTCATTTCAAAGCATTCAGCGAGTGTGTGATTGGTCCTATTATAGAAGCTGTATCCTACATTCGGATACCGTCTGTTATTCTCAAGCCGGCTGGGGGCTGGATTTCCCTGTCTCCCTTGTATTGATTTCTTGAGTGTATGGTTCAGTGAAGGAACTCGGCATTTTGTGAGCTTTTGTATAAGGCATTTACTTTTTCTGCGAAATCTGTCAATGTTTCACCGGGCATCTGATATAGTACTCGGATTTCCTTTACTAAGCTACATAGGTTTTTGTGTTTACCAGTTTGCTATGGATCTTGGTTTCTAACTCATCGAAATTCTTAAATTGTGTTCCCCCTAGGGAAGTAGCTGCTCTGCCCCTAAAACGTGTGAGCAGTAGAGTTAAATAACATTTGCAGCAATTGGTGAACACCGTTACCTCTGGTGTGATGCTTGGGCCTATTTCTCCAGTTGAAGTAGGTATACTATTGAAGATTAACTGGCTCACTTTTGAAATATCAATATCAATTCTTCAGAACTGAAAAGATCACCTTCCGTCCTTTCCTAACTCTAATAAGGATTTAGTTCGTTTCCGATACACTCGACCAGATCTTAATGACATAAGAATTTCGTTATGACTTTGAGAGATTCCACTGGCATCTTTTTCGGTCGGTACTGTGTCTGTATCATCTATCTGAAATATGGGTTGGACTGACGTTGTCAAAAGAGAAGGAGTTTATCTTTTTTGCAAAATTGTTTTTGGGCTGAACTTAAGACTGTTGTGAAGCACGACCCCCACATCACGTACACATGTGACGCATCATAAATCAGTGCTAGTTCTATAGTACACAATTTTTGCAAATAACCTAGTTTAAACCCAAGTATGTTGTTAAGAATAGTATAGAGTTAATTAACGAATTAAAAATCTTAAAATTACCTGATACTGACTATACACTAGTTTCTTTTGATGTAAGTAGTTTGTTTACTTCAGTTTCCTTAGATAAGTTATCTGATACTGTTCACTCATACTTGGAAAATTTTGGCTCAGATTCTGGAATGGTGTCAGACATGGGAGCCCTGTACGATCTATATATCAATCAGAACTATTTTCAATTTAATAATATATTTTAATCTTTTAAAAACGGGTTGCCTATGGGCTCTGCACTTTCTCCTTTATTAGCAGAAATATATATGGATAGCTTGGAGAAGCAGATAATAGAAACTGATACAATCTTTAGAGGAAAAATAGAATTTTGGCGCAGGTATGTGGATGATATATTTTGTGTATGGAAAGGCTCAGACAGCGAATTATATAACTTTTTAGAATGGATTAACCAAATTGATGACAAAATAAAATTTACGATTGAAATAGAAAAGGACAAGGCTATTAACTTTTTGGATCTTAAAATATCTCATGAAACAGGTAGCCTTAACGTTGAAGTATTTCGCAAGCCTACATGCACGGATAATATTATTCCATCCAATTCTAAACATACCATGAGTACAAAAATGTCAGCTTTCCTCGCTATGGTGGATAGGTTGTGTAGGGTTCCCATGTCCAATAAAGCTTATAACAAGGAACTTAATATTATAAAAACAATAGCAACAAATAATGGTTACTCTGGGAACATGATTTCAAATCTAATAAAAAACAAAAAGACAAACAGAATAAAACAACTACTATTTCCTACTGATAGCAATAGCACGAATGATAATATAAAACCTTGGGTAAAATTGCCGTTTATTGGGAGAGTTTCGTATAAAATTAGATCTATTATACAAAAAAGACTAAATATTAGAGTTTCGTTTTATAATAAGCATATTTTAAAAATCTTATTGTAAATGCCAAAGATAAATCTGATAATTTCAGTAAATCAGGTATATATGAAATGCCTTGTGAGGATTGTGAAGGTATATTGGACAAACTTAATACAAGATTTAGTGAACATATAAGATCTTTTAAACTTAACAGAAATGATTCTGCTATGGCCAAACTTATGAACGAATTCACACACACTTGTAAGAAAATTAAATATTTTAGAAAATTATGAATGTTGGAAAGCAATACAGGGGGAAAAAACATATTGAATGAACATGTCGAGCCAATTCGTTCAGTTTTGTTAAACATGTTCATCAACAGACAATGATTTTACCAGATTCAGCTACATTCACAATCCTCTCCTCATAAACATTTGATAGACATATGTGTGTGCATTTTATTTTTATTTTTATTTTAAGTCTAGACGAAGAGATTCTCGAATTTTTAAATGTATACCAGTAGCACTTGTCTATTCTCCGATGATGGTCCAGTCGGACAGAAACAGCTGTCACGATTTATAAAAAGCTTCAACTTGTGAAAATAAAAGTACATGTACAAAAGGCTACTAGTTTTATTCAATAATAGTTTTCACTTTATTGTCTAATTAGATGGAATATGCACATATTTAAGACTGAAATTGAAAAATTTCCTATTGGCTAGATAAAGGTCCAAGAATATTATTCTTTTTGGCTTATTATGCGGTATGTCGTATAAACAGGTAAGTAAACGTGTGTTCGTCAGATTCCTAGGGTGCCTAATTAGATATTTTATCGTTTGTGACAGAGAGAATAATAACTGCAAAGTATACCTCATGATTAAATGACATAACGACACCTTCGTAATTTCATATACATATATTGTTGCCTTTGTGGCCTTTGGTTCGTTATTTAAAACATAATATTAAATTTTTCATATACAAGTTCTTTATTTCACTTTAATCTTATAAAATTCACAAACCTTCAATTAATCAACTCAACTATATCTATCGCTAATACTGTACTTTCAATTATCTTAATCCAATTAGAACATTTTCGCCACATTATTACTTCCACTTGTTAACAATACAATGTCTAAGACAAGACTCTTTCTCTGGCGGTAACAACTGTTATATTCATACCCTAGAAACTCTCCAGCTTCTTCTGGAGTGTTCTATTCCAGAATCTTCTTGACAATTCTATTCCTGTGCCTTCCCGAAGATTCCATCATCGATTCTCCGAACCTGAAGCTGTTTACTTTCCATTTCCAGTAGATATCACCACTTGGCTCTTTTTGTTGCACGTAACACTGCCCCTTCTTAAAATTGTTCGGCCCGAGCAACAGGTGGTCCACGGGTTTGATGCTCATATTATTGATACGAGCGGTCCAAATGAACAATCTTACGCTTGCCTCTTATGCCATGATGAAACCTGTATACCACGTCATTATTTCTAGTTACTACTGAATGCGGTCCCTTCCAGTGATGTTGTAGTTTTGGAGGAGGTCCCTTATGTCGTTTCGCGTTATACTGCCAAAGAAGATCACCTTCGTTAAATCCTGCGGAATTAGCACTTAAGTCATAGCGGGTCTTCATTTGATAAGTATTTGCTGCTAATTTCGTGCATATCAGCTAATTGTTGTTTGAGCTCCGACACGTAGTTTTCTGGTAACTTTTGATCACCTCTGGGGGAACCAAATTTGAGGTCGCTATGTAAACGCATCTCCCTTCCTAATATGACTTTAGCTGGGGTTTGTCCGATAGTGTTATGAACGGCTGATCTATAAGCCATAGTCAACTACTTTCTTTAGGTGCTTGACCAATGCTCTGTTGAAACGCTCCACCATGTCATTAGATTGTGGATGTAGAGGAGTTGTTCTAGTTTTTTTTATTCCCAACATTTTACACATCGCGTTGAAAGTCCGCTATTCGAAGTTCCGTCCTTGGTCCGAATGAAGTTCGTAAGGCACACCAAACCCACTGTCCCAATTCGTTATTATTTGTTCCGCAACTGTGATTGCCTCTTGATTAGGGATTGCATAAGTTTACTCATTCATTTCTCCTCTGCTTCTATGTTGCGGCCCTTTGCAAGCAGCACAGACAGTGCATCTCCGGCGCCACTTCTGTACATCTTCTCGCTTATGTAGCCTATTAAACCTTTCCCGTATTTTGGAAATTGTTTTGTAAACTCCCAAATGTCTTCCAGAGGTTCCACCGTGCATTTTTTCTAGAACATCTTTCACTTTTGATGTTGGCATGACTATCTGAATTCGGAATGATTCGCCGTTATGTGCTTCCCACTTGTGTACCATACACAACATGAAGACAGTTCCATTAAGCTCAGTAACTTTTCAGCTTCTTGCTCCGTTTCGAAATATCCTTCCAGTCTGGTCTTTCCGTCTCTTCTTTCCAAGCAAGAATAGGTGAAATGTCCGGATATTCTCACTGTGCTCCTCGTAGGTCCTCGTTGTCCCAGCCTGTAGTTGGTCCCACGGTTACCAACTGTAAAGTTGCTGTTGTTTCGTTTGCTTCCACCCGGGTGCAATGTTTGCATTCAAGTTTGCATGGACGTCGTAAAACGGCGTCTGCATTTCCATGGATACGACCTCTTCGGTGTTGAATTTCAAAATCGTTAGGCTAGAGTCGCTCTATCCATCTCGCCACTTGACCCTTAGAGTTCTTAAACTACAGAAGCCATTTAAGTGCTACATGGTCGATGCGAAGGATGAATTTCTGCCCGTCGAGATAATTTTGAAAAAGCTTTCTTGAATTTTCAATGACAAATAGCTCTTTTCTTGTGGCACAATAATTTTCCGCTGATTTTGAAAGTGCTTTGCTATAGTAAGCTACTTGACCATCCTGCACCAACACCTACATTGCTGGCATCCGTGTTCAATATAAATGCTTTCCCCAGCTTTGGATAGAGAAGTACTGGAGCTTCACACAACTGTTGCTTCAAATTTTCAAAACTTTAGTTGCATTTATCCGACCATATTAATGGCTTTCTCGTTTCTGTAAGTTGATGTAGCCTCCTTGCCATATCTGCAAAACCTTTCACGAATCGCCTGTAGTCGGTAGCTAAACCAAGAAAACTCCGTAATTGATGTTTGTCCTTTGGAACTGGCCAATTTTTGATGGCTTCTACCTTCTCTGGACGGGTTCTTACTCCTTGTGATGAAACTATGTGCCAAAAACATTTAACTTCACTTTTGAATAGAGTACATTTATTCCTACTGAACTTTAGTTTCGCATTTTTCAGTCCTTGAAGTTGATGTTGTTTTTATATTCCTCGAATGTCCTTCCGATTACTATTATGTCATATAAGTAGACAACACATGTTTTCCACGTTAATCCACGTAAACCACATTCCATTAGTCGTTCGAATGTGGCTGGAGCGTTAAATAATACAAGTGGCATAACTTTGAATTGCCATAAGCCATTTCAAACTGAGAAAGCAGTTTTCTCTCGGTCCTCAGGATGCATTTCCACTTGCCACTCTTCAAATCTAATGTAATATGAGTGTCGAGTAGAGCAGACGTGGTGATTTCGTGCTCCAGCTTTTTCCGTAATTTTTATTGTCTACTTGTATTCTCGGACAACATTTTTTTGCCGTATTTTTATTTATTTATTTGAGTTTTCGGTTTCTGTTTGTGATCATTACTGGCTTAGCGTTTTTCGTGTAGAATATTAATTTTCCTTGATTGAAAGGTGTAGCTAAAAAATTGATCTCGTGGTTAACGCTAGTGCATAATGCCTGTGCAACAGAGTCAACTACAAAAGGTCGTAAAGAGATTAACTTAAGAGCATCTTCTGAAAGCTCTACCCTTGCAACAACTACAGCGCATGTTACCAGAGGAAATCCAGCCCAGATCACTGTTGCTTCGATGGATGCTAATACCGAGCAACTATTAAAGAGCTTGGAGCTGAAGATCTTGAGTAAAATTGATCATCTACTTAAAGAGCACAAAGAGAAATTCTCTTTAAAGCTTGATGATATACTGAGGACTTTTAACACCCGCCTCACATCTCTGGAAACTTCGGTGAAGCTACCCATGACATGCGTGCCTCTCAGCGTCTCAGCGAGATTGTAATCCGGGGAATTCCTGTGTGCGAAGGTGAGGATGCATCTGCATTACTCTCCAATATCTGTAAAACAGTCAATCATGATCTCTCCACTTATTCGACTGCTTTTCGTCTAAGCGCTAAAAGTCATTCTGATGGACACTCGCAAGCTAATCACAGCACCAGAGTACGTAACATGCCGATTATCGCCAGATTTTCATGTCCTAATGAAAGACGTAGTTTCTTTCTTGCACTTAGTAAACACGGAACTATCAGACTGAAAAACATTGGAGGTTTCTCATCAGACAGCCCAATCCAACTTCATGAAAGCCTTACAGCCGAAACTAACCAGCTCCTGCATGAGGCTCTTAAAGCTCGTCATCTAAATCAGGTGCACTCAGTGTTTACTAGAAATGGAAGAGTGTACTTGAAAAAGGTGAAAGAGGGTCTTGCAGTGCAAATAAGAAGCACACTCCAGCTTACTGCCATGATCGAATCTTAATGTTTATCTATTTTAGAGACGAATATAATCACAGTGATCATTAATAAATATTGGAGAATGATTTCGTTACTAATGTTAGTCATAGTTTTACTTATTATTCTAGTAATTTTCTTTCTATTCATAAACTTTTCTCTAGCTCTTTTTCTCTCTTTTATAAAATTTTTTCTTATTTTTCTAGTTATTCGCTTATTATCTGTAAATTTTTTTCTTTTTCTTCTTTTTCGTTTCTTCTTTATAAAAATTTTAATTTTCTACTATTGTGGAACAAATCTTGCATGCATGGTTTGCCTGTTGGGAAGCCGGACCTGTATGTTATATATCTAACATGCCTTATAGCTAAACTTATAGCCTCATCGCTTGCACTCGCTTGTCACTCGTCTTCTGATACCAATGGATAATAACCTGAGTCACTTGAACAGAGTGGGAATAATGCTGAATATCTTTTGTGGGCGGGCTAGGGGCCTAAACGTAATGCACTTAAATGCTAGAAGCGTACGTCCTAAAATCGATGAAATGCGTGAAACGCTTCTAGCATCAGGGGTTCATGTGGTTTTTGTAAGTGAGACATGGTTACATTCAAGGATACCGTCTTCTATGGTAGATCTGGTTGGTTTTAAATTATACCGCAATGATAGAGCTGATCGTGTGGGTGGTGGGGTCGCCATTTATGTGAGAGCAGATTTGAAGGTAAAAGTGATCTATCGGTCTTCTGCTAAAGACTCCATGGCCCTCGAGGTGAGCAATGGATATGAAAAATGTCTTCTGTGCGCTAATTACTGCCCGCCTGGCCGTTTCAGTAATGATAATTTTTCTAAATTTGCCGAAACTATTGCTCATTTTACACGTAACTATACTAAGGTGATATTATGTACTGACTTCAACGTGAATGTTCTTGGATCAACCACTAGAACAGTGGAATTCACACAATTAATACAAGCATTGTACTTAAACATTGTGAATAGCCTCCCTACTTATCACAACACTTCTAATCCATCCTTACTCGACTTATTCCTCGTTCCCGAGCTTGAAAAAGTGCTTTTCCACAATCAACTCGAGTCGACCTAATTATTTGACCATGACATACTATTTTTAATTTATGATTTTTCTGTCAGTTCAGATACTCCTCAGAAGCTAATATCTTTTAGAGATTTTAAGAATTCAGACACCGCAGCCTTACTCAGTGAATGTGCGTCGTTATCATGGGACAATCTATACCGACTTCCTCTAGTGGATGACAAAGTCAAAGTTTTTCGCGAAACAATTATTTATTTGTTGGACAAATATATTCCCTTAAGAACTCGAACTATTAAGCTGGGTGGCTGCCCGTGGTTCTGCCGTGAAATCAAAGTCTTAATAACTGAGCCTGAGTATCTGTATCGAAGATACTTACGTCTTAGGACTACGGATAGTCACAATTGCTTTAGAGCGACAAGAAATAAGGTTAATTCCAGGATTCGTGCTGCAAAACGTAGGTACTACAGTTCCAAATTTGACTATAATCTGTCTTCTAAGGAGCTGTGGAATAATTTAAAAAATGCAGGTGTTTTTGGTAAAGAAAAACTGAGTTGTGACCTTACTCTGGAGGAATTAAATGCTCATTTCACCTCTTCGCATTATCTAGCCCCGGCGTCCGATGTGTTATCTGCAGAAATTGGAAAATCGGCAGATCAGAATGGAGGATTCAGTTTTCGCTGCATCTATGCTGAAGAAGTCATCCATGCTATAAACTCCATAAAATCATATGCTTATTTTTCCGTTGATTGTTTCTCCCATTCTTAATATTTTCAACACTTGTCTCACTACCTCCGAGTTTCCTGCGTCATGGAAAATTGCGAATGTGTTACCTATAGCTAAATCAAAGTTCCCCGAAAGCCCAAATGACTATAGACCAATAAGCATCTTATGTTTTCTGTCCAAGGCACTCGAGTAGTTACTGTACTCGCAGGTCCTGGAGCACTTAGACACCAACAATCTCCTAACCCGTTGGCAGTCAGGTTATCGGAATTCTCATTGCTGTGGGACTGCTCTTCTGAAAGTAACTACCGATATCCGTAAATGTCTGGATAAAAACTGGTTGACTGTCTTAACTATTCTGGATTTCTCCAAGGCTTTTGATAGCGTACATCACACTAGGTTCTCGTCGAAACTTTGCACTCATTTCAATTTTGCGTCCTCGGCCGTACTTTTAATATCCAACTTTCTTACTGAGAGATATCAACAAGTGAGTATTGCTGACCATCTGTCAAGCTTACTGGCATTGTCTTCGGGGGTACCGCAGGGTTCCATACTTGGTCCCCTTCTTTTCAGCCTTTATATTAATGACCTCCCTGAAAACATTAAGTATTGTAATATACATCTTTATGCCGATGATGTACAATTATACTTCAGTCGGCCTATAGGTCTGATCGAAGATTGTGTCGACCGCATAAACTCGGATCTGCATAGAGTTGGTAGTTGGGCAGAAGACAATCACTTAGTATTAAGCCCCACTAAATCACATGCAATGGCAATATATAGGCAGAGCTTGAACATAACCGATATTCCCCCTATTGCTTTGAACTCTGTCAATTTGACGTATGTCAATACGGTTAAAAGTCTTGGAGTTCTCCTTAATACTTCAATGAGTTGCTGTGACCAAGTCAATAGTACCGTTGCTAAAATTTACTTGGGACTTCGACGGCTGTGGTTGTCTGCTTATTTACTGCACAGATCTATGCGTATGAGGTTTGTAAAAATATTACTCCAACCTTATTTTACAGCGGGTTGTTTAGTATTCCCGCATTTAGATTCCACATGCGCTCGAAAGTTAAACGTAGCTTTTAATGACTGCACGAGATTTATATTTGGGATGAGACGTTATGACCACATATCACCTGTTCGGTATGCTTTGTCCGGTTGCTCCTTAAATACGATACTCTTCCGCAAACAAATTATCTTTTTACACAAGCTAATTTACAACAAAAAGCCATTATATCTCAGCGACGAACTGAATTTCATGCATTCTTCAAGGAATTTAAACATCTCTATTCCACGTCATAGATATTCCATATATGAAAACTCCTACTTTGTTCAAGTTGTACGTATTTGGAACTCAATTCCAGCGGTTATTCAGAGGACGAGCGATGCGAGAGTTTTTAAGAGGCTTATTTTTCAGTATTTGATGATTGATTTTGTGGTTTTTTGGGTCTGGTTTTTCCAGCAGTCTTGCTGTGTATGTAAATGTAATTTTGTTTAATTTAATTTAATTTATTACTTTTTCTTCAATTTTCATTATGTTTGATTTTCTTTTCTTTTCATTCATGCATTATAATTACAATTACATAAAAATATTTTTTCTTTCTCTTTTTGATTTTTATTGTAATATTGAATTTGAATTGAATTTTATATTTTAAATTATTTATAGTTATTGTTTTGCTTACAATTATGTAGGATAGGTCTAGATACTTCCTCTTTAGTTTAGTACGGAAAAAGATTTTGTTATCTTGTTGTACAATCCCCGAATAAAATTAATTGAATAGAATTGAAAAAATCCAGCGTGGAAAACCATTGCGCTCCAGAAAGGGTATCCAACGGGTCATCAATCCTTGGTAACGGATAGCTATTCTTTCTCGACACGTTATTTAGTTGGCGGTGGTTTATACACAGAATCGGGTACTGGCATCCTTTTTCCTGACCAGAATAACTGGCGATGTCCAAGAGCTGTTAGATTCCTCTATTATGCCTTGTTCCTTCATGGAGTTCATCATATCTGTAACTTCTGGTTGTTGGCTAATGGCAATTTTGGTTGTATCTGTCGAATGGGCCTGGAATCTCCTTGTATCGATCCGATGCTGGACAAGATTTGTGTTACCATAGTCATCATCATTCATTGCAAATAATTCCGGAAATTCATGGACCACATCTTTGGCAACGTTGTGTTGTTGTTAATTTAAGGCACTGGACGAAAGAAGTTTCTGAGCCTGTTGGGAAGTAACATGTATAGATATTGTCTTCTTGGCATTACTACCATTATCCTAATTGATGATTTTGTAAACGGGTTCACAATTTCCAATTATCGCACCGCTTTTAGTTGTACCTCATTTTTGAATATGTTAAGCACTCTGCCTAGTATTAATGTTGCACCTGATGCCTTTACTATGCCAACAATGATGCTCGATGTAACTTCCGTGGGGTTAGTCTCCACCACATAGAATCGACAGATCCCGATGTGATCAGTAGGCTTTTTCCATATTAGTGTCTCGGAGCATGGCGAAAGAATAAAATTTTCGCAGACAATCGTCCTTACTTGCGTAGGATAATCTGCTCCTTCTCCTAGTCTCATAGGAATTTCTATGTTCCCATATTGGAGAATCCGCTCTTCGACATCCCGATTTATTTTGTATGTGTTCATGAAGATTATTCCAAGAATACATTCATCCATTATGTCTGAAACCAGGAAAGTGTGAGGAAATTGTAGTTCGCCTAGTAGAACATCTAAAGTTATTTCTCCAAAAACCTGTGCTGCTGTTCCAGTTGCAGTTCTTAGTAGATATTTGGTGGTGTTGTGAACCATTTGTTCTTAACAATATCTGCTCTAATAATTGATCTCGAAGCTCCAGTATCGATAGTGACCACGCAGTCATTTTTTCCTACACTTCCATATATAACAAGACTGCTATTATTTCTCTGCAACCAGCCAACTTGAATGATGACTTCGGGGCTGTTGATTCCACCAAACAACTTCTGCCCCACAAAGTTGGTTTTTACTTGTTTCCACTGCTCAATAGGAGAGGTGATGCGACTAGTCCCTGCTTGATATCTAGTCTCTCTACGAATAGCTTGTTCCCTGGCACGACATCTTTGGCATTCTTATTTCCCCTCTTCTTCTGGTGATTCCACTCGTCGACGCTCTATACAGTCTCTTTGAAGGTGCCCTGGCTTATTATAATTTCAGTATCGAAGGACTCCACGTTAAGGCGGGCTCTGTGATGATTGCACTTCCTTTGAAAGTATATTCTTCTCTCACTCGTACTGCACTCCGTGCAGTTTTTTTTTTTTTTTTTTTTTTTATATAATCAAGCCCAGCTCAGGGGATGCAAAGCACAGCATGGCAGAAAGGAGATAGAGAAAATATTACGGGATATGAGGAGAGTGGTGGAGGTGCCGATGTATGTCGCCCTTAAATTTCCGCAAATTGTATGCCGGAGAGAAAATAGAAGATGGTAAGCTGTTCCACATTCGCACTGTTCGGAATAAAAAAGCATCACGGAATTTAACTGTATGGCCGAAAGTAATTTGAAGGGTTAAAGGATGTGCGCGGTTTGCAGCGCGAGTATTGCGTGCAGGAATCATTCTACAAGGGATTAGACTAGATATTTCATCAGAACATTGAACATGCATATAGCGATAAAGAAGCGAAAGGCAGTAGTTGTTCTACGGGAGCACCAGACCACTTTTTTTAGCCTCCAGGATTTCGCCACAGATGGCGCCACCGTCGATGGTAGTTTGAGTCCATACTAATGTAGGTTTATGTCTTGGCTGTATTGGTTTGTGTCTTGGATACGCCATTGTGTTTTGGATGCACCATTGAGTCTCGACTGCGCCCTAGCGGGAATAACCGGTACTACCAGGATGTGTCATTTGGTCTTGACTGCACCCTAGTGGCATTAGCAGGTACTACCAGCATGCTCCGGTACTACGGTTTTCTTAGATAGATATGTGGTGCACCTAACTGTAGGGTTTTTTATTATGATTGTTCTTGAGCGCCTAAATGTAGGCTTTTGGTTTTGAACTAATATTAGTAATAATTAAAGTTAACGCTAGGAAATTTTTGTTCATGCCAATGGATTCTAGATAGTTGGGGTGGTGGTATTAGCGGGGACAAAATCTTCATCAGAAATCCTCTACGGGCTCTGGTTTTCGAGATATTAGCGATTTTACCTTTTCAGATATAGTTAATATTATTAATAATTCAAGCTACCTAGGATAGTTTTGTTCATGCCAATAGATTCTAGAAGGTGCTAGAGGGGCGGGAGTTAGAGGGGACAAAATTTTCATCAGAAATCCTCTACGGGCTTTAGTTTTCGAGATATTAGCGACATCTGTTAGGGCGAAAACGCCATTTCTTGAGTAAGGTACCCTAGCGGCCTTAGCCGGAACTACCAGCATGCCTTGGTTTTGCTGTTTTCTTTTATTAGCGGGAGAGTTCTAGATATCGGCATGACGTCATCATGGTTTTGCTGCATCTAAATAAGTTTTCTTAGCAGGGAAGTTGTAGATATAAGCATCATTCGAATTTCACAACATGACATCACCGTGAACAGATTCTAGAAGATGTCAGTGAGGGTTCTGGCTGTCAAACATTAAATGTTGCGCCTAGGCTGTTTTTTCTTCTCTTAGGGGGAAGTTGTAAATATCACGTATGATGTCATCATGGTTTTGCTGTCGATTTCGTTTCCAGAGTTCGCTTATTTTTCATCTCGAGTTTTGGGGATAAGAGATCACTTTGGGGATACGAGATCACTTTCAGCACTCTCTAGCATAGGGAAATAGCATATGATTTCCATTTTGTTTGTGGAGGCTTATTTTTCATCTCGGAGATCGTAGCTCTAAACATTTTTGAAGGGGTGGAAAGCTTTATTGGCGGAGATTGCTGGTTAAGTTTGATCTGGTTTTGGATGCTACGATTTGACGCTCCTGTGTCTGGGTACTGGAGGTTGGATGAGAGCTATAGTGTCAATATTTGATACTATGACTAGGATTGTATGGGTGTGTTGGATTGGGCTACGTTACCTGTACCAAGGCTTGTGTAGAATGTGTGTGGCTTATCATATTATGAGTGGAACGACGGATACTCTACCATGGGGGCATTACTCCATTTCATCAGATCAAATAGTGGCAACCGCTGAAAGAATCTAAGTCTAGTGTAAATAAATTATTTATTATAGTTTTAGTTTCATTTATTAAAGTAATTAAAGTATTATAATTATAAATTTATTTTAAATTGTTAAATGTTTTTTTCAAGAAATTATAAAACATCTTTTTTATTAATCCAAGAATTGTGTTTTGATAAAAATCCGAGCCATTTAACGTAAGCTTTATCTCCACTCTTCTTTAAGATTTTCTCTACGAGAAATAGGTTTGGGTGTTTAACTTTCAGCAGCTCCAATTCGTAAAATCCTCCTGTGATTGGATTTCCTTGATAATCTTCCAGACGATATGTGATGGGGTTTGTGTTTTGAACATTAATAATTTTAAAAATCTCAGCTTTCCAGTTTGGTGTATAGCCTTTATCAAATATATGCTTGTATTTGCTGATCGGTACAAAATCCCCAACTTTATACTTTGCAGGAACAACAATTTTTATATGATTGTATACAGTTAAAAGCAGTTGTTTCTGATTGGAGGTGTTGATATCACGTGGTCTCATTTTTGTAGTTCGATGTATTCTTGAGTGGTATCCAGTGAGCAGTTTCTTTACCATACCAATCCACTGATAAGTTCTATTAAAGCTGAATTCCTTCCACATCATATCCTTCAGAGTTCGGTTAAATCGTTCCACTATTGATGCTTTGTGGAAACTATACGTAGAGTAATGATTAATTGCATGCTTCATCATTAAATTTTTAAAGAGGCTGTTGTGGAATTTCTTTCCATCATCAGTCTGCAGGTTTTTAGGTATTTGTCCCTCGCTTAATATAGATTGCATGGCATCTTTTACTTCTGCACCAGTTTTTCTTTTAATTGGAATTACCCATGCATATTTGGAGAAGGTATCAATTACTGTCAGCAGGTAGCGGTAACCCTTGTTCACATACTTGTAGGGATCCATTTCAACCAAGTCTGCCTGCCACAAGTCATCTAGTCCTTTGATGATCACACGACGCCGTTTGAAATGTTTTCTCGTTGGTTTATGCATCTCATTTATCACTTGTCTCTTACTCATCGTAATTATAAATGAAACCGATTTCTCAAGAGTTTTTACTCATATACACCACCTTTCGGTGTCAAGTTTTTCTTATTTATTACTGAAGTAAACAGATAGTTTTCAATCTTCGTGATTTCATCATTGATATATAGCGTTAAATTTGCTACCTCTATATTAATAGTTTTTTTTTATTTCTTCAACACTTATTTTAATTTCTTGTCAACATAGTCTTTGGTAGTAGCATCATCATTTTCAAGGGGTTCACCAAGTCGTTTTATACACTTTGAGTATAGATCGTAGTCTTCGTTTATCGTTAAATTAAATCCAATACCCCGCTCTCCTTGTTCACCAGCTGGACCCTGTGCTCCTTCTTTACCAGCTGGTTCTTGAATTCCTTGTTTACCGGCTGGTCTCTGAGCTCCTGTTGGTCCACGTTCACCTTCTTTCCCAAGATATCCCCGCTTAGAGAAACGTCGAAACTTGTCAACGCTCATCTGTAGATTGTGTAGAAGTATGGCAATGGAGTAGTACTTAAACTATAATATCTGCTTCTCGCAACTCCTCCAGTATAAATACAATTTCATTGTTGTGACTGGTGTTTCCAGCGTGCTTTGATGCCATTAGAAGGCGCAGTCTATCCACTAATTCATTTGGATCATCCCAGTAAATGTGATCAATGTTTTCTTTAGGCAGATGCATTAGTCCCATGCCTTTATGCTGTATAAGTTTACTGATTATAGCTTTATACTTAGCCGCTCTAGTACCTTTTATTTGTCCATCTTCAGCATAGTCACGTTTATATTCATTGGTATCTTTCAAAATAGATCCATAATTAGTTAAATACTCTTTAGTATATAGACTTTTTACAGTATCTTTCATAAATAGCAGCTCACATAACCCCAAAGTTGTTTTATAGCTCTTCCCCTTGATAACAACATTTCCTACATCATCAACATCAAACGTTGAATTACCGATTCTCCACGCGTTATCATCATAGTAAACTCCATAGGTAGGATCAATTTTAGGGCTATTATCAGTGAATAGCTTTAAATAGTTGTAAACTATGTATCCAGACGTATCGGGGGAGGTGACAGGAGACCTTCCTGTCAATGTTCTTGAATATTCAGGTGTTGCGAATTCTTCTTCAGATGTTAAGGAATAATCTCCATAATTTATAGGTGTGCTACTAGCCTCCATTTTAACATATTTTCGTTTTGGAGGGGTAAAAGGTTCCACAACCACATTGGATTCTTCTTCTTCTTCTTCTTCTTTTACATCTTTTGTCTCAAATTTGACTATATCCGGCGGCTCGTATTTTACTGTTCTAACAAACTCTTTTAAGGGTTTAGTGATTGGCTTAAAGGTTGCTTCAAGTTGAGCTTCTGCTTCAATCCGTCCCATCCTTAGGGCTTTTAATTTCCTTCGCAATGTATTCCTAGTCTTGATAATATCTTTTATTAGATTTTCATTCATCTTCGTTATTAACTAAATAACAGCTTTCCAAACAGCTCGGATAACAGCTTAACAGCTTTTCAAACAGCTCTGATAACAGCTTAACAGCTTTCCAAACAGCTCTGATAACAGCTTAACAGCTTTTCAAACAGCTCTGATAACAGCTTAACAGCTTTTAAATAGATCTGATCCCTATGCTGGAGAAAGCTGAAAGTGATTTCGTATCCCCAAAGTGATCTCGTATCCCTAAGCTAGAGATGAACAACATATGTTGTACCGGCTAATGCCACCAGGGGGCCTTGCTCAAGAAATGGTGTTTGAGCTCGAAAGAGCAAACTTATTTAGGCGCAGCACTTGAAAACAGAAAAACCAAGATGACGTCATTCTGATATCTACAACTTCCCCACTAAAAAATCGTCAAGCAAAACCAAAGCATGGTGGTAGTACCTGCTAATGCCGCTAGGGAACCTTACTTTCCCTCGAGGTGAACAACATATGAAGTACCGGCTAATGCCGCTAGGGAACCTTACTCAAGAAATGGTGTTTGCACTCGAAAGAGCAATTATAACTTTTCAATACAAGCACCCCCTAAATACAATAATATTAATTTGCTGCGAAAACATCAAGCCAAGGTGATGTCATGTTGTGAAATTCGAATGTTGCTGATATCTACAACTTCCCCGCTAAGAACACTTACAACATTTGAAAACAGCAAAACCGTGATGACGTCATACGAGATATCTACAACTTCCCCGCTAATAGAAGAAAAAAACAGCCTAGGCGCAACATTTCATGTTTGACACCCAAAACCATCACTGACATCTTCTAGAGTCTGTTCATGGTGATGTCATGTTGTGAAATTCGAATGATGCTAATATCTACAACTTCCCTGCGAAGAACACTTATTTAGGTGCAGCAAAACCATGATGACGTCATGCTGATATCTAGAACTCTCCCGCTAATAAAAGAAAACAGCAAAACCAAGGCATGCTGGTAGTTCGGGCTAAGGCCGCTAGGGTACCTTACTCAAGAAATGGCGTTTGCGCCCAAACAGATGTCGCTCATATCTCGAAAACCAAAGCCCGTAGAGGATTTCTGATGAAAATGTCGTTCCCCATCTAACCCCCGCCCCTCTAGCACCTTCTAGAATCTATTGGCATGAACAAAACTATCCTAGGTAGCTTGAATTATTAATAATATTAACTATATCTGAAAAGGTAAAATCGCTAATATCTCGAAAACCAGAGCTCGTAGAGGATTTCTGATGAAAATTTCGTCCTCCCTAATACGCGCACCGCAACCATCTAGAATCCATTGGCATGAACAAAAATTTCCTAGCGTTAACTTTAATTATTACTAATATTAGTTCAAAAACCAAAAGCCTACATTTAGGCGCTCAAGAAAAATCATAATAAAAAAGCCTACATTTAGTACCTGCTAATGCCGCTAGGGTGCAGGCAAGACCAAATGACACATCCTGGTAGTACCTGGTAGTTAATCCCGACAGGGCGCAGTCGAGACTCAATAGTGCATCCAAGACACAATGGCGTATCCAAGACACAAACCAATACAACCAAGACATAAACCTACATTAGTATGAACTCAAACCACCTAGCGACGGTGTCGCCATCTGTGGCGAAATCCTGGAGGCTAAGAAAAGTGGTCTGGTGCTCCCATAGAACAACTACTAAAGGCATCCAACATTGCGGCGGTGCTCGAGTGAGTTGGTATGCCAAATTGCCAATGAGCTTGAAGGCTCTCTTTTGGACAATATTTAATGAATCTAAGGCTGTGCGACCAGCCCCGGCCCATATATGGGAGTTGTATTCCATTGTAGGTCTAATATAGGACTTGTAGAGGAGCGCTAGATTTGATTGGCTGAAATATTTCGTACACCTTTTCAGAAATCCAAGACATTTCGATGTTTATTTGGCAACAGAGAAGATATGATCTGTCCAGTTTAACTTACTGGAAATATTAACGCCAAGAATGTTTAGTGACGGTGAATCAGAAATTCATGCTCCATCAAAAGAAATGGGTGTGGTAAAGTTATGATCTTGTTTTAATGAGATGAGACAGCTTTGGGTCTTAGATGCATTGAATTCGACGCGATTCGCTTTGCCCCAAGCGAGGATATTGTTAAGATCGTTATTCAATGATCTAATCATGCAATCTCGTTTAACACATGCGGCATTCCCCCTGGAGTCCGCAAGAGTGTCAAAGGAGTAAGCGAAATCAGGAGTACTGTCATCTGCGAAACTATGGATGGGATTGAAAGTAAGGGAAAGTAGATCATTAATGAAAATTAAAAAGAGAGTTGGAGAGATAACAGAGCCTTGAGGCACACCGGCATTTATGTGATGCGGTTCAGATGTAACGCCATCTAATACAACACGTATTTGGCGACTAGATAGGAAACTTTCAATCCATAATAGAAGAGGAGAAGAGAGACCAAGTGCTTGAAGTTTGGCTAAAAGGGTTGGATGCCAGACTCTATCAAAGGCCTTTGAAATATTCAGGGCAACGATTTCAGACTCACCAAAATTGTGAAGACTACGGTTCCAAAGTTCCGTAAGAAAGGTGAGCAAGTCTCCACACGAGCGTCCAGCTCGGAAGCCATATTGGCGATCTTTGATGAAATGATTAGTTTCTCATTACTTCTTTAATTTTGAGTTAATGATAGATTCAAAAACCTTTGAAAGAATCGAAGTGATCGCAATTGATCGATAATTTGAGGGATCGCTACCCTCTCCTTTCTTGGGAATAGGCTGAACGTTAGCTAGTTTCCAAGCAGTTGGGAATTTTCGTGTCGAATAAGACAAGTAGAATAGTTTGCGCAGGGGTTTAGCCAAGGATGAGGCACAGCTTTTAATTAACAGGGACGAAAAACCATCAGGACCTGCGGCTTTGGAGACGTTGATCCTCTTAAGCACCCTGAACACATCCCTCGTACGAACGTGTATTGGCTCTTGTACACATTCACACGGGCGAAGCAAAACAGGTGTTTGTGAAGTGGGTGGAAGACAAGAATATGAAGCGAACCTAGCAGCTGAAATATTCACCATTATTAAGTAGTAAAGGTATAGAGGAACTGGTGAAGTTGTTCCTGATGGTTTTGACCAGGGACCAGAAACCTTTGCTACCTTTGCGGCTTGCCAAGAATTTTTGTCTAATATTCTGGTCAAAAAGAAATTTTTCTCTCTGGATAATGGACTTGCAGGTAGTCCGTGTAGTCTTGTAGACTTGTTTCATTTCCGGACATGGATGGAATTGATAGGCACGAAAAGCAGACTCTTTTGCTTTTATAGCTTGGTTGCACTTATCGGTAAAGCAGGAGCGAACATGCTGTTGTTGAGATCTGCTGTAAGAATACGCAATGTATTCATGCATGTCAAGATTTACTATGTTACTAAATTCCAATATGCATTCATCAACATCCCTCGAAGCAAAACAGACCGACCAATCTATTTCTCAGAGGTACTTATTGACATTTTCCCAATCAGCATTCTTATAGTGCCAAAGAAGCCTACTTGTAGGTGGAGAAGTTGGGCGGCACAGGTTTTAGGTGGTAAATTTATCCGTGATTAAATAATGGTCTGAATTTCCGAGAGGTGAGCCGACTGAGATGGAATATTTGTCCGGATGAGATGTTAGAAACAAGTCGAGTAAATTAGCTTTATCTCCAGCTGTATAAGGAATTCGCGTTGCTGCATCCACTAGCTGTTGTAAATTAAATGATTCACAGAAGAGTTCAAAGAAACGGCTCGCAGGACTTGTGGTAGAAGAATGTCTGAGCCACGGTATATTATGAACATTAAAATCGCCTGCCAGGACGATTTCGGAAGAGGGGGAGACAGAAAGAAAATGATCAATATTGTTGGAGATATTGTCAAATACGGATACCGTGTCGTCATCAGATATATTTGGGCTGCGATAAAGGAAACAGAAGTAAATGATGTGCTTGTGAAGTTTGAACCTAATCCAGATATAATTAAACTCTGGATTGGCAGAAGGAAAATCATGAAGAATAGTAAAGGCCACATCATTCCGAATATATACTGCGATCCGTCTATGCTGAGAAAAAGGAGGCACGAAACTGTAACCAGGCACGTGATACATCATCAGAAACGACCTTGGTTTCACTTAGCGCAAGAATTGCCGAATTTCTTGAGTTAAGGTGGCAGTACACCGAACACCGATTTGCTCTTAATCCGCGAATGTTGCAGAATTCTAAAATGAAATTTTGCATGCTGAAGGCAAAAACAAAAAAGCAAAAAAAAAAGCGACACACAACAACACAAATATTTGGGCGCCACCAGCAGCAGTCGACGACACAGCGAGGTAAAAAAAACAACAATAGTGTTATGCGTATTTGCTGTTTTCAATAACTCAGACTGCGCAGTTCAATGACCACAGCTGGGTGCACCCGGATCAGTGACAAGTGCTAATGCATTGGCATTGATCACAGATGAAGAGAAGGAAAGGAAACGTTACCGTGGTGCTGGCTTATTGAATATTGATAAGGCATAAAAGAGCCCTTCACTTGGCGGATAAAATTTATTTTGATTATTTATTAATTTAACGGTCGCGTCGGATTTTAAATAATTATAGTTATCGATTTTGATGGAAACTGTTTAGCACAATACTATCACTTGTTTTAAAATTAATTGATAAGGTATGTTTATATTAATTTATTAGATCTACTGCACGAGGCAACGTCCGATCGGATTGACTCCACGCACTTCACTTCACAATCCGGATTCATATGCTAATGCATAGGCTAGTGCTTCTGCTGCTGTTGATTTCTTTCCTGCTAGTCTTAATGCTTGTTGTAAACGTTGATCTGCAATAGCGTTCACAAATGCCTCCGTTACCACTTCATTAAGGAAATCTGCATTTACGCTGGAGTATGAAAGATGCGCTAGCCTTTCCACATCAGCCTGAAGTTGTACCTTAACTCTATCGCCTGTACTAATGAAGTGTAAGAGTGTAAGAGCTCTGATGCAGGACCTCTAAGTGATAATACCAGAGCTGTAGCTTTTCTTCATCATTCCATCCATTTATCTCTGAAACTTCCTCGAATTGTCTCTTGAAGATATGCCACAAACTTTGTCCATCAAATATTGGAGGCTTCATTCTACCTTCACCGGATATTCCAGCTGCTATGTTCAGAGCCTGACGATGATTTATTCTTTCCAGATCTGCTTTAAAGTTTTCAAACTGCTTGGTGACTTTTTGATGAGCTCCCGCCACTTCCTGCTCGAGTCCTTCAATTTTCATGTTTTGTTCGTCTAACGAGTTTTTCAAGAAAGTCTTCTGTTCCTCCAAACGAGTTTCTAGACAATTCTCCAGAGAGCTCTTTTGATCGTCCAAAGGGGTTTTAGGAGATTTGTTTTGTTCCTCGAAAGCACTCTTTTTCTCGTCCAAACCGGTTTCCATAGATTTCTTCTGTTCATCTAAACGGGATTCTAGAGAATTCTTTTGTTCCTAAAAAGGACTCTTTTGCTCGTCCAGACGGGTTTCCACAAATTGCTTTTTTCCCCGGGAGAATTCTTTTGTTCCTCTAGAGAATTCTATTGTTCCTCAAAAGCATCCTTTTGATCGTCAAGACGACTTTCCATAGATATTTTGTGTTACTCGAGAGAATTCTTTTGGTAATAAAAACGGGCTTCCATTTTGCTCATTAAAGAACTCACAAACTGCTCCATTTTCATCGCAAGCTCTTCTCCAGCTTCGGTTTCCTCCAAGTTCTTTTCGAAAACACATGTCTCAGCATTTTTTAAATCCTCTATCAAAATACTTTCTTTGCACCTGTCGTTTGCAATGACCGGTTCCCTAACGCCACTTTCAAGTCCTGTATTCGAAGCTCCTCCACTTTTCGCCCCGTTACTTTAGTAATTCATTCACAGTTGAATATAAATTATTTTCCAGAACCTTCAAAATTTAACACACTTTAAATTTTTAAGTCAATTGCCACCACTTTATTTCGCGAATTTATTTCACTTCTGACAGCAGTTGTAGTCAGCGTTGCCTTTGGTTCGTTATTTAAAACATGATATTAAATTTTTAATATACAAGTTCTTTATTTCACTTTAATCTTATAAAATTCACAAACCTTCAATTAATCAACTCAACTTTAATTATCGCTAATACTGTACTTTCTATTATCTTAATCCAATTAGAACAATTTCGCCTCTTTATTACTTCCACTTGTCAAAACTGCAATGTGTAAGACAAGACTCTTTCTCTGGCGGTAACAACTGTTATATTCATACCCTAGAAACTCTCCAGATTCTTCTGGAGGGTTCAATTCCAGATTCTTCATGACTATTCTATTCCTGAACCTTCCCGAAGATTCTATCATCGATTCTCCGAACCCGAAATTGATTACTCTTCATTTCCAGTAGAGGTCACTACTTGTCTCTTTTTTGTTGCACTTAACAATATATTTTGTCTTGAATGGATTTCTGAGGACCTTTCTTCCGGTTTCAGTAATTCCAGAAAAAATGTTCACACAATTTTTAATTAAATCTTATATAATATATATATACATATATATTTTTTTACGTGCACTGTGCCTGATTGCCAATGCAAAAATATTTTTGCTCTATACATGTGCATATATAAAACAACACAAAGGGAAACGCGGTAATTAAACACCTTTGTCTACGCTTATCAAAACAAAACCAATCAAAAGCAAAAAAAAATATTAAGCATAATTTTTTTTTGTAATGCGACAACAAAAAGTAAATTTCTCTACATTTTCTCCCCTTTTCCTTTCTAAATTAAAATTTTACGTTTTTCCATTTTTTTGTTTTCTGGAAATCTACAGAAATATATAATTCACTATGCTAAATTTTAATAAATCAAATATTATTCCTATTTCTCTGTTATTGGTCGTTTGCAATAACATTGGTTTGTAATAAAATTTTTCTTTCAAACCTCCTGCTTTAATCCTAATTTACATACAATTTAGTATCCGCTTACTTTTTTCTCTTGGTGATTTTTTCTGTTAAAACTCTTTCTTCTTTCACTTTACCCTATCTGGTCGATGTACGGGAAGAATAATGTTTGGAACGTGATCTTGTTGTTGTTGTTTTTTACTACGCTCTAATCTCCACTGGATTCCCCGTATTTGTTAAAGATCAGTTTCTAGGCAGATTGAATAGCATTAGCACCCCAAAGTCAGGCTCAACTCCGGGTTTAAGGATTAAGGTTTCTCGTCCACATTATTCAATCCTACCGGCTACGCGAAATAATGTTGTGCTCTCCAAGTGAATATTACTATCACTGAGTATCGGGTTCCGTAGAACAGAACATTTAAACACTGTACTTCACTTAAAATATTTTATTATTCTTCGTATATTCCTTTTAATGGGCTCCGATTATTTCGCATATTTTTGTTTTCTTTTATACATTCTTTTTTATGTACTTCACTCTTATTATCGTTTATTACCGTTTTAGTATATTAACAATATTTCATATCTTCCGTAACTCGATCCTCTTGATCAGCCTTCCAAAAACCTACTACTGCTTTCGTCAGCCACCATGCCACCGCGTACTCCTTGTTTTCATTTATTTGTTATTTTATAAACCAGAATATTTCATAGTGACGCGCTTTCACAACAAACCCAATAATTCTGACTGTGTTATGAAATACGATGTACTGCAACTTTTAACAGTGGTGTGGCTGTTTAGGCAAAACCTGTTTGGATTTACTGTGTAAGGTCTAGCTTTTCGCCACACAACAATGACCTAGGAAGCGAGGTCACCCATTTTTTTTTTCACATTGATTACTTGATTATTTATATTCACAACAGGAATTGATTGATCTTCTATTCACCTCAGGGCTACTCCGTTCATATATTTATGCGCAAGCCTCTCAAGGCATTTCAGAAGCAATGAGGAGAGGTTTATGGTTTGAAAACTCTTCGGGTCCATGTATCAGGCTTCGGAACGAAGGCAACCCTTGCATTTCTTCATACCTCAGAGAGATATCTAAAAGCGATGCATTTCACCTTCTCGACGTCAACTACCATGGCGCAGTGGACCAATCACCACCACTGCAGAGAGTGCAGAGAGTCAGGGGATGTTCGCCATACAACTACAGGTCTTCTTCAAGTCTATAGACTGGAAAATGTGGCAAGAGAAGCCTACAGGTTTCTTCTTTCGATGTAAAGGAGCCATCTGGATTTCTCAGAATTCTCAGCCTGACAGACGGGTCACTCCTAAGAGCCCTGAGCAGCTTAACCCGTTCACGATAGCCATCAAGCTCCTCGCAGAAACCTACAAAGGCCTATAATTTTGATTTTCTAACAATTATCGCAATAGATCTGATCCGCCGGTCCTCTTGGAGAAGCCTTCTGGAGTTCTTACTAAGACTGCCGTTCCACTAAGGCAACGGTTTCCTTCCAATGTCCGTACTAATGAGAGTGGAAGCTTCAAAAGTCTAAGTCACTGCGACAATACTCCTGGTTCTTCCAGCCGAAGAAAGTTTCAGGGCGATATACATCAACACCCCCGCCACTCTTCTCATGCCCCTAATCCATTCCTTATATCCTTCCTACTATGCTTTACATCATAGCTCAGCAGCGACACCATCAGTTAAAGAATAAATGCCGTCATCAATGAAAACGGCTGCAATACCTACATTGTTACTGCGATCATCACTTACATTTACATTGTGATGTTGTGGGACAGTAGCCATAATGGCTACTTTCTAAATTACGTATGATTCAGTGAATTTAGAGATTTCAAAATGTGCAGCCCTCAGTAGTGAAATAAACTTTCCATCATTGAATCTTCATTTATGTCCTATGTAATGGAAACAGGTGGACATAAAACGGAAGATAACAGATAACTAAAACTAAACTTTGATTCCTTGCATTAACTGCAGCAGCCTCATTCTCGATGATATCACTCATTGTCTGCCTCTTATTCGTTTTACATGCTACGATGCACGTGTTACTTCAAGGAAAGATAAACCAGTTGCTCAATACTTTCTGCATTATCGTGAGGTGATTTTATCACATATTACATTTTTATTATGTTAATCCAAATAGTTATAAAAGAGATCTTCATAAATCCGACTTTTTGCTGCTGGGAGGGTATCCACTGAGCATTGCTTAGTAAATATAAAAAAAAAAACAATAAAATGGAGTGATGATAAGCCAAAGATATACAAAAATTCGGTTGATAACGTGATGATTAAGTAGCGTGACCGAAGTGGAGGCGTTTACCTCCTTTATTCCTGTCTTGCAAAACACAAGAAAACGTACATACATTAATAAAGTCATAAAAACGGCGATGATCTCACGTGGCAATTAGGATTGTTTATTTCTAAGAATAAGTAAAACCGTAATTAGCGAAGTAAGATAAAATAAGATCGGGTAATTGTTAATCCTGAACGATTGTAAATATTTCCATTTTTCATTTTCGTCCTACAGTCACATACATTACTAGTGGTTACAGTTGCCATAGCTATCAAATAGAGCAATGCAGATTGCCTTTGAAACTTTTTATACAAAACAAAACAAAATAAAAATAACGCACTTAAAAACAGTCTAACACATAAATGACGCAGTCTATAATTGTTCCAGAAAAAAAATAAAATAAAAAACTACTACATTACTAAAATATCATAAATCGAATGTGAAAATGTGGTTGACAACAACAATATCTATCTAATAATAAAATTAAATTTTTTGCACGCACTTAGCTTAGCACTACGTTAAGCCTGAAACACAATACGATGCAGTGCAGTGCACTGCACTTCATTAAAATTTACAGCTCATGTTATAGCATGTGGCAAGTCACATGCACTGCACTGCAACTTTTAGGCTAATTTCTAAAACACTGCACACTGCATCAGCTAACATTTGTGTGTTATCAAAAATGGAAGAGAAATTGTTGGAATTGGTGCGCGGGAGAGCTTATCTCTATGATAAAAGCCACAAATATTATAAAAAAAATGCAAAGAGAGAAAAAGCGTGGGAAGAAATTGGAAAAGAATTGGGAATTACAGGTAACTTAAATATGAAAATATATTTGTTTTATTTTAATCCATTTATTTTATTTTTTCCAGTTAGGTGACGCTGCAAAAAAAAGGTGGCGAACCATGAAAGACAGGCTTAATCGCCTAAAAGATAAAGAGAATTTACCCTCTGGAAGTGGTGCTGCGAGTAAATTGAAAAATTACAAGTTTTTCGAAATGCTAGCATTTTTAAATACATGCGGCAGTGTAAATACAGAGTAAGTTGACAATATATATATTAAAATTCAAAAATACAGTTTTATATATCCTAGAACACACTGTAGTTATGACGATGCAGCTACCTTCAATGATATCATTGAGTACGATGACCAAGTATTTGATGATAGCGACTTGGTCATTGGTACTGTCGACGATCCACCAAATGACGAGAATCTACGTGCTAGCTCCCAACAAAGGTCTTTGTCAAGAGCAAGTACTGGGCGAGGAAGCAGGCAGCGTGGGTTGGTTGACGAGGTCCTCATCAAAAACACCAACCAAGAGTTGCTTAATTTGATGAGGACTTTGAAAGAGGAAAAACGTCCCACGAAGAAAGCTGCCTTTTGTGACAGCTTGCGCATACAATTGGAAGAAGCGAAATTATCAGCAGAGCGCTTTCTCTCGTTCCAGGTGAAATTCTGCAATTATTGAATGAGGAGCGAGCAAATTAAAGGCGTGGCACCCCTTCAACAAGCAGACAGTATGAGTAAACGATTTAAACATTAAACTGTGTTTGTATGAAAAAAATAATAATAAATATTTATTAGAAATGCCGTATTTTTATTAAAAACTCTTTATAATTTTTTCAATATTTATATTGTATGCTATGGTTTGCACCTTATCACCTTCCTCTCCCCCCAGCGTCTGTCCTTAACAACAAATGCAGCGTGTATGACGGCCCTATCTTCTAGCATTAGCAATATATTCCTTTAACGTGTCACGGATAGTGAATGCATCTTTTAGGGCATTAAACCTTGTAAAAAGCCTACATGTTTCCAAGGTTCTAACCGCCCTCCGCCATAATCCTAACTCTAGTGTCGCCATTAAAACTGTCGACGTATTCTGCAGGACAGTATTCGCCGTCATTCATTTGAACAAAATTATGTAGGACTACCACAGCCTTCACTATTTCTTCAGCGTTCTGTGGGAAGCAGTTTATAGCATTAAGTAGTACCCTCCATCGCATCGTTATTATTCCAAATGTGTTTTCAATTTTCACGCGTGCTTTTGATAACGTTTTGTAGAAAATATCCTCATTTTCTGATATAAATGTTCCGGAATAAGGTCTCATAATATTTGTTTTTAAGGGAAAAGCTGCATCACGCACAAAGAAAAAGGGCAACTTAACATTTGAGTTAGGTAAGTTTTCGTCTTCAGGTAAGTCAATTCTTTTCCATTCAGCTTTGTTAGGAGGTGCAAGATAGATACCGCGTAATTCTTCCCAAATAGCCTCGCATGTTTCAAGGATGACTTGACGAGCAGTCGATGCTCCAATCCTAAACATCCAGGCTATTGTAAGAAAATTCGCACCTTGAGAAAGAAACCTGAAAATTAAGGATCCAAAATGAAGGCTGTCTTTTTAAACACACTTTCATAAGAACTTACATCAATGTAATCACCAGGCGACATTCCGGTGATATAGGTTTACGTATAGAATTTCTCTCCAACCTGTTCTGCAACGCCCATCTGAGTAAATTTCCTTAACTCGTTGCTATTTTCCTCCTTAATGACTTTGAAGATTTTTGTATAAAAACCATAAAGCTCGCGCTGCTTTTCGGTATTATATCTTCTAGTCCAAATCTTTTTCTTTTGTTCAATACAATCAAATTATTGCGAATAACACAAGCCGCTAATACAAACAGTCTTCTTTTTATTTTATCTTCTCTCGACATAATTAATTAATCCGCCACCATCTAAATATTGAACCTTCAAAAATTGATTGTCAAAACACTGCACTGCTTTATTGTGCTTTACAGTGCAGTGTACTGCTATAACACTGCACTGCACTGCATCGTATTGTGTTTCAGGCTTTAGTGTGTAACATTTACGGTTGCAGCGACAATTTAATTTTAGACTTAGTTTTAGTTTCTCACAAAAATGGTAACAAAATGAGATTAACTTATAGTAGATCCTAGAGGCTTGTATGTGTGGTGGAGGTTATACTGTAATTATAGAAAGATAATATTAGTTTGACTTAATGAATAACTAAATTATTAACATTAAAATATCCTTTGTGGTAGTAAAGAAGCTGCTCATTTGGATGGGATGTTTTGGAATGGGTCGTTACATGCAACAAACAGTCACAAGCGACATCTGTTGGAAATGGAAACAACTTTAGGTTAGTGACATCTTAGTAAACTTCAGGTGCGTAAGAACTTACGCGAAGGTTCTAAGATAATTTCTTGAGTATAAATACGGCACTTAGCACCGCCAGGAGGTGAGTCTTATTTCAGACAGTGAACGAAGTAAACTATTTGAATTGCGATAATTAGAACTACAATACTAGCGATAACTAAAGAGTTGATTTGATTGTGAAAGTAAACAGTAAAGTTAAATAAACAGATTTGTGAATTATTATTGAAACATTATCTCAGAAGTGAAATAAAGTGGTGGCATTTGACTTTGAAATTCAAGGATTGATTAATTTTGTGACATCATGTGAGACTTTCCTTCTTTAAATGAAAATTCCAAAAGATAATTTTATATGAAATTGTGAGTGAATTACTAGAGTAAGGGGACGCAAAATAGACGAGCTTCGCATACAGGAATTGAAAGTGAAATTGGGGAAGCGGTCATTGCAGACGACAGGTCTAAAGAATTCTAGTCGAGCGACTTAGACAAATTTTGATAGAGGAAGAAAAGAATCCTAAGATATTTGTTTTCGAAGAAGAACCTGAGATAAACACAGAACAGCTTTTGGGTACTTAAATGACCAAGATTGAGCTTTCAGCCCTGCAGATAAAGAATGCTCTTGAGGAACGAAGGCAATCTCTCTTGGAGGAACAAAAGAATTCTCCGGAATCTCCTTTAGAAGAGAAGAAGAAGTCTCTGGAATCCTGTTTAGATGAACAGAAGAAAGCCAATGAAACAAAAGAATTCTCTGCAAGCATGTCTGGAAGAACAAAAACAATCTCTAGAAACCCGTTTGGACGAACAAAAGAATTCTCTGGAAGCCCGTTTGGACGAGTAAAAGAATGTTTTTCAAGAACAAAAGAATTCTCTGGAAATCCGTTTAGATGAACAGAAGAAATTTTTGGAAATCAGTTTGGACGAATAAAAGAGTTCTCTGGAGAATTGTCTAGAAACTTGTTGGGAGGAACAGAAGAATTTTCTGAAAACTCATTAAATGAACAAAATTTGAAAATTGAAGAAATCGAGCACGAACAACAAAATTTTTATTGAGCAGCTTGACAACCTTAAAGCAGATTTGTAGAAGATGAAGCATCGACAACCTCGGCACGAAGGAATTGCAATATTCGGGGGAGGCAGAATGAAACCTCCAATATTTGATGGACATTGTTCGTAGCATAATTTCAAGAGATATTTCGAAGCAGCTTCCGAAGTAAATGGATGAAATGATGCAGACAAAGCTACAGCTCTGGTATTAGCACTTCGAGGTCCGGTGACAGAGTTATTACAAACTATAAAGATTGACAAGTAACGTGATTACATTTCATTAGTACAGGCGATAGAATTATGCTATGGCGATGAGCAAATACAGCAAGTATATCGCCTGCAGTTACGCAACGCTATTGCATATCAAAGTTTACAACAAGCGTCAAGGCTAGCAGGAAAGAAGTCAACAGCAGAAGCGCTAGCCTATGCATTACCATATGAATCTGCCAGATAAGCTTCTCGCAGTGCAGTACGAGTAAGAGAAATTTCGATGGAGGAATGTACTTGCAACAGAATTCAGTCATGACAGAGCACGCCTTCACGTGGTATTCTTCGATGCTGGACTTGTAATAGACCGGGGCACCTTCAACCGGACTGCAGAAAACGCCGGCGAATGGAATTACCAGAAGAGGGGACGGAAAAGAACGCCAAAGGTGTCGAGCGCCAGGGAGAAAGCTGTTCGGGGAGGGACTAGAAAACAAACAACGACTAGCCGCATTAGCTTCCTGCTCAGCAGTCGGAAAACATCTAAAAACCAGAGAAGTATTAGAAGTCGTGTTATATATGGAAGCTTCGAGATCAACTATTAGAGCAGATCTTGTCAAGAACAAATGGCTTCACAACACCATCAAATATTTACTAAGAAAAGCAACTAGAGCAGCAATACTGGTTTTTGGAGAAATAACTTTGGATGTTCAACAAGGCGAACTAATATTTCCTCACACTTTTCTGGTTTCGGACATCATGAATGAATGCATTCTTGGAGTAGACTTCATGACCACATATAAAATAAATCTGAAAGTCGGATAACGAATACTGAAATATATAGATATACATAGAAATTCCTATGATACTAGGAGGAAGTGCACATTATCCTGCGAAAATAAGAACGAAGGTCTGTGAGAATATTACTCTTTCGCCATGCTCCGAGACGCCAGTATGGACAAAGCTTACTGATGACATCGGGACCTACCGATTCTATTTGGTGGAGCCTAACACTACAAAAGTTACGTCGGACATCATTGTATGACTTTAGTGAAGGCAGAAGTGCAACATTAATTCCACAAAGTGCTCAACACATCCGAAAATGAGGTACAACTGAAAGAAGGTGCTATAATTGAAAATTGTGAGCCCGTTTAAAAGATTGTTAATTAGGAAAATGGAAGTGACGTCAAAGAGATAAATCCTGTACCTGCTACTACTCAACATGCTCAGAAGCTTCTTTCGTCCACTGCCGTAAGTGATGCAACGATAACAAAGAGGTGATCAATGAATTTTCGGAATTATTTGCAATGAATGCTGATGATTGCGATAAAAAAATTTTGTCCAGCATGGGATCGATTCAGGAGATTCTAGGTCCATTCGGCAGACACCAGAAGACTACCATTAGCCAAACAACTAGAAGTAGCAAATATGATGAACTTCATGAAGGAACAAGGCATAATAGAGGAATCTGACAGTTTTTCTGGTCAGGAAAAGCGATGGCAGCACTCGATTCTGTGTAGACTACCGCCAACTAAATAACGTGACGAGAAAGGATTGCTATCCGTTATCAAGGATTGATGGCACATTGGATACCCTTTCCGGAGCGCAATAGTTTTTCACACTGGATTTGAAGAGTGGTTACTGGGACGTGGAAAAGGAAATACATCACGAGGACTGAGAGAAAACTGCTTTCTCAGTTGGAAATGACTTCTGGCAATTCATAGTTATGCTATTTGGATTATTTAATGCTCCAGCCACATTCGAACGACTCATGGAATGTGTTTTACCTGGATTAACCTGGAAAACATGTCTTGTCTACTTAGATGACATAATAGTAATCGGAAGGACATTCGAGGAACACAACAACAACAACTTCAAAGACTGAAAGATGCGAAACTAAAGCTCAGTACGACTAAATGTTCTCTATTCAAAAATAAAGTTAAATATTTTCGGCACATAGTTTCATCACAAGGAATAAGAAATGATCCAAAGACGATAGAACTGTCAAAAAATGGTCAGTTCCGAAGGACAAACATCAATTAAGGCGTTTTCTTGGTCCAGCTACCTACTACAGACGATTCGTGAAAGGTTTTGGAGATATAGTAGCAAGGAGCGTACATCAACTTACAGAAAAAGGAAAGCCGTGCATATGGTCGTATAAATGTAACAAGAGTTTCGCAAATTTCAAGCAACAGCACTTCTGTGAAACTCCAGTGGTCGCTATCTAAAGCTGCGAAAAACTATTATATTGGACACGAATGCCAGCATTGAGTTATTGTTGCTGTGCTTTCACAGGAGGAGGATGGTCAAGAAGATCCACTTGCTTATTATAGTAAAGCACTTTCAAAAGCAGAGAGAAATTATTGTCCTATAACGAAAGAGTTGCTTGCCATTGTAAACTCAACCAAGCATTTTCAGAAATATCTGTACGGACAAAAATTTATCCTCCCCACTGAGCATGCAGCGCTTAATGGCTTTTTCAGTTTAATAACCCTGAGGGACAAGTGGCGGGATGGATAGAGCGACTCCAAGCTTCTAACCTTGAAATCTAACTCCAAAGAGATCGTATCCATGGAAATGCAGACGCCCTTTTATGACGTTCACGCAAACTTGAATGCAAACATTGCATCCGCGTAAAAAAAAGACACAACGCCAAATATGCAATTGAAAACGGTCCAACCATCGACAAGTTAAGACAACGAGAGCTTACGAACAGCACAACGAGAAGACCCAGACAGACATATCACCCGTTCTTGCTTGCAAAGAAGATATGAAAAGATCACAATGGAAAGATATTTCGGAGAGGAGCGAGATGCTGTAAAACTACTGGACTGAATGGAATCTTCTTTACGTTGAATGCGGTATATTAAAATACAAATCCGAGGCTACTAACGGCAAGTCATTCCGAATGCAGATAGTCGCTCCGACATCAAAGGTCAATGATGTTCTAGAAGAAATGTGCAGTGGATCATCTGGAGGATATTTGGAGATGAATAAAAATATTTTCAAAATACGAGGAAGGTATAATTGGCTACATAAGCGAGAAAATTTGCAGCAGTGTTGCCGCGGATGCACTCTATGTGCTGCTCGCAAAGGGCCGCTATACAGAAGCAGAGGAGAAATGCATAAGTATAATGTCGGAGCCCCCTTTGAAATGTAAAGTCATGTATACGGATACAGATTCTCTAATATATGAAATTGAAGAGAGAAACATATATAAATTTTTGGCAGAAAATATTGATAAATTCGACACAAGTGATTACCCTGTAAATAGTCAGTTCAATATACCACTCAAGATTAAAAAGGTTCATCTAATGAAGGATGAGCTGAACGGGAAAATCATGCGAGAATTTGCAGGCTTGCGCTCGAAAATGTACAGCCTACGCATAAATGACGGTAAAACTGTAAATAAAGCCAAAGGAATAAAGGCAAGTGTTGTCAAGAGACATATAAAGTTCCAAGACTACGTGGAATGCCTGAACAACAAGCGGCTTTTAACTACAAATCAGAGCTGCATTCAATCGCATAGCCATAATGTCTACACCATCAGCCAAAACAAGATAGCATTAAGTCCTCATGACAACAAGCGATATATAATGAATGGCACAACGAATACGCTACCACGGGGGCATTACTCAATTTCACCAGAGCAACAAGGAACAAGCACAGATAGCATATAAGTCTGTATATTATTGTAAATAAGAAATGTATTATATATTATAGTTTTGTTTATTAAAGTAATTTGTTTTAATTGTTTTATAGTCTAAGACATTTATAATTCTAAAATAATGAATGTATTATAGTTATCATATAATTCTTAAAATAATGTATTTTAATTGTATTATAGTTATAGTTTCTTTTTCAATGAATTATAAAACATATTTATTATTAATCCAAGCGTTTTGATAAAAAAAAATCCAAGCCATTTCTTTAAAATTTTCTCCACAGGATATAGGCTTCGGTGTTTCAACTCTCAGCCTCCTGTGATAGGATTTCCTTGATAATCTTCCGGTCGATATGTGATGGAATTTATGCTTTGTACTTTAACAACTTCAAAAATCTCAGTTGAATCGTTTGTTGGAAGAAAAACTTTGTCCTTTAGTTCAGGAAAGAACCGATTTCATAGATGTAGACTTACCCTTATATGAATATTCCTTATAGCTTTCGACCGTCGGCTTTAGAAGGTTTATAATGTCCTTAGAGCTCACATTTAAATTACTACGTACTTAGTATGTCAAGAAACAGCGGCCTGTCTGGGTAGACAGCAAAACATCAACTGAAAAACAAGTAATGAAAAATTTATAAATAGATATTTGAAACGTGCTCTTGGAGGCTTCAATTTTGCCTTGACCTCTGAGTTCTGCTCTTTGGTGACCCTTTGAAACCGGAAATATCTAGTCTTGGAAGATGCAATTTGTTCTTGATTCCAACGTCACAACGGGTTCCGTAAAGCTGTCAGACATACTTCAAAAGCTGTTTAACTGTCATCAAACCTGTTCGAAAAGCTGTTTAGCTGTTATCACACCTGTTTTAAAAGGTGTTTAGCTGTTATCAGACCTGTTTTAAAAGCTGTTTAGCTGTTATGAGACCTGTTTGAAAAGATGTTTAGCTGTTATCAGACCTGTTTTAAAAGCTAATAGCTAAGCAGCTTTCCGAACAGGTTTGATGACAGTTAAACAGCTTTTGAAGTATGTCTGACAGCTTTACGGAACCCGTTGTGACGTTGGAATCAAGAACAAATTGCATCTTCCAAGAATAGATATTTCCGGTTGCTCTCTTATCCTCTTAACTGGGCTGTCAAAGCCCATTAGCAGAAATTGGTATTTTACGTAAAGAGATGTCAGACGTCAGGTGATCTCTTAACTTTTGTGGAGATTTTTTTTAAGAGATTTGGTATTCTAGCAAAGGAAAACATCTGTCAAATATCTCTTAACATAGGAGCTCCTCACCGGGATACGCTTAAATATCTTATCGTGATAGTTGCAGAAATTGCTTCGTTTTAAAATACCGAAATGTTGGATAAAAATGCTGTAAAATTAGTACATATTTATATAATTAGTATATATTATATAAATATGTACAAGTTTGTGAAATATAAAATAATTATACAATTTGAGCCATGCACAGAGGATAATTCTGAACAATATGAGAGACGACTTGAATCACTTTGCTATTTCCGAGGCTGTATAGAATTTCAGAATGATAAAAGCATTTGCCCTTAAAGTGATAGAAATGACATAGCCTTACGATAATATCCATTACTCGAAAATATTATCGTAACTTTAAAGTTTTGGTGACAATTAATTTTTTTGCTACAGGTTTATACGAAAATCTTGTTGGACGTAACGACGGCTCTGGAACACTTTACCTGTGATTTAGGTATTAAAAGTAATAATTCAATTATCATTATGTGCTGTGAGTTTATCATACAATTATTATTTATACCGATAATTGTAACTTGGTTAAAATGCACACAATTACAGCTACGTGTGGGTTGGTCATATTGCCATCATCACCTCGCCAAAAATATTACTTCTTCTTCTTCTTCCTTCTTGAAAAGTAGACATCTTTAATAGCTGGGCTGACTGAAAGATTCTCCAAACCCTCTTAAGCACTTAAAGTTAATATTTCTCCACAAAAATTTATATACTAGTTCTGCTAAAATCTCTCACTTGCTAAATTTGAGAGGTTAAGAGATCTCTCAAAAATCCCTTATGTACAAACGGGGAGATAGTTAGATAAAGAAATTTATTTTAATAAGCTATCTTACTCATAAATTTAAAATACTTATAAATATTAAATAATAACTTAAAACACATCAACACAAGTTACGCAATATTTTTAGAAACTAAATAAATAGACGTTAAATATCATTTAAATAATAACAATGAGAAAAGAAAGAAAGAAGAAGAAAAACTCAAACTCTCTTTAAACTTTTACGAACAAAGACAAAAAATTTGAAACTGCATATTACATGCAACGAAACAGAGTGATAAGTGATTCATTTTTGCAAGTGAATGAGAATGGGCGGAATTTTGAGATTTTACTCTCCATATTTCAGATATTTTACTCCCATATAATGTGAAAACATGTTTTTATAAAATATTGACAGTGTATTCCAAAGTTGTTGCTATTGTAGCTTTTGTAATCCTTTGATATTTGAGAGCACAGCTTTCAGCACCTTGGCCAAAGCGAAGTTTATCTTTTTCTTAAAAGATCATTGTATGTTCTCGTCTAATTCTTTTTACGGAACCTTAGGGCTCCGCGGAACACAGATTGAAGACCACTGATCTAGGGTATCATAAGAATTGGTCTTTGATTTTTACTTGTTTAATTGTTAATTGTATACATTCGGTATGATTGTGGAAGAAAAGATTGTCGGTGAATATGATACCTAGATATTTATTTTTTAACCGGAATATTATAGTCAATTAGTTGTTTTAGATGGTAGCTTTGAAGACCGATCCAAGCATTCGGTGGACAATTTCGTTTCCTACCTTTAAAAAAATTGCCTCACATTTGTCCTTATTAATTTTATCCTTCAAGGTATTGAGAGAGAGCCTTTCGATATCTGTTTAGTTGTGCTTTTAGGACGTGCTTTTTGAGTCCAGCAGCAAATAAGAGAGTGTCATCTGCATAACAAAGAGTGTTCACTTTGCTTTCAATTCTGCCAGGTTTAGGTAAGTTCGTTGTATAGATATTATATGAAATTGGTCTGAGCAAAGAGTCTTGAGGTACCCCACAAGTACAGTGGCGTAACTATGTGGCTGTGGGCGCGTGTGCAATTATTCAATCTGGCCCCTGTACTATACCCACAATTTTAAATTAAGTTACATTTTTAACATCCAAACTAATACATGTAATTTCAGAAGCAGAAATTCTGAATTCGCAGAAAAACACACATCTCGAAAGATCGTTTAGTAAGCAAAGTCATTCATTCATTATCTAAATCAAACAAAAATTCAATGCCATTTATTCAATCAAACCCATCATTTTCTCACAAAAAATGATCATTCTTCTGTATTTATATTTCATTAATTCATAAGCAGAAATGAATTTTTTTAAATGGCGAATGAATTACTTATTTGTTATATTCTTTCTTTATGCAGAATCTATCGAACAGTCAGACTTTCAGCCATATTTGTCTCTGCAGAACTCGGCATGTTCATTTTCTTGCATTAACTTGTCCGAAACCACGGCATCCGCGGTACTTTTCAATCAGTTTGTTCTCGTATGGTGATTTAGACTATTTAGAGAGCTAGGGGGCGAATTGAAAATTTGCTGCTTGAGTGACGACATTTAATTGCCCAGATATTGACGTATGTAAAATTCTACATACCAAACCAAATGTTTTATTAAACATACTGAACCTATGAAGAAAGATTATACTTTGTATTCATAAGTTATATAGAATTACGTTTATTACACGTGTTTGAGTTGCATGAAAAATAGATTTTGTATTTTCCACTAGAAAAATGCCTAAATACTAGAGCGGAGTTGTCAAAAGAAAAAAGAAGGGATTTCAAAATGACAGAATCTAAACGTCCGAAAATTGAAAGTTTCTTCGAGGATAACTCTGTATCTAAAATTGATAACACCAATTCCACGGAATTGGGTGAAAATAGCTGATCGAATACAAATAGTATTCACAGGATGTAGGAGGAACTCCAATTCAAGAAAATGAGGAGTTCGTCAGATTCGTCAAATAAGTGTACAGATTCAGCGGTTGAGGTGGCCATCGCAGAGTCAAACTTCCAGAGTGAATATAACTCAAACTCAACTATAGCCGACGATACATTAGTACGGTGTGCAAGTACACCATTTCCTACTGACCAAGAAAATTTCCAAGATCCATTAACTACAATCATTAAATGTTTTATCATTTCGCACGGACCTTGTCAACTGATTGGACTTTTTCCAAGAGATCAGAACAATAAAAACTTCAATGTGGGACATTACACAACAAAACTATCAGAAAACGTATCACGTATATGAGAAATTAGCTATGATATTCCTTAAACTTAAATGTAGCTTACTGTGATTATTTGCAGATAAATCAAAAGTCAAAATTTCGAAATTTGTGTGGATAAACGGAAATAATGATTGGCAACACCTAAGTTAGGGTATTAAAAGACATAAACATTTACAGGTTCATGTCGATGCTTGTCATAACGTGCGTGAGTTAAAAAGTAAAAGAGTGCACGACAAAGATCTTGAGCAGGATATCTTCAACGAGAGTAGTTACTGGTCGAAAGTGATCGAGAGAATCATGAATGTGGCTCTAACTGTAGCCATTTATAGGGCATAATGGAACTCTTGAAAATAAGAACGGGAATTCAGGAATTTTCTTAAACATCGGCAAACTCTTACCAAAATATTATTCAGTTCTCAGTGAGCTTTTAGCAGACGCCACTAAAAAATAATATATTTCAGTCCTAATATACAAAATGGTAATTATAGAACTTCAGGGAAGTGGAGAGTGAAGAATAATTTAACAAGTAAAAAAGCTAGAATTGATCTAAGACCAATTCTTATGATACCCTAGATGAATGCCCGTATTAAATTTCGTATGGTCACCGATCTATGCAAGTTTGATTTTTGAAGTGGTTTTTCGCATATATTTCTAGAACGGTTTATCGGACAGAAAAAACAGTTATAAGCAATTTTATAGGATTTCGTATTCTGGAGAAGTTTTTAGTACAATAAAAATGTCTTGGACTGATCGTTTTTACAGTATACGTAAAAAACCTAAATTTTTATATGGCAACACCAAGAAGGAGTTGCCCCATTTAGTCCATTCTTGAAATTTTATTTGCCAGTACAATGAAAATACCACGTACCAAATTTCAGCTACTATATCGATCCGTTCTCAGGCAGTGTCCAAATATATAGTAGAAAACGAAAGTTTTGTATGGCAACCCCACGAAGGAGTTGCCCGATTTGTCTCATCTTCGCACTTAATTTTACTTTTTTTAAAAGTCCGTGTACAAAATTTCAGCTCTCTAAGTATACGCGTTCTCGTGTTATCGTGCGCACAGACGGACGGACGGACGGACATGCAAAAATCAAAATAACTTGTAATATGTATTATGAATGGGTGTCCAATCCATTTTGCTCTACCATCATTATTTCGAGGTGTTACAAACGGAATGACATACTTAGTATATCCTATAGATTTCATCTAGGGTATAATAAATGAATAATGGCTCTCCGGATTTCTCAATCATAATTGACGGTACACAAGGCATATCTAAAATTGACCAGGTCAGCATAATGGTTCGATTCGTAAAGCTGTCAAAAGAAGATGAAACTATTTCCGGAAATTGAAATTAGAGAAGTTTTTTTAAGTTTGGTAAGAACATACAATCAGAAAGTAGAAACACTAGAAACCCCTAAATTTTAAAATTCCTGAAAAAAAGATTTAAGTCTAAATAAACTTCGCGATCAGGCGTATGATGGTGCCGTTAATACGAGTGGCGCTACAACGGTTTATAAGCATGAATTCTTAAAAGTCAACTTAAAGTCGCATATATTCACTGTTCTGCCCACAGCCTGAATTTGGTTATTAATGATACAGGCAGTAACTTCAGTTTTGGAACTATACAAGTTTTATGACTGAAACCGTTTACATATTTTGAAACATAACATTAAGACGTGAGCCTTATTAAAGTCTGCCCTAGAAAGTGAAAACCTCACAAGGCGTTTGTGTCCTACTCGATGGTCTTCGTTTAATAACGCGATATTTTCCTTGTGTTTTTATTTTAAAGATATCTTGAAAGCGCTGATTAAAATTATTCTCGTGTTAGAAAACGCAGCCGAAAGAAATGTCGCAATGAAAAAATAAATAAAATGGAAAGTTTTGAAACTGTCCTTCATATTGTGATACAATTCGAAATCTTAAATATCTTAGATGTCGTATCTTAATTGCCCAAATCCCGATGTTTGGCTTGCAAAAAGCATGTAATCGTTTTTAAAAATACTTACAATAAAATATCATCATTGCGAAGTGATTTGCACTCAATTAGAACAGCTGCTGCAGACCTGGCAGCATCGTGGAAGATATAAGTTAAATACGAAAATAAGAGAGCTCGTAAAATAAGAAAAAAAATGGACGAAATTTGCAACGATGAATGATTAACAAATTACCAGTGGTGAACGGTCATTTTCTAAACTGAAAATAATAACAAAAATATTTAAGAAGCACGATGGCCCAATCAAGGCTGAGAAGCCTAGCTATACTTTTCATCGAAAGTAAAGAAGCGCAGGAAATGGATATCGGAAATATAACTGAAACTTTGCTTCCCTAAAGCGCGAAAGCGAATAATTAAAATGTTGAAATAAATATTCAAGGAACATAAGCCGATCTTGCTTCAATCTATCCTTGGGTGTCTTTGGAGCGTGGGCCCCTTGGATTCCATGGGCCCGTGTTCTGCGCACACCCAAAACCCCCGGTAGTTACGCCCCTACCATAATATCAAAAGCTTCAGAGAGTGTGTCCTGTATTCTGATGGTAAATGATCTGTTTATTAGGGAATTATAAGTGATTCGACACATATGATTATGGAACTGGAAAGGTTTTTCATTTTATATATGTGTAAGTCCCTCAATCCACACCGTATCAAATGCAATTTCAACGTTTAATGAACAGGCTAGTGTAGGTTTTCTGTTATTTAGGTTATGCCCAACTCTATTAAAACGGTTAGGGCATGCGTGGTGGAATATTGTCCCATGAAGCCAAATGGATGTTTAGGTATAACTTTATTGTCATCACAATGTGACCTAATTTTATCCAGGAGAAACTCTTCATAAATACTGCTTCTACACAGATTGGCATATAACTATATAGCTAGAGATGAGATTAGACGGCTATTTAGCTTTTGGAATAGGCATGACAATAGCCGTTCCCATTTTTTGGATAATAACCTATATTAAAAAGATGATTAAAAAGACTGCTAAAAAGACGAAAAGATTAATTGGGGATTTTTTTTTAGCATAAAATTAGATTTTTTATCGTAACCGGCTCTTTTTTCTTTTTTTTGTTCTGGGATTTTATAAGGTCTGTAATTCGACTAGGTGTGGTATGAAATTAAGATGATTTACATTGTTAGCCTGAAGAGTTATACTACCAGTAAGTTGGAGGCTTTGTTGTTGCTCGAGACGTGGGTCAGAAATGGGAACGAGCTATTAATTTCGAAATCAGCTTTAAAATCGCTTGTAAATATTAAAAGAGGGGTTATTTCATTTTCGTAATTTGTTTGAACAGAGGTGTTGCGAACTGAATAATGAGTTTCACATACAAAGATTTGCTTTGTGTATGTCACACAAGTACGTTCCAAGCGCGAGCACCTTATCTTCATTGCTAGATATTAATTTGGAGCTACTTGTTAATTGTAGGTGGCGGTTTACTATTATTTCTCTGGAGCATCATATGAAAATGTGGCCGCAGCCTTTATAGCTCGAATTAACGTATGTGTGTGTGTGTGTGTGTGTGTGCAGTTGTGCACGAGTAACATAAAAGTTTCATTTCGAAATATATACATATATCCAAATGTGTTATCTGCTTGGAATATAACTCCGGCATTGAAAAAAGCTACAATTCAATAAAGAATTCGTTATCAATATTCACAATTGTAACCTTTCCACTGAATGAATAATTCCTACTGTGAATATAATTGCACAGATGGGGGGCGTTTGCGCAATGTGGGCCAGCGGACAAAATGTTTAACAGCTTTGGATTTTCTGTTTTACTTCCCCTTAATAAATATGAGTAGCACAGCCGATAGTCTTTGAAAGGCAGCAATGCACAGCACAATATACAACACGACACTTTGGAACGAAATAATCAACAGCCCGGCGGCGCGGCGACAACGGCAACCTCAGTCCATAGTTGTAAAGGGGTTCAAATACTCCCGCTGTTGATTTCGTGCGGTTGGGTTGTGCTTATCGCTCGTAAGTGTGGTTCTCTGCAACATAACAAATCTAAAAAATTAGTGCATAGAAAATCTCGCAGCTTATTTCTTTTTTTTTTCTTTTTTTATCATATTGCATAGCATTTACGACAAATGCCTAAATGGCACTACTTATTAGCACAAAAATGGAAGAACAACTTATAAAATTTATGAAGTGAAGTGTGGTTTTTGCTAAGACTATCGTCCTTACAAGTACTATCGTTATACATATATGTACCTACATAAAAATATTGCCGACTGTTTATAGTGTGTTGCTACGGTTTCCTATGGATAATGATTTGCGTGGGTTGCGGAAGTTTCTAAAACTGATTTCGTTAGTTTGTAATTTCTTCAAAATTATGAAAATTAAAAATGTGTCTGCGGTGTATTTACTTGGTGTATGCTTCTATCGACGGTACTAGATCGGAAACGTCAAGAAAAGGTATATATCTACATATTGTACACTAACGTGAACAGGAAAGATTGATTTTTCCTTTTTCTTTAAAATCATGGCAGGATATCATTTTATGATTTCCTTTCTTTACTCCTTTGTGTTATTTGACACAACAATTAAACACAGTGAAACATACTTTAAATTACTATTGAAATTTCTTCATTAACACTAATCTGTTTTATGAAACTGGTTTATCCTTGAAAAGGATATGCATTAATACTTACATAAATTTGCAATTCACAAAATATGGAGCAGACATGTACTTAATTAACAGTTTTTTTTGCGAAGATGATTTTAATTAATTTGATTTTCAAGCAATTACTTAATTCTAATGACTGGTTATGCTATAGAAACTTATAAGACACTTTTTTTTTTAAGTATATATGTATGTACATATGAGTTTTTACTTATATATGGTAAAGTTATTGTAGCCACACTATTTGTCACTATCTCATTGTAATAAAGCATATATGTATGTACATAACTAAATGTACATGAATACCTGTGATAATGAGTTAATAATATTTTTATTTTATATGTTCTTTTAAGAAGTTCGGAACGCTTTTCACTTTATTTCGCCAGTGAAGTTAAGATCGTTAGGATTATCCAATTTAGATCAAATATGCGCCTGTTTTGTTCGATAAATTTTGTATATTTTGAAGGCAATTTTATAATTCCGCGATTGAGGAAGTCCTTGTCCCTATTGGCAAAAAACTTGACCGGCTCATTTTCACAAGCCTCTCTTGAGGCCAGTTTTGTACCATCAAAAAAATTTTGAAAGTGCTTGAAATGGTAATAATCGTTTAGTGCCAGATCTGGACTATACGGCGGGTGTGATAGAACCCCTCATCGAAGCTCTCGGAGCTTCTGGTCGATCGCCTGCTTCAGTAGAAGTCCGAATTGAGCGATTGGCTCGGTGGGTGCAGCTCCCTCCCAAACCCACCAAACACACAGCGAAACCTTCCTGGCCGTTAATCCGGGCTAGCTAATCTTCAGATCCGGGGAAATGGAAAAGTGGTCACATGCCGGCCCAACTCGACGATTTCCATGATGCCTCATCTTCGACCTCTATATTACCTTTGCTATTGCATCCGATACTGTATTGGGTCCATAAACAGCAAAAATTTTTTTGCCCGTCTGCTCTGCCTTTTCACTTTAGTCGTAGTGGTACTGAAGAATGTATCGTATTTTCTCTTTTTTTACCTCCATTTTGGATCGCTGTAACACACAACTGGCTTCACCAAACACCGAATTCTCAAAGAACTTTTTTTGAGCCGTAACTTCACCATTAAATCGTATCGTTAGTATTACCCGATGCGATGTATTAATCGTGACATATGGCTCACTAAAGACATCTAGCGGAAAATGCTTAGACCTTTTTACTTCACCCATTATTAATTGATTCATATAAATATGACTTAAAAAAAGTAGCACAGGCTCAAAAATTGTAAAAAAAAGAAGACAGTGAGCTAAACTAAAAGTTATTAACAGTCAATAGGGACAATTAAAAACAATTAAAACAACCAATAGGCAATAAAAATGGCACAAAAATGTAAAAGAAATTACACAAAATTTACAAAACAGAATAAAAACGGGCACAAGAATTTTGAAAAAATTTTAAGGATAGATAAAAATTTAAACGCAGTCCTAGTTTTGACAATTCGGTAAGTGGCCATTCCAGGAAGTTCGAAATTCAATTAAATCATACGTAGACCTCTGAGAATTTAGAGCAATCCGTCAATAATACCAATAGAGCGAAAAAAATCCTATTGAAAATACGAGAACTTTTTTAAATTCCTTAGTTCCTTCCTTTCTTTAACCCATTATTTATTTTTATAACTTTATAATTTTAATATTATTTAATTATTATTAAAGAATCTTGTATTATCAATTAATATTTCACAAATCATAAGTGTGCCCAATATAAACAAGAAACGAGCAGAACGCTCAGAGCACTCTGGTTTTTAATCCTTTTTCCAGAGCTCTCTGAACGTTGTAAGCAATTTGTTCGATCTAGAGCGGAAAAAAGATACAAGACCAATGATACACGTTCAGAGTAATCAGAGTGCTCTGAAAGTAAATAAAGTTACAAGAAATCGGTGTTCAGAATGCTCGGAGTGCTCTGAGCAGAATAATATAATAAACAAATATAATAATACACATCCGCTGTACCTCGGTCAGCATTTCTCAAAATGCCTATTTCAATCCGAATAATATTTTTTTTTTAATATTTTTTTTTTATTTTTATTTTTCGAAATATTCGCCCTTTTGTTCTATTTTAGATACTTTCGCATACGCTTCAACTAAACCTAAAAGCATTTCCATTATGCAATGTGTGTGGTGAAGGTGCATTGTAGTGATGGAAAAGATTTCCGCCTCTTGGCAGTTTCTCAAACACTTTTTAAACAAGTAAAAAGCTAGAATTGGTCTAAGACCAATTCTTATGATACCCTAGATGAATGCCCGTATTAAATTTCGTATGGTCACCGATCTATTCAAGTATTGATTTTGAAGTTGTTTTTCGCATATATTTCTAGAACGGTTGGTCCCACAGAAAAAATGATTATAACCAATTTTATAGGATTTCGTATTCTGCAGAAGTTTTTAGTACAATAAAAATATCCTGGACTGATCGTTTTCAAAAGCATACTTGAAAAACCGAAATTTTTATATGGCAACACCAAGAAGGAGTTGCCCGATTTAGTCCATTTTTGACATTTTCTTTGCAAATGTAGCAAAAACATTATGTACAAAATTTCAGCTGTCTACGTCGACGCGTTCTCAGGCAGTGTCCAAATATATAGCGGAAAACGAAATTTTTATATGGAAACCCCACGAAGGAGTTGCCCGATTTTTCTCATTTTCGAACTTAATTTTACTTTTTTTTTTTTAAAGTCCGTGTACAAAATTTCAGCTCTCTAAGTATACGCGTTCTCGAGTTATCGTGCGCACGGACGGACGGACGAACGGACATGCAATCTATTTTGCTTTACCATCATTATTTCGAGGTGTTACAAACGGAATGACAAGCTTAGTATACCCCTATGATTTCATCCAGGGTATAAAAACCATCCAGCATTGACCATACGATAATCTTCTAGTCGAATTGTGGCAACATAATCCATATGCCTGAAAAAGAAGCAATCATTTTCTAGCCAGTGAATGCTCCGCGCGCTTTTCACTTTGATTGGTTTATCATCTCCTGGCAAAATCTACTTCTATAATTTTCGCTTGCTTGCTATCTCACAATAGAATATTCAAGTTTTGTAACCTGCCACAACTCATAAATGCAACTTTTGGCCCGGTTTTGGTTGATTTTCTTCAGCATTTTTTGCATTTTTTGTAAAATGACATAGTGCTCTTCATTTTTATACCCTATATAAAATCTAAAGGGTATACTACATTTGTCGTTCTGTTTGTAATGCATAGGGTCTTCCCACATGACACATTTTTAGGGAAGGAAGAAATTTCCTTCCCTTATGCTGAGATGTGCAAACACAATAATGTTGCTCCGCGTAGTTCCTTAAATGATTACCGAAATTAATTGTGTGCGTGTTCAATTAAGTCACAGTTTTTGATATAAATAATAACTGTATCACAAATTCACAGCACGTGATGATTATTAAATTATTATATTATCACCTCAAACCGCAGGTACACATCTGTAGAGCCGTCCGATCAGAAATTTTAGAAATTTCGCAATTTCAAAATGGACGGATCTAATTTTCTTGCAGGAGTACGGGCAGCACTCCTGATCGAAACTTGGTATCACGGAATTTTACCTACTCCTCACCCATAAAAACTTCCGCGTGTGTGCACACCCACTCATAATATTAAAATTTATTTTGATTTTTGTATGTCCGGCTGGCCTGCCCTCACGGTAACTCGTGAACCCGTGCACTTAGAGAGCTGAAATCTTGCATATAGGCTTTAAAAAATAAAAAAAAAAGTAAAAATAAGTTCGAAAACAGGACAAATCGGGTAACTCTTTCGTAGGGTTACCTTACCATACAAAAATCTCGCAAATCTGGCAACCCCTTCTTGATATTACCATATAAAACTTTTGGATTTTTACGTATACTGTGAAAAGAATCAGTCCTAGATGTTTTTATTGTATACTGAAAGCTTCTTCAGAATATAAAATCCTATAAACACCAGGAAAATTGGTTATAATCATTTCTTCTGTCCGACGACCCGTTCTAGAAATATATTCGAAAAACCACGTCAACAATCAAACTTGCACAGAGAGATGATCATATGGAATTACATACGGGCACTCATCATAAGAATTGCTCTTAGACCAATTCTAGCTTTTTTACTTGTTATTAATTATTGGCATGCATCACAAATGAACTCCTTCGCGCTATACTCTAATCCTACACATTCATTAGGTCTGTTTAATGAACTTCAGAGCAGCTCAGAGCAGAACAGATCAGAGCAGCTCAACATAGGTTAACTGTCAAATTAACAGTAGAGCAGGCAACTCATGAAATACAAATTTTCTGAGATCTGTCACCAAAAAGCAAAATTGTTTAAATGAATAATGTGAAGACACATTTTTTTTAACACAAAAACCTGATTATTATTTAAATTATTACACTAGAATTGTCCAGAAATTTATTTTTCCCACAAAAAACGGCATTTATGTGAACTTTTACCAGAACTGTCAACACAATTTACAGTTGCCAAATTCCTGCTCTAAGTTACTCCTTCAAAAAAGGTAGAACAGAAAATCTTGCTATAGTTTGCTTCAGTTCATTTTACAGCAGACTCAGTAAACAGTTCAGTTCAATTTAAAGTACTTCAGAGCAGTGCTCTGAATTCATCAAACATGATTTTCTTCTCTCTTCTGCTCTGGAATAACCTAGAGCAGCTCATTAAACAGACCTATTATGTGCCCATTTAGAGCATAGACTGCACTGTATGCATCGCTCTCCTGGCTTAAACTATAAGGTTCATTACAGTAAAGGCAGGGCTCATCGGAATCATCATCGTTTGGATCGAAATCTTCACTGGGGGCATCAGTCGTAAGTCTTAGATTTTCCTTTGTACGAACAAATGGCATTTCACTTAATAGTTAAATGAAAACATATTTCTGACTGAATATAACAAGTATTGTGGAGCACAAGGGTGAAATGACATAGTACGTCATTTTACCCTCAAGCATGATGTCATTTTCCCCTCAAATCTAGCTGGATACTCTTTCTCATAAAGCAAAATTAACAAAGAGAAAACCAAAAACTAATACGTGCACGCATAGCGTTACGTTCTTATATTTTTACTACAGAAACATGTTTTGACGTATACCTTTGGTTCACTAACAAGGTATGACTATCCGGCCCCATAGATTCGCCATTTTCGGTGTTAATCGATTCGCATGACGCGTTTCTTAAAAAGTAAATAATATAAATTTTCATATTTATGTAAATGTATTCAACTGGATCCATTTAAAATAATTAAATAAGTACCATTTTACTTTCTAAACAGAAAGATAAATTGAAGGAAGATTATTAGAATTCATTTTAATTTCACACTAACCCCACTTTTTACACTTCGTTATGATGTATTGCAAATTTGCCTTCTATTTGAGAGAATTACGATTACCACTAACTAATTTCACTATAGAAATAATAAAAAGATCTTAAATAATCAATTAGGAGTGCAAATAATAGGTATTTCAGTCTTATTTTGCATTTTTTATCGATAAAACTTTCGTGGCACTTTGTTTAAATTCCCTGAAATGAGCTATAAACTAACAAATTCGATGTGTATTTATGGTAAGAAACTTATATTATATTTATTGCAACCTTTTTTAATGGATCCAGTGGAATAAATTTACATAAATATTAGCACTTTATTTTTCCCGTTTTAAGAGACGATTCGTGTGACGTCACACGCACTTGACAGCCCGGACAATCATACCTTGTTACTTATATCGTGTCATTTTAGCCTAGTATATCATTTTTACACAAGTTCCAATATTAGGTGCTTCATAGTAAGATAACCGTTTTTATTTTTAGCACACTTGGCACTGATTCCTTTGAAGTCATAAAAAATTTCAAAAATGTGTTATTTCCATCATTTTTTTACCAAGTGACTTTTTTATCCGTCAATAAAAAAAATGTAAATATTTCTTTTTCTGCAAAACCTAAAAAATAAGATTCAGAAAAAAAAATAATTCCAAAAGGACAAAGCGATACCTTGTAAGCCTAACCACAAAACCTAAGTGTGTAGGAGAATCAATTTTTTAATAGATTCAAAAATAATATTCCATTATTTTTCTTCTCATTGTTTTTTAATACTAAATTTGTGCTCCACTGCCTTCTATGATTGAAACAATTCCAGGTCGAGTTACCAAAAAGCCCAACATACCTTTTGTGTTGAACTTATTGCAAGTACTGCGGGTGCGAATTCTACCTAGTGAAAGAGGACATTATCTCTGACTTTAATAATAGCAATGAGATTATGTTAGATACATAGACGAAAACTACTGAGATAAGTATAACTGTATTTAGGAAATGTTTAAGATATTTGTGAATTACTAAGAAATGCCTGAATAAAATTAAGTAATACCTCATTTGAAAGGGAATCTTTTAATCAATTAAAAAATTGCAAAAACTGTCAACATGTATAGGGTGACTTAAAAGCTATACTCATTTATTCCCACCAAGGTTCACGAGTATTTACAAAATCTTTATATAGCTATAACTCTAAGGGCGAGAATTTTTAGGGGGTATGTGGAACGATTTTTTTGTCAGTTCACCTCAACGTTTCGGGAGAATTCTTCATTTTTTGGAATAATTTGCATTCATTGCACCACTTGTGTCATTGATAAGATGTCTTTTTTTTTACAATACTAAACGACACTTAATGGCGCTATTATCGATTAGATACTTCATACTTCAGGGTTACCAATGAATGAGCATTCTACATTTTGTTTTTCACACACTACGATGATTTAGATTTAGAAACAATTTGTTTTTGAATTAACAACATTCTTACAATACTATTAGTAGGCGCTGTACAGAAGATTACAAAATCTTATAACGTACAATTAGGTGGGAAAAGACAAATAGAATTTGAAGGTCTAAGGAATCATAATCTAATACTAATTAGGGTAATCTTTGAATACTTTAGGATAGGTCAAGCCGGAGCTTGTGCGCTGAATTAAAATTGGAAGAGTTCCATTTTCGGGCAACTTGGACGAAGTAAGAGTATTAACCCTACCTAGGTGTACATCTAGGGACAAGGAGTTGAAGACCTCTATTCGAGTATAATAACTGCAGGCTTTCGGAGAGATATGCAGGGGATTTAACATAAATTAACCTGTGAAGGAAGATAACCTACAATGTTTGTCCTCACGGATCACAGTAAGTTTTCGGTTTTTCAGGCGCTTCTAAATAGTTTTATTCTCGATGGTCTTGGAACCCAAATACTTACCTTACCTTAGCTTACTAAAAAGTGCATCCTCGATCATACCTTTAATTTCTACATATAGGTAAGTAACATTACGATTACATAGATACCTTGGAACGAAGCGCCTCATGCCTTTTCAAGAATAAAGTAACATTGGTTGACCTTAAAATTCCAGAATGGTCATTGATATAAAAATAAAAGAAACCAAATTCGAAACTTGTTTGCTATGGTATGGGTAACATCAAAATTATACGCCAGAATAAGATGACGGCAGGGGGACCTTTCCGAATAAAATCGCAGCTGGACAAAATGCAGCAAGTAAGTCCAACAATTAAGGAATATTTGTGTTAAAATAAGTTGACATGTTTAATTATGGAAGTAGTATAGAAAGTAGAAATTAAAACGCGTCTTATTTTTACCATTACCAGTTCTTCATTTTCCCAACATTTCTCCCACAAGTATTCTCCATTTCTCGCATTCCACCCTTATTTTTACCATTACCAGCTCTTCATTTTCCCAACAATTTTCTCATTAGCATTCATACTTTTTAAATAATTAAGATGAATAAAGACCATCATAATAACCAATATCCATAATTTATATGCAAAATCCAAAACAAAATCATAACATGAATATTCACATTTAGAGATTAATATTTTTTTAAATTGCGGTTAGCTTTCAACTTTTCAGAAGATATTTTTAATTATAGCCACAGCTTTTCGCCTACATAAAGAAAACTCTTGTGCAATTTTAGAGTTGGGAAAAATACTTTTTAGAAGTAGCATAAAGTGGTCAGCCACACTTAACGCTACATTAATGTTCGGCAAAGAAATTACTTAAAATTATTTCTGCTAAGGTAAAGGTTTTGTTAAAATTGGATCCTTTTTTAAAGATGGATGGAGTTGAATATTTTTTTATGTTCACATAAAAAGGTTTCCTACTGCCCATATTGGATAGAAATTTAAAACTAACCGGCAAATATTGTTTATCTTCATACAGATTACTTTTATTTCTTATAAATAAAATGTAAAATACTTACATAATTATATTTTTGGAATCTATTCAGTTAAATAATAGCATAGATGGCACAAGAACTAGATGTCGCATGGCATACTAGAGCAGGGTATACAGATTTTGAAATGGGTAGTACATTCTGGAATGGACCATAACATGTTTTATAGCGCGCCGAAGGCAAATGTTTTTATAATAGCAGTTTTGTATGCATTTGATCGACTTCCTCAACACTTCAGAGAAGAAAAAATATGAATCACTCGACGTATACATCATTTCAAATATTTTGGTCCATTGAAATGTATGAATTTATAGTTCTAATTTTCCAATTCAACTATTACGTATGCGAATCCTTCACGCAAAATATCTTCTTCATACTCATGCATCCGCATAGTCTCATTAGCGAAAATTCTCTTCATAAGAACTGTAGAAAAACTAGGAATATATATTGGCTAAACATTTGTCGAATTTGGATCAACAACATTTTATAAAAGCTGTAATATGACCATTTTCCGTAATTTTATTTTCAATTTACTCTTCATCAGCTCCTAGTCCACTTCTCCTTCAACTAATAAGCATTCGAATCATTTTAAAAGCATTTTATAATTGGTCAAATACCAATAATGTTATACCCTAGATGAAAATAAAAGTGAAATAAAATAATAAAGCAAAGTTTTTTATGGCAACTAAAAAAATGTGTTGCCCGATTTAGTCCATTTTGAAATAGTATTAACTATTTTTATGAAAACGTATTGTACAAAATTTCAACTCTCTACGACGACGAGTCTCAAGCAGTGTAGAAATATAAAAAGTTTATTTTTATATGGCAACCCTACGGAGATTCTGCCTGATTTGTATCATTTTCGAATTTAAATCTACAATTTTTCTAAAAGGACCGTTTGCAAAATTTCAGCTCTCTAAGTAAAGGTGTTCTCAAGCTATGGTTGTTGTTGTTGTAAAAGGACTAGAAGGACACATGTTGTTGCTGTAATCCTATGATATTTGAACAGCATGTGTTTCTGTTTACATTCGTTTTGCTATGAAGAGATTAAGTGGGAGAACTCATGCTGGATTCTCTGATATTTTCGGGAAAAATGAAAATTTCATTTGAGAGGAATTTTACATCTCCTTTCAGCATCTGGGCCAAAGCGAAATTTATCTTTTTCTTAAAAATGGGAGGTAGTGTGGCCCGAAGTACATTATTATGAATAGGTTGAAAGGATTTTGAGGGATTTAATAAGACTTTGTCGTTCGGGTAATCCTACGTTCTCTCGATTTTTGTTTTTAACTCGTTGTCTCAGTTGCACTACAGTAGTCCATAGACAAGTTCTTTTCCCCCATTCATGCAAGACGAAAGTATATGAAATTAGTTGTTTCATTCTAAAAAACACCAGAAATTTGCCCAATTTGCTCTACAGCTTCTTAACTTATTATTAGGTAAACTTTGCTATGGTGTTGACGGACGGACAGACAGATGGGCATGCAGGGCTATGCACGACCTACTGCCGTCTCCGCGCACATCTCTCCCATCGTTTTCGGGCGAGGCATTCAAAACCTTTGCAGGCTAAACTATATTTATGCACAGACACAGGAAAGCTGATATACATATATATACATGGATAGTTTACTAGAATGTTATAGAAGGATCGAAATATGTAAAAAACGACATATAAAATGTAAAGGAATAAAAAACTTCATAAGGATTACAGAATAACTGGCTCTTCTTCAAGAAAAAATGTAAAACAGAATAATCATAAAAATAGTATTTACAAAGTAGGAACCACAAATAATGATAATAATTAAAATGTGAGTTAGTTAAATCAGGAAGTCAAAACTAAATAATAATATTTTTAATATTTTGTGTCGCCTTTTGTATTCTTTTTGATTCTACTATATGGGACATCAGCCAAGCTAGTAACACAACAAGAATTATGCTTTTTTCTATTTAGAAACATTCCTTTGCTATATTATATTGGACTCAGGTTTCACTATGGCATAAATTACAATGACACTACTAGAAGTGGCAAATATATGGATAATTTCATAAATTTTTGGCCTTAACATCACACATTTTGCCTACAGATACTAACGCTGCTGGTTCGGCCGCAAAAAAAAATGCTCTATTAGCCTTACCATAAAACGAGAAAAAAGGAAGTGCTGATATAAAATTCTGTATTTAAGGTGGCCCAAAAATGAATCTATTTGCTAAAGTGTTAAAATGTTTAAATGCTCATTCAAAACTTGATAACTAATGTGATTTCAAGGAAAATTTCAGTAAAATTTATTAATGTTTATACAAATAGAAAATAATGATCTTTTGGATATTTTGGACATTCAGAAAAATTGTTTCAACATAATCTTTCATAAGTCTTTAATTTGACAATATTTGCTTCGTAATTTCATTTTTTTTTTTTAGTTTAAGGGAACTTAGTTGTAGACTTATTGGAGTGAAAGGCTTTTTAGTTTAGGTTCGGTTAAGAGTAGGAGCGACTAGGCCACTAAGGCCATGATAACTCCGCGTTCTTGATCTATTGACCCTAAAGTAAATAGGCAAAATCTAGTATTTTATCGAGATCGATTATTACCATTGGGGTTAGATTGTAAACCTTATTTGGAGAGATAAGTGTTTCTCCAGTGATTTGCAACCTTAATACTGCACATATAATACGCTTCGAGGGTTTTTCTTCCTCTTCGCACAACCGACACAGTTCTCTGTCGGATTTGCCATTTTTGTGTAAAAAAAACCTTTACCTTCGAAATCTCATTTGAGAACAGTTCATCCCCTACATCACCCCCAAAGTTATAGTCGTCAGAAAGATCGATTGTAGATTATATTATAGTAGAAAAAGTATATATATGCGCGAAGGGAAGAAATTGGTGTTCGGGCTTTGAATTTTCATAATGTAAGGTAATATAAATTTTAAACAATAGAAAATATTTGGCAATTTATGTTTCACTTTATAAATATATTTGTCATTTTATTAAAAAAAAAAAACAAAAAATAAAGCCGACGCGTTTTGTTCGATTAGAACAAGGCTAAACGGCGACCAATTATCAATTGTGATGTGATTGTGCTGACTAGATGCTCTGAGAGCTAACTTCAACTATAACAGGATCTAGCAGAGAGCTTCTGTTACTGAATAAATTTGGTCATTAACTAGAAAGGTACCATTCTTGTGTTGCTTTCTGATTTCATAGATTTCATACTTGCTTAATATTTTTCCAGCGTTTAAGCATTGCACCAGTTCCATGTCGTTTAAATTATGTGAATGTTTATTATCGCGGTAGATGTCTTGCAAAGCCGGAGTTCAGGTTATTGGATGTACTAGCTTTTATGTGTTCAGAAAATCTTGTCTTAAGAGAGATTTTAGTGTTCCCTATATAAACAGCAATTGCAGTTAAGCTTAGAGACTCCACTTTTATCCACTGTATCAATCTTAGGTTTTATCTTGTTATTGTATAGCAAATTTTTTAAAGTGTATCTATTGGAAAAGGCTGGTATTATATTAGCGTTTTTCAATGTAATTTTGAAATTATTAGTTAAACCTTCTATATGTGGAATTTTCTTGTATATGGCATCTAGACTATTACCCCGCACTGAGGGGTAAATGGAATCAACAACTTGATTGAAAGTTTTTTCTTTAGTATACAGATAATTGTACTCTCTTTACATCCATTATTATTTAATGCTATAGTCAAGATGGTGGAAAATTCTACACTACACTAAAAGGAACTTTTAATAGTCTGTCAATCAAACAGAGAAAAGATGAATTTTCGTTTAAAAAAAATTATAAAAAATAAAAAAATTTAATTTTATACAAAGACTTTCACTGCAAATAGTCTATAACTACATAAGTTCCCATGAACTAACACAAATTAATAATAATAATAATATATATATTTTGTGGTAAACGATACTACAAGATTGACAATCTTTTAAATTAGTATCTATTGAACAGACGGGCAAATAAAAATTCAAAGACTAACATCAAAACCAAAATAAAAATAAAAATAATAAAAAATAAAAAATTAAAAAATTAATTAGAACTAGAATCAAAATTAACATTAAAAATAAAATCGAAATCAAAATTAAAATAAAAACTTAAAATTAAGATCAAATTAAAATCAACAAATCAAAATTAAAAACAAATTGAAAATTCACGAAATTCAGACCAAAATGAGAATTAAGAAATTTAAATTTAATTTAAAAACAGAATCAAAAATTTAAAAACTAAATCAAAATTCAATAAAAAAAGGGAAGAGAAAAAATAAAAAACAATAACATAACAATTCAAGAAAAAATATTGTCAAATTAAAATGTTTTTTACTGTACTATACTACTATTTGGGTTATTAGTTATTACACTTTCTCTACCTAGTATTATAAGGAATTTAATTCTGTCAGCAACATAACTGACATTCATTGCGCATCGGGGTAACCAAGAAAGACACAATAATAAAACACGATTCGATATTTCACTAAATTTCATTTAAAGGAAAACAGACCATCAAATGGGACAGCGCTGGAAAAATTCAGGAAAAACTTAACGACATTTCAGTATTCAGTTTATATTATAATTTACTGAACTCTACTCACATTATGTCGGTAAAGCATTTTATCTTATGAAGCTGTCACATTTGCTGATTTTTCAAATTGATTTACTGAATTGTAAAGAGGGCACAACGATGCAAACAAGTTCACAAGTTTGCGGTTTTGTAATAAAATTGTACGACATTTATACTCTATTCAATGCTATTCAACTTTGAGAATTAGTACAACAAAGTGTGTCATTCCATAGACTGACAATGTATTTCCGGAAAATATGACATGACCTATCTTGACCTTTTTCATATCAATTTTCATTAAGTAAAATGCCCAGGTATTTTTTAAAGAAGTACATTAAAAACAGAGTGAAAAAAAACCTATAATCGATCAATTTCTTTTTAAGTGTCCTACAAATATACACACCTCCTCCCATACATATAGATTATTTGAATTTTTATAATTTAATTGAAACGAAAAGCGTGACCAAAACAAAAACACTGGTCACTACTCTACAGAATCTTAGTAATATTCTCCTAATTATCGTAAATTTTTTTTTTTAATTCTATAGTGTTCAGATATAACTACATATCTTAAACTATTAAATAATGTATGCATAACAATTATAAGCAAAATTCGATTTGTTTGGATCATTAAGTTATTTTACTGCAAAGATAACTCGGTTAAGCATTTAACAAACACGCAACAAACAAATTTGATTGAGAGAATTTCCAACTTCCTTCGTGTAAGTGGTCTTATTGGGGCACAGTGTTAACAAGTGAGTTGAAATGTTGTATAAATAGAACAATTGGCCTAAGGCTGCACAGTACATGAATGCTGACCTTAACAGAATGATTCAATTTATGCTAAAAATGCATTTTTAGAATGATTAGTTAGGAGAGTAATATGAAACCACGTGCTTTAAAAAAAACTATAGTATATAGGCGTTTATGGAGTCACTAATTACATTTTTTTCCCCTAGCGAAAGCTTTTTAGTACCTAGTAAAAGCATTTTATAATCAAAATACATACTATATACGTAAAACTATCTATGTTTTTGTTATCTCTTGGTTCATGTATTTATCCATCCGGCTCATATATGTATATGTAGATATTAATGCTTTACGAATATATTTATAAATTTATTATCAAGAAAAATTGAATAGCATGCCATAGCAAGCTCACAGGGAATATTACAATAATTTTTTTGATTTTATAATATTAAGAGAACGTATATATGCATAAACAAATGTACATGTGCTGAACATAGACTGGAAAAAAACTAAAACTATTAGTTAAATCTGAGGGAAAAATTTTGAATTAAAATATAATACATATAAGATTATTTATTCGAGTTTTGTATATATAATTTTCTGGACACAAAGAGTTGCAAAGTGGCAATTGCGAAAAGAAAAATAGAAATCGATACGCTTCAAACATTCAAATAATTGTTTATCACAAATTATGTACCATTTATGTAACAAATAATAATTTAGAAAATACTTTGATGCGAAATGAAAATCAAACTACCAATTTGCCAAGTTCCAATGTAGGTACAAGTAGCCCAAGGTGTAAGTTATACAGGAGTATTTTAAAGGAAACTTATACATACTGTGGCGGGACTAGCTTAATAAATCACTACTTTGACTCAGGGTTGTCGTTTCACTGCAATTCAATACGTCCTACTGCCATACTGCTCAAGTCTGTAAACTACTGCTTTATAAAAGTTTATACTGCCAACTACTGCTTTCTAAAGTTTTAAATAAAAATTTAAAATTTCTTAATTATAAACAATGTCAATGAGACAATAGTTCTATCCATATATTGCTAACATCCATATAAAAAATTCCCAATTCATATTACATCATTCTATCCATAAATCGCTCCATTCATTTGTAATGTGCACTGTGTATGTGTTGTTTCGGCCGTTAATGTGAATAAACCCAACAATTAGATTTTAATTTTACATTAAGACGTCACTTCGTAGAGCTAAAACAGCTTGCATCTGAATGCCTATTGCACTGCCTAGACCCACACGCTTCACTTTTTTCTGGTGAGGCATTCGGGTGGACAAAAAATTCAGAAACATAATGTTTCAAAGGGTAGGATGGGCAGCATAGTGTACAATTGCTTACTTGATGTGATAATATAATAATTTAATTGTCATTACGTGCGGTGATCTTGTGGCAGGTACAGTTGGTAAGCATATAGGAATTGAAGTGTAGCAAAATTATTGTGACAGTACGTCTAAGCACAAGGCCAGCAAATTCCTTTTCCTTTTAGATGGGGGTTGGCCCAATTTGACACTCTGAGTCTGACGTGACTTTTTGCTCTTCTTTTGCTTGCTGCCTTTTTTGTACCCTAGATGAAATCATAGGGGTATACTAAGTTTGTCATTCCGTTTGTAACACCTCGAAATAATGATGGTAGAGCAAAATGGATTGGACACCCATTCATAATATTAAAAGTTATTTCGATTTTTGCATGTCCGTCCGTCCGTCTGTCCGTCCGTCCGTCTGTCCGTCCGTCCGTCCGTCCGTCCGTCCGTCCGTCCGTCCGTCCGTCCGTCCGTCCGTCCGTCCGTCCGTCCGTCCGTCTGTGCGCACGATAACTCGAGAACGCGTATACTTAGAGAGCTGAAATTTTGTACACAAACTTTAAAAAAAAAAGTAAAATTAAGTTCGAAAATGAGCCAAATCGGGCAACTCCTTCGTGGGGTTGCCATATAAAAATTTAGTTTTCCGCTATATATTTGGACACTGCCTGAGAACGCGTCGACGTAGAGAGCTGAAATTTCGCACATGATGTTTTTACTACATTAGCAAATAAAATGTCAAAAATGGACTAAATCGGGCAACTCCTTCTTGGTGTTGCCATATAAAAATTTCGGTTTTTTACGTATACTTTGAAAACGATCAGTCCAACACATTTTTATGGTACTAAAAACTTCTGCAGAATACGAAATCCTATAAAATTGGTTATAATTATTTTGTCTGTGCGACAAACCGTTCTAGAAATATATGCGAAAAATAACTTCAAAATCAATACTTGAATAGATCGGTGACCATACGAAATTTAATACGGGCATTCATCTAGGGTATCCTAAGAATTGGTCTTAGACCAATTCTAGCTTTTTTACTTGTTTAGTTGCTGTTTGTGGTATCAGAATTGTGGTGTGGTTAAACTTTTTTTTTTTTTAAATAACTTCATTCTTTAATTCGTATAGTCTTATTGAATAGTAATTCTCGTCATATTTTAAGGTATTATTTAAATGTGTAATTAAGAATTGATTTATTTAAGAATTTTTATATCTCTTAACTGGATTTTGTGTGCTTAATTTTCTAGGAAAGAAATACAACACAAAGTAATCTCAATGAATTGACCGGAAAACTAGGCAAGGGAAATCCTCCTTAATTAGGTATAGAAATAGGACTTAAATTTGTAGCTGTTATTGGTGCTGCAGCTTATGGGGTATCGCAGTCACTGTACAAAGCAGTCAACATAGTCTCAATGTGTTTATTACATGAAAGTGAATTTGTGTATCCCAATGGGGATATTACCGTTTTCAATACTGCGGAATATTTCAATGCTAAAAAGGCAAACCGTAGAAAAAAGGTTAAATGGACTCAACAGTTTAGATCAGCCTGGCTATCGGGATTCTACTGGGTTCAAAATAAGAGCCGGAAACCTTATTGTAAATTATGGTGCAAGACACTTATAAACAATAAAATAAATTTAGGAAGAAATCAAGAAAGTCAGTAGGGGAGGGTGGGGCAAGACGGGGAAGTGAGGTACGACGAGGTACTCATTCTATACTTAAAACAAAGCACTCTACAAAAATGCAACAAATACTCAACCCATCCGCTATCCTTGACCTTTAAGTCAGTTTATAACAATTGAAATGAGAAGCCGCGTTTCGTCAATATTGAGGAAAAAACTGATTAGACGTGTTTTCTTATTGTTTTCGTACTTTGCCATCAAGTGACAAATGGATCAAAGGATTTTGTGAACACTGCAAGCGTTAGTTTGGTGAAATCTTTAAAAAATATGGATTAAAGGTGAGCATATTTTCTAACATGTTTCTACTGTACAATTTTCTTTTTCTAATAACATCCAATGGGGAAAGTTGGGGTACGCCAAAAGGGGCATTACGGGGTATGTACCCCATTTTACCTCACTCGTTTTCCTGAAAATAATTTTATTACATTATAATTCAGAATGGTGCGGAATTACGTCAGCAAAACTGACAGAGGGAGTTGGTCGGAAGAGCAAATGAAAATGCAATTACCACTGTACTAGAAAATAGTATGGGATATTATTCGGCAGCAAAAACTTTTGGGGTTCCGCAAACCACCCTAGAAAGGAAAGTTAATTTAACTCGTATTATCGTTGAATGAGAGCAATTAAAGTTCCCTTGGGTCCTAAATCCACCGTCTTCTCAGAAGAAGAAGAGACCAAAATAGTGAACTAATCATTGGACTTACAATAAAGACTCTTTGGTTTTGCGATGAATGACCTAAGATCTTTATCGTACCAGTTAGCGCAAAAAAATAATAAATTACATAAATTTAACCCTAAATCTGAGAAGGCTGGGAAAGATTGGCTTTTGCTATCAGAAAATTAGAGATCACATCAGCTGCAAGAGCTACAGGTTTCAATAAAGTAGCTGCTGATAGCTTTTTCAAGCTATTAGGCGAAACCCTACCTCTGAAAAAAAATCTGCTGATCGAGTATATAATGCGAACGAAATAGGTGTTTCAATCGTACCAAAAAGCAAATACAAAGTTATGGCCAAGAAGGGATCAAAGCAAGTGGGTTCAATTAACCTTTAGTAATAAATTTTTAAAATTATTGGTAATTTAGGTACATTGATTTACTTATTTAAATATAATGAAGGACTCAGCCAAAAAGTCATTTCTCCCAATCTTGCCCCATAGGTGGGGTAATTTGGGGTACCATATGTAGCAACATAGGGTATGGAAACACAATTATAAAGTGTAACTTAATTATGATTAATTCATAATCAAATAATCGTTAATAAGAACAAAATTATATTTTAGTTATATAAAATTTCTATACATGTTAGAAAACATCATAAAAGACCCTTGGTCAGGTAAACACATCATACAACCATGAACTGCCTGCTCGTGTCGTCATCATCGATACAGCCACAGTGTGCTCATTTATTACATTATGCAGAATTTATCCAACCTTCAAAAGATTCCAAGTACGTGCCATGGCAGTAAAGACATTGCGTATTATCAGAATCGTCACTATCATAAAATGAATCTCTAGGTATTACTTTTGGGAGTTTTTTAATTTTGATATTTTCTCATTATCTTTTCTTTTTTAACCTGCTTTTCTTCTTTCTTTTTCAGTCTTTCAGCTTTTTTCTTTTCTTTCTCTTGTTCTGCTTCTGTTTTCCTTCTTATCTCTTCTTCTAATGCTTTTTTGTATGGAGATGAGGTAATAACTGCAGTCTTTCCTCTTTCTCTTGTCACTCTTTGAATTCTTGAATTCTTAACGTTGCAGGTACTGGAAGTATTTGTTTTGGCCTTATTAGTCGAAACGCAGTATCGTGTGACCTAGGTGTATGGTTATATGAAGGTATTCCGGGATTCTGGATGTTATCTGACCAATATGAACATCCAGGCTGAGAATCGTTTGAATTGTTTTCCGCAAATTGGGAATTGACCTTGGATTGCAGTGGCTGTAGTTTGAACGCGAACAGGTAGTAGTTGCATTTAAAAAATCGCTTTCTATGAAAACAGTCGGATTGAAAGGAACAATCCCACATTTCCTAAATGCATTTATCGCCGTAGATATGGTAGCAGCTTGTATAAATGCTTTTCCAAATAATTCCGCTACCTGGATTTGGATTACAGCGGAGCCAAGAACTAACCTCTTGTCATAAAAAGTATTTAAAGGCTTCATGAAAGCCACATCGAGTGGTTGAAGTCGGTGAGTCGTATGGGTTGGGAAAGAAATAATGACAACCGCATTTTCCCTAGCCAAGTTGATTAACTCAATGTTTTTGGTATGTGTAGCATGGCCATCGAAGAGTAATAATACAGAACGTTCTTTAGTAGCTCCACTAAAATCAATGAATTTCTTGAACCACTGTAAGAACAGTTCTGTCGTGATCCTGCCAGTTTCGCTGCAGTCTCACCATGCACCTTCAGGAGTATTAGCCATTAATTCCAGCTTCATGCGTTTACGAGGAAATATCATCATAAATGGCATGTAGTGGCCGACTGTACTAAAACAAGCTTATTCCACAAGTTTGAGCAGTTTTCCATCACCTAATGAATCCCAGATAACAAAATGGAACATGTTCTAAAAAGATACTTTTTGGAAATAGATGTTCGGCTCCAAATTGGTAAACTTCATTAAATTTCGGTAAAAGTATTCCACTGGATATGAATATAATACATTTTTAACATGCATTTCGGAAAATCGAATTTTCGTTCCTGCCTCGGTATAGCAGCGTTCGAATTTGTGTACCGTCGGATATAAAAATGATACGTTTTCGATACATTATTTTATATCGAATTTTCGTTTCGAAACGGAATCTCGGTTAGTGTTCTCAGTCAGTTCTATTCTCTAGTTTGTGGTGGTTCTTAGTGAGTAATTTTGGTAGTTAGTTTAAGCTTTGTTCAATTTTACATTCATTTGAAAACGTCCCGAATATGGGTTTCATCCATATCTATTTAATATCGTTTGAATATGTTTCTGTGGATGCTTATTTATATCAATTTTATATCCTTTAGAATACGTTCTGAATATATTCTTTCGGATACGCACCGATTATCACACGATCATTTTAAACCGACGTATTTCACTCGGCAGGGCGGATATGAGTCTTATAAAAGCATATGTAAAGAATATATTTTTTGATATCAATACGTGTAGTCAGAGAGCATGCTCTCATATTCTGTGGAGCATATCGAGAAGATGATCAGACCATGCTCTGTGTTATCTGGGAATAATATGCCATAATATAAAAAAACAAATAAAAAGGGAAACTAATATGTAATGCATTTTATACAAAGATTCATTATGCTTCAAAATTATGAAAAAATCGGACGAACCCAGCAAATTTATTGTATAACTTGCACATCGGACATGTTTCGGCAACGACTCAGCAAGCGTAAGTTAATCGTTATCAAAATCAGGTATTTCCAGCTCCTCATCGCTACAATTTTCTTCAACATATTCAATGTTGGAATTCGGTAGTGGAAGAGTTTCCTTGAATCCAAATATTGTTACGCGCAACAAAGTGACACAACCGACATCTATTGGAAATAGATACAACTGTAGGCTAGTGACATCTTAGTAAACTTTGGGTTCGGAGAACGGAATATTCAGGAAGGTTCTAGTATAATTGTAGAGTATAAATACGGCGCTTCTTACATCCAGGAGGCGAGTCTTATTTCAGGCAGTGAAATGAACGAAGTAAACTATTTGGATTGCGATAATTAGACGTACAGTACTAGCGATAACTAAAGAGTTGGTTTGATAATTATTTGTGAATGTTATAAAAGTAAACAGTAAAGTTAAATAAAAGAAGAACTTTTGAATTATATCTGAAATAAATAACGAAATAAAGCCACGCTCGTAACAACTGGTGTCAGAAGTAAAATAAATTCGTAAAATTAAGTGGTGGTATTTGATTTAAAACAAAATGTGATTATTTTGGTGTAATTGAAAGAAATTCTGTGCTTTACGTAAAAGTACTGGAAAATAACCTAAAGCAATGGGGCGTAAACTGTACGAGCTTCGAGTACAGGATTTGAAAGTGGAGTTGGACAAACGGTCATTACAAACGGCAGGCACAAAGAATGTTTTAGTCGAGCGACTTAGACAAGCTTTGGAAATATAAGGGAAAAAGTCGCAGATGAACATGGAACAACTATTAATGAGTAAATTGGTGCTTTCAGACCTACAGATGAAGAATGCTCTTGAGGGGCAAAAGCAATCTCTCTTAGATGAACAAAAGAATACTTTTGAGGAACAAAAGAATTCTCTAGAAGCCCGTTTAGTTGAGCAGAAGAAAGCTAATGAAGATCAAAAGGATTCTTTGCAAGCATGTTTAGAAAAACAAAAGTATTCTCCAGAAGCCCGCTTGAATGCCCTTGAAGAACAAAAGAATTCTTTGGAATCCCGTTTAGATGAGCAGAAGAAAGCTAACGCGGATCAAAAGAATTCTCTGCAAGCATGTTTAGAAGAACAAAAGAGTTCTTTGCAGAATTGTCTAGAAACCTGTTTGGAGGAACAGAAGACGATCAAAATGTGAAAATTGAAGGAATCCAGTAGGAAGTGCGGGAAATTCAACAACAGTGTCGGAAGTGCAACAAAATGTTACGGGGAAGCTTGACAACTTTAAAGCAGATTTCGAAAGGATGAAGCATCGACAACCCCGGCACGAAGGAACTGAAATATCCGGTGCTGGCAGAATGAAACCTCCAATATCTAGTGGACAAAATTCGTGGCATATTTTCAAGAGATAATTTGAGGCAGCTTCCGACGTAAATGGATGCAATAATGCAGACAAAGCTACAGCTCTGGTATTAGCACCGCGCCAGAGCTACAAACTATATCGATTGAAAGGCCACGTGATTACAATTAATTAGTACAGGCGATAGAATTAAGTTATGGAAATGAACACATGCAGGTAAATCGCTTTCAGTTACGCAACAGGACTCAGAAGCATGGCGTATCATTACAACAACTGCAGGCTGATATGGAAAGAATAGCTTATATTTCATACTCTAGCGTCAATGCAGAATTTCTTAATGAAGTAGCAACAGAAGCATTTGTGAACGCTATTGTAGATCAAAATTTACAACAAGCAATAAGGCTAGCAGGAAAAAATCAACAGCAGAAGCATATGATGTTCATTAGCATATGAATCTGCTAGACAAGCTTCTCGGAGAGTGAGAGAAATTTCGGTAGAGGAATGCATTTGCAACAGATTGCAGTCATCAGAGAGCAATCCGTCACGTGGTATTCTTCGATCCTGGAATTGTAAACACCCGGACACCTCCACTGCAGAAAACGCCGCCGAATGGAATCACAAGAAGGGGAGGACATAATAGAATGCCAAAGATGTGGAGCCAGGGAGCAAACTATTCGTGGAGAAACTAGAAATCAAAAAGCGACTAGTCGCATTACCTCTCCTGTTGAGCAGCCGGAAAATATATAAAAACCAACCTTGGGGGGTCAGAAGTTGGTTGGTAGAGTTGGCAGCCCTGAAGTCATCATTCAAGTAGCCCAGTTGTAGAGAAATAATAGCAGTCTTGTTATATAGGGAAGTGTAGGACAAAATAACTGCGCAATCACTATCGACACTATGGCTTCGACATCAATTATTAGAACAGATCTCGTTAAAAACAAGTGGCTTCAAAACACCACCAAATATCTACTAAGAACAACAACTGGAGCAGCAGCACAGGTGTTTGGAGAAATAACTTTGGATGTTCAACTAGGTGAACTACTATTTCCTCACACTTTTCTGCTTTCAGACATCATGGATGAATGCATTCTTGTAGTAGATTTCATGACATCATAGATATTTCTATGAGAGCAGCAGATTATCCTTCAAAAATAAGAACGATGGTCTGTGAGAATATTACTCTTTCGCCATGCTCCGAGATGCTAGTATGGACATAGCTTACTGATAACTGCGGGACCTATCGATTCTATCTGGTGGAGCCTAACCCTACAAAAGCGATATCGAACATCATCGTTGGTAAGACTTTAGTGAAGGCAGAAGGCACAACATAATTTCCAGTCAGAATGAGCTTTAATTGGAAATTGTGAGCCCGTTTACCAGATTGTTGATTTGGATAATGGTAGTAATATTAAGGAGGCAATACCAACTACTACTCAACAGGTAAAGAAACTTCTTTCATCTAGTGCCTTAAGTGAAAAGCAATATAACGATGCCAAAGAGTTGATCGATGAATTTTCGGAATTATTTGCAATGAATGATGATGATTTGGGTAAAACAAATCTTGTCCAGCATCGGATCGATACAGAAGCTTCTAGGTCCATTCGACAGACACCACGAAGACTACAACTAGCCAAACAACCAGAAGTTGCAGATATGATAAACTCCATGAAGGAACAAGGAATAATCTAACAGCCCTTGTACATCGCCGGTTGTTTTGGTCAGGAAAAAGAATGGCAGCACCCGATTCTGTGTAGACTACCGACAATTAAATAACGTAACCAGAAAGGATAGCTATCCATTACCAAGGATTGATGACACATTAGACACCCTTTCCGGAGCGCAATGGATTTCCACACTGGATTTGATGAGTGGTTACTGGCAAGTGGAAATACATCCCGAAGACAGAGAGAAAAGTACCTTCTCAGTTGGGAGTGGCTAATGGCACTCATGGAATGTGTTTTACGTGGATTAATCTGGAAAACATGTCTAGTCTACTTAGATGACATAATAGTAATCGGGTGGACATTCGAGGAACATAAAAACAACTTACGGGACGCGCTCTATTTAAAAATGAAGTAAAATATTTGGGGCATAATAATAATAATTATCACAAGGCGTAAGAACAGATCCAGAGATGATAGCAGCTGTCAAAAATTGGCCAGTTCCAAAGGATAAATATCAATTAAGGAGTTTTCTTGGTCCGGCTACCTTCTACAGGCGATTCGTAAAAGGTTTTGCAGATATTGCAAGGAGCCTACATCAACTTACAGGAAATGGAAAACCGTTCATATGGTCGGATAAATGTAACAAGAGTTTCGCAAATTTGGGGCAACAGCTCTTCTGTGAAACTCCAGTGCTATCCTAAGCTGGGAAAAACTTTTATGTTTGACACGGATGCCAGCAATGTAGGTATAGGGGCAGTGCTTTCACAGGAGGAGGATGGTCAAGAGGTTCCAGTTCCGTATCATAACAAAGCACTATCAAAATTAGAGAGAAATTATTGTGCTACAAGAAAAGAGCTACTTGCTATTGTAAATTCAACAAAACATTTCCATAAATATCTCTACGGGCAGAAATTTATTCCCCGCACTGACCATGCAACGCTTAAATGGCTTTTTCAGTTTAAGAACTCTGAGGGGCAAGTGGCGCCATGGATGGAGTGACTTCAAGCTTATGACCTTGAAGTCCAATACCGAATAGGACGTATCCATGGAAATGGAGACGCCCCGTTCTAGACGTCCATGCAAACTTGAATACAAACATTGCTTCCGGGTGGAAAAGGAAAGACACAGCGCCAAATATGCAATTGATAACGGTGGAACCATCGACAGATTGAGACAACGAGAGCTTGCCAACAGCACAACGAGAAGACCCAGACATATCACCCATTCTTGCTTGGAAAGAAGACATGGACAGACCACAATAGAAGGATATTTCGGAGAGGAGTGAGAAACTAAAGAGCTACTGGGCTCAATGGAATTCTCTTCACGTTGAATGTGGTATATTAAAATTCAAGTGGGAGGCAGCTAACGGCGAGTCATTCCCAATGCAGATAGTCGTGCCAGCATCCCAGGTCAAAGATGTTCTAGAAGATATACACAGTGGATCATCTGGAGGACATTTGGGGGTGAATAAAATAATTTCAAAAATAAAAAATACGAGAAAGGTCTTATTATTGCGAGAGGATGTTGAATAGTGGTGCCGCAGATACACCATCTGCGCTTCTTGCAATGGACCGCCACACAATAGCAGAGAAGAAATGCATAAGTATAATGTAGGAGCCCCATTTGAAAGGATAGCCGTAGACATCGCTAGACTTTTCCAGAAACAGATAACGGTAACTGTTACATATTAGTTGCCATCCCTAATCAAGAGTTAACCACAGTTGCGGAACAAGTAATAATGAATTGGGTAGTAGATTTGGTGTACCTCAAGAACTTCATTCGGACCAAGGATGGAACTTCGAATCACGGACCTTCCAGGAGATGTATAAAATGCTGGGAATAAGAAAAACTAGAACAACTCTTCTGCATCCACAATCTGATGGCATGGTAAGCGCTTCAGCAGAACATTGGTCGAGCATCTAAAGAAATTAGTTGACTATCATCAACACGATTGGGATCGACATATTTCCGTGTCCTAATGGCTTATCGATCGGAAAACTCCAGCTAAGTTCGCATTCAGAAGGAAGATGCGTTTACCAAGCGACCTCAAGTTTGGTACACCTAGAGTTGAACAAAAGTTACCAGACGTCTATTTATCGGAGCTTAGACAACGATTAGCTGATGTGCACGAGGAAACGAGAGCGAAATTAGCAATAAATATACCGATCGGATGAAGACCTGCTATCACTTACGTGTTAGCTGAGCAGGATTTAAAGAAGGTGGCCTTATTCAGTAACCGTATTCAGTGGCAACTACAAATAATGATGTGGTATACAGGATTCAATGGGGTACAAGAGGCAAACGGAAAATCGTTCACCTGTATCGTTTGTGTAAATACTGCGAGCATCAAGACCGTTGACCACCTGTTGTTTGGGACGAACACTTTTAAGGAGGGGGCAGTGTTACGCGCAACAAAGTGACACAAGCGAAATCTGTTGGAAATGGAAACAACTGTAGGTTAGTGACATCTTAGTAAACTTTGGGTTCAGAGAACGGAATATTCAGGAAGGTTCTAGTATGATTTTTAGAATATAAATAGGGCGCTTCTTACATCCAGGAGGCGAGTATTATTTCAGACAGTGAAGTGAATGAAGTAAACTATTTGGATTGCGATAATTAGACTACAGTACTAGCGATAACTAAAGAATTAATTTGATAATTATTCGTGAATGTTATAAAAGTAAACAGTAAAGTTAAATAAAAGTAGAACTTTTGAATTAAATCTGAAATATTGAGTTTTAAATAACGAACTAAGGCCACGATCGAAACAATATTTTCGGCAATTAATTTTACAATTTTTTCATCAAGCTGGTGTTGTCTGGATATTATGTAATTAGGCTTATTTCTTCTTGTGTTGTTGTATTTTAAAAGCGTGCCAGATGATTTCTGAAATGTTTCAGGATATTGGGGTCACTTGAGTAGATCTCTTTACTATGGCTCCACATTCAGTACATTCTGTTAATACACCGTTTCATTTCTTTTCAAATTTCGTCTCGTTTAACTCCACAGATATTAAAAAAGTCAAATTTTGCTGAGATATAATTACTATTTACCACAAAATATATTTTTTTTACTGAATAATAAACCAGTTGGAGAAGGCAACAAAACCGAACATTTCCATAGTTTAAAAGTTTGGTTTTCCTTACTTTCTATGTTACACTGCGCAATTTATACTATTTCGTCTCCAAAAGGAATAATTTCACTTCGATTTTTCTCCAAATAAAAGACTGGATTTATTTCGTTTTGTTTGTTCTGAAAAAAACTCACTTACATCTTCCTTAAAATATATTTTTGCAAAAATGTACACTCTTGTTCTTTCGCAAGTCTTTGAGGTCTGAAAACAATTATTACGTCTTCGTAATTAATTTAATTTAATACGTCGAAATGATTAACACCGGCACAAACTGGAGTAACATAATTTATTGAATTTAATTAATATAAAATATACTTTAAGTTCAATTATAAAATCCTGACCGCGACTACTCTCCAACACAGCAAGAGTTGAAGTGGGTGAGCGTGCTGCTAGTCGGAAAGGAATTCGGACTTACTGTTCCTGGTCGGTCGTCTGTGTCTGTCTGTTTGTCTACGTGTAACTTTAAGTGTTACCGTTTCTTGTTTTACTTTTGTATGAATATATTTTAGTACTGCTGTTTTACTTTTGTATGAATATATTTTAGTACTGCTACATCACCCCCCTTCCAGTTGGGAACCACGAATTGAAATACAAAAATATATTTATATAACTAAGGTTCATATTGTAAATTGGACCTTGTTTCGTATTGGGCTCGAAGTGATGCTATCGCTTACAAATGCTGGTTTAAGGCGATCTATCGAAATTGTTGTATTTTTACCTTTCATTTGAATGACGAAAAATTTTCGTAATTTTCTTAATACAGGGAAAGGTCCCTCATAAGGTTGACGTAAACCTACCCTGGGTTGATCGACTCTCACAAATACCTGTTCGCATATATTTAGGTCTTTGGGTATGTGAATGGGTGTTTTTTGCTGACGTGTTTCTGTGGGGCGAAGTTCACTCATGCTTTTTCGCAATTTTTCTACAAAGTCAGAGGGGTCCATAGGAGGTCCGCTAATATTTTGTTCGAAAAACTCTGCTGGTAGTCGTAATGGCTGTCCGTACACCATCTCTGCGGGTGTACTTTTGAGATCATCTTTGTAAGAGGAACGGATACCCAAAAGTATTATTGGTAGTTCTTCCGTCCAGTTTGTATTGCTGTTCCGACATCTCAAGGAGGTCTTTAATTGTCGGTGGAACCTTTCAACCATACCATTTGCCTGCGGATGGTATGCAGTAGTGCGGATACGGTGCATGCCCATTAGTTTGGTTAGCTCTGAGAATAATTTCGCTTCAAACTGTGTGCCCTGATCCATAGTTATACGAAGTGGAACACCATAGCGACTTATATATTCGGCTACAAATGTACGGGCTACCGTATGTGCTGTTATATCGCGTATTGGGTAGGCCTCGGGCCATCTTGTAAAACGGTCGATGATCGTTAAAATGTATGAGTTTCCGTTTGATATTGGTAACGGGCCGACAATATCCATGTGAATGTGTTCAAAGCGGTATTGCGGAACATTGAAGTATTCTATGGGTGATTTGGTATGTCTGTGAATCTTTGATTTCTGGCACGCCGTACAAAGTTGCGTCCATATTTTAATATCGGAATTCATGTTTGGCCAAAAATAACGCGCGGATATCAATTTACGTGATGCACGTATGCCTGGATGAGACAATGAATGTAGGGATTCGAAAGTTTTTTTTCTTACATCGCTAGGTATGAATGGGCGGATCGTTGTAGTACTGACTTCGCACCACAGCGGTTGTTTAGCATTGGGGACGAAGTGTTGCTGTAACTTGAATCGAGAATTACTTGAGTTATCTGGTAATAAAAGTTTGGTGAGCTCTTCGTCATTTATCTGCTGAGAAATGATGTTTTCAAGTGTGAAATCACTTGTAAGTACTGAGTTGACGTCGTCACATGTTCGCGATAAGGGATCAGCTACGATATTGTCCTTGCCTTTAATATGGCGGATGTCACTAGTGAATTGCGCAATGAAGTCAAGTTGTCTCGCTTGTCTGGGGCTCCTCTCTGTTTTGGTGTATAACGCGTTGACCATTGGCTTATGATCTGTATACACTGTGAAGGCAGTTCCCTCAAGAAAATGTTGGAAGTGCTTGATTGCGAGATATATCGCGAGCAACTCGCGGTCGAACGCTGAATATCTGGATTCAGCGGGGGTAAGCTTCCGCGAGTGAAATGCTAAGGGTTCCCATAGACCATTGGGGTTTTGCTCCAAGACAGCGCCGACAGCCTTGTTTGATGCATCTGTAGTGAGTCGTAATTTGGCGCCATGTGCGGGAAGAACCAATAAGGTAGCTGTAGCTAAAGATTTTTTAATATCTGTGAAGGCTTGTTCACAGCTTGATGGCCAGAAAAATGATTTGACAGACTTGTTCTTATTTAGCGACAATAACGAAGTCAGATGATTGTGTATGGGTACTAACAATTCTGCTAGATTCGGAATGAATCGGTGGTAAAAATTTACCATTCCAACAAATCTCTGTATTTGCTTAATAGATTTTGGGCTTGGAAAAGTATTAATTGCTTCCACTCGATTTTCTGAAGGTTTAATTCCGTTATAGGGAATCTTGTGACCAAGAAAATCTAATTCACTAACTCCAAATACACATTTGGTTGGGTTAATTTTAAGTCCATATTCTTCTAATCGTTCGAAGAGTTCCTGTAAATGCTGCATGTGTTGGTGCTGATCAATGCTGCTTACTAAGATATCGTCTATATAGGCATAAACGAAAGAAAGACCTCGCGTTACTTCGTTCATAAATCTTTGGAATGTTTGAGCTGCGTTTCGGAGACCGAATGGCATCCTAGTGAACTCAAACATTCCAAAAGGTGTAGTAATTGCAGTTTTATGAACGTCTTCTTTCGCCATGGGGATGTGGTGATACGCTCTTACCAAGTCGACCTTGGAAGAAACGGTACATCCTCTTAGATGTGATGCGAAATCGTGGATATGGGGAAGCGGATAACGATCAGGAACTGTTATTGCATTCAGTTTCCAGTAGTTGCCGCAAGGACGCCAATCCTGTGGGTACTTTTTGTGCACCATATGAAGAGGAGACGCGGTATGAGAGGATGAGGGCCTACAAATTCCAATTTGCTGCATATATTCAAACTCAGTGTTTGCTAAGGAATGCTTAACAGGGTTCAAACGCCTAGGTTTGGAGTATGGTAAGTGTCCTTTCGTGATTATATGGTGGACTACATGATGTTTTACTGGTAAAGTATAATCTGGGGCGCTTGTAAGCGCTGGAAATTTTTTAAGCAGTTCTCCGTATTTGCTATTGATTGTAACGATGCGAGGTGATGGCGAGTCTGAGGTTCTTAATATACCAGCAGTCGTGAGTTTCGTTTTGTGGTCTATTAGTCGTTTACGTTTTAAATCTACTAGTAGATCATATTCTGTGAGGAAATCTGCACCCAGAATTGGCTTCTTAACTGCAGCTAGGGTGAAAGGAAACGCAAAAAGTCGACGAAGGCCCAAATCGATTTTTAGGACTTTGAATCCGAAAGTTTTTATGGACGTGCCATTAGCTGCGGTAAGGTTTTGCTCAGGAATTCTCGAACATGCATCTTTAAAGAATGTGAAAGGGATGACAGATATGTCGGCCCCAGTGTCTACTAAAAAGGAAAAATGGTTTTTGCGACATTGAACAACTAAGCGGCGGGGCAGTGGTTGCCGATTGTCTGCCGCTGCGACAGTCGGCTTGATTAGTTTAAAGCCGAGTGAGTTTTAGACTTTGTGTCGAAATCACATAGGTTAACGCATGTATTGGCTTTACTGCCGAATCTTCGGTGGTACCAACACACTTTCGAATTCCGCTGTACTGAATTGGAACGTTTTCCTCTATGGGGTGACTTACTTTGCTTTCGAATTTTTAATGTTTTGAAAGATTGTCTTAATTGGTTAATTTCCATCCTAGCATTTTCGAGCTCTTTGCGAATTTGTTTAAATGTGTCTTTTCCTTGAGTATCTTTCGAAATTGAAGCCTGCACTGAGCTAATATTGGCAATTCGTGTGACTTCCCACACCTTGTCAGCTAAGTCTAATTTACTCTCGAATGGTTGATTAGCGGCGACAGTTAATGGAATTGTGATGGATGAGGGTAATTTTCTTTCCCATAAGGATTGTATCAAGGGGTCGTTGACTGAAGGCATAGAGCCTGCCATAATCTGCATGTGCCTGTACAGGTCAGATGGCTTGCGGTCACCTATGTCCTCAGCATTTAAAAGTTCTTCTAAACGCCTTTGTTCGGATAACGAATGTCGTTTGATTAAAGCATCCTTTAGGTTCTGATACTTTTCTTTTTCAGGGGGCTTACTTAATATATCTATTATTGTGTTAATGGCCTCAACTGGAAGGGCAGCGACAACATGCGCGTATTTAATTTCATCTTTTTTGATATTTTTTACAGTAAACTGTCCCTCTGCCGCGAGAAACCAAGCCGCCGGGGCTTGATCCCAGAATACCGGTAGTTTTATAGTAGAAATATCTGCGGGTATAGATAATTCGTTTTTAATCTCTGTATTACTGTCGTCCGCTGCGTTAGTCATCTTATATTATATTACGCCTTCCGAAAGTCGAATAAATTCAAAATATTTTCTTAAAAGAACGCAATGCTGATGTTCACTTGAACTTTCACTTATGTCGGTTACAAAAAAAAATGATTTGTTTATGAATTTTACGTTCGTTATAGGTATTCGACTTAATTATGGTTAAAATATTTAAACAGTATTTAGTGTATATATATTCGTATTAATGTCCCGTATTAATTAGAGATGTATTGCTATAAGATCTATCTATGTACAAAGAATTCACCAATATTGTATTCCTATGCCAAAGGAGAATACTAATAAAAATAATTTCACTTGCCTCTAAACCTAGTTTTATATACGTTGTTCACTAAAGCTTATATATAAAAAAAAAGGAATATATAAATTATAGAAATGAATTTTAAATTTCAAAACCCCTAAAAAATATACTGGATGAACACTGTATTATAATATAATAATATAATTATTGAATATAGTCCAATTAGAAAAATTTTGTACAGCGTTAAATGTATGTACTTATCTCGTAATTATCACTTTATCAGTAATCTTCCGTGTGTATATGATCAGATTTTATTTTCTTTCCAATCGGTAATGACAGTTGTCAGCTGATATTAATTTTAATAGAATTCAGATGGTGCTGATCCCAGGAATTCCGTACAAGATAGAAGTTTGCGATCGTAGTGCCTCTTCTGGAACTCTCGAACGATGAAATTGTGCTTTTTTAGCATATGCACATATGCGATGACTGAAAGCATCTGCTCTGCACGTACGTCGTGGTTTGATGCACCGCAGTTATGTGAGCTTCTGTTATGTTTGTGCGTGTGTATGTTTGTAATAATTTGCCCAATTATGATGCTGGCAAAAGTACAGATGTACGAAATACCACACGTAACACAAAATTGTCGCAATTAATAAATATCGCTGGTCAGGCGCAAAGAAAATCCCTTTATTTCGATCCTATGTTGGTTCCTGAGTTTTTTATTGCTCCGTGTATGCGTCGTCGGCAGCGTCAGGAACGTCGGGGTCACCAATATTACGTCTTCGTAATTAATTTAATTTAATACGTCGAAATGATTAACACCGGCACAAACTGGAGTAACATAATTTATTGAATTTAATTAATATAAAATATACTTTAAGTTTAATTATAAAATCCTGACCGCGACTACTCTCCAACACAGCAAGAGTTCAAGTGGGTGAGCGTGCTGCTAGTCGGAAAGGAATCGGACTTACTGTTCCTGGTCGGTCGTCTGTGTCTGTCTGTTTGTCTACGTGTAACTTTAAGTGTTACCGTTTCTTGTTTTACTTTTGTATGAATATATTTTAGTACTGCTGTTTTACTTTTGTATGAATATATTTTAGTACTGCTACACAATAATTGTAATTTGGTTGTGCATACGTAAAAATTCAACTAATTGTTAGAAACGTATGTAACAATGTCAGTTGCACAGAAGTTAAAACTCGTTACATGATAATAAAATAGCCGCTACGATTTCTTTATGTGGTTTATACTAGAACATGGTTCGGTTGAGATTAGTCGGTTGCTCTTATTGACCATCTACCCAGTCGGTATGAAATAATGAAATATAAAAAAAAACACAATAAAGCATGATCAATAGAAAAAATTTATAAAAAAATAAATTAACTTTTAGTGCAAACGCAAAAAACTGTAAACTCGGACGAAATTTTTGCTTTTTTTTTACGTTTGAACGTGCATTCATATTCATTAATATATATAATCGTACCTACGTAACAATTAATTCAATTTAAATCACAAAAAATACTCTTGATCGCCAACTTAAAAAAATAGTTGCTAAAATAATACGGCGATAATAATGTAGGTATGCCCCATTTTTATTTCCGATATTTTCCAATATAAGTCGAAAACATCTTCATATACACTAACAATTGTAAAAATATTTTAGAATCTTGAATAAATAGGCATATTTAAATAAAATTTTATTTTTCTCACATCTTTTCTGACATTTGTCAGATTAAACGAAATCCGAAATACTTCAATGTACTGCACGTACAACGTACTTCAGGTACTTCAGAGACATTACCATGTATTGCATTACGAGTATTTTGCAATATGTTCTTCAAAATGGAATGATGAAGTATACTGAGTGAAAATAATCTCGTACTGCAAAATTTAAAGTACTTAATTATAAGTGAGATTTCATGTTTAAGTGTTACTTCATATAATGTTCAGTACTTCACAAGGAATGCATTATCGAAGTAATGCATTATTATACAGCTCTGCCCATAATTACATTGCGAAGTAAGCTAAATTAGTGTGATGTGTACATAGGTACATAGTTCCGCTACTTGAAAACTACCCCCCCCCCCCCCTTCTTATCTTGGCCAAACTCCAAGCGATTTCGATATTTTTTCTGCTAAATTCATTGTAGTGAATGTTTTTTTCGGATTTTTTGATACTGTTACGAGGTTCTTAAGGCTCCGGGTTATAGGTTTCTTGCCCATCCCTCCAATATATTACAATACGAAGAAAATATTCACTTGTGCAGTTTGAGTTTTATTTTATTATTTTTTATATATATTGTAGGCCTTTTTCTTATATGATTTATTACATTTTTGGGAATGCATTTATTACTTGTTCATCTTAAAGAAAATTGTTATTCATTCAAGAATAAACTGAAGATGTCTTTTTAGTTTTGCAATCTTTGGACGGACTTGGCGTTGTATTTTATGTTGGTTTGGTTTAATTTTGGATGAGATTTGGAAAGTAGGTCTATAAATTGCAGAAGTGGGATTGTTCTCGATTATTTTGGATTATTCTCGATTGTTTGATTGCTTGTGTTTGTTTGATTCTACGATTGTAATTTGCTATTGGTTTCTAGGAGACAGGATTCGAGATTGTATCGTGGAATGAGTTTTAGTATTAGTTGGGGATTGAGGAATAGGACTGCTATGATTTGTATCATAGAATTTATGTGACATAAGAAAGAATTAATTTATTTAATTTCTGACCTACTATAAGAGTGTAGTTTTCACAAAGAATGTGTGAATTACATAAGTGGAAATTTATATTTATTTTTAAGTGTTGCCACAGTACTCCACTTCCAGTGTCAACGATATCGTGCAGGAATGACTACGTGTCGGCCTATTCTAGTTGTTTTTTGTGTCGGTGGAGATGTTGTTTTCTTTGCTGAAATCATTGTGTGTATTGGAGCTTTTCTCCTGGATCGTCCAATAGGTGAGCTGGTTTAAGTCGATCCAATGAAATAGTCTTACGTTGACCTTTTATTTTAACGTCAAAGTGTTTCTGTGTCCTTGACACTACTGGAAATGGGCCATCGAATTGTTGTTGTAGCGGGCGTTTTACCGCGTCATTTCGTATGAAAACATGAGTACAAGTTGCTAGGTCTCTATGTGTGAAATCCTTGTGCGTACCATATCTTCGTGGTTGTTGCGGTTGTAAATCCCTCATGAACTCCTGAAAGTATTGTAGGACTTCTGATTTAAATTCTACTTCTTCTGTGGAAAAAAAATCTCCAGGTAGTTTTAGAGTTGTTCCATAGACCATTTCAGCGGGTGATGCTTTGATGTCCTCATGAATTGATGTTCGCAGACCCAATAAAACTAGTGGGAGTGTATCTGTCCACTGTTGTGTGTTGTGGCACTTAATAGCTCCTTTAAGTGTCCAATGAAATCGCTCTATCATGCCATTGGCTTATGGATGGTAAGGCGATGATCGATTCCTTTTGATTCCCAGTAATTGTGCCAATTCTCTAAAGAGGGACGACTCAAACTGTCGGCCTTGATCAGTGATGATTTCTTTTGGGACTCCAAATTTGGCAATCCATCCAGATACGAAAGCTTTTGAAAAAGTTTCAGCTGTAATGCCTGCTGTAGGGATAACCTCGGGCCATCTAGTAAAACGATCAATGCAAGTAAGAGATTTTGTATGTCGCTGTATTTTGCTCCTCTGGCAACTGATACGTGTTTGGGTTCAGGTGCGGCTGTCTCTTCTGATGTTTGTCCATACGAATTTCTCAGTCAGGAGATGCATTATCCTCCTTACATAAGATGTGACAGGTTGTGTATAGCATTAAAAACCTGTTTACGGTGTGATGCTGGGATATATGGACGATCCTTGGTTGTTGATGGATCACAGTATAGTTTTCTTTGTGAGTTAGGACATGTAATCCTCCTGAGTTGTAAAGATGTCGAAGTAGATAGAAGATTCTGAAGCTCTACATCTTCTCCCTGTTCTTTCGCCAAGTTATCATAGTCGATGGGTGATGGCAAAGAAATAGCCATCACTCTTGATAGAGTATCTGCCACAATGTTGTCTTTTCCTAGAATATGTTGGATGTAGGTCGTGAATTGACCTATGAAGCTTAGATGTCTTAGCTGCCTAGGTGAAGAGTTCTCAGGTTTTTGGCTAAAAGCAAAAGTAAGAGGCTTGTGTATAAAATAAATTGCCTGCCTTCCAACAGATGCTGGAAGTGTTTTACTGCAGCATAAGCATCGAGCAGCTCTCGATCATATGCATCATATGCGCTATACTTTGTCTGTGCTGGCGAGAGTTTTTGAGAAAAGAATTCCAGTGGCTGCCATCCTTCAGACATTTGTTGTTGAACCACTGCTCCCATAGATGTGTCTGAAGCATCTACCATAAGAGCTAGTCGAGCACTTGCTGATGGATGGGCCAGAAGAGTTGAGTTCGCTAGTTATTGTTTGCACTGATCGAAGCTGCTGGCCAGTTCCGGTGTCCAGTTGATGCGAGTTTTGTCGTTCTTTTTGTTGCCAGAATAACATTGATGAAGAGGTGCTTGCATCTTCGCTGCCCCGGGTATGAAACGTCTGTAAAAGTTAATCATACCCAGGAACTTTCGCAGTCCTCGTACCGTGTCGGGCTGCTTGTATTCGATGATAGCCTTCGTTTTTAATGGAAGTGGCCTTGTCCCCTCTTTAGATATGAGGTAAACCAGAAAACTGACAGTTGTTGCCTCAAATGTGCAAACCAAACGTCATCACGTTGAACCCGAAGAGTCAAAATGGAGTCGTTATTGCTGTTTTTGGGATATCATCAAGTTCCACGGGAATTTGATGACATGTTCTTGTCAGATCAATGGTACTAAAAATCGTTTTTCCTTCCAGCTGATGAGAAAAACCTTGGATGTGTGGTATAGGGTATCGATCTGGTATAGTGACCGTATTCAGATCTCTATAGTCACCGTTGCTCTTCCTGGCCATGTGGAGAGGGCTGGACCAACTGCCGCTTGATGGACGACAAATGCAGTGATCGAGCATGTATTGTAACTCCCTCTTTGCAATTTGGAGCTGTTGCTGTGATAGTCGTCTTGGCTTGGCATGAACTGGTGGTCCCTTTGTCTGAATGTGGTGTGTTACACAATGCTTGATTTGAGCTGTTGCATTGGGCGTGGTAATGTCTTCGTACTCCTTCAACAGTGGATGTGATAATGCGTTGATAGTGCTTAGATGTAGCGCACTACCAGCAGTTGTTGCGTTGAATCCAGTTGCTTGCAGTTTTGTTGTGTTGTCTATTAGCCGATTGTTTTTTACGTCGACTAATAAATTAAAATGCGCCAGGAAGTCTGATCCGATTATGGGCTCGGTTACACGAGCGACGATAAAAGGCCAGTTGAAGTTCCTTCGTAAATCAAGGTTAAGTCCTGTTCAGCGGGTGTGTCGGGTAGTGGGTTGGCCATCTCTAGATGATAGTTAAGGGGCACCTTACCTTTGGAGGTTGGTTACCGCCTTAACAACTGTTTTTTTTTGTCGGAGTCACCACTTTAGTATCAGTTAGGGATTGAGGAATAGGGTTGCTATAATTTGTATCATAGAATTTATTTGACATAAGAAAGAATTAATTTATTTAATTTCTGACCTACTATAAGAGTAGTAGTTTTCACAAAGAATGTGTGAATTACATAAGTGGAAATTTATATTTATTTTTAAGTGTTGCCACAGAGTCGTCTAAGTGGATAGAGTTTGCCACCATTTCGTTTTGAGTTTTTTTGAAAGCTTTGTAAGTATGGAATATGCCTTGGAAGACAGAAGCGCTTGGACGGTTAAGCGCTTGCATGCTGGATTGCAAAGTTGTGGACTTGTAATAACTGCAAAAAAACGCGTTAGTAGAACGACTGCTTGCTGATGATGTGAGCAATACAGCAATGGAAGCCGAAAATGAAAATATAAAAAACAGTTATAGTTGTGAAAGAGAGACAATTTCTGGAAGTGAAATTTTATTGGTAAAACTGAAATTGAAGGAAAGAAAAAATGAGTTATTAGAAAGCGAAAATAATGTTTTAAAGGGAAAACTGGAACTGTCAAAAAATGTAAGGGAAACTATTTCTATGAATGAATGTTTGTTGGGAAACGAGATTGTACAAAGTAACAAAGACTGTCGTACAAGCGTGAGTAGTAGTGATTCGATTGACTTTAAGTATATTGGCGCTTTGATATGCGATTTCGATGGTGAAAATATTTTCTTTAAGATGTGGGTCGAACAAATTCAAATGGAATATGGTGTTAGTGCTCATGTATTAAAGTTAATTGTAATTAACAAATTAAAAGCTAAAGCTCTGTATTGGTATAATTCAAAACCGCAACATATTTCAATATCAATATCTTCTTTAATTTTGGAAATGATAGCAATTTTCGATTCGCGATAGTTTGAACAGAGACATTGGAAAATTGGTGAATCTCTTATAAGTTATTAACAGGATAATGTGAACTTCGCCAATCATCTAAGTCTACCAGGCTCTGAAATAATTGAATATATTATTGTCGGTATAAATGACATTTCTTTACAAAATCAAATTAGTAGATTGCAGCAATTTAAAAGCGTGCACGATTTGGGAAATGCAATGTGCCCAATTCAGTCTGTTTCCTATAAAGAGAGGGAATAAAATAATGTTACAACTGAACCTAGTCGTCGACTAGACAACAACAAAAAAATTTCTTCAGTTTCGGACATCGCTTGTTTCAACTGTGGCGGAAAAGGTCATTGATGTGATCGTGCCAAACGATCCTGGGGTGCTTGTTACACCTGTGGTCAGCAAGGACATAGTTCCAATCAGTGCGAGAAATATGAGAAATATAAAGGTACTGTAGGTTTAGTTGAAAATATTTTTGCACCAGAATATCTGGTTGAAGTAGAATTTTTGAAGGAAAATTTCGTAGAACTTGCATTTGATATATTAATAAAAGCTATTGTTGATAGTGGAAGCCCAGTCTCCTTAATCAAAGAAAAGTTTGCCAACAAGTTTTCTATGAAATCATGAAGTATTAGTATCAATTTGATAGGAATCAATAAATAACCTTTAACAATTTTGGGTAGTATTGATGGTGTTTTAATAAATAATATAAATGTTCATATTAAATTTTATGTAATACCAGATAATTCGATTGAGCTTGACTGTGGTCTAGGGAGAGAATTTATGAATAAACCATTTATTAATTTAAAATTTTTAGAAGATGGCAAATTTGAAATTGCATTACAGAATTGTGAAAATCATAGTGAGTTTTTAAATATTGATATTAGTGAATACAGTAAGAAAGTTTTAATAAGAAAAAAATAAAAAACAGGTGACTTGCATGTTTGCATTGACTATCGCACGTTTAATAAGATAACTGTTAAAGATCATTACCCGTTACCTTTAATTGAGGATCAAATTGATTCCTTCGCGAACACAAAATATTTCACGAATCTCGATCTCAAAAGCGCTTTCCAATATGTGAAGGTTTCAGATAAATCTATCAAATATACTTCATTCGTAACCCCTTTCGGGCAATATGACTTTTTAAGGATGCCATTTAGTTTAGCTAATGCCCCTTCGGTATTCCAACGATACATTAATCATATCTTTAGACAACTTTTGGATAAAAATTTGATATTGATTGATTTAGACGATATATTTATCGCCACTGAAACCATTGGCGAGCAACTAGAAATTTTGGAGGAAATTTTTCTAATTTTGGGAGAAAATAATTTAGAGCTTAGATTGGATAAATGTTTTTTTTTTTGTTGCAGAGGAAATTTGTTATTTGGGATATGTGTAAAGTATCTGCGAGAAAGCTAGAATATTAAGCGCAATTCCGTCGAAAGAAGCCTCAAGGCACCGGTCCAGGAAGAGCCCTGCGAAATTCCAGCAATTCTCGATTCTGCTAAGTAAAGACCCGAAAACGTAAGGTCAAGGATTTTGCTTGTCCAGAATTTAATTTTCATGTACACCTATGTGAAAATAAATAAAAATTGAACTAACCATGAAATAAATCTTTATTGATAAGTAAAAATAATTGTTGAAATAATAAAAACAGAACCAATAATGAAATAAAACTTTATTAATAAATAATAATAACTGTCGACATAATAAAAGACAGAACTTAATGAAATAAAACTTTATTAATAGATAATAATAACTGTCAAAATAATAAAAGACAGAACTAATAATGAAATAAAACTTTATTAATAAATAATAATAACTGTCAAAACAATAAAAGACACCGTCCCTGTGGTCGTTCCTTAAGCCCCGTATAAATAATCTTTTCGAGTTCAATGGATGACATCAAACAGCATTTGGTAGATTTGTGACAAATCGGATTGAAGCATTCTGCAAATTGCATCAATCTGCATCGCTTAAATCTTACAGTGCTAATTGGAAAACTACGATAAATTCATCAATAAGGTACTATATAAATATTGAACTCGCAAAATTACAACAGTCATCGCAGGAAGGAAATTTGCAGGATTGTTAACTTCTTATGGAAACATCGAAATATTCATATCAAGACCAACCACGGCATCACGAAAACGAATAACACGCAAGAAAACAAATCGAGTCCGGTAACACGTAAGATAATTATCGCTAATTGTAGTTCCTTTAACAAAACTGAATTAAATTGAAAATTAAAATTAGTATTAACCCACATTTAACAAAGAGAAAAATTATCACCAACTGTAGTTGCTAGAACAATATTAATTTAAATTGGAATTTATAATTGGTACTAACCCATATTTAGCTAAATCATTTTATAGCAGGACGGCCGCAGATAGGGCACTAGCGTAATTGGAAATGGTTGTACCTATGTAAAGCAAGATACCTCACACAAATATATAATTCGAATCTTAAACAGTTGTCGACTACTCAGTAAAATTCAATTTTCAGCCTAGATGTCCATTTGATATACACCATTTACGTCTTAATTATTTTCTTATATAACGGGTTTTCCAATAAGAGGTGTTATTTTGATATTCAAAGAAAAATGCCATTTTTTGAGACAAAGGATCTTTATTTCATTATAAAGAGGAAGGTATGCCGTTAATAATGGAAAATAACATAAGCCAAATGACCACCACGACCACGCCTACAGGACCATATCCTTTTCATGAAATTTTCCATAACCAAATCGCAAAGTGGCTGCCCTATGTCCTCGATAGCCTCACGAATTCCATCTTTGAGGTCTTGAATAGACGCTGAGCTGTTGGCGTAGACCTTCTCTTTCACGTGGCCCCAAAGGAAGAAGTCGCAAGGTGTTAAGTCACAAGATCTCGGTGGCCAATTGTGAACACCTCTTCGAGAGATAACACGGTCCGGAATCTTTTCCCGTAAAAGATCAATGGTTTCGTTGCTTGTATGGCACGTAGCGCCGTCTTGTTGAAAGTAAACGTTGTCCAGATCAATACCATCCAATTCCGGCCATAAAAAATCATTAATCATCTGTCGATAGCGCAATCCATTCACCGTAACTGTTGCTCCAGCCTCATTTTCGAAAAAGTAAGGTCCAATGACCCCGCGGGACCATAAACCGCACCAACCAGTCACACGTTGAGGATAGAGAGGCTTTTCAACAATAACTCTTGGGTTTTCCGAGCCCTAGATGCGACAATTTTGCTTGTTGACGAAGCCATCGAGGTGGAAAGGGGCCTCATCCCTCAAGATAAGTTTTCGATGGAATTCCGGATCATTTTCATGCATTTCAAGGACCCAATCAGCAAAGACTCGACGTTGTTGATGATCGGCCGGCTTGAGTTCTTGTGTTAACTGAACTTTATAAGCCTTAAGACCCAAATCTTTATGCAAAATACGGTGTAATGACGTTTGTGGAATGCCTAATTCCAAAGAACGACGAGGATTGGAGAAACCTGGGTTTGCTTTAACACTTTCGGCTACAGCAGCAATATTCTCGGCTCTTCTTGAGCGACGTGCACGGGTTTTATTCTTCACATCACTAACTTGTCCCGAGAGCTCGAATTTTTCTACCAATTTCTGTATTGCGGTCCGACAAGGTGCTTCACGACGACCCAAAAATGTTCGAGTTTTAAGAACCGTCTCTGCCACATTTTCACCATTTTTATAGTGAATTTTAATAATTTCAATGCGTTGTTGAATCGTGTATCATTCCATTTTTATTAATGGCGTAGTATCTACTTGTCAAATGTCAAAAAATGGCTCCAAAAGTGACATCTACCGAAATAGCGGGCTAATTAAAATAACACCTCTTATTGGAAAACCCTTTATATATAAGGTGAGCCGAATCAACTCCTAGACCAGGTTCAGCTTGTAATCAAAGGGAATAAAACCTAATCCAAAAATTATTGAAAGCGTAGTAAAGCTCCCTATACCCAAAAATTGTAAGGAAGTGCATAGCTTTTTGGGATCATTTTCCTATTTTCGAAAGTTTGTCCCCAATTTTTCTATTTTAGCTAGTCAATTGCATAATTTAATTAGGGAGCATGTGCAGTTTACATTTGGTGATGAGCATTTAAAGTGTTTCGAGGAACTTAAATTAAAATTGATTTCTGTTCCTGTTTTGGCTCTTTATTCTCCAAAGGGTACTACTAAGTTACATTGTGATGCTAGCACCTTGGCACTTGGAGGTATTTTAATGCAGAAGAAGGATGATAATCGGTTCCATCCTATATTTTATTTCAGTAAACGTACCTCTCCGCAGGAAGCAAAGTATACCAGTTTTGAGCTTGAGCTATTAGCTATCATTTATTGTTTGAAAAGGTTTCTTATTTATTTTCAGGGCATTCCATTTACTATTGTGACTGACTGTAATGCTATTATATTAGCTTTGAAAAAAAAAGCGGATAACTAGATGGGCCCTAGAGCTTGAGAATTATAGTTACAAAATACAACATCGTCCCAATGAGAGAATGCGTCATGTTGATACATTTAGTAGAGTTAATAATATTTTAAAATTGGAAGAAAACACTTTGGAACAAATTTTAGCTATCAATCAACATAGGGATAAAGAAATAGAAATAATTAGAATATGTCTAGAACGAGAAGAGTGGCCTTTATTAAAATTGCAAAATTGGTTTGTATATAGAAAAAAAGATATCGAATCCTTAGAATTGTATCAAATCGTGGAAGTTGTTTCACGTTCCATGAATTTGAGCATTTTTGTTCTAGTAACAATATAAAACACATTTCAATTGCAACGGCTTCACCCCAACCCCAATCTAATGGAGCTGTCGAGCTGTCATTTCGAAATTGGTTGATGATGATTCTCATCTCGAATAAGATATGATTTTGAACGAAGTAGAGTTTGTGATAAATAATAGTAAAAATTGTTCAATTAATGAAATTCCTAGTACTGTTTGGCGCCAAGCAAAGAAATGAAGTAATTGATAATTTAAACGAATGGTTTGAGGAAAATGTTTTTAAATTTGAAAAAAGAGATTTGTCAAAAATAAGAGAAAATGCTATAGCTAGAAATGTAAGAACTCAGGAAGAGAATAAAAATAGATATGACCTTACGCATAAAAAGCCTCTTAAATATAAAGTTGGTGATTTAATTATGATTAAAAATGTAGATACATCTTTAGGAGTAAATAAAAAATGAATACCAAAATTTAGACGACCGTTTCTTATTAATAAAATTTTGTCAAATGATAGGAGTTCTTGCTTCTTGTAATATGAGGCCTTATGTAAAAAATTAGTAGTTTTATTTCAGAAAACCAGGTCATAAATTTTGATATGATTTGTAATGTGATATTTGTTTTGTTTATCTACATGTAAGTCGAGGACGACGTATTGTCAGATTGGCCGAATTGTAGGCTTTTTTCTTATATGATTTACTACATTTTTGTGAATGCATTTATTACCTGTTCATTGTAAAGAAAATTGTTATTCAATCGAGAATAAACTGTGACAGATGAAGTCGTCCTTTTTGTTTTGGAAACTTTGGACGGACTTGGCGTTATGTTTTTTGTTGGTTTGGTTTAGTTTTGGATAAATTTTGGGAAGCAGGTCTACAATATATATATATATTTATATACATATATGACGGGCTCATTGCTAAAGTGAACCAAGTCCACTTTTACAACTGATAATATTGATTAGAGTTGGTCAATTGTGGAAAAATTCGAAAATCTTTGTGAAGCATTTAGTTAATCCTTTTCTTGACGGCTTATTTCTTTGAGTTGTATGATATTCAAGTAAATCATACTCATTACATGTCTCAGTACCAGTACTTATACTGGAAATAAATTTACCAATAAAAGTGAGTATTTTGTACTAGTATTTTAAATGTTTTGAGTACCAGTACCAAAACTGGTACTGGTACTCTGTACCAGTATTTCCAAGTACTTACCAATACCTCCCTGTACTTTCCAGTAGTCACCAGTACCTTGCAGTACTCTCCAATACGTACAACACTTCATTTATAGCGCGTAGTGAAAATTAATTGTGAGAGACAAAGACTTGATGCTTATTATGTGCATTTTTTCAACATAAAGTAAAGTTGGACTGTTTATTATTAGAGTATATGGAAGAAAATAAAGAAAAATATAATATATGAGACGGATTTGGAAGACTTCTATGTAGGTTACATATAATTATGTGAAATGGAATTCATTGAATTTTTGAATGGAATTTTTGTGTACGCCATTTATGCGTATTAATAATTATAGTAAACTAGAAAATACTTAAGGAGTGAAAATTTACTGGTACTACTTGTAATTACTAGTTTTTTTAAATTTAGTACCCATTTATAAAACCAGTAAAGTACCAGTAAAGTACTGGTAAGTACTGCGAAGTACTGGTACTGGACAATACCAATATTTTTACTAGAAGTGGTAAATTTTAGAGTAAAAGTAAAAAACATTGACCTTATACTAAATATTTTTTTAGTATAAGTACTGGTACTTGACTGGTGGTACTTAAAATCATACAATACGAAAGGCAGACGGACAGAACCAATGATCATTCGTCCATAATTAGAATTTTCAAAAATCTCTTTACCTTTGAATTTTAATTTTAAGTATTTCAAATGTGTTAACAACATTGAACGAATAACTAATAAGGAAACGGCATATCGGGTGAAAACCTAAACCACTCGGCGAAATGTATTAGTGTGCTGTGTTTGCATTCGTTTCGTCATTGCAGTAATGAAATCGTGAGATTTTGAACGGCTATGTAAAATAAACAAAGTTTTAGCGCCCCCTTATTTCCAGATAATATTTCTTGGCGTTGCCTTTGTATGACTGACATAATTTAGGCAGCAATTATAATTCAATTGTAAACAAACAAACCAGCATTGGAAAATGTTATTTTTTTTTCCATGGCTGTTTATTTTTATAAATATTCCACTTTTGTTTGGCTTATAATACTATAATTAATTAGTAAAGCTATTAAACTTACGTGAAGAATGCTTTCCCATGACAATAATGCCGTTTGTTCCTTCAGCACAGCACAGCGCACTTCATTACGATGATTTAAAACTCCCGAGTCTCGATTATAGAAAATATTGTTCACAAAAGAATATTTCACAATTATGTCACACTACTATTAAGTAAAAATCACGTTTAATTATTTATTCACCGCAATATCGCTAATTAAAATTCGAACTTCTTTTCATAAAATATGAAATGTCAGAAAAGTTGAACCGACGCACAATAGGCAATAAGCCCTCTTGTCATTTTCCTTCCCGATCATAGGTCATACTGTCATTGAATTGCTTAAACACGTACACTGTATTCGCGCGGTACCCCTCTTCCTTATTAGTTATTTATTCAATGGTTGACAATTATATAAAAACTGACAGGAATTTCATTTTCTTGGTAACTAGATTTTCGAAAAATTTAATTACGAATGAATGATCATTGATTTTGTCCATCTGTTTGTGTTTAATTTTCAATCTGGGATTATTTTTCCTTTAAGAGGAGTCAGTACTCAGCAAAAGCTTCAATTCAGATCCCAGCGAAATCCTCAGGCAATAAAGTTTACTATACGTAGGTTTGTATCCTCTCTCAACACAGACATATACCTAAATTGAAGCACATATGAAAATGAATTAAGCTCGATTGTTTGAACGGTAGACGAGTGTGATGTGAAGGAAAGCTTTGTTTACTACATAAATTTCGTGCAATAATATAGATATAGATAGACAGCTCGTTGAGATCGCTCGGGTGATTCGGCCCTTGACGAATAATGATCGGGAATTCTTGTGAATTTTCTTGTTTAGCTAATTCATACAGCTCTTGCAATTATTCTTCTTTCGACTTCAATTTTTGACCGGCTTTTCCGATTTTTATGATTCTTTTTTTGGTGGATAGGGAATATTCCTTCATTGGTACCATGATTAATAAATAAATAAATTAATTAATTAATAATAAAATAATTGAAAACAAAATTTAACCGCCTTTAGAAAAGCGTTGAAAAGTGACAAATATCTCTGAATTTTCACATATTTATGCAGAGGGTAAGGGTTGGTAATATCGTTATACTGGTAATTTCGAGTGTAGAGTTGTGTAACGGAAATACTTTTTGCTCAATTAAAATATCCATAAATGTGCTCAGTAAATTTTGTTAATTGCTGTACATTGATCCGCAGGCAGGGTATTTACATGATCGATATTAGTCCTTCTTTGAATTGCTGGCTAATTAGTTTTAATTTTAATGTTTTATAATCGAAGATAATTTTTTTTTTTCAGAAATATAGATCAATTTCCGATTTATATTTTTTTGATTAAAGATAATAATTATTTTTGATTTCGATTTTTTTTGTCAAAAATAAAAATCATTTGGTATAATAAGAATAATAGTTATTTGGTGGTTTTTATTATTGAAGTGAATACATAAAAATTGTTGTTATTAAGGTGTTTGGTTGATTTCGATGCAATCATCATTAAAAATTACGAGAATTTACTTGCTTTTTATTGTTTAGTTGATTGTTCTTCTAGATCCAGGATCTCGTAGGTTAGAACTATAAGTCAGAAATAACTAAAAAACGGCCTTTCAACTAAGTATAACGTGATTGCATTTTGTGTTTTCTGTTTTTTTGGTTTTGCTCACTTTTGGAGTGGGCCATGTAGTCCAGTAATTTTAGTAAAACAACGGCGGCTTTCGAGTTAGTTATTTGTTCAGACCTATGTTAAGTTGCGAAAAGTCCCTAGCGATATCGGGTGAGCTTCGAAAAAATAAGATGTCTAAGATCAACAATTATCATACTTACATATGTACATATTACTAATGCAGACATTTCCACACCACCTTCGAGGTAGATTGCGAGGCGCGTTTTTTTTAATATGGTATCCCCTGTAGGCCTAATCCATATATTCTAACCATTTGAAAAAAAAATGAAATTATCTTTTCATTTAGCGTATTAGAAAATCTAATCACGAATTTTCATCCCTCTAGGATATCTTGGATCTACTATTTCTGGCAGTAAATGTTCATTATAAAACCAAGAAAACTTTTCAGTCATTTTCGTTTTCCAAAATATTACATCTTTTCACTTTTTTCCACATACAATGGTATACGTTCTGAAGTCCAAACTACAAAGTAACAAAGATTTTTCTTTGTAATGTTTAATTGACCCTGGATTTGGTAATAATATATGTGATTTTTATTAATTCCAATAATTTTTTTCGTTTTTTTATCGACTGTTAAGAAAGGTAACAGACGCTGACCTGATTTATTTTTCTTTAAAACGGCTTCTTGTACAGGTAAACCACAGGCAGAAAAGGGACATTTTACTTCGACAATAACATCTTCGCCTATAGTAGCATCTGGACTGCACGCTAGATACACATATTCATCATCTATAAAGAGTCCGCATTTTTCAACCCCTATACCAAGTTGGTTTTCTAACTGTTTTAAGGCAATTTGTTCATTCTCATGCCCATAAGCAATAGCCCTTGTTGAAATATTATTTCTATAAATAATTTGTTCAACAAGCTTACCAAAATTTTTCTTTCTTTTGCAAACCATGCCAAAATTTGATGCTGTTAACATATTTCGTCGAACTTCTCTCCATAAATTACTGATCTCTTGTACTAAGCTCAATTGTTGTGCGGCGCGAATGGTTTAGCGTTAATAAATTTTTTAATTTATGGTTTTCTATTTCAAAGGCTTCAGCATTTAAATCCGGCATTTCGCATGTTTCTGTACCGTAGTTTTTGTCTTGTTTCCCTGGAAAAAGTTTTCGCCGTTTGAATATCTTGTCGCGGCTATGATTTCTAGCTCTTTTTAGAATTTTTCGTTGTTCTAACTTTTGAAGGCTTTTATGTGGACTAGTTTTGTAAACTTCTTTATGTAGCAATGTTATAGGTGCTCCAGTATTAAAGCTAGCAACGGTTTAGAGTACACTTTTTCCTTTGTCGTACCCCAGTAAAAGAAATCTATGGGGTTTAAGTTGGGCGAATGGGAAGGCCACGAAATTGTGCCGCCCCGTCCAATCCACCTATCGGGGTATTCTCGATTGAGAAACTCTCGTACTGTGAGAGCATAATGCGCTGGGCAGCCATCTTGTTGATACCACATCTGATTTAATAAAAATCATAACTAAAGAAATCCAACAACTGAATTTTATTTCAAATGCACCTAAAACTAACAAATTACTTTTTTAACCAGTGGTACCCTTTGGTCAAGGTGGCGTCAATATCTATCTCGCTCACACTGAATAAAGTAGCGTCACCATCTGTCTCGCTCAGAACAGTCAAAATAACGTCACTCTTCGTCTCAATCAAAATTGTATGAAATCCGACTTCATTAATAATTTTTTTTCCCTGAATTAAAAAGTAGCAATTAGTAAGTGTCATACCATTTTGGAATCCGTATTAAACGTGCCATCTTTTAATGTTACTTGCCAAAATAGTGTAGTACATTTTTTTTTACAGTAGTCTGTTAAAGTTGGGTAATGTAATTATTTTTATTTTTATTTTGTTGGGCAAATATCTAACTTTTTATTTGAAACTGTGGCAGTTATGTTTTAACTTTTAACTGTAATTTACAGAAGGGTTATTCATGGTTACATTACAGGAAAAAAACTGACGAAAAGTTAATATTTTGCAGTCACAGGACTTAAAAGATCATCACTAGGTGTCAGTTTTTAGGATTTATTTTTGAATTCTTATAATTTGAAATGTACATGACCATATTTTTCTAATAACTGTTACGACTTGGTCTATTGCCCGATTCCGGCTTGACGTTGATTTCTGGGACACCCTGTATACTAAATCAACCGAATGATCTCTGTTCAAGTTTGATTGTTAAAATGGTTTTTGAGGCCAGCCATTCCCTTTAACTCGTACAGGAATTTATCTGTCTGTATATTTATATATTTCTATTTTACTATTTTCGACACTCTCGTAGCCCCACTTTTCGTCATCACAGCGAGCTGAAATTTGGCACACAGGTTCATGTCGCGTGACAATTGAATCTATCAAAATTTGAATCTGAAATTTCCTTGGAAAACCCCGAAAATCTGGAAAAATCATTTGAAAATTTGGTACAAATTTGATTAGTGATAAATCCGTTTCAGAAAAAATGCAGAGTTTTCCGATTTTTCGGAAAAAAATTTCCGGGATTTTCCGACTTTTCCGGAAAATTTTCCGGTAAAAAGCTTTCTAAATTATGCAGGATCAAGTTCCCTATCAACTGGCATCATTATTTTCTCTCCGACAATGGTGAAAACTTGCAGAAAGAATCGGGGAAAATTCATGTAAAACGCTTTTCCGGAATTTTTCCAACCAAGGAAGCGTTTGAGCGTTTTGCAACCTAAGACAAAATTGTAGAGCCAAATGAGTTGCATAAAGTTGCTTTTGTGGAAAACTCCATGGAAAACCCGAAAAGCGGGAAAATCATCGGAAAATTTTCATTGATATGATTAGTGATAAATCTGTTTCAGGAAAAATGCAGAATTTTCCAATTTTTCTGGAAAATTTTTCGAAAATTTCCGGAATTTTCCGGCTTTTCCGGAAAATTTTCCGACAAAAAAGTTTTATAAGCTATGCGGAATGATTTTGTTTTTTTTTCATCCTACTGGTATCACTACTTTCTCTTCAACAATCATGAAAACTTGTATGAAAAATCGAGGAAAATTCATGTAAATTTAAAAAAAATTTCATTGTAATAGGAACAGGCTGTGGAAAACATGGAAAATCGGGAAAATTCATGTTATATGGGATCAAGTTGGAATACAGCTAAAAAGCGCTGTTTAAAACATAATTTGAATTTCAGAAAACCGTTGCAGTACTTCAACTATTTAATACTCGAATAAATTTTTTGAAAAACTGGTAAATCAGTCTTTTCAGCCGTCATAAAATTGTTTTAAAATATCTCCATGCAGCACGTAATAACAATTTAATTATTGTGAAAAAGGCAGAACATAAAATAAGTAAAAAACGAGTTTTCAAACAAAACTGAGGCCAAGCCGCATGAAAAAGTAGAAATTAAACTTTTCTTCACACACAGAGGTGGACTCAGATTTTATTCGCTGACAATCACCGATATATTTCAGTATGATCAATCAGAGGTAATAAGTGATTTGATTCATGAAGAGAAAGAATATTCAAGAGAAATGTCCCAATCAAAAAATCTGAGTCCACCTCTGTGTGTGAAGAAAAGTTTATTTTCTACTTTTTCATGCGGATTGGCCTCAGTTTTGTTTGAAAACTCGTTTTTTACTTATTTTATTCACATCTATGTCTAAAATGGTTCTTCGGACAGTAAAACTGATTGTATAGCCAATATCGTAGATTTTATATTCTGAAGGACTTTTCAGTACGATAAAAACGGCTAAAAAAGAAATCATTTTCACAGTATATGTAAAAAACTTCAATTTTTGTATAGCAACAACTTCTTTGAACTTATATTTACAATTTTTATGAGAATGCTGTAAATAAAATTTCAGTTTTTCTGCATATATATTCGGAGGCAAATTTCATATTCTTCACGTAGCCGTAGATAGCTGAAATTTTGTGTATAGCATTTTCCTAAAAAATTGTATATATAAGTTTAACAATTGTGTTGCTATACAAAAATTTAAGTTTTTACGTATACTGTGAAAAAGGAACAATGTTAGAAAAAACCCTCGAGAATATGTTACATCCGTTTCTGTAGGGAGTGAGCGTTCAGTAGCAAATGATGCTTCATCTGTGTCCTCTATAGGAAATGATATTGGCGTCTCTCTGATAACGGTACCAAAACCTTCGAGTGTTTTCGCTAGCCGTTTCTCTCTAGATGAGTGAGGACATTTTGAAGTATCTGAAATCGAAAAATATCGCAACAGATGGTATTTCTTGTCGAAAAATTAGTAAATCCTCTAAACTTATGTCCATGGATGAGCAGGATAAGTTATTGGATCCCATATTTTGGCCCTCTGGCGATTTTACTAAATTGTTCGAACGGCTAAAAGAAGCAGCGATATTCCAAAAAACTCAAATCGCTTTCCCTTTACTATCAAAACGTAAGGGGGATTCGAATTAAAACTGCAAAAATCTTCAAATCCTCTGTTGCGACTTGTTTCGATACAGTTGCTTTTACTAAAACCTGGCTGCATCATGGTTTTCGCGATGCTGAAATCTTTGACAATTCATATAAAATTTTTAGAAGAAATAGATGTACTGATTTTGAATCTCGTGGCGATGGCGTAGTCCTCGCCTGTAAAAACCACTTAAATTGCAGCCAAATTAATCTTCCAAGTTTCTTCAACACTCTCGACATTGAACTTATAGTTCTTAAGCTGTCTCTATTAAAATATGACTTATACATTCTTTGTTGCTATATTCCTTCAAACTCCATAAATATCGTTGATGACAAGGGTCAGAATATTTACGACCTACTTATTTCAACATCTAATTTTATCCATGGTAAGATGGATCCCCTTGACGAATTACTACTAATTGGCGATTTTCACTTACCCAATATACAATGGGTACTAAACGAAGATGACGATGACTATCTTCCTTTTAATTTCTTGACAACTAGGGACAGTATTTCATCTCTTAGACTTTTCGGAACTTTCTATAAAACTTATCTCTATTGATTTCAACACATTGCTGCCTTGCAATAGTGTTGATGATAATGTTTCTAAGTTTGACGGAATTCTATTTGATTTATTCTCTTCTCATGGTACCCGTGAGCGCCAGCGGATCTCTAAAACATCACCGCCATGGTTCAATAAAGAACTGAAACTTCTTAAAAATAGAAAGAATAAACTGTGGAAAAGTTATATGAAGGACAAAGACATTATAAGTCACAACAACTTCCTCACATCATATAATGAGTTCAAAGAACTTTCCTTTACACTTTATGATGACTATGTGCAAAGCATGCGTACGAAATTATTAAGTGGCCCACGCATATTTTTTAAGTTTATTAATATGAAGAAAAGAACAGACAACTATCCCAAAACCATGAGGTATAAGGATACTGCCAGTGATAATTCGTCTAAGATTTGCGATATGTTTGCTTCTTTTTTTGACAATACCCACGCCTCGTCAAATTTTCAACCTCAAAATAGCAACTTCAGTCATATCAACGACTCTCATAATGTTTCTTTCCCTATCCCTTCAATTACGCAATAGGATATAGTCGCTCATAATAATGGGCTTCCAAATGACTTCACAACTGGTCCTGATGGTCCTCCAGCCTTTTTTAAGTCATGTTGCATCTCCTTGGCAGCCCCGCTGAGAATTATTTTCCAAAAATCGCTCGATAGTGGTTGTTTTCCGCAGCTGTGGAAGACTTCTTTTATCATACCTATCCACAAAAAAGGTAGTAAAAGTGAAATTTCTAATTACAGGTCTATTGGAAAATTATCTTGCATGCTTAAATTATTCGAATCTATCATTTACTGTCAATTATCAACATCCTGTTAGAATTTGCTCTCTTCAAACCAACATTGATTTATTTGGGCAGGTCTACAACCACTAACTTATTGGAATTTGTCTCGGATACCATTGGCGGGTTGGCAAAAGGTTATCGATCGATTGTATTTATATAGACTTTAGTAAAGCTTTCGAGAAGTTATCACACTCCGTGATACTCTTTAAAATGGAAAACTATAGGTTTCCGCTAATATTTCTAAAATGGACAGAGCCTTATTTAGATAACAGAACATATCAAATCTTATTCCGCCATTCCATCTCTAGAGTCTTGAAGACTTCGTCTGGCGTACTTCAAGGGAGTAACTTAGACCCGCTGTTCTTTATTCTGTTTATTGACGACATTGTCTCCTCTGTGAAGTACTGTAAGGTCTTGAGTATGCTGACGATGTTAAGCTTTTCGCTCAGATTAAATCTGTCATCGATTATGAACAGGTACATGGTGACCTTCAAAAATTTGACAATTGGTATAAGAGCAATAATTTGGTACTCAATATTGACAAATGTAAGGTTATGACTTTCCATAGGAATCAGACACTAATCAGTTATGATTATGAGTTCTAGGATTCCCAGATTCACCGTGTGGACTCTGTCTGTGACGTCAAATGTGACTAAAGATTGAATTTTATCTGCTGTATAAACTAATGGGTTTTCCAATAAGAGGTGTTATTTTAATTAGCCCGCTATTTCGGTAGATGTCACTTTTGGAGCTGTCATTTTTTGACATTTGACAAGTAGAAACTACGCCATTAATAAAAATGGAACGATACACGATTCAACAACGCATTGAAATTATTAAAATTCACTGTGAAAATGTAGCAGAGACAGTTCGTAAAACTCGAACATTTTTGGGTCGTCGTGAAGCACCTTGTCGGAGCGCAATACAGAAATTGGTGGAAAAATTCGAGCTGTCGGGACAAGTTGGTGATGTGAAGAATAAAACCAGTGCACGTCGCTTAAGAACAGCCGAGAATATTGCTGCTGTAGCCGTAAGTGTTGAAGAAAACCCAGGTTTTTCCATTCCTCGTCGTTCTTTGGAATTATGCATTCCACAAACGTCATTACACCGTATTTTGCATAAAGATTTGGGTCCTAAGGCTTATAAAGTTCAGTTAATACAAGAGCTCAAGCCGGCCGATCATCAACAACGTCGAGTCTTTGCTGATTGGGTCCTTGAAATGCATGAAAATGATCCGGAATTCCATCGAAAACTCATCTTGAGTGATGAGGCCCATTTCCACCTCGATGGCTTCGTCAATAAGCAAAATTGTCGCATCTGGGGCTCGGAAAACCCAAGAGTTATTATTGAAAAGCCTCTCTATCCTCAACGTGTGACTGTTTGAATTTGCTCTCTTCAAACCAACATTGATTTATTTGGGCAGGTCTACAACCACCAACTTATTGGAATTTGTCTCGGATACCATTGGCGGGTTGGCAAAAGGTTATCGATCGATTGTATTTATATAGACTTTAGTAAAGCCTTCGAGAAGTTATCACACTCCGTGATACTCTTTAAAATGGAAAACTATAGGTTTCCGCTAATATTTCTAAAATGGACAGAGCCTTATTTAGATAACAGAACATATCAAATCTTATTCCGCCATTCCATCTCTAGAGTCTTGAAGACTTCGTCTGGCGTACTTCAAGGGAGTAACTTAGACCCGCTGTTCTTTATTCTGTTTATTGACGACATTGTCTCTGTTATGAAGTACTGTAAGGTCTTGAGTATGCTGACGATGTTAAGCTTTTCGCTCAGATTAAATCTGTCATCGATTATGAACAGGTACATGGTGACCTTCAAAAATTTTACAATTGGTATAAGAGCAATAATTTGGTACTCAATATTGACAAATGTAAGGTTATGACTTTCCATAGGAATCAGACACTAATCATTTATGATTATGAGTTCTAGGATTCCCAGATTCACCGTGTGGACTCTGTCTGTGACGTCAAATGTTACCAAAGATTGAATTTTATCTGCTGTATAAACTAATGGGTTTTCCAATAAGAGGTGTTATTTTAATTAGCCCGCTATTTCGGTAGATGTCACTTTTGGAGCTGTCATTTTTTGACATTTGACAAGTAGAAACTACGCCATTAATAAAAATGGAACGATACACGATTCAACAACGCATTGAAATTATTAAAATTCACTGTGAAAATGTAGCAGAGACAGTTCGTAAAACTCGAACATTTTTGGGTCGTCGTGAAGCACCTTGTCGGAGCGCAATACAGAAATTGGTGGAAAAATTCGAGCTGTCGGGACAAGCTGGTGATGTGAAGAATAAAACCAGTGCACGTCGCTCAAGAACAGCCGAGAATATTGCTGCTGTAGCCGAAAGTGTTGAAGAAAACCCAGGATTTTCCATTCCTCGTCGTTCTTTGGAATTATGCATTCCACAAACGTCATTACACCGTATTTTGCATAAAGATTTGGGTCTTAAGGCTTATAAAGTTCAGTTAATACAAGAACTCAAGCCGGCCGATCATCAACAACGTCGAGTCTTTGCTGATTGGGTCCTTGAAATGCATGAAAATGATCCGGAATTCCATCGAAAACTCATCTTGAGTGATGAGGCCCATTTCCACCTCGATGGCTTCGTCAACAAGCAAAATTGGCGCATCTGGGGCTCGGAAAACCCAAGAGTTATTGTTGAAAAGCCTCTCTATCCTCAACGTGTGACTGTTTGGTGCGGTTTATGGTTCCGCGGGGTCATTGGACCTTACTTTTTCGAAAATGAGGCTGAAGCAACAGTTACGATGAATGGATTGCGCCATCGACAGATGATTAATGATTTTTTATGGCCGGAATTGGATGGTATTGATCTGGGCAACCTTTACTTTCAACAAGACGGCGCTACGTGCCATACAAGCAACGAAACCATTGATCTTTTACGGGAAAAGTTTCCGGACCGTGTTATATCTCGAAGAGGTGATCACAATTGGCCACCGAGATCTTGCGACTTCTTCCTTTGGGGCCACGTGAAAGAGAAGGTCTACGCCAACAGCCCAGCGTCGATTCAAGACCTCAAAGATGGAATTCGTGAGGCTATGGAGGACATAGGGCAGCCACTTTGCGATTTGGTTATGGAAAATTTCATGAAAAGGATATGGTCCTGTAGGCGTGGTCGTGGTGGTCATTTGGCTGATGTTATTTTCCATTATTAACGGCATTCCTTCCTCTTTATAATGAAATAAAGATCCGATCATTTATCTCAAAAAATGGCATTTTTCTTTGAATATCAAAATAACACCTCTTATTGGAAAACCGAGTATATGGTATCAAAGAGTAGTTCTATGCTGGGTTTTATGAAACGTTGGTCCCGAGAGTTTTCGAATCTCACCATAACATTGCGTTTGTACACTTACTTTGTGAGACCACTTCTTGAATACGCTATAGCCAGGTCTGGTTTCCATTTTGCGGTACACACATCGACCGTACCGAGTCTGTTCAGAGAAACTTTTTACGATTTGCTCGCAGGCACCTACCCTGGAATAAATCATTAATACTTCCACCCTATGAGGTTCGCTTGAAGCTTTTAAATATGCACTTGCTTGAGAAACGTCACATGGTGTCCGATGTAACATTTTTAACAAAATCTCTTTTCATGATAGTAGGCACAATTTGAGAAGGCTACCTCTGCTGTATGTTAGCTCCTTTAGGTCTAACTTTAGCATATATGAACCTGTTAATCGCATGTCTATTACTGTTAATAATATGGCTGAGCATTTTGTTGTTGACGTTTCTAAACATGTTTGGAAAAAACGTCTATATAATATTTAATCCTGTTTGTTTAATGCTTTTGTGTATTGCATGTAATTTCATCCGGTGTTTGGTTTCTGTTTAGTTTAATGTACTAATACTAACATCGACTAAGTGAGCAAACAGGAATGGTTGAATCGTGTAAAATTCGTGTACATGAGCGTAATTTGTCAAGAGCAGGAGATTATACATAGGAGTATGTGAGATGCTGGGCGGAAGATTTGTCAAAGCTGGGTGCAGGATTGTCAAATGTGATTTTATTTTGTGAACAGGTTTATGCAATCTAAAATTCTTTTGTGAAATTTAACAAAAGTACCGACTCAATTCTTTTCAAAACTATGTATCTTTGAAGTTTATTTAGTGTAAAATTTTATAGTGCCTGTTAAAATCATCATATCAATTAAAAAAACAGAAATGAAGTGTTCGGTTAGTGCTTGCAAATATAAATTGGATTATAAATTAGGGAATTCTGTTTGATGCAACTGCACTATCTAAATTATCTTTTTTGTTAATAGAAGCAAAGATTTATATAAATTAATTATGTGAATTGTTTCAAAATAAAGTCGAAAAAGAACATTTTTTAACACAAATGCTCCGCTCAAAACCTTTGTTTACTTTTTGCAAATTGACAAGTTGTTTAGAATAGGGATGGCGTGTAAATACATGTAAAAATGGACTACCAACACAACCAGAAATTCATTACGCAAAATCTGGCTTATCACCATTCCTGTTTGCTCTATATTCTAAGGATGAAACGCATGTATTGTTGACCGTTTATTTATTAAACGTGTCCATGCAGCGAGCTTGTGTTAAGCTGGTTCTTATAGTCAAAATACTCAACTAAGTCCTAACATTCTAAAATATTTGCAGTGTTCTTATGTAAAACTGACAGAAGTTTGATTTGAATAGCCGCTCTGCCCTAAACATACAGAAAAATGATGTTCTGATAATCTTAAGCTTGCTTTCTTATCTTCCGAAACGAAATAAAATTTTTATACCTTTCCTAACAACATTTTTTAAAAAAATTTATCTTAAACAAATGGCTACGAGTCCTGAAACACAAATTTTCAGCTAAGTAATAATTGTATATGTTGCTGTGCCGTGGGCTGATCAAATCGAATAAGTCTACCTAGAGATTCAGACTCCATCTGCACATACACTGTTGCAACTATTACTCAGCTGAGAGCTATTGAGCGTTAAATGGTAAGGTTACTTTTAAATATTGTTAAGTTAAGTTAGTATGTGTAGACTTTGGGAAGGTAATGAACCAACTTTTAAATTACTAGCAGACTATTTTCTTGTATGGATAGTAGTTTAGGCTCTATATCTTTTATAAAGTCAGTGTTTTCTTTTTTCATAAGGATCAATATAAAGCATTTTAGAGAATGGACTCGCACGCACACATATGGATTTCTGTTTCATGGCTTGGGAAATATTCTCGATGATTTTGGTGTTAGACATTTTGATTGTACTGAAAAAATATTCAGAATGTAAATTTCTATGAAATTGGTTACAATCATTTTTGCTGTCTGACGAACCGTTCTAGAAGTATGTAGATGCGAAAAATCATTTTAACAATCAAACTTGAACAGATATCATACAAATATTCATATGGGAATTTATCTAGGGCATCGTAAGAATTTTCCTTATACCAACTTTTGCTTTTTCCCCTTTCTCTTTTTATACTCTAGAACAGTGTTTACCAACCTTTTTTGTGCTATGCCCAACCTAATCCTTTCTAAAATTCTTACGCCCCCCCCCCCCCCCCTCTTCTCTAACATATACATAATTTTTAATTGAAATGCTCACTAAAGAAACTTAAATGGTAGGTATTAGGAAGAAATCACTATGAAATTATTGAGTATACACAGTAAGTAAATTTTCAAAACATATAATGGAGAACTGAAATTCAAGTACAAAATAATTTTGATGAAAGATTTTTCTATATTATTTTAATTATTAGTGAATATTTACTATTTAAATTTAGTGAGATTTTTGCGCTTGATGCTTGCTGCAAATAGATTTTCTGTCAAGTTCCAATTTAGTTAACTTCAATCTCAAGTCTCCCCGTTTTTTTTTTTATATCTAGCCGATTTCTTTATTTTTTAGCAGCAAATAATTTATGACATTAAATTCGCATTTATGTTGGGAAACACTGCTCTAGAAAATGAAATCATATGGTATACTACGTTTTTTATTTCGTTTGTAGCTCACAGAAATAATGCTGGTAGAGCAAAATCAGTTGGACACCCACGAATAATAATAATTTTGCATGTCCGTCTGTATCTGTATGTCTGTCCTCAACGATTATAAAAATGGACTAAATCGGTATTGCAATACGAAACTTTTTCTTTTCACTATATATTTGAACACTGCCTGAGAACGTGTCAACGTAGAGAGCTGAAATTTTGAACACTGTGTTTTCATAGAAATTCAATGATAGAGGTCACACCAATTGCCCATATAAATACTTTTTGTAAAAAGTAAGTGTGAATTATATGGTGGCAAGATTTCTCATTGCACTTTTCAAATTGGGTGATTGTTCCCCCTTTTTGCCTGGCGGCATATGGATAAACCAAGAAGAAATTATACGAAGAAGATTTCTCGTCTAACAGACTGAAATTTATTGAAAATAAATCGCTGGGTCGAAAAGTTCAATCATTCTTTTGCACTTAAATGCATTTTTGTAAATTAATTAAATTAATTATTTTCAATAAATTTCTAGTCTGTTAGACGAGAAATCTTCTTCATATAATTTCATAGAAATAGTAAATGAAATTTCAAAAATAGGTTAAATCGGGTAACCCCTTTTTGGTGTTGACATATTAAAATTTAGGTTCTCTACTTATACTGTGATAACGATCAGTTCTAGATGTTTCTATTGTACTGAAAGGTTCTTCAAAATATGAAACTGGTCATAATAATTTTTACAGTCCGGCGAACTGTTCTAAAACTATAGACAAATTCTAGCTTTTTTACTTATTTCCTTGTGAATTTTTGTGATTTTTTTGTTTTTCTATCAGATTCGTAAAGTGCGGGTTATAGGGTTGTTACCCACCATAAATCATAATATGAAAGTATCTCGGGATTTTTATAAATTCATGTTTATTTGGCCTATTCCAATGGATGATGAATGCTTAGCAGAGTCTTCCTAAAGTTGGTATTCCCTGTGGTCATCCAGCTATGAAGCTTGATGTTGGATTGCTTCTCTGTTTGAGACTGTGTATTGATTATAGTGAATCCACGGCTCAGGGCGGAGCTCGGAGGGCTGAGCGCTAAGTATGTTTAAGTCTGACAGTTTGTTCTTGAGATTGCTTATAGTGAACCCACGACCCACGGCGAAGGCCGGAGGGCTGAGCGCTAGATATGTTTAAGAGTTGGAATTACTTCATTGCTTATAGTTAACCACGGCCCAGAGTGTCTATGTTCTTCGAAAAGTAGTAGTACGCTTTCCTTGATATCTCGGTCATTTCTTAACTAATTTTAATCAGTCATAGGTCTATTTAATATAAAAGAGATTGGACTATGTACTGATGCATGTAGTTCACCACCCCTACTCCTTCGCAATGCTTGTGGAGGGGGGATGACAAATGATATACCTACACAGTTACTTCGACATCTCGGCTATCTTTAATCGGATTGTCTTGATTCTTTTTTTACAAACGCATATGCACACACACACACACACGCAGTGAACAACTTAATTACGGAATCGCGCGATGATAGCTTAAATATTATGCACTATATAATGCATTTACATCTCTATTACGCCATCCCTGCCAACCCCCACCCCCTCCCATCTGTGCACCTACCCTCATGCCGGGCAGCGACGGCCGGCTCCCCCTAGCGTAGCGAATAATTCTTCTTTGATTTATTTATTCGCGAGCGAAAAATATTTTTTACTTTCGATAAATAAAAATTAAGCTCTCTTTCTTTCGTCACTCATAAAAGAAATTTTCATATACGATGTATTATCTCTCTCATAATACTTATCTGGAGAAAATGCAACCTTAAATTGTGGGGGAAATAAAAATTCGGAAAATGCTCGTTTGTCAAGAACTATCGAACAAAAGGGTTTCGGGTTCGGTATTTTGGAGGAAATAGAATTTTCGAATTTTTCAGTTGCTGCCGGCAGATGGAATCAAAGTCAGTATCTATTCTAATTTCCACAAATTATCGTTTTTATTTCACAACTACAAACCGATTAGGTGAAACTTAGTTTAGAAAATCTACTAATAAAATAACCTACAGGTGTCTTTACATTAAGGGATCGGAAAAATAAACCTCTCGGTCGCTTCCTGAGCCCCTTCTGAGCACTAAGGAACTGCTTCTTTTGAAGGTCTCGAATTTTCAATTTTTATCTGCTAATTAATCATAATTTCATAAACAATAAAACTCATTTATTTATTTACAACCCAACAAAATTGTGCCGCTTTTACAAAATTAACAAAAAAACAGCATACAAATTTATAATTGGTGACCATTATAAATCTAGACATGTATGAAACTGACAGAAAATTTACAATATAATCTTCCTACAAGTATGCCGTAAAGTTTCCCTACTTGCAATTTTAATGCAGTTTCAGTGAAATTCTTACCTGAATAAATACTTTATCATATTTAAAACATTTCTGATGAGCGAAACAATTTCTTTTTGTCCATTTTTTGTTAAAATTTGCAATTTTCTTAAATACGGAAACCAAAAAATGTAAAATGTAAAATGCAATTTGAAATTTGGTATGCTTATCCAACTATTATGAGAAGTAAATCTTGCACAGACGGCAGACAGAATTTGCTCGGACCGTCTACCTACAGTTACCAATAATGCACACGAGTTCTGAAGAAATATGGTCGTTTTCAATTCTAAGAAATAAATCATTTCTCTCCTACATTGAAAACAATTTATAAAGACCTGAGACAAAAATCCGCGCTGATATAGCTAGACTTACGCTCATAAAAATGTTTAGCTAACAAATCAATCCAACTTCCACGAAACCGGGACTGCCCAGACCCAGACACAACTTATTCGAATCGTCTTCAGCCTAGTGCTGGGAAATCGAAACGGAACATTGATGTTGACATCGCCAACAACCCTCTATGCAATATATAACCAACCTAGTTAATATTTAAATATTGAACTTATTTTTGTAACTAAATAATTAACAGAACTAGAGGAAGTACTGGGTTTCTAATAAATGCTATGATAATTGTTGAACTCTAGACAGCTTTCTAAAACTTTTATTCTGGCTATATAGGATTCCCCTCTTGGGATCAAGCAAAATACCCATATGTGATATTTTGATGAAAACTTTGCAAACTGCTACAGATAGCGTGTATACAAGGAGTGATTTGTTTTCTGTCAACGTCCTTATACATACATACATTGACACTACTGAAATTGCTTGCAATAACATTAGATGACTTTTCTATAGTTTTGACGTTCTGGGGGTGATTCTGATCTTTTGTCGTACTTTAATGTCAAAATATACGCCTAAATGAAATGAACTTTTCTACTGAGTTTTTAGTGTTTTTATTTAGTTCAGCAAGCCTTGCATTACATAGAATGAACTGAAAACGACATTTCACATTACAAATTCAAAACATTATTTCGAATTTCAGCACTTGTATTGCTCTAATTAGGTGTAGAATATCCATGTACCGCAGTATAAAATTTTTGTCACAACCTCGGGAGCAGTTGACTAATTTGTCGTACTTTTAGGCGTGTATTCTGACATTAATTCATTGGAAATTCATTTTAGTTTATTTTATGGTTGATGAAAAGGATAAATCAAAATGAATATGGTGAATATAAAAGCACGACTAATTTGAGGTGAAATGTCAAAATATGTGACTAAAATATACGCCTAAGCTACGACAAAGAGATCAGAATCACCCCCCTGGTTTAAGTACCGTATTCCCCTAAACTTTTACTTAATAAAGTCTATACGAAATCCTTCTTAGTTCACCTGGATATTCCAAATAAATATATAGATATGTAGTAGATATAGGTGGCAATATGTAATCCTTTCTCTGTCCCTCATACCTAGATACAGATGGAAGCAATAATTTTGAATATAAAGGGTTTTCCAATAAGAGGTGTTATTTCGATATTCAAAGAAAAATGCCATTTTTTTAGACAAATGATCGGATCTTTATTTCATTATAAAGAGGCAGGTATGCCGTTTATAATGGAAAATAACATCAGCCAAATGACCACCACGACCACGCCTACAGGACCATATCCTTTTCATGAAATTTTCCATAACCAAATCGCAAAGTGGCTGCCCTATGTCCTCGATAGCCTCACGAATTCCATCTTTGAGGTCTTGAATCGACGCTGAGCTGTTGGCGTAGACCTTCTCAAAGGAAGAAGTCGCAAGGTGTTAAGTCACAAGATCTCGGTGGCCAATTGTGATCACCTCTTCGAGAGATAAGAAAGTAAACGTTGTCCAGATCAATACCATCCAATTCCGGCCATAAAAAATCATTAATCATTTGTCGATAGCGCAATCCATTCACCGTAACTGTTGCTCCAGCCTCATTTTCGAAAAAGTAAGGTCCAATGACCCCGCGGGACCATAAACCGCACCAAACAGTCACACGTTGAGGATAGAGAGGCTTTTCAACAATAACTCTTGGGTTTTCCGAGCCCCAGATGCGACAATTTTGCTTGTTGACGAAGCCATCGAGGTGGAAATGGGCCTCATCACTCAAGATGAGTTTTCGATGGAATTCCGGATCATTTTCATGTATTTCAAGGACCCAATCAGCATAGACTCGACGTTGTTGATGATCGGCCGGCTTGAGTTCTTGTGTTAACTGAACTTTATAAGCCTTAAGACCCAAATCTTTATGCAAAATACGGTGTAATGACGTTTGTGGAATGCCTAATTCCAAAGAACGACGAGGAATGGACAAACCTGGGTTTTCTTCAATACTTTCGGCTACAGCAGCAATATTCTCGGCTGTTCTAGAGCGACATGCACGGGTTTTATTTTTCAAATCACTAACTTGTAACTGTATTGCAATCCGACAAGGTGCTTCACGATGACCCAAAATGTTCGAGTTTTACGAACCGTCTCTGCCACATTTTCACCATTTTTATAGTGAATTTTAATAATTTCAATGCGTTGTTGAATCAATTTTTATTAATGGCGTAGTTTCTACTTGTCAAATGTCAAAAAATTACAGCTCCAAAAGTAACATCTGCCGAAATAGCTGGCTAATTAAAATAACACCTCTTATTGGAAAAAATATTTGAAATTTATTGAACTTGAAATATGAATTTTAAAGCGGAAAATGAAACTTGAAATTGAGTTATTTATCACACCCCTACCTAAAAAATTGGTCTCACATGAAATGGAAAATGAAGCAATCCATGTTATACTTCATATTTTTTTTAGGCAGGGGGACAGGAAACCATATCCCAAGCACGGGGCCATAGTGGCCCATTGTGTTGTCCTGCTAGAAGCCCATTCACCAAAACCTTCCTGTCCTCTTAATGAAGCGCATCAGGTCTTGGTGAGGAAGGTTTTTCACCTCATCCACAAATAGAATGGCAGACCCTAGAGTATCCAGTCTACTCCGGGCGAAGGCCGGACAAGTACACAAAAAATGTTCGATTTTCTCGGGCTCTCCCTCCAGGCAGGACAGTCACTAAGGGCTGTCAACAACTCCCATCCTAGTAAGATGAGCTTGAAGGGATCTGTGGCCGGTGACGATGCCAACCACAGTTCTACATTGTTTCCTTCCGAGGCCCATGAGAAAATCTGAGATATTCTTATTGGGCCCATCAAGAAACAGTTTTGTACACCTACAAGTACTCAGATTCGCCCATCTCTGCCGATGCTTTCTATGGACATCCGCTTTGATGAGAAACCCGATACTCGAGGTGGCAACGCCTACGGTGGGTTCCGGTCCGAGGAACGGGGAATCAAAACCAGCCCTAGCTAAAAGGTCAGCCCGTTCATTCCCCATGATCCCCATTTGACTAGGAACCCACAGAAGAGACACCTTGTTGTGGATACACAACTTATCTACAGACGACCTGCAATCCCCCACTAACTTAGATTATACTTCATATTAGTTCTACGTAAGTCTACTTACGTACAATTGGTCATAAAGACCACGGTCTAAACCAACCGCAATAAGATACCGAACTAAAGTATGACTGGCTTTTGGCAATGCTGCTTGTTGAGAACACCTCATATTAATTCTTTCCACGTAAGTCGACTTACATAAAGCAGTCCTAAGTTGCACGGTCTAAAGCTAAACTAGCTCAGTGGCATCCATGTAGCATGTAATTTCCGAACATCGATGTCATCCGATGTTGGAATGTGACGGCATCGATGTGAAAATATCCAACAATGTAAACGAAACATCAGTAAACATCGCCCACTACTTCATCCACCAATAATTCACACGAATTCTGAAGAAATATGGTCGACTTAAATTCTAAGAACAGTTGTTCATGTAACGAAATCATTAAGGAAATCATCAGTGCCTATGTCCACAACAGTTTCATCAATCCAGAAATTACCAACTGGAACCGTAGTAGTAGCAGAAGAAATTTCTGGAATAGAGCTGATATCCCCAGTGAAAATTCAGTAGCGGCCATATCAACCCGCACGGTTAGTAGTACAAATTCTAATTTAACTAGTATTAGTAGTGTAGCTTCTTAAATCATCTTAGAAATAAGAGTTCCAAGAACACTATTGGTGCTATAAATAGTAGTTTAGAGTTTCTCTGTCTACAGCTGAGGAACAAGTCATCAATCAGACTGCAACAGTTGCTAAATCATAGAACTAGTCACGACAAAATGTTTTAAGCTCATTTAAATTTTTATCCAGATGTGTTTAGTGAAAGTCATGAACGAATAAGTCGAGCTCTATGAAGCCCAATCTGGGCGATATACATTTCGCAATATTTTTAAGAAGGTTTTATGTGGAACATACAAATGTTACAAGATTTTGATGTGTATGCACGAGAATTGAATATACATATTGCAAAAGTTGTTCATGAAGACGTTATTTTGAGAACTAGTTGGATAATTATTCATTTGAAATTGTTTTTAATTAGTTTATTACGATAAGTTATATACATGAACTTTAATTTTCTCAAGATTTGTGCATGCTTCATTCGAAATTGAAATTGATGATTTTTTTTTTTTTAAATGTTAAGAATTTACGGAAATTTGGGTCATACCTGCCGCTAATATATTAAAGATTTTTATTCTGAAACCGTCGCTTACATTGAAAAGCTGGGCGATATATCAATATATCAGTGGTAGCAGCAAAAAAAGAGAAAAAAACAAAGATTTATTTACATTAATTAATAATAATACGGACATGAAGCATAGAAAGGAAAATCTAACAATGAATAGGTTAGAATAATAATGATGGCAATATTGTAAACTTTTGCAAGTGCATATACTTAAAAATTGAATTGTTGTAGAAAGTTGTAAAGTATTAAAATCAGAAGCAAGAAAGGTAGTATAGGATTCTGGATATATAACGTAAAAATGAAGTGCTGAACGCTTTTATTTCTCCTACCATTTTCCTGGAGCCCTCTCACATGAAGGTCGTCTAGGTCCACTACGCTCTCTCTTTTCAGGTCTACAAGGGATACTGTTCAATATCGCCCACAGTATCGCAGGGTGGTTGGGACAACGGCGATGGAAGGCAGAACATCTGCGCCTTCCCACGGGATATAGGTAAGTGATGTAGGGGTCCCTTCAGAACCGAATGTGTGCCGGCGTTTTTGGTTTAAAGGCAAGAGATTTTTTTGTATATGGCAGGCGGCAGCGGCAGGTTTTTCGTGGAACCTCCACACACTCTCCGCCAATAGCCGAGGCGAGCTAGCGTGCCGCCCTGCAGTCAACGCTGTCCGCCGAGTAATCTGTCAGCTCATGCTGGCAGTCGGGACTTAACGTCCAGTCGTCAATCACTCCTCAATATAGTTCCATAACAGCAGAAAGTGGGCCACTTCTATATAATGTTCTTTTTCGGTCTATACACCAAGTCCCAACTGAGAGAGAACTGTAAACAACAAATAAATAAGTGGGTTCGTCGAAATAAGGGTTTTTAAATTAATTATTTGGGTTAATTAGTGATAAAAAGTGTTTTAGCAAAGGCAATAAATTCATAGATACTCAACAGAAATTTGAAATGTTTTATTAAAATCACTTTTCAACATCCCGCCAATGGTTTTTTCAATGTTGGCACCGACGTAAGACGTATTTTTGACACACAAAAGTGTATCCGCATGAAATAGCATATCGAGCAGTCCATATTATATATGCCAGTGTGTAAAACTGAGAAAAGTTTGGTCTGAATGACTCCTACTGCAGTTTGCACCCCAAACTGCTATTGTATTAAAAAAATAACTGTTTGTCAAAAAGTATACTAAAAAATGGCACATCATCCACACCGCTTAAAGGTTTAAACACAATTCCGACGACAGAGCGACAGAACGACAGACGACAGTGAAAATTTCGCTGCGAAACAGGCAGTCGAAAAGCTTGGAACACAATTGCAACGACAAGCGATGAGCGACGATTGTGAAAGAAGAAGTTATTGAAATTTCATTTGTTAAATGTTTCGAGCGTTTTGAAAGGAGATTTTTATCAAGAATATTTTATATTATATTGAAAAAAATGCAATGAACCAAAGTGTGGAAAAAAACTGAAAATGAGAAAATTAAGTAAATTAAACTCTTTAAAATATCCATCCAACCCACGTCTTTTTTGTCCACTTGTCTTGCCTGTCTGGTAAATTATAAATTATTTTATGTATTTCGCATTTCCTCGATCAATTGTTCCTCAAAGTCCATTATTTTAAAATTACCGCGGCGTGCTACCACCTAAAAAAGACAAAAGTGAATGCCACAACCATTTCATTCGATTAATTTTGTTGGTAGGACTGCAGCGACGACGGCAAAATTAGAAACTGATCAATCCCGGCGATAATGTCGTCGATCGCTCAACGTCGGTCGTCGCAATTTGGTGCATTGGCATAAGATGCTGTGTTTTTAGAAGTTTGACAGCGATATATCGTCGTCGTTTGTCGTCTGTCGTCGGAATTGTGTTTAAGCCTTAAGGCTTAAACACAATTCCGACGATAGAGCGACAGAACGACAGACGACAGCGAATATTTCGTTGCGAAACAGGCATTTGAAAAATTGGGAACACAATTGCAACGACAGGCGATGAGCGACGATTGTGAAAGAAGAAGATATTGAAATTTTATTTGTTAAATGTTTCGAGCGTTTCAAAAGGAGATTTTTATCAAGAATATTTTATATTATATTGAAAGAAATGCAATGAACCAAAGTGTGGAAAAAAACTGAAAATGCGGAAATTAAATAAATTAAATGCTTTAAAATATCCATCCAACCCTTGTCTTTTTTGTCCACTTGTCTTGCCTATCTTGTAAACTATAAATTATTTTATGCATTTCGCATTTCCTCGATCTATTTTTCCTCTAAGCTCATTATTTTAAAATTACCGCGGCGTGCTACCACCTAAAGAATACAAAAGTGAATGCCCAACCATTTCATTCGATTAACCCTTGTGTCAATACCTACATACCTGGGTATATTTGCAATTTTGAAAATGAAAATACTTTATCTAATCTTCGAAATTTTTTACCCATCACTTTACTAATCCTCAAAGGCTCTATTTGTAGCTAATATATGCTATAAAATTTTGAAAACTATTCTATGGTTCGTCAGAAGATAGACCTGAATTAGAAATATACGTTACCAAGCTCAAAGCATACCCAGATATCTAATACAATTTTTAGGAATGGGGATTGAAAGCAATAAAAAAATAGAGTTAATTTTTAAAAAACTTTATAGAATTTATTATGACAAACATTTTTTACATCTGGGAAATTCTGTAGAATGCTCTGAACGTGCAGGCTTACAGCATGTTGAGCAACATTTTCGCGTGGGTCACCGCTTACCCTCCTCGTTGCAAATACTGCAGTTACTTTTCAGTCTGTCAGTTTGATGCCGTGCTGCTGGCCCACTTGACGTGGATGTAGATCGGATTAGTATTTGGTGTCCCATCATGCATTCGATAGCGTATCTGATCCCGAAGTTCCTCATAATGTGTGAATTCGCTGCTATGATTTATACATGCTGGCATGGTGATGGCTTCACCAAGATCTTGCAGAAATGCACGTCTCTTATTTGTCTTTTGGTTAGAATTGCGGGTATCGTATATAATGAAGGCTGCCAGAGCAGCCACATCCAAAATATTATAAAAAAATGCTAGGGTTCATCGCAACGTACGTCTCTTGGTGGTGTAATGACCTACCATCTTATCCATATTTTCTCGCCCCCCCCCCCCTGCATTTGTTGTAAAACAATATGATTTCAGGCTTTTGGAGGACACCACTAACACTTGTATCGTAATGCACTGTTGAAAGCAAAATTACAGATTTCCTATTTTTTTATACATAAGAGCAAATCGTGGTTTTGTCACAAATCCGAACTCGGCAGAAAGCAGTGTACGCGAGGGTATAGCTTGAAATTCTGAAGAAAGTTCCAGTATGAGGTATGCTTTAGAAAAAGAACGAAATTTACACTTATTATGAACAAATTCTCCTTGAAATACTCGAAAAAAATGCATTTCTATCATCAACAATTATCCTACCTCCAAGTTTTGTAAGCCATATGCAGCATACCCACCTTTCGGAACAGGCCTAATCATAAAAATTAAATTCTTAAGAACTGTTTGACTAAATATTTTCCTTATATATAAAGCAAAAAAATGAAACAGTTCCACAGAAATATACGTAAATATGGTTACATACCCGGGTATGTTATGGGTTCATTTACGTCATTTATTTTATCCATTGACACAAGGGTTAATTTTTTTGGTAGGACTGCAGCGACGACGGCAAAATTAGAAATTAATCAATCCGGACGATAATATCGTCGATCGCTCGCTGTGGTTTTAGAAGTTTGACAGCGATATATCGTCGTCGTTTGTCGTCTGTCGTCGCAATTGTGTTTAAGCCTTAATGTGGAAATCTTCCTAGTACTTCAGTACTGCGGTGGCTAAGCGACATACGGCACTGGATATTTTTATTTTGCTCAATTTAATTTGTAAGATGATGGCCGCCCCCCCCCCCCCTAATTTCAATTACAGATCCGCCCCTGGTATTCAACGTCTTTACTACTGTACTAGCAGTAATATCCTTTATAGGATAGATTTCAGGCCACCTAGTAAATCTGTCGATGACAGTTAATAAATGAGTAAATCCTGCTGAAGGTGGTAATGGGCCAACTAAATCCACGTGATTATTTTCAAATCTGGCTTTTGGAATTTGGAACTGACCAATTTCTGACTATGTTTGTAAATTTTTGATCTTTGACAATATAAACATGATTTTGTCCACAAATTTACGTTTTTATTCATGTTAGGCCAAAAGTATCTTAAAGAAATCAATTTTTAAGTTGCTCTTATATGTGATAGGATGGGGTATGTATAAATTCAAAAATATTTCGCTTTGAAGGTTTCGGAATATATGGCCTAGAAGTTTTTGTCGATACATCACACCAAATTTCATTTTCGGAAGAGGGTAATTCTGTTTCAATTAATTTAATTTAATTTTTTCGTAGTTCCCTGAGCGGCAATTAAACGTTTCAATTCTTCGTCATCTTTTTGGTTTTCAGCGATAATTTTACTTTTATTTAGCTCACAGAGACTGTCATCGTTAATATTTGTGATAAGGAATCCGCAACAACGTTAGATTTTCTTTAATATGTCTGATATCTGAAGTGAGCTGCGTTATGAAACCCAAATTTCTGGTTTTCGGTCTTGGTCCAGATTGCAGACGTTAATGGCTTGTGGTCTGTGAAAATAATAAAATCTGGACCTTCTAGAAAATGTCTGAAGTGCTTAATAATACATTGCCAAAAGCTCTTTGTCACTCTTTGTCACAGGTTGAATATCTTGTTTAAGCTGTAGTCAATGTTTTTTTTAGAAGAATAAGGTTCCCAATTATTTTTATTGTACTTCCCCAAAACCGCTCCCGTTGCTACATCTGACGCGTCGACCGTTAAAGTAAACTTAGCATCTTCGAGTGGATGGACCTAAAGTGTGGAGTAGGAGAGAGCTACCTTAATTTTTTTAAAAGCGATCTCGCAATCCTGTGGTCAATCAAAATTTTTAGGGTTCTTTGGTTTCTTTAGTAACTTGCTTAAATTTATATGCATTGGATTTAACAATTCTGTTATATGCTGAACGAATTTAGGATAATAGTTAACCATTCCCACAAATTGTTGAATTTGCCTAACTGATTTTGGAGGAGGAACATTTTAAATTATCTTTATCCTATCTTCATATGGAAGAATTCCATCTTTAGTGATTTTATGACTCAAAAAATCTAAAGAAGTTACTACAAAAATGCATTTTGCGGGATTAATGTTTATAACGAACTTTTGTAACCGTGCAAATACTTTTTCTATATGTGATATATGTTCCTTTTACTTGCCAATAAAATATCATCTATGTACGTGAAAACTAAATCCAGGCCTTTTAACACTTGATCCATAAAACGCTGGAATGTCTACGCTGCATTTCTTAATCCAAATGGCATTCCAGTGAATTCAAATAAACAGAGAGGTGTAGTTATGGCTGTCTTATGGACATCGTCGTGGGCTACTGATATATGATGATATGCCCTGACTAAATCAGTTTTAGAAAAAATTGACGCGCCATTTAAATTCAACAAAAATGTTGAATATGCGAGATCGGATATCTATCAGGTGTAGTAATGGCATTCAGATGACTTTTTTGGGCACCATATGCAATGGAGAAGAAACTGGTAAAGAAGAAAGTCAACATAAACCTAGTTTTATCATGTGATCGAATTCTAATTTTGCAATTTTCAATTTTTGGATATCAAATATACGTGGTGTAGAAAAATGAAGTTGTCCTTTTGTAGATTTGTGATGTACAACCTTATGTTGTACGGGAGCATCGTAACAAGGTGCTTGCGTCAACGATAGAAATCTTTGCAAAATTTTACTATACTCATTGTCAAATTCGTAATGAGGTGGTGAAAGGGTACTTCCGTTTACCGTGATTTCATTTACACATATCGACGTATTCCCGTCAATCAACCATTTATATTTTAAATCAACTAATAGATTAAATTTTCTAGAAAATCTGCTCCAATAATTGATTTACTTACTCCAGCAATTATGAATGGAAAAGTTAGATCTCGTCTCAATTCGAAATCTATCTTCAATAACTTTGTACCATATGTGTTAATTGCTGATCTGTTTGCTGAGGATAATACTAAATTTGGGTTACTTTTGAATTTACTAAAATACGCATTCGGTATTACTGACAGATCCGCCCCAGTCTCGATTAAAAACTTGAATTTATTTTCTTTGTCTATAAAAGCAAAATCTTTTTGAAATATTAGTACTAGACTTAAAACATGCTGTTTTGGTTATTATTATCAACAAAAGTGCATGGAGAAATGCACTTATTTGCTTTATCTCCGAATTTAAAATAATACCAATAAAGATGTTTATTATTGTTAAGTCTTGAATGACTTTTTGAACGACTTCTTGATCGGTAATGGCTTGTTGGTGTGGGGAGAAAGTAAAACTCTTATTTATTGAAGATACATATTTATTGTAATTTTGTAACATCAAAAATTTTATCGGCTAGCTCTAACAAATCTTCTATGTTTTCCTTGCTTGATGCAACCAACGCAATGTTTATATTCGCCGGAAGTTTCCTCATCCATAGTTTCTTAATTAATTCAGTTTCAAATGTTGTAGATGTGCAATCTAGAGTCCCCATTGATCTGTAGAACTCGGAAGGTGTTTTATCTCCAATCTCCGAGGCGCACAGAAGTACTTCAATCTTTTCTCTTCCGACTCGCTAAATCCTTGTAAGAGAATTCTTTTTAGACTGTCATATTTTTCTTCAGTAGGAGGTGCTTGAAGGAAATCCAAGACGTTCATTATTACCTCTAGCGGAAGGGCCTGTACAACGTGGCCCAGTTTCGTTTTGTCGACACGAATGCCTGTAGCGCGTAATTCAGTTTCTGCCGGAATAAACCAAGCACCTGACATGATGTTCAGATGGTTGGTAGCTTGGCAGAAGCTGCTGCGATGAAACTTTGTTGTTCGTTAGAAATCCCGTCTCCTGGCAATTCTGGACAAGGAAGGAATCTTCACACAAAATAAAATTCCTTTTAAAAACTATTTCGCTCACTAACACATATGTACACTCGCGATACTTAGATGGACTAGTTATATTTTATTATTATTTTTCCGAAATAAACTCGATGCGAAAAAAAATCTATTTAATAAAAAAACAAGCAAAAAGTTAGGATTGGTTTAAAACCAGTTCTTATGATACCCTAGATGAATGCCCGTATAAAATTTCGTATGGTCACCGATTTATGCAAGTTTGATTTTTGAAGTGGTTTTTCGCATATATTTCTAGAACGGTTCGTCGGACATAAAAAATGATTATAACCAATTTTATAGGATTTCGTAATCTGAAAAAATTTTTAGTACAATGAAAATATTTAGGAGTAATCGTTTTCACAGTATACGTAAAAAACCTAATTTTTATATGGCAACACCAAGAAGGGGTTGCCCGATTTAGCCCATTTTTAAAATTTTATTTGTTATTACTATAAAAATACCTTGTAGCAAATTTCAGCTCTCCACGTCGACACGTTCTCAAGCAGTGTCCAAATATATAGTGGAAAACGAAATTTTTGGGTGGCATCCACACGAAGGAGTTGCCCGATTGGTTTCATTTTCGAATCTTACTTTTTTTTTAAGATCCGTGTACAAAATTTCAGCTTTCTAAGTGAACGCGTTCACGAGTTTTCGTGCGCACAGGCGGACATACGGACAGACAGACGGACAGACAGACGGACGGACATTCACAAATCAAAATAACTTTTAATATTATGCGTGGATATCCAATCCATTTTGCCCTACCATTATTATTTCGAGGTGTTACAAATGGAATGACAAACTTAGTATACCCTTTAGATTTCATCAAGGGTATAACTATGTAGCTTCCGCTATTCTGCTTCATTCCGCATCCATAGTAAAACTAGTGGTGTTACTTGCGTTTTGCCGTTTCCTGCATTCGTCAATCGTATGTCCGTAATTGCGGCGTATTGCGTTATCGGGGCCTTCACTCATCTTTTCACACTGTTTTGTCGATTGACGTTCAAATATTGACTTTTCGATTGTCCTAGATGACTGCAAAAATTCACAAAATGTTATTATTTTGTATTCAGATGTTGGCGAATATTTATATGTAGTAAGCTGTATTCTACCTCAATTTGCTGTTCTTCCGTATAATATTTTCCAGGCAATTCTGCTAACAGCGCTCTTAGTTGGCAAACGAAAATATCTGTCGGTGTACTATTGCTGTTTTGCTTTTTACTAAATGCTGGTGCGAACGCATTTTTCAATGGTCATTCCATGTCAAATAGGCAACGGGTCTGACATGGCCATCACCAATTTTGTTGGAATTTTAGATACTTGGAGGGTTTGTGAAAACAAAAATACGAATTAAGAATTTGCCTTCTACAGTGTGTATTTCGCGAGTTTTAAAATTTCGTAAAAATGCTGTTCTGGTATTCTTTAAAAATTCATATATATTTTTGTATTTATGTTAGGACAGTGAAATATGGTTCATTTGAATGATAGGATCTCAAGCTATCTAACAAAAATAGAATATTAACATTATACGCGAGAAAGGACATTAAGAAGAAGGATTTTATCCTTTATCCTTGAATATACTGGAAGACGTACTTTTGATTTTGTTCACTTTTTTATATTTTATACTTTATATTATCCACCAAAACATATTAAAATTTTAACTTGGGATCTTTACGGGACCAAGGAGTAAAAACTTAAAAAAGCTTCACCAAAATACATCTATAATTACTTAAGGCTGAAACACAGTGCGAGCGTACATAACTTCGACTCAGCCGGCGTTTGATAACTTTGGCGTGAACTTTAGCTTAACACAGTGCAAGCGTTTGATAACTTCGGCGTAGTGAACTTTAGCTTAACACAGTGTGAGCATTTGATAACTTCGGCGTAGCGTACTTTCGTTTTAACACAGTGTAGTGCTTTATTCTTTTATTTTCTGACTTTTAGTGTCAATTTTTTAAATCAATTCATATATTTTTTCTATATTTTTATAATCCCGTCATTTTAAGTTATAAATTAACTCCGCATCTCGCACCAAACTAATCAACTTTTCTTTCAACATTTTTATTTTATTTATTTATTAAATCAGTTCAACTTATTGAAATTTCCCCAGTTTTGAAGTTCACTACATTCAAATCAGCTGAAAAACATGTTATCAAATGTTAAAAGTTGCGCTGGAGTAGAAACTATTTCTACCCCAGCGTTTTCTCAGCGCAGTGGGCGCAGCTGACTTCACCATTGGAACATGCCCAACTTCTTCTCATACATTCTACAGGAAAGCTCAAACAAACGCCGGCTGCGCTCGCGCTCGCACTGTGTTTTAAAGTTGCGCTGGAGTATAAACTAGAGCAACCCCAGCGCAGTGGGTGCAACCGACTTCACCATTAGAACTTGCCCAACTTCTTCTCATGTATTCTACAGGAAAGCTCAAACGCCGGCTGCGCTCACGCTCGCACTGTGTTTCAGCCTTTACAAACAAAAAAGCTTGTTTTTTACAGGGTGTCCCGTATGTGGTCTTGCATCTGAAGCCTATGGAGTGGCCATGCTTAGACCACTGACTTATAACAATGGACTGAGCGATTTGCTATTTAATGTGGCACAAATATTGTGTTTATGTATATCACCGTTAGAGCACTCTTTAAAACTTTTACTACATAAAACACATGTAAAACTCAACCAATCAGATGAAATTTTACATCCGAAAATCGAATTAAATTAAAAAAAAAAATATTTTTTTGTGTGCAAGTGATATTTTAATCGCTTATAAAGAATTAAACTCATTCCGACTTTAATTTTCAATAGTTATTCTTAACTGAATCCTGCGTATGGGCAAGGGAGACGGAGCATGGTAAGCATTATCTTTACCTTATTCTTTCTGCCGTGATTGCATCTGCAGCCAACATAAAAACATCAAATGGCATAAGAAAACGTTTAGTAAGAAATATTTTGTATTGGTAGCTCCAACTCTGCCATTGGGCTAAAGAGAAAACTGTAAAACTTGTGCCATTATTTCCTAAAGTACTATGTTTCCATGAGCCAGAATTGAGTTAGGATTGAGTTAGCGTTAAGTTTTGCTGGCTGAGCTAACTCGATGCTGTTTCCATGAAGGGCTTGAATTGAGTTGACATATAATATATTTCATACAAAGTTTCTGGATTTGTATTGAATAAGCCACCCATCCGCACTACTCTAACTAATACTTACACAAAACCCAACTCAACCCGACTGGTTTCGTGGAGTTAATATGGATTGAACGAAACTCAACTCAATTCTCGTTTCCATGAGCGCTAATTCGGATCCAATTCGGATTGAACTCTGCATGGAAACATAGTATAGGAAAATGGCAATATGCTCAGTCCATTGTTATAAGTCAGTGGCTTACCCGGGGTTTACACGAGATAGTACAGCTTGCATGCAAGCCTCTCTTCCAATGCGATTTTTAACTTGACAGCATAAGGCAGTTCGGTTGATGTCTTATCATCTTGCATGCAAGTTCATTTAAAAAATTGCATTGAGGCGTAAAGTCATGCGTATATTGGAAAATTATAGCAATAAAGGAAGTAGCAGAATGATAAATACCAAAGAAAAAGTTAAGATAAAGGTGTTGGTAAATGATGTAATGCAAATGATCCCAGAAAATCTCATTTTTCCAGAATAAATTTATTAAATTCTCTCAAGCATTTCTTTTCCGCCATCTTGAAAACTGCATAATGTCAAATTACTATCAGCTCAGCTGCCATGGTTTTTCATCATACAAGTTCGGTGAATGCTGTACTGCCAGCATGGCAGTAGAGGTTACACGTGCAAGAAGTATGGCAGTGCAGCTTGCTTCGTCTGAATGGTGCAAATTTTCTGGAAAAAATCTGTATTTTTACGAAATTTTTTCTTGGAAAAAAACGTGATTTTTCTTCTTCTCAGAATCGGACTTGGATTATTATTACCCACGAGTTGAACGTCAATGTGGCGGAACTGGCTCAATAAATCACTACTTTGACTTTAATTCTATAGTTTATTGTAAGTTTACATAATTATTCCTTAATGATAAGACCGGTAAAGACCCTTGAGGTGCGTGTCCAGTGCAAGCCATTGAAGGAAAGACTTACTACTGGCCACGAACCCTTTTATACTTTTGGATGATACACTTCTCGGTATATGAAAATGTGGTGAGTTGTGTTGTGATACGGCGTTGCCAGGTATAGAGTTTTGGCTGCTACAATACGTATTTAATTTGCATCACAATTATGGTGAAAAATATATGTTTAGAATTTTAACTTTTTTAAGTGCTTGACTTCGAGTATTGTAGTAGTGTTGTGCTAGAAAGAGCAGTAAAAGCCTTTTTTGAATGCTCTAAAAGTGAAAATATTGCATGAAAGCTGCTCAATATATTGAAAATATAGAGATAGAGTGATACTCTCCTATTTTCGGGAAATATTCAACAGTTAACCAAAATTATCTAAGTCACAAATAAGATTCTTCTCCAAACAGCTAAATCGAGTACTAAGTATAATACTAAATAATATACTTGCAGTCTTCGATAGTTTTGACTCCTTTGTTACTGGAACTGAAGTGATACTGAGTGTGATTCACGACATCCTACTAGAAAATTATACAATTCCATTTGCTATAGTGTCTCAAATAAATAAACAAAAATTATTTTATAATAAAACAATAGCTCAGATCATTATGGATGCTCTAAGGTGCAGTATGGGTAGTTGTGAATAAACAGTCTACGAATAAAAAGGAAAAGGAAAATATAACAAATATAGATTAATTGTGTGCCTTTTGTCGTCAACACCTTCTTCCAGTCTTGTCTTCAATAATTTTTTTTTTCAACCGAACCGAAGAAAAGAGGTTATCAATTCGACTGATTTTTTTAACCTCATATCTCCAGTTTAATGTCAGCCAAATTGAGCTACTCAGTTTCCCCAACACTCTCGACGTTGATCTCCCTTTTGGTAATAATCTGTCTTTCTTTTGGTAATAATCTGTCTGACTTACACATACTTTGTTCCTATATTCCTCCAGACTCCATAAAATAAATATCGTTGATGACCACGGTCAGAGTATTTACGACCTACTCATTTAAACATCTAATTTCATCCATGGTAAGATGGAATCTTTTGACGAATTACTACTTATTGGTGATTTTAACTTACCCAATACACAATGAGTACTAAATGAAGATGACAATGACTATCTTCCTCTTAATAACTTGACAACAAGGGACACTATTTCATCTCTTGGTCTCAGCCAAATCAGTATAATGTTAAGCATGACATGTGTAGGCAGTTAGACCTGGTATTTTCCACTAACGTCGGTAACTTATTAGTTGAACCTAGCCCAGTTATAATACCTACTCTTGACAAATACCACCCCCTCTGGTAATTACATATTGCTATAACACCGAAAACCTCACATATTGTGACGGAACGTAATACTTTCTCAATTTTAGAAAGGCTGACTTTTCGGAAATTTCCAGTAGATTTACCTCTATTGATTTCAACACATTGCTGTCTTACAATAGTGTTGATGAAGACGTTTCTAAGTTTTCCACAATTCATTTCAATTTATTTTCTTGTCATGCTCCCCGCGAGCGTCAGTGGCTCTCTAAAATATCTCCGCCATGGCTCAATAACAAAAATTTGTTAAAAATAGAATGAAATTGAGGAAAAATTATATGAGGAACGAAAACATTATAAGTCACAACAATTTCCTCACATTCTATAATGAGTTCAAAGAACTTTCCTGTACACTGATAATGATGATTCGTCTGAAATTTGTAATATGTTTGCTTCACATTTTGACAATGCACTTGCCTCGTCAAATTTGATATTAATGGTCTTCCAACTGACTTCACAACGGGTCTTGATGAGATCCCTCCAGCCTTTTTAAGTCATGCTGCCTTTCCCTGGCAGCCCCGTTGAGAATTATTTTCCAAAAATCGCTCGATAGTTGTATGGAAGAATTTTTTTAAAAATGTTGTAAACGTGAAATTTCATCTATCATTTACTTTCAGCTATCAATTTCCTACAAGAATTGAAACTAACATGGGAAGGTCTACAACCACTTGTTGGAATTTGTCTCGGATACCATTGTCGAGTTACCAAGGCTAGGAGAAAAATTATATTTATACAGACTTTAACAATAGACGGAGTCTTTTTAGATAACATAGCATACCAAACATACTTCCGTCATTCCATCTCTATAGACTTGAAGATTTCGTCTGGCTTAACTCAAGAGAGTGATTGGGCCCGTTGTTGCTTATTCTATCTATGGGAGACGTTGTTTTTGTTGTGAAGCACTGCAATGTCTTGATTTATGCTGACGACGTTAAGCTTTTCACTGAAATTAAATTTATTAATGATTGTGACCTTCAAACCTTTACAGTTGTTGTAAAGCAATAACTGGGTACTCAATATCGACAAATACGAAGTTATAACTTTCCATCGGAATTAGAAACCAATCATTTATGATTGTGGATTTTCGGATTCCTCTCGATTCTCCGTGTGGGTTCTGTCTGTGACTTGGTTGTCAAATGTGACCATTTGATTTAATTTTATATCCCACATAATATACATAGTATAAAAGAGTATTTCTATGTGGGCCTTTATAAAACATTGGTCCCGTAAGTTCTCGAACCCCACAATAACCACTTCTTGAGTTCGCTAGCCACGTCTGGTCTCCATTTTACCTACTTAAATACCTCTGCTGCATGTTAACTCCAGAACATGTTCAGCGGTTTCATTGTCCTCCATACAGAAGCGACAGGTCTAATAATGGACCTTATCCATATTTTTAAGATAATATCTGAGCCTTAATTCCTGTCTGCTGAGCGTGAAGAATACTTTTGTCCTCTACTGAGAGTACCTTATAAATTTCTTGGCTTGCCTCAGCTCCGGGATATTTTCCTAGTTTCCCATTTTAATTCCTAATCTGAGCTGAGAAATAGCTTTTTAGGTATCCATAATCTGGCTCCTTCCTTAACGAGGCGGACGGCGATCTCGTTGCCATTAATGCCTTCATGATCTGGCACCCAAATAAGTGTGACTTTGTTTACTTCAGCCAGTTACTTCAATACAGTGAGACAATTCTGAACTAGCTTACACTCAAGGGTAAATGAGTTTAAGGCTTTAAGTGCTGCTTGGTTTTTTGTTTTTATCTATATTTTAGCTCCACGCACATTCTTGTGAATTATTTTGCGAGCGCAGTGTTCTATGGTGTGTATTTCTGCCTGAAGAATTGCCTTGAATTGCCGTGCTCAATTATGTGATAACGGGGCCAATATAAATTCTAAAAAAAAAAAAAAAAATTAATATCGTGCTCTCAATCTGATTTTAAAATTACTTGAAAGTCACAATTGTAATATAACACCTTACATCTGGTCAGGTAGCGTCTTCCAAATAATTCAAAAAGGATGTGATGCCGCCAACAGGATTAGCCACAACCCAAACCCACAACATGTTTTCATTAATTTTGGTTTTCTTTTATTATTCGAATAAATATATTCATAAAAACTTTTACAAAGTCTTATACCATTTCGTTTTTTTTTTCATTTTCAGAGAACTGACATAAATGGTGGTAAATCGGGAAACTCTTACATTCCCCCTGGCGAAATGACAATGAAAACCTCAATAAAAATGTACCTGACTATATTTTTAATGACAACCTGTATTTATATGGTGCTGTATCAGTATCATTTATCTAGAGCGGAAATTCTGTCGACACAGGATAATGAAATTAAGGTAGTTACAAACCATCAAAATCAGCCAGAAACAACACATGGGACTAGAAGCATAAATGTAGACCGACACAGCAAACATCCATTCAAACTGCCTAGCAGCACAGCAACTTACTCTACAATTTTCAACACAGTATTTGTAAATAATTTAATACATAAATGCTATTATGTTTGATGTTTTCAAGATTCCCTGGAGATATTTACAAGAAGTGAACTTAAACCATATAAGAAACATAAGTATAATCAAAGACAAAGGCGGAAAATACGGAAATTCTGTTCAAGCCTCAGTGTTTCTTATGACATAGAATACAAGAATTTTCTTTTCTTCAACCTCTCCGTATCTCAATAGCATATTTTACATTATTTTTATTTTTTATGTATTATATTTACAATTTGTATAGAAATTGTTTTAATATGCCCTGTGCCATTTCCAAGAATATTTATTTAAAAATATATATATCGAAGTGAAAATCAAGCATAACAGCAATAGTAGATCACAATCTACACTATAAAAAAAACTATCCTTTAAATTTATGAATATTTGGCTAATCAAGTAAAGCTGAGCAGCTGCATGTCAAGTTACAATTCTCTTTTCGGTTTACCGAGCAACTATGCAACTAATTTATCGAAAATCAAATGTTGCTCTTCTATTTAAATAGAAAAATCTCATAGAATTATTAAGAAATATTTAATTTTTATTACAAAAAGGAAAAAAGAGAAAGAGATTATACCCTTAAAATTCATTGAAGATTATTTGATCTTTAATAAATGGTAGATTAAAATATAGAACAGAAAAAACAAAATATTTTTCGCCTTGTCAGGAAGAAGAACTGCAACAGTTTTAAATAATTACCACTACTTTGAATACTTTTAGCATTGCGCATTATAGGAAAACAAACACGTTTCATGTTTAAAAAATTACATAAAATAAACAACGCTTGCGGTGACAATAATTCTAACGCCTATTTATAGGTCAAAATGCTTACTTTTTGGAAAAAGAAAGTAATTGTGAGTATTTGAACGAAATTACGAAGTGTTTCCACATTTTCCTAAACTCTATCTAATTCGCTGTGAAATAATAGTACAGCTTTCACTCAAGACGAATGTTCTTTTTAAGCTTGCAAAAACATGACTATGATTTTTTTTTTTTTGAAAAATAAAAAAGAATATTGAATATATGATTGTTTTATGAAGTCCAACAAACAAACGTCATGAAAGAAATTTAATTATTATATTAAAAAAATAAAAATAAAAAAATTACTTTCACAGCTAATTGGGTAGAGTTTAATAAAATACAGAAACTCGTCATAGTTTTGTTCAAATACTTACAATTGTTTTCGTTTTTCAAAAAGTAAGCATTTTGAACTATAAATAGGCGCTAGAATTATCGTCCCCACAAGCGTTGTGTATTTTATATAAATTTTTAAATATGAAACGTGTTTGTTTTTCCATAATGCGCAATGTTAAAAGCACGTTTGTCATACATATGCATTGTATAACGCCATGGCCTGTAGTAAAGAAGCAGTGTTCAAGCCAAAAGCGTCTAAAAATATAATAATATGATGAACTGGCACAAAACCTTCTAAAACTATTCAAGCCATGTACTGGCCTTACAAAGTATTGATATCATACGTATATACTTTATGAAAGTAGACTTAAATTTTATTTCCATAGTACTATCTTCTAAAGTATCATTCTGACAAAAATTGGCCTTCTTCGAATATTATAAACCTAGAATTTCATTTTTAACAATTTTGCACAAACACATTTTTCACCTATACTTTCTTGGAAATGAATCAGAGATCAATCAAAAATTCACAGAAACATTTTTTTGTGACTGTGGCGAGCTTGAAGAATTTCTTTATTCATTTTGGCATAGAAAACAATGCGTCTAGTAGGAATTTTCCTACCATCTATCTCCACATGCATTTCAACTTTTCACAGCATCTTATAATATCTCCCGGGGTTTTTGGCGTTTTATGTTTTATCAAAACTATCAAAAAACATTATTGGAAATATGCATGCTGCCGTCCTAAGTATAAAAAACATAACAGAAAATGCTATAAATTCAAATAATTTAAGTTTTAATTTTTTTAGTTTCAAAGTTATAATAATTGTGATTATTTAAAGTACTAAAAATAGTTTAAAATTTATTCAATTTTATTAATTTATGCCTTCAATTAATTATGAGAAATGAGTTTGATAGTTACGACTTTTATAGCTTGTAAAGTAAAGAATAATCGAAAAAGTTTCCATGGAAAAATTACTTATGTTGTTTTCTAAGCTTAACGCTCATAACTAAATGCATCAATGTTTTATTATGCTCTATAAATTTTTCCATATGAGTAGGTATTTATGTACATACGTGCAATACGCAAAAAATAAAAGCCGTAACTTCAATTTTATGCTGTAAATTTTTCATATTCGACCACTACAGGGTGTCTCCGTTTACAGAAAAGACATTATACAAGAGACGTATAGAGACGAACGAGATAAACAAAAAACGTTATTAGATTGGTGGTTGTGGGGGCTTGGGTTACTTGTTTGGGAGCTAGGAAGGGCTCATATTTTATGAATCACCCTATGACTTCTGAACGAGGTTTCCAATAGCTCGCACATTTTTCAAAGTTATGGTTCAAAAAATTCATAATTTCGAAATTTCAAATAATTTATATGAAAACGAGGACGAAAGCTGGAATTGATATAAGACCAATTCTTATGGTACCCTAGATCAGCGTTTCTTAAACTTTGGGGCTCCGTGGAGGTCACTGAAAGTTTCCGCGAAACTTACGTGCTTTTTTTTTATAATATTCCAGAAAGTAACTTAAAAAAACAATAAAAGTTAACGCCAGTACAAATTTGAAAAAATTGAATACCCAAAAAAAAATTGGAGCTGTACAGCTTATTAAAAATATCGCCAAAAACTGTGCTAGTAGCCACTGCATGATCCACAGGCAGGTACTAACTTAATTATGTGGTCAAAATTATAAACTTCATAAAATCTTGGCCACTAAATAATTGTTTATTGGGAACTGTACGTATGTACATCTCTTCTTTAACATACTGAGCTGAAATGGTTATCACAATGAAATATACATACTAATACTAGCCCGTAGATGAGGTGCACGCCTTATTTTTGAAATATAATTTGAAAGATCGATTATTTGATAGAGATTAGCTTAATATTGCTTATTTAATCGACATTTTGCAAATATTAATAACTTTAATTCAAGGCAAACAGGTAAATGTTCTTACTGCTTTCGAAAAAATTCTTGCTTTTAAAAAAAAAAAATAGAATTTTGGACAATTTGTATACGCTGCAACGAATATAATTGCTTCGCAACAATAAAAGACTTTTCAGAAGAGGAAAAGGTTGAAATTGGAGGGACAATAAATTATTGAAGAAATCATTCAACTCCTGAAAGGTTTGGGTGAAAAATTTTAATCAGTTTTTCCAAATTAACAGCATGTCAAATATTAAAATTAATTGTGGATTAAAAACCTATTTATTGTCAATACACGATGTTACACCATGTCCACAGAACAATACGAAATTTTTATTGAAATGACATCTGATTCATCATTGCAAGGAAAATTCAAATTAATGACGTCAATGTACATAATTCTGGTGTAGTTTAAAAGATGAATATCCTCAATTGTCACAAAAGGCCGTGTTGCTACAATTACCATTAGCAAGCAACTACATACAAATATGTGCAAAACGGGGATTGCAGCTTATGTATCGACAAAAAATAAATACCACAACATTGATGCTGTACCTGACATGAGACTTCAACTTTCATCCATAAGTATATCTACAATAATAAAAACAGTACCACTCAGCTCATTAATATTAAAATTTAAAAGTCCTGTTTGAAATAGGTCATTTTAAGTCGGAAGTTTTGAGTTAATTTTGGATTTTTTTTTTTTTTTAACAAATAAATAACATTTGAAATAATTGTTATTTTTGTGGCAAATTACTCATTTACAGAATGTTGCACTAAAACCATACCATTGCAACACAGCAGGGCTTCCACGAAAACAATGGACATTAGAAAGCGTTCCACTTATTACAAGGTTTAAGAAACGCTGCCCTAGATGAACGCTTGTAGGTAATTTCCTATAGTCTCCCCTCTGTGCAAGTTTGATTGTCAAAATGATCTTACCTATCTATTTCTAGAACGGTTCGTCGGAAAGTAAAAATGATTATAACAAATTTCATAGGATTTTATATTCTAAAGCATTTTTCAGTACAAATAAAACGCAGCATGCATAAAAAGGTCAATTTTTGCATGACACAAGGAGGGATTGCCCGATTTGGTCCATATTTTAAATTGTGCATACAATTCTTATGAAAATGTTGTGTACGAAATGCCAGTGAGGGCTCCGCATCAGAGCTTTGTCAAAGAACAGTCGATCGACAGAATTTAAGTATATTTAAATCTAATCCCAAATCGGCCATGATAATTGAATAATATTCAAACAGACGGACGCAAAAGTAATTTTATTTTATATTTTATATTAGAGTTGGTCTTATTAGGAAGAGTTGTCTGAAAGTTAACACAAAAACATTTTTCTCAGGAACTAACAGAAAAAGCTACTAACCCTGACAATATCAGATCAGGTAGAAGATCAGGTTCACCCCCCCCCCCTCTATTTTATTACATATACCCGACAAGATACAAAAGGAACCCAATATACCCTCGTACAAATTAAAAAAATATATATTTAACAATCGTTGACTGTCGATATAATGTGCGCGTTATGAAGACCCAATATTCCGCCATATTTCAAATTCTTACATTATCGTTGTTGTCGAGACAAATGTTTGTCACACACAGGCGGAAGGCGCACGAGCGATCTTATAATGGTTCCATTTTTCCCTTTTGTTGTACGGAACCCTAAAAACACGTCATCAGCACCAGTTTTTCACATGGAACTTTAGAAACCTAAAGTCCGCACTCTAAAAGGATCTATTATACTATATACATATATTCAAAATACAACCCTTTTTGCCTTTTTTACACCCTCTCGTCATTCAATTTTCGTATTCAATTCAAATTTCAGTATTATGCTTAAAGGTACGCAATTTTCTTTTGTGATAGGGCTTTTTAATCCATAATCATGGTATATACCTATAAAACCCCGAAATGGTTGCATTTTGGGTATGGAACCATTAACCATTAATCATACATCTACTCAGTACGTTCCTCACGAATTCACTTGTCGCGGCTCCTCACGGACAGTTTCAATTTTGCTCCGCAAGTAGCTTTATCTAGGCGGGATTCTGGCTTATGTACCTACTATTCGCTTGAGTTCAATTCGCAATCCTGCGTGTACTCGGAATTTTTTGCCTGCATTCAGAGTATGAATGTGTTAAATTGTTGTTTTATTATTTTGAAGCAGTATGCCACAATACCTTCCCAGATCCTTTCTCATGTCAATTTTCAAAGACAACCAATCTGAATACAGACGTAAATCCTTTACTTGTATAGCACTAATCAACATGGTAACAGAAACTCTGTAATGCTGGCATAAAAGTGATTCATGTCCTATTGGACCTCAAGAAAGCTTTCGACTCTGTGTATGTGCCACATAACTCGCTTATCAGAAGAAGTACTAAATATTCACCGTACACAGTTATAATTATCCTATGCCGGAGCTTGGTGAATTTATATTTATGAGTAATAATAAATGCACCGCTTTAAAGGGACAAATGTACTCTGAAAATCTACTGACCTCATTGAACACCCTTTCGGTGTTCATGGAACTCTGATTTTTTTTCTTCTGTATATAACTTTATATCATTTTCGGCGTTTTCACTTCTGCATGCGCACTTATCGCAAGTTACTTCAATGGCGGCACCCTGATTAATGGGCAAACGTCTAATCCTAGATCCGTCCTGGCTGGTATTCCTTAGGGGACCGTGTTGGTGTTGCTTCCTTTACAAATTTCGGAAACACTTGTACAGACTTAAAGAAAAACCGCAGCCAGGCCTTGAGACCTCCTCAAGCGTTATCAAAATTTCCACCTCGGGTTTTTAAATGATGCAACACACAACCAAGCCAAACAGATAGCTCCAAAGCGAGCCACAAGATTTGCTTTGCTCTTATTTGGAAACTTTGATCTATCAAGCCTAGTTCTGTCAATCGATTTTTTTAAATGTAAAAATGGCAATGAAAGCACCAAAACCGGTGTTATCTTTTTATTTTCAATTATCTGAGGCAAGGATTGAAGCGATCTGCGAGGAAGCATGAGAGAGTCCGAGCCTGAGTTGTGCTTGGAAATGTTTCTACTCTTAAATTGTCACTCCTAATTCAAACCTCCAATTGCTTTATCGTAAGCTCTTAAGAATAATCTAGATAATATTATCAGATGGTGATATATTGATATATTCCAAGACTTACCATAACAGGATTCCTCTCCTTTACACAATATTCCACCATTTCCTATCTCCGACTTGATCGAAGAAGAACTGTACTTATTCTTCTATGACAAAGTCCCCCGATATTAATAGACTGGTTTTGACAAAATTAAATTAAACATTTCAAATCACTCTATAAATTCAAATTTGTCAGTATTTCTAGTGTAATTCTTTCTTTAGTTAGTAGCCTGTAAATATATAGTATAACTTCTCATTCATGAAGTAGTTATAAAGTAAAATTCAATAAAAAATTTATGATTATGAGATGTGGCGGTTTTACACTGGAGGTGCGAAATTATCTTTGAGCATAGGTATGAAAATAGCTTTGAGAATAGGCTAAAATCTATTAACTCTTTAACGGCTACATATAGCACATAGGTAATTAATAGGTCACTTTAAAGAGAGTCCACAGTTTACAGTTTTTATAAAAGAAAAGTTATGTTATGCTCTTGACGGTGAAAAAGTATTTTGTGAAAAAGAAGCTTATTTTCTTAATCACCCTGTAACTCTGATAGGTTTATGTAGCTCCTTGCCATACAATGTATTGTTTGTCTAGGTGAGTACTATCACCTCCTGCCCTATAGACCACCATGGCGGAAACACCCTGTGTAGTGGAATAGATTAAAATACTAACATGTTTTCGGTAATATATTTATTTCATTCTACCTACAATCCTATGTTAAATCACATGACTTAACTCTAACAGGATTTGTTAATAAGTAATTTTTGAATTTGTATTTGTCGTTGTAAGAAAGTAAACGTAACAATCCCCGTTCCACCTTCAAATATTTTTTTACTTATATCCACTACCTCATCTCTTGCAGGATGTCTACAATTAATGGGGATACCCTAGGTATATAATTTGAATAACATATGCTTTTGAAGATACTTATATTGGCAACACTATTTTACATCACTATGAGCACTTTTAAACTGACACTTTAATTTATTTTCAATGGAAATAGCCAATATTTTATAAAAATATCAATCACAACATTTATGCTTACGACGGCAGGATGGATATGTACATACATATGTAATACCCTAGATACACCGGCCTCGAAACAGTGCCATCTATACGCATCCGCTATCCATGGGGTCCCTAGCCGCTGCGATAGCAGACTATCACCTCTAACCAGTCAGACAACCTAAATATTACAAGTTAGTTTAGCTGTTACAGTTTGGCTACTAAAAGTAGACCGTGGTATTTATTCGAATTTCTATAGGTACATGGCAACAAATTTTCATACAAAATACTATATAGTCATTGTCTTTGCAGCCCCAGTATTTTTTAACTTTCCGCCCTTTTTTCATGGTATACTTTCAGTAGCAAACTCAGCGTATTTGGTAATTAAAGAAAAACTTTATACTATTGGTTCATGTTAGGGCTATTGTCCACTGGAGACTTTTAGTTACGCAACGTTTTGGTCAATCTACGATGCATGATAAAGCGACGTCGTCAAAATGATATCGTTTGCTGAAGAATGCATATAAATACACGAAATATGTAAGTAGTGGTAAGCTGCCAAATTAAACAGCAGTTGACCTGTCAATTATCATAAAAGTAATTGCTTTCTCGATTTCATTGCAGAATTACATCAAAGAAAGTACTACTACAGATTTCGAAACCTGTTGTAACTTATCAAAGACCAATATGCAATCATCAATTGAACCCGAAGAGAGACTTGCTGTAACTCTAAGGTCTATAAACACTTTTATGGATATTTCTCCCCACACTTTTATCTTCAAATTGCTATCAGAGTATCTATTCCTTCCAATTTCTATTGTATAGAGATGGTGTCAGTTGTACTTATTGTATTAATGATTCTTTATTTATATCTTCCTCTCACACTATCGTTGCAGCAGCTATTTTTTCAAAAAAAGATGCGTAAGTTTCTTCTTTGTGTCTCCCGCCATTGGCGGTGACAGAAAAGTCAGCAGTATATATATGCACATTCATATAAAGGTGCGGTGATAAACCCAAAAATTGCTAGTCGAAGGAACAAAAAACTCACCTTGCCATTAGAGCCTATGGAATTGACAGTGGTGACAAAACAGATTCCTGACAAAAAGTGTCCACTGCGCGATAGTCCTAAAGTACTTTACCTATTATTCATGTTGATAACCCAAAGTATTTTAGAAAATAATTTCTTAGAGGGCCCCCACATCCTAAGTGCCTAGGGCCCCCACTTGGCTAAAGACGCCCATGCCTCGAAATCACAAGCTGAAATTATACAAAATCAATTGACTTCGATTCGACTCCTTGAAATCACTTGACATTTTTTATTGATTGTACTGACATATGTACAATTGTATATAAATAGCCTGCATATATCCTTCTCTCTATGGCACACTTTCTTCTTGATTGAAGTTGCTTTACCAGTAAGGGCCATCAGAGAAAACTGATAAAATGAAAAATAACATATACTGTTATATTTATTTCTATTCCATTTAAAATCTCACTAAGGCCTTCTTAAATGACACAGCTGAAATTAGGTAATCTAAAGAATACAAATCCGAAAAAAAACGCCAATTAAATTAAAAAAATATTTTGATTGCTTTTAGTTGTCAGCAATAGAAGTGCCATCGGTGGGGCAGGGCATGAAGGCAATTTATTCCGATTAAATTATGTGTGAATTTTAACAAGATAAACAGTCCATTTATACCTTGAAATGAGCCATCTCTAGTCTCATAAATATACATATATTTTATTTTTTAAATTCCAGAGTGAAGAAAACGTATAAAAGAAAGGTGCGAAAAATAAATCAATTGAGAGTACACAAAAATAATCATATTTATAAGTAATACAGTTTAAGTAATTTTATAAAATTTAAACCGTTTGACATCCATTGTGACTTATAAAATTAAATCTCATGCGAAATTCTGTTGTGTCACATTAATAATTCCGATACCGAAAAGATAACGCAACTTTAAAGTATCTATATAATATTTAGTTGTTAAGCTAACTTTCTTTTCTCTTTGAATGTGCTTTGAATGTTTCTTTTAATAATTTTCTTTTAACTTTCCTTAATCCTAAATTATAACCTGGGTCGAGGACGACCCCAATAAAAATTAGTTTGTCTTTGCTCCAAAATAATTTCATCGTATACTTTCGACACAAATGGAAAAGAGTGCTGAAATCGGTTTGAACCTACAGTTAAACAAAATATTATGAAGACACATACAGAAAATTTAATCCCTAAAAATGTGCTGCTTAAATTTGCTTTCAAGGATTTTGATACGCTTGTCATGCGTATTAGGTGTTATAACTTCAAAACAAATGATGTATGAAAAAATTCATGAAGTGAGAGCGCTTTGCAAAGAAAACTCAATACTAGTGTTTACAAGTGCCCTGGTAAATTAAAAAAAAATTAACGCTTACAATTACCATGTTTACATGCAGAGTTAAAAGATTGAGTCGAGATTGAGTTGAGTTTTTGAGTCGTGCTTTAGAGCACTCAGGCTTGAGGGTCCAAATATAGTTCAAGTGACAGTTCAACATAACATCTTATTTATGGTATTTTATGTGATGGAGTTATAAAAGTTTAAATAAACAAAATAACCTCACAAAAAATATACAACTTACATAACAATACTTTCGAGTAAAGAGCAAGCAAAATAAATCCCAACTATTAGCTACCAACTCGACCACTGCGTTTATAAGACACCATTTTGACTCGACTACGCCAGCCAAGCGTGACCGAGTCCAGGAGTCAAGTCGAGGAGTCGAGTCGAGCTGCGTACACATAAAGTTGAACCCGAGTTGAGCCAAGGTTCAACCCTGCATATAAACATGGTAATTATCTGATAACCACAACTTTAAAATAGGCGTAATTTTCATATTTAGACTTCTCCTTTATTTATTTTTTTCTTTATACGGTAATATAATGTTTACAATTTGCAAGTTCCAAGTGACGTATATTTACCAAATCTGCAAAATTACTCTGTTAACCCTTTCTGTACAGAATCGCTCAATGCAGAAATGCTTTGTATGACCGCAGCAAAATTAGAAGTACATGCATAACTTTTCGTAGAGGCGGATTTTTACTTGTGTGATGCTCGGGAGAAAAAGGTAGGTGAAAAATAAATTTCGTACGGGTTCGGGGGTGAGGGGTAGTACTATCTCCCACAAGGGCTGTCCAGACTGGGGCGTGTAGGATATCAAATTAAAGGGGGAGGAGAATGTAATCGAGTGGTGGGGTTATTTATTTGATCCTATAAAGTTCATACGGACGTTTTTACCGTTAAAAAAATGATTTTTTGATACTTGGGTGATATACTCCAATTCCTTCATTTTGCACATATTTTTCCCATTCTTTCTTTCGTATGCATCAGTGGTTTGTTGTGAAGGTTTTTTGTTAAGGTGGCTAATTTCCCGGACGTAACGGTTGTTCGCAAACATGAGATTAAAATAAACCCATTTTTTGCACTTAAAAAACTGTCATTTGCCAGTTTAAAAAGGACTAGTGCATTTTTTTCGAGCTATCTCCGAAACAACTTATTGACTTGGAAAACTAATTAGATATGTAGGTACGATCTCGTTCTTCAAACATGCCTAAACGTTTATATTTAAAAATTTTATAGCATCTCTTCTGTACTGGAAGACGACCAAATTGAGCTTTTTAAAAATTAAAATGTAAAAAAATTTCCACATCCATTGGACGCTACCTGATGGCAGCCCATAAAACCACATAGACCTGGTTTTTCCAGAAACAGCATTCCACATGTCTATTTTGTACAAAATTTATTTCAGCCAATTCCGTTAATTTCTTCAAATTCTATACGCGTTTAACTTCGACAAGTCTCTGACCGAATATATGCGCCCATAGGCCACAATTACCACGGGGGTTTCCTTCTTGGTAGTTTTTATACCCTAGAGGAAATCATACAGGGTATACTAAGCTTGTAATCCCGTTTGTAATGCACATACTAATAGAGTATAATATTAAAAGTTACTTTGATTTTTGCATGTCCGTCTATCCATGCTGTCCGTCCGTCCGTCCACTCGTCTGTCTGGCTGTGTGTCCTTCCTTACGATAGAGATCTTAAAATTGGCAGAAAGCCTAAAAAGAATCTAAAACAAAAGTAAATTTAAGTTCGAAAATGAGGCAACTCCTTTGTAGGGTTGCCATACAAAAATTTTGTTCTTCACTATATATTTGGGCACTGCCTGAGAACTCGTCGACATAGAGAGCTAAAATTTAGTGTGGTGTTTTCATAGCAATAGTAGAAAAAATTTCATAAAATGGACTAAACCGGGCAATTTTTTCTTGGTGTTGCCATACAAAACTTTGGGTTTTCATTTTCATTATATACTTGGACTCTGGCTCAGAACGCGTCGACGTAGAGAGCTAAAATTTTGTACGCAATGTTTTCATGAGAATATAGGAAATAAAATTAAAAAAAAAAAACCCGTCTTGGTGTGGTCATACGAAACTTTTGGTTTTCATTTTAACTTTTATTTTCATCTAGGATATAATATTCTGGTGGTCTCTTGCTTCTTAAGAATTGAATTTTAAAAATAAATTATTTAAGCGGAAATAACAGCCTTATTTGATATGAAAAAAAAAATTATGAAAACTTTTACACATCAACATTTAAAAAAATTAGAAAATTTCAACAAAAGCAAAAATCTACAACTAAATAAAGAAAAAGGCCTCGCAACCAATCATTACGAAATAGCACTTCTATGGAAATAACCAGCAAGATTTCTTCGACAATTTCTGAGGTCACCCTTACCGTTAGTCAGGCAGCGATTAAAAGTTTCACTCAAAAGATTTGCGGATATAGACTTCATTTTACATAAATTTACTTCTCTTTTTCTTTATATCTTATGTTTTCTTTATTTTGTTCCAATACTCCGATATTTGAGACACAATTAATTATTTTATAATTGAACTGAATTTTAGTTGTTTTTGGATTTTTGTTTTGGGTTTGATCTAGATTACATTTTTTAAACATTTTTACTTAAACCTAAGTAATAAATGACCTTGATTTTGAAACTTTAACGCTACCCTAACCAGATAATTTTTCTTTTTAATTATTGATGAATTTTCTTTTGTTGGAATTCTTACTTTGCTCTTTTTTGTGCTTCTTGAATTGAATATCAGTGGTCTAGGTGATAATTTGAGTCTAGATTGAATACTTTTCTGCTGGTGATTCTTGGGCAGAGCCCTTGCAGATTTGTTCTTCTCGTCCGGAGTTGTTGGAAATTAAGTCTACACTTTAGTTAGAATATTTTTGTTTATTCATTTATACTCTCGTGCATCTCCATTCTTATTTTTTTAAATGTTTCTAAAGTCTCATTTTCTTAGAGAACTGGCTCCGTCTCCTTCACTACATTATCCCTATTTGGGGAAAATTTTAGAATTAATTATCTCATTTTTCTGTGAAAAATTCCTATGTCTATTTATTTATTACATATTGTCTTATCTTTATTCTATTTCATCCATCCCTATTTAGATACTTATATAATTTTAATTTATTTCAAGTTATCCAATCTTTTTTTTTATTTATTTATTACACTTATAATTTTCTTTTTTAATTTTCGTTCTGTATTCCTAGCTAGGAGAAATAAAAAGATATAAAGTATTTTGAAAAGAATTAATGTGTTTGGCTCATCATAACCCCGTAGGTTGCACTTAGGGTCGGCTACAGTCTATCACATTACAATTGACTTAGCTACAAAATTCAAATAAGTATTTCCAAAGCTTTAATTTTTTGTACATATTCATATATAGTGCAAATATCATTCCTGATTTCAAAAATGTTCGTTAATGTTAATTTTAAAAAGATTTCAAAATAACTAAGATACGTTTAAATAAAAAATATCAACTTAACTATTCCACAATCCAACATGGCTTCAGTTGTTCAAAGATTCAAGGTTTATCCGCCTACGGCTACGAGCGTCTTTAAATTACTAAATCTTATAAACGAGCACTCTTGGTGGCTGGGGAAGGTATATGAACAATGTTTCTTCAATTCCATGCAATGGACCAGGAACATATCGTATCCAAAATAAAGAACATGTTAGTACCAAAATCGACAACCTTCACAAAGAATATTGCATTTTGAGAAAAAATTTGATAGATCATAAAAAAATTAAACCTTAAAAAGTGTTGCCAAAATGTTGCCAAAGATAGTGACAAATTGAATTTGTTTTTCGACTTTTATCTCTTACAGATATTTTTCTGAAAATGCCGAATGGTTTTTCTCCGAAACAAATTTAATTATAACGAAAACAAACGAAGTAGAAAATTCTAGTCTTAACGCAAATACATATTTAAAAATAGTTTTGAATTCGCTAACGTCATTTTAATTCATTGTAAGTGTTGGTAAAAAAAGAAAAAAATTCTTAAATAAGGTTTGTTCTACATACCTACATGCTTTTCTAAAAGTTCAAAGTGAGGGTTTTTCAAAAAGTTCTTTTTCTTATTTCTTATACATATTTTAGCTGCAAAATTCGTTGAGTTTTATTATCAATTCAGACGAACGACATTATTTTGAAAAAAAATAGTAGTGTAATAATACTTTCATATATGTATGACAAAATTACTAAAAAAGATTAATCTGTCATTTATGTTCAGAAAGAAGCCAATTTTCGCAAAATTATTTCCACATGCATCTTCATGTTTTTTTCTCCATCTGTTTAATTTTGTGAATCGAATTTACACAAAAATTTTTCAAGTTTCTAGTACTGCACTTGTCACTTGAAGGCCAAATTTCCATCGACGCAGCAAGCATCATGATGCTTAGATTAGCTCTAATGGAAATGGAAGCATCAAATGCAGTATAGGAAACTTTGCAATGCTAATCTTTTTTATAGTTGAAATTTGTGTACGTAAACAAAATACCTTAATACAAATTTTTGATTTTTCTATAATTTAATTTACTCGATTTTCGTTAAAATATGCATCTGGAGGAAATATGGGTGCTATTTTGTTTGCTATGTTGTGTATAAATTTATAAATACCCCAGTATGTTGGCAGAACAGTCGCAGCAAGCATCAAGGCCAATTTAGAATCGACGCAGCATGCATCATGATGCATGCTGCAAAGATTGTGCCGGTCAATTCACAATCGGTGCAGCAAGTAGTATAGGAAACTTTGTAATGCTAACTTTTTTTTTATAATTCACATTTATTTACAAACATAATAACATAATACCTTAATACCAAGTTTTTCTTTTGTGCATAATTTTTTTAGTCATTTTTCTTAAAAAAATATATCCGGAGGAAATATGAGAGATAAATAAGATTTGAAATTTATTTTTTACCTCAGAACTGTTGCAGCATGTATCAAAATTTGAAATTTTTCAAACGACTATGAATTGCGCCATATGATCCCATGATATCAAACCTTGCATCACAGCTACTGTATGCTGTGTTGATGCATGCTGCGCCGATTCTGAATTGCCCTTCAAAATGTAAACTTTTCCAAATCGCATTATGATGCTTCGAAAAAGCCTTTTACCATATGCTCGCCATTATATGAAACCAAGCATCACAGCTGATGCTTCCTGCACCGATCGCGTTTTGGCCTTTATCGTTTGCTGAAGAATGCATATAAATACACGAAATATGCAAGCAGTGTTAAACTGCAAAATTAAAAAGCTGTTGATATGTCAATTATCATAAAAGTAATTGCTTTCTTGATTTCATTGCAGAATTACATCAAAGAAAATATTTGGTCTCAGTAATTTATATTATAGTATAGTAAATTAAGACATTGCTTGGGATAAGTCAAATAATATAAAATATTGCTTTCAGGACTGAAAGTACAAGTCCTAGATTACAGCTGTTTTATTCTAAATTCGCGTACATGGTTCTAAATTAGCTCGATACAGCTGAGGTATTACTACATCGTTTTTGCTGATTAACTATTACACATAAGCTCGTGCTCATGTCGTCAAATGAGTGAGAGAGAAGAGACATTATTGCAAGCATGAATTTTCAAAGGCAAGATGTGAAGGAAAGACAGAAATCCATGTCGTTTTGACGACGTGGTTTTACCATGCATTGTAAATTAGGCATTAGAGTCCAAACGCACTATAAATCTCTAACCATGATTCACATATTATTAGCTAAATATTCATACCTATAATCAAACACTTAAAAAGCATGAAACTATTTTTAAAAACAAGCAAGCAAAAGAATATTCCAAGCACTACACAGAAAAATTTATTAAACCAAGCAACTTTAAACAAAATTTTCAATTTCTTAGTCTCTCATACAAATGCAGACTAGACTCATTGTTCGTGCAACTTGCATGCCATATACTTGAACTCTATGGTCGCCCAAGTAGCACAATCGAGTCATAAGAAAGTCGTGTCACTTTTTTATGACTGATTTACGGCTTACTCTAATGACGTGATTAAATTATATGCCCTAGACACACAGCGCTCTTAATTAAGAAATACCTAACGACTCATTAGTGTATAATGATTCATTAGCTGTGTTCTTTTGTGTACCTTGTTCTAGAGCTCCCATGTACTGGAGAGGACAAATTGTTCTGTACTGTACTTAACTGTTCGCTTCATTTATAAATCTTCTATGAAAATGTATGAGGCGTTATTTTGTGTATCTTTTGTTCTTCCCTGTTCTGCGGACACAAAAGAGCACAGCTATTATAAACTGCAGACACACAGCCATTTCTTTAATTAAGTTGTACTGTCAAACTGATTTTGAAAAACTCATGACATTAAAGAAGCGTTATGGATTGAATTAACGCGATAAACTTTGTTTTTATTTTATTATTATTTTAGTTTATTTTTCAATTTAACAAATTATACATGAGAAAAACATTATATTAAAAAGAATATTAACAATATACTTTGTGATTTGCATTTCTTTACATTTCTTCCTCTTATTTTTCAAATGGGTAGATGTACAGCGGAGCTAACCATTTATATTATATGACAAATCTAGCGCATTTTTCCTCATTATAGCTATAATAAAGGATGAAAACACTTCATTAGTGTACTTCATTATGATCTGATTTTCGAGCCATAATGACGTATACTATGTGACACACGACATTTTAATGAATAGTTAGTATTAATGATTCATTAGATAGTGCTGTATGTCTAGGATAATATACAAGGACGTACATAAAATGGAGAAGCGAATTTCAGTTATAGGTTCCTGTTGTAGCTGATTTGTAACCCCTAATCTAAATTTTTCACAATATAAATAAAGTTAAACAAGTATCAGAGGAGAGTTGCTAATTTGACAATTTAAGGCGGTTAAGACCATATTAATTGCATTATAGCATACAATAGTAGACCCTGAAATAACTCTCATGAAACTTTTTTGTATTTTTAATGTCCAAATTAAGATGCAAACTCTATAAAAGCTTTTACTATTATATTATCCTCTTTTTATACCCTAGATGAACTCTATACGATATACTAAGCTTGTCATTCCATTTGTAACACCTCGAAATAATTATGGTAGAGCAAAATAGATTGGACACCCATGCATAATATTAAAAGTTATTTTGGTTTTTGCATGTCTGTCCGTCTGTCCGTCCGTCTATCCATCCGTGTGTCCGTCCGTCCGTGCGCACGATAACTCAACAACTTAGAAAGCTGAAATTTTGTACACGGACATTTAAAAAAAAGTAAAATTAAGTTCGAAAATTAGACAAATCGGGCAACTCCTTCGTTGCGTTGCCATACAAAAATCTCGTTTTCACTATGTATTTGGACACTAACTGAGAGCGCGCGGACGTAGAGAGCTAAAATTTGGTACATGATGTTTTCATAGCAATAGTAAAGAAATGAACTAAATCGGGCAACTCCTTCTTGGTGTTACCATATAAAATGTTTGGTTTTTTACGTATAACGTGAAAAAGATCAGTCCTAGACGTTTTATTGTACTGAAAAGTTCTTCAGAATATGAAATCCTATGAAATTTATTATACTAGTTTTTGCTGTCCGACGAACCGTTCTGGGACTAAAAACTTCTGGAAATCCTATAAAATTGGTTAGAATTCTGTCCGACGAACCGTTCTAGAAACATATACGAAAAACCAATTCAAAAATCAAATTGGCATAGATCGGCGACCATATGAAATTTTATAGGGGCATTCATCTAGGGTATCATTAGAATTGGTCTTATAGACAAATTCTAGTTTTTTTACTTGTTATTTATGTAATTGAATTGGATCTTTTTCCGTAAATTTTTGAAATGTATTGCGGAGCAAGCTTTATTGTTTAATTTTGTAAAATAGATACCTAATTATTACGGGCCTTCTATTTATTACAATATAAGTCTACATAATCCTTTATTGAAATTTACATAAATTTATTTTTGACTATAAAATGTAATTTGAGCAAAGTTAATCAAATCCCTAAATTTTCCATATTAAAAATACTCCAATTTAACCGATCAATGGAATTAAAAATCTTGGTAAATGGAAAAAAATTCTCATATTTGTAATTGTCTTGATTTTCTATTCATAACAATATGTCGTATTTATTTGTGATTGCATCTAGCGACGTGTATACAGCTCAAGATCCTTGTATATGGTTTTAGTTACACTTGAGATAGTTTCCATACTCCATAGTCCATAACTTCCTTACATACCTCCTGCATGCGGTGTGGAACGAAAATTATTAATATTGATTATAAATGATATGGAAATCAAAGTAATGTTCTTACCTATACCTTGTTTTGACCTTAAACGCTTAACGACTCGCCTGTAATAAGTGAAATAATGTCTAAAAGCAGAATGTCTGAAAGCCTTCTTGTTTTAGCCCATTTTGACATTTAAGCCGGTATTGTATTGTATGTATGTATGTGACACAAACGCAACAAATAACGATTTTTTGACATCTGGGCAGATTCTCTCATTCCCAACGGATATTATTATTTGTAAATATGCCTAAGATAAAAGCACTACGACAAGTACATATATACGAAAGTAAAATGTGCATGTGTAATATTTAAAAGAAAAGTAAAATATTGGATAGATTATTTTCTTGATAAAAGTTATAAGTTGACGTGGGGGAAAACTGAATAATTCAGGTAACCAGTTCCACCATTTTAAATTTCGAAATCTCCAAAAGATGACAAAACTTATGGCTTGCTTTATCTTATGCTCTTCCTTTTTCGAGTGTAAGCTCGCTAACATTTTCCCATTGAAAAATAACTTTTGAAATGGTATTTCTTTTTTTAAACAGGATGGGAGGCGCAAACATAATAACAAAATTAGCTTGAACGTATTCGAATAGTCTTATGCCTTTTTATATTTTGTTGTTGACTGTCAATGATTTCCATCAGGGAAGAATAAACTAAAGAGAGTGTATGTATCATTCGATCCTTTGCCCATGAATTTGAGCACAAAATTTGCATGAAAAAATAGATAATCACGTAGTCCATTTTATACAAAAGGTAAGTGCCTCTGGCTTGAAGCAAATAAAGACGACACGTGAGTTTGTCATTTTCTAATAGGAAGAATAAAATAGAGTGTCGAAAATAACGGACTATTTATTAGAAATTACCGAAGATATTATTTTATTTAAAAAGTTAAAGATGCGCAAAATACTTTCAAGTAGGTATGTAGGTATACTACCATAGATGACACAAAAATTAGATATCGAATGGTATACCAAGCAGAGTATTGTTATGTGCAACAATTAGAGACAAGAGACATTTACTGGAAATGAAAACTTTGCGTAAGATTAGTAATAAGATGCGGAGAATGGAATCATCGGGAAGGGTATGGAATGGAATCACCGAGAATGCTCTGGATAATTTGAAGAGTATAAATACAGCAGTTTTCACTTCCAGGAGTGACAGTGCTAACCTGTCACCTCTGCTCTTAACAAAGCCTGATACTAGAAACATTTACCACATGATATATAATAAGTTTCTACAGTCACAAAGGTGATTACTACCGCGGGTAATTATACTTTAAACACGACCAGTCAGAGAGTGCCGTTGAAAAAATAATTCCTTTAGGAACCACCGAGTCCTAAACTCTCCCATACATCCACATCCTATCGTCTTATATCTCCTTCCTCGTCCTCCTACAAGGTTAGGTTAGGTAAGGTAAGAAGAGTGCCGCTATAAGTACCTACATAGTCTGCTTCACTTAGACCACACTTATCCTCATGAAGTAACTTTAAAATTACCCTATATCAATTCGGCTTCCCTTAGGAAATTCAGGATGCATCTGAATTCTTATCTTGTAGCTCCCCCAGACTTGAAAAAAAGTAACTACCCAGTAGCCTACCTCTTTTGCTCATCAGAGCTGAGCACTCACAGAGTACGTACTGTAGAGATTTGATTCCTTCCGGGTCGTTACAGCTCCTACAGAAATCCTTCGCCGCTATAGCCAGCTTTCTAGCATGGTCTTCTATGGCTCAATGACCCGTAATGACCCCTACTAGATTCCTGCTTCATGTTCTGCTGTCACTAAGCAGTTCTTTTGTCCTCTTCCTGTCATTTGCAGGACATAATTGTAGCGCGATACGGCAGGGTTCCCTGTTGATCCACCGTAGACTTGCCTTTTTATAGAGGTCCTTGATGATCTCCTCTTTTAAAGCACTGATCGGGATCCTCACATAAGCTATTGCTGCGGAGCTATTCATTTCAGAGTCCTTTATGGCGAATTCATCAGCTATCTTGTTGCCTAGAATATCCCTGTGGCGAGGTACCCAGCATAGGGTCACCTTGTGCCATGTAGTCAGTTCCTCAAGGACAGTCTTACATAACTACACAAATTTTGATTTAACCAGTACATCATCCAGTGCCTTAATATGCAGATGTATCGTGCGAACTCTCTGCACATAGATGTCAATATTACCGGCTGGTGAATCGCTACGAGCTCTGCCTGAAAAATACTGTGCCCGCATTCGTCCTGGATCCATCCGTAAAAATAGAAATATCAGATGTTACCAACATCTCCTTCTCATCCCAGTCACTCCTGGTTGGCACCAATACATTGACACGCCCACCAAAAGTTGGGAAAGGTATTTGATAGTCAGTTTCTTCCCTGACTCCCGGCTCGAACCAATGCATGACAAAATCGAATTGTGAGTATGATAAAGTGGTAATGTCACTTGACACAATGACAGCACCGGTTCGATGCTAATGATATTTGATTTTTGATTATGATGCCAATGCTTATGCCAATGTCCTATGCCCTTATTGTGTTTCGACTTTTAAAAATTATGTTTTTTTGGTATTAAATTTGAAGCATTTGCAAAATGTATTTTATTTATTTTTTCTGCTTTCGGAAGACTTGAAGTCATTGTTTGTTTTGTTTTATAATAAAAATCATTGTGAAAATTCTACTACTATTTTTTTACCGCTTTCCTTCCTAATGTACACTACTAAAAATATTTTGTGGGGGGCATTCCTGATACCAAAACTCAAAAGTTAAGCTACTGAAATATTAAATATGACGACATATACGTTTCTAAACTGCTCTATACTAGTTCATAACTTTTTTGTTTCATAAATCCGAGATATACAGAGTGTGTTAATATCAAGAAATTCCCCCGAATTGGGGGGTGAGTAGGGTCACTCCGGAGGTGTCCGTATTTAGACTTTGTACCATTTAAAGGTATTCGTAGTGGGAGTAAACGAGACATTAGTTGTACATTATCATACATTTTTTGCACTCCAACCAATGCAATTTACAAATTTATTGAAATTGTTTTCAATGAATTTCAGTCTTTTAGACGAGAAATTTTCCACTCATATATATACATGGTAATTATTTGATGCATACTTGCTCCTTAGAAGGCCTGTAGACTTGAAAACTTAGAAAGCTCGGCATTTAATTCAACTTCCTTATTTTTTTTATTTTCTTCAGAGAATGAATGGATGAATCAAATATTAGTGTATTTGTAAAATATTTAATATTTAAATACCAAAATTATTACGAAACGACAAAACGAACACAATGATCAAGTAAACCGGAAAAAGCTTGATTTCCATATACACATATTACATTATCATTAGTTAATTTAATTTTATCTAACTAACATAATACATATACATATATCTAATGGAATTAATTTGATTTTCCTTGCAGCCTCCTCTTTATATAATTACGCCTACGTATAGAAGGCCTGAGCAATTAGCAGAATTAACTAGGTTAGGTTATACTTTAAAACATGTTACCAATTTACTATGGGTGGTAGTTGAAGATGCTGAAATACCATCAAATTTGGTTACAAAAACACTTAAGCATATTGGAGTTTCCTTCGAACACTTGACAGGTAAATTTTAATGATATTATGTAAATATCTGTAATAATATTTAAAAATAATTATAATTGTTATTACCATTATTATTACTACAGCTCCAATGCCTGCGAAGTACAGGACCAGTAATAAAGCAATACCGAGAGGTGTTTCAAATCGTAATAGAGGCTTGCAATGGCTTCGAGCAAATGCAACGGATGGTGTTTTTTATTTTGCTGATGATGACAACACTTATGATGTATCTATTTTTGAGCAGGTTGGTATCTATTTCTTACGAAGTTATGCTGTTGGAATGTAGATATGTGTAAGAGGTGTTGAAATCAATATTGTTATCCAAATTAAAAAAATGGTTAAAATTTATATTTTTGGTTATATCGTCAACTTTTTGTTTATACAATTAATTGAAGAAATTACAAAATGTAATGGCAATGGTAAAGATTATTTTTTCGTTAATATCTTATCAAAACTAAACAAAAATCATCACACATGCATATCTATCAATAATAAAAAGGAAGTAGGTAGGTACATACAGTACAATCAATAATAAAAAAAATTAGTATTACGATATTCTGCCGACTTACGACTTATGCTTGCAGATTATTATATTCTTGCCAAAAATTTCGAATTAAATAAAATTTATTTTCACTTTGAGGATAACTGTCAACTATGTTCAATTAGTTAGTTATATGCTGCGTTGTGTTTTTTTGCTCGTTCAGAATGAAACTGCTTCAATCCATGTCATTCTTTTTCTCGGGCCGAACAATTTAGTTTGTCAATCTGTCGACTGTCGTCACTTTTTTCGGTTCTGAATGCATCTGAGTTTTCCCGCATTCATACAAAACGATATTAATTTGTACTCATGAATGCGTTGTTTACATTTTGGCCGGGTGGTTATAATTGAGGTTAAATTATCGTTGTTGCAAAAGGACTTATTTTTCATAAACAACAATTTATACGAATTTATACTTGCCTTTGTCAAATGGAAGAAATATCAAACGCTTGAGATGGTTGATGGTTCTGTTTCGTACCTTTTCTATGGGCACAGTACTAAATTATGATATCTGTCGATTCACACAGATTCATTCAGGATGAGAAAAGGAACGCACCAAAATGTAATTGTAATGTAATTGTAGTAATGTTGCCTTGATCCATTAGTTGGATAAGACTAGTTGTATTAGCTGGTACGAAAAAATTTTACCATGAACGTTAGATTCATCTAAATTTACAGATGAGACGGGCCGTTCTCGATAAACCCCATACTTTATGTGCTAAGTTAATTTTTCTGCAATATTTTTAATGGTTGGTCAAAAATAATTTTTAAACCAATTAGACAAAATACTCGAAGTCATCTAAACTTTTTTGTTGGATTTCCAGATGACAGGTATACCTCAAAAGCATATCGAGGGGAGGGAGTAGGAGAAGCAGTCGCTCCCCCTGGATCATATTATCAAAATGTGGCGCCTTCAAAGCAACGAAATTCATGATCTGAACTTAAGCATAAATATACTGAATCCCTGATTTTCGTGTGAATCAGATAATTTGTCATATTTATCCAAGTAGTAAGTACCTACACAGTAAAAAACATCGGTGTAAATTTACCCCGTTTGCTGGATAACATGAATTTTGAATCCATTTCGGATAATTAAATAAATAATAATAATTTATACCCCATGACCATGGAGTTTTAAATTTTATACCTGGAATGGTGTGAAGAAAATACTCCTCTATATATGAATGAGACTTGTTTTGTATGAAAAAATCACCCACTGGAGCCAGGGGCAGCTCCTCGTTGGAAGCAAAGGAAGCACTGCTTCCCTTGACAAAATGGAAACATCCAAACATATAAGTCAAGTCATTTTGCTTAAAATATTCTCAGAATATTTAAAAAAAAAATGTGTAAAATCCAAAAAGTTTTACTCTTCTGACATCACTAGATACAATATACAAGCTTAGATGAGAGCTTTGTATAAGAACCTCCTAATTTTTTAAATAAGATGCCACCCAACCCAATGGAACGCTGACCAAAATTTAACGTTTGCCTCACTCACCCAGCAACCAACATCTAACCTCCGATTCGGCTCGCCCAACGCCGGAAAACTTCATAATATTCGAGTAGTATCGATGGAACGGTATTAAGCGAGAAACACAGTGTTAACTTTTCCAACCTCGACCTCAGTATAACCTGAAGAACCTCAACCTGATGAGCCTTGCAAATTTTTGCAACTCACAATACGAACTTTGACAACTTCTTGTGATGGCAGTTAATTGGACTGTTGGCTCAAAAATTCTACTTATTTTGTAATAATTTACTACAGCAGGAATAACTTTTTATGTTAAATACAGGGTTTTCCAATAAGAGGTGTTATTTTGATATTCAAAGAAAAATGCCATTTTTTGAGATAAATGATCAAGGTGCTTCACGACGACTCAAAAATGTTCGAGTTTTATGAACCGTCTCTGCCACATTTTCACCATTTTTATACCCTAGATGAAATCATAGGGGTATACTAAGTTTGTCATTCCGTTTGTAACACCTCGAAATAATTATGGTAGAGCAAAATGGATTGGACACCCATTCATAATATTAAAAGTTATTTCGATTTTTGCATATCCGTCCGTCCGTCCGTCCGTCCGTCCGTCTGTGCGCACGATAACTCGAAAACGCGTATACCTAAAGAGCTGAAATTTTGTACACGGACTTTAAAAAAAAAAGTAAAATTAAGTTCGAAAATGAGACAAATCGCGCAACTCCTTCGTGGGGTTGCCATATAAAAATTTTGTTTTTATACCCTAGATGAAATCATAGGGGTATACTAAGTTTGTCATTCCGTTTGTAACACCTCGAAATAATGATGGTAGAGCAAAATGGATTGGACACCCATTCATAATACTAAAAGTTATTTCGATTTTTGCATGTCTGTCCGTCCGTCCGTCCGTTCGTCTGTGCGCACGATAACTCGAGAACGCGTATACTTAGAGAGCTGAAATTTTGTACACGGACTTAAAAAAAAAAGTAAAATTAAGTTCGAAAATGAGCCAAATCGGGCAACTCCTTCATGGGGTTGCCATATAAAAATTTCGTTTTCCGCTATATATTTAGACACTGCCTGAGAACGCGTCGACGTAGAGAGCTGAAATTTCGCACATGATGTTTTTGCTACATTAGCAAATAAAATGTCAAAAATGGACTAAATCGGGCAACTCCTTCTTGGTGTTGCCATATAAAAATTTCGGTTTTTTACGTATACTTTGAAATCGATCAGTCCAAGACATTTTTATTGTACTAAGAACTTCTGCAGAATACGAAATCCTATAATATTGGTTATTACCATTTTTTCTGTGCGACAAACTGTTCTAGAAATATATGCGAAAAACAACTTCAAAATCAATACTTGAATAGATCGGTGACCATATGAAATTTAATACGGGCATTCATCTAGGGTATCATAAGAATTGGTCTTAGACCAATTCTAGCTTTTTTACTTGTTATAGTGAATTTTAATAATTTCAATGCGTTGTTGAATCGTGTATCGTTCCATTTTTATTAATGGCGTAGTTTCTACTTGTCAAATGTCAAAAAATGATAGCTCCAAAAGTGACATCTACCGAAATAGCCCTTTATGTTTCCCAATTTTTTTTTTCAACTAATTTCCCGTACACTTTTTCCCGTAAACAATGCTGGCATCAAATGATAACAAAAATAGTAGCTCTCAAAGCTGACTAAGTTCCAGCAGAGTAGAAAGTAGACCTACTCGAGTTCAACCTCAACCTGGCCGACCTCACAAATTTTGTCATTGGGAGCTTGATAGCCTGATCTCATATATTCTACAGAACTGTCAATGTTGGTGAAGCCGGCCAGGTTGGAAAAGCCAGCACTGTATTTCTCGCTTTAGAATCAAACTTACCGTAGCACATTGACATTGCAATCGACCAGGGCATAATAGTAGTAGTATACCGTCGCCGTTCAAGAGTTTGCATACGTACACAGTTAAAAAAACGGTGTTGTTTTGACACCGATTCGGTGTCGAATAAGGTCCCACCATTTTGATTGATTTCAGATTTATCCATTTGGATGTTTGCAGGTGGAGTTAAGATTTAACTCCAGATTAGAACAATTTGCGACTTTTTCAGGTGTCTCTTAAAAACTCCCAACATATAAATAAATTGAATACGACCAGTTCTTCTAAAAATAAATTTGTGGTGTGAGTTATAGATAACAATGGTGTTAAGAGACAACATTATATGGATTCCTTCAATACCACCATTGAGTGTAAGTCAGAAACGCCATTAATATGAAAACTAAATTTTCAAAATCCAAATGGAAATTTTTAAAGTTAGATTTGGACGTAATTTTGCAGACGGGAATCCACCACAAATTGAAAATTTCAGCTGAAGTCAGTAAAAATTTCCTAAATATTATTATTATTTTTTTTTTATTTGTCAAAATTAGCATTTGATCTTTGGGAGCAATATAATTTTGAGATACTTAACTTAGCTGAAAGAGTTAAGTATCTAAATAATATATCTATTAGGTTCTGAAACGGAAACTAAGGTAAAGTAAACTTCAAAACATAAAAAGGAAGTCTCGAGTTGTTTATATATAACCAGAAAATATAACGAAAAAACTACTCAGCATTATTCCAAAATTTTATTTGTGATTATATGATGACAATAGATTTCTCGACTTTTGAATCAAATAAAACATCTGTAGTTTTAAAAATTATTTTCATAACAATAACAATATCAAGATTTTTTAATATCATACTTTAAAAAAGTTTCAAAAGTATATTGTAAAAATTCAAGATAATGTATTTTTAATCCTTCCAATTTTCAATCAAAATTCTACACATTGCTTGCATATAGTATATATAATGTACCTATGTATTATTTGTGGGATAGAAATGTATTTGTGAAATTTTTTATAATTTTATATTTTGGTACTGCATAGGTAAATTCGAAGTCATTGGGGATGTAGGCCAATTCGAATGGGTCAGAAATATAAAGCTTATCAATACGTGTTACCCTGACCTCATTTGTTTGTTTTAATTTGAAAGCATTTAATGTGTGCTCAAACGAAATATGTAGTTCTCATAGAATTATACAGGAAATATACCTCAGAATTACGCTCTATAATTTTTTTTTTATTTTACCAAAAGTAGGCAGATCTATTTCTATACCAACACAAACTACAAAATTTGGTTTATAAATAAAACCATACTCAATTTCCTTGAGAATAATGAATATTTTATTTTTATCCAAATTTGCAAAACTTTCAAGTTCACGTAATTCTAAAGAACACAACGTTTCTTTTCCAATTTTTTTACTATTAAGAGGCAACTTTCAAATTCTACTTTTGTAATTAATATAATTAGTTTCTTGTAGACAATGTTTTACATATGTTAATAAAGTTCTTTGAAGTTTTAGCAATGCTTTTAAGTTGTTGATGCTTAGCTTCATATCTCATGGTCCATTGTAAAGTTAAAATACCCATTTCCGAAATTATTCTCGGGTAGTGAGTTATAATATGATGTTTTGGGAGTAAGTTTTCTTGAAATTGCTCCTTAAAAGGCACATGGTGTTCCTCAATTAAAACTCTTAGTCGTCCTATATCATGTGCTGTTAAGGTTTGGGAGAATACTAAATTCGTAATTTGAAGAAGCAATAACAAAACATTAAATTTCGCATTCAACTCTGAATCGGCATTTTGAAATATATCATGTATTAAAAATGGGAAATAACTTAACAAACACCAGAATTGGGAGGCTGTTTTTCCAAGAAATTTCCCATGTGAATCTAAGTTGATTAAGGACGGTATATTACTTCTATTTAAAAACCCAAAATTAAAATTCTTTATTATCGTCTTAAAATTATCTAGAGATAACTTATTTCTCTCTTTGACTAAATAAATAAGGAACTATTTAAGCTCATACTGTCCAATCCCTTCCAGTATATCATGCATGGTTTCCACACTCGGCGCGTTTAAAAAGTTAAAACTGTCAAGTTTATCTAATTCAAAAGACGACTTTACTCCAAATTGTTTGTCTTTTACATGAGCTTGATGAGCAGCTCTATTTCGTAAAAGTAAAGCGTTTTCTGTAAATGAAAACTGTATATCTTCTCTATAAATTAGGCAAAATCTACAAAAAAAAAAATTTGATCTGAAGGATTTATTAAACCCGTACAATGAGTTTGCACTTAAATTATCATAAGAGATATTGAATAAGGCTCCTTAATTAAAAAAAATTATTGTTTCGATTTACAGTTATGCCTTCCTCTCCAAGCTTTTTTAAATCTTCACAAATTGGTTTTAGAATTGAATCATATCCCATTCTCTTAATATTGGAAGTGTTGCATAAAGCAACAATATGAATATTTTCTAGTATTCAAAAAGGGCGGCAAATTTAGAATGCTAAGATAAAAAGCAGAAATTTTATGAGTACTGACTGGTTTTGGAGCCTAGCGGATTTACAGTCTCGAACTCATCTAAATACATTTCCAGGTGAATGGTTGGTTCATTAGAAGAAAAAATGGGATGCACTTTAAATCTACTTGCGTTACTGTAGAAAAAGTCACTATTATTCGAAAATGGTTTGAACAAATATTCAGTGAAATATTCATTGTTACATAAAAAAGATAATGTTTGAATGATTTAAATATAACAAAAGGTGTTTGTAACAGAAACATTACAGTCATAATAACCTAAATTATTTTTCCAAGCTCTATCCGTTCTTATATCAATTGCCAACTCTCGTGGCCTTGGTACAGTCCGAAAAAGTTCCTTATGTCTTTTGTATTTCGAATTATTCTTTTCGAACGGGTTTTTCAGCTAAGTCTTTTTGAATAATATTTACCAGACATTTTGAAGAATGGCATTTGAGCTGAATATTAGTCCCAATGGATTTGGTAAGATCTGATACAAGCCTTAATACCTCTTGGAAAGAGCTTTCACTTATATTTAACTTCACTAAACCTGACATAAAGCTAGTAGAAACACACTCATAATCGATTATATCGTTATTGAGTTCTACGTTAATTGCCTCTATAGGATTATCCAGGAGAAGATCACTTTCTATTTTTTGATTACTACATTCATGACATGAGTTTTTGAAAAATGTTTCCGAAGCCCGCTAAAAGTTTCATATTCGTTATTGCAATCAGAGCTACCGCAGGCGATAATATCTTCTTTCTCACTCAAAACATGAATCAGTCTTAAATGCCTGATATACATACTATTACTTCTAAAGTTTGCTTCGCAACCAGATATTTTACAAGTTATCATGCTTGCAGTCTCTAAACTTTATACTTAAAAAAATTAAATTGAATATTTTAAAATTGCCTCTTTGAACACTTCAATGTGAATATAACTTTAGTATAAATAGTTTTCTTTTTTCTTAAGTTAATTAGGCTTCAAGGTATTTTTAATTTCAATTAATTTGGACGTTAAGGCTTTTATATTCATTTTATAAAAAAAATCTTGTTCAAATAAGAAAAAATAATAGCAGCTAAGGATACACTGCATTAAAGACAAAAAACTCTTAAATAGGTTATAGGAAGCTTCCAAGGAATTATTTACTTCCAACGATATATCATACCCATCTATTAGTATGTGGTACGATGAAATTTGATTTTTTATCACGCCTGTCAAAATTATACAGGGTTGGTTTGATGTGTGTAGCCAAATTTGAGCCAACCTACAAAACAATTTATTTTCCATCTATATTTGTATAAAGCAAATATTATCTAATAATTAAATATATACAGACAATTGAAGGGGCAAGTAAATGAAGATGTTGCGTTATATTTATTTGTGAGTGATCGAGAAAACTAGGCCGAACATATGTATTTATTCATGAAAAATCGCGATTTTTTAAAAAAAAACTATACATAACACCTTCATCTAGTCTAGTTAATACTTTCAAATTAGAATTTTATTTGAAGTTATTACCTTTCTAAAGTGAAATATTTTATATTTATCGCTCTTTTTGGATTTCTTTCCAACAGTGCTGGCTATTCTGCTAAGAATTAATAAGGATGTCATGTCTTGATCAAATTTTGTAAAAAAATAATGTATAAATAATTCATTAAATGACGTAATTGATTTTTTCTTACTTTCGTCATCTGATGTGTGAATCATAGATCTCAATTTTCCTTGTGTCTTTTATTTCATTGATTCTCTGCCTTATCACTTCCCAGTTTTTCTCAAATCCATGTTTTTGACCAAAACGAATTTCGAAGTCGTAGTTTATCTAAAAATAAGAAAAAATCTACTAATGTAAGATTTGCGAAATTGTTTTGCGTTAAATTTTTATATGATCAATATTCACTTTCAGAAATGAAACCATTACCTAGCATAATATATAAATAAAGTTAGATCTTAACATCAATCAAATTAAATTTTTTTAGAAATTTACGTTGTGAATATTAACGGTGGCATTTCAAAACAATGGTATTTAAATTATATTAAATTACAACTTACAAGTCCGGGTGTGTCGATAAATCTTGGAAATTCTTCTAATGAAAATTTCACATGCCTAAGTGATGCAGTTTTCTTTATTCTTTCAAAAATTTGTGCAATATTTTTCTTAGGCAAGGCAGCTTTCAACCAATTAACGTCATCATTGAAATCCTGAACTATTTCCTCTGAAATTTCGATCAATTCTGTGACTTCGTTTTCGTCTTGCCGTTCCTTTCTTGAATTATTTCCTAAGGACCTGTTTATTGTCCTTAATCGGAACGAAAAAAATCCAGTACGGCTTTGAGGATTGTAAAATATACCCTGTATATGCAGAACGATAACAAATATATGGAATATAATTTTCCAGGAATCATATTAATACTTACGAAATTATGAGGGTTATGATCTTCACATAATCTGGGGAAAATCTGTGCTGTTGCCTTAGCCCACAGAATTTTGTTTTCTGCAGATGGATAATTTCCATGAATTTGATTTAAGTGTCCAACAATTATGTTTATCAATTTAATTCGAAATTTTTTTGGTAGTTCTTCTCCTTTCTCATGAAATTGTAGTATTTTTTTTTACCTTCAGGATGATTTTCTAAGTAATTGGTTAGTTCCTAAATTTTCATATTTTTTATCACTTTTATTATACATATGATTCCTCATTACCTCTTTAAGAACCTCAATTTCCAGTTTAATTTTTTTTGGGAAGTGATCCTAAAAAACAATTAGATTTTTCTACAGACGCAGTAAAAGGAATTTCAATTTCTTCAGTTTGAGTTTGAGCATCCTTAACACGTTCTGAAACATTTTTGAATTAAACTAGAAGAAAACTTACAATTGATGTAAGAGTAATAATTATTGTCAATACATGAAAACATGCCCGAAGGATCGCCATGCATGTAATCTTAAGGGTTTATAAAATCTGTCTGGGATTGTCAATTATAAACTTTCTTTAAGGTAAAGCTAGTTAAACTTCAGCATTTTTTTTCAGCTAAATGGTCAAAAATATACTAGCGGAAAAAGTGTTCAAAAACAATTTATGAAAACGCGAAAGAACCAAAAACAATTACCACTTCTCTTTTTGATATATCTGAAGAAAAAAAATTATGGAAAAGAGTAATTTCTGAAAGTAGTTCGACATGATTCCGCTTTGATTTTAAAATAAAAGCAAAATTTAGTTATTCACCACTTTAGCACTTGTTTGATTTAAAAATGAGTGAGAAAATAATAATAACTTTTGACTATCTAATCTCTACAATTTCTAAATCGCCACAATCAAAATTTTTAAAAAAATTGAAGGAGACAACAAAAAAACAATTGCACAAAATTTAAAATTTTATCCTTACCATAATTTATGAACTCTTTTACAAAAAATGTTTTTTCAAGGGTGTTCTTCGAGTTCTTCAAAATTATTTGTAAAATTTCGTCGTCAATATCCGCTCCACTTTTATCACTATATTTACGGATTACTGTAAGGGGAAAAAGAAAAAAAAAATTAAAATAATATTTCATAAATTTCACTGTCTCAGCACATTTAAATCACTTGCCTTCTTCTAAAATATAAATCACTTTAATTTCATCGGTTTTCACTACCACGTATTTTCTAATTTCATTAAAAACTACACTGAACATAAACATTTCGCATGTAATTGGATCAGAACCTTTCAATAACTACTGACAAATCCGAGAACATTGTATCTTGAATTACACCAGACTGTGCTTTGCTTATCTCATAACTGTACTCTTCGGGGAAAAACATTGAAATGTTCAGTTATGCTTAAAAGTAAACACAGATTGGTGTAAAATTTAACACCATTTGAATGTAGAATATTCTAGGTAAATTCAATAGAAAATGTGCCAACATTTACACCATTTTGTGTAAAGTTCATTCCAAAAGAAGTGAAAGATAAAAACACAATGGATTTAATAAAAAAAACTAATATTGGATAAATTTAAGATTTTATCGAAATTTTCAGTGTAATATTGTGCTAAACAGCGCCATAAAGAGAAATTTTTTAACGCTTTTCTGATTTAATAATAAGTTAATCCGGCAATTTTTAACTGTTACGCTGAACGCAGCGTAGCGTTTCGCAATTGATTTACACCCCATTGTAAAACTTTCATTGTTAATTCTGAATTATATGATGTTAGGAGTGCCGGTCTTGTATTCGGTTTATTTAAATGTTTCCAGAAGCTATAATTTGTAGCTTTTTTAAAAAACATTTAACCCTTGACTAAATAATGTTGTGCGTAATGGCGTCGTTCGTGCCGAAAACGTGAAATTTTAGAATTACTTTTAGGATAGTAAACGTTGATGGATTTACATGGGTTTGTTTTTATTTATAATAAGTAAATGGAGAGCTCTCCAATGTGGTAAATTTTTTTACGTTTTCATGGGGTTTCGGGGCGTGGGTGGTCACTACCCGCTTTGGGGTTGTCCATTTCGGGTGGTGTATGACATTAAATTAAAGCTCTTGCTGAGTGCTATTAAATGGCATATTCCATTTTCCTTTGTAAAAAAATTTATAAGAGACTTTTTTCAGCCGAATGTCGTTAAAATACCTGACTTTAGAATTTATGTAGACAGGGGTGTATGTTTGTGCGTGGGAGCTGATTGTTTTTTTAAACGCTTTGCATAATATTTTATATATTTCATGGGGCATTTAAAGTTTCTATGTTTAACCGTTATATGCATTTTGATGTGAAATAAATTTTTCAAGTTTTTTCATGTAAATTTTTTATTTTACATGGAAGTAGTTAACTACCTACCACAAAGAAAAAAAAGAAAACGTTCGCAAGAGAACGTAGATGAAAACTATTATGCATATCTCAAATGTATTACATACCGTTATATGAGTTTGCAGCGTAAATGTAATGATTAAAAAGTAGAAAATAAAATATATTAAAAAACTCTTAAAATAAGTAACTTTCATAAATAAATTGCACTAAAAGGTAAAAATTAATTTTTCCTTTCTCAGTGAAGAAATTTTCATTGCAAAATATGAAAAGCCAGAGCTCAGATTAAATCTTAAAATCTAATATATTAACAATCTTTTAAAATTATATTATCTGGTTTTCCTTTTTGAACTCTTGCAATGAACATTTTCTTGTGTATAATTTTTTACTGCAATTTATTTATGAAAGTTATTTGCTGTAAAAGTTTTTTTTAACATATTTTATTCATATTATGCAAGGATAAGGTAATGACTGTCTGATAATATTATGTACGTTTCTGCTTAATTGCGATAAAACGTAGAATTCTTCTATTTATTTGAGAACTCTGGCGGACGAGTGGGGTATACCAATGTAATATGCATCGAATATGCATATTAATTTGTAGCAATTAATTATATGATTGGATTTTTACGTACGTTTTTACGTTGTGAAAGGGGATATTGAGTGAAATACTTGTGTTTACTTAATTATGTGGCAGGAAGTATTTGCTATGAATGAATTAATGAAAGATTTGATTGCCAGGATTGTAATGCATTGATTTATTTAATGGCTTCCTTCTATTTCAACAGCAAAAATAATAATTAATATTTATATTGCGTATTATTGACATCATTGACTTAGATACTTGTGTAACTACTTGATTGGAACGCTATCTAGTGGAAAACTTCGAAAATATTTATTTTAAAACTCCATTCGGTGTAACTTAACTGTAGTCTTCCAAACGGAATTGTAAAATGCGACAGATTTTATCGTGCTTAGAAAAAATTATGAAATAGTATTATTCGTAAAATATTTTAATTTTAAATCACATCCAAAACTACTGCATCGAAATGAAATAGTTTTGTATATCATCTAGAATCAAATTGTTTTTATTCTTTAATAACGCATACCTATCGGCAATTTTTGTCTGAAGGAAACATTAAAATGGATTTTGTACGGGATTCGGTGTAAAATTACACAAAATAGGAGTTTCGGAATGCATTTTCGATCGGGATATATATCATACTCTAAATATGCTCTAAATATTCACCGTACACAATAATAATTATCCTATGCCGGAGGTTGGAAAAATTATATTTATGAGAAATAATAATTACATCACTTTAAAGGCAAAAATGTACGGACGTCATTGTACACCCTTTCGGTGTTCATGGAACTGCGATTTTTTTACTGTGGACCTATAACTCTATTTCGTCATAGCCGAAACAGAGCCGATATATTCCCGAGAAATGGCTTTGAAACGCTGCAAAATATATTACAATAATAAATAACAAGTAAAAAAGCTAGAATTGGTCTAACAATAAGACCAATTCTTATGATACCCTAGATGACTGCCCGTAAGTCACTTCATATGATCACCATTCTGTGCAAATTTGTTTTTGAACAGGTTTTTCGCATATATTTGTAAAACGGTTCGTCGGAATGAAAAAATGATTATAACGAATTTTATAGGATTTCATATTCTGAAGAACTTACGTAAAAATCCAAAATTTTTATATGACAACACCAAGAAGAGGTTGGCCGATTTAGTCAAAGTTTGAAATTATATTTACTATTTTTATGAAAATACTACAAAATTTCAGCCCTCCACGTTGACGTGCTCTCAGGTAGTGTCCAAATATGTAGTGAAAAATTAAATTTTTGTTTGGCAACCCTCCGAATGATTTACCTGATTTATCTCATTTTCGAACCTAATTTTTTTTTAAAGATACGGCCTTCAGCTCTCTAGATACACGCGTTCTCGATTTATCGTGCGGACGGACAGACGGATGGACATTCAAAAATCAAAATAACTTTTAATTTTATGCATCATTATTTCTATGTGTAATAAATGGAATAACAAACTTAGTATACCCTTTAGATTTCATCTAGGGTATAAAAAGATAAATTAGCAACACAAATACATGTTGACCGTTATTATCGTCATCGGAAAGATGTGACTGTGAACCTTTTATTTACCATAAGTTTTTCAAATTTTTCTTCAGAACTTTTATATTCTGTTGATGGATAACAGCAGTGGAAAAAAGTTGGATTAAATTAGATTCTCTGGTAACCATTTTTATGAGCAAGCATTTCTAATTTACTGCTAAAATGAAAATGTTTTTTTAGGAACTTTTTTTCGAAAAACTTTCCTCATAATTTTTATGCGCTAGTTATCGTGTGGTCCCGAAAATTTCCGGAAACTTTAAATTACACAGGAATTGGGAGTAGAATCGATTTTGCTACTAGGTACCTACTAAGTAGACAGACTGTCTCCATAATGACTTAATTTTAAATTTTCAAAGCTTCTCCAACAAAAATCGACATTTATATCGCTATAATTAATTCAAAACGTAAAAATAACAAATCTGTAAAGGATTATTTTTACAGGAACAAAAGGAAGACAGGGAAGAAAAGGTTATTTGGACAAAAGCACGATCATAAAGTATATTCGACATGGACTAAATTATATTGGTCTTCAAAATAATATAGCAACTATTCAATTTTCTACCCCAAACAATAAAAAATATTTTGAAAATAGTTATTCCTGGTCGGACGAGCGCGCTCCCGTGACCCAGTAAGTACGAAATAATTTTGAAAATACAAACAACATCAAACCAAAGTCAAACCTGAATAAGACCGAGCCAAATTGATTTAATTACTCGGGACGCGGACATTTATCAATTAATTTCCAAAAAAAAACCGTAAGGGCGAACGCGCTGTTCTAGATATCAAAAATCTGGTCACTCGAGAGAGGATTGTCCTAGCAACACACGTAATGCACCTAAAACCTTAAGCCATATTTCCATTTAGAATTAACTGAAAACTGTTATTAAAGATTCAAAAGTAAATGGTGTAAATACAACTGTATCTATTTGTGGACAGTGGTAACGAGTTTTCACTTACTAATTGTTCTAAGAACAATTATTATGAAACCATAGATGACTGCCCGTATGTCATTTCGTATGATAACCCATCTGTGCAAGTTTGATTTTTGAAGTGGTTTTTCGTATATATTTCTAGAACGGTTCGTCGGACGGAAAAACTGATTATAACCAATTTTATAGAATTTCATATTCTGAAGAACTTTTCGGTACATTAAAACCTTATAAGACTTTTCGTTTTCAGTGTATACGTAAAAAGCTTAAATTTGTATATGGCAACACCAAGAAGGGGTTGCCCGATTTAGTCTATTATTTAAATTATATTTACCTACTATTTGTATGAAAACACTATGTACAAAACTTCAACTCTCGACGTTAATGTGTTCTCAGGTAGTGCCCAAAGATGTAGTGAAATACGAAAATTTTGTATGGCAACCCTATGAAGGAGTTACCCGATTTGTACCATTTTCAAACTTAATTTTACTTTTTTTTTAAAGGCCATATGCAAAATGTCAGCTCTCTAGATAGGACGAACGGACAGACGGACGGACAGACAGGCGGACGGACGGACATGCAAAAATCAAAATAACCTTTAATATTATGCGTAGGTGTCCAATCCATTTTGCTCTACCATCAATATTTCGAGTTGTTATAAACGGAATGACAAACTTAGCATATCCTTTAGATTTCATCTAGAGTATAAATATTCTAACAAAGGACATTACGCTGCTCTTATACAAGCAGCTAATTTAAGCAATAATCATTTGACACACCATCTTGCCATCGTACATGAAGAAAATCAATCAAGATAAATTTAGCGGGCCTGTATTAGACTGTTAAAAGACCTGACGGATGCTACTTCCCAAATACTTGTTTATATGAAAATGCAAATATTACCCCAACCGAAGTCTACCTTTAAGATCTCTCTAGGAAAGAACTCGAAAAGATCTGGCAACACCCCAATCATCCGGTCAGAGCAGCCTACCTATACCATATACATGTTGCAGACTTTAATTATCTGTCACCCGATAGAGGGGGGGGGGGGGGGGGGGGGTAGAGTACTATTACCGGCCAACTAACACTTTTTCTGTAATTAATCCTTTATACATATAATGATGGAGACTGGTTTGGGTAAGCATGTTATATTTTATATGAATAAGTATACTCTTGCTTATCTATTTCTATGATTTTCTTTCTATATTTATTTTCTAAAACAATATTATAATCAAATAATATACAAAATATTACTTTCAAGTTTTCTGCCACGAAAATTCTATTTCAGGCCAAGAGCGCCAAAAGCAAAACTGAATCAGTGATCTTTTAAAGTGCAAAGAAAAGACTACAAAGTTTTAAAATATATTATACAGGAAAAACAATAATACATTTTTTAAAAGTAAAACGGAAAACAGAATCACAGAAGAGAATGTAAGTTCGGTTACATTTTCAACACTTCCTATCGATCTTTGCTAAGTCGGCACAGTTTTTCTCCACACTAACTTTAATTGCCTAAGCCCCCCTTACATCAGAAGGCTGCATAACGAATGTTGTGTTAGGTAGTAAGGTATATAAAATAATTTCATTATTATGATAGTATTTACTTAACTCCACTGTTAATTAGAATTTATATGCGTCTACAAAGAATATAATTGGCCTTTGAACTTTTTTATTTTTCAGCCATTTATCTAGCCCATTAGCAACGTATTAAAAAAATATGCTTCCATTCATCATCCAGAATCGGAATCAAATCTTTGGGTGAGCTCATGTAGGGGAAAACTATGCAAGGTATAATGATCTCTCCGCTTGCTTTTAAGGTAAATAACACGGTAATACTGTTTTTCGTTTTCTGGCTTGATTTCGTATGTTCCGACATCCTTTTAAGACCAATATTCGTCCAATTTTTGAACATAAGCTGAATCCTGTTTCATCCCCATTTAAAATTCTTCTAGAATCATTTAGTATTTGTTCAACATCGATTAGTTTCAAATAATCTTTAATTGTTCGAACCATGATCTAATTGAAGCCTCTGTAATCACACCCCTTCTGTTGAAGATGCCTTTCGGGACTATTCAGGATGGCTTTTTAAAAATAACTTGAACCATGTTCTGTCCATCGTCCTTGATTATCCTCTATACTGTGTCCAAAAGACCTCTCTTAATAGGAAAATTAGATTTGGTCTATTTAACGCACCATTTGAATATTTTTCTTGTTCTAAAGTCACTAGAAGGGCCAGGAGTCGAAATTTCTTCCAGAAGTTTTCCTCTTAGCTGCTTATCCTGTTTTCCTGCAATCTAGTTCTGGGCAACCGAACTTTCTGTTAGCTTCTTTTATTGAATTTCGCTCTATCCAACTGCTATCTAAAGCTGCTTTTAGGATATCTTCTGTGTAAGCTCCTTATTTTGAAGACATCCCGTTAAAAGAAAAACAAATCATCTAACAACTGCATTTCAACTACGAAAATTTACTTGGCCGTAAATACTATAAATACTTTGAAGTAAAAGCTGAATTATATACAAGCCACAAATTTAACACATTTGTAAAATGGAAACGCAATTCCATAGAGCATTTATTTTATATTTTGTTTTATAATTTAAATGACTGTAGTGTAAATTACTACAACAGCTTGGAGTATATTTAATTAAAATATAACTTTTCGTTATGCGGTCAAAATGAGTTCTTTGAAAGCAAGTAGTCTCTCACAGAAAACGTTTCCAAAGGATTTTGTAATAATATTAACTTTATAATATATAAATTCATTTAGTTTATTAATAAAATATCTTTCTGATTTTCTAAAAAAAATTATTCACAGTAATTGTATTATTAAGTTATTTTCCTTCTTTAAATTATTGTCCGGTATCTAGTACATGAAATCTAAACTCCGAACATCTGTGGCTGGCTATTAAATATTCAACAGAAAACTGTTGAAGAACCGGTCAGGATAATTTTGCTATTATTACGTAATTTTTCGTTACTTTCCGACTAATTTATTAACTTAACAGATATTTGATAGAGAAGTATCCACTTAAATAGGTTATTTTTCAAATAAAATGCTATTTACATTCAATAAAAGTCGCGCATCATTTAAGCAAAATTAAGACGATAAACTCATTTCCGCGCATTTCAAAGGGTAGACTTAAAATAAAATGAAAACTCTACTGTCAGAAGTGCGCAATATATTGTCAAACCTTTTGTAATACTTAGATCACAAACCAGTTTTTTTATTGATACACTTCAAAAGGTTTTAATGTATAAATTGATGGATCTATTTTGGTACTTTTGCTGGAGTGGTCGGAAACTAGTGATGGCTGCTAATAGGTGCGTTTACCCTACATCTCATTCACCCGGAAACAAGAATATTTGTTACTTGGGCGAAAGATTTACTTTCTTATGATCGTGTTTAAGGAATCATCGAGAAACTGGGAACAATTTAGATTACTGTGGGGACTTGCAGAGTGGGACCATTTATCGTGTGAAATTTCCATCGCAAAATTGCGCAGTCGAACAGATAATAACAGGTAATCCCCGAACAATAAGTTATTCAAAATTCCCAGCCTATCCCCATCCCATCCATAACCTAACGGTACTAAAGCCAATGGAACAGCTTTCTGTCGCGCAGCATTCTGTATAATCACTTCAGCGTGAAACATAAAGCTTAAATCGTACAATGGAAAATTTTAAATAAATAAAGTGAAAAGTGAACTCAAAGTCAAAACTAAAGTCTGAAGGACTAATCTCAAAAATTATTTCGGTAATCGCGAAAGGATTAAACTCGTCAGAATTTGTATATTTTTATTCGTTAACGAATAAGAACTAGGCCTTATGAGGACTTGACTTGACTTAAGCTGCGCGCAGTTCAGTTTTTCGTATTGTGGCTAAGCTTAGCAAGTGAAATTGATTTTTTTTTTATTTAACCGTGCATTTTAAAATGGGACATCCATCTTACATGGGGGTAACATTCCATGTCCACACAAGAAATCTCTTTCAAAACATTCTGCAAGGAGAAAGATTTATATTTGGATTTGCGAAGGCGTGTGCAGGCATTGACCTCGCAATCACTGCGAGCTGAAGGTAATATTGTTAATCCTTCTTCGATTTAGTCCCTTCCTAGGTTTAGACTGTTAATAAAGTCTAGTACCATTCTGAGACTTGGTTCCACACATAGTTTAGTGGAGGAAAACCATGCTCGAGGTGGAGCAATCTCCGCCTGAGCAATGCTTCACAGTTGCAGGGCAGGTGCTCTGGGGTTTCATCAGCATCCTGACAGAAGCGACAGGATGAATTCTCGGCCAAGCCCATCTTGAATAGATGATACCTTAATGGCCCATAGCCTGAAAAGGTGTCATTTTGAGCTCTGTTCTCCTAAGGAGTAGAAGATTTTTTGTTCTTTTGCGCCAGAGGTCAATAACATTTTTTCCTGATGAAGTCATTGTAGCGTTTTCCAATAAAAGGATTTTTGTTTGTTCTCCCAGCTATTTAGATAAACTCTGAGGTAGCAGTTTGAAGTGCCACAGAATGGCTCTGGTCAGACAAAGGAAGCTTCTGCTCCTCATTTGGCTAAGCCATCAGCTATGTAGTTGTATATTGTATAGCTTTATGTACGGCACTATGCCGAGATTGAATCGGTTTTTATTCTTCTGTACGCAGTCGATTGACACAGTTTATGTAACGTTAAGTCTGAGAATAAAGAATCGCTAAATCACACACGGGGTCTTCTATTTTCATCCTTTTTTTATTGTTCGTTCTGCAACAGGTATCTCATTTCCTTTATGGTCCTCATGACCAGACAGCTACATAAGATTAATTTTGTTTCTTTAAGGCTAGCGACTTGACTGTTCGAAAAGATATTAAAGGTTAGCCATTTATAGTTCTTTTAATGCAGTTATTGGCGCATTCTTCTATGACCAGTACTTCGGCTTGGAATACGGTAGGGGTAGAGGCCAGGGCCTTTAATATACGGCATCTGGGGCCGTATACACCTAGTCCGACTCCACTGTTCGTTTTGGAATCATCTGTATACCATGCCATCAATCCTTGTTAGAAGGACAGTTTAGTGGGACGCAATTGTTGTCGGTCTCCCAAAATCACGTCGAATGGTCTCACAAAATCCACCTTATTATATATTATATCAGATAATGTCGTCATTTGCTCGAAGCATATCTGTTTTAAAATACTCAAATGACCAACCAGATCACCCTGCAAATGCAGCGTTGGAAGGTTTATTAAAGCTTCCATGGCTGCTGTAGGAGGAGGACCTGTCATGACACCAGTAATTCCTAGATAGACAAGCCGCTGTTTCCATAAGCTTGAGTTGAGTTAAGTTTCGGCTGGAGATGAGTTTTCGTTAAGTTTTATTACTACGGTGGTTATAGGTGAGTTAAATCAATGCTATTTTCAGCTGGACTTCTGTTTCCATGAGAACTAACTCGAGTGGAACTTCGCATGGAAACATTGTAATGATCGTCAGTTTTACTTCTGTTTTTCGGCTTTTTATATTCAACAGTCCCCAACAGCACGAACAAAGGAACTGAAATTATGTGAAAATTGTTCGTCATTCTTTGATATTCTTTTTTTCTTCTTCTTTTGCTACTGCGTGGAATTCGACGAACACTGCACAACTCCAACCATACGATCATGTTTACGGTTTGATCCGAGTCACCGATAAATATGCATAATATTATACATTAAATTAAATTTTCAAATTGTGATTTATTTTCGTTTTTTGCCCATTTATCGCCTTAAAGACAGACGAATATGTCTTCGCGATTGATAACCTTATCACTATTGGCGTGAGCCCTGATCCCTCCTTAATAGTTTGTTTGGTGGATGATGAGATTGCTTTACATATTTTGTGTGAATGTCCGGCGATAACTAAACAAAGAATGGCAACAGCTAGACCAACGGGCTGTTAAGTCTTTTCAATGGGACTAGTCTGCTTTAAGGAGATAGAAGGGTTAGCACAAAAGGCCAGCTCAGTGGCCACAGCGCTTTATTGATTCTCACCTCCCTCTTTAAATCAACCAGCACAATTTTTTTCATTTTGTTTTTATTATTTCAGATGCGATACACCAAAAAAGTTTCCATGTGGCCTGTGGGCTTAGTAACAAAACTTGGAGTCAGCAGCCCAATAGTTCGCAATGGTAAATTAGTTGGTTTTTATGACGGTTGGATAGGCGGACGCAAGTATCCTGTAGATATGGCTGGCTTTGCTGTCAGCGTAAAATTTTTATTAGAGCGGCCAAAAGCTGAAATGCCATATAAGGCTGGATATGAAGAGGATGGGTTTTTGAAAAGCTTAGCTCCACTAAACAATTCTGATATTGAGCTACTTGCGAATTTGTGTACAGAAGTAATAAGTATCAAACAATTTTTTTTCATTACCAATATAAAATTTGTTTTTCTTTTTTCATAGATACTAACATGGCATACTCAAACGAAAAAGAACGAAGTAGCTGTAAAGCTGAACATGACCAAGTATGGTGATACGAACTTAGTTAAACTCACAAAAATGCTTGTCGGGAAGTGACATTGAATTAAAAATTATTTCAACAATCAATAAAATTCATAGGTGCTATATTTTTATATATTTAAATAACTAATATTGAATTTTTGCATTGTTGATTAACAAATCATGTACTTAAATCGGTCTGTATTATATTATTATTATAGATAGGACATACAAAATGTTTGACATAACGTATATATGTATGTATGTAATATTTGCTAAAAGCGCAGTTGGTCCTCTTGTTTTTTCTAAAATTTATTCACTACGGAAAATCAAACTTTTTGGATATATGTAATATAAATATGCAAATTAGGAGCTACCATTTTCGAATAAAATATGTAAATTATTTAAGCAATTTAAAGTCATTAGAATTAATCAAAACTTTCCATTTTAAGAAAATTGTAATATACATAAAATTATTAAAGAATAAAATGAGCTAACTGTGTGCTGCATATTATTTCAAATGCTGGTTGTGAGAAGATAAAAAATGTTTTTTGTTTTCTTTCTTAAGACGATGAATGCATTCGCTGAACCTATGGCACGCGTCACATTTTGTCAGGCTGTAGTCAGTCATTAAACAGTTAGCAGCTCAGTTCCTAGTAGTCATAAATAAAGTTACAGTCAGTCCACTGGCAATCAATTACGCTTATAAATTATTCAGTTTTTTTTAACTGTTAAAATACGTTCGAATAAAAGAATTGTTTTTCATGAAGGAAACCAACCCAAAATACACGATTTTTTCTCACATCAGTCAACACATTGGAGATAAATCATGCTTACGTTTGCCTGAGTTTTCCATGTCTAACTGTCTTACCATATTCTTCATCATTTTAATACCATCATTACAACGTCAACAACATTCCTTACTGCTTGGAATTCAGGCAAGGTAATTCCCATTCCCAAGATCTCCAATCCATCACAGCCCTCTGATTTTAAGCCTATAACTATTTTACCCGTACTCTCCAAGGTTGGGAAAATTTTAATCAAGAACGAAATAATTTCGGCATCTACTGTTCCTAATCTTCTATACTCCACGCAATCTGGATTCCACAAAGATTACAATACTGTTGCGAGCGTGGCTCTTGGTTCGTTATTTAAAACACAATATTACATTTTTAATATACAAGTTCTTTATTTCACTTCTGATCTTATATAATTCACAAACAATTAATCAACTCAACTTTAATTATCGCTAATACTGTTCTTTCAATTATCCAAATCCAATTACAACACTTTCTTTTATCGCTAATACTGTATTTTCAATTATCGCAATCCAATTACAGCACTTTCGCCCGTTTATTACTTTCACTTGTTAACACTGCAACGTCTCAGACACGACTCATGTTTCGGTGGTAGCAACTGCTATATATATATTCTAAAAACTCTCCAGAGCCTTCTTGAAGATTCCATTCTAGAACCATCCCAAAGGTTCCATTCAAGAATCATCGAATCTACGAACCTTAAGTTGTTTACTCTTCATTTTCAGTAGATGTCACTTATCTCTTTTTGTTGCACGTAACACTGCTCCCTTCTTAAAATTGTTCATCCCGAACAACAGGTAGTCCACGGTCTTGATGCTAATAGTATTGACACAAGCGATCGAGATAAACGATTTTTCGTTTGCCTCTTGTACAACGTTGAATCCTGTATACTACGTCATTTATTCTAGTTACTACAGAATACGTTCCGTCCCAGTGTTGTTTTAGTTTTGGAGAGCCTCCCTTATGTCGTTTCGGATTGTACAGCCAAACAAGATCACCTTCGTTAAATCTTGCGGAATTAGCACATTAGTCATAGCGGCTCTTCATCCGACCATTATTTGCTGCTCATTTTGCCCTCGTGGCCTTGTGCACATCGACTAATCGTTGTCTGAGCTCCGATACGTAGTCTTCTGGTATCTTTTTTTCACCTCTGGGTGCACCAAATTTGAGGTCGCTAGGTAAACACATCTTCCTTCCGAATATGACCTTAGCTGGGGTTTGTCCGGTAGTGTTGTGAACAGCTGATCTATAAGCCATTAGGAATATGTCGATCCCAATCGTGTTGATGATAGTCAACTACTTTCTTTAGATGCTCGACCGAGGTTCTGTTGAAGCGCTCTACCATACCATCAGTTTGTGTGTGTAGAGGTGTAGTTCTGGTTTTTCTTATTCCCAGCATTTTACACACCTCTTGGAAAGTCCGTGATTCAAAATTCCGTTCTTGGTCTGAAAGAAGTTCATGAAGCACACCAAATCTACTGACCCAATTCGTTATTATTTGTTCCACAACTGTGGTAGCCTCGCGATTAGGGATTGCATAAGCTTCAGGCCATTTACTGAAATAGTCAATGGCAACTAATGTAAAACGGATACCGTCATCTGTTTCAGGAAAAGGTTCAGCGATGTCTACAGCTATCCTTTCACAGGAGGCTCCGACATTATACTTATGCATTTCCCCTCTGCTTCTATGTGGCGGTCTTTTACAAGAGGCACAGACAGTACATCTGCGGCACCACTCCTCCACATCTTCTCGAATATGTAGCCAATAAAACCTTTCTCATATTTTTGAAATTGTTTTATTCACTCCCAAATGTCTTCCAGAGGCTCCATCGTGCATTTCTTCTAGAACATCGTTGATCTTTGATGCAGGCACGATTATCCGCATTCGGAATGATTTACTGTTAGGTGCTTTCCACTTGCGTTTTAATATACCGCATTCAACATGAAGAGAGTTCCATTGAACCCAGTAGCTCTTCAGCTTCTAGCTTCTCTCCGAAATATCCTTCCATTCTGGTCTTTCCATGTCTTCTTTCCAAGCCAGAATGGGTGATATGTCCGGGTCTTCTCGTTGTGCTGTTCGCAATCTCTCGTTGTCCCAACCTGTCGATGGGTTCACCGTTATCAACTGTGTAGTTGCTGTTGTTTCTTTTTCTTCCATCCGGACGCAATGTTTGCACTCAAGTTTGCATGGACGTCGTCAAAGGGCATCTGCATTACCATGGATACGACCTTCTCGGTGTTAAATTTCAAAATCATAAGCCTGGAGTCGCTCTATCCATCTCGCCACTTGTCCCTCGGGGTTCTTAAACTGCAAAGGCCATTTAAGCGCTGCATGGTCGGTGGGAAGGATGAATTTCTGCCCGTAGAGATATTTATGAAAATGCTTTGTTGAATTTACAATGGCAAGTAGCTCTTTTCTTGTAGCACAATAATTTTTCTCTGATTTTGAAAGTGCTTTACTATAATAAGCTACTGGAACTTCTTGACCATCCTCCTCCTGTGAAAGCACTGCATGAATACCTCGTGTCCAATATAAATGTTTTCCCAGCCTTGGATAGTGAAGTACTGGACCTTCACAGAGATGTTGCTTCAAATTTTCGAAACCCTCGTTACATTTATCCGACCATATCAACGGCTTACCCTTTTCTGTAAGTTGATGTAGGCTCCTTGCTATATCCACAAAACCCTTCACGAATCGCCTGTAGTAGGTGGCTAGACCAAGAAAACTCCGTAACTGATGTGTGTCCTGTGGAACTGGCCAATTTTTGATGGCCTCTATCTTCTCTGGATCGTTTTTTACTACTTGTGATGAAACTATATGTCCCAAATATTTAACCTCATTTGTGAAAAGAGCACATTTAGTCGTTCGAATGTGGCTGGAGCATTACATAATCCAAATAGCATTACTTTGAATTGCCATAAGCCACTGCCAACTGAGAAAGCGGTTTTCTCCCGGTCCTCGGGATGTATTTCCACTTGCCAGTAACCACTCTTCAAATCCAACGTGGAAAACCATTATGCACCGGAAAGGGTATCCAACGTGTCATCACTCCTTGGTAACGCATAGCTATCCTTTCTCGTCACGTTATTTAGTTGGCGGTAGTCTGCACAGAATCGAGTGCTGCCATGCTTTTTCCTGACTAGAAGAACTGGCGATGTCCAAGGGCTGTTACATTCCTCTATTATGCCTTGTTTCTTCATGGAGTTCAACATTTCTGCAACTTCTGGTTGTTTGGCTAAAGGTAATCTTCGTGGTGTCTGTAGAATGGGTTTGGAATCCCCTGTATCGATCCGATGTTGGACAAGATTGGTTTTATCGTAATCATCATCATTCATTGTAAATTATTCCGTAAATTCATCGATCACCTCTTTGGCACCGTTGTGTTGTAGTTCCTTTAAGTTACTGGACGGAAGAAGTTTCTGAACCTGTTGGGTAGTAGCTGGTATTGGTTTTGTCTCCTTGACATTACTACCATTATCCAATTTGACAATCTGGTAAATGGATTCATAATTTCCAATTATAGTAACTTCTTTTAGTTGTACCTCATTTTCGGATGTGTTGAGCACTCTGACTGGAATTATTGTTGCACCTTCTCCATTCACTAAGTTCCTGATTCTTTTCCAATTTTTCCGAAATTTTTTCAAACTAGTGTTACGATTTTTTTTCAATTGTTTCGGACTTTTTTTCAATTATTCCGAACGTTTTTTTCAATTATTACGATTTTTTCAATATTTCCGGATTTTTTTCCAATTGTTCCGAACGCTTTTTTAAATTTTTCCGAATTTTTTCCAATTTTCCCGATTCTTTTCCAATTTTCCCAATTTTTTTTCAATTGTTCCAAATTTTTTTCAAATTATTACGATTTTTTTCAATTGTTCCGGATTTTGTTCCAATTGTTCCGAATTTGCTCCAATTTTTCCGATTAACTTTCCAATTTTTCCGAATTTTTTTCAAATTATCGCAACTTTTTTCAATTGTTCCGGATTTTTTTTTTTAAATTGTTCCGAACTTTTTTCAATTATTACGATTTTTTCTGTTTGTTTCGAATGTTTTTCCAATTTTTCCGAATTTGTCCCAATTTTGGGAATAACTTTCCAATTTTCCCGAATTTTTTCCAATAGTTCCGAGTTTTTTTTTTTTTCAGTTATTACGATTTTTTTCAATTTTGTGGATTTTTTTCCAATTTTTCCGAATTTTTTTTTCAAATTATTACGATTTTTTTTCAATTGTTCCGGATTTTTTCCGATTGTTCCGAACGTTTTTCCAATTGCTTCGAATTTTTTTCAATTATTACGAGTGTTTTTTTCTAATTTTCTGGATTTTTTCCCAATTGTTCCGAATGTTTTCCGAATTTTGTTTTGGCAGTATGTATGTATCTACATATATATGTATATCCAACTCCCCATATACATTTGTCTTTCTTCACACCGTAAAAAGAACTCTTCCCAATTAATTTAATTAATTTAAAATAATTTGCATTCAGACAGACCAAACCAAGATGATCTAATTAGCTCTGATGTCTAAAAAAAAAACAAACAAAAAATCCACTAAAAGTCTTAACAGGTCGTTCGCTCGACATTAGTCTAAATACTCATTTAATTTTCTTCTTCTCCAAATTACTCACTTCACTGACATTTACACTGCTCGGAGTGTTAATAGGTAGAGAGTACACCTGCCACCTCACATGCAAAATATCTCATCATTAAGAGGAGTCAGTACCAAGATTTGCTAGTTTCGTACATTTTTCAATGCGAATTGATGGCAAACTATTTGTAGCTGAATAATGATTTTTCTTAAATTAAAGTTAACAAAGAAGTCTAGTAAATAACGTCGGCAAAGATTTAAAAAAAAAGGTATTGGAATGGTGATATTAGCTCGGAAACTTGTAAGAAATGGTAAGAATTGAAGTTTTTTAAATCAAATTCCTGTTGGTAGGTACACCCATTTCTTTAGATTGTGACTATTTTAGAAAGATAAAGCTTAGCTTGTTATGCTATTAATACGAAAGGTGAGGCTTGAGGACATTAAGTCCGACTGCCAACAGTTGCTGACAGCTCACCCAGTAACAGATTTGCAGGCCGGCACGCTAGCACCACGGTCTAATAGCGGAGAGTGCGATTTGGGTTCAAAAAAAGGAACCTGCCTGTCACCTGACCACAATCAAAAAGATATCGTGCCATGAGCAAGGAATAATATCCCAGACAGACTGTCTCCATAATGACTTAATTTTTAATTAAATGCAGTCAAATATGCAGTGTGTCACACAAATGAAGGACCCATTTGGAACAGTTCGAATCATTTTCAAATGAAATAAATTTTACTCCATTTAGTGAAATTGCAATAAAAGTGCCACCTACCGTTATTAAAATGAGCTAAATTTATTGGAAAGTGGGAAGTTTTTCCAATAAAATTAGCAGTGACAGCCATCAGCTGATCATGTAAGAAATTTCTTTACCGGTTTCTTATTTTTTTGGTCTCTTTAAACAACAAAAATTGTTTTCTACTAAATGCTTCGCAACTACAATAAATACTCGCAAATTTTCTTGATAGCATTTAATTAAATTATTAAACTCTGCATGATTTTTACTCACATTGAGGAACTGTCAATGACATTCGAAATGAAATAATTTTCGTCCATATTCTGTCACCAATTCATTTCCTTGAAATGACTGAATTTCAAATTAAGTCATTATGGGCACAGTCTGTCTAGGGTATAAGAATGAAAAGAAAACGCTGAGCGAGATCTAATTAAAACAAAAAAAAAAAAAACAGAACCGCCACACATAGGTCTGGCAGAGACCTTATACTCAGAGACCTTATACTCACTTGACGGACATCTCAAGGATCAGATGGCATGATCCTGTTGCCGTCCCCGACCGCCCATGACATACTGGCATCACGATTAGGATATCCCTTTTTGTTCACCTGAAGGGAAAGGGAGGCGAAGAGAAACAATTAGATAATCACTTCATATTATGTCTTTTATTTACCCAGTGCTAATTACAAGGAAAGCTCTATATATGCATTGGGGCTGGGGCTGGGTTCTTTCATTGGGATCGGCCCAATGGGATTTCCTCACTGCTCCTTAGTTATAATGACATTGATTAACACGATCTCGTTCCGCGTTTAACGATTCTTAAAAACGCCTCCTGGAGAAATTAGCATTCACAAAAAAAATTGTATCGAAATAAACGCGCTCGAAGAAGAAACTCCCGCTGGCCGATACTATCCCCTTAGTCCTTTCAGGTGCTGATTCAATAGGGTCACACGTGATAATGGGTATGCTTCATTTAACCAACTTTTAGGCACTAATACGGCTTTGCATTTCTTTCAGGGGGGCCTTCAGAAGAATAACACACGGTAAGTTCGTAATATAAATATATTCTTATTCGACGGAGCTAATTAGACACAAAATTCCATATCACTTCTTTCAGGTGCTTCTCTGATTTCACGGCACACGGTAAGTTCATTTATATTGCAGATTGATATGTGTTAAAATATATTGGTAAATCAAATAATAGTTTACGAAAATGTATAACTTGCGTATAATATCAGGTGCTTCCCTGATTTCACGGCGCACGGTTAGTTTATATATATTGAATCTTCTGTAGTTTTAAATTATATGGACAGGGCAAATAACTCATCATGGGTGGTTTTTTTCTTTATTTGTTTCCAGCGCTCCGTTGGTTTATCAGACTGCACACGTTGAGTGGTCCCGGCGGGTCATTCCGCGCAGCCATTTATTTTCGGAAACCAATGATTAGTTTCACCTCTTTTTGATTTTGGATCATTCCCAGCGTTAGTCTATGCGCCGGCCTACGTCTTACTTTATTCTTATACTTAAAAAAATTTGTTCCCTTTTTCTTTAACTCTTGTCTGACTAACTTTTACAAAAAAACTTTTCTTGACGAATTTACTTCTACCTTTCTCGGCAATCTACCCCTACCCAAAATGACCGACCCTCTCGCTGTCATTCCTTCCATTCTCCTCGCTGTCCAATCTTGTCGTTCCCCCACATGGTGCACGATGTTCCACTGCGTGGTGCCAGCTGTACCATGGTCAGTTTTCAAGTAGATGTCGGGTGGGTTTGTAGAGGCGGCCTGCCATATTTATACGTAGCTGTATGCTGCCGCCATGTAAACATGCGACCATAACAAGATCTACCAAATAACGTCGAGCTTTTTCATTTTTAGTAACATTTTTTTCAATTAATTGATGTAATAGTAGGTACTTGTTTTTCTCCGCAATATTTCACCGACGGGGTATAGCAATATCTCATTAAAAGTTGTTGATATACAAAACAAAATGGTATATTAACAATTATGTGCAAACAAATTTACGAGAGTTAATTCTCGTTAAAAATGTTCAATTTATTTAAACTGGAAATATTCATTTTTCGTCTTAAATTATCGCATGTTGGGTTTCTGTCTTTTATGCTAGATGTCTCTAATGTGGTATAGGTCTTAGCTAATATTATATGAATTTTCTAAATTTCAGGACACAAACGTAGTAGTAAATTTTATTGCCTACAGGCTCGCTTATATCTAAATTGAAACTTTTCTTGAGGGTTTGTGTTCGTTCTGAATTGTATGGTTTGGTCGCATGTCGGATTTCTTTCTTTTACGCTAGATGTCTTTAATGTCAGCTGTGGTATACGACTAGGCTTTCAGCATTGGGTGCGTTCACCGACAGAAAAAAAGCGTACAAAAAGTAACTTTTTGTCACTACCAAACGCTATCGTGCGTTCACTGTGCACGAAAAATGACAGAAAAGCACTTCCTTTCACTTTCTTCTGCGTTCACTGAGTCGACTGAGAGTGACTTGTAGCGCACTACCTTTCACTATCGTATTGTTGCGAGCGTGGCCTTTGGTTCGTTATTTAAAACACAATATTAAATATTTAATATACAAGTTCTTTATTTCACTCTAATCATACAATTCACAAACTTTCTATTAATCAACTCAACTTTAATTATCGCTAATACTGTACTTTTAATTATCGCAATCTAATTACACCACTTTCGTTTCTTTATTACTTTCGCTTGTTAACACTGCAACGTTTAAGACAAGACTCTCTTCTTGGCGGTGACAACTGTTATATTTATACCCTAGAAACTCTCCAGATTAGTCTGGCGTGTTCTATTCGAGAATCCTCTTAACTATTCTATTCAATCTATTCTTGAACCTTCCCGAAGATTCTATCATCGATCCTCCGAACCTGAAGTTGTTTACTCTCCATTGCCAGTAGATGTCCCTAGTTGGCTCTTTCTATTGCACGTAACACTGCCCCCTTCTTAAATTTGTTCGTCCCGAACAACAGGTGGTCCACGGTCTTGATGCTCGTAGTACTGACACAAGCGGTCCAAATGAACAATTTTTCGCTTGCCTCTTGTGCCACGCTGAATCCTGTATACCACGTCATTAATTCTAGTTACTACCGAATACGGTCCCTCCCATTGTTGTTGTAGTTTTGGAGAACGTCCCTTAAGTCGCTTCGGATTGTACAGCCAAACAAGATCACCTTCGTTAAATCCTGCCGAATTAGCACGTAAGTCATAGCGGGTTTTCATCCGATCAGTATTTGCTGCTAATTTCGTGTACATCAGCTAATTGTAGTTTGAGCTCCGATACGTAGTCTTCTGGTAACTTTTCTTCACCTCTGGGGGTACCAAATTTGAGGTCGCTAGTTAAACGCATTTCCCTTCCGAATATGACCTTAGCTGGGGTTCGTCCGGTAGTGTTATGAATGGCTGATCTATAAGCCATTAGGAATATAGGAATATGCCGATCCCAATCGCGTTGATGATAGTCAACTACTTTCTTAAGATGCTCGATTAATGTTCTGTTGAAGCGCTCTACCATGCCATCAGCTTGTGGGTGTAGAGGAGTTGTTCTGGTTTTTCTTATTCCCAACATTTTACACATCTCCTGGAAAGTCCGTGATTCGAAGTTCCGTCCTTGGTCCGAATGAAGTTCGTGAGGCACACCAAACCTACTGACCCAATTCGTTATTATTTGTTCCGCAACTGTGGTTGCCTCCTGATTACGGATTGCATAAGCTTCAGGCCATTTACTGAAATAGTCAATGGCAACTAATATATAACGGTTACCGCCATCCGTTTAAGGAAAAGGTCCAGCGATGTCTACAGCTATCCTTTCAAAGGGGGCTCCGACATTATACTTATGCATTTCTCCTCTGCTTCTGTGTTGCGGCCCTTTGCAAGCAGCACAGACAGTGCATCTGTGGCACGACTCCTCCACATCATCTCGCATATGTAGCCAATAAAACCTTTCCCGTATTTTGGAAATTGTTTTGTTCACTCCCAAATGTCCTCCAGAGGTTCCACCGTGCATTTCTTCCAGAACATCTTTGACGTTTGATGCTGGTACGACTATCTGAATTCGGAATGATTCGCCGTTAGGTGCTTCCCATTTGCGTTTTAATATACCACATTCAACATGAAGAGAGTTCCATTGAGCCCAGTAACTTTTCAGCTTCTCGCTTCGCTCCGAAATATCCTTCCAGTCTGGTCCTTCCATGTCTTCTTTCCAAGCGAGAATAGGTGAAATGCCCGGACCTTCTCGTTGTGCTGTTCTCAGGCCCTCGTTGTCTCAACCTGTAGATGGTTCCAGGGTTACCAACCGTATAGTTGTTTTCCAGGTTAAACCGCATAAAACACATTCCATTAGTCGTTCAAATGTGGCTGGAGCATTACATAACCTGAATGGCATTCTTTTGAATTGCCACAAGCCACTGCCAACTTAGAAAGCAGTTTTCTCTCGGTCCTCGGGATGTATTTCCACTTGCCAGTAACCACTCTTCAAATACAACGTGGAAAACCATTGTGCTCCTAAAAGGGTATCCAACGTGTCATCAATCCTTGGTAATGGATAGCTATCTCTTCTCGTCACGTTATTTAGTTGGCGGTAGTCTACACAGAATCGGGTGCTGCCATCCTTTTTCCTACCCAGAACAACCGGCGATGTCCAAGGGCTGTTAGATTCCTCTATTATGCCTTGTTTTTTCATGGAGTTCATCATATCTGCAACTTTTGGTTGTTTGGCTAATGGCAATCTTCGTGGTGTCTGTCGAATGGGCCTGGAATCTCCTGTATCGATCCGATGCTGGACAAGTTTTTTTTTACCATAGTCATCATCATTCAATGCAAATAATTCCGAAAATTCATCCATCACCTCTTTGGCATCGTTGTGTTATTGTTCACTTAAGGCACTGGACGAAAGAAGTTTCTGAACCTGTTGGGTAGTAGCTGGTATAGGTTTTGCCTCCCTGACATTACTACCATTATCCAAATTAACGATTTGGTAAACGGGCTCACAATTTCCAATTATAGCTCCTTCTTTTAGTTGTACCTCATTTTCGGATGTGTTAAGCACTCTGACTGGTATTAATATTGCACCTTCTGCCTTCACTAAAGTTTTGCTAACAATGATGCTCGATGTAACTTTGGTGGGGTTAGGCTCCACCAGATAGAATCGGCAGGTCCCGATGTCATCAGTAAGCTTTGCCGATATTAGTATCTCAGAGCATGGCGAAAGAGTTGTATTTTGCGCAGACGATAGTCCTTACTTTCGCAGAATGATCTGCTCCTTCTCCTAGTTTCATAGGAATTTTTATGTTCCCATATTTGAGAATCCGCTCTCCGACATCCAGATTTATTTTGTATGTGATTATTAAATCTATTTCAAGAATGCATTCATCCATTATGTCTGAAACCAGGAAAGTGTGAGGAAATAGTAGTTCGCCTAGTTGAACATTTAAAGTTATCTCTCCAAACACCCGTGCTGCTGCTCCAGTTGCTGTTCTTAGTAGATATTGATATTTGGTGGTGTTGTTCTTAACAAGATCTGCTCTAATAATTGATCTTGAGGCTCCAGTATCGATAGTGACTGCGCAGTCATTTTTTCCTACATTTCCATATATAAAAAGACTATTATTTGTCTGTAACTGACCTACTTGAATGATGACTTCGGGGCTGTCGATTGCTCCAACCAACTTCTGCCCCACAATGTTGGTTTTTACTAGTTTTCGGCTGATCAACAGGAGAGGTGGTGCGACTAGTCGCGGCTTGATATCTAGTCTCTCCACGAATAGCTTGTTCCCTGGCTCGACATATTTGGCATTCTTCTTTCCCTTCTTCTTCAGGTGATTCCAATCGTCGACGTTTTCTGCAGTCTCTTTCAAGGTGCCCTGATCTATCACAATTCCAGCATCGAAGGACACCACGTGAAGGCGTGCTCTGTGATGATTTCACTCTGTTACAAGTACATTCTTCCACTGAAATTTCTCTTACTCGTACTGCACTCCGTGAAACTTGTCTGGCGGATTCATACGCTAATGCATAGGCTAGTGCTTCTGCTGTTGATTTCTTTTCTGCTAGCCTTAACGCTTGTTGTAAATTTTGATCTGCAATAGCGTTCACAAATGCCTCCGTCGCCACTTCATTGAGAAAATCCGCATTCACGCTGGAGTATGAAAGATGAGCTAATCTTTCTACATCTGCCTGCAGTTTTGTAGTGATTCCCCATGTTTTTAAATCCTGTTGCGTAACTGTAGGCGATATACTTGCTGCATGTGTTCATCTCCGTAACGTAATTCTAGCGCCTGTACTAATGAAATGTATTCACGTTGCTTTTCAATCGGTACAGTTTGTAAGAGTTCTGATGCAGAGCCTCGAAGTGCTAACACCAGAGCTATAGCTTTGTCTTCATCATTCCATCCATTTATTGCCATGAATTGTCTCTTGAAGATATGCTACGAATTTTGTCCATCGAATATTGGAGGTTTCATTCTACCTGCGCCGGATATTTCAGCTGCTACGTTTGGAGGCTTACGATTCTTTATTCTTTCAAGATCTGCTTTAAAGTTATCAAGCTGTTCCGTGACGTTTTGTTGTACTCCAGATACTTGTTGTCGAACTTCCAACACTTCCTGCTGGATTTCTTCAATTTTCACATTTTATTCGTCTAATGAACTTTTCAGTAAATTCTTCTGTTCCTCCTTACAAGTTTCTAGACAATTCTGCAGAGAGTTCTTTTGTTCCTCAAAAGAATTCTTTTGCTCGTCCAGACGGGTTTCCATAGATTTCTTTTGTTCATCTAAACGGGATTCCAGAGAATTCGCTTGCTCCTCGAGAGAATTCTTTTGTTCCTCAAAAGCATTCTTTTGCTCATCTAAACGGGATTCCAGAGAATTTTTTTGTTCCTCATTGGAATTCTTCTGTTCATCAAAACGGGCTTCCATAGATCTTTTTTGGTCCTCTAGAGAATTCTTTTGTTCTTCGAGGGAATTCTTTTGTTCATCAAAACGGGCTTCCATTTTGCTCATTAAAGTACTCAAAAGCTGTTCCATTTTCATTGTAGGCTCTTCTTCAGCTTCGGTTTCTTCGAAGTTCTCTTCGAAAACAAATGTTTCAGGATCCTTTCTTTGCTCTATCAAAGCTTGTCGGAGTCGCTCGATTAGCACTTTCTTTGCACCTGTCGTTTGTATTGACCGGTTCCCTAAATCCACTTTCAAATCCTGTATTCGAAGCTCCTCGACTATGCGCCCCATTACTTTAGTAATTCACTCACAGTTGAATATAAATTATTTTCCAGAACTTTCAAAATTTAACACAATTTCACAAAATTTATTTCACTTCTGACACCAGCTGTGGCGAGCGTGGCCTTTGGTTCGTTATTTAAAACACTATATTAAAAATTTAATATACAGGTTCTTTATTTCACTCTAACCATACAATTCACAAACTTTCTATTAATCAACTCAACTTTAATTATCGCTAATACTGTACTTTTAATTATCGCAATCTAATTACAACACTTTCGTTTCTTTATTACTTTCGCTTGTTAACACTGCAATGTCTAAGACAAGACTCTCTTCGTGGCGGTAACAACTGTTATATTTATACCCTAGAAACTCTCCAGATTAGTCTTGAGTATTCTATTCGAGAATCCTCTTAACTATTCTATTCAATCTATTCTTGAACCTTCCCGAAGATTCTATCATCGATTCTCTGAACCTGAAGTTGTTTACTCTCCATTGCCAGTAGATGTCACCAGTTTGCTCTTTCTATTGCACGTAACAGGATTTTGGATAGTGAAAGGTAGCGAAGTGATGTGTTGCTATGCAGTAGTGTAGCTAGAGTTTTTGTCGCCTGGGGCTGTCATGAATTTGCCGCCCTTTCTAACTTAATCAAAATCAAGAGCGGTTATTGACAATTTGTTGAACATAAATAAATAAATGGAAAAACCATTTATTTATTTTGTTTAAACAGATTGTACACATAATGATAAAACGTATGTTGATTTATGTATTTATTTTCCTTGCATTTTTATTGCAAAAGTCTTGAATGACATTCAGGTTTACCGGGGAATTCCATTCGATCAAATCTACATCGAATCGAATGTTTTCAAGGAGCATTTTCTACTGTTTAATACAATTGAATCTAAGATTTTCCAGATTCAATAAAAGGCAATTGTCGGTTATTTATGTTTGGCGCTGAAGAATATTCGTTGTTAGTAATTTTACTAGTAAAATATGCTATATGATTTCCTTGGTAGACCTGATTGTCAAAATTTATGTTATCTGTTAGTTCTTTTTCTATTGACAGTATCGCTAGATTTCGTAATCTTAAATCACTCATTGTGGAACGAAGAAAATTTTTAATTAATTTTAATTTGGAAAAGTTCAGTTCACAACTAGCGACACTGATGGCTATTGTTAAAAAAAAGTCTTAATGTTGGGAACAGAGTTTTCCAATCTATTGTTGTGATTCCAAAATCCCAAAATCACAACCATATTCAGAACTTACTTACCTTCTATGGATTTTCCTAAAATCCATAAACATTCATATTGTGGTGCCAAAATACCGCACCGTGCATATTCCAATAGATTTCCCTATACTTAGAATCACAGCAATATGCATAATTACTTACCCCCCATAGATTTCTGTAACTTTCAAAAAATATCATACCATACATGTTTATAAAAATCTTATCTTACCATGCATATACATAAATTTCTTACCCTATAAATTTCCTAAAAAATGCCCAAATGGTCAATTATCTACCGCCCTAAATTTCTTCTAGCATAAAAACGCCTGCTCGACATTTTTGTATACACATAACTCATAGAGTTATTGTACTGCATATTGCACATCGGTCGAAATTTCAAGAGCAAGATCGAATTTCAAGATCCAAGCCAAAAAATTAACAAAAGCAAATGTCTTGACTGACCCTTATCTTTCCGGTTTCTCTTTCCTTTTTTTATTTTTTGTTTGATTGGTCAGTGAAGTGAACCAATCATAAAAAGTATTATATAGTTTTTGCTGACGCAAGGGCGTCAGCTATTTTGATAGTAATATATTCCGACAGAAAAGAAGTCCAAGTTCAGGATAAGCACTCCACCAGTGCATAAAAAATCTTGTTAAAAGTGTCTTCTAAAAAAAAAAGTCTAATTAAAAGTGTTTCAGCTAAAAATCTTATTTTAAAGCGTTCTAAAAAAAATTGTTAAAAGTATTTTCTCAAAAAAGTCTATCTAGTTAAAAGCGTTTCATCTAAAAGTGGTATTTTAAAGCGTTTTTAAAATCTTGTTAAGATTATTAAAATTCTTGTACACTAAAAACTATTGCATAATATAACGAAGTTAATTCTCTTAAACAAGAGTGTGCGTGTTTTTAAAAAAAAAAAAAAAAAAAACCCTACCTAAGTCGCTCTTCTTCCTAGGGAAAGCACGGCGATAACAGGGTCACAAGACTATATTTTTTGATAAATATTTAAAGTTCGAGGCCTTTTCCCACTTTCCCAACCTCTGCTCTTGTACATCAGGTAGAGACATAATATTCTGGATCCTTTTCCTTTCAATATGAAACTGTTCCTCGTCAATGTTAACAAAGTTATTTACTTGACATTCAAAATTTTCATTTAAAAGTTTAAATGGTATTAGGCATGAATTCTACGCTGCAAGGACATGTAGTTGCTCAAACCATACTTTTATTTCCTGGGATAACTCTATCCAATGACAAAAACATTTCTCTTTGTATTTCTTCTTCTGTAGCCCCCTTTCTCGCGAATCTTCACCACTCATAATTTTTTTTCTTCTAACTCAACGCTCAGTGGATATCTCCAACTCTTCACATATTTTTTTGGCTATTGTAACTGCTTTTTGCATTAGGATGTCCCTTTGTACAATGATATACCTTTGTAAAGAATTCAGTTTTAAATCATATTAGCGTTATTTTTTCGTGATCCGGATCAAAGCAGATTATCGATTGACGTCGGTGTCAAAATCGCTTATAAATTTACTTGATTTTCTAAATTCATAAGAAATAATCACATTGCCAGGGTTTTGGAAGGTAAAAATTTCAAAATTTGAACCAAATTTTATTCAGGTTCCATTTTGACGTTTTGTGAAGATTGAAATCATGCCAATTATGCCAGTTTGATAATTCTCCTCATATGTAAAATCATAGCTACTTACAGAAATTTTTTAAAAGCAAATCAATTTTAAATTTCCAATGAACCGGATCAATATAAAAGGACGCTGCTATTGATAGATATTTAATCTCTTTGTTTACCGGTATTGAAAAAAAAAAAATTGCATTGAGTTGAGTAATATTCCAGCGTCTGATCTCGTTTCAATATTTTCTTCCTCAGATGTCAATTTTTCCAAAGAACTGAAAATGTTAAATAAATGTTTTTTTTTACAACAGTCACCGCATCTCCTCTTGTGTTGTGTGTGATGATTGTGTTTTTTTTTTTTTTTTCAAAATATGACTGAAAATAACTCCAGTTGACCACCAAAGTAAATGAAAAATCTGCCGAAATATTTTCCATAAATTCCTAAGAAGAAATAAATGTTTATCGCTCGTCTCATTGCTCAATAATTGCAATACAGGGGATAAAAAATTTACCAAATACAATAATAAAATTCATTTAATTACATGGCAACTTTATAGATTATTGTATACCATTCGAGCCTTTATTATATTATCCTGAATGATTGTTACAAAGTTATGTAAATAAAGGCAATTAACTAGTCTTGCCAAAATGGAGCGTATTATTTTATACATCTATATCTTCATAAAGAGTATCTTATTTTATTTTAAATGAAAAAATCATCTTAGTGAAGATTGTTGGAATGATAACATCTCTGTTGGCTGCCTTCATGATAAAACGGTATTAATAGGAGGTCAACCATATAGCATCGCAGTTTTTATTTTATTGTTTTGCCTAGTACTACTAGTATGTAAAGGGTTTTGCAATAAGAGGTGTTATTTTAATTAGTCCGCTATTTCAGTAGATGTCACTTTTGGAGCTGTCATTTTTTGACATTTGACAAGTAGAAACTACGCCATTAATAAAAATGGAACGATACACGAATCAACAACGCATTGAACGTATTAAAATTCACTATAAAAATGGTCAAAATGTGGCAGAGACGGTTCGTAAAACTCGAACATTTTTGGGTCGTCGTGAAGCACCTTGTCGGACCGCAATACAGAAATAGGTAGAAAAATTCGAGCTGTCGGGACAAGTTAGTGATGTGAAGAATAAAACCCGTGCACGTCGCTCAAGAACAGCCGAGAATATTGCTGCTGTAGCCGAAAGTGTTGAAGAAAACCCAGGTTTGTCCATTCCTCGTCGTTCTTTGGAATTAGGCATTCCACAAACGTCAATACACCGTATTTTGTATAAAGATTTGGGTCTTAAGGCTTATAAAGTTCAGTTAACACAAGAACTCAAGCCGGCCGATCATCAACAACGTCGAGTCTTTACTGATTGATGTCGCATCTGGGGGTCGGAAAACCCAAGAGTTATTGTTGAAAAGCCTTGCTATCCTCAACGTGTGACTGTTTGGTGCGGTTTATGGTTCCGCGGGGTCATTGGACCTTACTTTTTCGAAAATGAGGCTGGAGTAACAGTTACGGTGAATCGACAGATGATTAATGATTTTTTATGGCCGAAATTGATCTGGACAACGTTTACTTTCAACAAGACAGCGCTACGTGCCATACAAGCAACGAAACCATTGATCTTTTACGGGAAAAGTTTCTGGACCATGTTATCTCTCGAAGAGGTGATCACAATTGGCCACCGAGATCTTGTGACTTAACACCTTGCGACTTCTCCCTTTGGGGCCACGTGAAAGATAAGGTCTACGCCAACAGCCCAGCGTCGATTCAAGACCTCAAAGATGGAATTCGTGAGGCTATCGAGGACATAGGGCAGCCACTTTGCGATTTGGTTATGGAAAATTTTATGAAAAGGATATGGTCCTGTAGGCGTGGTCGTGGTGGTCATTTGACTGATGTTATTTGCCATTATTAACGGCATACCTTCCTCTTTATAATGAAATAAAGATCCGATCATTTGTCTCAAAAAATGGCATTTTTCTTTGAATGTCAAAATAACACCTCTTATTGGAAAACCCTATACTAGTTCTGTTGTCTACATGCCCTACATGGGATGATTCAGGGAAACGCACTTTTTATATTATTAATAGGCGAAGTATTAGGATGATTTTTATCCAGTGCTAGGACTTTACTACAGGATTTTGGAAGCAATTCAGCAGTAATGTAGTGTAGAAGTGCTCGAATTTTTTAAAAACAATGGTATTATAATGCTTTCCTTCCCTCTGCACTGTACGCACCGGTTATAATCTCCGGGCGTCTCCTTCTATGAACCACTGAAGGCATTTTATAACAGAATTGTAAATAAACGGTTGAGGCAGTATCCTGGGACGGTTATCACACAGTACCAGATATCAAGTCTGTTCGCTGAGGCCTATTAACAGGCTGCCACAGTGCAGAATACAATAAGCGACTTTTCCAGTACAAGCATACGGGCTATCAACCCAGAGGTCTTCGCAGATTACTTATGGCAGAAACACATCCAGGCCTCGAGGCTTCCTCGAGGTGTTGTCAAAATTTCCCACAATGGTTTTCAAATGATGCAACACAAAACCAAGCCAGCAGCTAGCCTCAAGGCCTAGCCGCAAAGCGCGCTTTGCTCAATGTTGGAAATTTTTCTCTCTCAGGCCTGCTTCTGTCAACAGATGTTTTAATAAAATTACAATGACATCACATAGCGCGGTGGTATCATTTTGTTTTCATTTCTCTGAGGCAAGCCTTGAGGCGAGCTGTGAGGATTCCTGAGAGAGGCTAGGCCTGAGGCTTGCTTGGATGTGTTTCTGAATTTATTTAGCCCTGCAATGACCACAGATATCCCTGAAATAGACAGTCCGTCTATTGCGGTAACAGAGATAGCTCTAATCGATAAAGAAATTCCATCTAAATCTACAGCAACAACAACTTCCGCTGATATTGCAGCACTAACTTCATGTTCAACCACAATAGCCAATAACAATAAAGAAATGCCATTCCTATCCAAAAAAATTATTACTGCAGCTGATATTTCTCCACTTCTTTCCACTTCAGAATGACGCGAACATAAAAGAAAAAGTAAAAATTCTCAGATTTTCACAAGTTGTCCGTATCTGGCCGAGCTAAAATCTAAAGTCATGGGAAAACGATCAGCTACTCAGAGAGCGTGGGCTAAGCGGGCAAAAGGCAATTTAAGGTTTGAGTGCACTGAGACTCTGGGAGATTTCGATGGGGATGGCGATGAAACTGACGTGCCTTGCCTTTACTAGTAGATCCACATCTTGGGAGAACTAGATCCAGTGTACATTATGTGCGAAATAGGTGCACAACGAATGTGCCGGATTAGTTAAAGGTGCAAAGGAGTTTGTTTGTGATATGTGCAAATAATATGTGAGCACGGATAATCAACATTCAACAACATAGGTATATCTTTTCACCTACATATACTAGGCTAAAATGATACGGACAATTTTGTTATTAAATTTTCAGCAAAAGGCAAACTTATTTAATTTTTATATACTAAAGGGTTTTCCAATAAGAGGTGTTAACTTAATTAGCCCGCTATTTCGGTAGATGTCACTTTTGGAGCTGTCATTTTTTGACATTTGACAAGTAGAAACTACGCCATTAATAAAAATGGAACGATACACGATTCAACAACGCATTGAAATTATTAAAATTTACTATAAAAATGGTGAAAATGTGGCAGAGACGGTTCGTAAAACTCGAACATTTTTGGGTCGTCGTGAAGCACCTTGTCGGACCGCAATACAGAAATTGGTAGAAAAATTCGAGCTGTCGGGACAAGTTAGTGATGTGAAGAATAAAACCCGTGCACGTCGCTCAAGAACAGCCGAGAATATTGTTGCTGTAGCCGAAAGTGTTGAAGAAAACCCAGGTTTGTCCATTCCTCGTCGTTCTTTGGAATTAGGCATTCCACAAACGTCAATACACCGTATTTTGTATAAAGATTTGGGTCTTAAGGCTTATAAAGTTCAGTTAACGCAAGAACTCAAGCTGGCCGATCGTCAACAACGTCTTTGCTGATTGGGTCCTTGAAATGCATGAAAATGATCCGGAATTCCATCGAAAGCTCATCTTGAGTGATGAGGCCCATTTCCACCTCGATGGCTTCGTCAACAAGCAAAATTGTCGCATCTGGAGCTCGGAAAACCCAAGAGTTATTGTTGAAAAGCCTCTCTATCCTCAACGTGTGACTGTTTGGTGCGGTTTATGGTCCCGCGGGGTCATTGGACCTTACTTTTTCGAAAATGAGGCTGGAGCAGGAGTTACAGTGAATAGATTGCGCTGTCGACAGATGATTAATGATTTTTTATGGCCGGAATTGGATGGTATTGATCTGGACAACGTTTACTTTCAACAAGACGGCGCTACGTGCCATACAAGCAACGAAACCATTGATCTTTTACGGGAAAAGTTTCCGGACCGTGTTATCTCTCGAAGAGGTGATCACAATTGGCCACCGAGATCTTGTGACTTAACACCTTGCGACTTCTTCCTTTGGGGCCACGTGAAAGAGAAGGTCTACGCCAACAGCCCAGCGTCGATTCAAGACCTCAAAGATGGAATTCGTGAGGCCATCGAGGACATAGGGCAGCCACTTTGCGATTTGGAAAATTTCATGAAAAATATATGATCCTGTAGGCGTGGTCGTGGTGGTCATTTGGCTGATGTTATTTTCCATTATTAACGGCATACCTTCCTCTTTATAATGAAATAAAGATCCGATAATTTATCTCAAAAAATGGCATTTTTCTTTGAATAGCAAAATAACACCTCTTAGTGGAAGACCCTTTATATTGTTGCGAGCGTGGCCTTTTTGGTTCGTTATTTAAAACACAGTATTAAATATTTAATATACAAGTTCTTTATTTCACTCTAATCTTATACAATTCACAAACTTTCTAAATAATCAACTCAACTTTAATTATCGCTTAATACTGTACTTTCAATTATCGCAATCTAATTACAACACTTTCGCACGTTTATTACTTTCGCTTTTTAACACTGCAACGTCTAAGACAAGACTCTTATTCTGGCTATGACAACTGTTATATTTATACCCTAGAAACTCTCCAGATTATTCTCGAGTGTTCTATTTTCCAGAAGCTTCTTGACTGTTCTATTCATTCTATTCCTGAACCTTCCTGTAGATACCATAATCAATTCTCCGAACCTAAAGTCGTTTACTTCTTCATTGCCAGTAGATGTCACCAGTTGTCTCTTTCTATTGCACGTAACACTGCCCTCTTCTTAAATTTGTTCGTCCCGAACAACAGGTGGTCCACGGTCTTGATGCTCGTAGTATTGACACAAGCGGTCCAAATGAACAATTTTATGCTTGCCTCTTGTGCCACGCTGAATCCTGTATACCACGTCATTAATTCTAGTTACTACTGAATACGGTCCTTCCCACTGTTGTTGTAGCTTTGGAGAACGTCCCTTATGTCGTTTCGGGTTGTACAGCCAAACAAGATCACCTTCGTTAAATCCTGCGGAATTAGCACGTAAGTCATAGCGGGTCTTCATCCGATCAGTATTTGTTGCTAATTTCGTCCTCGTGGCCTCGTGCACATCAGCTAATTGTTGTTTGAGCTCCGATACGTAGTCTTCTGGTAACTTTTGTTCACCTCTGGGGGTACCGAATTTGAGGTCGCTAGGTAAACGGAATGTGTCGATCCCAATCGCGTTGATGATAGTCAACTACTTTCTTTAGATGCTCGATCAATGTTCTGTTGAAGCGCTCTACCATGCCATCAGATTGTGGATGTAGAGGAGTTGTTCTAGTTTTTCTTATTCCCAACATTTTACACATCTCCTGGAAAGTCCGCGATTCGAAGTTCCGTCCTTGGTCCGAATGAAGTTCGTGAGGCACTCCAAACCTACTGACCCAATTCGTTATTATTTGTTCCGCAACTGTGGCTGCCTCTTGATTAGGGATTGCATAAGCTTCAGGCCATTTACTGAAATAGTCAATGGCAACTAAAATATAACGGTTACCGCCATCCGTTTCAGGAAAAGGTCCAGCGATGTCTACAGCTATCCTTTCAAAGGGGGCTCCGACATTATACTTATGCATTTCACCTCTGCTTCTGTGTTGCGGCCCTTTGCAAGCAGCACAGACAGTGCATCTGCGGCACCACTCCTCCACATCTTCTCGCATATGTAGCCAATAAAACCTTTCCCGTATTTTGGAAATTGTTTTGTTTACTCCCAAATGTCCTCCAGAGGTTCCACCGTGCATTTCTTCTAGAACATCTTTGACGTTTGATGCTGGCACGACTATCTGCATTTGGAAATATTCGCCGTTAGGTGCTTGCCATTTGCGTTTTAATATACCAGATTCAACATGAAAAGAGTTCCATTGAGCCCAGTAACTTTTCAGCTTCTCACTCCGCTCCGAAATATCCATCCAGTCTGGTCTTTCCATATCTTCTTTCCAAGCGAGAATAGGTGAAATGTCCGGATCTTCTCGTTGTGCTGTTCTCAGGTCCTCGTTGTCCCAACCTGTAGATGGTTCCACGGTTACCAACTGTATAGTTGCTGTTGTTTCTTTTTCTTCCACCCGTGCGCAATGTTTGCATTCAAGTTTGCATGGACGTCGTGAAAGGGCGTCTGCATTTCCATGGATACGACCTCTTCGGTGTTGGATCTCAAGATCATAAGCCTGGAGTCGCTCTATCCATCTCGCGACTTGTCCCTCAGGGTTTTTAAACTGCAGAAGCCATTTAAGCGCTGCATGGTCGCTGCGAAGGATGAATTTCTGCCCGTAGAGATATTTATGAAAATGTTTTGTTGAACTTACAATAGCAAGTAGCTCTTTTCTTGTAGCACAATATTTTTTTTCTGGCTTTGAAAGTGCTTTGCTATAGTACGCTACTGGAACTTCTTGACCATTCTCCTCCTGCGAAAGCATTGCACCAATACCTTCATTGCTGGCATCAGTGTCTAATATAAATGTTTTTCCAAGCTTTGGATAATGAAGTACTGGAGCTTCACAGAGCTGTTGCTTCAAATTTTCAAAACTTTCGTTGCATTTATCCGACCATATGAACGGCCTTCCCTTTTCTGTAAGTTGATGTAGGCTTCTTGCTATATCTGCAAAACCTTTCACGAATCGCCTGTAGTAGGTAGCTAAACCAAGAAAACTCCGTAATTGATGTTTGTCCTTTGGAACTGGCCAATTTTTGACAGCTTCTATCTTCTCTGGATCGGTTCTTACTCCTTGTGATGAAATTATGTGCCCTAAATATTTAACTTCATCTTTGAATAGAGCACATTTACTCGCACTGAGCTTCAATTTTGCATCTTTGAGTCTTTGAAGTACGTCTCGTAAGTTGTTTTTATGTTCCTTGAATGTCCTTCCGATAACTATTATGTCATCCAAGTAGACAAGACATGTTTTCCAGGTTAAACCGCGTAGAACACATTCCATTAGTCGTTCGAATGTGGCTGGAGCATTACATAACCCAAATGGCATTACTTTGAATTGCCATAAGCCACTGCCAACTGAGAAAGCAGTTTTATCTCGGTCCTCGGGATGTATTTCCACTTGCCAGTAACCACTCTTCAAATCCAATGTGGAAAACCATTGCGCTCCGGAAAGGGTATCCAACGTGTCATCAATCCTTGGTAATCGATAGCTATCTCTTCTCGTCACGTTATTTAGTTGGCGGTAGTCTACGCAGAATCGTATGCTGCCATCCTTTTTCCTAACCAGAACAACCGGCGATGTCCAAGGGCTGTTAGATTCCTCTATTATGCCTTGTTTCTTCATGGAGTTCATCATGTCTGCAACTTCTGGTTGTTTGGCTAATGGCAATCTTCGTGGTGTCTGTCGAATGGGCCTGGAATCTCCTGTATCGATCCGATGCTGGACAAGATTTGTTTTACCATAGTCATCATCATTCATTGCGAATAATTCCGAAAATTCATTGATCACTTCTTTGGTATCGTTGTGTTGTTGTTCACTTAAGGCACTGGACGAAAGAAGTTTCTGAACCTGTTGGGTAGTAGCTGGTATAGGTTTTGTCTCCCTGATATTACTACCATTATCCAAATTGACGATTTGGTAAACGGGTTCACAATTTCCAATTATAGCACTTTCTTTTATTTGTACCTAATTTTCGGATGTGTTAAGCACTCTGACTGATATTAATTTTGCACCTTCTGCCTTCACTAAAGTCTTCCCCACAATGATGCTCGATGTGACTTTTGTGGGGTTAGGCTCCACCAGATAGAATCGGCAGGTCCTGATGTCATCAGTAAGCTTTGTCCATATTAGTGTCTCGGAGCATGGCGAAAGAGTAATATTTTCGCAGACCATCGTTCTTACTTTCGCAGGATGATCTGCTCCTTCTCCTAGTTTCATAGGAATTTCTATGTTCCCATATTTGAGAATTCGCTCGCCGACATCCAGATTTATTTTGTATGTGGTCATGAAATCTATTCCAAGAATGCATTCATCCATTATGTCTGAAACCAGAAAAGTGTGAGGAAATAGTAGTTCGCCTAGTTGAACATCTAAAGTCATTTCTCCAAACACCCGTGCTGCTGCTCCAGTTGCTGTTCTTAGTAGACATTTGGTGGTATTATGAAGCCATTTGTTCTTAACAAGATCTGTTCTAATAATTGATCTTGCAGCTCCAGTATCGATAGTGACTGCGCAGTCATTTTTTCCTACACTTCCATATATAACAAGACTGCTATTATTTCTCTGCAACTGGCCTACTTGAATGATGACTTCGGGGCTGTCGATTCCACCAACCAACTTCTGCCCCACAAAGTTGGTTTTTACTAGTTTTCCGACTGCTCAACAGGAGAGCTGATGCGACTAGTCGCTGCTTGATATCTAGTCTCTCCACGAATAGCTTGTTCCCTGGCTCGACATCTTTGGCATTCTTCTTTCCCTTCTTCAGGTGATTCCACTCGTCGACGTTTTCTGCAGTCTCTTTGAAGGTGCCCTGATCTATTACAATTCCAGCATCGAAGGACACCACGTGAGGGCGGGCTCTGTGATGATTGCACTCTGTTACAAGTACATTCCTCCACTGAAATTTCTCTTACTCGTACTGCACTCCGTGAAGCTTGTCTGGCAGATTCATACGCTAATGCATAGGCTAGTGCTTCTGCTGTTGATTTCTTTCCTGCTAGCCTTAACGCTTGTTGTAAATTTTGATCTGCAATAGCGTTCACAAATGCCTCCGTTGCCACTTCATTAAGGAAATCCGCATTTACGCTGGAGTATGAAAGATGCACTAATCTTTCCCCATCAGCCTGCAATTGTTGTAGTGATTCGCCATGCTTTTGAATCTTGTTGCGCAACTGTAGGCGATATACTTGCTGCATGTGCTCATCTCCGTAACGTAATTCTATCGCCTGTACTAATGAAGTGTAATCACGTTGATTTTCAATCGGTACAGTTTGTAAGAGCTCCGAAGCAGGACCTCGAAGTGCTAACACCAGAGCTATAGCTCTGTCTTCATTATTCCATCCATTTACCTCTGAAGCTGCCTCAAATTGTCTCTTGAAGATATGCCATGAATTTTGTCCATCAAATATTGGAGGTTTCATTCTACCTGCGCCAGATATTTCAGCTGCTACGTTTAGAGGCTGACGATGCTTTATTCTTTCTAGATCTGCTTTAAAACTGTCAAGCTGTTCTGTAACATTTTGTTGTACTCCAGACACTTGCTGTCGAGCTTCCAACACTTCCTGCTGGATTTCTTCAATTTTCACATTTTGTTCGTCTAATGAACCTTTCAGAAAGTTCTTCTGTTCCTCCAAACAAGTTTCTAGACAATTCTGTAGAGAATTCTTTTGTTCCTCAAAAGCATTCTTTTGCTCGTCCAGGCGGGTTTCCATAGATTTCTTTTGCTCATCTAAACGGGATTCCAGAGAATTCTTTTGTTTCTCTAGAGAATTCTTTTGTTCTTCAAAAGCATTCTTTTGCTCATCTAAACGGGATTCCAGAGAATTATTTTGTTCCTCATTGGAATTCTTCTGTTCATCAAAACGGGCTTCCATAGATTTCTTTTGGTTCTCTAGAGAATTCTTTTGTTCGTCAAAACGGGCTTCCATTTTGCTCATTAAAGCACTCAAAAGCTGTTCCATTTTCATTGTAGGCTCTTCTTCAAATTCGGTTTCTTCCAAGTTCTCTTCGAAAACAAATGTTTCAGGATTCTTTCCTTCCTCTATCAAAGCTTGTCTGAGTCGCTCGACCAGCACTTTCTTTGCACCTGTCGTTTGTAAAGACCGGTTCCCTAACTCTACTTTCAAATCCTGCGTTCGAAGCTCCTCGAATTTTCGCCCCATTACTTTAGTAATTCACTTTAAGTTGAATATAAATTATTTTCCAGAACTTTCAAAATTTAACACAATTTCACAAAATTAATCACACTTTGAATTTTAAAGTCAATTGCCACCACCTTATTTCGCGAATTTATTTCACAACCAAAACCCTCGAGAATACTTCCCAAGCCATGAAACAGAAATCTATATGTGTGCGTGCTTAGTCCGTTTTCTAAAATGTTCTATATTGATACTTATGGAAAAGTGCCAAACGTTGACTTTATATATGCTATAGATCCTGAACTACTATCCATACAGGAAAACAGTCTTCTAGTAATTTATAGCTTGGTTTCTTACCTTCCCAAAGGTTATACTTCCTATATACCTTACTTAACAAAATAATAAAATAGTTTTGATTACAAAGTAACCCTACCATTTTACGCTCAATAACTCTCAGCTGAGTGATAATTGCATGTGTGTATGTGCAGCCGTAGTCCGAATCTGTAGGCAGCTACATTCGATATCATCATCACACGGCATCCCATGACGGCACAGCGACATTACAATGATTACTCAGCTGAGAATTTTTGTTTGAGGAATCGTAGTCATTTGGTTAAAATAATTTTTTTTAAATAATTTTGTTAGGAAAGATATGAAAATTTTATTACGGTTCGGAATATAAGAAAGCAAGCTTAATATTAACAGAACACCATTTTTCTGTATTAATAATAGTTTAGGGCGGAGGAGCTATTCAAATCAAACTTTTGTCACTTTTACATAAGAACACTGCAAATATTTTAGAATGTAAGGACTACGTTGGGCCTCGCATGTGGTAGGGAGGGAGTCTGTTTCATGGCTTGTGAAGTATTCTCGAAGGTTTTGGTACAACCCATCAAGGCGGCAGTGATACCGACACATTAAAAGGCCTTGACTGGCTGGCTACAGCCATGCATTAAGCGCTCACTGTCACTTGTTTTATACACAGGAAGAACAAGATTTCATCTTACACAGGTCTCAAAGCCTAAAACTATCGCTTTCATAGAAAAATTAAGTTAAAACAAATTGCAGCCAAATATGTTTCTTTCTAATGGTTGTAAAAAACATAGCATCTAAAACAAATTTATGGAAATTATAGCGTTTGAACAAAATACAAGCTACTTTTATATAAAAAAAAAACTCCTGCAGTAAAACAAGGCAAGAAGACTGTGATTTTCGATTGCTATCCGGCCCACCACTCTCTATTTCAGACTTTATTCATGGCTTTTATATTCCGCGGTTTACGCAACAAAGTGACATGAAATAAAGAATTGTAGTTGAGATTTTCTCTATTTGATAGTTACAGAAATGATCTACAGATGACTGCAGAAGGACAATTTTTATTAAGCATTGTGAAAATCTTTACCTGCAAATTAGAAGTTACAAAACTTAGAAATTTTACCTTTGTGCAAATAATTTTTCTGAAAACCATATAATAAACTTCTCACAGATGATGCGATTCCCAACCCAAGCCAAATAATGAAGCATGCTGCTATTGCTCAGAATCAGTTTTAGATCCTATTTATCATCTATATGTAGATTCATATTAGAAGGTAAAGCTAAATCGGTCTGCACGAAAAACTCTTCATAAAACAAGAGCAGGCAAAGGGCAAGTTGAAGATGCCAGAAAATGCTTACAAAAAGATGAAAATAATAGCATTACTTTGGAAGGTGAAGAATTGATAGATACTAAAAGTGGTTCTGTAAGAACGTATATAAAAAACTACAGGATACCGTTAATCCCGGAAGCAACAGATATACTTTCATGTCAGTTTCCATTTCCCAAAAAGCTCCTTCCTCAGATAACAGTTGGAGAAAGTATCGGAAGTAAGACAAATATATTCTTTCCAAAAAAATCGTAAAATCAGTCCTGACTATTTTATCCAGACTTTAAAAGAGTCACTTTGATGAGCTGAAAGAAAAATATTAATTTGTGAAATCATTTATCTTGGGGCAAGTTTTTCACAAAGCGAGTAAGTCATTGGTCTCAAACCGAAAAGAAACTCCTACCTTACGCAAAGAAATGATAAACTTGAGTTTCATTCTGCATTCTGTTAGATGCATTTTGCGGTGTTATTCTTTGCTAAGATTTGATACCGGTCTTTCTGAGAGCATTATCAATTTATTCAAAGCAAAATGAAATGAAATGAGCAATTTAGACAAAAAATGCATACTTTTATTTGATGAGATGTCAACAAGAAGGGAAATTGAATACAATGTTAAGCATGCTATAACTTTTGGTTACGAAGATTTAGGGCCGCTGGGTAGCAAAAAAGATATTGCGACAAGTGTTCTTTTGTGATCCGCGGGCTCAACGGAAATTGGAGGCAAGGTATTGGTTTCTGCGGAGCGCGCGTGTGTGTGCCCCTGCCAGCCTGCCTCTGTGTGTGTGTGTGTGTGTGTGTGCCTGCCTGCCTGTGTGTGTGTCTTTGTGCTTGGCACAGAGCGTACTCCTCCTATTGATATTAGTGGTTTAAAAACTTAACTTAACTTACATAGATCAGGCAAGATTCATAGATCAGGTAAAGATACGTGCTATAACAATGCGTTGACCTTAACCATAGCCAAGGATAAGAATTACGATTTATGGATTACTGATCAGCTTAAAAGGCGACAGGAGCATTTATGCAACGATCACAACACATCATAAATAGAATCTGTCTCGTTTAACTTCCACAAATAAATATCCATTCTTCAAAATATTGAAATAACCTCTACGAATGCCCAGCAACATTGACAAGTGGAGTATAAATTGAGACATTTCTGCATCCCATATATCGCTGGAAATAGCATGCCGTACATATTCCCCCAAGAATATTTTATTTTTAATGCAATGGAAAAGTTCCAATTATAAAGCAATCCAAACTACTATTCTAGGAGTATTGAACGAAAGATGTCCTTGTAACAACACAAAAGGAATACATTCAAAATCCTCTGCAGTAAATAATCCAACATAGGTACTTAAACAAGAGATAATTCACTGTAATAGACAAAACAATCAGGTGTGAAAATCTGTATGAAAATAATTATTGATAGTACGATGTCCAGCAATTTTGGCTAAACAAAAAGTGGCATTTAGAGAAACATTAGTAGCACCTTGCTCATTTGACTATCCTCATAAAAACAATCTGGAGGATCTGGTACACAAAAGAACACATTATGATAGAGCAAAATACAAAATTAATTCATGTAGGGTATCATAACAATTGGTCTTACATCAATCCAGCTTTTGAATTGTTATTGAATAATGTTACTAATTGTTGAAATAATTACTTATCACTTTCGTTTCACATTTGAGTTTTAGTAAATTGGTTACACGTAAACTTTGAAAAATAAAGGCTGATGTGAAATGATTTTAATTGTAAAAAATAAAACAACCAAAAATTTTTATTTTACTGTTTTATTTATCTGTCTTATTTGCTTGTGCTCTTTATTTAAGAAATTTTTATTTAAATGCCTAATTCGGAAATACATCCTGCATCTGAAAAACAGTTTTTTTACTTTATCTGCTAATTTAACATTTTCTGCTGCTTTGACTTATGAAATCATTTTCGAAACATATTTTACACTTATTTCTGCTCTTAAATATTTGTTCTAATTTGAAAATATCTTTTAAGAAAGCCTCATAAGCTTTTTAAGACCCCCTTCCGATACTTCATCTACCCATGTATGGGTTGAAGATGTACCAGGATCGGCAGTCGCACTTGCAAGCTTACATTTTTTTATTATGTACCCCGCTAAATACTCCAGCGCATCCTCTTCTAATTCGTCAAAGGTTATCGTTTCCAGTTCGTCATCCTCGCATTTGTCAGGTGGTTCTGGTGTTGCAATCGCTTGTAACAATTTCGTGCTGAACATATCAGCAGATATGTTGCTGTTTAAATCAAAATTGCTAAGATTTTCCTCTACGTTGCTGTAGGAACTAACCTGCTGTGTAATATCTGAACGTCCTTTAATTTATTAGTAAATAAAATAAAATAAAAATTTTAAACAACTAAGGCTTTGTTCAACTTTTGGCTAGAGCCAGCTCTAGTCGGCTCTAGCCAAAAGTTGAACACAGCCTAATTATTTCTACAAGTGATAAATATACAACCATCAAAGTACTTCCTAGATTAAAAAAAAAAACGGGACAACACAAACATTGAGTGTTTAGTAATTATTAACAACTTGGTTAGTTTCTAGAAAGTAAAGTTTTACAATTACCTAAAATACATGAACGTACCCTATACTTAAATTCTAAAGGTGATGGATGATCATGAAGACCGCCTTTAGCCCGTATAAGCCCGTATAACGCCAAAAAAGTGTTCCAATTCATCCTGACTTAATCGGGAGGTTAGTATATATTGAACACTGTACTTCTTTTTCAGGATATCATATAGTTGAGGTAGTGATGAATTGTTAAGCAAGATACCCTTTTGGAAAGGAAGCAAAGTTCTACTTCTTGGCGTTCTAAGTTTCTTTATGGTTTCAGTCATTTCAGCAATGATTTTATTGTGAGCGTCAATGGATATTCCGTATGCTTTCACTCTATCCCTAGAATCAGAATATGGGCAGGTCGAGTTGAAAATATCAAACCAGTCGTTAACTAATTTCAGGAAGTCACTGCAATGTATGGCATGTGGTGACTTAAGTTTTCCTTGCTTAACACACCTGACAATGCACTTTGAAACAGAGTTAGAAAGTAATTGCGTAGCTAGCTTCACTTTCTGACGCCTTGCACGTTTAACGCTCAGATGTTCGAGTGTTAATTTAGGACACATTTTTAAATCGGATGTCTCCAAAAGCAACATCTCCTTTACTGGTTCGGAATCGATAACCTTATCTTCTAAAAGAAAACCTGAATCTACGAAATGGTTTCTAATTAATTTTATTAAGTGCGGGGTATCAGCAAAAAAGAAAATTTTATCCAACTCATTGCCTGAACATTGGATGAATGGTTGTTTCTCACTAATATCTAATTCCCTCCATAAGGCCACATTAGTTGTTCCCATGTCGGAAACTATCGCAACCACGCAGAAAGATATTTCCCGAAGTGATTCCAGGATAGTTTTCAAAACACTGTAAGACATAGGTGTGTCGAAATTATAATAAATGACTTGCTTCCAGTTTGTGAATAGTCCTCGTACCATAGCTACTTGCGCATAGCTGCTCGGCTGTAAAACCTGGTCAATTGACTTGTCGTATTCATAGCAAGATTTAACTTTCATCTCATCAAATGAAAATACACATACCTTGTCTATTGCATTGTAATTAGATTCCGCTAATAGCTTTATGACGTGAACCAATATTCCTGGTTTTAGAATTAGTTTAGCAGACCACCTCCCTAAGGTGGACTTGCTAGGTAAAGGGTAGCTTCTCTTCCTTAACAACCGATAACTACGGGGACCAGCTGCATAAAGTGATATAGCGCAGGAGATATCTTCATCACTTCATCTCAAGAATTTTGTGGGGTCTTGTAATCTCCTTAATTGACCGGGAGTGAATATTTTGTCGACTTGATGCAGCTCTGACTGAAAATGGTTTGTTTTCTTAACTAACTTTTTGTTTTCCGTCTTTAATTTGCGCACTTCAGCCTCTAAGCTCATTATTTTAAGCTCTCGTCCACTTTCAATTTCTACCCTGAAATAATTCAATTGCAACAAGTAAATTAGTAAAGTAAAGCAGGAAATTACTCTGTTTGGACTGCAATATCGGCAAGGTTACTTATGGTCTCATTTTTCTTCATTTCTTCTTCTTTCTGTTTGCTTTGAATTAATACCTGAATTGACTCCTCATTTTGAAGAAATTCTGCCTCTGTCTCTTCTGTAGCTTCCGGTAAACAATCCGAAACGGATTCTTGTTGTTTTAATCTTTTTAGAAAAACATACATCTTAATGTACTTCTTTTCATTTTTAAAATTAGAAAGGGATGTCTATTAATATATCTACAGGAGAGAATTAGGATGGTATCAGATGTTCAGCCGTAGAACTCGAGAGGAGCAGATGTAAATATTCGATTAGGCTTATTTAATTGAAATAAGACTCAAAATTCACTAATATATAAAGGATTTAAAAAATTTAACGATTTACCATTAGAAAACAAAAGGAGAAAGTATTTTTAAGATTTTTAAGAGAAAATGTGTGCAATTTGTAAAGGATAGAGCTGTTTATGGAATTGGTAGGTAACTTACGAACTATGTTTATAAAAGTATTATTTGTATTAATAAATGATAATTATCTTATCTTATCTTAAATGGTATAATTAACAAAATTAATTAATTTTTGTAGGAGGCAACTGTTTCTTGAGCCAGTTCGTTCGTCCTTTCGATTCTTGGTGAAGATCCTTTCGTTTTGTGAGAAATATTCACTGATTGCACAACACCTTTCAGCACCTTTTGGTGCATTTAAAAGAATGTCCTGTAGTCTATAGTCACTTTCTACAAAATGATCCGAGCAAACTCGAGCGTAATTCACATTAATGTTTTCTTTATCTTTGCCACACGCTTTACTCCATTCACTAAGCACCTTTGAGTTTTTAGGAAATACATGAAATAGTACATTTTCCTCTCCGGAGTCTTTTCTCCAACAATTTTCGCAACAGAGCACTTCATAATTTTAATAAGCACTTCATAATTTTAATAAATATCACAACACACAAATCCCACAAAATAATTTACCAAACCAAAACAAACTTTTCAAAACCACGGTAGTACAAGCGCAATGAATTTTGACACATAGCAGCTGATGCCCTATGACGTACTTCAGTGGATGAAGAAAAAAGGCAAAGAGAATTTAAGAAAAATGGCGGAACATGGTTCGTGGCGGGATTACCTTGTCTCTATATACCTTGGATTACATCCTCACCGCAAAAGAGAAAAAAAAAAGTTTGGAATGATAAAATAAAAATTTTTTTTGTGCTAATATGAGTGAAGTGGGCAATTGACATTTAAATTATTTAATATACACAAATGTTGAAATTATAGATTGGCTATACGTATTTTGGTTATATGTATCTTTTTTTTTTGCTATGTCTATTGTATTTAACATTTTACATCTACAGAAATATTATGCTATGTATAATTAGTATTTTACATTCTAAGTAGATATTATGCTACGTATAATTAGCATTTCTACATTTACATATGCTTAACATTTTTACATTCTAAGGAAATATTATTATTATAGTCATATTATTTACGTTACTTTATGTGTTTTGTATATTGCAATAATATTGGATGTGGCTATCCTTTTGTAAAGATATCTTTTTCAAAATTTTCATATTTTTATTGGTTATTATTTATCTTCTTTAGTCTATTTTTATGTATTTTTCTTCTTTTACTCCTTCTATTTCTTTTATTTCATAAGGTCCTTTATAAGGGCTTTCACATTTTCGTTTGTTTTCTCTTTTTAAAAATACAAAATCTTTTACTTTTATTTTTATTGGGTTTACCTTTTTATCTAATTCCACTTTTCGTTTTTGTTTTGTTAAGTCTACCAGTATTCTAGCTTTATTGTGTGCTTGTGTTAACCGGAATTTTAGTTTTTTTGGCGTAATCCTCAGAATTGTATATAGGTGTACTATCATTGAAATCTACATCATTTTCTAGGCTAGCGAGTTTCCCGAAGACTAGTTCGTATGGAGTGTAACCTGTATCAGAATGAGGAGTCGTATTGTAACAAAAGGTATAGTACGGTATCCATTCATCCCAATTATAGTCTTGTGTGAACGATGAAAGATATTCATTCAAGACTCAGTGGTTTCTCTCAATTGAACCTAACGTTTGGTGATGATATGGTGTAGATGTTCTGTGCTCTATTTTCAAGTATTTGCATATGTTGGTGAATATTTCATTTATGAATTCCGTTCCCAAGTCTGTTTTTATCGTTTTGAAAGTACCATATTTTAATATAAACTTTTCAACTAATGATCTGGCAATTGTAATTGCCTCCTTGTTTTCTAATGGTATAGCTTCAATATACTTGGTCAGTTCACACTGTATAGTTAGCATGTATCGAAATTCCTTTGACATTTGATTTAACTCGGTCACAAACCAATTAATACAATTCTCGCTACTGTAGTACTTGTAAAACGATAACGTGGGATCATATGAGCACTTTATATAACACGCTATATTACACGGAACATGTTCTTGATACTTGTTCTTATCACTACAATCTATTAATAAACACTCCAAGTTTGCATATATAATAAAAGGTGCTTCTTATTCTTAAGGTTTTTAAATACTAAAGTTGACTCATTTTCTGATGGTAGTCGAATTCTCTCATTGTTGACTTTTTTGCAATTCTTTGTATGCTCCTCCAGTTTTGTAGTTGTGTAGAAGTAGTGAAGACATCGGTCGCAGAAGAATTTTTGATGATTATTTTTTGATAATTGGGATGACAACAGTCTAGAGAAATTCTTAATCCAAACGAAGTGGTATTTAATTGGTTCTCCATCTTTGTTGTAAATATAAAGGGTCCGCCAAATAACTTTGTTTTTTTGAAAATGCTATAAAAACATCGAGTGTAGCTTCGGCTGTGTGGCACGTAGCGTCGTCCTGTTGAAACCAAATGTTGCCAATATCCTCCTCTTCAATTTTCCTGAACAAAAATTCGTTCAACATGGCCCGATAACGATTGCCATTGACTGTAACGGCCACTCCTTGCTCATTTTCCCAATTTTTCCCAATTATGCCTCTGGACCAAAATCCGCACCAAACAGTAACTCGTTTTGGGTGTATCGGCTTTTCAATGTATGCGTGCGGGTTTTCTGTGCCCCAAATGCGACAATTTTGCTTGTTTACATACCCGCCAAGATCAAAATGAGCTTCATCCGAAAAGATGATTTTTTTGGCAAAATCGGCCATGATTTTCAAAGTAATGTCGCAATATTTCCCAGCGTTGTTCAAGCGTATACACAACCATATTCGTTCAGCGGAAGAATAAAACTAATTATGTGTCAAATCAGACATGAGCTAAGTGTTACCATTCACGAAATAAGCACTAGTTGAAAAAAAAAACGTTAGATGGCTGACCCTATATTTGTGTTCTTCTGCATCATTGTAATATATATTTTGTATCATGAGTAGATTTACGTGCTTTTCTTTTTTATCTTTTGTCAAGTAAGTTGGTAAAGTAGTAATAATATGTTTTCGCAGCGTCTGAAAACATTTTCAAAATATATACATTGATTGAAAGACTATTTTGTTTTTCAAATCGTGGTATCTGCTTAGTCGTCATCGGGAATGTAATGTTTTTGAGGTCCAGAACATTAGAATAGTGAGGGTATCTTGTTACACGTTGCGGATTTCTCTTTGCAGGATGTAGGTCCGATATAACCGCCCAAGCAAAACAGTTGTCATCGTTATTCTTTACATTAATGCAAGCTTTTTTATTTTCAATTTCCTGGGGCAATTCAATGTATGAACAGTATCTACAGAGATTACTTCAAAACATCTTCCTGGAGTGTCCGTTATTAGTAACTTTTCTCTAGTGTTTTTAAGGATTTTGTTCTTTGCACACAGTTCGCATCTGTTTATATAGTCTTTAAACATCTTATTTAGATTCTTCCATATATATCTTTGTTTTATTTTGTTTATTGTCCGCTTAACACCTGAGTGTCCACCGACCGTGTGGTGAGTTGTGGAATTCCTTCATTATATTATTCGTCATTGTAATATCTTTTATTTGAATGGGAGGTTTATATATTATGATTTTTGATTTTGTTTGCCAATTATTCTTGTTTATATTTTGTTTTTTATTATGCTGCAGCATGTTAAATAACTTTTTAAATTCGTCGACGCTTATAAAATGAAATAAGATGTCATCTTTCTCTAACGATAGTGACTCTGTTTCTATTTCTTTCATTTTCGAAATCAGTGTCTCCAAGATCACACCTAAGTCGTGATGGATTATTGCTGAATTCGATTATCACTCTCTTATTATTTATTATTATGTTGGGCAAACTATTATTTTCTTTTATTAGCGCTTTATTCCTGTTGAGCTCAAATTTTATTTTTTTTTATTCTTCTTACTTCATTAATGGAAGTGCACTCCCATGCATAAAGGTGATCAGTCTCTATGTTGGCTGGGCTGCTATCCTGGGATTTCTTTTTATCGTCTTTTTATATTTTGTTGGACATTGCTCTTGTAGTTACTTTTATGCTTGTAGTGGGAATCATTGCTCTTAATATGTCAGAATCGATTTTTATCCTTGTGTGGTGTTTGGTTTTATACACCGCGAAAAAGGGATGTGTGGGCTTTAACTATGATTTACAAAAGCCGAATTAATCACAACCGAGTATTTGTATGGAAATATAGAAACACAACTCAAGTCCTAGAGTTTAACTTTTTATGTTTGTTGTATTTACACAAATCAAATTTCACTTTTTATTCCTCTAGTAATTTTTTTACTTCATAACTCTCGAAACAATTATTAGACATGAAACTATTCTTTCGACTAGAACTTAATTAATCCGATTCACACTATTGGTAAAAACTAGCTCTGCTAGCTCTCAAGACTCAAAAGTAACTCAACTCATTCTACTGTGCCAGAATTTTTTTATGTTTCCAAACAAGATTGTTTTTTTTTCCCTATTTCGCTTTGTTTACCTGCGAAATAGGGCATTATTGCGAAGATAAGTCTGTAATAAATTCTGATCAACTACTATAGGTAATTTTTTATTTGTTGACCAGTGCACGTAAAATGCTTTTGTTTTATTTACATATGGATTAATATGTAACTTTAAGAAGTTTTAGGAAAACGTTTTGACATTAATCATCGAAAAATGATGAAACGATTATACAACACCTGATAAGGCATCAGCATTCGCATTCATTTTACCTTGCTTATAATTAATTTCGAAGTCGTAGTCGGCTAGATCTAATCTTATTCTTGTTAATTTGGAAGATGGGTTTCTATGGGTAAAGAGACTTACTAAAGGTCTGTGGTCTGTTACCACGATGAATTTTCTACCATATAAGTAAGTTCAAGAAGGAATTTATTTAGAATCTCCGGTATATAGCAACAGCTAAAAATGTTTTTCATTTGTAATTTCATCACACAACCCATTATATTTTTGGTGACAAGTTTCAAGTCTTGGTTTTGACTCGTCAACATGACCCAAACAGCAAAATTGAAAAGAAATGACAACATGAAAAAAATTTGAGAAAAATAGAAAAAAATGTTATTAAAAAAATTTAAAAAATTTAAAAAACCAGATTCATTCGAAACGAATTGAACCTATATATGCTCGCAGTGGGCTGAAAAAAGAAAAAGAAAGAAAAAGAAGCGTTTCGTGTTAGCAGAAAACCTAACACTTATCGGTACAGCTTGGTTTTCTGCCTGCTGTAGGCGCTTGAAATAGATCAAATTGATCTCCTCGCATATAAACTCAGAATAAATTCTGGGTGTGAATTATATGAGGCAAAAATTCCTATATTACACCAAGGAGGAACAAATAAAAATAGACATTACTCTTAAAGATTTCTTACCGGGGGAAACTTATATTTGTTCAAGAAGGAATTTATTTGGATTCTCCGGTATATATGTAGAAAAAGCAAAAAAATGTTTTTAATTTGTTAATTCATAGTTAACCCATAGTCGACGTAGTGATGGTCGATATGTAGTTAATCTTCCTTTTACCAACTTTGATAACGGTCCACCCGCTCTCAGTTCTTCCAAGTATTCAGCTATCCTACGCTTGCTTCATGTTGAGAAACATTTCCAACATGACCCCCAATTTCATACTGATTACACAGAGGTAATGACGGGACGGAATACAATGAGCTTAATCACATGGAAAGAATTGATCCTATTCAAGATAGACCCCATCTCCCTACTCCACAGGAATCAAGTTCTATGTACATGTGTTATTTCCTCATCATGCGGTGATTAAGGAATCAAGTTATACAACGAAGCTTCGCGTTGTATTTGACGTATTGTCAAGGACGTCAAGTGGTCAGCCACTGACCGATGTTTTCCTGAAAGACCAGCGTTTGCAACCAGATATCATATCCATTCTTCTTTAATGGTGAAAATATAAAGTTGTGTTTACTGCAGACATCCAGCAGATGTGTAGGAAAATTCTCATTCAGCCGGCTCATGCAGACTATCAACGAGTAGTGTGGCGAAGGACAGAAAACGAACTGTTTGTAGATTATAGACTCCTAACAGTAACGTTCCGTACCGCCAGTACCCCTTTTTTAGCTACTCGTACTCTCTTGCAATTAGCAGCAGATGAAAAGAACAATTACCCCTCGCATCCTTTATATTATCAAAAGAAACCTATGTGGATGATATATTAAGTGGCGGTCAGGACTTAAAGGAAGTTCAAGAGAAAAGGGATCAATTAATCACCATAATGAAATCAGCGGGATTTCATTTACGTAAATGGTCCACCAATTGCCCAGATGCACTTAATGGCATTCCCCCGGAGCATTTGCACGGCGATACAATACGTCCCTTCAGGCGCTTGGTATTTCCTGGGACCCCAAATCTGATTCCCTCCTCTTCGAGGTAAACGTGACCGATATCTGTCAGCCAATTACGAAAAGAAAGATCCTAGCATCAATAGCTAAGATTTGTGATCCCTTAAGATGGATCAGCCCTTTAACTGTAAAAGGTAAAATATTTTTGCAACAATTATGGCTCACCCAGCTCTCATGGAAAGATGAACTACCCGATGAGTTGTCAAGACAATGGCTTCACTATTATAAATCATTGACTCAGACTCGCAGTCGTAGAATTCTTAGATGGATTCACAAGAAGAGTAACTCTTTCTTAGAGTTATATGGTTTCTGCGACACTTCGGAGAAAGCATACACAGCTGCAATTTATTCGCGTACAATAGATAAAAATGGAAAGGTTCAAATATTTCTACTCCCGGCAAAGACCAAAGTCACTCCAACGAAGTCTATTTTTGGTCCTCTTTTGAAACTATGTGGAGCTCTCCTGTTGTCTCAGTTATTGATTGTTGTCTCCGATGCTGGAGGTCCCTATTAATCGCGTATGAGCTTGGACGGATTCAGAAATTGTGCACGCATGGTTAAAAGGTGGTGCTCACAGATGGAAAACATTCGTAGCGAACCGTATCATAACTATTTTAGAGAGTATTCCTATGCAAAATTAAATCATGTATCCACTAAAGCCAACCCAGCCGATCAGCTGATATCTCCCATTTTATGAGCGATCGTGATTGCTGGTATGGTATGACTCTATTTATCTCCACAATCTAAGAAAAGCCCCGAAGAAGTCATCATATCGGACACCACGTATGATGCTAAAATAATCAAAAGCTTTCTATCCACAAATGAGAATCAAGTAAGGATTGGATGTTTGTCACGTTGTTCCACATTGAAGAAGTTGTTGAGAGCAACAGCATACTGCTTTCGGTTCATCGTCCGAATATGAAAAGGCCTAAATGTTGTAGTTTAAATACATCCAAAACAGGACTTATAGCAAAGAGCGTACTGCTTTATCCACGAAAGGTCAGTTATCTCCAAAGGATTCATTACTACCTTTAAATCCCTGTATCGATTCATCTGTGATTTTTTTAGTGAGACGGATAATCGCAAATGCAGAAACTTTATCATTTGATAAAAGACACCCGACTATCCTTCCAGCGCGGAATCGCTTTACAGGGTTGTTAATGAAAGACATTCATGCAAGTACGAAGCATGGAGGAGTACGGTTAATTCTGAATGTTCTACGAGAAAGATACTGGGTTCCTCGAGCTCAATGGTATCTTTGTAGTGCCGTACGCTCAGTTTGTTATGTGTAAACAGTATGTTTTATTGGACTATATAAAATGTTGTAAACTGTAAGATGTACGAAAAATAATTTGTGGCAGGATTTTTATTATTTTTAATTTCGATATTTTAATTGATTATCAATTTTTTGTTTAATTTTTGTGTTTATTTATTGATTTATTTGTTAATTCTTTATGCACTGATTTTAGTTAAATTCCGCTGCCACCAATTTGTTGTGCCGTACGCTCCGTGCTCCTTCGAGAGAGCGCACGTTAGGGATTTTAATCGTAAAAGATTCTAGCACTAAAATTTCACATTTTTCCAATTTAGCCTTTCGTAATCATTCTTAAAATTACTTTTTTTTTTACAATAATTCGATTCGCACGATATTGTTAAATTCATACGAAAAATATCCGGTTCTCGCTATCTTTGTTAATTCACATGCTATCTATATAGAGAATTTCCACTTAGAAATTTTGATTTATTTCACACTTTTGCTCTACTCCGCGAGCGGTTCAAAAACAAAACACCCCGAGGATTGTGCTCGCTGACCCCCGGTACCCACGGAAAAACTTCAAAAGCTTTTTTTGTTCTTCTTATTATCACGATGTGAAAAATCGTACGTGGGAAAGTACAAAAAGTTTAGACACAGTGCATATGCATAAATCTGATATGCACTTGTGTCTTGAAAAAGTAAAACTTTTTAGACGATAAGAATAATTATGTGTATGTATGTACTTTGTACTGTATGCAGGTAAGTAAACATATGTTACAGTACGGGAATGCATTTTTAAATGCATTTGAAGTACAAATGAGTTTTTTAAAATAAAATAAATTTTACCTTTCAGGGTAAAATTTGTATTACATCGATATATTGCATAGGGCGATATATCGATGTGTTTAATCTTATGGTTGTGATTCGGGTCGTAGGTACCTGGGTCACAAGGCTAGATGAATGCCCTTATGAAATTTCGCATGTCACCCTTCTGTGCAAGTTTAATTTTTGAAGTGGTTTTTCGCATATATTTCTATTACGGTTCGTCGGACTGAAAAAATGATTATAACCAATTTTATAGGATTTCGAATTCTGAAGATGATTTTAGTACAATAAAAATGTCTTGGACTGATCGTTGTCACAGTATTCGTAAAAAACCTAAATTTTTATATGGCAACACCAAGAACGAATTGCCCGATTTAGTCCATTTATCAAATGTTATTTGCTTTAATTTTATGCGTGGGTGTCCAATCCATTTTGCTCTACCATCATCATTTCGAGGTGTTACAAACGGAATGACAAACTTAGTATACTCTTTAGAGTTCATCTAGGGTATAAAAAAGGAAAGAGAAAAAAGGAATTGATACGAAAGACATTCGTCTTCATTTATGAGAGAAGAAGAGGGGAAGACAAAAAATTAGTTTTGTGATTTTTATTTTGTTTTTTTTTTTGAGCTGTTACCAAACCGTCAGCTGATAAGCATTCGTATGAGATTCTTCTTAGCCATTTTTTCTAATGATTTGTTTTGCTCTTTTTTTGTTTAAGTGCTCGTCGACTCGGCGTTAAGATTACGTTGGCGTAATTCGGCGTGCTTGTGATAGGTGCGATGTTTTGGTTAGGGTTTGTGCTAACGTAAGGGCTTTCGTTTTGCGATAATGATCTTGTTGGTATTTTTTGTGTTTTTTTTTGTTTTTGTACTATTGTTTTTTTGTTGCTGGGATCTTCTTGACTTTTGTGGACCTCATTTTAAAAATGATTTTCGTACAAGAAGTTGGCCGCGGCATATACCGTGCACCAGAATTCTTTAGCATCCGTGTTACCGGGATATACATTTTATATGTTTTCCCCGGATGGATGGGGCCGCTAAGAATGGTCTGGCACATTGGTGGGCGACGAAGCTTGCCCATTTGGGGTGGCCCAGCAATTGCCAATGTATACCACCGCCTGGATTTCGTGCTGTCGCCAGACTATGGAATGGGGGTCTCGTTCCTCGGTAAGTGGTCGATTCTGACTGTTTTATGACTTTATATTTTTAAAACACTGTTTTATACTGTTTTATTTGTTTGTTTTTTTTTTTTTAGGCGGATATGCTGTCCTCATTGGTGCATCTTATCCCATTCCCAGCAATCCCTATGGACATATTTCTTACCCGGTGGCGAGTGAGGATGACTGGGATGTTTGATCAATGATCATCTACTGAACAATTACCTACGAATTAGATTATTGTACATATATACATGCATACCTACAGAAAAAAAATAATTCATTTCTCACAGTAAAGCTTCTAAATCTCACATTGCGTCTGGGGGAATACTTTTCATGCACAAGTAATCAAATATCACTTGCCTGCGCCATGGGAAATGCAAGCTTGCAAATGCTTACGTGAAATTGACGCATGCAGTTCTCATGAGAAAGATTATTTTCCCAAAAAAAAAATTTATTTTAATTTTATATAAATTGACGAGTTTTGGAGAATAGTACTCAATATTTTTAAAACATCAAAGGAGTCTTTTTAATTATTATACATCTACTATCTAATATCAATTAATCATTTTCCCATATAAGAATTTTGTATTAATTTAGTTTTTTCTTCATATTCCTTTTTTTTTTCTTAAGTTTTTTGTTTATTAAAAAAAATTGTTTTTTCTTTTTTTTTCTTTTCTTTGCTTTCAATAAATGGTTTAATTTGAATATGTTGTTGTTATTTATTATTGTTCTTCGCTATTATGTAGTCTCCCTCTTGATTTCTGTTATTTTTTTATTTTTTTTTTTTTTTGTCTCGCAGTTCTTGTGATGTCGCTTGTTCGTCTTTTCCACTTTGTTTCCATTGTTTTTTTTTATTATTGTCTTTATATTTATTTGCTTTAATTAGTGCGTTTGTTCCGGAGAATCCCACTCAAATGTTATAGCTTTATGTGCTTTCTTGCAATGGTACAGTTGAATAAAAAAATTGTAGTCTGCATAATGTGGAGTTAACTAGCTTATCTTATTTATTTATTTGTCTCTAATATTTGGTATATTTATATTCATAGTTGTTACTTATTAATTTGTGTAGAATAATAGGTGATGCTTGTTTATAATTTTAGATAGTTTCTATTATGTTTAATTAGCTAGGCTACAAATTACGGTTTATTTATACTATTGTAATTATTTCTTTTATTTTATTTAGTATAACATAAGGTTATATATATATTTATATTTTTGAAAATATATATACAGGGTGTCCCGGAAGGGTACCGCCATACTGCACCCATAGAATCTTGACAGAAAAAGGAACAGAAAAGTCCAACATGACATATGTCCTATCTTGCGTAGTTTTGGAGTTATTAAGGAAAAACTGATTTTTCTTAGAATCCGCTCCGTAACTTACAGTTTACCCTATAACTGGGTAAATACTTTGCGGAAATAAATCGCACCTAGTAATTTTTTTAGAGCAACAAATTAACTTTTAAACTGTTTATTAAAAATTTTGCAAGGTGATATGCCTTCCTTTATTTTTGACTTAGAATGTGTCGTCGTGCCTTTAGAACAAAATAAACCCCAATTTGAAAGTAATAATTCTTGGAAATTTCTTATAAGAATGGGATGCGCAAGTATGGGAAAAACTTCTTCATTTTATGACCTTTTAAATTCCCGAAACAATCATTTACCTAAAATCAACGGTTTCAAAATCCCCAAGCAAAGTACGCCTCAGGTAGCCGAAACTTCTGCCACCCATATTCTACTAACTTTGGTTTATTGCTCTGAAACCTTACTCTGTAGCATTTTTTTTTTCTTGGAATCATGTAAAATCTGATTTAACTATTATTTTAAGTAAAATTAATGATTAGATAAACGCATTAAAGAATTATTAAAATTAATGATTATTAGAAACAAACAGTTTATTTCAATTTATTAACAACACTCCTATCAAATACATTAATTTATTAATCTTAAATGATATCATTTGAATAATTAAATCTAGCTTACTTACTTTCTACAATATGTGTTCGACATGTCCCACATTCGTTCGCACACACATCCTACACCTACGTAAAAATGATCGGCGAACTAAATTTAATACAGAAGTGTCACTTTTCATATCGTTAGAAATTTCTAATATGTTTTGTTGAAGTTCTGCCGACCGACGTTCACTTTTAATTATACGGGCGATAGATGACCTGGGGAATCCCGTCATGGATGAAATGTGCCGACTACTAATCGTTTGGATCCTCCTCTATTATTCGATGAACTTCTTCCTCTCTGTTTAGGCTTGATGCCATACGAGATCTGCCTTCATGATGTGAAAATGCTCCCGCTTCTCTTAGAAGTCGATGTACGTTGGCGAAAACCGAGCGATCTTGCTGTCTCCTATTGGGAAACCTTCTTCTGTACTCCTCACATGCCCTCCTTGCATTTCCATCGCAGAAACCGTAAATGTAATGGATATCTGTGTATTCTTCAAAAGGACAAGTAAAAAAGCTAGAATTGGTCTAAGACCAATTCTTATGATACCCTAGATGAATGCCCGTATGAAATTTCGTATTGTCATCTTATGTGCAAGTTTGATTTTTGAAGCAGTTTTTCGCATATATTTCTAGAACGGTTTGTCGGACAGAAAAAATTATTATAACCAATTTTATTGGATTTCGTATTCTGAAAAAGTTTTTAGTACAATAAAAATGTCTTGGACTGACCGTTTTTACAGTATACGTAAAAAACCTAAATTTTTATATGGCAACACCAAGAAGGAGGTTCCCCATTTAGTCCATTTTTGAAATTTTATTTGCTAGTATAATGAAAACACCACGTACCAAATTTCAGCTCTCTATATTGATGCGTTCTCAGGCAGTGTCCAAATATATAGTGAAAAACGAAAATTTTGTATGGCAACCCCACGAAGGAGTTGCCCGATTTATCTCATTTTCGAACTTAATTTTACTTTTTTTTTAAAGTCCGTGTACAAAATTTCAGCTCTTTAGGTATACGCGTTCTCGAGTTATCGTGCTCACAGACAGACGGACGGACGGACATGCAAAAATCAAAATAACTTTTAATATTATGCGTGTGTGTCCAATTCATTTTGCTCTACCATCATTATTTCGAGGTGTTACAAACGGAATAACAAACTTAGTATACCTTAGTTTTCAATCGCATTGAAGATGTAGAGCAATGCAATGAGCTATTTAAACTATCAGACGAACTCATAAAAGCAACATACACATGTGACTCTGATATGAGTCAGTGACAGCGAGCGTAATAAATAAATAATAAATGAAATAACATTTTTATGGCTTTTCAGAAATAAGGATTAACTTCTTTTCAAGACATCTGCCGCAGGGGCTATCTCAGAAATCAGTTTGTTTAGGTAGGGTACCTGAGGCGTGCTTTGCTTTGGGATTTTGAAATTTAGGTAAATGATTGTTTCGGGAATTTAAAAGGTCATAAAATGAAGAAGTTTTTCCCATACTTGCGCATCCCATTCTTATAAGAAATTTCCAAGAATTATTACTTTCAAATTGGGGTTTATTTTGTTCTAAAGGCACGACGACACATTCTAAGTCAAAAACAAAGGCAGGCATATCACCTTGCAAAATTTTTAATAAACAGTTTAAAAGTTAATTTGTTGCTCTAAAAAAAATACTAGGTGCGATTTATTTCCGCAAAGTATTTACCGAGTTATAGGATAAACTGTAAGTTACGGAGCGGATTCTAAGAAAAATCAGTTTTTCCTTAATAACTCCAAAACTACGCAAGATAGGACATATGTCATGTTGGACTTTTCTGTTCCTTTTTCTGTCAAGATTCTATGGGTGCAGTATGGCGGTACCCTTCCGGGACACCCTGTATATACATAATATATACCAATTTTATTATTAAATTTTTTTGGATATATAATGGGGATGACAATATATAAAGGATAGAACTTATTGCATTATTATTAATATTATTCAATATAATGTAATTACGTACTATAATTATTCTATATAACATTCTCAAAAATAATTTATAAAATGCATATTAGCTATTACCAATAATGTAGGTAAACAGAAAAAAAGGTTTTATAGCTTTATAACCTTTCTAAATCTTTATTTCATTTATTCCATTATCATCCACTCATTTTAGATACCTTGGTTTGTATACACTGATATCAAATCTTTTTTTTGTTACATTAGTACGTACATTATGATAGGATGTGAGAAGTTAAAGATTGTTGTTAAAGGATTAAGGTTTTTATGCTTTTATACTTTTCCCTTGGAAACATGAGTTTAATGGATGTTTTAATATTAATTGGGAAAACTCTCCGCCGTTCTTCTGTTGGGAGCAGTAGTTATATTGAAGTTTGACATTCTTGGTGCCGCAGTAGGCACGTTTTCTAGTTGGTGTTCAGCAAATATTTCGTTTGATTTGCGATCTTTTGGTCTGTATTTAATGTACATATAGATAAATAGAATAGTTATCACTAATGCTAATGTCGAATGTGATAGTGCATAGTGATGGACATGATGTTTATTAATTGGGTTTAGAGGATTTGATTGCTGTATTTTTGTAATGTGGAGGGTTTGTAGAAGTTTTTTCAGATTCTCGTCATATTTGCCATTATGTTTGAGATGTTTGTAGTTGGTATGAAATGGGAATTAAATTTTGATATTTTTACGTTATGCCCGTGCAAGATGAATTCTTTGCCGCGAACATAACTCCCTGGGTAGATGAATGTATATTGTTCCTGTTCCTTGCAGGGTCTGTGAACTAATGGAATCTTCACAAACGATATCTATATGGAAGGGTTATTTAAGGGAGAAAAGCCATGCATTTTGCTGCGATAATTGTGTCATATAGTAGTTCTGTTTTAAAGTCAAAATTTTACATTTTGATGTGATAGGTTCCTTTTTTATTAAATTGATTTCATAATGATTTACTCCATTGTTTGTATATAAGATGGGTGATGAAATTTTGCAATAAAAGTGTGTATGGTCCAACGTTACGCAATTGTGGATTTCCTGGACTGTTAATTCGGCGTAGTGATCACGATTGTAATCAATTAATATGTATTCCTTTAATGGTTCAATATATATAAATGAACCGTTTAGAATTGTTGGAAATGGCATTGCTTTGAATATTTAGTACGATTCTTTAAAAGGAAGTGGGATTCGGAGTTCTATAATTATTTTGTTGTTGAAAACATTTGTAGATATTGTACATAATTTGTAGATCTGTGAAAATAAATTGTCTCTGGAATTTATGGGCAGCATATTGAATTTGGTAATTCCTGTCTAATCTTTGATAAAACCTCTTCAATCTTGTTAGGCAATATTAGTGTAGGGTGAAATTTTCCATGTTCGGAATCAGTTAAAAGATCAATTAATTCTGACTGTATATTTTGATATCTGAATGCCATTAATGAAACATGGGAGACTAGAGATTCTATTTCCATGGATATTTTATTATACAGGGCTCTATTTTTCATTAGTGATGTAGATATTTATATTGAAATTAGTTTTTTATGCATATTTAGGAATTCCTGTTCAATTACGGTCTTGGTTTTAATGAATATTTGAGCTGTTGCTTGGATTATCGTGGTTTGGCTTTTCATTAGGGAAAGAAGGGAGTTTTGATTTAAAGTGCCGAAAAGTGCTTTGCATTGAATAAAGCTCTTTGTTTCCTACTTTGAGTTACTAGGGGCATATTTTTGTATTCTATATTTGCTATGATAAGATTTATTTGTAGTAATGTACCGTTACAAGTAATATATGCCATTGCTGAATTTCCGTCGAATTTCTGGCATGTCGCTGTAATTTGTTGGGTAATGAATTTGATGTTCCTGAACTCAGATTTGAAGTTTTCTAAATCGTAGTAGGTTACGATTTTCCATTCGTTCGTGTAGAAATTGGCTCTGCCCATTACCTCGAAATAAATGCCCGCGCTGGCATTTATTTGCTTTACTTCTATCCCTGAGCTGGAGAAGAGGAGGATGCAAATTAAAAATTATTCATTTGTGAATATGTTTCCTTGACGGGAATGAAGCTTTTATATTAATCTGTAAAAAGTTTCAACATGAGTCCACGGGATATATGCTAACATATGTTTTTATATATTTTGGCGTTAATTGGAGAAACGTTTTAAGTCGTTATTGTGGACTCTCTTGTTTTTATTATTTATTTTTACAGTGGAGTTTTCAGGGGAATTGATTTCTACGATCACATGTAGACCTGTCCAGAGTGGTGAGAATTTTTTATCTCCTATTCTACTTTTTATTAAGACTCTGTCTCCAATATTGAAAAATTTCTGGGTCGAGTTTTTATCGTACTGGAGTTTTGATTTTTCTCTGTTGGCCATGGCTATGTCTTTCGCAATTTTATAGCTGTGTTGTAGACGTGCTTCTAACTCGTTTGCATAATTATCGTAATTATAGCAAACGGTCGGAGGCGATTTTAAGTTATTTGGGATTTCGACTGGGAATCCGTACAGGAGTTCGCGGGGAGTATAATTTGCACTCGAGTGCGGGGTGGTATTATAGACAAATATAGCATATGGAATCCATGTATCACAGTCTTGCGGATCTTTCGCTACATAAGATCTGAGGTATTCTGCTAAAGTTCTCTGACTTCTGTTCAATGCACCATTTGTGTGAGGGTTATATGGAGTAGTTTTGAGCCTTTTGATCTTTAGCAGTTTAGATACCTGATCTGTTAGGATACTTTCTGGAATGCCATGTCGACAAACTATTGTTGTCGTGAAGGCTTCCGCTAATGTCTTAGATTCAGTGTTGACTATGGGAATAGCATTTACCAATCGCTCTTGAAATTGGGATAAAAAAAATTACAAATAAAAAAAAACAATCAATTGAAACTATTTAACTTTATTTTATTGAAATTGATTTCTTCACTTCTCCAACTTTATTTTTATAAGAACAATTTCTTTTCTTAAGCGAAGTACAATTAATTATTTCGCAGCCATAACGGAATATGATAAAAATTAGACTAGCTTACATTTATAATTACATTTCCTTCTTTGCTCTACGAGATTTTAGGAAAATTGCAGTTGGCGGATTATATTTCACTTAAGTTTGATAATTTACCCGTGTGAAAGAATATGTACGTGACAATTTTAGGTTTTTCAGTTTTGTGTGAAAGGAAATATATTATTCGGATTCTGTTTAGACGACTTTGAATTCTTTACACGATTGTAACATTTGTATAGTTTAAACTTGTAAATTAAATCTAGCAGAATTATTTATCTTAGTTTTGTATGACACTATCAAAATACTTCTCTCTTGCATTACTTGTCTGTCATAATAGCCGTAATAACTTTTTCAATATTGTATAAGAATAGAATCCGTTAAGCCCAGGCAACAGGCCTATTGCATTGTCAGCAGATCAGAATTTTTGTTACTTCTTCTTGTACAAGTGCTCGACCAGATTAATTGTGTCGGAAATATATTATACAAGCTAATAAAAAAATGTTTTATTTACTTTGAATATCAAAGCGCTGGTACTAGTAAATCAGTCCCTAAGTGCTGGGATCATTTCTATAAAAAAGGAAACATTCATCATCAAACTGATTTATTACAAAATCAAACACAGCCATTCGAACACAGGAAAATCCAACAAGAATAATTGCTAGGAGCTGAAAATTATTCAGGAGTTGCATTTCAGATTCTTTATAAATTGCATTCAAGAATTATTTGTATGATAATATGATATTTGTAATTTTCACGCGTAAGCGGTTTCGTGCTGTGAAAATACCAGATGATGGAATAAGGTGTCATGGGGCTGGATTCCGCAACTGTGAAGAATTTGCAAGTGTACACGATTTGAAAAACTCACGTGAGCACAAGTGTACACTTTTGAATTTCAAGCGATTCCGTAAGGATTTGTGTACACTTACATAAGTGCTGAATGAAAATTTTCTGTGCTGAATGTTGTTTGAGTGAGAAAATAGTCTGTTTGAAGAAGTTAAGTTTAGTTATAAGAAATGAGTTACATGAATTCACTAGTATTAAGGCGACTACGTCTTAGAGAATGGTAAAATAAATAACATAACAAATAATTTTGAAAATACCGTTTGACAAAAACTCACAGGTACCTATTCAAAATTCACGACCAAAATAGCCATGAGAAAATATTAATTAAAGTGTACACAATGTTGACAGAAAAACTCATTTCCACTTTTGCGGAATCGGAACAAAGTGGTGTACACAAAAGTTTGTGTACACGAGAAAACTCATAGTTGCGGAATCCAGCCCATGGTCTGATCGTGGGATAATTAATGCACTGAACGGAAAGGTAATTCTGATATATGTAATTACTATATTATAGATTTGTTTACTGTAACTAATAGCCTCAGAGAATTTGGAAAGGTCGTCTTGAAATGTAAGGATGTATTTATTTCCAGAATGGGAAATTGGGAGAGGTCCTACAACATCTAGGTATACTCTTTCAAAAGGTTTTGAGCTTATGCTTGAGATTTTCATAGGAATCTTAGGATTTCTGTATGCTTTGTTTACTTGACAAAGTTTACATTTCCTTACATATCTTACAACATCGTCTGACATGCCAATAGAATTGTTTTTAATTCTTTTGATTGTAAGGGAGACACCTTTCAGAACTTGTTCAATATTACTGCTGTTGGATAAATACTTTATGGAATCTTGATGAAGTTTGATATTTATTTGTTGGTTAACGAAGACCTTGGTAAAAATGATTTTAATAGTCGATAAATTTTGTGGGTCTAATACAGGTGTAACAAAATGACTTTTTCATAAAGCGTAGCCGTCAGCGTGGTAATTGAACACCTTCTCTAAAAACATGGTCTTGAGTTGTCAAAGTGAAAGAAACATGTGATAGAATGGCTATCGGCTATTGGCTGAGTTTGTTCAAAAAGAAAAATGACGAATTAATTGAGTTGATTGTGAAATAGAAAAGAGTATTCAGATAGTTTGCAAACAGATGGCGAAGAAGTAGCAATGGGAGAAACGTTCCCACAGTTTGTTTTTCTGAAAAAATAAGCCTCCGAGTATATTTTTGGTAAAAAGAAAAAGAGTTTAGTAATTGTTGATTTGAGAACAGTGAATAAATAAATTCAGTAAGTTTATTTGAATGAAAGAAAAATATGAGTGCATATAAAAAGGATATGCGTTGCGGATCATTTTGTGAATTGAAATTAAATTAGAATGGAGCAAGACTAGGTAAAGACAAGTTTTTATAAAGAAAAATTAAAAAAAAAAACAATTAATAAAAAGGTAAAAGTTGAATTTTAAATGGACACTGGCGTCCATTCCTGGAAAGACAAAATAAATAAAGAGCAATTATGGCGTCTCCACGTGAATCATTGAAAGGAGAAATTGAATAAAAATATATAAAAAAAAAAAACGAAAAGTTAATTGTGATTTTTTTTACTAATGGTTGCTATAAAAGAACGGGAATTGAATTTTTATTGAATTATATGTACAAAAAAAATATAAAAAAGAAAAGGAATTTTTTTTACTATTGATAAGATTATTTTTTTGTAAAATTTAATTTTGAAAAAATTTTATAATTTATAAAAATATTTAAATCCATTGATACTGGTAATGTCTTAAATGTATATAATACCATATAATATAAAAAAGATTAAAATAAGTTGGCTTTGACCACCCAAGCTGTAAAACCTATGATATTTCTAGTTATGTTAGATTGTTTTCATCAAGAAAATAACATGAATCAATAATAATTGAAAGAAACTTAATTTATAATAAAGAAAAAAAAAACTATCAACAATTGACAACAAAGTATTGTTGTTTTATTGCAGGGGTGCTCTTTTGTACATATGTTTTTGGTCACGCATTCATATGGTAGTTATTTTTAATTAAATTTTTTTTATGGACCCAGTGAAAGGTCAATAAGTAGGAGGTTGTTTTGTTCATGTTTCTGAAATAAATAGTTTATTATAATGTGGTAATCCGTGAGTTTTTCATGAGGCGTTGTGCAGTGGTGATGGATGTGTGGCTTTCTTTCCTCCTGTCACGTAAAATGTTGAAGGTGTGGAATCACTTTTTGTTTTGAGTTTCTCTTCTGAGTCTGTAAGTACATTTGGTTCAGATTAATCAAGATTTTCTTCATTTTCTTTTCTTGCAAAAAGGCCTGTAACTTAATGGTTCGTAATGATCCTTAATGTAACTGCCGACAGTTAAAGAAAGTGTGTCACTTACTCACCCCACGACGTGCTAGCAAGTGCACCAAATAGACAGGCCATAACTTCGACACACTCGCAGGTTCAATTTTTTTAGATGGTTCTCAAGGCATATTCAGCTATCTAGATGGTAGCTCTTTCCGTTTTTTTTTTCTTTTTATAAATCTTTTAGATCTCAGTATTTTATTTGTCGGCAAGTGTTTTTCATATTGGATGGTGTCGGTTTTCGTGGTGGCATGGCTCAGATATCGGGATCAATCCAGAGTCAGAAGGGTGTCAAAGTCAATTTGACACCATTCGGGTTTCGGTTGATAACGCATCGGGGACTGTCATTGCGATATCTTGACATGGCCCACTATGATGGACAGTTTCAGGTATGGCGCCCTCCGATGTGCTTGTGGGAGCATATCGCAGGTCGTCCATATTTGACGTATTAGGCAGTTACAAATTGGCGCCCAACGGACAATTTCCTGCTTATTCAGGCCTATCCTGTTCAAGGTATATTTTTGTATTTGGTAGTTGTCCATACTACAAGTATGGCAATCAATAGACAGTTTCTTTCTGCGGTTTAGTCCACAGAAATTCAATTATATCGCTATATCCGATTCAATTTAGTAGTTTGAAATTTGAAGGTCCATCTAGTGTGCTGGAGTTCTATATGTAGTAAGATGTGCTGCTTCTTCTGCAGTTGAGGATGACAGATCGGTGTCTGTCTCACTAGCTTCAAGCGACGGATGTTCGTTTGGCTTAGGTCAGGGTACGGATTTGGAATCTTTAGCTTTAGCGGAGGGAGCGCCTGACATCTTAAACCCGTTTCTGTAATTTTTCCTAAAAATATTTTCTTACACCCTCAGTGAACTAGTTTTCTCTCGTGACTGTTATGCATTGAGAATTTGATTTCTTTTGTATGTTTCTCTTCACTACCATGCCTTCCTTTTTACTTAAGTCATTGGCTGGGTAGAGTGGTGACTGGAGGAGAAGTAGAATCACCGTTATATGTCACATGTCAGGATTCTTGTCCGGAATTTTGGGAGTATGTCCTTTTCCAGTCCGATGCCTGAACCTGAATCAAAACCCCAAAGGAAAAATAAACTATTGTTTTTGTAAAATCTAAGATTGATCTGACATTCCACACTGACGGCATTGTTGTATCCCTTATGTCCCCTATTCCTTTCCCTATCCTTTATTTCCTTACCAACTCTGGAGGGGGAGGGTTTCCCTTGTCCACCGCTGCTGCAGAGCGCTTTGTATTGATATTTCAAAAAAATTTATTGGCTTCGTATTTGTGAGCTTGGAAGTTGACTATAGTGTCGTGCCCCTAAAGCAATCAACAATAAAACAATTAAAAACACTCGAATTACTCATACATAAATATTTATTCCACGCAGAACTGACCTATCCTAATATATCAAACAAAGCTAACCTGAACCGAAACTTGACACTACGATGACTGAACACTGAACCAATATTCGGAAGTAAACTTTTACTCACAACGCGGATGTAAACAAACGACAACAACCTTGTCGTTTGTTCTACCGGTTGCAGTACCTGAGTCGCTTAGTAGTAAGCAATTGCTTTACATAATAATTACCATGCGAGGTTAATTATTATTGTAATCGTCGATTGCTCCACCAAGCACTCATCGCAGCCAGCTGTTGGGCTAATCAGCAAAACAACCGACAGTTGCAGAACAATACCATGCGAGGTTATTGTTTAGCAATTGCTGATTATTTCGCTGTAATACCTTTGGCTGCTGGAAGAATCTTCCGTATGTTGGGCCACCACAATAGTTCGTCTTCCTTATTTGTCAAGTCAAATTTTTTTTTTTGTGGGTATGTTTTGAAAGTGGTTTCTCTGACGAGAAAATGTTTTTGTATTATTTTCGTATTGTTTGATTCTTGGTGCATATGCGGGGTGTTCATGAGAAGAACTGTCATTGTATCCTTCGGGTATTTTTTCGTTTGTTTATATCTTGTGCATATGCGGTGTTTTTTTTTCGAATAAAAGAACTGTCATTGTATCCATTATTTGTCTGTTCGTTTATTTTGTATCTGTTGAATTAGCTTAAAAGCTAATTACTAATAATATTTTTATATCATATAATGGCTGGAAATAAAAGTAAAACAACCCAAAAGGTACTGTTAAGTCAGCTGAGGGAAATACCCCTACTGACAATATTAATAACTCCGATGAGGTTCTGGAAAAGACCGAATCTCAGGAGAATAAAAGTAACATAGCAACGACTTCGGTTGGTAACCCTGATGTTCTTATAAAAGGAGAGCAAGTCTTATTTCCGATTGTATCAGTATCTGAGAATACTATACTTCAACAAATTGCAAAAATGCAACTAGATTTAGATCAACTTCGTGATAAACAAATCACGCCGTCTATTTTGTCTAAACCTTATCATTCTCGTTCTTCAACACCTTCACCACCACCAACCCCACATAATGCTTCAAATGATGAAATGTTATGTAGGGCTCCTGTAAGAGCTGCGAACCGCTTCACGACTGCAGCTCGCCGTCCTTCTTTGGTTCAGCACTGGAACATTCGTTTCCCGGCAAACAATGACCAGCTGTCGGCCGAGGAATTTATTAATCGTATTGAATTGTTAGCTTTAGACTCAGACATCACTTATGAGGAAGTCTGTAGTAATATTGTGTCTATTCTTCAAGGCCGAGCCTTGGAATGGTATTGGTCTCAATTTAGAAGAGCTTGTCGTCGTCCAACCTGGAATGAATTTCGCGTTGGCTTTCTGACTCAATTCTGTAGTCTTAGTACTGACTTCAGTGTCATCAAGTCTATGTTGGAACTCAAACAGGGTTTCGAGTCGTTCGAGTGCATGAACTAGATATGAACCAGGAATTTGGTGAGTCATATCATAATATTCCTGATACATCTTCACATGAATTACCATTATCAATTCCTTCTGGTGCTCAGTATGATGCCCAGGTGGAAGAAGTACAAACTCGAAATAGATTTACTCCCCGTAGACCTTTGTCATGTTGGAATTGTCAATTACAGGGTCATGCATTTTATGAATGTCCTGCTGATTTTCGAAATCGGTTTTGCTATAAATGTGGTAAACCTGGAGTGGTTACGCCAAAGTGCCCTAATTGCTGTTCGTAAAACCAGTTAAGGGATGCGAAGTCTTTCAAGGCAATGCATCCACACTAAATTGTACTACGTCGGATACCTCACCAATTGGCTCAAGCGGATGTGACAATTCATTACCTATACCTGACTTTGAAGTAAAATTTCCTAACGAACTTATGAAAAATTCTTTCATTCAAAAGTCGAAGAATTATATGAATGTTAGAGAAAAAATATTTTCAAATAATACGAATGTCATTAATAAAGTAATACCAAAAATTAGATTTCTAACGAAGGAAAAGAAGCGGTTGACTAAAGCGGTCATTTCATCAGTTTTGAGTAATGCTTCAGACAATAGACCTTATGTGAATGTTTCACTACAAGGTATAAATCTGATTGGACTACTGGATAGTGGCGCAAATATCAGTTGCCTCGGGAAAAATGCTCAACAATTCCTTAACCAACATAAAGGTATACGGCTTCAATCTTTGCACACCTCGGTTTAGACTGCTAATGGCTCAGCGCAGCAAATTATCGGTTATGTCAAAATTCCTATCAGTTGGAATTTGTAAATTATTTCCTTGTGGAAGGTAATCTTCATAAACTAACTCCAACACAATCCGCTCAGGTCAATGTAGTAAAAGCTAAACTTCCGTCTTTTTACGTATTAAGAAACTCATCTGGAGGAACACGTGATTGATACGGAGGACGCAGTCCCAATCAAGCAACGTCATTACCCAGTGTCCCTTGCCATACAGAAGTTAATGTATGATGAGCTCGAATGTTAGAGATGGGAGTTATTGAAGAGTCTAATAATCCATGGAATTCTCCAGTTGTCCTTGTACGAAAACGTAAAAAGTACGCTTATGTATTGATTCACGTAAAGTAAATTCTGTAACAGTGAAGGATGCATATCCGTTCCCCCACATTGATGGTCTTCTTGGTCGTTTACAGGATACCAGATACATTTCTAGTTTGGATGTGAAGGATGCTTTCTGGCAGTTTCCGCTAGAAATGAACTCTCGTGAAAAGACAGATTTCACGGTGCCTGGTCATCCTCTTTACCAATTTAAGGTAATGCCTTTTGGTTTATGCAATGCGCCTCAGCGCATGTGCCGCCTTATGGATAAGGTAATTCCGGGTAACTTGAGAGAAAAAGTGTTTGTGTATCTGGACGATTTATTAATTGTGTCGCCTGATTTTAACACAGACTTGCGAATATTGGAACAAGTCAGCGAGTGTCTTCGACGCTCAGGACTGACGATTAATTTAAACAAAAGTAGATTTTGCATTCAGGAGGTGAAGTATTTGGGTTTCATTATTGGTGATGGGACGTTGAAGACTGATCCCGGTAAAGTTGCTGCAATTGACGAATTTCCTGCTCCGAAGTCGGTCAAACAAATTCGTCGTTTCCTCGGCATGACGGGATGGTATCAGCGTTTCATTCCCAATTATGCCAGTGTGGCAGCCCCAATTACAGACTGCCTAACGAACAAGAAATTTATATGGACCTCAGAAGCTGAAGAAGCTTTCGAAAAATTGAAACATTTAATGACAATAGCCCCAGTTCTGGTCACTCCGGATTTTATAGCCCATTTTATGTTCAGTGTGATGCTAGTAGACATGGCGTTGGAAGTGTTTTATTTAAAAAAAAAAAACAAGGATAATAATGAATGCCCTATTGCTTATATGTCTTAGAAAATTAACAAAGCACAGCGCAATTACAGTATTACTGAGTTGAAATGCTATGTGGCAGTCTTGAGTGTAAAGAAATTCAGAGCATATATAGAGGGACAAACCTTTACCATCATCACTGATCATTCTAGTTTAAAGTGGCTTATGAACCAAAGTAACTTGCGTGGACGATTGGCTAGATGGAGCTTGAAGTTACAAGGTTTTCAGTTTAGTATCGAACATCGTAAAGGTACACAAAATGTGGTACCAGATGCCTTATCCCGTATTAATTGTATTGATGAGATTGCTTTGGTATTGCATGTGGATTTAAATTCTTCAGCTTTTCAATCTCCTGCGTATAAAGTCTTGGCAGAACATGTTTCGAGTAATAAAGATCAATTACCTAATTTTCAAGTGTCAGAAGGGATATGTTTACCATCGTACTTCTCCTCGATTGGGTGATCCTGTACAGGAGGATCTTACTTGGAAATTGTGGATTCCTGTTGAATTAACTGAGACTCTGATTGAAAATGCGCATCACCCTCCGCAAACATCTCATGGTGGTATTGGAAAGACTTTGTTCAGATTGAAAACTAAATACTTCTGGCCCGGAATGGTTACTCAAGTAAAGTCATTTGTCTCTCAATGTGTGGTTTGTAAAGAAACTATAGCTACTAATCAAATTTTACGACCGCCTATGGGAATTCCATTGCGTGTCTCTAGACCATTTCAATCTTTATACATTGACTTTTTAGGCCCATACCCTCGGACTAAAAATGGTAATATTACTGTATTTGACGTACTTGTAGACTCTTTTAATAAATTCGTTTTTCTGCATCCAGTTAAGGCCGAAACGGCCACTGCTGCCGTCGAATTTCTGGAGCATGAAATTTTTCACACTTTCAGTGTACCCGAAACCATTTTCTTCGACAATGGTCGACAATTCCTCTCCAAGGAATTTTCCAAATTATTAACTGACTATGGTGTCAGACACGTACGGACAGCAATATATTCTCCCCATCCTAATGCTTCAGAACGAGTTAATAAATCCGTTCTAGCGACTATTCGAGCTTACCTTCAAGACGATCACCGTGATTGGGTCGCAATCTTTCTAGCATTGCTTGTGCACTTCGTAGCTAGCACCCTTCATGAGTCCATATGAATGGATCACTTTCGTGCACTCTTCGGGTGTCACATGATCTTACACAGATCAACTTATCCAGTCCTTAAAAAGCTTGAAATTCTTCAAGATAGAGACATCTCAGTCATGCCGTCTGCTGATCGTTTATCATTGATACGTGAACGTATCAGACACAACCTTTCTTTAGCTCATTCTCGTCACAAGAATACCTACAACACTCGTTGTAGAAGAGTAAATTTGATTCCTGGTCAGGAAGTCTTTCGTCGAAATTTTCCAGTAAGCAATATGGCTGCCTGCTTTAATGCCAAGTTGGCAAATAAGTTTTCCAGGGGCCGAATACGAAGACGTGTCTGTGCGAGTCTGTATGAAGTTGAGGACTTGCAGGGAAATCTTATAGCTACGTTCCATGCTAAAGACTTACGGCAATAGTTTTGTATAGCTTGATCAATTGTTAAATTACATTTTTTCCTTTTTTGATTGCTAATTGTTCATAGGGATTCATAAGATTCGGAATGTTCTAATTTGTTATCTCATCCCGGATAATAATTTTGCTTTTCGGTTCATGTGGAGTGATTGAGGAACTGAATTCCGCAGGGAATAGGCTGTAGACTAGCTGTGGTCGATGCTTTCCTGTTTCTTCCGTACTTATGGATCTTGGGTGATTAATAGCCCGGCTAGCTCAGTCGGTAGAGCATGAGACTCTTAATCTCAGCGTCATGAGTCGAGCCACACGTTTGACATCTACATACCATATTCAAGATCTTTCCATTTTGTATTCGGTTTTCCTTTCGTCGAGCTGCTCTACGCCAGAGAACCGGCTTTGTAACAAAATGCCTTTTTCATAAAGCGTAGCCGTCAGCGTGGTAATTGAACACCTTCTCTAAAAACGTGGTCTTGAGTTGTCAAAGTGAAAGAAACATGTGATAGAATGGCTATCGGCTGTTGGTGTTGTGACTCAGGTACCAATGCCCTAAATCACAACCATAAGGTCAATGCAACAATATATTGCCCTATGCAATATATTGATGCATTACAAGTGACCCTGAAAAAGAAAAATTATTCCGTTTAAAATTTAAAATGCATTTAAAAATGCATTTCCATGCCATAACAAAATGCAATTTAGCATAAATTGCATTTTGTTATCAGGCAGGCAAACCATTCTCACGATATGCACTGCATACTTACCTACGTACACAAGTGCATATCGTGTTACAGTTTTGCATAGATGCATATAGCTTGCATCAAAGCTTTTGTACATTTTCTCACGTACGATTTTTAACGTCGTGAGAAGGTGATAAAAAGACAAAAACAGCTTTTTGAAGATATCATGGGTACCTGGGTGCAATTTGCCCAAACCTCGGGGAGTTGTTTTTTTGAATCCGCCTGGAAAAGTTCGGCATTGAAAGTTTAATTAAAATAGAAGAAGTCCGGTTTAGAAACTTAAAAATTATTCGATCACTGCGGAAAAGTTTGTGTATTGAAACAAAATTATAATAAAAATAAAAGTTTCTGTACTTAAAAAATTATTCGATCACTGCGGAAAAGTTTGTGTATTGAAACAAAATTATAATAAAAATAAAAGATTCTGTACTTAAAAAATTATTCGATCACTGCGGAAAAGTTTGTGTATTGAAACAAAATTATAATAAAAATAAAAGATTCTGTACTTAAAAATTATTCGATCACTGCGGAAAAGTTAAATAATAAAAATAAATAAACCCAAACAGAAGTTCTTTTCCCTTATAAAATTGTGTGAGCTCTCCACCCGGAGCACGGCACATACACACGCATATAACAACTGGTGGCAGCGGTACTCCTAAAAAGAATTCAGTGCCTTAATAAAAAGAAAAAATAATAAGAAAAAAAATGAATAAATAAAAAAAAAGCCCGGGTACTTAGTACTTAGAGGAACATTTTAAAAATAAAGTTTAAGCGCCATAGCGCTCACCGTGGGACCCAAGGAGGCTTCATCCCTGCCTCACGAACACGATCAGAAAGAAGGAGGACACCTAGAAATCGTCGCCCAGGATGCGCGACGTATCATCACCATCGCTATCACCGTCATCATCCTTCAACGCTAACAACACCAATCAACCAAGACTCCAGACACAGGATATATACGTAACAACAAATAACCACAGCACCATCTTCATCATCTTGCAATAACATATTGGATAAAAGCAAAGGTAGCATGAAAATCCGTTTTCTTTTATATGTATATACATATTTTAATTGTCACTATCAATACCCCATATGAATCATTTAATAAAAAGATACAAGTGAATTCAATTTTTTGTAAAATTTCCTGGCTTAACTTACGTTTCTTTTTTTCGTACAGTTTTCATTAATTTTCAACGTTTTATTCTTAATTTATACTAAGATTTCTACCTTTTCTTCCATTTTATTTTGCGTAATTTCTGATTATTTTCATACTTTCTGGTGATCAACATATTTATATTTTTTCGCTATATATGAATAAGTGTATGTATATAGAAAGAGAGGAACAATTTTTTCCATCTTCTTCGATCCTTGTTTAATTTAATAAAACTTTTAATTCTACATATTAAAATTAAAATACACTCCTCCTAGAAGCGACCTCTGCGGTAAGACTTCGTGAGCTTGCTGGCCAGAGGACTTCGGAAAAAATCAAATATCGATCCCCTGCGATAGGACTTTACGAGTCTATCGGCCAGGAGAAAGATATTGGTTGGAAGAGTGATCGTAAATTGGTTTTTCCTTTTCGAGTACATTTTGCTTTTCTTTTTCTCTTCTACGCATTATTTAAAATTCAAAAATAATTGTCTTTAAAAAAAACAAAAAAAAAAAAAGTGGGTATACGTACATAATAACCTTTTTTTTTTTGATAAATTTCTTGAGTGTCAAAATTTTATTTTTTGTTGTTTCCCCTTATACCTAATTTTTACGACCCCCCTCCCCCCCCCCCCCCCTACAAAACAATAACACAAACATGACTGACGAAAACAAATCTTTCGATGAGCTTTGCTTATCACAAGTCCCAAAAACGGCAGAAATCAGACAAATTCTGGCCGATTATCATAGAGCCAATAAAAGCAAAAGGACTTCAGATTTTACTTCTGAGAAACTCGAAAAGTTGGAAGAACTGTGGGCTTCATTTGAAAAAATTGAAACCCTGATTCAAGATCATGACGAATTCGATGAGACTCATGATTATTTCAAACAGTCATGATATGATAAAACGGAGGACTTGTACAATCTTACAAAGGCAACTCTGTCTGATAGGCTGAAGTCCATATCAATCCACACAGAGCGCACAAATAACCCCTTTTACATTCCACCCCCCAAGACTTCGAAGAAAACAACTGCAGCTGATACCCAAGACAATACAGACAAAGATCAGTCAAATACAATACGGTTCAGGCTGCAAGATCATAGGCAAAAGTCTATATCGCGAATTATACAATCGATCAATTTCAATTCATTATCAACTACAACCTAGACATATCTGACACAAAAAATCAATTCATTACACAAATATTGGGATGATTTTGAGGCCACGCATAGTGAAATAATTTCATATACCGGCCCTAATGAATTGGAGCATGACTATTTCAAAAATTATGTTTACGCCGAGGTAGAAACATCATACACAGACACGATAATTGCGCTTCAAGAGCAAATCGACTCTCGAATCCAAAACGTATCAAATAATACACATAACTTCACAGACATCATAATGTCTCCTTTAGAGACCAATCTACCATCTTTCTATGAGAAGTTGTGATGACATATACGCGACGGCATCGAAGGCGAACGAAAAGCACTCCCTCCTTAGCTTAATAAGGAGTAAACTATCCGCCGAAGCGTATGATGTATTCAGATACAACCAAATATCAGATTGGTCTGAATTAAAACCTCTGTTGACTCAAACCTTCGAAGTCAAAACCTCTAGATCTTCCTTGCAGTCCCAGTTAAGCAATTCGAGACAAAGAAAGGAGGAAAGTACAAAAGATTTCCTCCAAAGATTAAATGTAACACTGTCAAAGCTAAATGAGGCGACCCACTCATACACAAGTGAAAAAATTCTTTTGAAATCGCTATTAAAAGATAATGAGTGTCAAGCAGTGAGAGCTATAGAGGACGGATTATCCAATCCACAACTACAGACTTTAGCAAAAGTCCAGTCTGATAAATCTTTCGCTTCATTAAAATCACACATCTTAGAGCACGCATCACGTTTGGAACTGGGACAATCCAAGTTTCAAACGAACTACAAGGTGAACCCAAATCCCTTTCAACATAATTCGAATATCACTTTGCGTTGTTCCAAATGTAATAGACTGGGGCATGCTGCTTCAAAATGCCCAGTCACACAACGCTCTGCACAGGGTGCTAACATAATTCCAACAACAAACCCCCAATTACAACGCTCTCCAGATTTTAATAAAATTAAATCTCCATCACAAACTCCTTCATGTCGATATTGTCATCGGATGGGACATACAATCGAGGAATGCAGGACAAAAGCTGCGAATAATAATCGCTTTAACGACAGCTCAGGAAATCAAAAGAATTTTCGGGAATTAAATACAACTCCACCGGCAAATACACAGCCACAAAATAGGAACTGGCAACAGCCAGTATTCCGAAAGGGTCGAACTTCACCGCCGAAGTATAACAATGCGAATATCTCGGCTAGATCACCATCTCCGAACGGGAAAAATAACAAAACTCTATCGGCATCCAGGCAGGGAAACTGGATGCAGCGGGGGGTCTCATTCGGCAACCCCTCGCAGATAGAAACAACGGCGCAAGTTCATCGCAATCCCGAGACAATATCGACGAAAAACTAAACAGCAAAAAATTAATTCAAATCCCCGTTCAAATAAATAAAAATTCTTTAACTCTTTCCTTGTCTGTTGACATCTGCTCTGCTCCAAAACTTACATTTTTAATTAATACTGGAGCAGAGATCAGCCTAATAAAACTCCATCCACTGAGACCAGGCAGTATCTGCTACAGAGATGCTGTGTGCAATATTAATACATTATTTACCGAGTCCTCTTGTACAGAAGGACTCATATTTGCAAAATTGAATTTGATATCTACCAAATTTAACTCCCATCCTAGAGCACCCTTTTCAAATTGTGGGAAATAACTCCATCCTCTCATACAATGGCCTGCTTGGTCATGATTTTTTATCTCGATACAATGCGAGTATCGACTATAAAAATAAATTCATTTCTCTGGAAGTTAATGAATCTGATTCATCTTATCCATATGAACAATACTATTCAGATTACCCTTATGTTTATTTGAAAAGCGAAGACCCAGAAAAGAGATCTCAAATAAAAGTCTATTATATACGGAGATAACATTCTCCGATATAAATATTAATACAAACCAATCTCCATCAACTGCTTCGAAAAGCAATGCAAATCGATCGCCAGCAAATTCTTCACAAGAAATGAAGCATAAAAGTAAAAATCTATCTCCATCTCTAGCCACACAAGAGCCTGAATTAAATAAAATTCTATCTCCATCCAAAGCTTCACAAGATATGAAGCAAGAACGTAAAAGTATATCTCCATCTACAGCCGCACAAAAGGCTGAATCTAATAAAATTCCATCTCCTTCATCAATTGATTCACAAAAAGTGAATTCCAAGATAAAATCAAAGAAGTCAAAGAATTTCAATAAAGTTTTATCTCCTTCAAACTCTATCGAGTCGGAATCATCGAATAACTCCTTCAATATTCCACAAAAGTTGGAATCATATCTCCTTCCTACTAATCATCCGAACGAATCGGATAAATTAAATAAAATTAAAATTCCGGCTCAATCAGAATTCATCATTGAAATTCCAACTCCTTCTATTCAAAATCAATCGGTCTGTTTCAAGAAGGAAATAAGGTTTATTTCTTGGAAATTCGATAGTCGAACCAGTCAACGGTATGGCAAAAGTCCTAATCCTCAACACAAATGACGAGGACGCCGATCTGGTACCTTACGAGGCGAGCCCAATTTACCAAGACTTGGACGACTTCGTGGTCATCTCCACAGACTCTGAAAGAGATCCAATTAAGGGCAGAATAATTAAACTGCAAAACCTTATCAAATTGGATCACTGCAATTCGGAGGAATCTAAGAGTATTCGCGATATCTGTAGGGAATTCAACGATCTCTTCTTCATAGAAGGGGATTTCCTTTCATATACAGATGCGATTACCCACAAAATCGAGACACTCCAAGTAAAACCGCCCATATATACCAAGCCGAACTGAAATAAACCAGCAAATACAAGAAATGCTTGAATCGGACATCATCAGACCTTCCCATAGTCCCTGGAATTCTCCACTTCTCCTGGTTCCTAAAAAACCAGATGAGAATGGAAACAAAAAGTGACGAGTAGTGGTAGACTTTCGTCGTATTAACGACATTACTATTGGCGATGCGTACCCACTGCCTAATATCACTGATATATTAGACCAGTTGGGGAAGTCGAAATATTTTACCACACTCGACTTAGCCAGTGGATTCCACCAGATAAAAATGGACTCGAAGGACAGGGAGAAACCTGCCTTTAGCACACCCTATGGCCACTACGAATACAATCGTATGCCATTTGGTTTAAAAGGAGCCCCTGCTACTTTTCAACGAGCCATGAATAATGTCTTATCTGGCCTTCAAGGCATCTATTGCTTCGTATACATGGACGATATTGTAGTCCATGGATACAATCTCAAAGATCACAATTCCAGACTCACAGCAGTTTTTAGCCGTCTCCGTAACTTCAATTTGAAACTCCAACCCGACAAGTGCCATTTCCTAAGGAAAGAAATTAAGTATTTAGGGCACATAATTACAGAAAATGGAGTCAAACCAGACCCTGCGAAAATAAAATCAGTTCAGTCATATCCCAAACCCAAGAAGGAAAAAGATATCAAAGCTTTTCTTGGTTTCGTCGGCTACTATCGGCGACTTATACCAAATTTTTCGAAGATAGCCAAACCACTCACAAATCTTTTGAAAAAAGATACGCCTTTCAAATTCGACGCAATCTGCGAGGCATTTTGCGAATTACGAAATAAATTAATTTCAGCACTAATTCTATCTTATCCTGATTTCGGCAAAGAATTTTTTGTCACCTCCGATGCCAGTGACTACGCCATCGGGGCTGTCCTTTCACAAGTTGATTATCAGGGAGATCATCCAATCGCCTATGTGAGCCGAGTTCTCAATGGTGCGGAAACTCGTTACTCAACAATTGAAAAGGAGCTCTTAGCTATGGTTTTCGCAGTTGAGCAATTCAGACCATACGTTTATGGCAGACATAAACCATTAGTATGGCTCATGAATCTGAAAGATCACTCCTCAAGACTGATGAGATGGAGAATACGTCTTGAGGAATATGACTACAAAATAGTCCACAAATCAGGTAAGCTCAACACAAATGCAGACGCTCTCAGTAGAGCAATTACAGATAGTAGCAAATATTTTGCAGAACCTACCACCTGCGTAAATGTGGTAACTAGGAATCAAGCTAGAGCTCAGGCGAATCAGAACATTCCCAGTACGAGTATTATTACTCCAAACCCAGCTCCATCGCCAACAAACAATTCCTCAGTCATAATAACTGAGACTAATTTTCCTCTTTTACGGACTAAAAATGCAAATCCTAAATTTTTCATCTTGCCAATGCAAGATACAGAACTTGAAAGAGTGTTGGATTCGAAATTACAACTTTCAGATAAATCTCCACTGAACTGAACTTCTTCACAAAAAAGGACTCCAAAATAATCATTTCAAAAACTAATTTACCCTGTCGATCCCAAAGGGATAGATCAGACCAAATAAATATCTCCTTCCCTATATTAGATCCACAGAATCTAATAATTATTAAAAACATTTTTACCAAGGTCTTCACTGCTAAACAAATAAACATTAAACTCCATCAAAATTCGATTAAATATTTATCCGACATTAATGACATCGAACAAGTTTTAAAAGATATTCACTCATTACCAACGGGAGGCCATCAAGGTATTTCCCGTACTATTAAAAGAATCAAAAAGCAATTCTACTGGCCTGGCATGTCAGACGACGTGGTCAAATATGTAAGGAAATGTAAACTTTGTCAGGTGAACAAAGTATCCAGAAACCCTAAAATTCCAATGAAAATCTCGAGCATTAGCTCCAAACCTTTCGAAAGAGTGTACCTAGATGTTGTAGGACCTCTTCCAATTTCTCATTCTGGAAACAAATACATCCTTACATTTCAATACGACCTTTCAAAATTTTCTGAGGCTATTCCCATAGTCGACACCGAGTCTAAGACATTAGCAGAAGCCTTCACGACAACGATAGTTTGTCGACATGGTATTCCAGAAAGTATCCTCACAGATCAAGGTTCTAACCTCATAAGTGGCATGTTCGCCGAGGTATCTAAATTGCTGAGCATTAAAAGGCTCAAAACTACCCCATATCACCCCCAAACGAATGATGCATTGGAGAGAAGCCACAGAACCTTAGCAGAATATCTCCGATCCTATGTAGCACAAGATCCACAAGACTGGGATACATGGATTCCTTATGCCATGTTTGTATACAATACTACCCCTCATTCGAGTACTAATTATACTCCTCGCAGGTATATACTTCGAGGAAATTGGCAGAGCCAATTTCTACACCAACGGGTGGAAATTAGTGACATTCTACGACCTGGAAAATTTTAAAACAGAATTCAACAACATCCAGTTCATAGCCCAACAAATTGCAGCGACCTACCGGAAACTGGACAAACACTCAGTCTTGAGCCACACTTGTAACGGTACGTTGTTACAAATAAATCTTATATTAACAAACATAGAATATAAGAATATGTTACTTGTGACCCAAAATAGGAAACAAAGAGAACTATTTCATGCAATAGGCTCAATCTCCAAAGCCCTTTTCGGCACATTAGACGAAGATGATGCCAAGCTATATGATGAATAAATCCGAAATCTCACTCTTAACCAAAACTCCCTCCTATCACTTATGAAAAGCCAAACTGCGATAGTCGAAGCAACCGCAAATGTTTTCAACAAAACTAAAGCCGCAATTGAAAAGGAATTCATGGTCATGCATAAAAAACTAATATCAGTGCATATAGCCACATCATTGATGGAAAACAGAACATTAGATAACAAAATATCCATTGAACTTGAATCTCTTATTTCACTAGTTTCGTTAATGGCATTCAGATACCAAAACACCCACTGGGAATTAATAGACATTCTAACAGATTCAAGACACGGAAAATTTCACCCTACACTTATATCACCTAAACAAATAGAGGAATTTTTATTAAACATCAGGCAAGAATTGCCGAATGCAATGATGCTTCCCATAAATTCTAGAGACAATATTTTATCACAAATTTACAAATTGAGTACAATAGCAGCGAATATTTTCAACAACAAAATAATTATAGAATTCAGAATCCCCACTCCTTTCATGGAACCATATCAAATTTTTAAAACAATGCCATTACCAACACTCCTTAACGGATCGTTCATATATATTGATCCATCAAAGGAATATATACTAATAGACTACAATCGTGAGCACTATATTGAACTTACATTACATGACATCCATAATTGCGCAACGTTGGATCATATGCATTTCTATTGCAGGATTTCATCACCGACCCTTAATGCAAATACAAAAACAAACCAATGCGAAGTAAATCTCATAAAAATGGAACCAATTACATCAAAATGTAAAATCCTACCATTGGAACAAGATTATTATTGGACGCAATTAACGCAGCAGAACGCTTGGCTTTTCTCCCTAAAAAATACCCTCCATACAGATATTATTTGTGAAAATTCCATTAGTTTACAAACCCTGCAAGGAACAGGAATAATGTATATTTATCCCGGTTGCTACGTACGAAGCAAAGAATTCATCTTGCACGGACATAGCGTAAAAGTTTTCAAATTCAATTCCAATTTTATCCCAACGATAAACATCTCCAATATAATTTCGAATATGACGTCCTCCCCAATAGGATCGCATATAAAAATACATACTTTAAATTTTACGAACAATATGGATCTAGATGAACTTCTAGAATCCATTCGTTTCCAAAAACATCAAGAATTAATTCCTCTCAATCCCATAAATAGTCATCATATTCATCATTACGCACTGTCATATTTAACAGTGTCTTTGATTGTATCTATACTCTGCATATATCTATACATGAGTTATAAATCAAGGGCCCGCAAAGCTAAGAATATTCCACCGGAACCTAAATTAGAAGATGTGCCTAAACCCACACATAGAAAGTCAAAATTCAAATTAACTCCTGCACTACAAAGAAAAACCACAGAAAACGTTTAACTTACAGACAATGACAAACTGACACAGTAACCACTCCTTTCCCAATTTTTATCGCCCTGTATCCATCTCCATCCAAACAAAAATACTACTAAGCAATTTAAGGAACTCAACTCAAACAGAAAAAAAAATGCGCAAAAATCTGCAATGACACTAACAACAATAGCTCAAAGCTAACTAATCTGCGCAAATCAAGTTGACAATGGTTAGAGGCCTATAAGTGTTATAAAAGAAAAAAAAAGAAAACCGAGCAATCAAACTATAGCCAAATATTTCTTTTTATTGATAGAAAATTACAATTTAATTATTAGGTATAAATGAAAAATTTCATAAACAAAATGAATGTATAAAAAAAATTTGAGAAAAGCATAAAATATAGGCTCGCATTTATTCATCAGTGTGAGGAGGCGCTCCGCCAAACTGGCCTTGCGATCCTAACGGCTCGTGCAGGTACGGTTCTTCAAGATGAGGAAGACACATGATGCTCTCGCCAATTAAAACCAGAGTACCACCTGCGAAAAAAAAAGAAAAAAATGAAAAAAGGACCTCATTTAAATCTCCAAAACAAACAAATCAAAATCAGAATCGAAAATAAGGGAAATTAACCTACCATAGGCACGAATTCCTATCCCATAATCCGGAAACAACGTCAAGCTGAAAGCATGGTACCGCTGAGGCTGGGCGGGTGCGCCCCACACAGTAATGGGATCCAACCCGTCGCAAGAGTAGACAAGCCCCACAGGTCCATGCCAGCCAGGTAGGACGGACTCCACGTATACCCCGGTAATACGCGCGGCATACGGAGCCGGTACTTGATATTTGGTTGATCGAAGTTGCTTTATGAAAATCATTTCGCAGAATGAATCTCCGTGCCTCTAGGTAAGAAATTCACGAAACAAAAGGAGCAAACTCAGCATAAAAAGCCCTCGCAATCTCTAAGTCATCCATACATACGAACAAACTCCAATACGAATACCTTTTTTCTTTCATCTCGAGATACAGCACTCCGAGAAAACCAAACATAAGATAAGAACACAAAAAAAAAACCAACGATCACAATCGTACTCATTTGGTATCTTTTTGACAATAACAATTTTTTTTTTGTATTATTCTGTGCGCTGAAACATTGTTACAACGACTTTAATCACAGTTTAAAGATTTTTACAAATTCCTTTTTTTCCTACGCACTCCTCCCAAAAACTTCCTCATATATCCATTCCCCGAACATACTCCCTTTAAAGATTATAAAGAAAAAAAAGACAAGAAAAAAATATATATATATCTGTTCTGTAGTACATAAAACATGTAGATATATGCGGTATTTATGAAAAAAAACTTTATAAGAAGAAAAATAGCGAAAATAGATAAATGTAGTGATGGTAATATTATAGGAATGAATATACCTATATCATTATTTTTAGTACCTACTATACATCTCAAATTTATGTAAAAAAAATATATATATACATATATCGTTAGCTATAATTTATACCTAGCCATTACAAATATCCATGTAAACTAACAACAACCTTTTTTTTTAACTTCCTAGAATAGTTAACCCTATTATAAATAATATACTATAAAAAAGATATATGGTAATCAAAATTTTGCATAAGAAAAAGGTTTCAAATATTAAGATAACTTATATAGAGATAGGTGTTATCTATACAAATGAATACTACATTTTTTTATATACATATATATTAAAGTTTTTACCATTTTATTAGAAAGAAAGTTTTTTTTCTCAAAGGGAATAAAACTTTCTTTTCCCCAGGGGAGAGGGATGTTTTGACTCAGGCACCAATGCCCTAAATCACAACCATAAGATCAATGCAACAATATATTGCCCTATGCAATATATTGATGCATTACAAGTGACCCTGAAAAAGAAAAATTATTCCGTTTAAAATTTAAAATGCATTTAAAAATGCATTTCCATGCCATAACAAAATGCAATTTAGCATAAATTGCATTTTGTTATCAGGCAGGCAAACCATTCTCACGATATGCACTGCATACTTACCTACGTACACAAGTGCATATCGTGTTACAGTTTTGCATAGATGCAAATAGCTTGCATCAAAGCTTTTGTACATTTTCTCACGTACGATTTTTAACGTCGTGAGAAGGTGATAAAAAGACAAAAAAAAGCTTTTTGAAGATATCATGGGTACCTGGGTGCAATTTGCCCAAACCTCGGGGAGTTGTTTTTTTGAATCCGCCTGGAAAAGTTCGGCATTGAAAGTTTAATTAAAATAGAAGAAGTCCGGTTTAGAAACTTAAAAATTATTCGATCACTGCGGAAAAGTTTGTGTATTGAAACAAAATTATAATAAAAATAAAAGATTCTGTACTTAAAAATTATTCGATCACTGCGGAAAAGTTTGTATATTGAAACAAAATAATAAATAAAAATAGGAGAAGTTTATGTGTAGTATTAAATATAAATAAAAAGGAAACCAAATAATAAGAGTCTACAATTATAAATAAATAAATAAATAAACCCAAACAGAAGTTCTTTTCCCTTATAAAATTGTGCGTGCTCTCCACCCGGAGCACGGCACACACACGCATATAACATTGGCTGAGTTTGTTCGAGAAGAAAAATGACGAATTAATTGAGTTGATTGTGAAATAGAAAAGAGTATTCAGATAGTTTGGAAACAGGGAGGTTGTAATGGGAAAAAACCAGAGCTGTTGGGAAAAAAACAAAAATGGCGAAGAAGTAGCAATGGGAGAAACGTTCCCACAGTTTGTTTTTCTGAAAAACTAAGCCTCCGAGTATATTTTTGGTAAAAAGAAAAAGAGTTTAGTAATTGTTGATTTTGGAACAGTTAATAAATAAATTCAGTAAGTTTATTTGAATGAAGGAAAAATATGAGTGCGTATAAAAAGGATATGCGTTGCGGATCATTTTGTGCTTTGAAATTAAATTAGAATGGAGCAAGACTAGCTAAAGAAAATTTTTTATAAAGAAAAATTGAAAAAAAACAATTAAAAAGTAAAAAGGAAGAAAAATTAATAAAAAGGTAAAAGTTGAATTTTAAATGGACACTGGCGTCCATTCCTGGAAAGACAAAATAAATAAAGAGCAATTATGGCGTCTCCACGTGAATCATTGAAAGGAGAAATTGAATAAAAATATATTAAAAAAAAAACGAAAAGTTAATTGTGATTTTTTTTACTAATGGTTGCTATAAAAGAACGGGAATTGAATTTTTATTGAATTATATGTACAAAAAAAATATAAAAAAGAAAAGGATATTTTTTTTTACTATTGATAAGATTATTTTTTTGTAAAATTTAATTTTGAGAAAATTTTATAATTTATAAAAATATTTAAATCCTTTGATACTGGTAATGTCTTAAATGTATATAATACCATATAATATAAAAAAGATTAAAATAAGTTGGCTTTGACCACCCAAGCTGTAAAACCTATGATATTTCTAGTTATGTTAGATTGTTTTCATCAAGAAAATAATATGAATCAATAATAATTGAAAGAAACTTAATTTATAATAAAGAAAAAAAAAACTATCAACAATTGACAACAAAGTATTGTTGTTTTATTGCAGGAGTTCTCTTTGGTACATATGTTTTTGGTCACGCATTCATATGGTAGTTATTTTTAATTAAATTTTTTTTATGGACCCAGTGAAAGGTCAATAAGTAGGAGGTTGTTTTGTTCATGTTTCTGAAATAAATAGTTTATTATAATGTGGTAATCCGTGAGTTTTTCATGAGGCGTTGTGCAGTGGTGATGGATGTGGGGCTTCCTTTCCTCCTGTCACGTAAAATGTTGAAGGTGTGCAATCGCTTTTTGTTTTGAGTTTTTCTTCTGAGTCCGTCCGTACATTTGGTTCAAGTCTATTAATGTCATCACAACATGATACGAACTTGTGAAGATCCTTTGAATCTCCGTTGAAATTTGGTATTAATAATTTAATTTCTGATAGGGAAATATGTGAATGGATTTTAATTTCGGTGCTTTCATTATGAAGGTGTGAAGAGTTATTTCGTGTGTCATGTTGGTAATTAGGGAAGCGGGTATCTAGCTGTTCTTGGATAGCAATTACAGCTTCTTCATATTCTGCTTCTGTTTTACCGAAAACACCTTCAGTCAAGTATTTGTTTTCTAGGCCTTGTGACGTAGATTGCATTTCAATTGTATTATTGAGTTCTTCAAATTCTGCCCAATATTTATTTAGGATAACTAGTTTTTGTGCTAGATATGTTTTGCTTACTGTAGGTAGGATATCGGGGTTTAATGACTGTATCACTCGTGTAATTGATTCAATTTTGATATTAAGACTTTTGAGTGTACTTTCATTTTCTGGCTGTCTTTTTTCTTTGTTAGTTTCTGTATCCTTTGTGTTCATTTGAATTCTCCACGAAGCTCTAGGTGATGGAATATGGAAAGGGTTTTGCTGAAGTGTTACTTTTGTTAGCTTGTATCAGTCCTAAGTCTTGTCTGAACACGATTCTTTGAAATAATCGTGATCCTCAGTTAAATCTTTTTGTTGTATTATTTGTTCTTCAGTTATCTCGAAGGCGCTCCATATTTCTTCGAGTTTTTGGAGTTTATTGTTTACGAATGTTGTTGTTCGTTTCACTTTACCTGTTCTCAGATAGTCCGCTAGGATTTGCCTAATTTCACTGTTTTCTCTATTTGGGATGAGCAAAGCTCATCGAAAGAATTTGTTATGGTCGTAGCGTATTGCATATAGCCATATGCTACATGACATACTGAAGCGTGTAGGCCGGCTGGCTGCTGTCCATAGCAGAAAACTTGAACGCACCCCGACCGAGAGAGATGCATTTCCTCAAGCTCGAGATGACATGTGGATGCGACGGAGAAGAAGAAGACTGATTTACATCTGTCTTTTTGGCAAATCGTCCAGCGTACTGATCGGTCCAGTAAAATTTCATCGGCTCATTTTCGCGTCATCGAAGTTTGGAAAATAATTATTCACGGGATGCGCTATATGTACATCCATCCACAAATTATTGGTGGTATCATCCTTGTAAATTTATATTGCAAAATTTTTGGGAACTTGCTGTGGTAAACAGGGACTCAGATGTAAGACTATAGCGTATCACATTGCAAGAGAAATATGCAAGTTGCACGAGCGTGAACCTCCGGTCTATCTAAAACGTCAGCGGAGGCTTATATTTTACATCAAGCGCTGGGAAATAGAGAGATTTGAAATAACACATCGGGCGTTGTTCAGCATTGAAACTATTGAAGAGCTCGGCAGGATTCGAGACTATGTAATAGTATCTGACCTATTTGTACCAGTTGTTAACAACTCCATAAAGGTTATAAATGAAATCCACGAACGAGTACCACAGAGTATGAGCTAAAGAACAATGTTTACGAAGGGCTACTCATAATGGATATATACTAATCGACATTTTTGAACCCTATTTTAAAATTTAAATCTACTGATGATGAATTCGTCGGATATATAGGTCCACTTTGGAGTTTTGAATATACGAAAGATTTCCATAACATTTGTGCTTTGTATAGTGTGCAAGACGCTAGATCAGATAGTGAAATTTTAACGTCCTATTTTAGTATTGTTATGATTATAAGGCCGCGTCAACACTTGTTGTGGCACGGAAATGATTGAGATAAGATCATCCATGCTAACATCAATTGACTTTTACGCATTTTTTTTTAATTTTAATGTCTGAACTACAATTACATTTAGCAGTAAGCAGTGGCATAGCAGAATAACAACGGAGGCGCCTCTGCGTGGGATTCCCATCAATTAAAACATGTAAGTTGTTGCCATCTAGTTATATATGTTTTTGCATTCAGATTTCAATAATCCCATTGATTACATTACATATCTAACTATATATTCGTTTTCGAACTATGTCTTTAATTAATTTTAAAATTTACTACTAACGAGTGTCGTTTATACAAATGATTCACGTGTAACGGTATATTCGTAGACTTATCTATGTGTTCACTCAAATTTAAATTGAAAATCTAATTGTACTGGCCCATAGATTTGGTCAGTCAGTTTTCGTAGAAAAATTCGTAGGGCATATTACTATTATTTCATTACGTAAATTTTGTGAAGGTATTGGGAATGAATAAACGCTTCTGATTATAACGAAACAAAAAGAAAAAGAAAAAGTGAATTAACATTGAGAACTATGCACAACTATGATATGATTTATGGTTAATAGAGGTTTCATAAGGCTAGAGTTAGAAAGTTTATACGAAGAGTTTGTTTTATCATGACATTAGAAGTAAGGATGTATTTATACTATCGCACAAAGGAAACTAGTAATTACGGGATGATCGTAAGCCTTCTGCGCGACAACTGAACTGTTAGTGTTACTTAGTAGGAAGTTGATTAACCTGTATACAGAATTACGAAAGAATTATAACGTAATGGCTCCATAAAGTTTTGATTTTCTCTTTCATTATCCCGGAGCCCTCTCACGTGAAGTGAGGGTTGTCTAGGCTCGCCTAGTCTCTCTCTCTCTCTTTACAGGTCAAATAGAGACTCTGAATAATTATGCCCCTCAGAGTCAGATGGGATGATGGGGCCGGCAAAGAAGGCAAAACATCTGCGCCTTCCACAAGGTATGCAGGTAAGTGACCGAATGTGTGCCGGCTTTTGTTGGATAGGCACGACATTTTTTTTATGATGACTGACGGCAGCGGCAGGTTTTTCTTGTAACCTCCCCACACTCTCCGCCAATGAGCCTAGGCGAGCTAGCGTACCGCCCTGCAGTTAACGCTGTCCGTCGAGTGATCTGTCAGCTCATGCTGACAGTCTGGACTTTACGTGCAAGTCAGTCACTCTTCATAATTCCATAACAAATTGGCTTCTTCAGTCATTATAGATTTGTAAAGTAACAGACGGAAAAATTGGTACAGATATGGTGTAGTTTTTTTCTTTTTGTTTTTTATATTAGGAATGTCCGTTTCGAGCTTCAATTTGGTTGATCTGGGGGAACTATAGAAGATGTGACAGAATTGTATTTAAAAAAAATACAGCTGAGTAGAAGACACACAACGGTAATAAGTTGCGAATCAGTTTGTTATGTGTAAACAGTATGTTTTATTGGACTATGTAAAATGTTGTAAACTGTAAGATGTACGAAAAATAATTTGTTGGATTTATTAATAGTACTGGGATTTTAATTTATTTTTTTATCAGATAGACAGGAGATGTTTTTAATAAAAATAAAAATTTCCTAATTATGGCGAGAGAAAAAGTTGAAGAGTTTAAATATGTTGCTAGAAATCTCAATCTCAAGAAAATTATTGTATTGTATAGAGATGCAGTGATAGATAAGTATTGTGTTATTTGCGAGTAGGAGAATTATAATTAAAAAAAAATTATATCCATTATCCCTTTGAATGAGGAACACTTTTCTAATAATGAAATGTTATATATGCAGGGTGTCCCGTAATTCGACGTCAAGCCAGAACCGAGTGATAGACCAAATCGTAACAGTTACCAGAAAAATATAAAAAAAAATCTAAGTCATGTATTTTTCAAATTATAGGCATTTCTTTTGTTTTCGAGAAAATGTACACCTTGTGATGGTTTTTTAGCTCCTGTTGCTACAAATCTTTACTTTTTTCAATTTTATTTTTCTTATGTAATCCCGAATAGTGCTTATGTAACCTGTTGCTTTAAGTTCTAAGCCAACTGCTCCAGCTTGGAAGAAAATGTCACATTTTGCCGAACCAACAATATAAAATTAATAATTCGTTGAATTTTAACTGACTGTATTGAAAAACAAATGTACTACGCCAGTCTGGCAAGTAACTTTAAAAGTTGACGCATTTAATAAGGATTCTAAAATGGTACAACACTTGCTACATTATTTCTTAGATTACGGGAAAAAAAAATTTTTTCTTCAAGAAACCCAGTTTCGAAAAATTTCTTTTTACCTATTAAAAATGATTCTAGCTTGCGTTCAGACCGTAAATTTAAGATTCTAGTTTGAGTGAGACGGAAAGTCGTTCCATGAAGTGTGAGTGAGACAGAGAGTGACGCTAATGAGTCATATATGGAGAAAGACATTTTATGAACTGTGAGCGAGACAGATTGTCACGCCACTTTTTGTGTATTGGTATACGCAGTATAGATCAGTACGTTACGCTCCTTCGATTACTAACCATCTTTTCGTATTCGTTGCTGTTATTTCGTACTAACGACTTTTAGCTTCGTTTATTGGAATTTTTTGCTTGTGATTTGGATTTGGGCAGTTTCGATCTCTTCGCGACGACCTTTGCTTTCTTCTGGACGATCGTGTAATTGTGGAGTGCCACCACACACGAATATGCCAACATGCACTTCATTTATGGGAATGCATTCAAATAATTGGTGTTTAATTTTAAGCTTCAGGGAAATTTGTGCTAAACTTAACAAACAGTTAGCATCACTGACTCGAATGCGTCACTATCTGTCTCACTCACACTTCATGGAATGACTCTCCGTCTCAGTCAAGCTAGAATCTTAAAGTTACGCTCTTAAGGCAAACTTTGGGTGCACTAGAATCAATTTTAGTAGGTGAAAAGAAATTTTTCGAAACTGGGTTTCTTGAAGAAAAAAATCTTTTTTTCCGTAATCTAAGAAATATTGTAGCAAGTGTTGTACCATTTTAGAATCCTTATTAAATGCGTCAACTTTTAAAGTTACTTGCCAGACTGGCGTAGTACATCTATTTTTCAGTACAGTACAGTCAGTTAAATTTCAATGAATTATTAATTTTATATTGTTGGTTCGGCAAAATGTGACATTTTCTTCCAAGCTGGAGCAGTTGGCTTAGAACTTAAAGCAACAGGTTACATAAGCACTATTCGGGATTACATAAGAAAAATAAAATTGAAAAAAGTAAAGATTTGTAGCAACAGGAGCTAAAAAACCATCACAAGGTGTACATTTTCTCGAAAACAAAAGAAATGCCTATAATTTGAAAAATACATGACTTAGATTTTTTTTTATATTTTTCTGGTAACTGTTACGATTTGGTCTATCACCCGGTTCCGGTTTGACGTCGACTTACAGGACACCCTGTGTATGTAAAAAATTGTTTTGTTGTCAGATGACAACATTAATCGTGGAGTAAAATTAGGTTAAAGTATTGATTACAGTTGAGAGCGTTTTCGTATATTCTGTAATTTTATATGTAAGGTGGAAAGCACGTAAAATAATAAATGACAAATTAATTGCGAAAGTAAAAAAAGAAATTGTCTATGATAATGTATATATTTCAATATGATTTAATTGGCTGCTTTTCAAATCAATCTTTCTCCTGGCCGATAGGCTAATGAAGTCCTACCGCAGGGGATCGAATATTGATTTTTGTCAAGTCCTCTGATCAGCAAGCTCACGAAGTCTTGCCGCAGAGGTCGCTTCTAGGAAGAGCAGATTTCAATTTTTATGTTTTTAATTTTTTTTTGTGTTTTAATTAGCTGAGATTTGTAAGAAATGTAAGAATTTCTTTTCCATTTTTTCTATACACATATATATGTGAAAATATGTAAATAATCGGGAAAATGTAGAGAGGGAAAAAAAAATCAGAAATTGTATAAATAATTTTGTTAAGAAAAGAAATTTGGAACTAAATTTTGTAAATACGCCCGTTTGAAGAAAAATTGAGGAATAGGAATGGAAATTATTTGTGGGATCACTTTTTGTTTAATCAAAAATCTTTCCACTGATGTAAACTAATTGATAATAAAATTAATTTGACATTAACTAGAGCAAAAATATAAAAAGAAAGTCAGAAAGAAGAAATAGTTTTTCACGCTACCTTTAACTTAATCCACAAATTTTGCTACAGTTATTAATATATGTAGTTGTATATCTGGTTTATACTGAGGATGCTACGCCGAGCTTTCAGGCCGGCGCGGCGATTCCTTGTAGTTGAATGCGTTGGTGGTGATGTTTGGGGCGCTTTGGTTTCCGCATTGTTGTGATCCTCCTTCATTCTTTCCTTCTTTTGTGAAACGTCTAACTGAGGCAGGGATGAAGCCTCGCAACTTTCCCACGTTGGCGCACTATGGCACTCTAAACAATTATAAAAACTTTATTCCTCTAAGTACCCTGTATTTAGGGTACCCGGGCTTTTTTTTTTACAAAATTTATTTTGGTTATTTCCTTTTTTCCTTGCTGCCACCAATTATTGTATTTTGTGGCAGGATTTTTACTACTTTTAATTCCAATATTTTAATTGATTATCAGTTTTTTTGATTTATTTGTTAATTTTTTATGTATACTGATCTTAGTTAAGTTCCGCTGCCACTAATTTGTTGTGCCGTACGCTCCGTGCTCCTTCGAGAGAGCGCACGTTAGGGATTTTAATCGTAAGAGATTCACTTCGTCGTCTTTCTTCAAGGATAGAAGAATTTATTATCTTTATTATTTATTTTCCTTTTTCTTTTAACGGATTTTTTGGTATTTTTTCAGGAAAACACCGATCGTTTTTGTTTTGAAAATAGATTTTTATTTCATTTGCTCGACGTTTCGGGTCCAGGTGCGGCCCTTCTTCAGAAGCTCTACATAAATAGTATTGCACATAAGTCAGTTTTCTTGAAAAAAAATTTTTTTTTGACATACCTTTTTGTCTGCGCATATAAATAATTTTCTTAAAAGTAATAATAAATAACAATTATACAGAATAGAACAACTGATTACATTAAAATAAAAATAAAATAAAATACATTGTTAATAAATTAAAATAGACTTCAAACAAACTTTAAACAAAAACAAAAAGCAATTTACATGCTACGAGGACAATATGAAAGTGAGCTGTTGTCGAGAAGAAAACGTTTATATAAGTGACTAATACTATGGTTTTAATTTGCTCAGTATGTATTTATATTCTTTATTTATTATTTCTGTGTCCTGTCTTATGTTTATAACTCTGTTTTTATTAACGTATATGTGGCATGCTTCCTTTAGTTCTCGTTTTTTCCTATTATTCTCCGTGTCTATTATTTTTGCATTATCGAAAGAAAATACATGTCCTGTTTCTATTGAGTGGGATGCTAGTGCTGATCGCGGTGCTTTCTTTTTGATATACGCTTTATGTTGTGATAGTATGTCAAAAAAAATTTTTTTTCAAGAAAACTGACTTATGTGCAATACTAGTTATGTAGAGCTTCTGAAGAAGGGCCGCACCTGGACCCGAAACGTCGAGCAAATGAAATAAAAATCTATTTTCAAAACAAAAACGATCGGTGTTTTCCTGAAAAAATACCAAAAAATCCGTCATCTATATCAACCCGATCAAAAACGTAAAAAATCAGCTGTAAACTCATCTTTTTCTTTTAAATACATTAATTGAGTTAAATATATCCTTAGATTTCTCGCAACAGATCACAAGCTTTAATTTCTTTTTTCTAACACTAAAATTTCACATTTTTCCAATTTGGCCATTCGTAACCATTCTTAAAATTACTTTCTTTTTTCTTCACAATAATTCGATTCGCACAATATTATTAAATTCACAAGAAAGAGATCCGGTACTCGATATCTTTGTTAATTCACATGCTATCTATATAGAGAATTTCCACTTAGAAATTTAGATTTTTTCCACATTTTTGCTCTACTCCGCGAGCCTTTTTGTTCTTCTTATTACCTTCCCATGATGTGAAAAATCGTACGTGGGAAAGTACAAAAAGCTTAGACACAGTGCATGTGCAGGAAATCTGATATGAACTTGTGTCTTGAGAAAGTAAAACTTTTTAGACGATAAGAATAATTATGTGTATGTATGTACATACGATTAGATTTTATAAATTTAAAAGACAGTATTTATTACGTACATGCATATAAGTTTAGCGAAATTTTAGAGAAAAACCGTATGTATGTATGTACTTTGTACTGTATGCAGCTAAGTAAACATATGTTACAGTACGGGAATGCATTTTTAAATGCATTTGAAGTACAAATGAGTTTTTTAAAATAAAATAAATTTTACCTTTCAGGGTCAAATTTGTATTACATCGATATATTGCATAGGGCGATATATCGATGTGTTTAATCTAATGGTTGTGATTCGGGTCATAGGTACCTGGGTCACAACATCTCAAAGAAATTGTGCACAAATACGTTGTTTGTTTTAGATTTCGCTCTCATTATACTTCCCAATTAATGGGACAGCTGCCCCGTGAACGCATTTCCTGTGCTCGGCCCTTCACCAACACAGGTATTGATTACGCTGGACCCCTTCTCATTCGTTCATCTAAATTTACAGGGGAAAAATCATACAAGGGATATATCGGAATTTTCATTTGTCTAAGCACCAAAGCTATTCACAGTGAAGCAGTAAGCGACCTCTCAACTGACACATTCTTGGCATTATTCCGTCCATTTATATCAAGAAGAGGATTTTGTAAAAGAATCTTCACTGATTGTGGTACAAACTTCGTTGGAGCTAAGGCAAAGCTCCAAGAGGACTTATACAAGACTTCCGCAAGTTGGCATAAGGAAGCTTCTAAGACATTCGCCAGCGAAGGAATCGAGTGGCATTTCAATCTTTCGTCGAGCTCCCATTTCTGAGGTCGCTGGGAGGCAGGCATAAGATCCATAAAATACCACCTGCTTAAATTGGCGACCACTTTGCCCCGTAACAGAGGATCCCTCAAACTTAAACATTCTCACACCTGGTCATTTTTTGATCGGGGAAGCTCTTCTCACCCCACCAGAGGCTAATTACAGTAACGTGCATTTTAGCTACCTTAAAAGATGACAAAAGGTACAAAAGATCTGACAAGATTTCTGGTCTAGGTGGAGCCGAGAATATCTATATCTTACCTCCAACAGTGACCTAAATGGTTAACTCCTCAGACAAACATCCAAGTCGGCGATCTTGTTTTCCTCAAAGAAGATAAATTACCTCGATTGAGATGGATGATAGTTTTACATTGCCTTCAAGAGTAGCCTCAGTAAATACGGTTATCCATAATATTGGGTTCATTTACGTAGGTGTTGTGCCGTCTCATCAAAGTGCGCTGAAGTAATGCTGCAGAAGGAATTTTTGTTTAATTGCAGAAAACCCGAAGGAAAAGTAAAATGGTCACAGGGAAACTCCTCAATTTCTGTGGGGATCGACTGTAAACCTTGTATGAACCAGGTGTGCAGAAGAAGATGTAACTAAAGAAGAAAAAGAACATATCGCAAACCAGGTGGGATAGATGCGGCGATTCAAACTAGAGAGAGACAGTGAAGCAGTCTTTATAATTGCTAGAAATTTTTTAGTTTTGTTACATATTTAGTTTATAATTTATACAAATGTTAAGCTTTTAAGTTGTGTCAGTGCTTAGTATTAACTAAGAATAGACATTTCTAACTAGGAATATTTTGACGCTATATGAGCATTAGCGGAAGTGTATATTTTGTACAAACGGAACCACGAGATGTAGTGTCAGGGGTTTGAAAATAGTCTTCCTTTTCCTTTGCTTCACTACGCTTAAATTAGAAAATCGAGTTCTGGTTATACCTTAAACCGCCAATTGGGAGAGCGCGATACTACTCCCGGCTCTCCAACGAAATAAAATAAAAAATTATTTTTTTTTTTTATTTTATAATCCAAAAAAAAAAAAAAAACCTGGTTAGAAAGCAAATTTTAAAATGAGCGCCAACACTCAGAATGCATTAAGCACACTATTCCGAACGCCACCCAATTAAGTGAAATCGAATTACAGTGCAGTGACCTTTTTGGTGTCAAATTTGGCCGAATGGGACATTGAATAAATAACTAATAAGGAAACAGCATATCTGGTGAAAACGTAAGCCACTCGGCGAAATGTATTAGTGTGCTCCGTTTGTATTCGTTTCGTCATGGCAGTAATGAAATTCTGACATTCTGAAGGGGAACATTTTTTATAATCCAAATTCCTATGTAAAATAAACAAATTTTTAACTCCCCCTTATTTTCAGATAATATTTCTTGGCGTTGGCTTTGTATGACTGGAATAATTTAGAAACCAATGACAATTCAATTGTAAAGAAACAAACCGGCATTGGTACACAGAAAAAAACATGTATGTAATTTCAGCTAAACACTATTGGTTAAATTGTAAATGGCCGCTTTAGCAAAATCATTTTGAGATTCTATAATAATTTTGGACGAATCAGCTATCATACAATAGCTATTTTAACTAATTTCGATTTGCTTTTCTAAAAAAACCAACGTTCAGTGAAATCAGCTAAATAACACTAAAAATTAGCTAAAATTTTCGACGAAATAACTAATAAGAGATCAAGTAAAACACGGGATATTTTGTCTAATTTACCTAAACAAAGTAGTTGATTTTGGCCTAAATTATAAATAGTGAAATGCTGCTTTGGAAAAACATTTGTTAGTTTTGCAATAATTATATGCGACTTATTAATTACATATTAGTTTTTCCAGCTAATTTCTATTCGTTATTTCGAAAGAAATTACATTTAGTTAAGTCAGCTAAATAATGCTAAAAAAATTTCTAAAGTAAAGCTAACTCATATTCTACTATACTTCGGTTGTATATAATTTACTCAAATGTGTGATAGTGGTCAATTTTTCCCCGAATTTATTTTGACGGGCTTTCTGTATTTCAGCTAATTTGGTTTTGAAATTACTAAAACTGTACATGTATCAGGAACACAAGGTTGAAAAGAGGGAAAAAAGAAGGAAGATAAAAATTTCTCAGCAAGCTACATGTGCGAGAGTTACAACGAATGACGTTTCTCGGTAAAACTTCACACCAATTTCAACTTCCAAGAATCGATGAGAAAATGCAACATTTTTTGGATAATATAATACACTGATAATAGTGTGTGTGTTACTTTACTACCGAATGTTTACAACTAAGCAAAAACGTTAGAACCTGAACGATGTAATTTTTGTTCGATGTTAGCGAATTCATGGGCTCATTCTGTTTCGGGCGCTGAGGAGTGAGCATAATTTAATTGTTAGATGCGTAATTGTCCTGAATTATCATTCTTTGAATTTCTTGACTACCAAGTGTTGTATTCACAGTGTTGAAATATAGCTGGTGTTGCAAATCTGTTTTTTTTTTCATGGTGGATTTTTCGAGTCTCTGCCCGACAGCAATTTGTATTTTTGTTTTTGTTGTTAATTCATTATTTGTGTGAAATTGTGTTGTGCTAATATGGAATTTACGGAAACGTTTTTGCCGGTAATTGAAAGCAACGAAGTTATCAGCAAACTTCTTCACGAATGGAATTTGAGCTCGTTAATAGAAGATTTCAAACGTAAGTACATGCAATGCAATTTACTCAATAATTTTCCATGAATATTTTATGTTTATACAGTTAGAGTTCTTATATTTTATCTGCAAATTCTATTTTTTTCTTAATTTCACCTAAAATGTTAGTTGAATTATACATTTTGATTAGATAATATTTCTGAAAGTTTGCTAATATTAGCTAAAAATTAGTTAATTTGAATACTTAAATCAGTAATTTCAATGTGTGAAAATAAGTAATAACAGTAAAGTGTAGATTTTCTGTGTACAATTTTTTTATTAAAAATATTATAAGTTTGCCAAAATAGTGTAATGAATTTTGATAGTCCCTAGCATTTTTTTTGTGATGAGATAGATGCCTTGTGAGATTCCGTTTCGTATGTAAATAATTTGTGTGAAAGCTTTTCTTTTATAGGTACCCTAGAATCCTAGATACTCCTAGAAATCAAAGGGTATACTAAGTTTTTCGTACATTTCTAACTCATAGAAATATTGAATGTGCAAACAAATTTATTAGATAATATGCACAGAATCATGAAACATTGAAATTTTTGCATCTCAGTCTGTCCGTCCGCACCATAGCTTGAGGGCGAGTTGAGCTATGGAGCTGAAACTTAATGCATAGTAATTTTATAAAAAAAAAAAAAATAAGTAATAGGTCAAATGCGTAAATATGTAAAATCGGGTAATTCCTTTGTTGTATAGCCATATAAAAGTTTTGTCTTTTACTATATATTTGGGCTTTGCTTGAGAAGGCGTTGTGCTGGAGAGCTGAAATTGTGTATACGGCGTTTTCGTAATAATTGCAGATCTAAGCTGGGAACCGTTCTAGAAATAAATGCGAAAATGCTCTTTAACGATCTATCTTGCTTAAGTCAAAACAAAGCGGTGGTTATATTTACGGGCATTCATCTAGGTTATCGTCGGTTATGGTTTTAGACCAATTATAATTTCTTTCCTAGTTTTATATATAATAGGCTCCATATCTTCAAACTGGATTGGGCTTGATTGCGCTGATTTTCAGTGGTTTTTCCTTGTTGTTGAAAAGTTGTGTTCCAGCACATACCAAATGATTCTTAGGAGTGTTTTGATCAACGTTTGTTCTGACACCCCCTCACGCCTTGCTTCACCAATTTTTTACAAAGATTGTTTTTTTAAAGAAGTGGTACACTCACTAATTTTATAATTCCTGTTAGGCAAATCAGAACTAATCGGAAATAGATACTAATCATAAGTTTAACAACGATATCTTGGCTCTTCCAACGGTTCAAAAGTATTTGAGAAATGAGCGTTCTGTCAATTAAATAATTATATCATATCGTTCTATGTTCTAAATGCAACCGTTAATTAATTCATCATAATTAATGCATCGATTTCAGAAAAACGAATTGATATTGAAGTTTTAAAAAACTTAACATTCGAGGATATCAATAATTTAATTTCGACAGAAAAATTTGGAGATCGGATCCGATTTCGAACAAAATTATTTGAATGGCGTCAACTGAATGTAAATATTTGAAGTACATGTCAATTATTTAATTAAGATCATACATTAAATATTCAAGGGTTTCAATTGTGTGTCCACCGTCACAGATACTCTTTCACTTAGTACACTTCAATCGTGGGTAACGGAAACCGATTCTGCCGTAGCAGATCAAACTGCAGCACACAATTTCGTAAATATGCACCTATAATATATGTATTTATATATAATTTTAGCTCTTAAAAATTCGTTTATAGGATTTGCAAGCTTTGTTGAATTGTGTCCAAGGAAAACATATTATACAGGAATATAAAAATGATGGAAAAATATCAAAGAACTCACGAAAAGAGATTTGTACTCTGATTTGCGATTCGTGGCTGAATTCTGGAAAAGACGTAACGTCCAGTGACTATTTCAGAGCATATTCTGAAATAAAGAAACTATTTCCCTCGGAAGAAGAGGTAATTAAGAATTTTGTTCAATGTAACAAAACCACTTTCTCTTCTCTGATTTTTCATATCTTTTTTTTTTATTGATCAACTATTTCAAGTCCATGGGATAATACATCTATATTATTATCACTATTGTAGTCATTACAGTTTTAATTCATTCTTTCAGTCTTTATACCTCGGTGGTAAAAAACAACGCGGAAAATTATCTGAAAGATTTTATGCTTTATCACGTAAATATCAGCAGCAAGGGATACTAAAAAGTCGATACAAATTAAAACGAAAAGGTGCTCTTTTGGATGAAGAAGTAGTACATAAGCATCAAGAAATTGAGACAGAAATATCAGGTGCATACATATTTTATAATTTATATATACACTCTTCCTAATAAATTTTTTTTTTCAAAAGATCTTACAGAATTAGAGCAAAAAGAAGAACAAGCTTTTTTGCAAAAAAACAGTGGTCCTGAGAGCATTATTATACCAAAGTGGGATAAGACCTTTAATTTGCGGAGAAGGCATGTTATGGATAGAGATACAGTACTTTTTAACGAATGGCCGATATTAAAACATCCAATTGGGGCTTCTTTGGTAAGTAGTTACATACATTACACATATAACTTAATGAATACATTTAATCTATCCAGATTGAGCTTGATTTTGAGAAGCTGTATCCAGGCAGTAATAAGCTACTTTTTGCAAAATGGCCGCGCTTTCTTGATAAAAGCTTAGAAATCTTTAAAAGAGATGTTAAGGACGCGAAAAACAAATTACTTGTATCAACATTAGGGAAACAAATTAGTGAAGGTAAATTGCATTTTTCCAACATATATGATAGGTACATATGTATAAGCTCATTAATATTTACAGACACTAGAAATTATATCCACTTAATTCTTTTAAACGCCCTGCTTATACCCAGTACATTAAAACTCGGCGGAAACTCCAAGAAAAGCCAGTGGAAGCCCTCTATTCTAGATGCTCAGGAATCTGTTGTATCCATTGTTAAAGTAACTAATTATAACAAATTTAAAGCTTTCTAATATAATAATATTATTCTTTTCTTTACAGTCTGAGTCGGAAATATCCAAGACGATTGATTGTAAAAAAAAAGCGTACTCCGAAAGGAGCTTAACTGTACAGCCGTTCATTTTTATTCTAACTGAAGACATTGCAGAATTTTCATCAATATATGTAGCATTTAATGATATTCTTTATTCATGTGAAAACTTTTTAAAAGCGGTTTCATTAATGTTCCAAATGTACCAAACGCTTAATATAGAGTATCCGAAAGAATCTTGTCAGATGTGGCATTTCATTGAATCTTATTTTTATGACATGACACCATCTGGAAAAGAATCGATGTCATTAAAGGAACTTTTATCTGAATTAAAAGACTAGATAGTATACCGTTCTTTCCGCTTGAAAAAAATGCAAATAGATGTAAAATTAAAAATACTATCGAGTTATTGAATTATTTTGAGTTTTAAAAACAAAATGCAATATGGAAACGTAGAGCATATATATGTACATGTATATAAGTACATAAAATTCTATAATATTGAACTTATCTTGAAAAGAAAAAAAAAAAAAAACACTTAAATTAGTAAATTACTTAAGCAACTTCGCAAATATATACCCACTTACCTGTTACACATAATATTTGAATTCCTTCAGGTAAATTTAAATTTAATTTAATTTAAAAAAAAAACTCAAATAGCTTTAAAACAAAAAAAAAACTATTGAAATATAAATTATTTTTATATAACAAAGTGCAATATGACAACGTAGAGCTTATACATTCGTAAAATTACATAGTATTGAATTTATCTTTAAAAGAAAAAAAAATTTAAATTAATTTAATTTACTTAAGAATCTTCGCAAATGTAAAATTAATTTTTAAATCCCTTAAGGCAAATTTAAATTTGAATAGCAGTGTTTAAAATACCAGTGCTATAAATAACTCTAAACCATTAAGAATGTTTCCCTGCTTTGTATGTCAAACAAAATTTTCAAATCCACATATTTACATAAATCACCTGAAGATTTATCATAAGTTGCGAAATACGTTTAATTTTACGTGTTCCGTTTGTTCACAAAGGTTTCAATCATTATATTCATTTAAACGGCACATTACTAAACAACATTCAAATTACTTTAAAGACGATAAAACAAACACTACTTCGGAGCACAAATTTAGTCAGGTATTTATAAATAATAAACCCGACGCAGGTATGGACAAATTATGCCCTGTGTTTGAAAGTATTAAAAGTGGTCCTGGTTATGAGTTAAACAAAACTCCCGTTGATAATGACGTTACATTGAAGAAAGAAATTGATGATTTTAAAGGGAGTATTCTAACCTTTATAATAAAATTGTATGGAAAAATGAGTTTAAGCAGAAAAATTGCTACAGAAATAGTTCAAGATGTAGAAAATGATTTAATTATTCCGATTATTCACATAATTGAACGCTGCGTTGGAGACAACAATGCAGATTTGGGGCCCGTTTTAAAATTAATTATCCAATATTTTGATGAATTTAATACTGAATATAAATTAAAAAAATATCTAGAAAATAATAATCTATATTCTGAACCGGAAGAATTTTTATTAGATAGGACTATAACTGTATATAATATAGACCAAATTCCAAACAAAGGTATTATACTTCCCCTCAAGGATAATATAAAAAGGTTTCTAGAATCTGGGAATGTTTTGGAAAATTTATTATTGAACTCCGATAATCTTCAAACAACAAAAGATAGAATTTCAAGTGTGGTTCAGGGCTTAGTATGGAAGAAAAAGTCTGTTCATTATAAAGGTAAAACCATTTTACCTGTATTACTATATCAAGATGACTTTGAGTTAAATAATCCGTTAGGATCAAAACGTGGAGTGAATAAGATATCCGCATTTTATTTGTCATTTCCAACTTTAAGAGATGATGAAGTATCAAAGTTGGAAAACATTTTTGTTTGCAGCTTAACGCATACTTCTGATCTTGTCTATGGAACATTTTCAAATTTTAATCCTTTAATATCCAAACTCAAAGATTTACAAGACAATGGAGTTACCGTGAAAGCAAAAACTGGTAAAGCCATTACTATTTATATAATGGTAGCAGCAATTGTTGGAGATAATTTAGGTCTGAATACCATTCTTGGCTTTACGCGTAGTTTCTCAGCGAATCATTATTGTCGAATTTGTAAAACCAGTAAGGAAGTGGCTAAGCGGCAGACAATCGAAGATAAACAGTCGTTGAGAACAGAAAAAAATTATATGAATGATGTTAAAGAAGAAAACCTATCAAAAACAGGAATTCGAGAATTTTGCGTTTTTCAGGATTTAAAACATTTTAATGTTATTGATAACATATGCGTAGACATTATGCATGACCTCTTTGAGGGAATTTGTCACATTGAACTTAGCTTTGTTTTAAATGAATTTATTTATAAAAAATATTTTTTTTCACTTTCTGTTTTAAATACCAGAAAATTGTGTTTTCAATACGGTCTTCACGATGAAAAGAACAAGTCAGTTGAAATAAAACAAGAACACATAAAAAATCAAAAGTTTCAGATGTCTGCGAGTGAAATGATGTGCTTCATTCATTTTTTACCTTTGATGATAGGAGACTTTGTACCACGCAATAGTAAAACTTGGAAATTTTTATTACTTCTAACAAAATTGGTTAGTTTTACTTTAAAGTCTTCCTATACCGAGGGAGATATACTCAATTTAGAATACCTTATAAAGCAACATCATCAAATGTACTTGCGTTTATTTAACACTGACTTAACTCCTAAGCATCATTTCATGATACATTATCCTCGAGTGATTAGGAACCTTGGACCTTTGAAAAAGTTGTGGACCATGCGTTTTGAGGGGAAGCACAAGGAAATTAAGACTTACGCAAATATCATTACGACTAGAAAAAATATTACACTTACTCTAGCCACCAAATTAGAATTTAGATTCGCATATCAGATATTTTATAAGAGAAGCTCAAACTATACTATAAATAATTCAGAAAATTCTCATAATTGGTCCGATTTTTCAAACAGTGAATTTTTACAAAGTAATTTCCAAGTTTTAAGCGAATTTAACCAGGTCTTCTGTGCGCAATATATACAGATATTAGGTACGAGATATAATGTGAACAATGTCATTGCAATATGTACTCCTTCTGAAATAAATTTTTTTTGTATTGTTTATATTTTGAAAAGCGAAAAAGACAAAATTTTATTTGTAACGAAGAGCTTGCAACCAACAGAGTATGATGAACATCTTGATTGTTACGTAATTAATGATTCAAAAACATTTAAATATGTATTTTTAAATACGACAGATATTTTGTATCCTCCCCTTCATGTAATAACTTTACCGAATAATAAGAAAATAATTAAACTTAAGCCATTTTGGTAATAACAATTTTTTCCGGTGAGTAATGTATTCAAAAGAGAATTTTTAATTTTTTCCTTAAATTTTAATGTTGAATGAAATAGCTTTTATTTAAAATTCACACATGAAGAAGACAAACTATATTATTTCTAATAAATTCTATGTAAATAAGAAGAAGAACAAAACACACCAACAATAATCTTTCTTGTTAATATTCCAGAAAAGAAATAAAAATTTATATATCAACCTAATTTTGTTTTAAATTTAGTAGAATTTAGCCAGGTTAGCCTAGATCTCCATACTACAATATGCAAACTGGAAAGGTGGGTAAATCAGATGGACAAATTTAATTGATTTAGCGATATTATTACTCTGACCTAGCATAAACATTTTGTTGAAATAACTTAATACTTCCCATAATATTGCTATAAGTTTAATCTAAATTAACGACACAATTTAGATGTCTACTCCATTTTGAAGTAGTCATTTTTACTATTGTTAAATACGAATAGCGGAAACTACTAATTTTAAATATTTGTTTTAGCTATTATTAATTTGTAACATTATCTAAAATTTCAGCTATTTGGATTAATTCTTTTACTAAATCGGGAGTTAAGAATTTTTCATATTTGCGAAAACACTTTGTACATTTAGTTAATATAAATGTACAACTCAGCTTTTGTTTTGGTCGAATTAGTCATTCATGTTTGACTTAGATTAGCAATAACTTTGATATAAATTTGCAAAACTTTCGCTAAATCAATGACAAAGATTCTTTCGTCAATTAGCTAAATTGAATTTTATAAATTTACGAATCGAATTGGCAGGCTAAAAAATAGCTACGAACTTTGGTTGAATCATATATTTTTTTTGCAAATTTTAAAAATCTTTTTTTTCAGTGTAAAATGTTAATTTTTTCGCCATGGCTGCTTATTTTTTAAAAATATTTCACTTTTATTTTGTTAGAAACACTATAATTAATAAGTAAAGCTATTAAAGTTACTTGAAGAATGATTTCCCACTACAATAACTCAGTTCGTTCCTGCAGCACAGCACAGCGCACTTCATTATGATAATTTAAGACTCCGGAGTCTCTATTACACAAAATATCATTCACAAAAGAATATTTCGCACTTATTTCACACTAATATTACGTAAAAATCACATTTAATTATTTATTTTTCATAATATCGCTAATTCAAATCCGAGAACTTCTTTTCAAAATTATGAAATGTCAGAATGTTGAACTGACACAAAATAGCAACTAGGCCCTCTTGTCACTCCCCCCCCCCCCCCCCCCCGCCATAGGTCACACTGTCATTGAAATGCTTCAACACATACACTGTATTCACACGATACCCCGCTTCCTTATTAGTTATTTATTCAATGGAATGGGTACGGCGAGTTAAAAAGAAGACGTCAGCGCTTCTCTCCCGACCTGGCAAGTCTTAGATAAGCAGGCGTTGAGGGCAGCAAGAATTTTGTTGGAAAAGTAAATTAAAAATTATCAAAATTATAAAGCAGTCAGAAGAGTAAATTTAAAAGAAAAAAATATAAAGCAGTAATTGAGTTTGCCTGAACTTCAGTGAAGAGTGGAAAACAGGAAAAAAAGAATAGAATAACGGAGGAGAATTGGGAGTAGCGGTAAAATAAAGAAAACGAACGGCGTGATAAATTGGAAGGGCAGAAGTGTTTTCCCTGGAGCCAGTTTTCAATAGTCAGCGGAGATTTTAAGGGCAGAAGAAAGATAAGTATTGCGATATTTGCTATGAATGGTGTATAAATATATATATAGGTGTCGGAATCAACTTCGCATTCAGCGTGGTTCCATCTAGAACGTAATAATCAAATTGCATTGGTATCATTTCGGGTGTCGTTGTTCAGACCGGGTGCTTCTAATTTACAGTTTGAACCATTGAATTGCGGCTTCTTTGTGGTGGAGTTGTGCCTCATAGCGATGGTCTCAGTGACGTCATCCAAACCAGATGGTCCAAGTTTTTAGTTAAGCCTATTGAGGTGATTACGGCATTATACAGTTTATTGTATTTATTTGCCTTTATGTATATATTCTTTTTTTGATAATTATATTATAACGTTTTACTCCCAGCTGTGTATTTTCAATTGCCTTATTTGCACTCGACAGCACGAGTTTCGTGATTTCGCTCGAAAACAATAGGAAGAATAACTGAAGTACATCCAGGAAAGGATAATCTCGTAAGAGTTGTAACTGTTCGAATGAAAGGTTCCTTGCTAAAACGACCTTTAAGTAAGATGTGTTTTACCGATTCAAGATTGCACAGAAGATGCAATTGCAAGACAGTAAAGTGTCATTATTATTTGATACTATAATTTATACAAGAAATGCAGTTATTGAATTATATGTGTTTCACTACTGGTTATATGTAACTCCGTCAACTTATGTATGGTCAAAAAAATTCATTCAATGAATTTCCTACCCGTCTTATTTTCCTATTTCTTTGCCACCTCTCCCATAAGTTAATCCTCTTACCATCAGACTCATCTCAAGCATAGACACCAGAAGAAGGCGTGCATCATCACGTTGAAATTGGAAGCTTGCAAGTCGAGGAGGATGTAGGACTTTCAGCAATTTATAAGCACCGTGCAGTCTACTGTCCACTTGTATCGTATTTGGCGCTAGCAGCTCTAAATGCAACTAACTTCGGTCCACTTGTCACCCGCACTTGTTCTGCCGTCATCACCATCTTTACTTTTTTCTACATTCAACAGCCGTGGAGAACGAACGTCAACGTTAAATGTACAAGAAAGGTTTTTCTATATCGCAATTTAATTGTATCCTAAAGTCCAGTTACTTAGTTGAAATAAATATCTTAAATCAAAGTAAGCTGAACAATAAGGTTGTTTTTCATACTAATTTAAAGCCAACAATACCTTCCCCACGGCCCCTTAATTAGTTGCCACGAGATCGAAGGAAGCGCAGATTCAACTCTTTAACCACGTCTCATAGACACAGATCTAATTATATTTCTATTGTCATTCAGCAGGCGTACGCTTCTCGTCCACCACCACCACCCTTTGAAGAACGTGTCCAAACGCCCCGATTCTTTATGGAGGATAAGAGAGACCCGCGTAATCGACCCTCGTTCTCAGCTGGCCAACAGAGACCCCCATTTCCACCTGCAGCACCTTTCGTTCCTCGGCGTATCCACATTCCAACATTCGAGTTCACAATAATTCTTGGCACAGACGCTCAGACAGTCCTATCCGACGATGGGACCTGCTGTATAATGGCAATAACTCCGAGCTATCCGCGGATGAGTTTATTTTTCGAGTGGAAACGCTAACGCACTCCGCTCTAGAAGGAGAGATTTTGATCTCCTTATAAGGAACATGCTCATGTTGTTTACAGGACCAGCGAAGGATTTGTACTGGTCTTTATTGAGACACAACCCTTTTCCGACTTGGGAATTTGTCAAAACTGGATTGTCTGTTGAATGGGGAGTGCCCAATGATGACTTGAAAATCCGAGTGCAACTGATGTCGCGAAAGCAAAAGCCTGAGGAATCATTCTCCATATACCACCACCATCTAGTGTTGCTGCGTGACCGACTTCAGAACTCCATGCCAGACCTGGAATTCTTGGAAATCGTTAAGTCCAACTTACAGCCTAAGATTCAGGAGAAGATCTGTCTGCACCCTACAAGATCACTCGTCACTGAAATTCAAGCTACGAAACTGCGCATTGCGACTGCTAGTAGCCTGAACCCTTATCGACATCATCGAGTGAGTGAAGTTGAGCAAGCATAAGATTTTTGTTCTAGCGTGCCTATGTTACACCGATGTGACAATAGTCTACCCGACCTATCAGCTATTACAAATAGACCTGCCGTAATGTGTTGGAATTCTAATCAGCAACGTTATTTTTATCAAGACGTATGTATGCAGGAGAAACAACAAGTGTTCTGCTACGGATACGGACGCAAAAATGTCTTTAATCCGAATTGTAAACACTGTCTGTAGGAAAATGAGAAGCGGGTCGCGAATCGCAACACCTTTTCTATCTCAGATGTCATAGACTTCAACTGCTCACCATCAGGCGCTGACCCAGAACAACAGTCTGCAAAGTCCCGTCGACGAACCACTAGGCTGTCCGTTAATATCACTCAGTGACTCTGGTGATATTAACCATCCATCTGACAGTCATACGACTTTTATCGATCCCTTGGTAGAAGCAAAGAACCTGATTGGCTTCTCTGGAAATTTTCCAAGCTCCCGTTTCTATCTGTAGCGAGCCTTCGACACTTTTGCTAGACACTTCCTTGGAAGAATCTTTAATTTTTGACGTCCCTTTAAAACCAAACGTAATTTCTGCTGGTGATGTGGCTGAACGGGAGGTTCAGTCTCCTGCTGATTCGATATTGAAAAGGCCACCAAGCTCTGTTATAATGAGTGGGTGTGAGGGTGCTTTATATCCATTGACGCCATACGATATGCGTCTACAAAATTACAATAAAGTACGAGACCACATTTTCTAATCGGTAGCTGAGTTTGTAGGAATTATGCATCCGGATTTGGAAAGAAAGAAGAAACGATCAACTGTTCGTTGGCGTAAATACTGTCGACGAAATAAATCATAATGAAAGAAACTGGCCCACATTTTAGTGTCGATGCCAGATGACATTCGATCGTATGCCGAAGTTAAGTTGCTAGGGCAAACTGTATCTTGGTTAGTTGAGAGTTATGCTACTTTCAGCATCCTGGGCCCGGGAGCTCTAGAGAGACTGGCTGAAGAAGACGTCAAATGGAAGAAGTATCACACTAAAGTGCAGGTAGCTAATGGTGCCATGACGAATGTCCATGGTCATGTAGACTTGGACATCACTTTCGGTGGTAAGACACAAAACGTGGGTTTTTACGTTGTTCCTGGGCTCACGCAAGCACTATATCTGGGAATGGAATTCTGGCGTCTATTTAGGTTGGCTCCAGATGTTCTGGGTATAGTTGCAGAAGTGATGCCAAGCCTATTAGCTGTCTCTGACACTGAACGCCACGTTGTTTCAGTTGAAGAAAGTCAACGTTTAGAAGCCTCTTTGGGCTTAGAAAAAATATCTTTAGTCACTTACAGGATCGAGACGAATGATGCTGTTCCGATAAAACAGAGGTTTTATCCTATTTCACCAGCAGTGCAGAGTTAAGATGGACGCTGATTTAGAGCATATGTTATCACTAGGTGTCATAGAGGAGAGCCAGTGTCCCTGGAGCTGTCCAGTTGTTCGGCTTTGTTTTGACGCCAGGAAGATCAATTCCGTTACTAAGAAGGACGCCTATCTGCTGCCGTAGATAAACGCAGTTCTGAGTCGACTTCCTTCGGCTAATTACATTACAAGCCTGGACTTGAAAGACGCTTTTTGGCAGATCCCACTAGACACTGAGTCCAGAGAGAAGACCGCATTTACAGTACATGCCTTTCGGCCTCTGCAATGCTCCTCAAACTATGTGCCGCCTCATGGATAAAGTCATCTCGTTCGATCTTCGTGAGAATGTCTTCGTCTTTGTAGACGATGTATTAATCCTGTCATCAGACTTTGATTGTCATCTCAGGTTGCTAGCCCGTGTAGCGGATTGTTTGAGGAAGGCTGGTCTTTCTCTCTCTCTCTCAATGTGGAAAATAGTAAGTTCTGCATTACAGAGACAAAATACTTGGGTTTTATAGTCGGAAAAGGAGGAATTAGGACAGACTCTGATAAGATTTCAGCCATAGTTGACTACCCGTCACCTAAAACTGTTCGGCAGGCCCGACGCCTACTAGGTATGGCGGGATGGTACCGACGATTCATTACAAACTATGCTGACCTAACTGACTCCATTACTGACACCCTTAAAACTCCTAGTCAGTTCCAATGGACACCTGCAGCCCAGACGTCCTGGAAATGTTGAAGCATGAAACTCACTTCTGCTCCGTTGTTGGTGAACCCAGACTTCAAAAAGCCATTCGTTATCCAGCGCGATGCTAGTCAACAAGGTATTGGTGGGGTTCTGTTGCAACTAGATGACGATAGCCACGAGAAGCCGATAGCCTACGTCTCGAAAAAGTTGAATTCAACACAGCGGAATTACACCGTCACAGAGCAGGAATGCTTAGCAGCAATTCTGAGTGTACAGAAGTTCCGACCCTTCATTGAATTTGTGCCATTCAAGATATGACTGATCATGCGAGCTCGAAGTGACTGATGTCTCAAAAGGACCTCAGCGGTAGACTTGCTCGGTGGAGTCTGAAGCTTCAAGGGTTCGACTTCGCCATTCAGCACAGAGAAGGAAGCCTGAACAGCGTTCCTCATGCGCTATCATGGATTCACTCTGACAGCTTGACAACAGCTGAAGATCCTGGTCCAGAAGTTGGCCTGGTTCTCCGTATTTCAACTCGTTGGAATATGAGGAGCTGAGGCAGAAGGTTAAATCAGCTTCTGAAAAATTACCGGATCTCTGCGTCAGGGATAGCTACGTTTATATTCGGACAGTTCCGAGAACAGGCGATCCAATTTAGGAAGAAGAAGCTTGGAAGCTTTGGATTCCACGTGAGCTGCTCTCCGACACTATTTCAAAGGCACATGATCCACCACTGGCTTCACACGGAGGAATAGGCAAAACACAGGAACGTTTAAGACGACATTTGTACTGGCCTTGAATGGCAGTTGATGTCAGAAACTACGTAGGCGCCTGTAACGTGTGCAAGGAAATTAAAGCCCCTAATACCATTCTTAGACCACCTATGGGAGCTCAGTCTGTAACAGAAAGACCCTGGCAAAAGTTGTACATCGATTTAACAACCAATGAGTCATAGTGATTAGGCGTGTTTTACAGCGCTCTGTTAAACAGCAGTATTTTAGCCGTGAATATTAGTGGTTCTCGCTAAAAGTAAATTAACCTCATCTCTCTATTTGACCGGCGTTTATTCATATTTTCGATTGTTGATCTTGTGAGGATTTAAATAAAATAGAAATTATTTGCTCGTCATTGCTTGTAGTTCGGTATCCATCTCAGAAAATGGCGGGAAAACAAGAGAAATAGCTCAACTCTGCGAAGACATCTACTAAAGAGAAACAGCGTTCGGATTCGGTGAGTTCTGCTTCAGTTTTAACACGTAGTGCTGCATCTAACTTGATTCCTGGTGCATGCGCATGCCCACAGACTGACGCTCTTAAATGCATGCTCAACAAGGCTGAATGAGCGTTTTCAGCTTTTAGAGGGGAAGATATCGACTACGATCAGCGATGTTGTCATGTCAATCCGATTTCATCTCGACTGAGTACGCTCGAAACTAAATTTTCTGAGCTTGAGGTACGATATACATCACTCATACACAATAATGATGATCTTCTTCGTACTGAGCGCTTATCCGATGTTACTTTAAATGGAATTCCTACTAAAGCTGGTGAAAGTCCCATAAAATCGTGCAATGCATCTCAGCCGAAATTGGTCATAATCTTTCGCACTACGTTCAAGCTTTTCGTCCGACCTCCAAACCTGCAAATCTTAACTTGAAGCATATACTAAAACCTCCAATTCTGTTGAAGTTCTCGTGCATTAGCGAGCAGCGTGCTTTAAAAAACACGGAGGAATAAAGCTCAGTCAACTTAAGGGCTTTTCATCGTACGGCTCGGTTTTTGTTAATGAGAGTTTAACGCCTAAAAACCAGACTGTATTGTGGAAAGCACTTCTGTTGCGCAGAAGCGGCTCACTACATTCTGTATTCACTCAAAATGGAATCGTTTTTATTAAAATTAAAGACAATAATAAACCACAAAGAGCAATGGACTTAAACCAACTGTGTATTGCTGATTCATCATCTGCTGTGGCCGGCGCTAGAAAAATGGATAATGATGTTATCATTAGGGCTTATCTATATCTCAATAGTCATAAGTTTGGTTGTTTATTTTCTGTTTTTTAGAAATTATTATTTTTTTGTTAACGTCATTGTAGCAGTATCTATTTTCTTGTGCTCTTTATATATTGTATATGCCTGTTATTGTCGTGTCGTATTTGCCATGGGGAAGTCGGTTTGTGGAATTGATTTTCTCTTCTCGAATAACATTCTGAATGATGAAAGCACTAAGAGGAATATATACATTCTCTTAACGAAATATTTTGACCTTGTCAGTTGGTTCCAGCACTGGTGCTATTGTACTTATGAATAATTTCAGTGATCTAAACGGAGTGAGAGCTTTGCTGAATATTTTCTGTGATCAGACGGTGGGCCCTAATTTTTGTTACTTAATGCTGGAAGTATTAGATCTAAAGTGGACGAGCTTAGGCAAATTTTTTCAGGATCAGAGGCAAGGGCGGATCCAGACGTTTGCTCTAGGGGGGGGCGATCGCCCCCATCGCTCCCTATAACAGCACTTGCCATCAGCTGTGGACTGATCTGTATAGCTTTCTCATTTCGTTTTGGCATGAAAATTTCATTAGCATTAAGATATCGCCAGAGTTCTTTTATCTATATAATATAAGTTTTGGATCCCGTAAGCATAGTAAAATTTAATCCCACATAAAATAGACATTATACACTTCTTGCTTGCGCTACTGGTGTTTTTCATACATAGGTCGCTTGCATTTCGCTCAAACACCATTATTTCTTGGGCTGGACTGCAATTTCTTGCAACTTAAATGGTGGAAGAAATTTTCGAGGAATGCTAATTAGGTAGGGTTAATATATATTATCCTATTTGCCTTAAATTAAATATTTGAAGGACAACTGAATCTGAGATTAATTACCTCGGCTATGATAATTTTCCCAACATACTACTTTTCATCCAAATACCCGGCTTTTGTGAGCTTTCGATCACAAAAAAGTGCAACAATGCTTGTACTGAAAATTCATTAGTGATATAATTTTACATTTTTTGAGAATAATTTATGACAAAAAGGAAAAAACAATAAATATATCAAATAACTATCTAGAGTTTTCCATTTAATCAAATTACATTTGTATAAAAAATTTTATATTTTCATGGTACACAAAGAAAGCATATTCAAAGGAAAGTAATTTAATTAAGTATTTTGATAAACATTAGGAGTTCCAAATTTAAATTTCGGGAAATTGTTATTCACTGTAGTGTAATTTGAGCTGTTCAGATCCTGTTTTCTCTGTATACGTTGAAAATTTTAAAATTTATATACAAATGTAATATAATTTAAAAATTTAATTAAATGCAAAATGAAGGGAAACTCTGGAGAAATGAAGGGAGAAATTATTTTCTAATTTTTTAACGCCGGTTTAGAAGCGGTCTTTTTTAAAAATTTTTTTTTGTATTTTCTATTTCATTGGATTAGAATATAAATTTTGATTTATTATTATTAGAGCTCTAGGGGGGATCGCCCCCCGCTGTATCCGCCACTGATCAGAGGTACATGCTGTTTTGGTCAGTCAGACATGGTTGCAGGAGCACATACCATCATCTCTTGTTTCTTTTAATGGTTACAAATTATTTCGAAATGACCGCAAAAAAAGGATGGGAGGTAGACTAGCTATTTATATCAAAGACTGCTATAGGGCCAAAATTATAAGCAATTCAACGACGCCAGGGTGTGAATTCATGCTCTTAAAATTCTTCACGGCTATGGTGTTTTGGCTGCGGTGTATTGTCCTCCTGATATTTGCAACGTCGAAACCATCAAGGGGTTCGAGGAATAAATTTCTCGGGCTACTCAGATTTACAGCCATGTGATCGTAGGGGCCAACTTCAATGTTGACATTCTTCGAAGCGATTCGCGTGCTAGAAATTTTCTATCCGTGATCCAATCATCACAACTAGAAGTCATTAACACAATTCCAACTTTTATGAACTCGACCAACCCTTCATTGCTTGATTTGTTTCTCACTTCTGATGCGGAACATGTCGGTTTTTCTAACCAGCTCAGTCCACCAAACTTTCTAGATCACGACATCCTATTCATTCACAGCCTCAAGTGGTATCATTTCAAAACTATGATGGCATAAACTTGGAAGAACTTGGAGACGAATGCAGTCTCTTGAACTTGCTAGACATTTATTTTAGTCCTTCTGTTGACCATCAAGTAGAAGATTTTAGTGCTTTAATCAAACACCTGCATGACCGACATGTTCCTCTAATACGTAAAAGGATGGATGGATGCCCTTGGTTCTCTGCTGAAATATCTTCTCTAAAATCATTCTATCATCTCCACCGACGAGTAGGAACTGACAATACCAAGCGCTTGTATAGATCTGCACGCAATCGTGCCATAGCAGCCATACGCAGGGCAAAGCGTCAGTTTTATAAAAATAAACTGAACCCTGAGTTGACAACCAAGTTGCTTTGGAACAATCTGAGGAGAGCTGGTGTCAGTCGCAATAAGGATAGTGGTCCTACTTGCGATTTATGCCACAATGATTCAAATAATTTTTTCACCTCCACACAGGGAATCGTCCGGGCTTTGTAAAATGATCGTGATCACTTAGTTAATTTTCCTGGATCTAGCTCCTCCTTCAGGTATGTGGATATTGACGAGGTAATTAAAGTATTTTCTCTATAAGATCTGATTCGGTAGGCCCATATGAAATACACCCTCGTTTGTTAAACTAATTTTGCCTATGATTATTAGTCATCTGGTATATATTCTGAATTCATGTCTCAATTGTTCTATATTTCCGCTTACCTGGAAGGTAGCCACTGTTCTCGAACTTCGCATGAAATCGTGTCCTAAAGAGTTGAGTGATTTCCACCCCATTAGTATACTTTGTTTCCTTTCCAAAGTTCTGGAAAGGCTAATACATGCTCAAATGCTCGAACAATTGGAGGCAAACAAGCTACTCACGGAATGGCAGTCTTGCCCTGCTAAAGATTACTAACGATCTCCGAGTAGCTCTTGATAATAATCATGTAGGCGTCCTGGTGTTGCTCGACTTTTCGAAGGCATTTGACAGTGTAAATCATGACATCCTGCTGTCTAAGTTATCTGCTCACTTTGGTTTTTCGTCTTCAGCCACCGAATTGATATGTAGTTTTTTATCGGACAGATGTCAGCAAGTGAAAGCGAATAATGTTATATCTAACCTAGTTAAAACTAGTTAAAACACTTCTTCTTCCCCATTTTGATTTTGGTAGCTTAATTTTTGCCAAGCTCGATAGCTCATGCGCTCACAGGCTTAACGTCGCTTTTAACGACTACATCCGCTTTATTTTCGGACTAAGACGCTTTGATCACGTCCAACACTTGAGATACCATCTGCTGGGATGCTCTCTAGATGACCATCGTTCGCTGAGGATGCTGGTCTCTTTGTACATTCTGATTCACTCTAGGACTCCACGTTATCTGTATGATGAATTGCAGTTCTTACATACCTCTCGAAACCACAATCTTCTCATTTCTCGTTTATATCGATCCATTCTGGAGCGCTCTTATTTCGTTCAGACTGCACGCTCATGAAATGAGCTTCCCGTAGCCTTTCAAGGTGCCGGACCGCCAATTATTTCAAATCACTTCTAAAATCACTTTTCTATGGTGCTTAATCAATTTCGTATTGTCGTTCGGTTTCAGCTTTACTAGGTACTAAGTAATTATGTTCGCCACGGCATCTTCGATTCTGCAATAAAGTGGGCATTTTAGTGTTTTTTTTTTTATATTGTAACTTTGTAAAATTTTTAGTTTTGCCTTCTTGTTATGTAAACTTCCATATTATTCTTTATTTTTTGTATTCCTATTGTTTATTGTTTTTACTTTTTTACCTTCTCCTTCTTCGTTTTTAGCTCGTCTAAGGGTATTTTATTTAAGTTTGATTCCTCTAGAGTATTTGTATTTATTCATTTTTAATTCTTTTAGCATGTAAACTAGCAATGTTGATTTGTTAACTTTATTTTTTTATCTTTATGTGCTTGGTTTCTCATTTCTTTGTTTTTGTTTATTAATTCTTTGATTTTAGTTTGAAGCACATGATATCGTAGTTGATTTAGGATGTAGATGCTCTTTTTTTACGCCTAATGCTTACTTTTCCTTCTTTTTTTAATGTACTTATATATAAGATATAATATCTTGTGTATAGAAATAAATAAATAGTGATTATATTTCTTATGTCCATATCCTCGATCAACAAATGGAAATGTCTGTATCCTAATAGTCCTTGACCACTTCTCGAATCTCCCAATTCTTAAACCAATGTATGTCAGTTCATTGAAACAGAAGTGTTCCACACGTTCGGAGTTCGGAGACGATAGTGTCCGACAATGGAGTTCAGTTTTGCTCAGTTCAATTCATTAAACTACTGGAAAAATATGGCGTCAAGCACCTGCGAACGGCAATTTATTAACCGCAAGCCAACGCGTCAGAACGAGTGAATCGATCTCTATTGTCCGGAATCCGCGCGACTTAAATTCTTCTTTATAAATATTAATAAAAAAAAAATTAAAACAAAAGAAATCACTTCTTCTTTTCAATAAATCTTTATTAACACAAAATTGAGTTTTTTTACAAGTATTCTACTTCGCGATTTAGGGTTCTGACTTCAGCCAGACGACCGTTGGTTTACAACTAACTAATTATTTCTTTTCTTAATAAAATCTAACTGTCTCTACGAAACTCTTTATCATCACTTTTCGTGAGAAAGAATTTCGTCTGAAAATATAAAAGCGAAATGTGAGATTTTTGTTTGTTCACGACTTGACTTGAAAAACAAAAATCTCATATTGCAATTCCGTACTTCGCTTCAATATTTTCCCAAACTAATTTTTTTGTTGAGTCAGGGTTAATTCCTGATGTAACTCCTCCATCCTTAAATTTTGGATTCTCCTGAATCCTTTGTTTTATCTATACATTTATCGGTTTTTTCTTGCACTAAAAATATAATGCCAAAATACATACAATTGCAATTATTAAAGTAAATGATCCTATACCATAGTAGTAAATATGTTTAGTGAATTTTAGTTCGACAATTTCTTTCAAATTTTTCTCTTGATTAAAAACAATTTCTTCAAATGATAATTCGGTACGATTGCTAAACTCTCGGTTATTAATTCTAATTGTACAATTGAAAAAATTTATCAAATAGCTACCTTTTAATGTTATCTTCCTTTCATCACAGCTACTATTTAGGAATCCTGACTCTAAATTATTAATTATTATAGTATTTTCTATCTCTATAATTTCATCTTTAAACTTATTGATAAATTTACAATTTCCATTTAAAACACAATTTTTACTTAGTTTTAATTCTTTCGTAGATTTTCCTTCTTCAAAAGTATAACTTTGGTTATTGATAATGACAATTATTTCTATTTCTGAATCCACTTGTCTATTTTCTGAATTTGCAATCGGTACTAACAATTTCTTATCTAATGTTATGCTACTTTTAGGAATTTTAATGGCGAATATTATTGATCCATTCATATACTTAGCTACACCTAAACGAATGTTCGATAGCTTCTGAAAATTGATCTCGTAGGAATTGATTTCTTCGTCAGTGAGAATGTTTGGGTGTAATAGCCCTAGACGTGCTGATGCTATGTTGTCCTGGATATGATCTACCTCTTTTTCGACAATATCTAATTTGAATATTTGTTCTAAAGCTTGACTTTCTGCAACAGCTTAAAGTCGTTGGAATTTAGTTCATTAAATTTTTGTAAAAATTTTTCTCTATCATTGTCTATTATGTTTTTTAGCATCATGAATGTCTTGTTAAAGTTGTCATTAATTTTAATTTGTTGGTTCATATTTTGGATCAAATTGAGATTATTTGAATCAATAATATTTAAATGTTCTTCAATATTTTGCCTATCTTCATCATCCATTGCACCATACAACCATTTAGCTATAGTTCCACCAAAATTAATCAGTCCTCTCTTTTGCCTATACGGTATTAGAGTTTTGATTTTGTTTTTAATTCTTTTTATGCGATTATCTAGCAACGCTTGGTATTTACTTGAGTTAAGAGTATTAAATGTTATTTCTAAATTATTGGTTATACTTAACAATTCTTCTGGATAGATTTTGTGGAGTATTTATTTATTTATTTATTTATTTATTTACTACTTCTACTGTACCTAATTTAACCTCTGCGTATCCGGAATTTGATTCAATTGCTGTTGCTGTTGGTAGCATCAGAAGTATTATGGCGATGATTATCGCTTTGGTCTGTAAATTTAAATGGGCGTTTAATGTTATTTTCGTATACATTGGACAGATTATATTTTCTAAACTTTGGCTGCTTCTTATGTCTGAGGGATTTGTAATTTTTAATGAACCCGGTTTCTCTATGTTCCTCATAATCTTCTCTACTTTTATTTCTTTTGCTAATTACCTTTTCCTTAAAATTTATTAGCCTGTCATAAATAATTTTGAGATCGATTTCCTTATTTTGAACTGACATTGGTGTCGTTTTGATTGTGGAATGATAAGACCTATTGTATATTTCTATTGCCTTAAGGAGTTGCACTCTGATAGGTTGATTTCCTTCTAAATTTAGTGCTCTTATTTTTTCTGTTATCGTTCCATTATGCCTTTCAATATCTGCATTGCCAGTATGATTGTTAGGTTTCGTGACGTGATATTCTATATTTTCTATGTTGCAAAAATCTTTTATGTATTGTGAATTGAATTCATTATCGAACACTAACTTTTTCATTTTACCTCTTATTGATATCATTTGCCTAACCTTTTCTAGTATGGTTATGTGATTTCTATCCTCTAAATGTAGACTAATGGCGTGTTTAGAAAATTTATCTATGAAGTTTAAAAAGTTATGTTTGCTATTGGTATATATATCCATATGAACAATTTCGTTTATTGTTTTGGGAGTTTCGGTTACCTGAAATTTCTTTTTGATGGGCTTCCTATCGTATTTTGCCCCTGAACAAATATCGCAACTATTTAAAATCTCATGGATTTTAGTTTTTAGTTTGGGATTATAAATTTTATATTTTAAGTCTTCATAAGTAGCTACTATGCCTGAATGACCAGATTCTTTTTTATGAAAGAGCGATATTTGCCTCTTTAATTCCTCGTCGTTTTCTATGTCTTTTGCAAAATAACTACATTTCACAAATTTTACGATGTCTCTGTTTGGAAATAGCTCTATTAATTTCTTTTGCAACTTATTGTACTCGTGATCATTCAACTGAGAATAAATGCCAATTTTTCCTTTATCTATATACCTCCTAAGAACATCTGTTTCCGCTTCTAAGTCTTTCTTATCTACGAAGATTCTTCTATAGTTGAAGATTTGTTCAAATTCCTTTTCTTTATTTTCTACTAAGATAATTTGTGTTCTAAACCTATTAACTATAGTTTCTAACAAGGGTATATGATCGTTCAAATCTTCCTCCGGAGAATGGGCAGTTTGTACTTCCATTGAATGTAGTGGACTGGTGCTCAAATTTTCAGTATCAGTGCCTTCGACATTTTCTTCTGATGAATTACTATCTAGATTTTCAGTATTACCTATATTTCGAAGATCTTCCCCTATGCTTTCATTTTCTTTGGGTTTGTTTGTCTCGAATAAGTTAATTTCGTTGGTTTCTGCGTTAATTCGACTTAAAAAGTCAGCAATCTTATTCTCCTTTCCTTTTATGTAGTCTATCTTAATATCGTACTCGCCTAACTGTATTAGCCATCTTTGTAGTCGTGGGTTAATGTCTTTACCTGTATGCTTTGCTTGCAGCCACTTAATTGGTTGGTGATCTGTTTGCAGATCGAATTCCCTACCAAACAGGTATGGTCGAAAATATTTCGTTCCCCACACTATTGCCAGTAACTCTTTCTCGATAGTTGAATAATTTTTCTCATGATCGTTTAGAGTTCTAGAGGCGTAGCAAATGGGATGACTATCTTGAGTAAGGACGGCTCCGATTGCTAAGTTACTAGCATCCGTTATTAATTTAAATTTTTTATTGAGATCGGGGTATCTTAATATGGGATAATTAATGATAATTTCCTTGAGTTTGTCAAACGCTGTGATATAGCTAGGGTCATTAAGATTAATTTTTGCATCCTTCTTAAGGAATTTTACCAAAGGTTGTGCAATTTTTGCGTAATCTCTTACGAACTTTCTGTAATAGCCTGTTATACTTAAAAATAACTTTATTTGTTTCTGGGTGGCTGGAAGCTTTAGATTTTGAATTACTTCTATTTTATTAGGGTTTGGTTTTATTCCGCCCGGTGTCAATATATGACCCAGGTATTCGGTCTCTTTACTTAAAAAGTTACACTTATCAATTTGTATTTTAAGTCCTGCTGATCTTAATTTATCAAAGATTTTTCGAATACTTGTTAAATGTTCTTCCAGTGAAGTACTGAATATTAGTATATCATCTAGATATACAACACAAAGTTTATTTATATATTCCCTCAATACTGAGTTCATCAATCTTTGGAAGGTGGACGGAGCATTCTTCAATCCAAATGGCATCCTTAGATACTCATAGTGTCCAAATGGAGTTGAAAATGCCGTCTTCTTTCTGTCAGATTCTTTCATTAAAATCTGATGAAAGCCCTTTGCTAAGTCAAGCGTCGTGAAATATTGTGCTCTTCCAAGTTTGTCTAAGATACCCTCAATATTAGGCATTGGGAATTTATCGCTTATGGTAACTTCGTTTAATTTTCTATAATCGATAACAATCCTCCATTTTTTTCTCGCCTGAGTTATCTGTCTTTTTAGGGACAATCCATAATGGACTATTATACGGGGAGTTACTTTCCTTAATAATCTTTTGTTCGAGCATGTCATGAATTTGATGCTCTATTTCTTTTTCGTGTATCTGAAGATACCTATATATTTTACAATAAATTGGTCTGTCGGTAATAGTAACTATTTCATGTGTAATTTCATGAGTTGAAGTCAATTCATTGCCTTCTTTAGAAAATAGATCTTCATTTTGATTGAGCAATTTAATCATCTTGTCTTTCTCTTCATAATTTAAATGGTCTAGTTTTAGTTTTTGTATAAAATTATGTGAAATCCCTTCTAAGGTGTGTATTTCGCTAATTATGAAAGGATATTCGTTATCTTCAAATAAGATTTTATTATTATTTATCTCAATATATCTATATTCTAGATTTATTTTGGCTTTAAAGGGTACCAAGAAATTTTGACCCATAATTGCGTCGTAATTTCTACCCACTAAATTAATGATTTTCCAAGTTATGGTACCTATAAATTTAAATTCTTTAGGCATTGTAGTAACTATTTTACTCGTAATCTTATTTGTTCCATTAATGGTAGAATAATAGACCGGCTCATTTAAATTTTCTTCAGAAAATTCTGTTAGGACGTTTGGTCTTATCACGCTGGTAGCTGAACCAGTGTCTATTAAACATCTAATCTTTTGGGTTCCTAGTGTTATAACTATTACTGGGATTCTGAGTTCCGAGACTCATTTTGAAAATTTACATCTTCGTAGAAATTTCCTATTTCCATCGGCTCAGCCAGATTGTTACTTCTAACTTGCACTGAATTGTTTGATTGTCTAGACTGGTAAGGGTTAGGGTTGTTCTGGTTTGAGTTGTAGTTATTTCTAAATTATTTCTATATAGTCCAGAACTATTATTATGATTATTACTTGGATTAAAATTTTGGTTATATCTGGGGTTATTATTTACACCGTTTGCATTATAGTTCCTATTAGAAACATTATTATTACCACTAGAGCTATTTCTATTGAAATTGTTAATACCGTTGAAACTATTTCTGTTTGAGTAATTATTACCATTAAAATTATTTCTGTTGGAATAATTGTTATTATTGAAATTATGTGTATTTCTATAACTATTGTTGCTAGATATTTTATGAAGGTTTGTTTTATTCTTCCTACTATTTGGATCTACCGCATTTTCATCGTCAAGCAGCTTTAACTTATCAAATTTATTATATATTTCGATTATTGAACCATTTTCGGGAATATTACCTCTAATAAAATTATGTATTTTATTTCTAACAATATCAGCTAAATGTCTATCATTATTGGATGGATGATATGTAGTTGGTTTATCATCATCAAATTCGTACAACTCATTCAGGTTATAATTTATTTCTCTTATACTATTAAACAATTCCCTTAGGGTCCTCACTTTTAAAATTCTACCTTCATTAAGAAGTTCTACGTAATCCTTCCTTGGTCGAAAATGTAACTTAAGTTCACTTTTTACCTCGTTCCAATTATTCACTGCGTTTGCTCCTAAGCGTTGTATACATTTCTTAGCTTCACCTTGTATTTTATCGTTGATTATGATACTGATGCAATAATTATAGAGTCCTTGGTTGTTTCTGCATAATTGGGTTGTCCGTTCCACAGAGTTTATGAATTCTTGAACAGTGAATTCATCTCTTCCGTTGAATATCCTTAGCCTATTGATGTAATTTAAAAATTGCTCTGATGTTAGGGAGAATTCGTTGTTTTGTTGTTGATTATTGTTTTGTTGTTGTACAGGCGGATGTGTTGCTAACTGTTCAACTCTTGCCTGCAGGTCCTGTATTTGCGCTTCCTGTATTGGCGGATTTATTATCAGCTGCTCAACTCTCGCTTGTAAAGCCTGGATTTGTACTTTCCGTTGTTCGATTATATACCTAATTTGAGGATTAACTTGCTCCATTTCGTTATTTGTTATTCTACGGTTCAAATCGAAACGTTCTTGCCTATTTCTACTCATAGAGGTTTCACAGTGGTTAAAACTTTAATTTTTTCGTTTGGATAAGAGATTAAAATCACTAAAAATTTTTACACAATTCTTGGAAATTTTCTTTCAAAAAAATTTGTTTAATTCACTGATAATTCGAACGATTCAATCGCTAAATTTTTTCACACTTCTTGAAAACTATTTTCTTCCACAAACTTTATTTAATTCACTGATAATCCAATCAATTGATTCATTGATTTTATTTGAGGCACGAAACTTGTTTCTCCGTGTTTACAATTTCGATTAAACACTACGTTTTCCGTTTCGATAAGTCTCAGAAAAAAAAAATATTCGTAAATTCGAATCACTAGATTGCCAACCTTTTGGTAGCAATCCTACCGACTGCGCCACTTAAATTCTTCTTTATAAATATTAATAAAAAACAAAATTAAAACAAAAGAAATCACTTCTTCTTTTCAATAAATCTTTATTAACACAAAATTGAGTTTTTTTACAAGTATTCTACTTCGCGATTTAGGGTTCTGACTTCAGCCAGACGACCGTTGGTTTACAACTAACTAATTATTTCTTTTCTTAATAAAATCTAACTGTCTCTACGAAACTCTTTATCATCACTTTTCGTGAGAAAGAATTTCGTCTTAAAATATAAAAGCGAAATGTGAGATTTTTGTTTGTTCACGACTTGACTTGAAAAACAAAAATCTCATATTGCAATTCCGTACTTCGCTTCAATATTTTCCCAAACTAATTTTTTTGTTGAGTCAGGGTTAATTCCTGATGTAACTCGCGTATATACAGAAAGAGCACACTAAGTGGGATGAGAAGCTGAACCATATCGCTAGTTCCCTCAGGAGCTCTGTCCACCAGCGACGGGGCTCTCACCCTACAGAGTACTATTCGGTCAACAGATGATTGACAACGCGAGCTCATATTCCATCTTAAAGAGCCTCGGAACCTTTAAGAGTAGATGCTGAGGACAAGCTAAGATTGATCCATGTGGGAGCGCAGGAGAACTTGAACTACACGTTCAAACAGGGTTCAAAAGCTTATATTCTTAGAGCGATGCCTGTCAGTTTTAGAATTGATCAAGAAGTACACAGACGAAACTTTACACTAATTACAGTAGTAGAGCCGTTTCCAACAGCAGATCAGTGCTAAATTAGGACGTAAACTCTTAAAGTGTCGTATTAAATCGAAAAAGGGAAACTCCCTATATGAGCATGAGAATCTGCAGGGAAAATCGTTAGGTGTCTATTACGCCAAGGACTTCAAGCCCGGATCGATAGGTGTTTACTGAGAAGTCTGTTCGATCTTTTGAAAATGTCAATCCTGGTAGCCCTAAAAAGGCATCCAGCCAGCTTAACTGGATAAACCACACAATCCCTAAATGCCGCTTAGGACATTCCCAGCCTAGCGGCCGGCATACCTCTTGATAGTAGGCACGTTTTGTCCCAATCCCTCGCCTGAAAATAAGTCAGAACCCCTCCTACATGGTACCCTACGGAGGCAATGTCGCCGTAGGAATCCCACTTGCATAATGTCTTCGAAAATTGTAATATTTGTTATATCCATACCTTTACATGCCTTGGCAATACAATGTCGGTCTGCGATCGGAGGGAGATGTTAGAAGCGGGAGAAGCTTGGCGTTCAGTTACTATTGTATTCCGGGAGGATTTTTACATCATCCACTCAAAAAGTACAATTTCGATCAACACTAACGAGTTAGTTCTCATTGAGTTGTGTATTGATATTCTGTTCGTAGATATTAGCTGTGTTCTTTTGTGTACCTTGCTCTAGAACTCCCATACATTGGAGAGAACTATTTGCTCTGTGGATTGAAGCGAACTATTTGTGCTGTTCGCTTCATTTAAATCTTCTATGAAAATGTAGGGGCGCTGTTCTACAATTTTCTAGTTGTAGAAGTTGGTAAAACTCAACTGAAAATGCTTGGCATTTGTCATATTTGAACTGTCACAATAGAACATAAAACATACCTATTTACATTTTAATTGAAATATTTTGTCTACTTTAAACTTAGGTGAAGAGTTCCTGGTGCCAACAAAAATTTACGTAAGCGCAATAAAACCTCTGCTGGAAGAGAAGTGTATAAAAGCAATGGCACATATTACTGGAGATGGATTAATTGAAAATATTCCTCGGGCCCTCACCGAAGAACTCGGAGTTCATCTGAATGCGAACAATTTTCATATTCTTCCTGTTTTTTGGTTAGTTAGCAGAAAGTGGTAATATTACTCATCATGAAATGCAACGAACGTACAACTGTGGTCTTGGAGTTGTCCCAGTTGTCCTAATTATTGATTCCAAATTTGAAAACCTAATCATGGAACATTTGCGTTTTACGCATAAAGCTTGGCGTCTTGGGTATGCAACGTGCTGAAAGTGCTAAAATTCCTGCTCTGTATATATCTCACAAAGATTACAAGAGTAGAGAGGAATCCTGGATGCGCTTACAAAGGAATTCAAAAGGCTGAGCATTATGCATTCCCTAACCCTCTTAAGCTGGTAGCTACGGGAATAGCATCATTAAGTGAGACAGGAAATACAATTTTTAACTATTAAGTCTGTAAATGCTTTTAATCTAGATGACGTACTTTTTATTATTGTTTTTGTTAAGACTATCAACATAAATTTATTTCTGTTATGATTTTAATCTTATTTACATCTTTCGTCAGTTGTTATACCTTAGATGATGAAATCCTAGAGTATACAAGTTTATCATTCCATTTGTAACGCAAAGAAATAATTATGGTAGAGCAAAATGGATTGGACACCTTCGAATAATAATAAAAGTTGTTGATTTTTGCATGTCCGTTCGTCTGTCCGTCCTCACGAGAAATCGGGTAACTCCTTCGTGGGTTTCCATACAAAAGTTTCATTTTTCACTATATATTTGGACAACGTCTGAGAACGAGTTAACGTAGAGAGCTAAAATTTTGTACACGGCGGGTTCATAAAAATAGTAAATATAATTTTAAAATGGGCTAAATCGGACAACCAGTTCTTGGTGTTGTCTAATAAAAATTTATGATTTTTACGTCCTAGACATTTTTATTGAGCTAAAAAGTTCTTCAGAATATGAAATTGACTTTTTACTGTCCGACGAACCGTTCTAGAAATATATGCGAAAACCCACTTCAAAAATCAAACTTGCACAGATGGGTACCATACGAAATTACATACGGGCATTCATCTAGGGTATTATAAGAATTGGTCTTAGACCAATTCTAGCTTTTTTACTTGTTATTTTATTTTTTGTTAACAAGCCTATAATTTTGTTTAGATATACACACTACTAATAAAACAAGGTTTACAATGGTATAGGTTTCATTTTGGGCTTAGGTAAAATGAAAGCAGATATGGGGCTTACCGATTGTGATAATAAAACTAGATTAGTGACTTGTTAAAAAAAAAAAAACCTTAATTAAACTCGAAAAATGATTGGAAATCCAAAGTTCAGGATTTAAAGCGCTGCATCTCCCGAGTGGAGAGAAGTATGGCATCTAATGGCGTATAGCAACCCTCCACAGTACATTAATTTGCAAAAATACAGGATGTTTCATAAAAAAAAATGAGCTAATATCTTTCAACTCTTCGTAACTATTCCACCCATTAGCCGTTGGCTCAAAATATATGGTTTTTTTTCAATCAAGCTCTATCGAACAACTTACGTAGAACAGAACACCCCATTTAATATTATTAAATGAGTAAACATTAATCAAAATCATAAAATATTTTATTTGCATGCATTTAACCTTAATATCATTTTACAAAATTATTTCAAATACTGTCCTATTTTATTAAATCGTTTTGTACACTGCTAAGACTATTCTAATTAAAAGTATATTAACAAGTTGATTAAACAGAAAAGATTTTAATTAATTATGTATTTTTGATTCTACAAAAAAATCCATGCGAAAATATCGATCGATTAACAACAAATTACTTTTTTATTCAATATACAACACTTTCAGATTTAATTTTAATATTAAGTGTTTCCTAGTAACCTGTGTCCTAAAGAATTTTAACAACTTAATTTTTTTTTTGTTTTCACCTGTAACTTTTTGACAAGAAGTAATCATAAATAGTGCCAACTGCTGGACATAAAAATCTTGTTCTCTTGAGGCGTTCTTTTGTGTATCTCTTGTTCTGCTCTGTTCTGCGGACACAAAAGAACACAGCTATTGTCAAGATAAGGAAGTTGTTTAAGAATTTATTTGTTCGGTTTAGCATATATCTCATTAGGGGAGTTATTAGGTTGTATATATAGTTATTTGAATATTTTTTTTTGTTCTTGTTTGATAATGTTTTCTTGTCCAAAGCCTAAATATTTTTCTCTCAAATATTTCAAGGCTGTGGGGTATTGTGGGTGCGATAGTGAACCAGTTAACGAAACCGTATGTGATTTTTGGTCTAATTAATTGTTTGTATATGTTACAGTTAAAATTGAATTCTCTCGCCATTAAACCTTGATTTTTATTAAAGATGTGGCTATTTATACATACAGTATGTACACTCAATAGGTGAAGGGAGGGGCGTACAGATCAGTGACACACACGCGCGACTTACGTATTATCTTTATTTCTTCGGAAATAAAGATGTATTATAACAAAATAAAATAATGAAAAGAAATAAAAAGGAAAATTAATATAAAAAACACAATCCTTTACTTGAGTAAAGAGATATACTTTTATTTTGTAAATACTTATAAAAAAATTCACGAACAACTCTTCAGAGTGTTTTTCAAATGAATCCGGTCTTAAGACTGAATTTTACTTTACATTTCTACAGTACACTAATTGTCGTCAAAAGTGCTGACGGATCAGCTTTTAAGTTCTCAGGCGGAGGAGTTACTTCAAGCCACGTTGCAAGTACACATGAAATGTGCAATCTTATATGTTTGACAGTTTTACTTTTTGCCAAGGTGAAAAGTCTTGGTTACTGTTTGTACTATTTGCTTCGTTAACAATGTTTTGTGGGATTTTGTGCTTTGGGGATGTAACTCCTCCCTCCTTAAACTCGAGATTCTCCTGGATCTCGTTAGTGATTTTAAGTTTCAATTTTCTTTGTCTACAAAATGAGTGTAGTGTAATTACTAGTATTGATATTATTATTATAATGCTAGTAGTCCCTAAACTATAGTTTATTATCTTATGTAACTTTAATTCCTTGATTTCTTTAATATTATTTTCTTGATGAAGTACAATTTCTTCGAATGTCAAGGCTTCATTATTTATAGTTATATTTTCATTGTTTGGGATTACAAATCTTTCAACGAATTCATATACTTTATTGCTGTATTGTCTATTTTCTATGTAATTGAACAATTAATGAAATTAATGAAAAAGTTTCCACTTAAGAAATATTTCCTCTCGTCACAGGTACTTTTGAATGTTTTGTTTTTCAAGTTATTCAAAATTATAAAATCATTTCGTATTTCTATTATTTCTTCTTCTGGTTTCCTGATTAATTTACAGTTTTTCTTTACGATACAATTTTTGCTTAGTTTTAGCTCTTGTAAACTTAGGTTATCTTGAAACGTATAAGTTATATTTTTTACCTTCACTATATATTCTAATTTTTCATCGATTTGTTGGTTTTTAGAATTTGCGATTGGCACCAATAATTTTTTATTTGTTTTTAGGGCTCCTGTAGGGATTTTTATGGCGAAGATGATGGCATCATTCGTAGTTTTGGCTACACCTATTCTGATGTTACTTAGTTTTTTCAGATCGATCTTATATTCATTAATTTCCTGGGCATTCAATATGTTTGGATGTATTATCCTAGCAGAAACTATATTGTCTTGAATCTGTTCTACCTTTACTCTTAACATGTTAATTCTCATTTGTTGCTCTAAGAGTGCAGGAAATTAGTATTTTTCCGAATAAATTCTTTGTTGCTTCGAATTCCATTAAAGTTTTGTTCCTATCTGACTCTAAAATATTTTTTAGTAATGTAAAAGAACTGTTAAAATTTTCGTTAATTTTTATTTGCTGGTTGATAGCTTCTATCGTTCTATGGTTATTTTCGTCTGTTGTCTTTAAGTGTGTTTCAATGTCTAGTCTGTCGTCTTCATCGAGAGTTCCAAAAAGCCATTTCATCCCTTTTCCTACAATATTAATTAAGCCTCTTCTATATCTACGGGGTTGGGGGAATAGGGTTAGTACCTTACTTTTAATTGAGTCAATCTGCTTTAATAGAGAAATTTTGTTAGTTGTATTGAGATTGTTGATGTTATGTTTAAAGTCACTAATGATATTCAGAATCTCTGCGGGGTGTATTATATGTAGAATTATATCAAACTTATCTATTATCTCTACCTCATCTATTTTGATCTCCGCATATCCGGCTTCTGAATTGATCCGTTCAACCGTTAGAGTTGACTGCGTCAGAGGGATGGTGACTTTCTCTCCTCAATTCGGTGTTTTATAATATTGTGATCGATTTTGTGATCTTGCACTTCGGAAGGGGTGCATTTAATTGTGGAGTGGTATAAATTATTGTAAATTGTGATTGCATTTAGTATCTGTAATTTAATTGGTTGTTTTTCTTCTAGGTTTAAGATCCTGATTTTTTCCGTTATTGTATTATTTAGTCTTTCTACGTCGGCATTGCCGGTATGGTTATTAGGTTTTGTTATATGAAAATTTATGTTTTCCTTTTTGCAAAATTCATCGACATTTTTTGATTTGAATTCATTGTCAAATATGAATTTCTTAATTTTTCCACGTATTGATATGAATTGTTTTAGTTTTTCGACAATTGTTCGACTATTTCTGTCCTCTAGGTGGATGCTAGTGGCATATTTTGAAAATTTATCAATGAAATTGATAAAAGAATGTTTACTGTTGACGTATACGTCAACGTGAATAATTTCATTTGTTGTAGATGGGATTTCTGTTAGATTAAATTTATTTTTTATAGGTTTCCTGTCGTATTTAGCAGAGGAACAGATTTCACAATTGCTTATTATCCTGTGTATTTCTGTTCTCAAATTAGGGTGGTATATCTTCTTTTTCATTCCCTCATAGGTGGGTATGATCCCCGAGTGGCCTGTTTCGTTTTTATGGTAAAGTGCAATCTGTCTCTTCAGCTTTTCCTCGTCCTCTATGTCAGTAGCGAAGTGGCTGCATTTTATGAATTTCTGAATTCTTCGATCTGGGAATGTCGCAATGAGCACTTGCTGTAGCTGATTATATTCGTGGTCGTTTAATTCGGAATAAATCGCCACCTTACCCACTTTCACATATCTTCTCAAAATATTACTGACATGGTCACTAACCAAGTCATTTCTGTCTATATAAATTCTTCTGTTCTTGAATATTGTTTCCAATTCTTTTTCTTTGGTTTCCACAAGTATAATCTGTAATTTGAACCTATTAACAATAGTGTCCAGGATGGGAATATGGTCCTCGAGGTTTTCGTCTTGAGAGTGAATAGTATGTACCTCTATGGATTGCCCTGATTCACTGGTTTGCTCAATATTGTTTATATTCTCGATTTTTTCACCAAATTTATTCATAATGTCGTTGTGGTTTTCTATAATAGGACCTACCTTGAATATTTCAGTGTTGCTAGAGTTTTCAATATTTTCTGAAAACATTTTGTTTAGTACATCGCTCATATCTATTGAGTTGATCTCCTGGTTTTCAGTGTTTATTCTGCTCAAGAAGTCTGCGACTTTATTATCTTTTCCCTTAATAAAATCTATCTTGAAATTATATTCCCCAAGTTGTATGAGCCACCTTTGAAGTCTTGGGTTGATATCTTTACCCGAGTATTTTGTATGAAGCCACTTTATCGGTTTGTAGTTCAAACTCTTTTCCGAACAAATATGGTCTAAAATACCTTACACCCCATACCACGGCTAGTAGCTCTTTTTCTACTGTGGGGTAGTTCTGTTCATGGTTAGTTAAGGTTCTGGAGGCAGAAGAGATGGGATGACCATCTTGTGTTAAAACTGCGCCAATTGCAAAATTGCTGGCATCAGTTATAAGCTTGAACTTCCTTTTAAAATCAGGATACTTAAGTATCGGATGATTGGTTATGAATTCTTTTAATTTATCATATGCGGCTATGAAACTTGGGTCATTGGTGTTTATTCGGGAATTCTTCTTTAAATACTTTGTTAATGGATGTGCTATTTGGGCATAGTTCTTTATGAACTTCCTATAGTAGCCAGTGATTCCCAGGAATGCTTTGATCTGTTTCTGAGTGGTTGGCAATTTTAAATTTTGTATAACTTCGACTTTGACTGGGTTGGGTCTAACACCTTCAGGTGTTAGGATATGGCCAAGATAGTCGGTCTCCTTGAGGAGGAAATTGCACTTATCTACCTGTATTTTCAATTTTGCTTCTCTCAGTTTGTTAAATATTTTTCGGATGTTTAAAATATGTTCTTTCAATGACGTGCTAAATACCAAGATATCATCGAGGTAAACTACACAGATTTTATTTATGTACTCCCTGAGAATTGAGTTCATCAACCGTTGGAAGGTTGCGGGAGCGTTCTTCAATCCGAATGGCATTCTGATGTACTCATAAAGTCCGATTGGAGTGGAGAACGCAGTTTTTTTTCTATCATCAGCTTTTACTATGATTTGGTGAAACCCCTTCGCCAAATCCAATGTCGTAAAATACTGCGCTTTTCCCAATTTGTCCAATATATTATCAATATTGGGAATTGGGAATTTATCGTTAATGGTCACTGTTCCTACCTGAACAAAAAATAATTTCTCAACATGTTCATACCTAAACAAAACATAATTTCTTAATCGCGTTCCAATTTCACGTTCATGTTCACGTTCACTACAATTACCTTCCGATTTTTTAAATGCAAACGAATTCGTCACTTTGCTTATTTTGTACATTTCCTCCAATCAGGTCAAAATTCAATCAAACGTAAGTTCACTTACTCATGTTCTTGCATCATTCATAAAAATATTTCACGAAAATATTTCCGCATGCATTGCCCCAATCTGGGTCAATGACTGCAAGGTAAACATAATGAAGTGAACTTACGATAATAGCGAAATTTATCATGTAAGCGTAAAAAATGTATTTAAGTTCTTGCATTAGTACAATAAAAATCAGTGTAAGTTTACAGTCAAAAATCGCCCACTTAGCAAGCACTTAAATTAAGTTTGAGGGTCTGTTACATGGTCCTTCGAGCCTCAAGAAGTGAAACTAACGCCTGTACAAAGTGAATATCTGTGCCCCCACCAGTGGTAAGCGCAAGTTCACAAACATACATCCACTACCTATAAACAGCAGTTCTCAAATTAAGTTTGAGTATTGCTGTACAATCATCGTCAAAAATATTCTTCAAATAACAATTCTCAAATTAAGTTTGAGTATTGTTATACAAATCATCATCCGCAATCCCCAGGAAAAGCAGCAGTTCTCAAATTGAGTTTGAGTATTGTTGTACAGTCATCACAGTCGCCATAAAACAATTTCACCAATCACCAGGTCAGCTTAACAAGTTCTCAAATTAAGTTTGAGTGTTTGTTACATGATTTGAGTAGTTGACATTGCCACATCAGCCGGTTAAAAACAAATTCAAACCATCGCCATCTGAAAACACTATTTGAAGCCACAAGCTCAAAGATGTCTCAAGAACTTTTGAAAGAGCAAAAGCAATTGGCTAAATTGATTGATGATTTGTTAAGGAATATCGGAAAAGATGGATCTTCTAGAAAAACTAGGGAATACATAGTTAAAAAGAGAGCAGAGCTGAACACACTTTGGGACAGCTTTACCAAACGGCATGAGCAATTAAAAGAGTTAATTCCTAAAGAGCATCTTTACTTCACTGAAGATCTATATGGAACAACTAAAAAGATAGCCGATGATATTCTAAACTTGTTAGAAAGCTATGCAATAAATCCAACTCCAGTAACCACTACATCTACTAAACCAGCAGACACAGCAACCTTAACACATTCTGCGCTAGGGCAGGATACCAGACAACCTGCATCTTCTGCAGCATCTTCCACACCTCTTAGTACTGATACTCAGGAAAGCACTGGCTCTAATACATTTGCTCAGAGCGACTTGTGGGATCCCACACGACACCAGATAAATACCAATCCATATTTGTCAGACAACAGGCACAATAACTTTCCAAAACTGCCACCAATTAAAATTCCAAGATTCAGTGGAAACTACAAGGAATGGAAATCTTTCAGCGATATATTCATGCAGGTTATAAACCGCAACCCCTATCTAAGCGAAGTTGAGAAGATGCAATACCTTCTATACCATATAGAAGGCGACGCAAGAAAAGTAATAAGTCATCTACAATTGAATAATAGCAACTATAAAACTGCCATCAAGTTAATCCAATCAAGGTTTAATAATAACAGGAAGATCATAACAGAATATATCAACAACATCATGGATGCAAAGAAGGTTGAATACAGATCTCAAGAAGATATTATAGCCCTCTATGACATAATAAGAGAATGCCTAGAAGCATTAAAAAATCTAAACTGTCACACGGACGAATGGGGTCCTATGATTGTCTGCATTGCAATCAGAAAACTTGATGCAGAAAGTATAAGACTGTTTGAGGAGAGCCTTGCGAACCCAAGGGAGATGCCATCTACGCCTGAATTGTTAAATTTTTTAGATAAGCGCTATCAAATCCTAGACTGCATCAAGAGTAGCAAACAAACAAAACCAGAAGCATTTACCTCCAAAAGAAAAAATCTTTCAATACCATGCTACAACGATCATGCATCTTCTGCAACAAAGAACATAGCATTTACCAATGTATAGAATTTAAAAAGATGAGCGTGCATGATCGTCAATCATACATTGCAAAAAAGAGTCTTTGTATCAACTGCATGGCTCACAACAAATCCGAGAAATGCAAAACAAGCAAATCGTGCTTTTATTGCAAAAAAAGACACCATACGCTACTTCATCAATACGATGAGAACTCAAGAAATCAATCCAGTTCTTATATGACTACTAATACAATTGTAGAAAGCATTCCAGAGGCCACGGTAAATAAAGGGGTTATTGCTCTCCACAACAAGCTCAAAATGCCAAATGTGCTATTACCAACTGCCATGGTAAGAGTTACAAACATATTCAATCAACCAGAGCTTTTTAGAGCATTAATTGATCCAGGCTCACAGGTATCGCTTATTACCGAAGAAGCAGTCCAGAATTTAAGATTGCAAAAGGAGCGCATATCAGCCACCATATTAGGGGTTGGCGAGACTAAATCTGGAAAGGCATGCAGTAAAGTGAAGATACGCATCCAGCTTCAGGACAAATTACACACATATGTTTGTGTAGAAGCACTTGTCTTGCCTAAACTCAATTCATTTCTTCCAAACTCACCTGTATTATCAGTTGATATAGGAAAATATGGTAATATAACTTTGGCAGATCCCACATTTAACAGACCAGGGAAAATAGACCTACTACTAGGTGCAGATGTTTATGCCAGTATATTGTTAAAGGGGCTCAAACAAGAGCATCCCGCAGCTCAAAACACAAAGTTAGGTTGGATCCTATTTGGAACTATCCCCAGAAGTTACCAGAGAACCAACAAAGTTTCAAGCTTTCTCTCTCTAGCAGAAATGGACGAAAAAATCGAACAGTTTTGGGAGATAGAAAACAGCGTCATATCCAATGAAGCAACTGATTATTGCACAGAGTATTTTAAGATGACACACCAAAGAGATGAAGATGGCAGGTATATTGTCCGCCTGCCATTTAGAGAAAATGTGTGAAACTTAGGAGAGTCAAGACACAAGGCCGTTGCTCGTCTCTTACAAATAGAAAAGAAACTTAAGAAAGCCCCGGAGGACATGGCGGCTTACAATGCCTTCCTGAAGGAGTATCTCGCCTTAAATCACATGAGCCCCGCTGGAGCTTACACAGGTGAGAAGTCTAAAATATACTATCTACCTCATCATGCGGTATTTAAAAGAGACAGCACCACAACAAAATTGCGAGTAGTATTCGATGCTTCATCCAACACGGATTCTGGATTGAGCCTTAATCACTTGCTGTATAAAGGACAAAAAGTTCAGCAAGATCTAAATCAAATTCTCCTAAGATGGAGAAAACATCGTTACGTTTTCACTGCGGATATAGAGAAAATGTTTCGACAGATCAAGATCGCAGAAGACGACAGAAACTATCAACGAATACTATGGAGGAAGCTACCAACAGAACCCATTCAAGAATTCATCCTAAACACGGTCACTTATGGCACAGCCCCAGCCACATTTCTTGCAGTCCAAACACTAAAACAATTAGCCAAGGACGAAGGTGACCAGCTACCTTTGGCAAAAAAGGTGCTCAATGAGGACTTTTACGTAGACGACATGCTGTCAGGAGCTGATACAAAAGCTGAAGCTCGGGTACTACAAAAACAAATAACCTCTTTATTAAATATGGGGGGATTTAATCTGCGTAAATGGACTTCAAATAATGAAGCACTATTAGATGACCTTCCCGAGAACATGATAGAGAAGGGAATATTAGAAATTGGAGAAGATGAAACAATCAAAGCTCTGGGAATACATTGGAATCCCAAACAAGACGAGTTTCAGTTTAGAATACGCTTCCATAACAATGAGACAAAATTGACGAAACGAAAAATACTGTCAAGGGCTGCTACCATCTTTGATCCACTAGGCTGGTTAGCACCAGTAACCGTTACAGCCAAGCTCATCATGCAGTCACTGTGGAAGGCAGGAACAGATTGGGACCAGCCTCCACCTGAAGATATAACCAAACTCTGGACAAGCTTCGAAAAAGATCTGCTGGGCTTAAAAGCAATTAGAATTCCACGATGGGTTGGACATCGCACGAACCAACAAATTCAACTTCACGGATTCTGCGACGCCTCTGAGAAAGCATATGCCGCAGTAGTGTATACACGTACGGTTGATGCTTTTGGTAAAATACATACTACATTGCTAACTGCAAAAACCAAAGTAGCACCATTAAAACAGAAGATCACTTTACCACGTTTAGAGCTCTGTGGTGCATTACTCCTTGCCCGGCTGCTCAAATCAACCATTGAGATTCTAACGATAAAGTCACCTCAGATTTTTGCTTGGTGCGATTCTGAGATAGCACTAGCTTGGATCGTTAAAAACCCAAACAACTGGCATTCATTTGTCGCGAACCGAGTGAGCGAAATTCAGAGCCTAGCTGACAAAAAAATATGGAGACACATAGCCTCTCCAGAAAATCCCGCCGATATAGCTTCCAGAGGAATAAATCCGAAGAAAATAGCTTCGCAGACGATCTGGTGGAGAGGTCCACTTTGGCTAGGCCAACCTGCTGAAGCTTGGCCATCAAACAAACTAAATATGGAGACAAGTGAAGAAGAAAAAAAACAGATCAAGGTCTTCAATACAGTTTTCTCAACAGAGAATATTTTTTCATGCTCATCTTATACCAAACAGTTAAGAATTACTGCATATTGCCGACGATTCATCATGAACTGTAGAGTTCCACGCTCACAGAGAATGTTGCACCATCTGTCACACAACGAACTGAAGAATTCAGAGAAGTGTATAGTAAAGATGACACAGTTGGAAGCATTCTTTGAGGAAATCCAATCTTTCGAAAAGAAAATTCCGTTAAAGAAAACCAGTAGATTACTTTCGTTACGCCCATTTCTAGACGAGGATGGCATTCTACGAGTCGGGGGAAGATTGGAAAACTCTGAACTCTCTATGTATGCAAAACATCAGATGCTACTACCACCAAAACACCATATCACCAGTCTCATTGTTGATCATTCTCACCATCAAACGCTACACGGAGGAACGCAACTTACATTAAATTTCTTAAGGGCACGATTCTGGATAATCGATGCCAAAAGAGTAGTACAAGGAAGAATCCACAAATGCATCAAGTGTGTCAGACACCGCCAACAAAGCACACAGCAAGTAATGGGTAATCTACCAGCTGTTCGCATAATCCCATCACCACCGTTTTCTCACTGCGGAATAGATTATGCCGGCCCATTCATAACCAAAATGTCCAAAGGAAGAGGCACCAAAACAAACAAGGGTTACATAGCACTTTTCGTCTGTATGGTAACAAAGGCCATTCACTTGGAATTAGTAAGCGATTTAACCACAGACGCATTCCTCGCTGCCTATAGAAGATTTGTTGCGCGGCGGGGAAATTGCAAGCAAATATTTAGCGACAATGGGACGAATTTTGTTGGTGCCAAAGACAGGCTAGATAAAGACCTGCAACTTGCAATTTCCAGCTCCTCCCAACGAGCAGCAGGATTACAGCCAATGATAGGACAGAGTGGAAGTTTATACCCCCAGCCAGCCCACATTTTGGAGGTCTGTGGGAGGCTGGCGTTAAGTCCGTTAAGGCACACCTCAAACGAGTGCTGGGAGACACCTTGCTAACATATGAGGAATTTACCACCGTGCTACATCAAGTGGAGGCTTGCTTGAATTCAAGGCCAATCGGACAAAATTCAAGCGATCCCACAGATCTAGAACCATTAACCCAGGTCATTTCTTGATCGGAAGGCCTCTGCTAGCACCGCCTGAACCAGATATTCAGTGTAAAGAAATCCACCAAAGATGGAAGCTTGTTACAAAATTATACCAGGACATTTGGAAGAGATGGTCACAAGAATATCTGGCACTACTACAACAAAGAAGCAAATGGAGAACAGACAAAAAGAACCCAGTTCTCGGCGAGTTAGTTCTAGTAAAGGAAGACATCTTGCCCCCACAAAAGTGGCCATTAGGACGAATCGTACAGCTTCATCCTGGCGAAGATGGAATAGTGCGAGTAGTTTCTGTGCAATATAGAAACATTATCAAGAAACGGCCACTTATCAAACTGTGCCAGTTGCCTATGAGTATACATAAATCTGACCATGAAGATGACGGCCTCAGGACTTTTACAGCATTGACCACTCTCAAGAAATCCACAAAAAGGGGGTTACCTGACATTTCAGCCGAACCTGAGCTATGGTCGAAACCAGAGCACTTTGATACGATTTCCACCAGTAAAGATGGAAAGGGGCCAGAACCGACTACAGCTCGACATAGCAAAAGAATGAAAATCGCACCATGTACCTGGGCCTCAAGACTGTTACATTCCACCTTGCTGATACTTTATTGGTTGTCTGTAGCATTCGCACAAGACTATGAGATCATACAGCCCAAATCCGGCCTCTACATAGAGAATTTAGGCAGAGCCAAAATAAAACGAGGAAATCTTCGATTGCAGGTGTCACTTCCAATGGTTGACATTTTTTATGATGAGAAAAATATCAACTCCACTTGGGAACAAATACAGGAAATGTGTGAAAAGACTGAGAAGCTCACTGAAATCACGCGCTGTTCGCAACTATTCAGGCACTTATCCACAAGGAGGAAGAACCTTTTAAGATCAATAGATGAAATCCGATTTACAGAACCAAGGAACAGAAGTAGAAGAGGTCTTCTTGGTAGGATACTCACCAGTATATTTGGCGTCAATGAGGAGGTTTATGCAAATATTGACGCATTAGAACACAATCAACAAAATCTCTTACTTTCAACAAATCAACAAATGCTGCTCCTCAACGCGAAGGTTAATCAGTCCAATTTTATCATACTAGATAAATTGAAGCATTTTGATGCCAGATTGGCTCAAGCCATTTCTTCAATTAACGAAATGGCTACATGGTACTCAGCAGCAGATCACAATAGGCTTAGCATTGAAGTGATAGCCGCATACCTAAGTGCAGAAGATTACTACGACGAGCTCCAGGAGAAGTATGCTTACTGGTTAAATGCCATACACAATCACGGTTATCTCTTGAATTTCATTTCTTTACACGAAATCCAAACTGTTATTCAAAAGGTAGCCCAGAAAATTGGTTCCAACTTCATTATCTTACCAACACCACAGGAACGACTAGACGTGGTAAATCAGAATGGCACAATAATATTGTATGGATACTTAAATATTGTTGAACCAAACATGTACGATTTGATACATATAACACCAACTCCACACTTAATCAAAGGCAACGAATTCGCAGTGGCCGACATAAAATCTTCCACCTTGGCTGTTGATTATACTCATCAAACATATTTCAATCTAGACGAAAGGGAATTGAAGAGTTGCACTACTATAGCCAATCACGTGTTCCTGTGTAGCCCAAACATAGTGCACAGCATCGAAAACAGCCCATCTTGTGTAATTGATGAAATTTATGATCATTATCCAAAGACCATATGTGAGATGCGTCAGTTCAAGCTGACTGGTACAGTTTGGAAGGCCTTGGTGACGAGAAACACTTGGTTATACATGACTAATGAAACCAAGGTCGCCTCCATATTCTGCAAGGGAGCCAGAAAGGAATTACTTCTAAATACGACAGGAATTATACACACTGCTGATTACTGTTATCTGAAAACAAGAGAGATAACCTTAAAAACCAAATTGGATCAAACAATAGAGGTCATCTCCAGCCATATAAGGGAAGTTCCCCCCCACAATTAAACATTTCCAACTTTAATAAATCACCAGCATTGCTGCAACCAGGAGTTTTGATTCAACCAGACGAGCAAATCTTACAATATATGGAGGAGCCCAAGATAGATCCAGCTATCCTACACAACACGCTGATACTCTACTCAACCACATCAATATCATCTGCTTTCATTCTTTTCCTGGTCATCCTCATCTGGAAGTACTGGTTCACCCTCAAAAGGACCTTTCAATTTTGTTATACTGGATGTTCCAAGCGACAAGCAAAACCCAAGGATGGAAGACAACCATCACCACAAACTTCAATAGAACAGCGATTCAATCGTGTATTGGAATCTGGCGGCCCCCAGCATGTTCCTACCTGAACAAAAAATAATTTCTCAACATGTTCATACCTAAACAAAACATAATTTCTTAATCGCGTTCCAATTTCACGTTCATGTTCACGTTCACTACAATTACCTTCCGATTTTTTAAATGCAAACGAATTCGTCACTTTGCTTATTTTGTACATTTCCTCCAATCAGGTCAAAATTCAATCAAACGTAAGTTCACTTACTCATGTTCTTGCATCATTCATAAAAATATTTCACGAAAATATTTCCGCATGCATTGCCCCAATCTGGGTCAATGACTGCAAGGTAAACATAATGAAGTGAACTTACGATAATAGCGAAATTTATCATGTAAGCGTAAAAAATGTAATTAAGTTCTTGCATTAGTACAATAAAAATCAGTGTAAGTTTACAGTCAAAAATCGAAGTTCTTTCTTTTTTCTCAAGTTACTTACGCCCACTTAGCAAGCACTTAAATTAAGTTTGAGTGTCTGTTACAGTCACTTCATTTAGTTTGCGATAGTCAATAACTATTCGCCATTTATGTTGCCCGGAGTTATCTGTTTTCTTCGGTACTATCCAAAGCGGTGAATTGTATGGGGAATTGCTCTCTTTGATAATCCCCTGAGCAAGCATTTCTGCTATTTGGCTTTCTATTTCCTTTTCGTGAATTTGTGGATAACGATAAATTTTTGAATAAATCGGATTACTAGTTGTTGTTAAAATTTCATGCTGCACTTCGTGAGTGAAAGTAAGTACATCCCCTTCCCTAAAGAATAGTTCTTGATATTCTATTAAGAGGTTTTTTACTAATTTACTTTCCTCATTATTCAGATGATCGAGTAGCTGGATTGCTAGCCAGTATAAAGCAGCTCTTAATCGAACAGGAGGATCGAATAATGTCCAGATTTGATAGTATTATTGAAAGAGTGAATAGCCGTATTGATTCTGTTGAGTTGTCAATTTCTAACTTGCAATCAAGATGTACAGACTTGGAGAATACAGCGGATGAGTTAGATTGCATAAAACGATCTACGGATGTGGTGATTCGTGGGATACCTATTAAAGAGAATGAAAATATATCGCTTGTTCTCTCTTCTATATGCGAGCGAATCGGACACTCTTTGTCATTATATTCTACTGCTTTTCGAATTAAGCCAAAGCTTATCATTTTTACTTTTAGTTTCATTGAACTCAATTATATTTAGTTTAGTCTTATCTATAATATTAAATTTCATGCCTTCTATTACATTATTCTTATTAATAATTCCTAACCTGTTTTGCCTAACGAAAGACCTCTCACACATAACCTATTTTAAGATTTCTTATAAACATTATGCTGATAAAGATGTATCTTATGTAAAATGTGCTCCGACCGTCCGAACCATGTGTGGGGTTTTAAATAATTCAAATGGATAGTGTCTTTGGTGGTGCGGGTGGAGTAAGAGCTCTTTTGAATATACTATGTAATCAATCGTCGGGTTTTAATGTTTGTAGTCTTAATGCTAGGAGTATTCGTCCGAAGATGGATGAACTCTGTGAGATTTTTTCTGGTTCTAGAATTCATGCGGTGTTGGTTAGCGAATCTTGGCTCCATCCTGGGATACCATCTTCTCTAGTCACTATTCCCGGATACAGAATCTTTAGGAATGATAGATGTGGTAGACAGGGTGGTGGTGTTGCAGTTTATGTGAAGGATTGCTTTAGTTCTCGAATAGTTAAAGCCTCTGTTGCGGGCCCATTGGAATTCCTTTGTGTTGAAGTGTCATATGGTTCTGCAAAGCTTCTATTGTCCTCAGTATATTTTCCACCCAATTGCTACACTACTGAGAATATACTCGAGTTTGAGGAGGTGTTTTGTGATCTCACACACAGATATAAGGACAGTCTTATCGGTGGTGACTTTAATATTAATCTCTTGCAACAGAGCAATGTAACTCGCTCTTTCTTATTTCTTCTGCAGTCTTTACGCTTGACTGTTGTTAACAATCTTCCAACTTATTTTAATACATCAAATCCATTGTTGCTCGATTTACTACTAACCACGGCGAGAAATGCTATTCTATATCACAGTCAAGTTAGCCCTACTTCTATATTTGACCACGAATTTCTATTTATTACTTACAATTTTAATTTTGTTTATAACCAAACCAAAGTAATTTCATACCGGAAGTACTGTAATATGGATCTATCTGTACTCGCCGAGGATTGTGAATCTCTGTCTTGGGAAAGGCTTTATGCTTGCACTTCAGTGGATGATCAAGTTCAAATTCTTAATGATAATATACACTATTTGCATGATCGGCATGCTCCGATTTGTTTCCGCAGAATTAAATATGACGGCTGCCCTTGGTTTACGAATGAGATAAGATCTCTTAATACCAAAATCCGCTCTGCAAAAAAGCGCTTCAATGCGGTGAAGTTTTCTTCCAACCTTCCCTCGAAAAAATTATGGGCTAATCTTAAGAGGTCTGGTATTTTTGGCAGAGATGAGCCTCAATGTGATCTAAATCCTGACTTATTAAACTCTCATTTTGCATCAATAAACTCTGGTATTGTATTTGACTCTCGCTCTTCATCCGACTTTGACGACCAGTTATCGGATAATCGGACTTTTGGTTTCAGATGTATTGATGAGTTTGAGCTTATTGGTGCGATATACTCTATTAAATCATCGGCCACTGGAACTGATGGGATTTCCCCACAGTTTATTAAGATTTTGATGCCTTGGTTAACCAAGCCACTTTTACATGTTTATAATAGCTGCCTCACGTTTTCACAATTTCCGTCACAGTGGAAGGTGGCAGTGGTTTTCCCAGTACCGAAGGTGAAAAGGGCGAAAGATCCTGGCGACTATCGGCCAATTAGTTTGTTGTGTTTCTTAGGTAAAGTACTCGAAAAATTAATGTCACGACAAATAACATATTACTTGGATGAACATAGTCTATTGAGTCCTTTTCAGTCTGGCTTCCGGAAGTTCCATAGTTGTGAGACTGCTCTTATTGACGTCACGACACATATTCGGAAATCCCTCGTAATGAATCACGTATGTATTCTAACGCTACTTGACTTTTCAAAAGCGTTCGACTCAGTTAATCATTCTAACTTGCTCTTGAAGCTGGGATCACAATTCAACTTCATATCTTCCTCTATCGCACTTATTGGTAGTTTCTTATCAGGCCGTCACCAATTTGTCAAAATAGGTAATACTAAATCTGGTGCTTTGCAACTTGTCTGTGGTGTGCCCCAGGGCTCAATCCTTGGCCCACTGCTATTCAGCTTGTACATCAATGATTTGCTCGATTTTGTTGAAAATTGTAATGTACACCTATATGCCGATGATGTACAGCTCTATCTTAGTCGACCTATTGGCCTGTCTGAAGACTGCATCGATCGTATGAACTCAGACTTAGAGAGGGTCTCATTATGGGCTAATTTGAACTGTTTGTTTTTGAATCCTCACAAGTCTCAGTGCATTCGTTTTTATCGAAATGATCTTAGTGGCCTGGATCTCCCTCCCATTACACTTCTTGGTGTCCCAATCTCTTCTTGAAGTGCTGTGATCATATAAGTTATATAATTGGTAAAATATATGGTACCTCTCGTTGCCTTCGGCTTTCGGCTAATCTCCTGACAACAAACACCCGAATGCTTTTGGTTCGATCACTTCTTCTTCCTCATTTCATTAATGGTAGATTGTTGTTCCCTCATTTGGACTCTATTTGTTCAGGAAGGCTAAATGTGGCGTTCAATGATTGTATTAGATTTATCTACGGACTCAGACGTTATGATCACATTTCCTCTTACAGAGACAATTTATTGGGGTGTTCCATCACTGAGTTCCTTCATCGTCGATTACTCATATCTCTTCACAAAATTATTTACTCTGGTAAACCGGCGTACCTTTTCACCCGACTTAGATTTTCAAATTCTCTGCGTCATAATAATTTAATAATTCCTAGATTTCAATATTCAGTTCAAGAAGACTCTTACTTCGTCCGTGCTATTCGCGCATGGAATCGCTTACCAATAAATATCCAGCGCACTGGTTCGGCGGTCACATTTAAGGCACTACTAATGTCACTTAATGATTAACATATATCTTAATTGGTTGATTTAATCTAATTCATTTGGGTTGGTTATGGGTTCGGGTCTTTCAATAGGTTGATCAAGTTATATTATATCTTATCTTATAGGCTGTAAATTTGTAAACTTAATATGTAATCTGTAATTTCTGATTTTCTGAAACTTTCTTTCTCTTACAATTATAAATTATGATTCTCTGCTTAAATAATAGAATAATCCGCATTTTATGAACTACAAAAGAATTTATATTCACTGATTCTTGTGTACAATTTATTTAAATAAAATTGAAAATTGAAATTGAAAATATCTCACGATCTACTACATTCATACCATTAAGTGTTGAGTAAAATAAAGGATTCAAGAGTTTTATCTCAGGGAAATTTTCTGAAAGTTGCGGATTTATAATACTTGTTTCTGAACCTGTGTCGATTAGGGATTTGAATTTTTGGTGACCTATTGTAAGCGTAACTATGGGTAATTTACTTCGCGAGGCTCTATGAAAAAAGTTTCGCTCTGTTGCTGAACATTTTCCACCTCCATTGGTTCAATATTATTACCAGAGTTAAAACGATTATTGCTAGCCAAGTTATTATTATTACGAAATCTATTAGAATTAGATGTTGTACCTCCTGCTTGCTGCGGTCGATATTCCCTAAATTGTCCTAGATTATTACCTAAATTTCTATGTGTCATATTGCTATTATTATTTCTAGGGTAGGCTTGGTTTCGATAAAAATTGTTGCGGTTATTGTTATCATTGTTATAATTATTGCGCTGCCTATTTGTATAACTTCCCCCGTTATTAAATGGTCTGTTCTCTTGCCTATCGTTTTCTCTATTACCGTTCCTAGCGATATTTCTAATTTTTCGGTCGGAAATGTCAATTGCTCTTTCGTCATCAAGAAGTTTTAATTCAGAAAATCTATTATAAATTTCGATTAAAGTACTATTTTTCTTCATATTTCCGCGAACGAGATTATCCATCTTTTCCACAACAATCCCTATAAGGTACCTATCATTATTATCTGGTGAAAAATTTATTGGTTTCTCCTCTTCATCTTCAAATTCATACAATTCGTTCAATTGATAATTCACTGTCCTAATTATTTCAAAAAGTTCTCTTAAATTTCTTACCCTGATATTTCGGCATTCATTTATCAGCTCTGCGTAATCTTTACGTGGGCGAAAATGTAATTTAAGCTCAGATGTTGCTGTTTCCCATGTGAGGTTGCTATCTAGACGTTGTACACATCGTTTTGCCGTTCCCTGGATTTTTTCATTCAAAACAATTCGGATGGCATACTGTTTTAATTCCTCATTATTGCACAGCTCCATTGCATCTTCCACAGATTTTATGAACTCCATCAAGGTGAAATCTTCTGCTCCATTGAAGGGTTTCAGACGACGAAAATGGTTGAGTACTTGGTCCGGTGTTAACTGGAATAAGTTGGCCTGAGCCCTTTGTTGTTGGTTTAATTGTTCCCGCAGTTGAGCAATTTCGGCTTGTTGTTGTTGCACTGATTGCAATAAGATTGCTTTATCTTGTTGGTTCGCCATTTCTTCCTCACTGTCACTATTGTCGGCTATATCTCGATTTGCGTCGAAGGCACTATTTGTTTTGCTTTTCATAAAAAAAAAAATATTCTCGTATTCTCTCGTCACTCTTGCTTTGTTTTATTATTTATTTATTTATTCATATGTCTACCGATAAGATTATCTTACAGACTAGCACATTTATTTTACAAAATACAAAAGTATTAATGAGCATATATATAAGCAAAACCATTGTTCAGTCTACAACTGATTTGTTAGTCTTCAACTAACCTTCTTGATTTACTTTATTTGAATTATTCATCCTAAAATAGAAGTACAGTCCAAAATACTAATGTTGCTTTATATTTACTTAATTTCGTTCAATATTGTACTAAAATCTTTTCTGGCAGTACCATATAGGCACAGCATCTCGTAATGTACATCATTCTCGTTATAACACTCGCTATTGTCACCGTCTCTTGACGCAATAAATTTGTCCAAATTAAATTATCGTTTCGTTGTTTTACTTTTCTTTTTGCACAGAATCAAACTTGAAAAGGCTCAAGTTTTTACATGGTCCTTCGAGCCGGATTATCGGATTATTTATCGTGCAATTTCTTCACAAATAAAAACTCGTAATCAGTGAAGTGCTGTGAGTAGGTTACGGACAAAAACGTGGAAATATAAAAAATTGTTAAACCATTATAAATGGATTAGAATATCGTGCGCGGGGAACAGAACTTAAAATATATATCGCCCAGTGCTATTTTCGATGAGGTAAATCATTTCGATTTATCACACATTGTCGGATTTTATAACCTCGTGCCACCACCCAGCTTGCATTAGACTTCAACTATTTATAAGTATACATTACATAAGCATTGTTTATAATTTATTTCTGATTAAAGGCTTTATACGAGGAGCGAACCTCTATAGTATACAGCATGCCCGACGAAAACAAAGAAGAATTGTTATCTGAATTGCGTTTGCAACGGGGCAGCATTCAAGGCCAGCAGACCAAATTAAAAAATATTGTGATGCAGAAGTTAAAGTCAATGGATGCGGCTGAAATCGAAACTCGTCTAGGCATGCTGGAACGTCATTTAGAAAATTTCAATAAGGTGCAAACTCGCATTGAATGTTTGGATGCAGAAGAACAAAAATCTAATAAAAGGGAAATATTTGGAGAGACATATGTAGACTTAAAGGCAAAACTTCTGCGTGCATTAAACGATACAAAAGGTCGAAGTTCTTTGCCGCATGCTGAGGGTGAATCTACCTTTTTTCAAACCAGGGTTAAAACAAAAACTTTACCAAAATTAAAGCTTACAACTTTTAGCGGAAAATTTACTGATTGGACAGAATTCTATTCAATGTTCAATAACTTAGTGCACAACGATGATGAGTTAACCAATATGGATAAATTTCAACATTTCAGGTCATCTTTGACAGGACCCGCTCTTCTCACAATCAAGTCCTTGGAGGTCAATAATGAAAATTATGATAAGGCTTTGGCACTTTTAAAGAAACGTTTTGATAACAGAAAACTTATATTTCAGGAACATGTTGCAGACATTTTTAATATGATAAGTATCGAAAGAGATTCGCTACAGCAGCTTAGGACTCTCAGTGACACAGTGAATGCGCACTTGCGAGCATTGGAGACATTAGGAGATACGAAGCAACTAGCAGATGCCTTGCTTATACACATAATTCAAAGCAAGCTCGACCCTCATACTAAGGCCAAGTGGGAGGATCAAGCGCCGCATGATGTACTACCAACGTGGGAAGAATTATCAAAATTCATTGAAAGCCGATGCATGTCATTGGAAAGTAGGGAGCAATCCAGAAGATATTCAACAAACAAAACTAGAATATCAGGTACGTTTAATTCCAAATTTAGTAATAAAAGGCACGATCAATTTCGAAATTCTTCATTTATCGCATTAAAAACGGAAAATGTGTGTACTTTTTGCAATTCTACGGGACACATTATTCATCAATGTCAAAAATTCATAGCTCTCGATACCTTCACTCGATTCAATGAAGTCAAACGCCTTAATTTATGCATAAATTGTTTAAGGTCTGGCCATAATGTAAAAAATTGCAAGTCTAGTAGATGTCGTCGCTGTGCATTCAAGCATCATACTCTTCTACATATGGTCTCATCACAAACTCAAGATGATGACACAAATGCACAGATCTTTAACAATCCTTCGCAAACAATTCGTGTCGCGGATAAAAAAATAGAATCAATAACTACTTCACAAGAAGGAACGTCATTAGCATCGACAACACGTGCGGGAATTCAGAAGGCTTCATACAATTACCATATATTATTAGCATCGGCATTGGTGGACATTTCAAACGGTCAAGGGGGTTTTGTTCCTTGTCGGGCCCTTCTCGACTCCGCTTCTCAATTGCATTTCGTAACGGAAAGAGTCGCTCAGCAGTTACGACTACCAAAAACAAAAACTAACATGGCTATCAGCGGCATCGCAGGCGTCAATTCTACGGCTAAATTTTATACCAATCTAACAATTAAATCTCGCCGTTATGAATATACCACTTCGTTTAATGCATTCATTTTACCTGAAATTACTGGACACCAACCAGATAATCTTATAGATATTTCGAAAATTAAAATACCTGATAACATTCTGCAAAACCTGGCGGATCCTCACTTTCACGTACCACAAAAAATTGATTTGCTAATAGGCGCTGACTTATTTTTCGAGCTATTAACTGTGGGTCAAATTCGATTAGGTCCTGGATTACCCACATTACAGAAAACTCTTTTAGGATGGGTTGTATCAGGTGGATTTCCAGTAAACGTATCGAAGGCGTCGTGTTTCACAACAAATGCTGAAGGTATAGCAAGTGAGCAGTTAGATAAGGTTTTAAGTAAATTTTGGGAAGTGGAGAACAACGAAGGCTGTCCGAAATCATTAACTTCAGAAGAAAGAGAGTGTGAAGATAATTTCGTACGTAACTATGAGAGATTACCTTCAGGGCGGTATAGAGTTGCGCTACCACTTCGTGAAGATCCAATTATGCTTAAAAATTCCTTTGATATTGCTTTAAAGCGTTTTTACAATCTGGAGTCAAGGTTAGCAAGATTTCCCGAACAGAATGAAAATTATTCAGGATTTCTTCAAGAGTATCATAATCTGCAGCATATGCATCTTATTACCCTTGATAACTTGCCTCAACGCCATTATTTCATGCCTCATCATTGCGTTTCAAAACCGGAGAGTAGCACTACGAAGCATCGAGTAGTCTTCGATGCAAGTTGCAAGTCTTCTTCAGGGTATTCTCTCAATGACATTCTTATGGTTGGTCCTAAACTCCAGGATGATCTATATAATATACTTCTTCGCTTTCGGACATATCGTTATGCAGTCACAGCGGACATTACAAAAATGTATCGCCAAGTTGAAGTCAACGAGGCAGACAGTTATCTACAGTGTATAATTTGGCGTAAATCTAAGCACGAGCCATTACAATTCTTTCGTTTGAATACTGTAACGTATGGAACCGCATCTGCATCCTTTTTATCAACTCGATGCCTGAAGCAGCTTGCATACGATGAAAAGGAAACATATCCTATTGGTTCAAGGATTCTTCTTTCCGATTTCTACGTTGACGATATGTTAACAGGAGCAGACACTGTCGAAGAAGTCCTCAAATTGCAAAGCGAAATTGGTCAAATGTTAAAAAGGGGAGGTTTCATTCTTCGTAAATGGTGCTCAAATAGTACAGATATCCTTTCTCGAGTGCCAGACGTCGATAGAGAAAGTTTTCTTCATATTGATGGTAATAATATAATCAAAACACTTGGTTTATCCTGGATACCTAAGTCTGATGAGTTCTGTTACACCTTTGTTCTCTCAAATGATACCAATAAACCAATAACAAAGAGAAGCATTCTCTCTAACATTGCTAGAATCTTTGACCCATTAGGGCTTATAACTCCTATTGTGGTCAAGGCGAAAATATTGATGCAGCTATTATGGTCTCTCAATCTCCAGTGGGATGAATCATTACCTCTCGCCTTACATACTGAGTGGACAAACTTTTGCGATGAATTGAAAAATATAAATGAAATTAAATTCCCTCGGCACATTTTCTTCAAACAATCGAAATTGGAGCTTCATGGTTTCGCGGATGCCAGTTCAAAGGCATATGGTGCGTGTATATTTATAAAAAGCATAGACTATACAGGCAATATTTCCACAAATCTGCTCATAGCCAAATCGCGGGTCGCGCCTTTAAAATCGATAACAATACCGCGTCTCGAACTTTGCGCCGCGCTTTTATTAGCTGAACTTATCAAACGTGTCGCATCATACCTCTGCGTGGAAGATAATAAAATATTTTGCTGGACCGATTCGCAAATTGTTTTGGCCTGGATCGAATCTAACGCGAGTAAGTGGACTGTGTTTGTATCTAACAGGGTAATGAAGATACAAGACTTAACCGCCAACTATGAATGGAGCTATGTTCCAACTAAGGAAAACCCCGCCGATATCGTCAGTCGAGGCTGTTCAACATCTGATTTAGTTCATAATAGCTTATGGTTTCATGGCCCTCATTTTCTTCGTGATATTTCGTCTCGGCAATCAGATTTGAACATATGCAGGGAATTGCTTCCAGAACGGCGGCCAAACAAGACTGTCTTAGTCTCTGCAGCTAAAAGTGAGGACCTCATAGGAAAATGTAAATTTCATAATACATTCAATAAACTGCTAAACGTATTCAGCTATATCTTTCGATTTTATAACAACTGCAAGACAATAAAGAGTGGCCGCAATTTCAAGCCACTATCCACAAACGAGATAGATTTCACACTTCGCGCACTCATACGGATGGTACAAAAAACGTGCTTTTCGAAAGAATATCGCCAACTTACAGCAAATCAACAGCTAACGAATGGCGCAATTAAAACTTTAAGCCCATTCTTGGATAAAGAAGGAATTATCAGAGTTGGAGGTAGATTAAAAAACTCTAACCTTAACGTTGATTCACGACATCAATTCTTGCTTCCAAAATCACATGCATTTACAAAATCCTTAATAGCCTATCATCACTATAAAAACTTTCATGCAGGTTGCCAGTCACTACTGGCCATTATTAGAACAAGATTTTGGCCTGTTGGAGGAAAAAATACAGTGAAACAGACAATTCATCGTTGTATAAGATGCTTTCGCTTCCGTCCAAAATCTATGGTTCAGCTAATGGGAGACTTACCCCCGGAACGGGTACAACCTTCACGTGCATTTCATTATACAGGAATTGATTTTTGTGGCCCATTTTATGTCACATCTTTAGTGCGAGGGCGCGCACCCATCAAGGCTTACGTTTGCTTATTTATTTGCTTTAGCACAAAGGCAGTACATCTTGAAGTCGTATCCAGTTTAACCACAGAAGCCTTCCTGGCCGCACTAAGGCGCTTTGTAGCAAGAAGAGGCAAGGTGGCAAAAATATTCTCAGACAATGCAACGAATTTTGTAGGTGCGAACAACCGATTACGTGAGATACGCGCATTTTTTAACTCCAAGGAGAACAGCGACTCACTTCAGCAATGGTGCCGTGAAGATGGAATCGAATGGTGTTTCATACCTCCAAGATCACCTCACTTCGGGGGATTGTGGGAAGCGAGAATAAAGTCAGCGAAACACTTGATTCTTCGCGTCGCATCAAATGCATCCTTCACGTTCGAAGAGCTGGCCACGATTGTCTGCGAAGCTGAAGCTGTTATGAATTCTCGGCCTATCTCGCCAATGTCAAACGATCCTAACGATCTCTCTGCGCTAACGCCCGGACACTTTTTAATTGGAGATTCTTTAAAGGCTCTGCCGGAAGTCCAAATTCATGATGAAAAGCTAACACGTTTGACTAGGTGGCAGCGAATTACTTATATTAAGCAGCATTTCTGGTCCAGGTGGAGCCAGGAATATTTACAGTCTTTACAACAGCGACACAAATGGTCCGACCCAGTACCAAATTTAGCGATTAACACCATGGTTTTGGTAAAGGAGGAGAACATACCACCACTCAAATGGTCTCTAGGAAGAGTCACTGAGGTTTATAAGGGAAAGGATGGTTTCGTTAGGGTAGTGAGTATCAAGACCGCCAGGGGAATTGTGAAGAGAGCTATCAACCGATTATGCCCTCTGCCAATGGAGAAACCAGAGATCTGAAAGTTATCACTTCCAGCGCGGGGAGAATGTTCAGTCTACAACTGATTTGTTAGTCTTCAACTAACCTTCTTGATTTACTTTATTTGAATTATTCATCCTAAAATAGAAGTACAGTCCACAATACTAATGTTGCTTTATATTTACTTAATTTCGTTCAATATTGTACTAAAATCTTTTCTGGCAGTACCATATAGGCACAGCATCTCGTAATGTACATCATTCTCGTTATAACACTCGCTATTGTCACCGTCTCTTGACGCAATAAATTTGTCCAAATTAAATTATCGTTTCGTTGTTTTACTTTTCTTTTTGCACAGAATCAAACTTGAAAAGGCTCAAGTTTTTACAACCATTATTTCTAAATAAAATTTACTTAACGATTATAATTCAAAAATTAAACTAAGCGACTAGCATTCTCATAAAGAGTTGATTTAAATAATTCCCTAGGCATTGTAAAATCAATAAATCCAGAAAATGAATTAAAGAATAAAATACAATTTGAAATAGGTTCATGCATACCATAGTTTGTTCTATGTTGTGGAGCATACAACAAATTTCGTGAGCGAATTGGTCTCTCCGGTGCATAAAAGGAGATTAAAGACAAAAGTTCAGAAGAATTAGTTCTATAAGATAAAATATCTCTTACAAAAGTAGCACAGGTCACTTCACGTCTGAACTGAAGAGTTGATAAACCCAAAAGCAAGCATCTTACACGGTAACGTGGCATATTGTCACGATTATAATTTAATTTATATAAAACAAAACGAGAGAACGACTTTTGTACAGACTCGATACGATTAATGTGAACATCATAAAAGGGGCACCAAATAACAGACGCGTATTCAAGAACAGATCTTACAAGCGAATAATACAGAACTTTAAGTGTGAATATATCGTTAAAATCTTTGGAATTACGCTTTAAGAAACCTAGATTGCGGAATGCTTTAGAAACAATAAGTTCAACATGTGAAGCGAAAGATAGTTTTGGATCAAATATTACTCCTAGATCTTTGACCTCTGAAACTCTAGGAATGAGCATATCATTGATCGTGTAATTAAAGCTAAATATGTCGAATTTTCTGGTGAAACTCATAATTTTGCATTTGGAAACATTTACTTCTAATTTGTTCATGGAGCACCATGTAAATAACCGATTAAGATCAGCTTGAAGTGAGAAGCAATCGTTCAAGGAAACAATTTTTGCATAAAGTTTAAGATCATCAGCAAATATTAAATAATTCGCGAAGTAAAAATTCCTAACTATGTCATTAATGAATAGCAAAAAAAGTAAGGGTCCTAAATGACTGCCTTGAGGAACACCACAAGTAACGGAGATGACTCTAGAAACAAGATTGCCAATTTTCACATATTGCTTACGGTTGCTTAAATAAGATTCAACCCATTTCAAGATAGATGAATGAAAGCCAATACATTGCAATTTACAAACTAGAAGCGGGATATTAACCCTATCGAATGCCTTAGCAATATCAGTATAGATCACATCTACCTGGGCACCTTCTTCAATAGAATTAATCGCGAAATTGGAAAATATTGCCAAATTTGTGGAACAAGACTTACCAGTGCAAAAACCATGCTGTTGGGAGACTATTAACTCCTTTACAATAAAGCTAATTTTAGTATTCACTATAGAATCTAATAATTTTGGAACATTATTCATCACAGAAACTCCACGATAATTCATTATATCATGTTTTAAGCCGGATTTAAAAATTGGTGTAATAAAAGAAATTTTCCAATCATCCAAAAAAACTCCTAACCGAAGGGATAGGTTAAAAATTTCAGTTAAAGGAGATGATAGCGATGTTGCGCAGTGTTTTAAAAACGAGGGACATAGGTAATTCGTATCTTGTTTGTACTTAAATTAAGATTACATAATGCCTGATAGACATCATCATATTCAACCGATAAGGAGCCAATGTCCACCGGAGAGGTGTCTGGCTTTTGACAACAAGTAGTGATGCAGTAATCAGCATGGGTACCATAGACGGTCTGAAAATATTCGGCAAATAGATCATCCAGTTTGTAAATCGTGGGATGCAATACCATTATACTCTAAGACCCTAGGGAAACCTGAGGATTGACGCATATTATTAATATAAGACCAAAAAGCATTGCTGTTGTATTTTATGCTAGATTCAACTGACCACACGTATTGTATGTACAAAAATCTATGTAAGAATTCATATTCTTTCCTCAAACGCTTAAATTTTTCTAAGTTATATGGATCATTAGTAGATTTGTATAGCTTATGCGCCTTGAGTTTAGCATTCTTCAATTTAGAAAGACCTTTATTGAACCACTTAGGGTGCTTATTTGTACGCTTACGTTTGTTAGGAACGAATTTAGATAAACCGTCATGAACCCCTTCCAGAAATTTGCTGTAGGCTTGCTGCAAATCATTATGTATACATAAAAAAGAGCAGTTAATATTAGAAAAGAAAGTATTTAGATTGTCATAGTCAGCACGATTAAAGTTAAATGTAAAACTGGAATGATCATCAAGCTGTCTAGCAAAATCATAGAATGATAAATTTAATTTAATCGCTTTATGATGGAAATCACAAGTAGAGAGGGGAAAGTCAACTACTTCAATTCGATATATTATATCATTGCTTAAAAAGACCAAGTCTAAGAATTTACCAGCATCATTACATACATCATTTACCTGAACTAAATCTAAGCCTATCAGGTTGTCAATTACAAATCGGTCACGTTCAGATATTACATTAATTGGAATTAACATTCCTTCATCATCGTTCAACTTCCATTTAACACTACTTAGGTTAAAATCACCGAGATAACACAGTTGATTATGATTTTGATTCAAGAATAAAGCAGATACATTATTGACGTGATCCTTATAATGATCCAGCGTAGACCCAGGAGGTATATAACTAACACACAAATCCAAGGAGTCATGAGTCAACTGTGATTTAATGATACGTACGCATAATTGATCCAATTCACTGCTTTCATTTAGTAAAGAAATTCGTTCGCTAATAAAGCAAGATCGCACCGCAATCATAACACCTCCGCCTCTTGTCAGACCAGTTGATATATGGCAACGATCCTTTCTGTACACCACATATTCAAATAGATTAAATAATTCACTAGAAAATATAGCATCGGTAAGCCAAGTTTCAGTAATTACAATGATATCGTAATGATTTTCCAAAACAGCCAGGTGAAACTCTCGTAATTTTGTTCTTAAGCCACGAATATTTTGATAATAAATGTTCAAATTATTATTATTATGATTAAATGCATAAGACTTTTACGAGCAAACGGAAGAAGGATAAGATAAATATTCATCACACGAGTAGTGAGAAGAAGAATCCACTTCAATTATTTTATCTGATTCACACTCGCAGTATTTATTTCTGGCAAGTTTTTTGACATTTTTATAAAATTTCACACGTAAACACCTGAAGGCCAAATATCAGAAACGAGTATTTTAGGAATCAAGTACTCAGGTACACCTAATTTGAAAGTTGTAAAACGCAATGAATTAATGTCGGTGTCTTTTTTTACAAGGCGTTTACACTTGAGTAATTCGGGCTTAATATCGGTCTTTGCAGCAACATAATTTATAACACTGTCTTCCGTAGTACTAGGATGAAGACGCGAAATATGCAAATATTTCATGTTGTTGATAACAAGGAGATCAGACCCAGGCGCTGCAGATCCAACAATTTTCTTATTCCTGCGCTTTTTGTTTTGAACTGTGAACCAGTTATTACCGCCAGAATTTATTTCAGCTGAGCAAACATTTGCGTTAGCAGAAGATGACGATAATGCATCATCGTGTACTGCAGATGATGACCTTGCTGCAGTTTGATCAATATTAGGATTACGGTTGGGGTTAGCAGATTTACTCACACCATCCGATGCCACAAATTTAACTGATGGGGCAGCATTCAATGTTGCAGATGAGTTAACGGTCATCCCAACATTGTTGGATGACTCATTATTACGATCATTCACTTGCAATTTTAAAGAAGTTATTTCATTTAGAAATTGCTTTTTTAAAGAATTAATTTCACATGACATAACTGATAATTTGTCGATCAGTGTATCTAGAGACATATTAGCACATCCGGGGCACTTCCAGCAAATGTTAGCACTTGACTCAATCAGCTTAAAAAATGCTTCATCTACTTTGGCACAACGCTTGTGAAAAAAACGAGAACAAAAAACACATTTAACTGTTTTGTCAAATAATTCTTCATCACATTTTCCCCAATGTTTAGCATTCATAATTAATTATAAAAACAACAAAAGAAAAGAAAAAAACTTTTAAATATTTTGAATAGAAGAACAGATTAGAACACGTCCGCACTCTTCCGCAGCTAGAACAGAACAATAACAGAAATAATAACAAGACTTGAGGAAATTACTATTAAACAAGTATAAAGCACTAGTTGAACTGAACACTTGTTAGTTTAATAAAACTCATATAACATTTATTTTTGTTCTTTTGAGTGGAATCCTACCGACTGCGCCACTTACGTATTATCTTTATTTCTTCGGAAATAAAGATGTATTATAACAAAATAAAATAATGAAAAGAAATCAAAAGGAAAATTAATAAAAAAAACACAATCCTTTACTTGAGTAAAGAAATATACTTTTATTTTGTAAATACTTATAAAAAAATTCACGAACAACTCTTCAGAGTGTTTTTCAAATGAATCCGGTCTTAAGACTGAATTTTACTTTATATTTCTACAGTACACTAATTGTCGTCAAAAGTGCTGACAGATCAGCTTTTAAGTTCTCAGGCAGAGGAGTTACTTCAAGTCACGTTGCAAGTACACATGAAATGTGTAATCTTATATGTTTGACAGTTTTAAAGAGTTTTCTAATAAGAGGTGTTATTTTAATTAGCCCGCTATTTCGGTAGATGTCACTTTTGGAGTTGTCATTTTTTAACATTTGACAAGTAGAAACTACGCTATTAATAAAAATGGTACGATACACGATTCAACAACGCATTGAAATTATTAAAATTCACTATAAAAATGGTGAAAATGTGGCAGAGACGGTTCGTAAAACTCGAACATTTTTGGGTCGTCGTGAAGCACCTTGTCGGACCGCAATACAGAAATTGGTAGAAAAAATCGAGCTGTCGGGACAAGTTAGTGATGTGAAGAATAAAACCCGTGCACGTCGCTGAAGAACAGCCTAGAATATTGCTGCTGTAGCCGAAAGGCATTCCACAAACGTCATTACACCGTATTTTGCATAAATATTTGGGTCTTAAGGCTTATAAAGTTCAGTTAACACAAGAACTCAAGCCGGCCGAACATCAACAACGTCGAGTCTTTGCTGATTGGGTCCTTGAAATGCAAGAAAATGATCCGGAATTCCATCGAAAACTCATCTTGAGTGATGAGGCCCATTTCCACCTCGATGGCTTCGTCAACAAGCAAACTTGTCGCATCTGGGGCTCGGAAAACACAAGAGTTATTGTTGAAAAGCCTCTCTATTCTCAACGTGTGACTGTTTGGTGCGGTTTATGGTCCCGCGGGGTCATTGGACCTTACTTTTTCGAAAATGAGGCTGGCAAACAGTTACGGTGAATGGATTGCGCTATCGACAGATGATTAATGATTTTTTATGGCCGGAATTGGATGGTATTGATCTGGACAACGTTTACTTTCAACAAGACGGCGCTACGTGCCATACATGCAACGAAACCATTGATCTTTTACGGGAAAAGTTTCCGGACCTTGTTATCTCTCGATGAGGTGATCACAATTGGCCACCGAGATCTTGTGACTTAACACCTTGCGACTTCTTCCTTTAGGGCCACGTGAAAGAGAAGGTCTACGCCAACAGCCCAGCGTCGATTCAAGACCTCAAAGATGGAATTCGTGAGGCTATCGAGGACATAGGGCAGCCACTTCGCGATTTGGTTATGGAAAATTTCATGAAAAGGATATGGTCCTGTAGGCGTGGTCGTGGTGGTCATTTGGCTGATGTTATTTTCCATTATTAACGGCATACCTTCCTCTTTGTAATAAAATAAAGATCCGATCATTTATCTAAAAAAATGGCATTTTTCATTGAATATCAAAATACACCTCTTATTGGAAAACACTTTACTTTTTGCCAAGGTGAAAAGTCTTGGTTACTGTTTGTACTATTTGCTTCGTTAGCAATGTTTTGTGGGATTTTGTGCTTTGGGGATGTAACTCGCGCGGATGTGTGGGTATGCGCGATCGAGTGTGTGTGTGTGTGTGGTTACGTATGCGGAGGGCGTATATGTAACTGATCTGTACGCCCCCCTTCACATATTGCATATACATACTGTATGTATAAATAACCACATCCTTAATAAACATTACGGTTTAGTGGCGAGACAATTCAATTGTAACGCCAAATTTACTAATAGCAACCAGTCAGTTCTAGATTTAACTAAGAGCTACGCGAGAATTCAGCCACAACCAGAATTAACTAAATATTCTTTAGTTAATACTAGTTCTAACAAAGCGCTCTCGTTAATTCTAGTTTTAACTGTGTTAGAATTTCCTAGTAAAATCGGGTTTTGACGAATTTCGTGTTTTGACTGTAACATATATAAGAAGTTTTATGCGAGTGGTTAAGCTCTTGTGTTTTAACAATGGCATTAGTGTTCTTGATGCCTTATGATGTCCTTAAGATGGTCTCTTTCAATGTCCGTTTCTTTTTCTGGGTCTTTGTCGTGGGCGAATATTAGACTCTGCGTATAAAATTGCTTTTGATTGTGTATGTATATAGCTTAGGACCTATGGTACACTTGAGCGTATTTCGATGGGGCCAGAGAGTATTATTTCCTCCAGACCTGTAAAGTACTTAAGTACTAGTATCAGTACCAGTACCTGTATTTGTACTTGAAAAATGTTAAAGTACCAGTACCGGGACTTGTACTTGAAATGTTTTTAAGTACCAGTACCGGGACTTGTACTTGTACTTAAAATATTTCAAGTCCAGGTACTGTTACTGTACTTGGGATTTTACAGGTCGTCTATCATAACTTGCAGTTTCCTGTCTGTTAGGAAACTGTAGAAAAGTTTTATGAATTAGGCCAAAAGTCCATACACTATCAAATGCTTTCTCAAGGTCCATTGCACGTTACTGTGCACTGTCTCTGCCTTAGGTTACTTGTTACATCATTATGTAGTTTAAGTAATGCGTGATTCGTCGAAAGCCTTTTTTTTTTAATCCCAAAGTGGTAAGCAGGTATAATTTTTTCGTCTTCATCAAATTGGTCAGCTATACTTCTCAAATATTTTGTCGATGTTTGACAGCATCTGCATTGGCCCAAAGTTGCCCACATCATACGAATTTTTATTTTTTTGAATGGGTAGGTACTAGTTTTGCTTCTTTCCAAGATCTTGGAAAATAACTGTTATTTGTACAGTGATTAACAATTATTGTCATATATTCTATAGCTCTAAATGGGAGTTTTTTTTATGAGAATCTAGCCCACAGGATTTTTTATTATTGATTTTGACTTTAATAATTTCCTGAATTTTTTCTGCTTCTCTGTTCATATGTATACAAACTTTATCTTCTATAATTTTTTAGGCAGTTTATTCTTGCCGAGAGTGATCGGTATTCCTGGCTGCTTCTGTTTAATGTTCGATGGAATATTCTCTTGAGTTCACTACACCAGCATTGTTTTGTCCTCATCAGTCTTTTGATGTCATCTGGGATGTTTTTGCATTTTCTTTCTTCGGGGAATATTTTTTTGACGTACCGGTTTTTAAGTGTTGTGTAATTGTTTGTGAAGTGTTCAATCCAAGAGTCTATTTCTATATTATTAATATTCGGTTTATTGGTGGAAGCTCTCGAAAGGCTTCTCATAAATCAGCTTTGAAACCATTCCAGTCTACATTTCAGAAGCCCTCAATTACTCTTGGGCTATATAGTGAAATATATAGGTTAGTCGTTAGTTTAACCAAATAGTAGACTGAAAACGACTCAAGAGTTGTACATTGGCGTAACTAGGTAGTGGCCAAGATGCAGTCTTCCCCCCCCCCCCCTCCTCCAGGAAATTATAAAAATTTCTAGAAGACATTCATCAAGTCATACAATCACATACCTAAGTAAATTGCGTCCGTTCGGATCGGAATCGAAAAGGCTTTAAAAAGTTCTTTTCTTTAAGGAAATCTATTGAAATCTTTTTAAAATTGTTAAAAACTGTTCTGAGATTGCTCTGATTCTACCGAGTTTAGACAAGGGCGTGTGAAAATGTATTCCATAGGAGAAATTATGTGGAACTATTTTGACAGTTTGTGTGGAAATTTTAATTGATAACCTTTGATATCAATGAAATTTGGAAAGTTTCGTAAAACTTTGATTTTTCGGAAAAAAGACGGATTCAATAATAAGGCTGATTATATTTATAAGGAAGAAATATTTAGTGCGCAATTAAAAAATTCAATAAAGCAAGCTTACTCACTTTTTCCTCGATTCTCTGAGATTCTTAAAAAGAATAAGGACCCAAGTTTTGTTTCGATGTATGCGTGTAGTTACTTATAGCGTTTTATTTCATTTTATTTCTTGCTGAAGGCTTCGTATTCATTAAGAATAGGAGGCTATGAATGTGTGCGTGCATTATTTAATTTCAAGTTGAGTAGGTACTAGGACCTGAAGGTACAAAGTTGCGTGAAAAGAAAGTGAATTTAAGAAATTATTATATGCTGCAGAGATATCTCTTTACTTCTTTTGTTTCCCACCTAGAATACGCATCAAGAATGCTCGTGTGCAATGGCACATTAAGTTGAACGGCGCCCTTATAATGCGACAGCAGTATAATAAACCAATAAAGATGCAGGTAGTATTGATTTATGATGTGACTACAACCGGCAGGATAAGGTAAACAATAGAAATGCATCGGGCACGAAAAAAGTCAGGATTAGGAAAACGGACGAAATAATGTATGGGTATATCAAAGACAAGAATTCAGTCGTAGACAGATTGTAAGCAGTATCGTTGAGAAAAGTAAAGAAGTAAAGAATTTAGTGAATAGAATTGTTAAATTGTGAACTTATAGTGGTAATTTTTCAATTTACGAAACAGCAAATAAAACTATTTTTGTGTAATTAAAAAGTGCCCTTATTTTCCAAAAGTACAAAAACATTTAAATAACATTTAACAAAGACTATAAAAATAACTGTTTTAATTCATAAACTTTCCATAAGAATAAAATTTCATTAATTGTGTAAAATAGTTTTAAATTTAACGAATATCTTCGAGCCGGAAATGTGAGTACATATCATATAAAAATTTTGATTTGAATAATATATTACCTACAATAGGAAAGCAGAACCGACCGGAATGAAAAAAATGGGAAAAAATAAAATCTCGAAAACGTAAAATCTTGAACAAACAAAATCTCGGAAACGCAAAATCCCGCAAACACAAAATCTCAAAGAAATCCGGGAAAATTAGGAAAATGCAAAATCCGCGCGTATTTTGAATTTTCAGGATTTTTCAGTATTGCATTTCTTTGGAATTTTATTTATGTGCCCTATTCTGATATACGTCCGAACGGAAAAAGTATAATTCATTAAAATATGTGTAATGATCGCCGCCAAACAAATCCCATCTGGCATGATCATTACGGGCCCTTTTAATTATTTCCAAGGTTAAGAAGCCTTCTTGACGACTCGGCGATAAACCGACAGTGTAGCTACCTACAGCCAAGTACAGGAAAATGTAAGATATCATTTATGATAGGGTAATTAGAAAGGATAGATTCTCGGAATATGAGAAATATTTAACAAGGTCTAATAAATGCCGGCTCCAGGATTATTGTAGAGGTAGGCAGTAGCAATATTAGCATTTGTCAAGGTTAAATGATTTGGGAATTTAAATACAGGAAAAGGGAGAGTTAGTTCGAATATTGTGTTCACAGAGATAGGCGGTAGATCGTATTCGGGCGGGTCGTCAAGTTGTGCATGAAAATTAAAAGAAATTGTGTGTTACCTTTACAAAATTCAAGTGTGGAGTTGAACTCATGTGGTGTTTATATTAAATAGTGATTCGAAATACAATTTTTAGCGTATTAATTCGGTTACTTAAGGTAGTGATCCGGACTACAATTCTGATATATTGATTTAGTGACTTAAAGTAATGATTCCAAGTACAATTTTAGCGTATTAAATCGTTGTCTTAAAGTAAGATCCGGAATACAATTTCGGTATATTGATTCAGTAACTTAAGGTGGTGATTCGGAATATAATTTTTAGCGTATTAATTCGGTTATTTAAAGTAGTGATCTGGAATCCAATTTTGAATATTAATTCAGTGAGTTAAAGTAGTGATTCGGAGTACAATTTTATCGTATTAATTCAGTGACTGTATCAGTTTGCTAAGTGTTTTAGGATTAATTACCATATATACATTATTAAGAGTATATAGTGCGTTATCAAACACAAAGTGCAAGTGTGTTTAAAGAATATATATAAAAAAAAATGTCAGATAAAGAAAATTCTAGTGATAAGGCAGTGATCAGTGGTAATCAAAGTGAGGAGATAAGTCTCCTTAGAAAAGAAATTGAGTCACTTAGACAAGAAAATCGTGAGTTAGTTAAAAGGGCGGAAAGTTCACAGGACTCTAGCGAGCAAGAGAGCGCGTCTACTACGGGAGAAGATATTAGAGCTTGTCCTTCTACGTCCTTTAGAATGGGAATCGGTGAGGTAAAAGAGCTGATTGATGTGTTTGACCCCGCAAGCGAAATGAAGTCTACTCCAGCAGAGTGGGTTAGAAGTGTTGAGGCACTTAAAGAAATATATTGTTGGGACGACAAAACAACATTGTTCTATGCTTCACTTCGCTTACATGGTGCAGCGAAATTTTGGCATCAGAGCAGGCAGGCAGAAATAAAAACATGGAACAGGTTCAAGGTCGATTTGGTAAAAAGTTTCCCAGTGGATCAAGACGACTCAGCGGTAATAATGGAAATAATGACCAGGAAGAGGAAGCGAGAAGAATGCGTTGAAGATTATTTCTATTCAGTGACAGCGCTAGCAAAAAGAATCAAGCTGCCAGAAAGAGCCACGATGGATTATTTAATTTCAGGACTTGGAGATCGGAACCTGATGAACGCCCTTACGGCTGCAAACTGTGAAACATTACCACAGTTATTGACACAAATCAAACGATTTGAGAAAATATATGGACAGGAACAACGACGGGAGACATTAGCAAGACACCAAACAAATGCAGCCAGATACAATTCAAGTCAAGGATCGAAAAAAGAAGAGCGAGTACATCCCTATAAACCAGGAAATTTTGAGAGAGCTAGATTTATGCACAAGGAATTCAAGCAGGGAACTAGCAATTCAACAGGAAATGGTTTCCCCGATCGATTGAGAGAAAGAAACAGAACAGCGTTAGATGCAGAGAGAAGTAAGTCCACTATGCGATGCTACAGGTGCAACGGAATTGGTCATCTAGCAAGGGTATGTACAGTAGATTTTAGAAAAAAACATTGCTATATATGTAAACAGGCAGATCATTTCGCAAAAACTTGTCCAAATGCGAGAAAGAATGTGGGTAAAATCAACGCGAGCTCAAGATTTAAAGAGGATGAATATTATCCTATGATTTTTGTAGATGGTGTCCAGATGACAGCCTTTCTAGATTTAGGGAGTGACGTTACGACGATTACAGTGAAAGCAGCCGAGGAAAATTCATGGAATTGGGAGAATTCTGATACGGTACTGTGTGGGTTTGGAGGAAGCAAATGTCCAGTGTTAGGTAAAATGGAGAAAAATATTCAGATTGGTGAAGTGGAGGGAAAAGTTACTCTCTTAGTTGTACCTAATGAAACACAAACAGTTTCAGTGCTGATTGGTAAAAATTTCTTAGATCGCCCAGGAGTAAAGGTTATTAAAAGTATAGGGAAATTTGAAATTCTTAAAGATAACAACATTAATAAGATAAACTCAGCTTCAAGTAGTGGAATTCCTTTACAAAAAAACGAGATATTGAAAAATATAAACGCCTATGAACAGAAAAAAAAAGTATGGCTACGATTCTAAAGGTTCAAAGGGTTATAGGTACAGAAGAAGTGGAAATTGACAACGAAACTCAAGACATTCAGAAAAACGAATTGCTGAATTTAATAAATGAATTCAGAGAATGTTTCTCTTGCGACACGAAAGAAATTGGCAAGACCAACATAGTGGAAATGCGTATTCAACTTAAAGAAAACAAAGTTGTCAGATATCAGCCTTATAAGGTTCCATATGCTCTAAGGGCAACATTAAAGAAAACTATTGATGAACTTTTGTCCTTGGGAATTATTCGCCATTCATCATCAGAATACGCTAGCCCAGTTATTATCGTTCCAAAAAAAAATGGGGAACAAAGAATGTGTGTAGACTACCGTCGGTTGAACGCTATTACACAAAGAGAACAGTTTCCTGTTCCGAACATCGAGGAAACTCTTAATACCTTATCGAATAAAACAATTTTTACATCATTGGACTTCCGAAGTGGTTATTACCAAGTACCAATCCAAGAAGAGAGTTGTAGATATACTGCCTTTATAACACAGGACGGCCACTACGAGTTTACACGAGTTCCATTCGGCTTAATAAATTCTCCTGCCACGTTTATGAGGTTGATGTCGAAACTTATAGAACCTCTCAAATCTGGTTCAGTTATTGTATACATGGATGATATACTAATTCCAACTGAAAGCATCACCGAAAATATTGAGATACTTCGTCAACTACTCGTTGAAATCCGCAAAGCGGGTTTAACATTAAACTTGGAAAAATGTAAGTTTCTGCAAAGGAAATTAGAGTTTTTAGGCCACGAGATAACGGATGAAGGGATAAAGCCAGGGACTCAGAAGATAGCAGCTGTGGAACATTTCCAACAACCAACTAATCTCAAACAAATAAGACAATTTCTGGGTCTTACCGGATATTTTAGACGCTTTGTGAAAGGTTTCGCAGACATCGCACGTCCACTAAACAAACTACTTAGAAAAGATGTAACCTTTGAATGGGGAAAAGACGAAGAACATGCTTTTCAAAAATTAAAGTCTATATTGGTACAAAGGCCTATTCTGACATTATATGACGTCAATGCTGAACATGAGCTGCATACTGATGCAAGCAGCCATGGGCTGGCTGGAATACTGATGCAAATGGGACGTGATAAGAAATTGCATGCTGTGTCGTATTTTAGTCGAGCAACAACCGCGGCCGAGTCCAAGTACCATAGTTACGAACTAGAGACACTGGCAGTTGTGGAAAGCCTGGAGAGGTTCAAATATTACCTGTTGCAAAAGAAATTCCGGATTGTCACAGACTGCAACTCATTACGAATGACGCAGGAGAAAAAAAATCTCTTGCCAAGGATCGCACGATGGTGGCTAAAAATTCAGGAATTCGACTTCGAGCTCACATTTCGGTCGGGAAAGCAATTAGCACACGTCGATGCTCTCAGCCGTGCTCCTTACGAAGAAGGGAAGGAAGTAGCAACAGTAGCAGAAGTCTTAATCGTCAATATTGGTCAAGAAGAATGGGTGGCAGCTTTACAAATGCAAGATCCTCGACTACAAGAAATAAGGAAGGTACTAGAAGGAGAGCTAAGCAATCACGAAGATAAGGACGGTATCAAGGGAAACTACGTTATGCAATACGGACGACTGTATAAAAAAACCGATAAGGGGAATAAATTTGTAGTACCTACAGGAATAAAATGGCGCATAATGAAATCTATGCATGACGACAGAGGTCATTGCGGAGTGAGTCGAACACTGGAGAATATACGGAAGTATTTTTGGTTTCCAGGCATGAAGCCAGTGGTCACTAAGTACGTGAATAACTGTATCGACTGCTTGTATAATCAACGAGGAGTAGACGAGAGTAGGTATACAATTCATGAGCAAGAAGTATTACCAATACCATTCTACACTGTGCATCTGGATCATCTCGGACCATTTCCTAAGAGTAAGAGCGGAAATCAGCACGTAATCGGATTTGTAGATGCGTTCACAAAGTTCGTTGTATTCAAACCAACTCGGACGACCGCAACTAGAAGCGTACTGAAAACACTTGATGAAATTTCCCAATATTTTGGGTTACCAACACGCATAATTACAGACAGAGGAACTGCATTTTCGTCAAAGGAGTTTGAAAAATATTGCGGGGATAATTCTATTAAGCATACATTAACAGCGGTAAGAACTCCTCGCGCAAACGGCCAGATAGAACGCTATTTTCGAACGCTGAAGACATCTCTGTCTACCATGGCCCAAGACATCAATGGAAGAGACTGGGACAAAAATCTTTCCAAGATACAAATCGCTCTCAATAGTACAAAACATACTACGACTAACAAATCACCACAAGAAATTTTAATGGGCTATACCCCAAGAAATATGATTGATAATAAACTAACGCTCATCCTCAACAACTGGACAGATGCAGATGCAGAGCTATATTCAACTGTTGACTTAAATAAAATCAGAGACGAGGTAAAGGGACGGATCGAGGAGAATAAAACAAAGCAGGCAGTACGGCATAACCAGCAATGTACACCTCCACGACAATACAGGGAAGGAGATCTCGTGTTGCTAAAGCAGGAACCAATAGCTACTGGTCAACCCAGGAAAATTCAACCACGGTTTAGGGGTCCTTATGAAGTGAAGAAAGTTCTAGGAAATGACAGATATATTATAACAGATACCCCAGCTACGCAGATATCTCAAAAGTACTACGAGTCTGTACACTCTGCTGGAACCATTAAACCATGGTGTTCTCTTGTGGACATTTCATTTGACGAAGAAGAAGACGAAAGTAAGGAAGGGGACGAAGAATGTTATGAAAACGAACAATAAAGTTCTTTAACTAAATAAATCATTGGTACCATTAATCTTTGTGGTTGTGATTGGGATACGCACAGGTAAGGGTCTTAATGTACTTAATCTTTGTGGGCCGTGATGGTCGGGGCCTCTCATGGTTATGTAAGTCTTAGTGGTTGAATGGTATTAACCCAGATCCATTGTGACGTCTACCTTATCTTTGTGGGCCTTGATGGTCGTTGTGACGTCTACTTTATCTTTGTGGGCCTTGTTGGTCAGAACCTTTTACGGATATGTAAGTCTTAGTGGTTGAATGGTATTAACCCAGATCCATTGTGACGTCTACTTTATCTTTGTGGGCCTTGATGGTCGTTCTGACGTCTACTTTATCTTTGTGGGCCTTGTTGGTCAGAACCTTTTACGGATATGTAAGCCTCAGTGGTTGCGTAATATTACCCAGATTCAGTGTGACATCAACTTGATCTTTGTGGGCCTTGATGGTCGGAACTTCACACGGTTATGAAAGTGTAAGTGGTGGGAGTTAAAGTCCGCTCCGTAAACTTAAGTGGTGTGGCTAGTTATAATCAGTTGACTTGTTGCATTACAAAAAAAAAAAAAAGAAGGAGTTCACTGTGGTCAGTGAATAGTAGGTTGGCCGAACTGTAATGATCGCCGCCAAACAAATCCCATCTGGCATGATCATTACGGGCCCTTTTAATTATTTCCAAGGTTAAGAAGCCTTCTTGACGACTCGGCGATAAACCGACAGTGTAGCTACCTACAGCCAAGTACAGGAAAATGTAAGATATCATTTATGATAGGGTAATTAGAAAGGATAGATTCTCGGAATATGAGAAATATTTAACAAGGTCTAATAAATGCCGGCTCCAGGATTATTGTAGAGGTAGGCAGTAGCAATATTAGCATTTGTCAAGGTTAAATGATTTGGGAATTTAAATACAGGAAAAGGGAGAGTTAGTTCGAATATTGTGTTCACAGAGATAGGCGGTAGATCGTATTCGGGCGGGTCGTCAAGTTGTGCATGAAAATTAAAAGAAATTGTGTGTTACCTTTACATATGTTTATCTGTTGGGCGGGCAAGCAATGCAGTGAACAATGTTAGCACGTCTGCTGTCTTCTTAAAATTAGGAAGCAATATGAAAAGAAAGACAATAAAAAATATAAAAAAATTATTTCTGAGACATCAGAAGGTCCACAATTTCGTTTCTGAAGGGTATTTCCTATATCATATCTCTATGTTAAAATTTTAGTTTAACGTAAAAGATTGTTTTGTTCTTTGGCGTTTTATTAAGATCAAGTATTTACATCAAATACACCAAGCTATTCTGAAATATTTAATATCTTAAAAAAAATTTCGTGACTTTGTTTTTCGACATTTCGTGTTCTCAGGATTTTGGGTTTTCACGATTTTGTTTTTTCAAGATTTCGTGTTTCGAGATTTTCCGTTTTCGAGACTTTGTGCTTTCGGGATTTCGTTTTTAAAAATTTTTCGTTTTCGAGATTTTATTTTTCAGAATTGTGGTGCTCTGGAAAAAAATATGTAGCCTGTATGAGCTGACTTCAGTGAATTTCATTGATGTCAATTCTACTTTTATATATTAATTTAGCACTTGATAAGTTCCACATATTTTTTATTTCCACTATCTTATGATCGTGACGGTGCGTTTTGCCTTCTAACGACATCACGTTGAAGACTGTCTCTGTTATAATATTAAGTTTTTTAAGTAACTGAAACTGGATATATAAAAGGGCCGTATAATTGCAATCTAATTGATCGTTTAGAATATTTTCATTTAAATGTTTAGCTTGTTTAATATCCAGGATTTCATACTTGTCTTAAGTTTTCCCGCCATCCAGCACATGAAATAATTTCATGTTGTTGATATTCATTTTATGACTTTTGTGTTTTAGGTGTTTTGATATTGTTCAATATGATTCTGTACTTCTAGTTTTGGTCTAGTGCTCATTAAATCTATTTTTCACAGTACGTTTTGTTTTCCATTACCCGGGCAATCTTCACAACTTATCTCACGAACCCCACTTTTTCTATTTTTCAGTTTTTTTATTAATTTATTATTCGGTAAAAGCGCTTTTAGTCTTATTATTAAAAAACGGGCTCTAGGTATATCAAATTTTTTAAATTTTATTTTTATTTCTTTAGAGAAATATAATTATATAATAATATATATAAAGAATTTTCCTCCACATTTTCGAAGATTTTTCTATTAATTTGTGGCCTTTGGACATTGTGTTGTTATTTTTGAATTCTTTATTTTAACTATACAGCTTCATTGGAACCCTTACTGCCAACCATCGAATGAAAAGCTGATAAGTTGATATTCCATGGGCGATCTGAGTGAATTGGGATAACCGTGCTCGTGAACTGGTTTTTGCTATAAATTTCAAATTGAAGTTTACTATTATCAATTTAGATTTTTAAATCCTTAAAATTAGTACTGTTTCCGGCCATCTCTATCGTAAATTGAATAGCGTTCTTCAATTTATTTAAAATTTCTTTTGTAAATCTACTTAATTGTTCAGAGCTGACTGTCCACATACGAAAACTGTCATGTACGTACCGATACCATACTAAGATATGTTTTAATCAATCATTTTTTTATTGGAATGATTTGTTCTTAAAAAAATTCGTCAAATATCCCGCAAAAATCTAATAGATTTTGTTATTGAAGATTTTTTTTCTGGAATGTGAATAATAGTCGATATCTTTCCATAATATGTCTATACATTTTTTTTCATGGAATGGATGGAAATTTCAGTTAAGTGGGAGCAAGGAATTCTTAACCGCACTCAGCAATATCAAAACATCTAAGGCAGATAGGTAATATAATGAGTATCGAAAACAAATAAATTCATGAGCTGGAAAATAAAAAACTAAGCATTAAAATTAAAATATTCCAAACGATTAAATAGATAAAAACTACAACAGCCAGTTGTAGAGCGCAAGTTAAGCGACCTACAACACATAAAAGTCCACACAGCAAATGTCCATAATAAAATATTGCAATATGCTATGCGAAGCATCAACACAAATTTTACTACAAATGAATGAAGCATTCACGGCATGAATGAAATTATAGTAAACAAGCACAAAAGAAAGAAAGCAAAAGAATTTACAATTAAAGCTTGTTTGCATAACAAAGCGGTATAGCCATGCCAGTGAACTCATCACTAAGCAAGCATTGAACATATTGCCTGTAAGAACTTCAAGTATTGCGAAAAGCTTACTCGGCGCTTTCTGTGTGAAACCAATTCCAGGTGATCGATCGGTGAGAACACAATTTTTGCAAGCAATATTGATGAAGTAAGCGATTATTCGATAATATAAAAAAGGCTGTACTATTGGAAATAAACCAGAGTTATTTTATACTCCACTTTGGCATTTTATTCAATAGAGCTCCCTTAGCTCCAACATGGATATCGATCAAGATTCTCATCAGCCATTGGCGATCACAAAAAAGAAGGAAGAAACTTTACATGGCGACCCTGCCCAACTAAACTTGGAGTCGTCGGAGAAGACGAATGAGCAGCTACTCAGCCCATGGAAGGAATTAAAAAAATCTCTAGAGGAGGCGTTGAAAAATCCAACAGCGGGACCACGACCAATAACTTTGGAGGAGTACAGGAAAAGAGGCAAACATTCGGTGGAGCACACTGAGAAGCAGCAACCAACAAAAAAGAGGAGAGCCGGTTTCGAAGCTAAGACAAGGGCGGAGATAAAAAATTATCATCGCTTGCTAGTGATAGCAACAGGGGAACAACGGAATATATTTTTAAAGAAAATAAAAGAGCTTAAAAATAATAGAATAAATTATAGAAAAAATAAAAATAAAAAGTATTAAAAAATAATTAAACAACCAACTTTATAAGCTTTTCTTTTCAATTTGCTATAAGGGAATTTCACTTTCAACCGTTGTATTCTTCATTTCCTATAAGTTTCGAGAAATTTAACCATTTCTTACAGTGTCTTCATTGCGAATCAATTCCCACATCGGTCAAAAAAAAAATATACCATCATGGGGAAAAAGGCTTCTAAAATGCAAACAGAGGAGATACTGATAAATAATAATGCAGGTTCCTCAACTAACAACATAACGCAAGACAATCGGAGTCTATCAGATATAGAGCTAATTCTGCTAGTACTTGCAATTATTGCTTTATGCTTAATAGTATTTTGGAAATTCAAGAAAGTTTTAATAAAACAAGTAAAGAAGCAAGTAGCGGTCGCAGCCGTTTAAAATAGAAAATGAGCTTGAAGGATTTAACAACGAAATTAAAAGACATATTAGAAAACTTCAAGAAAACTCCAAACAGGCAATACACTGCCAGTCACATTCTAAAGAAAGAAACAGAAGTTGAAGAAATAAGGGATAGCTTCATCACAAAATATAAAGAATTAGCAAAAACAAACGAAGAGCAAGCCATCGAATTCAAGAAGAGTTTTGACAAATTGTACAATAGCGTAATTGTAATTTTAAAAAATAAAACAAAAGATACGTTGAATAAAGAAACTGAAGAAATCAATATGCCAAACTTTGACATAGCTACTGCAGTGAAGGTGATACCAGAATTTGCTGGTGATCGTAAAAATCTAGACAACTTTCTAAATCTGGTGCAATTCCTACATGATGATTTATCAGAGGAAGCTCAAAAGAAAAGATTGCTAGATTTTGTTTTGAAAACTCGTCTAACAGCAACAGTAAGGAACAAACTGTGCATATTGCCAACACCTACCAACTTAGAAACGTTCCAAAAGAATCTGCGAGACATATTCAAAACAAACAAAACACCACTTAACATTCACACTGAGTTAGCAAAGATCACTCAATCCAACAGAAGTGTCACAGATTTCGCAACAAAAATTGAAGGTCTACTTGCACAATTGAACACCTTACAAATAACAGAGCAAGGTGAAGCAAATAGGTCATTGATCGTAAAATTAAATGATCAATTAGCACTTAATGCATTTAAAAATGGCCTGCAAGAACAATTAAAGCCAACAGTCTTTGCTGCAAGACCAAAATCGCTAAGCGAAGCTATACAAATAGCAGTAGAAATCGAAACACCAAGACACGAAGCAAATGTATACCAAACCATTAAGTACAATACTCGGAAAAACTTCAATAACAACCATAACGTTTCAAGAGGCAATTATCGCATTAAACCTCAACGGAACAATAATCGATCGTCTAACACACAAACCTATAGACACCACAATAACGGCCAACAGAATGGCAATAGATATCCTAGAAACAACATCCGTCAAAACAGTAGCACATCATATAGGAGGATACAAGTGGCCCAGTCGGGAAACGGACTAGGCCCCGAAGCAGAATCGGGGGACACACAATAAAAATATATAACATAAACAAAATTTTAACCAATTACATATCTGTACCCATAAATCTGTCATTCGGCAATAAAACATTCCTCATTGACACAGGAGCTGACATATCAATCCTGAAAACAAATGAGTTGAAATCAAGAGATGGAATTCAAGAGCATAATAAATGCAAAATCAAAGGTATCACACAGTCAGAATCCAATTCTCTAGGCACAATAAGGGCAAATATAAAGATAAATAATCAAGATATCCAGCAAGAATTCCACATTGTAGATGATACATTTCCTATAATGACTAGTGGAATATTGGGAAGAGACTTTCTCATAAAAAATTCTTGTAAGATAGATTACTATAATTTCACCATTTCATTATTTTTTAATGATACAAAACACACTTTGCCAATGTACACAAAATTACCTAACATAAAAGAAATAAAAGTTCCTGCTAGATCTGAAATAATACAAGTAATAAAAGCCGATATTACTGAAGATAGCGTAGTTTTGAATGAAGAAATTCAAGATGGAATTTATATAGCGAATTCCATCATACCCGCAAAAGGCATCGCTCATGTTAAAATCCTAAACACTTTAGACAAAGAAGTAACTTTATATAATCTCAAACCTAAAACAGAACCACTTCAAAATTATTACATTTTCAATATCAAGCAAGAAAATAAAAATAGATACAGTAAACTTCTAAAAGAATTAAATATTGAAAATCTAGATCAATATGCAACTAACTCTATTTTAGACATTTGTAAAAACTTCTCAGACATCTTCTATTTACCAGGCGACAAACTAACGGTAAATAACTTTTACAATCAAAAAATCTCCACTACTGATAAAAATCCGGTTTATATAAAAAACTACAGACTTCCGCAAACCCAAATTGAGGAAATAAATACTCAGATCGACAGTCTGATTAATGAAGACATAATTGAACCTTCAGTTAGTCCTTATAATTCACCACTATTGATCGTCCCAAAAAAATCAGATAAAGATACTAAAAAATGGCGTCTAGTTGTCGATTTCAGACAATTAAACAAGAAAATTCTAGATGATAAATTTCCATTGACAAGACTTGAAGACGTGCTAGACAAACTCGGAAGAGCTAAATACTTTTCCACACTAGACCTCACGAGTTCTTTTCATCAGATAGAATTAGAAAAGAAATCAAGACCATTAACGGCATTTTCCAGTAACAAGGGACATTATCAATTTAAAAGACTACCTTTTGGCTTAAAAATTTCCACTAATAGTTTTCAACGAATGCTCTCAATAGCTTTGGCCGGATTAGATTCAGAAGCATTTCTTTATGTGGATGATATCATAATTTTTGGATGCAGTTTAAAACATCATAACCAAAATTTAATAAAAACTTTCAATAGACTGAGAAAGTACAATCTAAAATTAAATCCGCAAAAATGTAGATTTTTACAATCAGAAGTTACTTATTTAGGACATTTAATAACAGAAAAAGGTGTCAGGACTGATCCCAAAAAGTTTGACACAGTATTAAACTACCCAACCCCTGCAAATGCGGATGATGCCAGAAGATTTATTGCTTTCTGTAATTACTACAGAAGATTTATTCCAAACTTTGCTCATATGGCAAAACCAATAAATTCATTATCCAAAAAGAATACACCATTCATTTGGACAAATGAATGCCAAGAAGCGTTTTCGGCACTTAAATGCAAACTAGTAAATGCACCAATCTTGAAATATCCAAATTTTAACGAAAAATTCATTATAACTACAGATGCTTCACAATTTGCCCTTGGAGCAGTCTTATCCCAAGGTGAAATCGGCACAGATCTACCAATTTCGTACGCTAGTAGAACATTAACTAAACACGAACTCAATAAACCAATTATTGAAAAAGAACTCCTAGCAATACATTGGGCAATCAATTATTTCAGACCGTACGTATATGGTAAAAAATTCATAGTGGTCACAGACCACAGACCTTTGGTAAGTCTTTTCACTCATAGAAACCCATCTTCCAAGATGACAAGGATAAGGCTTGACTTATCTGACTATGACTTCGAAATTATCTATAAACAAGGAAAAATGAATACTAATGCTGACGCTTTATCGAGAATAAAAATAGATTCTGACATCCTTAAAGCGATGATACCTACATCGAATATAAATATAACAACTAGAGCAATGTCTAAAAATGACAATAAAAATAAGATTAAAGAGAAAGAGACCCAGTACGAATCCCTTACCAACATAAAGACTGATCACCTTTATGCATGGGAATGCATCTCGATTAATGAAGTACGAAGGGTCAAAACATTACGCTTTGAAATCAATAATAGCAGCAAAAATGCTAACAAACAAAATAGCTCTAGAAAAAGAATTATTGAAAGTTTGCCAAAGATAATAATTAATAAAAAGGGAGTAATAATCAAAACCAGTAATAATCCATATCACGACTTAGGTTTGATCTTGGAGACACTGATCTTTGAAATGAAGAAAATGAAAATAGAGTCACTATCGTTAGCGAAAGATGACATCATATTTCAATACATAAATGTCGACAAATTTAAAACAACATTTAATAAGCTGCAGCGCAAGATAAATATGAAAGATAGGCAAACAAATTTAAAGATATTAATATATATTTCTCCCAAAAAAATTACTGATGAAGTAATCAAAAGCAATATAATTAAAGAATTCCACAACTCTCCGCATGGAGGACACTCAGGTGTCAAAAGAACCATTAACAAAATTAAACAGAGGTACATATGGAAAAATTTGAACAAAATGGTTAAAAATTATATAAGTAGATGTGAAAAATGTGCTAAAAACAAGACTCTCAAACATACAAAAGAAAGAATGGTGATAACAGAGACACCATCTACAAGCTTTGAGATTATATCCATAGACACTGTAGGACCACTAAAGATATCAAACGAATACAGATATATATTAACTATACAGTGTGATTTGACAAAATATATCGAAGCCATTCCATTAAAGAATAAAGAAGCAATAACAGTAGCGAAAGCTCTAGTTAAAGATTGCATTTTAAAACATGGTAATTTTAAAACCATAAAAACTGACATGGGAACAGAATTCGTCAATGAGGTATTCACTAACATATGTAAATATTTAAAAATAAAACATGTAACATCAACACCATACCATCACCAGACTTTAGGCTCAATAGAACGAAATCATAGAGTATTAAATGAATATCTCTTATCATTCACCACAGACTACAACTGGGATGAATGGATTCCGTATTATACCTTCTGTTATAATACAACACCTCATTCTGATACGGGTTACTCCCCATTCGAATTAGTTTTTGGGAAATTATCAAGTCTATTCAATAATGTCGAACATAACGACAACAGCCCAATATACAATTACGAGGACTATGCTAACGAGCTTAAATTTCGTTTAAACAAAGCACACGAGAAAGCTAGAAATTCTCTAATCATAGCAAAAACGAACAGAAAAGAAAAATCTGATAGAACATTAAATGTAATAGATTTAGAAATAGGTAGTTATGTACTACTACATAAGAACGATAGAAGAAAACATGAATGTCCATATAGAGGACCATATAAGATAAAAAACATAGAAGGCGTAAATGTATACCTAGAAATAGATAATAAAATAAAGAAGGTACATAAGAATAGATTAAAGCAAATAGATTATGAAGCTAAGTAAAATAACAATATAAATATGAAATGCAAACTAAAATAATCATTCATAATTAATCATTTTATTAACACTTTTGTTTTGTCAACATATGGATTAGACAATTACGTAAAATATATTACATATAAAAAAATATATAATATAATATGATAATATATAAATACTTAAACTTAATTTTGCTAATAGGAAACCTTAAATAATGGCTAAGATTTAATAATTTCAATTTACCAATTAAATACAAAAGAACATTAAGTTAGACAAATGAATAATTTATATTAAATGTATGAAAGAATGTATGAATGAAAATAAGTAACTATAGACATTATCTTAAATCATACTTTTAAGACTTAATGTAAACGTTTACTTCACTCAATATGGCCACACAAAAAAAAAATTTTTTTTTAGTCTCACGCAAAAAATTTTTTTTTCCTCTTTACGGTGAGGATGTAGAGCGCAAGTTAAGCGACCTACAACACATAAAAGTCCACACAGCAAATGTCCATAATAAAATATTGCAATATGCTATGCGAAGCATCAACACAAATTTTACTACAAATGAATGAAGCATTCACGGCATGAATGAAATTATAGTAAACAAGCACAAAAGAAAGAAAGCAAAAGAATTTACAATTAAAGCTTGTTTGCATAACAAAGCGGTATAGCCATGCCAGTGAACTCATCACTAAGCAAGCATTGAACATATTGCCTGTAAGAACTTCAAGTATTGCGAAAAGCTTACTCGGCGCTTTCTGTGTGAAACCAATTCCAGGTGATCGATCGGTGAGAACACAATTTTTGCAAGCAATATTGATGAAGTAAGCGATTATTCGATAATATAAAAAAGGCTGTACTATTGGAAATAAACCAGAGTTATTTTATACTCCACTTTGGCATTTTATTCAATAGAGCTCCCTTAGCTCCAACATGGATATCGATCAAGATTCTCATCAGCCATTGGCGATCACAAAAAAGAAGGAAGAAACTTTACAAGTTACTTTAAGAACTCAATATTATAACAGCGATAGTCTTGCACGTTAGTATTAATAAAAAAAATTCGAAACTTATGAAGTATTTAATTAATAAAAAGATGACTTCAATATTGCAAAGAGTCCCGTTATTTGTTATTGTCATATTCAATTGTTTTTTTAATTAAATGGATTATAAAAATATCTTAAATATGTTTTAATTTTTTAGATTAAAAGATGAAGAAATTCAAAGACATCAGTACTTTTTTTAAAAGTGCAAAAATTCGTCCTGAATAAAAAACTAAAAATGTTGAAATAACCAGCAGGAAGATGATAAATACCAGTGTACAACCAGCGGCATTACCATCAACATCATCAGCAGAGGTAGTTTGCACAGGTGAAGAAATTGAGACCAAGCCTACTAAAGAACGACAACACTTAGGCCTCACTACCCAACCCTATTCGTCACCAACAACTTCAGCAGTGGGCACGGTTGTTTCAGATGAAGAAGTTGTGACCAAGACTCGTGAGGGAAAAAGAGAGCTAGATCTTGGCTCGCTTGAGACCGGTCCATTGCGCCCTCGAACAATTTTCCAAAAAGTAAATTTGGAGATAGACAGCGATCGTTTTCGCCAAAATACTACGACACATATAGATGGCTTGAATATAGCTTAAAAGAAGACACAATTTATTGCTTCGTGTGGAGGCAGTTCTCCAAAGACACTGTGCGGGAGCAAAGTGAAAAATTTGTTAGCAGCGGATTTAATAATTGGAAAAAAATTAAAAAGGCGCTACAAAAACACGAACAATCATCTCTTCATATTCAATGCACTCAAATGTTTTTAACGTACAAACAATCTGCTGTATCTGGGAGTGTACGTGAAAAACTTCTAATGCAGCATACAGAGGAGGTAGTGCAGAATAGAGACGAGTTAATGAAGCTTATAGATATTATATTATGTCTAATACGTCAGGGCTTACCTTTGAGGGGACACCGCCAGGACCAGACTTCTAAAAATAGGGGAAATTTTTTGGAAATTAGTGAACTCTTTGCAAAATACGATGAAAATTTTTCAAACCATTTGGAACGACATACGAGTTATTGCAGCCCCAAATTCAAAATGAAATTATTGACAACATAGCCGAGCTCACTCTGCAGGAAATAGTAAAAGAGGTGAGAGAATGTGGAATTTTTTCCTTAATGGTGGATGAAGCCAGGTGTTTTAAAGAAGAGCAATTATCGGCCACCATTAGGTATGTCAAGGATCTTGATGTTGAAGAAAGATTTATGGGTTTCGTAAATTGCTCCACCTCCAGAGATGCTGAGGGACTGTCAAAACTAATTCTAAACTTTATAGAAAAGTGCACGTTGGCGGATATTCCAATAATCGCACAATCCTATGATGGAGCCAGAGTAATGTCAGAGAAACATCGCGGACTCCAAGCAATTATAAAAGAAACCCACCCTCAAGCAATCTATATCCACTGTTTAGTACATAGGCTAAACTTAGTTGTTGTCTATTCATGTGTTAAAGTTTCATCAGCAACAACATTTTTTAACACCCTTGAAGCTTTATACATCCATTTCTCCCAGCCGGGTAATCATGTGCATCTTATGAATGTTCATAACACCCTTGGTATCAAGACTGGCTGTGAAATGGGAAGCTTGAGTAATACAAGATGGAGCTGTCGTCATCAAAATTGCAAAGCTGTATTATCAAATTATGATGCAATTAAAACAGCTTTGGAAGAAGAAATCAGCCAGGCTCAAGACAAGAACTGTGTGGAAGCACTTGGTATACTGATATGCATCACGAAACCAAATTTTGTTGTTTGTTTATTTGTGTTTGAGTCAGTATTATCAATAGTGAATGTACTGAGTAAATACTTCCAAAGCAAAGATGCCACTCTTGGGCGAGAGAGTGACATAATAACGGGCACTATTACTATTTTTGCGGAGAGTAGAAACCAATTCGATGGTCTTTGGGAAGAAATCGAGAAATTCTCAGAAAAATATGAAATTTGTCTAGAACCTACTCGAGTCTCGAAAAGGAGAAGAGAACCGGAGAGAGCAAAAGACTTCGTGATAGAGTCAACTTTAGGTAAGAGTAATTTAGTGGACTTGCCATCAGATACATGGCCTTCCGAATATTGGAAGATAAATATTTACAACCAAGTGATGGACAACATTATCACTAACTTCAGAAATAGGTTTGACAATCTACCTTTGGCACAGTCAGTTGACTCATTGATAAAGTTGGACCTGAAAAATGGAGAGGCTTTCGTAGAAAATTATAAAAATGTTTTCAATATAGACATTTCCACTAGGGCATGGTTGATTAATCGATTTTAGAGAAAAACGATTAACGATTAATTGTTCAGTTTTTGAGTCGATTAATCGATAATTTATTAATTTTATTTTTTGAGGTATTTTAAGTAAATATTAACTACTGCATTTAAAAAAAATAAAAGTGTATTTCAATTCAAATTAAATTCAATATAGAAAACAATAAAATATACATTATAAAATATTTAGTTTGGTTTTTTTCTTTTAATAAATGTGCACGTAGGAAGCACAGTTTATCCAACGTATCATCGTTCAGGGATGTCCGGAGCTTCGTAACGAATAACCCTGCAGCGCTAGAACTTCTTTCCGCCTCTACTGATGATGGCGGCACGCTCAACAATCCATTATAAATTTTTTGAAGTAAATCAGTCCTTATTTTACTGTGTTCGTAAACCATCATTTCCCTTTTTATATCTGGTAAACTATAAGTGAATGGAGTTGTCGAATTGATTATAGGATTTTTTCTAGTTAAGAATTCCTGTAACTCATCTGCTTTTGAATATTTTGCTCGTTTTTCAGATACAACTTCTATTGTATCGTTTTCATCTTCGCAATCAGCATCGGATTCAGACGGATTTTCTGCGAGCAGTAACAGTAATCTATTTGCAAAATCTATAGCGGTATTAGCGAGCTCGTTTTTGGTTAGCTTTTTAAAAACAAAGTTTTCCTCAGACATACATTCCAAATATTTTATTGGGTCATCCAAATACAACAGTAATCCTTCTAGATTTGGGTTCCTTCTCTCATTAATTCTGGTATTTAATGAAGTGTAAAACTTTTGTGCTAGAACACTTGAGTGGGACTGCACTTTTAATTTTGTCAACAGAAATTGAAAAATTTTCGTAGCTTGCATTAAGTTGCAATCTTTCCTGCCCAGGGCCAAGGAGCTTACTTCAATTATTTCCAATGATTCGACAACATCCGAAATTATATTTACTTCATTATTGGAAGGGAAAGTTTGAGCAACAGACAAATCCTGTAAAACTGTTTTTATGACGTCTTTCATTTCCAGGAACCGTTTAAGCATAGCCAGCAACGAATTCCATCTTGTGGAGGTATCAATTATCAAATTTAACTCTTTACCAATTTTAGTTTTGCAGGCTTTTTGTAGCACATCATTTTTAACAGGAGATTTGCGAAACATTCGAGCTATTTTTCTTACTTTTTGAATAACCGTTGAAAAATTTTCAGCTATGGCGTAGTTTATGTGTTCTGGAGGATTTTCTTCCATCCAAAATTGAAGTTCACTTTCTGTTTCACTTTCATTTGAATCGGAATCATATTCTTCCCCTTTCCCATCCCCAGTTCTTTCATTTACCAATTGGCTTTCCTCATCTATTTCTTCAAACGTAGTTGATTTTTTTTTTGTAGAGAACGTCAACAACTCCCAAATGCATTCCGTGACTGTGGCAAACTTGATGGTAAATACCCATCAAACGACCCATCTTCTTCATTACAGAAGCGCCATCTGTCACAACTGCCACTATATGCTTTTTTAGAAGAATATCGAATTGACTTAATTTTTTTTTCTACGATTTCAACTGCTTTGGAAGCTGGCATTGAGTCCTTTATTCTTATCATGCCAAGCCCAAAAACATCCTTATCCTTAGTGTGAATATTAAGACACATATATCGACGATTGCGTTTTGATGTCCACTCATCTAAAGATAAAGAAAATCGTTCCGAAGCTTCGATCATCAATTTAAGTTTGTTTTTGAGAGCTTGTTGAAGTGTTTCTGCATATTCAACTACCAATGCTTTGATTTCTTTTTCTGTTAAAGGTATACATAAACCTTGGGCTTTCCATCCATTCTTGATTTCTTCACTATTTGCCAGTGTAGAAAACGGTATGCGATCTAATGCAGTTAGTTCAGCAAGTACGTATGCTGGGGATGATGCAGATTGTTTGGTAAAAAACGAAGTAATTTTAGATGGTATATTTATGTAAATTAATCTAACGATACACTTTTATTTTAACCACTTTTCTAATGTTTACAAAAAGAAAACCAACGTAATACTGAACTGCTGTAAATTAGAAAAGTAATGTAAATTGCAAAAAAAAAAAAAAAAAATTATGCATATTCCAAAGCCAAAGGCTACTGTGATAAATTTCTATTCCCAGAATATTTTCAACGGTTTTTTTAAATGAAATTCGCAGAAAATAAAACAAAAAGAAACAACGGAAAACGACAAAAAAAACGAATTTTGCAGAAAATAAAACAAAAAGAAACAACGGAAAACGACAAAAAAAACGAAATTCGCAGAAAATAAAACAAAAAACGATTAATCAATTAAGCTAGAAATTTGTTCGATTAATTGGCATTCATGAGTTTTTCGATTAATCCATTAATCGATTAATCGAACCATGCCCTAATTTCCACCTTACAGGCTGAAACAAAAATAATAAAAAACATGTTCCAAAACAGGAATATTGTAATAAATTTGGAAACACTCAAAACAGAAATTATTAAAGACTTCTGCCCAAATTTATACAAGTTGCTGCAAGTAGCTCTTGGTCTTCCTGTGAGCTCGGCCGGTTGTGAACCGAGCTTTCCGCTATGCGTCGAGTTAAAACTTGGTTAAGGGCAACTATGCTTCAGGAGAGGTTTTCGAATATGGCACACCTAAACATTGAAAACCAAATAATTAAAAGCAAGGTAACAGCACAACAAGTGCTAAATAAGTTTGCTGAAAAAAATCGTAAATTAAAGTTTATATAGACTTTAATTATAGGTTACTGTTTATTATTGCTTAAATAAAAACGTAAATAATTGTTCTAAAATGTGTATCTAACTTTATTTTTTGAAACGCATGCAGATGGTATAAATACTGGGCATTAGGCAGGGCGTCACTGTCATATAAGTTTCGTGTATTTAACTTGAGGAGGCTGATTTATTTTCGTAATACTTCAGAGAAGGGAAGTAGAAAACAAAAGTCTCTGTTAATTAAACGACACTACTTTCTTATCTTTTTCTTTTAAAATCCGGGAAATTTTATTTTATTTTTCAAATAAACACGATTTCGAAAAATAATTTAAAACGCGTTGGATGTTTGGAGTGGACTGTACGGAATATATGTGTGTCTCTTGGCTTCATTGGAATTAAGGAAAAGAATGCACTTTCACTCAATTCGTCAATTACATTGTGTACTAAACTATTTTCACAATAGTTTGAATGTCCGACTAACCTGAAATTAACAAATAGAAAGGAATCAAGTCTTATTTCATAAATATTCGTCACAAATGGTCTCGATTTTATTGCTTATCGCCCGATCGCCGAATCTTGACTGACTAGCTATTGAATGCTAATGACTTATACTAATACTAACTGATAAACAATGTACCATGTTATGTTTCCGGGTGCTCAATAACATTCAACGAACATTTTTATAAAGAATGGGAAACAATTGAAAATTGTTCGTTCTTCCTTTGGCCTCTACCATCGAAACCTCGACAAAGACTTCCCTATCTCAAAAGCTTTTGTTATTAAAATACACATACGTACCTGTATTTGCAGTGGATTAAAAGCTCTAAACTAGTCTTTTTGCTTTCTTGTATGCGGAGATTTTACGTAGGAAGACTATGTAGATAATAAAATAGTAGTGACGCGATCTCTGCGATTTGTAAAGTGAGAATTATTTTATGAAGTTTTTGTGTGTAGAATTACTTTAGCAAAAATTATGTTTTAGAATTTAGCTTATGTTTCTTGCGGGTTCTGTAACTTCTCTCGGAAACGTTATGGTTTTTTCAATCTATGCAATTTAATTGGCTGTTATACTTCGCCAACAAAATGTTTGTTTAAGCCTATGTACGAAAGTTGGGGGGACCCGGCCCCCCCCAGCCAAAAATTCTATTTACGCCAATGGGGTTGTACATGAATAGGAATTAAATAGTGTTCTGAAATGTGCTTCAGTGGTCAGAAAAAATCTAGAATCGACACCCATTGTGGGAAGGTGGGGCTCCTATTGAAATTATATCCAGATTGATTGATGATCCCGTTTCTATGATCCAGTTATGCAGTCGTCTGCCCATATTGTTTGTTCTACTGTCTCCCCAAATAATATGCCTTGCGTTCCAGTCTCCTCCAATTATAATTGAGTCGAAATTTTCTCCAATGGTCTTTATTTTGTTGAGAGCATCTATAAAGGCATGAATATGTTCTTTATGGAGTTATTTATAATTATTTTAATACCTATTAAAATTAGAGGAATTGTAGTATTTTCCATGGGGATGTGCCGGTATTTAATATTATTTTTTATAAAAATGGCTACATCTTGGCCTTTGTCTACTCTTAGATTATTATATTGAGGAACGTTTATCCTATGTCTTTCATTGAATCTCGTTTCTGATATCACTGCTATTTCTGGTTTGTGTTGTTTGATTATATTTAGTACATAATTCTATTCTACGGGTGTTATTAATTAGAGGTTGAGCGCTCAGTTCTATTATTGTTATAAAACCGTTAGACATTGTGACGTGTGTTTAATATAAATAATAGCATATTTTTGAGATATTGAAATATATTTTGATATAGAATCCATAAAAACATTAAGTTTTATTATTAAATAGTTCCTGCAGTGGTACACTAAATAGTTCGTTGGCCAGATTATGAAACTCTTGTATTTTTGACGTGTCATTTTTTTCACCCATGGGTGAATAAGAGTTGTTGTCGAAGTCATTCGAAGAGTTTAGTAGAGTATCGTTATAACTAAACCCCTTTTTGATTGAAGAGTATTGCGCTTTACTAGAAAACTGATTTTCTGTGTAGCTTTTTTTACCTTTGTTCATTCTTTCTTCCCTAGTAATTTGCAGGATGCCTTCTTGACCACAATTTACACAGGCCGGGGTTACTTCTGTCTCCTTGTCTAGATGACACATTTGTATTCTATGAACCAGTTCAAAGCTATATGGCCAAATTGTATCGGTCCTCTGTCCTTTACAGCTTCCCATGTGACAGGTCTTAGAAGCCATGTAGTTTTTATTAGTTCTGAGATTTGTTCTCCTGAATTTAGTTGAATATGAGGAAACTATCTATTTGATATTTTTCTTTTTTTGACTTTGTTGTTTGAAATCTGGCATTTTTCATAGGTGTTATATAAGGGAAAGTAGATTTGAAAGTAATTTGAGAAAAATTTGTTGATCCTGGGAATTCGCAGGATAAATTTTGGTATTTAGTTTGTTATTATCTATAAATTGGTATAATAGTTTACCATTAATATTTTTAACTATGATTGGGGGAATTTTAATTGGTTTGCCTGAAAGTGTACTCCCTTCTCCTACAACCTTTACATTTTCATTATCTTTATTTAGAATTACAGAATTTGAATTATTATTATTATTTAGAGCATTCGAATTTTCTTTAACGATATTTACCTGGTCTATTTCCATATTATTTTTATCTAAACTATTTAAAACCTCAAATCTGTTATCGCTTATCGACATTTCCATATCTGCACGTTGTTTCCTCTTGTTGTCTCCATTTTGAGTACTAGAAGATGATTTGCGCTTATGATATTTAAGAGCTTGCCATTTATACTCTATCACGTTGAGTCATCACTTTGTGTGTATGGTATGGTGTCGCTAACGAAATATTAATCTTTTTTGCATATTTGATATAAGCCGTCGTTCTTTTCTCACTTTAATAATTCTTTCATTTTTGTCTTTTTCTTTGTTTTTGCTACCAAGGTTAGGTGTACCCTGTCGGGCAACCTCTCCTGTTTCGCTCTGGTTTACCCACTTTATCACCTATATTAGTTCGGTACAAAATTTCACAAAGTATTATAGTTACTTGGTTGAATTTATTTATTTTATTATTATTTTCACTCCGTATGTTAAAAAGACGTTCACTCACAGCAATTGTCGAAACCTACCTGTGCTCTGGTCTGTGGCTCAACCAAAGACTTTTGCTTTATCAAGTGATCTCCTTAAATAGTTCCCAGAGAATTAAGTGACAGTCCTCTTCACATTGACAGAGATTCAAGAGCGGATGGTTATATTATCAGGTATACACAGTGATCCGTATAAAACTTTCAGGTAGTTGTCATAAAATCGTAAAGTGCCGACGGGTTTTCGTCTTAACGAGGGCTGGAGGTAAAAAATTGTTATTTGCCGACGGGTTTATGGACAATAATTATTATGTTATTGTTCCGTACTCCTGCCGTGAATTTTATGGGTTTAAATAGATGTACTTAAGTGCAAACACAAACTTAGTGAAGGTGTTTAAAAAAAAAAATGAGAAAGGACTCAAATAAAGGGGAAAAATTATCTCAAGTGCGAGGAAATAAAAAGACAAAACTTAATAAAGACAAAGTGGAACGAAAAGTGATAGTGAGAAGGAATCAAAAACGTGTCAAAGCGGAAGAAAAGTGTGAAGATTGGCGGAAGATGTCAGTGTTACAGGATAACTTAGGCTTGAATGAGAATGTTAGTTTCGACATGGAACTTAAAATCCTCTCAAGGGATTTCGTACGTCGATTCAGACAGACATGTGACGCGAAAGAACTATCCGAAGATGAACTTACAAGGACTATCGAGAATACTATTCTCAATGAATTGAAAGTTTATAGAGACCCTCAACCGACCAAATATACCGAGGAAAATGAGACAGTGGAGTTCATGGATGCTGAAGGTCTTGACGATGGAGACCTCCAGAAAGACGAATTAGGCACATCTACATTGACTGGAAGCGGGGCATCATCTGACGAAAGCTACAAAGTAGTTGATAACAAAAGACGTCCGCGTTCTCAGCTGACAGGAAATTCCGACAAAAAGGGTAAGCAGCATAGCAAGGAAAAGCCGAAGCAGCACGAGGTACTAGAGGAAAACTATTACAGGCTTATTCAGCAGTCGGAGAAACCAGAAATTAGCAGGGAGGCAGCACAAACACCACTAGAAAAGAAAACTCCGAGGCCACCACCGATAATATGCTACAATTTAAATGTGGCTCACTTCTATGAGAAGTTGGAGAAGCTCCCATCACGACCAAAATTCTTTCTTAAGAATAATAACCGATCGAAGAGCACGATCAAAGCAGCCACCGAAGAAGATCGACGGACCCTGTTTGACATTGTGAAGGCAATCAAGATTGATTGCTTCACATTTACACCAAAGGACAACAGGAAGCTATCCCTAGTTTTAAAGGGAGTATACAGTGGAGTTTCGACACAAAGGTAGTAGTTGAAGCTCTGGAAAAGGAGCTGCCAGGCATCAAGGTGGCTAAAGTCTCCCATCTCGTCACACCCCATACCAAGAAGACCGGACCGATAGATGCATATGTAGTAAACTTCGAGCCGGATACAGATGTCAGCCGGGTTGTCTCGGTTAATAGAATTCTTCATCAATCCATCTACTGGGAGCGTTTCAAAAGCAATGGTATCTCACAGTGTAAAAATTTGCAAAAATATGGGCATGTGGCCAGTAATTGCGGCACAGCATACCGCTGTGTGAAGTGTAACGGCAGACATGGACCAGGAGCCTGCACAAGGGATGCAAATCAGGGAAAACCTTATTGCACAAACTGCAAGCAGGAAGGACATCCGGCAATTTATAGAGGCTGCCCCAAGTATAAGGAACTCATCGACAAGAAAAAAGCAGCAGTGCAGACGAAGAAGCAGAGAGAAGAGTTCATCCAGGAGTCAGCACGGAACTATGTACAGCCCGGTAAGTCTTTTGCCCAAATTCTTTCAACTAATATTTCAGGTGCGCACAAGGGGAGCAAGGCCCAGGAAGCTGCCAAACCCCAGGCTACAGCCAAGCCAAAACCCTTCACAGCCAATGCCTTAGGAGCAGACGCGCTCTGCAATCAAGAGGCTAAGTCTCTCTTTGGGTGTGACCTTTTCGGCCTTATGGCCAAAATCAATGCTTTTCTACCTAGCTATAGGAAGCTGACCTCCATTCCGGAGAAACAAAGTGCTTATCTGCAATTCGCGTTTTCGTTATGCGGAGGCAGAAATTAAGCGAATTGAAGGCGATTGCCCTCAATGTCAACTCTCTTGTTTCTCACGGGAAACGAGTCTCCCTAAATCTCTTTCTGGAGAAACATCGTCCTCATTTCATGTTTCTTTCAGAGACAAATTTAAAAGCAAGGCACAGAGTGTCTTTGGAAAAATATTCTCTACTCAGGAATGACGCAGGTGAGGGTAAGCGGGGCACCGCTATCCTCATTAAGAAAAATCTCCACTTCGAGCCCACCCAAATCAACTTCACTAACTTCGAGAGTACATCTCTGAAAATAAATCTTGATTCAGGCGAAACTCTTCTTCTGGTTTCGCTGTATATTCCGTGCCATACCCCAGCCCAACGAGTACGTAGCGATCTGAATGTGTTAAACGCCTTTTCCAAACAATTCACATATATGCTTGTTGGAGGCGACTTTAACGATAAACATAGCCTGTGGAAAGATCCCTCGACCAACTTAGTAGGAACAACCATGGCTAAATGGTTAGAAGATAATCTCCACAACCACAACTTCGTCACTGTCTCCCAGTATATTCCAACCTTTCCCAGAGGTAACTCCTTTCTAGACTTCTTCCTCGTATCTGACAATCTCGTAAACATTCTCCCCCAAATCAAAAATTTTACCTGCCAAGCCCATACCTCTGATTCTGACCATTTGGCTGTTGAACTAAAAATTGCTCTGCAGAAGGAATTTTCTGCGAGCACACTTATTGCTCCAGCAATGTCGTCCCTAACCAATGTTGACTGACCACAGTTTCAGGATAGACTGAATGGCCTACTCCCCAATTTCTTACCAGATCAGCATAGAAATCTATGTAATACAGAAATAGACTTCTTTGTTGAGTTGCTGACGACTTCTATTCAGGACAACATAGCGTTTTTCTCCACTACGCACCAGCCAAATAACTACAGGTATGAAAACCTTCCTCCCAGAATTCAAGAGCTGTACAAATACAGACAAAAGCTCAAGAGAACTCTGAACAGAATTTACCGGCGAAATCTGAATACCCAGAACCCGGAATATTCATCCTTACTCTCTCAAATTAGGTGTCTGTCGACAATCATTGACGAGCAAACCCGTAACTTCGTCGATGAACAATTTCGCGAGAGGTTGAAAACTATAAAGCCGGGTCCGCGAGCTTTTAACGAAATCAACAAAGTATGTAGCAGAAAAGCCCAAGTCCCAGAAAAACTGCTCGATGGCAACAACTGCTTAAATTCTCCTGAGGAGAAAAGCAGCGCCTTCGCTAACTACTTTGAAACAACCTTCAAAAGCTCCCCTCCAACTCATCTCCCTAACTTTCATAGGCAAGTCCTAACTGAAGTGGAGAATTTTGAGGCACAAAACACCGCACCGGTGCAAGAATTTAGCCTTGAAAACCCAGCTGGAAATCCAAATGACCAGCAAATATTCACTAGCCCGCTTCATCCAGCCGCCCTTATTCGATCACTCAACAATAAAAAATCGAGTGGCCCAGATGGTATACCGAACTTCATAATCCGGAAGTTACCCCCGTTGGCAATCGAAATACTAACAATAATTTTCAACAATTGTATAAACAATTGTTACTTCCCCAATAGCTGGAAAGTGTCAAAGATAATACCAATTCCGAAGAAGGCATCTTCTAAAAGCATCTCGGAATTCAGGCCAATTTCATTAATCTCCAACTTGGGCAAACTTCTGGAAAGGTTAGTGAAACAACATATAGATGACACCTACATGGAGAAGGAGATGGAGCAGCATCAGCAATTTGGATTCAAAGCTATGCACTCCACTCTGCACCCGCTATTAAAATTTCACACTGATGTGACCCAAGCTCTTAATAAAAAGACTCATACTGTCGCCTGTTTTCTTGATGTTGAGAAGGCCTTCGACTCCATCTGGAGAGAAGGTCTAATCTCCAAACTAATTGGATTTCAATTCCCACCCAACCTTATTCGGATGATAAATAGCTTCCTCTCCCAGAGACAATTCTTTGTGGAAATAAAAAATTGTACTTCTGCGTATAAGAACATAAAAGCTGGAGTCCCGCAAGGCTCAGTACTCGGGCCCTTTCTCTTCAACCTGTTCACGTTTGACCAACCGCAGAATAGTGGAGGAGTCACAACCCTTCTCTACGCGGATGATTCATTAACATATGCGCACTCCAAATCTCCCAAATTGGCGACAAAGAAAGTGGGTGATCACATTGCCAAGCTTTACGAATACTATCGTAAATGGGGCATAAAGATCAACGTGCCTAAATCGAGCTTACTCTGCATCAGAACTGCACGTTCACGCAGAGGCGTATGCAAAAACGCAAGAAACATTGAAATCACTATCAATAATGAAGTGATAAAGCCCACTAAGAGCGCCAAATACCTAGGTATAAACTTCAATGAACGCTTTAAGTTCAACCCCCACGCAAAGGCAGTTGCTAGGAAAGCAAACTTTGCACTCAGCATGGTCAGTCCTATAATGAGATATAGGAATGGTCTCACCCTAAACACTAAACTGCTGATGTACAAGCAGCTCATTAGGCCCACCTTAACGTACTCGTTTCCTATATGGCATACGATATCGCCAACATATATGGAGATCCTTGCGAGATTCGAAAGGAAAACGCTCCGAATCTGCACTGGACTCTATCGGAGGTCCTGTGGAAAGCATTATCGCAATCAGGTCCTGTACGAGAAAGCTGGTATTTCTCCGATACAGGACTACATGGTTGAGGTAATGAAAAAGCAGGTAACCAAAATCCCCAATCACACAAATCCAATTGTTCAAGAACTAACAAATTTCCCCCACTTACCCACTAACAAATATTTATCACCTTTTTGTATATTAAACTGTCATAGAAAATATACCGCGAAGGAATTTTTACTTTTTTCAGGGAAAAAGGAGACAGCTACCGTGGCTAGGAGAGGAGGAAGGAACGGGGATTGTAGCCTGCAGGACAGGATATCAGCGAACTAGCCAAAGACAAGACCCGAATAAGGGAAGCTTTAAGCAGCACCAGGATGTGAAAGCAGAGGCAACCTGGAGATTGATTTAGAAGTTATGTATCTAGTACTTAAGTTAGTTAAGTATTAGACTTTCGAAATATATTTCTTTTGTTAATTATAACTAGGTAGCGCTAGCCGTAGTTTAGAAATAAGTCATATGTTAGTTAGTAATTCATGTATTTAGAAAATAAGAAAACTCAGCTAGATTAATTGAACTCAGGGCCAAAGAAAAGCCCGTAGGAATTATAATCAGGGAATAGGTTTAGATAAGAAAAATATTGTTAGGTTAAGTGTAAAAATTTATTCAGCGCAAATAAAAAACTTGAACTTGAACTTGAATAGTTCCCAGAAAAAGTTTATTTTGACATATAAATTCAACCAAGATGTTGTGTTCTGTCTCGGGTTCCTCTTTATAAGTTCGTCGCGACAAGGACTTTGATGTACTTTCCACTAGGGAGAAGGTCGCTAGCCCTTTTGATTTGATTGTTAAATGATTAAATGAAGCACTATTCTTTTATTAAATGTTGTTCTTTATTTTCAGAACCGTGTCTAGTTGTTTGTGTAGGTTTAATTGTTTTACACTGATGGGGGAGTCAACCTTGTTCGTTTTACCTTTTGGAACTGACTCTTTACAAATTTTTATAACTGATTTAAAACTGTTCCTTTTAAAACTTTAGAACTGACTCTTTAGGAATTTTAATAACTGGTTTAACAACTGCTTCTGTTAAAACTTTAGAACCGACTGCTAAAAGACTCATTTTAATTTTAATGCAGAATAGAATAGGTTGCCTTACCGCTGGTGGGGGTCACCTTATTCTTTTGACTTTTCAAAACTGAACGCGAAAACTGACTGTAACTCACTGACTGTCAAAAACTTACAGCCCGTTCTTGGTTAGAACGCGGCTATTTATTTAGGCAGTTTCAGTACTTGCCATTCAAAACACGGAAATCCGCGTGGAGGGAATTTACTTCCTACTCTTTAAAAAATGAAACACGCCCAGCTGCATAATATCACTGCAGCAGCACGCCGTTCAGGCACATAAGCCGAATTGGCTGAATTGCTTCTATTGGTCAATGTTATACATAACATGTATAAGCCGTTCAAGCATGAGCAAAGAGAATGCAAACAAAATGCCTGCTATTGGGCAATAGTGAATACATAATTTGTATGTACACTGACATATCGTCACGACCAGCAGTGCAGTGGCTTAGATCATGGCAAAGGCAAACATGTGGTGTGTGTTTGTTTATTTCCATGATGCAAGACCCAGCGCTGTGGGGTGTATATGACGATCAGTTTTTTCAAGTGCATAAGCGTCGTGTACTTGAAAATGAGTTCCGACATTTTATGAGTTAAGCGACTTTTGTTTCCATTGTGATGCTACTGCATTTTCACATATGGGGAATGTTTGTTCTTTGAACAAATGGTCATGCGGAAATCTTTGGGTAAGCGGAACTAATGTGGGAATATGTCGCATTGTTTATGCGGAAATATTTGCTCTTAGAAAGCGAAACTAATGCATGTAAGTATACATTTGGATTTTTAAGATGAATTTTTGAAGGTTTATAGGTTTGCTTTTGTTTCCCTGGGAATTTAGAAATTCTCTTCCGTGGGAATTGAAATTTGGATTTGCAGATATTGATGTTATTGATATTCGAGAATTAAATGATGCAAATATGAATAATTGATAGCTTTGGCGTTTGGCCTATTGGCAATGGAGAAGGTGATGAGGCTGTAGGCTCATTACAGTTGCAGAAAATTTATTTCCTATGATAAGGTAGGTATAAGGATGGAAATAATCGAAATCCCTCCGTTTATGAATTTAATCATATTATTGCGAGCGTGGCCTTTGGTTCGTTATTTAAAACACAATATTAAATATTTAATATACAAGTTCTTTGTTTTCGCTTTACGTTTACAAAATTCACAAGCCTTCAATTAATCAGTTGAATTTTAATTATCGCAACCCAATTAGAACACTTTCGCCCGTTTATTACTTTCGCTTGTTAACACTGCAATGTCTAAGTCTTTTTCTGGCGGTGACAACTGTTATATTTATGCCCTAGAAACTCTCCAGATTCTTCTGGAGTGTTCTATTCCAAAATCTTCCTGACTAATCTATTCCCGAACCTTCCCGAAGTTGTTTACTCTCCATTTCCAGTAGATGTCATCACTTGTGTCTTTTTGTTGCATGTAACACGGCCCCATTCTTAAAATTATTCGTCCCGAACAATAGGTGGTCCACGGTCCTGATGCTCGTGGTATTGACACAAGCGATTCAAATGAACAATTTTACGCTTGCCTCTTGTTCCACGCTGAATCCTGTATACCACGTCATTTATTGTAGTTACTACTGAATACGGTCCCCTCAGTGTTGTTATGATTTCGGAGAACGTTCCTTACGTCGCGTCGGTTCTGGTTGTACAGCCAAACAAGATCACCTCATTGAATCGTGCTGAATTCGCACGTAAGTCATAGCGGGTCCTCATCCGATTGGCATTTACTGCTAATTTCGCTCTCATGGCTTCTTGTACATCAGCTCTCCTTTCCAATGGGGCTCTGACATTGCACTTATACATTTCCTTTCTGCTTCTATGTGGCGGCACTTTGTAAGAAGCACACATAGTGCATCAGCGACACCGCTTCTCCACATCCTCTCGCATATGTAGTCAATAAAACTTTTCTCGTATATTGCAAATTGTTTTATCCACTCCCAAATGTTCCCCAGATGTTTTACGATGCATTTACCTAGAACATCGTTGACCGCATTCAACATGAAGAGAATTCCATTCAGCCCAGTAGCTTTTCAGCTTTTCACTCATCCCCGAAATATCCTTCCATTCTGGTTTTTCTGTCTGCTTTCAAGCAAGAATAGGCGATATGTCCCGATCTTCTCGTTGCGCTATTCGCAAGTTCTCGATGTCCCAACCTGTTGATGGTTCCACAGTTACCAACTGTATAGTAGCTGTTTTCTCTTTTTCTTTCTCACAGCCGTAATGCTTACATTCAGGTTCGCATGGACGTTGTACAAATGCTTCTGCATTTCCATGGATACGTCCTTTCCTGTGTTGGATCTCAAAGCCAAAAGGTTGAAGTCTCTCTAAGAATAGCTTGCTCTCTAGCTCGCCAACGTGGACATTCTTCTCTTTTCTGTTAATTCCCTTCGACGGCGTTTCCTGCAGTCGCTTTGAAGGTGTCCCAATTTATTACAATCCCAGCATCGAAAAACACTTCGTGAAGGTGTGCTCAGTGATAAATGCAATCTGGCTCGATATCTGTGCAATTCCACTCTCCTCTCTTCTTCTAAAGATTCCACTCGTCGGCGTTTTCTGCAATGATGATGACTGACTTTGGTCAGTAAATATGACTGCTCGTCTCCAATATTATTCCTACTCATTTGTATACAGTGAAAGTCTGTCAATTGTTCTTGTTTACAAAAACAAACTTTTTAAATTTACCCTTTTATCCCATTATCTATCCTTTAATTTATATTTCTAACGTGTTACTCCATTTTTTATATTTTTATATTTGCATTTTTATACCCTAGATGAAATTTAAAGGGTATACTAAGTTTGTCATTCCGTTTGTAACGCACAGAAATAATGCTAGTAGAGAAAAATGGATTGGACACCCAGGCATAAAATTAAAAGTTATTTTGATTTTTGCATGTCCGTCTGTCCGTCCGTGCGCACGATAACTCGAGAACGCGTGTACTTAGAGAGCTGAAATTTTGTACACGGCCTTTAAAAAAAAAGTAAGGTTAAGTTCGAAAATGTGACAAATCGGGCAACTCCTTCGTGGGGTTGTCATACAAAAATTTCGTTTTTCACTATATATTTGGACACTGCCTGAGAACGCGTTGACATAGAGAGCTGAAATTTGGTACATGGTATTTTCGTTGTACTAGCAAATAAAATTTCAAAAGTGGACTAAATCGGGAAACTCCTTCTTGGTGTTACCATATAATAATTTAGGTTTTTTACGTATACTGTGAAAACGATCAGTCCAAGACATTTTTATTATACTAAAAACTTCTTCAGAACACGAAATCCTATAAAATTGGTTATAACCATTTTTTCTGTCCGATGAACCGTTCTAGAAATATATGCGAAAAACCACTGCGATAATCATAATTGCTCAAATGGGTGATCATACGAAACTTCGTACGGGCATTCATCTAGGGTATCATAAGAGTTGGTCTTCGACCAATTTTAGCTTTTTTACTTGTTAAGAACTCTACTTCGATTTATAATTTTAAATCTCTTTTGGCATTTGATATGAAAAAAGTTTTTTATGACTAGGTATTTGCTTTTGATCATCAATACTTATAGTAAATCTGGGAATAAAAATCATAATGTAATATATAAAGTATGTTAGTAAAAATCTTAAATTATAAATATTTTTATACTGGAATATTAAGAAAATTACACCTTTTCTTGTATAAAGATACATTTTGAGTTTATTTTTCAGTTTAATCTATTCTAAATGATTTAAGTCATCCAAATCACTTGTGTCCGGATCACTGATGGTATTTCTTATAAAAACAGGATTGGGTCCTTGTACCTGCAAATTTAACAATACTCCATTAATAAAAAGTATATATATTTAAATATAAAAAAAGATGCAGTGCTGGCTACACATGAATACATACATAGAAAGTGATTTTGAATTGGTGAAATGGATTAAGTGTTAGAAACAAAAAAATGTATTGCCGTGGTGGGGAGAATGGGGGGGGGGCTGGTCAAATCTTAGATTATGTATCAAAATGGATAGGAAATCTTCTGTAAAATTCGTGTACCTGTGATAAGCATTTCTACTTATGGACACGGGGGTGGAAATGACAAGAGGACTGAGATTCTATTGTGCGTCAATTTAACATTTCTGCTTTATTTTTGACATTTCTCAATTTACGAAAATAAGTCCGGTGTTGTTTTAGTGATTTTTTGATAAAAAAAAAAGTGTATTTAAAAGTGAATCATACTTAATAATAGCGAGAAAAATTAGTAATTTCTTTTTGTGGAAAAGACTTAATATAATCGAAACTCCGAAATCTTGAATTATAGTGATGAAGTGCGCTGTGCTGCTCTGCAGAAACAACCGGACTTATTGTAGTAGGAAATCACTTTTCAAACAAGTTAAATTACTTCAATAATAATTATAGTACTTTAAATAAAATAAGAGTGATAGAATTATAAAAATAAACAGCCGTGATAAAAAATTTAACATTTTCCAATGCCGATTTATTTGTTTACAATCAAATTGTCATTGAGACGCTAAATTATATCAGCCATACAAAGGCAACGCCAATAATATTATCAGAAAAATTCTTAAAAATTTTAAATATTATATAAAAAGTCGTAAATTTAAAAATTTCGCGATGTATCTCCTCTATTAATAAATTTTAAAAGTCTATCTATAAAGTTTTAACCACTAAATTATGTGACCGCTCCGAAAATATCGTAATTTACTACTTCCATGCCTAAAACGAACACATCGATGCGGTTTTACTGCATGTAGAAAATTGCTTAAGCTTTTCTTCCTCATAGCCTATCCTTTTTGCTATATAATCTAAGGGTCAAAGCATCCTTTTGTAGTGGGATTTGTAATTTTGGGTACTTTTTCATCCAACACCACGTAACTTCCTTCTTATACAACTTATTATAAAGGTGATTTTCAGCTCATATAATAGTAAACCGTCTAAGCTTTCTAAAACGAAAGTCGAACCATCACTCCAACCCTCTCATGTCGCTAGCTATAGGAGATTATAGTCAAAAAATTCGGGAATTCTTCATTTTTAAATTTTAAAGATTTTTCGCCAAAATGTTTGATAACCATTACACTTTCTTGGAAGATTTGGAAGCCTCAGAATGTTACCTTTCATTTGATCCGACATGTACTTATGTACCTACATGCAACCGTTTTTTTAGATATGCCAGTCTGTTCATTCATTTTTTTAGATATGCCAGTTTGTATAATTCGTTAATTCATTAATCGAGAGAAAAAACAATCCCCCTCCCATACAATTTTTTTTTCTAACTTTTTAACCTCTCCTGTTTCCTTTAAAGCCACTAATTGAAAATTACCCTGTATAAGCACTTCTATGAACTTTATTTGATAGAAAAATGCACAAAAGATTCAACCTATTCGGACAGCCGAGTAATCTTCTCAAGAGCTAAAACATTTTGTCATCTTTCTCTCTCAAAAAGTTTGGACACATTTGCGAATGGAAACTGAGAACCTCTATATCAAGCAGCAGGTTATTGTCTTATACAAAAATAAAGTCCATTGACACGACTGTACATGAAGTAACCAACTCTATTGAATGCTGGCCGATGCTATTGATGTTGGAAGGCACTTTCTATAATGTCATCTTGCACTGACATATTAACCAAACATGCAGTGAACCATGATCTTAAATACTAGGTCGCACATATGTTAAACAATAGAACCATTTTTCTTGATTTTGGCGGGAAAAACAACAGCGGTATTTTATCACTTTTATAATGGATTATCTCTTGTGTATTGTACTTAAATGGGTTATATATGCGCACGATAACATGTAGCTTCGAGGCGAAACTTTCCGGACTTGTATAGAAAATATCTGAATAGTTACCATATAGGTCTGAGCATGGATGGATGGATTAAAGCGAGGTTGGGATCCGTACTGTATTCCTTGAACGTAGACCGCAACGAGGCCCATTTTCACCCTCCAGACTTATGAGCAATTGCTGATAAGTCCCAACCGGAACCTCTAATAAAACTCAAAACAGGCCCCACAACCCTCCTTACTGACTTCAAGAAGTTCCAAGAAGTTCTACCAGGAGGTGTAAACTAAAGAATTTGTAACGATTTGCTGAGAGCCGGACAGTGACATAGAAAATGACTAGCCGTATCAGATTTCTCTCCGCTTCCTCTGCATATCGGATCGTCAATAAGCCCCATACTGTGTAAGTGACGTGACGCCTGAGAAGAGAATGCCCAGTGAGAATTAACACCAGAGTTCTCCGGGTTGGCTTGTTTAGTATCAATAGCTTTTTCATTCCGTTTTTCATTCCGTTTGGGTTAGGTCTGCCCCACAGCTCCTTTGTAGTTCTACCTGAAGGGTCATCTAACCAAAGGAGGTAGTATTGGCAGTCGGTCCAAGCCGACATATTGGAGGCAAGGTGTCTTGGTGCGATCATAATTGTGAAGTAGGATGCCTCCGAGGTTCCACCAAAACAAGCAAGTTCGTCCGCCTTTACATTCCCGCTAATGTCGCTGTGACCTGGCACCCAAAGCACTAGTACCCTGTTGCTCCGAAAAGGGAGCTCAGGGTGGTTTTATATTCCAATACAAGTTTGGTGGTTATAAAATGTTATGACAAGGCCTTGACAGCTGCTTGGCCGTCCTAGCAGATTGCAATCTACTTGTTCTCACTGTCTGAGTTAATGAGATACCTTCCCACTTCAAGGATGATCTTGAGTTCCGCCTTAAAAACCTTTATATTTCAAGGTGTATTGCAATTTCCACATGAGGATCCTCTCAGAAAACGCCTCCTCCGGTGTTTTCTTTTGATATGGAGCCGTCTGTGTGTATATGATAGGGTTTGCCAATATTTGAAGCACGGGTTATGATTCCCATATACCCTATTTGGAATTATCGATTTAAAGTTGCTTTTCAGCATAGTCTCGAGGAGACTGTCCCTGTCTATATCAGGTACGATGGACTGCACGAATTTAAAGATGGATTAATAACGAACTCTTGTATCAGTATAAATCCAGCTCTGATTGAGATGCAGACTCAGCGCAGTGACTGACGTCCCTTCTTATTGTGTGTATACATGGGGTGTATGTTGAGGATGACCTTAAGAACCCCATAGCTGGTTGACATGAGAGCACCGCTTACACTGAGGAGGTATAATATTTGAATCTTCACCAATATCTTACGATGATTGGCGAACTCCATTGCTTTCCACCACACCACTGAATCGTAGGTTGACATGGGTCGGATGACGCTAGTATAGATACTTAAGATCTGGATCTGTGGCACATCGCGAAGGCTTTAAGAGCTTCATTCGCTCTATCCTCAAGGTGTGGTTTCCAGCTAAGTTTTCTATCTAATATGATATCTAGATATTTTACCCTGTCCTTCAGTTCCAAGCCTCATAACTGAACATAAATCCGCTGAAGACCGATCTCTTCCTTTTCACAAGGGCAGAGTACAATATCTCGGAAATATACTACGCAAAAAAATAGCACGAAACCACAATTGAAAGACACATGAAGCAAAGTTCGTAAGGCATTCACCTTGTATCAAAGAGCAATATGGAAGGAATCTTAGACCCCACCTTTTCTTTGGAAGATCCTTATCCCAATATATTGGATAAGATGAACGAACTTGCCTTCTTGGTGTCTTTGACATTCAGGACTTCTAGTTCTCAGACGCTTGAGGTCATCCTGTACGAATTCATATTTGAAAGGAGGCATCAATCACGACTTGATTGAATCTTTATCAGAGCTTGAAGCGAAAGTTCCGTATGATCCCATCTTTGAATCTATACAGCCTATCGCACCGGGGTAATGATCACCTTCACAAGGCTATGGTAACCGCCAACTTCAAGGAGAAAGTTCTATCTAGATTAGACTTCGTAGCATTGGAGTTTCTCATATTCTAAACCGACCTCATTATTGATTTCTACGATATTCTCAGTTGCATTTATTACGGCTACCGAAATGTATCCATTTTTTGGTTTAGAAATACATCCGGAGAAATATACCTGAGGTGCTATTTCTGTAGGAAAACAAACTACCTCCTAATTGTCAACTATAGGCCCAATTCACAGTACCGTTTCGGTCCTACCAGGTATTGTAATATTTTTATAAATATTTGAAAGAAAGCTCTACCTCTTCGTCTTTAATGTTCAATATCAGAGTTTGAGTTTTGTAAGTAAGAACAGAATTCGTTCTTGAGATGAAATCTTCTCCTATAATACCATCTCCATTTATAGGGAAATTCTGGTATTTTCTTTCTACGAACCCCAAGGCCGAACTACCGAACAAAAGCATGTGAATACACCTATCAGTAACTCCAATGGAATTTTTTCGAGGAAACGGGGACACTGGGGAAATCGATATCAGTCTGGAACTTGGTTATATATTTCGACTTGACCAAATATGAAAAAGAATGGCAATATGCTGAACTCTCCAAATTCTGTGATGAGCTCATATCATTTGATATCCTCCGACAAGTATTCTACCCCAAACAAGAACGCAGGAAACCAAGAGACATCATCAATGCAATAGGTAGACTGTCGAAATTCCTCTTCGGAACAATGGATGACGAAGATTCTAATAGAATCGAGACGATGGTAAGTACACTCAAGGAGAACCAAAAAATGCTACACCACTCTGTAGTATCGCAAACCTCATCATATTAAACATAATCGAAACCTTAAATAAGTCCGAAATTGTATTAAATCAACGATTTCAAGAGATCGAAGCAATTCTACACACCTTAACAAAGAGTTTCGATAACCGAACTAGGGCGATGCAAACTTTCTTCGATGAATTGACGTGTTGTCTTATTGCTCCCATATATTATTCCGCTTAATTGTTTGTTGCTCACATTATTTCGCTTTGAAGCAGTTTTGTTTTTTATTTCTCTGCAGTTTTTGCCAAGCATAAACTTTATTGCAACTTTGGCGTTAATTTTTATCATGATGCCGACTAAGAATTTGTGTGGAAATCAGAATAGCAGCAACCTTGCAGAGCGTAGTGGTGTTGTGACTAGAAGTAATATAACACAACATTCATCTTCCTTGGCGAAGATAATATTGCCGCTATATTGGACCTTCCGCTTGCCGGGCGACTGCTCTTACCACTGAGCTAACGAGACAGATGATTTTCCCTCTTGCATTCATCAATTTGTTACTAGCCTACTAAGCCACGATTTGCTTTCAGCTGGCATTAACCAGTAACGATGAAAGCGCACAAATAAATTGTAAATTCAATTTTTATTTATCGTGGCTTAGTAGGCTAGTAACAAATTGATGAATGCAAGAGGGAAAATCATCTGTCTCGTTAGCTCAGCGATAAGAGCAGTCGCCCGGCAAGCGGAAAGTCCCGGTTTCAAACCCCGGACGAGGCGGTTGTTTTTTCTTCTTGTTTGTATTTATTAATTTGATTTAGAATCGTTAAAAATAAAAGTTCTTAAAATTCTTCTTTATCCATCATTGACTGATTCTAACAAATGTAGGTTCGATTCCCGTCCGGGAAAAAATAAATAAAAATTGAATTTACAATTTATTTGTGCGCTTTCATCGTTACTGGTTAATGCCAGCTGAAAGCAAATCGTGGCTTAGTAGGCTAGTAACAAATTGATGAATGGAAGAGGGAAAATCATCTGTCTCGTTAGCTCAGTGGTAAGAGCAGTCGCCCGGCAAGCGGAAGGTCCCGGTTTCAAACTCCGGACGAGGCGGTTGTTTTTTCTTCTTGTTTGTATTTTTAATTTAATTTAGAATCGTTAAAAATAAAAGTTCTTAAAATTCTTCTTTATCGATCATTTTATAATTGTAATAATCCATCACTTTTGGATTATTTCTTTGTACCTAGTGTAGACCAAGTTCTGTATCATAGTCAGATTTCTCCTACCATCATGATTTTATTTTGTTGTCATATAGAATCTCATTTTCCTTGGTTTAATAATAATGGTTTTAATAATAAAAAAGAACACTAATACAAAGCTTCCTATAATTGAGAAGGAAACGAAGGCACCATCCCAGTCTCTGGATTAGAATAAGCCACAAAATGCATTCAAGATAAACGCCCAGTTTGAATCAGATCAAATTATTATCGCCCAAGAAGTTCAGATAGTGATAAGCAAACAAAAGGGAGTCATAGAATCATTAAACCGATTCCTCACCAGCCTTGCAAATGAGAATCAATAGCAGTCTCAACAGTATTATGAAATAAAATTAAAGACAATCGATCATTATTGGTCTCAAAGCGAACAATATAACACTTTGGTATGGGAGCTAACTGAAGACCCAGCCAAGGTAGGTTACATCATCAAAGATTACCTTGAATGGGAGGAACGCACACTACAAGCAATCATTTCGCTTGCACAAAAAATGAATAATTTTCACATGCAAGCATCCAACAGGACTTCAACAGATAATGCAGACATCAAGCTACCAAAAATAACGTTGCCTAGTTTCGATGGTGGCTACCTAAAGTGGACACAGTTTCGCAACTTATAGGAGCAACTGATTCATTCCCAAGGCATCAGCAAGGCACAAAAAATGTTTATCTGACCAGCAGCCTAAGTGGTGAAGCGAGAGCATTAATACAGCATTTTGAAGCAACTGAGAACAACTACGATACAGCCTGGGATATTCTTTAGTCACGCTACGAGAACAAAAGGTTGTTATGTACAGCACTTCTCAATAGATTCTTAACGCAACCAAATCTTCAACATGTTTCAGCACCTGGATTGAATAGTATTCATGATGTCACAAAGGAATGCATCCATGGTTTGAAGAACTTGGGACTTGCTACAGAATCTTGGAGTCCATTACTTGCGCATCTGATCACCAAGAAGTTTGATAAAGATACTTATTCACTTTATGAGCAATCTTTGGAATCACCAAGAGAGCTACCCACCATCAACCAGCTACTGAAATTCTTGGAGATGCGATTTTAAATATTGGAAGCATGCATTGAGAAGAAACAAGCCTACATCTGGGTATGATCGTCGTGTAATACAGAAATCATTCACCTCGCCAAGGATCAGTATTTGCGTCATATGCAAGAAAAACAACCCTCTGTACTCGTGTAAAGAGTTCTTATTGCAACATCCAACAAATCGTTGCAGTATTTTGAAAAAACACAATTTGTGTATTAACTGCATGAAGGAAGGTCATTCAGTTACACACTGCACTTTGAAAAACAACTGTGCCAAATGCTCCAAAAGACATAATACACTGCTACACGTGGATACAACAACGAGACATGTCAAGACTGACCAATCTGCATATCTGTTACTGACCATCAAGTACACAACCCAATCCAACAAGCAACAGGAACAGCTTTAATAGAATTGATCAACCAAGAAGGAGCTATAGTGTCGAGCTATTCTTGATTCCGGGTCACAATTAAACTTTATGACGGAAGATCTAGCAAGGAAACTGGTTGTCAGACAAGTTACAGAAGCAATGTACATCAGTGGCGTTGGAGAGCATACCCAAAAGGCACAACATCCTGCAAACGTGCTTTTACGTTCAAGAGTAAACAATTTATCAAATCGTTTGGAAACATTTGTTCTACCCAATATTACTACATATCAGCCAGAACGCATAATCGATATCAACTCTTGGCCAATTCCACACAATATCCAACTAGCAGATCCAAAGTTCAAACAGGCCTGGTCGGATTGAGTTTTTAATAGGTGCTGAGCTTTATTATGAGCTAATGTCCATCGGACAGATTAAGCTTGGTCCAAAACCTACCGGCATTGCAAAACACTGCGTTCGGATGGATTTTTTCAGGATCGATCCGAGGAAAAAGACCTGCTTTAGCGACATCTGGCATTTGCAGTGAAAGTGAAAGAACAGAAGATCTCTTTGAAAAGTTTTGGAAGCTGGAAGAAATTAATTCTTCGGATGAATGTTCAAACCTAACAGTAACAGAACAGAAATGCGTAAACCAATTCAATCAGAACGGCAGAAGAACCAGAGAAGGAAGATTCATCGTGAAATTACCATTTTTAAACACATTTCATTTAATTTATTGAGTCTTTACAAAATTCAATGTTCTTAAAATATGAAAACACAGTATAGTTACTTAATTAACTTGGCCGACTGTAAAGTGTGTCTGACTACTTCGGTCTAGGAGTGAGATTGATGCTATACAGTAATGAAAAGTGGAGAATAACTTGGTATCACAAAAATTTTATTATTACACTTGCTCCCGGTGTATGCTAGTCATAGCCTGTAATGGCTTTAACCTATCGACTTAGGAACTAGATAACAATTCATTTTTAACACAAACCCAGTTGGGCCCAATACATAGGAATGTATGCAATTTATCTTATAACAAGATTTGCAAATACAGACAAATAAGAGATAAAAACTACGATAAAAAGAAAAAACATGTTAATTTCATCTTACTTGCTATGTTAGAGAGGTTGTTCAGGCTTGGCTCAAATGAAGATTTAGTTTATCAATATTGGTGTGAGAAATTTGCTCTTGTACGTTAGTAGTTGAACAATTTTGCTGTCTTCTACCAAGTCGGACCGCGTGAACTGCACATTCAAGAATGGTAAGACTCATCCTCTGTAGTTGCCAATAGAGCAGACTGAGAGTTAGCGTTAAATATATTCATATATTCATTGGGGGGGGGGGGGGGGGGGGTAGTAGTTGTTTTCAATTGTATCGTTAAGGTTGTCAGTGAAGACCTGCCTAACAAGTGCATTTTGATGGTGTCTTAATCTTGACAATGATTTGACGGCGATACTACTGAGATATATCATTAGAGGTGATATTTTACCTTTCTCATAAAGCAGCCTATTGGGCTACCATTTGTGGCTATTAGGCCTTCTGGATTTGTTGTTGCAATGTCTGATTATCATTCTCTCGAAGACTTCTAGTTGGTTGCTAACTGTGGGTGATATCGTGGGCCAGACAGTAAAACCATAGCTAATAAGCGGGGCGAATCAAGGTTTTATATATAAGTAATTTTGTGTTTTGGGATAAATATTGGGAGTTCAAGAAGGGTCTGAGGATCGCAGTGGCTGCTTTCGCCTTGTTAAGTGCGTACCTCGCGTGCGGGTTGAATTGAAATCGGTGATGTAAAAAGATGCCTAGGTATTTTGATGCTGTTCTTTAAGGGGTTTGAATTATTGTTAATATTTAACGAAAGCATTTTGCTTTCTTGTACTGCGAGATAATGGCCCTTACCACTAGCGTTTCTAAAGCATATTAGACCGCATTTATCTTCATTGATACTAAGGCCCCACTTATTATAGAAATCTAAAATATTACGAATGAATTGCTGAATTCTGTTGACGGCTACCTGGGGTCTTTCACTTTCGGCTAAGATTATTGTATCATCCGCGTAAAGCGGCGCTGCTGGGATGCCAGAATTGAAGTTTTTCAACGGAAAATCGTATAGGAAACAGCTTTAGACAAAGGATAGAGCCCTGGGGAACTCTTGCCTTGACTGAGATGGGCTCGGACATGATATTGCCAATTTGAATAGACGTCGACCTGTGATTTGGGAAGCTAAACAAAATTCTGGTGATACTCAAAGGGCAGCCAATTTCGAGCAACTTGTGCCAGACTGTATCGAATGCTTTTTCAAGATCGATGTCCAGGGCCACAGTGCAAACTTTGTTACGTAAATTGTGCATGGTTCTATTCGCAAGCGATAGAATTGCCTGCTCTGTAGAGTGTCCTTTTTTGAAACCAAATTGGTTGCTGGGAATTATGTTTGTCTCTTCACAGAAGGAATCTAACTTATTCGCTAATATTCTCTCGAGTAGCTTACCTAAAGAGTCTAGCAGAGATATTGGTCTGAAATGGTTGATGTTTTTAGCTTGTTTCTGTTTGGCTAGCAGGATTGACTTAACCTTATTCCAGGCGTCAGGTAAATAACCATTATTTATGCAATGATTAAATAAGACCACTAGGGCATCTACGTAGTATATAGTTAGGAATTCCATCCGGGCCGGCGGATTTATTGTTATTTAGATTTGCACGGAAGAGTGTTACTTTGTCTTTCGCGGTGAAGCTGAGTGTGTCCGTCGGTGAAGTAGCTGAGTTTGAGAGTGAGAGTGGTATTCTGAAAATGCAGAGCAATTGCGCAATAAAGAGCTCATTACTATTCAAGCCCACAATGTCTACCCGAGCGCGATGCGAACATCACTTCTACCAACAGAGAATTTGGGGGCTCTCATTTCATCAAAGCGCCTGAAGGAAATGCAGCACAGTCCTATACACTATCAAGCTCACTCGGATGAGATCAAAAAACTAAGCGAGGTTATTGCTGAACTACAAAGAAAGCAACATTTACCAAACGAAATCAAGCCAGTCGATGTTCATCAATTCACCTTGGGCTACTCAGCACTTGTCATTGGACTACTTATTGCCGCCTGCTTGATGGTGGGCAAAACAAAAATGCAGCAAGTCTGGACTGAGCAAAGCTACACCCACAAGGAGTTCTGGAAAGCTTTTTACAATTGATGAGGAAATTTGGACAAGCTGTTCAACGCGGGGAAGATGTTCAGGTAGCACACATAATATACATACATACAACGACGCATTTAATTTCCCTTTAATAATTTCTATATAAGTTGTTCTTACTTTCTTGTATTCTTGCATTTCTTCAATTTAAATTTCCCAATAATTTTGTATAGTCAGCAATTATAAAAATTCCATAGATTCTAAATGAGTTCAATTACTCGCTTTGGAAATATCAGCATTGTTTTGCACAAATAAATTTTAGCAGTATCAAATTACGTCTGGAAATTATTTCCAGCGTGAATGAAAATTCATGATCAATTGCTTATTTACAACAATCAACAAATTGATTATATAAAAAGCCGATAATGAATAATAAATGGTTATTAAGTTTTTAATTTGACGAGAAGTTTGTACTTTTATTTAACTTCGTCTGTACTTCATACACTGCGCTAATTATAGGCAGTGTAATCCAGAACATCCAGCAGTCAACAGTGTAATGGTCCAAGAACCCTTGCACAATTCATCAAGGTATTGGTGCATGAAACAGTGCCATATCTACCCTACGACAAGAGCTTGTACTCTAGCGGAGAACAAAAGAGTTCCTTAGCTATACAAACAATAATATTAGTTCTTTTCCTAAAATAATATCAATAATAATAATACTTTGTATTAAAAAGAGGAGTGGTATTTTTTTCTCAATTTCCATCTGTCCCGGAGTGTAATCCCTTTTACCTACCACGTGTAGGTAATTATAACAGAATTACGTTAGCTACTTCAGCCCTTGACACAACATACAAACACACACATTGAACTATTGGCTCCGAATAGGGGAGAAATGCTGGAAGCGTCAATTTCTGGAGGACTTTTAGGGGAAATAAACATATTTCGCAATTTTTCACCGAAGTCGAGGCCATCCTGCAGGTGTGGAAATATCTCCTCTATTCTGGTATAGAAAATAAATAAGAGGAATGGCACGTACTCATACTAGATTCGAATTCTGTATATAGAGGAATGCTTTAAGACATACAATTGGACTATGATTAGGAAAAGTGATAACTGTTCTTCCGGTCTTGAAAGAAATTTTTATCAAGTGTTCTGTCTATATGTCCAATCACTTGACAAAAAGACCAAAATAAACTTAAGACTTGTATAACTCAACTATTTAACGATTTTATCAGATTGTCTTTGGTGGGAGCAAGTACATATAAGGTGATTCAGATCAAGATACCTTCCGGTATACCACGCGATTCCTTGAGGTAAGTCGATCAAAAAATTGTTCCACATACCCCCCCTAGAAACCTTCCTTTAGGAGTTGTGGCCAGTTGAAGATATTCGTGAACCCTGATCGGTATAAATGAGTATAACTTTTGAACCACACTATAGGTTTCTAAGGGGGGGGGGGGGGGGGGGTGTATGTGGAACAATTTTTTTTTCAATTTACCTCAAGGAATCGCGTGGTATACCGGAAGGTATCTTGATCTGAATCACCCTGTATATCTGCCTTTAAAAATGAACTTCTTGATTGCACAGACTATTTAGTTGAGCATATTCAATTCCTTCGTTCGCCCGACATCGCGGCATTTGAATGACCAACTATAATAAACAAGTTCAGGTTCAGAGGAGCTCTTACTTTGTTAAAATTGCCAAGCAAGCCTTTTGTACTTCTTTATCAACTAATAAATAATTGAATTGAATTGAATTTTTGTGCGGCTAATATAGTTCACAGCTAACTTACCTGCATTGAAGGAGGATTGGTTTGATACTTTATAATTCCGTTGCCATTTTGATGCGAAAGAGATAAATTCGGTTGCTGTATTATTCCTGAAGAAGTAAAACTATTAATTTGTATGTTTTTAAATAATTTCGAATATACAAAATTACCAGCTTGCGGTGTTGAAGGTCGAGCGGGTGCTACAATGACATACTTCTGTTGTTGACCTGGAGGTTGATTTTGAGTAGAGCGCTGCATCTGAGGAGTCAAACTCTGACTTTGACTGCAAATTTAACACAATGTAAAAAACAATTTCAAGAAAAAGTAATGAACCTCACATATTTGCAATTCTTGCAGTTACATGTGGTCCTTGAGGCCTACTCGATATAGCAGTTATTGGTGCATTCACTATTGATACAGTACTATTTGTGGAATTATTTGTTAATGCAGTTGTCGTAGGAGGCGGTGGAGCATTACGAGCTTTTATAACCGCTTGATGCAACGTTGGTCCTAAAAATCCATAATCCCTCCTAAGAATTAGAAAATAAAGGATTAAATAATTATAGTGTTAATTAAAAATAAAAGTTACTTAGTTGGAAGCTCATAATAAATACATTTATTTAAATAAATTGCAGTTAATCTGTTGTGCGTTCGCAATAAAAATATAGAGCATCATCACGGACTGACAATATGCACCTTAAAATTAATTCACGTATACATATTTTTAACAAAAAATTTGCATTTGGTTGTCAATATGAAAATAAATACCGACTTTAGATATATTTGTATATATTCAAAAATTAAAACGGTGCACCCGTGTAGGTAATAAACTAAACTTATGGGGAAAATCTTGTTTTTCTCGCGGGTCAAGAGTCCATCTAATTTTATGATATACATGTTTTCGAGATTTCAATACGTTTATAATAATAACAATAAACATCTCCCTTAATATCTGATAGAAAACATCTGTTTCTTCACAAATTGGACCTACACTTTTCGGTCTGAGTTAATATCAGTCGTATATTATTATATCCAAAAGTTTTTTATAGTGAATAAAAGCTATTGTCAGAAGAATGCTCAACCATTAGTGGACGCCGATTAGATTCGAGCACAGCTCTCAAGTACTCTGAATCGATTTGTTATCTATTACACTATTGACGCTTTTCAATGTAAGTTTAGTTGGTAAAATTTTTAGGTTCAGCGTTTCCATCTCCGTATCAGTATAAAATACTGAAATGATTTTAAGCCAAAATTAATCATTACGTACTTTCAGAATTTTTTAATCACTCAAGTACTTAAATTTACAATGCAGTTTTCTGGACGCAGTACTTAATTGACATTATTGGATAAAATTCGAGGACAAAATTTATAAATCATATTCTTTATTCATTCTAGAAAAAAAAGTATATTAAAATCTACGAGTAAGAAAGTAAAGGAGAGGGCATTGCGTGTATATAATATATATGCAATTTCTGCTTGCCGAACATGATGATTTTCCTCACTTTCTAACATATGGTTGCATCTCTGTCTGCATGTACCCTAGATGTCGGTTTTATTTGTGTTCTGTAAGGAAATGTACCTTAGCACAAAAGCTGTAGGTAAGTTAAAATTGGAAGGGGATTAAATAGAAAAATATTTACATTCTTTTATGTTGAAATTTCGTAATATCGTATTTGTATATTTTTTAATAATAAACTAGGAATTAGAATATTGGTAAATGCTTGTAATTTCGATAAAAGTACTTAATTTTTAATATATTTTCTTGATGCATGTTTACTAAAAAAGAAATTTTAAAGCTAGTTATTTAGCAACCGAAGATGGAAATAGGCTTACTGAGGAATCAGAAACCTCATAAGGTTGTTTTATATTACTAGCGCTCACTCTGCTGCTGTATAATTTTGCGCGTCATACTTTCAAAAAGGTGGCCAGAACTTGCATAAACTTTTTTTCTATCCGCGTCCAATGCGCATTTTTATAGTGTGTGTATAAACTTTGAGATTGACACGAAAATTGTTGATGATTGGCCTCTCCTTTAGTTACTTACTAGGTTAAAATTAATTAAATAAAAAAACAAAACAGAATTGACAGATATAATAGAATGCTTCGTTTTTTTAAGAGGACAAAATTCATTGCAAATAAAAAAAAATCCAAAACAAACTTGTGGCTTTTATATTGCGCATGATCGTTTGCAGCAATTTCTTGCCGATGATTGAAAAAGAGATTCTACACATAGAATGACTATTGTTCGCCGATTAGTATTCAATTTATAAAGCAATTTTCTATGAGTTTAAAGGTGAACTCGTGGACAATATAACACGCTTTGAATTTAATTAATTTTATAAAATTATCAAAAATATTTATGGACATATCCTTTAATAGATAATTGGTAGAAAACAAAGTATTATTTGGACACGTACCGCAAAACAAACTTGATAAGCGACCAATAAAATTGATTAAAGTACCACAATGTATCAAGAGAGGAAAGTTCACGCAATGCAGTTTTTATAAGAAAAAGAAAAACCGAAATTTTTATTTTAGACCGCAATAACTCTGAAAACGAGAGGAGTACGGAACTGGCTGAGCAGTCGTTGGAAAGGTCATGAGATTCTTAATACAATGAAATACAAATAACGGTGACCGTACTTTTTAAGAAACAGGGTGTTTTAAAACTGACATATTTTCTTAATCATCCCGTAACTCCGTAACTCCGAGACTGTTGAAATGCGCCCCCCCCCCATACATTTTTTGTTTACCTAGGTGAGTACTATCACTTTCTGCATGCCCTATGGAATGGACCACCATGGCGGAAACACCCTGTAGAACAATTTAAAGAATGTTAATTTCCTAAAAAAATGAATTCTTCGCTATTTTTAGCCTGTTTGTCGACTCGGCCACCAAAAGCACATCAATTTTCCAAAGAAAAAATCAAGTGAATATCCTCTTATTCGTATCAAAACTAATCCAACTATTTGTCAGACGCCAGTAACTCATAAAAATTATAAAAAAATGTTCAAGTAAATTTGTAAGACCCCCAAATCAATCCAACATGAGTATATACACAAACATAGCAGATTCTAAATCAAGTGGAACATTATTCAATTCAAATGTAGCAATATTCCTAACAACGGAAGCAATTTTAAATTCACTCGGAACATTTTTAAACTCAACTGCAACAATGTTGAAATCAAGTGGAGCATTCTTAAATTCAAGAGGAATGAAAAAGAACAGTTTTAAAATCAAAAGCACATAATTTTTCATATCAAATTTCATAAAATCAATAAAAATAAAATATAAAAACAATTTTTAAAATAAATAACTTTCATAAATAAATTGTATTTAGTACATAATTATTTTTTCTTTCTCAGTGATATACACAAAAAAGTTTCGTTGCAAAATAAGAAATACCAGAACTCAGATTAAATCTTAAAAGTTTGGACATCCATAGCTATAATCACAATTGTCTAATTGCAACTCATTCCTAAACTTTTAAGATTTAATCTGAGCTTTGGCATTCCTTATCTTCCAACGAAACTTTTTTTGTGTATATCACTGAGAAAGAAAAAAATTATGTTTTACTTTTTAGTGCATTTTATTTACAAAAGTTATTTATTTTAAAAGTTTTTTTAATATACTTTAATTTCTACTTATTAGTCATAACTTCTGTACACTCTTTCACTCTCCACTGCCTCTCTGTTTCTCTCACATCATAGGAAACCATGTAAATCTATCCATGTTTATTACCCTAAAACACTTTCATTACGAACGGCTCTCTCAGCCACAAAGTTATTCAGTCAGGGGTTAGTGAGTAGATAAAAGTTATTGAAAAAATATGCTATTTAATAGAACGCAGCAAGAGCTTTAACGGTATTCTGGCGGTCCTTCTTAAGGCAGAAAGCGTTGTGCTGGCTCCATATATCGATTCCATTTTCAGGGCATGTATCACATATATCGATATGTCCCTGAGGTGTGGAGGAAGGTGAGAGTTGCCTTCGCTCCGAAGTCTGGTAAGGCTTCTTACATGGACCCGAAGAGTTTTCGAACCCTAAGCCTCTCCTCATTCCTTTTGAAATGCCTGGAGAGGCTTGCAGATGAATATATGAAGGGAGTAGTCCTGAAGACTTCTCCCTTAAACACCTCACATCACGCTTACCGGAGGGGCAGATCTACGGATACGACTCTCCATTCAATGGTTACTGTCAATGAGCGGGGACTGGATCGTGGACTGTTTACCTTGGAAGCCATTCTGTACATCAAGGGGGCTGTTGACAGGGCCACCCACGAGTCGCTATATGAGGCAGCTGGTCGACATGGTGTTGAGCGCACTGTAATGCGATGGATCGACCAAATGTTAAAACGACGATACTTAACTGTGGAGGTGGGCGGCCGAGCCTCTCTCAGTGTGCTGGTGGAAAGAGGCTGCCCGCAAGGTGGTGTGCTTTTTCCAGTACTCTGGTGTATGTTGATTGACTCACTCATCACGGTGCTGAAAAACGTGGGACTTCCCTTGTGAAGCGTATGCGGATGACACCCCTCTGCTCATTTCTAGACACAGCATGACTGTTGCCTGTGCCTTCATGCAATGAGGCCTCAATATTGTTGAGGATTGGTGCACCCGTCGTGATATGATAGTAAACCCAACAAATACCAGCTTGGTGCTCTTCTCCAGAAGACGTAAGCTTGGGTACTTTGTTTTTCCAAAGCTTTTTGCGCACACTCTGCAACTCTCTCCTCATGTCAAGCACCTTGGAGTCTTCCTCGACTCGAAGCAGACATGGGGATTGCACGTAGAAGAAAAACTTAATGCGGCTGAGAGGGTCTTCGCTCAATGCAGGAGAGCCCTTGGCTGCACATGGGGCATGAGACCAAGGGCTGTGCACTGGATGTACACCTCGATCATTAGACCCATGATTACATATGTATGTATGATGGCCGAGAACGCTTGTGGGGACTGCGATCCGGAAGCTGGCGGGCCTGCAAGGGCTTGCCTGCTTGGGAATCACGGGCTCTATGCGGTCTACGGCTACTGCTGCTCTTGAGGTCCTACTTAATCTGCCAGCTCTGGATCTTGTCATTCAGGCAGATGCCAAAAGGGCTGTGTGCAGATTGCGCTCATGGGGATGTTGGGAGGAAAACCCTCAGACGTGATGCGATGGTACCTGAGCTTTCCTGTAAAGGAATGGGGGACTGAGGGAAGTGCCTTATCGAGCCTTCGGCTCTCTCACTAATGGGGTGGATGTCTACTTTCCTGAGCCTGATATTGGGATGGAGTACTCACTTGGTAGACACACCACTGTCTTCCAGGCTGAAGTCTTCGCCATATTAATGGCAGCGAAATTAGCCCTTGATATGCAAATCAAGGGGAAGGACATTGCTATCCTTTCGAATAGTCAGGCAGCCTTGAGGGCTCTGAGTGGCCCTCGGATAACATCTAAGTTACTGACGGAATGCAGGTCGTCTGTGGATAAGTTGTGTATCCACAACAAGGTGTCCCTTCTGTGGGTTCCTGGTCACATGGGGATCATGGGGGAATGAAAGAGCTGACCTTCTAGCTAGGGCTGGCTCTGATTCTCTGTTCCTCGGACAGGAACCCGCCGTAGGCGTTGTCACTTCGAGTATCGGGTCTCTCACCAAAGCGGATGTTTATAGAAAGCATCAACAGAGATGAGCGAACCTGAGTACTTGCAGGTGTACAAAATTCTTTTTTAATGGGCCCAATGGGAATATCTCCGATTTTTTCATGGGGGCTCGGAAGGAAACAATGTAGAACTGTGGTTGGCATCATCACCGGCCACAGCTCCACATGTTTTTTTTTTTAATGGCAAGTACAATCAGACTAAATTTGATCAGAGTCATGTGTAGACTGTAGATCTATTATGATACGGTGGTTTGGATTCAAATCAAATTCAATTTATTTCAAAATTACTAGAACCTATATTAAATCGCCTTCTTAGACAGAAGTGTAAACCCGAAGCTCACAAAATACATTTTATTCGTTCTCATTATGGCGACTCTATTGTAGTATGTTCGCATATCGTTACAGCTAGCACATCAATATTACCAATAAGATACAATCACAGATAAGAAATACCCAGATGTAGATTTCTTTAGAGAAGCGCTGACAGTAACTTCAAACGGCTGTATATAAGCCAGCCGTAGAGCTTTTCCTTCGAATATGCAGTGTTCTTATGTAAAACTGACAAAAATTTTATATGAATAGCTCTTCCGCCCGAAACTAAAATTCATACAGAAAAATGGTGATCTGATATTCTTAAGCTTGCTTTCTTATCTTCCGAACCGCAGAGCTGTAAAATAATGCATTCCTTGCGAAGTACTGAACTTTATATGAAGTAACACTTAAATATGATACTTCACTTATAATTAAGTACTTCAAATTTTTTCTCCCAAGACCCCAAGACAGGTTGAGAAAGTAGCCTCAACTTCCGGTGGGCTTAACAGCCCGGTAATTGTGACACCGTCAACCCCAGAAGTGAGCAACAGGCTGACCAGTACTGCTGGGGAGCAGGCAGTGGTTAAATTAAAACCGCCCGGCAAAACCACAGTACCCCCAAGTTAAATGGATACCAAAGGGTGAAAGCCGGGAAGGGCTCGAAAAATGGAACGAAAAAGAGTCCCAAAAAAGGAGGTCACTCTTAATGACTGAAAGCAGGAGTGATATTAAACTACTCCAAGTGAATCTTCATCATGCAAAAGCTGCCTCAGATGTGCTTAGCAGAAAATTCATTAGGGGTGGTATAGACATAGCACTCCTGCAAGAACCCTGGGTTCTTGGAAGTTAAGTGAAAGGGCTTCCAACTAAACAAAGTAAGTTAGTCTACGATAGGAACCATGCCACCCCACCGGTGGCAATGCTTTTTAAACCTAATATTAACTTCCTTCCTATTACAGAGCTGATCTCTCGAGACCTAGTGGCTGCCCTAGTGGAGGTGCCAACAGATAAAGGTAAGCATGAGGTGATAATGGCCTCAGCATATTTCTCGGGTGTGACACGAATGCCCATCACATTGGATGGGGAAGCAGTGACACCAACAGACGAGGTGAGTACCTTTTTGACAATTTGGTTAAAAATAATATAGACATAGCTAATATAGGGAATGAACCCCCATTCTGCAACGCCATTCGCTAAGAGGTGCTGGACATTGCAAACTGGCATGCAAAGGGAGGAAATAAGAGTTCCACGTCTCACTGATTGGAATTCCTACAGGGAATACCTCAAAATGGGTCTAGAGGAGCTCGAAAACAGTCAAATTGAGAGCCGTATGGGTCTAGATCGTATCTCCTCCCATATGCATAGACTGATCATCTGCTTCTATGAACAAAGGGAAACAACGCGAGCTGTGCCCTGATGGAACAGTGAACTAGATAGATTAAGAACCAATTCTAGAAGGCTCTTCAACAAGGCAAAAACAACAGGTGCTTGGAATGAATACAAACGCGCCTTGACTGAGTACAATAAAGAGCTTAGGAAATCCAAGAGAAGAACTTGGAGAAATCTCTGCGAGGGTATTGATGATCTACCCACAAGAGCAAGACTTCAAAAAGTTCTCTCTAAGGATGACACCAATAGCATCGGCCTTCTACAAAAAGTCGATGGCAGCTACACGAGCAGCCGGGAAGAAACAGTAAGTTTGTTATTACAAACTCATTTTCCTGATTCGAGAATTACGCAAGATGACGACGAAATCCCTGAAGAGCTAAGACCTGAATGCAGGCCTTCCAATAGGATTAAAAGTCTCTCTCGCAGAATCCTCATCCCAAGGAAAGTTAAATGGGCCGTCAACTCCTTTAAGCCATTCAAATCGCCTGGAGCTGATGGCATCTTTCAAGCCCTACTTCAACAAGGACTAGAAGAGATACTGCCAAATCTCATTAAGACCTTTAGAGCAAGTTATACTCTAGGGTATATACCAAGGACGTGGAGGGAAGTTAAGATAGCATTTATACCTAAAGGGGGAGGGCGGTCACCTGCATTACCCAAATCCTACCGTCCGATCAGTCTAACTTCATTTCCCCTCAAAACAATGGAGAAAGTGTTAGACAACCATATTAGGAGCGGTGCATTCAAGTGATCACCGCTGCACCCAATCCAACATGCTTACCAAGCAGGAAAGTCTACCACAACTGCCCTACATAGTCTTGTCCTAGAAAAGGCAGTAGAGGATAAAGAGATAGCCTTATGTGCATTCCTAGACATCGAAGGAGCATTTGACAATACCTCCTTTGAAGCCATTGAGACTGCAGCTACCAAAAAAGGAATCGAACCTTCCTTGATAAAATGGATAAAAGCTATGCTTGAAAGCCGGAGAATCACAGCTAACCTGGGGAGGACTCTATTACAGTAGTGACTGCCAAGGGATGTTCACAAGGTGGGGTTCTGTCCCCTCTACTATGGTCGCTGGTTGTAGATGATCTCCTACAGAAACTAACCAACTCCGGCTATGACAATCAGGGATATGCGAATGACCTGGTCATTACAATTAGGGGCAAACATGATCAGATAATCTCTGATCTATTGCAGCCCTAAACATAGTTTGCAACTTGTGCCAAACAATGGGACTTGGAGCCAATCCTGGTAAGACAATAGTTGTTCCCTTCACGAGAAAAGGAAGCTTTATTTACAAGCACCATCTCTTGAGGGAACAGTAGTGCAATTCTCAAAGGAGGTCAAATATCTAGGTATTACCTTAGATAACAGACTAACCTGGAACTCTCACTTAAAAAGAGTACTAGATAAAGCTACAGTGGCAACATGGACATGCCGCAGGCTTTTTGGCAAATTGTGGTATTAAACCAAAAATGACTCTGTGGTCATACACATCTATTATAAGACCCATGGTCTCATACGTCTCACTTGTTTGGTGGCCAAAAACAAAACAAAAGAAAGAAAAGACTTTAACTAGGAGTAACCGGTGCCATGCGTACCTGCCCAACTGCGGCCTTAGAGGCTATGTTGGACCTGCTACCCTTACATTTGCCTGTTAGTGCAATTAGGCTACAAAGGGCAAACCTTTAAAGTACAAATAATTTGGTTGGCCACCTGAAAGACCTCCAGGATTTCATAGAGGACCCGATGGCTAACCCAATTTCAGACGTTATGCCGAAACCCCTTAACTATGAAACACCATTTAAGGTGATCTTGGAGGACCGTCAACAGTGGCACACTTCAGACCTACCCTTTGAAAAAGGATCTCTTAAATGATACATGTATGGGTCCAAAATGGGAGGTAAAGCAGGCGTGGGCATATATGGGCCAAGGTGCCATCTCGCAAAGGCACTGGGGACCTCACCAACCATTTTTCAGGCAGAAACACACGCCATAGAACTCTGCGCTCGCGAAGTAATCCACAAGAATATGCGTGGAGCAAAAATATACATAATATCAGACAGCCAAGCAGCACTTAAAGCGTTAAGCTCGTTTACCTTTGAGTCTAAGCTGGTTTGGGACTGTCTTACTGTCTTGAAGCAACTGGCCGAGACAAATAGGGCTGCCAAGACATGAAGGCATTAAGATATTACGAACCGCCTAGAAAAGGAGCCAAATCTCCATTTATTGGCCCTGAGCCTGTTTTTGGACACCCAAAGAGTCACCTCTCAGCTCAGATCAGGCTTTGGGAGGACAGAACTAAGAAAGAACACTGGGAAAATACCCCGGGGCTGAAACAAGCGAAGAAGTTTATAAAGTATCCGCAACAGAGAACAAAAGAATTTCTCACACTCAGCAGAAAGGAACTAGGGCTCATAACGGGCCTACTTACTGGGCATTGCCCACTTAGATACCATCTTAAGAAGATGGGCAAGGTCGATGATGAGACCTGTCGACTCTGTATGGAAGACGATGAAACCGGTGAACATGTCCTGTGTGACTGAGAAGATCTGTGCCGCATAAGGCTAAAACATCTAGGAAAGGCATTTCCACTGCCAGAGGATGTCGTAAAAATGGCCCCAAGAATATTATAAGCTTCATCAAAGACCATAATTTCGAATGGGCGCCCTAGGGCATTTAGGGGTAATGTCAGAAAAGATCTTATAGGTCGCGGTGACAAGATGAGAGGCGGGAGTCCTGTCTGCTATGTTCACTCGTGTGGGCTCATTGGCCTCTTTTTTTTCCTTTTCACCTCTTTAGGGTGCTTTCGGATTTTTTTTTCTTTTATTTCATTTTTTTTTTCACTAATTGGTTTCTTCCACGTTATTGCGATCAGGTGGTAACACTAACGACTTACAAACTAATCATCTCCTTTATAATTAAATTTGTATATTATTATATGTTACATTTATATATGTTTATTCCACCTTTTTCTAGTTTTACGTTATAATTAATCTTAAGCGAATTCATACACGCAGGCAAATCAAGATTTAAATGTCTATCACGACAAATTAACCTTTGTTTACTCTTTACTCTACCGAAAATCGCATTAATTCTTTTGAAGGATAGGTCACTGCCGCGCAGGTAAATAATGTCTGTATGAAATTTAACTGTCCGGTCTGTCGTGTCCCTATGGAATCAAACAACGAAAACCAAATAATTGATCACGATAAAACTTTCTTCGAAATAAAAGAACACTCGAATTTCTCTAACATGGAATAATTCTTTATTTATCGCGAACTGACCTTCCTTAATACTTCTAAACGTATTCCGAACCGAACGGAAACTTGATACTATTATAACAAAAGTTACTCGCGACTGATAACTAACGGGCGACTGCTCACTTAACTGCACTCGCCAGACCAGTCATTGGTCTTTTATGCACAAATATTCGGAAGTAAACTTTACTAACAACGCGGATGTAAACAAACGACAACAACCTTGCCATTTGTTCTACCGGTTGTAGCACCTGAGTCGCTCAGTAGTAAACATTCGCTTTACATAATAATTACCATGCGAGGTTAATTATTATTGTAATCGTCGATTGCTCCACTAAGCGCTCATCGCAGCCAGCTGTTGAGCTAATCAGCAAAATAACCGACAGTTGCAGAACAGTACCATGCGAGGTTACTGTTTAGCAATTGCTAATTATTTCACTAAAATGCGCCCTTGGCTGCTGGAAGAATCTTCCTTATATTGGGCCATAACATCCCTCCCCCCTTCGAAAAACTAGTTTCCGTAGGGAACTAGATGTGAAGAGTACAGTCTATCTTAAACTAAAAACGTGAGATCATTTTAAACCGCGTTCGATTCAGTTTCTTTTACATTACATCATTACATACTTATTAAATTTTCTTATTCTTCTAGTTTACTTCCTACATTGTCTTTTTTTTCTTACTTTCTGTAATACTATATCTTTTCTTTTATATTTACTTTCTTTCTTATTTTCTTCACATATTTAATTTCTTTCTTATTTGCTTCTCACATTAAATTTCTTTTTTATTACCTTCTTACAACATATTTATATTGTCTTCCAAATTATTTTAACATTTGTTTTTTTTTGAATTAAAATTTCATGATTAACAAAAAAAAATCTTAATTAAATCACATGCATTAATAATATATAACCTTACTTATTGTTTATCTAATCACAAAAATGCAACAACAACAAAAAAGTACATTTTACAATCATTCGAATATTTTTTGTCTTACTATAATTTTTAATTAATAGTCTTCATGCACTTTAAAAGTGTTTTCCCCCTTTTTTTTTCTTTACAATATATATTCTTTTATTATTTCCTGGTAACGGTTTTTTCTTTATTGTATATCTTACTTTACATATACATTTTATTTTAAACATTTCATTTTATCGTTAGTTCTCAAACAGTTATCTTCTAATTTTAATTTCTATTTAGCTTTAGGACAAGAGTATTTCTATAATATTCTTATCCATTTCATTTCTTTATGTTATAAACTGTGAGATTGCATATATGAGTTATATAAGTACCTTAATTTTTTAATGTTCAGTGTAGTAACTAGTTCACAAATAGTATTCTCTATAACGATATATAATATGTCTATTTATCTTCCTTTTTATTTATTACTTACGAATTTATTACTTGGCTTAATATAGTTCTATCTTGCTGCTTTTTAACACAATTAATAACCTTAAATTTACTGTAGTCGGTCCAATTGCTTGTTAATGATGGCGGAAAGTATGGTTTTGTCTCGCTGTAAAAGCCGTATTCTATCAGTAACGTCGTCATACACGCTTTTACGTGTAGCTGCCCTGCCTTGGGAGTTTGGAAAATTTGCCTAAGTGGGTAGAATTTTTAGTCTGTTGGTGTTAACCTGAGTTTGCTGTTCTAAGTCTGCTTCTACAGAAATCTTTATTGCATGCGATTTTGTACTACGCTTATTCAACTTCTAGCTATTGTTGTAACATTTCCTGCATAATGTTTACATCTTGTACTGATCGATTATTGAATTCTGACGTTCAAGATCTTTTTCCACTTATCAATCGGAATTAGCAATACTGCTGTCATTTGAAATTTATATCTGATTGAATGTTGATTTATTTGAATAGAATATTTTCTTCTACACTGCTTTTCTGGAAACATTTATACCAGTTTACAGATTTTAAGATGTGATCATAATAGAACGTATGGTCATTCCTTTTTACAGGCGGTTTTAAATTTCGATGCCCCAAACAAAGGTTATCTTATTGCCATGAGATTTCTTGATTTTCTTATAGGTACGACGGACTTCTCTCAATATTATCGAGAGTCCATCCCAAAAAATTCTTTCTTGAACAAAATTAAGTTTAACCCGGTAAAAAGTCCAAACGTAATCTGTTTATTTTTCCTCCTGGGCATGTATAGGAGAGTTTTTTCCTCATATAATTCACACCCAGAATTTATTTCTGAGTTTATATGAGAAGAGATCAGTTTGATCTATTTTCAAGCGTCTGCAGCAGGCAGAAAACCAAGCTGCACCGATGAGTGTAAGGTTTTCTGCTGACACGAAACGCTTCTTCTTCTTCCTTTTCTTTTTTATTTTTCAGCCCACTGCGTGGCGTATACAGGTTCGATTCGTTCGAGTGAATCTGTTTCTTTAAAATTTTTAAAAAAAATTTAATAATGAAATTTTTTTTTTTCTATTTTCTCAAACTTTTCATTTCTTTCTTCTTTTTTCATTTTCTCATTTGTTTTTCAAATCACACAATTTCGCTATTTGTGACCTGTTGATGAGTCAAACCAAGACTTGAAACTTGTCACCAAAAATTAATGGGTTGTGTGATGAAATAAAAATTTAGAACATTTTTTAGCTTCTGCTATATACCGGAGAATCCCAAAAAATTCTTTCTTGAACAAAATTAAGTTTAACCCGGTAAAAAGTCCAAACGTAATCTCTTTACCTCTGTAAATTTACATTGCTTGTTGTCTTGGTTCGCTCTCCAGTGAGAACTTGACTACCATCATATCTCCTTTCATACCCCTTCTCGGCCTGTAAGTCTGCAAAGCTCTGTAATTTAAATTTATATTTTAAACAATCAGGCCCTCCAAACTCTTCCAGAATTTGAAGGCCCCTGCTGAAAACCTCGACCGAGCATTACGTTTCCTGGACACTTACCAATACTTACCTCATTTCGTGTCATGAAACTTGCAGTGGAATTCCAATATTCCGTAAGACTGCAGTTTCGATCCCATAATTGCTTCTTAAACTCTGATCTAACCGATTTATTCCTATATCGTTGAGATTTAAGCTTACCTCTTCGACAAAGCCCCTGAATTTGCTTTTGTTGTGAAGTGAAATTTTTCCTACCTTCATAACTCCATGCAGGTCTCTCGGAATACTTACGTGGTTCTGGTTCATTCGCAGAATTTGGTGCTTTTACCGGACAGGCTCTTGCATTAGCTATTCTTACAAATGCAAGTCTATCCTTCAGACTAATTTCGCTGTGTCCATGATATTTATGATGCATTCTCCTCTTGTGTTTAAATCTTTCGTTTCTAACAAGCCTCACATTTTCGTGATCAGTAGTCAAGGTTTTCTCAAATGTTGGCTTCATAAATAGGTAACCCAATGTAGGTATACTTTTCACTCCATATCGTGAAGTATTGTCAACAGTATGTGCCAGTTTCTCCCATTTGGAGTATTGGTCATTAACGCCTAATGTGTTGTTTTCTCATGTGTTGATTTTAATATCCCCTATTCGGGTATGAAACGGAGTTACTTGACTGCTATCTTGCCAAGCTATGTGTACTATTTGTGCGCAAGATGCGAAATTTCCAGAAGAATCATTGGTTGCGCTGCATTGGCTGGCATCTTGTATCAACAGCTTGATATTTATACAGTCGATTATAGTTCTGTCCCTCAGGAAATCCATTCCAAGTATCCCGTCGGCTGGAATTGAATCAGTATCACCAATGGCGTTAAATTGACAAGCCTGCTGACTGTTATCTATCAGCAACTTCGCCTCACAAGTGCCTATGGAGCTCCTGGCAAATCCAAAAAGACCTCCAATTCTTATTTTCTCGTGTGTCCGTATGGTCGTGTCCTTTTTATTCTAGTGACCTTAATTAAGCTACACGTGGACCCAGTGTCAATTAAAAGCTTAAACTTACCTTCTAACGCTATATCTGATGGCACTGTGATGACAAACTTACTCTTGGAATTCACTTCTTCACTCTCCCTATCGGCTAAATACTTTTTCAGACAGTTTGCTGTGTAGTGATCCTGCGTTCGACAGAATTGGCAATAAAGCCCCTTCCGTCCTGAATAGAATTCATCTTGGATACCAGTTGCATAGTTTGCCACTCTGACATGATGAATTCGGCAATTGGATTCCTCGTATCCATATTCCTGACATTCAGTACAGAAGAGAACTTGTTGGCACTCTCTCGCAAAGTGTCCACCCTGTCCGCATTGAAAACACTCAGTAGATCTGGGAAGTGATCTCCTTGCCGAAGATGCTTGGTATCTTCCTGATGACACTGGCCCTGTTTTGTGTAAGAACGGTCTCGAATTCTGTCTAGGCTCGTCTCTATTTAAATCCGCCGTTGCCCATCTGTTTGGTGCACTTACTGTGTTCGACTTTCGGTCTTCTTGCCATACTCCCGATTCTCTCACTTGAAGTCTTTTGGCATCTTTTTCGAAATAACTGTCTTTCTCTCTCACTTCTTCCAGTGACTCAAACTTTCGCCCTGTAAGGTGCACCTGTGTGGGTCTACTCAACACACCAGCTTTAAAGGTAGTTACAACATCGGCCTCCAATTCAGCTAGTAGTCTTTTCTCCCCTCCCGGGTATTTGGCAGAAACAGCCTCCTTTATCTGATCACGCAGTTCTTTCATCCGATCCGCGAACTCCCTGATGTCCTCTCCAGGTCTCTGCCTACATGCCAACATTTCAGTGCGTAATACACTGAAAGATTTTCTCGGCAAATATGCAGCTTTTATCGCTTGCTGCAAAGATTAGAAGTGAATCGGCTCCTGAGAACTTATCAGGTAATAAGCGTCATCTTCTATGCGATATTTTACGCACTTCATGAAAATAACTTTTTCTGCTGCTTCCAGTCGGTCGTAAACATCTTTGCAGCAACACAGAAATCGATATACTTCCTTTGCCAACTTCGGTGACCTTTCTCCAGAAAACATCGGCACATATTTAAAAACCAGGTCCATGATCTTCTTGTATGAATATGCCATCTTGTACACAGTTGTGATTTTCAATTTTGCTTTGTTTTTAACTCGTTCTGGTACTTTCACTTTTTCACTAATACCATTTATACTTCATACCTGCGAACCGAAAAATTAGTACAACGCGCTCTAGAACAGATCTTTCGCAAAACTCATCTCTATTATAGGTACTAATCGACTACCAATACTCAATATAACGTAACATTCAAAACTATCATACCATTAACACACTCAATTCAGCTATTATGCGTACATACAAACAAACATGCTCAACATTTTTTTTTTTAATTTTTTATTATTCAGATGCACCCAATGAAAATATAACAAACCATACTTTACTTAAAACTTCCTACCTACTTAACCGCGTAAAACCAGAATACATTTGTTCAAAATATAACACGGCGTTATTACGACTCTCAAAAACTCGATAAATTAAATAAACGCGCGTACGACCAGCACCTAAATCGAAACGTGACGTTGAAACTGGTGATATTCTTATTACCAACTTTCACTTATTTAAAAAAACATCTTGCACCTTACGATATTGCCTCTTATATATTACTCCGCAGTTTATCACATCTTAAAATTAACTCTGTATGTATGTATGTATGCTTGGAGTAGCTAAAATTAGCTTTGCTCCCAGTGTGTGTGTGTGTGTGGAGTAGCTAAATTAGCTTTTCTCCCAGTGTGTGTATTCGGAGTAGCTAAATTAGCTTTGCTCCCAGTGTGTGTATTTGTTGAGTAGCTGATGAAGACCAACTACTCAAATGAAAGTGTAAATTCTAATTTTCCAATTTCACAAAAAAAAATCAGAAAGCACAAAAATTTAAATCACTTAATCTAATACTTCTTAAATGCCTGAAACGTAAAAGAATTAAAAAAAAAATCAATATATAAAATAAACAAATATCCACCTTCTTACAAAAAATTCTTGAAAAATTAGCAATAACAAAAACAACACACCAGCAAGAAATTCTCAAATTTCTTACCTAGTTTCACCGGCTGCGCCAAATGTCGTGTCCCTATGGAATCAAACAACGAAAACCAAATAATTGATCACGATAAAACTTTCTTCGAAATAAAAGAACACTCGAATTTATCTAACATGGAATAATTCTTTATTTATCGCGAACTGACCTTCCTTAATACTTCTAAGCGTATTCCGAACCGAACGGAAACTTGATACTATTATAACAAAAGTTACTCGCGACTGATAACTAACGGGCGACTGCTCACTTAACTGCACTCGCCAAACCAGGCATTGGTCTTTTATGCACAAATATTCGGAAGTATACTTTACTAACAACGCGGATGTAAACAAACGACAACAACCTTGCCGTTTGTTCTACCGGTTGCAGCACCTGAGTCGCTCAGTAGTAAACAATCGCTTTACATAATAATTACCATGCGAGGTTAATTATTATTGTAATCGTCAATTGCACCACTAAGCGCTCATCGCAGCCAGCTGTTGAGCTAATCAGCAAAATAACCGACAGTTGCAGAACAGTACCATGCGAGGTTACTGTTTAGCAATTGCTAATTATTTCACTAAAATGCGCCCTTGGCTGCTGGAAGAATCTTCCTTATATTGGGCCATAACAGGTCTAAGAACTGACCTTCCTTTTACGAAAAAATAAATAAAAACACTCACAACAAAAAAACTGGGCTGAACGTCACTGTTATCGCAGGTGAGTTATGTACGCACGAAACCTAATTGTTCTTTTCATAAAATTTCTCCTCCCTTTTTCAGGAAAATGCATAGAATCCACTAAACTGAGCATCACTGCTATTGCAGGTAAGTAATATACTTCGAACCAATCTCGAATTTTTGGCGGGCAACTGCCTTGCTGACTATGTGTGCGGCTGAGTGCGTATTGTTTTACAGGCAAAAATAGTTGTCACAGAATATCTGCTGCGGAGCAACATTTTTCTGACAATTTCGTGCGGGCTTGCTGTAATTCATTGCGTGATGGTATCGCGTGATGTTTTACAGCTAGGCGAATTACCGTTTCGGAATGTTAGATTCAAACGAAAAATTGTAATCTGTGCGCGTTCTGCTCAAGTTAGAATTTTTCGTTTGAAAATATTATTTTTTTTCTTCTTCTTTACTTCTTTTCTTTTCCGGGTTTGACATTTTTCTTCTTTAAGGATTTATAAGTAAGATTATAATTTGTGCGCGCTCTGCACAAATTAAAATCTTTGTTTTTGGAAACGATTTTTTTTTTGTTCAGGTTTTTATGCTCATGGGAAAGTAGCAGAGAGCTACTGTCTGAAATTAAATATATATAATATTTTGTTCCTTCACAGGTACGAGGGAAAATGATGGGGGTTTCTCTACAGAAGGTAGAAAGGCCAAAAAAAACAGATCAGAAGGGAAAGGAAAAGGGTAGCGTGTGGGGAATACGCTGCAGTATTGCAAAATACTGGTAATCCAATACTGAAGTACCTGAAGTACTTTGAACTATTTTTAAGTACATTGAAGTACGTGCAGTACATTGAAGTATTTCGTTTAATCTGACAAGTCTCAGAAAAGATGAGAAAAAACTAAAAGTTTATTCAAATATGCCTATTTATTCAAGATTCTAAAATATTTTTACAATTCTTAGTATATTTTCTTTCATCTACGCTTATTTTTTGAAAATGTTTCTGGCTTATTAAACGGAACTTCAGTTGAAATTCTTTAGTATTGCACTTCAATAGAGCAGAGAAAATCACCGTAGACATATAAGTTCCGAAGACAAATGTGATCAGAGAGACTTCAAATTTGGTGCCAAAACTAGATTGTATTCGTAATTGGGCGCAATCAACCACTAGGAATACATAAACTCAAAAAATTCATTGGTGAAAATATCGAAAATAAATTGTTTACTAACAATTTCTCAATTTTAGTTAAATTAAACACGCTTCCTTTGATAATGACTATTACACAACAGTTAAGGGGGGTTACCAGCAAAAAAAACTCATGATTTGTGTTCCCAAAAGCTTAGTGAACATAAACGCATAAACGTATGCAATTTTAATATTGAAACAAATCACTATATTTAGTACCTATTACATGCAAAGCTGTATGGTGCTGTGATATTCATCTGTATTGTACTGCAAAGCATGTCGGGCATCTGCACAGCAGTAGGGTAGAATTGCAAAGGCATGGCGAGATTTTAAATTTGGTCGTCGGATTTTTCTTAGAATTCTGTTGAGGAGCAGGCAAGGCGCGAACGAAATGTATGCGCTCTGTGCTGCTGATCAGACACTTTTCCGTGTAATTTGTCTGGCACTATTTATTGCTCGGGCAAATTTATTTCACTGAAGCCGGTCATCAAATAAAACTCTTCCGAGAATTCTAAGTTGTAATATACCATATAATTTTTACAATATTCCCACTTTGTTAGATTACTATCTTATTAACTAGATAACCAACCACCAACCACATTTCACAAATTCAAATTCACATTTCACAAATTTGCACATTTATAGGATTATTTCCTTTTCATATACACAAATCTACATACGTAACAATATTCAGTTTTCTGTTCTTTATTCCATAATTATTGGCCCGAATTTTACTAATACGTCCCATGATTAAATAATAGTTACTCACATTTCGTTACCTATAACCAGAATAGAACTGCCAAAAAATTTCTCGCCTCAAAAGCAAAAATACCAAATTACCAATCATAAAAATTAAAATATTCCAGGAAATCTACACACATACATAATGCAGAAAATGGCGGCACCTCTCCGAGCATGCCGCTACAGCCCGCTAAGCTTTCAAAACAAATAAAAGCCTTCCAAAAGCACATTACTCCATCTGACGATGATAAAATGAATTGAAAACGGCAAATTGTATGCAAAATATATAAAAACAAATTTTTGTCGTTACCATGGTTAACATTACTGACTTTATTTCCTTTATCATTGCTCTTAACATTTTGAGTTTTCCAAAATAAACAGAAAAAGGTGCGATCTTTGTTACAAATTGAACTTTCTTTCCAATAATATCATAATTTTGGTAGTTATTCGTCTCTGTAAATAGCTGCTTTCAAACGAAAATATATTAGTAACCAAAACTTTATTACTGCTTTTCTTTCCGTCACTGCCTCTTCCAGCCCAAGATCTTCCATACTCAAGTACAAATTTATCTATTTGATGTACCATTATTACGTTTTCATGTACCAAACTTTGCAAATTTCATGAATTCTAGAGTTTTCTAAAGCTAATTAAATACATATAAAACCCTGATATCTTTATTTTTGACACGTCATTACCTAAGTTTATGCTTTTTCTCTAACTATGTGCAATTTTTATCATGATAGTACGCACAGATTTCCAGCAAATTTGTATTAACTTTTCGTGTTTTTTAAGATTTCAGTGGTAACCCCCCTTAAATCAACTAAGTCAAACTTGTTGAAAGAATATATATATATTTTGCAAAAACCATGAAAATAGTAAAAAACTTAATTAGTAACTTTAGAAATTGTTACATAGGGCTAGTTAGACGGTGTAGTATTTGCGCGCCGCGCACGAAAATGTGTTGGTAGGGGGGTAATACGGTGTTACTCCGCGCACCCCTCTTACCTAAACATTTTCCTACGCGAGTTACGTTCCCAACTACACACACAACCTAACATAATCAATAATTTCAGATATTGCATATTAATTTCATTAATTTCATTTATTTCATTTTCATTTACTTGAAAGATTTTTCCCACAGTTTGTAAAATTTTATTCCCATTCATTTTTAACTGATAAAGCATTTTTTACACAACAAAAGTTCTAAATGTAACCAAACACTTTTGTTTTTCCATCAAATTTCCTCGTTCTATATGTAATCATACACTTTTGTTTTTCACAAATTTCTGCTTTGTACGTCTAGACGGTTTCCGCTGAAACCCTAAGTAACTTTTATTCAAAAAGCTAAAATAGTTTTGTACGGACTTTTGGAATAATCGGTTTTCGAGAATAAATTGATTTGTAACCTATAAATTGTGTTGTAATTTTTTCATGTTCATCTTTTTTTCCTATATGATTTACTTGAAATCATTATTCGCGCGCGCGCAAAAACTACACCGTTTAAACTAGCCTATAACAGTGAAAATAGTAATTTTAACCATGACTCTGTGTGAATTGTAATCAAAGCACCATAATAGTTATTTATCCTAGAATTCTTGTTTGGATTCACTATTTGGCAGTTGTTATGTAGATAAAGAGTGATCATTGTATTAGTCTAGTAGCATCGATTGACGAGATTAAGCGTGCAATGATTTTGAGTGAGTTACTATGCTGTATATTTCGTTGCATTTTCAATATCTATGCAATTAACAAATGAGCAAAATTTGTACATTATTCTTAATTTAAATGGAGTTTCAGACGAGAATGGGATTTTAGTACTGGATGTGAATGAAAGAACTCATAGTCAGACTAATAAAAAATTACCTTAATTAATGATAACAGGCTTAGTTATATCAAAAATGAATTTTGAGAAATTTTGATATTATTAAAGTATAAAGTTTTAAATTTTTATTCTCAAATTTCAACTGTTTCCGGGTGAGTTTAGTCACTTCTATTCATTCACCAGCCCGGCAAAAGAAAACCGGCGTTAAACTGAAGCTGACGATGTTAGAGGAGTATTATATCTTAGAAATGCTTGCTTAATCCTTAGGTATTTGTTACGCATCTCAAAATTTTTGGAAAGATCTCCTAAATAATTAATTCAAAATCAAATTTCAAAAAATTCTTTATTGAACAAACTTGTAAAGCTTGATACAATAAAGTTAATTGACCCACGGCTACGAGGCCATCTGGGCACTACAAGTGATGCGTCTTCTGATATAACATATTTGATGGATGTTGTAGAACATTAGTAGAAATTATTTACTACTATAGTTACATAGTGTTGGCTATAAACTAATGTAATGATTTTTGTTTGTACATTGTCTCGCTTTAATTATAGCTTTTTACATAGTGCGTGTTTGCAGCTTAGTTTAGACTTCGCTAATCTATACTTAGAGAGTAGTTCTAAAACTTAGGGGTATTATAATCCAGTTCAGTTTAATTAATGATGATTTGATCTAACCATTTAAGTGTGCTATAGTTGCAATTCGGTTTAATTCATAACAGTTAAAACTTAAGTGCTATACTTGATCTAACCTAATTTAATTTTAGAGTTGTATCTTAATTGTGGAGGTAGCTAGGGTTTCGTTAAGACCAGATCTTAATTCAGTTTTTAGTGCGTTAGAGTCTCGTAGTTAGTTCGTTTGCAGTTAGGTATTATTTGAGTGCAGGGATAAGTCCGTTCGTATCCTCTCTGGAATACTTCAGGAGTTCAGTTGATTTTGTCGTTATATCTCGTACGTAAAGTACTCTGGGTAGTTCCCCACACTCGTTAAAAACGTGCTGCGCGGTGAGCGGTACGCTCTCGCAGAAAGTGGTCGTGGTTGCCTTCTGAACAGGTATTGCTTTATTGCCAGGAAGTGCCCCAGCTTAAATTTGGCTATCTCGATCATTGATCTTCTGGGCAGATCGAGCATGTTCGGCCGGAAGTGTCGTGAGTCACTCACGCCATTTGCTTGGAGTCGTCTCGAAAGCGTTTATAATGTGAGGTGGCCGCTTTGTACGCTGGAGGAGTGATAAAGCTCTCCTCACTCTCAGCTGTGCGTTTTGCTAGGCAGTCCGCTCTTTCATTGCCTGGTTGCCTACATGGCGGGGACACCAGGCGATCCAGATTTTGCAGCTCAGAACCGTCGCTCTGACATTAGATGCCAGAGTGTTCTTATTCTTGGTATTTTTAATCGCCTTGATTGCTGACAAGCAGTCTTGACTGGCTCCCAGATGGCTGTCAGTTCGGCTGTGTAGGCATTGTGCCAGTCAGGAAGTTTACTGCAGATTTGCAAATGTTCCATTGGAGACCAGTGAGGTCTCTTGGGTGGTTGCGCGGTACTAATGTGGGATTGTGCATGGGATGGGAGAATGGAGTTTTCGTGGGGATCAAGACATAGTGATCATGATTCTATTCAGTCTGATTTCCACCATGTTCTCGTCTCCGAATAAAGTGGGGGAAACATTAGGTGAGTCCAGATTGGGGTCGTAATACGTATGTGGAGATTGTATGAGGGAGCCCAGGCCTTCTTCTAGGTTAAGTGTGGAAGGGGAGAGTGCGGTGTTAGTGACTTCTGGCGTGGCCAGATTGAATGTGCTGTCTTATAGTTTCTGATGCTAAAATTAGTTTGTTTGTCAGTGTGTGTGTTGGTCTCTATACCTGTATTTGTTTCTAGTTCAGTCTTGGCTGTAGGAGTTGGTTTCGTTTTTCGTTGCTGTGAGGCGTGAGCTTGCGATTGTGGGTTGTTGTGCTCGTTCAATTACGTTTTTGAATGTGTTTTGGTGGGATGACTGGCTGAGTAGCCGCTCTGCGGTTGAGAGGGAGGTTCGAGGATATGGAGGGTGTGGGAGCTGGGGGAGGGATTTTTGTTGCTTTGTTTATGAAGTTTTTTAGAAATTTCAGCAAAGAAAGTGCCTGTCTGGACCTTGCTTGGGCTTTGCTCAATTGGAGCTTGGTTGCCGTACGTGGCATACCACTGTCACCGCGCTTCAAAGAGGGTAACATGGTCACCCACTTGGATCTGTACAACAATGGCCTTTTCTCTGGCGAATGCTGGACATATTCTATCCAATGTGACATAATCTCCGACTTGATCACAGCTGACACAGTAATTGCGTTCGCATATGTGAGTATTATTTTCTTTCGCCTTGGATATGCCGCAGTCGGAACAAACAGGGGTGGCGCGAAAGTTGCTACAGGGGCTACATGCTCGATCATTTTACATACCACAAAAGGACTGAGGTCTGTAATATTTTTCGTATGCTACCTATCGTTTCTTGTAGGGAGGGGAAGTCGAGGCTGGGGCTTCTTTTCCTGGCCTTTTTCGCTGCCTTCCTGGGCCAGTTGCCTGGGTCCAGGTCGACGTAGTAGTTTTGCGGCTGTCCGGCCGTAGCCATGTTGTTGGGCCCTATGCGGGCGATGGGCTTATTAGCACCAGGTCGGTAACGTTGTTGTTTCTCGCTCGATTTGGGGAAAACTATTATGTGCTGTTGTGTTTTGATTGGCTGCGCGTGGTGGCATGATTTTGCTGACACGTGGCCTTACCTGTATTCAGAGCACCTATCAGTTGTATTAGGTAAAGCAGCCAACAGACTTGAAAATCCGACTTACTTTATTACTTCCGACTATTCTGCTTTTGCAGAAAGTTGGCTGGCGGCAGTCTCTGTGAGTCTGTCTGCCTAGTTTTCGATCGAACTTTGTGAAAGCTTTTAATGACTACTTTTACTTCGCTTTGAAAACTCGCACTTTACTAGACCTTCTTAACTGATCAGAGGATCGAGTCAGATTGGTCTACCGGGGAATTCGATTCGATCTACATTCGATCGAATCAAGGTTTTCCGTATAGCATTTTTATACCCTAGATGAAATCTGAAAGGTAAGTTTGTCATTCCGTTTGTAACACCTAGAAAGTTTTTTTGATTTTTGCATATCCATCTGTCCGTCCGTCTGTCTGTCTGCCTGTGCGCCATTGAATAAGTAACTAATAAAGAAGTGGGGTACCGTGCGAATACATTGTACGTGTTTAAGCAATTCAATGACAATATGACCTTCGATCAAAGGGAGGGAGGGAGGACAAGAGAAATTGTAATTGCTGCCTAAATTACGTCAGTCATACAAAGGCAACGCCAACAAATATTATCTGAAAATTAGGGGGCGCTAAAAATTTGTTTATTTTCTATAGCAATTTGGATTATAAAAAATGTCAGGATTTCGTTAGTGCCATGACGAAACGAATACAAATAGAGCACACTAATACATTTAGCCGAGTGGCTTGGGTTTCCACAAGATATGCCGCTTCCTTATTAGTTATTTATTCAATGCTATGCGCAGGATAACTCAAAAACGCGTATACTTAGAGTGCTAAAATTTTGTACGCAGACTTTAAAAAAAAAAGTAAAATTAAGTTCGAAAATGAGACAAATCGGGCAACTCCTTCGTGGGGTTGTCATACAAAAATTTCGTTTTTCACTATATATTTGGACACTGCCTGAGAAGTCGACATAGAGACTGAAATTTGGTACATGGTGTTTTCATAGTAATAGCAAATAAAATTTCAAAAATGGAATAAATCGGGCAACCCCTTCCCAGATAACACAGAACATGTTCTGATCAACTTCTTGATATGAGCCCCAGGATATGAGAACATGTTCTCTGACTACAGGTATTGATATCAAAAAGCATATTCTTTCCATATGCTTTTAATAAAACTCATATCCGCCCTGCCGACCGAAATCTTCGGACGTCGGCCAAAAATTATCGTGTGATAATCGGTGCGTATCCGAAAGAACATATTCAGAACGTATGCAAAAGGATATAAAATTGATATAAATGAGCATCCACAGAAATATATTCAGAACATATTGTAAAGGATATAAATGAGCATCCACAGAGACATATTCAGAACGTATTCTAAAGGATATTAAATAGATATGGATGAAACCCATATTCGGGACGTTTTCAAAGGAATATAAAATTGATAAAAGCATAAAAGTGAAATTTGCATACTTTAATTGATTTACATAAAATGAAAACGTATTCAATAAATGAAAATTATTCAATAAAAATATATGATATAACAAAAAATAAGCAGAGTTCTGGCATCTTGTGGCAGAGGCAATTCATGTTTTTCCAATATTTTTAAGAGTCCCGGTAATGCTTTGTGGGAAATTTGATTCTGGATGCTCCATATACGAATTTCATGCTTCAGTGACTGTCTTTCTAACATTTCAACTTCGCTTTGAATACAATAATATCATCATCATCACCACCATTACTGCAGCTTGCATCTGTTTTTGAAAAATCTTTCGCTGGACCATCACAAGGATTTGTCTCATCAATATTGTAAAAAAAAGGCTATTTCAAAAGTAGTACCAAGGTACATCATCTTCCCCTACTACACAGGGTGTCCCAGACTAATATGATTCCTCGCTTTCATTCAAGTAAAAAATTGTTCGGAAGGGGGGATGGGGGAGGGGGGTGTAAAAATCACCTTACCGAGCTGCAGGGTGATTAGTAAGATATGCTCTTTTTAATCACCCTAACGTGCTGCGGTGATTAGTAAGATATGCTCTTTTTAATTTTTCATTTTTACACGGTCTATTCGAAATCGAATCAGTCTGCCTTCAGATTCGAACTCAGGCTGCACATACATACATGTAATTATTACTCAGCTGAGAATTAGCGAGCGCAAAATGGTAAAATTACTTTTCAATCAAAACTATTTAATTATTTTGTTAAGTAAGGTATATAGTAAATGTAGCCTTTGGGAAGGTAAGGAACAAGCTTTAAATTACTAGAAGACTAATATCATGCATGGATATTTAGGCTCTATAAGTATCAATATAGAAGATATTAATTTTAGAGAACGGACTCACACGGACTCATATACATTTCTGTTTCGTGACTTGGGAAGTATTCCCGAGAGTTTTGGGTATGCATATCCGACAGTTGTGTGTATTTCATTAGACGCAACAACCAGCCTGCTAAAATCAAAGAAATATATGTATTTTATTTGTGATTTCATAATATTTCTATTAAAAGTTTCACCACAGTTTTGCTGGTTGTGTTTTTATGTGATGGCACCATTACGAATATCGTAGCAGCAGCAAAGCTAGCCAAATTTTTTTTTTTTTTAATATCACAGTTTTTGTTGCAATTTTGAATATTTTTATGTATTACATGAAATCTAAAAGGGTATACTAAGTTTCTCATCCCGTTTGTAAGCATAAACGCATAGGAATAATGCTGGTATAACAAAATGAATTAGACACCCATACATAATATTAAGAGTTATTTTTTGCATGTCCGTCTGGCTGTCCGTTTGTCTGTCCGTCTGTCCTCTTGATAGCTGGAGAACGCGTTTACTTAGAGATCTGAAATTTTGCACAGGACTTTTTAATAAAATTGTAGATTTAAGTTCGAAAATGGGACAAATCAGAAAACTCCTTCGGGTTGCCGTGCAAAAATTTCGTTTTTCACTATATTAGACATCGCCTGAGAGCGTGTCACCGTAGAAGGCTATTTTTACACGCATTTTCATAAAAATAGTATATACACTTTCAAAAAGGGACTCAGTCGAGCAACCGGTTCATAGTGTTGCCATACAAAAATTAAGGTTTTTTACGTACATTGTGAAAATCATCAGTCCTAGACATCCTATGAAATTAATTATAAGCATTTTTACTTTTGTTTTTGGTCTTAGACCAATTCTAGCTTTTTTACTTGTTTTATAATATTCAGCGTTTTCAATTACAGACTATCGAGATACCTACTTGTATGTTACAGATAATTTGTTCAATTCTCCAAGTGAGAAATCCTCAATTATTAAATTAGACGATGGAAATATGTTTTTGGAGAACTAGTCCGATTTAGAGAAAATGGTGGAGATTGATTTGAACTTAAGCACTACTGACCCATTTTTCATTTCTGGTATGAACAAATTATTTAACAAGAGATATGAAAAATCTGTGCAAATCATATATATTTTCATTAAATGATATAATTGGAAAATTGAATTAATAAAAAAAACAAACGTGTAATAATTATTTTGAATTTTAATTTTTAAATCACTAATAATCATTTAATCTAAGTTTTACTCCTTTTTCGCAAAAATAAAACTCAAAACAATATTACGGGTCCAATTTCCGTTATTAATAATTACTAAATTCGGTTTTTTTAGCACTTTGGGTAGTAGATAATTTTCATTATTCATTAAGTTGGTAACGCAAATAGGACCTACAATATTATTTTGACCTTTTTTTTCGAAAAAATAAAACTCACTGATAATTATTATTTCAGATTTCAAACTATAAAAATAAGACTTGAATTTTATTTTTGCGTGAAAAAAATTAAGCTCAAGTGCGATGATTAACAATGATTTTAAGAAGAAATCTCTCACGACCTAGAGCAGTGACGTCCTCTAGTGTCTGAGGCCAAGATCCTCTTTTGGGTCGCTGCGTTAGCGGCATAAATAATCTGCGGCTTTAATCTGGCTTAAATAAAACCGGGGGACTTAGGCTTGCAGATTTTCTCAATATTTAGTTTTAACTGTCTAAACAAGTTATAATCAAATTCTGACGGGCACTTGAATTCGAAAAATCAGAAATGAGGGCCATGATGCCCGCCGGTTTTCTTAAGTTTGATCAAAGCCCCTGATTACTTCCTATTCCAGTGACACCCGATTTCTTACTAGTAGGCACGGTAAGCCCCACATTTGTGAGCTATAGTTATGTTCTAGTGTTTATTACATCTTCTAATGTAAAATAAGACCGCTAAACCTACATTTGTTTTACCTATTTCAGTTTTTTTTACTCGTCATTTGATACCCACGAAATAAAAAAAAAATCGCCTTCTTGTGGCGGCCGCATATTGTTTAGAATGCCGCCGTGTACTGCATGTGTATGCAAAAAACTGTTAAGTAGAAAAAGTATAAAAAATATCGAAAAGTGAAGCATTTATCTTCTATTTGGCATTTGATTTAGAAATGGGTGCTTTGTAGATAATTTTTTGAAAAATGACATTGCATCGTAAAATTACGATATTTCTACCCCCAGCGAAGTGGGGCGTGCTAGTTGGGCACAAGAAAAAATATGGATAAACTATTTTCGCGTTCCGCATAAACTTTCAAAGTTTCATACAAGTCAGAAATTATCGGATTCAATATAAGTCCAACTTGATCTTTTTCGTATGTAATGGCAGTATAGATATGTATGCATATAGAATCCATCCAGAATTGTTTCGAATTACAACCTGCTTTTCTATAAGACCTGCTATGTGCAATGTAGTATTTTCATTATAATTAAGCGTTTTATAATTTAAAGGATTATTTTCATGAACTGCTGATTTGAAGTGTTATTGAGTGAAGCAGCAATAATTCCAATTTTCAATTGATTATTTTGGTGCTTATTCTCTTCCATATTTATTGAATTAAATCAAAGAAACAACAATAAATTGCAAAAGTTCATATCAGGAAAGAAGTACACACCTCAGTTCTATGATTGAGGTGTTTATACTCTCAAAGGCTGATATGGGAAAAAGCAATCTAATGTCTGAAAAGACGAAATGATAAAACTAAAAGAAAGGTTATAATAGACCATTTTTGGTCTTTTGTTTTCATTTATATTAAAATAAATCTGAAATATTAAAGAGGATCAAATTAAAAATATTCCTAATTAAAGAAAAAAAAATCTTAATTAAAAAATATAAAGAATGGACTGAGACATCCTATTCTAATTCTATTCAAAAATGGCACAAATTTTGGTTCGTCTCTTGCAAGCACAAAATGTACGCTGAACTGTAACCAACTTTGGAAATAGTACGGTTGTATTATGGAATGCATGGGAGTTGACATAAAAATTTCAGACATATATATTTATTATATATTTATTATATATGTCTATGTCTCTTACAAGCTCAATAATATTTTACATGAAATCTGCAGAGGTACACATTTAAGTTCAACTTCCCAGACAATTTTTGTTTAATTCAATACTATTTTTTAACATATTTAGTGTTTCTATTCGACAAATAATAATAAATTATGAATCGGTCTACAATTGTACGATATAAATGGTTTTCACGGCCTGTTCAAAGTTTGTGCCATTTTTGAAGCAAGAACGCTCAGTCCATTCTTATTATTATGTCAGTTCACAAAACATACATACGCATACTACGTGAAGGTATTGGGCGAGCTTACTATTTTCACCGCTATGAAAAAAAAAACAATGAAAGCGTGTTGTGTTAAATGCGTGGCTGACAATTTAAATCAGAGACCAGTAATGCACTCCATAGACATATGGCAGCAACAATTTACGCAAAACAATTCTGTTTGGTACGATCCACATCTAGGTATTTCTATCTGTGATACAAATTTTCATTGCAGATGCCAGTCATTTAAATTTTTGAGTTATTTTTAATTTTTAGAACTTTTTTTGAAAGCGGTCAATTTTGTTTTTGAACTTTTTTATTGATCCCACGATGGCGACGACGGTCCTTGTCTCTCTGAATGTTCAGACAAAACTTTATAAGTAGCATTAGTCATATAACTGCTGTTATTAGTCGGTAAAAATTACCGGCTTAAAGTATAATATTCATGAAATTAAAAAAGTTTTCGAGACAATATATTAGCCTACATGAAGACGAAACAGTTTTGCAAATTTATAACTTTTTGCATGGGAGTACATTCTAATCAATATTTTTTGTATATATATTTTCTGATTTCTGATTTTTTGATGTCGCACAATTGTAAATTTAAATAATATAAAAACGCCTTTGTGTGTACAGTGAAGAATTACTCCTCGTGGCGTCTTGCCGGAAATCAACGAACGTACGTCAGACGTGCATATTTTTATTTAACTTACTAAAATTTATATTCTATTTCTATAATTGTCATGTATCTACAAATTACTTTCGATGTGCAGCTTTAAGCTGGAGTTACTTAAATAAAATGCTTCGAATTTAAATTTAAATATAACACCACTTACTTATATTCTTCAACAATATCCGGTGGATTTCTCATTGACTTCAAAATCGGCGCACAGCATTTTTGAAGCATTGCTCTGATATGTCCAGCTGCAATTTTATCAGTGTTGCTCATAGTCGTTCCTTGTAAATGTCCTTCTATCCGCTCAGAAATGAACTTTAGACGAGGTATTATAAAAACCTTTATTACTTCACCCCCAAGCTCAGAAAGCCCTGCGATTGCACCGTACAAAGATGAGAGGTGAGTTTTTTCATTTTGCAGTGCTGTGCTAAATATTCTAAAAACAAAATTTAGAAATGAAAATCTGACATCCTTATATCAAATTATACCTTGTTACACGTGTCTGCAAATTATTAGTGGATGTATTAAAATTCTTACAGATTTGCGCCATTAAACGAGCTGCAAAATCTCGCAAAGCCCAATGATTATCTAATTCTGGTCGCATACACAATTGCTTTGAGACAATACACGTAGATACAGACGGTATTAATTCATGTAACTTAAGAAAAAAAATATATATAAATAAAAACTATTGTACTCTAATAATACCCACGTATTTTTCTAAATATAATGCCGGATTGTCTAGCAGAGCCTTAACCATTCGCATGAGATATATCAACAAAGCAAGATTGTTTTGAACAACATTGACTTTAACGCCCTCAGCAATGAATGTACACATTCTAGGAAGCATTTCATGGAGACCAGGATCAGTTGCAAGAGACTGGAAATATACCGATAACAAAAAGTTATAGAAATTTAACAAGAAATACGGTTTATTACCTGCAATGCTTCACCCCTCCGAGGCTCGTCAGAGCCAACACATGCTTCTGTAATCTCTTTGTAATATAGCTGTTGCTCAACCGAGAGCTCGTGTGTTGCAAGTTGTTTTACGTGAACTGTTTCCACATTTTTCAGTTTGTGTAATTTTCCAGTTGCTGGTTTCCCCGCGGTATCCTTTGTCATTCCTTGCTCTAATTTAACAACTGGATTTACAGAATCAAGCGCTTGAGATTCTTTGGACAATGGTGGTGGGTTCTCCGGGACTGTAGGCTGAATTCCATCGACACTAAGCCAATGAGCTCTCAATGACACTTCTAAAGGTATTTTAGGAGCTGCAGTCTGTATTATTTCGCTTAAATCAACTTCTTTTTCCTCGATAAAGTGCAATTCTCTTCCCCCACCAGAGGCAAATCGAAAAGGAATAAAATCATTTGAAGTAAATCCATATTGAGGTTCTATATTCCTAATTTTTAGCGCGTAATCGATATCGTCTATATTGAGTTTTTCTCGTTTTGCATGGTGCATAAATTTTGCAGCGTCCTGCACAATTTGCTTAAGTTTGTATGATACATCCTCCGATATCTCTTTGGCGGCATCATCTGGCAAGCTTCCTACACCTATACTTTCAGCAATAACTTTCATTGATTCAGTTGATAACGTTGTTCCGTAAAGAAAGCCCTGTTCGCCCATTCTAACTTCACAAAATACGAAAATCGAAACCGACTGTGGGTGGTACTGATTTCCATCCACCAAAAGTCCAAATATTGTTATTTGGTATTTTCGTAAAACTGAATCATTAAAGCCTCTTCCGATTTTTTTCAAACTTTGCTGATTTGTTCTTTTTTACTCACAAATCACGAATCTAAAATTATTTTTGAGCGGAAACTTATACTTTGCAAGATATTAAACTTAAAAATCGCGAAATTTGCAGTGCACTTCACAACACAATTTGACAATCTCGCATTTAATTGACTCTTCTTCTTCTTTTTAGTATTAAAGCCCTTAGAATATATAGCAAACAGGAAGGTTGAATCGTTGAATCGTGTAAAATTCGTGTACATGAACGTAATTTGTCAAGAGCAGGAGACTATACATAGGAGTAAGTGAGATGCTGGATGGAGAAATTGTCAAAGCTGTAGATTAATTGTCTAATGTGCTTGTGTTTTGTTAGCAGATTTGGTCAACTTAAAGTTCTTTTGTGAAATTTAACAAAAATACCGAATCAATTCTTTTCAAAACTATTTATCTTTGAACTTTATTTAGTGCAAAGTTTTATAGTGCCACTAGTGCCTGTAAAAATCTTCATATCAATTAAAAAAACAGAAATGAAGTGTTCGGTCAGTGCTTGCAAATATAAATTGGATTATAAACTAGGGAATCCTGTTTGAGGCAACTGCACTACCTAAATTATCTTTTTTGTTAATAGAAGCAAAGATTTATATAAATAAATTATGTGAATTGTTTCAGAATAAAGTAGAAAAAGAACATTTTTTTCCACAGATCCTCCGCACAAAACCTCTGTTTACTTTTCGCAAATTGACAAGTTGTTTAGAATAGGAATGGCGTGTAAATACATGTAAAAATGGACTACCAACACAACCAGGAATTCATTACGCAAAATCTGGCTTATCACCATTCCTGTTTGCTCTATATTCTAAGCTTAAAATGCTCTTGACAAATTACGTTCATGTACACAAATTTTACACGATTCAACCATTCCTGTTTGCTATATATTCTAAGATTCTAAGTTAAAGCCCAATTCAGAATTGCCTCAGCATGCATCAACGCAGCATGCAGCAAGGTTTGATATTGTTACGTGCAATAGAAAGAGACAACTGGTGACATCTACTGTCAATGGAGAGTAAACGACTTCAGGTTCGGAGAATTGATTATGGAATCTACAGGAAGGTTCAGGAATAGAATGAATAGTACAGTCAAGAAGCTTCTGGAATAGAACACTCGAGAATAATCTGGAGAGTTTCTAGGGTATAAATATAACAGTTGTCATAGCCAGAACAAGAGTCTTGTCTTAGATGTTGCAGTGTTAACAAACGAAAGTAATAAACGTGCGAAAGTGTTGTAATTAGATTGCGAGAAAAGTTATTGTGCTACAAGAAAAGAGCTACTTGCCATTGTAAGTTCAACAAAACATTTTCATAAATATCTCTACGGGCAGAAATTCATCCTTCGCACCGACCATGCAGCACTCAAATGGCTTCTGCAGTTTAAGAACCCTGAGGGACAAGTGGCGAGATGGATAGAGCGACTCCAGTCTTATGATTTTGAAATCCAACACCGAAGAGGTCATATCCATGGAAATGCAGACGCCCTTTCACGACGTCCATGCAAAGTTGAATGCAAACATTGCGCCCGGGTGGAAGAAAAAGAAACAACAGCAACTATACAGTTGGTAACCGTGGAACCATCTACAGGTTGGGACAACGAGGGCCTGAGAACAGCACAACGAGAAGATCCGGACATTTCACCTATTCTCGCTTGGAAAGAAGACATGGAAAGACCAGACTGGAAGGATATTTCGGAACGGAGCGAGAAGCTGAAAAGTAACTGGGCTCAATGGAACTCTCTTCATGTTGAATGTGGTATATTAAAACACAAATGGGAAGCACCTAACGGCGAATCATTCCGAATGCAGATAGTCGTGCCAGCATCAAACGTCAAAGATATTCTAGAAGAAATGCACGGTGGAACCTCTGGAGGACATTTGGGAGTGAACAAAACAATTTCCAAAATACGGGAAAGGTTTTATTGGCTACATATGCGAGAAGATGTGGAGGAGTGGTGCCGCAGATGCACTGTCTGTGCTGCTTGCAAAGGGCCGCAACACAGAAGCAGAGGAGAAGTGCATAAGTATAATGTTGGAGCCCCCTTTGAAAGGATATCTGTAGACATCGCTGGACCTTTTCCTGAAACGGATGGCGGTAACCGTTATATATTAGTTGCCATTGACTATTTCAGTAAATGGCCTGAAACTTATGCAATCCCTAATCAAGAGGCAATCACAGTTGCGGAACAAATAATAACGAATTGGGTCAGTAGGTTTGGAGTGCCTCACGAACTTCATTCGGACCAAGGACGGAACTTCGAATCGCGGACTTTCCAGGAGATGTGTAAAATGTTGGGAATAAGAAAAACCAGAACAACTCCTCTACACCCACAATCTGATGGCATGGTAGAGCGTTGCAACAGAACATTAATCGAGCATCTTAAGAAAGTAGTTGACTATCATCAACGCGATTGGAATCGGCATATTCCTATATTCCTAATGGCTTATAGATCAGCCATTCATAACACTACCGGACAAACCCCAGCTAAGGTCATATTCGGAAGGAAGATGCGTTTACCTAGCGACCTCAAATTTGGTACCCCCAGAGGTGAAGAAAAGTTACCAGAAGACTACGTATCGGAGCTCAAACAACAATTAGCTGATGTGCACGAGGCCACGAGAACGAAATTAGCAGCAAATACTGATCGGATGAAGACCCGCTATGACTTACGTGCTAATTCCGCAGGATTTAACGAAGGTGATCTTGTTTGGCTGTACAATCCGAAACGACATAAGGGACGTTCTCCAAAACTACAACAACAATGGGAGGGACCGTATTCGGTAGTAACTAGAATTAATGACGTGGTATACAGGATTCAGCGTGGCACAAGAGGCAAGCATAAAATTGTTCATTTGGACCGTTTGTGTCAGTACTACGAGCATCAAGACCGTGGACCACCTGTTGTTCGGGACGAACAAATTTAAGAAGGGGGCAGTGTTACGTGCAATAGAAAGAGACAACTGGTGACATCTACTGGCAATGGAGAGTAAACGACTTCAGGTTCGGAGAATTGATTATGGAATCTACAGGAAGGTATAGAACACTCGAGAATAATCTGGAGAGTTTCTAGGGTATAAATATAACAGAGTCTTGTCTTAGACGTTGCAGTGTTAACAAGCGAAAGTAATAAACGTGCGAAAGTGTTGTAATTAGATTGCGATAATTGAAAGTACAGTATTAAGCGATAATTAAAGTGTAGTTGATTAATTGAAGGTTTGTGAATTGTATAAGATTAGAGTGAAATAAAGAACTTGTATATTAAATATTTAATCTTGTGTTTTAAATAACGAACCAAAACCCACGCTCGCAACAATATCATGGGATCATATGGTGCAATTCGCAATCGGCGCAGCATGCATCAACGCAGCATGCATCATGATGCAAGAGTTTAGAAAATTTTAAAATTTGATGCATGCTGCAACAGTTCTGCCAACATACTGAGGTAAAAAAAAAATTTCAAATCTTGTTTATCTCATATTTCCTCCGGATCTATTTTTTTTTTTAAAGAAAAACGACTAAATTAAAATTATGCACCATATAAAAACTCGGTATTAAGGTGTTATGTTTGTAAATAATTGTGAATTATAAAAAAAGTTAGCATTACAAAGTTTCCTACACTGCTTGCTGCGCCGATTGTGAAATGGCCGTCAAAATCTTTGCAGCATGCATCATGATGATGCATGCTGCGCCGATTCTGAATTGGGCTTGAAAAGCGGCAGTGGTAGGTATATACCGAAGTATGAATAAGATATTAAGGGTTTTCCAATAAGAGGTAGGTGTTATTTTGATATTCAAAGAAAAATGCCATTTTTTGAGATAAATGTTCGGATCTTTATTTCATTATAAAGAGGAAGGTATGCCGTTAATAATGAAAAATAACATCAGCCAAATGACCACCACGACCACGCCTACAGGACCATATCCTTTTCATGCAATTTTCCATAACCAAATCGCAAAGTGGCTGCCCTATGTCCTCGATAGCCTTACGAATTCCATCTTTGAGGTATTGAATCGACGCTGGGCTGTTGGCGTAGACCTTCTCTTTCACGTAGCCCCAAAGAAAGAAGTCGCAAGGTGTTAAGTCACAAGATCTCGGTGGCCAATTGTGATCACCTCTTCGAGAGATAACACGGTCCGGAAACTTTTTCCGTAAAAGATCAATGGTTTCGTTGCTTGTATGGCACGTAGCGCCGTCTTGTTGAAAGTAAACGTTGTCCAGATCAATACTATCCAATTCCGGCCATCAAAAATCATTAATCATCTGTCGATAGCGCAATCCATTCACCGTAACTGTTGCTCCAGCCTCATTTTCGAAAAAGTAAGGTCCAATAATCCCGCGGGACCATAAACCGCACCAAACAGTCACACGTTGAGGATAGGAGGCTTTTCAACAATAACTCTTGGGTTTTCCGAGCCCCAGATGCGACAATTTTACTTGTTGACGAAGCCATCGAGGTGGAAATGGGCCTCATCACTCAAGATGAGTTTTCGATGGAATTCCGGATCATTTTCATGCATTTCAAGGACCCAATCAGCAAAGACTCGACCTTGTTGATGATCGGCTGGCTTGAGTTCTTGTGTTAACTGTGTGTGGAATCACAGTATATATCATACAGTAGCCCAGCTCTGTCAAAACTGTCAAGTGAGTAGGATGCTTCTATAAAGAGACTATACTTTCTCTTTCAACAGTTTTAACTAACACACTAGTCAATTTTTAATACATGGATTCCTATGTAAATCTAAAGTGGAAGAAAGAGAACTGATGGCATTCTTAAACTTTTACTAGAGGGAAAGAGGCAAAATGACACCACTTTACCGTCAAACAGCTGTTTAGTAATGGAACAATACATTTGTCGCCGATTGCCGATATGTGTACATACATAAAACTAATACTTCCGTCAACGGTCGTGCAGCTAGCTACTGTTCGCCCATTTATGTCTGTATCATACTTAATAGTTCCCTCTTGTGGGAGAAATTTTAAGGTTATGTTTTTTTAATTGAAATTCTAAACTTCACTTTTCAGTAGTTAGTTCTAAGCTATTCTACTGTATGATATATACTGTGGTGGAATGCCTAATTCCGAAGAATGACGAGGAATGGACAAACCTGGGTTTTCTTCAACACTTTCGGCTACAGCAGCAATATTCTCGGCTGTTCTTGAGCGACGTGCACGGGTTTTATTCTTCACATCACTAACTTGTCCCGATAGCTCGAATTTTTCTACCAATTTCTGTATTGCGGTCCGACAAGGTGCTTCACGACGACCCAAAAATGTTCGAGTTTTACGAACCGTCTCTGCCACATTATCACCATTTTTATAGTGAATTTTAATAATTTCAATGCGTTGTTGAATCGTGTATCGTTCTATTTTTATTAATAGCGTAGTTTCTACTTATCAAGTGTCAAAAAATGACTGCTCCAAAAGTGACATCTACCTAAATAGCAGGCTAATTAAAATAACACCTCTTATTGGAGAACCCTTTATTACTCATTCTTCGATCTTTAAGGCTGAAACACAATACGATGCAGTGCAGTGCACTGACTGCATTAAAATTTAGAGCCCGTAATAGCATGTGGCAAGTCACATGCACTGCTACTTTTAGGCTAATTTCTAAAACACTGCACACTGCATCAGTTGACGTTTGTTAAATTTTAAAGAATAGAGGAATTGTTCAATTAAAAATGGATTAATTAATTTTAAAATGACATTAGACGAAAAATGGGTAGAGTTTTTCTCAAAATAATGAATCTAGAATACAAAAAATTTAGATACGAAATCTTCAAAAAATGATTGTCAAAGCACTCCACTGCATTTATTGTGCTTTACAGTGCAGTGCACGGCTATAACACTGCACTGCACTGCACTGCATCGTATCGTGTTTCATCCTTTACTATGCTGGCACGTCTCAGTACAATGGGAGGTAATTCTTTCCTTCCCTACAATCTTCTCGTGTTGGAAGGCCCCCTGACACAATGGCTCGTAGAAAAAGAAGAAGCATAATTCAAAATCTCTTTTAAACTAAGGTAATTTTAAAGTTGAGCAGTTAACTTTGTTGAAGAATTTTGTGTAATGAGTTAACATCTTTAGTGAAATGACTTACAGAAGTATTCCGTGCGCTAATGACTTGTCTTCGAGTTCACCTAGTATTAGAAGTACTGCAAAATTACTTTCATTGATTTGAATATTTAAATTTTTTTTTGACAGATCTTTGTTTAGAAAAGGCAACTGAAGAATATGATAAAGACAATATTCCTCATTCCGTTTATTATCAAGTAAAGGCCTTATGTGAGGGAATGATAACAAAATATTTCCTCAAACAATGTGGAGGTAAGTAAAAGTAGTAATTTAGCTTTAGAATCAATAAGTATTTATTGAAGAACCTCAGCTTACGCTACGTTACAACGATAGTTTTTTTAGTTTTAGTTTTTCGGTACATCGAATAAGTAGTAGATAGTTGCTACAAGCAGTAGAATAAAATTTTATAAGAAAAATAACAAAGGAGCAACGAACAAACTCATTGCAGTAGAAACTAATATTAGTATTATATATTAAGTTAAGAAGCTATAGACAAAGATAATGAAACAAAATAAAATAAAATAAACACAATAATAATGATAATAATGACAGTAATAAAAACATGAAAGCATTATTCACAGCTAAAAAGAAAATATCTTATTTATCGATAAGGTTTTAATTGTAGCTTGTACTACATTACAATATTATTTTACTGTGTTAAACCCCTATATGTTAAATTAGCTTAGTGGGCTTAGTTTATATACGCTATATTTTTGCCATATAGCTAACTTTGTAGACATGCTGAATATTATAATATTATTAATCGTATAATCTTAACATAAACATAAACATCCATTTATTTGAGCACCCATGCCAAAGGCACGCAGAGCGCTGGGCACATCATAGCAAGTTACATTATTAGATACACATTACAGCAAAACGAAACATAAACAAGTAAGAGCAGTGGAGGCTTAGAGCGTCCATAGTAGCTAATTCATTAAGAATAAACAATATTAAAAATTACAGCAAAATATAAAATTTGTAGTGTGATTTATAGTTTGATATAACAAGATGACAATACAATAGCAAAATAGAAAAATAGAAAATAGATAGACTGAACAGACCAGCGACAAGTAGTAGGGGATTTTAGCAACTAAGCAATACCTATAGTAGAGGTAACTAATGACTACTTAATGCTGAACTTAAAAATAAACTTAACTATATACATCAGATGACATGAATCATCTCTTATTAGAAGTAAACATTGAACATTTAGCTTGAATTCGTATTAGAGGATATTAGCAACTAGGTTATACCTATAGTATAGGTAACTAATGACAACTTAGGTTGAACTTAAAAGTAATATTAACTATATACACCAAACGACATGAATCATCCCTTGGTAGAGGTAACACCTGAACATTTAACTTGAACTTCAGATTAAACTTAAATATGTACATCGACTTTATATATAAAACAAAATGAACCATCCCCACGGCTTTTACTGCTTTTACATTAGTTGTAAGACTGACTTGACTTTATTTGACTTGATTTGATTTAGTTTGGTTATGCAGTTAAACATATCGGACAGAGAAAATAAACAATATAGAGAGAGGCCCCTCAGAGCAAATTTCTTTTTATGCGATTCGGATGAATCAATCAGAATTAGTACTAAGGGGGGGGGGGGGGGGGGGGGTTGATGAGTGACGTGAGGGAGATGGTGTTATAGAAGGTATTATAGGAGTTGGCAAATTCTACCCTGCATTCAGAAAGTCGATAGCCGCTGACCTAAATGAGTTTAGTGAGTCACTGCCCCTGGCGTCATCAGTCATCTGATTCCAGATGGTCGCCCTACGCAGAAAAATGTTTCTTCCACCATACTGCGACAGCACTCTTGGGAGTACAACTCTCGAGCGGTTCAAAGTGCTCCATTTTATCCGATGCATCAGGTAGCCAGGCAATAGACCATGTCTAGCCTTGAAAATCAACTTCAAGACACTGAGCTCGTACATCTTGGCAAGCTGGCATGGGATGAGCATTTCAAGGAGACAAGCGGGCACACGTGAGCCACGCTTAAAGCCGAAAACATATCTGGCGCAAGCCATGAAAGCACGGCCCAGTTTATCGAGGTTGCCGCAGGAGATAGGAAACAGTACCACGTCTGCATAGAAGAAATGTGGTAGGATCAGAGCAGAGAAGAGTCTAGTACGTGTGGCCCCGTCTAGGTGTTGTGACGCTGCATAAAGTGAGCGCAAACCGTAATACACTCTAGCACAGATTTTATTAATCTGTGGTTCCCATGTCAGACCAGGATCCATGAGCAAGCCCAGGTTGATCATCGCCTTTGCAGATAACTCGATATTGTGTCCTAATAAATTCAATGCTGGAAAGTCTGCAGAATTGGACCCATTCGATGGACGAATGGAGTAAATAATGGCTTGTGTTTTAGTGGGATTAAGAGATAGTCTGTTATTAGCTGACCATTCAGCTATCCCCGCCAGAGTCCTATTAATGACTATTGCTGCCTCACTTAGGTTGTCTCTAGGAGCACCACAGTAGATTTGAAGATCGTCTGCATAGATGTGGAAGTGTACATCACTCAACACAGTAATGATATCATCCATGAAGAGTGACCACTGGCCTCATGGACGAGTATGTGCCATTGATTGATTTAATTTATTTAGTTAATTACTATTTTTTATACAACATCATAACAGTATTATTCTAAAAACTATTTTTAACAAATTCTATTATGTGTTTTTTTACAATTTTAGTATTCGTTTCTGTTTTAACATTTGATGGCAACATATTAAATAACTGAAAACCTCTATACACTAAACTATTTGGGCTAATCTATTCCTAAATAATGGCAATCGAAAGTCATTTGTATTTTTTAATAAGTATGGTTGTATATCTCTAACATAATTAATTAGACATGTTAAATATTTAGGCATACATCCTCTTCTAATTTTGTCCACAAACAATAAAACATTCATAGCTACACGCTGTTTGACACTTAACCAACACAATGCACTTAACATATCTGAAATTCTTGTGTACCTGGTGCACTTCAGTATAGCTCTCATAGCTTTGTTTTGCAACCTTTGTAGCCTCGTGAACGCACTTTCATCACACATATACAACACAGTTGAACAATATTCAAAATGGGGCTTGATAATTACATTGTAAACATTTATTGCTTGTAATGTATCTAATCTATTCCTTATTCTTTTAAAAAAACCTATTTTTTTCGATATTTTTTTCGCAACATAATTCACATGGAGATTAAACTTAAGTCTACAATCCAAAATTACACCAAGATATTTAATTTCTTCCACTTGTTCAATACGTTCACTGTTTATGCTTAAGTTAACACTACATTGGTGTTTAAACACCATACACTTAGATTTATTTATATTAAGTTTTAATTTATTATACTGAAACCATTTACTCAATCTAACCAGATCTCCTTGAACTTTTTCTTCGCACGCACAAATGTCATTACCGGATAGAAACAACAGGGCATCATCAGCAAAGAGGACTATCTTGCAATGTTCAAGAACTTTGTTAATATCAATTATATATATAATAAATAATAATGGTCCCAATATAGAGCCCTGCGGAACGCCTAGAGTCGTAGTCTTGCTCTCTGACATGTTTTCGTTGATAACAGTCCTCTGTGATCTACCTTGGAGGTATGACTTAAACTACTGATATTCCGTAGATAGAACTCCATAACTATAAAGTTTCTTCAATAGAACACTTCTATCAATAGTTTCAAATGCCCTCTTTTAGTCAAGGAACACAGCAATAACACTATTTTCAGTAGATATTTCCTCCTTCCAATCAATAATTACTTGATTCAGTGCACTTTCGCATGAGTGTTGACTCCTAAAGCCTGACTAGCTCTCAATGAAAAGATTGTGCTCATTGAAGTATTCATCAAGCTGCGTCTGAACAATTTTTTCCAATATTTTTTCATAAGTAGGTAGAGCATTAATTGGGCGGAAGTCTTCACAGTTATCTGCTCCAGTAACCTTCGCTATAGGTGTAACTACTGACTCCTTCCATTTATCCGGAAAGCAACCTGATCTCAGTGACGTATTTATCAAGTGAGCAAGTGCCGGGCCACATACTTCAAAACAGTCCAAAAGCATGTTGGCACCAACAAAATTAAAGTCTTCTTTTTTGGCTTATGGATCTCAAAGCTTTTCTTATATCCAATTGCTCTATAAGTCTGAATTTAAATATCGATTGTACATTTTCTATTAAGTTTACAAATGGCACACTTGTAATGGATTGATTTATTGCTTCAATACTATCAACGAAGTAATTATTAAATTTATTAGCTATGTTTTTAACACCATTCACACTCACACCGTTGAATTTTATATTTCTAAAATTTTTTTTACGATCTTCACCCAATATATATCTTTTTAAATTCCTCCACATACTTTTTTGATCATTAGATCCAAGCAACTTATTTCTAATATATTCATTTTTCCCCCTTTCAAGTTCTTTTTTATAATTATTACGCACCCTTCTATAGTTATCCCAGTCTGTTCTTGTATTTAAGTGCAATGCTCTTTGGTACAATACAATTTTTTCAGTTCTTAATTGTCTTAAAGTGCTATTATACAACTCCAAAGAATTATTTCTTTTTACACCGTTGCGTACATGACTATTCGTAATTCTTAGCAACTCATTTGATGTTATATCAGCAATCTCATTAGTTGTTCTCAAAACTAAAGCACTGGCAGACATATCTCTAATAATTGCGTCTTTATTATATTTTAAATACCTAAAGCTATTAATTTCTTTTTGATTACTAATTCTGTTTTTAACACTAATTTTCACTGCTATAGTCTCATTGTCCGATATTTTTAAATCATTTCTTAAATCAGCTTCAACGAGGGTTGAATTCGTAATGACGTAATCGAGTAATGTTTTGCTATCACTGGTAATTCTAGTAGGCTCATTTACAATTTGCTTGCAGGCATTATCATATGTAATTATTTTGTTAAGCCATTCCCTATACGTGTTTCTGGAATTTAACCAATCGACATTAAAATCACCCAGTATGACAAAATCGTCGTTCACATCAGATATGTTATCAATCCATTCTGAAAATTTCTCACAGAAAGCCCTTTTCAATGCATTAGGGGAATTGTAGACAACGGCTAAATTTATTGATAGTGACATTAAATACAACTTAATTACTAGCAACCAATGATCTTTACCAATCGATATTTTCTCCAACACTTTAAATTCGTAGCTTGTATTAATATATATACATACACCACCTGTATGCCTAGAAGAGCTGTCGCACCTAATAAGGTAATAATTATCTAATTTCACTTCACTGTCAGCAATATAATCAGTCAGATGAGTCTCAGAGAGTACAATCACATCAAATTCATTCATACTCATACAAGATTCTAATTCATTCAAATTGGTAGTTAATCCCTGAACATTCAGATACATAGCATTCACACTGTTTAATTGCTAAATTGGTGTACGCCTTTTTTCAATTTCTAATTTCTTTTGATATACCGCACATTTGATATCACGACAATCATGATTTATTTCAAGGCTCAGACCATATTTAGTATTCGCCTTTAAACAATTATTACATTTTAATCCAGTGGACGTACAATCTGTGGCATCATGGTTTTCGCCACACTTCGCACAAATTTGGCTGTTTTTGCATTGACTGGCTATATGGAAAAAACCCAAACATTTATAACACTTCTTCACTCTAACATATTCATAAGCTCTGCACCAATCCCAGCCTACGCTAGCCTTACCTTGTTCTATGACTTTTTTATAATCCTCATTATTGTGATATACATTTAATACCATAAATACAAATTGCACAACAAAAAGCAATTTAATATAAAACACTAAAAAGCTGTAAACACAAATTTCACAACAAATGTAAAACGCTAAAATTAATCAGCACAAATTTATTACAACACCATTCATAATCGAAAATAATTGATGATAATAATGACATACATTTATTTGCAACAAGCAAGCGATTGCACCACTGACCCAAACGATTCATCGTCAAGGGGTTTCACGCGTAAATGCATGTCATCATAATTTTATGCACATTGCTTACTCGCCCAGCGTCAGCATTTAGAATAGTAAGAATAGGGTACCATAGGTTACTAATTATGTATATATAGGCTAAGAACGATCAATAAATTGAATTCATTCAGTTCTCTTGATTTATCGAGAAAGTTACAAACCGTCGTGTATTATTCCACATAGGAGTACTAAGCTGTACAGCTGCTCCTACTATTCATACCCCCATTTTATCTCGGAGTCTGAGCTGTTAATAGCCGCTCCAGTGGAGTCAAAGTCACACGACTGCTCCCAGGTTTTTCCTTAAAAATTAAAAGATACTACATGGCGACCGTGACATCGTAGAAACTGCGAAATTTGTAACTTTGCGAATCTGCAGACCATAATATCATCATCAAAAGTGCAGCTGGGAATTTTCATAAATAATAGAAACTTATACGGTGACATAGTAACAACCACCAAAAAACTGCGAAGACGACTACATCCACTACCAGTACCAATCAGAAGAAATTTTAGTATGAACGAGATAGATGCCATCTTCAATCACATTTTCAAGACTATTGAAGAAACTAAGAAGATACCAGAGAGGAATATAGAAGGCATAACACTGTATCCAGTAAATAAGAAGCCGACGCCGTACATCCCCAAATCAAGGCTGGACAACGAAAATCCTCCACCATACGAAGCGGGTCCAAAAAGAATCACCATCGAGGAGTATAGAAGCAGAAACACAAGCAGTGTAAAAACTCAGGAGACAAAACCACGAAAAAGAGGAGGCAAGAGACAAAAAATTGCACAGGAACTTCAAAATTACAAGGTACTTGTCGAGTTAGCAGCAACTGAGGAGGAACGGGAAAAATACAACAAACTAATAATATTGACAAAAAAACAACTGAACGTCATCAAAAGGAAGAGATAAGGGTTTAATGATCTAATTTAAAATTTATTTTTTTTAAAATATAAAGTAGAAGTAGCGTAGTATAAAGGTATAATAATAATTAAATAATTAATATGTAAAAAAAAAAAAAAAAAAAAAAAATTTTTTTTTTTCTCTTTTGCTGTTTGCTTGACGTTGTTGGAAATAAGCGAAACATTTTCAGTAATGGGTAAAACGCAATCCAAAACTTCAGATAACAACGGGGAAATTGTTAATAATCTAATTATAGAGGATACAGTTTCGGTCGAGAATAATCAGATAATAATAATTTTATGCATATTGGTTGCAATTAAAATCATTGAATTTGTATACATACTGTACAAAGATCATAGGAGGGGTTTAAGAAAAAGATACCTCAGTACCCCAGCAAAATTAAACATATCAACCGTCTGATAAATGGAAGCACTTATAAAGATTAAGGACGAACTAGAAAATATTCTGGACAATTTTAAGAAAAGTAAAAACCGTCCATATTCTGAGAAAACTCTGCAAGAGAAAGAAAAGTTAACAAATCAACTCTGTGCCAAGGCAAAAGAAAACGCACTTAAACAAGCGGACGTCGAAACAATATTGAAGATAAAAGTTATCTACGAAGAAATTGAAAGTATAGCAAACAAAATCTTAGAAAACATAAATACACAAAAACAAACAAAGATGGGTTTTGACATAAAAACAGCTACATCGCTCATACAACCCTACGATGGAAAGCTGGATGAAACTGATTCTTTTATCGAGTCTATGGAACTACTAGACGAGTTAACAGCAAACGAACATAAAACCATCATGATCAAATTCATCAAGACACGTATAACTGGAAAAGCCAAGTACGTAATATCGGAGGGCACAAATACAGTATCAACGATCAAAGCCAAATTAAAAGAAAAATTTTCGGCAAAATTATCGTCAGATGCTATTCTGGCACAACTGCGATCATGCCAGCAAGGTAACAGAAAACTTGCAGACTTTTCCAATCAGATAGAAAATCTATCAGGCCAGCTGACTAGAGCCTTTATAACAGAGAAAGTAGCAGCTGGAGAAGCAGCTGAAAAATTGGCCGAAAAATTTTCAATACAGTCATTTATGAACAATGTTGCCAATACAGAAACAGCGATTATACTAAAAGCTAGTAGCCTAGGAACACTTTCAGAATTAGCAGCGAAGGCAATAGCAGTAGATAAGCCGCAGCCAAGCAGTGTCCTGCATTATAATACCAACCCATCAAGAAAGTTTCATTATAATAATACGCAAGGGTTCAACAATCAAAATAATTTTAACAGGAACAGGGAGCGCTGGCCCAAACAACAGTACAATAGAAATATGGCAGCCAATAATAGACAAAACCACCCACGAAATCAATATAACCACCGCGATAAAAGATATTTCGGTAATGCTGCACCAAATAACAGTAGTCGCTACCAGAATAATCTGCGAGCAAATAATAATAATACCTATAATCAAAGAAGAAATGTAAACTACTTCGAATCGGGGGAATATCAAGCCCCCCAACCAGAGGAAGAAACAACACGGTTGGGGGCTGCGACGAATTCAAGCCAAGAATACATTGCCTAAACCTATCCTTAACAAACTTTATTAAAGCGTATGTCGACATGTGCGGGTCAGTATGTACTCTGATTGTAGACACAGGGGCAGAAATATCCATATTCAAGAGGGGAAAAATTAATAAAGACCAACTTTACTATCCTAAAAACACTTGTATTATCCAAGGGGTTACGGATACTAAGAGGCAGTCGATTGGGGCAACATACACAAGATTACATTTTAACGACCAGTTTGCGGTCGAACATTTATTCCAGATAGTAGAAGATGATTTCTCCCTCGGGGCTGATGCAATTTTAGGACTAGATTTCCTAACAAAATTCAAGACCACTATCGATTATGATACGTGGACCCTTACATTAAACACACCTGAAAGTTCGGCAGAGATCCCAATACTGAATGGTCCATCCGAAAATTCTATTATCATACCACCCCGATGTGAAATAATAAGAAAGTTCAAGGTTAAAAAACAAGAAGGTGCCAATGATATGGTAATCATTGGACAAGAAATCCACCCAGGCATATTCATTGCAGGATCAGTAACTTCACAAAATTACCCACTAGTCAGGATACTAAACACTACAAACAAAACCACCACACTACAACATTCCGACATAATAACACAACCACTCTCAGACTTTAACGTCATTAATACAGACACAATAAAATCAAAAAGAACAGAACAAGTTATCTCCAAATTAAACTTAAACAGCATTCCAAACTACGCCAAACTTCAATTCGAAGAATTATGCCGAGAATATGAAGACATATTTGCGTTAGAAAGTGAACATCTAACAACCAATAACTTCTACAAACAAAATATAGAACTAACTGATAATAGAGCAGTATACACAAAAAACTACCGAATACCAGAAGCACACAAAACCGAGATTAATAGGCAGGTAGACAAAATGCTAGTAGACGGAATAATAGAGAACTCTGTTTCTCATTTTAATTCTCCAATACTACTAGTACCCAAAAAATCCAACAACCAAAATAAAAAATGGCGTTTAGTAGTTGATTTTAGGAATCTTAATAAAAAAGTTCTGGCAGATAAATTTCCCTTACCGCGTATAGAAGAGATACTCGACCAAATGGGCCGAGCCAAATACTTCTCTACACTTGACCTTATGTCCGGATTCCACCAAATACCATTAGAGGAATCTTCTAGAAAGTTCACAGCTTTTTCAACTAACCAAGGTCACTACCAGTATACACGACTTCCTTTCGGACTTAATATAAGTCCAAATAGTTTCCAAAGGATGATGACCATCGCCATGACGGGTCTACCACCGGAAATAGCCTTTCTGTACATTGACGACATCATAGTCGTCGGATGTTCACAGTCACACCATATAAAAAACTTGCAAACAGTATTTAACAGATTACGAGAGCGTAATCTCAAATTAAATCCTGAAAAATGCAAATTTTTCCAAACCGAAGTCACCTATCTTGGACATCGAATATCAGCACAAGGCATAAGCCCAGACAGTTCAAAATACGAGGTAGTTAAAAATTATCCTATCCCAAAAAACGCCGACGAAGTCAGACGATTCGTAGCATTCTGTAATTATTACCGCCGTTTCATCCCCAACTTTGCAGAAATAGCACTACCGTTAAACAAACTACTCCGGAAAAACACAAAATTTGAATGGGCAGAAATCCAACAAAAATCTTTCGATGCTCTCAAATCAAGTTTGATATCCCCAATAATACTGCAGCACCCTGATTTCAAAACCCAATTCATCATTTCCACAGACGCCTCGAATGCTGCATGTGGAGCAATCTTATCACAAAGTGTCGACGGAACAGAACACCCAATCGCATACGCTAGTAAAACATTTACTGCCGGAGAAAAAAATAAGTCAGTAATTGAAAAGGAACTCGCAGCAATACATTGGGCAATTATACATTTTAAGCCTTATGTTTATGGCAGAAAATTCACAATAAGAACAGACCATCGACCCTTAACATATCTTTTTGGCATGAAAAACCCATCATCTAAACTAACACGAATGAGGTTAGATTTAGAGGAATTCGATTTCGAAGTCAAATACATTAAAGGAAAAGGAAATAACGGACCCGACGCGTTATCAAGAATACAACTTGACATTAATGATTTGAAGGAAATCAATGTCCGACGCGTCCAAACCCGAGCAATGAAAAAACAAAAAGAACAAAACATAATGTCCGATGAAATGAAAAATACTCCTATAGTCCCGCAGCCTGATCAACTGCGCGTTTGGGAGATACCATCTCCAACAAAGATAGCCAAATTACCTGAACTAAAAGTAAAAATTGAGAACTGCAGTAATAAAGAAACACAAATAGAAATAAATATAGTGCACAAGTATGAAATAAAATATAAGCGGTATATAAATATAAAAAACAACCAACCAGTAGAGCCCGCACTAGAGCAGGTACTCGAAGTATTGGATAATGATATATATAAACAATTTCAGACCAAGACTCTGAAACTTTCTGCAGAAAGCGAGATATTTAAAATAATTAATTTAACCGCATTTAAAATCCTAGGAAACAAAGTATTAAAAAATATAAACGTTAAAATTTTCAAACCGCAACGGTACATATCAGAAACAACGAAAATAAACGAAATCCTACATAACTATCACTCCACACCTACAGGAGGACATCTGGGTCAATCAAGACTGTATAAAAAGCTGAAGGAAATGTACAAATGGAAGAAAATGAGGAAAACAATAGCAAAATATATAAACAGATGCGAGCTTTGTGCGAAAAATAAGCACCAAAAGCATAATAAAGAGCATATGGAAATAACTACAACACCAACAAAAGTTTTCGACATTGTATCCATTGACACAGTCGGTCCATTTACAAAAACCACCAACGATAACAGATACGCAGTAACAATGCAATGCGATCTAAGCAAGTATATAGTAATAATACCCACAAAGGACAAGGAAGCAAATTCCATAGCAAGAGCCATAGTGAATGGGTTCATACTAACATACGGACCTATGAGCAAAATTAAAACTGATCTAGGAACGGAATACAAAAACCAGGTTTTTGCGGAAGTATGTAATATACTGAAAATAAAACAACTGTTCGCGACCGCCGCACATCCCGAAACGATCGGAGCACTAGAAAGAAACCACAAGTGCCTAAATGAATATCTCAGATGTTTTGTTAATGACAATAGAGACGATTGGGATACATGGATTCCATATTACGCATTCTGCTACAACACCACACCAAACACCGTACATGGCTACACACCATTCGAACTCATATTTGCCAAAAATATAGACCTACCTTCAGAACTCACAATTGATAGACCAGATCCCGTGTATAATTATGACCTGTATAGTAAAGAGATGAAATACAGACTTCAACAAGCCATAGGTAAGGCAAAACAATACCTCCAGGCATCTAAAGTGCGAAGAAAGCAAGTCAAGGATGCTAATTGCAAACCAATATCAATCAAAGTAGGCGACAAAGTACTAATGACAGTACAAAATAGACGAAAACTAGATCCTCTATACAACGGACCTTATATAATTAAATCAATAGACAACGTAAATTGCATTATCGAAGATATAAATAAGAACAAAATCAAAATACATAAGAATAGGCTAAGAAAGATAGAAAATTAAAAATTATGTACTATTATTCTAACTATCTCTAGCATGTTAAATTAGATTACACACCGGTGTAGACAAATAAGAATTATTGTAATCAACTAGATAAGTAAACGTAAACAATAAAGATCCCAATTACTAATGCCATTGAGCAATTAAGAGCTATAATAATAAACTATATATAAGTAGGTATATGTAAATACGACTAGGAATTAAGACTCATTATAATCAGCTACATACAAAAACATACCATATGAACTATTAGTATACATAAGCGATAAAATGCTTCATTGCGGCGAGCAAACAATTAAGGTTTAACGTAAACAAACTAAAAAAAAAAAAAAAAAAAAAAAAAAAAAAAAAAAAAAAAATTTATGTAAACACAAATTTTTTTTTTTTCCCTAAGGGGGAAAGGTGTGATATACATTTAATACCATAAATACAAATTGCACAACAAAAAGCAATTTAATATAAAACACTAAAAAGCTGTAAACACAAATTTCACAACAAATGTAAAACGCTAAAATTAATCAGCACAAATTTATTACAACACCATTCATAATCGAAAATAATTGATGATAATAATGACATACATTTATTTGCAACAAGCAAGCGATTGCACCACTGACCCAAACGATTCATCGTCAAGGGGTTTCACGCGTAAATGCATGTCATCATAATTTTATGCACATTGCTTACTCGCCCAGCGTCAGCATTTAGAATAGTAAGAATAGGGTACCATAGGTTACTAATTATGTATATATAGGCTAAGAACGATCAATAAATTGAATTCATTCAGTTCTCTTGATTTATCGAGAAAGTTACAAACCGTCGTGTATTATTCCACATAGGAGTACTAAGCTGTACAGCTGCTCCTACTATTCATACCCCCATTTTATCTCGGAGTCTGAGCTGTTAATAGCCGCTCCAGTGGAGTCAAAGTCACACGACTGCTCCCAGGTTTTTCCTTAAAAATTAAAAGATACTACATTATCTACTTCAACAACTGCATTGTAAACATTCGGAAATTTTACACTACGGTAACACTTCAAACATTTGATTTTTCCAGTGAGACCTCAAATTTATTCTCCTCCCAACATTCTCTCATTCCAGTCACTAGAACTTTGAAAGTTCTAGCCTGCGGAATTTTAACCTCATATTTTTCCCCTAACTTCTCCTTCACTTCACTTTCCAATTTATTCTTGGATTCTTCATCAGTACACTTAATTGCGATAGCACTGTTTTGTCTATTAGATACGCTGTTAATTTTAATAGATAATTCTGGTGGTTTGATCTTTTCTTTAACATCATTTTTTGTAGTTACACTGTCCTGTTTGCATTTGGGTTTAACAATTACCGTTGATTTTAACATATCAGAGTAAGATATCTTAGGTTCCTTATTGATTACCTTAACGATGTTTTTTTCTACACTAATTTTTTTTACCATATGCATATCTGAATTAACGCTTTCCTCCTGCTTTATAAGCAGTTTCTTATTTTCCTCCATCGACGCCTTCAAAGCACACAGACTGTTACCAATGCTTTTTATTTCATGTCTACACTCATCACAAAAAAACATAATATTAGGTTTTTCATTTATAATACCAGCATCATAAACTGATAATAAAACACACTTTAAGTGAAAAACATTCACACAAAAACCATTACACGGCAGATAACCGTCACTTTTTACCGGTCTAGAGCAAACTTTACAGTTCGCACTCATTTTCACTTAAATTAGCCAAATTTTCTGTTTTCTTATCACTTGTCTTTATGTGCACTTCTTTCGGAAAAACAAATTTCTATTTAGAATTAATTATTAATACACTAAAATGAAAATTAATTAAAAAAATTCCGGATCGTTTGTTGACACGTCTTTGTTCTCTCAACATACCACCATCTGTTCACCATAAAATATCGGTTACTTAGGTAGCGGTCAATCAGTCTACATGCAGTGGCGGAGAACCCAAAATAGGAACGCAGCCTAGCAAGCAGCATAGAGTGTGGTGCAGTGGCGGAGAACCCAAAATAGGAACGCAGCCTAGCAAGCAGCATAGAGTGTGGGACCGAGTCAAAGGCCTTGCTGAAGTCTAGTAGCACATGAATTACGCCTTTGGCCCTATCGCACAGTTCACGAATGGCCGCCGTCACCTCAAGAAGAGGGCCCTCCTGAAGCCTGATTGGAATTTTTAGAGTAGATTATGAGAGCCTACATGTTCTGTGATCTGATCAGCAATGATAATCTCCAGGACCAGGATCGTTGGCAATATGGAGATTGGTCTCCATTCAGAAATATGAGATGGGGAGTTTACTTTGGGGATGGGAGTGATTAGACCCATCTTCCAGTGATCAGGAAATTAATCTGTTAAGCAGATGCGTGATGATAGGTAGGATGAAGGGAAGAACTATTTTGTAAAACTTGAGAGGCACGTCATTGTATCCAGTAGCATTTGATTTAAGTCTGCGGAAGGCGTTCACAACCTCAACCTCAGACACATTTGAGAAGCTGAAGGCATCATCAGCAACAGTAGAGCGTGGATCAGTGAGAATATGTAGAACATTATCTAGTCTGTCGCTTGTAACGTTTGGCAGCAGTAAGGGGCTGGGACAGAGAAAGTCAGCATATTCTTCAGGGTCTATAGTCGATTGAGCTCTAGCTTTCGAGCCCAAGCCAAGATCGTTGACCTTATTCCAATTTATGACACTGCCCTCTCTAACGCCTCTCAATGTGTCTTCTCTCATCTTTGCTCTGATTAGATAGTCAGCCTGGCTACGCAAGCTACGAAATTCTACCAGATTTTGCGCTGTTTTGTCATTTTTTCACTGCCTATAGGCAAGATCGCGAAGTTGACATTTGAGCAAGATCTCAGGGTGCTTAAAATAATTTTTTTTACTGTGCAAACTTCGATGGAGCACAACGAATCTGAAAAATGTTGTGCAGCAAAGCCGGGGTCGGAATGGTTAAAAATGGGTGACCAGTCAGTCCTAGAAAGGTCCGCTTGAAGAGCGTCAGTTTGTATTGCTGAAAAATTTCTGAAGATTCTCCATAGGTTAGAAGGAAGACAACGAAAGTTGAACGAGGCAAAGAGCAACTCATGGTCAGAGATGCCGGGGCACTGACCAGAGAAGACAGGCTTGAAATGCGTGAACGAGATGAGTAGGTCAAGGGTTGTTGCAGAGCCGTGCCCATGACGCGTAGGTAGATTATTGAGGATTACAAGTCCTCTTTCGCTCAATTGGTCTTTCAGTGAGCGAGACAAAGTAGACAAGCTTCCAACATCCACATTAAAATCACCGCCAATCAGGACACGTGACGTGCGACTTGTAATTTGCTCGAGAGCATTGGACAAGACCGACATATCATTGTCCGTGTACGTTGCTGCGCATCTGTATATAACCACTAAGGTTACAGGCTCAACATCATCATCACAACCCTCCACCTGAACAGCCAAGATCTCCCAGCTGTCGTCGATGAAACGAAAACAGACCCTTGACCTCATCGTGTCGACCACATAGACCGCGACACCCCCGCCTTTTTTGGCGAGTCTGTCGAGCCTATGCAGTCTATATGCAGGAATGTCAAGCATTCTGGAAGTATGGTGCCTTTTAGCCCACGTCTCACATACCAGCAGAGCCCCGACATCTCCAAGCTCAGCCAGATGCCTGATGTTTGTTATGTTTTTGGAAGAGGATCTTGCGTTAAATGAAAGTATGTTGAAATTATTCGGCTGTAGGACATTAGACAGATCAGCCTGAGTTAATAGATTATGATGCGGGATGTTAGTAATATTGGACATTGCAGGGGGGAGGGGTAGATTTGTCAGGTAGAGCAGAGGATTTAGAGAGACGTTGCGCAAGTTCAATAGTGAATCGAGCTGCAACTTGATTAGGTGCACATTCAGCCGACCTATGCAGAATGTATATTCTCCGGTTTCTGGTGTATACCCTTTCCACTAGGTTTGATTTCCTGAGGCGAATAGCAGTGTGCAAGAGGAATAGGTCCTCCGGCAACAGATCTTCGTTGATGTATATTCTAGTGTTTGCTCCTTGAGGATAGATCACATTCAGGGTGAGCGGTTTTGTTTTAAGTTTCGCCAGATAGGCTCGGAAGAAAGTGGAGCAATCCTCCTCCCTATAGAATCTTAGGCACGCCTTAGGAAGGATAGGGGAGGGTGTACCTAGCTTCGGTTGGAACGGTGCAATGAGCTCGACATTGTTACAGAAAGAGCTCTCCAGATCTATACCTCTGCACAGCGCAGCACGTCCCTGATCCCACTGCCTGTTAGTGCACTAGGCAGATTACTATTTACAAGCGATCTATTTTTCACGTATAGGCGCGAGAGTACGTCAAGATCAACAGAGGGCCCACCAACAGTGGGGGAGGTTGCAGTTATTGCATCAACCCTCTCAGTCAGCTGTTGGAGCAGTGCCCTAATACTATTGACAGTCCCCTCTCCTGGTGTTTGATCAGCCAATTTAATTTGTAGTGGAACCTGTTTCAGTCCACTTCTATGGGGGGTGTGTGAAGAGGCTGATTTAGCCGTAGTGGGACTGACAGAAGGTGTCCGAGAGTAGCTCACTTCATGTGTATTTTCGTTGCCTAGCGGGAGGCAGACGTTAGTTTTGTTGATACTTATGTTACTGCTAGTCAGGTTGTCGCTGTTCAGTTTAACATTACCTACCCCAGTTAGTGATTGTTCATTGGGAGTGTACTCACCACTGGGATCATAAATAATCGAACTGGTGTTAATCGGGGAGACCAATCTGCCAAAAGTGCCTGGTAGCAGATTGGATGACGAAGTAGCTGTGGAGTTACAAACCCGCGCACTTAGACCACCTTTTCTTTCGGAAACTTTTTAGGAGGATCCTCAATCGATTAGCAGGCAGTAAAAGGGATTGATTCCGGATTGTCAGAGCGAGTTAGAGTTCGATTGTGAGTGCTCTTTTTACGATTATCCGCAATCACACTTGGAATATCCACAGATGCAGGCTTAATTAATTTGTCCGAGTTTTTCCTCAATTTTTTTCCTGAGCCGTTTTTGCCTCGAGTCGCTTTGTTAGATCGCTTTTTCTTCGTTGAGGAAATCGAAGCATTCAGTGTACCAGTTAGTCGAGTCTGGAGACCTGGCATATCAAACCCCAGAATTCTAGGTTATGTTCTATTAGTGACACGAGAGTAACCAGGTATCCAAGTGAGGTATAATCAGATAAGTTTTACCGCTATTACAGTAAACCCATATAGGTTGTCTGTGTCTAAGATCCAATAAGGTAAGACTTCAGAAAGATAAAAATATATAAAATATATAAAACTGTGAGCTAACATTGATTAGTTAGCATTGTCTCGTTAATCACACACTACTTTAATATAAGAATATGCCGTATAGGTTGTCTGTATCTTTAGATCCACTAAGGATAAACTTCAAAACACACTACTTCAATATGAGAATGTTATTGCTATTATCAACATCTAATAATTATTGAGTCCAAGCAACAATCTGAATAGTCTTGTTCAATTTAAATTAGGTGTCAATTTTCAATTTCAATTATCAAATATGGACTAATATAAGGTAAGCAATCCAATCTTCGTCGGCTAGATCTACTAAGGTTAAATTTTACAAAAATAAAATATATATAACTATGAGCTATCATTGGCCAGTTAGTACTGTCTCATCAATGTCTGTATCTACTAAGGTTAAATTTAAGAAAAAGAGTATAAAAAGAATATATATAAAACTGTGAGCTACAATTGACCAGTTAGCACTGTCTAGTTGATCACACACTACTTCAATATGATAGTATTATTACTACTATCTACATCTAACAATTGTTGAGTCCGAGTGTTGTTTAATTTAAATAATTAATTAATTAATAGTAAGTATGTTTATGGTAATACTAAACTTGATATGGTGGCGTAACTTGTAGTTGAGTGAAGCTGTGAAAATAACTCCCGTGATGGTGTACTTTCCGGAACAGATACCTTGCCGCCCAGTCTATGCACGACCTGGGAGTATCAGTGTCTTTAGTAATTAAAAATCTTCGCTGGTCAAACCGAAACCTCTTGCGGCTACGTTAGATTGTCCAGTCAAACAAAGAACTCGTGCGATTTAGATGTTTTCTAATAATAGTATGTCGCCCCTCTAATTACTCCTTTTGCCGGCTAAGCTCAGGAGACAGGCGGGGTTGAGTTATATAAACAATGATCGAAAATTAACACACTACAGTCAACAAAACAATAATGCTTCACCGATATTGGGCGCCACACAGTTTCCTTATTAACTTACTCAAACCCGGAAACTGTGAAATCTGGTTCGAGTAATTTCCATTGGGTACCACAAATTGTAATTCCGCACGCTTGTATTAATTCCTATATATATCAATATAAAAATATAGAGAATAGAAATCCACTTCCAAAGTTCTAAGTCAAATTATTTATTAATTATTGAAAGAGCACAAAATGGTCACAGATGCCACTTGGATTATTCAACAGAATAACAGAAAGTATTTTCCTTAGGTTATTAAATACTTAGGTGAAAGCAATGATTACTTATAATATGGAATATATAAAGAAAAATATTTAGAAAAAAAAGAAGAACAAAAAAATGACCTCAAATGCTAATTGGGTCTCGTTTCCTGGAGGAAGAATGCAAAGTTTTTTTTTTTTTATCTTATAACCACACAAATACTTAGCTTCGCAAATAACTACGCTGGAGCATCCTGTTTTTGTTTCTTTTTACTAGCGCTGCCCTGGTGGCACTCCTCGGGCTCCACTCGTATTTTATAAGACCTTTATTTTTTTTCAAAGTTCTAAGTGAATCAATTATTCGATGTTCAACATCGGATCATCACCTCCTAATCCACTTTTTCTCAAATTCATTAACACTTGCAATTTCAAAAATGAAAACTCAATTCACCAAATTGATTATCACCCGTTCTGTCTTGACGCCACGAGCCCTTTTTAAAAACTGCCCACTCATCATGCCACCAGTCACTTTCAAAAAAAAAAACCCCCTCTTTTTTTCCTTCCTTTCTTTTCTTTCCTACTTATAATTTCATCGCTCCTTATTTGGACATAATTGCTAAATCTTGTTTTGGTTTTCCTTCAACCCTCCTTCTACACCCGGCACTGCCAGATACAAGAGGAGAATATCAACTAAACTTCTTCCGACCACACTGTTCTCCAAAAAACGTGACCCAGCACAACAGTTTTGGGATTCGAGGTAGTTCTAAATATATTAAACTTTAGCCCCTGAAATTATATGTACCTATGTAAACTCCTTAATTAATTTGGGGACTTTGGCCAAATACAAAAAAATATTAAGTTTAAATTATGCAACTTGAAATTACATATATAGCTCCTTAGTTTTCTTTCTTCTAAATTCTCAAGACAATTTGACATGTAACTTATGATTCATTTTAAATTATAGAACATGACACTACCTACATATGATAATAAAATACTACTCCTGTTTCCTAGAATTGTTTTCTTCTTCAGTCGGCTTTTACTAAACTTATTTATCATTTGAATATAAGACCGGGAGTTTGAAGAGGCCTTAATGGATGATCGACCAGTATGACATTTCTTGGATATAATTGTATTGTATAACGACTTGGTGGATATACTGATGGTACTGAGCTAGTGGTGGGAGCCCTCCTGCTCGTGCGGCCACTACAATGCTTCTCCGTTTTTTTTATCACGTGACAACTCCTCCTCTGCCTTCTTGAAAATTTCCTATAATTTTCACGTTTAAATATCTTCTTTGGCCCCACTCTTCATTGAAACATTTATTCACATATTATCGTACTATTCAGCCCATTCTACGAATGGAATTGTATACTCCATAACGTGATGTAAAATAATTTTATCTGAAATGAAGTTTTGAAGAAATCAGAACTTATACGAGAATGCATTGTACAAAATAAAAAAAAATTGATAAATGGTATATTACTAAACTTTGATTAAAAGCTAGAAAAAAAAAAATTATGTATAGTAGAGTTGACAGTGTTGTAACTCATTGACAGTTTTCAGTTCCATCACTTGGTTGAGAACGAAGATCTTTTATATGCCAGATCCCTTGGGATTTGCCATTCTTGTCTTCAAGAAGATATGTCCAAGGCGAAACTCGTTTCCCAATGAGAAAAGGACCAATAAATTTAGGGGCGAGCTTAGCGGTAAAATATTGAGCTGCGTTGGATAACGTAAAATTTCGCCGCCATACTACCTCCTTAGGAAAGTATTGCACCTGCCTTCGCCGAAGATCATATCGATTTTTGTTCCTTTCCCCCGCTTTTTCCAGCCTTTCTTTTACTTCCTCTCTAACCTTTTCCAACTCCGGTACCCGTTCAGGTCTACATTCCCGTCGATCCGCCATTATTTCCTCATTTGGTAGACTAGAGTTTCCCCCCTCTATTATCATTTCCCTTCCAAAATTTACAAAGTAAGGGGTCATTCCGAACACCTCATGTTTTGCGGTGCGTATAGCACAGGCAACTTTTGGGAGCAACACATCCCACAAACGATGATTATCGCTGACATATGCCCGTAATGCTGTTTTCACTACTTGATTCGCTCTTTCCGCCGGATTCGCCTGTGGATGGTAGTTTGCTGTGAACGAAATCGTCGCCCCATACTTCTTCATTAACTTCCCGAACTCTTTGCTACGAAACTGTGATCCATTATCACATATAACTAACCTGGGAACTCCGAACAATAGAAATACTTGTTCTTCTATGGCCTTACATATTTCATTAGACGTAGCCGCCCTTAAAGAGAAGAATAGTGAAAATTTAGAGAAATAGTCAACCACCGTTAAAATATACGAATATCCCCTCGATGAACGTGGTAAAGGTCCGATAATGTCTACACATATCATCTCCCAAGGCCTACTAATTCCTTTACGTTTCACCATACCTCCTGCTGGCTTTTTATTATCGGGCTTAGAGGCTCGACACACGGCACACTTACGAATATAATCAGCTACGGACGATCTCATTTTTGGCCAGTAATATTTTTCAGCCAATCGGCTGTACGTTTTGAATACTCCTAGGTGTCCTGCAGTAGGCTCATCATGATTTTGTCTCATGATCCCAACTCTTTCCTTTGTGGGAATGACTCTCTTCCAGGATTGTTCATTGGTCTGCAAATTTGGAAATTTTAATTTGACATATTTAAACAAGTGTTCGCCTTCTACACGCCAATTTGGAAACAGATCGGGATTATTTGAAATATTCTGCAACATCTTATTCATCCATTTGTCCTGCGTGCCTTTAACAGTTATACCAGAAATGATAGGTACACCTCGTGATAAGGAGTCAGCCACAACATTTTCCTTTCCCTTTCGATGAATGATTTCATAATTATACTGTTGTAATCTAACTGCCCAGCGCGCCAATCTGCCAGTTGGGTCCTTAAGATTATTGAGCCATACCAAAGAATAATGATCATTAATCACTGTAAATTTTATTCCCTCAATATAAGGGCGCAACTTTTCAATTGCCCATAACACCACCAGGCACTCCTTTTCGGTAGTGGAAAAATTGCGTTCCGAGCGAGAAAGCGAACGGCTTAAATAACATATAACCCTTTCACCAGAGTCGTATTGTTGAGTAAGAATAGCCCCTAGGCCATAATCGGAAGCATCGGTCTGTATGATAAACGGAAGATTATAATCTGGACATGTTAAGATAGGTGCCGTAACTAAATGTTGTTTGGCTTTTAGAAACGCATCCTCACAAGCTTCATCCCATTTAAACAGTTTGTTTTTCTTCAACAGTCCCGTAAGTGGTGAAATTAGAGTTGAAAAATCTGGTACAAATCGACGATACCAAGAGATTAAACCCACAAAACTACGTACTTCCTTGACAGTTTTAGGCGGAGGTATCTTAAGGATACTATCTACCTTCTCGGGATCTACATGAAGACCGTTTTGGTCCACCACATATCCCAGGTACCTAAGTTCTTCCCTGCAAAATTCGCACTTATCTCGGCTGACTGTTAAGCCTGCCTGTTGTAATCGTCTAAGCACATCCTCCAAGATAATTAAATGTTTATTGAAATCTGACGTAACTATAATAATGTCGTCTAAGTAGACGAATACATAAGGCTCTAAATCTGCTCCCAAAACACAATCAATTAAGCGTTGCCACGTAGCCGGAGCATTATGTAACCCAAAAGGCATTCGCTTAAATTGATATAGACCACGGTTAGGAACAGTGAACGCCGTATATTGACGTGAAGAACTTTCTACAGGTATCTGCCAATATGCAGACTTTATATCAAGAGAGGTCAAATACTTGGCGGCCCGTAGCCTGTCGAGGATTGCCGAAACGTAGGGTAGCGGATAAGCATCCCTATCAGTTACTTTATTGACCTTCCGAAAATCGACACAAAAACGAAAATTGCCGTCCTTTTTCTTCACCAGTAAAATAGGAGAAGACCACGGACTTTGGGAAGGTTCGACTACGCCATCCCTGAGCATTTCTTCGAGTGCCTTGTCAATATGTTGTTGCATAATAGGGGACACCGGATAATAGCGTTGTTTAATGGGAGGCCCATTTATTTTTATATTATGTTCCACCATGTTAGTGCAACCCAGACCCTCTGGCATTGTTTTAAAAGTCCTTTTAATTAACTGGCCAAGCTTAACTTCTTCTTCCTGATTTAAGTGTGGACGAGATTGCAAAGCTTCCAGTGAGCCCAAGGTAGGAGTATTATCGAACATCCATTTGTTTGTTTTCAGATTAGGGACTATTCCAAACTGCGTCAAAAAATCTACTCCCAGAATAAGTTCCAGTGGCAGTTTCGGTACAATCAGAGCATTGATCACTCCCACTCGGTCTTGCACCTGTAACGGTATAGTGACCGACCCCAGTACCTTTACTCCCATTCCATTTGCCAAGGCTACCCCTGAATACTTACTCTCCTCTAAATGAACTCCTAAGTTTTTAAGCTTTTCCCAGCCCGTTCCACCCAAAATAGTTCGTGAAGCACCAGTGTCCACAAGTCCGCTTATAATTATTCCATAAAGTTTTACGTTAATGTAGGGTCTGTCATCTTCTTCTGTTTTATCCAGAAGATACGACAGCGAAAGGTAATTCTCTTTTTTCTTAGGTTTGTATTTATGAGTGGGTTTACTTTTTCCGCTCGGACTCGCCACACCACTCTTTAGTGAGTCCTTGGTCCGTTTCCCTGTCTACAATTTGGACATTCTGTTCTAATGACGCCTTCGCGGCCACATCCATAGCAGCATCGGGGTTTCGAACAATTACGAGCAATATGTCCATTTTGACGGCATCTATAGCATTGGATTCCACCTAAACTGTTGGTATTGGACACGTTAATGCTAGCTGTAGGTGGACTTGATACGGAAATATATGCCAGGTCCGGTTCTAACAGTTGACCAGAACGCCTGGGTGGAGGGGGTATAAAACTTTCTACGGCAATTTTTACCGACTCTAACCGTCGACCTAAATCTATTAAATCGTCTATGGTTTTTACTTCTGATAACCCCATCTGGGTTTGATAAAAGGGAGTAATATTGCGACGCAAAATATCTAATTGTTGATCTTCGGGCAGTGGAACAGTCAGACGATTCACCAAACATTTCATTGCCGCGACGTAAAGCCCTATACTCTCATCTTTACCCTGCGTACGTCTCCGGATTTCATCCAACAATCTATGATCGTAATCGAGAGGTAAAAATTCCTTTCTCAATTCTTTTACTAAGTCCGCCCATGTCTGCGTCTTATGTCTGATACCCCGATACCAAACCAACGCTTTTCCCGAGAAAAGGTCTATAGCCGATCTAAACAATTCCGTTTTTGACACGCCTCGCGCTTCACTCAATTCTTGCACTCTTTCCAAGAAGGAGTTTACACTTCTAGAAGAATCCCCCGAAAACTTTAATTCCCATTTAAATACAGGATAGTTAGAAGATTTAAATTCACACAACGGATTGGAAGAATCCCCCGCCTTTATTTCGCCCTTGTTGTCACTTCCCCCCTGGCTCTCTTTACTTTGTAACACAATTTTTTGTTGATCATCCATCTCAATTAAATTAATAACGGTTCTATTTAAATCTGGCTCTTGGTTTTCTGTTTCAGAATCCCGTTCAGTTTTTCCCTCTGCTTTCTCTTGAAACTCTCCAATCATAACTAATAACTCGGTTCTCAAATTAACTTTCTCCGTCTTATGTATTTCCTCCAGAGCAACGGCTCTGTCAATACGTCGTAAAGCCCATTCCATTTTTGAAAATGTTTTTTTAAAAACTGACTCCTTTCCATGTTCCTCATAATCCATCACCAATTTTTTTATTTCCTCCAATTTTGCCACAACGGCCTCCCGATCTATAGCAAAAACAAATGGATACTTTTCCAACACTAAACACTTTCCCGTCTTTTCTACCTTCATCCCCTGAGAGCCTTTTTCATTTCGTCGACTTTCCCTGTTTTAACACCACGAATTTCCAGCTCATACACCAGTTCCTCTTGGTTTAATTTGCCAACATCCATTTTGTATTGAATTTCACTTGACCTGCAGAATATGAAGAATAAGGAGAAGAAATCAGAATCAATATATTAACTAAAATCCGTATTATTATTCTTTAATTCGCTTCACTAACCATTAAAGGCCGTAGACCAAAAACCAACTTCCAAACTCACTTTTAAAATAAATGACTTAAATTTTCCTCCCTACTTAAAGTACGCCTTCAATAAAGAATACCGAACATCCACCAAAATAAATATGGGTGATTTGATTGGTCAAAATAGAAGTGGTGATAGTTTACTCGGCCAGAAAATTACAACAACAACAAAATTAGCCGTCTCACTACACTTTGTCCGATTCTGCTCAGACACAAAAAAAAAATATTAAATATTAATATTGTATCAACGATAGGTATGTGAAGAATTCCCAACCACAAGTAAGTAAAACAATATTTGATAATCATAAAACAAAAAAAATTAATTCCGTGCAATTGCAATTTAATATACCTAGTATAATATGAAAATTTCGCCACTTATAAGACAATACGTCAAAATACCAACACCTCCCAAACGAACAGTTAATTTGTTCCGTGGAAACTGTTTAGAAATTTATAATAAAAATTTTCCAATAAAAAGCAAGACGATAGAAACAAAAATTAATAATTTAGAATTAAAAAAAAATTTACTCCCGAATTTTTCCTTACGATAGTAAATTCCACTTCCACAACTAATTCCAAGAAATTGTTAAAAATATTTTGCTGCAATTACACAACTGTACTTATTCCACCACCAATTACGTCGAACCCTTCGCTTTCCAAGAATCACAAATTCAACTAGCCGATTTTCAAACAACACTCTCGTCGAATACTTCGACTTCCAGGAATCACAAATTAAACTCGCAGATTTTCAAACAACACTTTCGTCGAATACTTCGACTTCCAGGAATCACAAATTAAACTCACGCAGATTTGCGAACACAACTCTCGTCGAACCCTTTGACTTCCACGAATCACACTTTCAACCCACGCAACCCACAATTTAATTCCAAGAACGAAATTCACACCACCCCAGAATGAATGCCACGAACTCGAGCCCCACGTTGTGCGCCAAACTTGTCGCCCCTCTAATTACTCCTTTTGCCGGCTAAGCTCAGGAGACAGGCGGGGTTGAGTTATATAAACAATGATCGAAAATTAACACACTACAGTCAACAAAACAATAATGCTTCACCGATATTGGGCGCCACACAGTTTCCTTATTAACTTACTCAAACCCGGAAACTGTGAAATCTGGTTCGAGTAATTTCCATTGGGTACCACAAATTGTAATTCCGCACGCTTGTATTAATTCCTATATATATCAATTTAAAAATATAGAGAATAGAAATCCACTTCCAAAGTTCTAAGTCAAATTATTTATTAATTATTGAAAGAGCACAAAATGGTCAGAGATGCCACTTGGATTATTCAACAGAATAACAGAAAGTATTTTCCTTAGGTTATTAAATACTTAGGTGAAAGCAATGATTACTTATAATATGGAATATATAAAGAAAAATATTTAGAAAAAAAAGAAGAACAAAAAAATGACCTCAAATGCTAATTGGGTCTCGTTTCCTGGAGGAAGAATGCAAAGTTTTTTTTTTTTATCTTATAACCACACAAATACTTAGCTTCGCAAATAACTACGCTGGAGCATCCTGTTTTTGTTTCTTTTTACTAGCGCTGCCCTGGTGGCACTCCTCGGGCTCCACTCGTATTTTATAAGACCTTTATTTTTTTTCAAAGTTCTAAGTGAATCAATTATTCGATGTTCAACATCGGATCATCACCTCCTAATCCACTTTTTCTCAAATTCATTAACACTTGCAATTTCAAAAATGAAAACTCAATTCACCAAATTGATTATCACCCGTTCTGTCTTGACGCCACGAGCCCTTTTTAAAAACTGCCCACTCATCATGCCACCAGTCACTTTCAAAAAAAAAAACCCCCTCTTTTTTTCCTTCCTTTCTTTTCTTTCCTACTTATAATTTCATCGCTCCTTATTTGGACATAATTGCTAAATCTTGTTTTGGTTTTCCTTCAACCCTCCTTCTACACCCGGCACTGCCAGATACAAGAGGAGAATATCAACTAAACTTCTTCCGACCACACTGTTCTCCAAAAAACGTGACCCAGCACAACAGTTTTGGGATTCGAGGTAGTTCTAAATATATTAAACTTTAGCCCCTGAAATTATATGTACCTATGTAAACTCCTTAATTAATTTGGGGACTTTGGCCAAATACAAAAAAATATTAAATTTAAATTATGCAACTTGAAATTACATATATAGCTCCTTAGTTTTCTTTCTTCTAAATTCTCAAGACAATTTGACATGTAACTTATGATTCATTTTAAATTATAGAACATGACACTACCTACATATGATAATAAAATACTACTCCTGTTTCCTAGAATTGTTTTCTTCTTCAGTCGGCTTTTACTAAACTTATTTATCATTTGAATATAAGACCGGGAGTTTGAAGAGGCCTTAATGGATGATCGACCAGTATGACATTTCTTGGATATAATTGTATTGTATAACGACTTGGTGGATATACTGATGGTACTGAGCTAGTGGTGGGAGCCCTCCTGCTCGTGCGGCCACTACAATGCTTCTCCGTTTTTTTTATCACGTGACAAGTATCCTGCCAATTTACGTTGCAATGAGGCAGATATACTGCCACCCAGCTTTGCCCAGAGCTAGGAGTATCATATACTCGGTCAATATAATTAGCTCGTCACCTAATTACTTGGTGAGCCCGCTCTAAATAATCCAAGGAGTCCTAGTCCAAAATTCTTCAAGAGGCCAGTCCGCGGAAGGCAGTGAATGAGTGAATGCACGCTGATGAGACTCCTAGTGTGCCTCTGCAAGCGAACAGAGAATTGTCCACATTTATTTAATTTAAACATATAAATTTTTGATAAAATGTCCATAAAGAAGATGACGACAGGACGCTGAAGCTGCGTCAGCTATTGCAGAAAATGTAATTTTCCCCAGAATGCTCAAATTAAATAAGAGCGACGAAACTCCAATGGATGTTCATTAGACAAATGTTCCCATGAGATTTTGATCTATTTTGCTTAAGTATCACACCAAAACTTTGGAAATAATAGTATTTTATTAAAAATGACGCGCGCAGCTAAAATTTGTACAACTTGACAGTTTGGTTGCAGCGGTTGAAAAAAAAAATGTTTATGAATTTAGCGCTCTAAAGCTTATATTTAAGGCTGGATACGGCCTATTGCCCAACTACGTTACTAGACGTTTTAGTTGGAGCGTCTGAACAATTACAGGTTTGTCCTCCCCAGGGTTCGCACGCAGTACGCGGGAAAGCTGTTTCTAAATGGGGCCGTTTTATGGAACCGTATGTCTGAGGAGGCTAGACGCGCTGCTACACCGAATTCATTCAAGTCTGAAGCTCTGGAATTCTTGACAGCTATATGACGGCCATCCATTCGCTTTGCAGTCCTGTCATCGGTCTTTACCTCAATGTTCCCACCGGTTTGCCTTACAATCCTTACATTTTATACATTTCTCACACCAGTTGCCTCACAGCTGTTCCGGGATTGGATATGTTTCCTGTTATCAATCATTCAGAAGCTTCAATTACTTTTTACTTTTATTTTAACTATATACACTCAACCAATCAAATTAAATCAAATCTAATTGATTTACTATATTTCTGATCTTGCTGTTAACCATATTCTCTTCTAATTGTAACTCTATATTTTGCCTGTAAATCTATCTAGTGCTCTGTGCACCTGATTATGCTATATTGTATTACGCTATATATTAGGCTCCTAGTTGTATTCTATTATATTATTCTATTGCATTGTATTTCATTTTTGCTTTCTATCTTATTTGTTCCTATACTGTATATTAAGCTAATGTTACCTGCATTCTTTTATCTTTTATTAGTTGTTTTGCTACAGTGTAAATCTGCTATGTAACTTTCTAAGATGTGCCCAGCGCTATGCGTGCCTTTGGCACGGGTACTCAAATAAATACATATATGTTTATGTTATAAGTTTATTTATTACAAACTGGCACTGCGATTAATCAAGGTGACTCCGCATATACAATTCTGCGATGTATTAGTTTTAATAGAAGCTAAGTTTAAAAAAGTGAAGTACATCGTACCGTATACATATTAAGTAATATAAATTAAACTAAAATAAGGCCTCAGATATATGGGGCTACTTAGAGACTAACACATGGAGTGACGTAGTGTATGTAATTAACGAATATTAGTATTACAAAAACGTAATTCATGTTATGGTCGTAGCGTATTGTATATAGCAATATGCTACACGTACTGTAGCGTGTATGTCGGCTGCTGTCCATAGCGGAAAGCGAACGCACCTTGACTGGGAGTAGTGCTTTACTCAAGCTCAAGTGACATGTCGTTGAAGACAAGTAAGAAGAAGACAATCGTTTTGTCTTGTCAAAAACGTGAAAGTGAAAGGACGTGAAAAGTTGAAGACAACCAGATCGTAAAATTTCAACGGCATCGGTGGAAATCCATCCCTCATGAGAAAATTTTTCGTACACTTCCAGCGACATGTTCCAAAATATCTCGACAGCAAAACCCTGTTGAACTCATGGATGCCTGTTTTATGACGATTCATGTATAAGTTTCTACCGCTCGAAGAGTTGGCAGCCGTACTGCGAACTGGATTGCTTGTTCAAGATTCGTCCATGATTCTACACCATTTAGTACAGTATATTCACCAGCAACAGCTGCAACAAATACAACTGGGAGCAAAATCAGCATTTAAAATAGTACTCGGACATAGCATGTAGATAAAACAAAAGAATCTCTACCTGGAGAATCAAATAATCTCTTCTACCAAGAATCTCTAGAACAAGCAACCAAAAATGTTAGGAAGTAAACGCCGAAATAGTGATGAAACTTCAGAACATCTCTTTACAGAAGGGTAAATGGCAGCGGTAATACAGCTAAGTACCATTAGCAAGTAATTTAATAATAGAATAATAAAGTAAAAAAAAGCACAAAAGCACGGAACCAATTATTAAATGTGCAGCAAAGATCATTTTAAATAAATATAGCTTAAGATGTTTTTTTGGTAAATCATAGCAAATATACAAATAGCATTTTCGGGAGTTCAAATTATCACTCTGCGTACTCAGGCTGCACCTGTTATTATAAAGAAAAATATACATATGTACATGCATTCATTGTCTCAAAATCGAGAAAATAATGAAAAGCTTTAAAGATTTTTCTTCATTTATATCGGCCTATTAGGTATTATCTTGAATCATTGAATACAGTAATGCTCACATGAAATACGTTCTTGTTAAAATTAGATACTTACCTCAAAGTTATGTCATCTTACACTCAATTAAAATTAACTAGATTTTAATATTTAAGAGTGATTCTACACACAAAGCAAGATAAGGTTGGGGATTTGTGCGCACAAGTTACTTCTTCTTTACTTACTTCGAATCTTTTAACAGCTAACAATATATTCTCATTCATTTTCCGTCTCGCATCGTACGTATATGTTAGATTATCACCTCACATCGCGGCATATTTTTGAGACTATGAAACTGGCATACACATTTATATAAAAGAATTTTAATATTTAATTTCTCTCGTTTAGTTAAGGGTAGATAAGAAGAAAAAAATGCATCATCATTCAAACATTTATGTACATACATTTTGAAACATTTCTTACGATAAGTTAGTCTGAAATTAAAAGCCGAAATTTATGGATTATGGCTGCAGGGCAAGATCGAGATATTTTTATATGGAATTATTTTCTTTAAATGATATTTATCTTTACTCTGTTATTATAATAGGAAGTTCATTAATCTTAGCTTTATTTGTTTTAATGTGAAAAGCAAAATTAAACATATGCTACGAGTCTTGCCATGAACGTTGCGGCGATTTAAAATTAAACTAATTATAGGAATCAATAGCATTTTTGTAAGAAGGAAACACTTGCGATTATAACGTGAACATGATTGGCTGAGTTTTTACTTTTCCTTCACATCCCGGAGCCCTCTATCGCATCAGACCGGGGTCGTCTAGGCTTGCCTAGTCTCTCTCTTTCTATAGGTCAACAAAGGGACTTTGGACGATTGTGCCACCCAGAGTCAATGGGAGGATGGGGCTTGGCAGGAAGGCATGTCATCTGCGCCTTTAATGGAGCATAGGTAAGTGACGTAAGGGTCCCTTCAGGACCGAGTGTGTGCTGGCTCGTTCAAGTAGGCATGAAGATTTTTTTTTGATTATGGGTGGTGACAGCGGCAGGTATTTTCGGGAACCTCCCCACACTCTCCGCCACCCTTAGCCGAGGTGCTAGCATACCGCGCTGTGCAATCGCTGTCATCGAGTGATCTGTCAGCTTAGGCTGGCAGTTTGGACTTCACGTCCTGACCATTCACTCTCAACATACTTCCATAACATTCAGGTACAACTTACTTGGTATTACTCAAGGTCAACTTACTAACACTGGTAGGTGGGAATACAAACAGGCGATAACAGTTTGTAACTTTTAAAGATATGATGTTATGACTGGCGGTAACTCTCTCACCACTCTTCTCGAGATCCAAGCACTACTAATCGCTGTACTTAGTTTGATGCCAAAAATAGATAAATTTTCTAAAACAATTGGCAACCTACTACTAAGGTAACTGTTGTGTATGTGACATGAATCAGAGCCAACTATTGCTGAGTTGCACATGAAGATACACGGCAGTTCTCTTCCTTTCAAGTCAGTCGTTGCTGATCACTCGATGAATGATATCAAATTTATATATAGGCTAAGTTTTGAAATAAAATAAATAATCATAATAATGAAATAGCAATGGGTATTTTCGTTACAGTAACTGAGTGAGAAAAAATATAAAATTGGCGACGAGGATGGGATTGCGTGAATTTTGGTGAAATGAAAAATACTCGTGGTAAACACATTTTACATTTAAATATCAGTGCTTAAATCTGTGCGTATGTCGGAATCGGAAGAAGAATTTTTTGGGTTTGATATCAGTCAAGAAAGACATCAGTTAAATTTAACGCAAAAAGAAAACCGTGAGCAATCAGCATCGAGTGAGTTGGAAAAAACAATTTGTGGGAGTACCAGTGATAAAAACACAGTGATGCCGTTAATTGGTAACATAGAACCGTTCACTCCGGGGAGTGATTTTACAGCCTATGAGGACCGGCTGTTACAGTTTTTTAAAGTGAATAAAACGAAAGATGATGACAAAGTGTCTCTTTTTATAACGTTGAAACGAAGCTTATAAAGACCTTAAGGCCTTAACCGATCCAGTAAAGCCATCCGAAAAGTCAATTGAGGACATTTTAAAGTTGTTAAGGGAACATTATACACCTAAAATTAATAAACATGCAGAACGGTACAAATTCTGGAAATCTTCACAAAATGAGGGAGAATCTCTGACAGAATTTATTGTTCGTCTAAAACAGTTGGCGTCATCGTGTCAGTTCGAGAAATTTTTAAAGGATGCGCTAATTGACAAATTTATTAGCGGGATTATTAATAAAAAAATAACGCAAGTGCTTCTGGGAAAAGAGATAACTACGTTTGAGCAGTGCTGTGAAATGGCACTTAACATTGAAATGGCGGAACGAGAGGCTAAGGCGATAAATCCAAAAACGATTTATACTCCAGACGCAGTAAATTTCGTGCAACATACAATAAAAGAAAAAAATCAAGTGATAAGAATGGACATTTCCAACGATATAGCAACGACTCAGGCTCGAGTCAAACCCGTTACCAACAATGCGAGTATAACAAATCTGATAGAGGCAAGTTTTCTAATGTACAACGGAGTTCTAATAAAAAAAATTCAACAATACAACAAAAGAATTGTTTTCGGTGCGGCAAACTTCATGACATTGCAAAGTGCCCGGCTGTCGGATGGGAATGTTTTTCATGTGGACGAACGGTAACACTTCTAAAGTATGCAGATACGCCGACAGTAAAAGGAATTTAAGTAATAATCACGTCGAGGAGTTCAAAATAAACAATATTTCGGTGGGTGGTGAAGCAGCAGAAATCACATTGGATGTCGAAGGAAAAAAATTAGCTATGGAATTGGATACAGGGGCAAGTGCATCTATGATGTCAGTAGTTGAGTATAATAAAAAATTCTCTTATTTATCTTTAGACCGATCTAGTGTAAATTTCAATACCATTACAGGTGAAAAAGTAGAAGTTCAAGGGAAAATACATGTTAGCGTGGTGTATGCTGGTCAACAATATTATCTAAATATATTTGTGGTGAAAACAAAAAAAAATTTTAAGCCGCTCTTGGGACGTGATTGGATGGAGGTATTGTTTAAAAATTGGAAAAGTTGGTTTTCAAAAAATTTAAACTTGGTGAGTAATATTAAGTATAATAGTATACCATTATTAAAAGAAATCGAAAGAATGTTTCCGTTTGCCATAAAGGGTTCGCCTGATAGTTCGATTGAGGGGTTTAAGGCGAATTTAGTACTAAAAGATAACTGCACACCATTTTTTCATGCAGCATATTCAGTGCCTTATGCACTTCGCGATAAAGTAGAAATCGAGCTAAGAAATTTGGCTGAAAAGCGGATCATAGAAAAAGTTTCATATAGCCATTGGGCAAGTCCAATAGTTATTGTACCTAAAGCTAATGGAGATTTACGCATTTGCATGGATGCAAAAGTATCCGTGAACAAATGTTTAGAATATGCGCATTATCCATTACCAACTTTGGAAGATTGTTTTGCGCGAATTGGCCCCAGTAAATATTTTTGTCTCATAGATCTAGAAGGAGCATACACTCAAATCAAGGTTGATGAAAAATCTCGAGAGCTCTTGACAATAAATACTCATGTAGGACTTTACAGGTATACTCGGTTATGTTTCGGGATCCATAGCGCTCCTGGTATTTTTCAATCCTTAATGGATCAAACCCTACAGGGATTAAGTCAAACGGCTTGCTACATAGATGACATTATTTGTGGGGATCTGACGTACGAGGGCTGTAGAAATAAATTATTTGAAATTTTAAAGCGTTTAGATGAAAGAAAAATCCGGGTTAACGTAGGAAAAAGTAAATTCTTGGTGGAGCGTATAGAGTATTTGGGTCATGTTTTGTCAAATAAGGGTATTGAACCAAACGATAAAAAAGTAAATGCAATAGTTAATGCTCCGGCACCCACTAACGTACAGCAATTACAATCGTATCTAGGGTTAATGAATTTTTATGGTAGACTTATTCCTAACTTGTCTGAAAGGTTACAACCTTTGTATAACATGTTACATAATGTGAGCCAAAATTCTAAGGCTATTGTTTCATGGACAGATTCAGCGCGCAGTTGTTTTGAAAATTCAAAGCAATGGTTACTGCATCATAATGTTGTAGAATTTTATGACGCTTCGAAACCAATTGTAGTTAGTACAGATGCTTCAGAGTATGGTCTAGGCGCGGTCTTAGCACATGTGGTGGACAACGTTGAAAAACCTGTCATGTTTGTCTCAAGCACTTTAAGTGCAACAGAGAAAAAGTATTCGCAATTACATAAAGAGGCGCTGGGGATAATGTTTGCCTTAGATAGATTTCACAAATATCTATATGGAGTAAACAAGTTTATACTCCGTACTGATCACCAAGCGCTTAAAGAGATTTTAAACCCAAACAAAGGAAATCCGCCTATAGCTTTAAACAGACTTCAACGGTGGTCTGTTACGTTATCTATGTACAATTATATAATAGAATATCGGAAAGGTAAATATTTGGCAAATGCAGATGCTCTGTCACGAATGCCGTTGTCAGAAAGTAGTAATATAGAAGAATCTTCTACTGTAAATTACTTTAAGTGTGATGAGAATTTTCCGATCAATCATGCCCAAATCAAAGAAAAAACAAATCAGGATAAAGTATTAAGAGAAGTTATAAAATGTATACCAAAAAATTGGGGTTATAATAATACACCTGCATTACAACCATATTTCGAAATAAAAAATTTCTTGTCAGTTGAAGACGACTGTTTGTATTTTGCAAATAGAATAATCATTCCAAAAGCGATTCAAAATATAATATTAGCCCAACTTCACGAAACGCATGTAGGTATTGTAAAGATGAAATCGATAGCACGTTCTTATATGTGGTGGCCATGTATGACGCAAGATATTGAGAAGTTTGTTAAATCCTGTCTTGCATGTCAGCAAACGAGGAATGTGAACAAAGAATTAATATTAAATTCTTGGCCATCCACAAGAAAGCCGTTCCAACGTATACATTTAGATTTTTTTATTGGCAAAATAAAAATTACTTAATTTTAGTGGATTCATTTAGTAAATTTTGTAACATAGTACTGATGAAATCAACTACAGCTCCTATATTGATAAACGCATTAGATGATTTTTTTAAATTTTTTGGGCTACCAGATGAAATTGTTTCCGATAATGGACCACCATATAGCGGTTACGTATTTAAAACTTACTGTCTTAAGTATGGTATTAAGTGTACAAAAACTCCTCCTTACCACCCCTCATCGAACGGTCAAGCAGAACGTTTTGTTCAAACAGTAAAAATGAAATTGAAGAAAATGAGCATAAATAGAAAGTCCAATCAGGTGCCGCAAGACGAAATTAATAAAATTATATTTAATCTCAACAACACGCCAAATATGACAACCAAGCGCATACCAGCTGAGATGATTTTCTCTTTTAAGCCTCACACTGTTTTAGATTCAATTTTCAGGAATACAGATGATGTACAAATAAAAAAAAATAATTCTAAGTATGTGGTAAAGCAAAACTTTAAGGAATTAGTTAGGAATAAATTAGGAATAAAAAAAGGAAATGGAGAATTAAAAAATTTATTTCAACAGGGAGAAAAAGTAATGTATAAAAATCATATTAAAAGTCATATTAAATGGGAACCAGCCAGAATTTTAAAATGTATTAGCCCAAAAACCTATCTTATTAATGTTAACAATAACATAAGATATGTACATGAAGGTCAGGTGAGAAGATCAACTTTAGAGGATGTTTATCATCCGCCTATGAAATTGTATCAAGTTGAAGAGGGTGAAGTAAGGAAAACAAAAGAAAATGTATTAAATAATAATTACAGTAAAACTCAGAACATGAAATTGAGAAATTCAAAAAAAGCAATAATAAATGAAAAGAAGTATACTCGAGGGGTAAATTTAAGAATCTTGAATAAGAAGTAAAAATGAATTGTATTCTTGTAATTCTGTAATTCCTTAAGGGGAGAAAAGTGTTGTGTATGTGACATGAATCAGAGCCAACTATTGCTGAGTTGCACATGAAGATACACGGCAGTTCTCTTCCTTTCAAGTCAGTCGTTGCTGATCACTCGATGAGTGATATCAAATTTATATATAGGCTAAGTTTTGAAATAAAATAAATAATCATAATAATGAAATAGCAATGGGTATTTTCGTTACAGTAACTGAGTGAGAAAAAATATAAAAGTAACGTAAAGGATAGTCGCATCAGAAATTGCTCGGTTATTCTATCCCCTTGGGATCTTGGCGCCCATTATAGTTATTGCCAAAATATTCCTCCAAGAATTGTGGATGCTTAAACTTGACTGGGACGCCGCTCTTCCCTTGAACGTTACACTAAATGGACTAGGTTTCGGGGCAGTCTGAAAACACTGAACAAGACATGTCGTCTCAAATGAAAGCACCGAGATCAACACAACTAAGTATGTGCTAACAATAACTTTGCTGGATATGCACGAATGGCCTTAAATTTTTTTATTTCTATGATTGTTCAGGATGTTAATAAAAAAAAACCAAGAGCAGCAAAAATATAAAAGCTTTGTAGGGATTATAATAGGTCTGTTTTATGAAAACCCCGGGTAAACCTAGGGGTACACCGGGCTAAGCTATCTTGTTTTTTTTAAACCTAGGGCTACTAACTGTATATAGTAGAGATTTTGTCAAAGACGGATGTGCTTTTGGATACTCGTGGAAAATAATTCATTTAGATATTTAAAAGTGAGAATTTATATAGAGAAGCATTACATTTGTGTAGTTTTCTCGGAAGATTTGGTGGATTTAAGTTGAGCTAAATAGAAATAATGATCTTTATGTTATGGTCGTCTCTTAAGTGAGCGATTGGTCAGGACGTTAAGTCCAAACTGCCAGCATGAGCTGACAGATCACTCGATGACAGCGATGGCACAGGGCGGCATGCTAGCACCTCGGCTAAGGTTGGCGGAGAGTGTGGGGAGGTTCCCGAAAATACCTGCCGCTGTCATCACCCATAATCAAAAAAAATTCTTCATGCCTGCACAAAAAAACCAGCACACACTCCGTCCTGAAGGGACCCTTACGTCACTTACCCAATTTCTGCTGAAGGCGCAGATGTTCTGCCTTCATTGCCAATCCCCATCCTCCCTTTGACTTGGGGGGCACTATTTCCAAGTCCCTTGGCTGACCTGTAAAGAGAGAGTAAAGCGGACTACGGACTACTAGCGGAGAGGACTCCGGGATAGTGAGGGAAGAAATAAAAGCTCTCAGTACGTCATTACGTTATAAAGGTTTCATATAATTACTTTAGAGCAAAATGAAGACAGAGCATACAAAAACTTTACAGGATATCTCACTATAGATATATCTGCCACTACACTCGCACATAGACACAACTTATCCTCTACTCAGCTAATTCAAAGATTTATGCAAGCGCATGTGCAGCTAGAGTCGAGATAATGTGCCATAAAAATTACTATCTATACATGTTATATGTGTACATGAGAACCTTATACTGTTACTCCAATAATTTGGCAACTAGCCCTAGTCGTATGTGGTTGTCACATTTAACCTACATCTATCCTATTGTCTAAGATTAATGCCATAATTATTATGCCTTTCGAATAACATTCTTCTTGGGCTAATACTAAGAAGCCATAAATAAAATATTTTTCAGTTTACTTAAATAAAAATGTTCAATTTGACATATCTAGGATTAATGCCATAACTACTTTGCCTTTTAAATATTATCGAATATCATTCTAGTAAATAGGAAGCCAAAAATAAAATAACTTCTGATAGCCTTGCTATGAAATCATTTCCGTGTACTATGTCCATCATATAATCGGACATAGAGCTTGATGATTACGATTTCTTTTATCACGATACGCTAAACTTAGCTGATATATTTAGACGTCGGTACTTTGTTCCATTTAAATTAACATATAAGACCATTAGACAAAACAAAGAAAATTTTACTCACTCGTAATCCGGTCCCTCGAAGGAGCTCCCTGGAGGTATATATTTGTGGTCCTGAAATCAATAACTAAATATTTTGCACTGGTCAAGTTTTACTCTATTCCTTTGCTCTCCTGTTTACTTATTAAGAGATATTAGTATTTCCTCATGACATTTGGCCTAGTAACATTTCTTCGTTCTGACCCTATCTATTCCTTTTTCCAACTAAAACTAAATTATAAAAATTAATAGGATATTGATGATATATGTTTAATATTACGACCAAGAAAAAAAACATGTGTAGAAATCCGCGACCTGGGCGAGTCCCCGCTCTGGAAAATCTCTACTGGACACCTGATGGACAATATTGAGCTGTTGTTGAATAGCTGGTCTGACATTTGCAGTATTGGGATTTGTAGACGCTGTTAGCGAATGTCTTGGGATGTTCTATTTTCACAACGCCGTACTTGGTTGATGTTCGTTGCTTAGTACAATGGGGCCCATTATCCCTCCCAAACGCAGATCGAAATTGGCAGGATGTCCCACAATGTTTATGTAGGCACATATATATTCCTACGCTGGACATAAAATAACGTGGAGTTTTCACCTTGTATGCGTGTCGGCGGCCTCCCTATATAAATTTTTACTACAGCAACACCAGTCAGGAAAATATATTTAATTTAAACCGTTTCGGCTTTTGTTCTTCCTTTTCTTTCCTTGTTGGCGGACTAGCAATGTTCAGTACTCAGGGAAACTCTTTGACGTGCAAACCAAATTGCTGTAAATCCTAGCTTGACTATTCGAGGCCCGAATTTTACGATGGAGAAACAACTCCTTCAGAAACTATTTATTTTATGACGCTTTTCAGGTTTCCGTAGGGAAATAAACCTCGATGGATACTTTTTAAATTTTCTTTTCACCGATAATTTTCGATTTTCTTACTCAGCACGTATTCCTCGATTCCCTCTCAAGGAAAGAAAAACTTCTTCTCCTTTTCTGTCTTCTGTCAACATGGCACCCGAGCGTGAGGAAGCATTACTCTCGGTCGGGGTGCGTTCACATTGTCCGCTATGGACAGCGGCTGACATACACGCTGCAGTACGTGTAGCATATTGCTATATGCAATACTCTACGACCATAACATTTAACTTCATGAAACTATTAATATTAACCACCCAGGCTCAACTGGGAATTTGTTTAAAAAATTATTAGTGGAATCATGGCGATGCATGAGTGTGGGAAGTGCAACACAAAAACATACGGCTTAATAAAGAAAATGTCATTAGATGTGGAGGTGGCTGCGGGCATATATTTCATTCGAAATGCTACAAGTTATATGTGACACATGCAAAGACTACAATACGGCCATGAAGGAGAAAATTCAGAAATTATTGGAGGAGATTATAAAAAATAACGGCTGCGTGAAAAAACAAAGTGAACAAATGGACGACATAGTGAAAATATTCATATTTTGAAAAGCGAAAAGAAAAACATGATAAGTGAAATTAAAAAAATTGGTGAAAATAGTTCAAAAGAGGCGAAAACAACTGGTAAAGGTGAATCCTATGACCAGTTGAGGAAATAATAATAATAATAATTTATTAGCACTAAAACGTACTTTTCACAAAAACAATACAATTATTTATACTACCTTTTAACTAATTACTATGACATAGCTCGATTATATTCTATACAAAGTCTTACAAATACATTTACATTTCTTTCTTCCTTTATCACTAGTGGCAAATCATTATACAATTGAAACCCCTTATATATTAATGAATTCTGTGTATCTGATCTATTGCAGCTAAGTAATCTTATAGTTAGATCTGCATTCCTTAGATTATATGGCTGCACATCCGTCACCAGTGTTATTTTCTCTCTTAAATATGGTGGCAGATCCCCGTTCTTGATCCTAAATATAAATTTCAACACATTAAGATCAATTCTCTGTGTCTCATTCATCCACTTAAGAGCTGAGAGCATCCACCTAATTGATGTATATCTAATACATTGCAGGATTATCCTCATTGTCCTATTTTGATGTTTCTGTAGTCTGTCCTTCGCTGTACGTGTGCATAGAAAAAGTACCGTCGAGCAGTATTCGAAATGAGGTTTTATAGTGACATTGTAGATTTTTATTGCACTCGCTAGTGAAACTGATTTTCTCAACTGTCTAAAATATGATATCTTTTACCCAATCTTTTTACATAAATAATCCACGTGTTTATTGAAATTTAGTTTATTGTCCAACATTATACCTAAATATTTGATGTCATCAACTACTTCAATTCGCTCATTCTCAATTGCGATCGACACATTTACTTTGCTATTTAATATCATACATTTTGATTTACTAGTATTTAATTTCAGCCGATTGCTATCCATCCATGCTTTAACTTTGTTCAGATCGCTTTCTATTTTTCTTTTGATATCATCTATGTTTTCCCCAGTACAAAATATCAGTGTACCATCAGCAAACAGCATGAGCTTTGAGTGGACTATCGCTTGCTTTAAGTCGTTTATATAAAGCAAGAATAATAGTGTTCCTAAGACTAATCCATGTGGAGCCCCCATTTCAGTTTCAATCGTTGTTGAGCGAGCTTCGTTGACCTTTGTTTTCTGCGTTCTTTTTCTGAGATAATCCACAAACCAATTCAATTCACACCCTTTAATTCCATACTTATCCAATTTCTCAATCAGAATATTTCTATCCACCGTTTCAAAGGCTCGTTTCAAGTCTAGAAAAACAGCTACAATTGCTTTCTTTTGGTCTATCTCTTCCTTCCAGTAGTGGATAATAAAATTAATTGTCGTCTCACATGAATGCTTTTTTCGAAACCCTGACTGTTCCGGGATTATTATTTTATTCCTTTCCAAATATTTTTCCAGCTGAATTTGAACAGTTATCTCTAAAATCTTCTCGAAGACATGTTTATTGGACGAAACTCCTCACACTTCTTTGTATTTGTTATTTTAGGTACTGTTACTATAAGTGATTCTTTCCATGATTGAGGAAACCTACCCTCTTCAAACGATTTATTAACGATATACTTAAGGACTGTTCCTATGACATTCCAATTATCTCGAATTATTCTTGTATTCATTCCACCGAATCATGTTTCTGGTTAATTACTTCAAACTTTGATTTTAAATCGTTTTCCGTAACCTTGCTGAACTTAAAAACGCATTGCCTATCTTCTATGCCATTTTCATATTTCCTGTACGGTATTGTTTGGTTTATATTCCTTATACTGTCTATGAAGAATTTATTAAAGCTTTCCGCAAGCTGTTGACTATCCGAGATTTTCCGCCATTGAACTTCACTTCTTTAATTATATCCCTGTTTTTTCTTAAAACTGTTTGTTTAATTGCTTTCCACATATCTTTTTGTGTTATCGCCTTGTCGATCTTATCTTCTATACATTTCCTTTTAGCTCGCTTAATTTTAGCTTTATAGATATTTCTGACACTTCTGTAGTTTTCCCAAGCACTTTCATCGTTTAATAATTTGGCTTTCATGTATAGCTTAATTTTATATTTGTTCATATTTATTAGTTCTTCCGTGTACCAGTCATTCTCTGCTCTTGGAGTAAATTTTTTCCTTGTATACGAATTTTCTATGGCCTCATTTATTCTGGCGTCAAATTCCTTTGTTACTTCATCGAGGTTCTCTTTTCCCAAAATATTCTGTAACTTAATATCATTAATATATTTCTTGAGTATTTCCTTATCCTGCCTTAGTATCTCTATGTCCTGCTCTGCTATTTGTTTCTTCATACATTTGATCAATATCTCCAGTGTCTCATGATCAGATACATTTATATCACTTTTTACTTTCGCCTCTATATTTTTCATATTTGTAACCACCCAGTCAATCAATGTTTTGGAATTTCTCGTAATTCTAGTATATTCCTCAACTATTTGTTTACATCCATTATCTTGAATAATATTTTCAATTTGTCATTTATATGTACTATTTTCTTTCCAATTTATATTAAAGTCGCCTAAGATTATCATTTCTCCATTCTTTTCATTTAATTCCTCCATTAACTCATTAAATACTTCACAAAACTGACTCTTTGTGGAACTCGGTGACCTATATATGACGGTAATTAGGAATTGATTATCCTGCGCTATACAACGTAATGCTAACCACCATGCGTCAGTCCCCATCGCTCTTTTACTGACTATTTCGTATTGCCAGCCTTTACGCAAATATATTGCAACTCCTCCTGTATGCTTTGATATTGAGTCGCACCTTACAACGCTATAGCCATTTATTCTAATTTCAGAATCTCCTATATCCTCAACGGTATGTGTTTCACTTAACAAAATAAGATCATAGATATTCCTACTTAGCAATAGTTCCAATTCATACATATTACCTCTGAGTCCCTGAATATTCATATGAATACATTTTAATTCCTTTAGTTGCTAGAATCCTGTGTTCCGTTGTTCGACTTTTAACTTCTGTAGATACGCCGGGCACTTCCAACTCATTGTATTGTGGTTAACATCCAACATTAATCCTAACTTTTCGTTCGCCTTGGTACAATTTATGCATTTTGTAATTATATTATTTTTACAACCTTTGGTAATATGTTCCCCCAAGCAATTGCCACATACCTCTTTACTTTTGCAATCTTTGGACTCATTGTTAAAACCTAAACACTTGAAGCATCTTTTTACATATGTTCCATCATAAATTTGGCATCTGTCCCATCCTATATTCAATTTACCTGCTTTCATTGCTTCTTTATATACCTCATGACTAATCTCAATTATTGCATTACTATATTCTACTTTCAACCCTTTCTTTGTCCAAATTTTTAAGCATTTGGCATCATTGTCTGCCCTGATGCACTCATTTTGTTTCTTAATTATATCAATTAACTTCTCCTTATTTATTTCAGTGCCAAATCCAGTAATTAAAATTCTTGGTTTTCTTACCTTGGGGACTGAATTTCATATAAATCACCTACCTGTTTCTCCACCGCATTTTTTATCCTCTGTTGCTCATCATTGCTCGCACTTTCAATGGCTACTGCACCATGCTGCTTCGTTTTAATACCAATAAATTTTAGATTTGATGGATCTACCTTATTTTTTATGTCATCTCTAGTCTTGCTCCCATCCTGCTTCTTTTTAGATTTCACTATTACTGGCGGTGCGCTCTTGGGCACTAGTGGAGTTGCATTGCTTACTACATCCGAGAACAAAACCTCTTTTCGCTTTTCGTTTTCCACAACCGTTTTAAACTTTCCCATAAATTCGCTAGGCTCATTTTCTTTTTTCATAATTATTGACTTGCATTCACTAATATCATTTTGGACACAAACCAATTTTTCAAAGAAAGCTTTTTTGTAGTTAATACATTCCTCGCACACAAATAAAACGTTTCTTTTCATTAGTACGGTATTGGCTTCATATTCCGTTAGGTCCGCGCACCTTAAACATAATATGTTCCCACTGCAGAATAACTCTTTTGTTACTCAGATGATATACTGATCACAGGCTCTTTTACCTGGACCTTGTTGTGGGAGCTACTGGTTCGTTATACCAGAACTCCAGAATTGAATGTCTCCTCCAATGTAGATATGAAATTGCTTTCCTTGACTTTGCTTGTTCTAAAACTGCCTTACGACTGGTGGGGGGCAAAAGAACCTCGTAGTAGCCGTAGATAATTAAAACAACACCTCTGATCGACTCATAATTTATTCTTCATCATACCGTAATTTATAATAAAAAGTTACTTACTCAGCTAAAACAAAACAAATACCTACCACTACCTGAATATTAAATTGAAATATCATAGCTGCACTCGCGAATTCCACCGTCGTGTTTTTCCACGAAAATTGCAGTCTTTGCCAACTGAAAGTGCCTTATCAATGAGATTCGCACACAAGCGGCATATCCGATTTCACTTGTGTGACCAGTAAAGACAAGTTGAATTCGCGAGGTAAGCTTTATCAGGTAAGTTCTAATTGCTTCATGCTGTAAATTGTACATCCTCCCCCCGTTGAATCCTGCATTCAACCATGTTATATGTCGTGTCTAACAGTGAAGTCTTCTCTGGATGATTTCTTGTCTTCTGCGTTAGGATCGGCGGCCGAGTTCTTACCTTCAGTCTTGCTTTGGGCACATCTCCGATGGATTTGATATTTCCAAGCAAGGCATGTAATGGTGATTAGTATCAGAATAGGCCGGCATAGGATACGGTATACTGATGAGTGTAGTTTGACGTTAGCCTTTCTGGTAACTCATTATGCATTTCCATGAGTCTTTTCTTGAGGTCTGCTAGCTCGTCCAGGTGAGGCACGTAATGATGAGTTTGTCGCAGTGCTGGTGCCAATTGGTTTGGGGTTATAGTGTCTGAAAGATTGGTTGATGGTACAAATCCTAATCTTGTCATAGAAGATGTTAAATTGTGTCCCTGGATTGTAATAAGTTGCTGCTTTATGACGCATCCAGCTTGAAGCTCCATTCGACCAGATAGCTCCAGAGTGTGCTGGGTGACGGTATTGTTGCAAACTACGTTGATTGTGGTTTTTTCATCTAAAGAGTAAATCCATTGATTCGGAGTGTGTAATTGTATCCAGTGTGGTCCCCTCTCCGTCTTTACGATTTGGCATACTGGTGATTGCTGGGATTGACTAATGAAATTGATTTCGCACGCACTGACTGTTGAACCCCTTCTGTACATAGGGTGATTCTGGTTGCAGAGTATTCCTTTACCCTTTAGGGAGATATAAGTTACCAGTTCTTGTTCAGTAAGAGGATAATACTGGTCACGATGTAAGTTCACCATCAAGAACGGAAAAGATGGGCGTATGGCGATGAATGTTTCGTTGAATTTCACTGGTACCGGTATGATGTGGAACAACTCAAAATTCTCTGCTGCTAATAGAGGTACCTTGATCTTGAATATTATATGCTTTGCTTCGACCCTGCCTTCAATAGTTAATAGGTTGTAGAAGCTCAGAATATCGTCTTCAAATGCTGGAAGCACTAAAGCCGGTGCAAGATGGCTTTTAATCGTTGTAATTTCTTGCTGTAATTGGGCCGGTGATATAAGCTGGGGGCTGATTCTTTCACTGTGAGCGTCTACCATTACATCCAATGTCGCATTTTGGATCTGATGGAAATTTGAAGCGATTAACATTGCTTGAATGGCTATAGATGTAAATGACTGTGTTAGTCGCTCTTGATATATTTCTTGCTCGATACCGTTTATCTTTTCCGTCACCTTATTTATGTGCCTTTCCAAGGTTTGGAATTGAAGGCCTGCAGCTTGTTGATCCTTCCGCATTATGTTGATTGTTGCGTCGAGTACAGAGGTGTGGTTTTTTATTAAGTCTAAAAGGTGGACTTCATTCTGCTCGACCTTTTCTATAGTGACTGACATTTTCTTGGCATATTCCGAGTCCAGCACCCCAAATAAAGCGTTTGCTATATTTCCAACGAAATCTATTGCGCCTCTTCTTGCTCTATGTGTGTTTTGTTTTACTAGTAGGATGTTGTTAGCTGCTAGTTCACCCTTCAGATGTTTGAATTGGTTGTGAATTTGTGAGCAAGCATTTTTTTCTTCGATTAAGCTACAGATATATTCCAGTTTGTTACTATAATTAGTGAATATTTCGAACTCCTTCCAGTATGGTTCCATGTTGAAGTAAGCAACTAGGTTCCATTTATTGGAAATGATATTGGATGGTCCCAGGGTTTCAAAATACATACCTGGTTGTGATTCAAATGGAAATATTGTGACCGGACCGCTACTTGCGAACGGCACAATCAGGCATGTCAATAACAACGTAACTAATGCAGTACCTAATGATCGACGTGCCTTTTTTCTTGGAATAGTTTCTTTCTCTTTCTTCCTGCCTTGTTGCGAAGTGGTTGCGCAAGCAATTACCACAGAAAGTTCATCCTTGCTGTTTCCATCACTGTGAATGATTGCTGCTTCATCAAGATCAGGTTCATGAGTCTCCACTGGTAGTGGTGCTAACTTATGTATAGCACGGCGTATTATTCCTGTCGATGTACGAACGTCAGCGGCTCGTACGAGACCATCTGCACCCTTAAATGTTTCAATTATTCGTCCCAAGTGCCACTTTAATGCTGGTGAGTTGTCTTCTTTGACTACCACCATGGTTCCTGGTTGAACATTCTGAATACGTTGTTTCCATTTACTACGATATTGCAATTGATTTAGATATTTACTGTGCCATCGTCGCCAGAACTCGGTTTTTAAATGTGTAACGAGCCTCCATCTTGTGAGCAGGTTGGCCTTCAGTGGTTCCGCGTGAGTTTCTACTGAATAAATGAGGGGTTCTCCCACTAAGAAATGGCTAGGTGTAAATGCCATTAGGTCATTTGGGTCATTTGACATTGGGGCGATGGGCCGTGAATTCATGATCGCTTCGACTTCTGTTACCATGGTCTCTATTTCTTCATAAGTTAATGATGCCGCAGCCAATGTGGATTTTAGTAGATGCTTAGCAGACTTGACTGCGGCCTCCCATAACCCACCAAAATGTGGGGCTCTTGGTGGGATTAAATGAAAATCAGTTCCCTTGGAACTGCATTCGGTTTTAATTTTCTCGATAGATTGTTGGCCTTCGATAAACTTCTTTACCTCTTGCAACTGGTTCCTTGCGTCTACGAAGTTGGTTGCATTGTCGCAATAAATGTGCCTACAATGTCCTCGCCTTGCCATAAATCTTTTCAACGCACCAAGGAAGCCTTCTGTTGTGAGGTCGCTAACCAACTCCAAGTGCACTGCCTTTGTGGCAAAGCAGCAAAACACAGCAATATAAGCCTTCTGGGGTCGTTTTCCTCTAATTTTGAAATGGATCCATACTGGTCCTGCGAAGTCGACACCCGAATTCACAAATGGTCTTGCTGGCTGCACTCGATGCGTAGGAAGGCTACCCATTAGTTGATTCAAAAGTTTAGGTTGAGCTCTGGCGCAGTGTACGCAATGAGGGACTATAGATCTAGCGAGAGTTTTTCCCTTGAGTGGCCAAAATCTTTGTCTTGCAAGGGCTAGTAGCGTTTGAGCCCCAACGTGGAGATTTTTCTTATGAATATCGTCCAAAATTAGTTTAGTAATTGGGTGTGAGTGAGGCAACAGAATTGGATGTTTCGAATCGTAGGGTAAGTTCGATGCTTGTAATCGTCCTCCAACTCGTATGATATCTTCTTTGTCTATGAATGGAGTTAAACTGACTATTGTGCTACTTCATACAGTTCCAAATGTTTGATGTCATCCTTAAATTCTCTTTTCTGGACGTGCCAAATTATTGTTGTCATTGACGTTTCTAATTCTTCGACGTCAAGTGATCGACATGTTCTACTATGGTTTAGTTTTCTTGTGTTATTTATAAAACGCAACATGTAGGCTACGATTCGTTGCAGTTTATTAAATGAATTCTTGTGATTGATATCATTCAGAAAGTATGATCTCTCATTTGGCACTGTTATAGCTAGTGAACTTCTTTTTAATTCTGGTACGGGATTCCTCCCTTTAACATACGGAGCTGGCCATATTGATTTAGCGCCATGCAGAAACATCGGGCCGTAAAACCATAAATTGTTGGCAGCCAGCCTTTCCGGAGGAATACCTCGGGATATAATGTCGGCAGGATTTTGTTTAGAGGGCTCGTGGCTTGTTGAATATATGCAACTCTATTTGCCACGAATGTTTGTAGCGATGATGATGTTGAGTTTATCCAAGCCAGTCTTACTTCGGAATCGGTCCATAAATATATGACTTCTCCGTTGAGTTTGAGGTCCAATTTGATCCGTTGTGCTAATTCTGCTCCTAGTTTCGCAGCACAAAGCTCTAGCCGTGGCAAAGTTTGTTGCTTAACCGGAGCGATTTGAGATTTAGCGCATAACAGCCGAACTGTGATTATGTTGTTCTTATCTGTTGCACGGACGTAGGCCGCTGCTCCGAATGCTCTCTCCGAGGCATCAGTAAATATGTGGAGTTGCATAGAACTTGGCGTTCGATGCGAAAATATATGCCTGGGAAAGTTGATATCGTTCAATATTATTAAGTTTTCCTTAAATACTGTCCAATACGTAGAATGCTCCTATGGCAGAGCGGAATCCCATTGTAGTTTCAGATTCCCTATAAGAATAGTTTGGCGACGACCACGACTGATCCCATGATTCCCAATGGGTCAAATAAATGAGCAACATCAGAAGCAATTGTCCGTTTTGTAACTCGCCGATCTTCGGAATGGCTTGCCTTAAAGCGGAATGAGTCGTTCTTAGGTGACCAAATCAGTCCCATAATCTTAATGTGTTCTTCGGTGCCAGTGTTGAAGTCTAACTGCAATTCTCTTTCAGTTTGAGGAATATCTCGCAACAGTTGTGAATGGTTGGCACACCATTTTCTTAACCTGAATCCACCTTTGATCAGTATTGATTGTAGCTGCCTTTGCATCTCCATTGCTTCTACAATGCTGTCTGATCCAGATAAGACATCGTCTTTGTAGAAGTTTTGTTTAATAATTTGTGATCCTAAGGGATGTGTCTCAGCTTCTTCTTCAGCTAATTTTCGAAGGCATTTGACAGCAAGGTAGGGTGCACACGCTGTCCCATATGTTACTGTAGATAGCTGGAAGTATTTAAGTTGATCCGTTGGGCTGTTGCGCCACCAAACAAGTTGGAGTTGTTGATCATCTTCATCTATTTGAATCTGCCGATACATTTTTTCAATGTCGGGAGTGAATGCGAACCTGGGGAGCCGGAATCTCAGGAGTACGGTGAAAACGTCGTCTTGAATAAGCGACCCAACGTGCAGAATATCATTTAGTGAAATATCTGTCGTGGTCTTTGCGGAGGCATCAAAAACTACGCGCAACTTCGTAGTGCTACTATCTGGCTTAACTACTGCATGGTGTGGCATGAAATAATATGGCCTATGAATGCAGTTAATGTTTACTTCCTTCATGTGGCCCAATTGTTGGTATTCTTCCATGAACTTAGTGTACTGCTCATTCAGATCCTTGCTAGAGCTGAGCCTTCGCTCCAGTCCCATAAATCGCTTGTAGGCTATATCTTTAGATTCGCCAAGGGTGCGTAGATCTCCTCGAAATGGAAGTTTTAGTATAAATCGTTCGTCAGCACCTCGTCTATGGGTTTGATTAAAGTGTGTCTCACATTGATTTTCAACAGTTGTTAGTCCAGTGTTTGGGCCATCAACTTCTTCGAGGCGCCAAAATTTTTCGATTTGGTCGTTTAAACATTGGTCACCAGTGCATATACCGCAGGTGGTGGAATCAGAGGCCATCCCCTGTAGTTTTCCCGATATTGTCCACCCGAACAATGTATTTTGAAGCGTCGGCAGTTGTTTATTCAACTTAATTTGTCCTACAGCGAGTATATCTCCGCCCCAATTAGTAAATCAATACCTCCCCGTTTGTAGAAATTCGGGTCAGCAAGAGCTACATTATGTGGTATGGACCATGATGATACATCTATTGTTTGTGTTGGTTGGGGCGATATGATCTGAGATAAGACATGCGCTTCAATTCTGGTGGTGAATCCATTCACTCTTGATTTAATGTCACTGACACCCGTTTCTGTGACTTATGCTTTCGCTGCCCTATTCCTTCGATGCTCATTTGTTCAGGTACACCTTCCAGTGCAAGCCTTTTAGCAATTCTATTGGTGATGAAGTTCAATTGTGAACCCGAGTCCAGGATTGCTCGGCATTCAATGCCCAGCCCCTTGTCGTTGCATACGTTAACCATGACCGTGCTCAATAATACATATCCAAGAGCAGGCTGACTGGTAGTAAGAGCTGTTAACTTGGCGGCACCCGTAACTTCGACAGTATTCTTTATGGCCTTATTGTCTGTTGATAGTGTATTTACTGTCTTGAGCATTGTTGGGGTGTCTGTATGTATTAACGTGTTATGTCTTTGAGAGCATTTTAAGCATCCCCTTGATTGGCAATCATGCAGATTGTGTCCCGATTTCAAGCAATTGGAGCATAATTTAGTTGATCGCATCGTGTTTAGTCAACTGGACGGAGACATCCTCAAGAATCGCTGACAGGAAAATAATTGATGCTGTCCCTTACATAAATTGCACGATCGACCTAATGTAACCATTGATGTAGCCGCCTTAAAGAATGGTTTCTTGTAATGATCTTCTGAGGGCTTCATCTTACTACCCAGTGCTTCAAGTGAGTGGAATCGCATTTCCAGGAATTTTAAGAACTCCTTCATCGATGGTAGTGATCTAGGTTCCGTAAGTGATTGTTCTCATAGGGTATGGGTGGTTCGATCTAACTTTTTAATAAGTATGTGCAGTACGACCGGGTCCCAATGTGTCGTCTCTATTTCGAGATTTTTGAGGCCAAGCAAGCATTCCTTCGTTGTATCGTGCAAGGCCCTAATTGTTGATACGTTCTCCACATTCATTGAAGGTTGAGAGAGAAGTTTGTTGAGTAGGGTTGTGACGAGTACCCTTTTATTTTCGTAACGTTCAGTTATGACTCCCCATGCTGCTTCATAGTTAGCGTCTGACACGGTGAAGTGGCGTACAAGCCTTTCTGCATCACCCACCAAGCTACTTTTTAAATACCACATTTTTTGGCAATCGGCAATATTTTGATTGTGGATCAATTCCATAAATAAGTCGCTAAATTGACGCCATTTGAGGTAGTCGCCATCGAACTTAGGCAAAACCACCTCTGGTAACTTCACTGATGGTTGCTTAGCTTCAAATGATGACGGCTTACGTGACTGATTTAACTTGTCATACAACTCAATGATCTTAGCTTGTACTTCATCTTCTAATATGAAATGGTTCTCGCTCTTTTAAGAGATAGTACCGATCTGATTGCCCTTTTTCGTCTAATGGTATGGTTTGTATTATTCTCCGTAAGGCGGTTACTAGAGCATCATACTTCTTGATGGTGCCTGATATCCTTGTACTTGGAGTTTGCTTAGTTGCCGAGGGTTTGAAATGAATACCCTCTGAGCCTCCTTGCAAGGGGGCTTGCTTACCCATTGTCTTAGGAGCTGGTGGCTCTTTAGAGGCTGAATGGCATTGGTCTCTTGTTGATGTTCATCGGTTTGGCCATGTGTAATTGTTTCGAGATCTTGGATTCCCGATGGGCCAGTTTCTGAAGTCAGGGATTCTACCATTTCTGACATTTTTGGTTGGTATCGCTCGTAGATCTTCTGAATTGATTCATAGTACTCCTTGGCGAAGTATGGATGTGATAATTGATCAGCATGTTCGCTGCGAATTGCATTATCTCTGGATTCGAACTCATGCCAGAGAGTTTCCAACTGATGCAACCTGTCCGTCAAATACGGAAGCGTCTTTCGGTCGGCTGAATCTTTCGAAAAATTGCTAGCAACACGCTGTATCTCGTCTCCAGTCTCCTTTTGAAATTTCGCCAATTCTTCCATGCTGCGATTCCAATATTATTACTTAAGTGATTCACTATATCACGTCGGGGTCACCAAAAAATGTAGAATAACTCTTTTGTTACTCAGATGATATACTGATCACAGGCTCTTTTACCTGGACCTTGTTGTGGGAGCTACTGGTTCGTTATACCAGAACTCCAGAATTGAATGTCTCCTCCAATGTAGATATGAAATTGCTTTCCTTGACTTTGCTTGTTCTAAAACTGCCTTACCACTGGTGGGGGGCAAAAGAACCTCGTAGTAGCCGTAGATAATTAAAAGAACACCTCTGATCGACTCATAATTTATTCTTCATCAGTAATTTATAATAAAAAGTTACTTACTCAGCTAAAACAAAACAAATACCTACCACTACCTTAATATTAAATTGAAATATCATAGCTGCACTCGCGAATTCCACCGTCGTATTTTTCCACGAAAATTGCAGTCTTTGCCAACTGAAAGTACCTTATCAATGAGATTCGCACACAAGCGGCATATCCGATTTCACTTGTGTGACCAGTGAAGACAAGTGGTATTCGCGAGGTAGATTGTACACCCACAATATCCATCGCATTTAACACTCCCTTTCTTAATGTTTTGCGAGCACTTTTCACATCTGGACATTTTATCGTTATTATCTCTTCGCTCTAGTCGATCATCACCGCGATTTCACTATCACAGACCATTCAATACTTCGCTCGAGGTGTACGTTTAATTCTTATATTCTTTGTTTTTTATCCACCAAAAGTCGTCCTCATACACCTTAATTTATACACTGTTAGTGGGATCACTGATCACCTTCAATTGTACCACTATTTAACCCAGTTTTTTGCAAATTATCAATAATTATTCGGAGCTATGTAAAACACAACCTTTCACTATGACAGCTTAATCAACAAGCGCCACAACTAAAAGTGAGATAATGAGTAAAAGCGACCCTACAGCATTGTCACTGAAAATAAACGGTTTTTATAACAGGTCAGGCGGCTCAATTGCAATAAGTTGCGACGAAGAGTCTAAACAAAAAATTGAGAAAGCGGTAAATGAAAAACTTAAAGAAAAATATTATGTAACAGTACCAGAAATGAGAAATCCGTGTATTATTGTATATGGAATAAATGAAGAGTGGGAAAAAGAAAAATTCTGTAAAGCAATAAAGAAGCAGAATGAAATTGAAGGTGAAATAAAGTGCGCAAAATTTAATAGTGACAGAAGGAATCGGAATAAATATCTTGCGATCATACAAATGAACTGTGAGGATTATAGGAAAATAAGTGCTACAAATAAGTTGAATATCGGTTGGGACAGATGCCATTTTTTATAATTATATTGAAGTTGAAAGATGCTATTGTTGTTGGGGATATAATCATAAAGCAAAGAACTGCAGGAACGGGATAATATGTGCGAAGTGTTGGGATAAGCATGAAACGAGATCGTGTAATAGCAGTGAGCTTAAATGCAATAATTTGTGTTGTGATGAATAAAAAATTAGGGCTAGAAAAGTCCGAAAGGCCACGCTTATATTAAAGAAAATATTGTGACAACAGAGAATATTAATAAATCTGTGAGAAGCTTAAAGGCAATATTGTGAAAACAGAGAATATTAATAAATTTGTGAGAAGTTTAAAGGGTGAAAACAGATAATATTAATAAGCCTGTGTTAAATTTAAAGACAGACAGTTTTTTTTTTATCCCAAATCGATAACAGTTAAAGAGGTCGAGTGCTCTCCGTTACGAGCACGGCACTTGGACCACAACATATCTGAAACAGTTTAGATTCTAGGAAGCTAGTAACACGGAATCAGCTACAACAGAGACAATGAATGTTATCACCGAAAAACTGGACCAAGGACTTTATGTAGGTGCAATCTTTATAGATCTCCAAAAAGCATTCGATACAGTAGACCACGATCCCCTCCTCATATTCCTTGAAGAACTAGGAATAAGAGGAATGGCTAATAAACTACTGAAAAGCTACATAACAAATAGACAAGCTTACACGAAGGTGCAGCATACCTACAGTGACCCGGAAATTCTCACTTCAGGGGTGCCCCGAGGCTCCATCCTAGGCCCAAACCTATACCTATTATACATTAACAACATTCAGAAAGCAGGTATCAAAGGAGTGTATCATATCTTTGCTGATGATACAAACATCATTTACGGAGCGAAAACGGAGGAAGAGCTCCAGAGTACCATGAATGATGATCTGGGGAGATTCACGCGCTGGACGGATGGAAATAGGCTATCAATGAATGTGGATAAAACAAAGCTTATTCTATTTAGACAACAAAATAAAATGGACATAGATCCTCAAATTAGAATTGGAACACTGAGTATACAGAGGGTAAAGCAAATGGTGTGAACATATAAATTCTAAAATCAGCAATATTATTCCGATGCTAGGAGCTATTAAAAAAATGAAAATTACATTAAGTCTAGAAACGTCTAATCTAATATATAATGCCATATACTGTCTCACATTAGGTATAACATACTTACATGGTCCAAATGCACTAATTACGTAAAGAACAGAGTGCAAACAACAATGAACATATCTCTCAAAACATAGTATAATACGCTTCGACTAACACTCACAATAGAGGTATCTTATGGAACTAAGTGGAGTGATTGAATTGGACGTGAAGTCCAGACTGCCAGCATGAGCTGACAGATCACTCGGTGGACAGCGTTGAGTGCCGGGCGGTACCCTAGCTCGCCTCGGCTATTGGCGGAGAGTGTGGGGAGGTTCCACAAAAACCTTCCGCTGTGCCACCTGCCATATTCAAAAAATTTTCATGCCTACAAACCAAAGGCAGTTGCACACATTCGGTCCTGAAGGGGCCCTTACACCACTGACCTACATCCATTGTGAAGGCGCAGATGTTTGACCTTCTCTGCTCGCCCCAACCACCCAATCGACACTCAGCGCAGATAGTTTTCAGTGTCCCTAAGATGACCTGTAAAGAGAGGAGTAGCGGACCTAGTCGACCTTCACGCTAAGAGGGCTCCAGGAGAGTGAAAGGAGAAACAAAAGACTTACTGCGTCATTACGTTATAATGATATTTATTGAACATTGATAGTTGGCCCCTGCTCTTAGCACTAAGACTTAGTTCACGTTCCCTGGGGGAGGTATTACCTAGTTTCTGAGCAGTATATTTATCAGTAAAATCGTTCTACTTAGTCTAGCATCAAAATTATTATTTTCTAACCTTTTTTTTTTTTTTGTTTTCCTTTTTGTCTAACCGCAGATCCTGAGACGAATTCATCCAATACTACTTGACATCCTCATTCATAAATTTCTTTAACTTTAATGATATTATTTACTGCGGATATGACTATATACTGCTAAATTCCTTAGGACTGATGACAACCTCACGAAAAATCTTACTTATAAAATAAATTAATGACCAAATATTGAAGCCACAATAAAATCCTTTTATACTGCGAACAATTAAACATTACTGACCATGACTGTATAGACTGATTTACCCGGATGCAGAAATGCTACACAAAATTATGAATTTAATAATTCCTTCAAGATGAAAAGATTTGTTTTCCTTTTCATAGGAATTTGACCGTACGAGTATATGATCTTAACTTCATTACAGTTGCGCAAAAGTATGTGGAAAGAAAATCAGCTACCTGTGTATGAAACCGGATTTGAATACTGTAAAGTCAGTTCATCCCTTAGGTTAAAGCGAATTCATCAGTTTGGTCGTTGAGTATTTTCTACCACTATTCACGTGTTACTAAAACCCGAATTGCTAAGGTCACTCACTGGTCACCGAAATTTAATTTAACTTCCTGGTTTTCGGTCAGGCTTTTGTACATATATGAAAGAAAATGAAGTTGGTAAAAAAAAATTTTGCACTTACATCTTGTTTAGCTGGGGAATCCACCGCAGAGACGCACGCTTCGCCTGTACTCCGTGTAGCGTTCTTCGTTCAAATGGAATCAAATGAACTCGCTATTTCTTTCGTTGATGTAAACGAGATTGATTTTAATTGTTCACCCGTAGATTTTATGCGATTTAAACCGATACAAGGAACAAATTTTTAGGTGCAAGTCTTTTTTTACTTTTCTTTCCGGAGCTCTGCAAATTAAATCAAGTTAAATCGACAAAGCGAAACTACATCGACTATCTCCGAACCCCACTTATTACTTCTTTGTTTAGGATTTTTAAATTTTATAAAACAAATTCAGACTTTTTTACTTTATGAGCCGGTCTTAAAATCTAGGCCTCTTTGCTGCGGGCGCCCAATGTTTGGCTCGACCCATGACCCATGAAAGCGTTTCTCATTACTCAGGCTAGGCGACTGCTACGGATTGTCCAAGACAGTCTGATGTACTCGACAGATGACGAATCGAAGGCATATCTCTGAAGTCCCGCCAGTCCTTGATCAGACCTCGATATCGTCCTTCTTGTCAGAAGCCAGAGGTGCCCTGACAAACCAGTAACAAAAAATCCAGTCGGCCAGTACCCCTCTGCCTTCCTTCACCGAGATGAGCCGAGGGAACCACGCGGTCAGTAACCTAACCAAAGAGATCGCAGCGTTTCCCCTGCTCTAATATCTCACTCTGATCTCAGACCGACGCTTGTTCAAAGGTGTGTCTCCGAGGCGTCGTTGGAGTACCGGTCTTCTTCCTTAACACTCCATTGCACGCGCGTTCTACCATCGTAGAACAGACACGCACTTTGTTTATTTGTTAAGTGTGTTGAGGCTAGGTAACACTGAGACTCTTTGTATACTTCCACGAATAAGTACTGAACAAAATTAGTGACCGCACGGCAACCAGAACGATCATACGAGTGACATAAAGGGTTTTCCAATAAGAGGTGTTATTTTGATATTCAAAGAAAAATGCCATTTTTTGAGATAAATGATCGGATCTTTATTTCATTATAAAGAGGAAGGTATGCCGTTAATAATGGAAAATAACATCAGCCAAATGACCACCACGACTACGCCTACAGGACCATATCCTTTTCATGAAATTTTCCATAACCAAATCGCAAAGTGGCTGCCCTATGTCCTCGATAGCCTCACGAATTCCATCTTTGAAGTCTTGAATCGACGCTGGGCTGTTGGCGTAGACCTTCTCTTTCACGTGGCCCTAAAGAAAGAAGTCGCAAGGTGTTAAGTCACAAGATCTCGGTGGCCAATTGTGATCACCTCTTCGAGAGATAACACGGTCCGGAAACTTTGCCCGTAAAAGCTCAATGGTTTCGTTGCTTGTATGGCACGTAGCGCCGTCTTGTTGAAAGTAAACGTTGTCCAGATCAATACCATCCAATTATGGCCTCATGGAGCGCTTTGAATATTTCGAGGTGGTTGGAAGAATTACCTACGGATGAAGAAGATATAATAGCCAGTGACAGTGAAGACGAGATGAGAGATGAAGACTGTGTAGTAGAATCTCCACACAGTACCGACACGGAACAGGAAGGTAGTGACACAGAGCCAAATCTGGATAGAAATGAACCGGGTACGAGCCAAATTCCACCATCTACTTCTGATTCTGAGGATGATATTCCGCTTATTTCTCTGAGAGACGATTACTATATATCTAAAAACGGCACTAAGTGGAAGAAACATCCATATCCCAGCACAAAAACACGTACTCAGAATATACGAACGCAAATCTCAGGACCTAAAGGGGCCGCCAAAGATGCATCATCAGAGCTAGATTGTTTTGAGTTATTTTTTGATCAGACTGTAATAGAAATCTTAATAAATTCGACCAACATATACATCGAACTTGTGAAATCAAAATTTTCAAGAGAAAGAGATGCCAAACCTACAGATATCATAGAAATGAGGGCGTTTATTGGCATGCTTTTTGTGATAGTTGTGCGAAGACGTAATTTGAAAGATTTCTGGGACACGAACCGAGGTATAGGTACTGAATTGATATATCTCGTCATGTCTATAAATAGATTCAGATTTCTTTTGCGAGCAGTTAGATTTGAGGATGTAAGGGACAGAGAAGTACGTAAACAGCAAGATAAATTAGCTCCTGTGAGAGATATTTTCGAGAAACTGGTCAGCAATTGTCAACAGTACTTTGTTCCTAGTGAATTCATGACGCTAGATGAACAACTTGTTGCATTCCGAGGCCGATGCCCTTTTAGGCAATATATACCAAATAAACCTGCTAAGTACGGGATCAAAATATTTTTGTTGACGAACGCAAAAGTATCTTATACCTACCATATGGAAATATACGCTGGTTCTCAGGCCTCTGGTCCTTATCAAAAATCAAATAAAGTTGTGGATATTGTGGAGCGAATGCTTACTCCATTGAATGGTTCCGGTTGTAATGTAATCATGGACAATTGGTTCACTAACATACCTCAGAGCTCCTAGAGAGAAAAATTACGGTAGCGGGTACCGTAAAAAAAAACACCACAAATTCCCAAACAGTTCAAAGTCACTCGAGGCAGGACAGATAATAGTTCCATTTTTGGTTTTCAAAAACAAGGGACATTGGTATCCTACAAGCCAAAGCCAAAAAAGGTGGTCCTTATGTACAAAACAATGCACTACGATGCATGTATTGATTCGGGAACTGCAGAGAAATGTAAACCAGAAGTGATTACATTTTATAACAGTACCAAATACGGTGTGGACATTGTGGACAAAATGTGTGGTACTTATGACGTCTCCAGAAACTCCAAACTTTGGCCGCTTACCATTTTCTTTGATTTGATGAATATATGCGCCATAAACGGCTATGTTGTGCATTCAATGAACAAAGACCACACAAATAAACCAAGGAAAGATTATTTGTATGAAGTTGGTTTTCATCTCGTGGCTCCATGCATAAATCGCAGGATTGCAATAGAAAGTCTTCCAAAATCATTGAAAATGAAAGGAAAAATGCTATTGGGCCTGGATAATCCACCTGAGCCGCATCATCATCAATAGGTACCACCTCGAAATGCTGGGCGTGTCGGAAAATGTTCCTTTTGCGGAAGAGCGCGCAACAAGTCCACCAGGAAACAATGTTACACATGCAACAAATGGATTTGTCTCGAGCATTAGTTTCTTCCATGCCCTGACTGTAGTAAAACCGAAGAAAGTGGAGTAGAAGAAATGAGTGAATAAAAATAAAAGTGTTTCAAGTTTACATGTCATAAAATAACTGATTTTCGTCAAGTTTTCTAAGATGTCTGACATAAAGTTCCTAATAAATAAATAAAAGTTAAATTTTGTTTCTAATATTTAAGAAAGTATGTTTCTTAAACTATAAATTATTTATTTTTATTTATTCAAATTCATTGAAAAACAGGTAGTTGAAATTGTTCTACGTATGTAGAGCGCGCGAGTACTGGCGTTTCAAATAGAGGCGCGTGTACCGTAGTGTTAAATTTGCAGGCATTAAACAAGTTGAATTCCTACGGCAAACTATCTGCCGTAGGGTTACCATATAGGATGGGCTCTGAAACGTTATCAGGCTAGGGATTGGGAAAAAAAAATCTCTATTGTCCAAAAAGGTATGCCGACTGCTAGGCTGGGAATGTCCTAAGCGGCGCACTGGCATCCTGTAGTTTGCCAGTGAAGCTGGCTGGATGCCTTTTAGGGCTACCAGGATTGAAATTGACAATAGCCGGATGACGTGTCAGAGAATATGGGTATCACGGCCTGATGTCTTTGGCGTGATAGACTCCTAACGTTCTTCCCTGCAGATCTTCAAGCTCGTATAAGGAGTTTCCTTTCTTTGACTTGACCCGACACTTTACAAATTTACGTCCTAGTTTAGCACTAGTCTGCTGTTGGTAATTGCTTTGAGCAAAATTCCGTCTGAATACTTCTTGACCCACTTTGAAATTAACAGGCTTCGCTCTGAGATTCTAAGCTTTTGAACCCTGTTCAAACGCGTGGTGTAAGTTCTCCTGCACTCACGCACGGATCAATCTCAATTTATCTTCAGCATCTACTCTCAGAGGCTCATTAAGAGTTCCAAGGCTCCTTAAGATAGAATAGGAGCTTGCATGGTCAATCATCTGTTGACCGAAGAGTGTTCGGTAGGGAGAGAAACCAGTTGCTTGGTGGAAAGAGCTCCTGAGTGAGCTAGCTATCTGGCTTAGCTTCTCATCCCACTTAGTATGTTCCTTCCGGATATATGCCCTAATCCCTGACAATAGAGACCTGTTCCCTCGCTCTGAGGCGTTTGCTTGCGGCGAGTAAACTTCCGTTCGCAAGTGTTTCACCCCATACTTGTCCAGTAATCTGGCGAACTGAGCCGAGAAAAACTGGACTCCATTGTCAGACACTATAGTTTCTCAAACTCTGAACACATGAAATATTTCAGTCTCGATGAACTGACACACATTGAGAGTAGACGCCTTTCTCATAGGTTTGAGAATCGGGAACTTGGAAAAGTGGTCAAGAACTATAAACTGCAGACATTTCCTTTCATTGACCGAGGATATGGACCTAGAAAGTCAATGTCCTTCCGTCACAGACTGGATTCCCATAGGTGGTCTAAGAAAGTATTGGGAGCCAGGCGCCTACGTAGTTTCTGACATGATCTGTCATTCGTGGCCAGTACAAGTGTCTTCTTAAACGTTCCAATGTTTTCCCTATACCTCCGTGAGAAGCTAGTGGCGGATCATGCGCTCTTGAAACAACGTCGGAGACAAGCCCTCGTGGAATCCAAAGCTTCCAAGCTTCTTCCTCCTGAATCGGATCGTCTGTTCTCGGAACAGTCCGAATATAAACGAAGCCATCCCTGGCGCAAAGATGTGGTAGTTTGCCAGAAGCTGATTTAACCTTATGCCTCAGCTCCTCATATTCCAACGAGTCACCGTTTGTCGGTCTGAGATAGCTTCTACCTCTGCAATGTTTGTGTCAGTCACAAGCATTTGCGTCTGTTCCTCAATATCGCTAATATGAGGAGTACGGTATGAGTTCAGACCACTAGCAGTTGCAATCCGCAGCTGCGTAGCTTGAATCTGTGTAACCAATATCCGCAGTTGTCCTATGGTGTGCGAAGGGTGCAAGCAGATTTTGTTTTGTATGTCAGGGAGTAGATTTGCTTTCACAAGGTCAAGAAATTCTTGCTCATGGCATGGGTAGTTGGTCCCGCAGCTGTACCAGATTTTGGTGGCACATCGCGAATGATTCCCCAGGCTTTGTTTGCGCGACATCAGCTGGACTGTAACTTTCAGGTCGTCCTTTGGAACTCCCTAGTAGAGACCAGTACCAGTCTTTAGCCGGTCCTGTCAACAGAGCGAACATGTGCTTAATCAGTAAGCCGAAGTCTCTTAACGAGGAAAAAGTCAGTGCTTCCGCTCTGAAGATGAACTCATCTACGGATAATTCAGAATTATTTCCGTTATACGACAGGTACCATCTCCTGATAGGAGCATCTATGCCAGGATTAGTTTAGAGCTTGTTGGCCTGCAGGTGGTGGTGCCGGGGGAGCGAAAACTAATGGAGGTGGTGGAAAAGGTCTGAGTTGTCGAGCTTGGAGCGAATGTCTCTGACGCGGATCTCTAGGAGCCCCTGCAGAGTCTCTGGGTGGTTGAGCTCGCTCTCCAAAAGGAGGTGGTGTGGGACGAGACCCGTCCGCTTGACGAATAACAGCAGCGACCCGTTGCCGGACAGCTGTAATCTCCGCTCGCAGCGCGTGCATAGTTTGAGGTCTCGGTCTGTACTACATTTTGAAGATGGGTTCTGAGACTGGATATGATCCTGCCTGTGTCTATAAGGCCTTGTCCCGAAGGTGCAGGGACAAACTATTTCTCCTAGAGCTGTTCTGTGATATGGGTGCTGAATGTAACCCATGAGATAAAGATCTACGACTAGGCTGTGGGAGTGTCGGTGGAGGCACATTGAACTGTAATGGTTGCTGTAGAGGATCTGAACTCCCGTGCCAAGTGGGATACCTCTTCGGAATCGCACCAGTATAAGCCACGATGTCCTGTTAAGTGAGAGGACTTCTGCAGTTTGGACAGTTTGCTTGTGCATTTATCTATTCTCGCAGACATGCTCTATGAAATATGTGCCCACAAATGGTGGCTACAGGCTTCTTCTTGGCAGACCAATCTCCCTCTTGACAAATGGTACACTGATCTGGCCTTTGTATAGGAACTTCACCCGGGGGTGGTGTTCTCACGGTAGCTATTGTACAGCTAATGTGTAATGTGCTGTAATGTCTCACGTGAGTTAGGGATGGACGAGTTTGGGTACGCAATACCGAAAAGCAATACTGACAAGTCTAGGAGCTGAGGCAGAATTAGCGATGTAAAAATTTCAGGACACCGGGTGTTCCCATAAACTTCAGATATTCAAACAATTGATCACTAGGACTTCAAAAATTCGTACCGAAAAATCTCTTGGCCGCCTTGCTTGTTCGACACTCAGATCAAAATCGATAGTATAATGTGTACCGGCAAGAATAAGCAAACACAAAAAAATTTTTAAATTGTAGTAACCTAAGTTGTAACCTTACTTCAAAATCTTGCAATGAGCTAAACTCGAATTACCGTAAAACGAAAAATAAAAAAAGGATCATAAGTGTTTTCTCCCTCTCCCTCCAAGAGCCAACTCTCAACACCAAGGCTTTCCGAGTCCACTCCTCCTCCAATCAGGTCAGAGATCATACGATATAGGTAAGTGGTGTGAATGTGTGCATGAAAAACCTTGAGTCCTCACAGAAATCTGGGAAGAGTCAGGTTGGAGAAGCTAGAGACTGAAAATGGTAATAGAGATTCTTCAGCCAGGCAGTTAGCAGTATGCCAACTCGTGATTACTGAAGGTCTCCAGCATCACTTTCATCCTCAAACAACTCTTTCCTTCCTCCTCCCCAGATTGCAATACTTAGCTAACCTTCCAGCTGGGCAAAGTCATTAATCTGGACAACTAGTTAGGTCAACTAGTCCAGCCAGTTGGCCAACAAAGACATGCCTCTGCGAGAACAAAAAAAAATTGTGAGGCCACCTACTATTTCCATAGCAGAAGGCCAGCGGGAAAGATCAATTCAAAAAAATTCAAAAATTCGACAAAGATTCAAAAACTCGGCAAACTGTTCAAACTTGAGGCTTGACTAAAGTCAAACCTATAGTCGAACTTCAACTCAAATCAATGATAGCAAAACTTTAAACTTTATCCAATTCAAAAACTCAAAAATTTACTTTAATCCGAACAAAATTTCAAAAACAAAATAGTAAAACTTTAAAAACTTTAACTTTACTCTACAAAAATTGTAGATAACAAGGCAATTAGACTCAGGTCCGCATATAACTACCACTGGATATGAGGCTTGAGGTCAATTAACTAGCGAATAATACCAGATGATCATATGGCTCAAAGTCTCAGTCCCCAGTAAAAGTCATAATTAGACCACCGAAGTCTAACTGAGGTGGCCCTTCGTTGGGCGCCATTTTTGTTATGGAACTAAGTGGAGTGATTGAATTGGACGTGAAGTCCAGACTGCCAGCATGAGCTGACAGATCACTCGGTGGACAGCGTTGAGTGTCGGGCGGCACCCTAGCTCGCCTCGGCTATTGGCGGAGAGTGTGGGGAGGTTCCACAAAAACCTTCCGCTGTGCCACCTGCCATATTCAAAAAATTTTCATGCTTACAAACCAAAGGCAGTTGCACACATTCGGTCCTGAAGGGGCCCTTACACCACTGACCTACATCCATTGTGAAGGCGCAGATGTTTAACCTTCTCTGCTCGCCCCAACCACCCAATCGACACTTAGGGCAGATAGTTTTCAGTGTCCCTATGGTGACCTGTAAAGAGAGGAGTAGCGGACCTAGTCGACCTTCACGCTAAGAGGGCTCCAGGAGAGTGAAAGGAGAAACAAAAGACTTACTGCGTCATTACGTTATAATGATATTTATTGAACATTGATAGTTGGCCTCTACTCTTAGCACTAAGACTTATTCACATTCCCTGGGGGAGGAACTACCTAGTTTCTGAATAGTACATTTATCAGTAAAATCGTTTGGGCTTCTGACCAACAAAAGTGGATAGGTAAGACTGTACTTAGTCTAACATCAAAATTATTATTTTCTAAACTTTTTTGTTTTCCTTTTTGTCTAACCGCAGATCCTGAGATGAATTCATCCAATACTATTTGACATCCTCATTCATAAATTTCTTTAACTTTAATGATATTAATTACTGCGGATATGACTATATACTGCTAAATTCCTTAGGACTAATGACAACCTCACGAAAAATCTTACTTATAAAATAAATTAATGACTAAATATTGGAGCCAGAATAAAATCCTTTTATACTGCGAACAATTAAACATTACTAACCATGACTGTATAGACTGATTCACCCGGATGCAGAAATGCTACACAAAATTATGAATTTAATAACTCCTTCAAGATGAAAAGACTTGTTTTCCTTTTCATAGGAATTTGACCGTACGAGTATATGATCTTAACTTTATTACAGTTGATCAAAAATATGTGGAAAGAAAATCATCTACCTGAGTATGAAAGCGGATGTGCATACTGTAAAGTCAGTTCATCCCTTAGGTTAAAGTGAATTCATTAGTTCGGTCGTTGAGTATTTTCTACCACTTTTCGCGTGTTACTAAAACCCGAATTGCTAAGGTCACTGACTGGTCACCGAAATTTAATTTAACTTCCTGGTTTTCGGTCAGGCTTTTGTACATATATACGAAAGAAACTGAAGTTGGTAAAAAAACATTTTGCACTTACATCTTGTGTAGCTGGGGAATCCACCGCAGAGGCGCCTCCTTTAGTGTTCCGAAGAGTCTCTGAAAAATTTGCAGAAGGAAGTTTGGTTGCTGTCCGAATACCTGAGAAATCCTTAAGACTAATTCCTGATGTAATTGTAACAAAATCTTTCCGACTGTGCAGGCACTATATTTATCTACTTAAAAAACTCCACTCAAAAAATGTGGCTGAATTCCGTGTGCTCAATTACTTTAAATATCTAGTTCTACTTAGTTCAATTTTTTTTTGTATCAAAAATAAAAATTCTTCTCTCGCTTTATATAAAAATTTTGATCTGGCCTCCGATTTTAATTTCACCCATTTTTGGATGCTTTTAACTTGGAATTAGTTGGTCCCGAATCTAGCAATGCCCTATATTATATCTGTAAGTTTATTCTGTATCAATACTCGACAGCCCACATTTTGGTACTTAATCCAGTTTGTCTAGTGTTATCTATTTCTTCATGGTGAAATCTCAAGGTGTTGCATGCTCAGAATAATTCCGACTGCATCTATATAACTAATATAACCTTCATTCAGTTGCCATACATTTCCAAATTCTAGTCTGGTCTTTTGGTTTAATCTAGGCAATTGAAATATTTTTACCTTAATTGGGTTTACCTATTCTCCCTATTCTAATTTTCATCCAAATTTGATATCATTAATCCTGTTCTACCTTCTGTAGATGCGAGCAGGTACTATCCTTTTAATTGGTATCACAAATTTATTGCACAACTATAAACTCCAAGGTAAATACTCCAATCAAACCTTGTAGATGTAGATTGCCCTTAGGATACTGGGAAATGATAACAGGTGATATCTGCACATGGGGTGATTATTCAGTTAAGTAACAGAGTTCGTGATTCAGCCCTATGAAGGCCCTCTCTAAATTCTGGTGGGGTGCAGTACTATCAAAAATTTCTGTCTTTTCGTTTAAATGCATAAGGATGGTTTGCAACCCTGCAGACTCCGCAGAGCACTTGCCGATCAGCACGCTTCGCCTGGACCCCGTGTAGCGTTCTTCGTTCAAATGGAATCAAATGAAATCGCTATTTCTTTCGTTGATGTAAACGAGATTGATTTTAATTGTGCACCCGTAGATTTTATGCGATTTTAACCGATTCAAGGAACAACAATTTTAGGTGCAAGTCGAAGCTCACACAAGACACGTCAGCTTTGCTCCACTTTTTACTTTTCTTTCCGGAGCTGTGCGAATTAAATCAAGTTAAATCGACAAAGCGAAACTACAACGACTGTCTCCGAACTCCACTTATTACTTACTTTGTTTAGGATTTTTAAATTTTATAAAAACAAATTCAGACTTTTTTACTTTATGAGGATAACTTTAAATTCGTGACCAACACAATTTTTATCCGTTCTGTCCAATGTCACAAGGCAGAAAAAAAATCTTCTTCTTTTTTCTGTCCGTCGCCCTCAGCGCGTCTTTCTTTGCCGTTCATGTGGCTATGGGCTATCGTCTCAGTGTAGCATACTGCTAGATGCAGAATGCTACGACCATAACAGGGCAGAGTGGTCTAGAGCTAGACCACCTGTGGTTCAGACAACAACGCTGAAAAATAGTCGACTGAGCTAGTAGTAGGGTCTATATAAATAGTAGATAACTTTGAGTTAAATTTCGACATAAGTATATTGATTAGATTTAGACATTAGTATACTAAGTATATTGATTAGATTTAGACATTAGTATACTGAGTAGCTTAGCAGCATGATAAATTGTAAATTTCTGAGTGGTGTTTAATTGTACTTAGTTTTTCTTTTTTAAGAAGAATTTACAACACATTCAACCTCTTTCTTGTACCAGCAATGCTGACTGAAAGAAGTGATTGAGTGTCATGAAATAGTCTTTGATAGTTAAACTTAATTATAAGTATGTAATGATATGTTTCATGGTTAAGTATGTTATGGTCGGAATCCATATAGCAGAGTGCTACACAAACGTACTGCAGCATATATGCCGGCCTGCGCACGCACCCACAATCGACGAGCTCTTACTTGGTGATTGAGAAGAAGAATCAATCGACATCTGTCTTGTCAAACCTTGCAAACGTAAAGACGTGAAAAGTGGAGCCAAGACGAAATCAAAATTTTTTATCGACATCGGCGAGTAAATCAACCCCTCACCATGAGAAAATCCGGAGAGAAAAAGCATCGAAATTCCGGAAGCAGCAAGGTCGCCGCTTCTACGCTGCGAATAACTATATTGGCGAGAAATAAAAGTTTTCACAACATAGTCGATTACAATAACGATGTGCTTTATATAAAATTTGCAATAATCAGGAGTGAGACCCTGTTCTTGGGACAGTTCAATGTCTGCGGCTAGCGATTTGCTAAAATTATAAAGAGGGTGGCATGAAGGAATGGACACTGTATTACCCAACGATCCTCCATATGTGCTGAGATTTGACAACGAAATGTTTCAGAACCAGAAGCCAGAAAATTATAACAGATAAAATTCAGGAAGATGATGTTACGTCGTGAAACGGAATCACCGCACCAAAAGTGTTGACCACTGTCATATTAGTGCGCTTATTAATGTCCTGCAGGCTGTAAGATTTTTAATTTATTTCTACCTATATACATATGATAATTTTATCACCAACTCAAGCCTAATAATTAATTATGTAATAATTTTCAAATAGGACATAGAAACTAGGCAATTAGATCATTTTCTCTGAAAAAAAAAAAGAAAATCAATTTCTTTGTAATCCACAGTACACACAGTAGAATCGTTTAAGATTTTAAATTAACATTTTAAGTATAAAAAAGGAGAAATATTACAGAAACTAGTAAAGAAATCATAAAATAATTAATTAAAAACCGATTTTAGCAAGTATTATTGAAATCAGTGGGCTATATTCATATTCGGAAAGTTTTTTAGTGCAATGGATCAATCATGTTAAAGGTTGTGTTCATGTTAATTTTTAATAGTGGAGAGCATAAATCTTGACGAAAATGTTTAATTAAGAGATAATTTTGTTTTAAAATGTTTGGAATTTTAATCAAGTTTATAGTTTTGAAGAGACAACCTTTAAATTCTAGGAGGAATTATGCTGAGCATTCCATTATTAATTGAAGTGGATAGTGGTAGATTCATCGCTTAATAAAAAGTTACCCTGCGAGAAAGCCAAAAAGAAAAATACCCAAAACAATTCTTGTTGAAACATTAAAGTTATGACTGGGCGATATATCGATATATCAGTAGTTCTATATAAGTAATAGATAGACGGCTTAGTACGTTTCACTCGTGTTTTATCGAGCTTTTTATTAAAATAGCACTTATTTTAATTTACATCATTCTATTATGTCAAACGTAGGGTGTTTAAAGAAATAACTCAGCGATTATAGGTAGGTGTTATGTCTTTCTAACGAATAAAAAGACAATTGTTGTTGCTTATGATTATTTATTATATGTAAAGTAAAGAAAGTAGGTAAGTATAAAGTAAACTTCTGGAGTTCTGGACCAACCGCACTCGTCGGCAGAACACACAAAAAGGCCAAACCAAAAAGCCGAGAGATTCTCATGTCACTGTCAAAGGTGCGAGTGTGACCGTTTATATGTTTTATGTCGGACGTGTGCGTGTGACCGTAATATACATTACAACTTTCCCCCTTTTAATTGAGGTTCAACTTGGTTTATTCTTATTTCTTAATTACTCTTAAAATGTAAATCTTCTGGGTTTCTTTATAGTTCGATTAGATCTTCTTACATACGTTTCACAATGTTCCGAAATTCCTCTTGGGTTATTCATAATCTTATTTTCTTGCTTTTTAATTTCTAGATCAGTACAATATACATTTCTGTCATTTAATTCATTATTCTCTTTTATTTTTTTAAATATATTAGGACTATTATTATTATTATATTAGGACTAATATCTGCTGTGAATATTCGATTATTTAAGGTTGACTCTTTTAACTGATTTTCCTGTACAAGTCTAATGCTACCATTTGTTTTAACTAAGTATGTTAGTCTACCTAATTCTTTCAATATTTGAACTGGTATCCAATGAACAAACTGTTTAATATTATTTCTATATAGTACTACTTCACCTCTCTTAAATTTGTTAGTATTGTTCATTTTTCTTTCCTTGTTTTTTAAATCCTCTAATCCATTTTTAATACAATAATTTTTTGTGTACTCAATTTTGTTTTTAATTTTATTATTTACTATATATAAATTTGTTTTTGGTTTGTAGGTAAACATCAATTCGGAATGTAATTTGGACGTGCTTGTAGTTGGCGTATTTCTATATGTAAACAAGAATGATTTTATTTTTTCTTCTATTGAATTAAATTGTTTTTTTTTTTCTAAGCAAAGCATTTTTAATACTCTTTTTACGTTTTGTACAACCCTTTCTGCTAATCCGTTTGATTGTGGATGGTACGGTGGACATTTTGTTACTTTTATTTTACGATTTTTACAATAATCTGCAAATTTGTATGCTGTGAAGGGTGGTCCATTGTCAGACACAATCTCTGTAGGGTAATCGAAAATGGAAAAAATTTCTTCTAATTTGCTAATAATATTATGTAAATGAGTAGAATTCATAAGTTTTATTTCGCAAAACTTTGAAAATGAGTCAATAAGAATTAAGAATTTTTTTTTCCAGAAAGTAGAAAAAATCAATGTGGTCTCGTTCGAAAGGATAACGCGTCTGTGGCCATTTCGTATTGACTACTTCTTTTGGAACGTTTTGAGTTTGACAACAAATTTCACACGATTTTACATAACTTTCGATGTCTTTATCTATTCTAGGCCACCAGACGTAAGACCGTGCTATCATTTTCATACGTACAATACCGGCGTGGTTTTTGCGTAATATCTTCAGACACGACTTTCTCAAATATATAGGCAATACAATACGGTTTCCATAATATACACTATCCTTTTCTGTAGACAAACTAAGTCTAAGCTTATAATACGGTTGCAGGTCTTCAGTTACTATTTTCAGCCAAGTATTCATCAGATGTCTATGAACGGCCTTTAAATCATTATCATGAGTTAAATGGTCTCTAACGTGACTTGTGTTTAAAAATGTTTCCTTTTCCGAATATAAGCTATTTATACTAAAGGTTTCAATTTCATTAAGTTCGTTTAAGGGTAATCGCGATAAGGCGTCTGCATGTGCCATTTGTTTGCTTGGTCGGTGTATAATCTTATAATCATGCATGGACAATATCACTGACCATCTTTGTAGGCAGGATACTGCTACTGACGAAGTTCCCTTACTAGGATTAAATATTTCCTTTAATGCTTGGTGATCAGTATGAATTGTGAACGATTGACCGTATAGGTAATTATGGAACTTTTTTAGTCCAAACATTATCGCCAATGCCTCACGGTGTAGCTGCGAGTAATTATTTTCAGCTGAGGTAAGTGTACTTGACGCGAATAACACCGGTTTCTCGGTACCGTTTACCATGTGGGATAATACTGCCCCACTCCATATGGACTTGCATCTGTAGCTATAATTATGGGTTTGTTTGGGTCGTATAGTTCTAGTAAGTTATGTTCCAATAATAAACTCTTACTTTTTTGAAATGTCTCCTCACATTTTTGTGACCAATGAAAAGGACTATTTTTTCTTAGTAGGATATATAATTCTTTTAGCGTAGTAGGTAGATTTGGTATAAATCTACCATAATAATTTAGTAATCCAAGAAATAATTGTAATTGGGATAGATTTTGAGGTGCTGGTGCATTAATAATTGCTTTTACTTTCTCCTCATTCGGGCTAATACCTTTTGCCGAAACTGTATGGCCTAAGTATTTTACTTGTGTTGTAAGGAATTTTGATTTTTCTAAGTTGATACGGACATTATGACGATTTAGTCGACTTAGGACTTCAAATAATTTATTTTGACAATTTTCTTTTGACGATCCTCCAATAATTATATCGTCCAGATAACAAAAAACGTTATTCATTCCGACTAATATTTGATCCATCACGGATTGAAATGCAGATGGTGCACTTGTTACTCCAAATGGTAATCTGCGATACGCAAAAAGTTCCTTAAATGTATTTATCGTTAAGGGTTCTTGTGATTTTTGACTTACCGCAAGTTGCTGATAAGCTCCCGTAAAATCTATAATACAAAAGTATTTACAATTTGCTAACCCCGCGAATATTTCTTCTATTTTAGATAAAGGGTAATGTTCCGTTTTAATGTGTTTATTAATTGTTACTTTGCAATCTATATAAATTCTTATTTTTCCATTGGATTTGGGAACAATATTGAAATTGAAATAAATAAATAGCTGACTAACTACATACTGCTGTAAACAAAAGCAATATGAAAAATACTATATGTATCTACTGTTGCTCTAAGTTATAAATATGTATGTTGCCGCATTATTGTCTTTATCAATAATCTTCTGACATATGTATATGTTTTACCTAATTCTCGTAACTTCTTATTAATATAATTTTTCGGATCTTGACGTGTTTTGCTAGTCTTGATGAATCGCTCCCTAAAAAAAGTCAAAAACAAATAATAAAAAAATAAAGCAACATTATAACATTATATGAAATTATACCAGTAAGCAGACCACATGAACATAAAACAATCATTGCTCTGTTGCCATTATGTGCATTATAAATTTATACTCGCGTTTAGCATAATCAAAGTAGTGTTTGATTTCACAATGCTGCTCTTGCTATTGATTACACACTTTGAGTAAAATAAGACGACTTCGTAGGCTCTTAAATTTTCTATACTGATTTTGCTATATTGCGAAATATGATAACAAGAATAAATCAATTATTTAAAATATGGATATAGCGCAAAGTGGACACTTAATATTTCAAACACGACTAGATAGAAGAAAACCAACTTCAGTTTCCGGTAGAGTGCACTGAAAACCCTTGGTAGCATGGTTAACTTCAAAATGTAAGGAAAAATGAAAAAGGAGCATATAAGAATTTTGCCGAAGTTATGTAGCCACCGTTCATGGACGTGAATATGCCCAGGGTCTTTTACTAAAGTGTTTTTGTATTTTATTGTACATATGTACGTCAATTGCACATATCCCCGTCGTGCTAACTTAAAGCTCTTAATGGCCTTATTAATGGTGACTATCTAAAGTGGTTAAGATCTTGGCAAATCATGATAATGAAAATGTGAAAAACCTTCTTAAAAGTCCCTGTCTATGGCCACATCATTCGGCGGTGGGTACATAGTTTGAATAGTAGATTCTTCATTAAGAGCAGGTACAATTTTTAAAAAAATAAAAATAAAAGCGGGATGCAACTTATGCCGAACTGAGAATGTGGAGAAGTGTGGAGTTTCAAAAGTCGCAACACCTTTCTTACTATATTTGAGGGAAAATGAAGTTAATTTTGAGAGTTCACACGGTTTCACATGATTAATACTTATTATAAAAATATTTGTAATGCGAACAATTTGTTTGTTAGACGTAGATTTTTTCAAGTGGGTTATTTATAGATTTGATGAGGAAAATAACTAGAGATCTGCAGATAAACTTATAAAAATTAATTATTTAAAACAAATTTTAAACTGTTCTCATGCTTTAAAATCGGCCTAACACTTTATTTTCAGGCTTATCATCATCCATACAACTTTTTGAAAATAAGGAAAATTTTAATTTTACGAAGTAAATAATATGTAAATACCAGTTCGATGCAATTAATTATGACAACAATTTACAGGAAATGTGCTTTGAAAGACTTTTTCAAAAAATCTTGTAGTATCAAATCAGAGAACACATCTCTACATGAATCTAATACTTATCTAGGAAAGGATGCCCAAAACTCAATATTTCTGTCAGAAAATGTAGAAAATGGAATACAGAGCTTAATTAATTCTTGTAGGCAATTTCCTGAAGGTATTTTATACAAGAAGAAATAGAATCAAATGTATATTATTAAAGTACATATAACTAAAATTATTTGATTTTAGAATGGACTATTCTTCAACTTTGTAAAAGTTATAATCCTGAGACAACAATTTCTCTTTCATCAGAGATATTATCTAGCCAGCATCCGGTATATTTGACGATTTTGCAACATCCACGGAGCAATTTGTTTCCTAAGCCCATTTGCATAAAGCTTGATTTTAAAGATGATCCAAGTAAGATTACATATTGGAAATATTTCCTCATTTATATTAATAAACATTTTCCTAGGAGGAAATATTTTCGAAACTTTTTTTTATATCAATCAACAAATCAAAGAGACTTGCTGTTTTGAAGGAAAAGATGATAAGAGTAATCGAGCTAAATTTTGGAAGGGGATGGAAAGTTTAGAGAAAAAAATTAAGGTAAGCAGAAATTGCTTCATAATTTTCATATCTTTGTTAAATTAAAATGAAACTCATAATTCTTGTTAAACATTTTAAGCCTTAATGTCAAAACATACGTTTTGGTCTTCTTTTTATAATTCCTATACTTGGGCAATATTTTAGATATTATTCAATTCAAATGAAAGAGTTTTAAACGATTTTTAAAAGCTTTTGTTTTTGTTAAAACGCTATTTTCTGCATAAGTAGAAGTGAATAACTCTGAACTGAGTTCACTCGTAAGGGCTCGTACACACAGAAAGCGTAGCTGAGCTGATCTGAGCTGTAAACAAACATGATTCAGCCACACAGATAAACACACCGCAAGCAGAATTAATCTGTGCTTAGCCGACCGCAACTTATTTTGGTTGCTGCATTCTGTTTGATTTTTTCCGCTTTGATTAGCATATCCGCACGTGTCTATAGTGAATAGCCAATTCTGCAAACTTGACCTGCATTAGCGTGTGTAGCCAGAGTTGAGACTGAAGTCGGTCATGGATTAAATCGGCAGAAAGTATTGCGAATAATCGACGGCTTTTGCTCTCGAAATGAATTTACATGTATGTATGCATGCCAAGTCGTATGATTTGCATGAACGTGTAAAAAGGACTTAAGAATCAGCTTCAACCACAGCTCCGCTTTCCATGTGCGTATCAGGCAGATTTTCTGCTTGTTCATTAGCTTTCGCAAATTCAGCTCAGCTCAGTTAAGCTAAGCTACCGTTTCTGTGTGCACGAACCCTAAGAGTCAATTCTCATAATTGAACTGACTGCATCAATTCTTTTATTTTATTCTGAAATGATTCACTGTGACTGATTTAATTCATAGTTATTGTTCGAGCCGTATTTTATTTCGTCTCAGATAAGTTAGATTTAGAGAATACATTTCAGCTTTTTCAGCAAACTTGTCAGTGCTCACGTTTATGGCGAACTGTAGATGTATATCCATTGCACTATTCTATGACATTGCTTTATACACAAACAATATTGAAAATAGAATATTGTACCCACACACAATTTGTTTCATATGAATGATTTTATTGATAACTAGATATTTTTCAATCATTTAACATTCCTTTAATTTATTCCTATGTTGATTAATTAGAACTTACTTTTTTATTCTTCTTAATTTTGTATTACTTAATTTATAATTTTTTATTTAACGGTAGTTATATAAATGGATTTAATCTGTATGTTATTGTCTGAACTTATAAAATAAATAAATATGTGAACGCGTTCTCGAGTCATCGTGCGGACATTCATCCATGCAAAAATCAAAATAACTTACATATAGAACAGAAAGCTTTTTTTTTATGTAGACTCGCCGTCAAAGTCACTGAAAATAATATTGAAATACAATGTGGAAGTGAACTTAAGCCGAGAATTGGACAAGATATTCATATTAAAGTATCGATGTTCTGCCCGTAGTTAGAGCGAACACGGAATAAGTGAATTGGTATGTTGGAAATTATAACTCTGGTTCAAAGTCAAGGATTTCGTGGCGTTATTCTCCGGACGGACATGCAAAAATCAAAATAACTTTTAATATTATATGTGGGTGCCCAATCCGCTGCTCTACCAAAATTATTTCGAGGTGTTACAAACGGAATGAAAAACTTAATGTACCCGTTAGATTTCATCTAGGGTATAAAAAGAAGGTCTAGCTTTAATGTCTGAAGTTTAACTGAAATATCAGGAAGAAGGTGGGAAGATATGTTTTGTTTCTGTCTAGCCTGACATGAATTAGATATTTTTGTTTATGTTTATGTGAAAAGTTTTTTTTGTCTTCTGTCATTGGTCAAAGAGGTGCTTCTGGTTTAGATTTTTTTTATCATATATGTATCCATAAAACTTTCAACGCACGTTAAGAACCTGGAAACAAATTTGTAAATAACATAGCTTTTGTTGTCAACCATATCTTTAATGCAGTTTTAACATTCTCTAAATTTCCAACAAATTGGAAAAGAGCTACTGTAATAGCCATTGCAAAAAAGAATTCCCCTAGTTGTATGCCTGATTTTCGACCTATTAGCCTGCTGTGCTGCTTAGGGAAAGCTCTGGAGAAACTCTGGACTGATCAAATGCTCTACTATATTGAAAGTAATGCCTTATTATCAACGTGGCAGTCTGGATTTCGACGCAGGCACAGCTGCCAAACGACTTTGTTGAGGGTTACCACGGATATTTGGGAAGCGCTTGATAGAGACAACTTGGGTATCCTTGTCTTATTAGACTTCTCAAAAGCTTTTGATAGCATTCATCATTGTAAATTATTGAAAAAATTGGCCATGAAATTTAGATTTTCCTCTCCCGCCCTATCAGTCGTGAAGAGTTTTTTGTCAGATCGTACGCAGCAGGTGAAAAACAACAACCTGCTCTCTGACCCTTTATATCTGTCTCGTGGTGTACCACAAGGTTCTATCTTTGGACCATTTCTATTTAGTCTCTATATTAACGAATTACCTGATGTGCTACGCAATGCCAACATACATATCTATGCAGACGATGTTAAAATTTTTCTGTGTTGCCCTGTTGGTCTATCCGAGGATTGTATCCTCAAAATCAACAATGATCTGAAGCGCATCCATGAATGGTCTTTGGTAAATGATCTTGCCTTGAATGCAAACAAATCAAGTTATATGATACTCCACAGGCGAGGTTTGGATCCATTGAATTTTCCCCCAGTTCTCCTAAATAATAATCCTCTGCCTCACTTGGAGCGAGTTAGAAATCTTGGGGTCATGCTCAACTCTCGCCTGACCTGTTGCGATTATGTTAATAGCATCCTGAGTAAGGTTTATGGTACACTTCGTAAACTTTGGTGTGCAGCGGATTTTCTTTCAATAGCTACCAAACTCAAAATAGTCAAAGCTTTAGTTGTTCCGTTTTTTACCTATAGAAACTTAGTCTTTCCTAGCCTGGCTGCTGGCTGCTCGCGGAAGTTGGAGGTGGCATTTAACAATTGTATAAGATTCGTGTTTGGACTTCGGAGCTTTGACCATATATCCCAATACAGAAATTCAATACTTGGGTGCCCCCTTAAAACTTACCTTCTGTACCATTCACTATCCTTTCTACATCGTCTTATATACAGTAACAATCCCTCATACCTGGGCAGCAGTATAAACCTTTTGCGTAGTTCTAGACATGTCCACATTCTAATCCCTCTTTACCTAACAGTCATGGGCAAACGTTCCTACTTTGTTCACATATCTAGTAAGTGGAATTCACTTCCAGTTGATATACAACTCACAGTGCCTGTTGGCGCATTTAAGAGGCTCCTTTACCGACATTTAACTGTAGCAGCAAGCTGCACGCATCTAATAAACACACTATTTAAATGTAATAATAAATTCAATTGATTACAAAAACTACTTGCATAGTTAGTTAATTGTTAGTTATACTTCTTAGTTGATTATTTTGTCAACCTGCCTTTGTATGTAGTCTATAATTAATGACATCAATGCCATCCTTATTTTATCGCTTAGTAGTTTCTTCCGAATAATATACATTGTACATGTTAAAAAGATCTAGTAATCTTGATGTATAATACCTTTAATAAAGAATTGAATTGAATTGAATCGTCCCCAACATATTAGGCCTGTATATTTAGTTTTGTGGAAAAATGTCCGACTAAGAATCAAGTAAAAACTTTCTTTCCGTAAAGGGGATAATATTAGATGATAATGAAAAAAGTTAACAGACACTTATTATGTCGTTTTCGTTTGAACATCCAGGTTCGCTCTGGAGGCAACCCCGTTCAATCGAACGGTTTCCGAGTGCACCTGAAATATTAGCTTGTGTACGTCAAAGTACGCTATGAATTTTGTGCGGAAAGTGGTTGGTAATTTGTTTGCGGAATAATTTTGTGGATAATATAATATAATAATAGTAGAGTGGTCTTAATGATTATTGTTGCCTTTGAAAAATGTCGAATGTAAAAATGTCAAATGACATTAATATCAAATGACAACTAGCCTTTGTTTGTGTGAGTGAACTGATGGCGTACTCACTGACATATAATAATGAGCGTTCTTGCTTCAAAAATGGTACAAATCTTGAACAGGCTGGGGAAACCCTTTATTTCGTACAATTGCACACCGATTCATAATCTATTATCATTTACAGATTAGAAACACTAAAGATGTTGAAAAATAGTATTGCATTAAATGAAAATTGTTTAGGAAGTTAAAACTTGTTTTAATTAATACAAAAATTAATTTTTAATATTACTGAAAAATGTGCTCCTCTGCAGATTTGATGTGAAAATGTAAGAGATAGACGTGAATAAACAATTTATTTGTTTGCATTTTTATGTCAATTCCGATGCATTCCAATTAATACAGCCGTACTGTTCCCAAAATTGGTTACAGTTCAGTGTACATTTTGAGCTTGAAAGACACAAATAGATTTTCGCCATAATTTGTGCCATTTTTGACTATAGGAATTAGATAGGATAGCTCAGTCCATTCTTATTATGTCAGTGGAGCAAACCTGATGCTTTTTGGGTTGCCACCAGACACAACTGATGACGTTATTTTTGCTTCAAACGAACGCTTTGACAACACTTGGTTGCCTCTAGAGCGAAACTGATGTTCAAACGAAAACGACATTAGTAAGACCTGGGTAAATCGACGTAAATTTATCAGCTGTAAAAAATCAACAATGAATTATTTTAAATTACAAAATAAAGAAAAGAATGAACTAAAGCGGAAAACACACCGTTTCGATCCTATTCGTACAAATGTCAAACTTGCTTATATGTGACATACATTGAACACATTACACCGAAATGGATCGAATCGAAACGGAGAAGTTGAGCAAATTGCAAGTTTTACGGATGAGATAACCTAGAAAAATTATCTGTTATACTGTTTATACTCGAAGATGCATGAAAAGGCCTTTGTTGAGGAAATAAAAAAAGACATGAATTATATGACAAAAAGAAGAATGTTTTCATGCAAGCGGAAAGACAAAATCTGGCAAAATTTTAAAATCAAGTGTTTGAAATGGGTTGGATCGAATCGGATCGAAACATTGGAATTGTGTTTGGCACTTTACTCATTCACTTTGCCGTGTATGAAAATGATAACTTTTCTTCAGGAGGGGAAATGTATTCAACTGTTAAGTTTTCTATTCCAGAAGTTAAAGTCCCAGTTCACGAGCGCGATACGATACCTCCGATATTTTGGTGACGTCCTGCTCTTTCTATAGATCTATCTCTATTTGCTACTGGTTTTTATCGCGCGATACGTTCACAAGGTTGACAGAGGCTACAACTTAATTTGTTTAGTTTTGTAGTGGCAAGCAGATATTAGTGTGAAATTTACATATTGTTATGGTACTATGTTGAGTGATTGGCTTGGACGTGAAGTCCAGACTGTCAGCAGGAGCTGACAGATCACTTGGTGGACAGCGTTGACTGCAGGGCGGCACGCTAGCTCGCCTCGGCTATTGGCGGAGAGTGTGGGCGGGGGGGGGGTTCCACGAAGTCCTGCCGCTGCCACCAGCCATATACAAAATTTTTCGTGCCTACAATTCAAAAGGCCGTAACACACATTTAGTCCTTAAGGGACTTTTACACCACTTACCTACATCCATTGGGAAGGCACAGATGTTCGGCCTTCTCTGCTTGCCCCATCCACCCAATTGACTCTGAGGGCAGATAACGTTCAGAGTCTCTATGCTGACCTGAAATTTTAGAGGAGGAGCGGACCTATTCGACCATCATCCCAAAAGAGGGCTCCGGGAGGGTGATAGAGAAGCTGCGAAAGTCTCAGCACCTCATCGTTATAAAGATTTCACTGGTACCAAACGATAGATGAAAAATGAAATTAAATAGAGTACTTCCAAGCTATATGCTGTACCAATATATTCATTCTATGTCACAGCAAACTAATTAAAGATGAGGAGGTTAAACAGAGTAACTCTAAGCTGTCCGATATACCCAGATATTTATATTCTATATTATTATATCAAAATAATTCACTATGCGAAAATTAAACAAGTAATTCTAGGCTATGCGGTATATCAACATGTGTCTATTAAAGCAAAACGCCATTTTAACGTATTGATTCGACGTATTGTAATAACTAATTGTAGTTAGACTGCCTCTATGTTATTGGATATGTGCATATGTATATATACATAGATGCGTACTCTATTTCAATCTTAGCTTAGAACATTCCAAAATTGTAACGACAGCTGTCTGCAGCTATTAAAAATATATCCGCTGAAATCAGTTCGTATCCAAGTCTAGTCCTGTGAGGAAGAAACCTGAAAGAAAAAAAAAGTAAGGGGCCACAAATAACCGCGCTCCTTAAGTTGAATGCTCAAAGAAAAACTTATCTGAAGTAGGTCGTCTGCTTTCTGTACTGCGTACAAGCGAATATGTTGCAGTCCCTCCGGCCATCGGGAATTTAGTTAGCACTGTCTGAGAACAGGTGTCCAAAGGAGTTTTCTATCAACGTATTACGAAACAGGGGCAGGAATTCACAATATTACTGTCCTTAAATGTATATAAGCGACAGAACAACAAACACAGTTTAGAAACAAATCAAATTTTCCTATATGGATGCGTGACGGGTAGTAAACAGTCAATGACAGCCAATTAAATCGATTCACGACTCGAACCACAGTCAGCGAACAAACCCGCCTCTAGGTCCAGCAGGTGGTGACATCTATCAAAAATTTAGGATGAGGTCCATCCGGTAGTCAAGTTCCAATGTAAAAGGGGAGGAGATCTTGACAGAATGTTCTAGATTTCTATAATGGCGGGACTCCGGCGGGCATAGTGAGCAGAAAAAAAAAGTCGCCGTGCATTACGGTAGTAACAGGAAAATAAACCGGCCCGAGCAAGAGCGCATGGCCAAGCAATTAATTGAACTTAGAATAAAGAGTGCTATAAACAAAAAAAAAGGGGAATAAAAAGAAATTTTTAAAAAAGTAAAGAGGTAATCGCAGAGAAGCAATTCGGAATCAGCCATCTCACTGTTCCAATCGAGCAGGAATAAGAATTGCGAATTTTGGTCGGGATAATTGGTGGTAAGCGCTTTCATAAGAAAAGTAAAACAAAGGGGATAATAGCGGATACTAGTAGCTTTAGGTGCGTGCAGGGTGTGTAGCGGTCTGCGGCTTCAGGGTTAAGAGTGCCTGTGGGCTTTGACGTAACTTGAAAATTCTCTAACAAACAAACCTGAAATCGTAAAGTAAAGTTGAACGAGCATAAACCGAATCGCCAGGGGAGTCCGGGTAAGTAGAATTCCTGCTTAGGAAAGAAAGAAGTATAAGTCCAACAAATGGAAATAATTAAATATTGTTCTACCTAAAGATACGCGGAAAGGAGCCTGTAACATTCCGGGAAGTCTGCCTCCAAGAATGCCACGGTCCACCGGGGGCGTCAGTGGACATCCCGGCGGAGTTTGCGTAGTGTCAATAAATTTAAGTTAACTTAATTAACGCTGTGCGCAGGGCACACTCAGAAACCCATGCGAGGGTCTAAAATTCCAGTGACATCCAGAGATTGATCATTAGCAGCTTAAATTCTAAATCTAAATTTAATACTAGAGGAAAGAAAACAAAAAAAAACAAAAAATATATATATATAAATTAATGACCACAAGGAGTGGAATATACAAGACAAACGGAAGAGTCTTATAATTAAGTTAATTACTTATGTAGGCAGTAATCGGGAAAGAAAAGAGAATATTTTTTTCAGCCGGCGTCATCCACAAATGCATTTGGGGAGGATACCGGGTAAGTACCTTTAAGTATTTACAAATTTTAAATCAAAATCCTTTTAATTGATAATTATAATAATGTAATTTATAGAATGTATATATTATAGTTTAATTTATAAATTTAATATTCCGCGGACTCGTAATCGATTAGTAATATAGGTATGCACACAGAAGTAGCAAGTAAAACGCGAGCGTATGAATAGAATATAATCTCTTTTGGTCTGTCAACTTATTGCTGATTGCGAGAAATTGAAGGAATTAACGTAGTCTAGTAACCAAGCCAGGTAATAAGTCGTGTTTAGTAGTGTGCTTACGTAACGCGGTATCGGGGTCACTGGATTTTTTTTTTGTTGTAAGAAGGCTTGGCTTAGTCGACGGGAGTACTTAGTCTTAAAGGTTGACTAAAACTTTACTTTTATGTTCGATGAATTATATTATATTATAAATTATATTTCCTCCTTTCCTACGCAAGAAGCGTTATTAGAAGAGTTAATCTAATTAAGCCTCCTGTGTAGGCCAGTAGCAGTTAAGTAAGTGACTACGGAGCAGGGTAGTGATCGTAATGGAATTTGTATTGAATGTAATGTTAGAATAAATCGCTTGACGGTATATGCTGAGTAGTTAATTGTGGGGGTATGAGGTATTATGGACGGCGTTGGCATACCTGCTAGTAGACCAGTCATTAAGCAGGGTGGGATATGGGGCGGCTCGAGTTGTGTCAGCCGGAAGTTTTATTGAGGTGGCTCGTGTCCTACTCTATCAATCGCAGATGCAACGACTCCTCTTCTTCCCTCCCATGCCCAATCGACGAGCTTAGCCGGCTTAGATGGAGGTAACACCAGGGAGGAAGGGTGAGCGAGAAGCATAGGACCCGGACGATTGCTTTTCTGAGTCTCTCAGTACGTAATACGTAATTTATGGCTCCCAATCTTATTATCTGAAGGAACATTTAAGAATGTTTCGGCGAGGGACCTGGCGCCCACTAGCTTAGCTATACTCACTGTGCATGGAGGACTGGCTTGGACGTAAGTGTAAATTGCTGGACTACCGCTATATGGGGAGTCAAGTCGTTGCTCGCGACTAGGCTTGCTGGTTCACCATAGAATTTTTTTGTCCTTCTTTCCTTTTGTAGTAATTATTACTTTGAATTTTCGCTAGCGGTGTTTGGCTGGCTGGCCTGGATGTAACCAATTAAATCCTTGAGTTTTTTTCTCTGTGACTGAACTGAAGTCCCAACGTGGCAATCTACCTCCGAACAACAGTAACCCTTCAGCCGATCTTCCGGGAGCAGCTAAAGATCAGTGTTACAAAATGGAATATTGAGTACCTTAGATCTACATGATATAGTAAATAAACAGATGTTTTTTAAATAAATTATGGCAAAAGAGTTTTAAAAGGAAATATCAAACGCAAATATTTAAGAAAAACTTACATTCAGATTTCGTTATTTGGAATTCCCCCGCAGAGGCGCCTCCTTGGAAGTTCCGCTTGATGATATCTAGATAATTAAATGTAACACTGTGATATACAAAGGACTTCATCTAAATACAGCTACAATTGTGGACGATTCATCAATTGTCTAACGACATGGTATTACTCTTCTGTCATCAGCAATAAAATCCTCAATATAGTTTGGTAGCGAGCCTCTCGTGAAGCTTGATGTGATATCCAATACTTCTACGCCTTACCAGGAAGAAGGTGCATACATATGTCAATGCGGAGATTTGGTACTGAGCTCCTCGCAATAACTGAAGTACATTCCCAAATGAATGCAAAACTACTTATTCAGTGTGAACATTGATAATTAGTTTCTTGAAAAAGGACTGCTACAACTCCAATATTTATAAGCTCTGTGCGCCCTTGCCAAAAAAACTGATGCACAGATACAATTCCTGGACATGCCATGTGCATTCCCAAATGAATGTAAGACGATGTTAGTTTCATAAACTCTGGTTGCGCGTTTAGGTGCTGCGCTTCCTGTTATAGAGATTTTTGTTTAAAAATAGGGTGTCATCCACGGCCACAGAGACTTTTTCCTTCCGTATTTTTACTTTCAGTTATACTCGAGATCCCGATTTTCTGGCTACTTTAATTTAAAAGACTTTCCTTATCCACGCTTTTGTATTTTTGGCGATCCAGTTGGATTTCGCTACCCTGACACTTTTTCCTTTTTATGAGGAATTAAAATTCCGCTGCCGATGCTTTTAGTAATTTCCGATTTTTCTTTCCCGGTAGGCCATGCACTTTGTGCGATGGAGATGAACAATCAGACAAATATTCTTCTTTTTCTTTATCGAGTCGCGAGTTGCGACGTAGATCTTTGCCGCTCAGCTGGCTAAGGGCTGCAATAGACGTGCGCTTCGCTCAGTGTAACATATTGCTACATACACTACCGTGATGTCTAATACTTCACGGACGCTATGTAATGAGGTTTTCTATTCAGATGCTATCTCCGGGTTACCCTAGGAGCAGCTACAAGGCTTTAACTCCAGCGAAGCCGATTTTCAGCTGTAACTCCAAACTAATTTGACTGGAGCAGCTAATCAGCTTTAACTCCAGGAAAAATGAACGCTTTGAACTTCGTAAAGAATACTGTCTTTATTTGGTTCACTCATTATATTTATACCTAATTAACCTACAGTGGTTCTCATGCCTGCAATTTGCTTAGCATACAATATTTTGCATGAGAACCAATTTCTATCGATAATATTCCTATTAGAGAACAAAGCTTCACATTTCGTTTTTCACTTCATTCATTACTCATTACGATGGTAACTTAATCTTGAGAACAAAAAGTCTCGTTTATCATTGACTTTTTATTGTTTTCTTTTGTAGCGTATTTTAACGTGAGGGAGGTGTAAATGACCCGTTTAGTAGGTCAGTTAATTTGTTTGTTCTGTGTTTTTAAATATGCGAGTCGCTGACCTCACTTGAAGTGGGTTTACCGAGATTGCTTGATATATGAAGCGTATGCATTTTGTTAACCTCGCTTGAAGTGGGTTTAGAGAAATTACTTGTGCGTATATAGCCATGATTTTAATGATGGCGCGTACGGCTGACATGTGCGTATTACACCTTCCTCCTTTGGAAAAAAAAAATTTTTGTTAGCAACGATTTTTTTTTTATATATATATATATTTGTGTAAACGGAAACTTTGTTCTATACGCTAGTGTTTATTACCTAAATGCTAATTTCCTACTTAGTATTAGCGTATTACTTAATTGTCTTAGTTACGGTAATTAATAGGATATATAAAATTGTGAATATCGGTATTGACATAATGCATTATTATTTCTACTAACTAGTGGTACATTTGCTTACTGTGCCTAATTATGTCTCCTATATTTTTCTTAGTCTATTCTTATGTACTTTACTTATTTTTCCATTAATATCTCTTATGTTACAATTTACAGTGTCAACTTCTGTTACAATGTAGGGTCCTTTATACAATGGGTCTAATTTTTTTCTATTTTGCATTTGGAGTAATACCTTGTCACCTATTTTTAACGATAATGGGTTAACATTGAGGTTGCTAACTAGTTTTCTTTTTTCTTTTGAGGACTCTAAATATTGTTTCGCCTTACTTAAGGTTTTTTGTAGCCTGAATTTCATTTCTTTGCTGTATAGGCCGTAGTTATAGATATGCTCTGGTTGATTGATAGTTAGTTCCGATGGTATACTAACTGTTTTGGCGAATACTAACTCGAAGGGCGTGTACCCATGTACGGTGTTTGGGGTGGTATTGTAACAAAATGCGTAGTAAGGTATCCATATATCCCAATTGTCCTTGTTGTCGTTCACGAAACATCTTAGGTATTCATTTAGACATTTATGATTTCTTTTCAGTGCTCCTATTGTCTTTGGATGTGCGGCCGTTGCAAATAGTTGTTTAATTCTTAGTATACTACAAATTTCAGAAAAAAATTTGTTTTTGTACTCTGTTCCTAGGTCCGTCTTGACTTTGTTCATTGGCCCGTAGGTCAGTAGGAATCCGTTAACAATTATTTGTGCGATGGTGTTTGCTTCCTTATCTTTTGTTGGGATTATTGTAATGTATTTACTTAAGGGGGAAAACGCACCGAGAAATTTCGAAATTTTCGATTTTTTTTGTTTGGCTTTTCTTCAAGCTTAACCTCTTAAAAATGTCTGGTGAAAGCAAAAATTCGAAAAAATAACGGAGTTATGGCCTATCTAGTCAGCGTCGAGCGGCCAAACGAAATTCAGGTAGAAATACGCCGTCGGCCCCTATTGTAACATCGTCTGCGTAACCGGGCGTTATATCGAAAGTATTCGTTCGGAAATAATATATTCAGTGAAATATGGATAAAAAAAAAGGTTCTCGAAAATCTCAGAACCATTATAAGTACTACCGAATTATTATTTGTGCTAATGGCGAGCGTCCATGTGTCGTAATCGATATTAGCTTTGAATTTTGTAAGAAAATCTAGGCCCAGTATCGCATCTGCTTGTATAGCGACGTCTGTTATGGAACTAGGATGAGTGATTCGCTTGGGACGTAAGGTCCTAACTGCCAGCATGAGCTGACAGATCACCCGACGGACAGCGTTGACTGCAGGGCGGCACGCTAGTACGCCTCAACTATTGGCGGAGAGTGTGGGAGGGTTCCACAAAAAGACCTGCCGCTGCCGTCTGCAATATACAAAAAAATTCTTCGTGCCTACAACGAACAGTCAACACCCACTCGGTCCTGAAGGTATCCTTACGTCACTTACCCGTATTTTGGTGGAAGGCGTAGATGTTTTACCTTCCTTTACCGGCCCCATCCTCCCATTTGACTTTGAGGGGCACAATTATCCAAAGTCCCTTATTGACCTGTAAAGAGAGAGAGAGAGAGACTAGGCGAGCCTAGACGACCTTCATCCTATGTGCGAGGGCTCCGGGATGTGAAGGAAGAATTAAAAGTTCAGCTTCTCATAGTTACGTTATAATAGTTCTCGTTTAATACAAAATTTTGGTCTTCTCCTCACATAAAGTTTGCGAATACAAATCTCCTAGCTGTCATGCATTCCGCGCTGGCAGTTTAACGTACTTATACTTAATCAAAAGAAGATAATCAGAATAATGACATTTGCCTACAGATATATGTATATGTAATGTACTCCATCTGATCAAAAATAATATCGCAGAAACTTATGTAATCGTCACACGATTGGATATCCAATTGTCTGTCTGGTTTTGTTTTCGTTCATGTCATTCTTAATATGAGGATCATATAATCCACTCAAACATTAGCGAATGTAATACCAAAGCGTTAGAAATAAAGCAAAAGAAAATATATATCTGGAGGAAGTCATAGTTCCTCACATGTGTGAGCGCTCATCTATAAAATGGCAAGTATGTAGCGAGCTGAAACTAGAACTACGGTCACCGTGTAATTGTAGCCTAAAGTAATAAGAATAACGTTGGTCATAAGCCTATCCCATAATTTCTAACTAAAATTTAAAAATTCAATTCCATAGAAATGTAAAAATGCCAAAAGTAGATTAACAGAATCTGAAGAGCACTCAATAAATCAACCGTTTCTCGCAGGTAATTGTACCATTATATAAAAATTTAGCACTAATCCTAATTTTATTTTATTTATTGTATTCTGCCGATATTCATGAAGATGATCCAGTGATTTATCAGGTTTATTCATGTGATTTCCTCTAGCTCTTCAGCCTTTTTTTTCTTTTGTTATAGGTCAAATCTTTATTCCATGGTGTCTGTTAAACACCACAGAATCTTTCCGATTTGAGAAGCAAGGGCAAAAGTGATGGTAGTTTCAAAGCAATTAACCTGCTTTGGCGATGCTGCTGGTTCTGGTTCAATCTATTTACTTTTCTCAGCAAGCAATACAAGCGGATGAATTTTAGCTTCCTTTAAGAACACTGTATTTCTTGTTTATTCATCCAGCATCCTTCGGAAATTCTTTTTCGGGCACGATGTCGTTGAAAATTTTCGGTATTCCGTTTTTTATTCACTCGACTTCTTTCACGCGCTATTTTTGTCCGAGAAGTAAGACAGATTGATTGCCTTCTTCTACTTACCTTTACCGTCAACATGTCACCCCGAGCTTAAGGAAACGCATTTCTCTCGGTCGGGTGCGTTCAGTTTTCATGCTGTAGTCGGCAACAGGCCGGGCATAAACGCTTCAGTATGACATGTAGCATATTGCTATATGCAATACGCTACGACCATAACAATGCAGAGTGGTCTAGACCACCTGTGGTTCAGACAACGCTGAAAAATGGTCGACTGAGCTAGCCGGTCTTAAACATAGGCCTCATCGCTGCGGGCGCTCAATGTGTGTCTCGACCCACGACCCAATGCGTATTCCTCATCACTCATGCTATATTCCCGTTGCTCTACTTGACCGAGGACGCATCGAGGACACATCCCTGAAGTCTCGTCAGTCTTCGACCAGACTTCGACATCTCTCTCCGTGGGTGAAGCCAAAGCCACATCGACAAGCTAGTAACCCAAAAAATCCAGCCGGTCTATGTCTCTCTGCCCTCCCTCACCGAAATGCTGAGGAGCCTTGCAATCAGCAACCTAAAGAACTGATAGCTAAGCTTTCCCGGCGCAACATCTCACTCTGACCTCAGACCGCGATTGTTCAAGGGTGTGCCTCCAAGGCGTCGTCGAAGTAGTGACATGCTGACAGCCGAATACGGGAATGGATTCCAACAGGTATATCACCCACCATTGACGGGGCAATAGGAGGGCTTCGCGATATCCTACAGTTTACCAGTGAAGCTGGCTGGATGCCTTCTTAGGGCTACCAGGACCTAGATTTAGTATTGTTATGTCCGACGGTTGTCGATTAACGAGAGGTTGTAGACGGACGGACAAAGAAAATTAAATCCCCCTAATGAGGCCGATCCGGAAGGGACTATAAAAGGTTATCTACTCATAAGAGGTAGAGATGTGCCGATGAAATTGAATTCCAACAGGTATATCACCTACCATTGACGGGGCAATAGGAGGGCTCCGCGATATCCTATAGTTTACCAGTGAAACTGTCTGGATGCCTTCTTAGGGCTACCAGGAATAAACGTGACAATAGATAGACGACGTTTCCAGACTGATGATCCCTGCCGGATGTCTTTGGCGTGATAGACTCCTAACAGTTTCCCCTGCAGATCTTCAAGCTCGTATAGGAAGTTTCCTTTCTTGGCTTTAACCCGACATTTGACAAATTTTCGTCCCAGTTTAGCACTCGTCTGCTGTTGGAAGTTGCTTTGTGCAAAATTCCTTCTAAATACCTCTTGACCCACTTTGAAATCGACAGGTTTCGCCCTGATATTATAGGCTCGTGAACCCTGTTCGAACGCATGGTGTAAATTTTCCTGCAATCTCGCACGGATCAATCTCAGTTTGTCCTCAGCATCTACTCTCAACGGCTCATTAAGAGTTCCAAGGCTCCTCAAGATGGAATAGGAGCTGCCATGTCCAATCATTTGTTGACCGAAAAGTGTTCGATAAGGAGAGAAACCAGTAGCTTGATGGAAAGAGCTCCTGAGGGAACTAGCTATTTGGCTCAGTTTCTCATCCCATTTCGCATGTTCCTTCCGAATATACGCTCTAATCCCTGACAATAGAGACCTGTTTACTCGCTCTGAGGCGTTTGCTTGCGGCGAGTAAACTGCCGTTCGCAAGTGCTTCACCCCATACTTGTCCAGCAATCTGGTAAACTGAGTCGACCAAAACTGGACTCCATTGTCAGAGACGATCGTTTCCGGGACGCCGAACACGTGGAAAACTTCCATCTCAATGAATTGGCACACATTGAGTGTAGATGCTTTTCTCATCGGTTTGATGATCGGAAATTTTGAAAAGTGGTCAAGAACTATCAGAATGCAGACGTTTCCTTTCACTGACCGAGGATATGGACCCAGAAAATCGATATACAGCTTTTGTCATGGTGTTCTGTCACAGACTGGACCTTCATAGGTGGTCTAAGAATGGTATTGGGAGTCTTCGTTTCCTTACACACGTCACAGGCGCCTACGTAGTTTCTGACATAAGCTGTCATTCGTGGCCAGTACAAGTGTCTTCGCAGACGTTCCAGTGTTTTCCCTATACCTCCGTGTGAAGCCAGTGGCGGATCATGAGCCCCTGAAATGACGTCGGTGACAAGCCCTCGTGGAATCCAAAGCTTCCAAGCTTCTTCCTCCTGAATCGGATCGCCTATTCTCGGAACAGTCCGAATGTAAACGAAGCCATCCCTGACACAAAGATCTGGTAGTTTGCCAGAAGTCGTTTTAATCTTATGCCTCAGTTCCTCATATTCCAACGAGTTGAAATATGGCGAACTAAGGTCCACTTCCGGGCCAGGATCTTCGTTTGTGGACAGGCCGTCACAATGGATGCGTGACAGCGCATCAGGGACGACGTTCAGGCTTCCTTTTCTGTGCTCAATAGTGAAGTCGAAGCCCTGAAACTTCAAACTCCACCGCGCAAGTCTACCGCTGAGGTCCTTTCGAGACATCAGCCATTTCAAGCTCGCATGATCAGTCACTATCTTAAACGGCATGAGTTCTATGAAGATTGCAGCTAAGCATTCTTGCTCTGTGACGGTGTAATTTCTTTGTGCTGAGTTCAACTTTTTCGAGACGTAGGCTATTGGCTTCTCGTGGCCCTCGTCATCTATGTAGTTGAATCAGCACTCCACCAATACCTTGTTGGCTCGCATCGCTCTGTATAACGAATGGTTTGGTGAAGTCTGGACTCACTAACAACGGGGCAGAAGTAAGTTTTTGCTTTAAAAGATCAAGAGACGTCTGGGCTTCAGGTGTCCATTTGAACTAACTAGGGTTTTTCAAGGTGTCTGTAATGGAGGCAGTTAAGTCAGCATAGTTCGGGATGAACCGTCTATACCATCCCGCCATACCTAGTAGGCGTCGGGCCTGCCGAACAGTTTTAGGTGACGGATAGTCAAGTATAGCTGAAATTTTGTCAGGGTCAGTTCTCATACCTCCCTTTCCGACAATAAAACCCAAGTATTTGGTCTCTTTGATACAAAACTTGCTCTTCTTGACGTTGATAGTGAGGCCAGATTTCCTCAAACAATCCGCTACACGGGATAGTAACGTGAGATGCGAGTCAAAGTCTGATGACAGAATTAACAAATCGTCTAGATAGACGAGAACGTTCTCACGAAGATCGAAAGGAATGACTTTATCCATGAGGCGGCACATCGTTTGTGGAGCGTTGCATAGGCCGAATGGCATCACCGTGTACTGATAGAGAGGATGACCCGGCACTGTAAAAGCGGTCTTCTCTCTGGAATCAGTGTCTAGTGGTATCTGCCAGAATGCGTCTTTCAGGTCCAGGCTCGTTATGCAGTTTGCCGGAGGAAGTCGACTCAGAAGTGCGTCTATCTGCGATAGCGGATAGGCATCCTTCTTCGTAACAGAGTTGACCTTCCTGGCGTCAAAACAAAGCCGAACCTTTCCAGGCTTCCTTACCAGAACTACTGGAGAGCTCCAAGGACTGTGGCTCTCCTCTATCACACCCAGTGATAGCATTCGCTCTAATTCGGCATCCATCAAACTTTGTACTGCACGTTTTGGGTCTTATCACGGAAAGTGACATCCAAGTCCACATGACCAAGCACAGTCGTCATGGCACCATTTGCTACTTGGACCTGTGTCCGATACTTCTTCCATTCGACATCTGCTTCTGCAAGCTTCTCTAGAGCTCCCTAACCTAGAATACTGACAGTGGCACCATTATCAAGTAGTCCAGGCTCAGTTCGCCCGAGCAGCTTTACTTCGGCGTACGGTCGAATGTCGTCTGGCAACGACACGGAAATCTGTGCCAGTTTTTTTCTCTCTAGTCTCATCCGTCGGCAGTATTCCCGCCAACGAACGGTAGATCTTTTCTTTTTCGGTCTCATATCCAAGTCACGAAACATTATTTCGGCTAACTCCGCTACTGAGGAGAAGATTCGGTCTCTTGCTGCATTGTATTTCTGCAGACGCGTATGATACGGCGTCAGCGGATGTAAACAGGCTCACGCCCACTCGTCATAACAGAGCCGTTTTAATATAGAAATGCCATGAGGCCAAACCTCCTGCTCAATAACTTTGTCAGCTAAAGGTGCTGTAGGTGTTATCGGGACATCGAAAATTGAAGACTCTTCCAAAGAAGTGTCTAATAATGTCATGGGCTCCCCAGAAGTGGAAATGGGAGCTTGAAGATGTGCGGAGAGGTCTATCAAGTTCTCCGTCTCTATCCTTGGAGTGTTCGTACTATCAGGTGTTTTACTGATATCATCAGAATCACTGAATGATATCAGGGGACATTGCAAGGATTCGTCATTGTGATCTGCTAATGGAGCGGACCTTCCTCCTTGTTTGAGGCTTGAACTGGAGGGTTCGTTGCAGTTGCTGCTTGTGACGTTGACGCTGGTCGGAAAGAGGTGGTGGTATTCCCGACCCGTCTAAGTTTTTCTGTCTACAATAGCGACAATCAGGCTTGAAAACGTTTTTGCGTCCGCATCCATAGCAGAACACAACTTGTCTCTCTTGCCTGCAGTCTTGATAAAAGTGACCGGACTGGTCACAATTCCAGCATACAATAGTGTGTTTGGCCGAAATGCTCGACACGTCACCTAGGCTGTTGTCACTGCCTGTTGCTACTGCCAGTTCAGGGTCCAAGATCTGAAAGTTGTCAACTTCGTGCACCCGTTGGTTCCGGTAAGGGTTTCAACTACCAGCTGTCGCAATTCGTATCTGCGTAGCTTGGATACGAGTAACAAGCGATCGCAGCTGTCCTATCGTATCGATGGGGATACAGGCATATTTTTTCCTGAATTTCAGGCAATAAGTTCGATTTGACAATCTCCAGAAACTCTTGGTCTGGCATGGCGTTCTGTAGCTGATCACGCAGCAATCCTAAATGATGGTGATACATAGCGAATAGTTCACCAGGCTTTTGCTTTCGAGACATCAGCTGTAATCGTATTTTTAGATCATCCTTGGGCGCTCCCCATTCGATGGGCAATCCCGTCTTGATAAGTTCCCAAGTTGCCGTAATATCGACCGGTACCAGTCCTTCGCTGGTCCTGTTAATAACGTAAGCATGTTTCTAACTAGGAGATCAAAATCCCCTTCCAGAGCGGAGTGCGTGAGCGCTTCGACTCTAAAAATGAATTCATCTACAGATAGCTCTGAGTTGTTGCCGTTATACGTCAGGTTCCATCTTCTGATAGGACTGCCTGATCGTCGCTGTCCTATATTTCCAGGATGTCGAATATGTGTAGGTGGTTGAGGTGGGACAAAGTTCGGTCTGGGCTGACCAGTAGGCTGACCAAAAGGTTGACCAAAAGGCTGACCAAAAGGCTGACCAGAAGGTTGACCAAAAGGTGATGGTGGTCTCTGAAACGATTGTCTCCTCAGATTGGGGAAATCGTTCGATGGCCTTGGATTACCCCTGGACGAAGGAGGTCGTGCAAAGTCCATTGGCGGCATTGCTGCTGCTACTTGTTGTCGGATACTATTCGTTAAGTCAGTCCGCAAACCATTGAGGCTCTGTTCAAGACCTTCTCGTATTAGGTTTTGCATTTGTAGGCGTAGGCCTCCCATCAGCGCATCCGTAGCGGCTGAGGTGTGGTCTTGAGCTGTACGCACTGAACTATCTCGTCGAGGACTCGGGTTTACAAAAGTCCTTGAGTGCAAAACGGGCATTCCTGGTGATAGAGATCGTCGATTCTGTGGTGGTAAGTCGAAGGTTGGCAATGAATCGCGACTAGCCGACTTCGCGGGCTTCACCTTCTTCGGTCTTTTAGGAAAGGCACCAGTGTAACCAGTGAGGTCCTGTGGCGTGAGGCGACGTCTACAGTTAGGGCAACTAGAATGTTCACCTATCCAGGTCTGTATACATGCCTCATGAAAGACATGTCCACACATGGTCATGACAGGCTTCTGTTCGGCTGACCAGCTCGTATCTGTACAGATAGTGCATGGTTCAGGCAACATAGTGACCCCGTTCGGCACAGGAGGTGGTGTCCGTACTGTAGCCGTACCGAATTTAGTCGTAAGTCAAAAAAATTTATACCCCAAAGAAATACTATGCCAAAGTCGAAGGTCGAGATGATATACTACAATTCCAAAAAAAAGTTCTTCCCAAACGTTCGAAGATAAAGACTGGATACTAAAATTTCAGCAAAAAAAATTTTTTATTATCGAAAGTTCGTCTTATCAACAGTTCGACGAGATCATAAAAAAAAATTCAAATCATGGAATTTCTCCTTCACTTCCCCAGGAGCTAACTCACATGAAAGGTCTTCGGATCGCTCTCCCTCCTCACAGGTCAGAAAATTTATACAGGCAAGCGACGTGAATGTATGCATTGAAAAAATTTGGAGTTCCCACAGAAATCTGGGAAGAGTCGGGTTGGAGAAGCTAGAGACTGAAAATGGTACTAGAGATTCCAGCCAGGCAGTTAGCAGTATGCCAAATCCTGATTACTGAAGGTCTCCAGCATCACTTCCATCCTCCAACAACTCCTTCCTTCCTCCTCACCTGATTGTCATGTCCAGCTAACCTTCCAACCGGGCTGGAAGCTGGAAGCAAAAAAGGAGGCTCACAGATTCATAACTCTGTCCAGCCAGTTGGCCAACAGAGACATGTCTCAATGAGAGCTCACACAAAAAAGCGGGAAAGATTAATTTAAAAAAAAAATCAAAAACTTTCAAAAACTAGTCACCTGTTCAGACTCGAGGCTTGACCAAAGTCAAACCAAGGGTCGAACTTCAATTCAAAACTTCCAAAGACGCTACTTTACTTTAATCATTCAACAAAATCAAAATCTCAAAAACTTTACTTTACTTTCAAACGTTCAAAAACTTTCAAAACGTTAATAAAAACTTTAACTTTACTTCACATTACAAAAAATTTACTTTGACAACAAAACAGTTAGACTCAAGTCCGCATATAACTTCCACTGATTGTGAGATTACCGAGTCAGACGATTTAGCTAATAGCCAAATGCCCATATCTACAAAGCAATCCCAGTCCTCAGCAAAAGTCATAAGTAGACCACCGGAGTCTAACTGAGGTGGCCCCGCGTTGGGCGCCATTTTGTTATGGAACTAGGATGAGTGATTCGCTTGGGACGTAAAGTCCCGACTGCCAGCATGAGCTGACAGATCACCCGACGGACAGCGTTGACTGCAGGGCGGCCCGCTAGTACGCCTCAACTATTGGCGGAGAGTGTGTGGGGGTTCCACAAAAAGACCTGCCGCTGCCGTCTGCCATATACAAAAAAATTCTTCGTGCCTACAACGAACAGTCAGCACCCACTCGGTCCTGAAGGGACCCTTACGTCACTTACCCGTATTTTGGTGGAAGGCGTAGATGTTTTACCTTACTTTACCGGCCCCATCCTCCCATTTGACTTTGGGGGGCACAATTATCCAAAGTCCCTTATTGACCTGTAAAGAGAGAGAGAGAGAGCCTAGACGACCTTCATCCTATGTGCGAGGCCTCCGGGATGTGAAGGAAGAATTAAAAATTCAGATTCTCATAGTTACGTTGTAATAGTTCTCGTTTAATACAAAATTTTGGTCTTCTCCTCACATAAAGTTTGCGAATACAAATCTCCTAGCTGTCATGCATTCCGCACTGGCAGTTTAACGTACTTATACTTAATCAAAAGAAGATAATCAGAATAATGACATTTGCCTACAGATATATATATATATGTAATGTACTCCATCTGATCAAAAATAATATCGCAGAAACTTATGTAATCGTCACACGATTGGATATCCAATTGTCTGTCTGGTTTTGTTTTCGTTCATGTCATTCTTAATATGAGGATCATATAATCCACTCAAACATTAGCGAATGTAATACCAAAGCGTTAGAAATAAAGCAAAAGAAAATATATATCTGGAGGAAGTCATAGCGCTCATCTATAAAATGGCAAGTATGTAGCGAGCTGGAACTAGAACTACTAAATTTAATCTAATATCAGACAAAAACACAAAATTATTAAGATCTTAAAAGTAATAGGAATTCATTAGTAAATTATCTAATTCCTCACATGTGTGAGCGCTCATCTATAAAATGGCAAGTATGTAGCGAGCTGAAACTAGAACTACGGTCACCGTGTAATTGTAGCCTAAAGTAATAAGAATAACGTTGGTCATAAGCCTATCCCATAATTTCTAACTAAAATTTAAAAATTCAATTCCATAGAAATGGAAAAATGCCAAAAGTAGATTTACAGAATCTGAAGAGCACTCAATAAATCAACCGTTTCTCGCAGGTAATTGTGCCATTATATAAAAATTTAGCACTAATCCTAATTTCTCTACAGACTTAGTAGATAAGCCTTGGAAAACTAAAAACTTAATAATAAAAAAATTATTCTATGGGTCTTTTTTCTTCACTAATTTTAACCCATGAAATGAGAAGTAAAGAAGAACAAATTCAAAAAAAATTTACAGATATTTAGTCAGACTATTCCTAATTTAATAGATATAGAGACAAATAATACTTAACTCCTTTATCTAATGTATATTGCGGTATTACTACTTAGCATTTTAGAAAATTTCTGTTCATACCAGTTTAATCCTCTATGAGAAATCAGCTGTTCCAAAAGCACTAATCAAATTTGTTGTATTCTCATCAATACCGCAAATTCCTAATATTCCATCTCTTTGGTTAGTGTTGTATACTCGTAGGTACTGGTTTAAACCGCACAGATTTATTAACACCGTTCTGCTCTTTTATTGTATTCTGCCGATATTCATGAAGATGATCTAGTGATTTATCAGGTTTATTCATGGGATTTCCTCTAGCTCTTCTTCAGCCTTTTTTTCTTTTGTTATAGGTCTTTATTCCATGGTATCTGTTAAACACCACAGAATCTTTCTGATTTGAGAAGCAAGGGCAAAAGTGATGGTAGTTTCAAAGCAATTAACCCGCTTTGGCGATGCTGCTGGTTCTGGTTCAATCTATTTACTTTTCTCAGCAAGCAATACAAGCGGATGAATTTTAGCTTCCTTTAAGAACACTGTATTTCTTGTTTATTCATCCAGCATCCTTCGGAAATTCTTTTTCGGGCACGATGTCGTTGAAAATTTTCGGTATTCCGTTTTTTATTCACTCGACTTCTTTCACGCGCTATTTTTGTCCGAGAAGTAAGACAGATTGATTGCCTTCTTCTACTTACCTTTACCGTCAACATGTCACCCCGAGCTTAAGGAAACGCATTTCTCTCGGTCGGGTGCGTTCAGTTTTCATGCTGTAGTCGGCAACAGGCCGGGCATAAACGCTTCAGTATGACATGTAGCATATTGCTATATGCAATACGCTACGACCATAACAATGCAGAGTGGTCTAGACCACCTGTGGTTCAGACAACGCTGAAAAATGGTCGACTGAGCTAGCCGGTCTTAAACATAGGCCTCATCGCTGCGGGCGCTCAATGTGTGTCTCGACCCACGACCCAATGCGTATTCCTCATCACTCATGCTATATTCCCGTTGCTCTACTTGACCGAGGACGCATCGAGGACACATCCCTGAAGTCTCGTCAGTCTTCGACCAGACTTCGACATCTCTCTCCGTGGGTGAAGCCAAAGCCACATCGACAAGCTAGTAACCCAAAAAATCCAGCCGGTCTATGTCTCTCTGCCCTCCCTCACCGAAATGCTGAGGAGCCTTGCAATCAGCAACCTAAAGAACTGATAGCTAAGCTTTCCCGGCGCAACATCTCACTCTGACCTCAGACCGCGATTGTTCAAGGGTGTGCCTCCAAGGCGTCGTCGAAGTAGTGACATGCTGACAGCCGAATACGGGAATGGATTCCAACAGGTATATCACCCACCATTGACGGGGCAATAGGAGGGCTTCGCGATATCCTACAGTTTACCAGTGAAGCTGGCTGGATGCCTTCTTAGGGCTACCAGGACCTAGATTTAGTATTGTTATGTCCGACGGTTGTCGATTAACGATAGGTTGTAGACGGACGGACAAAGAAAATTAAATCCCCCTAATGAGGCCGATCCGGAAGGGACTATAAAAGGTTATCTACTCATAAGAGGTAGAGATGTGCCGATGAAATTGAATTCCAACAGGTATATCACCTACCATTGACGGGGCAATAGGAGGGCTCCGCGATATCCTATAGTTTACCAGTGAAACTGTCTGGATGCCTTCTTAGGGCTACCAGGAATAAACGTGACAATAGATAGACGACGTTTCCAGACTGATGATCCCTGCCGGATGTCTTTGGCGTGATAGACTCCTAACAGTTTCCCCTGCAGATCTTCAAGCTCGTATAGGAAGTTTCCTTTCTTGGCTTTAACCCGACATTTGACAAATTTTCGTCCCAGTTTAGCACTCGTCTGCTGTTGGAAGTTGCTTTGTGCAAAATTCCTTCTAAATACCTCTTGACCCACTTTGAAATCGACAGGTTTCGCCCTGATATTATAGGCTCGTGAACCCTGTTCGAACGCATGGTGTAAATTTTCCTGCAATCTCGCACGGATCAATCTCAGTTTGTCCTCAGCATCTACTCTCAACGGCTCATTAAGAGTTCCAAGGCTCCTCAAGATGGAATAGGAGCTGCCATGTCCAATCATTTGTTGACCGAAAAGTGTTCGATAAGGAGAGAAACCAGTAGCTTGATGGAAAGAGCTCCTGAGGGAACTAGCTATTTGGCTCAGTTTCTCATCCCATTTCGCATGTTCCTTCCGAATATACGCTCTAATCCCTGACAATAGAGACCTGTTTACTCGCTCTGAGGCGTTTGCTTGCGGCGAGTAAACTGCCGTTCGCAAGTGCTTCACCCCATACTTGTCCAGCAATCTGGTAAACTGAGTCGACCAAAACTGGACTCCATTGTCAGAGACGATCGTTTCCGGGACGCCGAACACGTGGAAAACTTCCATCTCAATGAATTGGCACACATTGAGTGTAGATGCTTTTCTCATCGGTTTGATGATCGGAAATTTTGAAAAGTGGTCAAGAACTATCAGAATGCAGACGTTTCCTTTCACTGACCGAGGATATGGACCCAGAAAATCGATATACAGCTTTTGTCATGGTGTTCTGTCACAGACTGGACCTTCATAGGTGGTCTAAGAATGGTATTGGGAGTCTTCGTTTCCTTACACACGTCACAGGCGCCTACGTAGTTTCTGACATAAGCTGTCATTCGTGGCCAGTACAAGTGTCTTCGCAGACGTTCCAGTGTTTTCCCTATACCTCCGTGTGAAGCCAGTGGCGGATCATGAGCCCCTGAAATGACGTCGGTGACAAGCCCTCGTGGAATCCAAAGCTTCCAAGCTTCTTCCTCCTGAATCGGATCGCCTATTCTCGGAACAGTCCGAATGTAAACGAAGCCATCCCTGACACAAAGATCTGGTAGTTTGCCAGAAGTCGTTTTAATCTTATGCCTCAGTTCCTCATATTCCAACGAGTTGAAATATGGCGAACTAAGGTCCACTTCCGGGCCAGGATCTTCGTTTGTGGACAGGCCGTCACAATGGATGCGTGACAGCGCATCAGGGACGACGTTCAGGCTTCCTTTTCTGTGCTCAATAGTGAAGTCGAAGCCCTGAAACTTCAAACTCCACCGCGCAAGTCTACCGCTGAGGTCCTTTCGAGACATCAGCCATTTCAAGCTCGCATGATCAGTCACTATCTTAAACGGCATGAGTTCTATGAAGATTGCAGCTAAGCATTCTTGCTCTGTGACGGTGTAATTTCTTTGTGCTGAGTTCAACTTTTTCGAGACGTAGGCTATTGGCTTCTCGTGGCCCTCGTCATCTATGTAGTTGAATCAGCACTCCACCAATACCTTGTTGGCTCGCATCGCTCTGTATAACGAATGGTTTGGTGAAGTCTGGACTCACTAACAACGGGGCAGAAGTAAGTTTTTGCTTTAAAAGATCAAGAGACGTCTGGGCTTCAGGTGTCCATTTGAACTAACTAGGGTTTTTCAAGGTGTCTGTAATGGAGGCAGTTAAGTCAGCATAGTTCGGGATGAACCGTCTATACCATCCCGCCATACCTAGTAGGCGTCGGGCCTGCCGAACAGTTTTAGGTGACGGATAGTCAAGTATAGCTGAAATTTTGTCAGGGTCAGTTCTCATACCTCCCTTTCCGACAATAAAACCCAAGTATTTGGTCTCTTTGATACAAAACTTGCTCTTCTTGACGTTGATAGTGAGGCCAGATTTCCTCAAACAATCCGCTACACGGGATAGTAACGTGAGATGCGAGTCAAAGTCTGATGACAGAATTAACAAATCGTCTAGATAGACGAGAACGTTCTCACGAAGATCGAAAGGAATGACTTTATCCATGAGGCGGCACATCGTTTGTGGAGCGTTGCATAGGCCGAATGGCATCACCGTGTACTGATAGAGAGGATGACCCGGCACTGTAAAAGCGGTCTTCTCTCTGGAATCAGTGTCTAGTGGTATCTGCCAGAATGCGTCTTTCAGGTCCAGGCTCGTTATGCAGTTTGCCGGAGGAAGTCGACTCAGAAGTGCGTCTATCTGCGATAGCGGATAGGCATCCTTCTTCGTAACAGAGTTGACCTTCCTGGCGTCAAAACAAAGCCGAACCTTTCCAGGCTTCCTTACCAGAACTACTGGAGAGCTCCAAGGACTGTGGCTCTCCTCTATCACACCCAGTGATAGCATTCGCTCTAATTCGGCATCCATCAAACTTTGTACTGCACGTTTTGGGTCTTATCACGGAAAGTGACATCCAAGTCCACATGACCAAGCACAGTCGTCATGGCACCATTTGCTACTTGGACCTGTGTCCGATACTTCTTCCATTCGACATCTGCTTCTGCAAGCTTCTCTAGAGCTCCCTAACCTAGAATACTGACAGTGGCACCATTATCAAGTAGTCCAGGCTCAGTTCGCCCGAGCAGCTTTACTTCGGCGTACGGTCGAATGTCGTCTGGCAACGACACGGAAATCTGTGCCAGTTTTTTTCTCTCTAGTCTCATCCGTCGGCAGTATTCCCGCCAACGAACGGTAGATCTTTTCTTTTTCGGTCTCATATCCAAGTCACGAAACATTATTTCGGCTAACTCCGCTACTGAGGAGAAGATTCGGTCTCTTGCTGCATTGTATTTCTGCAGACGCGTATGATACGGCGTCAGCGGATGTAAACAGGCTCACGCCCACTCGTCATAACAGAGCCGTTTTAATATAGAAATGCCATGAGGCCAAACCTCCTGCTCAATAACTTTGTCAGCTAAAGGTGCTGTAGGTGTTATCGGGACATCGAAAATTGAAGACTCTTCCAAAGAAGTGTCTAATAATGTCATGGGCTCCCCAGAAGTGGAAATGGGAGCTTGAAGATGTGCGGAGAGGTCTATCAAGTTCTCCGTCTCTATCCTTGGAGTGTTCGTACTATCAGGTGTTTTACTGATATCATCAGAATCACTGAATGATATCAGGGGACATTGCAAGGATTCGTCATTGTGATCTGCTAATGGAGCGGACCTTCCTCCTTGTTTGAGGCTTGAACTGGAGGGTTCGTTGCAGTTGCTGCTTGTGACGTTGACGCTGGTCGGAAAGAGGTGGTGGTATTCCCGACCCGTCTAAGTTTTTCTGTCTACAATAGCGACAATCAGGCTTGAAAACGTTTTTGCGTCCGCATCCATAGCAGAACACAACTTGTCTCTCTTGCCTGCAGTCTTGATAAAAGTGACCGGACTGGTCACAATTCCAGCATACAATAGTGTGTTTGGCCGAAATGCTCGACACGTCACCTAGGCTGTTGTCACTGCCTGTTGCTACTGCCAGTTCAGGGTCCAAGATCTGAAAGTTGTCAACTTCGTGCACCCGTTGGTTCCGGTAAGGGTTTCAACTACCAGCTGTCGCAATTCGTATCTGCGTAGCTTGGATACGAGTAACAAGCGATCGCAGCTGTCCTATCGTATCGATGGGGATACAGGCATATTTTTTCCTGAATTTCAGGCAATAAGTTCGATTTGACAATCTCCAGAAACTCTTGGTCTGGCATGGCGTTCTGTAGCTGATCACGCAGCAATCCTAAATGATGGTGATACATAGCGAATAGTTCACCAGGCTTTTGCTTTCGAGACATCAGCTGTAATCGTATTTTTAGATCATCCTTGGGCGCTCCCCATTCGATGGGCAATCCCGTCTTGATAAGTTCCCAAGTTGCCGTAATATCGACCGGTACCAGTCCTTCGCTGGTCCTGTTAATAACGTAAGCATGTTTCTAACTAGGAGATCAAAATCCCCTTCCAGAGCGGAGTGCGTGAGCGCTTCGACTCTAAAAATGAATTCATCTACAGATAGCTCTGAGTTGTTGCCGTTATACGTCAGGTTCCATCTTCTGATAGGACTGCCTGATCGTCGCTGTCCTATATTTCCAGGATGTCGAATATGTGTAGGTGGTTGAGGTGGGACAAAGTTCGGTCTGGGCTGACCAGTAGGCTGACCAAAAGGTTGACCAAAAGGCTGACCAAAAGGCTGACCAGAAGGTTGACCAAAAGGTGATGGTGGTCTCTGAAACGATTGTCTCCTCAGATTGGGGAAATCGTTCGATGGCCTTGGATTACCCCTGGACGAAGGAGGTCGTGCAAAGTCCATTGGCGGCATTGCTGCTGCTACTTGTTGTCGGATACTATTCGTTAAGTCAGTCCGCAAACCATTGAGGCTCTGTTCAAGACCTTCTCGTATTAGGTTTTGCATTTGTAGGCGTAGGCCTCCCATCAGCGCATCCGTAGCGGCTGAGGTGTGGTCTTGAGCTGTACGCACTGAACTATCTCGTCGAGGACTCGGGTTTACAAAAGTCCTTGAGTGCAAATCGGGCATTCCTGGTGATAGAGATCGTCGATTCTGTGGTGGTAAGTCGAAGGTTGGCAATGAATCGCGACTAGCCGACTTCGCGGGCTTCACCTTCTTCGGTCTTTTAGGAAAGGCACCAGTGTAACCAGTGAGGTCCTGTGGCGTGAGGCGACGTCTACAGTTAGGGCAACTAGAATGTTCACCTATCCAGGTCTGTATACATGCCTCATGAAAGACATGTCCACACATGGTCATGACAGGCTTCTGTTCGGCTGACCAGCTCGTATCTGTACAGATAGTGCATGGTTCAGGCAACATAGTGACCCCGTTCGGCACAGGAGGTGGTGTCCGTACTGTAGCCGTACCGAATTTAGTCGTAAGTCAAAAAAATTTATACCCCAAAGAAATACTATGCCAAAGTCGAAGGTCGAGATGATATACTACAATTCCAAAAAAAAGTTCTTCCCAAACGTTCGAAGATAAAGACTGGATACTAAAATTTCAGCAAAAAAAATTTTTTATTATCGAAAGTTCGTCTTATCAACAGTTCGACGAGATCATAAAAAAAAATTCAAATCATGGAATTTCTCCTTCACTTCCCCAGGAGCTAACTCACATGAAAGGTCTTCGGATCGCTCTCCCTCCTCACAGGTCAGAAAATTTATACAGGCAAGCGACGTGAATGTATGCATTGAAAAAATTTGGAGTTCCCACAGAAATCTGGGAAGAGTCGGGTTGGAGAAGCTAGAGACTGAAAATGGTACTAGAGATTCCAGCCAGGCAGTTAGCAGTATGCCAAATCCTGATTACTGAAGGTCTCCAGCATCACTTCCATCCTCCAACAACTCCTTCCTTCCTCCTCACCTGATTGTCATGTCCAGCTAACCTTCCAACCGGGCTGGAAGCTGGAAGCAAAAAAGGAGGCTCACAGATTCATAACTCTGTCCAGCCAGTTGGCCAACAGAGACATGTCTCAATGAGAGCTCACACAAAAAAGCGGGAAAGATTAATTTAAAAAAAAAATCAAAAACTTTCAAAAACTAGTCACCTGTTCAGACTCGAGGCTTGACCAAAGTCAAACCAAGGGTCGAACTTCAATTCAAAACTTCCAAAGACGCTACTTTACTTTAATCATTCAACAAAATCAAAATCTCAAAAACTTTACTTTACTTTCAAACGTTCAAAAACTTTCAAAACGTTAATAAAAACTTTAACTTTACTTCACATTACAAAAAATTTACTTTGACAACAAAACAGTTAGACTCAAGTCCGCATATAACTTCCACTGATTGTGAGATTACCGAGTCAGACGATTTAGCTAATAGCCAAATGCCCATATCTACAAAGCAATCCCAGTCCTCAGCAAAAGTCATAAGTAGACCACCGGAGTCTAACTGAGGTGGCCCCGCGTTGGGCGCCATTTTGTTATGGAACTAGGATGAGTGATTCGCTTGGGACGTAAAGTCCCGACTGCCAGCATGAGCTGACAGATCACCCGACGGACAGCGTTGACTGCAGGGCGGCCCGCTAGTACGCCTCAACTATTGGCGGAGAGTGTGTGGGGGTTCCACAAAAAGACCTGCCGCTGCCGTCTGCCATATACAAAAAAATTCTTCGTGCCTACAACGAACAGTCAGCACCCACTCGGTCCTGAAGGGACCCTTACGTCACTTACCCGTATTTTGGTGGAAGGCGTAGATGTTTTACCTTACTTTACCGGCCCCATCCTCCCATTTGACTTTGGGGGGCACAATTATCCAAAGTCCCTTATTGACCTGTAAAGAGAGAGAGAGAGAGCCTAGACGACCTTCATCCTATGTGCGAGGCCTCCGGGATGTGAAGGAAGAATTAAAAATTCAGATTCTCATAGTTACGTTGTAATAGTTCTCGTTTAATACAAAATTTTGGTCTTCTCCTCACATAAAGTTTGCGAATACAAATCTCCTAGCTGTCATGCATTCCGCACTGGCAGTTTAACGTACTTATACTTAATCAAAAGAAGATAATCAGAATAATGACATTTGCCTACAGATATATATATATATGTAATGTACTCCATCTGATCAAAAATAATATCGCAGAAACTTATGTAATCGTCACACGATTGGATATCCAATTGTCTGTCTGGTTTTGTTTTCGTTCATGTCATTCTTAATATGAGGATCATATAATCCACTCAAACATTAGCGAATGTAATACCAAAGCGTTAGAAATAAAGCAAAAGAAAATATATATCTGGAGGAAGTCATAGCGCTCATCTATAAAATGGCAAGTATGTAGCGAGCTGGAACTAGAACTACTAAATTTAATCTAATATCAGACAAAAACACAAAATTATTAAGATCTTAAAAGTAATAGGAATTCATTAGTAAATTATCTAATTCCTCACATGTGTGAGCGCTCATCTATAAAATGGCAAGTATGTAGCGAGCTGAAACTAGAACTACGGTCACCGTGTAATTGTAGCCTAAAGTAATAAGAATAACGTTGGTCATAAGCCTATCCCATAATTTCTAACTAAAATTTAAAAATTCAATTCCATAGAAATGGAAAAATGCCAAAAGTAGATTTACAGAATCTGAAGAGCACTCAATAAATCAACCGTTTCTCGCAGGTAATTGTGCCATTATATAAAAATTTAGCACTAATCCTAATTTCTCTACAGACTTAGTAGATAAGCCTTGGAAAACTAAAAACTTAATAATAAAAAAATTATTCTATGGGTCTTTTTTCTTCACTAATTTTAACCCATGAAATGAGAAGTAAAGAAGAACAAATTCAAAAAAAATTTACAGATATTTAGTCAGACTATTCCTAATTTAATAGATATAGAGACAAATAATACTTAACTCCTTTATCTAATGTATATTGCGGTATTACTACTTAGCATTTTAGAAAATTTCTGTTCATACCAGTTTAATCCTCTATGAGAAATCAGCTGTTCCAAAAGCACTAATCAAATTTGTTGTATTCTCATCAATACCGCAAATTCCTAATATTCCATCTCTTTGGTTAGTGTTGTATACTCGTAGGTACTGGTTTAAACCGCACAGATTTATTAACACCGTTCTGCTCTTTTATTGTATTCTGCCGATATTCATGAAGATGATCTAGTGATTTATCAGGTTTATTCATGGGATTTCCTCTAGCTCTTCTTCAGCCTTTTTTTCTTTTGTTATAGGTCTTTATTCCATGGTATCTGTTAAACACCACAGAATCTTTCTGATTTGAGAAGCAAGGGCAAAAGTGATGGTAGTTTCAAAGCAATTAACCCGCTTTGGCGATGCTGCTGGTTCTGGTTCAATCTATTTACTTTTCTCAGCAAGCAATACAAGCGGATGAATTTTAGCTTCCTTTAAGAACACTGTATTTCTTGTTTATTCATCCAGCATCCTTCGGAAATTCCTTTTTCGGGCACGATGTCGTTGAAAATTTTCGGTATTCCGTTTTTTATTCACTCGACTTCTTTCACGCGCTATTTTTGTCCGAGAAGTAAGACAGATTGATTGCCTTCTTCTTACTTACCTTTACCGTCAACATGTCACCCCGAGCTTAAGGAAACGCATTTCTCTCGGTCGGGTGCGTTCAGTTTTCATGCTGTAGTCGGCAACAGGCCGGGCATAAACGCTTCAGTATGACATGTAGCATATTGCTATATGCAATACGCTACGACCATAACAAGTCATTGTCTACGATTTGGAATAGATGTTCTACCGGGAATTGTTCATTGAACTGAATTTTTGTGTAGGTTGCTCCGATTGACTGTTTCTTTGTGTCTGTTATTCCTTGTATTAGGCATGTATGTTGCTGTTTATTACTAATTTCTTCTCTTTTGAATATAGATAGATATATATCAGTTCCGGTGTCTATAATGAATGTGCGTATCTTGCGACAGATGTCTACATATGTTGTGATGAAGTTTGTTAAGGAGAGATTTAATTTGTGTATTCTTGGTGCGCTTGAGTTGTTTCCCCCAGCTCGATTATTTCTGAATCTGACTGAGGGTCGTGGTATTCCCCCGACTCGCAGTGATTAATTCTTTTATTGATTTTGGCATTTGGTCTATTTCTATAGTGATTATAGTTACCCTGGTTTTGGGCTGCGTTCTGGCTTTGTCGCCAGGCTAGATTTGGTTGCTGTTGCCAGTTGCTTCTGTTTCCGCTGTTGCTGCGCCATATTCTATTATTGCAATTTCTAGAGTTTTGTAGAGATCCCTGGAAGTTTCTGGCGTTATTCGTCACATTATTGTACGCATTTTTTGTATACTTTCTTTGGTAGTCACTATTGAAATGTAATACGTTGCTTGGTTGTGGTTTATCTATTGTCATTGCCTTTGATGGTATTTCCGAGAGATTATTTGCGTTACTTGTTTTCACTATTAGTAATGTTTCCGGGTTAGTAAGGTTGTCTTTAAAAGATGATATCGCGAACTTTTCTGCTAATTTTTCTGCCGCTTCTCCTGTTGCAACATTCTCGCGATGAATGCTCTAGTTAATTTCCTGGACAGATCTTCTATTTGGCCTGCGAAATCTTCTATCTTCTTGTCATTTTGTTTGAATGCTTTCAGCTGCGTTAGTAGTGCATTGGACGATAATTTTGCCGAGAATTTCTGTTTTAGCTTGCTTTTTATCTGAGCGACTGTGTTAACCTCGCTTGTAATTGTGTACTTCCTCCTTTCCAGTAATGTTATGGTTCTATGTTGAGTGATTTGCCTTGCACGTGAAGTCCCGACTGCCAGCATGAGCTGACAGATCACTCGGCGGACAGCGTTGACTGCAGGCCGACACGCTAGCTCGCCTCGGTTATTGGCGGAGAGTGTGGGGAGGTTCCACGAAAGCTTGCCATATAAAAATTTCGGTTTTTTACGTATACTTTGAAAACGATCAGTCCAAGACATTTTTATTGTACTAAAAACTTCTGCAGAATACGAAATCCTATAAAATTGGTTATAATCATTTTTTCTGTCCGACAAACCGTTCTAGAAATATATGCGAAAAACAACTTCAAAATCAATACTTGAATAGATCGGTGACCATACGAAATTTAATACGGGCATTCATCTAGGGTATCATAAGAATTGGTCTTAGACCAATTCTAGCTTTTTTACTTGTTTTTTAAATCTTCAATATATTCAGCTGGGTGAATCACCTAATTTCATGATGAAGAGCATTTTTCTTCTGAAAGTTGTTTCTTGTTAAGGATCGTTGTTTATTTTATGCCGTTGCGTTGCTCTGACATTAATAGGGAAATCCTCCGTAACCAAAAACTATAAAACGAGGTTCTTGGATACCCATAGTCTCATTCTTGTTTTTAATTGTTAAGTGTAAAAAGTAGTTTGTGGCAGTATTTTGAGAAATCACAAGACAAAACCTTCGCTGTTTGCCGACTTTGTAGCAAAAAAATAAAAACTTCAGGAAACACCACAAATTTAAAATGCCATTTAAAGGCAATAGACAAGGAAGCTTTAAAATGTCATTTGTCTAAATCCAAGTCCTCCCAACCCACCTCCTTAGACCTAAGGAGGGAAACTGAAACAGGTAGAGAATTTGAAATTGCAATTGAATCTTCTAATTCACAAGTTTCTAATAAACCTACGAGTACAAGGGTAACTAGAAGTAGTACATGCGTCAACAAAGATACAGTTTCTTTACCAGAAGAAGAACAAATTTCGGAAAATGAATTTGAATCATCTATATGTTCAATATCATCGATCAAACGGCAAAAAAAAAAATTACTGAGTCTTTTTCCGAGTTCAAATCATATGCGACAGGTGGAAGAACACACGTGAAAATTACAAATGCATTTTATTTATGATATGCCGCGATTATCAACCAATAAACATTGTTGAAAATGAAGGATTTATGCAGCTTATGCACACCGTATCAATACAAGTTACCCTCGCGAAAGTTTTTAAACAAGTTGCTTGACAATAAGTATAAAGCGATCACCGCTCTTTTTCGGGAGAAAATTGAAAAAGTTAATTACTTTACAATAACGAGTGACATTTGGACCGAAACTATGGTTTCACTTTGCACTTTTTGGATAGTAGTGAAAGTGACATGTGCAGTGCAACGTTAGGAGTTTATGAATTAGAAGAACGCCATACGTCTGAATATATTGCTGAGAAATTCAACAAAGTGTGTCAGGAATGGGGAATAAAAAATGAACAAGTATCTTGCATAGTAACGGATGGAGCTGCTAATATGACAAAAGCAGTTGACATATGTTTTGGTAAACGAAAGCACATAATTTGTTTTGCGCATAAACTTAATTTAGTAGTTACTAAGGCTCTGGAACGAGTTGAAGAATTTTGTGTTATTTTAAGAAAGGTTAAGAATATTGTACGGTGGTTTAAACAAAGTGTCGTTGCAAGTCATGCCCTAAGAAAGGCACAAACAAACGAGGAAAATCAGTTGACGCTCAAGCAAGACGTACCAACACGTTGGAATTCAACGGATTATATGCTCGAACGGTTCCTGAAATTGCGGACTTCAATCTGTGCTATTATCAACAATGAAATTACTGCACCGCCTATGTTAACAGCAAAAGGAGATGCGTGTAGTTGAAGTTGCGGTTAGTCTTTTACAGCCGTTTGAGTCTGCTACACGTGAAATATCTGCCTCTAAATATTCGACAGGAAGTATTATTATACCTCTTGTCCATAATCTTCGACAATTTCTGGAGAAAGTTCAAATGGAAGAAGCTTTACCACTCGGGAGAGCTTTGAAGTTGAGTCTGTCAACAGAAATTGACAAAAGATTGGCTACAGCCATAGATGGCATAAGAACTAGATGTCGCATAGCATACCCCAGAAAAGTATACAGATTTTAAATCGCTGGTCCATTCCGGAATAGACCACAACATGTTTCAGAGGTGCTGAGAACAAATGTTCCTTTAACAGCAGTTTTGTATACATTTGGTCGGCTCCCTCAACATGATAGATGCGGGAAAATATGAATCACTCGACGTATCTATCATCATTTTTCTTTTCATGTTGCTGTACTGATCAAACTAAAGGAATGCGAATGATGCACAGCACAATATATTCGGAGCGGTGGGGGGTGTAAACGCACTCACAGCGATCTTCATTCAATAGATGCTGGCATCGGTCGCTGTGGTGACTGGAGACGAGCAAAGTTTGTGTACGTGAATGATGCATTTTAAATGTGTGCAAATGTATGCAAGATGTCGTTGACTGATGATGGTTTTACAATACTACGCGCTAGAATTTGGATCAACATTATTTCTTCTGTTCTTATTTAGTCATTCGATCTTTTGCATTTGAAGCGATCAAAGAGCTCTACAAAATTTCTGAAGTTCTAATAAACTGTCGTTGTTCTTTTTAAATTTCTTTTGAATTTTGAATCTTATTTTATACCTATCGTCTTATTACCTTACTATAATATTATCTGTCCTATTGTTTACTCATTGTATTCCTTATCAGCTTAGAATTATATTAGGTAGCCGTAGTTTCTTGTAGTTGTTTGCATATATTTTTAATTACAACATCATTATAATATATATTTATATACAGGGTGTCCCACGTAACGTGTTCCCTGAGCATTTTTCTCGAAAATGTGCGGAGATATCGAAAAAGTCCTAATAATAAAAGTTACGCATCGTTAGTCAAGGTATCTTCTGGCATAGCCAAAGTCCTTGAAAAAGGACTTGGGAAAGGATATATTTTAAAAAATGTGCTTTTTGTCCTCATTAAGGATACATTTAGATTGCATTTTTGAATTCCGCAAATAAAACTAAAACGAAAATGTTATATTGAAAATTCCAGTTTAACCCTTTATTATCGAGATATAAGACCTCAAATTGTACTCTATGCAAAGTGTTCCTTTGCCATTTTTCTCGAAAATGCACACAGATATCATCGAAGTGCTAGTAACAAAAGTACCAAAAGCTACCCAGCATAAGCCGGGCTAACTTTTGATATGATCAACATTTAAAAACAAAAGCCACACGAAAAAAGGATATCTTCGGTTTGGTCCTTTTCGTCCTTTCTGAGGATGTATTTTGGATTCTTAATAGGTATACCACTTTTTAACTAATTTGATTTGCAGTTATTCAGTGTAGCCAAAATGCATCCTCAGAAAGGACGAAAAGGACCAAACCGAAGATATCCTTTTTTCATATCCTTTTTTGTGTGGCTTTTGTATTTAAATGTTGACCATACCAAAAGATAGCCCGGCTTATGATGTGTAACTTTTGTTACTAGCACTTCGATGATATCTGTGTGCATTTTCGAGAAAAATGGCAAAGGAACACGATTTTTTACTGGAGCCCAACGATGCAGAGAACTTATATGTGGCATATTAAGTCTTAAACCATCCCGCAAAAATTGATAGCCTCTTTGACGCATCCTGTAAAATATATTTTGACATAGCAACTTTTCGTCGGGTGACCACTTGGATTTACCAGTCTTCATTAAAAGTTTACAAAATGTCTTTGAATTGTCGCTTATATTAGATATTTCAAGTTCATTTAAAGGTTTGGTTTTATTTTTCTTTACCTTCTTTTTTTTTCAGTGAATCGTTATGATTAACATAAACTTTTCTATACTTCCGTTTCAGATTTTTCACTGTTATTTTCAGTGCAAATATTTCTTTTTTTACAACTAGGTATTTCTTCCTGTAAAATGTGGAATTTTTAATATTCTTTATGCAATTGCTGCATAAATTCTCTGGTGAATAAGATCGCTGTCGCTTGCATGGTACATGTAATTGCAAATCGTCTTCTGCCAAATCAAAATTTTGCCTGGACAGCCGCGAATGCAATATAAAAACTTGTTCCGATTCTTCTTCTGGAGCCATATTAGGCCTTAAATTCAATGAAGGAATTGATTCTTTCCGTAAATTTCTTCTTCCGATTTGCTCCGGAAGAAAATGCTCTTCGCAAATCCAAATATTGTGGTCATCATTTTGAAAACCACATCGGTGTCTCCACATTTGTCCAAGGTAAGAGTCATTAGAAGGACAAGAAAAAATTTTTATCGAGGGATAGGCTCTTTTTGACTTGTGACAATGCGAAATTGAACACTTCCTACCACTAGGTCTTTTTGGAACTTCCATATTAAGGTGAAAAAAAGTAACGAATGGACGTTCAAAGTACTACTAAAGTATAGTAGTAGTAATATATAATTAGATTAGAATAAAGAATAAGGAATGAAAAATTCAAAAGAAATTTAAAAAGAACAACGACAGTTTATTAGAACTTCAGAAATTTTGTAGAGCTCTTTGATCGCTTCAAATGCAAAAGATCGAATGACTAAATAAGAACAGAAGAAATAATGTTGATCCGAATTCTAGTGCGTATTGTATGACCATCATCAGTCAACGACATCTTGCATACATTTGCACACATTTAAAATGCATCATTAACGTACACAAACTTTGCTCGTCTCCAGTCACCACAGCGACCGATACCAGCATCTATTGAATGAAGATCGCTGTGAGTGCGTTTACACCCCCCACCGCACCGAATATATTGTGCTGTGCATCATTCCTTTAGTTTGATCAGTACAGCAACATGAAAAGAAAAATGATGATAGATACGTCGAGTGACTCATATTTTCCCGCATCTATCATGTTGAGGGAGTCGACCATATGTATACAAAACTGCTGTTGTTCTCAGCACCTCTGAAACATGTTGTGGTCTATTCCGGAATGGACCAGCGATTTAAAATCTGTATACTTTTCTGGGGTATGCTATGCGACATCTAGTTCTTATGCCATCTATGCTACAGCTGAACAGATGGAAATGTTAGCAGTTGCTACAATTCTCGATCCCCGCTTTAAAAAAATTTATTTCTCAAATGCACTTCATTGTGGAAAAGCTGTTGAATTTATCCACAATTATATAACACAGAACAGTCTAAATTATCCAGATACAGAACAATCAATGGAAACCAACGAAGTTGGGCCACATGAGAGCGATACAGGTTTGTTTATTATTATACCCTAGATGAAATCATAGGGGTATACTAAGTTTGTCATTCCGTTTGTAACACCTCGAAATAATGATGGAAGTTATTTTGATTTTTGCATGTCCGTAAGTCCGTCTGTCCGTCCGTCCGTCTGTCTGTCCGTCTTTGCGCACGATAACTCGAGAACGCGTATACTTAGATAGCTGAAATTTTGTACACGGACTTTAAAAAAAAAGTAAAATTAAGTTCGAAAATGAGACAAATCGGGCAACTCCTTCGTGGGGTTGCCATATAAAAGTTTCGTTTTCCGCTATATATTTGGACACTGCCTGAGAACGCGTTGACGTAGAGAGCTGAAATTTCGTACATGATGTTTTTACTACATTAGCAAATAAAATATCAAAAATGGACTAAATCGGGCAAGTGCTTCTTGGTGTTGCCATATAAAAATTTAGGTTTTTTACGTACACTTTGAAAACGATCAGTCCAAGACATTTTTATTGTACTAAAAACTTGTGCAGAATACGAAATCCTATAAAATTGGTTATAATCATTTTTTCTGTGCGACAAACCGTTCTAGAAATATATGCGAAAAACAACTTCAAAATCAATACTTGAATAGATCGGTGACCATACGAAATTTAATACGGGCATTCATCTAGGGTATCATAAGAATTGGTCTTAGACCAATTCTAGCTTTTTTACTTGTTTTAGTTAAGAACGTCTGACTGTAAATTATTTTACAGGCTCAACAAAGTTCAATGTATGGGCTAATCACAACCGCCTAGTGATTGAAAAAACAACAGAAGCATCGGAAGGAAGTTCGGAACGTAGGCAATGGGAAATAGCCCTTTATTTAAGAGCTCCGTTGGAACCGCTTCACATTAATCCTTTGGAATGGTGGCAGCGTCACATACTTATATATGTTGTCCATTGTGGCTACTTCCGTGCCAGCCGAACGTCTGTTCTCTAAGGCAGGCGAGACTATAACACAAAAGAGAAACAGTTTGCAAGGTAAAAGCCTTTGCCAGTTATTGTTTCTTCAGTCTATAGATAAAAAGTTTTGGGACCTATAATTTTTCATTTTTTTAAATTCATTTATGCGTTATTTTTAGAAATCTTTTAATTTTGTTGAATTGATAATGAAGTACTTGTTTTGTTTTTTTTTTTGTTACTATTATTAAGTTATAAATAAAGACGAGAGAAAAAAATTCTAAATTGAAAAACACAGCATTTTTCTATGATTTACCAGTTAGACAGTTGTCCCCAGAGTATTTAAATCATTAACATCGATGTTGCTTGTACATCGATGTTATATGATCGATATTATCGCCATATCGATGCTTGTTGGGCGATGCTCCGTTTCGATGTCCCAGCACTATCTGGACTATAATAATATGCATAGATATAATAAACTAAATATATATTATAACAGGGCACCATTATTCCATGGAATACTTAATACTTTTATATAGGTATTCCCTTTCTCTCCAAATGTAAATTCTCAAAATATAGGAATTCTCGGATTGCACAATTCCTTAATTATTTAAAAGATTATTAAAATGGTCTAACATGGAAACCATTCTAAAAAAAAACTGCTCAAAATTTCTTATATTACACACTGACTAACTACACTGAAAGTGTAAAAGCAATATTTTCAAACAAAAGTAATGGAACGAAACTTACATCTGTTCTTGTTGCGGGTGTTTCCCCCGAAGAGGCGCCTCCTTGGAAGTTCCGCTATGCCACTGCTTACTTGCTAAATGTAATTAGTGTTTAAAAATTATAACTTATAAAGGTCCATTGACCTAGATGATTTCTATTCACTTCAATTTCAGCCTTATTTCCTACAGATTGCCGATTAGTTGTAGTCTTAATAACATCTTCTAAATGATTTTTACTGTCTTCTATTTTCACCGTTCTAATTTTTAAATTTTTCTTTTTTTCTTTTTCTACAATGGATGCCGACATATCAATCTCCTCTTTTTTATTTAATTTTAAACTGCGCACAGATCCTACACTTGAGGCAGGTGTACCTGCCTGAGATTTTCTCGTTGGTGTTGACTGTCCACTTGATCTTGTATTCAAGGATAATCTAGACGTTAAAACAGAATAGTAATTTGCGAAACGTCCACGAAACGTCAACTTTTGAGAGTGGCTCAGCATCTAAAAGAAATTTAACGCTTGATGTGTTTCTGTTCAAATAGCTCCCAGTTATTTCTCGATGTTTTAAGATAAAAGAAAGAGGATTATCTTGTAAATTTAAATATCTCAATGACACTAATGTACTCAAAGGGTGAAGATTTACATGATCCAAGAGTAGAATACTAGACAAGTCTAGTTCAGTGAGAACTTCTAGTCGTAAAATTCCTCTAAGATCTTCTATGAAATTATTGCTTATGATCAAAACTTTTAACGACGTGATGCTTCCGTATGAAAATTGGTCAATACGTTCAATCGATTAAAACGCAAATCAAGAATTTTAAGATGTGGAAGCCATTTAATTGCCTCAACACTTGTGAGCTGATTATAACTTAATGTAAGATGTTGTAGCCATTGTGCAAACTCTAAAGAAGAATCGACGTTCTTTAAATTACCATAACTGAAATTTGCTGTCTGCAATTCATTCCAATCAAAACCATTGGGATTATCTATTACAAATCAAATACTGTAATTGTGTACGCAATGGTTGAATACCAGTTATTCGCTTTATATTTGTTTTATGCACTTCTAAGCGTCGAAGTGATCTAAATTTTGATATGTCTATTATGCCTTGGAAACTTTCATCACCAGGGAAATGGCAAATGCAGAGTAAGAGTTTTTGTACAAAATCATGCACCAGCTGTAAATCTCTAATAACATCTGATCGTGAATTGTTTGGCTTTACGACTTGAAATGATTGAGGCGAAGTTAGATCTGCCGCATCTGCTATTAAGGTGAAAGAATCATTTAGAACACGAAGTAGTGGTCCTGGTAATGATAATTTAAACTCACCGCTCAATACTTTGTCGCCGTTATACCGTAACAATTTTGCCAGACTTATGTTGAGAATTTGCAATTATATTGAACTACAGCCTTGCTACGACCGGCGAGATGCAGATGCTGTCGGAGTCTCGATGGTGTTTCACTCCGGTGCAGGTGGCGGATTTTCTTGTGCGGGGTTGATTTTCTTCCGATATCTTCGGATAATTTTTCTACGTCTTCACTGTGTGAAAGGTTTGACAAGACAGAGACGATTGTCTTCTTCTTCTCAACCAACAAGTCAGAGCTCTTCGCTTTTGGAGTGCGTTCGGGCTGTCGGTTTGGCATCAGGCCGGCATACATGCTTCAGTACGTCTCAGTGTAGCATTCTGCTATATGCATTCCGATTCCGCTACGACCATAACAGTAATTCGTGTTTTTATAAACTTAATCATTATGTTCTTTTGGTCGGCTGATGTTTTTTGCAGTTTTTCTTAAGCAACTCCAGCGAAAATGACTGAAAAAGGTCATTTCCAAAAGATAATTGCCTACTTTCTGGCACTTATTGAACTTTTTCGGTTGAGGTTATGGTGAAAATCGCACCAAACTAAGAGCATTGCTGCGATAAATTTTGGTATTGCACGAAACGTAGAAAGAGTAAGCATGTTTAGCGACAACAACATTGCTGCAGCCAATCAGAGCTCTGTCGCATGCGATAAATCGCGCTCGTGAACAAGCCCTAACATACACATATTATGGGTAAAAAAAACTGTTCATCTTACAGAGAAATAAAAATCAACAACTTAAGCCCTAGTAAATTTTATATTAGCCTATAAACATACGTGAAAATTTTATTGATCTACTCGAATAAAATCAAATTAAAAGCCTCTCTTTGGAATTTTTCAATTCATCTTTGAAAATGTGTGTTATGTCAAACGAATGTGTTAATAGTCAGGACTTTTTAATCATTTTTCTGATCACAATTAATACAAATCGATGAAATTTTCGTTCATTTTAAGAAATATGAATAATATTCTAGAAATTTTATATCTTGTCTAATTCACATTAGTCTAAAAAATTCGTATCTTTAAATATTACAGGAAACTATTGATGATTTTAAAAACTTATTAGGACCATGGAAATGCTTTTTTTGTGGTAATGTAAGCGAAAGCAGTAGCTTGTTACAAGTTAAGCTATTTGAACATGTGGACAAGTTTTCCGAAAAATACAAGTAAGAGTTATTTTAAATTATAGCTTCTTTTTTCTAATTACATTTATAGTCTTGATTACACAGCGACGGTAATTCTAAGCATGTTGGCTAGGCAATCCGTAATGTTAACTGAATCAGATATAAAGTTAGCGAGTTTGTACTTGATGGAAACATCTAAATCCAATGTGTCCGAAGATATATTTTGTAAATTCCTAATAGAATTAAAAGGACATCTGTCGATTGAAAAAGATTTTATGCCGTGTATACTAATTATAGATGAGGTAAGTAAAAAGTTTAAAGTTTCTTGCAATAATTTTAATATAATTCATTACATTTTGAATTATATGTTTGTTGTAATGTTTATATCCGACAAAATTTCCAAAAATTGTATGTCATCTGATTTTGGAAAGCTAACAGCTAAGTCCTCCCAGATTCATTGAAATATTTTAATCGAATATTTCAAAATTTCGGAATAAAAATGGATTCTCACATTCTACAAGAATGTTTTTTTTTTTATATTATTAAACCAATCTAAGGGGATACCCTATTATGCAAAGCACAGCAACAGCATAGCAGGAAGGAGATAGGGAAAGGATTATGGGTCATGAGGAAAGCGGCAGAGGTGCTAATGTATGTACTCTTGAACCTTCGCAGATTGCGAGCCCGAAGAAAAACAGTAGATGGTAAACTGTTCCACATTCGCACAGTTCGGGATAAGAAAACATCACGCAATTTTATTGTACGGCTGCAAGTATTTTGAAGGGTGAAAGAATGAACGCGGCTTGTTATGGTACTAGTGTTGATGAGATTCTTAAGACGTGAAGTCTTGTCTATCAGCGGAAGCTGATAGCTCACTCCATGGTAGCTATGCTGGCAGGCTGGCACGCTAGCACCTCGGGTAATTTGCAGAGCGTATGGAGTGGGTAAACCGAAAAGATATGCATTACCATGTGCCATGAACAACAAAACAACAAAAATTTTCGTGCCATTGAAGCGAAATGAGAACGATCTACACACACACACTCTGTTAGTCCTGAATGGTCTGTACATAATTTACCTTGAAAAAAATTGCTGAGAATCCGATGGTGATGATCTTCGAGTGCCCTTCCCCGCTGCCCATGGCATCCCGGACACTAGTAGAGAATACCCCTAACCTAATTGATCTGAGGAGTTGAGGAGCAGAGTAGTGAACCTCAGTCAACCATTATCCGAGGGAGGCTCCAGGAGAGTGAAGGAAGCAACAAAAGATTCAGCGCCGCATTACATTATAAAAAATTCTTTATTCACAATTCAACTGTAGACATATACCAAAACCACATTTGTTCTGTTTGCACTTGTCCGGTGGAATCACCACTTACTTAGGTGGCGCAATTACTTTAACGCAAGATAGCAACATCTACAAGTACATACTACGAGTATATGTTGGTAAAAGTTCGCTTATATCTAAAGTACATATATCTGTAAAATCCAGGATTCTATTATATTGAGGTACAAATTTTACGCTGCTGAGAATCTATATGGGCGGCTAGTACATATTCACATCTAGGTGGACATGGTACACCTGTTCTTAAGAGGAAGGAAAATTTAACAGAATGACCGCCTCCGAGGACGATCCGCCTTGATACTAAGTAATCAATTAAATAAATCTCCAGATAATATAAAAACTACATTTATACATGTATCTATAGCTTGTTATGGTCGTAGCGTATTGCATATAGTAATATGCTATACGGAGAATTACTGCAGCACGTATGCCGGTCGGCTGCCATACCGCCTAAACGAGGATATTGGAAAGGTCGTTATTCCATAATCTAATCATGCAATCTCGGTTGACAGATGTGGCATTCCCTATGGAGTCCGCAAGAGTGTCAATGAAGTAAGCGAAATCATGGGTACTGTCATGGGCAAAACTGTGGATGTCATTGAAAGTAAGAGAAAACATCATTAATGAAAATTAAGAAGAGAGACGATGAGATAACAGAGCCCAGGGTACACCGGCATTTATAAAATGATATTTATATATAACACCATCTAATGCAACACGATTTAGGTGACCAGATATAAAACTTTCAATCCATAACAGAACAGGAAGGGAGAGCAAGTGCTTTAAGTTTGGAAAAAAGGACAGGATGCCAGACTCTATCAAAGGCCCTCGATATATCTAAAGCAACGATTTTGGACTCACAAAAATTTTGGAAACTTCGATTCCAACGTTCCGTAAGAAATGTCAGCAAGTCTCCAGATGAGCGATCAGTATGTAAGGCATATTGGCGATCGTTGATGAGTTTATTGGTTTCTAGATACTTCATTAATTTTGAGTTAATGACAGATTCATCAAAAACCTTGGACAGAATCGAAGTGATTGCAATTGGTCGATAATTTGGGGGATCGCTACTCTCTCCTTTTTTAAGAATTAGTTGAACGTGGGCTAGTTTCCAAGCAGTTGGAAAATTACCTGTCGAATAAGACAAGTAGAATAGTTTGGGCAGAGGTTTAACCAAGGATGAGACGCAGCTATTAATTAACAGGGGCGAGAAACCATCAGGACCTGCGGCTTTGGAGACGTTGATCTCCTTAAGAACCTTGAATACATTCCTCGTTCAGATGTGTATCGGCTCTTGTACACATCCACACGGGGATGCAAAACAGGTGTCTGTGAAGTGGGCGGAGGACGAGAATTTGAAGTGAATCAAGCAGCAAAAATATTAGCCTTATCCAGGGAGTCAACAACCACTTCACCATTGTTAAGAAGTGAAGGTATACCGAAACTGGTGGTTTTGACGAGAGACCAGAAATCTTGCTACCTTAGCGGTCTGCCAAGCTTCTCTGCCTAACACTCTGATCAACAAGAAATTTTTCTCTTTGGATATTGGACTTGCAGGTGTTCCCTGCAGTCTAGTAAACTTGTTTTAGCTCTGGACATGAATGCAATTTATAGGCGTGAAAAACAGACTCTTTCGGTTTTATAGCTTGGTTGCACTTTCCCTTAAACCAAATGCGATTTTGCTGTTGTGGAGATTTGCTGTAGGAACACAGAATGTATTCACACATGCCAAGACTTAGTACTAATGTGCATTCATCAACATCCCTCGAAGCAAAACAGTCAAATTCCCTGAGGTACTGATAGAGACTTTCCCAATCAGCTTTTTTTATAGTGCCAGAGAAACTTGTATGTGGACAAGTAGGGTGGCACATATTTGAGGTGGTAAAATGAGCCGTGATTAAACAATGGACTGAATTACCGAGAGTGTAACTGACTGAGATGTAATTTTTGTCGGGATGAGATGGTAGAAATAAGTCCTCTAAATGAGCTATGTCTCCAGCTGCATCGGAAATTCCCATGGGTGCATTCTGTTATGGAACTATTTTTGAGTGATTTCTTTTTGGACGTGAAGTCCCAACTGTCAGCATGAGCTGACAGACCACCCTGTGGACAGCGTTGACTGCAGGGCGGCAGGCTAGCACACCTCGGCTATTGCGGGAGAGTTTTAGGGGTGGTTAACCAAAAACCTACCGCTACCACCTGCCATAATAAAAAAAAAATCATCGTGCCTGACATACAAAGCCGTATCACACTCCAGCCCTGAAGGGGCCTTGACACCACTTACCCTTACCTGTGTGAAGGCACAGATGGACTGTCTTCTTCTGCTTGCCCCATCCTCCCAACGACACTGAGGGCAGATTGTTTTCAGTGTCCCTTATAGGTCTGAAAAGAGAGAGAATAGCGGACCTAAGCGACCTTCACGTCGAGAGGGCTCCGGGAGAGTGAGAGGCGAAATGAAAGATTATCGCCTCATAACGTTATAAATGAAACTTTACTGGCTATAACTGAAGTTCACAAAACTCTATACGGAAATTATTTATGAATAATTAAAAGTACGTTTGTATCGCTTAATATGGCTTGATTGATCAGACTTATAGTACTCAAATACGAAAATGATTACCTGAACTATGAAAACAGTGACGAGTACTTGGTACTTATGTACATACATATGTATATTTTAATTAGTCAAAGTATCCAAAATGTATGAACATACATAGCTAACTGAATACTGACGCTAGAATCTAGTATGTACTATATTTTAATTAATCACACGTAAGTATCCAAAATGTGTGAATATACATAGCTAACTGAATACTGATAGATAGCTACAAGTACTTGACGCTATGATATAATGTGCATATTATTGATTGATCAAACTTAAGTATTCAAAAAAGAGAGATGAATGTATCGATACATCATTTTACATAAGTATTATGGGTTGGTCGAACTCAAGTACTAATGATATCTACTAATAGCTACCATGGTAATACGAAATTGCAAAATATACCTGGTGCTGGAAATGCTAGTTTCCGGGCACTACTTACTTATTAAAATCCTGCTCAAATTTAATAGACACATATATATCAAACTCCTGTTAAAATCTAATAGATATGTTAAGATACGTTGAGTTATACTAACTACTAAATATCAAAATCTAATAATTCATAATATAGGTAAATAGGCAGAACCTTTAGTAATATAAAAAAAATCTAACAAATGAAAAATATAGGTTACTTTCATTCTATTGAGCTTATTCTAAGATTAAACAAAGCACATGAAAATACCTCATACTCTTCTCTCTATGTAGAAAATTCAATAAACTCCAAAATGATACCAATTCCTCGATTCCGAAAAACAGATAGGCAAGGCTTTCAAAACAGAATCTAGGCAGCTTCAAGAAGGAACAATCCACAAGGGGTGCCAATCAGGTATACTCGTTCGCCCAATAAGTATTCGCAGTTTATACATTATTTCCTCGGGAGCCACGAAATGACGGCCATTGAAGACGTAGTGCTTTCTTCTTCAGCTCTTCTTATAGAAAGCGCTGATGTACAATTGGTTTGATTAAAAGCCACGAATATTGAATAGTGATGTCTCGCAAGGCGATGAGAGAAGTATTATGCACTTATATAACTTCTTAAAGGAATAGTAAATTCCGGTCACACGCTTCTGGTACTTAACTGCTAGGATGCCACAATGCTTGTCAACGAAATGCATTTATCACTGCAACTCACTCTTCTCGGCTGATTTTTAATAAAAAATGTGTGTGGGCGGAAGTTTAATAAAGCCAACTTTAGCTATTCTATTCATTGCTCTCGTTTCCGTCTTCATAAAAATTACCCTTCACTTTTAGTGATTTTTCTGTATTCTTTATAACCACAGATATGCTTCTTTTCTTTTCTCCCAGTCAGGCTTTTTCCGTCCTTTCTACGCAAAATTAAATCTCTAAATGCATCCATTATCAAATTGTCGACTAAAGGTAATAAATTCGAGTTTCTTGGACTCAAATTGTGTTCTTCTGATAAATGTGCTCTCTTTGGCGTGTACTGCCCTCCAAATTGTTTTGATTTAAACAATGCGGTGGAGTTCACTGATGCGGTGTCAAACACTCAGCTGCAATTTGGGGATGTTGTAATCTGCGGAGATATGAATGTTAACGCACTATGCTACAGTCCTGCAGTAAATAATTTTCTGTATCTTTTACAGACCTTACACTTGAAGTTAGTTAACAACTTGCCGACATATTTTAATTGTTCCTCGCCTTCTCAGCTAGATTATGTGCTTACTATCAACATTAATAAAATTCTCTTTCATACTCAAATTTCACCACCAAGCAACTTTGATCATGATTTTCTGTTTTTAACACACGAGATGAATGTGTCCGCTATTCCACTTTCAGTCTCCTTCACTTATCGGGATTTTAAAAACATCGATATGTAGGCACTTTCAGACGATTGCAACGGAATTTCTTGGAATCACCTATATGATGAGGAGTCCCTGGATGGTAAAGTTTCTATCTTAAACAACACCATTCTGCGTTTATATAATCAGTATGTACCTCTGAAAACTTGCAGTATTCGTGACAATAAATGTCCCTGGATTACAGATGAAATTCGTCACGCGATGGCTGAGCGTGATTTCTTGCTTAAGCGATTTAGAAGAACTCAAGACAGTGTAGTTCATGGTAGATATAAAAGAGTTCGCAATAAAGTTATTTCTCTGCTTCGATCATCTAAATGTGCCTATTTTGGGACCAAGTTAGATCCAAAACTTCCTGCGAAAAAGCTTTGGAATAATGTTCGTAGTCTCGGTATTCATGGGAAGGACCCACCAGTTGCAAATTTCAATCCTGATGACCTAAACAACTACTTTACTTCTAGCTATGTGGCTGCAACTACGCCTGTTTACAACTTTCAGGAATACTTCTTTCATGAGGGTTTCTCCTTTCATTGTGTGGAAGGCCCCGAGGTTCTTTCGACCTTGGATTCCATTAAGTCTAATTCTATTGGACCTGATGCTTTACCACCCAAGTTCGGAAAGCTACTAGCGATCTACATGCCATGTCCCTTAACGCATATTTATAATTTGTGTCTTACCACTTCGCAATTTCCCTCTCAATGGAAGCAAGCAATAGTTGTTCCCATTCCAAAGAAATCTCGTCCCTCCCTACCTAGTGATCTCCGCTCTATTAGTGTACTCAATTTTCTTGTTAAAACACTCGAAAAAATTATGTACACGCAAATAATGGAGTATGTGGGGGCAGGGAATATATTGTCAGGCTGGCAATCAGGATTTCGCCCAGGTCACAGTTGTAATCTGCTCTCTTAAAGGTCACATCTGATATTCATAAGGCTCTTGACAATGATCATTTGGCAGTGCTGGTTCTACTCAATTTCAGTAAGGCGTTTGATTCGGTGAGTCATGTCAAGTTAATCTGCAAACTTGGCACAAAATATGGCTTCTCCTCATCGGCCCTCTATATAAATGACCTCCCCTCTGTTGTGAATAGCGCTTCTGTGCATTTGTATGCCGATGACGTTCAGTTGTACCTTAGCAGACCCATAGGTCGAGGACTGTATTGCTCGAATCAATGATGACCTACAGCACGTCCACGAATGGACAATGGGTAATGAGCTTGCCATTAACCCAAACAAGTCTTACTGTCTGCCGGTATATAGAACCGTTTTCCCTATATCTGATTTGCCTTCAGTTCGGTTGAATAATTCCACGCTTGAATATGTTGAGTCAGTTAAGAATTTGGGCATTCAACTCAATTCGAAATTTAGTTGTTGCGACTACATCAGCGCTTTGATGGGGAAAATTTATGGCAGTCTTCGTCAACTTTCTAGACTCAATTTGTCAAAGAAGAGTTACTGTAGCTTTTAACGACGTCATCCGTTATATTTATAAACTTCCTCTATTCTATTTCCTCCAGTTGCCTCTCTGTGGATTTTCGCAGGAAATTGGCGTTGACTCTTATTCTACCCCATTTTAACTATGGGAGCCTTATTTTTAGCAGACTAGACTCAATTTGTCAAAGAAGAGTTACTGTAGCCTTTAACGACGTCATCCGTTATATTTATAAATTTCCTCGGAGCGCTCGTGTATCTGCTCTTACTACGTCCCTACTCGGTAGCTCTGTAGAGGCATATTTGACTCGTCGGAGGCTTATCTTCCTTCATAGGCTAATTTACACTAAATCGATCCGAAAGCCTACAGTTCTTGCACTCGAATAGAGGTCTTCAACTCCTTGTCCCGAGATGTACATCTAGGTACGGTGAGCGCTCTTACTTCGTCCAAGCTGCCCGAAAATGGAACACTGTAATTCAGCGCACAGGTTCCGGCCTGACCTTTGCCAAGCTAGTCAAAGATTACCTTAACTAGTTATTAGATAGTAGATTGGTATTTATTCTCAGATCTTAAAATTCTTGTTGAATTGTTTTAATTAATTCTTAATTTTATTTATTTATTTTTTTTCTCTTGTATTTTGTTTTTAATTTGTTGTATTTTTATTTATTTACTTATTTTTTTATTTATTTTTTTGTTCTTTTCTTTGCCCTTTATCTCTAAGTTCGTTTTTTCTTTTTCATCTTTGGATATCCTGTCTGTTTTTGTTTTTTTTTCTCTATTTATTCATTTATTTATTATTATATTTATTTTTATTATTATTTTATTTTTGCTTTACTTTAATGTTACTTATGTTGTTTTTTCCCCACCTAATTATACGTTATAAGATTTTGTAATCTTCTGTACAAGGCCGAATAAATGTATTGTATTGTATTGTTTCCTCCATGGTAGTCTATAGAGCGGGAAGCGATAGTACTCACCTAGACAAACAAAAAATGTTATGACAGGGAGGTGGGGGGGGGGGGGGGGGGGCGCTATAACAACCCTTTCGGAGTTACACGATGATTAAGAAAATATGCTAGTTTTTCACAACTTCTTCAGATGCAGTGTATCTGAAGAAGTACAGGGTATACGTTCACCGTCAAAAGCATACTCCTCTCCTTTCAGCAGTTATGGTGATCTAAATTTTCGGATTTTCTAACTTTTTTTTTAGTTTGTCATTTTTTTTACAAAAATGTGGTTAAGATAACTTTTTTTTTTATAAAAACTGTGGACTCTCCTCTTTAATTTGATTTATCACACCCCGTTAAAGAGTTATTAGCTCTTAAGCTATTCTCCATGATAATTTGTTCCCTTATTTACTGAAAACACGTCATTTAAAAAAAATATCGGCTAATTTCGGTATGACCTGAAAAGGTTATGAGCAAATAATTCCTTAACGGCTACAGTTAGCACATACGGTGTAATAGGTCTAATTAAAGAGGAGAATCCACCGTTTACAGTTTTTATAAAAAAATAAAACAATATGTTAACGACATTTTTGCAAAATAAAATAGAAGTCAAAGTAAAAAAAAAAAACGGTAAGAAAATCCGAAATTTATAGAATAGTTTAGACCAACATAACCTGAGAGGAGCGAAGTATGCACCTGGTTGAGCAGTCATTGGAAAGGCCATGAAGCTCTGCATACAATGTGCCTTTGACAGTGAGCGTACACCTTGTACTTTTTAATATACAGGGTATTTTGTGAGGGGCTAGCATATTTTCTTAATCACCCTGCAACTCCGAAACGGTTGATATGGCCCCCTGCCATACAATTTTTTTGGTTGGCTAAGTGAGTACTATCACCTCCCGCGCTATGGACCGACCACCATGGAGGAAAGACCCTGTATATCTAATATATTAAATCAATTTATTCATTTAGCAGCGGCCCAATCCATTCGCCCATTTAATCTTTTCTTCTATTTTTCCATCCATCAGAAAGAAATTCCACCCATAAATGCATTTAGATATTCGATTAATCCTTCCATATACAGACTATCTATTTTATCCGTGAAGAGATCCTATTCAACGCATTTCATGCTGAAACCCGTCTCAACAAATTTCTAAATCTAAAAAAAAGAAAAAATCATCCTACAAACGAAAATTTAAAATGAAAAAATCTTAGTTCAATTTCAACAAAGCTTTTTATATTCAATAATTGAATCGAATTATTCGAAATCAGAGCCCTAGTGGTATTGATGATAGTAGTCGATGCAATTGTGAAATGTTTGTTTATATATAAATAATTTGTTAATTTGAAGTTATTTCTTCATACAGGCTCTGGATCACATATTTTGGGAAATGTTAAATCCAGTACAAGAAATGTGTAGAATTAATTCGTTTTACATGTTAGAAAAATTATTTAGGAAATATAAGCATCGACTTCGGAATGGCTACATTCGAATTAATGTAACAACAGGAAATTGCATTATTGATCCAGGTATGACCGTTAATTTTTACCTTTTTAATTTTTTTCAATTTTATTTTCTGAAATCAACAGATAAAACACTATCACAAATGCAACAACGAATGAATGCCTTTTTTTCATATTGGGTTCCAGATTGGAAATGCTTAACCGCTGTCGCTCCAAGTACTGAACAATTAATGGAAAAACTCATTTCATCTGCTGATGTTTTCATGTAAGAAAAATTTTGCTTGAATTGCTTTGTGCAATCTTTCTTATTCAATCTATTCAACTTCCTGAAACCATTGTGGGGCATGGAACATGTTTGGTAAATTCATCTTTTTCTGGAAAAATACTATAATTGGACCTATAATTTTAGGTAGGCTCCGAGCAACCGAATAAAATATCAATGTCTTTCTAGTTAAGTATAGTGTGTAGAGTAATCTATTGCTAGCAGAATGACTCGACAATTAGTGCGAAGTGGTACTCGAACCCAGACCATATTTCTTGAAACCTTTTTCTTTTTCATAAAAAACTTCTACGGTAAATGGTCAAAGCCAAATTTTAGTTATAGTCTCAATTTAAGGGGTTTCGTAACCATTAGTTCAACTGATAATATTTATATTTCTTATACAAACTATGATACGATTTAAATCTATTTGAAATTTCGGCTTAAATGAAATCATTTCATTTCTAGCTTAAATCGAACATAATCTAGACTATTTTTTTTAAATATTTATTTATACGTTTAAGTAATTAGTTTTATTAGTTTATGCTAAGAAATCACCTCCTACTAATAATTCTTTAATCAAAAGTATTCTCTAACAAACCATAGATAATATTATTTGTAATGATGTCGACGAAAACTTTTCTAGTGTTCTTTCCAATCAGTCTTTTATCTCATCTGCATCATAGTTCTAAGGAACTAAAACTTCTTAAAATATTGAAAAATAAATATTGGAAAATTTCATTGAATGATAAAAACGCCCTATTTTATTATATCTCACCCGTAAATATATATGTATACGCAAATTTATTTAGTGAGTACGGCCAACAACTAAAGCGCCAATACAATAGGATATAAAAATTTTACCAGTACTGTTTCATAGGGTTTATTTAACATTTTTGCACGTTCTTTGAAATCATCTTCAGTTTCTTCAAATTTTCTACCTGATAAGCCCAGTACTAAGGTCCGCGCTAAACTAAGTTTTCATGGAAAATTTAGCGCGCTAATTTTATCCTGAATTTTAGCGAGACTAGTACTAAGGTAACACACTAAATTTTTCGTATTGTTCTTGAAAAAACAAGTGGCGCCACCAGTAAGTCTCCAAACAATTTAGCTTGGATTTATCCGCTCGGGCCGTTCTTTAGTGCGCTAAAAATTTTTTTTTTTTTTTTTCAGAATTCAAAGAAATGTCAACGACGAGAATATTATAAATAATGGAAATATTTTTTTTGTTATTTAGATAAGTATTTTATTGTAATTCCATTCTATTAGTATTATTATAAAATCAAAAATGGAACCCATTGATATACACCTATGAAAATGAGCAGACAGTTTTTTGTCTCCCCTGTAAAGTTAGTATTTTTACATATAGGAGGTTTTGCAGATTCAACGATGGTAGTGATTTATAATTCAAACCCATTCTTTTTGATTCTATCTGTATAATGAAACAATAAGTTTAAGTAGAATATTTCTATAAGCCTAAATTCGAGCTCTCAGCGGCACCCATCAATTGAGATATTCTGATAATAAAAGATTGCACATTTTATTGGGATGTTTAACGTGCGAGTGATGTTTCACTTGGTGGCTCGTAGCCAATCTAAAATCGTAGTTTAAATGAGTAATCTGCTGTCGGTAAATTGCCTCGAATATTTGTGGATACCAACGGTAGTAGAAGCATAGAATCATGAATCATTCTTATCCATTACACTACCGAAGCATTGAGAAGAAAAAGTGTATGCCATATTAATATTTCTTTATTCATTTAGTGCTTTGTATAATGTAACTATAGTTTTGTACATTCTAATTTTAGATACTGCGGTCATGGATCAGGATTACAATATATTAACGGTAATAAAATTATGAAGTTTAATACAGAATCTATAATCTTTTTGCTGGGCTGTGATTCGGTGAAACTCAAATCTCAAGGCCTACATAGTGAGATGGTTGGTTCGCATATCTATTATCATGCAGCGTTAAGGTGAGAATGAATTACATATTAAAATTAAGGTAGAATGAAAAATTTTGCAGTTGCGTGGTCAAATAATAAGTAAATTTAGCATATTGACATTTTTAGTATTTAACGTTATCATATAAGTAATGTTTTTTAGAAATCTATATATGCATACCAAAAAGAATAGGCTATAAGGTAGAAAAACTTACGCATTTTTCTTCATATAGTAACCGCGTGGATGTATTGGTTTTAATCATTGAAGTAGTAAACTACGATATTTTCAGAGCGGACACATAATTTAGTGGTTGAATCGTTATTAAGTTTAAGTATTTAAGAAATTCTATAGAAGAGATCCAATTATATCGCAAATTTTTTAAATCTATAATATTATAAATTTTTTTACAAGTTGTTAAATTTTTAAGAATTTTCCTAGTGCCCCATTTATTTTCTGATAATATTTCTTGAATTGCCTTTGTATGGCTAACATAATTTAAGTGCAAATAAACAAACAATCACAATGAAACGAAGCAGAAATGCCGAACTGACACAAAATAAGTGCAAAGCCGTCTTGTCATTCATTAAAAGAAACAGCCAAAAAGAACTAAGAATACCAATAAATAAGAAAGTACTGAATTAAAAAGCACGTGAAGACAATCTCATCTCAGGAGTTATTGTTATCTAAATTAAAAATTTCGGATTTTCTTACCTTTTTTTTTACTTTAACCTCTATTTTTTTAAAAGGTCATTAACATAACTTCTTTTTATAAAAACTGTAAAACGTATACTCTGCTCTTTAATTTGACCTATTAAACCCTATGTGATATCTGCACTTGTTAAGAGTTATTAGCTCACAACCTATTCTGGTCATACCGAAATTAGCTGATATTTTATTAAAATGACGTGTTTTCAGTCAGTAATACCGTGCACACACAACGAGTATAGGTACCATAGTTCGGATGCCATTGTATTCGCTGTGCCATGCTAGGTGACACATCGCATTATAGTTTCATTTGACAGCTTTTAAAACTTAGTAAGTTTTGCTTTTCAAGAAATTGTCGGAAATATTTTTAGTGTCAACTTGGCGCATGTCATAAACTATAGAATTTCCCCGAATAGGCTTACTTGAACAAGAAGTCATAAGCTAGATAAATTTGTCACTACTTGTAAGCGGCGCTGAAATCATTAAAAAGCTCCGTACAGCATGGAAAAAACTCAAGTATTTATACTAGCCTCGTATCAGTTTGCTCAGCTTATATTATGCTGTTACGGAAGTATGCAGAGTGATTGACATCGGACGTGAAGTCCAGACTGCCAGCATGAGCTGACAGATCACTCGGTGGACAGCGTTGACTGCAGGGCGGCACGCTAGCTTGCCTCGGCTATTGGCGGAGAGTGTGGGGAGGTTCCACAGATACCTGCCGCTGTGCCACCAGCCATATCCAAAAAAAAATCGTGCCTGATACAACACAAAGGCCGTCGCACACGCCCAGTCCGGAAGGGACCTTTACACTACTTACCAGACCACTTACTTAATTGGAAGCGCAGATGTTCTGCTTCCATTGCCGTTGCCCCAACCACCCTGCGATACTGTGGGCGAGGTGATACAGTATCCCTTAGATGAATACCTGAAATTCTAGTGGAGGAGTGAACCTTTATTCAACCTTCGCATCCGAGAGGGGACTCCGGGAGAGTGAGGGAAACGAAAACTCTAATGCTCCATTACGTTATAAATGATTCAGTATATTTAAAGCATGACGGTGAAATATTCAACAAATGGTTTCCATCTGAATGGATATCTTTCGACGTATTGTTAGGTTGCAGATGTCATTATTAAAGTATTGTTAGGCACTATATACTTCTTGTCAAGATTTTCTGTCTTTTGTAAAATCAATGCGTTCCTTAGATTTACTATATTGCTTATCGATATGTTACTAGAATCTTACGTCCTCAATAAACACCTAAATATAATAATTCAAAATCTATAAGCTTATCAAAAAATTTAGATAACTGAAATGTGCTCTTCAGGTACATGTAAGCTTATCGCCATGCTACGGAAAATTATTCATTTATTAATAAACCGATAAGCTATAATGATTCAAGCTGCATGAGTTTCTAAAAAAATTCCTATATAAATTCAATTAATTATGTACTTAGATAAATTATACCTGCTCGGAGGCCACTAACATCACTAGTTAATGGGCAAGTCTATGAATACAAGCATTGTATGCTTAAAAAAACTTTTAGATACATTCAACTTTATCTTTAAGGTGAATTTTAACTTCTTATTAAGCTACTGAAATCATTAATTTGCGTAAATGTAAATATGGCAATTCAACCATTAACTATAAAATCTTGCTACCAGGTACTAACTTGTCACTAATATGCATTAACCTTAATCTGTACAAACAAACTAAAATACCTTTCTTTCAATACTAGTACTTAACGACTTACATGACTTGATGGGTGCTGGTCCACCGCAGAGGCGCCTCCGGGGATGTCCCTTTTTCCCGTTTGAACATTCCCAAAAAAGTTATCGAATAAAAAAAAGTTTTTAATTTAGCCTATCCAACCTAATTTAATATCATGACTTTCCTTTTACAATTCCTAACTGGATCACTCGCTAATCTGGCTGCTGGACGTACTATTTATTATATCCTGGACTTTCGTTAGTTGGTTGCTTTTTCTCTCTTTCCTTGAAGGTTTTCCATTTCTTATGGCGTAAGGGGTGCTTGGATGTCAAGTAACGCAATCATTTTCGCATTCGACTTACTTGGGCGTTCGGGCGTTGGTCTTGGTTTATATCCGACCTGGATTGCTGGTTAAGTGGACCCTTTTTGGGTTCCTTTTACACACATGTGGGGAGATCCATTACCTCACTCACCGCAATTAGCGATTATGATGTCTGAGGTGAAACGGAGTAGGATTACAAGATGGTCCCTTGACGATGAACTTAGTCCTTCCTTTTCCTGGATGATAAAAATCTTCAACGGATCTGAAAGTGACTACCCCTCGTCTTATTTAATGAGGACTCGATTTCGAAGGAAAGGTTCTCCCTTTCTCCCATAAAATTGTCTCGACCGACAAGTAGTAGTCTTGGTTTTTTAGCTCCTTATACTGTGGGCTTTCAATCTATATATTTATTTCGCCGCGGTACTCAAGGATTAACCGGATGATTTTAAATTCTTTAGCAAACTCTTTTTTTTGTCTCAACTGCTGTCTGCTCGTTGCAAAGAATCAAAACCTTCTTTTCTCTTCTTCTTCTTTTTTTTCCTTCCGTCTTCCCGGGCACTCGTCCCAGTCAGACTTGAGACTTATGGTCGAGTCTCGTCGACAACACATTCGCCGTATGGCCCACGCTGTGTGCTGCTGCTAGCCGTCGGGTAGCATACTGCTGCCTGCAGTACGCTACGACCATAATAGGGCAGGGTAGTCTAGACCACCTGTGGTCCAGACGACTCTGGAAAATGGTCGACTGAGCTAGCCGGTCTTATCGCTGCGGGCGCCCAATGTGTGACTCGATCCACGACCCATGAAAGCATTTCTTATCACTTAAGCCAGTCGGATACGACGGGTTGTCCACGACAGTTTGATATGCTCGAGAGGTGACGAATCGAAGGCACATCCCTGAAGTTCCGCTAGTCTTTGATCAGCCCTCGACCTCATTCTCGGTGTCGGAAGCCAGAGGTGCACTGACAAGTTGGTAACCCAAAAAAACCAGCCGGTCAGTTCCCCTTTCCCTTCCTTCACCGAGATACCGACAGAACTCCGCGGTCAGTAACCTAACCAACCGATCCGCAGCCCTGACATCTCACTCTAATCTCCGACCGACGCTTGTTCAAGGGTGTGTCTTCATGGCCGATTTTCTTCCTTAAATTCATAACGACCGTATACAACGTTGAATTCCAACAAGAATATCACCCACCATTGACGAGACAATAGGAGGGCTTTGCGATATCTTATAGTTTACCAGTTAAGCTGGCTGGCTGCTTTCTAAAGGCTACCAGGATCTAGACTTGGTTCTCTCATGGCCGACTGTTGCCGATTAAAGAAATGTTGAAGAAGGAGAGGAAAGAAGATCCTCCTAATGAGGCCGATCCAAAAGGGATTAGAAAGAATTTATCTGCTCATAAGGGGTAGAGGTGGGTTGACGATGTTGAATTCCAACAGGTATATCATTCACCATTGCCGAGGCAATAGGAGGGCTTCGCGGTATGCTATAGTTTACCAGTTAAGCTGGCTGGATGCCTTCTTAGGGGTACCAGGATCAAGATCTACAGCAGGTAAGTATAACAGATATTCCAGTAAAATTTGTCTCGATCAGGGCTTGATGTCCTTTGCGTGATAGACACCCAACCAAAGTTTTTCCCTGCAGGTCCTCAAGCTCGTAGAGAGAGTTTCCTTTTCTTGCTTTAATTCGGCACTTTACAAATTTACGTCATAGTTTAGCACTAGTCTGCTTCTGGAAATTGCTTTGGGCAAAAATCCGTCTAAATACTTCTTGACCCACTTTGAAATTAACAGGCTTCGCTCTGAGATTATAAGCCTTTGAACCCTGTTTAAATGCGTAGTTTAAGTTCTCCTGCACTCTCGCACGGATCCATCTCAGTTTGTCTTCAGGATCTACTCTCAGAGGCTCATTCAGCGTTCCGCGGCTTCTAAGGATGGAATAGGAGCTCGCATGATCAATCGTCTGTTGACCGAAGAGTGTTCGGTAGGGAGCGAAGCCAGTTGCTTGGTGGAAAGAGCTCCTAAGGGAGCTAGCTAGCTTAACTTCTCATCCCACTTGGTATGTTCCTTCCGGATGTATGCCCTAATCCCTGACAATAGAGACCTGTTCACTCGCTGAGGCGTTTGCTTGCGGCGAGTACTTATCCAGTAGTCTGGCGAACTGAGTTGAGCAAAACTGGACTGCATTGTCAGAGACTATCGTTTCCGGAACTCCGAACACATGAAATATTTCCGTCTCGATGAACTGACACACGTTGAGAGTAGATGCCTTTCTCATAGGTTTGAGAATCGGGAACTTAGAAAAGTGGTCAAGAATTATCAATATGCAGACATTTCCTTTCACTGACCGGGGATATGGAGCTAGAAAGTCGATGTATAGCTTTTGCCATGGTCTTTCTGTCACAGACCGGACTCCCATAGGTGGTCTAAGAATAGTATTGGAAGCCTTGGTTTCTTTAAACACGTCACAGGCGCCTACGTAGTTTCTGACATCAACTGTCATTCGTGGCCAGTACAAGTGTCTCCTTAATCGTTCCAGTGTTTTCCCTATACATCCGTGAGAGCTAGTGGCGGATCATGCGCTCTTGCAATAACGTCGGAAACAAGCCCTCGTGGAAAGCTTCCAAGCTTCTTCTTCCTGAATCGGATTTCCTGTTCTCGGAACAGTCCGAATATAAACGAAGTCATCCCTGACGCTAAGATCTGGCAGTTTGCCAGAAGCTGATTTAACTTTATGCCTCAGCTCCTCATATTCCAACGAATTGAAATATTTAGAACTAAGGTCAACTTCCGGGCCAGGATCTTCAGGTGTTGTTAAGCTGTCACAATGAATCCGTGACAGCGCATCAGGAACGACATTCAGTCTTCCTTTTTGGTGCTCAATGGTGAGGTCGAAACCTTTAAGCTTCAAACTCCACCGACCAAGCCTACCGCTGAGGTCCTTTTGAGACATCAGCCATTTCAAGATCTTAAACGGCATAAGTTCTATGAAGGGCCGGAGGTTCTGTACACTTAAGATTGCTGCTAAGCATTCCTGCTCTGTGACTGTATAATTTCTTTGTGCTGAGTTCAACTTTCTCGAAACGTAGGCTATTGGCTTCTCGTGGCCATCGTCATCTAGTTGTAGCAGCACTCCACCAATACCTTGTGGGCTCGCATTACACTGGATAACGAACGGTTTGGTGAAATCTGGACTCACTAACAACGGAGCCGAGGTAAGTTTCTGTTTTAGCAATTTCAGAGACGTCTGGGCTTCAGGTGTCCATTGGAACTGATTAGGATTCTTCAAAGTGTCAGTTATGGAGGCAGTTAAATCAGCGTACTTTGGAATGAATCGACGATACCATCCCGCCATACCTAGTAGGCGTCGGGCTTGCCGAACAGTTTTAGGTGACGGATAGTCAACTATGCCTGAAATCTTATCGGGATCAGTTCTTATTCCTCCTTTTTCGACAATAAAACCCAAGTACTTTGTCGCGGTAATACAGAACTTACTCTTCTCTACGTTGATAGTGAGGCCAGCTTTCCCCAAACAATCCGCTACACGGGGATAGTAGAATGAAATGAGAGTCAAAGTCTGCTGACAGTACCAATAAATCGTCCAAGTAGACGAGAACATTCTCACGAAGTTCGAAAGGAATGACCTTATCCATGAGACGACACATAGTTTGTGGAGCATTGCAGAGGCCGAATGGGATGTCATAGTACTGATAGAGAGGATGACCAGGTACTGTAAACGCGGTCTTCTCTCTGGACTCAGTGTCTAGTGGGATCTCCCAAAAGGCGTCTTTGAAGTCCAGGCTTGTGATGTAGTTTGCCGGAGGAAGTCGATTCAGAAGTGCGTCTATCTGCGGCAGCGGATAGGCGTCCTTCTTAGTAACGGAGTTGACCTTCCTGGTGTCAAAACAAAGCCGAACCTTCCCAGGCTTCCTCACTAGAACAACTGGAGAGCTGGCTCTCTTCTATCACACCCAATGATAGCATGCGTTCTAATTCAGCATCCATCAAACTTTGCACGGCCGGTGAAATCGGATAAAACCTTTGTTTTATCGGAGTCGCGTCATTCGTTTTTAATAAGCCCAACGAGGCGAAGGAAGGAAAAAGCTGCTTCGTGGCTACTAGACGTTGATTTTCCTGAACCGAAGGAACATGGCAGCCAATAGGCATGGCATCACTTCGGCAACTATATCCAGAACATCTGAAGCCAACCCAAATAGACGCCAGAAGTCTATTCCCCGGTAAAGTGCTTGTGTGAGCCCAGGAACCACGTAAAACGCACATTGTGGGTCTTATCACATAAACTGATGTCCAAGTCCACACTACCATGAACATCCGTCATGGCGCCGTTAGCTACCTGCACTCTAGTGTGATGCCTCTTGCATTTGACATCTGCGTTCGCTAGTCTCTTTAGAACTCCCTGGCCAAGGACGCTTACAGTAGCACCACTATCAAGCAACCCAGTCACAGTTTGCCCAAGCAACTTAACTTCGGCGTATGATCGAATGAATGTCCTCTGGCAATGACACTGAAATGTGGGCCAGTTTCTTTCGTTCAGTTCTGATTCGTCGACAATATTCGCCCCAACGAACAGTGGATCGTTTCTTTTTCTTGTTCGGGTCCACATCCGGATTTATAATTCCTACCAGTTCAACCACTGAAGAGAAAATACGGTCTCTTGCTCTATTGTAATTTTGTAAACGCGTATGATACAGCGTCAAAGGATATAAAACAAGCTCACGCCCACTCGTCATAACAGAGCTTGGTGGCCGTTTTAAAATCGAAATAGCAGGAGACTGCGCCCTCTGTTCAGCAACGTCACCGGGAGAAACTACTAATGGCTTCAAAAGAACGTCAAAAATTAAAGACTCTTCTGAAGAAGTGTCTATCAAAAGTGTCGTGGGTTCCCTGTTGATGGAAACGGGAGCTTGAAAATCTTCAGAGAAATAAATTAGGTACTCTGATTCCATTAAAGAACTATCAGGTGGATCGTGGATGTCACCAGAGTCACTGAATGATATCAACGGACAATTCAATGATTCGTTGTTGAGGTCTGCTAATGAAGCGGACCTTCTTCCCTGTTCAAGGCTTGAACTGGAGTAGTCACAGCTGTTGCTATTCGAGACGTTGAAACTGGTCGAGAAAAGGTGTTGGGACTCCCGGCCCGTCTATCGTTTTTCGCCAAGCAGTGTCTACAGTTTGACTTGAAGACATTTTTGCGTCCGCATCCATAGCAGAACACTTGTTGTCTTTCTTGCAGACAGTCCTGATAACAGTGGCCTTGCTGATCTCAATTCCAACACATTGCTTCTGGTCTATTCATGACAGCCGATAAGTCTATGATATTATTGTCGTTTCCGAGTGAAAAGGGTACATCAGGATAGACATTCCGTGCATCCTCAACCTCACTCACTCGATGATGTCGGTAAGGGTTCAGGCTACTAGCAGTTGCAATTCGCAATTGCGTAGCTTGAATTTTCGTAACGAGTGATCTGAACTGTCAAATGGTATTAGTAGGATGTATGCAGATCTTGTTTTGAATTTCTGGCAACAAGTTAGACTTGACTATCTCCAGGAATTCACTATCTGGCATCGAAGTCTGCAGCTGGTCACGCAACTGTACAAGATGTTGTTGATACGTTGCAAAGGACTTCCCAGTTTTCTGTTTACGGGACAATAATTGTACTCGCACCTTCAAATCATCCTTGGGAACTCCCCATTCAGATAGAAGATCGGTCTTTATATACTCCCACGTTGGTGTAGAGTTCTGTCGGAGCAATGACCAGTACCATTCCATGGCTGGGCCTGCGAGCAGCGTGCTCAGAGATTGAGATTAAAATTTCCTTTGAGAGCCGAGTAGGTGAGTGCTTCCACTCGGAAGACAAATTCATCTGCCGAAATTTTGGAACTATCTCCGCTATACGAGATATTCCATCTGCGTATAGGGCTACCTGCTCGTCGCGACCATGAATTTCGTGAAGGTCTATCGTTCTGATATGCCTGTGCGTGAGAAATGTTATGATTAGGCATCGATTCTTGTGAGCTGCCTGGTCTTTGTTGTACTCTAGGCGCACCGATGGGTGGTGGTGGTCGAGAAGTATCCACGTGATTAGGCACGACAGGAACTTGTCGAGTAAAATTATTAAAGAGTTCGTCTCGCAAAATGTTCATAGTCTGTGTGTTTCCCTCTCGGATAAGGTCTTGCATCTGAATTCTAAGTCCAGCTATTAATGCTTCCGAAGCTACCAGTCCTTGACCATTGGTAGTAGGTGTTGGACTATTAATTCTAGAACTCGGATGTGAACAAGTCCTTGACTGTAGATTGCGTACATTTGGGAATAAAGATCCCCATGTGGCATCGTTAGTGGTGGTAAATCGGAGACTGATACGGGTAGTCGAAGCTCTTGAGTTTCAGGCTTCGTAACAGTCTTTTTCGGAACAGCACCTGTATAAGCTGTGAAGTCATATTGGGTGAGACGACATATGCAGTTCGGACAGTTGGATTGTTCCCCTATCCACGCACGCAGACATGCCTTGTGGAGCACATGCCCACAGACAGCCTCGACTGGCTTCCTTCTTTCGGACCAGTCCCCCTTTTGACAGATAGTGCATTGTTCGGGCAACTGTGTTGGAATGTCTGTCACCGGAGGTGGTGCTCTCACGGTAGCCATGCCGTTAAATTCCAAATTCAATATAACCAAAAAATATGTTACTCTAGCTCGCCAGAGCTCAAGCCGTATAGTATCAGCACTTATACCAATCGACTAGTCCGGGAAAGACAAGCAAAGGTATGATTATTCGAAGTCTAAATCGTTAAATATTATTTCAGGATATTTTCATTAACTGAAGGCCGATGCTAAAATTCAAGGTCGTCGGTCAACTTCAGTGTCGGGTATATTACTTCCGTAGCAAATTTTGAAAAATAATTATGAACTAATTGGAAATGTAGTCCGTTGACTAAGATCTACGCTCAAAGTTATCCAAAGCACCTTCAAGGAATTTAAAAAAAAATTATAAGCAAAACTCCAGATATACAATAAAATCATGAAATATTCTCCCCCCCCCCCCCCCCTCTCCAAAAGCTTACTCTCAAAAATTCAGGTCAGGAAATATACAGTAAAGGTAAGTAGTGTGGATGTGTGCATGAAAAAATTGCGTTCTTACCGAAATCTGGGAATCTGGGTTGGAGACGCTAGAGACTGAAAATGCTACTAGAGATTCTGCAACCAGGCAGTTAGCAGTATGCCAACTCCTGATTACTGAAGGTCTCCAGCATCACCTTCATCCTCTAACAACTCTTTCCTTCCTCTTCGTTTGATTGCAATATCTAGCTAACCTTCCAGTTGGGCAAAATCATAAACCTGGTCAACTAGTTAGCTATAAGCCAAAAAGTCATCTCACAGACTCATGACTCTGTCCAGCCTGTTGGCCAACAAAGACACGCCTCCGTGCGAGCACGAACAAAAAATGTTGGGAGGCCACCTACTATTTCCATAGCAGAAGGCCAGCGGGAAAGATCAATTCAAAAATTCCAAAAAAATTTAAAAAAAACTCGACAATTGTTCCAACTTGAGGCTTGACCGAATCTTAATTCAAAAACTCGCGAAAACTTTACCAAAATATCGAAATTTTACTTTACTCAAATTAATTCAGATAAAACCAGTCAGACTCCGGTCCGCAAGTAACCTCCACTGGATATGAGGCTTGAGGTCAGTCAATTAGCAAAGTGCCAAATGACCATCTCACAACAAGTCTCAGTCCCCAGCAAAAGTCACAATTAGACTACCGAAGTCCAACTGAGGTGGCCCCACGTTGGGCGCCATTTTTGTTATGGAAGTATGCGGAGTGATTGACATCGGACGTGAAGTCCAGACTGCCAGCATGAGCTGACAGATCACTCGGTGGACAGCGTTGACTGCAGGGCGGCACGGTAGCTCGCCTCGGCTATTAGCGGAGAGTGTGGGGAGGTTCCACGAAAACCTGAAGCTGTGCCACCATACATATACGTTATAAATGATTCAGTATATTTAAATTATAACGGTTTCTATCTGAATGGATATCTTTCGGCGTATCGTTAGGTTGCAGAAGTCATTATTAAAGTATTGTTAGGCACTATTTACTTCCTGCGAAGATTTTCTCTCTTTTGTAAATTCAATTAGTTCCTTAGATTTACTATATTGCTTATCGATATGTTACTAGAATCTTACGTCCTCAATAAACACCTAAATATAATAATTCAAAAGCTATAAGCTTGTCAAAAAATTTAGATAACTAAAATCCTACCGGCTGCGCCAAATTGTCGTGCACTCCTCTAGCAATAATAAAACTCACGAATCAATAAAACACACGAATTGCATTTAAGACTATACTTTATTAACCCGAACTGACCTATCTACTAAGCTACCTGGCGCTTAGGTAACCTGAACCGACTCTAAACAAGATAAGACTGTACACTTTACGGCACTCGCCAGACCAGTCATTGATCTGTTATGCACCAATATTCGGAAGTAAACTTTACTAACAACGCGGATGTAAACAAACGACAACAACCTTGCCGTTTGTTCTACCGGTTGCAGCACCTGAGTCGCTCAGTAGTAAACAATCGCTTTACATAATAATTACCATGCGATTACGACAATACGCCGATTGCTTCACTCAACGCTCATCGCCATCAGCTGTTGGGCTAATCAGCAAAATAACCAACGGCTGCAGAACAATTCCATGCGAGATAACTGTTTAGCAATCGCTAATTATTCTGCCAGAATGTGCCCTTGGCTGTTGATAGAATCTTCCATATATTGGGCCATAGCATGCTCTTCAGGTACATGAAAGCTTATCGCCATGCTACGGAAAATTATTCATTTATTAATAAACCGATAAGCTATAATGATTCAAGCTGCATGAGCTTCTAGAAAAATTCCTATATCAATTCAATTAATTATGTACTTAGATAAATTATACCTGCTCGGAGGCCACTAACATCACTAGTTAATGGGCAAGTCTATGAATACAAGCAGTATATGCTTAAAAAAAACTTTTAGATACATTCAACTTTATCTTTAAGGTGAATTTTAACTTCTTATTAAGCTACTGAAATCATTAATTTGCGTAAATGTAAATATGGCAATTCAACCATTAACTATAAAATCTTGCTACCAGGTACTAACTTGTCACTAATATGCATTAACCTTAATCTGTACAAACAAACTAAAATACCTTTTTTTCAATACTAGTACTTAACGACTTACATGACTTGATGGGTGCTGGTCCACCGCAGAGGCGCCTCCGGGGATGTCCCTTTTTCCCGTTTGAACATTCCTAAAAAAGTTATCGAATAAAAAAAAGTTTTTAATTTAGCCTATCCAACCTAATTTAATATCATGACTTTCCTTTTACAATTCCTAACTGGATCACTCGCTAATCTGGCTGCTGGACGTATCTATTTATTATATCCTGGACTTTCGTTAGTTGGTTGGGTTTTCTCTCCTTCCTTGAAGGTTTTCCATTTCTTATGGCGTAAGGGGTGCTTGGATGTCAAGTTAGAACTAAATTTTAAAATCTCTTGAAAAGTTTCATTTGTAATAAACAAAAATGTAATCATGTAATCATGATTACGGTTACATTTGCCTAAGATTACTTGATGTAATCATGATTAATGATTGATGGGTAATCATGATTATTAATCTGATTACAAATGTAGTTGATTACGCCCAACGCTTCCATGAACACACCAACAAGCTCTCCTGTTGTTAATCGCCCGACGTACGTATTCTTCCCTCTCTGATTCAATTTGAGGGTACACAAATGGCTTGAGAATTGGAGAGGATTACGTAGCCACGTTTCGTCTATCGTGTAACATCACAAAAATCTTCACGCATCGCCGTGTACGTAGTTCTCACTGCAGAAGTGATGGGTTTTCCCTTTTTTTATTTTGCGTCAATTTTATTCTATATCGGAATTTTCGTTCGCCCCAAATTACCAAATTGATTAAATGAATACTATGAAGGAAAAATACCGGCCTTGTTAACTCCTTACAAATAACAGGATCCTCATGGGTCACCTTCCCTGCCTTTTTCTTGTACTGCGACTTTTCACTCCGGACTTTGTTATATCACCACAACTTTTCTTTTGATTTCTTGTATTTTTTCTCTTTTTTTCTTCTTTAAAAGTCACTTCCCACAAAAAATTTGTCAAAACCACACTTCCTCAGACAGACCGCTCGCAGGCAAAATCTTCTTCTTTTCTTTTTTCCACAGTCCTCTTTCGACTCTCGATTTGGGTGCGTTCGGTACGTTTCGATCTCCATCCATACAGCAGACTGTTCGCGCCCACTTCATGCTGCTACGGGTCGCTTAGACGTGTATTTAGCTCAGTGTAGCATAGTGCTATATACACTACGCTACGACCATAACAGCTGCTGCTAGCCGTCGGGTAGCATACTGCTGCCTGCAGTACGCTACGACCATAACATATTCAACGACACACGTGTACTATCTTTACTAACTGTGTGTCAAAGGTATTAGGGAACAAATCATCTTTGAGATTATGTTATGTTATTATGTTAATGACATTTTTTGCAAAAAATAGAGGTCAAAGTAAAAAAAGGTAAGAAAATCCGAAGTTTTTAGTTTAGACTACAATAACTCCTGAGATGAGAGATGTACCGGGCTGGTTGACCAGTTGTTGGAAATGGCATGAAGTTTACATACAACGAGCTCTTAACTATGACTTTACGCACTGTAGTTTTTCAGAAGGGTGTTTTGTGAAAAACTCTTTTTCTTAATCACCCTGTACCCCCGGTTCTGATGGCAGTTGCCGCTCTATGCTCTATTCCGAAAAGGGGATTTATAATAGATATATAGGTGAACTTCAGTACCTTTTATCGTTTTATTGTTCTGATATTAATACTTGATCATAAGTTGTTTCATCCCTCGTCAAGATCGTCGACATTATGTTTTTCTAGAAAAAACTTTATAGGCTACAGTCTATGTTTCATCTTACCATTGATAGGCGAATACAGTGTGCTTTCCCATAGTAAACCACCACATTCATTATACAAGGAAATAAGATAATACATATGTTATTATAAGCACGATATGTTCGAGGGCAATATAACTAAGGAAGTAAATGTCATGTATAATGATAACAAGTATTATTGCTTTTTAAAAAAAAACCTTGTATACAACCATTTTATATTAACTATTATTAATCCCCAATCTGATGCAAAAGCCTGATTTTACAAGAAAAGGCACGCGAATAAAATCCTGAATATTTAAAATTATTATTTTTAGACTTCTAGACCCAACCAATTTTTAAAAGATACATATATAATTTCAGTCCTGCAGTTATTGGATGTTCGGTACTTGCACTCGATTTTCAATTAGATACCCTATCTACAAATATACTGAGTACTTGGATACCATCAAAAAAAGCAATTCATTGGAGCAAAATTGACAAGGTCTCATGGAAAAAAGGAGAAACAATCAGAAGTATTTTCTTTAAAATAATATCACTATAAAAGTAGGTTTTATCTTTATATTGGTTTAGTTATGGAAAGTGATTGTAAAAGCCAGCCAACATATGAACCTAGACTTTCATTAATTCTTGCAAATATAAGAGCAGATGAATCACAAACAGCTATCAACAGAATTACACTTTTTTATAGAGGATTGCCTGTATGGAACCTATGTGCTGCTGCAGAATAATTTATTTTAAAATGATTTCAAAAAATTATCCAAAGCAGGATTTTTGCGAAATTATATTATTTATTAAGTTAATGAAATAATTTTTTTTAAATATTTAAAATTTGTTCTATAAGTAAATAAAATTTTCCAGAATTAATTTGTTAAACCCAAACACGGACATTTTGATCCCAGCTGCAGGAAGCTAGGGCCATCCCATTTGGTGTAAGAGCAATTGACGTAATGCGATTCTCATGACCAGCCAACATCCCTGAATTGAATATAAAAATAATATTTATTTTTTATGCAGAAAACCACAGGAGCATACCATTATGACAGACTTTCATAGTATCCCAAGCATGTATGTTGTTGTCTACTGAACCGGCAATAAGGTAACGACCACTTGTAGAGAGCGCTGAAATTATATTTTCAATGTTCTATTTGTTTAAATTTCATATGTCTATGTTGAGCTAACCACAAGAAGTGAAACCCGTATTCTTATTGGGGGGTTCATAGAGTGCTATTTGTTGATCTGATCTTAGATCATACAATCTAGCTGTTTTGTCTTCTGATGCTGTAGCAAAAGCTTGACCGGACGGATGAAACTGCAATATAAATTAGTTTACTTGTTAAATTTATCGTATAAATTGTACTGAACTGAAAAGTAGTCAAAAAATATGAAATGAATAACACATTTCTTGATAAGATCTATATGCATAACAATAATATCTTTCTTCTAGAAGCTACGGGGTTTGTCTTGTTTCTTTAGAATAGTATGGGTTACGACTGAATATTTGGTTTTTTTTTTTTGTTTCATCTTAATTTGTTTTCAATGTGAGCAACAGATTTTATTAATTGCTCTATTAAATTATGCCTTTGCTCATTGCCTAATGTCAACTGAAATTCTGATGAAATTCTGTATTTTCGTTTTAAAATCATCACCCGATCTCTATTTCTATATCGTAAGTTTTTAGAATGAGTTCACATGTTTAACATTAGTTCATGAAATAAGAGGATTTTTGGAAATATTAAAATTGAAAATTGAAAACAATGGTCTAAAAATTAAACATAGGGCAGCAGACATGGCATTCCATTGATAAGCAGGGAAAAATTACGATATGCGTATACATATATTAAATAAAATAGAAACCAACGACTTTCTTTATTATGATTTTTTCCACATTGAGATCCCCATTGATCGAAGTTAAATTTGTTTCATTTGTGATTCCTGTCTTTTTTCACGATATATAAAGTCCGGAATGATGTCATGACAAATCTAAAAAACTTATTAGGTATACATTCCATTCTGTATATCATGTGCTACGTTCCCTTTCTCGTTCTGAATGAATCTGTATGAATCGACAGAACGATGTCATAATTTAATTCTGTGCTCATAGAAAAGGAACGAAACAGAACCGTTTCAAGTGTTTGACGTTTCTTCATTTTATAAAAGCAAGTATAAATTGGTAAAAACTTTTATTCAACTATTATTACCTCGTCCAAATTGTAAACAACACCTTCATGAATACATATTAAAATCGTTCTGCTTGAGTTCGGGGAAAACTCAGGTGCATTCAGAACGATTCGGAATCCGGAAAAACCGATGACAGATTGAAACTATATCCCGAGAAAAAGGACGACATGGATTGAAAAAATTCATTCTGAACGAGAAAAGGAACGCAGCAATGGATATGTGCCAATTCAGTTTATTTGTGCAGAAAGGACTCATTTATAAACTGTTAAAAGTTAAGTATTTTTTTTTAATTTTTTCGTATGCGAGCTTTTCATTTATAAGATTTCAAAGACAAGACTTTAATATTTGGGCAATCCTAACCAACCTATGTTTTACTAGTAACCTATATTTATCTCAAAAACTGAACTGTTATTATCCGTTAGTTTATTCATTGTAAGGTCCAGGCTTCAGTATACTTTTTCAAAACTTGTTATTTTTTGCTTAAGGCTGAATGGCAGAAAATAAAGCTCTCGATTCCGAGCTTCCATTTAACTATGTAGTATTAGCGTGAGCTTTCGTACAAAGCTTTCGATTTAGTGCCACACGCAGAAGCAGTACTCGCTGTACATACCTTGTTCTATCAGCAGTACATAAACAATGATGAATTGACATGGCAAACATTTTTCTTCTATATTTTCTCCTAAAAAATAATTCTGCTATATTGAGGCCGACGGGTATAGTACCTATTTTTGTTGTTTGTGTTCGGAATTTAATTGCATAAACTGTTTTTGTAATTTTATTACTGCTTTCCATACAGACTTTGGGATCTTTATATAACATCCTTTGTCTTCCATTTACAGTACATATGTACATATATACACAACGGCTAAAACAAATTGGATTAAATATTTGCCATTATATTTTCTTAGAAATATATTTGCATTTTTTTTTTTTTGATTTTGTGTATTGATTAAAAGTAGCTTTGATTAAAAAGTAATCTTAATTAGATAGGTTGTTTTCAATTTGAAAAAACCTTTTCTAGTCCAAAAAATTTTAAAACAAATCCATTCGTAATTGTCAAGTGCAATGCAGTGTTTCCTAGAAACAAAAGATTATCCCAAGCTAAAGAAATCAGCAATAATACTCATAAACTAAAGTACTATTCAAAAGTATGCACATATGTGTCCATACAGAATGTACCCAATTGATAACTTTAATTATTTTCCGAATACACCTAGAGCGCAAAAACCGATTACAAAACATATTCGCAATCTCAAACAAATGTGCAATAAAAATGTGAAAAGAGAAAGAAATTCCAAATAATTTTCCCTCGGCTTATATTCTAAATAAATATCTTTCGTCTCTTTTTAACTAACATAAACGAAAAATATTAACAAATATTCTCCCTTTTCTCTCATTGCATTCCTAATCCACTCTAACAACAAATTGGCACACACAGCTAGCAGCAGACGGGCTGCGCTTGCGCATGACGCGCCGTAAATATACATTATGTACATACGTGTAGGATAGATATTCATTTTTAGAGGCACATAAGAAAATATGTTTGAAATTTTGTACTGGAGCCTATCGCCATCTCGGAAAGCTTTTGAGAATTAAAATAAATAAAAACCAATCTTATCATTACTTTTTATCACGATAGAGGTTTCAAAATTGATTTTTCATAACTAATTTCGGGATTAATCCAGCTTTTGGAACACTAAATAGAATCACCTCAATATTCATTCTCGTGTTAAAATAATCGTGTAGCAATAAATTTTATTCAAGTTACAAGAGTCTCAATCTTATTGTTATGAAAGTAATCATAACATGAAAAATATTAACAAATTTGAAAAAAACAGCTCCGGTAGCATCTACAAATTTGTTTGGAAAACCTATATACGAAAAATAATAAAAATTGGTGTGTACATGAAAAAGCTATTTTGGGGACGAGGAAAATTACACGATTTTTTGAGGTTTTTGATTAAAAAAAAAAACAAAAAACGCAACATCTTTTTCAATAATCTAGGCCCGGTAGCATTTGAACTGAAGAGTTTCTAATATTTCGTCGAAGGTTTCAAATCAATATCATAAAAACTGTGGAAAATAAAAAGGGGGAACAAAATGCTTACAAATTTATTCAGCTTTAAATACTATTTTTTCAAACTAATCATAATTTAACTTAAAGTCATTATGACCTAATTTTAGTATTGGATCTGAATATCCTTTCAGAGTTCTTCTTGCAACAAAAGGATTGGTTATCACCATAGTTTTTGAACTCTGATCAAAAAAAAAAAAACAATTATTTTCGGTTTATATCGGGTCAGTTTCCTGCCTGGAATAATTACAACTACTTACAATTGATTCAATCAGGCCTGGGATATGTATATATATTTGGAAAATTCACTTTTTCATAACAAAAGAACACTAATTCGAAGTCAAGTAAAGTGATAAACAAAAATAGGACTAATATATTTATACATACTTTATCATCCCTTCGACTTACGTCAAAATACACGAGAATTGTTTTGAAAGTTCAGTTTGGTTTTGAGTGTTTATCCTGACGAGGTTTGAAGCGGTGCTGTTATGCGCGCAACCGCCTGAAAGTCACATATCGCAAACAATGCGAGTGCTCATGTTGGCGCGGTTAAGGGCGGTGCGATACGACTCATTTCGGAGCGTTTAGAGGCGGTTAATTGAGACATTAAAATTTTTAATTTCAGTCACATGAAACCGCTTGTGCAGTGTGGCTCAACATGTGTAATTGGGGTTACTGCATTGATGAATGCTTTTCTCAATATATAAAAAGTACTCAAAAGTATCATTTATCATCCGAAAATATGCATAAAATCTCTCAGGGTGTTGTCTGAGTTCAATGAACAAGTGATGAATCTCATCGAAAATTGTCCTTCTTTTATTGATTGCATGCACTGCAATTTTCTTTTTTCCTTTTAAAAACTTTGTGAATTTAAAATATGAATTTTCATATAGAAAAATCAGCATTGACCTTGACGTGGACATGTTTAACGCTCAAATATCAACCGATTGAAACCACTTCGTATTGAACAGAAATCAGCGCATTACCGCTTTCAAGTTTTCGTACTTTATGTTTCTGGATTTTTGAAGCAGTTACGCGCGCAACCGCTCCGCTTCAAGCCTTTCCAGGCTGAACACAACCTTGCTTTTTGTTCTGTTCAAGATTTTAAGATAGCTGCTATCATGGGGCTAGTTTAATCTACACGCGCATTCGGGGGAGATCAGATTTTTTTTTTAATTTTAGTAATCCCATAACAATAAAATTATCTTCACTATCGCTAGTTAAGTAAGGATTATATCTCAAAGCCATTGCCTTATTTTCTTCACTGCTAGAACAGTAGGAGCAAAAAATCTTGCAAGGTTAAACTCTAGAGCGGAACTTTTCTGAAGAGCAAAATACTTTTTAGCTCCATTAAAATGCTCCAGAATGGGGCAAAAATATAAAGCTCCCTAGTCAGATATACGCAAAGTTTAAGGTTTTAACTAAATCTTTAGTTTAAAACTTCTAACATTTATTAAAACAAAATTTACCTATATAACCGATATGACTTCTTGCGTCAATACATGTGCATTTATTGGCCACTAGGTCTTAAGTCTTTAAGTATTTATTTTTGTCTTTCTAAGGAGATAAGGATTTGTGACGACATTTAAAAAACGTTAAAGCGGTCCATAGTTCCTGATAGCTATAACAAATCCAATTGTATAAAATACAACACTATACAATTGCTGGCAAATAAGAAGTTTAAAACACCGCTTGGCAGTTTAGTAATTTGCAACATTACCTATGACTGCTCAGAAAGGAATGCTTGACAGTTTGGTAATTTGCAACATTACCTATGACTACTCAGAAAGGAATGCCATGATCCGAGCGTTTGTTTCCGCTTATATAGTCAGTTTGTTTGTTGCAAAGACTACTGAGAAGCAAAAATCCCTGGCTTTAGTTTCATTTGACTTAATGTACGACTGTACATACCGGTAGTCCTGGCAACGATTGTTATTGATTTTGATTTGATTTTATGTACGACTGTACAAGCATGAAAACAAAAGCAATCTCATAGGCGCATCTTTCGCCGTCTATGAGATTCTTCTCTGGGTGATATTCATGACGAATAAAAATTATTTGGACTGTTCTTATTTTTATTAAATGTCCTGCTTATTTTGAAAGGTATGCTTATTAGCAAATACAGGCTCCTACTCGGTCGTGTTGCTCTGAAAATAAATTTCCCTCCAGTGTTATATGTATATTCGAAACTCCTTATTAAATAGCTTCTTGTGCAAAAATCTGATTTGAAGTAAACAATTGTACACCGCTTTCATGTGTATACCTGGTAAGTTAAGTTTCCAGACATCAGAAACAGTGCATTAAACTGTCTACGTGAGAGCCAGGAGTTATAAGCCGCACTAACGTTTATAGCTCGTCTTATGCTGAGTCTATACACCGCTTTAAGGTGTATAGAATTCCTAGACTATAAACCGCTATAATGTTTATAGTCATTTCTCATAAATATATTAACCATTGCATTTTTCTTTGTCATTTCAGATTAAACCCCAGCATTAGTATTTGTTTGAATTTCCTATTATTTTTAATAAGTTTCTTGTTTTTAAGCGTTTGTTGCTTGTGTTAAATACAAACATATTTTTTTCGAAAGTGAATGACTTATCACTGAAATCAGCACCTTTTCATATAATTTATTGAGACAACCTAATCAGAGGAACGTACATGGTCCTTATGAAAAAGCACAGATGTAACTCCGCGAATGTCGGTATGAAACATTGTTATTCAAATTAAATTGCAATAAAATTTAAATTACAGGAACATATATTTTAGAACTTGCATACCTTAAATTCTGTTCTCTAATTAATAAAACCCTATATTATACAACAAAAGCTGGTGGCCCTTTCACGCTCGGTCAAGTGGTAGTGTGCATATCTCCAGACCTTTTTGGCTGTATAAGAGCAGCTTGTCTGGATATACTCAAGATTTTCCGTTTAAAATTTAAAATTCATGGTAACTCACAAATTTAAATTAGCGCAATTTACAAATTGGACTTCATTCCACAATAACTAAATTTTAAGTGTTTGCGAATATGATGGAGCGTATAATAAGAAAAATTTACTTATATGACATCCAATTTCTCCAGGAGCTCCGTGGAGGCTGGCATATCTGCTGCGGGAAGCTGTATTAATTTGTAAATATTATAAAAATAATAAAATTCGAACGCCTTAACATGGTCTTATCATTTCTCGCTGCTATTCACTTTGACCTACGTGACAGTTCCCCTTACAAGCTTGTAGTTATCATATCAGCCTAAATTTGATCTGAGACAATTTACTGTACGGACTTCACACACTATTAATTACACTAGCCTAATTTGGGTCCTATACAAGCAGTACTTCTTAGTTACAGGAGCGTACTTGTCTCCAATTCACCTTTATACAAAACAGTGAAATCTGGGAAGTATCCTCTGTGAGAACCTTCGTAAGCTTCGAAATCTGAATGATTGTCGATTTTGGTGCAATTGTTGACTGATCGATCCTTCGCCTTCAGTCAGTCGCCGTCGATTACCTGTCACCAGTGGGAATCCGGTCGGAGACTGCTGAGTTCACCTTATCGTGAGGTTAGTGGATTTGGTAATATACCAGATGCTGGTCGCGGTTTTCAGGCGTTAATATTTCCTGCCTCCTTGTTAATCATTAATTAGGTGTGCTCCAAAATGGCAGCAATTTCACGCGGTGCCTAGCGTTTCTCGGGCCATTATTGTCGATAGATTTAACACATGAGAATTTTACTGCCAAACTACATATGTTGTCACGTCTTACGATATTCAATCTTTTAGATTTTCTTTTTGTTGTCCGATCGGTCACACTATGATGGGTCAAGCTTTGGATTGATTTTCTTTGCTTCGGAAATGCAAGCAGAAAACGCTATCCTGTCGATGCTCTATTAATTTTCAATTTGTTATGGCCGTAGTATGCTGCATGCAGCAGTATACTACACGCTGAAGCTAGCAGCAGTACGTGCATCGGCCACACGTCGAATGTTCTGCCACTGGGACGAAACGTGCGAACAAAAACACCATGGCGGGACAGTGTCGAGAAAGACTGGCGCTGAAAGAAGAAGAAGAGTTTCTTCTGGAGTCGGCCGAATGGAAGACAGGAGACGAGTTGAAAGAAGTCTCAGAAAAGTTTTTGTTATTTGCGACCTGAGTAGTGAGTTCACGTAAAACAATAGTTGTGAGGAATCGGATTGTGGTTTTTTCGGGCAAAGAAAACTGTTCAAGAAATTCCCTTGTTCTACGGAGCCCGACGTCATATCACATACCCGGACGGCGTAGGAAACGCCCAATAGGGGCAATACATCCAGAATAAATTCTTTTTTCATCTAAAGGAACTAGGTGAAATCATCCACAAGATGACAAAGGGGGCAAGAAACGACCGACACACAAAATAGCGGCCTAGCTATACACAGATATTTGACGCACACCCCCACAGATACACCTGCAGACGGCAAACATAAAGGAGCGTTTACAATGGCAAAGTAGAGTGGAGTCATCAGATTGCATTTGCCTCATCACCTCACCAACGTGAGATAAGGAATTTGTCAAATCTGACGCTACTCTGTGAAATCCACTCTTGTGGGAAGCGCAAAGAACTTATATTAAAGTGCAAGCTTGAAACAAGGAGAGAAAATGCAATCTGGTGACTTCACTCTACTCTGTCATTGTAAACGCTCCTTTAAGTTCCCTGTGCATTTCCTTCTATATAGCACGTACTCCCAGCCTAACGCATGGTTAACAATATATCACATTGCTGGCTGACCTAACCTCACAATTGAAGTTTACGCGCGCTCTGTACGCTGGGAGTTCCAGCACACTGATGACAAATAACACTTTGTTAATTCGTGCTAAAATGTTTTTGTATATCTAAACAACGTCGAGTCTTTGCTGATTGGGTCCTTGAAATGCATGAAAATGATCCGGAATTCCATCGAAAACTCATCTTGAGTGATGAGGCCCATTCCACCTCGATGGCTTCGTCAACAAGCAAAATTGGCGCATCTGGGGCTCGGAAAACCCAAGAGTTATTGTTGAAAAGCCTCTCTATCAACGTGTGACTGTTTGGTGCGGTTTATGGTCCCGCGAGGTCATTGGACCTTACTTTTTCGAAAATGAGGCTGGAGCAACAGTTACGGTGAATGGATTGCGCTATCGAGAGATGATTAATGATTTTTTATGGCCGGAATTGGATGGTATTGATCTGGACAACGTTTACTTTCAACAAGACGGCGCTAGGTGCCATACAAGCAACGAAACCATTGATCTTTTACGGGAAAAGTTTCCGGACCGTGTTATCTCTCGAAGAGGTGATCACAATTGGCCACCGAGATCTTGTGACTTAACACCTTGCGACTTCTTCCTTTGGGGCCACGTGAAAGAGAAGGTCTACGCCAACAGCCCAGCGTCGATTCAAGACTTCAAAGATGGAATTCGTGAGGCTATCGAGGACATAGGGCAGCCACTTTGCGATTTGGTTATGGAAAATTGCATGAAAAGGATATGGTCCTGTAAGCGTGGTCGTGGTGGTCATTTGGCTGATGTTATTTTCCATTATTGACGGCATACCTTCCTCTTTATAATGAAATAAAGATCCGATCATTTATCTAAAAAAATGGCATTTTTCTTTGAATATCAAAATAACACCTCTTATTGGAAAACCCTTCATATTCAAAATTGTAAATGGATCTAGAAATTAAGCTAGACGTCAGCAGATTATCGTAGAGAAAAAAAAGGGTTTTTATATAGTATCTAGTGAAGGATTCTGGCATATTCTTTCTTAAATATCCCGTCTCAGAGCGTTGTTGTCCAGTAGAATTTTTCCAATTTTACTCAAAGTGTGGATAGTCAAATCCTGTAATAAGGTAGTCATTGAGCAATTACAGAACCATTTTCGAATTTGCCAATGAATTACTGAAGCACACCTTCTCATCAAAGGATCAAACATGACAAATTTGGTGACAAGTGATCATCTTCAAATGGTATCAAATCTTCCGTATCCAGTTAAGTGAACTAATCAATCAATTCCAGTAACTGTTAGCAAATGATAGAAATATTCTTTTTCCGAGTAGTCAAAGTATTGAAGCTTATGAACGAATAAAACTTTCCTATTTATAGGCAAGCTTTTGACGCGTAGTTAAGTAGAAAACACTATTGAGTAAGGTAGTCGGTAGCGAAAAACTGAAATAGTTTCACATAGGATTTTAGTAAGTCTCCATTTCTATTCTTATTTTTATAATTAGGCTGTAGGAACTTGGTGTAAATTACGAAACATTCCATGGTACATAACACTTTTACAGTGAAGTAACGTCATCGCGTCCGAGCATGCATAGTGCATATGCCATACAGATGTACAGACATTATAAAGAAGCTCATTGATAAGAGTCTCACGTTGTACTCAAGAACAGCGGGTGTGCAAAAGCGGCCTCCCAGCCCAATTAGAGTTTAATATTAGCATAGGGAAATTTACCTCGAATTACCTTCTAACGTTCTAGCCTTTCAAAAACAACGCTTCGACCTCCAGGGAGTTCATTCGAGGGAAAGTGTTACATGTAAGTTTTCTTCTTTTTTATTCTTTTAAAAATTTAATGCACAAACACACATTAATATATAAATTGTAGATTAAGAGTTAAACAATAGGTAGATCAAGACGTTTAATTTCTTATTCTTATTTCCTTATTTCAAATTGGAGGCAAAGTCTTCAACAATAATTTAGTAATGTTAGACGATTTTTTTTTGTAAAATTGTGGAATTTTTTTTCCAAAAGAAAAAAAAACCAATCCAGAAAAAAAAATTTCTAGTCATTAGAAGCAAAAAAAAAATATTGTTCAATCGTATCTATCGCGAGTCTGTCGAAAGGATCATAAATAATTTAAGACTCAAAGTTTAAATACTGTTCAATCTTTAAGCATAAAAACATAATACTCAATGCCTAATAACACAGCGTTAAGTTTAAATTCGACCAACTATGACTGCTTCGGATATAGCTTTTCAAACCATTCCATACAGGAACTGTGTTATCACCGTCGACCAGATTCAACTCGAAGTTATCGAAAGAAAAGAGAGATTTCACGTCTGCTCTTGTCCCTGTCCTCATCGGTTATGCACATATTTCTTTAAATCTCTATATTTTTTATATGCATCGGTTATGCACCTCTCTTTATACATCTTTTATATATTCCCTTTATATATCCCTTATATGTCCTCTAGATACATTTTCTAATACATTTCTATATTTTGTTCATATATCTCTTAATATATTTATATATTTTATTATATTTATATCTTCTGCTATACATCTCACAAGTTTAGTAATCTAGTAATCTCTATATCTTACTTATCATATGTATTGTATTGTTCCTTGTGTTTCTTCACCTTCTCCTATTTTCAGAGCTGAAGAATCACTTAATCTTAAACGTTGATTCGCCCCTACAGGAGCATTACGTGTGGAGTGGAGGAGGAGGAACGGACCGTCATGAAGTATAATAGCTAGTAAATCCCCGATAAAATCAATTAGCAATATTCAATTAAGAAATAAGTAGTGTTAGAATTTAGCAATTACGAGTAGCTTAGTGTCCTAAAATCACGTAATATCACAATTTCGATATTGTATCCTTGAATATCCAATTCAATCAAGTGTCAAGAATATCCAGTTTCTTTGCGCGTACCAGTTTGAACTCAGTAAGATATGTTCAGTACACCTTCGAAAGAAACGGCAGCTGTGCCAAAGCAAGGCAATTGCTGAGCAAATTTTTCCACTTCAAGAGCCAGCTCTTCACTTTCACGAGAATTTCGAATAATCCTACACATACCAGCTTCAATCCGACCAGACATTCGCTAGTCGAGAACGGCTACGAGAGGAACCATCAGCAACAGTTCCTACGCTGAACACTGGCGTGAACGCTCAAGCACGACCACCAGTTATGACTGAGTCGTCTCTTCCAGTAGATAGAAACGAAGCCACAGGCCTCGGTCTCCAACATTCTAAGGAACGTACCCCTGTTAGAGAGTGTTTAAACACCCTAATAGACCATGACTGCATGGTGATTTGACAACCTGAAGCAGGAAGTTGCTCGGATTATTCGAGAGGAAGTATCAAGACCCAGTGATTAATAAAAACAGACGGGAGCATTTTTTTTTTGGCCATTCCTAAGAACTCAGATCAGATGTCTATACTCAAGAGAAACCCGAATCCAAGTCCGCAACAAGAGCAATGTCTGTAAGGAGCTGAAGACTGGTATATCTACTACTGGAACCTGTATTAATTTGTAAATATTATAAAAACAAGTAAAAAAGCTAGAATTGGTCTAGTACCAATTCTTTTGATACTCTAGATGAATGCCTGTATAAAATTTCGTAAGGTCACCGATCTATGCAAGTTGAATTTTTGAAGTGGCTTTTCGCATATATTTCTAAAATGGTTTGTCGCACAGAAAAAATGATTACAACCAATCTTATAGGATTTCGTATTCTGAAGAAGTTTTTAGTACAATAAAAATGTCTTGGACTGATCGTTCTCGAAGTATACGTTAAAAACCTAAATTTTTATATGGCAACACCAAGAAGAAGTTGCCCGATTTAGTCCATTTTTGAAATTTTTTTGCTAGTATAATGAAAACACCATGTACACTTAAGTATTTCTGATTATGTATACGAAACGAATATCAAAATTCGCAATTAAATACAAAAACAGCTTTTGACAGATCACATAACAGCTTTTAGCTGTCCAAGATCTGGTAGCAGCTTTCTCTTGAGATAGCTCTCAGTTGCTATGCTATCGAAGCAGCTATAGCTGACTCAGGAAAAACCCTTGTGCTCAGATTACAGTACTCTAGGTTCACTATTTTCTGCTATTTGTTTCCCCTTTTCTGTTCTAGAGTGACCTAGAGCAGCGCTAATTAAACAGAAGTAATATGATCCACAATTCTCATCTTTATAAAAATGTCAACGAAACTTGATGTAATTATTTCTACTGCTACACTACACACTAATAAAGTTTATGTATTTTTTTAATACTTCCTTTAGACACCAAAGTATTATAAATTCGAAAAAGGTTGTATGATACGATAACAAGGATAAAATCGAAGAAGTGAGGTGAACAAAAATATGAGCATAAACTTAAGTTTGGTTAAATAATTGTTAAGTTCATAATTAAGAATATTTTAATATGAATAAACTATTTTATTTGATTGCGCTAATAATTCTAAAATAATAAAATCTTAGAGAAAATTACTTACACAAACGCTATTCACATCTGATTCATGCCCAAAGAACATTTGTTTATGATGCTCTTCTCGAACATCCCACAATTTACAAGTTTTATCAACAGATCCTGTGATATAAGTTTGCATGTCAGGAGCCAAAGAAATTGATACCACATCTCCAGCATGACCATTAAATTCCATTGTTTTTTTTCCAGATTCCAAATCCCAATGACAGCTTTAAATATTTTTATTAATAGTTATATCACTTAAATTAAATAGAAATAATAAAAATTTTATACATTTTCATATCTCCAGAACCTGTAATTATGTGCGTATCATCCAGAAACCGACAAGAGCTCAGGAAACCTTCATATCCTAACAGTTCTCGTGTCATTTTTGCTACTCCTGTGGAATCCCGATTATTTAGATCATATATGGTACATTGATTGTCCATTCCACCACATGCTACAAAATTTCCAGAAGGAGAAAATGCTACCGTCATCACCCACGCTGATCGAAGTGGTATAATCTATTTAAATTGTGTGTGTGTGTTTTTTTTTATGATATAGACGATTGTTTTTGGATTTCTAGTAAATTTTTTTTACCTGAACTTTGTTTGCAGTCCATGTATCCCATATGATTAATTTTCCATCCAATGAACCTGTTACACAATGTCTGGAATCACCAGCAAAATGCACTGAATTTACTTTATTGATGTGGCCTTTTAGTACTTTTTTAGTTACTAATCTAATTTTTGGTATATCACCCATGTCACCACATTTTTCTGCTAATGTACAATCAGCTACCTTTTTTTGACCTTCCTGAAACCCACAATATTTTAGCATGGAAAACAACAATTTAAAACCACAATTATATTCACTTGGTATTTTGCTATCAATCCATTAATTTCGTCCTTAAGGGCTGCAGTCTCCGGATCATCTTTTGGCATTTTGATATTTTGTACTTTAACACACTTATAATATGTAATTACTAGCAGCACAGAAAATTTAGATGTTTAAGCTCTGGAAGAAAAGCTTCAACTAGTAGGGTCGTTTTTGTTATGGTATCCGATGAGTTCCTTTCGATAAGACTAATTGAATTAGTTAAATGGATTAAAATTGTGTAAAACAAGTAATGACTAATTGTACCTTAAAGTGCGGTTTGAATTGAAATTCACTCCGTGTGTGTTAAGGTCACAGCGAAAATAAAACAAAATCAATATTTTAAATGTTTTGTGTGGTGTTGACAAACCATGTTAACAAGGCCAAAATTATGTGTATCAAAATTCAAACTTGCTCTTTAATCAATAGCACTTAATAATTATTACCGGATTGTAATGTTTTAAGGTTTCTAATTTTTTATTGAATATTTTTAACATTAGTTGTAAACATTTTGTGGATTGTCTTTAGATCAAGCTTTGCTCAACATTCTAAGCATAGCTTATTTCAAACTGTTTGTTTCTTCATCCCAGATTTTATTTGATTCAAGTAACTTTATTAAAAGCCGAATATACGGACATGACTGCAAATCAGACATAACAGTATTACTTCAATGAAAAGATAGCATCGTCTGTTTATGGTTTATGGATTCAGGACTCCTTCACTCTTACTAAATGATCTTCCTCTCGCAACTACTCGTACGCCAGCCTCAAAAGTAAAAGTCATTTGCGCATATGGGTTTATTAACAAAATTTGTTTATTTGGGTGTCTTATATTAACTACCCGAAGCTTTTCAGTCTAATTCTTGTACTCCCTGTATTAAATGGCAATATTGTATATTATGTCCTATAAGCTCCTGATATTGCATTCTTTTAATTTTGCCCTCGTATCCGGACCAATGTTGGGCAAAATGTAATCTGATTAACGATTAACAATTACAATTAACCATGTAATCTATAATCACGTTACTTTGTAACAGATTACTAATGTAATCCATTTCGATAATTACATAATGTAATCGATTAACGTTTAGTGTGATTATCTGTTAATTTTATTACATATTAATCGATTATATGTTAATTCCACTATTTAAGTTTCAATGCAATGTGATTACATTGCCGAGTTATAAGCCTTCTAAATTTTATGAATTTCATTCCCAAATGGAATTTTTGCATAATGGAGTATTGTGTAAATATTGCAGGAAATTAGTTACGTAAACATGACTTCGTGACCGTGTCATTAGTGATGGGAAAAAAATAATACTAATACTAAGAAAAGAACTAACTAGCTACTAAAAATTTCTTTAGTTAGTTATTAGTTACCTTTGAATACTTTAGAGTTACCTACTTAAAGTAACATACGTTATTTATTATAGCGAAACAAAACTTCAAAATAATCTTAATCAAGTACCATCGATCCTTATATTCCATTCTATTTTAATTTTGTAATTTGATAATTCATCAACAAAAAATCTATATTCACAACAGTGGCGTGGCGTGGACTTGGTGCCAGGGGAAGCAATAAGATTATAATTTTACAAAAGCGTTAAATAACAATGCGTTCAAAAGTTATTGCAGCGATTCTAATAAATTATCTATACCCCTGTCGTTAGCTGCTTCTTAATCCCCCAGGAGTTACGTTTTGAAGAAAATATACAACTGCCACAGTGAACTGTGTCGACTGTGCGAAGAAGACATTAAAACCTCGAAGTATATAATATGCGAGTGTCTCGCGCTGCAGCTTTAATGATGGAAATCACTGGCGAAGCATTTATCTCTCCAAATAAGTTTTGCAAGCTAACTCGTAAAAGCTCGTAGAAAGACAGATTTAGCTGCACTCTAGGGTAGGTTACAGAAGATATCTCTGGTCGCGGTGTCCGCAGGGCGTTAGTGGCCTAGTCACCCCTACCCTTAACCTTATGCTTAAGCACCCACGATCGAGTGTTAGAGTAGGCATGAATTGCAGTGTTTTGGCCATCTGCTTTCAAATTAAAATAAATGTTATTAGAGAAATAGTCTTAGTCAGGTCGAAATTTACTTGTTTATTATACACTCTGTTTCAATCATTGAATAAATAACTAAGAAAGAAGCGGGATATCGTTCGAATACAGTGTACGTGAATAGCACACTTACTGACAGTACAATGAACTTGGTTGAACTTACTTTGACGATTTTGACAGAAGCCATTTCAGAGTTCTGGGAGTTCAGTGAAACTTTATAGAATTTAATGATCTTAATAAATATTATATATATTTAAAATTGTGTTGTTTCGGAAGTGTTTTGTGAAATTAAAGCTATTAGCTTTTAATTTAATTATGCGGTGCAATTATACACAAACACTTGTGGAAATTTCAGCGGAAAACCGTTTTTTAGGTGATTTTTTTGTTTTTAAATATGTACAACAGATGCAGAGAAATACACGAAAGTTTTAAGATTATGTGCGATTTGTTTATTCGATAAATGTCAGAAGATTTTTCTTTTCAATGGCAGCCCTATATTTCTTTGGAGGCGCAAACGCTTTGGTTATTTACACAGCAATTTGGAGTATAAAAAAGGTTCCCATTCAAAATGTTACAATTTCCCTACTGCTATGACGAAGCGAATATAAACACAGCACACTAATCCATTTCATGAGTGGCTTAAGTTTTCACCCGATAATCCGCTTCCATATTAGTTATTTATTCAATAGTTTCAATAAAAGCTATAAACAAATTTTAAATTTTCAGTTTTCTCGAAAATGGAGGAATGATGAATGGTGTTCAGAATATGGAGAGATTCTCAAGAATGTTCTAATGCACTGGGTAAGTTGCGTGGAAATAACGGCATTTGAGCTCTGTAAATGAAATTTCAAAGAATTTGCAGAATATGAAAATGGAGAATTTCAAATTCGTTTATAGCTTTGAAAGAAAGTATATTATTCGTCGCCTTCTTCATGCCTTAAATTTTTGAAGTAAACTAAATATCTAAAAAAGTAGATTCGTGATTATGCATAACCAGTGGCGGATCCAGGGGGGGGGGTCATGACCCCCACCTAAATTTTAAGAAAAAATATTTAATTAATTGAGTTATTTGAAAAAATATATTTTTTATTTTATACTTTTTTTATTTATATAATTAAACTTAAAAAAAATTTTTATTCCAAAACTTAAAAAAATAAAAATTTATTTCAATGAATGCTATTGTATGCATGTGATGTATGTGTATTGGTTTTTCTCGGAATTTGGGTTTCGGACCTCAGAGAAACACTTCCCAAGCTACGAAACAGACTCCCTCGCTACCGCATCAGAGCCCTAACTTAACTTAGTCCTAACTACTGTTATATTTCGGGGCTTACCTTAGCCAAAGGCAATCACTTAACGCCGTTTCAGGAAGCTATGATTAAGACAACTTGCACACTTTTATTTTATTTATATATATTTTTATACCCTAGATGAAATCATAGGGGTATACTAAGTTTGTCATTCCGTTTGTAACACCTCGAAATAATGATGGTAGAGCAAAATGGATTGGACACCCATTCATAATATTAAAAGTTATTTCGATTTTTGCATGTCCGTCCGTCCGTCCGTCTGTCCGTCTGTGCGCACGATAACTCGAGAACGCGTATACTTAAAGAGCTGAAATTTTGTACACGGACTTTAAAAAAAAATTAAAATTAAGTTCGAAAATGAGACAAATCGGGCAACTCCTTCGTGGGGTTGCCATATAAAAATTTCGTTTTCCGCTATATATTTGCACACTGCCTGAAAACGCATCGACGTAGAGAGCTGAAATTTCGTACATGATGTTTTTACTACATTAGCAACACTGACTTATAACAATGGACTGAGCGATTTGCTATTTCATGTGGCACAAAAAATATTGTGTTTCTGTATATCACCGTTAGAGCACCCTTTAAAACGTTTACTACATAAAAATATGTAAAACTCAACCAATCAGATGAAATTTTACACTCGTAAATCGAATTAAATTAAAAAAAAATATTTTATTTTGTCCAAGTGATATTTTAATCGCTTATAAGCACTCTTATAAGAAATTAAACTAATTCCGACTTTAATTTTCAAAAGTTATTCTTAACTGAATCCTGCGTATGGGCAAGAGAGACGGTGCATGGTAAACACTATCTTTACCTTAGTCTTTCTGCGGTGATTGCATCTGCAGCCAACATAAAAACATCAAATGGCATAAGTAAACGTTCAGTAAGCAATATTTTGTGTTGGTAGCTCCAACTCTGCCATAGGGCGAAAGAGAGAACTGTAAAACTTGTGCCATTCTTTCCTATATGAAAATGGCAATACGCTCAGTCCATTGTTATAAGTCAGTGATTAGCAAATAAAATGTCAAAAATGGACTAAATCGGCCAACTCCTTCTTGGTGTTGCCATATAAAAATTTCGGCTTTTTACGTATACTTTGAAAACGATCAGTCCAAGACATTTTTATTGTACTAAGAACTTCTGCAGAATACGAAATCCTATAAAATTGGTTATTACCATTTTTTCTGTGCGACAAACTGTTCTAGAAATATATGCGAAAAACAACTTCATAAATCAAACTCGCATAGATCGGTGACAATACGAAATTTAATACGGGCATTCATCTAGGGTATCATAAGAATTGGTCTTAGACCAATTCTAGCTTTTTTACTTGTTTTTTTTTTTTTACTTTTGCTTTGTTCACAAACTTTTTCTTTCACAAACTTCCTCTTATGGTTATTTTCACAAAACTTTATTTTTTTTTTTTTTCTTATCGCAACTTCTATTTTCTTTACCTGTTTACAATTAGTGTTCACCGCGGCGGACGATGGTTGAAATGAAATTTGATATTTTCATAAATATCAAACCATCGTCTTGCTATCGTGCATACATTGTTGCACCCAGAATGTATGCCGCTCGCGACAATTTGCTGAAAGAAGGCTTTTTGGTGAGGACTTGATCGTTTAAATCTTCACCGAGTAAATTTTATGCGCCCGATATGTATGTAGGTATATATGTACATACATATCGTATTTTTATTTTCGACAAATCTTACTGAAGGTAAGATTTGTCGTGGGGCTTTTTTTCTATTGAAACGACTTGGGTTGAAATTTAAAACTTTTATTTGTCCCAAGTCGTTCTATGGGAAATACTTTTTATTTTTAACTGAGGAATTTGAATCAATTGCTGATGGCAATTTCTTCGCCTTAAAGAGAGATAAGCCCCTTTTGAGGTAATTTTGGCATGTAACACTCCTAACATTCTAAAATATTTGCAGCGTTCTTATGTAAAACCACTGACATTTAAAATATGGACTGACTACGTCCATAGAAATACACTGCAGAAAGTGGGCTCATTTCTATATAGCGTTCTCTTTCGATCTAAGCACCAACTACTAATTCGCACGTCACTCAAAATTTGTCGTTTTTGAGTTAATTACACCATGAAATTGGCATATTTCTATCTGATTGTTTTTGTCGCTAGATAGCGATAGTGTCACTTTTCTGTTACTTAAGAACAGAGATATTCTTCATAGGACAGTGTGTCAGTGTCACTTTTTGAGTTGTGACGATCTTCATAACAAACGTAAATATGTTTTCGACATTTTAACAGTATTATTTTAAATTGTGTCACTTTTCCACAAAACAGCATTTATTTCTTACAAATTTTATTATGAGTTATGACATTTTTCCACAAAGTTTAAAGTACGGATTAAATTCTTAAAAATCGTATTTTGAGTTGTGCCACTTAAAAAAACTTGTAAAAATATTTATTTCGTAACAAAGAAAAGCGACACAACTTAAGAGGATGCGGGATTAACAGCTAACCTCGCCAACCGCGGTAACAAAAACTTAAAATTTCTTTTATATAAATCTTCAGAAATATATTTACTAACAAATTTAAGAGTTCAGACTATTTTTAGCAAACAATTACTACGTTAAGCTAGAATTAATTCTATGTATACAGCTTTTCGTTTTTTCGCTCTCCTGAAAGGTTGCATTTTTTGAGTTGGGTTATTTTTCTATGTAACGTGCGAACTGAGAAAGGACTGTAAACAATAAATAAATAAGTGGGTTTGTCGAAATAAATGTTTTTAAATTAATTATTTGGGTTAATAGAAATTCGAAAGGTTTCACTTTTCAACTTTCCGCCAATGGATTTTTCAATGTTGGCACCGACGTTGAACTATTTTTGACACAAAAAATTGTACCCGCATGAAATAGCATATCGAGCAGTCCATATTATATATGCCGGTGTGTAAAACTGAGAAAAGTTGGGCTTGAATGACTCCTGCAGTTTGCACCCTATTCTATTAAAAAGGTAAAAAAAAGTATACAAAAAAATTCCACATCATCCACACCGTAATGCGGATTTCCTAGTTCCAAGTAACTAGTTCCAGGTAACTATGCGAACCGACTTACTACGGCGTTGGATGTTCCCCCCTAATTTCAATGCTAGATCCGCGCCTGTTCATAACGGCGACGAATAAATTCTAAATAAGCTTAATTAAAATATCAATAATTGCTCATTATTTACTTATTTGCCCCCGACTGTACCTTTCTGTCATCAATATCATATCTAAATAAAAATCTTTGCTCTAAAGTAAAATTCCCCTCAAGAATTCACTATTTCCTATCGCCCTCGCGGCCCGGCTTGAGCATATTAGACAGCAAGCGAAATGCTTCCTGTCTGGAAGTCGCACGAATTTGGAATCCATGGACGCAGTATAAACTTAGTTTGTAAAGAAACCTAGTAACCTAGTAACATAGCTTAATTGAAATAGACATAATAAAAAGTCATACAAAAGAATCGAAGTAGTCTGAAATAAAACACGAGCGCGACAAATGTGTTAGCCCAGAGAGAATAAAGTAAAAATAAATGTATTCAAATAAATAAATATAAATATTGTAGTAAAGGTTAACGCGAATTTTTCATTATATAACCAGCCCAAAAAAGCGGTAATTGCCATAGCGCAAACATTGGTCCTTCGAGCCGGATTTAATAAAATCAAAATTAGGGAAAAGTTCGCATACTCTCTGGTGGCTACGCAAATTATTCAGTGCATCTCGTTAGTTTCGTGAATTCTACCATGAATTCAAACATACAAGCTAAAAAATAAAACGTCTGATTTTATTTTGAAATTAATTCGAAAATACTCCAACGTTTCCCGTGACATCGTGTAAGAGGATTATAATACAGATACAGTGATTACATATGATCATGTGGTTCATACACCACAAGCTGGTATAAAGCAGTGAAAAGCATACATTTTCCGTGCATACCAACGCAGGTTCAATTGAACAGAAATAATCACATATATACAGTGTATTCATGCATTCAGTTACACTGTAAACAATTCAAGATTCAATCCACAAACCACACGGAGCTACCAGTTCAACCGTTGCCGACTGTCAGTGAAATTGAACAGCTTATCACATCTATCAATCTATCCACTTAAAGGACAGTTAAGGACAAAAGAGGTGTACCTGTATTTCCATAATTAGAGAAACACAAAGCAAAAATGGACAACCTAACCCGAAAAAGGGGAACAATAAAAGCTGCTGTCACACGTATAGAAAACTACATAAATGCTGTAACAGCTCAAAATATTGTCTATGAAGAAATCACATCACGTCTAGAAAAGTTAGAAGGTTGGTCGGAAAGCTTCGAAGATGTTCAAATGCAAATAGAGTTGGAAAAACCGGATCAGTCAGACATTGAAGCAGAAGAAGAAGAAAGAGCTAAATTTGAAGAGAAATATTTTAAGCTGAAGGGTAAATTCGTGCATATCATTAACGAACGTTCTAAATCAAAAGAATCACAAAATGACACCAAGGATTCATTGATTGATGACAGTAAGGAATTAGGCAAAATTGCACAAAGCTTAGCAGAAAATCAAGAGTTGTTATGTAAAATGATTTCAAACATTTCAACTCAACCAATAACAAATATAAGTAATACCTCAGGCGAAAAGTACATGAATACAGTGAAACTTCCACCTATAAATTTACCTTATTTTAGTGGAGATTTTAAAGATTGGATGTCGTTTAAAGATCTTTATAGTTCGTTAGTACACACAAATGAATCGTTATCTGCAGTGCAAAAATTTCAGTTTTTAAAAACGTCTCTCCAAGGTGAAGCAAACTCAATTATAAAGCATCTTCCAGTCACAGATGCCAATTACACAGAAGCTTGGGAGCAATTAACATCACGTTACGATAAGAAAAGATTTATTATTGATGCGCATTTACAAACAATAATGTCACAATCAATGCAATCAGGCTTTCTAAAGGAACTTAAAGCCTTTTACAATACTGTAACAGAATCGGTAAGAGCTTTAAAGGCTCTTGAATTAGCGGTAGATAAGTGGGATTGTTGGTTGGTGTTCGTTATTGTTGGTAAGCTTGATCCTGAGTCCCGACAATTGTGGGCTCGAGAGATAGCCGAAATAGATTGCCCTACTTACGATCAAATTACTAAATTTATGGAAAGGCGGGTATTAGAATTGGAAAGCATAAAAGGAAGTTCAAAGGGATGTACAACAAAAATACATGTACCTAGCAGTAGAGACAAACCTACCTCAAAATCTAGGACATTTTCGTATGCATCAACAACGTTCTCTTGTCCAAAATGTTGCGGAAAGCATTTTGCATTTAACTGTCCATCGTTCAGAGCACTAGATGTCATCCAACGTTGGGCTTTTGTAAAGGAGAAATCGCTCTGTATAAATTGTTTAAGCTCAGCACATAGTTTAAAGCAATGCAAATCTGGTACGTGCAGAGTATGTCAGCAACAGCACAACACACTTCTTCACTCAGAACAAAAATTAAATGTCAAGCCTGGGACATCGGCGTCAGTTACACTAACAAGTCAAACAACTTTACCTACGGAAATATTCCTTCCTACAGCAGTTGCATTAGTAAAGGATTGTTCAGGAGCATTTCAAACCTGCAGAATATTACTTGATTCTGGATCACAATCAACGTTAGTGACAGAATGCTGCATACAGCGACTACGATTGCATCGTCAACATGCTCGTATTCCCATTAGTGGAATTGGTCCGGAGAGCTCTTTCACCAAAGGAAAGGTCATACTCACGATTGCTTCGAAACTGACTTCAGAAACATTCAACGTATCAGCGTTCATTCTTCCAAAACTTGCTTGTAAACTACCAGGCAATAATGTGGAAACACTCAATGCAACAGAGTTTCTTCATCTACAGTTAGCAGATCCATTGTTTAACAAGGCAAACACAGTAGACATAATTTTGGGAGCAGATATGGTTTTCAAGGTGTTAAGGGATGGCAGAACCAGTAGTACAATGGTAAATTTAGTTGCGCAAAACACAATATTTGGCTGGGTAATTGCCGGGCAATATTTTAATAAAAATATTCGCGCGTCAATGGTAGTGTGAACTTACATGTAATGAATGACGTTGATCACCAACTCAAAAGGTTTTGGGAACTGGAGGAGATGCCTAAAGTAACTCACTTAACTGAGGAAGAGACTAGTTGTGAAAATCTTTACATTAGTAATCACAAACGTAGACCTGATGGACGTTACGAAGTATGTTTGCCCTTTAAAGACAAATGTCAGGAATTAGGAAACTCGTATTCTTCAGCTATGCATCGTCTTTATGCCGTCGAAAGGAAGTTCGCAAGAAATCCAAAGTATAAGCAACAGTATTGTGACTTCATGCAAGAATACTTGGAACTCGGTCACATGTCAGAGATAACTGAAAGTGAAAGGCAGTTGAAAGATAATAATAGCACATATTATCTTCCTCATCATGGAGTTTTAAAACCTGACCATACTACAACTAAGCTACGTGTAGTTTTTGACGCGTCTGCTCCTACAACATTAGGGTCGTCATTAAATGACAACCTTATGGTTGGCCCAGCAACACAATCTGATTTAATATCGATTCTGTTAAGATTCAGGAAACATCGATATGCCTTTGTAGCCGACATAGCTAAGATGTATCGGCAAGTTGCGGTGTCAGAAAATGATGTACATTTTCAACGAATTCTCTGGCGTTCAGATCCTTCTCGACAAATAAAGGAATTCAAATTACAGACCATCACTTATGGAACAGCTTCGGCTCCATTCTTGGCTACACGCACCTTAAATCAACTTGCTTATGATGAGGAAAAAACATTTCCAAGAGCATGTAACATTCTTAGAAATGACTTTTACGTCGATGATTTGCTCTCAGGTTGTGACAGTGTTCACGAAGCAAAGGTCATAATAAGCGAGCTTATACAATTGCTTAACAGCGGTGGTTTCGAATTGCGAAAATGGAAATCAAATTCAGACCGCATTTTTGAAAACTTAACTGAAGGCCACTCCCAGAGCACAATCGAATGTCAAATCATTACAGATAAATCCACCAAAACATTAGGACTGTGGTGGCATCCCAACGGGGATTACTTTTCATTTAAAGTAAATCTTTCCGTTACAGTCAAACCTTCGAAACGGGAGATCCTTTCGGACATTTCAAAGATTTACGATCCTCTTGGATGGATTTCTCCGTGCATTATCCAAGTCAAAATCATCATTCAAAGGATTTGGCTCGCAGGCATCAATTGGGATGACACTCTACCAGCGCATTTGGAATTGGAGTGGTTAAATCTTCGTGAGGAGCTACAAGCAATTCATCAAATTTATATTCCCAGATGGATGGAAACTTTTAACATGGCACAATTACATGGCTTCGCTGATGCCTCAGAGGCAGCTTATGGTGCTGTGGTATATTTGAAAACTCAAGATATGGCTGGTAAAGTTCACGTCAACATTGTTAGCTCGAAATCCAAAGTGGCTCCCATAAAGCAAGTAACCTTACCACGATTGGAATTGTGTGCAGTTCATCTTCTAGCGAAACTTTTTAATAAAATAAAAACAGCTATGAAGTGTGAAAGGGTCGAATGCTTTGGATATACTGATTCCACCATTGTTTTGGCGTGGCTGGCAGCGCATCCTAAAAAATGGAAGACATTCGTCGCCAATCGGACTGCAGAAATACTAGAGGAAATATCGTACTCTCATTGGTTCCACGTAAGTTCACGGGAAAATCCGGCTGATCATGTGTCACGTGGATTGTCGCCCTCTCAACTATTGGAATGCAAGGAGTGGTGGAATGGACCTGACTTTCTTCAGTCAACTGAAATCACATCTTGCAGCAGTCGTCCAACGTTTTCTCAAGGTGAAGTTCCGGAGGAACGAAACGTAGTTTTTCATGCAGTTACGAAAGACGGAGATCAGCAATTAATTCTTCAACGGTATTCTAATTTGACAAGACTCATACGAATTGTAGCATGGTGTTCACGATTTATCCGAAATAGTAGAAGGAAAGGTGATAAACGAAGATTGGGTCCACTATCAGTAGCAGAGCTTGATGAATCATTAACGATTTGCATACGACAAATTCAATCAACTGTGTTTGAAGATGAATTAGCTGCTATCAAATCAAATAAGGCTTTATCTCCAAAATGTTCGTTGAAGGCCCTGAATCCTTTTGTGGACAGTCAAGGATTACTTAGAGTAAGAGGTAGGCTCAGTGAAGGAGACATTCCGTTCGACACAAAATATCCAATAATCCTTCCAAAGGTACATTATCTCACAAACCTGCTTCTCTTATATCTACATCAAAAGTATTTACATGCTGGTCCACGACTACTACTAAGTATAATATGTCAAAGGTACTGGATTATTGGAGCACGGCAATTTGTGAGAAATATTATATTCAAATGTGTTACCTGTAAGCGTCATAGAGCAATAATCAGCTCTCAACAAATGGACAATTTACCAAAACCGAGAATCGAGCCAAGTCGTCCCTTCGCAAACACTGGAGTTGATTACGCCGGTCCATTCAATCTTCGAACATGGAAAGGACGCGGTGCAAAAACAGTCAAGGGATATGTTTGCCTATTCGTCTGTTTGGCAACCAAGGCGCTACATCTAGAACTGGCTAGCGATCTAACGACGGAGGCCTTCTTAGCAGCGTTAAGGCGTTTTATCTCACGTCGTGGTTTCTGTGTTAACATCTACAGCGATAACGGCAAGAACTTTGTGGGAGCTCATCGGGAATTGCAAGCAGTAGCCAACCTTATTCATTCGTCAGAGTTTGGCGAACAAGTACCTAGATCATTGAGCAACCTTGGCATCAACTGGGACTTCATTCCCCCGTCTGCACCACATTTTTGGGGACTATGGGAGGCAGGCGTTAAGTCTGTTAAATTCCATATGAAGCGGACTATGGGAAATGCACTACTAACCTTTGAAGAAATGACTACGCTGTTATGCCAAATCGAAGCAGTGCTGAACTCGAGACCCCTCTCGTCTATCTCAGGTGATTCTAATAACTTTGATCCATTAACGCCAAATCATTTTCTAGTTGGCGGTCCCATTATGACAATTCCGGAAGTTTCCTTTGATGACATTAATATCAATCGGCTGACCAGATGGCAATACATTCAGTCTTTGCAACAGAACTTCTGGACACGCTGGCGTAAGGACTACATATCTAGTTTGCAAGCACGTACAAAATGGTTTCATCCGCACCCTAATCTACAGCCCCATGCGGTGGTTATCATTAAAGAAGACGGTCTACCTCCAGGTAAATGGTTAATGGGAAAGGTTCTTGAAGTCCATCCTGGTCGGGATAACTTGGTACGAGTTGCAACAGTTTTAACAAAAAATGGCATACTGAGAAGACCTATTGCAGAACTTTGTCCACTTCTCGATGACAACAACGAAAATCATTAAAAGCGATGCTTTCAAGGCGGGCGGCATGTCTGGAAGTCGCACGAATTTGGAATCCATGGACGCAGTATAAACTTAGTTTGTAAAGAAACCTAGTAACCTAGTAACATAGCTTAATTGAAATAGACATAATAAAAAGTCATACAAAAGAATCGAAGTAGTCTGAAATAAAACACGAGCGCGACAAATGTGTTAGCCCAGAGAGAATAAAGTAAAAATAAATGTATTCAAATAAATAAATATAAATATTGTAGTAAAGGTTAACGCGAATTTTTCATTATATAACCAGCCCAAAAAAGCGGTAATTGCCATAGCGCAAACACTTCCTAATCGACCTACCGACAGAAATTGATGGAAGCACAATTAAAAACACCTCCAGTCGAAACAAATGCAGCGTTAATCTATCATAAGAAAATATCAATATGAATGAAATTAATCTAATACATGCTACCGGTAGAGCAGTGTTTGTAGGTCCCATAGAAACATTTTTTTAATTGCATCCCTTAGGTTTGGAACCAATTCTTATTGAGCGTGGGTACACTATAAGTGGCGAACGAGCATCAGAAGTGTGTGACGTAATAGGTAGATTCCTTACTAGTTCGAATGCCATACATTTTGTTGGATGTTGTTCGATTGCTGAAGCAGAAGTGCAAGCCACCTCCACAGGCAGTGGTGTCGGTTGCGATTTCATAGACAGAGCCCAGACGTGTTCGAATGCTATACTTTTTGTTGCATGTTGTTCGATTTGTTTTTAATTGTTTTGTTCAGAGGTAGGTGATTTTATTATTGCTTCTCGTTGATAGTTTACAGCGCAGGGCGAATAAAAAGCCTTTACGGAAAATATTGTTGATGAACATTTTTTGAAGATATTTTCATGTTGTAAGTTTTTATTTGATTTCATTTTTATTTGTTTTAATTCAAATAAATCCGAAATCCTAAGGGAAGCAATGCTTCCCTTGCTTTCAAAGACGCCACGCCACTGATACACAACTATAAAAACTTATCGCCGGTAGCCGGCATATGTGGTTACATCTTACATGTTGGATCATAGATAAGTGAAGTATTGTTAAATAGGGTGAATTGGATCACCTATCATTTTTTAATATCTTTGTTAAGTTCTGAAAATAATTGCAAAAAGTACTTAAACTTAAATTAGATTACAAAATAATCGATTTATATTGTAACAGATTAGATATTCTCTCATAAGTAATCTGATTGTAATGTAATCAAGTACAATTTAATTAGATTACTTCGTAATTATTAATTAAATTACACTGGAATCAGATTACGCCAAACACTGATCCGGACAGGCAAACACATCAATATTGAATCAGTCCGGTTTCATTGTCTCATTGTTCGTAGCGCTGAAATTTTTCCAAAAGGATTACTCTAATCTTCAGATCAATCACGGCTGATTCGGTATTTAGAAGTGACTTATCGCATATTTGGTGAAGTTAGAAACAATGTCAACACTGAAATACCTTAATGTGAAATTACATCTGATTTACTTGACCTACAATTTTAGATAGGGGGGGGACCCTAGGCCCTAATCGCAGATTGAAGTATCATGAAGTTGAGAACCTTTCTCGGATTTAGATTCCATTCATGACTCTGGGAGGGAATGCTTGATTCAGGTGAAGCATTCTTGGTCTCGTTATTGCTAAGAAGTTGATTTTAGGTGTCAACTTAAATGGCAGTGATCTGAAAAGGTCATAGAAGCTAATATATTTTTAACTCTGCGAACTATATATTTTTTTTCTGAGGGTATTACTTGCATTTGTTAACCTGGCGCACTCTGCAAATTTTTGGAATATAGGTGTTGTTATTTTTCTCTAAGCTGTTTAGGAGAGTTTTGAGGTGGCATTTAAAAGTGCGGCAGAATGGCTCTGGTCCAACGAAGAAAGTTTTCCGCTCCTCTTTTTGTTAGTTACCCCATGCCTATGGCGCCCATGTATGTTCCGATACCCACATAACGATTTAATTTTTTCGTCAATAATTTGAGCGTTTGTAAATAATCCCTACTATATTCTTCAATTAATGGTCATAAGCTACAGAGCGTTGAAAGCGGATAGGCTGTAAGAAAAGGTAGTGCTAGTTTAGCCGTTGAAGCAGGTATTGTCGCTTCCTCTATGTTGTGACTCAGGTACCTAAGTCCAGAATCACAACCATAAGGTCAATACATCAATATATTGTCACATACAATATATTGATGAATCACAGAAATGACCCTGAATATTAATTTACATTAAAAATTTCATGCAAAATTTCAAATGCATTTAAAAATGCATTTCAATGCTGCGACAAAATGCAATTTGAGCATAAAATTGTATTTTGTTATCTAGCATGCATTCCGCTCCCACGATATGCACTGCATACTTACCTACATACAGTTTATTCTTTATTTGCTTCTCTGTATGTGCAATATACACTGTACCTACGTACATTATTCAATTGCTTAAATCTTATTGTATGTACATACATACATATGTACATACAATTATTCGCGCCCTCTTAAAATTAATATTTCAAGACGGGCGCACAAGTGCATATCGGATTACAGTTTTGCATTGATGCATATAGCTCGCATCAAAGAACTTTTGCATTTTCTCACGTACGTTTTTTCAACTTCTTGAGAAGACAATAAAAATAACAAAAAAGCTTTTTGAAGATATCGTGGGTACCTAGGTGCAATTTGCCCAAACCTCGGGGAGTTTGTTTTTCACCCGCCAACGACACACCTCGCGAAAATCTCATCTACTAGCAACGGGAATCAATTCTAACGGGCATCGAACCTTGTGATAAATAAAAGATGTTAGTGAAATCACTTGGGTAAAAATCCCTCTAGTTAAGTGAAAAAGTGTAAAGCCCCCCCCAAAAAACAGGGATCTAAATAAAAAATAAAATAGTAATTGAAAGAATCTACAATATTTGTGTGTTTTTATTCGAAAACCCTTACGCTCTCTCTCTCACGGAGCACGGAGTGCGATCATATACAACATCTATACCTTATACTTCTCCTTACAATACGGTTGGGGTACGTTTGGATATATAATTAGTGATGGCTGAGTTTTTTATATGGCAGGGGGTGGGGTTTTTGGGGAGGTGGATCGGCAACTTAATGGGCTATTGCCTGACGAAGCCCGATTTTTGAAATTTCCCCTCTGGGGGAAACTTTGTCAAAATGTTCCCCTTCACCTCCTACAACTTTTCCCCGCATCCGTTTCCGCGGGAGGGGGGGGGGGGGCTCGCCCTCGGCGGGGGAAGGGCGGCAATATTCGAACTTTGACGGGTTCTAGCGTGGGGTGGGGATGTCGTAGAGCATTGATTTTGGTCTCAAATGAAAGCTCCATGGATTGCCTATCTATGGTATAAATTTCATTTCTCCAGGGGGGAAGGGGGGTACCTCTAGAACACCTGAAAATCACAATTTTTCGCTCCATACAAACCTCCCACAAATTTGATTGGAAAAAAATTTCCTCTTACAGGATCGAAGATATTTCAATTACGGGTGGTATAGGGTACTACGTTTTTTTTAAAAAATCTATAAGGGGAGGGGGGAATTTAATTTGTTTCAAATTTGTAAAATCTATAACTTAATTGATGTCGTAGCATAGTCATGTTTATACTTAAACTTCTTGGAAAAATCAGGGCTATTTAAAACTACATTTTTTTTTTGGAATTGTACTAGAACAAAAATACATACTTGCCCCCCCTCCCCCCAATAAGCATGTGGATTTTTTCAAAAAATACTGCAAAACACTTTTACCGCTCCTCTATCGATTCACACCTTCCTTTTTGATCTACTACAAAATTTCGGGATTCCCTATTGTAGTACTAGATTCGAAAATCATACATGCATAACTTCTGTAAATTTAGTCCGATCGACGAACGGTTTTCACTGTTAGCATTGCTTCGCCAGTAAGAACATTTCGTAGAACAACGTTTTTCCATTGGCAACGTTTTTCCATTGGCAACGTTTTTTACATTTTGGGGGGGGGAATAAAAAATTTTAGGTGGGTCACATGTTGTATATCAAATTAAAGCTCTCGGTGAGTACAATCTAATGGTGTAATTTTTTTTTAATTAACTTAATTTTGACCCCTTTTTTCCATTTTTTCCTCCGTCACTGGAAAATTTTCCATACCTTCCCTCACATTTACCCCAAATACTATATTATTTTTACCAGCTACCTCTTTGACATGTTGTAGGGAAATTATCTATACACTCTAAGCTTTCATACGCAAAAAACCGGAAGTCTATATGTTACATAGGTGGGGAGCATTTGCCGTTCAAAGTTTAACCTAAAATGTAAATTTTTAAGATTACACAAATCAGTTTAGTACAAATTGAATGATGCATTTTATGGTCAATTTTTTGGTTTTACATTTTTCACCATAGGTCGGTCAAATATTAACCGATTTTAATGATTTAAACAGATATTTGGGGTAACTCGCGATGGTCTATCTAATGGCGTTCAACGTTTTTGGCTATTGTCTTATTTTCAGAGGGGGGAGGGGAAATATCGTTTTTCGATAATAATTCCAGTATTTGGTGTCCTATCGAAAAACCAATGATGCAGTTCTATTCAACTAATCAGTAACTATGTTTCATGGAAGAAAACTTTTTTTAAGGGGCTACTTGGGGTGGGGGTAGGTACCCTCCGCGGGGGGTAAAGTCCAGTATATCATGTTGGGTATCAAATGAAAGGTCTTCACGAGTACTATGCGGCTGTGTACTTCTTTTTTTCATAGGCTATACTTCATTCCTAAAAAATTTTCAAATTACATGTCTTATGTCTTAATTCATCCCCACTCCAGAATTCCCCCAAATATAAACCGCTTTCAAAAATTCCTTTTGATTATTACTGATTTTTTTCTGATTTTTTGAGCCCATTTCCCACCCCCTCCCATTTGCGTTGTAGAAAAATTTTTTCCACGGCCAAAATTTTGAACGAAAGTCTTCATTTGAAAACTTTCCTCTACGAATTTCAGATATATCCAAGTTTTGTATTTTTTATGCATGCCGGCTTACCGCAAGAGTACCTATACGAAATTTCAGCAATATAGGACCTTATTTACCTATTTAAAAAATAATAATACTGTGATAATTTTTCACGCGCACTTGGTGCCATCTACCGGGAGTACTATGTAACTCACGGCATTGTGCTTACAATATGTGCTACCTACATGCCTCCTCTATGTCTGAAAGTTTGTTTGAAGGCATTCGGGCTTTTCCTTCAGATTCTATAGCAATTATAGTGGGCCAACTCAAGCGAAAAATTCGATTTTTTTGCGTTTTTACTTTCACCCCTGCCCCGACAAGTGGGTACTTTTTGGAAATGCCTTGACGAGTACTCTTACGTGGTATAGTTTTTTTCCCGATCAATTTCATTTTTACCCCTTTTTTCGACATTTTTCTCTACGCCACTGACAAATTGTCACTACCTTGGGTCACATATACCCCAAATACTGTGTTATTTTTACATTTTATGTAACACATTTGTATTAGGCAAATTATCTACACACTCTAAGCTTTCATATGCAAAAAACCGGAAGTCAATGTGTTGCATAGGTGGGGAGCATTTGCTGGTCAAAGTTTCACCTAAAATGTCAACTTTTTAGATTTCACAAATCAGTTCAGTACAAATTTTTTGATGCTTTTTTACCTCGATTTTTTAGTTTTACGTTTTTCACCATAAGTCGGTCAAATATTAACCGATTTTAATGATTTAAAGGTTTTTTTTTGGGTAGCGTACTATGGTCCATCTAATGGCGTTCAACGAAAAACGTTTTTCGCTATTGTCTTATTTTCCGAGGGGGGAGGGGAAATATCGTTTTTCGATAATAATTCCGGTATTTGTTACCCGATCGGGAAACTGAGGATGCAATTCTATTCATCTAATCAGTAGCTATATTTCATGGTGGAACACTTTCTTTTAGGGGGTACTTCAGGGTGGGGAGTAGGTACCCTCACCGGGCGGTTGTGTCCAGTATATCATGTTGGGTATCATATGAAAGGTATTGATGAGTGCTATTACGTGCTGTAGCATTTTTTTCGATCAATTTCATTTTAACCCCTTTTTTTACATTTTTTCCTACGCCACTGAACAATTTTTCCTACCTTCAGTCAGATATACCCCAAATACTATGTTTTCTTTACACTTTTTCTCAATCATATGTACTAAGCAAATTGTACCATTAAAATAAATTAAGCAAATCATACAAGACACCCATAAGGTGATTCACTGCAGTACATGCAGAAAGAATAAAACAAAAAGAACATTGATCAGGCAAAACACCCATAAAGTGATTCACAGCATTCTTTTGTATATGCAGAATGCCATACAAAATGTTAAAATAAAACAAAAGCTATGTCCACCTGTTTATGGACAAGCGAAGTGCATTAAGCACGAGTGACACAATCCAATAAAAACGTCAATGATTTTGCAACAAAAATCGAAAGTCTAGTTGCTCAACTAAACACCTTACAAGTAACTGAGCAAGGTGAAACCGATAGAGCACTGATCGTAAAACTGAATGATCAATTAGCTTTGAATGCATTTAAAAATGGTTTGAACGAACCACTCAAAACAACAGTCTTCGCATCAAGGCCCAAGACTCTAGTTGAAGCAGTACAAATCGCATCGGAAATAGAAGTACCGAACAAAGAGGCAAATGTATTTTATTATAATAAATACAATGCCAAAAGAAATTTCAACAAACAAACCTATGTTCGCAATAAATATCATCAGGATACAGCTAGGAGTAACCACCAAAAGGGTTACCTAAAAAATACAAAAGACCCTAGGAAATCGTATCAGTATCACAGATCACAAAATGGTAATAGACAATCAACAAATGCCAATGAGCATAGAAGGCCAATGCACAGAAGAATAAATATAACCCAGTCGGGAAACGAGCAAAACCCCGAAGTGGATTGCTCGGGGGAAATAAATTAAATAAGCAAATAAAAATTTATAAGCTTAATAACCATTTAACAAATTACATAACATTATGTACAAATGTATCAATCCGCAAGAAAACATTCCTAATAGATACAGGAGCCGATATTTCCATATTAAAAATAGCTGAATTGAAAGGAATTCTAAAGCATAAAAAATGCAAAATAACAGGTATCACTCAATCAGAATCGTATTCTCTAGGCACATTGTCAGCCTTAATAAGAATAGAAGACCAGGAAATTCCGCAAGAATTTCACATCGTTGATGAAAGCTTTCCAATTCTAACCAATGGAATTTTAGGAAGAGATTTTCTAGTAAACAATTTATGCAAAATTGATTACGACAATTTCACTATTTCAATCTTCTTTGAAGATGTCAATTACATATTGCCCATGTATACACAATTACCTGATTCAAAGCAAATAAGAATCCCACCTAGAACTGAAATAATACAAGCAATAAATGCTAACATTAAAGAAGATAGCATAGTTCTAAATGAACAAATACAGGAAGGAATTTTCATAGCAAATTCCATTATCCCTGCCAAAGGCATCGCGCACATAAAAATTCTGAACACATTAGATAGAGAAATAACATTAGATAATTTTGAACCAAAATTAAAGCCACTCCAAGATTATCATATATTAAAAGCTAATCTCAAGCATAACAACAAAGAAAGATTCAGTAATCTTCTCAAAGAGTTAAGTATACAGAATTTGGATCAATATGCAACCAATTCCATACTTAACATCTGCAAAGACTTCTCAGACATTTTTTATTTATCTGGCGATAAATTAACAGTAAATAATTTTTACACCCAAAAAATATCCACAATAGACAAAAATCCAGTTTACATCAAAAATTATAGACTGCCTCAAACCCAAATAGAGGAAATAAATAGTCAAGTTGAAAAACTTCTTAACGAAGACATAATAGAACCATCTATTAGCCCATATAATTCTCCACTGCTAATTGTTCCAAAAAAAGCAGAGAATGATATAAAAAAATGGCATCTTGTAGTTGACTTTAGACAGTTAAACAAGAAAATTGTAGACGACAAATTTCCTTTAACAAGACTAGAAGATGTACTTGATAAACTTGGAAGAGCTAAATACTTTTCCACACTAGATCTCACAAGTTCTTTCCACCAAATAGAACTAGACAAAAAATCTAGGCCATTAACGGCATTTTCAAGTAACAAAGGGCACTATCAATTCAAAAGACTGCCTTTTGGATTAAAAATGTCAACTAATAGTTTTCAACCAATGCTCTCAATAGCTTTGTCTGGATTAGACTCTGAAGCATTCTTGTACGTGGATGACATTATAATTTTTGGATGTAGTTTAAAACATCACAATCAAAATTTAGTAAAAACCTTTAATAAACTGAGAAGATGTAACTTAAAATTAAATCCACAAAAATGTAAATTTTTGCAAACCGAAGTAACATACTTAGGTCATTTAATAACAAAAGAAGGCATTAGGACAGATCCAAAGAAATTCGATACAATATTGAATTATCCTGTACCTGAAAACGCAGATGATGCAAGAAGATTCATAGCTTTCTGTAATTACTACAGAATATTTATTTTCAATTTTGCTCATATAGCAAAACCCATAAACTCTCTATCAAAGAAAAATACACCATTTGTTTGGACAAATGAATGCCAAGAATCGTTTACAGCATTGAAATCTAAACTAATCAATGCCCAATTCTAAAATATCCAAATTTCGATGAACAATTCATCATAACAACAGATGCTTCTCAATTCGCACTTGGAGCAGTATTATCTCAAGGCGAAATTGGATCAGATCTACCAGTTTCATATGCTAGTAGAACGCTAACTAAGCATGAGCTCAATAAACCAATTATTGAAAAGGAGCTTTTAGGCATCCATTGGGCAATTAACTATTTTCGACCGTACATATATGGTAGAAAATTTATAGTGGTTACAGACCACAGACCTTTAGTGAGTCTCTTCACACATAAAAATCCATCTTCTAAATTGACAAGAATTAGGCTAGACTTAACCGATTACAATTTCGAAATCGTTTATAAGCAAGGCAAAATGAATACCAATGCCGATGCTCTATCACGGATAAAAATAGATTCTGATATCTTGAAAGCAATGATACCGACTTCAAGTATAAAAGTAGCTACAAGGGCAATGACCCATAAAACAAATGAAAATAAAAATAAAACCCAAGATAAAACCCCTAATAACGTAAAGACTGATCACCTTTATGCATGGGAATGTATATCCATAAATGAAATAAGAAGGGTTAAAAAATTAAAATTTGAGCTCAAGATAATAACAATAATATAACAATAATAACAAAGCGCTAAGAAAACGAAATAAAGAAAATAGTTTGCCACATATGATAATACATAAAAAGGGAGCATTAATCGAATTCAGCAATAATCCACATCATGACTTAGGTTTGATCTTGGAGACACTGATTTTCGAAATGAGAAAATTGAATATAGAGTCACTATCGTTAGCGAAAGATGACATAATATTTCATTATATAAGCGTCGACGAATTTAAAAAATTATTTAATAAGCTGCAGCACAATATAAATAATAAAAATAGGCAAACAACACTAAAAATAATCATATACAAACCTCCCAAAAGAATTGAAGACATTTGAATGAAAACTCAAATAATTGAAGAATTTCATAACGCACCACATGGCGGACACTCAGGTGTCAAAAGAACAATAAATAAAATCAAACAAAGATATATATGGAAAAACTTAAATAAAATGGTTAAACAATATATAAATAAATGCGAAAAATGCGCAAAGAATAAAATATTGAAGCACACTAAAGAAAAAATGGTAATAACAGATACACCATCAACAAGTTTTGAGGTGATATCCATAGATACAGTCGGACCATTAAAAGTATCCAATGAATTCAGATACATATTGACGATACAGTGTGACTTAACGAAATATATCGAAGCCATTCCAATGGAAACTAAAGAAGCAATAAGTTAAGTTAAGTTAAGTTAAGGAATGCATATTAAGACACGGTAACTTCAAGACAATAAAAACTGACATGGGAACAGAATTTGTTAATGAAATTTTTTCAAGCATATGTAAGTATTTGAAAATAAATCACACCCCATCTACACCATACCATCACCAAACTTTAGGCTCAATAGAGAGAAACCACAGAACGTTGAACGAATACCTTTTATCATTCACGCAAGACTATAATTGGGATGAATGGATCCCGTATTATACATTCTGTTATAATACAACACCTCATTCAGACACAGGTTATTCTCCATTTGAGCTAGTTTACGGAAAACTTGCCAGTTTATCCAATGATGTAGATCTGACTGACAAAAGTCCCATATACAATTACGACAATTACTGTGAAGAATTAAAATTTCGTTTAAAACAAGCGCACGAAAAAGCCAAAAATCTGCTAAATATAGCTAAAAGAAAGCGAAAAGAAAATTATGATAGCAATTTACAATAAATTTAAAAATAGGTGATTATGTATTATTGAAAAAGGAAGATAAAAGAAAACATGAAAGTCCGTACAAAGGACCATACTTAATAAAAAACATAAAAGATGTTAATGTAGACATAGAAATAGATAAGAAAATAAAGACAGTACATAAAAATAGGCTAAAAAGAATAGAATAACACTATAAATACACTACAGTAAAACAGATTTGTAAAATAATACAAATAATTAAATTTACTAACAATAGGATTAATATGTAGAACATAAAACAACTTAGGTATGCACAGACAAGTTAGATAAGATATATAAAATTAAGAAAACTAAATAATTGTAGATAATACAGCAATATATATACAATTGTACATAAAATAGAAATAGATAAGATAACCCTACATACTAACCTTAGCGATATAGAATGAATGTCAAATGCTGAGATTACTCATTACAACAAAAAAAAAAATTTCTTTCTACTTAAACAAAAATTTTTTTTCATTAACGGATAGGATGTAGAGCGCATCAACACACACACACCATTAAAATAAATTAAATCATACAAGACACCCATAAGGTGATTCACTGCAGTACATGCAGAAAGAATAAAACAAAAAGAACATTGATCAGGCAAAACACCCATAAGGTGATTCACAGCATTCTTTTGTATATGCAGAATGCCATACAAAATGTTAAAATAAAACAAAAGCTATGTCCACCTGTTTATGGACAAGCGAAGTGCATTAAGCACATATGAGTGTCATGTATCAATGAATACACGACGGCAAAGCTTTACGCTATGCTTTTGCTTTGCAATAAGAAAAGCAAAAACCAACAGCATATGGTACGATAGAGTAAACGATCAATGAAAAGCATTACATTGTAGCTTTCTTTGTTTACTTCTACCTGGCTGAAACTTTGGGTAATGCCCGCTGTGCATTATTTGCATGCACAGCAATTATGATCAATAATTGAATATAGCAATGGCTGAAGGTGTGTGATTGGTTGAAATTATAGAAATAAGTAATGTCAGCACTTTTCATAATGTATAAATTCAGTGTAATTATATGAAATAAATCAGAGTTTTTATCAAACTCCACGGGTGCGTATCTATTCTAAATCCTAACTGCGAGCTCCCTAGCTCCAACATGGCTGCACCTAAAGGTAACTGGGCTCTCTAGCTCTACCTTCTTTTTATTTATCTGGCTATCCTAACAGTGAGCCCTATAGCTCCCACTTGGAATAGTCGGTTGGCTAACCGAGAGCTTCATCGCTCCTATCTGTCAAGCACACTGTTTCACAGCGCCTTAGGAAGCACTTGGACAGTGAAATAAGAAGACTTTAATATTTCTTTTCATTGTCAGGTTTGAACAATAAAGGAATAAGTTTTCTACAAAATTATCTACGCATCTTAACCTTTCATGTGGAAAATACTATAACTCAATAGGTTACATACATTGCGAGTATTCGGATAATATGGGGAATCATAGGCATAGGCAAGATTCTATGATACCCCACACCACAGGCAAGCGTCTGTGATTCCTCACACCATAGGCAAGAATTTTTAATCTTTTATCGAAAAGGGGTGGTTCGGGGGGTGTAACCTCGCGTAACGGGGGCTTTCCATTAATTGTAGTGATTTGCGCAACTCGAACTTAACACTAAGGCAACAATCCTGAATTTTGTGGGCTATTCAGGCGAAAAAATTTTCCTTCCAATTTTGTTAGAGTTATAGGGTACGTTTGTACTCTTTTGTACATTGCTCCACACCCTGTTGACCGTTTCTCTTCATTCCTTTTTTACATGATAGCCAACTGTCCCTTCTTCATAGGTAAGCATGTTTCCCCACCCCACCTCACCCCTCCTTTTTTTCAGCCTACCATATGTTACCAATTTACATTTTACATACTAATTTTTATTCACCAACATAACCCCACTCTTTTGTCCATTACTCCTCACCCTCTTGACCAATTTCCTTCATTCTTTTTTTATATGATAGCTAATCTCCCTATCTTCATATGACATTTTGTTTCCCATCCTTCCTCACCCCTCTCTTCCCTACACTCACCTTCCACCCAAACCCACCTTCAACTACATGATAAAAAATTGACTATTTCTTTGTCCGTTCTTTTACCCATTACTCTTCACCCTCCTAACCGATTTTCCTAATTCTTTCTATATATGACAGCTAACTGTTTCTACCACCCCACCCCTTACCATAGGCAAGCGTCCTCTTATTCTATCCAACCCCTAGGCGCAGCGTAGCAAGCCCGCAAACCTAGATGGTACCATATACACCCAAACAAACGCTGTTTATTTTTGATTCGTCTGTGTACCACACACTTGATCCTTGCTGAAGCGACGTATTCCTAGATCGCCACGACGATGATCCCTTAGTACAACGACGAATAGCTTTACAAAATCTTAGGCGTGAAATATTTTTATTATTAGCTCGAAGTACATATATCTAATTTAAGATACTTAGAGATCTTTCTTAACCTGGTTCTCCATTTGTAGCTGAGATGGCTTCCTCTTTCATTTGTGGATGGGAAGGTTGAAGATTTAGTAAAGCCCGCATCTCTACAATAGGATAGGTCTTTTTGACACCGAAAATTCCTATGCTGGCCCGTCAGTTGAGCCTCGACTTTCTTTGATTGATTTTTGGTCACCATGAGAGTGAACAGTGGTATGTAATTAATACATAATTTTTGCTTTCAAACTCGCATGTTCTACTAGAGAAACTACACTGCTCTTTTCATCATCATAGACGCGAATTTTCAGTAAGCTTTTATCAGAGTGATATAGAGACAACAGGAAGTGTTGATACCTGTAAAATTCGTGTACACGAGGGTGGCTTTTTTCAGAGTATCATAAAGTAGATCATAATTAAGAAACAAATGTATTTTCAACTGTCAAACGAATTTTGAGTAATTTGTAAGAATTTTAATCTTGTGAAAAAACTGAAAAGTAAAAAATAATTCCTTGAAAACTATTGCTAAACAAAGTAAAGAGTGTAAGTAATTATCTGTTGATATTAAAGTGATAAATTTCTAAGTGAAGTTCATGTATTTTCATAATGAAGTGTTCGGTGAAAAATAGCCACAACAATACCAATCTACGACGTGGGAAATTATTTTTTAATCAAGTATAGTTATAAAATATTATTTTGTGTACTTTACACACATTTTTATATTAAATGAAATTGAAATTAATAACGTTGTTTACAACTGCAACTGCAGTATTTTCAACCATATATCTTGTTGCCCCGCTCTCTATGTTCATTGACACTACACGCCTATACTGAGCTTTCACTACAGCGCAACGAGGTAACAGCTTAAGGAGATGAAAATGACACTGATATTGTTTTGTACATAAGCGCCGTAAAATTTGTATACCTGTACCCAATTGTACAACCTGTGCGCAATTTTAATCGCTATTATTTTCATATACTCAAAATTATTTACTGAATTTGCAAACATGAACATAAAAAAGTTAATAATTAAGAAGAAATGTTCAGTGGTAAAAAGTTTGTGAGTAATATTTGCTTTGCCCCCTACGGTTATTTCACGGGTTTTCCTGCGTCAATGCGCCAAGCCGAAAACAAAACCAAACCCAAGTATGGATTTGACAGCGAAGACCAAAAAGGGTGGAATGAACATATACAAATGCAGGGTAATTTCGGGTACGTTTATGTACACGGATCGTACATATGATTGCATCTCCTTTAGTTATTACCTCATTGATACATTGGCAGCAGATCTTAACACAACCAGAATTTGACTACGCTAAATTTGGCTTATCACATTTCCTGTACTCTCTATATTCTAAGTAGTGATCCCTACATAGTTTACGTCGCATCATTTGAAGTCAAATTAAGTCCAGGATTTTATGCGGGTTTAAAACTAGTTTGTCCTAAACGATATTTAAATTTCTTAATATTATTTGTTGATATTAAATTATTAACCCATACAGGCTTTTTATTTTGGCTTTGAGTTCACTTTTGTTGTTTTTAATATATTTTACGAATATTAGAACTATCACTTTTGGATATTTTGTTACGCGCGACACTAAGCTGTTACCGAGGTGGTTTGCATTTTCGCGTATTTAGGTTGGTGTGAGGGGAAAAGGTATGGGATTGGTTTGAGTAGTTTGGGAAACTCTGTAGCTTGGATTTTTGGTGGCTACTGCTCTATTGTTATGCTGGTATGTAGATACAACCTTAGACGTTTCGGTCCGAATCAAAGAAACTGAACGCACCTCCTTGACAGTGACAGCCAAGTCGAGCCAAAACGAAATGGGAGGAAAAAGAAACAAAGCAATGTTCCACATGCATGCTAGAGACAGGGTTTAAGGAAAGTGTCACGAACAATCCAAGCGTGTCTAAAATACTGCCTGAGAAAATTATCCCTAAAGTTGGTGAAAGATAAGAAAAAGTAGTGTGAAGAAGCTATAGTTAGAGACTCTAGATAATCCATCCGAAGTACATCAGGTTGATGATGAGAGCTAGACCTAGATTTTCTCCGATTTTAGAATCAAAGCTGCAGAAATAGGCACCGAAGGAGCAACGCGGATGTAAAGATATCCCCATATTCGGTGTGAACAAACCTTGCCAGGTAAGTTATTTCTGTCTTGTAGGAAAGATGAAAGGAATTGTGCCCCTTTGTAGTAGCACATATTAAAGAAAAGTGGAAAACCAGAGATAATATTATTCAAAGGAAACTCTAGGAGAAAAATTTCGCTCGACAGAACCATGATTCCGGTTGAAATCCAATCACTCTGGTTAAGGACTAGTCCTTCCCAATTTCACGACAACGAAGTAAACAACCGGCTAGGCTGCGAATTATAGTCCGCGAATTAGTGTTAGGAAAAAGCACATATATTTATAAAAAGGAGAAGTAATCAAAACTGGAAAATCTTAGTGAAGTGCTCAGAAAGGGCAATCTATGCCGCGACTTGATTGAATCGAAATAAGCCGTGGATGTTATGTAGGAAAGCCTTATGGCCCGATTAATATTTTTTTGAATTTACAGCTTAAAAGGTTCGAACATTGTTGTATAATTTACGGTCTAAGCGATATATAAGCTCTGGAATAGCAAAAATATTGAAACTTAATTAATTTGACGCGACAAAATTAAAGTTTAATGAGAATGGTGGAGTGATAAAGATTCTCCCGCTCGTTCACTTGTTTTTCTTCTCCTCCTTCTTGTAATAATAAGATATTGTTGTATAGTAATCGATTACCTAGAGCACAATATACAGACTAACAATGTATGACTATCCGGCACCATAGATTCGCCATTTTTTGTGTTAGTCGATCTGCATGACGCGTTTCTTAAAAAGTGAAAAATATAAAGTTTAATATTTATGCAAATTTATTCTACCGGATCCATTTAAAATCTTAATATGATTACCATTTTAATTTCTAAACATAAAGATAAATTGAAGGAAGATTACTAGAATTGTATTCTACATTTTAATTTGCCACTAACCCCACTTTTTACATTTCGTTATGATGCATTGCAAATTTGCCTTCTATTTGAGAAAATTACCATTATGACTAACGAATTTCACTATAAAAATAATAAAAAGATTTTAAATAATCAGTTAAGAGTGCAAATTATAGGTATTTTAGTCTTATTTTGCATTTTTTTATCGATAAAACTTTCGTGGCACTTTGTTTTGATTCCAACTGATTTCCCTGAAATGAGCTTTAAACTAACAAATTCAATGTATATTTATGGTAAGAAACTCTTATTATATTTATTGCAACATTTTCAATGGATCCAGTGGAATAAATTTATATAAATATTATCACTTTATTTTTCCTGTTTTAAGAGTCGATGTGACGTCACACGCACTTGACAGCCCGGACAATCATACCTTGTTACTCTACATATCGTGACCTAGAGTAGAACGTTTGCGGATATGGATAGTCACCTATAACAGTCAATTGAAATTTTTTCTCACACACTTTTATGTAGCACTAAGTCCCGTGACACACGGTGATACACATTCGAGACTAGACACGACGTAAAAACGGTTTTTGTATCGAATGTGTATCAGCCTATGGTACACGTAGTTTATGTTAAGAACTCAGAAATAGGTTTGTAAAAGAAAAACGGTTTTAATTTTTATTAGACACTTTTATTCTACGTCTACAACTCAACTGCTTAATTCTAATATTTTTACCTTCCTCAATCGTCAAATCGACCTCAAAAATTATATGTTTTGTTATTTCAACAACTTTCAAACACTTCCTATTAGCAAATTAACTGACCCAGTTACTTAATTAAATCGATCGCCTAATCTCCAATTTACTGTAGTATGGAAATGTGTAAAAGTTATTGAGTAAGCAAAACAATGACGATAATTTATGGGGCTTGCTTGGGTTGTTGGATTGTTGTGAAGTCTGAAACCTATCTCATATTGGACTTCACAACATTTCTTCCCCCTTCGCAAGATTGATTTTATTATTCTTTTTTTTTTTTTTTATTAAAGAATTTTATCAAAATATAAAAGGGTTTATCCATTTTACCTTAATAATGTCTTACGACTAAAAAGATAGATTGCTAAGTATAATAAAATTAATTATATGGAAACGATACAATAAAGGTTTTACTATCATCGATACGCTACGACCATAACAAAAGTCCATCAAATGTGTAAGTGGCTCGTCTATCGAACTATGTTTATAAGAAAGTAGAATAGAATACAATGTACGAAAGCTTGTATCATCATATTCATTTTACACGTACTTCGACAACAAAAGGACACTAGAACTACTAAACCTAGTCTCATAATATCAATAGTATAGACAGTCATACATATATATATATATAAAATCTCAGTGTGCAAAGTACTCACTGCCAGTATTAAAATTTGAGAAAGAAAATATAATTATAAGGCGACAACTTACAGTTTGTTGTTGAGGATCCATCGCAGAGGCGCCCCCGAGACGTTCCGCTGGCCACTATCTACTGCTACAGGTAACTTTAGTTCAAAAAAATTTATAGTTTTAATTTTTAATAATAGCACTCTATATCCTTGCTTTCTATTATATCATTGTCTTCGTGAGAATGTGCAAATTTTCATATGATGTAGTGCACAGCTAAAAAAAACTATTTCCAATATGCTTTTTCTAAGCTTCTCTTTGTTTTCTTTAAGTATTATCAAGGCTCTGATTGGTTTTTGCGTACTTTATATAATTTTATATCGTTAAATAATTTTTGTATTAATTTCAGGTTTTATGTTGATTAGCATGAAATATATTGAAATTAGATTTGGTCTAAATCTTATATAATCATTAATTGATTTCTTTTAGTTAGATGTTTGATATTTAGAAAGCTTTTCTTTTAAGATGCCTGAACACTGATCTAATTGATTTCCTTTTGATATATATTTTAAATATTTCGAAAGTTTTTTCTTTAAAATACTTGAACGATAATCTAATTGACTTCGTTTTAATATATATATTTTACATATTTAGAGAATTTTTCCTTTAAAATACCCGAATCCAATCATACCAAGTAACTGGAGGGGAAGCACAAGACGTTGAATTCGTCGAAGGCCCGTCACCCGAATTTTCCACGGAACATAAGCAACACTATATTTTTGTTAAAATTCACAGTGAATTTTTTTTTATATAGCCTTTCTTGGAACTGAAGAAGTATCTGATACACTATAGTTGTTGTGTCTTATTTACAGGAAAACTTGATTATTTCTTTTTATAATTCTAGCAAATCATTAGCGGCAGACATTGAATTGTCATCAGAACAGGATTCCACTCGCTGGACACCAATTTCATTTGCATTTTATTATTCCATTTCGGACCTAATTCACTGACTATTGCAACTTTTATTAAAGCGCGTCTTTATGGCAATCGTCCGCGTTGTTAACTCTTTTATTTTTCGCAAATATTTTATTCACAGCGTAGAAGCGGCGACTTTGCTGCTGCTGGAATTTCGCCGGATTTTTTTTTTTCTAATTTTCTCGTGCGGGGTTTAATTCCTAGCCGATGTTTTTCGAAAATTCTGGAGGTCACTCTTCTTCACTCTTCACTTGTACACGGTCAGGAATATTTGGCGGGACAGAGATGATTGTCTTCTTCTTTTCTTTCACGTCAACATGTCACACCGAGCTTGAGGAAACGTACTTCTCTCGGTCGGGGTGCGTTCATATACTCTGTTTGACAGCAGCCGGCTTACACGCTGCAGTATTTCAGGTAGCATATTGCTATATGCAATACGCTACGACCATAACAACATCGCGTTCTTACGAAATGAGCGAAAGTTCCCCTCTGACGCCTTAAAATTAATTTGTGTACGTCTGTTAAATTTAAAGGGCGCGTTCGCTAAACGTAAATAAACCTATGTATATGTAAATTCTGGTTGAGCCTATTGTTGGCTTACTTTTTGGTTACTTTTGCTCTGCAATAGTAGCGCCTCTACAACACATGGTACTAAGTCAAATTGCGTTCCGCACCCAGCGGGAATATTTTCAAGCGCCTCAAAGAAAAGCAGATTCGAAGCGCTTGTATCTAGGTTACTGATATGCTTCCAAAAAAGTGCTTTTCTGGAAGCAATCTGAAGCAATTTCGAAGCAAATGTTGAATGCGAACGTGATAATGCAAGTTTCTTTTCTCGTGTTGACGCCTTACGATTAGTCATTGATTCGCAGTTTCAGATAGGACAAATGCTTAGTGAAATTCAAATTATAAAGTTGTTGACTTTTGTGTTCATGATACAATAATGTAACGCACTTTTCCTTTCAGTTGCTTTAAAAAAGGATAACTTTAGCTATTCGGACTTTGAGGCACAAATGAAAGCGGGCTTTTTTTATATGTTGAATATGTTCTATTTTATATTGAATTAAAATGCTAAAGTTTAAGCTATATGATTTTTTTTTATTTCACACAAAATTGTCAAACTTTAACTTTTCTGTAAATAAAAGAGAAACAGTGTGGTAACTATTTGTGCCGACACTATAGTAGCTGAAATCGTGCAGAGCTTCCAATTTGCTTGACATAAAGTGCTTTAAAAACGATTAAAACGAAGCTAAAAGGAGTGCTTGTTTCTGCGGACATTCAATGTTAAAATTTATATGAAACTGAAGCTCAATCGAAGCGCTTTGTGCTTCCGCAGAAGTGCTTAAAAAGGAGTTTTAAAGCGCTTTTTTTCCCGCTGGGGCAGTCACTGTATAATTCTATACACAAGGATAGAAATATAGTTTCAGAAATGAAAAAAAAAACATATTTCGAAAGCTCGATTTGTATTAAAAATAGTCGGAAATTCTTGAGAAGTGTTTTGTAGTAGTTCTCAGAGATACACTATCCTCTAGGAGCGACGTGTAAAGAAATATATCATTTTAAACCCGAAAAAGGCACCGAGTAGAAGAAGCGTATGTTTTGCTGAGGGAGGGGTGGGGGGGGGGAGCTACAAATCATCAAAATGTGGCGTCTTCCTAACAACATCAGATTGTACAAATTTAATCATTAATATACTGAATCTCTAATTTTCGTGTGAAGCAGTTTATATCTGATATATAATTCTAAAAATAACACATATTTATTTTGCCATAATTTAAACAGTATTTGCCGCAGAACGGCTTTGCGATGCTGCACAATTTTTGTATGTATGTATATGTAATACCTATCGGCTTTAAAATAATTATAGTAATGATAAAAAAGCAAAATTTTGAGTGTTTTTAGTTTGTCTCTCCTAAAAATTGTATCCACTTCATGGAATAGAGACTCATATAGTCGGACTTTGAAATAACTTTTCTTCAGAAATTTTATGCGCTTGGCGGCCAGCAGCACCCCAAAAAAATTTGGATTGATTCGTTTTACTACTCATTTTTATGGACATAGATTTTTTTCTTAGGAACATTTATGAAAATTTTTCCTCCTGATTTGTATGCACTAGTTTTGGCATAGACGACATTTTCGAAAACAGAAATTGGAAATAGAATTAATTTTGTTACCACATTTCCCCTTTTGTGCTTTTCCTTCCAAAAATTTTCTATTCAGCAGATGGAAAAAATATCTGTTGATAATTGGGATTGATTAAAATTAAAAAGTGTTTTGTGAGAAATATATGTATCAGTATATTATACATATATTTCTGTGTGTATAAAGTAAATCATTAAATATTGAAAAACTATTGTGAAAGGTATAAGGTAAGCAGGTTTTCATTTTAAATTTAATTTTTTTACATGTAAATTTATGCATAAATTCATGATGTCAATTATGCCTCTATAGCAAATTTTTACCATAAATTTGAAAATGATTTATTACGTATAGAAAATTTACGAAACTACGACGATTTATCAAAATTATTGTCAGTTAACGACACTAGTAAAATTCGCTACTTAAAACTATGTACATAGTTCATATGACAGATTCTATTTTTTTCATTTCACTTCTCCTGAAGACGTTTGCCATAAAGACGTATTACAAAAAGTTAATTTGACAAACGGACATTTTACAAAAGGAATCTTTCCCAACTGAGATCATAAAAAAAAAAAGTCGCGGGCCCGATAAAAGATTCTAGCATTTTAAAAATATGGTTGCTAAATTTAATTGCTTAGATCCAAGAATTACAAAAACGCAGATAATGCGAGGAAATTAGTTTCTGAACGTTACACCTGTGGTTACACCCTATGATGATATATTTAGAAGAAAGTGCAAAAAACGCAGGAAGGGCTACGTTTTGGGTACAGAGTGTGATAGTCATTTTAAAGCGAAGCTTTTGTTGGTATTCTTAAATCCAATTAGAAAAATTGATGTTGACGTAGGTATTTTTTGATAAGGAAAATAAATCGATTTACTGGAGAGAAATAAATGTGGACCGTGCCTGAAATACGAGTATGTATATGCGAAAACCCATTTCAATAATCAAACTTGCAAATGGAGGTGACGAAATTGCATACGGGCATTCATCTATGGCAAGAGTTCCCAAAGTGAGGCCCGCAAAGCCTGTGAATTCGGCCCACGATATCGATACGATATATTATATTTTTATTAAAAAATAAATAAGTAAATAGTAAAATAAATAATGAATATTACAAATAAGATACAATAAAATATTTTAATATTTTTAAAAAATTCTTACAGAACTTTAACCATAAGCGTTTGTATTAATAAAATATTGTTTAGTTTATATTTAAAAAATTATTATATTGTATTATTGTTAGTATGTCTAGTTGTCAGCCTCCAATAATGCATAAAAATTCCTAAGAAAAAGTTTCCATCGTTGATTTTATATTGGAGCGAAGCACCCATATCCATTGTATAGCCATCCTATCCTATCTAACAAATCCATCTATGCACCCATCCATTCCTTTCATTCCAACAAGACAATTTACCCAGCTGAAAATAAAAAACAAAAATTGCTTCGTAGCGATTGCAGGCAATGAAGAAATTTTGTCGGTTCATTTCAGAGAACGAACTCACACGCACACATAGATTTCTGTTTCATGGCTTAGAAACATTCTCGAGGGCTTTGACGAAACGCGTCTTTCGCGCAGTTCTATTTCTATTTGAGACAACAATGCTGTAGTGAGTAGTGTTTACATGTGCTCTGCTATCTATATCGGTGATACCTGTTGAAATAATAAAACCTTTATTATTTTTAGTTACAGGTAATAATTTCAATTTTGTTTAAGTCATTTTTAATTCATAAATATATTTTGTATTGTAGAAATCATTTTATGAACTATAAATTAAAAATGGAAGATAAAAATAAAAAATGGAAAAAGCGCAAAATAACACCAGGGAAACGAAAATTTCAAGAAAAATGGGTTATATTTTGTAGTTGAACAAAAAAATCAAATTACGTGTCTTATATGCTAACAAAATGTGTCTGTTTTCAAAGAATACAATATATAACGACACTACGATACGCATCACAGTAATTATAATGACATTACTGGTAATGAAAGACAAATAAAATATGAATCCCTACAAAAGTCCTTTAGTGGTCAGAAATTAGTGTTTAAAAATGTTTTCAAACAAAATGCATCCTCCGTTTTGGCTAGCTATGTTATTGCGCAAGAAATTGCCAAACATAGTAAACCATTTTTAGAAGGAGAATTTTTTAAAAATTGTATGTTGAAAGTTGTTGACATAGTGTGCCCAGATAAAAAGTCGTTATTCAATTATATTAGTTGCTCGGAAATGATCATTACTCGTAGAATTGAAGATATTGATGAGAATATTTTACATCAATCACAAAAAATTTCAAAATCGTTTACTGCTTTTTCCATTGCTTTGGACGAAAGTACGAATATCTGCGATGCGGTACAACTGTTAATATTTATTCGTGGAGTTACTGAAAATTTTATGATTTTTGAAGAGTCATTGTCAATGGAAAGTTTAAAAGGTCATACAAGAGATGTGATATATTTTCCGCGGTAGAACATGCTTTTGATTCGAACAATATTAATTGGGAAAATTTGGTAGGAGTAACTACAGACGGTGCTCCATCTATGATGGGCCACAAGCAAGGCTTTATACATTTTTTAAAAAACAAGTTGAAGGACTCTAACAATACCAATAAATTGCATCATTATCACTGTATTATTCACCAGGAAAATCTTATAGCTCAGGTGTTGAAAATGAATAATGTCATGAATGATGTTATTAAGACAGCTAATTTTATCAAAAAGCTTGCTCTCAATCACCGCCAATTTAAAACTCTTTTAGAAGAGTCTGAATCTCCATTTGGAGACTTATATATTTTTCAGAGATCAGATGGCTTTCGAGAGGACAAACATTAAAAAGGTTTTTCAGTTTAAGAAAACAAATTACAGAGTTTTTAACTGAAAAAAATCGTGATGTTGCTTCATTACAAGATATTCACCCTTATTATCGTTGTCACTTTAAGTGAGAAATGGCGTTACGACACAAAAATGGTATTATGGTTGTCGTTTAAAGTGACATTTGTCGAAAACATACGACTTTGGACGTATTACTGTTGTCGTATTAAGTAGACAAATGTCGATGTAAGTGACAATTTTACTCACTTGGTTTTCGTAAGTGACAGATGTTAGATTTGTGTAAGAAAAAGGAAAATGCAAGTAGAAAATGATAAATTTTATAATGGCTTTCTAAGTTGTTCATTAAAACATAAAATTCAATAGATTTTTATAAATTAAATTTTTTTTTTTCAATTGTAGTGTAAAGATTACAACAAAAAAACAATTTGAAGTAATGATAGATTTTATGGTGAAGCATCCTGTTATAGCTAAAGGGCTAAAATACATCGCGTTTATATATATTTTTTTTTCTTTTAAACACTTTCAAAAATAACAATACCACGAAATAAGACAAACCTCACTTTTATCTACACCCTGACTCATGCCCTGATGCTACCTGTCCCTTTAAGTGACAACTATAATACGGCTTTGAAGAAAAATTGCACGTCACACCGTTCGACAACGATAATACGAAAAGTGAAGTGAAGTGAGAGTGACTGCGAAGCTTGTCACTTTGGTGAGTCGACAACTGTAATAAGGGTGATTAACTGGTTATGCGACTGGACATTTCTAGTAGACGTAATTGGTGTTATGAACGAATTAAATTTAAAACTGCAAGGTAATAGTAAGCTTATTTATGATCTTCTTGGATATGTAAATTCCACGGAAAGAAAATTTCATTTATTACAAGAACAGCTTCAAATTGGTAACTTTTGTCACATGTTGAATATTAGTAAAGGAAAATACAGAGGCATAAGTTATTCTTCAATCGGTAAAGTATTACAAAATCATACAGAGTTTGTTAAAAGATTTTGACAAACATTTCGATGATTTTAAGAGTCACGCGGACAACTACATTTTATTTTCAGATCCATTTTCTTGCAATCCGCGTGACGTTTCTGAAGACATGCAATTTGAATTGATAGAATTACAGGAAGATATCGATGCTAAGAATTCTTATCGGAACAATTCCTTAATTGATTTTTATAAAGGATTATCATGCGTGAATTATCCGAAAATATGCTCAACAAATGTTTTCATTATTTGGGAGCGCACATATATTTGCGAAAAAACTTTTTCAATGATGAGCATAAATAAGTCGAAATTAAGATCAAAATTGAGTGATAATCATTTATAAGCAGTATTATGAATACATTCGACGGATATACATATAAGCAAAGTTTCATGACATCATTAAAATAAAACAACTACACAAGTCGCACAATACAAATGAATAAATTTATTACAAGTTTTTATATTCACATTTTTGTTAGTGTTAATTAATAGCACTAGTTTGTAATCATTGTTGCAATGATTAAAAATTTATATTTATAATTATAAGTTTATTTCCAGTTACATTTGTTTTTGTTAATAAATAATATATTATTAGTTTATAATACTTGTTGCTATAGTTATAGTTCTGTATTTACAATAAGAGTGATGTTACTTTCGTGTTAATAAATTGTGTGATTTTATAATAATTGTTGTTACAGTTAAAGATTTATATTATTATATAATAAGATGGATTTCAGTTATTTTTTTGGTTTTAATAAATATATAATTAAAGATTTATATTTATATTAAATTTAGTATACAAATAAAAAAAATAATTACATATATTTAAAACAAAAAAAATGGTGATTATTGTTTTGATTTTATTCCGTATTTTTTTTGCCCGCCTAAGAAAAACTTTGGGAACCGATCTATGGTATCATAAGAAATTGGTCTTGCACCAATTTTAGTTTTTTTACTTGTTTAGTAAATGTATGAAAATTTCCACTGGAACTCGAAGGGTTATAATGTCGAAAGAAATTCACAATATAATTTTAATGTTCATACAGTGTTGAGTGATCCACCGCTCAATTGCCCGACACTGCACTCTACTACACTACACTGCAAGCAGTGCGCATGAAAGCATTCAACTTAAAGCTCGCCAGCGGAACGTGAATGACTCAAGTTCCTATGCTTACGAAATATTCGATTCACTTTTTTCTCCATCTGAGAGCAATTGGCTCGCTGAACCTAAAAGACCTATTTTGGACGATATATTTCGCGTGTTCGTAGGCTCTGTAGGGGGAGCTAAATTATCATAAAATAACACTCAATACTCAAGATCTGTAACCAAATTTCACCAAAGTTTCCAAGTACATACTCTAATCAAGCATAAACTTAGAAATTTTATGTTTTCTAGTTTGATTTTAGTTGAAAGTGAAACCGTTACAGTTGATTGGTTTTTTTATGCGAAAAAATGTAAGATTGCGCCTGTAACAGTTGATAACTATTTAAAGTTGCAGAAAATTGTGAGAATAACAATAAGTAGTTCGCTTTAAGAAAATGAAGAAGTCGGTAGTGTTTCCATTAATTAAAATAATTTGTAGTTTATTTATAAAAATAACTATAGGTCAACATTGTTCTGTTACATTAAGTGGTACAAATTGTTATGTGATAACCTCAGGTGATTTTTTTATATTTTAATTCATGAGGAGTGTATATACAATAAAACACGACAGCTATGCCTTTATTATGTAAGGTGATAACTATAGTATTTTTCTCATCGATATTTTCTTCTTATTATTTTAAATGCAAAAGACTTTCTAGTTATAAATGTATGTATAGTATGATTTATTCGCAAAAATTGTGTAGAAATTATGTACAGGTAATAACCTATTCGAAAATTAGCCAATATTTTGTATAGTTAAACTAAAGCATGAAGTAGCTAATACTCAGGGTTGTCGTACGGAATATTGAATCTTTCCCCTTCGAATAAAATAATCCATCCATACATTCTTATAATTTAAATTATAAATTCTTGTAAATAATCAAAAGTCGCAATATGTATTTCTCTTTCAGCATAGACAAAATAATTTACCTAAATTGAAAATGCTTAGAGAACGTCGTTATATTTTTGCAAATTACTTTTGTAAGTTCCTCAGCATTGAATTTTTGTAAATACTGTTTGGTAGGTTAAAATGTGTACAACCAATAGGTCATATTAAAAATCGTAGCCGCTTTATTTTATCTGCAGTTTCAACAGCTAGACTATATCGTAGCTTATTTTTTTCACAATTGAGTGTAGAGAAAGGTCTTCCTACTATAGCATTGGAGAATGGTAAACTGAATAAACTTAGAGCTAGCTTGGATATGTTATCAAATTGCAATCTACCAGAAGATTTGTTTTTTTTTTTAAGGGATCAACCCAAAATTGTTCAGTGGAAAAAGAATTCTTTATGCAAACGAAAAATCTTTGAAAAAAGAAATTTTATTGCAAAAAGAGGGCGTTTCATATAAACAGGAATCGTATAATCGTCAGTACGGCTTGGCTCCTGCTTGCAGAATACACCAAATCAAACAGCCAAGCTGACCTCATATATGGACTTAAAATAATTATTAAGTGTGAATAATATGAGGCAAAATACTTCGTATTTACTTGAATGCCAAGATTAGCCCTATGCGGGACTAGCATTACATAGAGAGATTTGCTATGAAAATTCATAGCGAAATAAGTCAATTTGAAATTGACTCAGATTGCTGCTAAGTCTGCAGCACGAGAATTGAGTGGAATTTTCATAGCAAGACTCTCTATGTAATGCTAGTCCCGCATAAGGCTAATCTTGCTAGGCATTAAAAAAATGTAGTATTTCGCCTCATATAATTCACACTTAAAAATTATTTTAAGTCTATATATGAAGTCAGCTTGGCTGTTTGCTTTAGCGTATACGGTAGGTAGGAACAAAGCTGTACTGACGGTTATACGATTCCTGCTTATATGAAACACCCTCTTTTTGCAATGAAATTTCTTTTTTCAAACATTTTTCGTTTACATAAAGAGTTTTTTCCACTCAATTCTCGAACTGTAGAATTAGCAGCAATCTGAGTCAATTTCAGATGGACTTATTTCGCTATGAATTTTCATAGCTAAACTCTCAAAATTGTTCAGTTGTATTAAAGTGCCAACATTGGTGAAGATGAATCAAGTTCCGTTCATTAATTGTGAAATCAATACTTTATTTTTAAGTTTTACTACAATATTTGATATGTACATATAAAGGGCTTTCCAATAAGAGGTGTTATTTTGATATTCAAAGAAAAATGTCATTTTTTGAGATAAATGATCGGATCTTTATTTCATTATAAAGAGGAACGTATGCCGTTAATAATGGAAAATAACATCAGCCAAATGACCACCACGACCACGCCTACAGGACCATATCCTTTTCATGAAATTTTCCATAACCAAATCGCAAAGTGGCTGCCCTATGTCCTCGATAGCCTCACGAATTCCATCTTTGAGGTCTCGAATCGACGCTGGGCTGTTGGCGTAGACCTTCTCTTTCACGTGGCCCCAAAGGAAGAAGTCGCAAGGTGTTAAGTCACAAGATCTCGGTGGCCAATTGTGATCACCTCAATTGTTTCGTTGCTTGTATGGCACGTAGCGCCGTCTTATTGAAAGTAAACGTTGTCCAGATCAATACCATCCAATTCCGGCCATAAAAAATCATTAATCATCTGTCGATAGCGCAATCCATTCACCGTAACTATTGCTCGAGCCTCATTTTCGAAAAAGTAAGGTCCAATGACCCCGCGGGACCATAAACCGCACCAAACAGTCACACGTTGAGGATAGAGAGGCTTTTCAACAATAACTCTTGGGTTTTCCGAGCCCCAGATGCGACAATTTTGCTTGTTGACGAAGCCATCGAGGTGGAAATGGGCCTCATCACTCAAGAAGAGTTTGCGATGGAATTTCGGATCATTTTCATGCATTTCAAGGACCCAATCAGCAAAGACTCGACATTGTTGATGATCGGCCGGCTTGAGTTCTTGTGTTAACTGAACTTTATAACCCTTACGACCCAAATCTTTAAGCAAAATACGGTGTAATAACGTTTGTGGAATAACTAATTCCAAACAACGACGAGGAATGGACAAAACTGGGTTTTCTTGAACACTTTCGGCTATAGCAGCAATATTCTCGGCTGTTCTTGAGCGACGTGCACGGGTTTTATTCTTCACATCACTAACTTGTCCCGACAGCTCGAATTTTTCTACCAATTTCTGTATTGCGGTCCGACAAGGTGCTTCACGACGACCCAAAAATGTTCGAGTTTTACGAATCGTCTCTGCCACATTTTCACCATTTTTATAGTGAATTTTAATAATTTCAATGCGTTGTTAAATCGTGTATCGTTCCATTTTTATTAATGGCGTAGTTTCTACTTGTCAAATGTCAAAAAATGACAGCTCCAAAGGTGACATCTACCGAAATAGCGGGCTAATTAAAATAACACCTCTTATTGGTAAACCCTTATCTCTCTTCATTTGACAAAAATCTGTAACTGGAGAAAACATACAAATTTTTCCAGTCATTCCTATATTTTCGGGAATTCTAAATCTATTCAGTGCAGTTTGAACAAATTTGGGTTTGAAGTAAGCAAGCAGAAATTACTTCGATCGACGAGTTGATATAGAAAATTTAATTATTCATAGAATTAGCAGGGGTATGAAAACAAATGTCCTTGAGTATGAGTCGCCGGTATTAACGATAGAAGATTATTTATAAGATGAGATATTTGAGCATACGTAGAGAGGATGTAAACAAATTTGAACGTGTCGCTAATAGTTATCAAAACTAATGTAAACTCGTAGATCGTGAGCGAATAAGTGAACTGAACAGTCTGGAAATATAGATGGTAGATCATTTATAAATATATAAACCATGGTGGAAAAACAAACACATATCGTCAATTGGCAAGATGCAATGTATGTGATTCTTTGTTGTGATTTTTTTTTTTTTTCACTTTTTTTCCTCCATAAGCCACCATAAGTTAATCGGTGTAATGTCATGAAATAAACGCCAAAAACTTTTTAGGCATACCTCGTACTCCTCGTAGAACCTAGTAGGTATTCTAGGGAAATATGTGTGGAAATACAGTTATAGTAGTAGGAAGTAGTACATTAAATTAAAGGTAATTCTCGAAAACATGTGGAGTGCACTGTATCAGAAGGCAGCGAAATCCAGAAGAGCCAATACAAGTTAGTCAAACAGAGTTAAGAGCCTCAACTTCCTCAGCGGTGTAATACATGACACGTTGGTTAGATCTTGGACGGGTTTGAATTTTGAATTGGAATAATATATAACTACTCCTATTATACACCGCGCTTCGATCCAGCGTTCCAGCTTGATTGCATTTATTTGGCAACACTTTTTTAATTGAAACCTTTTAGGAAATAATGGGGAAGGGTTATTTATTATTATTTATTTTATTATGTGGTTTGAAAACAGTAGATAGTCTTGTTGCATTTCTCATATCACCTGATAATCTACTAGGTGTGGTTCTATCTTTTCGGCGAAAACTTATCTTCGCTTTTTCCATTTTTCCCGTATAAGTTTTTAGTTCTCTCTGTTATTGTAGTAGTTATCCTGAGTTAAACAGCACCATTTACCAAACACTGTGCATAAAACAGAAGGAATTTTATTCTCATTTTATCAATTCCCAAATATATTTCAATGATAATTATTGTATACTCGTACATATCCAGATCTGTTTTCGCATACAGGACGTACCAACCAATAAGTCGTATTTTATAATTTTATTCTGACTATACATACGTTCTAATGATAGCTGTCTTCTCCAAATAATTATATATTCATCTAAAGAAAATCTCACGATTTTGGTTTATACGCAGCTCTTGAAGCTTTGGGAGAAAATGAACTAAAGTGGTTGAATTTTTATTGATCTATCTGTGTCAGCGTTTATTATATTGTTATCACTAAAGTGTCAAAATGTTCACGAATCATCAGATCGCTTGAATAATGTATTTTAAATTGTTATATCTATGCTTTTGTTGATGGTAATATCGATTTATTTCATGGCATACATAAATACGAGAAAAAGTTACAAAATAACAAGCCAATAATAGCAACGTTTTCGGTTTTGTTGTTGTTTAGAAATCATCATTCCTAGAGTACTTTCTGAATGGCTCTAGTTATGGTGATTGTGGTGGTGTGTCAAGCTTATTTCGTACAGAATTAATTTCAATTTCACTTCCACTTTCAATGAAACGATTCAATTAAAAGAATCAGAATCTCGATGTACATTTCAGATAAAATTGGTAAGCACCATTTTCCGATAGGAACAACAAAAGCTCTCTGAGCTTTCTTCTACTCATCATACTGATACGTAAATTTAAGATATAAAAAAACTTCTTAAATAATTGAACACTTTTATGTACTCAATTATCCCGCCAAACTAAAAACCCAAACTAAAAATATGTATTCGCAGTAATAAGGACGATAATATACAGAACTACCTACTGAAAAATGATCAAGAAATAATGCACATGACCGAAAACAAAAATTCTTGTTTCCGATTGGAAACGAATTCTCATTAAAACTCATTGAAACTCACAATCTAGTGACCTGGCTCTTATAATAAGAGGCAAAGTACCTGTATCTATTAATCTTATCTGCTTTCACTGACTTGAATTTACTTATTACTCAGTTAGTATTTGTTTCTAAAAAAAACGAATTCAAAAAATTATAATCTTTTTGTATAGTTAATTTAATAACATTATTTTCGATACCAACAATTAATTGCTGTAAATTATGATTTTTATTGCCCTCTTTACAGAATAATTTGATAACGAGAAAATGAACTGATTGATTATAACTGACATTACTGATATATTGCATCCAATTTTGCTTCAGTTTTTCACTGGGAACGTAACTTACCGTAACTTATATCGTTAGAAAAAAAAATATTTTTCTTATTACGGAGATGATCTAATTAATCTAATTGTAATTTTTAAACCCCTTTAAATTGCATACTGAATGTACGTAGATAAGCCGTTCTTAACACTGATTGCTTCTTAAAAAGTTGCTAAGTGATTTTTGTAAGCGTATTAGAGTAAGTACGGTAAAAATTTAAGGTCAATCACTTTTATACTGTGACGAAATCTTGCCTAGTAGCAACTAGCTAATTGCAAATTTTATTTAAAGTTGAGGTAGAAAATGTGAATAACGGTATGCACATTCAATGCCTTCAAAAGTGAAAGGCAAAACCTCAAGAAACTTTATTTGCTTTCCTAACGTTCTCTTTCTATCTTATTTTCTAAAAGTGTGATACTTATAATAACTGACAAAACCACCAAAACCACAATCTTCTTTCGCGGCGAATCATGAGAATATCGCTAATATCGTAATAGATAGAGTTTAAATTCTGTGAACATGATATCAAACAGAAATTTCACAAAATTTAGTGTGATTTTTCTAAAACAAAGAATCTTATCAGGTTAACTGTATACTTATTTATCAGTGAGGCTACCCCTGCCTTTAATTGTTTCATAATTTCGATTGAATTCATATCAGTACTTTTTAAATTGCTTACTGATTGAGCTGAAAATTAAAACCGATGGTTTTCTACGAAAATCTTTCAATTAATCTTTGTACATATAGTCGTGAATTATACTACAATAATCACATTCTTTTAAAATAGTATTAAAAAATGAAATCAGTAGTTTTTATTCCACTTTCGGTGATAATAATTTTGTTAGTTAAACCCATTACTAATCAATTCTCCACTGTGAAATTTCGCGGTTTAAATTGTTATGTGACAGATGCTACAGGTAAACAGTATACAAAATATAGTTAACACGCTTATAACGAACGAAAAAGATAAATGGATTAATCTTTTGCTTATCTGTGCTCAAAAAATCTTAATACAGTTTCATCTTTAAATCTAGTTATTGAAATGATGATATCAAACTAAAATCGATTAAGAAGTTTTCCATTTCTAGCATAATCAATACCCAGTTAGATGTTGAATCAATCCCCATTAGATTCTTATACTGTGTGCTCTGTTGTCCAGCTCATACGCAAGTCCAAGGGCAACATTAATGACTAGCATAAAATATAATAATGTTTATTGGACTTATTTTTATTTTAGTACAACAAGTATTGGAAAAAGTAACTAAGCTTGACCAAAGATTCGAAAGAAATTAAATTCAAAATAAAACTGAAACGTAACTACTAAAGAATAACATATTTAAGCAACTAATAATTTAATTAAAATCCAATGAAAATTCAGTAACAGAGGGTAAAACTAGAAAGACGAAAAAAGACAGATGACTGCTAATATTCGTAACTTATAAAAGTAAATTAAAAATTTGTGCCCAGATTATGTCACTACTTAAATTAAAAATTAACTTAAATTAACTTAAAAAAAGTATGAAATCTCTCATCTGAGTGAAAATATAAATTTTTAGAAGAGCTTACTACAACAAATAGCATTTACGAATGGTACAAAAATGGCCAAAATAAGAGCGCATACCTTGAAATAGGAAGTTAAAGTCCTCTACTGCGTAACTTTTCATATACATTACTCATCATTTAATTAGATCCACTAAAAGTTTATGTAAAATTCAGCAAATTTTAATTGAATAGCACTGATACTAATTAAAACCATTTAAGGAGAAAGCAATGAAATAATCCAATCTAATCTATTGTTTTTATCATAAAATTCGAAATACAGGCTACAACAGGTGCATCAGATCTTCATCACCTGATTAGGTCGGCCTGATATTTCTTTCATTCATTTCCGCGTGACAATTAAATAAGCGCAGACGTGTGGCGATTTGATTTATCTCCTTCGACCTAAAGTGATAAGATGTTTTATTTTTTTATTTGTATTTTGGGCGTATATTTTTAAATCAACATAGAAAAGCTTATCTCCAGAGTAAATCGTACAAACCGAAATATTTAAATGTGTCATTCGAACAGATCTTTAGCTAAACGGATTAGCTAGAAATCATATTGATGATAATTTACTGCAAAAATACAAATTATAGAAAAAATCATAAAGAAGCAACAAGTTTTTCTACAACTGTAAGATGAAAACATTTAATTATAGTGTACTTAGCATTGAACTCTTGAAAGGCACCGTATTATGGGGAAAGTAAATGGTTGATAAAATTAAGAGCCCCCGTAGGTATAGTTAAAACTTTTAATTTTACTTAATATTTCAGACGCATTTCAAATTTTATAAAGCTGGTGTTTTATTATTAGCATTAAAGCTAGTTCGAAACGCGTCCACAATATTAGTAAAAATTAAAATTTTTCATAGAACTACATAATAATAAAGTGGCTTTAAATTTTAGTAGAAATCCTGGAAGTATTGAACATATTATTAAAAAGTGTGATCACATAACTAAGGCGTAGATATTGCAGAGATTATGTATAAAATTTAAGAACAACCAATATTAAAACCGAGATATAAGAGGAATGAATCGCATTTCTCCGAAAATCATATATACAATCGTCGTCAGATTGTAATCGAGTCACGGATAGGAAAAAATTCAACTTAAGGGATGATCCGTTATGATCTGAGTGCAATTTCATAGATTTTGCATTCTTCCTACTTATGTCGTTACGAAAATAATCAATATTTTAAATCTGTGTATGAGCTCAAATCTGCTATTCGGGAAATTTAGCAAAAAATTTCACTCTCATCTATGGGAGGTTACAGGAGAGCGGGGGATGGGGGAACCGATCGCCCCGAGCTTTAGTAAAATCAAAATTTATATCCTAATTAAATGAAATAACAAATGTAAAAAAATTATTTTTATAAAGACTGCACTCCGCACTAAAACATTGCAAATAATTTATTTTCCAAATATTTATTTATGAAGCTAGCCAGCGAGTAGACATGTTTTTAGTTAGCTCCCGTGTCTTTCCACTTTCCATGAGAATCTCTCGGCAAAAATTTGCAATAAAGTTCATCTACTACCTTTAGAATTTATATTCGTGTTCTGATTGAGTGTATGGACCTTGACTCTGGTGAACTTTCGTGCAATTTAATAATTCGAAATAAAAATGTCTGGAAAATACGGTAAATTGCAAGCTGAGAGCAGAGGTTAACCAACCAAACGTCGAAAATACCTCTCTGGGTTACTTCCCCGCACTACGAGAGCGCAAGAGGCAAGGTTTATCACAATGCTTCTCCATTCACAGTTGCTGATGATGCGCTTGCGTCCTTAGAGGTAAAGTTGGTGAAGAGGCTCAACTTGATGCTAGTGGAGATGGAGGCTCGCCTTCTCACAAATATCAACAACTCCATCGAAAAGCTCAATTACCGTATTACTGCACTGGAAAATTCAGTATGCGGAATCAAAGGTAATTTCGCTCAAATTAAAATTCAAAGAGATGCTCTTGCTGAGGATATCAACTGTTTGCGGCGATCGTCTGATGTTTTGATTAGAGGAGTGCCTGCTGTTGCTGGTGAAAATCGCAACAAAATATTGCTGAACATTTGCTCCGTCATAAAGCACACACTTTCCCCATATACCTACTTCGGCCTTTCGCTTCAAACCCAATGCATCACAATCAGGGCATCAGTCTAATTCCGCAATTATAGGTAAATTCTCTTGTCCAGATGAGAGAAAAGCTTTCTTTTCTGCATTTTCTGTTTCTGAACACCATGGCATCAGATTAAATGAACTGCTGGGCTTCTCCGTACAGTCCAAAATCTTTATAAAGGAAAGTGTTTCTCCAACTGTGGGAGCTCTTCTACGGGGAGCACTTCGCTTAAAATCAGAAAAGAGGCTACACTCTGCATTCACTAGGGATGGTAGTGTGTATGTCAAATTAACACAACATAGCGTGCGCTCAAAGTTCCAAATCGTGATGAATTGAGCCGAAACTGCAGTTGACGTGGGATGCTAATGCAGAACGCGAACGATGTTTGGTTTTTTAATTTGTATTTCTGTTAATTCTCATTGGTTTTAGTTTTAGTTTTAGTCTATCTGAATATCTCTTTTTAATTATTGTATTTTTTAATGAATATTAGCGTACTCTCTTTTAATTCTTCTCTTATTTTTAGCATACTCTTAGATTGTAATGTTTTGCTTAAGCTCTTCGTTAGATAATCTTCCCATTCTCATGATCGTTTAACAAGCAAAATTATTTTTCAATTGCCCCTACACACCTGTTCACGCTCTTTAGAGGTCAGTTATCATGAATGTATTTAGTAATTCCTTGCCGCTGGACAATGTGAGAGGCTTACTGAAATTTTTTTCTGTCAGCGCCCTGGGTTGAATGTGTGTCTGATGAATGCTTGTAGTCTCCGCAATAAGGTTGATGAGCTTTATATATGCTACACTGATATTCATGTCATCTGCGTCAGTGAAACCTGGTTAAATGAGAACATACCATCTTCATTGGTCTCCATACCAGGGTTCCAGCTGCTCCGTAGTGATAGAAAGTTAAGGGTTCCAGCTGCTCCGTAGTGATAGAAAGTTACGAATTGGCGGTGGTATTAGCATCTACATGAAAGATCACCTGAAGGCCAGAATTATTTACTCCTCGATTAGCAGCGACACGGAATTTTATGTGTGGAGTTGAATATGGGATCGAGAAATGTATACTGTCAGCTGTATATTGTCCTCCTGAATGTTTTTCTGCTGACCGAGTTCCGAAACTTGAATCTGTGCTTAGTAATTTGTCTCGTCAATATAACAATATTATTGTTGCCGGCGATTTTAATATCGACATTTTGTGTTCCAATAAATGATCCCTGAAATTTATACACTTCATGCAGTCTCTATATCTTAATGTCGTCAACTCTCTACCAATATATTTTAATACTTCTAGGCCATCACTCCTTGATTTATTTTTTACAACCGATAAACGTCGAGTCCTTTTTTATAACCAAATCGACTTCCCTAATTTCCTCGACTTTACTGCCCAGTGTCTGAAGCGTTCAAGTACTTTCATTTAGAGACTTTAATAATTTGGACATTAATTCAGGAGTGCTCTGACCTGCCTTAAGATAGAATAAGAGCTGTAGCTCAGTCGACGATTAAATTCCTGTTTTTGAAAGCAAATGTAGGTATTTATCGAACAGTTAGCTGCAAATCTGTTCAATAAATACGTACCTTTGCGCATCAAGAGGAAATCGGGATTCTTATCGCAGAGCGTGAATATTTCTACAAACAATTTAGGCGACTCAAAACACTGTACACTCCTTCTCTGTATAAAGTTGCCCGTAATAAAGTAACCACTACTATCCGTGTGGTAAAATGTCGCTATTATGGCAATAAATTCGATGCAAATCTTTCCCCAAAAACGTTGAGGAGGAATCTGAAAAAAGCTGATGTATGTGGTAGACAAGGCAATTTGAATAATAGCCACTTTGATTCTAACCATTTAAACGAGTTCTTTGTATCCTCTCCTTGTGGCTTCGTCTAATTTACATAATAGCACTCCATTGGAACCTGTGAACCACTTTCAATACCATGACGATTGCTTCTCCTTTCACGGATCGATTACCAAGAGCTCGTAATAGCACTACTCTCTGTCAAATCTGAATCTGTAGGCCCTGATAAAATCTCACCTAAATTCACAAAAATATTGCTCTCTGTATAGGTCAATATATCCTGCACTTAGTAACTTATTGCCTTACATAATCTACTTTCCCTACTAACTGGAAATTGGCCACGATTTTGCCTATTCCTAAAAAGTCTTCAGTCGATACAGCATATGATCTTCGCCCTATTAACATTTTATGCTTCTTAGCCAAAGTACTTGAAAAGATAATGTATGGACAAATCCTAGCATATGTGGATAGAAATAACATGCTGATACGCTGGCAGTCAGGTTTCTGCGCAAATTGCAATTGGAAAACAGCCATATTAAAGATTACTACGGATGAGGTCGGCATTCTCGTGCTACTTGACTTCTCCAAGGCTTTTGACAGAGTCAACCACCCAAGGCTACTTTTGAAATTATTCAATAATTTTGGATTCTCCCAGTCGGCTTTTAATTTGATCAAAATCTTCCTCACGGGAAGATGCCACCAAGTTCGTTATAATGAGTGTGATTCAAACTTCTTACCTGTACCTCTTGGCGTTCCTCAAGGGTCTGTGTTAGGACCATTGTTGTTCAGCTCATACATCAATGACTTACCTAGTGTTATCCAACAAGTCAACATCCACTTATACGCCGACGATGTCAAGTTATACAGTGGCGAACCGATTGGGTTATTTGAGGATTGCTTGGAGCGAGTCAATGGGGATCTTGCCAGAATCTATGCCTGGTCTGTAGCGAATGACCTAATCCTTAATCCTACCAAGTCTCAATGTCCCATTTTGGGTGGTGATACCTTGACCAGACCTATCCCCTCCATATTTCTCGGGGAACAAGCTACAACATATGTTGATGAAATCACAAATCTTGGAGTAAGGCTCAATGCAGATATTAAATGTTGTGGTTATGTCAGATCAGTTCTGAAGCTCTGATTTTGCCACATCTTACCTCTGGGAGTCCGATCTTCCCAAAATTAGACCATGGGCGTGTATCCTTTTCCGCTCCGTAGATCGAACAGATTTTTTAGAACGTTTAGATCACTCTGAAAAAGGATATAAATCCGGAATGCCCTGAGTGTTCTGGTAGTTTTTTATTTATTTTGGCAACACTTATGATTTGTGAAATATCTATTGATAATACAAAATTCTTTATAAAAATAAATACTAATAATAATAAAGTTATGAAAATAAATAAGAGGTGAAGGAAAGGAAGGAAATATGGAATTCAAAAAAGTATTCACATTTTCAATAGTTTTTTTTTTTTTGCACTCTCTTGGTATTACTGACGGATTGCTCCAAGTGCTCCGAAGTTTAGCTACGATTAGTTAAAGCACTCTCAGCAATAATAAAGATATACGTTCAGAGCGCTCAGAGTACTCTGAAAGTAAATAAAGATTTAAGAAATCGGTGTTCAGAGCGCTCGGAGTGCTCTGAGCAGAATAAAGATACGCGTACTCTATGTGCCTGCGCAGAATCAACGTTGCTTTCAATGATTGTTTGAGGTTCGCCTTTGGTCTTCGCAGATTTGGCTACGTTTCTGGCTTTCAGAGTAGGTTATTTGGATATACTCTAGATATATACTTAAAGTGCAGGTCACTTCGCTTCCTCCATAAGCTCATTAATACGGGACAACCTGATAACCTTGCGAATGACATCCAACTCCTGAATTCGTCACGCCATCGTAATATTCTAATTCCCCGTTATCGTAGAATGCTTCAAGTGGCAAGAGCCTGGAATTCTTTACCGTACTCTATCCAGAGTGTGAGAGATGTGGGTGCATTCATGAAAAATTTTTAACAATATAATGTGTTGCTATCAATGGGACTGCTACGTTTTCGGCTATTTCTTTTAAGTTTTGTTTAATTATAAGTGTTTGTAAATAATTAATATTTGTAACATCAGTAACTTTATTTTATACAATTAGATCTACTGCTTTCGTTTAGTATGTAATTTAGAAGTTAATTGCTTTCGCCTGTTGCTTTTTCTCAACTATTAGATCGTTTTTCTCTTGTATATCTATAATCGCCTTTAACTGTAAAATCCATCTAATTTCAATATTATTTATTATATCACTATTTTAATTAAATTGTACAATCCAACTTAATTCCTACTCCTAATTATACGAAATATGTACTACTAAAAGGATTTATATGTAGTTAGGTAACTTGCACACTAGTCTTAACTTTAATTTTCTAATAGTTTATCTATTCTGACAATATTCTGTATCTTACATTGTACTTCAAAAGACTAGTAAGTCTTGTGTACTATACTAAAGTATTTTTGAATAAATTGAATTGAATTGAATTGAACTTAATGAGTAGGTACATAGAATCATTCACAAGATTATTTATGCAAAATAGTTTCGAAACTGTTGCTATACAAATATCTGTAATTTTTGACGAAAATATGTTTTCCAAAAAATATAAAAAAAACTGATCCACGTTTGTAAAGCTTTTATTTACATGCTTCAGTACAAACAATAAACAAAATGCATCTTTCAACAAATAAATAGAACAAAAATATTTCTCACAAAATTATTTGTTGTCTCCAATTGTCTTCACAAAATTGTTTGTGCACACATAAAGAACTATTTACACAGCTTTATAAGTATGTATTTGTGATGTTACACTTGAAGGCAAAAAATTATATGGGTGGGGGAAGGTAATCCTAACGGTTTTCGAGATAACTTAAAAATATTTGGGTAGGCTTTTTTTCGATTACCCTGTAACTTCTGAACATTACACTCTATGATGAAATATGTCTATAAATTTTCCATCTTCTCCTTTCCGTTTTGAAATTATGGCTCAAGAAATTTATTCAGTTTTTTTTTATTTAACTACTATTATTATCAAAAAACGCGTCATCAACCCCAATTTTCCATATTGAATTTAAAAGACGCAAAAGCGTCGCTTTAAAATTACCTACGCCCACCTACTTTCACGAACATGGGATCCCATCCTTAACACCTCTTTACGGTTGATCCGAAATAAACTTCTTTTAAGAAGTGACGTAGTGAGTTATGTTTGTTCGCAAAACTGTGCAAAACAGCAACAACCACAGCAACAGCAGACGCACCGGTACAATCTACGTAGCTCAAGTCGTATGTAACAACTCGTTCGGGGTGAGTACTTAATTTAGCACTCAATAAATAATTTAGTTATTACACAGCTAATCCAGAAAACTTATATAAAATGTCAGTAAGCAACCGATGTTATGGTCGTAGCGTGCTGCACGAAGGCTATGTCTCTATAATATTGTCGTGCCCCTCGAGCAATTAAAAGACGTTTTTACGATTACTACTTTACTTCTTTATTGACTGAATATTGAAAACTGCCCTATCTCAACAATGTTAAAAAAAAGTCACGACCCGCACTCTTAATTTTACGCTAACTGGAAAAACGCGACTCTAAACTGAACGCTGAACGGCGAGAATACTACAGCTAAAAAATACTACAGGCACTCGACAGACCAGTCATTGGTCTTTTATAAACCTATACTCGGAAGTAAGCTTTCTTTGCTCACAACGCGGATGTAAACAAACGACAACAACCTTGTCGTTTGTTCTACCGGTTGCAGCACCTGAGTCGCTTAGTAGTAAACAATCGCCTTACATAATAATTACCATGCGAGGTTAATTATTATTGTAATCGTCGATTGCTCCACTAAGCGCTCATCGCAGCCAGCTGTTGGGCTAATCAGCAAAATAACCGACAGTAGCAGAACAATACCGTGCGAGGTTATTGTTTAGCAATTGCTGATTATTTCGCTAGAATGCGCCCTTGGCTGCTGGAAGAAGAATCTTCCTTATATTGGGCCATAACATCCCTCCCCCCTTGGAAAAACTAGTTTCCGCAGGAAACTAGTCTGAAGAGTGCAACAATCTTAAAATTGAAAATATTTTGGTTCGCGTTCAGTTCAGATTCATTTCCATACTTACTAACTAAATTATCTTATTTTTCTTCGCTTTACATTTTTTCTTTTCTTTCTAACATTCCATATTTTCTGTTACCATTATCTTTGTTTAAATCCATTCCCATTACAAATTTTATTCATATGTATCTTCTCTATATTTCATTTCTTACACATTTTTTTTATTTGACATCTTTACTTTTTCATTTCTTAAAGTTTCCATTTTTACATCTTTTCTTTTTCATTTTACTTTCTCTATTTTCTTCTCATATATACTTTATTAAAATTTTTCTTCTCATACATATTTTATTAAAATTTCATGACTAATTAATTCACATGGACCTTAATATATAATCTTACTTATCTTTATATCTAATGTTTTAATTTCTTTCTTTTTTTATTGAATTAATAATTAATAATTTTATAATTACATCTTCACGTTTTTATACATTTTTCTGAAAAATTCTCTTTATCTTTATTTTATTTTACTATTGTGCGGGTCTCACAAACATACTATGCTTATATTATATATAGAGTTACAAACACTATTTACGAATATACCAATTCCTAAGGTTGCCGTATACTTACACAAGTTACATTATTTTTACATCTACAGTAGCTATTCTAACTGAACTAACTGCTTCCCGACGGCGGTTGGTAGGTGAGTTGTGGGCAAGTTGGCTGTTGTGGGGATGACCAGTTCAATGCCGTTGTCAATTTCTTTATCCTCTTGCTCCAGCTGTACCATTTTCGATTTTCTGGTTGATTTCAGTATCGTAGGTAAAGTCGACAGCCTTCTAGTATTTATTCGATGTTGGTTCTTTTTCCACCGTCTCAAGTGCATGGAGACTCCTATGATAAGTGTCAAACTAATTATACCCAAACCTCCTGTGATGAATGTGGCCACTATATAAATATGGTGAGGCCGAATTTGATATCTGTTGCTCTCCTCTTCCTTGATTTCACTCTGAACTCTCTTAATGTTGACTTCTTGTGCTTTCCACGCCTGATTAAAATTATGCGCCGCCAATAAACGTATCTCGTGCTTTTCTGGCTTCAACGTATCTGTTTTCTTCAATCCTGCTTGAGGTGTTATGCTGTCCCAAGCTGGTAGCTCCGACCGTACTGGTTGCCAGAGAACTTGATTACTGCGAGATTCATCTTCAGAGGTTATCAGCAAGTCTCCCATTTGCAAATGACAGTGTTCTCCGATCGTCAGTACCCCCGTTGACGTAAGTTCTCCTATCGCGGTTGGCGAGTTCCTGCAGTTCACTTCTAATTTTGCTTTTCCGGACATCACAAAAAGCCAATGATTTCTTGTCACCATTTTGACTAAGCTGTCCCATTTGGCCACGACCTTCTCCTTGCATGCTCCTGCGTTGACGTTGAAGCTGCGAAATAAGTTGAGGACGCAGTTGTCACCAATAGCTGTGATGACGGGACCTAGCTGAGGGCACAGAATCTGTTTATGATCTGCTAAAGTTATAAGCTGCTGGCATTCATGATATTGTTGGTAGTTCAGCAAGGTATACTGTCGCTCGTGGTTGTTTGCTGCAACGAATTCGGCGTCCAGATCATATATATGGTAGCCCTTCTGGTCCATTGCTATAGGAATTGTATAGACTTTGTACAAGTCGAATAAAACTCTTTGTGGTTGGGGGATTTCTACCCTGACCAAAATTTTTTGATCTGCCTGAATAGCTTGTACCTTTGCAATCTGGATCAATAACTGGAAATCTTGGAATTTTTCGTCTAAATCAAATTCTCTAGTAACGTTTGCCATTATCTCAGACATTTCTATAGCGGGGTGTAATTTTCCTGCATTCAACGACACCACAATATTGGACAGTGTCTCCTGTATATCGCTAATTTCTTGCAACTGAATTGTCATTAGCGTAATAATTTCATTGATCTCCATTCTTTGCTGCAAATTTGACAATTCATCGCTCTTATTTTGCTGAGCAGCGATGAGGAATGAAATTTTACTCCAGAGCTCCTGACGTTCTGCATCAGCCTGCGCTCGTGATGCATTAAATACGTCGAATGTTGATTTGATTAAAGTCGTCTGCTCCTTCAGAAGGTGAAAGGTCCGATTCTCCCTCCCATCAAGATCTTCAAGTCTGCTATTAATGTCATCCGAGTCGGCCTGATCCATTGTTCCAAAAAGTGTCTTAAAAAGGGACCCCACTCCATCAAAAAATGAGCGCTTCGTACGATGGGATGCTTCCCCACGCATATGATGGCTAAGCTCTTCATTCTGTCGTTCAATTCTGGACACCCAGGTTCTTATTTCCTTCGTTGCCACTTCGCATTTGGTACCTACTCCGATGTGCCTGATCCTGGTACATAATTCTTTGCTTAGGCTGCTGCAATTTTTTGCAAACTCCAACTCTTTTGTTAAATCCGGCATTTCCAGTTTAGTTAGAATCGTCCAATGCTTGCTGTAGAAGTTCACCTTTCCCACATTCTCGAATAGTACCCCCGTTTGTGTTATGGGTTTGATGCTGTAGTCGGCATTCTCTGCATTCAGTGATGTCACACTAACTAATATTATTATCATAAGCCTTTCCATTTTGATTCTCCTACTTCTTATCTGTATTCCTTAATCTACTGGCAACCTTCCTAATATCTAAAATAAAAGCTTCTCCTATTTCTTCTTATTATTTATTTGTCTTAATTAGTTATTTATTCTTTATTTATAATTCTCTTCTTTATTGTTTCCTTCCCTTTTTTTTTTTTAACTCTTACTGAGTCTTTTTTAAAAAAAATTCTTTTTTACCAAACCTTACCTCATTTAAGATACCCTTCTTTACCTTTGCATCCGAATACCCGACCCCTTATCTGAATACTTCTGTTTACAATATGATACCTGTAAAATAACAGAGGTTAATAAGTAATCAACTAAGTAGGGTGAAGTGAAATTGATCATTCAACAAATTTTCTTAAACGGTTAGTGTGAATCCGCTTAAGTTTTTTGCCCTGAAGAATCGTTACATTCTCCGGACTGTGTACATGTATGACCTCATAGGGTCCTTTAAAAATTGCTGATAATTTTCCTGCGCGGGCTGGATCTCTGACCAAGACCTTATCGCCGACATGTAACCGCTCTGCCCTGGTCTTCTTATCATAATAATTCTTTGACGTAACCTTACTCTTTTGCAGATTCTCCCTTGCCAGCTCAAATTACTATTGCAGCTTAAAACGTAGTACTGCATGATATCTGTCGGTATTGTATAATGGTTCTGGTTTGGTTTGTAACCTGCTGGGAATTCTCGATGCAAACCCGAAAAGTGTTTCCATCGGTGTGAGTTTAGTGCCTGTATGTATTGTATTGTTATACGCATGAGCCGCCGTTCTTAAATATTCGTCCCATGCTTGTGGTTCACGATCCACGAAACTCCTCAAATAGTTTGCCAAAGTAGAATGTTGTCTCTCTACCGCATTCGACTGAGGATGATATGCCGTGGTATGCAATTTTTTTACCTTTAACATCTTGCAGAGGGCTTTCATAATTTCTCCTGTGAAATTCGCCCCCTGATCGGTTACCAGTTGTTTCGGCAGTGAGTAACGACTCTGAATCTGTTCAAACAAAGCTCGGGCAACGGTATTCGCCTCTTGATCTGGTATAGCCACGAAGTCAACAAATCTCGTAAGATCATCCATTAATGATAGGATATATTTGTTGCCATTGTGACTTACGGGTAGAGGTCCCACCAAATCGACGTAAACCTTGTCAAACGGTTTCTCTGAAATTTCCGTCACTACCATAGGCATCTTAATGGTTCGCGCATGCTTGTTTTTCTGACATTTTACACACTGTCGAACATATCTTGCGATCTCACCCTTCATCCCCTTCCAGCGGTAGAAACGTTTAATTCTGTCGAACGTTTTAGTTCGTCCAAAATGTCCTCCGAACCTAGAGTCATGATAATCTTTCAAGATCATCTGTACCTCCTTTGGATCCGAAATTAATTTTGGCTCTGGCTGTCTTATCGCTCTTCCGGCAATCAACTCACACTCGCTCATCACGTCCCAGTCGTCTTCGGATTCCCGATTTTGACTTTCGTTTAATGCCATTTTCCTCCGGGCTTGGCCTCGCGTTACTGCAAAACATGGAAACTCTGTAGTATTTTCTTCGTCTTTATCATTAGAGATTTGGGAAATTCGGCTCAATGCATCCGCATTACTATTCTGCTTGCCAGTTTTATAAATAATCTCAAAGTCATATTCAGACAATTTCTGATGAAATCTCACCATACGGGATGTGGTATCCTTCACTTTAAAAATTCCGCGTAAAGGCTGGTGGTCGGATATAACTTTAAAATGTCTACCTAACAGATAACATTTGTAATTCCGCACAGCCCAAACAATGGCCAAATCTCTCGTTCGGTGGTAGAATAATTCCTGTCAGCAGGATTTAAAGTACGGCTGGCATAGCTTAGCGGCTTTCCCTCTTGTTCTAAGACTGCCCCTAAGGATTCTCCACTTGCATCTGTAATTAATGTGAATTCCTTACCAAAATCGGGGTAACCCAAGACAGGTGGCGTACTTAAAGCCTCTTTTATAATATCAAAGGAATTGTCGCATTTAGAGTCCCAATTAAATTTTACCCCTTTTCTCAGCAATTTCGTAAGGGGGGCCATGATTTTAGAAAAGTTCGGTACGAATTTTCGGTAATAGTTAGCTAGTCCCAGAAACGACTGTACTTGACGCATAGTTCGTGGTCTTGGAAAATCATGCACTACTTTAACTAACCGTTCGTCCGGCCTTACTCCCTTTTCTGAGCACACATGGCCTAAGTACACAACTTCCTTCTTCAAAAATTGGCATTTCGAAGGCTGAAGTTTTAAATTGTGTTCCCTAAAACGCTGGAACACCTCCCTTAGTTTCTCGTGGTGTTCATCCAAATTTTTTGCAAAGATGACCACATCATCTAGATAAACAAAGCATTTTATTCCTTGTAGCCCTGTCAAAATCCCATTCAATAACGACTGAAAGAATGGGGGGGCAGTTTTTAGTCCAAATGGCAATCGCTTATACTGAAAGTGATTGAAATTGGTACTGAATGCTGTTTTCTCCCTATCTGCTGGATCAATTAGTACTTGGTGGTACCCGTTAGCTAGATCTAACGTGGAGAAGTACCTGGAGTGACCCAATCTGTCCAATATATCTTCTATTCGTGGGAGAGGATATGCGTAAGGGATACACACTTTGGTCACACACACTTCATCCATTCCCTTTTTAGGGATAAGTAGAACTGGAAAATTGAATGGACTTTTACTGGGTTCTATGATATCTTCTTCTAGAAGCTTTGCTAGCTGTTTCTGGCATTCTTCCCTGTAATCTTCTGGCATCCTGTACTGTTTTTTATGTATTGGGCCTGCGTTAGGCATAAGTGGCAATTTGAAAGTTTTCGTTGACGTGTACGTGAGCCTATCTCCCGGTAAATAAAAAATATCGCTATATTCATAGCAGAGTTGAGCAACGGACTCTTTTTCTTCTGCGTTAAGACTTTCCTCCAGCACTAACGAGTCCGTCATGAGCTTAAGTCGGTGTTGGCTGGCGTGGGTCCTACTTCTAGGGTGTGAGAATGGGTATATTACAAACTCGTTTAATCTTTTTAATTGGGGCTGAAAATTCATAATTTCAACCGGTTCTGTTCGGGCGTTAATAACACCCACAAAGGCCTGTCCATTCCTAGGTTTAATTATAGTGTTCCCACAATATACTCCTGGTCTGATTTCCGTCGCCATGCATACCAACTCTTCTTGACTGGCCAAATCTATCTTTACCAGTTGTTCTGTCCTGGCTTCTAGCCTGAAAGTTGAACCTGAATTATGTCTGGAAAATGGCTTCCTCATCTGTGGGTGGTTCCGCTGGTCCTCCGGTATCTTGGGTCCAAAGTTAAGAAGTCCCACTTCCTTGCGAGGAGATTTGGATTCCCTATCTTCACCATCGCCCTCTGCCATGTGTGATTCACCCCACATTTCCTGAGGCCACCTTAAGGATGCTTCTGTTTTAACACTTTTAACCCTTTGTTCAGTTCCCATGCGAGGGGCTGTTGGCAAAGTGCTTCCTTCACATCCGCCTAACTGTGGTTCTATACTTGTGTGATTCACCTGCATCATTTCTTCTATCTTGGTGTCCCACTTATCTAAGTCAGTCTCGTCTTCAGCTGGATTCGTATTCTCTTTTTTACTACTACTATTCACCCTCCCTTGGTACCTGTTTATACTATCCACAGCTCCATTTGCTTTACTCACAATATCTTTCAATGCTGACATCCGCTCTTGAATCCTATTTTTTACCTCCTCAGCTGAGGTAACTAAGACTTTATTAATGCTCGGTATACTTGTGCTTTTTTCCGTACCCTTCTTCAAGACGATTGTCTCGACACGTTCATTTCCTGTTATGTTTCGGAAGAGTGGATTTTGTTTCACAGGTCTTGCCTCGCCTTGTATTGCCACCTTTTCATCTATACAATCGATGATGGCCTTGCCTTTAAGAAAGTCCTTCCCCAGTATCCCATCGGTTGGTATTGAGTCTGTGTCTTCAATCGTGTGAAATTCACAGGACCGAATGACTGAACCGATGCCTAAATGGGCCTTGCAAGTTCCAATCGAGCTGTTTTGAGCTCCAAATAATCCCCCTATCATTATTCTTTGTTGAGTCTGTATGGGTGTATTTTTTTTTATTCGACTTATCTTAATTATGCTACAAGTCGCTCCAGTATCCACAAGTAATCTTAATCTATCTTCCACTCCTATGTCTGATCCTACTGTAATTATGTTATTATTTAACGGGCTTAATTCTAGTGTACTGGTTTCCTTTATTTGATTTTTAAAAAATTCTGATTTTGTCAATGGAAGGCAGCTGTGGATGAATTCCCCAGCTGCCGCTCTCCGTTTCCCAACTGCCGACTGTTTTGCTCTGCTAAGTACTTCCGCAGACAGTTTTCAGTGAAGTGATCACAAGTTCTGCAAAACTGGCAGTATAAAACTTCCCTTTCCTCTCGAGATTCATTTCTTCCGCTTGTGGCTACATTCGCGAATCTCACTTGCTGCTTCCTACATTCCATCGCTACATGACCATAGCCTCGGCATCTGGTGCAGAATGGAGGCTGTCGTTCCGCACCACATTCCTTTGCGAAGTGTCCCTCCTTTCCACATCGAAAGCATTGCTTAGAACCTCGCTGACTGTTTCTGGGCGGGGTTCCTCGGTATTCTCTTACATTTGACTGAGATGGCCTCCCTGGATCTTTCTTGGCCAACCTGGGCTCCCATGTATTCTGAGGGACTCCGCCGTTACTCTTAAATATCTCCCCTACTCCTGATGGCCGAAGTTGAAGACGTTTTGCATCCTTCTCGAAGTAAGTCGCTTCCTCACGCACTGCCTCCAGAGACTCGAACTTCCTTCCCGTCAGATGTACCTGAGTGGCATGATTAATCACACTACCCTTGAAGGTTGCCACTGCATCAGACTCTAACTCCGCTATTAGTCCTCCGTCTTTGTCCGGGTACTTTGCTGATACGGCTGTCTTGATCTGGCTCAACAGTTCCTTCAATCGGTCCGCAAATTCTCGGATGTCTTCACCTGGTCTTTGTCTGCAGGCCACCATCTCCGTTCGCAATTCACTAAATGACTTCTTCGGCATATAAGCTGTTTTAATTATCAGTTGCAGAGCTTCAAAATCTTTTGGTTCTTCTGAACTTACCAGATAGTAAGCATCATCTGTCAACCGATACTTCACACATTTCATAAAAATGTTCTGCTCCTCAGGCTTCAGTCGGTCGTACAAATCCTTGCCGCAGCTTAAGAATCTGTACACCTCTTTCACCAGTTTTGGAGATCGATCTCCGGAAAACATGGGTACGTACTTGACGACCATATCCATCACTTTATCGTGTATATCCACCATTTTTATGTGATCTTCGTTTGATTTTCCACTTTCCTTATGTCTTATTTCCTTATTTTCCTTTACGTTAATTACACTGCCGCGTGCGATCGAATTTTGTTTTGGCTCCGACTGATGGTCCCAAAATACTAATCTTCTTGGTGACCACTTTCTGCTGTTTCCTTGGTAGCTATTGCCCTTGGTGGTTGACTGACGTTCCTGCAGTTCTATCGGCAATTCCCGTTCGAGTTCGGCCGCAGTCTGCTCTGCTTCCTTCAATTGAACGTTTAAGGTATCTACCTTTTTGACCAGAGCTTTAATTTCCTCGCGGCTATCCTTTAGTACCTTTTCTATTGTCCCTTCTTCTTTTTGAATAATGTCGAAGGTTATAGTCACCAAAAGATCCACAACTTCTCCTTTCGTGCTTGTTTGAGTGGCTGTTTCTAGTTCCTGTAGAATATTGTTGAGATCTCCACTCGCCACACGTTTTTTCAATTCTCCTGTTAAATGATCTGTGATATATTGCCAGTCTCTCTCATAATACTGAAGCTTTGTTTGGCACTGCTTCAATTCTTCTGATTTATTTTCCAGTTCCTGCTCCTGTGACTGGAATTGCAATAATTGCTCCCTGGTCAATACATTAGACCTCCCCACTGACATAGATGTATCTTGAACCCTATCTTTATCTACTATTGCAAACGCGAGGAAACTTTAACACATTTGATTAACGAAAAATCTTTACATCACAAAACATAAATGCCCATGATTAGAATAAAATACGCTACATGGAGAATTTTTTAGAGACAGTCGAGAAAACGTAATATTAATACGACAATTAAAGTAAGTGACAAAACTGAAGTTTACCCTTTGAAATATGTGAAGGGATTTATCTGCCAAGCAGTACGCGAGTTTAGTGGAAGAGTTAAAGAAGATTTTAATATGAGTAACACAATACACAATACATTTAGAAGAACACAAACACTGTTCAAATGAAACGTCTTAAAGTTATAACTTCCTTATAATATTCATGAAATTTATCTATCATACGCCTCTCACAAAAAATTTACCTTGAAATAAAACAATTTCTACTTTTCTTACTCTTTAACTATCGTTTCTTTATCTTTAAAACTGTATGTCTATACAAGACACAATTTTCTCTTAAGAGCATACTATCAATAAGCAGCGAAAATTTAATCCCTTCCAACAACCTAACATTTAGAATACCTAATTACACAAATCACAACTATAACAACACTTTTTTGTTTCCTATGTCGCCGCACAACCAAATTTCACTCTGAAATGTTCTAATAATAACAGTCGATAAATAAAAATGGAGTAGCTGAAAAAAATGTTAAATAAATGGCGAAGCCAAATGAGGCTTTGCACCAATTTAATTAACGTAGTTTAAGAAAAAAAATGGAGCAGCTAAAAAAAAAAATGTTAAATAAATGGCGAAGCCAAATGAGGCTTTGCACCAATTTAATTAACGTAGTTTAAGAAAAAATGGAGCAGCTAAAAAAAGCTTAACTCCCAATATATAAAAATTTTAAAAATTCAATACCGTGCCCCTCGAGCAATTAAAAGACGTTTTTACGATTACTACTTTACTTCTTTATTGACTGAATATTGAAAACTGCCCTATCTCAACAATGTTAAAAAAAAGTCACGACCCGCACTCTTAATTTTACGCTAACTGAAAAAACGCGACTCTAAACTGAACGCTGAACGGCGAGAATACTACAGCTAAAAAATACTACAGGCACTCGACAGACCAGTCATTGGTCTTTTATAAACCTATACTCGGAAGTAAGCTTTCTTTGCTCACAACGCGGATGTAAACAAACGACAACAACCTTGTCGTTTGTTCTACCGGTTGCAGCACCTGAGTCGCTTAGTAGTAAACAATCGCCTTACATAATAATTACCATGCGAGGTTAATTATTATTGTAATCGTCGATTGCTCCACTAAGCGCTCATCGCAGCCAGCTGTTGGGCTAATCAGCAAAATAACCGACAGTAGCAGAACAATACCGTGCGAGGTTATTGTTTAGCAATTGCTGATTATTTCGCTAGAATGCGCCCTTGGCTGCTGGAAGAAGAATCTTCCTTATATTGGGCCATAACAATATTGTGACTGAAGGGGACCCGAGGAAAAGAAAGTACACTCCAGGATTACCGAAATAATAACGGAAGAAAAAACCATGTATGGCGAAATATGTAACCTAAGGAATCCATCATCATCAGGGACCATATCAATCAGAACCTAAGTTTTAATTGCAAGTCGCAAGCGAGAAGCCTCTTAGAGTACGTACACAACGAGGCGAGGCGAGGCGGGGTGAGCCGAGGCTAGGCTAGGTACTTGAGCGAGGCGAGGTGAAGATACACCTCGAGGTGTAGTGTTCATAACAAGGCGTTCAGTTTCTTAGTAAAATATTTAAGATTTGATTTTTTTTTTGAAGAAGTGCAATATATCTCTATTCCATATATGTACATATATATACAAAATTTAAGGTTTGATTTTCAGAGACAAAATGCACAAAATGTTTTTATTACATATATATGTCGTAGACATTTGACGTAACTCAGCATTTCACGAAAAGTCTAGACACATGGAAAGTAGGCCGCACATTTTTGTGTGGGCATGTGTGTATAAAAGTGTGTATATGGGTGTGTGTGTATGTGTGGTGTGTGGGCGTGTGTGGGCATGTGTGTCGCAGGCCTGGGTGCGACCTCCCCCTCCACCACCCATCTTCCACTACTAATATTTGCTTATATAGGGTGGTATTACAGTATCGGCGTAAACGCTTTTAGCATTTGATGAAATGACTAAAAATTTCAGACACATAATAGGTCTGTCTGTTTACTCGAAAGTTTTTACTCTGTGTAAAAACTTTTACGCATTTTTACTCACAAACCGTCTGTTTACTTTTTACTAGTAAAAATCAAGTAAATTTATACGTTTCCCCTCTTGTACAAAGTTGCACATTTTTACTCATGTTTAAGAAGATGTGTAACTTCGATATGCAATCAGCTGACTGTCAAAAGTATTAAATTTGACGTTAACACGCTTGTTGTGATATGAAGTGAAAATTTATTTGAATTGCGATTAGAATACAATTGTCGCTTGTACTATCACTGCTACTCGAATCTGCAAAAATGGCTATAAGCGATCTTTCAGCACATTTTTTTCCATTTTTTAATTGAATTAGAGAAAGATGTTTTACTTAATTACAATTATTATTTTCAAACCTTGTTTTGCATAGAAAACTTATCTGTCAAATTTTTGACACACTGCAAGCTCAACAAAATTTACTCGAGAAGTGTCTGGTAACTTTTCTTGAGTTATCCCCTCTACCGCATAAAAGTTTTTACTTGATTTTTACGCAAAGATTTTTACTCCAAAGTAAACAGACAGACCTAATGTAAAAAGGGGCTAAGTCAAAACCGTTACATTATTTGCCTACTTTCCATGAAGTGTCTAGACTTTTCGTGAAATGCTGAGTTTCATCAAATGTCTACGACATATATACAATAGTTAGCTTAAGATTCGATTTTTCATGATTTTCCTGAAGAAAAAGCGTAAAATATTCCTACTACATATGTATATACAATGTGTATTTTCGAAACTTGATCAAACGAAATGCAGGGGGTCCACATCAACCGTTTGGGAGTTACAGGGTGATTAAGAAAAAAAGCTAGATTTTCACATAACACTCTGTATCTTAAAAAGTACATAGAGTACGGTCACAATTAAAGACTGTATGCAGAGCTTCATGGCGTTTCCAACGACTGCTCAACCAGCTCCGTACCCGACTCGACTCAGGAGTTTTAGGGGTCTAAATTTAAAACTTCGGATTTTCTTACCTTTTTTTTAATTTGGCCTGTATAAGTTTTGCAAAAAGGTTGTTAGCATAACTTTTTTTTTATAAAAAGTGTAAACTGTAGACTTTCCCCTTCAGGGCTGAATGTGTGCTTCGTTTTTATGTGAGCAGGCACGATATATTTTTGTTAATCGTATTGTAACAGCGGCAGGTTTTCGTGGAGCCCCCCCCCCCCCTCCCCGCACACACTCACCGCCATTAGTCGGGGGGAACTAGCGTGCCGTCCTGTAGCAACGTTGTCACTGATTGATCTGTCAGCTTATGCTGGCAGTCTGGACTTCACCTCCTAACCAATCAATCATTCATCCTACTTACATAACACCACAAAAGCCTTATAAGTTATATTATAGTAGTTGGTTTGGAAAGTCATCATAGCCGGGCGTCAGATTCAGTTTTCTTGCAAATATTTAATTTAAAGAAAATAGTGTTATATATCAACCCTACCAAATAAGCACTCCTTGAAAATTCCTTTAACAAAGTTTCAATTTGAAAGAAATCATTGGAAAAAATTTAGAAACTTAATTTGCAACAAATTACTAATTCTAATTGTGCTTAAAAAAATAGCGTGCCAAACAATTATGGTTTTGCAACGAAATAAAAACTATTTTATATGAAACAAGTAAAAAAGCTAGAATTGGTCTAAGACCATTTCTTATGATAACCTAGATGAATGCCCGTATGAAATTTCTGTGCAAGTTTGATTTTTGAAGTGGTTTTTCGCGTATATTTCTAGAACGTTTTGTCGGACATAAAAAATGGTTATAACCAATTTTATAGGATTTCGTATTCTGAAGAAGTTTTTAGTACAATAAAAATGTCTTGGACTGATTTTTTTCACAGTATACGAAAAAAAACCTAAATTTTTATATGGCAACATCAAGAAGGAGTTGCCCGATTTAGTCCACTTTTGAAATTTTATTTGCTAGTACAAAATTTCAGCTCTCTAAGTATACGCGCTCTCGTTATCGTGCGCACAGACGGACGGACGGACATGCAAAAATCAAAATATCTTTTAATATTATGCGTGGGTGTCCAATCCATTTTGCTCTACAATCATTATTTCGAGGTGTTACAAACGGAATGACAAATTTAGTATACCCTATAGATTTCATCTAGGGTATAAAAACACCAGCAGTACGACAAGCCAAGAAGTATATAATGTCCGCTTCTATCCTCGCATTCAAGTCGTCCTTTATGGCATGAATATTCCGGAGGTTACGACTAACTGATTTTCTATTTTATGTGGCACCAAATTTTACTATGCTTAATAGATCAAAAACTTATATTATATTAATAAAAGAACTCCAGCGATATCTGGATGCTTATGATATTTTCATGCTGAAACGGAAAGAGAAAGCTAACATACAGGGCGGTCCACGACTAATGATCCAAAGTCAGGAACTGATAGAGGTCCTTGAGTTATGAAAGCGCAAAATGCGCATTTTGGAGGGAGAGGGTGTTTCTGATGGTATATTTTCCCTTAACACCCTGTGACACTCTTACTACGCACCCATAAAGAAATGATTTATATTGACTATCGGAACCAGCCTAACACAAGCTCGCTGCATGGACACGTTTAATAAATAAACGATCAACAATACATGCGTTTCATCACTATACTATCACGGAAAGAGATATAGTTAAGTAATAACGGAGAATCAATACTCCCGTTTAAGAGTTGATGCACAAAAGTTACATCGGCAACCATGCGATGTTTCTTAAGCGAGTGCATATTTAAAAGCGAATCGAGGAACTGAACTAGCAACGAGCGAACATACAGAATAAAAAACCTTCCGTTCAATTTTCTGTTTTGCGGAGATGGAGATGATTCATTAACAATTAACACTAATTTTGATCGAACGAGCTACGCGTAGTGCTGTATATGCGTACCATTAAATTGTCGTTCAGTGCTAGTGAAAGATGTTTGCACTACCAATGCACGAATTCATTATCACTCATTGATAGTGAAAAGTATTTGCACTACACTAATCGTTTAGTGATAATGCAATATACTCTGCACTACCACTAATCGTTTAGTGATAATGCAATAGACTCTGCACTACCACTAATCGTTTAGTGATAATGCAATAGACTATGCATTACCACTATTCGTTTAGTGATAGTGATAAAAAATTTGCACTACCACTAACCATTTAGTGATAGTGCAACCTGGCTTTTAACTATCACAGAGGCCTCTAGTGCTAATGAAATAATTAATACACTGAAAATTTAATGCACTACGCCCATCTCTGGGCGTAAGGATTTGAGCATAACGTTTTGTTCAGCATATAGGCGACAGTCTTTCCGCTATCCAATGAACCCTTCGATCAGATTTAATGAATGCTCATCAGACGGGTCATCGGGAATTAATTTTCTATATGTTTCTTCATGAATTGCAAACACCTTGATACTTTCCAGTCAAGTTAGTATTGGTTTACATAATAACTGCCCCTTGCGGGGCAAGAGACAATGTAAAACTGTGAACAATTTCTACTAGGGAAATGACACAGACGCATACTTAATTTCAAATGTTCTGTTGGTGTTGTGATTGTGATACAGACACAAAAAACATAAAATGAAACAAAATTAAATAGTGCGGTGATAAAGAACACCTTGTGTTTCTGTGTATAGTAGTACACAAAAAAGAAAAAAAAATGATAATAACTATCAGTGGAATTAGTGCAAGAATCAATAAAGCTGGTTCGATTCTGAAAAAAAGCACTTATGGTCGCTATTGAAAGCAGCCTTAAAAGATTGTACGTACATTAAGTGCGAACTAGGCCACCAGGAAGTCAGGAAGAAGCCAGAAATTTATTCAACGCCAATGTCCACTGACTCGGCCGAATCGTCTTCATCGGATTCGGATTTATCTGGGAATGAAAACGATTTTTCTATCGTGGAGAACAAGAGCAAAGAGCAACGAGGAGCCCAGAGGCATCTCATCAATCTTCCGGAACTCCAGCCAAAAGGAAGCCATCAGGGTCAAAACAACAACCATCTAGTGTGGTGGTTTCTTCCAAATTCTAGGTAATGGAAAGGACTTTAAGATACAGCCCAAAATAACGACGGCTCAAGTTGAAAAGGCAGTGAGACCCCCTCTGATCGTCTGCCAAAATCTGAATGTTAAAGTATTCAATTGCGAGCTCGATAAGCTCGAGATAAGGCCAAAGTTCTTCGTCAAGACGTCAAAGGGCACCAAGTGCATCATTAAACCAATAACCCAGGACGACCATAGGACCCTCTACAGAATTATCAAGGACATCGGCGTGCAGATTTATACGTTTACGTCAAAAAGTGACAGAACGACGATACTTCTGCTGAGAGGAGTCCAGCATACTTACCACGCCGAAGATGTGAAGGCAGGTCTCCTGGAAAAACTGCGTGGATTCACAATCAACTCTGTCGTGCATTTCAAAACGCCCAGGACCAAGGAATCAAATTCCTTCGTAATTAATTTCGGCAGTAATTACGATATGAAATTCATCATGGCCACAAACCGCCTTCCAAATAAAATTGTTTACTGGGAGAAATATCGCGCTTCAGGAATGTCCTAATGCAAACGCTGCCAGGCTTTCGGACACGTCGCGAGAAATTGTGCGGTCGATTGTCGTTGGGTGAAGTGCAAAAATTACCACTTGCCAGGAGAGAGTGAACGGAAAAACGAGAAGGAAGGTGTCCCATTCTGCATCAACTATAACGCGGAAGGACATCCAGCCAGCTACAGTAGTTTCCCCAAGTACAAGGAGGTCGTACAATAACGAGATAAGAAGAATAAGCAGCGCCGCCAACGTGAAAACTTCGTGAAGGAAGCCACAAGCAACTACGTGCAACCAGGTAAATCTTTCGCCCAGGTAATATCTAAACACACCCATAATAATAATAATTCACAGCCTCCAAAGCCCAAGTAGCACCTAGTACTGCTCCCAAAGCAGCACCTAGTTAGCTTCGAGTGTCAGAAGTTGACAATTTCTGCACCAAAGAAGCCAAGCTCTCATTGGCTGCGATGTTTTCGCCCTTATGGGCAAAATCAATAATTTCCTTCCTATATACAGGAAGCTCTCTTCCATCTCGGAAAAACAAGCAGCTTACCTTCAATTTACATTTGGATTATGTCTAGGCAATTAAGTAAGCTGAGAATCATGTCACTTAATATCTTGCTCATTTAGCATAAACCCACGTTTATGTTCCTCTCTGAAACTCTGCTCACTGAGAGACATAAGTTAGCTTTTGAGCACTACAACTTCGTCCGCTAGGGCAAATCTGACCACCCTAGGTACCGCCCTTCTCATTAAAGAAAACCTTAAATTCGAAGAGGTGAAAATAAGTTACCTTTCCAATATGGAATGCACAGCTGTCAAGTTGAAACTTCGAGACAACGTGTCTCTTCTCTTAATCGCCCTATACAATAAGTGTCAGAATAACTTGAACAGCATCCCTCGGAACTCCGACAATTTCACATACACAGTGCTTGGTGGCAATTTCAACGCCAGGCACCCGTTGCGGAATTACTCTGTCGTAAGTCAGTCAGGCAAGGCAGTACATGACTGGCTACTGTTTAACAGCTCCCATGATTTCGTCGTTGTCTCGCAAGATACTCCCACTTCCCGCGATCTGGGTAAATTCTTGACTTCTATATCGCAACCCCTAATCTAATTAATCTCCTACCCCAATTCTCAAATTACGTCTGCACAACGCATATGGCTGAATCTGCTCACTTGGCAGTTGAACTCTCAATCAACCACAGCGCTCCCCCAAATATCTTGACTTCTGACCCTCAAGCCTCAACTTCACACAAAAACGTGGACTGGCAACAATTTCAAGACAGGCTTCCTCAATTCCTTGCAGGAAATCTCCCTAAATTGCAACGGAATCTCACGAAATTGGAAACTGACTTCCACATTGACTTCCTCAAAGAAGAAGATTTCTCGTCTAACAGACTGAAATTTATTGAAAATAATTTCAATAAATTTACAAAATGCATTTAAGTGCAAAAAAAAAATGATTGAACTTTTCGATCCAGCGATCAGAAAGGTCTCATCAGTATGACTATCTCCGATCGCCTACCATAGAAGTTCAATGATGGAGGTCACACCAATTGCCTACATAAATACTTTTTATAAAAAGTAAGTGTGAATTATATGGTGGCAAGATTTCTCATTGCACTTTTCAAATCGGGTGATTGTTCCCCTTTTTTTGCCTGTCGACACATGGATAAACCAAGCAGAAATTATACGAAGAAGTTTTCTCGTTTAACAGACTGAAATTTATTGGAAATAATTTCAATAAATTTACAAAATGCACTTAAGTGCAAAAAAATGATTGAACTTTTCGACCCAGCGATCAGAGAGTTCTCATCGGTATGGTTATCTCCGATTGCCAACCATAGAAGTTCAATGATGGAGGTCACACCAATTGCCCATATAAATACTCAACAACACTATTGAAGGAAACGTCGCCTTCTTTTAACACTACAAATACAAGAATCTCCCGCCTCAACTGCAAAAATTATGTAAGTTTAGACAGAAACTACGAAAAAACTTAACCGTATTTTCACTGAACCCTTAATTACTACAACCCAGCCTACAGAACCGTGTTATCGCAAATTAATTGCTTGTCAACAACTATTGAGGAACAAACGAAAATGTTTCTCAATAAAGATTTTCGGAAAAGACTGGCTTCCATTCGACCCGGTCCACACTGCTTTCAGGATATAAATAGGGTTTGCAACAGAAAGACAAAATTCCCCAAACCCATTTTAAGCGGCTCGAACGCTTACAACCTTCCAATCCACTTTCAAAGAGAACTCATCTCTAAGCGATGCAAATTTTAGGACCACTGTAGACTCGACCGTTGATGACTTCACTGCAGAGGCAGTGGGATCCACCGCCACAATCTTTAATTCCACAAACACGCCCTTAAACCCAGACGATTTGAGCATCTTTTCAAATCCTGCTAACGTTTTCACCCTAATCAGGACTATCAGAGGCAAAAAGTCTACCGGCCCAGATAACATCTCCAATAAAGTTATCAAAAACCTCCCACCTGTCGACATAGAATTTCTGATAATTATTTTCAATAACTGCCTCTATAATTCATACTTTCCTGATGTCTGGAAAACCGCGCACATAGTTCCAGTTCCCAAAAAGGGAAACTCGAAAAACCTTAATGAGTTCCGTCCAAACTCTCTTCTGTCCAACCTGGGAAAATTTTTCGAAAAAATAGTCCGCCAACACATTGAAAATACCTGCCTCGACCTAAATATCAGGCAGGACCCCCAATTCGGCTTCAAGCCCCAGCACTCTTCTTTTCACGCTTTGCTCAAATTCCTCTCTGATTCTACAAACGCCCTCAACAAAAGATAGCAGACAGTAGGCTGCTTCCTTGATGTAGAGAAAGCGTTTGACTCAGATTGGACAAACGGGCTAATTTTCAAAATTATAAACATCGAGTTCCCTTATCTCACCCGGAATATTCAAAGCTTTCTCTCATCCCGGAATTTCTACATAGAAATCGAGAATATCAAATCTCAGGCAACAACAGTCAGTGCTAGTGTCTCCCAAGCTTCGGTCTTCGGACTAACTCTCTTCAATCTTTTTACCTATGATCAGCCTGCCAACGACTCAAATTCCACCACACTGCTCTATGCTGATGACTACCTTACTTACGCCCACTCCATGTCAGCCGACTTCGCTGCTACTAAAGTGGAGCGGCATATCCTCAAAATCAACGAGTTCTACAGAAAGTGGGACATCAAAATAAATCTGAACAAATCTGAAATGATTTGCATCCGTAACCTCTCCAAAAGGGGAAGACCCAATCTCGCTACACGCGCCAACAACATCGAAATCGATGTCAATAACGAAAAGTTTCAACCTTCAAAGAACACCAAATATCTTGGTGTCTCTTTCAATAATCTGGTGAAATTCAACAATCACGCCAATCATGAGGAAAGCCAACTATGCTTACTCCCTACTGAACCCTATTATCAGAAGGAGAAACGGTCTCACAAAAGATACAAAGCTGCTTATATATAAACAGCTTATCCGTCTAATTATCTGCTATTGCTTCCCCATCTGACACACCATTTCGCCACTATATATGAAGCAAATTAGCACCCTTGAAAGAAAGATCATTCGGGCCTGTACAGGAGTGTACAGCAAACCTGACGGACACTGCTTTCCCAACACCTATTTATACGACAGTGCAAACATCACTCCAATCGAGGACTACTATTTAACTCTCGCGCTTAAACAACTTGAGAAGATCTCTCCACATCCACCCCCCTCATTAGTCAACTTCCATTATTTACCACCTCTCCACCTAATTCACTCGGAAACGAGAAACATTTATTACCTGGGCGAAAGATTTACTTTCTTCACTAGCATAGGAAGCCACCATCGTGGCTGGACACCATTGTGGCGCTGCTCGACCATCGTGGGACTTATCATCGCTGGACCATTCTGTACTTTCGGGATATTTCTCATCATATCGGCAGAAACGCCAGTCATCATCCCACAAGTTAGGGAAATTTCTAACATTCCGCTACCTCCCAAGCCCATTGTGATATGCTTAGATATTCCTATAGAAGTCGTCATTATTAATGTAAATATGTTATACCTTTGGTGAAATCAAATGATTACTTGCCTCTCGATAATTTATTGATGGCTATGAGGCCGCAGTTATTGCCAGAGAAATTTACTTGTTTTATACTATTTGATTTCCCCGGCTCTAGTCGCCAATTGAGGTTTTATTCCTTTTGCTAGTAAAAAGCAGCTCAGAATATTCAAGAGGGAAACGCAGCTTTGACTGTCTAAAAATCGACTGTATTTTTCATCTTCAAATGCAATTAATTTATACAAAAATTGTAATGCATGTCCAAACAAAATTGTCCACTCAAAAAATTTCTTAACAGAAATTTATAAATCAATACGAAATTGCTCACTCAGAATATCACAAAAAGAATCATCAATCGACAAAGTAAGAAAAACATCTGTTCTATGATTCTATACGGTCCTTGAAATGGACTTTCATGTTTATGGCTAGTTTCAGTGTGTAGGTATACGAAATCATTCACTTTGAAATTTGAGGGATGCTGAATTTCGTCTCTGAGAATTTTTCTTTGCTCCTTAGCTTTTTGAAGTAATTCATTGCTTTTGGCATGTGCTCTTTTTATACCCTAGATGAAATCTATGGGGTATACTAAGTTTGTCATTCCGTTTGTAACACCTCGAAATAATGATGGTAGAGCAAAATGGATTGGACACCCATTCATAATATTAAAAGTTATTTGGATTTTTGCATGTCCGTCCGTGCGCACGATAACTCGAGAACGCGTATACTTAGAGAGCTGAAATTTTGTACACGGACTTTAAAAAAAAAAAAGTAAAATTAAGTTCGAAAATGAGACAAATCCGGCAACTCCTTCGTGGAGTTTCCATATAAAAATTTCGTTTTCCGCTATATATTTGGACACTGCCTGAGAACGCGTCGACGTAGAGAGCTAAAATTTCGTACATGATGTTTTTACTATATTAGCAAATAAAATGTCAAAAATGGACTAAATCGGCCAACTCCTTCTTGGTGTTGCCATATAAAAATTTCGGTTTTTACGTATACTTTGAAAACGATCAGTCCAAGACATTTTTATTGTACTAAAAACTTCTGCAGATGCAAAATGCTACGAATCTTCGCACACCATCCGCGTTTTTCGGGATGGGGTATGATTTAATAGTTTTATATTTGTTGGGATCAGTTTTTAAGTACATTTACTTACGTAAAACGAACGCGCCCTTTAATTTAACAGGCGTACACAAATTGACTTTAACTCATGTGAGGGGAACTTTCGTTAAGTTTAAATATCCAATTTTCCGTAAGTATAGTGCGCTAAGAATCGCTCATTCCGTAAGAACGCAATATGTCCAAACAATTAAATTTTTACTAAATGATTAAAAGTGCAATGTAAAAATTAAAATGGAATAAAAATGGTATTGCGAATTAATAGAAAACACAAATCTTCAATTAAATCAACTTCCACTTGTTAATTTTTTCACTTTTACCACTTTTTAAAATTGAAAACATTAAATATCAAGATAATAACTCTTACGGAATGTGATATATATTTAAGCTAAAAATATCAATTTTTCGTAAGTAAACCTCAGTCTCGTTTAATTTCGTAAAGTTATTTACTTCTATTGTAGTTCAGCCTAATAGCAATTTGCAATATAGAAGTCCCAGCAATTGATCTCGATGGAGACATTTGCTTTTTACAAGGTGAAAAATGTAGATTGAGTGATATGGAGTGAAAATGCGGAAAGTGCATTGGAAATTTCTGAAATTCAAGCGCCCAAAAAGTCAATAATCGCAGTCATCATGTTTCCAAAAATTTCAAAAAGGTTATTATTTTCCTCAAAATACTTTATTTGCTCACGGTAATACTCTAATAAATTGAAAACAGCAAAAATTCCCCGTTACTTATTTCTGGTTATTGTTGTCGACAAGCAAATGACACTTCATTGCAGGGTTACGGTAACCCCAGTTGTCCCTGGTGCTCACTGACATGTATAATATGGACTGACTACGTTCATAGAAATACACTGTAGAAAGTGGGGTCACCTCTATATAGCGTTCTCTTTCGGTCTAAGCACCAAGTACCAACTGAGAGCGAGCTGTAAACAACAAATAAATAAGTGTGTTCGTCGAAATAAATGCTTTTAAATTAATTATTTGAGTTAATTAGAGATAAAAAGTGTTTTACCTAAGACATATATTCATTAGATATATAGAAGAAATTCCAAAGGTTTTAATAAAATCATTTTTCGAGCTGCGTGCTCACTTTTTCAACTTCCTGCCAATTTTTTCAATGTTGGCACCGACGTAAGAATTTTTTGCCACAAGAAATTGTGCCCATATGAAATAGAAAATTAAGCAGTCCATATTATATCAGTGCTAGTGCTATGCCTCGGTAGCAAAAACGAAAACACGTAATAAGAGCCACGCGTTCTTAGAACATATTGCAAACAGGAATGGGTGAATCGTGTATAATTCGTGTACATGAGCGTAATTTTTCAAGAGCAGGGCATCATATACATATATTAGTAAGTGAGATGCGGGGGACCAAATTGAGCCATGATTGTCAAATGTGCTTTTGTTTTGTGAACAGGTGTACTCAGTTTAAAATCTTTTGCGAAATTTAACAAAAGTACGGAAGCAATTCTTTTCAAAACTGTTTATCTTTGTTATTTTGTACAGAGTTGTATAGTTCCACTGGTGCTTGCTAAAACCTTCATATCAATTAAAAAAACAGAAATGAAGTGTGCAGTCAGTACTTGCAAATATAATTCGGATTATAAACTAGAAAAATCGCGTTTCAGGCAAGCCAGCTTGAGATTTGTTGACAATGTAAATCAATGTAGAAGAATACAATTGGAGCTTTAACTTTTTCGCCAGCTTCAAGCTGTCTTGAGATTTAATAAAATTGCAAATTTCAAGCCCAATGACTGCCAACTTGAGTCAATTTTTAATGTTGCCAACTATGCGAATGTCGAATATCAGATTAGAATGGCTTCTGTTAAAACATTTAATAAGTAAACAGCTACCAAAAATATATAAATGGAAGAAAACTTATAGAGTTAGTAAAAGATAAGCAGCCCCTGAATAAAACTCAGTATTATTTTTACATATAATTGGTACATCTCGAAAACTATCCAAAAAAGCATGAATTTATCGTAATTTCGGAAAATCGGACGCATTAACTGTCGTTCCTTAATAAAAGTTCTCAACATAAACAAGTTTAAGTTGTAAATGTCAAAAAAGCCAGTTGTGTTCAATTCTGCTTTTTCAGTCAGCTTGAGCAGAAAGCTGGCGATAAAGCTGACTGAAAAGTTCCAATTGTGTTTCAGGCAGGAACTGTCAACGAAATTACGAAAAACATAGTGAAAACAGGGTCTCGTAATTTCGAATATTGTGCTCGAATTTACGTAATTTGAGGCCTATTAGAATATATAGCAAACAGGAATGGGTAAATCCTGTACATGATCGTAATTTTTCAAAAACAGAGCATCATACTTAGAGTAATAGTACGTTTTCACTAGGCTTCAAATTATGTATTTCGAGCAAAAATTTCGAAATTACGAGACCCTGTTTTCAATATGTTTTTCGTAACTTCGTTGACAGCTCACTGCTATATTCCTTGTTCTTAAACCAAAACACGAGCAGTCAACATAGCTATGAACCACTGACGGAAAGTTTGAAACGAATAAAATGCCAACTTTCCAGAAATTTAGGATGCATTCGGTCAGATAATAGCTTAACAGCTTCTCAAACAGCTCTGAATACAGCTTATCAGCTTTTAAACAGGTCAGATAACAGCTTAACAGCTTTTCGAACAGGTCTGATAACAGCAGTTATCAGACCTATTTTGAAAATCAATATGGAATCCCCTGTGACGTGCTTAATTATACAGTTCCGGATCAAGCTCAAAGATTTTTCTCACGCTCACGCTCGACCGTCCTAACATTCTAGGTAAAATGCTCAAAAGCCCGATTAGGAGCCCGCTGTAGTGGGCAAACATTGTTAAAGAATACCTTCAGGAGTTCTGGACTTAGTAGGGAAATTGAAAAAGAATACCATATATAAGAAATCATTACTTATTTATTATAAATTGAAAAGAATTAACATTTAATTGTTAGTGTATCATTCTATGGTTGGGCGCAGCTTACGTTTTGCTCATAACATTTTGAATCGACTTTCTCAATATTTTTATATAATTTTAATAATTTATAGCATTCTTGAATATTTTTCTTATGCTCATCGAAAAAAAATGTTATTATATTCTCTTATAAACTCCTCAATATCCATCTTAACAATCTCACATTCAAGAAGACACTAACCACTATCCAAATTCCCATGAAATTGTCTTTTTGCCACTAAAATTTTGTATAGAATATACCAATTTCTTATAAAAATTTTCCCTGCTTATTAGATTTTGGATAGAATATACTGTTACCAAATTCTTATAAAATTTTGTTTTACCACTATGTATTTGTAAACATTATAGGATATGTTTTCACCCTGATTACAGAAAATGATCTCCGGCTTTTGGGCAAAGTTATATCCATACAGCATAAGGTCACCCTATTCTAGGTTCCTGGACATATGATTATCTAGAGTAACGAAACAGCTGATGAGCTAGGTGAAAAAAGGTTCTGAAATGGATAACTCTGCAGTACTATCATTTATTTGAGGATCCCATTCGAAACTTTGAAAAGAGTAATTACGAGGGGAACCTGTGAAAAATAAAGTCTCTCTTACCAGATTCTTATACAATTTTCTTCTGCGTATTAGATTTTTTATCGAATTCTAATAAACTTCATTTTGTTGCCATCTAAGACATCGCATTCTTTCATCAAAGCTTTAAATTTAACTCACTCTCAACCAAATAAGAAAATACTCCAATATCGCAGCAGTTTCACGTGATCTATTTTTAGACAGCTCAGCCCAGCCCAGCCCAGTTCAACACATGATAACCCCTGACAGCTAGAGCATATAAAGCAAACAACTGATAACACCAAGTTCCAAGCTGGCAAGTAAACGATAGCATATTGTCGCTAAAGCTCTCATCCACCAAGTATACAGACCAGCCCAACACAAGCATGATAATTCCAGACAGCCATATCATATCAATCAAGCAACTGATAACACAAAGCTCCAAGCTGGCATGTAAACGATCATTTATACCTCAGCATGTGTGTTAGAGCGAGGCAGATGTTGTGTGTTAGAGCGAGATGGTTGAAAAGTATGGTATTCACTAAAGTTTCCTACTAGATTATGAACACCCGCCGCACATAAAAGAAACTTCATGCAGCATCAAACTTAACTTAACAAAACCTATAGACTTCTTCATTCACCAATATCCAAAAGATAATTTCAAGCTATCATGTCCACCTAAAATATGAGCACAGATTTATGTTAGAGCGACACAGATGTTTTGGCAGAGTCAGCTGGTTGAAAAGTATGCTATTCACTAAAGCTTCATACTATATTATGCACACCCACCACCAATAAAATAAACTTCGAGCACCACTAAGGTTAACCCAATCTCAACCGCCACGATCTTGGCAAAAGGTAATACAAAATTACCTGATAAATCATGCCATTACACCTGACAACCAAAAATTATTCTTTTACTGCTCCCATACAATTTCCATTACTTAATATCATAGCACTATCTTCTATCATCAATGCTTTTAATTTAACCCACTCTCAACCCAAGCCAAAATGTGTATAGCCCACTGTACTCATAGCATATAAAGCAAACAACTGATAATACCAAGCTCCAAGCAGGCAAGTATATGATCAAGTCCACCTCAAGCATATGTGTTGGAGAGAGAGAGATGATGTGTTAGAGTGAGATAATTACAAAAGTAAATTTTGACTTCCATAAGAAATAACATGGGATTTTTGCTGTCGAAATCTCATCACCTAACCAGAAAAAATCACTTTGCTAAACAGTTACTCTAGAAAGATTTCGTATGGCAACACTGATCAGATCACCAAAAATCAGGTTTTTACTTCACCCATACGACTTCTACTACTCATGTAAGTCCACATATCATACTATATTAATATCATAGCAATGTCTTCCTGCAAAGCTTTAAATTGGAAAGATTTTACATTTTCTATAAGGTGTGGCAACATTGACCGTGCCATTACAATTGATTATAAAAAACAAATTGTTGATAACGGTTATACTGCACCCATACAACTATTACTACTCATTCTAAGATATTCCTCAAATCAACATATCATACTACCGCCTTCTTGTATTAAACCCTTAAATCCATCCCAATATTACGGCAGCTTAATGTTATTGTCATCGATTCAAAACTTTTTTATGAATTTCAGTTATATTTAAGCCTTGAATCATGAAGCCGTGAGAATACTATGCCCCAATCAAATAAACATATATATACCTCCAATCCATTGTACAACATACATCGATTCAATCCCTCATACCAAAACCCCTGAGAATACTTCCCAAGCCATGAAACAGAAATCTATTTGTGTGCGTTGGGAGTCCGCTTTCTAAAATGTTCTATATTGATACTTATGGAAAACTGCCAAACATTGATTTTATATATGCTATAGAGCCTAACTTACTATCCATAGAACAAAAGAGTCTTCTAGTAATTTACAGCTTAGTTCGTTACCTTCCCAAAGGATACACTTACTATATACCTTACTTAACAAAATAATAAAATAGTTTTAATTAAAAAGTAACCTTACCATTTTACGCTCACTAACTCGCAGATGAATGTGTGTCTATGTGCAGCCAGAGTCCGAATCTGTAAGCAGCTACATTCGATATCATCAGCCCACGGCATGATTACTCAGCAGAGAGTTCTTGATTGAGGAATCGTAGTCATTTGGTTAAGACAAATTTTTTTAAATAATTGTTTTAGGAAAGGTATAAACATTTTATTTTGGTTCAGAAGATAAGAAAGTAGGGTGAATTTGATTATCGGCCTGAAGGCGGACATATCCAAGTCAACATACCTACCTACATTGGTTGTTGTTGGCTTCAGTATCCTCCTAAAAGAAAACTTCTAGATTATGTCAAATTTTTAGTACAAAAGCCCCTCCAGAAAACCCTTAGTGATCCAGAACTTCCAAAAAAGTTTGGGAAAAAAGTTGCCACTTTTTGTATGGGAAAAGTGGTCCAGAACTCTTATATCGTAACTACTCTAAAATATTTGCAGTGTTCTTATGCAAATTGAAAAAAGTTTGATTTGTATAGTTCCTCCGCCTTAAACTACTATTTACACAGAAAAAATAAGTAAAAAACGAGTTTTCAAACAAAACTGAGGACAAGCCGCATGAAAAAGTAGAAAATAAACTTTTCTTCACACACAGAGGTGGACTCATATTTTTTGATTGGGACATTTCTCTTGAATATTCTTTCTCTTCATGAATCAAATCACTTATTACCTCTGATTGATCATACTGAAATATATCGGTGATTGTCAGCGAATAAAATCTGAGTCCACCTCTGTGTGTGAAGAAAAGTTTATTTTCTACTTTTTCATGCGGCTTGGCCTCAGTTTTGTTTGAAAACTCGTTTTTTACTTATTTTATGTTCTGCCTTTTTCACATTAATTAAATTGTTATTACGTGCTGCATGGAGATATTTTAAAACAATTTTATGACGGCTGAAAAGACACTGATTTACCAGTTTTTCAAAAAATTTATTCGAGTATCAATCGTTGAAATACTGCAACGGTTTTCTGATATTCAAATTATGTTTTAAACACCGCTTTTTAGCTGTATTCCAACCTCTCCCATATAATATGAATTTTCCATGTTTTCCACAGACTTTTCTTATTACATGATTTACATGAATTTTCCTCGATTTTTCATACAAGTTTTCATGATTGTTGAAGAGAAAGTATTGATGCCAGTAGGACGGAAATAAAATAATTCCGCATAGCTTATAAAACTTTTTTGTCGGAAAATTTTCCGGAAAATTTTTCGGAAAATTTTCCAGAAAAATTGGAATATTCTGCATTTTTCCTGAAACAGATTTATCACTAATCATATCGATGAAAATTTTTCCGATGATTTACCCGCTTTTCCGGGTTTTCCATGGAGTTTTCCACAAAAGCAAGTTTATGCAACTCATTTCGCTCTACAACTTTGTCTTAGGTTGCAAAACGCTGAAATGCTTCCTTGGTCGGAAAAACTCCGGAAAAGCGTTTTACATGAATTTTCCTCGATATTTTCTGCAAGTTTTCACCATAGTCGGAGAGAAAGTAATGATAAGTTGATAGGGAACTTGATCCTGCATAATTTAGAAAACTTTTTTACCGGAAAATTTTCCGGAAAAGTCGGAAAATTCCGGAATTTTTTTTTGGAAAAATCGGAAAACTGCATTTATCCTGAAACGGATGTATCACTAATCAAATTTGTACCAAATTTTCAAATGATTTTTCCGGGTTTTCCATGGAAATTTTCGGTTCAAATTTTGACAGATTCAATTGCCAAGCGACATGAACCTGTGTGCCAAATTTCAGCTCGCTGTGATAACGAAAAGTGGGTCTACGAGAGTGTCGAAAATAGTAAAAAAGAAATATATAAATAAATATACAGACAGACAAATTCGTGTACGAGTTAAAGGGACGGGCTGGCCTCAAAAATGAGGTTCTGATAATTTAAGGTTGCTCTCTTATCTTCCGAATCGAAATAAAATTTGTATACCTTTCATAAAAAAATTATTTAAAAAAATTTATTTGAACCAAATGACTACGATTCCTCAAACAAAAACTCTCAACTGAATAATCATTGTATATGACGCTGTGCCGTCATCGCATGCCGTGGGCTGATGCGTAACCCCCGGAATATAATATAAGCCATAAAGTCGCCGAAGGCACCGACACAATTAAAAGGCCTTAACGTGCCGGATGCAGCATGCAGTAAGAGCGCACTCTCACTGCTTTTTGTATACTCGTCAAGGAGGAAAAACTAAAATGTCATCTTAAACAGGTCCTAAGGCCCAAAACAGTCTCTCCCACAGCAAAATGAAGTTAAAACAAATCGCAGGCATTTTTTTTCTTTCTAATGGTTGTAAAAAAAAATAGCGTCTAGAACAAATTTATGGAAATTATAGCGTTTGAAAAAAATATAAGCAACTTTTATATGAAAAACTCCTGCAGCAAGACAAGGCAAGAAGACTATGGATGTCGCCTGCTGACCGGCCCGCTGCTCTCTTTTTTCGACTTTATTCATGGCTTGTATCTTTTTTTTAATTATTAGAAGGAAAACATATTTGGCTGCAATTTGTTTTAACTTCATTTGGCTGTGTGAGCGACAGTTTTGGGCTTTACGACCTGTTTAAGATGTAATTTTAGTTTTTCCTCCATGACGAGTATACAAAAAGCAGTGAGAGTGCTCTCTTACTGCATGCTGCATCCGGCACGTTAAGGCCTTTTAATTGTGTCGGTGCCTTCGGCGACTTCATTTGGTAGGGCATTTTATTGCTGACTGACCAAAGAGAAGCGGGAAGCAGTCTGAACCGAGAGTTCTCTCGAAGGAAACCACTGCTATAGTAGTGGCTCTGGGGAAGGAATCTTCAGCCAGCATTCAACCTGTTATTTTGGAGCAGCCAGTGGCTAAAGTGCCTGAAATTGTCCCAGAGGCAAAACGATTAAGGCTATAAACACGGTGCCGCGTCAGCACGTGAGAACACGGCTACTTCCGACGAGGAGTTGAGTAGCCAAGTAGGTAAGAAAAGGAGGACGAGGAGGAGAAATAAGATGGACCGGGCGATGCTGACCCTCCAGAGCCAGCAAAGCCAGTCGCATCAAAGCGGTCCCACTCGGAGAAGGACGATAGTGGAGCTGGCATTTCGAACGTTGTTGTGAGAGAGGTGCATGCATCTCTCGAGCAGCTTTTGGACTGCGACATGACCGGCTTAGATGAGACTGGTCTCTCGAGGTTCGGTGGCTACGAGTCGTGTGTTAGCATCATTTCGACTGGTAGCCAGTTTGAAGTCTCGAAGGGGATGGAAACCCTTCCTAGGAAGAAGATCTCCGAAATTCTTGCCCAGTTCCAGTACAAGAAGAATTCAGATAAAATATCGAGTATTCTTCTAAAGGAGCTGGAGAGGTCAGAGTTGTTACTTCCTCAGCTTCAACTCCTACAACAGGAGTCCAAGAAGAACAGGAAGTACAACGATGTAGCTCGGTTAGAACGACTTCATAGGAAGGTGGAGGAGTTGATTCAGGAGCATCGTTTGGCCGATTCTCCTCGTCAGTAGATGTCGTACCATCATCGTTTGAGCTTCTTATCTCTTTGAATGTGTAAGATAGCGACTCTTAACACCGGGGGTTTAAGTGCCCATACAAGACTACACAGTACTATCGAACATGTCAAAATATTGGATACAGACATTACACTTCTGCAGGAGACGAATTTCATTCAAGACACTTATACACAACTTGAGCGCTATGCTTATTTACACACTGGCTATGCAATATTTGCCACACCTGTGCCTCGCCGAGGCTCAGGAGTGGCAATCATTGTATCCAACAAATTTACGCTATCGTCTCCTGTCTATACAGATATTTTCCCAGGCTTCGCCATTACAAGCTTCGACATTACAAGACAAGTTCTTGATAGTGTTCAATTCTGTCTGGTGAATTTTAGCGGCGAAACTATCCTCGGAGATGATTTCAACTGCATGCTGAATCCCTCAATGGATCGGCATTCCGGAGTTGAGTTCAACTCCGTGAATGCTGCTCGATTGAGGAATTTTGTCCGTGTTTTCAGACTCGTGGATATCTATCGTTGAAGGGTCTCGCGAAAATCCATGGAAGTCTCGCAGGTTGCAGAATTGATAGACTTTACGTCACACCTGGAATAATAGAAAATTTCGTTGGTGTCACTCATGAAAAGTGTTCCGTGAGCGATCATCTTCTTGTAATAATAATAATACAATAAACAAATTTAATTTACCACTTTGAATACGTTGAAGTGTTCTTGGAGAACATTCTACTTTTACTGGAGGGGGAGTAACACGTTTTTCCATTTGTTTAAAACTAAAAACTTCAAAAATAACTGAAAACCTGCGACGATCTCTCAAAACTGACACTTTCGAAGTTTTTACCTCGACGATTTTTCTCGTGTTAAACCCAAGTAATAAATTGAATGGAGGGGAAAAGTGACGTTAAGAATTTCTCTCTCAATTTTTGAGTACGCGAACAGACCTTATAACTTCCATAAATTTGTTCTATATGCTATTTTTTTAAACTATTAAAAAGAAGACATATTTGGCTGCAATTTGATCTACTGCATGCTGCATCCGGCACGTTAAGGCCTTTTAATGTGTCCGTGCTTCGGCGATTTCATGGCTTGTATTATAAGGCTGAACTACAATAGAAGTATACGTAAGTACATTTACTTACGTAAAGCGAACCTGCCCTTTAATATAACAGGCGTACACAAATTCACTCTAAGTCGTGTGAGGGGAACTTTCGTTAAGTTTAAATAACCAATTTTCCGTAAGTATAGTGCGCTAAGAATCGCCCATTCCGTAAGAATGCGATGTGTCCAAACAATTAAATTATTACTAAATGTTTAAAAGTGCAATGTAAAAATTAAAATGGAATAAAAATGGTACTGCGAATTAATAGAAAGCATAAATCTTCAATTAAATCAACTTCCACTTTTTAAAATTTAACACAGAAAATGTCATTAGGGCACTGCGAATTAATTAGAAGGCATAAATCTTCAATGACATCAATGTTTTCACTTTTTAAAATTGAAAACATTAAATATCTTACTTATTATTTAGGATAAAAATATCAATTTTTCTTAAGTAAACCTCAAAAAGAAATTAACAATTTTACTTAGCTTTGAAAGTAAAGTGGAATTATTTGCTAATTCGAATGGTTGCTAAAGTTTAAGCAAAACTAGGGACGTCAAGCGACTCTAGTTTTAGGCAGCGTGGCCTCGCAACAGCTTTAGAAAGTTAAGAGAAAATTTGTTAGACTCAACAAAATTTTACGTTCTGGATGATACCTTTGATGAAAAATTTTAAAACTTAAATTGCATATTTACTTAAAGTTATCAATAATTTTTTTTTCTTTACAGGAAATGGATTCAGCTCTGAGACTATTTTTAGTTCCAGTAAGATTGGAGGTAAATTAACTTTTCCCAATTTCTTCCTATTTCTTTAATTTTAAAGATTGTAAAAGAAACATATATTAGTGTGAAGTTGTCGACTTAAAATCGAAACACATTAAGAATCAAACAAAACTAAATAATTAACGAAGGAAATTTTCATTCTTGTTAATTGGTTTGTACTGTTTGAATTTTAACGACATTATCAGAGTTAGAGCAACGATCATATAACGATAAAAAGATGTATCAGTCCTTACAAATGATGTTATCAAAAATTTTATGCATGGGACAAAGCACGAGGTCCAAAACTTCGCAAATATATATAGTATATATGTCACAGTCAAAGCACGAAATCCGTCAAAACCCGATTTTACTAGGAAATTCTAGTTCTAACAAAGCGCTCTCGGTAATTGTAGTTTTAACTAATATAACACAGTTAAAACTATAATTAACGAGAGCGCTTTGTTAGAACTAGTATTAACTAAAGAATATTTAGTTAATTCTGGTTGTGGCTGAATTCTCGCGTAGCTCTTAGTTAAATCTAGAACTGACTATTAGTAAATTTGCGTTACAATTGAATTCTCTCGCCATTAAACCTTGATGTTTATTAAGTATGTGGCTATTTATACATACAGTATGTATACGCAATAGATGAATGGAGGGGGATGGAGGGGCGTACGGTGTGTGTGTGTGTGTGTGTGTGAGTGTGTGTCGGTGTGTGTACGTGAGCGGGGAGCGTGTTGTCACCGATCTGTACGCCCCCGCCCTTCACTTATTGCGTAAACATACTGTATGTATAAATAGCCACATCCTTAATAAACATCAAGGTTTAATGGCGAGAGAATTCAATTGTAACGAAAATTAGTTAAAACTAGAATTACCGAGAGCGCTTTGTTAGAACTAGAATTTCCTAGTAAAATCTGGTTTTGACGGATTTCGTGTTTTGACTGTAACATATATATATAGAATGGCTACTCGTATGTAGATTTTTCAGTATATTTACATGTAGATACTTTAAAAGGATACGTATGTGATATGCTAAGTTGGTTCAGAAACGTAACGTAAAAAGCACGCTTTTAAATATACTTAACATTTACGAAGACTTCTATGAAAGCAAGTGTATATTTTAGTTACTTTTATACTCTAGACAGACTGTCTACATAATGACTTAATTTTTGATTAACCTTTCAATTCAATTTCAAGTGGAGCACATTTTACTCCACTTATGGCCAGTTTCACAGTCTGCGTTTAAACCAAAAATTTAGTTTAAACTTAACGAATGAGTTTCACAGTTTGGTTTAAATCCCAGTTTAAACTAGAGTTTAAACCATGCCATCCCTCGGTTTAAACTCAAGATAAAAGTATTTGAAAAGTGTGACAATTTATTTTGACAGTAGCATTGTTTGTTTGTATCAAGAAAATAATTTCATCATGGATTTAGATTTAGACATTTCTAGAGACGTAGAAGATTTTTTTTTAGTTAAATTTACAACTCTATCGACGACTGAGAGTAATTAGAAATCGGCCAAATCATTTTAATGGGCGGGACGACGTTGATTTTTATGCTAGGCTCCGTTTAAGTAAAGAACTTTGTCACGTTGTCTTCGAATCTATTCTTGTCCCTTTTCTTGCGTTCTATTATATATCTTTTTTATGCAGTAGGAAAGGCAATAGCTCAACTTCATTTATGCCAAAATTTGCATCCTTTTTGAATGTTGGCATATTTAAAATTAGCAAATATAACTACATATTTTTTATTTTTTACTTTCTGATGTTTACTTTTTCCGATTGACAGATTGATTGATAGAAAAATTGCTTCACAATGATGGCGATAACTAATTTAGTTCATAATTTAATCACTACTACCAACTAAAAGAATTGCACTATGAAACCCGATTTGGTTTAAACTACGTTTAAACTTGGAGGATGGTTGTTATGGTAGTATGCAGAGTGATTGACTTGGACGTGAAGTCCAGACTGCCAGCATGAGCTGACAGATCACTCGGTGGACAGCGTTGACTGTAGGGCGGCACGCTAGCTCGCCTCGGCTATTGGCGGAGAGTGTGGGGAGGTTCCACAAAAACCTGCCGCTGTGCCACCAGCCATATACAAAAAAATTCGTGCCTACACAACAAGCCATCGGTACACACCCGGTCCAGAAGGGACCTTCACACCACTTACCCTTACCTTGGTGAAGGCACAGATGTTCTGCCTTCACTGCCATTCCCCCATCCGACCATATGACACTGAGGGCAGCAATTTGTTTTCAGTGTCCCTTGATGACCTGAAACTTAGTGGAGGAGCTGACCTATTCAACCATTATTCGGAGAGGGCTCCGGGAGAGTGAGAGAGATTAATAAAAGCACTTACTATTCATTTCGAGTAATAACTATCATTGTATAATTCGAGGATAATGTCGTATACATGAGATCAAGTCTAACAACAACAAAAAAAATGGATATTCTATCAGCTACTTTGTACCCTAAATCTTATGGGCCTCCTGGCCTTTAACATATATATCACCTTACAATATCAATACTAATTCAATGCATTAAACAAAGGCGACTAACCTATGTCAGCGAACATATCTGACATCATTACTTAACTATATAATGCCAAAGCGGCTTCTGAATCTGTCTAATTCAACAAAATTGTCCGATTTCAGGACACAATGATACAAAATAATTTTGATAATTAATTAACTTAGTTCAATGACCGTCTCTAAGATCTTTATTTAGCTATGTAATGCCACTTCAGGCTGTGACTACGCTTGGGGCCTGATCCAATTTAAAAGATAATTGTAAAATATCCTAGCGTTCAAAACTAATGTTGGTTAACGAACGATTAGGGTACTGCAGGTTGCACATGAATGCCGAAATATGTGTGAAACTAAATTATTTGACCCACAAGAAGTACACCACGAAGTCTTCGACTTCTCACAACAGCGGTATAGGCACATGTGTACTGAGCCTAGGCCGCATATACATATAATATAGGAAAGAAAAATTAGATACGGAAGACAATGTTTACTCACGTTTTATCAGGTCCATCGAGGGGGCGCCTCCTTGACGTTGCTGAATCTGTTTGAAGGATGAAAATTCTCGCACATATATATATATATATATATATATATATATATATATATATAATTGGTGACTTGTTTCTTTAAAAATCTACATTCAGATGTGCAGTTCTGAGGATCCTAACCACTTGGTACTTGTTTGCTAACATTATCTGAATTAACCTAAAAGAATTTCGACATATTTAGATCTATACTATCTATTAATACTGTTGCGAGCGTGGCTTTTTGGTTCGTTATTTAAAACACAATATTAAATAGTTAATATACAAGTTCTTTATTTCACTCTAATCTTAACAATTCACAAACTTCATATACTTTCTATTAATCAACTCAACTTTAATTATCGCTTAATACTGTACTTTCAATTATCGCAATCTAATTACAACACTTCCGCACGTTATTACTTTGTTAACACTGCAACGTCTAAGACAAGACTCTTTTTCTGGCGGTGACATCTGTTATATTTATACCCCAGAAACTCTCCAGATTATTCTAGAGTGTTCTATTCCAGAACCTTCTTGACTTTTCTATTCATTCTATTCCTGAACCTTCCCGAACATTCCGTCATCGATTCTCCGAACCTGAAGTTGTTTACTATTCATTTGCCAATAGATGTCACCAGTTGTCTATTTCTATTGCACGTAACAATACGAAGTTACGTCCTTTCTTTGTCATGCTGAATCAGATGAATGATTAAGAGGAGTCAGTACTCAGCACAAATTTCAATTTAGATGCCAGCGAGCCTGTAGGCAATAAAACTTACTATACGTAGGTTTTTGTTCTGAAAGTATGAAAATACATATAAAATTAGCCTAGAGCTAGACCACAAGTCACATTAGAGACATCTAGCGTAAAAGACAGAAACCCAACATGCGACAATTTAAGACGAAAATGAAAATTTGCAGTTCAAAGAAATTGAAAATTTTTAAAGAGAATTAACTCTCCTAAATTTTATTTTGCACATAGTTGTTAAATATGCTATTTTGCTCTATATTTCTAAATCTTTCAACGAAATATTGCAATTTCTCGTCGGTGGAATATCGAGAGAAAAAACTAGTACTATTAGAGTTAAACAATGAAAAAATGCGACACTAAAAATGAAAAAACTCGACGTTATTTGCTAGATCTAGGCTTTATCTCTCTAAAATAGTCAAAATATAAAGAAATAAGAATACCTACTAAGAGGAATTTGATTTGAAAAAAATCAATTTTTACCACTTTTTACAAGTTTGCGAGCTAATATCTTCATTCCAATACATTTTTTTTTATTTTTCTCGACGTTATTTACTAGACCTCTTCGTTACCTTTAATTTAAGATATAAATCATTTTTCTGCTACAAATAGTTTGCTAGAAATTCGCATTGAAAAATATATGAAACTTGCAAATCTTGGTACTGACTCCTCTTAAGCGATGAGGCTACTTTCTAGGGCTTGTTGCTACCATTAGCTGCAACAGTTAGGCGTGACTTAGAATTTCTCGGTTCCTTCTGATGAATAGAGTCTGGTCTGGCCTATAGAACCAGGAGCAATAGTGGAGCCACATGCACACGCATCCGGTTTTATATAATTTCCAAAAAACAAACTCCGGTGCAGATTCCTGTTCTTGAAAACTGCAAGCAGTGGCGTAACTAAGGATGTGTGGGCCCCCACCCCGCAAATTAACATACTTGCGCAGGAAAATTTAATTTTTTATGTCAATTGTAAGGAAATATTTTCTGAGATTCGGATGTATGATGTTTCCCATAATTTTGTAGGGGGAGACGAAATTATTCCCTTCTCTCACTTATTTTTTTTTTTTTTTTTCAGGCAAGAAATTCCCATAATATGGGAGAATTCTCACGATCTCCCAACAGTGCCTTCACTCCACTCACTCCAAGCCAGAGTTGAATATAAAAATAAAAAGGTTTCGTGGGTACTACGAGCAGTGTTGCCAAGATCTGGATTGCCAAACTTATTTATTTAGTGCTCTACATTCATCAATAAACCTCTTAAAAAACCACTGGCAGCCCCAACATATCCTCAAGAAAGCACATTAAAAGAGAGGTGTATCTGAGCTTCCCACATAAGTAGCCGGAAATATCCAGTTACATAAAGTAAGAGCCAGAGTCCACTGATCACCGCACCTTACAACAGTGTTGGGAGATTGAGGGAATTACAAAACTTTTCAACTTGAAAATTTTGATCTTATAGATATTTTAATTCCCCTTCATTTCTTGCTTGTCTAATATCCTAAAGTCAAAGAAATACTCTTCTCTTTTCTGCGAACTCTGATGCATGCTAGCAGCGTATACGCCTAGCTTAAGGAAGTCAGCCAAATATTTCCGTACCTTTTTTCTCCGTTTAATACAAAGCATAAATAGAAGAATTCTCGACTTTTTTATTGTTGTGTCATCACACACTGTCTAGCCAGCGTATTTGCAGCTTCTCAAAGCCTGTGATGATATGAACACCTTAAGATGAAACTGAAACAATGAAATCATTACAGAGTTAATATGATTTTTATTCAGAAACCAAATTTGAATTGAATGAATCTAACTGCTTATTAACAGCGCCGTACTATAGCCAGTGCAACAAGTGCAACCGCACTGGGCCCCCTATGTTTGAGGGGCCCCCAAATATTAAGTACATTAGAAAAAACTTCTCTAATAGCAAAAAAATATCACGAATTGAAAGAAAAGAAAATGCTGAAAATTCAAAATTCGTTTAACTTTCAAACAGATCTAGTTGGCTACGATTTAATTTGAAACAAATATATCTAACAATTCAGTTATTTTTTTTTGCTTCAAATTGTTTTCTTCTGTGTTTTTATATTGTCCTATTAGTGAAAAGTACTATAATTTCAAAGTTATTAACAGAAATATCAACAGAATTTTGTGTCTACCATTAATATTAGTGCGGATATTAGTAATATATTACATATTAATTTTATTAGGTGTAACAATTCTTTGGTATATTTGATTATAAGTTGAAATTTTCGCTTTTCAAATTAAATTTGTGTTAACGTTGCGCGGATATCGTTTGAAAACACTTATATTTAAATTTTTAGAAGAAAAACATCAGGTGTCAGGTAATATAGTCTCAGTTGTTTTTTCAATATATTTATTTTAGTTTTTTATTTATTTTTTAAACTGTTTCTTGTAACATTTTTTACTCCAGAAATGTCGAAAAGATCTTATGAAAGCGGTGCACAAAAAAGAGCAAAACAGATCCGAAAAGCAGCAGAATTAAGTAGCATTGCTGGATCATTGGATAAATTTTTTAAACGTGGCGAAAGTTCATTCATTTCGAACAGTAATTTAATTGAAATATGTAATTCAAATAGTATAACTCAACTTGAAAACAATAATGTGGAAGAAAATGTCAATGAGCCACAACTTCAAAATATTGATAACCATAACGAGAATGTAGATGATGAATCAGGAGCTAATAGCGTAAATATTGACGATATTTTATCTGATAATATTACAGAAATTAGTAATAATCCACAAATAGAGAGCAGTAGTTTATCTGCCAAATTCAAATATGATATATTAGACCCTGCAACTTGGCCTGTTGAAATCGACAACAAACAACGGATGTTTTTGGTTGAGCAGTCACCAAAAAGCATTAAAGGTATCCATTATAAAAGAAATCCTCAAGGAAGATGTTTCAGTGACACTTTTTTTTATCGACAAATGAAAAATGGTGAAAAAGAATTAAGAAAATGGCTTTTATATTCTAACTCAACAGGAAACATTTTCTGCTTTTGTTGTCGTTTGTTTTCATCGATAAAAATAAGCTTAACTTCGAGTGGATTTTCTGACTATGCACATACAGGAATACGGTTATCTGAACATGAATCATCAAAGGAACATCTTGAATCAGCGTATAAATGGCGAATTCTAGAATTTAACATTAAACGTAGAACAGGAATAGACCATCTCAATGAAGATGTGTTCAATAAAGAAAAACGAAGATGGCGAATAATTTTGAAATGTATCGTAAAAGCGGTATTGTTTTTAAGTGAACGAAATTTAGCTTTTAGGGGCAGCAACGAAAAACTTTTTGAACCAAATAATGGTAATTTTTTGGGAGTAATTGAATTGCTTTCTGATTTTGTTCCAGAACTAAAAGTGCATTTAAAATCAATAACTGAAACGGAAAAAAGAGTTACATCATATTTTTCCCCGAAAATTCAAAACGAAATTATTTTACAACTAGCTTCTAGAGTTTTACATATAATAGTAAGTAATATTAAATCATCAAAGTACTTTTCCGTAATGATAGATTCTACACCGGATTTTCGCAAAAAAGACCAGTTGTCCATAATTATTCGGTATGTTAAAATAGCGCACCAAAAGCCAAGTGTTCAAGAAAGTTTCTTAAGCTTTGTAAATATAATGTCATCGACTGGAGAAAATTTAGCAAACGTCCTTATTGAGGAATTAAATGGATTAGGAATTAAAATTGCTGATTGCCGTGTTCAGTCGTATGATAACGCAAGCAATATGAAAGGCGAATATAAGGGAGTGAAAAGTCGAATTTTAGAAATCAACAACAAAGCATGGTATACGCCGTGTGGTGGACACAACATCAATTTAGTGATAGGAGATAGTGTTAAAAACACTATTAAAAGTCAGAATTATTTCACTACATTAAATAATTTATATAAGATTTTTGCTGCATCAACAAAGCGATGGGCTATTCAAGTAAAATATTTAAAAATTAATCTGAAGGCGCCCAGCGATACTCGATGGGAATATCGCTTTAAAAGTATAAAAGCTGTGAAATACCAGATTAAAGAAATTAGTCTTGCGCTAGATGAACTTAAAAATAGCTACCCAGATTGTAAAACTCTAGCTGTATCTTTAATAAAACAAATAAATTCTTATGAATTTATTGTATTGACAACAATTTGGTATCACTTGTTATCAAAGCTTCACATTTTCAGCCAACTGCTTCAACGAAAAGATATGGCAATTAATATTGCATTACAACATACAAGGGCTATGCTATTATCGCTTGATGATTTCAAAAACAATTTCGAAGAGATTATAAAAGAAGCACGAGAATCATCGGTAAAAATAAATGTAATAGCAAAGTTCACTGAACGGCCTTTTCATGATACTCAAATATTAACAAGTAGAAACAACGACTGTCTTGATAACTCAGCAGAACCTAGTTTACCATTACCAAAACGGAGAGTACATAAACTCAAAAGATTGGCTGACTATTGTTATTATACAGACCATAAAAATATAGCAAATGATAAATATGACGATGTAGATGTTATTAGTACAGATGATATACGAAATGAAGAAATTGAACCACCAGAAGAAGAAATTGAACCAATTGAATGCTGTGATGATATTGATATATGTGAGATCATTCCTGAAATTGATGATGAGTGTAACCATCTAACTGCTGAAGATAAATTTAAACAATCTTATTTTAATAAATTAATCGATGTTGTGAAGGATTCATTGCAAGAACGATTTGAATCGTATAATTCTTTAGATGAAATTTTTGGTTTTCTTTTCGATAATAAGAAGCTAAAAACTATGAATACAAATGAATTCAATACTAATTGTACAAAGCTGGTCAAACACTTGGAAGGCGATATTGAAGAGGTGGAATTTAAAAATGAACTTTCAATTTTAAAATATATTTTAGAAGATAATTTTACTATTATGGAAAATTTGGAATTCATTTTAGAAAGGAATTTGGAAGAATTATATCCAAATGTATGTATCGTATTTCGAATAATATTAACAATACCTATCACCGTTGCTCATTGTGAACGATCGTTTTCAAAACTAAAATTAATTGAAAATTATCTACGGTCTACAATGTCACAGGAAAGACTTTCTGGTTTAGCAATACTGTCGATAGAAAATGCAACAGCCAGAACAATTGATTTCAATGATATAATTGATGAATTTGCCAGTAAAAGAGCTAGAAAAATTACTTTATAATTTTTTTGTATTATTAAGATCAATAAAAATGAATTCAATGATTTTTAAAAAAAAATTTTTTTAGTGTCTGCACAGGGCCCCCAAAAGTTACAGCACGGCGCTGCTTATTAATCCAGCGTTGTTATTTTATGTGGTTTCCAGTTTCATACGAAAACTTTAATTTTCTAGACCTTCGTGGGCCCCTAGAAACTGTGGACCCCCCCCGCGTGGCGGGGTCTACGGGGGCGTTAGTTACGCCAGTGACTACAAGGTGTCCAATCAAGCGTCTCTGAGGCAGGATTTTTCTGTCCTCCAGCACGTTAGGAGAGATCAAGAAGTTCCGCAGCAATTCCTTGCTCTCGACACAACATGATTTTATAAGAAAAAAATACCTTAGCCAAGATTTCGTCAGACTAATTTGGCTTAATCTAGCAATAAATCTGAACTTAATTTTCTTCGCGATTCTCGACAAATCTTTTGATTTTTATTTTTCGGCCTTCACACTCTTCAACTCTCGTCTTCCTTCCTTTACTTTTCTTGCTCGCCAACCTCTACTTCTTCTTTCCTAAAAAAAAAAAAAACTCGTCCTATATAGAAGCGGTGATGTCCATTAGGTCGCGTTCTTAACGTACAGACGCTCCGTCCACACAGACAGCAGTCCGCCCCGACGTGACGCAGCTAGCATCAGTGTAGCATGCTGCTGCTTGCAATATGCTACGAACATAAACATGGTTTAAACTCGACTGTGAAACGGCCATTAAAGCCTTAACCCTTGTTCATGAGCGCGATCACTGACATATATAACATGGACTGCCTGATTTTCTATTTCATATGGGTCAACTTTTGTTGGCAGGGTGTGACAATTATCTTATCAAGTTTTACTTTCGCTTTAGTATTCATATTAAAAATTCAACAAATTACAGTTGCATTCGGAATTATTTCTATTCTTGGAAGCTTATCTCATACAACATCAAATATTTTTTAAACTTGAGTTTTAAAGAAATAAATTTACGCAACTTTTGTCTGCCTGTCCCTAAAAGTAGGTATGGGGGACAGAGAACGGATTACAAATACTGCATTGCCATCTATTTCTATTCTATATATTCATTTGGAAAACCACTGAACTGAAACTGGACTATGGTGGATTTCGTATATTTCAAGTTCAGTGGAATCCAGTCGATAGAGCAAAAAGAGACAACCATAGAAAAGTGATCCCATAATAATGTCAAATAATGTAAGCAATTTTGTAGCGTCAGCAGTCCATTGTATATATGTCAGTGAGCGCGATACGATACTTGCGATATTTTGGTATTATCCTGTTTTTCCTATAGATCTATCTTTATTTGGGATTGGTTTTTATCGCGCGATACGTTCACAAGGTTGAAAGCATAGAGAGAATAATCTAGGTGCCATGACTTTAATTCTTACAAAACGTTAAGCCTGTCAAACTTTGCTCCGAAGTTTATCAAGTTCTATTTTGACATTTTGCAAGGATTCAAGACATGGCAATTTGATCATTTTCTCTATACTTTCAAAACCTTTTCTACTTCTATGCACCCTACAAGTCAATTCAATTCGCAATCTCCTGTGCACTGCACGAAACCAAAAGAACACAGCTATTATTGTGTAATTTATATATAACCTATAAACTAATTTAACCAAATTAATCAATTGAATTAAGTAGTAGGGAGCAGCATATCCTCTTGATTTGTATTTTCATTCGCATAGTAGTCGCATCTAGAGATTTTGCTTGTCTGATTTCATTTATGACGTTTAAACTTTTACTCTTGTTTCAACTAATGTAAGCAATAGGTATTTTTTTGTTTTTTTTTTACACATATACAGCACTGTACACATGAACCATAGTGAGCGTCTGAAATAGACTTCAGCTCAGCTTCGACTCCTGTTAAATATATTTGTTGAATTAAAATGATTATTATAACGTGGTAATGCTTTGAAGCTCTTACGGATTTTCTCCTCTCACTCTCCTGGAGCCCTCTTATCAAGAAGGTTGACTAGGTTCGCTACTCCTCTCCTTTTTCAGGTAAAAAAACGACACTGAACAACATGACTGCTGCCCTCAGTGTCGTTGGGTGGATATGGGGCAATGCAGCTGAAGGCAGAACATCTGCGGCTTCACTAAGGTAAGGGTAAGTGGTGTAATGGTCCCTTCAGGTCCGAGTGTGTGCTTTCCTTTTTGGCTTGAAGGCGCGAAATATTTTGTATATTGCTGGTGGCACAGCGGCACGTTTTCGTGGAACCTCCCCACACTCTCCGTCAATAGCTGAGGCGAGCTAGCGTGCCGCCCTGCACTCTACGCTGTCCACCGAGTGATCTGTCAGCTCATGCTGGCAGTCTGGACTTCACGTCTAAGTATATCACTCTTCATACTACCATAGCAAGTTGCGACGGCCGACGACTACTGCAGTACTAGCCAAAGCCCACAAAGGAGGATATTGGGACTTTTTTCGGTCGAGAAGTATTCGGGGGGAGGAAAAATGCCGAAATTCCAAGTTTCGATCGGGAGTACGGGCAGCATACCAATACTACAGCATGCCGGCCATTTTGAAATTGCGAAATTTCAGAAATTTCTCATCGGACGGCTGTACAGATGTTTATTTGCGATTTGAGGTGATAATAAAGGGTTCTCCAATAAGAGGTGTTATTTTAAATAGCCCGCTATTTCGGTAGATGTCACTTTTGGAGCTGTGATTTTTTGACATTTAACAAGTAGAAACTACGCCATTAATAAAAATGGAACGATACACGATTCAACAACGCATTGAAATTATTAAAATTCACTATAAAATAGTGAAAATGTGGCAGAGACGGCGAACATTTTTGGGTCGTCGTAAAGCACCTTGTGGGACCGCAATACAGAAATTGGTAGAAAAATTCGAGCTGTCGGGACAAGTTAGTGATGTGAAGAATAAAACCCGTGCACGTCGCTAAAGAACAGCCGCGAATATTTCTGCTGTAGCCGAAAGTGTTGAAGAAAACCCAGGTTTGTCCATTCCTCGTCGTTCTTTGTAATTAGGCATTCCACAAACCTCATTACACCGTATTTTGCATAAAGATTTGGGTCGTAAGGCTTATAAAGTTCAGTTAACACAAGAACTCAAGCCGGCCGATCATCAACAACGTCGAGTCTTTGCTGATTGGGTCCTTGCAATGCATGAAAATGATCCGGAATTCCATCGAAAACTCATCTTGAGTGATGAGGCCCATTTCCACCTCGATGGCTTCGTCAATAAGCTGGGGCTCGGAAAACCCAAGAGTTATTGTTGAAAAGCCTCTCTATCCTCAACGTGTGACTGTTTGGTGCGGTTTATGGTCCCGCGGGGTCATTGGACCTTACTTTTTCGAAAATGAGGCTGGAGCAACAGTTACGGTGAATGGATTGCGCTATCGACAGACGATTAATGATTTTTTATGGCCGGAATTGGATGGTATTGATCTGGACAACGTTTACTTTCAACAAGACGGCGCTACGTGCCATACAAGCAACGAAACCATTGATCTTTTACGGGAAAAGTTTCCGGACCGTGTTATCTCTCGAAGAGGTGATCACAATTGGCCACCGAGATCTTGTGACTTAACACCTTGCGACTTCTTTCTTTGGGGCCACGTGAAAGAGAAGGTCTACGCCAACAGCCCAGCGTCGATTCAAGACCTCAAAGATGGAATTCGTGAGGCTATCGAGGACTTAGGGCAGCCACTTTGCGATTTAGTTATGGAAAATTTCATGAAAAGGATGTGGTCCTGTAGACGTGGTCTTGGTGGTCATTTGGCTGATGTTGTTTCCATTATTAACGGCATACCTTCCTCTTTATAATGAAAAAAAGATCCGATCATTTATCTAAAAAAATGGCATTTTTCTTTGAATATCAAAATAACACCTCTTATTGGAAAACCCTTTATAATAATTTAATAATCATTACGTGTTTTGAATTTGTGATACAGTTATTTTTTATATCCAAAACTGACTTAATTGAACACGCACACAATTAATTTCAGTAATCATATAAGGAACTACCGTAACCCCCGCAAGATACAAGCCATGAACAAAGTCGAAAAAAGAGAGCAGCGGGCCGGTCAGCAGGCGACATCCACAGTCTTCTTGCCTTGTCTTACTGAAGGAGTTTTTCATATAAAAGTTGCTTGTATTTTTTTCAAACGCTATAATTTCCGTAAATTTGGTCTACATGCTATTGTTTTTTTAAACTATTAGAAAGAAAACATATTTGGCTGCAATTTGTTTTAACTTCATTTTGCAGTGGGAGCGACAGTTTGGGCTTTAGGACGTGTTCAAGATGAAATTTTAGTTTTTCCTTCATGACGAGTATACAAAAAGCAGTGAGAGTGAGCTCTTACTGCATGCTGTACACGGCCAAAACCCTCGAGAATACTTCCCAAGCCATGAAACAGAAATCTATATGTATGCGTTGTGAGTCCGTTTTCTAAAATGTTCTATATTGATACTTATGGAAAAGTGCCAAATATTGACTTTATATATGCTATAGAGCCTAAACTACTATCCATACAGGAAAATAGTCTTCTAGTAATTTAAAGCTTGGTTACTTACCTTCCCAAAGGCTACTCTTCCTATATACCTTACTTAACAAAATAATAAAATAGTTTTGATTACAAAGTAACCTTACCATTTTACGCTCAAATCTCTCAGCTGAGTAATAATTGCATGTGGTTGCGTGCAGCCAGAGTCCGAATCTGTAGGCAGCTACATTCGATATCATCAGCCCATGACATCTTATGACGGCACAGCGACATTACAATGTTACTCAGCTGACAATTTTTGTTTGTGAAATCGTAGTCATTTAGTTAAGATAACTTTTTTTAAATAATTTTGTTAGGAAAGGTATGAAAATTTTGTTACGGTTCGGAAGATAAGAAAGCAAGCTTAAGATTATCAGAACACCATTTTTCTGTATGAATAGTAGTTTAGAGCGGGGGAGCTATTCAAATCAAACTTTTGTCAGTTTTACATAAGAGCACGGCAAATATTTTATAATGTAAGGACTACGTCAGGCCTCGCATGTGGTAGGTAGCGTGTCTGTTTCATGGCTTGCGAAGTATTCTCGAGGGTTTTGACCCGGCACGTTAATGCCTTTTAATGTGTCGGTACCTTTGACGACTTCATGGCTTGTATTATATTCCGGGGGTTACGGAACTACACGAAGGAACCTTTGAGGAGAGAACTAAAGGAGACGACATCCCATAGTAAGTATATGTATGGCAGCGTAGCCAAAAATTTTCGCCATCTTGATTTTGGCAGGGTGTTTGACTGTCACTTTTTTGTAATCAAAGAGCCGCGAAATGTGTTTGGCGCAGGGACGTAGTTACAAAAGGGATAATTTACTTTTTATAGGAAACGGTTAATGGCTATTGGACTAAGTAATAGTAATATAAAAAGGGGTTATATATACTCGAAGATTTAAATACAACAAGTCGTGGTGAGGAAAATACTTTTAAAATACTTTTGTCGTAATATCGGTAAATCCCACTGACATTCATATATAAGTAAATTCGCAAATAATTTAAATATATCGTCAGTGAGAGCATACTTGCTGAAATCAAAACTGGTGCCACATGAAACAAGAGATCAGTCAGTCCATTTATATACATACATGTCAGTGGGTGGTGCGGAAGATTGTGCGGAGTTTCTAAGAAATGTGTTTGAATTTTCGCGCCATTAATTTGTTTTGATACTTAAGCATCAACAATTTTTAACGCCGCATCTGGTATCTCGACAAAACAAGAAGAACAACGATAGTTGCTTGCTATGCTCTTTTCATCACATGTCGCCTTCTTTAGTTCCATTCTTGGAGGAAGGAACATTATCGTTTGGCACTTGTAAGCCAAATTCCTTCCTTCCGAAAAAGCTCTCGTCTGGGTCGGCCCAATAATGGGATGTATCCGCAACATATTTGTTTGCCATTGTAGACAACTTCACTTTTTTAAGTATAGAAAAGAAATGCAACTTTGACAATAAGCTAGCACTTCAAAATCAAAATTATTTGAAATGGATGGCATGGTAACACTGTCATGTCAACAAGTTTATGTTTTGTTTTATTTTTCTGACTGAGTTTGAGTTTGATGCGGAAGTATAGTGCGGCTTTATGTGATTACAGTTTATGGTACATTAAAAATTATGGTATTTATGAGAATTAAGCCAATTTCTCTAGTAGTCTAAAGTTAGTCGTGTGCAATCTTGCGAGATACCAAATTTAAGGGTCAAATGCCAATGCAGATTACCGAACCAAAGAAGTAATGTGTTAAGATATTTTAGAACAAGTGTGGAATCGGCTTCGAATTAAAGTTACAGAAATGGGTCTCCTACAAGTTTCATTGATATTTTTATTTTTTCAAACTGTGATATGCTATGAAGGTAAGATGCAGTGAATATCGGCTTTTAGTTTATATATAAAATTAAAATTGTATGCAATTACAAATATTATCACCCAAGGCATTTTTCAAACAACAACATTTTTCAGTATATGCATCTATTTAGTTTCTTAAAATTTCACTTTATGCTATGAATTCCTGGTTCATTTCCAGAATTTGATCTTTTCATGACGATTTTCTATTTTTAGAAAACGTAAAAGTGTTTACTGTAGCAACTGAATCAAATGACGGGTATGAGCGTTACATCCGTTCAGCTAAGTATTACAAAGTTGATGTGAGTTCTGGATACATGCAGTCACTTAGCTGGAAAATTGTTAAATGCATATTTTATGTCTGTAGGTTGAAACTCTTGGTCTAGGGACGCAATGGGAAGGAGGAAACATGTTAGGACCAGGAGGAGGTTATAAAGTCAACTTGCTAAGGGAAGCAATAGAGCCATACAAAGATGACGATAATACGATTGTAATATTTACTGACAGGTAATTGAAATGATAAAACAAATTAATTTTTAACCATACACATATTTCAATTTTATATAAAATAATACCTACTAATAATTGGGATCTTATTGCCGGCTGACAAAAAGAAAAACTGACCAAAAATATGCTTTGTAAAAAGCTCATTTATACCGAATGGCTTTTCGTCTGGAATTTTAATCTTAATTAGGCGTGGATTTTTGTTTTTTTTTATTCCATGGAAGGAAAAGAAGGAATCGAACTCTTCACATGAAATGAAAAAAAAAAACGTTCAAAATCTCACCTAAGAGTTACAATTGTTATTGAAACTTAAATGCAAATAAAAATAAAGGATTATTTATATCAAATTGGTGGTCAATATCAGTTCACATTATCTATTCGTGTCGTGATCACATGTGCTCGGAGTATGAAACTGAAATGTAATTAAATATATGAAAGTTTATTGATATAAGATTATATATCGCTACTAGCAGATCATTTCATATAATTTAATTTGTACACGCATATTTTTATTGAATCCATCGCTTGATAATTTTTTTTTTCAATTGTTGGCTTTTATATTAGAATATCCCATTTATTCTACTTCATTGGGTAGTTTAAATAGAAAACATACATTCCGAATGCACCAGCAATAGCATTGAATTTATGTACATACATTACTCGAAGCGCAGGATATAGATTTATATTGTATACTAATAAATAAAACTAAAGGAGCTATGATTTTTAGTATGTCTGGGATTTTTATTCAAATATTCTGACAAACTTATAAATAGCTTTATACCTACTAGCCGCGTTTTTTTATTCCTTTACCTAAAGAAGTTAACAACAACAACACATCTGTGTGTCACTAAGATCTCGCTTTATTATAACCAGAGTCTAATTTCATGTAAGGTATCACGAATATTATATTCTTATATTGAGCTTTTTTCAATTTTATGGAAATATCAAAATTTTCCTTTGTTATTACGGTGAGGAGTTCAATTGAAAATCAAATAAATTGCAATTATAAAAAAAAAAAAACATTAATTTTTACACGTGAGTAATAAATTGTGTCAAAACCCTCGAGAATACTTCCCAAGCCCAAAAATTAATATTGGTGCGTTGGGAGTCTGTTCTCTAAAATGTTCTATATTGATACTTTGGAAAAGTGTCTAACATTGACTTTATATATGCTATAGAGCCTAAACTACTATCCGTACAGGAAAATAGTCTTCTAGTAATTTAATGCTTGGTTCCTTACCTTCCCAAAGGGTGCACTTACTATATACCTTACTTAACAAAATAATAAAATTTTTTTTGATTTATAAGTAACCTTACCATTTTACGCGCAATAACTCAGCGGAGCCATAGTTGCAATAGTGTATGTGCAGCCGGAGTCGGAATCTGTAGGCAGCTACATTCGATATCATCAGCCCACGGCATGCCATATTGGTACAGCGGCATATACAATGATTACTCAGCTGAGAGTTTTTGTTTGAGAAATCGTAGTCATTTGGTTCAGATAAATTTTTTTAAACAATTTTGTTAGGAAAATTATAAAAATTTTATTTTCGTTCGGAAGATAAGAAAGCAAGTTTAAGATTATCAGAACACCATTTTGCTGTATAATAGTAGTTTAGGGCGGATGTGCTATTCAAATCAAACTTTGGTGAGTTTTACATAAGAACATTGTTGTATTGAGGGAGTCTGTTTTATGTCTTGTGAAATATTCTCGATGGTTTTGATTGTGTGTGATCAAAGCGCACATACTCATAAGTCGTGTTAAAACCCTCGAGAATACTTCACAAGCCATGAAGCAGACTCCCTCCCTACCCCATGCGAGGCCCAACGGAGTTCTTACATTCTAAAATATTTGCAGTGTTCTTATGTAACACTGATAAAAGTTTAATTTGAATAGCTCCTCCGCCCTAAACTACTATTCATACAGAAAAATGGTATTCTGATAATCTTAAGCTTGCTTTCTTATCTTCCGAACCGTAATAAAATTTTCATACCTTTCCTAACAAAATCATTTAAAAAAATTTATCTTAACCAAATGACTACGATTCCTCAAACAAAAATTCTGAGCTGAGTAATCATTGTAATGTCGCTGTGCCACATGGGATGCCGTGGGCTGATGATATCGAATGTAAGGCCTACAGATTCGTCTCCGGTTGCACATACACACATGTAATTATCACTCAGCTGAGAGGTATTGAGCGTAAAATGTTAAGGTTACTTTGTAATCAAGACTATTTTATTATTTTGTTTAGTAAGGTATATAAGAAGTTAGCCTTTGGGAAGGCAAGGAACCAAGCTTTAAATTACTAGAAGGCGTATTTTCCTGTATGGATAGTAGTTTAGGCTCTATAGCATATATAAAGTCAATGTTTGACACTTTTCCAAAGTATCAATATAGAACATTTTAGAGAACTTCTTTTTATCAATATATAGTTTATTAGACGCTGTGCCTTCGAATGCAGAATCAGAAAGAATATTTTCAGTTGTTACTGAGGTCATCAAAACTACTTACAGGAATAAAATGGGTGCGAAATTTTCGCATTCTATTTGTTCAATAAGATCAAATTTTTAAGCAGGCGAAAAAAATGTGTGAGAAGTTTGTGCCAACTGAAAAGCATTTGCAGTTACACAATTCAGAATGCAGAAAACGACAAGCACGTATTCCCCAGTCCTCTGATAAGCTAACATAAATCGGCTTTTATGATGTTAAACTGACTACTTCAATTGTAAGATTTAAATCAACTGGATCACATGTAATTGGACTTCACATTATTGTTAAAATTGCTCGGCTATGTGATGGAACTATTTTTAAAAATTTCATGGCTAAATCTAATCCATTTTGTAATAAAGGTTCGCCTCCTTAAATTCATACCCCGCCGCTCAGATTTAAAGTGTTTCCTGTGAGATCTGTCACTTTTTGAGCTCATTCACTTTTCAGTGTTAAAATTCCCAGTTGAGAAATGGTATATTTCTGCAATGACAATTTTTACATAAATTTAATAAAAATACAGCAATATCCTTGACAGTAGTTGTCAATGCATGAAATATATCAACATATGGCTTTTACTTCATTATCATGCTGGTGTTACTGGAGCTTCAGATGCAAATTATAATTTGGCTAATATCAGCTACACTACAACTTCATGTGTAGTTTAGGTAAATTATTTTTGCAATTAGCAAAGAATTGGAGGACCAACAAACGATTTTATTAATAAAAACGTGTCCAACAAACGATTACGCATTGATTGAGCTGGTTATAAATAAAATAAAATTAAAAATAAGAATTTTCCGGCTAACTTGACGGTGAATTTTCTTTTTAAATTTTCGAAAAAACTATTAACCAACAAACGACCAACAATCGATATGTGCAATAAAAAATTAAAAAAAGTAAAAGTTGACCGGCCAACTTGATGGAGCTCTTGCTCTTGACTTTTAAAGAAAAATCTTCTGCTTCTTTTGCCAGAAATCTTTTTGGTGTTCTGTCCCAGATCGTGTGGTTCAGTCACAAAGGCAACACATTCGCCGTGTGGCATAATATGGGCACTGCTGCTAGCTGTCAATAGGTCCATTCGTTTGTTTCGGTGCAAGTGTAACTCAGAACTATCAAGTGTATTTCTACACCAGCACAAGAAATCAGCTGTTTTTCAGTGCTGTCCTCGCAACCGAATGAAGTCGTGGTCAAAAGTGTAGATATAAATATTTTGGTTCGGAAAGCTGTCCCCTAACGCCGAAATGACTCGTCTAACACCCTCACATCATATAATTATTTACATATCCCGAGCCCGACCTTAGGTATAAGTAGAGTACACAACTTAGTTACTGTATATTATGAATGTATTTACAAATGAATATTGTAATTCAAATTTTGCAGATGTTTTTTGATTTATTTGCCGCTGGAAATAGAAGGCAATTAGATGTTAGCCAAATCGGGATTATTGAATTTTACTTATAATATATTATGAATAATAAAGTTATAATAAATAATGAACTGTAACTGTATTAATTGAATTTCAGTTATGACGTCGTATTTACCACAGGCTTGGATGAGATTATAAAAAAATTCAAAAAATCTGGTTCTCGAATATTATTTGGTGCTGAACATTTTTGTTGGCCTAATGATTTATTACGGAATAAATATCCGTCAGCCGTTGCTAATGCGCCACGTTATTTGAATTCTGGACTATTTATGGGTTAGAATTTTAAATAAAAAATTGTATATTAATACTATAGCAACAAATTCCAGGATTTGCCACCGATATATATGATATTTTAAAAAAATCAATAAAAAACACAGAAGATGATCAACTTTATTATACTGAAATATTTCTTAGTGACGACATTCGAACGAAGCATAAAATTAAACTAGATTACAAATCTGAAGTTTTTCAAAATCTCAATGGCGCTGAAGGTAATATTTTCAATAATTTAGATATATAAATTAAAAAATTATGTATTTAATTTAAACACATATTTTTTGTTCAGCCGATGTTAAATTGGATGTGAATACAGACACTGGAGAAGGAACTTTATATAACGTTAATTTTATGACATATCCCAGTATCATTCATGGAAATGGCCCAAGTAATGTTATCTTAAATTCATTCGCAAACTATCTCGCTGGAACTTTTACTGCAGGCGAGTGCAAAATTTGTGAAGAAAATAAAATTATTTTAGAGGTATTGAATTAATATTTAAAAAAATTAAAGTACATATATTAAAGCTAAATATTTTTCAGGAAGAACATTTACCGATTATCACCCTTGCAATTTTCATAGAGAGAGGAGTTCCTTTCTTTAAAGAGTTTTTGGAGAAAATTTCGGAAGTAGATTATCCAAAGAATAACATAAATTTATTTGTTCACAATAATGTAGGTTTTTATAATTCAGTTCAAATGATACCCACTTAACTAACAATAATAATAACGATTACAGATCGCATATCATGAAGATTTGCTGCAAAATTTTATTAAAGATTTCGGAAAAAAATACAAAAGCGTTAAACTTGCCACCAACCATGAAGTTAATGAACAAGAAGCTCGAAATCTTGCAGTGTATGTAAACTTTATTGTATTAAAAAAATTTGCATATAATTATACTAATTTGCTTTTTATTTTATAGTAATCAAGCCAAATTGAAAGAAAGCGATTATATATTTTCTATCGATGCTGATGCGCATATTGATGATCCAAATATTCTTAAGGACCTTATTTCCTTTAACAAGTACGTATATAAATTTAATTTCTCAATTACCTGTAGTAATTTTTTTTGAAGATCTTTTATAGCACCAGTCCTTGTTAGGCCAAATGAATTGTGGAGCAACTTTTGGGGAGCTTTAAGTGATAACGGCTTTTACGCAAGATCTCATGACTACTTGGATATTGTTAAAGGAACTATCAGGTAAGTAAATTATTAGGAAGGAAATTATAATCTCATTTAAAACATTAATGTAAAATCCATGCTAAGTGCTCCAATATACAAATCCTGAAATTATTCAGTCACGGAAAGGTTCCCGCTTAACTCCTGCATATCTTCAAATCGTTAGGTCATAATGTTTTATACTGCAACCTGATGAATTAAAACCATAAAATTTGCTTGGACTTTATTTGACTTTGCTTTCTTTTAGACGTCACTTTTTATCATTGATGAATAAACACTGTTACGGCAAAAATATACTTTAGACGAGACATAGTGTAGGTTATAAGTCTAGTGAAACTAAAATTAGTGGAATACTAGAAATTTCTCAAACACCCTCAAATTCTCATTTTAGACCAAAAACACCGTTATTCGGAAGGTCCATGTGTATAATAATTTATTACTCCGCCATTTTTTATTCGATGTAATTTTTTTTTTATACAAAAGAAGACAGATAGGCCTTTCTAACCATACCCTTTAAGCAAGACAAAACAAAAACGTAGCGAAAATGTAAACATGCTTGCATAGAAATGTACGCGAAAGAAACGCTTTGGTGTTGAGAACGCGAATCAGACACGAATCATCAGGCCAAAGAGAAGTGAGACTGAGAAACGTAGACTGTCAGTGTAGTGGTAGTTGACATTATATTTCGCAAACTGTACTCTAAAATGTTTCGTTTTCGGAATGAAAATTACGTTTAGTTTACGAAACGTTTTGCATGTGGTTTTAATGGCTTTTGAAAAAAACAACAGATTTTTATATTTTAATTTATTTGATAGCATCACAAATCTTAATAAGAATATAATAGAAAATCTTTTATTAAAGAACCTCAGCTTACGTTACGTTACAACGTTAGGTACATCGAATAGGAAATAGATAATTGGAATTATCGATAGCGTACAAAATTGCTTAGTAAACTAACAAAAGTGCAATAATAATAAGTTGAAACTTCAAAATTTTAATAAATAAAAATTAATGCGGTGTTTTGCTTTTCTAAGGGCCGTATTCACCAAGCCATTTAATTGAAATTTAATTTAATTTCTGTTTTAGTACTTCCTTTGGAGAGGGTGCGGACCACTTGAATTAAAATTAAAGTTATATATGCGTTATTATGACATAAATAGCCCAAATTTAATTTAAATTTAATTTTAAGTGTGCCCTAACCCTCTCTTACAGGAGTACTAAAACAGAAATTAAGAGGAGTCAGTACTCAGCAAAAATTTCAATTTAGATACCAGCGAGCCTGTAGGCAATAAAACTTACTATACGTAGGTTTGTGTCCTGAAAGTATGAAAATTCTTATAAAATTAGCGTAGACCTAGACCACAAGTCACATTAGAGACATCTAGCGTGAAAGGCAGAAACCAAACATGCGACAATTTAAGACGGAAATGAAAATTTGCAGTTCAAAGAAATTGAAATTTTTTAACGAGAATGAACTCTCCTAAATTTTATTTTGCACGTAATTGTTAAATATACTATTTTGCTTTATATTTCTACAACTTTCAACGAAATATTGCAATTTCTCGTCTGTAAAATATCGAGAGAAAAACAAGTACTATTAGATAAAAATAATTAAAACAAGCGCCACTAAAAATAAAAAAACTCGACGTTATTTGCTAGATTTAGGCTTTATATTTCTAAAATAGTCACAATTTAAATAAATGAGAATACCTACTAACAGGAATTTGATTTGAAAAACATCAATTTTTACCATTTTTTCAATTTTCCTAGCTAATATCTCCATTGCAATAAATTTTTTTTATTTTTCTCGACGTTATTTACTAGACTTCTTCATTACCTTTAATTTAAGATATAAATCATTATTCTGGCACAAATAGTTTGCCAGAAATTCGCATTGAAAAATGTATGAAACTTGCAAATCTTGGTACTGACTCCTCTTAAAGTAAATTTAAATTAAATGGTTTGGTGAATACGGCCCTAAGAGTCACAAACAAATAATCATACACAAAACAGCTGTCAGGTTCTATGACACACAGGTCAATAAATCCAGAGGTGTACGTTTTCAATACGTTTTTGTTTCGCTGTGATTAGAATGATACAGCTGTTCGCAAAGTTTACGTTTTCGTTTCACTTTAGGTGTACACTCTCAAATGCTTAGAGGGAGTTACGTTTTTGTTACGCTGTGATGATAGTGTTCATGTACTATAGAGCCTTGGGTGTATTAGTGAAAAAGCTGTACGCAATGCTCACGTTTTCGTTTCACTTTAAGTGTTATACTCTCAAATGTTTAGAGGATATTTTCCTTATTTCGATACGATGAAAAGTCACGAAGTTAAGTCGAAAACATTTCGAAATTTACCATTTTTTACACAACTTTGACAATTTGATGGCTTAGTTTTCTCTACAATATTTTTTTTCTGTTCATTTGCATTTGTTAACTAAAATTTTACTGACTTATCGATTTTTTGCTCATTAAGCATTTCTGTATAATATTGAACTACAGAGAAAGTTGAAGAAGTACTGGGTTTCAACCGCAAAAACTGTGAAAGCGTGAAAAAATGCAACAAATAGCAACAATTAAAACATTAATTTTTTCACGTTTTCACAGTTTTTACGGTTAATACCCAGTGCTTCTTCAACTTTCTCTGTAGTTCAATATTATATGGAAATATAGCTGCTTAATGAGCAAAAATTCGATAACTCACTCAAATTTCAACCGATTTTAGTTAACAACGCGAAATCGAATTCGCTATTAATGATATTGTAAAAAACCACTATTTTTAACCGAATATGCCTAAAACTCTTTTTTTAAATGCACCGCGTCAACTATACTTGAGCCCTTATGATCGACTGTTCATCCCTTTGCAAGTACCCTCATTTACCAGGGCCTGTTGTGTTTCATTTTCCATTCACTCTCATTGGTTAAGTAGTCATTCACACTCAAGTCTGCATTAGACTACAACAACCAATACTCAAGCCTAGAAGACATGTTAAAACGCGTCTATACACACTCACCAGGAGGAATTTCCCTGGAAACATTAACAGAATGCCGCTCAAGGACATTACTCTTATTCTTTCATTGCAAAGTGAAAGTTCCTGTCCCCGTGGTTTATTACTTCTTTCGGTTTGATCCTCTCTTTTATTGCCCATGTCGCCAGAGTTCATTATTTTTGCCAGACATGAGCACCATTTACTTTGAACAGAAAAAAAAATATTGTAGAGAAAAATAAGCAATCAAATTGTTGTCAAAGTTGAAAAATGTGTAAAAAATGCTAAACTTCGAAATATTTTCGACTTAACTTCATGACTTTTCATCGCATCGAAATAAGGAAAATATGGTTAGAAAGGCCTATCTCTCTTCTTTCATATACAAAAAAAATTTACATCGAATAAAAAATGGCGGAGTAATAATTATTATATACATGGACCTAAAGAATAACGGTGTTGTTGGTTTAAACTTCTAGTATGCCACCACTTTTAGTTCCACTAGACCTACAACCTACACTATGTCTCGTCAAAAGTAAAGGGTTTTCCAATAAGAGGTGTTATTTTAATTAGCCCGCTATTTCGGTAGATGTCACTTTTGGAGCTGTCATTTTTTGACATTTGACAAGTAGAAACTACGCCATTAATAAAAATGGAACGATACACGATTCAACAACGCATTGAAATTATTAAAATTCACTATAAAAATGGTGAAGATGTGGCAGAACGGGTCGTAAAACTCGAACATTTTTGGGTCGTCGTGAAGCACCTTGTCGGACCGCAATACAGAAATTGGTAGAAAAATTCGAGCTGTCTGGACAAGTTAGTGATGTGAAGAATAAAACCCGTGCACGTCGCTCAAGAAAACCCAGGTTTGTCCATTCCTCGTCGTTCTTTGGAATTAGGCATTCCACAAACGTCATTACACCGTATTGTGCATAAAGATTTGAGTCTTAAGGCTTATAAAGTTCAGTTAACACAAGAACTCAAGCCGGCCGATCATCAACAACGTCGAGTCTTTGCTGATTGGGTCCTTGAAATGCATGAAAATGATCCGGAATTCCATCGAAAACTCATCTTGAGTGATGAGGCCCATTTCCACCTCGATGGCTTCGTCAACAAGCTGGGGCTCGGAAAACCCAAGAGTTATTGTTGAAAAGCCTCTCTATCCTCAACGTGTGAGTGTTTGGTTTATGGTCCCGCGGGGTTATTGGACCTTACTTTTTCGAAAATGAGGCTGGAGCAACAGTTACGGTGAATGGATTGCGCTATCGACAGATGATTAATGATTTTTTATGGCCGGAATTGGATGATATTGATCTGGACAACGTTTACTTTCAACAAGACGGCGCTACGTGCCATACAAGCAACGAAACCATTGATCTTTTACGGGAAAAGTTTCCGGACCGTGTTATCTCTCGAAGAGGTGATCACAATTGGCCACCGAGATCTTGTGACTTAACACCTTGCGACTTCTTCCTTTGGGGCCACGTGAAAGAGAAGGTCTATGCCAACAGCCCAGAGTCGATTCAAGACCTCAAAGATGGAATTCGTGAGGCTATCGAGGACATAGGGCAGCCACTTTGTGATTTGGTTATGGAAAATTTCATGAAAAGGATATGGTCCTGTAGGCGTGGTCGTGGTGGTCATTTGGCTGATGTTATTTTTCATTATTAACGGCATACCTTCCTCTTTATAATGAAATAAAGATCATTTATCTCAAAAAATGGCATTTTTCTTTGAATATCAAAATAACACCTCTTATTGGAAAACCCTGTATATCGAGCTTATCTTTTTTTGTAGCACAGTATAATTAAACGATTTATGTACTGGTGCCTAAAGTAATTCGTTATCGTATTTTGTTAAATTTTTACATGCTATCATTATTTTGAACTGAATTAGAAGTTGGGTAAGAGCAGAATATCAATAGTTTCGTGGTAAGATGTAGTGCCGCCCCAACTTCGCCTAGTCTAATTCGTTCAGATGGTTTTAACTACTTCAAATATCGATTTAAGCAAATGAAGTTGAATAAAAGACGAGTGATTTATACAGGGTGTTTCCTCCATGGTGGTCAATAGAGCAAGAGGTGATAGTATTCACCTAGGCAAAAAAAAAAATTGTGGGGCTGGCTTGGGGGGAGGCATATCAAAACCGTTTCGGAGTTACAGGGTGATTAAGACCTTATATACGTGAAAAATTTCAAAAAAATTTCTTATTTTAGGTTCCATTCGCCTGAACGGTTAGTAATATTTGAAGCTTTACAGAATTGGAAACTTCCAAAAATTGTTAAAGTTACAGCATTTAGAGCGTAAAAACTTTTATTTTCTTGGAAGAGCACCATTTAAAACGTTTACTACATAAAAATATGTAAAACTCAACCAATCAGATGAAATTTTACACCCGTAAATTGAATTAAATTAAAAAAAATTATTTTCTTTTGTCCAAGTGATATTTCAATAGCTTATAAACACTCTTATAAGAAATTAAACTAATTCCGACTTTAATTTTCAAAAGTTATTCTTAACTGAATCCTGCGTATGGGCAAGAGAGACGGCGCATGGTAAACAGTATCTTTACCTTATTCTTTCTGCGGTGATTGCATCTGCAGCCAACATAAAAACATCAAATGGTATAAGTGAACGTTCAGTAAGCAATATTTTGTGTTGGTAGCTCCAAATCTGCCATAGGGCGAAAGAGAGAACTGTAAAACTTGTGCCATTCTTTCCTATAGGAAAATGGTAATACGCTCAGTCCATTGTTATAAGTCAGTGGTAAATAACAGTCTTATCTTAAGTTTTATATTTCTCTCTCGGTTTAACATTTAAAAATGAGTTTTATTTTTTTTTTCTCAAAAAATAAAACTCATAAATCGAGTTTTTCATTTTTCTCAGCTTTTAACAGTTAAAAATGAGTTTTATTTTTTTCCTCAAGAAATAAACCTGTCCGAATAATGCTCTTAGGGAAAGGAAAATTGGAATCGGCAACCCCTTCTTGGTGTTGCCATACATAGTTTGGGTTTTCATTGTAAAAGTCATTTTTTTTTAAAATGTAAATTTAAGTTCAAAAATAGGACCAATCCGGCAACTTCTTCGTTCGTACGGTTGCTATACAAATTTTTTTAAAAAAATTGACAATTTTTATCTTGTAATAAATATATGACAACAAAAATAGAAAACGTTCATTGATAAATTTTATTTCCTAAGGTAAATAAAAAAACGAATTATGAGTTTCATTTCCTGAGGAAAAAAATAAAACTCATTTTTAACTGTTAAAAACTGTGAAAAAAGAAAAACTCATTTTTAATTCTTATAATAGACGTGATATGTAAAACTCTGTCAGAGCTTTATATCGCTGTAAAATAATATAAGTATTTTATTTAATAGTTAAAATTGAAATATAAAAAATATGTCTTACAATAACAGTTTGGATTGGATTTATATATTAAATTCGCAACTTTCTTGATTTCAACGTAGGCAGCTAGTCTTCTTAAGTGCTGTACATAGACCCCTATTGTACCACGCTACTCCCTAGAAAACATTATGAAAGATTTTTTTTCGCTTACAAAAAAAAAAAAAAACAGTTATTTACGGTCCCTGATTATAAATATTTTTATCATGGGCTTCTTTTCAATAACAAAACAAAAAAACATTAAAAAACTTAATTAAATTTTATACAGGCAAGATTATAGTAGGTGTCCTCTGGGCCCGTCGACTGTCTCTCTCTTTCTGTCCCTCCTGAAATTAAATAGAGGAGTGAGTACGCTACGATACTCAGTGAGAAATAATATAAAAAATAGCACAAACGCAAACACACATATACACTTGGGAAATGGCATGGACGTGGAGAACGAACTCAATGCCGAGGTGGTCGGCGAAATATACAGGCAGGCGCACTGTGGCGAACGAGTAACCAGGCGCCCGTATTATAAACAAACATGTACGAACATGAACGCCATGGGTACGGAACGAACACGCACCCTATCCCGCAACTCACTGCAAATACACCAGACTGTCTTCATTCCTCCCAACACTTTCCGTCCCGGAATCTCATTGTAACCTGATGCCATGTCTAAGGTTGTGAAGTATTTATAACGCTGTGACTGTTCTAGTTGGTCGTCCATCCGAGGGAGAGGAAATCGATCCTGTTTAATCTTAGTGTTCAACTTTCTATAGTCGATACATAATCGCTCCTCACCATTCTTTTTCTTAACGAGTAGAACTGGTGAAGCGAATGGAGAAATAGAATCCCTAATAATATCATTTTCAAGTAAATTATCGACAATAGACCTAACTTTATTTCTTTGCTCTAAGCTCATACGATAAGGACGATAAGTGATGGGTTTTTCATCAAGAAGCGTAATTTCAAGCTCAGCAACTGAGGTACAACCAATGTCCTGCATGGTAGTTGAAAAGCAGTGCCGCTTTTCATTTAATAGGAATGATTCTTTTGCTTGGCCAATCCTCAGAATAGTAGCGGATATATTGTTTTCTGCTAAGCATGGTCGTCCTCTAGCTATGGGAAGCTTTGGTTTAATGACAAGATCAATGTTTGAAGTATTGATTACAGGAATAATACATAATGAGTGCTACCGCTTTTCATTACACATCTTGGAATGCAATATTCTGAATCTTCTTTTAACACACTAGAATCTATGTAAATATCACCCTGATATTCGGTACGACAAACAACATTGGTAGCATGCTTTATAGGAATAACCACTGCTTCGTTAACCCATATTGGTATTGAAATCGGTAGTAAATCAACTACAGTTTGAGGTAGAACTAAATCAAATTATTCGTAGACACGCAACAGCTTATCATCTTTGAATATTCGAATGTGAGGCTTTTCTGTGAAAGGCTGCCCTATGATGACAGGAATATCTTGATAGTTGTTTTCTACCACATCGAAATCGCAGAGAGCTGAAGCCTGATCGAGTTGGACTCTAACGTTCTTTAGTTCTCCTAATGTTCGTAACGACCCCCCTCAAACCTTTTATAATTTTGTGCCCCTTACCTAACTCGCAGTTTAGTTTTACGAAGGTATTTTCAGTAATAATGTTGCCATCGGAGCCCAAATCAATAAAAGCAGGAAGGAGAATGTCATTCAATTTTACATCCATAAAATATTTCATACCTGACTGTTTAGTTGTTTCGGTTAACATAATCAGCTTGGTGTTTCCACTCTTCCATAACATTGATGAGTTTTTATTCCGTTCATTGGGATTAGAGCTGTTATTCTTTCTAGGACAGGAAAATGACATATGTCCGCGTTCTCCACAATTATGACATTTCCGTGAGCATTTGCCATTCTCGTTGAATGTTTTATAGGCGATGTATGCGAACGTCGCATGAATTTGCACACTGGTTTTTTGAACAAATTTTCAGCTCTCTCCTCACGTTGGTTGTCATTTAAAGTTTTCAAAAATCGCAAAAAATTGTCGGTGACGTCATAATCGCCTACCTTCGCCGCAACCTGAATACTTGAACCAAGTATACCTGAAATTAAACACGAAACGGCTTTTCGGCCATAAATTTCACATGAGTTCAATAAAGATAATTTGTCGTAAAAATATCCCAGGATGGATTCATTTCCACGTTTGTTTCGCTGAATCATTTCCTGAAGCAGCTTGGCATAATCGCGTTCCACCGGAAATGCTTTGAGGAGTTTTTCTCTCCACTCGCTCCATGTAAATTTTACACTTGGCAAGCTTTTGTACCATGTAAGGGCGTAGCCCCTAAGCCGACTTGTTACATAATATGCTGTTGTGACGTCGTCCCAGTTGTGAATTTGCTTCAATTCTCCAACTTTTATTAACCATCGTTGCATATCTATATCCTTATCGTTCGGGTAAAATGAAGGAATAACGTCGGCATCGGCTCTCACTTGATGACGGGCAGTACCCATCGCATGTACGTTCATAGCTCATTTGTTCATTAATTCTGCTATGTGAGACAGCGTAGAGCTCACGGATAAACCAGTAGGAGGAATCGTAGACACGTCGGAGAGTTCTTCTATTGGATCAACGATTACTCTTGCCCTCTTGACCACAGGTTAAATTAATTCAACAAGCCAATTGTTAGGCGCCGTCATTTTAGATGCTTTCAACCCAAGTATTTAGTTTACTAATAGAAAGAATTATTTTAATATTCTGTTCACCACTAAGTTAAAATAAATACCAAAATTTTCACAATTCTTGTTCGCTGAAACAATTGAATGTCACTCACATTATATTGATGAGATGAAAATTCGTCCGCGGTGCACAATACGCATGCTATGTTATAGTAAAAATTCTGTTTGCTGAAGGACAGAAAAAGACAACGCACGACTGGCCAGAGTGAAATCCCACTTCTGAAGTTTTTATCATGGGCTTCTTTTCAATAACAAAACAAAAAAACATTAAAAAACTTTTAATTAAATTTTATACAGGCAAGATTAGAGTAGGTGTCCTCTGGGCCCGTCGACTGTCTCTCTCTCTGTCCCTCCTGAAATTAAATAGAGGAGTGAGTACGCTACGATACTCAGTGAGAAATAATATAAAAAACAGCACAAACGCAAACACACATATACACTTGGGAAATGGCATGGACGTGGAGAACGAACTCAGGTGGTCGGCGAAATATACAGGCAGGCGCACTGTGGCGAACGAGTAACCAGGCGCACTGTGGCGAACGAGTAACCAGGCGCACTGTGGCGAACGAGTAACCAGGCGCACTGTGGCGAATGAGTAACCAGGCGTGATGCCCGAAGGCTATGGATAGGTCATACTTGGATGAGCAAAACATTCATACAATGTGGGAAAGAGGGGGATCCTAACGGTTTCCGAGATAACGGGACTTAAAGATATTTGGGTATGTTTTTATAGATGATAATCGTTGGACCTTTCCAATGGTTTATAAATGTTTTCCCTCCCCCCGTCCGTTTTGAAGTTATAGCTCAACAAAGTTAAAATTTCGGAATTGAAAATGTAACCCTTTCTGCGTTTTTTGCACTTTTTCTTAAGCATATTCAGCGAAAACGGCTGAAAAAGGTCTGTAACGTTGATCAAACTTAATTTGAGCGCGTTAACCGTAGAGGCGAGAAAGAAAAAACTGAACAATTAAACACGTCGTAATTTGATTCCCGGCTGACTCTTTATTTCCATAAAAGTCTTTAAATATAAAATTTAAATGCTTACATAAAGAAAATAATAATTTGTTGTCCATAATGCATTGACCCGTGTTAAGCAATACGTTATTTTCGCTATCTTCATTGACCTAGTCAGTGCAATGAGTGAGGAATTTGCTCACAAAGCAGAAAAATATTGTTGAATATTATTGCGACATGGGTTTTAATGAATTGAGAGCAACAAATTTACAAAGTTATGTAGTTGACTATTTATTGCAAAATTGCAAATTGTTTGTTCAGGCATGAACAAGGTCATTTCCTAAAGATAATTGCCTACTTTCTGGTAATTATTGAACTTTTAGAGCCATTTTCGCTGGACATTCAAATCCAATATGAAAAGTTTATATTGATGACGTGTCTTTTGATAGAAATAGTCGTTAAAAATGATTAAAAATTACGAAATTTTAACTTTGTTGACCCATAACTTCAAAACGGATGGGACGAGGGAAATTTTTTAAAAAGATCCAGCGATTATCTATACACTAAAGTTTAAATCATCATCATAGGGTGTAACGTTCAGAAGTTAGGGTGATTTATAAAAACAAAGTCCCGTTTTTTTTTTTAATGCAGGGTGACAGGAGACCCTATTTCAAGCAGAAGGACATTCATCAAAACCTTCCTGTCCTCTTAATGAAGCGCATCAGGTCTTGGAGAGGCAGGTTTTTCAGCTCATCCACAGAGATAGAAGGGCAGACCCTAGAGTATCCAGCATGCACCGGGCGAAGGCCGGACATGCACACAAAAGTCTTCGGTTGTGACGGGCTCTCCACCAGGCAGGACAGACACTCAGGGCTGTCAACAACATCCATCCTTGTTAGATAAGCGTGAGGTGAGTTGTGGCCGGTTGTGATGCCGACCACAGCTCTACAATGTTTCGTTCCGAGCCCCATGAGAAAATCGGAGATATTCCCATTGGACTCATCAAGAAACATTTTTGTACACCTGCAAGTACTCATCTATGCTGATGCTTTCTATGAACATCCGCTTTGATGAGAGAGGTGGCAACGCCTTCGGCGGACTCCGATCTGAGGAACGGAGAATCAGCCAGCCCTTTCATTCCCCATGATCCCCATGTGACCAGGAACCCACAGAAAGGATACCTTATTGTGGATACACAACTTTCCACAGACAATCTGCAATCCTATAGTAACTTAGATGTTATCCGAGGGCCACTCAGAGTCATCAAGGCTGCCTGACTATCCGAAAGGATAGCAATGCCCTTCCCCTTGATTTGCATATCAAGGGCTAATTTCGCTTCCATTTATATGACGTAGACTTCAGCCTGGAAAACAGTGGTGTGTCTACCAAATGAGTACTCCATCCCAATATCAGGCTCAAGAAAGTAGACACCCGCCCCAGCTCCCTCATTAGTGGGAGATCCGTCGGTGAAAATTCTTAGAGCGGAACGGGGAAGGCTGGATAAGGCACTTCCCTCAGTCCACGATTCCCTTACAGGAAAGCTCACAGAGAAATGACGCCCGAAACGAAGCTCAGGTACCCTCGTATCACGTGGCATACTGGCCAGAGGGTATTCCAAGTCCAGCCCATACACAAGAGAGCAATGAGAAGAGCCAGTCCAGCCATCCTCCCAACATCCTCAGCAGTAGCTGTAGATCGCATGGAGCCCGTAATTCCCAAGCAGCAAGCCTTTGTAGGCCCGCCAGCTTCCGGATCGCGGTCCCCACAATCGTCCTCGGCCACTATACACAGGAGGCATGTGTAAGCATGGGTCTAATGATCGAGGTGTACATCCAGCCTCATGTGCAGACAAAGGTTCTCCTTCATTGAACGAAGACCCTCGTAGCTGCATTAACTTGTTCCTCTACGTGCAATACCCATGTCAGTTTCGAGTTGAGGAAGGCTCCAAGGTGCTTGACATTAGGAGAGAGTTGCAGAGTGTGTCCAAAAAGCTTTGGAAGGACAAAGTACCCAAGCTTACGTCTTCTGGAGAAGAGCACCAAGCTTGTCTTTGTTGGGTTTACTGTCATATCATGACGGGTGCACCAGTCCTCAACAATATTGGGCCTCGTTGTATAAGGCACAGGCAGCAGTCACGCTGGGCCTGGAAATGAGCAGTGGGATGTCATCCGCATACGCTTCACATAAGAATCTCACGTTTTCAGCACCGTGATGAGTGAGTCAACCAACATACACCAGAGTACTGAAGAAAGCACGCCACCATGCGCGCAGCCTTTCTCCACCAGCACACAGAGAGGCTCCGCCGCCCACCTGCACAGTTAAGTATCGTCGTCTTAACATTTGATCGATCCATCGCACTACAGTGGGGATGACACCATGTCGACGATCTGCCCCACATAGCGACTCGGCGGTGGCCCTGTCAAGAGCCCCCTCGATGTCCAGAAAGGCTCCCAAGGTAAACAGTCCACGATCCAGTCCCCGGTTAATGACAGTAACCATTGAATGGAGAGCCGTCTCCGTACATCTGCCCCTTCGGTAAGCGTGCTGTGAGGTGTTTAAAAAAGCAGTCTTTAGGGCTACTCCTTTGAGTTATATTCATCCACAAGCCTTTCCAGGCATTTCAAAAGGAATGTGGAGAGATTTATGGTTCGAAAACTTTTCGGGTCCATGTAAGTAGTCTTTTAGGGCTTTGGAACGAAGGCAACTCTCATCTTCCTCCACACCTCAGGGACATATCCAAAAGCGATACATGCCCTGAAAATGGAATCGATGTATGGAGTCAGCACAACGCTCTCTGCATTAAGAAGGACCGGCAGAATACCGTCTGAATTGAAAATTCACATCGATGACTTCTTTTCTCGGCTGGCAGCAAAGGTTGGTTCGTTGCCCTGATTCAACAGAACCAGGTCCGCTGAAGTTATGAACTCCAGCAATTGCTCACCCCGATGGTTAGTGCCTGAGCTGCCTCAGACAATGTGATGAGCGTTGGGATCACAACCAACCAAAACTCCAAGCCAATTAGACCTCGCATACTCAACCGCCCGCCTTACTCCTTCAGTAGGAGGGGGAGCAGCGGAGTTATACGGGAAATTGGCTGAGACAATAAGGATTTCCTTATTGACTCCATCCTTCTTGAAGGAGAGTTTGATCGATGTAGTGTCTCTATCGTACAAATGAGGCAGTAAGATCACCACAACGTCTTTTGTCGTAGAGCACTTGGTGTCATACAGGATTTGAACGCCTTGCGCCTCCATAAGCAAGGCAACGTCCTAACAAAGCAGACGCCGCCTTGTTGTGTTGTTTTTTCCTACGCCCTTCTTCTTCGTAAGAAATGATTCGTTCCTCTTCGCAGTGCTGAGTTTACCGACTCCAGAAGGCTCACTACCACCTTCCACTACCTGCCTAGCCGGACCACCGACCACCACCGAAGAGGAAGAAGGAGAATGTCCAGGGACAGCATTAGCCATCTCCTTAGCCCTTTTCCTTCTCTTCCCCTCTGCTCTACCAACACTCCTGCCTCGGGAAGCCCCGCTTCGGCTGCCACCATCAGCGCCTTTCGACTCTGAGGTTGCAACATCAGCTAGCTCGCCCGAGTTAAATTGCCCTGACCCTTGAGGAGCATGAGTGCTCTCCATGCGGGTCACACCGCCCTCATAACCCGAGCTCCCCTGTAAGAGGACATTTTCCATACATGTCGAGATCTCAGGGACAAAATTCTCGGATCCTCAGAGATCCGTGGATTTGTTACACACTTCTAGAAGTGGATATGTTAATATCAAAAGAACCATATTGGGTCCCACGAGTTGCGGAGAAAGACTGTTACCCACGGCAGAGATCGGCATTACCGCAGGAGGGCTAATTAAAACTGGAGGTTGCCTGGATCCAGAGTTCGCATACTAGCGACTCAGCACCCCCTCAACCTCGCAGCCCTCGGCGTATGCTGTTCTACATTGGCTTAGACTGCGACCAGCTTTTAGCCCACTAATCAGTCTCAAGCCCACCGAACAGAGGTTATCACCTCGCACTACGTGGAAGTAGCTGCACCCAAGACTAAAACCTGCATCTCACCCACCTCTGGGCTGACAGAATAGTAGGGTCCGTTACTCACAGAGAAGATAGCTCTCTGTCTGATGTTAGTCAAAGCGAGGCCACGTGACATGATAAAATATGAAGAAATTATAAAAAAAAACAACTTCAAAAAATTATGTTGGAATAAATAAATAAATCAGTTTACTTTCCCTTTAACAAATTTTCCAAAAAAAAACTTTTAATAAAATTTCTATTAAAAACTTTTCATAGAATTTCGCACTTATAATCCACGCTTTAGCACACTTTTAGAAATTGGTTAAATTTTTTTTATCGTTTTATTTTTCGATTCTTCGTCTAATTTCGATGTAATTGATGTACAAACATACATACACATAAATAGAAAATCAATTAAAAGTGTTCTAATTATTTTATTTGTAACTAACAATTAGTTTACAGTTTTAGTCTTATTCAATAATTTTTCAAATCTGGCTAATGACAGTAATAATTATCAATCAACGGCGTCAACAAGATTTTGAGCGCTTCACGCCCGCTAGCTTCGAAAATTTCTCTGTTTATTTATTATATTATATATTATATTATATTTATTAAAAGAAAAAACAAACAAAAAATGTAGCGGCCCACTCACATATTACTTTTTCAGAATAAATTCAACAGATTGAATTTATTTCAAGCAAATTTCAAAGCTATATTTAAAAATAATTGAACGATTTTCACAAATTAATCAGCAAATTTTAAATAAATTTCAATGCCGTTTTACAAAATTAAATCAACAGTTTTTCAATTTAATTCGACGAACCGAAAAATTTAAAATTTAATTTCAGAAATTGGTTTTTTGGCTGAAAATATTTCAAATTAATTGATTTTGTAAAATACGTTGTACTTCATCTCGAGGAAATTTTGAATTAAATTCAAAAACGGTTACTTTAATTTTGAAAAACCACGATGAATTTTTTTTATTATTTGCTGATTAATTTGTGAATATTGTACTTTTGAAATCTGTTGAATTTAATCTGAACAAGTAAAAAAACTAGAATTGGTATAAAACATACCGTAGACAAATACATACTTGTATGTCGTTTGGTATGATTACCCATTTGTGAAAGTTTGATTCTTGAAGTGGTTTTTCGCACATATGTTTACAACAGTTCGTCAGACAGAAAAAATGATTATAACCAATTTTATATGATTTTATATTCTGAAGAACTTTTCGGTACATTAAAACCGTATAGGACTTATCGTTTTCACAGTATACGTAAACATCCTAAAGTTTTATATAGCGTATAAGGTGTTGCCCGATTTTATAACCTAGATGAAATCTATAGGGTATACTAAGTTTGTCATTCCGTTTGTAACGCACAGAAATAATGATGGTAGAGCAAAATGGATTGGACATCTACGCATAATATTAAAAGTTATTTTGATTTTTGCATGTCCGTCCGTCTGTCCGTGCGCACGATAACTCGAGAACGCGTTCACTTAGGAAGCTGAAATTTTGTACACGGACTTTAAAAAAAGAAGTAAAATTAAAATTTGGGACAATTTGGGCAACTTCTTCGTAGGGTTGCCATCAAAAAATTTCGGTTTCCACTATATATTTGTACACTGCCTGAGAACGCGTCGACATAGAGAGCTGAAATTTGGTACATAGTGTTTTTAAAGTATTATTATCAAATAAAATTTCAAAAATGGAATAAATTGATGTTGCCATATAAAAATTTAAGTTTTTTACATGTAGTGCGTAAACGATCAATCATAGACACTTTTATTGTACTAAAAACTTCTTCAGAATACGGAATCCTATAAAATTCGTTACAATCATATTTTCTGTCCGGCGAACCGTTCTAGAAATATATGCGAAAAACCACTTCAAAAATTAAACTTGCATGGATCGGTGACCATACGAAATTTTATACGTGCATTCATCCTAGGGTATCATAAGAATTGGTCTTCGACCTTTTCCAGCTTTTTTACTTTTTGAAATTATATTTACTATGTTTATGAAAACACTATGTACAAAATTTCAGTTCTCTACGTTGACGAGTTCTCAGGTAGTGTCCAAAAATAGTAGTGAAAAACTTAAGTTTTGTATGGCAACCCTACGAAGTAGTTACCCGATTTGTCGCATTTTCGAAATTAATTCTACTCTTTTTCTTAAAAAGCCCATATGCAAAATTTCAGCTCGAGTTATCGTAAGGACAGACGAACGGAAAAATCATTATGCATGGGTGTCTAATCCATTTCATTATTTCTATGTGTTACAAACGGAATGACAAACTTAGTATACCCTTTAAATCTTATGTTAAAATAGTTTTAATTGTCCCATATAATAAGAAAGAACTACAAAAACTCCAGCAGACTATAATCGAAACTGTACGCAATTTTATATGCAGTATAAATGTGGCCTAAGTAGCAAATAAAATATATTAAAAAAACTTTTAAAATAAATTGCACTAAAAAGTAAAAAATTTTGTCCTCTTTCTCACAAGTAAAGTTTCGTTGCTTAATAAGAAATGCTACAACTCAGATTAAATCTTTAAATTTGGGTATCCATAACTATAATCACAATTGTCAAACTGCAACTCATACACAAACTGTTAAGATTTAATCTGAGTTGTAGTATTCCTTATTTTTCAATGAAACTTTTCTTGTGTATATCAATGTTGAGCACACCTAAAAGAAAATAAATCATTAAAATCTTTTATACATGTACTTATTACTTCCCTGTAGGTGTCCAGTCCAGTTTCACCAAAAGAAATCTTGTACATCCAATTAACTCAACTGAAATTAAAAGAGTTTACAAAAATTAGTTAAAATTGAATTATAAAACCAACGGTAAATAAAAAACTGCATCCTTTCAAATTACATGCGAAACTGCCAAAAACGAATTTCTTGGCAGTACAACAACAAACACATGCAATTGAAAACATTGAAATTTAATGCGAAATTCATATGCTCAGCATACTAAACATTTGCAAATCACATGAATTTGCAACATGCAGATACATTATAATTAAGGAAATTCAACAATTTGTACTATTGTTGACATTCAAAAATCACTTTGTCAACATGAATAATTTTGCATATTCATGCTGCAACTTACAAATAATAAATAAAAAACACTTTAAAAACAATAAATTGCACTTACCTGGATTATTAATCCATTAAATAGGCGAAAAACCACAGAAACAAACACGACACTTTAACACTTAAGAACCGCGATCACGCTTGTAAATTGATTCGCTGAAAGGTCAATTTGGTGAATTCAAATGCGCGCAACCTATTGATCAAGCTTAAAAGCTGCAAAATTCACCAGGTAAGCCAATATTTAATATAAAAGGTGAAATTAATTCCCATAATGAGTGGCAAAAAGAAAGATGTGGAAACGAGATGCAAGAGAACTGAGACATATTTGCGTTCCACATCGGAAATTGTCACAAAATGGCAGGGCGCCGCCATCTTAATAACATTCAGAAAAAATAAAATATTTAAATAAATAAATAAGGAGAATTCAAGGATAACCTAAAATAAATTAATTGAGATAAATTGGCACATTTTGAAATAGTTGTACACGTCAGGGGAGTATGAAAAATATGCTAAGTTCGCATTTTTCTTGAGGAATGTATTACAAGATGGCCGCTCAGATGCTATAAAATGGAGGCGAGCCTTAAGAAATCTCTCAGTTTTTTTACAGCGATCTCACATGCAACATTAGCCTCATATCAAGTTTAATCAATAATCTTTTAAATATTCAGCAATAAAGCATAAAATAAAACGTACCAAGGTACTTTCTTATATATGCTACCAGTTTGTGCAGTTGGTGTTGGCAAAAGGACAAGAAGTTTTTTTGGGGTTAAGATAAGTATTGTGTTGATACTAATTAGTGCGTGTATTTAATAAGTTTCTTGCATAAAATTAAACATTACCAAATTTGGCATTTTAATGATATATGCAAAGAAACAACATAGTTCAGTTAGTTTAAGAATACGGTGAACTAAAAAATAGTGCTTAATTTGTGATGAACATGTGGAACATTTAAATTGCATTCAAATTAAAAATATGCTAAGATATGGCATTTTAATTACATATGCAATTTTAATACATGTAACCAGTAATTTTAGTAAAGTGAACTAAATAGATAAAATAGAGTCAAGTGTAATTGGTGTAATTTGGAATATTTTACAATAAATGCAGTAGTGAACACAAGTTCACATAACCTTCTCATTTCACACCGCTACACTACCCACCTAAATGCCGTAATCTGGCTGTAGTTGTCGATTACAGTTACATTGCAAAACAATCACTGAGAAAGAAAAAATTATTTTTTACTTTTTAGTGAAATTTATTTACGAAAGTTATTTATTTTAAAAGTTTTTTTAATGTATTTTATTTTCTACTTTTTAGTCATAAATTCTATGCACTCTCGAATCTCGAATCTCCACTCATATCACACACGGCTCAAATTGGATAACTCCAAGGGTGGTAGTTATAGCCCCCAACCGAAAACCCCCCAAACCATAAGAAAATTTTTCCCATCGGAAAGCTCCCCATTCGCTCATTCTAAATAAAAAAAAAACCCCATGTAAATCCATCCACGTTTACTATCCTAAAACTCTTTCGTCACGAACGGCACTCTCAGGCGCTCAGACACAAAGTTTTTTAGTCAGGGGTTTGTAAGTTGATAAAAGTTATTTAAAGAAGTACTTTTCAAGATACTATACTTAAGATTTTATTTAAAAGTTCTGTTTTATCAACGCCTAAAAATAATAATTTTATATTGCAATTTTTATTACAAATGTGGAGTTGATCATAATTATTGTCTTGACAGCAATATTAAAATTGATTATTTTGACGAAAAATAAAATAAAGATTAATTTCTATTTTATAAGGAAATGAGAGGTAGTTACTATTATTTAACTGTTAAATATAAAAGGAAGATTAAATTCATGTACATTTTCTTCTTGACAATTTCAAAAGTTTTCCAGGAATTTAATCGAAAGCAATTGAGAAATCTGTTTTAAAGCTGCGTCGATCAATAGAGTACATATTATCAGCCGTACATTCATAAACACCTGCGTCCATTTGAGTAGCTGGATCTATTTCAATCTTGGACTTGACCTTATCATCTCCAATATTCCACTCGTGTACCTAAAAAACAAAACTATATTAATATTGCACAAACTATATTAATATTGCACAAACTATATTAATATTACACATGTACTCATGCTGTTGAATCAAAGTCTAAACATTCAAAATAAACAACACTCAGGCTGTGTGCGTAACTGAGACTAAGCTAAGTTAGCCAATACTGCGCATAATACAAAAATGCAGGCAAAAGTAGCTGCGTCGAATGTTAAAATTTTTTTTTTCAATCATTTATTTATTTTATTCATATTCTCAAAATAAAATTTTTGCTTGTTTTCTTCTTTTCAAAAATATTTCAAATAGGCGCCGTATAAAGAGAGTTAACCGAGAGCACACACATGCCAATTATATTGGTTTATCATTGTCATTGTCAAATGTAATTCATCATTATTTAATAATTAACTTTACTGTCCCGCACTAGCGGGCTTAATTCGGAGCTAACATTTGCCTTGGTTGTTATCTGCTAAACAGGTGCATGCTAACTTTTGCAGGAGAAGTATTTTATGATTTCAGCATAGGGTATACTAAGTTTTGTGTCCGACCGTCTGTCGCATAAAAACTAGAGAACCGTTGATATGAAAAGCTGAAATTATTATACGGTTTTTTTTATATATAAAAATTACTCTGAACAAAATTGGGCTACTTCTTCGCAGGCTTGCAATACAAAAATTCCGATTTCTAGTTATATTTGGATACTGGTTGAGAATATGTTGAAAAAGAGACTTGAAATTTTGGGTAAATATAGTCATTAGATTACAATTGCAAATATAATTTCATAACTTGATTAATTATGGCAAAAACTCGGATTTTATAGCTAACTATATGGTCAGTCGCTGAGGTTATGCAAATTTTTACCGTAGACGATTCGCTCTAGTAATAACTTCAAAAAACAACTCTAACGAGCACATTTTCATTTACGGGCATTCAATTAGGGTATCGCCAAAATTTCCTCAGACCAATTATAATTTTTCCAGTGACAACACCTACTGATTTGGCAAATGTAAATCCTAGGTAAAATCAATTTAGATCAACGATATTTTCATTTCATTTCATTTCATTTCATTTATTTCCTGGGTACTATCTAGCGAGATAACTGTGAAAGAAACTACAGAAATAGTCTACTGGCTCTGGCCTAACGATTAATCCCTTATAGACCGTATTATTTACTGTAAAAAATCTCATTCATATTAACATGCTTAGTGCACCTGTTTCTCATCTAGGCCAGTTCTATGAGATCTAGTATTCGATTATAGGAAAAATTATTTTTTTGAATCAAACCTTTAAAATATCGTTGTTGCGCATTATATTTCTATATTAAGCTCTTTAATTTCTATATTTATATGTATATTTGTACATTGGAGTGATGCTTAATCCACATTTTAAACAAGCTGACAGATTATTACATTAAAACATGTCACATCTCAACCGCACAGTGCAGATCCACGTGTAGGTACTGATTAAAATACACGGTCAGGGTTGCCAGACACTATTGAACTTTTCCCCGTCCGAATAAATATTTTCCCCAAACTATTAAGGCAGAATAAAAAATTTCCCCAAGCTTAATTATGAAACTAATTTATTATATTCTTGAATTCAAAATTTTTTTTAGATACTTATTTAAATATATTTTGCACATGTATCCATAGATTCCATATCCATACATATATTCTTATAGGTATTTTAAATTATAAATTCCTGTAAATAATCAAAAGTACATATTGCGTTATTTCACTTCAGCAAAGACCAAAAGGATTTACCTAAATTTATGAAAATGCTTGGAGCACGTCATCGTTTTCATGAAAATTACTTTTGTAGAGCTCTTCAGAGTTAAATTTTTTGTAACATCTGTTTGGTTGGTTTAAAATGTGTATAACCAAGAGGTCTAATTGAAAATCGTACCCGCATTATTTTATGTGCAGTTTAAATAGCTAGTCTATTTCTCAACTTATTATACCCTAGATGAAATCTATAGGGTATAGTAAGCTTGTCATTCAGCTCTCTAAGTAGAAATTTTGTACACGGACTTTAAAAACAAAAAAATAAAATTAAGTTCGAAAATGAGACGAATCGGGCAACTTCACAAAAATTTCGTTTTCCACTATATATTTGGATACTGCCTGAGAACGCGTTGACATAGAGAGCTGAAATTTGGTACATAGTTTTTTCATAATAATAGCAAACAAAATTTAAAAAATAAAATAAGTCGGACAACCCATTTTTGGTGTTGCCATTTAAAAATTAATTTTTATTTTACGGATAGTGTGAAAACGATCAGTCCTAAACACTTCTATTGTACTAAAAACTTGTTCAGAATATGAAATCCTATAAAATTGGTCATAATCATTTTTTCTGTCCGACGAACCGTTCTAGAAATATATGCGAAAAACCACTGCAAAAATCAAAATTGCTCATACGAAATTTCATACGGACATTCATCTAGGGTATCATAAGAATTGGTCTTAGACCAATATTAGCTTTTTTATTTGTTTTTTACACGATTTCTAAATTTTACAGTAATATCTAATATATCCGCCATCATTTGGCAAACAGCTGTAACCGGAGAAAACATAGATTTTCCAGCTATAGTATATTTTCGGAAAGTCTATGTAATTGTTCGTATAAAATTACTAACAATGCAGAACATCTTTCTTTAATTACGTTTAGTTCCTGTTGATTACGTAGGTTTTATTTACTGCGCAAAAATTAAAGCAAGATTTATGTTTTTTGATACTTGAAATATTTTCCCCAAAATTTTCACCTGGAAGAAATTATTCCCCAAAATGGGGAAGAAAACCCCCCAATCTGGAATCCCTGTACACGGTGGCGACAATGACGCAGCATGTTGCACGTTTACCGAGTCAATTCCGTACCGAGCGACACGTCAGAGAGGGGCCCAAAATCATTCCGGCTAGTTTTCGTGATGTTTTTAGACGGCTATGAGTATCTTATTTTAAAGCGGATTTTTGAAGTTTTGGCAAACTAAAAACAAAAATTATAATTTCTATTGAGATAACAATAATTCTTCCTCTTAGTTTGGTAACGATTAATATCTATACGAAACTGTATTTTAAAATTTTACAATCTTAATAGAATTTGTACCGGAAATGGCATGAACGAGGATAGAAATCAGACTGTGCAATTGCACTAATGAATTTTCGTATCACATCACTGATTCCTCAAAATGTAATTTCTAATGTGATTTTTTTGTTTTTTTTTTTTTTTTTATAAAATTACTGTATTTGAAATTTTCATTCGTCCTCAAGTTTTTGTGACAGCCAAGATAGGCTTACAGACATGTAAAATCTGAAATAAGGCTCAAATGATAAATATACAGAAATGTAGAATCAATCTGAGCTTAATCCACTTGGCGCAAACTAGTCTTAAATTAACTAAATAAACTATAATACATACATGCATATAAAGATGTTGGAAAATTTCAACTCCATCCTTGTACCATGTTATATGTGGCCGGGGACTTCCTTTTGCAACACAAAGAAAAGCAATTTTATGACCCAACACATATTCATAATCAAAATGAGATGCTTGCAAAATTTTAGCTCCCTAAAAAGATAAATTATAATGAATGGAAAACGCAATTTATAAAAATACGTTATTATTATTATAGTACTGATCTGATTCGGGATCACGGTATTTTCCAGTAATAGGTAGTCCTATTTGAACCTGTGAAACGAGATAATCTTGTATTGTTTAATCTTTTAACTATATATTTACCAATCGTGCAGTTAATGCAGATTAATCCAATTTAGAAAGTAATATTAGTTGGATACAAACACTAGGTACTTTTAAGTTGCTTTTTAACATAGAGTTCTATCGGAGGTTGAATGGTAAATTAGCCGTTTTGGTTGGATATACGTCGGGCTTTCTTCTGCTGGTGATTCGAATATTGCTGGAAAGCAGAAGAAGTAGTTTCTGCTTGGGTGAAAACATCTTAGATCGATAACGAAAGAAAAATTCCAGCAATACTTCATTTCTGAAGCAAAATTTGACCTATATCACGCAAGACAAGAGTCGCGAAGACTGAAATTTTTTAATTATTGTTTTAGCCCTTACAAGCCAAGGGCCAGCTGTTACACACAGAAAGATCAAAAATAATCATTGATATAACCGAATGAAAGATAACGTCAAAACAAACAAAGTGCTGTAAGCTAGGTACCGTGATAAGCTTAGGTTTTGTAAATTCTAGATATTTATATAATTGTTCTTTAATTTTTACCTGTGGTTTTGGGAGCAGCTCTATTCTATATTACGTCACCCTCTACCTAGCTGTGGTTCTTGGTCTCAGGCCCGCCGCACATTGAACACAACATAGGCAAATGGACAGGAAAGAATAAAACTATTTCTCTAAATTTCTAAACAGAACCCTACCAAGAAATCAATGATTTGCGAATATATCTGGATAAGACCAATAATTAAATGGCGAGGCAATACGCTCGGAGCAATGATTGAAGCTTGAACGTATTGATGAATCAGAAAGAAAGTGAAAAGCCAATATGAAATATAAATTTTTCGAAGCCGTTGTCAATTTTACTAATCTCTACAGAATGCAAAAAAGTTGGAACTTTAAATCAACAACCTCAGTCGATATTAATTTTTTTTTATATGGTATGAGGGTAATTTGAGCGCATCACAACATTTTAGAAGAAAAGTGTTGCATTGCCAATATTCAACGAGTACGTCATGCTTTTCATTCACATTTTCATCTAATATGACTAAAATATATCACTAAAAAAATATTCCAACTGTGCGCTTATAGTGGATAGTCAAATTATCTGAATGAAATTTAACTAGAAAAACTAATATCCTTTAAGATATGCCATTCGCAGCCACTAAATTGTTTACAAATCAAAGTCTAAGCAGACCATTATTTTTTTAAAACTAACAAATGGAGTAGTTCTAAAATATAAAAGTGTTGAACTCTTCTTGTCTTTGACGTCTGTTCATGTTAGACAATTGTTCGACTTTGGGAGATATTTGCATATGATTGTAATTCCACGAAATATTTTAGCCTAAATCAATTATTCACTCTACTTTTCCATACGCAATATTTACCTGCGACCGCACAAATTGTACAAAGTTGCAAGTATTAATGATCTACTAATTTAAATATTCACATACTAGGTCTCTATGGGTTTCCGGTGAAAATTTAAATTAACAAAACCAGGCCAAGCAAATCTGTAATTATTATTATGGCGCGCCGGTAGATTAGGCAATCATTAAAATTTCTCATATAAACATCTATAATAATTGTATAAATTTGACTATAATTATACTTTAAAAAATTTTCCTATTAGAATATTTTTTTCTTTTTCAATTGTAATGAGACGTACAAAACAACACGCCGGAAGCAATCATAAGCTTTCCAATTTATAAAGAAAATGGCCAAGTGGCTCCCTGGGGCGCAGCAATTTCTAATTTGTTTTGATAGTTAGGGCTAATAATATTCTCAAATAGAAAAAAATATCTAAGTAGGCACACTATAAAAAATAACCGTAATAGAACAAAATTGTGGAATAATAAAGGGAGGAAAAAACCGTATGCACCTGGTATTTAATGTCAACTTAGACTTAAATTAGTTAAAAATAAAAAAAATTTAGCTCCGGATAGTTTCAGATTTAATTGAAAGCCTTTTTACGCGATTTAAATATTTTTCGAAATATAGAAAATTACTTTTTTCTTATACAATGAAGGATAACAAAAGTGGACGGATTATTTGCTTCTTTTTATTTAAGTTTGAATTTGTATTTCGTTAAAAAGGCATCTTAAAAGCTTATGACATCTAATCTCAATCTGTACCGTCACTTTGTCTTTTTAATTAAATTAGTCAATCACAATTTCACCAAAAATTAGTTTAAACTTTATTTCCAACCATTTTCTAAAATGAAATCTGGTGTTGATTAGTAGCAAATCACTTTTATTATATAAACATAATATTAGTATTAATCAGAAAGTAAAACATACTCGTGATTTTGTTCTTCCTCGGGTTCTACCTCTTCTTGCAACACTATAACTTGACAACAAAAGTAATCCAAAAGCAATTGACAGTATTTGACGATTCATCTCAAATTATACAATAATTATTAAATACTTTTATAAAATTGTTCGTTAATATTTAACCGCATATATAAAAAAAGAAAGAGTGCTCAGATGAGTAACGCTGTGACTGAACTCTTACACTAAAATTAACTAGTAGAATAAATTTGTTTAAACAAGGTATCAAAACTTGCCGCTTCACAATTGCTGGTCTCTCCCATTTATACGCCGGGATTATATTGTCTAAATTAAGTAATTGGCTCAATTGTTTTTTTTTGCAATTTATTCGTACTATCAATAATAATTGTTACATTAAATGTTGGAAGAGGAGAAACTATACACTTAACAATGCAGGTATTTGAAATAAATGCAAAACTTTAGTAATTAATCATAACGTAATCGGTACGAAAACCTCGTCTGTCGATTGCATACTGATTATCCGCTTGGCACTCATAATAACCTAAATTTTAGAACAGGAAATTATTATGCAATTTAATATTCCCTGGATAAATGAAGGTCACTTTTTTCCTCCTTTTTAAATTGAAACAAGCTTTATTTTAAGTTTTGAAAAAGTGACCTTACTTTTGGTTATGCGAAATATAAATTACCTGCATCCATTTGAGTCGTTGGATCGATCTCCATTTTAGATTTTATTATGTTATTACCCATTGTTGATTCATGAACCTATGAATATATATGGTAATTAATTAAGATGCTTTATTTAAAAAATTATATATGTACTTGAAAGAAGCGATGCTGGTATAGTTCTACCCCGTCTTTGAACCATGTTATAATTGGCCTCGGTAAGCCTGCACCCAAATAGTAATAATTTATTAACGATTATAAATTACATTGTTAATGTATGTATAACTGTAAGTTGCATATCTAGAAGTTTTTTTTAACAAATATTGCTACTGCAGTACTGCGGTCGTCCATCCATTGGCACACCAAGCCACACATGCCATTTTGAGACAATCAGTTTATGTAGACGCTCTTAATATGTTCAAGATGGTTCGTCACTTGTGAAATGCGATGTCTTATCTATTTCTTGAACACAAGAAATGCGAAACCGACAAACATTCATTGTCGACTTTATGGGGTATATGTAAAAAAGTCAATAAGTAATTCATTGTTAAGGAGTTGGATTAAAAACTTAAACTAATGTCGTCAAATTGTACATGATACCGAAGCGGGCAACTTCTACCATTTTCTCTATACTACAGTGATTGGGGTTTTAATAGATAACAGAACTAATCAAGCATGTGCATAATATTGTGACCGCATTGTAGCGTCAATACTTGTTAAAAGAACTTTCTTTTTGGATTTGAGTATGCAGTAATCGCCACATATTGGGATCATGGATAATATAATTTCTGAATAGTATCATATACAATGCTGGGCTTAGTACTAATACTTTAAAGCTATATTGTACTGATGTTTGTGCTCTAGAAGAATTGCTATTCAGATTGGTTGGTCTGGTATAAAAGTATTTATACATAGTAGTAATTCGTAAAATGAGTTCATTACATTTAATGACGTAAGTAATTAAGTTGTACTGATACTTTCGAAACTAAGATGTTCGGTAAATAAGTTAAATTCTTGAAAGAAATGCCATACACAATTTTTATGTTATCCTTGATCCTGTATAATTTTTACACCATGAGCATAATTATTTTTCTTCTCAAATGTGACCCGTTAACAGTCCTTTCTCAAAAAAATTAACCCCAATATCAAATTTTTTTACGTTTTGTATAACATAAAAATATTAATAACTTTTTAATGGATGGGAATATTGAAGTAATTATTTTTTTGTTTTAAAGGATTGTTAACGGGTTAGAGAGAGTAAACGGGTTAAGAAGAAGAAAAATTATGTCCATGGTGTAAAAATTGTACGGGATCAAGACAACAAGGTTGTATGAAATTTTTCTCAAAAATTCAACTTTAAGGCTCGATAACGTAACAAGTTGGATATCGTTATAAAGGATGAAAGGTTCTCCTTGAAAAATATGCTCATGTTTGATCCTGCCATATCCTTGAAAGGACTTATGAGCCTTGAGTTTAATTGAAAACGACTATACATCCTTTGAAAAACGAAAAATTTTTAAAAGAAAGGTGTCCGGGGGTGGAGTAGAGCGAAGGTGTGATCAGGACAGTCCAAGGAATCCATTGTCATACTCATTGTCTACTTGACTACAGGCCGTGGCACTAAGGCTTTTCTTTACTTGCATATGTATGAGAAACATTTCGTTTGAAAGTTTTTAGCTTTGTGCATTATGCAAAAACAAACAAGTTTCATGTTTAAAAATTTATATAAAATAAACAACGCTTCTGGTGACGATAGTTCTAATGCCTATTTATAGGTCAAAATAATTACTTTTAAGAAGAAGAAAAAGTAAATGTGAGTCTTTCAGCAAAATTACGAAGAGTTTTTGCATTTTATTAAAAGCTTCCCAATTCGCTGTGAAATGAGTACAGCTTTCGCTCGAGGCGAAAGTTCTTTTAAAGGTTGAAGTCTCTTTCCCCTGCAAAACATGACTTTGATTTTCCAATGAATGAATTTATGACATTAATATAATAATTAAATTCCTTTCAATTACATTTCATTTGTTTGGTATATCTTTTGCTTTTAATGTGAGTTTAAGCCTTTTTTAAATTTAAAAATCTCGCAACGCCACCTGTTGTAATGTAGATATCGCACCTTGCTTCGAAAATAAAGCTCTGAAGTTAACTTTTTTGAGAATGGTAATGACAAAGTAAGCAAAGTTTTCACGTTGCTGTTGCTGATTTATTGAGAGAGATAGGAACATGGAAATTCAGATATAGTAAAAAGAGATCGTTCACATTTCACTGGGGTTGCCGTTGAACTGTGAATGCACCCTAAAACAGTCAAAAACCCTTCCATCACTCACATCCATATGATTTTTCTGTGTGAGAGACAAATGTATTTTCAGCTGTCAAACGAAGTTTCCTAATTTGCAACAATTTGAATCTGGTGAAAATATAAGTGGGAAATCATATTTTAGCCAAGTATAGTTATAAAATATTATTTTGTGTACGTTACACATATTTTTATATTAAATTAAATTGAAATTAATAACAAAAACGATGAAATATTTCTTTAATGAAGATTTGTTTACGTTTGTGACAGCTGAGGACTCTCTGGGTATCTTGACGCAGTGGCAGTGAGTAAGACCATTTTCGGTGGGAGCAACTGCAGTATTTTCAACAATATATCTTGTTGCCCCCGCTCTCTATATTGAATCTACTACACGGCTGTGCTGAGCTTTAACTACAGCGGCAACAGATACTAACACAACCAGAATTTGACTATGTCAAATTTGGCTTATCACTCTTCCTGTACTCTCTATATTCTAAGGATTTACCCTAACAATAGTAAATATAGTAGGTTTGTTCGATGAAAACATCGTGTAAATTTTCCCCAAATTTACCCGGGGTTTTGTGCACTCATCGAACAAGTTTTTAAAACACCGGATAAACCTAGCGTAATGACATTTCTCTGACAGTTCTACTGAGTATAATTAATTGCAAAAAGTAATTTAAATGTTCCAATCAGCAACAAATTGCAAATGACAATTCTCAAGTGACAACTGTCAAACCATTACCGCGGGAAATTTTCAGTGTAAGTTCGGTGCAGCCCCTAGGTTTTTCAAAAAACAGGATAGTCTAGCCCGGTTAGCCCTACGTGTACCCGGTGTTTTCACCGAACAAACTTGTAGGGGAAAATGAACACTGTGTTTTACACAGTTTACTAACATGTTTTCATGTTATTTGCTGATTTAATATTTTTTATGAATGCTAATATTGCAAACTTATGATTTGAAACCAAAAAGTGCGTTAATTTTTTTAACTAATTTCGAAGCAATATGATGGAGCCAACAGGTGTTTCCTTTTTCGAATTTATTGTTTTGATAACTTCAGTTGCTTGCTGTTTATTGATTTTACGTTGTTATGGTGAATTCGGCATTATAAGTCAAGTGATCCTTCCGGTTTCAATCATTGCAGTGTGTGTTTATTTGTGTTCCGCCGACCTTAAGGCAGCAAGTTGACTGATGTAATCATGAAGGTCATTTTGATGTACCTCAAAGCGCACCTTATATACTTCCCGTCTAAACAGGGTCTCTGTGACACACGGCATCTTAATGAATAATAAGTGCTAATTATTTATTAGATCGCGTGTGTCTAAGGTATAACACGGAATTAATGTTAAAATTCCCTATTTTTATGGTCATGAAATTCGAATGGGAAAGCAAGAGCCGTAATTAGAAATTTCGGAATTCAGAATTGCTATGCAACCGACCAACTGGTCTAAAGAAAGAGCATAATGGACCGCCTTGTTCGCCGTGCTTTGTACTTTACGTCCTCTTGTCTTAAAACATAATAAAAATAAAGAGCTGGAGGAAATACGAAAACCAGCAAAGATCCCATGGAAGGCTATACTTACAGGTGTTTATATATGTAGGTAGCGCCGAAATTTCTCTTAAAGTTCTTTCTAATTTTACAATATCGAAACGAAGACTAACTGTCATCACTCCAGTCAATTTTATTCTAAATGTTTTGAAGCGGCATATTTATAAATATTTTATCCAATTCTAGTTTTATAGCCTAGCCAGACACTGTTAAATGCCTGAGTGTGTCTTCATTTGCATTAATTGTATAGTCTTTACTTGGCAGCTGTCAAGGATTGACAGTTTTATTTTTGAGACAGATAAAAACTGTTGGAAATTTAAAATGAAACCTCTTAAAATTTAAGACTCATTATTTCAATAATATTTATTAAATTGTTTTTCGCCGGATTTAAATGACATACAAACTGCACAATAATTGAAGATATGCTTTAACTGTAGGTTCAGTGTAAGAAGTGTATACTTTTTCTAAGATAATTAGATGTGTAAACAAGCTCCACCATTTTCATAATGTATATGAAAATAACAAGTACAATAACAGATGGTCAATTTATGAAAACGATTTGAGAAAGGCTATAAATGGTACAAATTATTCGGGTGTATTTCATTTGTAAAGAAATCATAATAATGCTTTATGAAATGCACAAAGGTAACAATGCAGTTGAAGCCTGCCGCAACATTTGTGACGTTTAGGGTGAGAATTTATGGGGGAATCCGTTAACGAAGATAGAAGCTGTAATCATCAGATATGATCAGAATTTTCATCAGTTTCCCTACACAGAACAACATTAAAAGGAAGGACGCATTTGCTTCAGTTTATCACTAAGTTCAAATATTGGTGGTCTGTTGACCCATGCGAAGTAAATCGATTGGATACAAAATCCACCCGTTTCTTTACTATACATCACAGAAGTTCCTTAGTTAGTCTGATTATTACGAGTGTTTAAAGCTTATTCCATTAAAAATAATCAAAGCATGTTTCATCGACCTTAAGACGGCATCTATTAACATCCGAGAAAGGAGTTTGGTGGAATGTAAGGTGGGATATGTGCAGAGGTGGAATATTGGAGGTGGATATTTGTATGTACATATATAGTCGATAGAAAGAAAAAGGTGGAAAAGAAGAATAACGCAGATTCGTTTAAGATCCGAATTCTTGATCTTCTTGTATCCAAGCTGTTGTCTGTTGTCCGGTACTTATGTATAAAAAAGTCATGTTAAGACAATCAGACACCTTTATTTTCTTTATATTTTATGAATCCCCTTATAACTGGATACCCTCTTCACGTTCAAATTTAGGGCACCTTTAAAATTACCTATCACACCACTCTGTACCCGTGTTTTTGAACATTCATTTAAATCAATGAAAAGACAGTTTTTCTTATGTGTGCTTTTCAAGCCATTTTTGCTGAATTTGCGATGTGCAAAGTTTTCGATTTTAGAAAGTGTAGTATACTAATTTTGCCGAACTCCTGTACTTACAATTATGCTACCCTGAGCGGGTCATGAAAATTGTTCATAAGCGTACATGAAACTTTATAAAAATTAATAAGTATTTTTTATAGTTGGGGTTACTCCCTTCATCAGCCCTTTATCTAGATAGTCCAGTAATTATAGACTTTTGAAAATGCAAGTGAACCGAACCGGCAGATTTTTAGATATTGTGTTGGGGCATTGCCTTTATTACAGGCCGTGGCGATATAAAATGCATATGTAAGAGAAACGTGCTGTTTGAAAGCTTTCAGCATTGCGAATTATGGAAAAACAAACACGTTTCATGTTTTAAAATTCATATAAAATAAACAACGCTTCTGGTGACGATAATCCTAACGCCTATTTATAGGTCAAAATGTTTACTTTTAGATAAAAAGGAATCGTGAATATTTCAACAAAATTACGAAGTGTTTCCGCATTTTCCTAAACTCTACGCAATTCGGTGTAAGATGAGAGTAGTTTTCGCTCAAGACGAAAGTTATTTTTTAAACTTGAAGTGCATTTCCCTGCAAATCATGAATATGGTTTCCTAATAAATGACAAAATCAAACGCATAATAATAAAACTTAGGAATTTAATATAATAATGCAATTTCATTCAATTACATTTCATGTGTTTGTTAGACTTGATATAAATATCAATTTTACGTTTTTCCAATTTTTTATTTTCTAATTTCAAAAAGTTATTTAGAAGTATATTCGAAAATGCTGAGAATATGATATTATATAACTTGGCAATACAATTCCGCACACAGCGCAAATATTACAATTAATATTAAAGTTATTTACAAGTAAAGATTCATAAGATAATTTACATAATTTTTTTTATGGTTAGTGCATGACAAAAATTCGTGTTTTTTATAAGATCTAATTTTGTCAAAAATAGCATTCATATGGTATAAAATATCTATAACTTCCTCGGTAGGTACAGTAAATCAAAATAATCATCTTACATTGAACCTCTTTTACTTAAAACAAAAATGGCTCTGCAATTCTCGCAATCAATTTTTCTTGCAATTGAAAGACAGCGTAGCCTGAAACATACATATGCGTTAGCTGATTAATCAGTTTTGCATTCAAATAGTTTATAGACAATGTTTTTTTTTAAAGTTCTCAATATTCCCCTTTTCCCAAATAAATAGTACATCATCTCGTTTTAAATCGCTCATTTTATATGGAGTTATTTTTAAAAGATTTCTTATTCTTCTCTCCAATTTATCGGTCTGGAATTTTCCTGGAAGAAAGTACTTAATTTCATAATATTTGAATGAGTCTTCTATGAATTGAATTAATACAGTGGTAGTTTGAATAATCGCCGCTGAAGTGTCATTTTTATTTTCTACTGAACGCCACTTTTTTACCCAAATTAGAAAATCGCGTAAGAGTTTTACACTATCATCTTCTACATGGGCGCCATTGTCTTATCTCTTTTAATATACCCTTTTAATAACGATTTGTTGTTCACAATATTCCACCATCTTTGGATTATAATTAAGAAATCTTTAGTCTTTTTATATTCTTTAAGGGTTGTAGAAGCAGCATTTAAGGCTGCGATAGTAGTATCACGGAAAACATCTACTACTGCTTAAACATTTTATCGTTCTCTATTGGAGGGATACATGTATTTTTTATTTAATCTTGAAGCCTGCTTTATTGTTAAGTTTTTTTCATTAATGTATAATGCTCGAATATGTGAGAAACAAACCTTCTTTACTGTTGTGCAATCAAAGCTTGGATACGTAAAAGTTTTCTTTATATCTTTTCTGTTTAGCCAGTTATTCCGAATATTATTGAATATATGTACGGTATCAAAAAGAAGATTTATTTCTGAATAGCTGCTGTCTGGGTTCACAAATTTATAACTTTTATCGGGCGCAAAACAAGAAAGCATATTTTGATTAATTCTGTTGTTATCTTTTATAAGTCCTATAACCTGTAAACAACAACTTTGAACCAAGGTTATTTTCGTGTATTCAAATAAATTTTTCCCTTTAGGTTTATTAACTGGTATTAACGCGACTACTTCATTCATTTTACCAAACGCTGAAGAGATCATGAAAGTCAGTATAATGTTGGCAACGTCTTCGACATTATTCGCATAGTCACATATGGATTTTGATTTATATGTTACTTGCGACTTGATGTATAGTATATATCAGGGGTGGCCAACTATAGTAACTTTGGGAGCCACATTTTAGAAATGCATATTTTAAAGAGCCATTTATTTATCTTTGAAAACAATATACATATAAGATTTTTAAATTCTTCGGATCAAAGCATTTAGTTTCCCCCTGGGATTCTAAGGAAAAAATTTCCAGTAAATTTCTAAGAAAAAATTGCGGCTTTACCAACATCAGGTCCCAGACATCGCTGATTTTAATTTGAGCGAGGCGTTGCTGGCTTACCCTTTGGTTATGTCCTTAGAATAACTAAATGCTTTGATCCAATTCTTCTAGTTAACTGGTAAATTTAATTTTAAACTGAATCTTTTAAAGTTAAAAATTTTGTTTTTGTAGATTAGTAGGCCTATGACTAAATAGTGTTATTTTAAATTCCTCTAGTTTAGGTGTGGTCAAATTATATTTTTGTGCAAATTAGAAGTTGTGAAAATTAAAAATTATAAGTTGTGAAAGAAAATTAAGTGAAAATTAAAAGTAACTATGCTGTCTGGAAAACGCAAATATGAAGACGAAAACAGGAGATTTAAGGTAGAGTGGGAAGAGGATTTTGTTTTTGTAGAGAGAAACGGAAAACCGATGTGTCTGATATGTGAAGTAACATGTCACAGCTCAAGGCCAGTAATCTTAAACGTCATTATGAGGCAAATCACTTTTCGTTCAGCCAAAAATTTCCTGCTGGTAGCGAGTTACGGCGAACTAAAATATTGTCTTTAAAAGCAAAACTTAATAACCAAACCAAGGTTATGACAATGTTTATTAAAGAGGCAGATGTAACAACTGAAGCCGGATTTATTATGGCGTTTAATATTGCTCGTGCAAAACGCCCCTACTCAGAGGGAGAGTTTATAAAAAAAAATATTGCTGAAGTTATTTCTGCTTTAGATCCAGAAAATAAAAAATTGCATAAATTGATTGAACAAATCCCTGCATCAAGACATACTGTGGAAAGACGAATTTCTATCATTAGCGATGATATCGTAAGTACCTTGCAAAATGATGTGATGAACTGTTCAGCACTTAGTCTGGCCCTAGACGAATCCACAGACATTGAAGATAAACCGCAACTAGCCATATTTATTCGTTATGTAAAAAATAATGTAGACATCAAAGAAGAACTGTTAGACCTTGTTTCACTGAAGGATACGACTAAAGGTTCAGATATAAAAAACGCCCTTGATGCTGTGCTTGAAAAACTTTCTGTGCCGATTACAAAACTAGTCAGCATTGCAACTGATGGCGCCCCAGCTATGAGGGGTGCTACTAAAGGTCTTTTGGGGCTTTTAAATACCGACACATTGTATCCCAATTTCATACCAGTTCATTGCATTATTCATAGGGAACACCTGGTAGCCAAATATTTTAAATATGACCATATTATGGACGTAGTTTTAAAAATCGTCAACTACATACGCTCAAATGCCAAAACTCATCGGCAGTTCAAATCTTTTATACAAGAAATAGAAAACGATGAGCTTCCAGATGATGTTTCTTGGTTTTGTTTAGTAAGGTGGCTATCAGTGAGCAATGTTCTAACAAAATTCTTTAATTTGATGGAACCAATCAAACAATTTGTCCATGAAAAAGGGAAATCTTTCCCGGAACTTGAAGATCCCAACTGCTTGATGGATATGGCGTTTTTCACAGATATTGTTCAGCACCTACAATCATTAAATTTATCTCTACAAGGACATAATAAACTTATTTCTGATTTAGCACAGAATGTCTTCAGTTTCCAAAACAAATTAAAACTGTTCGAGAAAGATCTGGTTTCTAAAACTTTTGTTCATTTCACGTGCCTTAGTAAAACTTTACAAAGTTTACCCGGATTTGACATAATAATTACAGATTATATATGCAAGCTGCCCATACTAGCAGAAGATATTACCGATAGATAGATTTTGAAGAATGGTTGCCCTGTATCACCACCAATTGCTCTGGATGTAGCAGCTCTAGAATTAGAACTACTGGAGCTGCAAGAAGATGAAGGGTTGAAGCAAGTAAAACAGAATAGTTGTTCAACTATTGACTTTTGGAAACAGGTTCCGGAACAAAAATATCCTAAAACCAAAGATTGTGCACTCAGAATAATATCTATTTTCGGCACTTCCTATTCTTGCGAGTCGTTGTATTCCACTCTTAAATTTATTAAAAATAAGTATAGGTCTGTTTTAACTGATAAACATTTAACTGAGCTTGTGCGAACTGCCCTAACTGATCATCAACCAAACTTTCAGCGACTAACTGCTAAAATGGACAATAACCGTAAGGCATCAACAAGCAGATCTAACTTTTAAAGATTTTCTATTTTTTTTTATGTAATATTTTCTAAAATTTTGTTGTAATGAAATAAAATATTTTTTTTAAAATTAATCAGTTATAGTTTTTTTTATATCAAAATTATGCACAAGAGCCACACCACACGACTCCAAGAGCCGCATGCGGCTCGCGAGCCGCGTTATGGCCACCCCTGGTATATATCATCAATTTGCAGATTAACTTTCTTTTCGAGAGAACTTAAATTTTGCTTGTTATTTTTATTGTCAATAGGTTCAATGTTTTGTTGATATTTTCTGCAAAGTTATCTTATGCGATTAAAATAAGACATTCATTTCATTTATTATTTCATATGTAACTCGAGATAGTATGTAAATATTATAAACGTCGTTAAGCTGGTCTCAGGAGAATACAGCTCCTTTTTAGATTGCTAACTAAAGCTAATTAGTTGGTCATATATAAAAATAATATTATATTTATACTTTTGATCAGGATCTTCAAATTCTAAAAGACAAATAGTCTTTTATAAATGCTTTTTACATACTTCGAGATGGTATGAAAAACTGTTATTAAATGCTTCAAATTCTGTTTTTAAGAATTTATCCAACATTTTTAGAATTTGAGACCAATAAATTATATTTGAATCTACATCGATCTTATGTGTTACGTCTACAGAATTACACAAAAATGCTACCTTAAAATCAGAATCTATAACAACATATCTAACAATTTTTAATTCATTTGATGCTGAATTAACAATTATAGTTAAAAACTTTACTTTCACAAACTTTGCTATCAAAACTCTTTAAATTTAGATATTTTTTAAAATTATTAAAAAATTCTTTATATGAGCTAATTCTGTCTTTTTGAATTTCTGCAATTTCATGTTGAACTTTTATATCCAACAATCTATTTTCTCTAATACGTTTTCTTACAGATGGATCAGAGCGTTTTTTTATTAGAGGTTTTGAAAGATATGACGGAAATTCAGCGAAAATACTGGGCACTGCTTCTTCTAACAACTGTGGGTGTTTTAACGGAACGCTCTCTACTTTAATATGGGTGGCATGAAATTGCTTTATACACTCCTATTATTTACATTCACTTTTCCAGGAATAATCTTAACCCATTTATCCCAATTGTCTTCACTTTTTGGAAAACTGATACAGAGCATTCCATTTTAATATAATTTTTATAATTCGAAGTGCAACGTTTGTATACAGCTTATAGATGAAATTCTTTTTCTTGACCTAAAAATGAAATGACTGTCTTCAAGTACTTCTAAGATAAGAAAGCGTTCACTTACCAAAATCAACAATATCATAAAGCCGTTTCGTTTCTGTTTATTCAATTCTGACAAAATCACAAAATGCAACCTCCATACAACATAACAAGACATTCACCACAAGCTAGGTTAGGCCTGTTTTGATTTGAATTGTAAAAATCTATGAATTAAGCGCAATAAAAATAAATAAAATAGTTCCCTTCGAATTACAGTGAAAGTTTTTTATCTTTCTCTTTTCGGTTCTAAACAATGACAAATTGGAAAAAACGTAAAATTGATATTTTTATCAAGGCTAACAAACAAATGAAAGGTAATTGAATGAAATTGCATCATTATATTAAATTCCTAAGTTTTATTATTATGCATTTGATTTTGTCGTTCATTAAAATACCATATTCATGATTTGCAGAGGTAATAGACTTCAAGGTTAAGGAAATATCTTTCGTCTTGAGCGAAAGCTTTACTCTCATTTCAGAGCGAATTACGTAGAGTTTTGGAAAATGCGGAAACACTTCGTAATTTGGTTGAAATATTCACAATTACTTTCCCCCCCCTAAAAGTAAACATTTTGACCTATAAATAATCGTTAGAATTATCGTCACCAGAAGCGTTGTTTATTTTATTTAATCTTTTAAATATGAAACGTGTTTGTTTTTCCATAATGTGCAATGCTAAAAGCTTTCAAACAGCACGACTCTCATACATATGCAAGTAAAGAAAAGTTTTAGTCCCACGGCCTCTAATAAAGAAGGCAATGGTGGGGGCTTAGAAAATCTTAACTTAAAATTGTCGACCAAGATTTCCTATGAGCTTTCTCCGCCATCTTGAAAAACGGGATGAAATTGTTATTTTTTGCGATACCTCGGCCTCCGTCATAATACAAAAATGACGGTCAACGCTATAGGTAAAAAATTCATATGACCTAAATTGTACAGCGTAAAAAAAACAACAAACAAGTATATAATCGCCATTTTTGTATCATGACGGAGAGCAGAGTTATCGCAAAACCAAATTTTACTTTTTTTTTTCAAGATTGCGCAGAAATCTTGGTCGACAATTTCAAGTTAAGGTTTTCTAAGCCAAGCCCCCCATCTAAAAATCAGCCTGCTCGGTTCACTTGCATTTATATGCCATTTTTTCCACTGCAATGATTGGATTGCCATGTGGGATGTCTGTGATATAAATCGTAGTAGTATAGTAATATTTAGACTACTTTCTCGCATTATTCAAGGAAACAGGATATTCGGTATCGAAATAAAGGCCGAAATTCTATGGACTGATCTTTTATTTCTGTAAACTTCATAACACCTGTTTATTACAGTTATATTTCTTGTTTCTGAAAGAAGCAGGTAAAAAAAAGAAAAACATCTTAAAAAGGCAACAATAGTCAAAAAATATTTCAAACTAGTAAAAAAACAACAACAAAAGAACACAGCTAATATCAGTCAAGTACTTTCTGTTTTCCATTTGATTATGCTTGGAACAGAATGCATCGTAGCCACCCCGCACACATGCGATGGCGAAGTGTCAAAATCAAAGCCATCAACGTGGTGAACACAATGGCAATTGGTGACTGCGTCAGGATGAAATTTCAACTAGTTTTGTACTGTATTAGTAATAAATTGCGACTACAAAATAATCTTAATTTTTTCACCACCATTATTAAATTTTCTTTGAAACTCATTATGTTCAGCATACAAAATTTTAAAACAAACAAAATAGTAATCAGCTGTCATATCATATATTTTTAATTATGAAAATTGTTTTGTATAATTAAAAAAATCTACGTCTTTGAAGCGGTATGGCGGCTATTTGGAACCGTCGTAATGGTATGGCATTGTGATTCTCATGAATGTTTACTTGAATATTGTCATTAAAAAAAAAAAATTATTCTGTAACAAATGTTTAAAAAAAAAACTATTAATGCGTTTTAATTAGTATGGCGGGACATAAGTCTCGGCAAAAAAATATGGCATTGCGCTACCGCCATGTTTATTTTCATGGACTACAAAAAAAATGTAAGAGTTTTTGTGTAACAAATCGTTTGAATACCGTAATTTTTCCGACAAGTTTAATTAATTAGCCTGTCATTACGCCGCGCCGGCCAGCCCTAAAATTATGATTTTCGTTTCTTAAATCACTTAATTTGACCCTTTAAGGGTCACCATACTTGTAACAAATGACTTGAATTTTTCTGTCATCATCTCATAAGGTTGTCATACAAAAATTCCGTATTTCACTATACACTATTCAAGGGTTTGATATGAGTTGGAGACAAGCAAAAACTTATTGGGGGGGGGGGTAATTTCGGCTCAGGGGGTTTAAGATTTTTAGTACTTTTTTCACTTCACACCCTGTAACTTTCTTTATATACACCCTATCAAGGTGGGACTCATTTCAGATGATAGCAAACCGTCTCAGCTTTCCAATGAATTCCTAATCAGTCCTGTCACATTCTGCAGGAAGTTATAGGACGTCAAAGTAAAAAAATTGCAAAAAAAATCCAAATTTTTTTCAAATTTTAACGATTTTCCCACCAAAATGCATGATAACTATACAGTTTTTTTACAAGATTTAGAAACCCCGGAAACCATTAATTTGACTATGCACATGTACCTACCTAAATACAACCGTTTTTTAGATATTCCCGTGTCTATGATTCATAATTTCATTAATTTAGCATGGATTTGCATAATAGTAGGCGCGATTACCATCGTCAGCAACAAAATTAATGAAATTATGAGATGAATCCCACCTTGATAGGGTGTATATCAAGAAAGTTACAGGGTGTAAAGTAGCTTTCAAAGAGATATTACTCGTTATTTTTTTAAAGCATCGCGTAGTTATACTATATACCTCTTGAATGCTATATTCGTTAATTATTCACTAATCCAACAAAAACTTAAGTCCATTAAGTAGCTCAAAAGTTATACTCGCTTAGTCCTACCAGGGTTTCTTTCAATAGTTATAACTGCCTTAAGAGATAGGTGGGGTTGGGTGTGTGTGTGTGTGCTAACGCTAAGTATAGAACAATTCATTTATCACCTCGTTTTATGGAATCGCGTAATATACCGAAAAGGACCTAGTCTAATCACGTAACACCCTGTATTTGCATGTCAATTTCACTATTACAATCATTGTAGCCAAACAAAAATCACACATTAATGCAATCTGCATTACAAAGGAGAATCTGCACTCGTGAAATGTTGCCCATTTTTCTTTCTCGTGTCACTAAGAAGACAAATCTATTCACATGGGTCGATGAATTCTTTTGTGCATGCTACTTAAAACTTTGATAATTCTTGGATAGACTGCTGCCTTTGTGGCACGAAAACTTGTAGATACTAGAATGAAGGTATTTTCTCCTCACTAGTACTTTATTTTACACACCTGCGCCTATTTTGCAAATAGACAATAACTATCTTTCGATGTCACTACATTTCGTTTGTGAGAGCAATTTTCGACCAACGTACCGTTTCTCTTTGGATTTTTAAAAACTATTCCACATTCCCATTTTTTTTTTAATCTGCATAAGCCTTTCTATACCATTTTGCAAATGTTAAGTACATTTTCCCTTGGTGTGATTTAAAAGACTGTTTTTTTTTATTACGTGTCTTTTCCCAGTGCCGCGTTGTATACTGATCTTGAATATTTTTAATATGTATGAATTTTTTATTTTCGCTTTTTTATATATATATATATTTGTTAAATTATCGAATCCATTACTTTGAACGCTTGCACTTTTTAATTAATAGAATCACATAATAAATATTAAAAAGCAAAAATATACTTACCTTGTGCCATGCAGAAAAATGTTATTTTGCGTCCCAGCATGTACTCCAATTCAAAATGCGATGATTTAATTATTTTCGCCCCCTAAAAGAGCAGAGAAGCTCACAATTAAATTTGCATTAGTCTTTTATTTGCTGCTCCACATACGTGTTCGTTTTCATAATAATTGACAGCATCGGGTGTACGATGTTGAATTACCATGGGCTTTTTCCCTGTGTAATTTCTTCTTATTGCTCGTGCAGGATTTCTATCTAAAGATTTTTTGAAATTTTTCAAATAAATAAAATTATTGTAACACCTACGTTGAGTATAAACGCCAACATTTAAAACTAAAATGATAAGTAATACGCTACTGTACTTCATTTTGAGCAAAATTTACAGTATATTTGACGGCTAACCGCAAAACAAGGCCGAATCAAACTTGAGTCTTTTAGTACTTAACGCCTACTAAATGTGATTTGCTGTGGTATTTTGAGTAAATATGAATAACCTTACATGTGACACATTTCATTTAAGTTTCAAATGTAGTGTCATTCACACTAAAGCAAATTGAATTAATAAATTTATTGTTTTCGCTTTGAGCGAATAATTTTGTTCTTTGTAATTTTCTTTAGTTTATTTATAAGGAAATGTTTCGAAATATGTACGTTGGTCATCTCATATCATTAGGATTATTATGCGACACAAAATAATTACAAATTAATATAATGTTTTACTTACAAAAGTTTCTCTAAGAAAAATCGTGAAAATCTGATAAAATTTAGCAGTGATAAATTCCTAAAAAATGAATTAAAATATTCAATGATTTAATTTAATACGAAAATATGTGAAAATAGGAACAAATACTCAATTGTTTCACTATATGCACAAAAAGAGAAAAAAATTCCAAAAAAGAAAAACAAATGCTAGTCAATAACAATAAACTAAGAAACTAACAACAGGTGATTGAGGTGAAGCATCGGACAGAGTTATGTACACTTTCCAGTGCAAATAAAACTATTAATATTGTGACACAATAAATAAGCCTCTAAAGTAGTGCTATAAATTTGAGAAAGCTTATTTTGCTTAAAAACATTGGCTTTTGCTAGTAATATTGCGTAAATGGACACATTCCGTTTTCACATCGGTGTACATATTAGTAAAGTTACCAACTATATTGATTTAATCACTATTATACTACTTTTAGGTCCATATACCTACTGGCTAGAATTCCATGCTAATTTTAATACTGATTCTACAATAAATTTTATTATCTTTCAAAGTAGACTGAAGAACACGCGTAGTTTCAAGACTGATCATGGGTCATATTCACTGACATGATAAATGGACTGACCTCCTGTTTCATGTGGCATCAGTTTTCATTTCAGAAAGTATGCTCTCACTGTCAACGCTACCACCTGTCGTAACCTGGAGCTATATTTAAATTATTTGGGAATTTACTTATATGCATGTCAGTTGGATTTACCGAATTTAATTGTTACAGTGCAGTGGAAAAGTATGCTCTCACGGAAAGAGAAAGGAATATGAAAGTGGTGCCATTTGTTTTCATGCATTTTTGGTTCAAAGAGCAGTCCATTTATATACATGTCAGTGGTCATATTGCGAAAATTTTAATTTCTCCACTCTCCACGTAATTGTGGATTTTTCTCAGAAATAATCGTTTTTTTCGTTGTATCATCGTATATACTTTTTGACAATAGTTGCTCTCCTGCTTTAGTACTTGAATTTTCTAACATGAATTTATTTTGTATAGAAATGTCAGAACGCCATTGCAATTTCGTACATTTTCATCTTTCACTGCGCGCCGGTGCAATAGAGTTTGTTGTTTATTCATTTTGTGAAGAGCTCTATGAAAGGGCTGCCTGAGAAAACTACATTTGATATGGTTACTATGTTTCGGTTTGTCCTCAGGTTCAAGTGGAATTTCGTACCCGGGTGGGTACTCGATTCCAAGTTGACTCCGGTACCCAACGTCCAAATATCCGGGTATCCGGATACAATGGCTCTTAATTTTTTAGTACTCCAGTACATTACTGAATTTGTGAATTCAGCCATAATAAAAGAATCTCCGAATCGCGCTTTGCTTGATTTTCCTTATTAATTAACCAAATTAATTTTTCAATACCCGATTATAAGGAATCGTTTCCTTACTACCCGATTCCAAAGAACCGATTCCTTACTACCCGATTGCAAAGAATCGGGTACCAGAGTTACTCGACTCTTACCCATGAAACCTGGGTACTCGAAAACCCGCGACTTGAGGAACATTAGTGGTTAACATTCTTTGGCAGTATTAGAGCAGTACGGCTACAAAAAATTTTACTAAACGATGACAAACTAGCACAGTAGAATGCCAAGAATCTACCAACAGAAGAATGCTGGTTAGAAATTTTCAAACGCATGGATGCTAAGCAGGTGCCGTTCGTCGAATTTTCATACATGAACGAGTGCAGTCCGTTTTCCTGGTACATACATCAGTTCCAGTTGGGCATGTGTTTACAGAAGCGCAAAATATTTGGAAGCAGGAGAGCTCTGCTCTTCAGTTAACCTAGTTAAATTCCATTTTATTTGTAAAAAAAAAATAACATTTAGTTGTTTCGGCTCTTATAAATCTCTAAAAACTCATCCCCAGCTATTGGGAAAAATTGTGCGCCTGTACAAATATGATTTAAATAAAGCAAAATATGTTAACGCTACCAGTACTAGCGCGATTCCAATTGAGCTGGACGTCGGGGAAGAAAGACTTGTCAACAGACGAGGGTGGATCAATAAGTACCCGTGTTTGAAGGTTGATGGAGCTGCTGAAGAATGCTGCTGTTACCATTGTATATTGTCAGCTGTCAAATGACAGTACACAAGAGCTTTGAATGAGTTCATGGTTTAGTTCGATTCTTATTTTAGGACGGGGAAAGGTACGATGAAATAAAAGTTAAGTTAGATGCAGTTTATGGGAACCTTTCGCCATCTATGACAACAGTTAGATATTGGTTTAATGAATTTAATCGTGGCCGCACGACTTAAATCGTTGTATCCGTTTTGGGAGAAAAAGATAATCGAATCGTAAATAGCTTCGACTATTGTAAGGGTTGTCTTTCACAAAAAACCACTGAACTTCTCTTTAATTAAACTTTTATTAGAATTGCTTTTATAAACTTATCCAAACTTAGATTTCTTAATTACCGCGACTCGAAACTACTCGCAATTGAAGATCTCGACAGACTGCCGCTTTTCTGATATTAAAGCTTCACTTAGTAAAATTGTCATGTAATCAGTTTAATTTTCTCATAATAATTTCTGTGAGAAATTAATACGACACCTTTTATGTTTAGTAAAAATGCTGTTGTCGCAACGTGATAATGTGGGAAATTAGATTTGTTTAAATTTTATTACCAAGCCATAGGTTTCGGTTTTGTAGCAATTTTGTACATGTCTGGATCTGGTAGATCCGGTGTCTGTTTTGTTGTCATGTCACGTTTTAGGTCAATGTATGTAACTCCTCCCCGCTTTGGGTCAGAAGCCTCCGGCGTCATGTTATTTATTATTTTGACTTTCGCTTTTTTATTTTTCCAATATATGGATAGTACAATCACCGCAATAATTATAATCAATACAATGGTTATGCCAATATTGGTTCCATATGTAATATTTTTATGATATTTTAGCTCTTTAATTTCCTCTAGGTTATCAACATTCTCCATGACAATTTTACTGAAGTCGATGGGCTTTACAAACACTAGTTTATTTTCTGTTGATGGGTAATAATATTTATCTAATATAGTGACCTTTTTATTATAGAATTTATGCTGTTTTATTCCTAATGTACAATTATTGAAATTTATCATATAATTTCCTGTTAATGTAATTTTTCTTTTATCACAATTATGCCAGATGGTATCATTAAACATATTTTTCAATAGAATAGTCTCGTCATCGATCTCTTCTATACTTGTTACATTATTATATACTAAAAGGCACTTTCCTTGAGCAACACAATTTTTACTCAATTTTAAATCTTTCAACAGTGCTTCCTCATTATATTGATACGTTTTACCTTTTATTTCAACTATCAATTCATCCTGTTCGTTAATCTCTAAGTTTTCTGAATTTGGCAAAGGTTTGATTATTTGTAATTCTGTTACTACATAGCTTTTTGGTACTTTAATTGCAAAAATTAGAAATCGGTTCTTGTATACCATCACTCCTGCTTTTAGTAGTTTCAACTTATAAAAGTCTATGTTATATAAATCTAATTCCTCTATCGTTAGCATGCTTGGATGAATAATATTATTTTTAGTTGCTATTATGTTATCAAGAATTTGATTTATCTTATTTTCAAAATACCTTAATTTAGTTTCTTGATCTAAGAATAGGATTTTATAGTTTAATTCTTTTACATTCTCGTTAGTCGTGTTAAATGACTCTAGAATCTTTAATCGATCGTTCTCTAATAATATTTTTAAATCAGAAAAAGTTTTATTAAAATGATCATTTATTTTTATCTGTTGATTTAAATTCTGAATTAAGTTATGACTGTTTTCGTCTATAATCCGTAAATGTTCCGTTATGTCTTGTCGGTCTGTATCGTCCATTGTCCCAAACAGCCAATTTTGGATTGTGCCACCTAAATTTATGAGACCTCTCTTTTGTCTGGATGGTTTCCTTATTGCTCGAAGTTTACCTTTAATGATTTTAATTTCTGTGTAAAGAGTCTGTCTATCCTCTAATTTTAAATGATCTATATTCATTTCTAACTGATTTAAGATATCCGCCATTTCAGTTGGATCAATTATGTGCAGAATTGTATCTGTCTCATTGGTTGTGGTTTTGATTTGATGTACTATACTGGTTGTATTGGTTAACTTATCGCCTTCTTTGTAAAATAACCTTTTGTATTTTTCTAGTAACTGTGTTAATTCTAACCTTTCTTCGTTATTTAAATGTTCCAAATTTATATTTCCCGATTCACTCTCTTCGAGGACGTTAACTTCCTCTTGAATAGCTTTATCCAGAAATAGTAATTTCACATCATTTTTTAAAGTAATTTCTCTGTTTTCTATATCGATTCTTTTGACATTATTTTCAACCCAGTCCATACCTATTAAAAAATCGTATGTTTTGTCTAGGTGAATTTTTACCCATCGCATCCGAGCATTATCGGGTTGGTGGAATTCTACAGGACATTTAGTTTTTACATATTCAGTACTTTTCTTAACTTCCCCTTCAATTGTATTAAATTGAACCCTTTCTCCTAACATCTGTTCATATATTTTATCTGTAACGTTTCGTGAATTGAGTAAGCTTATCGTGGAGCCAGTATCTATCATAGCACTGAATTTTTGGTCATTTATAGTTATAGCAATAAAGATTTTTTTTGTTTCCGAGGCTAATTGATAAAAAACTCAGATTCTCCTAACTGATTAACGTCTTGTCTAGTGTTAATAGCATCAACGTCAACATCCATTGGTTGAACTTGATTGCCATTATTATTGTTCTGTGTTCTATTTCTCCACTGTGCACTGTAGTTATTGAAAGGTCGTCTATTCTGTCCAAAATTATTGTTAAAACTATTATTTCTAAACTGACCGGAATTATTATGATTATTATTTCTGAATTGGCCTGAGTTACTATTGAAATTTCCTTGTCTAAATGGTACTGAATGATTATTGTTTTGCCTAAAATTAAAATTCGTTCTTGGTATATTCTGTCGTTGTGGATATTGATCTTTAATTATCTGATTCGATTTAAAAAATTTCAAATTGTAATGGTCTTGCCCAGCATATTTATTCATGATCATTCTAATTTCTTCTAAGCTAAATTTATCGTACAATTCGGCTGCTAGAGCCCCTGCTGTAATTTCTTTTATTTTCAGTACTAAAACACTGCTCAAATTGTTTACGATTTGTGTTTGATAATTACTAAAAGTAGCAAATTCTGCTATATCACTGACTATAATTCTAATCTTGTCCAATAAATCAATAATAGAACTTACTTTGAGTGTAGAAATTTCCTGCATTATTCTACCTTGATCTTTCGATGGTTTATACTGCAACTTTAATTTCACTTTGCACTCTTCCCATGTTCTTGGCGGCGCCGTGTCTAAGTAGTACTTCGCTGGACCCAAAATCTTCTCATTATAGATAATGGCATATACATTGGGGGCTTGTTGTCCATATTCAGCCAATACTCTCTCTACAGTTGTAATAAATGCTGGTAATGTTCCCGGTTGTCCATCAAAAGCTGGTAAATACCGAATTTCTTTTTCGATCCTATTCCTTAAAGATGTTGGTTGAGTCTGCCTATTTAATATGTCTGTAAGGAGTATCAGACATTGTTCCATCGGTTGTAATTGAATCTGTTCTTGTGGTTGCTCTTGTTGCTGAGCCATCCTTCTATTATCGTCGATCGCTCTATTTCGTAGATTTCTTCTTCTGTCCAGTATGCTATTTATTTAGGTGAAGCGGTCGTTTCTGCGTCATTCACTAAATTTTTCTTTGAACCACTGTGTTTCACACTTTTTTTTTCACCATTGATTTGTAATTAATAGTTAATTACTTCTTTTTGCACACTTTTGTTACGTTAATGATTCGTATCACTGGATTCCAACTCTACAGAGAGGAATCCTACCGACTGCGCCACTTAAATCGTTGTATCCGTTTTGGGAGAAAAAGATAATCGAATCGTAAATAGCTTCGACTATTGTAAGGGTTGTCTTTCACAAAAAACCACTGAACTTCTCTTTAATTAAACTTTTATTAGAATTGCTTTTATAAACTTATCCAAACTTAGATTTCTTAATTACCGCGACTCGAAACTACTCGCAATTGAAGATCTCGACTGCCGCTTTTCTGATATTAAAGCTTCACTTAGTAAAATTGTCATGTAATCAGTTTAATTTTCTCATAATAATTTCTGTGAGAAATTAATACGACACCTTTTATGTTTAGTAAAAATGCTGTTGTCGCAACGTGATAATGTGGGAAATTAGATTTGTTTAAATTTTATTACCAAGCCATAGGTTTCGGTTTTGTAGCAATTTTGTACATGTCTGGATCTGGTAGATCCGGTGTCTGTTTTGTTGTCATGTCACGTTTTAGGTCAATGTATGTAACTCACGTCTGTTTTTGAAGAGCAGCGCCCAGGCCGTCCATCAGGCGTGGTGACTGATGAAATCAAGTTCATGATATGATTCTTTCTGAAGGCCGATTAAAAGTAGTGAAGTAGCGGAGGCCACAGGCATTTCTTACGGATCGGTTATCAATATTTTGCATGAAAAGTTAGAGTTGAAAAAGCTGTTGGGCCGACGAGTGTCGCGATTGCTCACGTTGGACAACAAGCGGATATAGCTGCAAGCTTTGAAACAGTGTTTGTATCTCTTATAGATCCGCAGAAGTTTTTACGTCGGGTCGAAACCGAGGGTAAAACCTGGATTCACTATATACGCTAGAAACCAAGCAACAGTCAAAACAATAGATATTTCCAGGCGAATCTGCCTCGAAGAAGGCAAAGGTGGTTCCATCGATGAGGAATGTTATGGCCACGATTTTCTGGGAGTTCAAAGGAATACTCCACATCGACTTTCTGGTGAGAGGAAAACGATAACAGGGGAATACTACAGTTAGTTATTGAAGCGATTCGGCCAAAAATTGAAAAGGAATAGGCCCCATTTGGTTAAGAAAAATGTATTGGTCCACCACGACAACGCGCCAGTTTACTCAACCGGATTCGTTGCGGCCAAACTGCATGAACTCCGTTACGAACTGTTGTCGCTTCCATCGTACTCGTCAGATCTGCCTCTCTGTGATTTTTCTTATTTCCCAACATGAAAATGTGGCCGCAGGAAAAAAGTTCAGTTCAAATGAGATCAGATCATCGATGAAACAGAAACCTATTTTGATGCGTTTGAACAATCGTAATTTTTAGAAGGTTGGCTGGAACGATGGGAAAAGTGTATCACATTAAAAGGTGACTAGGTTGGAGAAAAAAAACAAATTTGCCAAAAGTTTGTGTTTTCATTCCTAACACGGGTACTTATTGATCCACCCTCGTATATTTCACGTTTTCTTTTTTTATTATAATTGCTTTTGATGCGGAATAAATTAAAATAATTAGGGTAAATCACCCAGTGACGAGCCCCCCAAGGAAAGTTTTACTTAAATACTCAATACTGTATTACTTATGCTAACATAAGGTTCATTTTTCCAATTTTAAACATACTGTTTCTTTCAAATAAATGACTGAAATACGGTTAAATTTAAAAATAAAGCTAAAAATGTACTGAGGAGGCCATTTTCCAGCGCCGAGCCACCTTTTTACCAGTTACGAGCCGGGGGAATTTGCTAGTCTCGAGCCTCCCAATTTAGTTTTATTACAAGTCGTTCGTTAAATGTACCTATTTTAAATCTTCTAAAATGGAAGAAAGGCATATTATAGGTATTTTCAGAAATTAAAAAAAAGTATTTATTCATTTTAATTAATGCAGTACAAATACAAAAGAACAAATAAAAGGAAATAAAAATGCAACTTCGGTATGCTTTAAAAAAAATTAAGTTCTTATAAAGCATATACATATACAGCTAAAATCCTTATAGCCAGGATATAATCTTGAAGCACACTTAGTGTGGTAACTTTTATGACAGACGAAGCAATTTACTCCCGATTCGTTTTGTGTAATATGACTCACACATTCGTAAGATAATCCAGAATAAACGGCCATATTTTCGAAAATGCTTTGCAGTTCAATGCCTGTCTGAAGCATTTTTTCCTTATTATTAAAATAATTGGAGAACATGGAGCTCTAAATTCGTTTGTTTATTCAAAGCGGGCTTGGTATTTTCGCTTATTTTAAAGGACGTAACGGTGGCACTTACTGTGGTTTTCGTTTTGAGAGTTACCATACTTTGTTTATTTTCACGCTTGAATTTTTTATTCTGTTCTATAATCTTTCTAGCTTGCTTTCTTTTCGATACTTGTTCTGCTTTACGTTCTCTTTCTTTTTTATTTTCTGCTATTTTTTGTTGTCTTTCCTTTTTCAATTTTTCTGCATCAAGTTGTATTTTTTTTATTTTTGCTTCTTCAGCTTTTTGGAAAGGGGTTGAAGACACGATGAAGCTCTGCTTATCTGTATTCTTATTTCCAATGTGGACCGGAGTTTTGGGTGTGACTAAGTAGTCTATTAATTCTACATTTGTCGGCTCTGAAAAATCTATAGGCATATCTTCTATGTTAAAACTTTTTTCAACCTAGACATAATAAAAACGTCGTTAGTATAAGCCATACCTAGTATTTAGAAACAGGAAAACAGGGTCAATATTAACTCACCTCAACGTCAAGCCTGCTTATTTTATAATATCTTTTAAGATATTCGTGCTTTTCGTTACTGTTGCATCATTGTCTTCATCGTACTCAAAAATTTCAGGAGGTATGTTTTCGTAGACTTTTTCTAAATCTTCGTGTTCTGGTCTGACAGTACACTATTGAAAATCCGATGATAAAAACTTATACAATAAAATTTAAAAAAAAATGGATAGTGAGGTATCTGACTCGTTTTGTGCTCTTGATCAACAAGATTTTCAAAAATTTTGTGTAATATTGAAAAAACTTCGGAGTATGAACAAGCCGAGTCAGAAAATTTTTTAGCTGATCAATTTTTGCAACTCCTACTATTTCCTTAAATTTGCTGTAGTCAATGGTCTTACTTTTCTTCCTCGTTTGATCTTTATCAGATATTGTCGAAACTAATATGGAATTCCTACCTAGTCATTTCGTATAATCAACAGAATTTGGGTCAAAAGGATATAGCCCACATGCGCGAAAGCCATTCATTATACGGTCCTTTTTTATCACTTCTTTAAGAATTGGAGCAAAGTAAGTGTTATAACTTGACCGTTCGTGCTCCTAGGTTTAACATGAAGGAACGGCCGATTTGTTGAGTTTCACTCATTTATTAAAAGTAAAGTGGTGTATCTCTGTCAACACCAAATTAGTTGTTACTTTTTTTTTATGGGAATATCCTTCAAGTTCACAAAGATGATGTTTAAATTAGTATATTTATAGGAAGAATTAAGTTAATAAGTATATTCATAAAAGGAATTTGCCTTTAATATATTTATAAGAAGAATTTCACTTTTCTACATTTATAATAAAAATTTCACTTTAATATTTTTATTGGAAGGATTGTACTTTTCTTAATTTTTTTTATAGGAAGAATTACACTTTTCTCCATTTATAATAAAAATTTCACTTTAATATTTTTATTGGAAGGATTGCACTTTTCTTAATATTTTTTAAAGGAAGAATTACACTTTTCTCCAGAGCGAACTTTACTTGTCGTGTTAAAAAATCGAACTTCCTGAGGATCAGCGAAATTGCGCTCAGGTACCCGTGAAATCTTCCAAAAGCTTTTTTATTCTTTTTGTTACTTTCTTACGACGTTTAAAAATCATACGTGAGAAAATGTAGAAGTTAGGATGCAAGCTATATGCATCAATGCAAAACTGTAATCCGATATGCACTTGTGCGCCCTCCTTAAAATATTAATTTTAAGAGGGCGCGAATAATTGTGATAATTGTATGTATGTATGTATGTACCTACATACAATTAGATTGGAGGATGTAAGTAATGTACGTATGTACAGTGTACATACGGAAAAAAAGTAACAAGACACTGTATGTAGGTAAGTATGCATACCGTGTGAGTGGCATGTGTGTCTGATAACAAAAGGCAATTTATGCAAAATTGCATTTTGCTACAATATACAAATAAATTTTTAAACACAATTGAAATTTTGGATGAAATTTTTAAATGGATTAATTCAAATTAATTTTTAGGATCAACTTGCAATGCACCAATATATTGCCCTATGCAATATATCAATGCAATGCACCGATATATTGCATAGGCCAATATATTGGTGCATGGAGATTTATGGTTGTGATTTAGGGCATTGGTACCTGAGTCACAACATAAGCTTTTCTAAGCTTTTTTTCTAAATTATTTCGTCTCTATGTTTGCACAGTTTTTAGCCAACCATTCTTAAGCGACTTAAATATCGACACATCCGCTGGTTGCAAAACCCTTGTTGCATTTGGGTAGAGACAAATCAATACAATATTGAGCTCATTACAGAGTTTTGATAACTCATATGTTAGATGAGTCCTATGCCCATCAACAAACATAATGACAGGAAATCTAACATTGTGTTGAAGTAGAGCAGGTTAAAATATTTCCTTTATATATTCCAAAAAACTTGTGAGGTCATCCATCCAGTGTCCGATTTCTGGACCTTAATTCCTTCTGGTACGGAAGCAATTATAACTTTGGGCATCCATTTATATGGATATATGATCATCGGCGGGACCACATATCCCGAAGCAGAAAATGAAAACATGACAGTCAAATTTTCTTTTGCCTGTCCCCTATCTGTCTCATATATATTCCTTGAACCTGCAAGAACTAAACTAATCTTAAACTAATACCATCGGCTACCTTTTGGTGCCAAAACTCTGCCACCTTTCGGACATGTTAAGAAATTCGTCTCGTCTCCGTTCCAAAGTCTGTTTGAATCTTCCAAAATACTCAAGAGATCTTTAGCTGATAAATAAGATTGAATTTACTGAAACCATTTTCGGAATGTCGGATTCGGAGACCTTAGAGCTCGCGTCGGTAATTGGGTCTGGTGTTCTAAGCAACAAGGTTGGATGTCTGCGCAAAAACGCCTGGTACTATTTTTCGCCAGGTAAGTTGTTAGAGAAAGGATTTGCTTTGGGGGAAGCGTACAGAAATTGTTTTACTACGATCTGAACTTCATATTTTCTCCGAGGAAATCCCTTTGCATGGTTATCTACCAACCAATCCACCATTTTCTGCTCTTCTCTCACCTTCAAAACTGGACAAGTGCTAAAACTTGACTTCTTTGTCCTATGATGCAAACGGTTTTGGCTTGTGGATAGATAATCCTTCGTTTATTTCCGTTATCGCTTTTTGCAAATCATCCTCCGAATACTTATTGTTGCCTCCTATTTTCTAACTGTAAGTTTCACAGTTAACACAAATACAAAGATACAAAAAAAAAACTCGTGTATTATGAGATGGCTTGTAACTGGGGGTGACAAAATCATACAATTTCAACTATTTCATCCCAATACAACCCCTCGGTTTTTCGAAGAACATACCACATTATCTGAGAAATAAAGCTAAATGTCAAATATAATAAGAAATTATCATATATTAGTCGACTTTTATTAAGCTAAGTAATTATATATAAGCAACATGCACAAAAGAAAAAAACCATCTCTTAGCAAATTCGGTAAGAAATCACCACGCTCGGAGAGACTTGCTATAGACGTCTTTACAACTTCAGTTGAGTATGCTGACTGAAGAATAGCAAAGCGGTAAAATGTCAAGCACATATACCGCTAACATCCAAATCAAATAAGAGTTGGTGTATTATCGCCTTCTTAGTTATATATAAATATTTTGCTAGGGGGCTCGAGACTGGGTAGTTTACCCTATATACAGCTCGAAAAATATTATATATTCTCTACACTGACTTTTCAAAAAAAAAAAAAATATACTGATTTATGTCGAGGAAGCCTTGGTAATTTTACTTATTAGTTATAGCTACTAAATAAGCACGGTATACAGAATATAAAGTATTGCATTGCATAACAGAAGCGATGGTATACATACATATCTACATATGGTCACATCGGTTAATTAACTATGAATACAATTCGTGGTTTTTTGCTCCCCATAAACCACCATCATCAGGTAAAGTTAGTCGAATTGACGTCACGAATTTAATTTCAAAAAATTATAGGCATACCATAAAATAAAGTCAGAATTTGAGTGTAATCCATCATAGTCTAAGAGCTAGCAACGTTTTCGAGAAATGACTTTAGTTCGCCTAGTTTTTTGATATGCCTTTCCTTACAGCATATCAATACTCATGCGGTCCATCTGGCTGGTGAGACGCGTTGCGTTTACTTGTGCGCATTCCGTTTTACAGGTAAAAAGAGCAGTTTTCAAATTCATGTTAGTTCGATTTTTGTTTTTTTCATCTGTTAAGATTGGACAATATAAATTCACTATTCCCAGACAATTACCTCGTTGCTAGCACCGTGCCAGACTTTTTTTTTTTTTTTTTTTTTTTTTTTTTTTTTTTTTTTTTTTTTTTTTTTTTTTTTTTTTTTTTTTTTTTTTTTTTCATTACAAAAAAAAATATTTTATTAGGGCTGTAATTTTTATACGAGCTTTAATTATCGAAGCAAATTAATTTGCCAGGCGATAACTCGGTTGCTCATTAGGTACCAGACCAATTTGAGCATGGTAATAAAAAAGCTAGAATTGGTCTAAGACCAATTCTTATGATACCCTAGTGCCCGTATTAAACATTGAATAAATAACTAATAAGGAAACGGCATATCGGGTGAAAACCTAAGCCACTCAACGAAATGTATTAGTGTGCTGTGTTTGTATTCGTTTCATCATGACAGTAGTGAAACCGTGAAATTTTGAAGGGGGGTTATTTCTTATGATTCAAAAACTGAAAATAAATTGTATATTTCCAATAGTACTAATAAACATTTAAAAAATACAGTGTGTCAAAAAACTCGTTTATTTAATATTAGATTACAGCAAAATAAAATTATGCACGAAAATGCTATGTTAATTAATTCTGTTTTAGCAATGTTTAATTAAAAAAATACTTCCTATTCTATTTGGGTATATACTATTTGCCAAATAGCCAAGCCAAGCCTAGGAAGTGCTTTTGAACAGATATAACAATTTTTAAGAAATTTTCCTTCTGAAGAATGCTTTCTTTCGCTTTTAGGAAATGAAGGCGATATCGAAGAACACTTTCGGTTTGCTCGCAAATATCTTTAACGCTTTTAGAAGGCATTTGAACGAAGCCTCGACTTTTGTATCCAGCTAGAGATGAAGGTGAAAACTCGCCCTGTAGGGCCGACAAGCATTCCTGACAGTGAAGAGTTTTATTAATTTTGAAAATAACAAAGCCTGCAATATAATGAACAACACTTATTATATACTCTGTCAATCTGGTGGGATATGTTACATAGCTGTGCTCGAGTAAAAATTGTTGATCCAAAATGCTATGATCAACAACATCTTCATCATGCTCATAAGCTACGTACATATTTCTTAGAGTGCTATTAATTTCTTCTTGAGGATCCGGGGTTTCATAATATGATTTAGGTGTATTTAAAATCGTTATGTTTTCTTGCGGGACGCAATTTCCAATTCCTCCTTCTCTGATTGTGCAACGCACGAGGAGTTTTTTATATGAAGCAATAAACTGTCTAACAGAAGGATTATTGTTATGACCCAAACGCATTCGAATAGAACCGAAAAATAGCTCTATATGATCCTGACTTAATTTATACTTTGGTATGAATTTCAATTCCTTAGTCATAATAAATCTTTCATACAGTGTTTGAATATTTTTAAGACAAGCTATTATACCTATGAATCCAGTTTTTCTCGGTGTATTTATTAAAAGCGTGCCTGACGGAAGTTTAATTTCTGATAAGTATTTTATAGCTTCCTCTGCAAAGTTCCTTATGTCATTATAATTGTTGCCACATAATGCTCGTTTTTTATACTCGTAGGCACTTACGGTACGACTATTCAGTATATCGAAAATATCGTTCATTATTCTTATAAATTTTGAGAGTGGGCCACTTCCCATAAACTCTTTCAACTTTAAGACATCTCTGCAGAAATCCAAAGCATCAGCAACCGATTTGCTGAAAGTTTGTACGGCTAGCTTTACCTTCATCTTTTGCTGCATGAAGTATACATGAGCACGTCTTAATTTATTACCCTGCATTTCTTCCTTTTCCTGCAACATGACTAACCTTTCTAAATAGCACCATTTAACTTTTTCGTCCATACTGGTAATAAAAATTTGTAATTCAGCTAGTGCATTACGCATGTGGCAAGGATCAGGATGTACGATATGTTTATCATTCCTGCCATCTATCTTGTACCAATTTTTGCGCTGGTATTCCTAATATTACAGCCTAGAAGCTTTGCCGCAGTAATATTTACAGAAGTCCCATCAAAAGTTATGCCAATAATTTTTGCACCTGTCTCTAAAGCGTGCTCGCAGCATAATGAAATTAAATTTCTTTTCTGTTCAGCATTCAGGGACACGATAGGAAAAAAGGCGAGAGGTATCTTCCATGGCCTGTTAATACAAACTGCCATAAACACTAAAATCTGTGTTGCGATTTCTCCACATCCCGAACCGTCGCCAACATCAACGAAACCGTAGGAATCTTGTCCATCCCAGTCAATATGTTGTCTGATATGTATTTCATCAAATACAAGATTAATAAATAACGTTTCGCCATTTTTTTTTTTTTTGCTTCATCACACGCATATTTTATTGCTTGGAACGACTGAGTAGTAAATCCAGGTTTGCAATTAATATTTTCATACCACTTTCCAAGCGTCCTGGAATGAGGTAGACATCCACCAAAATGTTCCCTTACATATTCATACGCTTTGGGAGACATGAAATTCAAATTAAGCGCAAATGTTCTTATAGCGGTGTCATATTGTTTGGAGACAGGATTTCCTCTACTTTTACATAATTGTCGCTGAAAAATATTCCAATTTGAGCCAATTTTATCTTTCAAAGTTTCCCCTATCTCCTCAGTAATTAAATTATTTGTTTTCATTTGCGACACTAAAGAGTTCAATTTTATATTTTTGCGTGATGAATTTGTAAATTTTTGCTGTAGTCGCTTTATTTCTTTATTCTTCTTAATTACTGCTTTCCTCAACTTAATTACTTTTGATATCGTCTTTTTTCTCTAGTACTTTCTTCATTTAAATCGTCCTCTTCTGAGCTTTTCATACACTCTTTAATTGAAATATCTTCAATAGTTATATCTTATTGTGATTTTTGGAGAGCAAAACTTTAATTGGAGTTGTCAAGAATTTTCTTTTAAAAACAAAGCTAAAAAGGCGATCATATAGTAAGCAATTTACTAGACTTATCCGATCATCTTACGGGAAATAATATTGTCCACGGAGTCCAAAGTAAGCCGACAGGATATATTTTCTTTTCACGGCTCAAGACTTCAATACACTAATTACAATTAAAACTACTTAAGACCTAATTTCTTAAACTGCGTTTTCAAAGATTATATATAGTCCTACATCACAAAACTATGGCCAAGGTATATTATTTGCGCATGAAAAGAAAATATTTCCTATAAATTCTACTTTTTATAAATACTCAAACTGTTTAACTGTATAAGTGGTTGTGTGTACCTACATATGAAATCTAAATAAATATATTTTAAGTCACTTACAATATTTGAAGATTCCACACAGGGTAAATGTGGTATTTGTACATCTTCCATGGAGAGACTGTGGCTTGTGAAGGCTGAATGGAGAATTCTTTTCTTTGCCCTATTAGTGAATCGCTCCCAATGTGGCTGTCTTCATAAATCTATTAAAAAGCTTATTAGTATTCTTATCTGAAATTTAACTAAGAAGGTACCATCATTGCTGGATAAGTAGACTGGTTGAGTCTGGCATTCTCAACAAAGCTCTCAGTATTTCCAACCTGATTACTTCCATTTGTGTTTACACTCTGCGTCTCTTGAGTTACAGAAGAAGTATCCTCAATCAGATCCTCTTCGTTTATCTGTAATAAACCTTATTAGTAGTTCTATTTAAGATGTGATAATGAAAATACCCTCATTACAGGATGACTAAGTACATTTGTAAAACCCACTTCATTTTCATTTGTGTAGGTGTTGCCTCTCTAAGAAGAAATATTATGAAAGAAAAATATGAAGTATTTTTTAAGACTTGCCGTATAAAGGCTCTCATCAGTGATAGGACTTTGAAGAGGTATAGTAATGTCAGATAATCCTTCCCCGATGTTGTCATGGTCAGTCTTCTTTGTTTTAAGCAATGTAGGTAGGTAGTTGTGAGAAATATTGATAATATTATACTTACAATAGACTTTGAACAGCAATCCTCACATTCAGCAAAGTTATGAAATGGTATTGCAAAAGTTTTTAGCGTTTTGCGAATTTTGTTTTTCTTAACGTCGTTTGCATTGAAATGATCCTCACATACGGTGCTGTCTACTGAAGGTATGAAACTCATCCGCCCAATAGCTTTAAGCCATTCTTTACAACAGTCATTATCTTGAGGAAACCTAATTTGCCCAATTTGGAAAAATAAAGGAAAACTTCAAAAAATGTAGCTGCGAATACACGAAATTTAATAGAAGAAATTATATCGCATCGGTTTTAATTAATTTTTAATTTTTTTATAACTTTTTAAATTGTTAAAAATTTTCCTAGCGCCCAATTTATTTTCAATAAAATTCCTTGGCGTTGCCTATGACAAAGTTACCACTGATAATTCAACTGTAACCAAACAAACCGGCATTGGGAATGATTTTTTGCCTTGGAAGTTTATTTTTATAAATATTTCACATTTATATTACTTAAAACATTATAATTAATTAGTAAAACTATCAAACTTGTTTCTGCAGCACAGCACAGCTCACTTCAACACCATAATTAAAAGACTCCGGAGTCTCAATCATATAAAATCCCGTTCACAAAGCAATATATCAATTTGATACTTCACTGCTATTAAGTTAAAAACACTTTTAATTAATTATTTATCTCAAAATCTCTAAATTAACACTGAGCTTTCTTTTAATGAAATCTGAAATGTCAAATAAGTGACCAGCCCTCTTGTCATTTCTCCCCCCGCTCCAATGGTTTGACTGTCATTGAATTGCCTACACACGTACACTGTATTCGCACGAAACCCCGCTTCCTTATTAGTTATTTATTCAATGGTATTAAATTTCGTATGGTCACCGATCTACTCAAGTTTGATTTTGAAGTTGTTTTTCGCATATATTTCTAGAACGGTTTGTCGCACAGAAAAAATGATTATAACCAATTTTATAGGATTTCGTATTCTGCAGAAGTTTTTAGTACAATAAAAAAATATCTTGGACTGATCGTTTTCAAAGTATACGTAAAAGACCTAAATTTGTATATTTTTATATGGCATTTTTGAAATTTTGTTTTCTAATGTAGTAAAAACATCATGTACGAAATTTCAGCTCTCTACGTCGACGCGTTCTCAGTCAGTGTACAAATATATAGCGGAAAACGAAATTTTTATATGGCAACCCCACGAAGGAGTTGCCCGATTTGTCTCATTTTCGAACTTAATTTTACTTTTTTTTTTAAATCCTTTTACAAAATTTCAGCTCTCGTAAGTATACGCGTTCTCGAGTTATCGTGCGCACAGACGGACGGACATGCAAAAATCAAAATAACTTTTAATATTATGAATGGGTGTCTAATCCATTTTGCTCTACCATCATTATTTCGAGGTGTTACAAACGGAATGACAAACTTAGTATACTCTGTAGATTTCATCTAGGGTATAAAAATGACAAGTTTTACTTTGAATACCTTGACTTCTGCAGATGTGAGATTTAGAGTGAGTATTTCTTCAAAATGTAGTCAGGTATTGGACTCTCAATAAATGTGCCGTAATTCAGCTCTGCACGGTGGTAAGCTTGATGGATTGAAATTTCTGCACATTTAACTTTCACTGAACTTCTTGACTGATACGTATTAGAAAATAAATTAAATCTGACATCGTTGACGTTGTTAATCTGCCGAACTGCCGAAATAAATCTTTCCAAGGTGACAAATGTACTCTTCAGTATTTTTTCATCATCGGTGGCAATATTTTGAAATGCAAGCTGATAATCTTCCGCGTCTTCTAGTAATTTAAAAGGCCTCACTTTCCCTATGTGAAAAAAAGTTTGAGTGTAATCATAACATGTTATAGCCTAGAATCCTCTATATATGGATGGAAAACCCAGAGTTTTGTACAATTCATTGACGTTGATGTAGCATTTACGATTATCCACGCCCATGTTGATCCAAAGTTTTAAGGAAGCGTCGATATCAATTTGGCAAAATTTGGTAGATAATCCTCGAATCTGCTTCTTCATGTTCTTCACATGATAATGACTATTCCGTTGCTTTAAAGACTCTATTATTTTCAATCTGATAAAAGAAGCATTTGTTGAATTTTAAGTGAATTATTTTATCATCAATATAAGACGCCATATCATCAGTCCAGTGGTTTATAAAAAATTTAAGTAATGCTTCCTTGTACTGAACATTTTTCAGTTGAGCAGTGAAATTATGAGGACGAATTTGATTTAGTCAAATTGCAACCTCGCTAGCCGATTCATCTCGACGTTTACGTTCACTATCTTTTATTGATGATGTAAAACATCAACGCCAGTTTCTTTCAGTTGAGATACAATTTACTTTTAAAGCTTTTCCAAATTTTCCGTTTAAAATTGCATTGCATAATTATGTATAGCCGCTACATTTACTCCCATGCAAGCAGGTTTGCTCGGGAGAGATATTTCTTTGTTTCTTTTACCTCTTCCCTAGATAACTGGCTTGCATACTGCATCAAGAGTACTCGTGTGGGTTGGCACATTCCCTATCACACTCGAATCGATCTGGCTATTGATAATCAACCGAACTATCGCCTGGAAAATTAATTTCATCTGGTTCGATAATTAAACTAGTATAAACTCGTATAAAAATTACTGCCGTAATAAAATATTTTATTTTTTTTTAATGACAAAAAAAAAAAAAAACGTCTGGCACGGTGCTAGCAACGAGGTAATTGTCTGGGAATAGTGAATTTATATTGTCCGATGCTTATGAAAACAGATAAAAAAACAAAAATCGAACTAAAATGATTTTGAAAACTGCTTTTTTTACCTGTAAAACGGAATGCGCACAAGTAAACGCAACGCGTCTCACCAGCCAGATGGGCCGCATGCCTATTGAGATAGTGAAAGAGGAGTGATAGCTCTCGGACTATCAGTTTTGTTATTGTAAAATATATATTGTAAAGAATAAAGTGGGAAACAGAATGTGACGCTAGCGCTGTAGCGCAAACTGTCAAAATATAACAGTACGATTTTCGTATGATAGCGACACAATGCGTAGCTGGCGCTGTAGCGAACTTTTGCCAAATTTTAATTTTTGGCGTGCGCCAACATTGACATATGTAATTGCGAAGCGGTTTGTTGGAATGAATCAACATGGAAAATTTTGATACAGTAAATTCATCGAAATAGTTAAAAGAAAGCTATATTGTGGGATCCCCTATATAAAAATTTAAAAAGAAGAGCGGAAATATGGAATGAAATATAAAATATCAAATTAGTTTTGACAGTACTAAGCTGCAGCATTGTATTCATACCCAGCTACAAGGAGTACCAGCGCCAACACCACATTCTGTTCCAGCCTTAACTCTTGACATTATGGATAATGTTAGCCAAATAGCCATCTGAATCTGCCTTCGTTATTTAAGAATTGGGCCCCAACTGGATTTCATGAATGTGGCGTTTGATTTCTTTCTTACCTGGAGATTACACGAGGAAGTACTTCTTGCACGTGTAATCCACACTTCCATGTAGGCAACTCAGCTTTCAACGAGCTTTCATGCTGAAAAATCAATACAGCTCAGATGATAAGGCTGAACTACAATAGAAGTATACGTAAGTACATTTACTTACGTAAAGCAACCGCGCCCTTTAATTTAACAGGCGTACACAAATTAACTTTAACTCGTGTGAGGGGAACTTTCGTTAAGTTTAAATATCCAATTTTCCGTACGCGATGTGTCCAATCAATTAAATTATTATAAAATGATTAAAAGTGCAATGTAAAAATTGAAATGGAATAAAAATGGTACTGCGAATTAATATAAAGCACAAATCTTCGATTAAATCAACTTCCATTTGTTAATTTTATCACTTTTACCACTTTTTAAAATTTAACACAGAAAATGTCATTAGGGCACTGCGAATTAATAGAAGACACAAATCTTCAATTACATGAACTTCCATTTGTTGATTTTTTCACTTTTACCACTTTTAAAATTGAAAACATTAAATATCAAGATAATAACTCTTACGGAATGTGATATATATTTAGGCTAAAAATATCAATTTTTCATAAGTAAACCTCAGTCTCGTTTAATTTCGTAAAGTTATTTACTTCTATTGTAGTTTAGCCTATAGTCATTTGACATTATACAGTTTTAAAGATGGCGGAAAAAATATATTCGAGACTGGAGCTTTTTAAATTAATAAATTTATATAGGAAAAATGAGTGTTTCTGGGATCATATACATTACATCATTTATCAATACCTTCCTCTTTCTTCTCTCTCTCTGATTCTGCTACTTTGTTTATTGTTATAATTACCGATATATACAAGAGTTTACGTCACATGCCATTTTTTTTTTAATGAACTTGCATGCACAAGGTGATAAGACATCAAGCGAGGTGCCTTTTACTGTCAAATTTAAAAACACGTTTGAAGCGAGGCTTGCATGCAAGCTTTCTCGTGTTACGGGATCTTCTTTGAAGCCATAGCTTGTACTGGGAGTGCTTTCCTTAGAGAAGATCACCACCCAATTGAATAAAAACAAAACTCTCTCTTGCCGATTGAACACTTGTTTATTGAAATCACTTTTCGTTTTCAATTTGCACTTATTACTTCTTCATACTTCAATTTGGATACTTTTATTTGGATACTTTATAATACTTTTAATTGGATACTTTATAATACTTTTATTTTTATTTTGTATTAGAATAGGTTGCATTACCACTGGTGGGGGTCAACCTTATTCTTAAAATTTTTGAAAACCCTGTCGCTGTCCTTGAGAGCATCGGCTTTTTATTAAGCTGGATTTTGGCATCGCTCAGCAAAATTGATTAAAGTTTCGAATAGGGGTAAAAAGTTAGTAAATTCCATATAAGAATTTTAGAATTGAATATATCGGGACCGCCTTCCCAATATATTGGTAATAGCCAATATTGCCTATTCCGCAATATCTAGACATTTCATAAGAACATTTCGGCTTCATGCAAAGAATTTCTCTGCAACCATTGGTAACCTTCTATATACGGAAGAAACCAAAGTTACCAAAAAAACATAGCGAACATGTACATGTAGAAATATCGATACATGGGATATCCCAATTATGTACGAAGTAAAAATAACGGAGTAAATAATAACAGCATGTACTGACTGTGAGTTAGGTCAGGGTTAACCTAGTGCAATTACAATGCTTGAAATTAGTCTCGTGCCGAGGGAAACGCATGACGTAGAAATCGTGAATAAATTGGCCGCGAAAATGCTCGAAATGCAATTTGATGCGCGTATTCATGTTTGTCATATTATTATATGTATGTACGTTTGTACGTTGTAAGAAATCATTATTATATATGTACGTATGTACGTTTGTAAGAATTCATTATCATCCCAGCGGGAAACGGAAGCATTTCGAATGGATTCCGAAAACATTCTATGGAAGGTATGGAAACAATACGCTCTGATACCCAATTCATTTCTTTTAAAGCATTGATGTCCTACGACTGGAAGGTATATAAGGTGGTTATATACCTTACCCCTGCATGACCTGTAAGGTGAATGGAAGCCTTCCTTATTAAGTCTTTGGAAGGTCAAATGAAGCGTTTTATATATTCTTTTGAAGGTGGGAAGTAGCATTACTTTTAAATTCTTTGGAAGATGAAAAGAAGGATCACTTTTAAATTCAGTGGAAGCATTTATTCTGCCATTTCAGAAAAGTGTATGGAACTATTAAGCATGAGTTCTCCGGAAAGCTAAAAAAAAAACTATTAAATTTATACCGTCAGGAGGGTGGAGGGAAGCACTCGTCATGTTTTCACTGAGAGGTAAAGGGAAGAACTTTTCCTGCTTTCTTAGAAAGTTGTGGAAAATAAACGGGTCTTCACTTATTCGTATCTCGCACTTAATCAAAGAAAAATGTGTCGAAGTTCGCAACATATTCTGTGGCTCCCACACTCTCAGAAAGAAGAGACAAGAAAGTGGAAGGGATCCTTCTGCTAAAGCGTTCTTTCCTTTTTCATATTCGCGGCATTTCGTGGCTCGCGCGTGCAAAAAAGAGTTATATGCGAGCTAAACGTATGATAATGTAGGCAGCACGAGAACTGGAAATTAAGCAGAATCAGCAATTAGCTGGTATGCCCTTTTCGTATGCACCATCTCGATTCTGACGATTTGTTTATTTTTCTTCAAAGACGATTGCTACTGGAACAAATTAAGCAAAATAACCCTTCTTTTGGGATTCTCGGTAGTCGGAAAAATAATATTACTCTCGATTTTTGTGTAAGCAGCTCATTTAAGATATACTACCGAAAAAGTTAAACTTCAAGGGATTTCGGGGTTGCTCATTTCGAATCTGCCATCAAAATTTCCAAATTTATAAATAAAAAAAATTCTTTTTTAGAGTATGAATTAATGGAAATTTATGAATAAAAGAAATATTTCATTTAATTAAGAGAGATTGTCTTAAATTAAAATCCTCATAACCATTTCCTAATCCTGAAATAATAAAATCGTCAATAAATGTAAATAGAGCAATGCATATAATCAACTGTTTCTAAAACCTAAGAAGCTTCACTTCTAACGTGCGAGAGTCTCACGCATTTTTTTTAAAATTAACATCTTTATTTTAAGACCTTATAATTTTCAATTCCATAATATTTCGTTATGTGTTAGTACATAGGTTTTGAGCTAGCCAAATACTAGTTTTTCTTTTAAGAATCAACATAAAATAATTTAAAATATATTTTCTGTGTTTATCACAACTGTTTAATTCGAAAAACCAAGTTTCGAAGGATTCTGTTTTGTTTGTTGTCTGAACACATAAATCAAAAATGTTCGTACTTAATTTAGTGGCATGCGGGTATTTTTTAAAAAATGTTTGAAATATTTCCATATGTATTTTTATTAACGAAAAAAATTCATCAGTTGGGGCCTTCAGTTTAAATCGACTATTAAAATAATTATAGTTTTTATTAAATAAAAACACCTCGGATTCGCTTAAATTTAAATCTTCACTTTTTAGTAGGGTTTTGAAATTTTTACAATTATATTTTTGTAAAAATTTGAACAATATAAAGCCACAAAAATAGAGTAAAGAGTTTTCGCTGATCGCATTATCCGAGATAAATGATATTTCATCAAATTCTCGGAGATCATTTTCTGATATATTTATGATAGACAACTCCTCAGGCTTCTGTGATCCGGTATCACTAAATGATGTTTGTGGATCACAATTATTTATTATATTGACAATAACTTCATCATCATTATCCTGCTCACAATTTCCTAAATTAATTATTTTCATAGATAAAATTTTTGCTATTATTAAATTAAATACAAACAGCGTGGAATTACAATTCGTGACACCTCGGGATCTCATTAGATAAAACAAATTTTCCAAAGGATCTTGATTAAACCGAGATAAAGCCAAATAAAAGATGTCTGGGCCTTCATTCCAATTGTCTGCCAGAAATAGTATTGAAGTAATTGTTAATATCGTTCCTTCAATACAAAACATCTGTTTTGGGTATTTCAAATAAGAGAAGTATTCTTTCAATTCCTTTAAATATATTTCTATATGGCTATTTTTTTTAATGCACACTTAAAAATATTCTTATCGTTAAGTACATTACTATTTAGACAATCAAAAAGTTTGTTTATTTTACTAAGGAAAACTTCAGTTGATAATGCAATGTCTATACAATTATCAAAATGCCCAGTTTCAACCAAAGTTCGGATAGCTTCTGAAACAGTATGGCTCAAAATTTGCGTAGCATACTTATCTTTCATTTTTTAAAATGATTTATGTGTTATCTGTTTTGGAGACAATTTCGGTGTAGAGTTTTTAGAGTCAATCTCATATAACTTAACAATAATTTGCCATGATACCTTTCCATCGGAAGTATCGATATTATTTTTAATTAATATGTTCTTCAAAGTTTTATTTAAGTGAGGGGCATCATATATCGCATAGGTTTTCAAAATACGGATGTTCTGGAGTTATTCCATATTTTTTAAAACAGCTTCGGTTGTTCGACCCTTGGTCACATACAACGGCGTTAACGTTTAACCCGATATCATGAGCTGCCTTAATATGTTCTGCCAGAATATCCTTCAGCTTAGTTGCAGATAAACCAGAAGAAGACGCATAACAGCTTAACACTAACTTCCAATTTGAGTACAGCCCTCGCACCATAAAAACACAAATTTGTTTACAGAGTTCCAAGTCATTTTCTTTGCCGTCATCTACAAAACTTTGTACCTCGTCTTCATGGGAATTATATTGCAAACCCTTTTTTTATTGCAATTTCGTCAACTAATAATACTGCTTCTCTAGTTTTATTGTCCATATTTGAAATAATTGTTGTAAAGGAATTTAATATATGTCGATTCAGTCCTGGATTTAAAAACTTTATGGGTGCCCATTGTACCAAAGGAACTTTTGAAGGAAGATTCAGTTTTAAATTATTCCTCATGAAATCGTTGGTCTTAGCTGAATAAAAATTAATGCTTTGGGCAATAATTTTCTCATCCTCTTTCCAAGACTTTTTCTTTTTTAACAACATTGTGCAAACGGTTTTTGTACTCTTTGAAATTTCCGGTATGTTATCAAGCATTTAAGTTACATTGCGATTCCTTTTGAAATAGTTTAAATATTTTAATTTTCTTTGTTTTTCTCTTATCAAACATTTTTTCAACTGATTTATTTTTTCCCCTCGTAGTTTGTTATTCTCCTTTTCTTTTTTATAAAGTTTAGCAATATAATATAGTTCATTTCTCTCTTTTCGAAGGCAATTGTCACAAAATTCATTAATAGTTGAATTACCAGTAATCATATTAGCATAAATTTCGAAAATATCATTAAAATTGTTTGTATTATTAATTTCATCGGCATACACAGACGAAGGTCTATTAATAGATTGCCACAATTTATTTCTTATTTGATCATTAAATAGTATCAAATCTTCCTCAGTTTCTGCATGCCTTCGTTCCCAATAAAATTGTACTCCCAATAAATTTGTACAGCATTTGATTTTAAATATTTTTCCCCGATATATTTTTCCTCAAAATGATTATTGCAAATAAGCGCATTTTTCATATTTGTACCTGCATCTAAATTGCATTTATTTCTGTATCTGTTGTATGCTTAGTGCTAATATGTACGTGGTTAATGAGTTATGGCGAAATCGCAATGAACGCGGCAGGCGTCGCGTAGCTTTGACAGTTCAATAGAACATATGTCTTTAAGTTCGTTCTGGCCAAATGGCTGCCGCGCTTGCCGGACTCGACGCGAAAGTAGAGCAATGACTTTTAACGCGCGGCAGACGCTTTGACGTTCTTTTGATTGATTTTAAACTGTTTATATCCTTGGTAAGCTGCAAATGCAAGAAATTCCACATCTAATAACTCTGATATATCCATTATTTCACTTTTAAATAATAACTCCAGCTTTTCCGTCACTTTCTCTTTTTATAAATAAATCTTAAGAGTACCAACGCGACGCGTCCATTGGGCCTTGCTCAAATCCTACACGCGTCTGCCGCGGAAAACTGTCAAAGCGACGCGACGCCTTCCGCGTTCATTGGGCTTTTACCTCTAAGTGGTAATGATTCATTCATTACACTTATACTTTTGATTCGATGCCAACTACTTTCGTCTTCGATTTCTTTCCCCTTGGAGGTATCGAAACGTCCACTAGTAGCAGGTCGCACCCTTTTATTCAAAAGACATGTCATTCAGTTCCTTCCATCCAATTCCCGGAAAAAAAAGCTTGTCAACATACCACGGTAGCGAACGTCATTGACAGTCTCGAAGACACCTTCATTGATTTCAAAATGTACGGTCCAATTATCCTTTCTGTCCTATGGCATACCAAACTGTCATTTTTTGAGGTTATATCGGAAGCTCTTGCATTTTCTTTAGAATACATATATAATATAATGTGGTGGCGTAATTTGACTAAAATACGACTGACCCTTATTCTTTCTTCTGAGTGCTCAACTTTTTGTCTACCTTACCTTTACCTTTTGCCACATAGAACTCGTGCCATTCTCATCGCCCATTAGGGATTTAGATTTACAGTTAATCCAACAATTACACTTTCCTACGAAGAGCAGTATTTTTTTGATGAGGTTTCCTCAAAGTCGACAGACTTTAAGAAATATGTTCCAATGGCCTGGAATCTACATTGTGCAATGGCCTCGCATTCGCATAAGACGTGCTCCGATTTTTTATCCTCTTCGAGACACGACCTACATACATCTGCGGGCAATATGCCTATCCGATGCATGTGTTTTTTTAGTTTGCAGTGTCAGGTTAGGACTCCTGTGATGATTGTGACTTGATTCTTTGACAGCAATAAAAGATCCTGGGGCTTCTTTGATGAAGGTCCTTTAATAAATCTTTTGGCTTGGTCTGGAGCCTACCATTGAAGTCCATCGTTGCTCCATTTGGTTCTGGAACCAGTTTTGAAAGATAAGCTTCACGGTGATGTAAAATGGTTCTGGTCCGATGAGGGGCATGGATGCTCCTTTTTTGGCCAGTAAATCTGCCTTATCGTTCCCATCAATTCTGTGTCCTGGCACCCCCACAATTTCTCATATAATCTTAAAAATTCTATTGTTAGTCTCATTTTTTCCGAGAACTTTGCACGTTTTTAAATTTAAAGGCTTTTTGATTCATTTGCTGCAACGGTGACTTAAATGTACTTGGCTTGTCTGCCATATTTTACAAAAAACGATAGGGTAGTTTTTATACCGTAGATGATGAAATCTTACGTTATATTAAGTTTGTCATTCCGTTTATAATGCATAAAAAAATGATGGGTAGATTGGACACACGCATTATATTAAAAGTTATTTTGATTTTTGCATGTCCGTCCTCTTGGTACCTTGAGAAGGCGTATACATGAAGAGCTGAAATTCGCCTTTTTAAAAAAAAATTAAACATAATTTCAAAAATGGTGTTGCCATACTAAAATTTAAGACTTTTATGTATACTGTGAAAACGGTGAAAACTATTCCGTTTTTATTGTACTTCCAAGCTCTTTAGAATAAAGTCTCGTGAAATTGATTATAATAATTTTTACTGTCCGATGAACCATTCTAGAAATATATTCGAAAAGCTACTTTAACAATGAAACTTACGCAGAGGGTTGACTATACGAAATATACGGGCATTCATCTAGGATTTCGTAAGAATTGGTCTTAGACCAATTCTAGCTTCTTTCTTGTTTTACTAAATTTTAATGTTTTCTGAAATTATTTCGCACTAATTCATTTAAAATTCTGCGGTAATATATGCCGCGGATGTCGTGTCCCAATGCAATCACTCAATAAAACCCAATAATTAACCGGATAAAAGTTTCTTCGAATAAAACAACACTCGAATTTCTTGCACGTTATATCTTTATTTACCAAAAGCGTGACCTATCTTAACAATTAACAAGTAGTCCGAACCAAAACTTGACACCCTAAACAAAAGTTAACTCGCGACTGAACATTTAACGGTACTCGCCAGACCAGTCCTTGGTCTTTTATGCCCCAATATTCGGAAGTAAGCTTTCTTTGCTCACAACGCGGATATAAACAAACGACACAACCTTGTCGTTTGCTCTACCGGTTGCAGCACCTGAGTTGCTTAGTAGTAAATAATCGCCTTACATAATAATTACCATGCGAGGTTAATTATTATTGTAATCGTCGATTGCACCACTAAGCGCTCATCGCTACCAGCTGTTGGGTTAATCAGCAAAATAACCGACGGCTGAAGAACAATTCTATGCGAGGCAATTGTTTAGCAATCGTTGATTATTCTACCAGAATATGCCCTTGGCTGCTGGAAGAATCTTCCGTATATCGGGCCATAGCACGAATGTCATAAATTCTCCGTCTATATGCCGCTTCCTGCTTAGCTATTTATTCAATAATCGTAATAACAAGTAACAAGACATTTTTAAAAACATAGTAAGGATCGCTTATAATAATAAGATTTTTACTTAGGTATTTCTGAGTTTATTAAGTATCTACACATATCTAACTCTTCGTAGAAAAGCAAACACAATCTCTAGCGCAACTCCTTTTTTGTTGAGTTTTAAAGCACGGAAAGAACTGTCAAAGAATGTGCCGCACCCACCGGTCAAGGCAGAACCTTAGACAAACTAATAACATCACACAAGACTGGACAAGTAGAACAAAAACCAGTAGTGTCTCGCTCGAATATAAAATCAACGATGCCTCGACTTGATGACATAACCACTGACATGTATAATATGGATGGCGAAAAGTGGGCTTACTTCTATATTGCTGACTCTTTCGGCCTAAGCACCAAGTACCAACTGAGAGAGAACTGAAAACAACAAATAAATTATTATTACTGACAAAAACTGTTTTATCAAAGACAATATATTTATTAGATACGCAGATGAATTTCTAAATGTTTTATTAAAATAACTTTTCGAGCTGCGTGCTCACTTTTTCAACTTCCCGCCAATGATTTTTTCAATGTTGGCACCGACGTAAGAACTCTTTTTGACACAAGCACTTATTCCCAAGTGAAATAGAAACGTAAACAGTCCATATTATATACGTCAGTGGACATAAGGGTAAGCATGCAATGCCTCGCTCCAATATCAAATCAACGATGCCTCGTCCTGATGTAGGGAAGGCCTCAATTTTTTCTTAGAAATTTACTGGAAATTCTTTCCTTAGAATTGTTATGCATTATTGGAGGTGATAATTGGTGCTTTGGCGGACCTCAACTTGCAGCTCCGAAAACTATGAAAACTATAAATAGTAGCCTACTATACATACTATAGTTTTCAAAAAGTATTGATTTATTATTTTCTATTAACTGAACTCGATAAACTTCATTATTACTGCCAACGTACAAAGATTCTAAAAAAGTACTTCAAAAAGTACTCAGTACTTTTTATAGACTTAGTACTTAGTTACAAGTACTTTTCATTGATGCGGTACTTGTACTTACGCCTTCGGTACTTGTACTTAAGTACTTTTTCTTTGGCACTTGCCCAGCTCTGGCGTCCCTTCGTCCTAAAAAGGCTCAGTTTGTCGACTGTTACTTTACGGAGTAGACGTATTACAAGCAAAATGGAGAATTGCTTTGTGTGTGGAGAGAAGCTACAAGCGAAAATAATACAATGAAAAAACGTGGTGTTCAGTCTTTTTTACCACCAGTTGATAGAGAATACAATCGTATGCTAGAAACTGCTGATAGCGTTGTCATGCATCCAGCGTGACAAAGGAGTTACGCGAACAAAACACTAGCTGAGGGACATATACGAAATACTAAGGCGTCTCGATTATCACCATCATCATCCACAACGCCATCACTAGTTGAAATTCAGGTATTACCAACATTCGATTTTAAAAACTGTTTCGTCATATGTAAAGAAAAGTCCAGTCATGGAAAACAGGCGTTCTATAAATTTTCGGCGTCACATTTCGGTGGTTCGAAAGCGTGAGCTCCGAGGTGCTATTTTAAGCCATTTGAATAAACGCAACGACGAATTGGCACGAGAAATAATAGTACGCATCGAGAACGTTGATCTAACGGCTGTTGAACCGCGATATCATCACACTTGCTGGAGAAACTTATATTATTATGTGTCGCAAGAGACAGGTTTCTTGCTAAATACAGTAGAGTACATTTTCGATTATATTCATAACAACGACGAACAACTGACGAATGTCAATTTAACCTAGAAGTGCTAAAGGAAACACTGGTCACAAAATCCTCTCGAAAGCCTAGTATTAGGCAAAGAATCCCACCCTCAAAAAGAAATGTTAAGAGTTGTTCGCAGAGGAGTTCGTAAAATACAAGTTTTACGTTGCTCTGTGCCTTTATCGCAATCGTAGTATTTTAAATATTGATTCCAGGAAAATAAAGTCTTAGAGATTAAAATTGTACGATATGTAATTCTATACAGCTTTGTTCCGGTACATTTATGTCCTGAAGTTAATAATAAACGAGGTAATTCTACAATTATATTTTAACACTTTTTTCCCGCTTAATTCCAAAAATATCGGTCGCACGATAAAAATTGTAAGGACTAATGCTGTAGAGAATTTACAAAAACTTGATTCCTTATGTAGCACGTCACTGCTTTTCCAGAAAGATGATGACACTGCCTGTTTATCCCCACCAGAGAAAAATTTTAATTTATTCCAGCTTTCAGTGACTAGTATAAATAGCCACGCGCGTTGTCAAAATCATTCATTGTGTTGTGAATTGTTGGAATAAATGTACGTTTCTTTCAATCATTTGCACTAAAAATTGGCGCCCAACTAGAGGCATAGGAACACGATATTCTTGCTTACAACGACTGCAAATGGAAGGAAGCGGTTTCGTACGACACCACCAACGCACTTACGCAGTGAAGCTTTGTTTTGTCATTCCCTATCCCTGTTATAGAGCACTCGATAATTCATTCACTTCTAGTATTCTGCGAAATCCAGATTAATTCTTGTGAACGACAATCATTTGCCCACGTGCTGTGACAATGTTACCAAAACTTTATTTAAGTTTTGGATTTATGAAATTGCTGGCAGTAATAAAAATGGGAAATCTTCACCCTTCACTGTAAACGAGCGAGTTTTAGTCAAACCGACTATACAACAGCTCTCGTTTCAACGTAGAAATGACAGCCGTACCAACCTAGATGACCAATTAGCAATTACTATTGGTTGTTTACTAGATGGGAGGTACGGCAAGACAGAGAAGTTTTAGTAATTGTTCAGCGCGCTTCGCTGGTAAAAGAAGTTTTGAGGAAACTTAGGCTTTTCTATCGAAAATTTCAGTCTACAAGGAAATTGAGAAAATTTCTGATAAGACGCAATCCAATGTTTACCCCTGCTGCTCACGGACACTGCATCCACATGGTGACAAGGCGTTAAAAATGAAATGAATACTTGGAAGGAGGTAATTTCAGCAATAAGTTCCACGTTTTCAGCTACCTACGTCATGCAGCCGAAGAGTTCATGGTAATACAACTTCAATAAGAAAGGGTCTTCAACCTGCGTCAGAAGCAATTGTGAAAAAGCCGGAAGAATTGTGTTATGGATGCGGTGCTCCTGGTTATTTTAAGAGCAATTGCCTAACAAAAGTGGCGTGGCGTGGACTTTGCGGGAGGGGAAGCAATCAGATTATAATTTTACAAAAGCGTTAAATAACCATGCGCTCAAACCTTATTGTATAGTGGGTCTAATAAATTTATCTACACCGCTCTTGATAGCTATTTCTTAAGAACTCCAGGAGTTAATTTGTGAAGAAAATAGGTAACTGCAACAGTGAACTACGCCGACTGTGCGAAGAGGAAGATGAAGCCACAAAACATGGCCCGTTTATTACTTTCGCTTGTTAACACTGTAACGTCTAAGACAAGACTCTTTTTCAATCAAATCTGTAAACAAATTTGAAATTTTTCATTTCCTCGAAAACGAAGGCAATGATAAATGGTTTTCAGAATGTGGAGAGATACTCAAGAGCGTTCTAACGTACTGGGTAAGTTGTATAGTAATAACGACATTTGAGCTCTGTAAATAAAATTTCAAAGAATTTGCAAAATACGAAATGGGAAAATTTCAAAATCGTTTATTATAACAGAGTGCATTACGAAACAGAGGGTATTATTCGTCGCCTTCATGGAACTGAGAAATTAATCTTTTGAGATGTAGCAATGTTAGGAATAAACGTTTTTTAAATATCTGAGCTCATTCTTGAAAACGAGAACCGGGAATATCTTATATACATTTATAAAGTAATATACATAAGATTATCACAGAATAATGGAATATATATTAGATTTTCCTGCGTTACATATGAGTACGGCAGATCAAAATAGCCAAAAAAGCAGATTCGTATGGCGACAAATAAATTCTAAATAAGCTAAATTAAAATACATATCTATAATTTCTCATTTGCTTATTTAGATCCGACGGTTTTGTCATCTATATCATATTTCAAGCCATCTCTTCTCTAAAGTAATATTCCCCTATCCAACTTGAAGTTTCCCTCAAGAATTTACAATTTTCCCTCGTCCGCGCGGCTTAAAAATATTTACCAACCAACAACTGAAGTGCTTCCTAACCGACCTGCCTACATGAAATTGATGGAAGCACAATTAAAAACACCTCCAGTCGAAACAAATACAGCGTTCATCTGTCATAAGATAAATATATCCATATGAATGATATGAATGAAATTAATCGAATACATACTACCGGTATAGCAGTGTTTATAGGTCCCATAGAAGCTTTTTTCAATTGCATCCCTTAGGTTTAGAAAACATTTCTTATTGAGCGTAGGTACACTATAAGTGGCGAACGAGCATCAGAGATGTGTGACGTCATAGGTAAGCTCCTGACAAGTTCAAATGCCATACATTTTGTTGGAAGTTGTTCGATTGCTGATGGAAGCAGAACTGTAAACCACCTCCTCAGGCAGTGGTATCATAGACAGAACCCAGACGTGTTCGAATGCTATACTTTTCGTTACATGTTGTTCGATTGCTTTGTTTTTGATTGTTTTGTTCAGAGGGAGGTAATTTTATAATATTGCTTCCCTATGACAAATAATAAGGCTTTAGGGAAAATATTTTTTAATGAAAATATTTTGAAGAAATTTTTGGTCGTAATTTTTTATTTCCTTTCATTTTTATTTGTTTTAATTAAATTAAATCGGAAAACCTAAATGAAGCAATGCTTCCATTGCTTCCAAGGACGCAACGCCACTGCCTAACATCCTGTAGCGAGAGGAAGGAGTTATTATTCAGTTAAGACTGCAGTGAGGTTAGGTAAAAATCCACCAATAATCCCAGTGCGTATTTCAGAAGTAGAAGGACAGGCGCATATTGATACAGGAGCACGCACCAGTATCGCAGAAAGAAACTTATATGAACGTTTGAATCCTTGATAGCAGAGGTCACTCTTGCTGATGGCTCATGTAAGCAACAAAACGTTCATGCTACTACAGTTAATATTGTTATAGAGAATACCTATCCGTCTGCTGACTTTATCTACAGAAAACTACAATCGAGCATTACTAGGTATAATATTCTGGGAACAACAGCAATAGTTCTTAACTTACCTCAAAGATCTTGGAGTTTTGCTGATCAGCCTGGGGTGCATTTTAATTTCATGGCTGTCCAAACATCTGTAGCACAATATTCAAGTGATATAGCATCATCTTCTCCTTCTACTCATACAAGCTACGCATCAAAGAAAGTATGCATTGAAGAAAAAAGTCAAAAGAAAAAACGTTCTCTATTCTTGGAATGGTCATAGTCATAGTGATATATAAATTTGTTAAACGCCCCGGCCACAGCCACGTTAAACAACGCTGGGCGAATCGAAAACTTACAGGATTAAGCTTATTACTAACATATTGGTTAGCGATTGAATATATAAAATTAGCAGGACAAAAATATATAAAAGAATTAGAAGTATATATATATATATATATAACTTAAAGATAGTCTAAGCGCCTGGCCGAACTAATATAGTCGCTGATGGCCTATCATGTCCTTCTTGCGACGAAATCCTGCAGATATAAGACAGAAACAGTTGGATAATTCCCAAATAAAAGAAATCATCGATTGTCTACAAGCCCTAATGCTGATAGGAAGAATGTTCGTTGGTCAAATCAGAGATATACCTGTTACATGATAGAATACTCTATCGTTATCAACCGGATGTTGACCATGAAGAAGGATAACTTATAATACCCAAGAGTGAGAGACCAGAGATTCTACATGCGTATCATGGATACAGCTACAGCAGACCATTATGGTATCGACCGAACGTATCAAAGGATAGCCACAAGGTATTACTGGATGGGAATGCGACAAGATATCGCCAAGTACGTTTCCCAATGTATTGAATGTAAGCGATATAAAAGCGAAAACTTGAAACCTGCAGGTCTTATACAAACAACTGCAAGCAGTTTCATATCGAAGTTTGCTCCTAGACAGGATGGTCCTTACATTATATGACAAAACGAGGAACATTTACTTACGAAGTAGCGTCACCTAACCAACCCACAGTGCCACTGGGAACATGTCATACGTCTGCTCTATACTCATACACGCAGGATGGAGACGATCTTCCTTAGCCTGTCGTTCTCATTCGGAGAAGGGGACGTCCTATGAAGGACTCCAATATAACCCCAGTAATAAACACACGTACTACCACACCACCTCATCGAGACGATCTCGGCGCTAGAGGAGAAGAATGTAGCATGCCACCACTTTTCCCAAAAGACATCGCCTGTTTATCCCCACCAGAGAAAACTTTAAATTTGCTCCAGCCACGCACGTTGTGTCAAAATCATTCATTGTCTTGTGAATTGTTGGAATAAATATATCTTAATACTTTTCTTTCAATCATGTGCACTAGACTTAAAATTTTTGTTGAAAATGGGCGAGATATTTAGCAAAAACTATTCCCCCTTAAATTCAAGATGGCAGCTAACGCACAGGCGGAATTTGGTCGCAATTTAGAGCCCCCCACCCGGTTAGAGCAATAAAATTTTTGAAATTCTTGCAAGTTAAAGCCTTTTTTTTTGTGACTGGGGTAATATGTTTTATTATCTCTGATTAGCCTGTATGCTATGCACGCACTACTTAAAAATGCAGACGCATATGGCTGGATTACATTCCTTCAATTCCACATTCTGATAACAATTTTTCTTTTTGTTAAATATAAAATCATCTATTTTCAGAAAATCAAATACTGTTTCATGCTGTCATGTTTTTATATCCTAGATGAAATCTATAGGGTATACTAAGTTTGCCATTCCGTTTGTAACACCTCGAAATATTGATGGTAGAGCAAAATGGATTGGACACCCACGCATAATATTAAAGTTATTTTGATTTTTGTATGTCCGTCCGTCTGTCTGTCCGTCTGTGCACACGATAATTTGAGAACGCGTATACTTAGGGAGCTGAAATTGTTTGTTTGTACTGTCGCCAGTCCCATACTTAGTTTATATACATTTTGATAATTGATTAACATTCTTTTTATCACAAAAACTCTCAAGCTTTTTTCAAATCGGACAATTTAAATGCGTGTCAAAGTCTCCTTCTTAATTAGGTCAAATTTCCCCAATACAGAAAAAAGAAATGGCTTTGAGATGGCTCAGTAGTTAGCCATCAAGTCATCCTCGAATTTTGGTGGTTGACTTAGATTTGACCAAATTACTTCGATGCACTGAGCTTTTTTAAGCAGAAATAGAAGGTACTCAACTCATTTAAAAAACTGAAGAGCTTGTGTCATTGTCATGAAACAGTTGAAGTTCGTCGTTATCTTAGTATGAAGTTGGGTATGTAATCTAGGAAGACAAAATCAAGAGTGACGAAATCCAAAAGAAAAAATTCTGAAAAAAACAAAAAAAAAATCTAGAAAAGATATATTCGCGCGCGAATATAAAAAATAAAATTATTCGGAAATGTGAAAATTCAGAAATGATGAAAAACATTATATATGTATGTCAAAATCTAAAATTTATAAAAATTGTTACAATTATATTCTACAAATATATAAATTATTTTAAATTCACATGAGTGAGACAAATTTGTTAAATATATGTAGATACTGGTTGGTACATTGGGATTTGGTGATGGTAGATTTACATCTGATGGAAACTTATGTAATCCAGGACGTTCTGATGCAACCTAATTGCGCTCAGTTTATATGCATATGAAGAAATGTGTGGATTTTTTACAATTTAACAATCGTTAGTCACGGATGACTCAGGTTTCCATCAGATGTAAATCTACCATCACCAAATTTCAATGTGCCAACCATCATGAAGAATTCGCGCGAATATCTTTTCTGTATTTTTTTCTGGATTTCCTCTGAATTTTGTCACTTCTGGAGCTTGTCTCTTCTGGATCTTAACACTTCTATTATGTCTTTTGTGAATAATGTCTCTTGTGGATTTTGTCTTCATAGATTTCGTCATCCTGATTTTGTCTTGCTGGATTTCGTACCCATCTTAGTTTGAATTCTTCATCATGGTTGGCACATTGCAATTTGGTGATGGTAGATTTACAGCTGATGGAAACATGTGTCATCCAGGATGAAGTTCTGGTGCAACCCACCTGTGCCCAGTTTATATGCATATGAAGAAACGTGCCGCTCAGAACTCCCTTAAATATATCCGTGACTAACGCTTGTTAAATTGTACAAAATCCACACCTTTCTTCATATGCATATAAACTGGGTATAGTTGGGTTGCACCAGAACTTCAGCCTGGATGAGAAAGGTTTCAATCAAATGTAAATCTACCATCACCAAATCCCAATGTATCAACCAGCATATGTATTTAACAAAATTGTCTCACTGATGTGAATTTTACGTAATTTATATATTTGTAGAATATAATTTATAAAAATTTATCAAATTTCTCCTTTCTGGATTTTGTCACTTCTGAATTTTCTCAATTCTGAATTTACTCATTTCCGGATTTTTTCTGGATTTTGTTATGTTCCCATCAGTATAAATGAGCGAAATCAAAAGGACTACTAATATCCGAGAAAGGTAAAAACTAAACGAAAGATGGGAAATGCTGAAGCAAATGAGATACAGATATTAAAACCACAATTAAATTCAATAATCTGTGAAAGCTTATAGGATATTTATCTACTTATGATAAGCTGTCAGTACCGGCTCATTGGGTGGTTGAAAAGGATAGGGAGAGACTGGAAGCTTCATCCAATACACATTGACACAGGTGCGATGATGTTAATGGAAAGATTAGCCTTTGTAATTTTCTCTGCAATTATCTTACACTTATCAGGATCAGACATCGGACCTTAACAAATTTTCTACGAAAAAGGTAGCTAGAGAAGTTAATGCACTTTTTGAACGTCACACATTGAAGTTAATTTAATTTATAGGAGATAATAATTTAACAACTCTACAACCGTGTGGCTATGCAAGTCGTGGTTTTAAAAAAAACGTTTCTAAGTGCTATTTGAAGTTCGGCTCGCACCGCCAATCTAGGTTCACTTTTTGAACCCAATCTGAACAAAATCTGGCTACATATTTTAAACACGGTGCCAGTTACTCGGTTTATATATATATGTGCTCAAGTTGAAAGATGGATGAAATCAAACCTTCGAGAATACTTCACAAGCCATGAAACAGACTCCCGCACTACTACATGAGAGCCCCAACTGAGTCCTGACATTCTCAAATATTTCCAGTGTTCTTATTTAAAACTGACAAAAGTTTGATTTGAATAGTTCGTCCGCCCTAAATTACTATTCATACAGAAAAATGGTGTTCTGATAATATTAAGCATGCTTTCTTATCTTCCGAACCGAAATAAAATTTGTATACCTTTCGTAAAAAAATTTATCTGAACCGACAACTCTCAACTGAGTAATCATTGCATATGTCACTGTGCCGTAGTCTGATGAAATCGTATCAGTCTGCCTGGCTACAGATTCGGACTCCGGCTGTACATATGTACATACATGCAATTATACTCAGCTGAGAAATAGCGAGCATAAAATGGTAAGATTATTTTTCAATAAAAACTATTTTATTATTTTGTTAAGTAAGGTATACTAAAAAAAAATCTTAATAATATACTATATTCATTATCAGTTACTTTTCAACTGTCGAAATTTGTATTATAAATAATTGTAATTTAATCTAAAAACTATGTCCTATCTATTTTCAGGGGTATTTGGAATGTCCCTTATGCTTCAGTATGCTACCTAATTAGGAAAAACGTATTTGACAAAGTTAGCTTTGATGACAAAAATTTTGACCCTGACATGGCACTATGCGAAAATCTTAGACAACAGGTATAGTAATCAAATGGATTCCAATATTTAATTTTTAATTACACGAATTATGTATATATCTGTAGAATGTGTTCATATACATCATCAATACGAAGAGCTATGGTCATCTAGTAAACAATGATGATTTCAATACAGAGTTGATCAGACCAGATTTCTATACGCTAATGTCGAATCAACGTGACTGGGAAAAGCGATATATTCATCCCGACTTTGTAGAACAATTGAATCCAAATTATACTCATAAACAAGTAAGATATTATGCCTAAAAGATGTAGACCGTTTGAGATATAAACTAATATACTTATTAGCCATGCCCAGATGTTTACTGGTTCCCTATTGTTTCGGAAGAATTTTGCAAAGATCTTGTTGCAATAATGGAAGCTAACGGAAAATGGTCAGATGGATCCAATCAAGTAATTTTAACATTGTATATATTTTTTCTTTGTCTTTATTTATTTTATTTTTTTATAGGATACTCGACTAGAAGGTGGTTATGAAGCTGTACCGACCAGAGATATTCATATGAATCAGGTATTATATGACATAAAATATAATCAAAAGTTTCAAATTATGATGCAGAACTTAAATATTCTAGGTTGACCTTGAAAAAATGTGGTTGTATTTCCTTAAAGTATATGTTCGTCCAATACAAGAAGCTGTTTTTACAGGATATTACCACAATGTAAAGATAATTAAAAAAATATATAACCGAAAAATATTTTTAAAAAAATTTCTTTCAGCCTCCGAGATCTCTGATGAATTTTGTTGTAAGATATAGACCCGATGAACAACCATTCCTGAGGCCACATCATGACTCATCAACTTATACAATAAACATAGCATTAAATCGAGTTGGTGTTGATTACGAAGGAGGTGGCTGCAAATTTATAAGATATAATTGCTCGATAACAGCTACAAAAATGGGATGGATGCTAATGCACCCTGGTCGCTTAACTCACTTCCACGAAGGGCTTAGAACTACAAATGGTACTAGGTACATTATGATTTCATTTGTTGATCCCTAAGAGAAGGTACCATGATCTAAAATACCAGTGTAATCAAAGCTATTTTTAAGCTTTTGTCGTAAAGATTATTTTTTATTGGAATAAAATATTTTATAAATTTTCTTATTTTAATCTAGCAATAATGGCCCACTCATGGTTAAATTTTAACCTGTGATTAAGAAGAATTTCAGCAGCTCACGATTGATTATATTAATTACTTTGCTCTTTTCAGCCATTCTAAGTATTTCTCACATGCGTACGGCTCTCTACCCCTGAGTTATAGAGCTGAAATTTTGGAATTTTAATTTTTCTCGTTCAAAATCTTTTGAGTTTTTTCTTTATTCTTAAACCAAATGTAAATGGGTATTTCACGTAGCAGGTAGCTTATTTTTGCTGTAACGATATTACCAGCAGTGAAAAAATTCTTGTCTTCGGCTGATAGCAAAGTTTGGTTCGTTGTCCTGATTCAACAGAATCAGGTCCGCTGAAGTTATGGGCAACAGCAGTTGCTCATCCCAATAGGTGTCTGTGCTGCCCCAGACAATGCGATGAGCGTTGACATCACAACCAACCAAGAACCCAAGCCTTACTCCCTCAGTAGGAGGGGGAGCAGCGCAGTCATATGGGAAATATGCTGATTCAATACGTATTTCCCTATTGACTCCATCCTTCTTGAAGGAGAGCTTGATCCATGCAGTGTTCCTATTGCAGAAATGAGGCAGTAAGGTCACCACAACGCCGTTTGTCGCATCAACACAAGCCTTAGGAGTAGAGCATGTGGTAATATGCCTAGTAATTACCAATGCAATAATATGGGTCAAGCATTACCAATGGGTGCAATATTATGCAATACCCTAAAGTGACGCAAAAGCCAAAAACCATAAGAATGTCCAATTAATTAATTTCGACCCTTGCAAATGCGGTCAGCGACATTAAGTGCATAAATAAAGCACCGAAATTGGTCATGCGCGAATATGAAAGCAAGAATGCCAGATAAGGCATATTACACCTTGATCGCAATGTTATGATGAAATACCATTGCGATCAATACAAAGTAGATAACGAAATTATAATGCTAGGTAAGTAAATTGTATTGATAATCAATAAGCATGAAGAATAAGCGAAAACCTTTGTATATATCAGGGGTGGCCAAGACGTCGTCCGCGGTCGACCGGTCGAACGCGTAGAAGTTTTTTGTAGCCCGCGAGATTAAAATTAATTGAACAAAAATTACAATAAATTGCCATTTTCAGATAATTGCGCCGCCTTAGCTGGGGTGAGTGACGGATAACCTAACCCCGCCAACATGGCGCCATTTCTTTGCATCACTTACCCTTCGCACTTTCTCTCTCTTTCTCTCTCTCTTTATCTCCCTTACTAATAAAAGACGGCTGTGTTCTCAGTCAGTATAGTCAGATAGTATTTAGCTCTGCCGATGGTTTTATTGCGTGATAATAATAGCGACTAAAATGAGCGGGCAATGTCCTTGTCTTATTTGTAACTCAGGTGCAACACTACAAAAAAAAAAAGTATTTTAAAACTACGTCACCGATTTTCCGACTGGAAGTAAAATCTAAAAAATAGAAGTAGGTGCGTGAATCAAAAACTGGCTTATATGAACAGCAATCTTTTTTTACGAAGCTAGGCACAAAATCAAAAGAGCGACGTATGGTATAAATAAAAAGGAAATTCTTTTGTAAATCAACGGCATTTCACTGCCATTGAATCTCGGAAAGAAGTCATCAGTTTCATGGTGTTCCCTTTTAACGAAGGCATTAACATTGACAGATTATCTACTAACATCGGGCAATTAATAAATTATAATTGGTGGATACTAGTATTTTTCAAATCTGGAGCATTCAGAAGGACCTACAGATTTTTTGAAGAAAAGTTTTCGCGTTTTATGTAAAACAGTTGCTGATGGTTGATCGCTACAATATTTTGAATTATAATGTAGACCCCGAACTTTTGGCCACCCCTGGTATATATATATAATCAAGAACAGAATAAATACAGAGTTTTAGTTGCAAAGGCAACCAAGCAACATCAAGTATATACTGGCGTTTCAATAGGGAGTTCCGCTGCTTAGTTGCACCCTCAACTGAACAGGAGTTAGAGCTTGGATAAGCCACTCCTACTTAGAATTAATGCCGTCAGGCTGCTCTATCAACATCCACCTAATCAAGAGTTAATGCATTTAAGCTGCTCTGATTAAAGGCGGAATTACAATGGACGCAACGGAACGCAATTGAACGGAGAGAAATGTCAAATTTACGCAGCAAAACGGACGTTGAGGTTAGCTGCTTACAATGGACGCATGATTAATTGAAAGTGACAGTGACGTTTGACCCAAAATTTATAAACAAATATGGATAAAATCAAAAAACTCTTTTCATTCCATTTCTACTCTGCTTATTACACACTTACCGCAGCACAGTTTCGCTTGTCGGAACAAAATAAACAATCCCAAAGCTAATTTGAGGTTATGTTTATCCGTTCAGTTGCGTTAATTTCAGATTTTATTAAACTTGCTGCGTACGACTGCGTTTTCGTCCGTCCACTGTGCGCAACTCCATTTGAAAAGCATACAAAGAAAACCGGTTTGACATTTCTCTCCGTTCAGTTGCGCTCCGTTGCGTCCATTGTAATTCCGCCTTAAGTCAGAACCAATATCGCAACACTAAAAGGCAGACATATCACCTTGCAACCGTGACTATCTGGACCTTGCCTCTTCGTTAAACTTTTTCATTAAATACATTTGGAGCGTGACATTTTGCCTTCGTTTGGACGTGTCGACGACCATCGTAACGCATATAGCGACGTATCACTATCATGAAACATCTTTACAAAAGAATTCACGGAGATCCGCAGAAAAGATATACGATTGACAATAGAAAACGATGACCAGCGAAATCGACAAATTGTTCGAAAAAATTTACAACAACCTGGAAAAAAATAAGCCACGGGAAAGCAACAGCGAAAATCTAGCCTTGTACCCAGCACGCAGGCTTATCGAGCCATATATACCAAAAGCAACAGCGGGAACAACGCTTGAGGTGTTCTGGTCGCATGTGGGCATGACAGTAGTATATCTAGTTAACGCCCTGACATCTAGCACCCAGTAGATGTCAGAGAAACAAAACACCATGTGAGGGATGGATTGAATCCACGATAGAGGTGCCGGAAATGCTTAGAATATAGAGCAAACAGGAATGGTTGAATCGTGTAATTCATGTACATGAAGCCTAATCGTGTAATTCATGTACATGAAGCCTGAAACACATTCACTGCAGTAACTTCGACTTTGCAGTAGCCGTTGCAGTAAAGTCGACTTCACTGCACATGTGTGCCACATTAACTGCAGCGCCTTCATTTTGACAGCCTATTTGACATTTTCTGAAGTTTGTTTGCGGAGCAGTATAAAAATTTAAAAAAATTTTAATATCTAAAAAAATTGTAATAAGGTGTATAACATTTTTGTACAAAAATATGAACGAAATCGAATTCGTTATTGTTGTATGTGCTGCTTATTTAGCATACATAAAAATAATTGATTTTGCATTTAATACGCGAACTATTCGGACACAAGAAATCAATATTGCTGAAGAGCGAGAGTTGCGAGGATTTTTTTATACAATTTTCAAAGTTTTTAAAGAGAAAGATGACCACAGATTGAAAACATTTTATTTTTCTTATTTTTCCAGCAATGCACTTTACAATTCTTTAAGTTGTCAGTACTGTAAAAATTGCAGCAACTTTGAAATTTCTCAAAGTCGAAGTTGAAGTCGCATTCACTGCTGCTGCAACTGCATTTATTGTGGCAGCTTAAAGTTCAACCAATTAAGATACCATGTGAAGTCGATGAATTCAAAGTTGAAGTCAAAGTTACTGCAGTGAATGTGTTTCAGGCTTGAGCGTAATTTGTCAATAGCAGGAGATTATACATAGGAGTAAGTGAGATGCTGCAGGAAAGATTTGTCAAATGTGATTTTGTTTTGTGAGCAGATTTAGCCAACTTAAAATTCTTTTGCGAAATTTAACACAAGTACCGAATCAATTCTTTTCAAAACTATTTATCTTTGAACTTTTTTTAGTGCCACTAGTACCTGTTAAAATCTTCATATCAATTAAAAAAACAGAAATGAAGTGTTCGGTCAGTGCTTGCAAATATAAATTGGATTATAAATTAGGGAAATCCTGTTTGAGGCAACTGCACTATCTAAAATATCTTTTTTGTTAATAGAAGCAGAGATTTATATAAATTAATTTTGTGAATTATTTCAAAATAAAGTAGAAAAAGAACATTTTTTACCACAGATGCTCCGCACAAAACCTTTGTTTACTTTTTGCAAATTGACAATTTTCTTAGAATAGGGATGGTGTTGTGACTCAAAATTATTTCATTTTAAAATGTCATTTAAAATTTCAAATGCATTTAAAGTTGCATTTCCATACTGCAACAAAATGCAATTTAGCATAAATTGCATTTCGTTATTAGTAATGCACTCCACTCACACGGTATACCTACCTACATGCCGTGTAATCGGATATCATTTTTCGTCGTGCAAATTGAATGCACATAAAATAATTCGCATATTCTCACGTACGATCTTTTCATCGTGAGAAAGCAAAAAGAAAAAAGCTTTTAAAAAAGTGATCATGGGTACCTGGGGCCGGCAAGCCCAAACCTCGGTGAGTTCGATTTTTAAAACCGCCGAGTGAAGTTAACTTTTTATCACCTTCGAGAAAAATTCTTTCCTAAAAACCGTCGGGAAATTTCGCCTGAATGTGGATTCGGAAATTAGAAATTAAATTAAATTTTACATAAAAATACTGGAAGGAGACGAGAATCGATTTGTTTGTGAATCGGGAAAATTTTAACAATATAAACAAATTTTTACATATTGTGAATCTAAATCTAAAGAAAATTAGTGAACAATAAATTAATTTCGAGCACTTACATTGTGGTTTGACTAAAATTGTGTGACAAAAATTCCCTTCCGACCTCTTCTCTACTAGCAACTAGGGAGCACGAGTGGTCGTACGGCAACAATGGCGGGTAAATACATGTAAAAATGGACTACCAACACAACCAGAAATTCATTACGCAAAATCTGGCTTATCACCATTCCTGTTTGCTCTATATTCTAAGCGGAAATGTGAGATGGGGAGACGATCAGCCATAACTTGGATTTTTTCGTGTGAAGAGGGAGGTGTGGTCCAACGTGATGGGAAACAGGAATAATTAATACAGAAAATTCAGTGAAAAGTTTTATTTATAATAGATCAACAAAAGTGGCAGAAAAGAGTGCACCTAAAGAAATCTACCAAGATAACAAGGGCTGGCTACAAGTCGAAATAGTAAAAGCGCCCCAACAGTACTTCCAGGGCTGATTGTAACAGTAGCCGGGAGGAATACCTGAAAAGAAAATAAACGAAAAACAAATAAGCAGAAAGAAAAAAAAACCGGATAAGTAGTAGCATAAGTTAAGATAAGTTTTCTGAATGTATACTTGCAGAGAGGGAGGAACGTAACCTCAAATTTACAATGTGCTATCCTACTACAGGAGCACCTGCAAGTGAACACGAAGTATTAATTTTCACGATATGTGTTAAAAAGTATTTACAATTCTACTAAATATAAGAATTTCATATCAATTTATGGACTTACCCTGTACTGCCCGGTTACAGGAGCACCTGCAACTGAATAGGAACTAATAGGTCTGTTTGATGAAAACTCCGGGCTACACCGGGCTAGACTATCTTGTTTTTTGAAAAACCTGGGCTACCCCGTGCTTATACTAAAAATTTCTCGGGGTAATGGTTTGACAGTTGTCACTTGGAATTTGTTGTTGATTGGGACATATAAATTACTTCTACAGCGAAAATAAGCAAAAATTAGAAGAAAAGAAATAGAAAAATAGCTAGAGCACATTTTATTTGTATTCATCCATTTTATAAATAACCTTTTTACAATTAATTATATTCAGAAGAACTGCCAGACAAATGTTATTACATTAATTTACCCGGTGTTTTAAAAACTTGTTCGATGAGTGCACAAAACCCCGGGTAAATTTGGGGAAAATTTACACGGTGTTTTCATCGAACAAACCTAATAATTTTCACGATATGTGTTAAAAGTATTGTTACGTGCAACAAAAAGAGACAAGTGACATCTACTGAAAATCACTGACATATATAACATGGACTGCTTGATTTTCTATTTCATATGGGTAAAATTTTGTTGGCAGGGTGTGACAATAATCTTAATTTCAAGTTTTACTTTCGCTTTAATATTCATATTAAAAGTTCAGTAAATTACAGATGCATTCGGAATTATTTCTATTCTTGGAAGTTTATCTCCTATAACATCAAGAATTCCTTAAACTCCATTCTTAAGCAAATAAAATTAAGCAATTTTTTCTGCCTATCCCTAAAAGTAGCTATGGGGAACAGAGAAAGGATTACAAGTACTGTATTGCCATCTATTTCTATTCTATATATTCATTTGGAAAACTACTGAACTAAAACTCGACTATGGTGGATTGTGTATAGAACTTATTACTTATAGTTCAGCGAAAAAAAGTAGTTAAACCAAAAAGAGACAACTATAGAAAAGTGGTCCCATAATAATTTCAAATAATGTAAGCAATTTTTGTAGCGTCAGCAGTCCATTGTATATATGTCAGTGCTGAAAATCAAGAGTAAACAACTTAAGGTTCGGAGAATCGATGATTCTTGAATGGAATCTGTTGTATTTTCAGGATTCAAGTAATTAATAACTCTGTATTCAAATAAGAACTATACTAAATATATTTATAAATTGAGTACTTCACAATTCAATAATAGATTATACAATAAGTGATGTTGCTTAAATGGAATCCACTGCAGTACTGATCTTTCTCCATCATTGCTAATTCTTCTACGGTTAAGCTTCTCTTATCAGTGTGAATAACTAGAGTGGATGATGTTGGTATTATATAATTAGGTAGATACGATGGTATGCCTACGATACGATGGTATGCATACACCCATATGGTTACAGTATATCTAACAGAATCTTCAAGAAGGCTCTGGAGACTTTGTAGAGTATAAATATAGCAGTTGCCACCACCAGAGCATGAGTCTTGTCTTAGACAGTACAGTGTTTACACGTGAAAGTAATAAGCAGGCGAGAGGATTCTAATTGGATTGCGATAATTGAAAATAACAGTGCTAGCGATAATTAAAGTTGAGCTACTTAAGTAATTCTTTGTGAGTTTTATAAGAGTAGACTGAAAATAAAGAACTTGTGAATTAAAATTTGAGCTATTTTGTTTTAAATAACGAACCAAGAGCCACGCTCACAACAACTGGTGTCAGAAGTTGGATAAATTTGCGAAATAAAGTGGTGGCAATTGACTTAAAAATTCAAAGTGTGATTAATTTCGTGAAATTGTGTTAAATTTTGTACTTTAAGTGAAAGTTCTGGAAAATAATTTATATTCAATTGAGTGAATTACTAAAGTAAAGGGGTGCAAGCTGGAGGAGCTTCGAATACAGAATTTGAAAGCGGAGTTAGGGAACCGACCATTACAAATGACATGTGCAAAGAATGTTCTCGTCGAGCGACTGAGACAAGCTTTAATAGAAGAAGGACAGAATCTTGAGACATTTGTTTTCGAAGATAACTTGGAAGAACCTGAAGCGGAAGCAAAGTCTGTGTTGAGCGTGGAACAAGTTTTGGGCACTTTAATGAGTAAATTGGAGGTTTCATTAGCTCTGCAGATGAAGAATGCTTTTGAGGAAACAAGCAATTGTCTTGAGAAATAAAAGAGATTCGTGGAAACCCGTCTGGACGAGCAAAAGGATGCTTTTGAGGAACAAAAGAAATCTATGGAAACCCGTTTGGGCGAGCAAAAGGATGCCTTTGAGGAACAAAATAAATCTCTGGAATCCCGATTAGATGAGCAGAGAAATCTATGGAAACTCGCTTGGACGAACAAAAAGTTCTCTGGAGAAGTCTAGAAACTCGATCGGAGGATCAGAAAAATTTTCTAAAAAGTTCTTTAGAAGACCAAAATTTGAAAATTGGAGGAATTGAGTAGGAATTTCAACAAAAGGTTTCGGAAGTTCAACAAAAAGTCACCGAGCAACTTGAAAACGTTAAAGCAGATTTGGAGAGGATAATGCATCGAAACCTTGGCACGAAGGTATTGAAATATCCGGTGCAGGTAGAATGAAACCTCCAGTATTTGATGGACAAAATTCGTGGCATATTTTCAAGAGACAATTCGAGGCAGCTTCAGAGGTAAATCGATGAAATGATGAAGACAAAACTATAGTTAGCACTTCGAGGTCCTGCGTCAGAACTCTTACAAACTGTACTGATTAAAAATCAACGTGATTACACTTCATTAGTGCAGGCTGATGACAGGTAAGCGCATCTCTCATACTCTAGCGTAAATGCGGATTTCCTTAATGAAGTGGCACCGGAGGCATTTGTGAACGCTATGCAGATCAAGTTTACAACAGGCGTTAAGGCTAGCAGGAAAGAAATCAACAGCAGAAGCACTAGTCCATGCATTAGTGTATGAATCCGCCAGAAAAGCTTCGCGGAGTGCAGTACAAGTGAGAGAAATTTCAGTGGAGGAATGTACTTGCAACTGAATACAGGCATCACAGAGCCCACCTTCACGTGGTCTCCTTTGTTGTTGGAATTGTAATAGACCAGTGCACCTTCAAAGAGACTGCAGAAAACGTCCACGACTAGAATCACCAGACGGAGGGAAAGAAGAATGCCAAAGATGTCGAGCTAGGGAATAAGCTATTCGTGGAGAGACTAGATATCAAGCAGGGACTAGTCGCATCACCTCTCCTGTTGAACAGTCGGAAAACATGTAAAAACCGACTTCGTGAGGCAGAAGTTGGTTGGTGGATTCGACAGCCTGAAGTCATCATTCAAGTAGCCCAGTTGCAGAGAAATAATAACATTCTTGTAATATATGGAAGTATAGTAAAAAATGAGTGCGCGGTCACTATCGAAAATGGAGCTTCGAAATCAATTATTAGAGCAGATCTTGTCAAGAATAAATGGCTTTACAATACCAACAAATATCTACTAAGAACAGCAACTGGAGCAGCAGCACAGGTTTTTGGAGAAAAAACTCTAGATGTTCAAATAGGCGAACCACTATTTCCTCATACTTTCCTGGTTTCACACGTAATGGATGAATGCATTCTTGGAATAGACTTCATGACCAAATAAAAATTAAATCTGGATGTCGGAGAACGGATTGTCAAATATGGGAACATGGAAATTCCTATGAGGCTAGGAGTAGGAGCAGATTATCCTGCTAAAGTAAAGACGATAGTCTGCGAAAATATCACTCTCTCACCATTCTCCGAGACGGTAATATAGACAACGCTAACTGATGACCTCGGGACCTGCCGATTCTATCTGGTGGAGCCTAACCCCACAAAAGTTACATCGAGCATTATTGTTGGCAAGACTTTAGTGAAGGCAGAAGGTGCAACATTAATTCCAGTCAGAGTGCGCAACACATCCGAAAATAAGGTACAACTAAAAGAAGGTTATATAATTGGAAATTGTTAACCAGATCGTCAATTTGGATAATGGTAGTAATGTCAAGGAGACAAAACCAATACCAGCTACTACCCAACAGGTTCAGAAACTTCTTTCGTCCAGTGCCTTAAATGAACAACAATACAACGATGCCAAAGAGGTGATCGATGAATTTTCGGAATTATTGGCAATGAATGATGATGATTACGGTAAAACCAATCTTGTCCAGCATCGGATCGATACAGGAGATTCCAGAGCCATTCAACAGACACCACGAGATTGCCATTAGCCAAACAACCCGAAGTTGCAGATATGATGAACTCCACGAAGAAACAAGGTATAAAGAGGAAGCTAACAGCCCTTAGACATCGCCGGTTGTTCTGGTTAGGAAAAAGGATGGCAGCACCCGATTCTGCGTAGACTACCGCCAACTAAATAACGTGACGAGAAAAGATAGCTATCCATTACCAAGGATTGATGACACGTTGGATACCCTTTCCGGAGCGCAATGGTTTTTCACGCTGGATTTGAAGAGTGGTTACTGGCAAATGAAAATATATCCTGAACAACGAGAGAAAACTACTTTTTCAGTTAGCAGTGGCTTATGGAAATTCAAAGTAACGCTAGTTGGATTATCTAATGCTCCAGCCACATTCGAACGACTAATGGAATGTGTTCTACTCGGTTTAACCTGGAAAACATGCCTTGTCTACTTAGATGACATAATAGTAATTGGAAGGACATTCGAGGAACATAAAAACAATTTACGGGACGTACTTCGAAGACTCAAGGATGCAAAATTGAAGCTCAGTGCGAGTAAATATAGTTTCATCACAAGGAGTAAGAACCGATCCAGAGAAGATAGAAGCCGTCAATAATTGGTCAGTTCCAAAGGACAAACATCAGTTACGGAGTTTTCTTGGTCTTGCCACCTACTACAGGCGATTCGTAAAGGGTTTTGCAGATATAGCAAGGAGCCTACATCAACTTACAGAAAAGGGAAAGCCGTTTATATGGTCGGATAAATGTAACGAGAGTTTTGAAAATTTGAAGCAACAGCTCTGTGAAACTCCAGTACTTCACTATCCAAGGCTAGGAAAAACATTTATATTGGACACGGATGCCAGCAATGTAGGTATTGGTGCAATGCTTTCACAGCCATTGTAAATTCAACAAAGCATTTTCATAAACATCTCTACGGAAATTCATTCTTCGCAACAAGCATGCAGCGCTTAAATGGCTTTTGCAGTTTAAGAACCCCGAGGGACAAGTGGCGAGATGGATAGAGCGACTCCAGGCTTATGATTTTGAAATCCAACACCGAAAAGGTCGTATCCATAGAAATGCAGATGCCCTTTCACGACGTCCATGCAAACTTGAATGCAAACATTGCGTCCGGATGAAAGAAAAAGAAACAAATGCAACTATACAGTTGATAACGGTGGAACCAACGAGAGTTTGCAAACAGTACAACGAGAAGACCCAGACATATCACCCAATTTGGCTTGGAAAGAAGACATGGAAAGACCAGAATGGAAGGATATTTCGGAGAGGAGCGAGAAGCTGAAAAGCTACTGGGCTCAATGGAACTCTCTTCATGTTGAATGCGGTATATTAAAACGGAAGTGGGAAACACTTAACAGTAGATACCAGATGACTACGTATCGGGGCTCAGACAACGATTAGTCGATGTGTACAAGGCCAGGAGGGCGAAATTATCAGCAAATACTGATCGGATGAAGCCCCTCTGTAGTGTCCCCAAATAAAATCTCGCGTAATTCACATATAAAACTTTATTTAATTAAATTACTTCGAACACATTTGAACTTCTTACCGATACTTCTAGCTCCCAACTCATAATCGCCAAAAACACAACTGAGCAACCTGATCCACTCGCAAAACCGGGTCACCTTTTAGAATCTTTACAGGCGGAAGCGACTCTGACCTAGTGACCAATGCAATACCTTGCAATTAATCGCATAGCATTACACAAATCACTGCCGTCAGCTGGAGACCCCATACTATTAGTAAACAAACAATAAGCCCAGATGAGCATTTCACTATGCGAAGGGAATTACTTAACCCTGGCTTAATGCTTAATTACAACAGCAGTGGATGCGACAGTGTTTTAATAAACAATTCGCAATCGCCAAGCATTTAACCGTGCGAAGTAAAATGCTTAGATACTGGAAACTGTTTAATTAGTCGTACACCTGCTGCTAGCTAAAGTCATGATGTCACAACCACACCGATTTGAATATTGGGCCACGACATTCCTCCCCCCTGTGAAAGACTAATTCCCACGGGGAATTAGATCGGGGTGCTCTGTTTAGTGTCAGCTACATTGTAACTTTTATCGTATATGTATATACAATATTTGTTTTTTGTATTTATTTCTAACATCTTTTAAGGTCTATCTTAACAATATCTGCTCCTCTTAATTCAGTTCTAATTTAAAAACATGTTTTTTTTATTTTTTTTCTCGTGATCTAATTTATTCCTTTTATTATATCCTTAAGCCTAGCCTAGTATGGAGTTCGAGTAAAACAGTACGGAGTTCGAGTTATAACTGACATTGCCATATAAATTTTACCGCTGGTAAAATCCCAAGCAAAAGTTTTACTGAGCTCTTTACTAGTCCAGTACGGAGTTCACTGGTAAAATGTGCCGTTGTTATATTATAAGAAAGATGGCTTTTTGTAAGTCTCCACTCATTTTAATGTGCAGGGCATTAAAATGCTGGTAAAACTTTGACAATTATTTGATTGTTGACAAAGCGAGTTTATTTAGTTTTTCCCGTGAATTTCCTTGACGACGATACACACTTAGACCTGCTGCAGCAACAATTTCGTCGTCGATTTGATGTTTAATTATCCATCATAAATAATAATCATTTAACATTTTTAAAAATACTTCGATTAATTGTGATTTTAACAGCAGTCACCTCGATTTCTCCACAAAAATCTTACGTCAACTTTTTACCAGCATTAAAATGCTATTTTTTGGAGACCGCGTTAAATTTTACCTATACCCGAACTCCATACTAGGTTTTAGCTCTAATTTTGATATTTCTAAAAATAGTTTTACCATAATAACAAAAAAAAAACTGTACAATTATTTCTAGGATTAGGTTTACTTATACAAAATTTGATTCTAGGTTTCATTAACTACATATATTTGTTTTATCTAATCATATTATATAACTACACTATTTACTTTCGTTTAAACATTTTTTATACCTAATTCCATTTTTTTTTAAATGAACACATGTTTTTTTTCTAGCATTTCTTAAACTAAGTTTATAACCTGAATACAATATTTGTATAGGTTTAATTACTCAGAGTAATTCCGTCTATCTAAAGGTTGCCACTGTCCTATCCAATATAACACTTAGTATAACAAAAATATCTAACCCTACAACAGTTGTTACTACGCTAGCTATACTAGCTGTTTTCCGACTATCATAGGCAGGTTTGCTGTGGGCAATGTTGCTATAGTAGGCACGATTACTTGGAGGCCATCGTTGGTTCCCTTGTCTTCGGTAGGCTGTCCTGTTGTTGCAGCGGATTTTATTGAACTCCGGGTAATGGGCAATATCGACAATCTGCTTGATCTAGCCGGTACAGGTTTTTGCTTCCGACATCTCCTGCGGATCAGGACTCCTGCTACTAGCATAAACTGGCAATACTTAACAGTCCGGTTATTGAGGTGGCGGCTAGGTAGATGGTGTGGGGCTGGCTTTGTTGTCGATGTATTTCCTCTCGTGTGAAGGCCTCATTTATTTTTTGTATCTCGGCTGCATGATCTCTCTAGGCTCGGTTGGCATTGTCGGCAGTAACAGCCGTACTTTATGATTTTGATCGACATCAGCCATAGGCTTTGTAGATCTATTTCTGGTGCTCATGCTCTCCCATGATGGTAATTCCGAAAATGAGGGTTGCCAAAGAGTAATATTTCGCTGAGCGTGGTCCTCTGATGTGATTAATAGGTCGCCGATCTGAAGGTGGCAGTGTTCTTCTACACTCCGGTAGATAATAATTCACCAATCGCTGTAGGTGCATCGCGGCAGTTTACCTCTAATTTCGTCCTTTTGGCCATCACTAACAACCATGATTTCGGGTAATCATGCGGATTTTGGGAGAACTTTTTCCTTGCATGCCAGCGGGTTAACATTGAAACTTCGAAAAAGGTTGAGTACACAGGTATCACTAATGGCTGTGACGATTGGTCTCAACTGTGGGCACAGGAAACGCACATGATTTTCGAGGGTTGTCAGTTGTTGGCATTTCTCATATTGCTGGTAGTCTAGCAGGACATACTGGCGATCGTGATTATTTGCTGCTAGAAATTCGGCTCCCAACTCATATACAAACAACTACTGCGGGAATGGTATATACTTTGTGCAGTTCAAAAGCCACTCTTTCCGGTTGAGGAATGTCTATTCTGACCATAATGTGTTGCGGACCCTGCATTGCGCTCACCTTAGCGATTTAAATCAACAATTGGAAGTCCAGAAATTTCTCGGCTAAATCCAATTGTTTAGTAGCATTCGTCATAATTTCTGTTAGCTGCCGGTCGTGAATAATCATGGGGTGAAGCTTCCCTATGCTCAGTGCGACTAGCATATTCGCATAACCTTCTTGGACATCGCTGAGTTCTCGCAGTTGGAGGGTCATTAGTGTCAATATTTCATTTATCTCCACCTTCCGTGTTAACGTGGTTATCCCCAGGTCTTGACTTTGCTGAGCGGCGGTGAATGCATTGATTTTATTCCATAGTTCCTCTCGCTCCGCTGCTGCCTGAACGCGCGACGCATTGCACAGATTGAACGTCGATGTCATCACTGTAGTCTGCTTTTGAAGCAAGGTGAATGTGCGGTTTTCTTATCAAGATCCCCCAAAACCGAGTTGATATATTCCAAATCCAATCAACGAGATTATGGCTACTGCTTCTATATTCAGCTTCTTAATTTATCCAAACTAACTATATGGCAACCTTCTTAATTTTATCCTACCTAGTATACAAAAATAAAAGAAACAACTCTGCATCTAATTTATTTAGTACGGTTTTTATTATTATTTAGTAAAATAAAATAAACCATGGTATAGATTTAGTTTATCCTACTATCTATCCACTTCCTCCTCTCTCTCCCGCCTTTCCCCCTTTTTTTTAATGAGTGTTTTTTTCTTTTTTACACTTCTTTTTCCAATTACTTTTCTTCTTCTTTTTCTTAACTTTTCTTTTATTTACCAGTTTTTTCAATGAGTATGTTTTTTTTTGTTTTTTCCTCTCGCTACTTTAATTTTTTTTTCTTTACTTTAATATTTTTTTTTACTCTCTTTACTTTAATTTCTTTTTATTTCTCTCTTTTTTAACTTTTTTTTATTTTTTTTAATTCTCTTTTTTTAACTCTATTTTTTTTTATTTAGTGCTGTTTTCTTTGCAATTATAAATTATTAAATTAAATTAATTTATTAATGCATATTATATACCGGCTCTTCTGGGCTTCTTTTAGCGTCCGTCTCCTGAACGGATTTCGAATCGTGCCACTAGGTCTCTTCTTTCGTCCGTTTTTGTACGCTTCTTGCTTTACCTGTAAGGTGAAACACAAACAAAATTTACTAAATAATAATATTCTGATTGCTCAAAGTCATTCACATTTTTTTTAACGATTCACGTGAACCCGTTTGAGCTTTCTCCCGATAAGGATTGTTACATTCTCTGAGATATGAACCTAAATTACTTCATAGGGACCCTTGAAGATTGACGACAGTTTTGCTGCCCGAGCCGAATCTCTAACCAGAACTTTTTCACCGACATGCACCTCTATCGCCCTCGCGGACTTATCATAGTATTTCTTGGCAGACAATTTACTTTTGATCAAGTTTTGCTTTGCTAGTTCGAATGCCTTTTGCAATTTAAACCGTAACACATTATGATATTTATCGGCATTGTATAGCGGTTCAGGCTTCCGCTGCAAGCTACTGGGAACTTCCGAGACGAATCCGAATAATGTTTCCATTGGTGTCAATTTTGTGCCCGAATGCACCGAGTTGTTGTAGGCATGAGCTGCCGTCCGCAGGAATTCGTACACCTTCTCAAATGGTTTGCATATTTGTAGCTCGACTGTGTTTATTTTTCGACACTGCGGGCAGCGCCGAATATACTTCCCGATATCCTTTTTCATCCCTTTCCAATGATAGAAGCGCTTTACTCGTTTTAAGGTATTATCTCTTCCGAGATGTCCTCCAAACCGAGAGTCATGGAAGTCCTTAAAGATAAGCTCAACTTCATCTGGATCTGTGATATGCTGTGGGCTCGTATAACCCATCACCTTCCCTGCTATTACTTCTGCCTCATCGAGTTCACCCCATTCCACTTCGGATTCCATAGGAGATGTGTCATTTACTTCGGAATATTTTCTTGGAGCTTGTGCCCGAGTGATGGCTAGGCATAGATGCTTTTCGCTCTCCTTGTTTTTGGCTTCTGTTATTCTCTGGGGTATTCTGCTTAGAGCATACGCATTGCCATTTTCTCTTCCTTTTTTATATAGAATCTCGAAATCATACTCTGACAATTTCTGATGAAATCGCACCATACGTGACGTCGTATCTCTAACCTTGAAGAGGTTGGTGGTCAGTAATTTCTTTGAAGTGCCTGCCCAACAGATAACATTTATAGTTACTTACGGCCCACACTATGGCTAGTAGTTCACGTTCAGGTGTGGAGTAGTTCCTCTCGGCCGGATTGAGTGTGCGACTGGCATAACTGATGGGCCTTCCTTACTGCTCTAGAATTGCTTCTAGGGATTCACCACTGGCATCCGTCAGTAACGTGAATTTCTTCGTGAAATCCGGATAAGCTAATAATGGAGGAGTAGTGGGAGCCTTTTTTTTATCAGGGTGAAGGATTTATCACATTTGGGTCCTCAAGCAAACCTTACCTTTTTCCTTAATAAACTATTAATTGGACCCATGATTAGTGAAAAGTTAGGGACAAATTTCCAATAGTAATTAGCTAGCCCCAGAAAAGACTGGACCTGTCGCACCGTCTTTAGCTTTGGAAATGTCTTTACGACTTCCACTAAACGTTGATCTGGCTTTACTCATTGTTCCGAGCATACATTACCCAGATACACCACTTCTTTTTTCAGAAACTGAAACTATTAATATGCCGTTTAAGAGCGATTGAAAAAAAGGAGGCGCTGTCTGTAGCCCAAATGGCAATCTATTATAATGAAAATGATTGAAATTTGTACTAAAAGCTGCTTTCTCTCTATCTGCTGGATCGATTAGTACTTGATATTCGTTAGCCAAGTCTAACGTTGAAAAGTACCTAGAATGACCTAATCGATCCAAAATATCCTCAATTCCCGGATGTGGGTATGAACAAGGGATACAGACCTTGTTGAGTTCTTGGAAGTCTACGTACAACCTATACTTGCGGTTTCCAGCTTCATCAGTACCCTTTTTGGGTATCAGGAGTACTGGAAAATTAAATGGACTATCACTATGCTCTATTTGTCATCCTCCTACAATTTTTAGAGTTGCTTTTTACATTCTTCTCTGTGAGCTTCTGGCATTCGGTACTGCTTTCTATGTATGGGTCCTGTGTTGGCCATTAGGTAATTTAAAGGTTTTTGTTGGAGTGTAAGTCAGTTTGTCTCCTGGCAAATGAAAAATGTATTCGTAACAGATCTGAGTCACGGATTCCCTTTCCTCTGGATTGAGATCTTCTCCCAACAACAGTGATTGTTTCATTAATTTTAGCCGCTGTTGCCTTTTATTACACTTCTCTTCACTATCCGCTAGTGGTAATACTGAATACCGGTTCAGTTTTTCTAACTTTGGTTTGAAATCTTTTACCTCCACGGCCTCGGTCCTAGTGTTTATGATTCCTACAAAGGCTTGTCCATTCTTAGGTCTGATTTGTGTATTTCCGCAATACACTCCGGGACATATTTCTTCGGCCATATATAGCATTTCAGTCTCACTCTCAACTGGGATTCTCACCAGTTGCTCCGTTCTGGGTTTCAATCGTATTATTAGTCCATTCGTGCTCTCGGGTTCAAGAACATGTGCATAAGCTTTCGCCCTAGGATTATTGAGCTGGACTTCCTTGCGAGGATGCCCTAATTCGTTTTCCCGTTCAACAGCTACCCTAACCTGCTCTTCACCCCACATCCCTGTAGGCCATGTTTTGAACTCATGCTTTACCAGGCGATGATCTAGTTGACCAGCCTCCGTATGAAGGGTTGCGGTCAAGGTATTTTTCCGTCTGTGTTCATGTTTCAGCGCCTTTGCATCCCGGGTGGCCTTCACTTCGTTTTTCTGCTGGGAGTGGGCAATGCCTTCCGTCATCTTTTCCACTCTTTCATTTCTCTTGTTTATCTGTGTTAGATACCAGACTATGCTGTCTGAGGCTTTACCAATAATGTTTTTTAGCCATGTAATTCTTTCTTTAATACGCTTTTTCACTGTTTCTGTTGAGATTTCTCGAGGATTTTCGTTACTAAATTGACTAACGCTTCTTTGACAAGCTTTGGCCAATGTCACTACGTTAATACTTTCCTTTCCTGTTACATTCGCAAAAAAGAGGCTTCTCCTTCTTGTTCCTTTTTGCATTCCGTATTGACAGATTTTGTTTAATGCAATCGATGATATGTAGCTCTATCCTTACGAAATTCTATATCCAGTATTACGTCAGCTGGTATTGAGTCTGTGCCATAAATTACATTGAACTCGCAAGCATGCTCTTCAGTATCTATACGTAACTTGGATTGACAAACCCCTACGGACTTTCCTTGAGCCCCAAATAAACCTCCAATAGTAATAGTTCGTTGAGGCTGAATAAATGTGTTTTTTCTTATCTTATTAAATTTTATTAAATTACATGTGGACCCGGTATCAACCAAAAGATTTAACTTACCTGTTAACCCTATGTCTGCTTCAACTGTGATGCTACAATTATTCAATATGCTTAAGTCTACTGAAACATCATCCCCCTCGGCGATATGTCTCTGGAGTTTTTTAATGGAAGGCAGCTGTGGACGAATTCCCCAGCTGCCGCTCCCCGTTTCCCTCCAGTTGGCCAGCGCGTTCTGCTAGGTACTTTCTGAGGCACATGTCCTACAGAGCTGACAATAGAGCACCCCCGATACGGGTTGAATACATTCAATTGGACTACCTACCGCGGTATTTGCGAAACGTACCTGCTGCTTCCTACAGCCCGCTATCTCATGACTATAGCCGTTGCATTTGGTGCAGTAAGGAGGCTGTGTCCTACATTCTTTCGCAATGTGACCCCGCTGGCCACATTTGAAGCAATGAATGGTTCTCGGTGGGGTTACCCAGGCTGCCGGCCCTTGGTATTTATTTTAAGGGTGATACTGGCCTAGCAGTGGAATAAATCGGACTTTGCGGTCGCTGAACTCGATTGGGGCCGGCCTCATCTGCTCTCCATCTGTTTTGCGTACCTAATGAGTTAAACCTCCAACCTGCCTGTACCACTTCTGGGTCTCTTACTTGGAGCCTTTGTGCATCTTTTTCATGGTAAGTAGCTTCCTCTTGTACTCCTAGCGATTCGAATTTCCGTCCAGTACTCATCTTATTACACTCTTGAATTGGCTTTCTCTGTGATGATCGATCGAATCTATTTTCTTTATCAGCCCTTTTTTCTCTTTTTGGGTTTCTTTCAATAGGTCTAAAGCTTCGCCCTTTGTACTGTTTTTAGCGCTCTCATTCAGTTTCTTTAACAATTCCTTCTCTTCCTCTCTTGTCCACCGTTTCTGTAATTTTACCGTTATATGTTCCCCGATATATTCCCAGTCCTGCTCGTAGTTCCGCAATATTGCTTGGCATTCCTTCAGCTCCTGTGCTTTTATCTCTAACTCCCTTTCCTGGGCCTGCAAGCGTGACAATTTTATGTTGACATTTAGGACTGAGAGACTATTACACCTCATATATATATATAACACCGACCAAAACTAATTATTTCAAAACCCGGAATGCGAAACATTTGAATTTTCGAAGGTGTTTCCGCGAAGATCTTTCCTATTATTCGATATTTGCGAGCACTCTTCCACGTTTAACGACTCTTAGCGCTCGAATACCTGCGATTACAACCAGCGCCACCACGGAAACGTGACGTTGAGAAACTTTTCATACGAATCACGACTTAAAATTATCAGTTCCCTACTCTATGGAAATTAATTATTTTTCACACAATTTTCTTCTTACTAGGCACTTTACACATTTATCCTAAACCAATTTATTCAATTTGAATTTCTATTTTAATTTTTTCCCTGTAATTTTGCTTGTACGTGTAAAACTTGTTGGAGTAGCTAAAGATAGCTTTGCTGCTGGTATGTGTGTGTTGGAGTAGCTAAACAGCTTTGCTCCTAATGTATATGTTTTGGAGGAGCTAAATTAGCTTTGCTCCCAGTGTGTGTATTTGGAGTAGCTAAATTAGCTTTGCTCTCAGTGTGTGTATTTGTGTGGAGTAGCTGATAAAGCTCCTCCTCAAATGACGTAAATGTGTTTACCAACTTACCAGTTGCACAAACAAAAAATAAAAATTTCAAAACACAAAACTTAATATAACACTTCTTAACTTAATCCTGGAAAGCAATAAAATTCATTAAGAATTAATTTAAAAAAAAAATTTTTTTCTTTTCCCTTTACAATTCTTCAGGGTTAAAGTAAATAAAATTAAACAAACTTAATTTATTATAAATTTTTTTTTTATACTAACACTATTTGAATTAATGCGCTTAAATGTACTAAAATTGTCCAACAATTTATTTATTATTAAAAAAATTTTTTTTAAGGACAAACACAAAAATACCCGTTATATATATATATAAATAATTCTACTCTTTTACTATGACACAAAAAAAAAGTAGAAAAACAAACCATAGCAAGAAATTCTCACGTTTATTACCTTGGTTTTGCCATTATACTTCACTTAAGCCTAAGCACACAAAAACAAATCCGATAAAGCGAAATTTATCAATAACGAAGATGAGAAAAAACAAACAGATAAAAAATTTATCTCATTTTACACCTCCAAATAAAACGAAAACGACAAAACATAAAGAAAATCACATCAATTTCACTCACTTTTACCTCTTTTCCGGCTGCGCCAATTTGTCGTGTCCCCAAATAAAAACTCGCGTAATTCACATATAAAATTTTATTTAATTAAACTACTTCGAACACAATTTGAACTTCTTACCGATACTTCTAGCTCCCAACTCATAATCGCCAAAAACACAACTGAGCAACCTGATCCACTCGCAAAGTCGGGTCACCTCTTAGAATCTTTACAGGCGGAAGCGACTTTGACCTAGTGACAAATGCAATACCTTGCAATTAATCGCAAAGCATTACATCAGCCACTGCAGTCGGTTGGAGACCCCAATACTGTTAGTAAGCAAACAGTAAGCCCAGCTGAGCATTTTGTTATGGAATTAAGTTGCGCGTGATGTACTTTCGACGTTAAGTCCACACTGCCAGCATGAGCTGATAGATCACCCGATAACAGCGTTGTATACAGGGCGGCACGCTAGTCCACCTCGACTATTGGCGGAGAGTGTGGGGGTGGTTCCACAAAACAACCTGCCGCTGCTACCAACCATATACAAAAAGAAAGATCGTGCCTTCAATAAACGAACAGCTAGCACACACTCGGTCCTGAAGGGACCCTTACGTCACTTACCTGTATCTAGGTGGAAGGTGTAGGTGTTCTACTTTCCTTTGCCAGCCCCATCCTCCCGTTTTACTTTGGGTGGCACTATTTTCCCAAGTCCCTTTGTTGACCTGTAAAAGAGAAGCAGAAAGACTAGGCACGCCTAGACGACCTTCATCTTACGCGAGAGAGGGCTCCGGGATGTGAAGGAACAAGTAAAACTCTACTTCCGATTCATGTTATTGACTTCAGTTATACATACATTTTATCTCTTTTTAATCTTGACAGGTTCCGTAGAAAGTGGACAATCTTAACCTATTATACAATGTCGGTTGGTCTTATAGCTGATAATACTGTCATGGCTAGGTCGCATCTAATAAGCGAGGTTAAGGAAATCTCGTCGATACTCATTTGACAAAAAAAAACTCTGAATTAATTCTAGTATGTACTTACTGATATACTAAAAGCATCTCTACTTGCTACGGACACAGTAAGCCTAAGGGGAATACTACTCCAAAAATGTATTATTTCTTTATATTTTAGATAACACTCGCGAAAATACCATCATATGTACCTGTGGAATAGATAAAAACATGACAGAGAAGTATTTCTTATGTACGTCGTTGGATTAATTTAAATGTGTCTGATTCGATGACACAAGCAATACTCTTCGCGCATATTCCTACGTTATATTATGCTTCACTGTAGGTACTTAAGTTTTAATTTTTCTTTGTTTCTAAATTTACTTGAAAATAAAATCTTCTCTAAAAATTCGTGTATATTCTTCTTTTTCTTAGTACTCAGACTTATTTGTTTTTATTTATTATATATTATTATTATTAGAAGAAATTTTCAGCAGAGGTTGCTTTTATTATTATCTTATGGTTTCTAATTTCTCGCAAAATTTTGCATGTATATTCCAATTAAATTAAGTATGCAAGCAAAAAAAAACGATTTTCTCATTGAAATATATACGCAACAGTAACGTTAAAAATCAAAATTATTTAAGCTCAATCCAATCAATTTGGAAGAATCTTGATGAATAGACAAATATACCGTGTGCTTTAAACATTAGAACTCATTTACTCACCCGTTATCCTTTCCTCCAGAAGGCCCTTCGAGAGCTGGATGCGGGATCTCTGAAAATAGGTGTTAAAAGTATCCCCTTTAGACTACTTTACAAATATATGATATAATCTGGGTGAATTGTCTCCACCTAGGGAGGATATATGCTGGATAGTAAACTTCGTTTCCTCAGCTGAGCCTATTGATGCTCTACAATTGCAAAGCCTAACCTACTAGTGAGATAACACACCTATCCTACCTAATGAAGTATTTATTCGCTAACAGACTTAAAAAAATTTATGGGTCTGCTTTTGGTTTCCAATCTTGAAGCTAATGTCAATTTCACACTTTACAGAAATCATACAGTTATGAAGTCTGTAAGTAGGTATGCGTACTTAAAACCTGTAGCTCATTACAATAACCTTACTTTTAAAAATTCTATGCACATCAAAGGCAAAATGTTTCTTTCATACAAAAATTCCTATCAATCAATAGATAAATGCGATCTAATGAACACCGTCGTAATTAGACAGAAATATGACAATTCATAATTATAACAAAAATATTTGATCAATTCAGAGCACGTAAGAGTGACTTTTTACTCTATTATTCAACTTAAAAAAGATAAAAAAAAACGTATCCTCATTTACTTTAACAATTACGTCTTGAGTTATGTACTTCCCTTTTCTTTTATAACTAGCATGAGCTACGCATAGTATGACATAGTGGTTTGGTAGTTCGTAAGCGCATTTCATCACTTATTCCTTTTTTTTTTTTGGAACTTAATCCCTAGAACTATTTACTTTCTTTTATGAATAAACTTACACTTAGTAACTATTTTGTGAGTATATGCTCCTGTATTGAATGTTCTACGTATTTATCTCTAAGTTTTGGTAAGCTGCTTATGTATATAGAAGAAATTTTATAAAATAATCGCCCCAGAGGCATCTATTCAGGAGCTTTTTAAACAGGCACTTTCTACATCAAAGTCCAATTCTATCAGCTTAGTTTCTTCAGTGCCATTTCGTGATCCTACAGCACAAATAAGTTTTGTATCAATAGCTCTCACTCTCCAAACAACTCCACCAGAGCCTCCTGACTCTTTAGTTACTAAAGTGCGTATAAAGTCACCCGTTTTAGTGTCCCGCAGCTTCACAGTACCGTCATCTGAGCTTGTAATCACCGAACGTGAATTGAATTGCAAACAGGTAACAGCTGACTGGTGCTTATTTGGCCCCGGCAAAGTCCGTAGACCTGTCCAGTGGAAATCTCACAAACCTTAAACTATGTTACCTTGCTCAATACTCAGACGCTCTGAAAATGTCTGTTTCACTATAACTTGGAGGAACTTTCCGCTGCTCTATACTTCGGTTTTTTTGATGATAGCCTGGCTCACATGGGCCTCGTTATGAAATCTTTCTACCACGTCTTGATGTGCACTTTGTCTTTCCTTAATTTTTCCAATTTTGGTCTCGATGATCACAAAAATTTCAGATTCTATTTCTTCTCTGACTTTCCGAGAGTAACTTTTTATTCTTACACGTAGACAGATACTCTTCTTCTTTATCTTTTCTTCACCGACATGTCACACGAGCTTGAGGAAGCATTATTCTCGGTCGGGTGCGTTCAGTCTGCGTTTTACTTTAAGGCCAGCGTACATGCATCAGCATTTTACATGTAGCATATTGCTATATGCAATAGCTACGACCATAACAATACAGAGTGGTCTACACCACCCGTGGCTCAGACGACGCTGAAAAATGGTCGACTGAGCTAGCCGGTCTTAAACATAGGCCTCATCACTGCGGGCGCTCAATGTGTGTCTCGACCCACGACCCAATGTGCATTCCTCATCACTCGGGTTTTACTTGTCCGATGACGCATCGAAGACACATCCTTGAAGTCTCCAAGGCGTCGTCGCAGTAGTGACATGCTGACAGCCTTCTACAGGAATGAATTCCAACAGGTATGTCACCCACCATTGACGGGGCAATAGGAGGGCTTCGCGATATCCTATAGCTTACCAGTGAAGCTGGCTGGATGCCTTCTTAGGGCTACCAGGAATAAACGTGACAATAGATAGACGACGTTCCAGAATGATTATAACTGCCTGATGTCTTTGGCGTGATAGACTCCTAACAGTTTCCCCTGCAGATCTTCAAGCTCATAATAAGCGTTTCCCTGCTTGGCTCTGATCCGACACTTGACAATTTTTCGCCCCAGTTTAGCACTCGTCTGCTGTTGGAAGTTGCTTTGGGCAAAATTCCTTCTAACTACCTCTTGACCAACTTTGAAATCAACAGGCTTCGCCCTGAGATTATAGGCTCGTGAACCCTGTTCGAACGCATGGTGTAAATTTTCCTGCACTCTCGCACGGATCAATCTCAGTTTGTCCTCAGCATCTACTCTCAACGGCTCATTAAGAGTTTCAAGGCTCCTCAAGATGGAATAGGAGCTGCCATGTTCAATTATTTGTTGACCGAAAAGTGTTCGATAAGGAGAGAAACCAGTAGCTTGGTGAAAGAGCTCCTGAGGGAACTAGCTACTTGGCTTAGTTTCTCATCCCATTTCGTATGTTCCTTCCGGATATAAGCCCTAATCCCTGACAATAGAGACCGGTTTACTCGCTCTGAGGCGTTTGCTTGTGGCGAGTAAACTGCCGTTCGCAAGTGCTTCACCCCATACTTATCCAGTAATCTGGTGAACTGAGTCGAGCAAAACTGGACTCCATTGTCAGAGACTATCGTTTCCGGGACTCCGAACACGTGGAACACTTCCGTCTCAATGAATTGGCACACATTGAGTGTAGATGCTTTTCTCATAGGTTTGAGAATTGGAAATTTTGAAAAGTGGTCAAGAACTATCAGAATGCAGACGTTTCCTTTCACAGACCGAGGATATGGACCTAGAAAATCGATATACAGCTTTTGCCATGGTCGTTCTGTCACCGACTGGACTTTCATAGGTGGTCTCAGAATAGTATTGGGAGCCTTCGTTTCCTTACACACGTCACAGGCGCCTACGTAGTTTCTGACATCAACTGTCATTCGTGGCCAGTACAGATGTCTTCGCAAACGTTCCAGTGTTTTCCCTATACCTCCGTGTGAAGCTAGTGGCGGATCATGAGCCCTTGAAATGACGTCGGTGACAACCCCTCGTGGAATCCAAGCTTCTTCCTCCTGAATCGGATCGCCTGTTCTCGGAACAGTCCGAATGTAAACGAAGCCATCCCTGACACAAAGATCTGGTAGTTTGCCAGAAGTCGTTTTAACCTTATGCCTCAGTTCCTCATATTCCAACGAGTTGAAATATGGCGAACTAAGGTCAACTTCCGGGCCAGGATCTTCATTTGTGGTCAGGCTGTAACAATGAATGCGTGACAGCGCATCAGGGACGGCGTTCAGGCTTCCTTTTCGGTGCTCAATAGTGAAGTCGAAGCCCTGAAGCTTCAAACTCCTCCGCGCAAGTCTACCGCTGAGGTCCTTTTGAGACATCAGCCACTTCAAGCTCGCATGATCCGTCACTATCTTAAACGGCATGAGTTCTATGAAGGGACGGAACTTCTGTACGCTCAAAATTGCAGCTAAGCATTCTTGCTCTGTGACGGTGTAATTTCTTTGTGCTGAGACATAGGCTATTGGCTTCTCGTGGCCATCGTCATCTAGTTGAAGCAGCACTGCTCCAATACCTTGCTGGCTCGCATCGCCGAACAGTTTTAGGTGACGGATAGTCAACTATTTTGTCAGGGTCAGTTCTCATACCTCCTTTTCCGACAATGAAACCCAAGTATTTGGTCTCCTTGATGCAAAACTTGCTCTTCTCGACGTTGATAGTGTGGCCAGCCTTCCTCAAACAATCCGCTACACGGGCTAGCAGCGTAAGATGAGTGTCAAAGTCTGGTGACAGAATTAACAAATCGTCTAGATAGACGAGAACGTTCTCACGAAGATCGAAAGGAATGACTTTATCCATGAGGCGGCACATCGTTTGTGGAGCGTTGCATTTAACCCTGACTTAATGCTTAATTACAACAGCAGTGGATGCGACAGTTTTTTAATAAACAATTCACAATCGCCAAGCATTTAACTGTGCGAAGTAAAATGCTTAGATACTGCAAACTGCTTAATTAGTCGTACACCTGCTGCTAGCTAAAGTCATGATGTCACAACCACACCGAATTGAATATTGGGCCACGACACAGCTATGACTTACGTGCTAATTACGCAGAATTTAACGATGGTGATCTTGTTTGGCTGTACAACCCGAAACGACGTAATGACGTAGTATACAGGTTCAACGTGGTACAAGAGGCAAATGAAAAATCGTTCATCTGTATCGCTTGTTTCAATACTATGAGCATCAAGACCGTGGACCACCTGTTGTTCGGGACGAACAATTTTAAGAATGGGGCTGTGTTACGTGCAACAAAAAGAGACAAGTGACATCTACTGAAAATCAAGAGAAAACAACTTAAGGTTCGGAAAATCGATTATTCTTGAATGGAATCTTTGGGATGGTTCTAGAATGGAATCTTCAAGAAGGCTCTGGAGACTTTGGAGAGTATAAATATAGCAGTAGCCACCACCAGAGCATGAGTCTTGTCTTAGATAGTGCAGTGTTTACAAGTGAAAGTAATAAGCAGGCGAGAGGATTCTAATTGGATTGCGATAATTGGAAATGCAGTCCTAGCGATAATTAAAGTTGAGTTACTTAAGTAATTGTTTGTGAGTTTTATAAGAGTAGAGTGAAAGTAAAGAACTTGTGAATTAAAATTTGAACTATTGCGTTTTAAATAACGAACCAAGAGCCGCGTTCGCAACAGTATTTGCATTTTATTAAATATAAGAATTGGCATATCGATTTATGGACTTACCATGTCCGGTCCTCTTAAGGGAGCACCTGCAAGTGGAAATAAATAGCTAGTATTCGAGATATGTGCTAAAATTCACTTAGAGAGAAAAAGTATAATGATTTAAAGACTTACCGAGTGTTGTCCTGATGCATCTGAAATGGTATAACAGGTTTTTGTTCGCGATATGTGCTAAAATTCATTTAAATTACTATAAGGCTATTCATAACAAGAATAATTATAAAAGTTTAAATACTTACCGATGGGTGTCCTTATACGGGAGCATCTGACCTTACATAAGAAGTATTATTTTTCGAGATGTGTCAACGTATCGGTTATATTATTATTAAGTTATTCGTCCACTGAAGTTCTACGTTAATATACAGACTTACCGAGTGTTGTCCGTTAAAAAGAGCCCCTAAAGGGAAGCTCAGCATATTTTAAGAATATTACCTGAAGGAGTTCAAGGCTTACCTAATGCAGTAGATATATAAAGTGGCCCTAATTGAGTGTTGTTAAATTTTTTTGCAATAATGTTAACCAGAGTAGAGTAAAACCCGTTGGAAATATAAGCAGTATTGTATAGTTTATTTGCATTATCCGCCTTAGTAGGCCAAGAACTCAGAGAGCTTGTAATTGGAGTAATCGAGCCACAGGGATGCTTCCCTCTTCAAAGGAGTAACGCTCTTGGAGTCGTCTTATTTGGATCGCGGTTAAATTTTAATATACTGTTTGACGCCAGAAAAAGAAAGACAAATGGAGATACGGAAACAAAGGAACTGAAACAAAATTTCTTTCTCAAATACTCAACAATAAAGGAGGAAGCCCCCTTTGGATCGGACTCGATGCAGTCAGGTTTCGTCAGGTGTCTCAACGATCTAATCTATAGAGCTGCGGGGGTGATTATAAGAAAAAAAAACATAAGACATGTTTGTGCTCAATTAACCCCCACACTCTCCGCCAATATCTGAGGCAAGCTAGCGTGCCGTCCTGCAGTTTCAACGTTGTCATCGAGTGATCTGTCAGCTCACGCTGGCAGTCTGGACTTTACGTCCGAAACCTTTCACTCTTAAGTATGTCCATAACAGAGGCTCCAGAATATAAACCTGGCCCAAGGAGAATCACCATAGAAGAATACAAGAAGAGACAACAGAAACAAAAAAGAAATAACAGTTCCAAAGATACATCAAAATCTAGGAGGTCAACGGAAAAAACTAAGCAACGAAGTCGTAAAGTATAAAGAACTGATAACAATCGCGGTGACTAAATCGGAAAAAGGAAAAATACAGTAAGCTGCTCAGATAAGCAAAAAAGCAGCTGAACAAAAATAAAAGAAAACAATATAATAGGAGCAATTAAGATTATTTAAAGATACGTACAGCTAGGTTTAAATGTGTAATTATAATTTTAGAAATGTCGATTTAATACTGGTTGGTTACTTGAAATCAAATTTAATTTTCACTCTGTTTCTATGGGTAATAAATAATTCAAAAAAACACTCATAAATTTATTTCTTCTATTTTCTTTTATTTTGAATCATTCAAACTGTCCCAAACATGGATAGTAAAAATAAGGAAGGTTTAATAAATACACTATAGAGAAGCGGAACCAACTCTCAAAGGAAAAGAAGAAAGCACCCTACAGTAGCTAGTGCAGAAACAATACAAAAAATAAAAGTTTCTTACACAAACACAAGCACAATTAACGAAATAATACACGCACAGAAACTTAAAAAAATGGCATTCGATATAAAAACCGCAACAGTACTGCTGCAACCTTTGATGGCAAACAAGACAAAACAAAATACGCAATATCAGAGCAAATAAACACAATAGCTCAGATTAAAGAAAAACTTGGGAGAAATTCTCAACAAAACTGTCTTCAGATTCCATCATGGCATAGTTACGATCATGCTAACAGGGCAATCGCAAAGTAACAGACTTCTCAAGTCAAATAGAAAACTTGTCAGAACAGCTAACCAAGTCATTTATAAGTAAAAAAATCGCAGCTGGAGAAACAGCTGAAAAACTGGCTGAAAAATTCGCCATCCAAACTTTTAATAATAACGTGTTAAACGCGGAAACAGCAATAACCCTAAAGGCAGGAAATTTCGCAACACTATCAGAAGTGGCCACAAAGGCAATAGTTGTAGGTAAGATAAAACATACAGACACACGCGGAAATAACTACGACAGAAACAGAAATTTGAAGCCCTTTCAGCATACCAATCAGTACAGACCAGCAAACAATGCGACATACCAGGCCCGAAACCAGACTGGTTACGGAGGCAAAAGATATTATAACAGTAATACGCAAAATAACAACCTCAACAACCGAAACAGATATGTAAACCATTACGAATTCGGGAGAATTTCAAACCCCCCAACCAGATGCAGAAACAAACCGGTTGGGGAATGCGGAAATCATAAACCCAGAACATACTGCCTAAACTTGTCATTAACCAACTTCACCAAAGCATACGTCGGCATGTGCAGAACAGTGTGCACTTTCATTGTAGACACCGGCGCAGACATCTCTATATTTAAAAGAAGGAAAATCGATCCAGACTAACCTTATTACCCCAATAACACATACATAATACAGGGTGTTACAAACACAACGGGACAGTCAGTGGGAGCCACATATGCTCAATTATAATTTAATCACCAACTTACCGTCGAGCATTTATTTCAAATAGTTGAGGACGACTTCACTATCGGAGCAGATGCAATTCTAGGATTAGATTTCTAAGCTAAGCTTAAAGATACCATCGACTACGATACATGGACACTTAAACTAAGCACGGCTGACAATTCAGTAGAAATTCCTATATTAAGTGGTCCTTCCTCCAACTCCATAGTTGTCCCTCCTCGATGTGAAACTATAAGAAAAATTCCGGAAAGTACCTATAACAGAAAAATCCGACGACATTGATATAACAGGACAAGAGATTCAACCAGGTATATTCATCGCAGACAAAAAAAGGTCGTTGCTAAATTAGATTTTAGCACCATTCCAGGGTACGCTAGGCCCCAATTCGAAAATTTATGTCAAAAATTCTAAGACATATTCGTCCTAGAAGATTAGCCATTATCAACCAATAACTTCTTTGAACAACACATAGAACTTGTAGATAATATAGGGTTATATAACAAAAACAACCGGGTCCCAGAATCATGCAAATCCGAAATACAACGACAAGTTGACAAAATCTTAACAGACGCTATAATTCAAAATTCAGTATCCCTATACAACTCCCCTATACTACTAGTGCCCAAGAAATCTAGCACTCAAGATAAAAAGTGGAGACTAGTAGTCGATTTTAGAAACCTTAAAAAAAGTCCTGTCTGATAAATTTCCCTTACTTCGTATAGAAGATATACTCGACCAACATTGGCGTAGCCAGCGTTTTGTTGTGGGGTGGGCAGTAGGGGGCAGACTGACACAATATTGAAGAAGAATATTCTTCAAGCAAGTATTGTTTTTCAAAAATGTGTATAACTTTCTAAAACGTTAATCAGTGTTAAACCCAAGTTTCCTTACATGAAGCAAACTATTTCATTGATTACCGTTGTTTTTTTCAACCAATGTATGTTTAAATTAAACAACAATAAGAATGTTTCCTAAAAACAAGAATAAAATAAGAATAATTTACTAACATATAATTATAAGGTTTTCTAAAAAAAAGTTATTTCAAATTCATGGTTCTAATAAATTGTGAATATATCCCAATAATAGCCCTGAAATTAGAAAATTTGAAAATTTTCGCATATATTTCTAATACTGTTCGTCGGACAGTAAAAATTATTGTAGCCAGTTTCATAGGATTTCATAGTCTGAAGAACTTTTCAGTACAATAAATACATCTCGGACTGATCGTCTTCACAGTCCCTGTACATAAAAATCCTAAATTTTTATATGGCAACATCAAGAAGGGGTTGCAGGATTTATCCTATTTTTGAAATTATACTCATCATTTTTATGAAAATGCCGTGTACAAAATTTCAGCTCTCTACGTCGACTCGTTCTCAAGCGGTGTCTAAATATATACTGGAAAACCAAAGTTTCCGAACTTAAATTTCCTTTTTTCTCGAAAAGCTCGTGTGCAAAATTTCAGCTTTCTAAGTAAATCCGTTCTGGAGCAATCGTGAGGACGAACAGACATGCAAAAATTAAAATAACTTTTAATATTTATGCTTGGGTGTCCAATCCATTTAGCTATACCTTCATTATTTCTATGTGTTACAAATGGAATGACAAACTCAGTTTACCCAATAGATTTCATTTAGGGTATAATATTCAGTAAACAGTCCAGAATAAAGCGATGCGAAGTACACTGTTGTGTGCAAGATATTCGTCTGTTAAGTGGTTGTTAGGAACGCTTAAGTGGATGAAGATACAGCAACGAATTGATTTAAATGTACTTTTATTCATTTTTAAAATAAAGAAGAAATATTACTAGAGATAAATATTTACATATCCATTTTCTTTATATAAATGACGTACAAAAAAAACTTTAAACAGATTTAAATTATTCTTGCAAAATCTATCGCTGTTCAAACATATTCAACAATTCTTCAATAAGTTAATAGTGCTAACTTCAAAGTTCAATTTCTTAAATTCATACAAAATTCGCAAATAATTAATATTCCCAGTGAGATAGACGAAATTTGAGCAGATCTGTATTAAATCATTAAACGCCATATCTATCGAAATATTTATTCGATTCGATTAATGAAACATATCCATTGCCAGTTAAGACCCCATTAAAACTAGTGGGGCATCTTTCCAGGTTGAAGATCTGCTGAATCAGCTCTTTATCTTCAGATTTGCAAGGAATGGTATTATTTTCTTGATATTCGGTATTCTAGGGCTATTATTCTTGGATCTCCCAAATGAAAATACATGCACGTAGCACTCTGTCGGTTCAATTTATTTTCCATTTCTAAATTTTCAAGCATAACTGCATTAAAATATAATTCGGCACTGAAATCTTCTTGCACTTCAGCAGAGCTTGCTACTCGTCCCCAACTCCAATAGGGTAAACAGGGCCTCCAATTTTTGCTAACAGCATACCTAAAAAGAATAATTATAATATCTAAAACTCTCATAAGACATATAAGTTTAAGTAGGGTAAAATCACCAATTGTTGGACAATGTTAAAATGTTCTATAGATAAAGGGGCCACGCTGATTATCCTCAGCTAATCTTAAAATGTGTGCATACAATGGATTGACTTCTTTTTTCTTGTGGGATTGAATGGCTTATAAAGATATTCCGTTACATTAAAAATACACTTTTGTATAATTCTACGTTATTTTTCTACGTACAAATTTGCGGAAAAATTTAAAGGTTTTGCAAATTATAGTTACTGTACTATAGAAATAGAATGATTTATATTTAGAAAAAAAAAGGATCGCATAAAATTCATACATATATATCCATCCATTAATGAACTTAATACCATTTTATGGGCCAACCGATGATACAAAGATTAACAAGTTATGGCCGAATTAGCTGTCAATTGGTTGCTTGCCTGCTTTGGCAACAATTGCCACAAATTTGTTCGTCTCAATTTCAATCTAAAAATTTCTATTTGGAAATTTCTTTGCTTTCTCACTAGCACATAATTAATTACTTTTCCCGAAGTGAATTAAACGAAGAAACTAATGGTTAGATAAATATTATAATATATTCAAAACGTATATCAGTCAATAAAATACGAAAAACTCAAAACAAATTCGCTGGAAATGACCTCATGACACCTCATGACGTAGCAACACAAAAAATTCCTTTCGGATCGGCCATAGCTTGTTATCACTGTGTCATGGGCCAACCTACACATATTAATCACGATCATTCTGCTACACTTGTGCCCAGATGCATGTCATCAGAAAAATTTTGATCAACTTACAGTTATTGATATAAATAATAATTGTATCACAAATTCGTAGCACATAATGAGAATTGAATTATTATATTGTTGCGAGCGTGGCTTTTGGTTCGTTATTTAAAACACAATATTAAATATTTAATATACAAGTTCTTTATTTCACTCTAATCTTATACAATTCACAAACTTTCAATTAATCAACTACACTTTAATTATCGCTTAATACTGTACTTTCAATTATCGCAATCTAATTACAACACTTTCGCACGTTTATTACTTTCGCTTGTTAACACTGCAACGTCTAAGACAAGACTCTTCCTCTGGCAATGATATCTGTTATATTTATACCCTAGAAACTCTCCAGATTATTCTAGAGTGTTCTATTCCAGAACCTTCTTAACCTTTCTATTCATTCTATTCCTGAACCTTCCCGAACATTCCGTCATCGATTCTCTGAACCTGAAGTTGTTTACTATCCATTGCCTGTAGATGTCGCCAGTTGTCTATTTCTATTGCACGTTACACTGCCCCCTTCTTAAAATTGTTCGTCCCGAACAACAGGTGGTCCACGGTCTTGATGCTTGTAATATTGACACAAGCGATCCAGATGAACGATTTTTCGTTTGCCTCTTGTACCACGCTGAATCCTGTATACTACGTGATTTATTCTAGTTACTACTGAATACGATCCCTCCCAGTGTTGTTGTGAATTTGGAGAACGTCCCTTACGTCGGTTCTCGGGTTGTACAGCCAAACAAGATCACCTTCATTGAATCCTGCTGAATTCGCACGTAAGTCATAGCGGGTCCTCATCCGATTGGCATTTACTGCTAATTTTGTCCTCGTGGCCTCGTGTACATCAGCTAATTGTTGTTTGAGCTCCGATACGTAGTCTTCTGGTAACTTTTGTTCACTTCTGGGGGTACCAAATTTGAGGTCGCTAGGTAAACGCATCTCTCTTCCAAATATGACCTTAGCTGGGGTTTGTCCGGTAGTGTTATGAATGGCTGATCTATAAGCCATTAGGAATATAGGAATATGTCGATCCCAGTCGCGTTGATGATATTCAACTACTTTCTTTAGATGCTCGATCAATGTTCTGTTGAAGCGCTCTACCATGCCATCAGATTGTGGGTGTAGAGGAGTTGTTCTGGTTTTTCTTATTCCCAACATTTTACACATCTCCTGGAAAGTTCGCGATTCGAAGTTCCGTCCTTGGTCCGAATGAAGTTCGTGAGGCACTCCAAACCTAGTGACCCAATTCGTTATTATTTGTTCCGCAACTGTGGTTGCCTCTTGATTAGGGATTGCATAAGCTTCAGGCCATTTACTGAAATAGTCAATGGCAACTAATATATAACGGTTACCGCCATTTCGTTTCTGGAAAAGGTCCAGCGATGTCTACAGCTATCCTTTCAAAAGGGGCTCCGACATTATACTTATGCATTTCTCCTCTGTTTCTGTGTTGCGGCCCTTTGCAAGCAGCACAGACAGTGCATCTACGGCACCACTCCTCCACATCTTCTCGCATATGTAGCCAATAAGACCTTTCCAGGATTTTGGAAATTGTTTTGTTCACTCCCAAATGTCCTCCAGAGGTTCCACCGTGCATTTCTTCTAGAACATCTTTGACGTTTCATGCTGGCACGACTATCTGCATTCGGAATGATTCGCCGTTAGGTGCTTCCCATTTCCGTTTTAAAATACCGCATTCAACATGAAGAGAATTCCATTGAGCCCAGTAGCTTTTCAGATTTTCACTCATCCCTGAAATATCCTTCCATTCTGGTTTTTCTATATCTGCTTTCCAAGCAAGAATAGGCGATATGTCCGGATCTTCTCGTTGCGCTGTTCGCAAGTTCTCGATGTCCCAACCTGTTGATGGTTCCACAGTTACCAACTGTATAGTTGCTGTTCTTTCTTTTTCTTCCACCCGGCCGCAATGCTTGCATTCAAGTTTGCATGGACGTTGTACAAAGGCTTCTGCATTTCCATGGATAAGTCCTTTCCTATGTTGCATCTCTAAGCCATAAGGTTGGAGTCTAGTCGCCCCAAGAATAGCTTGCTCTCTAGTTCGCCAACTTGGACATTCTTCTCTTTCTTTCTTTTCTGTTGATTCTCTTCGACGGCGCTTCCTGCAGTCGCTTTGAAGGTGTCCCAATTTATTACAATCCCAGCATCGAAGAACACTACGTGAAGGGTTGCTCAGTGATAACTGCAATCTATTGCAAGTCTGCTACCCAGCTCGATATCTTTGCAATTCCACTCTCCTCTCTTCATCTAGGGATTCCACTCGTCGAGGTTTTCTGCAGTCCCTTTGTAGGTGTCCCGGTCTATTACAATTCCAGCATTGCAGAATACCACGTGAAGGAGTGCTCTGTGATGGCTGCATTTTATTACAAGTACATTCGTTCACCGAAATTTCTCTCATTCGTACTGCACTCCGTGAAGCTTGTCTGGCGGATTCATACACTAATGCATAGGCTAGTGCTTCTGCTGTTGATTTCTTCCCTGCTATCCTTAATGCATGTTGTAAGTTTTGATCTGCAATAGCGTTCACAAATGCCTCCGTCGCCACTTCATTGAGAAAATCCGCATTCACGCTGGAGTATGAAAGATGCGCTAATCTTTCCACATCAGCCTGCAATTGTTGTAGTGATTCGCCATGCTTTTGAATCCTGTTGCGCAACTGTAGGCGATATACTTGCTGCATGTGCTCATCTCCGTAACGTAATTCTATCGCCTGTACTAATGAAGTGTAATCACGTTGATTTGCAATCGGTACAGTTTGTAAGAGCTCTGACGCAGGACCTCGAAGTACTAACACCAGAGCTATAGCTTTGTCTTCATTATTCCATCCATTTACCTCTGAAGCTGCCTCAAATTGTCTCTTGAAGATATGCCACGAATTTTGTCCATCAAATATTGGAGGTTTCATTCTACCTGCACCGGATATTTCAGCTGCTACGTTTAGAGGCTGACGATGCTTTAATCTTTCCAGATCTGCTTTAACGTTGTCAAGCTGTTCCGTGACATTTTGTTGTACTCCCGATACTTGTTGTCGAACTTCCAACACTTCCTGCTGGATTTCTTCAATCTTCACATTTTGTTCGTCTAATGAACTTTTGAGAAAATTCTTCTGTTCCTCCATACAAGTTTCTAGACAATTCTGCAGAGAATTCTTTTGTTCCTCAAAAGCATTCTTTTGCTCGTCCAGACGGGTTTCCATAGATTTCTTTTGCTCATCTAAACGGGATTCCAGAGAATTCTTTTGCTCCTCGAGAGAATTCTTTTGTTCCTCAAAAGCATTCTTTTGCTCATCTAAACGGGATTCCAGAGAATTCTTTTGTTGCTCGAGAGAATTCTTTTGTTCATCAAAACGGGCTTCCATTTTGCTCATTAAAGTACTCAAAAGCTGTTCCATTTTCATCGTAGGCTCTTCTTCAGCTTCGGTTTCTTCCAAGTTCTCTTCAAAAACAAATGTTTCAGGATCCTTTCCTTCCTCTATCAAAGCTTGTCTAAGTCGCTCGACTAGCACTTTCTTTGCACCTGTCGTTTGTAATGACCGGCTCCCTAGCTCTACTTTCAAATCCGGTGTTCGAAGCTCCTCGACTTTGCGCCCCATTACTTTAGTAATTCACTTATAGTTGAATATAAATTATTTTCCAGAACTATCAAAATTTAACACAATTTCACAAAACTGATCACACTTTGAATTTTTAAGTCAATTGCCACCACTTTATTTCGCGAATTTATTTCATTTCTGACACCAGTTGTTGCGAGCGTGGCTTTTGGTTCGTTTTTTAAAACACAATATTAAATATTTAATATACAAGTTCTTTATTTCACTCTAATCTTATACAATTCACAAACTTTCAATTAATCAACTACACTTTAATTATCGCTTAATACTGTACTTTCAATTATCGCAATCTAATTACAACACTTTCGCACGTTTATTACTTTCGCTTGTTAACACTGCAACGTCTAAGACAAGACTCTTCCTCTGGCAAGTTCAAGTTCAAGTTATTTATTTTAGCGACTATTATTTACAATTCTTCCTTAAGTATATGTTCTTAACTATTAAAGTTTTAATGCTAAATATAAATGCTAGTACTTACGAGCTAGTATATAATTTGGCCCTGAGTTCCTACACTGATTGAATTGTAATTCCTTATCTATTGCCTATGTGATAATTATTATTTATTTTTCTTAACGTTTACGTACTTATTATTTAGCCCTGCGCTAAAGCTACCTGACTATATTTAGTATATGATTAATTCTAATATAAAAATAAAGTTACACCTGACTAGATCTAACTTATAACAGATTACAGACTAATTAAATTAGAGGCTAATTATCCTCTATGCCAGCTTTCTACCAGTCCCGTCTGGTAGAATGCGATACCGTCCGTGGTGCTCCTGAATAGGTTTTGTTGCTTTTGATGGGAAATTATGAATGGGGATAACTATTCATTTGCTGCATCTTGACTTCTGTTATCTGCTGCCATCTCTGCCACTATCGGGTTTTGGTGAAACTGGATTCTACTGAGTGTGTTCCTTGCCTGCTCGATGAGGAACTCGTCCAGGGGAGAGAATTTTCCTGCTTCCTTCGCCGCCTCGTACAGCTCCTTGTTGCTGAAATTTCTGAAACGATTTTTAAAAAACTTACCAGTACAAGCTCTTAAGATTTTCCTCTCGAGGGTTAGTATTCTAGCTAAAGTCGTTTTGTTAATGGTGAACCAAATAGGAAACGCGTATGAGATTATAGGTCTAATTAGTTGTTTCTATAGAAGGAGTTTCACTCTGATGGAGAGGCCGGACCTTCCTCGCATGAGTGGGCTTATGAAACCATAGGCAATGTTAGTTTTTTTGATCATGGCCTCAGCATGATCTTTGAATTTGAGGAGTTTATTGAATCTAACGCCAAGATACTTAATTGAGTCTTTTGGTTTGATGACGAAGCTATTGAGGGTTAGTGAAGCTTTTTTGCACATGCTTCCTATTCTGACTGTCCTAGAGTTGGATGCAGGCAGACGGAAGAGAATGAAATCAGTTTTCTCGTAATTTATCTTGAATCCCCACTTTGTGTAGTAGTTCACCAGGGCCATTAATTTTCTCTTGATATTAAGAATGGCGAAGTTCGGGATAGGCGCGGATGAGTATGTAATGGAGTCATCAGCGTATATGAGGGTGGTGGTTGCGGGGTCATTAGCCGGCTGATCTGCCGTGAAGATATTGAAGAGAAGAGGGCCGAGGACGGAGCCTTGTGGTACTCCTGCAAGGATATTATATAGAGTGGATGAAACGCTACTAACTTCAACGAAGAAATGTCGCTCAGTTAGGAAGTTATAGACAAATCTGCTGATATGTGGAGGGAAACGAAACTGGATCATCTTATATATGAGTCCTTTAATCCACATTTTGTCGAAGGCTTTGGCTATATCCAAACTGCTTGCCGCTGTGATATAGCCTTGGTTGAGACTTTTCGTCACGTCATTGTGTAGTTTGAGGAGTGCATGAGTGGTAGAGTGGCCTGGTTTGAATCCAAATTGGTGTTTGGGGATGATGTTCCTTGCCTCGCTGAAGGACAGAATGGCATCTTTCACAATGGTTTCGAGTTTTTTACCAATCACAGATAAGAGAGCGATTGGTCTGAAGTCGTTGATATTTGTGGCTTTGGACTTTTTTGGAACTGGGAAAATTTTTGCAGTCTTCCACTTGTGTGGGAAGTAACCATTGTTTAGGCAATTATTGAACACTGTTGCTAGTAGCACAAAGCCAGTGAAAGGGAGTTTCTTTAGAAGAAAACCTGAGATGTTGTCAGGTCCCGAGGACTTTTTATTGTTGCCAGATCTTATGAGATATTCAGTGAAGTGTGGTGTGACGAACAGGTCCGTTGTTGTGGTGGTTGGTTGGTGTGATGGGTTATCGTCTGAAAAGTAGACTAGGGGAGAGTATCCATCTTGATTTGAGGATTGTTGAGATCGAAGGAAATCATCAACTTCGGATTCGATAGATATCTTGAAAGCAGAGTCTATAAGATTCTCTGTGAATTGCTCCGAGTATCTTGAGGCAAAACAATTCGCAATCTCAGTCGGGCCTGATATTATACTATTCCCAGTAGAAATTTGGGTTGGAATTATTTGCTTACGGTTGGCTAACCTGTTAATTTCTTTGGAGGTGTCAGAATTAGGCTTTATTGCCTTCAGCTGCTTATTGAACTCGAAATTCAAGAAATTCGTTGTTTGTGTAGCAATTATCGTGGTCAAGCAGTTTATTTGGGAGAGAAGTGAGGAATACTGTGGGTTCGTAGTATTCAGGTGTCTATGGCGAATTCTATTTAGGGCTTTCCTCATTCTTTGTCTTAACTTGTATAAGTTTGTTAAGGAAGAGGGTAGATTTTTATATTTATAATTTTTGGGAACTATTTTTGTCCCGAAGCGTTCAGCAGCATCTATGATTATCGTGCTGAGCTTCTCAACGAGTTGGTCAATCTCTGAGTTAGAGAGGTTCCTATTTTTTAGGACTTCGACGATTAGAGATGTACTCCGAGAATTGCGCCCAGTTCGTATTGGCGAAGATAGGAAATTTCTTTCATCAATTGATAAGAAGTTAATTCCAGGGTTGAACTTAATCTTTAGTTTTACAGCCTGATGGTCTGATTCAGCTACTACGATCTCGCAGTGATAATTTGCTTGATTATGAAATTGATTTATAAGTGTAGACGACACTAAGAAAAAGTCAAGGAATGAACCCGATCTAGAGAAGGTTGGAGAGTTTTGTGAAATTACCACAAAGTTGCTGAGACTATTGTTAAGCCAGTTGTGAATATTTGTGCCATTTTGATTCACATTTGGATCATTCTAGAGTCCGTGACGGGCATTAAAGTCGCCGCAGATTACTGTGTGATCTGACTGTTATGCCAAGGAGTGCAATGTATCTAGATCGTGATTAATGTTCAGTGAGTTTGAATTCGTCTTGAAGTAAACATCTATGATAAGTATTGTTTCATTTCCCGATAGATGAATGCGAATTGCTGTTGCCTCGGAACAGGCCAGGTTTTGGATCTGAACTTGATCGATTTTGAAGAATGTTTTGCACAGAATAGCGGTTCCAACAGTATTCTCTGTTTTGTCGTTTTTTACGATGTTATAAGTGTCGAACTGGACCTTATATCGAGACGAAAGTCTGGTTTCACTCAGACAGAAAATATGAGGTTGTTCAGCCTTGAGGAGATTGAGGAGAGAAATGCGCCTACAGTGGGAGATAAGAGAATTCACGTTGAGGATCATTAGGTTCAGATTATTGATACTTACTTGAATATTTGGAATAAAAAGCCTAAATATGCAGCTTGCTTTTGCTGTTTGTCCTTAAGGGAATTATATTTTGGCATGAATTCTCTTATCTTTCCGAGGAGAGAGAACATATCCATACCGAATAAGTCTCGGCACTCTTTGGTTATGAAATTATTAGTATGCTTACCGCTATTATCTATAATTGGGTTGTTAGGTTTTTTGTTATTACTACCTACATTAAAGAGACTGGCTTAAGACTTACCCTCTTGAACGTAGTTGTTGACTGCTATCCGGGATTGTTGTTGTCTTCTGTCAGTCTCAGTCTTCCTGCTTTGGCGTGTAGAGAAAATCCTTTTATAAGCTAGGCAGCCCCTGTAGTTTGCAGTATGTCCTTCCTTCTGGCAATTAACGCAGAATGGTGGTGGTTTTTACATTGTATAATTCCGGTATTCCTTAATTTTTCCCAGGTAACCCTTTGGCCCATCAGATAGCGTACTGACGCTACGATTTCCGTGTCCGAACCAGGTTCAAGTTGAATGATGAAGCTATTGCAGGCTATGCCCCTCCTTCTTGTATGCGGGGTAGCCAATCTGCTTACTTTAGATACTTTGGCTTCTGGAACTAGGTGAATTAAATCCTCTTTGACGTCATCTGCCTCGTAGCTGTGGTGAACATTCTTCAAAACCAAGTTTAGATGTTTCTCTTCTGGCGGGGTGAAAGTAAAAGCGTTAGTTTTGCTACACTTTATTATATTAAAGAGTAGCTTTTGATCCTGTGTTATCTCCGGTTTCAATATAGTCTTGGCCCTGTTAACATTTAGGACCGTGTATTTCGGTTTTATCTGCAGTCTGCTACACGCTGTGGCGAGATCCTTTACATGAAGGTTGAAGCAAACTATTGGGGGAACTTTATTTGACTTCTTCCTTAGCCCCTGGCTGTTTTCAACAGCTCTGGTTGTCTTATTTACTTCGTGGGTATGCGTGGGGCTACTGCCATTGGCTAAATTCACTTCTGTTAATCCAGCGAATCGGTTATATTGGATTGGGTTAGGAATGGATTCGGAATCAGGCCTGGGTTTTTTCCCAGCTTTTCCGGTAACCGTCTGCCAATCTGTTTCGGACCTCCTCTTACTAGAGGCTGCACTAGCTATTGACTGCATGTCAATGTTGTCGTCGTCATTTACTGGAAGCCGTTCATTGTCATCATCCTGACTTGCGTGGCCATATAAAACGGCTAGTTCGGAGTAAACATCTTCCTTCACTTCCTTTTCTTCTACGTGGTATTTTCTACCTAGCCTGGCTACATTGTCTTGTAGCTTCTTGAAAAGTCGGCTTTTTGCCTTGACATAATCTTCACTCATTTTGGAGAGTTTTACTTAAACTACACTCACTAAAATAATCACTTCAAACTGAGTCCTTTCTCAAAAACAATCAGTCCTACCACTTCAGTCGTTAAAACAAACACTGATGCAATTATTGTGAGTCCTATCTCATTACACATTTCTGTCTATTCACGTGCGTGAATTAAACGGTCGGAAAAACCCGTCGGCAAATCCGAGGAAATTAACACGTTCGCGTCCCGAATTATCAAATTGCCGTCGGCAAAATATGCCTGAATAAAATTTCTACCTGAGGAAAATTTCTACCTGTATTTTATTTTTTACGCAACACGAGGACTTCACTGAAACACTGCTGATCACTGATCACTTCCTCTGGCGGTGACATCTGTTATATTTATACCCTAGAAACTCTCCAGATTATTCTAGAGTGTTCTATTCCAGAACCTTCTTGACTTTTCTATTCATTCTATTCCTGAACCTTCCCGAACATTCCGTCATCGATTCTCCGAACCTGAAGTTGTTTACTATCCATTGCCAGTAGATGTCACCAGTTGTCTATTTCTATTGCACGTAACAATATTATAATATCGGTTAAGTCTACAATCGAGTTCTGGCAAAATAAAATTTTACACGGTCTCCAAATACATATTTCACATTAAAATTGCTGGTAAAATTTTGTCATATCTAAGAGCCAGATTTTGCTTTATGAATTTCTGGTTGTGTTGGTAATCTATTTTTACATGGATTTACCCGCCATCCCTATTCTAATCAAATTGTCAATTTGCAAAAAGTAAACAAAGGTTTTGAGCGGAGCATCTGTGGTAAAAAACGTTCTTTTTCTGCTTTATTTTGAAACAATTCACATAATTAATTAATATGAATCTCTGCTTCTATTAACAAAAAAAAACATTTAGATAGTGAAGTTGCCTCAAACAGGATTTCCCTAGTTTATAATCCCATTTATATTTGCAAGCACTGACCGAACACTTCATTTCTGTTTTTTTAATTTATATGAAGATTTTAACAGGCACTAGTGGCACTATAAAACTTTGCACTTAATAAAGTTCAAAGATAAATAGTTTTGAAAAGAATTGATTCGGTACTTGTGTTAAATTTCGCAAAAGAATTTTAAGTTGACTAAATCTGCTCACAAAACAAAATCACATTGGACAATTCTGCACCCAGCTTTGACAAATCTTTCCTGCAGAATCTCACTTACTCTTATGTATAATCTCCTGCTCTTGACAAATTACGCTCATGTACACGAATTTTACACGATTCAACCATTCCTGTTTGCTCTATATTCTAAGATCTGGCTTATCACCATTCCTGTTTGCTATATATTCTAAGGAGTGAGCTATTACTGTAGCTATTACTGTAGCCGGCCCGTTGGCCTTTTAATTTCCAGATTTTATGATGACGCCCTCTGGTTTGACGAATAAAGACAAAAAAAGTGATATCGCAGATTTACATGCAACGAAACAGAGCGGCAAATTGATTAATTTTCATAAATAAATGATAATGACAAGTGGCGTAATTTTCAGATTTACTCTCATGTAATACCGCGCTTTTGTGAAAGTACTTTTTTCTGAGATATTGAAAGAGGTCACCAAAGTTTGTTCCAAAGTTGTTGCTGTTTAATCCTATGTTATTTGAACGTGCTTCTGTTTACACGCTTTGCTCTAAAGAGGGTGGGTGTTATCAGTATTGGGAGATCGTGGGAATTCCATATTCTGGCAATTTCTGCCATTAAGATATTGAAAAGTAGTAAATTAATATGAAGTAGCACTGATTACTTTGCGCCTAGTTGCTAATGTACTTTTATAGATATCTCTCCTATATCAATAAAAATTAATTAGTTTTCGAAAGTTACGTGAACTGAACTATTCCTTTTGGTGTATTTCTTATGCTTTTGGTATCTAGGATAAAAATGGTCGGAGCTCGCATAATTTAATAATTTGTGGGAAAAGTCGCCATTAATTCCCATTTTTGAGAGAATTTTACCCGCAACAATCTCCCAACGCTACTGTAACTCATTCTCTGATGGGCTTGGGAAAATGAGAATTTTATTTGGCTGATAGACATTTAAAATCTCCTTTCAGCACATTGGCCAAAACGACATTTGTCTTCTTCTTAAAAAATTGAGGTAGAGTAGATATACGAAAAATTCATTATTATGAATAATTTGAAAGGATTTTGAAGTTATTCAAAATTTTGCAAATAATTGAATAAAATCATTATGCTTGTATGTATATCTTACTACATGAAAGAAGAATGAATGGAAGAAAAAATTGCAAATTATTAGTAAAATTGCTTCGTATTTCTCTGGGGGGGGGGGGGGGGCACAGAGCCTACACGGGTTTCTCTGGAGGGGGGGCATTGCCCAGCCGTGCCCCTACCTCGCTACGCGCATGTCGACCAAATGGCTAGAGCGGAATCCTTCTCTACGCTACAACTTCCAGAAAATTCACAGCTTTTTCCACAAACCAAGGTCATTATCAGTATACCAGACTCCCATTCGAGCTCAATATAAACCCAAACCCTTAACGCTAGAAACAGCCTTTGTATACATTGATAAGTTCATAGTTATCGGATGTTCGCAATTCCACCACGAAGAACTGTATTCAATAGACTACGAGAAAGAAATTTGAAACTAAACCCTGAAAAATGAAAATCTGATCACAGGGCATCAGCCCAGACAGTTTAAAATTCGAAGTGGTTAATAACCCCATTCCGCGAAATGCCGATGATGTCAGACGCTTCGTAGCATTCTGTAATTATTACCGCAGGCTCATACACAACTTCGCAAACATCACTTTGCCGCTAAATAAATTACTACGCAAGAACATACCGTTCGAATGGACAGAAGCCCTCTACCCGTTTAAATCCTTCAGTACGTTTACATGAATACGAGTACTTGACTTGAAATCTACTTGAAACTCAAGTAGGGTCTTTGGTTGAATTTTAATCCAATTATTTGACTTGAAATTTACTTGAAGTGACATTTTGCCTTTGACAACTCTGCATTAAGTTCAATACATAGTTGCGGATTTTTAGATAAATATCTTGAGAAAAGTGCTAAAAATCACAGCCTGAATTATCAACAATAATCTTCTTGTTCCTCTTTGCCGTTTTCAATTCTCGCACAAATGAAAAATTTTCAAGTACTGAAGTTGCGTTATATGATTTTTTTCAAGTAAATCGAACAAAATGTTGTGATTTACTTGACTCAAGTATCCTTGAAGTCAATGTGCGTTTACATAATATTTTGATTACTTGATCTCTACTTGAAGTATACTTCAAGTATTCATGTAAACGTATTGCTTGTTAACTTCGCCAACAGTCAGTACGTTTACATGAATACTTGAAGTATACTTGAAATATGCTTGAAGTAATCAAAATATCTTTCAACGCGTAAATTGTAACTTGAGTAAGCGGAAAATTAAATTCAAGAAAAATTCAAGTTAATTATTTGGAATTAATTCAATCAACCACCCTACCTGAGCTACAAGTATTCATGTAAACGTACTGAGTGCTTCAATATCCTGACTTTAAAAAACAAATTACCATCTCCATTGACGCCTCAAACGCTGCAATGGGGCAGTGGGGCAATATTATCACAAAATATCGGTGGATCAAAACGACCAATAGCGTACGCTAGTAAAACGTTCACAGCCGGAGAGAAAAAGAAGTCTACTAAATACAAGTAAAAAAGCTAGAATTGGTCTAAGACCAATTCTTATGATACCCTAGATGAATGCCCGTATTAAATTTCGTATGGTCACCGATCTATTCAAGTTTGATTTTGAAGTTGTTTTTCGCATATATTTCTAGAACGGTTTGTCGCACAGAAAAAATGATCCTAACCAATTTTATAGGATTTCGTATTCTGCAGAAGTTTTTAGTACAATAAAAATGTCTTGGACTGATCGTTTTCAAAGTATACGTAAAAAACCTCTGTAGTAAAAACATCATGTACGAAATTTCAGCTCTCTATGTCGACGCGTTCTCAAGCAGTGTCCAAATATGTAGCGGAAAACGAAATTTTTATATGGCAACACCACGAAGGAGTTGCCCGATTTGTCTCATTTTCGAACTTAATTTTACTTTTTTTTTAAGTCCGTGCACAAAATTTCAGCTCTCTAAGTATACGCATTCTCGAGTTATCGTGCGCAAGGACGGACGGACGGACATGCAAAAATCAAAATAACTTTTAATATTATGAATGGGTGTCCAATCCATTTTGCTCTACCATCATCATTTCGAGGTGTTACAAACGGAATGACAAACTTAGTATACCCCTATGATTTCATCTAGGGTATAAAAAGGAGCTCACAGTACTACACTGACCGATTACATACTTCAAGCCCTATGTATATGGCAGAAAGTTTATAATAAAAACGGATCATCGACCACTAACATACCTGTTGGGATGAAAATCCGTCATTTAAATTGACACGAATGTGGTTAGATTTAGAAGAATTTGAGTTCGAGTTACATTATAAAAAGGGAAAGGAAAACTGTGGACCGGATGCCCTATCAAGAATACAGTGACACATAAATGACTTGCGAGAAATACACATTAGACGCGTACAAACACGTGCAATGGGAAAATTGATATAATCAAAGAACCACCAAATGAATAGTACTCCTACAACTACACAGAATGATCAACTGCATGTAATGGAAGTATCATCACCAACTAGAGTGGAGTATTTACCTGAAATAAAATTAACAATTAAAAGCTATAGCAACAACAAATTAATAAGCGGTGTTCTGCCCAATGAGAATATCTTGTTAACAGGGGCCATTGTTCAGTTACCTGAGATATATGGCTGGATACTATCAGCCGGCTAATGTCTGCTAGAACGTTTCTTTTCGTGTATTTGAACGGAGTGTTAGGGAGATGACATTCAAATCGAAAGCAATCAGTTGCCGGATGCCAATGAATTCCCAATGTCTTTAAATGAGTATCAGAGAATATGCGATGAGAGGAAGATAATTCTTTATCCTGATCCGGAACATTGTTTAGTAATACGTCTACGTTGGATGCCCATTTGTGAAGTTTGAATCCGCCGCAGCTCAGTAATTTTTGAAGTTCGTTTTTTGCTATATTCGCTGACTGTAAGTCATAAGCACCGAAAAGGACATCGTCAACATAAAAGTGATTTAAGATCAGTTGTGAACCGATTGGGTTTTCATCTTGATGATCATGAGCTAATTGTTGCAGTGTTCTGCAGGCAAGAAACGGAGCTGAAGCAGTTCCATACTTGACAGTCAGAAGTCTATATTCCTTTATTGGAGATGAGCAATCTTCGCGCCATACAATACGCTGCAAATCGGTATCGTTTTTTTTTAATAAAGATCTGACGGTACATTTTTTCTATGTCCGCTGTGTACGCAATTGGATAAAAGCGCCATCTCAAGATAATTGTGGAGAGATCCTGCTGCAGCTTTGGTCCGATGTGAAGGCAGTCATTCAATGACTTATGTGAGGCATTGAAAACAATACGTAATTTTGTACTAGAACTGGATGGTTTCAGGACAGCGTGGTGCGGTAGGTAGTACTTTTGATGTGTTTCTACTTGCAGGTCGCCGTCCGAAATCGGCTCCATGTGGCCGAGAAGCTGATATTCTTTCAGGAAATTTGTATATTGTTCCTGCAGCTCTGAGTTCTTAGCAAGTCGTTTTTCCAATTGTAAAAACATACTGATCACCGCCTCGCGAGTGTTTCCTAATTGCAAACTATTAGATTTTGTTGGCAAGCGCACTATATATCTCCCAATATGGTCTCGTTGCACAGTTTTTGAAACATATCTTCACACTATTTTTCTTGAAGAGTTAAGACACTTTTAGATGAGATTTCTTCAATTTCCCAAAAGCGGCGTAATCTAGACTCAAGATCTTCCCCCAACTTTACATGAAAGGATGGCGACGAAACACTGGTTTGTGATTCCTTGCAGGTAGTAGGCCCGGATAAGATCCAACCTAAATGTGTTCTTTGTGCTGTTGGTGTGCCAAGTGGCCTACGACGAATACCATCTAGTAGTAGTTCTGCGTAAAGATCTGCGCCAATAATGATGTCAATGGGAAATGGTGTATAAAACTGAGGATCCGCTAGTTCTATGTCTTGTAAATGCGGCCAGTGCTCAGCATTGATAAACGAAGTAGGAAGTATCGAAGTTAAATTAGATAGAACTAGCGCAGAAACGTGAAATGATCTTGATTGATATTTCAGAGAGCATATGTTAAATGACACTTTCGCATGCGCAAGTCCAGCATCACTGTTTCTAAATTCTAGTATTGGTATCGAAACGCGTTTTCGAGCGAGGCCCATCGTTTTTAAGATGGAATTCGAAATAAACGTAGATTCAGACCCTTGGTCTAGTAAGGCTCGTACCTGTCTGGTAACACCTTGTTTGGATCTTATTATTACCTTGGCAGTAGATAATAGGATAGCACCAACGGATGGGACTTGTGTTGATGTATGAGATGTTGTTATACAATTACGAGAGCTGGTGGTTGTTTCAGCTGAGTAAGATGAAGCACGGGGACTATCATTTTGTGTTGTAGCAGATTGATGAAGCATGGTGTGAAGCTGCTGGCCACATTGTTTACATCGGCCTTGTGATGGATAATCGTATACCGTATGTCCTAATTTTAAACAATTACAGCAGAGTTCTTTTTCCCGTATAAATTTTCGACGCTGTTCAACAGATTCAGCTTTAAAAAACGAACAAAATATTAACAGGTGTTTACCACTGCACGCAATGCACTGTTTTGATGTTGTAGAAAGATGAGTACGTGAAAACGTAGATGATCGATTTGTAAGCGGTTTTGGTTTACTATCTACAGAGCTACTTTTTATAGCTTCTAAGGTGCGCAGTCTGCCTTCTAAAAAAGTTGTCAAATTTTCAAATTTTGGAACTTCTTTAGTATTAGATAAGGAATTTTCCCAATCTTTTCGCGTGTTGATGTCTAATTTTTGCGTTATAACGTATGTCAACCAATCATCCCAGTGCTTGGTAGGTCGACCTAAGTTTTCTAGGGCTCCTACTGCTTGTGTGGTGCCGTCTAATATGCGTTTAATTTCAGTAGAAGACTCTGAGGTCATTGCACGAGATCCCATGATTGACGAGATATATGATTGCGTTAAAGCACGTATATTTTCATACCGATTTTCCAAGAGGATCGATAGTTAGCAGTAGTAACGGATATATGTTTTATGAGATTCTGTGCTTCACCTGATAAGCACGATTTCAAATAATGAAATTTCTGAACGTCTTGTATTGTGTTGTTGGTGTGAATTAGTGACTTGTAAAGGTCACGGAATGGAGGCCATTCTAAATAATCCCCACTAAAAGATTGAATCGATATCATGGGTAATTTGGCTGTCGCTTCCGTCAACGAGTCGGATTTATTGATGCTGTCATTGGAATTAGCAACCACTTAATCAGGTATTAATGCGCGTAATCGCCGACGTAAATCTCCTAGTATGCTTGTAGGTAATCCCGTTCAATATCGGAGTACGTGTCGTTGACAAAATAGTCATTTTCCAATATTTCTTCATCGTCCCCATTATATAAAAGGTCATTGTTCTGCATAAATTGACTCCAATACGTCTGCAAAAGTTGCATTCGTGCTTCCAAATATTCTACAGTCTGCTTATCAGTAGCCGTTCTGTCTGTGTTGTTTATAAATCTGGTAATTCTACCGCACAGCCGCTCTTGTCGTTCTAGCAGTTTATCGATGTTAGCAGTCATATTGTTTATAAATGTATGTGAATGGTATTATATGAAGCAAAAAACAGAAAAATCTACTCACCAGTTGCTGAGTACTGCCCAGATTATATAGCTTTTGTCTATGCAAATTCTGACTTACAGTAATTATTGATTATTGCATGCCAGTGGTTGTATGTACGCACATATTGTGTACATGTATAATATTCCTCGATGATGAACTGTATGCCCTTGACCTTGTTGAAATGTTTCAGAATATGCAATTTCGCGTGAAGCATATAACACAGTTCACTTTTCAGCAAATCACTTTTTTTTTTAAGTCACTTTTATGTTCACTGCAGAAGCATACAATTGCACACTGATCAAAGTATCACAGTCTTTTAGTTCATAATATTTCACAACACGAGCTAGACTCTATGATCGAAGAAGTCTTTATATACACTAAATTAAGCTTTTACGCTGTCCTACCGCGCACAGGTTCGCTAATAAATCTATAGTTTTACCCGAAAGTTCAAGCAGATTTCGCAATAAAAATCTCGTAGAAGAGCACAAATTGAGTTTTATTTAATTTTTTCGAAAGTACGATAACTAAATTGTTTTTTGATTTGTAATCACTTGTCCTGAATCCTTATCCGGCTCGAAGGACCATGTCTAAGATGTATTGGATTTGAGGATTCACCGGATTGTGCCTTAGTAATGAAAACTCGCGTTCTAAATATCAAGTTCTTTATTAAGACCCGTAGCCGAGCAAAGTGCAATAGCGAATACTTTTAACAACGACTGACCCGAGTTGTAACCAAATTTATTTCCATTTACTCATAACAATAGGCTTTGCTCTAATTCATAACAGTGTCAGTATCAAACAAAAGAACAATATATATACATTGAAATTACATTTAATTAGTCTAAATTCTATTAAGTACATAGGCCAGAAATATTCTAACTATGTATGTATGTACTTCAACTTGGTGCACAGCTGTGCATATTGCGATGACGAGTTTGTCGCTGGAATATTCAACAGGTTCCTTGCCTTGTTATTATTTCTTTGATGCACTTGGCAGGAACTGCTTTTCTGAATGTAGTCATAAATATCTTTATTTACTTTTGGCCAGAAGATACATTCTTTGGCACGTTGTACGCATTTTTCGTAAATGAAGTGTCCGCTGTGAATATGCTTCAGTTAGACCAGGTCGCATTTTTTCTGGTATTAGCGCCTTATTTGACTTATATGTGATTTCGTCATAAATTGATAATTCATCCCTGAAGTACCAATATGGGTGTACACATTTTGGTGTCTGTTTTATATTGTTAGGCCAACCGTTGAGAATATATGAAGCTAATTGCTGACTCATTTCATCAGTCTTTGTTAACTTGGTCAGTCTGCTAAGTTCATCATTGTATATTGATAGTACAAGGTAGACTTGTAATTCACCATCCTCTGGATCGTTTTTTATTGGATTTTCGCAGTCATGACTCAGTGGAACAGCTAACAGATTACAATTGGGTTGTATGTTAATAAGCACAATCTAATTCGTTGTAAACGAATTGAGGATGAATATAGTGGCTTGCGAAATATTGATTCCAATTGGTTGTGGTCGGATTCTATTATTAATTGCTTGCCCCATACGTATTCATGAAATTTTTCACATTCAAATTCATTGCTAGTGCTTCCTTTTCCAGTTTGTAATACCTTTGTTGACATTCCGTTAATTATTTAGATGCGTAGGCAACTGGTTGTTCTTTTTGAAGTAGTACCACCCCCAATGCAGTTGAACTTGCATCGACTTGCAGGTTGACGTTGACGTCATATAATTTTAAGACTGGTGGTTTTATTATTATTACTTTTAACTTGTCAAAAGCATTTTGTTGATCAATATCCAATATCCACTGCGTAGTTTTTTCTAGCAATGTTCGTAGTGGTTTTGTTATTTTAGAGCAATTTGGGATGAATTTACTTAAGTATGTGAACTTACCCAGGATTCGCTGTAATTCTTTGCGATTAGTGGGGGATCTCAGGCGGGAGATTGCTTCTGTTTTTTCTGGATCCGCTGATATTCCATCATTGCTGATGATATGGCCGAGAAATTTTATTTTTGTTTCTTCGAATTTACTTTTTTCTTTATTTAATTTTAGACCGTTGTCTCGAATTATTTGTAATACTTCATTGGTTGTGTTACGTAACTCGTTCACTGTTTTAGCATGTATCATAATATCGTCTATAGAAATATCGACTTTTTTCTTATTTTGAAAATAATCATTGCATTATTTCCTGAAATACTTCTGGAGCTGATGATATGCCAAATGGTAGACGTTTGCAGCTGTATCTACCCCAGCTAGCTTTATAACTGTATAAAATAATACGTTTAACTTTGGCAAGACCACCTACCACCTACTAACAATCATTGTGAAAAATATAATAAATGCTCTAACTGTATAAACTAACGAATAAAGTTGCCATGTTATTGTCGTTCTTGCATCCATATCCATGGTAACACATCACTTCGCTACATTTCACTATACAAAATACGATAGTAAAAGGTAGTGCGCTAAAAGTCACTGTCAGTGGACTCAGTGGACGCAGAAGAAAGTGAAAGGAAGTGTTGCGGTAGCTTTTATCTGTCATTTTGATAGTGACAAAAGGTCACTTTTTGCACCCTTCTTTCTGTCGGTGAACGCACCCACTGAGTCGGCTGAGAGTGACTTTTAGTGCGCTAGCTTTCACTATCGGATTTTTGATAGGGAAATGTAGCAAAGTGATGTGTTGCCACCGTTTCCAACCGTACGGTTTTGGTTGTATTTGTACGGTTTTTCTGGACCTTATACGGCGTGCGTTGTGAGCTGTTTTCTTGTATAGTCAAGTGGTTATTATAGCTTAGTAGAGTTCATTTCATTACTTCTTCTAATGTTTTCTCGACGGACTTTTTGGATTTTTGGACTTATTGTTGTTGTGCTTGTGTTGCTAACGGCTAGTGCTAAGTCTAAGTTACTTTCTTTTCTTTGTTTGTTTAAAATAATCGCCGCAAAAGTGCAAATTGTTATAATATCAAGTTCAAGACGTGGGACGGAGAAATCACTTTCGCACCGGTAAACAATTTCAAAAGCAAATATAGTTATAGTTGAATTTTATTTTACTGTCAAGAAATGCAGAATAAATATATCAAACTAAGCTCTTTTTACGACTTAGTCAATGTTTTCAAAGACAATATAGATTGGGCAACAGCAAAGGTAATATATGAATCACTTCTAGAGTCTTTTAAATCGGTAATGTACGGTTATCTAATGTAATCGGTTTTGGATCAGATGGATGTAATTCCATGATGGGAGAGCATAACTCTGTTATGACTCGTTTTAAGCAGGATTGTCTTAGAATACATATCTCGAAGTGCATATGCTATTCTTTGCATTTATGCGCAAGCGAAACAGCCAAAAAATTACCGGGAAGGTGTGAGGACTTAGCCCATGATATTTATGCTTCTTTTTAAAAGCAGTGCAAAAAGAAAAGCTATATTTTTCCAGTTTCAAATTTTTTTGAAGTAATGTCTCACAAATTGTTAGCCCCCATCATTTTGCCAAAATTTAATTCGATAAATGTACATTTTCAATCGGAGGCTTGTGTGATCGCAAGCACTCATGGCCGCATGTGCACCATGTACGAAGACATATTAAGATCATTCTAAAGTATTTAACACATACAAAGAACCGCTTTGAAAGATACAGACCAATTGAACTCACCATATCAATTAAATGACAATCAGATATATTTAGGATCAAAAGTTTTGACTGAAATCCAGGATATTTTAAAAAAGCCACAGTGTGAAACTCATATGAATCAGAAACAACTAAATGATATGATTTTTGATTTGAAAAACAGATGCCGCAATTTTTTGCACGCATCTTGTTTGGAAATATGAAAAAGATAACTTCTCGAACGAAGTTATGATTAACCTGAATTACCTCAATATTAAACTTACATTAAACTTGTAAACTCATACCAACGTTCCTTCTCTTATTAAACTAAACCAATTACTTCCAAAATGCTTAGGATCAATACCAATTCAAAGTTTAAATGATGAATGGAGAAATATCTTCTTAAGTAAATTGCTCGAACTCATTTCTAATGAAAGCCAAGCAGACATTTTTTTTTCATAAGCTACTTGATTCAAAAAATGATGATGTTGTTGCTCTTTTTCCTAATTTATCCAGGTTTGTTTTAAATATTATATTTTTTGCCTCATTCGAACGCGGAATGTAAAAGGATATTTAGTGCTGTTGGTTTAACAAAGACCAAGCTAAGAAACAGGTTGAATATTCATGGTGTAGCTCAAGTACTTTTACCCAAGCAATGTGTCCAATTCTAAAATTAATTATTATTGAACTTATACTACTTATAGACTTATACTTATACTACTTATAGACCTATACTACTTATACTGCTTATAGACTAAATAGATAAATTTAATTCATTTTATAAATAATTTAATTGAATTCAATTTAATTCAGCTTAAAAGAAGAAATCATAAAAGCAAAGATAGAAGAAAAGAAAAACAAAAAGAGAAAAGAAAATTTAGCAAACGAAAACAAAGAATTATTAAAATATAAAAAAAAAAATGAAAGGAATAATAAAAGACTAAAGATTATGTGACCGGAGTAACCTTCTAAAAGTATGCATGCTTTCCGCCCCCTGGATATGTATGGGTAAATTATTCCAAAGACGAATCAACTAAACAAGGAAAGAACCCTCCATGACTCGTTTAGAGAATCTGGGAATAAGGATTTTTCAGTGTCTTTCTGAACGCAGACATTGTAAGCGATCATATAGATATCTAGGTTTGCTTGAGGTAATAAGGCCGAAGAGGAAGGTCAAGCCTCTGCGATGCAAGTATGTCTGCAATGTACAGCATAACAACGATGTTCTATAGGGTGTGATGTGGTCGTAACGTCGCAGTCCATGGATAAACCGAAAACAGTCATTAAAGGCTACTTCCAATCTACGTTCACTTGTAGTATCTAGCTTAGGGTAAACAAAGTTTCCAAAGCAGAAGTGAGGCAAGAGTTTTTCACGAGTGCGGAGTGGTAGTATATCAGCACACAACCACAACATCCGCATAACTCCAAGGCTCTTAACCTTATCTACATACGGAAGGGTAACAGAGTCGATACAAACTGGAGGAAGCTGCTCGGGGTCAAAGCCTGGGTTGTGTATTGCGATTGCAGAGCATTTCGCAGGGTTTAGCCTTACATCATTTTCACGAGCCCACTCAGATAGATTTACTAGATCCTCGTTAATGCACCACAAACAGTTCTCCATAAGGCCGATAGAGCTACTATGGTAAATCTGCACGTCATCCGCATACAAGTGAACCTTAGCGAGTTGGATTTTCTCTGGCAGATCATTTATAAACAGAGAGAACAGAAGTGGTCCGAGAATAGAATCTTGTGGAACACCTCGACGCAGTGATAATAGACCAGAAAACTCACCATCCACTTTAACTCGTTGTTTTCGGTTTGACAGCAAGCTCATCACAAGCCTACAGGCTGAACTTGAAAAATTGAAAATATTTTTTAGTTTAGATACAAGCCTAAAATGGTTTACGCTATCGAAGGCCTTGGAAGAGTCCAGCAATATCATTACTGCAAACTCATCGTTGTCAAGTGCCGCACGCAAATCGGAGGTAACGCATAATAAAGCAGTTTCGCAACTGTGGAGGGAGCGAAAGCCCGACTGCCAAGGCGATATCATACGATTTTCCTCTAAAAGCTCTAAAAAAGAATTCAATTGCCAGTACATGAGCTTTTCAAGGGCTTTTGCCAGAAAGCATAATACACTTACAGGGCGGTAATCAGAAACAGTGGTAGGTGATTTATTTTTGGCAATTGGTATGACAGTGGCCACTTTCCACGAGGAGGGAAACGTAGATGTTGTAAGGCATGCATTGAATAGGAGCAGGATTGTATTTTGGATGCTAGGAAAAATCCTTTTAAGAAAGCGTGGAGGTAAGTCGTCTGGTCCAACAGCATCGGACTTTATAGAAAAAATTACCAGTGTGGAGGTAAGTCATCTGGTCCAACAGCATCGGACTTTATAGAAAAAATTACCATGGACAATTCATCACAATCAACGCATCTGAAAGAAAACGAGTTTGGTAACTCTGGTGCCGTAGAGTTTACTAATGAGTGTGCCAAACTTTCGACTCTGGCCCCTGCCAATGATTGTGGCCTCGCAGAAACTACTCTAGTAGTAAAATATTGATTTGGCTCATCAGGATAAAGATTACAGCAAGCCTTCTCATTATTGCATAGCATGCATGCATATCAAGTCTGGATTGAAAGTATTCACGCTTCGTTCTGCGTATAGCAGACGTTACCCTATTCCGTGCTCTTCGATACATATTACGCATAAAAGTGTCACGCGATCTCCTATAAATAAGGTAAAAATACTCCCTCTCCTCTATCAGAGAGCGAATTTCTCTGGAGAACCATGGATTACTGATGGATCTTAAGCTTTTAGTTCTTACAGGTGCATATTTATCTAAAATGTAGTTCATAAAACCTTCAAAGATTGATAGACGATCATCAATTGGAGCAGATAAATGCGCAAATTTAGGAATAAAATTCATGCATTCCTCTGAAAGACTACCATGATCAATATTGTTGTAATTTCTGTGTGAGAACAAACGATTTGTGACACAGAAATCCATTTTGTACGTTAAAAATAATATGTCATGATCAAATATGCTAGGTGGGTCAATTTGAGAAAAAAATTCTGCATTGTCTGCATCTGTCGTAAGGTATAGATCTAGCAATGAAGGGGAACTTGTGTTGAAAAAGGTTGGGGTATCATTAAACACTTCGAGGTGAAGACTCCTCATAAAATCCACAAAACAAAACGTAGCAGAACTGCCTCGCAAGATATTAACGTTAAAGTCACCACCAAGAATTATCTTATTATAACTTCGCGAAAGTATGGAGCAGGATTCCTCAAACTCCTTCATATTATTGCAATCGAAACTGTTTGGAGGGCAATAAGCGGCTGCAAGCGCACATTTCTCTGCCCTAGTATCAATCTCAATACAAATAAACTCCAAATTATGAGTGCTCAATGATGCTAAGATTTTGGTTTTAAAGCAGTCTTTTACATATATTGCAGCGCCACCACCAATTCGTCCCTCACGATCGCTACGAAAGAGTTTATATCCAGAGATAGATGCCAAGCTAGAAGGGGTGGAGACATTCAACCAAGACTCACTAATAAGAATCGCATGAACACCCAAGCCAACAAAAATTTCACGCATTTCAACCATCTTATTTCTAACACTTCTGGCGTTCAGCAAGCATATATTAAAGCCAGCAGCTTGTTTACTACAGATTTTAATTAGGGTTCTTACCTTGTTCGTTGCAGTAAGCACCTCAATCATTAGTGTCCCAGAGCAAATTACAACGCATACAATTAGAAGGCTCTCCGAATTGCAACGTGCAACCTAATTACACTACGAAAGAACAGAAGAAAAGAGAAAAAGTAACTTATACATAAGAAGATATACATCATAAATCCCCGTGAGATATTTTGCATGATAGTACATAGTTGACGAGCTCCAGCTTCTAGTATAGATGCTTTAATTACCAGTTGTAGTTTCTGTCACTAAGCAAGAATTCAGGTCATCTAAGCTCAGCACTTTTTTAGCTCTGACATCTTTCTCCTTCAGTTTGACATGTACAATGCCGTTTTTAGTGAAGATAGAGTAAATTTCCCCAAGTTTACGCCGCCGCAGAGCTTCTCTGAAGACATGATAATCATTAGGCAAAAGGCTCTCGTTAACAAACACCGATGAATCAGCAGAGAAGCCTGTTAGCAAAGTTAACCTAATTACAAGTTAGGAAGCTTGCGAGAGTTCCGAGTGTTTTACATTTAAAATGCACACGGCAAGAAAAGGAAGAAAGAATGAAAAAAATCAAAAAAAAATCAAACTCTTTAAAACTTTTAAGAATAAAGATAAAAAATGTGAAAACGCAAGTTGCATGCAACGAAACAGAATGGCAAATGTTTCATTTCGGGAAATAAATGAGAAGGGGCGGAGTTTTCACGTTTTACTCTCATAAAATGCTCCCGCGCTTTTGTGAAAACACGTTTTTGCTGAAAAATGGAGAGAATCGGCCAATGTTTTTTATAGCATGGCCAATGTTTGTTAGTGTAATTTCTATGCTAATTGAGCAGCACACGCTTCTGTTTACATTCGTTTTGCTGAGAAGCAGTGCTGTCGTTTGTACTCCGATCGGAGTATTTATACTCTGAAATCTAATAGCATACTCCGGTACTACTCCTTTTATAAAAGTACTCCGCTTTTCATTTCTTCATACTTAAAACTCCTATATATGTGTATAATCTAAAACGTTTGAGTCGCCTTCATTTAAAACTATATATTCGTAGTACATTTTAGTAATAAAATTTATTAACGAGTCCGGTTGAAAAGTTGGTTTAGTACTACGTTTTACTTGATGAAATATACCAAATAGAAGCTAAGAGCTAACACATCCATGTTATATAATTTTTTTCAGCGTTGGCGTTCAGCGCACTAAAGTATATACTGATTTGTTTTAGCCTATTAAACCTATCTAGTCATGTCATTATGATTCGTTCATTAAACGCTATTATTGGTGTTTATGAAGCTACTTGAAGAACTCCAGAAAATTCTATTCTAGTCCAGAAAACGTTTTTTTTTAATCGCTCTTTGCCTTTTCCCATGTCTTTCCTACTTTCTTTATTTTCCTTCTCACAATAGTTAAGTCCAATTAGCAGTAAATTTTTTATGGAAAGTTGGGTTTTTGTTTATGATTCGGTGAAGGAATTTAGTAATTTAATTTAACTATATCATTTGTTTACTTTAATTAACAATCATAAACCGAATGAGCGAAATCAACTGGGAGCTGGGACCAATTGGTTTATGAATGATTTAAACTTAAATAGGAGATGACCACCACAGGGAGGTCATTGATTTTCTAATCATGCGAGTATTGTAAATAAATGTATATGTACATAACTAGCTACACACATAGGGCTGCGATAAAATAACGAAGAAACATAATTTTTAAACTTTTGAGTTCTGTGTAAATTTAGGTTTAAAATACTCAAATTAATTACTTTTAAAGGGACGTTGAAAGGGAATGGTTGCTCTCTATTACGTAATATAGCCAAATCCATTACTTCCCAGGTCGTACAGCATCTTTTTAATCATCCTACTGGAAGTGATTTTACATCATTTTGTAGATAGTGCTGATTACTAGTCTCAGCCTTTCCAATTTTGGTTTGGGCGTTAGCAAATTTCTAGACATGGTCATTCCATTGCAAGTTGAGTGCGTGGAGTCAACTGGAGCAGACGTTCCATCGTGCGTGTTCTAATAGTTAATTAGCTTCACCAATTTCTAGTGCAGTGCAGTGCAATTTTTTAACCCAACATCATCGCCAAAACAATAAAAAATTAATTAAAATCCGCCGCGCCGTTTTTTTAATTCATTACAAATTAAATTAATATAATACCAGCCAAATCAGGGCTTTTCTATGCCCTGCCGGCATTCCACAAGCCAGCAGCACAGTACGGTAATGTTTTGAATCCTATGTACATCAGTGATCAGTGCAAGGTCATTAGCCCTTGTCACTGATCAGCAATACGGGTGTCCCCAGCTGTGGTCATTGAACTGCACGGTCTGGGGTATTGAAAGCAGCAAATAGGCATAACACTATTGCTGTTTTTTTTTTACCTCGCTGTGTCGTTGACTGCAGCTGGTTGCCCTAAATAAATATTTGTGTTGTTGTGTGTCGCTCTTTCTTCTGCTTTTTTGTTGTTTTTGCTTTGAACATGCAGAATTTTATTTTAGAATTTTGCAACATTCGCGGATTGGGGGCAAATCGTTTTTCGGTGTACTGCCACCTTCAATCAAAAAATCCGGCAATTCTTGCGCTAAGTGAAACCAAGGTCGTTTCTGATGCTGATTCTAATCAATATCACGTCCCTGGTTATAGCCTAGTGCCTCTTTTTTCTCCACATAGGGGGATCGCAATATATATTCGGAATGATGTGGCCTTTACCATTCTAAAAGATTTTCCACCTTCTGCCAATCCCGAGTTTAATTACATCTGGATTAGGTTCAAACTTCACAGGCACATCATCTACTTTTGCTTCCTTTATCGCAGCCCAAATATGTCTGATGTCGACACGGTATCCGCATTTGACAATATCTCCAACAATATTGATCATCTGCTTTCTGTCTCCCCCTCTTCCGAAATCATCCTGGCAGGCGATTTTAATGTCCATAACATACCATGGCTCAGACATTCTTCTACCACAAGTCCTTCGGGCCGATTCGTTGAACTTTTTTGTGAATCTTTTAATTTGCATCAGCTAGTGGATGCACCGACGAGAATCCCTGATGCAGCTGGAGATAGGGCCAATTTACTAGATTTGTTTCTGTCATCTCACCATGACAAATATTCCATCTCAGTCGGCTCCCCTCTTGGTAATTCAGACCACTGTCTAATCACGGCTCAATTTATCACCTCATCTCTGCGCCGCCCTACTTCTCCACCTACAAGTAGGCTTCTCTGGCACTATAAGAACGCTGATTGGGAAAGCCTCAATCAGTATCTTAGAGATATAGATTGGTCGGTCTGTTTTGCTTCGAGGGATGCTGATGAATGCACATTAGAACTTAGTAACATACTAAGTCTAGGCATGCGTGAATATATTCCGTATTCTTACAGCAGATCTCAACAACAGCAAAATCGCTCTTGGTTTAACGATAAGTGCAACCAAGCTATAAAAGCGAAAGAGTCTGCTTTTCGCGCCTATCAAGTGCATCCTTGTCCAGAACTGAAAGGAATCTACAAGACTGCACGGAACACCTGCAAGTCCATTATCCAGAGAGAAAAATTTCTTTTTGACCAGAATGTTCGACATAGAATCTTGGCAAGCCGCAAAGGTAGTAAAGGTTTCTGGTCCCTGGTCAAAACCATCAGGAACAACTTCAGCAGTTCCTCTATACCTTCACTACTTAATAATGGTGAAGTGGTTGTTGACTCCCTGGATAAAGCTAATATTTTGGCTGCTAGATTCGCATCAAATTCTTTTCTTCCACCCACTTCACAGGCACCTGTTGTGCATCCCCCGTGCGGATGTGTACAAGAGCCAATACACGTCCGTACGAGGGATGTGTTCAAGGTCCTTAAAGGAATCAACGTCTCTAAAGCCGCAGGCCCTGATGGTTTCTCGCCCCTATTAATTAAAAGCTGTGCCTCATCCTTGGCTAAACCTCTGCGCAAACTATTCTACCTGTCCTACTCGACAGGAAAATTTCCAACTGCTTGGAAACTAGCTCACGTTCAGCCTATTCCCAAGAAAGGAGAGGGTAGCGATCCCTCAAATTATCGACCAATTGCAATCACTTCGATTCTTTCAAAGGTTTTTGAATCTATCATTAACTCCAAATTAATGAAGTATCTGGAAACCAATCAGCTAATCAACGATCGCCAATACGGCTTCCGGCACGGACGCTCATCTGGAGACTTGCTGACTTTTCTTACGGAACGTTGGAATCGTAGTCTTCACAATTTTGGTGAGTCCAAAATCGTTGCTCTAGATATTTCAAAGGCCTTTGATAGAGTCTGGCATTCAGCCCTTTTAGCCAAACTCAAAGCACTTGGTCTTTCCCCTCCTCTTCTATTATGGATTGAAAGTTTTTTATCTAGTCGCCAAATACGAGTTGTATTAGATGGCGTTATATCTGATCCTCATCCTATTAATGCCGGTGTCCCCCAGGGCTCTGTTATTTCTCCGACTCTATTTCTAATCTTCATTAATGATCTGCTTTCCCTTACTTTCAATCCTATCCATAGCTTTGCTGACGACAGTACCCTTGATTTCGCATACTCCTTTGACACCCTTGCGGATTCCAGAGGGAACGCCGCATGTGTTAAACGAGACTGCATGATTAGATCATTGAACAACGATCTTGACAATATTCTCGCTTGGGGCAAAGTGAATCGCGTCGAATTCAATGCATCTAAGACCCAAAGCTGTCTCATCTCATTAAAACAAGACCATCACTTAACCACTCCCGTTTCGTTTGATGGTGCATTAATTTCTGAATCACCGTCACTAAGAATTCTTGGCATTAATATTTCCAGTAAGTTAAGCTGGACAGATCACATCTTCTCGGTTGCCAAAGAAGCATCCAAATGTCTTGGTTTCTTGAAAAGGTGTAAGAAATATTTCAGCCCATCAAATATAGCGCTCCTCTACAAGTCCTACATCAGACCCAGAATGGAATACAATTCCCATATCTGGGCCGGGGCTGGTCGCACAGCCTTAGCTTCATTGGATATTGTCCAAAAGAGAGCCTGCAAGCTCATTGGCGATGTGGCAATTACTCGTCATATCGACTCGCTCGAGCACCGTCGCAATGTTGGAAGCCTTTCGCTCCTTTATCGCTATATGCATGGCCAATGTTCTGATGAAATATCTAGTCTGATCCCTTGTAGAATAGTTCCTGCACGCAATACCCGCGCTGCATCCCGCGCTCATCCTTTTACCCTTCAAATTACTTTCGGCCGTACACTTAAATTCCGTGATGCTTTCTTATCCCGAACTGTGCGAATGTGGAACAGTCTACCATCTTCTGTCTTTCCTCCGGCATACAACCTGCAAAAGTTTAAGGGCGACATACATCGGCACCTCCGCCACTCTCCTCATATCCCTTAATCCTTTCCCTATCTCCTTCCTGCCACGCTGTGCTTTGCATCATAGGGTATCCCCTGAGCTTGGCTTAATAATATAAAAAAAAAAAAAAAAAAAAAAAAAATCGACCAAAAATAACCGAGAGTGTGACATGAACATCACCAATTTTATTGAAATTTTACATACTACTAGGGTTTGTGAAAACAAAAATATGAATTACAAATGTATCCTATACAAATCGTATTTTGCGAGTTATGGAATTTTCAATATTTCGCAAAAATGCTGTCCTGGGTCTTCTTTAAAAAATTCATATATATTTTCCTGTTCATTGTAGGATAGTGAAATATGGCTATATTGAAAGATATAGGATTTCAATTTATCTTAAAAAAGTAGAATCTTAAAAATTTATGCGGAAAAGGACATCACGATTAAGAATTTTATTCTTTATCTTTGAATGTATTCTGAAAGACGTACTTTTGATTTTATTCATTTACATTTTTATTTTTTTAACTTACATTAATCACTAAAACTTATTAAAATTTCAACTTTGGAATTCAGGGGGCATCAAGGAGTAACAAATCAAGGAAGTTTCACCAAAACACAATTATAACTACCTAAAAATAAAACAGTTTTGTACCCAAAATATAACCGTCTGTGCGTTTTTTTGATTTTTTTCTTATGCATAACATAAAAAAAAATAGCTTAAAACGCTCATTCCCAAAAGTTAATTTTTGCTGGATATGCTTATTAGGAGGAAGTGCAAAAATACAGAGAGGTCTACATTCTGGATACAGAGTCTGATAGGTCATTTTAAAGCGAAGCTTTTGGTGGAGGGGTTTGTAAAAACGTTGACTTTTTGTAATAAAACAATAATAAAATTTGTGAACTGTGACACAAAGGAAATAACTTGAGAATAGTTTACGAAATTCAAGGAACTTACAGCTTACACCATCTCTGTGGAAAATTTTAGGGACGACGGTTAAGATTGACTTCTTTTGTGGAAAAAAAAATTTAGTTTTTGACTTCTTGTGGACAATTCCACAGAAACAGTAGTATTTGATTAAAGAGCATAAATTTTGCAAAATGCGAAATTCCAAGAACTTACAGCTAACACAATCTTTTTTAATTAATACTCATAATGTTGTTAGTAAGACATTAAATTTTCAAGTTGGGATCTCAATGGGTTTCGAGGCGATATCATTTTTTTTTTGTTTAATGGACTGTTAATGAGAAGACAAAAAATATGTCTTTGGTGAAAAATTCTTACGGGATTAAGGATAACAAAATAGACTTGTATGATATTTTTTTCCTAAAAAAGCAGACCTCAAACGAAAAAAAAGTTCTTGTCTCCAAACCCATTGATATCCCAATTTAAAAATTTATCCATTTACTAACAACATTATGAGCCTTAATTTAAAAATAAAGCAAGGAAAAATTAAAGGAAGGATAAAAGATATATATATCTTGTAAAAGGCATATCTTTTTTATAATTTTCCATTAAGTATTGTACTTTTATCTTTAAAGGTCATGCCTCTATGATAATCAGCAGACCAAAAATAGGCGAATTTTAAGGATTTCAAAGTCTTTTAATTCAAACAGCATGAGGCGCAGCACAAAAATAAATAGTTGTATTCTTATCTCATGGTGATGATCGGGTTAGGAAAGTGCGAATTTTTATCGATTTATGAATGACCCTAATGAGTATCGACCATTATTTATAATGACCTCAAAGATCTTTCATAGTTTACTAACTATTCCATATTTACCGGGGAAATAGAACTTCATACAGAACTGTGAAGAGCAGAGTAAAAATCTAATGTGATCAAAATTATTTTCGCTAATGGAGAAATAAGTGTCAAAGCATCCAAAATGTATGTCCATAGGTAAAGTACTAAAGTCAATTCTCGGCAATATTCCAGACACAGTATTTAAGTTTTTAAATGTTGTGGATGTGGTGCAATCAATATGAATATGACAAATGTATCCGAAATCAAAGGCAGTCTAGAAAAATTCCTGGAAATTCAAACAAATATAAATAATATAGATAACATAATATCTAGTATAACGACAGGTTTAGAGCACGACGACCGGATATGTCAAAAATCCATTCTTGCAAATTCTATGGAAACTGTTTTGTTCCCAACAAAAGGTAATACTTATAATAAACAAACTAAGCGTGTTCAAAAATGTTGCTCTGTATGCACGCAGCCTTATAAATAACCGGCGGTTTTGTAAAATATGCTTTAAAGTTATTGCAAACTAGTAAAAAAACTCGAATTGGTCTAAGATCCATTCTTACGATGAAATGCAGAAAAACTAAAGCGATGAAGTTGTCAATAGATTTTTGCATAATGACTGTATTAAAATCCTTACAAATATTTTGAAAATTCAAAAGTTTTCGATAATTAAATAATTAAACTAATGATCGAATTTATGTATTTGCTTTATGCAGGTACATATATGCTTTTCTCAAGAATACCTTTTCATAACAGAACCTTTTTACTTCATGCAAGTATGATCTGAATCAAAGCTATTAATTAATGAATCCTTTAAATCAACAGCTGTCAACTAAACTTAAGAAGCTCTTACTGCTGATAAAAAAAAATTCATGCGAAAATCTTAAAACAATAACCAATTGTTTCTATAAAAAAAAATTTAAATAATGTAATAATAGGAGACATAAATATTTATTTAAAAATCTAAATATGAATCATTTTAATGAAAATGAGTTTTATACACATTAATATAAATTATGGACATTCCATTCTAATTAATGTGAATTCATTAAATTTCGTTAGCTGTGTACTCCGTTTTTTCCGAAAGTACTCCGCTTTGGCCGCAAATTGTACTACTCTTGAAATTTTCCAAACGACAGCACTGCTGAGAAGAGATTAAGTGGGAGAAATTCTTGCTGGATTCTCTGATATTTTCGGGAAAAATGAGAATTTCATTTAAGAGGAATTTTACATCTCCTTTCAGCATCTGAGCCAAAGCGAAATTTATCTTTTTCTTAAAAATGGGAGGTAGTTTGACCCGAAGTACATTATTATATGAATAGTTTATTCAATAGGATTTTGAGGGATTTAATAAGATTTTATCGTTCGGTTCGGGTAATCCTACGTTCTCTCGATTTTTATTTTTAATTCGTTATCTCAGTTGCACTGCATAATGCATAGCCAAGTTCTTTTCCCCCATTCATGCAAAAGACAAAAGTATATGAAATTACTTGTTTCATTCTAAAAAACACCAGAAATTTGCCCATTTTGCTCTACAGCTTCTTAACTTGTCATTAGGTTAACTTTGCTGTTAGTTGATTTAGTTTAATGCCGCCCGCTTGTTTAAAAGCCGTAATGAATGCACGTCGCTCAGCTTGGCCAGAGAAACGCACGATCATGGGTGCATCTATCTTTGATGATCTTGACGTGCTTGCATTATTAAGGTGGCTTCCCATGGCGCGTGATTTCACGAGCCAAGCCAGCTCGTGCTCGTGCGGCGCGGCCCGTGAAATCACACGCCGTGGGAAGCCTGCTACGAGCGCTCGTCAGCTCCCGTCGCGCCTATACACTTTCCTCGGCGTGTGTTGGCTCGAATTGATTTGCGGGCGGTGCCGCCGAAATGAAGAGTAAATGTCACGCGCCGCCTCGAGCCATCTCGCGCACGCTCGCGCCGCGCCTTTGAAGTTACCGAATCGAAATGGATCGGGCGCGCCAGCACAGGCGAGCTCGCGCCACCACGAGCCGGACTCTTCCCACGGCGCGTTGGCCTGTGCTCGCGCGGCGCGGCGTGTGAAACCACGCGTCGTGGGAAGCCAGCTTTAGAGCGATTTCTCAGACGGAACGCATCAGTGAAGGAAGAAACAGGGTGTTGCACCTTAGCTGCAATTTCAGCCCAAATATGCAGTGGATTTTCAGACATTTTCATAGGAATCCCCCGAATGATGATATCAGATAAAAACATTGAATCGAAACCACTGCAATGATGACTATCTGTTAAAATATTGAAATATTACTTTAAAAAAAACAGCCTTCTTCTATAATAATATAATAAAATACTATTGATAAACACATAAATTCTGAAACTGTATCGATACATTGATTTTAAGAGAAATTGGTTTGTATTTATATACTTAGTTCCAATTAAAAAAAAGATTACATATAGTTTTAAATAATACAAAACTATTAGATTTCGTTTTGAAACAAAACAATTGTCTTAATTCTAACCTTTTTGTTTAAAATCAAAACCATTTGTGCAAAAAGCATATGAAACTGAAAGGGATTTTTCAACAAACTAAAGAAGTTTAAAATCAAAACTTGTTTATGATTATACCCAAAACCTGAGAAAGGTTTATTACGAAATTCTTGAACCTTTAGAGTAACTACTAGCAACGACTAGTAAATTTTCTGGTAAGGTTTAGTTTTATACTGCCCTTAAGTTTTGAAATAAAGCTGCACTGTTCAATACGTTTTTCGTACAGTTAATAGTTATAGTATTAATTATAAACACATTAAAATCCAAAATTAATAATTAAAGACACATAAGGTTTTGTTCAATGTTTTTTATTGAGGTATCCTTTTTTCCATTAAAGTTTTTGTTAGTTATTTTAAAAGTGTTAAAAGAGGATATATTTTCGTTTTATTTCAATTTTTGGAAGGCCTTAGTTTTACAGGCTAATTAAACGAATAACTTAAAATACACTGAACGTTTTTTAAAAAAAAACAGGCCATTAAATAAATAAATAATGTTTTTTTTAGTTTTCTTGAAGGAACCTCGCGAGTCACTTTTCTTTCCAGTTGCAGTCGCTGGTACCTAATAATTTAATTAAAGCAAGGAAGGCCGACGTACTTTTATTCCACTTTATTAAATAAAAATAAAAATCTATGCAACTGATATCTCATGTACATTAATAAAGTGATAATTATATTTTGCATTTATTTATGTTTGCTCCCGATTCTTTAAGAATGTTATGCCCTAGACACACAGCACTCTTAATGAAGAAATAACTAATGACTCATTAGTCTATAATGATTCATTTTAAACTGCAGACACATAGCCATTTCTTTAATTAAGTTGTTCTGTCAAACTGGTTGTGATAAAATTATCACATTAAAGAAGCAATATGGATCGAATTAACGCGATAAAATTTGTTTTTATTAATTTTAATTTTTATTTAATTTATTTTATTTCATTTAACGATTGAGAAATGAAAAAAACATTATATAAAAAAATATTTTGACATAATTACTTTATGCTTTGCATTTCTTCTTATTATTTTTCAAATCAGGAGTTGCACAGCGGAACTCCATACTTAAATTATATGTTAAATCTAGCACATTTTTCCTCATAATAGCTATAATGAAGGAAGAAAATACTTCATTAGTGTACTTCATTACCATCTGATTTTCGAGCCATAATGATGTTATGGTTGTATGTTGGAGTGATTGGTCAGGACGTGAAGTCCAAACTGCCAGCCTAAGCTGACAGATCACTCGATGACAGCGATAGCACAGGGCGGCACGCTAGCACCTCGGCTAAGGGTGGCGGAGAGTGTGGGGAGTTCCCAAAATAACCTGCCGCTTGTCATCACCCATAATCAAAAAATTTTCGTGCCTACTTACACCAAGCCTAGCACACACTCGGTCCTGAATGGACCCTTACGTCACTTACCTGCATTCCATGGAAGGCGCAGATGGCATGCCTTCCTTGCCAAGCCCCATCCTCCCATTGACTTTGGGTGGCACAATCGTCCAAAGTCCCTTATTGACCTGCAAAGAGATTAGAGCGGACCCACTCGAACTTCACATGAAAGGGCTACGGGATAGTGAAGGAAGAAATTAAAGCCTCTAAGAACTCATTTTCACGTTATAATTACAAAACTTGATTTAAAGTGAGTACAGGAAAAAAAAGGTGTACCGATAAGCATACCATTAGCTTATGAAACTATGTAAAAGTACAGTAGTATAGTATTAAGTAGATAAAGACGTACACGTAAGTACACAACAATTTCATTACTTCAAAGTAATAGGCACAGATAGAGATTTCGCTAAACTAGTTATATAAGTACGTGAATATTTTATCAAACTAAGATTATGTATATATAGAGGTACCGGAAAGGAATCTCTTCATCATTAGGGCACTATTTTCTTTTCCCTCTATATAGAAAAATTTTTTTTCTTTTTGTTTAAACATACGACTTTTCGTATGTTTTATATATAATTAAAAACAATTATTAATATTAAATTAAATACCTTGGTAATTTGTTATAAATGAAAAAAAAATTTCTTATTGTTATGTTAATGTAAGAGACTTCTACCGAGCATTTAATTATCGAAACCGAAGCATGAACATACTAAAAGACAATATGTAATATTTCAATAATACTCACGGTGAAATTCCACGGCATGATGAAGCTTCAACATCCGCCACCTAGTAAAAATTTAAGTTAAAATTTAGGTTCGTTTTACGTTCGCTAGGTCTTCTCACAACGAGGCTCTATCTGAGTAAAATAACAATTACCTAACGGCTCTCGTACCTTGGCAATGCTTACAACTAAAGGCACTTGAAATAAATTTGTAACTTTATAAAATTCAAAATTCCAACTAATGCTAAGGAAATTAAACCAAATGTTCTGATTTTGGCACTAAACTCGTGAAAAAAAAATGAAAACTATAAATTTCAGACCATAAGCATAATTGAATCGCTATCATTTCGTTCTCGACATAAACGCAGCTCACATGATTGTTTGAGTTTATTCACGAAATGTGAATTTCTAATAAATGGTTAACTGGTCATATGTATAACGTATATATATATGTATAAAATAATGAGGAGCACGTCACAACGATCATGAGACCAAACAAAAACCCACACAAGGTCATGAAGTCTACTTGATGCGATGCGTATAATTATGTTTGCTTGTCGTCACTAATTTTCTATTTCATATGCTATTGTAGACGAAACCTGTTGTTTTCCTCACCTTCAAAATCTATCATTTTCTTGCCGTTTTCGAAAATGCTCACAAATTACCTAAAGAAACTAACACTAAACATCCCTGCTGTTTACAACCGATATAGGGAAGCTAAAATTCTTCTTTTGGCACTTCGAGTGCACTTCTTAAAATTAAAATAGTTATTTTAAAGTAATTGAAACTTCCTATCAAGAGCCTACTTGTCTCGTGCCATAGATTCCTTTTCGAAGTTCAGAAGATAATTCCATGGGGGAAATGCGTATAAAACTCCAGCTGTTTTGGCTTCGATGTTCAAAAAAAAGAGGGAAATTCCTCCTGCTGCCTTCGGCTGTAACTAGAGTCCAGTGATTTTTATTTCCTCGCAACGAGTGCTATTGTAAGCTGAGGATTATTATCCTCCTCCTGCGACCAATGTGAGATGTCAATGATGCAGACTTACAGTCTGATTGTATAGCGGTGACTTTGCTGCGGCCGGAATTCAGATGCCTTACTTTTTGAATTTCGGCGGGGTCGTGTCAAATACCTTCAAGGATGTATTTTATGCTCGATGTTTAGAGAAAAGATACGTTTCTAATTTTTTCGACGTCCTCTCGAGAAGATCTGACACTACAGTGACGATGGTCTTCTTCTGCCTTGTCAGTCATGTCAACATGGCACCTGAGCGTGAGGAAATTCATTTCTCTCGTTCGGATGCGTTCATTTTTTTCTGTTTGACACAGCCGGCCTACACGCTTCAGCACGTGTAGCATTTTGCTATATGCAAGATGCTATGACCATAACAGGGCAGAGTGGTCTGCGCCACCCATGGTTCAGACAACGCTGAAAAATGGTCGTCTGAGCTAGCCGGTCTTAAACATAGGCCTCATCGCTGCGGGCGCTCAATGTGTGTCTCGACCCACGACCCAATGCGTATTCCTCATCACTCGGACTCTACTTGATCGATGACGCATCGAGGACACATCCCCGAGGTCTCGTTAGTCTTTGACCAGACATCGACATCCTTCTCCGTGTGGGAAGCCAAAGTTACATCGACAGGCTGGTAACCCAAAAAATCCGGCCGGCCGATGCCTCTATTCCTTTCCTCACCGAGATGCTGAGGAAGCCCTGCGATCAGCAACCCAAAGAACTGATAGCCAAGCCTTCCCGGCGCAACATCTCGCTCCGATCCCAGACCGGGATTGTTCAAGGGTGTGCCTCCAAGGCGTCGTTGAAGTGGTGACATGCTGACAGCCGAATATGAGATTGAATTTCAACAGGTATATCACCCACCATTGACGGGAAAATAGGAGGGCTTCGCGATATCCTATAGTTTACCAGTGAAGCTGGCTGGATGTCTTCTTAGGGCTACCAGGAATAGATTTAGTACTACTATGTCCGACGATTAACGAAATGTTGTAGCTGGACCGACAAAAAAATTTTTTTCTCCTAATGAGGCCGATCCGGAAGGGACTATAAAAGGTTATCTACTCATAAGAGGTAGAGGTGCACTGAGGAGATTGAATTTCAACAGGTATATCACCCACCATTGACGGGGCAATAGGAGGGCTTCGCGATATCCTATAGTTTACCAGTGAAGCTGGTTGGATGCCTTCTTAGGGCTACCAAGAATAACGACAATAAGTATCGACGACGTTTTCATAATGATGATCACTGCTTGATGTCTTTAGCGTGATAGACACCTAACAGTTTTCCCCGCAGATCCTCAAGCTCGTATAGGGAATTTCCATTCTTGGCTCTGACTCGACATTTGACAAATTTCGGTCCAAGTTTTGCACTGGTCTGCTGCTGGAAATTGCTTTGGGCAAAATTCCGTCTGAATACCTCTTGACCAACTTTGAACGCAACAGGTTTCGCCCTGAGATTGTAGGCTCGTGAACCCTGTTCGAATGCGTGTTCTAAGTTTTCCTGCACTCTCGCACGGATCAATCTCATTTTGTCTTCTGCGTCCACTCTCAATGGCTCATTAAGAGTTCCAAGGCTCCTCAAGACGGGATAGGAGCTGTCATGTTCAATCATTTGTTGACCGAAGAGTGTTCGATAGGGAGAGAAACCAGTAGCTTGATGTAAAGAGCTCCTGAGGGAACTAGCTACATGGCTTAGTTTCTCATCCCATCTCGTGTGTTCCTTCTTGATATATGCTCTAATCCCCGACAATAGAGACCTATTTACTCGCTCTGAGGCGTTTGCTTGGGGCGAGTGAACTGCCGTTCGCATGTGCTTCACCCCATATTTTTCCAGAAATCTGGTGAACTGAGTCGAGCAAAACTGGACTCCATTGTCCGAGATGATCATTTCCGGGACTCCGAACACGTGAAACACTTCAGTCTCAATAAATTGGCATACATTGAGCGTAGACGCTTTTCTCATAGGTTTGAGAAGAGCAAATTTAGAAAAGTGGTCAAGAACTATTAAGATGCAGACGTTTCCTCTTACTGACCGAGGATATGGACCTAGAAAATCAATGTACAGCTTTTGCCATGGTCGTTCTGTCTCAGACTGGACTCTTATAGGTGATCGTAAATTAGTATTAGGAGCCTTTGTTTCTTTACACACGTCACAGGCGCCTACATAGTTCCTGACATCAACTGTCATTCGTGGCCAGTACAGATGTCTTCGCAGACGTTCCAGTGTTTTCCCTATGCCTCCGTGTGAAGCTAGTGGCGGATCATGAGCCCTTGAAATGACGTCGTTGACAAGCCCTCGTGGAATCCAAAGCTTCCAAGCTTCTTCTTCCTGAATAGGATCGCCTGTTCTCGGAGCAGTCCGGATATAAACGAAATCATCCCGGACGCAAAGATCTGGTAGTTTGCCAGAAGTCGTTTTAACCTTATGCCTCAGTTCCTCATATTCCAACGAGTTGAAATATGGCGAACTAAGGTCAACTTCCGGGCCAGGATCTTCATTGGTGTTCAGGCTAATGCGTGACAGCGCATCAGGGACGACGTTCAGGCTTGCTTTCCTGTGCTCAATATTGAAGTCGAAGCCCTGAAGCTTCAGACTCCACCGAGCAAGTCTACCACTGAGGTCCTTTTGAGACATCAGCCATTTCAAGCTCGCATGATCAGTCACTATCTTAAACGGCACGAGTTCTATGAAGGGACGGAACTTCTGTACGCTCAAGATTGCAGCTAAGCATTCTTGCTCTGTGACGGTGTAATTTCTTTGTGCTGAGTTCAACTTTTTCGAGACATAGGCTATTGGCTTCTCGTGGCCATCGTCATCTAGTTGAAGCAGCACTCCTCCAATACCTTGTTGGCTCGCATCGCACTGGAGAACGAACGGTTTGGTGAAGTCTGGACTCACTAGTAACGGAGCAGAAGTAAGTTTCTTCTTTAAAAGATCGAGAGACGTCTGGGCTTCAGGTGTCCATTTGAACTGACTCGGGTTTTTCAAAGTTTCTGTAATGGAGGCAGTCAAATCAGCATAGTTCGGGATGAACCGTCTATACCATCCCGCCATACCTAGTAGGCGTCGGGCTTGCCGAACAGTTTTAGGTGACGGGTAGTCAACTATGGCTGAAATTTTGTCAGAGTCAGTTTTCATACCTCCTTTTCCGACAATGAATCCCAAGTATTTAGTCTATTTTATACAAAACTTACTCTTCTTGACGTTGATAGTAAGGCCAGCTTTCCTCAAACAATCCGCTACACGGGCTAGCAGCGTGAGATGAGTACCGAAGTCTGAAGACAGAATTAATAAATCATCTAGATAGACGAGAACGTTCTCACGAAGATCGAAAGGAATGACTTTATCCATGAGGCGACACATAGTTTGTGGAGCGTTGCATAGGCCGAATGGCATCACCGTGTACTGATAGAGAGGATGACCAGGTACTGTGAAGGCGGTCTTCTCTCTGGAAGCAGCGTCCAGTGGTATCTACCAGAATGCGTCTTTCAGGTCCAGGCTCGTTATGTAATTTGCCGGAGGAAGTCGACTAAGAAGTGCGTCTATCTGCGGTAGCGGATAGGCATCCTTCTTCGTAACACAGTTGACCCTCCTGGCGTCAAAACAAAGCCGGACCTTTCCAGGCTTCCTTACCAGAACAACGGGAGAGCTCCAAGGACTCTGGCTCTCCTCTATCGCACCCAGTGATAGCAGTCGCTCTAATTCAGCATCCATCAAACTTTGCACTGCCGGCGAGATCGGATAAAAGCGCTGTTTTATCGGGGTGGCGTCATTCGTTTCAATCCTGTGAGTGACCAGTGATGTTTTCCCAAGGCCTAAAGAGGCGAAAGAGGGGAAAAGCTGTTTTGTGGCTTCTAAGCGCTGCTGATCGAAACTAGAAAGGACGTGGCAGTCGGTGTCAGAGGTAGCTATTCCACTTGGATTCATTTCTGCGACTATACCCAGGACATCTGGAGCCAACCCAAATAGACGCCAGAAGTCTATTCCCAGATATAGTGCCTGTGTGAGCCCAGGAACCACGTAAAAATGCACGTTTTGGGTCTCAGCACGGAAAGTGACGTCCAAATTCACATGACCATGAACAGTCGTCATGGCCCCATTAGCTACTTGGACTTGTGTCTGATACTTCTTCCATTCGACATCTGCTTCCGCAAGCTTCTCTAGAGCTCCCTGACCTAGAATACTGACAGTGGCACCACTATCAAGTAATCCATTCTCAGTTCGCCCGAGCAGCTTTACTTCGGCGTACGGTCGAATGTCGTCTGGCATCGACACGGAAATCTGTGACAGTTTTTTTCTTTCTAGTTTCATTCGTCGACAGTATTCCCGCCAACGAACAGTTGATCGTTTCTTTTTCGGTCTCATATCCAAGTCAGCAAACATGATGTCAGCTAACTCCGCCACCGAGGAGAAAATTCGGTCTCTTGCTGCTCTATATCTCTGCAGACGCGTATGATACGGCGTCAGCGGATGTAAAACTGGCTCACGCCCACTCGTCATATCAGAGCTTGGTGGCCGTTTTAAAACAGAATTGACAGGAGGCCAAATCTCCTGCTCAGTAACCTTGTCAGCTAAAGGTGCTGTCGGTGTTATCGGGACATCGAAAATTAAAGACTCTTCCAAAGAAGTGTCTAATAGTTTCGTGGGCTCCCCAGAAGTGGAAATGGGAGCTTGAAGGTCTGCGGAGAAATCTATTAAGTTCTCCGCCTATGCCAATGAAGTAATCGTACAATCCGGAGTTTTTCTGATATCACCAGAGTTACTGAATGATATCAGAGGACATGTTAGGGAGTTATCATGAGTGTCTGCTAATGGAGCGGACTTTCCTCCTTGTTCAGAGCTTGAACTGGAGAGTTCGTTGCAGTTGCTGCTTGCGACGTTGACGCTGGTCGGAAAAAGGTGGTGGTATTCCCGACCCGTCTCTCGTTTTTCTGTCTGCAATAGCGGCAATCAGGCTTGAAGACGTTCTTGCGTCCGCATCCATAGCAGAACACAACTTGTCTCTCTTGTCTACAATCTTGATAAAAATGACCAGACTGATCACAATTCCAGCATACAATAGAGTGTTTGGTCGAAATACTAGATATATCCCCTAGGCTGTTGTCATTGCCTGTCGCTAATGCTAGTTCAGAGTCTAAAGTTGGAAAATTGTCGACTTCGTGCACCCGTTGGTTCCGGTAAAGGCTCCAACTGCCAGCTGTCGCAATGCGTGTCTGCGTAGCTTGGATACGCGTGACCAGCGATCTCAGCTGTCCTATCGTATCAGTAGGATGCAAGCATATCTTTTCTTGAATCTCTGGCAAGAGATTCGACTTGACAATCTCCAGAAATTCTTGGTCTGGCATAGCATTCTGTAGCTGATCGCGCAGCAACCCCAGATGGTGGTGATACATTGCGAACAGTTCACCAGGCTTTTGTTTTCTAGACATCAGTTGGAATCTAGTCTTCAGATCATCTTTAGGCGTCCCCCATTCGTTATACAATCCCATCTTGATGACGTCCCAAGTTGGAAATGGATTTTGCCTTAGTACTGACCAATACCAGTCCTTCGCTGGTCCTGTCATTAGCGTAAGCATATTTCTGACTAGTAATCCAAAATCTCCTTCAAGAGCGGAGTGCGTGAGCGCTTCGACTCTGAAGATGAACTCGTCGACTGAGAGGTCCGAGTTATTCCCGTTATACGTCAGGTTCCATCTCCTGATTGGACTGCCTGATCGTCGGTATCCTACATTAGCAGGAACACTCATAGGTGGTGGAGGGTGTTGAGGTGGTTGAGGTGGTATAAAGTTCGGTCTGGACTGATTTGTAGGCTGACCAAAAGGTTGGCCAAAAGGTTGACCAAAAGGTGGGGATGGTCTCCTAAATGATTGTCTTCCCCTGTTAGGGAAATCATTTGACGGCCTCTGATTACTTCTGGACGAAGGAGGTCTTGCGAAGCCAACTGGCGGCCTTGCTGCTGCTACTTGCTGTCTGATATCGTTTCCTAACTCAGACCGCAAAACATTTAAACCCTGCTGGAGACCTCGGTTTATTAGGTCTTCCATCTTTATGCTCAAGCCTGCTATCAGCGCATCCGTAGCAGCTGAGGTGTTGTGGTCTTGAGCTGTGCGCGCTGGTAAGTCAAAGTTAGGCAATGAGTCGCGCCTTGTCGATTTCGCGGGCTTCACCTTCTTCGGTCTCTTTGGGATTGCACCAGAATATTCACTGAAGTCCTGTTGCGTAATGTGACGACGGCAGTTAGGACAACTAGAATGTTCACCTATCCAATGCTGCAGGCATGCCTGGTGGAAAATATGCTCGCATACAGTCATGACCGGCTTCCGATCGACTGACCAGCTTGCGTCCCGGCAGATAGAACATGGTTCAGGCAGCATTGTCATACCGTTTGTCGCTGGAGGTGGTGTCCTCACTGTAGCCACAAAGAATTTAGACGTAAGTCAGGTAAAAATTGTCAAATCAGGGTTTAGGATGGTTATCCCAAAAAAAAATTCTAGAAGTTTGCACGTTTGGAAGAGACACGCTCTTTCCAATGTGATGATGGCTAAATACTATTTTAAAGTCGAAGGCTTTGGGCGAGATACTCAAATTCAGACAAAAGTTTTCCCAAACGTTCGAAGAAATTAAAAATTTTTAGAAAAACAAGGATTCGAAAAGTTAATTAAGGCTTCTCAAATCGAGATAGTGTAAAGAATGAATTCCAAGACAAAAACCAATGTCGAGAAGCGTTAACAGCCTCGTCGAATAAAAATCAAAAAAAAATTCTGAAAATTACGAAGGATCCAAAAAAGATCACGAGAACAATTCAAGCGTTTCAAAAAAAGATTTCTTTAACAAAGATCATACAATTTCTCCCTACCTTCCCGAAGCTAACTCCCACATAAGAGGTCAGGTCGCAATCTCTCTTCCAAGGTCAGAAATAGGATATAGGCAAGTGACGTGAGTGGTGCGATTTGGTTGGGTTCTCACAGAACTCTGGGAAGAGTCAAGTTGGAGGTGTCAAAGGCTGAGAATGCTACTAGAGATTCTTCAGCCAGGCAGTTAGCAGTATGCCAACTCCTGATTACTGAAGATCTCCAGCATCACTCCCATCCCAGAGAACTCTTCCTCTCCTCTTCACCGGATCCTCATGTCCAGATAGTTCGCCAGCTGGGCAGAGTCATGGATCTGGGCAACTAATTAGCTGGAAGCCAAAAAGTCGTCTCACAGACTCATAACTCTGTCCAGCTAGTTGGCCAACAGAACAATTGTCCGCGAGAACACAATCCAAAAAAATTGTGAGGCCACCTACCATTTCCATGGCAGAAGGCCAGCGGGAAAGATCAATTTTAAAAAAAAATCAACAAAATTCAAAAAATTCAACAACTGTTCAGGCTTGAGGCTTGACCGAAGTCAAACCTAAAGCCGGATTTCAACTTCCAAAAAAACTTTCATTAAATTCAAAAAACGTTACTTTACTTTAATCCAAAAAATTCAAAATATCAAAGACTTCCAATAAAACTTTCAAAATATTACGTTACTTTACAAAAAAAATTTTCAACAAAACTAATTAGACTCAGGTCCACCTATAACTTCTACTGGATGTGAGACTTGAGGTCAATCAACTAGCAGACACCAGATGATCATCTCTCTCAAAGTCTCAGTCCCCAGTAAAATTTATATTTAGACCACCGAAGTCTAACTGAGGTGGCCCTGCGTTGGGCGCCATTTTGTTATGGTGGTAACAAAAGGACGCGCACAACGTATCATAACTAGAATAATGGACAACCCTTTCGAACAGAAGGTTCACGTGAAGCCGAGTACTGATGTTATCCCATCTCCACTGGATGTGAGACTACCGAGTCAGACAATTAGCTGAAAGCCAGATGTCCATATCTGCAAAGCAATCTCAGTCCCCAGTAAAGAGGTCTGATGTACTCACGATGTTAAGGCCCCGCGTTGGGCGCCATTTTGTTATGGTTGTATGTTGGACTGATTGGTCAGGACGTGAAGTCCAAACTGCCAGCCTAAGCTGACAGATCACTCGATGACAGCGATAGCACAGGGCGACACGCTAGCACCTCGGCTAAGGGTGGCGGAGAGTGTGGGGGAGTTCCCGAAATAACCTGCCGCTTGTCATCACCCATAATCAAAAAATTTTCGTGCCTACTTACACCAAGCCTAGCACACACTCGGTCCTGAAGGGACCCTTACGTCACTTACCTGCATTCCATGGAAGGCGCAGATGGCATGCCTTCCTTGCCAAGCCCCATCCTCCCATTGACTTTGGGTGGCACAATCGTCCAAAGTCCCTTATTGACCTGCAAAGAGATTAGAGCGGACCCACTCGAACTTCACATGAAAGGGCTCCGGGATAGTGAAGGAAGAAATTAAAGCCTCTAAGAATTCATTTTCACGTTATAATTACAAAACTTGATTTAAAGTGAGGAAAAAAAAGGTGTACCGATAAGCATACCATTAGCTTATGAAACTATGTAAAAGTACAGTAGTATAGTATTAAGTAGATAAAGACGTACACGTAAGCACACAACAATTTCATTACTTCAAATTAATAGGCACAGATAGAGATTTCGCTAAACTAGTTATATAAGTACGTGAATATTTTATCAAACTAAGATTATGTATATATAGAGGTACCGGAAAGGAATCTCTTCATCATTAGGGCACTATTTTCTTTTCCCTCTATATAGAAAAATTTGTTTTCTTTTTGTTTAAACATACGACTTTTCGTATGTTTTATATATAATTAAAAACAATTATTAATATTAAATTAAATACCTTGGTAATTTGTTATAAATGAAAAAAAAATTTCTTATTGTTATGTTAATGTAAGAGACTTCTACCGAGCATTTAATTATCGAAACCGAAGCATGAACATACTAAAAGACAATATGTAATATTTCAATAATACTCACGGTGAAATTCCACGGCATGATGAAGCTTCAACATCCGCCACCTAGTAAAAATTTAAGTTAAAATTTAGGTTCGTTTTACGTTCGGTAGGTCTTCTCACAACGAGGCTCTATCTGAGTAAAATAACAATTACCTAACGGCTCTCGTACCTTGGCAATGCTTACAACTAAAGGCACTTGAAATAAATTTGTAACTTTATAAAATTCAAAATTCCAACTAATGCTAAGGAAATTAAACCAAATGTTCTGATTTTGGCACTAAACTCGTGAAAAAAAAATGAAAACTATAAATTTCAGACCATAAGCATAATTGAATCGCTATTATTTCGTTCGCGACATAAACGCAGCTCACATGATTGTTTGAGTTTATTCACGAAATGTGAATTTCTAATAAATGGTTAACTGGTCATATGTATAACGTATATATATATGTATAAAATAATGAGGAGCACGTCACAACGATCATGAGACCAAACAAAAACCCACACAAGGTCATGAAGTCTACTTGATGCGATGCGTATAATTATGTTTGCTTGTCGTCACTAATTTTCTATTTCATATGCTATTGTAGACGAAACCTGTTGTTTTCCTCACCTTCAAAATCTATCATTTTCTTGCCGTTTTCGAAAATGCTCACAAATTACCTAAAGAAACTAACACTAAACATCCCTGCTGTTTACAACCGATATAGGGAAGCTAAAATTCTTCTTTTGGCACTTCGAGTGCACTTCTTAAAATTAAAATAGTTATTTTAAAGTAATTGAAACTTCCTATCAAGAGCCTACTTGTCTCGTGCCATAGATTCCTTTTCGAAGTTCAGAAGATAATTCCATGGGGGAAATGCGTATAAAACTCCAGCTGTTTTGGCTTCGATGTTCAAAAAAAAAGAGGGAAATTCCTCCTGCTGCCTTCGGCTGTAACTAGAGTCCAGTGATTTTTATTTCCTCGCAACGAGTGCTATTGTAAGCTGAGGATTATTATCCTCCTCCTGCGACCAATGTGAGATGTCAATGATGCAGACTTACAGTCTGAATGTATAGCGGTGATTTTGCTGCGGCCGGAATTCAGATGCCTTACTTTTTGAATTTCGGCGGGGTCGTGTCAAATACCTTCAAGGATGTATTTTATGCTCGATGTTTAGAGAAAAGATACGTTTCTAATTTTTTCGACGTCCTCTCGAGAAGATCTGACACTACAGTGACGATGGTCTTCTTCTGCCTTGTCAGTTATGTCAACATGGCACCTGAGCGTGAGGAAATTCATTTCTCTCGTTCGGGTGCGTTCATTTTTTTTCTGTTTGACACAGCCGGCCTACACGCTTCAGCACGTGTAGCATTTTGCTATATGCAAGATGCTATGACCATAACAATGACGTATACTGTGTTGTGTGACACACGGCATTTTAATGAATAGTTAGTGCAAATGATTCATTAGGTCGTGCTGTGTGTCTAGGGTATTTTTTTTTATTTCTGAAGCACTGACTTATAATAAGAATAGACTGAGCGTTCCTGCTTCAAAAATGGCACAAATATTGAACAAGCTGTGAAAACACTTTATTTCGTACAATTGCACACCGATTTATAATTAGTTATTATTTGTCGATTGGAAACACTAAAGATGTTTTAAAATAGTATTGCATTAAATGAAAATTGTTTAGGAAGTTAAACTCGTTTTAATTAACACAAAAATTCATTTTTAATATTACTGAAAAATGTGTTCATCTGCAGATTTGATGTCAAATATGTTTGAGCTTGTAAGAGATAGACGTATATAAGCAATATATTTGTCTCAATTTTTAAGTCAATTCCGATGTATTCCAATTAATACAGCCGTACTGTTTCCAAAATTGGTTACCGTTCAGTGTACATTTTGAGCTTGAAAGAGACAAATAGATTTTAGCCAAAATTTGTGCCATTTTTGACTATAGGAATTAGATAGGCTGGCTGAGTCCATTCTTATTATATGTCAGTGTTCTGAAGGCAAAAAAGGAATTTGAGAAATTTTGTTGTGTAATTTGTATAAATGTGAGCTAATTTATAACAAAAAACTCAAAACAAATTTGGCGAAACTCAAATGTCAACGCGTTCAATCTAATAGCATATTTTTCCAACTCGTCGCACGCGACGCTAGCTTCGCGTCCAAAATTCCAATCTAACTCGACCTTTATACTCGACCTTATACCTTTATGCAGTTCGAGCATTTATTATATTTTCCTGAATGATTGTTACTATTATGTAAATAAAGGAAATATCCTGATAAAGGCTATTTCATTTTATTTTAAATGAAAAAATCTTCTTAAGTTGTTAGAATTAAGATCTCAATTGGCTGCCATCATGATAAACCGGTATTAATAGGAGAGGAGGTCAACCATACAGAATCGCAGTTTTTGTTTTATTGGTTTGCCTAGTACTAGTAGGATGCACTACTTCTGTTCTCTTCATGCCCTGCATAGGATGATTCAGGGAAACATACATATTATATTATCAATAGGCGAATGATTAGTAAGATTTTTACCAAGTGCTGCGACCTTAATACAAGGTGCTAGAAGCAATTCAGTCGATTGCATTCTAGTTAATACAACCGATGGACCACAATATCAACCCATTTCTCTTCACTAAATTTTAGTACCAGAAATTTTAATGTTTTCGTCTTTTTCATAATGTTATCTTGTTTTTTACCTTTTCTTTTATGAAAACCTAAAAAGAATTGTTCACGGGTATAATTACGGGTATGTTAATGGAATAAAAGAAGATCCCTCTCTTAGCGCCATGGCTAGTCTGTGTGCTTGTTTCCTGGCCTTATCTCTGCCACATATGTACGTCAATGCGAACAATTCTGCTTAAATTAATCTTGAGAGTAGTGGCTGGAGTTTATACTGCAGTGCCTAGTCCAACAAATCCATTATTGGTACTCAGTTTGGGGACAAGTGCAGCTGGCATGTCTAATGGGTTTGACAATATTTACTAAGTTATGCATAACAAGAATTATTATGAGATCGCAAGCTGGTATATCTTTAGTATGGACTAGTGCTGTATTTCAAACCAATGCAACTGATGTTCTTTAATAAATTTCACACATTTTTATACTATGATCTATGAAATGTTATGGTCGTAGCATACTGCATGTAGCAGTATGCTACACTGAGACTAGAGACACCATGTACACTCGGCCTACTGTTTTCTATATGGATGGAGAGCCATACGCGCTGAACGCACCCGAAAAGAACAGGAAGAAGAAGACTTCCTTCGAGCGGGCTGTCAAGAGAAAAAAACGAAAGAAAGACGTGAGAACGAGGGTAGCCTGATATTTTGCTGATAAAATAAATCACGTTAATCTTACTAATTGAGAAGTGTTATTAAAATTCTACTAAAACAAATCACGTTAATCTCACCAATGTGAAGTGTTATTAAAATTCTACGGAAGAAGGAAAATCTCCAAAGTATTTTTCAACCAACCGGGTGGTTTTTAACAAATTCCAGTCTGAATAATAGTCATCAACCGGCGTGCCAGAGTTTTACTACAAAAAAAAACAAAAAAACAGGCATCCACACTGCATATTAAATAATCTAAAAGGGTTACAACGAATCTGGTCAACTTGATCCCATTTCTGGATATACAGGAACGTAGCGGCATACAATAAAATGGCGGCACGCGCCAGTTTCTTGTGAAGCGGAGCACCCCAAAAACAAAACAACTAGTATTCGGATGAGCATTTACAATTAGTATTCGGATGAGCATTTACATATCATTAAAGAATTTTTATAACGTAATGCCTCGATAATTTTTTCGGTGTTTTACCTCCTCTCTCCTCTCGAGCTCGCTTGAGATGATGGTCGTGTAAGGTTCACTACTCTTCTCCTTTCAGATCAACGGAGAGACTCTGAAAATTATCTGCCCTCAGAGTGTCCACCGAGTGATCTGTCAGCTCATGCTGGCAGTCCAAGCAAATCACTCTCAACATACTTCCATAACAAATTGGCGCCCAACGTGGGGCCACCTCAGTTATACTTCGGCGGTATAAGTATGACTTTTGCTGAGGACTGATATTGCTTAGAGATATGGACATTTGGCTATCAGTTAAATTGTCTGACTCTGTAATCTCACAATCAGTGGAAGTCAGTAGAGTAACGTTAAAGTTTTAAAGTTTTGCTATTTTTTTTTTATTTTTTTTTTTAATTATAGTAAATTTTTGCGTTTTTGGAATGAATAAAGTTTAAAGTTTTGCTATCGTTGAATTGAGTTGAAGTTCAACTTTAAGTGACTTTGTTCAAGCCTCAAGTCGGAACTATTGTCGAGTTTTTTGAATTTTTTCGAATTTTTTTGATTTTCTTTTTTAATTGATCTTTCCCGCTGGCCTTCTGCTATGGAAATAGTAGGTGGCCTCACGATTTTTTTTTATTGTGTACTCACGGAAGCATGTATTTGTCGACCAACTGGCTGGACAGAGTCGTGAATCTGTGAGATGACTTTTTGGCTTTTAACTAAGTAATTTCCCAGATTCATGACTCTGCCCAGCTGGAATGTTAGCTAAGTATTGCAATCAGGTGAGGAGGAAGGAAAGAGTTGTTGGAGGATGGAAGTAATGCTGGAGACCTTCAGTAATCAGGAGTTGGCATATTGCTCACTGCCTGGCTGAAGAATCTCTAGTATCATTTTCAGTCTCCAGCTTCTCCAACCCGACTCTTCCCGGATTTCTGCGAGGAAGCAAGTTTTTTCATGCACACACTCAGACTACTTGCCTTCGTCGTATGACTTCTGACCTGATTAGAGAGAGTGGGCCTGGAGGACTTTTGTGTTGAGAGTTGTTTGAGAGCTCTTGGAGAGTGAAGGAGAGAGCTTTGATGGAACACTTTTATTTTTTTGGAACGTCTGAACGGAAATTGTTGTAGATTTTCACTTACAAGTTAGCGTTTATTTTTCCTGTGCGATTTTGCTAGTGTAGGCTTGGATCTTGATTTTAAGCGTCGTCCTTTAGTACGGTTACGACGAGGTATTTTGAATTCTCCACTGAATTGAATCTCGCTTATGTCGAAAAGTTTCGACATTACTTATTTGATTATATAAAAGAAATGTTTTTGTTTGACCTGTCGAACCCTGAATTTTGATAATTTTTATACTTGGTGGATAGTCCTGAGGACTTCCTTTTCGAAATTATTGAGGATTTTTTTTTTAATTTTGAATCGAAACTTTCTCTGACTTTTGTCGAGACCTACGTGTCTCTTAACCAAACTACGACAAACCTCTGTATAAGCTGTAGAAACTAAATAGATCTTACTATCGGTTATACGTTCAATTTCGTTAACCTCTTCTAAAAGTGTACATCTTTGATAATGGCTACCGTGGGAACACCACCTCCCGCGACAGACAGTGTGATCAAATTGCCTGAACAGTGCTCCATCTGTCAAGATAGAGACTGGTCAGTGGAAAGGAAGCCTGTCAGGACCATATGTGGACACGTGTTTCACAAGGCATGTTTACGAACGTGGACAGGCGAACAGGCCAATTGTCCAAACTGTCGGCTCTACCTTACACCATATGATTTTACCGAATATACTGGAGCCATCCAAAGAAACCAAAGACGAAACCTGTAAATAACGAGCGTAAACAGACCGTGCCAACGTTTGGCTTACCACCTCCAACGATCCCACCAGTTGGTAGAGGATCTATATCACCTGGAATGCCAAATCTGCATTCCACCACCTTTTCCCATCTTAACTCGCGACGAAATAGCCCATTGCCTTTTGCCAATGGTCAAAACTTAGTAGCGACAGAAGCTTTGATGGCACGTCTGCGCATGCACGTACAGGATTTAGTTCGCGAAGGCCTCGAGCAAAGTCTGAACACATTGCGGACGGAACTGTCGAATAACGTCAGACAGCAGATATCAGCTGTAATGCCACCAGTCGACGTGTCACGTCCACCTCCTCCTGTGGGTGAACCGATACCACCTCAAGATTTTCACGACCCGCGTAGACAGTCGTTTTATAGATCATCGTCTGCATTCAGTCAACATGGGCAAAATACTAACCAGCCTCCGTCAGCTCCATCCAATTGTGTCCCGTCGAGCTTAGGGCAACGACGTTCTGGTAGTCCCAACCGAAGACGGAATATCTTATACAATGGCAATAGTTCTCGACTTACTGTCGACGAATTTGCTTTTAGAGTAGAAGCTCACATGTACTCAGCCTTAGACGGAGATTTTGATCACTTAGTTCGGCATATGACAACTTTGTTTTCTGGTCCAGCAATGGACTGATACTGGTCTGTCTCTCCAGAGAGAGCTCCACACCTTCGTGGGAGTATATAAAAGCAGCTCTGTTAGCTGACTGGGAGTAGCAAAGGATGACCTCAAGTTCAAGGTCCAGCTGGTGTTGAGAAAACAGAAAGCAGGGGAGTCATTTGCTACGTATCACCAACACCTGGTACATCTGCGTGATTTACTGCAAAGGCCTTTGGCGGACGGAGAGTTTCTAGAAATTGTGAAATCGAATCTGCTTCCATACATCCAACAGAAAATCTTGTCTTGTGACTCAGATACAGGCTACTCAGCAGCGAATCGCGACCGCGTGTAGCTGGAACACATATCGTAGCCCAAGAGTTAGCGAGTTAAATGATTGTCATTCGACAGATGCTGAACAGTATATGTCACCTGAAAAAAGTAAGGAAGCAGCAACAGTATCTGCTATACCGGCACCACCGAAAGTTAGTTGTTAGAACTGTGACCAACCCGGTCATTTTTATTAGGACTGCATGAAGGAAAGACAACAAGTGTTCTGCTATGGATGTGGACGCAAAAACATTTTCAAACCAACTTGTAGACACTGCTTGACGAAAAACGAGAGACGGGTCGGGAATACCACCACCATTTCTCGACCAGTGTTAGAGACTCTGGAGATATCAACTATCCATCTGATTCACTGATAGAGACGGAGATTCTAATAGACTTCTCCACAGATCTTCAAGCTCCCGTTTCCACCTATAGGGAGCCCATCACAGTACTGTACACTTCTTTGGAAGAGTCTTGTTATGTGTATATATCGTATCGTGAGTGCATATTGGTAGAACTATTGATGCTGCTGGAGATTTACTTTATTTCAGGAAAATATACATAAAGTCACATCTTTCATCAAACTTAAGACAAAAGCTACCTCTGGAAAATTGCACTTAAACATACACAAACCCATAATGGCCCAGAAATTCACCACACGCAAACACCATTCGCTTCATTTATTTGCCAACATTCACACGTCACACAATTTTAAAATCAGCACACTTGATTAACTTCAGCATCTTCGGAACTAAACATACAAAAAATTAGCTACACATGCATAAGGTCAACTACGTGTACAAAAAGGTCAACTACATATAAATTTATTACATACTCCAACAAGGCAATAGCTAGTATTTCCATAGAGTTACTAGTTTTCTTTAATTTTTCATACTAACAATAGTGTCAGTAACAATATAGCATAATGAGGTCTCACGAACTTTCAGACTTCCTATTTAGATCGCTAGGGTTTATTTTATCGTTGTGTTCCATTTAAAATAATTAATGAGTATTTCAATATCTCATTTAACTTAATTATGGATTTTGTATTTATATACAGTTTTAGATAACTTCGAGTATCCCATGATATGGCGTCTCTTTTATTTTCGTAATATAAATAATTCTCGCTCATTCAGAACCCTCAGAACCCTTATATGCTGCTAATCACGATTACCTTAAAGCAAGAAAGTCGGAAATGATCAACACTGTCCAATCATCACGGTAAGTGTCTCAGCCCGGATAAAGTAAGCCCAGTTTAAAGAAAACCACAATTACAAAATGAGAAATGGTCACATTATAAATAACCGAACAGTACTCCAAAAATTGCAGTACAGTCAAGTTTAAAAGTTGGAAATTGGAAATAATGATCTTATGACCGGATCCAAATTTAATTTCAATGCATCTGTGGAACGGAGAGAATCAGCGAGCGGCATCCGGTAGGTGAAGAGACACTTACTGACTATACACTGGCTACTAAACCAGGGAATACGCTTAGACTCGAGTTGTGAGAAAGTGCTGAAAAATTAAAATTAGTATGAATAAAAAAAAACACAAAGTCGAAAGAAGAGTTAAAAAGGAAAGAGGCAAAAATAGATTGGAACCGAACTATGGACAACAAAAGAAAAAAAAGCAAAACAAGAAGAAGGAATTTAAGGGTTTTTCGTGGCTGACAGGCATTATCATAACGTGACTTGGATTAACGCAAGCGGTACCATGGGTGTCCCGTAAGTCAAGGTACACTTTAATGTCTTTCGTAATTATTTTATATTTCTTTATCTTTTTTTTTTTGCATGTTTAGTTTTGTAATAATAAGTATTTATAATTTGGAATAAATATTAATTAAGAAGTGTTAAAAAAACAATATCGTTTCCATGATCTAATAGAGTTTCGTGGTACCTCAAAAATAACCGCGTGGCGCCCAATACGTATTTGCTTTTTTTGTCAGGCTTTAATGTGGCTCCCCTTTGGTGCTTTCATAAAATTTAGTTTTTTTTTTGTTCCCGACGCCCAAGCTGAGCTAGCGCTTTTACGCACGAAAAACAGTGCGTAACAGTCTTTAATTTTCGACGTTTCGATAAAACCGACAGTACTTGTTGCTGGCAATGTTACAGAGCAGGAAATTCGGCCTCCTGTCGTTTCTGTACTAAAACGGCCACCAAGCTCTGTTATGACGAATGGGCGTGAGCCTGTTTTATGCCCGCTGATGCCTTATCATACGCGTCTGCAAAACTGCAATGCAGTACGAGACCGTATCTTCTCTTCAGTAGCCGAGCTAGCTGAAATTATGTATCCTGATTTAAACATTGGACAAAGAAAGAAACGATCCACTGATCGTTGGCGCGAATATTATCGACGAATCAGAACTGAACGAAAGAAACTGGCCCACATTTCAGTGCCAATGCCTGAGGACATTCGACCATACGCCGAAGTTAAGTTGCTAGGGCAAACTGTGACTGGGTTGCTTGATAGTGGTGCTACTGTCAGCATCCTTGGTCAGGGAGCTATAGCGAGACTAGCGGATGCTGACGTCAAATGGAAGAGGTATCACACTAGAGTGCAGGTAGCAAACGGCGCCATGACGGATGTTGCTGGTAGTGTGGACTTGGACATCATTTTCCGTGATAAGACCCACAACGTGCGTTTTTACGTGGTTCTTGGGCTCACACAAGCACCATATCTGGGGATAGACTTCTGGCGTCTATTTGGGTTGGCTCCAGATTTTCTGGGTATAGTTGCCGAAGTGATGCCAAGCCAATTGGCTGCATCAGACACTGACTGCCATGTTCTTTCGGTTCATGAAAATCAACGTCTTGAAGCCACAAAACAGCTTTTTCCTTCCTTCGCCTCGTTGGGCTTAGGAAAAACGTCTCTTGTCACTCATAGGATTGAGACGAATGACGCAGCTCCGATAAAACAGAGGTTTTATCCGATTTCACCGGCAGTACAGAATTTATGGATGCTGAATTTCGACGAATGCTATCGTTGGGTGTGATAGAGGAAAGCCAGAGTCCTTGGAGCTCTCCAGTTGTTCTAGTGAGGAAGCCCGGGAAGGTTCGGCTTTGTTTTGACACCAGGAAAGTCAACTCTGTTACTAAGAAGGACGCCTATCCGCTGTCGCAGATAGATGCGCTTCTGAGTCGACTTCCTCCGGCAAACTACATCACACCGTGATGCCATTCTGCCTTTGCAATGCTCCACAAACTATGTGCCGCCTCGTGGATAAGGTCATTCGTTTCGATCTTCGTGAGAATGTCCTCGTCTACTTGAACGATTTGTTGATTTTGTCATCAGACTTTGACTCTCATCTGACGCTACTAGCCCGTGTAGTGTGTTATATATCTAAATTGTCTAAAATAGGTAATTTAAAAATAATTATAATTGATTAAATTTATTTAATCATCATACATAAGTATAAGCTAGGCACATACATAAGTATAAAGCTAATCATGCTTAAAATATGGTTAGCTTATCTCTCTGCAAAGCGAAAAATTGCCATCAGCAATTTCGTCACATTCCTTTGCACAAAACCAAAATATTTTCCCATAAAAACGACTTGGGAAAAATAGAAGTTTTAAGTTTCATCCCAAGTCGTTTCATTAGGAAAAAACAAAAGCCCCACGACAAATCTTACCTTCAGTAAGATTTGTCGTAAATACGATATGTATGTACATACATACATACATACATACATACATATCGGGCGCGTGAAATTTTACGTCGGTGAAGACTGAAACGATCAAGTCTTCACCGAAAAAAGCTCTTATCAGCGAATTGTCGCGAGCTGCATACATTGTGATCGCAACAATGTATGCACGATAGCAAGACGATGGTTTGATATTTATGAAAATATCAAATTTCATTTTCAACCATCGTCCGTCGCGATAATTCTGGGCATGTTTAAACATGCCCAGCGGTAAATAATTTTCTCAGGATAGGAATGCTAATTAAGCATTTTCCTATCCTGAACAATTAGACTTGAGATTTAAAAAATCAAGTCTCGAGAGAGTCGTTTTAAAGAGTCGGTTTTGAACGGTCGGTTTTGAAGACTCGTTTTTGAACAGTTTTTTTTGAAGAGTCGGTTTTGAGCAGTCAGTTTTTTTTTAGAAAGTCGAGTGGATTTATTTTTGAAAGCGAAATTTAAAAGTCGAAAAAGAAAAAGGGAATACAACTGTGCTTGAGCGGAAAGTGAGTTAAGTGTACTCCCTTAAGAGTAAAAGAAGTAGTTAAGTGTAATTTAATTTAATAATAAAATAAAGAAGAAAAAACGTGAAAGACAAAAGTTTTTTAGTGAAATACTCCCGCTGTGATACTGCAACCAGATTACGCCGCTGCCTAAGGCATTGGATAAGCCGATTGGGCAGACTGGCAACAACTGTGAGTACTCTTTGTCACTGACATAGGTAAACCCCGAGAAGATATATAACAAATTGGTTGTTATATATAACAAAATTGGCGCAGCCAGCTCTAAAAACAGCCTGAAGCTCCAGCCAACCAGACGAACAAACGCTAGCAGTCAACGATCCGGAGTTGAAGAGGAAATCGAAGACGGCTCATAAGCCCCTTTTTCAACTAGATCCAGGGGAATTTAAGACGGCCCAGGGCCCCCCCAGCTGCAAAAGTAAGCCGAAATCAACCGACAAAGGATTGAGAGGGAACTCGAAGGCGGTTAAAGAAACCCCCCTCTCAATTACAGCAAAGGGACCTAAGCAGGCAAGGAGCCCCCTTTCACTGAACAGCGCATCATATGCCAGCCGACAATCCTGCTCTACCTCAGCAGGAACCAGAAGCAGCAGCGAGGGAAAACTCTCCACCTTTAGCCGACGCGGGATTAACCCCAGGTGCCAATACACAGCACCCCGGTGAAGGTACATCATCCGCTGCAGGAGAAAAACCTCCACAGTTACCCCCAACAGGACCTAGACTTCGAAGCGGAACCGTTCTGCCAGGTCTGAATAGTCAAGTAAGTTTATCTAAGTTTTTAAATAAATTATACGAGAGAGCGCGGGAATCGGATAAACTGACGATTACCCGTTGTGACGCCTTAGATCACAAATTAAAAACAGAACAGTTTTCTGAATTTCGGCGCTCACTCAGTTTAGATCTAGGAAAGAATAAGAGTGTTAGGTTAAGTGACAGTGATAGTGATAGCGACAGTGACGGTGAAGTAGCTGAACCAACTCCCGAAGACCTGCTGATCGATTGGCTCGAAGAATCCTTAACGGAAATCAGCCCAGAAACAAGCCCAACTAGTCCACCCAAATTTAAATTTCCAGTCAATAGACTACACACAATGGTGGACTACGCAAAAGTAGCTAAACTCACAGCTCAACTCGTTCCCTTATTTTCGGGTGAAAGTACCCCACAAGTGGGACGAGAACTACAAACCTTCATCGGCTGCTGCAAACAAACTATGCAGTGCCTAAATGATGAGGAAAAAGTGGCTCTCATTCAGGTCCTTCCCACAAGACTCAGAGGTGACGCATACCAATTATTTGCTTCGGACGTCCCTGCTTCATTTACTGAAGTAGAGGAACGTTTAAACAGAACATACCTTCCCCGTGAGACATATCAGGAGCTGGTGAACAAACTAATTACCACCAGACAAAACCCGTTAGAATCTCTCACTGTGTTCATTACAAGATTGAAACAGTTGTTGACGATTTGCAACGAGGCAGCGACACAGAAGTATGGAGCTGAGGCAGTCCCTGCTGTGAAAACACAGCTGATGGATTTCGCCAAAAACGCTCTGAAAAGTGGAGTAACTAACCCACACCTGTGTCAATATTTGCTCACGCAGGGAGAAGGCGATTTAGAGTCACTAATTCAAAAAGCCTTGGACATGGAGAAATTACAACAAAGTGCTACATTCGTCCAGACTCCTCTGGTACAAGCTCCTCCAATGGCTCCAGTAGACCCAGATTTACGAGTGAGAGCTTACTATAGAGCTCCTTACTATCAAATGCCATCAACACCTATGTTCGCATCACCTCGAGCTCCAAATCCAAATCAGTTTTCACGCAATGTGAATAACTCAGGTTCATCACAGTCACGACAAAGACCATTTACAAACACTGATGTCAGAAACTCGGATACAGATGCACTGGTCCGTAACATCACGTGTAATTTCTGCCAGCGAAAGGGTCATACATATACAGATTGCCTTAAGCGCAAGAACACCCCTTTCTGCTCAAACTGCAAAATCTATGGACATGACGTCCGTGATTGCAGAAAAAGTCAACAGACCCAACAAATTGTTCCTCCACGCCTCTCCAACAGATCTACACAAGAGCAACACAACACAAAAAGTCCTCAAGTCTTCAATATAAGACTCAAATGCACCTTTTGTGGTCGCCGAGGACATGCAGACGAAGACTGCCGCCAGAAGAAAAAATGGGAAGCCCGGAGTCAGGGAAACGACATGCAGTCGACCCAAAACTCCCCGGCTCGACTCTAAACCCAACTAAAAAATTAAAAGGGTCACCTCAAGCGCCCGAATCCGGTGTCCCTACAGTGAAACTTCCACTGGACATAAGCTTTAACGGCCATACAAAACTAGTAGTGGACACTGGCGCTGAGGTTAGTATTATTAAGAAAAGAGCAATTAAAGACCTCAAGATAATTAATTCCAATGAGGCATGCACTTTACAGACCCCTTTTGGAACCGGAAAGACATTGGGAAATTGCAAGGGCAACTTCAATTTTAAAAATAAAATTCCCTGCAAGTTTCAGGTGGTACAAAACCTGCCAGGTCTTTCCGATGACGGCCTATTAGGAAACGATTTCCTATCAAACAATTGTAATGTTGAAGGCCCAAATAAAGCACTCAAGTTTCCTTGTACGGAAACAAATCCCGAAGAGTTCACCGTGCCCTTGTCATGCAAAACGGACAAGCTGTATTCCAGAAAAGCAGTCGAAGTGATGTCAGTTGTTGAAAAGATGGAACCTAAACAGGTTAAGCTATCTACATGCAGTGTCTCCAAGGCATCTCAACAGAGTAATGCTGGCTGCCAGGTTCAACAAGAGCCGACGGAATACGAAAAGAGCTGTCTGGGTGATCAAGAAACCAGCGATATGAGGCAGCATCTGGTTACTTTAGAGGAACCGATATGCATACCTGCTAGGTCACAAATTATCACCACAGTCCCGTTACGAGTGAAGGAAGAAATGCTCTGTTTATCTAAAGAGATAGGCGACGGAGTCTTCCTGGCCAACAGTTTACTCCCTACTGGGAAAGAAACAGTGCTAGTTGCCATACTCAACATTAACAATTTTAAAGTAGTCATCAACAGTTTATTATTACAACTGCTCCCTATACATGACTACGCCGTCATCCCAATAGGAGAAGCCACTGATACACAACACGTTCTCAAGCCGAATAAATTCAATTCAATTCAATTCAATTTATTATTATTACGCAAATTGTGCAAACAAGAAATAAATCCTTAAACTAGCACAAGGAAAGTATAATTTAATGGAATAGCACTTAATTTAATTATAACATAAAGTACGACTAGAACTACAAAGTTATTAATAAAGGTAGAGAATAAAAAATAAAAAATATAAAAATTCAAACTATATAAAAGAATAGACGAAACAGCACAATTAAAAGCGAAATTTTTAGCTATAAATATGTAAACTATGAGAAGCAAGTACAAGAAGTAAAAACGTAAAAGTAATAATTAATAATTAAATAAGAAGAAAAAGAAGAGGGAAACATCGCCGGGAAAAAAAAACAAAAAACAACAAGAATACTAAATGAAAGCTAAAGCACCAGAAGGTAAGCGGTAAGCTACAGCCGAAGAGAAATTAATAAAAGTTTATAAGAGATTTAACAGAGATAAGGGTATACAATTGAGGAAATATAAACATATCATAAATTGTTCATATTAATCTTGCCCCGTTGATAAATGATTAAATAAAAGAACTTTAAATTTTTTGAAATTGCCCGCAACGCCCGCCCGCCTAATCTCGAAAGGAATCTGATTATATACCCTCACACCGCCGACGAAGAACGAACGACTCGTGACCAAGTAAGTGAAACGTGGCAAAATAAGGTTATTAGACCTCTCTGATGTTCCCATGCGCAGTTTTTCATGCAAATATTGAGGTTGGCGGAAGAAAAGCAGTTTATTAATAAACACACAAATCCTGTATTGAAAATGAGCATCCAAGCTAATTCCCAAAATTCTTCCCGAGTATGGTGAAATATGGTCATATCTCCTAAGAAGAAAAACGTATCGAGCACAGGCATTAAAAGCCACATTAAGCTTGCGCTTACTATTGGAATCCAGGCCGGCATACACGACGTCGCTGAATGTTATAATAGGAACCATCAATGTCCTGATAAGTTTCATGCGAGTTGATAGGGGAATAAAATGAGCAGTCACCCAGAGTCTTCTCAATCCGCCATAAATCTTTCCTGTCAACATGTTAACATGATCGGACCAATCAAAGACCTTATTAATTACAACTCCAAGATTTTTAACTTGAGACTCATAAGAAATAATTGAATCGCCAATCTCAATACGGGGAAAACAGGAGGTATCAATATTTTCTTTATAAATAACAATACAATTACACTTTTGCGGGTTCAGTTTAAGTTGATTTACATGAGACCAGTGTAAAATAGCAGACAGATCTTCATTCAGCCGGAACACAGCGTCCTCAATTAGTCCCAACGGCCTTTGTATATAAAGTTGTATATCATCTGCATACATATGAATATGACAATGATTTATGCACTCATAGATGTCATTAATAAACATGGAGAACAGAATGGGGCCGTTCAATGAACCTTGAGGAACCCCCGCCAAGACTGGAAGAAACGAAGAAGACTGGCCATCTACTTCCACTTGCTGGAATCTACTCGTTAAGTAACTTGCGAAAAACCTCATCGTGCTTTCTGAAAAACCGAAATTACGAAGTTTATTCACAAGAAGTTGGTGATTGACGGAATCAAAAGCCTTGGAAAAATCCAGAAGAGTCAGCACAGTCAGACAGTCCCTATCAATTCCCTCCCGTATGTCATCAGTTATCTTTAAAATAGCGGTGGTAGTACTATGGCCATTCCGGAACCCGGACTGCCATTTGCATAGCAATTCGTTCTCCTCCAAGTATGGTCTAATCTGCATGCTCACGAGCTTTTCCAGAATTTTAGACAAAAAAGATGTGATGCTGATTGGCCGAAAATCACCAACAGAGAGCGCCTTGGCATTCTTAGGGATTGGGACAACCCTTGCGATCTTCCAGATCTGGGGAAAGTATGATGAAGTTATACAAGAATTGAAAATATAGGTCAGCTCCTGAATAACGAGAGGTAATATCAGTTTTAAGAAACGTGGACAGATCCCATCCAACCCTGTAGCATTCGACTTAATTGAAAAAATTGCGTTAATAACGTCAGTTACACATACATTAGAAAGGGAGAAGCTAGATGTTAGTGCATTTGGTATTTCAATATTTTGAAACAGAGTAGATGTAAAATTATCATTTGAAGTAAAGGCTGTATTGAAACCGTCGGGGCTGATATTCGAGAAGTTTTTGGTCTGAGTTTTTGTAGCTCCTATACTTTTAAGGTTGGACCAAAGTATTTTAGGAGGTAGATCAATATTTAATTTACGCGAAAAATAAGCTTTTTTTGCTTTTCTTATCTTTTTCGTCACAATCCTTTTCACCACTGCATATCTATGAAAATCTTGCGGATCGCCAGTTATTCTCTTCTTTCTATAAAGAAAGTCACGTTCTGTAATTAGAGTTTGTAACTCAGCATTAAACCACGGTGAGTGTTCTCCGACCCTTCTGGTTTTTAATGGAACATATTTTTCGAAAAGGTAGCGATAAAGATTATTAAAGTGTTCTACCTGGTTATCCGGGTTAGTTATGAAGAACACGTCATTCCATGGCATGGTTAGACACTCATTCGAGAGTTGGTAAGTATTTATTCCTTTATAGTCCCGATAAAATTTACGAGAAATATTATTAGCTGGTACCTGTAAATCATAAGTGATAAAAATTAAATCATGATCGGATAAGCTATGGAGTGACATTTGGTTCATAAATAGAGTCAAATCATTCCGTGAAACAATGAAAAGATCAAGCAGTGTTGGCTGTGAAGCAGAAAAGTGGGTGGGAGTGTCATTCTAAACATTTAAATCACATAAGTATAGCATATCCCTAAATCTGCGGGACCTGGTGCTATTCAGAAGAATATTCACATTAAAGTCCCCTGCAATAATTGTATGAATGTATTTTGCACTAAGTTCGCAAAGGGATTCTTCTAATAATGTCCAGTTATGACAATCAGGAGGGATATAAACACAGCCAACCAAGACCTTTTGATTACAAAGCGTCAATTCAACAAGAATGAGCTCCATTTCATTACTTGTAGAAAACAATATTTTGGTTTTAATATGCTCTCGGACAAAAATTGCAACTCCTCCACCCCGTCGACCATTACGGTCCTGTCTGACAACGTGGTAGCCCTGAAAATTTATAAGTTCATCAGGGAGATCACCATGAAGCCACGTCTCACTTACCATAATAACATCAACACTTTTCTTTCCGAAAATCAAGCGAAATAAATTCATCCATCTTGTTCACTATACTTCTCGCATTGAAATGGCAAAAGTGGATGCCTGACTGTTGCCTTGTAAATATATTCAAAACAGAAGCGGAAATTATCGTCCCATCGACGGAGAAGGCACCACCAGTCCTAGTCGAGCCCATAGACCACACAACCGGGCGACACGAGCAATATGGGGACAAAATTACCACCCGAAATCTCTAGTAAATCCACAACATACTTATTTTGATTTTGAAAGTAGTAGAAAAAGCGAAAAAATTTAAGATGAAATCGATCACCGCCTACCCTCTGATGCACTAAAAGCCTACGTAAAAAAAACATTATAAATTTTTGAGACTTTAAACACATTTTCAAAAATTTTGGGCTTATAATACAATTAACAATAAAATTCAATAAAATTCAAAGCTGCTCGTCGCTCGATTCTAAGAGATTAACTAAATTAAAATCAAAACAAACGTGAGACGTAACTTCATTCAAGGTTAATCGGTTATCCTATTTATTGTCAGCTGTGAGCTGTGAGATCATCTATGTTGATAATTTTAAGTGGAATATCACCGTTGCGATAAGTAACATGAACCATGCCGTTTTTAATTATTACCCTAGACAGTAGGCCATCTTTTTTCATCTTTCGTGCGATGTAATGAATCTCCCTCTGCTTTGCTGATAAACTGTCGTTTACGTACACAGGGCTATCGGAGATAAAACCAATGTCTTTCAGCGTAACTTTTGCTTGTTTGAAAGCACGATAGAAATGCATTTTTTCGACATTAGATGAGAACTTAACCACTATTGGAGGTGCATTTTAGCGGGACTTTTATTAGAAACGTTGTGAATGCGGAAAGCGTCGTAGAAGGAAGATGTATTGTGACCAATTTTGTCGGCAATATTATTGAAAATGTTCCTTACGTTTTCATTCGGTGATACCGGTATTCCACTCAACACAGCATCAGTTGATCGATATCTTGCCTCCAGTTCTTCATTATGGTTTGCAATTTTTTTCAGAGTGTTCTCAATATGTATTAATCTGCTTTCATACTTAACTGCGATTTGCTCCAGCTTTACATTTATACGTTCCTCTATCTCTTGCAGACGGTTATCAATCAGAGTCTTAATGAGGCTTATTTCACATTTAAAAGATACCTGAGTTTCTTTAATGAGTTTACCCAAATCGCTGGATGTTGTCAGTTCTTTTGAAGTAATCGGTGTTATATTATTGCCCGAAACTACAGGCTGTGAAGGTTTCACTGCTTGGCGAGTAGACCGCACTGGTTGTGGTGTCATTTTTAAGTAAGTAATATGTATTTATGCGTGATATTTAGTAAACACCAACTTAAATTCCACTTCAAGCACAATATGACACTTATAAATAGACCGATATCAATTTTCTAGATTTAACCTTTATGTGGAAAATGTATAAATTTCTCTTTTACGAGCGAGGAAAAGTAACCCGTCTATTCTCTATGAGCCATCGTCCGCACTGCGAATAACACAAACATCAGTGAGATTCCCAAGGCGGAACAGAAGTCAAGCAAGACTTCTTTCTCCAGAATACCTAGATATAAGTTACTAACGCGGCCCAAGAGCCCCATACAAGACGTGTGCAAGCTCAGTAAGACCCGAACAGAGGCAGCAATGACTCCACCGTCCAATAGAGTAAATTATAAAAAAATTTCGAGGCCCAAGAGCCCTATAAAAGATGCGAGCGAGATCCAGAAGCCGATAAACAAGATGCCGAGGACTCCTCCGTCTAGTTTACCTAGATTTAAGATATATACGAGGCCAAAGAGCCCTATAACAGGTGCGTGTGAGCTCAGTAAGACCTATTCTCAGGCAAAGACGACTCCACCACCCAACCAAGTTAGTGTTAAGAAACAACAGTGGCCCAAGAGCCCTATCACAAGTGCGTGCGAGCTCAGTAAGACCTACTTAAAGGCAAAGTCGACTCCACCACTTAATAAAATTAGTATTAAGAATACAAGGTGCCCCCTGAGCCCGATAAAAGACGCGTGCGAGATCCGTAAGACCTCATTGAAGGCAAAGTTGGCTCTACCGTCAAATAGTATTAAGAGAACCAATTTTTCACGGCCTATTAGCCAAAATACGAATGCGTGCGAGTATTTGGACCAATGTAAAGTACCCATAAATTACGGTACTCCACCAATAAAAGAGCAGGAAGCACATGCCCTGCCGACTAGTAAAGTAAGTAAAAATGCTCACAAAAAAAGGTTACAACAACCTAACACTAACGTAAGCTTTTCGGAAAATACAGCTATCTTACAACACGTAAGATACTTATTTCCGGATCATGAAGATCCCACACATACTCCGCGAGTCAACAGGTTAGACCAAGAGCTCAGCCTAGACCCAAATCTAAATGCGGAAGAAAAAGCTTCGATATCCGAACTCTGCTACGAGTACAACGATATCTTCTTTCTAAAAGGTGATAAGCTCACATACACAAATGCTATCACCCACAATATCCCTTTAATACAAGATCAAGCGCCCATAAATCAAAAGGCCTACAGACTACCAGAGACCCAGAGACAAGTAATCAACGAGCAATTAAGAGAAATGCTAGAAAACGGGATAGTCCAAACTAGCAAAAGCCCTTGGAATTCACCCTTATTAGTTGTCCCCAAAAAGGCGGGACCCGATGGTGAAAAAAGGTGGCGCGTCGTTGTCGATTTTCGCAAATTGAACGAAAAGACAATTGGCGACGCATTTCCGCTACCCCGAATCGAGGATATTCTTGACCAACTAGGTCATGCCAGGTACTTTACCACTCTCGATTTGGCCAACGGCTATCATCAAGTCTTAGTCGACAAAAAAGATCGACATAAGACCGCTTTTAGCACTAATTACGGGCACTACGAATTTAAGCGTATGCCATTCGGACTCAAAGGAGCTCCCGCTACATTCCAACGCCTCATGAACTTTATTCTGACAGGCCTACAAGGCCTCGAATGTTTCGTTTATCTTGACGACATCGTCATTTACGGGAAAACCCTAAATGACCACAATGATAAACTTCGCAAAGTCTTCGACAAATTGAGAGAGAACAACCTCAAACTGCAGCCAGAGAAGTGCCAGTTCTTGAGACGAGAAGTTGTTTACCTAGGGCACAAATGCTCTAGCGAAGGTGCATTACCAGACCCCAGCAAAACGGCCTGCGTCCAAACATTTCCTGTTCCCAGAACAGTAAGGCAAGTTCAGTCCTTTTTAGGACTCGCCAATTACTATAGGAAGTTCATTCCGGACTTCTCAAAAATCGTTCGTCCAATTACGAATTTACTCCGCAAGGACGTAAAATTCAATTGGACCGAGAAATGCCAAGAAGCATTTCAAAACATTAAAAATGCTCTAATTTCCCCACCTCTTTTAATCTATCCAGATTTTTCTAAACCATTCAACCTCACAACGGACGCCAGTAACGAAGCTTTAGGAGCTGTACTTTCCCAAGGAGAAGTGGGTAAAGACCAGCCTATCGCCTATGCAAGCCGAACGCTGAACAAAGCCGAGAGAAATTACTCCACTATTGAAAAGGAGTTATTGGCTATAGTCTGGGCCACTAGAAATTTCCGATGCTACCTCCAAGGCAGGAAATTCACGGTCTATACTGACCACAAGCCCCTCAAAGGTGTCTTTAACGTTAAAGACCCGACTTCCCGTTTGGTGAGATTTCACCACAAATTATCAGAATTCGATTATACCATCGAATATAAACCAGGGAAGTATAATACCAATGCGGATGCATTAAGCCGCATTCCACAAGTATTAATCGAAGGCAATACAGGCAACACTTTAACGGTACAAGCCCAAGTCCACCACACTATGGACTCAGATGTGGAGGAAAGCATTTCCCCAAGTAAAAAGAAAACAAAGAAACCCGCTCATTGCTTCGCCGTGACCAGAGCTCAAAAACAAAAAGCCCAAGAGGCCAATACTAGCTCCAGCGCTGAAACACCGCCCACGGCAGCGGAAGATAAAGAAACTAAACTCCCAGAGGCGGAAATACAACCCCCTGCTACGCTTGAACAAGACATAAGTCCAGTCAAGGCACCTGAGATAATCACGAGCCCCAAGGAAGTTCAAACAATCCTAAAGGATTACCACGACTCTCCTTTCGGCGGCCATCAGGGTGTCATTAAGACTTATAAAAGAATCAGACGCAAGTATTGGTGGAGACACATGCTTAGCGATATAAAAAAGAACATAAAAAAATGCCCTAAGTGCCAAACAATGAAGGCATCGCCACAATTCAAGATGCCAATGGTAATAACGGACATCGCAGAACAACCTTTCGACAAGGTTTACCTCGATATAGTAGGTCCACTAGAAGAGACCATATCAGGTAATAAATATATCTTAACGTTTCAAGATAATCTCACCAAGTTTGTCGATTGGTATGCCATACCAAATGGAGAAGCAGTAACGGTGGCGCAAATCTTTTTCAATGAGATTATCACGCGTTATCGCATTCCAAAGAGAATAGTCACCGATCAGGGAACTAATTTCCTGAGTGAGCTATTCAAGAAGGTCTGCAAACTGCTAAAGGTAAGGAAGTTACAAACTTCCGCATACCATCCACAGTCTAATGTAGCACTAGAACGTGCCCATAGACCATTAATCGAATATCTGCGTACAATCGTAGACGAGAATCCCAAAACATGGGATCAATTCCTACGAACCGCTGCATTCGTGTACAATAACAGTGTACACGAGGGTACTAAACTAACCCCGATGGATTGCCTTTACGGCTTCACAGCGGATGTCCCAACTAATTTAAAACGGGACCCTGAGCCCGTATATAACCACGAAAGTTATTACCATATGCTCAAATACAGACAAAGTCCTCCTCAAAAGTGAAAGCCGCAAACACAAATTGTCTCAAATCTGGGTTGGTCCATATCTGGTAATCAATGTACCTAGTCCAACAAACACTACCATAAAAATAGGCAAACGGCAGGTAGTAGTACACAACAACCGTTTAAAGCCCTATTACGAGTAGTACCCTGGTACATATGTACACCTTTAGAAAATAAGTCCCACTGATACAAAATTTCACCAGTTAAACTATTAACTACCCACTTAAAAGGTTCCGCACTCGGGATTACTCCTTATGACTCATGAAGTCAAACTTTACCTAAATTTTATTTAAATTAATAAAAAATACGCTAAATAAACGCACCCACATATACCTTGCTACTTATAACAAATGGTCGACTTAAAAGCTCATAGAGAAGTTGATGAAGTTTAGCATTCTCTAACTTTACCTAAATTTTATTTAAATTAATAAGAAATACGCTAAATAAACGTACCCACATACACCTTGCTACTTATAACAAAATAATGGTCGACTTAAAAGCTCATAGAGAAATTGATGAAGTTTAGCATGCTCTAACTTACACTCTCCATACCTTGTTTTGGTAGTTACGAGTGAATTAAAAAATTTTTTTCTCTCCAGTACAGTTTTGGTGAAAAAGTACAATGCTCATACGTTGACGAGATTTAGCAGGAACCGACTCAGAATTCTCCTATCCTGTTCTATCTCGTCTTTCTTTTAGCAACTAAGCCCCCATTATACAAACTATCTACCATTCAATTAAGCAATACTATATTTAAATATTATATGCTATGTAGTAAGACCAATTGACTAATGAAGCCTATCCTTCATTTTATACAGAACATGAAGCACATGTTAGTGTTAATATGTTGTTTCCATCTGGGAATGGGACAGATACAAACGGAACCCTACACAATAAGTCCCCTGAACAATACAGGAATACTATATGAGGACTTAGGAAAATTACAAGTATACCACAGTACATGGAATATACTAACGGAGATCAACCTAAGGGAACTGGACAACCAAACGCTTATGGCAGAACAGGCGGAGCACTTAATTCACCGACTATGTTCGAATCGCTCTCAAACCGAGGAGCTATGCCTGGTCCAACAAAAACACGTTCATTCACTCTTGGAAAATATCAAGAGAAGAACAAGTGTCATTCGAGAAGTGGTCCCCAAATCAAGATCAACAAGATCTATCTTCGACGGAATAGGTAATGCAATGCACTACCTATTCGGGACCATGGACAGCACTAATGAACAAGAGATATACAGTCGACTCGAGGAGCTCGAAACAAATACAAAAGCACTAGCCGACCTGGAAAGACAGCAGATCAGTGTAGTCAAAACTACACTACAACAAATCCAAAAGCCATTGACATCTCTGCAGGAAAGACAACGTCAAATAAATCTCCAGGTAAATAGAATGCAAAATATAACTGATGATTTACTAATGAGACAATTAAGGCAGGAGATAATTTCAAGCCTGACCTTACAAATTGTCGAGATTGAGTACAGGCAACAAGCCTTACTCGACATAATAATCTCCAGTAAGAATCACCAGTTGCATCCGCTAGTGGTGTCTCCCAAAAGTTTATTAGAGATATACCACAAGTCCCACGCTACTTGCCCAGATGCACAAAATTGTCTCTCCCTGTTATATCAGACAGCGGAAACAAAGGCTCGTATAGTCCAAGACAAATTAGTTATTAGAATACAACTTCCGATTTTCAATTTACCACGAATGAAGTTGTATAGGATACATAGTTTCCCTATCCATGTTAATAAAAAACAATCATTGATACCCGAAATACAGTACTCGCACGTAGCGCACCAGGTACAGACACAGGATATTCTATTATTAAAAACACAAGATCTCAAAATCTTCAAAAAGATCACTCAATCTTCCAAAGAGGACACTTACATCGCTAAGCTAGGCATTCCCATAACAAAGGCTACAATGTCCAAAGAATCCATTAAAGGAAGAGCCACAGTGCCAATTCAGAGCACAAATACCTCCCAGAGACCTACTTATCAAATTAAGTAAACCAAATTCTTGGATATTCTCGTTGATAGAACCAACAATTGTACACCTTCAGTGTACCCAACAATTCCTAACTTCAAAAATAGAAGGCCAAGAAATAATTACTATCAACCATCCCTGTCAAGTACAAGTAGGATCCCAAATCCTACACTATGAGGCAGAGAATATCCAGCAATTGAGTCTCAAACAACCCACTTATTTCCCAAATATAACTCCATTAGAACAAATAGTGGACAAATATCTTAATGAAACCAAAGAAAAAATACCGTCGGAAGAAATACAGACAGAACTATATTCAGGAGATGACACTAACAGCATCATCCTAGAAGGTACCCAGTCATTAAAAGAGCTGGACGAAAAATTAGAAAAAATAGTTCCTCATATCAGTCACCACCCTACACATGTCCTAGCTGCAACATCAGTATCCTTAACTGGTGTTGTCATCACATGTATGGTACTGTACCTGGTCGCCAAATGGCTAGTCCCATTCATAAAAAATTATCGTTCACGCAAGCCTAAGAAAACCCCAGAGGCGGAGGAACAAATCAAACAAATCGAAATAATCGAACCTACCCCTCTAAAAAGGACCCGCACCTTGCCACCTACTAGGTCAGTGCAAGTGGTATAGTATCACCACTTCAAATGGTCATCAGCATTATCACTGGTACTAGAACACAGAAAAAATAAATGTAAGTGGTTTCTATTAACCCCAAATAAATCAGTTAGTAATAATAAATAATAATAAAAACGAAAGGGGAGAGAACATAAATAAATAATTATTAAAGCCTAGACTTAAGGTAAAATAGGGTAATAAGAACATATATATACTCAAAACAAAAGGAAGTAAAAGATATCCTCCCCCGCTAGCGTTAAATAATAATAATAAACAATATAAATAAAAATAAATAAGAAAACAAAAATAGGATTACAAATAAAATAAACAAAATAAATAATGTAATAAAACTAACCTAGCATAAAAATTAAATAACCACTAACATCAGAATAGAACATAATATACCAATAAATGTTAAAGCAGAAATACACATAATTAGCAACAACATAAAAAAAAAAACAGTAGAAATTAGCAAAAAAATTTTAAATAAGTAAGAGATAAGAATAGAATAGGAATAAATATTTGAAAACAAACTTTAGAAAATAAGATGACAAAATTCCTTTTTTGTAAAATAAGAAAATATGTCAAGCCAAAAACCAGTGCCAATCCGATCAAGAACCGAACGACCGCGCCGACTAAATTAAAAGCCAAACAAAAAAAAAAAAATCCTGAAAGGTGAATAGGAACATTAAAATAAAACTCATTTTTTTTTTAAAGGGAAGAAACTTATATTTATTGATTATGAAGAAGAAGAAGGGATAGGATAGATACAAATTTTTCAATGAAAATAAAAATAAAAAAAAAAAGGGCACATTGATGCACTTAGATAGCTGGCTCTTCAAGATCCCAGTTCTCTGAACCTGTCACGTCGCCGACAAAATCTTCAGAGTCCCAATCGTCGGAAGCCGCGAGTTCTAACGCGACCTCGTCATATCCGAGTGGTGGCTCGGCATGATCTGCGCCCTCTTCTGATCCTGATGGAGAGCCAGGTGGAGTTGCGAAGAACATGGCATAAAGCGCCGCCACGGGGTCAGACTCAGAAAACATGCAACATCCGCAGAAACCATACTCCCCACTAATAACAAGGGTGCCACCTGAAAGTTTAAAATAAAGCATTAGCTAAAACCCAAGGATTTTATTTCTCTTTTCGTTTAATCAGCTTACCTGAAGCGGACCAGCCCATACCGCCATGAGGAATGGCAAACAAATTGGCCATATAAGTATGACCGGCCTCAGCAGGCTCCATCCAGGAAACCGCGGGCTCGGCATACCGCTCGTGTAGCAAAAGCTTGATGGGTCCCTGCCAATTGCGAGCTACCCGGGAGATACAAATACTGGTAATTCGGGCTGTTAGTAGGCTCGGGGGATACCAGGGATTTCGACCTAGCGCAACTCGGAACGCCATGTTGAATGAGCCAAAAATCTTAGTGCAATGCCCAAATTTCTTATATGTTCCCGACCATCGATATATAAACAAAATCTTTCTCAACTGAGATAAGACTGACGGCATTAATCAAGAAAGTTAAAACCTAAACATCTGGTCAATGCAATTGCGCTGACGTGCACAAATTGATTTCTGTCTACACCTTCCCCTGAGTATTATTCCTCTTCAAAGAATAATACTCTTTTTCGAAGGGGGAAGGATTGTTATATATCTAAATTGTCTAAAATAGGTAATTTAAAAATAATTATAATTGATTAAATTTATTTAATCATCATACATAAGTATAAGCTAGGCACATACATAAGTATAAAGCTAATCATGCTTAAAATATGGTTAGCTTATCTCTCTGCAAAGCGAAAAATTGCCATCAGCAATTTCGTCACATTCCTTTGCACAAAACCAAAATATTTTCCCATAAAAACGACTTGGGAAAAATAGAAGTTTTAAGTTTCATCCCAAGTCGTTTCATTAGAAAAAAACAAAAGCCCCACGACAAATCTTACCTTCAGTAAGATTTGTCGTAAATACGATATGTATGTACATACATACATACATACATACATATCGGGCGCGTGAAATTTTACGTCGGTGAAGACTGAAACGATCAAGTCTTCACCGAAAAAAGCTCTTATCAGCGCATTGTCGCGAGCTGCATACATTGTGATCGCAACAATGTATGCACGATAGCAAGACGATGGTTTGATATTTATGAAAATATCAAATTTCATTTTCAACCATCGTCCGTCGCGATAATTCTGGGCATGTTTAAACATGCCCAGCGGTAAATAATTTTCTCAGGATAGGAATGCTAATTAAGCATTTTCCTATCCTGAACAATTAGACTTGAGATTTAAAAAATCAAGTCTCGAGAGAGTCGTTTTAAAGAGTCGGTTTTGAACGGTCGGTTTTGAAGACTCGTTTTTGAACAGTTTTTTTTGAAGAGTCGGTTTTGAGCAGTCAGTTTTTTTTTAGAAAGTCAAGTGGATTTATTTTTGAAAGCGAAATTTAAAAGTCGAAAAAGAAAAAGGGAATACAACTGTGCTTGATCGGATCGGTTAGCGTGCATTTGGTAAAGCGGAAAGTGAGTTAAGTGTACTCCCTTAAGAGTAAAAGAAGTAGTTAAGTGTAATTTAATTTAATAATAAAATAAAGAAGAAAAAACGTGAAAGACAAAAGTTTTTTAGTGAAATACTCCCGCTGCGATACTGCAACCAGATTACGCCGCTGCCTAAGGCATTGGATAAGCCGATTGGGCAGACTGGCAACAACTGTGAGTACTCTTTGTCACTGACATAGGTAAACCCCGAGAAGATATATAACAAATTGGTTGTTATATATAACAAGTGGATTATTTGTGCTAGCCTCACTAAAACTCTCACCTAAAGCTGTTCGGCAAGCTCGAAGCCTACTAGGTATGGCGGGATGGTATAGTCGGTTCATCCCGAACTATGCTGATCTAACTGCCTCTATCACAGACACTCTGAAGAATCCAAGTCAGTTCCAGTGGACACCTGAAGCCCAGACGTCTCTGGAAGTGCTAAAGCACAAACTTACTTCTGCTCCATGTTTAGTGAGCCCAAATTTCACCAGACTGTTCGTTATACAGTGCGATGCGAGCCAACAAGGTATTGGTGGAGTGCTGTTTCAATTAGATGATGTTGGCCACGAGAAGCCAATAGCCTACGTCTTGAAAAAGTTGAACTCAGCACAACGAAATTATACAGTCACAGAGCAGGAATGTCTAGCTGCAATTTTAAGTGTACAGAAGTTCCGGCCCTTCATAGCGGTATACTTGCTCGGTGGAGTTTGAACCTTCAAGGTTTCGACTTCACCATCGAGCACCGAAAAGGAAGCCTGAATGTCGTTCCTAATGCGCTGTCACGAATTCATTGTGACAGCTTGTCAACACCTGAAGATCCTGGCCCAGAGGTTGACCTTAGTTCTCCATATTTCAACTCGTTGGAATATGAGGAGCTGAGGCATAAGGTTAAAACAGCTTCTGGCAAACTACCAGATCATTGCGTCAGGGATGGCTTCGTTTATATTCGGACTGTTCCGAGAACAGACGATCCGAATCAGGCGAAAGAAGCTTGGAAGATTTGGATTCCACGAGGGTTTGTCTCCGAGGTTATATTTCAAGAGCGCATGATCCGCCACTATCTTCGCACGGAGGTATAGGGAAGATACTGGAACGTTTAAGAAGACGCCTGTGCTGGCCACGAATGACGGTTGATGTCAGAAACTACGTAGGCGCCTGTGAATACTATTCTTAGACCACCTATGGGAATGCAGTCTGTGACAGAAAGACCATGGCAAAAGCTGTACATCGACTTTCTGGGTCCATATCCTCGATCAGTGAAAGGAATTGTCTACATATTGATAGTTCTTGACCACTTTTCAAAGTTCCCGATTCTCAAACCTATGAGAAAGGCGTCTACTCTCAACGTGTGTCAGTTCATCTAGACTGAAATATTTCACGTGTTCGGAGTTTCGGAAATTATGGAGTCCAGTTTTGCTCAGCTCAGTTCGCCAGATTACTGGACAAGTATGGGGTGAAACACTTGCGAACGGCACTTTACTCGCCGCAAGCAAACGCCTCATAGTGAGTGAACGGATCTCTATTGTCAGGGATTAGAGCATATATTCGGAAGGAACATACTAAGTGAGATGAGAAGCTGAGCCAGATAGCTAGTTCCCTCAGGAGCTCTTTCCACCAAGAAACTGGCTTCTCTCCCTATCGAACACTCTTCGGTCAGCAAATTATTGAGCATGCGAGCTCCTATTCCATCTTAAGGAGCCTTGGATCTCTTAATGAGCCTCTGAAAGTAGATGCTGAAGATAAATTGAGATGGATCCGTGCGAGAGTGCAGGAGAACTTAAACTACGCGTTTGAACAGGGTTCCAAAGCTTACAATCTCAGAGCGAAGCCTGTTAATTTCAAAGTGGGTCAAGAAATGTTCAGACGGAATTTTGCCCAAAGCAATTTCCAACAGCAGACTACTGCTAAACTAGGACGTAAATTTATAAAGTGTCGGGTCAAGTGCAAGAAAGGAAACTCCTTATACGAGCTTGAGAATCTGCAGGGAAAAACGGTAGGAGTCTATCACTCCAAAGACATCAGGCCGTGATACCCATATTCTCGGACACATCATCCGGCTATTGTCACTTTCAATCCCGCTAGCCCTAATAAGGTATCCAGCCAGCTTCACTGGCAAACTACAGGATGCCTATGTGCCGTTTACGACATTTCAAGCCTAGCGACCGGCATACCTCTTTGGACAATAGACATTTTTTTCCCAATCCCTATCCTGATAACGTTTCAGAACCGCTCCTATATGGTAACCCTGCGGCAGATAGTTTGCCATAGGAATTTCACTTATTTAATGCCTGCAAATTTAAGGAAGAAGACCGGTACTTCAACGACGCCTCGGAGACACACCCTTGAACAAGCGTCCGTCTGAGATCAGAGTCAGATATTAGAGCATAGGAAACTCGGCGATCAGTTGGTTAGGTTACTGACCGCGGGGTTCCATCGGCGCATCTCGGTAAAGGAAGGCAGAGGGCACTGGCCGACTAGATTTTTTGGGTTACTGGCTTGTCAAGGTACTTCTAGCCTCTGACACGGAGGACTATGTCGAGGTCTGGTCCAGGACTGGCCTTCGTTAAAGAACGGCAATCTTGCTAATTGAGAACTGTTATTAAAATTCTACTAAAAGAAATCACGTTAATCTCACCAATTGAGAAGTATTATTAAAATTCTACGGAAGAAGGAAAAATCTCCAAAGTAATTTTCAACCAACCGTGTGGTTTTGAACAAATTCCAATCTGAATAATAGTCATCAACCGGCGTGCCAGAGTTTTACTACAAAAAAACAAGAAAAAAACAGGCATCCGCATTGCATATTAAATAATTTAAAAGGGTTACAACGAATCTGGTCAACTTGATCACATTTCTGGATATACAGGAACGTAGCGGCATACAGTAAAATGGCAGCACGCGCCAGTTTCTTGTGAAGCGGAGCACAAAAAAAAACAAAAAACAAAACAAATATTTTTGAACCATTTCATTAGAGAACATTCTGCTATTGGCTCATGGTCTGGTTATGTACTTGCTGAGGTTCAGGAATCTTTCCCCCGGAGAATCAGGTTTTGTGCATTTTTCTTTCTACAATCATATTGAACGGCTCACTGAAATTGTGAACGATCGCCAGAGTATTTAACTAACATTAGTATGTAGCATTATATTGAGAAATTTATCAGAGTAATTAACTAGCATAATATAGTACGTAATATTATCTGACACTACCACTAGCAGGAGTCATTTATGAAATCAAGTTATTAAGTAATGGTGGGAGTATATTACTAGTTACCTAAGATTATTTATCTAATTAGGTTATCAAATTGTCCTCCAGTATCAGTTTGTATAAAAGTCCAAAAGAGGCAACTCTTAATAGCTACTATGGAATAGTTATTGTTATCACTAATCAGTCTTGCTAACCAGTCACGAATATTAACGGTAGCTTTATTACCTAGTTTGCAAATTATCCTATTTACCAGCAACGGTTAGCATTAGATGAACCTGTGAAGTACCAAATGTAAGCATTTATAGAGTGAGGCAGTCGCCCAAGGGGCGTCGATGACAATTTCTCTTGGATTGTTAAAAGAAGAGCTTCTGAAACTAAAAGCTAAATCGTAAGGCTGTAACTAATTAGGATACGAATTGAAGTCGCGATAAGTCATAATGAGTGTTTCGAATTGAACCCTCAAATGTTTATATTAGTGATAGGAATTAGAATTTGTTAATTTGATGGAAACGTGAGAGTTAATGAGTGCCAGCGTTCTTAACGAAGAGGCGATGTAAAGTAAAGGAAAACTTTTTTTTCAGAGAGCCTCTTGTTGCAAATCGAATGTCGTTTCAGGTATCATCAGTGGTACCGGTTGTCTCCAGGAAGCTCTTTCGAGGGACCAAAGGTCACGTAAGTCCACGACATATATATTATTTTATACAAACAAATGACATTTCTCCGGCAATATATTAATCGATTTGAGGAGATAGATCTATATTCCTATATTATTGAGGGGATAGATCTATATTCCTATATTATTTTATTATTGTATGTCAACAATTCCGTGTGAATATTAATTGAATTGATACGCGTGTACCATTTCTTTCAAAGTATTACCTGATGAGGATACCTCTGGTATCTGACCCCAGAGTGTCTCAGGCGAGCTATTTGAGCTATATGTATGTACATATAGAATTTTGAAAAGGTACATCTATTGTACCGCTGATAAAATTTTGGAATTTTCGATGTTATCAAAAGAAAAATATAAGCAAGAAAAGCAACACAAGCGTTGGAATTGCTTCGGCAATCATATCTCAAGTAACTACAGATGTATATGTAAATTGAATTGGTTTTATGCAGAACCCGCTGCTAAAGGGTATTGTAATAATAATGTTTAGTACCTAGAGACTGTCAATTAGTATTCGGATGAGCATTCACATATCATTAAACAATTTTTAAAACGTAATGCCTCGATATTTTTGTCGGTGTTCGCCCTCCTCTCTCCTCTCGAGCCCTCTTGAGATGAAGCTCGTGTAAGGTTCACTACTCTTCTCCTTCCAGGTCAACGCAGGGACTCTGAAAATTATCTGCGCTCAGAGTCAGTTGGGTGGTTGGGGCTGAGACAACTTACATCTAGATGTGCAAAACCTCACAAAAAAGCGGTCCAACCAAAACGAGCTAATGGCCCTCTAATAGAAAGCTCTACACGTTGTCTCTCGCTCTTGCTGTATTATGCCACATAAATTCTTCGCAATGATATCTTTTCTTGGTTGAATAAAAAGTTAAAGAGCTTTCAAGGAGTGATCCGGGTTTATATTGAGATTTTCTTATCTAGTTGTAGGTTGTCTCAGGTTGGGGCAAGAAGAGAAGGCCAAACATCTGTGTCTTCCCAATGGACGTAGGTAAGTGGTGTAGAAGTCCCTTAAGGACTGAGTGTGCTACGGCCTGTTGAGTTGTAGGCACGAAAAATTTTGTATATGGCTGGTGGCAGCGGCAGGTCTTCATGGAACCTCCCCACACTCTCCGCCAATAGCCGAGGCGAGCTAAGTAGTATATGGACACTTAGGATGCCAAATAACACAGCGTCTGTAAGGGACAGGTAATCCATGTCCCACTATAAAGTAAATCATCTGAAATATGGGCGTATGCACGGGAAAAGTGAAAGTTGATGAGACTAAAGTTGCTTTTTGTACCAGTTGTGTGTAAAGTAAATTGCGGAATTGGAAACAACTTCCAAAATATGGAGGTTTGTTTATACCGTGTGACACTATTGATTTGAAAAAATGAGAGTAGAGTTGTTATGTTCGGACACATGTGAATGCATGCAGTGTACCTGCTCAAGAGGTGGATTTATATTTTTCGCGTTCGGATTACAAATTAAACTTGTTTTTCCAGTGGCGGGGTTTTGTTTCCATGGGGGGAAACATGGGGGGCAAAGTTTTGTTTACGTGGGGGACGATCGGGGGCAAAGTTGTTGTTTACACTCTGTCTTCGAGGGGGCCTGCGTGGGGGTAAAGTTTGTTGTTTATATTTTTTGTATTGAAAGCGAAAGTGGCAGGCTATAGAGAAGCTGTGTGTAGATGTTGGGTAAAGTAAGCTTTTGCGTCGTTTCGAATTAATGCGATGATCTGAAAAAAGGTCAGGCGAAGAATAAAAGACGTGGTTAATAGCAGTCAAATATTTTTATAGCATTGGATGAATATTTTTCATAGTTTCTCATTGAAGAATTCGTAAAAATAATAAATTTCACATCAAAATCAAATCTTTGCATGCAATAGACAGATTTCGATTATTTTTTAATGATTATTCCATTTTACTTTCATTTCGATTAAGTTTATTTGTTGTTTTCCTCTAGACATAATACTTATCTAAATTATTTGATATTTTTTTATGATAAATATAATATGTCTACTGAGTTAGCTTCTGTTTCATGACGTTGTTTATTTTTTAATGAATATTTGTCGCAAGAGAAATTTTTATTAGAAACATTTCCAGTTTTTCAAAAATTTTACGATTACTTCATTTTGATTTCATTTCGTTTAGCTTTATGCCAACTAGGTTTGCTTCTGTTTCATGTCATTGTTTATTTTTTTATAAATATCTGTCTCAAGGAACTTTCTTGTAAGAAACTTGTCCAGTTTTTCAAACTTTTATCGATTATTTCATTTTACTTTCATTTCGTTTAGGTTTATTTGTTGTTTTCCTCTGAGATAATACATATCTAAATTAATTGATAATGAGAAATAGGTGGGTGGCTTTATGTTCAGAATATATTTTTGATGCTTACTAACTACTTTTCTTAACGTAAAAGCATTATGCGGATTTCGAAATATTTTTCGCAATACTGAATTCAAATTACATCATCTGCGACTTAAGTAGTACACATATACATTTGTAGAAAAAAAGCAAGATTATTAGAATTTTCCCTACGTTGAAAAATTTTCCAAAGGAATTTTAAATCTTTCTCTACCAAAAATTAAGGAAATATATAAATGTAATTCGAGATTGATGAAAGAAAATTTTCATTTATAAAATTCCTAACGATTTGCTACCCTATTATAAAAATGTTCAACCCCGGTAAAGTTCTTTTAAGCTCTTTATTCAGAATTTTTCTTGTTCGAGCTGTATCCCATTCACAACAAGAACGTAAATGTTGTACATAAAAGTTTAATTTCCAAAATTTCTATGCGTTAGATTAAAATTCTAGTTTCTTACAATTAATATTTAAGATATTCATGTGCGTGGGTATGGGTAATTAATTTAAAATTATAAGTATGCTATTATAACAATATGTACAACATAGCAGCTACCTACCAACTGATTATCAAATAAAATTGTATGTTAAACAAATAAATGCATTAAATTTGATGAAATAAAACCAGGAAAAATCTTATATGTAAATGCTTTGAAATTTTGTTTTGTTTTATATTCTGAAGCAGTTAGTAGAAACTGGTAATGTTTTCAGTAATTCCAAAAATTATTTGAATATTTCCCAAAAGCAGTTTAAAATGTTGAAATTCCTAATTATTTAAGAAAAATCGTTCAATTTCGGGTGTATAAAGTGTGTAAATCTATATTTTATTTTAAAATCCTAATATACATCATGTACAAATCAGAAATTTTGCACAACATTTAAAATTTGTTGCGAGTTTGTTTAATAATTGATGGGCCATAAAAATAAAAGCAGATTAATATAATAATCTGGAACATTTAATGAGATATGCAGAGAGATATTATAAATATTTTACCAGCAAGTAGTCATACGTTTCACAAATACCTATGTAGGTTGAATGGTGAGAACATTAAACAGGAGTATCTAAATAAAATTACATAACCTATACTACAAAAACTAAGTGAAATTGAAGCAGAAAAAGGTGTCATTGTATTAAACATGTGTTTTGTCAAATTCTTTTACAAAAATTTACAACCGCTAGAACCACAACCAGCTGCTCAAACTGTACAGATAAATGATTCAGAGTATGAGATGGATGAAGATTGTAACTTAACATTTGTCGGCGCGGAAGAAGAAGATATACCTGGCTTCATAAATGTGTAAATTAATTACATAAAGCTAACTTTAGGGAGTTCTAATGTATTGTGGTTTAAATAAAGTTTAAAAATAATTCAACGAATATTTGTATTTTCTTGAAAGCTTATTTAATAATCAATGTCTTTTGATCAATAGGGTACTGAACTCCAATCTTCTCAAAATCTGCGTTTTTCACTTTTGGGTTTATATTTCTCGATTTCGGGGGGTATTACAAGCTCGTGATCGGCAGTACTTCGTTGCTACTGCTTGAAATTCCTTTTTATTTCAGAAAAATCGTTTAATTTCGAAGCGGTTTCCAATTATTATAGGTATTTGTGAAATGTATGACTACTTGCTGGTAAATTATTTATGATATCTGTCTGCATATCTCTTGACATAAACCTAATCGAAATGAAATCAAAATGAAATAATCGTAAAAAATTTGGAAAACTGGAAATGTTTCTAATAAGAATTTCTCTTGCGACAAATATTCATTAATAAATAAACAACGACATGAAACATAAGCTACCCCAGTAGACATATTAAGTTTCATAAAAAATATTGTGGAAATAAAATCACCCACATGTTTCTCATTCTCAATTAATTTAGATAATTATTATCTCTAGAGGAAAACAACAATTAAATCTAAACGAAATGAAGGTAAAATGAAATAATCGTAAAAAATTTGAAAAACTGGAAAAGTTTCTCACAAAAAAAAGTTCCTTAAGACAGATATTCATTAAAAAATAAACAATGATATGAAACACAAGCAAACCCAGTAGACATATTATAATTATCCTAAAAAATATTGCTGAAATAAAGTCATCCATATGTATCTCATTATCAATTAACTTAGATAATTATTATCTCTAGAGGAAAACAAAAAATGAACCTAAACAAAATGAAAGTAAAATGAAATAATCGTAAAAAATTTGAAAAACTGGAAAAGTTTTTTACAAAAAAGTTCCTCGAGACAAATATTCATTAAAAATAAACAATGACATGAAACAAAAGCAATCACAGTTGACATAAACCTAAACGAAATGAAATCAGAATGAAAAATTTGAAATACTGAAAATGTTTCTACAAAAATGTTCTCTTTAGACAAATATTCATTAAAAAATAAACAATGACATGAAGCAGAAGCAAAACCAGTAGATATATTATATTTTGTTGAATATATGTGTGATGGCGTTCACAATGTTGGGACAGCTCAGATCATATCTCAACTCAATGTATATAGCTGTGTAAGTTAGTCTAAGTTGAACCTTCAATGAATAAACATCTTTATTATTTAGCATAAACAAACTTGTCTTTTATAGTCTCATGCGGTTTCCTGCAATCGTGCTAAGGTTGAGATTCATATTTCCAACAGGTTATGGGCCCAGTGAGACAGAATAAAGAGTTTGAGATTTGATGAACTTTATGTAAAAGTAATTAGACTCAATATAAAGAAAATGCTAACGAAGTGGATTTCAAAATGGCCGACATCAAAAATTTGCTGATGACAAAATTAAATAGCACAAATTACGCAAACTGGAAATTTAAGGTTGAGCTATTATTACGGAGCAGAAATCTATGGAAAAAGGTAATAGAAGCAGAAAAACCAGAACCAAAAGTGACTAAAGAAAGTACAAATGTAACGAATCAAGCTGAAATCGATACATGGTGTGAAAAGGATGACGAAGCCAGAGGTATTATCGGCTTGTCTGTTGAAGAGGACCAGATTGCTTTAATTCGCACTAAAAGGACGGCAAGAGAAACATGGAATGCGTTGAAGGAATATCACGAAAAAAATACATTAACCAACAAAGTATTCTTAATGCGACAAATTTGTTCATTGAAGCTGATTGAAAATGGCAACGCCAAGGCACACATAAATAAGCTGTCAGATTTATTGACAAAATTAAGTGATATTGCGGGTGAAAAGGAAGCTTTACCCCACGGTTACACCAGCAAGTACAGCTTGCATGCAAGCCTCCCTTCCAACACGATTTTTAACTTGAACAGCGGAAGGCAGTTCGGTTGATGTCTTATCAGCTTGCATGCAAGTTCATTTAAAAAACGGCATTGAGACGTAAACTCTTGCGTATATTGGAAAATTATGGCCATAAAGGAAGCATCACAATGATAAAAACCCAAGAAAAAAGGAAAATGAAGGTGTTGGTAAATGATGTATTGCAAATAATCCCAGAAAATTTCATTTTCCCGGTATAAATTTATGAATTTCTCTCAAGCATTTCGTTTCCGCCATTTTGAAAACTGTATAAATGTCAAATTACTATCTCCCAGCTGCCATGGTTTTTCAGCATGCAAGTTCGCTGAAAGCTGTACTGCCAGCATGGCAGTAGAGGTTACACGTGCAAGAAGTATGGCAGTGCAAGTTGCATGCAAGCTGTACTTGCAGGTGTAACCTCGGGGTTATCAGATGGTTGGAGTGCGGCTATGTTATTGAGCAGTTTGCCAGCTAGTTACGACGCATTAATTACAACTTTGGAGGCACGAAAAGAAAATGAAATTACGTTCGCTTTAGTTAAGCAACGGGTTATAGCTGAATACGAACGTCATTCCCCAGTTAGCTGCAATGGTGAATGTGATTCTATTTTAAAAACAGTTGCATTGGGAAGAGCGTGTTTCTTCTGTAAAGAGACATCACACATAAAGAAAAACTGCATCAAATACAAGAATTGGCTGGCAAAGAAGGGAATCAATAGCAACAAAGCGAGTAACAGCAACAAAAATAAAGTCAACAGTGTTCAAGAAAGTGAAACTTCTTCAAATACAGTTGAGGTATCGAAAGATTTTCTGTTTGGTGTAAGCGGTGGTAATCATGTCGATTGGATTATCGATTCGGGAGCCACACGGCATGCGGTAAATAATAAAAGTTTCTTTCACAGTATTGATGAGTCCTACAAGAGTACGGTCAAAGTGGCGACAGGAGAAAAGTCAATTGTGTGCGGCATAGGCTCAGGTTATTTGACGTTTTCGGATGAATGCGGAATCACACGACGAGCATTGGCTACTGAAGTTTTGTATGCTCCTGATTTAGTCGGAAGTGTAATTTCGGTCAAGAAATTAACTAAAATGGGTTTGCGTGTCGAATTGGACAACACAAAGTGTGAAATTATACATAAAGGTGCACAAATCGCAGTTGGCGATGTTATTGGTGAGCTGTATGTATTAAGGCGTCCAGACACAGTATGTGCGGTATTAGAGCACAATGACAAATGCATACATACACTACATCGAAAAATGGGACATCGTGATCCAGAAGCTATCAGAAAAATGTTTACCAATGGTTTAATTAAAGGTTTGAAAATCATTGAATGCGGAATTAAAGAAGTTTGTGATGTTTGTATGAAGGGAAAATCAACTAGGTTACCTTTCCCAAAGAAATCGACAAGTGAATCATCAGGTACAATGGATTTGGTTCATACAGATGTGTGTGGTCCAATGAATACAGTTACACCAAGTGGAAAGAAATACATTGTGACATTTATTGACGATTATTCGTGCTACACAGTTGTTTGTTTACTCACGCACAAATCAGATGTTGAACCGACTATGAAAGAGTTTATTGAATTTTGCAAAACAAAATTTAATCGAAAGCCGAAAATAATTCGTTCTGGGGGCCTATTCTTGAATAACGAATGGTTTTAACGTATTCGTTATATAACGAATGGTTGATAACGAATCGTATACACCGTTCGTATTCTTGAACCTCTTCGTTATAAAGTCGAAGTGGTGAAAAAGTATTTCAACATAACGAGTGTGGTAAGATTAAATCTGTCAATTTACAAATTGGATATCGTCAGCTGTTTCATATTTTAAAATATAATTTGTAAAAAATGGCAAGCTTCAGTGAATTGTCATTATTGTTTGGTCCTGAAATCGTTAAAGAATCTATGGACTATCAATTACGTCAATAGTTAATCAATTCCTGCACCCTTAATTCAACGCTGGATAGAAAAAAAGGTTGCAGGAGGACCTCCACCAGTGCCATGCAAATGTTTTTTATGCCGCCGCAGATTTTCCTTTTACCACACATTTTTATCCTACCAAATCTGGACTGGAAATTTTCTATTACCTTTGTTTCGAATATAATATCATAAAAAAACTTTTCTAGTTCTTTTGTGCTTCGGGTATGGAAAATTTTATTTTGCCACAATTCCGTGGCATCTTTTGAACTGAAAGAGTTCTCATATTTACCAAATCTCAGTTTCTGGTTTTCCTTTAAAAACTCAATTAGTTTAGTTTTTTGAGCATATGATATTTTCGCACATCTTTTATCTCCCATTATCACCCATAAAGTAGCAGCTGATTCACTCTTCGTTTGGGATAACGAATGGTTGAACCCACTCGTTAAATAACGAAGGGTTTGCGTTCGGTATTATAACGAATGCGGATTTCAAGAATACGATTCCGAATGGTTTTGACAGTATAACGAATACGGAATCTGTCTTCGTTATTCAAGAATAGGGCCCCTGATCGTGGCGGTGAATATACTGGAAAGTCACTTAAGGAGTATTACAAGTCAGAGGGTATCCAGTATCAGCTTACAACAGCATACAGTCCACAACAGAATGGAAAAGCAGAAAGGAAAAACCGCACGTTAATAGAAATGGCTCGTTGCATGCTTATTGATGCGAAGTTACCAAACAGTTTTTGGGGTGAAGCAATTGCAACGGCCAACTTTATTCAAAACAGAGTTATCACCAGAACAACGAACACAACCCCATACGAGCATTGGAATGATACGAAACCAAGTATAAAAGATTTTGAAATATTTGGTTCGAAATGTTATGTTCATGTTCCAGCGGAAAAGCGGCAAAAGTTAGACAACGTAGCGAACGAAATGGTTTTTCTCGGTCACGATGAACAATCGAAGGCGTATCGTTGTTACAATGCTGAGACTAAAAAGGTGGTCATCAACAGAGACGTACGTTTCGGACATGCATACGTCAACGAAAGCAGTTTTGTAGAACCTCCATTAGAGTCACAATATGGGAATGTTGCAATACAGCCGGAGAATAGCGAAAATGGTGTTGATGTGGATATACTTAGTGATAGTGTCCAGGAGGGGACACAAAATTATGCAGATCAAGCGACTGTACGTGTTTCGGAGCGGCAGACCAAGGGAATTTCACCAAAGAGATTGATCGAAGAGATAAATGTGGTACATGAAGTCATAGAACCAAAGAATTTTAACGAGGCGATCAATGGTGAAAATAAAGAGAATTGGCTTACAGCAATGCAGTGTGAAATGGAATCACATGAACGAAACAACACTTGGGAATTGGTCGATTTACCAATAGGTAGAACAGCAATTGACGGAAAGTGGGTATTTAAAGTAAAGACGAGCACTGACGGTGAAATCACCCGATACAAAGCCAGATTCGTTGCAAGAGGGTTTTCTTTTCACAGAAATTTGGGGAAGATTACGACGAAGTTTTTGCGCCGGTTGTGTTATATACAACGCTAAGAGTTTTATTATCGGTGGCAGCACAGCGGAAAATGATGGTACATCACTTTGATGCAGAGACAGCTTTCCTCAATGGGAAATTAAAGGAAACAATTTACATGCGACAACCGGAGGGTTTTCATTGCAGCAATTCATCAAAAGTGTGCTTGTTACGAAAAGCTATTTACGGTTTAAAGCAAGCAGCTCGATCATGGAATAGTACATTGCACAATGTGCTAGTAACAGCAGGTTTTCAACAAAGCTATAATGATCCGTGTTTATATTCAGCGCAACTCAACGGCAGCTATTGTTATATGATTATTTATGTTGACGATTTATTGGTGATGTGTGAATCGACTGAGCAAATGAAATTAGTTGAAAACATATGCAAGCAACAATTCAAGATGCAAAATATGGGTGCAATCAAGCACTATTTGGGCATGAAAGTGTCAACAGATGAATATGGCAATTACGAGGTATGTCAACCGGCATACATTCAGCGAATAATAAATGATTTTGGTTTGAAAGATGCGAAACCAGCAAAAACACCAATGGAAATAAGCTACGGAAAGTCCAACACAGGTGAAGATTTGGAAAGTAACTCAAAGTACAGAAGTTTAGTAGGACGATTGTTATTTTTAGCAATTAACACTCGACCAGATATCGCAGCTAGTATTAGCATTTTAGCTCAGAAGATATGCAAACCAACAGGCGAAGACTGGAATCAGCTGAAACGTGTTGTGAAGTATTTAAAAGCAACAATTAAATTCAAATTGAAGCTAAGCAATATTCAATTGAATGATTCATCATTATACGGTTATGCAGACGCAACATGGGCGGACGATAGAAGTGATCGAAAATCAAATAGTGGACGAATTTTCTATCTCAACGGTGGTACAATAAGCTGGACTTGTCATAAACAAAGTATTGTCGCGCAGTCATCTTGTGAGGCGGAGTTTATTTCAATGGCCGAGGCAGCAAATGAAGCGAAATGGTTACGGCAATTGCTCAAGGAAATGCATATGGACTTTGATTCAGCGACTATTATGTACGAAGATAATCAAGGATGCATTGAATTACTACGGGATGGTAAATTCTCATATAGGACCAAACATATTGATACCAAGTATAAGATGATCAGAGATGTTATTAAGACGAAAATAATCGAATGTGTATATTGTCCTACTGAAGAAATGATAGCTGATTTATTGACTAAGCCTTTACCTTTTGTTAAGCATAACTATTTTAGAGAAAGATGCAATTTATTGTGAACGAGGAGGAGTGTTGAATATATGTAGTGATGGCGTTCACAATGTTGGGACAGCTCAGATCATATCTCAACTCAATGTATATAGCTGTGTAAGTTAGTCTAAGTTGAACCTTCAATGAATAAACATCTTTATTATTTAGCATAAACAAACTTGTCTTTTATAGTCTCATGCGGTTTCCTGCAATCGTGGTAAGGTTGAGATTCATATTTCCAACATATTTATCATACAAAAATATTGCTGAAACAAAGTCACCCACATGTTTCTCATTATCAATTCATTTAGATAAGTATTATGTCTAGAGGAAAACAATAAATAAACTTAAACGAAATGAAAGTAAAGTGGAATAATCATCAAAAAATAATCGAAATCTCTCTATTGCATGCAAAGATTTCATTTTTGCTGTGAAATTTATTATCTTTACGACTTCTTCAACGAGAAACTATGAAAAATATTCATCCAATGCTATAAAAATATTTGACTGCTATTAACCACGTCTTTTATTCTTCGCCTGACGTTTTTTCAGATCATCGCATTAAGTCGAAACGACGCAAAAATTTACCTTACCCAACATTTATACACAGCTTCTCTATAGCCTGCCACTTTCGCTTTCAATACAAAAAATATAAACAAAAAACTTTGCCCCCTCGAAGACAGAGTGTAAACAACAACTTTGCCCCCGATCGTCCCCCACGAAAACAAAACTTTGCCCCCATGTTTCCCCCATGGAAACAAAACCCCGCCACTGAAAAACAAGTTTAATTTGTAATCCGAACGCGAAAAATATAAATCCACCTCTTGAGCAGGTACACTGCATGCATTCACATGTGTCCGAACATAACAACTCTACTCTCATTTTTTCAAATCAATAGTGTCACACGGTATAAACACACCTCCATATTCCGGAAGTTGTTTCCAATTCCGCCATTTATGTACTTTACACACAACTGGTACAAAAAGCAAAAGGCCGAAACACAATGATGCCGACACGACATTTACGACGACAAATTAAATGTTGACCTGGCAATACCATGTTGCTGTACAGAATGGTGCCGACCGATTTTGCCGCCGTAACCAGAGTTGGGAATACTTCAACTTTTGTCTTCGTTGTGTCGTAATTTGATTTTGACAGTTCAGGGTAATAACCAAAAAATGTCTTTCGAGGAGCAATTAATTAATTTATTGAAGGGAATGAAGTATTTTTATGCTAAAATAAAGAAAAAATGGAAAGAAATTGGAGAAAAGCTGAAAATAAGTGGTAGATGATATTTTGTAAACCACTTAAACTCAGTGTTAATCATAGTTTATTACACTTTTACAACTTTGTTTTTATATTTTTCCCATATTGTAAATAAATTTCAACAAATAATTTTACCGCCTACATATCTTGATATACGAACATAAGAATGTCGGTCGGTATCATTGTGTTAATTCGGCCACATTTACGACGACAGTGTCGTCGTAATTGGCGTGTCGGCACCATTGTGTTTCGGCATTAGTCTCATCAACTTTCACTTTTCCCGTGTATACGCCCATATCTCATATGATTTACTCTAGTTATAAAATATTATTTTGTGTACTTTACACACATTTTTATATTAAATTAAATTCAAAATACATAACCAAAACGTTGAAATATCGAAAAATCCTACATTCACCGAGATTTGTTTACGTTTATTACAGCTGAGAAACTCTCAGGGTATATAGGTGTAGTGACAGCGAATAAGAACATTTTCGATGGGAGCAAGCGTAATATTTTCAACCATATATATTGTTTCTCCGCTCTCTATATTGATTCTACTAGACGGCTGCACTGAGCATTCACTACAGCGGCAACAGATACTAACACAACCAGAATTTGACTACGCCAAATTTGGCTTATCACACTTCCTGTACTCTCTATATTCTAAGGCAATAATACAGTAATTAGGTTGTCACTTAGAATATATAGCAAACAGGAATGGTTGAATCGTGTAAAATTCGTGTACATGAGCGTAATTTGTCAAGAGCAGGAGACTGTACATAGGAGTAAGTGAGATGCTGGATGGATAAATTGTCAAAGCTGTAGATTAATTGTCAAATGTGCTTTTGTTTTGTGAGCAAATTTGGTCAACTTACAGTTCTTTTGTGAAATTTAACAAAAATACCGAATCAATTGTTTTCAAAATTATTTATCTTTGAACTTTATTTAGTGCAAAGTTTTATAGTGGCACTAGTGCCTGTAAAAATCTTCATATCAATTAAAAAAACAGAAATGAAGTGTTTGGTCAGTACTTGCAAATATAAATTAGATTTTAAACTAGGGAATCCTGTGAGGCAACTGCACTACAAAATTATCTTTTTTGTTAACAGAAGCAAATTATGCAAATTATATGCAAATTATGTGAATTGTTTCAGAATAAAGTAGAAAAAGAACATTTTTTACCACAGATGCTCCGCACAAAACCTTTGTTTTTTTTTGCAAATTGACAAGTTGTTTAGAATATGGATGGCGTGTAAATACATGTAAAAATGGACTACCAACACAACCAGGAATTCATTACGCAAAATCTGGCTTATCACCATTCCTGTTTGCTCTATATTCTAAGGGTTGTCAATGCATGAAATATGTGGTTTGGCCCACTGACATATAATAAGAATAGACTGAGCCATCCTATCTAATTCCTATAGTCAAAAATGGCACAAATGTTGGCTAAAATCTATTTGTCGCTTTCAAGCTCAAAATGTACACTTAACTGTAACCAATTTTGAAAACAATACGGCTGTATTAATCGGAATGCATTGGAATTGACATAAAGATTGAGACAAATATATTGCTTATATATTTCTTACAAGCTCAAAAATTTTTTGACATCAAATCTGCAGACGAGCACATTTTTTGTTGTTTAATTAAAACAATTTTAACTTACTAAATAATTTTTATGTAATGTAATACTATTTGTCAACATTTTTAGTGTTTCCAATCGACAAATACTAATAAATTATGAATCGGTGTGCAATTGTACGAAATAAAGGGTTTTCACAGCCTGTTCAATATTTATGCTATTTTTGAAGCAGGAGGGTGATTCTGATCTTTTGTCGTACTTTTATGTCAAAATATACGCCTAAATGAAATGAACTTTTCTACTGATTTTTTCGCGTTTTTCTTCAGTTCAGCAAGCCTTGCATTACGAAGAATGAACTGAAAATGACACTTCACATTACAAATTCAAAATATTATTTCGAATTTACGTACTTCTATTACTCTAATTAGGTGTAGAATATCCATTTACCACAACAACAAAAATTTGTCACAACCTCGGAAGCAGTTGACTAATTTGTCGTACTTTTAGGCGTGTATTCTGACATTAATTCAGGCAAATTCATTTTAGTTTATTTTGTGGTTTATGAAAAGGATAAATCAAAATGAATATGGTGATTATAAAAGTACGACAAATTTGAGGTGAAATGCCAAAATATGTGACTAAAATATACGCCTAAGCTACGACAAAGAGATCTGAATCACGCCCCAGGACGCTCATTCCATTGTTATTATATGTCAGTGGGTTTGGCCCCTTAAGCGTATTTAGTGCGACTGATCTCTGTGTGCTTTTCCCGGTGAATGTCACATGTTCCGTGACATTTTGATTTATTACAATTATTAACTTTTCTCTTGGGAAAATAAAAGAGCTTAAAGCTAAATTTTGTTAACAATGGTATTCACAACTATTTGCAATCTTGTTCGTACAAAGGGTCCTGATGAATTTTGGAGGAAGAGAAAAATATTCAAACTTTCAGCGGTAAGAATTGTGTAAGCATTAAGTACTTCTTACTTAACAGTATTATAGCACTATGTAGGACGCCGACGAAATTGTTATTCCATTGCTATACGTAACGTTCATAGGGCATTAGCATATGCTACAACTGGGAGAAAGTTAAAGAAAATACAGCTTTCAGATGTAATTATATTGGACCGGTAGTATTAATATTTGGAGCTCTAAAGTTTGTTCTAATTCTAGCTGTGGATAAAGCGAGTTACTGCCGGATGCGAACAATACGCAATTTCCTTTGATTGTTTTAAAGAGGGTTTAGCACGAAGTAACATCTTATTGAATAAGTAAGTAGTAATATTTTAGTTGTGTATATTTTTCTAGCTTTATATCACTGGTATGAACTAAGTCAAAACAAAAGTGTGTATAAAATGGAATTGTACTGTAACTCTTGCAAAGAATAACTGCTTTATGTCCCGGCTCCCATTCTAAGGAAACGAAAATACTAATAACCGCAACTTCCTCGCATAAGTGCTGTCATCGCTGCTCAAGCTTTTAATAATTTTTTTTTTTAAATTCTCATTCAGATTATTACAATTACAAACCCTGGCATAAGCGCCACGTAAATGAACGTCAGGTACAGCATCGGATCTTGGATGGATCTGCTCGCTCTTTTGTCACTAGTGTACATAGTTTGATATTCCCGGTCGAGTATCTATTTAATTTTGTAATCCTATTTTTATAACAAGATATTAGTAAGCACACTACATTTTTCTTATTAAATTGTTCGCAAAAATGAAACCTTCTATAGACAAAAACATACCCACTTACCGTCACTCCCAATATGGCCCATCGAACTACATCGACCTACTCCATCAAGCCATTTCATGGTGCTTAACATATAAAAAAGTCCAACATAAAAATAAAATCATTGCAATAAAGCCTGCATATCAAAAATAAATAAATCACGCTTCCAAATCTTCCCCTACAATTGTAGAATGCAAAGCTCTCGAGAGCTTTCAATTATTTACCCCACGAAATAAAGCAGTATATTGCATTCATGGGAACCATAAACGTATAATTTATGATTGTGGAAACTATCTGTAGTAGAATTTTCCAGATAGATAATCATCTCAGTCGTAAATTTTATATATAGATTTCCTGGGTGAGAAGTAAGCTCAGCTAAATGTACTTAGGTTAGTTTACTTTTAGTGGGCCAATCTCATCCAACGAATGTATAAGAAACATTTCAAAACCCAAATGACTGCAAATCGAAAGATATGTAAAGCAACTTGTCTACATTGCAATAACAGACCAAAAATTGTTTCATTTTGCTCCCAAATTCCAAAACTGAAACTGAATTCTAATAATAATGTATGGTATAAGTGCGACGCAAGTTCTCAAAAAGCGAAATCAATATACATACTGTCGAAATATTCCTATTCAAATACCCGTAGCCACCTTGAAGATTTTTGCTGAACTAAATAGAAAAAAAAAAAAACAATATCACCATTTATACATATACGAGGTGTGATCAAAAAATACGGTGAATGGTTTTATTACAAACAAAGTAATAAGTTTACATAAAATTTGAATTAATCTCTTTCAATGTATACTCTCCTTGGCTAGCGATGCACTTATTTTCAACGTTGATTCCGTGTTTGGAAGCATTTCTGAAAGGCTTCTTTCGGAAGGACCTTTAGCTGCTCTGTCGTGGCCCTCTAAATATCGAAAACGGTGTCAAAACATTTTAGTGCAGTTTTTATTTTTTGGAAAAGCCAGAAATCGCATGTTGCTAAATACGGAGAGTACGGTGGATTTTGACAGACAGGATTTTTTTTTCGTAAAAAAATTCGCGTATTGGAAGCCAGGTGTGGTGCGGGGTGTTGTGATAAAAGCGGAAGCCATTGAACCATTTTTCTGGCTTCTTCCCTGTTGATCGACTTCAACCGACTCATTTCCGCGTTTAAATTGCAGTTGCTGCTATAAAAAATCATTCACCGTATTCTTTGATCACACCTTGTATCAGAATAAGGTTTCAAATCCATTGTAAATAAAACAAGATTCCTATAATTTTGCGTTCTGGAATGTAAAACCTTTTCGTATTGAAGTTAAGAAGTTATAAGGCTCTGAATTTGAATGTTATAAAAGTAATCATAGAGTACAAATATGACTGTGAGAGAGCATGTACGAAAAATAATAAAAATTTGTTTGTACAAATTTTACCCACATTCATTTTAAGAACACAAAATCTCTTTCATTCACATTCAGCCTTCAATACGTATTTTACTTTTGAAAGTTTTTTTTTGTTTTTTTTTTTGTTTTTCACAACAGTAAATTAACGAACGCAGAACAAAGCAAAACTATTTTTATACATGATCTCTTGGATGCAGCCTCGACAGATGTGCATATCAAATTTGGGCAACCTAAATACTTATTTAACCTACTCGCCTTCGCTCGTTCCATCCGGACAAAAACTCTTATTTTGCCCAATTCCAGTTGTCGTTCTGGTAGACTCCTATTTTTCATCCAAGCTATCAAGTTATGGAATTCATTGCCACCTTCGTTACGGAGATTTTTTATGTCAAGTACATTGACCACCTTCAATCGAAATGCTTTCATTCACTACTCTTATTCTAGCTTTTTTATTTGTTATATTTCTTACTCTCTCTAGGTATTATTTTTTGGATGTCTAGATATAAATTTGAGTAACTAATATGTTTTTGTTTGTTTAGAAATCGTATTCTTTTAACTTGTATAACATAAAAGAACTTATATTCCTATTTGTACAATGCCAATGGTGAGAATAAATTGAAATTAAGATGCAATTGTGAGCAGAGTACGAAGTAACATCTTATTGAATAAGTAAGTAGTAATATTTTAGTTGTGTATATTTTTCTAGCTTTATATCACTGGTATGAACTAAGTCAAAACAAAAGTGTGTATAAAATGGAATTGTACTGTAACTCTTGCAAAGAATAACTGCTTTATGTCCCGGCTCCCATTCTAAGGAAACGAAAATACTAATAACCGCAACTTCCTCGCATAAGTGCTGTCATCGCTGCTCAAGCTTTTAATAATTTTTTTTTTTTAAATTCTCATTCAGATTATTACAATTACAAACCCTGGCATAAGCGCCACGTAAATGAACGTCAGGTACAGCATCGGATCTTGGATGGATCTGCTCGCTCTTTTGTCACTAGTGTACATAGTTTGATATTCCCGGTCGAGTATCTATTTAATTTTGTAATCCTATTTTTATAACAAGATATTAGTAAGCACACTACATTTTTCTTATTAAATTGTTCGCAAAAATGAAACCTTCTATAGACAAAAACATACCCACTTACCGTCACTCCCAATATGGCCCATCGAACTACATCGACCTACTCCATCAAGCCATTTCATGGTGCTTAACATATAAAAAAGTCCAACATAAAAATAAAATCATTGCAATAAAGCCTGCATATCAAAAATAAATAAATCACGCTTCCAAATCTTCCCCTACAATTGTAGAATGCAAAGCTCTCGAGAGCTTTCAATTATTTACCCCACGAAATAAAGCAGTATATTGCATTCATGGGAACCATAAACGTATAATTTATGATTGTGGAAACTATCTGTAGTAGAATTTTCCAGATAGATAATCATCTCAGTCGTAAATTTTATATATAGATTTCCTGGGTGAGAAGTAAGCTCAGCTAAATGTACTTAGGTTAGTTTACTTTTAGTGGGCCAATCTCATCCAACGAATGTATAAGAAACATTTCAAAACCCAAATGACTGCAAATCGAAAGATATGTAAAGCAACTTGTCTACATTGCAATAACAGACCAAAAATTGTTTCATTTTGCTCCCAAATTCCAAAACTGAAACTGAATTCTAATAATAATGTATGGTATAAGTGCGACGCAAGTTCTCAAAAAGCGAAATCAATATACATACTGTCGAAATATTCCTATTCAAATACCCGTAGCCACCTTGAAGATTTTTGCTGAACTAAATAGAAAAAAAAAAAAACAATATCACCATTTATACATATACGAGGTGTGATCAAAAAATACGGTGAATGGTTTTATTACAAACAAAGTAATAAGTTTACATAAAATTTGAATTAATCTCTTTCAATGTATACTCTCCTTGGCTAGCGATGCACTTATTTTCAACGTTGATTCCGTGTTTGGAAGCATTTCTGAAAGGCTTCTTTCGGAAGGACCTTTAGCTGCTCTGTCGTGGCCCTCTAAATATCGAAAACGGTGTCAAAACATTTTAGTGCAGTTTTTATTTTTTGGAAAAGCCAGAAATCGCATGTTGCTAAATACGGAGAGTACGGTGGATTTTGACAGACAGGATTTTTTTTTCGTAAAAAAATTCGCGTATTGGAAGCCAGGTGTGGTGCGGGGTGTTGTGATAAAAGCGGAAGCCATTGAACCATTTTTCTGGCTTCTTCCCTGTTGATCGACTTCAACCGACTCATTTCCGCGTTTAAATTGCAGTTGCTGCTATAAAAAATCATTCACCGTATTCTTTGATCACACCTTGTATCAGAATAAGGTTTCAAATCCATTGTAAATAAAACAAGATTCCTATAATTTTGCGTTCTGGAATGTAAAACCTTTTCGTATTGAAGTTAAGAAGTTATAAGGCTCTGAATTTGAATGTTATAAAAGTAATCATAGAGTACAAATATGACTGTGAGAGAGCATGTACGAAAAATAATAAAAATTTGTTTGTACAAATTTTACCCACATTCATTTTAAGAACACAAAATCTCTTTCATTCACATTCAGCCTTCAATACGTATTTTACTTTTGAAAGTTTTTTTTTGTTTTTTTTTTTGTTTTTCACAACAGTAAATTAACGAACGCAGATATCTCTAATAAAAATTGGTTAAACAGAACAAAGCAAAACTATTTTTATACATGATCTCTTGGATGCAGCCTCGACAGATGTGCATATCAAATTTGGGCAACCTAAATACTTATTTAACCTACTCGCCTTCGCTCGTTCCATCCGGACAAAAACTCTTATTTTGCCCAATTCCAGTTGTCGTTCTGGTAGACTCCTATTTTTCATCCAAGCTATCAAGTTATGGAATTCATTGCCACCTTCGTTACGGAGATTTTTTATGTCAAGTACATTGACCACCTTCAATCGAAATGCTTTCATTCACTACTCTTATTCTAGCTTTTTTATTTGTTATATTTCTTACTCTCTCTAGGTATTATTTTTTGGATGTCTAGATATAAATTTGAGTAACTAATATGTTTTTGTTTGTTTAGAAATCGTATTCTTTTAACTTGTATAACATAAAAGAACTTATATTCCTATTTGTACAATGCCAATGGTGAGAATAAATTGAAATTAAGATGCAATTGTGAGCAGAGTACGAAGTAACATCTTATTGAATAAGTAAGTAGTAATATTTTAGTTGTGTATATTTTTCTAGCTTTATATCACTGGTATGAACTAAGTCAAAACAAAAGTGTGTATAAAATGGAATTGTACTGTAACTCTTGCAAAGAATAACTGCTTTATGTCCCGGCTCCCATTCTAAGGAAACGAAAATACTAATAACCGCAACTTCCTCGCATAAGTGCTGTCATCGCTGCTCAAGCTTTTAATAATTTTTTTTTTTTAAATTCTCATTCAGATTATTACAATTACAAACCCTGGCATAAGCGCCACGTAAATGAACGTCAGGTACAGCATCGGATCTTGGATGGATCTGCTCGCTCTTTTGTCACTAGTGTACATAGTTTGATATTCCCGGTCGAGTATCTATTTAATTTTGTAATCCTATTTTTATAACAAGATATTAGTAAGCACACTACATTTTTCTTATTAAATTGTTCGCAAAAATGAAACCTTCTATAGACAAAAACATACCCACTTACCGTCACTCCCAATATGGCCCATCGAACTACATCGACCTACTCCATCAAGCCATTTCATGGTGCTTAACATATAAAAAAGTCCAACATAAAAATAAAATCATTGCAATAAAGCCTGCATATCAAAAATAAATAAATCACGCTTCCAAATCTTCCCCTACAATTGTAGAATGCAAAGCTCTCGAGAGCTTTCAATTATTTACCCCACGAAATAAAGCAGTATATTGCATTCATGGGAACCATAAACGTATAATTTATGATTGTGGAAACTATCTGTAGTAGAATTTTCCAGATAGATAATCATCTCAGTCGTAAATTTTATATATAGATTTCCTGGGTGAGAAGTAAGCTCAGCTAAATGTACTTAGGTTAGTTTACTTTTAGTGGGCCAATCTCATCCAACGAATGTATAAGAAACATTTCAAAACCCAAATGACTGCAAATCGAAAGATATGTAAAGCAACTTGTCTACATTGCAATAACAGACCAAAAATTGTTTCATTTTGCTCCCAAATTCCAAAACTGAAACTGAATTCTAATAATAATGTATGGTATAAGTGCGACGCAAGTTCTCAAAAAGCGAAATCAATATACATACTGTCGAAATATTCCTATTCAAATACCCGTAGCCACCTTGAAGATTTTTGCTGAACTAAATAGAAAAAAAAAAAAAACAATATCACCATTTATACATATACGAGGTGTGATCAAAAAATACGGTGAATGGTTTTATTACAAACAAAGTAATAAGTTTACATAAAATTTGAATTAATCTCTTTCAATGTATACTCTCCTTGGCTAGCGATGCACTTATTTTCAACGTTGATTCCGTGTTTGGAAGCATTTCTGAAAGGCTTCTTTCGGAAGGACCTTTAGCTGCTCTGTCGTGGCCCTCTAAATATCGAAAACGGTGTCAAAACATTTTAGTGCAGTTTTTATTTTTTGGAAAAGCCAGAAATCGCATGTTGCTAAATACGGAGAGTACGGTGGATTTTGACAGACAGGATTTTTTTTTCGTAAAAAAATTCGCGTATTGGAAGCCAGGTGTGGTGCGGGGTGTTGTGATAAAAGCGGAAGCCATTGAACCATTTTTCTGGCTTCTTCCCTGTTGATCGACTTCAACCGACTCATTTCCGCGTTTAAATTGCAGTTGCTGCTATAAAAAATCATTCACCGTATTCTTTGATCACACCTTGTATCAGAATAAGGTTTCAAATCCATTGTAAATAAAACAAGATTCCTATAATTTTGCGTTCTGGAATGTAAAACCTTTTCGTATTGAAGTTAAGAAGTTATAAGGCTCTGAATTTGAATGTTATAAAAGTAATCATAGAGTACAAATATGACTGTGAGAGAGCATGTACGAAAAATAATAAAAATTTGTTTGTACAAATTTTACCCACATTCATTTTAAGAACACAAAATCTCTTTCATTCACATTCAGCCTTCAATACGTATTTTACTTTTGAAAGTTTTTTTTTGTTTTTTTTTTGTTTTTCACAACAGTAAATTAACGAACGCAGATATCTCTAATAAAAATTGGTTAAACAGAACAAAGCAAAACTATTTTTATACATGATCTCTTGGATGCAGCCTCGACAGATGTGCATATCAAATTTGGGCAACCTAAATACTTATTTAACCTACTCGCCTTCGCTCGTTCCATCCGGACAAAAACTCTTATTTTGCCCAATTCCAGTTGTCGTTCTGGTAGACTCCTATTTTTCATCCAAGCTATCAAGTTATGGAATTCATTGCCACCTTCGTTACGGAGATTTTTTATGTCAAGTACATTGACCACCTTCAATCGAAATGCTTTCATTCACTACTCTTATTCTAGCTTTTTTATTTGTTATATTTCTTACTCTCTCTAGGTATTATTTTTTGGATGTCTAGATATAAATTTGAGTAACTAATATGTTTTTGTTTGTTTAGAAATCGTATTCTTTTAACTTGTATAACATAAAAGAACTTATATTCCTATTTGTACAATGCCAATGGTGAGAATAAATTGAAATTAAGATGCAATTGTGAGCAGAGTAGTGGTAATTTGAGGAGTTTACGGTTTTTTCAACAATATAAGCATACCTAAAATTCCGGAGCTATTAAAACATTTCACTTACAGAAAAATGCTGGCTGATTTGGCTATATGGGAGCCAAGGTCATTCGAGTCTCTTGCTAAGATTAGCAGGGAAAGAGCTGTAGCAGAAAACCTGACGGGACTGAAAGAAAAGTCTGTTGTAAATCAAGTATTTGGAATGTTTTTAATTTAAAAAAATAAAGCAATATGAATAAATATGACTTTTTCAAAAGGTTTGAATAATATTTTCCAACTAGGTTACTAGATGACTAGATGAGTAAGAACATCGTGAAATCCTACAATTTTTAATCATCTCTACTAGGAAGTGAAATGTTTTTACAAGCAAATTTTTTTTTTTTTTTTGTATTGTGCAGTCTGCAGTGTTAAGTTTCAAAATCAACACTCCGCTAAATATTTAATAAAAGTATTAGTTTTTTTCGCTTCTTGAGTGTAAATCATTTTGGTAAGTGATTAAATGCTGGTGGGCAGTTGGGAAAGCAACTAAATTTCAACTAGAAAGTATTTTTGTACTTTGGTAACCCGGGGGTTACACGAGATAGTACATAGCTTGCATACAAACTTCCCTTCCAACGCGATTTTAAACTTGACAGCAGAAGGCAGTTCGGCTGATGTTTTGTCATGTTGTATGCAAGTTAATTTAAAAAATGGGATTGAAAAATTAAGTCTTGCGTCTATTGGAAAATTATAGCAATAAAGGAAATACCAGAAAGATGAAAACCCAAGAAAAAATAATGAGGAAGGTGTTGATAAATTATTCCAGAAGATCTCATTTTCTCAGTATAAATTACCAGTTCCTCTCAGGCATTTCTTTCCCGCCATCTTGAAAACTGTGTAATGTCAAATTACTATCACCTCAACTGCCATGATTTTTCATCATGCAAGTTCGCTGAAGTTGAGCTGCCAGCATAATAGTAGGGATTACACGGGCAAGAAGTATGGACAGTGCAAGTTGCATGCAAGTTGTACTACTATCTCATGTAGCCCCCGTGTAAGACATCAAGCGAACTGTCTTCTGCTGTCAAAGTTGCGTCCTACTTGAACCTGCATTTGCAATTTTTATGAAAACGCCGTGTACAAAATATGAGCTCTTCATCTCGACGCCTTTTCAGGCAGCTTCCAAGTATATAGTGAAAATCCAATGTTTTGTAGGGCAACACCAAGAAGGGGTACCCCACTGACTTAAAACAACGGACTGAGCGTATTGCCATTTTCCTATAGGAAAACATGGCACAAGTTATACAGTTCGCTCTTTTGCAACGAGGTAATAACTAAAGGAGATGCAATCATATGTACGATCCGTGTACATGAGAGTACCCAAAATTGCCCTGCATTTGTGTATGTTTCACTCCGCCATTTTTGGTCTTCGCTGTCAAATCCATACTTAGGTTTGCATGGTTTTGGGCTTGGTGCATTGACGCAGGAAAACCCGTGAAATAACCGTAGGGGCTACGAAGCAAATATTACTCACAAACTTTTTACCACTGAACTTTTCTTCAAAATTATTAACTTTTTTACGTTCACGTTTGCAAATTCAGTAAAGACTTTTGAGTATATGAAAATAAAAGCGATTAAAATTGCGCATAGGTTGTACAATTGTGTACAGGTGTACAAATTTTACGGCGCTCATGTACCCACAATATCAGTGTCATAGTGTTAGAATTGGGTACGCGATATTTTTTCATTTGCATCTCCTTTAGTTCTTACCTCGTTGCTCTTTTGCCCTATGGCAGAGTTGGAGCTACCAACACAAAATATTGCTTACTGAACGTTTACTATGCCACTATGCTACCCGACGGCTAGCAGCAGCACACAGCGTGGGCCACACGGCGACGAGACTCGACCAGACGTTTGAAATCTGACCGGGACAAGTGCTCGAGAGATGAAGGGAAAGGGGAGGAAGAGGAAGACTGTGGTGACTTGTAGATTCTTGTGATTCTGAGTACTTTTTATCCGTCGAAAATATATATATCGTAATTAAATCTGGAAGAAATATTGCAGATGGAGGATTATTTTAATCATTTTAGTTGGTTGGCAAGTAAATTGTTTATAAGCCAATAGTTTAATTTACTGAGTTCAAGTAACTAAGTAAAATCTTGAGAAAGTAAGGTTATAATATCTGAGGAGATAAAACCGATAATGTTAAACAGGGAAATTGGTCAAATTCCATAACATTACAACCACGGAAGCGAAACATAATAAAAAGTACCAGTGGCGGAAATTATATGTGTCACTTAGGAAGGCATCCACGTTACGGTCTATATCTGGTGGGTTCAACAAAATCCGGATTTGGAGCGAAATTCATTTAGATTGATCCAAGAATTGAAGCTGGCTAACGTAACTCTACTGCAAGTGGATCACTCGCAATCTGACAATTTTTGAGTAGTTAAACCTGGTAGACGCAGTCATTATATTGAGATTTACAGATGCTAAGCATAGATTATAGGTAGACTTAAATCTTAATAACTGTGTGAGCATACGGATCACGCATTTACTTCATTGTTAACGTTAAACAAACTTTTAAAATAGAATCCAGTGACATAGTGGAACCTCTCGGAGGCGCCTCGGCGACTGATCCCTCATCAACAAAACTCATGTAAGTTGTTGCCAATTGCTGTTTGATTATTGATTAAATAATTTCTTAATACATACGTATATATATATATCCAAAATATTAATTACCGTATCATTAGAACAAATGTAATGAACTAACTCAGTTAGTCTTTATTAAACTCCTTTTCACTACATATATATAAAATATTGTTTATCTTATTAATAGAACGAATGTAGTGAACTAATTCAGTTAGTCCTTGTTGAATTCCTTGTTTCACTACAGATATATAGATATAAAATATTGCTTAGCTTATTATTAGAACAAATGTAGTGAACTAACTCAGTTAGGCTTTATGAAGTTCCTTATTCACTACCTATATATAAAATATTGCTTATCTTATTAATAGAACAAATGTAGTGAACTAATTCAGTTAGTCTTCATTAGTTTCTTTCCTTACTACAGACATAAGATGTTGTCATATTGCTAAAATAAAGCATCTTTATTACGTGATGGCACGGTAAAGTTTAAATTTCTTCTCCTCTCACCCTTCCGGAGCCCTCTCTCGATGACAGTTGATTAGGTCCGATACTGCTCTCTTTTTAGGTCATAAGGGACACTGAACAAAATGACTGCTGCCCACAGTGTCATGGGGTGGATATGGGGCAATGCAGCTGAAGGCCTATCATCTGCGCATTCACAAAGGTAATGGTAAGTGGTGTAATGGTCCCTTCAGGACCGAGTGTGTGCTTTCTTTTTGTATGAAGGCATGCATTTTTTTTTTTTTGTATATGTCTGGTGGCACAGCAGCAAATTTTCGTGGAACCTCCCCACACTCTCCGCAAATAGCCAAGGCGAGCTAGCGTGCCGCCCTGTAGTCAACGGCGTCCACCGAGTGATCTGTCAGCTCATGCTGACAAACTGGACTTCACGTCCAACTCAATCACTCTTCATACATCCATAACAGTTTTTATGTTGGCTGCAGATGCAATCATCGCAGAAAGACTAAGGTAAAGATAATGTTTACTATGCGCCGTCTCTCTTGCCCATACGCTCACTCTCACTGGTTTTTGTATACTCGTCATGGAGGAAAAACTAAAATTTCATCTTGAACAGGTCCTAAAGCCCAAAACTGTCGCTCCCACAGCAAAATGAAGTTTAAACAAATAGCAGCCAAATATGCTTTCTTTCTAATAGTTTTAAAAAAACCATTGCATGTATAACAAATTTATGGAAATTATAGCGTTTGAACAAAATACAAGCAACTTTTATATGAAAAACTCCTGCAGTAAGATAAGGCAAGAAGACTGTGAATGTCGCCTGTGACTTTGTTTATGGTTTATATATTCCGGGGGTTACGCTCCTTCCCAAAAAATTTCTCGTCGGGTTTGGGAATAAAAAGTGCCAATATCCTCCCCTGTGTGGGCTATGGCATAGTTAAAAAGGAAATTTTTGTATGGCAACCTTACGAAATAGTTGCGCGATTTGTCCCATTTTTGAACCTAAATATAGATTTTTTTTAAAACGTCGTGCATAGAATTTGAGCTATTCACGTCGACGCGTTCTCAGACAGTTTCCAAATATATAGTGAAAAAACTATTTTTTTATGGCAACACCAAGAAGGTGTTGCCCGATTTATTCTCTTTTTTTAATTTTATTTGCTAGTGCTATGAAAACACCGCGTACCAATTTTCAGCTCTCTACGTGCACTCGTTGACAGACAGTGCAAATACATACTAAAAAACGATATATTTGTATGAAAACCCTACGAAGGAGTTACCCGATTAGTCCATTTTTTAACAGGTATTTTCAATTTTTATGAAAACGCCGTGTACAAAATTTCAGCTTTCCACATATAAGCGTCGTCAGGCAGTTTTTAACGTTTCGACAACAGCGCCATCTATCTTGTCCAAGACTATCCTATCTCTCAAGCTGGAACCAACGAAATACATTCACAAAATTTCATTGTAATCTGGGCGGTTTCGTAACCCCCGGAATGTAACAAGATGAAGTCGCCTAAAGCACCGACACAAGAAAAGGCCTTAACGTGCCGGGTACAGCATGCAGTAAGACCTCACTCACTGCTTTTTGTATACTCGTCATTGAGGAAAAACTAAAATTTCATCTTAAACAGGTCCTAAAGCCCAAAACTGTCGCTCCCACAGCAAAATGAAATTATAACAAATTGCAGCCAAATATGTTTTATTTCTAATAGTTTAAAAAAATTGCATGTAGAACAAATTTATGGAAATTAAAGCGTTTGAACAAAATACAAGCAACTTTTATATGAAAAACCTGCAGTAAGACAAATTCTGAATGTTGCCTGCTGACGGGCCCGTTGCGCTCTTTTTTTGGACTTTGTTCATGGCTACTGACATATATAATATGAACTGATTAACTTTCTATCTCATGTGGGCTCAGTTGCTAATGTCAAAAAAGTTCTTACGCTGGTGCCAACATTGAAAAAAATCATTGGCGGAAAGTTGAAAAAATGAGCGTGCAGCTGGAAAAGCGATTATAATAAAGCCTTTCGAATTTCTGCTGCATATCTAATGAATATATAGCGTTTGGTGAAACAATTTTATCAATAATTAAGCCAAATAATTAATTTAAGAACATTTTTTACGACAGAGCAACTTATTTATTTGTTGAATATAGTTCTCTCTCAGTTGGTACTTGGTGCTTAGACCGAAGAGGCAGCACCACAGATTGGCAAACAATTTTAAAAAGTGAAAGAAGATCAGAAATTGCTTTTCCAAAATTAGGAAAATTTGTTTTCGAAATTCTCACTTTGCCAAATTCCTCAGCTTCAGTTGAAAGAACTTTTTCTCAAATTAATATCAACAAGACTAAAATGAGAAACCGCCTGTCTGAACATACTCTGAATGGAATTCTACTAACAAAAGATTATTTAAAATTAAATGGATATTCCTGTCATAATTTAGAAGCTAATTCAAGCCTGTTAAATAGATTTGACACAAAAACTATGTACGATACTACTAATGAAAATGTTGATTAATTTTTCACGGTAGGTACAAAGACATGTTTTAATTTTATTTTACTTCCGTTTTTATCACTATTTTTTATTTTTATTGCATTATATTTGTTTTTGTTATTGCACCTTTGTTTTTATTAAATTCATGAGTAAAAAAACATTTAAAGTCACTGTGTCTTCTTATTGTAGTTTGTTATTCAGTTAAGATTTTTGAAAGATTTTTCTCATAATGATTCAAGGTTTTCAAGATATTTTACGAGAACTTTCAGATTTTTACACATTCTCAACTGGCATCGTTGTCTGTAGAAAATGCATTTTTCCACTTTTTTAATGGCAGATGTTTGCATTTGTCAAAATTATTTGACAATAATATGACTATCTCTTTTTCCCGGCGATGGAATATCAAAAAAATACCCCGTAAATAATCCGAGGGATATTAGTGGTGACATACAGGGGTAATTCAAAAATTGAAATCACAAATTTTTCAGTTGATTGCTCCAAGCTGGATATCTGTATATATCTAATGTATATATCTAATGTGGCAGCACTATAGAAGTAAGCCCAGTTTTTACAGTACACATGTATTAACGTAGTCAGTCCATATTCTATATGTCAGTGATCATGGCTTGCATATTCCGGGAGTTACGGTGGTTTCGAAGATAGCGTATACAAACACAGTGAAACTGGCTTTATACATATTATATTAAGATAGATTATATATAATCTGTGGCTGTGCAGTTCCTTACATGTGATTTGAGATAATAAATTAATTATCATTACGTGCTGTGAATTTATGATACAGTTTATTATTTATATAAAAAACAAACTTGTTTTAATCTGTATGCAATTAACCTCTGTAATCATATAAGGACCTATCTATTGATGACACGTTTAGGCAGAAAAGTGTAACAAAATGCGCGTGCATTATGCTGAAACGTGTGGGTTGTCCCATAGTTTAGTAATTTTTCCACGCCTTTTGGCTGCGGGTGAGCACACCCATTGTTATAAAAGAAGAAGAATACAAAACTGTCATCTGGAGCTGGGCGGATGGGCGATGCCCTGTTATAGAGTTATTTTAAAGTTTATTTCTAAGATTTTACAAAATAATACCGAAGAGTTGGAATGGCTGCAACTTTGAAGCCATATCTTACTGCTGTTAGGCATACATTAACTGCTGCCATGTGTTTGACAAATTTTTCATCTCAAGTTGTGGAGAGACATAACAAACCTGAAGTGGAAGTACGTAGCAGTAAAGAACTTTTATTAACTCCAGTCGTTATATCTCGGAATGAAAGAGAGCGTGTTCTCATAGAAACAAGTGTAAATTCTGTGAGAATTAGTATTGCTGTAAAACAAGCAGATGAAATTGAAAAAATTCTTTGTCATAAGTTTACACGGTTTATGATGCGGCGCTCGGAAAATTTCATTGTTTTAAGAAGAAAGCCAATCGAAGGATACGATATCAGTTTTTTAATAACCAACTTTCATACAGAGCAAATGTATAAACATAAATTGGTAGACTTTGTTATTCATTTCATGGAAGAAATCGATAAGGAAATAAGCGAAATGAAGCTTGCAGTAAATGCGAGAGCCAGGATTTGTTCCGAAGAATTCCTTAAAAGATTTTAAGTTATGTTACATATTGTAATAAATTTTTTTTTCGTAAAGTGAATTTATCTTTTTTAATATTGAGTTTAGAAAATAGCAAGTGCCACGTTAATTGCAATTACCGTTGGCCTGGGCCAAACGTTCAGCAAGATTTTTAATTCAAATTTATTTTCTTATATTAACAAGTTATTTAAAGTTTATTGGCTTTACAAGTCAATCCAGTCAGTGCAAATCTTTATTAGCTCGATTCGTTTGTAAACATTGGAAAGAGTAGAATTATACAAACATAAAGACTCACAAAAAATCATCGGGGCCATCACTTGGGGTTTGTAATAAATACAGTTTGAATTTGACTAACTTATTCCAAAATAAGCTGTGTTTTTTTTTGTACGAAATGAGAAAATGTGGTCTCTAAATTACTTTGTATTTTAATTACTGATTCATGCTATTGTTATGTTTTCTCTATGTTCTCTTATGATTTATTTGTATCTACTTTGTAATTGTCTATGATGTGCTCAACGCTCTGCGTGTCTTTGGCACGGGTGCTCTAAAAAAGGAATGTTTATGTTATGTTTAAATTCAATTCAATCAAAATTGGGTCGACTGTAAAATTTTATATATGAAATATGGCATAAAAAACGAAAATCTAGAAAGCAGACTAATGGTTTAAGCTATTATAATTCATGAAATTTAGTTACATTTTAGAAACTTAAGCATAAACATAAACATCAATTTATTTGAGTACCCGTGCCAAAGGCACGCATAGCGCTGGGCACATCATAGATAGTTACATGGTAGATTAACATTGTAGCAAAACAAATTAAAAAAGTACAGATATAGGCACTTAGAATATAGTATAATCTAGTGAAATGTAGCAAACAACATAGTAGCTTCGCAATGTAGCAAAATAACATGAATTTACAAGAATCAGCACTTAGGACAAAGCACCGCTTAGTAAAATATAGCAAAATAAAACTAAATAAATACATAGTAGCTTAGCATTGTAGCGAGTGAAGCAATAGAAGAACAAACATAGGTACTTAGAACATATAAAAGTTTTAGTGATGTGTAACAGTATCAAAATTGTAGCAATGAACAAAAACATAAAAAGAATAAAAACATATAATTATAGACTAATACAGCACAACGAAATAGCAAGTAGTAAATAAATAAAATAAAACAAAATTAAATAAATTAAATCATGCGATATACAACACAATATGCGCCGCAGGTAAAAATTCATTTTTTTTTTTTTTTTTTTTTTTTTTATATATATAATGAAAAAGGCAAATCAGATTAGAATTAGGTCAGGAAATCCCGAGCCGCTGTCTTAAACGCGTTCAACGAAGCGCTACACCGGTCGTCCTCTGACATTTGATTCCAGATGGTTGCCCCGCGGAGGAAAATGTTCCTCCCACCATATTGTGAGTGGACCCTAGGAAGGACAAGCCTGGATCTATTCAGGCTGGTCCATTTAAAGCGGTTGATGATATAACCTGGCATTAAGCCATGTCTAGCGTTATATATCAGCTGCAACGAGCTAAGCTCATACATGTTTGCCAGTGGACACGGGAGAAGTAGTTCTAGGAGATGGGGGGGGGGGGCACATGCGAACCTCGTTTAAAACCGAAGACATATCTGGCACATGCCATATATGCACGAGACAGTTTAGAGAGGTTACCACGAGACATGGGGAACAGTACCACATCAGCATAGAAGAAATGTGGACGAAGGAGAGCAGAAAAAAGTCTGATACGGGTGCACACATCAATGTGATGAGAGGTCGCATAGAGCGAACGCAGGCCATAGTAGATCTTTGAGCAAATCCTATTTATCTGTGGCTCCCACGTGAGACTAGGATCCATTAGAAGACCCAAATTCAAGACTGGTTTAGTTGAGATCACGATATTATGGCCCTGTAAAAGCAAGTTAGGAAGTGAAGACATGTTGGTGACATTCCTGAGAAGAATGGAGTAGATGGTTGCTTGCGTTTTCGAGGGATTAAGGGACAGACCATTATTTGCAGACCAATCAGCAATCTCAGCCAGAGTCCCATTGATTATTGCAACAGCCTCGTTTAGATTATCACTAGGAGCAGCAGAGTAAATCTGGAGATCATCAGCATAAATGTGGAATCGCACATTTCTCAATACTGAGGTAACGTCGTCTATGAATAGTGTAAACAGCAAAGGTGCCAGCACAGCTCCCTGCGGCACACCATTAATTACAGGTCTCAGGGAGGAGTAGGAGTCATTGCATCTCACCATGAAATGTCTATGACTTAAATAGTCCTCAATCAGTCTGCAGGCAGGATCAGAGAACCTGAAACGCGTGCGAAGCTTGGTGATTAATAGTGCATGGGGAACAGAGTCGAAGGCCTTACTAAAATCAAGAAGAACATGAATTACATAGCTACCATTATCACATAGGTCGCGAATGTCCGCGGCAACCTCGAGCAAGGCTGTGCTGGTCGAATGTAATAGTTTCACTTTCAATTCCAGTTAATGTAAAAAAAAATAAAACCACCGAAATTTGTTACACTAAGATTTATTGAACTGTTTCTCTAGGTAATTCAAAGAATAATCGATACAAGAAAGTCTAATAACTAAATTATTTAATAATAATCTTTATTAATGAACTCAGTAAGAAAGAACGTTTTAATTTTTGTCGCGACGGTTACCTCCAGACTAACTGTTCTTGGTGCTCAGGCAAATCTTCTTTCCCACAGCTTTATTCTATTTTTGCTGACGTAGTGTCTAGCAAAAATAATTAATGAAACCTGAGGTTTTTATATTTTTGAGCTCGAGCGTTTGTACGTGAGAATATTTGATTATGTAGGAATAAATATGGGAACTAAAATATATTTTGAATTCGCGAAGAATTTTCCTGTGGGAATGTAAAATTATGGAGATAGAACAATTAATGGCTTTTTATATTATGTGGCCAGAAATTGATGATATTGATTGCTTACATGGATTTGACTTTGTACCATGTATATCAGGGTTTGTATCATCATTAGAATTTACTATATCTATGCCTGTATCAATATTATCTATAACACCCCCACCGTTAGTCTGAGGCTCCGACGAAGTATGTTTTATAACAATATTTCGTTTCCTGTGTATTAATGTTTTAATGACATATATTGTTACTAATATAATTATTACAATAATGACGTTTGTAGATGAATTTATCACAAAATTCGTATGCTTGTCACAATTTCATTTATTTTGTTTCTATTATTATTAATATGTTTTATGTGAATTTCCTCAAGTTCTATTAGGCTGATAGTTTTGTTTTCTCTGACTTTAGTTACAAAATGAGGTAGAATTATATTATCTATTATTTTAGTGTAGAAATTTTCATATAAATTATTATTTATCACTATTTTACAATTTTCATAACGTATTAAATTGTTACCAAGGATATTCATATTAAAGTTGTTGCAATTCTGGGATATATTCGTTCTTTCAATATTCTTTATTACAATTAATCCTGGTATTATTTCTTTAATTTCATCTTTTGAGAATTTTTGCATTATACAGTGTGCTTCTTCAAAGTTTATAATATTGTGGATATATTTATCTTGAATATTTATTAAATATTTCTTCAAATTATCTTTCACCTTACTACTATAAACGTTATTATTATCATCTACTAATACGGTATATTCTTTCAAATATATAGATTTGTTTTGGACATTAGGCATTGGTTCGATTAGAATTTTCGACCATGGTTTTTCTACGTACATAGGGATTAACAAAATAATAACAATTTGATCCAAATGGAACACCACAACGATTTTAATATCCTTGAAATTTTCGAGATCTGGAATCAATTTGAGTTCTTTCTCTGTGAAAATGTTTCTAGATAGAATTCCTAATTTGCTAGTTAGTATGACTTGTTCTATGTCAGCTATATGATTATTCAGTAGATCAATGTCATAGTTTATTTGATAAACCTGTTGCATATATTCTACTTCATCTTGCAATTTCAATATTATATTTTCACTTTTTTTGGTAAAATTATTTAAATAATTGGATATTATATCTTGTTGAGTTTTGATTTGCTTTGTTATGTTTTTTATTTGATCTGTTATTTCATTATTTATTAAAATTTGTTTATTACTTTCTTTAATTAGGTTTTTGTCGTTTTTAGATAGTATTTCTAATTTATTTTTAATCTCGATTTCATCGTTGTGATCCATTGTGCCTGCCAAATATTTAAGTCCTGTTCCTAATATATCTATTAAACTTCTAGCTTGTCTGGTATGTGGTTTTAAATTACTAATTTTCCTTTCTAATATTTTGTAATTATGTGTAAGGGTATTATACATGGGTTGTATTATATTAGCTTTTTCTTCAATTGTTTTAAGGTTTTTGTAGATTAAATTTTTAGTACTTTCAAATTCTGTTATATTTATTATATGCATAACTTTAATGAATGATTTTATGATTCTTACATCATCTAATTTAACAGTTACGTATCCATTATTATTGTTAAGGTTCTGTACTTCCACCAACTGTGACGATGTTGGAGGGAGAGTTATGAGAGCAATGAGGAACATTAATATCCCCACCATTTTGACCTGAAATAGAAATCTTACCTTTAGACTTTCCTTTTTGTTTAGGTTTTGCTTTAATAGAAGGATTGTCATTATTTTGAAATTTTTTCTTTCTTTTTACGTGCGATTTATAGTACTTAAGTCCTGTATCCTTATCTAATACATGATTTTCATCAATTTTTTCTATTTCTAATTTCCTAAATTTAGCGTGGTTTTTTCCTCCTCGCGGATCTCTAATAAAATTTTTACCAGGCTCTATTTCTACGTCTTCTCTATCACGATTTAGCTTTTGGATAGTATTTTCTTTAACTTTAACGATTCTTGCTTGAATATCGCCATATTCGTTATCTTTTATCCTTCCATTGTTAAAATCGACCGGTTTTTTATTTGTCGTCGAATGAATCGTATTATTATAGAAATATATTATCTTTAATATCTTTTCTTCAACCGTATCGATATCTTTATTTGGTTCGTGTCTAAGAATTCTCAAGTGTTCGTTAATTGTATTATGAAGTCTTTCAATATCTGAATTCGATGTATGGTTGTTATTTGATGTGAAATGTGGTTCGATGTTTTCATTTTTCAGAAATTCTCTTAAGGGCAGAGCTTTAAAGCCTAACTCATTATCAACTACGATTTTCTTAGCTTTTCCTACCGCCGACATATTTTGTAGAATTGCTCTTTTGAATTCTACCCAAGTTCTAGCATTTATCTTAATAGCTTGGGCGAATTTACTAAATTTGTCTATAAATGTGAGAAAAAGATTTTTTTCCAAAGTATAGAACACGTCAATATGGACAATTTCATTAGGGCTTGAAGGTGTTTCGGTAATTTGAAAGTTTTGCTTAATCGGTTTTCTTTCATATTTCTCTATATTGCATATTTCGCAATTGTTAATGAATTGTGCTACACGCACACTTAACTTTGGGTGGTAGTATTTGAGTTGCAATTCTTTGCAAACTTCCGTAATACCTCGACACAGTATATATCATACAGTAGAATAGCTTAGAACTAACTACTGAAAAGTGAATTTTAGAATTTCAATTAAAAAAACATAACCTTAAAATTTCTCCCACAAGAGGGAACTATTAAGTATGATACCGACATAAATGGGCGAACAGTAGCTAGCTGCACGACCGTTGACGGAAGTATTAGTTTTATGTATGTACACATATCGGCAATCGGCGACAAATGTATTGTTCCATTACTAAACATCTGTTTGACGGTAAAGTGGTGTCATTTTGCCTCTTTCCCTCTAGTAAAAGTTTAAGAATGCCATCAGTTCTCTTTCTTCCACTTTAGATTTACATAGGAATCCATGTATTAAAAATTGACTAGTGTGTTAGTTAAAAATGTTGAAAGAGAAAGTATAGTCTCTTTATAGAAGCATCCTACTCACTTGACAGTTTTGACAGAGCTGGGCTACTGTATGATATATACTGTGGTATTAGTTTTATGTATGTACACATATCGGCAATCGGCGACAAATGTATTGTTCCATTACTAAACATCTGTTTGACGGTAAAGTGGTGTCATTTTGCCTCTTTCCCTCTAGTAAAAGTTTAAGAATGCCATCAGTTCTCTTTCTTCCACTTTAGATTTACATAGGAATCCATGTATTAAAAATTGACTAGTGTGTTAGTTAAAAATGTTGAAAGAGAAAGTATAGTCTCTTTATAGAAGCATCCTACTCACTTGACAGTTTTGACAGAGCTGGGCTACTGTATGATATATACTGTGACCTCGATGATTGTTTTTGAGATGCTCTTCCTCGATGAGTTTAGCTAGCTGTTCTTCGTCTGTTAGATCACTTAAAAGTTTATCACATTTAATTATTCTTAGGACTTTGCTGTTTGAAAAGTGAGCATGATATGTTTCTTTTATGGTTTGGTAAAATTCTGAATTTTCTACATAAATTGCGTTCAAAGATTTAGGATTAAAGTGTGATTTGAGAATAGTGATTGCTGTCTGTTCGTCAAGTGATTTAACATAAATAATTTTCCTTGACTTGTTAAAAATTTGTAGGTTCCTAATCCTTAGTGAACCCGAATTCATTTTGACTATTACTATTTGAGTTTTAAACACATTTAGAGGAGATTTACTTGATGGGATTTCTTCATCCGATTCTTGGGCAAGATTTATTTCAATGCGGGAAAGTGCATCTGCATTTCCGTTTTTGGTTCCCTTTTTATATTTTATCTCAAAGTCAAACTCCGACAATTTGAGTCTCCATCGCACCAATTTTGAGTTTGGTTCCTTTATAGAAAATAACCACTGTAATGGCTTGTGGTCTGTTTGTATTATAAACTTCCTGCCAAACAAATAAGGACGGAAATATTTTGTGGCCCATACCACAGTATATATCATACAGTAGAATAGCTTAGAACTAACTACTGAAAAGTGAATTTTAGAATTTCAATTAAAAAAACATAACCTTAAAATTTCTCCAACAAGAGGGAACTATTAAGTATGATACGGACATAAATGGGCGAACAGTAGCTAGCTGCACGACCGTTGACGGAAGTATTAGTTTTATGTATGTACACATATCGGCAATCGGCGACAAATGTATTGTTCCATTACTAAACAGCTGTTTGACGGTAAAGTGGTGTCATTTTGCCTCTTTCCCTCTAGTAAAAGTTTAAGAATGCCATCAGTTCTCTTTCTTCCACTTTAGATTTACATAGGAATCCATGTATTAAAAATTGACTAGTGTGTTAGTTAAAACCGTTGAAAGAGAAAGTATAGTCTCTTTATAGAAGCATCCTACTCACTTGACAGTTTTGACAGAGCTGGGCTACTGTATGATATATACTGTGTCAATACTGATGGCATTCTTAAACTTTTACTAGAGGGAAAGAGGCAAAATGACACCACTTTACCGTCAAACAGCTGTTTAGTAATGGAACAATACATTTGTCGCCGATTGCCGATATGTGTACATACATAAAACTAATACTTCCGTCAACGGTCGTGCAGCTAGCTACTGTTCGCCCATTTATGTCCGTATCATACTTAATAGTTCCCTCTTGTGGGAGAAATTTTAAGGTTATGTTTTTTTAATTGAAATTCTAAAATTCACTTTTCAGTAGTTAGTTCTAAGCTATTCTACTGTATGATATATACTGTGGTATTGACTTGCATCAGTTGTCAATGTGAATGTTTTGTTAAAGTCCGGGTATTTTAATATTGGTTCGCTAATTAAGAGGGTCTTTAACATTTCGAAGCTACGAGTATATTCCGGATCACTTAGGTTTATTTTCTGGTTCTTCTTTAAATATTTGGTGATGGGTTTAGCAATTTTGGAATAATCCTTAATGAATTTGCGATAGTACCCTGTTAGCCCGAGGAATTGTTTTATTTGTTTAGGGGACTTCGGTATGGGGAAATTCTTAACACATTCAATCTTCTTTGGGTTCGGTCGAATACCATCTAGTGTTATGATATGTCCCAAAAACTCTGTTTATTTTTTTAGAAATTCGGACTTATCCAATTGTACCATTAAATTCACCTCTTCAAGTCTTTTGAAGATTTTTACTAAGGAATCTAAATGTTCCTGTAATGAAGACGAATATACAATAATGTCATCTAGATAAACAAGGCAAATCTTGTTTATCTAATCTCTAAGGACGTTATTCATAAGACGTTGAAATGTAGCCGGCGCCGTCTTCAAGCCGAAAGGCATTCTAAGAAATTCATAGTGCCCATTTTCCACGCTAAACGCCGTCTTATGAATGTCTCTTTCATCAATCTCTATCTGATGAAAGCCCTTTGCGAGATCTAAAGTGGTGAAATATTGGCATGTTCCCAATTTTCCTAATATCCCGTCGATATTTGGGATAGGGTATTTGTCATCAATGGTTATCTCGTTTAACTTTCGATAATCGATAACAATGCGCCATTTAGGCTTACCGCTGGCGTCCGCCTTCTTTGGAACGATCCAGACTGGTGCCGAGTAAGGGGAATCACTAGGCCGAATAATACCACTTCTTAACATTTCACTAATTTGTTTTTCGACTTCGTGTTTATGGACGAATGGATACCTATAAGATCTTACATGGATCGGTACATCATCCGTTGTGCGAATTCTATGTTTAATGGCATTCGTAAAAGATAAATTCGATTCATCTTTATAGAAGATTTTTGAAAATCGCTTAACAATCTTGAATAATTTTGCCTCTCTTCTGTATTTAAATGATTAACGCGAATTTGTTCTACAAGAGGTTTATACTCATGCTCCTCTATTATATTAAAATTGTTATTACTTACTACTTGAGACTGGAGTGGGTTAAAGTTAATTAATTCGTAACCGTCACTTTGCATTTGTACATTTGCATCGGCTTTATAGTTTTCGACGTTATATACGCCTTCGTGTACAGTTATCTTTCCATCTGAGGACTTCTGCTCCTTCAGATAAGTTAAACCTTCTTTTTGTAATACTGGGATACTTAACTTGAAGTTCCCTTTACTATATAAATTATAATTAAATTTTTCTTCTTTGTTGGTGAAATACAATTTTACTTCTTGATCTCGAATTTTAATGACCTTATTTTGATAGTCTATCATTGTTTTTAATGGGATTAAAACATTGTTGCCAATTAGGCCATCATACTGATCATGAAAAGGGTAGACGTACATTTCCACTTTTATTTTGGGATTGCCAAATTCTTTAAATAAAGGGACTATTGCTTTCTGATTTATTTTAACTTCACCTTTGAGTGTTTTAAGGATAATATTTTCTTTAAGTGTTTCTAATAATTTAGGGTGACATATACCAGGATTTATTATTGAATGTGTGGCTCCTGTATCTATGATAAATTTTAGCGGTCTTGTATTGCTATCAACTATGACATGGGGTAGTTGATAGTTGAGGCTGGCAAAGGAAAATTTAGTGATTCGGTCTGTAACATTTCAGTTACATCCATAGGTTCTGGAGGTGGTAAATTTTGGTTTTGCTGATTATTATTAGAATATTCACGATACGTGTTTCTGAAAGGATTTTCTAAGGGTCTTTGCGATCCGTTTTGTGAATTATTATTATTATACGTATTCCTATTAAAGAATTGCGTTGGGTTTTGATCTCTAGAGTAAGAGGTTGGTCGTTGATATCAGTTATCCGTGTTGTTATCATATCTATATCTGTTAGATTGCAAAAAACTGTGATTTCCATTTTGAAGGTTTTTGTTGTTCCTACCATGATTGTTTCTATTTTGATTTCTATCGGCGTTAGAATTATTGGTAAAATTACTGTTTTCGCTATTATTATAGTTGCTTGGCTTTGAATTATTATTGAAGTTATTTCTATTATTATAATTAACACTTCTCCCGTAATTTCTCGGAGCTTGGTTTATTGATTTATTAGGGAAAACATTATAGTATGCATAGCTGGACTCGTGAAGAATGTCCATTGCTTCTTCTAGTGTTTCTGGTTTTCTACAGTACAAGATCGATCTCATTGGTTCTGGAATTTTATTTTTGAAAATTTTTAATGTAGAAGTTTTATTATTTGTGATGGTATTTTCTGAAAGCTGAGCGTCTTCGCTTAAAGTAAGAGCTGTTTTTACGTTAAGTTTCCTTAAAGCCACTTTTATTTCGTTGTAAAAATTTACAGAATTAGTTTTGAATGTAACACTTCGTAGTTGATCAAACAATTCTTCCGTACTAGTAGTTTCACCAAAATTATTAATTAGAATTTCTTTAATTTCAAGCCAACATGTTACGTGATTATTTATTTCGATCACTTCACGTGCTTTGTTTTTAAGTTTAGATTTAATTATGTCTGAAAAAATACTTTGTGCAAGTTTATCATATCGTAGCAAAAGTGAATGGACTCTGTCTATGAGATTGATAAAATTCTGAAGATCTCTGAAATCACCAGAGAATTCAGGAAGTCCATTTAGATATTTAATGGGATCAATATTAAGAGTTAGAGGTTCCATTTTCACTTCAAAGATATTAAAATCTGTGGTTGTATTATCATCTTTGGATTTAGAATCGCTTTTAATAGTTTCAATGTCAAAATACTTGAATAATGGTTTGGATTGATTAGAATTTCCGTTATTATTTATTGTATCGTTTCCTAGCTTAATACTACTAAATAAATCCGCTATATCATTTACTGCATCACTACTATTCATAACATAAAATTTAATTTTAAAATATTGGTACTTGCCGATACACTTTTCTGTTTGCAGATGGAGATGGCGATTTCTGCTATTATAGATGAGTCGTGGATTTCCTTCTTTTGCACTTTTTCCAATTTATAAAAATTTATAGATAAAGCTGCTTTTATAGTTGAATTTCCATGGGGTTTTATAAATTCCTTCAAATTTCGTAGAACACTTCTTCTGCTTTTATAGTTGAATTTCCATGGGGTTTTATAAATTCCTTCAAATTTCGTACAACACTTCTTCTGAAGTTTCCTCCAATTTCGTACAACACTTCTTCTGTTATACGAAAATGTGTATAGAAAAAAAACTCTACCTTTCTGCTTGAATTACGGGGTTTCACACTTTCCTGCTATATGAAAATTCAGCAACTGGGACTTTTGCTAATACATATAAACAAATCACTTCTTCTGATTTGCGAAGTAACAAAATGATTGATATTTTTTTTCCATTCCTTCTTACACTTCACTTAAACTGAAGGTGCTAAAAAATATTCAGTGAACACGTTAATAATTCTACTGATCACTTCCGCTGATTTCGTAGAACGTTTAATTGATTTTTTTTTTTTTTTTGTAGACGCAGGTGCATCACTTCTTTTGATATCACTGTAGTATACTTTAAATCAAGTTTTATTCACTGATTATTGTACGGAATGTGCCATTAAATGTATAAACATAAGTAAAGTACTTGGCACATCCTACCGACTGCGCCAGTTTCACTTTCAATTCCAGTTAATGTAAAAAAAAATAAAACCACCGAAATTTGTTACACTAAGATTTATTGAACTGTTTCTCTAGGTAATTCAAAGAATAATCGATACAAGAAAGTCTAATAACTAAGTTATTTAATAATAATCTTTATTAATGAACTCAGTAAGAAAGAACGTTTTAATTTTTGTCGCGACGGTTACCTCCAGACTAACTGTTCTTGGTGCTCAGGCAAATCTTCTTTCCCACAGCTTTATTCTATTTTTGCTGACGTAGTGTCTAGCAAAAATAATTAATGAAACCTGAGGTTTTTATATTTTTGAGCTCGAGCGTTTGTACGTGAGAATATTTGATTATGTAGGAATAAATATGGGAACTAAAATATATTTTGAATTCGCGAAGAAATTTCCTGTGGGAATGTAAAATTATGGAGATAGAACAATTAATGGCTTTTTATATTATGTGGCCAGAAATTGATGATATTGATTGCTTACATGGATTTGACTTTGTACCATGTATATCAGGGTTTGTATCATCATTAGAATTTACTATATCTATGCCTGTATCAATATTATCTATAACATGTAATCTCCTGAAGCCTGACTGCATGTTAGAGAGTAAATCGTTTCTGCTGAGATATGATGTAATCTGGTCCACCATGAGAATTTCAAGTAGTTTAGATATGGTCGGTAAAATAGTAATGGGCCTCCATTCGGACATGTCGGAGGGAGAGTTTGTTTTGGGAGGAGGTGTAATCAGACCCACCTTCCAGTGAGCCGGAAAGTGCGAAGAAGATAGAAGTCTATTGAGCAGATGCGTGACTATCGGCAGGATGAAGGGTAAGATCAACTTGTAGAACTTCAGCGGCACGTCCTTAAATCCGACAGCATTTGACTTAAGCTTGCAAAGAGCACGCTCAACATCAACCTCAATGATATTGCTGAAGCTAAAAGCATTGTCAACTGTAGTCATGCGTGCACCCGTAGAAGTTGTATCAGATGGAATATGCTGCGAGTGGGCAGAGCTGTCACTTACGAGCAGTGTGTGGCTGGGGCAGAGGTACCCAGCATATTCATCCGGGTCAAAATCCGGCTGTGCCTTAGCTTTAGATCCAATGCCCAGATCATTAATCTTTGACCAGTTTATGACATTGCCTTCTCTGATGCCGGCCAATGTGCTCTCTCTTAATTTCGCCCTGACCGCATAGTCCGCAAGTCTTCTCAGCCGACGGAAATCACGCAGATTTGCATCTGTTTTGTCTCTCTTCCATCTTCTGTATGCAAGGTCACGATATTGGCATTTCAGGAGGATATCTGGAAACTTGAAAATAACATCTTTAACCGTACGAATCTTAATCGTCTTAAGCGCCCAGAGCGACTTGCTAAACGCTCAAGAGCATCAGATAGGGCAACCAAGTCGTTATCCGAGAACATCGCTGCACATCTATACACGACAGCCAAAGTGATAGGCTCAATGCCGGAATTGCGCCTAATGACCTCGACAGCCAGAATCTCCCAGTTCAGATCAGTGAAGCGGAACAGGACTCTGGATCTCAGGGCATCGGCCACATAGACAGCAACACCTCCACCTTTCCTAGCGGTTCTGTCGTGCCTATGTAGCCTATACCCAGGAATCCCTAGCATTTTTGTGCTGTGGTGATTTTTGGACCAGGTTTCGCAAACTAGAAGAGCACCAACATTTCCCAGCGTTGCCAGGTGTCTGATATTAGTGATGTTCTTAGGGGAGGACCGAGCATTGAAAGACAGAACGTTAAAATTAGTAGACGGGAGGAAATTAGACAGATCCGCTTGAGTTGTGAGATTATGGTGTAGGCTGTTCATGCTGTTGAACGCTATCAGAGAGAACTGCTCCGCTATGTACCGATTGAGTTTGAGAAAGGCACTGTGCCAGTTCCAGGGAGAAGCGACCTGCAACGAGGTTGGTTGCACAATTGGCCGATCTGTGTAGAATGTACACTGTTCTATTTCTTGTGTATACGCTTTCCACCAGATTACGCCCCCTGAGCTTTAGTGCAGCGTGTAGAAGATAGAGATCCTTCGGCAGTAAATCTTCGTTAACGTATATTCTGGTTGCAGGCCCCTCAGGGTCGATTGAGCTTAGGGTTGGAGGATTTAACTTGAGCTGTTTTAGGTATGCTCTGAAGAATGCCCAGCAATCTTCCTCCTTATAAAATCGTATGAAGACTTTTGGCAGGATTTGTGCTGGCAGATTAGGCTTTGATTTGACGGGTGAGATGAATTCAATTTTATCGCAAAAAGAGCTATCCAGCCCAACACTCTCACACAGGGCAGGTAATAGAATGTCCCTGACCCTGATGCACGTCAATGCACTGGGGAGATTGCTAATCACCGAAGCGAGTTGATCTACTCTTACTGTGAGTTGGAGAAGCCTAGATTCAAGACTCAAATCAGGCTCTTTAGTCAACACTCCGCAGAAATCTTTATTCGTGGAATTGATGTGCAGAGAGTGTTCACTGGTGGTCCGTGACTGACTCCTGAGCGCACTATTTATCGGGGTGTGTGACTGGATGGGATTGGCAACTACCTGTGCTTGACTGAGATCAGCAGTTGAAGTTTTATTCGTTATAAGGAGTAGTGCTGTACGCGGGTCCTCGTTTGTTGGTAGCGGGGATGCAACACTATTGCAGTATTTATTGGAATTATTATTGTCAAAACAAATGCTTTTGTTATTATATGCAAAATCTCCGCAATTGCCATTATTTACAGATACATCCCCGAGAGTAATACCACCCTTATTATTGCTGCTTTTATTCAAGTTATTATTTTTTACTTTCTCCTTTTTTTTCTTTTTATTACTCACGTTAGTATGAGGTTGCTCATTGAGCACGCACCCAGAATCAGACTCGCAGGCTTCAGGGTATAACTTGGCCACGGAAGCTGACCCAGCGGAGGTGACAAGAGACAGATCAGTTGCTTCTGTCGTGTCTTCACCACAGAAGATGCAGGCCTGAGTACCAGAGTCACCTAGGTGATTCAATGTACTAGCACTGCAGTTCGTATCCCCAAAGGCTGGGTTAGTTAGGCCTGAGTTGGGAGAAGAGTTCGTGGTGCTAAGATCCACAGAGGTTCTCACCGCTCCAGGTTTCAGTTGTTGGGTGTCGCAACACTCAATTGCTGCAACTAGTTTAGCTCGAGAGATACAGAAAACACAAACCCACAAGAGGTCCTTGTACCTCTTATAACAGGCGTAAGATGTGGTGTAAGCTATTCCACCACACAGCACGTGATGCTACTTCCGGCAGCACAGACTGTTTGGTCACCAAACAAACTATTTTCATCACCGCCACCACTGTCCAAATAACATATTTTTTGTCACCACCGCCACTGGAGTTTAACTAGATATTGACTAGTTGTCAACAGATGGCGCGCATGGCTTTATTAGGATATTTCGGATAAACGGATATCCACAGCTGTGCTTTCATGAGCTTTTGAGCTTTCGTGCTATAAAAACGCGAGCACGGAGCTGAAGGCCAGTCAGTTTTTCTCTGACCAGCATCCAACAAGGCTAGGATATTGACCTAGACTTAATACCCATCGGAACTGAGCATATTGAGCCAGTTTCAATACAAATTTCCATCCTCCAACTACCCACCAAGATATTGACTTGGTCACATCCCCATCCTCAAGGCTTGAATATTGATCAGGTCTCCTACACTCCCGTGGGGTTCTCATAAATATTGATTTGAGAATCTCACTTTTAGTTAAGTATTTAATCATTAATACGCGATAGTAGAGAAGTTTGCACTCGCTATCCGTAAGATTAGGCATTAACCAAAAATTGTGAGTAATTTGTCTCTTTTTTCTTGTCTAATTTCAGCTCAATAGGAAATAAACGGACTGAAATATATATAATTTTATTACATATGTGAATTGTATTAATTTAGTTATTTTGTTAGCATTAAGGTTGGACTTTGGATTTTTAATAAATAATAATTGAACTTTGCTTGTGTTATTATTCCGGCACCTATTTCTATTTCTTTTTATGTATTTAACATAAATGTCCTTCGAGCCGGATATACAAGCCAATAGTTCATTATGGAAAAACTTATTCACAAACAACTAGCTCTTCACGAGCAAATTTCCAAAGCCGCCGAGAATCATTCAAAGGCTAGCAAAGAAAGTAGACAAGCAAAAAAGTATTACGCGGCTAGAATTCAGTCACTGGAAACCCTGTGGCAAGCGTTCATAGATACGCACATACAAATCTGGACAACTAAGGGTGGTTCTGAAAGCGAATATGCCAAGGGTACCTTATATGAGGAATGTGAGTTGACATACATCAAACTTCTTTCCACCTTGAGTGAAGAACTGGAGAATTCTTTCCCAGCTCTGCCCTCAAACCAGACTGAGCCAATTACACAGACATTACGTCTCCCAAAGTCTGAAACCAGACTTCCACCCATAAATATTCCCACATTTGATGGAAATTACAAGTCATGGCGTACATTCCATGATTTATTTACTTCGCTCATCCACAAAGATCCAAGCCTATCAAAGGTACAAAAATTGCATTACCTAAAACTCAGCGTCACTGGGGAAGCAGAGCGCTTGTTACGCCAATTTGAAATAATTGAGACCAATTATACAAAGGCATGGGAACTCTTACAGAAGAGGTTCAACAATAAACGAGTTTTAATTAACACCCACTTAAAGACGATATTAAGTCAAACACCAGTAAAGGCGGAATCAGCTTCTGCTATTCACTCTCTCCTGGATCAGACAGCAGAAAGCCTTCATGAGCTCAAAAACCTAGAGCTACCTATTGAGCAATGGGATACCATTCTGGTATACAATCTCGTTAAACGCCTTCCACCAGAAACTCATCACCAATGGGAGCACGAATGCAGTAAAACCGACGAACTTCCAGATTATAAGGCATTACAAATCTTCCTAGAAGCCAGGTGTAGAGCACTAGAAGCGCTTGACAGCAGTCAAAACCAAGCACCCAATAAAACCTCAGCAAAATATCCCATGTCATTTTTCAATAAACTACAGCACTGTGCCAAGTGCAAATCAAATCACTCCCTATTTCATTGTCCCGAGTTTCGTAGTCTCACTATTGAGCAACGGAACACATTCATTACAAAATATGACATTTGTTCTAACTGCCTCACATTAGGGCACAAAAAGGGGAACTGTCGGAGCAAAAAGGGGTGTTTAAAATGTCAAAGGAGGCATAATACTCTGCTACATATCGACACCAGCTCAAGTCCCAAACAAATGTCCAACACTGCCGAAATTTCGAATCAAGCCAATACACCACATAAAGCCTCAACCAACGCAGAGCCGTTATCAATACAAACATTTCTCACTTCCAATGTCAAAAGAGCTCTGCTATCAACAGTGATGATTAATATAGAAACCGCTCAAGGAAAAACTTTAACTGTACGCGCATTATTGGACTCAGGCTCACAAGTCTCCTTTGCAACAGATCGCATTTGTAAAATACTCAATATTAGAGGCGAGCCAACTAACATTGTGGTAACCGGGCTTGAAAAAACACCAACAGCTACTGCAACAAAGCAGATCAACATAAAAATCAAGTCTCTTATTAATCCATTCTCCATGAACGTAGACGCCCTTGTACTGGAAAAAATTACAGAGGCTCTACCAGCAGAGCCAATACAATCTACTGAATGGAGTCACATCATGACATTAAAACTAGCAGATCCCAAATTCTCGAACCCAGGGCCAATTGACCTCTTACTAGGTGCTGACGTTTACGCAGAAATAATTCTGGATGGCATCATTAAAAGCCAACCAATTGCACAAAACACCCAGTTAGGATGGATTTTAATGGGAAGCATTCCTAGCACAAATCAAATACCAAAGGTCGACACATTCACGACAAGAGTTGAGAATTTAAATTCACAACTTAAAAAATTCCGCAAAATGGAGAAAAGTCCAAATACTTCCAACTTATGCGAGAACCACTACATTCAAACGTATCAACCATTAAATAGTGGTCAATACCAGGTCCAATTGCCATTCAGAGGTCTAATGTCCAAGCCAAGAGCGACATCACCACGAACTAAAAGAAAAAGAAAAAACCAGGCAGCAACATCATCCAGCTTACCGCAAATACACCGAAAATGGACACACCCACAACCAGTTCCTACTGCCACAAAAGAAAAACCCCAATTAATTATACTCCCAGAACCATCAACACCAAAAACATCCATAGGCGACGAAGTTCCTTGGGACAAAGTTCTAAAAACCAAAAAAATGTTCCGCCACACAACTCCGAGTGGCCAAGTTATCAAATTTAAACGCCTCAAGGATGGGACCATCAGAGCATTTACCAAATAAATGCAAGTCTTCCCTGAACTTTGCTCGGTGGGAGAATGTTTGGTCACCAAACAAACTATTTTCATCACCGCCACCACTGTCCAAATAACATATTTTTTGTCACCACCGCCACTGGAGTTTAACTAGATATTGACTAGTTGTCAACAGATGGCGCGCATGGCTTTATTCGGATATTTCGGATAAACGGATATCCACAGCTGTGCTTTCATGAGCTTTTGAGCTTTCGTGCTATAAAAACGCGAGCACGGAGCTGAAGGCCAGTCAGTTTTTCTCTGACCAGCATCCAACAAGGCTAGGATATTGACCTAGACTTAATACCCATCGGAACTGAGCATATTGAGCCAGTTTCAATACAAATTTCCATCCTCCAACTACCCACCAAGATATTGACTTGGTCACATCCTCATCCTCAAGGCTTGAATATTGATCAGGTCTCCTACACTCCCGTGGGGTTCTCATAAATACTGATTTGAGAATCTCACTTTTAGTTAAGTATTTAATCATTAATACGCGATAGTAGAGAAGTTTGCACTCGCTATCCGTAAGATTAGGCATTAACCAAAAATTGTGAGTAATTTGTCTCTTTTTTCTTGTCTAATTTCAGCTCAATAGGAAATAAACGGACTGAAATATATATAATTTTATTACATATGTGAATTGTATTAATTTAGTTATTTTGTTAGCATTAAGGTTGGACTTTGGATTTTTAATAAATAATAATTGAACTTTGCTTGTGTTATTATTCCGGCACCTATTTCTATTTCTTTTTATGTATTTAACATAAATGTCCTTCGAGCCGGATATACAAGCCAATAGTTCATTATGGAAAAACTTATTCACAAACAACTAGCTCTTCACGAGCAAATTTCCAAAGCCGCCGAGAATCATTCAAAGGCTAGCAAAGAAAGTAGACAAGCAAAAAAGTATTACGCGGCTAGAATTCAGTCACTGGAAACCCTGTGGCAAGCGTTCATAGATACGCACATACAAATCTGGACAACTAAGGGTGGTTCTGAAAGCGAATATGCCAAGGGTACCTTATATGAGGAATGTGAGTTGACATACATCAAACTTCTTTCCACCTTGAGTGAAGAACTGGAGAATTCTTTCCCAGCTCTGCCCTCAAACCAGACTGAGCCAATTACACAGACATTACGTCTCCCAAAGTCTGAAACCAGACTTCCACCCATAAATATTCCCACATTTGATGGAAATTACAAGTCATGGCGTACATTCCATGATTTATTTACTTCGCTCATCCACAAAGATCCAAGCCTATCAAAGGTACAAAAATTGCATTACCTAAAACTCAGCGTCACTGGGGAAGCAGAGCGCTTGTTACGCCAATTTGAAATAATTGAGACCAATTATACAAAGGCATGGGAACTCTTACAGAAGAGGTTCAACAATAAACGAGTTTTAATTAACACCCACTTAAAGACGATATTAAGTCAAACACCAGTAAAGGCGGAATCAGCTTCTGCTATTCACTCTCTCCTGGATCAGACAGCAGAAAGCCTTCATGAGCTCAAAAACCTAGAGCTACCTATTGAGCAATGGGATACCATTCTGGTATACAATCTCGTTAAACGCCTTCCACCAGAAACTCATCACCAATGGGAGCACGAATGCAGTAAAACCGACGAACTTCCAGATTATAAGGCATTACAAATCTTCCTAGAAGCCAGGTGTAGAGCACTAGAAGCGCTTGACAGCAGTCAAAACCAAGCACCCAATAAAACCTCAGCAAAATATCCCATGTCATTTTTCAATAAACTACAGCACTGTGCCAAGTGCAAATCAAATCACTCCCTATTTCATTGTCCCGAGTTTCGTAGTCTCACTATTGAGCAACGGAACACATTCATTACAAAATATGACATTTGTTCTAACTGCCTCACATTAGGGCACAAAAAGGGGAACTGTCGGAGCAAAAAGGGGTGTTTAAAATGTCAAAGGAGGCATAATACTCTGCTACATATCGACACCAGCTCAAGTCCCAAACAAATGTCCAACACTGCCGAAATTTCGAATCAAGCCAATACACCACATAAAGCCTCAACCAACGCAGAGCCGTTATCAATACAAACATTTCTCACTTCCAATGTCAAAAGAGCTCTGCTATCAACAGTGATGATTAATATAGAAACCGCTCAAGGAAAAACTTTAACTGTACGCGCATTATTGGACTCAGGCTCACAAGTCTCCTTTGCAACAGATCGCATTTGTAAAATACTCAATATTAGAGGCGAGCCAACTAACATTGTGGTAACCGGGCTTGAAAAAACACCAACAGCTACTGCAACAAAGCAGATCAACATAAAAATCAAGTCTCTTATTAATCCATTCTCCATGAACGTAGACGCCCTTGTACTGGAAAAAATTACAGAGGCTCTACCAGCAGAGCCAATACAATCTACTGAATGGAGTCACATCATGACATTAAAACTAGCAGATCCCAAATTCTCGAACCCAGGGCCAATTGACCTCTTACTAGGTGCTGACGTTTACGCAGAAATAATTCTGGATGGCATCATTAAAAGCCAACCAATTGCACAAAACACCCAGTTAGGATGGATTTTAATGGGAAGCATTCCTAGCACAAATCAAATACCAAAGGTCGACACATTCACGACAAGAGTTGAGAATTTAAATTCACAACTTAAAAAATTCCGCAAAATGGAGAAAAGTCCAAATACTTCCAACTTATGCGAGAACCACTACATTCAAACGTATCAACCATTAAATAGTGGTCAATACCAGGTCCAATTGCCATTCAGAGGTCTAATGTCCAAGCCAAGAGCGACATCACCACGAACTAAAAGAAAAAGAAAAAACCAGGCAGCAACATCATCCAGCTTACCGCAAATACACCGAAAATGGACACACCCACAACCAGTTCCTACTGCCACAAAAGAAAAACCCCAATTAATTATACTCCCAGAACCATCAACACCAAAAACATCCATAGGCGACGAAGTTCCTTGGGACAAAGTTCTAAAAACCAAAAAAATGTTCCGCCACACAACTCCGAGTGGCCAAGTTATCAAATTTAAACGCCTCAAGGATGGGACCATCAGAGCATTTACCAAATAAATGCAAGTCTTCCCTGAACTTTGCTCGGTGGGAGAATGTTTGGTCACCAAACAAACTATTTTCATCACCGCCACCACTGTCCAAATAACATATTTTTTGTCACCACCGCCACTGGAGTTTAACTAGATATTGACTAGTTGTCAACAGATGGCGCGCATGGCTTTATTCGGATATTTCGGATAAACGGATATCCACAGCTGTGCTTTCATGAGCTTTTGAGCTTTCGTGCTATAAAAACGCGAGCACGGAGCTGAAGGCCAGTCAGTTTTTCTCTGACCAGCATCCAACAAGGCTAGGATATTGACCTAGACTTAATACCCATCGGAACTGAGCATATTGAGCCAGTTTCAATACAAATTTCCATCCTCCAACTACCCACCAAGATATTGACTTGGTCACATCCCCATCCTCAAGGCTTGAATATTGATCAGGTCTCCTACACTCCCGTGGGGTTCTCATAAATACTGATTTGAGAATCTCACTTTTAGTTAAGTATTTAATCATTAATACGCGATAGTAGAGAAGTTTGCACTCGCTATCCGTAAGATTAGGCATTAACCAAAAATTGTGAGTAATTTGTCTCTTTTTTCTTGTCTAATTTCAGCTCAATAGGAAATAAACGGACTGAAATATATATAATTTTATTACATATGTGAATTGTATTAATTTAGTTATTTTGTTAGCATTAAGGTTGGACTTTGGATTTTTAATAAATAATAATTGAACTTTGCTTGTGTTATTATTCCGGCACCTATTTCTATTTCTTTTTATGTATTTAACACAGACACCTTATCCACTCAACCTTTTTTTCTGTGGGAAATTTCTTATGAGGATCACCCGAAGAATTACAGGTGGCACAAATGACAGGTTTGGAGTCTGTTTCTGGTGCTGGGTCAACCTTATTCGTAACGCACAGACCAGAAGCAGAGCTGTCTGTGGTAGGTCCACGAGTCTTAGGGGATGTTTTTTTTAACTATATGTGTTTTTTTGCTGATCTGGAAGTTTTGCTAGGTATATTCCGAACACCACTACTTCGAGTGATAAGACCGGGCATTCTAAAGGGTCAGGCAGTGACGTTCTCGAGTGTATGGAACCCGCTACACTTAGCTGTCTGCAAAGTTTTACAAAGAAACGTGACGCAAATTTTAGTGTGTGCTGCTGCACAAGTTGTTTATGTCTTTAAAATATTCAATCGACATCGACTTAATACGGACGCACAAGAAACTGTATATGTTATGATGAGTGCACAAAATCCTATTCGATGTCTAACAATTTGATTGAGAAACTAAGTCTAAGAGAACCACAAAATCTAATTAATGTCCATCAATTTGATTGGACCTAAGAACTAACAAAAAAGGTCAAGATAATTAATAATGGAGAACAATCTTACTACAAGATATTAAAATTTAATATATCAGATCAAAAGCAATATATATTTCTGAGTATATTTCTTTTTGAATGACTCAAATCCGTCAAAAAATGACAAAGTTATTGAAGTTTAAAAAAACGGAAATTAAAAACGGCGAATCTGGTGATGACGTCACGGTACACAACACGCACGATGCCAGTTTGCACAATATAATATTTATAAGACGATATTTTATGAAATAAATACAAAACAAATCCAATCCCGTGCGCTTACTATCACGGCGGCGCAGCAACTATACTCGCGCTGCGTTAGACCGCGAATTGTATTGTGTATAGTGACGTCATCATGCTAGAGCGCGTTTTTGAGAATGCGGCGCTAAAATAGCTATAACTTCGTCATTTTTTATCCGATTTCAATAATTCTTTCACTGAATTAATTGTTTATTTTGTGATTATGATTCTGCATAATTAACTAAAATAGTCATTGTTCTCCATTCAACCACGCTATATATTATGATTATTATGAAATAATAGATATTAAGCATTAAAAAATAATAATTATAATAATTATAATTGTGTGCTAGATATTATGAAAAAACTGAACTGATATTGAGCAATAAAAAATATTGAAAATAATTGTGTGCGAGATAATATGAGAAAACTGAACTGTTATGAAACAGATGCAATGATAAATCTCTGAATCAGTGATAATTCTACTACGCTAAATATTATGAGATATTAAATATTAAAAAATAAAAGAAAATATGAAACTGATGCACTGATACTCGCCGATGATGAGAAATATCAAATATTGAATCCAATAGTGTGCTAGAAATAATGAAAGCTGAAACAATATGTCACAGATGTAATGATACCAGCAAGGCGTCAGGCGGTACACTCAACCGCTCGGAATCCCAACTTGATGTTGCTACTGAAGTCCTAAGTGCCAGTAGTATGTTCTGAGCACATGAAAAATGGCGGTAAGTACGCCAGCCCAGCGTTGTAACTCAGAATCTCCGAAAAGACCTTTTCAAGTTAGTCTTCCACATGAACTTTCCTTGAATTATTATTTAAAGCGAGTTTCTCGCATTAAAACACACAAAAATGCACAGATAAATTTGCAGATCTCTTTTGACACCGCTATGCATAAGATGTAGGTTACTCCAGTGTACTGTAAGCGAAACCATTGTAAGGCATAGTTATGCTAGGGAAAATATTTAAACCCGAAATATTCAAGCTGTGCATAAAAATACCTTCCAAGGATCGTAACGGAAGTTTTATCGTTTCAATGAGTTTATATGAAATTTTTTTATTTTTTTATTTTTTATTTATTTCAAATTCAATACATAACTATGAAGCATCCCGTTACACACTTATAATAAGGCCTGTTTAATGAAGTTGAGAGCAGAGCAGCTCAACTTAGGTTAACTGGCAAATTAAAAGTATAGTAGAAAAGAGCAGGCAGCTCATTAAACACAAATTTTCTGAGATCTGTCACCAAAACCACAATTGTTTAAATGAATAATGTAAAGATACATTTTTTTAACACAAAAACATAATTATTATTTAAATTATTACACTAGAATTGTCCAGAAATTAATTTTTTCAACAAAAAACGCAATTACATATTTGAACTTTTAACAGAACTGTCAGCACAATTTACAGTTGTAAAGTGTAGTGTTACTTCTTCTGCTTAGATGCTATAATCCCCTACTACTTGTCGCTGGTCTGTTCAGTCTTTCTATTTTGCTATTATATTGTAATCTTGTTATATCAAACTATAAATCACACTACAAATATTATATTTTGCTGTAATTTTTAATATTGTTTATTCTTAATGAATTAGCTACTATGGACGCTCTAGCCTCCACTGCTCTTACTTGTTTATGTTTCGTTTTGCTGTAATGTGTATCTACTAATGTAACTTGCTATGATGTGCCCAGCGCTCTGCGTGCCTTTGGCATGGGTGCTCAAATAAATGGATGTTTATTATTGTTTATTATTATTATTAAAAAGGTAGAGCAGAAAATCTTGCTTTAGGTTGGAGTCACTGACTTAACAATGGACTGAGTGATTTGCTATTTCATGTGGCACAAAAAATATTGTGTTTCTGTATATCACCGTTAGAGCACCATTTAAAACGTTTACTACATAAAAATATGTAAAACTCAATCAATCAGATGAAATTTTACACCCGTAAATCGAATTAAATTTAAAAAAAATTATTTTCTTGTGTCCAAGTGATATTTTAATCGTTTATAAGCACTATTATAAGAAATTAAACTAATTCCTACTTTAATTTTCAAAAGTTATTCTTAACTGAATCCTGCGTATGGGCAAGAGAGACGGCGCATGGTAAACACTGTCTTTACCTTATTCTTTCTGCGGTGATTGCATCTGCAGCCAACATGAAAACATCAAATGGCATAAGTAAACGTACAGTAAACAATATTTTGTGTTGGTAGCTCAAACTCTGCCATAGAGCGAAAGAGAGAACTGTAAAACTTGTGCCATTCTTTCCTATAGGAAAATGGCAATACGCTCAGTCCATTGTTATAAGTCAGTGGTTGGAGTAACTTTAAGCTGGAAACACAATGCGACGGTCATCAGCGTTCATCAGCTCAGATTTCATTCTATTCTATTATCAGATAGAGGAATAAGGCGTGAATTACAATTACGACTGCGACTTCGGCTTCGACTTTGTTCAAATGGTAAATAGATGTTGTTATGGTCGTAGCATATTGCATATAGCAATATGCCACCACGGACTGAAGCGTGTATGCCCGGCTTGTTGTCGACTACAGCATGAAACCAAAACGCGCCCCGACCGAGAGAAATGCTTCCTCAAGCTCGGTGTCATGTTCAGTGACAGAAAGAAGAAGAAGACCATCGATATCGGTCTGTCATAGTTTGCTAGCAGGAAAGTAAGGTTGCTAAAATTGAAAATCCCGCAAAATCAAATATTTCTCGCCGCAATCCGACGAAGAAAACCAGACCCTCACGTAAGTTCGAAGAATATTTATAGTTATTAATAAATTTACATCCCCACCTGGTACTTTATTCGCACAGTAACCAAAGATTAATCCGCCAACGGCACCCCATAAAACTTGGTTTCTCCCTCCGGAGCCCCATTTGTGAGGTGAGAAAAGGGATCTGTTGGAGTTCGAATCTGGTGTGGCGTACGTCAGGAAAAACCTCGAAAAGGTAGTTAAAAGAACTAATTTATATTTCGTTTTGTGTTAAATAATATCTCTTATTAGAGAGACGAGAAAACGATTGAGATTTTATTCTTAAACGGAAAAACCAATCGTAGTTTATATTTTTATACGAAAATTAATCGAGTATATTTTTAAATATAAGAAGCTGGGGAAGTTCGTCAGAGGTAAATAGTTTCTAACTGATGAAGTTTGCGTTACGCATGGGAAATAAGAGTGGAACTATTAAATAATAAGGCGAATTAAATCGGATAATAACTGAATCATCTCCAGGACTCATGAAGTCCCTTATGGAAATTTGTGCATGCTCTCAAAGAAAAGGCTGCCATTTTCTTTAGGAAAAACAGGGAGAACAAGGAGACCAGAAAGTTGTTCAGTGACGAATATTAGTCCCATCGAAAAGAAAGAAAAGAGATCACAAGCAAAATCATCAAGTTCAACTTTGTTCTATGAAGACTTTAATACCGGAAATTCCTCTTTACAACACGGTAAAATCGTCCACTGACGATAATATTATTAGTATATCGGAATCATCATGACGAGGTGTCGTTGTCATTTGTCCAGATAGCTATTCAATTATGATTATAATAAGCATAGTATATTACACACTCAGGGAAGCCGTGTAGTAGCCGTAGAGTAGCTTAGTGTAACTACGTCACATGATTCAACCTAATTACTTTATTAAGTTTAAAGTTTTATGTAATAGCAGCAGCAAGGCGGAGCATCACGGAGGCCTCTGCGATGGATTGCCCAGCAATAAAAACGTAAGTTGCCCTTTTTCATTTTATCATTTTATTGGTCTTCCATGCATATATATATTTTGCGCTTTCTTAAATAAGCAAAAAAAGAAAACTAGAAGACGATTAAACACATAAGAGTGAGGAAAGCGCCTGAGAAAAGAGTTGTATTTAATTAATTACATTGAGTCTAGTTGATGAAATTATGGCACAACACATGAATTTTAAATTTAAGTGACCTTAATAAGGTAATTATACGTTAAAGCGTTTCGTGAAGTTACGGTTCAGAATATGAAGTTGAAATTTAAGTTGTTTGAATCAATTACTTAAATATAGACTAGTTGGTACAACTAAAACGACATTTACTTTAGACAGGCGTTAGGCTTTTTGAATAACGAAGTATCTTAAAGTATTTATATTAGTGTAAGTAAAGTACAGTAAAGTAAGCAGGCATAGTATAAGCAAAGTTCATATTGCATAAGTATACGTAATTACATATACGCAAAGGGTAAGGTCGTAGAATACAATTCTGCTACGAGGAACTCTAGGTTACTATTCTGTTCGAACTCAAGAGTAAGGCAACAGAAAGTGTATAAAATTCATTTCAATAGATAGTAGCAACTTTTCCTAACAAAAATATCTCAGTAACATTTAGTCAGACTTTGCTTGGTAGTCCTGAAAGAAATAAAATTTTCTGTTATGCACATAGGTCTCCTGATCTTTCAGGAAGTTGTAACTACTAAATTCACCCATTAATATAGTATTAGGATTCAAACGTGCGTAAAGCCAGCAAGTAATTATCTTCAACCATCAACTCTGCAAATTGTTATGATGTACCGATGATGATATTACGTTTAAAAGTGATATCCTAGATTAGAGAACTGGGTAGGATTCTAGTTTGTGTTAATAAAGGCAAGTTTATAACGTAATGCTGGCCTAACGGTATTTAAATTTTTCTCCTTCCAATTTCCTGGAGCCCTCTCGCATGAAGGTCGCATAGGTCCGCTCTAATTCCTTCCACAGGTCAGCCAAAGGGACTTTGCAGATAGTGCCGAGCAGAGTCATAGGGAGGATGGGGCAAGGCCATGAAGGCAGAACATCGGTGCCTTCCACAGTAAGTAGGTAAGTGACGTAAGGGTCCCTTCAGGACCGAGTGTGTGTCGGCTCTTTTGTATGCAGGCATGAAATTTTTTTGATTATGGATGATGACAGCGGCAGGTATTTTCGGGAACTCCCCCACACTCTCCGCCACCCTTAGCCGAGGTGCTAGCATGCCGCCCTGTGCTATCGTTGTCATCAGGCGATCTGTCAGCTCATGCTGGCAGTTTGGACTTAACGTCCTGGTCAAGTCGCCTTCACATACTTCCATAACAAAATGGCGCCCAACGTGGGGCCACCTCAGTTAGACTTCGGTGGTCTAAATATAAATTTTACTGGGGACTGAGACTTTGAGAGAGATGATCATCTGGTGTCTGCCAGTTGATTGACCTCAAGTCTCACATCCAGTGGAAGATATAGGTGGACCTGAGTCTAATTGGTTTGGTTGAAAATTTTTTTTGTAAAGTAACGTAATATTTTGAAAGTTTATTGGAAGTCTTTGATATTTTGAATTTTTGGATTAAAGTAAAGTAACGTTTGTTGAATTTTTTTTGAAAGTTTTTTGAAATGTTTTTGGATGATCTTTCCCGCTGGCCTTCTGCCATGGAAATGGTAGGTGGCCTCACGAAATCTTTCGTTTGAGCTCTTGTGGGGACATGTCTCTGTTGGCCAACTGGCTGGACAGAGTTATGAATCTGCGAGACAACTTCTTGGCTTCCAGCTAATTAGTTGACCAGACTCATGACTCTGCCCGGCTAGCGAACTAGCTGGACACGACGATTCGGTGAGGAGAAGAGAACGAGTTCTCGGAGGATGGGATTGATGCTGGAGATCTTCAGTGATCAGGAGTTGGCATACTGCTAACTGCCTGGCTGAAGAATCTCTGGCAGCATTCTCAGCCTTTGATACCTCCGACTTTACTCTTCCCAGATTTCTGCAAGAGCTCCGACTTTTTCAATGCACACACTCACGTCACTTGCTTATATCTGTATTATGACCTTGGAAGAGAGAGAGCGACCTGACCTCTTATGTGGGAGTTAGCTTCGGGAGGTGAGGGAGAAATTGTCTGATCTTTGAAAATTGTTGAAACGTTTGACCTGTCTTTGCGATTTTTTTTGGATTCTTTGTAGTTTGCAGAATTTATGAGAATTTAGTCGACGAAGTTATTGACGCTTCCGGACATCGGTTTTTGTTCTGGGGATTCAATCCTCATATTATCTCGATTTAAGAAGCTTAAATTAACTCTTCGAATCCTTGTTTTGCAAAATTTATTTTTTAAAAAAAATTTCTTCGGACGCTTGGGAAGATATTTCCTTGGATCATAGTATCTCATCCCAACTTTCAAATTTAGTAGCTCGTTAGCTTCGATCCTGTTTGAGCCGGTGATCTCGATTTTTGACCTTTTTTTTATTTCTCTGATATTCTTCTTCGAACCTTTGGTTTGCAAAACGTTTTCAATTTTGACTCACTATGGGTACAGTGAGAACGCCACCACCTGCGACAAACGGTATGTCAATGCTACCTGAACCATGCTCCATCTGTCGTGATGCAAGCTGGTCAGTCGAAAGGAAGCCTGTAATAACCAAATGTGAACACATTTTTCACCAGGCATGCCTGCAGCATTGGATAGGTGAACATGCTAGTTGTCCTAACTGTCGGTGCCATATTACACAACAAGACTTTATCGAATATACAGGTGCAATCCCAAAGAGACCGAAGAAGGTGAAGCCTGTGAAGTCTACTAACCACGATGTGCCGAGCTTCAATCTGCCTACTTTCGACCTACCACCACCTAATAGACGCTCTTTGTCTCCAGGAATGTTCAATTTGCATTCCCGGACGTTCACTAATCCCAACTCACGGCAAGACAGTCCATTACCACCAGCCCAAGGCCACACCTCAGCTGCTACGGATGCGCTGTTGGCAGGCTTACGCTTACAAATGCAGGACTTGGTACGTGAAGGTCTCGAACACAGCCTCAGTACATTACGGTCTGAGTTAGTAGATAGTGTCCGTCAGCAAGTAGCAGCCATGGTGCCACCAATAGATTTTTCACGTCCACCCCCGTCTATGGGTAATCCAAGAACGTCGAACGATTTTCCCAATACAAGGAGACAATCATTCCATAGACCGCCTTCAGCCTTTGGTCAGCCTATGCCAAACCTCGCTCCACCTCAACCAACACCGCCTATTCGTGTTCCTGCACATGTAGGACAGCGACGATCCGGAAGTCCCATCCGTAGATGGAACCTGACGTACAATGGAAATAACGCAGAGCTCCCGGTAGACGAATTCATTTTTAGAGTCGAAGCGCTCACGCACTCCGCTCTGGAAGGGGATTTCGATCTGCTGGTAAGGAACATGCTTACGTTATTAACAGGACCAGCTAAAGATTGGTACTGGTCAATATTGAGGAATAACCCTTTCCCAACTTGGGAATTCATCAAAACGGGATTGTCCATGGAATGGGGAGTGCCCAAGGATGATTTAAAAATACGATTACAGCTGATGTCTCGAAAGCAAAAACCTGGCGAAATATTCGCTATGTATCACCACCATTTAGTATTGCTGCGTGACCAGCTACAGACCGCCATGCCAGACCAAGAGTTTCTAGAGATTGTTAAATCCAATTTGTTGCCTGAGATCCAGGAAAAAATATGTTTGCACCCCACTTATACTATAGGACAGCTGAGATCGCTGGTTACTCGTATCCAAGCTACGCAGACACGCATTGCTACAGCTGGTAGTTGGAATCCGTACCGGAACCAACGAGTGCACGCAGTTGACAATTTTCAGAACTTGGACCCTGAACTGGCAGCAGCGACAGGCAGTGACCACGGCCTAGGCGAGCTATCGAGTATTTCAAACAAAAATGCTATTGTCTGCTGGAATTGTGATCAGTCTGGTCATTATTATCAAGATTGTAGACAAGCGAGTCGAGTCGTGTTCTGCTATGGATGCGGACGCAAGAATGTTTTCAAGCCTGATTGCCGCTACTGCAGACAGAAAAACGAGAGACGGGTCGGGAATACGAACACCTCTTCCCGACCAGCGTCAACGTCGCAAGCAGCAACTGTAACGAACAAGGAGGAAAGCCCGCTCCATTAGTAGACACTCGTGATAACTCCCTAACGTGTCCTCTGATATCATTCAGTGACTCTGGTGATATCAGAAAAGCACCGGATTGTACAATTACTTCACTGGAAGAGGCGGAGAACTTGATGGATTTCTCTGCAGATCTTCAAGCTCCCATTTCCACTTCTGGGGAGCCCATGACAATACTAGACACTTCCTTAGAAGAGTCTTTACTCTTCGATGTCCCGTTGACACCTATAGCACGTGTAGCTGACAAGGTTACTGAGCAGGAGATTTGGCCTCCTGCCATTTCTATCTTAAAACGGCCACCAAGCTCTGATATGACGAGTGGGCGTGAGCCAGTTTTACATCCGCTGACGCCGTATCATACGCGTCTGCAGAGATACAGAGCAGCAAGAGACCGAATTTTCTCCTCAGTAGCAGAGTTAGCTGAGATTATGTTTCCCGACCGGGATATGAGACCGAAAAGGAAAAGATCAACCGTTCGTTGGCGAGAATACTGTCGACGAATGAAACTGGAAAGGAAAAAACTAGCACAGATTTCCGTGTCGATGCCAGACGACATTCGACCGTACGCAGAAGTAAAGCTGCTCGGGCGAACTGAGACTGGATTACTTGATAGTGGTGCCACTGTCAGTATTCTAGGCCAGGGAGCTCTCGAGAAGCTTGCTGAAGCAGAGGTTGAATGGAAGAAGTATCGGACACAGGTCCAAGTAGCTAATGGTGCCATGACGACTGTTCATGGTCATGTGAACTTGGACGTCACTTTCCGTGATAAGACCCAAAACGTGCGTTTTTACGTGGTTCCTGGGCTCACACAGGCACTATATCTGGGAATAGACTTCTGGCGCCTCTTTGGGTTAGCTCCGGATGTCCTAGGTATAGTCGCAGAAGTGAATCCAAGTGGAATAGCTACCTCTGACACCGATGGGCATATCCTTTCTAGTTTAGAACACCAACGCTTAGAGAGCACAAAACAGCTTTTCCCCTCTTTCGCCTCTTTAGGCCTGGGAAAAACATCATTGGTCACTCACAAGATTGACACGAATGACGCCGCCCCGATAAAACAGCGCTTTTATCCGATTTCCCCGGCAGTGCAAAGTTTGATGGATGCAGAATTAGAGCGAATGCTATCACTGGGTGTGATAGAGGAGAGCCAGAGTCCTTGGAGCTCTCCAGTCGTTCTGGTAAGGAAGCCTGGAAAGGTCCGGCTTTGTTTTGACGCCAGGAAGGTCAACTCGGTTACGAAGAAGGACGCCTATCCGCTACCGCAGATAGACGCACTTCTGAGTCGACTTCCTCCGGCAAACTACATAACGAGCCTGGACCTGAAAGATGCATTCTGGCAGATCCCACTGGACACTGATTCCAGAGAGAAGACCGCTTTCACAGTACCTGGTCATCCTCTCTATCAGTACACAGTGATGCCATTCGGCCTATGCAACGCTCCCCAAACGATGTGCCGCCTCATGGATAAAGTCATTCCTTTCGATCTTCGTGAGAACGTTCTCGTCTATTTAGACGATTTATTAATTCTATCATCTGACTTTGACACTCATCTCATGCTGCTAGCCAGGGTAGCGGATTGTTTGAGGAAAGCTGGCCTTACTATAAACGTCGAGAAGAGCAAGTTTTGTATCAAGGAGACTAAATACCTGGGATTCATTGTAGGAAGGGGAGGTATGAGAACTGACCCTGACAAAATATCAGCCATAGTTGACTATCCGTCACCTAAAACTGTTCGGCAAGCCCGACGCCTACTAGGTATGGCAGGATGGTACAGACGGTTTATTCCGAACTATGCTGATTTGACTGCATCCATTACAGACACTTTGAAAAACCCGAGTCAGTTCAAATGGACATCTGAAGCCCAGACGTCTCTTGATCTACTCAAACAAAAACTTACTTCTGCTCCGTTGCTAGTGAGTCCAGACTTCACCAAACCGTTCGTCATCCAGTGCGATGCGAGCCAACAAGGTATTGGAGGAGTGTTGTTTCAGCTAGATGACGATGGCCACGAGAAGCCAATAGCCTACGTCTCGAAAAAGTTGAACTCCGCTCAACGAAATTACACCGTCACAGAGCAAGAATGCCTAGCTGCAGTCTTGAGCGTACAGAAGTTCCGGCCCTTCATAGAGCTTATGCCGTTCAAGATAGTGACGGATCACGCGAGCTTGAAATGGCTGATGTCTCAAAAGGACCTCAGCGGAAGACTTGCTCGGTGGAGTTTGAAGCTTCAGGGCTTCGACTTCACTATTGAACACAGGAAAGGAAGCCTGAACGTAGTCCCTGATGCGCTGTCACGCATTCATTGTGACAGCATGAACACAAACGAAGATCCTGGCCCGGAAGTTGACCTTAGTTCGCCATATTTCAATTCGTTGGAATATGAAGAACTGAGGCATAAGGTTAAAACGACTTCTGGCAAACTACCAGATCTTTGCGTCAGGGATGGCTTCGTTTATATTCGGACTGTTCCGAGAACAGGCGATCCGATCCAGGAGGAAGAAGCGTGGAAGCTTTGGATTCCACGTGGGCTTGTCACCGACGTCATTTCGAGAGCACATGATCCGCCGCTAGCTTCACACGGAGGAATAGGGAAAACCCTAGAACGTCTGCGAAGACATCTGTACTGGCCACGAATGACAGTTGATGTCAGAAATTACGTAGCCGCCTGTGACGTGTGTAAAGAAACGAAGGCTCCTAATACTATTTTGCGACCACCGATGAAAGTCCAGTCTGTGATAGAACGACCATGGCAAAAGCTGTACGTCGATTTCTTAGGTCCATATCCTCGGTCAGTTAAAGGAAACGTCTGCATTCTGATAGTTCTTGACCACTTTTCTAAATTCCCACTTCTCAAACCTATGAGAAAAGCGTCTACGCTCAATGTATGCCAATTCATTGAGACTGAAGTGTTTCACGTGTTCGGAGTTCCGGAGACCATAGTCTCTGACAATGGAGTCCAGTTTTGCTCGGCTCAGTTCGCCAGACTACTGGAAAAGTATGGGGTAAAGCATATGCGAACGGCAGTTTACTCGCCGCAAGCAAACGCCTCAGAGCGAGTAGACCGGTCTCTGTTGTCAGGGATTAGGGCCTATATCCAGAAGGAACACACCAGATGGGATGAGAAACTGAGCCAAATAGCTAGTTCCCTCCGGAGCTCTTTCCATCAAGCTACTGGTTTCTCTCCCTATCGAACACTCTTCGGTCAACAAATGATAGAACATGGCAGCTCCTATTCCATCTTGAGGAGCATTGGAACTCTTAATGAGCCACTGAGAGTAGACGCAGAAGATAAAATGAGATTGATCCGTGCGAGAGTGCAGGAAAATTTACAACACGCATTCGAACAGGGTTCAAAAGCCTACAATCTCAGGGCAAAACCCGTCGAGTTCAAAGTTGGTCAGGAGGTATTTAGAAGGACTTTTGCCCAAAGCAATTTCCAACAGCAGACTAGTGCTAAACTGGGACGAAAATTTGTTAAATGTCGGGTTAGAGCCAAGAAAGGAAACTCACTATACGAACTTGAAGATCTGCGGGGAAAACTGTTAGGTGTCTATCACGCTAAAGACATCAAGCAGTGATCATCAGTATGAAAACATCTTCGATACTTATTGTCGTTTATTCCTGGTAGCCCTAAGAAGGCATCCAGCCAGCTTAACTGGTAAACTATAGGATATCACGAAGCCCTCCTATTGCCCCGTCAATGGTGGGTGATATACCTGTTGAAAGTCAATCTCATTATAGCACCCCTATCGCTTGTGAGTAGATAACCTTTTATAGTCCCTTCCGGATCGGCCTCATTAGGAGGAAAATTTTTCCTTGTCTGTCCAGCTGCAACATTTCGTTAATCATCGGACATAGTAGTACTAGATCTATACCTGGTAGCCCTAAGAAGGCATCCAGCCAGCTTAACTGGTAAACTATAGGATATCACGAAGCCCTCCTATTGCCCCGTCAATGGTGGGTGATATACCTGTTGGAATCCATTCCCATATTCGGCTGTCAACATGTCACTACTTCGACGACGCCTTGGAGACACACCCTTGAACAATCGCAGCCTGAGATCAGGGTGAGAGGTTGCGCCGGGAAAGCTTAGCGATCAGTTCTTTAGGTTACTGATCGCGGGGCTTCCTCAGCATCTCGGTGAAGGAAGGCAGAGAGGCATCGACCGGCTGGATTTTTTGGGTTACCAGCTTGTCGATGTAGCTTTGGCTTCCCCACACGGAGAAGGATGTCGAATTCTGATCGAAGACTGACGAGACTTCAAGGATGTGTCCTCGACGTGTCATCGGAAGTAGAGTCTGAGGATGAGGAAAGCATAGGGTCGTGGGTCGTGACACACATTGAGCGCCCGCAGTGATGAGGCCTATGTGTAAGACCGGCTAGCTCAGTCGACCATTTTTCAGCGTCGTCTGAACCACGGGTGGCGCAGACCACTCTGCCCTGTTATGGTCGTAGCATATTGCATATAGCAATATGCCACCACGGACTGAAGCGTGTATGCCCGGCTTGTTGTCGACTACAGCATGAAACCAAAACGCGCCCCGACCGAGAGAAATGCTTCCTCAAGCTCGGTGTCATGTTCAGTGACAGAAAGAAGAAGAAGACCATCGATATCGGTCTGTCATAGTTTGCTAGCAGGAAAGTAAGGTTGCTAAAATTGAAAATCCCGCAAAATCAAATATTTCTCGCCGCAATCCGACGAAGAAAACCAGACCCTCACGTAAGTTCGAAGAATATTTATAGTTATTAATAAATTTACATCCCCACCTGGTACTTTATTCGCACAGTAACCAAAGATTAATCCGCCAACGGCACCCCATAAAACTTGGTTTCTCCCTCCGGAGCCCCATTTGTGAGGTGAGAAAAGGGATCTGTTGGAGTTCGAATCTGGTGTGGCGTACGTCAGGAAAAACCTCGAAAAGGTAGTTAAAAGAACTAATTTATATTTCGTTTTGTGTTAAATAATATCTCTTATTAGAGAGACGAGAAAACGATTGAGATTTTATTCTTAAACGGAAAAACCAATCGTAGTTTATATTTTTATACGAAAATTAATCGAGTATATTTTTAAATATAAGAAGCTGGGGAAGTTCGTCAGAGGTAAATAGTTTCTAACTGATGAAGTTTGCGTTACGCATGGGAAATAAGAGTGGAACTATTAAATAATAAGGCGAATTAAATCGGATAATAACTGAATCATCTCCAGGACTCATGAAGTCCCTTATGGAAATTTGTGCATGCTCTCAAAGAAAAGGCTGCCATTTTCTTTAGGAAAAACAGGGAGAACAAGGAGACCAGAAAGTTGTTCAGTGACGAATATTAGTCCCATCGAAAAGAAAGAAAAGAGATCACAAGCAAAATCATCAAGTTCAACTTTGTTCTATGAAGACTTTAATACCGGAAATTCCTCTTTACAACACGGTAAAATCGTCCACTGACGATAATATTATTAGTATATCGGAATCATCATGACGAGGTGTCGTTGTCATTTGTCCAGATAGCTATTCAATTATGATTATAATAAGCATAGTATATTACACACTCAGGGAAGCCGTGTAGTAGCCGTAGAGTAGCTTAGTGTAACTACGTCACATGATTCAACCTAATTACTTTATTAAGTTTAAAGTTTTATGTAATAGCAGCAGCAAGGCGGAGCATCACGGAGGCCTCTGCGATGGATTGCCCAGCAATAAAAACGTAAGTTGCCCTTTTTCATTTTATCATTTTATTGGTCTTCCATGCATATATATATTTTGCGCTTTCTTAAATAAGCAAAAAAAGAAAACTAGAAGACGATTAAACACATAAGAGTGAGGAAAGCGCCTGAGAAAAGAGTTGTATTTAATTAATTACATTGAGTCTAGTTGATGAAATTATGGCACAACACATGAATTTTAAATTTAAGTGACCTTAATAAGGTAATTATACGTTAAAGCGTTTCGTGAAGTTACGGTTCAGAATATGAAGTTGAAATTTAAGTTGTTTGAATCAATTACTTAAATATAGACTAGTTGGTACAACTAAAACGACATTTACTTTAGACAGGCGTTAGGCTTTTTGAATAACGAAGTATCTTAAAGTATTTATATTAGTGTAAGTAAAGTACAGTAAAGTAAGCAGGCATAGTATAAGCAAAGTTCATATTGCATAAGTATACGTAATTACATATACGCAAAGGGTAAGGTCGTAGAATACAATTCTGCTACGAGGAACTCTAGGTTACTATTCTGTTCGAACTCAAGAGTAAGGCAACAGAAAGTGTATAAAATTCATTTCAATAGATAGTAGCAACTTTTCCTAACAAAAATATCTCAGTAACATTTAGTCAGACTTTGCTTGGTAGTCCTGAAAGAAATAAAATTTTCTGTTATGCACATAGGTCTCCTGATCTTTCAGGAAGTTGTAACTACTAAATTCACCCATTAATATAGTATTAGGATTCAAACGTGCGTAAAGCCAGCAAGTAATTATCTTCAACCATCAACTCTGCAAATTGTTATGATGTACCGATGATGATATTACGTTTAAAAGTGATATCCTAGATTAGAGAACTGGGTAGGATTCTAGTTTGTGTTAATAAAGGCAAGTTTATAACGTAATGCTGGCCTAACGGTATTTAAATTTTTCTCCTTCCAATTTCCTGGAGCCCTCTCGCATGAAGGTCGCATAGGTCCGCTCTAATTCCTTCCACAGGTCAGCCAAAGGGACTTTGCAGATAGTGCCGAGCAGAGTCATAGGGAGGATGGGGCAAGGCCATGAAGGCAGAACATCGGTGCCTTCCACAGTAAGTAGGTAAGTGACGTAAGGGTCCCTTCAGGACCGAGTGTGTGTCGGCTCTTTTGTATGCAGGCATGAAATTTTTTTGATTATGGATGATGACAGCGGCAGGTATTTTCGGGAACTCCCCCACACTCTCCGCCACCCTTAGCCGAGGTGCTAGCATGCCGCCCTGTGCTATCGTTGTCATCAGGCGATCTGTCAGCTCATGCTGGCAGTTTGGACTTAACGTCCTGGTCAAGTCGCCTTCAACATACTTCCATAACAATGTCACAAGATACAATTGCAACTTCAACTTCGACTGCGACAATGACTGAAAGTATACTTTGCTCAAAGTGCAAAGTTGGTGTCGCCTGTGGTCAACTTCAGTTCAATCACAGAAGTCGGGACTGGTTTGTTCAAGCAGTTGAAGCTTTAATTTAATTACAAATTCCACCACAGCGTCGACTTCGACTTAAAATCAAGTCGCTGTCGAAAGATCAGTCGTAATTGTAATTCACGCTTAAATTGAAATTTGAGCTGATGAGCTCTGATGACCGTAGCATTGTGTTTCACGCTTTAGAGCAGACATATTAAACACAGTTCAGTTCACTTTAGAGTACTTTAGAGCAGTGCTATGAGGTTGAATTCCGCAACTATGACTTTTCGCATGCACACAAAATTTTGTGTACACCACCTTGTTTCGATTCCGCAAAAGTAAAATGAGTTTTGCTGTCAAAATTGTATACACTTTAACTGATATTTTCTCACGGCCATTTTGGTCGTGAATTTTGAAAAAGTACCTGTGAGTTTTTGTCAAGCTCAAAATTATTTGTTATGTTATTTATTTTACCCTATAAGCCGTACTCTGCTTAATACTAGTGAATTCATGTAACTCATTTCTTATAACTAAACTTAACTTCTTCAAAAAGACTATTTTCTCACTCAAACAACATTCAGCACTTAGTGTACACAGATACTTACGGAATCGCTTGAAATTGAAAAGTGTACACTGAAACTGTCAATTTTACTTTAAATGTCGCAACGAAACGGTTAAACTTAACTTACATAGGGGTTTGTAAAACGCTTATGAAAGATTTTTATTTATTTAAGTCAGCAAAAATCGTTATAAGATGATTAATATTTTTTTCATCAGGAATAAAAATCATCGCCAAGTGATTTTCATCTTTTTCAGTTAATATCTATCTAATACTTATTTTTGAAATATAAAGCTATCAGCACAGTATATATCATACAGTAGCCCAGCTCTGTCAAAACTGTCAAGTGAGTAGGATGCTTCTATAAAGAGACTATACTTTCTCTTTCAACAGTTTTAACTAACACACTAGTCAATTTTTAATTCATGGATTCCTATGTAAATCTAAAGTGGAAGAAAAAGAACTGATGGCATTCTTAAACTTTTACTAGAGGGAAAGAGGCAAAATGACACTACTTTACCGTCAAACAGATGTTTAGTAATGGAACAATACATTTGTCGCCGATTGCCGATATGTGTACATACATAAAACTAATACTTCCGTCAACGGTCGTGCAGCTAACTACTGTTCGCCCATTTATGTCCGTATCATACTTAATAGTTCCCTCTTGTGGGAGAAATTTTAAGGTTATTTTTTTTTAATTGAAATTCTAAAATTCACTTTTCAGTAGTTAGTTCTAAGCTATTCTACTGTATGATATATACTGTGCTATCAGTCAGTACAAAATAAAAGTACACTGTGTTAATTACTGCAAATTAGTAGGTGCGGATGTTCAGATGTTAAACTTTTCGTTACTCATCGTTAGACCTCACATTTCATCTGAACATCTGTACACTAGCACCCATTATTTTACATAGAGCCGTAAATAGTTCATGATTAGAATAATAAAAATTACTTAGTGATTTTTAGTTGTCCACCCGAAAAATAAAAATCACTTCATGAGTATTAATTCGTGATTAAGAATAATGAAAATCACGATGTGATTTTTAGGATATGTGATCAGGAAAAATAAAAACCAGAGCACCAGAGCTGCAAGTAGGTGTATAAGATTTTAATCCGATAAGCATTTATGTGTGATTGTTTTCATGAGAATTTAGAAAATAATCGTTATTTATGAACCCTGTTAAAACAGTAACAGTACAATGCGTTGACAATCATTTTTTGAAGATTTCATATATAAATGTTTTGTATTGTGGATTTATTATTTTGAGAAAAACTGTACCAATTTCTCTTATGTCATTTTAAAATTAATTAATCCTATTCTCAACTGATGCAGTGTGTAGTGCTTTAGAAATTAGCCTAAACGATGCAGTGCAATGCATTGCGTCTCAGACTTAATTCTAATATACTTATTCTAGCACAGGAAATCAGCGGTGTACAAAATAGGCGAACGTTGGTCAGAAATCTGGTTGTTTCTATATGAATTAATTGGTACAATGAAAAAGTCGCAACTAAAGGAAATCCATTTTTAATTTATCGCAGGAACAAAATTTCAGAATCACGGTATAAATGAAGAAAGTACAAAAGTGGGGGAAAACAACATTACTACAATATTTCCGTCATACTCACTTTTATACGGATATCTATACTAGCGCAGTCAATTAAATCTTATATCAGATAGGAGGACAAATAGAATAATATTGATGAACATTTTTACCGACAGAATTACCTACCATCAATTGTCTGCCGTGTGCATCCTAAAGGTATTTTTATGGGTGTAAGGGTTTGTCCGCTATAACCAGCACCTGTTGTGCTAGCAGGAGTGAAAGTTAAAATTTATCTAGTCTATCTATCTACTTGTGGAGCTAAAAGGTTTATGCCGTTGGAGATATAGCCTATAATTCAACCGAAGACTTGCTGCGGATGTGATCGCCCTATTATGGCTTCTTGGTACAAGGAGGTCGAATAGACCTGGGTTGACCTTCCAGCAAATTCTCAGTCACATAGATTCTATTGGAAGGAAAGCTTAGCAAAATTTTTCTTTCGACAAGAACTGTAATGATAATTATTTCGATTCCGTTCATATACAAATTTATTCAATACTTTCCAATAATAATAATAATATGTTTATTTGCTGGCAAGGCACGAAAGATTTAGAATCTTATATATTAGTATGATGTAAAACTAAAAATAATAATACAAAAAAAAAAGAACAAAATATAAATGGGAACTTGATAAGAAAAAAAAAATAAAGTTGAAAACAAAATTCAGTATGATATAAAAATAAACATAAAAATAAAAGAAAAAAAACCGTATAAAAAGGAAACATGAAAATTAAAGTAAAAAGATAAAGCGAGGTATTGACAAATCGAGAAAAGTGGTTTCATCCCACTCACAATATACAATAAAAAATTGAAGGAGTCAGGCACTTCCAGGACGGTAATTGGAAAGACTGGGTGGCTAAAATTGCAGACATTGAATGTAAAAGTGGCTACCTCTATCCGGAGCTCAGCGACTCTTGCCAATGGGGACAAGGTCGAGATAATGGGCACAGCAAATTTACCCATAGAATTAAAATGAGTGATAAAGGTACTGGAGGTTTTTATAATCTCGTTGTTGCCTTATGAGATTATACTACGGTCCGATTTTTGGAAAACAATGAATATCACGGCAAATTTAAGCGAAAGTATGTGGGATTTTAAAAGTTGTACCAGTCCAGTTAATATTTGTCCCGTAGTATGTCGATCCACACTTACGCAGGAACAGGAACGTAGACTTGAAAATCTGATGGTTGAAACAAAGCAAATAATTGGGGAGGTATTAGGAAAGACAAATGTGGTAAAGCACGTTATAAGGACATATTCTCCACCAATCAAACAGAGGTACTATCCAGTCTCACCTGCGATTCAAAAGGCTATTAATATCGAGCTGGACAAAATGTTGCAAGATGGCATTGTCGAGGCCTCTGAAAGTGGTTGGTCTACACCCATAGTTTTGGTGAGAAAGAGGGATGGTAGTTTTCGTTTTTGCGCCAATTATAGGAAACTAAATAAAGTTACGGAAAAGGATGCTTATCCGGTTCCATACGTATCGTCAACGCTGGAAAAGCTAAGGGATGCTAAATATATATCGTCCTTAGATACTAAGTCAGCTTTCTGGCAGGTCCCAATGGCAGAGAGTTCTAAGGAGTATACGGCATTCACGGTGCTCGGGAGAGGACTTTTCCAGTTTTGCGAATGCCATTTGGTCTCACCAATTCTCCTGCGACCTGGCAGAGGCTTATCGACCGCGTTTTGTCTAGTGCCCTGGACAACCACGTGTTTGTGTACTTGGACGATGTTATCATCGTCACTCAAACTTTTGAGAAACACCTGGAAGTCTAAAAAATGTATTTCAACGCTTACAAAAAGTCGGTCTAGTGATAAATTACGATAAATGTGAGTTTTGCCGAGCCGAATTTAAGTCGGTGCGAACGGATTTCGGGTAGATCCAGACAAAGTAAATTGTATTTTATATATCCCGCGTCCTAAAACTGTGAGTGATGTTCGACGACTGATAGGAATGATCTCTTGGTATAGGCCATTTGTTCCATCGTTCTCGTGCCTCTTCGCACCTATAACAGCACTCGTCAAGAAGAACAAAAAATTTATTTGGAGTGAAGAGTGTGAGCTATCCTTCAAAGCCATTAAAGACAAATTAGTAAGTATTCCAATCTTGTCGTGACCCAACTTAGTGCTTCCTTTTATTGTGCACGCAGATGCTTCCGGTTAGGGAATAGGTGCGGTATTAACCCAAACGGAGGAGAATGGGGTAAGAGTTATCGCGTATTTAAGTCGCTCCTTGAACCGGCGCGAAAGAAACTACTTGACGACAGAACGTGAATGCCTCGCAGTCCTATGGGCAGTAGAAAAATTAAGACTTTATTATTCTTCCCGACTTTTTTCGAGATCAGTAAATAATAATAAAATGCTAGAACGAGTAGGAGTGAGTCCCTCATTATTTTCAGACTGGCGAGTCGAGCAAGGAACACTATGGAAACACGTTTGAGTAAAATATCCTTCCTTAGCAGTCGACTCTGACCATTGGAAAGAGGTGGTTCCTAAAGAAAAGCGAAGAGAATTTTTATATGACGTCTACGATAAGCCAACATCGGGTCATAGTGGGATCCAAGAAAGCTACGACCGCTTCCAACATAGGTGTTTCTGGCCAGGGATGCGAAAAGACGTATTGAAATACGTAAGAAATTGTCTAACGTGCCAAGCGGTCAAACCAGAGTTGCGTAAACCTGCAGGGTTGATGGCCATACGAAGGCACGCATGCCATCCCTGGGAAACCTTATGTATGGATTTCATAGGCCCACACCCGAAATCGAACCAGGGCTACACTTTCATACTGACCAGTTTAGCAAATTCGTTCTCCCCTTTCCTTTGAGATCTGCCACCGCGAAACTTGTAAGCCGAAATATTGCGGATCATGTGATTGTGTTATTCGGTGCACCCAGAAATATAATATGCGATAACGGAGTCAAATTTAAGAGTAAAGAATTTCGTAGACTCTGTAATGGATATGGGGTACAAATAAATTTTACAGCTTTATACCATCCTCAGGCGAACCTTTCGCGCGTATGTTTCGGATAACCATCGCAATTGAGATTCCCAGCTACAAAAGGTAGCTTGTGCAATTCGAACATCGCAACTCGAAGTAAATAAGCTAACTCCTTATTTTGTTAATTTTGGTAGGGAAATATCGATTGACGGGACGGGAATAAAAGAGTTTAAAGAAGCTGAAGAACAAGATATGCAAACACACGCAAACGCCTCATAGAACTCCAGGAGGAAGTGAAGGGACGTCTAAAGAAAGCCTCTGAAATAAGTCAAAACCAATATAACCTTTGTAGAAGAGACACCGGTTATTTCCCAAAAGATTTAGTGTGGAAAAGGAACTTTGTACTCTCCGACGCAGCACAACACTTTGCTGCTAAGTTGGCACCAAAATTTGTGGGACGTTTTATTGTAAAGCGTAGGGTTTCACCGTGGACGTATGGACTACAGAACAATGCCGAGAAGAGGTGCGGAATGTGGAATGTGAAAGATCTGGAACCCTATAGCGCAGGTATGGCAAACGAATAGTAATATTGCTCGGGGACACTACAAGAGTACCTACTGTTTGCAATTTATTGTACCGACGTTGACTGTAGGGTATACTGATTACGATCATCATTCGTCGTACATGAGGTGTTCGGCTCGTATCTTTACGAAGTCCATCATGTGATAAACACTAATTGGGTATTAAGTAAGACTCCACTAGAGAGTCTTTTGAGAGTCCTCACCCTACGTCAGCTAGTTGATGCTCGGTGAAGATACGGAACTTTCCCAGGTATACATGCTGAATATGCCCACTGGCACAAAATAATGTGGAATTCCATAGACCACATCCGGTTTTTCTTCGTTAAACGTTCAGCTCGTATTATTTTGGCTCGATCACAGCGTACTCGATTCAAATGATTTTCCATATTTGATGATGACGTTTTTGAAAATGTTCTGTTGTCATTAGAAGCCGAAACGTAGGTGTATGAGTTTAAGGCTATAAAAATCTAGTGCAATTCCTGGAATGTTTGATTACATTTTTTGTTCATTTCGGCAGTTTTAATGGGTCATATATTCAGGATTTACATAGCCTTCTCCTTGTCTGGCTCCTTCAATAGAGGGTAAATCTTCTAAATATGACAACTGTTTTGCTTCTACATCTGGATCAACTACATATTTTCCGTAAGCTATCTGTTTTACTTTGTCACTTGAATCGCTACTTAAGTAACTTTTACAAGGCTTCAATGTTCGGCTTCTTAATTCTAGTCGAAATTAGTTTTATTGTTTTTATTTTCTTGTAGTACGAATAAAATAAATGATGATTAGAGCGACAAATATCTGCCGCCCATGACACATAATTTAGGACGATTTTAAAGACTCATAACCGATAAAAGTAGCTTTAATTGTGCGCACTATTTAAATAAGTAAGTCTCTTTTCAGTGCTATAAGTTCCTAAGATGTCGTTACTCTATTTGGAGATAAAAGGCTTATCTTCACAGTCCTTTTCTGTATTACCACTTTACGTTGGATCCCGCCTTCTTCGCTTAAAGAACCCACACTTCCACATAACAATGCAATAACTCAGGATATGCTCGCGCTTCGATTGGAATTGTACCATCAGTTTCTGACTGCTATACGGCACATTCATAGGAATTTTAATTTGTCCCCTTGAAACAATTTTCACCAAATCAACTTTTGGATGGTCGCCAATGAGTATACATTTTTTTTGAGGCCTACACACATTAAGTAGAAAGGTCGCCGCGTTTAGAAAATAATCACAATGCCCTCGTTCCTTTTCCTTCCTCCTGCGAGAGACCAAAGTAAATGTATAGTCAGATGAAGGTGTTAAGATTCCGGTAATTTCACCGAAATCTTCAGGAAGAAAGGAGAGAGTGTTACGTGTCAGTGTCTCACTTAGTTTTTGTTATATTTTAGGAAACACGCTGAAAAGAGCTGCCAAAAGCTTTTTTTGTAACGATAGAAAGTAAAACGGAGGGTGGCTGAAAAGCGAGAATTAGAAAGAGCGGTGGATTGGATTGTCGGACTGCTCAAAATGAGAGATCACCCACACGGGACATAATTGGAACAAAAGGAGATTCATTTGAATTAACAGCAAGCGTAAATGGGCAAAGGCCGAGGGAAATGAAAATCCTGGTAGTTGCAAAGGAAGGGAAATCCCGGTATAGCAATAGCAACTTGTCATCACCAAAGGACCCTGAATTCTTTAAGAATCATCACCCAGACCGCGACCCCGGGACGGCAAGGCACTTCAGCAGTCCTCTAGACGGTATATGTATATAATTTATTGCTTAAAAAGGCCTCTAGCCCGACAGATTCACACCATCGATATCTTCTTTTAGCAATTGTTGTCATTATTTAATGTACTTCCCCTAAGTAGCATTCAATGTAAATTGAAGAAAGAAGTTGCACGTTTTTGTCGGGTATGGTTAGATACAGAAAGAAAATTTTCAAAACCGGTGAAGGAAGTTTTAGGAAAATGTCTCTAGTGTAGCTAACAGGGGATTCGTTTTTTTATTAACTGGGCGTAACCACAAAAAGCACTACAAAAGAATTCAATTGCCAAGATCCGTGAGTGATAGGGAAACAGGGCCGCATTTATACTTTTGGAGGCCCTAGGCGCAAAATCATTATGAGGCCCCAAAAAAATAAGTCTGTTTCAGTTAACATAATACATATTGGACCTACATATGCATTTTTTTAGTTTATTGAAAACAATTGTCGACATTTCCATAATAACGCATTTTAATAACATAAAAATAACACTACATTGGTATTTAAAAAAACATTTTATTTTCTGGCTTTTGTTTTAGAAATTATGTCTATAATGTCATCATAATTAATCGAGTCCATTACATCTGATTCAATCACTGACATATATAATTTGTGGGCTATATATTAACATACACTTATTAATATAGGCGAGAGTTTTTGGCGACATTTACATCCGAAGGAAATCTAACTATCATTCATGATAAATGATACAGGATAATATTTAACTATCAATCGTGAACAGAAAGTTCCTATTGTTTTACGTGAGCACCTGCCAAGTATGGCTTAATCTGACGGCACGCTTATCATGCTCGGATTGATAAACGACAATCAACGTCCTCATGAAACACAAGTTCTAGTATGCCAATAGAGCATGACATGACATCAACTTACTGGTAGAAGCGAGACCTATCCGCCCAATCTCGGGTCACGGCACCCTACCTACCACAGCCACTACGATGCTCCCATAAAGGGGCCATCCCAAGTTGAGGTGGATAAAACCTTGTCATCCAGGGCTCCTCAACCCCGTAGTAACAAGTTGGCCAATGTCGGGCCGCCCATTTGCTATGGCTTTCGTAAAACATGATCAACGGACCATGAATACTCCCAGTTTCATATCTTCATGCAAGATATACTTTTTTAAACGGTACTGGTAACTCCGTTCGGGCCTAGATCTTACTTGCAACGCCTAAAAGAATTGTACTTGGCCTATACAGGTAATACAACCCTTATGGGTGCTGTCAGGGGGACCACGTGAAGGTAAAGATGTGCCCAATTCAGTCTGGAGAGGCTTCGAGATTCACCATTTGGATCTTATAGCTGTCCATGCATACTAACCATATAAGCACTGCTAACATATATACCTGATTTCCGTTTTATGTCAACTTATCTATTCTCCAATTAAGACATCCATTCGCCCCTGGGCAAGGCTATGTCTGTCTTTCTCCTCTCACATCCTATGTCTGAGATTTTGTTATTCTGACTTACATGAGTACATAACTTCGATTGCATCGTGGGCCATCTGCCTAGCATCTACTACAGTACCCACACAGCCAAAAATCTCAAAATTATTATCTCGCAGAAGCATGTGCCTATTTATAAATAGTATCCTCCTTGTGGGCTAAACTCACAATGCGTGCACATCACTCCAAATATAATGACTTCATGCATTATACCGTTCCACATGCTCGCACTATCTTTCAGAAGGATATGCCAATGCTCAAAACACCCTTAAAATCATACCACCATAAACAACAAACCAACAAATTTCTTCCATCAAGTATGCATGCTTTCCACTTATATAGCTTTTACCTTGTTCAGCATTGCGCTTCACAGACTATTTTCCCCCCCTATCAATCGTGAACAATAATAAACTTGAGCCATCATTCAAGAAGAACGATAAAATCCAACCATCACTTATGATAAGCTATAAAATCCAGGAAGTCCTACGCCTCCTGGAAGGTGGGTTATATTTCGTTTATGTAGGAAAGAAACTATGCTAATGATGATTGTCAATTGCAAATTTGAACTTCTAAAATGAAACGTTTCGTATTGGCAGAAACCTTAATACTCTTCAGTACGGCTAAATTTCTACCTGCTATTCTATGAATTTTCCGCAGTTGTGTATTATAGCTGCTGTTACTCCTGAGCAAAATTAGCAATGGAGTTCCATCGCTAGGTTAGATGACATTATAACTATTAAAGTCTTGCTGCTGTTACTATTCCTGCTGTCACTTGTACCGTCACTATTAGCATTGTTAGTCCTACTATCGTTTGTATTGTCACTAATACTGTTACCAATACCATTCACACTTCCCCATACAAACAAGTTGCTTTGTAAATAAGTCTTCATTCGTTTCAACATCGAAAACCATTCAGCACTTGCATTAGAAATAGGCACCGTCAAAAATATTTTTAAAATTGTTTTTACCTTCGGAAAAGTAGACCTTAACCCATTCTTTATAAATTTATACATATTTTTAATTAAAAACTTTTCTTCAATAAATTTTTCGGAGTCAATATTAGTACCATAAGTTGAGTAAAATTTTCGTAATACTAGTCTTATAGGTATTTGCCTTGGTTTATATGTTTTTCCAAAAAAAATTATTTCCAAGATTACTTTTTGCAAATGACATTAAAAGTATGAACAATAAAATTTTCCTTGCCATGAAATACAATCTCATTGTTAGATTTTTAACTTCGTCAGACATTTTTTTCATTTTCTCAATCTTTTCTTCTCTTCTTGAAATTTTGTTTCATCTGTTAATAAATTCGCTTCTTCATTTAAAGCAGCAAACCTATTTCTTATATTTAAAATAAAATCAACTAAAGACTGTAACAAATTATTAGCTTGCAACAAATAAATAAATAATATGTTAGCAGAACTCATGAAGGCGCAGGCGCACTTATGTACGATATTTTCGCATTTCCACATTTCTGTTTATTATCATACCCGTATATTCTAAGCAAAGAACAATATATGTATATGTATGCATACATATTATATGTGTTTCAAATGGAGGTAAATTTTCATTAGGCTCTAGTTTTTAAATTATGATTTTAGAATTTTTTTTATATTGTTGTTTTCGAGAAGTGAGGTTTTAAAATGTGGCCCCCATAGAGAGTGAGGCCCCAGCTTGCGCCTAGTGCGCCTTATGGTAAATGCGGCCCTGTAGGGAAAGTAGATAAACGACAAGTAAGCTAGGCAGATAACTAGCCACAACTAACGCCAGAAATCCGCATTATCACAGGAACTATGTTTAAAAAAGATTCAATATTTTCCACATCAAACATAACCTTCCAGCTTTGAAGAACAGGAAACACGCTGTTGCCTCCAGGGAGCTCCTTCGAGGGATCCACAGCATCACGTAAGTTAATTTTCTGGAATAATTTCTTAGGTTTTGGCTCACTTATAATATTTTTTATTGATTATAATCGAAACCATATAAAACGAAGGGATAGCATTATTGGCATACAGCCAGTGCTCAGTAGGTGAATAAAATTATCTGAATATCATTTTTTAATAATTATAATCACTACCTTAGAGCGCGTAGTACTAGTACTACTGCATCGACATACAGTCAGTGCTCAGTATTTATACAAATTATTTGAACTGAATAACGATTTTATTAACTATAATCGAAACTTTATAGGATGTAGGGATAACATCATCGACATACAGTCAGTGCTCAGTATTTATACAAATTATTTGAACTGAATATCATTTTTATTAATTATAATCATAACCTTAGCGCGTGTAGTAATAGCATTACTGCATCGATATATAGTCCATGCTCAGTAAACATAAGCAGACGTTTGAGAAGAACTCTATGCATGCTTATTGATTTAGCGAATTTTCTTTATTTCTATATTCACGTTCAAAGGGTTTTTAAATTATGTTCGAATTGAGTTCAAAAGTTTTTTTGTGTGATTTCAAAATTTTCAATGTTTAAAAGATTCCGATAAATTTGCTACCGTTGCGATCTAAGGCTTCACTTCGTCTTGGTCTCATCTCATTTCCTTTCAAATTTTCAGCATAGAAATTTTCTAGTATTTTCTCACAATATCGGTATATTTATCGTATCATTTTGAGGGGTCAAATCAATTTCAAGTACGTATGTATGGTAACGGTCTAATATATTTAAGCCAAATATGAATCTTATTCTTTTACTATATCTATTTCATTTAAGCAATTTCTCAAGTTTATAGGATCTAATCATCGATACTTTATAGCATCAGTCGATGATAATGAGATGATAACTGAAGGGGAACGAAAGGGAGATGAGACAAGTGGTGATGACAGATGCCAATTGAATTAATAAATAAAAGTGTTGTGTTGTATGGTGATTGCACAAAACAATTGTCCTTTTTTCAAAGTAAAGTTACAGAAAAGGCGATAATGTCGATGTAAAAAAGCTAATAAATGAATATGTAATTAAAAAAAAAACTGAGAAATATTTTTTGTGCATTTTAATATTTATTTATTCTTAAGTTTTTAATTATTTCACCTATTTTATAAATAAATTTTGACAAATCACTGGAAATTAGAAGTAAAATTATGCTCAGGAGAACTGTCAGAGAAATGTCATTACATTAGATTTACCCGGTGTTTTAAAAACTTGTTCGATGACTGCACAAAACCCCGGGTAAATTTGGGGAAAATTTACACGGTGTTTTCATCGAACAAACCTATTAAGTATAAAACAATTTTGAATGTTGTGAATCAGATGTTATCTTAATAGTTATGACGCTAATAAATATTATCTTATCTTAACTTAAACATCAACTCGTTATCCCTTACTAAATTGGTTAACTTTTCTTCGAGGGACAATTTCGCAATAATTTTTATTCCAAACTTTCACTATCCTTCTGTATGCAATGCTTTCACCGAATGACAGCAGAAATAAAATGTCAAAGCTCGCCAAGTTCCAGCAGAGTATCGAGTAGACCTACTCAAGCTCAACCTCAACTGGTCAACCTCACCAACTTTGCCATTAGCGAAGTATGAGTAATTACATAGGTTCTTCACAACGAGGTAATAACTAAAGAGATGCAATCATATGTACGATCCGTATACATGAGCGTACCCAAAATTTCCCTGCATTTGTGTGTGTTTCACTCCGCCATTTTTGGTCTTCGCTGTCAAATCCATACTTAGGTTTGGATGGTTTTGGGCTTGGTGCATTGATTCAGGAAAACCTGTGAAATAACCGTAGGGGCTACGAAGCAAATATTACCCGGGGGTTACACCTGCAAGTACAGCTTGCATGCAACTTGCACTGCCATCCTTCTTGCACGTGTCATCCAACTGCCATGCAACTTTCAGCGAACTTGCATGATGAAAAATCATGGCAGCTGGGAGATAGTAATTTGACATTTATACAGTTTTCAAAATGGCGGAAACGAAATGCTTGAGAGAAATTCATAAATTTATATCGGGAAAATGAAATTTTCTGGGATTATTTGCAATATGTACATCATTTACCAACACCTTCATTTTCCTTTTTTCTTGGGTTTTTATCATTATGATACTTCCTTTATTGCATCTCAATGCCATTTTTTAAATGAACTTGCATGCAAGCTGATAAGACATCAACCGAACTGCCTTCCGCTGTCAAGTTAAAAATCGTGTTGGAAGGGAGGCTTGCATCAAAACCCTCGAGAATACTTCCCAAGCCATGAAACAGAAATCTATATGTTTGCGTGCTTAGTCCGTTTTCTAAAATGTTCTATATTGATACTTATGGAAAAGTGCCAAACATTGACTTTATGTATGCTATAGAGCCTAAACTACTATCCATACAGGAAAATAGTCTTCTAGTAATTTAAAGCTTGGTTTCTTACCTTCCCAAAGGTTACACTTCCTATATACCTTAATTAACAAAATAATAAAATAGTTTTGATTACAAAGTAACCTTACCATTTTACGCTCAACACCTCTCAGCTGAGTGATAATTGCATGTGTGTATGTGCAGCCGTAGTCCGAATCTATAGGCAGCTACATTGGATATCATCAACCCACGGCATGCCTGACGGCACAGCGACATTACAATGATTACTCAGCTGAGCATTTTTGTTTGAGAAATCGTAGTCATTTGGTTAAGATAAATTTTTTTAAATAATTTTGTTAGGAAAGGTATGACAATTTTACTACGGTTCGGAAGATAAGAAAGCAAGCTTAAGATTATCAGAACACCATTTTTTTGTATTAATAATAGTTTAGGGCGGAGGAGCTATTCAAATCAAACTTTTGTCACTTTTACATAAGAACACTGCAAATATTTTAGAATGTAAGGACTACGTTGGGCCTCGCATGTGGTAGGGAGGGAGTCTGTTTCATGGCTTGTGAAGTATTCTCGAGGGTTTTGCTTGCATGCAAGCTGTACTTGCAGGTGTAACCGTGGGGTTACTCACAAACTTTTTACCACTGAACTTTTCTTCAAAATTATTAACTTTTTTACGTTCACGTTTGCAAATTCAGTAAGGACTTTTGAGTATATGAAAATAAAAGCGATTAAAATTGCGCTTAGGTTGTACAATTGTGTACAGGTATACAAATTTTACGGCGCTTATGTACAAACAATATCAGTGTCATAGTGTTAGAATTGGGTACGCCATATTTTCTCATTTGCATCTCCTTTAGTTCTTAGAACTAAAAGAGATGCAAATGAGAAAATATCGCGTACCCAATTCTAACACTATGACACTGATGTTGTTTGTACATAAGCGCCGTAAAATTTGTACACCTGTACACAATTGTACAACCTATGCGCAATTTTAATCGCTTTTATTTTCATATACTCAAAAGTCTTTACTGAATTTGCAAACGTGAACGTAAAAAAGTTAATAATTTTGAAGAAAAGTTCAGTGGTAAAAAGTTTGTGAGTAATATTTGCTTCGTGGCCCCTACGGTTATTTCACGGGTTTTCCTGCGTCAATGCACCAAGCCCAAAACCATCCAAACCTAAGTATGGATTTGACAGCGAAGACCAAAAATGGCGGAGTGAAACATACACAAATGCAGGGCAATTTTGGGTACGCTCATGCACACGGATCGTACATATGATTGCATCTCCTTTAGTTATTACCTCGTTGTTGGTTCTTCATAATCTGATCTGATATAAATATTCTACAGAACTTTCAAAGTTAAGGTTGAGGCTCAAGGTATATAGAAGACAAGGTATTCCCGACTCGAACCACGTTCCGCCATTTTTGTTAAAACTCTTTCCCTTTTCTTCATTCACTGAAGTACGTCACAGGGCATCAGCTGTAATGTGTCAAAATTCTTTGCGCTTGTACTGCCACTGTCAGATTTCCTTTTTCTTTTTTATTCATTCACTGAAGTACGTCACAGACTATCAGCTGTTTGATCAGCTGTGATATGTCAAAATTTTAATGGGCTGTGATATGTCAAAATTTTAATGGGCATACCTTGTTTCTTCTATATACCTTGGTTGAGGCTGAGGTTGGAAAGGCTAGCACTGTGTTTCCCGCTTGAGAAGTTGCCTAACCCAAATATAATTTTTTTGTTGGTATCACTGAAAGTGAGCCTCAAAAATTTTCGCCGCGCTGTCGCGCCGCGTTCAATGCGTGATGCACAATAGGCCAAGACTTATAATAAGATTAGACTGAGCGTTCGCCTTCAAAAATGACACAAATATTGAACAGGTTGTGAAAATTCATAATTTATTATTATTTGTCGATTGGAAACACTAAAGATGTTGAAAAATAGTATTACATTACGTAAAAATTATTTAGGAAGTTAAAATTGTGTTATGGTCGTAGCATATTGCATATAGCACTATGCCACCACGGACTGAAGCGTGTATGCCCGGCTTGTTGTCGACTACAGCATGAAACCAAAACGCGCCCCGACCGAGAGAAATGCTTCCTCAAGCTCGGTGTCATGTTCAGTGACAGAAAGAAGAAGAAGCTTCTCTAATTTTTTTGAAGTCTCGACTTTGAACAAGGTGTGTGGTAAAACGGGGAGATAAGTAGTGTTCACCGGATAATTTCATCGGAAAAAAATCGAAAAATCTGTTTTGCATCGCGAACGAAACAAGAGTTGAATTCTCATCAGAGGATCTTCTGATGATGATGAGCAAACTACCGAAGTATTGCCTTAGAAAATTGGGAACACGCCGAAATTTAAGTTCTGATAAATGATCCAGTAAAACGGTCCTAGCAGGTTTTTATGCAAATTTTTGAAACAGCCTTAATGCGCTGATAATTGAGCTGTAGCAAGGGTGATCAAATTATCCGATACACCGTGCGAGAATCACTTGGTGCTGATCACTGCATTGCTGAGACAATGAGCTGCACTCCAGAAGGAATTAAAAATAGTATTCAGCTTTAAACTCCAGAACGCCAGCCATCATCTCTGCATATTACCATGTATTATGGCACGAAAATCCGTGGATTACAGTGGGAGAATTAACCTTGCTTCTTAAAAATTCGATCGCACTTAATTTGTTTAGCGGTTAACTAAAACGTATCATATTGATTATTTACTCCAAGGAAAAAATTTGATTTTAACTTACTACTCAGGGTTATCACACATGCTACAATGGTTTCAGAGTAAAATGTAGAAGATTGTGTTGATTATACCAGCAGTAGCTGTCTCAGTCTCGTCATAACCACTAGACAAATCTAGATAAGACCACTAAATGAAAAAAAATTATTCATAGAAAGTGGCACATTTAAAATTACATGATTACAAGAAAGTCATTCGCGCATTTTCCATATCATGTTCTAAAAGAAAAAGAAATGTTTTAATTATAAAAAGAAAAGAAAATTTGAATCATTACAAATGACACACATAAGTAATGCAACGAAAAAAGGTTAAAATTTATTACGTCCTTAGGACTCAACTGTGCTAATATTAATTTTTAACAAAGTTCTTTTTGACTATTGATTAGAGAAACAGAATGAATATCTTAATTTTTAATTAAATATGTAAGGGTAATTCTTGAGAAACACAAAAAAAAAAGAAAGAGAAATTCTAATGAATTAATGCATTATAGTGCTTTAAGGTTATGTCTAACAGCATTTCGTAGACGGTTCTTTATTTTAAAAAAAAAAAAAAAAAAAAAATTTTTGACGTTACAAATTGCTTAAACGAATTGAATATTGATGAAAAACGATTAAAATAAACTTTAGTTAATTATTGCTTTAAAAAAAAAAAAAAAAAAAAAAAAAAAAGAAAAGAAAAATCGTCACCTTGCGTCTGTGTCGTGTTCCTTCGAATTCGAATTCCAAAGAACATCATCTTCGTAGAAAGGCGATAAAACGTTTTCTCGTCAAATTGTGTTAAATCGCCATATAATAAAAAGTTAACTAAGCATAGAAAAAAAAATCAATAAGAAAAATACTAACAAAAGGAAAAGAAGACGACTGAAATTACTATTAGTACTTAATTAATCAGGCAAGTCAAACAATATATAGAATATGAAAATGTGTGAAGTCTGCGTAAGAATGTATCCCTGCCGTTTAGTCACATTTATCTCCTGTATAAAAGTTTCAGATCAATAGTTGTCCAATTTTGAAAATATTTGTAAGGTAGAAATACGTAAAGAGCAGAGGGCTATTATAAAATGAAAAATTGTAGTATTTAAAGAAATATGGTGGAATTAAATTAAGACACCAATCAAATTTACCCTACTAGATAAATTATTTTATTTATAATTTTTAGAATTTCCATTTCTTTAATGCTGATATTTTGTGGTATTACATATGAGTTTTAGTAACACTAAAGTTAGTAAGGAGCTTCACGTTGGATATGGATAAAGTATTGATTCTGGTTTTAACTAGAACGAGGTTCAATTTTACATAAGTAACTATTTCGTAATTTCCGGGCGTTCTTTCCCTTCTTTATAATAGCCCCTCATAGTTATATCGATATTAAGGTGAATAGTGGTATCAACTAGTATAGTAGAGTATACTTATAATTGTCATAGATTATCGCGCATACTTTCTGTAAAGTCACTAAGTAGATAACCAATAAGCGAGTATTAATTATACAAACTGAATTTTTATAACGTAATCATGAATTACTAAACGCTTTTATTTCTCCTTTCACCTTCCCGGAGCCCTATAACATGAAGGTCGTCTAGGTCCGCTAGTCTCTCTCTTTACAGGTCAGCCAAAGGGACTTTGCAGATAGTGCCGAGCAGAGTCATAGGGAGGATGGGGCAAGGCCATGAAGGCAGAACATCTGCGCCTTCCACAGTAAGTAGGTAAGTGACGTAAGGGTCCCTTCAGGACCGAGTGTGTGTCGGCTCTTTTGTATGCAGGCATGAAATTTTTTTTGATTATGGATGATGACAGCGGCAGGTATTTTCGGGAACTCCCCCACACTCTCCGCCACCCTTAGCCGAGGTGCTAGCATGCCGCCCTGTGCTATCGTTGTCATCAGGCGATCTGTCAGCCCATGCTGGCAGTTTGGACTTAACGTCCTGGTCAAGTCGCCTTCACATACTTCCATAACAAAATGGCGCCCAACGTGGGGCCACCTCAGTTAGACTTCGGTGGTCTAAATATAAATTTTACTGGGGACTGAGACTTTGAGAGAGATGATCATCTGGTGTCTGCCAGTTGATTGACCTCAGGTCTCACATCCAGTAGAAGATATGGGTGGACCTGAGTCTAATTGGTTTTGTTGAAAATTTTTTTTGTAAAGTAACGTAATATTTTGAAAGTTTTATTGGAAGTCTTTGATATTTTGAATTTTTGGATTAAAGTAAAGTAACGTTTTTTGAATTTAATGAAAGTTTTTTGGAAGTTGAAATCCGGCTTTAGGTTTGACTTCGGTCAAGCCTCAAGCCTGAACAGTTGTTGATTTTTTTTTGAAAGTTTTTGGAAATGTTTTTGGATGATCTTTCCCGCTGGCCTTCTGCCATGGAAATGGTAGGTGGCCTCACGAAATTTTCGTTTGAGCTCTTGTGGGGACATGTCTCTGTTGGGCAACTGGCTGGACAGAGTTATGAATCTGCGAGACAACTTCTTGGCTTCCAGCTAATTAGTTGACCAGACTCATGACTCTGCCCGGCTAGCGAACTAGCTGGACACGACGATTCGGTGAGGAGAAGAGAACGAGTTCTCGGAGGATGGGATTGATGCTGGAGATCTTCAGTGATCAGGAGTTGGCATACTGCTAACTGCCTGGCTGAAGAATCTCTGGCAGCATTCTCAGTCTTTGATACCTCCGACTTTACTCTTCCCAGATTTCTGCAAGAGCTCTGACTTTTTCAATGCACACACTCACGTCACTTGCCTGTATCCTGTTTTTGACCTTGGGGGAGAGAGAGCGACCTGACCTCTTATGTGGGAGTTAGCTTCGGGAGGTGGGGGAGAAATGTTTTGATCGAATTGTTCTTATCTCGTTTTTTTTCAATTTTGAAACGCTGTAATTGTTTTGCTCGTACAGAATTTTTGCATATTCTTCGTACGTTTGGGAAGATATTTCCTTGAATTCTAGTATCTCATCCCAACTTGTAAATTTCTAAAGTTAGTAAATGTATGAAATAACTCGGAAGTCCCTTAATGGTACATAGAACTCTCCTGGTTATAGTAATTATTTGGAAAACAAAACGTATATTTAGGAGCACATTTTGAATTTTGTAGTTAAGAAATTTTTATATTATTTAGCGGTTCAGTAGTCCGTCTTTCGTAGGAATACTCAAAATTTTTTTTACACCCGAAGGCTTTTGTTGCTTACCTCATATACCTATGGTATACCAGCAGTGAATTGTTATAATACTAGTATGTGACGGGTGTATGAAATGTCTTAGTGATAAGAATTATCTGCTCGAATTTCGTTAGGCATTTTCGTTTATTTTTCGTTTATCGACACAACACGTGTCAACAAATTTAGTAGCTCGTCAGCTTATATCCTGTTCGAGTCTGTTAATCTCGATTTTTAACTTTTTAACAAAATTTTTCTCTGACATTCTTCGTCGAATCTTCGGTCTGCAAAACGTTTTCAATTTTTACTCACTATGGCTACAGTAAGAACGCCACCGCCTGCGACAAACAGTATGTCAATGCTACCCGAACCATGCTCCATCTGTCGTGATGCAAGCTGGTCAGCCGAAAGGAAGCCTGTAATAACCGTATGTGAGCACATTTTTCACCAAGCATGCCTGCAGCATTGGATAGGTGAACATGCTAGTTGTCCTAACTGCCGATGTCCCATTACACAACAGGACTTCCGAGAATACAATGGTGCAATACCGAAGCGACCGAAGAATTTGAAGCCGGTGAAGTCTACTAAGCACGATGTGCCGAACGTAGATTTGCCTAGTTTCGACCTACCACTACCTAATAGACGCTCGTTATCTCCAGGAATGCACGATTTGCATTCCCGGACGTTCACTAATCACAACTCACGGCAAGACAGTCCATTACCACCAGCTCAAGGCCACACCTCAGCTGCTACGGGTGCGCTGTTGGCAGGCTTACGCTTACAAATGCAGGACCTGGTACGTGAAGGTCTCGAACACAGCCTCAGTACATTACGGTCTGAGTTAGTAGATAGTGTCCGTCAGCAAGTAGCAGCCATGGTGCCACCAATAGATTTTTCACGTCCTCCTCCGGCTATGGGAAATCCCAGACCATCTGACGATTTTCCCAATGTGCATAGACAATCCTTTAATCGACCTCCATCCGCGTTTGGTCAGCCTCTAAATCAGCCCGCACCAAACCCTGTACCACCACCACCTATTCGTGTTCCTGCAGGCATAGGACAGCGACGTTCTGGCAGCCCTATCCGCAGGTGGAATATCTCTTACAGCGGTGACAGTTCTCGGCTCACAGTCGATGAATTTGTATTCCGAGTAGAAGCCTTGACTTATTCGGCTTTGGAGGGAGACTTCGACTTACTGGTGCGTCACATGACTACTCTGCTTTCTGGACCAGCAATGGACTGGTACTGGTCTCTCCTGAGGCAAAATTCCACGCCGTCATGGGAGTATGTGAAAGCAGCTCTATTAGCTGAATGGGGAGTACCCAAAGACGACCTTAAGGTCAAAGTCCAGCTCATGCTGCGCAAGCAGAAAGGAGGAGAGTCATTTGCCACTTACTACCAGCATCTAGTACAGTTACGAGACCAACTGCAGAACCCGTTGCCAGACGTTGAATTTCTGGAAATAGTCAAGTCAAACTTACTGCCGGAAATACAAAATAAAATTTGCTTGCATCCTACCAATACCATCCACCAGCTCAGGATTCTGGTAAATCAAATCCAAGCGACGCAGCTGCGCATCGCAACAGCAAGTAGTTGGAACGTTTATCGCGGACAAAGAGTTAGTGAGGTGGATGGATATCATTTGACCGAGGCTGACTTGAATATATCACCTGGACGTAGCGACGAAGTCTCACTATCTGCCATTTCAACCCCTAAAAATGTAACCTGCTGGAATTGTGACCAGTCTGGACACTTTTACCAAGATTGCCGGCAGGAACGACAAACTGTATTCTGTTACGGATGTGGACGGAAGAACACCTTCAAGCCAGATTGCATTCAATGTCAACAGAAAAACTTCAGACGGGTCGGGAATACCAACACCTCTTTCCGACCAGCGTCGACATCACGAGCAATCAATGCATCAAACACTCCAGTGCAAGCTTTGAACAAGGAGGAAGGTCCGCTCCATTAACAGACACTATCGAAAACTCCCTGATATGTCCTCTGATATCATTCAGTGACTCTGATGATATCAGCAAAACACCTGATAGTACGATTACGTCTTTGATAGAGGCGGAGAACTTGATGGATTTCTCTGCAGATCTCCAAGCTCCCATTTCCACTTCTGGGGAGCCCGTGACATTGCTAGACACTTCATTAGAAGAGTCTTTAATCTTCGATGTCCCGTTGACACCTATAGCACGTGTAGCCGACAAGGTTACTGAGCAGGAGATTTGGCCTCCTGCCATTTCTATCTTAAAACGGCCACCAAGCTCTGATATGACGAGTGGGCGTGAGCCAGTTTTACATCCGCTGACGCCGTATCATACGCGTCTGCAGAGATACAGAGCAGCAAGAGACCGAATTTTCTCCTCAGTAGCAGAGTTAGCGGAGATTATGTTTCCCGACCGGGATATGAGACCGAAAAGGAAAAGATCAACCGTTCGTTGGCGAGAATACTGTCGACGAATGAAACTGGAAAGGAAAAAACTAGCACAGATTTCCGTGTCGATGCCAGACGACATTCGACCGTACGCAGAAGTAAAGCTGCTCGGGCGAACTGAGACTGGATTACTTGATAGTGGTGCCACTGTCAGTATTCTAGGCCAGGGAGCTCTCGAGAAGCTTGCTGAAGCAGAGGTTGAATGGAAGAAGTATCGGACACAGGTCCAAGTAGCTAATGGTGCCATGACGACTGTTCATGGTCATGTGAACTTGGACGTCACTTTCCGTGATAAGACCCAAAACGTGCGTTTTTACGTGGTTCCTGGGCTCACACAGGCACTATATCTGGGAATAGACTTCTGGCGCCTCTTTGGGTTAGCTCCGGATGTCCTAGGTATAGTCGCAGAAGTGAATCCAAGTGGAATAGCTACCTCTGACACCGATGGGCATATCCTTTCTAGTTTAGAACACCAACGCTTAGAGAGCACAAAACAGCTTTTCCCCTCTTTCGCCTCTTTAGGCCTGGGAAAAACATCATTGGTCACTCACAAGATTGATACGAATGACGCCGCCCCGATAAAACAGCGCTTTTATCCGATTTCCCCGGCAGTGCAAAGTTTGATGGATGCAGAATTAGAGCGAATGCTATCACTGGGTGTGATAGAGGAGAGCCAGAGTCCTTGGAGCTCTCCAGTCGTTCTGGTAAGGAAGCCTGGAAAGGTCCGGCTTTGTTTTGACGCCAGGAAGGTCAACTCGGTTACGAAGAAGGACGCCTATCCGCTACCGCAGATAGACGCACTTCTGAGTCGACTTCCTCCGGCAAACTACATAACGAGCCTGGACCTGAAAGATGCATTCTGGCAGATCCCACTGGACACTGATTCCAGAGAGAAGACCGCTTTCACAGTACCTGGTCATCCTCTCTATCAGTACACAGTGATGCCATTCGGCCTATGCAACGCTCCCCAAACGATGTGCCGCCTCATGGATAAAGTCATTCCTTTCGATCTTCGTGAGAACGTTCTCGTCTATTTAGACGATTTATTAATTCTATCATCTGACTTTGACACTCATCTCATGCTGCTAGCCAGGGTAGCGGATTGTTTGAGGAAAGCTGGCCTTACTATAAACGTCGAGAAGAGCAAGTTTTGTATCAAGGAGACTAAATACCTGGGATTCATTGTAGGAAGGGGAGGTATGAGAACTGACCCTGACAAAATATCAGCCATAGTTGACTATCCGTCACCTAAAACTGTTCGGCAAGCCCGACGCCTACTAGGTATGGCAGGATGGTACAGACGGTTTATTCCGAACTATGCTGATTTGACTGCATCCATTACAGACACTTTGAAAAACCCGAGTCAGTTCAAATGGACATCTGAAGCCCAGACGTCTCTTGATCTACTCAAACAAAAACTTACTTCTGCTCCGTTGCTAGTGAGTCCAGACTTCACCAAACCGTTCGTCATTCAGTGCGATGCGAGCCAACAAGGTATTGGAGGAGTGTTGCTTCAGCTAGATGACGATGGCCACGAGAAGCCAATAGCCTACGTCTCGAAAAAGTTGAACTCCGCTCAACGAAATTACACCGTCACAGAGCAAGAATGCCTAGCTGCAGTCTTGAGCGTACAGAAGTTCCGGCCCTTCATAGAGCTTATGCCGTTCAAGATAGTGACGGATCACGCGAGCTTGAAATGGCTGATGTCTCAAAAGGACCTCAGCGGAAGACTTGCTCGGTGGAGTTTGAAGCTTCAGGGCTTCGACTTCACTATTGAACACAGGAAAGGAAGCCTGAACGTAGTCCCTGATGCGCTGTCACGCATTCATTGTGACAGCATGAACACAAACGAAGATCCTGGCCCGGAAGTTGACCTTAGTTCGCCATATTTCAATTCGTTGGAATATGAAGAACTGAGGCATAAGGTTAAAACGACTTCTGGCAAACTACCAGATCTTTGCGTCAGGGATGGCTTCGTTTATATTCGGACTGTTCCGAGAACAGGCGATCCGATCCAGGAGGAAGAAGCGTGGAAGCTTTGGATTCCACGTGGGCTTGTCACCGACGTCATTTCGAGAGCGCATGATCCGCCGCTAGCTTCACACGGAGGAATAGGGAAAACCCTAGAACGTCTGCGAAGACATCTGTACTGGCCACGAATGACAGTTGATGTCAGAAATTACGTAGCCGCCTGTGACGTGTGTAAAGAAACGAAGGCTCCTAATACTATTTTGCGACCACCGATGAAAGTCCAGTCTGTGATAGAACGACCATGGCAAAAGCTGTACGTCGATTTCTTAGGTCCATATCCTCGGTCAGTTAAAGGAAACGTCTGCATTCTGATAGTTCTTGACCACTTTTCTAAATTCCCACTTCTCAAACCTATGAGAAAAGCGTCTACGCTCAATGTATGCCAATTCATTGAGACTGAAGTGTTTCACGTGTTCGGAGTTCCGGAGACCATAGTCTCTGACAATGGAGTCCAGTTTTGCTCGGCTCAGTTCGCCAGACTACTGGAAAAGTATGGGGTAAAGCATATGCGAACGGCAGTTTACTCGCCGCAAGCAAACGCCTCAGAGCGAGTAAACCGGTCTCTGTTGTCAGGGATTAGGGCCTATATCCAGAAGGAACACACCAGATGGGATGAGAAACTGAGCCAAATAGCTAGTTCCCTCCGGAGCTCTTTCCATCAAGCTACTGGTTTCTCTCCCTATCGAACACTCTTCGGTCAACAAATGATAGAACATGGCAGCTCCTATTCCATCTTGAGGAGCATTGGAACTCTTAATGAGCCACTGAGAGTAGACGCAGAAGATAAAATGAGATTGATCCGTGCGAGAGTGCAGGAAAATTTACAACACGCATTCGAACAGGGTTCAAAAGCCTACAATCTCAGGGCAAAACCCGTCGAGTTCAAAGTTGGTCAGGAGGTATTTAGAAGGACTTTTGCCCAAAGCAATTTCCAACAGCAGACTAGTGCTAAACTGGGACGAAAATTTGTTAAATGTCGGGTTAGAGCCAAGAAAGGAAACTCACTATACGAACTTGAAGATCTGCGGGGAAAACTGTTAGGTGTCTATCACGCTAAAGACATCAAGCAGTGATCATCAGTATGAAAACATCGTCGATACTTATTGTCGTTTATTCCTGGTAGCCCTAAGAAGGCATCCAGCCAGCTTAACTGGTAAACTGTAGGATATCACGAAGCCCTCCTATTGCCCCGTCAGTGGTGGGTGATGTACCTGTTGGAATCCATTCCCATATTCGGCTGTCAACATGTCACTACTTCGACGACGCCTTGGAGACACACCCTTGAACGATCGCAGTCTGAGATCAGGGTGAGAGGTTGCGCCGGGAAAGCTTAGCGATCAGTTCTTTAGGTTACTGATCGCGGGGCTTCCTCAGCATCTCGGTGAAGGAAGGCAGAGAGGCATCGACCGGCTGGATTTTTTGGGTTACCAGCTTGTCGATGTAGCTTTGGCTTCCCCACACGGAGAAGGATGTCGAAGTCTGATCGAAGACTGACGAGACTTCAAGGATGTGTCCTCGACGTGTCATCGGAAGTAGAGTCTGAGGATGAGGAAAGCATAGGGTCGTGGGTCGTGACACACATTGAGCGCCCGCAGTGATGAGGCCTATGTGTAAGACCGGCTAGCTCAGTCGACCATTTTTCAGCGTCGTCTGAACCACGGGTGGCGCAGACCACTCTGCCCTGTTATGGTCGTAGCATATTGCATATAGCACTATGCCACCACGGACTGAAGCGTGTATGCCCGGCTTGTTGTCGACTACAGCATGAAACCAAAACGCGCCCCGACCGAGAGAAATGCTTCCTCAAGCTCGGTGTCATGTTCAGTGACAGAAAGAAGAAGAAGCTTCTCTAATTTTTTTGAAGTCTCGACTTTGAACAAGGTGTGTGGTAAAACGGGGAGATAAGTAGTGTTCACCGGATAATTTCATCGGAAAAAAATCGAAAAATCTGTTTTGCATCGCGAACGAAACAAGAGTTGAATTCTCATCAGAGGATCTTCTGATGATGATGAGCAAACTACCGAAGTATTGCCTTAGAAAATTGGGAACACGCCGAAATTTAAGTTCTGATAAATGATCCAGTAAAACGGTCCTAGCAGGTTTTTATGCAAATTTTTGAAACAGCCTTAATGCGCTGATAATTGAGCTGTAGCAAGGGTGATCAAATTATCCGATACACCGTGCGAGAATCACTTGGTGCTGATCACTGCATTGCTGAGACAATGAGCTGCACTCCAGAAGGAATTAAAAATAGTATTCAGCTTTAAACTCCAGAACGCCAGCCATCATCTCTGCATATTACCATGTATTATGGCACGAAAATCCGTGGATTACAGTGGGAGAATTAACCTTGCTTCTTAAAAATTCGATCGCACTTAATTTGTTTAGCGGTTAACTAAAACGTATCATATTGATTATTTACTCCAAGGAAAAAATTTGATTTTAACTTACTACTCAGGGTTATCACACATGCTACAATGGTTTCAGAGTAAAATGTAGAAGATTGTGTTGATTATACCAGCAGTAGCTGTCTCAGTCTCGTCATAACCACTAGACAAATCTAGATAAGACCACTAAATGAAAAAAAATTATTCATAGAAAGTGGCACATTTAAAATTACATGATTACAAGAAAGTCATTCGCGCATTTTCCATATCATGTTCTAAAAGAAAAAGAAATGTTTTAATTATAAAAAGAAAAGAAAATTTGAATCATTACAAATGACACACATAAGTAATGCAACGAAAAAAGGTTAAAATTTATTACGTCCTTAGGACTCAACTGTGCTAATATTAATTTTTAACAAAGTTCTTTTTGACTATTGATTAGAGAAACAGAATGAATATCTTAATTTTTAATTAAATATGTAAGGGTAATTCTTGAGAAACACAAAAAAAAAAGAAAGAGAAATTCTAATGAATTAATGCATTATAGTGCTTTAAGGTTATGTCTAACAGCATTTCGTAGACGGTTCTTTATTTTAAAAAAAAAAAAAAAAAAAAATTTTTTGACGTTACAAATTGCTTAAACGAATTGAATATTGATGAAAAACGATTAAAATAAACTTTAGTTAATTATTGCTTTAAAAAAAAAAAAAAAAAAAAAAAAAAAAGAAAAGAAAAATCGTCACCTTGCGTCTGTGTCGTGTTCCTTCGAATTCGAATTCCAAAGAACATCATCTTCGTAGAAAGGCGATAAAACGTTTTCTCGTCAAATTGTGTTAAATCGCCATATAATAAAAAGTTAACTAAGCATAGAAAAAAAAATCAATAAGAAAAATACTAACAAAAGGAAAAGAAGACGACTGAAATTACTATTAGTACTTAATTAATCAGGCAAGTCAAACAATATATAGAATATGAAAATGTGTGAAGTCTGCGTAAGAATGTATCCCTGCCGTTTAGTCACATTTATCTCCTGTATAAAAGTTTCAGATCAATAGTTGTCCAATTTTGAAAATATTTGTAAGGTAGAAATACGTAAAGAGCAGAGGGCTATTATAAAATGAAAAATTGTAGTATTTAAAGAAATATGGTGGAATTAAATTAAGACACCAATCAAATTTACCCTACTAGATAAATTATTTTATTTATAATTTTTAGAATTTCCATTTCTTTAATGCTGATATTTTGTGGTATTACATATGAGTTTTAGTAACACTAAAGTTAGTAAGGAGCTTCACGTTGGATATGGATAAAGTATTGATTCTGGTTTTAACTAGAACGAGGTTCAATTTTACATAAGTAACTATTTCGTAATTTCCGGGCGTTCTTTCCCTTCTTTATAATAGCCCCTCATAGTTATATCGATATTAAGGTGAATAGTGGTATCAACTAGTATAGTAGAGTATACTTATAATTGTCATAGATTATCGCGCATACTTTCTGTAAAGTCACTAAGTAGATAACCAATAAGCGAGTATTAATTATACAAACTGAATTTTTATAACGTAATCATGAATTACTAAACGCTTTTATTTCTCCTTTCACCTTCCCGGAGCCCTATAACATGAAGGTCGTCTAGGTCCGCTAGTCTCTCTCTTTACAGGTCAGCCAAAGGGACTTTGCAGATAGTGCCGAGCAGAGTCATAGGGAGGATGGGGCAAGGCCATGAAGGCAGAACATCTGCGCCTTCCACAGTAAGTAGGTAAGTGACGTAAGGGTCCCTTCAGGACCGAGTGTGTGTCGGCTCTTTTGTATGCAGGCATGAAATTTTTTTTGATTATGGATGATGACAGCGGCAGGTATTTTCGGGAACTCCCCCACACTCTCCGCCACCCTTAGCCGAGGTGCTAGCATGCCGCCCTGTGCTATCGTTGTCATCAGGCGATCTGTCAGCCCATGCTGGCAGTTTGGACTTAACGTCCTGGTCAAGTCGCCTTCAACATACTTCCATAACAATTGCTTTAATTAATACAAAAATTAATTTTTAATGTAACTGAAAAATGAGCTCGTCTGCAGATTTGATGTCAAACTTTATTTAGCTTGTAAGAAATAGACGTATATAAGCAATATATTTGACTCAATTTTTATGTCAATTCCAATGCATTCCAATTAATACAGCCGTACTGTTTCCAAAATTGGTTGCAGTTCAGTGTACATTTTGAGCTTGAAAGAGACAAATAGATTTTAGCCAAAATTTGTGCCATTTTTGACTATAGGAATTAGATAGGATGGCTCAGTCCTTAGAATATATAGCAAACAGGAATGGTGATAAGCCATATTTTGCGTAATGAATTTCTGGTTATGTTGGTAGTCCATTTTTACATGTATTTACCCGCCATCCCTATTCTAAGCAAATTGTCAATTTTCAGAAAGTAAACAAAGGTAAAAAATGTTCTTTTTCTACTTTATTTTCCCTTCTTATTATATGTCAGTGAAAATAGGGAACCTTAGAATATAGAGAGTACAGGAAGTGTGATAAGGGGCGTGTTGCTAAACTAAGAATCTTTAAGATCTTCAAAACAAAAGTGTTGTAAAAGTCAGAATTTCTTAAACGTCACGTGTTGCTATACTCAGCTTTAAGAATTTTTCTTTAAAGACAATCCAGTGCGTAACCCCCGGTATATACAAGCCATGAACAAAGTCGAAAAAAGAGAGCAGCGGGCCGGTCAGTAGGCGACATCCACACAGTCTTCTTGCCTTGTCTTACTGCAGGAGTTTTTCATATAAAAGTTGCTTGTATTTTGTTCAAACGCTATAATTTTCATAAATTTGTTCTACATGCTATTATTTTTTTAAACTATTAGAAAGAAAACATATTTGGCTGCAATTTGTATTAACTTCATTTTCCTGTGGGAGCAGCAGTTTTGGGCTTTAGGACCTGTTTAAGATGAAATTTTAGTTTGTCCTCCATGACGAGTATACAAAAAGCAGTGAGAGTGAGCTCTTTGCATGCTGTACCCGGCACGTTAAGGCCTTTTATTGTATCGGTGCCTCCGGCGACTTCATGGCTTGTATTATATTCCGGGGGTTACGTCCAGCGATCCGAACGCACTTGATTATCTTGATGTATATATGTGTGCGTGAAGCATGATTTTGTGTTTACTTTCATTAGAACCGTGCGGTTTAAAAAACTTTGTTATTTAGAAAATTTTATCTGAAAAATGTAAAAATGAATTTAACGGTGGTAGTAAATGGAAAAAGCTATACTGTCGAAATAGAAGACTCTATAGGTCTGTCTGTTTACTTTTGAGTAAAAATCTTTGCGTAAAAATCAAGTAAAAACTTTTATGCGGTAGAGGGGATAAATCAAGAAAAGTTACCAGACGCTTTTCGAGTAAATTTTGTTTAGCTTGTCATGTGTGTCAAAAATTTGGCTGCTACCTTTCCGTCTGAAACAGAAAACAATGAATTAATTTGAAATACGTTTTAAAAAAAACCCACCCTCTTTAATATTTTTTTTTAATTTCGACTCTTTAGATTATCATTTTACATTCTTTCGATAACCCAACAAACGGCTTAACCTCAAATTTAATACTTTGACAGTCAGCTGATTGCATATCAAAGTTACACATCCTCTTGATCATGAAGTAAAAATGTGCAACTTTGTGCTAGAGGGGAAACGTATAAATTTACTCGATTTTTACTAGTTAAAAGTAAACAGACGGTTTGTGAGTAAAAATGCGTAAAAGTTTTTACACCGAGTAAAAACTTTCGAGTAAACAGACAGACCTTATATATGATATGCTGCACGAGCAAGGTAAGCTGCTGTTTTCATTTTTAAACATTTGAAATGACACTAGTAAAATTGTTTTAATAGGTGGAAATTCATTGGCGAATTATTGCAGCAGTCTGTTCGGCGTTCCAGAAGTACCCAATTGACTGGAAAGCTCAAAAAATAATAGTGAGCATGAAGGTTGCGAAGAACTGGAACGAAAAGCTGCCCTTGCTATGTCATTCTTACAAATTATGTATTTTATTTATAAAGATGAAAAGTGCCTTTATTTATATTAAATAAAAATATAAGAAATGTTTTTTAATATGTTGATTTATTTAATATGAACGAGATATAAAATGGTATAACAATCTTCCATTCTTTGTCGTTTGACCAGTAATACAATCTCACCGTCAGCAGAATCAGAAAAACTACTTTCGTCTAAAAGAAGTGTTTTCATTTTTTCCATATTAGATTCACCCAAAATAATTTAATACAATTCAGAAATGTTAATATCTGGTTTATTTTAAAAGTTTATACAGTTACATAGTTGTCAAAACGATATGAGCTGTCAAGTGTTGTAAAACTCAGTCTCAATCACATTCAGATGGTACAGTTGACAGCTGCTTGACATGCAGAAAAATTCTTAGTTTAACAACACGCCCAAGCCAAATTCTGGTTCGGTTAGTATCTGTTGCCGCTGTAGTGAACGCTCAGTGCAGCCGTGTAGTAGAATAAATATAGAGAGCTGGGCAACAAGATATATGGTTGAAAATATTATGTTTGCTCCCACCGAAAATGTTCTTATTCGCTGTCACTACGGCAACATACCCAGGGAATTTCGCAACTGTCACAAATGTAAACAAATCTTGATGGAGGAAGGATTTATTCGATATTTTATTGCTTTTGTTGTGCATTTTTAATTTAATTTAATATACAAAGGTGTGTATAGTACACAAAATAATATTTTATAAATATACTTGCCTAAAAAATGATTTCTCATGTCGTTCCTTGGTGTTGTTGTGGCAATTTTTCACCGAACACTTCATTCTGAAATTACATGAAGATCACATAGAAATTTATCACTATAATATCAACAGATAATTACTTACACTCTTTACTTTATTTAGCACTATTTTTAAATCACTTTTCACGAGTTTTAAATTATATTTAAATTGTTGCAAATCTTTCGAAAATTAAACAAACTTCGTTTGACAGTTAAACATAGATTTGTCTCTTTCTTCAATATAATGCTGAGCTACTTCACGGCACGCTGAAAAATCCACGATCATGCACACGAATTTAAAGGTATCAACACTTCCTGTTGTTTCTATATCTAATGGCCGGTTTCACAGTCCAGGCTTAAGCCAGAGCTTAGTTAAGCCACGGTTGTGGCTTAAGCCCAGAACTTAAGCCTACTCGGTTTCACAGTACTCAGTAAGCTGAGGCTTAGTTAAGCCGCGGGTGAAAATTTTTAAGTTGTCATCACTGCGGTAATTGTGAATTTTCTGAAAGGAAAATTGCCATTGTGGATTAAAAACTAAGCGAAAAGAAGAAGAACTTTTTATTTACCACTTTGTTGTGGTTTTTATCTGGAAGGATATCAAATCCAAAATCATTGTTGCAGAATGTTTCGACAACGTAAACCATCAAAGCCGAATGTTTCTACAGCCGGAACCGAGAATAAAAATCAATTTCTCGAAATGTTGCGCGCGCCTTTTTATAATTTTTTCACGGGTCACACCTTGCGATATTATATTATACATTTCTTGCTCTCTTTATCCTCTGCATCAGATAAATAACTCATTTTGGTCCTAAACTGTTTGGTTTCTTCTTAAAAAGTCATGTGGAGTGCTGACACTAGCTACCAGACAGTACTCAAAACTGCTAATTAGATAACTAATTTTCGCTTGGAAAATTTCAATTTAGTTTTAAAATATAACTTTTGAAATATGCGCGTTCATTTAATAACAAAAATTATAATATTTAGGAAAAATATATATTTAGAAATAATTTCTTATGTGTTTCACAGCAAAATCTGAGGCTTAAGCCTTCGAGATGGCGGGCTTAAGTTAAGCTTGCCTTAAGCCTTAAGCTTTGACTGTGAAACGGAAATATTTATTAAGCCTTGGCTTAAGCCATCGCTGTGGCTTAAAGGCTGAAGGCCGAGTTACAATGTGACGCTGTCGCGAGACGCGGTCGCTGTCGCTAAACCTGTCAAAAGTTGAAATGTATGAAAGTGCCCAAGCGCGGGTACAGTGTGTCGTTAAGGGTGTTGCTGACGCTGGTCGCGTTGCTTAAAGTTGAAAACATTTCAACTTGAGACGCGCAACAGTTGACATCTGCAGTGGAAAAATGTGATTTTTGCGGGAAATTTAAATTTGTAGTGAAAATGGTGAGTTTAAAAAAAACTGTAGTATATAATAACTAATTAATTTAATTATTTCCTGTTTGTTTTTTAAGATGTAAACAAAATTAACACATGTTATATTAATATATATATATATTAGTATTATTAAATGTATTAATTTTGTTACCATATAATAATGAAAAATACATTCGTGCTTATACTGTTTACGGTACCTATAAAATAATACAATTTTGTAATTTCTTTATAGGAAAAACAGAATGTGGAAAAATTTATTGAGGATGTAAGGGGTCACCCCATTATTTTCGATTTGAGTTTGGGTGGAGATCGCAGCTGCCCATAAAATGTTAGGTAAAGACAAAGAATGAATTAAATAATACTGCATGTTCTCTTATGATTTATTTTTATATAATGTGTATCTATGACATATTAAGTAAATAAAGAATAAATTGAAACTCGTCTGCATCCTTAATTTTATTCATTTTATTTCAAATTTTATATACAAAATTTTGCACATAATAACGTCCTGACACTTTAAAGCGACATCATTGGAACAGCAATAGCAACAGGCACTGCGTCCGCGTCAGCATCAGCAACATCATTCGCGACCGCGTCTCGCGACAGCGTCACCTTGTAACTCAAGGCTGTCGCGAGACGCGGTCGCGAATGATGTTGCTGATGCTGACGCGGACGCAGTGCCTGTTGCTATTGCTGTTCCAATGATGTCGCTTTAAAGTGTCAAAGTTGGCTGTCATCAGGAAGTTATATGTGCAAAATTTTGTAAATAAAATTTGAAATAAAATGAATAAAATTAAGGATGCAGACGAGTTTCAATTTATTCTTTATTTACTTAATATGTCATACTTATATTTGCGGCAGAGAAATGTGAAACGGAGGTGGTGGGTACGTCCACTGTATCGAAAAAGAAACAACTTATGATTTTACGAGAAAACTTTTAAATACATTAAGGACAACGATAATGAATTGTTTTACAAAGCTACACGAATGAATCACGTCCAGTACAATTTGCTACTAAATTTGATTAAAGAGGACTCAAATCGAAAATAATGGGGTGACCCCTTACATCCTCAATAAATTTTCCCACATTCAGTTTTTCCTATAAAGAAATTACAAAATTGTATTATTTTATAGGTACCGTAAACAGTATAAGCACGAATGATTTTTTCATTATTAGATGGTAACAAAATTAATACATTTAATAATATTAATATATATATATATATATTATATATATTATTATATATATATATTAATATAACATGTGTTAATTTTGTTTACATCTTAAAAAAACAAACAGGAAATAATTAAATTAATTAGTTATTATATACTACAGTTTTTTTTAACTCACCATTTTCACTACAAATTTAAATTTCCCGCAAAAATCAAATTTTTCCACTGCAGATGTCAACTGTTGCGCGTCTCAAGTTGAAATGTTTTCAACTTTAAGCAACGCGACCAGCGTCAGCAACACCCTTAGCGACACACTGTACCCGCGCTTGGGCACATTCATACATTTCAACTTTTGACAGGTTTAGCGACAGCGACCGCGTCTCGCGACAGCGTCACATTGTAACTCGGCCTTAAGCCTTGACTGTGAAACCGGCCATAAGTAGGGAACACATGTTCTTTAACATTTTGTGCCGTTGTCGCGCCGCGCACTAAAGCCTGAAACACAATACGATGCATTGCAGTGCACTGCAATGCAGTACAGTGTTATAGCAGTGCACTGTACTGTAAAGCACAATAAATGCAGTGCAGTGCTTTGACAATCATTTTTTAAGATTTCATATCTAAATATTTTGTATTCTGGATTCATTATTTTGAGAAAAACTCTACCCATTTTTCTTCTAATGTCATTTTAAAATTAATTAATACATTTTAAATTGAACAATTCCTCTATTGTTAGTATTTAACAAATGTCAACTGATGCAGTGTGCAGTAGCCTAAACGATGCAGTGCAGTGTATTGCACTGCAGTTCACTGCAGTGTTTTGTGAATTGCCACATGTTAACATGAGTTCTAAATTTCAATGCAGTGCAGTGCACTGCACTGCTTCGTATTGTGTTTCAGCCTTAAAGTGTAAACTTTTTTACCCTCTTTTCCAAGATAAAAATTAGGTCTAGGTTGCTGCGAGCTTATGCTAATAATTATTTCGAAGAAGAAGATTGGTGGTATTTTGGAGCAGGTAGATGAACATTTTTATTAAGTGGGTAGTTGTATTTTCAGATTAAATGTTATTCAGTGAAATCGTGCAAATTATTAGATAAGTAAATGTTGAAAGAAATACGTATGTTAAAAGAGTTAGTGAATTTTCATTCTTGATGTTGACGCCAACACTGACGCCATTTTCTAGTAAGAGCTTAAGTATTTTGTAAACAGTGTTGATGCTAATAAAAAGTCAACCAAATTACCAATTCGATTATCTTGCATGTAAGAATAATCAAAAGGAGCAGTATGTATCGAAGAAAAACCAAATTATATAGTCACTAGGTTAGGAGATCCTTTGAAATTCTGCGTAAGTTTATTCGGTTTTCGACATTTTCTATACATTTCTTCTTTATTTTGCAATAATTTATGATTTTGTTATTAATTTTATGATATGATTTTTAATTGTGTTCTATAAAACATTATTTCCTGCACTGCAGATACAATTGAAATTGTTTGCGTAAATAAATGTAACTTTAGTTATATTATGGATAAACACAATATTTATTTTGCAATAACTTATTTCATTGATTTCCAAAGATTTTTAGGTATTTTTCCTAGTTTATTAGTAGGCGTATAGTGTTTATTTAAGGTGAGATGTTTCGATGGTGTGCCCGCAAGCAAAAGGAACTGCTCAAATTTTCAATGTTGTGCTTTGAATAACTACCATCTTGGCATTAAAATCGTATCATTAGCACTATTTCATTCTTATATACCTATTAAAAGAAGATCATGTTTTCTATATCTTACAATAGGAAAATGAACACACATTCCATTCCGTATATCAGTGAGGCGACACACATCAAACCCTAAGCGAATATCGTTTTTATACCCTAGATGAAATCTAAACGGTATACTAATGTCGTTTTCGTTTGAACATCAGTTTCGCTCTGGAGGCAACCTAAGTGCTGTCAAAGCGTTCGTTTGAAGCAAACCCAAAAAGCATCAGTTCCACTCTGAAAATTTACTCGGGTACACTATGAGTTCACTCACACAAAGTCTAGTCGTGATTTGATATTATTTAATTAATTTTTAAGTCAACAATTATTATTACGATCTCTACTATTATTATATTATCCTCAAAATTTTTCCGCAAACAAATTACCAACCAGTTTTCGCAAAAAGTTCATAGCTACTTTGACGTTAGTATACATACACAAGCGAACTTTTTGAGGTGCACTCTGGAACCGTTCGATTGAACGGGGTAGCCTCCAGAGCGAACCTGGATGTTCAAACGAAAACGACATAAGTTTGTCATTCCGTTTGTAACACCTCGAAATAATAGGCGCTTTCGGCAAGCACATTCTCAGTGAGACAAGTGAGATTCTCAGTTGGCTCACTAAGACTGCACTTTCGGTGAACTGTCTAGTTCCATATTGAGCTACAAAATTCGAACGCAACCACTGAGACAAGTGAAACTAATATTTTTGTCTCAGTTGCCTCAGTTTTGTTATTTTGTTATTTTAATTAGTAATTAAAGTTTAATGAGCTATTTGAATTAACTAACAACACTTTCCTCAATTTATTACTATCCAATTCTGTGGTCAAAATTATATAAATGTCAAAATTGGAAAATCAGCTGATTGGTTTGAACTGAGACAACTCAGACGGTTGTTCAAAGTTTTGTCTCAGTTGTCTCACTGAGACAGTGCTTACCGAAAGCCCTTAATGATTGTAGAGCATAATGGATTGGACACCCACGAATTATATTAAAAGTTATTATGAATTTACACGGACTTTTTTAAAAAAAAAAAAAGGAAAATTAAGTTCGAAAATGAGACAAATCGGGCAACTCCTTCGTGGGGTTGCCTTACAACAATTTCGTTTTCCACTATATATTTGGACACCGCCTGGGAACGTGTCGGAAATTCGACATAGAGAGCTGAAATTTGGTACATGGTGTTTTTATACTAATAAATATAATTTCAAAATGGACTAAATCGGGCAACCCCTTCTTCGTGTTGCCATATAAAAATTTTGGTTTTTTACATATACTGTGAAAACGATCAGTCTTAGACATTTTCATGGTACATACTAAAAACTTCTTCAGAATACGAAATCCTATAAAATAATTGGTTATATTCATTTTTTCTGTCCGACGAACCGTTCTAGAAATATATGCGAAAAACCCCTTCAGAAATCAAACTTGCATAGATGGGTGACGATATGAAATTACAAACGAACATTCATCCAGGGTATCATTAGAATGGGTCTTAGACCAAGCTTTTTTTACTTGTTTATTGTAGATCATTTCTTTTTCTTTGTATGTAGCAAATTTGTAAACAACAACAAAGTTTCTATATACTAAATTTTGGTACAGCCTGTGTAATTACTTAAAAATAGAACACTTGCAAATGTGAAGCCAAACAGTGTAGAACCAATTAATTAAAAAAATCATAGCTGAAGTGAAAAAAAAAATATTTTATTCTTTAAAATATTCCTTGCTGCAATAGACGAACATTGCTTAGAAAGGTATATTTTTCCTTTGTGGTGGAATCATACCATACGAAATTTTATACGGGCATCATAAGAATTGGTCTTAGACCAATTCTAGCTTTTTTACTTGATTAACTTTAGTTAGATTTGAAACGCTTGCTTGTTATATAGCACATGTGGTTTCAATTATCTGAAGCTTTGAAACGAGACCTAAATTTCAATTTGACGACCGAAATTTTCAATTCTCGGAAATTCGATAACCGGACTATTGAAATTTGAAATATTAGGAACATTCTGAGAATACTCTCGTCTTAATTTTCGTGCAAATAGATTTGTATTAATACATACTGGGCCATCTTCTGATTTCATTAGTTTTTAATTTTGAAATTAAAACTACCTACATTTATTTATTTTTATATTCTCTGTTACGGTCCGAATTAAGTTTATCGAATTAATTTAACATATTCAAAGGAATCCATTTAAAGCTTTATTAAACCTAGTCCTACTTGTTAGATAATTTGTTATAACGTTCTTGGTCTACAGTAATTAATTTATTTAGCTTTGCTAGCTAATAATATGTACATAATTTACAAGTTATACAATTTATGACTGAAATTTTTCTTAACGTGTTCTACAATTTCTCAGTTAAATAGTGTAATGTTCTCTATACAGGTAGGTAGATACATTAAAAATCCAAACGAATTCAAACAGATTGAAAATTAATTTTATTTAATATGTAAACCTTTATTGTAGTAAACTTGATGCATACGCGCGTTTGTTTGCATCATTTCTAAAGGAATCAATTTGATCTCGTTGTAACAGTCCTTTCAATTGGTTTATATTATCAACTTTTTTCTTATAATTAGCTAGGCTTTCAAAATACACAAATCTTTTCGTGATTGTTCTCGACATACGTACTGAACTTTTCGCTGACTGTCAGCATTCGTTAGATGAAACAAAGCTTCGTCGACCGTCACATACTTTTTCCACTTATTACACTTTAGCGCAAGTTGTATAGATTACGAGAATGTTCATGTCTTTTTTGAATAGTATTTTCGGAAAGATTGTAACCTTTCGGTTTTTTTAGTAATTTTAATTTCAAAATACTTTTTACGATTGAATAACACATTAAAATGTTTTGCGAGATGTTTTTGGAGGATTATCTTTTCATTTTTGGTAGCTTGCCAATTTGTGACTTTGTTATGCTCGATTTTTTTCCACTACCAACTTTGGTAACCCGGTATTTTTATACTCAGATATTGTTGCTGAATTATCTTGAGTAATTCAAAAATGTACACTTATAGCTCTTTATATATGACAGCTTCCCTCCAACTGGTAGCATAGGAATGAATTGTGTGACTTCAAAATTTATAATGGCAACAGATTATTGTTTTGGATAAGTGCTTCAGTAGTAAATGTATTTAAAGTCTGTTCGGTTTTTTAATGTACCCACCTGTATGAGAGTGCAAATCTATCCGTTCGTCCTCTCTATAACTCGAGAACACTCAAAAATGGAACAAATCGGGTAACTTCTTAATAGGCTGCAAAACAAAAATTTCGTTTTTTAATATACAGGGTGTTCCCGTCTGGAGGTCAATAGAGCAGGAGGTGATAGTTCTCACAGATTCAAACAAAAAATTTTATGGCAGGAAGGGGGGGGGGGTATATCATCCGTTTCGGAGCTACAGGCTGATTAAGAAAAAAAGGTAGTATTTCACAAAACACTCTGTACCTTAAGAATTGCATTGTGTACGGTCGCAATTAAGATATCACTGTATGCAGAACTCCATGGCCTTTCCAACGACTCAAACCACCCCGTACTCCTACCCTCAGGAGTTAACCTTCATCCGGATAAAAGAGCCTCTGAAAAAAATCGTTAAAAAATTTATTTTCTGCAATTTTTTTTACATATTTTGAAATACATATAATATTTCTAAAAAAAACTTTTATCCTAGATTTTAAATTTTATAAACAAGAAATAAAAACAAAAATAAAAACTATAACACAAACGGATAGAAGAGCCTTTCAAAACAGAACGCTGCTATTATATTACCAGTTCCTTGTTTTATACGTAACACAGTGATATAATTTCAAAAGAATTCAGATTTCAACGGAACTCAGCCGCTACAGTTTTCTTTCATTCCCCACGCGACCGTTGTAGTGATCTGATGTAATTATTATTGAAGTAAAATAATATTTGTACAATATAAAATAAATTTATCGGAAAACAAGTTTCGTTTCAATGCAACTGTTATAGTAACAGCAGAAAATAATTTTGAGAAGGGTAGATAAATTGGGTTTCCTGGAAGTTTTTACGAATTTACAGTCTATTATTTATTGCAGATATAAAGCTAGGTATTTATTGAAATATTTTCTCATTGGGGCTCTATTTCTATATACAATTTTTTTAGTAAAATGATCTCAAAACAAAGGAGGGAATTACCTGATGATGATATTCGCCGTGCCATTGAAGCAGAATCAGATGATGATCTAAATTCCGATGAAGAGACGGAAAGAAAAGAGGCTGTGGATTTCCCTTCAAATGAGGAATCAATTTCCACAGAATTAGCTTTCGAGATGCGGGATACAGTTTTTGGAAGTGATTTTGATGATGATATTCAATATAATGAAAGGAAAGCAGCGAGTGAGCAATATATTGATAAGGACGGAACTATATGGAACTCGCTACTTTTGCCACCACGAAGAACACCTGATGCATTTAGAAATTCAGTAAGGTTTGCTTGCCTCGTGGTTATCGCATAGACAGCCCAGTGGATGCCTTTTCCTTCTTTTTCGACAATACAGTCTTCGAAATAATTGTCAAATACACAAATTTGTAAGCCACTAGAATACTTGGAAATTCATGAAAACACACAAATGCTGTAGAAATACGTGCGTTTATTGGTCTCTTGCTTATTGTGAGTGTCAATAGCCAAGACAAATTTGATTATGAAGAATTCTGGCATAAATTATTTGGAAACCCGATCTTTCGCGCCATGGGCTGCAATAGATTCAAAAAACTTTTGAGATTTATTAGATTTGACGACAAAAATTCACGAACAGTGCGCAGAGCAAAAGATAAATTAGCCCCGATAAGAGATATTTGGAATATCCTAAACAAAAATTTTCTAAAATATTACATCCCTGGACAAAATTTGACAGTAGATGAACAGTTAGTACCGTTTCGTGGCCGACAAATATGGAATGAAAATTTGATAATTTTTTCATTAGTTATGAACTAGTCAATTCTTTGTTATCGAAAGGACTAACAAGCGTAGGCACACTAAAAAAAAAACGTGTATCATATCGCATCCATCTAGAGCCATCCAAAGTAATATGTTTGGATTTCGAAAGACTGTACCGCTTATTCCTTATGCAAAAAAAAAAAAAATCGCTGCGTTTTATTATTATACACGAAATCTCATAAAACAAGTACAGATGTTAATAATAAAAATAGGTCTGAGGTAAATTTGTTTTAAAATCACACTAAAGGTGGTGTAGATATCCTCGATAAAGTATGTCACGCATATACTACAAGACGCAAAACTAACCGCTGGCAAATGGCATATTTTCAAAATCTTATTGATGTAGGTGGAATTGCTCCATTAGTTATTTGGAAATATATGTATCCTGATTGGAATTCTAAAAGACCACTAACTAAGAGAAAATTGTTTATCCGGGAAGTCGTGACTGCCTTAGTTAGGCCTCACTTACTTGCTCGCAGTAAGAAAGGAATCAGTGCAGCTCATATATCTGTAATGAATGAAATTCTTTATGATAACAGTGAAGAAAATAAACGCTGCTATTTGTGTCCAAATAAAATCAGTCGCATGTCCAAACAGCAACGCGATAATTGTACTAAAAATGTTTGTACAGAGCATTCAACAAAAAATAAATAAAATGTAATGGATGTAATAATAAGTAATATATACACACAATTATATATATATATATATGTATAAAAAATAATTAAATATATAAAGTTATTATTTTACTCAATAAATGAATTAAAAGAAGTAATAGCACTTTAGAATTATTAATTTGAGCTATTTTGTACTATGAGCCTCTGAGGCTCTATCCGTTTGTGTTATAAAACTATTCTATCCTGATGAAGGTTAAAGGGTCTTTTTTTTTCAAAAAGGTCGTGAACATAACTTTTTTCATAAAAATAATAAATAATTTGACCTATTACAATTACACCCTATGTGCTCACCCTGTAGGTCATAACGAAATTAGAGGATTTTTTTTTCTTTTTTTAATTACGATTTTCAGTCACTAAGGGAGCAAATTATCTTTGAAAATAGGTTTGAGAATAGGTTAAGAGGTAATAACTCCTTAACGGCTGAAGATATCGTCAAATTGAAGAGGAGAGTCTACAGTTTACAGTTTTTATGAAAAAAAGTTATGTTAACGACTGTTTTGCAAATAAATAGAGGTCAAAGTAAATAATCCGAAAATTTTAATTTAGACACACAACTCCTGAGGGTAGAGAAGTACGCGGCTGGTTGAAAAGGCCATGAAGCATTGCATACAATGAGCTCTTAATTACAACCGTACGCCCTGCAATTTCCAAGATACAGGGTGTTTTGTGAATAACTAGCTTTTTTCTTAATCACCTTATAACTCCAAAACTTTCCCTGCCATACAATTTTTTGTTTGTTTAGGTGAGGTGAGTACTATCACCTCCTGCTCTTTTGACCTACACGGAAACACCCTATATATGTGAATAATGCCTGAGAATGCGATGGCGCACAATTGAATATGGTAGTACAAGACCTAATCATAAATACTTTTTGTAAATGTTGCAAATTCCATACTTTTCGGCTTTATTATTTACTTAAGAAGGCGCACTTTAATATTCACTTCGTTCAGAGCTGGGCAATACTTAAGTAAAAAAGACTTCAGTACTACTTAAAGTACATTATCGTTACTTACGACTTATTACTCAATACTTTTGAAATGCCCCTACTTAGTACTAGCGTCTATTTACTTGTACTTAAGTACCAAGCTTTTTACTTAAGTATTTCTGAGTCTATCTAACTCTTCGTAGAAAAGAAAACACAATCTCTAACGCAACTCCTTTTTTGTTGAGTTTTAAATCACGCAAAGAACTGTCAAAGCATGTGCCGCACTCACGCGACAAAGGCAGAACCTTAGACATACTAATAACATACAAACAAGACTGGGCCAGTAGAACAAAAACCAGTAACGTCTCGCTCTAAGTGAGAGAAATTCATGCTAGATTCTCTGATATTTTCGGGAAAAATGAGAATTTCATTTAAGAGGAACTATTTCTCCTCTCAGCACCTCAGCCAAAGCGAAATTTATCTTTTTCTTAAAAGGGTGCGGTAGTGTGGCCCGAAGTACATTATTACGAATAGTTTGATAGGATTTTGAGGGATTCAATAAGATTTTGTCGTTCGGGTAATCCTACGTTCTCTCGATTTTTGTTTTTAACTCGTTGTCTCCGTTGTACTACAATAGTGCATAGCCAAGCTCTTTTTCCCCATTCATGCAAAAGATGAATGTATATCAAATAACTTGTTTCATTCTAAAAAACACCAAAAATTTCCAATTTTGCTCTACTGCCTCCTATCTTTGCTCCTGAGTTCTAACCTGTCATTAAGTTAACTTTGGTTTCAGCTCATTACGTCGACGCGTTCTCAAGGCAGTGCCCAAATATATAGCGGAAAACGAAATATTTGTATGGAAACCCTACGAAGGAATTGCCCAATTGACTCCATTTTCAAACTTAATTTTTTTTAAATAGCCGTATGCAAAATTTTAAGTCTATATCTTCAAAAATAACAGAACTACAGACTTTTGATCAGCAACTGACGCATATATTCCATTGTGCGACGTAAAACGCTGAAATACAAAAATGGTCTAAATCGGCCAACCTGTTCATGGTGTTGCCATACAAAAATTGAGGTTTTTTACGTATATGTACTGTAAAAACGGTTAGACCTGTACGTTTTTATTGTACTGAAGAGTTCTTCAGAATATAAAATCCTATGAAATTGGTTATAATCACTTTTACTGTCCGACGAACCGTTTTCGAAACATACTACTGTGATCAAAAAATGAGGTGAATTTGTTTATAAAATGAAAAATCTTTATTTATGCTTCCAAATCAATTTCATCGCCTTCAAATTACTTCCCATCCGACATAATGCACTTATGCCAATGTTTTTTCCTATCCTCGAAACAGTCAAAGTCTTTCCATGATGGCCTTAACAGTTTCTTCGATTTGGCTTGTATCTCATCAATCGAGTCGAAACAATATCCCCGGAGCGATCTTTTGAGTTTGTTGAACAGCCATAAGTCACACGGTGCTAAATCAGGTGAATACGGTGGTTTTGGAACCATTTGGGTCGCGTTTTTGGCGAAATGTGCTCGAAGAACCAATGCAGTGTGGGACGGTGGGGCTTTTTTTCTTCAAAATTGACTGTTTTTGGAATCAATCGAGATTTGACGCGTGTAAGGCACAAAAATGGCTTGGGTTGATCCAAATAAAATACCCACAGCATTAGCAAAATCTCTAATTGTCAATCCACAATCATTGGAAGATTTTGATGGTCGTCCGGGGCGTTGTTCATCTTGAACTGGCTTCCGCCTTCTTTGAAGTCTTTGTACCAATTGTAAAAATTTTTTTGTGACATAAAAAAATTATCAAAGGCCTTCTACAACATACTCAACATTGCCGCGGCAGAATATTCATTACGCAGACAAAATTTAATGAAAATTCTTTGCTCAACAAAATCAGACAGTAAAAATCGAAAAACTCATTTTTGTATGTTTACAAAAACAAGTGTAGTTCTCCAGTAAGTGAATATATTGACCTGAAACTGTGCATAGATGTCATCCGACCTTACTACCAATCCACAAAAAATTATTTTATGATTGCATAGTACCCGCAAAGTTCAAAAGAAAAATTCAACTTATTTTTTGATCACAGTAGTATATGCGATAAACCACTTGACAATCGAACTTGCACATAAAAAGTTACATACGGGCGGGCATTAATCGTATCATAAGAATTTGTCTTACTTAGACCAATTGAATCAATCAATCAGAGTTCTTCACACGCGATTAACGAAACAAAACGAATTATGGCGGAATTATAAACCGAGCCGACCTTTACATCACTTACCATTACCTCCTGTGAAGGTGCAGATGGTCTGCCTTCTTTTTGCTTGCCCCATCCACCCAACGACACTGAGGGCAGAATATTTTTCAGTTTCCGTATGATGTTCTGAAAGAAAGAGTAAGCGAACCTATTCAACCATCAACTCGAGGAGGGCTCCGGGATAGTGAGAGAGCGAAATAAAGCCTTACCACGCCATTAAGTTATAAAATTGGTTTATTTTTTTCTTGATAGAATTTAAAATTAATATAATCTTAATACGTGTGGACAATAATATTTAGTACATCCTAGTAGAGTCTACGATGCAGGATAATTAAACTCAGCAATAGATATATGCTAGTGCTTAAAAAAAAACGAATTCAAAATACTCTAATAATACATGTGACAGTACAACACATCCCAATCACTAAAATTAAACTCTTTAACTCATTCTATATATTATGATATGATACCTTGGCATATATAAATAAGTTTTAGGATTATGTGATAATAATATGTGTCGAAGCTATAGCGCGGTCTTAACTATATAATTTAAGATTATTTAAATCCATGTACGGTAGCAATTGCGATTCCAAAGAATCTGATAATAATATATTTCAATACGAAAACAAACCGGACAGTATACTAAATGGTAAATTACATAGACTATATAAAATTTCAATTATAATAAATTACTTACACCATTTCTTATCCCTCGAAGGAGCTCCCTGGAGGCAAAAATGTTGGCTTTTCTGTTTTACGACGAGCTGTAATTTTATGAAAATAGAGGTTATTTCCCTAGGTGGTTAGGTGTTTCCGCTGTCGATTACCTTGCCGGATTTTTTTTTTTACTTTTAGTGACTTAATACTTTTCAGGATGTCTTAAACAAAGTTATACCATCATGACTTACAGTTGAACCTATTGATTAGAATCTGGAACTTAATCTGTTTACTGCTCTATGTCTACTCTGGAATAAGGATACTGCTAAATTGACTCAATAATGTCTATTATGTGTTACTACGTTAAAAAATCTGGAAATGTCAAACTAAATTTGCTTTATGTATAAAGACTAGTCGTAAAAAGAAATTGATTAGCTTATATACTAATTAAATTTTTCACACTTTTCAGATCTTTCCTTAAACTCGTTTCCTGACCTCTCAAAGCTATAGCGTGGCAATCACTATGGATTTAGAATCAAATTGCACACAAAATATCCAGTTGCTGGGTTTATTTTACCGCTAGTTACATCTTCCGTTATATAAATATTCTATATTTGGTGGTTCTTATTCAACGGAGCACAGCATTAACCACACATTTGGACAATTAAAACATGGGAGTCTACTAAAAATATTTTTGGTTTACCCGCGTGCGTGACTTTTCTTGTTATCTCTGCACCAAAAATCACAATGTCAAAGTCCACTCGGTTTCCGGCCTGTCGGATTCCTCTTCTTCTCCTGTCAAAAATTTTTCCGTACTCTGTCCAGCCATGGTTCAATCCCGCAGTCTGGTCTGAGTGGCAGCACAGTCGTCGTGTAGCACACACAGTGCATACTGTTGCTAGCTTCAATGTAGCATACTGCTGCATGCAGTATGCTACGACCATAACAGGACAGGGTTTTCTAGTTCACCCGTAGTCCAGACGAGACTGTAAAATGGTCGACTGAGCTAGCCGGTCTTAAAACATGCCTCATCGCTGCGGGCGAACAATGTGTGACTCGACCCACGACCCATACAAAGCATTTTTCCAACAGGAAGGCCGAGCTGATGAGGAGGAACGTCCTAGGCTTGTTCAGATTTGTTCTAGGTGTGATGAATCGGAAGCACATCCTTGAAGTCACGTCAGTCCTTAACCAAAGTTCCACATCAGTCTCCGTATCGAAAGCCAGATGTGAACAAACAAGCTAGCAACCCAAAAAATTCAGTCGGCCAGTACCCCTCTGCATCATCGAGATAAGCTGAAGAAGCCCCTAATATCTCCCTCTGGTCGCAGACTAACACTCGTTCAAGGGTGTGTTTCCAAGGTATCGTAAAAGTATTGATATAACAGACATTAAAATTTTCACAGACATTATGCAAGTGGGATTCCTACGGCGACATAGCCTCCGTAGGGTACCATGTAGGAGGGGCTCTGACACATTGTCAGGCTAGGGAGTGGGACAAAAGTGAAGTGACTAACAAGAGGTATACCGGGCGCTAGGCTGGTAATGTTCTAAGCGACATCCATTTAAGAGTATTTAACATTGCACTAATGGGCGTTCTTTTATATATATATATGCCCTGTTTTGTAATTTTTGTAACCTTGTCATCTGTTCCTTCGTACACATAAAGAGAATTGATTGGCAATACTCGAAATGTGGCATAATTATGCTATTGTGAATATTAATTTCACTTTCCATAGATAATTTCTTTCTTATTCTTTTCATAAATCCAACCTTTTTAGCTATTTTTGCACATACATAGTCCACATGAGCTTTGAAGTTAAGTTTTTCATCAATAATAACACCTAAGTATTTCATCTCATTCACTTGTTCAATCAACACATTATCCATAAACACATTAACTCTTTCATCCGCATTTAGAACAATACATTTAGTTTTTGTTACATTCAGTTTATTCATTCTTAACCACACATTCAGTCTTCCTAACTCTTCATTCAACTTTACAACACATTCATTTAAGCTCTTTCCCGATATAAAAATTAATGTATCGTCTGCAAGAAGTCTTATATCTGAGTTCTTTAGCACGCACACAATATCATTTATATATACTATAAAAAGAAGTGTTGCTAACACTGATCCTTGCGGTACTCCTAGCCGATTTATATTATTATTTGATATTTCACGATCCGCCATACAAAAAACTCTGAAACCACTTCAACTCTTTTCCGTGAATCCAAATTGTTTCGAGTTTATTCTTTAAAATATGTCTATTGATGGTTTCCAAGGCTCTTTTTAAGTCAAAAAACACAGCAACAACCATGTCTCCCTTATCAATTGCTTCTTTCCATTTCACGATCAACCCAGTTTAAAGTAGATTCGCATGAATGGCCAGATCTAAATCCCGACTGATATTCTGATAAAATCTTATTTGATTCTAGGTATAGTGCAAACTGCATTTGTGTGGATTTCTCTAAAACTTTTTCCTCAGTAGGTAGCATATTCACAGGCCTAAATTCCTCACAATTTTTTGTTTTCCCCACCTTTGGTATTGGTACGATTACAGATTCCTTCCACGCTTCTGAAAAAACGCCATTTTTAAATGATGTATTTATAATATCCACTAGCGCATTTATAGTAGTTTCTCCTCCATCTTTAATCATTTTAGCACTAATACGATTAAAATCTCGTTTCTGATTTATTTTTCGTAGTATGTTGTACACATCTTGATAACACACTAAGTCAAACACAAATTCGCTTTCAATGCTACAATTCGCATTTTTGTATTGCATTGGCGCTATAGAATCATGTATATCCTCAATACTGTTGATAAAAGAGTCATTGAACTCCTCCGCTATTTTCCTTTTATTTTGAAATATCTCCTTCCTGAATCTAACTTCCTTTATTTCTGTTCTACCTTGCTTTAATACTAGTGATTTTATTACTTTACACATTGATTTTGAGTCGTGCGTGTTCACGATTTTCTGTTTGTTGCTTTAGCTTTTTTCAGTTTAAGATTGTATATATTATGGATTTCCTTATACCGCTCTCAATGGCTCTCTTCTTGCAACAGAGTTGCTTTCCTATATGTTTTTATTTTGTAATGCTTCATTTTACGAAGCTCATCATTAAACCAATCATTTTTTCTTTCACATACCTGTCTTTTTACCACAAAAGTTTCCGTTACTCTTTTTATTTTCTTGGAAAAAATTTCAACTTTGTTGTTTAAGCATTCAACTTTACATATACTTTTGATCCGACTCGAGTTTAATTCCAGCATATAACTTTCTTTGTTATATTTCAAGTAATCAATTTGCTTAATATCGGTTCTTTCAGCGTAATAATTTCTATTTGGTAGCACTATCTCAATAGTTTCATGGTCACTAATTTTCCATTCATTTTTTACATTGGCCTTAATAACGTTGCAGTTTGAAACAACATAATCAATTAATGTTCGCGTATTCTGAGTAATTCTATTTGGTTGATCTATCCACTGCTTGCATGCATAGTCTTCAAAAGTCTGTTTCAGCTCTTCACTATATGTTTCCTTTTCAAGCCAATTTATATTGAAATCACCAACCAACACAAAATGCTCTGCATTTCATCCAACTCTTCCAGTAATCTAGCGAAGTTATCACAAAATAATCTCTTACTGGCCTGTGGTAATTTATATAGCACAACGACGTTAATGCAGTCGTTTATCGCCAACCTTACTTCCAACCACCACATATCTTTATTTACTTCCAATTTTTTCAAAACTTCATAATTCCACCCCTTTTTGAAATAAATACCTCCGGTGCGTTTTGAACGTCATAACCACATATTTCGATTTCACTATCATCTATATAATTTATTAAATGTGTTTCCGTCAACATAATCATTTCAAACTCTTCTTTTCCGACTAACACTTCTAATTGCTCAGAATTATAAGGCCCTGTATGTTCATATATATTTGTATTTGCTAATAAGCAATTTTATCTTTTTCCACCTTAAGTTTTCGCTTGTACACTGGACATTCTGTAGGAAGAAATTATCATACAAAGAGATTACTAAAGAAAAATACTGGAAATGAATAACTGAACAGATATATCGAAAAAATCGTTAAGAAAATCGAGCTAAGAAATTTATCTGAAGTGAAAAGAATCTACAAACAATATCCAAATTCTAAAAGATTTATTACAAAAGAACAAAAACGGTTTCTATATCTCCCTCTCCAAGAGTCAACCCTCAAGACAAAAGGCTTTCCAGGTCCACCCTCCCGAAAGATCACACAACCGTAAGTCCAGAGTTCCATACCGCACGCAGTTTCATTCCACGAGACCTGGTTTGATAAAAAGGTAAGCATTGAGCAAGTGATGTGGATGTGTGCATGACAAAGTCAGTTGAAGAAATCAAATGCCGAGAAAGTTGAATGACACTCCCCAGTCAGACAGTTAGCAACGTGCCAGCTTCCGATCTCCGAGGATATCACGCAGAATGCAATGTCTACCCGACCACACAACTGGGCAAAGCCATGAACGAGGTCAACTAATTGGTTTCAAGCCAAGAAGTCGTATCACAAATCCAGCCACATGACCAAAATAAACAGGTCTCCACGAGAAACGGAATGTTAAGACTAGAAAAATTTCGTGAGACCACTTGCCATTTCCATGGCTGAAGGCCAGCGGGAAAGATCTCAACAAATAAAAAAATTCAAAAGCATTCCAAAAACAACGTCAAAAACTTTACTTTACTCAGAACAAACTTTCAAAAACTTGTAACTTGCAAAAACATTACTTTACTCGAAACTTGCAAAACATTACTTTACTTTATTTGAAAACTTTACTCGAAACTTGGAAAACATTACTCAAATCAGTCAGACCCAGGTCCGCATGTAACTTCCACTGGATGTGAGACTATTGAGTCAGACAATTTAGCTGACAGCCAAATTTCCATATCTACAAAGCATCTCAGTCCCCAGTATCAGTCATAATTAGACACCAAAGTCTACTGAGGTTACCCCACGTTGGGCGCTATTTTGTTATGGATCTATGTTTTGAGTGATTGGCTTGGACGTAAAGTCCAGACTGCTAGCATGAGCTGACAGATCACTCGGTAGACAGCGTTGAAGTGCAGGGCGGCACGCTAGCCCTCCTCGGCTATTGGCGGAGAGTGTGGCAGGGGTTCCACGAAGACCGGCCGCTGTCACCTGCCATATACAAAAAATTTTCGTGCCAAAACAAAAGCCGCAACACATCCGGTATAGAAGGGACTTACATCACTTACCATTACCTCCTGTGAAGGCGCAGATGTTCTGCCTTCTTTCTGCTTGCCCCATCCACCCAACGACACTGAGGGCAGAATATTTTTCAGTTTCCGTATGATGTTCTGAAAGAGAGAGTAAGCGAACCTATTCAACCATCAACTCGAGGAGGGCTCCGGGAGAGAGAGAGAGCGATATAAAGCCTTACCACGCCATTACGTTATAAAATTGGTTTATTTTTTTCTTGATAGAATTTAAAATTAATATAATCTTAATACGTGTGGACAATATAATACATCCTAGTAGAGTCTACGATGCAGGATAATTTAACTCAGCAATAGATATATGCTAGTGATTAAAAAACACGAATTATGTAATAGAGATTCCGGAGTCTTAAATAAACAGCCATAGCAAAAAATTTAACATTTTACCAATGCCAGTTTGTTTGTTTACAATTGAATTGTCATTTGTGGCTAAATTATGCCAGTCATACAAAGGCAACACCAAGAAAAATTATCTGAAACTAAGGGGGCGCCAAAAATTTGTTTATTTTACAATCTTCTCAAGTTGTTTGAGCGCGAGAGTTAGGAACGGAAGTAGTGCTCGATTGGAGTGATGTTTGCACTGTCGTACAAAAAGTGTTGGGAAAGTAGTGTTCGTCAGGTTGCCTGTACAGGCCCGTAGGATCTTTCTTTCAAGTGTGCTAATTTGCTTCATAAATAGTGGCGAAATGGTGTGCCAGATGGGGAAGCAATAGCAGATAATGGGACGTATAAGCTGTTTATATATAAGCAGATTTGTTACTTTCGGGAGACCATTTCTTCTTCTGATAATAGGATTCAGTAGGGAGTAAGCATAGTTGGCTTTCCTCATGATCAGTTTGGCATGATTGTTGAATTTCAACAGCTTATTGAAAGCGACCAAAAAGGTATTTAGTGTTCTTTGAAGGCTGAAGCTTGTCTTTATTCACTTCGTTCACTTAGTGTTCTTTGAAGGCTGAAGCTTTTCGTTATTGACTTCGATTTCGACGTTGTTGGCTCGTGTGGCGAGATTGGGTTTTCCCCTTGTGGAGGGGTTACGGATGCAAATCATTTCAGATTTGTTCAGGTTTATTTTGATGCGCCACTTTCTGTAGAACTCGTCAAGTTTGAGGACATGCCGCTCCACTTTGGTAGCAGCGAAGTTGGCTAACATGGAGTGGGCGTAGGTAAGGGAGCCATCTGCACAGAGCAGTGTGGTGGAATTTGAGTCGTTGACAGGCTGATCATAGGTGAAAAGATTGAAGATAGTTGGTCCGAGGACCGAGCCTTGGGGGACACCAGCACTGACTGATGTTGCTTGAGATTTGGCATTCCCAATTTCTATGTAGAAATTCCGGGATGAGGGAAAGCTATGTATAACCCGGGTGAGATAAGGTGGGAACTCGAGGTTTATAATTTTGAAAATTAGCCCGTTTGTCTAAACAGATTCAAATGCTTTCTCTACATCAAGGAAGCAGTCTACTGTCTGCTCCCTTTTGTTGAGGGCGTTTGTAGTATCAGAGAGGAATTTTGAGCATAGCGTGAAAAGTGGAGTGCTGGGGCTTGAAGCCGAAATGGGTGTCCTGCCTGATATTTAGGTCAAGGCAGATATTTTCAATGTGTTGGCGGACTATTTTTTCGAAAAGTTTGCCCAGGTTGGACTGAAGAAAGATTGGGTGGAACTCATTAAGGTTTTTGGAGTTTCCTTTTTTGAGAATTGGAACTAAGCGCGCGGTTTTCCAGACGTCAGGAAAGTATGAATTGTTGACGCAATTATTGAAGATAATTGTCAGAAATTCTATGGCGACAGGTGGGAGGTTTTTGATAACTTTGTTGGAAATGTTATCTGGGCCGGCGGACATTTTGCCTCTGATAACCTGATTAGGGCAAAAAAGTGAGCAGGATTTGAAAAGATGCTTAAATTATCCGGATTTAAGGACGTGTTTGTGGAATTAAAGATTGTGGCGTAGGATCCCTCTGCCGAGGGAGTAAAATCATCAACGGTCGAGTCTACAGTGGTCCTAAAATTTGCATCGCTTAAGGATGAGTTGTCTTTGAAAGTGGATTGGAAATATTCCGCGAAAGCGTTGCATTTTTCTTGGGGAAGCTGTAAGCGTTCGAGCCGCTTATAATGGTTTCGGGGAGCTTTGCCTTTCTGTTGCGAACCCTATTTATGTCCTGAAAACAGTGTGGACCGGTTGAAATGGAGGCCAGTTTGTGCCAAAACTCTTCATCGAGAAACATTTTCGTTTGTTCCTCAATAATTGTTGACAAGCAATTAATTGCGACAACACGGTTCTGTATGTTGGGTTGTGGCTATTAAAGGTTCGGTGAAAAATACGGTTAGTATTTTTCGAAGTTTCTGTCTAAATTCATATAAACTTTGCATTTGAGGCGGGAGATTTTTATATTTGTAGTGATTGCTTGGCACTACACTGGAAAAGAAGACGACGTTTCCTTCAATGGCGTTGTTGAGGAAGTCAATGTGGAAATCAATTTCCAAGTTCGTGAGGTTCGGTTGCGAGTCAGGGAGATTTCCTGTAAGGAATTGCGAGAACCTTCTTGAAATTGTATTCAGTCTACGTCTTTGAATGAAGTTGAGGCTTGAGTGTCAGAAGTCAAGATATTTAAGGGCGCGCTGGAAGTGATTGAAAGCTCAACTGCCAAGTGATCAGATTCAGCCATATGCGCTGTGCAGACGTAATTTGAGAATTGGGGTAGGAAATTAATTAGATTAGAGCTTGCGATATAGAAGTCAAAATTTGACGCAGATCGCGTGAAGGTCGGAGTATCTTGCAGCAACGACAAAATCATGGGTGGTGTTAAAGAGTAGCCAGTCATGTACTGCCTTGCATGACTGACTTACGACAGTCATTCCACAACGGTTGCCTGGCGTTGAACTCGCCACCAAGCACTGTGTATGTGAAATTGTCCGAGATCCGAGCAATGCTGTTCAAGTTATTCTGGATATCAGCTCCCGTGGCGTGACATTTATTGTATAGGGCGATTAAGACAAGAGACTCGTTCTCGCGAAGTTTTAACTTGACAGCAGTGCATTCCATTTTGGAAAGGTTATTTATTTTCACATCTTCGAATTTAAGGTTTTCCTTTATGAGAAGGGCAGTGCCTAGTGTGATCTCAGATTTGTCCTGGCGGAGGAAGTTATAGTATTCAAAAGTGAGGAGAGTTTCAGAGAGGAACATAAACGTGGGTTTATGCTCGCTCTTTTGCTGTGCTTTACCAGCAGTTAAGTGAAATAATTTTTAGCTTACCTGATTGCCTAGACAAAATCCGAATGCAAATTGAATGTAAGCTGTTTGTTTTTCCGAGATGGAGGAGAGCTTCCTGTATTTAGGAAGGAAATTATTGATCGCAGCCAAAGAGCGACTTCGCTTCTTAGTGTAGAAATCGTCAACTTCTGACACTCTAGGTTTTCTAGGTGCTGCTTTGGGGGCAGGTCTAGGTACTGCTTGTGGTTTGGGGGCTGTGTGTTTCACGGAACTATTATTGACAGTTTTATTTGAAATTACCTAGCTACACGTAGTTCTTTGTGGCTTCCTTCACGAAGTTTTCACACTGGCGACGTTCCACGTTCTTCCTTGCTCGTAGCTGCACGACCTCTTTGTATTTAGTGCAACCCCTATAGCTGGCGGGGTGTCTTTCTGTTTTACAATTTATACAGAATGGCGCGCCTTCCTTCTCATTTTGCCTCCCACACTGTCGAGGTAAGTGGTCATTTTTATATTTGACACACCTGTAGTCAACTGCACAGTTTCTGGCAACCGGACCGAAAGCCTGACAACGCATGCACTGCCAGATTCCCGATTCGCGATATTTCTCCCAGTAAACAATCTGGTTCAGTAAGCGATTTGTAGTCATTATATTCTTAACGTCGTAATTTCCGCCGAAATTTGTAACGAAGGAATCTGACTCCTTGGTCCTGGGAGTTATAAAATGAACAACGGAGTTAATCGTGAATCCACGTAGTTTTTCGTCGAGTGCTTTCTTCACATCCTCGGCGTGGTATGTGGGCTGTACTCCTCTCAGAAGAAGTGTTATGGTCCTGTCAGACTTCGACGTGAACGTGTAACTCTGCACGCCGATGTCCTTGATGATCTTGAAGAGAGTTTGTGGTTGTCCAGTGTGATTGGCTTTGTAATGCACTTCGTGCTCTTTGCCGTCTTAATGAAAAACTTTGGCCTTACCTCCAGTTCATCAAGCTCGTTGTTAAAAACCCTTACGTTTAGATTTTGACAGACAATCGGTGGGGGTCTGACTGCCTTTTCAACTTGGGCGGTAGTAGTTTTGGGCTGAGCCTCAAAGTCCTTCCAGTTTCCCAAAATGTGATAAAATCCACCGATGGTTTCCTCCCCGGTTGATTGTTGCTTCGACGCCCATTGCTTCGTCTTCGCTGGTATTCCGGCTGATTTAGGAGAAGTCACAGGGCTCCTCCACGCTCTCCGCTTCTTATTTTCCACGATAGTGAAGTTATTTTCATCGATTTCGTCCTCGGAAGATGATGCAAGTCTCACCTAAGTCAGTAGACATCTCTTCAACGTCGCTGGCTACTTTTGCTGTGTCCTCAGGTGGCGAAGCAACTTCGTCGCTGAAGAGGTTCATGGCTGCTTCCTGGGGGTCCCGGGTTCCAATTCATATTTATTTTTTATACAGCCGTCTTAGGCTACTCTCGTCTGCGGCCCTGAGTGTCGTCTGTACACAGGAAGGTGTCCTTTATCACCGCACTTGTTGATATTTGTTTCGTTTTTACGTGTCTATGTCACACTCACAACACTTTTCACATGCATGTTCTGTATCACTTTTCACTAATTTTTGAGTTTGTGTCTGTATCGCAACACTTTTAATTGTGTGTGCAGGTATCACTGCACCCCACTTCTAGAGTATGTGTCTGTATTAGTACATGATTCATACGGAATACCGTCGGTAAAACTGTGCCTGTGAAAATGAATACCAGAATCCTCAGTATGTTGCTGTCACTTTGTATCTCACTGACTGAATGAGACCAATTGAAGCTTTTCTTACTTGTTATTTTATATATATAGATTTATACCTTAACTTACACCATAAAGTAATAAAGGCTAAAGAGATGACAAGATTAAGTTGATTTGCGAACCAATATTTAAAAGCTCAATCTGAAAGTTTGGATGCAATTGTAAAAGCTTTTCTTGCAGAGCTTGCATCTTTTGTATTGAATTTACAGACCACTGTACCAGCAGGCATCACATTAAGTCAAGGCAGGATGTACTGAATGGAGTAAATGCAACACTACCAAATTTTACCATAATCTTGTCATCTCTTGCCTTTATCGTCGAAGGTCCTATGTACAATTTTTTGAACTTCGGCTTAGTTTTGGAGATTTTTTTTTTTTTTCTCTTTAAAATTCAGTTCCTACGCTTGATTGTCCCTTAATAACTTTTTAGCCCTAACCTTTTTTTCGGTTTTTCTTTTATAAGCTGGCAACTAATAATGAGCTTTTATGGTGGTAAGTACCTCTTTTTAACTCGGGTACCATATAGATGATATTCCCGTCTATTAAAATTGTAAAGTCTGAGTTAAGGGTATTTATACGAAAACAAACGAAATGACTTGTTGTTTAAATACTCGATAAAATATCTTCATTAACTATTCCTTTTGGTACATTTTATTTTTAATAATATGATACATATATCAATAGATAATACGATATTGTTTTTAATAATATGATACATATATCAATAGATAATACGACGACTAAATATTTAAAAAGTGAACTAAAATTACTCATTTTTGATATTTAATTGCTTTACTAATCTTTGTGGATCTCTCATACTTTTGGCTGCATTTCTGGTCCTAACAGTGAATTTGGCCAGTACTAAGATGCTGATCAGATAATGAATTTTAGGAAATTTTTGTGATGTAGAAAGGCGTCGTTGGAAAGCACTCTATATGCGCGTTAAATTACGTTAGTGTGAATGCTATAATTCAAATGATCTATTAGGGTAAAGTTCGATTAAAATTTTGGACGTGGGGCTAGGTCGCCTGCGGCGAGTTAAAAAAAAAAAATACGTACGTAAAGTTAGCACCGCAACTTCGTCTGATATAGTTTGGAGCTACCTCATAATTTGTCGTGAAAACCATAAATTTGTCGTGTCCTTTTTTCTAAAGGAAACTGGATATGGTGCTAAGTTGACGTCAAGTTAGCACCGCAACTCACTGGAACTCGGCCAAAACTTATCGGATTGGAAAATTATATATCTTGGAATTTGTCGTGAAAACTATAAATTCGTCGTATCCTTTTTTCTAAAGGAAACTGGATGTAGTGCTAAGTTGACGTCAAGTTAGCACGCAACTCACTGGAACTCGGCCAAAACTTATCGGATTGGAAAATTATATATCTTGGAATTTGTCGTTAATTTCTCGTGAAAACCATAAATTTGCTTAGCAGTTGACGTCAACTTAGCACCACATCCAGTTTCCTTTAGAAAAAACGACACGAAAAATTAACGATAAATTCCAAGATGTGAAATTTTCCAATCCGATAAGGTTTGGCCGAGTTTCAGTGAGTTGCAGTGCTAACTTGACGTCAACTTAGTATCACATCAAGTTTCCTTTAGAAAAAAGGATACGACAAATTTATGGTTTTCACGACAAATTCCAAGATGTGAAATTTTTCAATCCGATAAGTTTTGGCCGAGTTCTAGTGATTTGCGGTGCTAACTTGACATCAACTTAGCACCACATCCAGTTTCCTTTAGAAAAAAGGACACGACAAATTTGTGGTTTTCACGACGAATTCCAAGATGTATAATTTTCCAATCCGATAAGTTTTGGCCGAGTTCCAGTGAGTTGCGGTGCTAACTTGACGTCAACTTAGTACCACATCCAGTTTCCTTTAGAAAAAAAGGATACGAAAAATTTATGTTTTCACGACAAATTAACGACAAATTCCAAGATGTGAAATTTTCCAATCCGATAAGTTTTGGCCGAGTTCCAGTGAGTTGCGGTGCTAACTTGACGTCAACTTAGCACCACATCCAGTTTCCTTTAGAAAAAAGGATACGACAAATTCCAAGATGTGAAATTTTCCAATCCGATAAGTTTTGGCCGAGTTCCAGTGAGTTACGGTGCTAACTTGACCTCAACTTAGCACCACATCCAGTTTCCTTTAGAAAAAAGGACACGACAAATTTATGGTTTTCACGACAAATTATGATATAGGTTCGAACTATATCACAGACGAAGTTGCGGTGCTAACTTTACGTACGTAAAAAATATGCTATCAGATTGAACGGGCTAACATTTGAGATGTCAAATTTGCTTTCAACTTTTGTTATAAATTAGTTCACATCTATCCACTTCATCAATAAACTTTTCATCAAATTGGTTTTTTGCCTTCGGAACTAAAAAAAAAATCCGTCAACAGTACAACAAGTGTTGTTCTAAGCTCAGACGACGAAAAGTAGAAATTATCCCGATTTTTGCGTTGCGTGCCGGTGGTAATCTAACTCTCCCTATACAAAAAGCATACATTCGATATTACATCCGCTGTTTCTAATAAGATGAATGGGTCGTGTGAGAGAGCCGCAGGTATGAATGAACCTTATAATGAGTTCATTAAACTCAACGAGATACCGTACACTCGCCTATGAGTTTATCCTAATTCCTGTTTTCACAGATTCAACCAAAACTTTTCTATTTCGCGGGTGCAAAACACAAATGCAAGTATAAAATGTATTTTATATGATCCTCTTAAGTTAACATAATTCAAAAACCCTGATATGAGTCACCAAAGTCACTTCAAAAACTTAACTTTGATCTGTATTCTAACCCATTTATGCCTAAAAACGACCCAACTCCCATATAGCCCAAAGGGTCGAAAATCTTTGGCAATACAGTGGTACCTCGAAATACGAGTGCCCTAACATCGAGGTATTTGAGATACGAGCCGTCGAGCGAGCGAAATTTTGCTTTGAAATACGAGCAAAATTTGAGATACGAAGAACGGCCGCCTGCAAACGACCCATCAGTTTAAGGGGCGTCGTGCGTCTTGCATTATCCCACCCATCTCCCCAGTGTGCTTGTTTACCCCACTGTCCAAGCATCTTTGATCAGTTGCTCTAGAGTTTTTTGTGCTTTTTGTGCTATTGAATTAGGTGTGCGAGTATCTGACTTGGCGAGGCAGTACGGGCGTAGTACTTTAACGATATGTACTGTGCTTAAACAGAAGGAGTCGATAAAGGGTATAACGCCAGCTAAGGGCGTTACAATAATTTCTAAGCTCCGGAGCTCTCTTAATGAAAAGATGGAGAAACTGCTGATGGTCTGGGTGACGGAGAAGAAGCTTAAAGACGATATAATATCCGAGAAGGCATGAGCGATTTACGTACAAAAACTTCCTGGGTAAAAACTTACCGTGTGATGGGGAAGAATGTAAAAAGTATGAAAAAGTACGTGAACGCTTTTCATGTAACTTCGTGAAAAACAAGAAGAATAAGTGTGGAATAAAATTTGGAATTAAGTATTGTTTTTTTTTTTTTTAACTTGTTGCATTGAACAGTCAAAACATCTTCATTCGATATTTTGATTGCGTTTAAAAAACCTTAGAAAATTAGAAAATAACTTTTTCTAATGATACCTGTCAATTTTCCTTCCAATAGGCGCAGTAACTAGAAACTTCGGGTAAATTCATGAGAGAGGGGAAGCTGTGACTTATGCTAAACTTGTGTAATTTTGTGTGCACGAGAAAGTAAGCGAACGGAAAATGCTTAAGTGCGGGAAAATGCATTGCAATGCATTGTCCCAAAAATGCTCGCGTACCTAACACACCTATTTAAAACACTTCAAAGCACATAAAGTTCCAGAAATTGCATCTAATTTTCTGTGCACAACTTTATTTTCGATTTAGTCTTGGAAGCGAATGGTTATTTGCTCTTGCACGATCATGCCAAAACAAAATTTTTTGCAAGTTAGATAACAATCTTTTAGGGAATTTCTTTTTGTTTTTTCTAACAGAAAATGGGTATAAATAATTTTTTATTGATAAAATAAAATATGATACAAAATAATGGTATGATAAAATTTTGCGTGGAAAATTAAGATTCTTAAGTAAAAAGGTTCTGGGAACATGAGCTTCTTAAACTATCAGAGATTTGGGCATAAATGGGTTATAAATTAGTTACCTTGAAGGTCATTCACGGTCACCATATAGGATGTCCACCTTACTCCTTAACAATTTTAACCTGGATGACATTCATCTATCTACCACCATTGCAAAAAAAATTCCACTGAACTCCAGTAGTAGGTAAGCACCCGGTATACTCAATTTTAAAGTTCTTATAGTTAGTGCGATATTCTGAGATCCAAGACAATGAGAAATGTTATATCTTACAATCAACTGTAGAAAAAAAAATAGGAAAAAATGTTTAATTAGCTTTGTTGAAAGTTTTTTACGGAGCTGTATTTTTCTGTTCTTCTTATTCGTTCAATGACCAGACCTATTTTATTCAATATATTGCAATTTTTATTTTCTAGATTGTCAACATGAAACAAACTGGAAACATAGACCCTTGTCTTCCAATTGCATCGTCATCGGATGAAGAGGTAATTTTTTTAAAAATATTTGAAACTTTAAAACCAATTAATGATATAAAAAATAGGAATCAGATTCTTGCTCTCAACAGTCAAGTTCTGATACGACGAAAGAAATTAATGCACCTCAATTTAGTGTATTAAGGTTTGTATATTTAACATAGAAAAATATTTTTAATTTATTTTATATAATTTTTTATTTTATTTTTTCAATTGTATTTTCTATTTGCTTCATTTTTTTTTAAATGAAATTTTCGTATATGTATTTAGGCTACTAGCGCCTTGTCCCATTACAATATGTTACAGTGAAAATATTCTTTTGACGATACATAGTGTAGTTTGTAGGTCTAGTGGAACTAGAAGTAGTGGTAGAGAAAAAATTTCTCATACACCCCCAAAATGTCATTTTAGACCAAAAAAATCGTTATTGGGTAGGGTAAGAAGGGGAAATGCTGGATGTTTAATTATTTCAAGAATAATAACAAAGTTAAGCTATTTATGAAAAAACGTAGAGACTTAAAACTTTTATAATCGATATATTTAAAGTAGCAGGAGCCATTTAAAAAAAACATAGATTTGACCGCCATTGTCCATGTATGAGGGTAATCCCGGTCAGGCGCGATGGTAATGGCGATCACATCTAATAAGATAAATAAAATAATCAGATGTTGCTGAAGACTAGGATTTTTGGGGTAAATTCCTGTCGCTAGAAATTCGTCAGTTGGGTGGTTGGGGCATGCAAGGAAGGCATAACATCTGCGCCTTCGATTTGGATGTAGGCAAGTGACGTAAAGGTCCCTTCAGGACTGAATGTGTGCCGGCGTTTTGGTTTTAGGCACGATTTTTGTTTTTTTGATTATGACAAATGGCAGCGGCAGGTTTTTCGTGGAACCTCCCCACACTCTCCGCCAATAGCCGAGGCGAGCTAACGTGCCGCCCTGATGTCAACGCTGTTCGTCGAGTGATCTGTCAGCTCATGCGGGCAGTCTGGACCTCATGTCCGATGTCAATCACTCATCATAGTTATATAACAGGTGGAATGGACAACATCACGATGTAGTTTTCCTTGCAACAGGTAATGGCGATCACTTGACCGGTATTGCCCCAGGAGCCCATTTTCAATTCAACATCAAATTTTATAAATATACAAAAATAAATACAAAAAAATGTTTACAATAACATTAAGTAGAGCCTTGTACAATTACATAAATGAATATAAAACTAAAATTACTTTCAAATCTTTACTTCATACCTTCTAAACATTTCGCCCAAAATTACATGAAAACGATGGCAAATAAACAAAGTTCGTTTCTCTTGCACGCTGACAGTGAATTGCGTGAATGCCTCCGAGTGGTCATTCACGTTTTTTTCTCTGTTCATATCATTAATAGAGAATTCGATTTCGCGTCTAATGAGCATTAGTAAACTAAAATCGGTTGAAACTTGACTGAGCTATCGAATTTTTGCTTATTAAGCAGCTACATTTCCGTATAATATTAAACTACAGCGAAATGGGTTTTACCCGTAAAAACTGTGAAATCGTGAAAAATGCAACAAATAACAACAACTGCAACAAATTCAAAAGCCGTTGTCAGCAACACCAATTTAGAATTAATTTTCATGACGCATTCCTGCCTACGCGTATGATACAGTTTTAATGACAATTTTGTTTGGAATGCAAGGCTGTAATACATACTAAATATTCTTGTTACCTGTGTGAGTGGGATTGATATTCCAACAGGCTTTTGTAAGGAAATTATTTCCTTATGCCGTTTTAGAAACCACTTAAACCAAACTTTTCCAGGCGATTGTTTGACTAACAAGAATGGATTTGGTGTTATTTTTTCTAGCTAATTGAAAAGCCAACTATCGTGACATGTGCAGCCGAAATACATTCGCTCCATCCATTTCTAAAAGATATTAAATTAGTTAGTTTGAAAATAGGTTGGGATATACAACGATATCATCTTTTTATTGAAGACTGATCTTCGGACCAAAGGAATACAATAAATTTCTTCTACATTTTTTCACTTCTAACCATTCTACGCAAAGTTGTTGCAGGAACTACAAAACTTTTGAATGTCAGAAGAACACCCATATCTTCTCTTCGTACTGCTTCAATCGCTTTCTTCATATTATCTCTCCACTTCTTTTGGCTAAGGTAACTTTTCTTCACGGGTCAGATAATTATCATTGAAACAACTTTTCATTATTTAAAACCTTTTTAATCCGCAAAACTTCCTTATTTCCAGCTTTATTATCATTTAAGAGTTTAACTCTTAAACTACTCTCTTTATATTTCCACGACGTTAATTCCTCTTTTCATATTTTATTCCATTTTTTACTTTTGAAACTCGAAACCCGCTCACCGTGTTCCGATCAAACTACCAAATCAAACTCCACTCATTTCTTGGTTCTCGAGCGCACTTAACTTTCGTCACTTTCGTGACCCAATTCTGCGATCAGAACGAATCAGCTGAATTGCGCATACTTTCATTTCTTATTGTTGCAAGAGGTCAATGCTTTTTGCGAAGACACTGGATTAATTGTCAAATGCATATTAATCCAGGTCGGGAATTTCGCAATTACCTCTGATCAATAATTTGTGCTTTTTGCACGAATATATATATATATATTATAGTACATTACATTCCTCCACCATCGAAAAGAAGGTATATGATGTATTCTATATTTTCGCGCATAGAAAGTAATGCTTTAAGCCGCCAGTAAGTTTGTCCGGAACCAAGAATTTTTTGTATAAAAAAAAAAAATAACGATGGAATAGACTTACGCAAAAGATGAGCGGTGTTCGCATTCCTTACAATTTCTCTTTCTGCATAAATTTTTTTTTTTTTTTTTGCAATTAAAAATATAATTAGGGATATTAGGTTTCATTTATGCTATTTCTATAGGTACACGTAACTATTTTTTTTTTTTACTTCTGAGTAAATTATTCTATTTGGCCATGTGTATAATATAATATCTAGATACATATGTAATTTTGTAATAACACATTGCATGTTTTTTTTTGTCTTATTTAATTAATTTAGTTTGATTTAAGTTTTTTTTTTTGTTATTTTTCACCAATTGACATAGTCATATAACTTACTATATATATAATATATATATATATATACTTCTAAGGTAACTAATTTTACACAGAAATTTTTTTTTTATGGCTAGGGGTATTTATATTACATTTGTATGCTCAAGTAAAGAAAGAATGATACTCATACATATATGTATATATATATATTTTTTTACGTATTTTATTTGGACTTATTTTTTACAAGTGTATTTACATGGTATCGTTTTACTCTAATTTTTAGGCAACTTTTTTTTTTTTACTAGAGGATTTCAAACTCGCTAGGCTTAGACCTTACGGTCATGCTAGTTTCTCGTGTTAAGCTTGGTGCTTTTTTAGGTTTTGCCTGTGCGAAAGGATTTTTGTTTTTGAGTTCGATTGAAACTTCCTTGTCCGGGACCGCCTTTTCTTTGGAGGCTGAGAGTATAATAGGAGATAGGGTTTTGGGGTGTCTCTTTCGTAATTTGAATATTAATGCGAGCATTAAGATGATTACTATGGGAGCGGAGCCCGCCAATCCGAAGGCAATGGTTTGTTTTTTATTTCTGTTTCTGGTTTCTCTGTCATCTTGTGCTTTCTGAATTTTTTGCAGAAGGTTATTAAATTCTGCACTTTTTTCTTTTAGAAAGTCATTGTGTTGCTTATAATTTTGTACATGGATTTTCGAGGTTTTATTTTCGGATCTTAAACTCGAGTATTTCTGTAAATGGCTGAAGATCTAATTTCGGTACAAGGTTAATTTCTGCTACCTCAGCTGTCTTAGTGAGTTTGTTTGTAGTCGTCAGTAGGAGATTATCAATCTGCGCTTGGCAATTTGGTTTCAGGGAAATCATACCGCATTGAGTTAGTCGGATAGCTATCTGAAAATCGGTACAGTGCAATTTAACTTCCGATTTCTGAGGGAAAATATATAGCCAAGAGTTTTCACTATTCATATTTATTAGAACGTTATGATTGTTATGATTGTTACGGATTGGTGCCTTAGCACAAATCTCGTTGGCTTCAGACCAACCTTTGAAAATAAGTAGGTTGCAATTATTTTGGGGAGTAGTGTAAATCGGTAGTGCAAAATGATAGACTCTAATTCTAGCAGACTTATTCAAACTTATTTTCTCGCGTAGTTTCAGCTGTTGTTCTTTTAAGGATATGAACTTATTTCCACCTGTGTCCATAGCTAAGTATTCCTCTCCTATTTCGTAATGCACGAATATATTTTCTCCTAATGGGAATGGTAAGGAGTAGGCCTTCTTTATAGTGAACCATTCCTTTTCAATGAGGGGTATGGACATTTTACAGAAGAGATGATCTCCTATATAGGCACTTTCGACAGATGCAAGTTGCTGTAATATAAAAAGTTCCTGCATTACCGTATTTACTGGAAAGGTAGAGGGAGTTCCTTTAATAACTCACTAATTTGGTGATAACTAAGAATAAGGGGATGTAAGTGTTTAGTGGCTAAAGAACCGAGATAAAGTGTGTTAATTTGATGTTCTACTTCCTGTAGGTGAATAACTACGCTAGACGTTGCCTCATCAAATGTGACTCTGGCTTGGAGCAAATTAATCTCTGATATCGCAAAATTTATTCGAGATTCAAAGGTTTTGATAACGTTTAATGTGTGAATTTTCGTGTCATTTAGGTCTACTTCAATTTTATCAAAATTTTCTCGAGTATTTTCGTAATTAGAATTAACTAAACTAACCTGTTCTTTTAATAATTCTAAATTTTGCTTACTGTCAGCCTCTAGATCTTTTAGTTGGATTAACTAAACTAACCTGTTCTTTTAATAATTCTAAATTTTGCTTACTGTCAGCCTCTAGATCTTTTAGTTGGGAACTAATTTTGTTTGAGTCTTGTTGGTCCATTGTGCCGAACAAAAACTTCTCAGTGTCTGTCTCTGCCAGTAACTTCCATGTCTAGTCGTTGTAACATATGCCTCGCTCTTTCCGTAATATATCGCACGTTTTGAACATTCTGAGCACATGAAGCATTTCGCTCTAGTTTTAGGTAGTGCTCGCACATTTGCGTTACCGAGGTTTTGCTCCAGTCCAGATATCCTTCCCATGTTTTCAATATCGCCAAATTAATGGTGGTAAATATTCTCCATTCGTCTTTATAAATTAAGGCTTCGCCGATGTCTTCGAATACTATTCCAGTTCCTCCTAATTTCTTGCTCATGTAAGGCAATTCTATTCATTGAGAAGAACCGTTCGTGATTGATGTACACAAGATAATCCAGATTATGTTCCCCAAAACGTATTTCTTTTATTTCGCTTCAATAGTATTGTTATTTGTCTAACTCATCGAGGTAGATGGTGTGTGTGCTTGTGTAGGTGTTAATTCGAAGTTGGACTTTTTTAAATCTATAGGTATTAGCGTGTACAGTCTTAACTTTTCTATCTACCTGAATTTTGAAATTATCAGAGGAAGTAATTTCCTTCACTTCATAAGTAGATAGTTTGTTTTTCTTACTTTCGTTTTTTAGAAGAACTAAATCGCCTATTTGGAAAGTTTCTTCACGTGTGGTCCTATCGTAGTATTTTTTCGTTATCGCTTTACTATTGATAATGTTTTTTCTGGCAATGGTATGAGCTCTTTGAATTTTATTTTTATGGATGTAAAAATAGTTTTCATGATTGTATAAAGGTTCTACCCTTTGAATTAGATTTGTGGGCAGCTCAACCGTAAATCCGAACAAGCAATCCATTGGTGTGAGATGAGTTGAGGCGTCTCTTGTGTTGTTGTGAACGTGCACTGCTTCTCTTAGCCATTCGTCCCATGTTTGAGTATTTTCGGCTACGAAATTTCGTAAGTACTCTGCCAATAGCCTATGAGTTCTCTCTAGGGCGCTATTAGGATTGTGGGTGATAGGCTGTAGAATTAATTTTTCGAATTCGTAGGAATTTACATAAGCGGGTGAATAAATCGCTCATAAAATTAGTGCCTTGGTCAGTTATAAGCTTCTTAGGAATTCTATAGCGGGTAATTATTTGCCCGTAGCAGTCCATAAATCGGGTTAAATCGTCTTCAAAAGTTAAGATGTATTTATTTCGATTGTGGGTTTCAAGCAGTGATCCTACTATATCTAGGTAGACCTTGTCAAACGGTGTTTCCGCAGTATCGGGAATAATCATTGGCATTTTTATTTAAGGGCTATGTTTGTTAGTCTCACATTTCGGACAGGATTTTATGAATTTCACTTTACCTTTTAACATATTTTTCCATATATATTGTCGACGAATTGTGTAGTAAGTTTTGGCGATTCGTTGGTGTCGCCCCAGTGGGAGTGAAATGCCTTTAATATTTTCTGTATATCCTTTAAGTTTGTTAATATTTGAAAGGATGAAGTCTGTTCGCTTAAACTATTTTCGCTCATCCCGTTGGTCTCCTCTATTTCGGACAACATCTCGGTATTACCGTCATCTCACACAGGTGGACACTGTATTTTCTCTTCTAATGATAAGTCCGTCTGGGGAGCTATTTAATTTTGGTTTCTCGCTTGGGCTCTTGTTTTTATTGAAATTATTGTTTCATTCTGCGGAAGTCTGCTCAGAGCATCGGCATTGGCATTTTTTCTTCCGGCCTTATATTTTATTTCATAATCATATTCTGAAAGTTTATGATGGAAACGTATTAATCTCGAGGTAGGATCTCTAACATTGAATACTCCTATAAGGGGTTGATGGTCTGTGTAAACTGTAAATTTTCTACCTAGAAAATAACAACGGAAATTCTTTACAGCCCATACTACAGCTTGTAATTCCTTCTCTATCGTAGAGTATCGTCTTTCAGTATTGTTTAGAGTTCTACTAGCAAATGCGATAGGGCCGATCATTACTTGCGTCTGTAGTCACAATGAATGGTTTTGTGAAGTCTGGGTATGCTAGTAACGGAGGTGAGGTTAGTAATTATTTCAACTTGTTGAATGAAGTCTCATCTAAGTCGTTCCACACAAATTTTTGCTTTTCACGGAGAAGTTTTGTGAGGGGTTCTGCTATTTTAGAGAAATTAGGCATGAACTTCCTATAAAAATTAGCTAGACCAAGGAAGCTTTGTAACGCTTTATAGTATGGGGCCTTGGGAAGTTATATACACATTTCACTTTGTCGGGGGTCCGGAGCACAGCCTTAATTCGAACGTTTATGTCTCAGATAGACCACCCCTTTCCGAAGAAATTGACATTTACTTGGCTGTAGTTTTAGATTATATTCCCTCAGCCTGCAGAATATTTCTCTGAGTTTTTTAATGTGATCGTCTAAGCTCTTGCCATATACTACAATGTCGTCCAAGTAAATGAAACATTTCAAGCCTTAAAGTCCCGTTAAGACTTGGTTCATAGCTCTTTGGAAAGTTGCGGGTGCAGTTTTCAAGCCAAAGGGCATTCGAAGGAATTCGTTATGGCCATAACCTGTACTGAAGGCAGTTTTCTCACTGTCGGATGAATCCGTTAAAATTTGGTGGTATCCACTTGTTAAGTCCAACGTTGAGAAATAACGCGAATTTCCTAATTGGTCCAAAATGTCCTCAATTCCTGGCACTAGAAATGCATCGCCTATAGTGCTATAATTGAGTTCACGGAAATCCACTACAATTCTCCAACGCTTTACTCCATTTGACGATGGTTTTTTAGTACTGGTGAGTTCCATGGGATATTACTCGGAGCAATAATTTTATCTTCTAGCATCTCACAAATTTGCTCATTAATTTTCTTTTTATGAACCTCTGGTGATTCGCGTGTACCCCGTGCTTTCCCGTTTGCGTGGGGAGAAGAGAGCACTGCGGAATCTCGGGGGTTGGTCAGAGGATTTTGTATAAAGTAAAAACAGAAGAATTTAAATGTACCGTTGTTTTAATTTAATTATTTATCGGTCTTAACAAAACGATGATTCTACGTTAAACAAGCTTTTCTTTACTTTAATTTATTAGATTCTATTTCCTTAAAAATGAGAACAAAAAATCTCTACTTTAAATTATTAATCAAATAAAAATTAAATGAATTTAGTTAATTAGTTTTCCTCAGAACCAAGTAATCGACGGTGCGTTGTCGCGATGTTACCCAAGACTGCCCTTACTATCATTTCTTTATTCAGCCTTTGGTTATTACACTTGCGCCATCAGCAAAAACTTCCCACGATCACGTGGTTCATTTTTCTTATGATAAGCGAGGAATGTTATTTGATACGCCACTTGTGGCATGTGCATATGCAAGTGTTCAAAAGGAAATACATTGCAACAAACTTACAATTTAGGCACTTTGTGTTTATTAAAAATGAAGCGTGTGCATATTCAAGTCATTGAGAAAGGAAAATTTGTGCTGACAAGCCTAAGTGGATGTTAGAGATTCCGTATGCACTTTGAATGCATGATATGTGGATATATCATAACACTGGTAACCTGTATGGTCTCTGGTTTATTGTGGGAGCTGTATTAGCTTGAGAGGTATGGAATGTGTTGTTGCATATGAGTATGGTAAGTGGTCACCTTTTAAATGGAAAACATCATTGAATTCTTGATAGAGACCCTTTATGGCTAGCATTTCCTTTCAAGTAGAAGTAATCGATTTAGTTTTTTTTTTAGGTTTGGTTTCCTCATGCCTCTTTTCCAACTTATAGATATCGTACTTATCTAGGTACTCCAATTTCGGGCGATAAGTAGGCAGTTCTACTTCCCTGTTGTGGGTATTAATAACATTTAATTGTATTTGTCCGCATCTTGATTTCACTATTCCATTGGCCGTGAATATTCATGGTGCGATTTTTTGCGAAAAGCATAACATCTCTTGTTGACAGTCTTCTGCTGGTATTTCTAATACCATTTCTGATCGAGGAGGTACTCGTATCGCAGTTCTGCTACTGAGTGGTTTTATTGTGCTTGTATTTGCAGGTGAACTTTCGGAAGCTTCGTTATTTTTATTTTTTGAGTTTTCGAGCTTTTCGTTTTCTTTATTTCTTGAAGTTGTCCATGTAGTGGTTTCTGTTGGCGCGCCAAATGTATGGATTCTTTCACTGGGAATGTGAATGCATTTGCGAATTTCGCCCAGAATATCGTTTATGGATTTTGCTGGGGCAAAAGCATTGAGGAGCAGTGTTCTAGTTCCGTTAGTGTCTGAATATCTAGATACTTGACTAAGTCATAAGCTTCACCGCGCAGCTTAGTCTTCAAGAGGGGAATCAACATTTTTTTTCTTCTGACGATAACGCCTTATGGACTTGCTTACAGCAGTCAAGAAAGTTATGAAGCTCGTTCGCTGCATCGTTTCTATTACCTTCTGGGTAGTTAGGGACCAAACGGCTAGTGAGCTTAGATAGTTTTTCTAGTGCATTCACTGTTCCATTTGAGGGAAGTGTGGTGCCATTTGGAGGAGTGTGCAGAGTTGAAGCGACTGCGTGTAAAAATGAGTCTACTTCTTAATTGGCAGTCACTAAATCTCATAATGTGGTTTGATATACCATGTTGATTTTGTTGTGCCAGGTTTTCGAGATTTTCATTTGTCTTGTGACGGGTGGTGTTTTCTGTTCTTGGTGGGCTTACACTTTCGAAAGAGAGTTGCTTTAGTCGAACATGAAAGTCATCACTTTCTGATTCATGGACGTTAGACAAAGATTTTGCACGTTTGCGGGGCGTCTTGAGTTTCGATTTTAGTCTTTTTGGTAAAGAAAAATGCATGCGGGATAAATAGCAATTATTGAGGGCTTCAGTTTTCTAGAAAACTTAGCAGCTCGTAATAGGTTTGTTCGCTAGCGAAGCACTTTGGATCTTTATGTTATTAAATTGTGCCGAAAAATTAGAGTAATTTTGGGTATTTAAAATTATGAAAACAAATGGTAACGGTATATTAATAATAAGATTAAGTTGAAAGAAATATACGATTTATGTTAATTTTCTAATTATTAAGATAGAAATTTAATTTACATATCACAAGTAAAACAATAAATAAACACGTACTGATTCATGTAAATTAAGTAATTTTTTTTTTATGTGTTGAAAAAAGTTAAGTTAAATAAAAAAAAAAAAAATAAATGCTAAACTTTCATCTCTGTAAAATTTATTGTCAATGTTTGCTACTTTTTGGAATAAAATTTTGTTTAAGATTTAATAGAAATAGAAATATTCTGATATAGTTTTTGTATATAGTAAGCACTCTTGTGTATTTTTTTTAATTAGTTAATCGGTCAAAACTAATAATAAATATAAATTAAATTCGCTTACACATCACAGTCTTTTGGCCCTTTTCTGAAGACTTGTTTTTTGTGCTAAAGTCGTATGCTTAATTTGGGCTGCTGAAGGTTATCGACTAATCCTCTTGTACTGGTGATCTGTTTTTTTTTTATAGAGATTGCTTTTGAATGCTTTCCACTAATCCACTTGTGCTTCTGATTATTTTTTGCTTCTTTTGTTTTTTTTTTAATTCTATTTATTTTATTTTTGTTTTGCTTTGATTGAATATTGTTCTTCACTTTTTAAAAATTATTTTTGCATCACTTTTAAATTTCTGAGCCCGCGAAATAAATTACGACACACGATATTAATATCGATCTATCGAACTCTCGATCGAAAAAAACACGTTAGATCCTACCGGCTGCGCTAAATTGTGTAGGGTAACTTTTCTTCACGGGTCAGATAATTATCATTGAAACAACTTTTCATTATTTAAAACCTTTTTAATCCGCAAAACTTCCTTATTTCCAGCTTTATTATCATTTAAGAGTTTCACTCTTAAACGACTCTCTTTATATTTCCACGACGTTAATTCCTCTTTTCGTATTTTATTCCATTTTTTACTTTTGAAACTCGAAACCCGCTCACCGTTTTCCGATCAAACTACCAAATCAAACTCCACTCACTTTTGGTTCTCGAGCGCACTTACCTTTCGTCACTTTCGTGACCCAATTCCGCGATCAGGACGATTCATCTTATTGTTGCGAGAGGTCAATGCTTTTTGCAAAGACACTGGATTAATTGCCAAATGCATATTATTCCAGGTCGGGAATTTCGCAATTGCCTCTGATCAATAATTTGTGTTTTGAATATATGTAGAATTAAGAACTTCGGGTATAAAGAAAGAAAAGGTCTTTTATTTTATAAAATTTATAAATAGTTGTATGTATTACGAAAAATTAATCCAAAGGTTTTACAAGAACTAAGTTAAAGTAAGGTTTAATTATTTGAAAGGCTTTGAACAAATGAAATTTGCTTTGCACTAAAAAGTAACGTTGCTATATGAACGGGCTGACGGCGTAGACTCGACTCCTTCCTGATCAGTCACTCGTTGCTTGCTTGGGTGAACATAGGCTCCGTTAACCCCGTAGTTGGCTTGTTATCTTTTTTTTTTTTTTTTTTTTTTTCTAAATCATTTTGACGTTCCTACATCCGGCCATCCTACAAATCATGCCGCAGATGAGTCATCATCTTCACCGCTTTACCAAGGTTTCATGTTATCCACAGCTGGATGTGTTAAGTTAGGCCCTTGGTGAAGACCTACTTTCCTAAGCTCGTATCTGTCTTTACCTTTTACTTTTGTGACCTCATAGGGACCCATAAACTTTGGATGTAGCTTTGTACCAGGACTAAACTGAGTCTTCTTAACAGCCCCTAGGTCACGTACACGATATTCAGGGAATATCTTCGATTTTCTTGCTGAATTTTATTAATAGCACCTTTAGTTCCTTGTCCCATATCTTTCCTTTGCTTTTCGAATTCTTCGATCATTACATTCTCCAGTATCCGGGACAATTCCAGGTCTTCAGGCTTTCTCATTGGTACACCTATTAATAATTCAAGCGGCGTCTTACCAATTTCTCTAGTTTTTGTAGAATTCAAAAAGGATTGTAACTTTGGCACATGTTTATACCACTTCTCGGGCTCCTTAACAGACATCTTGGCCAGAACAGATAGAATGACCTGATTCAATCGCTCCACTTGACCATTTCCTCTGGGTACTCCAGTCGTAACGAGGATGTGATTTATTCCTTGGGTTTCGCAATAAGCCTTGAAAGAATTGGAGGTAAATGCCGTACCCCTATTTGTGATTACTCGCCACGGATTTCCAAATATGTCGCTCTGCAGCTGTAATCTTCGAAGCACCTCATCTGATGAAGTATCCTTTACAGGATAAATCCAAGAAAATTTCGTGAATGCGTCGATGACTACGAACAAATACTTATAGTTCTTCGCAGTAGATGCAAGTGGTCCTAGATGATCCATGTGGTAAGTATGCAATGGAACGTCAACTTTTTCTATAGGGTTCAGGGTTCCTTCTTGTTTACCTGCCTTTTTCGATACCAGAATACATGGAACGCAATTTGCGATTACTCTTTCAACTTTCATTTCAAGCTTCGGGATGTGATAATCTTGACGAAGTATCGCAGTGACCTTTCGAGCATTTAAATGACCTTGATTGTGCACTGATTATATAACGTCGCTTTGCATAGATTTTGGTAGTACCAACAGGTAGTTACCGTTTTCAAGATTGTATAAGATACCATTTCTTAGGAGATAGTCGTCATAAGGGGTTATGATTGAGGATTGTGATAATTAAACGGCAGTTTTCGTCTTCCTCCTGAAATTTCCTTATTCTGTGCAACATACCATCTTCTACAGAAAATAGAGTAGGATAACGGCTAAGCGCATCAACGTGACGCATCGCAGTAGTTGAACGATGAATAACTGTACAATCTAACTCTTCTAAAATCATTGCCCATCTCGCAACTCGGCTGGACAGTTCTTGTTTTTTCATTGTGAGTTGGAATGCTTTACAGTCCGTAAAATTCTTGAATTTAAGTCCTAGTAAATAGCTTCGTAGTCGTTGAAGTGATTTTATTATCGCCAACACTTCCAATTCATAACTTGTGTAATTCTTCTCAAATTGTGACGTCTTAAAGCTGATAAAAAAAATACTGGGTGAAAATTGTTGTCGTCCTTATCCCTCTGTAAGAGCACCGCTCCAAAGCCTACCTTGCTCGCGTCAGTGTGTAACTCGGTTTCTACATTAGGATCAAATAACTTCAAAACTGGGTCTTGACAGAGGCAATGTTTTAATAGACTAAAGGCGCAAGTTTCTTCACTTCCAAATTTGAAGCCTATATCCTTCCGCGTCAAATCCGTTAGAGGCCTGGCTATCGTCGCGTAGTTTGCAATAAATTTTCGAAAGAAACCCGTCAACCGCAAGAAACTTCGTACATCCTTGACAGATTTTGGTCTTGGGAATCCTGCTACAGCATTCACTTTTTCTCGTGACAGTTTAACAGCTCCGTTCTCTATTTCTATTACGTTATCTATTTCCATCCTTCTTCTTAGAAACTTACACTTACTCCATTTTATGATCAAGCCATTCTTTTCAGCTATTTGCAAAACTAGTTTTAACTTCTTTAAGTTACGCATCTCATTTTCGGATGGAACTATGATATCGTCCATGTAAACAAGCATCACCTTGCTTCGAATTAATGGCTGGAAAATCGTGTTCACAAAGCGTTGAAAAACTGCAGGCGAATTACACAAGCCAAATGGAGCTTTAACAAATTCGTATTGTCTTTCACTCGTGACGAGCGCAGTATATTTCCGGCTTGGCTCTGCTATGTCGACGTGGAAGAATCCATTTTGCAAGTCCAATGATGTGAAAACTTTTGCGTTATAGAGATTTACCAATAATCGGAGAGATTTTGGATAACGATCTTTCTCAATTTTCTGGTTCAACTTCCGGTAGTCGATACAAAGCCTGCCTTTTTAGCAAGTACTACAGGGCTAGCAAAATCTGAGCTGCTGTTCGTTATTATGCCCTCATCTAACCATTGCTGTACCTGTTCGTTAACTATTTGTCGTTCTTTCATTGGGAGTCGTCTCGGTCTTTGACATACTGGTGTCTCGTTCTCAAGCGTAATATGCATCTATGCAAGAAGTAGTTGTTTGCTCAGGTGAGTATTCCTCGATTAACTTCCTCACTTCATATTGTAATGATTTGTCCTGTACTTCACTTACATTCGGGTATTCCTCATCTTGAGTGAGCGCCATTACATCCATTTGCTGAAGGAAATTAGTGTTTTCGTTTTCATTATACGTAGCTTTTCTTTTATGGATATTAACTTTTCCTCCTTCAACTACTAGAACAGAGTTTTTAAGCAAGTCCTTCCCTATTAGCATATCTTGTCTTAGCTATTCATCAGGAACTACATGACACATTACCGGAAATTCTTCATAATCTATACTGATAGAAAGAAGACACGAGCAAATAGTTCTCTTTAAATTACAACCAAAGCAAGCAAGAAGACCTCGATCTTTCGATGAAACAGCGAGTTTGTTGAAAAGAGATCTTTGAACTAAAGTAACATCGTTCCCCGTATCTACTAATGCAATGAGCTCATGATCATCAACAACTACTTTAACATTTGAGCCAGGTAGTGTTATTGTGTTAACTTGGTTAGGTTTTCCTTCAAAATCTCTTCGCTTTTTGGAGACTCCTCATCCGTAATACCTCTCTTAGCAATTTGTTTTATAGCGTAAACATATTCTAGATATGATTCGCTAGGCGATTTTTTTCGGCTTTCTAACGCTTTATGCAAGGTTATGCTACACGAGTCGTGGTAAACTCTTCCGTCAAAAATTCTTTTAGTGCTTTCCAATTTTGAACATTCGTATCAGACTCTATCGCTAACCGGGCTGCCCCTTTTAACAATCTTCTCGCGTAGATATACTTCTGAATATCGTTCCATTTACACATTGTTGCGATATATTCGTACTGCTTTAACCATGTTATGTATCTTTGCCAAATTCACCATTGAAACTCTCCAAAGACTCTTCTAGATCGCGAAAAGAGAAATTACTTTCATTATCTGTCATTTTCTAGCTTTTATTTAAACCTATACGCCTTGGTGGAGTGATATCCTGAGTATTGACGTTCAACGTATTTTGCTCTTGGTTTTGACTGAAAGCAAAAGTCTCACAATTAACGGAATTATTAGAAACGGCACTTTCAATTGTCTGTCGTGAATTGTCTACATTAATAGAGTTTGTTTCTAAATTATTTAAAATTTCGCTCAAAATACTTTTTACAGTGCTTTCGTCCGATTTATAGCTATCAGAACTTTCGTTGATATCTTCAGAATCCTCAAAACCGTGAAAACTACCTAATTCACTTTCATCAGTATTTTCACCACTTATAGCTATGTAAAACCTCTGCACTAAGTCTTGTTTTACACGATAATTAGTAGGAAGTCCCTGTTCTTTGAGTTTATCTTGTAATTCAACAATCTTAAATTTATTTATTTCATCCGTTTAATCATATTAAATCCTATCGATCTTAAAAAAAATATAGTATAAACATTTTTATATAATATTTTTGTCTCTATGTTGCGTTTATCTTCATTTATTTATTCATTGCTAAAAAAAAAAAATCAAAACCGGCGCGGAACTCCGTAAGAATTTTTTTGAATTTGCGTGTGTACGGTATTTTAATTTTTATATCGCAACACTTCTCAGTACGAACCGTTAGATCGTATTGTTGGAATTATTTTAAAAACTTTGTAAAATTTCTACCTTAAAATTTTGTTGACATAAATAATGGCATTGAAATGATAAAATAATGGAAAATTCTGACCTTACAAATCCTTTTTGTACTTATTCGTGAACTTTTCCTCTGACCTTACAAATCCTTTTTGTACTTATTCGTGAAATTTTCCTCTGACCTTACAAATCCTTTTTGTACTTATTCGTGAACTCTTCCGTTAAGCAGGATTTACATTATGATGACATCCAATTTTTACAGAAATTGTGAGGGAGATAGTTTATCGAAATTTAAATGCTGCGGAAGCAATCATCGCAATACCTCACACGTACAGTCCCATCTACTTTTTATGGCAAAACTCTTAAATTGTCAAACTGTCTACTTGGAAATTGTTAAGTTTTTAATCGTTTTTTCGTAGATATTCAAAGACGGATTATGAAAAGTTACAATTTCTAAAATATTGCATGAAAGCACGAAGGAGCTCGAAGCAAAGGATGAGATTATATCGATGATTATATTGATGTCCTTCTTCATTATTCTTTGTATTGTTAATAAAACCGTGAACTTTAACACAGATTCTTTGATATGGCTTTCTAAGACGGTATCAACAGATCCCTTTACAGGGCTTGACTTTTATCTTCTATTATTTTCTGGTCTCCTAAAAATCTATTCGTATTCCTTTTGGTTTCCTTTTGGTTTCTTTGGAATAGTTTGACTTCTAAATATATTCGCACAATTGTTTTCGAACTTTTTCTTGTCGAACACATAACTAAACAACTTTTTTGACAAATACAAACAATATTTCAAAGGTTCTGATACTTTTGCAGAGTAGTCATATTAAGGGGGTCAAGTGGCAATTTATCATAAACCGTTTCTGAATATGATTAAATCATTATTTTCTTACGACATTTAGCCAATTTTTTGTTCTTTTGGTATATTATGATTAATTGGAGCCCTTAATTTGATTTATTGAAGTTTTACAGTATTATCATTTGAAATTAATCGTGCGCGTTCTGAGTACTCTGAAAAAAGATACAAATCCAGCGTGCTCTGAGTGTTTTGGTAGCTTTTTTTTATATCGGCAACATCTGTGAATTATGAAATATTTATTACTAGATTCTTTATAAAAATAAATAAATTATAATAATAAAGTTATAAAAATTAAAAGGGACGAAGGAAAGGAAGGAACTATTGAATTTAAAAAAGTATTCACATTTTCAACAGGACCTTTTTTCCGCTCTATTGGTATTACTGACGAATTACTCTAAATGCTTAAAGGTCTACCTATGATTTGTTTGAGAAATCTGAGAAATAATAAAGATTTACGTTAAATGCGTTTACGGTACTCTGAAAGTATATAAAGTTACAAGAAATCGGTGTTCAGAGTGCTCTAAGTAGAATAAAGATACACGCCCCGTATTAGGTTAGCTTGGAGTGGTGGCCATCGCGCGAACCCCTGCGATCAGCCTGACTTAGACCATTTACGGTCCATTGTTATACTACCTTAATGGGAATCTACCTGGGAATGATATCCCAGTTTTAGGGACTTCGGTGAAATCAGTCACAAGAGTTAATGAACCTTACCAGATCTCCCAACTCCCTGTTTGCTAGTCCCAACTCGCCGAAGAAGTAACTGCCGAGCGCATTCCTCCTTGGCAAGGTTAGGGCACTCACACAGCAGGTGCTGAACGCTCTAACCTCTTCCTCAACCATACAGCTTCTGCAGAAGTCGTTGTATGGAGCTTGACTACGCTCTGCATGTTTACCAAACAGGCAGTGTCCCGTAATAACTGCGATAAGATTACGTACATCATTACGGTTCCTCCTCAGCAGAGATTTAGTCCACCTAAGACAAACCTCGGGCCACAGCTGCCTTGAAATCTCACATCTGGTCAATTCTCCACATCTGCGATTTGCCAGCTTCCAGGTATGTACGTCTAGAATTACCTTGGTTCAGAACAGCTCATAATAGGCAACACACCCTTTAGGCTGAATTACATTCACAACGCCGACGCCGGCGTGTTCGTCATTTTATATAAAAAATATATAGAGACAGTATAGCATGTATGAAATACATTAATCACGCCGTCGTCGTCGGCGTGGTCGTCGACCAATCTCTACTAATTTTAGCGCTGGTGCTCCATTGCTGCTAATATACAAGATCTAAATCTATTAAGAAAAAAACATGACAAAATGAAATATTTGATTTTCTGAAAATAAATGATTTTATATTAAAGAAATGTGGGCTTGAAGGAAAAGAAAATATTTTTTTTATTATTATTTAACAATTTTATTGCAAACAGACAGAATTTACAAGTAAATAACTCAACTTTAACATGTAAGAGAAATTAATGTATGGCGCTATCGCCCAACGTTAATGTAACTTGCCCAGCATTTTGTTCGGCGTTTGACGACGACGACCACGCTGGCGTTGTTAATGTAATTCAGCTATTACATTCCCACTATTAATAAAATATAAGCTATCCGTCATATGTATATACAGGGTGTTCCGGTGGAAATGATTCACATTTGGTTGCTTTCTGAGTAAAAATTTCTTCTAGACCGCATGAAAATACTCTCTCCTTTAAGAGATATTCGAGCTTTACTGTTTATTGTTAGACTTCACTGAAGCTGTTGTAACTTTCGAAGTATTTATTCGATTGGATTTTTTTTTAATTTTTAATAGATATTTATTTAGGCTTTGGCTTATGTTAATACACATAGATTAAGAGCTTTTAAAGTCAGAAATCTTGAATTGGAATCCTGAAATTTCAAGTATTCACTCATTTTGTTCGGAAACTAAGACTTTGACGTACCATTTTTTTTTCACTTATTTAGAAGCCCTGTTGATTACCTTCATATTGATGCACTCATGATACGAATATTAACAAGGTATGTCCGAATTATCTGTTAATTGGTTGCTTGCCTCATTCGGCAACAACTGACGCAAATTTGTTCGTGTCAATAATACAAAGAAAGAATACACTTTATCCTTTAAATACCCCCACTCCATTGACGTTAAATCTGGTGATCGTGGCGGCCATTGAATAGGAGTACCGTGAACAATCCATCGTTCGTGGTACTTTTCAGCCAGCCAATGTTTTACTGCTCTGATACTATGTGAAGCCGCTTCATTGCTGAAAGATCATTCCTCTTCGGATATTAAGAGGCCCATATCCCAAAATACCAGAAAGATTGTTTTCCAAAAGGTTCGTTTAAAGTTCCTTCGAAAAAGTAAGATCCTATCCTACCTATTCAAACCATGGAACGAAACCGATGTAGCACATTCACCTGATGGATATTATCCGGATTTTCCTGCTGCCAACTGTGTCATGGTTTCGGAATCCTCTTGAACTCCTTTCCATAATACTACTACAGAAGTTAATTCGTAGTTGGTGGTCCGATTAAGGTAAGGGTGATACATGTTCCTGTGAACTATCCTCGTTATCGTTGCCTGTCCAACGCCTAATTGGTACGTAATAGTGCGGATACTTATCTCAGGGTTGCTTTCTACCATATCTCAGGATTGCTTTCTACCATCCGTAAATTTCTTTCTTCAGTCGTAATATCTTAACAATTAAAAGAAATTGCTTATTCAATTTAAATGATAACGTTAAGGAAAAATCTACATTTAAGGTACTTACATAAGATAGATTCCCTGAAGAATCTCTCCTGGTAATAACAGATCCAGTGTTCAAAAGATATTATATAACCTCTGTGTTGTTGAGTTTCTTAAGTACTTTAGATGTAATTGTTCTCAAGTACTCTCATCTGAGCACCTTTATATTTCAATCTGGAACACGGCACGTGCCTTCACGACGAATTGGCTTTTTCTTGTTTATAGTAGAGCAGCGATGGAAATGGAGCAGCTTACTAGCTTTACTCCTAGTGCGTTTCAGTGGAGCAGCTTACTAGCTTTACTCCTAGTGTGTATTAGTGGAGCAGCTTACTAGCTTTACTCCTAGTTTAGATGAATGGAGCAGCTTACTAGCTTTACTCCTAGTGTAGATGAATGGAGCAGCTTGCTAGCTTTACTCCTAGTGTAGATGAATGGAGCAGCTTACTAGCTTTACTCCTAGTGTAGGTGAATGGAGCAGCTACTAGCTTTACTCCTAGAAAATGAAACAACTTGTGTTGTGTGATACCACTGCTACTGACTAACTGACTTTTTATTCCAAAACACAAGAATATTTATACAATAATTCTTGACTTAATACTATTGCTTTTTTCTTATTACACTAAGCGCTTGTAATTTTAATTTCATCACGGCATTCGTATATACATAATTATTATTTCCGTAAAGTGTTTCTTTATAGCATTCATAAATTAATTTCCGCAAAGCTTTTGACGGTTTGTTGTTGTTACATCACGGCATTCATCGCTTTCATATGTACATACATAAATACTTCCGTAGACCGTTCGCCGCTTTGCTGCTATGTATTATGACATCATCGTGAACCATTGTTTCTTTCACCTAAGTCCTACCGCTGGCGCAAGGTTATCAAATTGCATCGTGTGAATTCTTGCGCGCAGGGGTATTGTGTCACTGTCTTCACTTGTTTCTTTATATGATTAAGAAATTGGTGTAGGTCAGTAGCGACTGACTTTATTCAATTACTGAACTTTGTAAATATGTTTGTCGATATGTCTATACTTGCAGCTGGGAATTATAATTCTGCATGCAATGAGAATGCTGTAGGTATGTATGTATATACATGTTTGCATTTATTCATTGATGCATGAATTTTTTAATTCTGCGTAAACGAAATCGACTCAGGAATGCATGTATGTATGTATATACATGTTTAACTGATGCCAATGGTATGTAACAAATCTCCCCCTTTTTAAAAAAATTGTGTTATTCTTGGGAGAGGAATAACGCATTAAATATTAACTTATTTGTTTGATAGCTTGGGAAAAAGAAAAATATTTACTTGAACCTTTTGTAAGTATATACGTAATGCTGAGATGAGTACATGTGGTGTTTAGCTATATTAAAAAGAACAAAGCTTATCTAAGAGTAGATTAATTTGGGTTAGCTTAACTGTATTTTGTACATATGCTACATATCATCATATCATATGCTACAATTATTTTTATTTCTATTAATTATGTCTACATTTTTGCTGTACAACAATTTATTTCTACTATATATATTTTTGATACAATTATTTTTCATTATTCTTATTCGTAGATACTATATGTGTAAATACATATTTTTTGGTACTATTATTGTTATTCGTACTATATGTGTTAATACATATTTTTTCGGTACTATTATTGTGCTATATGTGTGAATACATATTTTTTGTTATTCGTACTATATGTGTGAATAACTATTATTGTGCTATATGTGTGAATACATATTTTTTGTTATTCGTACTATATGTGTGAATACATATTTTTTTGTACTTATTTGTACTATATGTGTGAATACATATTTTTTGGTACTTATTTGTGCTGAATTTAAAATTTAACTTAAACCTATTTATACATTTATTATTTATTATTTATATTGATTTATTCATGATATATGTACATGTAAAAAGTGTGTAGCAATTGATTTTACCATTCAGATGTTTGTTATTATCTTTGGCTATGCAGAATTTATTTAGAGATGGAATTAAACTACCTGTAAATGGCGGGTGCGTGGAGTTGACTCAGATTCGACACGGCTTAGTGTTTGGGGAAGGGGTGGTGGTGGAGGAATAGGTAAATTTTGTCTGCTACCTGCTTGTTGCTGGTGGGTGGCACGTTGTTTAATGGCATCCTTTAATTCTGAATGAGAGGTTTGTGAGACAGCTTGTTCTTTGTTCCTTGCTGTCGTTACTTCTACAGAGGTTAATGTTTTAAATTGGGATTTGTTTGTTTTAGTGATCTCTGGAAATTTTGCGAGATCTGCTTGACTTTACTTGGGGGAAAAGTCACTTGTTGTGGAGATGGTAAATTTTGAAACTTGGTATCTACTCTGGGCTCATGTTTCAAGCTATCCGTAGCTTCTTTAGAAAATTGAGGGTATGTTTCAGTGTCTGACTGTACCTTTGGGTTACTGACAGTTAATACTTTGGGTGTTTTGACTACTATTTTTCGTTTCTTGTTACTTATAACTTTATATAGTTTCAATATTCCAATTATGCAGAGTACAAAAATTACTACGGAACTTAGGGACAAAGAGCTTATTTGCATCATTTGTGCTTTATTTATTTCTTTTCTTTGTTTTTTAATGAACCTTCCTCCTTTTTCCTTTTTGTGTGTGTTTTTACTGAATAGGCATGTTGGGTTGCCTTTTGTTGTTTCTTAAGTTTGTCGCCTTGTTTTACTGCCCCCATTTTTTTTTGACAGCCATTATTCGTGAAATGGTTTCAATCTGTTGTTATGTAATGTTACTCTTCGTTTACCGATTTGAATAAAAGTATTAACAGTGTTAAAGACTTGTACCACTAGATATGGTCCTAGCCATATCTGGGAAAGTTTGTGTTTTTTAGCGGGGTTTTTCAGTAAAACTTTATCTCCTGTTTTGAAGGTTACTGGACGTGAACGCTTATCGTAGTAAACTTTTGGCTTTTCTTAGCTTTCAGCAAATTTTTCCGAGCGGTTACGTACGCTTTTTGTATTTTGTACCTCAGAAGGTGGTAGTAACTTTCGTGGTTGTAAATGGGCTCCGGCTCTCTTTTCAGATTAGAGGGAACATCCGCTGTGAACTCAAACAGACAGTCCATTGGTGTGAGCTTGGTGCCATCATGTGGACTATTTTTGTATACAAAAGCCGCGGTTCTCAGGAATCGATCCCAAGCCTTTGGATTTTCAAATACAATAGTTCTCAAATACTCCATTAGGGGTCTGTGAGTTCGCTCCAGTGCGCCGTTGGATTGCGGATGGTAAGCGGAAGTCTGCATTTTTTTTTATTTTCAGAAGCTTACATACTCGTTTGAAAAGATCGCTTAAGAAGTTAGAACCCTGGTCAGTTACTACGTTTTTAGGAATGCGATAACGAGTGATTATCTCATCGAAAAATATTCCCGCTACCGTTTCTGCTTCGCCATTCGGCATGGCATAACAATCTACGAATTTCGTTAGATTGTCTTGGAAAGTCAGAATATATTTGTTTCCTGAGTGCGTTTCCTCAAGAGGGCCCACTATGTCTAAATAAACTTTGTCGAAGGGCATATGGGCAGTATCTGTTATGACCATTGGCATACGATACTCTGGGCTACCCTTCATTTTTTGGCATTTAGAGCACTTCCGAATATATTTCCTGATAGAACTAAGCATGTTTTTCCACTTATATTTCTTCTTTATTCTTCTATAAGTTTTGATTACTCCTTGGTGACCACCAAATGCGGAGTCATGATAGTCCTTTAGAATTGTTTCGATTTCCTCAGGGTCTGAGATAGTTTCTGTTAGTTTATGCTGAGAATTTATTACGTTATTGTTCCAAGGTAATTCGCCCTGTTCAGATACACTGCTTTCTGATTGGTTGCTATTAGTTGACCCGATTTCGACTGAGCTATTTTGAGAGTTCCGTGAATATTTTTGAATTTTGTGAGGAGTTTCTTTATTCTGATTTACCTCTTGTATATTATTTTGTGCCTCCCTTATTTGGGCTCTTGTAACAACATGGCATTGTGCTTGTCGTATTGATGTCTGTGTAGAATTTGGCACTTTACAATATCTGTCAGGATATATCAGCATGTATATTCCTCTTGCGTTAATCGCACTTCCTAGTGACTCACTGTATACGGAAACCATTTCTCCTAATTCACACACGCTATACTGGAGCCTACTCATTATCACACGATTAATAAACTCTGATAACTAAGTGATAAATTAACTGCGGCATGCATTATTTATATGCATATTGATGACAAATAAAAAGTGTCTGTTTACACAATTATTAGAAATGTATGAAAACGAACAAATGAAACATTCTAAGAAGAGTGCACAGATTTGCGTAATGGAGCACCGTAATTATTCAATATCAACAACAGTTGTTGTATTCTTAATCAAAGGTATAAGTGTTAGGTATCAATATGAAGGTAATCAGCATGGTTTCTAAATGATTAATAAAAAATGGTACGTCAAAGTCTTAGTTTCCGTACAAAATGAGTGAATACTTAAAATTTCAGGATTCCAATTCAAGATTTCTGACTTTGAAGGCTCTTAATTCTCTGTGTATGAACATAACTTGTATTTATTTTATTTTGAAGCTTAAATAAATACGTATTGAAAATTAAAAAATTAAATTCCAATCAAATAAATACTTCAAAAGTTACATCAGCTTCAGTGAAAGTCTAACTTAAAGAATGCCATAAAGAGTAAATGCTCGAATATACCTTAAAGGAGTGAGTATTTTCATATGGTCTAAAAGAAATTTTTACTCAGAAAGCAACGCTCTATCGATATACCAAATGTGAATCATTTCCACCGGAACACCCTGTATATACATATATATATATGTATATATTTTCTTTCTGTTATAACTTGTGAAGTTTGTTGTGAATTTGTAGTACCTAATGACTTGCATTAAAACATCATAAATAAGAATCTAATGACTCCCGGAAGCTGTTGCTTTCTGAGCAAAAGTTGTAATGTACAGGGTGTCCCAAACGTACTCTGAAATAATGAAATAATTTTTTGAATTTCGGCATAGTTTTTGAGAATTTTTAATTTATTTAAAATTTACTGTCTGCGTGTGGTTTTTAGCCGAAACTTTTTTCGGTTATATTTTTGATAAGTTGCCAATTAATAATCAGCATTTATTGTGGTAAGTACCCGTTTTTATCTCAGGTACTATTTATGGTGATGTTTTTCCTAGAAACTTGATATATCGTTTTTTAATGTTGTAAAATCTGAATTAAGGGTATTTTTTTTTGCGAAAACAAACCAAATGACCTGCTGTTTAAATACTTTAAAAAAATATCGTCATTAAGTATCATTTTTAATAACATGTTGCATCAATATATAATGCATCGACTTAAATTAGATGTTTACCAGATAATGGATTTTGAATAATAATTTGAAAAACACTTAATTAATATTTTTACAAAAAAAGGGTCACTTAGTTTTTGATTTATTTAAATATTCCTGTCTGTTTATAAAATTTCCACAGTCTCAAACGCCGACAATCATTTGGATTTTCCTCAAACTACTTTGGAAGATATAATCGATGATCTTCGTATCATCGCTATATATCTAATAGTATGTGGTTCCAATATGATAGTGGACGCAGAGTGAGGTAATATTTGGATCAGCACTTTCCAAATAAATGGACAGGACGTGGTGGTGAAATTCTTTGGCCTTCACGATCTCCAAACTTAACACCGCTGGATGATGAAACCCAAATTTCATCCCGTGATGATTTTATTGATCGAATTCAAAGAGGAGTTAATCAACTAAGATAGGAAATCTAACGCGCTGGGCTGAGAAAAAATATTAGAAAGAGAGAGAAGAAATGTATTGAAAGTAATGGTAATGTATTGTTAGATGAGTAAGTTCTTAACACTTAACTGCCCGACACTTTCGAAGCAAAGTACAGCCGGCAAACTTATTTATATTTTAGTAGCTATAGGTACTATTTATAAGAAAATTACTGTATTTCATTATATTTATTTTCAATAAAAAACAATCAAGTTGCTTGCACTTTCAGTTTAGGTTTAAGTTTATATTGTTGTTGGTTAAATGAATGTCTAAAAACATTAATGCTTCGCCGGTCGATAGTAGAAAAATGTGCCGCTGGGCGGTTAAGTATTTTTATTATAGTATAGAAAAATAATAAAAAAATACTTCAATTGGTACGACATGTTTTTAGAAAATATACTTAATGAGGATAAGTATTTAAACAGTATTTAATTCAGATTTTACAACATTAATAAACGAGATATTAAGTTTCTAGGAAAAATACCTGGTTGGCAACTTATAAAAGAAAAAACAGAAAAAAAGTTATAAAGAAACGACTACACCCAGGCACTGACTTTAAAAAAAAAATTAAAAATATAAAATTCTCGAGAACTTAGCTGATATTCAGAAAATTGTATATAAGATTTTCGACTGAAAATCATCGACTTACACTTACTTCAGTATTGCAGAGTACACCCTGTACATACATTCTTTAACTCAATTATCCTAAAGATTCCACAAATATTCCTTGCTTATTTCCAGACGTACGTAAAAATATTTCTGATGGGTGAATTACATTAACAATGCCGATGACTCAACAGTCAAACATAATTGAATTTTAATGTATGGCGCTGCTGCTGCTGTTAACGCCGGCTCCAACTTCGTTAATGTAATCCAGCCAAAACATTTTTTGAACTGAAATTGTTGTCAGATAAAATAAAAATGTCTAAGGGTTGTCATTTATTAAGGGCTGTTCGCATACAATATTTAAAACTGGTACTTTGAAAACCGAAATTGCTTACCTACCAATTGAATGAGAAACCTTATGAAAAAATACCCCTCGCAATATATTATTTTTATATTACAAAATTATCACGATTATTAATTAATTCTTTATATGCAGGTCTGATTCAGATGGCTTACGAATGAAAATTTCTGCAATCCGGAATATTCATGAAAATTCTGAGAATAAAAAAATGGGATCATCAAATAACAACAACGTGAAAAGCAACAAAAATTCTCTTGCGAACGTATCAAAAAATCAGCGGAAACGTAAGGTTTCTAGCGGTACAAGCAGTTCTTGTTGTTCTATTTGTAGTCGCAGTGAAAGTGAATATAGCTCAGATGGAATAATAGCTGAGAAGTCTAGAAAAGCAAAAGTAAAGCGAAAAAGGGTAATTTAAATTTAACTTTTGTCAGCAATTTTTTTTTATTGGTAATTCTTGTAGGTTAATTTAGGGCTTTCTGAAAAGACAAAATCAGGTAGTCCTTCAACAGATTCTGATGACCCTGAAGAAATTGGAAAGAAAGACAAATCTAATTCAAATATTCTTATTAAAATTGATCAAAATTCAACAAAAAGAACGTCTTTACAGTGTGATGTTTTGCCTGGAAGTTGCATTTCATCAAGCGACAATGAGCTACCCGCTCTAGTTAATGCTGCAATTAAATGTGTTGAAAGTTGTTCTGAAGGTGAAAATCAGCCTTCGGAACCATCTAAGCAGTATACATCTACCCTTCTACGGGATTTTATGGTGAAAACTCAAATGCTGGGCAATAACTCGAATGCCATAAATAAGAATTTCTCTGCAGATGAACCTATTACAAAAATCTCTGTTGATAATAATTTACAAAATATTTCAACTATTGTAGTACAAGCAAAAAGAAAACGGGGTCGACCAAAGAAGAATGTGCTCGCTGACAATGTAAAAAAAGTAGTGATTCTAGACTCGGCTGATTCAGGCATAACCTCGACAGCACAAAGCTTATCGCCATCACCAAATAGTCAAAATAACAAAAAGAATACCATCGTTGTCCTAGAGGAAAGTAAGAAAAATGCAGTTGCACAAAGCAGTACACCTGTACATAAAATAAATCTTGTTAGCTTAGATAAGCAAATGTACGCAACTGAAAGAATTTTGTATCCGCCAAAGGGAAAAAGAAAAGTTAGCACAAAGTTAAATGTCAAGCAAAAAAATTCTAAGGAAGATATTTTAGACCCATTGTGGAAAAAAATTGATGTAAATACAAAATTCAGGAGGCCTAGCTTAACAGGCTATAAAAGCGATGGTGGGACTATATGCAGTAAAATTCTGGCAGCTAGAAGTGGATACCTCAGTGATTATGTTACTGTAGGCTGTCGAGTTTACTCGGGCTACAAGAGCGATGTAAGTGGGAAGAGCCGTTATAGTATGAGAAGCTATGTTAGTCGGGCAAAAAGCTGTGATTATAGATGTGGTTATTCTAGTGGGAAAGGTCGAAAATTCCGCCGAAAAAAACAAGCCATGATAAATTCTAAATCTCTAGGTAATGTTAATGAGCAAGATATTCTCCAATTAGCTGGATTAAGTTTAGGACAAAGTAGCGAAGAAAGTAGCCGAGAATCTATTTGTAAACCAATCCTAGCAAATTCTGAATCAAAAAAGTATGGCGAAATAAATCGATTTGTTAGAACTGGTGAATATTTTGGGAGAAACCGGAAGCTTGGCGGTGGAAGCGATATATCGAATGATCAAATTGAGCCAGTATGTGATAATAACGGAGATTTGAATGTAATTAAAATGACAAATTTAGGACAAAATGGAACAACATATGACTTCCAAAATTTTCCAAAAAAATTAGCATTGAGGCGCTCATCCGCTGTTAGTCGATGTAGCAGCTTTTCCACAGTATCAAGATGCGATTTAAGAAAAAGGAGAAGACGTCGACCAAGATTAAAAAATGCGCGTAGCTTGCACGTAGATTCCAAACTCAGTACAGAAATAGATATACTTATTAATTCGTTTTCGTCTTTACGCTTAATAAATTTGGAGAAACAGGCATACAGTAATAAGGAGAAGGAAAAGAACGATAAAGATAAAATTGTTGCACAGAAAGCACAAACTAAGCGAAGTCTCAAAAAGAGGAAGTTTAGTGACAATTCTGAGCATCCTATTGCTAATGCTTTACTTAAAAGACGCCATAAAAGAACAAGCCCGGACGAGCATAAATTGCCTTTGAAAAAACGACACTATTTGCTAGCTCCAGGTGAGAAATCCGAGGGGAAGAATCTCCATTCTTTCGATATGAAAACGAAAGATATCTCAACTGATACTAAGCCCTTGGTAGGTAAAAATTCAACAAATATTAGTTCAAAAATTACATCAAAAGCAATTACTCCAAAAAAGCGCCATCTACTAGAAACTTCGCATAATGCTTGTGATGACAATACTACAAAAACCACCACTTTAATTACTAATGAAACTAAATCTTCTGAAATCCGAACAGAAAATACTGCCTCCAATGCATTGAATCAAATAAAGGGTGATAAGGATATTGTTAAAAAAAAGAATCGATTAGAAGGTTTAGTATCCAAGATACAAACTGCGAATATAAGTTTGTCGGTAGAGGGATTTCCACCCTCTATAACATCTGCTCCAGGCTTTCCTCCTCCAGGAGTTTTCGAGCCTTCCATTGAACTAGAAATACAGATTCCAGCTACTGAGTTAGCGGCTGCCGCTATAGTGACAAAATCTGAAGTTGATTCACCTAAAATCACAGATTTTATAGATGCTAGTAAATCCTTGGCGGAGCCCAAGTATGAGCGTGTTGTGGAAACTCTTTTAAATAGAACTGGTGGTAATTTATTACTGCGTAGAAAAAGAAGAAAAACAAACAGGACAGGATTTCCCTCAGTTAAAAAAAAGAAAAGAAAAACAACAATCGATGAAATGGTTTCCACGCCAGATATGAAGTACAAAGATGATTTTGATCAAAGGATCGAGTTAAAAGATGCTAATACCATCGAGGTTGCGAAAATTACATGCGATCGTGTTCCACATATAGGTGAAGCCAGTGATTCTTTTCTAGAACGTCATCGGTTACCGCGGCTATCGGTTGTAAGTCTCGAAAAATTGCAGGAACCCATAAAGAGGTTTAATGAGGCTGAAACTTCGGAATTGAAATCTAAAACTTCTAAAAATAATACGCAATCGGATAATAATATTAAAGCGCATAAATCCGCAAAAAAGGAAATACTAAATGAAGAAGATCTAGAGCAAGAACCTTTGCCAGTTAATGAGGGACCAACAGATTCATATGACATTTTCAGCCCTGTTGAAAAGAATGTCAAAAATAAAAAAATTGCAAGATGGAAGAAGTCTTATTTGACAGCAGGATTGTTGTCTGATTTTTATAAAGCAGACAGCAAAAATAGGAAAATACTTGGGGATAGATTTCATAAACAAGTTGATTTATCATTCCGCAATCAGTCTAGTATTTTGATCCCTCCTCCACCATATTGCGAAAAATTTTTCCGAAGGACTGTTAATGATTTCTTATTACCATACGATGTTTGGTGGGCTTACAAAAACTGTAAATTACCAACGCGGGTTACTGTTCCCAGTTGGAATTATAGAAGAATACGCACTAATGTGTATGGTGACGTACGACCGAGTCCTGCAACAGATCATCAAACATGTAACTGTAAATCACAATTTGCATGTGGTGAAGATTGCCTAAATAGAATGGTTTACACCGAATGTTCACCGTCAAATTGCCCATGCGGTGATAAATGCCAGAATCAGAAAATTCAGAAACACGAAATCGCTCCTGGTATTGAAAGATTTATGACAGAAAATAAAGGTTTGGGCGTCCGAACTAATCTCCCTATAAAAAAAGGCACTTATATACTCGAATATGTAGGAGAGGTTGTAACGGAAAAAGAATTCAAAGAAAGAATGGCTACATTATATGTTAATGATACACATCATTATTGCTTACATTTAGATGGAGGTCTAGTCATAGACGGCCATCGTATGGGAAGTGATGGAAGGTTTGTGAACCACTCATGCTCTCCAAATTGTGAGATGCAAAAATGGTCTGTAAATGGACTGTCTAGAATGGCATTATTTGCATCTCGTAACATACACTCCGGCGAAGAATTAACATATGACTACAATTTTTCACTTTTTAATCCATCCGAAGGACAACCATGTAGATGTGATACTCCACAGTGTCGTGGGGTAATCGGCGGAAAATCGCAAAGAATTAAACCACTTGATCAAAAGGTAATAATATACATAATTCCGTTCATAATTAAAAAAACTGTAATATGTATTAATTATTATTGTTTTTTTTTTTAGGTTACTGAATCTATACCTCAAACTTTAAACAAATCAGGAAGGGCGCGGAAAAGACAAGCGAAGAAAATAACTGGGCGATTTCAATCTAAAGATATAGCCGTATCTCTCTTTCAGGAGCCTACGGATCGTGAAAAACGTGTTGCTAGGGGGAAACACTGTTTCTTAATTAGAAATCTAGAAAAGGTTTCAGTTTGTAATAAACTAAATTATGTAATGATACATATTTCCATCATAGGTGCGCAAATTAAAAATGAAATTAGTCAGGAAGAATACAGGAAATCAAAATCGGCCTCTAACTCCGGTTACAATAGCAGCCCAAATATCTGCTTTACGAGTTCCACGAAATATTAAGACAAGGGGATTAACACAAGCTGCACATGATCCCGAAGTTGAGAAAATGGCTAAAATGGCTGTTATATTGCGGGATATCTGCATATCATTGGAAAATGTTAAAGGTAAACATAAAAAATCATATATGTAGTTTCAAATTTATTTAAAATTTAAAAAAATTGTTTCAAACAATGACCTGCATTATTTCTATGTAAGGACTTAATCGCAGAGCAGCCTACACGCATTAACTAATGACCCTACAGTTCGTTTGAACTCTCAATCTTGCGTGGTACGAAATTTTATATGTTCATATATGAAAAATGTAAATATGTTCCTTTGTTCCTATCTGTCGACAAAATTGTGCCAAGATCTAGCAGAAATGAAATATGATACCTTACGAATTGAGATGTAAGAATCATGTATCGCCTTTTGAGGTGGCTACTGGAGCTTTTGTGATAGTATTAAAAAATATTTGCAGACTGTAAATAAAAAACAGCAATTCCACGGACCAGTAGCAATCGATATCAGATCACGAATTCAATTTTGGAAACCAAAGAAACAAGCTACTGGAAACCCATTCTAAACCGAACTATGTACATACATTTATTTTATTATAGTTTTTTCCATGCGATTTTTACAATAATATTGCTTTCTTGGGCATTCATTTGTAGTTAGGTTAGATGAAATCCACCTCCCTAGTTAGTAGATTTTGGTGTCATCGATGATACTCAAGCCACTGATACTGATTTCGCTAAGAATTTTGACATAATCGCAGTACAAACTCGCCCCATTTTTGGTAAATATAAGCAACATTACCATTTATTCTATTTCAATTTAGAAAACAAATTTGTAATGCGATTCACAATTTAGCTCATCCAGGCATCCGCGCTACCGCAATAGCTTAGTCAGATTGAAGTACTTTTAGCCTTCAATGAACAAGGATATTAATTCCTAGGTACGTACTTGTCTGGCGTTCCAACAATGTAAGATCACACGACAACGACATATCAAGAAACCCCAGTACATTTCCCCCTTGTTTTCAGGAGATGTCTATATATTCTCGGGCCCTTACTTCCTTCCCAAGATAATTATTGACAGATTTACACGTTGGTCGGAGGCAATACTGCATCGACACTGAAACTATAGCTGAAGCGCTCTATCTATTTCGTTTCGGGGCTCCCAAAATAATAGTCTCTGATCAGGCTGCACAATTCGAATCTGCGCATTTTACTGATTTTTCCAAGTTACTGGGCTTTGAGTGCAATCGTACCACAGCTTACCATCCGCAATCAAATGGTTTTTTGGAACGATGACACAGTACCCCAAAAGCAGCAATTATGATTTACAAAGAGAGATCCTGGTCAAAGGTATTACCTGTTGTTTTATTATGTCTTGGGACAATCTTCAGAGAGGAATTCCTTCCTACTCCAGCAGAATTGGTCTATGGCGAGAACTTACGTTTAATAATGACTATCAGAACTAGCTTAACACAAGCTCGCTGCATGGACACGTTTAATAAATAAACGGTCAACAATACATGCGTTTCATCACTTAGTCGGTGTTAGTATTAGTATGTTAAACTAAACATAAACCAAACACCGGATGAAATGATATGAAATGTGACATAGAAACAGAGAACTAGGTATTATATAGACGTTTTTTTAGAACATGCTTAGAAACGTCAACGACAAAATGCTCAGCCTTAGTATTAACAGTAATGCACATGCGATTAATGGGTTCGTACATGCAAAAGTTGGATCTTGCGGAGTTAAAATGCAACATAGGTAGTCTTCTCAAATTATGTCCACTATCGCGGAAAGAGATTTTACTAAGTAACAGCGGAGAATCAACATTCGCGTTTATTAGTTATGCACAAACGTTACATCGGCAACCATGCGACGTTTTTGAAGCGAGTGCATATTCAAAAGCTTCAAGCGATACTCATAAGGAGGAAGAATTAATGAATTATTCCAGGGTAGGTGTCTGAGAGCAAATCGTAAAAAGTTTCTCTGAACAGACTCGATGCGGTCGATGTGTGTACCGTAAAATGGAGACCAGACCTGGCTAGCGTATTCAAGAAGTGGTCTTACAAAGCAAGTGTACAAACGCAATGTTATGGTAGGATTTGAAAACTCTCGGGACCAACGTTTTATAAAACCCAGCATAGAGCTACTCTTTGATACCATATAGTTTATAAGGGAGATAAAATTCAATCTGTGGTCACATTTGACACCCAAGTCACACACAGAGTCCACACGGCGAATCGAGGTATCCGAGAACTCATAGCCATAAGTGATTGGTGTCTGATTCCTATGGAAAGTCATAACTTCACATTTGCCGATATTGAGTACCAAATTATTGCTCTCGCACCAATTGTAAAATTTTTGCAGGTCACCCTGTACCTGTTCACAATCGTGAACAGATTTAATCTGAGCGAAAAGCTTAACATCGTCAGCGTAAATCAAGACCTTACAGTACCTCACCACAGAGACAATGTCGTCAATAGACAGAATAAAGAACAATGGGCCCAAGTGATTCCCTTGAGGTACGCCTGACGAAGCCTTCAAGACTCTAGAGATGGAATGGCGGAATAAGATTTGATATGTTCTGTTATCTAAGTAAGACTCTGTCCATTTTAGAAATGTTGGGGGAAACCCATACTTTTCCATTTTAAAGAGTATCACGGAGTGAGATAACTTGTCGAAGGCTTTACTAAAGTCTGTATAAATACAACCGGGATATTTAATAACACGGGTAAAGCCTGTTTTTGTCACACGAACTTTGTGATGATTTTTGTTTTGTTTAGTGTACCGTCATTAAAAACAATATATTATTTTGTTCTCACATCCAGTTTTTTCGTGACAACTATATATTCATTTCTGACCTCATTTACGTGTGTTTGTTTGAATAACTTAATTTAGGCGGCTGTATAACTATCGAATTCGACTAACGGTAAGTTGCATTTACAAGACGAACCAGCAAACGACGTAGTTTTATGAAAATGCATAATTACGAGTATTTTATTAGCCTCATTTCTCAAGGAAATTCTTGTTAAAAACCTCCACTTTAAGATAAACACTTTACAACCCCGACTCTTTTAGTCATTTTATGATCCTCTGTCGAGCCATGTATTTTCATTTAGGTAAAAGTATATACCAAGGGATAGTTTCAGGTATTTTCATAACCCTTAGCCCAGTCAGATATTTATGGATACAAATTTTTGGAAAAAGTTGAAGGTTGAGAAATGAAAACAAGAGGACTTGGAAAATGAGTCTTTTTTCGGCTGTGTGGTAAAATTGAAAAAGATCTTGTTTTTATATTTTATATTGGTATAATACATAACTTATATTTTATTGACGTTTGTTACATTATAAATATGCCACGAAAGTGTTTAAATAACCCGGACCATTTTTGTTATGTGTGTGGTGAATTAACTTTTGTATCTCAGCGTCGAAAACTTACATCATTAATTGAGGAGTGTTATTTAGGCTATTTTAGTTTTCTGTGCGCCACCATGATAAATCCTGGGCTCCACATATATGTTGTGTAAAGTTTGAGATTCGTTTTAGGTTGGACTAAAGAAGAATCTAGACATTCGTCATTTGCTAAACCAATGATTTGGACGGAACCAAAAATCATATAAGTGATTGCTATTTTTGTTTGACTCAAACAAAAGGCTTTAAAACAAAGTCCAAACGCACTATCAAGTACCCAGACTTGTCATCGGCCATCAGACCAATCCTACAAAGTGCCGAATTGTCTGTGCCAAAGCCTCCAAATCGACCAGAAAGTCAGAAATCTGCTCCTAGACCGGAATCTATTGGTAAGATATCTGAAGAGAGCGATCAAATTTATGAACCGTCTACTTAAAAAAACCCCACTCATTGACACAAAGTGACATCAACGATTTAGTACGTGATTTAAATTTGTCTAAAAAACAGGCTGAGCTTTTGGGATCTAGATTAAACGATTGGAATTCACCCGATACGAAAATTTCTTATTTTCGACATCGTGACGATGAACCGTACTTTTCTAAGCAGATGATTTAGTGTGTTGTAATGACATTGACTTTGACTCCTCAAAAAATTGTTTGAAAGCAATGTTGCTATATAGCGGGAACAAACTTCCTTCAGTGTCTGTAGTTCATGATGATATGAGACTTACGAGAATATGAAATTCCTTCTCGAAAAATTTAAGTACAGTGCACACGTTGGAAAAATTTGTGGAGATTTTAAAGCCATTGCTCTTTTGCTTGGACTACAGCTTGGTTACACAAAATATTGCTGTTTTATTTGTGATTGGGACAGTAGAGACAGAAAAAGTCACTACACACAGAAATCATGGCCCAAACGTGAATCACTCCAGGACATAATGTTAAAAATGAACCTTTATATATATATTTGTTGGTCCACAAATACGGGAACTAATGAAGGATAAGAACTTTGAAGAAAAACTGAACGATCAGGGAAAATTCGCCTGGAAATGTTTTGTGAATGTCGTCCACAATTTTCTAGGAAAATTACAAACATTTAATTAATGAACTTATAACATCATCAAAGCTTTGATGTCCTTGAAAATACATACATATGCTGGATTCTCATCTGGATTTCTTTCCCGAAAACTTGGGTGCTGTGAGTGACGAACAAGGCGAGATTTCTTCAGGACATTTCCTTAATAGAGAAGCGTTATCAAGGGAATTGGAGTCTAGGAACGCTAGCAGATTACTGTTGGAGACTTAAAAGGGACCTTCCAGAAACCAAACACTCACGAAAATCATAATTATTTATTGTACATTAAGTAATAATTTGTTAGTGTAGGAGATTTTTGTACTTTTCGTCGAAATATATGTTTTGATTTCACAAAGAAACCTGATGCGTCAATTTTATTTCATTAATATATTATTGTTTAGTGGCCATAGTACATTCAAAATTTGATATAAGTTTTCGTGTGACAAAAAGAAATTTAAATTTTGTAGATCAGTGTAATAATAATAATATATATTTCATGTAAAGAGTACACAATATACAATCTTATAATAGTACTTCAAGAAAGGGGACTTATACCAATTAGACCAATCGTATCTTTAATCGATTCTCCAGTATACTAACTTTCAAAATATCTGGCATCCATTTTGAAAAATTTAACTAGTAGCTCTGCATTTAACGTTACGATTCCATCGCATTTAAAGGCAAAGTAGATAATTTAAAGGTTGAAATAATCGAAAAAATTGTTTCCTTGACGTTATTGCCTTATTCACGAACATTCCCATCAACTTAGTTCTTAAAACTATTGAAAATAAGTGGAGTTCTATCAGTACTCACACAGACATACCACGTAAAAAGTTTTTGGAAATGCTTTGTTTCTGCACAACCAAATTATTTCATTTTTAATAAAAATATTTACAAACAAACGTGTTTACGATCTTTTCTCCATATTACCACACCAACATCCATATACTCTCAATAGTTACCACCCTAAACTACAGTTCACTGTAGAAGAAGATAGTATGGGATCCCTACTGTACTTAGACGTTAGAGTTATTAGGGAGAAAAAAAAACTAATAATAACTGACTAGTACCAAAAACCGACTTCTTCTGGTAGGATTTTGCACTACAAATTTTTGCATCCTGAACATCAGAAATAAACACAGCCAAAAACTTTATCGCCAGAGTTTTAACGCTTAGCCACGAAAAATTTCATAGAGCCAATATAGTAAAAATTAAAAATCCTTAAACCCCAGGATCACCAATCAAACTAGGCCTCAGTCCGCGCAAAACTATAACTAATTGTTTCACCAAGCTGAAGGACCGTACACCCAAAGGACTACGTTCGTATGTAATTTACAAAATACTTTGCAAGGATAGTAATAACGTAAATTGTCCGATGAGCTGTTTTGGAACAACGGATTCCTTAAAAACAGGATTTCTAACGACAAATCTGACTTAAAAGTGGAAACCAAAATAAAACAGCGCTAACTACGCACTGTGCATTATCTAACCATGCTCCTGATTTTGAAAATGCCTCTATCTTACATCACGAAAAAAACTATAAGAAAAGATTATTGATAGAGTTATTATGTATTCAGAAAACTCCCAATACCACGAACAAAAAAAAACAGATGCAGACAATATCAATAACATTTACTGCGCGCACTTGGAGCCCTTTAGGAAACGATAAAGCTACGTCTAGTACCAGTAGATTTTGACGAGTGGTTGGATAACCTTCCACAACTCTTATAGTTTTTTCTTTTACTATGTTTTGTCATCTATTTATTTATTTATTTATACTCTGTTTTTAATTAGTGTTTGCTATTTTTATAATCAATAACTGACATTTGTTTTTGCAATACATTAGTGTTATAATTAGACTGCGTCCTTGTTAACGATTCGAGACATCGGCCGAAACGTCGGAGAACAAATAAAATTCTCACGAACTAAAGAAGTGTTATTTCCTCCTGACCGTCCAGCCCGAATAACCTAATACACGGAAATTTAAAGTAAACGCTCAATACACTCGTATCTAATTACAGTATCAATTGAGTAAAGTAATATGAATGATTGATTATTCAAAAGGGGGGGGGGGGGGGGGGAATTAAACAGGATAATACAGGGTGTCCCACGTAACGTGATCCCTGGTATCTTCTAGCTAGCCAAAGTCCTTGAAAAAGGACTTTGGAAAGGATATATTTAAAAGATGTTCTTTTCGTCCTTATTAAGGTACATTTAGATTACATTTTTGAATTCCGCAAATAAAACTAAAACGAAAATGTTATATTGAAAATTCCAGTTTAACCCTTTATTATCGAGATATAAGGTCTCAAATTGTACTCTATGTACCGTGTTCCTTTGCCATTTTTCTCAAAAATACACACAGATATCATCGAAGTGCTAGTAACAAAAGCTACCCATCATAAGCCGGGCTATCTTTTGGTATGATAAACATTTAAAAAAAAAGACGAAAAAAGGATATCTTCGGTTTGATCCTTTTCATCCTTACAGAGGATACATTTTGGCTTCAATGAATAACTGCAAATCAAATTGGAAAGAAAGTGGTATATGATCTTCGTAAAGAGAAGGTTATTCATTTACAGGTATGTAATATGTTCTGCTCTGTTCTGCAGACACAAAAGAACACAGCCATTGTAAGGAGGGTGAAAATGAGAAATGTCCCTTGAGTAAGCTCTTGAACATGCGCAGGGAATCAGCGTTTTGTATGTTAGTATATTAGTTGGTAAATTATTCTATAAACGGATTGCCTGGACAAAGTAAGAACTTTCATATACAACTGTGAGAAAGCGAGGGAGCAGGAGATTCATATTTCTAGATGAACGTAAGTTCTATATAAAAAGACAACAAATTCATTTCCAGGTATACTTTAAATGAGCAACCCAGCAGTTGGGAATTGTAGGGAGAGATGTGATCGAATCTTCTAAGCCCAAAAATAAATCGAATGCAGTCAATATAAGCAACATTAAGCTTATGGCAGCAAACACTGTCTAGTTTTGGATAGATTATATTGCCAGATGTGAAGTATGGTAGAAATAGAGTCTTTACCAATCGCGACCGCATCCCGCTCGATAAAATGTCAGCAGTAAACCATAGTTGTATAAGTCCACCATAGATCTTACGAAGAGTAAATTTAATGTGGTCACAGCATTTTAAATTAGAGTTAATGGCTATTCCTAGACTTATTGCAGAGTTGACTAAGGTCAAAGGAGAATTGTCAAGCAGAATACTGGGAGAGTCATTTTCGCATAGCATGCTGTTATGTATAATCATGTAGTGTCCTCTAATAGTCCGATCGGTCTACTCAGGTAATCTGGACATCATCGGCGTACATGTGGATATCAACATCATGAACCACGTCAGGAAGATCATTTATAGATGCTGAAAAGTAGTGGGCCAAGTATTGATCCCTGAGGAATGCGGCAACGTACTGGCAAGAATTCTCACGGATTCACCGATCCTAACTTGTTGATATCTGTCCATCAAAAAACTACGAATGAGTCGAGGAGCAGAAGAGGAAAACGCAAAAGAGGTTAGTAGTTTCTGAACCAGCAAGTTATGATTGACTTTATCAAAAGTTTTGGAAAAATCAAGCAGAGCCGATACACTAATAAATCCCCTATCGAGTGCTGCCCGCAATTCATCTGTCACCTTCAATAAAGCTGTAACACGGCTGAGCTTAGGAGGAAATCACGATGCCACCTGGTTAAAGAGCGATTGTCCTCTAAAAATTTTAGCATCTGGGAATACATTAGTCTTTCCAGTACTTTAGAAAGGTAAGGCAGAATACTTATGGGCCGGAGAGATCATTCATGTTAACAGGCGATGATTTTTTCGGTAAAGCCAATACAGTAGCCATTTTCCAAGTGCGGGGGAAAACAACGAGTTAAACACGAATTTAGGACGTAAGTTAAATGGTCTATAATTACTGGTAATAGCATTTTAAGAAAACGGGGAGAAATTTCATCCGGTCCAGCTGATTCAGAATGAACCAACCTGATAGCATTAATTACATCATACGAATTTACGGCCTTGAAAGAAAATAGAGTCGATGCGGAGTTATTAGACGTTTTAAGGATAGGTAGAGCATTTGTGGGAGTGGTAACCTCACCATGTTAAGAGAAAAAAACGTTCAGTTTGTTAGGATCGAAATTTGAATTCCAGTTCGTTGATTTACAATAACAACTAGCTACCCTGAGATTACTCCAGAGTTTCTTCAATTGAAGATTTGGATCTAATCTGTTCAAGAAATATATTTGCTTAGCCTTCCTGACTGCTAGAGTAACTCAGTTACGTGCTGTCTTAAACAGTTGCCTTGAAGATATATTAGTGGTAAACCAAGGAGAACAGGAGGCCTTTATTCGCCTAATTAATGGGGGCAGATGATGGTCATATAAGTACTTAATAAAATCACTAACTATTTGGACTTGTACGTTGGCGGCTGTGCTTCTATAAATGGTACTCCAATTTAGGAGGCTGCATTCGTCAAGTAGAGTCGACATATCAATATTCTTGAAATATCTGTTAGAAACAGTCGAGGACTAACCGGCAAAAGCGGAATATCATACGCCATAAACAAGATGTCATGATCAAGGAAACTTGGTGGACTAATCTGGTTGTAAGAGCTGATGCGATCCAAATTGGAGGTTAGGGAGAGGTCTAGCAGAGAAGGATTCGTTGTGTTCATATATTTTAGTGAGTTTATTATATTCAGACAATGAGGCTGTACCATGGACTGAAAGTTGGTGGAAATTGAGCTTTGGTGTAAAATATTGACTTTGAAATCACTTCCTACTAGAAATAATGATCTCAAATTCTCTATATTCACCAATATTAAATAGTGTATATATCGATGAGAGAACGCATTTTTTGATGCCGGTGTGAACTTCTACTGAAACGAATTCAATCGTCTGTAAGGAAGAAGAGCCAATAATCTTAGCTTTATAATTATTCTTTACATATATTGCTGCACCTCCTCCAATTCTGTTGCTACGATCATTACGGAATGCAAGGTTGGAATAAATGTGATCGTTTAACCAAGAATCTGTGACCAAAATTACATCCACATTAGATCTCACGAAAATTTCTTTCAATTCTTTAATTTTATTTTTTACACTCCTCGTATTAAACAAACAGACCTTTACACCAGCAGCACGCTCGCAAATAATCTCTAATTAATTTCTTTCGTCTAAGCCGCCATAATCATTCATAAAAGATAAAAAACAAAACGCCGGCTATGAGCATCATGCATATAAAGATATCTCGCGAAGCACCTCTCAGATTCAAGAAACAATAATAAATTGATTGTAATTAAGATAATTCTCACGACATGCTTATATTGCAAACTTAGAACTAAAATTAAAGCTAACAGATGATTCAAGTTTAGAAGGCAATATGCCGAAAGAAAGTAAAAAAGTAAAACTAAGATTCAGTTGCAATAAATGGATACATCCCCCATTTATCAAAAACAGTTTACTCCGATCACAGCAACTGATGGTCTAATGGGGCGTGGGAAATCGTCGAGATTAGTTATTCGAATTTTCTTATCATTTTCATGATGCTTGATGTAAACAAAACCGATCCGAGAGTAAGTAACGTGCAAAGAACCCTGACCACGCATTCACTGAGCAGCACGCAGTAAAACTTTCATGTAAGACTTTCATGCGTAAATATTAATCCCTCTGACCTCACCCTTCAATATCTTTAAGCTTAATTCCTCCATATTTCTTGAAAATCGAAAGAAGTGAACGTCGTATATGAAAACTTACCAGAATGGGAACCAGACGGTCATTTTTATTCCTTACTTTTTTATGGAGTTATGTAGTGGAGAAAACGGACGATACGCATTCACATAAGTTGAGAGATTATGCCCAATTTTAGCAGAAATAGCTTTCGAAATTTTAAGGGTATTTTAGCCATTTCTGTGTGCGGAGAAGATCTTCGTTCTTAATCAAAACTGTAGTGCAAAGCTTTTCTAATTCTACATACTTTAGTTTTAGTTTCATGGCCTGCAGCTGCTTTTCCAACCACGAGTCTCAAATTATTTTAGAAAATTTTCAATGTATGAATCAGACTTAGTTTGCAGCGTACAATGACCCTTGTCGATATTTTGATGTGAAGTACCGCACCCTGTAGCCGCAGTGTTTATACTGTCCGAGTTATTTCTTTTTCTCAACGAACTTACCGCTTTTACATTCTGTTTTCTTGCCATTTGGTGTGAAATTTTTTTTTTTTTTTTCTTATAAAAAAAAAGCAAAGTTAACTTTGTCAACACACTCAGTCTGTAGCAGAGAAAACAAAGAACTGATATTTAAAAAGAACAAGAAAAAGCTACTGTTCACGGAGTACTGAAAAAGAAAAAACACCTCTCGCTGCGAACACCCACGCATAATATTAAAAGTTATTTTGAGTTTTGCATGTCCGTCTGTGCGGACGATAACTCGAGAACGCTTAGAAAGCTGAAATTTTGTTCACGGACTTAAAAAAAAAGAAGAAGTAAAATTAAGTTCGAAAATGAGACAAATCGGGCAACTCCTTCGAGGGGTTGCCATACAAAAATTTAGTTTTCCACTATATTTATTTTTATGAAAGCTGAAATTTGGTACATGGTGTTATTATACTATAAAATTTCAAAAATGGACTAAATCGGGCAATCTCTTCTTGGTGTTGTCATATAAAAATTTATGTTTTTTACATATACTGTGAAAACGCTCAGTCCTAGACATTTTTATTGTACTAAAAACTTCTTCAGAATACGAAATCCTATAAAATTGTTATAATCATTTTTTCTGTCCTACGAACCGATATTATAAGAATTGGACCAATTCTAGCTTTTTTACTTGATTACGATTTCTTTGTTTATATTATACAGGTCCCAGCTTCAAATCGTTCACATCAATCGTCTTTTAGTTTCAAGAATCTAGATAAATGTTCACACATCTTCATAAGAATGGATATAATTCGAACCTCGCTTCAACCTCCTTACTAAGGTACTTTTGAGGTCATTAAGCGAAAATAACACCACTTCTACACCCTCAAAATTAAGAACAACGAAGTCAATGTCTCTGTTCACAGATTGAAACTTTATTACAAGGATATCGAAGATCCAACACAAGATATTAGACCCAACCATACAGCAAATTCAACTCAACCTTCAAATATACAAGCTGGTCAAGCAATCGTTCACTCACCCGCTGAGGCTCGACATCAACGAATGCAAACAGTGGAAACCGACGTTCTCCTACTCTATTTCTGGTAAACAGGTGTTTTTTTTTTTTTTTTTGTTAGCAGAACAGCTTAACACAAGCTCGCTGCATGGAAACGTTTAATAAATAAACGGTCAAAAATATATGCGTTTCATCACTTAGTCGGTGTTAGTATTAGTATGTTACATTAAACATAGACCAAACACCGGATGAAATGACATACAATGCAGTGGAAACAGAAAATTAAGTATTATATAGACGTTTTTTTAAAACATGCTTGTAAACGTCAACGACGAAATGCTCAGCCTTAATATTAACAGCAATGCACATGCGATTGATGGGTTCATACATGCTAATCTTCCCAAATTGTGCCCACTATCACGGAAAGAGTTTTTGCTAAGTAGCAGGGAGAATCAATATTTGCGTTGAAGAGTTCATGGACAAAAGCTACATCGGCGACCATGCGACGTTTTTCGAGAGAGTACATATTCAAAAGCTTCAAGCGAACCTCATAAGGTGGAAGAATCAATGAATTATTCCAGGGTAGGTGCTTAAGAGCGCAGCGCAGGGAGTTCCGCTGAACAGACTCGATGTGGTCGATGTGTGTACCGTAAAATGGAGACCAGACCTTGCTAGCGTATTCAAGAAGTGGTCTCACAAAGCAAGTGTACAAATGTAATGTTGTTTGATAAAGCCCAGCATAGAACTACTCTTTGATACCATGTATTATATGTGAGAGATAAAATTCAATCTAGGGTCACATTTGCCACCCAAATCACAAACAGCACCCTCGCGGCGGCGAATCATGGAATCCTAGAACACAATCATAGGTGATTAGTTTCTGATTCCTGTGGAAAATCCTAACCTCACAATTGTCGATATTTGAGAACCAAATTATTGTTTTTGCACGAAACAGAAAATTTGTGAAGGTCATCTTGTACTCGTTCAAGACTTTGCAGTGCCTCATAACGGATAAAAATTTCGTCTATAGATAGAATAAAAAACAGCGGGCCCAAGTGACTCCCTTGAAGTACGATGGAGTGTCGAAATAAGATTTGATATGATGTTTTATCTAAGTAAGACTTCGTGTATTCACTTTTCCATTTTGAAGAGTATCATGGAATGAGATAACTTGTCGAACGTTTTACTTAAAGTCAGTATAAATACAATCTGTCTGATAGCCTTTTGCAAAGCCGCCAATAGTATTCGAGACAAATTCCAACAAGTTAGTGGTTGTAGTCCTGCCCGAAATAAACTCATGCTGGTTTGAAGAAAGAAATTCTTGCAGGAAATTGATAGCTGAGAGTAAATGATAGATTCGAATAATTTAGGCATACAAGATAGAATTTCACTTTTACTACCTTTTTTGTGGATAAGTATGATAAAAGAATTTTTCCATAGCTGAGGAAAACAACCGCTATTAAGCAATTTTTGGAAAATAATTTTCAGCGGAGCTGCAAGGGCATGGCAGCATGACTTAAAGAGGGCTGGAGGGATCCCATCAGGATCCGTTGTAAAGTAATTTGGAAGCCTATTAATATAATCGAGTATATCCTCTTTCGCAATTGTAGGGATAATGAATGAAACGTTATGAGAATCGTTCATATGACTGAAGTTGTTATTTCCAGGAAGCAAACATTGCAAATTTCAGACGAATCATCACTAACAGAACCTCATAGTATAGAGGTAGTTGTCAGTTTTTTTCTTCATATTAATAAACTTAAAAAAGATACGTGGGTCACGAAATAATTTCGCACCCATACTTTGAATATATTTATCATAAAGTGTAGAGGAAAGTTCTTTGAACTCATTATAGGATGTGAGGAAATTGTTGTGACTTATAATGCCTTTGTCACTCATATAACTTTTCCACAATTTATTCTTTCTATTTTTAAGATGTTTTAGTTCTTTATTGAACCATGGCGGAGATGTTTTAGAGGACCGTTAGGACCGTTGTCGCTCGCGGTGAACGAGAGGAAAATAAATCGAAAAGATCGAAAAGAATTATGTAAAATTTAGAAACGTTTTCGTCAACACTATTGCTGAACAGTACTGTGTTGAAATCAATAGAGGTAAGTCTACTGGAAAGTTCCGAAAAGTTAGTCTTTCTAAAATTGAAGAAGTATTGTGTTTCGTTACAATTAATGATGTTTTCGGTTTCAAAGCAATATGAAATTAGTAGAGGGGGGTGATATTTGTCAAGTGTAGACATTATAACTGGGCTATGTTCGACTAATAAATTACCCGCGTCAGTAGAGAAAACCAGGTCTAATTGCCTATCCATGTCATTTTTACATTAGTGATTAGGCTGAGAATAAGACCATAGTGTCCAGGATAGTGATTCCTTTGTTGATAAGTTATTAACAGGAAGGCGAACGGGGGCCAAATGTTGGAATAAGGTTTTTTGTTCTTTGAAAAATTACAACTTTTTTGTTTTTCGTATACAGACTTTATTTGAAGTTTACTCCTCGGTTGTTGAACAGTTAAGAGAATAATTCAATGTCTATAATTTCGAATATGGTTCGATTATAGCAACAATAGCAAATTCATGGATGTTATATTAACAACTTGATTTGTTTATATGAAGTTAAAAATTTGCAGATAGTTCCAAGCAAGGTTAGGATCTCACCGTTCTGATAGGCGCAACTTTTGACTTAGCAGTCAACAACATAGCCGAAACGGCACCACTGACGTATGTACAACGAATGTAGATGCAACACCCATATGCTCTAGTGGATGCATCTGAAAATCTGTGAATTTCTGTCCGCACCCTATCTTCAGTTAAGTAAACGTATCTAGGTATCTTCAGTTTATGTAACTAAAGGAGATCAGATATGTAGTTACTCCATTTATATCAAAATTCCAAGGGAATCGATTTATCCGAATGTAACTTTAGAATCCAAAGCTCTTGAAGAAATACTTTGGCTTTTACGACCACTGGATTGATAAGCCCCAGAGGATCGAATAATCGTGCAACATCTGAAAGAACTGTCCTTTTAGTTGTTTTCGAAGATATGGCGGTATTGTACTCATAATGGAATCGAAATTCGTTTGCGGCCGGTTCCCAAACAATTCATACCTAATATACTAATAATATCTAAGTCATTTATCTTCAAAGGTTTCTCTCGATCTGCTTCAGTAATTTCTGACAAAACCTTATGGTCATTAGAATACTACTTCCGAAGTTTGAACTGTTCGGTACCTAGAATATCTTCCACTTCTTCTCGAATGCAATGAATTTCTTCGCTAGTGTTGGCTACTGTTATTAGATCATCCATATAAAAATCTTTCCTGGTGATACGTGATGCATCTGGCATTGTTTCCAAGCGTCGAAACCTCATTATGATTTGAATGAACTATACAACTTTTTACAAGTGTCCTTTGAATAGACAGTTAAGACACAAGACGCGTTTCTTAACCTCGCGAAGTCGATCATAGACTGGTCTGCAAAATGCACAAGAAGATTGAGACGTACCTAAGAAAGTCATGTCAGTGTTAGCTGATCTTGAATAGTTTAATTTTTTTCCGGGATTAACTGAACTTGAGCTGCTTACTGTTTGTAATTTCGCTTCACGGGATTCCAAATATTGACAACGTCGAATAAGATATCAGCACAATTACTCCAAGCCGAAAACACCATTTTCTCCTCCTATATATTTGGACATTGGTACTGTCAATTAAACTTTTGACTTGAGAAGCAGAATTCTCGGACACCTTGGTAAATTGAAAAGCTCGACATGTTCTTGGAAAATTAAAAATTTAATATCGTAGCGTTCCTTTAGTCGATTTAAAGCCTTTTCATAATTGGCTTTCGTAACTTTTATTGTTCGTAATGCTGCGCCACTAAGACATGAAAGTATATGATTAAATTTTTCTAGATTCGATAGAGATTCCTCTTTGTGTACAAGTTTCGTGAAACAACCATAAAAGTTTGGAAATTCCGAATATCTGCCTGAAAACTGAGGCACTCAAGTTTGGGCAAATTCCCAGTAGAAGAAATTGCAACGAGAATGTTATGGATCTATGTTGAGAGTGATTGGACATGAAGTCCAGCTGACAGATCACTCGGTAGACAGCGTTGAAGTGCAGGGCGGCACGCTAGCTCGCCTCGGCTTTTGATGGAGAGTGTGGGGGGGGGGGTTTCCACGAAGACTGCCGCTGTCACCTGCCATATACAGAAAAAATTTTGTGCCAAAAACAAAAAGCCGCTACACACCCGGTCCAGAAAGGACCTTGACATCACTTACTATCTGCTTGCCCTATCCACCCAACGACACTGAGGGCAGACTATTTTTTCAGTGTCCCGAGTGACCTAACAGAGTGAAAGAGCGAACCTATTTAACCATCAACTCTAGGAGTGCTCCGGGAGAGTGAGAGAGCGAAATAAAGCCTTACCACTCCATTACCGTTAATTTAACTCAGTAATAGATATACGCTAGAGCTTAAAAAAAACTAATTCAAGATACTCTAATAATATATGCGACAGTACAGCACATTCCATTCACTAAAATTTAAAACTCTTTAACTTATTCCTTGACATATATAAAAGAAATTTAAGATTATATGATAATAATAAATCTCGAATATATATAATTTACGATTATTTGACTTCATGTACGGTAGCAATTGCGACATAAAAAGTTCCAAGGAATATAATAATAATCTATTTCAATACTTAGTACGCCCTAATTATGCGTGCTAGGTAAGTATGTATAGCTATTTAATATAGTGCTTCCAGTAGTGACTAAGTTCAAGATCCCACCTTCACGGCAGCTTGGCTGCATGCCCGCGCCAAATATTGGTTATAGGCATACTTAGTGGTATAAATGGTTTGATTGCAAAAAAACTAACAATCATAGTAATGTAGCGCGATATTTCACCATCCGTATGCAAGTTTTATACTTCACTAGATGAAGTGCAAAGAGAAGATCTACAAAAATTCATGCAAATGTGTGGGCCTCATTGGGCAATACGGGCGAAAATAAACCGGACAATATACTAAATGGTAAATTACATACTATATGAAATTTCAGTTATAATAAATTACTTACACCATTTCTTGTCCCTCGAAGGAGCTCCCTGGAGGCGAAAGTGTCGGTTTTTCTATTTTACGACGAGCTGTAATTTTGTGAAAATAAAGTTTATTTCCCTAAGTGGTTAGGTGTTCCCCGCTGTCGATTACCTTTCCGGAAATTTCTTTATATTTGTAACTTAATACTTTTCAGGATGTCTTAAACAAAACTATACCATCGTGACTTGCAGTTGAACCTATTGGTTAGAATCTGGAACTTAATCTGTTTATGCTCTATTGCTACTCTGGAATAAGGATACTGCTAACTGGACTCAATAATGTCCATTACTACGTTTTACTACGTTAAAAAATCTGGAAATGCTGAACTAAATTTGCTTTATGTATAAAGACTAGTAGTAAATAGAAATTGATTAGGTTATATACTAATTAAATTGTTCACACTTTTATGAGGGTCTTTCCTTAAACTCGTTTCCTGACCTCTCAGTTACTGGGTTTGTTTTACCGCTAGTTACATCTTCCGTTATATTAATATTCGATATTATTATTCAACGTGGCACAGCATTAACCACACTTTTGGACATTTAAAATATAGGAACGTGACGACAATATCCTGGAGTATAACCTCCGCGGTGATCACTGTACTTCTGTCCTAAGCCAGCCCCCAGTTACCAAATCCTTGTTTTTTTTTTATTCTCACATAAGATGGAATTTCCTTCAACTTGTGTCTCGCTGATTATGCCGCCTTACGGGTGGAACGTCGGGGAATTTACAAAGATTTTCAGGATTTCGTTCTTAAAATTTCTCTGTCTGTTTGATTCGTTACCATTTGACACGATACAAATTCTGCGGTGACAAAAACAATGCTGCAAAACGTATTTCTTAAATTTTTACCTTTTGTAAATTTTCGTTACAGCTTCCTTTCCTATCCAATTACCTTTGCGTTTTCCTTGCTTTTTTTTTTCTTTTAAAATTATACTTTAACACCAAAATGTATCAACTAATTTTTGGTTCACGTGCGTGACTTTTCTTGTTATTTCCGCACCAAAATCACAATGCCAGCAAGTCTACTCGGTTTCCGGCCTCTCGGATTCTTCCTCTTCTTCTGTCAAAATTTTTCCGTACTCTGTCCAACCAGGGTTCACTCGCGCAGTCTGGTCAGAGTGGCAGCACAGTCTTCGTGTAGCATATTGCTGCATGCAGTATGCTACGACCATAACAAGAACTTTGTTACCGGATTCATATATAAGACTGGTTTTACGACCTCCGCCCACTAGTGATAATAAATTAGATTTTGCAGTACAGTACAAATCTTCTAAATCACCCCTAACATTAGCTTCAGTAGCGTCTCGCAGTAATAACTTCTCAATTAATGTTTGATAAACTAAAACTTGTTTGAAGTAGGGCTCCAATATCGCTAATCTACATTCAACCTCGGTAGAAGAAAGTGAATCTGTTTCTGTTCCACTAAGTTTTTGATACGCGTTATACAGCCCTTTGTGGAGGCTCTTTGAACCTTTAATTCAGCAATTTGCTCTTGATTTTCCGCCATTGGATCGAACAATGAAAAATTTTTACACAATTGTGCCCTTTAAGTTAATTTATTGAAAATGTTAATAGCCACCACTACGAAAAATTAGGGATTTGCAATCTATAAATCACCAAAATGTCCGAATTTAAACAAGAACGAGATTTGTAATTGAAACATAAAGTTATATCTATTTGTGAATAGTCAATGATGACAACTCTTATCATTAAAAAATGGTTCAATCAGCAATCACCAAACGTTGAATTTTAATCTGTTGTCAAAATGCAATCGAAAATTAACACCAATTTCTATATTGCTCACGTATAGGCATGAATTGCTTTTCTTTTTGTTCAATTTCACTTATTATTTTCTATAAGTATGTATTGAATGCATAAATAAACTAGATCGTGTAATGCAAATTATTTTATTTTAAGTTCATAAATTTTATCCCGTACGAATAAATCAATTAAATTGAAAAGCTCCCACCTGAATATTATACATGTAATTTGTTGAAGAATAAACTTCGATCTTTTCCTCTTAAAATTTGCCAGCCCGCATTCTGTATGCAATTGGATAGAAGTCAAGTATCCCACGACGATAACATCAATTCAAAATTTGCCAGCAGGAGGCTTGTATGTAATTAGATAAAAGGTCCACTTTCCATCGACGATAACCTCAATAGAATTTATCTAATGTGAATCAACAAAATAAATTAAAACAAGTAAAAAAGCTAGAATTGGTCTAAGACCAATTTCCCTAGATGAATGCCCGTATGAAATTTCGTATTGTCACCCTTCTGTGTAAGTTTGATTTTTGAAGTGGTTTTTCGCATATATTTCTAGAACGGTCTGTCGCACAGAAAAAATTATTATAACCAATTTTATGGGATTTTGAATGCTGAAGAAGTTTTTAGTACAATAAAAATGTCTTTTGGACTGATCGTTTTCACAGTATACGTAAAAAACCTAAATTTTTTTAAATTTTATTTGCTAGTGTAATGAAAACACCATATACCAACTTTCAGTTCTCTACATCGACGCGTTCTAAGGCCGTGTCCAAATATATAGTGGAAAACGAAATTTTTGTATGGCAACCTCACGAAGGAGTTGCCCGATTTGTCGCATTTTCGAACTTAATTTTACTTTTTTTTTTTAACGTCCGTGTACAAAATTTCAGCTCTCTAAGTATACGCGTTCTCGAATTATCGTGCGCACAGACGGACGGACGGACATGCAAAAATCAAAATAACTTTTAATATTATGTGTCCAATCCATTTTGCTCTACCATCATTATTTCGAGGTGTTACAAACGGAATAACAAACTTAGTATACCCTATAGATTTCATCTAGGGTATAAAAATATCCCACCTGCACTTATTACTCTGATGAGAATGATCTACGATGCTTTCAACTTAATATTTTTTTATTGTCCAGCTTCCCACGACGCGTCGATCGAATAATTGAATACAGCAACGACAAATGAAATTTTATTGTTTATCCGATTGATGTGGAATTCTGACAATTTTCGAGATATTGTCCTTGCTCGGGCGCCAAATGTTGGAACAAGGGTTTTTGTTCTTTGAAAAATTATAACTTTTTTTGTTTTTCGTATACAGACTTTATTTGAAGTTTACTCTTCTGTGGTTGAAGAGTGAAAGAGAATAATTCAATATCTGAAATCTCGAATATAGTTCGATTATAGAATACAAATTATAACAACAATAGCAAGTTCAGTAATTTGTTTAAATGAAAGTTAAAGATTTGAAATGGAATGCATAATTAGAAAAGGAAATATGTACATAATTATTTTTAAATTCTTAAATGCAATGAGAACAATGATTACAAATTGACCTTTGATTTAACTAAAAAATTTTAATATGATCAAACACTGATTGTTCAAACGAAAACGACATTAGGGTTAGCCACATCACTAAAATAATAACTACATTTATTTCACATCGGCGCTTCGAGCTCTTCACAAAAGACTACTCTCTACTCCTGTCGTGCTACTACTACTCTAATACTAATTTTACTATTACTACTACTCTATTACTGACGTCTCTAGCCAGCTTCAGCAGGCGATGGCGGGCTACCACACCACATTTCAGTGGTTGGTAATTTTGTAGTAATTGCAATTCGGAGGGGCTTTTCCGAAACATATCTTGACTTACGCTTACACCACTGAGTGTACAGCACATATTTTGTGTTCACAGTCCAAACCTGTAATGTCACGCAAAGTTCGCTGTCACTGTGAGAAGTTTTTCTGCGCTCGGGCATTGGTGACGCTAGTGGTCAAAACTAAATTACTTTTATTTATTTATATTTTTTTTTAACCACAGTTGAAGCAAAGCCACACCAATACCAAAACTTCAAGGTATGCTTGAATCAAAGCCGAACTGCATAAAAAAAGATTTGGTTTCCATCTCTGTTAGTATGTTACTCGTTTTTATTTGGAGTGAGCGAATGCGTCAGTCACCCACCCATCTTGCACAGATCTTACTTATTTTCAATTATCGTTGATGCCCGTCCACTGTACAGGATGTCCCCCTCGCTCTCTGTATTAATTGAAAAGCCATAATATGCGTGGATTAGCTTTTATACTAATCATTACAACCCCACACTTTTATCGGGATGTACTGAATATTTCAGATATAGCTACTTTTGTTATATGGCAGCGTGTCGAGAGTAACTCGGAAGCTGCTTTTTTTTCTTTTCTTTTTGGTATTTGCTCTGTCCAAGAATTTAAGATAGCTGCTAACATAGAAGCTTTTTGTTGCTTACACTCCCGATTCTAAGCAACAAAGCAGCTATGGTAATAGTTATGTTTAGAACATATAACTATATGTTCTAAATATTTATGTGTGTGTGGCTGTCATTTTATTTAATGGAGAGATCTCTTACTATTTTGTTGGCGGACAATAATAATAAATTTAAAACTTCTTAAGGTAGTAAGCATTTGCGGTAGAGACAAAATAATTTTCCTCCCTCATTATAATTTATGTATCTCAATTCAATATCAAAATTTGCAATTGCATGCAATTATACATACAATTATTGCAAAGCATTAGGTTTGAAAAGAAAAACGGTTTTTGTTTCTACTAAACTTTATTGTAATCCGTCTCGAACTAAACTCCCTAAATTTAATATTTCCACTTTCTTCAATCGTCAGATCGACCTCAAAAATATTTGTTTGTCATTTTAACAGCTTTTACCAGGGACTGAACGAATCAGTTCTGACTTTACGAAAAAAGCCTACTTTACTTGTTATTCCTGACCGATAATAGTTTGAAGCTAAAAAAAAACTGAGCTGGAAGGGCTTATTATTTTTTCTGTCAAAAATAAAAAGCCAGCTTCGGTTTTTATTTTGTCTGGTAAAAATAAAAAGCCGGGCTCGCTTTTTATATTTTTACCGAAAAAAGTATCAAGCCGTTGCGCTTGCTTTTCTAGCTTCAAAACTATTACCGACCAATAACAAGTCAATTAAGCTTTTTTCGTAAAAAATCATAACTGGTTCGATCCCTGAAAATAAGAAGCCAGCTTGGCTTTTTATACTTCCGGCTTCAAGACCGGTTACTTCCAGCTCGGCTTTTTATTTTGATCAGAAAAAATAATAAGCCTTTCCAGCTTAGTTTCACGAAACATCTTTTGGTATATTCCACTAAATTCCACGATCATAATTTATCCCAGCTTTTTTTGTTTAAAATTTTCAAAATACTAGTTATTTTCGGTCTCTGGTTTTACACAATTTCCGATTAGGAATTAACTGACACCAATTACTTAATTAAATCGATCGCCTAAACTCAATTTACTGTAGTACAGAAATATGCAAAAGCTATTGAGTAAGCAAAACAATGACAATTGTTGTGAAGTCTGAAATATACATTGACCTCATATTGGACTTCTCAACACCCTTGCTAAATAATTTGTATATTTCTGAATCAATTCATATACAAACGAATTTACCAAGATTATTTTCATATAGCCACTGTAATTTTTTTATTTTCAGATACAGAGGATAAGTCGCAAATTGCAAAACTATTACCAGCTTTTAAAAGAAAACGTTTGGCTCATGATAAAAATTTGAAAATTATTGATTTTCTTACCATACAAGCTAACGTCGAGCGAGGATTTTATAAGGAGCCATCTATGTTTGATGAGGATATAAACAAAGTGTTCACAAACGCGCTGGCGCACTTTGGGGAACATTCAAGGGAAGCTGCTATTGTTATAGAACTGTCAAATATTTACAAAGAAAAGAAATTCGAAGCATACGAGAAACTTTTACTAATTGTTCCCGATAAAGAATTGAGTAGTTATCGTCCTTCTAGAAACAGAAAAATTGCAGTTAATTGTAAAATGACTGAAGATATAATTCAATGCATATGTGGATTATTCAAAGATGAAGGCCTAATGATCCAATGCTCTAAATGTCTAGTATGGCAACATGCTGAATGTACCAAAGCAAATGTGAGTGCTGAGAATTATATGTGCGAGCGATGTGAGCCAAGAAATGTAAATTTAGAAATACCACTGGACGAATACACAGAAGATGGCTATAGATATTACTTATCACTAATGCGTGGTGATCTGCAAATCAGACAAAGTGACACAGTGTATGTTCTTCGTGATATACCAATTAAAGATAGACGTGGAAAAGAGACCAAAAAACATACATATGAAACAATAGGAAAAATAGACTATTCAGAATGCGATATTTTTCGTGTTGAGCGATTGTGGAAGAACAATGAAGGCAAACGATTTATATTTGGACACCACTATTTAAGACCACACGAAACATTTCATGAGCCGAGTAGAAAATTTTACGAAAATGAAGTTATAAGAGTTCCACTGTATGAAGTAGTACCAATTGAACTCGTTATTGCCAGGTGTTGGGTTTTAGATAGAAGTACATTTTGCAAAGGACGTCCAGTTGATGTTACTTCCGAAAATCATGTTTATATTTGTGAATTAAGAGTTGATAAATCAGCAAGGTTTTTCGCAAGAGCGAAACAATCTTATCCAGCATGTACAAAAAATTATGCTTTCAAAAAATTTTCAGATAAATTAAAAATATCAAGAACATACACGGTAAGTAGAAGATCCTACTATTTACTTGTTTATTTCTTTAATAAGAGGTTTTTTTATTGTTAGCCCCATGAGGTAGACCCATCTCTAATAAAGCCCAAAAAACGGAAAAATGAAGAAACAGCAATGACACCGGGAAGGAGGAATTTAGCTCCTATTTTGCAATTGCTTCCACCGCCATCTAAGGTGAGTAAAAATTGTGTGAATACTGTTTGATAATATCAGAAAAATTGGGATTTACTCGGCGATTTGATTTTTACACTGTTATAATCATTTTAAATATTTTCCAACTTTAGTTCATGGTTCCAATGGAGCTATAGGCGAAAAACCCGATGTTACAATATTTCGAGATTCGTATAATGCAAATACAACAACAGAATAATTTATGGATGGCGTTCTGTGAATGACATCCATTGCAAAATTGTACAACAGGAGAATGTTTATCCTTCAGGTCTTCATATTTGCGTAAAAAATTTGAAGTGGCTCTGATGTATCGGTACTTCAAAATTCAAAAACCTATATTATCTTTGCAACTTACTTTTAGAACACAGAATTTTTACGGGTAGCTAATTTAAAAAAAGACTTATCCACTAGCAGACCTAGCAGAGAGCATGCCGAGGGTAATCACATGGCAACAGACTCAAATATATTATGTATTTTCGCTACAGAGGGTTCAAAAATGGATCTGGTGCTGTCTGTCTTAACATACGGAGAATCTACTGTTTACGGGACTATTGCATGTTTTCCAAGCGGAGGTTCTAGTTACAACCGATGCCGCAACAGTATCTGGACCCTAGGTGTATCTCATAAAGTTATTCTTTGCTGTATAGCTGGCCGAAGGGGAATGTATTAGAAAATGAGAGGACAAATTTCCAAGCGAGGGTTAAAGTATGAATATATGCTTAGAATAATAATCCAAAGAGCTAGAGATCTAGAATCAGTGAAGAGTGTGGGCCGGATTCACTAACTCGGAGAGTTGTGGAGATGAGAGTTCTTTTGCCATTTAACTCTCCACTCGGGATTCTGTAACTTGGGGAATTTGTATTGAGACTTATCAAACTCTCTATTCCACTCGACATAACTCTCGGCTGCGTTAGTTGGGGAGAAGTAAAAAAATATTTCTCAACTGACAGAATTGCCTGATTTTATTGTTCTTTGTGAAGGTACCTATGCTCCTAGGATTTTCAAATTGAATTATGGATTCACTGCATATCCTGGATATGTTCCCAAAAACAAATCATGGAAATCCTTGCAATACTTACAGAGAAATAAGGATTTTGGTGTCTCAAGGTACCCTCTAAAAATTGTAATTCACGCGAAAATGGTCAATTTGGTCGTACAGAGGATATGCTATAAAAATTTTAAATATACACGGTAAAGCTTGTATGTAGGATGAAATCGCGTTTACATTTTGTCCTCTAATTAGACATATAATTAGTTTTTGAGTCCGGTAAATAGTTTTGGAGATAACTGCAAAAGAAGTGAATCAGTCCTTCTTAAGATGAAAAAATGGCCGTTTTTTTTTTATACAAAAATGGATGTATTTTCAACTCATCATTATGAAGAACTGGTAAGTCGTGGAAATTCACTTTCCATGAGAAAAATTTTCACAACAGAGTACTAATGGATGTGAAACAAAGAACGGAAGAAAGATATGCAAAATATAGGAACTGGGGTATATATGACCCGTGTGCAAAACATCCGTCTTTCGGCGGTTAAAAGTCAGTTATGAAGTTAAAATGATAAAAAAAGAACTACACCACTCGATTACTGATTTCTCCCTCTTTAATTTGCTACCAAACATGACGTATTTTGGACAACCCCCAATGGGAGGTGGTACGACCCCAATCGCAAAAATTTTGCAACTATAATTTTGTACTCTAGATCCTAAATCCGATGGAAAAACCCCAATGCTCTACGACCCTCCCACACAGAGTTAGCCGTACTTCAATATTGCGACACTTCCCGCGTTTTCCCTAATTCCTTAAGTATGTTAGAGAATCACGAATGGAGAGTTAGGGAGTTTTAATTGGGGAAAACGAAAATATTCATCTCCTAAACTCTCTCGAGTTACAGAATCCGGCCCCAATACAGGCCTTTAAACTGGCTAATTGTGGATACCTACTCAGGAAGACCGGTATTCATAAGGCGCGCCTCTTTGGATTTGTCAGACAAGCTGAGCATCATTTAACGACTGCAGCAAAAATGTGGACGAAGGGGAAGCGTAGAGCAACTAACATCTGATATGAGAATGATAAAACATTTTCAAACGAATGGTTCCCCGAACTGGGCGAAATGGCAAACAGAGTTATTATTAATATGGGGGTTGCATACAGAGATGCCACCTCTCATCTAGTCACTGGGCCTCTAAGATCTTTTGTGAAATAATATGAAAGTATAGGGCAGAGGTAGAACGGAATAAAATTTCCGTTTTAAACTTCATTTCGATTCGCTAGAGTAATCGCTCCTACAACATTAAAAATATTATCGGCCGTACTGTGAAATTCCGAGATATTTTCTTATTCCGAACTGCGCAAATGTCCGATATCCTGTACAGGTTCGAGGATCTTCATTTGGAGAGTGCTATGAGGAAGCTGATTATCGGGCAGATAAGCTGTTTATATATAAGCAATTCAATGCCCTTAGGGAGATCGTTTCACTTTCTGATCATGAGTCTAAGAAAACTATGTATGTGCGTTTCTCATTACCGACTTAGCGTAACGTTGAATTTTAAGAAATTATTGAAAGACATGCCCGATTTTTTAATAGACCACTTAAATTTCATTGTTTTCAGCGCGTGTAACAATATTCAACTTTTAATGTGGATGTTTTTTTCGTCTAGTTTTACTATGTGTTACCAGAGATGGCACAAGAACTAGATTTCGCATGCAATACCGTAAACAAATTTTATATAACACGAAAAATAATAGATGGGGACGTCAACTGATTCATATTTTTGATCAAATGTATACAAAGGTGCTTTTAAAGCAACATTTGCTCTTGGCATGCTTTAAAACATGTTGTGGTTCATTCAGGAATGCATCGCCCATTTCATAATCTGTATACTCTGCTCTAAAATATTAAGTGACATCTATGGTGTTACTCAACTCTCTTAACAGCGAAGGCTTGGTGAGATACATGAAGTGAATATTTGTTATGGAGTTATTGAATAGAGCCACGCGGTGGATTATTCACGTATATAGATTGAAGTGTAGAGGAGGATGCCTCCGAGAATGCACCAAGGCAGAGAGGAAACTCAGGATTGTTTTACACTGCCAGTTTAGAGGTTGTAAAGGGTTTTGACAAACCCTTGACAGCTCCTTGGCTGTCCGAGCAATGGCAATCTACTTGTTCTCAATGTCTGAGTTGCTGAGATACCTTCCGCTTCCAGGATGGCCTTTACTTCCGCCTGGAAAACCGTGACATCGCAATTTCCATAAGAAGCTTCTCGCAGAAAACACCTGCTCCGGTTTTTTTTTCAGATTTGGAAGCTGTCTGTTTAGATAATTCCGTTTGTGATTCCCATTCTGCCCTAGATGGAATTTTCGATTAAATGTCGCTTTTCAACATGGTCTCGAGAAGGTCGCTGTCCCTGTCGATGTCAGATGCGATAGACTGTACGAACTTAAAGATGGATTCGTGTGGAACCCTAGTTCGGTATGAAACCAGCTTTGACCGAGCTGCAGCTTCAGCGCTGCGATTGACGCCCCCTCGATATGAATTTGCACGGGGTGTAGTGTATGTTGAGGATGATCTCAAGTGCCCAAGTGTTGGTTGACTAGAGAGAGCTACTTACACTAAAGAGGCACATTCTTGGAATATCTTCCAATATATTACGATGATTGGTGAAATGCTTTGCACTCCACAACACTGCAGAACCATAGGTTAGCATGGGTCAGATGACCATGGTTCATAGGATCATCCGCGGTTTGAGCCCCTAATGTTTCCCTATAGTTGTGCATCACATTGCAAAGGGTCTACGACCTTTGTTCGCTTTTTGCCTTTTTATTTAGTATGATGCTTATTCTGTGCTTCATTTTATTTAGCGCAGTTGTGGTGTCAGAGTGGAACTCGTTCAGGGCGTGAAACTTGAAGTGCTATGGTCAAGCCAAATTGGGTGTCCTGTCCTGCCTAATCTCTAAGTAAGCAGGCTCTCAATGTGTTGATCAACTTTTGTTTCGAAAATTTGTCTCAAACAAGTATAGTTTAAAAAAAAAAGCTTTGACGCTTTTTAAAAAGCACCGCCGCTCCCTTTTGCTATATTGTTTTTTCTCTATATGAAATATTAAAATTAATTATATGTAAAAATATCAAACAAATCCTGTTGGAAACAATATTGAATTATTCCATTGTCATCGAAATTACATAAATGCTGAAAATTTCAGAGCTCTAGTTATTCGGGAAGTTTGTGAAAAAACGATTACTAAATTTAGAGACATGAAACCATTGAATAAATAACTAATAGCATAGATGGCACAAGAGCTAGATGTCGCATGGCATACTACAGCAGAGTATACAAATTGTGAAACGGGTAGTGCATTCTGGAATGGACCACAACATGTTTTAGATCGTGTCGAAAGCGAATGTTTTTATAATATCAGCTTTGTATACATTTGATCGACTACCTCAATACTTCAGATACGAAAAAATATAAATCACTCGACGTATACATCATTTCAAAAGTTGTGGTCCATTCCGGAATGGACCACCCAGCCATATAAATTTTGTATACTTTTTTGGTACTGCATGCGACATCTAGTTCTTGTGCCATCTATGCTAATAGTTATAAGTTATTTATTCAGTGTGAGAGAAAGACAACTGAAATATAAGAAAGTCGTGTAAAAATATAGGGTTACGTTTTCCCCTCTAAGCAAAAATTTAAGAATCTGCAAAGCAAATTTGCAGTGAATCCTTTCCTAATTTCAAGTTCAACTTCGTTTCCGATCAAACATGTATGTATGTAGGGTTTTTCTTTGAGTCATTTAATTTAATTGAAAGAACAACCCTTACCTTATTACTTGTTTATTTAGCAGGAATAGATTATTAAAATATGAGTAAACTTCCACTTATCTAACTTTCTTCTTTTATCAAAACAAAACACAGCGGGCGGCAAGGAAAAGATGTCGTCTGATTATATCTTCTTCTTGTTCTCTCCAAATCTTTTTTATCTTCTAATTTGCGGGTTCGTTCCGATATTTAAAGTACGTTCCACATGTATGATGTGCGATAAATAGTCGTCGGGTCATTCTATAGGAAAACTATTTGATTCCAACCTGTCCATCACCAATTTCGTTCTTCTTTTGCTGAAAGTTAAGTAGTTATAAGATAAGAATACAACTAATTTTTTTGTCCTGTGATGCATGCTGCCTAAATTAAAGGGCTTCGAAATTCTTAAAATTTACCGATTTTTGGTCTGCTGAGTTATATTAAAGAAATCTTAATTTTAAATCTAATTATCACTGCGTCTAGCTTATTTTAAATAAAATAAGTAAAAAACGAGTTTTCAAACAAAACTGAGGCCAAGTCGCATGAAAAAGTAGAAAATAAACTTTTCTTCACACACAGAGGTGGACTCAGATTTTATTCGCCGACAATCTCCGATATATTTCAGTAAGATCAATCAGAGGTAATAAGTGATTTGATTCATGAAGAGAAAGAATATTCAAGAGAAATGTCCCAATCAAAAAATCTGAGTCCACCTCTGACATTTCTCATGAATATTTTCTCTCTTCATGAATCAAATCACTTATTACCTCTGATTGATCATACTGAAATATTGTCAGCGAATAAAATCTGAGTCCACCTCTGTGTGTGAAGAAAAGTTTAGTTTCTACTTTTTCATGCGACTTGGCCTCAGTTTTGTTTGAAAACTCGTTTTTTACTTATTTTATTTTCTGACTTTTCCACGTTAACTAAATTGGAAAATTCTGCATTTTTTCTGAAACAGATTTATCACTAATCATATAGATGAAAATTTTTCCGATGATTTTCCCGCTTTTCCGGGTTTTCCATGAAGTTTTCCACAAAAGCAACTTTATGCAACTCATTTCGCTCTACAACTTTGTCTTAGGTTGCAAAACGCTCAAACGCTTCCTTGGTCGGAAAAACTCCGGAAAAGCGTTTTACATGAATTTTCCTCGATTTTTTCTGCAAGTTTTCACCATTGTCGGAGAGAAAGTAATGATGCCAGTTGATAGCAAATTTGATCCTGCATAATTTAGAAAACTTTTTTACCGGAAAATTTTTCGGAAAAATCGAAAAACTCTGCATTTTTCCTGAAACGGATTTATCACTAATCAAATTTGTACCAAATTTTTAAATGATTTTTCCCGGTTTTCCGGTTCAAATTTTGACAGATTCAATTGTCACGCGACATGAACCTGTGTACCAAATTTCAGCTCGCTGTGATGACGAAAAGTGGGTCTACGAGAGTGTCGAAAATAGTAAAGAAATTGACAAATTCGTGTACGAGTTAAAGGGAATGGCTGGCCTCAAAAAGAAAGTACATATTATAGACATAAACCTCTGCAAGTTTCAACCAGATCGATAAAAAAAAAATTGATCTACAGCAGCAGCAGTTTTTGAGGATGTAATTTCGAGATAATCGTGTTTATCAATACGAAAAAACTTAATACGATCAATCAGCGATTCCAGGCGCATACAATAAGCCTTCAGCTTCCTCGAAAAGATAAGATAATCAGCTTCCATCTGCTGCTGTGAGACTATGCTAATTAGACAATAGAATTATACAAAGATATTGTGAAAGAAAGGTTGCTCCACCTCAAGCACTCCGGCTACCTGACTCGCTAGAATACGGTATGAATAACTGCGATAACTCCGTAAATATTTAATATTTTAATTTTTCCTCTTTCCAGTATATCATACTGTCAAAATATGAGGAAAAAAATCGAATTTTTGAAGTCTTAGTGCACTCTTTGCAGCTATACATTTCCCATGGATGTCGAGCGGCAGGAGCCGGAGCATAGTCTCCATTGCTGCCATTGGTGTTTTTTTTTTTTTAGACTATCAGAACCAGCTTAACCCAAGCTCGCTGCATGGACACGTTTCATAAATAAACGGTCAACAATACATGCGTTTCATCACTTAGTCGGGGTTAGTATTAGTATGTTAAACTAAACATAGACCAAACACCGAATGAGATGACATGCAATGCGACATGGAAACAGAAAATAAGTACCCAAGTCACAAACAGCACCCTCGCGACGGCGAATCGTGGAATCCGAGAACACGTAATTATAAGTGATTGGTTTCTGATTCCTGTGGAAAGTCATAACCTCACATTTGTTGATATTGAGAGCCAAGTTATTGTTTTTGCACCAAATGTAAAATTTGTGAAGGTCACCTTGTACCAGTTCACAATCGTTAACAGATTTGATCTGAGCGGAAAGTTTAATATCGTCAGCATAAATCAATACTTTGCAGTGCCTTACAAAAGAGACGAATGTCGTCAATGGATAGAATGAAAAACAACGGGCCCAAGTGACTCCCTTGAGGGACGCCGGATGAAGCTTTCAGGGCTCTAGAGATGGAATGACGGAAATGTCAAAAAATGAAGCAAACATATTGCAAATTTCGGATGAATCATCACTAGCAGAATCTTTGTACCTCATGGTATTGGGGTAGTTGTCCGTTTGTTTTTTTTTCTTCATATTAATAAACTTAAAAAAGATACGTGGGTCACGAAATAATTTCGCACACATGCTTTGAATAATTGTTGTTGTGACTTATAATGCCTTTGTCACTCATATAACTTTTCCACAATTTATTCTTTCTATTTTTAAGATGTTTTAGTTCTTTATTTAACCATGGCGGAGATGTTTTAGAGGACCGTTAGGACCGTTGTCTCCTCGCGGTGAACGAGAGGAAAATAAATCGAAAAGAATTATGTAAAATTTAGAAACGTTTTCGTCAACACTATTGCTGAACAGTAATGTGTTGAAATCAATAGAGGTAAGTCTACTGGAAAGTTCTGAAAAGTTAGTGTTGATCGAAGAGCTCCTGTAATGCCTAAACAGCTCTCTGTATTTTAGAGACTTCATGTGCGTCGCTTTCTCAAGAGCATTCCACCATACCAAGACCCCATATTTAAGGATAGGCCTTACGATAGCGGCGCACATCCAATGCGCGATACGAGGGTGTAAACCCCAATCCTTGCCAAAAGTTTTCTTGCATTTTTCAGGCATACAGTGCAATGTCCGCCTTCTTGACGCGCTCAATTTAATTTGGAGTCTAGTAACACTCTTAGAGTAATGCTACCCAGTTTTGGGGGTGTGAAAGTCGGAATAGCTCTCCTCCGTGTAAAGCGGACTAGGTCGGTCTTTGCTGGATTAAGCCCTAGACCGTAACCTTAATCATGTTAAGCAGCTTTTCTAACGCTCTTTGAGTTAGTTCCCGAATTGTCGGTAGAAATTTCCCCGAGACCAGTATGATTAAGTCATTAGCATATGCTACCACTTTTATACCCTCCCTTTGTAAAGAAGTCAGAATTCCATTAAACAACAATAACTACAGTTGAGGTGATAGTGCTCCTGCTTGCGGAGTACCTCTAGACACCCTGCTGCTAACCTTATTGTTAGCAAGTTCTGCGTTTATTAGGCGGTTACTGAGCATTGAGTTAATCCATCTACATATATAAGATTCAACTCTTACACCAGTCAGGGCATCCTAGATGGCCTCTAAACTAACATTATTAAGGGTTCCCTCGATATTAAGAAATGCACCTATAGCGTATTCTTTTTCTCGATTGATTTTTCAATGGTTCCTGCTACGTCATGTAGCGCAGTTTTAATCGATTTACCTTTTAAGCATGCATGCTGTGATCTAGAAATTTCGGTTCCACTAAACAGGCTGTCCATGGACGCCTCAAACAACCTCTCCAAAGTCTTCAGAAGAAATGACATAAGGCCGATGGGTCTAAAGTCCTTAGCAGTCACGTGCCCGCTACGACCTGCCTTAGGAATAAAAGTCACTTTGGTTTGCTTCCAGATGCCTGGGACATAGGAGTGGAGTAGACAGCTTCTATACACCATCAGCCCCGGAATTCCAATTTCTTGCACTTTCTGCAGCATGATACGAATGATACCATCAATCCCTGGTGATTTATAGGGAGCAGAAGATTGAATTGCCCACTCCATTTTCTCCTCTAAGTTTGGAGTACCAGTGTACTCATTATTATAGATGTGGTCGGCTTCAGAGTTCCCAGGAAAGTGGGTACTCATAAGCAGCTCCTAAGTTTTCTCCTCAGTCTCGGTCCAGGTGCCGTCCGGCCTTTTCAGGAAAGAAGGAACATTAGCATACTTGGCTAAGACCTTCATAAGTCTGACGGATTCACAGTAGCTCCTCCATGAAGAGAATTTAGCGTTATTGATTGAGCGTTTGTAGACTCGTGAGACCTGCCTTATACTGGGCCCAGTCTTCTTGACTTCTGCGCGCTTTCGCTTTATTAAATATCTTCCGTGCGTTCTTCCTTAGGACAGTTCAGTCGCCATTCCACCATGGTGGATAAGACTTCCTTGAAGGCTTATGCAGGGGGCAGGCTTCAACAAAGGCGATATTTAAAGCGTCATTTATGTTCTTGATCGCGTTATCTATTGATGATAAACAAGGTAATATCTCATGTTCGAGAACGTTTAGTTTCCCCGCTACGATATTATTAAATTTGTTCCAGTCTGTTTTAGCCGGGTTTCTGAACGGTTTAGGAGGATCGGACTTGTGGTTTATTTCAAAGATATTACCAGCAGTGGTCTGACAAGGATCTCTTGCTGGAAACTCTCCAATTTACCACCTTTAGATCGTTTGATTCACTGATGGATGCCACATCTAATACATCCTCCTTATTTACCGTGATAAAGATGGGACTATTTCCCCTGTTACAGATATTTAGATTAGACTCCATAACGAAATCAAATAAGGACTCACCTTGCTCATTGGTGCAGGTGCTACCCCATATCGTGTGGTGGGCGTTGGCGTCGCATCCTAGGAGTAGGTCGAGCTTCTTCATCTCAGCTTCCTTTACGAGATTTCGCACTTCGATTGGTGGAGGTAGGGTGGTACTGTCGTGAGCCATATATGCCGAAGCCAACAAGATTGGCTTCCCACTTTTACGCTCCCACTTAACGACCGCTAAGTCACTAGAGCTGTAATTAGACATCAAACATAAATTTGTCTTTTTTCGCTAAAATACGAGACCTCGGCTTACTTGGACTCTTTTTCCTGGATTAAGGCAACGTCAACGCTCTCCTCCGCTAAGAAGGACGGAGAGTTTATCCGACGCCAGTCCACTATGGTGGAGATTGATCTGGACCACCCGCATAGAGGCCCGCAATTCCTGACATCGCGGTTCGATGGAACTCTTGTTGAGCGACCCCAATTTTTGAGAAGCTCGATTGAACCTTGAGACTCCTCTACCTCAATCGGCTCTTCGTTACCTTGGTACTTCTTTGAAAGCCCGCGGTACACATTCGCTACAACCGCATTAAAACCGTAGTGAAGCTGAAGTTGGCCTCCTCTAGCGGTTGTAGGGATTCCTCCGTGAGCTGGAGTATGACACTTCTACCAGTTGGTTTCAGCTCCTCATTTTGAGAACCTTACAATCCTACAATCCTTACAAATCTTCGGATTCTGTGTAGCAAGCACCTGAAATAGTGCCTGCGGTGGATGAGCCGCTTCCGGTATCCACACCCTAGCCCCAGAATTTCGGGTAACTCCGATCGTGGGATGACCTGAAGTCGTGAATTACTCCACACTTCCCCCACTTGAGCTACACTCGCCTTCAGGAAGTCCAATGAGTACTGGTCCGTACAATTAATAACCTTAACTCCTCTGAACCATCCCGAGGCGCCATATTGAGGTACTGGGCCAGCCGGGCCGGACGATAAGCGCTCCACCAAAATGGTCATGAGCCTTCTTTTGACCAACATCCAACGGTCCACGGAGATCTTCCAATTCTTGTTACCCGTATCTATCACTGCAACGCTCAGAAGCGCCTGAACTATGACACTCGCAATCGAACGCTTAGCAGCATCCTCTGATCTGCTAGGTCCCGGAAGAGAAGCTTCGCTGCAGGTGGCTTTCTTCGTCCCTTTGCGATCACTCGCCTCTCCAACTTCTCCAAGCGAGCTCCAATGGAGTCCTTTGAAACTACTGCCCGACTAGTAGAAGCCACCGCAGGTTTCCTAGGAGACGTTACAGTAGATCGTCTACGAACGTCGGTAGACCAAGCTTTTTTTGCTTCCTTCAGCTCTTCGTCCCTCGATCTTACCTTTTTGCTAGCGGCAAAAACTGCCATAGCATCCTTGATATTTTCTCAAACCCGTAAAAGGCTCCCTTTCTACGTCCATTATTCCATTTTAAAAATTTATGCAATAAAAGATAACTAAGTATACTGAAAAATAGTCACAGAAATGAAAATGTCACATCAACGCGAACACAGAATAACAGACCAATACAACGGTTGAGCATCAGCACGAAACAGTGTATGCAACGCGTTACGACAACAATAGTACATAAACGGAAGCTTTAAAATGTGTTATCTTAATCTTTAGCCTTTCTTGATTCTAGCTCACATACAGAACATACACTATAAAATACTGGAAATATAATGCCGACACTAAATATTTCGAATATAGAGAACTATTTGGGCTAGCCAATAAAATCGTTAGAAAATATGTTACTCGCGCATTTTTGCCGGAAACGCTCATATATTTTGTCCGAAGACTAACAAAAATATACAGTTCAATTAGTACCAATTATTGCAATTTATTAATATTAATCTTTTCAACAAAAAATATTCATTTATTATTTCAGACTGTTAACGAAAAACGCGCCCGTTTAGAAAGTATTTTAGAACATTTGAGGAAAAAACAAACTTCATTGAAACCCCTGGACTTGTCTTATCTGTTGACAGGTCGAGGCGCCAGGAATAGGAGAGCCCATGCAGTAAACGTGCCTATTTGAAAAGCAACATTTAATGTTGACGTAATTTTGTAATTTATTCTAATTTATTTAGCATTATTAAAAAAGTTTAACTTTATGCATAATTTCATGTAACTTAGATTAAGCACAGTTATGACGGTTGTAAATAAATTGTATTATTATTGCAATGAACAAATAAAATTAAATCACTATTTATTTATTTATCTTAAAAGTTTATATCAACTCTTTCCTTAAACCAAAGAATGAATTTTTCTTGTGTGTCGCGGCCCCATTATTATTATTTATTTATTATTAGGATTTATCAAGTACTTATTACTGCAAAAAAGAATTACATACTAAGATTACAATAATTGAGAAAAGTAGCTTTAGTCAAGCTGAATCTTTAGGTGAGATTTAGATAAGTGGAAGTCTATCAAATCAATGTGACCGTTAAAAAGACAATACATTGGATGTAAAGGCTTGTGCATATCATATTTTGTGGTAACTCATAAAAACAAAAATATGTTTTCTACACTCATAAAAATTGTTAGTAGCGCAGACACCGAATCAATCCAATTCTTTGTATCTTTTTCGACCAACAATTTCCATCCGTTTTATTACATCTAAAAATAGTCTTTATATCCCGCTGCAGCTTTGTTGGTTCTCATGTGTCCTTATATCTAAATAGAAAATAACTAGTTTATCTCACCTCACAAAAAATATTTATTATTTATTTATTTATTTATAACATTAGGATACCTTTCTTAGCGCTAAGAGCGTAAGCCTATTGTAAACTAATGTATTTGGCCCACGGCAACTTGTCCATCTGGGCAACTTAAGTATTGTTTTGATTGGAAGTTTGTTTTATTCTCCTAGTAATATACATACTCCTATTGCGTAGAATATATGTATACCTCCTATATACATTTGTGCGCATATATATATCTACATATACCATATATACATTTTTGTATTTCCCTATATAAGCTAAGGTAATTCATTTTGTAGTTCTTTAGTTATTTTTTTTTTATATATATATATAATACTTTTATAGCTGTTAATCGTGAGAGGTTTAAGTGTATTTCGTAATATAATTCATATTTACTTATTATAGGCTTACTAGCTAGGGTTGTTAATGGGTTAGTTGAGAATACATAAATCAAAGGAAAAAAAAAATTCAATTCATATAAAATGTTTGTCCGTTAGAGTCTGGTCTCCGCGTTACAGTTCGTTAAGTAAGTCCTCAATGCGAGGAATAGTGCGTCTGTGTCCTCCTTCCTATAGTTGAGTTCAGTCGGAGTTTTCCGTATGCCTTGCCCGTGTAATTGTCTTTGTAGTTCCTCGCATTGTGTGAAGACATGCTCTGCCGTAAAAGGTGTGTCTGGGCAGAAGTAGCATGAGGGGCGTGGCTGTCTCAGGAACAGATATTTTTTAACGGCTAGGAAGTGTCCCAGCCGAAGTCTCGCCATCCCAATCATTTGTTTTCTTGGTATGTTCGGCATGTCAGGCTTGGTCACTACCTTATGATGGCTGGCTAGAAAGGTGTTTGCTTGCTGCCATTCAGAAAGCTTTGTGGCCTCCATATTTTTCCTGGCTTCTCTCCTGACGGCTTTATATGCTGGAGGTGCGATCACATCTCCACTTTCCGTTAGTGTTCTCTTTGCTAGCTGATCAGCTTTTTCATTGCCTTGAATTCCCACATGAGCAGGGCACCAGGCGAGTGTTATTTTTCTTGTTGCCAGCATATTCCTTAAGTTGACTGCCAGCGGGTTTATATTTTTTAGATTTGCTGTGGCTTTGAGCGCCGACAGGCTATCCGAGAAGATGAAAGCTGAGCCCTGCTGTTTGGATGCCCATCTGGCAGCCTCCCATACGGCCGTGAGCTCTGCCGTGAAAACATCAGTCCATGCTGGCAGTTTTTTGCCTAAGTTAATACCATCTGAAGAGTGGAGAGTGACCATGGCCTCTCTTCAAAAAATATTTATCAAGGATCCCACGAACCCCCCCCCCCCCACCTTTTTTTGTTTTAAAATATGTTGCAAATCTTGACTGGTGAGTACTAATTTCGTAAAACTTCACTAACTTTCAAAATAGACAAAAAACTGCTCATTGATGGCCTTTTTTTCAATATCTTGAAAACGGGCGAGTTTTTCTCGAGGAAAACTTACAGCAATGTTTCTCTTGTCTTTAAACATGTAATACGTGCTCACTCATCAAAATTGGCGGCAGAAATATTTACCTTAAAACATCGCTAAAAAACATGACTCTATATCCACTTTTTTTCGTGAACTTTGTCACCGGTAATTACATATAAGAAAAAAATAATATAATGTAATAGAATTTTTCTCAAAAATTCATTGAATTTTCTATGTACTATATAGAGTATGGAGGTTCACATGAATCTTTACCTTTGGGATCGGTTTTTTCAACATATCTCGAAAACGTGTTTTCTTAACACAAATTTGCAGTAATACAACTATCACTTATTTATGAATCACTAGGATCGGTCATAACATAGCCGAACTATTAAAAATGCAACTGCAAATATTTCTACCATTGGTGCAGTCTTAAATGTAATGCAAAAGGTAGATATACATATGTATGTGTTCTATATACAAGTGGCGTTACCCTAATCACAGAGAATAAAATGCGGAACCGAGAATCATGGAATAGAAGCGCGCGTGGGTTTGGCCTTGAGTATTGAGTCTTGGGATTTCTCATAATTTACTATCAAAGGATAATAAAAATAAGGAGAGCAAGAATAAATTAAACAACATTTTATTTGATACATAATCAAGCATATTTCTCAAAAATTTATTATAACTTAAGCGTCAAGTGAATTACTTCTTCTTTCTCAGAGGGAGGAGGTTTTATTACAGACATTGGTGGCAATCTTCTAATCTTTCTTCCGAATCTCCCATCCTTTCTTTGCCAAAGACCAGATCGTGGTCTATTGCCAAGTTCACGCATTTTTTGTGCACTACCTATAGGAGTTTTATTGTGTTCAATGTTGGAAACTCGACCTGTAATGAGCAAATAATTACTTAAGTTTATAAAAGAAAACATGAAAAATCTTACCTACGGTAGCCATACATTTCTTATCAAAGGCAAATTCTCGCTTAGATGGTAATTGAACTACAACTTTGTCATCGAATTTTCTCAATATTGTGCCATAAGTCCCAGCTGAATGTATCAAATGACATGGTTGTCCAGGATTCTTTTCCAGAGCATGTATTCTAGTGCCGACTGGCATTGCACCCAAAGGAAAAGCATCCCCCTCATTTGGCCGCACTAAAATTTTAGTTTTTGTTATATCTCCTAATCATAAATATATGCAATGTTTAGTTGTCAGTGTTTAAGGGCTAATCTGAAAAGAGCCAATCTTGTCCCAGAAGAAATGCCAGAAACTGCTGATAGATACATCGAATAAGAGTATGATTTCTTAAAATGGTAAAAGAATTGTGCATATTATGTTACCCCGTCAGTCTTAGGAAAATGTCGAATTGCTAAATAAAGTTCCTTGCTTTAAATCAAATCAAATCAAAAAGAATTTATTTATAAGCCCCTGCTTGAAGCAACGTACAACGTTGGGCATTACGACATTAGTAGCTTAGTATAACAACAAAATAACATAAATCAGTGTAGCTGGTCAGGCCATAGGCCGTCCCGATATTAGACATAAAGAAAAAAAAAATTAGATAGCCTTGTGAGATTGCTTGGACGGTAAAAAAGTCCTTACAGGTAATTTTATGGAGATACTATAATATAGATTTTTTTAATTTAATCATAAAAAACAAATGCAGATATGCGTACCGAAACCACGGTATACAGACTACAAAGTTCACCAGGTAATTTTCCGTAGTAATGGCCTTATAAGAAAAAAGTGAATGGGATCACAGGATCGCATAACAGTTAATTAAGGCCTAAGCACAATTGCGACGGTAGACGGAAAACGACGAAATTCCGCTGTCAACCTTCTAAAAGCACAGCGTCTTATCCGAATGCACCAAATTACGACGGACGACGGTAAGCGGGCGACGATATTGCCGTCGATATTGAGCAAATTCAAATATTGCCGTCGTCGCTGCAGTGTTACCAACAAAATTAATCGAATGAAATTGTTTTGGCATTCAGTTTTATCTTTTTGAGGTGGTAGCACGCCGCGCTAAATTTCAAATAATGAGATTTGAAGAAAAATTCATTGAGGAAGTACGAAATCAGAGAATAATTTATGATTTGCAAGACAGGCAAGACAAGTGGACAAAAAAGACGTGGTTTGGATGGATATTTCAAAGCGTTTAATTTAGTCAATTTCTGCATTTTCAGTTTTTTGCATTTCTTTCAATATAATATAAAATACTCTTATTAAAAATCTCCTTTTAAAACGCTCGAAACATTTAATAAATGAAATTTCAGTATCTTCTTCTTTCACAATCGTTGCTCAACGTCTGTCGTTGCAATTGTGTTCCCAATCTTTCGACGGCCTGTTTTGACAACCGAATTTCCCGCTATGCTGTTGCAGTTGTGCTTAGGCCTTTAGTTTGAGTAACGAATTATGTCTGAGATAAGTTCCCAAAAATTGCGAAAGGAGAAAAAAAAAGTTTCAGAATTATTAGGTATGTTCGATGAAAACCCCGGGTAAACCTAGGGCTACACCGGGCTGGAATATCTTGTTTTTTGAAAAACCTGGGCTATCCCGAGCTTACAGTAATACTGATCCATTCATCAAGTTTTCTAGCTGAAGTGTTACACCCTTATTGCAGTTGTCGACTCACCAAAGTGACAAGCTTCGCAGTCACTCTCACTTCGTTTCACTTTTCGTATTGTCGTTGTCGAACCGTGTGACGTGACATTTTTCTTCGAAGCCTTATTATAGTTGTCACTTAAAGTGACAGATACCATCAGGGCATGCGTCAGGGTGTAGACAAAAGTGAGGTGTGTCTATTTTGTGGTATTGTTGTTATTCTTGAAAGTGTTTAAAAGAAAAAAAAAAAAATATAAACGCGATGTATTTTAGCCCTTTATCTATAACAGGATGCTTCACCATAAAATCTATCATGACCTCAAATTGTTTTTTTTGTAATTTTTGCACTAAAATTGAAAAAAAAAAATTATTTAATTTATAAAAATCTATTGAATTTTATGTTTTAATGAACAACTTAGAAAAAGCCATTATAAAATTTATCATTTTCTGCTTGCATTTTCCTTTTCCTTACACACATCTAACATCTGTCACTTACGAAATCCAAGTGAGTAAAATTGTCACTTACATCGACATTTGTCTACTTAATACGACAACAGTAATACGTCCAAAGTCGTATGTTTTCGACAAATGTCACTTTAAACGACAACCATAATACCATTTTTGTGTCGAAACGACATTTCTCACTTAAAGTGACAACGATAATAAGGGTGTTACACTTTTCTTGCACCGAAATTGTTCCATTGACCTGGACTGCTAGAAAAAGTGTACGTCAAATGAGTCTGATGCTACACCTAAAAAATCGGCGGTGTTACACCGAAAAACGCACACATCTAGATGAGAAATGTCACACCTGAATGTTGTTGAGCATTGCATATCAATCTTCAACTATTACTGTACCAAATTCATCCGCAATCACGCCAAAATCTTGTCACAAATTTGTTCGTCTCAATTTCAATCGTCCTTATCAAAGTGAAAAAAAAAATTCTTTTTGGAAAGTTTTTTGCTTTCTCACTAGCACATAATTACTTTTTCTTAAGGGATTTAAACGAAGAAACTAATATTTTGTTAAATATTTTAATATATTCAAAACGTATTTCAGTCAATAAAATACGAAAAACTCAAAACAAGTTCGCTGGCAATGACAGTAGGCACCTCATGACGTAGCAACACAAAACATTCCTCTCGAATCGGCTATACCTTGTTATCTTTGTATCATGAGCTACAAGCTCATTCTCATCGCGACAAAACTTGTTCCATTGAACTCGTTTTTTACTGATTGACGTGCACTTTTCTTATGTCGATTTCGATGGGACTTCACTTTTTCCAGCATTGCAACACTGATAATGTTCGATGGGAAAATTTTTATAGTAAATAGAAGTGCAACACGAGGTTTGCTCTGACTTCCCCTACTTGGCACTGAATATTTTGTCGTTGTTACAAATACATATTCAAGTTGAATTGTCATCTGTTCTGTCAAAGTTACTGTCCCGATGATTTGTGAAATTTTGGAATTAAATGAATTAAAAAATTTTATTTGGGTAATTGGCATAAAGTTCAGAAGAAATTTGTTTCTATATATCAATAAAGAACATTTATTACGTTTGACAGTTTCGTGTATATAATAAGTGTGCCCACAAATACAAGCAATATGACAGAAATATGTTCGATGGACTTCAGTGCTCTCAGTTCTCCGCTGCCAGAAAAAGTGCAACACTGAAATGGTCCCATCGAAATCGACATAAAAATTTCTCGGGTAATGGTTTGACTGTTGTCACTTGGGGGCTCTCACTTGCTATTTGTTGCTGATGGGACATTTAAATTACTTCTTGAGCAAAAATAAGCAAAAATTAGAAGAAAAGAAATAGATAAATAGCTAGAGCACATTTTATTTGTCTTCACATGTAATGTAGTGTGGTATGTTGAGAGAACAAAGACGTGTCAACAAACGATCCGGAATTTTTTTAATTAATTTTCATTTTAGTGTATTAATAATTAATTCTAAGTAGAAATTTGTTTTTCCGAAAGAAGTGCACATAAAGATAAGTGATAAGAAAACAGAAAATTTGGCTAATTTAAGTGAAAATGAGTGCGAACTGTAAAGTTTGCTCTAGACCGGTAAAAAGTGACGGTTATCTGCCGTGTAATGGTTTTTGTGGGAATGTTTTTCACTTAAAGTGTGTTTTATTATCAGTTTATGATGCTGGTATTATAAATGAAAAACCTAATATTATGTTTTTTTGTGATGAGTGTAGACATGAAATAAAAAGCATTGGTAACAGTCTGTGTGCTTTGAAGGCGTCGATGGAGGAAAATAAGAAACTGATTATAAAGCAGGCGGAAAGCGTTTATTCAGTTATGCATATGGTAAAAAAAATTAGTGTAGAAAAAAACACCGTTAAGGTAATCAATAAGGAACCTAAGATATCTTACGCTGATATGTTAAAATCAACGGTAATTGTTAAACCCAAATGCAAACAGGACAGTGTAACTACAAAAAATGATGTTAAAGAAAAGATCAAACCACCAGAATTATCTATTAAAATTAACAGTGTATCTAATAGACAAAACGGTGCTATCGCAATTAAGTGTACTGATGAAGAATCCAAGAATAAATTGGAAAGCACTGACATATAATAAGAATGGACTGAGCTATCCTATCTAATTCCTATAGTTAAAAATGGCACAAATTTTTGCTAAAATCTATTTGTCTCTTTCAAGCTCAAAATGTACACTGAACTGTAACCAATTTTGGAAACAGTACGGCTGTGTTAATTGGAATGCATTGGAATTGACATAAAAATTCAGACAAATATATTGTTTTTATACGTCTATCTCTTACAAGCTCAAGGAAATTTGACAACAAATCTGGAGAGGAGCACATTTTTCAGTAATATTACAAATGAGTTTTTGGGTTAATTAAAACAAATTTATCTTTCTAAGTAATTTTAATTTAATGCAATACTATTTCATAACATCTTTAGTGTTTCCAATCGACAAATAATAATAAATTATGAATCGGTGTGCAATTGTACGAAATAAAGGGTTTCACAGCCTGTTCAATATCTGTGCCATTTTTTAAGCAAGAACGCTCAGTCCATTCTTATTATATGTCAGTGTTGGAAAGTGAAGTGAAGGAGAAGTTAGGGGAAAAATATGAGGTTAAAATTCCGCAGGCTAGAACTTTCAAAGTTCTAGTGACTGGAATGAGAGAATGTTGGGAGGAGAATAAATTTGAGGTTGCGATAAAACGACAAAATAGTCTCACTGGAAAAATCAAATGTTTGAAGTGTTACCGTAGTGTAAAATTTCCGAATGTTTACAATGCAGTTGTTGAAGTAGATAATGAGGATTATAAAAAAGTCATAGAACAAGGTAAGGTTAACGTAGGCTGGGATTGGTGCAGAGCTTATGAATATGTTAGAGTGAAGAAGTGTTATAAATGTTGGGGTTTTTTCCATATATCAAGTCAATGCAAAAACAGCCAAATTTGTGCGAAGTGTGGCGAAAACCATGATGCCAGAGATTGTACGTTCACTGGATTAAAATGTAATAATTGTTTAAAGGCGAATACTAAATATGGTCTGAGCCTTGAAATAAATCATGATTGTCGTGATATCAAATGTGCGGTATATCAAAAGAAATTAGAAATTGAAAAAAGGCGTACACCAATTTAGCAATTAAACAGTGTGAATGCTATGTATCTGGATGTTCAGGGATTAACTACCAATTTGAATGAATTAGAATCTTGTATGAGTATGAATGAATTTGATGTGATTGTACTCTCTGAGACTCATCTGACTGATTATATTGCTGACAGTGAAGTGAAATTAGATAATTATTACCTTATTAGGTGCGACAGATCTTCTAGGCATACAGGTGGTGTATGTATATATATTAATACAAGCTACGAATTTAAAGTGTTGGAGAAAATATCGATTGATAAAGATCATTGGTTGCTAGTAATTAAGTTGTATTTAATGTCACTATCAATAAATTTAGCCGTTGTCTACAATTCCCCTAATGCATCGAAAAGGGCTTTCTGTGAGAAATTTTCAGAATGGATTGATAACATATCTGATGTGAACGACGATTTTGTAATACTGGGTGATTTTAATGTCGATTGGTTAAATTCCAGCAACACGTATAGGGAAGGGCTAAACAAAATAATTACATATGATAATGCCTGCAAGCAAATTGTAAATGAGCCTACTAGAATTACCAGTGATAGCAAAACATTACTCGATTACGTCATTATGAATTCAAACCTCGTTGAAGCTGATTTAAGAAATGATTTAAAAATATCGGACCATGAGACTATAGCAGTGAAAATTAGTGTTAAAAACAGAATTGGTAATCAAAAACAAATTAATAGCTTTAGGTATTTAAAATATAATAAAGACGCGATTATTAGAGATATGTCTGCCAGTGCTTTAGCTAGTTGTACAGTTTTGAGAACAACTAATGAGATTGCTGATATAATATCAAATGAGTTGCTAAGAATTACGAATAGTCATTTACGCAACAGTGTAAAAAGAAATAATTCTTTGGAGTGGTATAATAGCACTTTAAGACAATTAAGAACTGAAAAAATTGTATTGTACCAAAGATCATTGCACTTAAATGCAAGAACGGACTGGGATAACTATAGAAGGGTGCGTAATAATTATAAAAAAGAACTTGAAAGGGGGAAAAATGAATATATTAGAAATAAGTTGCTTGGATCTAATGATCAAAAAAGTATGTGGAGGAATTTAAAAAGATATATATTGGGTGAAGATCGTAAAAAAAATTTTAGAAATATAAAATTCAACGGTGTGAGTGTGAATGGTGTTAAAAACATAGCTAATAAATTTAATAATTACTTCGTTGATAGTATTGAAGCAATAAATCAATCCATTATAAGTGTGCCATTTGTAAACTTAATAGAAAATGTACAATCGATCTTTAAATTCAGACTTATAGAGCAATTGGATATAAGAAAAGCTTTAAGATCCATAAGCAAAAAAAAAGACTTAAATTTTGTTGGTGCCAAGATGCTTTTGGACTGTTTTGAAGTATGTGGCCCAGCATTTGCTCACTTGATAAATACGTCACTGAGATCAGGTTGCTTTCCGGATAAATGGAAGGAGTCAGTAGTTACACCTATAGCGAAGGTTAATGCTCTACCTACTTATGAAAAAATATTGGAAAAAATTGTTCAGACACAGCTTGATGAATACTTCAATGAGCACAATATTTTCATTGAGAGCCAGTCAGGCTTTAGGAGTCAACACTCATGCGAAAGTGCGCTGAATCAAGTAATTATTGATTGGAAGGAAAAAATATCTACTGGAAATAGTGTTATTGCTGTGTTCCTTGACTTAAAGAGGGCATTTGAAACTATTGATAGAAGTGTTCTATTGAAGAAACTTTATAGTTATGGAGTTCTATCTACGGAATATCAGTGGTTTAAGTTATACCTCCAAGGTAGATCACAGAGGACTGTTATCAACGAAAACATGTCAGAGAGCAAGACTACGACTCTAGGCGTTCCGCAGGGCTCTATATTGGGACCATTATTATTTATTATATATATAAATGATATTAACAAAGTTCTTGAACATTGCAAGATAGTCCTCTTTGCTGATGATGCCCTGTTGTTTCTATCCGGTAATGACATTTGTGCGTGCGAAGAAAAAGTTCAAGGAGATCTGGTTAGATTGAGTAAATGGTTTCAGTATAATAAATTAAAACTTAATATAAATAAATCTAAGTGTATGGTGTTTAAACACCAATGTAGTGTTAACTTAAGCATAAACAGTGAACGTATTGAACAAGTGGAAGAAATTAAATATCTTGGTGTATTTTTGGATTGTAGACTTAAGTTTAATCTCCATGTGAATTATGTTGCGAAAAAAATATCGAAAAAAATAGGTTTTTTTAAAAGAATAAGGAATAGATTAGATACATTACAAGCAATAAATGTTTACAATGTAATTATCAAGCCCCATTTTGAATATTGTTCAACTGTGTTGTATATGTGTGATGAAAGTGCATTCACGAGGCTACAAAGGTTGCAAAACAAAGCTATGAGAGCTATACTGAAGTGCAGCATGTACACAAGAATTTCAGATATGTTAAGTGCATTGTGTTGGTTAAGTGTCAAACAGCGTGTAGCTATGAATGTTTTATTGTTTGTGGACAAAATTAGAAGAGGATGTATGCCTAAATATTTAACATGCCTAATTAATTATGTTAGAGATATACAGCCATACTTATTAAGAAATGCAAATGACTTTCGATTGCCATTATTTAGGAATAGATTAGCCCAAAATAGTTTAGTGTATAGAGGTTTTCAGTTATTTAATATGTTGCCATCAAATGTTAAAACAGAAACGAATACTAAAATTGTAAAAAAACACATAATAGAATTTGTTAAAAATAATTTTTAGAATAATACTGTTATGATGTTGTATAAAATAGTAATTAACTAAATAAATCAAATCAATCAATCAATCAATCACACATTTTATAAATAACTTTTTACAATTAATTATACTCAGGAGAACTGTCAGAGAAATGACATTACACTAGATTTAACCAGTGTTTTAAAAACTTGTTCGATTAGTGCACAAAGCCCCGGGTAAATTTGGCAAAAAATTGAAAAAACCTATTGAATAAGTAAAATACGAGAGTGGATCAAATATAAACGGTAATTTTGCTATCCTGCTTAGCATGCAGTTCCGAGTTAGTGATGTTCATTCGTCTGTTGCACAACGCATCATAATAAAGTTTTAACCAATGAAGGCGTTAAACCCTCGGAAATTTTTACTAGCTTGAAGACGCTACACTGCCTTAGAATCGTGTATACGTGGGCCAGAAAATTTAAGGGTGAGCGCGAACGTGTAGAAAACAAAAGTTATGATCGACGCCCAAGGACTAGCCTTACAGATGACAGCATCGGTGCCGATCGAGAGCTTATTGTACGTGATCGCCGGTTAAATGCTGAAGAAATTTCATCAGAAGTGGGTATCAGCTATGAGAGTGTTCAATCCGTTAACACTGATTATCTTGGCTTCAGAAAACTTAGTGCCTGATGGGTTCCGAGGTTAACCGAAAATCAAAAACAGGTCAGGTCGGAAATCACTGAAAGACTTCTGAATCGATTTCGACAAGCGCAGAATTTCCTGAGGCGCTTTGTTACATGTGATGAGACGGGTACACCATTATACTCCCGAGTCGAATATGGCAAATAAAGCATGGCGAAGGAAGGATGAAGGTTGCCCCGTGAAAGCCAAAACTCGTCTCGTGCCCGTGCGCAATTGGCTGATAACTCGATAAGAAGGAATACTGAAGGTTCCAAATCGGTGGCAAAAGTGTGTAGATCACGCAGGAGACTACATTGAGAAATTTTGAAGTTATGGTGTGTGTATATTATTCAATAAATATATAAAAAAAAATTTCCGTTTATATTTGATCCACCCACGTATATGTGTATCGATGGTATAATGGATAATACATTCGATCATGATTAAATGATGTCGCTCTTCCACCAACTGACAACAGAATTTTCAATTTAAAGCCATTGGGATCCTATCATTTACTAGGATATTTCATTAGTTCGACACGCATACGTGCGCCCGAACAGAACCAACGTTTATGAACCCAGACTCTCGATCAACAATGAGATTTTGAAATGTTAGTGGTACCTTGCACATACCTCTTGTACTTTAAGCACTTTATAGGCATGTTCACTAAAAAGTAAGGTCCAGTGTCATTAGCTGATCCCGTTTCCGAAATGATTACTTCCACTCCCACCATACTATAAAACATATATATGCAAAATTATACTCCTAATAGTCTGAAAAGACAAACTTCTACCTGTGACTAAATGAGGTACATATTTGACCGTATCACTAAAAACAACGCTGATCTCTTGCTTGACTTTTGCCAGCTGCATCAGAATTTTGTTGCAAATCAAAATCTCAAAAACACGCTGCGCAAAGAATTTAATAGTGAACAGAAAGTTTAGCAGCGGTAAGTTCTCTAATTGTACCATCTCGTTTATAATTCTATTACTTGATAGTTTCTGTTGCAGCGAGTTTGCCGGTTGTGTTTTTGTTGTTTTTATTGACTATTATCTATTTTATACTCGATGTACGGCCCACGGACTGACCAGCTACACTGATTTATATTATTTTGCTGTTATACTAAGCTGTTATATTAAGCTGCTAATGTCGTAATCGTAATGCCCAACGTTGTACGTTGCTTCAAGCAGGGGCTTATAAGTAAATTCTTTTTGATTTGATTTGATACCTAACGTTGTACCGCAGCTTGGCTGAAGTTCTTTAATCAATGCTTTTTCTATTCTATTCTATCTTACAGACTTTTTGAAGGCATGCGAAAAAAAAACTGAAAATAAAATAAAATTTATACCTGGTATCCTTGGAATAAAACGAGATGTCTTTATTATGTCGCCAGGCTTCATGTTTTCAGTAGCTAAAATGTATTTAAGCTTATCCCCTGTTGCTACCAAAGCTACTTTTGCTGTTCGACAGCCATCGAAAATTACATCAATTACTTTTTCTAACTGTGCTGGACCTTCCGCAGGGCCATCGCGCTCCCACTGGATCCAGTGATATTTATGTTTTATACCACCTCCGATTCCTTTAGCTACTACGCGACCGGATTTGGGATCCCTGCCTGCTAAATTAGTTACTGTAAGTGGCTGCACAGTATAATCCTCCGGAAAATGAACAATACGCCGATATGATATGCCCTTACCAGGCTTTGGTTTGTCAACTAATTTAGAAAGACTGCGAAAATAATTAATATTAGTGTAATTGACCTTTTCCGATATCAGGACACAAGATCTTGAAAGAAAACTAAACATTGCAGCAAATATTGAACCTTTGCAATATGACAGAATTTTTTCATTTGTCAATATCCCTTCTTCTTTCGTAACAGAACAGAAAAGAGGTTTGTTCGATGAAAACACCGGCTACATCTTAAAAGCTAAAACACAATGTGAGCGACACGACAAAAATGCCGTAAAAAACGCTGAAATTGGCCGTGCGTTCAGCCACACGCAGAATGTCACATTTTTGCACACCATTGCCACAGTATATATCATACAGTAGCCCAGCTCTGTCAAAACTGTCAAGCAAGTAGGATGCTTCTATAAAGAGACTATACTTTCTCTTTCAACAGTTTTAACCACTGACATATAATAAGAATGGACTGAGCGTTCTGCTTTAAAAATGGCACAAATATTGAACAGGCTGGAAAACATTTTATTTCGTACAATTGCACACCGATTCATAATTTATTATTAATTGTCGATTGGACACACTAAAGATGTTATAAAATAGTATGGCATTAAATTAAAATTATTTAGAAAGTTAAACTTGTTTTAATTAACACAAAAATAAATTTTTAATGTTACTAAAAAATGTGCGCCTCTGCAGATTTGTTGTCAAAGTTCATTGAGCTTGTAAGAGATAGACATATATAAACAATATATTTGTCTGAATTTTTATGTCAATTCCAATGCATTCCAATTAATACAGCCGTACTGTTTCCAAAATTGTTTACAGTTCAGTGTACATTTTGAGCTTGAAAGAGACAAATAAGTTTTAGCCAAAATTTGTGCCATTTTTGACTATAGGAATTAGATAGGATGACTCAGTCCATTCTTATTATATGTCAGTGGTTTTAACTAACACAATAGTAAATTTCTAATGCAAAGGTTCCTATGCAAATCTAAAGTGGAAGAAACAAAACTTACAGCATGCACAAACTTGTGCTAGAGGAAGAGGGACAAAATGATAATCAAAACTATTTTTGCAAGAAAAAAAAAAGCTAAAACAATTTGTTCCACTTCCCATGCCATTCGACTGGTAAAACGTCGTAGTCCTATCAAACTGTCACAAACATTATTCCCATATATATATAGCAAATAGGTATGATTGAATCGTGTATAATTCGTGTACATGACTTTGAGGAGAGAACTAAAGGAGATGACATCCCATAGTAAGTATATGTATGGCAGCGTAGCCAAAAATTTTCGCCATCTTGATTTTGGCGGGGTGTTTGACTGTCACTTTTCTATAAACAAAGAGCCGCGAAGTGCGTTTGGCGCAGAGACGTAGATACAAATGGATAATTTACTTTTTATAGGAAATGGTTAATGACTATTGGATTAAGTGATAGTAATATAAAAAGGAGTTATATGTGGTCGAAGTTTTAGATACAACAAGCCGTGTTGAGGAAAATGCTTTAAAAATACTTTTGTGGTAAATTCGGTAAATTCCACTGACATGCATATATAAATAAATTCGCAAATAATTTAGATATATCGTCAGTGAGAGCATACTTTCTGAAATCAAATCCGGTGCCACATGAAACAGGCGATCAGTCAGACCATTTATATGTATGTCAGTGGGTGGTGCGGAAAATTGTGCGGAGTTTCTAAGAAATGTATTTGAATTTTCGCGCCATTAATTTGTTGTGATATTTAATGCATCAACAATATTTAACGCCTCCTCTGGTACCTCACAAAAACAAGAAGAAGAACGAAAGTTGCTACGCTTTTTTCATCACATGTCGCCTCCTTTAGTTCTCTCCTCGAAGGTACATGAGCGTAATTTGTCAAAGCTGCGTGCATGATTGTCAAATCTGCTTTTGTTTTGTGAGCAGATTTAGTCAATTTAAAATTCTTTTGTAAAATTTAACAAAAGTACGTAATCAATTCTTTTCAAAACTATTTATCTTTGAAGTTTATTTAGTGCAAAGTTTTATAGTGCCACTAGTGCATATTAAAATCTTCATATCAATTAGAAAAACAGAAATGAAGTGCTCGGTCAGTGCTTGCAAATATAAATGGGATTATAAACTAGGGAAATCCTGTTTGAGGCAACTTCACTATCTAAATTATCTTTTTTGTTAATAGAAGCAGAGATTTATATAAATTAATTATGTGAACTGTTTCAAAATAAAGTAGAAAAAGAACATATTTTACCACAGCTGCTCCGCTCAAAACCTTTGTTTACTTTTTGCAAATTGACAATTTGCTTGGAATAGGGATGGCGTGTAAATAAATGTAAAAATGAACTACCAGCACAACCAGAAATTCATTACGCAAAATTTGGCTTTTCACCATTCCTGTTTGCTATACATTCAAGTTATTACATTAATTTTGCCTGTTACACTGTCCATGGAACGAACAGCACTTTGCAATCAAACAGCTGTTTGGTAATGGAACAATACATTTGCAGACTGGTGCTGAGATGTGTACTTACATAAAACTAATACTTTTCCCAACTATTGTGCAACTAGCTACTGTTCGTTCATTTACATCCGTATCATACTTATAGTTCCCTCTTATGGGAGAAATTTTGAGGTTTTTTTTTTTGTAATTAAAATTCTAAAATTCACTTTTCAGTAGTTTGCTCTAAGCTGGGCTACTGTATAAATATACTGTGCCATTACTATTGTCGATATCGTGGGACCATTGAGTTCTGCACTTTTTCTGGCAGCCGAGAACTGAAGTCCATCGAACATATTTCTGTCATATTCCTTGTATTTGTTGACACACGTATTATATACACGGAGCTGTCAAACGTAATAAATGTTGTTTATTGATATATAGAAACAAATTTTTTCTTAACTTAAAGCAAATTACCCAAATAAAAATGTTTAATTCATTTAACTCCAAAATTTCACAAATAATCGCGACAGTACACCTTGACAGAGCAGATGACAATTCGACCTCAATATGTATTTGTCACACCGAGAAAATATCCGGTGCAAAGTAGGGGAAGTAAGTGCAAAACTTGTGTTGCACTTCTGCTATAAAAATTTTCCCATCGAACATTTTCAGTGTTGCACCGAAGTCTCATCGAAATCGACATATGTTTCCATTAGCCAGAATTGAGTTAGGATTGAGTTAGCGTTAAGTTTTGCTGGCTGAGTTAACTCGATGCTGTTTCCATGAACGGCTTGAATTGAGTTGACATGGAATATATTTCATACAAAGTTTCTGGATTTGTATTGAATAAGCCACCCATCCGCACTACTCCAACTAATGCTTACGCAAAACCCACTTTCTAAGTGATGTTCATGTAATTTCAGAATGAAATGTTCGGTGAAAAATTGCCACAACAACACCAAGGTACGACATGGGAAATCATTTTTTAGGCAAGTATAGTTATAAAATATTATTTTGTGTACTTTATACACCTTTGTATATTAAATTAAATTAAAAATGCACAACAATAGCGATGAAATATCGAAAAAATCCTTCCTCCACCGAGATTTGTTTACGTTTGTGACAATTGCGAAATTCCCTGGGTATGTTGGCGTAGTGACAGCGAATAAGAACATTTTTGATGGGAGCAAACGTAATATTTTCAACCATATATCTTGTTGCCCCGCTTTCTATATTGATTTACTACACGGCTGTACTGAGCGTTCACTACAGCGGCAACAGATACTCACACAACCAGAATTTGACTACACCAAATTTGGCTTATCACACTTCCTGTACTCTATATTCTAAGGCGCAGTCCATTCTTATATATCAGTGTTTGAGATTGACAGGTCATGTCGCGCTCGTGTCGCTCCCATTGCATTTTAACCGACGTTTTGCACGGCGTTTTTTACGGCGCTTTTGTCGTGTCGCTCACATTGGGTTTTAGCCTAAGTTGAAGTTCCCCGCGACAGACGCGTGTAGGTTTGAGCCCAGGTATATAGATGGGTTTGAGCCGTAGTATTCCGTAATCTCGCGCAATATCTGCTGAAATCTATAAAGGCCGAATTACAATTACGACTTCGACTTTGCTCAAATTGTAGATACAATTGCAACTTCGACTTCGACTGCGACTCCGACTGAAATTAAACTTTGCTCAAAGTGCAAAGTTGGTGTTCGCTGCGGCCAACTTCAGTTCAATCGCAGATGTCGGGACTTCTGTACCGGGATTCAGCTAATTTGTGAGTGATTCACTTCACTTCTTTCACTCACTTCATTCACTCACTTTTGAAAATAAAATGATTCCTTTAAAAAAGTGAAGTGAGTATTTTCGAATATTAACTTCGAATGTCCTTTTCACAGCTTTTTGGCTTTTTTATGTGTGAAAATGAACACGTCTGCGAAATATTATCTTCTAAACATTTTATTCAGATAATAAGGTGGAATATAATATAACATATTCTAAGAATTTAATTTTTCAGCTCTTTTCTCCCGTGCATTGGTGTTCCTGTGCACTAACAAGCATCCCCTCTAATACATTATAACTTTATTGTAGTCCATCAATTAGAACTTTCTAGTATGCAAATGGCGAGTTACAATTTATTAGTGATAATTAATTACTATACGTACTTACCATTTCTAAAATAAAATCGCTGCTCGATGATTTCACTCCCAACTCACCGCAAAATTGAAGGTGAGTGAAGTGAGTGAGTGAATTTCTTAGCAGAATCAAATTTGCAGAAAAGTGACTCACTTCACTCACTTTTTGCCAATTTCGACGTAGCTGAATCTCGGTACTGGTTTGTTCAAGGAGTTGAAGCTTTAATTTAATTACAAATTTCACCTCAGCGTCGACTTCGACTTAAAATCAAGTCGCAGTCGACAGATCAGCCGTAATTGTATTTCACGCTTAACCGCTGAAATGCCAGCTCTTGTATAATATTTAGTAAAACTATTAACCCGCAGAAAACTGCCAATTTGAACCATACAACTAAGTATATACGATATCCATGCAGCAATTAAATATATGTCCTGAAACAATCAGAACCAAAATTCACAAATTCAACAATACCAGTGATCAGCCAAACATGGATCCCACCGTAACCCCCGGAATATATTATATATATAAATATATTATATTCCGGTGGCTACGATCCCACACGAAACGCACAAAAAGTATTTAAGATATATGATTGGGTCAGTGTGGTATGGTCCTTTGAGATTTGATATATACATATATGTCAGTTGGTGCCAAATCTCTGCGTCTGTGGAAGAATAAGAACTATATTGACATCTTTATTTGTTAGAGTCTGGAACGTTTAAAAAAATACTTATCATGGTACTTTCTAATTATTTGTTTTTTCTTAAAAAATCATATTAAAATTCGTTTCTTTTAAAGTTTCAATTTGGCGGCTTCAATATGATGTTCCCAGACAGTGGAAGGCCATTCAAGACCTCTTATAAATGTTTTTCGGTGTCAATGCTTCCTGGAAATGAACGACAAGATGTAGAGAAAGGAGGAAAAAGTACACTATAATTGTATAATTTATTAATAATTAATGGTTGTTTCTTCAGTTATAATGCCACCGTCAGCGTTGGATCAACTAACAAGACTGAATATTGAATATCCAATGCTTTTTAAAATAATAAATAGCAAGAAAAACCGAATTACTCATGCTGGCGTTTTAGAATTTGTGGCTGATGAAGGGAAAGTTTATTTGCCATATTGGGTATATAAACTGATGCAATGCACTAATAAAATAAATAAATACATTTAACCTTAGATGATGCATAATCTATTACTGGAGGAAGAAGATATTATACAAATTGAAAGTGTTTCTCTCCCTGTTGCAACATTTTCCAAATTCCAACCACAAAGTACGGACTTTTTAGATATAACAAACCCTAAAGCGGTTCTTGAAAATGCACTCCGAAATTTTGCATGTTTAACAACTGGAGATTTAATAGCAATCAAATACAATCAACGCATATATGAACTTTGCGTCTTGGAAACTAAGCCAGGAAATGCCGTAAGCATTATTGAATGTGACATGAATGTAAGTACAATAATTGAATTTAATTTTTACTTTCGGTGATTCGAAAGCCTGTAGAAAGTCCAAATCCAATTAAAGCAATTTTTAGCTGTTAGTGGTAGTTAAAAGATAAACGGTCATCAATTCTGAAAGTATTTCATCACATACTTGCACTTTTCTACCAGTGCTGCACTGAAAATGGGTATGGTAACAAATATAAGTGCAAAACTATATTTTTCGCGAATCTTCCCTGCTGTAAGGAAAATTGTCATCTTCATAGTAATAGAAAACTTTATTATAAGCACCGGCCACGGCCACGTCATACAACGGTGGGCTGATTGAAAAAAAAAAAAAAATACAGAATTAACCCATGTTCACGCGATACGATGTTTGCGATATTTTGGTGTCGTCCCGTTCTTCCTATAAATCTATCTGCGATTGGTTTTTATCGCGCGATACGTTCACAAGGTTGGCAGCGGCTACAACTTAATTTGTTTTGGTTTTATGGTGGCAAGAAGATATTGTGAACTTTATATACATATTTATATTTTTATATTGATATATTTACATATTACAGTAAATTTCGACATTACTATCCGGCTTTTTGTAGTATTGGTATGCTGTACGTACTCCCGATCGAAAGTTGGTAGCACGGACTTTTTCCTACCCCCGAATACTTCTCACCCGTAAAAAGTGCCAATATCCTCCCCTGTGTGGGCTGTGGCCAAGGTTTGATAAAGGGTTTTCCAATAAGAGGTGTGTTTATATCGCGACCAGTTGTTTTACTGGCCGCCTGGATAAGGGAGCCCTGGTGGCGAAACCAGTGCTCTGGTGATCTAATGTTCTGGTGAAAGACCAGAACATCAAAATTCTCAATGAAAAAAAAAAAAACGCGTGTAATATCTTCACCAGACACCACCTTTTCTTTCACTGTCGTATGTACTACTTATCCGATCCACTTGTTAAAATTGATTACTAAATAAAAATGCTTCCACTTCTCAACAATACAAAAAACGCGTCCAGTTCTCAAACAGTAATGATTTTATTCTTAATCAACACGAAATTTATAATGACAAATTTGCTTACTTTGATAAAGTCGATAACATGCAAACTTAAACCTAACAATTCATTTTCACTTGAAGAGTCAAGATAAAGAATTGCATCGTCGGCTTTAATTCCGCGGCATGACGATACAATGTTGCTGCGATAAATTCCAAATTACAGGCTGCGATAAATATTTCATGGGGGGTTATTTCTGTGAGAAGGTAATCTGATACGATTTGTTTATGATAATGTAGGAATGCGTTCTTTGTGACTGAATATTCGTGCTGATTATGAAATTTTATTTTTCATGCAACTTGTGATTTCGAATTTAATGCTAACATCTTAATTAATTAATTCTAATGCTATGGTAGAATTCAACATCCTCCCCCGCGTTGAACGTTGAGTTCAACCAGTTCTCCCGTCTCGCGGCTCAGACTAAAGGTCGGCGGCGTCCTTCTGGGTGCGGCTACGGGGGGTGTTGTCCTTCGTTTCTCGCGGCATTTGATGAATCTTCTTATTGTGAAAAAAGTCAGAATGCCCATAGCGAGGAGAAGGCTCGTATAACCAACGCTGAAGTGATGAATGGTTTGATGGAGTGGCGTCATAGGACTTCCTTCTTCAATCTGAAGATCTTGTAAACTTTGCTTCAGCTCTAAAAAATTGTGGGAGACGTTGTAGGGTGACATTGGCTTTTGAAGTAATTTTGTGACTTCAAGCGGGGGAAGTATTTCAATTAGATTCTGTGATGGCATGAAAGCGCTTCTCATTGAGGTGGGATAAAGTCTGTGGGCTTGTATTGTAGTTGCCTCGTCCTTAATAATGGCACAACCATTACTAATATTGAGCATGCCGGATCCTGATAATGACCTTTGGGAAACTGAATGGCCACATATTAGATTGACTGTTGTTTCTCCTTTCATCACATAAATCCAATGGTTTGGATTCATGAGCTTATGGAGTAAATTAGATTACCCCACTTATTAGTTGGTCGTGGATGACGAGTAAGTAAAGGAAACAGATTGGAGAAACAGATCGTCCAGGCCCTGCCTGGTGTCAGAAGTGTGACACCATTAGGTAGTCCCTCGTAACGTCGACGATATCTACCTGATGTTATGGAAGAAAGGAAAGGAAATGATATGTTATGTATATACGAGCCTTCTGGTGCTCGGAACTGCGAAGTCTACTGTGTGGTAGCCTCTTGTTATAGCGGTAATAATCTCTTGCTCCAACTTCGAACTGGCCCTATGACAGTCGAAGTTGGATCGTATATTATGATGGTGTTGGCACTATCTTAAAGACGGGTACGATACACCGTGTTCAACTCTGTAACAGCACAGCTCTGTGAAGTTCCTCGGCAGCCTTTAATATCCGTAATCCGTTACTTCTGATTAAGTCAGACTGGGAAAGTCTGCGGCGAACTAGATATGTAGACTCTAAGGAAAGAAAAATTTTTGCACTAAATTTTATTCGTTAAATTATCCGTCTAGTGAAAGACTATGTATCATGTAGAATCCTCTTTATTATGTAGAACGTCAATGATAATCTTTCAGTCGATTCTTCTTTACATTGCTTTTAAATCAAACGTTACAATGATACTAATATTGAACAGCGTAACAACATCTCAAAAACAATAATCCTTTTTTTTAAATCGCTCTCGTTCAATTCTGACTTAAAAACTAAATTTCTTTATTTTTATTTTTACATATTAAATTCGCGGCCTACTATATATATATATACCTTTCCAGTTCACAAAGTATATTTTCGCTGAACTTAGCGTAAAACCTACAATTGTGATGTGTCCGTACAAGGTGTTTCGCCACGCGTCGCCAATCCGCCACAACACCCCCGCCAGCGAAACCGTTGGTTTAGCGATACATGTATTTGCGTGGAGGTTGCGTGGTTCGTCCAGTTCTGGTGGTTTGCTGTCGTACAATTGTGTTTCCATCTGGGTGGAACCTAACACCTCGAAAGTTACGTGCGTTAGGTGGTGTGGTAAGTGGAGTATCCAGGCCTCCAGGTACCTCTGCTGGAGTGGCTTGAAATTCCTCTATGAAAGCTGTTCGGAGTCCTAATAGTGCCAACGGCAGAACTTTTGACCAGGATTTGTCCTTGTAAGCCATTATTGTTGCTTTTAGTGATCTGTGCCAACGTTCGAGGAAGCCGTTGGCCTGGGGGTGATAGGCTGTGGTTCTATTACGCTCGAAGCCCAGTAGCTTGGAAAGCTCTGCAAAGAGTACTGACTCGAATTGAGGGCCCTGATCCGTGACAATTGTTCGTGGCACTCCGAAACGGGATACCCAGTTCTGGCAGAGAGCTTCCGCTACTGTTTCAGCGTTGATGCATTCAAGGGGAACGGCCTCAGGCCATCTGGTGAATCTGTCTGTGATCGTTAGGCAGTATCTGAAACCGTTGGATGGGGGCATAGGACCGATGATGTCGACATGTATGTCTTGGAAGCGATGTGACGATGTAGGAAAAGAGCCTGGAGCTGTCTTGACACTTTGCTCTGTTGGCATGCTATACAAGCGCGAGCCCAGGAGTTTACATCCTTATTTATAGAAGGCCAAAAATACCTGGAGGTAACCATTTTGTTTGACGTACGACAGGGTGAGCGAGATTATGGACGGAATTGAACACTTGCTTTCTAAATTTGCGAGGAATGAAAGGTCTGGCTCCGATATGAGAATCCTCACAGAATAGTTGCTTATTTGTGCCAAAAATTGTAATTTCTCGAATTTAAATTTGGAATTTTGTACCAGTTTGTCTAATTCATCGTCCTCAATTTGGGTATCGGCAATAGCTCCGAAATCTATAACGCTGGGAAGGTGAATCTCGTCTAACCGTGACAGTGTGTCGGCAACAATGTTATCTTTGCCTGCGACGTGTCTGATGTCAGTAGTAAATTGCCCAATAAAATCTAAATCAGAGTACAGGGTAAAAGTTCTTCCTTCTAAATGGTAACGAAAATATTTGATGCCCTGATAGGCAGCGAGTAGCTCTCTATCGTAAGCGCTATAATTGCTCTGGGCGTTGTTCAATTTGACAGAATAAAAACCGAGTGGTTGCCAGTGATTCTCGACTTTTTGGTGGAGTGCGGCTCCTATGGCTGAGTCTGATGCATCAACGTATAATGCAAGTTCTGCCGAAAGGACGGGAAAAGCCAGGAGGGTTGTTTGAGACAGCTGGGATTTTACCTCCTCGAAGGCTTTGATGGCTTCCGTAGACCAGTTGATGATCTGTACTCCCTTCTTCTTGGGACCTGTTAAATAATTGTTAAGGAGACTCTGATGACTGGCCGCATGCGGGGGAAATCGGCGATAAAAATTTATCATGCCTAGAAAACGACGTAGGTCTTTTACGGTTTTAGGTGTCTTAATGTTTGAAATAACTGCAACGCGCTCAGGAGAAGGTTTTATTCCTTCGACTGTAACCAGATGACCTAAGAATTTAATTTGGGATTGTAAAAACATGCACTTGTTGACATTTAATATTAGACCGAATGGGTTAAATGTTCTAATTTAGACCGGGAAGCGATTAAAATATCGTCGAGATAGACAAAGCAGAACGAAAATTCTTGGAGCACCGTGTTAATAAACCTCTGAAAAGATTGTGCCGCATTGCATAGGCCAAAGGTCATGCGCGTGAACTCGAAGAGTCCAAATGGTGTGCATATAGCAGTTTTGGGAATGTCCTCGGGTTCAATTGGGATTTGGTGATAGGCTTTAGCCAGATCTAATGTCGAGAAGAATTTACAGTCTTGCAAATGATAGACAAAATCGTGTATAAGCGGAATGGGATAGCGGTCGGGAACAGTACGAGCGTTTAAAAGCCTGTAGTCTCCACAAGGCCTCCATTCGCCATTTTTCTTTTTGACGAGGTGTAGTGGCGAGGACCAACTACTGCTTGAAGGTCTGCAAATTCCCTGTTTTAAAAGAAAGTCAAATTCTTTTCTGGCTGCTACCAGTTTTTCGGGTGAGAGACGACGTAACCTGGACGCGATGGATGGTCCATTAGTGATAATACGGTGCGTAACTTTATGTGTCACTTGCTTGATGAAACCAGTTTCCACGGTGATGGAATGATGTTCATGCAAAAGATTCTGAATCTCGATCGAAACTTCTGGATTTATTAAAACTGAAAGTGTTGAATTTTGACAAGTTACGCGTTGTCCAGAAGATTTCAGAGAGGTCAAAGGATCAATGAGTGACTTTTCTTTGACGTTGACCAGTAAACCATAATGAGCTAGAAAATCTGTACCTAAGATGGGTCTAGGTATGTTCGCAATGATGAATTGCCAAGGGAAGGCACGACGGAGTCCTAAATCCAATGTGAGGACTTTCCTACCGAATGTGTGAATAAACGAAGAATTTGCCGCGACTAGACATAAATCAGATTTAGCATGTCGATCGGCTGATGTAGCCGGAACGACCGATACGTCAGCTCCAGTATCAATTAAAAAATGTTTTCTTGAAGATTTGTCATAGAGGTACAGACGGCTATTTAGACGGCCACTTCCACCCGTCGTCAATGGCGGAGGGCCGTTTAGTTTGTTGAAGAAGAAATAATTGAATTGGCCGTAGCATTTTGAGGTTTAAAGGAGCAAGCTGGGATGCATTTTCTTGCCTCGTGAGCGTATGTTTTATGGTACCAGCAGACGTTACGTTGTTGTCCAAACTGTAAACGTGGTGATGGCGATCTCTGTCTGAACTTACTTCTAGACTGGAAGCTATTAGCGCCTTGATGGTTTTTGTGTAGAATCAAAGAGTCCGCAACTAGTTTGGTCAAATTCCGAACTTCTTCGGTTAGCAAAGAAAGAGCAGAATTATGGCTTTCAGAAGTCGCGGAGACCGCATACACCTGAGGGTTGGCATTGACCTCGGCGATGGTGTCAGCGTATGATGCTAACGACTCCAGGTTCTCCTTGTTACAGGCGAGAATAGCCTGCATGTGAGCCGGCAACCGTTGTAGCCAAAGGGACCTGAGTACCTCCTCGGGCAATTTGTCATTATTTAAATTTCGCATCTCTCTTAACAGATGCGAGGGTTGTGAATCACCTAAGGGTGAGTCGGTCAACAGCTGTTTTAGTAGACGTGTTTCACTGCCAGAAAGTCTGGAGATCAATGCTTCCTTCAACCGATCGTATTCGTTCCCCTCTGGAGGGTTGTAAGCAATGTCAATGATAATTTTGATGATGTTTTCATCAAGCGCAGCTATTGTGTGGTAGTACATGGTCTTTTGTTGAGTTATACGTGCTACAGCAAACTGTGCCTCTAAGTGGAGGAACCACAATTTTGGGTTACTTCTCCAGAACGGCATACTTTTAACGGAGACTGCATTAAGGGCAGGCTCCAACAATACAACATTTGTCGCCCCATCACCAGGAGTCGCCGGCGGGACGCTGTTCTGACCAGTAGTAATATTTGACAAGTCCTCAACAGAAGACCATTGGTCAGGCATTTTGACAGCTGACGAATGAAAAACGAAATTAAAGTTAAATCACTGTAGATTCGACGACGGGCCAAACTACAATAGACTATAGCCGATTGAAAGAAATGAACACTTTGGAAACTGGAAGAAGTTTACACTCGTGAATCTATAAATTTGCATAAGTACAGTAAAACTCGCTTAATTGAAACGATATAAATAAATATGGTAATAACATGAAACTTAATGGGTCTTTCAAACCTTTTGGTTTTTGCTGTGGTTTATTGCTTGATTCTTGTATTGGTTCTTATTGCGAATTGCTAAGGTTCCAATCTTCGGGTGGTTGATAAGATATAGTGATCTTTTAGATGCTGGTTGCGCTAACGGGCAACCGATGGAAGCTCTGGATGTGATGTAGAGATTTTCTAGATGTTGATTGCGCCGACGGGCAATCGATGGAAGCTCTGGATAAAATGGATGGATTTTCTTTTCCTTAAAACATGTTCGAGGTGGTAAAGAAGCAAATGCTCTCCAATGAGGTTCGCAGGTTCTTCAGGAGTAATTCCTATTGTAAAAACTTAAAACTTCTGCCTTGGTAGAAGTTTAAATAGTAACAAAAGAAAAGTCTAGATTTTTATTTTAAAACAATCTTGCTTGAGCGTCCTCTTTCTTTGTCGGGGTCACCAGTTATGGAGTAAATTAGATAACCCCACTTATTAGTTGGTCGTGGATGACGAGTAAGTAAAGGAATCAGATTGCAGAAACAGATCGTCCAGGCCCTGCCTGGTGTCAGAAGTGTGACACCAATAGGTAGTCCCTCGTAACGTCGACGATATCTACCTGATGTTATGGAAGAAAGGAAAGGAAATGATATGTTATGTATATACGAGCCTTCTGGTGCTCGGAACTGCGAAGTCTACTGTGTGGTAGCCTCTTGTTATAGCGGTAATAATCTCTTGCTCCAACTTCGAACTGGCCCTATGACAGTCGAAGTTGGATCGTATATTATGATGGTGTTGGCACTATCTTAAAGACGGGTACGATACACCGTGTTCAACTCTGTAACAGCACAGCTCTGTGAAGTTCCTCGGCAGCCTTTAATATCCGTAATCCGTTACTTCTGATTAAGTCAGACTGGGAAAGTCTGCGGCGAACTAGATATGTAGACTCTAAGGAAAGAAAAATTTTTGCACTAAATTTTATTCGTTAAATTATCCGTCTAGTGAAAGACTATGTATCATGTAGAATCCTCTTTATTATGTAGAACGTCAATGATAATCTTTCAGTCGATTCTTCTTTACATTGCTTTTAAATCAAACGTTATAATGATACTAATATTGAACAGCGTAACAACATCTCAAAAAAAATAATCCTTTTTTTTTAAATCGCTCTCGTTCAATTATGACTTAAAAACTAAATTTCTTTATTTTTATTTTTACATATTAAATTCGCGGCCTACTATATATATATATACCTTTCCAGTTCACAAAGTATATTTTCGCTGAACTTAGCGTAAACCCTACAATTGTGATGTGTCCGTACAAGGTGTTTCGCCACGCGTCGCCAATCCGCCACAAGCTGAATCCATCTGGGAACCTTGTCAGTCTTCGTTATTTTACACGTGGTGGCCGACGGAGAGTTAGTGAGGAATCCGATTTCACAAGCGCTCATCCCAGAATCAACCCTATATAGCGGATGATGTTGCTTGCACATGTGAGTTGCATGTCCAATTGTGGAACACGCTGACATCTCATGGTCCGAAAGTGGATAGAATTGATCTCGATATAAACTTATTATCAAGAATTGTGATGAAGCTTCTATCACCAAAAATGTGTCGTTCGTCAACACCGGTACTGGGACGATCCTTATCAATTCGTATGGTTCATAAGTGAACAAGGGTAACTTGAGTCGGAAGATTATTTGAGCTGATCATATTCGTCCTTGCACTGTCATGAGGTTGTATAGCTCTACCAAGTCATTCTGACCTGCTGGTAGACGTAATGTTGACGGTAGATTCTCCTTGATAAGTGTACACTGCGCCTTGAGCTGTTGTGGTGACAATAGAAGTGGGTTGATTTTGCCATTGTGTGTGTCTATGATTACATCCAACAACATAGATTGCATTCTTTGGTAGTTTGACGTCATTAAGGTTAATCTGATGGATAGTGCATTGAAGGTTTGTGCTGCTCTTTGATCGCGAAGTTCTTGCTGCATACCGTTCGTCTGTTCCATCGTCTGATTAACATGTCCTTGATTCTCCGTTCTTTCGTTTGACCTTTTTATGATATTGGCCGTTGAGTCGATGATGGAGGTCTGATTCTTTAATAATTCCAGGAAAATGTTGTTGATTTCCTTCAACATTGCTTATGATTTGCCTCATCTTTTCAGCATAGCGAGAATCTAATACTCCGAACAAGGAACTGGCCAAATTACCAACTATATCGAGCGGCGCTCTTTTGACACGTGTAGGTATATGATATAGTAGCAATTCGTTGTTCTTCTCCATCTCTTTCAATATTCCATGGAATTGTGAACAAGTCTGTGAACATACCTGATGCTTGATCATAGTCTTGCAGACGTGATTTAAGATGGTAGTGCCATTTTTTATTGTAGCAAATTCCTGCCAATTTGACGTCATATCATAGTATATGACCAAATTCCATTCATTAGAGATTAAGTGGGTCGAGCCCATACCTTCAAAATAGATGCCGGGCTAATTCTTAAAAGGTGTTACTTCTAGTTGACAGCTCCCTAGTATCGGCATGACTAGGCATGTGAGAAAAAATAAGCTCGCAGCGGAAGTTGATGGACGAGATTTTTTAGACGGAATCTCTTCATGAGTTGCGGTTGGCCCTTTTTTTCGCTGCTGCTGGAGGATTCGGAATGGCCAATCTTATTCGCTTGTTCGCTTGGATGCTTCTTTTTTGCTGCTGGTAAGTTGTCAATTTGTGAAGAATAACAGGCCTCTCCCTGCTCTGTTGGTAACGGAGCAAGTTTGTGAATTGGTCTCCTGAATACTCCCGAAGCAGTTTTAACGTCTGCCACTCTGATTAGTCCGTCATCGCCTTTGATGGTTTGGACTATTCTTCCTAGTGGCCAATTTAATGCGGGAGGATTTTCGTCTTTTACCACCACCATTGTGCCGGGCTGTACGTTGTTGCACCGTTGTTTCCACTTATAGCGGTGCTGAAGCTCGCTCAAGTATTCTCTTGACCATCGTTGCCAAAAATTATTCTTCAAATGAGAGACCAGTTTCCATCGTTGAAGCAAGCTCCCCTTTGCCGGGCCAGCATGAGGATCTACTATGCTTGTTAACGGCTCCCCAATTAAGAAATGCCCTGGGGTCAATGCGGAGATGTCATTTGGGTCCGATGACATTGGTGTTAGTGGGCGGGAGTTTAATATGGCTTCTATTTCTGTCATTACAGTTTCCAGCTCCTCGTATGTAAGCGATGCCGAAGATACACTCTTCTGGAACAGATGCTTGGCAGATTTGACTGCTGCCTCTCACAACCCGCCGAAGAATGGCGCCCTTGGAGGAATGAAGTGAAAGTCTGCGCTTTTTGATGTACTGAACTTTGTGATTTTTTCCTGTGACTCCTTACTGTATATCACTCTTTCCAATTCTCTTAGTTGATTGCTGGCCCCGACAAAGTTTGTCGCATTGTCGCAGTAGATGTTTTTGCAATTTCCTCTTCTACTGATAAGTCGCTTCAAGGCTCCAATGAAGGCGTCGGTTGTCAACTCACTTACGACCTCGATGTGGACTGCCTTGGTTGCGAAGCAACAAAATAGTGCAACATAAGCCGTTGAGGGTCTTTTTCCTCTTAACTTGAAATGCACCCAAAAAGGTCCACAAAAATCGATCCCGACATTAATGAAGGGTCTGGCTGGCTGTACTCTGTGAGCCGGCAAGTTGCCCATAAATTGCTCTAGAAGCTGTGGCTTGAATTTCCGGCAGCGGACACAATTCTGTCTTACCCTTGATGGGCCAGAATCTTTGTCTAGTAATAGCCAAGAGTGCTTGAGCGCCAACGTGTGAATTGGTTATGTGAATATTGGTCATCAATAATCGTGTGGTGTTGTGGGCGTATGGCAGCAACATTGGGTGTTTGGCGTCGTAAGCCAATTCTGATTCCTGCAATCGTCCACCTACTCTAATCAATCCCCTTTCATCCTCAAATGGGCTCAGGCTGCATACTATTCGACTTTACGTGGTATGACTGGGTTAATTGTTTTACATCCTCTCCGAACCCTTGGGATTGCGCTTCCTTTATAATTACCACCAGTGCCCATTCTAATTCTTCTACATTTAGTGCCGCCTTCTTACGTGCATCCGGCTCCTGGCGAGCATTTAATACAAATCTCAATATGTATGCTACGATCCGTTGCAGATGTTTAAAAGAATTGCGATGATCTATGGCGTCGGTAATGTATCTCGTCTTAATTGATGCTGATAACACCAACTTGGCTTGCTTTTTCTCCAAGTCTGTTTTTCGAGTCACTATCTTAGATGGCCATGCCGATTCTTTACCGTGCAGAAATAATGGGCCGTAGAACCATAAACTGCAGTCCTTTAATTTCTCGGGATCAATTCCTCTAGACACCAAGTCTGCCGGATTTTGCCGTGAAGGCACGTGACGCCATTGATCAATTGGAGTTTTTTCCTGAATAGCGGCTACACGGTTGGCAAAAAATGTGTGGTAGGACGCTGATGGTGAGCTTAGCCAAGCTAGAACTATTTCCGAGTCGGTCCAAAAATAACATACATAGTTTTCCTTCAAGTCTGTCTTTACTCGATGAGCCAAGTCAGCTGTAAGTTTCGCTGCACATAATTCTAATCTTGGTACTGTGGTGGTTTTGCTTGGTGCTACTCTTGATTTTGCGCAGAGCAAGCTTACCAATATGGTACCGTCTTGGAGAATTGGGCGCACATATATTGCAGCTCCGTACGCCTTTTCTGAGGCATCAGAGAAGGCATGTAGCTGCATTTTTTGTGGTATTGTCCCTGAGCTAACGTGTCTGGGAACTCAACGTGCCTGTAACTCAATTGGTACTGCCGCATCCCAATCCAGTTTCAAAACCCACAGCTTTTGGAGAAATATCTTGGCACTCACCACCACAGGGCTCATGAGGCCCAGCGGATCGAACAAGTGAGCGATATCTGAAAGTACCTTCCTGTTTGTAACCTTTCTTCCTTCGTACCACTGGGTTCTAACCGAAAATTCATCCGTCCGTGGGAACCATGTCAGACCGAGTGTTTTAATGTGACAGTCATTGTCATCAGTAAGGTCTAACTGAGGGGCGACGTCCTCAAGGGGTATGTTTTTGATTATCGTTGGTTGATTAGTACACCACTTTCGTAACTTGAATCCGGCGGATAACAAAATTCTGTTTAATTGTTTCTGCATTTGAACAGCTTCTTGCAAATGATTTGACCCGGTCATGATATCGTCAACATAGAAATCTTGCTTCAATATCAATGAGCCCAAGGGATGCTGTGTTTCATTTTGTCTGGCTAGACTTTGGAGACAATTCGTTGCCAAGAATGGGGCCGTCGTTACGCCGTATGTGACTGTCCGCAGTTGATAACATTTTGTAGGCTGTGATGGGTCGTCCCTCCAGAAGATTAATTGGAAATTCCTGTCATCCTTGCTGACTTGTACTTGGCGGTACATTTTTTCAATGTCAGCTGTGAAGACATATCGTGGTAATCGAAACCGTAGCAATATGGAGAAAAGCTCATCCTGGACTGTTGGGCTAGTATGTAAAATGTCATTCAATGATACATTTGATGAGGTTTTGATTGAGGCATCGAACACTACTCGCAATTTCGTAGTTGTGCTGTCTGGTTTCATCACGCAATGATGCGGCAAAAAATAATGCGGTGTAGGAAGGTCTCTTAAATTGACTTCCTCCGTGTGGCCTAATGCAATGTATTCCCTTATGAAATCCATGTACTGTATTCTCATCTCTGGATTCTTGTTTAACTTTCGTTCCAAAGAATGGAACCGACGTAAAGCGATATCATTTTCTTGCGAGCACACTCCGCATACGGCTTCAGAGCGTTGTGTGGTTTGTATTCCTCCACCAATCACCCAACCAAATACAGTATTTTGTATTGTGGGTAAATTCTTTCCAAGTTTGATTTGGCCAACAGCCAGTAACTCAAAATAGCTTTCAGCTCCAATCAGTAGATCGATGCGATCTGGACGGTCAAATTGTGGATCGGCCAATTTAATGTTCTTGGGTACGGGCCAGCCGGTGATGTCTAGCTGCTGGGCCGGTTGGAAAGATGTGATTTGTGGCAATATGAATGCTTCGATTCTCTTCGAAAATCCACTTGTTCTGGATAATAATTCTATGTTGACTCGTTGTTGAGTCTGCTGTATTCCACGACCAATGCCACGGATATTCAAATGATCCCGAGTTGGCTTTACTGACAATGTCTTGGCCATACGGTCGGTTATGACGTTTAGTTGAGAGCCGGAATCTAGAACCGCCCTGCATTCCACTTCGACTCCCTCCTCGTTCCTCAATCTCACTAAGAACGTACTGAGGAGAACGAATTTCCTTGTATTTCTATCAGTTTGGGCTGCTAAAGTCGTTTGAGTGACTGACTGGTACTTGGTTAGCAGCTGATGCTGAATCTGGGCCTGATTGACTTCTTATAAGATGTGTCCTCTCCATGTTGGATGAGGCGTGGCTTGTTGGCCCCCTTGAACTGTTGTCTAAATGCACCAGTGTGTTATGCTTACCGGAACATTTTGTACAGCTTCGTAAGTTGCAACTAGTTGCCGTGTGCTTCTCTTTCATGCAGTTGACACACAAATGGTGCTTCCTCAATAATTGTAGACGATTGTATGGCGATAGTGAGAGAAAGCTCTTGCATGCAAATAACGCATGAGTCTGTTTGCAGGCTATGCAACGGTTCCCGTTTGAAGTGGCTAAGAGAGCCGACTTAGGATACTGGATACCTTTCAGGCTTAGCCTGTCCCGGAGGCAGCTTTGGGATCTCCCTGTTAATGTTTCCAGGGTTTGGAATCGGATCTCCAAAAATTCTAACACTCTTTTCATAGAGCTCAATTCTCTTGGGCCCTCTAATGATTGCTCAAATAAGGTGTGTGTAGTTTGATCAAACCTTTTAGTTATCAAATGAACCAACAATGGATCCCAATTGTCTGTTGGTATTCCTATGTTTTTTAACCCAAGAAGGCACTCGTTTGTGGTATCGTGCAGCTTCTTTATGGCTGCTGCCGATTCTATCTGACTAGTCGGCTGAGATAGTAGCTTATTCAATATTGCTGTTACTAAGAGTCGTTTATTATCGTATCTGTGCTGTAGAGTGCTCCAAGCATCTTCATAATTTTCGTTTGATACTGGTAAATGCTGTATTAATGCCCTTGCTTCTCCTGATAAATTGCTCGTTAAGTAGAACATCTTTTGGGCATTGCTTATAGGCTGATTGTGTATCAGCTGGATATAGAGATCTTGGAACTGTGTCCAACGTAAATAATTACCATCGAATGTAGGTAAGACAATTTTTGGCAATTTTTTTAAGCCGCTATGCGCTTGTGAAGATTCAGCCTGATTTGTTGCTGTGTTGAAGTCGCTTAATTTTTGTTGGAGTGATATGATTGTATCTTGTATCCAGCCGTCTTGTTCATGGTAGAGATCAGGTTTATATCCCAATGGGTTTGGTCCTGCGGACTGTTCCCAGATGGGCTGATCGTTGGCCATCATATCACGCTGATATGTCCGGAGCAGCTCTACCTTTAATTGATAATAAGGCTTCTCATGGGGCTGCCCGGCCTTAGATTCAATGTCCTGGACGAGATGTGTGATGATTCTCATCAAGGCCTTCTGTTCAATTTCGTTTAATCTGCCATCATCTTTAATGTCGGTTCGACATCACTTGAGGTTGCGATGGGGACTGGGATAGTAGCTGCCGTTGTAAATGACCCTTGTGGAGTTGGTAAGTTAGGCCTTGCTGGATGTGCACGTAATTCTTTCATCAATTGCTGATATACTTCCTTGATAGCATCATGGTATGATTTTTTGAAGTACAGGTTCTACTTGTACTCCTCCTCAAGCGGTGCCAACCTTTTGTGATTGTATTGAAAGAGAGCCCAATATGCCTTGGAAATTTCCAGGCGCTTTGTTATATACTGCTCGTCTTTCCAGAAGCAGAATCCTTTCCGAAATTTATGTAAAGTTTCTCTAGCTTGTCGCCAACATGGATTGTTCATGGATGATTTCTTCGAATACGAATTCTTCTTGGTCTGAATCCATCGTGGTTGGATGACTTCTTTTTCTTATTTCTGTTAACTTTGATCCTGGTAGTGGCTGGGAATATCTTCTTGCAACCTGATAGAGTCCTTCTTAGCCTGGTGGCGGCCTTCTGGATAGCCTGTGGTGGCTTATTGTCTTGGTAGTAGTGAATGATAGCTTCAATTAGCTTCCTGTAGCCTGGGAGTTCCTTTTAGCCTGATGGCGGCCTTCTGGATAGCCTGTGTGTGGGATTCAGATCACGTCGGGGTCACCAAAAATGTTTATATCGCGACCAGTTGTTTTACTGGCCGCCTGGATAAGGGAGCCCTGGTGCAGAAACCAGTGCTCTGGTGATCTAATGTTCTGGTGAAACACCAGAACATCAAAATTCTCAATAAAAAAAAAACGCGTGTAATATCTTCACCAGACACTACCTTTTCTTTCACTGTCGTATATACTACTTATCCGATCCACTTGTTAAAATTGATTACTAAATAAAAATGCTTCCACTTCTCAACAATACAAAAAACGCGTCCAGTGCTCAAATAGTAATGATTTTATTCTTAATCAACGCGAAATTTATAATGACAAATTTGCTTACTTTGATAAAGTCGATAACATGCAAGACAGTAAAAAAATACAAACTTAAACCTAACCTAACCCAACCTACAGGCTGCGATAAATATTTCATGGGGGGTTATTTCTGTGGGAAGGTAATCTGATACGATTTGTTTATGATAATGTAGGAATGCGTTCTTTGTGACTGAATATTCGTGCTGATTATGAAATTTTATTTTTCATGCAACTTGTGATTTGGAATTTAATGCTAACATCTTAATTAATTAATTCTAATGCTAGGGTAGAATTCAACAAGGTGTTATTTTAATTAGCCCGCTATTTCGGTAGATGTCACTTTTGGAGCTGTCATTTTTTGACATTTGACAAGTAGAACATAAACATAAACATTCCTTTATTAGAGCACCCGTGCCAAAGACACGCAGAGCGTTGGGCACATCATAGACAATTACAAAGTAGATACACATTTTAGAAAAATAAATCATAAGAGAACATAGAAAAAACATAACAATAGCATGAATTAGTAATTAAAATACAAAAGTTGCATTATAGCAAAACACAAAAAACAAGAATGCATAGTGTAGTATAGTATTGTAGAGTGTGAAAATTACATTAAGCAAACTAGTAATAGAAACTACGCCATTAATAAAAATGGAACGATACACGATTCAACAACGCATTGAAATTATTAAAATTCACTATAAAAATGGTGAAAATGTGGCAGAGACGGTTCGTAAAACTCGAACATTTTTGGGTCGTCGTGAAGCACCTTGTCGGACCGCAATACAGAAATTGGTAGAAAAATTCGAGCTGTCGGGACAAGTTAGTGATGTGAAGAATAAAACCCGTGCACGTCGCTCAAGAACAGCCTAGAATATTGCTGCTGTAGCCGAAAGTATTGAAGAAAACCCAGGTTTGTCCATTCCTCGTCGTTCTTTGGAATTAGGCATTCCACAAACGTCATTACACCGTATTTTGCATAAAGATTTGGGTCTTAAGGCTTATAAAGTTCAGTTAAGACAAGAACTCAAGCCGGCCGATCATCAACAACGTCGAGTCTTTGCTGATTGGGTCCTTGAAATGCATGAAAATGATCCGGAATTCCATCGAAAACTCATCTTGAGTGATGAGGCCCATTTCCACCTCGATGGCTTCGTCAACAAGCAAAATTGTCGCATCTGGGGCTCGGAAAACCCAAGAGTTATTGTTGAAAAGCCTCTCTATCCTCAACGTGTGACTGTTTGGTGCGGTTTATGGTCCCGCGGGGTCATTGGACCTTACTTTTTCGAAAATGAGGCTGGAGCAATAGTTACGGTGAATGGATTGCGCTATCGACAGATGATTAATGATTTTTTATGGCCGGAATTGGATGGTATTGATCTGGACAACGTTTACTTTCAACAAGACGGCGCTACGTGTCATACAAGCAACGAAACCATTGATCTTTTACGGGGAAAGTTTCCGGACCGTGTTATCTCTCGAAGAGGTGATCACAATTGGCCACCGAGATCTTGTGACTTAACAACTTGCGACTTCTTCCTTTGGGGCCACGTGAAAGAGAAGGTCTACGCCAACAGCCCAGCGTCGATTCAAGACTTCAAAGATGGAATTCGTGAGGCTATAGGGCAGCCACTTTCCAATTTGGTTATGGAAAATTTCATGAAAAGGATATGGTCCTGTAGGCGTGGTCGTGGTGGTCATTTGACTGATGTTATTTTCCATTATTGACGGCATACCTTCCTCTTTATAATGAAATAAAGATCCGATCATTTATCTCAAAAAATGGTATTTTTTGTTTTGAATATCAAAATAACACCTCTTATTGGAAAGCCCTTTATCTTAAAACCTACAGGGTGCATCGTCACAGAGCTCATTGTATGCAGAATTCCATGGCCTTTCGAACGACTGCTCAATCAGCCCTCCCTTCAAGAATTATGGTTGTCTAAACTCAAATTTCGGATTTTCTTACCATTTTTTTTTTATTTAACTTCTTTTATTTTTGCAAAAAGGTCGTTAACATACCTTTTCTTTTTTATAAGAACTGTGAAACTTCAGACTTCCCTCTTTAAGTTGACCTATTACACCCTATGTGTTAACACCAGCTATTACCAGTTATTAACTCATAACCTATTCAGGTCACACCGAAATTAGACGATATTTTGTAAAATAACGTGCTAAGGGAACAAATTATTGAGAATAGGTTTGAAAATAGGTTTGAGAATAGGTTTAGAGCTAATAACTCTTAAAGGGCTTCAGATAGCACATTGGGTGTAATAGGTCATATTAAAGAGGAGAGTATACAGTTTATAGTTTTTATAAAAAAGTTATGTTAACGACCTTTTTGCAAAAATAATAGAAGTTAAATTTTAAAAAATCTAAGAAAATCTGAAATTTTGAGTTTAGACAACCATAATTCTTGAGGGGAGAGGGCTATGGGGCTGATTGAGCAGTCGTTCGAAAGGCCATGGAGTTCTGCATACAATGGCTCCTAACTGTGACGATGCACCCTGTAGTTTTTAAGATACAGGGTATTTTGTGAAAAAAATAGCTTTTTTTCTTAATCACCCTGTAACTCCAAAACGGTTATATAAACTGGTTTTACAAAAAAAAAAAAACAAATTAAAGCAACTACAGTTACAGAACATTCCATTATCGTCGTGGAAAAACAGGAAGCACCAGGGCAGAGACAAGACGGTTCCGAACCGATGTTATGGAATTATTAAAGTGATTCGCTTGGGACGTAAAGTCCCGACTGTCAGCATGAGCTGACAGATCACTCGACGGGCAGCGTTGACTGCAGGGCGGCACTCTAGTTCGCCTCAGCTATTGGCGGAGAGTGTGGGGGGTTCCACAAAAACCTGCCGCTGCCGTCTGCCATAATCAAAAAAAAAATATCGTGCCTTCAATCAAAGAACAGCTAGCACACACTCGGTCCTGAAGGGACCCTTACATCACTTACCTGTATTTTGGTGGAAGGCGCAGATGGTCTGCCTTCCTTGCCAAGCCCCATCCTCCCGTTGACTTTGGGTGGCACAATTGTCCAAAGTCCCTTTTTGACCTGTTAAATAGAGAGAGACTAGGCGAGCCTAGACGACCTTCATTTGAGAGGGCTCCAGGAAAGCGGAGGAAAAATAAAGACCCTCAGCGCATCATTGTGACGTTATAATGGTTCCTTTATTCCTTTATTTGCTACGTTCTTTGACAGATGATATATTTCATAATTTCTTCGCTACATACTCTTCGAGTAATAAAATAAAATCTAGTTTTCTAAAGCTAAAACTACTAGTACCTTAATCCCTACCAGTATTAGCTTTGTTTACAAAATAACAAATAAATTTCTTAAGACTTCCTTGTAGTAATGACAATTTTTCTTAAATTATGTGAAGGGTGGAATATCTGCATTGAATACCACTGTAAAACGGGCTTATGTGACGCTGAAATGTTATGTTTTCCTTTTCATGTAAATCTTATAAATAAATTAAAATTGTTCGTCTTTTCTTTTGTTTTCCTTTTCTTTTTCTGCTAGCAACCCAAAAGGTTATGAATTTGAAATTTTTGGTAAAAGTTCGAGTACTCGGGGGGAAATAATGCGATAGAAAATAGAAAAACATTAACTAAAAAGGTTGAATTACTGTGTTGCCTACGGTTGCTTAGTATTCAAGCTTGTACCTGTTCTCTTTTTCACGCAGCCCTATTTTTCCTACACAGATCTATATCTCCTCACTAAGTAGTCCTTATCAATCACGTTCGAAAACTCTCTGGGTCAAAAGCAGTGGTGGACCTTTGTGCTTTTTGGTAGCATTACTAAAAAAGAACGAATAATAAATTTAGGCAGGTTAATATACCCTACCTACATGTCCGTTACAGTAGCAAAAATTAACTTTTCAGCTGGATACAAAGCAATATTTGTAACTTGATCAATGCTGAATTTCCAACTAATTATCTTAACAACTAACTAATAAAATTTTAGAGCATTTATAACCTACAAACCTTGTCTCACTGGTTTACGTTCTACCTTACGTTCTGCATTTATTTACTTATTTCATTGACGATAAAACCAATTTTAACTCCTATCTTTTTCTTTTATAATTGTATATTATGACCTATTTTACTTGTGTACGTACCAAAAACGATCTGCGAAACAGTTGACTGGAAGGGTTTAAAGGTGAACTGCATAATGTGGCGTACCTTTTTGTTTTTTTTTTTTTTCATATGCAAGAGTTAACGTATTGACATGTTTATGTTGTGGCCGTCTCTCTGTGAATTCTTTGTAATTGCAACAAAATTGTGTTTGTAGCTCCGATGACCATGAGATTTGCTCCACGCAATGCCCAGTAACCGGCAGTTAAGTCCATCGGCAAATTACTTGCAGCTATATGGCAGCCTTATGATCCTGCAATTTACCTTGAAATTACTTGCAGCTATATGACAGCCTTATTATACTGCAATTTACCTTGCAGATCTATATTCCCGCAATTAAGCCTGCAATGTCGGAATACCTTTTTGGCTGGATGGAAAGGAGGTGGCGGCTTAATTCGTGGTTGCTAAAAATATTTTATTCCTTGAAATTTTGTTATCAGGAATAATAAGAAGAATGTCTAAACTTACGTGTGGCGTTAAAATTTTAGCCGATGTTAAGGAGTATTTTCTCGTGGATTCCAGGTTGAACGTCTTTTGCCTTTCACGTTTTGACAAAGCAGAAAAGGTTGTCTTCTTCTTCTCCTTTTCCCACCGACATGTCACGCGAGCTTGAGGAAGCATTACTCTCAGTCGGGTGCGTTCAGTCTGCGTTTTACTTTAAGGCCAGCGTACATGCATCAGCATTTTACATGTAGCATATTGCTATATGCAATAGCTACGACCATAACACCGAATGAGGGAGATGGTGGGACATGAGCATTCCAGTTGAAATTTTTGTCCATGAGTAAGCCAAGATTTTTGAGGTGGGAGTCGTTAATAGAAAGAAGGGAGTCAAGTTCTAAAACCCATTTTATTATGAAAAATACAAAACATATGTGTGAGCGCTACTTTCAATTATACATTCAGATCTATTTACACGAGTAAAGTGCCAAATACAATTCCGACGTTCCGATTCGATTCAATCCAACGGATTCATGAGCGCAATTGTTCCATTCGGTTTCGAAGACTTCACTTTAATTTTTGCTAGATTTTGTCTTTCCGCTTTACATCCATCCATAAAAGTTTAAATTTGCCCAACTTCTCGTTGCGATTCGATCAATTTCGGTGTAATGTATCCAATTGCACGTACGTCTCATGTAAGTAAATTTGACATTTATACGAATCGGATTGAAACGGTGGAATTGTGTTTCCCACTTAAGAAATGTCTATATGAAATATAAGTATATCAAGGATTACGATAGCCGTTCAATTCCTTTAATGCTCAGGGCCTGTCCGAATTCAAGTCTTCGTCTTAGGGCTTGTTCACGAGCGCGATTTATCGCATGCGTAAGAGCTCTGACTCTACATTTCTTGCTCAAAAATTTATCCCAGCAATCCTCTTAGTTATGTGCGATTTTAACTTTAACCTCAACATTTATGTTTGTTTGCATGTAATATTTTCTTGCTACCAAAAAAACAACACAAATTAAGTTGTAGCCGCTATCAACCTTGGGAACGTGTCACGCGATAAAAATTAGTCGCAAATAGAGATAGATATATAGGAAGTGTAGGACGTCACCAAAATATTGCACGATATAGTGTCGTGCTCGTGAACAGGGGTTTAAGGCTTGTTGATGAGTGCGATTTATCGCATGCGACAGAGGTCTGATTGGCTGCAGTAATGTCGCTCTTAGTTTTGTGCGATTTTCACATTAACCTCAACATTTATGTTCGTTTACATTTGTAATCGTATGTTGAGATTCAGCAGTGATGTCGAAATTTACTATAATATCCACAGACTTTAATAATATATGTTATGGATCTATTGGTGAGTGATTGAATTGGACGTTAAGTCCCAACTGCCAGCATGAGCTGACAGATCACTCGGTGGACAGCGTTGAAATGCAGGGCGGCACGCTAGTTCCCCTCAGCTATTGGCGGAGAGTTAAGGGATGGTGTTCCACGAATACCTGCCGCTGACACCGGCCATATACAAAAAAATAATTCGTGTCTTTCATACAAAAAAGAAGCACACACCCGGTCCTGAAGGGACACTTACACCACTTACCTTATCTTCGTGAAGGCGCAGATGCTAGGCCCTCAGCTGCATTGCCCCATATCCTCCCAATGACACTGATGGCAGCAGTTATTTTGTTTAGTGTCCCTATTTATCTGAAAGAGAGAGTCGAGCGAACGAGGAAACCTATTCAACCATTATCAGCGAACGAGGGCTCCAGGAGAGAGAAGGAAAAAAAACCTCTTCAAGGCTTCATTGACCAATGCTCACAATTGTATGGTTTATTCTAACACTTCAGTGCAATTATTTGTCGTACACTCCTATTCCATCATTGGGCGGGGTATTACTAGCTCCTAATATAATATTACAAAAATGATCGGATCATATGTATTCGATCTTAACTTTTTTAGTAGTAGTAGTAGTACTTCTTTATTAGCTAGTTTAAAAAGCTTTCAACAAGAACATATAAACATTTTAGTACAATCTTAAGAATTATGGCCAAAGAACGTGAATATTCGCTTTTATAAATTCAATACAATATTTTTTGAAACGATAAATATTTATATCATTTTTATCATATTTAAGATGATTGTACATTTTAAGACCACGATAAATTAAAGAATTTTGTGCTCTTGATGTTCTAAACGACCCTAATCTAAACTCTGTAGCATTTCTTAACGATATTGATTGTACGTTTCCTACATATTACAAAAACTTGTTAAGGTATTCTGGAAAAATACCATTCTTGATTTTAAATACAAAAATTAACACATTAAACGCAATCTCCTCTTTCGCGCTCATCCATTGGAGAGTATTCAGCATTAATTAAATGGTGGTATATCTGTTACAATAAAGTAGAATCCTCATCGCCTTGTTTTGTAGCTTCTGCATACGTTTTAGTTGCTCCTTGGTACTTAAAAATAACACCGTTGAACAATACTCAAAATGAGGTTTCACGATGACATTATAAATCTGTATTGCTGTAACCGTTGAAATTTTACTTCGTATTCCTCTTAAAAAACCAATTTTTTTTCCAATCTTTTTACAAATATAGTCGATGTGTTTTTTAAACGATAATTTTTTTTCAATAATGACAATTAAGTACTTAATTCTGACACACACTCTATAACGGTGTTATTCATATTTATACCACTTATATTCTCGCCACCAAATAATATGCATTTAGATTTTTCAACATTTAACTTTAGCTTATTCACACACAAACTAATATCGTCTTGGGCTATGTAAAGTAATGCATAATCAGCGAATAACACAATTTTTACATCCGATAAAATGGTCTCAATATCGTTAATGTATAATAAAAAAAGTACTGTACCAAGAACCGAGCCTTGTGGAACACCAATGTCAATACTCACTTTCTCAGACAAACATTCATTAACTTTTGTTCTTTGATACCTTTCAGACAAGTAGGACTCAAACCACTCATACGATTTCCTATTTATTCTATATTTTTTTAATTTAATCAAAAGTGTATTTCTATCAACTGTTTCGAATGCTCTTTTTAAATCTAGAAAGACGGCTAAAACTTTTTTCCTATTTTCAAGTTCACGTTTCCACTCAATTAATGCCCAATTTAGTGCAGTTTCACACGAATGCCCTTTTCGAAAACCGGACTGTTGTTCTATCAGTACAAGATTGGACTCGAGGTATTTTCCTAATTGAATTTGTGCTACCTTCTCCATTATTTTTTCATGTATCGATAGCATGTTCACTGCCGAAAATCCTCAGCCCTAACGGAATTCTTAACCTTCTCAACAGGAACTATTAATGATTCTCTCCATGCTGAAATAAACCCTCACTAAGCGACTGATTTATTATCTTCAATAATGGTTCCCTAAACACAATCCAATTATCTAAAATTATTTTTGTACTCATATGATTATAGTCCATTTTATTGTTCATACATTTAACCACTTGTTTCAGCTCCGATAAATCAATGTTTCTACAATCGAAATTGCTATTTACATTAGGAAAATTACATTCAAATTTCATATATGGAGTAGAGTTGCTTATCTCATTTACACTATCAACAAAAAATTATTTAACTTCTCCGTAATAAGTACCTCACCCTCCACAACTAGTATCATAAAATGTTATATTATTTATGGGTTTTACTGCCTTTTTCATTGCATACTTCTTGAGCACTTTCCACGTTTCCTTTGAATCACGCGCATAATCAATCTTATATTTTATGTTCCGATTTCGCTACTTTTATATACGTTTTATACAATTTTCGCTTTAATTTATAATCCAACCAGTAATTCGGATCTCCAGACAGAGCCGCTTTCATATAGCTTCTTATTTTATTAGTTTTCATCCTATAAAGATACCCCGTATACTACTCATTAGCATTCAATTTAACCTCTCTGACACTAGATTCAGTTTTTCCTCAAACACTCTCGCGCTATCATCCAAACTCTCAATAAAACACACCTCATTAAAATTTTGTTGAATTAAGTACCGCTCATATATATCTCTATTATATTTAAAGTACTTTTTAAATATTCGAACATCTTCACTTCTCCGATTTACTTCAAATTTACCCTCAATAGTTTCATGGTCACTGATTTTTAATGCTCTATTTATTAACTTTAACATTTACACCTTTCGCATTAGTTATTATATAATCGATTAAGGACTTCGATGATTCAGTAATCCTCGTGTACTCCTCTACTACTTGCTTAAATCCATTATCAACAATAATTTCTTTCATTTTTTATTTGAATACGTACCCTCGCAGAGGAAGTTAATATTAAAGTCACCCATAATTTCATGTTTTATTTCACAAACCGCTTCACACCAATACATAAATCGGTTACAAAATTCTCTTTCCGAAGAGGAAGGTGATCTATAAAGCAGCCCTAAAACATGACATACATTTTCAAACCAGCATTTTACAAGCATCCAGCACATATTCTTATTGATCGTTATTTGTGCAATTATTTCATACTTCCAGATATTTTTCAAATATAATACAACACCGTTAGTTCTGCTCAAAATTGAGTCACACCGCATCACGTTATACCCGCTAATATTTATTTCATTACTTTCCGCAGCTTCTTTTAAACAACGGGCATCTCTACTCAATGTATAGTGCCATATAGCCAATGTCCAGAATCAATTTGTTTACTGTTGCATTTTATACAATTCACACATTTTTTTACAGATTTCTACCCACAGTCCCTTGTTTTATGATCACCCGCACACGCTGCATTATTCTTACATTCATTCGCTTTGTGGTTAAATCCCTGACACCTCTTAACATTTAACTCTTCATACACCGCACACTGATTCCAACCCACATTTACTTTACGCATTTCAATAGCCCTCTGAAAGCTCCCCGAATCCAATTCCACAATAGCATCGTATTTTGAAAATGATCTTTCACTATTTCTTAATTTTTTGAAAGTCATTACTTTCAGGTATTTAATTTCACCATCCTTTAATATATCATTCTGCAAATTCAATTTATTTTCTACATCACACTTATCAATTTCATCATTCATTCCACTCATTACTGGCAACTCTACCTGATAATTCTCACTAACTTTTTCTTCACATATTGACTTCACTTTAGCTCGATCCGTTACATTTGAGCACATCATTTTTACCGAACCTTTATGACCACTCGACATTCCATCAATTTTTAAATTAACGGTTAACGATATATCCGTAATAAAAATTGCATAGATACTATTACATATATGAGGAATTATAAATTAAAAATACAATCAGAAAAATATATAGGTAAGTAAAGAAACCTAAACTGAATTATCATGAAAAGAGGCTACAACTTACATGATTTATGTTGCTGAGGTCCAACGCAGAGGCGCCTCTGAGGATGACCTGCTGAGCCCCTGCCAAAAAAACTTAGTTCGGCAGTATTTATGACTACTATTAAAAAAAAAAAATGCTAGCACTAAGTTGATGTAAAACTATGCCGTTCGTATGTGTCTCGAAATCCAAAATAGTTACAGGATGTGTACCAAAAGCCAGCCAGCAAGAAGTGTATACCTCGACCGTCCGCCGGGGGTGAAGTAGAGGTCACTGCCCAAAAGTTCAAAGTCGATTTGGTGAAGCCTTCACTACTGCGTTCTTGAGCAAATTTATCGTGACCGCAGTATCAACGATGTATATATTCATGAAATAAGTATGTCTGTGTTGACCACTTCCCAAGCAATAAGAAATACTATTTCTTCTGAGCTCTCCAAGAGAAATCTTCTCGCCCCTCGGTTTCACAATGTGTTATTAACTTAATAAAACAAAATTTTTCACACCAAATCACTCGTTATGGCTAGGTGACTCGCTCTATAGGCAGGAAAACTACTTCCTTGAAAATTTCTCCGAAAGTCTTCCAACTAGTTCGGTGCTAACGATACACAACCTTGTGAACTGTGCGGATATACCTAGGGGTGCTCCCATGTCCCGTACTCATGTGTGACATCTACTCAGTGAAGATGAAAAAATTTCTGGACAATGGTATACGAAGAAATTCGAGGTGGACTCTAGGTCTATCCTTAAAGCGTCACGGAGGGTTGACAGAAGCGATAGTGCTTCGATATAATATTTTACAGTCGCGCTGTCGTCCTAATTGATCGCTATGCTTCGAATACAGGTGGGGTGGCCGAAGTTTTCCCAGGATTTCTTTAAATTCTCCTTCTCTCCACTTACAATGGATATTAAGGATGATGCACTTAGATCAGATGCTTCGCCTTTTCGCCCAAATTTTTGTGTTTGCCCTGCCGATGATTAGTATTTTTTTTATTCCTTTTTACTACTTTCAAAACGCGAGCTTCTTTTTCACCCTTAGAATATAGAGAGTACAGGAAGTGTGATAAGCCAAATTTAGCGTAGTCAAATTCTGGTTGTGTTAGTATTTGTTGCCGCTGTAGTGAAAGCTCAGTAAAGCCGTGTAGTTGAATCAATAATAGAGAGCGGGGCAACAAGATATATGGTTGAAAATATTGCGTTTGCCCATCGAAAATGTTCTTATTCGCTGTCACTACGCCAACATACCCAATGAGTTTCTCAGCAGTCATAAACGTAAACAATTCTCGGTGGATGAAGGAATTTTTTCAATCTTTCATCGGTTTTGTTACGTATTTTTAATTTAATGAAATGACAAGAGGGCCTCGTTGCTATTTTGTGTCTCTCCAACATTCTGACATTTCATAATTTTGAAAAGAAGTTCTCGGATTTGAATTCGCGATATTGTGAAAAATAAATAATTAAGCTTGATTTTTACGTAATAGCAGTGTGAAACAAGTGCGAAATATTCTTTTGTGAACGATATTTTGTGTAATAGAGACTTCGGAGTCTTAAATTATCATAATGAAGTGCGCTGTGCTCTTCTGCAGGAACGAACAGAGTTATTGTCGTGGGAAATATTTCTTCAAGAAACTTTAATAGCTTTACTTATTAATTATAGTGTTTCTAACAAAATAAAAGTGAAATATTTATAAAAATAAACCGCCATGGCAAAAATATTAACATTTTACCAATGCCGGTTTGTTTTTTACAATTGAATTGTCACTGGTTTTTAAATTATTCCAGTCATACAAAGGCAACGCCAAGAAATATTATCTGAAAATAAGGGGGAGCTAAAAATTTGTTTCTTGTACATAGGAATTTGGATTATAAAAAATGTTCCCCTTCAGAATGTCAGGATTTCATTACTGCCATGACGAAACGAATATATTTCGCCGAGTGGCTTACGTTTTCACCCGATATGCCGTTTCCTTATTAGTTATTTATTCAATGGTATCAACACTTCCTAGTGTCTCTATATTCTAAGTTTTCACCGCTCGATTTTAGACAGCCCTTCTTTCTTGTCACCGATCTTCCTATCTGGAAGTGCCTCTCTGTGCCATTTAGGTGGCGTTCGGTTAGCCGAATTGGTCGCACTGTCCACATAGGCAATAGCTTACATGATGCAGCATGCTGCTCCGTGTGTCTTCGACCATAACAGGGCAGGATCGTATGAGTCAGTCATGTAGCAGACGATGCAGAAAAATGGTCGAGTGAACTAGCCGGTATTAAACATCGCCTCAGCTTGCGGGTGCCCACGTGTGACTCGGCCCAGACCCTTAACACGTTAAGCGCCATAAGCATCCGTATGGATGCACAATGAGATTTCCAATAGGGCCGCGTGCATGCTCTTGGATACATACACAAGAACACAAGGTAATACTTATGAACTCTTAGCATCTGTATTGATCCACAGAGCAGATATAAAAGCATGGGTAACTCAAGTGCGTGGCCCGGTGGGACAAATATTAAAATCGGCCATGATTTTTTTGAATCTTGACATAGCAATAGGGCATATTAACATAAAAGACAAAATAATTTTTGTCGAAAATATTTGGAGGTGGCCCAAAGAGAAACATATATTTTTGCTATTGTGGCGCTTAACGTGTTACAGGTTCTTTCCACTAGGAGGCTGTGGTGTTGTTGAGAAATGTTACAAGGCTTGTTCCAAACTCGTTCTACGCGTCACGAATCGGAGGCACATCCTTGAAGTCACGTCAGTCCTTAACCAGCGTTCGACATCGGTCTCAGTATCGGAAGCCAGAAGTGCACTAACAAGCTGGCAACCCAAAAAATCCAGTTGGCCAGTACTCCCCTGCCTTCCTTCACCGAGATGAGTCGGAGAAGCCTCCACAAACGGTAACCTAACCAATCGATTGTACAAATTCATCCGCTCTTGACATCTGGCTCTGATCGCAGACCCACATTCGTTCAAGGGTCTCTCCCCAAGTCGTCGTAAGGACATAAGCGATATTAAAATTTTCAAAGACATTGTGCATCAGGCAAGGAAGTGTGAAAATGTGGATCTACCAACGAGAGGTATACCAGCCGCTAGGCTGGGAGGTCCTAAGCGGCACATTGGCAACCTGTGGTTTACCAGTTAAGCTGGCTGGTTGCCTTCTTAGGGCTACCAAGAGAAAAATGGATATCAGGTAAGTATAGCAAGTCCGTGACAGCAGTTAGGATTTAATATCCTTTGTATGGTAAACGCCTATTGACCTCCCCTGCATATCCTCAAGCTCGTAGAGGGAGTTTCCTATCTTTGCTTTAATACGACACTTTAAGAATTTACGTCCTAATTTTGCACCAATCCGTTGTTGGAAATTACTCTGTATGAAATTCTGTCTGTATACCTCTTGACCAATTCTAAAATTAACAGGCTTCGCTCTAAGATTATAAGCCCTTGAGCCATGTTCGAGCGCGTAGTTCATATTTTCCTGCGCTCTCGTACGGATCAATCTTAGCTTGTCTTCAGCATCCACTCTTAAAGGTTCACTCAATGTTCTTAAGCTCTTAAAGATGGGATACGAGCTCGCGTGGTCAATCATATGCTAACCGAATAATATTCTGTAGGGGGAGAAGCCAGTTGCTTGGTGAATAGAGCTCCTAGGGAGCTAGCGATATGGCTCAGCTTCTCATCCCATTTAGTGTGTTCCTTCTGAATGTACGCTCGAATTCCGGATAGCAGAGACCGGTTTACTCGCTCTGACGCATTAGCTTGCGGTGAATAAACAGCCGTTCGCAAGTGCTTGACGCCATATTTTTCCAAGAGTTTGGCAAACTGAACAGAGCAGAACTGAACTCCATTGTCAGAGACTATCGTCTCTGGAACTCCGAACGTATGAAACACTTCCGTTTCAATGAATTGTCACACATTAAGAGTAGATACCTTCCTCATCGGTTTTAGAACCGGGAATTTGGTCAAGGATTATTAATATACAGACACTTCCCTTTGTTGATCTGGGATATGGACCTAAGAAATCTATATATATCTTTTGCCAAGGTCTTTTTGTCGCAGACTGAACTCCCATTAGTGGTCTAAGAATAGCATTGGTGGCTTTGGTTTCCTTACAAACGTCACAGGCGCCTACGAAGTTTCTGATCTCGACTGTCATTCGAGGCCATTGTCATCTAGTTGTAACAGCACTCCACCAATACCTTGTTGGCTCGCGTCACACTCGATAACGAACGATTTGGTGAAGTCTGTACTCACTAACAACGGAGCAGAGGTAAGTTTCTGCTTCAATAATTCCAGAGACGTCTGGGCTTCGGGAGTCCATTGGAACTGACTAGGATTCTTCAAAGTGTCAGTTATGGAGGCAGTTAAATCAGCATAGTTCGGAATGAATCGACGATACCATCCCGCCATACCTAGTAGGTGTCGGGCTTGCCGAACAGTTTTGGGTGACGGATAGTCAACTATGGCTGAAATCTTATCGGGATCAGTTCTTATTCTTCCTTTCCCGACAATAAAACCCAAGTACTTTGTCTCTGTAATACAGAACTTCCTCTTTTCTACGTTGATAGTGAGGCCAGCTTTTCTCAAACAATCCGCTACACGGGATAGTAAAGTAAGATGACAGTCAAAGTCCACGTACTACGTAAAAACGCACGTTTTGGGTCTTACCACGGAAGGTGACGTCCAAATCCACATGACCATGGACATTCGTCATGGCACTATTAGATACCTGCACTTTAGTATACCTCACCATTCGACATCTGCTTCAGCTAGTCTCTCGAGAGCTCCCTGGCCCAGGATGCTGACAGTGGCACCACTGACTTAATTTTTCGACAATATTCACGCCAACGAACAGTTGATCGTTTCTTTCTTTTACATAGATCCAAATAGGGATTCATTATTTCAACAAGTTCAGCTACTGAGGAGATAATACGGTATCTTGCTCTATTGTAGTTTTGTAACGCGCATGATACGGCGTCAATGGATATAAACCAGGCTCACGCCCACTCGTCATAACAGAGCTTGGTGGCCGTTTTAGTATCGAAATCTCAGGAGACTGAACCTCTCGTTCACCAACGTCGCCAGAAGACAGTACTGTTGGTTTCAAAGGAACGTCAAACATTAAAGACTCTTCTAAGGAAGTGTCTAATAAAAGTGTCGAGGGCTCCGTACTGGTTGAAACGGGAGCTTGAAAATCTGCGGAGAAGTCTATTAGGTTCTCCGATTCCATCAACGGATTTTTTCCGATTTAGGCCTATTAGGTGGATTGTTGATATCACCAGAGTCACTGAATGATATCAACGGGCAATTCAATGATTCGTCGTTGAGGTCTGCTGATGGAGCGGACCTTCTTCCCTGTTCAAGGCTTGAACTGCAGTAGTGACAGCTGTTGCCGTTCGAGACGTTGAAACTGGTCGAGAAGAGGTGTTGGTATTCCCGACCTGTCTCTCGTTTTTCGCCAAGCAGTGCCTAAAGTTTGGTTTGAAGACATTTTTTGCGTCCGCATCTATAGCAGAACACTTGTTGTCTTTCTTGCAGACAGTCCTGATAGTAGTGACCTTGCTTATCGCAATGCCAACACATTACTGCTGGTCTATTCGTAACAGCCGATAAGTCTATGATATTACTGTCATTTCTGGGTGACATTGGTACATCAGGATAGAAATTCCGTGCATCCTCAACTTCACTCACTGGATGGTGTCGGTAAGGCTTCAGGCTACTAGCAGTTGCAATCCGCAATTGCGTAGCTTGAATCTGTGTTACGAGTGATCTCAGCTGTCCAATGGTATTAGTAGGATGCAGCCAGATCTTGGTTTGAATCTCTGGCAATAAGTTGGACTTAACTATCTCCAGAAACTCACTATCTGGCATTAACGTCTGCAGCTGATCACGCAACTGCAAAAGATGTTGGTGGTAAGTTGCAAAGAACTCGCCAGTTCTCTGTATACGAGACATCAATTGTACTCGCACTTTCAAATCATCCTTGGGTACTCCCCATTCATACAGAAGAGCAGTCTTTATATACTCCCACATTGGCGTGGAGCTCTGTCGGAGCATTCCATGGCTGGGCCTGCAAGCAACGTGCTCATATTTCTAACAAGGAGGTCAAAGTCCCCTTCGAGCACTGAGTAGGTGAGTGTTTCAACTCGGAAGACGAATTCCTTTACCTAAAGTTTGGAACTGTCGCCGCTATATGAGATATTCCATCTGCGTATAGGACATCCTGATCGTCGTGACGACGAATTGCGTTGAGGTGTAGCATTCTGGTATGCTTGTGCCTGAGGGATGTTATTAGGCATCGGCCCCTGTGAATTGTCGAGTCTTCGTTGGTTGCCTGCCGCGGGATCTTCGGCATTTGCTGGTCTGTACTTGAGGCTCAACAATAGGTGGTGGTGGTCGAGTAGTGTCAACGGGACGAATTTGTACAGCGGGAACCTGCCGAATAAAATTATTAAAGAGTTCATCTGGCAGAGTACTCATACTCTATGAGATTCCTTCTCGTATCAGGGCTTGCATCTGTATTCTTAAGCCAGCCATCAACGCTTTTTAAGCTAACAGGCCTTGACCATTCGTAGTAGGTATTGGACTTTTCATGCGTGAACTAATGTGAGACATGTTTGCTGACTGTAAGCCAGGAGATAAGGATAACCTGTCCGAATTTGTTTGCTTAGCTTGTTCTCGACAGCCAGCAAATAAACATAACCTCAAAATGTTGTCTATTTAAAATAGTCAACACGGTTAGTCCAATTGAGAATTGAAATGTTCTAATCAAAGAAAACTTAGATAGAAGTAGCAAATGAGCCCAATACAATAATCTAATACTTAATTGAAACACAGTTTAATGAGTCGACAAGGGCGTATTGTTCAGAAATATAGAATAAATAATAGTAATAGTAATAAAAAAACGGCCATACGCCATAGTAAATTTTCAGGTCCCTTCATAAAAATTAGCTCCATATGAAATTGCAGGCCAACAGGTCCAAATAGTCAGCGCTGAATACTCATATGGAAATTGTTCCTGAAGGACTTAATAGGATTACGGCTGTTTCATATTCCTGAATAACATTATCATAAATGAAATTTCTGCTAAATCTTTTTAGCGTGTTGTTTAACATCTGCAGTCCACTCATTATTTTATAGTTCAAATATAACATTACATTTTAGGTTGAATTTGAGGCGCCTGTGGGTTATAAAGAACAACATATGGAATCTAAAAGTGAAGGTGAAGCTTCGGATGACAAAACGGAGACATTTGAAGAAGATACTAGTACTTTTAGTGGGGAAGGTGTTCGCTTAGATGGGAAGAAAAAAAAGGAAAATCAAGTTGATCAGCCATCGTTTAAGAAGGTTAATGTTTACTTTGATTCTATGGAATTTATTTAATATAATTTCACTTTAAAACAGATGCAAGCACGAGGAATCCCAGATTATGATCATCCATTTGGATTAATAAAATTCGACAGAAACGTTAAGGCTATTAGTGATCGTGTATCTCAACAGCAACAAATTGAAGAAGATGTCGATAGCTTTCAGGGTCAAGGGTTTTCTCTGAAAAAAGGAAGGAAATAAAACAAAGATGTTTAAAAATACAATAATAATTGTTATCTTCCATGTAGCTTTTTTTTACATTAACTTATTTGAAATTCTTATAGGTTTAGTTTATTAATATATTCCAACTATCATTTTAGGGTTGTGTTTGTTGTTAGCTCGAAAATGTTTGGTTACTTGCGAGAGTTTGTTTTAAAATAATTGAAACATATTGCGTGATCATTCGTATTTGTACGATAAAGCGGATAGTCAAAATGAGGGTACTGCAGTAAGTTCACTTCTTGTGGATGTGGCTCACATTTGCAGTGAATGTGTTTGGGATACCTTACACGTCGCAGCACGAATTAAGCGCATTTTGTACAGACCTGTCATCAAAAGAATTTTGCTACGTTGTAGTTTCTTATATGATTACCGAGGTTCGACTGACATCTAAGAGCTATATTTTCTGGAAATAATGGATGTTATGGAAGTACTTTTGAGTGAGTACCCTTGGACGTGAAGTCCATTCCGTCAACCTGAACAAACAGCTCACTCCTTGATCAGCGATAGCACAGGGCGGCATGTCAGCATGTGCGGGAGAGTTGTGGGGTGGGTATACCAAAACCTGCCGCTATAATATATGATACAAAAAGAAATTCGTGCCTTGTCACAAACAACATCCGGTCCAGAAGGGACCCTTGCACCATTTACCCTTACTTACTCGGAGGACACAGCAGGTCTGTCCTCTTAAGTCGTTGCCCCATCCACCCAATGACACTGTGGGCGGTATTAATTCAGTATCCATAATGATGACCCGACCTGAAAATTCGAGCGGAGTAGTGAACCTGTTCAATCCTTCATTAGGGGAGGGCTCCGGGAGAGTGAAGGAAAGATACAAGCCTTTAGAGCTTCATCACGTTATTTCTGGTACTTTTATTGATGAAATAGCCGATCTGCCTTCAAAACATTATAAAATTCGATACTACTATAATGTATTACGGACATAAAAATTGAACAAAAAAAAATAAATACATCACTTTACAAGGATATATATATATAAGCCTACTTGAGTCGTATTCTGATAAGAACATTATTTCGCGAAAATAGCATTCTTAGATTAAACTTATTAGATCTTAATTATTGAATTTCATAAAACTATACAGGTACTGACCATGATACAAAGATAACAAGGTATGGCCGATTCGAATATATTAAAATAGGAAAAGCAAATAACGAAAGCAATGAAATTTACAAATAGAAAATTTTTTTCACTGTGATAAGGACGATTGAAATTGAGACGAACAAATTTCTGACAATTGTCACCAAAGGGAAAGGAGGGAAGAAACCAATTGACAGATTTTCCGGCCATACCGTGAATTACAATTACGACTGATCTGTCGACCGCGACTTGGTTTAATTTCAGTCGGAGTCGCAGTCGAAGTCGAAGATTGTATCTTTGTTATGGTCATAGCATACTGCATATTGGCTGGATTACATTACAACGCCGACGCCGGCGTGGTCGTCGTCGTCGTCGAACGCCGAACAAAACATTAACATTGGGCGCAGTGCCATATCTTGCTTGTAATCTCTGCCGGTTTGCAATAAAATTTTAAATAATAATAAAAAATATATTTTCTTTTCCTTCAAGTCCACATTCTTTTAATATAATATCATTTATTTTCAGAAATTTAAATATCGTTTCATTTTGTCATGTTTTTTCATAATATATTTAGATCTGGCATATTGGCAGCAATGGAGCGCCAGCGTTAAATTTAGGATTAGAGATAGGTCGACGACCACGCCGACGACGACGCCGGCGTGGGTAATGTAATGCATTTCATACATACAGTACTGTCTTTAAATATTTTTGAAATAAAACGACGACCACGCCGACGTCGGCGTTGTTAATATAGCGTTGTTAATATAGCAATATGCAACACTGAGACGAGTTGGGCGCATACGGGCGACTGATAGCCATATGAACGGTGAAGAAAGACGGGCTGAGGACGGACGAAAAAAAGAAGAATAAGAAGAGTTTTGATAATCTGTCTCGAGAAGGTGATAAGTTTTGAAGGGTGAAACATTATCCAAATAAATATTAAGAAATCCACAATAAAAATAATAATAAGAGAACGAGGAATGGGAGATTGAAACATTGGCGGATAAAACAAAATTTTATTATAACGATATATCGTGCGATAGATGGGGAAAATCATCTCTTCATCAACGGTGTGGTGTCTTCCCATAAAATCCGAGACATCACCTGTTTTATAAGAGCCATATAATTTTAATCATCACCTGTAAGAGCCATATAATCTGAATCATCACTTGTTTTGTTAGAGCCACATAATCTGAATCATCACCTGTGCTGTAAGAGCCACATAATTAGAATCATCACCTGGTAATGTTCGACCAAGTTTTACTTTATAAGAGACACATAATCTGAGTCATCACCTGTTATCTCGTCACCTGTGTGGGGTTTCGAAAAATTCCTTATTAAAGGAATACAGTGAGGTAGATATGGATGAGTCGTCTCATCATCACGAGTGGGGTGTCCCGAGGAGCTTTTAATTAGAAGTATACAAGGCGATTGAGACTCTTTGATCATCGCCTCTTCACTGTATCGTCCTGAAAAGTTCTTTTATGAGTGGATTCCAGGCGATTCCTCCACTTTGGTCAACTCTAAGTCGCCGGCAGCATTGTTTCGTTGTGGCAACAGTTTTGTTGGAGTACGATTATGTACTTTGAGTATTCACATTGTCCAGTCCATCATCCCCAGTAGTATTTCAACAGTGTTAGTAGGGTATCATAGATTGAAGTGTGTATCTACATATATGATAAGAATCAGATTAAAGTTTTAGATAATGGCTAAGCTGATCATCCTCGGAGGCGCTTCTGCGGTGGATCCTCAACACAAAATGAATGTAAGTTGAAGCCTTCTTTTCAAATTTTTTTGTAAACTATATTGATTTTTCTTATTTATTTTTGAATAAGATTTAAAAGGAAGAAAAAGTTTCTCCCTTTTTCTCGGTAGGAATACATTATTAAGTAAGGAGCTACGAAAAATATATATATGTGACGACGATTATCTGAAAGGAGCACATAAATGATGAATTAGTTTATTGTAGAGTCATTCACACCGCACGCCTCTGAACGAATTGTATTAAACAAGTTTTACTCTTTTCATCATGAATTTAAAAAAAAAAGGAAAATAAATTAAAGAACAGATTTAGAGAATTATATACAATAGATAACTATATAAACCAAAAGAAAGAGAAAACGGAGGTTATTTAAATAAAATAAAAAAAAGAAAGAAAGAAGAAAGGTTAATAAGAAATAGGAAATGTACGGAATAAGGTCTAAATCGCCTGACGAATAATTTAAAAAGTATATAGGGTAGTTGCACCAAAATACCGGCCACTTAAGAGTTACTTTGGATTTAATACAGTGTACTACTGCATTGAGAGGAACTTAATTTGCAGTGAGATTTTATTTATGTCAATTTGAACGTTTGTGAGCAAGTTAAAAAGTATTTTTTAGTCTAATTATTAATAAATACTTTATAAATAGAAATAAATAAAAAAAAAACTACCTTTTGACCAGTCCCCGGCAAAGAAAAACCAGTCTCCGGCCACTCATTGAACCAAATCCCGTCCAACAGAAAGGTTAGAAAAAATGGTTACAAAGATAACAAATATTAAAATCTTACTTTTTTAACAATTTTCTATATTTAATAGATATGTATGTAGTTTAAAGTAAATAAAAAAAGGAACATAAAAGTCACAGTTCGTTTGTTGAAAAAAGAAAAAAAGCAATCCAGTTTTTTTGCCTAATTTAGCAATTCAGACATAGATTAGGGATTTATCAAATATTCACCGTCGTCACCGTAAAAAAGAGATTATCATAAGAACTAAAGTTGGTGCACTTCAAATGGAACCAATTCGCACAGTTATCGCAACCGACATTTTTCAATTCATCATTTTCTATGTCCGCTTATTAGATCTTCCTCAGTTTTTGATTGCGGCTCGATTTTCTCGCACTTTCTTTTAAGTCTTTCTTCTTTTTTTTTCTTGCTTGCGTCAGCCTTTTTTTTTAGAGTCCTTTTTATTCATTATTTGTTGCCACTCTAGGGAAGATACATCGCTTGGAAGCTTAACCCTTTTGGTAAACTTCTGCTTTGAAAAAATGTGGTTACTGCAAGGCATTACCAAATGTTTATCAATACTGGGCGAGCGATCTCTAGACTGTAATTTAGTGGAAGGAGGAAAATCAGTGCTATCCTTAGGCGTACTTTCATCAACAACGGTGAAATCAATTGTGATGTCGTTTTCGCTACTCACAAGGATATTTGCCGAGATCAACAGCGATGTTGTCCTCATTGCCCATATGAAAGTTGGCTCTTGAAAAATGCAGATCTTTAACGAGACTACCATCCGGCTCAAGATCGTAGATACCTGGTTCCAATTCTTCGACAATGTCGTACATCCCTGTCTCTAGGTCCTCAAAAGAGTCTGCAATAGCGATTCAATTACTGAGATTTCTCCGTCTTCGTTGTGAATTTTGGCCTTTATAATTTCTTCAAGTACTTCATCAGTATCAATGACCTTAGATTGCAGTCCAACTCTTATTAATTCAACTACTTCAGCCGCAATATCATACCGATTTGGCCGCTGCAATGTGTCGGACTGAATTTCTACCTGAACATTGCTCAATTTATCCACGTTATCCCTTACACATTTCGTGAAATCAATGGCGTTAGGGTCGAATAGGTAGAGACCGCATTTACGGAAGCCATTGCGAATGGTTTTTGGCAATGATTTTATCTGTAAGATAGTGGACTCCGACCAAGTTTTACTTTATAAGAGACACATAATCTAAGTCATCACCTGTTAACTCGTCACTTGTGTGGGGTTGTGATGGCCCAACATACGGAAGATTCTTCCAGCAGCCAAAGGTATTACAGCGAAATAATCAGCAATTGCTAAACAATAACCTCGCATGGTATTGTTCTGCAACTGTCGGTTGTTTTGCTGATTAGCCCAACAGCTGGCTGCGATGAGCGCTTAGTCACAGTATATATCATACAGTAGCCCAGCTCTGTCAAAACTGTCAAGTGAGTAGGATGCTTCTATAAAGAGACTATACTTTCTCTTTCAACAGTTTTAACTAACAAACTAGTCAATTTTTAATACATGGATTCCTATGTAAATCTGAAGTGGAAGAAAGAGAACTGATGGCATTCTTAAACTTTTACTAGAGGGAAAGAGGCAAAATGACACCACTTTACCGTCAAACAGCTGTTTAGTAATGGAACAATACATTTGTCGCCGATTGCCGATATGTGTACATACATAAAACTAATACTTCCGTCAACGGTCGTGCAGCTAGCTACTGTTCGCCCATTTATGTCCGTATCATACTTAATAGTTCCCTCTTGTTGGAGAAATTTTAAGGTTATGTTTTTTTAATTGAAATTCTAAAATTCACTTTTCAGTAGTTAGTTCTAAGCTATTCTACTGTATGATATATACTGTGGTATGGGCCACAAAATATTTCCGTCCTTATTTGTTTGGCAGGAAGTTTATAATACAAACAGACCACAAGCCATTACAGTGGTTATTTTCTATAAAGGAACCAAACTCAAAATTGGTGCGATGGAGACTCAAATTGTCGGAGTTTGACTTTGAGATAAAATATAAAAAGGGAACCAAAAACGGAAATGCAGATGCACTTTCCCGCATTGAAATAAATCTTGCCCAAGAATCGGATGAAGAAATCCCATCAAGTAAATCTCCTCTAAATGTGTTTAAAACTCAAATAGTAATAGTAAAAATGAATTCGGGTTCACTAAGGATTAGGAACCTACAAATTTTTAACAAGTCAAGGAAAATTATTTATGTTAAATCACTTGACGAACAGACAGCAATCACTATTCTCAAATCACACTTTAATCCTAAATCTTTGAACGCAATTTATGTAGAAAATTCAGAATTTTACCAAACCATAAAAGAAACATATCATGCTCACTTTTCAAACAGCAAAGTCCTAAGAATAATTAAATGTGATAAACTTTTAAGTGATATAACAGACGAAGAACAGCTAGCTAAACTCATCGAGGAAGAGCATCTCAAAAACAATCATCGAGGTCACAGTATATATCATGCTTAGTGGAGCAAACGATTACAATAATAATTAACCTCGCATGGTAATTATTATGTAAGGCGATTGTTTACTACTAAGCAACTCAGGTACAGCAACCGGTAGAACAAACGACAAGGTTGTTGTCGTTTGTTTACATCCGCGTTGTTAGTAAAGTTTACTTTCGAATATTGGTGCATAAAAGACCAATGACTGGTCTGGCGAGGGCCGTGAAGTATTCAGTCGCGATTCAACTTTGTTTTAGAGTGTCAAGTTTCGGTTCGGACTACTTAAAGATTATTAGGATAGGTCAGTTAAATAAAAGAAATTAGTAAAATAAAGATTTATAATGTTAAAAGAAATTCGAGTGTTTTATTAATTGTTGGTTTTTATTGAGGGATTGCTTTTGGGGCACGACAGGGTCTCAAAAAATTCCTTATTAAAGGTATACAGTGAGGTAGATATGGATGAGTCGTCTCATCATCACGAGTGGGGTGTCCCGAGGAGCTTTTAATTAGAAGTATACAAGGCGATTGAGACCCTTTGATCATCGCTTCTTCACTGTATCGTCCTGAAAAGTTCTTTTATGAGTGGATTCCAGGCAATTCCTCCCCTTTGGTCAACTCTAAGTCGCCGGCAGCATTGTTTCGTTGTGGCAACAGTTTTGTTGGAGTACGATTATGTACTTTGAGCATTCACATTGGGTGCGTTCACTGCCACCGAAATAGTGACTTTTTGTCGACTACGAGTCACTACCGAGCGTTTACTCCGCCAATTTTGACAGTAAACGACTACGCTTGACTACGACTATCGTTCACTCCGCACTTTGAATGTACCAAATAGTCGACTACATTCGACTACGCTCAGGAGGATAGTCGATCGTAGTCAGTTTGACAGAACTACACTACGACAACGGCTACGCTACCGAAGTGGCAGTGAACGCGCCCATTGTCCAGTCCGTCATCCCCAGTAGTATTTCAACAGTGTTAGTAGGGTATCATAGGTTGAAGTGTGTATCTATATGATAAGAATCAGATTAAAGTTTTAGATAATGGCTAAGCTGATCATCTCGGAGGCGCTTCTGCGGTGGATCCTCAACACAAAATGAATGTAAGTTGAAGCCTTCTTTTCAAATTTTTTTGTAAACTATATTGATTTTTCTCGTTTATTTTTGAATAAGATTTAAAAGGAAGAAAAAGTTATATTATTAAGTCAGGAGCTACGAAAAATATATATATGTGACGACGATTATCTGAAAGGAGCACATAAATTAATTAGTTTATTGTAGAGTCATTCACACCGCACGCCTCTGAACGAATTGTATTAAACAATTTTTAATCTTTTCATCATGAATTTAAAAAAAAAAAAGGAAAATAAATTAAAGAACAGATTTAAAGAATTATATACAATAGATAAGTATATAAACAAAAGAAAGAGAAAACAGAGGATATTTAAATAAAAAAAAGAAAGAAAGAAGAAAGGTTAATAAGAAATAGGAAATGTACGGAATAAGGTCTAAATCACCTGACGAATAATTTAAAATGTATATAATATATGGTAAAACTGACTGGTAAATGTAAACAATCCGTTTATAATTAACCATAAAAGCAATTAACATTAACTTCATTAGAGAGTAGCTTTTAAAGCTTGTATTTTTACCCCGTATTATAATTACTGATAGGATACTATTTATTAAAGGAATTTATTTATAACGTAATGCCACAGTGAAGTTTCGTTATTATTCTCCTTCACTCTCCCGGAGCCCTCTGAACATGGAGGTTGACTAGGTCCGCTCTAGTCTTCTCTTTTCAGGTCGTCAACAGGGATACTGTATCATATCGCCCACAGTATCGCAGGGTGGTTCAGGCAACGGCGATGGAAGCAGAACATCTGGGCTTCCAACTAAGTAAGTGGTAAGTAGTGTTCCATAACATCTTGCCACATGCATTTACCATTTGGGCAAAGTCGTAGTCGACTGATCAGTCATAATTGTAATTCAGGCCTAAATTAAAGCTTCAACTGCTTCAACAAACCAGAAGTCCCAACTTCTGTGATTGAACTGAAGTCGGGCGCAGCCAACACCAACTTTGCACTTTGAGCAAAGTAGAGTTTTTAGGGAAGGAAGGAATTTCCTTCTCTTGGCTTAGATGTGCCATAACAATAATGTTGCTACGCGTAGTTCCTAATATGATTACAGAAATTACTTGTGTGCGTGTTGATGAATTAAGTCACAGGTTTTGATATAAACATAATGGCTAATTCACATTACTCAACATGCAATTTTACTGACAGAGTGAGAGGGTCTTATTACCTTTGACTATTAGAAAAAAATAAAGAGGTGATCGACTGTCAAAACAATATTTCCCAATCTTTTATAGCGAAGTGTCACTTTTGACATTCATCAAATTGTCAATTGCAAAAATTAATCAGAGATCAAATATAATATTTGACAATTTCACACGTATGTAGTTCAATAAAACAAAAAAAAAAAAAAGCATAAAAGTAGAATGTCTCGCTTTCAAATTCAGCATTAAATAAATATAAATTTTATATCTTTAATTTCTAAAAATTACACATCTATAACTATTTAAATTCCATTGACTTTTTTACACAACTTTTTCCTGAGAAACATTATAATAACGCTGCCACATTTTGATTTCAGTTTCCAAGGCACAAATACATCCTGTTCTTGAAATTGTATTATATTCATATGAATTGGCAAATCAACGTCTGCTTTAGGTAAATTTGGTTGAAATCCTTCTCCTTAAAAGTAACATTTCCTCTTCCTGGCTTACAAAATTTTCAACAACAGTTAATCCTGGAACCGCTAGTTTTACAAAGTAGCTAACCCCTCAGCTGTTATGGTCGTAGCGTATTGCATTAGCAATATGCTACATGACATACTGAAGCGTGTATGCCGGCCGGCTGCTGTCCATAGCAGAAAACTTAAACACACCCTGACCGAGAGAGAGGCGTTTCCTCAAGCTCAGTATGACATGCTGAGGTGGAAAAGGAAGAAGAAGACGAGCCTGTCTTGTCAAGTCGTCCGCGCAGTGCACAGTTCAAGAAATAAAGCCGGAAAGTTTCCGAATACATCGGGCCAAAAATTAACCCCAAACCTAAGTTAAAAATACTTTTATTCCCTACTCGCATCCAAATTCACAATAGTAAAAATATTCTCCCTATTAGGCAATCAGCCACCTGCATAGGAGTATAAATTAATAGGCGATGCAGCTGGAATTACAGCAGCTGTCGCATCGGTCTCATCACCTAGTTCTAGATTGTTGGAACAGGTACTCAGCAATTCTGCAAAAATAAAAGTGTCGTAGAAAGTGCTTATGTTCTTATGATCGCGACTCCAAAGTCATCAAAACGGATGTAAGTTCATTAAGGGCAACGGATAACCATCAATGTTTGAGCGCTTCAATGCAGTGCATTGTCTGGGATTTTTGCCTTGGTGATTGACAATTTGTCCAAATATTTGAACGAAACAATCGTACACTACACCACAAAGAATTAGCACTTCATCGTCACAACCGGAGTTCACATTATCTTCTGTAAATACTCCTGCTGGCCTCAAGTGGCGCGCCTTAGCCATGTATGTACGTCCGAAGTCATTCTCTTCTCTGGAGTAAGTTATAAATGAGCTATTAATCGCTTTAGCTTTGATACTTAAGATTTTTGTTCAGACTCCTTTTCTTTAGTTTATAAGAAACGAAATAACTATTGTGCAAAAGTGCAACCAATTCTGTGATAGATACGGAGTGGGCAGTTACGAATATAAATGATATATCCTCTTAAATGTTCTAGACTCAAATATGGTGATAGAGTTGTACTATTTGATTTGACTGGACAATGATTATAGGCACATGCAACAATAGCACCAAATGCAAGCAACAATTTGTATTTGAGATGCCTGTTTGTATCTTGTGACCTCTTTTCCGAGCACTTTATGTCGAGTATCATCACTTTTAGGAGTAGTTTTCACTCGTATTATACTTTTACATTATTATATAAATCACATACATACACATTTTGTTTGCTCGCACAAGGCTTGGAACTTGACTGGAAATTAGACAAAAATTTCAAGGATGTTTTTCATGGTTACCAGCTTGAATACATGACTTATGTCAAACTGAGATCAACAAATAATTTACAGTCGATCAGAAAAATATTCAACTCGTCTCAACCAGGGCCTAAATGAAGTTATGCACACCAGATAACAAATTCGGAAAGCATAAATTACTCCCTAACATTCAATACGTATGTATGTATATAAGCGAGATTGTAAGAATGAACTAACAGGATGAGAATTTAATCACAAATTCACCATTTTTTTGTCTTCAACGTTTTGGGTTACCAATAATTGCAAACACTAAATCGATTGCCATTTTTTTATTTCTATAAAACCTCCAGCATATATTTGCACAATAATTTAATAAGATTTACCTAGGAAGTAAAAAACAAAACAAAATCAAACGAAGTTATCACAAAAAGAATGATATTATCAAATGAATCGAAATTCTTTATCTTCATAATGTCACAAGATTTAAGTTAAGGTTTGTTTTTTTGTAAATTTAAAAGTATTATCGCTAATTTTTTTAAACGATATTCATAAGAGGAATACAAATAGCAAGAAGGAACATTTTAATTTAGTTAGCTATCCAATAAGTGAAAGTTTACCTTTCTATAGCCATTGCTGTGCTATAAATATCTATAGAAAAGAAAACGTACTAAATACGAACTAAGACGAATTATTTAAATATTATATATATTATATTATTATAAATCGCTAACACACGTAAGGCTCTAGATGAAAAGTGCAAAAATTGTTATACATGATATACCTAAAGTAAAGCAAGTTTATTTAATGAAATTTTGAAAGTCTTGATGTTAGTTAAACCAAGAAATATTTTTTTTAGATCTAAACTAAGTACTACAAAGAAAACAAAATCTTGGAAAAGTAATAATTTTTATTAGAAACATTTGCAATTATAACGTGAACATGAATCGTTGAAAGTTTTAATTCCTCCTTCATTATCCTGGCGCCCTCTCACATGAAGGTTGTATAGGTTTGCTCTAGTCTCTTTTACAGGTTAAATAGGGACTCTGAATAATTATGCCCCTCAGAGTTAGATGGGAGGATGGGGCCGGCAAAGAAGGCAAAACATCTGCGCCTTCCACAAGGTAAGCAGGTAAGTGACGTAAGGGTCCCTTCAGGACCGAATGTGTGCCGGCTTTTGTTGGATAGGCACGAAATTTTTTTTGATTATGGCTGACGGCAGCGGCAGGTTTTTCGTGGAACCTCCCCACACTCTCCGCCAATGAGCCGAGGCGAGCTAGCGTGCCGCCCTGAAGTTAACGCTGTCCGTCGAGTGATCTGTCAGCTCATGCTGACAGTCTGGACTTTACTTCCAAGCCAGTCACTCTTCATAAGTCCACAACACAGCATAGAACAAGTTAAATATCTCGGAAACTATAAGTTTCCGCTGAAAATAAATTGGATATTCGTGATTTGTGAGTAATTTGGAGTATGTGGACAAAATTTAAAAAAAATCTGAGCATTTTCCTCACACTTGACTTGTTACCCGATTTTTCCTATTTAGCAAAGGCGGCTGAATTTGGATTCTTTTGATTTGGTGTTTAGCCGTGAACTTTGTCGCTGCTAGTGAAGAGCAAAACGAAAAATCATTGATTATTCTATCCGTAACCCCCAGAATATACAAGCCATGAGCAAAGTCGAAAAAAAAGCAGCGGGCCGGTCAGCAGGCGACATCCACAGTCTTCTTGCCTTGTCTTACTGCAGGATATTTCATATAAAAGTTGCTTGTATTTTGTTCAAACGCTATAATAACCATAATTTTGTTCTACATGCTATTTTTTTTTAAACTATTAGAAAGAAAACATATTTTTCTGCAATTTGTTTTAATTTCCTTTTGCTGTTGGAACGACAGTTTTGGGCTGTAGGTCCTATTTAAGATGAGATTTTACTTTTCCTCCATTACGAGTGTACAAAAAGTAGTGAGAGTGAGCTCTTACTGTGAGGCTATCGAGGACATAGGGCAGCCACCTTGCGATTTGGTTATGGAAAATTTCATGAAAAGGATATGGTCCTGTAGGCGTGGTCGTGGTGGTCATTTGACTAATGTTATTTTCCATTATTAACGGCATACCTTCCTCTTTATAATGAAATAAAGATCCGATCATTTATCTCAAAAAATGGCATTTTTCTTTGAATATCAAAATAACACCTCTTTATTCCGGGGTTTATGTTCTATCCCATCTGTGTATAATAGAAATAGCTGGAACAAAGGTAAGAATTTTAAGAAAGGCTCCTCCAATTTGTCGTAAGTCAACAAGAAATGCATGTGGGAGTCTCTTGTAGCAAATTTTAACAACAGAAGAATTTTAAGAAAGGCTCCTCCAATTTGTCGTAAGTCAACAAGAAATGCATGTGGGAGTCTCTTGTAGCAAATTTTAACAACAGAGAAGAGTCTACCTTGGCCTGAAAATGCAGTAATTTACTCTTCAATGGTCCACCACATTTTCATCCAGCTAAAAGGTATCATAATGCTGAAGGATTTATAACTGTAAGGAACTTACCGATGGATTTAACTGCCGGTTACCTGGTATTACATGGGGCAAGCAGCATTGTCGGCTAAGTTCTGAAATATAAATAGGTGCGATTACGAGGAATTAGCAGAAAAACATGTCCATACGTTGACTCTTGAATATGGCGAAATCGAAAAAATACTCGTCACGGTGCAGTACACAACTTTGCAGATTGTGTTTGGTATGTACATCAATGTAGTAATTTCTGCAGATTATAATATAGATAATATAATTATAAAAAAATTGGAAAATTGTTGAAATTAGTTGCAATATTAATTAATGAAATAAGTAACTAGACGAAGAACGAAATGAATAACTTAATAAGTGAGAAAAGGTTGTAGGCTATAGTTGCCCTAAATTTTATTAATTATTTTTTAAGATGCGTTATTTGATACTCAGTTTTGATTAAATTACAAATATCGTATTCAGGTGAAATAAGTTAATTCTTATTATTGTAACTGTGACATGTAGGTAGGGCATATTAATTTTCATAAATTTATTATTCGTTGTTTTTTTGCATTAGAGCCAAAAATGGGCAAACGGTACACAGCTGTTTTGAAATCATAAAGTTTTGATAGGGTTTGTCTAGTGAGGTGACTTAAAATCTTTGTGGGAAAGATAGGACTGCGCGTAAAAAGAGGGCAGGTATACATAAGTTTGAATACTAAGCAACCGTAGGCCACACAGGGTTTCAACTTGTCGGTTAATGTTTTTTTTTTCCTCGCAGTGGAAAATCGATACATTAGTTCCCACAGAGCAATCGAACTTTTATCAAAAAAACTTAAATACTAAATTATTTTCAAATACGAATAGGTTAATAATGCTCTATAGGTCAGAGAGGTTTTTACATGGTGTGTGAATGGGTGTGTGTGGTCGTGTGAATGGTTAGTAAGAAAAACAAAAAGGGGTTTATTGTGAGATCATGACATTAAAAAACGAAAGATTAACAAAAAAGTGTTTACCATTAACACTAGGCATACTATTAAGTGTAGTTTAGTAATTTTCAAATATTCTATTCACTAGCAGATAGCTTATAAGAAAACCCCTCTGGCTAGACCGTATATTTTTTTAAAATTAAAGGAACGATTATAACGTAATTTGGATTACTGAATACTTTTCCTTTCTCCTTCCACTCTCCTGAAGCCCTCTTGATGTGGGGGTTGAAAAGGTCCGCTCCTGTGCTCTCTTTCCAGGTCAGTACAGGGACATGAAATAATTTGCTGCCCTCAACACAGATTAGATATATACAGATATCCAGCTTAGAGCAATTAACTGAAAAATTTCTGACTTCAATTATTGAATTTCCCCTGTATGTCACCACTAATATCCCTCGAATTATTTACAGGGTATTTCATTGATATTCCATTGCCGGTAAAGAGAGATAGTCATATTATTGTCAAATGATTTTGACAAATGCAAACGTCTGTAATTAAAAAAGTCGAAAAATTCATTTTCTACAGATATCGAAGATACATTGAAAGAAAAGGCATTCAAAAAGTTTATAGAGGATTTAAAAAAAAATATCCAGGTCCAAAAGTAACCAAAATTAATCCACGATTATTAAAAAAACATTTACGGGGTAAAAAAGCTGACGACTCCGAAGTTAAAACCGACTATTTTAAGGCGAAATTGAAAAGATAAGAAGTATATTTGGAGTATGCCAGTGAACAAGCTGCACGAACGGAATTAGTGTTAAAAGAGGATCAAGGGTATATAACTCATCCAATATTTCCTAAGCTAAATACTATATCTTTCATGGTAATTTCTATCTAAAATTACCATATAAACATTGCTATTCAAAAATTGACAGGCATTTACTTTTGGGTGGAAAAGTAATTTGAATGGATAGAATAGAAGAGAATAGAAAAGCATTTATTGCAGAAGCTCAGCTTCCGATACGTTACAACATTAGGTACATCGAGTAAGTAATAGATAGTTGATACAAGCGATAGAATGAAATTTTATAAGAAAACTAACAAAGGAGCAACGAACAAACTCATTGCAGTAGAAATTAATATTAGTATTAGACATTAAGTTAATGACTTCAAGCAGTAGAGAGCTGTCATATTGACACTATAGTCAAAGATAATGAAACAAAAATGAAACAAAAACACAATAAAAATAATAATAATGACAGTAATAAAATCATGAAAGCGTTATTCAAAGCTAAAAAGGAAATAGCATACAATATCAGATACAAGATCAGTAGTGAGAGTAAATGCATATACAGTGGTACAATGTGAATCATCACATATGAAAATGTGGAGTAAGAAATTCAAAGTACAAATATGAAATACTAGATACTACAATAAGCCTTAACTTAAAATAAAGATTAAAAATTGGATAATTTATAAATTAGAAACCACAAGCTAGGAACTGGAAGCAGCTACCAAAGCGTAGAGTGCCTCGGAAATGAGTGCTAGTGTGCCGACGAAGTATACTTTAGCGTGCATTGGGGTCCATAAGGTGAAACAAAGCGAGTTCTTTGAATTGCTTGTAGGAGTAGATCCTCCTAACCGCCTCAGGAAGTGTGTTCCAGAGGCAAACTCCCTGTCCAAAAACGTCGTTGGACCCAAATCAGGTTCATGTCCTAAGAAAGACAAGCTTAGTGCCATTAAGACTGCTCCATGAGAGCAATTGACTTATGTAAACTGGGAGTGAGTCACGCGTGGCTTTCTGAATGAAGCATAGAGCTCTAAGCTCTAATTACTAACCGAGGGGTTCAGGCATAAACAGCTGAACTAGCGGAGAGATGTGAGCGTATCGCCTGAGGCGAAAAATGTATCTCACGCAGGACCTTAGTGCTCTGTTCAATTTGGCAATTTCATAGGCCAGCAGCGGGTAAATAGCAACATCGGCATAGAAAAAATGTGGGATGTTACCAGGGATTGTTTGATATGCCGGTCAAGGTGGTGCGATACTGCGTAAAGGGAGCGAAAGCCGTGATAGATTCGGGAGCACACTTTGCCAATCTGAGGACGCCAAGTGAGATGGGGGTCCATGAGAAGACCAAGGTTCTTGACAGGTCTAGTAGAGAGAGGGATGATCTCGTTGAGAAGAAGTAAGCTGGGAAGCGTGTCATTAGCAATATGAGCATTATCATTAATTGAAAATTTTATGGCTTGAGTTTTCAAGGGATTGATCGCTAGCCTACTAGTTCGGCACCAGTCAGAAATATCACCCCGAGTTATATTGAGCGACTCGATCACAGATGAGAGATCTTTAACACCTGAAGTACCGTATATTTGTAAATCTTCTGCATAAAGGTGATATTTGCTATCGCCCATCACTTCAGTGATACCGTTGATATAAATGGTGAACAAGAGCGGAGTTAGGACAGCTCCTTGCGGAACTCCAGAGGCAATAGCTCTGGGGGACGAGAATCGGTCATCACTGTTAACAACAAATGTCTGATCTGCCAAATACGCAGAAAAAAGCCCTCGAGCAGTGGACCCAAAACCAAATGCATTCACCAGCCTGGCAACGAGTAGGTTATGCGGAACTGAGTCAAATGCCCTGCTTAAGTCCAATAGCACGTGCACGACATGTTTGCCTTCCTCACACAGCTTGCGGATGTCTGAGTCTACCTTTACCAGTGCGGAAATCATGGAGTGCTTGTGCCTGAAACCAGACTGATACATTGGCAGGAAGTCATTATCTTCTATATGCTCGTTGATTTGATCCGCAATGAGAACCTCAAACACTTTAGCGATGGATGGGAGAATGGAGATGGGACGCCAGTCATTAGGACATGTAGGTGAATTAACTGATGATGCCGATTTTCCAGCATTTGGGGAAGATGGAGTGTGTGACGAGTCTATTGAAGAGGTGTGCAACTAGTGGAAAAATGAAAGGAAGGATGATTTTATAGAATTTTATTAGTATCTCATCATATCTGACGGCATTAGATTTAATACGATGGAACGCCTCAAGCACTGTGGCCTCAGTAAAGCCGCGGAGCGAGAAACCATCAGCTGGGGGATTAGGACTGTCCATTAAAGCTTGGTTAGAAGTAATGGTGCCTCGGGACGGAGAATTAAAAGTTATGATATGTGAAGTCACAGAGATATCAGAAGGAGCAATAGGTTGAACTGAGCAGAGATGATCTGCAAAATCTTCGGGACCAACACTAGACGGCGCTCTGGCTTTAGAACCCAACCCAAGACTACGAATTCTATGCCAGTCAACACCATCTCTAAAGTTCAACATGGTGGTCTCTCTGATTAGTGCCCGAATACTATGTTCAGCAGCCCTACGTGCAACCCTGAAAGCTTTTAGATTAGCAGAGTTCTTGTACCTCTTTCAGTGAGTATACGCGATGCGACGAACCTGACATAGCAAAGATACATCAGGTCTATTGAGTATTTTATCGCTTATACTTCCTAATCCGGATTGTTTTGAGAGGGACGTTGTTATGGGAGACTACTTTAACGGTGCACATGAATTGCTGGGCAGCTTCCTCTGGATCAGCAGCATAATAAATGTATGATCAGTTGCTGTTGCCGAGATCGGCCTGAAGGTCGTCTGGCTGAATGGCGTAGAGATTGCGGAATGTACGTTCGGTATGAGGTGGGGAAGCTGGAAAATTAAAAGAAGCAAAAACAATGCTGAGACAATGTTTGCTGGGACTCAAAGAAGAATATTAAAATCTTACTTTTTTAACAATTTTCTATATTTAATAGATATGTATGTAGTTTAAAGTAAATAAAAAAAGGAACATAAAAGTCACAGTTCGTTTGTTGAAAAAAGAAAAAAAGCAATCCAGTTTTTTTGCCTAATTTAGCAATTCAGACATAGATTAGGGATTTATCAAATATTCACCGTCGTCACCGTAAAAAAGAGATTATCATAAGAACTAAAGTTGGTGCACTTCAAATGGAACCAATTCGCACAGTTATCGCAACCGACATTTTTCAATTCATCATTTTCTATGTCCGCTTATTAGATCTTCCTCAGTTTTTGATTGCGGCTCGATTTTCTCGCACTTTCTTTTAAGTCTTTCTTCTTTTTTTTTCTTGCTTGCGTCAGCCTTTTTTTTTAGAGTCCTTTTTATTCATTATTTGTTGCCACTCTAGGGAAGATACATCGCTTGGAAGCTTAACCCTTTTGGTAAACTTCTGCTTTGAAAAAATGTGGTTACTGCAAGGCATTACCAAATGTTTATCAATACTGGGCGAGCGATCTCTAGACTGTAATTTAGTGGAAGGAGGAAAATCAGTGCTATCCTTAGGCGTACTTTCATCAACAACGGTGAAATCAATTGTGATGTCGTTTTCGCTACTCACAAGGATATTTGCCGAGATCAACAGCGATGTTGTCCTCATTGCCCATATGAAAGTTGGCTCTTGAAAAATGCAGATCTTTAACGAGACTACCATCCGGCTCAAGATCGTAGATACCTGGTTCCAATTCTTCGACAATGTCGTACATCCCTGTCTCTAGGTCCTCAAAAGAGTCTGCAATAGCGATTCAATTACTGAGATTTCTCCGTCTTCGTTGTGAATTTTGGCCTTTATAATTTCTTCAAGTACTTCATCAGTATCAATGACCTTAGATTGCAGTCCAACTCTTATTAATTCAACTACTTCAGCCGCAATATCATACCGATTTGGCTGCTGCAATGTGTCGGACTGAATTTCTACCTGAACATTGCTCAATTTATCCACGTTATCCCTTACACATTTCGTGAAATCAATGGCGTTAGGGTCGAATAGGTAGAGACCGCATTTACGGAAGCCATTGCGAATGGTTTTTGGCAATGATTTTATCTGTAAGATAGTGGACTCCGACCAAGTTTTACTTTATAAGAGACACATAATCTAAGTCATCACCTGTTAACTAGTCACTTGTGTGGGGTTGTGATGGCCCAACATACGGAAGATTCTTCCAGCAGCCAAAGGTATTACAGCGAAATAATCAGCAATTGCTAAACAATAACCTCGCATGGTATTGTTCTGCAACTGTCGGTTGTTTTGCTGATTAGCCCAACAGCTGGCTGCGATGAGCGCTTAGTCACAGTATATATCATACAGTAGCCCAGCTCTGTCAAAACTGTCAAGTGAGTAGGATGCTTCTATAAAGAGACTATACTTTCTCTTTCAACAGTTTTAACTAACAAACTAGTCAATTTTTAATACATGGATTCCTATGTAAATCTGAAGTGGAAGAAAGAGAACTGATGGCATTCTTAAACTTTTACTAGAGGGAAAGAGGCAAAATGACACCACTTTACCGTCAAACAGCTGTTTAGTAATGGAACAATACATTTGTCGCCGATTGCCGATATGTGTACATACATAAAACTAATACTTCCGTCAACGGTCGTGCAGCTAGCTACTGTTCGCCCATTTATGTCCGTATCATACTTAATAGTTCCCTCTTGTTGGAGAAATTTTAAGGTTATGTTTTTTTAATTGAAATTCTAAAATTCACTTTTCAGTACTTAGTTCTAAGCTATTCTACTGTATGATATATACTGTGGTATGGGCCACAAAATATTTCCGTCCTTATTTGTTTGGCAGGAAGTTTATAATACAAACAGACCACAAGCCATTACAGTGGTTATTTTCTATAAAGGAACCAAACTCAAAATTGGTGCGATGGAGACTCAAATTGTCGGAGTTTGACTTTGAGATAAAATATAAAAAGGGAACCAAAAACGGAAATGCAGATGCACTTTCCCGCATTGAAATAAATCTTGCCCAAGAATCGGATGAAGAAATCCCATCAAGTAAATCTCCTCTAAATGTGTTTAAAACTCAAATAGTAATAGTAAAAATGAATTCGGGTTCACTAAGGATTAGGAACCTACAAATTTTTAACAAGTCAAGGAAAATTATTTATGTTAAATCACTTGACGAACAGACAGCAATCACTATTCTCAAATCACACTTTAATCCTAAATCTTTGAACGCAATTTATGTAGAAAATTCAGAATTTTACCAAACCATAAAAGAAACATATCATGCTCACTTTTCAAACAGCAAAGTCCTAAGAATAATTAAATGTGATAAACTTTTAAGTGATATAACAGACGAAGAACAGCTAGCTAAACTCATCGAGGAAGAGCATCTCAAAAACAATCATCGAGGTCACAGTATATATCATGCTTAGTGGAGCAAACGATTACAATAATAATTAACCTCGCATGGTAATTATTATGTAAGGCGATTGTTTACTACTAAGCAACTCAGGTACAGCAACCGGTAGAACAAACGACAAGGTTGTTGTCGTTTGTTTACATCCGCGTTGTTAGTAAAGTTTACTTTCGAATATTGGTGCATAAAAGACCAATGACTGGTCTGGCGAGGGCCGTGAAGTATTCAGTCGCGATTCAACTTTGTTTTAGAGTGTCAAGTTTCGGTTCGGACTACTTAAAGATTATTAGGATAGGTCAGTTAAATAAAAGAAATTAGTAAAATAAAGATTTATAATGTTAAAAGAAATTCGAGTGTTTTATTAATTGTTGGTTTTTATTGAGGGATTGCTTTTGGGGCACGACAGGGTCTCAAAAAATTCCTTATTAAAGGTATACAGTGAGGTAGATATGGATGAGTCGTCTCATCATCACGAGTGGGGTGTCCCGAGGAGCTTTTAATTAGAAGTATACAAGGCGATTGAGACCCTTTGATCATCGCTTCTTCACTGTATCGTCCTGAAAAGTTCTTTTATGAGTGGATTCCAGGCAATTCCTCCCCTTTGGTCAACTCTAAGTCGCCGGCAGCATTGTTTCGTTGTGGCAACAGTTTTGTTGGAGTACGATTATGTACTTTGAGCATTCACATTGGGTGCGTTCACTGCCACCGAAATAGTGACTTTTTGTCGACTACGAGTCACTACCGAGCGTTTACTCCGCCAATTTTGACAGTAAACGACTACGCTTGACTACGACTATCGTTCACTCCGCACTTTGAATGTACCAAATAGTCGACTACATTCGACTACGCTCAGGAGGATAGTCGATCGTAGTCAGTTTGACAGAACTACACTACGACAACGGCTACGCTACCGAAGTGGCAGTGAACGCGCCCATTGTCCAGTCCGTCATCCCCAGTAGTATTTCAACAGTGTTAGTAGGGTATCATAGGTTGAAGTGTGTATCTATATGATAAGAATCAGATTAAAGTTTTAGATAATGGCTAAGCTGATCATCTCGGAGGCGCTTCTGCGGTGGATCCTCAACACAAAATGAATGTAAGTTGAAGCCTTCTTTTCAAATTTTTTTGTAAACTATATTGATTTTTCTCGTTTATTTTTGAATAAGATTTAAAAGGAAGAAAAAGTTATATTATTAAGTCAGGAGCTACGAAAAATATATATATGTGACGACGATTATCTGAAAGGAGCACATAAATTAATTAGTTTATTGTAGAGTCATTCACACCGCACGCCTCTGAACGAATTGTATTAAACAATTTTTAATCTTTTCATCATGAATTTAAAAAAAAAAAAAGGAAAATAAATTAAAGAACAGATTTAAAGAATTATATACAATAGATAAGTATATAAACAAAAGAAAGAGAAAACAGAGGATATTTAAATAAAAAAAAGAAAGAAAGAAGAAAGGTTAATAAGAAATAGGAAATGTACGGAATAAGGTCTAAATCACCTGACGAATAATTTAAAATGTATATAATATATGGTAAAACTGACTGGTAAATGTAAACAATCCGTTTATAATTAACCATAAAAGCAATTAACATTAACTTCATTAGAGAGTAGCTTTTAAAGCTTGTATTTTTACCCCGTATTATAATTACTGATAGGATACTATTTATTAAAGGAATTTATTTATAACGTAATGCCACAGTGAAGTTTCGTTATTATTCTCCTTCACTCTCCCGGAGCCCTCTGAACATGGAGGTTGACTAGGTCCGCTCTAGTCTTCTCTTTTCAGGTCGTCAACAGGGATACTGTATCATATCGCCCACAGTATCGCAGGGTGGTTCAGGCAACGGCGATGGAAGCAGAACATCTGGGCTTCCAACTAAGTAAGTGGTAAGTAGTGTTCCATAACATCTTGCCACATGCATTTACCATTTGGGCAAAGTCGTAGTCGACTGATCAGTCATAATTGTAATTCAGGCCTAAATTAAAGCTTCAACTGCTTCAACAAACCAGAAGTCCCAACTTCTGTGATTGAACTGAAGTCGGGCGCAGCCAACACCAACTTTGCACTTTGAGCAAAGTAGAGTTTTTAGGGAAGGAAGGAATTTCCTTCTCTTGGCTTAGATGTGCCATAACAATAATGTTGCTACGCGTAGTTCCTAATATGATTACAGAAATTACTTGTGTGCGTGTTGATGAATTAAGTCACAGGTTTTGATATAAACATAATGGCTAATTCACATTACTCAACATGCAATTTTACTGACAGAGTGAGAGGGTCTTATTACCTTTGACTATTAGAAAAAAATAAAGAGGTGATCGACTGTCAAAACAATATTTCCCAATCTTTTATAGCGAAGTGTCACTTTTGACATTCATCAAATTGTCAATTGCAAAAATTAATCAGAGATCAAATATAATATTTGACAATTTCACACGTATGTAGTTCAATAAAACAAAAAAAAAAAAAAGCATAAAAGTAGAATGTCTCGCTTTCAAATTCAGCATTAAATAAATATAAATTTTATATCTTTAATTTCTAAAAATTACACATCTATAACTATTTAAATTCCATTGACTTTTTTACACAACTTTTTCCTGAGAAACATTATAATAACGCTGCCACATTTTGATTTCAGTTTCCAAGGCACAAATACATCCTGTTCTTGAAATTGTATTATATTCATATGAATTGGCAAATCAACGTCTGCTTTAGGTAAATTTGGTTGAAATCCTTCTCCTTAAAAGTAACATTTCCTCTTCCTGGCTTACAAAATTTTCAACAACAGTTAATCCTGGAACCGCTAGTTTTACAAAGTAGCTAACCCCTCAGCTGTTATGGTCGTAGCGTATTGCATTAGCAATATGCTACATGACATACTGAAGCGTGTATGCCGGCCGGCTGCTGTCCATAGCAGAAAACTTAAACACACCCTGACCGAGAGAGAGGCGTTTCCTCAAGCTCAGTATGACATGCTGAGGTGGAAAAGGAAGAAGAAGACGAGCCTGTCTTGTCAAGTCGTCCGCGCAGTGCACAGTTCAAGAAATAAAGCCGGAAAGTTTCCGAATACATCGGGCCAAAAATTAACCCCAAACCTAAGTTAAAAATACTTTTATTCCCTACTCGCATCCAAATTCACAATAGTAAAAATATTCTCCCTATTAGGCAATCAGCCACCTGCATAGGAGTATAAATTAATAGGCGATGCAGCTGGAATTACAGCAGCTGTCGCATCGGTCTCATCACCTAGTTCTAGATTGTTGGAACAGGTACTCAGCAATTCTGCAAAAATAAAAGTGTCGTAGAAAGTGCTTATGTTCTTATGATCGCGACTCCAAAGTCATCAAAACGGATGTAAGTTCATTAAGGGCAACGGATAACCATCAATGTTTGAGCGCTTCAATGCAGTGCATTGTCTGGGATTTTTGCCTTGGTGATTGACAATTTGTCCAAATATTTGAACGAAACAATCGTACACTACACCACAAAGAATTAGCACTTCATCGTCACAACCGGAGTTCACATTATCTTCTGTAAATACTCCTGCTGGCCTCAAGTGGCGCGCCTTAGCCATGTATGTACGTCCGAAGTCATTCTCTTCTCTGGAGTAAGTTATAAATGAGCTATTAATCGCTTTAGCTTTGATACTTAAGATTTTTGTTCAGACTCCTTTTCTTTAGTTTATAAGAAACGAAATAACTATTGTGCAAAAGTGCAACCAATTCTGTGATAGATACGGAGTGGGCAGTTACGAATATAAATGATATATCCTCTTAAATGTTCTAGACTCAAATATGGTGATAGAGTTGTACTATTTGATTTGACTGGACAATGATTATAGGCACATGCAACAATAGCACCAAATGCAAGCAACAATTTGTATTTGAGATGCCTGTTTGTATCTTGTGACCTCTTTTCCGAGCACTTTATGTCGAGTATCATCACTTTTAGGAGTAGTTTTCACTCGTATTATACTTTTACATTATTATATAAATCACATACATACACATTTTGTTTGCTCGCACAAGGCTTGGAACTTGACTGGAAATTAGACAAAAATTTCAAGGATGTTTTTCATGGTTACCAGCTTGAATACATGACTTATGTCAAACTGAGATCAACAAATAATTTACAGTCGATCAGAAAAATATTCAACTCGTCTCAACCAGGGCCTAAATGAAGTTATGCACACCAGATAACAAATTCGGAAAGCATAAATTACTCCCTAACATTCAATACGTATGTATGTATATAAGCGAGATTGTAAGAATGAACTAACAGGATGAGAATTTAATCACAAATTCACCATTTTTTTGTCTTCAACGTTTTGGGTTACCAATAATTGCAAACACTAAATCGATTGCCATTTTTTTATTTCTATAAAACCTCCAGCATATATTTGCACAATAATTTAATAAGATTTACCTAGGAAGTAAAAAACAAAACAAAATCAAACGAAGTTATCACAAAAAGAATGATATTATCAAATGAATCGAAATTCTTTATCTTCATAATGTCACAAGATTTAAGTTAAGGTTTGTTTTTTTGTAAATTTAAAAGTATTATCGCTAATTTTTTTAAACGATATTCATAAGAGGAATACAAATAGCAAGAAGGAACATTTTAATTTAGTTAGCTATCCAATAAGTGAAAGTTTACCTTTCTATAGCCATTGCTGTGCTATAAATATCTATAGAAAAGAAAACGTACTAAATACGAACTAAGACGAATTATTTAAATATTATATATATTATATTATTATAAATCGCTAACACACGTAAGGCTCTAGATGAAAAGTGCAAAAATTGTTATACATGATATACCTAAAGTAAAGCAAGTTTATTTAATGAAATTTTGAAAGTCTTGATGTTAGTTAAACCAAGAAATATTTTTTTTAGATCTAAACTAAGTACTACAAAGAAAACAAAATCTTGGAAAAGTAATAATTTTTATTAGAAACATTTGCAATTATAACGTGAACATGAATCGTTGAAAGTTTTAATTCCTCCTTCATTATCCTGGCGCCCTCTCACATGAAGGTTGTATAGGTTTGCTCTAGTCTCTTTTACAGGTTAAATAGGGACTCTGAATAATTATGCCCCTCAGAGTTAGATGGGAGGATGGGGCCGGCAAAGAAGGCAAAACATCTGCGCCTTCCACAAGGTAAGCAGGTAAGTGACGTAAGGGTCCCTTCAGGACCGAATGTGTGCCGGCTTTTGTTGGATAGGCACGAAATTTTTTTTGATTATGGCTGACGGCAGCGGCAGGTTTTTCGTGAACCTCCCCACACTCTCCGCCAATGAGCCGAGGCGAGCTAGCGTGCCGCCCTGAAGTTAACGCTGTCCGTCGAGTGATCTGTCAGCTCATGCTGACAGTCTGGACTTTACTTCCAAGCCAGTCACTCTTCATAAGTCCACAACACAGCATAGAACAAGTTAAATATCTCGGAAACTATAAGTTTCCGCTGAAAATAAATTGGATATTCGTGATTTGTGAGTAATTTGGAGCATGTGGACAAAATTTAAAAAAAATCTGAGCATTTTCCTCACACTTGACTTGTTACCCGATTTTTCCTATTTAGCAAAGGCGGCTGAATTTGGATTCTTTTGATTTGGTGTTTAGCCGTGAACTTTGTCGCTGCTAGTGAAGAGCAAAACGAAAAATCATTGATTATTCTATCCGTAACCCCCAGAATATACAAGCCATGAGCAAAGTCGAAAAAAAAGCAGCGGGCCGGTCAGCAGGCGACATCCACAGTCTTCTTGCCTTGTCTTACTGCAGGATATTTCATATAAAAGTTGCTTGTATTTTGTTCAAACGCTATAATAACCATAATTTTGTTCTACATGCTATTTTTTTTTAAACTATTAGAAAGAAAACATATTTTTCTGCAATTTGTTTTAATTTCCTTTTGCTGTTGGAACGACAGTTTTGGGCTGTAGGTCCTATTTAAGATGAGATTTTACTTTTCCTCCATTACGAGTGTACAAAAAGTAGTGAGAGTGAGCTCTTACTGTGAGGCTATCGAGGACATAGGGCAGCCACCTTGCGATTTGGTTATGGAAAATTTCATGAAAAGGATATGGTCCTGTAGGCGTGGTCGTGGTGGTCATTTGACTAATGTTATTTTCCATTATTAACGGCATACCTTCCTCTTTATAATGAAATAAAGATCCGATCATTTATCTCAAAAAATGGCATTTTTCTTTGAATATCAAAATAACACCTCTTTATTCCGGGGTTTATGTTCTATCCCATCTGTGTATAATAGAAATAGCTGGAACAAAGGTAAGAATTTTAAGAAAGGCTCCTCCAATTTGTCGTAAGTCAACAAGAAATGCATGTGGGAGTCTCTTGTAGCAAATTTTAACAACAGAAGAATTTTAAGAAAGGCTCCTCCAATTTGTCGTAAGTCAACAAGAAATGCATGTGGGAGTCTCTTGTAGCAAATTTTAACAACAGAGAAGAGTCTACCTTGGCCTGAAAATGCAGTAATTTACTCTTCAATGGTCCACCACATTTTCATCCAGCTAAAAGGTATCATAATGCTGAAGGATTTATAACTGTAAGGAACTTACCGATGGATTTAACTGCCGGTTACCTGGTATTACATGGGGCAAGCAGCATTGTCGGCTAAGTTCTGAAATATAAATAGGTGCGATTACGAGGAATTAGCAGAAAAACATGTCCATACGTTGACTCTTGAATATGGCGAAATCGAAAAAATACTCGTCACGGTGCAGTACACAACTTTGCAGATTGTGTTTGGTATGTACATCAATGTAGTAATTTCTGCAGATTATAATATAGATAATATAATTATAAAAAAATTGGAAAATTGTTGAAATTAGTTGCAATATTAATGAAATAAGTAACTAGACGAAGAACGAAATGAATAACTTAATAAGTGAGAAAAGGTTGTAGGCTATAGTTGCCCTAAATTTTATTAATTATTTTTTAAGATGCGTTATTTGATACTCAGTTTTGATTAAATTACAAATATCGTATTCAGGTGAAATAAGTTAATTCTTATTATTGTAACTGTGACATGTAGGTAGGGCATATTAATTTTCATAAATTTATTATTCGTTGTTTTTTTGCATTAGAGCCAAAAATGGGCAAACGGTACACAGCTGTTTTGAAATCATAAAGTTTTGATAGGGTTTGTCTAGTGAGGTGACTTAAAATCTTTGTGGGAAAGATAGGACTGCGCGTAAAAAGAGGGCAGGTATACATAAGTTTGAATACTAAGCAACCGTAGGCCACACAGGGTTTCAACTTGTCGGTTAATGTTTTTTTTTCCTCGCAGTGGAAAATCGATACATTAGTTCCCACAGAGCAATCGAACTTTTATCAAAAAAACTTAAATACTAAATTATTTTCAAATACGAATAGGTTAATAATGCTCTATAGGTCAGAGAGGTTTTTACATGGTGTGTGAATGGGTGTGTGTGGTCGTGTGAATGGTTAGTAAGAAAAACAAAAAGGGGTTTATTGTGAGATCATGACATTAAAAAACGAAAGATTAACAAAAAAGTGTTTACCATTAACACTAGGCATACTATTAAGTGTAGTTTAGTAATTTTCAAATATTCTATTCACTAGCAGATAGCTTATAAGAAAACCCCTCTGGCTAGACCGTATATTTTTTTAAAATTAAAGGAACGATTATAACGTAATTTGGATTACTGAATACTTTTCCTTTCTCCTTCCACTCTCCTGAAGCCCTCTTGATGTGGGGGTTGAAAAGGTCCGCTCCTGTGCTCTCTTTCCAGGTCAGTACAGGGACATGAAATAATTTGCTGCCCTCAACACAGATTAGATATATACAGATATCCAGCTTAGAGCAATTAACTGAAAAATTTCTGACTTCAATTATTGAATTTCCCCTGTATGTCACCACTAATATCCCTCGAATTATTTACAGGGTATTTCATTGATATTCCATTGCCGGTAAAGAGAGATAGTCATATTATTGTCAAATGATTTTGACAAATGCAAACGTCTGTAATTAAAAAAGTCGAAAAATTCATTTTCTACAGATATCGAAGATACATTGAAAGAAAAGGCATTCAAAAAGTTTATAGAGGATTTAAAAAAAAATATCCAGGTCCAAAAGTAACCAAAATTAATCCACGATTATTAAAAAAACATTTACGGGGTAAAAAAGCTGACGACTCCGAAGTTAAAACCGACTATTTTAAGGCGAAATTGAAAAGATAAGAAGTATATTTGGAGTATGCCAGTGAACAAGCTGCACGAACGGAATTAGTGTTAAAAGAGGATCAAGGGTATATAACTCATCCAATATTTCCTAAGCTAAATACTATATCTTTCATGGTAATTTCTATCTAAAATTACCATATAAACATTGCTATTCAAAAATTGACAGGCATTTACTTTTGGGTGGAAAAGTAATTTGAATGGATAGAATAGAAGAGAATAGAAAAGCATTTATTGCAGAAGCTCAGCTTCCGATACGTTACAACATTAGGTACATCGAGTAAGTAATAGATAGTTGATACAAGCGATAGAATGAAATTTTATAAGAAAACTAACAAAGGAGCAACGAACAAACTCATTGCAGTAGAAATTAATATTAGTATTAGACATTAAGTTAATGACTTCAAGCAGTAGAGAGCTGTCATATTGACACTATAGTCAAAGATAATGAAACAAAAATGAAACAAAAACACAATAAAAATAATAATAATGACAGTAATAAAATCATGAAAGCGTTATTCAAAGCTAAAAAGGAAATAGCATACAATATCAGATACAAGATCAGTAGTGAGAGTAAATGCATATACAGTGGTACAATGTGAATCATCACATATGAAAATGTGGAGTAAGAAATTCAAAGTACAAATATGAAATACTAGATACTACAATAAGCCTTAACTTAAAATAAAGATTAAAAATTGGATAATTTATAAATTAGAAACCACAAGCTAGGAACTGGAAGCAGCTACCAAAGCGTAGAGTGCCTCGGAAATGAGTGCTAGTGTGCCGACGAAGTATACTTTAGCGTGCATTGGGGTCCATAAGGTGAAACAAAGCGAGTTCTTTGAACTGCTTGTAGGAGTAGATCCTCCTAACCGCCTCAGGAAGTGTGTTCCAGAGGCAAACTCCCTGTCCAAAAACGTCGTTGGACCCAAATCAGGTTCATGTCCTAAGAAAGACAAGCTTAGTGCCATTAAGACTGCTCCATGAGAGCAATTGACTTATGTAAACTGGGAGTGAGTCACGCGTGGCTTTCTGAATGAAGCATAGAGCTCTAAGCTCTAATTACTAACCGAGGGGTTCAGGCATAAACAGCTGAACTAGCGGAGAGATGTGAGCGTATCGCCTGAGGCGAAAAATGTATCTCACGCAGGACCTTAGTGCTCTGTTCAATTTGGCAATTTCATAGGCCAGCAGCGGGTAAATAGCAACATCGGCATAGAAAAAATGTGGGATGTTACCAGGGATTGTTTGATATGCCGGTCAAGGTGGTGCGATACTGCGTAAAGGGAGCGAAAGCCGTGATAGATTCGGGAGCACACTTTGCCAATCTGAGGACGCCAAGTGAGATGGGGGTCCATGAGAAGACCAAGGTTCTTGACAGGTCTAGTAGAGAGAGGGATGATCTCGTTGAGAAGAAGTAAGCTGGGAAGCGTGTCATTAGCAATATGAGCATTATCATTAATTGAAAATTTTATGGCTTGAGTTTTCAAGGGATTGATCGCTAGCCTACTAGTTCGGCACCAGTCAGAAATATCACCCCGAGTTATATTGAGCGACTCGATCACAGATGAGAGATCTTTAACACCTGAAGTACCGTATATTTGTAAATCTTCTGCATAAAGGTGATATTTGCTATCGCCCATCACTTCAGTGATACCGTTGATATAAATGGTGAACAAGAGCGGAGTTAGGACAGCTCCTTGCGGAACTCCAGAGGCAATAGCTCTGGGGGACGAGAATCGGTCATCACTGTTAACAACAAATGTCTGATCTGCCAAATACGCAGAAAAAAGCCCTCGAGCAGTGGACCCAAAACCAAATGCATTCACCAGCCTGGCAACGAGTAGGTTATGCGGAACTGAGTCAAATGCCCTGCTTAAGTCCAATAGCACGTGCACGACATGTTTGCCTTCCTCACACAGCTTGCGGATGTCTGAGTCTACCTTTACCAGTGCGGAAATCATGGAGTGCTTGTGCCTGAAACCAGACTGATACATTGACAGGAAGTCATTATCTTCTATATGCTCGTTGATTTGATCCGCAATGAGAACCTCAAACACTTTAGCGATGGATGGGAGAATGGAGATGGGACGCCAGTCATTAGGACATGTAGGTGAATTAACTGATGATGCCGATTTTCCAGCATTTGGGGAAGATGGAGTGTGTGACGAGTCTATTGAAGAGGTGTGCAACTAGTGGAAAAATGAAAGGAAGGATGATTTTATAGAATTTTATTAGTATCTCATCATATCTGACGGCATTAGATTTAATACGATGGAACGCCTCAAGCACTGTGGCCTCAGTAAAGCCGCGGAGCGAGAAACCATCAGCTGGGGGATTAGGACTGTCCATTAAAGCTTGGTTAGAAGTAATGGTGCCTCGGGACGGAGAATTAAAAGTTATGATATGTGAAGTCACAGAGATATCAGAAGGAGCAATAGGTTGAACTGAGCAGAGATGATCTGCAAAATCTTCGGGACCAACACTAGACGGCGCTCTGGCTTTAGAACCCAACCCAAGACTACGAATTCTATGCCAGTCAACACCATCTCTAAAGTTCAACATGGTGGTCTCTCTGATTAGTGCCCGAATACTATGTTCAGCAGCCCTACGTGCAACCCTGAAAGCTTTTAGATTAGCAGAGTTCTTGTACCTCTTTCAGTGAGTATACGCGATGCGACGAACCTGACATAGCAAAGATACATCAGGTCTATTGAGTATTTTATCGCTTATACTTCCTAATCCGGATTGTTTTGAGAGGGACGTTGTTATGGGAGACTACTTTAACGGTGCACATGAATTGCTGGGCAGCTTCCTCTGGATCAGCAGCATAATAAATGTATGATCAGTTGCTGTTGCCGAGATCGGCCTGAAGGTCGTCTGGCTGAATGGCGTAGAGATTGCGGAATGTACGTTCGGTATGAGGTGGGGAAGCTGGAAAATTAAAAGAAGCAAAAACAATGCTGAGACAATGTTTGCTGGGACTCAAAGAAGTTTCGTTTACTTCTATGACAGACAGGGTGTGGAATTTTATTGTGTTAGACCTTTATACCGTGCAAATAAGTTGGAATTATTGCCATACACTATGCTAGCAGCTGGAAGAACTGAAGGCTATTTATCTTGGTTCGATGTTTCTATTGGAAAATTAATTGGTCATTATTATTCAAAACTTCGTGGTGTGATATGTGCTGTATCGCAATGGGCTCCAACAGTTTGAAAACCATTAGCAACAATGCTGTGCCATGGAGCACCAATAACTGCATTAGCAGTAGTTCCAAGAGGCAAGAACTGATAACTGGGGGAATGGAAGTTACAGGTTTGGTACATAAGCTGTGTTCTTTGTGTTCGCAGAAAAAAAGATACACAAAATAATGTCTCATACATTTTCATTGCAGATTTACACGAAGCGAACAGCACAAATTGTTCGCTTCAATCGACAGAACATGTTCTCTCAAGTATGGGAGTTCTAGAACAAGGTACACAAAAGAACACAGCTATAGAAAACTTAACACTAACAGCTGAATATAGTAGAAAAATGGCTGCCAGTAGTGGTTCGATGAGAGTTCTGGCCCACTGTTTTAGCTTCCCGGATTTCGCCATAGATGGCGCCACCATCTCTAGGGGATTGAGGCCATACTAAATGTGGGTTTGTGTCTCGACTGTACTGGTTTATGTCTTGGATGCACCATTGAGTCCTAACTGGCTCATGTCTTGGATGTGTCATTTGGTTTTGACTGCACCCTAGCGGCATTAGCCGGTACTACCAGCATGCTCCGATACTACGGGTTTCTTGGATAGATATTTAGTGGAGTTTAGGTACCACAAAGTTATAGCCTGATTCCAGTATTCACTAGTAGCCTTGACTTGACTCAGAGAGAAGTGTGTCGTGATTAGCTGTAGCGGAAGTCTTCGTTATTTCATAATTATCTGGAGGTAACGAGTTGATGTTGAAGTAGGGTTGTAGTATAATTGGACTACACTGCTGTATAACAGCAGGCTAAGAAGATCTTGATGGAGTGAGTATGACGAGTGTCGTACTGCTGTCTTGTTCAGAATGATATGCCTAAAAGAAAAACTATGATATTCACAAAAAGGCGTAAATGACCAGTCGACCCTATGTCAACCTGGTCAAGCCAAAACACTGCTACTGTGGTGGTAGATCTAATCAACCTTGATAGCCAGGTACAAGGTATCGTGGACTTCGGCCAATATTCCTTGCTAGTAAGCGGTAAAGAGAAGCGCTGCTACTAACATCGACGTTTGAGAATAGCTACCACAATGGCAAGGATGAAAAGTAACATCTGCATTGAAGTCGGCTGGTCCAGCTAGATCATCAACTTCTACCGTCGTGATACGTTGACGCAATCCTGTTAGGACGTTGTCGGGTATTTCTGGCTTCTTTAGATAATCTTCACGAATATCAGTTAACACCAGTCTGTAACACTGTTAGCTGCGATATTGAAGGAGCACACCAGGAATCCAGTCTGTCCTAAAAGGAGGAATCTATAAAGAATAAAATGCGAGGGGCCGCTATTGGAGCATAAGCATAGCTCTCCAGTCTTGTAGAGTAAAGTTGAAAGTTTCTTGTTGCAGGGTTTGAATTTTTATAGTTTTATTTTAGTTTAATAATTCAGCAAAAATCAGATATTACGTTATAATATTTAAACTTATTAATAACAACTTTATCGCGCTAAGTCTGACATCAGAATGAATTTTCTTATATTTTATTAATTTTCATTGTCAATAAACGCCTACCTAACTACAGCTTTCCACGCTTAGCAAAGTATTAATACCCGACAATATAGAAAAAAAGGATTGCTAGATTTACTGGTGGCTGGTCACGCGTTCAGAAAGAAAATTATGAAGACGCACAGACGCGTCGCCACAGATACTCCCCTACCAGAAAACCATCGGTTTTAACGTTACTTAAACCGTTGTGGAACTCTAGTGGTTCGTCCAGCTCGAGTGGTTCACTAGTTCGTCCAGCTCGAGTGGTCCACTGGTTCGTCCAGCTCGAGTGGTTCACTGGTTCGTCCAGCTCGAGTGGTTCACTGGTTCGTCCAGCTCGAGTGGTTCACCCTGGGAATCTTGTTGAACCGTCAGGCATGAACCTTATATGTCGTGCCGATGCGTCCGCCGGTGGCTTTGTTTCTGTGAATATATTGTTTGGAGCATTGAAGTCTCCCGACATTGGTCGAACACGTTCTTCAATGTACCTCTGTTGACTGGGTTGATGGCAGAACAGGTTCCTGCGTTGCGTGAGTGTTACGTGTTGAAGCTTCTGATGAACAAACCTGCCCTTCGTCGGACATTTTGGGACCTGTGAAGCATGGTTTTACTATATCAATCGAGCCGTTAACCTTCCTATTCTTGACCTTAAGGCTGAAGAAATGTTTTATGCGTTTAATGATTTTAAAAGGTCCTTCGTAAGGTGTTTGGAGTGACGTCCATATTGCATCGGTTCTTAAGAACACATGTGAACATGCATCAAGGTCTTTAAATTTAAAAGTAGCCTGTCGAGCGTGGTTTAATGCCGGGACGGGTCTGATGTCGGAAAAAAGATATTTTAAAGATTTGACAAAATGATTTTGCGAGCGATACTGTGAATTTTGTAGGAAATCCCCAGGAATGCGTAAGCCTTCGTCGTACAAGAGCCCTGCAGGTGTGGCGACAAATTCCTCCCTAAATGGCGTTCGTAAACCTAGTAGTACAAAAGGTAACACTTTTGTCCAGGTCTTTTCCTCATATGCCATGAGATAAGCCTTAAATGTCCGGTGCCATCTTTCTAAGAAACCGTTGGCCTGAGGGTGATAAGCGGTGGTGCGGGTGCTTTGGAAGCCGAAGACTTTAGAAAGTTCTAAGAATAATGCTGATTCAAATTGTGCACCTTGATCAGTTATGATGGTCCTAGGAACACCAATTTGACATACCACTAAACATACTGTTAGCCTAACGACGCTGAACGTGGAAGTTTTATAAATGATAATGGGCTAATTACACCCCGACGTTTAAAGAAAACACAACCTTCATCAACGGAAGAAAATTTAAGAAAAGGTTAGATAGTTGCTTACATACTTAAGGTGTACTAAATTTTTCTTCTTCTTCTCTTATTATATCGGTATTTTAGAAAACAATTTAGTTTAAAATTTTCTTTTACTTGATGGTGTAATTAGCCCATTATCATTTATAAAATTTCCACGTTCAGCGTGGTTAGGCTAACAATATGTTTAATGGCATGTAAAACTTGTATAATTTTTCCACACTACGTCGCTTCGCCGAAAATTTGTTAAGAACTTTTCTTATTTCGTCGCTTTCATAACCTTTTTTTTTCATTTTCTAAATTTGTGGTTGGTCTTGCAATATTTTGCTTTAATATGGTCGAGCCGCTAAAGGAAAATGCCTTTAATGATCTCAATAATGGTGACACACTGGATGATCCCGATACTCCTCTGTCAGCAAACATGGCACAAACAGCAAAATTGGGTGCAGTGTCGGCAAGCCAACTCCTTTCTGGAAGAATGATCCGGAGCTGTGGTTCCATCAGCTAGAGGTACAGTTCGACTTGGCTGGTATAAACCAAGATAAAACAAAATACTATCACGTTATTGGTGTGCTCAACGAGGGCGTTATACGCTTAGTGAGCGACGTTATCCGCAAGCCACATGCGACAAACAAGCATGACTTTATTAAAGAAGCGTTAATTTCCAGGATCTCTGGTAGCGTTAATAAAAAGCTTAAGCAGCTCCTGACAGAGACTCACACTGGGCGACGCATAACCCTCTCAACTGCTACGAGAGATGCAAGCACTTAGCAATAGCCAACTCAGTGAGGCGGTACTAAAGCCGCTTTGGCTGCAACGTTTACCAACAAGCATGCAGGCGATTCTAGCCTGCAATCCTGGTGCATTTGAGGTGTTGGCCACATGCGCTGACAAAATTGTTGAAATTAGTCCCAGAGCAGAGGTGTTTTCCATAGCTCCGGCACCTGACAATCATAATCAGGCTATCTTAAATTTGCAAAAGAAGTTGCACAGTCTTTCTTGTATGTCCGAAAAATCTCTGTCTCTTCGCAAACCAACTAGACAAAGCACTTCAAGAAGCGGATCTAGGCACCGATCATCTCGGCAGTCGACATTCGACTCAAACTCAGATTTCTGTTGGTATCGGAACCAACGCAAGAAAGTGTATATCTCCTTGCAAATTTACGGAAAGTAAGCTAAATTCAACACCGCAATGTGTTATAGCCTGTAATCAAGGCTTTAATTAAATTGCCGTCCGCCTTTAACGACGGGTGGATGCGGCACACTCAATAGTCGTCTTTACCTATTTGATAGATCCTTAAAGCGAAATTACCTAATAGATACGGGAGCGGACGTTTCCGTCATCCAAAAAACATCTCTACATCGTTTTCCAAATTCCAATCTGCAGTTGGTGGCGGCAAATTCGTCCCCTGTTCGTACATACGGACGAAAAGTGCTATCATTGGATTTGGGCCTGCGCAGATCCTTTACCTGGCAATTTTTAATTGTAGAGGTACCTACACCTATACTAGGCGCAGATTTTCTGTGTCATTATGGCCTACTAGTCGATATTAAAAAGAAGTCAATCATAGATCCTCTTACTTCTTTGGTAGCATCTGCACAGCGTATCAACAGTCTAAATTCAGGTCTATCGATTCTGATTAATCCTGCAATTCATTCAACCATTCAGGAGCTCCTCAAAAAGTATCGAGCCATTACTCTTAAAACAGGGTTCAGTAAGCAGGTAGAACATATGGTTACATATCACATTATTACAAAAGGAGCGCCTATTTCATCCAAAGTCCGTCGTCTTTCTCGTGAAAAATTGTCGGTAGCCAAAACGGAATTCGAATTTCTCTTAGAACAAGGAATCTGCCGACCTTCAAATAGTCCATGGTCTTCACCATTACATCTTGTTCAAAAGAAAAATGGTGAATGGAGGCCATGTGGGGACTACAGAAGATTAAACTCCTGTACAATACCCGACCGTTATCCGGTTCCTCTGATCCACGACTTTGCATACCACTTAGAAAACTGTACGCATTTTACAACTATAGACTTAGCCAAGTATACCACCAGATCTCAATCGAGCCTGAAGATATTCCGAAAATGGCAATATGCACATCTTTTGGACTGTTCGAGTTCACTCGGATGACGTTTGGTTTATGCAACGCTGCTCAGTATTTCCAAAGATTTATGCACATGGTTTTGCAGGAGTTTACTTTCTTTTTTGTGTACTTGGACGATATTTTAATCGCTTCTAAGTCTCAAGCTGAGAATTATTTACACATCGAATAGGTATTCAAACGCCTGCAGGAATACGGATTGCTATTGAACGTCGAAAAATGCGTCTTCGTACAGTCACAGGTAAAATTCGTGGGCCACTTAATTACACCACAAGGCATCAAACCAGCTCCTGATCGAGTGGAGGCGGTATCAAATTCAAAATTCCAGAAACGGTAAAACATTTACGACGTTTTTTGGGTATGGTAAATTTCTACCGCCGTTTTCTGCCACACGCTGCGACACGTCACGCTAATTTAAACAGTTACCTCTCTGGATGTAAAAAAGATGGTGTTAAACGAATTAACTGGTCTAGTGAAGCAACTAAATTTTTCGAATTAGCTAAAGCTCAACTAGCTCAAACGGCCCTTCTCGCATTTCCCATCGCTTCAGCCGAGCTAGCGCTGTGGGTGGATACTTCAGATACTGCGGCAATACAACAAAAAGTCGACGATAGCTGGCAACCACTGGGACTTTACTCTTTAAAATTGAACAATACTCAACAAAAATACAGTACCTGCGACAGGGAATTAATGGCCGCATACAAAGGCGTTAAGTATTTCAGGTATTTACTAGAGGGACATGTTTTCACGCTCTACACTGACCACAAGTCCTTGCAATACGCATTCCAACAAATTTCGGAAAAAGCTTCTCCTCGGCAGTTGCGCAATTTCGACTTTCTAGGTCAGTTCACGATAGACATCAGACATGTGCCCGGACAGGATAATGTGGTCGCCGATGCTCTATCTAGAGTGGAGGAAATTCAACTGCTAGGCCCAATCAGTTTTGAAGCCATTGCTGAAATGCAACCGCAAGATTGGGAATTTCAACAACTTCTTCTAAGTTCAAATTCGAAAAATTTCCCGTCTTTGGTTCTAATAAAGAGTTATACTGCGAAGTTCCGGCAGCGAAAGTTCGACCATTTATTCCCACTGCTTACAGAGTTTAAGTTTTTAAAGCCGTACACAATTTGTCCCACCCGAGCATCCGTACAACGAATAAAATGATCGCGTCTAGATACTTCTGGACATCTATAAATAAAGATGTCAACGTTTGGACGCGGTCCTGCCTAGCTTGTCAGTGGAGCAGAGTGTCTAAACACGGTAAAAATGCACTAGAAACATTCCACGAATGCTCCGTCTTTGGTTCTAATAAAGAGTTATACTGCGAAAGTTCGACCATTTATTCCCACTGCTTACAGAGTTCAATTTTTGAAACTGTACACAATTTGTCCCATCCGAGCATACGGACAACGAATAAAATGATCACGTCTAGATACTTCTGGACTTCTATAAATAAAGATGTCAACGCTTGGCCGCGATCCTGCCTAGCTTGTCATTGGAGCAAAGTGTCTCGACACGGTAAAAATGCATTAGAAACATTCCACGAATGCTCCGGTCGCTTCCAAGTCATTCACATTCGTTAGTCCTCTGTCACACTCACAAGGCTTTAAGTATTGTCTTACAATTATAGATAGGTTTACGCGATGGCCAGAAGCCATCCCTCTAGTAGACATTAGTGCCGAAACAGTCGCGACCGCACTCTGTTAAGTGTGGATAGCTCGCTTTGGTGTTCCTGGGACCATCATAACTGATCAAGGTGCACAATTTGAATCAGCATTATTCTTAGAACTTTCTAAAGTCTTGGGCAACCAATGCAACCGCACCACCACTTATCACCCTCAGGCCAACGGTTTCTTAGAAAGATGGCACCGGACATTCAAGGCTTGTCTAATGGTGAGGAAAAGACCTGGACAGAAGTGTTACCCTTTGTACTACTAGGTTTAAGAACGGCATTAAGGGAGGAATTTGTCGCCACCCACAGTATCGCTCGCAAAATCATTTGTCAAATCTTTAAAAGATCTTTTTTCCGACATCAGACCCGTCCCGGCATTAAACCACGCTCGACAGGCTACTTTTAAATTTAAAGACCTTGATGCATGTTCACATGTGTTCTTAAGAACCGATGCAATACGGACGTCACTCCAAACACCTTACGAAGGACCTTTTAAAGTCATTAAACGCATCAAACATTTCTTCAGCCTTAAGGTCAAGAATAGGAAGGTTAACGGCTCGATTGATATAGTAAAACCATGCTTCACAAGTAACGAAATGTCCGACAAAGAGCAGGTTTGTTCATCAAAAGCTTCAACACGTAACACTCACGCAACGCAGGAACCTGTTCTGCCATCAACCGAAAGTTCCCCAGTCAACAGAGGTACATTGAAGAACGTGTTCGACCAATGTCGGGAGACTTCAATGCTCCAAACAATATATTCACAGAAACAACGCCACCGGCGGACGCATCGGCACGACATATAAGGTTCATGCCCGATGGTTCAACAAGATTCCCAGGGTGAACCACTCGAGCTGGACGAACCACTAGACTTCCACAACAGTTTAGGTAACGTTAAAACCGATGGTTTTACTGGTAGGGGAGTATCTGTGGCTACACGTCTGTGCGTCTTCATCATTTTCTTTTTGAACGCGTGACCAGCCACCTGTAAATCGGGCAATGCTTTTTTTCTATATTGTCGGCTATTAATACTTTGCTAAGCTGGAAAGTTGTAGTTAGGTAGGCGTTTATTGACAATGAAAATTAATAAAATATAAGAAAATTCATTCTGATGTCAGACTTAGCGCGATAAAGTTGTTATTAATACGTTTAAATATTATAACGTAATATCTGATTTTTGCTAAATTATTAAACTAAAATAAAACTATAAAAATTCAAACCCTGCAACAAGAAACTTTCAACTTTACTCTACAAGACTGGAGAGCTATGCTTATGCTCCAATAGCGGCCCCTCGCATTTTATTCTTTATAGATTCCTCCTTTTAGGACAGACTGGATTCCTGGTGTGCTCCTTCAATATCGCAGCTAACAGTGTTACAGACTGGTGTTAACTGATATTCGTGAAGATTATCTAAAGCAGCCAGAAATACCCGACAACGTCCTAACAGGATTGCGTCAACGTATCACGACGGTAGAAGTTGATGATCTAGCTGGACCAGCCGACTTCAATGCCGATGTTACTTTTCATCCTTGCCGTTGTGGTAGCTATTCTCAAACGTCGATGTTAGTAGCAGCGCTTCTCTTTACCGCTTACTAGCAAGGAATATTGGCCGAAGTCCACGATACCTTGTACCTGACTGGATTCCTGGTGTGCTCCTTCAATATCGCAGCTAACAGTGTTACCCACAGCGCTGCAGTTAACTGATATTCGTGAAGATTATCTAAAGAAGCCAGAAATACCCGACAACGTCGTAACAGGATTGCGTCAACCTATAACGACGGTAGAAGTTGATGATCTAGCTGGATCACCCGACTTCAGTGCCGATGTTACTTTTCATCCTTGCCATTGTGGTAGCTGTTCTCAAACGTCGATGTTAGTAGCGCTTCTCTTAACCGCTTGCTAGCAAGGAATATTGGCCGAAGTCCATAATACCTTGTACCTGGCTATCAAGGTTGATTTGATCTACCACCACGGTAGCAGTGGTTTTGCTTAACCAGTTTGACATAGGGTCGACTGGTCATTTACGCCTTTTTGTGAATATCATAGTTTTTCTGTTAAGCGTATCATTCTGAACAAAACAGCAGTACGACACTCGTCATACTCACTCCATCAAATCATCTTAACCTGCTGTTATACAGCGGGTAACGATACTCGCAGTATCATCATAAGCAAGACCTCTTGTACCCAATTTTGTACTCACGCATGTTTGGGCAACTACCTCAAGATATCGCAGTGTAGTCCAATTACACTACAACCCTACTTCAACGTCAACTCGTTACCTCCAGATAATTAAGAAATAACGAAGACTTCCGCTACAGCTAATCATGACACACTTCTCTCTGAGTCAAGTCAAGGATACTGGCTATAACTTTGTGGTATCTAAGCTCCACTAAATTACCGCCACAAACTGCAGATTGGAATTTGGAAAACTATGTATAGACGTTTTTGGGATGACGGAAACGTCCGCTCTTCCGCTTTCTTTTTGAGGATCTATCAAATAAGTAAAGACGACTATTGAGTGTGCCGCATCCACCCGTCGTTAAAGGCGGATGGCAATTTAATTTCGGCCTTGATGACAGGCTATAACACCTTGCGATGTTGAATTTGGCTTACTTCCCTTAAATTTGCAAGCAGATATACACTTTCTTGCGTTGGTTCCGAACTTGGTGGTACCAACAGAAATCTGAGTTTGAGTTGGATGTCGAGTGCAGAGATGATCGGTGCGTAGATCCGCTTCTTGAAGTTCTTTGTCTAGTTGATTTGCGACGAGACAGGGATTTTTCGGACATACATGTAAGACTATGCAACTTCTTTTGCAAATTTAAGATAGCCTGATTATGATTGTCAGGTGCCGGAGCTATGGAAAACACCTCTGCTCTGGGACTAATTTCAGCAATTTTGTCAGCGCATGTGGCCAACACCTCAAGTGCACCAGGATTGCAGGCTAGAATCGCCTGCATGCTTGTTGGTAAACGTTGCAGCCAAAGCGACTTTAGTACCGCCTCACTGAGTTGGCTATTGCTAAGTGCTTGCATCTCTCGTAGCATTTGAGAGGGTTGTGCGTCGCCCAGTGTGAGTCTCTGTCAGGAGCTGCTTAAGCTTTTTATTAACGCTACCAGAGATCCTGGAAATTAACGCTTTTTAATAAAGTCATACTTATTTGTCGCATGTGGCTTGCGGATAACGTCACTCACTAATCGTACAACGCCCTCGTCGAGCGCACCAATAACGTAATAGTATTTTGTTTTGTCTTAGTTTATACCAGCCAAGTCGAACTTTGCCTCTGGCTGGAGGAACCACAGTTCCGGATCATTCTTCCAGAAAGGAGCTGGCTTGACCGACACTGCACCCAATATTGCTGTTTGTGCCATGTTTGCTGACAGAGGAGTACCGGGCTCACCCAGTGTGGTCACCATTATTGAAGTCATTAAAGGCATTTTCCTTTAGCGGCTCGACCATATTAAAACAAAATATTGAAGGCGACGAAATAAGAAAAGTAAAAGGTTTTCCAATAAGAGGTGTTATTTTGATATTCAAAGAAAAATGCCATTTGTTGAGATAAATGATCGGATCTTTATTTCATTATAAAGAGGAAGGTATGCCGTTAATAATGGAAAATAACATCAGCCATATGACCACCACGACCATGCCTACAGGACCATATCCTTTTCATGAAATTTTCCATAACCAAATCGCAAAGTGGCTGCACTATGTCCTCGATATCCTCACGAATTCCATCTTTGAGGTCTTGAATCGACGTTGGGCTGTTGGCGTAGATCTTCTCTTTCACGTGGCCCTAAAGGAAGAGGTCGCAAGGTGTTAAGTCACAAGATCTCGGTAGCCAATTGTGATCACCTCTTCGAGAGATAACACGGTCCGGAAACTTTTCCCGTAAAAGATCAATGGTTTCGTTGCTTGTATGGCACGTAGCGCCGTCGTGTTGAAAGTAAACGTTGTCCAGATCAATACAATCCAACTCCGGCCATAAAAAATCATTAATCATCTGTCGATAGCGCAATCCATTCACCGTAACTGTTGCTCCAGCCTCATTTTCGAAAAAGTAAGGTCCAATGACCCCGCGGGACCATAAACCGCACCAAACAGTTACACGTTGAGGATAGAGAGGCTTTTCAACAATAACTCTTGGGTTTTCCGAGCCCCAGATGCGACAATTTTGTTTGTTGATGAAGCCATCGAGGTGGAAATGGGCCTCATCACTCAAGATGAGTTTTCGATGGAATTCCGGATCATTTTCATGCATTTCAAGGACCCAATCAGCAAAGACTCGACGTTGTTGATGATCGGCCGGCTTGAGTTCTTGTGTTAACTGAACTTTATAAGCCTTAAGACCCAAATCTTTATGCAAAATACGGTGTAATGACGTTTGTGGAATGCCTAATTCCAAAGAACGACGAGGAGTGGGCAAACCTGGGTTTCCTTCAACACTTTCGGCTACAGCAGCAATATTCTAGGCTGTTCTTGAGCGACGTGCACGGGTTTTATTCTTCACATCACTAACTTGTCCCGACAGCTCGAATTTTTCTACCAATTTCTGTATTGCGGTCCGACAAGGTGCTTCACGACGACCCAAAAATGTTCGAGTTTTACGAACCGTCTCTGCCACATTTTCACCATTTTTATACCCTAGATGAAATCATAGGGGTATACTAAGTTTGTCATTCCGTTTGTAACACCTCGAAATAATGATGGTAGAGCAAAATGGATTGGACACCCATTCATAATATTAAAAGTCATTTTGATTTTTGCATGTCCGTCCGTCCGTCTGTCCGTCTGTGCGCACGATAACTCCAGAACGCGTATACTTAGAGAGCTGAAATTTTGTACACGGACTTTAAAAAAAAAAGTAAAATTAAGTTCGAAAATGAGACAAATCGGGCAACTCCTTCGTGGGGTTGCCATATAAAAATTTCGTTTTCCGCTATATATTTGGACACTGCCTGAGAACGCGTCGATGTGGAGATGGTATTTGATGTTTTTGCTACATTAGCAAATAAAATGTCAAAAATGGACTAGATCGGGCAACTCCTTCTTGGTGTTGCCATATAAAAATTTAGGTTTTTTACGTATACTTTGAAAACGATCAGTCCAAGACATTTTTATTGTACTAAAACCTCTGCAGAATACGAAATCCTATAAACTTGGTTATAATCATTTTTTCTGTGCGACAAACCGTTCTAGAAATATATGCGAAAAACGACATCAAAATCAAACTTGAATAGATCGGTGACCATACGAAATTTAATACGGGCATTCATCTAGGGTATCATAAGAATTGGTCTTATAGTGAATTTTAATAATTTCAATGCGTTGTTGAATCGTGTATCGTTCCATTTTTATTAATGGCGTAGTTTCTACTTGTCAAATGTCAAAAAATGACAGCTCCAAAAGTCACATCTACCGAAATAGGGGGCTAATTAAAATAACACTTCTTATTGGAAAACCCGTTACTTAACAAATTTCGCCGAAGCGACGTAGTGTGAAAAATTATACAAATTTGACATATCACTAATCATACTGTTAGCCTAATGACGATGAACGTGGAAATTTTATAAATGATAATGAGCTAATTACACCATGAAGTGAAAGAAAATTACAAACTTAAATGTTATCTAAATTAACAATATAATAAGAGAAGAAGAAGAAAAAGATATTACACCTTAAGTATGTGAGCACTGGAAGTGCACTTTGTAAGTGTGTAATATAGCTAAGAAAATTAAAAATAATGTATTTTCACTATCTAACCTTTTCTTAAATCCTCTTCCGTTGATGAAGGTTGTGTTTTCTTTAAACGTCGGGGTCACCCATTTAGTGGAGTTTAGGTACCACAAAGTTATAGCCTGTGTCCAGTATTCACTTTTTTTTTTAATTGTCAACAAACGCCTACCTAACTACAACTTTCCACGCTTAGCAAAGTATTAATAGCCGACAATATAGAAAGAAAGAATTGCCCGATTTACTGGTGGCTGGTCACGCGTTAGGAAAAAATTATGAAGACGCACAGACGCGTCGCCACAGATATGTGGTGCGCCTAAATGTAGGGTTTTTTATTATGACTTTGTTGTTTTCAAGTGTTGCGCCTAAATGTAGGCTTTTAGTTTTGAACTAATATTAGTAATAATTAAAGTTAACGCTAGGAAATTTTTGTTCATGCCAATGGATTCCATATGGTCGGTAGGTGGGGGTATTAGAACAAAGTATAGGGAGGGGGGGGGGGAATTGGAATTGTTGAACACAGCTGAAAATAAATAAATGGATATTAAATTATAGGGATCATTATTTAGTACTTCCCTGTAAAATCCCAGTCTCCAGTGTCCTCATACGCCCTTCCTACGTCTATGCAGCATCTGAAATAAGAAGAAGCATATAAATTAGTCCAATATAATTAACTGGAGCAAAGATATCACAAAAAATTACAAACAAAAATATATAGTTACATGCAAACTGCCAAGAAACAAATTTCTTGGCAGTACAACAACAACACTACATGCAAACATAAACATTGAAATTTCTTAGCGAAATTCATGTTTTCTGTACAATAAACATTTGCAAAACTTGCATTTATGCTTAAATGTGCAGATTACATGAATTCGCAGAATCCATACACACTATTATTAGTGAAATTCAACAATTGTTGCCATTGTTGACATTTCACTAACAATATTTTAATACAAACTTTTCGCATAATTTGCATGATTCTTGCAAATTATGCACTGGCAAATCAATAATTAACACTTATAGAATAGATTAATCAACTTACCTTAGCAATTAATCCATTTATTGATGAGAAAACCCAACACAAAACACGGCACTTTACGACTTAAACACCGCGAAACGAACTGTCACTACAACAACGTAAATAATCAATTTTACGAAGTTGGCCGCGCTCTACCTGTTGGCAATAATTAAAAAACGCGAAATTGCCCAGGTAAGAAAATATTTACGATAAAAAGGTATTTCCAATTCCCATAATGAGTGGGAAAGAGAACGATGTGGAAACGAGACAGAAGAAAATTCGTGAGAGAATTTATGTTCCACACCGGAAATTAACATAGTATGATAGGGAGCGGCCATATTGATAAATTTTAGAAAAATTGAAATATTTCAATAAATGAATTAGGAAAAATTATGGATAATTAAAAATAAATTAATTCACATAATTTGGAAAATTTTGACATTACAGCATGGACTTATAATGTGCAAAAAATACATGAAAGTTGCATTTTTTCATGTGGAACTTGTCCGAAAATGGCGGCTCGGACATCATAAAAAGGAGGTGCTCCCTAACTAAACTCTCATTAGTTTGACAGCGATCGCAAATGCAACTTCGCATAGATCCAGTGTTCTCAAAAAAAATCTAAAGTGGAAAAATAGTAGATAAGCTATGCGGGTACCAGATCACTGTTTTAGCTTCCAGGATTTCGCCACAGATGGCGCCACCGTCGCTAGGTGGTGTAAATCCATACTAAATGTGGGTTTGTGCCTTGGATGTCCTGGTTTATGTCTTGGATGTTGGGGATACGAGACCACTTTGGGGGATACGAGACCACTTTTAGCTCTCTCCAGCATAGGGAAATAGCATAGGATTTCGATTTTGTTTCTGAAGTGCGCCTATTTTTCATCCCGAATCTTGGGGATACGAGACCACTTTGGGGATACGAGACCACTTTTAGCTCTCTCCAGCATAGGGAAATAGCATAGGATTTCAATTTTGTTTCTGGAGTTCGCTTATTTTTCATCTCAGATTCGTAGCCTCTAAGTTGACATCAACTTTTTCATCTCGAGTTTTGGGGGTCCGAGATCACTTTTAGTTCTATATATTTGTGAAGGGGGATGGGAAGCTTTATTGATGGATTTGGTCTTGTTGCGCGCTAGCGGCATTAACCGGTACTACCAGTATATTCCGGTACTACGGTTTTCTTGGATAGATATGTGGTGCGCCTGAATGTAGGCTTTTGGTTTTTGAACTAATATTAGTAATAATTAAAACTAACGCTAGGAAATTTTTGTTCATGCCAATGGATTCTAGATGGGTGGTTTGTGAGGGGGTATTATAGTATAGGATAGGGAGGGGGGTAATGAAATTTTCATTAGAAATCCTCTACGGGCTCCGGTTTTCGAGATATTAGCGTATTAATAATTCAAGTTATTTTTGCTCATGGAAATGGTGGTGTAGGGTGGGAGGGGGGACGAAATTCTAATCAGAAATCCTCTACGGGCTCGCCATTTCTTGAGTAAGGTTACCTAGCGGCATTAGCCGGAACTACTAGCATGCCTTGGTTTTGCTGTTTTCTTTTATTAGCGGGGAAGTTCTACATATCATCATGACGTCATCTTGGTTTTGTGCTGTTGCAGAAATCAGCATCATTCGAATTTCACAACATGATATCACCTTGGCTTGATGTTTTCTTATTATTATTGGGTCCTGGGGGTGCGTGTAAAAGTAACAGTTGCTCTTTCGAGTGCAAGCACCATTTCTTGAGCAAGGTCCCCTAGCGGCATTAGTCGGTACTACATATGTTGTTCATCTCGGGCTTGGGGATACGAGATTACTTTCAGCACTCTCCAGCATAGGGAAATGGCATAGGATTTTGATTTCATTTCTGGAGTTCACTTATTTGTCATCTCGGAGATCGTAGCTGTAAATATTATAAACAAGAGTGATCATGCTATGTATTCAATATCTAAAAATTGATCACGGTTGCTTGGGATGTTAAGAAATATTAAGTAATAGAAATTAAATTTTCGATGTAGGTGTGTGTGTGTGTGTGTGTGTGTATTGAAAAGCCGCTATGGGTTTCGAGATATTAGCGATCTTACCTTTTCGGGTATAATTAATAGTAGTAGTAATAATTCAAGTTAACCCTATGATATTTTTTTTGTTCATGCCAATAGTATTAGTACTAGGGGGGTAAAATTTTCATCAGAAATTCTCTACGGGCTATGGTTCGAGATATAAGCGATCTTACTTCCTCAGGTGTAATTAATATTAGTAGCTGAAAAACGGAAAAACAACAACAACTATAACCTAAGTTGTGGATTAAAGATTTGATTATATTTATCTGTAGGTGTCTTTTATAAACAAGATTGCACCATGTAATCATATATCTAAAAATAGATCAGGCGAAGCTGGTCGGGGCGAATGTAGGTAGATATGTTCACTTAGATAAGTAATGGAAATTTGTAAATGCCTAATTTTCCTCTTCAGGTGTAATGCTTCTAATTTGATGCCTTGCATAAACAAATTCGCATAGTCCAGTAAAGTAAACAAATTCGCAGTCGAATAAAGTAAACAAATTCACACAGCAGACGAGTAAAGTATACAAATTGAGCGATTTATGAAAGATTCCTAATTTCTTTAGCAGAACACAACAACAACAACTGATATTAATCTGTAGGATGTGATGTCGTAGATGAGTAGTGGAAGTTATAATTGAAAATGTCTTTTGCTGAAAAAAGCAACAACAACTATAACGTAAGTTGTGGATTAAAAATCTTTTATAAACAAGAGTGATCATGCTATGATAATCGATATCTAAAAATAGATCACGGCTGCTTGGGACGGTAAGACACATGAAATCATTAGAAGTAATGGAAATTAAAGCATTAGAAAAGGTGGCCAGGTCGCTGGTAATTTGATATCTTGCGTAAACATATATAGCCGAGTAAAGCAGGCAAATTGAGCGATTAATGTTTTTTTTTGTATCTAGGAGTTTGTATTGAAAAGTCTTTATGACGAATTGTTTTTTATTTTCAATAAAATTTCTCAATCAGTCACACTGTTATGAAATTTGATTGATTCCCCGATATCATAGTTCACATGAAGCTGATAAGAATATGATAATTTTATCTTCATACTATTGGGGGCAGGTACATTGTTTACTTACCATTAAGTTGAGAGTGGGTTAAATTAAAAGCTTTAATAGACGAACGCTGTGTTATGATATTAATGTGGTATGATATGTTGTCTGAGGTGAGTAGTGGAAGTTGTATGGGAGCTATGAATAAGCAGTAAAATCCTAATCAGCAATCTCGCTGGATAATTCTCCATGTCCATAGTGAAGATCGTGGTGGTGGGTTGAGAGTAGGTACTGTAAGTTATGTATTAAGTTAAAAGTTTTGCTGGATGGTATTTGGCATTTATCTCCTCGAAATGGTGTTGTATGAGTATCAGGAAGGTTGAAAAAAGTTGATAATGCTTCAAGTTCAATAGTGAAGACCGCGATGTTGAGAGTGGGTATTTGGAATGATATAACTCTAGTAGGATATCTTACCACATTTGAAAAAAATTACATAATATGATTAAGAAAGCTTCATGATATATATCAAAAGTGATCCCAATGGATTACATAAGGAAAGTATGTTCACTTCATCTGCAAACAACAAATATGGCTGAAAGCGACACACGGTGTGAGCAAAAATCATTCTTGATAATTTTATCGTCATACTATTGGAGGCAGGTACATAGTTTACTTACCATTAAGTTGAGAGTGGGTTAAATTAAAAGCTTTAATAGACGAACGCTGTGTTATGATATTAATGTGGTATGAGATGTTGTCTGAGGTGAGTAGTGGAAGTTGTATGGGAGCTATGAATAAGCAGTAAAATTCTAATCAGCAATCTCGCTGGATAATTCTCCATGTCCATAGTGAAGATCGTGGTGGTGGGTTGAGAGTAGGTACTGTAAGTTATGTATTAAGTTAAAAGTTTTGCTGGATGGTATTTGGCATTTATCTCCTCGAAATGGTGTTGTATGAGTATCAGGAAGGTTGAAAAAAGTTGATAATGCTTCAAGTTCAATAGTGAAGACCGCGATGTTGAGAGTGGGTATTTGGAATGATATAACTCTAGTAGGATATCTTACCACATTTGAAAAAAATTACATAATATGATTAAGAAAGCTTCATGATATATATCAAAAGTGATCCCAATGGATTACATAAGGAAAGTATGTTCACTTCATCTGCAAACAACAAATATGGCTGAAAGCGACACACGGTGTGAGCAAAAATCATTCTTGATAATTTTATCTTCATACTATTGGGGGCAGGTACATTGTTTACTTACCATTAAGTTGAGAGTGGGTTAAATTAAAAGCTTTAATAGACGAACGCTGTGTTATGATATTAATGTGGTATGATATGTTGTCTGAGGTGAGTAGTGGAAGTTGTATGGGAGCTATGAATAAGCAGTAAAATTCTAATCAGCAATCTCGCTGGATAATTCTCCATGTCCATAGTGAAGATCGTGGTGGTGGGTTGAGAGTAGGTACTGTAAGTTATGTATTAAGTTAAAAGTTTTGCTGGATGGTATTTGGCATTTATCTCCTCGAAATGGTGTTGTATGAGTATCAGGAAGGTTGAAAAAAGTTGATAATGCTTCAAGTTCAATAGTGAAGACCGCGATGTTGAGAGTGGGTATTTGGAATGATATAACTCTAGTAGGATATCTTACCACATTTGAAAAAAAATTACATAATATGATTAAGAAAGCTTCATGATATATATCAAAAGTGATCCCAATGCATTACATAAGGAAAGTATATTCACTTCATCTGCAAACAACAAATATGACTGAAAGCGACACACGGTGTGAGCAAAAATCATTCTTGCTTCAATTATCACTATTAAATGATGTGTGCCGCAGAAAATATATTAAGTCTAGCCTAGTCTAAAATATGTATTGTAAATAAAAATTGTATCATGGTTATAATGCCATTTATTGAAATAATTTGTTTTAATTGTATTATAGCTTAAGTCTAAAATCTTTTTTTCTTTAGTTCAGCAAGGCCAGGATTTCATAGATATAGATTGATCCTTATATTGAATATTCCTTATGCCTTTACACCAATGTGGCATTAAAAGGTTCATGGTGCACCACTTTCAAAATAACATCTCTCCATCTTTACTTCTTGCGATCTTTGTTGGAATATCCTGATTTTTCGACCTGTTGGTAGGGGACAGTCGACTCGTTTTTGGATGAAAAACTTTCTTCTTTATTTCTGGAAAGCATCGATTTCATAGATGTAGACTGGGCCTTATATGAATATTCTTTACTCCTTTCATCCGTAGGCTTTAGAAGGTTTGTAGTGTCCTTAGAGCTCATGTTGAAATTATTGCGTAATTAGCTTGCCAAGAAACAGTGATCTGTTTGGCTAGAGAGCAAAATATCAATTGCAAAAACAAGTTATGAAACTACTATTTATATGGATTTGGCACATTGTCTTGACCTCTGACGTCACCTTAACCTTTGAAACCGAAAGTGTCTGCTCTTGGGTTCACTTGGATGATGAGTAGTGCAAGTTGTATGGGAGATTATAATTAGCTGTGAGTAAACTGTAAAGAAGAAGATTTCTGATAACAGTATGTTCCATACATAATCTTACAGGTGGAAGAAAATTTTATAAGAATCTGGTAACTGCATTTCCTTATAAACCTTATATAAATTCATATGTGACCAAACCGAGCTATAGATTTTTGTTCTAGATGAATGCACATTATATATAATATCTGAAAATAGATAGCAGCAAAATGAAAGGCTATAAGAATTTGGTTGCAGTATATTCTATACAAAATCTAATAACCATAAGAAAAATTTTATAAGAATCTGATACCATGCTCAGTTCACAATTTAAAAAGTAGAAGAAAATTGTATAAGAATCTGGTAATAGTATGTTCCATACAAAATCTAACAAGCGAAAGAAAATTTTATAAGAATCTGGTAAGAATCCGGTAACAGTATGTTCCATACAAAATTTAACAGGCAGAAGAAAATTTTATTAGAATCTTGTAACAGTATGTTCCAAAGAAAAATCCAAGATTTTATGCATTTCCTGATGTGTAAGCCTTATATAAATCCATATGTTCTATATAAAAAATCGGTATATAAATATCTGTTAAAAAATTAGTTAAGGTATATAGTGATTTTAAAAAATTCATATCTCCAAAACGGTGCGAGAACCAAAATCCAAAATCTACTAGGTAGCAGACAATTTTATAAGAATCTGGTATGTTCTATACAAAATCTAAAAGGGGAAGGGAAAATTGCACGAGAGTTTGGTTAGTGGTTAGTGTATTCCCGAATGCTGAACTGTTAAGATGGATATTGAAGAGTTTTTAGGAGAATATAATAACATTTTACTCGATGAGCATAAGAAACAAATTCAAGAATGCTATAACTTTTTAAAATTATATGAAAATATTGAAAAAGTCGAGTCAAAATTTGGTGAACACTTTATAAGCTGCCCTTGGTCAAGAGATGATTCAACGGATGGACCAGATACATGTGTATGTTGTGGTGTTGCTAGATGCCTAAAACAAGCTGTGAAGCTATATAAATTCTACCAAACATTGACAAAAAGTAATTACGAGGCATGCCTTAAAAAGTGCGATTTAACTTAGCACTAGAAATTCTCATATTGTATACTTGGAGAGCTCATAAAGGATCATGTAAACTTACACTGTATGCAGATGCTGATTTCAACAACAGATTCATCAAACACAGGAAATTTTGATTACATACAGCTCTGTACCATAAGATTATAAGAATTAATACTTTTTAATTTTTAATAAATGATATTTTATATATGGCCTTCTTTTTATTCAATTTCCCATACTAAGTCCGGAACTCCCGAATAATGTTTGACCACTACAACGGGTGGTGGTAGCGGTGGGTGGTGGTGGTGGTGGGTGGTGGTGGGTGGTGGTGGGTGGTGGGTGCCTGGTCTTGGTATGGTGCTTGAAACGGATATTTGACGCGTGGCATCAATTTGACGCTGACTACTCTAGGGTCGACCCTTCTATCTGCGGATGAGCTGAAAAAGCTGTTTTATAAGCTGTTAAGCTGTTATCAGACCTGTTTTAAAAGCTGTTAAGCTGTTATCAGAGCTGTTAAGCTGTTATCAGAGCTGTTTAAGAGCTGTTAAGCTGTTATCAGACCTGTTTTATAAGCTGTTAAGCTGTTATCAGACCTGTTTTAAAAGCTGTTAAGCTGTTATCAGAGCTATTTTAAAAGCTGTTAAGCTGTTATCAGAAGCTGTTAAGCTGTTATCAGAGCTGTTTTAAAAGCTGTTTACCTGTTATCAGAGCTGTTTGAAAAGCTGTTAAGCTGTTATCAGAGCTGTTATCTGACCTGTTTAAAAGCTGTTAAGCTGTTATCTGACCTCACTTCCGGTTGGTCTCATAGGTAAAGGTGACGTCAGAGGTCAGCGACAAATTGATGCCACGCGTCAAATATCCGTTTCAAGCACCATACCAAGACCAGGCACCCAACACCACAACCAATACCACCACCACCCACCACCACCCACCACCACCACCACCCACCGCTACCACCACCCGTTGTAGTGGTCAAACATTATTCGGGAGTTCCGGACTTAGTATGGGAAATTGAATAAAAAGAAGGCCATATATAAAATATCATTTATTAAAAATTAAAAAGTATTAATTCTTATAATCTTATGGTACAGAGCTGTATGTAATCAAAATTTCCTGTGTTTGATGAATCTGTTGTTGAAATCAGCATCTGCATACAGTGTAAGTTTACATGATCCTTTATGAGCTCTCCAAGTATACAATATGAGAATTTCTAGTGCTAAGTTAAATCGCACTTTTTAAGGCATGCCTCGTAATTACTTTTTGTCAATGTTTGGTAGAATTTATATAGCTTCACAGCTTGTTTTAGGCATCTAGCAACACCACAACATACACATGTATCTGGTCCATCCGTTGAATCATCTCTTGACCAAGGGCAGCTTATAAAGTGTTCACCAAATTTTGTCTCGACTTTTTCAATATTTTCATATAATTTTAAAAAGTTATAGCATTCTTGAATTTGTTTCTTATGCTCATCGAGTAAAATGTTATTATATTCTCCTAAAAACTCTTCAATATCCATCTTAACAGTTCAGCATTCGGGAATACACTAACCACTAACCAAACTCTCGTGCAATTTTCCCTTCCCCTTTTAGATTTTGTATAGAACATACCAGATTCTTATAAAATTGTCTGCTACCTAGTAGATTTTGGATTTTGGTTCTCGCACCGTTTTGGAGATATGAATTTTTTAAAATCACTATATACCTTAACTAATTTTTTAACAGATATTTATATACCGATTTTTTATATAGAACATATGGATTTATATAAGGCTTACACATCAGGAAATGCATAAAATCTTGGATTTTTCTTTGGAACATACTGTTACAAGATTCTAATAAAATTTTCTTCTGCCTGTTAAATTTTGTATGGAACATACTGTTACCGGATTCTTACCAGATTCTTATAAAATTTTCTTTCGCTTGTTAGATTTTGTATGGAACATACTATTACCAGATTCTTATACAATTTTCTTCTACTTTTTAAATTGTGAACTGAGCATGGTATCAGATTCTTATAAAATTTTTCTTATGGTTATTAGATTTTGTATAGAATATACTGCAACCAAATTCTTATAGCCTTTCATTTTGCTGCTATCTATTTTCAGATATTATATATAATGTGCATTCATCTAGAACAAAAATCTATAGCTCGGTTTGGTCACATATGAATTTATATAAGGTTTATAAGGAAATGCAGTTACCAGATTCTTATAAAATTTTCTTCCACCTGTAAGATTATGTATGGAACATACTGTTATCAGAAATCTTCTTCTTTACAGTTTACTCACAGCTAATTATAATCTCCCATACAACTTGCACTACTCATCATCCAAGTGAACCCAAGAGCAGACACTTTCGGTTTCAAAGGTTAAGGTGACGTCAGAGGTCAAGACAATGTGCCAAATCCATATAAATAGTAGTTTCATAACTTGTTTTTGCAATTGATATTTTGCTCTTTAGCCAAACAGATCACTGTTTCTTGGCAAGCTAATTACGCAATAATTTCAACATGAGCTCTAAGGACACTACAAACCTTCTAAAGCCTACGGATGAAAGGAGTAAAGATTATTCATATAAGGCCCAGTCTACATCTATGAAATCGATGCTTTCCAGAAATAAAGAAGAAAGTTTTTCATCCAAAAACGAGTCGACTGTCCCCTACCAACAGGTCGAAAAATCAGGATATTCCAACAAAGATCGCAAAAAGTAAAGATGGAGAGATGTTATTTGTGAAAGTGGTGCACCATGAACCTTTTAATGCCACATTGGTGTAAAGGCAAAAAGAATATTCAATATAAGGATCAATCTATATCTATGAAATCCTGGCCTTGCTGAACTAAAGAAAAAAAGATTTTAGACTTAAGCTATAATACAATTAAAACAAATTATTTCAATAAATGGCATTATAACCATGATACAATTTTTATTTACAATACATATTTTAGACTAGGCTAGACTTAATATATTTTCTGCGGCACACATCATTTAATAGTGATAATTGAAGCAAGAATGATTTTTGCTCACACCGTGTGTCGCTTTCAGCCATATTTGTTGTTTGCAGATGAAGTGAATATACTTTCCTTATGTAATCCATTGGGATCACTTTTGATATATATCATGAAGCTTTCTTAATCATATTATGTAATTTTTTTCAAATGTGGTAAGATATCCTACTAGAGTTATATCATTCCAAATACCCACTCTCAACATCGCGGTCTTCACTATTGAACTTGAAGCATTATCAACTTTTTTCAACCTTCCTGATACTCATACAACACCATTTCGAGGAGATAAATGCCAAATACCATCCAGCAAAACTTTTAACTTAATACATAACTTACAGTACCTACTCTCAACCCACCACCACGATCTTCACTATGGACATGGAGAATTATCCAGCGAGATTGCTGATTAGAATTTTACTGCTTATTCATAGCTCCCATACAACTTCCACTACTCACCTCAGACAACATATCATACCACATTAATATCATAACACAGCGTTCGTCTATTAAAGCTTTTAATTTAACCCACTCTCAACTTAATGGTAAGTAAACAATGTACCTGCCCCCAATAGTATGAAGATAAAATTATCAAGAATGATTTTTGCTCACACCGTGTGTCGCTTTCAGCCATATTTGTTGTTTGCAGATGAAGTGAACATACTTTCCTTATGTAATCCATTGGGATCACTTTTGATATATATCATGAAGCTTTCTTAATCATATTATGTAATTTTTTTCAAATGTGGTAAGATATCCTACTAGAGTTATATCATTCCAAATACCCACTCTCAACATCGCGGTCTTCACTATTGAACTTGAAGCATTATCAACTTTTTTCAACCTTCCTGATACTCATACAACACCATTTCGAGGAGATAAATGCCAAATACCATCCAGCAAAACTTTTAACTTAATACATAACTTACAGTACCTACTCTCAACCCACCACCACGATCTTCACTATGGACATGGAGAATTATCCAGCGAGATTGCTGATTAGGATTTTACTGCTTATTCATAGCTCCCATACAACTTCCACTACTCACCTCAGACAACATATCATACCACATTAATATCATAACACAGCGTTCGTCTATTAAAGCTTTTAATTTAACCCACTCTCAACTTAATGGTAAGTAAACAATGTACCTGCCCCCAATAGTATGAAGATAAAATTATCATATTCTTATCAGCTTCATGTGAACTATGATATCGGGGAATCAATCAAATTTCATAACAGTGTGACTGATTGAGAAATTTTATTGAAAATAAAAAACAATTCGTCATAAAGACTTTTCAATACAAACTCCTAGATACAAAAAAAAACATTAATCGCTCAATTTGCCTGCTTTACTCGGCTATATATGTTTACGCAAGATATCAAATTACCAGCGACCTGGCCACCTTTTCTAATGCTTTAATTTCCATTACTTCTAATGATTTCATGTGTCTTACCGTCCCAAGCAGCCGTGATCTATTTTTAGATATCGATTATCATAGCATGATCACTCTTGTTTATAAAAGATTTTTAATCCACAACTTACGTTATAGTTGTTGTTGCTTTTTTCAGCAAAAGGCATTTTCAATTATAACTTCCACTACTCATCTACGACATCACATCCTACAGATTAATATCAGTTGTTGTTGTTGTGTTCTGCTAAAGAAATTAGGAATCTTTCATAAATCGCTCAATTTGTATACTTTACTCGTCTGCTGTGTGAATTTGTTTACTTTATTCGACTGCGAATTTGTTTACTTTACTGGACTATGCGAATTTGTTTATGCAAGGCATCAAATTAGAAGCATTACACCTGAAGAGGAAAATTAGGCATTTACAAATTTCCATTACTTATCTAAGTGAACATATCTACCTACATTCGCCCCGACCAGCTTCGCCTGATCTATTTTTAGATATATGATTACATGGTGCAATCTTGTTTATAAAAGACACCTACAGATAAATATAATCAAATCTTTAATCCACAACTTAGGTTATAGTTGTTGTTGTTTTTCCGTTTTTCAGCTACTAATATTAATTACACCTGAGGAAGTAAGATCGCTTATATCTCGAACCATAGCCCGTAGAGAATTTCTGATGAAAATTTTACCCCCCTAGTACTAATACTATTGGCATGAACAAAAAAAATATCATAGGGTTAACTTGAATTATTACTACTACTATTAATTATACCCGAAAAGGTAAGATCGCTAATATCTCGAAACCCATAGCGGCTTTTCAATACACACACACACACACACACACACACACACACCAACATCGAAAATTTAATTTCTATTACTTAATATTTCTTAACATCCCAAGCAACCGTGATCAATTTTTAGATATTGAATACATAGCATGATCACTCTTGTTTATAATATTTACAGCTACGATCTCCGAGATGACAAATAAGTGAACTCCAGAAATGAAATCAAAATCCTATGCCATTTCCCTATGCTGGAGAGTGCTGAAAGTAATCTCGTATCCCCAAGCCCGAGATGAACAACATATGTAGTACCGACTAATGCCGCTAGGGGACCTTGCTCAAGAAATGGTGCTTGCACTCGAAAGAGCAACTGTTACTTTTACACGCACCCCCAGGACCCAATAATAATAAGAAAACATCAAGCCAAGGTGATATCATGTTGTGAAATTCGAATGATGCTGATTTCTGCAACAGCACAAAACCAAGATGACGTCATGATGATATCTAGAACTTCCCCGCTAATAAAAGAAAACAGCAAAACCAAGGCATGCTAGTAGCTCCGGCTAATGCCGCTAGGTAACCTTACTCAAGAAATGGCGAGCCCGTAGGGGATTTCTGATTAGAATTTCGTCCCCCCTCCCACCCTACACCACCATTTCCATGAACAAAAATAACTTGAATTATTAATACGCTAATATCTCGAAAACCGGAGCCCGTAGAGGATTTCTAATGAAAATTTCATTACCCCCCTCCCTATCCTATACTATAATACCCCCTCACAAACCACCCATCTAGAATCCATTGGCATGAACAAAAATTTCCTAGCGTTAGTTTTAATTATTACTAATATTAGTTCAAAAACCAAAAGCCTACATTCAGGCGCACCACATATCTATCCAAGAAAACCGTAGTACCGGAATATACTGGTAGTACCGGTTAATGCCGCTAGCGCGCAACAAGACCAAATCCATCAATAAAGCTTCCCATCCCCCTTCACAAATATATAGAACTAAAAGTGATCTCGGACCCCCAAAACTCGAGATGAAAAAGTTGATGTCAACTTAGAGGCTACGAATCTGAGATGAAAAATAAGCGAACTCCAGAAACAAAATTGAAATCCTATGCTATTTCCCTATGCTGGAGAGAGCTAAAAGTGGTCTCGTATCCCCAAAGTGGTCTCGTATCCCCAAGATTCGAGATGAAAAATAGGCGCACTTCAGAAACAAAATCGAAATCCTATGCTATTTCCCTATGCTGGAGAGAGCTAAAAGTGGTCTCGTATCCCCCAAAGTGGTCTCGTATCCCCCAAAGTGGTCGCGTATCCCCAACATCCAAGACATAAACCAGGACATCCAAGGCACAAACCCACATTTAGTATGGATTTACACCACCTAGCGACGGTGGCGCCATCTGTGGCGAAATCCTGGAAGCTAAAACAGTGATCTGGTACCCGCATAGCTTATCTACTAAAAATATTAATTAGTGCAAATTACTTCGAATCTTTCTAGCATAAATCAACGTGCCAAGCAAGGTACAGTATTTACATGCTACGTAAAGATTGCAGCAGCAATTTTAACTTCTGTGGTGTTACAGGCACCAAAACCCTGTAACACCACAGAATTATAGGCTAAGTATTTTTATACATTCTCAAAATATATTTGGTGGCAGACATTTTAATTTTAGGTTTTTTCACAAAGCGTTTAACTCATGCAAGCTAAGCATATTAGACGTTTCATGTGGAAAAACAAAGTAGAATTAATTAATATTAAGAGTGATGTGAATTATATTAATGAAGAACTAATAATAATAGACAGTGAATTTTCGAATATAAGTGAAATTGGTGAAAATCTGAGGTATAAAATTGAGCACGTGTCACGTTACGACACCTCAAGAATACATACCTACAGATAATTAATTAAATTAATTAAGTACAATTGAAGTGAAAAAAAAATAAAATAGAATTCAGACTAACGTAAAATAAGGAATTTTTGCTCAATAAAGTAACAGTAAACACAAGCACACATATCTTGTCATTTTAACATACCGCTACACTAACCCACCCAAAATGCAGTAATATAGCTGTAGGGTTCAATTACCGCTACATTACAAAACAGGAATTTTCATCAAATCCTCTACGGGCTCTGGTTTTCGAGATATTAGCGGATTAGTAATTTAAGATATTTTTGTTCATTCCAATGGGTTCTAGGTGGTGTGGGGTGGGAGGGGGGACGAAATTTTCATCAGAAATCCTCTACGGGCTGGCCATTTCTTGAGTAAGGTTACCTAGTGGCATTAGCCGGAACTACCAGCATGCCTTGGTTTTGCTGTTTTCTTTTATTAGCGGGGAAGCTCTAGATATCTAGATTTTCTTTGCATGGAAATTGTAGATATCAGCATCATTCGAACACCTTGGCTTGATATTTTGCTAGCAAATTATTATTGGGCCTAGGGTATGTGTATTGAAAAGTATTACGCTTTATGAACATTTGTTTTTATTTCCAATGAAATTTCTTCCTTATGCCCACAATAAGCAGCAAAATGCTCCCGTACTCCGGTTTTGCTTGGGTGCTGCGCCTAAATTTAGGCTTTTTTGGGGATACGAGATCACTTTTAGCACTCTCCAGCATAGGAAAATAGCATAGGTTTTCGATTTTGTTTCTGGAGTTCGCCTATTTTTCATCTCGAGTATTGGGGATGCGAGATCACTTTGGGGATACGATATCATTTTCAGCACTCTCCAGCATAGGGAAATAGCATAGGATTTCGATTTTGTTTCTGGAGTTCGCTTCTCTTTCATATCGAGTTTTGGGATACGAGATTACTTTGGGGATACCAAATCACTTTGGGGATACGATATCGCATTCAGCACTCTCGAGTAGAATTCACTCATTTATCATCTCACCCTCGTAGCTTTAAGTTAACATCAACATTTGTGTTGGTGGTGGCGTTTGCGAATGGGTTAAGTGGGGTCTGTTTTTGGAGGTTACAACTTGACCTTGGGTTGTTTACTTTACTACGTCACACTAAAAGATTTCCTACCAGCCGTTATAAAGTATTGCATCATGTTATGAAATTCGCAACAATAACAACTAATGTAGGTAGGTAGGTATGTCGCCTTAGATAAGTAATGGAAAGTAGTATAATTTTTGATCTTCAGGTGTAATGCTTCTTATTTGATTCATTACATAAACAAATTCGTACAGTCCAACAATGTAAACAAATTCGAACAGCCGAATAATGTAAACAAATTCGAATAATGTATACAAAATTCGCACAGAGCCGAGTAAAGTAAACAAATTGAACGATTGATGCTTTTATTTAAACGAAAGATTCCCAATTTCTTTAGCTGGAAAAAACAACTACAACAACAACTAATATTAATCTGTAGGATATGATGTAGTGGAAGTTATCATTGAAAATTTCTTTTGCTAAAAAAAAAACAACAACAACTATAACGTAAGTTGTGGTCTGTAGGTGATCATGTTATGATATTCGATGTGTAAAAATAGATCACGGCTGCTTGGGCCTCCATGGGCTTTGGTTTTCGAGATATTAGCGATCATACCTTTTCAGGTATAATTAATAGTAGTAATAATTCAATTTAACTCTAAGACATGTTTTTTGTTCATGTCAATAGTATTAGTACTAGGGGGAAAAAATTTTCATCAGAAATCCTCTATGGGCTATGGTTCGAAATATTAGCGATCATACCTTCTCAAAGAAATGTTGTGAAATTCCCTAAGTGAATTAGAGTAATTAGTATTAGTAATAATTCAAGTTAACTCTACAATATGCCAATAGATTCTAGAAGGTGTCAGTGGAGCTCTTAGTTCTAGAGGTGGACAAAATTTTCATCAGAAACCCTCCATGGGCTATGAGTTTTGAGATATTAGCAATCTTATCTTTTCAGGTATAATTAATAGTAGTAATATTTCAAGTTAACCCTAGGATATTTTTTGTTCATGCCAATAGTATTAGTACTAGGGGGGTAACCTTTTCATCAGAAATCCTCTACGGGCTATGGTTCGAGATATTAGCGATCTTACCTTCTCAGGTGTAATTAATATTAGTAGCTGAAAAAAAAACAACAACAACTATAACCTAAGTTGTGGATTAAAGATTTGATGATATTAATCTGTAGGTGTCTTTTATAAACAAAATTGCACCATATGATCATATATCTAAAAATAGATCAGGCGAAGCTGGTAGGGTGTATGTAGATATTGTTACGTGCAATAGAAAGAGACGATGATGGAATCTTCGGGAAGGTTCAGGAATAGAATGAATAGAATAGTTAAGAAGATTCGGGAATAGAACACTCCAGAATAATCTGGAGAGTTTCTAGGGTATAAATATAACAGATGTCACCGTCGGGAAAAGAGTCTTGTCTTAGACGTTGCAGTGTTAACAAGCGAAAATAATAAACGTGCGAAAGTGTTGTAATTGGATTGCGATAATTGAAAGAACAGTATTAGCGATAATTAGAGTTGAGTTAATTAATTGAAAGTTTGTGAATTGTATATGATTAGAAGTGAAATAAAGAACTTGTATATTTAATATTTAATATTGTGTTTTAAATAACGAACCAAAAGCCACGCTCGCAACAACTGCTGTTAGAAGTGAAATAAATTCGCGAAATAAAGTGGTGGCAATTGACTTAAAAATTCAAAGTGTGATTAATTTTGTGAAATTGTGTTAAATTTTGAAAGTTCTGGAAAATAATTTATATTCAACTTTATGTGAATTACTAAAGTAATGGGGCGAAAAGTCGAGGAGCTTCGAATGCAGGATTTGAAAGTGGAGTTAGGGAACCGGTCTTTACAAACGACACTTGCAAAGAAAGTTCTAGTCGAGCGACTCAGACAAGCTTTGATAGAGGAAGGAAAGAATCCTGAAACATTTGTTTTCGAAGATAACTTGGAAGAAACCGAAGCTGAAGAAGAACCTGCGATGAAAATGGAACAGCTTTTAAGTACTTTAATGAGCAAAATGGAAGCCCGTTTTGATGAACAAAAGAATTCTCTCGAGGAACAAAAGAAATTTATGGAAACCCGTTTAGATGAGCAAAAGAATGCTTTTGAGGAACAAAAGAATTCTCTAGAATCCCGGTTAGATGAGCAGAAGAAATCTATGGAAACCCACTTGGACGAACAAAAGAGTTCTCTGGAGAATTGTTTAGAAACTCGTTTGGAGGAACAGAAGACTTTCCTGAAAAGCTCGTTAGACGAACAAAATTTAAAAATTGAAGGAATCGAACAGGAAGTGTTGGAAGCTCAACAAAAAGTCACGAACAGCTTGACAGTTTTAAAGCAGATCTGGAAAGATTAAAGCATCGTCAGCCTCTAAACGTAGCAGCTGAAATATCCGGTGCTGGTAGAATGAAGCCTCCATATTTGATGGACAAAATTCGCGGCATATCTTCAAGAGACAATTTGAGGCAGCTTCAGAGGTAAATGGATGGAATAATGAAGACAGAGCTATAGCTCTGGTGTTAATACTTCGAGGTCCTGCGTCAGAGCTCTTACAAACTGTACCGATTGAAAATCAACGTAATTACTCTTCATTAATACAGGCGATAGAGTTACGTTACGGAGATGAGCACATGCAGCAAGTATATCGCCTACAGTTGCGCAACAGGATTCAAAAACATGGCGAATCACTACAACAACTGCAGGCAGATGTAGAAAGATTAGCTCATCTTTCGTACTCCAGCGTGAATGCGGATTTTCTCAATGAAGTGGCGACGGAAACATTTCCGAACGCTATTGTAGATCAAAACTTACAACATGCATTAAGGATAGCAGGAAAGAAATCAACAGCAGAAGCATTAGCCTATGCATTAGTGTATGAATCCGCCAGACAAGCTTCACGGAGTGCAGTACGAATGAGAGAAATTTCGGTGAACGAATGTAGTTGTAATAGAATGCAGCCATCACAGAGCACTCCTTCACGTGGTATTCTGCAATGCTGGAATGGAGAACAATGACTATTTTAGTTAATTATGCAGAATCATAATCACAAAATAAACAATTAATTCAGTGAAAGAATTATTGAAATCGGATAAAAAATGACGAAGTTATAGCTATTTTAGCGCCGCATTCTCAAAAACGCGCTCTAGCATGATGACGTCACTATACACAATACAATTCGCGGTCTAACGCAGCGCGAGTATAGTTGCTGCGCCGCCGTGATAGTAAGCGCACGGGATTGGATTTGTTTTGTATTTATTTCATAAAATATCGTCTTATAAATATTATATTGTGCAAACTGGCATCGTGCGTGTTGTGTACCGTGACGTCATCACCAGATTCGCCGTTTTTAATTTCCGTTTTTTTAAACTTCAATAACTTTGTCATTTTTTGACGGATTTGAGTCATTCAAAAAGAAATATACTCAGAAATATATATTGCTTTTGATCTGATATATTAAATTTGAATATCTTGTAGTAAGATTGTTCTCCATTGTAATAGACCGGGACACCTACAAAGGGACTGCAGAAAACGCCGATGAGTGGAATCTCTAGATGAAGAGAGGAGAGTGGAATTGCGAAGATATCGAGCTGGGCAGCAGACTTGCAATAGATTGCAGTTATCACTGAGCAACCCTTCACGTAGTGTTCTTCGATGTTGGGATTGTAATAAATTGGGACACCTTCAAAGCGACTGCAGTAAGCGCCGTCGAAGGGAATCAACAGAAAAGAAAGGAAGAGAAGAATGTCCAAGTTGGCGAACTAGAGAGCAAGCTATTCTTAGAGCGACTAGACTCCAACCTTATGGCTTAGAGATGCATCATAGGAAAGGACTTATCCATGGAAATACAGAAGCCTTTGTACAATGTCCATGCAAACTTGAATGCAAACATTGCGGCCGGGTGGAAGAAAAAGAAAGAACAGCAACTATACAGATGGTAACTGTGGAACCATCAACAGGTTGGGACATCGAGAACTTGCGAACAGCGCAACGAGAAGATCCGGACATATCGCCTATTCTTTCTTTTAAAGCAGATATAGAAAAACCAAAATGGAAGGATATTTCAGGGATGAGTGAAAATCTGAAAAGCTACTGGGCTCAATGGAATTCTCTTCATGTTGAATGCGGTATTTTAAAACGCAAATGGGAGGCACCTAACAGTAAATCATTCCGAATGCAAATAGTCTTGCCGGCATCAAAGATCAACGATGTTCTAGGTAAAATGCATCGTGGAACATCTGGAGAACATTTGGGAGTGAATAAAATAATTTCTAAAATACGAGAAAAGTTTTATTGGCTACATATGCGGGAGGATGTGGAGAAGTGCTGTCGCAGATGCACTGTGTGTGCTTCTTACAAAGGGCCGCCACATAGCAGCAGAAAGGAAATGTATAAGTGTAATGTCCGAGCCCCATTGGAAAGGAGAGCTGATGTACAAGAAGCCACGAGGACAAAATTAGCAGTAAATGCCAATCGGATGAGGACCCGCTATGACTTACGTGCGAATTCAGCAGGATTCAATGAAGGTGATCTTGTTTGGCTGTACCGACGTAAGGGACGTTCTTTAAATTCACAACAACACTGGGAGGGACCGTATTCAGTAGTAACTAGAATAAATCACGTAGTATACAGGATTCAACGTGGTACAAGAGGCAAACGAAATATCGTTCATCTGGATCGCTTGTGTCAATATTACAAGCATCAAGACCGTGGACCACATGTTGTTCCGGACGAACAAATTTAAGAAAGGGGCAGTGTTACGTGCAATATAAAGGACAACTGGTGACATCTACTGGCAATGGAGAGTAAACAACTTCAGGGTTGAAGAATCGATGATAGAATCTTCGGGAAGGTTCAGGAATAGAATGAATAGAATAGTTAAGAAGATTCGGGAATAGAACACTCTAGAATAATCTGGAGAGTTTCTAGGGTATAAATATAACAGATGTCACCGTCGGGAAAAGAGTCTTGTCTTAGACGTTGCAGTGTTAACAAGCGAAAGTAATAAACGTGCGAAAGTGTTGTAATTGGATTGCGATAATTGAAAGTATAGTATTAGCGGTAATTAGAGTTGAGTTAATTAATTGAAAGTTTGTGAATTGTATATGATTAGAAGTGAAATAAATAACTTGTATATTAAATATTTAATATTGTGTTTTAAATAACGAACCAAAGGCCACGCTCGCAACAATATGTTGACTTAGATATGTAATGGAAATTATTATATGGCTAATTTTGCTCTTCAGGTGTAATGCTTCTAATTGGATTCTTTGCATAAACAAATTCGCACAGTTCAGTAAAATAAACAAATTTGGAGTCGAATAATGTAAACAAATTCGCACAGCAGCCGAGTAAAGTTAACAAATTGAGCGATTTATGAAAGATTCCTAATTTCTTTAGCTGAAAACAACAACAACCGATATTAATTTGTAGGATATGAAGTCTTAGATGAGTAGTGGAAGTTATAATTGAAAATTTCTTTTACTGAAAAAAAACAACAACAACTATAACGTAAGTTGTGGATTAAAAATCTTTTATAAACAAGACGAATCATGCTATGATATTCGATATCGAAAAATAGATCACGGTTGCTTCGAATGTTAAGAAACATGAAATAATGGAAATTAAATTTTTGATGTAGGTGTGTGTGTGTGCGTGTGTGTGTATTGAAAAGTCATAGGTTTTATGAAAAATGGTTTTTCTATTTTCAATAAAATTTCTTTTTGGGTAGGTTAAATTTAAAGCTTTGATCACCTATGATATCAATGTGGGGTGATACTAATATCATATATATCATATACATATATCATATAATACATATGTTGACTTAGATCAAGGTATATAGAAGACAAGGTATTCCCGACTCGAACCACGTTCCGCCATTTTTGTTAAAACTCTTTTTCCCTTTTTCTTCATTCACTGAAGTACGTCACAGGGCATCAGCTGTAATGTGTCAAAATTCTTTGCGCTTGTACTGCCACTGTCAGATTTCCTTTTTCTTTTTTATTCATTCACTGAAGTACGTCACAGACTATCAGCTGTTTGATCAGCTGTGATATGTCAAAATTTTAATGGGCATACCTTGTTTCTTCTATATACCTTGGACTTAGATGAGTAGTGAAAGTTGTATGGGTATAGTAAAAGACTTTTCATCAAATTTTTGGTGATAAGGTGTAATGGCATGACCAGTGTTGCCACACGAAATCTTTCTAAAAGAAATTCTTAGCCTAGCCAGAAAGTGGTTTGAGCAGCCACATCTGAAAATAATTACATATTATCATTAGCTTGGGAGTGAGTTAATTAAAAACATTAACGGGTTATCATATTAATGTAAGATGATATGCTGACTTAGATGAGTAATATAAATTAGTAAAATTTTCGGTGACCAGGTGTAATGAGCTTGAAATACAATATAACTTCTTGCCTAATCAAATACATTCAAATAAAATAAACAAATCGATTTATGTTTTTTTGTGTCTAGGGCTGGTGAGCATAGGAAGGTAGCAGAGTTATTTACCCTGATATCATAGTTCACATGAAGCTGATAAGAATATGATAATTTTATCTTCATATAGGTACTATTAGATTGAGAACATATTTTCTAACCATTAAGTTGAGGGTGGGTTAATTTAAAAGATTTGATGAAAGAAGGCTGTGTTATGATACTAATGTAGTATTATGTGTTGTCTGAGGTGAGTAGTAGACGTTTGTATGAAGGAAGAAATAGTTGAGAATTCTCCAAGTCCATAGTGAAGATCGTGGTGGGGTTGAGAGTGGGTACTGTAAGTTGTGTATTAATTTAAAAGTTTTGATGGGTGAATGGATGGTATTTGCTATTTAGCTCCTCGAAATGGTGTTAAATGAGTATCAGGAAGAAAGAAAAAAAGTTGATAATTCATCAACTTCAGTAGTGAAGACCATGATGTTGAGAGTGGTGTCGTGTCCCTTAGCAATAAAAACACTCTGTTTTCAACAAATGCACTACTTTTATTTTATTCACAGATCTTACTAACTTAACTTTAACTTAACTTTAACTTAATCTAACTATTACCGCCGACCCAACGCTGTTTAATTGTAACCCGAACTGACCACACCAATTCAGTTGCGCACCTCGAAAACTTGCACACGGAAATCGGAAGTAGAACATGACCCTCAACATAATGTAATTATGATGCGGTAATATTCTACAACCGATGATGAAAACTACTGGCCAATGTCACCGATAGCAAGCAGCTGTGCTGTTGTAAACAAAACGGGCAATGACCGTGCTCTATGCGAAGTAGCATGTTTAGTCACTGCCGCTGTAATGTAAACAATCATCACATTATTTAGCAATAAGCGGACACCTTACTGTGCGAAGTAATGTGTTCCGCTATTGCTTGCTACTTTACTACCGGTACACCTGCCATGCTCTTGTTTCCGTGTACCAGCAGACTGGGCCACAACATCCCTCCCCCCTGGAAAAAACTAGTTCCCAGAGGAACTAGGTCCGATATGTTCATTTAGGGTATCCAATCAAAGGCTGTTGGACTTACAATTTTTTAAATTAAATTAAATTTAATTTATACCTTAATAAAATGATAGCTTGCCTGACAATTTTGTTTTTTGTCTTTACATAATTTCTGTTTCTTTTTACAATTACAGGTCTTTCTCTTAGACTGTACTTTAAATATTCTTTTTATTGAATTCTTTTTTTTTTATGTTTACATACATTCATTTTCACTTCATTTCTGTTCATCTTTTTTGTTTACAAACGCCTCTATGTAATGCATACTCTTATGTCTTATATTCCTTGTAACGAATCTTATTTATTTATTTTAATTATTCACATTTTTCTTCCTTGAAGTTCTTACACAATATAAATCTTTCCTTTTAAACACATTTTCATCAAAGTAATTTACTAGATTTTAGTTTGTTTCTTTTTCAACACATTAGTTTCTTAATTTATCCATCCTATTGTTAGTGCATTCATATATTCCTATAACAAAATATTGATCAAAGCTTTTATTACCATACATAATATATGCAATATTTTCTTACATTTATTTCTTGTGACATTTTTACCATCCCTAATTTTAAGCTTTTCAATTATTATTTCTATCTTATACTACCTCTAATCATCACAATTATTGTTTCTATTTCATACCACCTATAATTTATTTTTCCTAACTACAGATTTCCAGAAGCTACCTATTTACAATAGTATCTAAGGTCCTATTTCCTTAACACTGCTGCATGCTGTTGCGGCTACCCAGCTGAACGAGCAATTTTTCAATAAGAGTGGGCAATTTGGCTTCTGGGGACTATTACCCTGATGCTAGTTGTGTCCTTTGATCTACAGGGTCTGTTTCATTTTCAGAATTCGGGTGTTTCTGGTTGACCTCAGAACAACCTGCAACGTCGAGGCAGATGCTTACTGGTGTTTGAGTCGCCGCTGGTCAATCGCACTCCTGCTACTAGTAGGCTACTAATACTTAATGACTGCAGGCAGTTGTCTTGGCTGATATGAACCATATCCGTGGGATAAACTATGTCATCTATGAACTTGAGGGGCTGTCCACTGCAGAAGTTATGGAATGTATTTCCAATAGCGTATAAAGCGAACGGTCCATTTACTGTTGAGTTTTTTGCTTTTAATGCTCATTGTTTACTTCAACCATGCTGAACGTCTCTACATGCCTTTGTTCAGTCTAACTGATATATAACTTTTGTATTTGTACCATTTCAATATGCATGATGGAGTTCTCCCAATTACATATATTGGGAGTCCACCCATACATAAAAAAAGAAGATACACTTGCTCTATTGAAAGTCCTATAATGTACTTTCTAAGACTGCATAGCATTCGGCATGTTAGTTCCTTTAACTTATTCGGCTTCACTTTTATATTCAACCTCACCTGTGACGCTCAGTGAGACCTTTTAGATAATTCAAATGCTTTTCATTTGATTTGCTATGTTCTTCGTTACTTAAACTTCTTTGAAACTCTCAGATTCTTCCTCGCAGTGAGGTTTTAATCTCGTATTCATCATGACTTTGTTTTGTTTTTCAAACTTTACAATTAACCTCACATTTAAGAAAGCCTGTGTCGATGTTGAAAAGCTCACTTTTCTCAAGTGCTCCTTATTTTCACCCCCATACAACTGATTTGATGATTGCTCCACGTAGACTATCCAGGGACGTTTCCAGAACTGATGTAACTGCCAATTCTGCTTACGCATTGAGGTTGGTTTACTCTGTTGATATTCTCTACTTGCAATTAATTTGTCAATCTTGTACTTATTTATTTACGTATATAATTATATACTTATATGTATATATATATATATTTTTTAAACACTAGTATGTCTAATTATTTGCTTAATTTTTCTTTATTTCCCTTATTCTATAATTTTATACCTTTAACATTTATTACATATTTTTTACATTTACACTTTCAAACCTGAATATTCTTCTAACCTATTTAATCTGCCTTATATATATATTTTTTTTCGAATGATTTCTAACAAATTTGTTTGCTGTGATATTTTTCCCCAATTTAACTTTCTCTCTGTGTTTTTTTTACTTTGTCGCCTTTTTATTTATATTATGTTTTTTTATTTTACTTTAATAATTATTTTTGTTACAAAAACTTCTCTTAAATTTCTTATTCTCTTTTTTTTTTTTCATAAATCTCAATTTTTAACATAATATTTTTCTTTGTTTTCTTTAGTCTTTTGTTTTTACCTTTCTAATTCAATCTTGCTCATATTTTTGTGAAGTAATATTTCTCAGTTTTTCTCTATATATGTTTTGTAGAACAGTTTTTTACGTTTTTATCTATAAATTTACCTTACTGATTGGTTCCAAGTCCAACGGAATAGATACAGGGTCTCGTTTATACCTCCTTCCATATTCTTTCACACCACAGACTCATCAAACTCAGCTCATCAAATTTCTTCTGAAATTAGAGGGAATTTGTTGGAAATTTCTTCGGTTAAGTCCCCCAAATCCTGGGTCATAACCGTTACTTACCATGTACATACCGTTGGGGTTTGAAGTAAAATTTTTCCTCTCGGTTCTATTTCGAATCGGTGCTACCGTATCTGTTTTATAAATATATTTTGGTAACTTTAACTTACCCCAACGTGGCATCCTCTGAGATCGCCGTTGTTGCAAATGGAAGTTGTAATTGCCCTTATGGTCCCATCTAGGTCGTCTGGAAAGCTTACGTGGTTGCGCTTGTCCATGCATAAAATTTGGGTCTTTGACAAAATAGGCTTCTGCATTAGCAATTCTCACGAATTCACGTCCATTCTTCCGACTATTTTCGCTGTGTACGTTATACCTGTGTTCTTTGCTCAACCGTACGCTAAATTCCTCGATTATAGGCTGCACTATAGGTACTCTTTTATCTGCATGTCGCGAAATTTTGTCGACATTAAGTGACGTATTTTTTAATTCGGAGTGTCGGTCATAAACGCCTGATGCCATGTTTTCTGTCGTGCTGACATTCTCCTTCTCAGTCCTGGCCGGAAATAGATTTCCTTGACTGCTATTTAACCAAGCTGTGGGTCCGACTTGTGCACAAGCTGCGAAATTTTCACAAGAATCACTTTTTCCCATGCCTTTGCTGGCGTCTTGTATCCACAGCTTCATATTTATGCAGTCGATAATAGCTCTGCTACCGAGAAAATCCATTCCGAGTATACCGTCGGCTGGAATTGAGTCCGTGTCACTAATGGCGTTAAATTTGCAGGCATGCTGGCTGTTATATATCTGCAACTTTGCCTCACAAGTGCCAATGGAGCTCCTAGCGGATCCGAACAGTCCTCCAATTCTAATTTTGCGATGTGTCTGTATGGGTGTATTTCTCTTTATGCTATTAACTTTAATTACACTGCAACTGGAACCGGTATCTATCAAAAGTCTTAAATTACCTTCTACTCCTATATCCGATGGAACTGCGATGATAAACTTGTTTTGGGAATTCAATTTTTCACTGGCCTTTTCTGCTAAATATTTTTTCAGGCAGTTCGTCGTATAGTGGTCGAATGTTCGACAAAATTGGCAGTAAAGCCCCTCCCCTGCTGGATGGAATCTACCACTAATGTCTTCTTTAATATCTGCGACTCTGACGTGATGTGTTCGGCAATTGGGTGCTTCGTGTCCATATTGCCGGCATTCTATACAGAAGGGTAGTTTGTGGCACTCTCTTGCGAAGTGTCCCTGCTGCCCGCACTTGAAGCAATGGCTGGGTCTATGTCCATATGCACTTCTAGGAAATCTTCTGAAAGGTTTTTGGTGAAGTGTAGCTACATCTCCGTCAAAGTCGTCGCTTCTCCATCCTTCTTGTGAAAACCCTTGATTGCTTGGTACCCTGAGCTGAAGTCTTATCGCGTCCTTTTCGTAAAATTCAGCTTCTGCTCGCACCGCCTTTAATGAGTCAAACTTTTGTCCTGTTAGGTGAGTCCGAATAGCCTGATTCCATACTCCAGCTTTAAATGTGGCTATCGCATCCGCTTCCAACTCGGCTAGTAATCCCCCATCTTTACCTGGGTACTTTGCAGAAACAGCGCTTTTAATCTGATCCAACAGTTCCTTCATTTTGTCCGCAAACTCTCGGATCCCTTCTCTTGGCCTTTGTCGACATGCTAACAACTCTGTCCGTAGCTCGCTGAACGATATCCGTGGCATATAAGCGGCTTTGATTGACTTTTGTAATGCTTCCAAGTCCTTGGGCTCATCAGAGCTTATCAGGTAGTAAGCTTCGTCTGTCAGTCGATATTTCACACAGTTCATAAAGATGCCTTGCTCTGCGGTTTCCAGCCGGTCATATAGATCTTTACAACAACTCAGAAAACGATGTACTTCCTTCGTTAGTTTTGGAGACCTTTCTCCGGAAAACGTCGGCACGTATCTAGACACTTTGTCCATGATTTTATCATATATGTCAGCCATTTTTTTAAGCGTTCAATCCCAATTTCTGCTGTACTTTCTTCTCACAACTTTTGCTCAAAACTTCGACATCAACAAACTTCACTTATACCTTTTGTGTCATTAATACTCACTAGATTAACAATTTAAACACTAACGTTAGAACAGACTTGACTTTTTGCGGCAAACACGAACCCGAGACTTCAGCAGATATCAATCCCGAAACTCATGATCTCTGTTTGAAATGTTAACGACTCAGACGAATGTATCATATACTCTACTGATGCAACAGTAAACGCGAGGCAACCAAAAAGCCGTGAGACTCAACTTTTAAGGAGAATAAAAGAAAACAATGTTATGCTTACAAAAATCACCACTTCTTAACAACTACTTTTACTCTATTTAACATAAAAGAAAAATTTACCGTTTCACTTACGTTTACCAATTCATTCACAAGCACTAAAGCTACATAACTTATACTACACTTCTCTTTTATAATAAAAACATGAAGGCCAACGACGAAAACACAAAACATTTATTTCCCCATATTAAACGAAAAATATTGAAAATCGCCGCAAACAAAAGAACACATACCATAATCATGAAATCGATATTACACTTAGATAGGTTTCAAAAAATAACACTCAATACTTAATTTAACACTTGTTAAATTAGCCTGAAAAGTGAAATTAATTTATTGTACTCTCTAAAAGAAATCCATTTATAAATAAACAAATTCCAATCTTCTGAAAGAAATTAAAAAAAAAAATTTAACAATGGGAAAAATAACCACAGTAAGAAATTCTCAAATTTCTTATCCAAGTTTACCGGCTGCGCCAAAATGTCGTGTCCCTTAGCAATAAAAACACTCTGTTTTCAACAAATGCACTACTTTTATTTTATTCACAGATCTTACTAACTTAACTTTAACTTTTAACTTAATCTAACTATTACCGCCGACCCAACGCTGTTTAATTGTAACCCGAACTGACCACACCAATTCAGTTGCGCACCTCGAAAGCTTGCACACGGAAATCGGAAGTAGAACATGACCCTCAACATAATGTAATTATGATGCGGTAATATTCTACAACCAATGATGAAAACTACTGGCCAATGTCACCGATAGCAAGCAGCTGTGCTGTTGTAAACAAAACGGGCAATGACCGTGCTCTATGGGAAGTAGCATGTTTAGTCACTGCCGCTGTAATGTAAACAATCATCACATTATTTAGCAATAAGCGGACACCTTACTGTGCGAAGTAATGTGTTCCGCTATTGCTTGCTACTTTACTACCGGTACACCTGCCATGCTCTTGCTTCCGTGTACCAGCAGACTGGGCCACAACAAGTGGGTATTTATCATGAAATCATTAGGTTAGGAATGGATTAAATTAAAAGTTTTGTATAAAAGAAGGTGGTGTTATTATATTAATATAGCATAATATGTTGTCTTAGATGAGTACTAGAGAGCTGTGAGTAATACGTGCGGAATATGTTGTAGGTGAGCATTGGAAGTTGAAATTGTAAGATTCCCAATTCGTTTACTGAAAACATAACAACAACAACTGAAAAATAACATATAGCAAATTAATTTTTCACACAATATTTATTAACATCAAATTCATTATTTTTGTCAGCTGTGGATATGTATGTGTGAAGCATTGAGGTGAATTAATCTAATGTTGTGTAGTATAAAATAAAACCTTTCATGGGTGATATGTGGATAGAATCGATGTATGTTATGCATCAGATTGGTAGTATTTGATTGAAGCAAAATTGTTTCACGGCTTAAATATAGCTGAAATTCATAAAAATGTTGAATCAATGTCAAGAACATGTTAATATTTGTTTTGAGAGCATGAACAGAAGAAATCGCGATTATTGCACCATGTTAAGAAATTTTAAAAATTCTAAAAATAGATCACATGAAGGTTATTGGGATGCTAAGAAACCATGGGTGATATGGGGATTGAACCGATGTATGTTATGTACCAGATTGGTAGTATTGAAGCAAAACTACCTCCCCTCTCCTGTGTCTGGTCTTGGGGTCGTATTCTTTACAGCTTGGAGCTTGGTACTATCAGTTGTTTGCTTGTGCTATGAGTGCAGTACATAGTTTTCTTATAAAGTCACACTGTTAACCAAAATCTCCTGGGTAGTAGGCAATTTTATAAGATTATGGTATGTTCCGTACAAAATCTAAAAAGGGAAAAGAAATTGCATGAGAATTTGGTTAGTGTCTTCCCGAATGTTGGACTGTTAAGATGGATATTGAGGAGTATTTAAGAAAATATAATAATTACTCGATTAGCATAAGAAACAAATTCAAGAATGCAATAACTTTTTAAAATTATATAAAAATATTAAAAAAGTCGAGTCAACATTTGGTGAGCACTATCTAAGCTGCCCTTGGTCAAGGGATAATTAAACGGATGGACCAGATACATGTGAATGTTGTGGTGTTGTTTGATACATAAAACAAGTTGTGAAGCTATATAAAGTCTACCAAACATTGACAAAAAGTAATTGCGAGGCAAGCCTTAAAAAGTGCGATTTAACTTAACACTAGAAATTCTCATTTTGTATACTTACTTGGAGAGCTCATAAAGGATCATGGAAACTTACACTGTAGGCAGATGTTGATCTCAACGACAGATTCATCAAACAGAGGAAATTTTGATTACATAAAGCTATGTACCATAAGATTATAAGAATTAATACTTTTTAATTTTTAATAAATGCTATTTTATATATGGCTTTTTTTTATTCAATTTTCCATACTAAGTCCGGAACTCCCGAAAATATTTGACCACTACAACGGGTGGTGGTGGTGGTGGGTTCCAGGTCTCGGATGGCGCTTTGAAACGGATATTTGGCGCATGGCCTCGCAGGTTTCAATTTGACCCTGACCTCTGACCCCACCTTGACCTTTGAGACCAACAGCGTAAAAGCTTTTCAAACAGCTCTGATAACAGGTGAGCAGCTTTTCAAACAGCTCTGATAACAGGTAAACAGCTTTTCAAACAGCTCAGATAACAGCTTAATAGCTTTTCAAACAGCTCTGTTAATAGCTTAACAGCTTTTAAACAGCTCTGGTAACCGCTTAACAGCTTTTCAAACAGCTCTGATAATAGCTTAACAGCTTTTAATCAGCTCTGGTAACAGCTTAACAGCTTTTAAAAAGCTCTGATAACATCTTAACAGATTTTCAAACAGCTTTGATAACAGCTTAATAGCATTAAAAACATCTCTGATAACAGGTAAACAGCTTTTCAAATAGGTAATATATCAGGCGCCAAGGGCGATTTGTAGCGTTCAAGACCACATGCCAATGTTGTTTTTTCCTACGGTCTGGAAACTGTAGAATATACACTAACACTCCACAGCTACACAACTTGGCTGCTTCTGCGCGGGAGATATTTCGCCAACTTGAATCCAGTGACCCTGGTACTAAGTTGGAAGATGCTTTCGTTCTTAACAGACCAACTCACACATCTCTCAGCACACTTAAAACACGTGTGCTCCGTGACGCGCTTATGTCAATAAGACCTCCGGAGTATATAGGATACAACAGATAGCGAACACACCTCGGAGTGAATACGGGCGTGATGGGAGGGAAAACTTGTAAAAAGCTCAATTTGGGAGTCTATCTCCGAATTTGAGAGATTTCTACTGTTAGTTGGAAGATTTCCTAGGTAAAGTGATGTTAGTCGGTCTTGGAATTCATTCCAATCAACGTCAGTCAGAGTGGAGGATGTTGGTAAACCCATGGTGAGTATGTTTAGTGGAGATATCAGTTTTATAATTAATTCAATAGCTAGGTGATCTGAAGAGGCGTGATGAGTATCGCAGCTGGCGTTTGCGATTTGGGGTAGTAAGCTTATCATGCTTGAAGAGACGAGGAAAAAGTCTATATGTGAACCAGAACGGGGAAATGTTGGTGTAGTTGGTGAAACCACAATGAAATCGTGGCTCTCTTGATTTCTGTCCAGCCAGTATGCAATAGTTTTGCCAGCAGAATTTTCCATAGGGTCATTCCACATGGGATGCCTGGCGTTGAAGTCTCCTCCAATAACCGTGTAGGTAAAGTTCTTTGAAATATTGTTTAGGATCTCAAGATTCCTTCTGATTTGGGCCATCTGTGCACCGCACCTGTTGTACAGGGAGATTAGCAGAAGCGTTTCTTGAGAGGCGAGGAAGACTTTCACTGCCGTGCACTCCATGTTGCTGAGGGGTTTAAGCTTAATTTCTTCGAATTTAAGCCCATCCCGAATTAGTATTGCTGTACCCAAGGCTGAGTCAGTTTTGTCAGAACGGATAGTTGAGAATTTCTCAAAAACTAGTTTGTGGCGAGGGTTTAGGTGTGTCTCTGATAGGAGGACAAAGTTAGGTTTTTGTTCTGCAAGGAACGAATTAAGGGCTATTCTTTTACAATGCCGCACAAGTGAGTTGCAATTCAATGCAATTATCCTCAATTTACTTATTTCCCTAGACATAGGCCGAAAGCAAATTGGAGATAAGCACTTTGGCGTTCTGCTAGAGAAGTGAGCTTCCTGTATTGAGGAATGAAATTATTGATTTTCCCCATGAGTGTGAATAGATCACACCCGAAAAGGGATTTTGCCTCTTGAGTGCAGAAGCTATCTGACTCGTTTTGTGATAGTCTTGGGGCCTGTGTTACTCTTGGGACTGGTTTTTGTACCGCTGGGGTTTGTGGGAACTTAGGATTGTTAGTGTGGTTGATTTTGTTAGTAGACTTGTTGTTGTTTAATATTTGCGAGAAAGTCATACCTGGCTTGACGTAATTCCTGGCCGATTCCTGTGCGAAGAGCTCTCGTTGCTTCTGCTGTTCCCGCCGTTTATTTTTGATAGCAGTTACCTCCTTATATTTGGGGCATCCTCGATAGTTCGCTGGGTGTCCTTCCTTTTGGCAGTTGACGCAATATGGTTTTGTTGCCTCATCATTTTTAATACGGGAACATTCTCCAGGTCCATGTAATTTTTCGCATTTTACACAGCGATAATGTTGGCCGCAATTGCTGGCGACATGTCCGAAGCGCTGACACCGCTTGCATTGTGCCACTCCTTTGGTGACATGCTTTTCCCAATGCACGATCTGGTCCAGAAGGCGGTCCACCTTCATAATCTCGTTTATGGCGTATTGAGCATCAAAGGAAATAATGAAGGCATCCATTTCCTTTCCCGATTTCTTGCTGCGGGTAGTTTCCAGTTTGACTACGCTTCTTATTTTGACTCCTTGAAGTTGTTCTTCAAGAGCTGCCTTGACTTCTTCCACTTCGAAGGTGTGCTGACATCCTTTCAAAACAAGAGTCGTTTTTCGTCCTTCTTTGGGGGTGAAAGTGTAGGACTCTACTCTGATTCTACCAAGCAGATTAAAAATGGCTTCCCTGTCTTCTTCGGTGAATGGCTTTATTGTACATTTGCTGCCGCCTCCCATTTTGATGAAGAATTTCGGCCTGTTCTCCATGCTGTTGAGTGTCCTGTTGAACTCCTTGTAGTTCAGTCCGTGGGCGATGATTGGTGGTGGTCTGCTTGCCTTTTTTTCAGCAACTTCTACTTGTTTTGATTTTGGCTGGATAACATGCCTATTTTCCATTTGCAGCACCTGGTAATAGTTGCTGCTAATCCTTGGGTCCGCTGCCTTTATCTTTTTCGTCGCTTCCGAGGTTTTTGGCGGATCTTTCCGCGCTCGCCTCTTATTCTCTACCTGCTGATAATCGCTCTGGTCTGTGCTTATCTCTATTTCGTCCTCAGACATATCTTCAGAGGACATATTGTCGGTTGAGCTCGATGAACTTGAGGGCTCTTTGCTTCTCAATGACGCTTGCTGCCGTTCTTCCAACATTCTTTTTGCAAGAGATTCGATGATGCTTTCAGGTACGTTGGAGATGTTTCCAGTCGTGAAAACGTCACGCACATTTGCCTTAACTGCGTTGAAAATTTGGTCCTGATCGACCATTTTAGTGTCTTTTATCACTTTCACATTCACTTTATACAAAAGGTAATATGTGTCCTTTATCACTGCACTTTTATAATTTTTACCTCATGCGAGTCTTTTTCCTCACTATTTTTTGTCTCACTATTGTTTAAATTAAAATGCCGTCGGCATTCACTTTAGTTTATGAGTTCTACGTGCCTTTGTGTTGTACACAATTACACACACACAAGCACTACTCACTCAATTTATATGTTTTAACATATGCAATTCACATATATGCACAAGTGCACAAAATGGCGTCTGCAAATATGCGAATTGAAGTTTTTATTATTTTTCCGGTAATAATCCGTCGTTTACACATTCAGTTTATGGCTGGCTATAGGTGTTGCTACCTTGGCTGTCCTGTCTCCTCTCTGTCCCTCAATGATTCTGACCAATCAAAACTTGCAAAGTAGTTTACAATTATCCACATAATTACAAAGATGCTTATGTAGCACTCAAATTGCTGCAACACAGTCTTATGCATCCTAATCACTTGTCACATATTGACCGGCGAGTTCAGAGGATCTGCACAGTTTGTGTTGGTGAAGGCACCCTGTTTCACAGGTTTTTCACTTGCCAAGCCTTGCAAAATCTAATGGAACTCGTGCGCGATATGTGCCAGTTGAGCCACCCGAATTTCGGCATTACTAGGACATCGTTTCTTTGGGGACCAAAGGTCTGTAGTCGGGTGAACTGTTTGATTAGCTTTGTGGTGACACTGGCCAAATCTACAATTCACTTGTACTACATGAGAGTCGAAGATGGGAATCAGAACACAGACCCACAGCACTACTTGCAAGCACTTAAGCGCCACTTCGTTGACAGATTGAAGAGACGTTTACGTCTTGAATATCTGGCAACGAACGCAGGTACATTCAACTGCACATGGCAACCACTATCGTCGGTGCAGGACGGAGCTCTTGTCTTTCGCTGGTGATTGCAGGCCATAGCATTTGCAATACTAGTCCACGGGCTTCTCCCCGCTTAGGAATCATTGCACGTGCTGTGGGAAGGACAAGTACTCTGTTAGAGATGCTAAGCTGGAGGGATGATGAGGGCAGTGTTCGAACCAAATCGATTCGAATATATTTTTATAAACAGACAACTTCTGAAAAGAAAGCATGTTGAAAACAAAGCATCAAAGTTTTAGTAAACTTATCTCTAATCTGATAACTCTTAATAAAAAAACAGGTACAAAACCCAAAAAGGCTATGTATTTGTCTTTTAAATAACATGTGAGATCTGGGCTCAACGTCAGGAGGGGGTGCCGGTTTGTAAATGGATAACTCAACAGTTTTTCAAATATAAAATTTTTATTCAATATATATGTTGCTTATAACTAATATCACAAATTCAATTCTCCTTTTAATTCAGTGTTCTTAACCTATGCAAATTCAATCCCTAAAACTAGCCTTAGCCTACCACAATAATTCACTAATTGAATGACAATTCAAAAAATAATTCAACAAATTTAAAACCAAATGAATTAAAAAAAAATTCGTAATAATTCAGGAACAACTCCAATTTCGCCACTATGTTGGTTTCTAAAAGAGAAGAAGAAAAAATATTGTTTAAGCAAGTGCTAATCGTGTGAGTAAACTTTTATAGATAAATGCTATGCTTGAATTAATATATATGCATGTATTCTGGACAATGAACTGTCACGTGAAAACATAACTTGCTCGTGTAAGCACAGTAGCAGTACCAAATCTAAATGTCACGCAGAAGTAAATTTCTGCAGTAGGAGTAAATTCCTACTCGGGTGAAATGAAAATATAGCAGAATTAAACTTCTGCAGTAGGAGTAAATTCCTACTTTAGGTGGACAAGGAATATTAGCAGAATTAAATTTCTGCAGTAGGAGTAAATTCCTACTTTAGGTGGACGAGGAATATTAGCAGAATTAAATTTCTGCAGTAGGAGTACATTCCTACTTTAGGTGGGAACAGAATATTAGCAGAATTAAATTTCTGCAGTAGGAGTAAATTCCTACTTTAGGTGGGAAAGGAATATCAGCAGAATTAAACTTCTGCCGTAGGAGTAGATTCCTACTTAGATGGAAGCAAATAAGGTTTAGGATAGTTGGAAAAATCAGATTAAACTCTGATGTGTTCAGATTAAATTCTGAACTAGGAAATGGATGCTTTTGCTGCGGCTCGCTGCTTATTTATAGCCGGCGCAAACCGCTATTTTGTTGCTTCAAACATGCGTTGCCCTGGCAACGCTAATTTCATAGTTTCGTTTCTATTGCGGCGAGAGCGACAGCAGCTGATTTGTGTAATGTCATGTTGATGACATTAAAGAATGTAAATAATCGCAGCGAAGTGCGAGTTTTTTGGTAAGTTGGAGATATTTGTATGTTTATTGTTTATTTAATAAGTTTCTAATTTATTTTTAGGTGAAATTGGATTCAGTGTGAGTAGATACAGAACTCCCCGTGGATTATTTATGAATATGCCATGCGTGATCTGGGATTTGGAAGATTAATAGGATTGCCTTCTATCTTTTCTTTAGATAAGTATCCTTCGAGTTTTGTTATTCCAGAGTGAGATACTTTGTGGTATCTTTTATTTTGTTTTCAGGTGTATCTACTTTGAGTTTTGTTCAACGCTTGGCGTATCTTTTGGCACGGGTGCTCAAACGAATAAAGTTCATGAGAAGAATCAACGCGGGATATGTCAATTGTATGTGGACTGAACATCTTCCCGCCTCAAGAAAAAAAAAAAGGGAATATAATAAATAAATAATCTATCGTTAGCCTTCAAGACAAGTGAAAAAATATGTAGGGGAGATGCTCTTTCAATAAAATATTAGTTTTTATAAATTGACTTACTGTAGTCTGTGTTTTGAAGTGTATAATGTCCCTTTTCTTGGTGACCTTTATGGTGACATCGCCAGGGAGTCGAAATCTGTAGAATTTCCTTGCTGATTTGATATCATCCCATGGCACGTAGGCAGTTTCCAACAATTTAATAACGATGGGAGTAGCCATGATTTGTCCCACCAGGTCGACTGGGATCCCTGGACTTGGTTGTAATGGTTCCTGGTTGATTGATGAGAGATCCTTTGGTGCTGGAGGATTGCTTGGTGGGTCCTTAAACTGCATTGGGGGTTCCAGTAGAATATCCTGCAATGGCAGAGGTGATGTTGTCGTGGAACCTTTGGTTGTCGTTTTTGGTATTCGATAATGTGCTGGAAGATCCATTAATCGAGGTATTGGTTTCCGTATAACATCCTGCGATGGTGGATTGTAGTTTCTATTAGGTACTTGCTTGGGCTTCGTTGAGGTCCCTACATCGGCTATTTTTCTCTTTCCACTAGGCACCACTTCGAGTAATTCTGGCATGTGTCTAGAAGTTTTAGTAGCTGCTGCAGGAAGCCACGGCTGAGTCTGAACCCGCACTCCTGGGCAGTACTCCCTCGGTCTTGATTTAAATTCGAAGCTGTCATTTGGCTTGGGTTCCTTTTGAAGCCGTTTTAGTTCTGCTGTAGCGGGCCTTGCTTCAAATGGCCTACGTATTTTTTTTACAGGCACAATTTCTTCGGATGGTGGGTGCATTATGGCAGATTTGAGTTGTTGCCGTGCCTTCTTCGGAGGCGATGGTCGGACAATGGCTGATTTGATCCTCCTTCTTGCCTTTTTTGGTGTTGGAGGTGGTGGACTGATCGGCCGGATCTTTTTTATAGGAGCTAAGAGCTCTGGTGGAGTGGGTGGCATGTCCACGTCGGTGGAATCTAAAGATTCCGAGTTGAAAATTTCCAAAAGTTCCTCGGCGGCAGACATGATAATAGAAAAAATCAAAAGATACTCAACTGAAATAAAAACGAATTTAAACCTCGACGCGCACTTGTCACTTTTCAAAATTGAAGTGAATTTTGGCGGTTTCTGAGCTCGTTTTTATTCGAATATAACGGTAAGTTTTGAGATTAAGTAATGCCAGAGAGAAGTGGATTTTGGTGGGGATCTTAAAAATTAATATTGAGAGGTAGATGTTAAAGGGAGAGGGCAGATTTTTGTAATTGGTCTGGTGAGAATATTTTTTGGTGTTTGGATAGTTACTGCTCGTACTAAGTTGTCGTGGCCAGGATGGATATCTATTATTCTACCTAATGGCCATTTTCCAATAGGTATTTGGTCGTCTTTTATTAGAACGAGAGTACCTATTTCTAGATTTTCCTTCTCAACTTTCCACTTGTGTCTTTGATGCAGAGTATGGAGATAGTCTCTTGACCATTGTCTCCAGAAGTTGTAGGAGAGCGATTGGATAAATTGCCATCTTTTAAGAGGATGTTGGAGAGGATTGAGTGGGGGAGGTTCACAAGTAGTGAGGTTATGTCGACCGGTTAGGAAGTGTCCGGGAGTGAGGATATTGTAGTCAGTTGCATCGTTTGACAGAGGGGAAAGAGGTCTGGCATTTAAACATGCCTCAATTTGAACTAAAACAGTGTATAGTTCTTCGTAAGTGAGCTTCGCCTCTTTGATGGTTTTGTAAAGATGGCGCTTGGTGGATTTTACACCGGCTTCCCATAAGCCTCCAAAGTGAGGTGCTGCAGGAGGGTTAAAGTGCCAAGATATACCTTGGTTTGCAATTTCGCTGGCTAGATCAGTTTCGATTGCTTTGATCGATTTTTCTAAATTTGACTGTAAGAGTCTGTTAGCTCCAACGAAGTTGGTGCCTCGGTCCGAGTAGATGTGAGAGCAGAGGCCCCTCCGTGCGACAAATCGCTTCAGGGCGGCTATGAAAGCTGGTGTTGACAAATCAGAGACGAGCTCTAAATGTATGGCCTTGGTGGCCAAGCAAACGAACAGACAAATATAAGCCTTGGTTATTCTCGCTCCTCTCAGTGTTGACGTTTTCATATCAAGCGGACCTGCGTAATCTACCCCAGTGTGTTGGAATGGTAACGATATACTGATTCTAGCTGAGGGCAGAGAACTCATTAGCTGAGAGCTAGGTCTAGCGTTGAACCGAAAACAGTCAACACATTTGTGAATGCGATGTCTAATCGTATTGCGTGCATTTAGTAACCAATAATGGTTTCTTAAAGTATTCAGTATTGTTTGGGTGCCTCCGTGTAGGGTATAAAGGTGAATATGATCTATCAGAATGTTGGTTAGGTGATGGTTATTAGGGAGGATGATTGGATGTTGTTGGTCGTAATTTAATTGAGACTGTGTGAGACGACCTCCAACTCGTAGGATATTTTCAGAGTCGAGTATAGGATTGAGAGACAGGATTCGACTTTTTTTAGGAAGGGGAAGCCTTTTTTGTAGTTGAACAATTTCGGAGGGGAAGCAGATTTTTTGGAGAAGTTTAATTAGGCATCGTTCTGCCATTTTTAATTCGGAGACAGATAAATACTGAGTAGAGGGATATGTTTTGCGCATGCTGTTAATAAATCTAAAACAGTATGCAGTTATTCTGATAGTTTTTTGAAATGAAGAATATTTATTTAGTAAAATCATTTGATCATCGATAGTGTTGGTGAGAACTTTTGATTTTTTATATTCTAATTGAGTCTGTAGATCTGACGATTGTTGAGGCCAGAATTCCTCATCTTGATGTAGCCAGTCTGGGCCATTCCACCACATCGATGCAGAGACTAAGATGCTTGGCAGAATGCCTCTTGATGCTACATCCGCGGGATTGTTTTTGGATGAGACATGTTTCCAAATAGCTTGTGGAATATTTTCATGGATTTCGGAGATGCGATTAGCTACGAATGTTTTCCATGTGGAGGGATGTTTGTGTAGCCATGCCAAAACTATGTTGGAGTCTGTCCAGGCTACAACCTTTACTTTCTCTAATTCTAAATCGATGCTGACTTGTCTGATAAGCCAAGAAAGCAGGACAGCACCACATAGTTCCAAACGTGGTAGTGAGACTGGTTTAATGGGAGCTACTTTGGTTTTTGCTGTTATTAATTGGACTCTAGAGTTCTCCTGTATTTTCAGGTATAGAACTGCTGAGTAGGCATGAATAGATGCATCGCAGAAACCATGTAGCTCCATCGCTGTTGTGTTAGGCTGATAGCCTAGCCATCGTGGAATTTGTATTTTCTGTATGTTGTGTAATTGATCTTTGAATTGATTCCACTCTCTTGATATGTCTGTCGGCACAGCATCGTTCCAATCACATTTTGAGAGCCAGAGTTTTTGGATCAGTATTTTGGCTGTGATAACACAAGGAGCTAACCATCCCAGTGGATCGAAAAGAGAGGAAACCTCAGATAAAATTATCCGTTTCGTATACGTGGGTTTTGGCTCAGGAACATTGGTTTTGAATGAGAAGTGGTCGGTAGATGGATACCAATGAATGCCGAGAGTTTTTATAGACTCATGTTCAGAGAATTCCAAATTTGTTTTCAACTCTCGGTGTTCTAGTGGTATATGTTTGAGTAACTCATGATGGTTAGCAGTCCATTTGCGTAGGTTGAAAGTTCCTTTGGCTAGGGTTGCGATAAGCTCGTGTTGTAGTTGCTGAGCTTCGTTCAGACTGTGTGCGCCTGAGACCAAATCGTCTACGTAAAAATCGCGCATGATGCTCTTTGCAGCGAGGGGATAGTTACTTGCTTCATCCTTTGCTAGCTGCTGCAAAGTTTTAATAGCAAGATATGGTGCAGGTGCTGTACCAAAGGTAACTGTAGTCAGAGCGTAGTCCTTTAACTCTTCTCCTTGTGAGTTTCTCCAAACTATTCTTTGGTAATGTTGATGTTCAGGTTTTATCTGAATCATCCTGTACATTTTTTCAATGTCTGCAGTGAACGCAAATTTGTACAGACGCCATCTCAATAAGGTGGTCCAAAGCGTTGGTTGGATTGTAGGTCCAATCAATAATTGTTCGTTCAATGATCTACCATTAGAGGTACGTGCAGATGCATTGAATACAATTCGCAGCTTTGTAGTGGTGCTCTCTTTGAGCACTGCATGGTGGGGTAAATAGTAGTATGTGATCTTGTCGCATGCTTTATTTTCTGCTGATAATTGTGTATGTGGGATAAGTTTCATATGTTTGAGATGGTCGTATTCCTCAATACAAGTTTTGTATAATTTGAATAATTCAGGATTATTGGCGAATCTTTTTTCAAGCTGCAAGAATTGTTTGACAGCCATGTTTCTAGACTGCCCGAGTTGGGGAATGCTGCAGTCTTTGAAGGGTAAACTAACCTCATATTTTCCAGAAGACAGGCGCTTTGTGGTCTTCTGGTAAAGCTTCTCGCACAGCTGGTCTTCTGGGGATAGTGCTGGTGCAGCAGAGCATTCCTCCAATTCCCAGAATCTTTTTAACTGACTGTCTAAATCAGTATTGATCATGGTGTGGGTGGATAGCATGGTAGTTATCATGCTTTTAGTTTCTGGTACTGCTCCGACCAGAATCCAGCCCAGTTCAATGTTTTGGGCTGGTGGAGTGTTGCCAGCTCCTCTCCTTATGCCATTTTTAATAATGGCTGCATAGACATCTGCTCCCAGCAAGATGTCGATTTCTCCTGGAACTGAGAATCTAGGGTCTGCTAGTGGGAGGTTGAGAATGTGTCTCCAACTTGACACTTCGATAGTTTGAGCTGGCAATAATTCAGTGATTTTTTTTATCACGAGCATATTGCTCTCTATTTTGAACTTAGTATGTATTGAGTTGATTGTGACAGTTGCTTGTTTTAAAGCTGTCTTGGTGGGAGTTGTACCAAGTCCGATAAGTTGGTGGGTGGTTGGAGATCCTTTAAGCTGGAGACGCTTAAAGGTTTTCTCTGTCATAATAGAGACTTGCGACCCGGAATCTATTAGTGCTCGGAATGTCATCGTGATTCCGGATGCAGCACTGACATTGATCAGAGCTGTAGAGAGCAGAGCTCTTTTCATGTTTGCTGTTAGAAAATTTTGAACTTGTTGTTCATCATTTCTACAGGCGGGTGGACTTGCTTCCATATTTAATTTTTGGGCGGATTGATTGGGTGATTTTGTCACCGACTGTTTTTGCTCATAATGAAGCAATGTGTTATGATTTTTCTGGCAATGATAACACTTTTTGTTGCTAGTGCAATTTGTTAAATTGTGGTTGGGTGATAAGCAGTTTTTACATAAATGCTTATTTGTGACAACTTCGTGACGTTGTCGGGTGCATGATACAAAGATTAACAAGGTATGGCCGGAAAATCTGTCAATTGATTGCTTGCCTCCTTTGGCGACAAATGTCAGAAATTTGTTCGTCTCAATTTCAATCGTCCTTTCACAGTGAAAAAAATTTTCTATTTTTAAATTTCTTTGTTTTCCCACTAGCACATACTTATTTTTCCCGAAGTGATTTAAACGAAGAAACTAATATTTTGTTAAATATTTTAATATATACAAAACGTATTTCAGTCAATAAAATACGAAAAACTCAAAACAAATTCGCTGGAAATGACAGTAGGCACCTCATGACGTAGCAACACAAAAAATTACTCTCGAATCGGCCATACCTTGTTATCTTTGTATCATGGTCGGGTGGTCAAATTTCTGAACATCGGACAGTGGAATATTATATGATTTCCTTTGCAATGGCTGCAAGAGTATGTTTTTGTAGGTGGGTGTATTTGTTTTGAGCTCTTAGTATTGTTCAAGAGTCCATAGGTGGGTTTGGGAGAGAATGGTTTTCTCTGTGTCGTTGATGACGTAGTTTTGTTTCCTATCATTTCTAATGTTCGGAAACGAGATTCTAGGAATTTTTTTAATGTCTTTAATTGGGGTAAATCGGTGCTATTGTGGAGGCTTTGTTCCCATAATTGGTGCGTGTCTGGGTGTAATTTTTGGACCGTCAAATATATAATGATTGGGTCCCAATTGTCGGTGTCTATTCCCAGATTTTGTAGCGCTAGTAATGCTTCAGTTATATTGTCTAGCAGCCTTTTGATATTGTCGGCGGTATCATGACTTATGGAAGGAAGAGACAATAATTTTTTTAATTGTACATTCACTAATATTCGCTTATTTGAATAGCGTTCTTTTAGTAGCTGCCAGGCTGGTTGGTAATTTGCATCACACACTTCGTAGTGTCTGAGCAGTTTTTCGGCTTCTCCCACCAGATTAGTCTTTAGGAAGTACAATTTGTCAACGTCTCTCAAATTATTATTGTTGTGTATGACCGAGTTAAATAAATCGTGGAAAGAGATCCATGTAGAATATTCTCCATTAAATATTGGTAGCTTGATTCTGGGGAGTCTCTCGCTATTGCATGACATTGTGCTAGCAGATGTTGGCTGTGTATTGGGAGGATTGCTGACAGATGGTTTTGGTGCTAATTTGTCGATGTCTTCTTCCATGCTTGCTGCCTTTTCAATATAATACTCCTGTACATCACTAAATGTCTCTTTCGTGAAATATTCTAATTTGCGATCTTCCTTTGTCGCTCTTTTTCGAATTACCCTCTGCCGTGTTTGGAATTCTTTCCAATATTCGGTAAACGTTTGTAAACGTTGCTCTGTCGATTTGACAGTCTTTTTCCTGCCTTCTCTTTGATGCCTTTTAAATAGGTCTTCCATTAAATCTTTGACCTCTTTTTGGGATTCAACCAACTCTAATACTGAGCTAATGGTCTCGTCCCCGGCTTCAGATATACTGCATTCGTCATCTGTAGGCATTTTGAATGGAGAGGCTTAGTTTGTCTCACTGTGACGTGATAAGCAATATTTTTTGTCAATTCTATATTTGAATAGTTGAGTTATCCGGCTCGAAGGACCACTGTGAGATCTGGGCTCAACGTCAGGAGGGGGTGCCGGTTTGTAAATGGATAACTCAACAGTTTTTCAAATATAAAATTTTTATTCAATATATATGTTGCTTATAACTAATATCACAAATTCAATTCTCCTTTTAATTCAGTGTTCTTAACCTATGCAAATTCAATCCCTAAAACTAGCCTTAGCCTATCACAATAATTCACTAATTGAATGACAATTCAAAAAATAATTCAACAAATTTAAAACCAAATGAATTAAAAAAAAAATTCGTAATAATTCAGGAATAACTCCAATTTCGCCACTATGTTGGTTTCTAAAAGAGAAGAAGAAAAAATATTGTTTAAGCAAGTGCTAATCGTGTGAGTAAACTTTTATAGATAAATGCTATGCTTGAATTAATATATATGCATGTATTCTGGACAATGAACTGTCACGTGAAAACACAACTTGCTCGTGTAAGCACAGTAGTAGTACCAAATCTAAATGTCACGCAGAAGTAAATTTCTGCAGTAGGAGTAAATTCCTACTCGGGTGAAATGAAAATATAGCAGAATTAAACTTCTGCAGTAGGAGTAAATTCCTACTTTAAGCCCGGTATTGTGCTCATTTAGCGGATAAATATTTAGCAGCAATCGAACAGGGACCTTTTTTACGGCTACAATTGTTCATTATTTTGAACTATAGGTGGCTGCTTTTGTCAATCAGCTGTCGTGCATTTGTGATATTATTTCGTGTTCTTTTAGATAGCTAATGCAATTACCCAATCTCGTAATAGTAAGGAAAATTATATTTATACCTACTATTTTAATTTCTCCTACGAAAATTTGTCTAAATGAAGACGGAATTTTTTGTCAGATAAAAATAATAAAAATACACTGGCACTCTTGTATTCCAATTTCATTCAACTTCAAACGCCAAAATTTTAGCGCGGAAAAAGGTATTGAGCGGATAAATCTGATGCTAAATATATGTTTGTTGAAATTACTGCCATCTACTTGTCAAAACTAAACAAACTTTTCGCTGATAAAGCACAATACCACTTTCTTCAGCGATTTGGCTAAATATTTCGCAACTAAATTTCACCGCTAAATTTCCATACAAAATTTATCCGCGAAATGAACACAATACCAGGCTTTAGGTGGACAAGGAATATTAGCAGAATTAAATTTCTGCAGTAGGAGTAAATTCCTACTTTAGGTGGACTAGGAATATTAGCAGAATTAAATTTCTGCAGTAGGAGTACATTCCTCCTTTAGGTGGGAACAGAATATTAGCAGAATTAAATTTCTGCAGTAGGAGTAAATTCCTACTTTAGGTGGGAAAGGAATATCAGCAGAATTAAACTTCTGCCGTAGGAGTAGATTCCTACTTAGATGGAAGCAAATAAGGTTTAGGATAGTTGGAAAAATCAGATTAAACTCTGATGTGTTCAGATTAAATTCTGAACTAGGAAATGGATGCTTTTGCTGCGGCTCGCTGCTTATTTATAGCCGGCGCAAACCGCTATTTTGTTGCTTCAAACATGCGTTGCCCTGGCAACGCTAATTTCATAGTTTCGTTTCTATTGCGGCGAGAGCGACAGCAGCTGATTTGTGTAATGTCATGTTGATGACATTAAAGAATGTAAATAATCGCAGCGAAGTGCGAGTTTTTTGGTAAGTTGGAGATATTTGTATGTTTATTGTTTATTTAATAAGTTTCTAATTTATTTTTAGGTGAAATTGGATTCAGTGTGAGTAGATACAGAACTCCCCGTGGATTATTTATGAATATGCCATGCGTGATCTGGGATTTGGAAGATTAATAGGATTGCCTTCTTTCTTTTCTTTAGATAAGTATCCTTCGAGTTTTGTTATTCCAGAGTGAGATACTTTGTGGTATCTTTTATTTTGTTTTCAGGTGTATCTACTTTGAGTTTTGTTCAACGCTTGGCGTATCTTTTGGCACGGGTGCTCAAACGAATAAAGTTCATGAGAAGAATCAACGCGGGATATGTCAATTGTATGTGGACTGAACATAACACATTGCACAAATACGATACAAATACAGTCTCATCGAGCAAATCATTATCATATGTTTCAACCGTTAGATTCATACTAAATAACAATTCCTGAAAAGGGAACATATTACAACAATACCATGCTGAAATTGAATTCTGAAAAGCAAATAAAATTCAAAGTGAAACCTTAAGTTTCTTGTTGCTATGCATTTTTGTTCGTTGCTATGCAAATTTTATCGCTTGTACCGTAAGATCACAGCTGCACTGCCAATTCTTGCAATCATGCGCCTCTGCTACTCCATCAGTGGTGTCGTGTGCAAGCAAGGGCTATATAAACGACAAGCTGACTGATCTCGATCTCTTTTTGTACTTGGCATCGCTTGAAGTAAGTTGGCTAGTTAGGGACTAACATTTATATCGGGTATCGACTGATATATAATTTTTTAATAAATAACAAAACACTTTATTTCTGGTGTCGACGGAAATAAAGAATCTTGCTTCGGGTCTCGACTGAAGTTAAGATAATTACTAACATTCACTTTAAGTCGGGTCTCGACTGGCTTAAAGAATATTATCTGGGGTCTCGACTGAGATAATCTTTTACTAACCAATCACTTTATTTCTGGTCTCGACGGAAATAAAAAATCTTGCTTCGGGTCTCGACTGAAGTTAAGATATTTACTAACACTCACTTTAAGTCGGGTCTCGAAAGACTTAAAGAATATTATCTCGGGTCTCGACTGAGATAATCTTTTACTAACCAAACACTTTATTTCTGGTCTCGACGGAAATAAAGAATCTTGCTTCGGGTCTCGACTGAAGTTAAGATAATTACTAACATTCACTTTAAGTCGGGTCTCGACTGGCTTAAAGAATATTATCTCGGGTCTCGACTGAGATAATCTGTTACTAACAAACCACTTTATTTCTGGTCTCGACGGAAATAAAGAATCTTGCTTCGGGTCTCGACTGAAGTTAAGATAATCTTACTAACATTAACACTTTATTTCTGGTCTCGACGGAAATAAAGAATTGTTCTAACAAAATATTAGAACAAAGGGTCTTAACATTAGCTTAAAGCCAATTTCCTCAAGTGCCAAGGTGGAGATCGGTGAGTACCAGTCACTTGTAACATTTTATTACTTATTCATATATCTATTTGACTATATTTTAACTTATATATATCTATATTATACATCTCGTGTGCACATATATTTTACACATATATTTTTATTACATTTTTTGACGATCTTATATTACAACTTGGTGCTAATAAGTGTTTTCAGTGTGATACAAAAATCTCAGACCCAAACTTATGTATAGACTTTTGTCTCAACATATCTATTTCTGAAAATCGTATATCATTAATCGGTGTCAATTAGTGTGTTTTCTAGTGTGTGTTGATCTCTGACCCAACAGTTTTTATAATCCTGTCTTAATACGATTGCTCAAGTTATTTAAGCTAAGTAAGTGTGCCAGTGTTTTGAAGTTAAGTCATTTTAACTTTGCTCTATATTAACCCTATATTGAATATCTATTTATATATTTATTATAAACAATCCTGTAAGTGTGTTTCCCTAAACGTTTGAATCGTTGACCTGAAAACTTGATATATAATCTGATCTTAATATAATTAGTGGGCAGTCTTAAAAAATAAGTGCAGTATTTACTTGAAAGTTAAAATAAAGTGAATAGTGTTGATTCGTTGTTAAGAAATAGACCACTGATCTTGATCAAAATTTACCAGTGCATTCATTTCAGTCACTTAATCAAATTTGCGTGTGCGTTCTATTAACGGACGGTACATTTTATGGTCCTTCGAGCCGGATATAAGGTTTAGTGTTTTATCTTATCAATCTTTTCATTATGTCTGCACTTCAAAAACTTTTGGGCAACCAAGCCACCTCGGCAATAAGGTCTACGATACTACAGGCTGCCCTCGCGGGACAGTATCAGTGGCATTTAATAAAATTATACGTTTCTAAATTTCTCATTTTAAAAAAAAATTCTTGTTAATTATTTGGTTTATTTTTCATGGGGGACTCTTCTTGGAACTGCTACTTATCTATAAATATAGGCACACTTTTTAAATTTAGGATAACTTCGACTTTGGCTTTAAAAACTTTATTTCAAAATTATTGTGAACATTTTTACATTTACCTTTTACCTTTGTTTTTTACTCTTTTGTGTTTTTGTGTGCCATGTCTAGTTTTAGTGTTCATACCTTTTGTCAAGTTTCTTTTTTGAATTGTTTGAGCATTTTTTTTCTGTTTCCAGAGCCACTTTTCCTTGTTTGTAAGTTTAAGCCATTTTTATAACGTTTAATAAAAGATTCTATAGATCTGCGGAAGATACAGATGAAAATGTCAACCCAAAAAATGTTGGTCAAAATGCACCATCAATTTGCTACTGGTGATTTGAAAACCATCAGTTTCGCGATTGGACGCTGTATATGTACATAAAAAAAAAATATTATTATTGTCGCAGTGATCGGACGCGTCAAATTGAGCTCCGCGCAATAAAGCAAAAACGCAGCGTAATAAGTGGCAAAATAAGTTAGAAGTGAATCCCAAGTGTTATCGGCAATACCATTTAAAAAAAAATATCCTCTAAGGCAATAATTTCTGAAAGAAATAATAAAAAAATTGAAAGAAAACAATAATTTCCGTGACATTTACAAAGAATTTTAATTTAATTTCGGCCGTTGCCATGACAACATGGCTACCATAAAAAATTGACAGTTTCAAAATTTCAAAAATTAAGAAAAGTGCAAAATAATAAATAAAAGTAAAACCTAAAACTATATAAAAACTTAGTTTATTATTAATTATAAACTATTCGAAATAAAATAAGAAGTACTAAACCATCTCGGCCGCGCTCAAAATGAACAGCAGTGATTCTGGGGGGACTGACGACCCCCTGAAATTAAATTGTAGGAGAAAGAAGAGCATAAAGGCCTCTTCTTCCCAAAAAACAGTGCAAGGGCCCAAAGAAAAGGTCGTTAAGGGCGTAATTGAAGAGTCGCACAGCAAAAATTTGCAGCCACCTCTATTGGAGAAGAATGCTTCCAGGATAGCCGTAGCACAAGGTGTAGCTATTACTGCAACATCTGTAGTGGCAGCTTTGGAAAATGCGCAGTCTACGTCGTTGGGCGCAGAAGAATATCCTACGTTGAAGGAAGTAGTGAAAAAGGCTTCGGCTTCAGCGCCAAAGCCCAGCGGACTTGTGATGAGGTCACCACTGGCCACCGCGAAGCCAACTGGCCAGAATAAAAAGCAACTGGCACCAGCAGGACCAGCAGCAGCACCACGAACTCCGGCGTTATTCGCAGGGATATCCTATGCACAAGTAAGTGGCAGTTCCCAGAATAGTTCCACTATAGAAATTTTAGGAAAGGGCATCACTCCTCGTCCAGCCTCACTGGATGGAGGTAAGCCTCAGCCTAAGACCACTGCGGGTCTTGGGCGGGGTATTTTCGGTACCAGCCGGAAAGCGTCCATCACTCTAAATAAGGGGTGCACGCTTTCAAGAGGCTTCTACTTGAGCATATCCGGCTCAAGGCACTGGATTGATGTGAGCACCGAAGCGAAATGCCATGCTTGCACTTAGTAGGGATCATTTACATTCGCCCCAATCAGCTTCGCCTGATCTATTTTTAGATATATGTTCAATATATGTACAATCTTGTTTATAAAAGACACCGACAGATTAATATTGTTGCGAGCGTGGCCTTTGGTTCGTTATTTAAAACACAATATTAAATATTTAATATACAAGTTCTTTATTTCACTCTAATCATACAATTCACAAACTTTCAATTAATCAACTACACTTTAATTATCGCTAATACTGTACTTTCAATTATCGCAATCTAATTACAACACTTTCGCACGTTTATTGCTTTCGCTTGTTAACACTGCAACGTCTAAGACAAGACTCTTTTTTGTTATATTTATACCCTAGAAACTCTCCAGATTATTCTCGAGTGTTCTATTTTCCAGAAGCTTCTTGACTGTTCTATTCATTCTATTCCTGAATCTTCCTGTAGATACCATAATCAATTCTCCGAACCTGAAGTCGTTTACTCTCCATTGCCAGTGTCTCTTTCTATTGCACGTAACACTGCCCCCTTCTTAAATTTGTTCGTCCCGAACAACAGGTGGTCCACGGTCTTGATGCTCGTAGTATTGACACAAGCGGTCTAAATGAACAATTTTATGCTTGCCTCTTGTGCCACGCTGAATCCTGTATACCACGTCATTAATTCTAGTTACTACTGAACACTGTCCTTCCCAGTGTTGCTGCAATTTTGGAGAACGTCCCTTACGTCGTCTCGGATTGTAGAGCCAAACAAGATCACCTTCACTTTTGAATAGAGCACATTTACTCGCACTGAGCTTCAATTTTGTATTTTTGAGTCTTTGAAGTACGTCCCGTAAGTTGTTTTTATGTTCCTTGAATGTCCTTCCGATTACTATTATGTCATCCAAGTAGACAAGACATGTTTTCCAGGTTAAACCACGTCGAAGACATTCCATTAGTCGTTCAAGTGTGGCTGGAGCATTACATTACCCAAATGGCATTACTTTCAATTGCCATAAGCCACTGCCAACAGAGAAAGCAGTTTTCTCTCGGTCCTCGGGATGTATTTCCACTTGCCAGTAACCACCCTTTAAATCCAGCGTGGAAAACCATTGCGCTCCGGAAAGGGTATCCAACGTGTCATCAATCCTTGGTAATGGATAGCTATCTTTTCTCGTCGCGTTATTTAGTTGGCGGTAATCTACACAGAATCGGGTGCTGCCATCCTTTTTCCTAACCACAGAACAACCGGCGATGTCCAAGGGCTGTTAGATTCCTCTATTATGCCTTGTTTCTTCATAGAGTTCATCATGTCTGCAACTTCTGGGTGTTTGGCTAATGGCAATCTTCGTGGTGTCTGTCGAATGGGCCTGGAATCTCCTGTATGGATCCGATGCTGGACAAGATTTGTTTTACCATAGTCATCATCATTCATTGCAAATAATTCCGAAAATTCATCGATCACCTATTTGGCACTGGACGAAAGAAGTTTCTGAACCTGTTAGGTAGTAGCTGGTATAGGTTTTGTCTCCCTCACATTACTACCATTATGCAAATTGACGATTTGGTAAACGGGTTCAGAGCTTCCAATTATAGCACCTTCTTTTAGTTGTACTTCATTTTCGGATGTGTTAAGCACTCTGACTGGTATTAATGTTGCACCTTCTGCTTTCAGTAAAGTCTTGCCAACAATGATGCTCGATGTAACTTTTGTGGGGTTAGGCTCCACCAGATAGAATCGGCAGGTCCCGATGTCATCAGTCAGCTTTGTCCATATTAGTGTCTCGGAGCATGGCGAAAGAGTAATATTTTCGCAGACCATCGTCCTTACTTTCACAGGATGATCTGCTCCTTCTCCTAGTTTCATAGGAATTTCTATGTTCCCATATTTGAGAGTCCGCTCTCCGACATCCAGATTTATTTTGTATGTGGTCATGAAATCTATTCCAAGAATGTATTCATCCATTATGTCTGAAACCAGGAAAGTGTGAGGAAATAGTAGTTCGCCTAGTTGAACATCTAAAGTTATTTCTCCAAAGATCTGTGCTGTTGCTCCAGTTGCTGTTCTTAGTAGATATTTGGTGTTATGAAGCCATTTGTTCTTAACAAGATCTGTTCTAATAATTGATCTTGAAGCTCCAGTATCGATAGTGACAGCGCAGTCATTTTTTGCTACTCTTCCATATATAACATATATAACAAGACTGCTATTATTTCTCTGTAACTGGCCTACTTGAATGATGACTTCGGGGCTGCCGATTCCACCAACCAACTTCTGCCCCACAAAGTTGGTTTTTACTAGTTTTCCGATTGCTCAACAGGATAGCTGATGCGACTAGTCGCTGCTTGATATCTAGTCTCTCCAAGAATAGCTTGTTCCCTGGCTCGACATCTTTGGCATTCTTCTTTCCCTTCTTCTTCAGGTGATTCCAATCGTCGACGTTTTCTGCAGTCTCTTTGAAGGTGCCTTGATCTATTACAATTCCAGCATCGAAGGACACCACGTGAAGGCGTACAGTGTGATGTTTGCACTCTGTTACAAGTACATTCTTCCACTGAAATTTCTCGTACTCGTACTGCATTCCGTGATGCTTGTCTGGCGGATTCACACGCTAATGCATAGGCTAGTGCTTCTGCTGTTAATTTCTTTCCTGCTAGCCTTAACGATTGTTGTAAATTTTGATCTGCAATAGCGTTCACAAATGCCTCCGTCGCCACTTCATTGAGAAAATCCGCATTCACGCTGGAGTATGAAAGATGAGCTAATCTTTCTACATCTGCCTGCAGTTGTTGTAGTGATTCGCCATGTTTTTGAATCCTGTTGCGCAACTGTAGGCGATATACTTGCTGCATGTGTTCATCTCCGTAACGTAATTCTATCGCCTGTACTAATGAAGAGTAATTACGTTGATTTTCAATCGGAACAGTTTGTAAGAGTTCTGACGCAGGACCTCGAGGTGCTAACACCAGAGCTATAGCTTTGTCTTCTTCATTCCATCCATTTACCTCTGAAGCTGCCTCGAATTGTCTCTTGAAGATATGCCACGAATTTTGTCCATCAAATATTGGAGGGTTCATTCTACCTGCGCCAGATATTTCAGCTGCTACGTTTAGAGGCTGACGATGCCTTATTCTTTCCAGATCTGCTTTAAAACTGTCAAGCTGTTCTGTAACATTTTGTTGTACTCCCGACACTTGTTGTCGAACTTCCAACACTTCCTGCTGGATTTCTTCAATTTTCACATTTTGTTCGTCTAATGAACCTTTCAGAAAGTTCTTCTGTTCCTCCAAACAAGTTTCTAGACAATTCTGTAGAGAATTCTTTTGTTCCACAAAAGCATTCTTTTGCTCGTCCAGACGGGTTTCCATAGATTTCTTTTGCTCATCTAAACGGGATTCCAGAGAATTCTTTTGTTTCTCTAGAGAACTCTTTTGTTCTTCAAAAGCATTCTTTTGTTCCTCATTGGAATTCTTCTGTTCATCAAAACGAGCTTCCATAGATTTCTTTTGTTCCTCGAGAGAATTCTTTTGTTCCTCGAGAGAATTCTTTTGTTCCTCGAGAGAATTCTTTTGTTCATCAAAACGGGCTTCCATTTTGCTCATTAAAGCACTCAAAAGCTGTTCCATTTTCATTGTAGGCTCTTCTTCAGATTCGATTTCTTCAATTTTCTCTTGGAAAACAAATGTTTCAGGATTCTTTCCTTCTTCTATCAAAGCTTGTCTGAGTCGCTCGACCAGCACTTTCTTTGCACCTGTCGTTTGTAATGACCGGTTCCCTAACTCCAATTTCAAATCCTGCATTCGAAGCTCTTCGAATTTTCGCCCCATTACTTTAGTAATTCACTTTAAGTTGAATATAAATTATTTTCCAGAACTTTCAAATTTTAACACAATTTCACAAAATTAATCACACTTTGAATTTTTAAGTCAATTGCCACCACTTTATTTCGCGAATTTATTTCACTTCTGACACCAGTTGTTGCGAGCGTGGCCTTTGGTTCGATATTTAAAACACAATATTAAATATTTAATATACAAGTTCTTTATTTCACTCTAATCTTATACTATTCACAAAATTTCAATTAATCAACTACACTTTAATTATCGCTTAATACTGTACTTTCAATTATTGCAATCTAATTACAACACTTTCGCACGTTATTACTTTCGCTTGTTAACACTGCAACGTCTAAGACGAGACTCTTGTTCTGGCTATGACAACTGTTATATTTATACCCTAGAAACTCTCCAGATTATTCTCGAGTGTTCTATTTTGCAGAAGCTTCTTGACTGTTCTATTCATTCTATTCCTGAACCTTCCTGTAGATACCATAATCAATTCTCCGAACCTGAAGTCGTTTACTCTCCATTGCCAGTAGATGTCACCAGTTGTCTCTTTCTATTGCACGTAACAATATATTGAAATAAGGAAGCCCAAAAATAGAATGATACACTAAGAATTAAAATGTTAATATTTTTTAATTTATAATAAATCAATAATGATATTTTATGTGATAACAGCTTAACAGCTTTTCTTATGTTCTGATAACAGCTTTTCAAACAGCTCTAGTAACAGCTTAATAGCTTTTCAAACAGCTCTGATAACAGCTTAACAGCTTTTGGAACCGCTCTTATAACAGCTTAATAGCTTTCAAACAGGTATGATAACAGCTTAACAGCTTTTCAAACAGCTCTGATAACACCTTAACAGCTTCTCAAACAGCTCTGATAACAGCTTAACAGCTTTTTAAATAGGTCTGATAACAACTTAATAGCTTTCAAACAAGTCTCATAACAACTAACAGCTTTTCAAACAGCTCTGATGATAGCTTCACAGCTTTTCAAACAGCTCTGATACAGCTTAACAGCTTTTAAACAGCTCTGATAACAGCTTAACAGCTTTTCAAACAAGTCTGATTTTCAAACAGAATCCTCACCATCAACCAGAGAGGAATCCCCCTGTGACGTTGTTGACTAGATGGAATCTAGTACCAAAACCAGATACATCCGATATCAAAAGGTTGCCCAAGAGCAGACAATGCTAGAATCAAAGATCAAGTTAATTAGGCGCACCACACCAATATTAAGAAGATAAAATTACCATATTCTTATCGAAGCTGAATCATGGTCAAATTGTGGCCTCTAAGACTCGACACTGTTGGTTTCAAAAGGTTACCCAAGAGCAGACACTTTCGGTTAAGGTTAAGGGACGTCAGAGGTCAAGGACAAATTGCTGCCTTCAAGACCACGTGTCAAATACATATAAATAATAGTTGTATAACTTGTTTTTCAGTTACAAACCTTCTAAAGCCAACGAATGAAAGTCGTAAAGAATATTCATATAAGGCTCAGTCTGCATCTATGAAATCGATGCTTTCTAAAAATAAAGAAGAAAGTTTTTCATCTAAAAACGAGTCGGCTGTCCCCTACCAACAGCTCGAAAAATCAGGATATTCCAGCAAAGATCGCAAAAAGTAAAGACGGAGAAATGTTATTTATGAAAATGGTGCACAAGGAATCTTCTAAAGCCATCTTGGTCTAAAGGCATAAAGAATATTCTTTATAAGGATCAGTCTATATCTTTGAAATCTTGGTTTGAAAAAAAAACAAAATTCGATTTAAGTTATAATGTAATTATAACAAATTATTTCAATACATGGCATTATACCATAATACAATTTTTATTTACAATGCATATTTTAGACCATACTTAATATATTTTCTCTGGCACACGTCGCTTAAGAGTGATAATTGAAGCAAGAATGATTATTGCTCACATCGGGTGTCGCTTTCAAGCAAATTTGTTGTTTGCAGATTAAGTGAATCTACTTTCCTTATGTAATCCATAGGTATCACTTTTGATCTATATCATGAAACTTTCTTAATCATAATATGTGATTTTTTCAGATGTGGCTGCTCAAACCACTTTCAGGCTAGGCTAACGGTCATGCCATTACACATTATCACTAAAAATTTGGTGAAAAGTCTCTTACTGTATCAAATTTCACTACTCATCTAAGTCAACATATCATACTCTATTATGTAGTATCATCCTACATTGATATCATAGCTCATCAAAGTTTTACATTTAACCCAACCAAAAAGAAATTTTATTGACAATAAAAAAACAATTTTTCGTAAAACCTAAGGCTTTTCAATACACACACACACACACACACCTACAACGAAAGTTTTCTGATACGGCTTTAATTTCCATTACTTCATATTTCTTAACATCCCAAGCAGCCGTGATCTATTTTTAGATATCGAATATCATAGCATGATCACTCTTGTTTATAAAAGATTTTGAATCCACACTTACGTTACAGTTGTTGTTGTATTTTTTTTTTTTCAGAAAAAGAAATTTTCAATTATAATTTTCACTACTCATCCAAGACATCATATCCTACAGATTCATATCGGTTTGTTGTTGTTTTCAGCTAAAGAAATTGGGAATCTTACATAAATGGCTCAATTTGTTTACTTTACTCGGCTGCTGTGAGAATTTGTTTACATTATTCGAATTTATTTACTTGACTGAACTGTGCGTAATTGTTTATGCAAGGAATCAAATTAGAAGCATTGCACCTGAAGAGTAAGATCAGGCATTTACTAATCTCCATTACTTATCTAAGTCAACATATCTACCTACATTCACCCCAATCAGCTTCGCCTGATCTGTTTTTAGATATATGATCACATGGTATAATCTTGTTTATAAAAGCCACCTTCAGATTAATATTGGTACGTGCAATAGAAAGAGCAAACTGGTGACATCTACTAGCAATGGAGAGTAAACAACTTCAGGTTCGGAGAATCGATGATAGAATCTTCGGGAAGGTTAAAGAATAGATTGAATAGAATAGTGAAGAGGATTCTCGAATAGAACACTCCAAACTAATCTGGAGAGTTTCTAGGGTATAAATATAACAGTTGTCACCGTCTTAGACGTTGCGGTTTAACAAGTGAAAGAAACGAAAGTGTTGTAATTAGATTGCGATAATTGAAAGTACAGTATTAGCTTGTGAATAAGAATAAGTATAAGTTTGTGAATTGTATAAGATTAGAGTGAAATAAAGAACTTGTATATTAAATATTAAATATTGTGTTTTAAATAACGAACCAAAAGCCACGCTCGCAACAACTGGTGTCAGAAGTGAAATAAATTCAAGAAATAAAGTGGTGGCAATTGACTTAAAAATTCAAAGTGTGATTAATTTTGTGAAATTGTGTTAAATTTTGAAAGTTCTGGAAAATAATTTATATTCAACTTTATGTGAATTACTAAAGTAATGGGGCGAAAAGTCGAGGAGCTTCGAATGCAGGATTTGAAAGTGGAGTTAGGGAACCGGTCTTTACAAACGACAGGTGCAAAGAAAGTGCTAGTCGAGCGACTTAGACAAGCTTTGATAGAGGAAGGAAAGGATCCTGAAACATTTGTTTTTGAAGAGAACTTGGAAGAAACCGAAGCTGAAGAAGAGCCTACGATGAAAATGGAACAGCTTTTGAGTACTTTAATGAGCAAAATGGAAGCCCGTTTTGATGAACAAAAGAATTCTCTCGGGGAACAAAAGAATTCTCTCGAGGAACAAAAGAATTCTCTCGAGGAACAAAAGAATTCTCTGGAATCCCGTTTAGACGAGCAAAAGAATTCTCTAGAATCCCGGTTAGATGAGCAGAAAAAATCTATGGAAACCCGCTTGGACGAACAAAAGAGTTCTCTGGAGAATTGTCTAGAAACTCGTTTGGAGGAACAAAAGACTTTCCTGAAAAACTCGTTAGACGATCAAAATTTAAAAATTGAAGGAATCGAACAGGAAGTGGCGGAAACTCAACAAAATGTCACCGAGCAGCTTGATAGTTTTAAAGCAGATCTGGAAAGAATAAAGCATCGTCAACCTCTAAACGTAGCAGCTGAGATATCCGGCGCAGGTAGAATGAAACCCCCAATATTTGATGGACAAAATTCGTGGCATATCTTCAAGAGACAATTCGAGGCAGCTTCAGAGGTAAATGGATGGAATGAAGAAGACAAAGCTATAGCTCTGGTGTTAGCACCTCGAGGTCCTGCGTCAGAACTCTTACAAACTGTTCCGATTGAAAATCAACGTAATTACTCTTCATTGGTACAGACGATAGAATTACGTTACGGAGATGAACACATGCAGCAAGTATATCGCCTACAGTTGCGCAACAGGATTCAAAAACATGGCGAATCACTACAACAACTGCAGGCAGATGTAGAAAGATTAGGTCATCTTTCATACTCCAGCGTTAATGCGGATTTTCTCAATGAAGTGGCGACGGAGGCATTTGTGAACGGTATTGCAGATCAAAATTTACAACAAGCGTTAAGGCTAGCAGGAAAGAAATCAACAGCAGAAGAACTAGCCTATGCATTAGCGTATGAATCCGCCAGACAAGCATCACGCAGTGCAGTACGAGTAAGAGAAATTTCAGTGGAAGAATGTACTTGTAACAGAGTGCAATCATCACAGAGTAAGCCTTCACGTAGTGTCCTTCGATGCTGGAATTGTAATAGATCAGGGCACCTTCAAAGAGACTGCAGAAAATGTTGACGATTGGAATCACATTAAGAAGAAGGGAAAGAAGAATGCCAAAGATGTCGAGCCAGGGAACAAGCTATTCGTGGAGAGACTAGATATCAAGCCGCGACTAGTTGCATCAGCTCTCCTGTTGAGCAATCGGAAAACTAGTAAAAACCAACTTTGTGGGGCAGAAGTTGGTTGGTGGAATCGACAGCCCCGAAGTCTTCATTCAAGTAGGCCAGTTACAGAGAAATAATAGCAGTCTTGTTATATATGGAAGTGTAGCAAAAAATGACTGCACAGTCACTATCGATACTGGAGCTTCAAGATCAATTATTAACGCAGATCTTGTTAAGAACAAATGGCTTCACAACACCACCAAATATCTACTAAAAACAGCAACTGGAGCAGCATCACGGGTATTTGGAGAAATAACTTTAGATGTTAAACTAGGCGAACTACTATTTCCTCACACTTTCCTGGTTTCAGACATAATGGATGAATGCATTCTTGGAATAGACTTCATGGCCACATACAAAATAAATCTGGATGTCGGAGAGCAGATTCTCCAATATAGGAACATAGAAATTCCTATGAAACTAGGAGAAGGAGCAGATCATCCTGCAAAAGTAAGGACAATGGTCTGCGAAAATATTACTCTTTCGCCATGCTCCGAGACACTAGTATGGACAAAGCTTACTGATGATATCGGGACTTACCGATTCTATCTGGTGGAGCCTAACCCCACAAAAGTTACATCGAGCATCATTGTTGGCAAGACTTTAGTGAAAGCAGAAGGTGCAACATTAATACCAGTCAGAGTGCTTAACACATCCGAAAATGAGGTACAATTAAAAGAAGGTGCTATAATTGGGAATTGTGCCCCCGTTTACAAAATCGTCAATTTGGATAATGGTAATAATGTCAAGGAGATAAAACCTATACCGGCTACTACCCAACAGGTTCAGAAACTTCTTTCGTCCAGTGCCTTAAGTGAACAACAACACAACGATGCCAAATAGGTGATCGATGAATTTTCGGAATTATTTGCAATGAATGATGATGACTATGGTAAAACAAATCTTGTCCAGCATCGGATCGATACAGGGGATTCCAGGCCCATTCGACAGACACCACGAAGATTGCCATTAGCCAAACAACCAGAAGTGTCAGACATGATGAACTCCATGAAGAAACAAGGAATAATAGAGGAATCTAACAGCCCTTGGACATCGCCGGTTGTTCTGGTTAGGAAAAAGGATGGCAGCGCCCGATTTTGTGTAGACTACCTCCAACTAAATAACGTGACGAGAAAAGATAGCTATCCATTACCAAGGATTGATGACACGTTGGATACCCTTTCCGGAGCGCAATGGTTTTCCACGCTGGATTTAAATAGTGGTTACTGGCAATTGGAAATACATCCCGAGGACCGAGGAAAACTGCTTTCTCAGTTGGCAGTGGTTTATGGCAATTCAAAATAATACCATTTGGGTTATGTAATGCTCCAGCCACATTTGAACGACTAATGGAATGTGTTCTACGTGGTTTAACCTGGAAAACATGTCTTGTCTACTTGGATGACATAATAGTAATCAGAAGTACATTCAAGGATCATAAAAACAACTTACGGGACGTACTTCAAAGACTCAAAGATGCAAAATTGAAGCTCAGTGCGAGTAAATGTGCTCTATTCAATGATGAAGTTAAATATTTAGGGCACATAGTTTCATCACAAAGAGTAAGAACCGATCCAGAGAAGATAGAAGCCGTCAAAAATTTGTCAGTTCCAAAGGACAAACATCAATTACTACAAGCGATTCGTGAAAGGTTTTGCAGATATAGCAAGAAGCCTACATCAACTTACAGAAAAGGGAAAGCCGTTCATATGGTCGGATAAATGCAACGAAAGCTTTGAAAATCTGAAGCAACAGCTCTGTGAAGCTCCAGTACTTCACTATCCAAAGCTGGAAAAAACATTTATATTAGACACGGATGCAAGCAATGAAGGTATTGGTGCAATGCTTTCGCAGGAGGAGAATGGTCAAAAAGTTCCAGTAGCTTACTATAGCAAAGCACTTTCAAAGTCAGAGAAAATTATTGTGCTACAAGAAAAGAGCTACTTGCCGTTGTAAGTTCATCAAAACATTTTCATAAATATCTCTACGGGCAGAAATTCATCCTCGCACCGACCATGCAGCGCTTAAATGGCTTCTGCAGTTTAAAGACCCTGAGGGACAAGTGGGGAGATGGATAGAGCGACTCCAGGCTTATGATTTTGAGATACAACACCGAAGAGGTCATATCCATGGAAATGCAGATGCCCTTTCACGACGTCCATGCAAACTTGAACGGAAACATTGCGCCCGAGTGGAAGAAAAAGAAACAACAGCAACTATACAGTTGGTACCCGTGGAACCATCTACAGATTGGGACAACGAAGACTGACTTGCGAGCAGCACAACGAGAAGATCCGGACATTTCACCTATTCCCGCTTGGAAAGAAGACATGGAAAGACCAGACTGGAAGGATATTTCGGAACGGAGCGAGAAGCTGAAAAGTAACTGGGCTCAATGGAAATCTCTTCATGTTGAATGTGATATATTAAAAGGCAAATGGGAAGCACCTAACGGCGAACCATTCCGAATGCAGATAGTCGTGCCAGCATCAAACGTCAAAGATGTTCTAGAAGAAATGCACGGTGGAACCTCTGGAGGACATTTGGGAGTGAACAAAACAATTTCCTAAATACGGGAAAGATTTTATTGGCTACATATGCGAGAAGATGTGGAGGAGTGGTGCCGCAGATGCACTGTCTGTGCTGCTTGCAAAGGGCCGCAACACAGAAGCAGAGGAGAAATGCATAAGTATAATGTCGGAGCACTCTTTGAAAGGATAGCTGTAGACATCGCTGGACCTTTTCCAGAAACGGATGGCGGTAACCGTTAAATATTAGTTGCCATTGACTATTTTAGTAAATGGCCTGAAGCTTATGTAATCCCTAATCAAGAGGCAACCACAGTTGCGGAACAAATAATAACGAATTGGGTCAGTAAGTTTGGAGTGCCTCATGAACTTCATTCGGACCAAAGGACGGAACTTCGAATCGAGGACTTTCCAGAAGATGTGTAAAATGTTTGGAATAAGAAAAACCAGAACAACTCCTCTACATCCACAATCTGATGGTATGGTTGAGCGCTTCAACAGAACATTGATCGGACATCTAAAGAAAGTAGTTGACTATCATCAACGCGATTGGGATCGACATATTCCTCTATTCCTAATGGCTTATAGATCAGCCATTCATAACACTACTAGACAAACCCCAGCTAAAGTCATATTGGGGAGGGAGATGCGTTTACCTAGCGACCTCAAATTTGGTACCCCCAGAGGTCAACAAAAGTTACCAGAAGACTACGTATCGGAGCTCAAACAACAACTAGCTGATGTGCACGAGGCCACGAGAACGAAATTAGCAGCAAATACTGATCGGATGAAGACCCGCTATGACTTACGTGCTAATTCCGCAGGATTTAACGAAAGTGATCTTATTTGGCTGTACAGCCCGAAACGACATAAGGGACCCTCTCCAAAACTACAACAACAGTGGGAGGGACCGTATTCAGTAGTAACTAGAATTAATGACGTGGTATACAGGATTCAGCGTGGCACAAGAGGCAAGCGTAAAATTGTTCATTTGGACCGCTTGTGTCAGTACTACGAGCATCAAGACCGTGGACCACCTGTTGTTCGGGACGAACAAATTTAAGGGGGCAGTGTTACGTGCATTAGAAAGAGCAAACTGGTGACATCTACTGGCAATGGAGAGTAAACAACTTCAGGTTCGGAGAATCGATGATAGAATCTTCGGGCAGGTTCATGAGTAGATTGAATAGAATAGTTAAGAGGATTCTCGAATAGAACGCTCCAGACTAACGTGGAGAGTTTCTAGGGTATAAATATAACAGTTGTCACCGCCAAGAAAAGAGGCTTGTCTTAGAAGTTGCGGTGTTAACAAGCGAAAGTAATAATGAAACGAAAGTGTTGTAATTATAGTGCGATAATTGAAAGTACAGTATTAGCTTGTGAATAAGAATAAGTATAAGTTTGTGAATTGTATAAGATTAGAGTGAAATAAAGAACTTGTATATTAAATATTGTGTTTTAAATAACGAACCAAAAGCCACGCTCGCAACAATATCATCAAATCTTTAATCCACAACTTAGGTTATAGTTGTTGTTGTTTTTTATGTTTGTAAGCTACTAATATTAATTATACCTGAAAAGGTAAGATCGCTAATATCTCGAAACCCATAGCCTGTGGAGGATTTCTAGTGAAATTTTTGTCCACTCCTAGAACTAAGATCTCCACTGACACCTTCTAAAATCTATTGACATGAACAAAAATATTCTAGAGTTAACTTGAATTATTACTAATACTACACTAATTCACTTAAGGAATTTGACAACATTTCTTATCCACATAAATACACAGCTGCACACATCCACCCACGCCTTAGGTAACGTTTCCTCAGCCACCAAGTAGCCCAGCCCAACATACCACAACCAGTCATACTAAAGTAAACAACTGAAACCAAACTCAAGCTGACATGTATACAGCCCCGATATAAATTCGCTTAGGGTATTTCACATCATTACTTAACACACATAAGCCGCACACATTCTACCCAAGGCTTGGTAGTGAAGTTCAATCTCTTTATTTTTTATTTGAATGTCCTTATCGTGAAGCTCTTTAATGCATTCCATTCTAAACTTTTCCACTTCTAATTTTAGATTGAATAGCTTCTCATTTTGTGTGCTCTCCGCGGTTATTTGTTTAATTCTTTCACGCATCATTTCTTCTCCAGTTTTTGGCGTAGCATTCTTCCTTCTTTTGCTACTAAAACTATTGTGATACTTTTCTGGAAAGGCATTTTTGTTGTCTGTCATCGCAGCATTTTCTCCTGAGACTGGAACATTTTCCTTATTATTTTCTGGCAGGGAAACATTCTGAATACAAAAGAAAACTAACAATAGAAGAATAAGAAAGCAAATACTCTTACCATAGCATCAGAATCAAACTGTGCATCATCATTCTGAAAGTCGATTGGTGTCATACTCATAACTGAGTAATCAAATTCATTTGGCTCTTTTGGGAAATCTCCTCCAAGTTGCTCTTAGCTCCCGGTTGAATTGCGAAATTGTACTTCTTGATTGCATTTTAATTCGGTTCCATTGCTTACGCAATCGTTTTGCTGGTATTTTATATCCAGATGCCTCCATATCCCCTTCAATACACTGCCATGCATCGTACTTTAATTTAATGCACGCTGTAGAGTCTACAATGCTAATTTTTGGTGCTATCGTTGATCGCAGCATTTCCCGCATTTCCGAAGTCCAATTGCTGGATCTTGCACGAGGCTTAAAATAAATGTTTTATAAACAATTAAATATATATATAAACAATTAAATACATTATTTACAGGTTTTTTCTTTTCCATTTTCATATTCTATGCACAAACACACATCTGCTTCTTCTTTTATTGTTTTAAGCCTCTATCCACTAGAGTCAACTCATCTAAAGCTAAAAATATGACAGTATTTGCAGCACCATCTGACTGTGAAAAATGTACAAATCTTAATTAATTTAGTGAAAGCTTTAAAATGTCATTGATACCATTTGTAAATACCAACTTTAAATTTAGTTTACGGGTACTAGTTCATTGCTAAATTAAATCTCAAATTAGCGTCATGTTATTGGTAAGGACCTATATATATATATATATAAGAATAGGAATTTGGTATAATTATTTGCATTATGAGAGCATAGTTTCACTTGCACATACCGACAAGTACGTATAGCATAGAATAATTTTTCAAGTCATCTCAATTCGAGCTGTATAAACTAACAAACAAAAAATCTGGATATTTTCTGAACTGTTGGAGTAGTGAGTAGGTATTACGGTGCTTACATCTAAGAAATTGTTGTACGTTTTTATGTCCGTTTTGTGTAGAACAAGTATATGAAATTGTTGGTCACGTAATGATGTGGTAAAGTTTTTTTCTTTTTCTTTCCTTTCACTCTCCCGGAGCCCTCTCAATTTGAAGGTCGTCTAGGTCCGCTACTCTTCTCTACCCAGTGTCGATTGGGTGGTTGCGGCGAGCAGAGAAGGCCAAACATCTGTGCCTTCCCAATGTATGTAGGTAAGTGGTGTAAAAGTCCCTTAAGGACTGAGTGTGTGCTACGGCCTTTTGAGTTGTAGGCACCAAAAATTTTGTATATGGCTGGTGGAAGCGGCAGGTCTTCGTGGAACCTCCCCACACTCTCCGCCAATAGCCGAGGCGAGCTAGCGTTCTGCCCTGCAGTCAACGCTGTCCACCGAGTGATTTGTCAGCTCATGCTGGCAGTCTGGACTTCACGTCCAAGTAAATCACTCTCAACATAGTTCCATAAGAAATGGTTAATGGCTATTGGACTAAGTGATAGTAATATAAAAAGGAGTTATACAGGGTGTCCCGTAAGTCGACGTCAAGCTGGAATCGGGTGATAGACCAAATCATAACAGTTACCAGAAAAATATAAGAAAAATCTAGGTCATGTATTTTTCAAATTATAGACATTTCTTTTGTTTTTGAGAAAAAGTATACCCCGTGATGTTTTTTTAGCTCCTGTTGCTACAAATCTTTACTTTTTCTTTCAATTTTATTTTTCTTATGTATTCCCGAATAGTGCTTATGTAACCTGTTGCTTTAAATTCTAAGCCAACTGTTCCAACTTGGAAGAAAATGTCACATTTTGCCGAACCAAGAATAGAAAATTAATATTTCACCCAACTTTAACTGACTGTTGTTATGGTCGTAGCGTATTGCATATAGCAATATGCTACATGTCATACTGAAGCGTATATGCCCGGCCTGCTGCCGACTACAGCATGAAAATTGAACGCACCCGACCGAGAGAAATGCGAGCTCGGGGTGACATGTTGACGGTAAAGGTAAGTAAGAAGAAGGCAATCAAGCTGTCTTACTTCTCGGACAAAAATAGCGCGTGAAAGAAGTCGAGTGAATAAAAAACTGAATACCGAAAATTTTCAACGACATCGTGCCCGAAAAGGTAATAATTTCGATAAATTTTGGTAGTGGCAAATTCAATAAATAAAGTACTTTAGGAATTTCCGAAGGATGCTGGATATATAAACAAGAAATACAATGTTCTTAAAGGAAGCTAAAATTCATCCGCTTGTATTGCTTGCTGAGAAAAGTAAATAGATTGAACCAGAACCAGCAGCATCGCCAAAACAGGTTAATTGCTTTGAAACTACCATCACTTTTGCCCTTGCTTCTCAAATCGGAAAGATTCTGTGGTGTTTAACAGACACCATGGAATAAAGATTTGACCTATAACAAAAGAAAAAAAGGCTGAAGAAGAGCTAGAGGAAATCCCATGAATAAACCTGAAAAATCACCGGATCATCTTCATGAATAGCGGCAGAATACAATAAAAGAGCAGAACGGTGTTAATAAATCTGTGCGGTTTAAACCAGGACTTATACATAGTGTTGACCAAAGAGATGGAGACTTAGGAATTTGCGGTATTGATGAGAATACAACAAATTTGATTAGTGCTTTTGAAACAGCTGATTTCTCATAGAGGATTAAACTGGTATGAACAGAAATTTTCTAAAATGCTAATAGTAATACCGCAACATACATTAGATAAAGGAGTTAAGTATTATTTGTCTCTATATCTATTAAATTAGGAATAGTCTGACTGAATATCTGTAAATTTTTTTTGAATTTGTTCTTCTTTACTTCTCATTTCATGGGTTAAAATTAGTGAAGAAAAAAGACCCATAGAATATTTTTTTTATTATTAAGTTTTTAGTTTTCCAAGGCTTATCTACTAAGTCTGTAGAGAAATTAGGATTAGTGCTAAATTTTTATATAATGGTACAATTACCTGCGAGAAACGGTTGATTTATTGAGTGCTCTTCAGATTCTGTTAATCTACTTTTGGCATTTTTCCATTTCTATGGAATTGAATTTTTAAATTTTAGTTAGAAATTATGGGATAGGCTTATGACCAACGTTATTCTTATTACTTTAGGCTACAATTACACGGTGACCGTAGTTCTAGTTCCAGCTCGCTACATACTTGCCATTTTATAGATGAGCGCTCACACATGTGAGGAATTAGATAATTTACTAATGAATTCCTATTACTTTTAAGATCTTAATTTTGTGTTTTTGTCTGATATTAGATTAAATTTAGTAGTTCTAGTTCCAGCTCGCTACATACTTGCCATTTTATAGATGAGCGCTCACACATGTGAGGAACTATGACTTCCTCCAGATATATATTTTCTTTTGCTTTATTTCTAACGCTTTGGTATTACATTCGCTAATGTTTGAGTGGATTATATGATCCTCATATTAAGAATGACATGAACGAAAACAAAACCAGACAGACAATTGGATATCCAATCGTGTGACGATTACATAAGTTTCTGCGATATTATTTTTGATCCGATGGAGTACATTACATATACATATATATATCTGTAGGCAAATGCCATTATTCTGATTATCTTCTTTTGATTAAGTGTAAGTACGTTAAACTGCCAGCGCGGAATGCATGACAGCTAAGAGATTTGTATTCGCAAACTTTATGTGAGGAGAAGACCAAAATTTTGTATTAAACGAGAACCATTATAACGTAACTATGAGAAGCTGAACTTTTAATTCTTCCTTCACATCCCGGAGCCCTCGCACATAGGATGAAGGTCGTCCAGGCTCGCCTAGTCTCTCTCTCTCTTTACAGGTCAATAAGGGACTTTGGATAATTGTGCCCCCCAAAGTCAAATGGGAGGATGGGGCCGGCAAAGGAAGGTAAAACATCTACGCCTTTCACCAAAATACGGGTAAGTGACATAAGGGTCCCTTCAGGACCGAGTGGGTGCTGGCTGTTCGTTGTAGGCACGAAGAATTTTTTTGTATATGGCAGACAGCAGCGGCCGGTATTTTTGTGGAACCCCCCCCCCCCACACTCTCCGCCAATAGTTGAGGCGTACTAGCGTGCCGCCCTGCAGTCAACGCTGTCCGTCGGGTGATCTGTCAGCTCATGCTGGCATTCGGGACTTTACCTCCCAAGCGAATCACTCATCCTAGTTCCATAACACTGTAATGAAAAGGAAATGTACTACGCCAGTTTGGCAAGTAACTTTAAAAGTTGACGCATTTAATAAGAATGCTAAAATGGTATAACACTTGCTACATTATTTCTTAGATTACAGAAAACAAATTTTTTTCTTAAAGAAACCCAGTTTCGAAAAATTTCTTTTTATCTACTGAAAATGATTCTAGTGTACCCAAAGCTTGCCGTAAGACCGTAAAGCCTGAGACACATTCACTGCAGTAACTTTGACTTCAACTTTGAATTCATCGACTTCACATGGTATCTGCAAGGTAGTACCAGTCTTGTACTTACCTCATACTTAGTTTAGTACTATATATTCATGTAATCTATTATACAGCCATCAGCTGATAGACATTGATGTACACACTTTGTATTGTCATCTTGTGCTATGAAGACATATCGTAGCTTGTTTAAATTCTATAAATAAAGATCTATGAACTAAAAGTTAATCTTATATTTACATGGTGCCGAAACCCGAATAAACTAATAAATAAACGTTAGCCAATCTAACGAAACAAATAGTTTAGTAATATCAGAAGGATATTTTTCATAAAAATGACGGAAAACGTTGGAGCCAATCTTCTTCGTCCGCCAAAACCACTCATAATTGAGCATAATAAGGACATGTCAAAGGAATGGAAACTATGGAAACAACAGTATGGTTATTTCGAAATTGCAACACAGATTACAACGAAGCCACAAAACATCCAAATAGCTACATTCATGACAGCAATTGGCAGCACAGCTATACAATTATACAACACGCTGCAACAGCCACTTCCAGTAACAGGTGAAGAGGTAACTTTAGAACAGGTAAAAAGTACTTTTGAAAATTTCTTTCAACCAAAAATAAACGTAACATTTGAGCGTTAAAAATTTCACAAAATTTCTCAAAAAGACGGCGAATCCGTAAACGAGTTAATTGCGAGAATACGTTTACAATCACAGAATTGCGCATATGAGCATTTAACCGAAAACATTATGAGAGATCAGTTAATTCTAGGAGTAAAAAGCGAAGAACTTCGTACAAAATTGCTAGCCCAAGACATAACATTAACAAAGGCAATACAATTGTGTCAAGCTACCGAAATTTCTCAACAACAAGTAGAAGAAATCTCAAGAGAAAATGAACGTTCCATCGAATTGATTTATAAATCAAAGCGTAATAATCGCACATTTGACTGTCGTAAGTGTGGTACGCGACATGAAGTACGTAAATGTCCAGCATTTCAACACACCTGCAAAAAGTGCAGTGATAAAAATCATTTTGAATCAATGTGTAGAAACAGTCAAACAAACAAACAAAAAGGCAAACGGTTGACAAAAAATGTTAACATGTTAGATGACAGCATCATACAAGTAGGTTTATTGTCAAATGGTACAGCGAAATCTGACAATTGGACAGAAAATATCACAATCGCAGATCATAAATTCGACATAAAATTAGATACAGGTGCCCAATGCAATGTACTACCGAAAAGTGTAATTGATGTTGTGAATGCTAAAATCGATAGGTGTAATGTCAAAACGCTTATGTCTTTCAGCAATCATCGTCTGAAAGTTCTGGGACAATCAGAAATAAAATGTCTCATTACAAATCAAATATGTAAAGTTATGTTTAAAGTCGTAGCTGAAAACATAAAACCAGTTCTAGGTGCCAATGCATGTGAACAATTAGGTCTCGTTCAAAGAGTTCACACAGTAATGGACGATGATATTTTTGAAGGTCTTGGATGTTTAAAAGGATTTGTATATGACATGGACCTAATTCCAAATCCACAATTCAGGATCCATCCACCAAGACGAATTCCGTATAAAATCAGGGATGAAGTCAAAAAAGAGTTGGGAAAAATGATAGAAATGGACGTGATCGAACCAATAAAGGAGCCTACTCCTTCAGTTTCACCAATGGTAGTAGTGAAAAAACAGAACAAAATTCGAATCTGTATAGACCCAACGGACGTTAATGTCAATATTCTACGACGCCACTATCCAATGCGAACTATTGATGAAATTGCAGTGAGGTTACAAGGTTCAAAGTTTTACACGCTTCTCGATTGTAAACGAGGATTTTGGCAAGTACGTGTATCAGAAAAAACTAAAAAAATCTTAACATCTTCAACACCATGGGGAAGGTTTTGTTGTAAGAGGTTACCCTTTGGGATTTCATCAGCTCCAGAAGTCTTCCAGGAAACAATGCAATCATTATTTTCAAAGATCAAAAACGTAGAAGTATCAATAGATGATATATTAATCCACGCACGATCCATAGACGAGCTCAGACGAACGACAGAGGAAGTAATTAAAATCTTGCGAATCAACGGACTGAAATTAAATAAAAACAAATGTGTGTTTGAACAAGTTAAAGTTAAGTTCTTAGGACACATCATAAATAGAAATGGAATGACTGCAGATCCAGAAAAAACAGCCGCGATCTATCGTCTAAAGGCCCCTACAAATCGAAAAGAATTGCAGAGAATTTTGGGTAAGTTCACCTACCTCAGCAAATACATACAAAACTTTTCAGAATTAACAACGCCTTTAAGAACATTACTGTCAAAGTCAACGCCGTGGGTCTGGGATAGGTATCAACAAATTGCGTTTGATAAATTAAAGTCTACAATAGCCAAGCCACCTGTTCTTAAATTATATAACATAAATGAAGACATTAAACTCCAAGTAGATGCAAGTTCCACTGCACTAGGAGCAGTACTTCTCCAAAGAGAACAGCCCGTCGCATACGCATCAAAAGCCCTAACTGAATGTCAACAAAGATATTCACAGTTAGAAAAAGAAGCCTTAGCAGTGAAATTTGGATGCGAAAAATTCCATGAATATGTATGGGGTAAAAAGGTTATAGTCGAATCAGACCACAAACCTTTGGAAACAATTTTTCGAAAGCCTATACATTCTTCGCCTGCCAGACTTCAAAGAATCAGATTAAGTGTATTGACCTACAATCCACAAGTCATCTATAAACAAGGGATTAAGATGTACCTCGCAGATCCTTTAAGCAGAGACTGTGACAATCCAAGCCCAGATGACACCCACATGGATGAGGAATTAGAAGTACAAATGCTGCTTTCAATTTCTGATGAGGAATTAACAAGACTGACAAACTTGACACAAAATGATGAAACATGTCAAATCCTTAAATCATTGATCCTAAAAGGATGGCCGGACAATATCAAATCCATACCGAATGTAGCACGTCCTTACTGGAACTTCAGGGATGAACTGTCTGTATATGAAGGGATCATCTATAAATCGCATAAAGCATTCATTCCAGCCAAAATGAGAGCAGACTTGCTGAAATATATTCATAGCGGACATTTCAACTACGAAAAATGTGTTCGACGAGCCAAGGACTGTGTATTTTGGACAAAAATGAATAAAGACATATATGACTATATTCAAAGATGTGCATCATGTCAAGCAAACCAGAAAAGCAACATTAAAGAACCTCTTGGTCGAAAAGTTATACCGACATATTCATTCGAAATTGTAGCAACCGATCTATTCCATTTTAAATGAAAAGATTATATCGTTATAACGGACAGCTACTCAGGATTCATTAAGTTTGAAAGTCTTGATGAAATAACTACAGGAAATATTATAAAATTCCTTAAAAACATATTCTCAATTCAAGGTATACCAAGAGTGTTAGAATCAGACAACGGTCCGCAATACTCATCACTTGAGTTTAAAAATTTTTCGAAAATGTGGAAATTTAATCATCAAACTAGCTCGCCATACCATCCAAGAGGAAATGGGCTAGCAGAAAAAGCAGTACAAACTTCAAAAAATATTTTGAAGAAATGTGCCTACGATAATTCAGATGTCCAATTAGGAATATTGAACTTCATGAATACACCTAGAGAGAACTTAGGAACACCAGCACAAAGACTTTATGCACGAAACCTACGTTCACCTATACCTACTACTACATTATCACTTCTACCAAATCAGCCTATAGTAGAAGACGTACCAGAAGCTTTGCGAGAAATACGTGAGCAACAAAAAAAGTACGCCGACAAGAGTTCCAGAGAAAGGGAGCAATTAAACAAAGGAGATGTGATAGTAACAAGGACAAACAATAAAGCTGAATGGAAACCGGCTATTATTGAAAGTCAAGTTCATCCGCGATCATACATGATTAGGGACAGAAAAGGAAAAACATACAGAAGAAACTCTTCATGCATTAAGCGAACTCAAGCGCAAATGGAGTATCATACAAGAACGGTTCCCGAGAACAACGAAGACGACTCACATATACAACTAGAGTCAACGTTACCTTTGGTAGACGAGTCATCAGAAAAACATATGTCAAATAATATGACTAAACCTGATCAGACACCGTCAATTAGCAATCACCGTCAAACAGTTATAGATACTAAACAGAACTTATCTGAAATAACCAGTACAAGGTCTGGAAGAATAATTAGACCACCGGAGCGCCTAAATCTATAGCTCTCATCATTCTGGAAAAAGGGGGATGCAAGGTAGTACCAGTCTTGTACTTACCTCATACTTAGTTTAGTACTATATATTCATGTAATCTATTATACAGCCATCAGCTGATAGACATTGATGTACACACTTTGTATTGTCATCTTGTGCTATGAAGACATATCGTAGCTTGTTTAAATTCTATAAATAAAGATCTATGAACTAAAAGTTAATCTTATATTTACAGTATCTTAATTGGTTGAACTCGACTCGACTCGACTTTGAGAAATTTCAAAGTTGCTGCAATTTTTACAGTACTGACAACTTAAAGAATTGTAAAGTGCATTGCTGGAAAAGTAAGAAAAATAAAATGTTTTCAATCTGTGGTCATCTTTCTCTTTAAATACTTTGAAAATTGTATTAAAAATTCCTCGCAACTCTCGCTCTTCAGCAGTATTGATTTCTTGTGTCCAAATAGTTCGTGTATTAAATGCAAAATCAATTATTTTTATGTATGCTAAATAAGCAGCACATACAACAATAACGAATTCGATTTCGTTCATATTTTGGTACAAAAATGTTATATGTACGACTGGGGGGAAATTCGCACCCCATTGTGCGAATTTCCCTTGCACGCCTAGTAAAAGTGAAATTCGCACCCGAGCGAATTTCACCCTATAGGGGGGAAACTCGCACCGTCATTTTTATTAACTGAAAATGCACGTACAGTATGAAAACATCGAAAAAATGATCGTGCGAATTTCCCCCCTATAGGGGGAAATTCGTACCGATGTAATTTTTTTACAGAAATCACAAATTTATAAAATTTATAACATAGAGTAAAGGAATATTACAAATGATTTTAGAGCTCCGAAGGGAATTCTACACCTTAAACAATGTTCACAAAAAGAAAAGGTTGTCTTGTAAGTAGCTTTAGCTTCAAGTTCAAGCAGTTCAGCTTATAATCTAGAAGATTAATATGGTGTGATTTGATTTATGGCTTTGCATTTAAAACAGGGTACGAAAGTAACTGGTGCAATATTTGAAAATTCGAGCGATAGCCTTTTACTTTAAACAAGGTGCGAATCTTATACATGCAATTTTTGGCAGTTCGAGTAATAACCTTCTATTTTAAACAGGGTACGAATATTGCAGGTACAACTTTGAGTGATAGCCTTCTATTTTAAATAGGGAGGGTCCAATTTTACAGGTACAATTTTTGAACATTCGTGCGATAGCCTTTTACCTTAAACTGGGTGCGAATCTTACACATGCAATTTTTGGCAGTTTGAATGATAGCCTTATATTTTAAATAGGGTGCGAATCTTACACGTGCAATTTTTGGCCGTTTGAGTGATAACCTTCTATTGGAATCAGATATATTCAAAGGTTAAGAAAGAAAGTTTGCACTCAATTATAATTGATACATATACTAGCGGCAAAAAATGCATCTATAAGATTCGTACCCTGTTTAAAGCAGAAGGCTATTACTCGAACTACCAAAAATTGCATGTATAAGATTCGCAACCTGTTTAAAGTAAAAGGCTATCGCTCGAATTTTCAAAAATTGCACCTGTAACATTCGCACCCTATTTATAGTAGAAGGCTACCCACCCTGTTTAAATTAAAAGGCTATCTATAGAATTTTCGAAAATTGCACCTGTAACCTTCGCACCTTATTTAAAATAGAAGGCTATCACTCGAACTGCGAGAAATTGCATGTATAAGATTCGCACCCTGTTTAAGGTAGAATGCTGTCATTCGAACTACCGAAAATTGCACCTGTAAAATTCGCACCCTACTTAAAATACAAGGCTATCATTCAAACTGCCAAAAATTGCGTGTATAAGATTCGCACCCTGTTTAAAATAAAGGGCTATCGCTGAAATTTTCAAAAATTGCACCTGTAATATCCGCACCCTATTTATAGCAAAGGGTTTTCCAATAAGAGGTGTTATTTTAATTAGCCCGCTATTTCGGTAGATGTCACTTTTGGAGCTGTCATTTTTTGACACTGGACAAGTAGAAACTACGCCTTTAATAAAAATGAAATGATACACGATTCAACAACGCATTTAAATTATTAAAATTCACTATAAAAATGTTGAAAATGTGGCAGAGACGGTTCGTAAAACTCGAACATTTTTGGGTCATCGTGAAGCACCTTGTCGGACCGCAATACAGAAATTGGTAGAAAAATTCGAGCTGTCAAGACAAGTTAGTGATGTGAAGAATAAAACCCGTGCACGTCGCTCAAGAACAGCCGAGAATTTGCTGCTGTAGCCGAAAGTGTTGAAGAAAACCCAGGTTTGTCCATTCCTCGTCGTTCTTTGGAATTAGGCATTCCACAAACGTCATTACACCGTATTTTGCATAAAGATTTGGGTCTTAAGGCTTATAAAGTTCAGTTAACACAAGAACTTAAGCCGACCGATCATCAACAATGTCGAGTCTTTGCTGATTGGGTCCTTGAAATGCATGAAAATGATCCGGAATTCCATCGAAAACTCATCTTGAGTGATGAGGCCAATCTCCACCTCGATGGCTTCGTCACCTAGCAAAATTGTCGCATCTAGGGATCGGAAAACCCTAGAGTTATTGCTGAAAAGCCTCTCTATCCTCAACGTGTGACTGTTTGGTGCGGTTTATGGTCGTCCCGCGGGGTCATTGGACCTTACTTTTTCGAAAATGAGGCTGGAGCAACAGTTACGGTGAATGGATTGCGCTATCGACAGATGATTAATGATTTTTTATGGCCGGAATTGGATGGTATTGATCTGGACAACGTTTACTTTCAACAAGCAACGAAACATTGATCTTTTACGGGAAAAGTTTCCGGACCGTGTTATCTCTCGAAGAGGTGATCACAATTGGCCACCGAGATCTTGTGACTTAACACCTTGCGACTTCTTCCTTTGGGGCCACGTGAAAGAGAAGGTCTACGCCAACAGCCCAGCGTCGATTCAAGACCTCAAAGATGGAATTCGTGAGGCTATCGAGGACATAGGGCAGCCACTTTGCGATTTGGTTATGGAAAATTTCATGAAAAGGATATGGTCCTGTAGGCGTGGTCGTGGTGGTCATTTGGCTGATGTTATTTTCCATTATTAACGGCATATAAAGATCTGATCATTTATCTAAAAAAATGGCATTTTTCTTTGAATATCAAAATAACACCTCTTATTGGAAAACCCTTTAGAATGCTATCATTCGAACTGGCCAAAATTGTACCTGCAACATTCCCACTCTATTTATAGTAGAAGGCTATCACTCGAACTGGCAAGTACCTGTAACATTCGCTCCCTGTTTAAAACAGATGGCTATTACTGGAACTGCCAAAAATTGCATGTGTAAGATTCGAACCCAGTTTAAGATAAAGGCTACCTCTCGAACTGTCAAAAATTGTATGTGTAAAGTTCGCACCGTATTTAAAATAGAAGGCTATCACTGGAACTGCCAAAAATTGCATGTATAAGATTCCCACTCTGTTTAAAGTGAAAGGCTATCGCTCGAATTTTCAAAATTGTATCTGTGACATTCGTACCCTGTTTAATTTTTAATTCTCGTATTTGTTCTTCTAATAATTCCACCTGTGATATTCGCACCCTGTTTTAAATGCAAAGCCATAACTTACACCCTAATAATTGCTCTTGTAAAATGCGCACACATGTTAATCTTCTCGATTATAAATTGAACTGCTTGAACTGAAGGTATATTTGCTTACAAGATAATATTCTGTTAATGTGAGCATTCTTTAAGGTATGTAATTCCCGTCGGATCTCTAAAATCGTATTTTGTATATTCCTTTACTCTATGTTATTAATTTTATAAATTTGTGATTTCTATAAAAAAATTACATCGGTGCGAATTTCCCCCCTATAGGGGGGAAATTCGCACGATCATTTTTACGATGTTTTTATACTCTACGTGCTTTTTTAGTTAATAAAAATGACGGTGCGAATTTCCCCCCTATAGGGTGAAATTCGCTCTGGTGCGAATTTCCCCTACACGATATGTACACCTTATTATAATTTTTTTAGATATTAAAATTTTTTTAAACTTTTATACTGCTCCGCAACAAACTTCAGAGAATGTCAAATAGGCTGTCAAAATGAAGGCGCTGCAGTTAATGTGGCACACATGTGCAGTGAAGTCGACTTTACTGCAACGGCTACTGCAAAGTCGAAGTTACTGCAGTGAATGTGTTTCAGGCTTAACTTTAAGATTCTAGTTTGAGTGAGACAGAAAGTCATTACATGAAGTGTGAGTGAGACAGATAGTGACGCTTTAAAGTTAGAGATCCTAACTTTTTATTGAATTTAGGACAAATTTTCCTTAAGTTTAAAATTAAACACCAATTATTTGGATGTTAAAATTTATTATTTACAAAAATTTTCAAACTGCCTTCCGTCAGCTGCAATACAAGTTCGACATCTTCTTAAAAAGAATCGGGTTATCAGACGGGCAAATCTTAACAAATTCAACTGCTTCCGTAATTCTGGAGCTCCATTTTTTGTAAAATTCGGTAGGCTATACTTTTAGGCACTCCTGTGCTTTCCTGGATTGCACGTACCGAAGTACTTGGGTCTTCTTCAACTGCTTGAAGTACTACGTCCTCGTAAGGTAAGGAACTATTCCTTCACCATGTACATGGTTTGGAAGTTGGCCCTCTGTGGAGAGTAGACGATGCACATTTGTAAAAACTCAATGATTTGACAGCTAGCGTCACTATCTGGCTCACGCACACTTCATGCAATGACTCTCCGTAATTAAAGCTTCAACTGCTTGAACAAACCAGAAGTCCCGACTTCTTTGATTGAACTGAAGTTGGTCGCAGCCAACATCAACTTTGCACTTTGAGCAAAGTTTAGTTTCAGTCGCAGTCACAGTTGAAGTCGAAGTTGCAATTGTATCTTGCCACATGCATTTACCATTTGGGCAAAGTCGCAGTCGACAGATCAGTCGTAATTGTAATTCACGCCTTATACAATTTTAGAATCCTTATTAAATGCGTCAACTTATAAGATACTTTTACGATTTACAAGAGTTGTTCTCTGGAGAGTTTTTTAGTTTGGTTTGTAGCACAGACTTTTTCCTACCCCCGAATACTTCTCACCATTGATATGTATATAAATGGACTTCTCGTTGAACCACAAACGCATGAAAGCAAATGGCACCACTTTCATGTTCCTGTCTCTTTTCGTTAGAGCATACTTTCCCACTGAACCAAAACAGCTTTGTAAAAAACACTCCTTCGCTTTATAATTAAAATTTACGAATACAGATTGTCCGAAATACTTTTGTGGTAAATTCTGTAAATCCCACTGACACGTACATATAAATAAATTCCCAAATAATTTAAATACAGCGCCAGTCAGAGCATATTTTGGAAATCAAAACTCGTACCACATGAAACAGGAGATCAGTCAGTACATTTATATAAATATCAGACTTCTCACCTGTAAAAAGTGCCAATATCCTCCCCTGTGTGGGCTATGGCTAATTCAGGCTGCAGTTTGCGTTACAGCACTAGCGCCACATTCTATTACCCACTTTAAGGCGGAATTACAATGGACGCAACGGAGCGCAACTGAACGGAGAGAAATGTCAAACCGGGTTTCTTTGTATGCTTTTCAAATGGAGTTGCGCACAGTGGACGGACGAAAACGCAGTCGTACGCAGCAAGTTTAATAAAATCTGAAATTAACGCAACTGAACGGATAAACATAACCTCAAATTAGCTTTGGGATTGTTTATTTTGTTCTGGCAAGCAAAACTGTGCTGCGGTAAGTGTGTAATAAGCAGGGTGGAAATGGAATGAAAAGAGCTTTCTGATTTTATCCATATTTGTTTATAAATTTTGGGTCAAACGTCACTGTCACTTTCAATTAATGATGCGTCCATTGTAAGCAGCTAACCTCGACTTCCGTTTTACTGCGTAAATTTGACATTTCTCTCCGTTCAGTTGCGTTCCGTTGCGTCCATTGTAATTCCGCCTTTAGGTAAATAGTAAGGTATCAAGCCTGATCATTGAACACTGACTATAATAAGAATGGACTGAGCATTCTTGCTTCAAAAAGGGCACAATTATTGAACAGGCTGTGAAAACCCTTAATTTCGAACAATTGCACACCGATTTATAATTATTTATTATTTGTTGATTGGTAACACTAAATATGTTATAAAATAGTATTGCATTAAATTTAAATTATTTAGGAAGCCAAACTTGTTTTAATTAACACAAAAATGAAATTTTAATATTACTGAAAAATGTGTGCCTCTGTAGATTTGATGTCAAATCTTATTGAGCTTGTAAAAGATAGACGTATATAAACAATATATTTGTCTTAATTTTTATGTCAATTCCAATGCAATAATTAATACAGCCGTACTGTTTCCAAAATTGGTTACAGTTCAGTGTGCATTTTGAGCTTGAAAGAGATAAATAGATTTTACAAAAATTTGTGCCATATTTTACTATAGGAATTAGATAGGATAGCTCAGTCCATTTTTATTATATGTCAGTGATTTTTAAAGCGGAACCACTCAACCAACTCAATAAAGTCAAAATCAAAAAAAAAATCTGCAGAGTAGCACATTTTTCAGTAACATTACAAATTAAGTTTTGTGTTAATCAAAACAAGTTTAACTTCCTAAATAATTTTAATTTAATGCAATACTATTTTTCAACATCTTTAGTGTTTCTAATCGACAAATTATAATATATTATGAATCGGTGGACAAATGTACGAAATAAAGGGTTTTCACAGCCTGTTCAATATGTGTGCCATTTTTGAAGAAAGAACGCTCAGTCCATTCTTATTAGATGTCATTTTCACGATATTTCGTCACCAATGGCGGTACGTTGTTCGTAATGGGAATTATTGTCTTCTAATACCTTGAGCTTGGGTAAATGGCATGGCAGCACTGCATTTCCATTTTCACACAAATTCCAGTTCAGTGTTCATGCACGTTGAGTTGTTGAAAGACTTTGGATTTGATGTCCGGCGTTTCTTCTGGAAGTTATAAAGTAAGGTTACTTTAAGAAAATTGCCTTCTGTGAATATCTAGTTTTATATATTATTTCTAAAACAATGGTAAGTTATATTTTTTTTATTAACTCATTCTGCTTTTCGTAGACATCTTTAGATTTGAATTCCTTGAAAACTTATTTTTAATACTGCTAAATTCTAAGACTGAAATTTTTATTTTAGGCGTCGAATGCAATTAAAAGGCTAATACCCCTTCTGGATCGCGTTTTAATCCAAAGAGCGGAAGCAGTTACAACAACAAAGGGAGGAATAGTTATACCCGAAAAAGCCCAAGGTAAGGTTTTGAGGGGAACTGTGGTAGCAGTTGGACCAGGATCACGAAATAAGGTAAAGTTCAGGATATTATTACTTTTAATTGGCCTAAATGAATGGAATGCAATTTTCCAGAAGGGCGACCATATTACTCCTGGAGTTAAGGTTGGCGACACAGTCTTGTTACCAGAATTTGGAGGTACTAAGGTAAGGTATTTATTTTAAAATTCTATCAAATTATTACGCAACCAATGATTAAATATCGGCTATAAAGAATTTATGTCGATAAGCTATAGGCTTTAAAGCGAAATTTGAATAAAATTTCATAACTTGTGAATAGAGAATATTGATGATTGTTATATTTGGAAAATTACTGTTTCCTAAAATCTTGAGAACTTAATAGGTCTGTTCACGTACTTCTCGGGTGTTTTCGTTCTAAGGCTTTTTTTTTTTTTTTTTTTTTGTGAAAATGTGCAGGAGGGGAAGCTCAAGCTATCATATTAGGAAAGTACATGAACAACTTTTATGTGTTCTTCTTGGGCAGAAAGCGAAAGTGGCAACTACAAACTGTCAAGCTAACAACTTTAATTTGAAAATAAAATAGGTCTGTTCGCGTATACTTCTCGTACAAACACTTTCTGGGTAAAAACTTACTCGTGAGGTGGGGGAAGAATGTAAAATGCATGAAAAAGTAAACCAACGCTTTTCATGCAACTTCGTGAAAAACAAGAATAAGAAGTGTGGAATAACATTTGCGAATGAGTATTGTTTTATTTAAACATAAACATCCATTTATTTGAGCACGCCAAGCGTTGGGCACATCATACGAGTTACATAGTAGATACACATACCAAAACGAAACAAAAACAAGTAAGAGCAGTGGAGACTTGAGCGTCCGCAGTAGCCCGTTCATTAAGAATATACAATATTAAAATTACAGCCAAATATAGAATAGTAGATATAGCGAAATATAAAGTAGTAGATACACATTATAGCAAAACGAAACACAGGCAAGTAAGAGCAGTGGAGGCTTAGAGCGTCCGTAGTAGCTCGTTCATTAAGAGTAAATAACACTAAAATTACAGCAAAATATAAAAATATAAAACTTGTAGAGTGAATTATAGTGTGGTAACTTGTTGCAGTCTTGAAAAGTCCAATGAGTATTGAATACTTAAACTATCTTCATTTGACATTTTTATTGCGCTTTAAAAACTTTTCAGAAAATTCCAAAAATGAACTTTTCCTATGACAGCTGTCAATTTTCCTTGCAAGAATTGTGCAGTAACAAAATTTCGGGTAAATTCATGCGAGAGGGGAAGCTGTGTGTGTCGTATGCAAAACTCGTGTAATTTTGTATGCACGAGAATGTAAACGAACGGAAAATGTGTAAGTTTGTGCAAATTCATTGCAATGCATTGTCCCAAAACTGAGTACGCGAACAGACCTAATGCCAAACATAATATATCTATTCATTTTACTTATTAATTTGTAGATTTTTATACGACCTGGGCAAACAGTGCACATCATTTGCAAATTCTGCCGCCTTTTCTATTTTTCTTTTGACAATTTAAACTTTTGACAATTCTCGATTTCAAATTTTAATGTGTTTGACACTTAGAATATAGAGAGTACAGCCCTGATAGCACAGAAGTACTGAAAATGTACTTCAGGAGGCCTGAACCGAAGCCTTCCAGTTCCAGTGAAAAAGGATAGGCAGTTGGGAAAAAATTCAGGGGTAAACACTAACACAAATAACCACTGTCGCGTTTCTAAATGATTTATTTGCGTATGTAAGAGCAAGCCAGGTAGCGCCACCAAAACTGAAAACCCCGCACTTTCAGGAGGGAAGCATCAGTTTTTCATTACTTTTATGCTGTAGTCTCTGGGGGATGTATTCGGTACTTCTAAGCCAATAAAGAGAAGCGCAATATTCAGGTATTTTTCAGTAGTTTTGTAACAGTGAAGAGATGCACAGTATTCAGGCATATTTCAGTACTTTTGAACTAATGTAGAGAATCACACCATTTCCAAAATAAAAAATCTATTTTCTTTAAATATATTTACTATATATAATACTTTAGTAAGTTAAGAGCCCTTTTCACAGCAGTACATCTCCAGTTATAGTCCTTTCACTGCGTCAATGGCTTGTCAATTGACTCTGGTGAACCTCTAAAACGATAGATTGTCTGTAATTATAAAACTTTTTTTTATTATAATTAAAAATATGTTTCTCAATTCTTACCAATTTATTACTGATATGTGAAATGCGCTTCACTCAGACGCACTTCCAATGGATTTAACTGGAAACGAATTCTGAATTTGTTAATGTAATGTACTTCAAAACTACTTTAAAAGCTCTGAAGAGATGTAAACCAATTAAAATGGGACAAATCTATCAATATACTTTTATCTTTGTATGAATACTGAACTAAGCCGCTTCTGTGAGTACTGAATCAGCCCTGAAAAGATGATGCAATAATGTGGGAGACGGAACATATCGGGAGTAGCGTTTTTTGTTTCATTTTATGCGTGGAGCTTTCCGTAGTGTTTCAGTACATTTTTACGGGCTGAAGTGCATGCAGTTTCACCGATAGAATAAAAGAATTATGATTGTAGTGGTAACCCCTGAAGTCGTGCTATCAGGGAGGAAGTGTGATAAGCCAAATTTGGTGTAGTCAAATTCTGGTTGTGTTAGTATCTGTTGCCGCTGTAGTGTACGCTCAGTACAGCCGTGTAGTAGAATCAACAACAAGATATATGGTTGAAAATATTACGTTTGCTCCCATCGAAAATGTTTTTATTCGCTGTCACTATGCCAACATACCCAGGGAATTTCACAACTGTCACAAACGTAAACAAAACTAGGTGGAGGATGGATTTTTTCGATTTTTCATCGCTTTTGTTGTGCATTTTTAATTAATTTAATATACAAAGTTGTGTAAAGTATACAAAATAATATTTTATAACTATACTTGCCTAAAAAATGTTTTCCCACGTCGTACCTTGGTGTTGTTGTGGCAATTTTTCACCGAACACTTCATTCTGAAATTACATGAACATCACTTAGAAATATATCACTATAATATCAACAGATAATTACTTTACTTTATTTAGAACAATTTTTAAATAAAATATTTTTCACTTTTCACAAGTTTTAAATTAAATACAAATAGTTACAAATTAGAAAATTTCGTTTGACAGCTGAAAATACATTTGTATCTTTCTTCAATATAATGCTGACCTACTTCACGGGACCGTTAAAAAATCCACGCTCATGCACACGAATTTTACAGGGATCAACACTTCCTGTTGTCTCTATATTCTAAGGTTTGACAGCTTTTACATATTTAGGTACCCCGAGATTTTTCTTGTGGATTTGGGCTAAAACTTTATTGAAGGGGAAGTGTGACGTCTTCATATTTGCCCCAATTTTCTGAGTACGTGAACATAGTTTGGGTGCTTTCGGGTGAAAATGTTGTAATGCATTCACACAAATTCGAGTACGTGAACAGAGCTAATACATTACCTCAGTGTGCAAATTTAAACATTTTTTTGTCAGCAATAATATTCGATAGTCTTATACCGATTTCCATTGATCACGTTTTCTAGCAGAAATGTTGCACCGAAATCGTTCCATTGACCTGCACTGCTAGAAAAAGTGTACGTCAAATGAGTCTGGTGCTATACCGGAAAAATTGGTGTAACACCGAAAAACGCACACGTCTATTAGAGAAATGTCATAACTGAATGTCATTGAGCATTACATATCAATCTCCAACTATTACTCTACCAAATTCATCCGCAATCACGCCAAAATCTTTTAAATTACAATTTTCATAATTTTTACGTTATTAGTGTTATTTTTTCCAGAAAATTTCAATCTGACAAATTACACGGATATGAGCTACTATTACATTCTGATGGCGTCAAAAGCTGTTCCACTGAATTCGTTTTTACTGATTGACGAGCACTTTTCTTAAAATATCAATGGAAATCGACATTACCCTATTTTCCACGGCGCGTGGTTTCACGAGCCATGCCACTTGGGCCTGTCCGAATGAATGTCTTCTGTCGATTTCGATGGGACTTTAGTGCAACACCAGTATTGCACTTTTTCCAGCAGTGCAACCACTGACATATAATAAGAATGGACTGAGTGTTCTTGCTTCAAAGAATGGCACAAATATTGAACAGACTGTGAAAACCCTTTATTTGCACACCGATTTATAATTAATTGTTATTTGTCGATTGGAAACACTAAATATGTTATAAAATTGTATTGCATTCAATTTAAATTATTTCTCGAGCCAGACCCCTCCCACGGCGAGGCTCGTGAAACCACGCGCCGTGCGAAGCCAGCTTTAGGTACATATGTGCATTGTACAATTTCGAGATATGTTGGTGGTAAATAGAAAATAATTTGGAATTATTTTTGTTCTTGATACTAGGTATACTAAACTAATAAATAAAGAAGCAAAAGCAGCTTTTCAAATTACAGCATATCACCATTCGCATTATGTCTGTACGTACTCTGCTTTAGGTAAAATGTTTGCGCTTTGAAGACATCAAGCTTGTCCTTTTTTCCCCTAGATGAAATCTATAGGGTATACTAAGTTTGTCATTCCGTTTGTAACTCACAGAAATAATGATGGTAGAGTAAAACGGATTGGATACCCACGATAATATTAAAATTTATTTTGATTTTTGCATGTCTGTCCGTCCGTCCGTGCGCACGATAACTCAAGAACGTGTGTACTTCACTAACATATATAATAGGAACTGCTTAACATTGAAATCCGCGTAATACTTCTCGTGAAGGTAGTTTGAAATTTTTCTAAAATGACCCCAGAAATGGCCGATCCATCACAGATGAGATGCTATAAAATTTTTAAATATAAACGGTAAAGGATGTTTGTAGGATGAAATCGCATCTACATTTTGTGCCCTAATCGGATATCTGATTGGTTTTTACGTGCGTTTAATAGTTTTCGAAATAATAGAAAAAGAAAAAAATTCGTCGCTTTTAAGGTGACAAATGAGCGTTTTTTATATAGTAGTAGTAATATTTATTAGTTTAAAGAACTTTCTAATAACATTTCAATTACTTATAATTCTTAGTTCTTAAGACTTAATTATTTTAATTTACTTTAATTCAATTGACCGCTTATACAAAATAAATAAAATTTAAACATTATCATAATAATTTTTAATAAATTCAGCTAGCTTTAATTTAAATAAATGTATTCTGTGCTCTGCTTTCAATTCGGTTGGCAAGTTATTAAAGTACTGTAGTCCCCTATACATCAAAGAATTTTGTGTACTGCTCTTGTTCCATCTTCTTAGCCTAAAGTTGTTATTTTGCCTTAAATTGTACGGTTGCGCTTGACATACATATTCAACATTTTTACTTAAGTAGGCCGGAAGTAGGTTATGCTTGATTTTAAAGATGAAAACCATTGCATTGTATGTCAATCGCTGCCTTACATTCATCCATTGTAGGGTCTCCAACATATACTGGATCGGCGTGTACAAATTGCATTTTAAAATCATGCGCATAGCTTTATTTTGTAATAATTGCAGGCGTTCCTTTATTTCATTCGAGCTCGCATATAATAGTGTTGAGCAATATTGGAAGTGTGGCAAAACCAATGCATTATACAACATAATTGCATTCCTCACACTTAACATTCTTCTAATTCTACGTAAAAACCCGATTTTTTTGGCGATTTTACCACATATATATAGTCAGCATGTTCTTTAAATTTCAGTTTATTATCTAATACAATACCGAGATATTTAAGGTTATCCACACATTCAACATTAATTCCATCTATATGTACAGAAATACTATCAACACAATTAAACTTCATATATTTAGACTTTGCAATATTTAACTTCAATTTGTTCATCTTTAACCAGTTGTTAATGCTTTCTAAGTCTGTATTTAAATTAGTACACATATTATGGATGTTCTTACCACTTATGTATATTAAGGTGTCATCCGCGAATAACGACATTTTGCTATAACTAATCACATCCTTGACATCATTAATATATAATAGAAACAGAATCACACCTAGCACTGAACCCTGTGGTACACCAAGGTTAACTTCGACTGACTCTGAGAATATGTTATTCACCTTAGTCCTCTGTGATCGCTCTGATAGATAGGATTCAAACCACTTGTATTCCACTCCCTCTATTCCAAGCATTGAAAGCTTCTGTAACAAGATTTGTCTGTCTATGGTCTCAAAGGCTCGTTTAAAATCCAAGAATACAGCTATAACAGCATTACCGGCATCCAGTTCCTTCTTCCAGTCAAATATTATCCAATTAAGGGCTGTTTCACATGAGTGTCCACCTCTAAAACCAGACTGCTCTTCTGCTAATAATTTATTGGATTCGATGTACTGCACTAGCCTGTTAGCTACGTGTCGTTCCAGGATTTTTTCTTGTACGGGCAGCATGTTTATCGGACGAAATTCCTCACAATTACTTGTATTAGGTACCTTCTCAATTGGGACGACTATCGATTCTTTCCAAATTTTAGGAAAGATACCTGTCTGTAGCGATAAGTTTATAACTTTTAATAACACCGGACCCAATATTTCTATTGATTGGAAGATTATATCACAGTCTAGGCCATTGTAGTCTTTCTTCTTATTGCACTCTTTCAATATATCACAGATCATTTTTGTATCACAGTATGTCATTCTAAATCTACAAAGTGTCATTCTATTTGGTAAAGTATATTGCACAGTGGGAATAGAGTCGTTAATTGCTCTAATACTCTCGATAAAATATATGTTAAACTTGTTAGCTATTTTTGCTGGGTCGCGTATATATTCTTGGTCAAATCTGACTTCCTTAAAATCCCTTACTTTATCTTTACTTATAACAAGATTTTTAATTGCTTTCCAGAGCCATTTCTGGTCTCCGGAATGCGTTTCTAATTGTTTTTCTATGAAATTATTTTTTGTTCTTATTATCTCTCTCTTATACGAGTTTCTAAGGTCTTTGTACCTATCCCAATCATCCCTGCTGCGACTGTAAATAGCTCTATTATATGCAATTATCTTCCCTTGTTTCATGTTCTCTAACTCATGTGAGTACCAATGAAAGTTAATGTTTTGTGTAAGAATTTTCTTTACCGTCATCCTCTGCAGGCAATATTTCAACTTTTCATCGAATGAGCTTGACAAATCATCAATGTCATTAATGAGGAAAATATTCTCAAAGTTAACTTCATTCAAGAGATCCTCGAATTTAGTTTTGCTGTATTTTATAATGTTTGATGTCTTACTATTATCAGATTTATCTCTTCTAGTTTTAATTTTAATTTTGAGTGTCTCATGGTCTGTTATTTTGTGGTCCCTATCAATATTTACAGATACATCCATAATATCCACTCCTGTGAGCACGTAATCAATTAGAGTTTGTGAGTCTCTCGTTATTCTAGTTGACTTTTTTTCGTTTCATTATTACTGTGAATTGTTGAGTTCTAAGAAAATAACTTCCTATGGGAAAAATGTTCATAAGATATCACTAATGCGTGTAAATGAAAAAAAATTGGAAATATATGCGAAATGTAGTAAATGGGATATATGTGAGTTAAATGAATGGAAATGCATGAGAATTGGACTTTCAGCGGTAAAAACGTCTCGATGAAGTTTTCGGAATCGGAAAAAAAGTGCACAGTCGGATAGTACTCGGCAAGATCTTTAATTTGATATACAACATGCCGAATCGGAGGCACCCCCTCCGAGGGTACACCCACCCCCTAAGAAAATAAAAAAAAAAAAACTTCTAAAAAACAGGAGATTCAGTCGGCAAAATCCGACAATCCCTGTTAGTCGGGGTGCCTCTTCGGCAGGTGTGGACGTATGTAACGCAGTGATTAAAAAAATATGCTCTTTTTTCTTAAACACCATATATCTTCAAAAGTAGATGGGTAAGCCGGCATTGTATGCACAACCTTGGGGTCTTTGCTTTGCTTGACCACCCCCCGTACCGCTCCGCACTCGACTTACAACGCTTCAAATTCAAAGTTTCGGTTTTTTTTTAAATAACCTCACATACATTTTTTTTACAAAATTTTGAAAGCCCAGTCTCCTAAGTTAACACCGTCCCAACTGTAGCCGTCTCTGTGATCTGTACTCATTAATTTTCGTCATTTGATTTCTATCTCATAAATATGACTCGAACCATATATATTCTCTTCCATATATATTCTCTTCCTTTTATTTCGAAGTTAGCGTTTGTAGCGATATTAGGCCTTCCTCGTGTGGAAGAGTACTACGTACTATTCAACTTTTACTCGATGCTTGATAAGATAAGGTGGATATATTTTAAAGAGTCATCTGTATAGAGCAACGAATTCGGATCATTTGAGTTTAGACTGATACTTGGGTACACTAGCACTGATTCTTGAGCTTTATTTAAATTTTCCAAACCAAAGGAAACTACTTGAGTCGAAGAATATTTGGGACAACTCTAATGTTGGTGTGGATCTGATCGGGGCGGCTGATATTTAAGTCGAGTTAGAGGATTTTTCAATATGCTGACAGACTATTTTTGCAAAGTTTGCCCAGGCTGGACAAAAGAGAGTATTTATATAGTTATTGTAAATAATTCTTTCGCAATCGTTTCGCAATGTTTGATGTGTTATCAGGCCAGAGGATTTTTGTAGTACGAAATGTTGACTTAAAACACTTACACATTATTCTAGATAAGTTTGAAGAGGCTCGCACTCGCACCACTAGTGATAGTTTTTGGGAGTTTAGACTTTTTATTGCAAACTCAGTTAATGTTCTGGAAGCAGTTTCGACCTGGTTGATTAAGCAGGATTTACATTATGATGGCATGCAAATTTTAATTTTACAGAAATCTCAGGGAGATAGTACATCGTATACGGAAATTTATTTATGATATACGATAGTTTGCGTTCTGAATTTTTTCCAGACCTCGATTTGCCAATGTGTGCGTGTCCGGAACCATAAAAAGACCTCAAGCATAGTAAGTTGTTTTAGTTACTGAAACTAAACATTGTTATGGCAACCTTAATTTGTCAATTTCAACTACTCGTGCTGCCATATTGTTGTTGTTACTATAATTTAAGGCATTTGTTAAAATAAATGAAGTTTGTAATTAAATATTCCGAAATTGGAAGTTTTTAAATATTTCTTTATAGAAAATATTGAAGTTATTTCTGAGGTAGTTTTCCATCCATAAGCAGGGAGCAGTGTGTTCACAGATTCACTGCAGTGGTCCTTTTCCCTTATAATTTGCTAGAAAAAATCCGCCTTTGGGTAGAGTTGGCAAATAGATTGGAAATTTCATCTCTAGTATCAATGTCAACTCTGCCGTGTGAGGATTTCAGATTTTATAGAAGAAAAATCGGACTGGATTAGCGTACTTTGGAGTGAGATAATCCGCCATATGAACACGACCGTACCATCTGATATTTTGCAACAAACTTTTTTCTGTATACTCTCATCCTTTGCTTCGAGCTCCTTCGTGCTTTGATGCAATATTTTAGAAATTGTAAAATTATACTTCTTTCATGATTCGTTTTTCAATATCTACGAAACTTGACAATTTGACAGTTCGCGATTTTTACCATAAGAACTAGAGGGGAGCGTACGATTGAGGTATTGCAATGATACCTTCGGCAGCATTTAAATTTCAATAAACAATCTCGCACAGTTTCTGTAAAAAATGCATGTCATCATAATGTAAATCCTGCTTTAGAAGCAATTTTCTTCCTGAATTTAATCTGATTTCTGTGTTTTTTTAGGTTGGGTTATGGATATTTAAGATAGAAAAGTGCTGCAAAATCTGTGGACACTTCCTTGTTTTATAGGAAAGTACTATAATACAAATACGATTTGGTATATTACGCTAGGCTCAAATGATTTTAGGTATTGATTCAGCTTCCAGCATCGTGTAGAGATGGCGGTACAATTTTTAATCAATTGGCGTTGTCTTTTTAATCTTGCTCATTTTTGATATTGTTCTAAATATTTTAAATCGAATTTTTTCATATGAACTTATTGGTTTTTTCTTATTTACAGGTTGAACTTGATGATAAAAAAGAATATCATTTATTCCGGGAAGCAGACATTTTGGCAAAAGTAGAATGAATAATTCCATTGTTTTGTAGTTACAGTTGTTTATACAGTAAGAGAAAAAAAGCTTAAAATATACAAGGTTTAAAAATTATTTTTTTATTTATCTTAACAAAAGACGAAAATTACATTTAACCCTTAACTACCTACGTGCGGTCATGGTGACCGCCGACGAATTATTGTAGCTGTTTCTAAATCTAGGACGATTATGGGAAATGTGAATATATAAAAGTCATGTCTAGGTCTTAACTGTTGTAAATAAAATAAAAAAGAAAAGGAAATAAGTAACATTTTGTTTAAAACAATCATAAACACACAAACTTAAAATTTAGTACAAAACATCACAGCCTTTCGAAAATGAGATCTATTGTAATAGGAATTATTTGTTTGTACTTATTTTTAGTGAGTTAAAGAGTCATACAATATGGTGATATAGAGAAATCAACAAAAAATAGTTCTCTTAAAAATTGGAAGACCTAAATTCTTAGCATTTTTCATAGCAGCCACTCCGCATTTTTTTAACACTCCCCGTAAATTGGTACCTTGCAAAGAAAGCACAAGTTGTACGTCTTATGTTTCTTTTTAGGATCGCAAGTCGAACGTGTCTTGCGCACTTCAAGCTTGTTTTCAACGGAATTGGTTGGAATTTCCTTTCTGATCTGCAGGATACGGCGAATAGTTCTGTTGATGTCACGCTAAATGTGATTATTGTTTTCTCGGCATCCCATGTGTGACCTTGTGAGCTGTTCTGCCAATGCCTTCATAAGCTTGAATCTGCTTCCAGTCTTATGTGCTTGATTACATAGACTCTTAAAGTGCCCACGAGATCTAGCTGTTTCTCTTTTAGCTCATTGACAAGTTGTCTGGAACAGAACCAATTATCAGCGGAGATATTCCTGTTTGAGCCTTTTATTGATTGAACTAAGCGCAGAACTGCCTGAGTAGTTTCGACAATCGGTTTTGTTCATGGGTCAAATTTAGTCCATCTTTTAAGCCGTATTTGACTGGTTTTTTTGGCATATACATATTGAATTTTCAACCACCTCGAAAAGCCATAAACATCGCGTCTACAAGCACACGTTCTAATCGTATAAACTTGGAGACTGTTGTTTAAAAGATTCGAAGACCTCGGAAATAGGCGCAGATATATCCACCTCATGCCGCTGATATCTAGTTTGTGCACCATTAAACCAAATAGTATTCAGTAGGACTTCTAGTCTATTCTTACTCATGATACAACGATATAATTCTCTTCCAAAGCCATAAGCATTGCACCATGTAGTGTGTTTGAATTTCCTTGAATATAGCAGAATAAAATAAAAGCCCTATCAACGGTTTTAGCTCTATGAGAAACATGTTTGGTTCTTATACGCTGGTCTTATCTTTCGTAACTTTTCATTGTTGTGCAGTACTATTTTGTTGAGCATCTTGTTAGTACAAAAAGGCTACAAATATCAAGAGGCGTGGTAAAAGTGTTCAGCGCATTACGGTACGCAGGTTTTATTCCCTGTATTTGCTGTACAATATTATGCTGGGCTGTTCGTCCACGACGGATCTTAGGCTGAGATAACCAACGAAAGCGATTCTTACCATAATAGTTTTTGTTCCCTTGTTGATATTGCAACTGAGCGAGTGGAACCTCATTTTCGGAAGAGCATTCCTCAAGAAAACCTGAACGCATACTTTGTGGCTGAATCTTGAATCTGATCGGTTTCTTCTTCAGAGGAGCAATCTACTTCAGAATCAGATTCACAGTCTTCATGGAGCACATAATCAACAGGCACATCTGTTACCACGTTACATAATTTGTGGTTTTGGAAAAGATTTTGTGGTATGCACTCATTTTGAAAACGTTAAAGAAGCAATATTAAACAAAAACAAAAAACACAAGTTTTCCACCTTTTTTGCTTCTTTTATTTATTAGGTGTTATCTTCCACAAATACAAGATATAAAATACTTTACTTAATATCTAAACCGCGGTTTCGGCTGTTTGTGCCATCCTCAGTAGACGTCTAAGCTACCCGTAGCAACATGAGGTGGCGCGAACTGCGTTCCGCATGGGTAGTGAACGAGGCGCGCTGAACGCACCAGAAAGAGGGAGGAAGAAGAAGATTCTTTTTCCGTCTTGTCACGTCTTGCGGAAGGGACAAAGAAATTTTCTTGTGCAGTGAACATAGCAATCGGAAATTTCTACGAAGGAAAAATATAAAAAATTTAAAAAATAAGACTCGAGCGCTCCCGTGTACAGGAATAAAATTTTAACAAAGAAATTATTGAAACTTTTGCTCGCAGTGTTACAAAGATTACAGGCACAGAGTCTTCTACAAATTAGATCCAGCGTGGGTCCCCAGAAAGATTAGTCACGCAGAATCCCATGGGATTTCCAAACGACAGGTAATAATTTTGAATACTTTTTCAAAAGACTTGCATAACCTATGAATTTTATAGTGCGGGATTATAAAAACGAACTCACATTACATCATTTTTCTTTATCTCCACACAAATTAGAATCACGTTACAGCAATCCTCACCGTCTCACATTCACGCTACAGTATTTCCTTTATCGCCACAGTGGTGAAAGAGGGCTCACGTCACGGCATTCCTATCGTCACACACTTTGACATGTGGTCCATGTTACAACGGTTTTATCTTCACAAATATTAAACAGAGTTGGCCCACGTTACAAAGCCCTCCTCATCGCCACAAACGTGCCTCACGCATGTCTCACTCAGGATATTTCAAAGCCAGGAACACCAGCCGTAATGGTGGAGACTCACGCGCATGAAATGTATATTATAGTCTGCATTTCTAGAATAATTTTAAGACCATCAGTCATATTCTTAAGTACAAACTGATCAGAATCAGATCAGTGGAGGTGATAAGGAAATATTTAGTTAACGAAAAAGAAAAATTTAATTTAACAGGGCAGCGGAGCATCTCGGCGATGGATCCCCCAGCAATACAAAAAAAGGTAAGTGCAGTTTTTATCAAAATTTTGAAAAAAAAAAAAGGAAAACAAAAAGGAATTTGTCCTATGTAGGGGTAGGGGCTTGATGCCTACCTCTCAAAGAATTTGCGAATATTCAATAACTTGACGAAATTATAATTGCAACATATCATCTATATCATTTTAAGAAAATATTTCTTTGTTAATATCTGAAGTGATGAGATGCACCTAGCATTCCATATGATAGAATAGTTTGATTTAAGGAATTTCACATATAACAGTTTTAAAAATATTTCTTTATTCATGTTGTATTCAATGACTGGCATACATCGCGGTCATGTGATATTAATAGCTTGGTGTGATGAATTTCGTATATATATAGCATTTTTTTTAAATATTTCTTTATTCATATCTGAAGTGCTGAATTGCACCTAGCATCCCCTATGATAATAATAGTTTGAAATAATACAGCGTTTATAACTAAATGAATCGGTAAAGCGTTTTCTTTCCTTTCGCTCTCCCGGTGCCCTCGTAGCGTGAGGGTCGATCAGGTCCGCTACTCTTCTCTCCTTTCAGGTTATCACAGGGACACGAAAAACAATCTGCCCTCAGTGTCGTTGGGTGGATGGGGCACGCAGTAGAAGGCAGTACATCTGCGCCTTCACTAAAGAAAAGGTAAGTGGTGTAATGGTCCCTTCAGGACCGAGCGTGTGCTTCCTTTTTGGCTTAAAGGCACGATTTATTTTGTATATGGCCGGTGGCACAGCGGCAGGTTTTCGTGGAACCTCCCCACACTCTCTGCCAATAGCCGAGGCGAGCTAGCGCGCCGCCCTGCAGTCAACGCTGTCCACCGAGTGATCTGTCAGCTCATACTGGCAGTCTGGACTTACGTCCAAAGCAATCACTCTCAACACAGATCCATAACAACGTCGCTGCAATTCGGCATCTCTTCCTCATCTGACAACTCTTCGTCCAAACAGCTTTTCATATCTTTGTTTTCATTCATGTTTGCACTAAAACAATAAAAATAATGTAACACAAACAAATTACGCAACCACCTACATGCAGTCACAGAGATCGCTGACGGAGCATGTTTACCTACCCAAGACAAAATCGCGCACGTCCACACTCGGCAAAGGAAACTGCGATATTGGATGAAGTGTAGAAAAGATACAGGGAAGCACATTGACGTACGTTGCACACAAACCACAAAATTCCAAAACGAAAAGTCGTTGCGGTCATGGTGACCGCTGTTAGGTGGTTAAGGGTCAAATTCAACGAGGTAAGAACTAAAGGAGATGCAAATGAGAAATTATCGCGTACCCAATTCTAACACTATGACACTGATATTGTTTGTACATAAGCGCCGTAAAATTTGTACACCTGTACACAATTGTACAACCTATGCGCAATTTTAATCGCTTTTATTTTCATATACTCAAAAGTCTTTACTGAATTTGCAAACGTGAACGTAAAAAAGTTAATAATTTTGAAGAAAAGTTCAGTGGTAAAAAGTTTGTGAGTAATATTTGCTTCGTGGCCCCTACGGTTATTTCACGGGCTCTCCTGCGTCAATGCACCAAGCCCAAAACCATCCAAACCTAAGTATGGACTTGACATCGAAGACCAAAAATGGCGGAATGAAACATACACAAATGCAGGGCAATTTTGGGTACGCTCATGTACGAAGTATGAGTAATTATAAAGTATTGACACCTCTGTAAGAGGAAAAATTTATCATCAAGAAATGTATGCTTGGGTGAGTAAAAACTTTATTCACGGACGCGAGTAAAACACCTAAAATAAAAAAAACGTGTAGAGATAAAGACGGATAGAATTTGTGAAAGCTCTTCCCTTTAAGTTCGATGCGCTAAAAGGTGAAAGAAACTTTGGGTTTGGGGTTTGTTTTGTTTTACTTGCACTTGCATAATTTGGCATTGACTTGACAGTTCTAAATTATATTTTGTGGGTTTTAGCAGGAGAATTTATAATTTATAGACAATTTTTAAATTATAATACTGCAATTCACTTCTTCCTTACTTCTTCACCTTCTTTTCTAGGCTATGTATAATTTGAAGTTTAAATTACAGTGATATTTTTTTCCAACAGTGGAATTAAGTGAAGTTAAGTTCCGAAGTTGATTTGTGTTTTCAATAATTTTGAAAAACAGGAATTATAGTTAAATAGTGCTTTATTTATAATAATATAGTTTTTGTTATTTTAAATTCAGCGTACATACATATAAGGTTTTGCAGTTATTGGTGGATGGGAGTAAATTCGGTGGCAGCTTTTAAAATTACTAAGTTGCCCCAAGTTTGTTTCTACCTGCTAGTATAATTCAACAAACCCACATTAAAAATTTAGTATTTATAATTGTTTTGCATAATGAAATTATTTTTTTAAATGATACATTTACCCATGTTTTTCAGCTTCATAGTTCTTGAGATACTGATAAGAATTATCGGTGCATTGGAGCAAATGTTCTTACAGATCAACTAAATATTTTTGTTAACGCATTACTAGCAGAATGTAAATCACATAATGCTGAATTTGATTCCCTTGCATTCGGCGAATATCTAACGTAAGAGACATCATTTAAACATAAACATTTATTTATTTTGAGTGCCCGTGTCGAAAGTACGTAGAGCGAACATTTTAACAATATCAGGCAAGCGTCGTTAAAGCTGGTTAAGCGATACTTAACTTAATGATACCACTGGAACGTTTGTTAGATAAGTAATATACTTTTGCTGGGCAACTTTCTTTGAAGTCCTAGACTTTCTTTGTATAATAAAAATTACTGAGAAAAGTTTTTTAGTTCTCTATTTTAGCTGTTCACTCAAACCGCTACGCTCTGAAGTTGGAGTAACTAGGTAAGTTATTTTTAAATATCTCAGCTTTCAAACATGATATTGTGTTCCATGTAATTTAGCAAAAACGCTATTATTTCTAGATTTATTATTATTATATTAGCATTAGTTACATTTTCTTAATGTATTAAGCCCAGTGTAACTAATGTAGTTGGCCCAAGGCATCCAGGCCATCTGGGCAATTTCAGTTTATTTATAATATGTATCTTATTCTGGTTAACAAAAATTTAAGTATGTTGCTGTACAATTCCTATGGTATCGTTTACAATTTATCCATTCTAAATTCATATTTTATTAATCTAAGTTATTATCTAGTGCCAGTTCATTTCGTCCAACAGTTCATTTTATTATAATTAATTAATATTTACTAGGTCTTATTTGTGCAAAATTCAGTATTTCCGCCTGTAATTCATTGCCACCTATGATAAGCTTATATAAGATAAGGTTTTTAGTTCGTTAGTAGCTAAATTATTTCTTAATTTTAACTTATGCTGGGCTGTGATTATGCATTTATTCCTTGAAGCGTTTATCCGTTAAAGTCTCGTCTCTGTGTTACTGTTCATTGCAAGGAGTAGTGCTTCCGTATCCTCCTTCTTGTACGTAAGCAGTGCAGCCGGAGTTGTACGTACGCCTTGTCCGTGTAGTAGTCTCTGCAGGTCCCCACACTGTGTAATGATATGTTTTGCTGTAAATTTGTCATTTGAGATTCGCGATTCCAATTTTTTTTTTTTTTGTCTTGGCATGTCTGCTTTGATTACTTCTTTGTGGTGACTGACCAAGAATGTGTCTGACTGCTGCCATGCAGCCGATTTCATTGCCTCTATATTTTTCCTACTTCTGTTCCTAATTGTTTTGTAAGATGGTGGTATGGTATGGTATGGTATGGTGCAGAGCACCAGGCAAGCGTCATTCTGCTTGTGGCCAGGACGTTTCTTAAGTTTACTGCCAGTAGTTTGCGACATAGTGTTCATGATGCTGTTTAGTCTGGGAGTCTTTAGGTGTCTATATGTGGTACTTGAACGATAAGTTTTCGTTCTTCCAGGGTAGCCTTGGGTAATTAAAACGTGTCCTTTTAACACACTACTGTTGTAAGGCTTCTTTCTTCAAGAGTGGAACTTGAAGGATTTGATACATGCCTTGTTCACACACGATCGTTTAACGGGTTCTTTCTTCAAAGTGAGTCTTGAAGGATGGACGTGTCTTTTTGACACACAAGGCTTCGTTCTTCAAGGTTGAGTCTTACAGGATTGTTTAAAGACTTCTTCCTTCAATAGGAAGGTTTGACGCACCTGGGTGTAAGAAGGAAAGTATCTATCTTGTTTGTAGATCATTCTGTAGCTTTATTGATGATTTGGCTTCAAGCTGATATAATTATTTCGTCGGTAATTCCGGTAGTGGACTTCGACTCATATATAAAGAGCAGTAACCATATACTAATTTATGAAATATGATACAGTTTAACGTGATCAAAGAAAAACGTGTCAATTGCATTAAAGTTTTTATTTATCTTAGTTGTTTTTATTTTCGACAACGTTATAAATCTCTTGCGCTATAATGATTATTTAACGGAGATAAATTCATTAAAATGAAACGAAGGATGCTAATACAATATATTTTTAAGGTTGAATAACATTTACGCCCTTGTATAAGTAGAGGGACGAGATCGTCTAAACAATTGTCTGAGGGATAATTCTGACTGAGCTTGCCGAAAAATATTCATTTTTTTTACTTGATGTCAACACTATTCTATTTAGATAGATATTGATAACTTGTTAGGGTTTATTGAACTCCCAGTTAAGTGTTGCCATACAAAAATTTCATCTTCACTCTATATTTTGGCACTGCCTTAAAATGCGTCGACGTAGAGATCTTAAATTTGTTGCATGGTATTTTCATATCAACAGTAGATACAATTTCAAAAATAGACTAAATCAGGAAACCCTTTCTTGGTGTTGTCATACAAAACTATGAATTTTCACTATATATTTGGACACTGCCTGAGAACGCGTTGACGTGGAGGGCTAAGATTGATTTTGTAAGCGGTGTTGTGAATATAAATCTTGACGCTGATCAATTGATTTTATCATAGAACGAAACAACCAATTGATCAGCACTTCCGCATTGAGTCATTGCTTTGCGAGTTACTAAGTAAGACCTTGCACAATAAATACAATGCATACAGGTCTTACTTAAGTGTGCCAACGGTAGCCCCATTAAAAGTTGCAATGTATCGCATTTCATAACAAACTGAGAATTATTTGGTTTGTTGTGAAAGCGCGTATAATAAACAACAAGTGGCTACCTGCTTAAAAATATTCTAATATGACGCAACATAGCAATGGCCCAGAAATTAAACGAATAAGTGAGGTGACATGGTGACTGACCGGAGAAAGCTCTGCGAGTTCCTTCTAATATTGCAAAGGGTCAAGTTGCAGAGACTCTCGTTCGTGCGGCTTGAAGTAAAATATACGCGATCGAAGGGAAGCAGTTTTTTTAAATAAACATTTTTAAATTAAAGAAAAGTTTTTTGTGTGGTGAACTTCCCTAAACGATCCAAAATACAACAGCGGCATTTTCATAAAAATTGCAAATACAAATTTGAAAATGCCATACAAAACTTTGGTTTTCCATTATACACAGGGTGTTTTCTTCATGGTGGTCCATAAAGCGGAAGGTCATAATACGCACCTAGACAAACAAAAAATTGTATGGGAGGGGGGCCATATCAACTGTTTCGGAGTTACAGGGTGATTAAGAATTTATGCTAGGTATTCCCAAGATACCCTATATTTTAAAAAGTACAGGGTATATGGTCACCATCTAAAGCTAATTGGATGCCTTTCTAACGATTGCTCAACCAGCCCCGTACTTCTCTCCCCTCAGTAGTTAATGTGGTCTAAACTAAAAATTTCAGATTTTCTTACCTTTTTTTACTTTGCCCTCCATTTTTTTTTTTTTTTTGTAAAAAGGTCGTTAACATAACCATTTTTTAAAAAACCGGAAAATGGTTATTAGCTCATTACAAACAGAGTCACACAACTAAAGACTAGGTGTCCCATAGATAAATACTGTATCAAATAACCATCGCCTGCTACAAGCCAAAGTTAGTTTTAGACAAACAAGCATTTCATATGAACATTAAGGATAATTCCAAGATTACGTAACTTATCGACAAATGGCAAGATATTCCCACCTAACCAAACAGAAGGAAGAGACAATTCATCTTTAATGCCCAAAGCCATGCACTGTGACTTTCCAGCATTTAGCTTTAATTTGTTCAATATGGACCACTGCGAAATCCTATCCAAATCTCTATTAATATGCTCCACGTAATCTTCCACAAGCCCAAATGGTCGACTCAAATATATCTGCACATCGTCTGCATACATATGTTGTAAAACTTTCGGAAGATCATTTATAAATTTATAAAGAGTTTAAACAGGAGGACCAAGGGCAGATCCCCGTAAACTAGTGGAAGTAAATCAGACGATATGTCATTATCAAGTACAACCCTCTGAGACCTATGAGAGAGGAGATTAAAAATCAACCGGAGAGCAGATGAAGAGAAATTGAAATTATCTAACAACTTATATATGATCGGCACTATCAAACGCCTTAGAGAAATCAACTAAGTTAGGATGCAAATCCCACCATTGTCCAAGGCTATTCGGATATCAGTAAGTACTTTGAGTAAAGCTGTGTCACACCCATGACCAGATCGAAGGACAGACTTCCACTCACAGATTAAGTTGTTAATCTTCAGACCATCTTGCATTTGCCAGTACATTAACTTCTCAAGCACCTTAGTTGGGAAACACAGTAAGCTTATGGATCGGAAATCACTGGGGGCTCTGGAGAAGACTTCTTTCGAACGGGAAGCACGATAGCAGTTTTCCATAAACCCATAAACCAGGGAATAAAGATCTAGTCAAACAGTGATTACAAATTAGCTGTAGGGAACTCAAAATAAAAGGGAGTATGAGTTTCAGAAACTTAGGGGTGATTAGATCTGGACTGATAAAGTTTAGCTCTTAATTTTTATTGTTTAGTATTAGGTCAAATCCAATGACTCGTATTTATGTTTATTTTGCTTTTATGCGCCTATTCCCCATATTATAGTATGTAGCTTAGATTATAGAGCGTATGTAGTCATTACTAGTTAGTCTTAGGTTTAGTTTTTATACTTTTTTATTTTTATACTTTCGAGCCAGATGTCTATCGACAGACCAGTTTCTGCTTTTATGCTCACCTATAATTAAGTCTTCTCTATTGGTACGATATCTCGTCTAAGCTCCTCTTAAGTTTCCGTACTTACATTCTAATTGTCCAGTAACTCCCAATCCTGCTCCATCTGGCAGTCACCATTTTGGTTTAAGCTCCTACTAATTTGAAACGCTACCTCCTTGCTTCATCTAACAGCTACCTTCAAGTTCATATTGACCGTTAATGCTACTCCGTAATTATCCCCCTACCATTCTCTATTTTTTAATCCATGGTAAAGTATTCTACCACTTTAGTCTATAATATTTTAAAGTTTAATCTTTTTGTTATAATTAACTCCTATTTTCGTAATTCTACTTTGATATCTACTCTGTTTCTTTGGCTTGCCCACTTGCTTTGTAATTTTACTCAATAGTTCATAAGCTAGTAAAGTATGGCTCATAATACGTCATGTCCTGTATATATCTCATTGTATTGCACTTTTCTTTGCTTTTGCTATCTTATGTTATTTAGCTTTATTAGGCTTTGCTTTAAGTTCTCTATTGCATGTCTGCCTTATCTTAATCTATAGTATATACTAATATTACCATCAGCCGCAATGAATCTGTTCATTGCACCTTTGTTAGTTTGCTAAGTAATTTTGTATTCTATCGATAAGTTCGAATTATTATTATTATTATTTTTTATTTACTCGATGTCCCTAACGTTGCAACGTAGCATAAGCTGAGGTTCTTAAATAAACGCTTTTCTATTCTATTCTTAACTATTCTAACTTAGTTGGATAACACTAGATCTTTGCAACTTGGAAGAATGATGATTTTCAGTCCACGTCCCTCAAGCCATGAGTGCACTAACTTTGCACATTTAAGCCAGGTACAGGTGTCTAATGTTATGGCTTATGCAAATTACTGACTGAGAAGCAAGTATTAAATGAAAAGATGCTTAAGTGTGGCACAATCACCCCCTTCTTGCACTGAAGAAGGGAATAACATTCAATGCCTTTAAGATTATCAATAGGACACAAAATTAACAATGAAATTTAAAAAAAGTAGTTAATTATCAATAAATAATCAATTATAGAATATATTAATATATAATAAACTGCTTGTTGGTTAACAAATTAGCAAACAAAAGGAAATCTGAGACTGCCTATATATTGTACAGCAGCCAACAGAGTTGCCTCTAATCGCTAAAGAAAAAAGTTGCTGCAGTCTAAAATATTGAAAAACAAATGCCTTTATCATTTCATTTCATTTTGTAGGAAAAACAAACAGTTTTGAAAAGCACTTGAAAAATATTTCTTTTTGAAGCACTTTAATAATATCACTGCTAGCTCATTTTTCATTTTATATTTCCGAAACACTTCAAAATCACTGCCAGCTTATTATAACTTTTATTTAGACTTACAATTACTGCTTAAGCTAATTGTAGCCTTTTAAATACTCCTTCTTTGTTATAAATACCCAAAATTAACTAAACAAAATCACAATTCTCTTGTCAAAGGATCCAAATATTATCTGACAGTTGTTTGTTCCATATCAGCCGAGAAATTCTTGGGCAGTTTATTTGTGTTGGAGGCTCTCTTATATGAAAACTTTAGCCATTTTACACAAAATTCTTGCGCAATGAGAATGAATTTGTAAAATTTCTTGTGCAATGCAAATGTATTGAAAGGCTGCTTTATTAGTATTGAATGAAATTGGTAGCAGGCAGAGGTGTGCGAGCATCAATTTCAATATCATTTTTATCTGTATATAGTCATACTGCTCACACTTATTGGGAATTACTTTTAAAAATGTTGCCTTTCGATCTAACCAATTATCCTTATGGTCAAGGAAACTTTGAAGAGCTTCAAAGTTTTACTAATACTTACTTGCAGAGCTTTTTAATATTTGTATCTCTTTTACATTTCGTGCCGCCATTGAGGTGAACTTTCTTTATATTAATCATTCTTCGCTCATGTACACGGATCGTACATATAATTGCATCTCCTTTAGTTATTACCTCGTTCGTTAAATTATAGATCAAGAGTAGGTGTTAAGTGAACGTTCTACCAACGCGTTAAATGTCATAGTTTTTCCTGCTGTCTCTACCAATTCCAGTTTATGAGGATGGGATGTGTTCAATAAATCTTACTATGTATTTTGATATCGTGTATCATAATACCGTCCCAGAAGTTTTTTCCAAACTTATTATTCAGAAAGTATTTGGAAATTCCACCGTACGGCGCCTGCCCAAATACAGAAAATTATAAGAAGAGAATGTAAACTAACAGAGTAATGGGAGATTGCGGCAAAACACTGCCTCTAATATTTCGGACTGCCAACAAAGTCGTCTTTAATTAGATGACCCTTTGATAGAACTAAAAAGAAACGGTGCCATAAACTTAACCCAAACCCACGGTACAGAAATTATAAAGTATTCTTATTACGAACCACGTTCCCTTTGTAGGGAAATAATCTCAAAAACCTTTGTTAGAGCGGACAATATAATTAAAACGAGAACAGATGTTCAATAGTCAAGCGGCTTTATTAGACTGTCCTCGTTTCATTCGACATTCTTTTCATATTACGGCTAATCTTAACTGTACGTACCATACAAATACATCGACATACAATGGTCTGGTATGAACCGCAGCCCCCGAAATATACAAGGCATGAACAAGGTCGAAAAAGAGAGCAGCGGGCCGGTCAGCAGGCGACATCCACAGTCTTCTTGCCTTCTCTTGCTGCAGGAGCTTTTCATATAAAAGTTGCTTGTATTTTGTTCAAACGCTATAATTTAAATAAATTTCTTCTACATATTATTTTTCTTTTAAACTATTAGAAAGAAAACATATTTGGCTGCAATTTGCTTTAACTTCATTTTGCTGTGGGAGCGACAGTTCTGGGCTTTAGGACCTGTTTAAAGGCCTAAGCACAATTGTGACGGCAGACGGAGAACGACGACGAAATTCCGCTGTCAAAATTCTAAAGGCATATACCATGTTTACATGCAGAGAACTATGGCTCAACTCGGGTTCAACTCCATGTATACGCAATTTAAGTTGAAATTGGGTCGACTCGACTCGAACACGCTTTGCTGGCTGAGCCGAGTCGAAATTCTGTCGTACAAACGCGGATTGAGTAGTCGAGTTGACAGCTGGGATATTGTTTGCTTGTTGATTGTGTTATGGAATTATATGTTGAGTGATGTACTTCGGACGTTAAGTCCAGACTGCCAGCATGAGCTGACAGATCACCCGACGGACAGCGTTGACTGCAGGGCGGCACTTAGTTCACCTCAACTATTGGCGGAGAGTGTGGGGGGGTTCCACAAAAAGACCTGCCGCTGCCGTCTGCCATATACAAAAAAAATTCTTCGTGCCTACAACGAACAAAAGCCGGCACACATTCGGTCCTGAAGGGACCCTTACGTCACTTACCTGTATTTTGGTGGAAGTCGTAGGTGTTATACCTTCCTTTGCCGGCCCCATCCTCCCATTTGACTTTGGGGGGCACAATTGTCCAAAGTCCCTTGTTGACCTGTAATGAGAGAGAGAAACTAGGCGAACCTAGACGACCTTCATCTCATGAGAGTGGGCTCCGGGATGTGAAGGGAAGAAATAAGACCTCTCTAGAACTTCATTACGTTACAAGTGGAAATGATTTATTACTAAGTTCACTTCTTACAAAATCAAATCGCTAAATAATCCAATATACATCTTACAGGAAAAGCTTTTTTGCCAATGAAATTCTCTAACATACAAATTCATTAAAGCCTCTGGCAAACATTTATCTCTTCAATACAAGAATATTATAACCGAGAAATAATATAGGAAAATCCCAAACAGCATTACTTGCAATTACCTTAACATGATTTCCTCCACGAAGGCCTTCTGGAGCGACTGATCCTGAAATAATTTTTTTTTTATTTTACAACAAAATGATATAAGTATCCCTAAAAAAATTCCGCCCGGGATTTCCTTCACGCGACAGCACACAATTGTTTTTACTTCCGTAGAGTTCTACTCGTGCTAACTATATTAGGGCTTAGGGTCCACTTCCTGTTCTGTACCTATTGCCATATATATATATATATAAATCATAGGATTGACTAGTGCCTTTCTTCAACAATGGGGATCCAGGCATTGAATGTACGTATGCCGCCCTAGCGATATCCTTACAATAATCTCTCATAGAAAAAGAGGCATCTTCAGAAATCAAGTTCTAGATATAGAACGTTTACATATAGGTGAATGGCACTATCCTCCAGAGTCGGATCGCAAGCAGCGTAAGCGTTTATATATATATATATATGTGGGATCTGGCAACTCCTCAAGCTATCGGCGAACAAGAAGAAGAGAGGAAAAGTTCATCTGAACGACGAGTTATAAGTCAACTACAAAAGAAGGAAGACGTCTGCCAATTCTCTTCGCGTATTAATCCTAACATCGCTATTCATAGATCAGTCTTTTTTTTTATATAATTTTTATTAATCTAAATAAAGTAGTTTGAATTATTTTCTAAAAGAAACTAGAACATATACTTTGATTTGAAACCCACAAATTTTGGGGGCTCGTCCGGGATTTCAAGTCAATTGCTGTAAGAATTGGCAGGCAACCAGGAAGCAGCAGATAGGAGCATCTTAAGAGTGTGTGAATTTGTGCGAAAAAGGGCAGCAAGGAAAACATCGCTGGAAAGATATTCATAGAAAAAATTCACGCATAAAAAGCAACAGTACGAGCTGCGAGGTGTCCATAGCGGTATTCAATTATACAGCAGCATTCCTGAACGTGCTAGTATTTGTATAGCAAGTGGAAACATCATACTTTTTCAAGGTGACCTTTCCGTCAAAGAAATCAGAGTATCAGAGACAAGACTGCAATCAGATAGAGGTAATGCAGTTGCAGCACCATTGAGGTTTGTGCACTAGGTAACGTTTTTAGACCAAATTTAGTTGGTGCAATAACTAGATAAAAATGACAAGGTAAGAAGTGACATTTCTCGTTTAATTAAAATTGAAATGATATAAAATATATTGTAATATATTGTAAACAATTCCTCGAATTTATCGAATTTCAAACAACGTTGAACGTTGAAAAGACGTTATTTGTTTCTTGTTGTATATCTTTCATTTAATTACGAGGTAGGGTATCTGGCATGGGTAAGAAAAGCAGAACAAAGCGAAACGGGGAAAGCACTAGAATATATAACGAGGAAAGTGATAGTGATCTATGTAGAACTATGTTAGAGAAGTTTAGAGAAGAACTACAGCAAATGGGTGAGACCATACGTGAAAGTTTGCCTCAAAGGGAGGACAATAGCAATAGACGTTCTAACGAAAACAATGTAGTTTCTCAAGAGAAGTTTACATTTGCCGACATTGAAGATTCTGTTGCCAAATTCAGTGGTCGGGCAGGTGAAATAAGTGTTCATGACTGGGTCAAGGTATTTGAATGCGCAGCACAAGTCTTCGACTGGAATGATTTAAGAAAATCAGTGTACGCCAAGAGACTGTTAGAAGGTCCCGCGAAGCTAGCTATTCGTACAGCGGACTGTCTCAATTCTTGGGGCCAGCTGAAAGACTTTCTGCTCGAAGAATTTGCAGTAAAAGAAAATAGTGCAGTTTTACACGACCTGCTGAGAAAGCGTAAGAAAACGAGCTCTGAAACATTTCAGGAATACTTTCTCGCAATTAGGGAAATCGGTAAGCGAGCACGACTAGAACCGGAATCTGTAATGAAATATGTTATCGATGGCATTCAAGAAGATGAAGCAAATAAGCTGATTCTATATGGTGCAAGAGATTTTAGTGAATTTAAGCAAAAACTTGAAATTTTTGCCCAGTTTTGTGAACGAAATAGGATAGACCGAAATAGGAGACCCAGTAAAATTTTTTCTACCGACAGACGGAAGTCAGATGAAAGGTCAACAAAATCACGTTGCTATAGATGCGGAATTGAAGGTCATTTAGCTAGAAATTGTCCAAAAAAGTCATTAGGGAATAAATGTTTTAATTGCAACAGGTTTGGCCATAAGAGTGCAGAATGCCAAAGTCATAAATCGAATAAAGAAGGTGTCGACGTTGCTCTGGTACACCAAGAAGCTGCGTGTAAGGCTGATATGATGAAGCAGGTCTGCATAAATGGACTTGAATTTGATGCATTGATAGATACTGGAAGCAAAGCCAGTTTTATTACAGAAGAAGTTTATGAAAAATTGAACTCACCATGGCTGAGTAATATCACAGAGTTTCGAGGTGTAGGTTCTAATGTATGGTCAACGTTGGGCTGTTTCTTCGCTGAAGTCGGGATTGACGAATATAAGTTCTTTGAAAAATTACATGTTGTGTCAAACAAAATTCTTCCCAGGAAAGTTATTATAGGAAGATCGCTATTAGACCATGCTGAGCTACGTGCATCGGTCAAGGGCATCACTGTAAGGCCCCTCATAAGTGAAGATAACCTCCTTTGCATGCAAATCCAAGATGTCAATAAAGTAAATCTAGACACTGCTATTAGGTCCAGACATCGTCAAAGGTTGAAGAATATGATTAGAACATATATTCCAAGCAAAAATCCTACAACTAATTTCGAAATGCGTATCATGCTCACCGACGAGACACCGATCAGTCAATGCCCACGAAGATTGTCAATGAAGGAGATGGAAGAAGTGGACAAGCAAGTCGATGAATGGCTTCACGATGGTATAGTAACACGCAGTAATTCGGAATTCGCAAGTCCGATTGTACTGGTGAAAAAGAAAGATGGTAGTACGCGTATTTGTATTGATTACAGAAAACTAAATCAGGTAATAATTAGGGATCACTTCCCACTTCCACTTATAGAGGACCAGACTGATAGGCTTGCCAAGGGCAAAGTATTTACTAAGCTCGATATGCGAAACGGGTTTTTTCATATGCGTTTAACTGAAGATAGTAGGAGATACACTTCGTTTGTGACACCGAGCGGGCAATATGAGTTCACAAGAGCTCCTTTTGGCTTGTGTACGTCTCCTACACAATTTCAAAGATTTGTCAACCATATCTTCCACCCATTAATACGAGTCGGAAAAATGCTTCTCTATATAGATGATATAATTATTCCAGCGAAGGATGAAGAAGAAGCTCTCGATATTCTAGAGGAAGTTCTATATGTCGCCGCGCAGAACGGTTTAGAAATAAAGTGGAGCAAGTGTGAGTTCCTGAAAAGAAATATTACATTTTTAGGCTATGAGATCGAGAATGGAAAAATTTTGCCTGGAAGTGAAAAGCTGAAAGCAGTGGAAAAGTTTCCGGAACCTAGATCCACCAAAGCGGTTCAAAGCTTTCTTGGATTAGCGGGCTATTTCCGAAAATTTATCGAAGGATACGCCTTAATCGCTCGTCCCCTAAGTGACATGCTAAAGAAAGGAAGTAATTTCGCTTTTGGTCCATTGCAACAACAAGCCTTCCAGACTCTGAAAAATATGTTATGTGCTAAGCCAGTCCTTTCAATTTTTGATGCTGAAGCACGCAGTGAAGTACACACTGATGCGTCAATACTTTTTCAGAGGTCAAACGAAGACAACGACCTTCACCCAGTCTACTATCTAAGCCGGAAGACATCATCTACAGAACAAAATTATTGCAGTTACGAATTAGAGGTGCTGGCCATAATTGCGGCCATAAGGAAGTTTCGAGTTTACCTGTTTGGCACTAAATTCAAATTGGTCACCGATTGTGCAGCATTTAAATGCACCATGCAAAAAAAGGATATTTCCCCCAAGATAGCACGATGGGCTATTCTTCTCTCTGAGTTCGATTATGAACTAGAGCATCGACCAGGAAGTCGCATGAAACATGTTGACGCTCTAAGTCGCTATCCAACAATCATGACGATTGAAAATGCTGATATTATACACCGGATTCAAGACGCCCAAAAGAGGGATCAGACTATAAGAGCTATTTCGGAAATACTAAAACATGAAGAATTCGAAAATTTTTTCATTGAGAGAGACATTCTGTTCAAATGCCTTGACGGAGTCAAGCTACTCGTCGTCCCAAAAGCTATGCAGTCAGAAGTGATAAGATCTGCTCATGAGAAAGGACATTTCGGTACGAGAAAAACGGAACATTTAATTAATCAGCAATATTACATACCGAAGCTGAGGAAAAAATTAGAAGACGTTATCAGTTGCTGTATCCCTTGCATTCTGGGTTCAAAAAAGAAGAGGAACGAAGGCTATCTGCATCCTATCCCAAAAGAAGGCTTGCCCTTGGAAACATTTCATATCGACCACTTGGGACCTATGACAGAGACCAAGAAGGGCTACAAGTACATTTTGTCAGTTATAGATGGTTTTACGAAATTCGTCTGGTTATATGCCGTCAAAACAACAACGACATCCGAGACTCTTCAGAAATTGCAGTTGCAGGAATTGATCTTTGGAAATCCTGGTAGGATCGTAACAGATAGGGGCACCGCTTTTACTGCCGCCGCATTCGAGAAATACTGCAAAGATCAACAGATACAGCATATCAAGATTACTACTGGTGTACCACGCGGAAACGGCCAAGTCGAACGCATTCACCGCATCGTCATTGAAGTTTTAACTAAATTGTCGATTGGTTCTGAAGATAGCTGGTATAAGCATTTAGGAAAAGTCCAAACGTGGCTGAATAGCTCCTACCACCGAAGTATAAATACAACACCATTTGAACTACTTTTAGGAACGAAAATGAAATTAGTTGAGGACACTAATTTAACCGAAGCAATCAGTCAAGAAATCATACTCTTATTTCAAGAAGAAAGAGACGAACGACGTAAGATGGCATCTCAAAATATACTTCGCACTCAGAAGGAAAACGAAAAGCAGTACAATAAAAAGAGAAGACACCCAACGCACTATAAGACAGGAGATCTTGTCGCCATACGCCGAACGCAATTTGGAACTGGCTTAAAAATAAAACCGAAATACCTAGGCCCTTACAGGATCATAAAAGTAAGGCAAAACGAAAGATATGATGTCAAGAAGGTTGGAAGCCACTGTGGTCCAAATGTTACATCTACAGCCGCAGATCTTATGAAGCATTATGCTCCATTTACATCTGATGACGATGATACTGATGACGAAGAAGACAACCCCAGCAACCACGTGCCCAATCCAGTAATCAGCGAAGACGAAGAACTCCAAAATTCTACCCCGAGCTTCCAAATATCAGACTCAAACGAAATTACCTTGCCAGAACCCTTTGAAGAGAACGAAACGCCTCAAAACGACGAAGCTAGTGAGCAACTTACCTTAGCTCAGTAGTGCAAACAAAGCCAGCATTGTCATAACCACATTACCAAAACTAATAGAAATAGAAATAAAGTCACCCCAATAAAGACAAACGAAGACGAAGCTTAAGCCAATAATGTCACTCCACAATGATGAAGACAAATGAAAATGAAGTCATAGCGCAACGAATAATATACTCAAGAAGATGCCTTACACTCAAGAAGATGCCTTACACTCAAGAAGATGCCTTACACTCAAGAAGATGCCTTACACTCAAGAAGATGCCTTACACTCAAGAAGATGCCTTACACTCAAGAAGATGCGTTATACTCAAGAAGATGCCTTACACTCAAGAAGATGCCTTACACTCAAGAAGATGCCTTACACTCAAGAAGATGCCTCACACTCAAGAAGATGCCTCATGCTCAAGAAGATGCCTTATACTAAAGACGATCAACTGGCGGATTGAGATGAAGATTATGGAGCCAACAATGAAGTAACTACTCCAAACTAACCGAAGCTGAAGTCGTAACTAATGAAGTTTCCATCCAATACTGGCGAATGAAGTCGAAATTTTGTTGACAAATAGTCAAGCTTATCATGAATTCACAGAATTGTTTCTCACCAATGCTTCACCGAGGCGGCGAAGCGTCAGGACGGCCGAATTGTGGGATCTGGCAACTCCTCAAGCTATCGGCGAACAAGAAGAAGAGAGGAAAAGTTCATCTGAACGACGAGTTATAAGTCAACTACAAAAGAAGGAAGACGTCTGCCAATTCTCTTCGCGTATTAATCCTAACATCGCTATTCATAGATCAGTCTTTTTTTTTATATAATTTTTATTAATCTAAATAAAGTAGTTTGAATTATTTTCTAAAAGAAACTAGAACATATACTTTGATTTGAAACCCACATATATATATGCAATCGGACTGTTTCAAGGAGCCTCAACCCATAAATAAAGTAAGTACCTACATAATATGAATATTTCCAAGGAATTCAATTCACAACTATAATAATTATGCGTAAATATATAGATAAACGAAGTGTTTCTAAGGAATTCAATTCATAACTATAGTAAAAATATATATAAGTAATAGGAATATTTCTAAGGAATTTCATTCATAACTATAGTAACGATATATATAAGTAATAGGAATATTTCTAAGGAATTCCATTCATAACTATAATAATTATGCGTAAATATATAGATAAACGAATTGTTTCTAAGGAATTCAATTCATAACTATAGTAACGATATATATAAGTAATAGGAATATTTCGAAAAACTTAAATCGCACATATAGGAAATATGCATATATAAGTGCTAAGAATATTTCTTAAAATCCTACTTACAACTACAGTAAATGTGCATATCTATAAGCAATGGGGCTAACTCTATGACAGGTGACTCTTGTATAAGCACTCAAAAGGTCTCTCAGAATTCACATCTTGAATGTAGCACGTATATCTTCATGTGCTCTAAATATCTCTAAGTTAGTAGCCCTCCGATATTGCACGGATCTTCATTTACAGCCGTCGATAGTACCAATGTCGAGCCTCTAACGGACTGGACATATATATATATGTATATACGAGCGAAATTCTCTGACTTGCTGGAGGTCCCTTTAACTACAGTTTGCGGGGTCCGCAGATGTGTCAGATATGCGATTAAATTTCGTGCTTGTCTATACGTGGACTTGGAAGCCGCATCTCTTTATTGTTAGGTTAAATTGTCTGAGCCCCCAACCTGTAGCGCTCACGCTATCGCGGTACGAGACTATATGATGGCGCATACGTGCCCGTTCTGCCAGTCGAATAGATATGTTTCTTAATTGATACGAAAATACCTGGTTAAATGACCCCCACGTTCTAGGTTCTTCATGAGCTGTGATGATTTGTAAAATGATGATGGTGAATATCCACCGATTACCTAATCCGCCTGCTGAATTTTCTTTTTCAGATCTATTATCCTTTTTAGATCGCTTTGTATTCCTTTCCTCGTTAAAATAAGCCCTCAATCGTGAAGATCGGTGACAATGTATTTTTTGAATAAAAAAAGTGCAAAGCCTATAGTCCATGCCATTTTGCGAAATTTCGATTAACATTTCTTGTCCCCGATTTTGACGAATGACGCGGAATAATGAGAGGAATCTAACAGTAAAATATTTCTGACCGAGACTTGCTAGTTTCAAAAATATGCCACAAAAACCCTTAGTGTGTGACCTGATTTCTGGTGGCCTTTCCTATGCAGTTTTTTTGGTCTATTTTAAAAACTATATATTTATTTAGCAAACTTCCTTTTTAGATCGCTTTGTATTCCTTTGCTCGTTAAAATAAGCCCTCAATCGTGAAGATCGGTGACAATGTATTTTTTGAATAAAAAAAGTGCAAAGCCTATAGTCCATGACATTTTGCGAAATTTCCTGGCATCAACTTTCCTCTTTTCTGGAGTTCTTCTTATTTTTTCTCTACCCATGCGGTAGGCAAATAGTTTTCTCCTAGTGAGAAGAATATTTTTAATAATAAAAATATATGCTTAGAATGAATAATTATTCCTTTGAACTTACGTGGGTTTATCCCTGATGTCGGTGGAAATTCCTGATTTTTTTTTAGTCGCGTTTAATTTTCGTGGTTAGAAGATTTGACACACAGTGATGATGGTATTCTTCTTCTTTATCTGTCACATCGACAGGGCACCTGAGTGTGAGGAAACACATTTCTCTCGGTCGGGTGCGTTCGGTATGCGGTTTACTTTAAGGCCAGCGTACATGCATCAGTATTTTCCATGTAGCATATTGCTATATGCAATACGCTACGACCATAACAATTGTTTTGTGTCCACTTAAATATTTGTTTGGGTTATATTTTTCCGAGGTTGTTTTTCGTTTTAATTTTTGTGATAATTTCTCAATAATGGCTAGAAGAAATGTATGGGAATACGAAGAGACGTCTATGATGCTTAGCATAATGTGTTATGGTCGTAGCGTATTGCATATAGCAATATGCTACACTGAGAAATACGAGCAAAATGGATTGGACACCCATTCATTATATTAAAATTTATTTTGATTTTTACATGTCCGTCCGTCCGTCCGTGCGCACGATAACTCGAGAAAGCGTATACCTAGAGAGCTGAAATTTTGTACACGGACTTTAAAAAAAAAGTAAAATTAAGTTCGAAAATGAGACAAATCGGGCAACTCCTTCGTGGGGTTGCCATATAAAAATTTCGTTATCCGCTATATATTTGGACACTGCCTGAGAACGCGTCGACTTAGAGAGCTGAAAATTCGTACGTGAAGTTTTTACTACATTAGCAAATAAAATGTCAAAAATGGACTAAATCGGGCAACTCCTTCTTGGTGTTGCCATATAAAAATTTAGGTTTCTTACGTATATATTGAAAACGATCAGTCCAAGACATTTTTATTGTACTAAAGACTTCTGCAGAATATGAAATTCTATAAAATTGGTCATAATCATTTTTTTGTGGAACAAACCGTTCTAGAAATATATGCGAAAAAAAACTTCCATACAACTTCCATACAACTTCCATACAACTTCCAACAACCATACGAATTTTAATACGGGCATTCATCTAGGGTATCATAAGAATTGGTCTTAGACCAATTCTAGCTTTTTTACTTGTTCTTTTTGCTTTCTTCTAGAAATTTTGACTGAAAAAGAAGTGTGTGGTCAAGTTATGGTAGCTGTGTGAAAATTATCGGAATTAACAATTCTTAGAGTGTTTACCCTCGTCAGTCAATATTAGGTTGATCCCGAAATCATTGTCTATTCGACGCATACACATTTCCATCGATTATTGTCAGTAGAACCAAATTATTTTGCTCTTTCGTGCCTTTGAGGCTAGAACGCCGTGTGACGCCATATTGAGAAAATTAAAATTCCACTAAAATCTGTTGGCATCGGCCTTCTAATCGGACACATTCAGTTCGTGCGTTACTTACGACATATCGTATAGCCCTGTCGTGCGGCAACCAATGGGTTAGGGAAGTACCCGTGGGGATTCATATACTGAACACATCCATACGTAAAACAATTGAATTTGACAGCATTCCTTATAGCATACAAAAGGAAAGCGTGCAAGGGAAGTATTTCCGAGTAGTATAACGAGCCCTGGAAGACTCGACGGACGGGGAAACGACCCAAAAAGAAAAGGAAAGATAACAAAATTTCTGCTATAGAATTTCACCACTTTTGAGATCACAACAAGGTTTGGCAATTTATATATTTAGGCCCTGTTACCACAGCAGCTATACGAGATAGGGATACATATATCTATGCACATGCATTTGCGCCTACCACGACGGAGTCATCCATTCCACACCAGCTACGCCACTAATCTGGTCTGTCACATAAGTATTCAGTCGAAATAGATTTTGTTTATTCTAATTTCTCACACCCTTTTAGCGTAAGAGCAAGTCACAATAGTGTAAGATTTGGCAGGCTACGTAAAGCATACTTGTCTAGAGCCTTATAAATCGTTGTAAACAGGGAGCGAGTCCAAATCTGGCTAATCAAAGTATCAGCCCGACTATCAGAAATTCCTTGTTTCGTATAAGCACGATCGAGGTGTCAATTGGCACTTAGTGTTTCGCATACCTTCGGTATCAAGTCAAGACCAGTCAATTTTGTTGACGCTGTGTTATAAATTTATTAAACTGGCGAGATGTCCAAATTCCTGAAATAGAAATGCGACACTTCCAGATTAGTCTCCATAGGTATTAAAATAGTGTCAACGGAGCATCAAGGAGGCGCCTCTTCGATGGATTCCCGCAACACAAGGAAATTGTAAGTTCACACTATATATATTTAATTATATGCCTATATATGTTTCTATCTTGAATTTAAGTTAATATCGTAAAAGGTCTCAGAAAGCAGTTTAGGACTTTTAAAATTTTTCCTTTTTTCAAAATGTAAGAGAGAGCTGATTTGATTTGAACTTGCAAAAGCAACTTTTATTAACTGAAGTATTTGAAAAGATTAAAGCACTCTCATTACAATTTAAGAATCATAATAAATATGATCATGACAGATAAAAGGAAAAAAGGAAAAATATATATTTCAAGCATTCGGTTTGGCTTGAAGAAAGATGAGGAAACGTAAGATGATTCCAAGTAGTTATAGCGCGAGGTCCTAGTGTAATATGTGCGATTTTGAAAAGGCCTTTGTGAACAAATAAATTATATATATTATATATATATATATATATATATATATATTATATTACATATTATTATATTATATTATATTACATGAAAAATTGAAATTCGAATATAAACTATAATATAAAAAGAAAAGATAAAGGATAAACAAAAATTACTTAGGAGAATAAAAATAGAAAATTATTTCTTGCTTACACTTTCTAGTACAACTCTGTTACTTCAAGAAAAAATAAATAAATATAAACAAATATAAATAAACATAGAGACTTAATCATACTTAGGGAAGCTCTGCGTATGTACAGATCTAGAAATACTTACCATATATATATATATATGTATACACATAGGACCATGTGTAAGAGAAACTTTATTATAGTTTAATGTATTTATGACTATATACCGGAGGATTCCGAACATAATGAGTTCCAAAGCACCAATATCGTCATAGCGTTGAATTTCAATCACTTTTCTTAGACTTTTATTCCACATTTCGTCGTAAAGCTGGATTTTGGCTCACTCTCTGTTCCCTTATGGGATCTTGAATTATTAGGAAATTTAGTTTTTGCGATATCCTGTTCTGAGAGTGTAAGACCTTTTTTTCTTTTCGCCTCTCTTCATATGGTAAAGGAAGAGACTAGGTAGTTCACCGAGTTATGCACATTTATGTTAACAGATAGTCCTACTGGTATTGGAATGATTTTTGTGATTAAAGAATAAGCATCCTCATGAACGTATAGACTGCTTTTGAAAGCTAATAGGCTTCAAGTACAATTTTCGTTGCATTAATAATAATAATTACATACAGACGTTTTGGGAGAACCCGAAGAAACCTTGCATATTATCAAGCTATCACTGGAATTTACCTAGATATATATAATGTTGTTAATGTTCAGTTATGAAAAAAAACTCGCAAATTATTTCCTTAAATATTTATAATAGATACATATACTTACCTCTAACAATATTATAGGGTTCGCAGTGTGATAATCTGATTGTTTTTATTAAGTTTACCTTTGAATACAGTACAGCTTTAGTTTTTATTTCAAAAAAGAATTTCCGTGACATGTCAGTAAGTTAAGCCTAAAATATATGGAGTTTCTTTTATAACGATTATTACGTGCTGAGTTTTGCTTTTAGTTTCTCCTTCACTGTCCTGAAGCCCTCTCACATGAAGGTCGTCTAGGCTCGCCTAGTCTCTCTTTACAGGTTTACAAGGGACTCTGAAAATATCTGCCCTCAGAGTCAGTTGGGTGGTTGGGGCATGCAGGAAAGCAGACCATCTGCGCCTTCAATATGGATATAGGTAAGTGACGTAAAGGTCCCTTCAGGATTGAAAATGTGCCGGCTTTTTTGATTAATGGCACGAGATTTTTTTGTATATGGCAGGCGGCAGCGGCAGGCTTTTCGTGGAACCTCCCCACACTCTCCGCCAATAGCCGAGGTGAGATAGCCTGCCGCCCTGCAGTCAACGCTGTCCGCCGAGTGATCTGTCAGCTCATGCTGGCAGTCTGAACTTCACGTCCAAGCCAATCACTCAACATAGTTCCATAACAACTGCAAGAGCAAAATTCTATTAAACATTTCGATGGAAAAGTGTATAGAAACACCCACTCCATCAACATCAGCAGCAGATGGTAATATTTTAATTTCATACTATTGTTGTTTAATTATAAATATTGTTATATTTAAATACAACGAAAACAACAAAATTCAGGAGGCATTAAACAAGGAGTTTTTAGACAATAAATATGAATTCAATTTGTATATGGAGAAGGAGAAAGAATTCGAAGAAAAATTACCCATTGCTACCAGAGAAATGCTGGATGATAGTAACAAAAACTCTTCAAGAGCTGTGAATATTTACTTGATGTCCATATAAGACTGAATTTATTATGTTAAGAACAGTCAATTGATTTACTTACATTCTTCTATATTTTGTTCAAATGTTCAGAAAATGTGGTACCTGAAAATGAATTTGGCTGGTGAAGCTGAAAGACTCATTAGGCACTTGAGTTTATCTGAAGACAATTACACAGCTGCGTGGAAGATGCTCCATGAAAGATATGAAAATCGCAGACTGCTCGTATCTGCCCTGGTAAACAAACTATTATCACAGCCAAGTCATGCTATTGACGCTTCATCTGCGAGCAATATAAAAAATTTACATGACACAATGCAAGAATGTCTCATGGCGCTAGAGAACCTTAAAATCTCAAGCTGACAGGGGCCCGTTATTATTGCATATCTTGATAAAAAGGCTAGATAGAGCCACTCATACCTTGTATAAACAATCATTGACCAACCCAAGGGAAATACAGTCCATGAAAGAATTCTTGAAATTTCTAAAAACAAGATTTCAATCACTGGAAGCCCTGGGTAACAAACTAAGACATACAGAGGACATTCAGAGAAAATCCAACAGCGCCAAATCCTTGTCATCAGTTGTACACACCAACTCATCAATCAGGCACACTGCTTGTGTGGTATGCAAAGGAAATCATCCGTTATTCGGATGCAAGGACTTCTTGAAATTAACACCAGCAGCTAGATTAAGTCTGCTCCGCAAACACGAATTGTGTGTCAATTGTCTAAGATCAGGACACAATGCCACAAGCTGCAATGCTCGAGGATGCACAAAGTGTAAAAAACGACATAACACCTTAGTGCATTTAACTACACCAGATCATTCATCATCAACACAAGTTAGAGATTCCAATACATTCCAGACACAAGTAACTAGCAGACCATCTATATCGCCAGGGTTGGTGGATCAGGGTTCAACTGTAGCAACCATTAGCAATCAGGGTCAAAGAAAATATACACTGCTCAGTACAGCTATAATAAAATTGATTAACAACCAAGGCAAATGTGTGGAAGGTCGAGCTGTATTAGATTCAGGTTCGCAAGTTAAGCTAATTACTGACAGATTAGTCAAGAAGTTAAACTTGAATACATCAACTGACTCAATGTGCATACAAGGCATTGGCGACAAGAAACAGCGAACACAGAATAGAATAAGTGTACAAATGCAATCCGCACTAAATGGCTTCTCTGCGAGATTGGAGGCATTCGTCATTCCACATATAATTTCACCTCAGCCGACGCAACTGATTAACACGTCAAAGTGGTCTATTCCACGCAATATTCAGCTAGCAGACCCTGATTTCAACCAGCCAGAACGTATCGATATCTTACTAGGTGCTGAATTCTACCTCCAGCTACTGTCAATTGGCCAAATAAGATTGAAGAATGATGGACCAATTCTGCAAAATACATTGTTGGGTTGGATAGTTTCAGGAAAGATCAATGTAACAAGACCAGCTACAGCAACATGCAGCATCTGTAGTGAAGACGAGAGCATAGATCAAAGAATTGAAAAATTCTGGAAACTGGAAGAGCCTATGGAAGTCAAGTCCAATCGCACTCCGTTAGAGAAGCGCTGTGAAGATCATTTCACTCAAACAACTAGAAGGAGTTCCGATGGGTGTTACATAGTAAAGATACCATTCGCTGACGCCCCAAGTAAGCTGGGAGAATCCAAAGACATAGCCATCAGACGATTCTTCGCACTAGAAAAAAGGTTAGCTAAGAATCCCACCTTACGATGTCAATATACAGAGTTTATGAACGAGTATCTAAGGGTAGGACATATGGAACCCATCAACCTTGAGATTTTTGAGCCACCATATTATTTCCTGCCTCACCACAGCGTATTGAAACCAGATAGCACGACGACACCACTGAGAGTCGTGTTTGATGCATCTGCAAAGACGTCTTCAAACATATCGCTAAACGAACTACTATTTGCAGGACCAACCATTCAAGATGAACTCTTCGCCATCCTGCTGCGTTTCAGAATGACACGATTTGTATTTACCGCTGATATTCAAAAAATGTATCGACAGGTAATATTAGATGAGGAAGATAGAAAATACCACATCATAGTTTGGAGAAACCATCCAAATGAGGCTTTTAGATACTATCAACTATGCACAGTTACATATGGAACGACATCAGCTCCATATTTAGCAACAAAGTGCTTGCAAAGGTTGGCCCAAGAACGACACGAAAACTATCCACTTGGATCTCAGGTTTTAAAAACTGACGATGTTATGACGGGATCCAACAGCATGATGGAAATCCTCGAAATGCAAGAGCAACTTACAAAATTGCTTCGCGAAGGAGGCTTTACTTTGAGAAAATGGTGTGCCAACCATCCTAGACTCCTTCAAAACGTCAAACCAGAAGATCAAGAAGTGCAATTAGATTTCACAGATGAAACTGAAGAGCGGATCAAAATCTAGGTTTGACATGGCTACCAAAGACCGATAACTTTTGTATAAAAGTCAATGAAGCCAATGAACAAAGAGTGTCAAAGCGAATAGTAGCATCAGACTTAGCAAAATTGTTTGATCCTCTCGGAATGATGGCTCCTGTTATAGTCACCGCCAAAATATTTCTGCAAGATTTATGGCAACTTCGACTTGATTGGGATGCGGCCCTACCTCAAGATTCACACACCAAATGGATGAAATTTCGTTACGACCTAAGGCATCTGAAGAACATACAGATTCCTAGACATGTTTTTGGCCATGAAACATCCAAACAAATGCAGATTCACACTTTTTCTGATGCCTCCGAGAAGGCGTATGGGGCAGCGATCTACATGCGATCCCTCAACCAAAGGGGATCAATTATAGTGCGCCTATTGTGCGCCAAATCCAGGGTAGCTCCACTAAAGAAGACAACAATCCCGCGTTTAGAACTATGTGCTGCTAACCTAGCTGCACAGCTTACCAACCGAGTAAAGGAAATTCTAGGAGCCAAAGACACACCCACATACTACTGGACAGATTCCGAGATTGTCCTAGCATGGATAAGTGCAGAATCTTCATCCTTTCATACGTTTGTGGCAAACAGGATATCATCCATCCAATCATTTATTTATTTATTTATTTATTTATTCGGTCAATTAAAAATGGTACATTACAGAGCTTTTTACACTCCTATTACGATACTACCATTATAGCTATACAAACAAGTGGATGGTTTTACAAGCTAAATCAAGAAGAAGAAAATAATACAAGTGATACAATAACTTAAGAGCTAGTAGTGCATAACTAAACTTACAACCAAATACTACAAAAGTACAATTCAATAGACTAGTTACAAAATTGATCAATATAAGTACATTTGAGGGAAAAATTCAGAGCTATTCAATATCAATCAGTTAAAATAAAACTAGTATTTACAGATTAGAAATATAGAACTACAAACCAGAATTCAAATATGGTACTTACGAGACAAAAACCACTGCATCAACTGCAGAACTAAATTTCAATAAAATAATTACAGATATAAACAATCAGCAGATTCAAAGCTACAATGTTACAGCTAGTTACATAATTCAATAGGATATTCACTACAAAATTAGAAGCATACATACAAAATAAGTTCAAAATAAATTCAAAATACCACACTAAAGGGCTGAAATTCAGTAGGAGAGCAGCAAAACAATGGCGTCATGTTAGTTCTAAGGAAAATCCAGCTGATGTCCTCTCCAGAAAAATTGGCAACCTGCAATATCTGGTTCTACGGACCACCATTCTTACATGGAAGTGAATCAATATGGCCTCCATCATATGTAAAAGACAGGCATGTTAATCTGGAAAGAAAGGGCATAACTTTATCAGCAACAACAAATGATGAATCCAGGAACAATGTATTAGAGAAGCCTATTCTTGACATCAATCACGGAAACTCATTCCGTAAGTTGCAGCGCATCATCGCCTATGTATTTCGATTTATGAATAATACTAGAAGGCTAAATAGTCAAGGGATAAAGAGTCGCACGTTAACGACAGGAGAGTTAGACGAGCCCTTTATTTCATAATAAAGAATATGCAAGCAGCAGAATTTAAGGAAGACATCAGCCATATTCGTCAATATAATGAAACGAACAAAAACAGTTCACTCAGCACTTTAACTCCATTCCTTGATGAGAAGGGCCTCATTCGTGTTGGGGGAAGACTAAAAGCGTCCATGCTATCTTATGACGCACGCCATCCGATGCTGCTGCCATACGCTCATCAATTCACTAAGCTGTTAATGAATGACATTCACAGAGAAAACTTACATGTGGGTCCGCAAGCATTGCTTAATATCACTAGACAACGCTTTTGGCCTATTAAGGGCAAGTCAATTGCACGATCAATAGTACAGCACTGCACTCGTTGTGTAAGGGCAAAACCGAAAATGTTTACACAACTAATGGGTAACCTCCCAGCTGCCAGAGTTCAACCTGCTCGGCCATTTGTCAACTCTGGAGTTGATTTTTGTGGACCAATAACAATCCATTATCGTTTAAGAGGCAAAAGACCCCACAAGGGATAATAATAATAATGCATTTATTTGGAACAGTACTAAGATAAGAAGATCTTTAAATGTACATTACATGTAGGCATTCAACGTGGAAAAAAAAAGTTAAAGCAAGAGACTTATATGTACTAACAAATGAAGAAATGAGTAAAATTAAAATAATGCTAAGTGAAAAGAAAATAGAAAAAAAAGAAAATTAAGAGAAAAAAAAAAATAATAAATTTAGAAAAATAAAAATAAAGATAACTAAATAATGCAATTCAATAAAAACTAAGGTGGTAAATATTTACTTAGCAAGGTCATCCAAAACGAGCTGATCTGATTTTTATACTATATCAATTGATTTTAATTGTCTACTGAAAGTCCCCCTGGTCCTAGTAAGTTGCATATCATGTGGTAACAGATTCCATTTGCGAACACATACGAACACATACGTTGCAGTATTCTGCTGTTTCGCTACAAAGGCCGTCCATCTCGAGGTAGTTAGTGACCTAACCACAGATGCCTTCATCGCTGCACTAAAACGCTTCATAGGCAGAAGAGGTCATTGTCTCAATCTTTATTGCGACAACGCAACGAACTTCGTGGGAGCGAAAAATCAACTGCAAGAACTTAAAGAAATCATCTATTCAGATCAGTCAAAAGAAAGAATCTCTACCAGTTGCAATAAAAGAGGCATTGACTTCCATTTTATACCACCAAGGGCCCCTCATTTCGGTGGATTTTGGGAAGCCGCAGTCAAATCTGCTAAACATCTTTTACATAGAAGCATTGCATCAACGTCGTCAACCTATGAGGAGTTAGAAACTGTAATGATAGAGATAGAGGCGATATTGAATTCTAGGCCACTTACGTCAATGTCCAATGATCCGAATAACTTGACCGCCCTAACACCGGGCCACTTTCTTATTGGAGAGCCTCTAACATCCACAATTGAAGCTAGGTCAGAACCGATCAAGACAAATCTACAGAACAGGTGGAAAATGATCACACACCTAAAACAAGAATTCTGGATACGTTGGTTAAGGGAATACCTCAACGAATTGCAATACCGCCTCAAATGGAATCGAATCTGTCACAATGTTAAACCAGGAAGAATAGCGATCTTGAAGGAAGATAATCTACCCGTCATGAAATGGCCTCTAGGTAGAATTTTAAAAACTTACCAAGGCAATGATGGATATATCAGAGTAGCAGACGTAAACACTGCGACCGGAATTCTTCGGCGACCTATACATAGGCTCTCCCCACTTCCATGCGAAGAAGAGTCATCAGACTGCGAACGAACACCATCTGTATCACACAAGGAAGACAACCAATCCCATGAAGGTCTTAAACGCCAGCACGAATCATTTCAAACGGGGACGAATACAATCAACCAATCGAACAATATTACACCATCGAATCGAGACAGTAGACGCACTAGAGAAGCTCCAAGGAAGAAAATGCGTCCTTCAATTGGATCTGCACTAATAAGTTTACTCTTAACTTTCTTGATTCTTCCAATCACTGAAGCAAATCCAATCGAAAACACAAAGTTTCATAATCGCCCGGGTATCCGGTTTGACAAAATGGGAACAACAAGCTTAGTGTCATCTGAATGGGATCTGGTGGTATACTATGATTTGCAATCATATTGGCTTGAGTATGCGGCATTAATCAAGGGTACCACTGCAGTGCAGCATCTCTGTAACCAGATCGACATTAACAGTGGTTGCACTCAGATACTTAAACAACTAGAACACGTTAAGGAGGAGATAGACAGAGACAATGAGCTGCTTTCGGCCGATTCATCAGCCCTTAGACAAAAACGGGGAGCACTCAATTTCGTGGGAAACGTAGCTAACTCATTATTCGGAGTTCTCGACAACAAATACGCGGAGAAAATGTCTCAAGTCATTCAGGATATCAAGGAAGATGACAATCACTTACTTTCTCTCCTAAAAAATCAAACCTCCATAGTGGATTCCACTATTAATATAATGAAACGAGATCAGCTAGCTACTCAAGAAAAATTCCACGCAATAAACAATCGGTTGAGTCAACTAAGCAACCAGATCGACACTACTGAAAAGGAAGTCTATCAGCAAAAGGTACAGCACCTTGTGATGTCATTATCCCTCCAGTTAATGTTGATTATCACAAGTGTACAGAGGATTCAGTCATCTCTCATAGACACGTTAACCGACATCCGTCACGGAAAAATCAGTCCACTGCTGCTTGCACCCCAACAACTAAGGGAAGCAATAGCAATCATAAAAATGAATTTACCATCAACTTTGCGCTTGCCAATGAAGCAAAATGAGATCTTACATCTATACCAACTAATGATAGTGCAAGGACGAGTAGTTGACAAACTCGCAATCTTCCAAATTAAACTACCACTCATAAATGCAGAAGAGTTCGAGTTATTGAAGGTATTTCCAATACCATTCCTGATAAATGGAACACTAATGTGCATAAGGCTGCATTCGACCTATTTAGCTATCAGCTCGCATCGAGACAACTATTACCCGCTGTCCGATCAAGAAATTTGGTCATGTGTGGCAACTGGATATGAGGAACATTATCTATGCAATCAGCATCATCCAATATACAACAGAGGGTCTCAAATCAGCAAGTGTGAGATCAGTTTCTTAAATGACGCACCTACTCCAAAGGAGTGTCAATTAAAGGAAATAAGAGACAACTCAGTATGGATTCAGACTCTCCATAAAAACAAATGGATATATGCACTTACGGAGGCCTTAACAATCAACGCGGTGTGTGAAAATAAGGCCTTTACTACAACATTGCAAGGATCTGGCCTCCTAACCATCCAACCCAATTGCATACTTAAGCATCATTCAGTTACTATCGAAGGGCAACATAAATATCCGAGTAATATAACAACATCATATGAGAAGCTGATTAATGATTTCAACACGTCAGTTTCATGGTCACCGGCCCCAGCCTTGGTAGATTCATCCACTTACCATGCACAATGGAAGGAACTGAGCCTCTTACAGCAACAACTCTCATCTCAAAATCTAGAGCTGCCGAAATTAATACACGAACGGACATCTCACACAACCATCATTGAATATATCAGCATCTGTCTTAAAATAATTGTGTTCATATCATTAATTACAAAATTAATATTATCAAAAAGGCAGAAGCAGCAGTCTACAGTGCCAATACCCAAACCTAGGAATCACAAAGAGCCGGACTTTAGCGTCATCATAGATTGAACATTCGTTCAACGTGGGGGAGAATGTTTGCACTCGGCAAAAGGGTCAACGGTCGCATAGAATCAGCAAGTACTTGCTCTATAAGCGGGCGCTTGCCCCCAAAAACAATAACACTAATTCTAGCGAATAATTCTTGCATTCAATGTGTCATTGCAAATATTTTTATGAATATGACACCCAGTCAAAGGTGCAAGAGAAGAATGCAAGAATTGCTCGACTGATTGTAATTTAAGTAGGTAAGCATTTTACATTTAAGTTATTTCATTATTCGTTTTTTTTTTTGTTATCGCCTTGCATAGCCAAGCAACTTATAGCAATTTTAAGTTATTAGTAAATATGTATGTAGGTATTGATTTTCGCAATTAGTGACAGGTATGAACATATTAAGAATTGCTTAGTTAAGTGCAATTTTAATATAAATTGAATATGGTCTGTAATAAACGATTAGTATTGTTTTTAGTAGCAAACAATTGTCTTTTATTTTGAGTTCACTTAATCAAAGCTTCCTTTTCAGATTCTAATTTTGGTGTAGTGGTACAAGAGCCGCTGCACTCTCATCAAAAGCCAAGGTGTAACACCTTGACTTATTAAAATTTCATAGAGAACAAAATAGTTCTTGATCAATAGTGGCGGATCATGCGAGCTTGAAATGGCTGATGTCTCAAAAGGACCTCAGGGTTTCGACTTCACTATCGAGCACTGAAAATGAAGCCTGAACGTCGTCCCTGATGCGCTGTCACGCATTCATTGTGACAGCCTGTCCACAAATGAAGATCCTGGGCCAGAAGTTGACCTTAGTTCGCCATATTTCAACTCGTTGGAATATGAGGAACAGAGGCATAAGGTTAAAACGACTTCTGGCAAACTACCAGATCTTTGCGTCAGGGATGGCTCCGTTTACATTCGGACTGTTCCGAGAACAGGCGATCCGATTCAGGAAGAAGAAGCTTGGAAGCTTTGGATTCCACGAGGGCTTGTCACCGACGTTATTTCAAGGGCTCATGATCCGCCACTAGCTTCACACGGAGGTATAGGGAAAACACTGGAACGTCTGCGAAGACATCTGTACTGGCAACGAATGACAGTTGATGTCAGAAACTACGTAGGCGCCTGTGACGTGTGTAAGTAAACGAAGGCTCCCAATAGAACGACCATGGCAAAAGCTGTATATCGATTTTCCAGGTCCATATCCTCGGTCAGTGAAAGGAAACGTCTACATTCTGATAGTTCTTGACCACTTTTCAAAATTTCCAATTCTCAAACCTATAAGAAAAGCATCTAAACTCAATGTGTGCCAATTCATTGAGACCAAGCTACTGGTTTCTCTCCTTATCGAACACTTTTCGGTCAACAAATGATTGAACATGGCAGCTCCTATCCCATCTTGAGGAACCTTGGAACTCTTAATGATCCGTTGAGAGTAGATGCTGATTACAAAATGAGATTGATCCGTGCGAGAGTGCAGGAGAATTTACACCATGCGTTCGAACAGGGTTCAAGAGCCTATAATCTCAGGGCGAAACCTGTCGATTTCAAAGTTTTTCAAGAGGTATTTAGAAGGAATTTTGCCCAAAGCAACTTCCAACAGCAGACGAGTGCTAAACTGGTGCGAAAATTTGTCAAGTGTCGGGTCACAGCCAAGAAGGGAAACGCTTATTATGAGCTTGAAGATCTGCAGGGGAAACTGCTAGGAGTCTATCACGCCAAAGACATCAGGCAGTGATATCCAGTCTTGTCAACTATCGACTGTCTCGTTTATTCCTGGTAGCCCTAATAAGGCATCCAGCCAGCTTCACTGGTAAACTCCTATTGCTCCGTCAATGGTGGGTGATATACCTGTTGGAATTCAATTTCATCAGCACACCTCTACCTCTTATGAGTAGATAACCTTTTATAGTCCCTTGTAATCGTTGATATTTAAAGTTGAACGTTTTGGGTCAGCTTTGGAGTTACAGGGTCAATGCGTTCAACGACGGGGAAGAAGAAGAAATAAATACCAGGTTTTGACGTTTTAAAAGGTGAACACTTATTTGATTTTATTCTGAACAAATGTTTTTATTTATCATTTAATTTTGATTTTTTTAAAATACACACAATCTTAATATTATTAACCTTTTGTCCATAAGGTTTTACACAGAACCGTCGGATTTATTGTCTGGGACAATATACACAATCTTAATACTATTTAACCTTTTGTCCATAAGGTTTTACACAGAATTTTCGGATTTATTGTCTGTGACAATACACACAATCTTAATACTATTAACCTTTTGTCCATAAGGTTTTACACAGAACTGTCGGATTTATTGTCTGGGACAATATATACAATCTTAATACTATTTAACCTTTTGTCCATAAGGTTTTTACACAGAACTGTCGGATTTATTGTCTGTGACAATACACACACTCTTAATACTAGACACACTCTTAATACTATGCACTTTTGGGTCGTTTTCCACTTTTTACACTGTATGTATCTATTTATGTTAGGTGAGATCTATACTATCAGGAATTGAGAAATTGTCTCGAATACGGAAAACCTCGTACTCGGTAGGAATATTTCTAACTACGGGATGACGGGTATATCTCGAATGCGGTAAACCTCGCACTCGGCAGGAAATTGAGTCGATTTCTTCTTCGTTAGCTATAAACTGATAAGTTCCTAGCCAGTCGAAGCTTGATGATCGACTGATTTATTCACGGTGCCAGCTCGCCTTTTATAGACGTGGAAGTGTTGCCGTCTTGATGATTCCATTCGACATTTGACATCTCAGGCATCCTGAGTTACCATCATTCATGGAACGTCAGAAGGGTTTGTTTATACATGAACATTTAATTTTTACTTCATTGTAAACAAATCAGTCAGTCAAATCGGGTTAAGTACTACTTGATAGTGTACGGCATACATTAACGGAATTTTATAGATTTAAATTTACATTTGTAACTTCGTTACACCCTTCCGGATCGGCCTCATTAAGAGGATATTTTTTCTTGTCCGTCCATCTACAACATCTCGTTAATCGACAACTGTCGGACATAGCAGTACTAAATCTAGATCCTGGTAGCCCTAAGAAGGCATCCAGCCAGCTTCACTGTTAAACTATAGGATATCGCGAAGCCCTCCTATTGCCCCGTCAATGGTGGGCGATATACCTGTTGGAATCCATTCCTGTATAGGGCTGTCAGCATGTCACTACTTCGACGAGACTTCAGGGATGTGTCCTCGATACGTCATCGGCCAAGTAGAGCAACGTCGGAATATAGCACGAGTGATGAGGAATACGCATTAGGTCGTGGGTCGAGACACACATTGAGCGCCCGCAGCGATGAGGCCTGTGTTTAAGACCGGCTAGCTCAGTCGACCATTTTTCAGCGTTGTCTGAACCAGAGGTGGCGCAGACCACTCTGCCCTGTTATGGTCGTAGCGTATTGAATATAGCAATATGCTATAAGAATTACTGAAGCGTGTAGGCCGGCTGCGTCAAGCATAATAAAATGAACGCACCTCCACCGAAAGAAATGCATTTCCTCAAGCTGCAGATGACAGGCTGGGGATGACAAAGAAGAAGAAGAATCAATCTGTCTTACTTCTCGAGTAAAAGTCGCGTGCACCAATGAAATCAGAAAACTGATCATCAAAAATCCTCAACAACATCTGGCCCAAAAAGAATTTCCAAAGGGTGCTGGACAGAGAGAAAGAAAATTTTGCTGAGCTCTTTGAAAGGGAAGAACTTTTTGCTGCTCCAGAGATAAGTTGGCCGGATTGTTTTAATTCTGGCGTTTCTGTCTTCCGTCCAATTTTGAGACATACACAATTTAACAAAATTCGCTGTTAGCAAGGAAGTTTTGATGCAAGCGACCAAGGGCTTTGAAATCAATATTTCTCGGACTGGTCACACCAAGATACATTTCAACAGTTCGTGATCGGTACTAAAAGTATTCGGTGGTATCCACATATGTCCAGTTTTATAATACAAATCAAGCGTAAACTCGTTTAGAACGGAAAGTTTTCACCATAAATACATAGAAGCAACTGTATTTCTTCTCCAAGTAAACGGATCCGACAATACAATTCACATGTTAGAACCCTAAAAACGGACGGCTTTACAAAACTACAATTTGAACTTCAGTGAAGTTTTCAAAGGATTGAAAAGCGCACATATAAATGGTTTCTGCTTTTATTGGTCGCCTAGATATTCAATCATGAATTGGAATCAGCTCTTCTGACCGATGGTACTGACGATACAGTCGGACTACTACCAGAACTTACTGTGAGTTTACTAAAAGGTTGCGATGCTTTGCACAGTCGTCAACTATAAAATGAATTTGTAAATGGTTTTAAATTTTAATTTTTATTATAATTACGTTCCGCACTATCTTTTTTAATTTCGTTCAAGATATAAGTGTAGATACAAGTGCCGCTCGGCAATATTATTTCAACTCAGCAAATTAGTTTGTGATAGAGCCTACAGACAGCAAGTCGAAGCATTAAATTCCAATTTAATTCTTTTAACTAGATGGCGGATGCTGAAGCGCTTCATGCCGTGGAATTTTCACCGTGAGTATTATTGATATATTACACATTTTCTTTTGGTATACGCATACTTCGGCTTCTGTAGCGACTTACACATGTAGAACTTCCTTTTTATTGATATTCTTTTCATGTAGCTGTATATAATTTCGATTTAATAATATAATTACGTATCTATACCGCTAATTTAGTGAGATCTTTATACTTTGAAATGATAATACGTTTAAGTAGACACTCTATATGTATAAATATATGTATAATTTAACGATATACTTACCAATATACATTTTGAATGGATGATCCGGTTGAGTCAACACTCTACATACATATATCTATATATACGATAATTATATACTTACTTGCATATATATGTCTGATTTCAAGATATACTTACCTACACATGTATATTGGAATCTTGACCTTTTGAATTTTTTTGATTTAATGCTTTATATATAACTATAATTTGTTGAATACTACATATTACCGAAAGTACCGAACGGAAACTTAGATCGAAAGCAATCTTTCTAGTTAGATTTAAGTGTATAGTTTTGAACTGGAAGATAGTCATATACATAGTAAGCCTGAAGTATGAGTGAAATGACAATCTTCAATCACTAAATTATTGCAAAGTAAGGTTTTCGAAGGAAGTTATTTAGAGAATGTTTTGTAAAGTACAAGCTCCTATCGTAATTATTCAAATTCTTCAGCTTTTGTAAGAATTTAAGAACGCTTTTGTTACGTAGAGGTGTCATTCCTAATTACACCAAAGAAAAGTATCCTTTAAAGAAATTTTTATTTGCATCAGAATTATAACGTAAATATGAAATTTTGAAAGTTTTGATTCTTCCTTCACTGACCCGGAGCCCCCTCGCGTAGGATGAAGGTCGTCTAGGCTCGCCTAGTTCCTCTCTCTCTTTCCAGGTCAACTGGGAATCTGAAGAATTATGCCCCTCAGAGTCAGATGGGAGGATGGGGCCGGCAAAGAAGGCAAAACATCTGCGCCTTCCACAAGGTACAGGTAAGTGACGTAAGGGTCCCTTCAGGACCGAGTGGGTGCCGGCTTTTGTGTTGATAGGCACGAAATGTTTTTGATTATGGCTGACGGCAGCGGCAGGTTTTTTGTGGAACCTCCCCACACTCTCCGCCAATAGCTGAGGCGAACTAGCGTGCCGCCCTGTAGTCAACGCTGCCCGTCGAGTAATCTGTCAGCTCATGCTGACGTCCCAAGCGAATCACTCTTCATAGTTCCATAACATTTTATAGTCGGGAAAGGAGGAATTAGGATTGACCCAGACAAAATCTCAGCCATAGTTGACTATCCGTCACTTAAAACTGTTCGGCAAGCCCGACGCCTACTAGGTATGGCGGGATGGTATAGACGGTTCATCCCGAACTATCCTGATTTAACTGCCTCCATAACTGACACATTGAAGAATCCTAGTTAGTTCAAGTGGACACCCGAAGCCCAGACGTCTCTGGAGATGCTAAAACAGAAACTGACCTCTGCTCCGTTGTTGGTGAGTCCAGATTTCACCAAGCCGTTCGTTATACAGTGCGATGCGAGCCAACAATGTATTGGTGGGGTGCTGATTCAACTAGATGACGATGGTCACGAGAAGCCAAAAGCCTACGTCTCGAAAAAGTTGAACTCACCACAAAGAAATCATACCATCACAGAGCAGAAATGTCTAGCTGCAATTTTAAGTGTACAGAAGTTCCGGCCCTTCATTGAACTTATGCCGTTTAAGATAGTCTGTCTACAAACGAAGATCCTGGCCCTGAAGTTGACTTTAGTTCGCCATATTTCAACTCGTTGGAATATGAGGAACTGCGGCATAAGGTTAAAACGACTTCTGGCAAACTACCAGATCTTTGCGTCAGGGATGGCTTCGTTTACATTCGGACTGTTCCGAGAACAGGCGATCCGATTCAGGAAGAAGCTTGGAAGCTTTGGATTCCATGAGGGCTTGTCTCCGACGTTATTTCAAGAGCGCATGATCCGCCACTAGCTTTTCACGGAGGTATATGGAAAACACTGAAGCGTCTGAGAAGACACTTGTACTGGCCACGAATGACAGTTGATGTCAGAAACTACGTAGGCGCCTGTGACGTGTGTAAAGAGACTGAGGCTCCCAATACCATTCTTAGACCACCTATGAGAGTCCAGTTTGTGACAGAATGACCATGGCAAAAGCAGTATATTGTTTTTCTGGGTCCATATCCTCGATCAGTGAAAGGAGATGTCTGCATCTTAATAGTTCTTGACCACTTTTATAAGTTCCCGATTCTCAAACCTATGAGAAAAGCATCTACACTCAATGTGTGCCAGTTCATCGAAACGGAGTGTTCCATGTGTTCGGAGTCCCAGAAACGATCGTCTCTGAAAATGGAGTCCAGTTCTGCTCGACTCAGTTTTCCAGATTACTGGACAAATATGGGGTGAAGCACTTGCGACAGGCAGTTTACTCGCCGCAAGCAAATACCTCAGAGCGAGTAAACAGGTCTCTATTATCAGGGATTAGAGCATATATTCGGAAGGAACGCACAAAATGGGATGAGAAGCTGAGCCAGATAGCTAGTTCCCTCAGGAGCTCTTTCCACCATGCAACTGGTTTCTCTCCGTACCGAACACTCTTCGGTCAGCAAATGATAGCGCATGCAAGCTCCTATTCCAGCTTAAGGAACCTTGGAACTCTTAATGAGCCTCTGAGAGTGGATGCTGAAGATAAATTGAGATTGATCCATACGAAAGGGCAGGAGAAATTACACTACGCGTTCGAACAGGGTTTAAAAGCTTATAATCTCAGAGCGAAGCCTGTTTACTTCAGAGTGGGTCAAGAGGTATACAGACGGAATTTTGCTCAAAGCAAGTTCCAACAGCAAACTAGTGGTAAACTGGGACGAAAGTGTCTGGTTAGAGCCAAGAAAGGAAATTCCTTATACGAGCTTGAAGAATCTATCACGCCAAAGACATCAGGCAGTGATATCCATTCTAGAAGCGTCATCTATCTACTGTCACGTTTATTCCTGGTAGCCCTAAGAAGGCATCCAGCCAGCTTCACTGGTAAACTATAGGATATCGCGAAGCCCTCCTATTGCCCCATCAATGGTGGGTGATATACCTGTTGGAATCCAATCCTGGATACGGCTGTTAGCAAGTTAGGAAATGAAATCGACAACGTCACCACTTCGACGACGCCTTGGGGACACACCCTTGAACAATCTCCGGTCGGAGATCGGAGCGAGATGTTGTGCTGGGAAAGCTCAGCGATCAGGTGGTTAGGTTACTGATCCCGGGGCTTTCTCAGCGTCTCGGTGAGGGAGGGCAGAGAGGCATCGACCAGCCGGATTTTTTGGGTTACCAGCTTGTCGATGCACCTTTGATTTCCCACACGGAGAATGATGTCGAGGTCTGGTCGAAGACTGACGGGACTTCAGGGATGTGTTTCGATGCGTCATCGGTCAAGTAGGGCGACGGTCGTAGTCGAGTACGGGTAATGAGGAACACTCATTGGGTCATGGGTCGAGACACACAATGGGCGCCCGCAGCGATGAGGCCTATGTTTAAGACCGTCTAGCTCAGTTGACCATTTTTTCAGCGAGACTTGACCATACGTCCCAAGACTGACTGAGACGGGTTCCCGTCAGGAAATCGTATGAGAAGGAAGAAGAAGACGAGCTCTGTCTTGTGAAATTTGTGACCCAGAGAAGCTATGAAGAGGAAGTGTGGTTTTTTTTTAAACAAAACGAAAATTTTTTGTGAAAGTTTCCCGATGGAACAGTAAAGTTCCAAGAAAACAAAAAACAAGGAAATTGGAGAACACCACGAAGAAGATATAAACGAGCGAAGAAAATACTGGGTAGATAGAAGCGGGGATGGAATGAATAAACGTGGAAAAGAAAAAACATCGGCGGAAAAATTGGAACAATAACAAAACAGGACATTAAAAGCAGGTAACGTGCTGATGGAGTCTTATAGCGGCGAGACGGTCCTGTGGTGGCTGTGAGGCTCTACATAACTACAACGAATGTAACCATCATAGACTGTCGCTATACGTGTTGTGCAGTATTATAAAGGTAGAAGGAATATGCACCTGTAGGAAGTTGCTAGTAACTGATTCCTAGTTCGGACCTTGACGAAGCGGCCACTACAAGAGGCAAAAGGAAGGAGGCGTCCTTGACAATTTAATATGAACGCGATGAGTTCTATGTTTCGGAGACTCAACGAGTCAGCAGCCAGCGGTGAATATTTAAGAAAGCACCACTAATAGATTTTCGATTTCTTGGAATTGCTGAAAGTCTTCATATTTTATTACAGTATATACATATATACGTATATATCAGGTATACTTTTTTCAAGGTCGATTTATGAGCCCAATTATATTTTAGTATACAATTACATATCTAAATACGTAGATTTTAGATTTCTTGAATAATTTCTGAAAGCAATCATATTTTATTGCGGTATATTCATATAGATCACATATACCTTTTTGAAAGGTTGATTTATGGGCCAAATTATATTTTAGTATACAATTACATATTGTTACGTGCATTAGAAAGAGACAACTGGTGACATCTACTGGCAATGGAGAGTAAACAACTTCAGGTTTGGAGAATCGGTGAAGGAATCTTCGAGAATGTTCAGGAATAGAATGAATAGAATAGACAAGAAGGTTCTGGAATAGAACACTCCAGAATAATCTGGAGAGTTTCTAGAGTATAAATATAACAGATGTCACCGCCAGAGGATGAGTCTTGTCTTACACGGTGCAGTGATAACAAGCGAAAGTAATAAAGAAGCGAAGGTGTTGTAATTGGATTGCGATAATTGAAAGTAAATTATTAGCGATAATTAAAGTTGAGTTGATTAATTGAAGGTTTATGAATTTTGTATGATTAGAGTGAAATAAAGAACTTGTATATTAAATAACGAACCAAAGGCCACGCTCGCAACAATATTTAAATATGTAGATTTTAGATTTCTTGAATAATTTCTGAAAGCAATCATATTTTTTTACAATATATTCATATATATCAGATATACCTTTTTGCAAGGTTGGTTTATGAGCCAAATTATATTTTAGTATACGATTACATATTTAAATGCTGCATTATACATTCACACTTTCCGAGATGAACTTTTTACTATGGAACATTTATGTTTAGCGAAATTAACTTTTGAATGAACTTATAGCGTGCCATGTCCCGGTATGTTTTGCTAATTAAGTTTCGGCAGGAATTATGTTAGGTTTCCTCGCTACATTATTACTGAAGGCATATTAGTTTATACATAAAGAAGTACGCCCAAATACTAGCCGTAGTCTTAGAGACTGCTCGCAAAAATGAAATATTGTAGATTTTTGTTCAGGAAACTACGCGCGGAATCCTCGGGTTGTATTGGTTCTTTTGGTTTATTTACTGGAATGCAGTTGATCTCCAGGAGGCCTTCATGGAGGAAATCAGTTTATAACCGTTAATCATAATACCCTAGACAGACTGTCTCCATAATGACTTAATTTTTAATTAAATGGTGTCAAATGTGCAGTGTGTCACACAAATGAAGTCCATCAAGGACCCAATTGCAACATTTTGCTTCATTTTCAAATGAACCAAATTTTAAGCCATTTAGTGAAATTGCAGTATAAGTGTCATCTACCGTCATTAAAATGAGCTGAATTTATTGGAAAGTGGAAATTTTTTCCACTAAGTTTAGCAGTGACAGACATTAGCTGATCACGAAAGAAATTTCTTTCCCGCTTTTTTTCTCTTTATGGTCTCTTTCAATAACAAAAATCGTCTTCTACTAAATGCTTTGCAACTACAGTAAATACTTGATAGCATTTAATTAAATTATTGAACTGTGTCATGATCTTTACTCACATCGAGAGGAACTGTCAATGACATTCCAAATGAAATAATTTTCATCCATAGTGTGTCAACTCTTCATTTCCTTGAAATGACTGAATTTCAAATTAAGTCATTATGGGCACAGTCTGTCTAGGGTATTACCCTGTTGGGAATTTTCACGCATTGTTTTCTCCTAGAATAAGCTTGTCTATTTGCAATAGTAGGTATGTAGCCTCATTAACTCTTTCCCTTGAATTCGTGTATAAGAATAGGCTTGGTAGGAAACCAGTATACTGCGGGGGTGAATTTAAGCATAACAAGGAAAAAATAAAAAAAAGGAAAGAAATTTTTAATAATAAAGGATTTATAACGTAATGGCGAACTAGGTTTTTAGATTTTCCTTCACTATCCCTGAGCCCTCTCACATGAAGGTCGCTCTAGTCTCTTTACAGGTCAACAAGGGACTCTGAAAACATCTGCCCCCAGAGTCAGATGGGTGGTTGGGGCATGCAGTGAAGGCAGTGACGTAAAGGTCCCTTCAGGACTGAATGTGTGCCGGCGTTTTGGTTTTAGGCACGATTTTTTTTTTTATTATGGCAGACGGCAGCGGCAGGTTTTTCGTGGAACCTCCCCACACTCTTCGCCAATAGCTGAGGCGAGCTAGCGTTCCGCCCTGTAGTCAACGCTGTCCGTCGAGTGATCTGTCAGCTCATGCTGGCAGTCTGGACTTCACGTCCAAGTCAAGTCACTCAACATAGATCCATAACATATTTTTGTGCTAAAATCCTCAATATAGAAATACATATTTAAAAGTAAAAAAAATGGAAAGAAATTGGAGAAAAGTTGAAAATAAGTGGTAGATGATATTTTGTAAACCACATAAACTCAGTGATAATCATAGTTTATTACACTTTTACAACTTTTTTTTTTATATCTTTCCCATATTGTTAATAAATTTCAACAAATAATTTTACCACCTAATCTTGATATACGAACATAAGAATGTCGGTCGGTGTTAAATCGGTGACATTTACGACGGCATCACATATTTTTTTAACTTGACTTTTATAGAAATAAAATTAAGCAATCTTTGTTCTGTTCCTAAAAGTAGGCATAGGGGACAGAATTCCATCTTTGAAGTCTTGAATCGACGCTGAGCTGTTGGCGTAGACCTTCTCTTTCACGTGACCCCAAAGAAAGAAGTCGCAAGGTGTTAAGTCACAAGATCTCGGTGGCCAATTGTGATCACCTCTTCGAGAGATAACACGGTCCGGAAACTTTTCCCGTAAAAGATCAATGGTTTCGTTGCTTGTATGGCACGTAGCGCCGTCTTGTGGAAAGTAAACGTTGTCCACATCAATACCATCCAATTCCGGCCATAAAAAATCATTAATAATCTGTCGATAGTGCAATCCATTCACCGTGACTGTTGCTCCAGCCTCATTTTCGAAAAAGTAAGGTCCCCGCGGGACCATAAACCGCATCAAACAGTCACACGTTGAGGATAGAGAGGCTTTTCAACAATAACTCTTGGGTTTTGCGAGCCCCAGATGCGACAATCTTGCTTGTTGACGAAGCCATCGAGGTGGAAATGGGACTCATCACTCAAGATGAGTTTTCGATGGAATTCCGGATCATTTTCATGCATTTCAAGGACCCAATCAGCAAAGACTCGACGTTGTTGATGATCGGCCGGCTTGAGTTCTTGTGTTAACTGAACTTTATAAGCCTTAAGACCCAAATCTTTATGCAAAATACGGTCACAGTATATATCATACAGTAGAATAGCATAGAACTAACTACTGAAAAGTGAATTTTAGAATTTCAATTAAAAAAACATAACCTTAAAATTTCTCCCACAAGAGGGAACTATTAAGTATGATACGGACATAAATGGGCGAACAGTAGCTAGCTGCACGACCGTTGACGGAAGTATTAGTTTTATGTATGTACACATATCGGCAATCGGCGACAAATGTATTGTTCCATTACTAAACAGCTGTTTGACGGTAAAGTGGTGTCATTTTGCCTCTTTCCCTCTAGTAAAAGTTTAAGAATGCCATCAGTTCTCTTTCTTCCACTTTAGATTTACATAGGAATCCATGTATTAAAAATTGACTAGTGTGTTAGTTAAAACTGTTGAAAGAGAAAGTATAGTCTCTTTATAGAAGCATCCTATTCACTTGACAGTTTTGACAGAGCTGGGCTACTATATGATATATACTGTGATACGGTGTAATGACGTTTGTGGAATCCCTAATTCCAAAGAACGACGAGGAATGGACAAACCTGGGTTTTCTTCAACACTTTCAGCTACAGCAGCAATATTCTCGGCTGTTCTTGAGCGACGTGCACGGGTTTTATTCTTCACATCCACTGACTTATAACAATGGACTGAGCGTATTGTCATTTTCCTATAGGAAAGCATGGCACAAGTTTTATAGTTCTCTCTTTCGCCCTATGGCAGAGTTAGAGCTACCAACAGAAAATATTGCATTCTGGAACATTTGCTTATGCCATTTGATGTTTTTATGTTGGCTACAGATGCAATCACCTCAGAAGGAATAAGGTAAAGATAGTGTTTACCATGCTCCGTCTCTCTTGCCCATAAGCAGGATTCAGTTAAGAATAACTTTTGAAAATTAAAGTCGGAATGAGTTTAATTCCTTATAAGCGATTAAAATATCACTTGGACACAAGAAAATATATTTTTTTAATTTAATTCGATTTTCGGGTGTAAAATTTCATCTGATTGGTTGAGTTTTACATGTTTTTCATGTAATCGTTTTAAAGGGTGCTCTAACGGTGATATACAGAAACACAATATTTTTTGTGCCACATGAAATAGCAAATCGCTCAGTCCATTGTTATAAGTCAGTGTTCACATCACTAACTTATCCCGACAGCTCGAATTTTTCTACCAATTTCTGTATTGCGGTCCGACAAGGTGCTTCACGACGACCCAAAAATGTTCGAGTTTTACGAACCGTCTCTGCCACACTTTCACCATTTTTATAGTGAATTTTAATAATTTCAATGCGTTGTTGACATCTACCGAAATAGCGGGCTAATTCAAATAACACCTCTTATTGGAAAACCCTTTAGTTAAATAAAAAAAAACAACTATTCGAAAGTGATCCCATAATAATGTCAAATAATATAAGCAATTTCAGTAGTATCAGCAGTCCATTTTATATTTGTCATTGTGTCACTATAGCATTTTGCTTTGACCAAGCAACTACACGGAGCAACATTCTTGTGCTGGCAAGTCTCAGCACAAGGGTAGGAGATTCTTTCGTTCCCTAAAAACTTCCCGTGTAGGAAGACCCTGTGAACACAAACCAATTTAAGAAAGAAAAAGAAGAAGGCGTACAAATTACAATCGTGCCGTGCAAGAATTATGTGAGGCAGCTGATTTTGCATAGTAAAATATGGAGTCGCTTGCAAATTATGGAAGTGAGGACGAACATGACAGTGATGTTGGACACAAAGTTACGGTAATTATACTCATAATTTTAAATTGGAATTTGATTCTATCCTTAAGAAATTTTTGTTAAAACTCTTAAACATTTGAATTGTGTTGCCATATGTTATTCATATTTCATTAACAACAAACGACTGTCAAAATCGATATTTAATTTTTAATATTTACAAGATACTGGCTAGTAGATTGGGATTATATTTTAAGATATTATGTTAAATTTTTGTGTGCGAATGCAGAAGTATTCTTTGATAAAATCAATTTCTGCAAAATATCTAGCATATGTATCACTTTTGTTACTTTACAATCATTACCATCAATGTCTGAACTAAAATAGAATTGAATATAAAATCATTCATTGAAGAACCACAGCTTACGTTACAACGTTTGGTACATCGAGTGAGTAATGGAATTACCGATAAAATACAAAGTTGTTGGCAATCTAACCAAGGAGGAATGAACAGACTCATTGCGGTGTACTATAGGTTAGGATAATGAAGACATAGAATAGTATACAAAAAGCATTTATTGAAAAACCCCAGCTTATGTTAGGTACATCGAGTAAGTAATAGATAATTGGTATAATCGATAGAATCAAAGTTGATAGGAAAACTAACAAAGGAGCAACGAACAAACTCATTGCAGTAGATATAAAGAGTTTAAAGTAAAACCCAAAAAGGACAATGATATTGTCATTGAATAACATCAAAAGTGGTTTCGAATATTTTTAATTTCTGAAATAGATGGTTCTCTTAACAGATGTTCCTGTTGTATATTAATTGTGGCATTCTAAGAGAATGACAGTACTTTGCATATATTTTTATTTACATTTATGTTTCTTTTCTATTTCTGTCTAATGGGATTTGCTGCCATTATGCTTAGACAGTTAGACGTACCAGCACAATACTGTTGATTCGCCGTAGTTCCTTATATGATTACCGTGCAAGTTCAATTAAGTTAGTTTTTGATATAAAAAATTCACAGCATGTAATGGTAATTATATTATTATACTATCACCTCAACTGTACAGCCGTCAGAAATTTCGCAATTTTAAAATGGTCGAATCAATTTTCTTTCAGTAGTATTGGTATGCTGCCTGTTGTCCCGATCGAAACTTGGCATTTCGGAATTTTAACTACAATCGAATGCCTCTCACTTGTAAAAAGTATAGCGTCTGGACCCTAGCAATCGCTGGGAGAAGTATAAAGGCCAAATCGGAATCGGTGAAGCAAGTATCAGGATTCTCACGTAAAAGCCAAATCTCAGTCGGAGCAGCAAGTAGTGTGGGAAACTTTGTGATGCTGACGGTTTTGTACCCTAGATGAAATCATAGCGAATACTAGCTGTGTTCTTTTGTGTCCCCAGAATAGGACAGAACAAAAAATACACAAAAGAACGCCTCATACATTTTCATAGAAGATTTATAAATGAAGCGAACAGTACAAACAGTTCGCTTCAATCGACAGAACAATTTGTTCTCTCCAGTATATGGGAGTTCTAGCACAAGGCACACAAAAGAACACAGCTACTAAGTTTGTCATTCCGTTTATAACACCTCGAAATAATGATGGATTGGGCACCCACGGATAATTTTAAAAGTTATTTTGATTTTTGTATGTCCGTCCCGTCCTTACGATAACTCGAGAACACGTTCACTTAGAGTGCTGCAATTTTGCACACGAGCTTTTTTTTAAAAAAAAAAAGTAAATTTCGGTTCGAAAATGGGACCAATCTGGATTGCTTGTCAATACTGCGAGCATCAAGATCGCGGACCCCTTGTTGTTTGGGGCGAACAATTTTAAGAATGGAGCAGTGTTATGCGCAACAAAGTGAAACAACCGACATCTGTTACAAATGGATGCGACTTTAGGTTAGTGACATCTTAGTAAACTTTCGGTTGGAGGAATAGAATTTACGGGAAGGTTCTAGGATATTTTGTAGAGTATAAATCCGGCGCTTCTCACATCCAGGAGGCGAGTCTTATTTCAGACAATTGAACAAGGTAAACTATTTGGATTGCGATAATTAGAAATACCGTACTAGCGATAATTAAAGAGTTGATTTGATTATTTGTGAATTTATAAAAGTAAACAGTAGAGTTAAATAAAAAGAACTAGTGAATGATATTTGAAATATTGTCTTTTAAATAACGAACTAAGGTCACGCTCGTAACAATACTTTAATGATCTGACAAGATTTATTAGGTCGTCTTAGCTATATAACGTGGTGTTAGTTTCTTCATTCATTGCATATTCCTCATCGCTTGCTTCGACAATAGCGACAGACTATTGTGTATATTGAGAAGTGTTAACACCATAGCTTTCTAAAATGGTGTACATAATATACGAATATATTCAACACTGTGGTGTTTGGTTAATTCGTGTATTCATTATGTACGAACAATAACTTTATCTTTATTACACTTTCGTTTGTTGTTGCTATATTTTTTTCTTCGGTTTTATGATACGTACTTCAGTTCATCCCCTTTAAAATGATTGCAAAATGATTAAATTAGCTTAGTTACTTCCGGAGTTATAGATTTTTATATGTAACTCTATAACGACATCTCACGAAACGTTGAATTGAGATCAATATAGTATGATATCCTAAATGACAAAATGAAAAATAAAACTATGAGTGCAACCATAACAACAGCTCTACAAAGGAAAAGTTAAGTAAATAACTAAATAAAATAATTTAAACTATACCAAAACCAACTATTGGGTCGTCAAGGATGAAATTTGCCAACTTTAACAGCTTATTATTAAATGACATTGGTTTAATATTTTACCGTTCTTTTTTTGTTGAAAAGTTACAAGTCTCGTCTGTTCGAAGTTGCCCCCTTTATGTAATTACATGCACTTCTTCGATTGTTGTATCAGCCTGAGGGTTCCATTGAATTCCAAGCACGTTAGTGATGTCAGGGTTATGGTTAATTTGATGCGATTTGTCATTTGTATTAGTTGCACTATTGAACGGAGGGCTGGATTCACTGGAGCGCCATTTTACTAAAGGGAAGCAGCTTCCACTCGGCATTGTCGACAGTTGTTTTTGCAATTCTAAAGCATCGGATAATGATTCAGCACCATAGAGGAGGTCATCTACATATAAGTCCTGTTGCTCCACTGCAGCTGCATTGGGGTAAGTGGTTTCATGTTCTTCGCCTATTTGATGGAGTACCCTTGTTTCTAAAAATGCTCCCGAAGAAGCTGCGTATGTAACTGCGTTCAATTTGTAATGCTTAATCCATAGCGAGGCATCCTCCCGCCATAAGATACGTTGACACCCTATATCCTGTGCAGCCACCAGCACCTGGCGGTTCATTTTCTGCGGTGACTGCAATTTGATGTTTTCTGAAGCTTATAAGAATGTTTACTAAGTCCCTCTGAATTGTTGGGCCAACTAAGATTATCGTTTAAAGAACCTCAGGAGGAAGTTCTAGCAGAGCCGTCGAAAATCACCCGACTTTTTGCGCTCGGTTTATTCTTGAAAACAGCATGATGCAAATTTTCGTATTCCCTCATGAATTCAATGTAGGCATTTTTGTAGTTGATATCTCGTAAGAACTGCCGCTCAACTGATTGAAGATGGTTGCATGCGTTCCGAAAGGAATTTGCATCGCCTTTGAACGGCAGGCAGACAACATATCGACCATTCATGTCACGAGTTTTGGTATTTTGAAAGTGACATTTTGTCTGCTTCTCTTCCTCACTTAAGAAGGGCAATTTGGAGTAATGTCTTCTTATCCGAAATTATTCTAAAATTTGATGTAAGCTTGTCACCGTAGTAGTCATACTGAATACTGGGGAACTGCTCCTCGTGCCTCCTACTATCACCCAACCAAAAAGTGTCTTATTTGCAATAATATTTCCAGCATCATCGCGTAATTTACCTTGGCTGAGAAAATCGAAAAATCAGCGTCGAAAATAATATCAATTCCACATGAAGTTTTGAAATTGGGATCTGCAAGTGTTAAACTGCTGATTTTTTTAGATTAGTTTTCAACTTGCGGTTTTTGGAACATAGGCAGATAAATTATACATTATTAACGCTCCAAATTTAATTTCACAAACACTGTTTCAGAGTGGATAAATATCGATTCGCACCTTCCCTTTTGTTACTCCAATTTCAGTGGCTGCAAGCCCATTAATAGAAAGCTTTCCTCTCTCTTGCTTCAGCCCAAGACGTGAAGCACAGGCTTCAGAGGAACATAGGCAGAAAAATTATCCATTATGAACGCTACAAATTTAATTTCACAAACACTGTTCCAGCGTGGATAAATATCGATTCGCACCTTCCCTTTTGTTACTCTAATTTCAGTGGCTGCAAGCCCATTAATAGAAAGCTTTCCTCTCTCTTGCTTCAGCACAAGACGTGAAGCACAGTCTTCAGAGATAAGCGAGATATGCGATCCAGAATCCAATAATACTCGACATAATTGGAGATTTCCCTTGACATCTTTTAGATGACAAAATGACAAAACGGCGATTGAAGATGTGAGAGAACTTGACTCATCTTTTACAGGAAGTGCTTGACTTGCATAAGTGCTGAATGTTGATGGTTGCGAAACTTGTTGTATGTCGCGTACAATCTTCTTTTCGGAAGAAGCGTTGATTCTAGAGGCGAAATTATATGATTGAAGAGTGAAACTTAGACTGGTTGTTTGCAGAATGAGAGCTAAGGCTGAATTAAGATGAGATAATTTGGAAGCGTACAACAACCAATGATGATTGCGTTTGTTTACATTGCTGTCACGTCAATTTTGATAGTTTTTAACTGAATGGCTTGATCCTAGACAGCGGAAACAGATTGAATTGGCTACTACGAATGATTTGCGATCGTTTACTGACTTTGTCTTCAAACTAGGGCATTGATACAGGGGAAAATTATCTTTACACTCTGGGCACTGTGACATTCTTGGCAGTACGGAATTGTGCAATGCCGCCTTGACCGACTGAGACGCCCTTTTTACTGTAGTGTTTACAGGTTCTAACGCATCACGCCGTGTTTAAAAATTTCAAAAACTGTTCAAAGGTCGGAAACCTTTCGTTAGCTATTTCTTGGAGACCATGCTTCACGCGATTAAGTATCTAGTTTACTTGAAGCAATGTAAAGTAACCAAGGGTCCCTCTCTACATCTTTCACTAAAGCTTTAAGACCCCGTATAACATCATCCGAAGTGTCTGCTAGGTTGCGTAGCACACGTGTGGAAGAATTACTAGCTGTAGGTTGATCTGCCAAGGTTTTGACAAACCTAATGGCAATATGTAATGATTTATCAAATCGATCATTTAGTTTTTCCCACACTTCATCGTAACTTGTATCATTTACAGGTAAATGTTGAATTAAAGCAGCAGCATTACCTTTAAGTAATCCCTTCAGGTACTGAAATTTTTGCGCTCCGCTTAAGGATTCATTGAATTTATGGATTCGTCAAATAGATCCTTAAACGAGGACCATTCTTTATAATCACCAATCAATCTTGGTAGATTCGTAACAGTTGGGTGTATTTGAGACCTATTGATATGTTGCAAAAATTATTGTTGTTGATCAAGAAATTGATTCATCGTTGAATTGAGGTTTGCGTTATCTTGGCTGACCGCGAGCAGATATTGCACGTAAAAAAGGCGATTTACTTTCGTAGTACTTTCTCTCGTGTTCTTCCATTTCCGACCTTCCACCGTACAAAATTGACCCATGCATTTTTGAGGCTTTGAAGCCGAACTGTTATATCGGCAACTACTGTGTCAGTTGTTATGCTATCCGCAAATGTTCTTATGCGCGTAAGAGTGCCCTTAATTCGTCCCTTCTTCACTTATTCTTTTAATTGTATATGTAAAATGTTCTTTGTTGAAATTTGTTCTTATTATATTTATTAAATTGTACTTGAAAACAAGGCTCTAATTGTATTTTCTCGCCTTAACTGTCTAAACTAAGAAAACCCGAGGTCGAAAAATGCTACGTGGTATTGATAATGCAATGTGTAATTGTAATTTTAATGTCAACAGTGTTTCAACGCATTTATAATTGTTCACTGTTCATCAAACCGTTCTTCGTACGTCACTTAGATACAGTGTGTTTGAATTTCTATGTATATATGGACTATATATAGATGTACATTGTAGTTACTTGCGCGCCGCTATCAAGGCAAAGGTCCCTGAGGAAGAAGTTGGCCACATTACAGTGTCGGTACCAGACGACATTCGGCCGTATGCTGAAGTGCAGCTAAGCGGGCAAACCGTGTTAGGATTATTGGACAGTGGTGCTACTGTCAGTGTCGACACTGGCGATGTCGCCTATCCGTTACCTCAGATAGACGGAATTCTGGGTCAACTTCCTCCCGCAAAATACATTTCGAGTTTGGACCTGAAAGACGCATTCTGGCAGATCCCGCTAGATCAAGAGTCTCCAGAGAAGACCGCTTCGGACTATGCAAAGCTCCTCAAACTATGTGCCAACTCATGGACAAGGTCATCCCAATCGATCTTCGCGACAATGTCTACGTATACCTGGACGATTTATTAATTCCGTCTCAAGACTTTCATTTCCATCTGGCGTTACTGGCTCGGGTGGCGGATGGCTTGAGGAGGGCTGATCTCACTATTAACGTCGAGAAGATCAAGTTTTGCGTAAAAGAGAGTATTCGGGCTTCATAATCAGAGAAAGTGGTATAAAAACCGATCCTGAAAGGATGCAGCAATAGTTGATTACCCGACACCGAAAACTGTTCGACAAGTTCGACGCCTGTTGGGAATTTTCAGGTTGGTATCAACTCTTCATACCAAACTATGCTTACTTGACTGCTTCGATAACTGACACTTTGAAAAATCCTAGTCAATTTAAGTGGACCACTGAAGCCCAAACGTCTCTTGAACAGTTAAAGCAAAAGCTTACGTCTGCTCCGTTACTAGTGAGTCCGGACTTCACAAAGCCGTTCGTCATTCGATGTGATGCCAGACAATAAGGAATTGGTGGAGTGCTGTTGTAACAGGATGACGATGGCCACGAAAGACCTATGGCATAGGACTCAAAATTGTACTCAGCGCAACGTAAAACTACACTGTCACTGAGCAAGAATGCCTGGCTGCAGTGCTAAGTGTTCAGAAGTTCCGACCTTTTATAGAGCTAATGCCGTTCAAGATCGTGACGGATCATGTTAGCTTAAAATGGCTGATGTCCCAAAACGAGCTCAGCGGTAGATTCGATGGAGTCTGAAGCTTCAAAACTTTGACTTCACTATTGAACATCGCAAGGGAAGCCTCAATGTAGTACCTGCATTGTCACCCATATTCTATGACAGTCTAACACCAATGGAATACACTGATCCAGAGGTCGAGCTTAGCTCTCCACACTTCAATTCATTGGAGTATGAGGAGTTGACCCAGCGAGTTAAATCGGCCTCAAACAAGCTACCAGATCTGTGTGTCAGGGGGTTTTATTTACATCCGAACACCAAGGACAGGGGATCCAGTCCAAGAGGAAGAAGTTTGGAAGCTTTAGATTCCATAGATTCCACGCGGGCTTGTCACAGACGTCATTTCAAGGGCGCATGATCTGCCACTGTCTTCTCATGGAGGGGAAGACTGGAACGTTTACGACGACACCTGTATTGGCCAAGGTTGACGTGTGTAAGGAAACAAAGGTTCCGAACACCATTTTAACCACTTACCAGCTCAATTTTTTCAAAAGAAGGACACCAAAAATTGTCTAGTTTTTTTATTTCCAAATTAAATTATTTTTTTAAAGCAAATAGCAAAAAAGTTCATTAAAAAAACATTTCTTAAATAGGAGTTAATATATATTAGAAATTCCATATCACTATCAGTTAATTCCGAATCGCTCATTTTTATTACAAAATGTTTTTGCCTATGTAATCCGTTGATTTTATCAAACGTACTCACTTGCAATATTTGAAAGAGTGTAAGTATACTGAATAGGTACCCAAAACATTCTCTAGAAAGACACTTTGTAACAGTTAAAAATTATTAGTAGACTTCGTGGGTCGTTTACGAACTAAAATGTGCCGTATTTAGGTATCAAAGTATTATCAAAATAAGTGAATGGGCGAATTACAGGTCAGTCGGAAATGAAACTTTTATAGTCCGTATGTCGTACGGGCTAGTCTGATCGGTCTAACTAAGAAAGTATGCCCGCATGGCGCATGGGCTGGACTAGTAAATGCTTAAGACCATCTATCTGAACACAGTCTCAGACATACCTTGGCAGCTTATATATATTGATTTATTACGCCCATACCCTAGATCTACAAACGGAAACATCTGCATGATTATTGCTGTTGACCACTTTTCGAAATACCCCTTATTGAAACCAATTAGAAAAACTTCTACCCAACAAATTTGTCAGTTCGTGGAAATTGAACTATTTCACATGTTTGGAGTTCCGGAAACAATTGTCACGATCACAATTCCGCTCCGCTCACTTTGCTAAATTATTTGAGATATACTGCGTGCAACACCTACGAACCGCAGTTTACTCTCGACAAGCAAACGCGTCCGAGCGAGTAAATAGATCCATACTATCGGGAATCGGAGGATGTCTCACTAACAAACACAGTAGATGGGACGAGAAATTAAGTCACATTGCTAGTTACGGAGCTCAGTTCATCAGGCAACCGGTTTCTCCCCATATAAAATACTTTTTGGATTCTAAATGGTGGAACATGCGAGTTGTTATGAACTATTGAAAAATCTAGGAACTTTGAGCGAACCAAATGCGATACGCGGGGCCGACAAAGTGCAGTTAATTCGTGCTAAGGTCCAGGAAAACTTCAGCCATGCGTTCGAGCAGGGTACGAAGAATTGTAACCTGCGTTCAAAGCCTGTATAGTTCAAAGTAGGTCAAGAGGTGTTTAGGAGAAACTTCATGCGGAGTAGTTTCCAGAATTAAGTCAGTGCCAAATTAGGGCGTAAATTTCTTAAATGTCGCATCAGGTCAAGAAAGGAAGCTTGCTATACGAGTTTGAGAATCTACAACGAAAGCCAATTGTATCTATCACGCGAAAGGCAGTAGGCCCTGAGCGCTGGTTGAGTGAACTGAAGGATCTGTAAAATCCACTTTGATGAATGTCCTCCAATAATAATAATAATTTATTTATGGGCTACGTACAATCTTTTCTTTGTGCTATAAGATTAATCGGAGCTAGAAATGTAACACTAAAAAGTATATATCAAGAGTTCAATAATTAAAGCTGAATCATAAGTAGATAATATAGGAAAATTATAGTGATGCTAATAATAAATAAAATAAGATAAAACTAATAACTAAAGAAATAAAAGAATGGATGCTTTTGTCAATTGTTCTGATAAGTTTTCGATTTGCGTAGTGAAATCGGATAATTTCCTGTTATCCTGTTGGCACGATTTCATTTGTGCCAGGATTGCATCTGAGGAGAGTTTGACAAAACAGTTTATCTTTGATTAGTGTTCCTGTGTTTACATCTTCTGTAATTGCATATTTGGCTTTGCCTGTTATTCGTGTTTTGATGAATTTGATCATCAGGTATGTTGGTGTAATCTCGCCTAGAAGTTCCATTAATTCGATGAATGCTGCTGTTTCATCTTATTTGCCATCGTAAGTCTGGAAAAGTGATGCTGCGATTCATAATGATATTTTCGTAGATTTCTGTGCGTTGATTAGTTTGGACACGTCACCTTACAGGCTTATTATTTGTATGTAACTATATCTGTTTTATTTTCAGAACGGTTTCGGTGTCGCCTGTTGTATTTGCAAGGGCTTTTGCTTTATTTTTTAGTTCCCCGACTAAAGACTCTTCCTCTTTAAGTTCTTTTTTTTCTTGTATAGAGTCGATTCACGTTTCTCTGCAAATTTGTTAAGATCGTTTGCATTTCGTCTTTGATGGTGATTAGTTGTACATTTAGCAAATCCCTCATAATTTTTGTTTATTAAGTATACATATTATCAATTAAACAATTTTTTCTCAGGCCTTGTCTGATTTCTGTAAGCTTTGTATAGAATTTCAACGATGCTTTCTATCGAAACTGTATCATCTATCACGTTATTGTTTATAATTTCTGCGTTGTTTTCATTTCTATTGGAGTTAGTAGTTCCCATATTAAAAAAATACTCTTCTTTTTTGTTAAAATTTAAAGATTATTATTTTGAAACATCTTTATTAAAAAAAAAAACTAATGATTATAGGAAACTGATGATATTAAAATATGTCCTCCATTTTACTATAATAACAATAAAACTTTATTTTGGTCAACTGTATAAAGATTATAAATCTTATTTAATACAGATCTACGGGTTAGGCTAGTGATACAAATTCTCTTAATTAGAAAAACCAGCCTAAATAAGTATATTGAGCAAATTAAATTAAACGTACTAAATTAAGAAAATTGAAAAAAAAATCAAGTAGATTCGTGAAAAATACAAAAAAGAAAATATACTAAATAAAGATTAATATTAAAATTAAGATTAAGAACAGCGATGAAATGTACCTAATAAAGCTCCAGAGAGCTTAACAATTCAAGAAAATCTCCGCCAGAGTTCGCGCTACGATTATTAATCGGTAAACTAGTCCACTTACATGTCTTTTGGACAAAATAAGAGCGCTCCCCGAAATGAGAATGACATCGTGGCTGAAGAATGTTTAAACTTTTTTGAGAGCGTAAGAATTGCAGCTTGTTGTAAAGATATTGTGGTCTCTTTTATGAATTAGTTTATAAAGAAAATACAAGTCATTATGAGCAAGATGGGTATCAAGAGAGTGTCCAAGGGCTGAATTAACTTGCATTGAGATGTGGACGCTGCGTGTTAAAATATAAATATATCTTGTACAGTCATTGAATGCAACTGTCAATTTACGACGGTAGCGTGAGTCGAACTTGGGAAATACTATTGTACCATACATAAAGTGGGGAAGAATCAAACTACGTACCAGTTTCAGTCATAAATCTGTTGATGATAAGAACCCACTGACTCTCAACTGTCTTAAGAAGCCATATACCTTGCCTAAGATATTGGTAACATGACTGCAGCAAGTAAATTGTGTGTCCAGGACTACACCTAAATTTTTTACAGAGCTAGAGAAGGGCAAGGAAAAGTTCTTTAAAATAACCCGTGGTAGCTCTCACGCCTTAATATTATTTTTATAGATCATCAGACTTGCTAGGATTCAGTAGTAGTTCATTAGCTATCGACCAGTCATAAATTCTCGTTAAGTCTTCATTTACACGAGCGACACAATCTTCTTTCAACCTAATTGGTCTGCTCAAGTAAATCTGCACATCAGCATATAGATGAATATTGATATCCTTAATTACCCCAGTCATAAATTCTCGTTAAGTCTTCATTTACACGAGCGACACAATCTTCTTTCAACCCAATTGGTCTGCTCAAGTAAATCTGCACATCAGGATATAGATGAATATTGATATCCTTAATTACCTCAGGCAAATCATTGATATAGAGACTAAATAGGAGAGGACCTAGGATGGAACCTTGGGGTACTCCACAGGTGGAGTCCCGAAAGTTCGATATAGAGTCTAGAACTTTTACTGCTTGTTGTCTACAGGTAAGAAAACTTCTGATCAGCTTAAGTGCTGAAAAGGAAAAATTGAAGTAATTCGAAAGTTTATAAAGGTGCCAATTATAATGTACTGAGTCAAAAGCCCTACTAAAATTCAATTAGTAAAATCGTCTAGATCTAAGGTTTCGATAATATCCATTGAAACCTTCAGAAGGGAAGTTTCGCAGCTATGCCCGCTTCGAAAACCTGATTGGTAAGATGATAGAAGCTGATTCTGGTAAAGATATTTAGTGATCTGATTGTACATGACTTTTTCGAGGACTTTGCTGAAGAAACACATCAAAATAATAGGCCTATAATCATTAATTCCACTAGGACGAGGCTTTTTGGGAACAGGGACAATAAGGGCTTTTTTCCATAAAGATTGGAGTTTAGAAGTTGCAAGACAATAATTATAAATATGTAGTAGAATATCAGCAATAGTGGAAGCAACCATCTTTATTAATCTCGGCGGAAGCAGATCATGCCCAAGTGAAGTAGATTTCACAGCAGACATGGCAAAGAGAACGTCAGTATCATCAATGCAATTAAACGCGAGGCCCTCAAAACGCCTATCATCCACCACATGATGACTATGGGACTATAGGAGTAGAAGACGGAAAAAACTCACTTAGGGTCTCAGCATTAATATTGCATTGTGGAGTTTCGCTACCAGCAACTGGAAGATCAGGATTCAATTTAGTGCTATAGAACGACTTCTTGGCAGATCGAAGTTAAGGGTCACGAGGTTTCGAACTTTCTTGTAACGATTATGAATTAGAGGGTTACGTGTGGCTTTATATTGACGCAGTACTAGATCCCTTTCAGCGATAATTGAATGTATCTCTCTAGTTAACCATGGACAACGCTTAAGATAGGATCTTTCGCTTTCGCAATGGTACATGCCGGTTGAAAAGCTGTAGTAGTAGATTTCTTAGGGTACTGACTTTATCATCAACCAACTTCATTGAAAAAATATTCAGCCTAGGCAAATTAAGAGAGCCTGCATATAGCATGCCCATATCAATGTCCAAAAGAATATGTTAAATACAAAAAGTCATGATCAAAGCTACTCGTTGGACATAATTGGCTATGAAACAATACTTTGTCAACATTGGTAACAGCGATATAATCCAACTGTGATGGGTTATTCGTGTTAAAAAAATACGTTGGCATATATTTACTATCTTCAAGTCATTTGATTACATCGTGAAACATAATTCATCCGTAGAGAGTTGGCTTCGCAAACCATCAACATTAAAATCACCACCAACAATAATATCCGAATAACATAGACCAAGACTGTAAATAGTATTCTGGAGTTCAATGCACGATGTCGCATTAAAACTATTGGGTGGGCAATACGCTGCAATTATGGCACATTTTTCCATTCCTGATTTAATTTCCACGTAGAGAAACTATATGGAAGCCCCTTCGGAAGATCAAGCTAGAACAGATGCTTTAAATAATGTATGAATATAAATAGCCACTCCTCCACCAATGCGGTCTATACGATCATTTCTAAAAAGTGAAAATTCTGGAATACTTAGCGCATTAGAGGATATGTGTGGTTTAAAGGCCATATTACACTATGAGTGTTGCTCACGTGAGTTCTCACATGAGTTCCCTAAAATGACAGATATCAAAATGTAAAGACGAAAAATAAACTCATGTGAGCGTCATTTTCTGAACTCACATGAGTTTCAGTAAAATAGAAACGGTTCTAATTTGCTGTGAGTTAACCTAAGAATTGTATTGTCAAAAATAGGAAATTTTTTTCAGAAAGAGAAATAGCTGGCTGTGATATTCTGAAACTATAGGATAGACTTTGGAAGGTTCTCCGCTTGCTAAATACCTCAAAACGTTATTAAAAACCTGAAGAACATTTTATGTTTGTAATTAGAAGTAAAAAGCTGTTATAAACAACCTTGCTTTAGCTGATATGGAATCTCGCAAAATTGTGTTTTGTTTTTCGATGAGACGCTTTACAATTAATAATAATTTTTCAAACTATTTTGGCGTCATTCGAACAAAGTTTTGAAAGCCTTTCTCATCTTCCTCTTTTAGCTTTTCGATGACTAAATGGGTTAAATCACGTCCTGAATTTCTTTTTAATAGCCACGGCCGAGACCAAAGACGCTTTTTAATTCGGTTCTTAAATAGCCGACGAATAATACCCATTATTCCCAAAATGCTGGTGTAAATTAAAACTTTTGTCGAGTTTTTCTTTGTTACTTTCATGACAGTTGACGTTCATTCATATGATTATTAGTACTTAAGGTGTGAAGATGTACACAAAGTACACATGTCAGTTTGACGTCATATGACTTTTCATAGGTATATTTCATAAGAGAACTCACGTGAGCAACACTCATAGTGTAATATGGCCTTAAGCCAAGATTCACATATGAGAATGGCATGTGTATTTGCAGTTGAAAAAACATCGTGCAAGATATCCACCTTGTTATTTAAGCTACGAGCATTCAGACCTACGATCATTAAGACCTTTCGACTGCTTTGAGAATATATTGAGAATTGCTCTGTCCACGGGGGATAAGGCATCACCCATCATAATCACAGCACGGACACCGGTAAAGCAAATCAATGTTAATCAACATAAGAAATAAATTTACGTACGTAGGTATAGGTATACGAGTATAAAGCAAGAAGCTGAAAGAATAACTAAAGAAATTACAAACTAAAACAGAGACTAAATATCTATACAGAAAGCGAAGCATAAAAGATTAAGCTAAAGTATGTATTTATAAATTACATTTCGCTACTAATAATATTTTTTGATTAAGATAAAGTATTTAAAGGTTATACTGAATAATAATTATTTTAAGATTAAGTTTTTTTTTAAATCCCTCCTTTGTTGCTCTTTTCAGCTTATTAAGCTCTTTCTTAGTATTAGAGAATCGCATATTTTGCCTTCTCGGTGCTAGTTACTTATATTTCTTCATTTCCTTGGGAGAAACACTCGTCGGCCTCTTCGGGCTGGTTTCGTTGGTTTTCATTTCGCCTGCCGCAGCCTATATTCTTCGATTGTTAATCTTTTGGCGTCGTCTTTCTATTTTGGAACTACTTGTGTTGACTTTGTTACTGGTTACAGGTGATAAAATGAATGTTTGCAAGAGCAGCTCAAAGCAATTAACCCTTATTGTTTCGTAGAAGAGCAGCCCAAAGGCATTGACTCTTCTTACTGGGTGAAGAGCAGCGCGCAGGCATTTACTCTTATTCCAGGTAAATAGAAGGGGAGCAAAGGAACTAAACAGCAGAACTCCTAGTGATAAATCAGAGGTGTGGTTATACTATGACTTCTTTAATTAAGTTCCATATTATATTTATACAATTAAAATGTTAACAATTCACTAATCGATAATTATGTCTAAATTTATCCGACAGAGCATATTTCGATAAAAGTTGCAATATGCCTACAAGGCCTTATCTCATGAAGAAACACTTGTCCAATATTGGTGCTTTGTTTAACATTGCATAATGTCGATGACCGCACTTGGAAATAATGTGTTGCACATTCTTGCTATTTGGGTCTTGCGTCACAAGGTATTGCAAGATATTGCAATCAGTCACATCACCCTTGAAACTTTTCCCAGTCGGTGGGAAGTTCTATATATCTGGGGATGTGTGTCCTTACTGGAAGAATTGTGCTAACCCTGGGTAGGTGATCAATACCCTTAGGTTTGTTACTACTTCCTTGAAGAATATTGGAGTTATCGATAGAGTACATCTTCGGGGCTTGCTAACCCAAAGGTGTAATTGCTTCCTGTGAGAATTTGAAATTTCACTGCGGGGCCTGTGTGGACAGCGATATTTTTTGTTTTTAGCTGTGTTTATTTTTTCTGTTTTACAATGAGTGTTTGTTCAGGTATGTTTGCTTGTTTTGCAACTGTTTTCTTCATTGATATCTTATTACCTGTTTTGTGAACGATCGACTGTGTGGTGATTCGTTTTGCTTCTACTGTTGTGCTGGTTGGTATGCTTGTATTTGTATTATATGCTAATTCTATAGCTTTGCTTGGTTTAGTTGCTGTTCTTTTTGTCATTGGTGCTGAATTTTTTTTTGTATCTTGTTTTGTGTTAGGTGTTATGTACGGGATGACTAAACGAAGTTAGAGAGAGAACTTTCTCTAACCTCTCCGCAGTGATTTAAATAGATAACAATCACTTTTTATTAAAAGGATAAGAATATATTTTATTATAGCAAAAATAATATATTATATAAAGAAATACAAAAGTATATATATATAGACTTCGATTGGTTTAATGCCCGGCGATCTGAAATGAACTGACTTGATACTTCCTAATATTATCTTAAACTATCAGAGCACAAACAATGAAATAGTTCGCTTTTCGAGGTAGCGCTTATGTTTACAAAAATATTCAAAATATTGAATACAGTTTATCTTAGTAAGTAAAGAAAGTAAAATGTTGCTGATATAAATAAAAATTGTTACTTATGTAATATGAAAAATCAAGTTATGCATAACATAGGTTTGTAGTTATGGTGTCAGAAATGTCTTCTCTGAGATTATATGTAGGTCTTTCGTTTGTATATATATTTGTAAGCCGGGCTTCGAGACTAGTTTGTGCATTTGTGTCTTTGTTCTTGAGCGCTTCTGCAAAGGAGAACCCATGTATTCTTTTGCTCCCACTATCCAGTACCGGGGCGAGGTTACCATACATGGGGTACCAATTTTTCCTCGACTCATAGCGAGTTATGTCTGGATTTACCTGGCGCTACGTTCTATGCATCTGTGAATGTGTGCCCTTCCTGGAAGAGTTCTGTTAACCCTGATGATTATGGGTAGGTGATTGATACCCTTAGGGTTTTAACATACGCACCAGTCCATTAAGTGCATTAGTCTATGCGCGTGAGGGTATTTATTGTATTTAAAATAGTGGGGAGCCGTCATTTAAGAGCTCAAGTTCAGAGCCGTCCAGACAGTCCGCGTTCTTGTTTCCCCGTGGATCACTCCTTGACGATCCAATCTGGTCTTTGTTGGTAGTTTAAGAGATTTCATATCTTTTCCATACTTTTTATATTGTATTTTTTGGAAATAGGCAATTTCACATCCCGCTTTGTAATATATTTAATAGCAGAGGTTATCGCTTTCTGCCACAGTTTTGACTCCCAACAGATTGAGGTACGCCAGTTCCATATCGACGGTCTGGAACAAATAAAAATTAACTGTTTACAGATAATTGACATTTAAGCTGAATAAATAATGTTTTTTTTTTAATGGGATTTGTATCCTGTTTTCATTGGTAAAGCAGAATTTGTCAAATATATGTAGATTCGAATAGTGAATGTTGTACTCTGCTTATTGCAATATTTAACTTCAAACCGAATTTTCGGACTTGTTTCAGTATTGAACTAGACCATCGATTATAGCCCTCGCAAAATTCATATCAATTTCAGCTTTTTGTTCTGCATTCATATTTCCGGTACTTTGAAGAGATGTATTTTGAAACACATTAAAAGAGCTTGATGACAGCAGATCTCGGTGATTGAAGTGGAAGGCCAGGATCAGGTAAAGAAACTTTTTGTCGATTATTCCTTTCTACTTGACCTTGAGATGTTGAAGCCATTGGTGATGAAATTGATTTTGAAGGCTTGCAAACACTTACAAAGTGATTTTTAAGTTTACTTGCGTTCAGTTGCAAAAATTTTTTCTGCAACACCTACACTTAACTACATTCACTTAACTAAATTCACAAAACTTTGACCCCTCTTAAAAGTGTATTTTAACATTATTTATCCCTGTAAATTCAATCAAAATCGTTAGTTATAATTTATCTACTTTTACATTAAGAAATGTCTACGATTGTTAATTCAGCTTTGCGCGCGACATATAAGCTGTTCCCGTAGCGATTAACGGTTGTTTGTTTTTAGAAGGGTGAGTGATGGGAATGGTTCAGGGTAGGGCTGATAGAATAGGTTCAGGTAGGCTGATAGAATTCGAAGCAGGCTTTTCGAAGCTTCGAACATTTCTGCGGAAGTCCAGGTTGCTAAGATCTGAATGATCCTGGAAGGACTGGAAGAATTGTGCGAATGCATTGCATTTCTTATGACCAAATTGAGGGTGTCTTGCCCATTTGTAATTATTTTAGGGATTTATGGTTGACGATTACAGACCTTACTGATGTTTTCGAAAACGTTAGGCGGATGGGCGAGAGTTACCTTCTAAATTCCTCATAAAGAAACCTTGGTCTGTTCATCGATTATGATAGATAGGCATTTGATTTGGGAAAGAAGCGACTGGTGGCTTTAGTTGTGGTTATTGTAGCTTCCATGGTGAGTCCAGTTAAGTATTTTCCGACACTTTTGCCTTAATTTGTACAGATTTTGTATGCGAACTGGAAGATGGTTATATTTGTAATTGTGGAGCGTGACTCGTTCTGAGAAATTTTAAATATTTTGCTGATGTATCCGTTAAGGAGTTCGATCTGAAAATCAATTTCAATATTTGAAAGGTTGCAGTGTTCATTAAGGAGGTTTCCTGCTAAATTTTGAGACAGTCTTTAGTAAAATTCCGTCTAATCAAGTTTTTCAAGGTTGGGATTTCTGGAGCAGCTAGATAGGACGTCAAAGTGTGAGTTAGGGGTGATTGTTAAGAAAATTCACAAGGTTTGATGTCGCTAGGAAGAAGTCAATAACAGACCTCAAGCGAGGAAATGTGGCAGAGTTTTGCGAAATCGCAAAGTCATTATCAGAGAGACCGTCTGTGAGGAAGGAAAGTAAAGGCATGGTTTCCTCGTTCTGAAGATTAGGATTATGGCTGTGCATTCCACATTGGTAAGTCCACTGACTTTTTACTAACTTTTCATTTTTTATAAGGATAGCACCGCCGAGAGTTGTTTCCGACTTATTAGTACGGATAGCTCTGTAATGTTCGAAAGCAAACATATTCTATCGAAAGATGGGTTTTAGAAAGGAACATCACAGCTGCTTTGTGGTGGTGGTGTTATGGATGTATTTTGATGAGTGATTGGTCAGGACGTGAAGTCCAAACTGCACGCATGAGCTGACAGATCACTCGATGACAGCGTTCGTACAGGGCGGCACGCTAGCACCTCGGCTAAAGGTGGCGGAGAGTGTGGGGGGGAGTTCCCGAAGTAACCTGCCGCTTGTCATCAACCATAATCAAAAAGATTTTCGTGCATACAATCAACAAGCCAGCACACACTCGGTCCTGAAGGAACCCTTACGTCACTTACCTGCATTCCAGTGAAGGCACAGATGGTCTGCCTTCTTTGCCAGGCCCCATCCTCCCATGGACTTTGGGTGGCACAATCGTCCAAAGTCCCTTGTGTTGACCTGGAAAGATAGAGTAGAGGAGCGGACCTAGTCAACCTCTACATTGAGAGGGCTCCAGGAGAGTGAAGGAGAAATAAAAGTGTTTAGAACCACATTACGTTATAATACATCCCTTTATTATCGTGAATATATATTTCTTTTTGTACTTTTTCTTAACTACACCTAGCTAGCAGGGATTCAGTGTCATTTTGGCTCTTCAGCTCGTTTGTAGAACGTGATTATTACTATATACAACAAAGACTGCTAGAGGTATAAAGTAGGACAGTGTCAGTGCAATATCCATGAAATTTTAGATAATGAAAATTTCGTCGTATTTTAAGATTCAAAATAGACAATCATTCCCCTTTCAAAAAAATTGTATCGGAAACTGTATAGGAATGTTATTTAAACTGTAAACCAACCAAATTGTGACATTTAAATGAGTTCTTACTTCTTGGGTAAGAACCCGCCCGTTGAAGACAAAAATTATTTCATTTCTTATTTAGAACAAGTAAAGGCCGAAACCGGAAGAAAAGATAAACTGGTGAAGCGCTAATTCAATGCTTAAAAGGTTATTGCTAAGATGATTGCAATATTTAGTTTCGTATTCGCCACCAAATCATAAATGGAGTCAGATTCAATAAAAAAATCTGATAATATTAATCCCAGAATACTACTATTAGCCCTAATTCAAATAAAAAGGACTACTGTTATGCCAGTTATGAATGCTTGGCGAATAAGACCCATAAAATTTTCGTTATTTTAATCGTCCCTAAATCGTTCACATACTATAGGAGGAGATAAGAAGAATTACCAGGTAAGAGTGTAACCTAATACTAATATAACTTCCTGTTTTTTTAAATTTCCGATTATTCTAACAAACTCCATAATATAGTTAACACTTCTGTGTTAGCTGCAACCTTCTATTAGACAATAAGCTAAATCCAAGCATACGAAAGTAAATGCAACACTCACAACTACGAGATATTTTTAAATCATTACTGGAAAACGTCAAAGGCTCAATAATAAAAACACAAATTTCAATGTTGTCTCTCACCGAAATACGTTCTGCACTGGATGACTAAAGGTAATCTGCAATGCAGCTGATGTCACCTATAAAGCAAGTGAAATCATCAATATACAAACATAAAAAATCGTTGCTTCTTTTTATATATCCGAACTAAGGCAGAGATCAATTTGGTTGGTTCCTTGTCTTCTACTCCTGTTACTTTATTATATCTTTCTTCTTCTTTTTTTTTTTCTATGAAATATCTACAATTACTCTCTAAAAATTCAGTAAATTGGAATCGAAGTTGAGCGAGCTGAATTGCGCCAAAATTTACAAATATGCTAAATTTATTTTGCTCGAACAGTTCTTACAATAAATAACCAAGTTCAGTTTTTTTTCAATATGATTATCAATCGAATCTGATAATCGGACATTACATCTATACTCCCGAGACTCCGATCACTCTTCTCGGTCTCAATTCTTCTAAAACTATTCGTCTTAGGGCAAATACAAGAAATCCTAACTTTTATAATTCTTGCCCATGGGGATCATAAGAAAATGTATATATATAACTGTAAAAATACCACAAAATTAATTCTTAATTATCTCTAAAAATTCGGTTACTGGTTTAAATCCGATGGACTAACGTGGCAATATAGTTTCAAAAATACCACAAAATTAGTTCTTAATTATTTCTAAAAATTCGCTTACTGGTTTAAATCCGATGGACCAACGTGGCAATATAGTTTCAAAAATACCACAAAATTAGTTCTTAATTATTTCTAAAAATTCGCTTACTGGTTTAAATCCGATGGACTAACGTGGCAATATAGTTTCAAAAATACCAATGTTTGCTGTAGTTACTTGTTCCCCGGCCAAGATTCTGTCTTGTACAGCCGTAATCCTGTTCAGCCTGTCTCAAAATGGGACAAATATCAGTGGCGCCATCGCCGATGTAGAGAGTCCGTTCATGTGTGACGCTTTCTCTTAATTTCACATTCGAGTTGATGCCGATGTGCTTCAATTTGTAACGGGCCATTATTTTCCAATAAACCTGGATTTACAAAACTCTCGATGAAAGTCGCCTGTAGCCAATGAGTTGTGTTCACGCGGTGAATAGATTTATTTATTTATTCCCGCACTTCGCTTGATGATACCCGATTTCTTTTTTCTAAGGATACGAAAAATATTCTTACCGATTGCAAATAGGAGATATCTATAGATGAAAATTCTTTCGAAATTACTTACAGGGTCAGATTCCTCGTAGATGTCCTTGGAAATGCGATAAATTCGTTTCGCGAGATATCTTCTGCGGAAGACGTGTCGAGACAGAAAAGTGCCTTCTTCTTTTCTTTCCTTCAACATGTCGCCATGGCTCACGAGCTCGAGGAAGCATTACTCTCGTTGGGGTGCGTTCCGTATGCGGTTTACCTTAAGGCCAGCGAGGAATAGATTAAAGCAGCTCTCCTGCTTAATTTCACAAAAGAATTACAATTGAGAGCCATTATCTTTACGGATCTTAGTTTCCTTGACATAAACCAAAACCGAACTTGCACTTTGTCTCTTTGTAATAGAGGGGAGCTTCCTGTACTTCGGAAGAAAATTATTAATTTTACCCATTAAGGTGAAAAGATCACAACCAAACAGTATTTATTTCACGGGGTCTTGTCCTGGAATTAGGCCTTGGGGATTGTTTAGATGGGTTGGGGGGTAGCTGTATGTTGTATGTTGGAGACTAATGCCCTAGACACACAGCACTCTTAATGAAGAAATAACTAACGACTCATTAGTGTATAATGATTCATTATAAACTGCAGACACACAGCCATTTCTTTAATTAAGTTGATCTGTCAAACTGGCTTGGATAAACTTATCACATTAAAAAAGCAATATGGATCGAACTAACGCAATAAACATTGTTTTTATTAATTTTAAATTTTATTTATTTTTATTTTATTTCATTTAATGATTGTGAAATGAAAAAAACATTTTATTAAAAAATATTTTGACATAATTACTTTGTGCTTTGCATTTCTTCTTCTTATTTTTCAAATCAGCAGATGCACAGCGGAGCTCCACACTTAAATTATATGCTAAATCTAGTACATTTTTCATCATTATAGCTATAATGAAGGAAGAAAACACTTCATTAGTGTACTTCATTATCATCTGATTTTCGAGCCATAATGACGTATACTGTGTGACACACGGCATTTTAATGAATAGTTAGTACTAATGATTCATTAGATCGTGCTGTGTGTCTAGGGTATTACAACCTTACGGATTAAGAAATGCTAATGATTTTAGGCTGCCACTGTATAGAGATAATTCATCGCAGAATAGTTTAGTATATAAGGGCTTTCAAATATTCAATAAGTTACCTTTAGATGTAAAACTTGAGAATAATTTTAGGATATTTAAGAGAAAAGTTCTTGAATTTGTTAAAATTACTTATTAAATTCGTAAACTAATGCAGAAGATAAGGAAAAGGAGAAAAGAGAGCTAGACTTATAGTATAATTATATGGCTTGTAATAAATAGCAAAAAATGCTAAATAAATTCACTTACTTACTTACTACTTACTTACTTACTGTTGAACCTTTAGAACTAGTTGCACTAGCCATCTGGGCAAAAGATTTACCTGGCTGGTGAAGTTCTTCGTTGACTCTCTGATGAAGTTGTCCCTTTGACACCCTTGTTCTTCTCGCGAATTCCTCTGCTTTCTCACCTCCTTGTGCTTACGGCATCCCCTGTAAAATGTATTTCTATGTTGCAGCTTACGCAGAATGGTACACATACATTCGCGTCTTTCCTTTCGCACTTGACACATCTGTAGTTGACGGCAGAGTTGTTGGCGACTTGTCCAGAACGGTGATATCTTTTCCGTTGTGTGATTCCTTTGTGGTGTTATTTTTCCCAGTACACAAATATTCCTAGTAGCTTTTTGGTCTCCATAATCTTTTTCGATTCGTAAAAACTATCGAAACTAACAACGAAAGCATTGCTGTTTTCATTGGCTTTCCATGCTTTCAGTTGGGTCACTGACTTGATTTTTATACCTTGCAATTCTTTTTCTACAGGCGCTTGAAGTCCTCATGTTCATATGAGTGTTGTTTTATCACCACAGTCGTTTTTCTTTGCCTCTTTTGTGATGAAGGAGTAGCCTTGTAATTTTGTGGTCCTCTTCACTAATTGCCTTAAAGACACACTGTTCGGGCCCTCAAAGTTACTCACTTTTCATTTGATGTCTCCAAAATTATTTTGTATTGGCAATTCTTTGCAACCATTTATTGATTATAAATTCTCTTACATACTCTCTTTAATATTATTGTTAACCACAGCACCTCATGAAACAAATTTGTATAACGGTCATGAGACAAACGTAATCTCCAAGCAAAGGCAGAAGCATCCGAATTGGCATTCAATATTCGGATTTTAAGAAGTGCAGTGGTCCGTAATATAGTAAAGTTGTAAAATCAAAGTAACTATTTTTTCTAAATAAATGGATTGTAAATTTGTATAATTTGATGTATTACAATCATTTACTTCATCCCCTAAATTCTTCTACGAGTTTAATATCACGAGCGGATATCATAGCGAGAAATACTTCACGGCTGCAGTTCCAGATTAAGGTGCTGATCACTTCATAATCTACGTGCTGATCACGCACTTTGTACCTCGCACGGTTTTAAAAAATAGTTTTGCCCTAGGTGTAAGTTTATTGAGTTCTTCGTTGAATCTCTTTATGTTTAGATTGTAATACATATATAATTGGTGGTAAATTGTCCTTAGATTTCGGTGGTACATGTCGTTTTACAGGCTCTTTGCTTGGCATCTCGAATTCATTTCCCGTTGCCAAAATCTCGTACTTATTGATGTTGTTGGTAGTCGATGCTACTGTGGTCTGGGTCCTCTTTGGGGCTTCCTTGGGCGGAGACTTGTTGTTTCTCCTTTTGCCAGAGACTAAAGTGCATTCATTTCCATCGCTGAATCCTGTTGATACCATACTGTTCGTGCTGCTACTTCCGCTGTTTAGCTCTTCATCCGCAGAGTCTTGGTCGTCGATCTGCATTTTTATTCTGTCATTTTCACTGTCCTTCTTTTTTGATCTCCTTGCATACTGAGCAAGTTTCGTTACATAGTCTGGAAGCACTGTTACTCCGCCTTTATCTGCCAGTTGCTGGTATTTTTTCATTATTACACTTAGTAAAGTGTTACTTGCTTCTTCAAAAGAAGACATAGTCTGTGTTTTGTTATCACTGAATCACTAAAATTGTTATTTTTCACCGCACTTATATTGTCACTGTTTTGTGCTTTATTTTCTTTCATGTACGTGTACATCAACGTATAACTAAGCAATACACACTGAGAACTGCTAAAACACAAAACCCATCGGCAAACTAGGTTTTACTTCCTGCACTCGCTTTAACGAAATCCCGTCGGCATTTATATTGAAAGTAGGTAGCTCATTTACGAGCCTGGTTTTAGTTTCGAGGATTCAAGTACCAAAAATCAGATTTTATGATGTATTAAAAAAACCGTGCGGTACTTTCTGGGACAGTATTTACAAAACATTTTAATAAAAATTTTTCATCATGGGCACTTATATCATCAAAATAGTTACATTAAGGGGAAAACGCATCGAGAAATTTCGAAATTTTCGATTTGTTTTGTTTGGCTTTTCTTCAAGCTTAACCTCTTAAGAATGCAAAAATTCGAAAAAATAACGGAGTTACGGCCGATCTAGTCAGCGCCGAGCGGCCGAACGTAATTCAGGTAGAAATACACCGTCGGCCCCTATTGTAACATCGTCTGCGTAAACGGGCGTTATATCGAAAGTTTTCGTTCGGAAATAATATATTCGGTGAAAATTGGATAAAAAAAAAGGTTCTCAAAAATCTCAGAACCATTATAAGTATCGGCCGAAGTGGAGTGGATGATTCTATGTAAGTTGAAGAATTTTGCGATTTATTCATTGCTCAACTTTTTAAACGCGTTTTTCTCGAAATCATGTTTTTGAAGTCGGTACGCAAGATATCTCGAAAACTAATGAACCGATTGCAATTATCTTTTTTTGTGCTTATTCTACACATAATTATCTAGTCTTTGTCATATTGATTTTTTTTTAGTGGCTTAGTTTTTTTTTTAATCGGCGAAGTAAGGTCGTATTTTTCTCTAAAAATCGTTATGTAAATTCAAATGTCCGCCATTTTGTCAAAAATCGATATTTTCAAAATCGCATATGACAAAGACTAGATTATACTGTCCAGTTTAATTCTTTTTGTTTTTTTTTTATTTGGGTGATTAGAGATAAAGCAGGAGTGCGTACAGCGGAGGGCCTGTTTTTTGCGGTACTTTACGGACCAGTGGATTACTTGGCGAATATTTGATATTTTTCAATAAAAAAATTTTGATGTATTCTTAAGAATGTGTTTTATCATTTAAAAAATAATTGGTTTGATTACTGCTATAGATTGCCTTCAAAAAAATCCAAAAAAATGGCTTTTTTTCGCGCTTCTGATTGCGTTTCCCCCCTTAAGTCATATTATATATCGTTTTCATTTTTTTTTTTCATTAATGCTAAAATTCATTAAGGGCACCACTAGTGTGACACGTTCACAAAATTGATATATTTTTTGCATTTTTCGATAGTCTATCCCTTAAAGAATAACATACTAAAATTTCAAGTGTGTATGTACCTGAGTTATTGTTCGGGCTCTATCGGCACCGTAAATATTATAATAGTATCAGGGATGCTACTCTCGACCTCTAGGTATATAGATTTAGGGACACTACTCTCGGTCTCGACCTATAGATATGTATGTATAGGTATATGACAGTCAAACCTTTCGTACATTGTCTTGAATAGCAGATTAGCTCTAGGGTATGACATTTATCAATTTATAAAAATGAAATCAATATTTGTATCTCTCAACGCATTTTTCTCAGAACGACATTTTTTCGAATTTGCTGCAGTTCTAACTCGAATACAAATTGTGGTGTTTGCTTTTATACACCGCAAGAAAATGGGATGTGTGGCCTTTAACTACGATTGAAAATTCACTTTTTAATTAATTTATTGAAAATAACAACAATTCACGTTATAATTTATTTATTTATCTTGTTTTCTGTAATAAATCCGTTTAACTTATTATTTTATCTATCTTGCGCAATTCACTTTATTACTCACAAACTTATAACTTATTTAGTTATTCTGTCGTTAATTCACTTTATAACTAAGGCACTTATATTTTATATATTTTTCTGGTCTTCAATTTACTTTGAAACTCAGCAACCGACCTGATTGGACTTTTCTCTCAAAACTCACGCGACGCTGTCCAGACTCAAGAAAAAACTAAACTTATTCTGTACTCGAAATTAATAAGATCATTTAAAATAATGCAGAATCGACTACGCGTAATTTCTGTGGTAGAATTTTTTGATGTTTCCAAACAAGATTACTTTTATTTCCTACTTCGCTTTGTTTACCTACGAAGTAGGTCATTATTACGAAGGTAAGTCACTCTGCAATAAATTCTGGTCATTTTTTATTTATGCTGACTGGGCATTGATCAGTGCACGTAAAATGCTTTTATTTTATTTATTTTTGCAATTGTTACGATTGCAAAGAAACTTACATATGGGTTAATTTGTAACATGAAAACATTTAGAAAAACGTTTTGAAATTAATCTTCGCCAAATGAGGAAATAGTTATACGACTTGAATGTTGTATTTAGTATTTATTTCTTCGTACCATGACCCTCCAGTTTTTCAATTGATTAAAAAATGTCAATTTGCTATCAAATTTTGAAGCGTACTTTTTTTTTCAAAATTCCGCTATTTTCTCGGATTTTAAATTTCTTTCTTCTTCTTCTTTTTTGATTTGAGGCACTCTGAAGCCCGCAATGACTGCAACAGTGGAGACTTGGGAGACGGCGCATAGCTGACTGAAAATTGAACATTTTCATACAAAAAAATTACTGTGTATACACAAATATATCTTTGAAATTTCAAAGCATTTGATGCAATACTTTCCTTTCAATAAACTCCCGAAAATTACTTCTTTTTGGGGCAGTCACACTAGTGGTGACCTTAATAAAAAGTTCGTTATTATTTAAAAATGCAATATAGATAAAAAAAAGAAAATTAAAAACAATTAAAACAATAAATAAATTAACATTTAGCATGACGTCGTCTTGTCCTTGTATAAATTATATTAAAACTACACTATTGATCGTCATCATTCCATCTGGATAAATATGACTATGAGCTAGACCAGGGGTCGGGTGCCAATTTTCTGTCTCGTGTATGACAGCGAGTCAGATTGAAAATAAAATGCCAGACGTATATAAAAAATGATCTTATTAAAGAAGAAAGTTAAACATTTTATTATCTGCAGACGTCTTTTCTGAAATGTTTTCAGGATCCAGACCTTGACTTTTTTTACGCTTCATTATCTCCTCGATGTTTTGTGTCAACGATGTTGTATTGATTTCCAAAATGGACTGAAGATGTTCATCTGTAAGACTTGAACGCTATTTTCATATAATGATCTTCATTGTTGAAAACAATTGTTCACCAGTATACCAGTATACCAAACATGCATAATATGCGGCCAGCATGGTTCTTTAAGTTTTAAAAAAATAAATTAAGTTCGAAAATGGGACAAATCGGGTAACTCCTTTGTAGGGTTGCCATACAAAATTTTTTTTTTTTTTTCTATATATTCGGGCACTGCCTGAGAACGCGTCAACGGAGAGAGCTGATTGTATACAGCGTTTTTATAAAAATAGTAAATACAATTTCAAAAATTAACTAAATCGGGCAACTCCTACTTGGTATTGCCATATAAAAATTTAGGGTTTTACGTATACTGTGAACACGATCAGTCCTACACATTTTTATTGTACTAAAAAATTCTTCAGAATATGAAATCTTATTAAATTGGGTGTAATCATTTTGACTGTCTGACGAATCGTTTTATATATATGAATATGCAAAAACCCACTCCAAAAATGAAACTTACACGGTTGGGTGACAATACGAAATTAGATACGGGTATTCAAAAATATTGGTCTTAGAAAAATTCTAGCTTTTTTACTTGTTTCCTTGTTTATCGCTCAAATTATTCAAGTGTTCCATTATATCTACTAAAAACACAAAGTCAAGCCACCATTCATCTGTGTGTTCCATCTGTTTGTCATTTTGAGTAATAAGGGTAGCAATATGTTTACTGTAGGAGCCAAGACTCCATGATGTACAATACAATGAATTCCAACGAATTTGGGCCGTTCACCTTTAATTTCACTTAAAATTGTGTTCCGTATTTTTGTCACAACATCAGAATTTTTACTGATCAATTTACTCCAATACAACTCATAATTTGGTACTAATTCTTCAATTACTGATTAAATATCTTGAGCTGTGGTAATACTCGTCAAACATGTTCACATGTGAACAAAAACTTTCAGCCGCATTATTATAACAACAATAACAGTAATGCAATTTTGATACAAATTAAAAGTATATCAAATGCATGATGTAATGATTAATGTATATCAAGTGCATTTGCCCATAACACGATTGTAAACAATACGATTGCAAGCAAGTAATCCAAGTTTTCTTTATAGGTCATTTGGCCAGCAATTACATTTCACTGAAATTGCTGAAATTGCTGATTGACACTTTTCATCTGTTCGATGTTATGAGGAATTGCATTACTTAAAATAAGCATTCTTTAGTAAGTATATCTAGAATTTCAATAAAGTTTCACTGATTTTTTAATAACCATTCACGTCGTTTCACTCAAGCCAACAAATCTTGTTCACCCCCCTACCAGGGGTAAGGTGACCAACACATATCTGAGCACATATCATTACTATCATTACCATAAGTTTTACATAATTCAACACATTGTGATGTACCAGATAAATTCTTTAAATTTATCTTTAAGTTGAAAACCAAATTTTCTGCCAACTTATTTTTTCTGTAAGCAATTGTCTAGTTAGTTCATCTTGTATGACATTTATTTATGTGAAGAGAATGAAATATTTGCCAGCTCTAGCATACATTCTTTTAAAAATTAACCGCCACTAAAAGCTTTTGATTTTTTTTGCAATCTCTAGTGTGAACGAATAAAGGCCAAAACACAGTGAGGACGACACAACAAAGTCGCCGTAAATTGATTGCTGTCAAAGATTCGAATATATGGAATTCCCATATACTTAACACAATGAGGGCGACGCGATAAGTTGCCAACAAAAAGTTTGGGAAAATCTCTAAATTAGTCGCCAACATAATTGACATTTCTGTGTGGACAGTGAATAATTGACATTCATGTTATGTGGATTTTGATATTTTTATGAAACATAATAAATTAAAAGATAATAGTAAATAAACTAGTTTAAAAACTTGTATAAAATTAATTTCATTTATTAGTTTGACAAATTAGGGGTTTTTAGGAGGAATTAATAGAGAAAATGAGAGAAAAAGTTATGTTGTGCAATAAACGTTATCTCGTATATAGAAATCTCTTCTTAGTCTTCTTTTTAGATTTTTCTTTATGCTTTGCAATTTTAAGTAAGCCGCATAAGCTATACTACTAGCGATTTTCCTTAATTTTGTCCTTTTTGCCATTTCTTTTAGAATAAATAAAACAGAGAAAGCTGTCAAAAACATTTGTCGAGTCGCGTTCACTGTGTTTTAAATGCGACATTATCGCTAACTAAGTTGTCAACATTGTTGTGTCGCTCTCACTGTGTTTTGGCCTTAAGGGTACGTGCACAACGAGGCGAGGCGCGGCTATATCAAGAGTTGAAGAAAAAAATGATTGTTCGCTGAACTATGAGAATGTTCATAGCAACGATGTGGCAACGCGCGATGTGGCGAGACACCTCGAGGTATCTCGCTCGAGAATGAAATTTTTAATTTTTTTGCGAGTTGCAGCGCGCTAATTTTGATAGCTGGGATATTCCTTTATATGTTTTTTCTTTGATATAATTAAGGTGTCTTTACTCATTCTCATGTACTGGAAGAATCTATGAAGATCAGTATGTAAATCTTCCCAAAATTCTAATCGCTTGTGATATATATGTCGTAGGCATCTAATAAAATTCGGCTTATAATTAAAAGCCTAGTCATCTAATTAAATGCCGGCATTCAATAAAAATCGTATTGATATATTTCTTTTTCCATTATCTGCCTAGGCATTTACTTAAATGGCGGCAACTAATTAAATGCCGGTTGGCTCTCCAGGCAAATAATAAAACAAGCAAATATATATCAACGCACGATCTGCAAGCCTTTACGCCGATAGTGTAATACCACCCGATTTAACCAAATACTAGGAGAGGGAGATGTGTGGTGAAGGGGGAGGTCGCACCCAGGCCTGCGACCCATACTCGCACACACCCACACCCACATACATACACATACACATCACACACATACCCTGCAAACAATTTGAAACGAAATCGATGCGAAAGCAAATCGTAAAAGCGAAATATTATTTCGAAACGAAATCCGATAGCAAATCTTGTTCAATACCGAAAATGATGAAAGAGGAACGCTATATCGAATAGGTATGACGATTCGATAGTGAGTTCTTTTCTCGAATCAATCTAGAAGACCTTGTATGTATTAGTACTTCGCCACGCATTCGATTTTTCTGCTATATTGAGTCGTTTTCGAATCACATGGGCAAAACAGAAATAATATGATATCGAGTCGTTTACGAATCGCAGGGGCAAAACGGAAATGTTGCGATATCGAGTCGTTTACAAATCGTATGAGCTAAATAGAAATAATACGATATTGAGTTGCTTTCGTGTTGCTTAAGCAAAACGGAAATAACGCGATTTCGAGTCGTTTTAAAATAGAATGGGGAAAAACTGAAATAACTGTAATATAATTAATAAAAAGAAATTATTGAATATATCTTTAATTTAGGAAAAAGTACAAAATAAGAAATAAAATACGAAATTTCGGTAAAATAAAAAAAAATCATTATTGATTCGATTTTTTGTGAGTTTCTCCATCTGCAAAGAGAAATGACATCGGTTTATAAAATTAAACATATTTAATTATATTTAAATTGTTTTCATAATACACTAGATCAAATCTTAATATTTAACAATTTTTATAGGTAGATTTGTAGGTATAGCTTTGATTTTTTTTAGTTATGTGTTCTTTTTTTTAATAATTTTAGGGTACGAAAATTATAAAGAGTAAACATACATACCATCATTCTTGCCAGTCCTGTATTTTATTTATTTTTTGTTGAAGCGATCCTTGGCATATTGAAAATGCTTCATTGCATATTTGTAGAAAGTCTCCTCAGGAATGTTGGGAAATTTTCGGTGGAAAGCATCTGGAAAAAATATCTCAGTATTTAAAAATTTATAGAAAATTTTATTTATATAATACTTTTGATTGCAGCTATTATATGCGTTTTTCTGGCACATTTTTTATTATTAATCCCGAGCCAATTAAAGCCTTTAGCTACTTCGTCCTTAAAAATTACTTTTATATTGCCTTTCACAAACCTCCCCGGATCATCGGAACTTTGATGGAGAAAAGATTTTTGCTGGAAATTAATCGTTACTAATTTTATGTAATTCAAATATGTATTTAATACTAAAAAGTACCAATTCCTCAAAATGCTATTCGTGTTTCGAACTCTATTAGTTGCTCTACAGTTTCAAAAGGGAGCTGTACTGACTGAAGAATATCAGAGGATGATTCGGTTGAACTCATATTTGCTCTTATCTCCTTCCTCAAGTCAATTATAGATCTAGTAAGCTGTGTAAATAGCTCCGCAGTTTCCTTTCTCAGTTTCCTAGATGAAGTCATGGGATATACTTGTCATTTCGCAATTTTGTATACGATTTTTCCAAAAAAAAAATTAGATCTATTACACAAATCGCCTAATTCCTTCGTAGTGTTTCACTAAACATAATAATAACACTCTAGACGAATTTAGCTTTTTTACTAATACAAATTTTTATTTTTATTTATTACATTCTTCTATTACACTTAGCTTTAATTTTTATATCCCTTTTTAACGTTTTATAAATTTTCTGCACCAATTAAAATTTTTACTGCACACGCTTGAATATTGACTGATCAAATCGAAATCATATCACAGAATGAAATTTAACCGGCGGTGATTGGTGAACACGATACCAAGAAAAATGAAGAACCCGGGCTAAGATGTAAGAAAGAACGATATTCTCAAGAAAAACTCGAAACGAGAGATGAAAAATTTAGTCATGAACACAATACGAAGAAAAACAAAGAACGCAGGACAAAATGCGTGAAAGAACGACATTTTCGAGAAGATCTCGGAGAAATCTCGAAACCCGCAATGAAAAAACAGTAAGCCATGAACATAATAGAGAGAAACTAAATAGCACAGGCCATGATTCGAGAAAATATGCGATTCTCAAAAGGATCTCGACGGAATCTCGAAACGAAGAATAAAAAAAAAACAGTTTAGTCGCTTTTTCTAAGAGAAGTTAGGAATTCTCGAAATGAAGTCGTATCGATAAAGCGACTCTTCGATAAATTGTTTGCAGGGTACACGCGCCGGTTAAATCGGGTGGTATTACACTAGCGGCGTAAAGGCTTGCAGATCGTGCGTTGATATATATTTGCTTATTTTATTATTTGCCTGGAGAGCCAGCCGGCATTTAAGTAAATGCCTAGGCAGATAATGGAAAAAGAAAGATATCAATACGATTTTTATTGAATGCCGACATTTAATTAGATGACAAGGCTTTTAATAAAAATCCGGATTTTATTAGATGCCTACGACATATACATATACAAGCAAAACTGCAAGGGCTGGACAAACAGAAAATGGTTAATTTTATATCCTTAGATTGGAAATTTTGGCAGTTTTCTTTTGAGTTGGTATTGAAATCTTTCCTTAATATAATCGAAGGTTTCTACAGGGTGTTTTGTTTTTCCACGGTGGTCAATACAGTGGGAGGTGATACTACTCACCTAGCCAAACAATAAATTGAATTTCGGGGGGAGGGGGGACATATCAACCGTATCGGAGTTACAGGATGTATCTCAAAAAGTACAAAGTGTACGGTCACTGTATAAAGCTAATTGTATTCAGAACTTCATGGCTTTTCCAGCGACTGCTCAACCCCCCCCCCCCCGCCCTCAGGAGTTATTGTAGTCTAAACTAAAAATTTCGGATTTTCTTACCTTTTTTTTTTATAATTTGTCCTTTATTTGTTTTGCAAAAAGGTCATTAACATAACTTTTTTTTTTATAAAAACTCTAAACCTGTTTAATTTGACCTATTACCTTATCTGTTACTCTATTCTCAAAGCTATTCTGAAACCTATTTTCAAAGATAATTTCGTCCCTTCGTGACTGCAAACACGTCATTTAAAAAAAATATCGGCTAATTTCGGTATGACCTGAATAGGTGTGAGCTAATAACTCTTTAACGCATACAGATAACACATAGAGTGTAATAGGTCCAATTAAAGAGGACAATTTTTTGATCAGCTTACCTCAAGGAATCGCGTGGTATACCGGTAGGTATCTTGTTATGAATCACCCTGTATATTACAAGCCATGAAGTGAGGAAGTGACACATACATGGACGGAAACTAGCAGTGCTGTCTGCTGTGAATTATGGTGCTCTGATTTTTTTTTTTTTCTTGCAAGGGATTTTTATACCCATAAATTAATTATGCCTTATAATTTTTTTTATTGATTTATTTATTTTATACAAAAAAAATTTGAGTTTTCAAATACTAAAAATTTTAATTTTACTTCTTTATTATACGCATTACATAATTAGAGAATCAGTGTATGAAATTAGAAGCATTTGTAAGACGAACACCGAAAGAAGGTAAAACAGATAGGAATTTAAATTAATGGTAAACCGAATGATATGCTGCGAAAATATATTTCAAAGAAAACCTAGGCGGTTTTTGATAACCAAATGCCGAAAAGACCAAAATATCCAAAGACTATTTAATAAAATATTCGCTATAAATAGCCGTTAAGGCAATATAAGATCACTTGCTTCTTTGTATGCCGTATATGATGATATCATAGGGTATAGATACTAAGTTTGTCATTTCGTTTGTAACGGATAGAAATAATGCTGGTAGAGTCAAATAGATTAGACACCCATGCATAATATTGAAAGTTATTTTGACTTTTCCATCCGTCTGTCTGTCCGTGCGCACGATAGCTCAAGAACACGTTCACTTAGAGAGGAATTTGCACACGGCCTTTTTAAAAAATATGCAGATTAAAGTTCGAAAATGGGACTAATCGGGTAACTCCTTCGTAGGTTTGCCATACAAAAATTTCATTTTTCACTATACAGGGTGTCCCGGAGTAATATGACTATATTTTTCCAAATGATTCCTCTTGTCCAGACAAGTAAAAAATTGTATGGCAGGAGAGAGGTGGGGCAAAATGTCACCCTACCGAGTTACAGGGTGATAAGTAAAATATGCTCATGGTTTAACATTCATAGGAAAGACGTTAAGTCTCTGCATACAATGCCGCCTTAAACTAGACCGTATACCCTGTACTTTTCAATATAAGGGGTGTTTCCCACTAGGAGGTCAATAGAGCAGGAGGTGATAGTACTCACCTAGACGAACCAAAAATTGTATGGTAGGGGGAGCTATATCAACCGTTTAGGAGTTACAGGGTAATTAAGAAAAAAAGCTAGTTTTTCACAAACACCCTGTATCTTAAAAACTACAGGGTATACGGTCACAGTTAAGAGCTCATTGTATGCAGAGCTTCATGGTCTTTCCAACGACTGCTCAATCAGCCCAATAAACTAAAAATTTCGAATTTTCTTACCGTTTTTTTTTTATTTAACCTCTTATTATTTTTGGAAAAAGGTCATTAACATAACTTTTTTTTTATAAAATCTTTAAACTGTAGACTCTCCTCTTTAATGTGACCTATTACACCGAATGTGCTATCTGAAACCCTTTAAGAGTTCTATTCTCAACGATAATTTGTTCCATTAGCACATCATTTAAAAAATTATCGTGTAATTTCGGTGTGACCTGAAGGTTATGAGTTAATAACTGTTTAACGGCTACGGTTAACACACCGAGTGTAATAGGTCAACTTAAAGAGGAGAGTCTACAATTTACAGTTTTTATAAAAAAAAAAGTTATATTAACGACCATTTTTCAAAAATAATAGATGTTAAATTAAAAAACAAAAGTAAGAAAATTCGAAATTTTTAGTTTAGACAACAATAATTCTTGATATGAGAGGGGTATGGGGCTGATTGAGCAGTCGTTGGAAAGGCCATGAAGTTCTGCATACAATGAACTCTTAACTGTGACCATACGTCCTATAGTTTTTAAGATACAGGGGGTTTCGTGAAAAACTAGTTTTTTTTAAACACCCTGTAACTCCTAAACGGTTGATATGGCCTCCCTGGCATACATATTTTGGTTCGTCTAGGTGAGTATTATCACCTCCTGTATAGGGTGTTTAATGAAAAAAGAGCATATTTTACTAACCACCCTGTAATTTGGTAGGGTGACACCATTTTGCTAGTGCTGGATCATATTGCATTTTGTTTTGTTTCTTTCGTATAGAAAGAATTATGATTGTTTTAGGTACGCGCTAAATGGAATAGGATTTTTGACACATGATGGTTGTTATTTATTGTTTTTTGGAAATGCACTTTGCTACATACAGGGTTGTAAATGAACGGACTCTTTTGTCATATCAACTCATCGCTCAACTCAGGACTTGAGTCCGCTCAACACTTGAGCGGTGGTTTATCGCTTGAAACTTGAACGGACTCATCATTTGAGTTGAGCTTTAACTAACATAAGAAGAATCTGATTTAATTAAAATTGAAACTGAAATTTCAATCATATAAGAAAAGATCACACAAAAGTTATTCATTATATTATATAAATTTAGCTTTTGCTAATGTACAACTGTACTTATTCAATAACGTGTAAAGACCGTATGGTATTTCCCCATACTTGAAAATGATATGATTCAATTTATGGCGATTCTACTTACAATTATCCATAGAAATACTTTGTTAAATATAAAGAGATATGCACATGATGAAACTCAGTTTTGTGAATTGTATTTAAATTTTACAGCCGAAAATAAGTGTTACCTTCAGTTCTTTTGTTATGACCATTATTATTGTCATTGTCTGATTTTTATACCCTAGATAAAATCTATAGAGTCTGTCTACTAAGTTTGTCATTCCGTTTGTGATGCATAGAAAAAAATTCTTGTAGAGCAAAATGGATTGAACTGGTTGAGAAATTTATTATTTCCAGAATCAATGAAATCCTGGAATGTTTCGACATGAATACGCAATCCTAAAATAACAATCAATCTACACCATTTTGGGATTCAGATTGGGAAGATGATAAAAATTCAATGGAGGGTCAGTTGTTCTTGGAGTATAATGTTTCCACAGACAAAACCTCGAACGTATTTGAAAACAAACGTTTTTCGGGGATAAAAAGTCTTTTTACCGAATACAATACAGCACTGACTAGTAGTGGTTCAGTAGAAAGATTGGTTAGCATAGGAAAACTAAGGTTAACTTCTAATAGATGTTGTCTAGATGACGAAAATTTTAAAATGCAAGTGATGCTGTCGTGTCCCAAAAGCAATCAATAATAAAAACTATTATTAAAACCAAAACAGAAAGGGAATGTATAAGTGTAATGTCAGAGCCCCATTGGAAAAGAGAGCTGATGTGCAAAAAGCCACGAGAGCAAAATTAGCTATGATTCAGCAGGATTTCTCACATCCAGGAGCAGAGCCTTATTTCAGACAGTGAAGTGCACAGAGTAAACTATTTGGATTGCGATAATTAGAAGTATAGTACTAGCGATAACTAAAGAGTTGATTTGATAATTGTTTGTCAATTTGTAAAAGTAAGCAATAGAGTTAAATAAACAGAACTTGTGAATTATAATTGAAATATTGTGTTTGAATAACGAACAAAAGGCCACGCTCGTAACAATATGAAGGTAGACTAGGTCACTACTCCGCTTCTTTTAGGTCATCTTAGGGACACTTTAAACGTATTGCCCATAGTGTCATTGGGTGGATGGGGCACGGCAACGAAGACGATGCCATCTATGACTTTCAAGTGAGTTAGGGTAAGTGGTGTAAGGGTCCCTTCTGGGCTGGATGTGGTGCTGCGTTTTTGTTTGTAGCCACGAAATTCTTTTGTATATAGGCTGTGATAGCGGTAAGATATGGGTAGCCCATCCCACTAACTCTCCCGCAATAGCCGAGGTGCTAGCTTGCCGCCCTGCATTGTCAACGGTGTTCACAGAGTGAGCTGTCAGCTCAGGCTGACACACGACTGCACGTCCAAGCATACTCATTAGGGCTGTTGATATCTGAAGCTTCGAAGCTTCGAAAGAATATTGAGAGATGAATCTATGAAGGTCGAAGCTTCGGAGCTACCATGCGACCGTGATTGAAAATTTGTAATGCTAATTTAACCCACTATCCGGTGAGCCATTGAGCTAAAACTTGGCACACTTTTCCACTAAACCTTGATCTGGCTTTACACCTTGTTCCGACCATGCATAATTTCAAGTTATGATCCCGAAAGCGTTGAAATACTTGCCTTAAATTTCGTTGTGCTTGTCTAAGTTTTTTGCAAATATATTAACATCATCGAGATAAACGAAACATTTGATTCCCTGTAACTCTGTTAATATGCTGTTTAAGAGTGATTGAAAAAATGGAGGCGCTGTCTTTAGGCCAAATGGCAATCTTTTATACTGAAAATGATTGAAATTTGGTACTAAAAGCCGTTTTCTCTCTATCTGCTGGATCGATTAGTACTTGATGATATGCGTTAACCAAATCTAACGTTCAAGAGTACTTAGAATGACCCAGTCGATCCAAAATATCTTCAATTCGTGGAAATAGGTATGAACAGCGTATACAGATATTATTGATTCACGAAACTCTACGCACAACCTATACTTGCTGTTCCCAGCGCCATCGGTAACTTTTTTGGGTATCAGGAGTACTGGAAAATAAAGGACTATCATTGTGCTCTATTATGTCATCCTCTAACAATTTTTCGACGTACTTCTTACATTCTTCTCTGTGTGCTTCTGGCATTCGGATTTGGTGTTGGCTATTAGAAATAATTTAAAGGTTTTTGTTGGAGTATAAGTTAGGTAGTTTGTTTCCTGGCAAATGAAAAATGTCACTGTATTCGTAATAAAGCTGATCTACAGATTCCTTTTCCTCTGGATTGAGATGTGCAAGGATGTCCTAGTCACTTTTCTGTTTCAACAGCTACCCTCACCTTCTCTTCATCCAACATCCCTGTAAGCACTGTTACGTGCTCTCCCTGTACCAGGCGATGATCTTGTTGACCCGCCTCCGTATGAAGGTTTGCATGCAAGCTATTTTTCCGCCTTTGTTTATGATTCAACGGCTCTGCATTTCGGGTGGCCTTCACCTCGTTTTCCTGCTGAGATAGTTGTTGGACAGTGCCTTCTGCCATATTTTCCACTCCTTTGTTACTCTTGCTTACCTGTGTTAAATATCGGTCTATGCTATTTGAGGGTGCAATCGCTTTACCAATAATGTTTCTTAGCTCTGTAATTCTTTCTTTAGGACGCTGTTTTTCTGTTTCTGTTGAGATTTGTCGAGGATTGCGTTACTAAATTGACTAACGCTTCTTTGAAAAGCTTTGTTCAATGTCACTATACTAATACCTTCTTTTCCTGTTATATTCGATCGTTGTTCCTTTCTACTTTCCGTATTGACAGTTTTTGGTTAGTACAATTGATGATAGCTCTATCCTTACGAATTTCAATACCCGTCGGCTGGTATTGCGTCCGTGTCATGAGTTACATTGAATCCACAAGCAGGCTCTTCTGTGCGACTTGGAGTAACAAACCCCTATGCAATTTGCTTGAGCCCCAAATAAACCCCCAATGGTAATAGTTCGTTGAGGTTGAACAAGCGTGTTTTTTCTTATCTTATTAAATTAAATTACACGTGAATCTATTTATGTATTTATTTCGCTAAATGCTGGCTACATACAATGAACCCTGGACACAATACTTAAATTAAAGCTAAAGTACAGAGCAATTATTGAAGATTTTATTTAATTGAATAATATTAATATGAAAACCTATCGAGTGGAAGTTCAAATTAAAAGTACACCACATTCTAGTCATACCCTCAATGTATAAATAGTTGGTGCGCTGGGAACACAAATAAATAAAATCATTAGATCGTAAGTGTCGAGATCGTGAATTGAAATGAATCTTTTCAAGCATCAAAGGCATGTCGATGTCACCCTTCACAAGTTGAAATACAAAGCTTATATCACAAATTTTTCTACGAGTCTCAAGAGTAGGAAGGTGTATTAAATCTAATCTTTCATTATAAGGAGGAAGATTAAGTCTATCCCTCCATTCGAGACCTCTTAGGGCAAAAAGTAAGAATCTCCTTTGCACGCTCTCAATACGATTGGAGTGATTTTTGTAAGAGGGAGACCAGACAGGACTGGCATATTCTAAAATGGGTCTAACAAGAGTGGTAAAAAGAGCTTAGTAATATAGATATCATCTAATTATTTTTCCCAGCGCTTTACAAAGCCTAACATTTAGTTTGTCCTATTAACGATGCGATCTATGTAGAAGTTAAAGGTGAGTTTCGGGTCAAACAATACACTCAAATCACATATTTTACCAACTTTCGAAAGTAACAACCCATTCATAGCATAGACAACATTTGAAGGAACTCGCTTACGAGGGAAAATGCTATCTTACATTTATCCCCATTCAACAAGTCTGTTCAGGTCATCCTGCAATTTGAGAAAATCGCAATAAGAGTCGACAGATTTATACTGTTTTAAATCATCTGCTTATATTAGCAAATCAGATTTGGTAACTAATAATATGAAGAGACGGGGCCCTAAATAACTACCCTGTGGGACAGCGGAGTAAGCCGTTATTTCTTCATACAGAGTAGAACGGAACTGAATCCTAAGTTTGCGATCCTTAAGGTAGGATGATAACCAATTCAACAACGAAATTTGAAAACCTAAGGATTTCAATTAAAATAACAAAAGAGAGTGAGGAAGTTTGTCAAAAGCCTTGCTGAAGTCACAGTGAGTTTCACAACTACGCTCAAATGATTCGATACAGGTAGATGTAAACTCGAGCCAATTTGGTGTTGTTGACCTTCCCTTCATATAACAATGCTGATGAGGATTAGGAGCTCCACTACAATGAAAATACTGTGAAAACGATCAGTCCTAGAGATTTTTATTGTACTAAAAACTTCTTCAGAATACGAAATCCTATAAAATTGGTTATAATCATTTTTTATAGAAATATATGCAAAAAATCACTTCTAAAATCAAACTTGCACAAATACCATATTTCATACGGGCATTCATCTAGGCTAGGGTATCATAAGAATTGGTCTTAGATCAATTCTAGCTTTTTTACTTGTTCTTTCTAACTTAAACTGCTTACTATTTTGTAAATATTGCTTTTCCTCGCAAGAAACCATGCCTCAGGCGGGTTTTGTAGAGCGGCTACACTAGTGCCTTCTGAAGCAAAGTGGGTCTCAATCCATCCACACCTCATGCCTGACTATGCAGCCAATCACTTTTTCTTTCAGTCTTGTAGGTGCCGTTCTAGAGAACTTGGGATTATTTCCCAGCTACCCGGAAAGTGGGCGTCAAGAAGTGCATTTAACAGCTCCGCGTTTGTAGTTAGCCAGAGTGCTCTCCTATTTCATGAAATACGGAGTGCTATAGTCCTTAGCAAGTACATTCCGAAAAACGCTTTTGTATTAGACTTTATTGACTCGCAAAAATTCTTCCATGAGGATCTTTTTGCCAGTCTAATCGCCTTCTTGAATTACGCTAATCCGTCCCTATACCGAGACTAATCTATTTGATCATTTGATACCACTTGGCTGCATTAAACAGTTTTTTAGATTAACAACTGGGTCTGCTTATAGGACAAGCTGTCCGGAATGCTTCATTTAACGCATTTGTGATAGTATCGACAGCAGCATCTACTGTTGACTTCCAACCTGTCACTGACTGCATCACATAAACGGTCCCAATTTGTGCTAAGAATATTCCTTAAAGCTTTTTACAGGATACTTAGAACCCCAAAGAGTATCCAACCATAGTTTGATAAAGACGCCTGGCCAGACACTCTCTAGTTGTGCACCATGATACTCTTTGAACAGGTGACGAGGGTTAGGTGTAGGACCTCATTCCTGTTTACCGTTGTGAAAGTTGTCGTACTGCCTCTGTTACAAACTAAAATCTTAGCCTCTAAAAGATGGGCTTGTCAGTATTACCCCATATGATATGATGGGCGTTAGCATCACACCCAAGTATGAGATTGATGCTTCTGGCCTCGATCACCAATTTCATAGCCTCGGAAGGGGGTGACGACTCCTCTACAGTCTAATAAGATATGACTAATATGAACCATGACCCGCCATATTGAAGCCTAGAAGTGTAGTGTTATTGTTGTCAAAATGAAATTTTTCAGATTGTATTCATCTTGTGTCTTGTTTTTGTAATTTTGTTATTGGTTTATTAAAGTCTGCTTTCGTGACGTCATCATCAAATGGAGCATATTATCTTGTTTTCTGTCCACGGTATACATAGCTATCACATTTAGAATTTATAGAGTACGTTACCTGTGATAAGAACACCGACCTTAGCATCCGAAACGAGTTTAAAGATAATAACTGCTTTTTGTCTTTCTCCCATCGTCAATTTCGTATTGTTGTCTCGCGTTCGCCAACTCTTTCTTTCTTCTCACAGACGCGTAAAAACGTGAAAGAGCGTACTTTCCTCTATATAAAAAGCAATTAAAAAATATTAAAATATATCCAAAATTAAGTATGTATCTTTCTGTCAAAATATAAATCGTGAAAAGTAGTAATAAACTGAAAACTTATGACGTAAAATGTTAGTAGTTTCTTTAAAAATCAAAAATAGCTAAAAAACATTTATTTTCAACTTGCGTCACCTAATAAATTTTGAGTGTGAAGCAAGGTATTTATGTAATACTTTTGCAGAGCCATACATTTTTGGCCCACCCTAATTGTACATATATAATTTATATATATTTGATGTAACTTGTCTATATTAGTCAATAATACGTTTTGCTGTTTCTGAATAGTACACCATTCTTTAGGAGGCCGTGATATCAAAGCAAGAATGTAGCAAGAGCCGCTCAGATGACACCAATTATGACACTGTTGGAATGGACTTAAGTGAGGTATTTATAATTCGTAATATTTTTTATTTATATTGTTTTTTATTCCGCAACTCGAGTCGACCAGATTTGAAACTTATGAATTCATAGAATTATAGAAAACAAAAGCATTGCTAATATTGGGCATGTTTTACAAACTAAATGAATTAGGCAACTAGGTAGACTTTCATTTGTAGATTTGTCATGTGAACGATTATCTTATCCAGTGAGATGATGTTACTACATATTTTTATGTTTTATCAAATATAGAGAATGTAGATATTAAGAGTGTCTTGAAATTCATCACATCCTTTTGCTTCTGTTTAATACTTCCAATGTGAGGAGAACTACGGTTTTCATTTTGGATTCTTTTTAACATTTGTGTTTGAGTTTCAAAATAAAGGACAATGGATAAAACGGTATGGAGCCTGGTACCAACTTCAATAGCAATATTTTTTATATCACTAGAAAACTTTTTTTTGCGTAGAATAATAATTACTATGAGAGTTAAAAGCAGAGCTTATGATGAATTCAAGCAAAATCCTCTATTTTAAAGTAAATAGATAAAGACAATGTGGTAATCAGATTGCAATAAAATAAGAGCTCAGGCATACAGCCCTGTTTCCGTCTAGGTGGTCCAACACAGTAAGAGGTGATAGTACTGACCTAGACGAACAAAAATTGTATGGTGATAAGAAATTATGGTAGTTTTTAACTTCATGGCCTTTCCAAAGACTGCTCAGTCAGTCTTGTACTCTTCTCCTCTTCTGGTGGTCTAAAATAAAAATTTCTGATTTTCTTACCTTTTTTTCTTCCTTTTTTTTTAAGGTGGTTAATTCTTAATGCCAGAAAATAAAGCTCCCGATTCCGAGCTTCCAAAATTTCAATATGTAGTAGTAGCGTGAGCTTTCGTTACACAAGATAGTACAGTTTGCATGCAAGCCTCCCTTCCAACGCGATTTTAAACTTGACAGCAGAAGGCAGTTCGGTTGATGACTTACCATCTTGCATGCAAGTTCATTTAAAAAATTCCATTGAGACATGAAGTCTTTCGTATATTGGAAAATTATAGCAATAAAGGAAGTAGCAAAATGATAAAAACCTAAGAAAAAATGAAGAGGAAGAGCGTCTGAGTCTGCATGACTTAGGCGGATATTCTTCTTTGAACAGAAGAGTATGTCGCTTGTACAATTGCATATTGCATCCAAGGATTTGAGGAATGGTCGCTTATTAGTGTAAGCTTAGATGTTTGGCGTTCGGCGTGGAGTTGCGCTAAATCAACCGGCGCAGCGACCCAGAGATAGCAGATTTTAGATGGGTCTCGCTTCGACCAGTAAGTCGAATGTCAAGCATGCACTGACATAAACTGGTACTCATCGAGACAGAATATAATATACTGTGCCTCATGAGGACGGTTATTGTCGCCTAAATACTAATCCGTGCATTAACACTGCCGTGAGACTTGGCTAACAGCTTGGTGCTCACGTTAAAACCCCCGACAGATTTCTGGTACATCATAGTCCTCCAGATACGGAGCTATTTTCAAAAAGTTTATCCAATTTTTATATTTGCGGCCATACATCAGAAAACTAAATAATTCTCTTGACATTTCTAAAATTACATTTTAAGTACTCTATCAAATACCGTTGGAACAAATATACAAGAGAAGTATTAGGTTTCAAACAATTAGAAATGGTAACAAAATTCGTTGTCTGTCGGTCATGACTTAGATCCCGATATTATATTCCAAATGAACGTATAATTCCTGGTCATTAGTCCAATGATATCCTTGTGTGCGTCTTGTATTACGAAAGAATAATTCTCCGAAAAGTCCATTGGGACGATGCATTCGTCTGCTTTCAGCGATGATTTTTAAGAAAACTGCTTGCAATAAAAGTGTGTCGACATAGAAAGTGAAGTCGGGTATGTAAGGTATCAAGAAACTCATTGGAAGACCGAATTCTAGTTTCCAAAATCGACATATCCACTGTTTATATGTAACAGAGTCTACGAAGCTCTCCTCAAACGTAGCTTCCAACATTCTTCCTAGTGGCGTAAAGCTAGGACAATTTGCACATCTATTAAAAAAAAAAAACAGCTCAAGGTGAATTACACATTATTCGTGTCAGGTAAGATTCCAAAGTTCCAATGTTATCATTAATTTGTGTAAAATATCCAAGTAGTCTTAAATTCGATAATATTGCATGTTGCCAAGAAAAAAATAGACTGTTGGACGACAACAAATGGGAGGAATCCTTGACATATGAAGGCCTTCCTACTTGGAAAGAATTCTCATCATTTCTTAATACTCATTGTCAATGTTTACATAGTCAAGAATGAACCAGAATGAGCGACGGCAAATCAAAGAATAGTAGGCTTAAATCGTCTGTACTTGTAGCTTCGAAGCAAAATTGTGCCAAATGCAATAATTCGGAACCTACAATTCATAAATGTCCAGCTTTTATGAGTATGACTGTAATGGATAGATTTAATCATATTAAAAAATTCGGTCTTTGCGTCAATTGCTTAAATAAGGGACTTTCAGGAAACAATTATCATTCATCGCGCCATGCAGAGCAAAGATCTTTCTTGTCTGCCTTCCATGCGAAAGGGGGCATTAAACTGTCACAGCTGGAGGGCTTATCTTCAGATAGCCTTGTATATATCAACGAAAGCCTAACGCGCGCCGCATGTTAATTCTCTTCTACGCGAGGCGATAAAGTTGCGCAAGGTGGGGAAATTATTTGCAGCCAGAACAAGAAGGGGCCTTCTATATGTGAGGAGGGGTAAAGAAGACCAATACCTAAACATTGTTAACCACGATCAATTACAGAGCATTGTTGTAACGAGCTCATCATCTAACTAGATCTACATATATCCCGCAACGCTGGAGCTGATGCTGTGTAATGGAAATTTGATTTCAAATTCTTGTCTTGTTTCTTGCTTACCTAAGTATTTTAGTTTTGCTTTTTTTTTCTTTCTCTATTTCTTTTCAATCTTAATTTTTTTTTTCTTTTTTGTTCTTTTGTTCTTTTGTTTTGTTTTCTCATAATTTTTATTTTTATGTAATACTAGTTTGCGATCGAGATCATGTTTATTTTTACGAAAAATTTCCCAAATCAATGTGCGCTTAAATATCTTCTCGACAGTTGCCATTGCCATCACTCCAATGAATACGGATAGGTATACAGATTTGGACAAGGTAAGAGCTTTGATTAAGATTATATGTGATTTTCTGGCTCCAGTGTTCATGCGATTTTGATCGGCGAGACATGGTTAAACAGTGATTTGGCTTCATCCTTCTTTGCTATCCCTGGATATACTCTGTTTAGAAATGATCAGAAGAATCGTTTGGGTGGCGGGGTGGCAATATACATTAAGGATTGTCTGAAAGCAAGGGCTGTTTCTTTGTCGATGGACTTGCCCATTGAATTTATCAGTGTAGAGGTTGGATCAGGGAACGAATAATGCTTAGTGTGCACAGTTTACTGCCCCCCAATGGTTTTCGGTGATGTTAACGCTCGGGAGTTTGAGTACTCCATGTCACGTATGTCTCAAATCTATGCTAATGTTATTGTAGGAGGAGATCTAAATGTCAACCTATGCTGTCAAGACAATTTATCAGATCGGTTTTTAGGGCCTTAATCTAAATGTAATTAATTCTTTTCCAACGTATTTTAATACAGCGAATCCTTCATTACTTGACCTACTCATGGTTACAGATTTGAATAAAGTAATTTCACACAACCAAATTACCCCCCGCATCCTGGATCATGATATTCTCTGACTTCCTGTAGTTCACGCACCCTCTATTATTAGGTATACATATCGTAACTACAAAAATATCGATGAAATTCGTTTATTTGATGAATGCTTGCACCTGCCGTGGAAGCTCGATGAGCAAAGCGCCAATATTTCAGCTCCAAATTTAACCAAAATCTTAGTCCAAAGACGCTGTGGCGAAATTTACGACGAGCTGGGGCCGTGAAAGGCAGTAATTCTAATTCTAAAGTTGATCTCGACCCTGAAGAACTAAGCACATTCTTTACATCATTCAGTATGGCAATACCTTTTCTTTTAGAGGAGTCGATTGATTATAGTGAACTTCTTGCTGCTATATCCTCAATCAAATTTGAAGCTACTGGACCTGATAACTTACCACCACGGTTCATTAAACTTTTGTTCCCATTTATCGGAAAATATATGCTACATATAATGAATTCGTGTTTGACGTCATCTTTTTTTCCCAGTGCTTGGAAATTTGCAACCGTCACGCCCATTCCGAAAAAATCCTCTCTGGAATCTGCAACGGATTTCCGCCCAATTAGTATTTTGTGCTTTATATCCAAAGTATTAGAAAAGCTTATGTATAAAGAGATAATTGAATATCTCGACCGAGGGATTCCGGCGATTTCACAGCTGTGAGACAGCTGTGTTGAAAGTAACTTCTGACATAAGAAGCGCTCTAGATCGAGACCATTTTATGGTCCTAGTACTTTTAGATTTCTCTAAGGCTTTTGATAGCGTGAATCACCGTATCCTCGTCGATAAACTAGCTAACTCATTCAATTTTAGAAACTCAGCCGTTGCTTTAATTAACAACTTTCAGACCGGTAGTAAACAGCGAGTCAAAGCCAACGAAGTATTGACTACTGCATTACCACTATTAATTGGGGTCCCTTAAGGTTCTATATTAGGTTCTTTGCTTTTCAGTCTATTTATAAATGACTTGCCTGACATTCTCCAGGATGTGAATATCCATTTATATGCGGACGATGTCCAGTTATATCTCAATAGACCTATTGGGCTCTTAGAAGACTGCATTGATCGAATGAACTGTGATCTCAACAGAATCAATGTCTGGTCGAGGAATAATCAGTTGGTTTTAAATCCTATCAAGTCTCATTGTATTTATTTCTACAATCAAAAATTGAATTCTTCTGATATACCACCTGTAGTCTTAAACAACGTTTCGCTGCCTATGCTAAATAAAGTCACTACTCTTGGTATTATTTTAAATAGCGAAATGAAGTGTTGCGACTACGTTAACAGCATTATCAGGAAAGTTTATGCAGGGCTTCGGAGTCTCTGGCTCTCAGCGAGTATTCTATCTACTGAAAATCGCCTCAGATTAATTGAAGCTTTAATTGTGCCCCACTTCACTTATGGCAGTGTTATATTTCCTAAACTGGATAGTTCTGTGCCCGTAAGATGGAAGTAGCTTTCAACGACTGCATCCGTTTTGTTTATGGACTTAGCAGATTTGACCATGTCTCGCCATTTCGATCTCGAGTGCTTCGCTGTCCACTGTTTCCCTACTTGCGGCGACGTGCTCTAGTTTTCTTATATAATCTAATTGTGATCGACCTAGATACTTACGAGAATTTTTCCAGTTCACACTATCACGACGTAACAGGAATATATTGCTTCCACGTTTCTATAAATCTTACATGGAAGGTTCTTATCTTGTCCAAATCGCCCGTCTATGGAATAACCTTCCCTTGAATGTTCAGGCTGCAGGCACTGTCGGTGCATTTAAGCGGCACATTGAAATAATTATAGTATAATATTTATTACTCCTGTGCTATTATGAATTATATTCATGATCTCCACAGCAGAATGTACGGTAAATTTTCAAATTTAGCTCTAAAAGGAAACTAAGTTCTTATAGTAGCCCTTATTATATTTTAATTTTTTTTCTTTCTTTTTTCTAACTTGTTTTATAATTTAGAAAAATTGTATCTGTATATCTCTTTCTTCTGTTAGCCTTGAAAACTGGATCTCTAGCATCCTTAAATCTAATGTACAAAAAAAGATTATTAACTCTTGTGTACAGTATTCCTAAATAAATATTTCTATTTCTATATATTCTATATTCCCACTGGCGTGCTATTGGATTCTGCGTCGCAGCTTAATTTTATATCAGAGTCTCTAGTTCAACGTTTACAACTTAATCGAAATTGTATTGATGTAGAAATAAGTGGTATCGGAGATTTGACGTCACGAGTCAAATCCTCAACTAGTATTATCATTAAATTTCGACTAAATGATTTTATTGTACAAATAGAAGCATTAGTTCTGAATAATATTACGAGCGCCCAGCCTGAAAATACGATAAATATACATGATTGGCACATTACACCAGACATTCAGTTGGCTGATCCTAAATTCTACATATCACAGAAGATTGACATTCTTATAGGACCAGAAATATGTTACCAATTGCTCTGTTAGACAAATTAAATCAGGGAATCAGCTGCCTGCATTTCAAAAAACAGCTTTCTGTTAGATTGTTGCCGGATGATTCAAAACTTCAGGAACGTATAAGGAAGTTTATAATCTATTTGTCAAGCAGTCGGAAAAAAAGCCATCAGTAGAAGTCAATCTACAGAATCAAGTCGAAAGGTTTTAGAAAATGGAAGAGGTGGAACATGTTGAATCTTATTGGACCCCTGAACAAAGGCAATGTGAACAACATTTCATCATAACAACTACTCGAGCTGACGATGGAAGATTTATTGTAAAACTGCCATTTAAGCGACATTCTACTGAACTCTAATATTCGTATTGTGCTGCCAATAGAAGTCTGTTAAGATTGGAAAGAAAACTGGATAAATTGAAGACCTCAATCGAAAATACCTTAATTTTATGCAAGAATACGGACAACTTCAACATATGAAAGTGTCTAGTATTAAGAATGATGAACTCAAATATTTTATCTCGCACAGATGTGTGCTTCGCCTAGATAGCTCGAGCAGCAAACTCTGAGTTGTATTTAATGCCTCATATCCTACTAGCACGAATGTGTCGCTCAATGACACTCTGATGATTGGCCAACGATTCAGGACGACTTGTACGCCATTCTCATTCGCTTCCGTTGTAGAAAGTATGCAGTTACAGCCGATATATCCAAAATGTATCGTCAAATCTTAGTTGCTCTTGAAGATTTGGGCATCTTATGGCGAAATGGACTACATGAGCCGGTCAAAACTTATTTGCTCTCGACTAGAACCTACGGCACATCATGTGCTCCACATCAAGTAACCCGCTGCTTGATAGCATTGGCAGACAAATACGATCTCGACTAACCAATTGGAGTAAAAGTAAGCAAAACCGACTTCTACGTCGACGATATGATAAGCGGCGCAGATTCACTTGAAGAATTGCTTCAATTTAAAGAAAGTGTTAAACCATTTTATCGTCAGCTAAATTTGAATTACGGAATGGTCATTTAACAATAAGCAATTCTTGCAAACGATTCCATTAGAGCATCATAAAAAAACTCTACGAATTAATAATGCCGATATAATAAAAACCCTTGGCTTGATTTGGGATCCGTCAGCGGACAATTTTCAATTCACTTGGAATGCCGTTAATTCACCTGCTAAAACTTCAAAGCTCACAATTCTGGTTCTAGCCTCGTCGTTATTTGACCCAGTTGGCCTAATCAGTGCTATAGTGGTCGTGGCAAAATTACTTCTAAAAAGACTCACGTGGGACGAATCTCTACCGATGGATATCCAGTCCGAATGGCATGCATATCAAAATCAGCTTCAAAATGTGTAGAAAATTCATATTCCTCTGGACTTTTATGTGCATATAAACGATGTGAAATCCATGGATTTGCAGATGTTTCCACGAAAGCCTACGGTTGTTGCATCTACTTGAGATCGATCACTGCAACGGGAAAGGTCAGCGTTCATCTAGTTTCTTCCAAGTCAAGAATTACCCCACTCAAGACACTTCGCTACCGAGATTAGAGCTGTGTGCGGCTTTACTTCTTTCTAAATTTTTAGCCCGCATACAACCACTTCTTAAGTCCATAGAATGAATAGTACTCTGGACCGATTCAGAAATAACTCTACATTTGATCAAAAATGAACCGAGTTGCTGGAATATTTTCGTCTCGAACGGTGTTTCACAAATTCAACAATTAACCGACCACCATCTTGGCGTCATGTAGACTCCAAATCTAATCCAGCTGACCTAGTATCAAGAGGATGCATCGTAGATGCTCTTGACACATCAATTTGGTTTACTGGGCCTAATTTATTTACTGAAATCGGAAACAAATTGGTCGAATAATTCAAAATTTAAACAACTTGCATTGAAAGTGAGCACGTAGTTGTGCAAAGTGACATGATCGCATCAAATACATTTGTTAACGACTACAGTAAGTTATGTAGAATCTATGGCTATGTTCTGAGATATTGTAAGAACATTGTGGTACGACTCAAGCTTCTAGGCAACAGTATTGGATTATCGATGCCAAAGCGGCAGCTGATTGTGTCGTTGTTGGGTCTCAGCCCAAAAATCGAAATTAGAACGCAGCAGTTAAAATCAAACTCAATTTATTGATAATCCATTTTCAGTGAACAGGAATAAAATATAAAACTCTTCTTAATAAAGACTTTTCTACTAAAAACAAAGATTCTGATTTTGAGTAAATAGGTACTTCAATATACCGAGCAGCGCTCACTGTCGTGACTAACTGAACAGCGATGAGAGACTAGCGATTGATAAGAGCAATCCTACTGTGTGTGTGTATATTTCTGGGTCACAAGACTCGGCTTTTGAGTATTCAGTGGCTTTCTTTTGCACCAAATTTAGTACCTATATTTAATACATTTCGGCGGTAAAAATTTAAATTCAAAAATTGATTTTAGATTTCTTTACAATTCGATATGATGATGATATTTAAGATCACTACATCGTAAAGCATTGCATTCACTGTTTCCATTATCGACCAAAGACATTCCAGCAAATCATAGGAAATCTCTCTCCTCAGAGAATCGAGTACTCCTCACCCTTCACCAACACTGGCGTCGATTTCTGTGGTCCTATATGGATGTCATCCCGCATTAGGGGGAAGGATATTACAGAAGGCTTACATTGCCTTATTTATTTGCTTCGCTTCAAAGGCTGTACACATGGAAGTGGTTTCGCACCTTTCATATTTTGTGACAACGCAACCAATTTTGTCGGCGCTCGAACAAGTCTACCTGAGTTGTACTATGCACTTTTCAACGAGCAGGGGAAAAGGAAAATCCTACAAACGTGTACAGAAGATATGATGTCATTCCGGTTTATTCCGCCTAGGTCCCCACACTTTGAGGGATTATGGGAGTCCATAATCAGGTCTGCAAAACATCACTTATATCGGCAATGTCCGCAGATCCGAACGATGAACAAGTTCTTTCAACTGGGCTTTTTTGGATTAGACGACCTTTAAATGCCATTCCAGAACCCGATGTAACTAAGGAAAAATTACCATCGTTAATGCACTGATGTTAAAATTGGCACACTGGTTTTAGTAGCAGATGATTAAAACCCCCCGCAGAAGTGGATTATGGGCAGAAAGTCGACACATACCCAGGTCCAGATGACTATACTAGAGTGGTAGATGTAAGCACAAAACAAGGGATCTTACGTCGATCAATTCATAAACTCGCACCACTGCTCTTAGCTAATCATTGAAGATAAACAATCTCTTCAAGGCGCCTGGAATGGAAATCCTCTTATTGTTGGAGAAGCTTAAAATAAAAGCAGACCTCCTCTTATTGTTGTGCGCAGCATGTACGTATTAAAAAGTTACTGAATACGAGATTTCTTTTCTTCAGGTATTGCTACCCTTTTTATATACAAGTGCTTCTTACTTGCTAGTACAATTTAGTTATTCTTTGTAAAGAATGCACACTTGGATTTTTGTTTTAATTGAATTGTTTTTTATGACGCGATCCTCGTTTGACCCAGCACAAGCATTTCAATAAATTGGTTTTTCGTTGACATGCAACTTTGTTATTGATTGCTTATTTGTTTTTTGTTTGTTTACTCCATGCGAATTGTATTTGATTTTGCTTATACCTGTTTTTTGTGTATATCGGTTGCAATTGTTATTGCGAAATTTATTGAAATGCTTGTGCTTTGGTTTATGCGGTCATGCCACAGTCCCCAAGAAAACATAAATATTCATTCAATGATTTCTATGCATGGTCAGTGCCGAAGTCCTCCTCCTGAATGCATTGCGGCACAATCAGCAGAATTGTTACCCCATTTTTAAACGCGCAAGAACGTCTTTTATCCATGGAAGCACATTCCTTAGATCTTTATCGTGTCGTTTGTGAGAACATTTTCCAAAAGGATTACAATATTTTGATAATAAGTTAAATCATCTTTCTATTTTTTACTAAATATCACATTTTCGACTGAGATGTTTAATTCTACAGTGATAGTTCAATTCAACAACCACCTGCTTTAAATACGACTTCATGCTCTATACCGCTTAAATAAATCAGGTCATAGCCGATATTTTTTTAAAATGACGTGTTTTCAATCACTAACGGATCAAATTATCTTTGAGAATAGGTTAAGAGCTAATAACGGCTACAGTTTAGACATAGGGTGTAATAGGTCAAATTAAAGAGGAGAATCCACAATTTACAGTTTTTATAAAAAAGTTATGACAACGACTTTTTTGTAAAAAAAATATAGGTTAAAGTAAGAAAAAAAGGTCAGAATACCCGAAATTTTAAGTTTAGACCACAATAACTCCTGAGAGGAGCGGAATACGATGTTGGTTGAGCAGTCATATACACCTGCCTCACTCACACTTCATGTAATGACTCTCCGTTTCACTCAAACTGAAATCTTAAAGTTACGGTCTTACGGCAAGCTTTGGGTACACTAGAATAATTTTTAGTAGGTAAAAAAATATTTTTCGAAAGTGGGTTTCTTGAAGAAAAAATTTTTTTTCCGTAATCTAAGAAATTACGTAGCAAATGTTATACCATTTTAAAATCCTTATTAAATGCGTGAACTTTTAAAGTTACTTGCCAAACTGGCGTAGTACATTTTTTTTTCAGTACAGTCAGTTAAAGTTGAGTGAAGTATTAATTTTCTATTCTTGGTTCGGCAAAATCTGACATTTTCTTCCAAGCTGGAGCAGTTGGCTTAGAATTTAAAGCAACAGGTTACATAAGCATTATTCGGGATTACATAAGAAAAATAAAATTGAAAAACAGTAAAAATTAGTAGCAACAGGAGCTAAAAAACCATCACAGGGTGTACATTTTCTCGAAAACAATAAAAATGTCTATAATTTAAAAAAAACATGACTTAGATTTTTTTTATATTTTTCTGGTAACTATTATGATTTGGTCTATCACCCGATTCCAGCTTGACGTCGATTTACGGTACACCCTGTATATTTGTACACTGCCTGAGAACACGTCAACATGGAGAGCTCAAATTTTATACACTACAAGAAAATAAAAATGATCTGAATGTTTTGAGAAATGATTATGCTGTATTCACAATGCACAGTGGAGTAGAGTGGCGTAGAGTGGCGCGGAGTGGCATAGAGTGGTAACTGGCATCTTTTTTTCGCATTTAGTAGTGTATATTGCCATCTATGTTTGGCTCAGAGTAGCGCAAAGAGGAGCTGCTTGAAAATAGGTTTTATTCTATTTTCACGCTGATATTTCTGAAAGCTTATAAACTGGAATTTCGAACTACCAGTGTGTAGATGGCGTGGAAAAAGATCCATACTTCTTTTTATCTTAACTAACATGTTTTAATGTAATTTACTGATTTAATATTTTTTATGAATGCTAATAAAAAACGACGAATATTTTTAAGTTTGAATATGGGACCAATCGGGGAACTCCTTCTTAGGGTTGCCATACACAAATTTTGGGATTTCACAATATATGTAGACACTGCTTAAGAATACGTCAACTTGGAGAGCTCAAATTTTATACACTACAAGAAAATAAAAATGATCTGAATGTTTTGAGAAATGATTATGCCGCATAGTGGCAACTAGTATCCTTTTTTCGCATGCAGTAGTGCATATTGCCATCTCTGTTTGGCTCAGGGTAGCGCAGAGAGGAGCTGTATGAAAATAGGTTCTATTCTATTTTCACGCTGCCATTTCCGAAAGCTTACAAACTGGAGTTTCGAACTACAAGCATGTAGATGGCGGGGAGAAAGCTCCATACTTCTTTTTATCATAACTAACATGTTTTAATGTTATTTCCTGATTTAATATTTTTTATGAATGCTAATAAAAAAACAAGAGGAATTTTTTGCAATCTTCGTGATATAAAAACCAAAAAAACAGTACGTTTATTTTCAGCTAGTTTCGAAGCAATCTGATGGTGCAAAAGGTGTCTCTTTTTTCGATAGTTGTTTGCTTGTTTGTTAATTTGTCGTTGTTATGGCAATTTGTTATGTTAGTTTCAAAGTTCGAATTTCACTCTGCGCTATATTGTAAACACCTTTGTTCTGGCGGTGATTCTGATCTTTTGTCGTACTTTAATGTCAAAATATACCCCTAAATGAGATCAACTTTTCTACTGATTTTTTCATGTTTTTATTCAGCTTAGCAAGCTTTGCATTACATAGAATGAACTGAAAATGACAGTTCACATGAAAAATTCAAAATAATATTTCGAATTTAAGCACTTGTATTGCTCTAATTAAGTGTAGAATATACATTTACCATAGTGTAAAATTTTTGTCACAAGCATTGAATAAATAACTAATAAGGAAAAGGCATATCGGGTGAAAACCTAAGCCACTCAGCTAAATGTATTAGTCTGCCGTGTTTGTATTCGTTTCGTCATGGCAGTAATGAAATCCTGACATTCTGAAGGGCAACATTTTTTATAATCCAAATTACTATGTAAAATAAACAAATTTTTAGCTCCCCTTTATTTTCAGATAATATTTCTTGGTGTTGCCTTTGTATGACAGGAATAATTTAGAAACCAATGACAATTCAATTGTAAACAAACAAACCGGCATTGGTAAAATGTTAATTTTTTTTTGCTATGGCTGTTTATTTTTATAAATATTTCACTTTTATTTTGTTAGAAACACTATAATTAATAAGTAAAGCTATTAAAGTTACTTGAAGACTATTTTCCCGCGACAATAACTCTGTTCGTTCCTGCAGCACAGCACAGCGCACTTCATTATGATAAATTAAGACTCCGAAGTCTCTATTACACAAAATATCGTTCACAAAAGAATATTTCGAACTTATTTCACACTACTATTACGTAAAAATCACGTTTAATTATTTATTTTTCACAATATCGCGAATTCAAATCCGAAAACTTCTTTTTAAAATTATGAAATGTCAGAATGTTGAACTGACATAAAATAGCAACGAGGCCCTCTTGTCATTTGATTTTGGCCATACGTAATCCCAAATTGCTTTGGCTTTGTTCTAAAACAGCGAAGGCACTGGTGAATGGCTTGTTGGTCCAATTTGATTTTGGCCATCCGTAATCCCAAATTGCTTTGGCTTTGTTCTAAAATAGCGAAGGCACTGGTGAAAGGCTTGTTGGTCCAATTTGATTTTGGCCATCCGTAATCCCAAATTGCTTTGGCTTTGTTCTAAAACAGCGAAGGCACTGGTGAAAGGCTTGTTGGTCCAATTTGATTTTGGCCATCCGTAATCCCAAATTGCTGTCGTTCTAAAATATCGTCAGGAAAAATCCTTTGAATTAGGTCATTCTGATTCCACAGATTGTAGAAATTCAGGTTAATGAGTTACACCACCGTGGCTCTCGGAAAAATGGGTATAAAAATAACAAGTTTTTTTGACGCAGCTACTAAATAAAATTAATTTTTATCTTACATATATCATAATACTTTTATGAGTAATTTGAAAATAAACAAATAAAAAACTGTTATTTTGAAATGGAAATTTTTTCGGTTAGGATGTTCTGGAAAATAAAAAAAACAATAAGTAAAAAAACTAGAATTGGTCTAAGACTAAATTTTAATTAGTCAACATTTTAAAAGTAAGTTTTCTCCTAAAAGGATTAAAAACTTTCTTTTCAACAGGGGGGAGGGATGTAGTGACTCAGGTACTAAAACCCCTAATCACAGCCATAAGGTCAATACATCAATATATTGTCCTATACAATATATGATGTATAATAAATTTGACCCTGAAAACTTAAAAACATTTTCATTTAAAATTTCAATTTAAATTCAAAATGCATTTTAAAATGCATGTTATAACAAAATGCAATATAGTATAAATTGAATTTTGTTATCAGACACACATTCCACTCAGACGATATGCATACTTACCTACGTACAGTGTCTTCTTCCTTCTCTTTTCCGTATGTATACTGTGCATATGTGCAGTACTTAATTCTTCCCATCTATTTGTATGTACATACATACATACCATTATTACAAATTATTCCGCCCTCTTAAAATTAATATTTCAAGACGGGCGCAAAACTGCATATCAGATTTCATTTTCTTCTGAATGCATATGCATTGCTACCAAAACGAATAAGAAAGCTTTTTAAGGTAATCGTGGGTGACTGCGGCGATCAAGCCCAAACCTCGAGGAGTCGTTTTGTTTAATCCGTATGGTAAACTTAGACATTAAAAGTTTCATTAAAATAAAAGAAGTCTGTGTATAGAAACTAAAAAATATTCTATTACTAGAAAAGTTTGTGGATTGAATCGAAATAATAAATAAAATAAGTTTGTGGAATGAAACGAAATAATAAATAAAAATAGCAGAAGTTTGTTTTACTAAATAAGAACAAAAAAGAAAAGAAATAATAACAGTCTACATTATAAATAAATAAATCCAAACAAAAGGAGCTCTTTTTCCTTATAAAATTGTGTAAGCTCTCCACCCAGAGCACTGCCCACACATACCTATAACACCACCTCCTGTCGATGCTCTTGTACATAGGCCATAACCATTTTAAAAATTTGGGCATCTACAGGGTGTTTTCCACTAGGAGGTCAATAGAGCGGGAGATGATAGTACTCACCTAGCCATACCAAAAATTGTATGGCAGGGGGGGTGGCGCATATCAATCGTTTAGGAGTAACAGGGTGATTAAGAAAAAAAGCTAGTTTTTCACAAAACACCCTGTATCTTAAAAACTACAGGGCGTACGGTCACAGCTAAGAGCTTATTGTATGCAGAGCTTCATGACCCTTCAAACGAATGATCAATCAGCCCCTTACCCCTCTCCTATCAAGGATTATGGTTGTCTAAACTAAAAATTTCGGATTTTCTTACCTTTTTTTAAAATTTAACCTCTATTATTTTTGCAACGAGGTCGTTAACATAACTTTTTTTTATAAAAACTATAAGCTGTAGACTCTCCCCTTTAATGTGACCTATTACACCCTATGTGTTAAACAGTTATTAACTCATAACCTATTCCGGTCACACCGAAATTAGACGATATTTTTTAAAATGACGTGCTAAGGGAACAAATTATCGTTGAGAATAGGTTTAGAGCTAACAATTTTTATACAAAAAAGTTATGTTAACGACCTTGTTGCAAAAATAATAGAGGTTAAATTTAAAAAAAAAGGTAAGAAAATCCGAAATTTTTAGTTTAGACAACCATAATTCTTGTTGGAAGAGGGGTATGGGGCAAGGCCAGGAAGTTCTGCATACAATGAGCTCTTAGCTGTGACCGTCCGCCCTGTAGTTTTTAAGATACAGGGTGTTTTGTGAAAAACTATCTTTTTTTATTAATTACCTTGTAACTCCTAAACGGTTGATATGCCCCCCCCCTGCCTTACAATTTTTGGTTCGTCACAAAAGTTAGTTATTCTAAAAGTTTGTTTAATGTATTTTAATTTAAATTATGCCTGATACGTATTATATCCTATTCTTACATCCTTATTCCTGAAATATTTCATGTTTTCGATATGCGTTCAATGCTTTGGTGATCTAATTTATTTTTTAGTCATATGAGTACAAATATACCTACTATGATCTGATGCAATGCCAGTAGTTAGAGTCACGGCCTGTTATTCCAAGATCCCTCTCCCCTCCCCAACAGGCATTCGTCTAAGTGTATGGCCACAACGCCTAGCACATCGCGGAATTAAATTAACTGTATGAGAAGTAAGCCTCGAAGACAGTGATATGTCTACTAAGTGAGTACTCCATTCCAATGTCAGGTTTAGGAAACTAGACACCTGCCCCAGCTCCCTCATTAGTAAGAGAGTCGTGGGTGAAAATGTTTAGGGCGGATCTGGGAAGACTCTTTTTTGTCGGTGACAACTGTTATATTTATACCCTAGAAACTCTCCAGATTATTCTGGAGTGTTCTATTCCAGAATCTTCTTAACTATTCTATTCATTCTATTCTTGAATCTTCCCGAAGATTCCGTCATCGATTCTCCGAACCTGAAGTTGTTTACTCTCCATTGCCAGTAGATGTCACCAGTTTTCTCTTTCTATTGCACGTAACACTATTCATATGACCAAGCAAAGGTAGTAGTTGCTCTATGCGGGCACGAGAACAGATTTTTTATTTAGAACTCACACCCACAGATGGCTCCACCGTAGGTGGGATCGAACCCAGGCTAAATGTGGAACGTGTGTAGTGTGTCTGGGATAAATTTGTGATGCACCTACATTTATCCTTTTTGGTAATGGTTTAACTGTTTTCAAGTGCTGCACCTAAATTTAAGCTTTTACACGATGGGTGTTGCGCCTAAATTTAAGCTTTAGAGTTTGGTTTCAAGTTAATATTATTAATTAATAATTAAAGTTATTTTTGTTCATGCCAATGGATTCTAGAAGGTGTGGGTGTGCTTTAAAGGGGGGTAACATTTTCATCAGAAATCCTCTAAGGGCTAATGCTCTGGAGATACATATTAGTGATTTTACCTTTTCAGATATAAGTAATATTAGTAATAATTCGGGATACCTAGGGTATTTTTGTTCATGACAATAGATTCTGGAAGGTGTCAGTGGTGGAGTGGTGTTAGAGGGGGGTTAAAATTTTCATAAGAAATCCTCTACGAGTTATGGTTTTCGAGAATTTACCTTTTCGGTATAATTAATATTAGAAATAATTCAAAGGTGTTGCGCCTAAATTTAGGCTTGTTTTTACAGGTTGGCTTTGAATTAATATTACTAATAATTCAAGTTACCCTAGGATATTTTTGCTCATGCCAATAGATTCTAGATGTCAGTGGGCCTCTGGACCATGGGGGTGTCAAACATTTGTTCAAACATATGTTTGTCAAATATGTGTCAAACATTTGTTCAAACTACTATTAGCTACTGTATTTATATTATTACTATTTGGCAATTATCCGATTTATTGGTAATTAGCTAATTGGCAATTAGTAATGTGGTGTGATGCGTTTTACTGGAATTCTCATAAAGTAAACAAATTTAAACAGTATCAACACTTGCAGATAAGAAATATGAGGTATATTGAACCAATTTCAGCAAATCTATCCTCAAATCTTTCAACATTCAATTTTGATATCACCTTGAGTAGAATAAAGTAAACCAATTTAGGTAATATCAACGCTTGATTTAACCTTTAAATACTCGCGCAATGTATTTTGTATACTATGAAAGTTATTTATGATTGAGCGAAGCTGTAAATATTTTTAATAGAAACTAATAGAATACTTCAAGTTAAAGGTAAAAAATATGGGGAGGTGTATTGATACAATTTCTTTTGCTGAAAAAAACGTTAACAACTATAAAAAATATACCAAGTCAAATTTAAATATTTATTCACATCAAATTGATTATTTATTTCTAAATCTTAAGTTATAAACTTTTTCTCAGTGTTCTATATTCAAAATTGGTAACAATATAACTGAAGTCTTATGACTCCTATCTTGGAAACGAATGCGATACAGAGCACATGTTTCCCAATGTCCTTTTCTGAGCTCATATTCAATTATATAAACTTGTGGAGCACTAGCACTATATGCAGCTTTCATTATTGATATTTCGAAGAATGAAAAAACTAGTATCACATTATTAACTTTTATTTAACGATTATAATATGTAATTGTATACACATTTATATCATGTTGAACAAATTCAATTTTGTATGAACGTCCGATTGCTCTTCTATTAATTACATAGAAGTCTCCCTTGGTATTTATTTCATTCAAAGAATCATCTGAAATTCTGCTGTACCTCGAAGGAAGAAAAAGAAAAAAAGTTTTCCAACTCGAGAACCACACGATCTCCAAATGCAGTTTTACATCTTCTTGCTGCAACAATCTTATATTCCTGACCCAACTCCATTTGAGATGTCTTCAAGGATGGTGAGTACTGTTCTAGTTGCTTTAGTTCATCCATTGCGCCAGCCATTGTTTTAGTCTAATTCGTTCTGGCTTCCTTGAATTCCAAAATGAAACTGATAGTTAATCCGATTCAGCTCCTCAATTTATAGGCATGCTTCCAAAACAAGTTTAATCCTGCTGTAAACAAATTTAAGCAATATCAGCGCATTAAGTTGAATGATTCATATTTATTCTTATCATGTAATTTGATACCACACTTCCTGGAAGCAACCAAAAAACTTTATTGTTCCAAGAATTTGTTTATTGCTAATGCAAACCAATCGAAGCGTTTCACTGGAATTCACATAAAGTTAACATATTTCACATTTTCTTTTTATTTACAAAATAAATTCTGTGCCCATGTAAACAATTTCATTTGATATCATTTACATACATGTTTTTTCATATCATGTAATTTGATTTCACACTTACTGTAAGCGAATTATATCAACCAAAAATTTTATTGTAATAAGAAATTTGTATTACAAGTCGATTAAAACGTTTTACTGGAATTTGCACAAAGTAAACACATTTTCTTATGAGAGCTTATATTTATATAAGAAATTCGATATCATCTCATCCTGTAAGCAAATTCATTGGTATAAAGTAAATAATGTAAGCAAAAAAAAAAAACAATCCATCCAATTCTTATGATACCTTAGGTGAATGCCCGTATGGAATGTCGTATGGTCACCGATCTATGCAAGTTTGATTTTTGAAGTGGTTTCTGGCATATATTTCTAGAAGGGTTCGTCGGACAGAAAAAATTATTATAACCAATTTTATAGATTTTTGTATTCTGAAGAAGTTTTTAGTACAATAAAAATGACTAGGAGTATAAACTCTAAATTTTTATATGGCAACATCAAGAAGGGGTTGCCCGATTTAGTCCATTTTTGAAATTTTATTGCCATTACTATAAAAACAGCATGTATCAAATTTCAGCTCTCTATGTCGACGCGTTCTAAGGCAGTCTACAAATATATAGTGGAAACCAAAATTTTTGTATGACAACCCTATGAAGGACTTGCCCGATTTGTCTCATTTTCGAACTTAATTTTTCTTTTCTTTTTAAAGTCCGTATACAAAATTTCAGCTCTCTAAGTATACGCGTTCTCGAGTTATCGTGCGCACAAACGGACGGACAGACATGCAAAAATCAAAATATCCTTTAATATTACGCGTGGGTGTCCATTTTGCTCTACCATCATTATTTCTGTGCGTTACAAACGGAATGACAAACTTAGTATACCCTATAGATTTCATCTAAGGTATAAAAACAATATTGTTAAAGAGTGCAATAGAAACATTCGCAAATTTCAAGGAGCATTTGGAATGTGCAATAGGAATGCCACAAGACATTTGGATTCATGCATTGAACAAATTAAGTCGTTGTAAGTGTTAATTAAAGTCCCCTATCGATGTGGAAGAATTACTCTACGTGTAAGAAGAAGTGATTTTGTTAAATGGGAGGAAATAAAAACAGCGTTCGCAAGTAGAATTAGAGCAGGTGTTATTGTAAATGTAAGCCATATAGATCCTAAGCTATTTATGCAAGATGTAGCTAAATTACTTACTCGTCGTATTAAAAATACCTTAAAACAGCAATTTCATATTAAAGTTGCTACAACGTTTTGCGGCGAATTTATTAAAGAAACTGGTAATAATGAAGTTATTAAAGACATTAACTATTTTCAAGTAAGAACTGCTCCAATCGCATGATAATTTAAATGGGTAATACAATTAGCGGTACATATCAACAAGATTGAATCGATTCGCGTAACGTTTTACATACCACTGCCAAAGGAGATTGCTTGCATTAATGTGAAAAATAATGATGAAGCTTGCTTCGCGTGGGCAATAACATCAGCGCTATATCCTGTAGCAGGAAATGCTAACTCCGCTGGACCTCATCATATCCACATTATTCAACTATTCTAAATTTAACTGGAATAACATTTCCCATGACGCTTAAGCAAATGACACAATTTGAATACCAGAACGATTTATCAATAAATGTGTTCATCCTAGAGAAAGAGCGTTACTTTACCACAAATCCAGTTACAGTACCTTGCCAAATTATTAGACCCATTTTCAACAAATCATTCGTTTTACTTTGGATTTGATATTTTACAAATGCTTTTATGGATTATTTGTTGTTGTTTTTAATTCTTAATGCTAACATTGTTGTCTAGCAACTTGAATAACGGCAAAAAATTCCCTGTTAAGTGGAATAATATACCCGGTGCGTTTATTTTGAATAATTGCGTGTTATAACTGTTATGAACCTAAAAACTATAAAAATGTGATCAATAAATTTTTCATATCAACTATAATGTTTAAAACATGATTAGCTCATCTTCCTAATAAAAGAACAAATTGCGTAAGTATGCCTCGTCGTACGTCTGTATTTTTTGTAGACTTACGAAGCACAGGATAGAGCGACATGTAAATTTCTTAATGCTACAAGATGACTACAATCAGGACGATGATGATGAAGATCATATGAATGATGATGATGCTGTTGGATTAAATATCATTCGCGTCTCGTACCGAAACGAACTTCAAAAAATACTCGTAAAAGACATATGTATATGCGACAGAAGATTGCTCTACTTTTACTTTGAAGAAAAATTAGCACACTCCTGAATGTGAGAAGCAAAATGATTGCAGGATTATGTTTCCCTCAGATAAAAAAAAAGAAATGGTTAGAATTCAAGAATTACAATTATGCTGATCTTGAATCAATATTGAAGTCGATTCAGGGAAATACACAGCGAATCCAGGAACATGAAGTTCATAGCATAGGATTATATTTCCACTGCAAACATGATTCTAAGCTCTCATCTTATAGAGCATATCGAGGCAAGAATTGTCAACAATGTTTTGCATTAAAATTGCAAAAGATAGTATTCATAGCTGTGCAGGAAAAGCTCAACATCAGGTCAATGCTGCCCCTGACTATAGAGGAACGGCGTTCACATATGGAAAATACTTGCAGCCATATATGCGAAAAAACGGTTGCAGCCAATGAGGAACGAGCTCGGAATCATTGCCACTTAACTGGAAAATACCGAGGACCAGCGCATAATGCATGTAACCTCATCTATCAAGATTGCTCCATAGTTCCAGTCATTTTTCACAATTTATTTGGATATGATGCCCATTTCATAATTAGGGACATAGCCACATCTTTTCCTGGAAAAGTTGATCTCTTACCAATAAACAAGGAAAGATATATCTCGTTCACCAAGCACATGGAAGGCAGTCACATAAAATTCAGATTCATCGATCCCATCCGTTTTATGACAGAATCTTTAGATAAGCTATCATCATTGCTACCGATGGATAAACTAAATTCTACAAGAGCAGTATGGCAGGAATTGGATGATGATGATATTAAACTTCTTACGCGCAAATTTGTTTTCCCATACGACTTTATGGATGATTGGGATAAATTGGATTTCCGGAACTTACCAACACAGGAAGCGTTCTTCAATAAACTAACTGACAGTGCTATATCTCCTGAGGACTACAATTATGCTGAAAAGGTTTGGCAGGCATTTGAAATACAAACATTTGGTGAATATTCAAATCTATACCTTAAAGCTGATGTTCTCCTATTGACCGATGTGTTTGAGAACTTTCGAGAAGTCTGCATGAAGACATATACTTTAGATCTAACACATTATACCATGCCAGGTCTAGCATGGGATGCTATGCTAAAATACACCAAAGTGAAACTAGAGTTGATAACCGACGTAGATATACTGCTATTCATAGTGAGACGCATTCGAGGTGAAAGTCAATGCTCGAACAGATATAGTAAAGCAAGTACTAAATATATGGATGATTTAAGCTTGATGAGAAAGACAGATATCTGATGTATTAAGATGTGAATAACCTTTATGGATGGGTTATGTCACAGCATTTATCAACTGGAGGTTTTAAATGGGTTGATACTCCCAATATTGATGTTTTCGAAATTCTTGAGGATTCTCCAACTGGATACATATTCGAAGTCGACTTGGACTATCCTCAACATCTACATGATAAGCATAAGGATTTACCATTTTGCTCTGAGCATGCAGCACTAGCTGGAGCAAGATTAGAAAAGCTTTTGACAACATTACGTCCTAAAACTAAATATGTTATACATTACCGAAATTTGAAGCATTGCTTATCACATTGAATCATCCTAAAAAAAGTGCACCGGGTTCTTCAATTCGACCAATCAGCTTGGCTTAAACCATATATTGACTTAAATACTACCAAACGGATGCAGGCTACAAACGATCATGAGAAGGACAGCTATAAGAAGAATAATGCAGCTTTTGGTAAGACCATGGAAAATGTTCGCAAATATAGCGATATGTGTAAAGTGGGAAGGTCGCTGTAGTGCAAATGCTCGGATTGCGGCATCCAACTTCCACAGTGCAACGATATTTTATGAATTTAATTGCAGTGGAATTAAGGCGACTAATCTTATTCAATAAGCCTCTCTGTATTGGAATGGCAGTTTTGAACATTTTAAAAATATGCCTCTACGATTTCCACTACAGTTTTATTCAGCGTGAATTTGGAGATAAATGTAAAGTCATGTATACTGATACAGATTCTCTAATATATGAACTTGAAGAAAACAATGCATATGAGTTTATAGATGAAAATATTAATAAATTTGATACAAGTGATTACCCAGAAAATAACCAATTGAATTTACCGCTCATGAATAAAAATATTCCTCTGCTAATAAAAGATGAGCTGAATGGGAAAGTCATGAGTGAATTATTAGGCTTGCACTCGAAACTGTACAGTCTGCGTATAAACGCTGGTACAACTGTAAAGAAAGCGAAAGGAGTAAAGACTAATGTAGTCCAGAGACATATCAATTTCGAAGACTATTTCGAATGTTTGAATAACAAGCGAGTATTAACTGCAAATCAGAGCTGCATACGTTCTCATAACCATAACGTATACACTGTCAGTCAAAAGTACATAGATTGCATTGAGTCCTTTGATGATAAGCGGCATATTATAAGTAGATCGACGGATACTCTACTATGCGGACATTACTCTATTTCGTCAGTGGCGACATGTTATAACATCGCATCGAAAGCGATCATCGAAGCGAAGATTTCGCTCTGGCGGTATGTTATAAGATTTTCGTTCGACAGGCGATTTTGCTTGTTTCGAAATTATTTCCGAATTTTTTCCCCTAGCACAAATGACATTTATAGATTCTTTTTCTAGTTGTTAATAAATTTTAATAATAATAAAATTGGAATTTATGAATTTTTCAAGCGCAGTGGCTTTATTTGTGGAGGATAATGAAAATGCTGAAGAAATAATTAATTACCGGGACAAAAAAAATTTTTTTTAAGGTAGCGGTATTATGTTTTGGATATGCCCAACAAAATGTACTGCATTATTGATTTTTGAATTCAAGAAATATTCTTACAAGTTTTATAACTCCAAGTTTGAAGAATCTATATAATTAATATATAAAATCATTTAATTGAACAAATTTAAAAAAATGTAACATTTAAATCTATTTTCTTAAACTTTACATACATTTTTTTTTAATCTTGGCTTGTACTATCACTTTCAGCAGTTAATAATAAATGTATTATTGTTTTAGTTTCATTTTTAAAGTGATTTGTTTTATAGCTACATGTATAATTTTAAAATAAAAAAATGTATTATAATTATAATTTTATTTGCATTATAGTTATAGTTGTTTGCAAGGAATTATAAAACATCTTTATTATCAATCCAAAAATTGTGTTTTGATGAAAATCCTAACCATTTAACGTAAGCTTTATCTCCACTCTTTAAGATTTTCTCTACGAGATATAGGTTTGGGTGTTTAACTTTCAGCAGCTCCAATTCGTACAAGCCTCATGTGATTGAATTTCCTTGATAATCTTCCAGTTGATATGTGATGGGATTTGTATTTTGAACTTTCATCATTTTAAAAATCTCAGCTGTCCAGTTTGGTGTATAAAAACAGATTTCTCAAGAGTTTTTAGTGATAGACTCCATCTTTTGGTGGCAAGTCTTTCTTACTTATTTCAATTTTCGAGACTTAATCATTGATATATAGCGTTAGTTTTGTTACCTCTATATTAATATTTTTTCTTATTTCCAACACTTATTTTAATTTTTTTGTCAACATAGTCTTTGCTAGTAGCATCATCATTTTCAAGGGGCTCACCAAGTCGTTTTATACCTCGTTTCCTTCTTCGCCAGCTATCCCCGAGATACTTATTCACCAGCTGGTCCTTGAGCTCCTTGTTCGTCAGCTGGTCCCTGAGCTCTTATTGGGCCTGGAGGTCCACGATTACTTGCTTTCCCAATATCTCCGCGCCTAGAGAAACTTCCAAACTTGTCAACGCCCATCCTTAAATTGGGTATAAGTATGGTAATGGAGTAGTATTTAAACTATAATATCTGCTTCTCGCAACTCCTCCAGGATAGATACAATTCCATTGTTGTGACTGTTGTTTCCAGCTTGTTTTGATACCATTAGAAGGCGCAGCTTATCCACTAATTCATTTGGATCATCTCAGTAAATGTGATCAATCTTTTCCTTAGGCAGACGCATTAGTCCTATGCCTTTATTCTGTATAAGTTTACTGATTATGCCTTTATACTTCGCCGCTCTAGTTCCTTTTATTTGTCCATATTCAGCATAGTCACGTTTATATGCATTGGTATCTCTCAATGACCAATTAATTAGTTAAATCCTCTTTAGTATACTTTTACTGGATCTTTCATAAACAACAGCTCACATAACCCCTAAGTTGTTTTTATAGATCTTCCCTTTGATAAGAATATCACCTTCATCATCAACATCAAACGTTGAATTACCAATTCTCCATGTTTGAGTGATGCGAATTCTTCTCCAGATGTTAAGGAATAATCTCCATAATTTATAGGCGTGCTACTACCCTCCACTTTTAAATATTTCCGTTTTGAAGTGGTAAATGGTGTAATAATTTCCTTGTCTTCTTCTTCTTTTTCATCTTTTGCTTCCAATTTGGCTATATCTGATGGCTCACTTTTGCCTCTTATAACAAACTCTTAAGGGTTTGGTGATTGGCTTAAAAGTTTCTTCAAGTTGAGCTTCTGCTTCAATCCTTCCCGTCTTTAGGGCTTTAAATTTCCTCCGCACTTCCTTGTCATGATGATTCTTTTAATAGATTTTCATTCATCTTGAAAATTAACTGAATAACAGGTATGATTTTAAAACAGGTCTGATAACAGCTTAACAGCTTTTCAAACAGGTCTGATAACTGCTTAACAGTTTTTCATATAGGTATAATAACATCTTAACAGCTTTTAAACATGTTTGATAACAGCTAAACACCTTTTCAAACAGGTCTGATAACAGCTAAACAGCTTTTAAATCAGGTTTGATAAATGCTAAACAGTTTTTTAAATAGGTCTGATAACAGCTTAATAGCTTTTCAAACAGGTCTGATAACAGGTAAAAAGCTTTTAAACAGCTCTGATAAAAGCTAAACAGCTTGAATCGACTTAATAGTAAACAACTTAGCAGGTTCACAGGCTTCGGTGTGATTCCACTGGGATTATGGTTATATGCCATATCACTAGCAGCTATACGCTATAGTTGAACCACTGCTGCGAAACAAGACCATATATGTAAAAGTACAATGTATGCAGAAGATACTTGGAGGGGATGAAATCATTATCAACATTGAAGATGAATATGACTGTGGAAAATAGAGATTAATACAAATGCGCTATCTTGCCAAGTTCATATTGGACAATGTGCTATAAGAAATATTTTTGCAATAAGAAATTTTATTGAAAATAATAACAAAATTTTATAAAACGTAATACTTTTCAATACGTACCCCTAGATCCAATAATAATCTGCTAAGGAAACATCAAACCAAGGTGATATCATGTTGTGAAATTCGATTGATGTTAATATCTATGAGTTCCCCACTAAGGTAACTTTAAGTAAGTTACAAACCTATCATTTAAAAGCCTAAGAGCGACACTCATTAACACTTGCAATGGAGTTCTTCAGAAAACCGTATATATAACCAACCTATAAAGAGCCTAAATTTAGGCGCAACACTTCTGAAAAGGTAAAATCACTAATATTTAGAAAAGCATAGCCCGTGGAGAATTTCGGATGAAAATTTTATCCTCCATTTAACCCCCCTCCCACACTGACACCTTCTAGAATCTATTGGCATGAATAAAAATATCTTGAGTAGCTTGAATTACTACTAATATTATTTATATCTGAAAAGGTAAAAACACTAATATCTCAAAAACCATAGCGCGTAGAGGATTTCTGATGAAAATTTTAGGCCCCCCCCCCCCTTCTATTAGCCACCGCTGACACTGACTGCCATGTTCTTTCCGTTGAAGAAAATAAACGTCTTGAAGCCACTAAACAGCTTTTTCCTTCTTTCGCCTTTTTAGGCTTAGAAAAAACTTCGTTGGTCACTCACAAAAACGAAAGGAACCATGCAACTCCGATAAAACAGGAGATGCCGTTGTTCTATGAGGAATCCTGGGAAGGTTCGGCTCTGTTTTGATGCTAGGAAAGTCAACTCTGTTACTAAGAAGGACGCCTATCCGTTGCCGCTGATAGACGCATTTCTAAGTCGACTTCTGCCGACAAACTTCATAATGAGCCTGTACTTGAAAGATGATTTCTGGCAGATCCCAATAGACGCTGATTCTAAAGAGAAGACCGCTTTTACAGTCCTGGTCATCCTCAGTACACAGTGATGCCATTCGGACTATGCAACGTGCCACAAACTATTTACCGCCTCATGGACAAAGTCATCCCGTTCGATCGTGAGAACGTCCTCGTCTATCTGGACTATTTGTTAATTCTGTCACAAGACTTTGATACACATCTTCAGTACTTTACATGAATACTTGAAGTATACTTCAAGTAGAGATCAAGTAATCAAAATATCATGTAAACGCGCATTGACTTCAAGTATACTTGAGTCAAGTAAATCACAAAATTTTGTTCGATTTACTTGAAAAAATTCATGTAAACGCAACTTCAGTACTTGAAAATTTTTCATTTGTGCGAGATATGAAAACGGCAAAGAGGATAATTGATAATTCAGACTGTGATTTTTAAATCTTTTTTCAAAAATCAGCAATTATGTATTGAACTTAATGCAGGTAAAATGTCACTTCAAGTAAATTTCAAGTCAAGTAATTGAAATTAATTCAACCAAAAACCCTACTTGAGTTTTAAGTGAATTTCAAGTCAAGTACTCAAGTATTCATGTAAACGTACTGTTTATCTTACTAGTTCGTGATTCCGATAAAATCGCCGCTATAGTTGACTACCCGTCACCTAAAACTTTTCGGAAAGCCTAAGGCCTACTAGGTATAGCGGTATGGTATCGTCGAACTATGCTGATTTAACCGCCTCTATCACTGACACTTTGAAAAATCCCAGTCAGTTTCACCTAAAGCCACCTAAAGCCCAGACTTCTCTGGAACAGTTGAAACAGAAACTTACTTCTTCTCCAGACTTCACCAAGCCGTTCGCTATACAATACGATGCGAGCCAACAAGGCATTGGTGAAGTGCTGTTACAACTAGATGATGATGGCCACGAAAAGCCGATAGCGTACGTCTAGAAAAAGTTGAACCCAGCACAAAAACATTATACAGTCACCGAGCAGGAATGTTTAGCAGCAGTGCCAAGAGTACAGAAGTTCCGGCCTTTCATTAAACTTATGCCGTTTAATATAGTGACTGATCATGCTAGCTTGAAATGGCTGATGCCTCAAAATTACTTTAGCGGTAGACTTGCTCTGTGAAGTCTGAAACGTCAAAGTTTCGACTTCACTATTGAACTCAGAAAAGGAAGCCTGAACGTCGTCTCTGATGCACTATCACGGATTTACTGCGATAGTTTATCCTCCAACTGAAGACCCTGGTCAAGTAGTTGACCTTTGTTTTCCATATTTCAATTCGTTTGAATTTGAGGAGCAGAGGCAGAAGGTTATATCATCTTCTAACAAATTACCAGATCTGTGTTTCAGGGATGAGTTGTTTATATTCGGACCATTCCGAGAACAGGCAACCCAATTCAGGAAGAAGAAGCTTGGAAGCTTTTGATTCCACGAGGCTTTGTTTCCGACGCTATTTCAAGAGCGCATGATCCGCCACTAGCTTCTCACGGAGGTAAAGAGAAGAGGTTAGAACGTTTAAGACGACATTTGGGCACTGGTCTCGAATGATAGTCGTTATCAGATATTACATAGGTGCTTGACGTGTGTAAGGAAATAAAAGCTCCAAATACCATCCTCAGACCACCAATAGGAGCCCAGTCTGTGACAGAAAGACCAACGGCTCTACATAGGCTTTTTAGGTCCCTATACCCAATGAACTAATACGAATTTCTGTAATTAATTGTTCTTGACCACTTCTTGAAGTTTCCAATTTTGAAGCCAATGAAGAAGGCATCCACTTTCAACATCTGTCAATTCATCGAAACAGAGATCTTTCACATGTTCGGAGTTCCGGAGACGATAATCTCCGACAATAGGGTCCAGTTTTGCTCTACTCAATTTGCCAGACTGCTGGATAAGTATGGTGTTAAACATTTGCGAACGGCAGTTTATTCGCAACAAGCTAATAATTACCCGATGTAGCGTCAGAGACTGCCTGTAGATATGGGCGAAAAAGCTCAGCCAATGCTGGTACATGATGAGGCGTCAGAGACTGCCCTGTAAAGAAGGCGAGATTGCTCAGCCAAATTTATCGCAGGTGTGCAGGCGAGAATGCTCAGCCGAAATTATCGTACAGTATATGGTGTCAAAGACTGCCGAAGATTATCGAGGAACGAGTATAAGGAAAACACTTTGACTCTCTGCAATGTACTGTGTTTTATTCTATCAAAATTAACAACGATTGGGTTTCATCGAGGTCAGTGCAGTGCACCAACCGTGTGAAATGCCGTGTCAGCAATCGTCGCGTGCTACACTCAAATGCATTGCCTTTTGTGAGTTCATGTTATTAATTTCATGAATGAAAATATGTGAATCATAATAATTACTGAGGACGAAGAATCTAAATGCTCGATGCATTACAAAAGCTAACCAAAGGATTTTTCAATTTTTCATCGTTATTTTTTATTGATTTTCAATTTCAATAAATATGTTTGTAAAGTACATAAAATAATATTTCATAACTATACTTGCCTGAAAAATGATTTCTCACGTCGTAGATTGGTATTGTTGTTACAGTCTTTATTGATTTGGAAATAGTTTTTACCAAATTTTCTTTCACTTTTTAGTTAATATTACAAGATTTCAATTAGGCCAAACGGTGTTTGACAACTGAAAATATATTTGTCATAATGTATCTCTAGGTATCTCTTCCTTCAATATATTCTTCCTACTTCATGAACCTCTGAAAAAAAAGCCACGCTCATGCAAACAAATTTTACAGATATCAACACTTCCTGTATGCTCTATATTCTAAGGATTAGAGGATACATCAAGAACGAACATGCTCGGTGGGATGTGAAGCTGTGTCATATTGCTAGCTTCCTCAGGAGCTCTGTCCATCAGGCAACTGGCTTCCCACTCTACAAGGTATTGTTTGGTTTTCAAATGGTTGAACATGCGTGGTCGTATACTATCCTCAAGAGCTTGGGAACTCTTAAGTGAGCCTTTGACAGTGGATGTATGTATGTGACAGATTGCGATGAATACGTGCGAGAGCACAGGAAAGCATGATCCATGCATTCGAACAGGGTGCAAAGACCTATAACCACCGAGCTAAATCTGTTAGTTACAGAGTGGGTCAAGAAGTACATATATAGACGAAACTTTAGTGCAGCTTCCAGCACCAGAGCCCCTATTCTGCATTCTCACTCACTCCACTTACTCACTCACTTACCCATTCCACGTGTTTCTTTATTCTGGAACGCAAGTGAGTGAAATATTTGTGGCAAAGTGAGTGAGATATTACTACTGGGTATACGGTACTCGACACGGTCATTTGTGTTTGATTTGAATAGCTCCTCCGCATTAAACTGCTATACATACAGAAAAATGGTGTTCTGATAATCTTAAGCTTGCTATATTGTCTTTCGAATCGAAATAAAATTTGTATACCTTTCTTAACAAAATTATATATAAAAATTTATCGGAACCAAATGTTTACGATTCCTCAAACAAAAACTCTCAGCTGAGTAATCATTGCAATGTCGCTGTGCCGTCATGGCATGCCGTGGGCTGATGATATCGAATGTAGCTGCCTACAGATTCGGACTCGGGCTGTACATACACACATGCAATTATTATTGAACGTAAAACGGTAAGATTATTTTGTAATTAAAACTATTTTATTATTTTGTTAAGTAAGGTATATAGAAAGTGTAGCCTTTGGGAAGCTAAGGAACCAAGCTGTAAATTCCTAGAAGACTATTTTCCTTTATGGATAGTAGTTTAGGCTCTATACCAAATATAAAGTCACATAAAAAATATTCACCACGAATGTGGTGGATTATTTTATTTTACAGTGTACATCGCATTCCATTTGTTTTCTAGAATACCTAAATGGTGGGTGAGTGAGATCGAAGTGAGTGACTTCTCTCATACAATCATAAGTGAGTTAGATTGCAGAATAGGGGCCCAGCTCAGCGTAAAATTGAGACGTAAATTTTTGAAGTGTCGTATTAAATCGAAAAACGGAAACTGTTTCTACGAACCGGAGGGAAAGTAATTAGGTATCTACTATACTAAGGACATGAGGCCCTAAGCAGAACAAGTCTGGATAGAGAAATTATACATACCTTTGGTGAGTGTCTTCCAACGCTGATATTGCTAATATGCTATAAATATAACCTTCAGCTCGCACACTTCCTGAGCGATCTGAATAATTAATGTTGAAACATTTTCTGAGGCGTTAGCCTTTACTTTTGCCTGTCGTAAGAGGCGACTGAAGGAACATGAATCCTTCATTGGAGATATATCGAGTTATTCGGCCGGGGTTCAGTAAAGGTCTGCAAGGTGTTCAGGACCTTGTAAGTACGGTTGGCGGCGTATGAGCTCGAGAGAGAGCCAATGGCGGCACCCACATCCTCTCAAAGAGGGTACTGACCAAGGATCCTTCATTGGAGCTATACCGAGTTATTCGAGGCGAGGTCCAATGAAGGCATACAAGGGGTTCAGAAACTTGTAGTTATGGTTGGCGGCGGATGGCGGGTGAACTCGTGGAAGAGTCAACGGCGGCATCCACACCCCCTCAAAGGGGCGCTGAACTGCTGTGCTAGCACCCTTGTAGTCTAATTTAAATTCTTAGAGACTCGATCTGTGAGTGGGACATTGGAGAAGTACCCTCTAACGAGTGTTGAATTGCAGTCGGAGTGAGATGTCGAGAGCGAAGAAACTTTGCAATCAGTTGGTTAGGTTACTGATTGCAAATGCTTCTCCGACTAATCTCGGTATGGGAAGGCAGAGGAGTGCTGACAGACTAGCTTTTTAGGTTGTTGGCCTGTGAGTATACCTCTGAATTTCGATATTGAGACAGATGTCAAACTCTGGCCAATGACTGAAGTGACCTGGGGATGCGCATCTCACTCGTCACGAGCAGGGAGTCCGACAAGCCTTCGTGGCTTTCCTAGGTCTAGCATCCATTTCAACCGCATGAATGATCGTGGGTCGTGTTACACATTGGGCGCACGCAAAGATGAGGCCTATGTTTAAAGACCGGCTAGCTCAGTTGACCATTTCTCAAAATCAAAAATCGCGCTTTTTTGTGTTATATACAGGGTGTCCCACGAAACGTATTCCCTGAGCATTTTTCTCGAAAATGTGCGGAGATATTGAAAAAGTCCTAATAATAAAAGTTACGCATCGTTAGTCAAGGTATCCTCTGGTATAGCCAAAGTCCTTGAAAAAGGACTTGGGAAAGGATATATTTTAAAAATGTCCTTTTCGTCCTTATTAAGGATACATTTAGATTGCATTTTTGAATTCCGCAAATAAAACTAAAACGAAAATATTATATAGAAAATTCCAGTTTAACCATTTATTATCGAGATATAAGACCTCAAATTGTACTCTATGCACCGTGTTCCTTTGCCATTTTTCTCGAAAATGCACAGATATCATCGAAGTGCTAGTAACAAAAGTTACACATCATAAGCCGGGCTATCTTTTGGTATGGTCAACATTTAAATACAAAAAAGGATACGAAAAAAGGATATCTTCTTTTTCGATATCTCCGCACATTTTGGAGAAAAATGCCCAGGGAACACGTTACTTGGGACACCCTGTATATTTAAAAATACTCTCTTTTATCAAAAAATTCACCGTTTTTTTGTCACCTATTTAATAATTTTGTTTACTTTTTTTACTGGTTCTGCGGGAAAGTAAAAGTCTGCTGAAGGCAATGCCACAAAAAAAAATAATTTATTTTATTAATGTCGTTTTAAATTAAGGGAGGTTACCGTTCATGACGATGAAAAATTAGATAAAGGATATTTTAATATCTTAAGTATTTTAGAATTGACAGCCTGTTGAGAGCGGCACCGCCCGCCGGCTGGAAAACAGGTAGTTGAGGCCAGTTCTTGAAGGAACAAGAAGGGCTTCTGTATGGTGCTGGAATAGCTGAAGTAAGCTGTTAAATTTTTTTTATAACGTTGAACTTTATATTAGTTTTTTTGGGAACAACATTTTTCAGCGCGCTAGACGCTCTACAGCTATAACGGATAACCCGATTCACATGAATCTCTGCTGAAATGAAAGGAAATTGAATTTGCAGGGCCATCAGGAAGCGATTTTTGTAAAAATTGATTTAGAAATAGTTTTTTCATCCGTTTTTGTTTTTTTAACTGGTGGCATTTTGTTATTTAGAGGATTTTTGAAAACGAAAACCCGTAAGGCCCCCAAATTTTATCTAGTTTAATTATTTTCAACCCTATTTGTTTCGGATGAACTGGCAGAGGTGTGGAGCGCCCAGCTCAGAACAAAACACGCCATGCACCGTGTTAGGGAGCTGGAGCCGCCATTTTTTTTTTTTTTTTTTTTATAAATAAAATTGGAATTTACTTTCCACTGATATAAAAGAATAAATTACGTTAAAACCCATTTCCAAGGGTATTTATTTTATGTAAAAAAAAAAAAAATCAAAAGTTCATGCAGTTTTCATGCCTTTCGACGATAACATCCCTGTTTATATTGCGATCAAATTCCTTAACTTCACCGCTGGTTCTTCCGTAGAATGTGTAAAGGTACTTAACCTTTGCACTAAAGTTGCCTGCAGGTACTAAACCAACAAACTAATTATTAAGAACCGATAATATCAGTGATCAAGGTACTTTATCTGTATCACGAGCTTGTCTGTATGTACTTAACCAACAAACGAGATTTTGTCGATGATAATATTATAATAATTAAAAGACGCTGCTTCCACTAATAATTCAAAGACTGATCCTTTATTATACAAAATTCAAAAAATTTATACAAAAAATATGCTGCAACTTACTTACTAAATTCACAGTAACAAAAATTGCTTACGCTTTGTGAAATTTATATTTTACAGACCAGAACTTTTCTTATGTACGATAATTTCAGTTCTCATAGAATGTTTTCATGCTTGCGCTACTTAAGCGGTGTAATATGTCGTCTGAAGAAGTAATCTGAGTATGCACATTCTGTGAGAACGGAAATTATTGTTGACTGAAGAATTTGTCATTGTGCAATTATAGCGTAATTGTTTTCTTCGATAAATTATAAATTACGAAAACTAAATCAATACGTGATTTAACATCATTTCCGAGTTGAGCGGTTACTCAATAATTCTGGATCAATTTAGAGTCTGACATTACATTGAGAAGTTGTTCTCATCAATGGAATTGGAGGTTTGGAGAAAGCATCACGTCTTCGTATTGATATGAATCTATAGGTTAAATAGATGTGGCAGCAATTATTAATAACAGGCTCATGTATCCGATGGCAAACTGATGAATGTCATGTTGCGTTAAACTATTGAGAGCTATGTTTTCACTTGTCAGAAGAGATTTGATCCTCCGTTGAAGATCTTGAATGTCGTTCGTATAATTTTGCGTAAATTTAGGTTGATATAGCGTTAGATATGAGATGAGCATTTCCCATGGATTCAAAATACAACCCTGGTTTTAACTTAAATGGTTTAATGTTGACTTGGCCAAAGATTGGTAAGACTAAACAGGTGAGTAAAAATGCACTCACAGCTGAATTTGAACGATGTTTTCTTTTGGATGGTGTAGTGTCTTCAGCATTCGATGCTGTGGATGATGTTTAAGTGTCATTTGATGTCACTTCCTCGCTCCTGGATCTGGAGACAGAACGAGTGTTGATTGCTTCTCGTTTGCGTTTTATTGAATATACCTCTTCAGATGATGTGGATTCTTTGATTGAATCGGTAGCATTGGTTTCTTCTTCAATTGGTAGTGGGGCTACTTTGTGTATGGGCCTTCGGAGGACACCAGATGATGTTTTGATGTCTGTTACGCGAACTAGGCCATCGTGTCCCTTTATTGTTTGGATGATTCTGCCTAATATCCAATTTGTTACAGGTACATTATCTTCTTTAATAACAACCAGCATTCCTGGTTGAGCATTGTTACAGTGTGTAGTTCAATCAGATACTCCTTAGACCACCGTTGCCAAAATTGATTTTTTATATAAGATACTAGCTTCCATCTTTGTAACGAATTAAGTTTAGATGGTTGTTAATGGTTTTACGATTGCTGTTAATGGTTCCCCTATTAGGAAATGGCCAGGAGTGAGAGCACTTAAGTCGTTTGGATCAGCTGATGATGGCGTTAAGAGCCTCGAATTTAGTATTGCCTCTATGTCTATCATGAGCGTCTCTAGCTCTTCGTAGGTAAGAGACCCCGATTTTAAATTCCGCTGAAGAAAGTGCTTTGACTGCAGCCTCCCAAAGGCTGCCAAAATGTGGCGCTCGAAGTGGTATGAAGTGAAAATCAATTCCCTTGGGCGTAGTTATTTTTTGCTGGGAGCTTTCACTATCTAAAATCTCCTTGACTTCGGCAAGTTGGTTTTTGGTCCCCACAACGTTTGTAGCGTTGTCGCAGTACAGGTTTCTGCAGTTTCCTCTTCTGCCTACAAATCGTCTAAGACGTCCAATAAAAGCAGCTGTGCTCAAGTCGCTTGCAACCTCGAAGTGTATTGACTTTGTGAACAAGCAGCAAAAAACTGCAACATATGCTTTCTGTGGCCTCTTGCCTCTCAGTTTTTAATGAATCCAAACAGGTCCTAGAAAGTAAACTCCTGTGTTAACAAACGGTCTTTCTGGTTGTACTCTATGCGTGGTGAGATTTCCCATGAACTGGCTTAAAAGTTTTGGTTTGGCTCGAGCGCACCGAATACACCTTCCAACTATTGACCTTGCTGTTGTTTTGCCCTTGCTAGGCCAGTACCTTTGTCGCGTGGTGGTCAAAAGTGTCTGTGAACCGCAATGTAGATTCTCCAGATGAATGTGTGTCATCAATAGCCTGGTGAAAATATGCGCATAGGGAATTAACAATGGATGCTTTGCATCTGTAGCTAATTTGGAAGCTTCTAGACGTTCTCCGACTCTCATTACGCCTTTGTTGTCAATAAAGGGACTCAAAGGACTCTCTGAATTCTTCTCCTTGAATTGTGCGGATCATAATGGTAAGTGCATCTTCAAGTTCGTTGACTGACATATATTTTTGTTTTTTGCGAGAGCCTATCGGAATTCGACAGTTTCGTACAAATCATAAAATGATGATTCGTTGCCAGCGACTAAAATTGTTTTGATGATCAATTGTGTGTATAAAGTGTGGGGTGTCCTCTGAAGCTGCCAGGATAACTCTTGGAGGTTTCTTCTCCAAATCAATGCTCTGCTTGATATACTTGGAAGGCCATGAGTTTTTTGGACCGTGCAGAAATAAAGGTCCATAAAACCATGTACTGCAAGATGCCAATCTCTCAGGTGGAACTCCTCGCTATAAAATATCGGCCCGATTTTGTTTTGAAGGGACATGTTGCCATTGTTCTGGCAGTGAGCTTTCCTGGATGGATGCAATGCGACTTACAATGAATGTATGAAATGATGCTGCTTCTGCGTTTATCCATGCCAATGTTATCTATGAATCAGTCCAATAATAACATGAAAGGTCTTTAATATTTAGATCTGCTTTAACCTGGCTGACTAGCTCTGCTGCGAATTTAGCTGCGCATAGTTTTAGCCGTGTAAGCGTAGTTGGCTACCTTGGATTTGGCACAAAGAAGACGCACAATACTCATTCCATCCTCATTATTAGCACGTAAGTAAAAGGCTGCTCCATATGCCTTCTCAGAAGCATCAGCAAAGACATGCATTTCGATTGATTTAGGTATCCTTCCAGAAAATATGTGTCGAGGTATTTTTATGCCTGCAAGTGTTTTGAGACCTTGGCGGAATTGGAACCAAGAAGAGTGGAGCTCCATTGGTAGCGCTGCATCCCAGTCAAGCTTGAGGCGCCACAAATGCTGGAGAAAGATCTTAGCTGTAACCACTACTGGACTCAATACACCCTGTGAATCAAATAGATGAGCAATATCCGATAGCACTGTCCTCTTTGTTACCTTGTTTTGCTCAGTGTATGTTGCCTTGATGCAAAATTCGTCTGATTTTGGGGTCCAGATTAATCCTAGTGTTTTGATGGATTCTTCTGCGTCGTGTATGTCGAGTTGTATGTCCTTATCTTCTGTAGGAATGGACTTAAGTAACTGTGGGTGATTAACACACCATTTTCTAAGTTTAAATCCCGCAGCATTCAACGCTTCCTGTAGTTGCTTCTGTGTTTCTATAGCTTCGACAAAACTGTCTGTGCCCGTCATTAAGTCGTCCACATAAAAATTGCTCTTACTTGAAGCAGCAAAAGGATATCTGGCTTCTGAGTTCTTTGCTAATTGTAGCAGACATCTAGTAGCTAGATATGGCACTGTTGTGGTGCCATAAGTTAAAGTTTATAGCTCAAAGCATTTGATAGTATGTTGGCTCATCTCTCTACCAGATTAGTTGATATCTTCTATCTGCTGGGTCGACAATGATTTGTCGGTACTTCGTGGCATCCGGAAGCGAGGAAGGATAGTAAACAAATCATCTTGGACAGTCGAGTCTATACATACTATACATAATATGTCATTTAACGAGACATTTGTTGAAGTCTTACTGGAGCCATCGAACACCACTCGTACACTTGCCGTGGTGCTGTCCGGCTTAAGCAGAAAATAGTGAGGACCCTTAACAGTGTTTAGATCGATTTCGCGCATGTTTCCGAGATTTATTTATTTACTCATTCATGAAGTTTTTATATTGTATGGCCAATCCAGAGTTTTTCGACAGCCGTCGCTCCATTGCCAGAATTCGTCTAAGTGCGATGTTTTTGGATACGCCAAGCTTATGTGGATTATGAAGAAATGGTAGCTTGACCACAAATCGCCCAGTATTTGCGAAAAGTGAGATTCGCATTTTTGTTGTTCGGCTGTGAGTCTTTGAGAAGGTGTTGTTGCCTCTGCTAGTCTCCAAAATTTTTCAACCTGAGCTTTTAAATTGGTTTCCTCAATGGTCGAGACACCACATATTCTGCCTTGATGTGAGGTTATGGGTGTGTTTCCTGCGACAATCCAACCAAAAATAGTGTTTTGTAGCGTGGGTAAGTTACTTCCAAGCCGTATTTGTCAAATTGAAAGTAATTGATAATAAATTTCAGCACCTAAGAGCAGGTCTACTCGATCTGGTTTGTTAAATCCTGGATCGGCCAATTTTATGTTTGTTGGAATTGGTCAGGATTGACTGTTCAGTTTATATGCTGGCTGTTGAGCAGTTATTTGAGGAAGGATAAAGGCTTCTATGCGGGCTGAGAAGTCATTTATTCGAGACTGTACTCGCATGTTTATTCTGTGTTGAATAAGTTGCCTGACCTCCCCAGTACCTTGAATGTGCAGCGAATCTGTAAGTTTAGCTTCTTGGCCAACCTTTCGGTGATGAAATTGAATTGTGATCCGGAATCGAGGATCGCTCTACAGTTCACGGCATCTCCCTTGTAGTCTAGGATCTCGATGAGTACAGTGCCTAATATCACATAATTGGTTTGCGATTGTCTTGCCTCTGCTGACAATAATACTGAATTGGTTCTTGTAGTAGTGTGACTTGTGCTTGGCTGTGCGTTAGACGAACTGACCTTTTTTGATGTTAGGTGAGTTGTCTGATCTCTGTGCAGCAACGTGTTGTGTTTTCGCATGCACTTAGAACAGCCTCTTGATGGACAATCTATTGCCAAATGAGTGCTCTTAAGACAATTGGTACAAACTTTCAATTGATGAGCAGTCTTAAAACGTTCTGATGGATCTAGCTCGAGAAATTTTTGACAGGCGAATAACCCATGATTTTTGTTTACAAAGTAAGGTCTGAGTCTTCATGTTTGAACTTACTAACACAGATGATCTGCTGAACACTCTTAGCTCAGTTTTATGTCTTCCTAAGGTTTTTAGAGACTAAAATCGGTGCTCCAAAAATTTTAAGAATTTTGCCATAGATTGAAGTTCTCTGGGAGCTTGTAGTCCCTGCTCATATAAAGTATGAGTAGGTTTGTCCAATTTCTTAATAAGCAAGTGTAAAAGAATTGGATCCCAAGCAGTCGTCACTATTCCAAGATTATTAAGTGCCATGGAACATTCTTTCGTTGTGTCGTGAAGTTTCTTTTCTGCTGTGGCTGATTCTGACACTATGGTTTGTTGGGTTACTAATCTGTCCAGCAGAACTGTCGTTAGCAGCCTCTTGTTATTGTAGCGCTGATTTAGAATTTCTCATGCGGCTACATAATTTTCTTCTGACACTGATAAATGTCTAATCAGTAATTCAGCCTCGCCAGCTATGTTTGTTTTAAGAAACCACATTTTTTGTGAATTCCCAATAGGTTTCTCATGTACCATTTGTGTAAACAGATCATGGAACTGTGTCCATTTCAAATATTCTCCATCGAATTATGGTAGCGCTATCTTGGGAGCTTAATTTGTGGTGTAGATATTGTGCTGCTTTGATTGGCATTCTCCATTGAGAGTTCATCGGATTTTTTTAATAACTGAATGGTGATATCTTGTGTAAAATCCTCTAACTTGCAATATTCTTCATCACTGTAGGAAGTCATATCTTCGGCTGTCTCCCAAATTTGTTCGTTGATTATCTTTATTTGCGAGCAATACTCGTTGATTGCATTGATTTTGACTATACAATACTGCTTACTCTGCCCTTCAAGATTAATGTTTGAAAGTACTCGCTTCAACAGTGTCATTATTCGTTTCTGTCGTCTACTTAAACCTTCTCCTATTTTTGAGGAGGCCATGCTTTGATTGCCTTGTACTTTAGTGAGTACTGGTTGTTCCGAGGATACTTGAGATGGGCTTGAAATGAATTGCTTAGATTTTGGCTTGGGTGGGTTTTCTTTTATTCCCTGAGCCATATTTTCTAATGCAGTTTTACCTTGAAGATTATCCATGATCTCCATTCTGTACGCCTCATATATGTTCTTTATTTTGTCATAATAACTATCTTTGTAGTATGCTTGATCGATCTGACAACTGTACTTGTTACGTATGCTGCTATCGATGACATCGAATGCTTCCCACTGTTCGTCCAGTTGTTCCAATCTTCTCTCTAGGAAGGTAAGGTTTGTGTTATGCTGGATTTTTGATCTATAATCGTTGATAAGCCTGCGGATTTCTGCTCCAGTCTGTTCCTGTTGATACACCAACTGCTTCATTAGTATGATTCGTCTCCTGATCACGTCGGGGTCACCAAAAATGTTTATATTGCGACCAAATTCCTTTACTTGACCGCTGGTTCTTCCGTAGAATGTGTAAAGGTACTTAACCTTTGCACTAAAGTTGCCTGCAGGTACTAAACCAACAAACTAATTATTAAGAACCGATAATATCAGTGATCAAGGTACTTTATCTGTATCACGAGCTTGTCTGTATGTACTTAACCAACAAACGAGATTTTGTCGATGATAATATTATAATAATTAAAAGACGCTGCTTCCACTAATAATTCAAAGACTGATCCTTTATTATACAAAATTCAAAAAATTTATACAAAAAATATGCTGCAACTTACTTACTAAATTCACAGTAACAAAAATTGCTTACGCTTTGTGAAATTTATATTTTACAGACCAGAACTTTTCTTATGTACGATAATTTCAGTTCTCAGCTTGCGCTACTTAAGCGGTGTAATATGTCGTCTGAAGAAGTAATCTGAGTATGCACATTCTGTGAGAACGGAAATTATTGTTGACTGAAGAATTTGTCATTGTGCAATTATAGCGTAATTGTTTTCTTCGATAAATTATAAATTACGAAAACTAAATCAATACGTGATTTAACATCCTTTCCGAGTTGAGCGGTTACTCAATAATTCTGGATCAATTTAGAGTCTGACATTACATTGAGAAGTTGTTCTCATCAATGGAATTGGAGGTTTGGAGAAAGCATCACGTCTTCGTATTGATATGAATCTATAGGTTAAATAGATGTGGCAGCAATTATTAATAACAGGCTCATGTATCCGATGGCAAACTGATGAATGTCATGTTGCGTTAAACTATTGAGAGCTATGTTTTCACTTGTCAGAAGAGATTTGATCCTCCGTTGAAGATCTTGAATGTCGTTCGTATAATTTTGCGTAAATTTAGGTTGATATAGCGTTAGATATGAGATGAGCATTTCCCATGGATTCAAAATACAACCCTGGTTTTAACTTAAATGGTTTAATGTTGACTTGGCCAAAGATTGGTAAGACTAAACAGGTGAGTAAAAATGCACTCACAGCTGAATTTGAACGATGTTTTCTTTTGGATGGTGTAGTGTCTTCAGCATTCGATGCTGTGGATGATGTTTAAGTGTCATTTGATGTCACTTCCTCGCTCCTGGATCTGGATACAGAACGAGTGTTGATTGCTTCTCGTTTGCGTTTTATTGAATATACCTCTTCAGATGATGTGGATTCTTTGATTGAATCGGTAGCATTGGTTTCTTCTTCAATTGGTAGTGGGGCTACTTTGTGTATGGGCCTTCGGAGGACACCAGATGATGTTTTGATGTCTGTTACGCGAACTAGGCCATCGTGTCCCTTTATTGTTTGGATGATTCTGCCTAATATCCAATTTGTTACAGGTACATTATCTTTTTTAATAACAACCAGCATTCCTGGTTGAGCATTGTTACAGTGTGTAGTTCAATCAGATACTCCTTAGACCACCGTTGCCAAAATTGATTTTTTATATAAGATACTAGCTTCCATCTTTGTAACGAATTAAGTTTAGATGGTTGTGCCGCCGGTTTTACGATTGCTGTTAATGGTTCCCCTATTAGGAAATGGCCAGGAGTGAGAGCACTTAAGTCGTTTGGATCAGCTGATGATGGCGTTAAGAGCCTCGAATTTAGTATTGCCTCTATGTCTATCATGAGCGTCTCTAGCTCTTCGTAGGTAAGAGACCCCGATTTTAAATTCCGCTGAAGAAAGTGCTTTGACTGCAGCCTCCCAAAGGCTGCCAAAATGTGGCGCTCGAAGTGGTATGAAGTGAAAATCAATTCCCTTGGGCGTAGTTATTTTTTGCTGGGAGCTTTCACTATCTAAAATCTCCTTGACTTCGGCAAGTTGGTTTTTGGTCCCCACAAAGTTTGTAGCGTTGTCGCAGTACAGGTTTCTGCAGTTTCCTCTTCTGCCTACAAATCGTCTAAGACGTCCAATAAAAGCAGCTGTGCTCAAGTCGCTTGCAACCTCGAAGTGTATTGACTTTGTGAACAAGCAGCAAAAAACTGCAACATATGCTTTCTGTGGCCTCTTGCCTCTCAGTTTTTAATGAATCCAAACAGGTCCTAGAAAGTAAACTCCTGTGTTAACAAACGGTCTTTCTGGTTGTACTCTATGCGTGGTGAGATTTCCCATGAACTGGCTTAAAAGTTTTGGTTTGGCTCGAGCGCACCGAATACACCTTCCAACTATTGACCTTGCTGTTGTTTTTCCCTTGCTAGGCCAGTACCTTTGTCGCGTGGTGGTCAAAAGTGTCTGTGAACCGCAATGTAGATTCTCCAGATGAATGTGTGTCATCAATAGCCTGGTGAAAATATGCGCATAGGGAATTAACAATGGATGCTTTGCATCTGTAGCTAATTTGGAAGCTTCTAGACGTTCTCCGACTCTCATTACGCCTTTGTTGTCAATAAAGGGACTCAAAGGACTCTCTGAATTCTTCTCCTTGAATTGTGCGGATCATAATGGTAAGTGCATCTTCAAGTTCGTTGACTGACATATATTTTTGTTTTTTGCGAGAGCCTATCGGAATTCGACAGTTTCGTACAAATCATAAAATGATGATTCGTTGCCAGCGACTAAAATTGTTTTGATGATCAATTGTGTGTATAAAGTGTGGGGTGTCCTCTGAAGCTGCCAGGATAACTCTTGGAGGTTTCTTCTCCAAATCAATGCTCTGCTTGATATACTTGGAAGGCCATGAGTTTTTTGGACCGTGCAGAAATAAAGGTCCATAAAACCATGTACTGCAAGATGCCAATCTCTCAGGTGGAACTCCTCGCTATAAAATATCGGCCCGATTTTGTTTTGAAGGGACATGTTGCCATTGTTCTGGCAGTGAGCTTTCCTGGATGGATGCAATGCGACTTACAATGAATGTATGAAATGATGCTGCTTCTGCGTTTATCCATGCCAATGTTATCTATGAATCAGTCCAATAATAACATGAAAGGTCTTTAATATTTAGATCTGCTTTAACCTGGCTGACTAGCTCTGCTGCGAATTTAGCTGCGCATAGTTTTAGCCGTGTAAGCGTAGTTGGCTACCTTGGATTTGGCACAAAGAAGACGCACAATACTCATTCCATCCTCATTATTAGCACGTAAGTAAAAGGCTGCTCCATATGCCTTCTCAGAAGCATCAGCAAAGACATGCATTTCGATTGATTTAGGTATCCTTCCAGAAAATATGTGTCGAGGTATTTTTATGCCTGCAAGTGTTTTGAGACCTTGGCGGAATTGGAACCAAGAAGAGTGGAGCTCCATTGGTAGCGCTGCATCCCAGTCAAGCTTGAGGCGCCACAAATGCTGGAGAAAGATCTTAGCTGTAACCACTACTGGACTCAATACACCCTGTGAATCAAATAGATGAGCAATATCCGATAGCACTGTCCTCTTTGTTACCTTGTTTTGCTCAGTGTATGTTGCCTTGATGCAAAATTCGTCTGATTTTGGGGTCCAGATTAATCCTAGTGTTTTGATGGATTCTTCTGCGTCGTGTATGTCGAGTTGTATGTCCTTATCTTCTGTAGGAATGGACTTAAGTAACTGTGGGTGATTAACACACCATTTTCTAAGTTTAAATCCCGCAGCATTCAACGCTTCCTGTAGTTGCTTCTGTGTTTCTATAGCTTCGACAAAACTGTCTGTGCCCGTCATTAAGTCGTCCACATAAAAATTGCTCTTACTTGAAGCAGCAAAAGGATATCTGGCTTCTGAGTTCTTTGCTAATTGTAGCAGACATCTAGTAGCTAGATATGGCACTGTTGTGGTGCCATAAGTTAAAGTTTATAGCTCAAAGCATTTGATAGTATGTTGGCTCATCTCTCTACCAGATTAGTTGATATCTTCTATCTGCTGGGTCGACAATGATTTGTCGGTACTTCGTGGCATCCGGAAGCGAGGAAGGATAGTAAACAAATCATCTTGGACAGTCGAGTCTATACATACTATACATAATATGTCATTTAACGAGACATTTGTTGAAGTCTTACTGGAGCCATCGAACACCACTCGTACACTTGCCGTGGTGCTGTCCGGCTTAAGCAGAAAATAGTGAGGACCCTTAACAGTGTTTAGATCGATTTCGCGCATGTTTCCGAGATTTATTTATTTACTCATTCATGAAGTTTTTATATTGTATGGCCAATCCAGAGTTTTTCGACAGCCGTCGCTCCATTGCCAGAATTCGTCTAAGTGCGATGTTTTTGGATACGCCAAGCTTATGTGGATTATGAAGAAATGGTAGCTTGACCACAAATCGCCCAGTATTTGCGAAAAGTGAGATTCGCATTTTTGTTGTTCGGCTGTGAGTCTTTGAGAAGGTGTTGTTGCCTCTGCTAGTCTCCAAAATTTTTCAACCTGAGCTTTTAAATTGGTTTCCTCAATGGTCGAGACACCACATATTCTGCCTTGATGTGAGGTTATGGGTGTGTTTCCTGCGACAATCCAACCAAAAATAGTGTTTTGTAGCGTGGGTAAGTTACTTCCAAGCCGTATTTGTCAAATTGAAAGTAATTGATAATAAATTTCAGCACCTAAGAGCAGGTCTACTCGATCTGGTTTGTTAAATCCTGGATCGGCCAATTTTATGTTTGTTGGAATTGGTCAGGATTGACTGTTCAGTTTATATGCTGGCTGTTGAGCAGTTATTTGAGGAAGGATAAAGGCTTCTATGCGGGCTGAGAAGTCATTTATTCGAGACTGTACTCGCATGTTTATTCTGTGTTGAATAAGTTGCCTGACCTCCCCAGTACCTTGAATGTGCAGCGAATCTGTAAGTTTAGCTTCTTGGCCAACCTTTCGGTGATGAAATTTAATTGTGATCCGGAATCGAGGATCGATCTACAGTTCACGGCATCTCCCTTGTAGTCTAGGATCTCGATGAGTACAGTGCCTAATATCACATAATTGGTTTGCGACTGTCTTGCCTCTGCTGACAATAATACTAAATTGGTTCTTGTAGTAGTGTGACTTGTGCTTGGCTGTGCGTTAGACGAACTGACCTTTTTTGATGTTAGGTGAGTTGTCTGATCTCTGTGCAGCAACGTGTTGTGTTTTCGCATGCACTTAGAACAGCCTCTTGATGGACAATCTATTGCCAAATGAGTGCTATTAAGACAATTGGTACAAACTTTCAATTGATGAGCAGTCTTAAAACGTTCTGATGGATCTAGCTCGAGAAATTTTTGACAGGCGAATAACCCATGATTTTTGTTTACAAAGTAAGGTCTGAGTCTTCATGTTTGAACTTACTAACACAGATGATCTGCTGAACACTCTTAGCTCAATTTTATGTCTTCCTAAGGTTTTTAGAGACTGAAATCGTTGCTCTAAAAATTTTAAGAATTTTGCCATAGATTGAAGTTCTCTGGGAGCTTGTAGTCCCTGCTCATATAAAGTATGAGTAGGTTTGTCCAATTTCTTAATAAGCAAGTGTAAAAGAATTGGATCCCAAGCAGTCGTCACTATTCCAAGATTATTAAGTGCCATGGAACATTCTTTCGTTGTGTCGTGAAGTTTCTTTTCTGCTGTGGCTGATTCTGACACTATGGTTTGTTGGGTTACTAATCTGTCCAGCAGAGCTGTCGTTAGCAGCCTCTTGTTATTGTAGCGCTGATTTAGAATTTCTCATGCGGCTACATAATTTTCTTCGGACACTGATAAATGTCTAATCAGTAATTCAGCCTCGCCAGCTATGTTTGTTTTAAGAAACCAAATTTTTTGTGAATTCCCAATAGGTTTCTCATGTACCATTTGTGTAAACAGATCATGGAACTGTGTCCATTTCAAATATTCTCCATCGAATTTTGGTAGCGCTATCTTGGGAGCTTAATTTGTGGTGTAGATATTGTGCTGCTTTGATTGGCATTCTCCATTGAGAGTTCATCGGATTTTTTTAATAACTGAATGGTGATATCTTGTGTAAAATCCTCTAACTTGCAATATTCTTCATCACTGTAGGAAGTCATATCTTCGGCTGTCTCCCAAATTTGTTCGTTGATTATCTTTATTTGCGAGCAATACTCGTTGATTGCATTGATTTTGACTATACAATACTGCTTACTCTGCCCTTCAAGATTAATGTTTGAAAGTACTCGCTTCAACAGTGTCATTATTCGTTTTTGTCGTCTACTTAAACCTTCTCCTGTTTTTGAGGAGGCCATGCTTTGATTGCCTTGTACTTTAGTGAGTACTGGTTGTTCCGAGGATACTTGAGATGGGCTTGAAATGAATTGCTTAGATTTTGGCTTGGGTGGGTTTTCTTTTATTCCCTGAGCCATATTTTCTAATGCAGTTTTACCTTGAAGATTATCCATGATCTCCATTCTGTACGCCTCATATATGTTCTTTATTTTGTCATAATAACTATCTTTGTAGTATGCTTGATCGATCTGACTACTGTACTTGTTACGTATGCTGCTATCGATGACATCGAATGCTTCCCACTGTTCGTCCAGTTGTTCCAATCTTCTCTCTAGGAAGGTAGGGTTTGTGTTATGCTGGATTTTTGATCTATAATCGTTGATAAGCCTGTGGATTTCTGCTCCAGTCTGTTCCTGTTGATACACCAACTGCTTCATTAGTATGATTCGTCTCTTGATCACGTCGGGGTCACCAAAAATGTTTATATTGCGACCAAATTCCTTTACTTGACCGCTGGTTCTTCCGTAGAATGTGTAAAGGTACTTAACCTTTGCACTAAAGTTGCCTGCAGGTACTAAACCAACAAACTAATTATTAAGAACCGATAGTATCGGTGATCAAGGTACGTTACCTGTATCACGAGCTTGTCTGTAGGTACTTAACCAACAAACGAGATTTTGTCGATGATAATATGATAATAATTAAAAGACGTTGCTTCCACTAATAATTCAAAGATTTATCCTTTATTATAAAAACTCAAAAAATGTATACAAAAAATATGCTGCAACTTACTTACTAAATTCACAGTAACAAAAATTTCTTACGTTTTGTGAAATTTATATTTTACAGACCAAAACTTTACTTATGTACGATAATTTCAGTTCTCATAAAATGTTTCCATGCTTGCGCTACAAGTGGTGTAATATGTCGTCTGAAGAAGTAATCTGAGTATGCACATTTTGTGAGAACGGAAATTATTATCGCTGTTTGTTGACTGAATTGTCGTTGTGCAATTATAGCGTAATTGTTTTCTTCGATAAATTATAAATTACGAAAACTAAATCAATGCGTGATTTAACAACCCCCGTAAGGCAAACTCAAAAAAACTCGGTGCAAAATTGATAAATATATTTAGGCTATTATACATATGTCTATATAAATTTCTTTTATAATACTAATTAAGATTAGTTAAAAGGACGCAACTTGATTTCTTTCTTTCTTTCTTTGTAAATATATTTTGTAAAGTACATGTTTGTAAATATTTCTTTTCCCCTTGATCTACGATTGCGTAGTCCCCTTAAACAAAAAATGAAACAAATAAGAAACAATAATTCGGGTGAAATTGTATTGTGACAATTTTGCACCATCTGGCAACATTGCGAAAGCCGGTTTTAATGTCGGTGCATTGTTATGCATTTGATGGAAAACTAATTTGTCAATAAATTTTCGTCTTAGCAAAGAATTGAAATTAAATATTATAAATCGCCTAGAAAAGGACGATTCACTTCGAAACATTTCGGAACAGTTTGGCGTAAGTTACCAAACTGTCTTGAGATTTAAAATGGAAAGTTGTCAAGTTTTTTCTGAGAGCAAACGTGGTCGTCCAGACTAATTACGGAGATAATTGTTAGTGAATGTTATAAAAGTAAACAGTCAGGTTAAATAGAGAAAGAACTTCTGAATTATATTTGAAATATTGTGTTTTAAATATATTTAAATATATTCTGAAGGATAATTTGCATTCTATTGTTGACGAAGTGAGTATTACGAAAAAAAAACGTCATTTTACAGCAGGACGGAGATTCAAAACACAGCGCCAAAATTGTGAAGAACTGGCTCGCTGACCAAAAATTTCAGCATATGCAGTGACCCGCTCAAAGTCCAGATTGCAATACAATTGAAAATCTTTGGACTTATGTAAAACGCCAGCTCGACAACTATATTGAGCCTCCAATTTTATTCTAAATTTTCGTTGTTTTTTCATAATTTAATTTACAAATAAAATTAAAAATAAAATACAAAAAAAATTTCTACAAATATTTTATCATTCACGATACTTCATCCAACTTGATTTTAAGTTTTTGAGTGAAATTTTTCATGACACTGTATCTAGAAATGATTCAATTTACTATTATTAGTAATAGGGGAATGTTTTTTTTTAAAGTGCTATTTTGCTCCCCTTTGTTTACATGACACTGTATCTAGAAATGATTCAATTTACTATTATTAGTAATAGGGGAATGTTTTTTAAAGTGCTATTTTGCTCCCCTTTGTTTAAAATATTTGGTTTCAGAACACTTCATTTGATTTATATAACTGTTACGATACGGGGTTTATTACGTGTATATTTTTTTCACAACTCCTACCTGCTTAATCCCTTTTAAGTGTAAACAATCTTTTCTAGCTGTCGCGGCTTTAATATATATTTACCGCCATTTATTTATTTAAACCTTTTTCTTAACACACCTTTCCTTATTAATACTTATATAATGATTTTTATTCACACTATTAGTATAACTATTTGTAACTACACTTCCTTTTCTCTTTTACAAGACAACTGCGTTTTAATATTTTCTTTGTAAAGCCTAGTACTAAGGTCCGCGCTAAGCTAAATTTTAGCGGGTCTCCAATATCGGGCCGTTCTTTAGCAGCTAAATTATGACAGCGGAGACTCACAGAAAAGATATATTAAAAACAAGAAGAAGAAGAATTTTGCAATTTGTTTACGGAAATACAACGCGCGGTGATAATATTTCTAAAAACAGGTAGGTAAAATTATTTGGAAATACCTATTAAAAATATAAACATAATATGCATTATGTATACAATAAAAAAAAATTAACAATTGATATTGAAAATACGGCCACCAAAAGAAATCTAATTCATCCGTACTTACAGCAAAGATGTACAAAACTACGTTAACTACAAAAATCCGGTCAATAAATTTATTAAATATCAGAACTCTGAAAATAAATATTTTTAGCGTGCTAAAGAACGGCCCGGGCGGATAAATTCAAGCTAAATTTTTTGGAGACTTACCGGTGGTGCCATCTATAATCAAAACCCAAAAGCAAATTTAGCGCGTTGACCTTAGTACCGCTTTCGCTAAAATTCAAGATAAATTTTCGCCAATATCTTTTAGCTTGCTAAATTTTCATACAAAATTTAGCTTAGCGCGGACCTTAGTACTAGGCTTAATTACATAAGCCCTTTTTTCTTTTTAATACTCGTTAATTTATTTTATACCCTAGATGAAATCATAGGGGTATACTAAGTTTGTCATTCCGTTTGTAACACCTCGAAATAATAATGGTGGAGCAAAATGGATTGGACACCCATTCATAATATTAAAAGTTATTTTGATTTTTGCATGTCTGTCCGTCCGTCTGTCTGTCTGTGCGCACGATAACTCGAGAACGCGTATACTTAGAGAGCTGAAATTTTGTACACGGACTTTAAAAAAACAAGTAAAATTAAGTTCGAAAATGAGACAAATCGGGCAACTCCTTCGTGGGGTTGCCATATAAAAATTTCATTTTCCGCTATATATTTGGACACTGCCTGAGAACGCATCGACGTAGAGAGCTGAAATTTCGTACATGACGTTTTTACTACATTAGCAAATAAAATGTCAAAAATGGACTAAATCGGGCAACTCCTTCTTGGTGTTGCCATATAAAAATTTCGGTTTCTTACGTATATATTGAAAACGATCAGTCCAAGACATTTTTATTGTACTAAAAACTTTTGCAGAATACGAAATCCTATAAAATTGGTTATAACCATTTTTTCTGTGCGACAAACTGCTCTAGAAATATATGCGAAAAACAACATCAAAATCAATACTTGAATAGATCGGTGACCATACGAAATTTAATACGGGCATTCATCTAGGGTATCATAAGAATTGGTCTTAGACCAATTCTAGCTTTTTTACTTGTTTCCTTTAATATTTGAACCGGTATCATACCCCTGACCTCTGCAATTCGAAATTGATAATCCTAAACTATTAATCTTTTCTAGTACTATTTCTGTTAACCCTAAGCCACTTTTGTCCGTTCATTTTAACAAACCTAAGAAGCGTTCTGATATTATAAATGCATTGTCCACTTTATTCAAAAACCTAATTACTAATGTAAGGTTTCTCCTCCCGACTTATATCTGGAGTGGAATCCACTATTATCGAAAAGTATTTTGCCTCTTTAGTCATCTGCAATATTTTATTCTGAGCTGCATTAAATATCAGTTTGATTAACTCATTTTGAATATTCTTGCTCATATAACTGTACTGAGTCTCCTGACTGCTAATTCTTCTAAGATGCTCCGCTAGGACAAGGTCAAACTTTGCTACCGTTTTAACTAAATTCAAAAAGCTTCCACCGTCATTTACACTCATTTACACTATTAGATGTTCCCCTAAATGCCAAAGATTGTATTCCTAAAAACTGTACAAATGCTGCCATTCTACGAAAGACCTGATTCCAATGGTTAACCTCACTCTTCATTGCATTTTGTTAGCTTGAATCAATAGTTCTATTTTTGTTCAAATCTATTTCTAAAGTTTTCCAAGTCCTAAAACTTTCCATATGAATTGCACTATACTCATTACTTTTCAGAGTTTGACTAATGTGAATCCAATCAGAAAATCCTGTATGTGATAAAGCTTGACTATTTCTAGTTTTAGAAAACAATTTACAACAAAAACAGAATATTACATCTTTTGACACAGAGTACACCAACCAGGAACGAGGAATCCTATCTCCATTCGCAATAACCCTAGTATAAGATGAAATACTAAATTTGCTACCACCTTTTTTTTTGTATAGGTCCGTTTTCTACCAATAATTGAACTATACTATCTGTTAAAGAGGACCTGTTACCAAAGTTCAAATCTTGGGTATAGAGAAGTATAGTTACAGCCAAATAACAACAAGAATAACAAAAACATTTGTCCATGGTATGGTGAAAACAGGAGGATGTTCACTAAACCTTATGTTGATGATTGATGGCGACACATGTATAATTGAATAATTTTATCTAATCTTATCTATTAAAATGCAAATATTTTTATAGATAATTTTCAAAGTAGCGTTGAATTTTATAACAAATTTTGGAAACTTCCAGATTAAACATGTTTAAAAAGTATTAAAAATTTCCCTGTGCTTCAATTTCTATCTAATACCGTCCTGTGCTTTCACTATTATGTAGATATTTCTCAATACACAATGCTTCAAGTAACCGAGAAGTGGAAGAAAGCTACATGCAATGCCATAAGAGCATGTTTGTATTTTGAACAGAATTCAAATAATTTTCTTCCTATGAAAAGCTTTTTCGCCCCTTTTGGTTCTAAAAACACGTTCATGAGAAGGAGCAAACATGGATTTTGAAAAGAATGTTTTTCGAAATGCCAAGAAAGTTGAAAATTTATTTGTGTATGTATTTGGTTTGTGAATGAAATTTCTTTTGTGTTTTATTTGATGTAGGGTTGCTGCGATAAAAGCACATTTTAAAAACTGTTCTAGAATAGGTTTATTAGGATAGATTTGAACTAAGATATAGAAAAAATTCAATTTAATAGTGTAGAATTTTGCCAAGTGAATGATCAGATTTATTTATGAGATACTATAAGTATGGTTTTCGCTGGGGACTCAAGTAGATTCGAGGTTAGTGACATCGTACCTGCAGAAACTTTCCCGTGTCCAAAGACTCAAACTTGATTGGTGGCAGAAGCATACCGGCATTTTGCTTTGTCATTTTTTTTCAATCACAAGTTGAACGGCGGGTTCCTCTTTTTATTCCTGCATATATGTATGTATATACAACTTAACATTTGAAAACAGTGATACAATGGAACATCCAAGGAGGCGCATTTACGGTGGACCATATAACCAATGTAAGTGATTTTTATACCCTAGATGAAATCTAAAGGGTATACTAAGTTTGTCATTCCGTTTGTAACACCTCGAAATAATGATGGTATAGCAAAACGGATTGGACATCCCCGCATAATATTAAAAGTGATTTTGATTTTTGCATGTCCGTCTGAGCGTACGATAACTCGAGAACGCGTTCACTTAGAAAGCTAAAATTATGTACATGGACTTATAAAAAAAAGAAGTAAACTAAGTTCGAAAGTGAGACAAATCGGGCAACTCCTTCGAGGGGTTGCCATACAAAAATTTCTTTTTCCACTATTTATTTGGACTCTGCCTGAGAACGCGTCGACATCGACATTGAGAGCTGAAATTTGGTACATGGTGTTTTTATACTAATGACAAATGAAATTTCAAAAATGGACTAAATCGGGCAACCGCTTGGTGTTGCCATATAAAAGTTGATGTTTTTTTACATATACTGCGAAAAAAAATCCTATAAAATTGGCTATTATCTTTTTTTCTGTCCGACGAACCGTTCTAGAAATATATGCGAAAAACCACTTCAAATTCAAACTTGCATAGATCGGTGACCATACGAACTTTCATACGGGCATTCATCTAGGGTATCATCAAAATTGGTCTCAGAACAATTCTAGCTTTTTTACTTGTTCCTTTATATTTCACATATTGTTTTTTTAATATTCAATGATATATGCCTTTCCTGCAGTGTAGGCTGCATACATTTTTATTATTTATATAAATTTCCGTGAACAAAATTTGTAACTAAACCAAATACAGATGGTTTATTAATAGCGTTGGATATTTCTTCAACCCGTTAAAACAAGAATTAATTCAATTATTTGAGCAGTGCTCTGTGCAGTGCAAAAGAAAGATGAAAAAGGGGGGAAAGGCTTGGCGTGATATCATTTAATCATTGTACCCTCAGCATTGGGGTAAAGTAACCTCGTGAAAGTTTCTGTTTTGAGACGTGTCACTCGTATAGTGGGTACGCTTTACTCGTAGAACTTACCTTATAGTATGGTAGTACAGTAGTCCAGGATACGAGATATTGTAAGATGCACTGATATATATCAACCTTGTAAAGAAATTTTTATTGAAATAAATTTTATAACGTAATGAGGAAGTAGAGTCAATTCTTTCTCCTTCCCTCTCCCGGGGCCCTCTCCACTATGACGGTTCGATAAGTTCACTATATTACTCTTTCAGGTCAATCAAAGGGACATTGCAAACTTTTCCCGCAATGTCGTAGGGAGGATGGAACAACGGCAAAGGGGACTGTACATCTGTGTCCTCAGTAGTACAAGGTAAGTGGTGTAAGGGTCCTTTCAGGATCGGATGTGGTGCGACGATTTTGTATAAGGAACGATTTCTTTTTGTTAATGGTGCTGTGACAGCAGCAGGATTTGGTTTACCCACCACACAACTCTCCCGCAATAGCCGAGCTGCTAGCGTGCCACCATGCACTTGCAACGTTGTTCACAGAGTGAACTGTCAACTCATGCTGGCAGTCTGGACCACACGTCCAAGCATACTCCCTTGTATGCAACTATAACAGTTTTAGGTAAAAGCACAAAGTCTTAATTAGCTCTTATTTTGCATTAATTAATTTTTATTTGTTTTCCCGAAATATCGGAATTCTGAAATAAATTATGACTTAAACAACCAAATGAGTTTTCTCTGAAATTAACTGGAATACCGGGTCATATAACCCCACATACATCACATTTTTATATGAAATTAAGGTCCACAAACAACATTTCTCATTATAAGTATAATACTTTTCTATTCTTTGTCGCATTGCATGTCATTTCATCCGGTGTTTGGTCTATGTTTAGTTTAACATACTAATACTAACACCGACTAAGTGATGAAAAGCATGTATTGTTGACAGTTTATTTATTAAACGTGTCACTACAGCTAGCTTGTGTTAAGCTGGTTCTGATAGTCATCATAGCATACATATGTGTTCATACAGGGTGTCCCGTATGGGGTGTTACATCCGAAGGCTATGGGTAGTTCATGCTTGGACAATTGGACAAGCAAAAATTGTATGGTTTCCGAGATAACGGGACGAAAATATATTTGGGTATGTTCACTCTGTGATGATGATTTAAAATTTATTAGATAGATAATCGTTGGTCTAAAATATTCCCCCTCGTCCCCTCCGGTATATGTTATGGCTCAACATAGTTAAAATTTCGAAATTACAACTCAGTTTTTTTATATTTAACTACTATTTTTTTATCAAAAAAACACGTCATCAACACAAATTTAACATATTGGAATAATAAGCTCAAAAGCTTCACTTTAAAATGACCTATCGCAGTCTGTACCCAAAATGTAACTTTTTCGTAATTTTTTGCAATATTTATATACACATATCGACTTTTTGAAAATATTTGTTTATTTTTTTTTATAGGATTCAATTACTATTAACAATTATGAAGGAAGTTCCAATCCGCTTAACAGTCATAAAGAAAAAAGATCAAAAATAAAGGAGAAGTATGTACAAATGGAGGCAGAACGTCAAGCGGTTAGTATAAAGTATATTTGTTTATTCTAGTTTTTAATTTCATAATATTAAGGTGACTTCTAAAAAAGAGAAAAAAGAACGGCATAAGCCGAAGGAACGATACAAAGACTATTACAAAGAGGAACGAACCCGTAATAGAGATAAGCGAAAAGATGATCGCGTAAGGAAAGAGTATCGGCGAGATCGTGAAGATTATCGGGACCGAGATCGAAATGAATACCAAGACCGTGATAGAGAGTTTAAACAACGCACAGAGAAAAACAGTAATAATGATAGTCCCAGTTTTCGCGATCGATTCAAAAGAGATAGAAAAAGTCATCAATCCAAATCGAAATCTCGTGAACGCAGTTCTGTTGTTAAATCGCCGAAAGACAACGCCAACGACAGGAAAGATCATGAACACAAAGCAATAACGCAAGCAAGCCCTTCATCTCAAAGTTCCAAGAACGTTAAACAAGATGTACCAGAAAATAAAGCAAACACTTCTACAACACTACCCAATTATTATAATCCGAACATAATAAATCCAAACAAATATGCAGAGCAAGCTCAGAAAAGGAAGTTATTATGGAGTAATAAAAAAACTGAAGATACTTCAAGTAAGTGGGAAAATGCTAAATTTGCACAGGATGCAGACGGTAAAGTTGCTTCAAAATTTATGCGACTGATGGGAATCAAGTCAGCCCCAAAAGTAGATGAGCAAGGACCCACGATAAGTAGCAGTAGTGAAAGTATTAAAAAAAGAGAAGAAATGTTTTCGAGCATGGAACAACAATATGAAGTAGCGAGGCAAGTAACTCATACGATGCGAGGCGTGGGTCTCGGATTTAGTTCTCAATCAAGACAGTTTTAAATTTACGGTTCCAGGTTAATAGATCACCTTTATGTTTTAATTCAAACCTTTTCCCGTGTGATCTGTAAGTAGTATCTATCCTGTTAAGCAGGAAAAAGTGAATTTATTATGACAATGTGTTATTAAATATAAATGTTGTGTGACATTTTATTTGAATTATTTCCCTTTTCATTTTCTTCCTATTGAACGTCATAGTGAAAACCCTCGAGAAATACTTTCCAAACCATGAAAGAGACTGCCTCTCTACTGCATGAGAGCCCTAACTTAATCCTACCATTCTAAAATATTTGCAATCTTATGTAAAAGTGGCAAGTTTTATTTGAAAGCTCCTACGCCCTAAACTATTATTTATACAGAAAAATGGCGTTGCGATAACCGTAAGCTTGTTTTTTTTATCTTGCTAACCGTAATTAAATTTTATACCTCTCCTAACAAAATTATTTAAACAAATTTATATTCGCCTAATTACTACGATTCCCCAAAGAAAAACTCCCAGTGGAGTAATCATTGCGAATGTGAATATGCAATGGTCAGACGAAATCGAATAAATCTGCCTGCAGGTTCGGACTTTGGCCGCATATACACACATGCGATTATTACTCATATGAGAGTTATTGAACGTAAAATGGTAACTTTTAAATCAAATATATTTTATTATCTTGTTAAGTAAATTATATAGTAAGTGTAGCCTTTGGGAAGGTAAGGCGCCAAGTTAAAATTACTGGAAGACTATTTTCCTGGTTTAGTAGTTTAGGATCTATAGCATATATATAATCAATGTCTAGTCACTTTTCTAAAGAATCAAAATAACACGTTTTAGAGAATTGAAATAGCATGACACATGGATTTATTTTTCATGCCTGGGAAGTGTTGGGAGGGTTTTGTCATAGTAGTTGTGATCATTTAATCTTTCGATCATTGAATAAATAACTAATAGTTATTTATTCAATGCTTTCGATGAATGAATGTACATTAGTGTTGCCCAAAAATATGTGGTTTTAAAAAAAAATGTTTAAATGTTCATTCAGGATTTGATAGCTACTGTAAATCATAACTTCTGGTATTTTGGATTTTCAAACTTACATTACTTTTTAATTTAGAAATATTTGTTCTTGATTTTGTTTTTTTCTCAGTTGAAGGTATCTTAGTTATAGACTTATTGCAATCAAAGGCTTTTAAAAAATTAAATTTTTCTAACTTTTATAAATGTGCAATTATAGTATACCTAAGATTTATACTTTAACTGTATGGTATTTTAAAACAAATTTTTCTTTTCACCAACGTTTCCCGTCGTATTTCAACGCTTCATAAGGGCTATAAAAATACATATAAAGGAATTCGTTTGGCAACAGTAAACACCTTAAAATTATCTATACATGATCTCAAGAAAAATTACCAATGGTTGTAAAGAATACAAATATTTATAACGTTGATGCAACTAACAGTAATCTACAGGTTCAAAATAAAAAACATATTAGACTACCGTTTATGACACAATGGCTTACAAATTGAAAGACTTAATGGCCTCTTATTTTAATAATAATTTTCTATAATATGAAGAAAGTACATAATCATCTATTCACCAGACTTAATGACCGGGATCCACAAGACTACATTAGACAATAGTAATGTGGTATATAAAATTAATTGCAAATTATGTGAAGCATATCATATTGATCAGACGAAACAACGGTTAAAGAAACGACTACACCGACATGGATATGATTGCAGAGCTACCAACAGTCACAAAAGACAGCCCTAGCCAAGCAACATTTTGAGGAGGGAGACCTTGGTTTTGATTTTGAGAATACGAGCATCGTTGACTATGAAAGTAATTGGTACAAACGTAATGTTAGTGAAATGATACACATACATACAGCTCAATGACAACAATATTATTTTTCGGACAGATTTACAGATTGAAGCGTCTTTTAGTTTTGATAATATCTTACTCCCATTTTGTTCTATTTATTAGTACTAGATTATCTATTTTCCTGTATTGTTTTTTTACCTAGGATATTTGACAGCCGTAAAAATTTTTTTTAGATTATGTGATCTTTATATTATGTTAATTTTTAATGTGTAATTTTAATAATTATTATAATTCCATTTGGTAATTTTTCTTGAGGTATAGATAACTTTAAGGTGTTTACTGTTGTCAAATGACGTATTTATTTACTTTGGAGGTTATAAAGATCGTAAACAGAAAACTTTTCAATAATATACTACCTTACATGTAAGTTAGCGAGCTAATAGATTTACATAAACAAAACAAAAGAAATTATAGAATAATTAAAAAGCAGAAAGTAAAAGGGATGTTGAGATATAACTACAAAAAATAAATTATAACTGAAGAAGTAAAATTAAGAGCAAAATGTGAAAAGGGGCTAGCGTTGAAGATGTCAATATTGTTAAATCTTATATTGTATGATTTTGTAATTCTGTAGATAGGTGACTTTTCTTCAATGTTTGTTCTGCAAGTGGAATCTGAAGAGGATCTGGGATCTCGAATTACGCGAAGGGACATGTAAATCAATATTAGACACTATCGCATCACAATATACTGTACTATTAAGATGTTGTATAGAAACGTACTATCTGCGATTTTCCAGTGTCATTAAGTTAGTCTTTAATGATACTCTAGAGTGATATTGTCCAATCTGAGTAATAGAACTCTGGTGAATTTTCACTGGACAGCCTCAATTTGTGCACTATAATAGGAATAAAAAGGATTCCAAAACTGACTAGCATATTCAAGAATGCTCCTTACTAAAGAATAAAAAAAAACTGACATAAGAGGATGCTGACCTAAATGATTTGCAAGTGCGAAAGATAAAGCCTAATAAACGAAATGATCTGGAGGTAATAAAGGTTATGTGTGGAATAAAAAGGAGCTTTTGGTCAAAGATTACACCTAAATCTTTTATCTCATTGACGCAAGAGAGAGTAGTGTCGTGAATGGTGTAGTCAAAGAATATAGGGTCTTTTTTTCGATGAAACGAGATACATTTACATTTGCTTACGTTGATTTCAATACAGTTATCATGGCATCATTTTTTGAGCCGTAGTATACGCTTTTGAAGATGAACAAAATTCGTCACGTTATTAATTTTCCTAAAAATCTTGGCATCATCAGCCTATAATAAGCAATCAGATATAAAACAAGAAGGCATGTCGTTGATATAAATGAGACAAATTAATGGTCCAAATATTGTACCTTGGGGCACTCCAGAAATTTGTTTGGATGCGGAGGATTGATGGCCATTAAGTACGATATTATCTTTGTTGGTTAAATAGGAGTGGAACCAAGATATGGTGTCTAATGGGAACCCCATTAGCGGCATCTTTGAAAGATAGCGTTTGTGATTAATCTTATCGAATGCTTTGGCAAATTCAGTGTGGATAGAATCTATTTGTGTATTTTCGTCGAGAGCTTTTCAAAGATAAGTGCAAGAGCGTTAGATATGGAAATGGGTCTATAGTTAATGACGTGTTTAGAGTAACCAGACTTATAAATAGGCATAACGAAGCATTTTTTAAGATCTACTGGGTAAATATTATTAGTGATTGAATAGATTACTAAGCGGTTTCGCAAGACTGTGTGCGCATCTCTTAAAAAGAATATTTGGATTCCCGTCAGGTCCCGGATTTTTATCACAATCAAGATTGTTTAATACATTAAGAACTGATTTCGAAGGGATGGAGCTTTACATTATATTCATATTAGAAGCGTCCTGAGAAGGCGAAGGGATAATTCCGGGATCTTTTTGTTATGTTTGCAGCGTGGTGCATAGTGCAGCATACTAAATTGGTACAACTGACGGATGATGAGCGCACTCCACTTAAGCTTACTCAAAGATTGTGCTGCCACTCCTGCCAGACTGAAAAAAAAACAACTGGCTGGGACAAAGGACAAAATCAGTGGCGGAAGGGATAAGAAGAAGAGACATCGAAGATGCCGGATGAGTGACAGCCGGCCATCTTTTCTGAAAGAAGTTCTAGGCACAAGCACAGAATAAATAGTGCTGAAAATTTCGGCAAAATTTTGAAGATAACGAAAAGGAAAAGGTTATTAAAATAAAAAGAAGAACGAAATGGCTAAAATACAGCAAGGCTCACATAATTTACAGCAAATAGTAAGGCAAGGTAATAATTTGGACATATTAAGTTAATTCTGTTTTAATTTTATAATATAAAAGGTAACTGTGGTACCCCAGGTAGGTATTACCAGGGGCCCAAACAAAGAAAACAACATCCCAGGATTACTGAAATGAATACGGAAAAGAATAACTGAAAGAAGGGAGTAAAAACGTGTATATCAGGTACCATAGTCTAGAAACAAAAAAATAAAGGAAATATAAGGCAACACAAGACCCATATGCAGTTCGAGCAAGAGATCTCGGCGAATTGCAAGAATTCGGCATTGATGCAGGCTTTATGTTTCGTATATGTGAGCCACGATATTTGAACCTATACAATTTAGGTTCAAGAAATTTACATCACGGTATAGAATTATACTAGTATAAGATATACAGGGTCACACTTGGAATTCCCAACATATGCCCAAGTGTCACCAAGCAATAAAATTTGGATACATGTCTATTCAGTTTAGCGAGAAGATTTATGTCAGAACATGTACTTACCATATTATCATGCATCCGGCCTCGTTTCATTCCTTATATTCGAAAATAATTAAATTTGAATTCTTAGAAGCTTTTATATTGTAGTAAATATTTACGTTCGTCCACATACCCTAGTACATTAGAAGTCATACTTCATTTTTTTTTTTATAAGCTTAGTTTATTAAAAAGAAATTACATACTATATAGTTATATTATCGTGTTTGCCGTGTAGGGCCCTGTGCCTAACGGATGCTAAATCTGTTACAGTTCTACCTCATGAGGAGGAATGGTGTATGACGTAAGAGAAATCCCGGGCGGACCTTTCCGGGTTGCTATGTTTTCAATTCTAATTCTATTTACAGTATCACAGTTACTCCAGGAGGCCTTCGTGGAGGAACACATTTGCACAGTATTATGGTCGTAGAGTGCTGCATGCAGCAGCATGCTATATGCACGACGCTAACAGTTGTGGCAGTGCGCATGATACAAAGATTAACAAGGTATGGCCGAATTATCTGTCAATTGGTTGCTTGCCTCCTTTGGAGACAATTGTCAGAAATTTGTTCGTCTCAATTTCAATCGTCCTTATCACAGTAAAATAAAATTTCCCTTTGGAAGTTTTCTTGCTTTCCCACTAGCACATAATTACTTTTCTCGAAGTGATTTAAACGAAAACACTAATGTTTTATTAAATATTTTAATATATTCAAAACGTATTTCAGTCAATAAAATACGAAAAACTCAAAACAAATTCGCTGGAAATGACATTAGTCACCTAATGACGTAGCAACACAAAAAATTCCTCTCGAATCGGCCATATCTTGTTATCTTTGTATCATGGCAGTGCGGATATTAGTCCATACGGCAAATGGGCTGCCACGTTTGGCACAATCGCACGAATTAACCCTAGCGGGGACGTAGGACCAGAAAAAGTTGAATTGAAAAAGAAGAAGATTCATGCGGTCAAGTATCGTTATCCCGTAGCTCTGCGAAATATATTCTTTTAATTGCGTTCCGTTTTTGCGTTAAGGTTATTATAACTGGGTAATTTATGCACTGGACCACTGTCTAATTGAGGTATATGAAACTTCGATCATGCTAAGATTACTTGTAGACCTTTTAAGGAAATAGTTCTTGGCAGTGTGGCATTGTAGTGTTATAGTCGTAGCGTATTGCATATAGCAATATGCTACAAGAATTACTGAAGCGTGTAGGCCGGCTGCGTCACGCATAAAAAAATGAACGCACCCCGACCAAAGGAAATGCATTTCCTCAAGCTGCAAATGACAGGCTGGTGATGACAAGGAAGAAGAAGACCATTTTTCCTGTCGTATTGCTCGAACAAGTACGTGTGTGAAAGACATCCAGGAGAAACTTTTTGATCATCAAAAATCTGCGAAGACATCCTGCCAAAAAAAGGTAAAATTTTTGCATTCACATCGCTAGGACAAATCAAATAAATCAAATACCCTAGAAATTTCCGAGTGGTGAAGGACAGGTTAAAATTAATCTGACAAGATCTATAAACTTTCACTAGGTTTCGCTTGAAATCATGGTAGTATAATTGAACGGTTGAACAGGGGCCTTGGTGGATATTCAAGATCATATACGACTGCTTTTTAAAACCTGCAATTGAAAGAAATCAGGATCGTCCAAATTAATCCCGACAATACCGAAAAACTACATGGGTGAAACCTCATACGGATTCAAATGCCCGGTCTCGTTCTAAGAGATTTAATAGAAACGAAGAGTTTTGTGAACACGCAGCAATATGGATTAGCAAATGTCAAAATTCCAACAATCGTTTTCTTTGGACTTGTGCTCCAAAATGTCAACAAAATCCAGCACACAAAGTGTAAATGGTCAATAGATTTTACTACAGGGAAAAATGCTGATATTCCTTCACCACCAGATTATAATCCTTCAGTTGCACAACATAGATACATTCGTCCACTATGGAATGAAGTTGTAAATTGTTTTAAATTTTAATTTTTATTATAATTACGTTCCGCACGTTCTTATTTAATTTCGTTCAAGATATTTGTGTAGGGACAAGTGCCGTTGGGCAATATTATTTTAACTCAACAAAAATTACTTTTGTGATAGAGCCTACAGACAGCAAGTCGAAGCATTAAATTCCAATTTAATTCCTTTAACTAGATGGCGGATGCTGAAGCGCTTCATCATGCCGTGGAATTTTCACCGTGAGTATTATTGATATATTACACATTTTCTTTTGGTATACGCATGCTTCGGCTTCAATAATTACTTGCTCGTAGGACTTTTTTTTTTCATTGACATCCTTTTTCTGTAACTATATATATATTTTCGATTTAATAATAGTATTTACATAACTATACAGCTAATCTAGTGTTTTCCAATAAGAGGTGTTATTTTGATATTCAAAGAAACATGCCATTTTTTGAGATAAATGATCGGATCTTTATTTCATTATAAAGAGGAAGGTATGCCGTTAATAATGGAAAATAATATCAGCCAAATGACCACCACGCCTACAGGACCATATCCTTTTCATGAAATTTTCCATAACCAAATCGCAAAGTGGCTGCCCTATGTCCTCGATAGCCTCACGAATTCCATCTTTGAGGTCTTGAATCGACGCTGGGCTGTTGGCGTAGACCTTCTCTTTCACGTGGCCCCAAAGGAAGAAGTCGCAAGGTGTTAAGTCACAAGATCTCGGTGGTCAATTGTGATCACCTCTTCGAGAGATAACACGGTCCGGAAACTTTTCCCGTAAAAGATCAATGGTTTCGTTGCCTGTATGGCACGTAGCGCCGTCTTGTTGAAAGTAAACGTTGTCCAGATCAATACCATCCAATTCCGGCCATAAAAAATCATTAATCATTTGTCGATAGCGCAATCCATTCACCGTAACTGTTGCTCCAGCCTCATTTTCGAGGCCCAATGACTCCGGATTTTCAACAATAACTCTTGGGTTTTCCGAGCCCCAGATGCGACAATTTTGCTTGTTGACGAAGCCATCGAGGTGGAAATGGGCCTCATCACTCAAGATGAGTTTTCGATGGAATTCCGGATCATTTTCATGCATTTCAAGGAATGGACAAACTTGGGTTTTCTTCAACACTTTCGGCTACAGCTGCAATATTCTCGGCTGTTCTTGAGCGACGTGCACGGGTTTTATTCATCACATCACTAACTTGTCCCGACAGCTCGAATTTTTCTACGAATTTCTGTATTGCGGTCCGACAAGGTGCTTCACGACGACCCAAAAATATTCGAGTTTTACGAACCGTCTCTGCCACATTTTCACCATTTTTATAGTGAATTTTAATAATTTCAGTGCGTTGTTGAATCGTGTATCGTTGCATTTTTATTAATGGCGTAGTTTCTACTTGTCAAATGTCAAAAAATGACAGCTCTGCAAGTGACATCTACCGAAACAGCGGGCTAATTAAAATAACACCTCTTATTGGAAAACCCGTTACTTAATGCTATACGCTTATAATTCAATGGTATTCTTACGTATATGCCTTTTTATTGTACTCACTTTGAATTAATGAGATTTTTTTTTTGGTTTACGTATGTATATACCTTTTTCTGTACTTACCTAGTGCTATACGGCTATATATTTTTATAATTTAATGGTATACTTACCTAGAGACCAATGTATGTACTTATCTTGAATTGAGGATATTTTTCTTGATAATTATAACGTGAACATGAACCGTTAAGAGTTTTAATTTCTCCTCTTACTTTCCTGGAGCCCTCTCGTATGAAGGTCGTCTAGGTCCGCCTAGTCTCTCTCTCTTTTTACAGGTCAAATAGGGACTCTGAAGAATTATGCCCCTTAGAGTCAGATGGGAGGATGGGGCAGGCAAAGAAGGCAGACCATCTGCACCTTCGATGGGATACAGGTAAGAGTCCCTTCAGGACCGAATGTGTGCCGGCTTTGGTGTGATAGGCACGAACATTTTTTTGTATTATGCCTGACAGCAGCGGCAGGTTTTTGTGGAACCCCCCCGCACTCTCCGCCAATAGCTGAGGCGAACTAGCATGCCGCCCTGCAGTCAACGCTGCCCGTCGAGTGATCTGTCAGCTCATGCTAACAGTCGGGACTTTACGTCCCAAGCGAATCACTCATCCTAGTTCCATAACAAAAATGGCGCCCAACGTGGGGAATTAACATCTTGATAACATCAGACCTCTTTACTGGGGACTGAGATTGCTTTGCAGATATGGACATCTGGCTTTCAGCTGATTGTCTGACTCGGTAGTCTCACATCCAGTGGAGATGGGATAACAGCAGTACTCGGCTTCACGTGAACCTTCTGTTCGAAAGGGTTGTCCATTCTTCTAGTTATGATACGTTGTGCGCGTCCATTGTTATAGTTTCATAACAAAAATGGCGCCCAACGCGGGGCCACCTCAGTTAGACTTCGGTGTCTGAATGTGACGGATGCTGGAGACTGGGATTACTTGAAGATATGGACATTTGGCTGTTAGCTAATTGTCTGACTCGGTAATCTCATATCTAGTAGAAGTTGCAGGCGGACCTGAGTCTAACTGTTGTTGTAACATATTTTTGTTTGTAGAGTAAAGCTTGTGGCTTTGACACGTTGTGCGCTTGCATAGTGTTATAGTTCGATAACAAAAATGGCGCCCAACGCGGGGCCACCTCAGTTGGACTTCAGTGGTCTAATTGTGACTTTTGCTGGGGACTGAGACTTGTTGTGAGATGGTCATTTGGCACTTTGCTAATTGGCTGACCTCAGGTCTCATATCCAGTAGAGGTTACTTGCGGACCTGAGTCTGACTGGTTTTGGTATTTGAATCAATCTTTTTGGTAAAGTAAAGTTTTGGAAGTTTTTGCTATCTTGTTTCTCGATTTTGTATTAAAGTAACGTAATGTTTAAAAGTTTTTGGAACTTGTTTGAAGTTGAAGTTCGGCTTTAGGTTTGACCTTGGTCAAGCCTCAAGCCTGAACAATTAGTTGATTTTTTTTTTAAATTGTTGGAAGTTTTTGAATTTTTTGAAATTGATTTTTCCCGCTGGCCTTCTGTCATGAAAATGGTAGGTGGCCTCACAAAATTTTGTGTGTGAGCTCTCACGGAGACATGTCTCTGTTGGCCAACTGGCTGGACAGAGTTATGAATCTGTGAAACGACTTTTTGGCTTCCAGCTAGCTAGTTGACCAGCTGCCCAGTTGGAAGATTAGCTGGACACGACAATCAGGTGAAGAGGAAGGAAGGAGTTGTTGGAGGATGGAAGTGATGCTGGGGACCTTCAGTAATCAGGAGTTGGTATACTGCTAACTGCCTGGCTGAAGAATCTCTAGTATCATTCTCAGTCTCTAGCTTCTTCAACCCGACTCTTCGCAGATTTCTGTGGGAACTCCACATTTTTTTTTTTCAATGCACACATTCACGTCGCTTGCCTGTATAAAGTTTATGGCCTGAAAAGAGAGAGGGCGACCTGAAGACCTTTTATGTTGAGAGTTAACTCCTGGGGGAGTGAAGGAGAAATTCCATGAGTTGAAAATTTTTTTTTTTGGAAACGTATTAAGCGAACTTTGGAACGAAAATTGTTCGATCGATATTTCTCGTAGCTCGATTAGTAACATTCTGCTAATGTCTTCGAATATTTGATTTTGTTTGAAATTTTTGATGATCTCTCCGAACTGTTGATAAGACGAACTTTCGATAATAAAAAATTTTTTTTGCTGAAATTTTAGTATCCAGTCTTAGTCTTCGAACGTTTGGGAAGAATTTTTTTTGGAATTGTGGAATTGTAGTATATCATCCCGACCTTCGACTTTGGCATAGTATTCCTTTGGGGTATAAATTTTTTCTCTCGACTTGACTTACGACTAAATTCAGTATGGCTACAGTACGGACACCACCTCCTGTGCCGAACGGTGTGACTATGTTGCCTGAACCATGCACTATCTGTACAGATACGAGCTGGTCAGCCGAACAGAAGAATGTCATGACCATGTGTGGACATGTCTTTCATGAGGCATGTATACAGACCTGGATAGGTGAACATTCTAGTTGCCCTAACTGTAGGCGTCGCCTCACGCCACAGGACCTGACTGGTTACACTGGTGCCTTTCCTAAAAGACCGAAGAAGGCGCAGCCCGCGAAGTCGGCTAGTCGCGATTCATTGCCGACCTTCGACTTACCACCACCGAATCGACGATCTCTATCACCAGGAATGCCCGATTTGCACTCAAGGACTTTTGTAAACCCGAGTCCTCGACGAATAGTTCAGTGCGTACAGCTCAAGACCACACCTCAGCCGCTACGGATGCGCTGATGGCAGGCCTACGCCTACAAATGCAAAACCTAATACGAGAAGGTCTCGAACAGAGCCTCAATGGTTTGCGGACTGACTTAACGAATAGTATCAGACAACAAGTAGCAGCAGCACTGCCGCCAATGGATTTCCTACGACCTCTCTCGTCCACGGGTAATCCAAGACCATCGAACGATTTCCCCAATCTGAGGAGACAATCGTTTCAGAGACCACCATCAGCTTTTGGTCACCCGTTTGGTCAGCCTACTGGTCAGCCTTTTGGTCAGCCTACTGGTCAGTCCAGACCGAACTTTCTCCCACCTCAACCACCTCCACATATTCGTCACCCTGCAAATATAGGACAGCGACGATCAGGCAGTCCTATCAGAAGATGGAACCTGACGTATAACGGCAACAACTCAGAGCTCTCTGTGGATGAATTCATTTTTAGAGTCGAAGCGCTCACGCACTCCGCTCTAGAAGGGGATTTTGATCTCCTAGTTAGAAATATGCTTACGTTATTAACAGGACCAGCGAAGGACTGGTACTGCTCGATATTACGGCATAACCCTTTTCCAACTTCTGAATTTATCAAAACGGGATTGTCCATCGAATGGGGGGTGCCCAAGGACGATCTAAAGATCCGCTTACAGTTGATGTCTAGAAAGCAAAAGCTGCTGCGTGATCAGTTGCAGAACGCAATGCCAGACCAAGAGTTCCTGGAGATTGTCAAGTCGAATTTATTGCCTGAGATTCAGGGGAAAATATGCTTACATCCCACCGATACGATAGGACAGCTAAGATCGCTTCTTACTCGTATCCAAGCCACGCAGACACGAATTGCGACAGCTAAGAGTTGGAACCCTTACCGGAACCAACGGGTGCATGAAGTTGACAGCTTTCAGACCTTGGACCCTGAACTGGCAGTAGCACCAGGCAGTGACAACAGCCTAGGTGACGTGTCGAGCATTTCGGCCAAACACACTATTGTATGCTGGAATTGTGACCAGTCCGGTCATTTTTATCAAGACTGCAGGCAAGAGAGACAAGTTGTGTTCTGCTATGGATGCGGACGCAAAAACGTTTTCAAGCCTGATTGCCGCTATTGTAGACAAAAAAACGAGAGACGGGTCGGGAATCCCAACACCTCTTCTCGACCAGCGTCAACGTCCCGAGCACCATCGTAACGAACACTCCAGTTCAAACATTGAACAAGGAGGAAAGTCCGCTCCATTAGCAGACCTTGACGAACCCCTGAATTGTCCACTGATATCATTCAGTGATTCTGGTGATATCAGCAAAACACCTGATATTACGAACACTTCAAGGATAGAGACGGAGAACTTGATAGACTTCTCCGCAGATCTTCAAGCTCCCATTTCCACTTCTGGGGAGCCCATGACATTATTAGACACTTCTTTGGAAGAGTCTTCAATTTTCGATGTCCCGATAACACCTACAGCACCTTTAGCTGACAAAGTTATTGAGCAGGAGGTTTGGCCTCATGGCATTTCTACATTAAAACGGCCAACAAGCTCTGTTATGACGAGTGGGCGTGAGTCTGTTTTACATCCGCTGACACCGTATCATACGCGTCTGCAGAAATACAATGCAGCAAGAGACCGAATCTTCTCCTCAGTAGCGGAGTTAGCCGAATTAATGTTTCCTGACTTGGATATGAGACCGAAAAAGAAAATATCTACCGTTCGTTGGCGGGAATACTGCCAACGGATGAGACTAGAGAGAAAAAAACTGGCACAGATTTCCGTGTCGATGCCAGACGACATTCGACCGTACGCCAAAGTAAAGCTGCTCGGGCGAACTGAGCCTGGACTACTTGATAGTGGTGCCACTGTCAGTATTCTAGGTCAGGGAGCTCTAGAGAAGCTTGAAGAAGCAGATGTCGAATGGAAGAAGTATCGGACACAGGTCCAAGTAGCAAATGGTGCCATGACGACTGTGCATGGTCATGTGAACTTGGATGTCACTTTCCGTGAGAAGACCCAAAACGTACGTTTTTACGTGGTTCCTGGGCTCACACAGGCACTATATCTGGGAATAGACTTCTGGCGTCTATTTGGGTTGGCTCCAGATGACCTGGGTATAGTCTCAGAAGTGAATCCAAGTGTAATAGCTACCTCTGACACAGACTGCCATATTCTTTCTAGTCTCGATCAACAACGCTTAGAAGCCACCAAACAGCTTTTCCCCTCTTTCGCCCCTCTAGGCCTGGGAAAAACATCATTGATCACTCACAAGATTGAAACGAATGACGCAGCTCCGATAAAAGATATCGCCGGCAGTACAAAGTTTGATGGATGCTGAATTAGAACGAATGCTATCACTGGGTGTGATAGAGGAGAGCCAGAGTCCTTGGAGCTCTCCAGTTGTTCTGGTAAGGAAGCCTGGAAAGGTCCGGCTTTGTTTTGACGCCAGGAAGGTCAACTCTGTTACGAAGAAGGATGCCTATCCGCTTCCGCAGATAGACGCACTTCTGAGTCGACTTCCTCCGGCAAACTACATAACGATCCTGGACCTGAAAGACGCATTCTGGCAGATCCCACTAGAGACTGATTCCAGAGAGAAGACCGCTTTTACAGTACCTGCTCATCCTCTCTATCAGTACACAGTGATGCAATTCGACCTATGCAATGCTCCACAAACGATGTGCCGCCTCATGGATAAAGTCATTCCTTTCGATCTTCGTGAGAACCTTCTCGTCTATCGAGACGATTTATTAATTCTGTCATCAGACTTCGACACTCATCTTACGCTCCTAGCCCGTGTAGCGAATTGTTTGAGGAAGGCTGGCCTCACTATCAACGTCCAGAAGAGCAAGTTTTGCATCAAGGAGACCAAATACTTGGGTTTCATTGTCGGAAAAGGAGGTATGAGAACTGACCCTGACAAAATTTCAGCTATAGTTGACTATCCGTCACCTAAAACTGTTCGGCAGGCTCGACGCCTACTAGGTATGGCGGGATGGTATAGACGGTTCATCCCGAACTATGCTGACTTAACTGCCTCCATTACAGACACCTTGAAAAACCCTAGTCAGTTCAAATGGACACCCGAAGCCCAGACGTCTCTTGATCTTTTAAAGCAAAAACTTTCTTCTGTTCCGTTGCTAGTGAGCCCAGACTTCACCAACCCATTCGTTATCCAGTGCTATGCGAGCCAGCAAAGTATTGGAGGAGTGCTGATTCAACTAGATGACGATGGCCACGAGAAGCCAATAGCCTATGTCTCGAAAAAGTTGAACTCCGCACAAAGAAATTACACCGTCACAGAGCAAGAATGCTTAGCTGCAATCTTGAGCGTACAGAAGTTCCGGCCCTTCATAGAACTCATGCCGTTTAAGATAGTGACGGATCATGCGAGCTTGAAATTTCTGATGTCTCAAAAGGACCTCAGCGGTAGACTTGCTCGGTGGAGTTTGAAGCTTCAGGGTTTCGACCTCACTATCGAGCACCGAAAAGGAAGCCTGAACGTCGTCCCTGATGCGCTGTCACGCATTCATTGTGACAGCCTGACCACAAATGAAGATCCTGGCCCGGAAGTTGACCTTAGTTCGCCATATTTCAACTCGTTGGAATATGAGGAACTGAGGCATAATGTTAAAACGACTTCTGGCAAACTACCAGATCTTTGTGTCAGGGATGGCTTCGTTTACATTCGGACTGTTCCGAGAACAGGCGATCCGATTCAGGAGGAAGAAGCTTGGAAGCTTTTGATTCCACGAGAGTTTGTCACCGACGTCATTTCAAGGGCTCATGATCCGCCACTAGCTTCACACGGAGGTATAGGGAAAACACTGGAACGTGTGCGAAGACATCTGTACTGGCCACGAATGACAGTTGATGTCAGAAGCTACGTAGGCGCCTGTGACGTGTGTAAGGAAACGAAGGCTCCCAATACTATTATGAGACCACATATGAAAGTCCAGTCTGTGACAGAACGACCATGGCAAAAGCTGTATATCGATTTTCTAGGTCCATATCCTCGGTCAGTGAAAGGAAACGTCTGCATTCTGATAGTTCTTGACCACTTTTCAAAATTTCCAATTCTCAAACCTATGAGAAAAGCATCTACACTCAATGTGTGCCAATTCATTGAGACGGAAGTGTTCTACGTGTTCGGAGTCCCGGAAACGATAGTCTCTGACAATGGAGTCCAGTTTTGATCGAATCAGTCCACCAGATTACTGAATAAGTATGGGGTGAAGCACTTGCGAACGGCAGTTTACTCGCCACAAGCAAACGCCTCAGAGCGAGTAAGCCGGTCTCTATTGTCAGGGATTAGGGCTTATATCCGGAAGGAACATACGAAATGGGATTAGAAACTAAGCCAAGTAGCTAGTTCCCTCAGGAGCTCTTTCCACCAAGCTACTGGTTTCTCTCCTTATCGAACACTTTTCGGTCAACAAATGATTGAACATGGCAGCTCCTATTCCATCTTGAGGAGCCTTGGAACTCTTAATGAGCCGTTGAGAGTAGATGCTGAGGACAAACTGAGATTGATCCGTGCGAGAGTGCAGGAAAATTTATACCATGCGTTCGAACAGGGTTCACGAGCCTATAATCTCAGGGCGAAGCCTGTTGATTTCAAAGTTGGTCAAGAGGTTTTTAGAAGGAATTTTGCCCACAGCAACTTCCAACAGCAGACGAGTGCTAAACTGGGGCGAATATTTGTCAAGTGTCGGGTCAGAGCCAAGAAAGGAAACGCTTATTATGAGCTTGAAGATCTGCAGGGGAAACTGTTAGGAGTCTATCACGCCAAAGACATCAGGCAGTGATAACCATTCTGGAACGTCGTCTATCTATTGTCACGTTTATTCCTGGTAGCCCTAAGAAGGCATCCAGCCAGCTTCACTGGTAAACTATAGGATATCGCGAAGCCCTCCTATTGCCCCGTCAATGGTGGGTGATATACCTGTTGGAATTCATTCCTGTATAAGGCTGTCAGCATGTCACTACTACGAAGACGCCTTGGAGACTTCAAGGATGTGTTGTAGTGGGTTGATTGATTGAAAGGCCGACTTTAACAGTTTGAACACTTTTTATTTAAAAAGACTTAACTACCGTCACAACTTTTACTGCTTCCTATTCTTACTTAAAACTTAAAACAATTACTTCATGACTTAGTCGAATACTGAACGCGTTTTTACATGTGACTTGTTGCTGCGAGCGAGTGGATAACAAGATGGATGGCACACGACGACTAGATATTTTTCTCGAACCAACTAGCTTTTGGATACAGCGGGTTTTCTTATTTAGTGTTTTCTTAAGGGTAGAGCTAGAGTCACTACACACTCCCCCTCCAGCGTAGCGTCGATCCAGAGAGGTTTGTAAAAGCTTGTAAGTATGCTCTAGTGATCCTGGTCGCGTAGTACGTGTGCAACTTTGAGTCTGTCTATAGAGATAGATGTTTCTTTACCATTAATATTTAGAATGAATTGCTTTCGAAGCTTGCAAAGTACCTTATATGGTCCCTCGTAGGGTGGTTTGAGTCCTGTTCTGATTCTGTCGACTCTAACGAAAACGTGCTCTGCTTCGTTGAGGTTCTTTGGGACGTAAAATATTTTATTTGAATTATCTCTTTTGTCTTGTGGCTTAATTGTCTGCATTGATTTTCGAAGTTCATTTAGTAGAGTGTTCGTCTCCACCGTGTCATGTGGTGTAAGTGGAGTAAAGAATTCGCCTGGAAGTTTCAGACTTTGGCCGTAGACCAAATCGGCAGGTGAATATCCTAAATCTGCTTTTACCGCCGTTCGTATCCCTAACAGGATCAGTGGTAAATCGTTAGACCAATCAATTGTATTTTGTCTCGCCATCAATGATGACTTCAGCTGCCTATGAAACCTTTCTACCTGCCTGTGGAAGGTAGGCAGTGGTTCGAATTCGATTTGAGCCGAGTAGATTTGTAATTTCTGAAATTAGTTTTGACTCGAACTGGGTTCCTTGGTCAGTTGTGATTTCTGAGGGTACACCGAAACGTGAAACATAGTGAGATATGAAGGTTTTCACTATACTTAAGGCAGTAATATCCTTAATGGGTATTGCTTCGGGCCACCTGGTGAATCTGTCAATTATCGTGAGTATATAGAAATTATCCTCTGAGGGAGGTAATGGACCTACGATGTCCATGTGAATATGCTCAAATCGCTTGTGTGTAATGTCGAAACGTTCAAATGGTGATTTTGTATGGCGATGTATTTTGGACTTTTGGCAAAAAATGCATGCTCTAGACCATTCGCTGCAGTTCTTATTCATTGCCGGCCAAAAGTATCTGCTGGTTACTTTCTTACGCGTGGCGCGAATTCCGTTGTGAGCTAGGCTGTAAATTGTTTCGAATACCGCTTTGCGCAGTTCACTTGGGACGTATGGGCGATTCATTTTTGTGCTTGTCTCACACCATATTTCCTCTCCTGTGACTGGTACGTTGATGAGTTCTAGCGTGTACTTTGAAGCTTGTTTAGATTTTTTTTTTTTTGCTATTAACTCTTAATTCGTTATCAATTTGTTGCGATTCGGACAATGTTTTTAAACTCAGAATGACTTTGTTAATTTCATCACAATTTTGTGCCCTTGACAGTAGATCTGCTACTACGTTTTGGTTGCCCGAGATATGTTTTATGTTGCTCGTGAATTGAGAGATGTAATCCCGTTGTCTGGACTGTCGGGGACTGCGCTCAGTTTTTGTTGTTAGTGCTTTAGTTAAGGGCTTGTGGTCTGTAAATATTATGAAGTCTTTGCCTTCTACGAAATGCCTGAAGTTCTTGATCGCAAGATAGATGGCCAGTAACTCTCGATCGAAAGCAGAGTACTTTTGCTCGCATTGTGCTAACGTTTTGGAAAAACGTGCTAGTGGTTGCCAGCTATTGTTGTTCTTTTGTTGTAGGACGGCTCCGACCGCAAAGTTTGACGCATCTGTAGTGATGCTGTAAGGAGCGTTCTCTAATGGGTAAGCTAATAGTGTGGCCTTAGAGAGGGCTTGTTTAACACTTGTGAATGCTTCTTGACATTCTTGTGGCCAAACGAATGATTTTGTATTTTTCTTTACCTTAATCAATTTTTCCAGGTGTGTATACATTGGTTTCAAGAGTTCAGCTAGCTTTGGAATGAATCGACCGTAATTGTGAGATCTGGGCTCAACGTCAGGAGGGGGTGCCGGTTTGTAAATGGATAACTCAGCAGGTTTTCAAATATAAAATGTTTATTCAAAATATATATTGCTTATAACTAATATCACAAATTCAATTCTTTAATTCAGTATTCTTAACCTATGCGAATTCAATCCTTAAAACTAGCCCTAGCCTACCACAATAATTCACTAATTGAATTCAATAAAAAATAATTCAACAAACAAAAAATTCGTAATAGTGTAGGAATACCTCCAATTTCGCCACTATGTTGGTTTCTAAAAGAGAAGAAGAAAAATATTGTTTAAGCAAGTGCTAAACATGTGAGTCAACTTTTATAGATAAATGCTATGCTTGAATTAATATATATGCATGTATTCTGGACAATGAACTGTCACGTGAAAACACAACTTGCTCGTGTAAGCACAGTAGCAGTACCAAATCTAAATGTCACGCAGAAGTAAATTTCTGCAGTAGGAGTAAATTCCTACTCGGGTGAAATGAAAATATAGCAGAATTAAATTTCTGCAGTAGGAGTAAATTCCTACTCGGGTGAAATGAAAATATAGCAGAATTAAATTTCTGCAGTAGGAGTAAATTCCTACTTTAGGTGGACTAGGGATATTAGCAGAATTAAATTTCTGCAGTAGGAGTAAATTCCTACTTTAGGTGGGGACAGAATATTAGCAGAATTAAATTTCTGCAGTAGGAGTAAATTCCTACTTTAGGTGGGAAAGGAATATCAGCAGAATTAAACTTCTGCCGTAGGAGTAAATTCCTACTTAGATGGAAGCAAATAAGGTTTTAGGATAGTTGGAAAAAATCAGATTAAACTCTGATGTGTTCAGATTAAATTCTGAACTAGGAATGGATGATTCTGCTGCGGCTCGCTGCTTATTTATAGCCGCCGCAAACCGCTATTTTGTTGCTTCAAACATGCGTTGCCCTGGCAACGCTAATTTCATAGTTTCGTTTCTATTGCGGCGAGAGCGACAGCAGCTGATTTGTGTAATGTCATGTTGATGACATTAAAGAATGTAAATAATCGCAGCGAAGTGCGATTTTTGGTAAGTTTGTAATATTTATTAATTTTATTAGTTATTTATAAGATTTTTTGTTTATTTTCAGGTGAAATATCATGGAGCAAGCCCCAGGACGGCGTTGGACCAAAGGGAGGAAGTTCCCTTGTATTAGATAAGTATTTTGTTTTAAATTATTTTTAAGATGAAATTCTTTGTGTTTCTTTTTTTTGTTTCTTTTTAGGAAATATTATCGGAGGAGAAAATAGGGAATCATCGTGGGATACTGGTGTGGCCTGAACATCCTCCCGCCTCAAAATTGAAGAGGCAATTTAATATATATATATATGTGTAAAAAAAATTTAATAAAAGTGTTTGGTTTAAGTTAACTTACTGTGTCCTGAATGGTGAATAGAAATCTTTTTCCTCTTTTCGTCATTTTTATTGTTTTGCCGTCTGGAAGGAGAAATCTAAAGAATTTCTTTGCTTCTCTAATCCTGTTCCATGGGATGAATACGGATTGCAAAATTTGCATGACGTCTGGGGTGGACCATATTGCATTTTTCAAATCTGCAGGAATTTCATTAGCTGTAGGTTTCATGATGTCACATATGCTCGAAGTGTGTACAACTGATGTTACTCCTGACGTATTTGAGATAGCTGCGTCCTTTTTGGTGCTGTCTGTTTTTTTGCTTTTGCAAGTGCTTGGTGAATGGTCTCTGATTTGGTCCGGGTGAACAATCGGAAGGTCCATTAATTGTGGTAGTGGTTCCAATCTAGCATCCTGATGTGTTGAATCGATCCTTTTTGTTGAAGACGTGTTTATTGCTGTAGAATCTTGATTGGGACGTTTTAACATATTCTTCTTGCTGGTATGTACCTCAGAGTTTGATGAACCTTTGTGGCTATGCTGAGGCGATACAGCAGTCTGCACATCTAGGCTGTGATTAGGCGCGCTGATATCAGTGATGCTTGTTTCAAGCAGAACTGGCATGCTTGGTGCTGCAGGCCCTTTTTCGAGACGACGTGGCCCAGCTGGAATTCGAGGTTTTGTACTGGTCTCACTAGGCCTTGGTTTGACCCCCTTTGACGTAGGTACTCTTGGCTGAGTGTGCACTCGCATTGCTGGGTTGTTTTCCCTGGGCCTGGTTTTGAATTTGAAGTCGTCCTTCGGTTTAGCTTCCTTTTGCAGCCTTTTTACTTTGGGCGACGCAGGCCTTGCTTCAAATGGCCCGAGAAGTTTTCTCACGGGTATAATTTCGTGAGGTGGTGGTCGGACGATAGCCGACTTGATTTTACGAGCCTTTTTTGGTGTCGGAGGTAGTGGGCTGATAGGCCTTATTTTCTTCGGAGGGATTAAGAGTTCCGGAGGAGTAGGTGTAATTAATACGTCGACAGAATCGAGTGATTCTGAATTAAAGATCTCGAGTAATTCCTCCATTTTATGTTAAAAAAAAACAAAAATAAAAAAAAAAAAAAAAAAAATGAAAACTGAAATTAAAACTGACCGCACTGATATTCACTTCACAGATTTCAAAACTGGAATGACTTTTTGGCGGATTCTGATCTTGTTTATATTCAAATATAACGGCAAGTTTTGAAATTTAGTAATGCCAAAGAGAAGTGTTATTGGCGGGGATTTTGAAATAATTTTGAGAGGAGAGATTGTAAAATATTTGTGGGAAATGTACATTAAAGGGAGAACACATTTTGATATTCTTTAATTGGACCGAGAGTAACTATTTTTTTTTTATATTTTTCGTTTTCCTTTTTCCACTTGTGCTTTTTATGTGAATTATGGAGATATTTTGCTTCAGTCTGTGTCGCTGGGGAATTAGTATTCTCTTTCATTACTAGTGTAGAGTGAAAAGGTTTTTGACTATAGTGGCGCCATCTAGTACTGAGATTCTGAGTTTTTCTACAATCGAATTCAGTTTGTGTCGGGTGTGAAGTAGCTGAACCTGATCGAGATGGCAACAGTTTTGATGTACCTTTTCCTTTTGTACTAAAGGTGGAGAATGTGGTTAAGGTGTAATGTTTCACTGCTTTACTTGAAGCATTTCTCCAATTTTTTCTCTGATACTCTTGGTCTTGGGGAACATCATGAGTTTTGGTGAATGCATAATTTTTGGAGGGAAGGCGTTGCCTTGTTACAGCGTGGAGTCTGTCTTTTGGTGGTATTGTTGATGTATTGGTGCATTTACAAACTCTTTTTAGTTCGTTGTTTGATTTAATGTTTGTTGTGGTGTAGGTGGATAGCACAGTCGTAGTTGTGCGTTCTGTTTCTGGTACTCCTCCAACCAGAATCCAACCCAATTCTGTGTTTTGGGCTGTTGGAGAGTTGCCAGATCCTCTCTTTATACCATTTTTGATAATGGCGGCGTATACTTCTGCTCCAAGGAGAATATCGATTTCTCCTGGAATTGAGAAGGTAGGATCTGCTAGCGGGAGATTGTGAATATGTCTCCAGTTTGACACTTCAATTGCATTGTTTGGCAGCACATCTGTGATTTTTCTAATCACGAGCATGCTACTTGCAACTTTAAAATTGGTGTGTAAAGAATTAATTGTGACTGTAGCTTCTTGTACAGCTGTATTGGTGTGAGTTGTACCAAGTCCAATTAATTCTTGGGTGGTTGGAGATCCTTTAAGTCGTAATAGCTTAAAGGCCTTTTCTGTCATGATTGACACTTGTGACCCTGAGTCTATTAACGCTCGGAATGTCATCGTGAGACCGGATGGTGCAGTGACGTTAATCAGAGCTGTAGAGAGAAGAGCTCTTTTCATGTTTGCAGTTAGAAAACTTTGAACTTGTTGTTCATCATTTCCATAGGTGGGTGTGCTTAATTCAGCTTCCATATTGGAATTTTGGGAGGATTGATTAGGTGATTCTGTCACCGAATCGTTTTGCTCATAGTGGAGCAATGTGTTATGATTTTGCTGACAATGATAACACTTTTTATTGCTAGTGCAATTTGAGGTTATGTGATTGGGAGATAAGCAATTTTTGCATAAATACTTATTTGTGGCAACTTCATGTCGTTGTCGGGTGTTCATATTTCTAAAGGTAGGACAGTGAAATATGATATGGTCACCCTTGCAATGGCTGCAAGAGGACCTTTTTGTAGGTGGGTGATTTGGTGCTGAACTTTTATGTCTGTTCAAGAGACCATATGTAGGTTTGGGTGAGAATTGTTTTCTCTGTGTCATATTGGATGACATAACCTTGTTTCCAATCATTTCTAGAGTTCGGAAGCGAGACTCTAGAAATTTGGTTAAAGTCTTTAGTTCAGGTAGGTCTGTGCTACTCTGTAAACTTTGCTCCCATAATTGGTGTGTGTCTGGGTGTAGTTTTTGCACTGTCAAGTATATGATCAGTGGATCCCAATTCCTTGTTTCTATTCCTAAGTTTTGTAATGCTAATAACGCTTCGGTTATGTTGTCTAGCAGACGTTTAATATTATCGGCAGTGTCATGGTGTATGGGTGGGAGAGATAATAATTTCTTTAATTGTACGTTGACTAATACTCGCTTATTGGAATAGCGTTCTTTTAGGAGCTGCCAAGCTGGTCGGTAGTTTGCATCGCATACTTCATAATGCCTGAGCAATTTTTCAGCTTCTCCTATTAGATTTGTCTTTAGAAAATACAATTTGTCAACGTCTCTTAAATTATTGTTGTGATGTATGACCGAATTAAATAAATCGTGGAATGAAATCCACGTAGAGTATTCTCCATTGAAGGTGGGAAGTTTAATTCTGGGGAGTCTTTCATTATTACATGAATTTGTGCTAGCATGTGATGTCTGATTCTGAGGAGGATTGTTGACAGGCGTTGGTGTTAGTTTGTCTATATCCTCTTCCATGCTTCCTGCTTTTTCGATGTAATACTCCTGTACATCACTAAATGTCTCTTTCGTGAAGTATTCTAATTTGCGATCTTCATTTGTCGCTCTCTTTTGAATTACCCTATGCCGCGTTTGGAATTCTTTCCAATATTCGGTGAACGTTTGTAAACGTTTCTCTGTCGATTTGACAGTCTTTTTCCTGCCTTCTCTTTGATGCCTTTTAAATAGGTCTTCCATTAACTCTTTGACCTGTTTTTGGGACTCAACCAACTCTAATACTGAGCTAATGGTCTCGTCCCCGACGTCAGATTCGTTATCTGTAGACATTTTGAATGGAGAGGCTTAGTTTGTCTCACTGTGACGTGATAAGCAATATTTTTCTCACTTCTATATTTGAATAGCTGAGTTATCCGGCTCGAAGGACCAATGTGAGATCTGGGCTCAACGTCAGGAGGGGGTGCCGGTTTGTAAATGGATAACTCAGCAGGTTTTCAAATATAAAATGTTTATTCAAAATATATATTGCTTATAACTAATATCACAAATTCAATTCTTTAATTCAGTATTCCTAACCTATGCGAATTCAATCCTTAAAACTAGCCCTAGCCTACCACAATAATTCACTAATTGAATTCAATAAAAAATAATTCAACAAACAAAAAATTCGTAATAGTGTAGGAATACCTCCAATTTCGCCACTATGTTGGTTTCTAAAAGAGAAGAAGAAAAATATTGTTTAAGCAAGTGCTAAACATGTGAGTCAACTTTTATAGATAAATGCTATGCTTGAATTAATATATATGCATGTATTCTGGACAATGAACTGTCACGTGAAAACACAACTTGCTCGTGTAAGCACAGTAGCAGTACCAAATCTAAATGTCACGCAGAAGTAAATTTCTGCAGTAGGAGTAAATTCCTACTCGGGTGAAATGAAAATATAGCAGAATTAAATTTCTGCAGTAGGAGTAAATTCCTACTCGGGTGAAATGAAAATATAGCAGAATTAAATTTCTGCAGTAGGAGTAAATTCCTACTTTAGGTGGACTAGGGATATTAGCAGAATTAAATTTCTGCAGTAGGAGTAAATTCCTACTTTAGGTGGGGACAGAATATTAGCAGAATTAAATTTCTGCAGTAGGAGTAAATTCCTACTTTAGGTGGGAAAGGAATATCAGCAGAATTAAACTTCTGCCGTAGGAGTAAATTCCTACTTAGATGGAAGCAAATAAGGTTTTAGGATAGTTGGAAAAAATCAGATTAAACTCTGATGTGTTCAGATTAAATTCTGAACTAGGAATGGATGATTCTGCTGCGGCTCGCTGCTTATTTATAGCCGCCGCAAACCGCTATTTTGTTGCTTCAAACATGCGTTGCCCTGGCAACGCTAATTTCATAGTTTCGTTTCTATTGCGGCGAGAGCGACAGCAGCTGATTTGTGTAATGTCATGTTGATGACATTAAAGAATGTAAATAATCGCAGCGAAGTGCGATTTTTGGTAAGTTTGTAATATTTATTAATTTTATTAGTTATTTATAAGATTTTTTGTTTATTTTCAGGTGAAATATCATGGAGCAAGCCCCAGGACGGCGTTGGACCAAAGGGAGGAAGTTCCCTTGTATTAGATAAGTATTTTGTTTTAAATTATTTTTAAGATGAAATTCTTTGTGTTTCTTTTTTTTGTTTCTTTTTAGGAAATATTATCGGAGGAGAAAATAGGGAATCATCGTGGGATACTGGTGTGGCCTGAACAGTAATAGTTGACCATTCCTATGAACTGTTGTATTTGTCGTATTGATGTGGGCGGAGTGAGTTTAAGGATTACATCCACTCTATCTTGTAGTGGTCTGATACCATCTGCAGAGATTGTGTGACTTAGAAAATTGAGTTGTTTAGCACCAAAAATACATTTTGAGGCTTTAAGTGTCAATCCGCTATCAGCCAGTCGTTTAAGTACAATTCGTAGATGCATTTCATGCTCCTCTTGATCCTTGCTAGCGATTAGCAGGTCATCAATGTACGCAAATACATAATCGAGTCCTTTCGTTATCTCATCTATAAACGTCTATGAAACGTCTGACTAGCGTTTGTGAGACCAAAAGGCATTCTCATAAACTCAAACAGTCCAAAAGGAGTCGTGATCGCCGTCTTGTGTATGTCCTCGGGAGCTACCGGTATGTGATGGTATGCTCTTACCTGGAGGGTGATTCTGATCTTTTGTCGTACTTTAATGTCAAAATATACGCCTAAATGAAATGAACCTTTCTACTGATTTTTTCGTGTTTTTATTCAGTTCAGCAAGCCTTGCATTACGTAGAATGAACTGAAACTGACACTTCACATAACAAATCCAAAAATATTTTGCGATTTTAAGCATTTGTATTGTTTTAAGTTGATGTAGAAAATTCATTTACCATAGTATGTAATTTTTGTCACAACCTCGGGAGCAGTTGACTAATTTGTCGTACTTTTAGGCGTGTATGACATTAATTCATGCAAATTCATTTTAGTTTATTTTGTGGTTGATGAAAAGGATAAATCAAAATGAATATGGTGAATATAAAAGCACGACTAATTTGAGGTGAAATGTCAAAATATGTGACTAAAATATACGCCTAAGTTACGACAAAGAGATCAGAATCACCCCCCAGGTCAATTTTTGAGAATACCTCTCAACCCTCTAAATACATTGAAAAGTTTTGTATCTGTGGAATCGGGTATCTGTCTGGTATCGTAACTGCGTTTAATTTCCGATAGTCTCCGCACGGACGCCAATCGGGACTATCCTTTTTGCTGACCATATATAATGGGGACGAAACAGGTGAGGAGGAAGGTCGGCAGATGCCTAAGTCTATCATGTGTTGAAATTCTAAAACCGACGCTTTATGTTTGGTTGCATGTAGACGCCGAGGTGTTGCGAATGGTAAATTTCCCTTTTTGTTAATGTGGTGCACAACGTTGTGCTTTACGGGTTTGTTGAAATTCGGCGTTTGCAGCATCGATGGAAATTCGTGTAGAATTTTTCCAAAGTCGCTGTCAAGTGAAAAATGCCGTAGGGTTGGTGTATCAACATAGGCATGGTCAGCGTTTGTGGACAATTTTGTTGTTGAGTCAATTAATCTTCTTTGACGCACATCTACTACTAGATTAAATTTATCGAGAAAGTCAGCTCCTATTATTGTACGAAGGTTTCATTTTAACAGTTTTGTACCGCGCGTTTCGATAGTTGAGCCGTTGGCGGCGGAAAGTAAAAGATAAGATTCAGTTTGGAAACAGGGTCGCGGGTAAGACTGACAAATCTGCTCCGGTATCTATTAGGAACGTGAGATGATTCTCAAAGTCCCGAATGAATAAGCGGCGTGAAGATGTTAAGACCTCGCTGCTTGCCGCGGTAGCAGCTGAGTGACTTAGTTTTTTTGATCTTCGTTTGCTTGAACTTCTCTGGGTTTTTTTATAGCTGCATGCTTGATGGCAGTTCTGTGCCTGTTTCCCAAAGGTGGTGTGGTACCAGCACATGTTCCGAGTGGAGATTGCTGAGCGCTCTCGACTTTTGGAGCTACTTCGGTGCTGTTGTGGGTTGTTATAAAATTGTCTTGAGTTGTTTGGATGTTGTGAATTGCTTTGATATGACCGACGACTCCGGCCGGGATTTACTGTAAGTGACTTCATCATGGATTTAATTTCTTTTATTTCGCGAATGAGTGAATGCTCTGTAGCGGAATCAGTTGAAGATTTTTTAATGTTAATCGATGATATACCTCGGAGAGGTGTTGAGTCTTCCCAAATTTTATCAGCAAGAGAAGTGGGATCTCTCTCCTCCATATCTTGCTGAGGGATTAATGCGATGTTTATGACTCGAGGAAGCCTGGTTAGCCAAAGCTTTCTGATTACATTATCGCTTATTGCCACGGAGGTCCCTACTAGTTGCTTTAATGATCTGAGAAACTCCGACGGCTTCCGATCACCTATTTCTTCTGATGAGAGAAGTTTTTCTAATCTGCGTTCCTCACTGAGAGAGTGCCGTTCGATCAAGGTTTTTTTTAAAATTTTCGTACATATTCGATTCTGGGGGATTTTGGATGAAGTCAAGAACAGACTCAAGTGCGCTTTGAGGTAAGGATGCTAGGACATAATTGTATTTGTATATGTCTTTTGTCACCCTTCCGATGATAAATTGCGCTTCCGCTTGTGCAAACCAGGTTGTGGGCGAATTGACCCAGAACGGCGGAAGTCTAACCGCAACTGAAGCTAGCTCGCTAGAGGAGTGAGATTCTGGATCTTTCTCGTCTTTATTCCCGTCGTTCTTTTCATTTCCCATTATGGGACTTATTTAGTCACTGTTATGAGTATATTGTAAGTTCGAGTTCGAATTCGCAAGGAAACGTTTGCCGAACTATCTTTCCCGAAGTCCTATATATGTGCGTATCCGTATGGTTATGCACTTGCTCACTTACAATTACTATATCTGCTTTGGGGATTGTTATGCTAAATCACTCTATTGCTTATTTATTTTATGATGAGGTTTAAACATGGTATATCAAATATATGATTAGATTCTAATATAATGAGTCTATAATTCGAGCGAAAAGGTGCAGGTAAAAAAAAATTATTGCTTGTGATAATATCTGACAATAAGTTGCGTATTCTTTGCTTACACTGAACAAGCTTGCCTTACGCTAACCGTAACTATTCAATCGTTATTGTATTCTATCCTGGAGTTTAGAATTTATTATGTCTATAATCGCAATTCAAAAAAAAAAAAAAATATTATAAATATATTTTAAATGTATATTATAAATATTCAATTCTTGATGTGTTATATCTTAGACTTCGAAATTTGTTTTGTCGATAATTTAATTTGAAAAAAAAACTTACCTATATTAAAAGTATATTGTAATAATTCAATTGTTGATGTGTTATATTTTTGAATTCGGAATCTATTTTGTCGATAATTCAATTCGCAAAAAGATAATATATTAATGTATATGTTGTAAATATTCAGTTAAAAAAAAATAATTCTTTTGATAATTAAAAAAAAAAACCCTATAAATGTTCTTTGTGTCGCACGATTAAGTACGTACTTCATCCAGCCTGATGTGAAGTTTCCACTGTTCTCACTAAATGAAATAACTTTACCTTGACCCAAGGTATATAGAAGAAACAAGTATGCCCATTAAAATTTTGACATATCACAGCTGATCAAACAGCTGATAGTCTGTGACGTACTTCAGTGAATGAATAAAAAAGAAAAAGGAAATCTGACAGTGGCAGTACAAGCGCAAAGAATTTTGACACATTACAGCTGATGCCCTGTGACGTACTTCAGTGAATGAAGAAAAAGGGAAAAAGAGTTTTAACAAAAATGGCGGAACGTGGTTCGAGTCGGGAATACCTTGTCTTCTATATACCTTGACCTTGACCTGTACAGCTGGTACTACGCACTTGATTGCTTGTGCTGCCAACTGGGCGTCTGCCTATCGCATTGTGTTGTGGCGATACCTTTTGCTGATTTTGTTGACGCGTCGGTATGTTGCTTTCAGCTGCGAAAGTTGCTGCTTTGCCGCTTGTTTGCCTAATGGTGGTGTGTGTGTGATGCTATTAATATTTTGGCAACTCGGTACTGATGACTATTTATTTCGTGGATTATATGCTTCGTTGTGTTTTGTGTCTGTGGTCATGCGAATTGCCTGTTGGTTCTTACATCCACGGAATTGCTGTTAGCGTGGACCGCTAGATGCTTTGTTTCCTTATGACCTGTATATGACCTTTATACGCCGAAGCTTTCAGGAGATTTGCTTGTATCACCTTATGATCTTTTTGGCTTGAAATTGATTTTATTTCCACACGCTCGTTTTTAAACTGTGCTGAGAGAACGTTTTACGCTGTTTGTCGGCCGTCGGGGTCACCAATTGTTGTATTGGGTTGATTGACTTTAACAGTTTGAACACTTTTTATTTAAAAAGACTAAACTACAGTCACAACTTTTACTGCTTCCTATTCTTACTTAAAACAATTACTTCATGACTTAATCGAATACTGAACGCATTTTTACATGTGACTTGTTGCTGCGAGCGAGTGGATAACAAGATGGATGGCATACGACGACTTAGAGATTTTTCTCGAACCAACTAGCTTTTGGATACAGCGGGTTTTCTTGCGAGCTCGAACTTGTTTCAGCGGCTTATGGCGCTACCATGTATTTAGTGTTTTCTTAAGGGTAGAGCTAGAGTTACTACAGATGTGTCCTCGATGCGTCATCGGTCAAGTAGAGTCCGAGTGATGAGGAATACGCATTGGGTCGTGGGTCGAGACACACATTGAGCGCCCGCAGCGATGAGGCCTATGTTTAAGACCGGTTAGCTCAGTCGACCATTTTTCAGCGTTGTCTGAACCATGGGTGGCGCAGACCACTCTACCCTGTTATGGTCGTAGCGTATTGCATATAGCAATATGCTACAAGAATTACTGAAGAGTGTAGGCCGGCTGCGTCACGCATAAAAAAATGAACGCACCCCGACCAAAGGAAATGCATTTCCTCAAGCTGCAAATGACAGGCTGGTGATGACAAGGAAGAAGAAGACCATTTTTCCTGTCGTATTGCTCGAACAAGTACGTGTGCGAAAGACATCCAGGAGAAACTTTTTGATCATCAAAAATCTGCGAAGACATCCTGCCAAAAAAAAAGTAAAATTTTCGCATTCACATCGCTAGGACAAATCAAATAAATCAAATACCCTAGGAATTTCCGAGTGGTGAAGGACAGGTTAAAATTAATCTGACAAGATCGATAAACTTTCACTAGGTTTCGCTTGAAATCGTGGTAGTATAATTGAACGGTTGAACAGGAGCCTTGGTGGATATTCAAGATCATATACGACTGCTTTTTAAAACCTGCAATTGCAAGAAATCAGGATCGTCCAAATTAATTCCGACAATACCGAAAAACTACGGTCTAATTCTAAGAGATTTAATAGAAACGAAGAGTTTTGTGAACACGCAGCAATATGGATTAGCAAATGTCAAAATTCCAACAATCGTTTTCTTTGGACTTGTGCTCCAAAATGTCAACAAAATCCAGCACACAAAGTGTAAATGGTCAATAGATTTTACTACAGGGAAAAATGCTGATATTCCTTCACCGCCAGATTATAATGCTTCAGTTGCACAACATAGATACATTCGTCCACTATGGAATGAAGTTGTAAATTGTTTTAAATTTTAATTTTAATTATAATTACGTTCCGCACGTTCTTATTTAATTTCGTTCAAGATATTTGTGTAGGGACAAGTGCCGTTGGGCAATATTATTTTAACTCAACAAAAATTACTTTTGTGATAGAGCCTACAGACAGCAAGTCGAAGCATTAAATTCCAATTTAATTCCTTTAACTAGATGGCGGATGCTGAAGTGCTTCATCATGCCGTGGAATTTTCACCGTGAGTATTATTGATATATTACACATTTTCTTTTGGTATACGCATGCTTCGGCTTCAATAATTACTTGCTCGTAGGACTTTTTTTTTAAGTGACGTATGGATCCCTTCAGGACCGAATGTGTGCCGGCTTTGGTGTGATAGGCACGACATTTTTTTTTTTTGATTATGCCTGACGGCAGCGTCAGGTTTTTGTGGAACCCCCCCCCCCCCCGCACTCTCCGCCAATAGCTGAGGTGAACTAGCGTGCCGCCCTGCAGTCAACGCTGCCCGTCGAGTGATCTGTCAGCTCATGCTGACAGTCGGGACTTTATGTCCCAAGCGAATCACTCATCCTAGTTCCATAACAGTAGGCTCCGGCATTTTACTTTGGAACTAGGTAATTGAACTAAAATTTTATATTTCTCGTTGGATGTTGGCATCTCAAAGTACATCGTAATTCAACTAGGCCCGAATTACTTCTGGGTGAAGCAGGATTACTTTTACTATCCGTGAATCAGTGAACCGGAACTTCCTGAGCATCTGGATTTGTTCCGGCAAGGAAGAGCCTTCATAAATGAGGCTCTCGTTTGGCTCGACACTCAACTGCCGGCGTGAACCTGTGTCAAAGTTATGGCTAGCTAGAGCCTATATTCAAACATCTCACCTGCAAATTATATTGGAAAGCGTGTCATATGGTTACTGAACGCCAACAACCAACCCTCTTAACAGTGATACGGCAGAACAATAGCCATGGGGGGGTAAAACCGTGTGTAGTTTTTTAGTATTAAACGAATATTGAGCGTTCGCTTGGTTAATCGCAGCCTAGTAGAAAAAATACAAAGACTCTTGAGATGTTTGGTGTGAAAAACTTAGCTCCTGCCAACATACATAGTTACAGGGGCACTGAACTTTTTTTTGTTAAATACCTAGTCTAGGCAAGTTAGTAAGTTTTTGTAATTATTACTCAAAATTCATTCAGGAAAGTAGCCAGGTGGTATAATTTAGAAGTAAGATTATTGATTTAAGTCCAGCGGGCAATTGGATTGCTTAGGCACAATAGCAAACTTTGTGCTATTAATGACAATGTGAAGCAAAGCAACCGAGGTAGTGAATTGAAATCTCCCAAGTTTTTTTAAATGTTTCATCTGCGCCAGGGAAAATGGGAAGTCCAACGATAAGAAGACGAATCGGCCCCTGATCGGGCACCAAAATGTATTGTCAGCATGAATGAATGGTCCTATATGAATGATAAGACGTATTTTGATGTTAACTCCAATGGTTGTTTATTTGCACTAAAGCCCTAATACAGTTGAGTTAGTTTTGCTGGTTAACTAATAATTAAATAAAAAGAATTTACTGGATGTCTAATCTATGTGTTAGTTATTTAGTTCATTACTTATGCCAATGGCTAATTGTCAAGTTCATATAAATCTCTGATTTACTTCTATATTTAGGGTTAATTGTTAACTTTAAATAGATCACTGATTCACTGATTCTGTTGGCTGATCGTTGAGTTCACTTGACGATGAATATCATATGGCGGGTGTGCGTAGATTTATTATCTCGGGCGGAGTTATCTGTATCACCGGTCTGTACACGGGTGGTCTTGCATCCACTGAAACATACTCGTATACGTCGGTAACTAAAATGCGGATGGCCTCGTATTCATAGAGTTAGACATGGATATACACACATCTCGCTAAATAGAATACGCGGTTTCGTATTCCCTGGAAGTAGATGTGGATATACACACGTCTCGGTGAATAGAATACGGATGGCCTCGTATTTGCTAGCGAAGATGTGGATGTACACAATCCAAAGATATGAACACGGATGATCTCGTGTTTTGTCCAAACAGACATGAATTTTCACACGCCTCGGCGGCTAGAATACGGATCGTCTCGTTTTCGTTAGAGATGTGGATGTACACATATCTTAAAATACAGATCAGGGATGGTCTCGTGCTCTAATAAAATTAGACGTGGAAATGCACACACCTCGACAACTAGAATACGGATGGTCTCGTATTCGTTAGAGGGGATGTTCACACGCCTCGGCGATTAGAATACGGATGGCCTCGTATTCCCTGGCGGAGATGTGGATGTTCACACACCTCAATATATCTAACACGGATATTCTCGTGGTCACTATAATCAGTCGTGTTAGATGGATGATCTCACCTAACTATGTAGACTGGCGGATGGTTGGGAGGATGTCCACTCCTAACAAGCTTTGACCTGGCTTAGCAATCGCACTGTGAGATCTTGTCTGGTTGACTAATTAAAATCAACTGCCGACTATGGTCTGGCGGCTGGCCTTTTATGGGACTAGTTGCCGCCGGCAGGCGAACAACCAGTACTCATTACCACCAGCAGGCGACGGTTATCAGTGTAGCTGACTGATTTACGCTAGCTATCACTCGGTGAACGGCTGATCACTAGCAAAATATGTCTATGCATGATTGTGTGCATCATATATTACTGGCTGTTGTTCATATATGTATATGGTGTATGGATGGAGAGGTTTGTAATGAAGGCCACTTTCCGTGTAGGCTAAAATTGACTTTGTTACAAGTTTTCAGACTTCAGGAAATATTTCACATAAGAATCGTTAAGGAAAGCTTTAAAACCATCTAGCCTTATTAGCCCTAAACATTACGGTATAGGAAAACAAACATATGGCTGGATTACAAGAACGACGGCGTGGTCGTCATCAAATGCCGGACAAAGCGCCAGGTAAGTTACATTAGCATTGGGCGGCAACGCCATACCTTAGTTTCCCTTACATTTTACAGTTCAGTTATTTCCTTGTCATCTCTGCCGGTTTGCAATAAAATTTTAAATAATACTAAAGAAGAAATTTTCTTTTCCTTCAAGTCCACACTTTTTTAATAAAAAATCATTTATTTTAAGAAATTCAAATATCGTTAATTTTTTTCATGTTTTTTCATAATAGATTTAGATCTTCCATATTGGCAGCAATGGAGCGCCAGCGTTAAAATTAGGATTAGAGATGGGTCACGACCACGCCGACGACGACGCCGGCGTGGGTTATGTAATGCATTTCATACATGCAGTACGGTCTCTAAATATCTTTGACATTAAACGACGACCACGCCGACGCTATTAATGTAAAGGCCTAAGCACAATTGCGACGGCAGACGGAAAACGACGACGAAATTCCGCTGTCAACCTTCTAAAAGCACAGCTTCTTATCCGAATGCACCAAATTACGACAAACGACGGTAAGCGGGCGATGATGTTGCCGTCGAAATTGAGCAAATTCTAAACTTGCCGTCGTCGCTGCAGTGTTACCAACAAAATTAATCGAATGAAATTGTTTTGGCATTCAGTTTTGTCTTTTTGAGGTGGTATCACGCCGCGGTAAATTTCGAATAATGAGCTTTGAAGAAAAATTGATAGAGGAAGTACGAAATCAGAGAATAATTTATGATTTGCAAGACTGTTATGTAACTATGTTGAGTGATTGACATCGGACGTGAAGCCAGACTGCCAGCATGACCTGACAGATTACTCACGGACAGCGTTGGCTGCAGGACGGCACGCTAGCTCGCCTCGGCTATTGGCGGAGAGTGTGGGGAGGTTCCATGAAAAACCTGCCGTTGCCGTCTGCCATAATCAAAAAAAGTTCGTGCCTAAAACCAAAACGCCGGCACACATGCAGTCCTGAAGGGACCTTTACGATACTTACCTACATCCAAATCGAAGGCGCAGATGTTATGCCTTCCTTGCATGCCCCAATCACCCAACTGACTGTGTGGGCAAGATTTTTCAGAGTCCCTTTTATAATCGCTTCCACTTTTAAGTGGAAAAGCGCTACCTTTGTACAGGTGAGTGTTGAGCAGGCCGTGGCTGCGGAGAAGATTGACTTCTTCTTCCTTCTGTCAGATGAAAGTAAAGGAAACGCTCTTCTTGCCGCGGGTGCGTTCGAGCTATCTGTCTGACAGCAGCCGGCCTACACGCTTCAGTATTACTCAGTGTAGCATATTGCTATATGCAATACGCTCCGACCATAACAGCATCGATGGAAATTCGCGTAGAATTTTTCCAAAGTCGCTGTCAAGTGAAAAATGCCGTAGGGTTGGTGTATCAACATAGGCATGGTCAGCGTTTGTGGACAATTTTGTTGTTGAGTCAATTAATCTTCTTTGACGCACATCTACTACTAGATTAAATTTATCGAGAAAGTCAGCTCCTATTATTGGTCTGCTGACGTCGGCTAAAATGCATTGATGTACGAAGGTTTCATTTTAACAGTTTTGTACCGCGCGTTTCGATAGTTGAGCCGTTGGCGGCGGAAAGTAAAAGATAAGATTCAGTTTGGAAACAGGGTCGCGGGTAAGACTGACAAATCTGCTCCGGTATCTATTAGGAACGTGAGATGATTCTCAAAGTCCCGAATGAATAAGCGGCGTGAAGATGTTAAGACCTCGCTGCTTGCCGCGGTAGCAGCTGAGTGACTTAGTTCTTTTGATCTTCGTTTGCTTGAACTTCTCTGGGTTTTTTTATAGCTGCATGCTTGATGGCAGTTCTGTGCCTGTTTCCCAAAGGTGGTGTGGTACCAGCACATGTTCCGAGTGGAGATTGCTGAGCGCTCTCGACTTTTGGAGCTACTTCGGTGCTGTTGTGGGTTGTTATAAAATTGTCTTGAGTTGTTTGGATGTTGTGAATTGCTTTGATATGACCGACGACTCCGGCCGGGATTTACTGTAAGTGACTTCATCATGGATTTAATTTCTTTTATTTCGCGAATGAGTGAATGCTCTGTAGCGGAATCAGTTGAAGATTTTTTAATGTTAATCGATGATATACCTCGGAGAGGTGTTGAGTCTTCCCAAATTTTATCAGCAAGAGAAGTGGGATCTCTCTCCTCCATATCTTGCTGAGGGATTAATGCGATGTTTATGACTCGAGGAAGCCTGGTTAGCCAAAGCTTTCTGATTACATTATCGCTTATTGCCACGGAGGTCCCTACTAGTTGCTTTAATGATCTGAGAAACTCCGACGGCTTCCGATCACCTATTTCTTCTGATGAGAGAAGTTTTTCTAATCTGCGTTCCTCACTGAGAGAGTGCCGTTCGATCAAGGTTTTTTTTAAAATTTTCGTACATATTCGATTCTGGGGGATTTTGGATGAAGTCAAGAACAGACTCAAGTGCGCTTTGAGGTAAGGATGCTAGGACATAATTGTATTTGTATATGTCTTTTGTCACCCTTCCGATGATAAATTGCGCTTCCGCTTGTGCAAACCAGGTTGTGGGCGAATTGACCCAGAACGGCGGAAGTCTAACCGCAACTGAAGCTAGCTCGCTAGAGGAGTGAGATTCTGGATCTTTCTCGTCTTTATTCCCGTCGTTCTTTTCATTTCCGATTATGGGACTTATTTAGTCACTGTTATGAGTATATTGTAAGTTCGAGTTCGAATTCGCAAGGAAACGTTTGCCGAACTATCTTTCCCGAAGTCGTATATATGTGCCGTATCCGTATGGTTATGCACTTGCTCACTTACAATTACTATATCTGCTTTGGGGATTGTTATGCTAAATCACTCTATTGCTTATTTATTTTATGATGAGGTTTAAACATGGTATATCAAATATATGATTAGATTCTAATATAATGAGTCTATAATTCGAGCGAAAAGGTGCAGGTAAAAAAAAATTATTGCTTGTGATAATATCTGACAATAAGTTGCGTATTCTTTGCTTACACTGAACAAGCTTGCCTTACGCTAACCGTAACTATTCAATCGTTATTGTATTCTATCCTGGAGTTTAGAATTTATTATGTCTATAATCGCAATTCAAAAAAAAAAAAATATTATAAATATATTTTAAATGTATATTATAAATATTCAATTCTTGATGTGTTATATCTTAGACTTCGAAATTTGTTTTGTCGATAATTTAATTTGAAAAAAAACTTACCTATATTAAAAGTATATTGTAATAATTCAATTGTTGATGTGTTATATTTTTGAATTCGGAATCTATTTTGTCGATAATTCAATTCGCAAAAAGATAATATATTAATGTATATGTTGTAAATATTCAGTTCAAAAAAAATAATTCTTTTGATAATTTAAAAAAAAAACCCTATAAATGTTCTTTGTGTCGCACGATTAAGTACGTACTTCATCCAGCCTGATGTGAAGTTTCCACTGTTCTCACCAAATGAAATAACTTTACCTTGACCCAAGGTATATAGAAGAAACAAGGTATGCCCATTAAAATTTTGACATATCACAGCTGATCAAACAGCTGATAGTCTGTGACGTACTTCAGTGAATGAATAAAAAAGAAAAAGGAAATCTGACAGTGGCAGTACAAGCGCAAAGAATTTTGACACATTACAGCTGATGCCCTGTGACGTACTTCAGTGAATGAAGAAAAAGGGAAAAAGAGTTTTAACAAAAATGGCGGAACGTGGTTCGAGTCGGGAATACCTTGTCTTCTATATACCTTGACCTTGACCTGTACAGCTGGTACTACGCACTTGATTGCTTGTGCTGCCAACTGGGCGTCTGCCTATCGCATTGTGTTGTGGCGATACCTTTTGCTGATTTTGTTGACGCGTCGGTATGTTGCTTTCAGCTGCGAAAGTTGCTGCTTTGCCGCTTGTTTGCCTAATGGTGGTGTGTGTGTGATGCTATTAATATTTTGGCAACTCGGTACTGATGACTATTTATTTCGTGGATTATATGCTTCGTTGTGTTTTGTGTCTGTGGTCATGCGAATTGCCTGTTGGTTCTTACATCCACGGAATTGCTGTTAGCGTGGACCGCTAGATGCTTTGTTTCCTTATGACCTGTATATGACCTTTATACGCCGAAGCTTTCAGGAGATTCGCTTGTATCACCTTATGATCTTTTTGGCTTGAAATTGATTTTATTTCCACACGCTCGTTTTTAAACTGTGCTGAGAGAACGTTTTACGCTGTTTGTCGGCCGTCGGGGTCACCAATTGTTGTATTGGGTTGATTGACTTTAACAGTTTGAACACTTTTTATTTAAAAAGACTAAACTACAGTCACAACTTTTACTGCTTCCTATTCTTACTTAAAACAATTACTTCATGACTTAATCGAATACTGAACGCATTTTTACATGTGACTTGTTGCTGCGAGCGAGTGGATAACAAGATGGATGGCATACGACGACTTAGAGATTTTTCTCGAACCAACTAGCTTTTGGATACTTGCGAGCTCGAACTTGTTTCAGCGGCTTATGGCGCTACCATGTATTTAGTGTTTTCTTAAGGGTAGAGCTAGAGTTACTACAGATGTGTCCTCGATGCGTCATCGGTCAAGTAGAGTCCGAGTGATGAGGAATACGCATTGGGTCGTGGGTCGAGACACACATTGAGCGCCCGCAGCGATGAGGCCTATGTTTAAGATCGGTTAGCTCAGTCGACCATTTTTCAGCGTTGTCTGAACCATGGGTGGCGCAGACCACTCTACCCTGTTATGGTCGTAGCGTATTGCATATAGCAATATGCTACAAGAATTACTGAAGAGTGTAGGCCGGCTGCGTCACGCATAAAAAAATGAACGCACCCCGACCAAAGGAAATGCATTTCCTCAAGCTGCAAATGACAGGCTGGTGATGACAAGGAAGAAGAAGACCATTTTTCCTGTCGTATTGCTCGAACAAGTACGTGTGCGAAAGACATCCAGGAGAAACTTTTTGATCATCAAAAATCTGCGAAGACATCCTGCCAAAAAAAAAGTAAAATTTTCGCATTCACATCGCTAGGACAAATCAAATAAATCAAATACCCTAGGAATTTCCGAGTGGTGAAGGACAGGTTAAAATTAATCTGACAAGATCGATAAACTTTCACTAGGTTTCGCTTGAAATCGTGGTAGTATAATTGAACGGTTGAACAGGAGCCTTGGTGGATATTCAAGATCATATACGACTGCTTTTTAAAACCTGCAATTGCAAGAAATCAGGATCGTCCAAATTAATTCCGACAATACCGAAAAACTACGGTCTAATTCTAAGAGATTTAATAGAAACGAAGAGTTTTGTGAACACGCAGCAATATGGATTAGCAAATGTCAAAATTCCAACAATCGTTTTCTTTGGACTTGTGCTCCAAAATGTCAACAAAATCCAGCACACAAAGTGTAAATGGTCAATAGATTTTACTACAGGGAAAAATGCTGATATTCCTTCACCGCCAGATTATAATCCTTCAGTTGCACAACATAGATACATTCGTCCACTATGGAATGAAGTTGTAAATTGTTTTAAATTTTAATTTTAATTATAATTACGTTCCGCACGTTCTTATTTAATTTCGTTCAAGATATTTGTGTAGGGACAAGTGCCGTTGGGCAATATTATTTTAACTCAACAAAAATTACTTTTGTGATAGAGCCTACAGACAGCAAGTCGAAGCATTAAATTCCAATTTAATTCCTTTAACTAGATGGCGGATGCTGAAGTGCTTCATCATGCCGTGGAATTTTCACCGTGAGTATTATTGATATATTACACATTTTCTTTTGGTATACGCATGCTTCGGCTTCAATAATTACTTGCTCGTAGGACTTTTTTTTTAAGTGACGTATGGATCCCTTCAGGACCGAATGTGTGCCGGCTTTGGTGTGATAGGCACGACATTTTTTTTTTTTGATTATGCCTGACGGCAGCGTCAGGTTTTTGTGGAACCCCCCCCCCGCACTCTCCGCCAATAGCTGAGGTGAACTAGCGTGCCGCCCTGCAGTCAACGCTGCCCGTCGAGTGATCTGTCAGCTCATGCTGACAGTCGGGACTTTATGTCCCAAGCGAATCACTCATCCTAGTTCCATAACAGTAGGCTCCGGCATTTTACTTTGGAACTAGGTAATTGAACTAAAATTTTATATTTCTCGTTGGATGTTGGCATCTCAAAGTACATCGTAATTCAACTAGGCCCGAATTACTTCTGGGTGAAGCAGGATTACTTTTACTATCCGTGAATCAGTGAACCGGAACTTCCTGAGCATCTGGATTTGTTCCGGCAAGGAAGAGCCTTCATAAATGAGGCTCTCGTTTGGCTCGACACTCAACTGCCGGCGTGAACCTGTGTCAAAGTTATGGCTAGCTAGAGCCTATATTCAAACATCTCACCTGCAAATTATATTGGAAAGCGTGTCATATGGTTACTGAACGCCAACAACCAACCCTCTTAACAGTGATACGGCAGAACAATAGCCATGGGGGGTAAAACCGTGTGTAGTTTTTTAGTATTAAACGAATATTGAGCGTTCGCTTGGTTAATCGCAGCCTAGTAGAAAAAATACAAAGACTCTTGAGATGTTTGGTGTGAAAAACTTAGCTCCTGCCAACATACATAGTTACAGGGGCACTGAACTTTTTTTTTTGTTAAATACCTAGTCTAGGCAAGTTAGTAAGTTTTTGTAATTATTACTCAAAATTCATTCAGGAAAGTAGCCAGGTGGTATAATTTAGAAGTAAGATTATTGATTTAAGTCCAGCGGGCAATTGGATTGCTTAGGCACAATAGCAAACTTTGTGCTATTAATGACAATGTTAAGCAAAGCAACCGAGGTAGTGAATTGAAATCTCCCAAGTTTTTTTAAATGTTTCATCTGCGCCAGGGAAAATGGGAAGTCCAACGATAAGAAGACGAATCGGCCCCTGATCGGGCACCAAAATGTATTGTCAGCATGAATGAATGGTCCTATATGAATGATAAGACGTATTTTGATGTTAACTCCAATGGTTGTTTATTTGCACTAAAGCCCTAATATAGTTGAGTTAGTTTTGCTGGTTAACTAATAATTAAATAAAAAGAATTTACTGGATGTCTAATCTATGTGTTAGTTATTTAGTTCATTACTTATGCCAATGGCTAATTGTCAAGTTCATATAAATCTCTGATTTACTTCTATATTTAGGGTTAATTGTTAACTTTAAATAGATCACTGATTCACTGATTCTGTTGGCTGATCGTTGAGTTCACTTGACGATGAATATCATATGGCGGGTGTGCGTAGATTTATTATCTCGGGCGGAGTTATCTGTATCACCGGTCTGTACACGGGTGGTCTTGCATCCACTGAAACATACTCGTATACGTCGGTAACTAAAATGCGGATGGCCTCGTATTCATAGAGTTAGACATGGATATACACACATCTCGCTAAATAGAATACGCGGTTTCGTATTCCCTGGAAGTAGATGTGGATATACACACGTCTCGGTGAATAGAATACGGATGGCCTCGTATTTGCTAGCGAAGATGTGGATGTACACAATCCAAAGATATGAACACGGATGATCTCGTGTTTTGTCCAAACAGACATGAATTTTCACACGCCTCGGCGGCTAGAATACGGATCGTCTCGTTTTCGTTAGAGATGTGGATGTACACATATCTTAAAATACAGATCAGGGATGGTCTCGTGCTCTAATAAAATTAGATGTGGAAATGCACACACCTCGACGGCTAGAATACGGATGGTCTCGTATTCGTTAGAGGGGATGTTCACACGCCTCGGCGATTAGAATACGGATGGCCTCGTATTCCCTGGCGGAGATGTGGATGTTCACACACCTCAATATATCTAACACGGATATTCTCGTGGTCACTATAATCAGTCGTGTTAGATGGATGATCTCACCTAACTATGTAGACTGGCGGATGGTTGGGAGGATGTCCACTCCTAACAAGCTTTGACCTGGCTTAGCAATCGCACTGTGAGATCTTGTCTGGTTGACTAATTAAAATCAACTGCCGACTATGGTCTGGCGGCTGGCCTTTTATGGGACTAGTTGCCGCCGGCAGGCGAACAACCAGTACTCATTACCACCAGCAGGCGACGGTTATCAGTGTAGCTGACTGATTTACGCTAGCTATCACTCGGTGAACGGCTGATCACTAGCAAAATATGTCTATGCATGATTGTGTGCATCATATATTACTGGCTGTTGTTCATATATGTATATGGTGTATGGATGGAGAGGTTTGTAATGAAGGCCACTTTCCGTGTAGGCTAAAATTGACTTTGTTACAAGTTTTCAGACTTCAGGAAATATTTCACATAAGAATCGTTAAGGAAAGCTTTAAAACCATCTAGCCTTATTAGCCCTAAACATTACGGTATAGGAAAACAAACATATGGCTGGATTACAAGAACGACGGCGTGGTCGTCATCAAATGCCGGACAAAGCGCCAGGTAAGTTACATTAGCATTGGGCGGCAACGCCATACCTTAGTTTCCCTTACATTTTACAGTTCAGTTATTTCCTTGTCATCTCTGCCGGTTTGCAATAAAATTTTAAATAATACTAGAGAAGAAATTTTCTTTTCCTTCAAGTCCACACTTTTTTAATAAAAAATCATTTATTTTAAGAAATTCAAATATCGTTAATTTTTTTCATGTTTTTTCATAATAGATTTAGATCTTCCATATTGGCAGCAATGGAGCGCCAGCGTTAAAATTAGGATTAGAGATGGGTCACGACCACGCCGACGACGACGCCGGCGTGGGTTATGTAATGCATTTCATACATGCAGTACGGTCTCTAAATATCTTTGACATTAAACGACGACCACGCCGACGCTATTAATGTAAAGGCCTAAGCACAATTGCGACGGCAGACGGAAAACGACGACGAAATTCCGCTGTCAACCTTCTAAAAGCACAGCTTCTTATCCGAATGCACCAAATTACGACAAACGACGGTAAGCGGGCGATGATGTTGCCGTCGAAATTGAGCAAATTCTAAACTTGCCGTCGTCGCTGCAGTGTTACCAACAAAATTAATCGAATGAAATTGTTTTGGCATTCAGTTTTGTCTTTTTGAGGTGGTATCACGCCGCGGTAAATTTCGAATAATGAGCTTTGAAGAAAAATTGATAGAGGAAGTACGAAATCAGAGAATAATTTATGATTTGCAAGACTGTTATGTAACTATGTTGAGTGATTGACATCGGACGTGAAGCCAGACTGCCAGCATGACCTGACAGATTACTCACGGACAGCGTTGGCTGCAGGACGGCACGCTAGCTCGCCTCGGCTATTGGCGGAGAGTGTGGGGAGGTTCCATGAAAAACCTGCCGTTGCCGTCTGCCATAATCAAAAAAAGTTCGTGCCTAAAACCAAAACGCCGGCACACATGCAGTCCTGAAGGGACCTTTACGATACTTACCTACATCCAAATCGAAGGCGCAGATGTTATGCCTTCCTTGCATGCCCCAATCACCCAACTGACTGTGTGGGCAAGATTTTTCAGAGTCCCTTTTATAATCGCTTCCACTTTTAAGTGGAAAAGCGCTACCTTTGTACAGGTGAGTGTTGAGCAGGCCGTGGCTGCGGAGAAGATTGACTTCTTCTTCCTTCTGTCAGATGAAAGTAAAGGAAACGCTCTTCTTGCCGCGGGTGCGTTCGAGCTATCTGTCTGACAGCAGCCGGCCTACACGCTTCAGTATTACTCAGTGTAGCATATTGCTATATGCAATACGCTCCGACCATAACAGCATCGATGGAAATTCGCGTAGAATTTTTCCAAAGTCGCTGTCAAGTGAAAAATGCCGTAGGGTTGGTGTATCAACATAGGCATGGTCAGCGTTTGTGGACAATTTTGTTGTTGAGTCAATTAATCTTCTTTGACGCACATCTACTACTAGATTAAATTTATCGAGAAAGTCAGCTCCTATTATTGGTCTGCTGACGTCGGCTAAAATGCATTGATGTACGAAGGTTTCATTTTAACAGTTTTGTACCGCGCGTTTCGATAGTTGAGCCGTTGGCGGCGGAAAGTAAAAGATAAGATTCAGTTTGGAAACAGGGTCGCGGGTAAGACTGACAAATCTGCTCCGGTATCTATTAGGAACGTGAGATGATTCTCAAAGTCCCGAATGAATAAGCGGCGTGAAGATGTTAAGACCTCGCTGCTTGCCGCGGTAGCAGCTGAGTGACTTAGTTTTTTTGATCTTCGTTTGCTTGAACTTCTCTGGGTTTTTTTATAGCTGCATGCTTGATGGCAGTTCTGTGCCTGTTTCCCAAAGGTGGTGTGGTACCAGCACATGTTCCGAGTGGAGATTGCTGAGCGCTCTCGACTTTTGGAGCTACTTCGGTGCTGTTGTGGGTTGTTATAAAATTGTCTTGAGTTGTTTGGATGTTGTGAATTGCTTTGATATGACCGACGACTCCGGCCAGGATTTACTGTAAGTGACTTCATCATGGATTTAATTTCTTTTATTTCGCGAATGAGTGAATGCTCTGTAGCGGAATCAGTTGAAGATTTTTTAATGTTAATCGATGATATACCTCGGAGAGGTGTTGAGTCTTCCCAAATTTTATCAGCAAGAGAAGTGGGATCTCTCTCCTCCATATCTTGCTGAGGGATTAATGCGATGTTTATGACTCGAGGAAGCCTGGTTAGCCAAAGCTTTCTGATTACATTATCGCTTATTGCCACGGAGGTCCCTACTAGTTGCTTTAATGATCTGAGAAACTCCGACGGCTTCCGATCACCTATTTCTTCTGATGAGAGAAGTTTTTCTAATCTGCGTTCCTCACTGAGAGAGTGCCGTTCGATCAAGGTTTTTTTTAAAATTTTCGTACATATTCGATTCTGGGGGATTTTGGATGAAGTCAAGAACAGACTCAAGTGCGCTTTGAGGTAAGGATGCTAGGACATAATTGTATTTGTATATGTCTTTTGTCACCCTTCCGATGATAAATTGCGCTTCCGCTTGTGCAAACCAGGTTGTGGGCGAATTGACCCAGAACGGCGGAAGTCTAACCGCAACTGAAGCTAGCTCGCTAGAGGAGTGAGATTCTGGATCTTTCTCGTCTTTATTCCCGTCGTTCTTTTCATTTCCCATTATGGGACTTATTTAGTCACTGTTATGAGTATATTGTAAGTTCGAGTTCGAATTCGCAAGGAAACGTTTGCCGAACTATCTCTCCCGAAGTCGTATATATGTGCCGTATCCGTATGGTTATGCACTTGCTCACTTACAATTACTATATCTGCTTTGGGGATTGTTATGCTAAATCACTCTATTGCTTATTTATTTTATGATGAGGTTTAAACATGGTATATCAAATATATGATTAGATTCTAATATAATGAGTCTATAATTCGAGCGAAAAGGTGCAGGTAAAAAAAAATTATTGCTTGTGATAATATCTGACAATAAGTTGCGTATTCTTTGCTTACACTGAACAAGCTTGCCTTACGCTAACCGTAACTATTCAATCGTTATTGTATTCTATCCTGGAGTTTAGAATTTATTATGTCTATAATCGCAATTCAAAAAAAAAAAAATATTATAAATATATTTTAAATGTATATTATAAATATTCAATTCTTGATGTGTTATATCTTAGACTTCGAAATTTGTTTTGTCGATAATTTAATTTGAAAAAAAACTTACCTATATTAAAAGTATATTGTAATAATTCAATTGTTGATGTGTTATATTTTTGAATTCGGAATCTATTTTGTCGATAATTCAATTCGCAAAAAGATAATATATTAATGTATATGTTGTAAATATTCAGTTCAAAAAAAATAATTCTTTTGATAATTTAAAAAAAAAACCCTATAAATGTTCTTTGTGTCGCACGATTAAGTACGTACTTCATCCAGCCTGATGTGAAGTTTCCACTGTTCTCACCAAATGAAATAACTTTACCTTGACCCAAGGTATATAGAAGAAACAAGGTATGCCCATTAAAATTTTGACATATCACAGCTGATCAAACAGCTGATAGTCTGTGACGTACTTCAGTGAATGAATAAAAAAGAAAAAGGAAATCTGACAGTGGCAGTACAAGCGCAAAGAATTTTGACACATTACAGCTGATGCCCTGTGACGTACTTCAGTGAATGAAGAAAAAGGGAAAAAGAGTTTTAACAAAAATGGCGGAACGTGGTTCGAGTCGGGAATACCTTGTCTTCTATATACCTTGACCTTGACCTGTACAGCTGGTACTACGCACTTGATTGCTTGTGCTGCCAACTGGGCGTCTGCCTATCGCATTGTGTTGTGGCGATACCTTTTGCTGATTTTGTTGACGCGTCGGTATGTTGCTTTCAGCTGCGAAAGTTGCTGCTTTGCCGCTTGTTTGCCTAATGGTGGTGTGTGTGTGATGCTATTAATATTTTGGCAACTCGGTACTGATGACTATTTATTTCGTGGATTATATGCTTCGTTGTGTTTTGTGTCTGTGGTCATGCGAATTGCCTGTTGGTTCTTACATCCACGGAATTGCTGTTAGCGTGGACCGCTAGATGCTTTGTTTCCTTATGACCTGTATATGACCTTTATACGCCGAAGCTTTCAGGAGATTCGCTTGTATCACCTTATGATCTTTTTGGCTTGAAATTGATTTTATTTCCACACGCTCGTTTTTAAACTGTGCTGAGAGAACGTTTTACGCTGTTTGTCGGCCGTCGGGGTCACCAATTGTTGTATTGGGTTGATTGACTTTAACAGTTTGAACACTTTTTATTTAAAAAGACTAAACTACAGTCACAACTTTTACTGCTTCCTATTCTTACTTAAAACAATTACTTCATGACTTAATCGAATACTGAACGCATTTTTACATGTGACTTGTTGCTGCGAGCGAGTGGATAACAAGATGGATGGCATACGACGACTTAGAGATTTTTCTCGAACCAACTAGCTTTTGGATACTTGCGAGCTCGAACTTGTTTCAGCGGCTTATGGCGCTACCATGTATTTAGTGTTTTCTTAAGGGTAGAGCTAGAGTTACTACAGATGTGTCCTCGATGCGTCATCGGTCAAGTAGAGTCCGAGTGATGAGGAATACGCATTGGGTCGTGGGTCGAGACACACATTGAGCGCCCGCAGCGATGAGGCCTATGTTTAAGATCGGTTAGCTCAGTCGACCATTTTTCAGCGTTGTCTGAACCATGGGTGGCGCAGACCACTCTACCCTGTTATGGTCGTAGCGTATTGCATATAGCAATATGCTACAAGAATTACTGAAGAGTGTAGGCCGGCTGCGTCACGCATAAAAAAATGAACGCACCCCGACCAAAGGAAATGCATTTCCTCAAGCTGCAAATGACAGGCTGGTGATGACAAGGAAGAAGAAGACCATTTTTCCTGTCGTATTGCTCGAACAAGTACGTGTGCGAAAGTCATCCAGGAGAAACTTTTTGATCATCAAAAATCTGCGAAGACATCCTGCCAAAAAAAAAGTAAAATTTTCGCATTCACATCGCTAGGACAAATCAAATAAATCAAATACCCTAGGAATTTCCGAGTGGTGAAGGACAGGTTAAAATTAATCTGACAAGATCGATAAACTTTCACTAGGTTTCGCTTGAAATCGTGGTAGTATAATTGAACGGTTGAACAGGAGCCTTGGTGGATATTCAAGATCATATACGACTGCTTTTTAAAACCTGCAATTGCAAGAAATCAGGATCGTCCAAATTAATTCCGACAATACCGAAAAACTACGGTCTAATTCTAAGAGATTTAATAGAAACGAAGAGTTTTGTGAACACGCAGCAATATGGATTAGCAAATGTCAAAATTCCAACAACCGTTTTCTTTGGACTTGTGCTCCAAAATGTCAACAAAATCCAGCACACAAAGTGTAAATGGTCAATAGATTTTACTACAGGGAAAAATGCTGATATTCCTTCACCGCCAGATTATAATCCTTCAGTTGCACAACATAGATACATTCGTCCACTATGGAATGAAGTTGTAAATTGTTTTAAATTTAAATTTTAATTATAATTACGTTCCGCACGTTCTTATTTAATTTCGTTCAAGATATTTGTGTAGGGACAAGTGCCGTTGGGCAATATTATTTTAACTCAACAAAAATTACTTTTGTGATAGAGCCTACAGACAGCAAGTCGAAGCATTAAATTCCAATTTAATTCCTTTAACTAGATGGCGGATGCTGAAGTGCTTCATCATGCCGTGGAATTTTCACCGTGAGTATTATTGATATATTACACATTTTCTTTTGGTATACGCATGCTTCGGCTTCAATAATTACTTGCTCGTAGGACTTTTTTTTTAAGTGACGTATGGGTCCCTTCAGGACCGAATGTGTGCCGGCTTTGGTGTGATAGGCACGACATTTTTTTTTTTTGATTATGCCTGACGGCAGCGTCAGGATTTTGTGGAACCCCCCCCCCCCGCACTCTCCGCCAATAGCTGAGGTGAACTAGCGTGCCGCCCTGCAGTCAACGCTGCCCGTCGAGTGATCTGTCAGCTCATGCTGACAGTCGGGACTTTATGTCCCAAGCGAATCACTCATCCTAGTTCCATAACAGTAGGCTCCGGCATTTTACTTTGGAACTAGGTAATTGAACTAAAATTTTATATTTCTCGTTGGATGTTGGCATCTCAAAGTACATCGTAATTCAACTAGGCCCGAATTACTTCTGGGTGAAGCAGGATTACTTTTACTATCCGTGAATCAGTGAACCGGAACTTCCTGAGCATCTGGATTTGTTCCGGCAAGGAAGAGCCTTCATAAATGAGGCTCTCGTTTGGCTCGACACTCAACTGCCGGCGTGAACCTGTGTCAAAGTTATGGCTAGCTAGAGCCTATATTCAAACATCTCACCTGCAAATTATATTGGAAAGCGTGTCATATGGTTACTGAACGCCAACAACCAACCCTCTTAACAGTGATACGGCAGAACAATAGCCATGGGGGGTAAAACCGTGTGTAGTTTTTTAGTATTAAACGAATATTGAGCGTTCGCTTGGTTAATCGCAGCCTAGTAGAAAAAATACAAAGACTCTTGAGATGTTTGGTGTGAAAAACTTAGCTCCTGCCAACATACATAGTTACAGGGGCACTGAACTTTTTTTTTTGTTAAATACCTAGTCTAGGCAAGTTAGTAAGTTTTTGTAATTATTACTCAAAATTCATTCAGGAAAGTAGCCAGGTGGTATAATTTAGAAGTAAGATTATTGATTTAAGTCCAGCGGGCAATTGGATTGCTTAGGCACAATAGCAAACTTTGTGCTATTAATGACAATGTGAAGCAAAGCAACCGAGGTAGTGAATTGAAATCTCCCAAGTTTTTTTAAATGTTTCATCTGCGCCAGGGAAAATGGGAAGTCCAACGATAAGAAGACGAATCGGCCCCTGATCGGGCACCAAAATGTATTGTCAGCATGAATGAATGGTCCTATATGAATGATAAGACGTATTTTGATGTTAACTCCAATGGTTGTTTATTTGCACTAAAGCCCTAATACAGTTGAGTTAGTTTTGCTGGTTAACTAATAATTAAATAAAAAGAATTTACTGGATGTCTAATCTATGTGTTAGTTATTTAGTTCATTACTTATGCCAATGGCTAATTGTCAAGTTCATATAAATCTCTGATTTACTTCTATATTTAGGGTTAATTGTTAACTTTAAATAGATCACTGATTCACTGATTCTGTTGGCTGATCGTTGAGTTCACTTGACGATGAATATCATATGGCGGGTGTGCGTAGATTTATTATCTCGGGCGGAGTTATCTGTATCACCGGTCTGTACACGGGTGGTCTTGCATCCACTGAAACATACTCGTATACGTCGGTAACTAAAATGCGGATGGCCTCGTATTCATAGAGTTAGACATGGATATACACACATCTCGCTAAATAGAATACGCGGTTTCGTATTCCCTGGAAGTAGATGTGGATATACACACGTCTCGGTGAATAGAATACGGATGGCCTCGTATTTGCTAGCGAAGATGTGGATGTACACAATCCAAAGATATGAACACGGATGATCTCGTGTTTTGTCCAAACAGACATGAATTTTCACACGCCTCGGCGGCTAGAATACGGATCGTCTCGTTTTCGTTAGAGATGTGGATGTACACATATCTTAAAATACAGATCAGGGATGGTCTCGTGCTCTAATAAAATTAGACGTGGAAATGCACACACCTCGACGGCTAGAATACGGATGGTCTCGTATTCGTTAGAGGGGATGTTCACACGCCTCGGCGATTAGAATACGGATGGCCTCGTATTCCCTGGCGGAGATGTGGATGTTCACACACCTCAATATATCTAACACGGATATTCTCGTGGTCACTATAATCAGTCGTGTTAGATGGATGATCTCACCTAACTATGTAGACTGGCGGATGGTTGGGAGGATGTCCACTCCTAACAAGCTTTGACCTGGCTTAGCAATCGCACTGTGAGATCTTGTCTGGTTGACTAATTAAAATCAACTGCCGACTATGGTCTGGCGGCTGGCCTTTTATGGGACTAGTTGCCGCCGGCAGGCGAACAACCAGTACTCATTACCACCAGCAGGCGACGGTTATCAGTGTAGCTGACTGATTTACGCTAGCTATCACTCGGTGAACGGCTGATCACTAGCAAAATATGTCTATGCATCATATATTACTGGCTGTTGTTCATATATGTATATGGTGTATGGATGGAGAGGTTTGTAATGAAGGCCACTTTCCGTGTAGGCTAAAATTGACTTTGTTACAAGTTTTCAGACTTCAGGAAATATTTCACATAAGAATCGTTAAGGAAAGCTTTAAAACCATCTAGCCTTATTAGCCCTAAACATTACGGTATAGGAAAACAAACATATGGCTGGATTACAAGAACGACGGCGTGGTCGTCATCAAATGCCGGACAAAGCGCCAGGTAAGTTACATTAGCATTGGGCGGCAACGCCATACCTTAGTTTCCCTTACATTTTACAGTTCAGTTATTTCCTTGTCATCTCTGCCGGTTTGCAATAAAATTTTAAATAATACTAAAGAAGAAATTTTCTTTTCCTTCAAGTCCACACTTTTTTAATAAAAAATCATTTATTTTAAGAAATTCAAATATCGTTAATTTTTTTCATGTTTTTTCATAATAGATTTAGATCTTCCATATTGGCAGCAATGGAGCGCCAGCGTTAAAATTAGGATTAGAGATGGGTCACGACCACGCCGACGACGACGCCGGCGTGGGTTATGTAATGCATTTCATACATGCAGTACGGTCTCTAAATATCTTTGACATTAAACGACGACCACGCCGACGCTATTAATGTAAAGGCCTAAGCACAATTGCGACGGCAGACGGAAAACGACGACGAAATTCCGCTGTCAACCTTCTAAAAGCACAGCTTCTTATCCGAATGCACCAAATTACGACAAACGACGGTAAGCGGGCGATGATGTTGCCGTCGAAATTGAGCAAATTCTAAACTTGCCGTCGTCGCTGCAGTGTTACCAACAAAATTAATCGAATGAAATTGTTTTGGCATTCAGTTTTGTCTTTTTGAGGTGGTATCACGCCGCGGTAAATTTCGAATAATGAGCTTTGAAGAAAAATTGATTGAGGAAGTACGAAATCAGAGAATAATTTATGATTTGCAAGACTGTTATGTAACTATGTTGAGTGATTGACATCGGACGTGAAGCCAGACTGCCAGCATGACCTGACAGATCACTCACGGACAGCGTTGGCTGCAGGACGGCACGCTAGCTCGCCTCGGCTATTGGCGGAGAGTGTGGGGAGGTTCCATGAAAAACCTGCCGTTGCCGTCTGCCATAATCAAAAAAAGTTCGTGCCTAAAACCAAAACGCCGGCACACATGCAGTCCTGAAGGGACCTTTACGATACTTACCTACATCCAAATCGAAGGCGCAGATGTTATGCCTTCCTTGCATGCCCCAACCACCCAACTGACTGTGTGGGCAAGATTTTTCAGAGTCCCTTTTATAATCGCTTCCACTTTTAAGTGGAAAAGCGCTACCTTTGTACAGGTGAGTGTTGAGCAGGCCGTGGCTGCGGAGAAGATTGACTTCTTCTTCCTTCTGTCAGATGAAAGTAAAGGAAACGCTCTTCTTGCCGCGGGTGCGTTCGAGCTAGCTGTCTGACAGCAGCCGGCCTACACGCTTCAGTATTACTCAGTGTAGCATATTGCTATATGCAATACGCTCCGACCATAACAGGGCAGAGTGGTCTAGACCACCCGTGGTTCAGACAACGCTGAAAAATGGTCGACTGAGCTAGCCGGTCTTAAACATAGGCCTCATCGCTGCGGGCGCCCAATGTGTGTTACGACCCACGACTCAATGAGTGTTCCTCATTACCCATACTCGACTACGACCATCCCCCTACTTGACCGATGACGAATCGAGGACACATCCCTGAAGTCCCATCAGTCTTCGACCAGACCCCGACATCATTCTCCGTGTGGGAAATCAAAGGTGCATCGACAAGCTGGTAATCCAAAAAATCCGGCTGGTCGATGCCTCTCTGCCCTCCCTCACCGAGACGCTGAGAAAGCCCCGCGGTCAGTAACCTAACCAACTGATCGCTGAGCTTTCTCGGCACAACATCTCGTTCCGATCTCCGACCGGTGATTGTTCAAGGGTGTGTCCCCAAGGCGTCGTCGAAGTGGTGACGTTGTCGATTTCATTTCCTAATTTGCTAACAGCCGTATTCAGGATTGGATTCCAACAGGTATATCATCTTATTATATGACGGGGCAATAGGAGGGCTTCGCGATATCCTATAGTTTACCAGTGAAGCTGGCTGGATGCCTTCTTAGGGCTACCAGAAATAAACGTGACAGTAGATAGATGACGCTTCTAGAATGGATATCACTGCCTGATGTCTTTGGCGTGATAGACTCCTAAGGGTTTCCCCTGCAGATCTTCAAGCTCGTATAAGGAATTTCCTTTCTTGGCTCTAACCCGGCACTTGACAAATTTTCGTCCCAGTTTAGCACTAGTTTGCTGTTGGAAGTTGCTTTGAGCAAAATTCCGTCTGAATACCTCTTGACCCACTCAGAAGTCAACAGGCTTCGCCCTGAGATTATAGGCTCTTGAACCCTGTTCGAACGCATTCAATCTCATTTTGTCTTCAGCATCTACTCATCTACTCTCAGAGGCTCGTTAAGAGTCCCAAGACTCCTCAAGAATAGGAGCTGCCATGTTCAATCATTTGCTGACCGAAAAGTGTTCGATAAGGAGAGAAACCAGTTGCTTGGTGGAAAGAGCTCCTGAGGGAACTAGCTATCTGGCTCAGCTTCTTATCCCATTTTGTGTGTTCCTTCCGAATGTATGCTCTAATTCCTGACAATAGAGCCCTGTTTACTCACTCTGAGACGTTTGCTTGCGGCGAGTAAACTGCCGTTCGCAAGTGTTTCGCCCCATACTTGTCCAGTAATCTGGTAAACTGAGCCGAGCAAAGCTGGACTCCATTGTCAGAGACGATCGTTTCCGGGACTCCGAATACATGGAACACTTCCGTTTCGATGAACTGGCACAAATTGAGTGTATATGCTTTTCTCATAGGTTTGAGAATCGGGAACTTAGAAAAGTGGTAAAGAACTATTAAGATGCAGACATTTCCTTTCACTGACCGAGGATATGGACCCAGAAAATCAATATACAGCTTTTGCCATAGTCGTTCTATCACAGACTGGACTCTCATAGGTGGTCTAAGAATGGTATTGGGAGCCTTAGTCTCTTTACACACGTCACAGACGCCTACGTAGTTTCTGACATCAACTGTCATTCGTGGCCAGTACAAGTGTCTTCTCAGACGCTCCAGTGTTTTCCCTATACCTTCGTGAGAAGCTAGTGGCGGATCATGCGCTCTCGAAATAACGTCGTAGACAAGCCCTCGTGGAATCCAAAGCTTCCAAGCTTCTTCCTTCTGAATCGGATCACCTGTTCTCGGAACAGTCCGAATGTAAACGAAGCCATCTTTGACGCAAAGATCTGGTAGTTTGCCAGAAGTCGTTTTAACCTTATGCCTCAGTTCCTCATATTCCAACGAGTTGAAATATGGCGAACTAAGGTCAATTTCCGAGCCAGGATGACATTCAGGCTTTTTTCCGGTGCTCAATAGTGAAGTCGAAACCCTGAAGCTTCAAACTCCACCGAGCAATTCTACCGCTGAGGTCCTTTTGAGACATCAACCATTTCAAGCTCGCATGATCCGTCACTATCTTAAACGGCATAGTTCAATGAAGGGACGGAACTTCTGTACACTTAAGATTACAGCTAGGCATTCCTGCTCTGTGACTGTATAATTTCTTTGTGCTGAGTTCAACTTTTTCGAGACGTAGGCTATTGGCTTCTCGTGGCCATCGTCATCTAGTTGAATCAGCACTCCACCAATACCTTGTTGGCTCGCATCGCACTGTATAACGAACGGCTTGGTAAAATCTGGACTCACCAACAACGGAGCAGAGGTCAGTTTCTGTTTTAGCATCTCCAGAGACGTCTGGGCTTCGGGTGTCCACTTGAACTGACTAGGATTCTTCAAGGTGTCAGTTATGGAGGCAGTTAAATCAGCATAGTTCGGGATGAACCGTCTATACCATTCCGCCATACCTAGTAGGCGTCGGACTTGCCGAACAGTTTTAGGAGACGGATAGTCAACTATGGCTGAGATCTTGTCTGGGTCAGTCCTAATTCCTCCTTTCCCGACTATAAAACCCAAGTATTTAGTCTCCTTAATGCAAAACTTACTCTTCTCAACGTTGATAGTGAGGCCAGCCTTCCTCAAACAATCCGGTACACGGGATAGCAATGTAAGATGAGAGTCAAATTCTGATGACAGAATCAGTAAATCGTCCAAGTAGACGAGAACATTTTCACGAAGATCGAAAGGAATGACTTTATCCATGGGGCGGCACATCGTTTGTGGAGCGTTGCATAGGCCGAATGGCATCACTGTGTACTGATAGAGAGGGTGACCAGGTACAGTAAAAGCGGTCTTCTCTCTGGAATCAGTGTCTAGTGGGATCTGCCAGAACGCGTCTTTCAGGTCCAGGCTCGTTATGTAGTTTGCCGGAGGAAGTCGACTCAGAAGTACGTCCATCTGCGGTAGCGGATAGGCATCCTTCTTCGTAACAGAGTTGACCTTCCTGGCGTCAAAACAACGCCGGACCTTTCCAGGCTTCCTTACCAGAACAACTGGAGAGCTCCAAGGACTCTGGCTCTCCTCTATCACACCCAGCGATAGCATTCGCTCTAATTCAGCATCCCTCAAAGTCTGTACTGCCGGTGATATCGGATAAAACCTCTGTTTTATCGGAGTCGCGTCATTCGTTTCAATCTTGTGAGTGACCAACGATGTCTTTCCCAGGCCTAAAGAGGCGAAAGAAGGGAAAAGCTGTTTCGTAGCTTCTAGACGCTGTTGATCTAGACTGGAAAGAACATGGCTGTCGGTGTCAGTAGCTAGTAAACTTGGTGTCACTTTTGCAACTATACCTAGGACATCTGGAGCCAACCCAAATAGACGCCAGAAGTTTATTCCTAGATATAGTGCCTGTGTGAACCCAGGAACCACGTAAAAACGCACGTTTTGGGTCTTACCACGGAAAGTGATGTCCAAGTTCACATGACCATGCACTGTCGTCATGGCAGCATTTGCTGCTTGAAGCTGTGTCCGATACCTCTTCCATTCAACCTCTGCTTCCGCAAGCTTCTCTAGAGCTCCCTGGCCTAGAATACTGACCACTATCATGTAATCCAGTCTCAGTTCGCCCGAGCAGCTTTACTTCGGCATACGGTCGGATGTCGTTTGGCATCGACACGGAAATCTGTGCCAGTTTTTTTCTTTCCAGTCTCATCCGTCGGCAGTATTCCCGCCAACGAACGGTAGATCTTTTCTTTCTTGGTCTCATATCCAGGTCAGGATACATAATGTCAGCTAACTCTGCTACTGAGGAGAAGATTCGGTCTTTTACTGCATTATATTTCTGCAGACGCGTATGATACGGCGTCAGCTGATGTACAACAGGCTCACGCCCACTCGTCATAACAGAGCTTGGTGGCAGTTTCAATACAGAAATGCCATGAGGCCAAATCTCCTGCTCAGTAACATTGTCAGCTAAAAGTGCTGTAGGTGTTATCGGGACATCGAAAATTAAAGACTCTTCCAAAGAAGTGTCTAATAATGTCATGGGCTCCCCAGAGGTGGAAATGGGAGCTTGAAGATCTGCGGAGAAGTCTATAAGGTTCTCCGTCTCTATCAATCGATCGTTAAGTCTATCAAGTGGTTTGCTGATATCATCAGAGTCACTGAGTGATACCACTGGACAATTCATGGATTCGTCTTTAAGGTCTGCTAATGGAGCGGACCTTCCTCCTTGTTCAAGGATTGAACTGGAGTGTTCGTTACAGTTGGTGCTCGGGACGTTGACGCTGGTCGAGAAAAGGTGTTGGGATTCATGACCCGGCTCTCGTTTTTCTGTGCACAGTGTCCGCATTTGGGCTTAAAAATGTTCTTGTGCCCGCATCCGTAGCAGAACACTTGCTGTCTCACTAGCAGGCAGTCTTGGTAAAAATGACCTTGTTGATCGCAATTCCAGCACACTACTGTGTGTCTGGTCGAAATGGCTGACACGTCGCCTAAGCTAGTGTCACTGCCTGTTGCTATTGACAAGTCGTGGTTTAAGGTCTGGAAGTCGTCAATCTCGTTTACTCGTTGGTTCCGGTAAAGGTTCCAACTACCAGCAGTTCGTTTTGGATATTTTAAATATAGACACTTTTTCTTTTTCCTGTATCTGTCTTTTTCTACATGCAATTTTCAATTAATTAAAAGCCTGGTTACAACCGCACAAGTCCGCTTCTTAATTTCGTCTCATTTTGGAGTGTTTAGTTATGCAGAACGCTGGTTCAACGTCAGCTTCTAGTTGTAATTTTTTTGCTTTAGGAGAGGTTGCGGACACACCTGAAGTACTTGATTGCTTACTGACACAATTTTTATCTGACAATGGAGCTCCGGTTGGCTTAAGCTCCATTTCAACACACGAAGTGTTGGGATTAACGTTTAAGGTTATATTTCCTGACTCCTTAACGGGGGTTTTATTTCGGAAACAATTTATTTGATTTCTATAGTGACAACATAGGAGAAATAAAGCTAATATTATTCCAATGGTAATAAAAAACGAAATAAAATGAGTTTGAACCTCGAATTTTTTTGAATTTCTTTCCGATGATACCATCCACAATTCTTTTTCTAGATCATTAAGGCCACACTGCCTTTTTTAAGTTCTGGCATGTAATCGTCATTATGAATTAAGGCTGGTTTGGATGTGCTTAGGAATATTTATAATTAAGCTCTGATACCTGAGAGGTAGAAATTAATTAATTACGGCCCGGTTCGTGGATTAGTAATTCTGTTTTAATATTGTTGTCGTATGGAATTTCCAACGTACCTAGGTGATAAGAACAACGTTGAGTCAGCGTTAATATACCGTTCCTTTTGAGCACTTTTCTTATTGAGATTCCTTTGCAGAATCCCATTATTTCTTTGGGTTGCTGCAAAGAGTACAGCCAACTATTAACTCGGTGTAATTTAATAAAAATCTCGAGATTATGCGTGACTAGGCGGTGTGTGGAGATTGGAGGTTCTATCGTTTCATTAACGAATAAGTGAACAATGAAATTACCAGTTTTTTCGCCTATTAATTTCGGATTAACTTGATGACATATATAAAGTGTGGTGAAGTTGACCGACGTATACGATTTACAATTTTTGTCGCAGTCAGCTTGGGTTAATTCCAAGAAATGTCGGCTTTGAGTATTGTTTAATATGAAGTTAGTTTTGGTATAAAAAAAATATAGTAATCGAGATGATTATTTGAATGGGGTAATATATAGAGTTTGTTAAGCGTGTATTCTAGGAATTCCGTTAGCGGCAGTTTTAAAAGAACTAGTAATTTGCCATCCATCTGCAAATAGTTTACTTCTGTTATTTGTGTGAGTAAACCTAAGTCATACAGATGGGAGTGACCCACATCATCATCGAATGGAATGAATCATGGAATGTCCTTATAAATATTAATTATATAAGAGGATGAAGTTTCTTTTGGTGTAAGGTATTGATAATGGCATACTGATCATTTAGGTCTGCATATATCTGCTGGAGTTTTGTTATATGAAAAGAAGAATTTCGGTTATATCGTTTTGAGTATGAATTGTACGTATGTCTTTTTCCATAGCTTTTATATCCTTTGCCACTCGGTTTGTAAATACCGTGAGTTTATTATCTAAATTACTTCGATAGTTGGTTAAATTTTGTATCACACGATCAATAGAGTTAAACCTAGATTTTACAACAGTTAGTTGCTTTGTCATCAAATGAATATTTTCGCCATCTCGTTTTTCAAGTTCTTGTAGGCGATCGTAAATATTTTTGGCGTCTCTGTCGTCCATTGTTCCAAATAAAAAGTTTGAAAACCTACCTATACCGACTTCTATTTGCGTAAATCTCTATATCTTCCATTTTGTGTTTTATTTTATTTATGCTATTTGAAATTTCTGCGTGCCAGTAAAGACATGTTCTATTTTATTCTGCGGGTTGGTGTGTACATAACTCTTGAATAGTTTTATGGCACTTTTTAATAAAACTCAAAGCTTCAGTTTCGTTAACCAAAGTAATTTGGGTAAACAAGGTCCACATATTTCGATATAGTAAGCCTGTTCGCATATTCTCGAACGAAATTCCCGTTTCACCTAACTCCTGAAACTAGGCTGAGTGAAATAATAGTTGTTTTCCACATCTTGCGCCTGTCGTTTCCTGAAAGAGAATATTGTTTATTTCAGGAAAGAAAATTTGGAACTGATTAATTTTTAAAATTTCTTGAGGCGATTATTATGTACTCGAGGAGATTTTTTCCCTATCTTTATTGTAGAGTTAACATCGTTATGCACTTGTGTAACCTCGTACGGACCCATCCAAACTGGGGAGAGTTTGTGTTTTTTGTTGGGATTTCGCAGCAGAACTTTATCACCTATATGAAATTTTATTGGGTGTGCATTACGGTCATAATATTCCTTGGATATTTGTTTACTTCGTTTAAGGTTCTCACGAGAAATTTTGTGGGTTGCCTGAAGCTTATATTTGATATATTTACAATAATCGTCGAAATTGTACTGGGTCGGGATCCCTTTTTAGGTTTGTGGGGAGATCGTTACAAAATCCATAGAGCGCACCCGTAGGGGTCATTTTATTTCCCGTGTGGATTGTATGATTGTGGACATAGGCTGCCTCTGCCAGCCATCTGTCCCACGTGGACGGATTATCGTCCACAATACTCCTAAGGTAATCAATTAGGGGTACATGTGACCTTTCTAAAGCTCCATTCGACTAGGGATGATACGCCGTAGTTCAAATTTGCTTTATTTTTAGTAATTTGCAAACGTTCTTGAACAGTTCGCGCATGAAGTTAGACCCTTGATCAGTAATGACTTTTTTAGGTATTTGGTACCTTAAAATTATATTTTTATAAAAACAGGCAGCTGCCGTGCTTGCTTCCATATCAGCGATAGCGAAACAATCGAAATAACGGGTCAAGTCATCAAGAAATGTTAGAATGTATTTGTTGCCACTTTTCGTTACAGGTAGGGGGCCAACAATATCCAGAAAGACCTTTTCAAAGGGTGTCTGAGCTGTATCTGTCACCATCATAGGTGCTTTAAGCTGTGTTCCTGCTTTATTTATCTGACACTTTACACATTTTTTGATATATTGGGCTATATCTCGCAGCATACCTTTCCACTTATATTGCCGACTTATCCTTTTGTAAGTCTTGTAAGCGCCCGTGTGCCCTCCTAGCGGTGAATCGTGGAAATCTTTTAGTACCATCTTGATCTCTTCAGGTTTGGTGAGGAACTGAGGCTTTTTGGTGAATACAGAGTTTATTGGGTCTATGGCTCTCTTAGGCTCCAATTCTTTAGGTTTATTTTTTATCTCAATTTGCCCCGCGGATTTTCCATCAGAGTCCACTTGTGCACTTCCTTGGTCAGCTAATAAATTGTTAATATTGTTTGTTTGTGACCTTATTATAGCTTGGCAGGTGTTGAAATCTTTTTTCCCTGTATCAGGGCTTAGATTGTAATGAATCTGAGCTTGTGTGGTTACCAATGTCACTTTCGTGTCCTCATCTGACTCGCTGTCTGATTTTTGTGGGATCCGGCTAAGGCAATCAGTATTTTTATTGTACCTTCCCGGCTTGTACAAGATAGAATACTGGTATTCTGACAACTTATGGTGGAACCGCGTTAAACGTGTTGTAGGATCTTTTACATTAAAGACTCCTATCAGTGGTTTATGGTCAGTATACACTGTAAAATGCCTGCCATAAAGGTAACAACGAAAATTTTTAGTGGCCCAAGCTATAGCCAGCAATTCTTTTTCTATTGTCGAATATTTTCTCTTTGCTAGATTGAGAGATCGACTGGCGTAAGCGATGGGTTTGTCGCTACCACTATTCCCTTGAGACAATATTGCTCCCAAAGCATCTCCACTAGCATCCGTAGTTAGTATAAATGGCTTGCTAAAATCCGGAAATGTTAGTAAGGGTGGATTATTTAAGGCTTGCTTGAGTTCAGTGAGAGATTTATCTTGTGCCTCGCCCCATATGAATCTGGTATTTTTTCGGAGTAATTTATGAAGGGGTTCGGCGATTTTAGAAAATAAAAATTAGCTAACCCCAAAAAGGATTGCAAATGACGTACCTTTCGAGGTACTAGAAAATTCTGGACACATTTAAATTTTGATGGATCGGGTAATACGCCGTTCTTTATACAGATGTGTCCCAGATATGTAATTTCTTTCCTCAGAAACTGGCATTTTTCAGGCTGTAATTTTAAGTTATTATCACGCAATCTCTTAAAAACTTCGCCCAGTTTCTGATGATGATCTTCCCAGGACTTTGCATAGATGACAATGTCATCTAAATAAACAAAGCATTTCAGTCCTTGTAGACCCGTAAGTATGTGGTTCTTCAAGGGCTGGAAAGTAGCCGGGGCACCTGTGAGACCAAAAGGCATTCGTTTAAATTCAAAGTGTCCCAACGCGGTACTAAACGCGGTTTTTGGACGATCTTTTTCATCTACCAGTACTTGGTGGTACCCACTAGCCAAGTCTAAGGTCGTGAAATAGCGAGAATGCCCCAGTTGATCGAGAATATCTTCGATTCTCGGCAAAGGAAAAGCATCTCGAATCGTTATATTATTTAACTTCCGAAAATCTACCATCACGCGCCAGCGTTGTTCAGTTTGAGGTCCCTCTTTTTTTGGAACAACCAGCAACGGTGAATTCCACGGGCTTTTGCTGTGTTGAATGATGTCTTGCTTGATCATATCATTGACCTGATCATCTCTTATTTTTTTACTTTTCCGGGAGTCTGTACCTCTTTTGATTTATAGGGGAGTGATCAATTTTAATATGTTTAATTGCGCTAGTGTATGCTAGCTTATCGTCGGGTAAGTAGAATACATCCGTGTATTTGGAGCACAGATTTACGAGGGAAATTTTTTCTTCAGTATTAAACTGTCGTGTACTAAATTCTCCCTAAGGGCCTTCATCCTTTGTGAATGATAATTCTCCATTGTATTTATATGTAATATATTTGGTTTTTTCTTTTCTCTAGTTCTTGCATAATAAATTACTGGTCTATTATTACTATCTTGGATTCCATCCAGTTCAACAATATCATTTAAGGACACTAAAAAATCATTTAAAGACACTAATTCTACATGATTTATCACACATTTTAGTTCGTAGTTATTTACGTTAAGTACAGGAACAGTTATCTCTTCATTTACTGAAATACACCGTGCTTTATTTCTTTTCCTAAACATATAAAATCGCCTTTCTTTGTTGTTTTTAATTTGATAAGTTTTTCCGTTCGAGTCGGCTCGTGAATTTCCGGACACAAGACAATCTGATTTTCTAAAGAGTTTGTATCTTTAGTACAGTTACCTATTGAGCGACTGATCAGTTCAGTCTCACTTTTAACTACACCGGTTCCTCGGTCTTTGTTAGCAAAGTCTAGACTATAAGATTCACTGCGACAGTTATCAGATGCAATACATTGATCATTGGAAATCTGACATATATTATCGTTATTTTTTTCTCTGTACTCTTTTAAAGCGATTGAGAAAGCCTTTTCATTTAAATTGCGTGGAGCGAAATGCAAAATTTGGTTTGGGCAATCTATACGACAGTTCTTTGCCAAGAAATCATTCCCTAGTATTCCGTCACCTGGAATGTTGTTACTGTCGGATATTACGTGAAATTTGCACTTTTGCGGAATTGGTGTTTGCAATATGCCCTCGCATGTTCCTCGACTTGCACCCTGTCCAAATGCACAAATAATTTCAGTTTTGTCTCTTTTATTTACGAAACTTGTGGGCGCAACAACGGATTGCTTAATTATGCTAACGTCAGCACCAGTATCCACCAGCAATTCAACCTTAGATTTTTGCGAAATATCTAAGGGAACGTTAACGAATAGCTTTCCGCTGGAGCTTTTATGACACCGATCTGAGACAACTTGAGGGCTGTCGCCGTGGTGTCTGCGGCCGCCCGTTTTTAGTTTTCCGACACTTTATTGGTTATATTGGGAGCATGCCTTCTCTCCCATTCTTGTTTTGCACGAGACTGCATAGCACTGTGATTGTTTCGTTGACAAAACTCGCAACGTATTTTAACAAAATCTTTATTCATTTGGTTTGAGAGCACCGGATGAAGATTTATTTGTTGGGCTTGCTCCTGAGAACAATTTGTCAGATTATGACCATATACGCGGCACTTGTTACAGTATGGAGTGCTTTTGCGAATTCGGCAATCTGTATAAGTATGCACTGGCTTGTTACAAAATCCGCATTTAATTGTTTTCTTTTCTGGGCTTGCATTTTCAGAATTAATGTAAATTTTAGAAGAATCTGCCGCAATTGGATAAGGGCCTTGTATTGTTTGTTGTGGAGGAGACGAATCCTATGGCCTTTGATATGATGGGAAATTAATTTTAGAAGAACTGTAGTTTTGTTTACAACTACTTGAAATGTTGTATGGTGGTATGTTCATGAAGGCCTCGTTAGTATTATTACCGTGGATGAAATGACTGAATTGTGGGAAATTATTATCAGGAGGGCATATTGCCACTTAGATATTTTCTCTTTATCTTCCATTTCTTCTGCCTTTCTTAAAACCGATTTGAAAGAAGTGTCTCCATCTTGAAAAAAGAAAAAACGGAAATTAGGATCTTGGAGGCCTGACTTGAAGGTATGTATTGCCATTTCCTCCAGATCACTTAATACACTTCTTGTATTGTTTAGTTGTTCTTGATGCTGCGTTTCCACAGCTATCTTGCACTGTTGATATTTAAAATTTAAACGAGTAAATCTTAATTCATCCATCAATACTCGATATGGCTTATTGGATGTGAATTTTAGTGACAGGGCTTCCTTCAGTTCTTTCAAACTGTTATAGGAAGTTCCCGTCAAAATGCCAAAAGCCCTTCCACGAAACCGAGTTGCTAACAATCTCAAGAACAGACTTCTCGTCATCACCACTAATGCACTCACTTACTTGATCACAACACTTTATAAATATTTTAGTATCACTTTCCACATTTGGACCTTCGCCCGTAAATAAGGGAATATTTAAGTTTACAAGTTGGTTAATTTTATTATAATCTAAAGACATTTTTTCTGTACTTTTATTTATTGAAGAAAAAACTAAATTTCCTACCTTACTATTATCTCCCACAGATTTTGTGCGTCGTCTAAATATTCTTCCTGAGCGCAGAGTTCCGGGCTGGATCGTGTTTTGTTTTGCTGGACCTGATTGCTCCTGTGGTTGGTTGATTTGGTCCGAATACTCCTCGTTGCTTTGAAGGATTTCTTGAAATTCTGGTGCAGTTTGCTGTCCTGAAATTGTAGCTACTTGGTTGATTTGGTCCAAACACTCCTCGTTGCGTTGATGAATTTCTTGAAATTCTGGTGCAGTTTGTTGTCCTGAAATTGTAGCCACTCTTTCGCTGTCGTTGCTAGTGCTCATCCAACTAGGGCTGGTATTTTCAAAACTGAAATATGTTATAAACTTTTCGAATTTTCCTCCTGGCGTAGAAGTTTGCTCTTCTGACATATATTATGATTGAGACTAGCGCATGCTCGCCTGGAGCAGAGGCACCTACAGTTGATAGTCTCCATATAATCCTTACTGGATTGAGTCTAGCGCTTGCTCGCCTGGAACAGAGGCACCTACAGTTGATAGACTCTGTTGTGGTTAAGTAACAATTATAATTATAATAATAACATAATTATTATATTATTATCATATAATAATCACAATTTTTGTTTTTATCATAGGTTCCTTAATCGGCTGCGCCAAAATGTTGGATATTTTTTCACTGTTTTATTATATTGATATTCAATTGCACAGAAGAACAATAAAACTAACAACAACAGGAATAAAAATGTCTTTTTCTACATGCAATTTTCAATTAATTAAAAACCTGGTTACAACCGCACAAGTCCGCTTCTTAATTTCGACTCCCTCTTCAACCGTGCCCCAAAAGAGCTTTTTACATTTTTTTTTTCACAACATGTTCCCACAGTCTAGCTTAGCCGCGAGCTTAGGCTTCGTATTACCGGCAAACTTTACTTGAGGTGTGAAACTAGAAACTTGTTTGCTTTTATATAATTTTAATAATTTTTGCATTTCAAGATATTTGAAGCCCTGTCTGGAAGAAAGATATTTTTTAACAAAAGTGTGGGAACATGTATTTAGCATTTTTCAGCTATTTTGGGCTACCTAACATTCGTAGTTGCGCGGCTTGAATTCGAGTAACGAGCGATCTTAACTGTCCTATCGTATCGGTGGAATGCAGACATATCTTCTCCTGGATCTCAGGCAGTAGATTAGACTTGACGATTTCCAAGAATTCGTGATCTGGCATGGCGTTTTGCAATTGGTCACGCAGCATCACTAAATGGTGGTGGTACATGGCGAATAGTTCACCAGGCTTCTGCTTTCGCGACATCAGCTGCAATCGGATTTTCAAATCATCTTTGGGCACTCCCCATTCAATCGACAATCCAGTTCTAACAAATTCCCAAGTTGGAAAAGGTTTGTGTCTTAATAGTGACCAGTACCAGTCCTTCGCTGGTCCCGTCAACAATATGAGCATGTTCCTAACAAGGAGATCAAAATCTCCTTCTAGAGCGGAGTGCGTGAGCGCTTCGACTCGAAAAATAAATTCATCTACGGAAAGCTCGGAGTTATTGCCATTGTATATCAGGTTCTACCTTCTGATAAGACTGCCTGATCGTCGTTGTCCTACACTCGCCGGGATACGATGAGATGAAGCTGGTGGAGGTTGCATAAAATTCGGTCTAGGCTGACCAAGCGGCGATACCGGCCTGTTAAACGACTGCCTATGTGTGTCGTTGAAATCGTGCGGTGGTATCGGTTCACCCATAGAAGGAGGTGGCCGTGAGAAATAAACTGGTGGAATTGCAGCTGCTATTTGCTGCCTGACGCTACTTCTCAATTCAGTCCGTAATGCGTTCAAGCTCTGCTCGAGGCCTTCTCGAACCAAGTCCTGCAGCTGTATGCGCAGACCTGTCAGCATGGCTTCAGTCGCTGCTGAATTCTGTCCACTGCCAGAAGGCAGTGGGCTATTTCGTCGCGAGTTTGGATGGGAAAAGGTCTTGGAATGCGGATTTGACATTCCAGGTGATAGAGATCTTCGGCTAACTGGAGGCATAGTCAATGGGGGTGGTAACTGAAATGTCGGTGCAGGCTGATTACGCTCGTTATTGACAGGTTTCGTCTTTGGTTTCTTTGAAACGGCTCCCGTATATTCGGTAAAATCATATTGGGTAAGGTGGAGCCGACAATTTGGACAATTTGCCTGTTCGCCTATCCATGTTCGCAAACATGCTTTGTGGAACACGTGTCCACATACAGTCTTAACAGGCTTTCGTTCGAATGACCAGTCTCTATCTTAACAGATAGAGCACTGTTCAGGCAACTTATTCACACTGTCTGTCGTGGACGGGGGTGTTCTCACGGTCCCCACCATGATGCAATCTTTCAATCGTACAGTCAAGATTTCAAGACTATTCCAAGGGATTGGACGGAATGTCAAGAAGTTCAAAAAAGGAAAAATCGAATGTTCAAAGAAGACAGCTAAGTCTTCAAAGATCGAGTTACCAGGAAGACCAACTTAAAATTTCAAAAAATTCCAAAAGTTCGAGCAAACAAAAATTCAAAAATCACCAAAGGTCTGGAGGAATTCTAGACGTAGTTACTTAAGTTCCAATTATACTTAACGAGATACCAAATTTCAAGACTGGGAGTACTCTAACCTTAGAATTCACTACTGGTACTACCACAGTCGCGCAGTCAAAAAAATATAAGCGCTAGCTGTATTTTTTATTAAAAAGATTTTAATGATAACTATATGTGAAGAACTACACAGCTCAGACTTTCCGAGAAAAATCTACAAGAAAGAAATTCATAACATTTCTCACTCACTCTACAAGAGCCAACTCTACACATAAAAGTTTCCAGGCCGCTCTCTCCAATCAGGTCAGAAATAGAATGCAAGCAATCGACGTGAATGTGTGCATGAAAAATGTTTGAGTTCTCACAGAAATCTGGGAATAGTCGGGTTGGAGAGGCTAGAGACTGAAAATGATACTAGAGATTCTTCAGCCAGGCAGTTAGCAGTATGCCAACTCCTGATTACTGAATGTCTCCTGCATCACTTCCATCCTCCAACAACTCTTTCCTTCCTCTTCACCTGATTGTCATGTCTAGGTAACCCTCCAACTGGGCAGAGTCATGAATCTGGTCAACTAGTTAGCTGCAAGCCAAAAAGTCGTCTCACAGATTCACAACTCTGTCCAGCCAGTTGGACAACAGAGACATGTCTCCGTGAGAGCACGATCAAAAAAGTTTGGTGAGGCCACCTACCATTTCCATGGCAGAAGGCCAGCGGGAAAGATCATTAAAAAAAAATTTCAAAAAAAAATCAAAAAGTAGACACCTGTTCAGAGTTGAGGCTTGACCAAAGTCAAACCTAGAGTCGAACTTCAATTCAAAAACTTTCAAAAATCTAAAACGTTACGTTACTTTACTTCAATCAACAAATCAAAAATATCAAACACTTTCAAAAAACTTTACTTTCCTCTACAAGAAAAATTTTCAACTAACAAAACCAATTAGATCCAGGTCTGCATATAACTTCCACTGGATATGAGACTTGAGGTCAGTCAATTAGCAAAGTGCCAAATGACCGTCTCACTCTAAGTCCCAGTTCCCAGTAACAGTCATAATTAGACAACCGAATTTAACTAAGGTGGACCCACGTTGGGCGCCATTTTTGTTATGTAACTATGTTGAGTGATTGACATCGGACTTGAGTAGTTAAACTAGGAGAGTTCTGGCTCACTTTTTTAAGCCTCCAGAATTTCACCACAGATGGCGCCAAAGTCGCTAGGTGGTTTGCGTCCATACTAAATGTAGGTTTGTGTCTTGGCTGTATTGGTTTGCGCCTTGGATACACCATTGAGCCTCGACTGTGCCCTAGCGGGATCAACCGGTACTACCGGGATGTGTCATTTGGTCTTGACTGCACCCTAGCGGCATTAGCCGGTACTACCAGCATGCTCCCGTTTTCTTAGATAGATATGTGGTGGACCTAAATGTAGGCTTTTTATCATGATTTTTCTTGAGCGCCTAAATGTAGGCTTTTGGTTTTGAACTGATAATCAAAGTTAATAGTAGGAAATTTTTGTTCATGCCAATGGATTCTAGATGATGGGTATGTGGGGGGATAATAAAAACAGGGAGGGAGGTAATGAAATTTTCATCAGAAATCCTCTACGGGCTCTGGTTTTCGAGATATTAGCGTATTAATAATTCAAGTTATTTTTGCTCATGGAAATGGATTCTTGGCTGTGTGGGAGGGGGAACGACATTTTCATCAGAAATCCTCTACGGGCTTTGGTTTTCGAGATATTAGCGACCTTTGTTCAAACAATTAGCTAATTGGCAATTATATTATTTAGTAATTTGCAATTAGCTAATTGGCAATTAGCAGCTTGGTTAGTAATTAGCTAATTGGCAATTAGTAATGTGGTGTGATGCGCTTTACTGGAATTCTCATAAAATAAACAAATTTAAGTAATATCAACACTTGCTGTAAATATTTAATAGAAAACTTCAAGTTTAAGGTAAAAATATGGTTGCTGTGAGGTGTATTGATACAATTTCTTTTGCTGAAAGTAATGTTGTCAAACCAAATTTAATTTCAATATTTATTCACATCAAATTAATTATTTATTTCTAAGTCTTAAGTTATAAACTTTTTCCCTATGTTCTATATTCAAAATTGGTAGCAATATAACCGAAGTTCTATGAATCCTATCTTGGAAACGAAAGCGATCCAGAGCATATGTCTCCCAAGGGCCTTTTCTGGGCTCATATTCAATTATATAAACTTGTGGAACACTAGTACTAAACGTAACTTTCATTATCACTAATAATTTAGAAATATTAATAATAAAAACTAGTTTCACATTATTATTTTTTTTATTTAATGATTATAATAATTAATTGGATACAAATTAACATCATGGCGAATAAACTCTATTTTAAATGTTCGGCCGATAGGACCTCTATTTATAACATAAAAATCTGCTGCAGTATTTATCTCCAGTATAGTATCATCAGTAATTGTGCTGTACCGTGCAGGAAGGAAAAGTTGACAGTCCTCCAAGTCCAGGATGATACGAGATCCAAATGCAGTCTTACATCTTCTGGCACCCAGAATCTTCTATTCCTTATTAAATTCCATTTTAGCTGTCTTAGAGAAGGTGGGTACTTCTCCAGCTTCTTCAGTTCCTCCATTGCGTTTGCCATTTCAGATTACTTTCTCCTTGGTTGTTTATCGTTTGAACCCCAAAATGAAACTGATTGCAAATCTAAACAAAGAATTTATTGCCAAAGTAGTAACAATCTTAGGTATTAGAGTTAAAGTGATACAATATTGGGAGTTAAATGTATTTTACATGCATCTAGTGCATTTACCAAAAGACTATAATTTGATTTTAATTGTAGGGGGATTTGGTTTGTAAGGTAACTTAATGTTAAGATTAATTTAGAAAGTTCTATAAAAAGGCGGAAAAATAGATTTAATAAGTTAGGTTTGAGTGGAGGTATGGCAAACTAGAGTGATAATTTATTTATATTTAGGGGGTATTGGGGTTATAAAAGCTTTATTTGTGTATAACATCTTAATTTAGATTTAAGATTAACAATTTTTATATTATTTTATTGGAATGGCTTACTTTGTAATGGAAATAAGGCAGTTATTAAAGTTATGATAGCAGCGGTACGGGGTGAGTTGTTTGACGTGTTGTGAGGAGGATTGAAATTGAGGTAGTATATATATTTCGGTTGTAGGCTTAATTTTGCTTAAAGTATTGAGCAGTATTGTAGACTAAGTGATTACAGTTTCGGGAGGCCTTGTGATAGTAATAAAGAAGGTCACTTAGAGAGACTAAGTCGTGTGCGATCAACCATTTGAGGTGGAGGGGAGGGTGATATTTGATATTAGTAAATGGGTCGTATAGCCTATTGATATCCTGGAGAAGTGCGTTATCAACATACTCTAGTTTGCTGATAAATTTAGTAGCAAGTTTTATTAGGAAGCGATCTATTCTTTCGATTTTAGTTTTGCTGTAAAGTTTCCTATTACTAATCCATTTATATGAGCCAGGTTTACGTTTGAAATTAATACAATCTCTAAGAATTTTACGCTCAAGGACTCTTAGTTTTTCCATTTGGTGGGAGCTAATGCTATGCCAAATTGGAAATGCATAGCTCATGATTGGTCTGATCATTTGCTTATATAAGACGAGTTTTAGTTTACAGGAGAGTTTAGAGTTGGTTTTAAAGGCTTGTTTTAGTGCCCAGTAACAATTAGTGGCTTTTTTTTTTATATATTCGATATGCTTATAGAAGAATAGGTTATCTGTAAATATAATGCCGAGGTATTTAATTTGATTCTTAATTGGAATGCTGTGATTTTTTAGTTTAAGGTGAAAGTTCTGGAGACCAGACCATGCATTAGGTGGGGAATTCTTTTTTTCCCCTTTAAAGAGGATTGCCTCACATTTGAGCGTATTGATTTTAATTTTCCAAATATTAAAATATTTGAGCAGGTTTTTTAGATGATTATTGATTTGAGTTTTTAATTTGTGTTTTTTTAGTGCAGAGGCAAACAATAAGATATCATCTGCATAGCATATCATATTAACCTTGCTATCGCTCCTATCAGGTGGCAAGTCAGCAGTATATATGTTGTAGAGTATTGGGCCAAGAAGAGATCCCTGGGGTACTCCAGCCTTTACGTCAAATGCTTGAGAGAGTGAACTTTGGATTTTAACCGTGAATGAACGATTAGTTAGGTAGTTGTATATGATTTTACAAATATGATCATGGAAACCAAAGCGACTCCTCATTTTGTAGACAAGGCCCTCGATCCATACTGTATCAAAGGCCTTTTCCACGTCCAAGGAACAAGCTAATGTAGGTTTTTTATTGTTGAGGTTATGTCCTACTTTCTCCATTAGGATGGTAAGGGCATGTGTAGTTGAGTGTTGTGGTATGAAACCGAATTGGAACTGAGGTATTATTTTATTGTCGTCGCAATGAGATCTAATTTTTTCAAGGAGAAATGCCTCATATAATTTACTGATAGAGGAAAGTAGCGAGATTGGCCTATAACTTGAAATAAGGTTAGATGGTTTGTTGATTTTTAAGATGGGTATGATAATAGCCTGCTTCCATTTAGTAGGATAATATCCAATGTTGAAAAGATGGTTAAACAGTAATGCTAGGAAAGTAAAAAGACTAAGCGGGGACTTTTTCAACATGTAATTGGACATTTTGTCGTAGCCAGCTGTTTTTTTATTATTGCGTGAATTAACTAGATTTATAACTTGATTAGGCGTGATAAAGTTAATGTGGGTAGTGTTATTAGATTGAAGGATTATGCTACCAGGAATTTGAGGGTTTGGCTGTTGCTCAGGAGGAGCGTCAGAAGGTTCATCTTGATGAGGAAAAGGGTTATTAACTTCAAAGTCTACTTTAAGGTTATCAGAGAAGGTTATAAGAGGAGAAATGTTGTCTTTATAGCTTAGTTCTATAGTATTACGGATTTGCGAACTATGGTCGGCATTTCCAATGTAGAGGTTTGCCTTATGTATATCACAAAAATAGCTTCCCAGGGCAATTGCTTTGTTTTTATCATTGGAAATCAACTCAGAATCCCTAGCTAGCTGTATAGGGGGAATGATATTGTTTCTAATCATGCCCATGAATTTTTTTACTGTTTTGATAGAGTTATTATCCATTTTGATACCAGATAATTTTTTTTGCCAGTAATTGACATAATGTATTTTAATTGAGTCTTCGATTATTTTTTCGAGGCATTTGATTTGAGATTTGAGTTGATGGTGGAAGGGGTTGTATTGTTGCCTGTGCCATTTTCTTCTAAGTCTATTTTTTATGCGGATAATTTTAATTAATAGAGGGGGTAATGGAATGCATGTATTATTATTAATCGTTATTTTAGGAACGCTAAGATCAACTGCGGTGAGAAGTATACTATCTAAGTTATTGATAATATTATCGAGTTCAGCGGGTGAAGGGCAGCAGTTATCCGGGAGGATAAGCTGTGGGATGTTACGATCGATGTAGGATCTAAAGAAGGACCAGTTTGTGTTGCCATAGTCAAGCAACTCTCGTCTTTCGGCATTAGCTGGGCTGTTGGTTAGTGAGACGTTTAGTTCGACTGCTGAGTGGTCTGAGGGATAGTCTAGAGTTGCTAGAGTACCGCTATTGTTGTATTTGACGGTTAAATTGGTGGATACGATAAAAAAATCAATTAATGTGTGCCTATTATAGTTATGGTGCGTTTTCGCATTAGGGAATTCGAGTCTCAAATTTCTATTAGCGGAATTGAGGGTGTTCCAGTGGTAGAGGTAGTGGTAGTGGTAGAGTTATTTTCAGAGGCCTGGTCATTACCCCATGAACGATGGATGGCGTTAAAATCGCCTCCTACAATGTAATGGTCAGCTTTAACTTTGTTAAATAATTCAGAGAGATCATCTGATATCCGTGAGTCTCCGCTTCGATTGTAGAGTGAAATTATTGCTAGTGTCTTACTGTTAGATAGGCTGACAGTAATTGTTGTTGCTTCTATGAATTTAAATTTTGTAGGATTAATTAAATGAGTATATTTGATGTTGTTTTTAATTAAAATGGCGGTTCCTCCACCGCCTTCAAAGGGTCTATCATTTCTGGCAATATTATAATTTTTATAGTGAATATTATGTCTTGACTTTAACTTGGTTTCACTTAATAATGCAACATTTGGTTTATGCTCAATTAAAAAGGTATTAAGCTGTTGTCTTTTATGGATTGAAATCAGAGAATTAACGTTTATGGCTATGATTTTAAGATTGTTTATTATATTAGGGTTATTTTGTGTTGTGTTCATACTGGGCTGTTAACCGTTAGCTCTGTTAGGAAGGATAATAAGGCCATTCTTTTACTGTTTAATTCAGTTAATTCTCTGTACTGAGGCAGAAATTTATCGATTTTATGCAAGCATTCGAACAAATTCAGTCCGAATAGCAGATTGCATTCGTCATTAAGGAATTGAATGTTATCAGGATTCTGACTGTTTTCAAAAGTTTCTCTCGTAGTTCTTCGAGGAACATTTTGATCCTTCTTAAGAACGGAGGCATACGAGATATTTTTTAAGGTATAATTATTATACGCTTTATTTTTTAAGTTAGATTTTTCTTGCTTCCTGGCTATAATTTCCAGGTATTTGCTGCATTTCCTATAGTTTGCAGGATGTCCAGATAGGCCACAGTTAATACATTCAGGAGAAGACCCCTTTTCAATGCGAATTGTCCCATCTGGGTTTTTTTCAATTCGCTCGAGTAAGTTATTCAATGGACTATCTTTGGGTGGTAGTGAACACTTCCCAGGACCATGATTATCCTTACATTTGACGCAGCGGTAAGACATAGAGCAGTTAGAAGCTACATGTCCGAAGCGTTGGCAGTTGCGACATTGGGTGATAGCCGTAGCTTTAAATTTTTGGAAGTGGACCCGCTGGCCGAGGAAATATTTGGTCTTAATTATTTCCATGGGATCCAATCCATTTTTAATTTGAAGGAGCCATATTGGCTCTTTAGATCTAAGATTGTTTGTTTTTAAAAACGTGGACACTTTGGTAAGCTCAAGGCTAGGAAAAATTCTCTGAAATTCGTGAGATATGTCTTGTTCATCATAAGATGAATGAAGAGATTTTAATAAAATACTGATTGGTTTTTCACTTTTAGGAGTGAAGCTGAAGTGGCTAATCTTTTCAGATTTCAGCAGTTCAACTGCTACTTTAAAGTGATCTAGATTCTTTACTAATATGTGTGTGGTATTTTTATTTATTTTTTTAAACAAGAATGTCCTTTCGTTTATAGACAATTCAAGTTTATTTGAAAAATTTTTTAAATTTAAATTATAGGCCACTATGGGGGGTGGCTTAGGAGGTCTGACTAGGATAGTATTTGAAGAATCATTTTGTGATAATTGATCGCACATGCTATCAACATCAGTTTCAATGAAGGCTGTCTGATCAGTCTCTTCTGAATTTAATATGTTAAATTGATTAGTGCTTGCAGGAGTTGTAAGGCCTGAAGCTTTATTTTGCAAAGAGTCATTACTAGGTTTATTTTTTGTTTTATTAACGTTATTATATTTCTTTTTTTTTCTAGCATCACCAGGATCACTACTATCATAACCAAAACTCCTCTTATCTTTGGTGGACGGAGGATTAATTTCATGAATTTTAATTAAATTATTATATTTTTCTAATAAAGTATTATAATTTAAGGTAATTTCTCTCAGTTGTTTACTATAGAGGTTATTAAATACCTTATCAATATTTACTGTGAGGCCTCTTACACTGGAGTTGTCGTTATGAATTACTTCAGCATCATTGATGTTGTTTGGAAAGAAGAGTTGCTCCTTATCAACGGACCTGGGGAAGGCACCAGGATTTAATAGCGTGTTGTGAACTGATGGCCCAGGGACAGCACTGGGAATATTGTTGCTTGATGAGATGTTGTAATGCTCCTTGTCATCAGACCTGGGGAAGGCACCAGGATTTAATTGCGTGTTGTGGACTGTTGGCCCAGGGACAGCACTGGGAATATTGCAGGCTGTTATCTCAGGAAGATTAATGTTGTTTGATGAGATTTATTGTTCCTTGTCATCAGACCTGGGGAAGGCACCAGGATTTAATTGCATGTTGAGGACTGATGGCCCAGGGACGGCACTGGGAGTATTGTTAGCCATTATTTTTGGGATGGCACCAAGATTTATTTACATTGATGGCCCAGAGATGGTACTGGGAGGATCAACTGACATTGCTTCTGTAGTACTATTGTTGCTTGGAAGCTGGCTTTGTTTATCATGGTTGGATAATGCTGTTTTTTGTTTCAGATTATTAGTTTTCTTTGTTTCTTTATCCTTTTTAAAGGTTTTTAGATTATTATTTTTTTTTGATATAGAGTTATTTAGTTTTTGTTTTATGATATCTTTATGTTTTTGTGGTTTATCCTTAAGTTTGACAGACGGGGTCACTATTTTATCATCACTTTTTGTTTTTGTGTAACTAATTGTTGAAATGTCTGAACTGCTTTCATAATCTCCATCAGAGAGAGTATGAGTTAAAGCATCGTCGTCCGACATTGCCATATCTCTAGCTTTGATCAGGGCCAGAACTAAATCCATACAAATTATGGTTTAGATGACCCATTTAAAAAATCTTTTAGTTTTGTTGTTAATAATTCACTCTTATTTGCTGAAAAATTTCACTTAAGATTCTAAGTTGTATCGTCGGAAAAAAAAAAAAAATTCTTTGTGGGCTGCTGCCAACACTGTAATTATTACGACTCCGTGGACAATTAATAGAATTTATTAATTAATAATTATTAATATAGTACCTAAGGGCACTCACTACTGTTCACCTCTTACACTTCACACTGTAATTTGATAATTCACTTTTATTTACTGTATATTGTGTTGAAACCATGAATATTGCACTAAGGCACTTAATAAATTTGATTTTAATCACATTGTGAATAATTAATTAATAATTATTAGTGCACTGAGAACATTTATTTAATGTCTGATATTATTTGGGCTATATTGAATGTTTAGCACCTCATTACTGTTCACTTCTTACACTTCGCACTGTAATTAGCTTGCACAAACACTTGCACATATACTTGCACATACACTTGCACATATAAATTATCTGCCAACTTGGCAACTACACTTCACTGTTAGCCACTTCACTATTCACTACTGAATATTTAGCACTTCACAACTAGTCACTGCTGAGCACTTCACTAGGTCACTGCTGGGCACACAGTGATTGCAAATCTGATTCAGCTCCTCAATTTATAGTCATGATTCCAAAACAAGTTTAATCCTGCTTAAAGCAAATTTGCAATATCAGCACATTAAGCTCAATGATTCATGTAATTTGAAACCACACTTCCTGTAAGCAACCCAATTCTAAGAATTTTACTGATCGAAACGTTCCATTGGAATTCGTAAACAAATTTTCACATCCTGTTGTAAACAAATTTAAGCAATATCAGCAAATGATTCATGTTTACTCTTTTCAAGTAATTTGATACCACACTTCCTGTAGGCAGCCAAAAATTTTATTGTTCCAAGAATTTTGCTGATCGAAACGTTTCATTGGAATGTAAACAAATTTTCACATTTTCATGTATGCATTCATGTAAACAATCTTATTTGTAAATTCGACCAGCAGAATAAAGTAATCATATTAATTTTAGTGATTTTCTTACCGTGTAATTCGATATCATCTCAGCCTGTAAGCAAATTCGTTGGAATTCATCCTGTGCAATGATTATTGTAGCAGCAGGATCATTCATGTTTACAAACCGTTGCTATAAAAGCGCAAGCAAACTCTTGGGGAGCATCAGTCAATCTAAGTGATTCTAAGTGCTAGTGTTGAATAAAAAAATTAAAAATGTCTATCACAGTATTAAATGAAAGTTTTTCATTAATTAAGAAATTGCGAGAAGATGTGTTGAAGTGTTTAAGTGATGCAAATTTTGTGAATAAAAACAATATTGTTAAAGATTGCAACAGAAACATTCGTAAATATCAAGCAGCATTTCGAAAGTGTAATAAGAATGCTCGAAAACGACATTTGGACAGGTGTATTGATCAAATTAAATCGTTGAGAGTGTTAATCAAAGCTCCCCATCGAGGTGGAGGAATTAATCAACGAGTAATAAGAAGTGATTTTGTTAAGTGGGAAGAAATAACAACAGCATTCGTAGGTAGAATTAGGGCAGGTGTTATCGTGAATATAAGCCACCTAGATCTTAAGCTGTTTATGCAAGATGCTTCCAAATTACTTGCTCGCCGCATTAAGAATACATTAAAACAACAATATCATATTAAAGATGCTACAACGTTTTGCGGTGAGTTTATTAAAGAAACTGGCGATAATGAAGTTATTAAAGACATTAAGTACTTCCAAGCAAGAACTGCCCCAATCAGTGTGGAGGATAATTTGAATGAGTGGTATAAATTAAATATATACGACCCAATACTCACTCAACTAGAAGAGTTTCAAGAGAAAGATAGTGGTTGGGCTCTGCATTCTATAATACATTTAGCGGTGCATATCAACAAGTTTGAGCCGATTCGGGGATCATTTTATATACCTCTGCCAAAGGAGATTGCATCAAAGAAAGCCTGCATCAATGTGAAACACAATGATGAAGCATGCTTCGTGTGGGCAGTAACATCAGCGCTATATCCTGCAACTGCCAACTCCGATAGGACTTCATCATATCCACATTATTTTACTATGCTAAATTTAACTGGAATAACATTTCCCATGACGCTTAAGCAAATAACGCAATTTGAAGACCAGAACGATTTATCAATAAACATATTCATCCTAGAGAAAGAGCGTTTCTTCACCACAGTTCCAGTTAGACTTACGAAACACAGGATGGAGCGACATGTAAGTCTCTTAATGCTACAAGATGACTATGACCAGGCTGATGATCATATGGATGATGATGATGATGACGATGATGATGATGATGACGATGATGATGATGATGACGATGCCAGCAGATATCATTTCTGTTGGATTAAAGATCTTTCCCGACTCATATCGAAGCAAACTTCGAAGCGTAATGGTAGAAAGTATATATGTGAGAGATGTTTGCTCTACTTTCGCTATGCTGAAAAATTAGAATTACACATTCCCGAATGTGAGAAGCAAAATGATTGCAGAATTATGTTTCCATCAGAGGAAAAGAAATGGTTGGAATATAAGAATTATAACCATAAGAATCCAGTCCCGTTTTGTGTATATGCTGATCTTGAGTCAATATTGAAGCCGATTCAGGGAAACCATCAAAATACACAGCGAATACAGGAACATGAAGTTCATAGCATAGGATCCTATTTCCACTGCAAACATGATGCTAAGCTCTCATATTACAGAGCATATCGAGGCAAGAATTGTCAACAATTGTTTGCATTACAATTGCAAAAAATTGCATCCATAGCTTTACAGGAAAAGCTGAACATCAGACCAATGCAACCCCTGACTAAAGAGGAAAGGCGTTCATATATGGAAAATACTTGCTGCCATATATGTGAAAAAACGTTTGCAGCCGATGAGGAACGAGTCCGGGACCATTGCCACTTAACAGGTAAATACTGAGAAGCATAATTCAATTCATTTCTTTTCATAAATTCTTTTAACAGGCAAATACCGAGGGCCAGCGCACAATTCATGCAATCTGATGTATCAAGATTGCTCCATAGTTCCAGTCATTTTTCGCAATTTATCCGGATATGATGCCCACTTCATAATTAAGGATATAGCTACATCTTTCCCAGGAAAAGTTGATCTCTTGCCAATAAACAAGGAAAGATATATCTCGTTCACCAAGCACATGGACGGCAGCTACATAAAATTCAGATTCATCGATTCCTTCCGTTTTATGGCTGAATCTTTAGATAAGTTATCATTATTACTGCCGATGGATAAATTAAACACTACAAGATCAGTATGGCAGGGATTGGATGATGACACTATCAAGCTTCTTACACGCAAAGGTGTCTTCCCATATGATTTTATTGATGACTGGGATAAATTGGATTTCCGGAACTTGCCAACACAGGAAGCGTTCTACAATAAACTGATTGACAGTACTATATTTCCTGAGGACTACAATCATGCTGAAGAGGTCTGGCAAAAATTTGAAATACAAGCACTTGGTGAATATTCAGATCTATACCTTAAGACTGATGTTCTCCTATTGGCTGATGTGTTTGAGAACTTTCGAGAAGTGTGCATGAAGACATACAATTTAGATCCAGCACATTATTACACCATGCCAGGCCTAACATGGGATGCTATGCTAAAATACACTAATGTGAAATTAGAGCCGATAACCGACGTAGATATACTGCTATTCATAGAGAGAGGCATTCGAGGTGGTCAATGTTCGAACAGATATAGTAAAACCAATAACAAATATATGGATGATTTTAAGCCTGAGGAGAAAGAGAAATACTTGATGTATTATGATGTCAATAACCTTTATGGATGGGCCATCTCACAGCATTTACCAACCGGAGGATTCAAATGGGTTGATGTTCCCAATATTGACGTTTCCGAAATTCCTGATGATTCTCCAACTGGATACATATTCGAAGTCGACTTGGATTATCCTCAACATCTGCATAATAAGCATAAGGACTTACCGTTTTGCTCTGAGCATGCAGCACCACCTGGAGAAAAATTAGAAAAGCTTCTGACAACATTACATCCAAAAACTAAATATGTTATACACTACCGAAACTTGAAGCAATGCTTATCACATGGACTCATCCTGAAAAAAGTTCACCGGGTACTTCAATTCGATCAATCAACTTGGCTTAAACCATATATTAACTTAAATACCACCAAACGGATGCAGGCTACAAGCGATCATGAGAAGGACGGCTATAAGAAGATGAATAATGCAGCTTTTGGTAAGACCATGGAAAATGTACGCAAATATAGCGATATCAAGCTTTGCATGAAGTGGGAAGGTCGCTATGGTGCAAAAGCTCGGATTGCAGCACCCAACTTCCACAGTGCAACGATATTTGATGAGAATTTAGTTGCTGTGGAATTAAGGCGACTCAAAATCTTATTCAATAAGCCGCTCTATATAGGAATGGCAGTTATGGAAATTTCGAAAATATGCCTCTACGATTTTCACTACTATGCAGCGTGAGTATGGAGATAAATGTAAAGTCATGTATACTGATACAGATTCTCTAATATATGAACTTGAAGAGAAAAATGCATATGAGTTTATGGCTGAAAATATAAACAAATTTGATACAAGTGATTACCCAGAAGATAATCAATTCAATTTACCGCTCATGAATAAAAAGATTCCTGGGCTAATGAAGGATGAGCTGAATGGGAAAATCATGAGCGAATTTGTAGGCTTGCACTCAAAAATGTACAGTCTGCGTATAAACGCTGGTAAAACTGTAAAAAAAGCGAAAGGAGTAAAGACTAATGTAGTCCAGAGGCATATCAATTTCGAAGACTACGACGAATGTTTGAATAACAAGCGAATAGTAACTGCTAATCAGAGCTCCATACGATCTCATCACCATAACGTATACATTATCAGTCAAAAAAAGATTGCATTGAGTCCCTATGATAATAAGCGTCATATTATGAGCGGAGCGACGGATACTCTACCATGGGGGCATTACTCCATTTCATTAGATCAACAAGTGGCAACCGCAGAAATAATCTAAGTCTAGTGTAAATAATAAATCTATTATAGTTTTAGTTTCATTTATTAAAGTAATTTGCATTATAGCTACATGTATAAAATATAATAATTATTTTAAATTGTTAAATGTTTTTTTTTCAAGAAATTATAAAACATCTTTTTTATTAATCCAATGTTTTGATGAAAATCCGAGCCATTTAACGTAAGCTTTATCTCCACTCTTCGTTAAGATTTTCAGCAGGTCCGATTCATAAAAGCCTCCTGTGATTGGATTTCCTTGATAATCTTGCAGCCGATATGTGATGGGGTTTGTGTTTTGAACTTTAATAATTTTAAAAATCTCAGCTGTCCAGTTTGGTGTATAGCCTTTCTGAAATATATGCTTGTATTTGCTGATTCGTACAAGATCTCCAACTTTATTTTTTGCAGGAACAACAAACTTTATATGATTGTATACAGTTGAAAGCAGTTGTTTCGCATTGGAGGCGTTGATATCACGTGGTCTCATTTTTGTAGTTCGATGTATTCTTGAATTGTATTCAGTGAGCAGTTTCTTTACCATACCAATCCACTGATAAGTTCCATTAAAGCTGAATTCCTTCCACATCATATCCTTCCGAGTTCGGTTAAATCGTTCCACTATTGATGCTTTGAGGAAACTGTACGTAGAGTAATGATTAATTTCATGCTTCTTCATCAGATTTTTAAAGAGGCTGTTGTAGAATTCCTTTCCATCATCAGTCTGCAAGTTTTTAGGTATTCGTCCCTCGCTTAATATAGATTGCATGGCATCTCTTACTTCTGCACCAGTTTTTCTTTTAATTGGAATTGCCCATGCATATTTGGAGAAGGTATCAATTACTGTCAGCAGATAGCGGTAACCCTTGTTCACATACTTGTAGGGATCCATTTCAACCAAATCTGCCTGCCACAAGTCATCTAGTTCTTTGTTGATCACACGACGCCGTTTGAAATTTTTTCTCGCTGGTTTATGCAGCTCATTTACCACTTGTCGCTTACTCATCGTAATTATAAATGAAACCGATTTCTCAAGAGTTTTTCTTATTTATTACTGAAGTAAACAGATAGTTTTCAATCTTCGTGATTTCATCATTGATATATAGCCTTAAATTTGCTACCTCTATATTAATAGTTTTTTTATTTCTTCAACACTTATTTTAATTTTCTTGTCAACATAGTCTTTGGTAGTAGCATTATCATTTTCAAGGGGTTCACCAAGTCGTTTTATACACTTTGAGTTTAGATCGTAATCACCGTTTATCGTTAAATTAAATCCAATACCCCGCCCTCCTTGTTCACCAGCTGGACCTTGTGCTCCTTGTTTACCAGCTGGTCCTTGAATTCCTTGTTTACCGGATGGTCCCTGAGCTGCTGTTGGTCCACGTTCACCTGCTTTCCCAAGATATCCCCGCTTAGCGAAACGTCCAAACTTGTCAACGCTCATCTGTAGATTGTGTAGAAGTATGGCAATGGAGTAGTATTTAAACTATAATATCTGCTTCTCGCAACTCCTCCAGTATAGATACAACTTCATTGTTTTGACTGGTGTTTCCAGCCTGCTTTGATGCCATTAGAAGGCGCAGTCTATCCACTAATTCATTTGGATCATGCCAGTAAATGTGATCAATGTCTTCTTTAGGCAGACGCATTAGTTCCATGCCTCTATGCTGTACAAGTTTACTGATTATAGCTTTATACTTAGCCGCTCCAGTACCTTTTATTTGTCCATCTTCAGTATAGTCACGTTTATATGCATTGGTATCTTTCAAAATAGATCCATAATTAGTTAAATCCTCTTTAGTATATAGACTTTTTACAGGATCTTTCATAAATAGCAGCTCACATAACCCCAAAGTTGTTTTATAGCTCTTCCCCTTGATAACAATATTTCCTACATCATCAACATCAAACGTTGAATTACCGATTCTCCACGCGTTGCCATCATAGTAAACTCCATAGGTTGGATCAATTTTAGGGCTATTATCAGTGAATAGCTTTAAATAGTTTGAAACTATGTATCCAGACGTATCGGGGGAGGTGACAGGAGACCTTCCTGTCAATGTTCTTGAATGTTTGGGTGTTACGAATTCTTCTTCAGATGTTAAGGAATAATCTCCATAATTTATAGGTGTGCTACTAGCCTCCATTTTCACATATTTTCATTTTGGAGGAGTAAAAGGTTCCACAATTTCGTTGTCTTCTTTTGGCTCCAATTTGACTGTGGGTCGTTTTTGACTCTGGTAACAAACTCTTTTAAGGGTTTGGTGATTGGCTTGAAAGTTTCTTCAAGTTGAGCTTCTGCTTCAATCCTTCCCGTCTTTAGAGCTTTAAATTTCCTTCGCACTGCATTCCTTGTCTTGATGATTTCTTTTAATAGATTTTCATTCATCTTCGATATTAACTGAATAACGGCTTTTCAAACAGTCTGATAACAGCTTTTTGAACAGGTCTGATAACAAACAGCTCGTATAACAGCTTAACAGCTCTGATAACAGCTTAATAGCTTTTAAACAGCTGTGATAACAGCCTAACAGCTTTTCAAACAGCTCTGATAACAGTTTAACAGCTTTCAAACAGGTCTGATAATTGGTGAATAGCTTTAATCTACTCAGCAGGTCCACACGATTCGGTGTGCTTTCGTCTGAGTTACAACTTCGACTTATGAAGATTTCACATGTTTCACCCTTTTATAGTACAATGAAGGTATCAAATCCTTTACGGTAGCGCCCCTTGTTTAATGAACTATCCTTACCAATCATCAAGAATCCATATTCATCCTTCCAACATGTAGCACAGGCTCTTCGAAATTTATCAAGCTTCATGTCTGTATTCACATGATCATTATAGATATGTTTCAAATTCAAGTCATTTGCTTGAATAAGATGATTAAATTAGCATTGTCACGTATTAAGTGCTTTGGTATATGCGTATATGTTTGACAGAGATAGAAGCTGTCTATATCTTCGTGACGACCCATGCAAAAATAGGATCGCACATTATTTTGCTTTTCACATGCTACATCATCGAAAATAAACACTGAATGTGATTTGGCTTCCTCTGGAGGTAGAACGTCGCAGTTGTTTGAGAATGTATAATACCCCAATCCTGATATGGGAATCATCACTCGCTTCAAGTATTCATACTTTGGTTGATGTAAAGATTTTGAATATATGTAAATATTTTCATATCTCAGACCATTGGGATGTTCCAGCAAACTTATCATAACATTAGTTTTTCCACAATTGGATGGTCCAACAATGATGCTCCTTATACTATTAGGCAATAGGGGGCCATGCTTCTTTTTCACCTTCATAACAGCTACATCAGCATTTCGAACAGGAAAAGCTTGTTGTTGTTTAATGAACCGCATATTGAAGACTAATGGTATTCCTATAAATATACCTGCTTATATTACATTTCAACAGTATCATCGGAGCCTTATAAGATGTCGCATCACAAATCGAAACGCTCTAGAAAATCTTTGAAAGGGGGCAGAGGACTATTAAATTCAATCATCAACAAATTACCTGTAGAATTACATCTACCGGGATACCAGTACTGTGGATCAGGAACAAAGTTACAACAAGGATTGGCGAGAGGAGATCCAGGCATTAATCCACTGGATGCAGCCTGCAAGGAACACGATATAGCATACTCGCGACATAAAGATACAAGTGATCGACATATAGCTGATAAAATATTAGCTGAAAAAGCCTGGCAGCGTGCTAAATCTACGGACGCAAATTTGAGTGAACGTGCCAACGCTTGGCTTATAACAAACGCAATGAAGGCTAAAATTAAGCTAGGTATGGGACTTAAGGCTAAAAATAAACGCCAACCCACATTCTGAGAAGCAGTACGAAATGCTCGTAAAATTTTAAAAGTCAGAAAACCAAAAGACTTGATGGAAGCTACAAAAATAGCTCTTAGTGCAGCTAAAAATATTGTGAAAAGAAAGAAAAAATCAATTAAAACTCCACGAGTGATACCTGTACCAAATGTTGGCGGGGCACTTCCGTTCCTCATCCCGTTGTTTGCTGGGCTCTCAGCATTGGGAGCACTATCAGGAGGTGCCGCAGGCATAGCTAAAGCAGTAAATGATACCAGTGCGGCAAAGGCAAAATTGGAAGAAAGCAAACGTCATAACCAAGCAATGGAAACTATAGCGGTTGGTAAAGATGGAAACGGGCTGTTCCTGAAACCGTACAGAAAAGGACTTGGACTTTATCTATAACCTCAACCAAAAAACTATTAAAGACCCTACCCAAAAGACCGCTAAACGAGTTGGATCTTCACAAGTATACCACACACTTGTCGCACTTCAGAGGAGTATTTATGCGTGATAATCTACCTAAAAAGCCATGGAAGCGAGAAAGCGGTATTGTTAACTTGGACATCTCAGCTAGAGCAGGTACACACTGGGTAGCGTACTACAAGAAAGGTGATATCATCGAATACTTTGATAGCTTTGGCAATCTCCAACCGCCAATGGAGCTCATAAACTATTGGGTAGTAATATTACGTACAACTACAGTTCTTATCAGAACTATGATGCAGTAATTTGCGGTCACTTATGTTTAGAGTTATTAATTGTTATCTATAAAAAAATGTATCTATATTGAAATTGTGGCAGTTCATTATCAACCAGCATGTCATTAACACTTACTCTCACGGGAAATTCATCTCTACTCACTGCTAAGTACTTTCCTCCGCTGGAACTAGCAACGGATTATGTTTGTAGATTAATTGATTTTCAAACATACAACTCTATACCAAATATTGATGTGAGCAATAATCTGGTTCATGTAGGGAATGAGATTGTTGAGATACCTGTTGGATCCTATGAGATTGATGATATATCAAAATATGTACAAGAATACTTGGATAAAGAAGGGAGAAGGATAAAGGTTGCGATAAAGGCTAGCAATAATACATTGAAGAGTGAAGTTAAGGCAACTGAAGAAATACATTTTGAAAAACAGAGATCCATAGCTCCTCTGCTAGGATTCAATAAAAGAAACTTGACTGCTAATACAGTGCATACATCAGAGTTGCCAGTCAATGTCATTAAAGTAAATACTATACGCATCGAATGTAATATTATATCAGGATCATTCTTCAACAACACACAAGTACACACTCTCCACGAGTTTTCACCGAACGTGGGGCCTGGGTATAAAATAGTGGAGGTACCCAAAAATGTACTCTATTTGCCTGTGAACACCAAACGTATAAGTTCTCTAACATAGAAGCTCCTTGACCAAGACGGTGACTTAATCAACTTCAGAGGAGAGACTATAATCATCAGGTTACATTTGAAGCCACAGCATGTTGATATACAATAATGATAAATACGAGTTCGGAGCAAACAAGATCATTAGTCAGCGGACAACCTTGAAGCGGTCAAGACCTACATTAACACCTGCAAATACAGCATATTTACAATCGATAAGCTTAACGCTGAAACAATGAATAAAGGAATACTAGATATTGCACCAGACGCTCGCTTTGATAACAGTGTTACTAAATTTGAACATCACTCCTATTCACCATTTCTAACATCATTTAAAACAGCGATGAAATCCTTATATCTGTACAACATCAGGACTTGAATCTTCTACCCAGCAGGAGTTTTCTTTACATTGAGGGGTCGCTAACAAAGCTGGATGGAACCGTTTCAGCAATCGGAAAATTAGCTAACAACGCTCTACCATTTCTTTTTGAGGAAATACGCTATGAATTGAATGCAGTGGAAATCGATCGTACAAGAAATCTTGGGATTGCGACAGCATTAAAAAACTACGTATCGCTAAATGCAAATGTAAGCAGGATACTACTCAACGGTAGCTGGTCACCAGATTCATCCGTTATACCAACCAATGGACTGTTTAACTATTGTGTACCTCTGAAATATTTATTGGGATTCGCTGAAGATTACAAGAAAATTCTGATAAATTCCAAACATAAACTCATATTGATTCGGAGCAGGACAGATGCTAATGCCATTATATCGGCCACAGATGAGGTGAAAATTGAAATTACCAAACTTCAATTGAGCATTCTGCATGTTACAGTATCCGATGATGGAAATCTGCAACTATTTAAAATTATCGGGAGAGGTCGCCCGATACAAATACCATTCCGCAGCTGGGACATATATGAGTATCCAGTACTACCGGAATCCACGCATCAAGCCTGGTCAGTTAAGACTTCGACTCAACTGGAGAAACGTCGATTTATCATCTTAGCATTACAAACGGATCGAAGGAACGATAAAACCAAGGATGCAAGCAAGTTTGATCACTGCCAATTTACCGATGTTACAGTTCATTTGAACTCAGAATCATATCCCTACGATGATTTGAATTTGAAATTTGATTTGAATAGATACGCATTGCTGTATGAGATGTATATAAAGTTTACAAATCATACTATGGTCATCAATATCAGCCTTTCCTCACATGGGAGAAGTTCAAAACCGATGCTTCGATTGCTGTCATTGATTGCTCACATCAAAATGAAACAATAAAAACTGGACCTGTTCACATAAGGCTAAAATTCAAGACATCTGAAAATATACCGGCTAATACAACAGCATATTGCCTGCTTCTACACGATCGAATAGTGGAATACAGACCGCTGACAAGTGAAGTTAGAAAGTTAAATTAATAAGATGGCTGTCATCGTAGACGTCCTAGGATTCAAAACAAACCTGGCAATTTTAAACAATGAAAACCAGATACAGCACTTTATATTTCAACCACCGTTCAGATACAAAGATTTGACTTCAGCAAAAAAAAGGCAAGTAAAATGGCTTCAACACAATTTTTATGGATTCCGCTGGGATGATGGCTACATACCGTATCACAAGCTGTACACTATAGTCGAACCACTGCTTCGAAATAAAACCATATATGTAAAGGGAGCTGAAAAACTTCATTGTATGCAGAAGATAGTTGGAGAGGGTGAAATCATTATCAACGTCGAAGATGAATACAACTGTGGAAAACTAATAGAGATTAACACAAATGCGCCATCTTTCCAAGTTCATATTGGACAATGTGCTATAAGAAATACTTTTATAATAAGAAATTTTATAGGAAATAAAAACAAATGTTTATAAAACATAAGACTTTTTAATACACATACCCCAGAACCCACACTGACATCTTCTAGAATCTGTTCATGGTGATGTCATGTTGTGAAATTCGAATGATGCTGATATCTACAACTTCCTTGCTAAGAAAACTTATTTAGGTGCAGCAAAACCATGATGACGTCATGCCAATATCTAGAACTCTCCCGCTAATAACAGAAAACAGCAAAACAAAGGCATGCTGGTAGTTCCGGCTAAGGCCGCTAGGGTACCTTACTCAAGAAATGGCGTCTGCGCCCCAACAGATGTCGGTAATATCTCGAAAACTAGAGCCCGTAGAGGATTTCTGATGAAAACTCCCACTCCACACAGCCAAGAATCCATTTCCATGAGCAAAAATAACTTGAATTATTAATACGCTAATATCTCGAAAACCAGAGCCCGTAGAGGATTTCTGATGAAAATTTCATTACCCCACTCCCTATCTTTATTATCCCCCCACATACCCACCATCTAGAATCTAGAATCCGTGCGTTCAGGTGTACACACCGATGTGCTGAAAAGCACATCGGTGCGCAGATCACATCATTGAAAAAGTAGGGATAGCACCTGAACGGTTGGTGTGCACTTCGATTCGAAATGTCATTTTTGAAAGTTCTTTAAGAATAAAACTACGCTAAACGTCAAACCTACTAAGCGCACAGAGACACGACGCTACCAGACCGTAGTGTAAAATGTGCACACCGATGTGCTGGGGAAATGACAACGCTTCGGTCGCCTGAACGACATGGTGTGCAAAAATGTGACATTATGTGACATTCTGCGTGTACCTGAACGCACGGCTAGTTTAACTACTGACGTTAAGTCCAGACTGCCAGCATGAGCTGACAGATCACTCACGGACAGTGTTGACTGCAGGGCGGCACGCTAGCTCGCCTCGGCTATTGGCTGAGAGTGTGGGGAGGTTCCACGAAAAACCTGCCGCTGCCGTCTGCCATAATCAAAAAAAATTCGTGCCTAAAACCAAAACGCCGGCACACATTCAGTCCTGAATGGACCTCTACGTCACTTACCTACATCCAAATCGAAGGCGCAGATGTTATGAATTCCTTGCATGCCCCAACCACCCAACTGACTCTGAGGGCAAGATTTTTCAGACTCCCATTTATAATCGCTTCCACTTTTAAGTGGAAAAGCGCTACCTTTTGTACAGGTGAGTGATGAGCAGGCCGTGGCTGCTATGATATTTGTTGTTGTGGTTGAAAAATAGTTCTATTAAATGAGGATGGGTCAGCATGAGGACTGAAAAATATTATAAATCTACTTACAGATTACCCTTTTATAATCGCTTCCACTTTTATGAGTACCAACTCTCACATCACCCGTATGGTTGCCATCGGCAAATTGAACTTGTCGTGTATAATAAATTTGTTGCTTGGCTGCCTCGGGATATGAAATTAAAGATGAAAATGAGGCGATATCCTCTTGCATAGCAATGCAAAGTCTTGTTACTCAGGACAGTATGTTCGGTACGGATAAATTTTTAGTGAATTGCGTGTTCGTCGTTTCGACGGATAAATAATTTTGCTGATTGAGAATAGGTTAATATTAAGATGGAGAAATGTATTAAAATTACTTACAAGATTTATTTTTTCGCCGATGTCCGCGGAAGATTTTTCCTTTACCAACTCCTTGATCTTTTTACTTGTGAAGGTTTGACACGGAGAAGATTGTCTTCTTCTTCCTTCTGTCAGACGAAAGTAAAGGAAACGCTATTCTTGCCGTGGGTGCGTTCGAGATATCTGTCTGATAGCAGCCGGCCTACACGCTTCAGTATTACTCGGTGTAGCATATTGCTATATGCAATACGCTACGACCATAACAAGACAGGGACGACAAGTGGACAAAAAAGACGTGGTTTGGATGGATATTTCAAAGCGTTTAATTTAGTTAATTTCTGCATTTTCAGTTTTTTTCCACACTTTGGTCCATTGCATTTCTTTCAATATAATATAAAATACTCTAATTAAAAATTTACTTTTAAAACGCTCGAAACATTTAATAAATGAAATTTCAGTATCTTCTTCTTTCACAATCGTCGCTCACTGCCTGTCGTTGCAATTGTGTTCCCAATCTTTCGACGGCCTGTTTTGACAACCGAATTTCCCTCTGCCGTCGCAATTGTGCTTAGGCCTTAATCCGGCCAATAGTCTTTTAATATTTGTGCGATTTAGAATAGCTTTGTCAATGAACTTAAGTGCTGATTATATCCGTATATTATAAAATGCATGTCGAATACACAAACCAGGTGAATTGAAATCCTTGTTATCATGAAGTGCCGAGTCTTTTTCTTCTCCTCACTCCTGGAGCCATCTCTTAGCGATGGTTGAATAGATTCACTATTCCACTTGCATATCAGGAAATGAAAGGCACAGAAAAATAACCGACTTGCCCTCAGTGTCATATGGGTGGATAGGGAACAGCAGTGAAGGCAGACCATCTGCGCCTTCAAGTAAAGAAAGCTAAGTGGTATAAGGGTCTCTTAAGGACCGGATGTGATGGTTGTGGTTTTTGTACAGGCACGATTTTCGTTTTGTATTATGGTATTAAGGTTCGTGATCGGCGGCAGGTTTTGGGTAACCCCACCTATAACTAGTCGAGGTGCCGCCTTGTGCTATCGCCGATCACGGGAGTGAGCTGTCAGCGCATGCTGACAGGATGGACTTTACGTCGAAGAATACTCACTCGAAGCTATATACCATAATATTAGGTGATTAAAGGTAACCTTATCGGGGATTGGTCCCCAGTATTTCCTCCGTATATTATTTCCATTTTTTTGTATAGATGTATTTTGTTTTTCATCTAACGTGTTTGAGTAGCGCATTAGAAAAGTTCGTATTAAGTGAAGTAGAAGTTAAGAAACACAATCTTGCCTAGATGCAATATATATCTCTTACTGTTGTTCACTGCTTTTACATACATACATTCAATTAATACCAAAATGTGATACAGTAAGACCAAATGTTCACCAGGTGCAGGTTCTTGTAATAGCGGTAGTTATTTGCCTAATTTAATATACCTTACTTCAAGTAAGTGACGTAAAGTTAGATTTTTGTGATTCATAAAAGAGTACTTACCTATGTAAATATGGTCAATTATAAGGTTTTTTTCTGAACATATACCTTTTTTCTTTGTCTTTCTCTCGCGAAACGGTTGTTGAAGGGATTAATACCGGAATCGTGCTGTTTCCTTTTTGTTTTAATTATCTTTATTTATAGCGCTGTAAGGTAGTAGTACTTTGTTATGCCTAAAAATAACTAGCTTTCATTTTCACCTAGGCTATTTGCAAAGAAGGTAGGGTGGGTAGAACGAAATCCCAAGCTATCACGTCCATAATAAAAAAAAAATCGTGCCGGGGAAATATGGATAAGAAATTACAATATTGCACATCATGTCCAGAAGGGACCTTACCTTGCATTACCTGAGATGAATGCTGCGGACCAGATGTTGATAATCCTGGAGTGCCGTGCCCCATCCGCCCAATGTCACCAATGGCGAGGAGAGACAGGAAAACTCTAGAATTTAACATGTTACGGTCGCATAGAAACACGACCTTAATATCCTATGCTATGGCACTGCCATAAAGTACCCAGCTGTCAGAGGAATGGAAAACCATGTGGGGCAGAGCAGCAGAGGTTAACTTAAAGGGAGGATTGCAGATAAGTAGTGTGAATTTTCAAAAACAAAATCTTTTTTATATAATTTTTGTGGTCGGCAGGAAAAACCTTCTGGGGCCATCCGTCAGAGGAGCACTTCCGGATAAATTAGAAAGAATGATACTGTATTCGCTCAGTGACCGTAACATAATATTAAATATATAGATAACCATAAGGTGATCAAATTGGATAAAAGCGGCAAAAGTGATTTCGCGTCAAATATCTTATCCGCTAATTTACACGCTTAGAGCCATTCGACAGAGGAGCGCCTACAGGAACAAAAAGACGAATTTTAAATTTTGTGTGCATTTCTGATATCATAATCTAAATCCATTGATATTAAAAGTCAACACTGCACGTAAAGATCACCGTGCATTTACTCATTTAGAGTCAAGTTCAGTTTCCGAACAAACAGATCATCAGCAGCAGAAGCTTGCTTCATAGCAACTCGCTCACGCTGCATGTGTTGCAGCTAATAAGAACCATTGAATAAATACAAAATAACTAATAAGGAAACGGCATATCGGGTGAAAACCACTGACTTATAACAAAGAATGGCACAAGTTTTACAGTTCTCTCTTTCGCTCTATGGCAGAGTTGGAGCTACCAACACAAAATATTGCTTACTGAACGTTTACTTATGCCATTTGATGTTTTTATGTAGGCTGCAGATGCAATCACAGCAGAAAGAATAAGGTAAAGATAGTGATTACCATGCGTCGTCTCTCTTGCCCATACGCAGTTGGAATTAGTTTCATTTCTTATAAGAGTGCTTATAAGCGATTAAAATATCACTTGGACAAAACAAAATATATTTTTTAAATTTAATTAGATTTACGGGTGTAAAATTTCATCTGATTGGTTGAGTTTTACATATTTTTATGTAGTAAACGTTTTAAAGGGTGCTCTAACGGTGATATACAGAAACAGAATATTTTTTGTGCCACATGAAATAGCAATAGAATCAGTCCACTGTTATAAGTCAGTGGTGAAAACGTAAGCCACTCGGCGAAATGTATTAGTGTGCTCTGTTTATGTTCGTTTCGTCATGGCAGTAATGAAATTCTGACATTCTGAAGGGAAACATTTTTTATAATCAAAATTCCTATGTAAAATAAACAAATTTTTAGCTTCCCCTTATTTTCAGATAATATTTCTTGGCGTTGCCTTTGTATGACGGGAATAATTTAGGCACCAATGACAATTCAATTGTAAACAAACAAACCGGCATTGGTAAAATGTTAAATTTTTTGCCATGGCTGTTTATTTTTATAAATATTTCACTTTTATTTTGATAGAAACACTATAATTAATTAGTAAAGCTATTAAAGTTGCTTGAAGAATGCTTTCCCACGACAATAACTCCGTTCGTTCCTGCAGCACACCACAGCGCACTTCATTATGATAATTTAAGACTCCGGAGTCTCTATTACACAAAATATCATTCACAAAAGAATATTTCGTACTTATTTCACACTACTATTACTTAAAAATCACGTTTAATTATTTATTTTTCACAATATCGCGAATTCAAATCCGAGAACTTATTTTCAAAATTATGAAATGTCAGAATGTTGAACTGCCACAAAATGCAATGCTTGAACATGTACACTTATTCGCACGATACCCCGCTTCCTTATTAGTTATTTATTCAATGGTAAGAACCCAACTTACTGTGAAATTTTTGACACCGCTTGCTATTCAGGGTGACACCGTTAATGCGTTCTTCATACAGAATAATTTTTCAACTGCCTTTCCTCATGTAAAATAATTTTGCATTGATTTTGCACTCTTTTGCAGTTGCACTTCTTTTTGTTTATGTAGAATAATTTTGCTTCGGTAGCTCTTTTGCAATCGCATTTATGTAGTACGAATTTGTTTGTTTATTTTTGTAATTTTGAATTGTTTACTTCCTTGTTTGTGTACTTCCATAAATTTTACTTCTTTTGATTGCTTACTTACGTAATTTCGTTTATTTTCTTTGGTTTTTAGATTGTTCTGTGATAAATTTTTATATTCGGTACATCGGAAAATAAATTTTAGAGTTCACTAAGAGTTAGTAGTTTCAGTTTCTTATTTTTCGTCCACTGCTACCCATCTGAGTTAAGATTAAACACACGGTTTAATCTGAACCTAAGTCTAATCACACGCAACGTTGAGCTCACCACCATTTTTGAGTAATTTTCAACACACTGTCGAAGTCTTTCTCAATAACTTATTTGGGGAATTCAGGGTGCCTGATTCAAGGGACTAAGAATCATTTCATGGTCTTTCGAGCCTACACGGAACAGCAACAATACTGATAGTACAAGGTCAACCCACGATATACAGACTAACAAGGTATGACTATCCATAGATTCGCCATTTTCTGTGATAGTCGATTCGCATTACGCGTTTCTTAAAAAGTGAAAAATATAAAGTGTAATATTTATGTAAATTTATTCTACTGGATCCATTTAAAATTTTAAAATAAGTACCATTTTACTTTCAAACAGAAAGATAAAATAAAGGAAGATTATTGGAATTGTACCTATTCCACATTTTAATTTGCCACTAACCCCACACATTAAAAAACAATCCGCAAATTCAAAAGTCAATAACTTTTATTGAAGAGAAAAAAATGCAGCGCAAATTCAATTTAATTAGGTAAATTTCATGTACTTTTCCTGCATCAGCAACACCTGCAGACAAATAACAATTTCGTGAGATCGAATTTCACGCATGAAATTTGTTGTCAATTAAATTTGTTAAATTGAATTTGTTGATTCTGCATATTTGTCATATTAAAATTTGTATATAAATATCGAGCTTTGTAAATAGAATTTAGACTAAAGTTTGTATTAAATGAAAGCGTTGTTCTGTTGTTCTGGGTTTAATTAGGAAGCCTTCTTAAACCAATCAAATCTGAACTGTGTAGGAACCCTTCACGGCTCAAACAAAAACTGGTGACCCCGACGTGATCTTAATCGCCATTTGTGTAACATAAGTAGTGCTATATCACGCACCATAAGCAGTCCAGACTCTCTTTTGGCATCCATTCGAGAGTTCAATATTCAAATCTCGCTTTTGTAAGAAGCTGGATTTTCCTTCGTACCAACTTACAGCCGAAGGATATATCAAGGAATACTTCTGGAGCTTACCTTGTGTCAACAGGCAACACAATAGCCAACAGCACCCGGATTTCATTTGCAGCTCCAGCAAGTTGAAGCAATTACTACATAAGTAGTATACTGCGTCACGCAGTAGCACCTTCTTGCAGTCGACATTCCCTTTGGCATTCCAGAGTTCTGCAGTCGCTTTTTTAAGATGCTAGATCTTCCGATGTGGCTACTTACAGCAAAAAGGGTACATCAAGAAATACCTCACTTTGTGTCAACAGGCGACACAATAGGCAGCAGCATTCAGATTAAATTTGCAGCTACATCAATTGGACTCAAATCACATTTAAGGACTCGGCACCTCAGAGTAAGCCAAGGAACATCTAGATCTCACTTTATATTAACAGGCGATATAATAGCCAGCAGTATCCGGACTCCGCTTGCATCCATAAACAACCACAATCAGCTCACCATTATACGATTCATACGATAAGTTTGTTTTGTGTGCCAAATGACAGATATTGCAGCTCTCGCGTCAGCTGAATCAGAGCTTGGCCATGCTATCAACCAACTCTTCGATAACTTTAAAAAGGAGAGGATAGATCGGAGAACCAAGGAAGGCACTTTGAAGTAGCAGACATCCCTGAATGAATTCATCATTCGATTCAATAAAAGGCATCAAGAGCTAGAATGTATCCAGCAAGTACATCCAGATCATGCGTACTTCACACAAGCATACCATACACAAGTATAAGAAATCTGCAAGGACTTTCTAGGTAAATTAGACCAGAGACAGAGGGAGTGTCTCGCGGATGCAACACAGTTAAGTGCTCCAGCGACCACACCCACTGACGCTAATCAAGATGACTCAGCCAAGACTCTGAGGATGCACGCCGCAACAATAAAGGCATGGACAGATTGATAAACTCAATTAGAGAAGAGTTTAATGCACCTCGTTCAAGGGCTTACTATAATCAGAAGCTTAAGTCGATCAATGATTACTGGGCTCAAATCACTTGCCTCCATCAAGAAGTAATAACAGAATTGCTCGAATCGACGAAGGCGCAAGAAGAATATAGAATCATTGAAGATAAGTATCAAAACCTGGCGATTGAACTACAGGAAAGACTAGATGAACAGTCCATAACGTGTAGTAATAGCATGAATGTAAAGCTTCCTAAGATAGTTCTTCCGAACTTCTATGGGACGAATACACAATGGAAACCATTTATGGATCTTTTCACTCAGCTAATACATCATCAGTCTATAAGCTCAGCAGAAAAAATGTACTACCTGAAAGCTCATCTTACCGGTGAACCAAGCCGGTTGATAAGACATCTACAAGCCACGGAACAAAACTACACCGTGGCTTGGAATTTAATGACAGACAGGTACAATAACTCAAGCAGTATAATAACTGCACTTCTAAATGAACTGCTGTCACAAAATACGTTGACAGTAGAATCTGGAACTGGAATAAAGCGGATCCATGATGTCAGTAAAGAATGCCTTCTATCACTGCAGAGCACGGGGGCTAAGATCAAAGAATGGAATGCCATATTGATCCACATATTACTTCAGAAGCTAGACAAAGAATCCCGGAAATTGTACGAACAATCTCCCCAGCGTCCTCGTGAAATCCAAAACGTTGATGACTTCTTCAAGTTCTTAGAATCCAGATTTCAGATGCTGGAGGCAATGCACACGAAAGACGAGCGCAAAAAGCCTGTTACATTTGTAAAGCAGAGCATAAAATTTACAAATGTAACAAGTTCCTGAATTCATCACTTGACAATAAGTTTTAGCTGGTGAACAATTCAAGCTATGCCCTAACTGCCTGAAACCTGGACATCAGATTCAAGGATGTACTTCAGGAAATTGCACATATTGCAGTGGCTGACACAACAGTCTTCTTCAGAATTCATGCCGTGACAAGCAAGAGACCTCCAAGCCCAATCATACAATACGACAGAATAACACGACACTGCAGTCAATTACTACTTCAAAACTAATACAGCAAACTTCGAGCATAGCTACCGCCAGTCTTAAGGCATCACCAAATCACAAGTCTTACTGGCAACAGCTGTAGTGGACATCGTCAATGCAACAGGAGCTCTGGTTCCATGTCGAATACTGCTTGATTCAGCGTCTCTATTACATTTTATCCGGGACAGTTTTGTTCAACTGCTGGGTTTAAAGAGATACAGCGACTATCAGCCAGCAACATATGTGTGTACCTCAAGATGGGAAATTCCCGCGCACATCCAGTTGGCAGATCCCGATTTCTGTCATCCTCAAGCAATCGACATGCTGATAGGAGCTGACTTGTACTATGATTTCTTACAAGGTGGCCAGATTAGAGTATCCAACAATCTGCCTCTCCTACAAAACACCCGCTTGGGCTGGATTGTAGCAGGGAGAACTCCAAATTCGTCGTTCATCAGTCGCTTCCAATGCAGTATTGCAACTCAGCCTTCAGTAGCAGCTCTGGAGAAACAATTACTCAAATTTTGGGAATTAGACCACATGATGCACCATCAAACCGGATGACAAAGGAAGAATACGAATGCGAGCAGCACTTTCAAGAGACATTTCAACGTTCTCCATCAGGTCAGCTCATTGTCCAGCTACCATTTCGCGAGCCAAGGAGACGAAGTCGTGAAAATCCTAGGAATAATTTGGCAACCAATTTAAAACAACACATCAGACACGTCAGACATCACTCGTATTTTTGACCCACTTGGACTAATTGGACCTGTGACAGTTCTTGGCAAACTATTTGTACTGGATCTATGGAAATCAAACATTTCGTGGGATGAAGAACTTCCAATACAGTTAAGAAAAAGGTGGCAACTCTGTAACGGAGTTTCGGTGGGATGGCTGCGGATAGCTCGTCGGACCAGGGTTTCTTAGAAATGAAACTCCTTCAGTTACAATACAAATAAAAATAATTCTTTATTTAACAAAATAGCCTACCAATTACACAGCTAACTTAATCTAGTTCTATTTATCGCCTATACTAGAGACTACTAGAGAGGTAAGGGGAACTTCACACGGCTTACCACTATGAGAATAATTCTGGACTTAACACTAAAGAGCCTAGTTCTTACAAATTCAATATACACCCTAGATCTATTTTTCCTATACTGAAAACTAGGTATTGCTAAGGGGAATTTCACATGGCTTACCACTATACTAATAATTCTGTACTTAACCCTATGATAACCTGAGAGGGAGACGAGGTGACGTATCAAGAGAATACTTGCGGAGGCGGGATATTTCACACGGACCTCGCTATTTTCAGGAGAGGTACGGGGATTTCTCACTTGACGTACCTATGTCTTAGTTCTAATACACTTAGGTGGCGGATTCAGCGGATAGTACGGGGATTTCTCACACGGCGTACCAGGAAAATATTAAGGCGGGATAGTTCACGCTTACCTTAACACGACGGATTAGGACGGATGGTACGGGGATTAATCACACGTCGTACCAGGGAAATGTTAAGGCGGGATGGTTCACGCTACCTTAACACAACGGATTGGGACGGATGGTACGGGGAATAATCACACGACGTACCAAGTAAATGTTAAGGCGGGATAGTTCACGCTAACCTTAACACAACGGATTAGGACGGATGGTACGGGGAATAATCACACGACGTACCAGGGAAATTGTTAAGGCGGGATAGTTCACGCTAACCTTAACACAGCGGATTAGGACGGATGGTACGTAAGTAAGTATTAAGAAAATGCAAGGGGATTTCTCCCACGGCGTGCTAGGGTTTACTAGTGCGGGAATTTCGCGCTCCACTAGTCACCCAGTAAAATTGTCTGATCACCTAACTCGTCGAGCTCGCTGACTAGACTGAGTGCCTGATGCTTCTACTGGCGTAAGTATAACAGAGCTTGCAAACTCTTTTGAAAAGCTTTTCTTGTACTTGACTAGTACATGTGCTGGCGTGCTGATCATGCAGCCTGTGACTATGGCAGCTTTCTGGCATGCCCCAGTGGCGTGGTTACTTGAACAAATGTTCAAGTTTTAATTAAATAACCCATTGGCGGGGAAAAATAATTTATTGCGGTTTCAAATTTGTGACTTCGTTACAACTCTTTCAATGCCAATTGAAAGAGCTCAGTTGTCTCAAAATCTCACGACACATATCATTCACCGATCCAGTGTGTAGCATAAGAGCGTGTCTGTCGTCGGATCCATCCATCTCCGCTTTGACCTGGAGATAAATAGGCCCGCAACTGACACCTCCAGCTGCAAAATCATCTCAGGGATAGAGTGGGTGGCCGCACAGCATTTTGCCGCTAGCGGTCAGCCGGCTGGGGTGGTTCTTGCCACCCACATCCCCTCGATGCTTGTAAGCTGTGCGTATTTCCGCGAAATAAGATACCAACTCCTCTTTTACTTGGACCTCGGACGGACAGACGGACAAATAAAAAAAAGAAAAAAAAACCCAGTATGACGGCTCGATTCCTTGCCCGCTTCGCTAGTGCAGTCTGCAAACTGTGAAAGAGAAACCTGGGAGAATGTAACAAGGGAAAGAAAATGCGAGCATGTTCAAAGCTGTAAGGATAAAAATAGAAAAATAGCACAACGCCGGACAAATGACTTTCACCCGGAGAGCATTCGACGCAGAGGAGAGACGAGAGAGTGTGAGCTAATGTGGACTCCAGCTGTTGTGGGAGTCCTGGCTTTGACGCGAATGGGCCCCAACGCCCCCATCCACCCTGGCTAAGGTGTCAAAGCCGAAATGTTGTCCTTAGCCCCATGATGTGTATGTGTGTGTGTGTGTGTCTACCCCGCTGCCATCACGCCTCCCGTATAAGTACGCCTTAGATCGGCATCAGGCTTGAATAACACCTCATAAAAAAAAAGAAACGAAAGCAAAAAGGGAACCCCAACGACTGTCTCGGGAAGGCAGGTCTTAGGAATCACCCACCGCAATCACTCTGCCTTTGACATCACATCCATGGTGTACAATGAAAACCTGTAAATAAACTTATGGGTACCAGAGGAGGAAGGCAGGCAAATGGAAAGACACTGTCATACGGTAGCTACTGCTTTCAGTCGTAGCAAAGACAAAAAAAAATTTATTATTCGTTTCTTTATCGTTCACATTTCCTCCGTTCTCACCGGGTATTCTTAACTAAGGACTAGGCCCTACTAAACTGCACCTAAAACTAAGCATCTAATGATTATAGAATTATCGTACAGAGAAACTTCCTAACATAAATGTAAATAGATAATTATGACCAAAAAAAAAACAATCTAAGCAAACGTATGTATACACTCGATATAAAGAAAATTCAAAATAAAACTTACATTGCAACACATGACTTACGAGTGTTCTTCAGATCATTCTACAGCTTCCAGTCCAAAATCTGCCAAGCGCCAAAGTGAAAGGGCGAATAAGTTGCCTGCCTCTGACCGCCACCTTTTGCTACTGACCACCATGTAGTCGGGACTATTTACGGGTGTTCCCCCCTGGCTTCTTACCAATTAGCATGTTATGTTCAGCACCGTATACAGACGTAGCCGTGTAAATCTTTGCACCAAACAGGACTTGATCCTTATAAACTTACTTCTGAACGTCGCATGGCTTCCTGGAGTTATTCTACAGATTATCGCCGGGTCACCAATATGCAACTAATTTGTATGATACACATAAGAGGAGAGTATCGTATCGAATTTAAAATTTATAAACTTCACTAATTTATCTTGTTTTTTTTTTCTTTCACAGAATGTTAATTTCTCCCTAATATGCAGGTAATTCAATTTTGAATTCGAATTAGTTTAATCAACGATAACTTGAATAATTTCATATTCTCTTTACAGTTTTCCGCAATGAAAATTAAAAAGCGGCACTACGGCACAATACACAGGTAATTAATTTTTAATTACGAATTAATTTTGTCAAAGAAAACTTTAATAATTTCATATTTTCTTCACAGTTTTCCGCAATGAAGTTTGGCACAATATACAGGTAGTTAGTTTTTAACTACGAATTAATTTATTAAGGAAAACTTTGATAAATTCATATTTTCTTCACAGTTTTCCTCACTGAAGACACTTTATCTAATTTAAAAATGTTTAATCGAAGAAAACTTTACTAGTTTCCAATTCTCTTTACAGTTTCCAGCAATGAAAATTAATAAGCGGCACTATGGCACAATACACAGGTAATTGGTTTTTAATTACGAATTAATTTAGTCAAAGAAACTTTAATAATTTCATATTTTCTTCACAGTTTTTCCGAAATGAAATTTGGCACAATACACAGGTAGTTAATTTTTAACTACGAATTAATTTATTAAGGAAAATTTTGATAAATTCATATTTTCTTCACAGTTTTCCGCAATGAAAATTACGACGCGGCACTCTGGCACAATATACAGGTAATCCATTTTTAGTTACGAATTAATTTAATCGAAGAAAACTATGTTAATTTCCTATACTCTTTACAGTTTTCCGTAATGAAATTTAATAAGCGGCACTATGGCACAATACACAGGTAATTAATTTTTAACTACGAATTAATTTTGTCAAAGAAAACTTTAATAATTTCATATTTTCTTCACAGTTTTCCGCAATGAAATTTGGCACAATACACAGGTAATTAATCTTTAACTACGAATTAATTTATTAAGGAAAACTTTAATAATTTCATATTTTCTTTATAGTTTTCCGCAATGAAAATGACGAAGCGACACTCTGGCACAATATACAGGTAATCCATTTTTAGTTACGAATTAATTTAATCGAAGAAAACTTTATTAATTTCCTATTCTCTTTACAGTTTTCCGTAATGAAATTTAATAAGCGGCACTATGGCACAATACACAGGTAATTAATTTTTAACTACGAATTAATTTTGTCAAAGAAAACTTTAATAATTTCATATTTTCTTCACAGTTTTCCGCAATGAAATTTGGCACAATACACTGGTAATTAATCTTTAACTACGAATTAATTTATTAAGGAAAACTTTAATAATTTCATATTTTCTTCACAGTTTTCCGCAATGAAATTTGGCACAATACACAGGTAATTAATTTTTAATTACGAATTAATTTATTAAGGAAAACTTTAATAATTTCATATTTTCTTTATAGTTTTCCGCAATGAAAATGACGAAGCGACACTCTGGCACAATATACAGGTAATTAATTTTTAATTACGAATTAATTTAATCGAAGAAAAACTTTACTAATTTCATATTTTCTTTACAGTTTTTCGTAATGAAATTTAATAATCGACACTTTCTGTGTTTAATCAAAGAAAACTTTACTAATTTTATATTCTCTTTACAGTTTCCAGCAATGAAAAGTAATAATCGACACTTTATTTTTTCCAGATATCCACCTCGGCGTTTTAAACTAGACTGCCCCGATTCCAGCAGTCTCCTCAGATTCGGTCGTTCTTCACTTCATCGCCACCGACAGGCGAGCGTTTTTCGTTTCTTTTGTTTTCGATCGGTCGACTGCCGAAATCTTTCCGGGCAGCGGTGCTGCTAGCTAAGTACGGGTGTGCGTGTATCATTTTTAGGCAAAATTGTTGCTACCGATTATTTTATATGGAATTTACTTGGAATTCTTTTTCGGTCGGGCGTGCAAGAGTCTATTGTGTGTGGGTATCACGCGATATTTTACGGATAGGCGAATTGCCGTTTTTTCGTCTCCTGGAGGTTGGTGACTAGCGGTAAGTTTTTACATAGAAATTGTAAATTGTGCGTGTTTTGTCCAATTGGGAGTTTTAACGTTTTTGAATATTTTGTTCTTTTTACTTTTTCCTTTTTGTTTGTTTATGATCTGGATTTATATGCGGGTAAGTATGGATATGTTTTCTTTAGCTTTTCTTTTCAGGATTTTTAAAATATGGAGAAGTAGCAGAGGGCTACTTCTTAGAAATGTGCATAGATATATATATAAATTTTATTTTCAGGATTTTTAATTTGTATGGAGAAGTAGCATAGGGCTACTTCTCGAAAATATTTAGCTTTTATTTTCAGGGTTTTTAGTTTGTATGGAGAAGTAGCATAGGGCTACTTCTCGAAAATATTTAGCTTTCATTTTATTTTCTCTCTTTTTTTTTCTTTTTTTTTTTCTTTTCAGGAACCCTGCGGAAGTTAGGGGGGGGGGGTTCTCCACAGAAGGTAGAGAATCCGAAAAAAGGTAAAGAGACCGAAGAGGGGGAGGAAAAGGGTAGCGTATGGGGAATACGCTACAGCGTGGGGACGACCCACGGAGATAAGAGTCTCAAGCCGGGCTTTGACACGAGACATCGGTCAGGATAAGCAATAAAGGAAAGTAGGTTCACCCACAACGCGCCCGACGTGGGGACGACCCACCAGAGTCTCAAGCCGGGCATTCGCTAAACCCTAGGTTGTTGAGAAATAGACGTCTCATCTGCGATTGGTCGTTATTGTGTTAACAACAAAAAGAAAATTAATATGGCACGCGATCCAACTGTACGTCAACGATACTCAAAAAAAAACAATAAGAAACAAAGGTGTCGGCATGACGGAACAACGCAACGACATAACGACCCACACAACAAAAGAAATAAATTTCAGCCACTGCTGAAAACAACAACAATTTTCTCCTTCTATCTCTCTCTTTATCTCTCTCTCCCTCTCTCTCTCCACTCTCCGTCGTCCACTCATCAAGGTGTTAACGCTTAAAATCGGCCTAATCGCTTAAGCCTTCGGTCAATCCATACCAATGGTTATCTCTAACAGGGGGAAATTTTATCATTTGGGAAGGGACTGCAATGTCAAAGATCGGAACTTGAAGGTTTCCGTCTCACATTTGCATGATCGTGACAAGCACTCTCTTAGTCAAGGATAAAAATCAAGAAGGATGAACATCGTTCATCAACTTGGCAAGAGACTGAAGTCAACTAATCAAGGAAAGGTGGGAGGTCGGTGATCAAGTGGCTGCTGGTACTCGAGTAAGAAGCCGTAGCGGTGATGTATATAAGGATAAAATCTGAGCGGGACAGTCCAACTAAAACTGAATATCTGCGGGACAACCCAACTACAACTAAATAACTGCGGGACAACCCAAATACAACCAAATATCTGCGGGACAACCCAAATAAAATTAAGTATCTGCGGGACAACCCAACTAAAACTAAATATCTGCGGGACAACCCAACTACAACTAAATAACTGCGGGACAACCCAAATACAACTAAATATCTGCGGGACAACCCGAATAAAACTAAGTATCTGCGGGACAACCCAACTAAAACTAAGTATCTGCGGGACAACCCAACTAAAACTAGAAATCTATACGGGACAGCCCAAATTATACAGTATTATACCCATACTTGAAGTGCCACATGGCCAAATCACAGGGACTCGATCACTATACTAATGCATACGATATGAAAATATTAACTAACTAACCCGTAAAAACCAAACCCAAAATTAATACCTAATCTATAGACAACTATGGTAAGATTAAAGTAACAAATTCATAACTTCTAATTATCTTAACTAGATACACCACAACCAAAATGACTATACTATGAACGGAAGATAGCCAAAGCCTACTTAACTGAGATACGGTATGATAATCATAACTAAATATCTGATCTCAACTATTATATAGGTAAAACTAACTAGCGTTTACATCGCCAGAATCATCACTAATTATCCAAAAGTGAGAGAAACCCAAAAATAGCCTAAGCATAAAATGATAGCGCTATAACCTAACATAAGTATAATACGAAAGAATACCTAGGATCGTCTACAAATAATCCATATAAGTTACGAATGTTTAAGATACGTCTAAAGATAGCTGTACAATGATGTACAAGAGATATTACCGCGCTAACTGTGACACCATTCCTAATATGCTATCGATAATCCAAGATAATAATCAAAATAAGATACGATAGTTATGGCAATCACGAGGAAAATTATACTTATGATGACTCACAAGTACCTGCTAAATACTAGTAACTATAAAATGCTACAACCTAATATGCGATCAAACTTCGCCGATAACCTAACTTACAGCGATAGCGATACTTAGACTAATCTAGCATGACGATAATGCGACTTAAAAGAAACTCATGTCAAGAGAAGACGATACTTGCGTCACTCTGGATACGATATCCAAGATAATAAAGACAACTAAAACGGATCCTACGCCAGTGATCAAAACTGTATAAGGATTCTTATTTGCTAGCATAACTGCAATACAGAAAGATAACTGTTCTAGACTAGAGCTAATAAATACGCGATAATGATAACCGAAATAACATGGTGATAAGCAAGATATCTCAAACCAACATCCGAAATAACCGATAGTACGGGCTTCTTCTCGGAACCAGCAGAAGTGAACGGAAATTGAATTCGATACAGTATGCGTCGCATACAACGTCCATCAACCACTAACCGACTTAGCCTCTCATCACTTTACATAGGGAAGGTTCATGGGGACTAATAACAAAATAAAGAAGGAAATCAACTGACTTCACCTCGCGTGGGACTCCGCTCCAAGAACGCCGCCTCGGAAATGCATCGATCACTCCAAGTCGGATACCAATCTAGAGGATGCTCAACAGGCATCCTCCCGTCAGAATGATCGAAGCAGCTCCAAACAGAGTCATGGGAGCGGAGCGCCACGCGAGCGCGAAGCCACAGATGGTGAAAGCAGAATTCGAGTCATCAGAACTGCCAAGCTGCATCAAATCAACAAGGACAAGGTCACAATGGATGAACGTCGTTCATCAACTTGTTGAACCGAGACAGCCGTGCGGTTCCTCAGGCAGGCCTGCATCGTGTGGTCAGCTCTTCAGTAGCCGCGAACCAAAGCTTGGCTTCAAGGATGGTACGCGTTGCGCACAAAGCTCGTCGGCCACCGAAGAGACAAGCACTTCAACCTAAAAACTTGAGCTCGAAAACCATTTTGACTTGACCGAAGGTAACTAGCACAAGAGCAATTCAAACATAACCAAGAGAAGCTCGGTCACGTATCGCAAGATGGCAAAAAGAGAGAAAAAAAAATGGAGCGCCATTTGTAACAACAAATGGACTACCAGAAATAATTATCGAAATTGTAATCGCGCTTTAGTCAAGAGAAGCTTGACTAAAGCCAAGAAAAAACCGCTTGGGCGCCATTTGTAACACAAATGGGCGACCAGAAATATCAAAAGTTAAATGCGAAATGGTAATTGTACTTTAGCCAAGTGATGCCGGACTAAAGACCGGAGAAAAAAAAACCTAATTTTGGCGCCATTTGTAACACAAATGGGCGACCAGAAATATCAAAAGTTAAATGCGAAATGGTAATTGTACTTTAGCCAAGTGATGCCGGACTAAAGACCGGAGAAAAAAAAACCTAATTTGGGCGCCATTTGTAACACAAATGGGCGACCAGACAAAATCATCAATTAAAACTTGAAAATGCACTAAGACTTTGATCAAGAAAGGCTTGACTAAGCGACCGGAAAAATAAAGTATGAAAATTTTACAGCAAAACCTAAATTCAAAGCTTGTATAGGAATGAATAATATTGATTGCACTTTAGCCAAGAGAAGCTTGACTAAAGGCCAGAAAAAATCCAGTTTGGGCGCCATTTGTAACACAAATGAGCGACCAGAAATATCAAAAGTTAAATGTGAAATGGTAATTGTACTTTAGCCAAGTGATGCCGGACTAAAGACCGGAGAAAAAAAAACCTAAATTTGGGCGCCATTTGTAACAACAAATGGACTACCAGAAATAATTATCGAAATTGTAATCGCGCTTTAGTCAAGAGAAGCTTGACTAAAGCCAAGAAAAAACCGATTGGGCGCCATTTGTAACACAAATGAGCGACCAGAAATATCAAAAGTTAAATGTGAAATGGTAATTGTACTTTAGCCAAGTGATGCCGGACTAAAGACCGGAGAAAAAAAAAACCTAAATTTGGGCGCCATTTGTAGCATAAATGGGCGACCAGAAATATCAGAAATTAATCTTGAAATAATAAAATCGCGCTTTAGTCAAGAGAAGCTTGACTAAAGCCAAAAGAAAACCTTTGGGCGCCATTTGTAACACAAATGAGCGACCAGAAATACAACAAAGAAAAAAGAAGATTTAAGTCAAAGTTTGACCAGAAATGATTACGACAATAGTAATTACAATTTAGTCAAGAGAAGCTTGACTAAATGCGAAAAAAAAACCAAAACCATTGGGCGCCATTTGTAGCATAAGAGCGTGTCTGTCGTCGGATCCATCCATCTCCGCTTTGACCTGGAGATAAATAGGCCCGCAACTGACACCTCCAGCTGCAAAATCATCTCAGGGATAGAGTGGGTGGCCGCACAGCATTTTGCCGCTAGCGGTCAGCCGGCTGGGGTGGTTCTTGCTACCCACATCCCCTCGATGCTTGTAAGCTGTGCGTATTTCCGCGAAATAAGATACCAACTCCTCTTTTACTTGGACCTCGGACGGACAGACGGACAAACAAAAAAAAAAAAAAAAACCCAGTATGACGGCTCGATTCCTTGCCCGCTTCGCTAGTGCAGTCTGCAAACTGTGAAAGAGAAACCTGGGAGAATGTAACAAGGGAAAGAAAATGCGAGCATGTTCAAAGCTGTAAGGATAAAAATAGAAAAATAGCACAACGCCGGACAAATGACTTTCACCCGGAGAGCATTCGACGCAGAGGAGAGACGAGAGAGTGTGAGCTAATGTGGACTCCAGCTGTTGTGGGAGTCCTGGCTTTGACGCGAATGGGCCCCAACGCCCCCATCCACCCTGGCTAAGGTGTCAAAGCCGAAATGTTGTCCTTAGCCCTATGATGTGTATGTGTGTGTGTGTGTGTCTACCCCGCTGCCATCACGCCTCCCGTATAAGTACGCCTTAGATCGGCATCAGGCTTGAATAACACCTCATAAAAAAAAAGAAACGAAAGCAAAAAGGGAACCCCAACGACTGTCTCGGGAAGGCAGGTCTTAGGAATCACCCACCGCAATCACTCTGCCTTTGACATCACATCCATGGTGTACAATGAAAACCTGTAAATAAACTTATGGGTACCAGAGGAGGAAGGCAGGCAAATGGAAAGACACTGTCATACGGTAGCTACTGCTTTCAGTCGTAGCAAAGACAAAAAAAAATTTATTATTCGTTTCTTTATCGTTCACATTTCCTCCGTTCTCACCGGGTATTCTTAACTAAGGACTAGGCCCTACTAAACTGCACCTAAAACTAAGCATCTAATGATTATAGAATTATCGTATAGAGAAACTTCCTAACATAAATGTAAATAGATAATTATGACAAAAAAAAAACAATCTAAGCAAACGTATGTATACACTCGATATAAAGAAAATTCAAAATAAAACTTACATTGCAACACATGACTTACGAGTGTTCTTCAGATCATTCTACAGCTTCCAGTCCAAAATCTGCCAAGCGCCAAAGTGAAAGGGCGAATAAGTTGCCTGCCTCTGACCGCCACCATTTGCTACTGACCACCATGTAGTCGGGACTATTTACGGGTGTTCCCCCCTGGCTTCTTACCAATTAGCATGTTATGTTCAGCACCGTATACAGACGTAGCCGTGTAAATCTTTGCACCAAACAGGACTTGATCCTTATAAACTTACTTCTGAACGTCGCATGGCTTCCTGGAGTTATTCTACAGATTATCGCCGGGTCACCAATATGCAACTAATTTGTATGATACACATAAGAGGAGAGTATCGTATCGAATTTAAAATTTATAAACTTCACTAATTTATCTTGTTTTTTTTTTCTTTCACAGTGTTAATTTCTCCCTAATATGCAGGTAATTCAATTTTGAATTCGAATTAGTTTAATCAACTATAACTTGAATAATTTCATATTCTCTTTACAGTTTTCCGCAATGAAAATTAAAAAGCGGCACTACGGCACAATACACAGGTAATTAATTTTTAATTACGAATTAATTTTGTCAAAGAAAACTTTAATAATTTCATATTTTCTTCACAGTTTTCCGCAATGAAGTTTGGCACAATATACAGGTAGTTAGTTTTTAACTACGAATTAATTTATTAAGGAAAACTTTGATAAATTCATATTTTCTTCACAGTTTTCCGCAATGAAGACACTTTATCTAATTTAAAAATGTTTAATCGAAGAAAACTTTACTAGTTTCCAATTCTCTTTACAGTTTCCAGCAATGAAAATTAATAAGCGGCACTATGGCACAATACACAGGTAATTGGTTTTTAATTACGAATTAATTTAGTCAAAGAAACTTTAATAATTTCATATTTTCTTCACAGTTTTTCCGAAATGAAATTTGGCACAATACACAGGTAGTTAATTTTTAACTACGAATTAATTTATTAAGGAAAACTTTGATAAATTCATATTTCCTTCACAGTTTTCGCAATGAAAATTACGACGCGGCACTCTGGCACAATATACAGGTAATCCATTTTTAGTTACGAATTAATTTAATCGAAGAAAACTATGTTAATTTCCTATACTCTTTACAGTTTTCCGTAATGAAATTTAATAAGCGGCACTATGGCACAATACACAGGTAATTAATTTTTAACTACGAATTAATTTTGTCAAAGAAAACTTTAATAATTTCATATTTTCTTCACAGTTTTCCGCAATGAAATTTGGCACAATACACAGGTAATTAATCTTTAACTACGAATTAATTTATTAAGGAAAACTTTAATAATTTCATATTTTCTTTATAGTTTTACGCAATGAAAATGACGAAGCGACACTCTGGCACAATATACAGGTAATCCATTTTTAGTTACGAATTAATTTAATCGAAGAAAACTATGTTAATTTCCTATACTCTTTACAGTTTTCCGTAATGAAATTTAATAAGCGGCACTATGGCACAATACACAGGTAATTAATTTTTAACTACGAATTAATTTTGTCAAAGAAAACTTTAATAATTTCATATTTTCTTCACAGTTTTCCGCAATGAAATTTGGCACAATACACTGGTAATTAATCTTTAACTACGAATTAATTTATTAAGGAAAACTTTAATAATTTCATATTTTCTTCACAGTTTTCCGCAATGAAATTTGGCACAATACACAGGTAATTAATTTTTAATTACGAATTGATTTATTAAGGAAAACTTTAATAATTTCATATTTTCTTTATAGTTTTCCGCAATGAAAATGACGAAGCGACACTCTGGCACAATATACAGGTAATTAATTTTTAATTACGAATTAATTTAATCGAAGAAAAACTTTACTAATTTCATATTTTCTTTACAGTTTTTCGTAATGAAATTTAATAATCGACACTTTCTGTAATTTTGAAATGTTTAATCAAAGAAAACTTTACTAATTTTATATTCTCTTTACAGTTTCCAGCAATGAAAAGTAATAATCGACACTTTATTTTTTCCAGATATCCACCTCGGCGTTTTAAACTAGACTGCCCCGATTCCAGCAGTCTCCTCAGATTCGGTCGTTCTTCACTTCATCGCCACCGACAGGCGAGCGTTTTTCGTTTCTTTTGTTTTCGATCGGTCGACTGCCGAAATCTTTCCGGGCAGCGGTGCTGCTAGCTAAGTACGGGTGTGCGTGTATCATTTTTAGGCAAAATTGTTGCTACCGATTATTTTATATGGAATTTACTTGGAATTCTTTTTCGGTCGGGCGTGCAAGAGTCTATTGTGTGTGGGTATCACGCGATATTTTACGGCTAGGCGAATTGCCGTTTTTTCGTCTCCTGGAGGTTGGTGACTAGCGGTAAGTTTTTACATAGAAATTGTAAATTGTGCGTGTTTTGTCCAATTTGGAGTTTTAACGTTTTTGAATATTTTGTTCTTTTTACTTTTTCCTTTTTGTTTGTTTATGATCTGGATTTATATGGGGGTAAGTATGGATATGTTTTCTTTAGCTTTTCTTTTCCGGATTTTTAAAATATGGAGAAGTAGCAGAGGGCTACTTCTTAGAAATGTGCATAGATATATATATAAATTTTATTTTCAGGATTTTTAATTTGTATGGAGAAGTAGCATAGGGCTACTTCTCGAAAATATTTAGCTTTTATTTTCAGGGTTTTTAGTTTGTATGGAGAAGTAGCATAGGGCTACTTCTCGAAAATATTTAGCTTTCATTTTATTTTCTCTCTTTTTTTTTCTTTTTTTATTCTTTTCAGGAACCCTGCGGAAGTTAGGGGGGGGGGGTTCTCCACAGAAGGTAGAGAATCCGAAAAAAGGTAAAGAGACCGAAGAGGGGGAGGAAAAGGGTAGCGTATGGGCAATACGCTACAAGTGGAACTTCAGTTGCACGCCTTTTCTGATAGCAGTGAATCTGCATATGGAACATGTTGTTATATCAGGACGGTAGATGACTTCGGCTGAATACGAGTTCAATTGTTGTGTTCAAAGTCAAGATTAGCACCCCTAAAATCGACAACGCTAGCAAGACTAGAACTGTGCGCTGCTGTCCTCTTAGCAGAACTGGTGGAGCGAATATACGTCAATGTAAGAGGTGCCTGAAACTCGACAAAGAAAATTCGCATTTTCAACAAGGTTAAAGACAGAAAGTTAAACAGGCGTAATTACATCTGTCAACCACAAGAACTCATCCACGAGGCTTCAACGAATGTTCGCTTACTGCATACATTTCTGAGAAAATTGCAGACTACCAAAGGAGCGTAGATCAACAGGCCTTCTACCGATAACAGAACTGGACATGGCGAAAAATGGCCTAGTCAGAAATGTACAACGCATAACGTTTAGCAAAGAGTTTCAAAATCTCAAATCGCTCGACACCAACAGTTCAATCCAATCATTGAACCCATTTCTGGATGAAGCAACTAGCGTCATTAGAGTTGGTGGTCGATTAAAGCATTCCCAACTGAACGCAGAGGCAAAACATCAAATGTTACTTCCAAGGAATCACATGCTCAGCGAGTTGTTGCTTAATGATCTTCACAGAAAGCACATGCATGCAGCTCCACATACCTTAACAGCAATCATAGACATCAGGACATCAGCACGACAGATAGTGCATAGGTCTATTCGCCATTCGTCCACTCAAATCATGGCCGATCTACCAGCCAGAAGAGTAACTCCTGCACAACCATTTCACACCACAGGAGTTGATTTTTGTGGACCGATTGTCGTTCACCACAACCTACGACGAGCCATCTCAGACAAAGCATATATCGCAGCCTCTGTTTGCTTCGCAACAAAGGCGGTTCATCTAGAAATTGTCAGCAATTTAAGTTCTATCGTCTTCATAAATGCACTAAAGTGATTCATTTCTCGAAGAGGACTTTGCGCGACAATTTTCTGTGATAATGCAACCAATTTTGTTGGTGCTAAATCTGGATTAAAGGAGCTTGATGACTTATTCAAATCATAGGAATTGAAGGAGTCTATACACGAACTTTGCTCACAAAATTGCATAGACTGGAAGCCAATACCCCCACGTTCACCGCATTTTGGAGGTATCTGGGAAGCAGCAGTAAGATCTGCGAAGAAACATCTTGTATGGCAAACTGAAAATGCGAGCCTAACGCATGAAGAACTGCGTACAGTCATCACTCAAATCGAAACTATTCTCAACTCACGGCCTTTAACGCCCATGTCATCTGATCCAAACGACTTGAACGCTCTGACGCCAGGACACTTCCTGATAAGCAGGCCATTAACAGTGTTATATCGCGAGGAACAACTGAAGGGAATTAATCAATCAAACACCACTTTACTTCAATATAAGAGAAAACTGATTTTAATTATTTTATTATATTAAAAACTCTTTCACAAAAATGCTGTATATTTTCTTTATACTAACAGTATACTATCATACTAAGACGAAATCCCTTTTGGGATTTTTGAGGTGCGCGCGCCGCGAATATTTTAACTAGACTCTGCGTATATTTTCTTCACTCCAAAAGCGATAGCGACAAACAAAAAAAAATGCTTGATTAGCAGATATGTACTTACACTGATCGTGTGCAAAAAAAAGGCGACTCGAGAAGCGATAGCCAGAAACAGAAAATGCTTAATTCGCATATATTTACTTATTCGGGCAACTCAAGAGTTTATGTTGCGATCTAGCTTGCAATACAAAGTATTCTTGTAATCAAAAATTGAAATTGGAGCCTCAGTCACGTTGACTGGAATGTGATTGAGGATGTAAGTACATGTGAAAAGATTTATTTGTTTTATTTTCAGTTTTAATTACGATTGAAAAATTGAAATTGTTGGGGATCGAATTGTTGGTGATCGATTCACAACATCCCTCCCCCCTTTTAAAAAGAAAACTGAAATTCTGAAGTTTTCGAAAAAAAATGTTTTCGAAGCGAACGCACCTCAAATTTGGCTAAAGATAACATTTAAGTATATTTGGTTATTTGTAATTACTTTTATGAAATATATTTTTTTGTATTATTATTTAATATATAAGTATCTTTGTTTTATATAAAATAATATTTTTTTTTGTATAAATGGTTATAATAGTATAATGAACTTTTACTTCATGTTACTTATGGTAAATCAACAAAAAAAATTTTTTCGCTTTTCTTTTCCGTTGTGTAATTGTATAATTATGGATAGAAAAATATTTTTGGTTGTTTAGTGTTACAGTAATAATTTTTATCCTACATCCTAATGAGATAAAAAGTCATTTAGGCATGATCCAAAACAAATATATTATCAAAAATTTTTTTTTTTTTTTTTTAAATATAAGAGAAATATAAAATTTATTCATTTTTTCTTTCTTTATCATATAGTATCGTATATAACTACAAGTTTTGTTTGTATTCACTTTTCCTTTTTTTCATATTCTTATTTTTATTTACTCTTCTTTATATTCTACAATATTTTTAAAATGAAATAACTAAATTTATATATACATATACCATGAGTGAAGTAACTTTTTCTGATTTAAACCTTTAGTGTGAGTTTAGTCGACTTGGTCTGACTTTTGTCCTCGTTTATTTCAACATTTTCTTCGTGGTCTTGTGTTTTTGGTTGTCTTTTTTAAAACGAATGTTTTCGCGTATTTTCCCAAGGGACAATTTACGCCAAGTAAAAAGTTTGTACAATGCAAAAGCAAGTATTATCAATAGTAAAATATAGCCTAGGGAGTAGTGGTGGACATGATGAGTATTTATACTGTCTTGGGGAATGTCTAATTTTTCTTGGCCTCTAATGGCTTGCAATAATGTGTCCAGATCATTTCTGGCCGAATACTTAAGCACGGCAGTTTGTGGTTGATCAGGATAATCTGACCTTACAGAGAAATTCAAAAAATTTTGTGTAATATTAAATGCCGGAATAAATAAGTTCGGTTCCATGGTTTCCTTTATATTATTAGCTTGTATCGTAAGTTCTTTACTACGTAAATAACATTCACGAGGGATATGAACAATGCCAGTATTTTTTAAAACCAAAGGATTTATTTTGTCCTTACAAATAATGTCTACAACTATATCTTTATCGATGGAGAATAACCAGTTATTGGCAGTAGCCAATTGAATCCAGAATGAATTGAGTTTAGTTAATTTGATAGTGCAAATGTCTGATGCGGGGTTTTCTCTTCTGAGTAGGGTAATTTCGCACAGGTGGTTCCTAGAGAGCGAGTTTAAAAGCGGATGATGCAATTGACATAAATATTCTAAACTATTTTCTATATGACAACTTACGAGATCATTTTTGTTAAGACTATAATAATGCTCTCTGTTATAATCTACTGCTAGAAATTCAGTAGAAGGCTGAATATAAACGAATGTCTTGTTAAAATGTGTGGGCGAAGGAATTACTTTATATAATTGGTACTTTGCATTGAAGGGTAAGGGAATAGTAAGCTCAAAAATTATTCTATTTTTATGTATTGCAGTGCTCATTCTGGCAATTTTGTATACTTTTAGTAGATTGTTATCTCCTGGATTTACTGGTAATGATAAAGAGCTTGGTATTTCCTTTTGAATTGTTTGTAGTATAGTTTCTAGCTGATAGGGTGTTAAGATGGAGGGATGAGATTTTTCGTGTCGGGCATCTGTAACTAAATCTATAAGGATGGATTGTGTTGACAACATCCGGAACAGGATCAAAGTAATTAAGGTGGAAATTGATTCAATTTCCATAATAGCCTCGTTAGTTAAATTAGATTCCGACAGACTTTGAAGTTTGGAGGCAATGGTAACGTATTGCGCATTAATAGTAGCGAGTGTCTTATTGAACACGTTTACAGTAGAATCTAATAGGTAGGTATTGTTTCTCACTAGATTTTCCAAATGTTTGTCGTTTTTACGTAATAGATCTATTTGGTCGTCATAATACTTTGCGTCTTCGTCATTTAAAATTCCGAAAAGTGATTTACTTACGACGCCTATTATATTGAACAAACCACGTTTTTGTCGGATACGGTTTTCCAGAAGGTTATTTTTTTTGAGCTATGTCTGAAGTAATATGGTTAATTTCTGCAACTATGGTTATACATATCTGTGTTAAATTCTCATGCTTTTTTAGCGTTCCACAAATTTTGTTTAATTGAGTAACATACCATTGTATATATTTTAATTCTGTTCTCAAAGTATCAAGATCAAAATATGAGACAACTTTCCATTCATTAGAATACAGCTTCACTTCCCCCACTTGTTCGAAGTACATTCCCGGATTGTCGTTGATCGGTGTTACCTTGGCATTCTGAGCCGTAGCAACTGCAACCCAGATTAGAAAAAGTTTTGTATCCATTTTCTGAAACGAGTGTTTTTACACTTATAAGTTTTATTCAATAAACAGCTTTAAATTATTGTTGTGAATAGTTTTGTTCTTTTTTCCTAGTTTAATTGTTGTAGTTTCGACCGAATTGGTCTTAACAACGTTATAGGGTCCCTCCCATAATGGTGAGAGTTTACTTCTTTTCTGATTTCTTAGTAACACTTTATCTCCTATTTTAAATTGACAGGGTTTAGTACCTTTATCATAATAAATCTTACACTTTTCCTTTACGGTGTTTAGTGAATCTTTGGCTATTTGATACCCGTGCTGTAATCTGGACCGTAACTCATTAACATAGTCTTCGTAGTTATAGCAAACTTGGGGCTCTACTGTAAGCGTAGAGGGAATTCTTGCAGGGAAACCGTAGAGGAGTTCGAAGGGAGTTAAGTTTGTACTGCTGTGTGGCGTAGTATTATACGTAAACATTGAGTATGGGATCCATGAATCCCAGTTCATAGCATCTCTATCGACATAATGTCGAAGATATTCCGCTAATGTACGGTGGCTTCGCTCTAAAGCTCCGTTTGATTGCGGGTGGTACGGTGTAGTTTGAAGTTTCTTAATTTTCAATAATTTGCATGTTTCCTGAAATAATTTGCTCAAAAAGTTCGACCCTTGATCTGTGAGAATAAAAGCCGGTAAACCAAATTGACATATTATTCCTTTTACAAACGTCTCCGCTATTGTATGAGCTTCCGCGTTCTTAATTGGGAACGCAGAGGAAAACTTGGTTAAATCGTCTTGGAAAGTTAAGATATAACGATTTCCTTCATAACTAGTATTCAGTGGGCCAACGATATCGAGGGCCACTCGCTCAAATGGTCTCGAGCTCGTAGTAGTTATTTTCATCGGCAAAGGCGATTTCTTACAAAGCTTGTTCCTTTGACAAGATGGACATTTTCTTATATAATCCTTTATATCTTGAAACATGGTGGGCCAACTAAAACATTGTTTTAATCGCTTAAACGTACGCGATATGCCCTGGTGACCTCCGAGAGGATTATCATGAAACTCGCGGAGTACTTTATCTATTTCGTCTCTGCTAACTAACTTTGTTTTATTGTCCACGTATAAGGTACAGATTATCTTATTAGGTTCGAATATATATGAGCACATTTTTCTTATATTTTCCAATGAGCTTTGGTCTACTGTAGTTATTAATATATTTACTCTACTTAAATTGTGTAGCAGACTATATGACAGAAACTCGGTTAATATTCCGAAAAGTATTTTACTGTCGTTTTGTGAGCGAATGGGTAGGAAAGCTTTTGAAACAATATAACTTGATCCATTCGACTTCTTAATTTTAATTTCACTAACCTGAGGGTTGGTACTATCGCCGATACACTCTTTTACTTTATCTTTTAAATTCCCAGTAGGGGTTAAGATAACAAATTTGTGCGTTATTTTATTTAAGTCTATCAATGAATCTTGGTTTATTTTTACATCTGAACTAAGTACTCCAGTTTTCAAGAAATTTTCATAGGTTACATTTTCTCCCATTTCATTTGCTTTTATTTTCGTTGCTGAAACTGGAAGCACGTTATCTTCTTCCCTTTTTTTCATTTGGTGACGGGTAACTACCATTATATCGTTTTTGCTGTTAATCTGAGTCACGTCTTCAGTAGGATTGTCTATTTTTATACGACTTAAAGCATCCGCATTGATGTTATATTTTCCTGGTTTATACAATATCTCATATGAATATTCCTCCAGTCGAATTCGCCATCGTATTAATCGAGAAGTAGGATTTTTAAGGCCAAGGAGCCATATAAGCGGTTTGTGATCCGTTATTATCTTGAAGTTTTTACCATATAGGTAAGGTCTAAATTGTTCCACTGCAAACACAATTGCCAACAGCTCTTTTTCCGTAGTAGTGTATCTAGTCTCCGCAGGATTAAGGGTTCGACTGGCAAAACACACTGGTTTGTCTGTCCCAATATTTCCCTGCGAAAGTACTGCGCCAACAGCTTGATCACTGGCGTCAGTGGTCACTAAAAACTCACGGTCGAACTGAGGATACGCAAGAACAGGTGCAGTTGTCAACTTTTCCTTCAGACAACGAAAGGCTTCATCGCAGAAAGTATCCCACTTGAACGGAGTGTTTTTCTTTAATAAACTTGTCAGTGGCTTCGATATTTTCGCGAAGTTATCGATAAAGCGCCTATAATATCCCGCAAGTCCGAGAAAAGACCTAACATCCTTTTCGCGTTTTGGTATGGGATATAACGTTATCGATTCTAACTTCTTTGGATCAGGTTTCAATCCTTTTTCGCTTACGATATGTCCTAGGTACATTAGTTCTTTCCTCAAAAAGTTACATTTGTCGGGCTGTAGTTTAAGTTTATGTCGGTTAAGACGTTCTAGAACACGTATCAATTTCTCGTTATGATCATTTAAATTATAGCCATGTATTACTATGTCGTCCATATATATAAAGCAATGAATACCTTGGAGGCCAGTCATGACATTATTCATGAGCCTCTGAAAAGTGGCAGGAGAGTTCTTTAAACCGAATGGCATTCGGTTATAGTGAAAATGCCCAAAAGGAGTGCTAAAGGCAGTCTTTTCTTTATGTTCGTTACTCATAGGTATTTGATGGAATCCCTTCGCTAGATCTAGCGAGCTGAAGTATTTAGACCGACCCAACTGATCTAATATATCTGATATATTAGGCAGTGGGTACGCGTCTCCTACGGTGATTTCATTCAACCTGCGGAAATCGACCACAACTCTCCACTGCTTATTTCCGGCGCTATCGGCCTTCTTGGGGACCAAGAGTAGTGGCGAATTCCATGGGCTGTAACTTGGGCTGATAATTCCATCGTTTAGCATTTCTTGAACCTGTTTATCAACTTCAGCCTTTTGGCGTTCTGGCAGACGATAGGGTTTAACATAAATTGGGGGTCTGTCTAGAGGAGTATGAATTTCGTGCTTTATAGCATCAGTGCAGGTAAGAACGTCTCCTTTCAAGTAAAATAGGTGGTTATATTTTCTACAAATGCTTAATATAGAATTTTTTTCTTCATTATTGCAGTGATCAAGCTTAAGCAATTCTTCTAATTTCTTGAGTCTATTGACTACCGGATCTTCCTCGCAATTCATGGCTAAAATACTGTAGTTATCTAAATTATCGTACTGGGCTTTTATATCGTTTACGTTTAACTCAATATCATTTTCATTACAGTTTAGAATTGAAACTTTCGCTATCAAATTCTCTGACCGGACCATTGTATTACCTAAATATACACCAGGTTTTACTTCCTTTTTAAAGTAAACAAAGTCGCCATCACGGGTCGTGGGCAAATTTATAATTGCTTCACTTCTGGCCGGGAGGGTAATCTTATTCATTTTATGAACACGTGCTGAAATTTCCTTGGGACCACTTACATTCGGTTTAATTTTATTAAATTGTTCAGCAGGTATTCTGCTGGGGTCCCTATATTTAATACATAATTCCAATTTGTTGGTTAAATAATCTATCCTAGCATTATATTTACTCAAGAAATCATTTCCAAGCAGACCGTCATATTTCAAATTAGAATTTTCAGGTATAAAATGATACAAATGTTCAAAGTTATATTTGTTAGTTCCGTCAGTTAACTGAAAAGTACCTAGAGCCTGGCCAATAGTTGCAACAGATTCTCCTGATAAAGTCGATATGACGCACCTTTGCAAATGTGCACTGTCATTTAAAGGCACATTATTTGATTTAACTAAGCTAATTTCGGCGCCCGTATCTATAAGGAATGTAGAGTAAGGCTTTTGGGAAGGAATAAATGGTACACACACACTCAATGAATTTTCAAACTTTTTTAACATTATAGATACATTAAAAGTATTTTCTTTGTCGTAAGTTTTTACAACTCGTTGTGTATTTCGGCTGTTACTTGCTGCATTCGGTTGCGGGAGGGTCTGCCGGCTGTTCCCACCCGCGCTCTTTCGTTTCCCTTGTATTGAGATTCACGTTGATCTTGAACTTGATTGGTTTGATTTTCAATAATGTGAGCGCTATGAGCATTTGGAGCGTAGTCAACATTTCGACGAACGGGCTGAGACATGACACTGTTGCGACGGCCTCGAGTGTAAACTTCACTAGCTCTATACAAATTTTGTTGAGGATTTTGATTAGAACTTGACTTAGAATTGGGTACATTATTTCGCCCCATTCTTGCATAGCAATTATTAATAGTATGGTTGGGCTTCCTACAGTAACTACAAACGATATGCTGAACCTCTCTTTTTATCTGTGCCGGTTTGAAATTTGGTAGGTTCCTATTGTAATAGCAATTATCTTTAAAATGTCCCATACGACAACAGATTTGACAGCTCGGAAGGGGAGGCCTTGAGATACTTCGATTAAATTGTGTTGTTTGGGGAGTACGTTCCAACCTATTAGAATGGTCTATAGCAAATTCTATAGCCTTTCGCAAACTATTTTCTGCTCGAGCTTTTACCAGTAACCTAACCCGCTCATTTCTCAGGCCGTCTTCGAAAGTTTGTATAGCCAACTTTTCATTTTCATTAAGTAGGAATTTCTGAGCTTCTGTCTCAGTCACGCTTTCGTACGTACTGGTATTCAAACTAGACAATAACTTGGAAACCTTTTCTCCGAAATCTCTAACATTTTCCCGAAAACTTTGCCTTGCGGCTAACAATTCGTTTTGGGCAACTGAACGTGATTTTACTTGCGAAAACTCTCCCTTGAGAGCATTTTTAAGATCTTCCCATTTTTCAAATGTTTTATATTTGATAAATTCATACGCGGCGCCACTTAATCGAGTTCTTACTATGTTAAGATACAACTGTTTATCCTGTTCGGAAACGCTTGAAGTGAACAATAAATTACAACAAACCAAAAACTTGTGTAATTCTGTGGAGTCACCATTGTACTCTGGTATCATACACCTGACATCAGAAAGACTAATTGATTTGATTTCGTCTTCGTTTGCCATGGTGAATGATTCCGAGTGGAAAGGTAACTCCTCAAACTCTCGAACGAGTTTGGCGCGACGTCGGGAAAGAATTGTTTTACGAGTTAAGATACAGATTTTAGACAAACTCAGAACTTTGAAGAAATTGTTGAATTTCACAGATAAAACTTCACTTGGGGATCAAGCACTTCACTTTGGAATCAACATGTATAAAAATTTGATATATATATAATCTCCACCGTGTTAATATATAATATAGTATAATAATATATAATAATAGTATAATATAGTAATATATATAATAATAGTATGATAACTAGAAATATTTTCAATTTACAATTATTAAGACTTACTGAGACTTATGAAGGCAAAGAAAAATTTTCCGTCTTAAGTCAAAAAAAGAAATTTCTTCGTGATATACGTAGTTGAAGTCGTCACTGGTTTAACGTCGTTGTGTTGTTATTGTTACTACGATTTGGTGATTTCCTGTAGGGCTATAGGGAAAATCTCGTATGTCAATTACTTATTACAGATGTGCTCTTTAGTAAATCATAAAATTTCAAATGCTTGCTGTTGTATATTTTGCATCATTTATTGGCTGTTGTGGCGCGCCGTTCCTCGTCTTTATGATGTTATTCCTCTTAATATTTTAACTTTTTTTTTTTTATCACTTGATCATTTATTACTTGATCATTTATTTCTTTCACTTTGATAGCCGTTTGGTGTGTAATTATTATTTTTTTTTTTTATTCTTTGGGCATGGCAGGTCTTACTAACCTTTACCAATATCCCACCGCTGCCACCATTTGTTATATCGCGAGGAACAACTGAAGGGAATTAATCAATCAAACACCACTTTACTTCAATATAAGAGAAAACTGATTTTAATTATTTTATTATATTAAAAACTCTTTCACAAAAATGCTGTATATTTTCTTTATACTAACAGTATACTATCATACTAAGACGAAATCCCTTTTGGGATTTTTGAGGTGCGCGCGCCGCGAATATTTTAACTAGACTCTGCGTATATTTTCTTCACTCCAAAAGCGATAGCGACAAACAAAAAAAAATGCTTGATTAGCAGATATGTACTTACACTGATCGTGTGCAAAAAAAAGGCGACTCGAGAAGCGATAGCCAGAAACAGAAAATGCTTAATTCGCATATATTTACTTATTCGGGCAACTCAAGAGTTTATGTTGCGATCTAGCTTGCAATACAAAGTATTCTTGTAATCAAAAATTGAAATTGGAGCCTCAGTCACGTTGACTGGAATGTGATTGAGGATGTAAGTACATGTGAAAAGATTTATTTGTTTTATTTTCAGTTTTAATTACGATTGAAAAATTGAAATTGTTGGGGATCGAATTGTTGGTGATCGATTCACAACAACAGCCTTTGCAGAACCAGATGTAAGTGCCCTAAATATAAACAGTCTTACAAGATTTAGACGACTGCACCATATCCACCAATCATTTGGAAGAGATGGTCATTAGAATATCTACAGGAGCTTCAACTAAGATACAAGTAGAAAAACAAACAATATGATTTAAAAAAGGGCACCCTAGTACTGTTAAAGGATATGAAGGATATGGGCTCTTGGTCGCATTATAGACACATTTAATGGACCGGATAATCACACCAGGGTTGTGAATGTAAAAACAGCATCTGGCACTTTCAAAAGAGCGATCCACAACCTGTGTCCATTACCAATTGAAGAGTACAACAATAACCATCAGGACGAAGATTCAAACAGCCAACAAATTACCAAAACAATAACAAAGGGAGCTACATGTCTCCTACTGCAAGGAGCATCAAGAACTATGCCCGCGGCAACAGATGACATCACTGCTGGCAAGAAAGTCAATCATCCATTGAAAGGCAAATTCATGCCTATAAACCCAAACTGGTCAAATTGGCTAACATTCTCAAAACAGGCAAAAACCACACAACCAAACATAACGGCAGAAGAGAGCAAGGGTATCGCGCAACAGGCTCAAGATTTAAGTAATCCACAAAGAGGTAATTTGATAGCTGTCAGTTTTCTCCTGCTAACATCTTTGGTGCTGCCAATATTAGGAGCATCGTTTAATGAGCCAGTGGAGATAGCACCAATCACAGATAATCCTGGGTTATTCTTCGAATCTATAGGCCAGGCTCAAATAATAAACAGTGCGTGAAACTTGCAAGTTTATTATAACCTAACAAATTACTGGGCAGAGTTTCAAAGAATAAGAGTATATCAGCAATAGACCACCTTTGCAATGCAACAACATTTAGAAAGAATCATTGCCTAGAGATACTAAATAGAGGAAACAAGTGACCTTTTATACAAACGAAGTGGTGGCCACAAAATGGTAAAACGAGCACCTCTCAATATATTCGGAAACATTGCAAGCAAACTCTTTAGAGTACTCGACTCCGAGTACGCTGAATATATAACGAATGAAATTAAAAAAACACGGAAGAATGAAAATTACCTCATGCAATTACTGAAAAATCAAACATCAGTTCTGGAATCTACTACAAATATTATGAAAGGCAGGGAAGAATCCATTCAACAGCAGTTCAACTCCATAAAGAATCACATCGAAGCTTTACACAAGTACATAGGTAATGCCCAATATGAACAACAAAGAGCACAAACTTTCAAGTCATTGTCCATACTAACCACGCTAGTCCTGCAAAATTTTCACAGAATTCAAGGAGTATTACTTGATGTTTTAACGGATCTTCATCACAACAAAATTAATCCTCTTTTCCTCTCTCCTATGCAGCTACAAGAACAAATCGCACAAATTAAAGAGCACCTTCCTTCCATGTTAACAATTCCTGGAAATGGAAAGGAGGGCGGTTTGTTACTTTACAGCCTAATGACAGCCGCAGCAAGGGTGACCAAATCAGATATCCTATTCGACATACGAATTCCACTACAACAAGATGAATACTTTCAACTCTTTAAAGTAATCCCAATTCCTACACTCCACAAAAACAGCTTTATCTTAATTGAGCCATCTACCGCATACCTCATCGTTAATCTACCGAGAGACCGATACCACAGTATATATCATACAGTAGAATAGCTTAGAACTAACTACTGAAAAGTGAATTTTAGAATTTCAATTAAAAAAACATAACCTTAAAATTTCTCCCACAAGAGGGAACTATTAAGTATGATACGGACATAAATGGGCGAACAGTAGCTAGCTGCACGACCGTTGACGGAAGTATTAGTTTTATGTATGTACACATATCGGCAATCGGCGACAAATGTATTGTTCCATTACTAAACAGCTGTTTGACGGTAAAGTGGTGTCATTTTGCCTCTTTCCCTCTAGTAAAAGTTTAAGAATGCCATCAGTTCTCTTTCTTCCACTTTAGATTTACATAGGAATCCATGTATTAAAAATTGACTAGTGTGTTAGTTAAAACTGTTGAAAGAGAAAGTATAGTCTCTTTATAGAAGCATCCTACTCACTTGACAGTTTTGACAGAGCTGGGCTACTGTATGATATATACTGTGCCGATACTATCCCTTAATGCAATTCGAACTGGACAAATGCAAAACCTTAGACGATGAACGATATCTATGTGCACAAAATCATCCGATCTACAACTTAAAATCCAGTGTGAGCCACTGTGAAATAGAGCTACTAAATCATCACCAAACATTATCACCAACGTGTCGATTCCGAACCACAAAGCTCTGGAAGATATGGATTCAGCTTCACGCACCCAACAACTGGCTATTTTCATTGGATGCGAAAACTACACTCAATATTCTCTGTGGAACCGAAGTCCTACTCCAAACACTTAACGGAAATGGAATCTTAAGGCTACGACCAGACTGCGCAGTTAAACAGACTTCCATGACGATTAGCGGACACGGCCGCACTTATCCCACGGATAAACATAAGTGCTTTAATAGAAGACCACCTGAGTGTAACACAAAGGACACCGCAACTCGCCTCTTCGGAATTTCATCTGCAATCTAATGCACGAGAAATGAAGGAACTAACCTCTAGAATCAAAGGCCTCAAGGCAGCTTTAACCTTTCCCGAACAATTTAACGTCCATGATGTCCATCACTATACCATAACCTATATATCAGTGATGGCTTTGCTAGCAATCTTCAGCTACTTAATGTTTTTGCCGTGTAAGAAAACCAACACCTTTAAACTACCAGGAGCATCGCAAGGGGAGCAGCATCAACCTATCCCAAAAAACGCAAGGGCCTGGATCAGAAATTTGTGTTGGACACCAACTCAAGGGGGGAGGATGTTTAAGCATTAAACATTAAAAAAAAATCAGCAAATTCAGAAGTCAATAACTTTTATTGAAGAGAAAAAAATGCAGCGCAAATTCAATTTAATTAGGTAAATTTCATGCACTTTTGCTGCATCAGCAACACCTGCAGACAAATAACAATTTCGTGAGATCGAATTTCACGCATGAAATTTTGTTGTCCATTAAATTTGTTAAATTGAATTTGTTGATTCTGTATATTTGTCATATTAAAATTTGTATATAAATATCGAGCTTTGTAAGTAGAATTTAGAATAAAGTTTGTATTGAATGAAAGCGTTGTTCTGTTGTTCTGGGTTTAATTAGGAAGCCTTCTTAAACGAACCAAATCTGAACTGTGTAGGAATCACTGACTTATAACAATGGACTGAGCAATTTGCTATTTCATGTGGCACAAAAAATATTGTGTTTCTGTATATCACCGTTAGAGCACCCTTTAAAACGATTACATAAGAAACATGTAAAACTCAACCAATCAGATGAAATTTTACACCCGAAAATCGAATTAAATTAAAAAATGTATTTTCTTGTGTCCAAGTGATATTTTAATCGCTTATAAGGAATTAAACTCATTTCGACTTTAATTTTCAAAAATTATTCTTAACTGAATCCTGCTTATGGGCAAGAGAGACGGAGCATGGTAAACACTATCTTTACCTTATTCCTTCTGAGGTGATTGCATCTGTAGCCAACATAAAAACATCAAATGGCATAAGCAAATGTTCCAGAATGCGATATTTTCTGTTGGTAGCTCCAACTCTGCCATAGGGCGAAAGAGAGAACTGTAAAACTTGTGCAATGCTTTCCTATAGGAAAATGACAATACGCTCAGTCCAAAGTCAGTGGTAGGAATCCTTCACGGCTCAAACACACTTCATTATGATGCATTGCAAAATTGACTTCTATTTGAGAAAATTAACATTATCACTAAAAATTTCACTATAGAGATAATAAAAAGATCTTAAATAATCAATTATGAGTGCGAATTATAGGTATTTCAGTCTTATTTTGCATTTTTTTATCGATAAATCTTTCGTGGCACTTTGTTTAGATTCAAACTAATTTCCCTGAAATGAGCTTTAAATTAATAAATTCAATGTGTATTTATGGTAAGATACTTATATCATATTTATTGCAGCATTTTCAATGGATCCAGTGGAATAAATTTACATAAATATTAGCACTTTATTTTTCCAGTTTTAAGAGTCGATTCGTGTGACGTCACACGCACTTGACAGCCCGGACAATCATACCTTGTTACTCTGTATATCGTGGGTCAACCTAGCCTTCACAATATCAAGCGAAGCATGAGTAATTACAAAGTAACGACTCTCCTGGAAGAGGAAAATATTTTGGCCGAAAAATGTATAAAGGTGTGAGTAATCGGTTATTCACGGACGGCTATTAAATCCATCTAATAAAAAATAATTTGAAGAAAATGAGAAAGGCATATTTTTATAAAGCTCTCTGGTTAAAAGGTAATAGCAAATATCATATGAATTGTTTTTTTATTTGCCGAAGTATGATATTTGACAATTTTTGCTATCAAAGTTGACAGTTATTGATTGCAATTTTCACAAAGTACGTTTTGTATCAAAATAAGCAAGTTTTTTGTTTTATTTCATTGCGAATTAGAATAACATTAAAAATTAAAAACTAGTAGAGAAATAGTATACAACTGTTTTCTGTTTATTTTAGATACCATGGAGTTTAGCTAATAGCTATGACTTATAGGACCTTCATTAATCTGACAGACGACGACGAAATTCCGCTGTCAACCTTCTAAAAGCACAGCTGCTTATCAGAATGCACCAAATTACGACGAACGTCGCGGTAAGCGGGCGACGATGTTGTCGTCGAAATTGAGCAAATTCTAATTTGCCGTCGTCGCCGCAGTGTTACCAACAAAATTAATCGAATTAAATTGTTTTGGCAGTCAGTTTTGTCTTTTTGAGGTGGTAGCACGCCGCGGTAAATTTCGAATAATGAGCTTTGAAGAAAAATTTATTGAGGAAGTACGCAATCAGAGAATAATTTTATGATTTGCAAGACAGGCACGACAAGTGGACAAAAAAGACGTGGTTTGGATTGTGTTATGGTCGTAGCGTATTGCATGTAGCAATATGCTACACTGAGCTAAGTACACGTCTACGCGACCCGTAGCAGCATGAGGTGTGCTCGGACTATGTCCTAGAGGGATGGAGAGCTATACGCGCCGAACGCACAAGAAAAAAGCAAAAGAAGAAGAAGTTTTTGCGGGAAGAGGTTGTCAAAAAATTGTTAGAAAGTGAATGACAACTTTTTATCAATCCCCGAAATTAAAGAGTGGAAGTATTGCTAAAAATAAAATAAAAAAAAAATAAAAAAACCGTAAGAAAATAACGTAATTAAGAAGGAGTGGAAAAAGAAGGAAATGATTGCGTGAATAATTTAGGAAAAGTTTAGAAGGAGATAATTTTACTCCATCGAGCGTTGCAAAAGGAAAGAAGCAATTGAAAATTAGAGCATTCAAGTAGGTACTGTAATATTAAAATTCCATAAATTGAACGAAAAATGGAACGAGTTATCAGATGCTAAGCGTCAACGCGGTTCACCAGGCAGGCAACTATAAGGTCAGATACAGATTGCAAGTATCCTGAATGTACAGGTGTCCTACGGCGTGATGAAGCTATCCCATCGCATCAGAGCTTTTCAAACAAAAATTATATGAAGAAAATATCGTACGTATATCAACCCCAAGTTGATTGGGCTACCCAAAATTCATAATAATTATGCCCGTAAGAAAATAAAGGAAGACCACGCAAATAGGTCCCAACATTTGAGTCTATCATAATAACAGCGATACTACTAGCGGTTCAAGCATAACCAAAAAGACTATCAAGTTTGCGGATAAAGAAATTTTTCGAAATCGAGCCAATTGTGGGATTGTATCTCCTGTACATCATTATAAATTGTTAAAGTTTCCTGTTGTGAATGGAATATTTGTGCCAAATTTACCTGCTGGCCGAAACCAGAGTATGCTACCTGTGTATATTTTTTTGATGATAACAGTAGAATAGAGTTATCTTACAATATTGCTATATTTGGGCTAAATTATATTTAAAACAAATTATATTATTCTATACAGTTATATTTTTTCTTGCTAATTAATAGTAGAATAGAATTATATTACAATATTGCTATATTTGGGCTAAATCATATTTAAAACAAATTATGCTACTCTAATGTCTGTATTTTTGCTCACTAATATTAGAACGTAATTATATTATACCATATTACTATACCTCGGGCTAAAGTAACATTTGGAAGGAAGCCTATTACACTGTAAGCTTGCACTTTCTTAAGGCAACATTAGCTGGAGATTACATTATGCTCTATGCTCACATTTTGCTAGGTTCACGTTAGGGAGGAATAATCTTATACAATATGACAAAAAGTTTTTTCTAATTTCCCGTTTGTATGTGATCAAAACACTATACAGTTAAAGTAAATTTTTATACCTCTATACTGGCTCATATAGCTATTGAATGATGCCCGAGTAATAGTGATGATAGTATAGTTCTGGTCAAGAGAAATGAGCTGTGATACAGTATTGTAACAGGTTGTAAAGAAAGCCCGGGCAGAATTTTTGTTGCTTGTCTCCTTTTCTTCAATTTCATTTGCAGGCACATAGTTGCTCCAGAAGGCTTTCATGGAGGGACAGCTTATATCAAGGTAATTATAGGCAGATTTGTCTGGGGTTTGCCTCCAGTATTTCCTGACGGTAAAAAAATTCTTTGTATGTATTCTAATAGATTCTTTGTGTTCAATTAAGTTTTCCTTTGTATTCATTCTAATAGTTTCTTTGGATTTAATTAAGTTTTTTTCTGAAATAGTATATTAAAGTAAGTTGAAGTATGAAACAAAGACTCTGCGGGGATGAATGTAAGCACTAATTATATGTATTAGGTATAGACGTGAGAGATTGTGCTTAGTATTGGAAGACGATGATCTTCTTATTGAATAAACCTTTTAATAGTGCGTAACATGATGAAGTAGTAGATTTCTTTTCCTGCTGCATTCTCCTGGTGCCCTCCCACTATGAAGGTCGACTAGGTTCACTACTCCTCTCTTTCCAGGTCATCACAGGCATACTGTACTATATAGCCCGCAGTATCGTAGGGTGGTTGGGGAATGGCTTTGGAAACTGAACACCTGCGCTTCCAATTGAGTAAGTGGTAAGTAGTGTAAAGGTCCCTTCAGGACTGAGTGCGTGCAACGGCCTTTGATTTGTAGGCACGAAATTTTTTTGTATATGGCTGGTGGTACAGCGGCAGGTTTTCGTGGAACCTCCCCACACTCTCCGCCAATAGCCGAGGCGAGCTAGCGTGCCGCCCAGCAGTCAACGCTGTCCAACGAGTGATCTGTCAGCTCATACTGGCAGTCTGGACTTCATGTCCAAGCCATAGTTACATAACAATGGATGTTTCAAAGCGTTTAATTTAGTTAATTTCTGCATTTTCAGTTTTTTTCCATACTTTGGTCCATTGCATTTCTTTCAATATAATATAAAATACTCTTATTAAAAATCTCCTTTTAAAACGCTCGACACATTTAATAAATGAAATTTCAGTATCTTCTCCTTTCACAATCGTCGCTCACCGCCTGTCGTTGCAATTGTTCTCCCAATCTTTCGACGCACGGCCTGTTTTGATAACCGAGTTTCTCGCTGCCGTCTGCTGTTTTCCGCTCTGCCGTCGTAATTGTGCTTAGGCCTTACATTTGATCGCTTCAACCTTGAGAAAGTGTGAGTTCCAATTGTGTATGCTGAAATTTAGAGAGCAGCCGGTGCATCTAATGCACATAACACCTGTATAGTCCCTCGAATTCAATCATGTCGAGCAACGGTAAGAAAATACTATTGTAAAATCAATACATTTGAATTGCAAGAATCCAATGCAACTGCAAATTTAAAGCCAATGCAAAATTCAATTGTTTATCGTAAACTGCACCTCTACAGTAATTAAAAAAGTGAAATTGGTTTAGTTACAAAAATTTATATTTAAAGTACTCTAATGGTACTTTAAAACGTTTATAACAAATCAGAATCACAAATTATTATTTGTTGAAAATTGTTTAAAATTTAAATCAAAATTTTTGCCTGTAATAAGTTTTTTCAAAGAAAATGGCATTCTTGTCGAATGACTAGTTGTTGAAAAAAATTAAAAAAAATTTATTTGGATCTTTTCGAAAGACCAACAATTTGTCTGTAGGTTCAGGTGGTTGTCTATCAATTTCTTTCAAATTATTTTACATATCGTACCAGTAAAGCTATTGAATAGTTTATGACTAGAAAAATTTGACATTGATTCTTGATATTGTTATGATTGTAGCATAGTAGCAATTCATGAATTCATGTGAGCCCATATTGCGAAATTTTGCAGAGCACTTGTAATGGGCAGCTGCTAGTAGAATCTTATGAGTCTAAGAGTCCAGACTTCTGGTAAACGATTTACAGGTTGAGTCTAGAGGTAGCTCGATATGAAATTAAAGAAAAACATTATAACGTAGTAACATGTTAAGTTTTCTAATTTTTCTCCTTCTACTCTCCCGGTGCCCTATTGACATGAAGGTCGACTAGGTTCACTACTCCTCTCTGTCCAGGTCATCCTAGGGACACTGAAAATTTTTTGCCCTCACTGTCGATTGGGTGCTTGGGGCGAGCAGAGAAGGGCAAACATCTGCGCCTTCACAATGGTTGTAGGTAAGTGGTGTAAGGGTCCCTTCAGGACCGAGTGTGTACAACGTCCTTTCGTTTATTGGTACGATTTTTTTTTTGTATATGGCAGGTGGCATAGCCGCAGGTTTTCGTGGAACCTCCCCACACTCTCCGCCAGTAGCCGAAGTGAGCTAGAGTACCGCCCTGCAGTCAACGCTGTCCACCGAGTGATCTGTTAGCTCATGCTGGCAGTCTGGACTTCACGTCCAAGTCAATCACTCGACATAGTTCCATAACAAAATGGCGCCCAACGTGGGGCCACCTCTGTTGGACTTCGGTGGTCTAATTGTGACTTTTGCTAGGGACTGAGACTTGTTGTGAGATGGTCATTTGGCACTTTGCTAATTGGCTGACCTCAGGCCTCATATCTAGTAGAAGTTGCCGGCGGATCTGAGTCTAACTGCTGTTGTTATCCGAATTAATTTTTTGTAAAGTAAAGTTTCGATATTTTGATAAAGTCTTCGCGAGTTTTTGAATTTTTATTAAAGTGAAGTTTTCGATTGTGATTCAGATTTTTTTTTATTGTGATTTTAGTAACGTAGAGATTTTGATATTGTTTTCTGCAGTTCAACTTTTGGTTTGACTTTGGTCAAGCCTCAAGTTGGAACAAATGTCGAGTCCTTTTTTAATCTTTTTTTGAATTGATCTTTCCCGCTGGCCTTCTGCTATGGAAATAGTAGGTGGTCTCATAACTTTTTGTTTGTGTTCTCACAGAGGCATGTCTCTGTTGGCCAACTGGCTGGACAGAGTCGTGAGTCTGTGAGACGACTTTTCGACTTTTAGCTAACTAGTTGACCAGATTCATGACTCTGCCCAGCTAGAAGGTTAGCTAAGTATTGCTCAGGTGAGGAGGAAGGAAAGAGTTGTTGGAGGATGGAAGTGATGCTGGAGACCTTCAGTAATCAGGAGTTGGCATACTGGTAACTGCCTACCTGAAGACTCTGTAGTAACATTTTCAGTCTCTGACATCTCCAACCCTACTTTTCCCAGATTCGGGTGAGAACCCAAGTTTTTCATGCACACATTCACACTATTGCCTGTATCGTATGATCTCTGACCTGATTGGAGGGAGAGTGGACTCGGAAAGCCTTGGTGTTGAGAGTTGGCTCTTGGAGGGAGAGGGAGAAAACACTTATGATTCTTTTATTTTTCGTTTTACGATAATTCGAGTTTAGCTCATTGAAAATCCTTAGGAATTTTTTGTTGTTGCATCTACTAGTTTATGATAGAGAGAGTTTAGCTCATCGCAAGATTTTGATGTAAGGTTACGACTTAGGTTACTACCATTTAAAATTTTTTTTGTGTTTGCTTATTCTTCCCGGTACATATTATACTATCGATTTTGATCTGAACGTCGACCTTTAGCAAGGTGGCCAAGAGATTTTTTGTACGAATTTTTGAAGTCCTAGTATTCGATTTTTTGAATTTCTGAAGTTTATGGGAATACCTGGTGTCCTGAAATTTTTGCATCGCTGGTTCTGCCTCAGCTCCTAGACCTGTCAGTACCGCTTTTCTGTACTGAGCACCCAAACTCGTCCATCCCGAACTCACATGAGACATTACAGCACATTACTCGGTTTCGCTAAGACTGATAGAAGCTGTACAATGGCTACCGTGAGAACACCACCCTCGGGTGAATTTCCTATACACAGACCAGACCAATGCTCTATCTGTCAGGACGGAGACTGGTCTGCTAAGAGAAAGCCTGTCCCTACAAAATGTGGACATGGCATGTCTACAAACATGGATAGAGGAACAAGCCAACTGCCCAAACTGCAGATGCGCGCTCATCCAGCAGGATTTCGTTTCACATACTGGTACGATTCTGAAGAGGTATCCCACTAGGCAAGGTAATCGCGAGCTCCCTCAGCAGCCCCTGCAGTTCAATGTGCCTTCCCCCACATTCCCACCTACAATTCGGCAATCGTTATCGCCAGGTCTACGTTGAGCACCCCGTTCTCATGCTAGCTCACGAAGGAACAGTCCGTCACCTGTACCGTTGGCTCAGGGCCATATCACGATGGACACACCCAGGAGTGAGCTCCGAGCACAACTTCAAGTCTTACTGCGTGAAGGGATATCCCAAAGTATGAACTCGCTGCGAGTGTTACATACATAATGCATACCTACATCATGTAGGAAGAAAGTATACTTAATGTACATGCATATACATACCTACATCATGTAGGAAAAAAATATATTTATTGCAATGCATAACTAGAAACATACATACTTATCTACTACATAATTTTCATTGCATGAAGAATTTCAATCACTGACTTACGTCAAGTATTCTTCATGTAAAACAGCGAAGATGTCGCAATACCCCTGCGCGCAAGAAGTCTCAAATTGCAAAACGACGACCTTGCACCGGAGGTAGAACATATGTATGTAAGTAGCAACTAGCAAGATGTTAATTCACGGTTAATACAGTAAGCCACAAATGCCTACTGTAACCCGAGAATTACATCATAAATAAATAACAAACGGCAAGTGATTCTGGTTCTTGCAAAATATTTGTATGTATACAAACGCGACGAGTGCCGCGATTTAATAAATTAAACAATGTAATATGCGTGACTTAACATTTTGTACAAGGTGAACATTATGTACACAAAGTGGAAGTAAAAAACAGTCGGAAGTAAATTGCACATCTTCCGTACTGGGAAGTAAGTATGACATTTTCCATGTAAGAACAATTTGTATATATAGTAAGAAAATGTAAAAGAAATGAGTAGTAAACGATTTTAATCCGTTAAGTACAGTAGGCAGTTATTTTCATTCCGGAGTTGAGCTTCTATACAAGCTACTCCACATCTTCACTAGGAGCTGAGCTTCTACAAGCTACTCCACATCATCACTAGGAGCTGAGCTTCTACAAGCTAATCCACATCATCACTAGGAGCTGAGCTTCTACAAGCTACTCCACATCATCACTAGGAGCTGAGCTTCTACAAGCTACTCCACTCAACTCAACGTTCACAACGATAAACCTGGGAGGAATTAGACGACACAAGAAAGAAGGAATAAAGTCTTTCAACAAATTCACGCAGCTGGTAAGATCAAGGTATTTAATTTATACAACACACTTGAAAAACATTGATCCTCGAGCCCACATAGAAGTGAGCGTAAGAACGTCTTACAACACAAAACTAGCGTCAAAGGAAGGATGTTAGGGCACTTCTAGTCTAATTCTACCAGCCATCAATAAGAATAAGCGGAACACCCGTCATCCGAAATTCATCAACGCCGAAGGTGTAAAAGAGACAGTAAAAAGAGAAAGAATTTGGACACAAAAATTGTAAGATCTCCAACAAATCGAAGCTACCTTAAGTAAGTTTCATACTTAAATTTTGTAAAGGAGGAAAAAAGCGATTAGCCGAATTTCTCCGGAAAATTGTCAACATTTCAAGAGAGAAATTCACTAGCACTTATTGCCCATTCCAAATGAGCTACATAGTTAGGTATAATACATTAATTGAACTCAGTGTAAAAAGGGACAAAAACACATCTCCATTCCATGTTCACTGAAGAATTAGTTAAACTACCTCACACTCATTAAAATTCTATTGGGATTGCTTTCATGCACAGCCCCGATCAAAGCTCCTCTTGCTCAGATTTTGAGGTAGCAATAAGTTCATTGTCTTTCGACAATACCAGCCCTCCTGATAGCCCAAGAGCTGAGCGAAGTACATCCCAAGGTAGACTTTCTATAAATTGGTACCGCGAAGACCGTTCAGGTAAACGCTTCAGAAGGCATAGTTTGATTAACTTCCTGGCACGAACTTATAGTTTGGACGCCTTAATACAAAAACAGCCATTAACCGCACCAAATTCGAGTGAAAATACTCAACACATTTCCCACATAAATCAAACAAACAAAACAGGCAAAATGTCTATAAACTACGAAAAAGTAGTAAAACTGACCGCTCAGATGGTGCCCCTGTTCTCTGGAGAAATAAGTGCACAATTCAAGCATTCATAGACTGTTGTAAACAGGTACAGCAGTGTCTCGGAGAAGAAGAAAAGACAGCTTTTATGCAAATTTTCCCAACTAGGTTGAGAGGAAATGCTTATCAATTGATCGCATCCAGTGCTCTCACGAAATTTGAGGACGTGGAACAATTGCTTTACCGAACGTATTTACCCCCTGAAACATATCATGAATTAATAAACAAGTTAATAACTTGCCGACAATATCCATAGGAGTCGTTTAATTCATTTACTAATAGACTAAAGAGTCTATTAATACAGTGCAACGAAGCAGCACAGAGTAATTACGGAGCGGAAAACTTGAAAGTGGTAAAACAACAAATTGAAGACTTTGCTCCCCATCTAAGCGCCTATTTACTTACTTTGAATGAAAATTCTTTAGAAAATCTCGTTCAAATGGCATTAGATATGGAAAGGCTGCAACAAGGACTCCTTTTCTTACCACAACCCACAAATTACATTCCTCACCCTACACACTCTTTCCAAATGGATCACTTATGTCGACCAAATAGTACAAATTTTTCAAATGCCTATGGTCACCCTATACACAATAGTGTAAATTTTTCTCCTTACCCTTACGCAAATGAACTAGGGAAGCCTAACATAAAAACTGAATTTAGCATACCTCCCATACCTGAGCCATCAAGGGTACATTCAGTATCTTTTAATATCGACGGAAGCTCTGAAAATAATTGGCGCTCTAATCAAGCCAGTATGACAAGGAAATCTTCAGGAAGTCCACCTCCATGCCAAAATTCTTCTTACCAGCAGGAGGAAAGAAAGTACGACAAACAAAAAGTACTTTTAAACAAGATCACCTGCAGCTACTGCAATTACAACGGGCACACGTACGACGAATGCTTAAAACGCAAGAATATTCCCTTCTGCATTAACTGCAGAACAAAGGGCCATGATGCCGAATATTGTAAGCAAAATGCTAAAGCACCACCCGAACATGCAAATACTAGCAACAATGCTCGGTGGGGACCTGCAAATCGAGAACCAAGAAATAACCACATACAAAATATGTGCGAGTTTTGTGGCAGAAGAGGGCATACCGTGTCCACATGTCAGCAGAAGCGCCGATGGGAGGCCACACATTCGGGAAACGGCACACTGTCGACCGAAAAATCCCCGGCTCGACATTAAATAAAATCTCTCAAAATACTTCAGGGTGCTCTCAAGTAGAAAAACCACATATAAGGGAAAACGTTTCAGTGGTAGAGCTACCATTAGATATAAGTAAAAACACAGCCGTGCGGCTGATAGTAGACACTGGAGCTGAAGTAAGCTTGATCAAACAGGAAGCACTATATACACCAGAATGGATAGAGCAAAGCCAAAAGGTGACTCTGAAGACCCCATTTGGAGAAGGAGAAACATTAGGTAACTGCCAAGGCAACTTTTTACTAAGCCGCAGTATCCCGTGTAAACTCCAGGTTGTAGAAAATACCGCCCAAATTTCTCACGATGGGCTGTTAGGTAATGACTTCCTTGCGAAAAATTGTAATATCGAAGGGCCTAATAAATTACCCCGGTTTCCTCGCACGGAAACCAACCATATTGATTTCACGGTACCACTCGAAACATCCCTAGACGATGGAGAGAAAATACCAAGCGATCAAATGGAGGAGCAATTTAAATCACGGACACCAGATAGCAAGAATGCCTTACCACCAGTGGAAGAAACTTTGAGCACCTCGAGAAACAAGAGTGAAGATGAAAGTAGGCAATATGAAGTAATACTTCAGCGATCTAATAGAATACACCCTCGATCTCAAATGGTACTAAGCATACCGTTACAAATAGACCAAGAAATGATCTGTTTGTCTCAGGAGATGCAAGAAGGAATATTTGTCGCAAATTGCCTAATTAGTCCTCATAGAAGTTTCATACCATTATCAGTTCTAAACCTAAACACAGAACCAGTATTCCTAAGGAACTTAACGCTTATTCTAGTTCCAATTAATTGTTATAGCGTACAGTATCTCCATTTACCCTTGGACGACGTAAATACCCAAGGTTCTCAGAAAAAAGGTGGTCCACCTTTCCTTCGTGCACAAAACAAAAGCACATACAATGTCAAAAACGACAAGCCAAAATTCGATTCCAATCCACATTCAATAAACGTGAACCGCATCAAACATTATAATCAAAACAGACTTGTGGCTTTACGTGAAGAATTACTGTTGGATAAAAACTTAAATAACGAAGAGAAAAAATCAATTCTGGAACTATGTTATGACTATAATGACCTTTTCCATCTAAAGGGGGACAAGCTAACGTACACTAACAGTATAAAACATACGATTCGAACATTACATAATCAACCACCAATAAATCAGAAAATGTATAGATTCCCAGAAACGCATCGGGGAGTCATAAATGAGGAAATGTTAGACAACGACATAATCCAATTAAGTAAAAGCCCGTGGAACTCCCCGTTGCTCGTAGTCCCCAGAAAGCTGGGCCTGACGGTAATAAACGTTGGCGAGTAGTAGTAGATTTCCGTAAAGTAAACGAGAAATCTATAGGGGATGCGTTTCCATTACCCAAGATAGAGGATATATTGGACCAACTTGGACACTCCAGATATTTTACTACATTCGATCTTGCAAGCGGGTATCACCAAGTACTTGTTGATCCGAAGGACAGACCAAAAACTGCGTTTAGCACTGCTTACGGGCACTATGAATTTAAGAGAATGTTATTCGGGCTGAAAGGTGCGCCAGCGACCTTTCAACGCCTGATGAATTACATTCTAACGGGTCTCCAAGGATTAGAATGCTTTGTCTATCTCGATGATATTATATACGGAACGAATTTACAAGATCACAACGAAAAATTGACTAAGGTATTCGACAGGCTGAGAGCCCATAATCTTAAATTACAACCCGAAAAGTGCCAAATCCTTCGCAGAGAAGTGATTTACCTCGCACACAAACGTTTAAACGAAGGAGCACTTCCAGATCCCAACAACAAGTTGTGTCCAAAATTTTCCTCAACCCCGAACTGTTAGACAAACTCAGTCGTTCCTTGGGTTGGCTAACTACTACCGAAATTTGATCCCGAATTTTTCAAAAATAGTCAGACCACTAACAACTCTTTTACGCAAAGACGTTAAATTTACTTGGACGCAAAAGTGGCAAGACTCTTTCGAGAAAATTAAAAGGTCGCTTGTAAATTCTCCTCTTCTCTCATATCCTGATTTTACTGAACCCTTTAATTTAACAACAGATGCTAGCAACGAAGCATTGTGAGCTGTCTTATCCCAAGGGGAAATAGGCAAAGACAAGCCAATAGCTTATGCAAGTAGAAGTTTAAATAAGGCGGAACAAAGATATTCCACAATAGAAAAAGAATTACTCGCTATTGTATGGGCCGCCAGGAACTTCAGGTGTTATTTACAGGGCAGAATATTCACGGTATACACAGACCACAAGCCCCTGAAAGGCGTATTCAATGTGAAAGACCCAACAACAAGATTAGTCAGATTTTACCACAAACTCTCAGAGTTTGACTACAAAATTGAATATAAGCCTGGAAAATATAACACTAATGCAGACGCGCTTAGTCGAATACCTGCCAAATTAAAACAAGCAAACCCCAATTCGTTCATCGTGGAAGCTCAGGTACACTATGATTGTAGTTCCCCGCCACCATCAAATCCCAAGCCAGCATATTGCCATGTTGTCACAAGAGCTCAAACAAGAGAGGCAGAAAATAAGTTGGAAGAAGTAATTCAATACCAAAAAACTCCTCAAAGAATTCGAAAGCAATTGCAGCACTCCAAAAACAACTCAGTTGAAATCGATTCAACTAAAAGCAGCCAGTCTGAAAACAGTACATCTGAGCTAGGCAACTTACCTTCGAATAATCATTCAATGAATTCCCAAAATAAATCACCTGAAATTATTTCAGATCCTGAAGAAATTCAAATAATTTTAAGGGACTACCATGACTCTGCATTTGGTGGTCACCAAGGAGTTATTAAAACTTACAAAAGAATAAAGAGAAAATATAAGTGGAGAAATAAGGAAGGTTCATTTAAAGAAAAAAAAAATCTGATAATTAATTTTATTTATTTAGTTACTCTGCATAATCGGGATTGTTCTGACCGCAGTTAGAGCGAACACGCAAATAATGAAGAAATTCGATGAAAGTTATAACCCCGGTTCAAAGTCAATAATTTCGTAGCTTAATTCTTCGGTTCACCAAGTTTACTACACTCCAATTAGATTTTTTAAAATTCAATAAATGCTATAATTTGTAATTAATATATATTATATATGCCTGATAATATTATTTCAAAACCACAATTATAATTTAAATTTATCTGCAAAGCTAAATTTAATATTGAATAAATGTGAAAGAATAAGTAAGATTAAATTAAATTTATGTTTAGAAAATTTTATTGTATTTGACAATGGACTCACCAGCTCAGTATTAGGAACTCGATCAAATTGGTTTTCTAATTTATTGAGGTTTGGAATTGGACTATTCTTTATTCTAGTGGATATCTAGAATAAAGTGAGGTTATTAATTCTGACAGCAGTCGATACCCACAGAAAGAATCTTTATTCGGTCGAGACCCGTAATAAAGTGGTTTATGTTAGTAAATTTCTTATTCGGTCGATACACGCAATAAGAATCTTTATTCGGTCGATACACGCAATAAGAATCTTTATTCGGTCGAGACCCGTAATAAAGTGGTTTATGTTAGTAAATTTCTCTAAATTTCTTTCGGTCGATACCCGCAATAAGAATATTTAATTTAATCGCTATTCAAAATAAAATCTCTAATCTAGTCGATACCCAGAATAAAAATAATTATTTGAACTGTCAATTAAATAAAGTATTTAAACTGTTAGTAAAATTTATAGCACTTTTGAATAACACTGGGAAATGTTAATAAAATTTAGAGCACTTGGAAATAACACTAGGAAATAGAATACCAACTTGATCACTGCACTGCCAAACTGCAAAAGAGAGCGAGTCATGTCAAATTCCGATTTATATAGCCATGGGTTGCTCATGGCACCAAAGAACGGCATCCAAAGGCGCATGGCAAATTGGCATAGCAGCTGCACTTCGTTTTCTATTGTGTAAAATGCAACAAAAGAACAAAAAAAAAACTTGTTTATAAATTCTATTCAGTCAGAAATATTCGTTGCCTACTGAATTTTTTCTAAATAGATTTTTATTTTCAACTTACCAAGTGCAAATCCATTGTACTACCAATGTACAGTTGTTTCTGGCTGGCTCACTTCACTGCAGCGTTGATAATTTGATCTTCTGATGATAATTTGCTTTAGATCGACAGAAAAAATTACCATGAGTGAATGCAATGTACTGCCCGTAGACAGTTGTCTGGCTCATCTCTCTGCGGAATTATTACAATTGAGACCTAAAATATTTATTTCTTTGGGTCGGTATATACATGTGTCGACATGTAAATTTTCTGGTTTTAATGATATCAGAATTGTGATGAATTCTAAACATACTGCCCCCCGTTGAAAGGATGCAATGCCTTTCAGATATACAAAATACTATGCGATCTGTTGACAACTCCGATGATCCTGAGAAACCTAAGAATGCAGCAGAAAGTAACTCAGGCAAGTTCAACGGAAAAAATAGTAACTAGGCCCTTGTTGGAACAACGCAGAATATAAGCTGAAAGTGTTGAATGGAGTGAGAAGAAAACAACAAATTTTGTTATTATAGTTTATTTTAAAACTCTGATCTGGCCGTCCTTGAACAGCCATACATTATACCGCGTTCCATTTTGGGTCTTGAAGCGCTGTTTATGTTTTTTAGAATTTTGAAGTGCCCTCAAAGACACTATGAAAATGTCAGTGTCTCCCGTTTCGTGATTTGTTATAGTTAACTTAAGATTATCGCTGTCCGCTCCAGCATGTAGCAGGTTTACGTCCTCCAATATCTTCACATTAGAAGCTGGAGTGTCTGGTGTAGCTCCTGACTTCGATATTCCTGACACTATTGGTGGTTGGAGTGATGTCTCCTGCGGGACTTCTTGTATGGGAGCTGGAGTCTCGAATTCAACTCTGGAAGTGGAAGATCCTGCTGCTTGTGGTTGGTGCTCTGGAGACGGTGGTGGTGATTCGATCACTTCAATTATGGTTAATTCCTCCAATGGTGGATAGCGAAGTCCACTGGCGAATTTCCTCGATCTTGATGATGTTCTTTTGCTTTTTATCATCTTTAGTTTGCTGAGCTGCTTTTCTAATCTCCATATTTCCTTGACTTCCTGCTCAATGCTTTTGCCTGGAGGCGGAGGCAATTGAACTTCCATCGTGTTGTTTTTATTTGGCGATTCCATGTTTGCGTTTATCAAATTGAAATTCAATATTTAAAGAGGACTAACGGGTCTTTTCATCTTGCAAAATAAATTTTTTATAGGCGAAAATTTGTTATCAGTTGGTACAATCTATCATGCCACTTTGTTGCAACAATGCACGTTTGTTCAATTGTGTAAAAAAAAAATGTGAATTTTGGTTTATTTTTTTATGTTAGGTAGATATGCGTGTATACTTATTGGACATGCAATATGTTGGATTGGGAGTATAAATTTTGAAATTTTGCCAGGGAGATAATAAAGTTTTATTATTAAGTGTAGCGGTACTTATGACAACTTTGTATCAAGAATGCACCTTTTAATAATTTTCCGAGGAACTAGATATTTTGTATATTGTTTTTGCGTTTTATATGTGTGCAGTTGTAAGCATGCACGCTCCATTTTGGATACCAAATTTTGTGAACTCTATTGAAATTTCTTCTCGAGAAAAAAAAAGAGAAAAAAAAATATTTATATCTACAAATTAACCTTTAGGTTAGTTCATAAATGTATGACGTTGCAATAAATTAAAAGAATTACTTTCAGATTAAGAATAAATGTTCTATTTATACAAGGCAACAAAAAAACAACTAAAATTTTGGAATGTCATTTAGCTTAAAGGAAGGATGGCTAGTTTTGTAATAGGTCTTTTCAGCACTCCATTCATGCGTTTTCATACTCACAACTCTGACCATCTTATCCACGCCTGGATGAAGTTCAATAATTCGTCCTAATACCCAACGACAGGCTGGTAAATTAGGTTCCTTGATAACAACTATATCTCCAATTTTAGGATTGGAGATTGGGTTTTCCATTTTGGTCGATTATGCAAGGAATTTAGATAATCGTTAGACCATTTGTTCCAGAACTGTTGTTGTAGTAATTGTATGTGATTCCATCTTGTTATTGATGAAGTATTTGTCTCAATTATTGGTTCTGGTGGAGTTATTAATGAACTGCCGATTAAAAAATGCCCCGCTGTTAATATATCTAGATCTTCTGGATTATCCGAAATAGAGCATAATGGCCTGGAGTTCAGCAGGCTTCAATTTGAGCCAAAGCGGTTGCGAATTCTTCGAACGTCAGTGAAGAATTTCCTAATATGCGCTTTAAGTGGAATTTGATCGATTTTACTCCTGCTTCCCATAGTCCTCCAAAATTTGGTTCTGAGGGTGGATTAAAATGCCACCGTGTTCCATCCTGTGCTACCTTTGCTGCCATTGCTTCACTAGCTTGTTTTATGGCATTCTTGAAATCCTTTTGCAGGATTTTGTCCGCTCCAACGAAGTTGGTGCCACAGTCGGAATATATGTCCGTGCAAAGTCCTCGTCGACTAGAAAAGCGTCGAAAAGCTGCAATAAAGGCTGCTGTGGTTAGATCGGATACCGGCTCTATGCATATGGCCTTGGTGGCCATGCAAACAAAAATGCATATATAGCCCTTGTAAAAACGATCTCCTCTGTGTTTGGACATTTTCAGATTGATAGGACCAGGTAATCCACCCCAGTTTGTTGAAAGGGTCTTGATATATTTACACTTGAAGCAGGTAGGTTCCCCATGATTTGGTTTCTATTTGAAGCGGATTGTTTGAAGCAAGTAACACATTTGTGCAAAATATGTTTGACGATTTTTCGACCTTGTGGAATCCAGAATTCGTTTCTTAAAGTTGACGGAACTAATTGCAAACCTCCATACAATGTTTTCATGTGAAAGTTATTGATTACTAATGTTGTCAAGTTGCTTTCTCTCGGCAATATTATAGGATGTTTTTTTATTAAAGGGGATATTGGCATTTTGAAGTCGGCCACCCACACGCAATAACTCGTCCGGGTCTAAGAATAGGTTTAGAGACAAAATGTTGCTTGTTATGGAACTAGGTTGAGTGATTGGCTTGGACGTAAAGTCCAGACTGTCAGCATGAGCTGACAGATCACTCGACGGACAGCGTTGACTGCAGGGCGGCACGCTAGCTCGCCTCGGGTATTGGCGGAGAGAGTGGGGAGGTTCCACGAAAAAATCCTGCCGCTGCCGTCAGCCATAATCAAAAAAAATTCGTGCCTATCCAACAAAAAGCCGGCACACATTCAGTCGTGAAGGGACTTTTACGTCACTTACATATATCCATCGTCGAAGAAATCAAAAAAATAATAATGAAAAGCTTTAAAAATTCTTCTTCATTTATATATACATATTAGGTATTACATTGAATAGTCGAATACAGTAATACTCATATGCAATACGTGCATACGTACTTATTCTATAAGATACCATACATATATCTGTATATAGTAGTTATATCGATGCTCATTAAATTAGATACTTACTTCAAAGTTATATCATCCTAAATCAATTAAACTTAACTGAATTTTAATATTTAAGAGCTATTCTACACACACATACACAAAGCAAGCTAAAGTTATGGATTTGTGCGCACAGTTACTTCTTCTTTACTAACTTTGAATCTTTGAACGGGTAACAATATATTCTCATCTTACGTATATATTAGATTATCGTCTCACATCGCGGCATATTTTTTTGAGGCTATGAAATTGGCACATACAGGTATATAAAAAACCTTTAAGGCTTAATTTCTCCCGTTTAGTTTAGGGTAGGTAGGTAGGAAAATGCACCATCATCCAAACACTTATGTACATACATTGCGAAACATTTCTTACGATAAATTAGTCTGAAATTAAAAGCTTAAATATGGCTGCAGGGCAAGATGTTTTTATATGGAATCATTTTTTTTTTTCAAATGAATTTTACCCTTACTCTATTATTATCCTAGGAAGGTCTCTAATTTTAGCTTTATTTATTTGAATGTGAAAAGCAAACTTAAACACATGTACTGAGTCTTGCCATAAATACTACATCGATTTAAAATTAAAAATAGCTATAGGAATAAGTGGTAATTTTTGTAAGAAGGAAAATAACAATTGCTATTTTAACGTGAACTTGAATCTTTGAAAGTTTTAATTCTTCCTTCACTATCCTGGAGCCCTCTCGCATGAAGGTCGTTTAGGTTCGCTCGTTTATTCTCTCTTTACAGGTCAACAAGGGACTCTGAAAAATCTTGCCCTCAGAGTCAGATGGGTGGCTGGGTCAGGCAAGAAGACAGATCATCTGCGCCTTCGACGATGGATATAGGTAAGTGACGTAAAAGTCCCTACAGGACTGAATGTGTGCCGGCTTTTTGTTGGATAGGCACGATTTTTTTTTATTATGGCTGAGGGCAGCGGCAGGTTTTTTTCGTGGAACCTCCCCACACTCTCCGCCAATACCCGAGGCGAGCTAGCGTGCCGCGCTGCAGTCAACGCTGTCCGTCAAGTTATCTGTCAGCTCATGTTAAGTTTTCTAAAACAGGAAATTATTATAGTGTTTCAATTTAAAAAAAAAGGAAAACAAAGGAATAAAACTAAAAAGATAACAAAACATCAAAGGAAACACAACAAAACTGTTTTGGATACAATACCCGCCATCCCCACAAAGGTACGTAACAGTAGTCAGGAGTTGGCATACTGCTAACTGCCTGGCTGAAGAATCTCTAGTATCATTTTCAGTCTCTAGCTTCTCCAACCCGACTCTTCCCAGATTTCTGTAAGGACTCAGACATTTTTCATGCACACATTCACGTCACTTACTTGCATCAATATTTCTGACGTGAAAGAGAGAGCGACCTGGAGATTCTTATGTGTAGAGTGGCTCCTGGAAGTGAAGGAGAAATCGTATGATTGTTATTAAGAATTTTTGAAACACTGGATTGGACGTTTGTGATCTTTTGGTTTGTTACATTTTTGAACTATTAGAAGAAATTTTGTCATTCGAAGAATTTACTATCACTTCCGAACTTTTGATTTTTTTCAACCAGTACTTATATTGTCTCGATTTGAGAAGACGTAGCTAACTAAATTTTTTTTCAACTTCTTCGAACATTTGGAAAAGATTTTTTCTGTTTGAAATTTTAGTATCCCGTCCCAACCTTCGACTTTAAATTGGTATTTCGTCATCCTCACATTGTGAAGAGCCTGTTATCTCTTCCGAACTTTCGAATTCTGTGGAATTTTTTTTTTTTATATCTATTCCAAACCCTCCCTTGGTTTGTGAAAATTTTTTGAAAGCCTGACGTGCGACTGATTATACAATGGCTACACAGCGAACACCACCGCGAGCAACTGGTGTACCGGTACCGTTGCCAGACCAGTGCTCCATCTGCCAGGAGGGCGACTGGTCAAGACCGAGGAAGCCAGTGAAGACGGTTTGTAGACATGTGTTACACAAGGAGTGTCTGAAAACGTGGATTGGGCAGCAGTCAAACTGCCCGAACTGCAGGTTCCATCTCACTCAGTATGATTTTACTGAGTATACAGGCGCTGTCCGGAAGACGACGAAGCCCGGAAAGTCTGTCGGTCACGATCCATTGCCTTCCACGCCGACATTAGATTTACCACCTTTGACGATTTCACCACCTAGTCGAAGATCCCTATCACCTGGGATGCCAGAGCTGCATTACAGGACTTTCACAAACCCTAGTTCACAACAAGATAGTCCGGTGCGCAACGCTCAGGGTCATAGCTCAGCAGCGACTGATGCCTTGATGGCGGGCTTGCGCATACAAATGCAAGACTTAGTGCGAGAAGGCCTGAATGCATTACGGTCTGAATTAACAACCAGTGTTCGACAACAAATAGCAGCCGCAATACCACCAGTGAATTTCTCACGACCTCCTCTGTTCATGGGTGACCCAAGACTATCGCAAGATTTTCCCGATCTGCGTAGGCAATCGTTGAATAGACCACCTTCCGCTTCCGGTCGGCTTATTGGTCAGCCTACACCAAACTTTGTCCCACCTCCACCACCATCATCTTCCGGTCGGCCTATTGGTCAGCATACACCAAACTTTGTCCCTCCTCCACCACCACCTATTCATAACCCTGCAGGCGTAGGACAACGAGGTTCTGGCAGCCCCATCCGCAGATGGAATCTATCTTATAGTGGCGACAGCTCACGGCTCACTGTTGACGAGTTTGTGTTTAGAGTTCGGCCTTAGAGGGAGATTTTGATCTTCTAGTAAGGCACATGACAACCTTGCTTTCTGGACCAGCGATGGACTGGTACTGGTCTCTCCTGAGGCAAAATTCCACGCCTTCATGGGAGTATGTAAAGACAGCTCTTTTAGCTGAATGGGGAGTACCAAAAGATGACCTTAAGGTCAAGGTCCAGCTGATTTTACGAAAACAGAAAGCAGGGGAGTCATTTGCTACGTACCATCAACACCTGGTACAGTTGCGCGATCAACTGCAAAGTCCCTTGGCGGACGGAGAATTCTTAGAGATCGTAAAGTCGAATCTGCTTCCAGACATTCAGCAGAAAATCTGCCTCCATCCCACCAACACCATACACCAACTCCGGAGTCTCGTGACCCAAATACAGGCGACGCATCAGCTAATCACGACTGCGTGCAGCTGGAATACATATCGCAGCCAAAGATACAGCGAGGTGGATGAGTATCGTCCGACGGAGGTCGAACTGAATACGTCACCTGAACGCAGTGAGGAAGGCCTGCTATCTGCTATTACAACCCCTCAGAATGTAACCTGCTGGAACTGTGACCAGTCCGGTCATTTCTATCAAGATTGCCAGCAGGAGAGACAAGTTGTGTTCTGCTATGGATGCGGACGCAAGAACATTTTCAAGCCCGATTACAGCTATTGTCGACAGAAAAACCGGAGACGGGTGGGGAATACCACCACCTCTTTCCGACCAGCGTCAACGTCGCGAGCGACAACTGCAACGAACACTCCAGTTCAAGCCTTCAACAAGGAGGAAGGTCCGCTCCATTAGCAGACCTTGACGAATCCCTGAATTGTCCACTGATATCATTCATTGATTCTGATGATGTCAGCAAAACACCTGATAGTACGAACATTTCATTGATAGAGACGGAGAACCTGATAGACTTCTCTGCGGATCTTCAAGCTCCCATTTCCACTTTTGGGGAGCCCATGACTTTATTAGACATTTCTTTAAAAGAGTCTTTAATTTTCGATGTCCCGATAAAACCGACAGCACTTTTAGCTGACAAGGTTACTGAGCAGGATATTCGGCCTGCTGCAATTTCTGTTTTAAAACAGCCACCAAGCTCTGTTTTGACGAGTGGGCGTGAGCCTGTTTTACATCCGCTGACGCCGTATCATACGCGTCTGCAGAAATAAAACTCAGTAAGAGACCAAATCTTCTCCTTAGTGGCGGAGTTAGCTGGCATTATGTATCCTGACCTGGATATTGTACCAAGAAAGAAACGATCAACCGTTCGTTGGCGGGAATACTGTCGACGGATGCGACTGGAAAGAAAGAAACTGGCACAGATTTCCATGCCGAAGTAAGACTACTCGGGCGAACTGAGACTGGATTACTTGATAGTGGTGCCACTGTTAGTATTCTAGGCCAGGGAGCTCTAGAGAAGCTTGCAGAAGCAGAGGTTGAATGGAAGAGGTATCAGAGATACTGCAGCATGTACGCCGCCCTGCGGTTAAATGATAATTGAACGCACCCCAGGGATCGACAACGTCCAACGTCATTCCCAAACTAGAAAAGAAGAAGAAGGCAATCTTCTCTTAAAGTCAGATCATATGAGAAACGGCAGTGGCTGTGAACTGAAGAAAAATAATTCTCAAACATCCGCGTGGAAATAAAATCTGTAAGTAGATTTAGGATATTTTTCAGTTTCTATACTGAGATATTTTCAATCAACCTAATTAGTTTCATACCTCGCGCACTTTCAGAGACAACAAAAAGAAAGCAGGTACACGAAGCAGGAAGGACTTTGGGAAGATTCTTCTGGAAAATTTGTTTTCTGCGCTACCCCAAAAACGGAACACAGGCAGCGATATTCCCAGAGGAAAACAAGGAGAAAAGAAGGAAAAGAGGTCAGATCATTCATTTACATTATATGTCTATTTAGTCCGGCTAAAGAAAATCGTGCAAGACAAATAAGAAAATTGCCGATGAGTAGGTAGTTCATCCAGAACAGGCATACACACGTGCAAATTTGCAAATTTATTGCTATAAATGAGCACCAAATTCCTCACAGTCGTTTCCCGTATTATCAAGTTCAGGAGCGGCAGCGTGCATAACCTATTGTTTATAATTTACGAATTTACGCAGTAACAGCGAACCAGGATCACTGATGTTTGGTCCGGCAATGTAAAGGCCTTCACCATAAATAACGAAGGATTTCGGCTGTGGTTAGATGATGAAATCGAGCTACCATTTCGAATCCTCTTGACACCTGGAATATTGCCATACACTGGTGCAATGTTTTCTTTTAATATGAACTCTGGAATTTTCTAGGAGTCTGGTCGACATATACATATATATACACGTAGTTGTAGAATAGTTTTGTTAATCAAATTGAATATTTTTTTCTCTAATTTATACCGCCGAAAGGACGATTGTGTACTTTAGAAGTAGTGAACTTAATACCTTAGCGTAAGATTTTTTGGTTAAGTACTTATGGGGATGTTCCGACGTGAACAACTCAGTTAAGAACTAAATTTGTGATGACGTCCACTAAAATAATAATATTACGGTTAAGATAATGAATTTCAAAAGGAAGATTTAATAAGAAAAGCACAACGGCCATCAGTTAGTAAGATTTTTTTGGTAATTTATAGTAAATATACAAATAGCATATTTTAGAGAATTAAAATTATCACTCTGCGTACGCAAGCTACAATTAGTATTATGAAAAAAATATACATACATACATTCATCGTCTCAAAATCAAAAAAATAATAATGAAAAGCTTTAAAAATTCTTCTTCATTTATATATACATATTAGGTATTACATTGAATAGTCGAATACAGTAATACTCATATGCAATACGTACATACGTACTTATTCTATAAGATACCATACATATATCTGTATATAGTAGTTATATCGATGCTCATTAAATTAGATACTTACTTCAAAGTTATATCATCCTAAATCAATTAAACTTAACTGAATTTTAATATTTAAGAGCTATTCTACACACACATACACAAAGCAAGCTAAAGTTATGGATTTGTGCGCATAGTTACTTCTTCTTTACTTACTTTGAATCTTTTAACGGGTAACAATATATTCTCACTCATTTTCCGTTTCACATCTTACGTATATGTTAGATTATCGTCTCACATCGCGGCATATTTTTTTTGAGACTATGAAATTGGCACACACAGGTATATAAATAACCTTTAAGGCCTAATTTCTCCCGTTTAGTTTAGGGTAGGTAGGTAGGAAAATGCACCATCATCCAAACACTTATGTACATACATTGCGAAACATTTCTTACGATAAATTAGTCTGAAATTAAAAGCTTAAATATGGCTGCAGGGCAAGATGTTTTTATATGGAATCATTTTTTTTCAAATGAATTTTACCCTTACTCTATTATTATCCTAGGAAGGTCTCTAATTTTAGCTTTATTTATTTGAATGTGAAAAGCAAACTTAAACACATGTACTGAGTCTTGCCATAAATACTACATCGATTTAAAATTAAAAATAGCTATAGGAATAAGTGGTAATTTTTGTAAGAAGGAAAATAACAATTGCTATTTTAACGTGAACTTGAATCTTTGAAAGTTTTAATTCTTCCTTCACTATCCTGGAGCCCTCTCGCATGAAGGTCGTTTAGGTTCGCTCGTTTATTCTCTCTTTACAGGTCAACAAGGGACTCTGAAAAATCTTGCCCTCAGAGTCAGATGGGTGGCTGGGTCAGACAAGAAGACAGATCATCTGCGCCTTCGACGATGGATATAGGTAAGTGACGTAAAAGTCCCTACAGGACTGAATGTGTGCCGGCTTTTTGTTGGATAGGCACGATTTTTTTTTATTATGGCTGACGACAGCGGCAGGTTTTATTCGTGGAACCTCCCCACACTCTCCGCCAATACCCGAGGCGAGCTAGCGTGCCGCCCTGCAATCAACGCTGTCCGTCGAGTGATCTGTCAGCGCATGCTGACAGTCTGGGCTTTACGTCCAAGCCAATCACTCAACATAATACCATAACATGCTTTTGGTAGGTAGTGAAATGCCTGCCTTCAGTTGCTTAATTTCTTTTTCTAATGCAGTCCTTTGAGCTAACTTGATTAACAAATGTTTCGCTTGAATCATTTCGGATGGTTTTAGAAGCAATGAACTGCTACGATGAGTGTTGGTAATAGTCTTCCGGCTGTGGTTAATAAATCTGAAGCAATAAGCAATGACACGTTGCAGCTTGACAAATGTTGAGAATTTACAAAACAACTCATTGATGTCTGAATGAGTTGTAGTTAAACAGCTTACTTGCTTTTGCTCAGATTCGATAATATTGTCTGCCAAGGGTTTTGACTGAGGCCAATTTTCTTCAGAGCTCAATAGCCACTGAGGGCCGTGCCACCATATTTTGTGGGAACTTAAAGATGTAGGTTCAATGCCCCTGGAGTTACAATCGGCCGGGTTGTCAACAGACCGCACATGATGCCATGACGGAATATCAATCAGGTTTTGTATTTCAGCAATCCTGTTTGCTACGTAGGTTTTGTATTTGTTCGGATGATTGCGAATCCAAGCTAGGACTATAGATGAATCCGTCCAAGCATATATGGGAACTTTGTCAAATTCTAGGTCTGTTTTAACACGATTAATAAGCCTAGCTAAAAGTACAGTGCCACATAACTCGGGGCAAGGAAGTGTGACAGGTTTAACAGGTGCTATTTTGGATTTTGCTATTAGTAAATTTACATGGACGTTTCCTTCGTGATCTATGGCACGGATGTAAACCGCCGCCGAATAGGCTTGATAGAACGCATCGGAAAATCCATGTATTTGACATGTAGATAAGTCACTGGTGGTCAAAACCCTCGAGAATACTTCACAAGCCATGAAACAGCTCCCTCCCTACCACATGCGAGGCCCAACGTAGTCCTTACATTCTAAAATATTTGCAGTGTTCTTATGTAAAAGTGACAAAAGTTTGATTTGAATAGCTCCTCCGCCCTAAACTATTATTAATACAAAAAAATGGTGTTCTGATAATCTTAAGCTTGCTTTCTTATCTTCCGAACCGTAATAAAATTGTCATACCTTTCCTAACAAAATTATTTAAAAAAATTTATCTTAACCAAATGACTACGATTTCTCAAACAAAAATGCTCAGCTGAGTAATCATTGTAATGTCGCTGTGCCGTCATGGCATGCCGTGGGTTGATGATATCGAATGTAGCTGCCTACAGATTCGGACTACGGCTGCACATACACACATGCAATTATCACTCAGCTAAGAGGTATTGAGCGTAAAATGATAAGGTTACTTTGTAATCAAAACTATTTTATTATTTTGTTAAGTAAGGTATATAGGAAGTGTAACCTTTGGGAAGGTAAGAAACCAAGCTTTAAATTACTAGAAGACTATTTTCCTGTATGGATAGTAGTTTAGGCTCTATAGCATACATAAAGTCAATGTTTGGCACTTTTCCATAAGTATCAATATAGAACATTTTAGAAAACGGACTAAGCACGCACACATATAGATTTCTGTTTCATGGCTTGGAAACACTGACTTATAACAATGGACTGAGCGTATTGTCATTTTCCTATAGGAAAGCATGGCACAAGTTTTACAGCTCTCTCTTTCGCCCTATGGCAGAGTTGGAGCTACCAACAGAAAATATTGCATTCTGGAACATTTGCTTATGCCATTTGATGTTTTTATGTTGGCTACAGATGCAATCACTTCAGAAGGAATAAGGTAAAGATAGTGTTTACCATGCTCCGTCTCTCTTGCCCATAAGCAGGATTCAGTTAAGAATAACTTTTGAAAATTAAAGTCGAAATGAGTTTAATTCCTTAAGCCCGGTATTGTGTTCATTTAGCGGATAAATATTTAGCAGCAATTGATATTGATAGAAATTTGACTAAATATTTAGCAACTAAAATTTCACAGCTAAATTTCCATACAAAATTTATCCGCTAAATGAACAGAATACCAGGCTTTATAAGCGATTAAAATATCACTTGGACACAAGAAAATACATTTTTTTAATTTAATTCGATTTTCGGGTGTAAAATTTCATCTGATTGGTTGAGTTTTACATGTTTTTTATGTAATCGTTTTAAAGGGTGCTCTCACGGTTATATACAGAAACACAATATTTTTTGTGCCACATGAAATAGCAAATCGCTCAGTCCATTGTTATAAGTCAGTGCTTGGAAAGTATTCTCGAGGGTTTTGTGGTGGTGCATACCCACATGGTATGTGTATTGTGCTGATGATACTTAATTTTGCCTTAAATTGTCGCCAGTGCTGGTCAATGTGCGCAGGAATTTGATCGTCCCATGAGCATGCAGAAAGCCATAAGCAAAAATAATATAACATATATTATTTTTGCCATAAGGCTTGCATCAGAATTTTGGCTGTAACTACGATTGAAGATATCCAACCAAGTGGATCAAAGAGTGAAGCAATTTCTGACAAAACCGAACGCTTTGTAGAAATTCGATCTGCTAACTGTTTGCAAAGTGAAGTGTTGGCTTAGTGCAAGATTAGTTAAACCTCTCCGATTTTGTTCAAATTTTGTGTAATTGTTCCAATTTACTCACATATCACGAATATCAAATTTATTTTAACCGGAAACTTACAGTTTCCGAGATATTTAACTTTAAAATCCCGAAACTAACACACGCAGGCACACACACAAACATCATCGGCTTCGCTCCGCGCCAAAACCCTCGAGAATACTTCCCAAGCCATGAAACAGAAATCTATATTTGTGCGTTCGGAGTCCGTTTTCTAAAATGTTCTATATTTATACTTATGGAAAAGTGCTAAACATTGGCTTTATGTATGCCACAGAGCCTAAACTACTATCCATACAGGAAAATAGTCTTCAAGTAATTTACAGCTTGATTTCTTATCTTCCCAAAGGCTACACTTCCTATATACCTTACTTAACAAAATAATAAAATAGTTTTAATTACAAATTAACTTTACCATTTAACGCTCAATACCTCTCAGCCGTAACCCCCGCAAGATACAAGTAATGAACAAAGTCGAAAAAAGAGAGCAGCGGGCCGGTCAGCAGGCGGCATCCACAGTCTTCTTGCCTTGTCTTACTGAAGGAGTTTTTTATATAAAAGTTGCTTGTATTTTGTTCAAACGCTATAATTTCCGTAAATTTGGTCTACATGCTATTGTTTTTTTAAACTATTAGAAAGAAAACATATTTGGCTGCAATTTATTTTAACTTCATTTTGCTGTGGGAGCGACAGTTTTGGGCTTTAGGACGTGTTCAAGATGAAATTTTACTTTTTCCTCCATGACGAGTATACAAAAAGCAGTGAGAGTGAGCTCTTACTGCATGCTGTACCCGGCACGTTAATGCCTTTTAATGTGTCCGTGCCTTCGGCGACTTCATGGGTTGTATTATATTCCGGGGGCTACGAGTATTCTCGAGGGTTTTGTCCGCGCGCGTGTGTCGACGTGTGTGTGTGTGCGTGTGTCTCTACTGATGTTTGTTGGGTTTTTGCGTTTTTCGGCCTGTGTGTGTGTGCGTGTGTGAACGTGTGCGTGTGTCTCTACTAACGTTTGTTTGTGTGCCTGCGTGTGTTAGTTTCGGAATTTTAAAGTTAAATATCTCGGAAACTGTAAGTTTCCGGTTAAAATAAATTTGATATTCGTGATATGTGAGTAAATTGCAACAAGCATACAAAATCGGAGAGGTTTACCTAATCATGACCTAAGCCCAAAAATTGAACAGGCTGTGAAAACCCTTTATTTCGTACAATTGCACACCGATTTATAATTAGTTATTATTTGATGATTGGAAACACTAAAGATGTTGTAAAATCGTATTGCATTAAATGAAAATTATTTAGGAAGTAAAACTTGTTTTAATTAACACAAAAATTAATTTTTAATGTTACTGAAAAATCTGTTCCTCTGCAGATTTGATGTCAAATAGGCTTGAGCTTGTAAGAGATAGACGCATATAAATAATATATTTGTCTGCATTTTTATTTCAATTCCCATGTATTCCAATTAATACAGCTGTACTGTTTCCAAAATTGGTTACAGTTCAGTGTACATTTTGAGCTTGAAAGAGACAAATAGATTTTAGTAAAAATTTGTGCCATTTTTGACTATAGGAATAATATAGGATGGCTTAGTCCATTCTTATATGTCAGTGAGAGGAACGCATTTTTCAGTAATATTCAAAATTAATTTGTGTTTTAATTAAAACAATTTTTATGTAATGCAATATTATTTTTCAACATCTTTAGTGTTTCTAATAGACAAATAAAATAATAAATTATGAATCGGTGTACAATTGTACGAAATAAAGGGTTTTCACAGCCTGTTCAATATTGTTGCCATTTTTGAAGCAAGAACGCTCAGTCCATTCTTATTGAAATCGACATTATGTCGATTTCAATGGGACCATTTCAGTGTTAAAGCTAAAACACAGTGAGGACGACACAACAAAGTTGCTGTAAATTGGTTGCTGTCAAAGATTCGAATATATGGAACGAAGTATGACTGATTAATCTTATTCATACTTCGATATGGAATTCCCATATACTTGACACAATGAGGGCGACGCGATAAGAAGGAGATGCAAATGAGAAAATATCGCGTACCCAATTCTAACACTATGACAATGATATTGTTTGTACATAAACGCCGTAAAATTTGGACACCTATACACAATTGTACAACCTATGCGCAATTTTAATCGCTTTTATTTTCATATACTCAAAGTCTTTACTGAATTTGCAAACGTGAACGTAAAAAAGTTAATAATTTTGAAGAAAAGTTCAGTGGTAAAAAGTTTGTGAGTAATATTGCTTCGTGGCCCCTACGGTTATTTCACGGTTTTCCTGCGTCAATGCACCAAGCCCAAAACCATCCAAACCTAAGTATGGATTTGACAGCGAAGACCAAAAATGGCGGAGTGAAACATACACAAATGCAGGGCAATTTTGGGTACGCTCATCTACACGGATCGTACATATGATTGCATTTACTTTAGTTATTACCTCGTTGATAATTAACATTCATGTTATGTGGATTTGAATATTTTTATGAAACATAGTAAATTAAAAGATAATAGTAAATAAGCTAGTTATTAAAAACTGGTATAAAATTAATTACATTTATTAGTTTGACAAATTATGGGTTTGAGGAGGAATTAATAGAGAAAATTAGGGAAAAAGTTATGTTGTGCAATAAACATCATCCCATGTATAGAAATCTGTTTTTAGTCTTCTTTTTAGTTTTTTCTTTATGCTTTGCAATTTTAAGTAAGCCGCATAAGCTATACTAGCGATTTTCTTTATTTTTTTTTCTTTTTGCCATTTCTTTTACAATAAATAAGACAGATATAGCTGTCAAAAACAATCATCGAGTCGCGTTCACTGTGTTTTAGATGCGACATTATCGCCAACTAAGTTGCCAACATTGTTGTGTCGCTCTCACTGTGTTTTGGCCTTTACACTTTTTCTGGCAGCGGAGAACTGGGAGCACTGAAGTCCATCGAACATATTTCTGTCATATTCCTTGTGTTTGTGGGCACATGTATTATATACACGGAACTGTCAAACGTAATAAATATTCTTTATTGATATATGGAAACAAATTTCTTCTTAACTTTATGCTTATTACCCAAATAAAATGTTTTAATTCATTTAGCTCCAAAATTTCACAAATAATCGCGACAGTACATTTTAACAGAGCAGATGACAATTCAACTTGAATATGTGTTCGCAACACCGACAAAATATTCCGTGCAAGGTAGGAGGAGTCAGTGCAAATCTCGTGTTGCACTTCTGCTATAAAAATTGTCCCATCGAACATTTTCAATGTTGCACTGCTGGAAAAAGTGCAATACTGGTGTTGCACTGAAGTCCCATCGAATTCGACAAGTTTTTCAATAGCGGGCCGCTTGTTAGTCGCTGTGCTGTCATTCTTTTAGTTCTTTTGTCAACGCAAGGCTTAAGTCTTTGCAGATGAAATTTAACAAATAAATTTTATTTATGTGCCGGGAATCATAAGTTGTAATGTAATATCGGCAGGGTGGTATTATGAAATTTAATTACTGATTTCGTGCACCCTATCCAATCAATTCTTTCAACGTATACGTATTCGTGCCTTGAAAAAGCATTCTTAAATATTTTGCTTGTCTAATTTAATTTGTTATTCAATAAAAACGAAAGTGGAATAATCACTATTTATGGCAATTCCAGTAAAAATGCATAGCAAATTAGTGGGATCGTATATGTTTTCTTCAAATTGGCTGCTTCTAGTTTTAATTTGCGAATATTTTCTCATTGCTTGGGCCATAACACCTTCGCTAACAACATCTCCCAACTGTTCTTTTGTTTTACATGCTTTTGAGAGCTACGGGATTAACACAGCAGAAAGTGGAAACAATGCAATAAGTGGTAAGAATTAAGTTTTTGGTAAAATCAAATTTTTTATGTCGTTTTATGTTGTTTTTGTTTGAGACTAATTATGGTCGAAACTGCTTTGACTTTGTTCTTTTGGGCGAATTCCATGTTTAGACCAGAACTGGAAATTGGAATTTGGTCGCGTCTGGTATTTCTTGAGTAAAAATATCTTTTTTTGTGTATTGCAGGAAGATTTAAGCATAAACACATATTTATTTTCGTACCCGTGTCAAAGGCACGCAATGCGTCGGGCACATCATAGAAAGTTACATAGTAAATTTATATTATAGAAAACAATAAAAGAACAGAAGTAGTTGGAACTTAGAATATCAATAGAATGGTAAAAAATGATAACATTATACCAAAACAAGTAACAGGCGAATGGTAGTAAGAGTTTAATAACTAAATAGTATAGTACAGTAAAGATGAATTAAACTTTAAATTTTTATATTCTCAAATAGAATATTGAAAGTAAGTATGGCTTGTAGAAATTCAAATTCTGCATACCACATTTAGTTTCATTCAAGTCAACGTTGGGGACGTCGATTGATACGAGGTTAGAATTTGGAGACAAAAACTATTTGATAATTACTAGACATCGGATTATATGCACTATCAAAATATGTTAAAATATGCACGAAAAAAGCCAAAATATGCATTAACAAAAATTTTGCTAGTGATAATTTTTTTACTGTTTAAATCAACATACGAGATAAATCTAGAAAATAATTTAAACCGACAGAAGTAGTAATATTTAAAAATCAACAAACACAATATAGTTTTTCTAAATTTTCAATTTAAAATTTGTGGTGTTTGTCAATCAATAATTTCCACACCGAAAATGAACATTCTTACTTCTACCGACGTAAACATAAACATTCCTTTATTAGAGCACCCGTGCCAAAGACACGCAGAGCGTTGGGCACATCATAGACAATTACAAAGAAAATACACATTTTAGAAAAATAAATCATAAGAGAACATAGAAAAAAACATAACAATAGCATGAATCAGTAATTAAAATACAAAAGTTGCATTACAGCAAAACACAAAAAACAAGAATAGATAGTGTAGTATAGTATTGCAGAGTGTGAAAATTACATTAAGCAAACTAGTAATAGATATAATAGATGAGCTTAATAGCTACGAGGCATAAAGTAGCCAAGTAAGATATACATTAATTACAGTATAATGAGAATGAGAACTTAAAATACGAGAACCTAAGAGAAATATATACATAGAATATATTCTAGAGAGCTATAATAAAAAACACTAACATTAAGCAAACAATAAAAATAGTAGAGGAGAAAACTTAGTATATATAGGATATGAAATATTTAATGATAAAAGCAGCATAGATAGCAAACAATGAATTAATAAAGTAAGACAATAAAATAGTACCGATGAAACAATGAAGTATATAAGGGGGATTAACAAAACAATGAAGTGAAATAAAATAAACACAGTATAATATAATTCCTCTTGAATGAACAATTCCAAACATTAAAACGGAGCACATAGTATGGTGTAAAGTGATCATGTGTGACTTGTACTACCATAACCAAGCTGGCGAAAATTGAAAGTTGATAAATTTATTATGTACATGCATATAAGTAGGATAAAGAGATATTCTAGAGGAACAACCACACGACTCCCACTGAATATAATACCATCAGGAGGAAATGATGTTGAATTAATTTGATTTTTGCATTATTAATATTATTATGATAGTCAATATATAGACCTGAAGCAGGATTTATGAAAAATTTATGTAGCGGAAGGCGATCAGGAAACCGCCCTCAAGAACTCAATAGCCGGTGTCTTAAATTAATTCAGCAATGCACTACGCCTGACCTCCTCAGGCAGCTGATTCCAAATAGTCGCACCACGCATGAAAGTGCTTTTCCCTCCGTATTGCGAGTTAACCCTGGGAAGGACAATCCTAAACCGGTTCCGCGAACTCCAGTTGAACCGACCAGCAACGTAGCCGGGTAAAAAGCCATGTCTAGCCTTGAATATACACATAAGTGTACTCAGAACATACATGTTAGCCAGCGGACAGGGGAGGAGCATCTCCATGAGTTGGGAGGGGACGTGTGATCTGCGCTTAAGACCAAAAACATATCTAGCACAAGCCTTGAACGCACGAACAAGTTTATTAATATTACCACAGGATATAGGGATTAACACAATATCAGCGTAGAAGAAATGTGGTAGGATTAGAGCTGACAAGAGTCTTGTGCGAGTGACCTCGTCAAAGTGCTGGGAGGCAGCGTAGAGCAAACGTAAACCATAATACACTCTAGCGCAGATCTTGTTAATTTGAGGCTCCCACGTGAGGCCCGGATCCATGAGAACACCTAGATTAGAGACCACTCTAGCCGAGAGCGTAATGTTGTGGCCTAAAATGCACAAATCAGGCAGTTCAGACAAGTCAGCGACATTTGAAGCACGCATTGAATAAACCATGGATTGCGTTTTGGAGGGATTAAGGGACAAGCCATTATCAACAGACCATCCAGCGATCCTTGAAAGTGTCCTGTTAATGACATCCACAGAATCTTTGAGACGATTCCTTGAGGCACCATGATAGATTTGCAGATCATCCGCATAACTATGGAAATTTACTTCACCCAGAACCGTGTTAATATCATCAATGAAGAGTGTGAACAGGAGAGGAGCCAACACAGCCCCCTGCGGAACTCCATTCACAACTGGTCTCATCGAGGAGTATGAGTCATTACAATTAACCATAAATCGTCGGTTACTCAAATAGCCACCAATTAAACCACACGATGAAGTAGAGAACCCGAAACGAGCCCTAAGCTTATCAATCAGCAACAAATGCGGGACAGAGTCAAAGGCATTACTGAAGTCCAGCAACACATGAATTACATTGTTACCATTGTCACAAAGATCCCGAATTCCCGCAGCAACATCAAGAAGAGCAGTGCTCGTCGAGTGACACCTCCTAAAACCAGATTGAAATTTTGATAATAAATTATGTGTACTAATATGCGAGGTAATTTAACTTTAGGGATAGGAGTGATTATTCCAACCTTCCAGTGGTCAGGAAAGTTTAAAGAGGACAACAATCTGTTAAACAAGTGTGTGATAATTGGCAAGATAAAGGGCAAAATTATTTTATAAAATTTTAGAGGGACATCATTATAACCAGTTGCATTAGACTTCATACTACTGAAAGCATTCACTATCTCGATCTCTGACACACCAGTGAAGCTAAATACATCAGTGGCAATAGACGTACCGGAATCATCAGAAGGCGAGCTAAGAGGATGCGGATTAGCAAAGGACCCAGAGTCAGAGAGCACTATCCGAGCATTGACTGAACTGTCACTTACTTCGCCAGACAACAAAACACTAGGACTGAGATATTCCGCATATTCGTTAGGTTCAAAGTCAGGCTGAGCCAATGCTTTGGAGCCGAGGCCAAGGTCATTGACCTTTTTCCAATTAATCACATTACCCTCCCTAATGCTTTTCCTTGTATCCTCCCTCAGTTTTGCCCTTATTAAATAGTCGGCCTGTCTACTTAACCGACGAAATTCATTAAGATTTACAACGGACTTATTCCTCTTCCATTCCCTATACGCCAGATCCCGATACTGACATTTTAGCTTGAAAATAGTATCTCTGACAGTGCGGATTTTGACAGTTTTGAGCGGAACCTGCCTATCAAAAATAGAATTTAAAGCACCACAGAAATAAAGTGCCGCCGCGCACGGGTCCGGATCACTGAAAACAGGGGACCAATCGGTCCTAGCAAGATCAGCCTGAAGGGCATCATCCTGAATGGCAGAGATATTTCTAAAGATTCTCCAAAGATTAGGAGTTTGAGAGCTGAAGTCGAAAGAAGCAAATAGGAGTTCATGGTCAGAAATACCAGGACACTGACCGGAGAAAACCGGCTGGAAATTAGGAAATGAGATGAGTAGATCTAGGATCGTGGATGAAGTAGACCCATGACGCGTGGGAAGACAATTAATGATAGTGAGACCCTTTTCACTCAAGAGGTCAAGCAACGTACGGGATAACGCGGATGAAACGCCAACATCAATGTTAAAATCACCGCCCCACCAAGAGGCGCGAGGGGTGACTTGATATACTCTCAAGGATACCAGACAAGATAGTCATATTGCTGTCCGTGAAGGTTGCAGCGCACCTGTATACTGAGACCAAGGTGATAGGCTCAATTCTCGTATCACGTCCAGAGACGCGTACAGCCAAAATCTCCCAGCTGTCATCAATGTACCGAAAAGAGACTCGCGATTTCATACTATCAACCACATACACAGCAACACCACCACCTTTATTAGCAATCCTATCAAGTCTGTGTATCCTATAGGCAGGGATGCCAATCATTCTAGAGGAATGATACCTCTTGGTCCAGGTCTCGCAGAGAAGAGCACCAACCTCCCCAAGACCCACCAAGTGCCTGATGTTAGTGATGTTTTTAGTAGTAGATCTAGCATTAAACGATAGAACATTAAAGTTGTTCGGCGGAAGGATACGGGATAAGTCAGCCTGAGTTGGAATATTATAGTGCGGACCGTTCGTGATATTAGACATCACTGGGGATGGTCAATGAGCTGGGGAGGACAGAAACTTGAGAGAGACGCTGAGCAAGTTCAGGAGATAAGCGATCAGCACGAAGATTAGTTGCACAGTCAGCCGACCTATGTAAGATGTACACCGCTCTGTTCCGAGTGTACACCCTCCATTCGATTTTGCCTCTTAAGGCGCAGAGCAGAATGCAGAAGATTGAGGTCTTGTGGCAGAAGATCCTCGTTAATGTAAATTCTGAAGTTAGTTCCTTCCGGATCAAGGGAATTTAATGTGAGAGGGTTAGACTTTAGCAGTTTGAGGTATGAGCGGAAGAAAGTAGAGCAGTCTTCCTCCTTGTAGAATCTCAAGAAGACTTTAGGTAGAATAGGACTTTGCAGACCAGGTTTCGGCTGGAAAGGTGCAATACGCTCAACCTTCTCACAAAAGGAGCCGTCCAAACCAATACTAGCACACAATGCAGGGAGCAACACGTCCCTGACCTTACTGCACGTCAGAGCACTGGGCAGATTACTTATCACAAGCGATCTTTTTTTTTTCATAAATGCGCGAGAGCACACCAAAATCAATTGCGTTATCACCAACTTTTGGAGCAGTTGATGTAATAGCATCAACTCTTTCAGTCAGATACTGGAGCTGTGCCTTAATGTCAGAGTCAGAATCGTCAGAGAGAACTTGAATCAATGACGTAATTGGCGAAGAACACTGACTAGGTTCGCCAATAGGAGAAGTGGGAGTTAAAGTCGACTTTGTAGTATTAAAAATTAAACTTGGAATGAAAACCGGTGCACTGACAGACAGTGGGGAACACACCCCTTGCGAATCCTCAACAACTGTATGGTGGGAGATATTATTAAAATTGTTAGGTCCAATGAAGCTCCTATCCTTACTAATACTAATTTTGTTATTGTTGTAGTTTATGTTGCTACTACTAGGCTTATCTTTGCTCCTACTAATCAATGACTTTCCAGTGGAAGCACTCTCAGAACTGGATTCATATGAATTAATGCAGGAATTAACAGGTGAGACTGAGTGATCAAAAGATATCGGAAGCAAATTCGCAGTTTAAGCTGTTGAATTTCCATTTCATATGAATTAATGCAGGAATTAACAGGTGAGACTGAGTGATCAAAAGATATCGGAAGCAAATTCGCAGTTTAAGCTGTTGAATTTCCACCAAGCGAACAAGCATTAATGTCCGTCTCTAAAGTGCGACCATTAGGGTAGCAATTAAACTGAGACTTGTCATTCGAAGAAGAGCTACATACCAGTGCTGAGTTTGACAATACAGTTCTCCCAGGAGCACAACCAAGGAGATGAGCTTCACTAGTAGGAACTAGAGAAGCCTGCGCCCTAGCACATGAGATGCAAAAGGGGCAGACCCAATCAAGATCTTTAAACTGCTTGTAGCAAGCATAAAAGGTGACATAAGAGATACCTCCACACACTACGTGATGCCACTTCCTGCAGCACAAGCACTGGATCCACTCAACTTTCCTTTCCCTGGGATACTTCTTAGGGGGATCACTCTTGAGATTACAAGTGGCACAAGGTATATCCTTCGGCTTAGTTTTACTAGTAGAGCTACTGTTTTTAGACTTATTTGTCACACGCGGACTGAGACTAGCTGAAGTATTCTTCGGATTACGCGACTTAGTCTTCTTAGATGTAGATTTATTGACTGCAGTGCCAGCAGCGCTCGCTAGTCTGGAGGAACGCCTAGTCTTAGTTGCTGAGCCAGTCAAAGGACCTGTAAGCCGAGAATGAAGACCAGGCATTCCAAATCAATCAAACAGACGTAAGAGGGCAACATTTATAATTTGGCTCCATATCCGCAGAAATCACTTCAGGCAAGGTTTTATCTGTGCTATTAATGTAAGCATTTATTTGCTTAATTGCTTCAGAATCAGGTAAATTCAAATTCAAAATTTATTTATTACAAACCCCAGCGTCTAACTTATTTTAGAATAGAATAGAAAACCTTGCATAATGAATACAAAGTTCGTTGCCCTGCATCGTACTTAAATCATTTACGGGCAATCAGATCAGAACAACTATGCAAGTATGAATACACCATAAAAAAAAGCTAGAATTGGTCTAAGACCAACTTTTATGATACCCTAGATGAATGCCCGTATAAAATTTCATATGGTCTCCGATCTATGCAAGTATGATTCTTGACGTGGTTTTTCGCATATATTTCTAGAGTGGTTCGACGGACAGCAAAAAAATGATTATAACCAATTTTATAGGATTTCGTATTCTGAAGAAGTTTTTAGTACAATAGGACTAGGACTGATCGTTTTCACAGCATATGTAAAAAACCTAAAGTTATGGTAACACCAAGAAAGGGTTGCCCGATTTATTCTATTACTGAAATTTTATTTGTTATTATTATGTACCCTACAACAAATAAACAAACAAACAAAAAGTAACCTAATATTTGGCAGACTATAAGATGTTTTTTTACCTACAAAACGGCTACACAGCCTCAAAATTAGAAACACAAATAAAAATTTGCTTTCAAGAGTGGAGACTTGCCCCAACTTGGCATATGCTTCTACCTCCAAAATGTGTTCTGAATCTAGGCAGCACCAATCTGCAACTGTCATGTCTACTCCAGCGTTAAGCTCGTAGACCTTGTCCAATGATCCCGGGTGTAAAAGAGTAGCGAGTGGAGACACGTGGGAATGTCGCTCCAGTCGGAAAGCATATCGCAGGCATGCCTTTAGTGCACGTTTTACTAATGCTGTGCATTTCAGTGGAAACATTGCTACATCCTCATAAAAGAATAAGGGAAGTTTAAGTGCTGCTACCAATTGCAATATAACCCGCGGAAGCAAGTGGTGTAACACAGCTTACAGAGATCGCTGTCCGAAGTAGACTCTTGAGCATATTAGATTAATATGGGCTTGCCAGTTGAGACCCATGTCCATAAGTAAGCCCAAGTTTTTGACATGTAGGAATTCTAACGAAATAGTTTGTTCCTGAAGACGAACGGACGGGAGTGTCTGGATTAGACCCACCATTTTTTTATGATTGCAGCAATTGAATTATAAAGAGGAAGGTTTTTGGTTTTTGGCTTTTCAAACACGTCGAGTATTTCACATCTGTCTCGCCTACTATCTAACGCATTTGAAATTGATAAATTCAACCTTTTTTTCCGAATTAGGCGCAATAACGTTGCAAAAATGCAATTTCATGCAAATGCATATAATCCGACGTCTAATAATTACATTATAATCAATTCATAGTCATAGAAAAATTTATTATAAGCCCCGGTCACGACATACAACGGTGGGCTGATCGAAAAAAGTTACAGAATTATACAAGCAGATATATATGTCATAAGAAGACATAATAAACTTCACGAGCAAAGTATATGTATATAAATAGATATTAGACAGGTATGAGTTACCATACTTAGTTAGATTAAAATACTAATAGATGCTAAGAACTGGAGTAAATATAAATATAAAGGGAAAATACAGGTAGCAATAACCTAGCCTATTTAGTAACCTAGAAGGTATATAATATATTAATACATGTTTCAAAGAAACAACTATTGCACTCCTAGGTGCAATGCACAAAATAAAATAATACTGTAATTCAGCCAGGTATATAAGTTTAAGATTAAATTAACACATCGAGTTTAGGTGGAGTTTGACAAAGCTTTCTGTTAGTTTTTATTTAGTTTATTATAGTGTTATACCATAGAAAATTTAACAAAAATGCACTTTCCCAACGTTCTTCTTTTGCTGAAAGTTAAGTTTTTTGTCCTGTGATGCGCAATCTGAATTAAACTCAACTTAAACTGCCTTTGACATCCTTAAAATTTTCCAATTTTCGGTAGGTAGGGTAAAAGTCCCAATATCCGGACAGTTAACTAAATTTTTGGCTTCAAAATTCCACAAACTTTTTGTTTGAGATCGTATACTCGCAAATCAGTTGGCTTTTGACTTTTATTTCATCTAGTTTAATTTTTAATGTTAAAATAATTGCTATTTCATTAAAAAACCAAGTTTAAATAAAAATATACCTATTCCTCCTTATTACTGACTGTACAAATGATTCAGATGCGATCAGACAAAAAGGCAATAAATGTTTTCATTGCCTTTTTGTCCGACCAACGTAGACCCAGTTTGGTCTGATTAATTCGCTGGTGGATTTGAGACAATTGTGTAGCGGTAAGGAAATTGTACTATAAAAAACAGGAAATGCGGGCTTGCCTTCACTTTATTTTTTTGTCCTTTTTTTTATGTTTATGTCTCTATAAAAAAATATCATTTATATATTTTAAAACCTAAAACTAAATCACATCATTTTCTTATTTCATGAATTTGTCTATTCTAATTACTGTTATGCCACAAAAAAAAAAAAAAACCGCAATTGGCACGTCGAAAACCAGATGCTGTGCATGTATGATTTCATGTACCAAAGCGTTAACAAAGTTATAAAAAAAAAGCGTGGTTATAAATTTTACTCCGATGTTGATTGAACTAATAATTGGCTGGCTGATTTGTTTAAAATTTGTTAATAGGCATGTAAACCTACCATGTACTTTCAACACTGAATAATCACATTGAGAGAGAGAACAGATGCTATGCTGCGTCGGCTTTTTATAGCCGAGTCGTCCGTGTTTTGGTGGGCAATGCTGCATGTTTAAAAAGAACCCTTTCCTTTTTATTCTGTTTGAAGAAAGTTCATAACATAAATAAAATTTTCAATTCGTTTGGCTTCTTATTCTATGTTTCGTTATAGTTTTGTTTTGTTTTCGATTTGGAGGGATTACTTGGACCTGTGGGAAGTCCCAGGCCGTAAGAAATCGATGTTCACCTTGACACAAACAAATTTCAATCTTGGTAATTTCTTCTTTTGAAGTGTGGCTGAACATCCTCCCCCTGTTGAACGGATCCGTTCAATCGCGGCTTGATTTTTGCAATCCCTCGTTTGTGGTAGTAGTGAAAAATTAATGTTCCGTCCTCTCGGACACGTAGGCGTACTTAGTACTTCTCAGAGATGTTGATGACCTTTTCCTTCTTCTTCCTGCGCCGGATGTCTTCACAGTCAATTCGGTTAATGATCACTCGTGTCAGGAAAATGTCCACACCTCTCAATAAGTAAAATGTTCTCTTATGAGGACAATCACCAATGGACAACACAGACTAAGAACACATATGTATGACTTGGCAGTCTTTTATTTTTTTTCTTTTCGATAGTATTTTATAATTATTATTTGGAATCAGCTTCCTCCACAGGTAGCCGACATATCTTTGCTATGGGTCTGTTAAAGATGTTGTTTTGAGTTTTGACGTTGGACGACCCTAACTAGACCATCTGCTCCTGAAAACTTGCTGAATTATTCCTAAAGGCCAACAAGCAGTACCTCCGTGTAACGTTTCAAGATGTAATTTGTTGATGATCAGGGAAGTTACATGGTGTTTTTGCGGTAAAAGGATTGGATGCTTCCTGTCGTATGATAACGACGCGTGGTGCAATCGTCCATTAATCCATTTTCATCCATGAATGGGTTTAGTTTGAGAAGTTTGCTGTCGTTCGTCAATGGTTTCCCCTTTGAGTGATGGCCATTTCTCAGGTTCCTTTCGTAACCAGGGTGGATCATACCACCATAGCCTTTGTTGTAGCAAGCTCGTTGGTGTACTGCCTCTTATAGCTACATCCCCTGGGTTGTCACGTGTGGGTACGTGATGCCATCGGTCACATTTTATTGAGTCTTGAATTTCCACGACTAATTGGCTACGTATGTCTTCCACTGTGACGGATGTTCTTTTAACCATTGCAATACAATCATTGAATCTGTCCATGCAAAAATTTCTGCCTTTAGCAGCCTTTCCAAGTGGACTGCTCCATTTAACTCTAACCGTGGTGTTGTTGTAGGTTTGATGGGTGCTACCTTGGATTTTGCAGTGAGTAAGGTAGACCACACCTTAGAGATTTCATCCTCCACTCGTAGATACAGTACTGCTGCATATGCCTTAGTTGAGGCGTCGCAAAATCTATGGAGTTGCATGTGGGCTCCTGTACTATATAGAATCCATCTTGGTATTTTAACCTGTTGTAAAATTTCAAGATCATCCTTGAATTCTGTCCATTCTCTTTGAATGGCTTCTGATACTTGGTTATCCCATGATGAGCCTGCAATCAACAATGTTTGCATTAATGCCTTCGCTATGATGATAACTTGCGCCAGCCATCCAAGAGGATCATACAAGGACGCTACTTCTGTCAATATGGATCGTTTTGTAATCTTTGCTGGGCTTTGTTTTGTCTAGCTGATATGTGGAACGTGAAGTGGTCTTGTACAGGATGCCATAGTTCGCCAAGAGTTTTTATGGATTAATTTTCAGAGAATGTCAATGTCCCCTTTGATTCTCGAAGCTCTGGTGACATTTGTTTAAGCAACTGCACGTCGTTGCTGTACCACTTTCGAAGATTGAATCCTCCTGCTTTCATCATTACTATCAATTCTTCTTGTAGTGTTCGTGCTTTACTAAGTGATTCACCTCCAAATCATCAACATAAAAGTCAGTAACGGTAACTTTGGATGCTGCGGGCCAAGTGTCTCTTTCATCTTCTGCTAATTGCTGTAGTGTTCGTACTGCTAAATAAGGTGCAGCCGAACTGCTGAATGTTACAGTTTTCAGCTGATAATCTTGCACCTGATTTGTTTGAGGATGTAACCAATTGATGCGTTGGAATGTACGATGTGCCGGATGTACATCTATCATCCGATACATCTTCTCGATGTCTGGCATTGCAAATTTGTGTTTCTGCCATATAAGTAGAATCGCAAACAGTTTTGGTTGAGGAGTTGGCCCCATCAACAGATATTCGTTTAGCGAAGAGCCATTAGCTGTTTTTGCAGACGCATCAAAAACAACTCTAGTTTTAGTTGTTGAATTATCTTTGATTACCGCATGATGAGGTAAATAGTAATGTGACTCGCCTGACGCAGGTTGCTTAATCTCTTCCATGTGTCCCTACTCTATATATTCGTCAACACAATGCTAATAATTTTTCCTTAATTCTGGATTCTTTGCTAACTATTTTTGTAAGCTCAAGAATCTTTGCAAAGCTTGTGGTCTAGATTGGCCTAGTAAGGGAGCTTCGTTGTTTCGAAATGGCAGTTTGACCTGATATTTGCCACTTCCTAAATGAGTTTGCGTTGTTTGGTAAATTTGTTGACACAGTTCATCCTCTTCATTGAGAGTTGGTTTTGTTGGGATTTCTTCAATTTTCCAAAACAGTTTGAGCTGTGGCAACGGCACATGTTGAATCGTGATCCGTACTTGTTCCTGCTATGGAACCAAGTAATATCCATCCTAATGTAGTCTGGATTGCTATAGGTGCTGTTTTTGATCCTCTTTTAATACCTTGTTGTATGATTTGGGCATCATTTATATATTTCAAAACCTAAAACCAAATCACATCATTTTCCTATTTCATGAATTTGTTTATTCTAATTACTGTTATGCCACACAAAAAAAAAAAAAACCGCAATTGGCACGTAAAAAACCAGATCTGTGCATGTATGATTTCATGTACCAAAGCGTTAGCAAAGTTATAAAAAAAAGCGTTGTTATAAATTTCACTCCGATGTTGATTAAACTAATAATTGGTTGGCTGATTTGTTCAAAATTGTTAATAGGCATGTAAACCTACCATGTACCTCAGTCATAGGATAGAATTATGCCCTTCCAATTCAATGCTGCTTGCTACTAAACACTTGTTTGCTTTCCAAGAAAAAAAAAAACTTTATTGCGACTACAGACTGCGGAGTTTCAACACTGAATGATCATATTGAGAGAGAGAGCAGATTGACACAAACAGATTTCAATCTTGATAATTTCTTCTTTTGAAGTGTGGCTGAACACCTCCAGTTTCCGGACAGTAATCCAGACAGTATCCAATTGTCGGACAGTTTGAAAATTAATTAAGCAGTTATTAAATAAAAACCCGTTTTTTTACATTAATTATAATGCAAAATAAACAAATCAAAATAAAAAAAAATCCATTTATTTAACAAATTAAAAATTAAATCACAGTTGTGGAAAAAAATGCCTCTTTTTCTAGTAATCTCCTTGAAAAATAATTTTAAATCTAAATTTTTTATAACTTATAATTTATTTTGGAAGGCAAAATTAACAGAATAAAATAAGTAAAAAACGAGTTTTCAAACAAAACTGAGGCCAAGTCGCATGAAAAAGTAGACATTTCTCTTGAATATTCTTTCTCTTCATGAATTAAATCACTTATTACCTCTGATTGATCATACTGAAATATATCGAGCGAATAAAATCTGAGTCCACCTCTGTGTGTGAAGAAAAGTTTATTTTCGACTTTTTCATGCGACTTGGCCGCAGTTTTGTTTGAAAACTCGTTTTTTACTTATTTTCTGCCTTTTCACGTTAACTAAATTAGAAAATTCTGCATTTTTCCTGAAACAGATTTATCACAAATCATATAGATGAAAATTTTTCCGATGATTTTCCCGCTTTTCCGGGTTTTCCATGGAGTTTTCCACAAAAGCAACTTTATGCAACTCATTTCGCTCTACAACTTCGTCTTAGGTTGCAAAACGCTCAAACGCTTCCTTGGTCGGAAAAACTCCGGAAAAGCGTTTTACATGAATTTTCCTCGATTTTTTCTGCAAGTTTTCACCATTGTCGGAGAGAAAGTAATGATGCCAGTTGATAGCAAACTTGATCCTGCATAATTTAGAAAACTTTTACCGGAAAATTTTTCGGAAAAATCGGAAAACTGCATTTTTCCTGAAACGGATTTATCACTAATACAAATTTGATTAGTGATAAATCCAAATTTTCAAATGATTTTTCCCGATTTTCCGGGTTTTTCCATGGAAATTTCCGGTTCAAATTTCAGATTCAATTGTCACGCGACATGAACCTGTGTACCAAATTTCAGCTCGCTGTGATGACGAAAAGTGGGTCTACGAGAGTGTCGAAAATAGTAAAGAAATAGACAAATTCGTGTACGAGTTAAAGGGAATGGCTGGCCTCAAAAATATGCTATCAGTAGCTTCCCGATATGTATTGCATTCCGTACATTTCAGGTGGTACCACCTTGGGCAGATATCACAACCAACATTCATCAGGCATTCATCTCCTACATCGCTTACCAGTTGCTCTTTGCATGATGAGCATCTTTTTAGATTGGGTATTTCTCATTTAACTTTATCTTCCTCACATTAAATAAACGTTTTCCCTTTTTCTTTTCTATATCACTTCTTCTATTCAAAATCTCTTCTTTCCGCATTTTAACAGCATTAAATTTGAATATTTTGCCAAAGCTCTGATGATATCGCTCTTAGGGCGGAATACTTGGGATACTTTCTACTTTTTGTAAATATATGTTGTGGAGTAGGAATCTTAGATATTTATCTAGAAGGGCTGAACATTTTCAATATCACTATTAGATTCCAAATGTGTTGGAACTTGATCTAACGGAAAAATTTTTAAAGTAATGGTTTCGGTTTCATTTTTAGGTAGAACCTGTTGGTTATAGTCAATTGATCTGATGAGCGAACCGTTTACTAAATCATATATACCAGGCTCCGAATCAATTAAGTTTATGTTGCTCATAAACTCAATATGTGACTGGTGTTTAAATCAGCTAAATTAATATTTAGTTTATCCTTTTCCTTCAATATTTCCTCAATGACCGTCGTCGGGTTTATTCCTTTTTGAATTAAATTTATTTTTCCTATAACGGTTTTCGCGATATTATATGGGCTCACAGAAATCGGTTGCTCCTGATGAAAGTTTTCAATAGTATTCTTAATACACTTTGAAAAATCAATTCTTTCCGGATTAAGTGGGTGAGTCCGCATTTCCTGAATCCATTTTTTATACTTTCAGGCAGATTTTCCATTTTTAAAACTGAGTTCAACAGTGGACAAAGCGTTGCTTTGGTGACGCAAGCGTTAATATTCTTTGGATTTCCTTACCAGTCTGTTAATGTTTTTCTTTCTCTCGGATTTGAGTGGCTTAAAAACACACGTCAGCGGGTTGTATTAAATGTGTGGCATTTGGTGGTAAGGCGTACAGAATTATTTGGTTATTGGAGCAAAACTCACTTAGCTCTAAGGTCAAATGGGATTTGTGCCCATATACAAATAGAACTACTGGCTTAGAATGCTTTTGTCTTTTAACCATGAGTGGACCCCATTCGCGATGTACTCGAAGAATATTTCGGAATTCATCTAACCTGTCTGTGACCTTCCCAAAAACCAATCTGGTGGCATACTGTTGACGATAGTTCTTGATGGGCGTATGTAGGGAAAAACTACCATTGGTACGACAGTATCTCCATTCGCAGTAAAGATTAGAAGGACTGTTATAATTTCCTTTTCATTCGTATTGTTTACTATGTAAACATTCTTATATGCCCTTGGATAGAGAACTTTTCCAGTTTTCGGACAAAGGCGAAATCCTGTCTCGGATCTAACCACGAAAACGTACTGCTGTGCCACCTGCCATATTCAAAAAATATTTGTGCCTATAAATCAAAGGCCGTTGCACACACTCGGTCCTGAAGGAATCCTTGCACCACTTACCTACATCCATTCTGAAGGCGCAGGTGTTTGCCCTTCTCTGCTCGCCCCAACCACCCAATCGACACTGAGGGCTGACAATTGTCAGTGTCCCTATGATGACCTGGAAAGAGGAGTAGTGAACCTAGTCGACCTTCATGTCAAGAGGGCTCCGGGAGAGTAGAAGGAGAAAAATTAGAAAACTCAACACATTACTACGTTATAATGTGTTTCTTTAATTTCATATCGAGCTACCTCTAGACTCAATCTGTATATCGTTTACTAGAGTTCTGGACTCATAGACTGATAAGACTCTACTAGCAGCTGCCCATTTCAAGGGCTCTACAAAATTTCGCAATATGGGCTCACATGAATTCAACTGAATTATCGTTTCATAAATTAATGAATATTCTTATATATAGTCTAAGTTATTGTAAAAAGTTTATTGAATATATACATATATACTATGAAATTTCGCAGTATGTACCCATATACTATAAATTAACCTAAGTAATTTCCTCATAAATAAATGAATATTTCTATATACTTCAGTCTAAGTTATTATTTAAAAATGATTTTCAGTCTAGGTTATGTTTTCAAAAATTTAGTGAATGTATTCTAAGTTAGTAGTTCAAAAAACTTAGTGAATATGTTTATCATTGACATTATAATTTGTGCCCATATAAATCTATCTGACTTGTTTCACCTTCAAATGAATATGTCTATGTACTTTAGTCAATCTAGATAATGCTCATTATTACCTCTCCTTGACAGTCCCATTATATCACCAACTTATTTCATCAAATTATATTGACAACACAAATTAAGAGAAAAAAAACTTACATGAGTTTATGCTGGGATCCACCGACGAGGCGCCTCATTGGATGTTCCGCTGGACTATTATACACAAAAATTATTTAGATTATGAACGTACAATGTGGTGTCAAGGCTCACAAGAACAAAGCGCCTGAAGTTTATCGCCTACCAGGTAACGTAAAATCTATAATTCCACCAACAAAAATAAACTATTACTGGGCATCATCGGTGTCAGGAGTCCATGCTGATGGGGCAATGACTGGATGCACTGATGAAACGAAATTTTGTTGTACAGGTATAAAATTTGTTGCTAGACCAAGACTGGATATCTTATTCGTCCAGAAAAATGACTGGATGTCTTATTTGTCCAAGAAAAATGACTGGATGTTACTGATGAAACGAAATTTTGGTTGTATAGTTATAAAATTTGTTGCTAGACCAAGACTGGATATCTTATTCGTCCAGAAAAATGACTGGATGTCTTATTTGTCCAAGAAAAATGACTGGATGTCACTGATGAAACGAAATTTTGGTTGTATAGTTATAAAATTTGTTGCTAGACTAAGACTGGATATCTTATTCGTCCAGAAAAATGACTGGATGTCTTGATGAAAAGCGATTTCACTCGACCCAGAAATGTGAAAAGTTGGATGGAAACCTGTGGGGTGCTCCGCTGTCTGCTGGTGTCATCGAGGACACAGAAAACAGGGTAAAACTTTGTTTTGGCTGATATATGAACAGGCAGGTCTCGATCACCTAACGCTAGGATTTTGTCGATTTTAATTCCGAGCACTGATATTTTCCTTGATATCTCGTCTCTGGTTGCCTTTTATTACTTTATGTTTTTTTTGTTTCTCTTGATTTCTCAGATTTCGCTTTTAACACTCGATATTCTCGGATAAAAAAATTCTTATACCTCGTTCTGTCACTCTATCTCGGATCTCTTGAATCTTCTTCCTCTTTGTTCGTCGGTCTTCAGCCCGTCTTTTTTCGCCGTTCATGTGGCTAAGGGCCGGCTGTATGCCCGCAACTCATCTCAGTGTAGCATATTGCTACATGCAATATGCTACGACCCTAACAATATTCTTCTAGGGTCATTTAAAATACTCTGCATTTCTTTCTTACAAATACTCTTGTAAATCCCGAAACCACTTTAAAATGCCTTCTTTTGTAACTTGAACACGTCTCTTCGAAATTCCCGCAGGTTCTCTAAAGACTATCTGGGGATTACGACGAAGGAACAGGGCTAACCATTTCTTGCCTGGATGCCCATGTTGAAAAGGAGTGCCTCTTTCATCATCTAAAATTATTTTTTTGACGGTGTCCAATATCTGATCTCGCTTTATAGGAACTCCACATTGGACCTTTCTTTCCAAGCTTTTCAGGAAATTTTCCTGCAATCTTATCATGTAATGTCGCCTTGGGAATAGAATATTTTTCACTCGCTTTCCTAATAGAAACACCATTTTCTCTTATCTCTCCACTTTGAAGTCTGTCGTTATTACGAGTATATCGCATGGAATACATTTCAAACCTAATATGGAATCGTAATTAAAAGCTCACTCAGTATCAATAAGCCCTAAGTTGTTAATTTTTTCGTAAATACCAGATATAATTAAAAAAAAATAATAATAATAAAAATATATTCAAAAAAATGTTTTGAAGGTTTTTAATTGCTAAAATGCCTGTGAAAACTGTCTGTCCGATAACTGGAATTGACTGAAAAAAGGAGAACCTGAATCCGGACACACATGTCCAGAAAATGGAATAAGCAGACGGTATTGGCACCAATATTCGGCCACCCTTTACTATTATTTATATTAAATTTTACCTCTATTTTACATGAAATTATAATAACTAAGTACTTTAATTTAGCTAAAACAAAAAATCAACAACTTTTACCACAGACAAGAAATATACAGATATCGACGGTAGTACTAAGAAAGTGATGTATGGAAGAGCTCATAGCAAACCTCAATAACTCACTGATCTCGGCTAAAAATATTATGGGTACGATTTTTTTTTCAATATAGGCAAAAATTCATTTCTTTCTTAGAATTGAAATCGCCCATATTTCTTCAGAATTCGTGTGCATTATTGGTGGCTGTAGACGGTCCGAACAAATTCTTATTGGTGGTGGCTGTAGACGGTCCGAACAAATTCTGTCTGTCGTTTGCGGGATGAGTTGGTTGTGAGGGACGGTGGGTGGGTGGCTGGAGGTAAACATTAATGCAAGATTTACTTCTTTTAATAGTTGAATAAGCATACAAAATTAGAAACTTTAGCAAAATTTATTGGCATGGGTACAAATCGCACATTTAGGGAAATAACGCATAAGCGGCTATCACTAATCGCCCCAAAAAACTTAGATTTTTCATTTTTTGGTTTCCGTGTTTAAGAAAATTGCAAATTTTAACAAAATATGGAATCGAAAGATATTGTTTCCCACATCAGAAATGTTTTAAATATGATAGTATTTATTGAAGTAAAAATTTTATTGAAATTGCATTAAAATTGCAAGTAGGGAAAATGTATGGCATACCAGTAGGAAGATTAGTAGGAAGTTAATGCAAATCGACGACAAAATGCGAGTGTGCAATTTCATCTTACTCCAATAAATTTAGTTCGTGGAATGCAAAGAACGACTGTGCGTATGTACTTAAGTACAGCCAAAGAACGAATAATTCCAAGTACTCTCAGCGGTTTCGGCTTCCTTGCTTGACTAGTCGTGAAATATGAAAATATATCTAGTACGGAAACGCACACTCGTGCGCACACGCACGTGTGTAATGAATTGTGTGCTAAGCAGAGTAAGGAAACGCACACTCACGTGCGCACACGAAAGACTCATGAGTAATTTACGGCTCATGTGCGCGTTCCATTTTTAAAAACTCATGTGCGCGTGCGTGAGTCGTTGTCATTTTATTAGCGCACGCGCCCATGAGTGAGTAATTCACAATAAGAAAGCGCACACTCGCGTGCGCACACGAAATTTCTTTCTGCTCATTACTCACGAGTGAGTAATTCACTATAAGAAAGCGCACACTCGCGTGCGCACACGAAATTTCTGACTGCTCATTACTCACGAGTGAGTAATTCACAATAAGAAAGCGCACGCTCGCGTGCGCACACGAAATTTCTCACTGCTCATTTCCTACTTGTGTAAGCAATTTCATTTATGAAATACTTGCATTATGTAGATAACGTGGATAATTAATATTTTTAATGTTTATTCGCCTTATGAGCATACATATGTATGTGCAGGATTGAAGCGTTTAATAAGGGAATTTGACAAAAAATTTTCCGTTCTTTAAGATAAGTTACAATTTATAAAGACTGTCGCCTAACAAATTAGTGTGGCGGTTCAGTAATTAAAATATTTGAAAGAATAGCCGAGGAATGATTTTCACCTATCAATACCCGTTTTGCACCTATCAGTAAGGATAGGAATTATAATTAGTTCAACAGAGCAGTAGTTCAAAAAAATATAATAATAAACTTTTGGTTTTCATTACCTGCGTAAAATTATATTCTATCAATATCTCCTTGCAAACCGTCAATATCTTTTGAATATTGGAAATTATACTCATCGACGCAAGTATATTCAGGCAGCTGTTTAGCTATTGTTTGCCTGTCTCTCTCGCTCGCTTCTCTCACTTTCTAAGGGTTACCTATTTTAAATCAAAGTTAACTTAATAATAAGTTAAGAATCAGGCAAATAAACATTTAAATATTAATTATCTACGTTTTCTACATCATGCAGATATTTCATAAATGAAATTGCATACACAAGTAGGAATTGAGCAATGAAAAATTTCGTGTGCGTTTTCTTCCAATGAATTACTCACTCGTGAGTAATTCCGTGTGCGCACGCGAGTGTGCGCTTTCTTATATTGAATTACTCACTCGTGAGTAATGAGCAGTAAGAAGTTTCGTGTGCGCACGCGAGTGTGCGCTTTCTTATATTGAAATTTCGTGTGCGCTGTCTTATTGTGAATTACTCACTCGTGAGTAATGAGCAGTAAGAAATTTCGTGAGCGCACGCGAGTGTGCGCTTTCTTATTGTGAATTACTCACTCATGGGCGCGTGCGCTAATGCCCAAGAAAATCGCACACGACTCACGAGTATGTGCGCTTTTATCGCACAGAATTTATTACTCACGTGCGCGTGCGCACGTGAGTGTGCGTTTCCGTACTCTGGTGCTAAGCACACATACTCACGAGTTGTGTGCAATTCTCTTGCGCATTCTACGCACGCACATGAGTGAGTAATTCAATTTAAGGAAGCGCACACTCACGTTCGCACACGAAATTTTTCACTGCTCATTACTTACGAGTGAGTAATTCAATATCAGAAAGCGCACTTGCGCACACGAAATCTCTCACTGCTCATTACTCACGAGTGAGTAATTCAAAGGAAAAAAACGCACACGAAATTTCTCATTGGTTATTTCCAACTTGTATTAAACTGAATTTATAAAATACCTAAATTATGTAGATAACGTGGATAATTAAAATTAAATTTTTATTCGCGAGTGGGTGCTTTCTTCCCTTGAATTACTCACTCGTGAGTAATGAGCAGGAGAAATTTCGTGTGCGCTTTCTTATATTGAATTACTCACTCGTAAGTAATGAGCAGTGGTAAATTTCGTGTGCGCACGCGAGTGTGTGCTTTCTTATTTTGAATTACTCACTCATTGGCGCGTACGCTAATAATAATGACAACAACTCACGCATGCGCACATGAGTTTTTAAAAATGGGACGCGCACGTGAGTCGTAAATTACTCATTAGTCATTCGTGTGCGCACGTGAGTGTGCGTTTCCTTACTCTGGTTTGTTGTATTGTTTATAGTGCAAGATATTGAAAACCTTCATGTATTGAAAAATATCAAGTTTAATATTTATGTAAATTTATTCTACTGGATCCAATTAAAATATTAAAATAAATACCATTTTACGTTCTAAACATAAAGATAAATTGAAGGAAGATTATTAGAATAATTTGCCACTAACCCCACTTTTTACACTTCGTTATGATGCATTGCAAATTGTCTTCTATTTGAGAAAATTACAATTACCACTAACTAATTTCACTATAGAAATAATAAAAAGATCTTAAATAATCAATTGAGAGTGCAAATTGTAGGTATTTCAGTCTTATTTTGCATTTTTTTATCAATAAAACTTTCGTGGCAGTTTGTTTTGATCTGAATTAATTTCAATGAAATGAGCTTTAAACTAACAAATTCAATGTATATTTATGGTAGGAAACTTATATTATACAGGGGTGGCGAGCTAATTAGTACACCTAACGATATAATTTATTTATAAGAAACTGAACTTCTTCCTGGCGTACCAAGGGTCCAGTTCCTTGTTTGGCGGGCGTCGCACGTAAGTTCGTCCATCAGGTCCACTCAGATTAAATTTGGATTCATCACTCCAGATGACCGAATTCGAAAATGATTGACATTTGGACCGATGGCTTCTAGCGAAAGCTATTCGTTTTCTTCGATTACCTTGTGTAACCTTTGGTTTCTTGAGACTCTGACATCCTCGGAGATTATGTTCGAGTAACCGCTGTCTGACAGTCCAGGCAGAGATATGAACGCCATAATTTTCTTCCATTCGGGCTCTTATTTCCACTGAAGTGTCGAAAGGCTCTCTAAGATCATGCCTGATTATTAGACTGTCCTCTCGATTGGAAGTTTTTCTCGGCCTAGATCGTCTCAGATTCTCAAAAGTTCCATGATTTTGGTAGTGTTTGAGAGCATTTTGCACTTTTTTCCTCGGACAGCCCATGGTTCTGGCGATTTTACTGATGTTTTGTTCCTTTTGGAACAAGTTCTAAATTAGCCTCCTTTCTTCCTTAGTAGAACTATTTTTTTTGCCCATAACTCTTCTGAATCCGAAAATAACGCTCGAAAAATTAAATAGCTACAAAATAAAATTGTATTCCAATGAAGAAATAAAATAACTTAAAAATTAATCACCTGTATGTAAGGGTGTGCTAATTAAAATGCCAGAGCAACTTGGACACCTTTACACTAGTATATCTGACGACACCACTGTTCAATTGTTTCCGTAAGACGTAATTAAGCAATATGAATGACACATATTTCAAAACCTTTTACAGTTAAAAACTGATGAGTGAGTCATTTTATGGGAAAAGACAATATATTGCATATGCATAGGGGTGTGCTAATTAGCTCGCCAGGGCTGTATTTATTGCAATATTTTCAATGGATTCAGTGGAATAAATTTACATAAATATTACCAATACCACGAATCGACTAACACAGAATATGGCGAATTTATGGTGCCGGATAGTCGTACTTGTTAGTCTGTATACCGTGTGTCAATGTCAACGTTTTCTTATTTTATTAACTTATGTGGAAAGCTGTCCGGATAATGGTACTTCACCCTATGTTGAGATATATTAAAGGAATGATAAGCTTGGATCTAATTATTACATAGACATTGTCTTTAGATTAATTATATAAAGAATGCCTTTTATAGGAAAAACAATTAAGGATAATAAAAAAAATCCTTTATCCTTGAATATCTCAAAATGCATCTTTTTATGTTTTTTAAATAAAAATACTAATAAACTTGTTAGTAAATTATTAAAACCACGAGTTTGGATAGTAATGGGTTTAACGCAGAGAATGTTTTTCGTTAATAGATTTCTGATTATTTTTGAGGAAAAAAATGCACAAATGTTTTGTGTTATCTATCCTTTATCCCGTAAAACCAAGGATATATTTTAAGCTTTTTCATTTTTCGCATAACATAAAAATATTAATAATTTTTGAGATAATTTTGCTAACAATCACTTTCTTGACAATTAACACAGATCTCTAGAAACCAAACATAAATTTCATATGTATATATACTTCGGAGACTTTTAGACACTTCTTGAGACTTTTATAGTCTCCAGAAACAAAAGTCTCTTGCCGTGTAAATATTTCGGAGATTTTAGTCTCTAAACCGGGGACTAGTCTCTCACGGTGTATCTTTATCTTTAGATACATAGGGTAAGTAAAAGGTAATTTGCTTAGCAAATTAACAAAGGTGCAATGAACAGACTCATTACGGCAGAATTAATATTAGTACTAGAGATACTAGAAATAATAGAGAACTTAAAGTAGAACATAATAATGCTGAATACAATGAGATACGATACACTAGCACAGAGAAACTAAAGGACGTATTACGAGCCTTACATTAGTAACATAAAGATGCTTAGGAATTATTGAGTTAAATTACAAAAACAAGTGTGCCCGTTCAAACAACAAGTACATATCAAGGTAAGTATTATGAAAATAAGCATTAATTACCACAGAAGGATTAAACGCTAAAATGTATTTTAAGTATGGACCAACGCCAAAAGAGACTAGTAGTAGGTATAGTTACTGTACAAGGATAAGCAGCTAATCAGGTTGGCACATCCGTTAAGTGCAGAGTATGTGGCTGGTGAAGAGGCAAATAACTGCGTTACCAAGTGCAATAATCAAAAGTTCAAAAAGTAAAAGTAAAAGGGGATCTTGCCACGATTTACCTGGAGGTTGATGATGGTGTGGCCAGATGGTGATCATCCTCACGATGATATGCCCCAGCCTCCAAGGGGCAACAGTTGGCACATGTTATTGAGCTGATGGCCCTTTACATCTATACGAGAAAAGAGATGAAACTCCGGTCGGAGGAGAAAGGAAATGGAACATCTAAACTCACAGATTTGTGTCGGATACCTGTATTTACCAAATGATGTAAGTTAAGTTAAAATTATTATTATTTTTCTTAAATTCACGCTGAAGCATTAAGGACCTAATTGATATAAGATTAGGTAACGAAGAGACGTCAACCCAATGGGACGTTCGTCTAAGAAAAGAGAAAAATTCAAAATTCTACTCACGCTTCATTGTTCGGTGAAGCAGTCTCACTGGAAGTACCTCCGGAGTACTGACCACAGGCCGCTACTTCAACTGAAATGGTACGCGACTAAATTCGATACTCCCGTTGGGTTGCGGTGCATGGTTTTGGATTTTTTTAGTATTACGGCTATTCAAACTATTCAACTATTTCAAGCAAGAGCTTCACTCGATCTCCAGGTTGGCTAGCGTGAGCTCGCAAACTGTGAGCTACTGCAACGTGACCGCTAAGGCGTTTCTGAGCGACTCCCATGAATGATTTATGTGTTATGAATCTGTGTATCATAACCTTACTCTGTATAAAACCCATAAGACTCACCAACCACATGAACTCACTATAGGCTCATAAAAAATCGCAACAATAATCAAATTTCCCATACCTATCTTCATAAAGTCACAAACGACAAAATAAATGTACATCGTTACATAAATAAATTTCAATCACCTTTCTTCATGCCACAAAAACAACAAACATGTACATCGCTATATATATTGTTACGAGGGTGGTGTTAGTTCGTTATTTAAAACAATATTTCAGATATCATTAACAAGTTCTTCTTTTGTTTAAATGCACTGTTTACTTTTATAACATTAACAAACAATTATCAAATCATCTCCTTATAGTTATCGCTAGTAGTATACTTCTAATTATCGCATTCCAAATAGCTTACTTCGTTCACTTCACTGTCTGAAATAAGACTCGCCTCCTTTATGTGAGAAGCGCCGTATTTATACTCTACGAATTATCCTAGAACCTTTAATATTCCGTTCTCCGAACTCAAAGTTTACTAAGATGTCACTAACCTACAGTTGTTTCCATTTCCAACAGATGTCGCTTGTGTCACTTAGTTATGCGTAACAATATATATTTTTGACTGCATTTCTTCATGCCTCAAAAATGACACACATCTGTACATCGCTACATATATACATTTTTAATTGCATTTCTTCATGCCTCAAAATTGACAAACATATGTATATAAATTTTCAACTGTCTTTCCCCAAACATAAAATGACGAACATATGTACATCGCTACATATATAAATTTCAATTACCTTTTCTCGGTCACGAAAATAATAAACATGTACATTCGTACAAATATAAGTTTCTCGATCGTATCAAACAATGGATATAATTGGCTACCCGCAGGAAGTAACCTTTTACGTGTGTCCAAATATCAAGAATTATTGCAATTTGCAATTTGATGCCTGTACGGCGCTTGGAATTAGCGATCGATTATGATTAAACTATGACCATGACGCATGGAAATTTGAAATTTTACGTCATTGTCCAAAAGCAATAAACTTTGATATTTATGTGCGTACCTATGCTCTGTTGTTGATATTGATCAATAATAGCAAAGAAATGGAAACTAAGCATTTCTGATCAATATCATAAATTGCAAGCCAAGAGGTAAAAACCTCTGCCCCAATAAATTATTTGGTCTACCCTGGGAAAATCGATTTCATGTGGAAAGGAGTATCATCCTGTGTTAATTTGTTAAATAAAAAGGCGAGTATCGGGATAGGAAAATCAGAAGTATTTTTATACCTGAGAAGTAATTTCAATTAGCAAAAGTGTCAAGCTAGAGAGTCCCCCTAACAAAGGTCAGGCTCTAGTGAAGAATCATAAATAAAAGTAACACAAGTTTGTTGAAGTAAAAAATTTTTTAAGTGTTTTTAGATAAAGAATTAAAATTTGAATAAACAATTCTTTTAAAAGTTAACATCAGTGAGAGTGTTTGAAATTATTCCAAGGTCCTAGTAGTCTGATATCGACAAACTCTATAACCTTTGTTGTACCCTTACCAGTACAACATAAAAATTGTTGGCAGCGGTGAAGATTTTGGTTCGTAAGATCTAGACCTGCCAATCCAACGAAAACAATATATACCGTTTTCATGTGCTGGCCAGGAACAGATCCGGATATCAGAGCACAAGACTCTGACATAGTCCCCGGACTCATTATAGACTTTTTCCCGGAAGAAAAGTTCACTGAAGCTGACTGAGAGCAAATTGAAAACCTGCTAATAGAACTAACCGAAGACCCCCGAGAAGTAGCAGCCAGACAATACGAGGAAGAGCGAGAAACAGCAGCCAGACAATACGAAGAAGAGGTAACAGCACCAGTCGAACAGGACTACACCTCACCAGTAGAGCTGTACGGCATTGTGCATAACTACTGCAACCAGGAGGATCTGGAAGCTACATGGGATCTCGAAGCTTTCCAGAGGCTAGCTGAACTAATAAGTTGGTTCAAACTGTAATTATTTTATATATTTTATACATTTGTCTTTATATTTAATATTACTTTACCTATAACACAATATATTGCCTATACTATTTTTATTTAGCGTAATTTTATAAATAATACCACATTTTATATCAATTGAAAATCTGACTTCTTTTTCTGAATTATACCCAAACATTTTCTTTTACCATCACAAGTGTTAAGTGTTAAAGTGTTGTGGTTTTAATATACTTCCCCTGGACGTAAAATCAAAAGTCTCGTCAAGCTCTTAATTCAGCTCATTTTTTTTGTGTAATACTTTTCTGGAACTCCAAAACTAGAGTTTCGTCACGTTCGTTTTTTGTGTAATACTTCTCCAGTACATATAATTTGAGATATTTCTCCGGAACTTCAATACAAGAAGTTCCGTCACGCTCATTTACATATTATTTGAGATATTTCTCTGGAACTTCAATACAAGAAGCTTCATACCAGGAGCTTCAAATTCAAATTCAAATTGTTTATTGGGATAAAATATCTCAGATGTTGAAATCTTTGATGATACAAACTTAAATAAAAAGATTACTCTTTTGGACTTTTTACCGAGTTAAACTTAATTTTGTTCAAGAAAGAATTTTTTGGGATTCTCCGGTATATAGCAAAAGCTAAAAAATGTTCTAATTTGTTATTTCATCACACAACCCATTCATTTTTGGTGACAAGTTTCAAGTTTTGGTTTGACTCATCAACAGGTCCCAAATAGCGAAATTGGGTGATTTGAAAAACAAATGAAAAAATGAAAAAAGAAGAAAGAAATGAAAAGTTTGAGTAAAATAGAAAAAACAATTTTTTTATTTATTAAAAAAAAAAAAAAATTAAAAAATTTTTTTTAAAGAAAGAGATTCATTCGAAGCGAATCGAACCTGTATACGCCACGTAGTGGGCTGAAAAATCAAATCACCCAATTTCGCTATTTGGGACCTGTTGATGAATCAAACCAAGACTTGAAACTAACTTGTCACCAAAAATTAATGGGTTGTGTGATGAAATAACAAATTAGAACAATTTTTAGCTTTTGGAATATACCGGAGAATCCCAAAAAAATTCTTTCTTGAACACAAAAAAAAAAGATACAAACTTAGTTGGTATGTTTAAGGAAAATGCTAAATTAATATTAAACTAACAATAAATGAAAAAAGAAAAAAGATAGAAGAAAAGAAAAGAAAAGAAAAGATGAAAGCTATAAATGACAAAATAAAGAATAATGAGAAATTGAAATATAAGCAATGGAACATAAAACTGATAATAAAAAAAAAAAAAAAACTTGAAACTTGAAAGTAAGCAATAGCAAGAACTAACAGCGGTGCAGGGTATGAGAAAGCATACAAAACAAAACAGGAAGCCATAGGTAATGGAAAAGAAAACTGAAAATAGAAATAAAAAACCAGGAAATAATACTAAAAACAAAAATAAAAGCGCATAGTTATTTCGGAGTGTGAGGGCAATGTCAGCCCGCATGACTCTCATCTGAAGTCAGATGACGAGTTAGCAGTACCCTTCGTCACGATCATTTTAAAATCTTCTCTGAGATATTTCTCCCGGGGCTCAGAACTAGAATACTCGTTACATTCCTTCAAATTCGAGTTATAATGCTATTTTTTATTTCGAGAAAATCATTCAACTAATTCATAAATCAAGCAAGTAATCAGAGACTATCACATCACCCCACTAGGCGAACATCAAGGAGAAACAATAGCGATAAATAAATTAAAAAGAATCTACTTCTGGCAAGGAATGGCTAAAGATATACAAAATTATGTAAACAAATGTTCTTCGTGTCAAAAACACAAATCTAGTTCAAATAGGAAAATACCTATGAAAATTACATCCACCAGAAGAAAACCATTCGAGAAAATTTTCTTAGATATTATAGGTCCCTTACCTTCTAGTTACTTGAATAACAAGTACATACTTAACTTCCAAGACGATTTGACTAAGTTTTCAGAAGCAGTCCCGATACCGGACGCTGAAGCCAAAACGGTAGCCGAACATTTCGTAGCCAATATGGTATGTAAACATAGTTTACCTGTAGCTATTTTAACTGACCAAGGAACTATATTCTTGAGTTCACTAATTAGCGAAATTAGTAAACTATTAAAAATACACAAGTTGCAAACTACTCCATACCACCCGGAAACAAATAGTGCATTAGAACGAAGTCACCGTACTCTTGCCGAATACCTCAGGCACTACGTATCCACCGATTCACTTCATGGGATACTTGGATCCCCTATGCAATGTTTGCTTACAATAACTCAACTCAAGTACTCAAGTACTGTCTACACGCCACACGAACTTTTGTACCGATATCATACTGAAATTCCTAACACATTAAAAAGATACCCCGAAATTTCCTATAATTATGAAAATTATGCTAACGAATTAAAGGCACGCCTTCAATACTCGCATAAAGTACCCAAAGAGAATCTTGGAAAAAAACTAAAAGGTATTATGATCGGGTAGTAAACCTAACTTAGTTAGACGTTACCTCGTGCGCGTTACTATTTTTAAAATTTATTTATTTCTTTGAGTGCAGTGCAGTGTCTATTTTCTTAATTTATAATCACCATAATTTCATTCCCACCACCCTAATAAACACATGCAGTGCAGTGCAATTTTTTAAAAAACATCATCGCCAAAACAGCAAAATTTAATTAAAATCCGCCGCGCCGTTTTTTTTTTTTTTAATACTTTACTAATTAAATTAATAAAATACCAGCCAAGTCAGGGCTTTTCTATGCCCTGCCGGCATTCCACAAGCCAGCAGCACAGTACGGTAATGTTTTAAACTCCTATGAACATCAGTGATCAGTGCAAGGTCATTTGCCCTTGTCACTGATCAGCAATACGGGTGTCCCCAGCTGTGGTCATTGAACTGCACGGTCTGAGGTATTGAAAGCAGCAAATAGGCATAACACTATTGCTGTTTTTTTTTACCTCGCTGTGTCGTTGACTGCAGCTGGTTGCCCTAAATAAATATTTGTGTTGTTGTGTGTCGCTCTTTCTTCTGCTTTTTTGTTGTTTTTGCTTTGAACATGCAGAATTTTATTTTAGAATTTTGCAACATTCGCGGATTGGGGGCAAATCGTTTTTCGGTGTACTGCCACCTTCAATCAAAAAATCCGGCAATTCTTGCGCTAAGTGAAACCAAGGTCGTTTCTGATGCTGATTCTAATCAATATCACGTCCCTGGTTATAGCTTAGTGCCTCTTTTTTCTCCACATAGGGGGATCGCAATATATATTCGGAATGATGTGGCCTTTACCATTCTAAAAGATTTTCCACCTTCTGCCAATCCCGAGTTTAATTACATCTGGATTAGGTTCAAACTTCACAGGCACATCATCTACTTTTGCTTCCTTTATCGCAGCCCAAATATGTCTGATGTCGACACGGTATCCGCATTTGACAATATCTCCAACAATATTGATCATCTGCTTTCTGTCACCCCCTCTTCCGAAATCATCCTGGCAGGCGATTTTAATGTCCATAACATACCATGGCTCAGACATTCTTCTACCACAAGTCCTTCGGGCCGATTCGTTGAACTTTTTTGTGAATCTTTTAATTTGCATCAGCTAGTGGATGCACCGACGAGAATCCCTGATGCAGCTGGAGATAGGGCCAATTTACTAGATTTGTTTCTGTCATCTCACCCTGACAAATATTCCATCTCAGTCGGCTCCCCTCTTGGTAATTCAGACCACTGTCTAATCACGGCTCAATTTATCACCTCAACTCTGCGCCGCCCTACTTCTCCACCTACAAGTAGGCTTCTCTGGCACTATAAGAACGCTGATTGGGAAAGCCTCAATCAGTATCTTAGAGATATAGATTGGTCGGTCTGTTTTGCTTCGAGGGATGCTGATGAATGCACATTAGAACTTAGTAACATACTAAGTCTAGGCATGCGTGAATATATTCCGTATTCTTACAGCAGATCTCAACAACAGCAAAATCGCTCTTGGTTTAACGATAAGTGCAACCAAGCTATAAAAGCGAAAGAGTCTGCTTTTCGCGCCTATCAAGTGCATCCTTGTCCAGAACTGAAAGGAATCTACAAGACTGCACGGAACACCTGCAAGTCCATTATCCAGAGAGAAAAATTTCTTTTTGACCAGAATGTTAGACAAAGAATCTTGGCAAGCCGCAAAGGTAGTAAAGGTTTCTGGTCCCTGGTCAAAACCATCAGGAACAACTTCAGCAGTTCCTCTATACCTTCACTACTTAATAATGGTGAAGTGGTTGTTGACTCCCTGGATAAAGCTAATATTTTGGCTGCTAGATTCGCATCAAATTCTTTTCTTCCACCCACTTCACAGGCACCTGTCGTGCATCCCCCGTGCGGATGTGTACAAGAGCCAATACACATCCGTACGAGGGATGTGTTCAAGGTCCTTAAAGGAATCAACGTCTCTAAAGCCGCAGGCCCTGATGGTTTCTCGCCCCTATTAATTAAAAGCTGTGCCTCATCCTTGGCTAAACCTCTGCGCAAACTATTCTACCTGTCCTACTCGACAGGAAAATTTCCAACTGCTTGGAAACTAGCTCACGTTCAGCCTATTCCCAAGAAAGGAGAGGGTAGCGATCCCTCAAATTATCGACCAATTGCAATCACTTCGATTCTTTCAAAGGTTTTTGAATCTATCATTAACTCCAAATTAATGAAGTATCTGGAAACCAATCAGCTAATCAACGATCGCCAATACGGCTTCCGGCACGGACGCTCATCTGGAGACTTGCTGACTTTTCTTACGGAACGTTGGAATCGTAGTCTTCACAATTTTGGTGAGTCCAAAATCGTTGCTCTAGATATTTCAAAGGCCTTTGATAGAGTCTGGCATTCAGCCCTTTTAGCTAAACTCAAAGCACTTGGTCTTTCCCCTCCTCTTCTATTATGGATTGAAAGTTTTTTATCTAGTCGCCAAATACGAGTTGTATTAGATGGCGTTATATCTGATCCTCATCCTATTAATGCCGGTGTCCCCCAGGGCTCTGTTATTTCTCCGACTCTATTTCTAATCTTCATTAATGATCTGCTTTCCCTTACTTTCAATCCTATCCATAGCTTTGCTGATGACAGTACCCTTGATTTCGCATACTCCTTTGACACCCTTGCGGATTCCAGAGGGAACGCCGCATGTGTTAAACGAGACTGCATGATTAGATCATTGAATAACGATCTTGACAATATTCTCGCTTGGGGCAAAGTGAATCGCGTCGAATTCAATGCATCTAAGACCCAAAGCTGTCTCATCTCATTAAAACAAGACCATCACTTAACCACTCCCGTTTCGTTTGATGGTGCATTAATTTCTGAATCACCGTCACTAAGAATTCTTGGCATTAATATTTCCAGTAAGTTAAGCTGGACAGATCACATCTTCTCGGTTGCCAAAGAAGCATCCAAATGTCTTGGTTTCTTGAAAAGGTGTAAGAAATATTTCAGCCCATCAAATATAGCGCTCCTCTACAAGTCCTACATCAGACCCAGAATGGAATACAATTCCCACATCTGGGCCGGGGCTGGTCGCACAGCCTTAGCTTCATTGGATATTGTCCAAAAGAGAGCCTGCAAGCTCATTGGCGATGTGGCAATTACTCGTCATATCGACTCGCTCGAGCACCGTCGCAATGTTGGATGCCTTTCGCTCCTTTATCGCTATATGCATGGCCAATGTTCTGATGAAATATCTAGTCTGATCCCTTGTAGAATAGTTCCTGCACGCAATACCCGCGCTGCATCCCGCGCTCATCCTTTTACCCTTCAAATTACCTTCGGCCGTACACTTAAATTCCGTGATGCTTTCTTATCCCGAACTGTGCGAATGTGGAACAGTCTACCATCTTCTGTCTTTCCTCCGGCATACAACCTGCAGAAGTTTAAGGGCGACATACATCGGCACCTCCGCCACTCTCCTCATATCCCTTAATCCTTTCCCTATCTCCTTCCTGCCACGCTGTGCTTTGCATCATAGGGTATCCCCTGAGCTTGGCTTAATAATATAAAAAAAAAAAAAAAAAAAAAAAGTCCTTATAAAAAATCACAATAGAAAAAATAAATTAGCTCACTTATGAGCAGGTCCTTACGAAGTAATAGATGCCGTCTCCTCAGAAAATTCGATTGTCCGTATAGGGAATAAAAACAAAAAAATCAACAATATTCATCTAAAATTATTCATAGACTAAAACATAGTCAATTCTTCTACAGGTAAGATATTCGGCCTCATAATAACTCTGATATTACTTATCGGAATGACCAACGGAACCGTAGTGACAACCTTTACATCTACCCCAGGAATCTGCTTCGAAGAATCTGGCAACGTCCAACTATATAGTGCAAACTGGAAACTTGTTTTAATGGCGAATTAACCATTTTAAAAACCCAAATAAATCAAGTAGAAAACATCTGCCTTCTTCTTAATACAAAGAAAATCTTTAACATTAACCATTGCGAGCCCCAAATAAATAACTTAAAACTAATTCTAGAGGACGTAAATCAAAACGCTGAAATAATTAGCCTTCAACAAAAAGATGCCGTCGAGGACTAATAAATGCCATTGGCAGTATAAGTAAAACCTTATTTGGAACCTTAGACCAAGCCGACGCAAAGCATTATGATGATCAAATAAGGGCCCAAACCTTAATTGTCGACAAAACAGTTAATTTGTTTAATAAATCCACCATTGGCATTCATCTCGAATTCACCAACCTTCGAGACAAAGCAGATAAAATATCCCAAGCAATAAAAACAATAAACGTCAGTCAATCTCACAGAATTAGAGCTTGAAAGCACGATATCGACCATTACCTTATCTCTTATGAGATACCAGACTTACTCAAGGCGATAATGAAATGTTACTAGACATAAAACATGGAAAACCAAATCCATTAATCATAACTCTTCACCAACTTGATTTATACAACTTAATTTAGACCATATTAATTATTATTATTTCAATAATACTGATCAAAGTCACTATAAAGTTCATAAAAGCAAAGGCAACAAATCCAAACCAAGAAAACGAGTCAAATCACGTAGAAGAAAATAAAGAAGGTAAAAACGTAATAAATAAAAAGCCTTTAACTAAGGCGATACATTAACACATATTATTTTTTTTTATTCCTAGAGAAAAACCATGTAATAAGCAAATAATAACAAGCAAAATACGAAATAATCCTTATAAATAAGTCAAAAACACAATGTATATATTAATAGTAAAAATCAGAGAAATTATTTAAACAATTTACGTTACCTTCAAATATGCTAAAGATAAGATAAATAAAAAATAGAGAAAGAGGTGGATAGTACCGTAGAAATAAGAAAGACAAGAAGAATCATGTAGTACATCAAAAGTGAAACGCTTTTTCATTCAACTGAGATTGTGCGATGCCTCCACATATGCTCCTAATTTTATACTTGAGTGAAAAGTTTTTTTATTTTGCATACTTGTGGGCATTTATGATTAGTTTGGAGAAATCGTTCCTTTTTCTTTCATTACACATACATTTATCCAGCTATTATGATGCTGTGATATTCGTGTGTGTTGTACTCCAAAGCATTTCGCTATGTGCAACTGCAGAGCAGTAGGATTGCATAGGCATGGCGAGATTTTAGATTGCCTGTTGGATTTTTCATACAATTTTTTTGCAACTTATAAAATGTTGTGGGTGAGGAGCGGCAAGGGGCGAACGAAATGTGTGCGCATTGTGCACTGTGGTACCTTATTGCTTGGGCAAATTTTATTTTAGTGCAGCTGGTTATCAAATAAAACTCTTCCGAGAATTCTGATTGTAATGTACCATATAATTTTTGTATGTTCACACTTTGTCAATAATTACCATTTTATTAACTAGAGAACTACATAGATACATTAGAGAGTTAGATTTAAATTTACCAACAACCGGATTTCCGGTAGTATTTTCATTTCAATTTTGCATAAGATTTTTGTATGTTTCAAGGAAACTAATTCAACAAGAGTAGGACAGTCGGAATTAGTATAATCGGAAAATTCTTAGAGTGACACATTGTGTTTATTTAAGCTTAGTAACAAAGCAAGGATAGGAGTGTGCACCGTTTTGTCTGTCCACATCTAAAGTAGTGCTAGAATATGAAACAATTAGTATGAAAGAACTGTTGATGATATAATTTCAGAAAGAATAAAAAAATGAAAAAAGGAAACAAGTATAAAAGCTGGAATTGGTGTAAGACCAATTCTTGTGATAGCCTAGATGAATGCTGTATGTAATTTCGCATCGTCCATCTGTGCAAGTTTGTTTTTTAAAGTGGTTTTTCGCATATATTTCAAATACGGTTCGCCGGTTATAACCAATTTCATAGGATATTATATTTTGAAGTAGTTTCCAGGAAGGTGTTGCTCGATTTAGCCCATTTTGAAATTGTATTTACTTTTACTTATTCTACTTACCACTTGCAAAATTTCAGCAGTGAACGCGTTATGGAGTTATCGTGAGGACGGACAGACGGACCGACAGACGGGCATGCAAAAATCAAAATAACTTTTAATATTGTACGTGGGTGTTCTAGTCCAAGTTTTCAGTCATACATGCAGTGCCGCAATAAAAACAGCGAATGAGTTAAAAGCTGTTAGCCCCGAGACTGCTCCATTTGCAGAATCTACTGCAATATTTTTCAAGAAAGTCAACAACTTGTTTGATTGTTTTAATAGTAAGGCAGTTTAATCGGAATATGTACAAATGCGGCCTAAGGAAAGACAATGAAGTTAGAAAATACTTAGACGAAATGATACATTATTTTGAAAATATAAAATTTAAGGGTGACAGACAAACCTATTGGATTAAAGGTATAATTCAAAGTATAAGGTCCACATTATTATTATCCGAAGATATATTTGCAGAGTATCCAAATCGTCCATTTCGTTTGACATACAAATTAAATCAAGACCCAATTGAAAACTTTTTCTCTTTAGTTCGAAGTAGAGGTGGATTTAATACGAATCCATCTTTGTATAGTATTAATCACATTTTTGCCAAAATAATATCATATAAGTTGTTATCTCCGTCTAGTGATACAAACTGTGAAGAGGATAGTGAAGACTTTTTAATAGATAATGAATTCCTTACTAGTTCCATGGTAGATGATATCAATGCCAAAATCACTGAAAGAAATTCTGAAATCTCTGAAACATGCGAGGATATTTCAGAGGCAGATGACAACTTTGGCAACATCGAATATGTTGTATTTGATGAGGATATTTTGTTTGAAGATCCCTCTTTGAGGTACTTTGTAGGTTTGCTAATCCATAAAATTTCCCCTAAACAAAATTGCAAGGAATGTGAATCAATAGTTCAAAAATCCGGAGAACTAATAACGTTTCAAAAAGAGAAGTATTCTTGTTTTATAAAAATTACTCTAATAAGAGCGATTTCGGAAAACTACACGCTCTTTCTGACTACTTTTTCGTTGTATGTAAACTTCATTTAAATATATTTAAAACACAAATCGGTCAAAATCCCCACCAAAAAAATATAAAATTAAAAATTTTGAATTTATGTGTTTCTGAAACTAATAATTTTCCAGCTTTTCCCAACTGGTTTTCAGCTGAAAACACTTGTTTCAACATCATATGAAGATGTTAGATTATTTCCTCATTATTTTACTGAGAAAATATTGTATCTGGGTATCGGAAAAAAGTGTAAAGACCGAAAATGTCAACAAAATTCATCCAAAATTAAAAATAATTCAAGAGTGATAACAATTAAAAGCGACAAAAGGGAATTAGGGCTACAGGAGACACCCCTCTAAATAAAAACGAGTGGAGACAGTTACCTCTGCGGTCACTTAGAAATACTGTTTATACCCTAGATGAAATCAAAGGGTATACTAAGTTTGTCATTCGGTTTGTAACGCACAGAATTAATGCTAGTAGAGCAATATGGGCTGGACACCCACGTACAATATTAAAAGTTATTTTGATTTTTGCATGTCCGTCTATCGGTCCGTCTGTCCGTCCTCACGATAACTCCATAACGCGTTCACTGCTGAAATTTTGCAAGTGGTAAGTAGAATAAGTAAAAGTAAATACAATTTCAAAATGGGCTAAATCGAGCAACAGCTTCCTGGAAACTTCTTCAAAATATAATATCCTATGAAATTGGTTATAACCGGCGAACCGTATTTGAAATATATGCGAAAAACTACTTTAAAAAACAAACTTGTACAGATGGACGATGCGAAATTACATACAGCATTCATCTAGGCTATCACAAGAATTGGTCTTACACCAATTCCAGCTTTTATACTTGTTTCCTTTTTTCATTTTTTTATTCTTTCTGAAATTATATCATCAACAGGTCTTTCATACTAATTGTTTCATATTCTAGCACTACTTTAGATGTGGACAGACAAAACGGTGCACACTCCTATCCTTGCTTTGTTGCTAAGCTTAAATAAACACAATGTGTCACTCTAAGAATTTTCCGATTATACTAATTCCGACTGTCCTACTCTTGTTGAATTAGTTTCCTTGAAACATACAAAAATCTTATGCAAAATTGAAATGAAAATACTACCGGAAATCCGGTTGTTGGTAAATTTAAATCTAACTCTCTAATGTATCTATGTAGTTCTCTAGTTAATAAAATGGTAATTATTGACAAAGTGTGAACATACAAAAATTATATGGTACATTACAATCAGAATTCTCGGAAGAGTTTTATTTGATAACCAGCTGCACTAAAATAAAATTTGCCCAAGCAATAAGGTACCACAGTGCACAATGCGCACACATTTCGTTCGCCCCTTGCCGCTCCTCACCCACAACATTTTATAAGTTGCAAAAAAATTGTATGAAAAATCCAACAGGCAATCTAAAATCTCGCCATGCCTATGCAATCCTACTGCTCTGCAGTTGCACATAGCGAAATGCTTTGGAGTACAACACACACGAATATCACAGCATCATAATAGCTGGATAAATGTATGTGTAATGAAAGAAAAAGGAACGATTTCTCCAAACTAATCATAAATGCCCACAAGTATGCAAAATAAAAAAACTTTTCACTCAAGTATAAAATTAGGAGCTTATGTGGAGGCATCGCACAATCTCAGTTGAATGAAAAAGCGTTTCACTTTTGATGTACTACATGATTCTTCTTGTCTTTCTTATTTCTACGATAGTACTCACCTAGGCAAACAACAAATTTTACGGTGAAGGGGGTAAGACGCGTCGTTTCGGTGGTAGGGGGTTTAAGATTTTTAGTGCTGTTTCCAGTTTACACCCTGTAAATTTCTTGATATACACCATATCAAGGTGAGATTCATCTCAGATAATAACAAACCGTCTAAGCTTTGCAACGAATGCACAACCAGCCTTCCTGTCGTTTTCCATAGTCAGTTATAGTTGTAGTCAGTTTATTTAACAGATTTAGAAACCCCGGAATGTTACCTTTAATTTGACTATACACATGTACCGACCTAAATGCAACCGTTTTTGAGATATTCCCGTTTCTATGATTCATAATTTCATTAATTTTGCTAATTTGCGTGGACTTGCATAAAATTAGGCGCGATTTCTATTGTTATTAGCAAAATTAATGAAATTATGCATCATAAAACGGGAATATCTAAAAACGGTAGCATTTAGGTAGGTAATCAAATTAAAGACAACATTAGGATATTTTTTCCCAATTTTTGGACTTTGACGTACTACAATTTAAGATTGAAGATAACAGTAGGGCTGGTTGGGCATTCATTGCAAAGCTTATGTAGACGGTTTGATATCACCTGAGATAAATCTTGCCTTGATAAGGTGTATATCGAGAAATTTACAGGGTGTAAAGTGGAAACAGTACTAAAAATCTTTAACCCCCCTACCGCCGAAACGACGCGTCTTACTAGGTGAGTACTATCGCCTTGATTGATGCAACCACATATAATTTAATTATTATATATATATATATACACAAAATAGCATTTTATAAACATAATTCTATCAATTGTAAACACCTATTTCGATATTCACATTTTTTTTCTCTTCAGAATGCAAACATTTTATTTCTCAAGGGGAAGGTGTTATGAATCTACGTATCATAATCTTACCCTGCATAAAACCCATAAGACTCACCAACCACATGAACTCATATAGGCTCATTAAAAATGCCAACAATAATCAAATTTCCCGTACCTACCTTCTTAATCACATCCGGTCTGTACTTTCATCAGTACCCTGCACAGCTTACTAGCATCGAGGGATGTGGGTGGCAAAGACCTCCCGTAGCCGACTGATCGCCGGCGGCAATTGTTGTGCGGCCACACATAATAATCCCACGATGGTTTTGCAGCTGGAGGTGTCGGATGCGCACCTATTTATCTCCAAGTCAGAGTGGAGATGCTTAGGTTCGACGACTGAAACCCTCCTTTGCTACATTATACAATTCACTGTAAAAGAGTGCTACGTCGTAATCAGCGATGGTGAAAACAAATGTAATTATTGCTACACCTAATTGAAAAATGCAATTGCAGTTCGAAACGGATAGATGATTCTGTGTTTTTGTGTAAATGTGTACTACACTCCTATTGTTGTCACTTACTGCTGGGATTGTCTGGATTCTTTGTACCGGAAATACACCGTTAAGCTGTTGAAGCGAAAATGATTTGATGTCTTTTGCTTGAATTTGATAGAGCTTATAATGGCTTTTGCTTTATGAAAACGCGAAATAAAAATTAATTTAGGAGCTGCTTTTTTATTCGAAAATTATCTGAATTGCTGTAGACCACAGTTCAACGTGTTTGCCCAGGTGTTAAAAACAGTCGGGGCAATGCACTGTGCTATTAGGTTAGATTCCCGAGGATGTAATGGTTTAGGGCTCCGTAATTGATGAAGGCATATTTTAGTTCTTTTAATCAATCTTTAATTCACTTAAAATGACAAGAGTTAAAATTAAAGTCAACTGAAATGGAATCACGCAGACCCCTCCTCGAATTCAATGCATCTGACGAGACCATGTGCGAACCTCGATAATCGGTGTTTTAATCAGAGCAAGCGAGACCAGATGCTGACAACTGATAACAAAATGCATACGTAGATAATAGGTCTGTCTGGTAATTTTAGAGCAAAAAACTTTGCGTAAAAATAAGTAAAAACTTTTATACGGAAGAGGGGATAGCTCAAGAAAAGTTACCAGACACTTCCCGAGTAAATTTTGTTAAGTTTGTCGTGTGTCAAAAATTTGGCTGCTTCGTTTTCTGTCTGAAACCGAAAACAATTAATTAATTTGAAATAAGTTTTAAAAAACTCGCCCTCTTTAATATTTTTTTTTAAATCTCAACTCTTTAGATTATCATTTTTTTATTTATTCGATAACACAACAAGCTGCGTAACCTCCAATTTAATACTTTTGGCAGTCAGCTGATTGCATATCGAAGTTACACATACTCTTGATCGTGAGTAAAAATGTGCAACTTTGTGCAAGAGGGAAAACGTATAAATTTAATCGAATTTTACGAGCCCAAAAGCTAACAGACAAACCTAATGACTAAATAAATTGTAATGCCTTTGTGGGGCACTGCACTACAATTTCGGTAAAAGTTTACAATCTAAAATATTTTTTCTTCAATGCTGGCGTGCAATATTATTTTTGCGGAACAAATGAGGATTTCTATGACATTACCAAATTATAAATTGATTTTGAAATACTAATTTTGGCATCTCTGTTCCTAAATTACATACTTCAGTTTTTTATACCCTAGATGTAATCTATAGGGTATATTATGTTTGTAATGCACAGAAATAATAAAATAAAAATGGATTGGACACACACCCATAATATTAAAAGTTATTTTGATTTTTGCATGTCCGTCCGTCGGTCATATATATTTTTATTGTACTAAAAACTTTTTCAGAATATGAAATCTTATAAAATTGGTTATAATTCTTTTTTCTGTCCGACGAACCGTTCTAGAAATACATGCGAAAAACCACTGCAAAAATCAAAATTGTTCAAATGAGTGACCATATGAAATTTCATACGGGAATTCATCTAGGCAGGGGTTTGGTTTAAGAGTACATATTGAAAAATTAACTGCAATATTGCAATTGAAAAAAAAATATATAATAATCCTGCGCGGCAAATCGCATGGATGTAAACATAGCTTGCTCTCCGCACTCACCGACGCCACACTAAAAACCAAAGCGAATAGAAACAGAAGCGTTACCAGGTCACTGGCAGAACAGTCGTGAGCTCTCGAAGAAAGGTTGATAACGACGTACTTTCGTTTCACTGTGTGATTCATCAGGAATTTGATAGTCACTAAGGTAGTTAATCAAATTATGCCAAAAAAGCTTTCTCACAGAGAGTTTTCTGGGTTATTAGAGGAAGCAAATAGTCAATATTTTGATCCTTTGCATAAAAAAGAGCGTTGGCTGTCCAGAGGTTCAGCACTGAAACATTTCGCTTCGTGCCTTGAACATATGAAGACATTCCTACTTCAAAAAGGATTTGAATAATCTGAGTTAAGTAATGATGAGTGACTGCAAAATTTTTATTTTTCCGTTGATTGACATCCGAAATCGTTATTGCTGGCGATTTTAATGTCCACAACATGCAATGGTTCAGACATTCTTCAACCAAAAGTCCAGCGGGGAGACATCTTGAACTATTTAGCGAGTCCTTTAACTTGCAACTCGTTTGCCTGATATAATAATTGGACATAGCGCCAGCCTATTAGACCTGTGTCTAACATCTCATCCTGAAAAGTACTCCACGTCAGTGTCATCTTCTCTTGGCAGCCTGGATCGTTGTCTGGTTTCAGCCCAATTATCCATATCATCACTGAAATCCACCAGTGGCCCTCGTAAAAAGCGATTGGTGTGGCACTATGATCAAGCTGATTAGGCTTCACTTAACAAATTCATTAGAGAGTTAGACTGGTCTGAGTGTTTTTCCTCGAGAGATGTTGAGTGTTGCTCTGAGTCCATTATCAACATTTTATGGTTTGGAATGTGCAGCTTCATTCCGCACAGTTACAAGAAAATTAAACCTAACAATTTTTTCTCGTTTAACAATGACTGTTATACGGCCATTAAAAACAAAGAAGCTGCGGAATTGAGACAAATCCATTATTCAGCTAGCTAAGTTCCAATTCAACCGAAACTTTAGACAGAAAATCTCTACTAGTCGAAAGGGTAGTAAGAGTTTCTGGTCTCTTATTAAAACAATCAAGAAAAACTTCACCAGTTCTTCAGTACCGCCCCTAATAAACAACGGGAACAAAGGTAATTTGTTTGCAGGAACCCTTCTTCGCAAAGTTCTCCATCTCTACCAACATGCAATTACTGGCAAAGACCGTTACAATTCCGCAGGAGGGAGGTCTTCAAAGTGCTCGCAGATCTCAATGTGTCTCAAAGGTCGCAGGCTGCTGGGTCTGACGGTATTTCGCCCTTGGTATACAAGTTCTGCGCCTCATCTTTAGCTGAACCCCTACGCAAACAATTTCACCTGTCCTATTCGACAGGAGTCTTTCCTTCGGCATGGAAACGTGTACATATTCAGCCAATACCAAAAAAAAAGGAAAGGCAAGTGATCCCTCAAATTATAGACCTTCGATTCTTTCGAAGGTTTTCGAAATACTCTTCAACACCCAATTGATGAATTATCTAGAAACTAATCCCCTTATTAACGATCGCCAATATGGTTTTCGTGCTGACCGCTCTACTGGAGATTTATTAACATTCCTTCCTTACCGAGCGTTGGAATGAACGTATCCATAATTTTGGCGAATCTAGCTCATCGCATTAGATATCTCGAAGACCTTCGATAGAGTCTAGCATCCTGTTCTTTTAGATAAACTTCAGGCATTGTGTCTACACCCTCTTTTCGTAAAATAGATTCAAAGCTTTCTTTCCCGTCGTTCAATTCAAGTTATATTTGACGAAGTTACTTCTGACCGTTTTAAAATTCATGCCAGTGTACCGCAGGGCTCTGGGCCCTCTCCTACTCTCTTCCTCATTATACCCTTTGAAAACGATCAGTCCAAGACATTTTTATTGTACTAAAAACTTCTGCAGAATACGAAATCCAATAAAATTGGTTATAATCATTTTTTCTGTGCGACAAACCGTTCTAGAAATATATGCGAAAAACAACTTCAAAATCAAACTTGAGTAGATCGGTGACCATACGAAATTTAATACGGTCATTCATCTAGGGTATCATAAGAATTGGTCTTAGACCAATTCTAGCTTTTTTACTTGTTTTTATTAATGTTCTGCTAGCTCTCACTTTCAATCCTATTCATAGTTTTGTAGACGACAGCACCCTTGACTTCGTGTACCCGTTCGACTCTATAGCTGATTCCCGTGCGAGTGTTATAGCTGACAAACGAAGCCACATATTCAGTTCACTAAACTATGACCCCACAAAAATACTCGCTTGGGGCAGAGCGAATCGGGTCTTATTTAATGCTTCCAAAACGCAACGTTGTCTGTTATCACTTAAACGTACTCCAACTCCCATTCAACCCATTTCCTCGATGGAGAAGATATCTCAAACTCACCATCTCTTAACATCTTAGGTATTGAAATATCCAACAATCTTAGTTGGTCCGATCACATTTTTGGTATTGCCTAAAACTCGATGAAATGCCTGGGCTTTTTGCAAAGGTGCAAGAAATATTTTACTCCATCAGACTTGTCGCCAATTTACAAGCCGCATATCAAGCCTAGATTAGAATATAACTCCCATATTTGGGCAGGGGCTGGACGCCCTGCATTGTCCGCGTTAGACAAAGCCCAAAAGAAGGCCTTCCGGCTTATTAGCGATGACATATAAATAGCAACTATTGATTCCCTAGAGCACCGACGTAATGTCGGATGTCTGCCTCTCTTTTATCGCTACTTTTATGGTCATTGCTCTGACGAAATTGCTAGCCTGATCCCTTGTAGAATAAGTACGAATGTGGAACAGTTTGCCCCCCCCCTCAATTATGAGCCATAAACATTTAAGCGTAATGCGCACCGTCCATAGGGTATCTCCTGAGCTTTGGCAATATCATATAACAAAACAAAAAAACAAAAATCATTTTTAAATAACTTGAATAAAAATCTACAAGAGAGAGATAATATTGCACACACCCTTTTAGAAGCGATACTTTCGTTTGGACAACAATTAACATTACTTGTTCAAGACATGGAGAATGCACAGTTACTACATTTTGAAACTTTACGAGATTATAGAAACAATTCAGGTTGTAATATTAACAATGCATTTTTTGTCCCAGCCATTGTAAAAATGCAAGAGAGTTTATTAATACTCGTTTTAAAAATTTGTTGACTTTGTTACTACGCAAGTTCTGTTACAATGCAAAACAGAACGTTTTGATTGTATTAATAATAATATGTATCGATGTATGTACTTATATTTGGCTCTTTAAAAAAATAATTTATCACATAGGGGAAGAAATGCCTCTTAACTCCAGAAAGGTTGCCGACCCCTGATCTAGGCTATCATAAGATTTGGTTTTAGACCAATTCTAGCTTTTTTACTTGTTTTTATATATATTCTGATCTATTAAGGGGTGTATTTATTATTTGTTAGTTTAATTATTAAAGTATTCTGATTTGGGCATGGACCCAGCATGATTTAATATTGTTTAAATTTAATAAATATATTTCTAAACTATGTATACTTTTTTATTCCTTAAAAAAAAATAATACAGGAAAAACTCTTCGCTACTGTGAGTGGCCTTTGTCTGGAAGCTGTTGTTCGTCTGGACTGGAAACAAAAATTATGGCGTTCTTAAAGGTCCAATTTGAAAAATCCGTAAAGGATTCAATTGGGAAATTATCATCAGTTCTAGGATTGCGGGCAGCGAAATTCAATGGTAAGAAATAACTTAGAATATGTGCACACCACCTAAAAAAAATTTAAATATGATTTTGTTTGCTGTTATAGACATTTATACTAAGCGACAAATGTTTGCGTTCATTTATAAAGCCTTTCGGCTGCACTCGTTTAAGTGAGACATCGCGATCTTCTTAGTTGGCTCACTGAGACAACACTCGCCCTGTCGCAGTTTCAGTAGAGCTACAAAATTTGAACTTAACCGTTAAGTAACTGAGACATTTAAGACTTGAATTTGTGGCTCAGTTGGTATAATTTGGATTTACCGTAATATTTAATTTAAATTTATTTATTTATTTTATCATTAAATTGTTGTTAAAACATGACTTTTACTGTCTTCTTTACAGAATAATTAGGCAATGTTGAAATCGGCCCATTAATGAGCTGTTTTTGTTGCTTTCGTTGTCTCACCGATACAGTGCATACCGAAAGATCCTATTATATTTTGTTTCAATATAATAGTACCTATTCATGTAAGTTTATTTGTTAGAACTGTAATTGGGTCATTCCAAGCAAATCTCCCAAGAATCACATAAAGTGATCATCACCTATTTTTTTGAAATTTGACACACTTAGAGAGTTTTTGAAAATACAAATTAATAATTTTCCCTATATCGCAAGTTATGGCATTTTACAATTCTGCAAAAATGCTGTTCCGGTCTTCTTTAAAAATTTATATATTACCTATATTTCCTATTCATGCTAGGACAACGAAATATGACTCATCTGAAATATAGAGAATTCAAGTTATCTTAAAAAATAGCATCTTAAAAATATATGTAAACAAGTAAAAAAGCTAGAATTGGTTTAAGATCAATTCTTATGATACTCTGTAATTTCGTATGGTCGAACGGCAGTAAAAATGATTATAATCAATTTCATAGGATTTCATATTCTGAAGAACTTTTCAGTACAATAAAAACGTCTAGGACTGATCGTTTTTACAGTATACGTAAGAAACCAACATTTTTATATGACAGCATCAAGAAGGGGTTGCCCGATTTAGTCCATTTTTGAAGCTTTATTTACTATTCCTATGAAAACACAGTGTACACAATTTCAGCTTTCTACGTCGACGCGTTCTCAGGCAATGTCCAAATATATAGTGAAAAACGAAATTTTTGTATGGCAACCCTATGAAGGAGTTACCCGATTTGTCCCATTTTCTAAATTAACTTTTTTTTTTTTTAAAAAACGTGTGTGAAAAAATTTCAGCTACCTAAGTGAACGCGTTCCCGAGTTATCGTGAGGACTGACAGACAGACGGATATAAAGACAGACAGACGGACGGACGGACAGACAGCCATGCAAAGATTAAAATAATTTTTTAATATGTATTATGCGTGGGTGTCCAACCCATTTTTCTCTACTAGCATTATTTCTGTGTGTTACAAACGGAATGCCAAACTTAGTAACCCTATGATTCCATTTAGGGTATAAAAAGGATGTCAAGGATAATAGACCGGGAGATGATGACAGAAAAATCCAAGCCATTTGTTACAAGTATGCCGACCCTTAGAGGGTCGAATTAGGTGATTTAAGGAACGAAAATCATACTTTTAGGGCTGGCCGGCGGGCGTGGCGTAATTACAGGCTAATTAATTAAACTTGTCGGAAAAATTACAGTACACAAAGACATTTTTTTGTAGTCCATGAAAATAAAATTGGCGGTAGCGCGTTCCCATTGACGAGAATCACAATTCCGTACCATTATGGCGGTTCCAAAAGACGTAGATTTTTTTAATTATGCAAAACGATTTGTTATAGTATGTTAATACTATTATAAGTTATTTTAATTTTTGCATGTCCGTCCGTCCGTCCGCACAATAACTCGACCGCGCTCACTTAGAGGGCTAAAATTTTGCACACGGGATTTTAAAAAATAAGTAAATTTAATTTCGAAAATGGGCCGAATTGGGCAACTCCTTCGCAGGTTGTCATACAAAAATTTGGTTTTTCACTATATATTTGGGCACTGCCTCAGAACGCGTCGACGTAGAGAGCTGAAATTGGTGCATGGTGTTTTTATAGCAATAGTAAATAAAATTTAGAAAATGGACTAAATGGTGTTACCATATAAAAATTAAGGATTTTTATATATACTGTGAAAACGATCAGTCCTAGACGGTTTTAATGTACTGAAAAGTTCTTCAGAATGTGAAATCCTATGAAATTGCTTATAACCATTTTTACTGTCCGACGAACCGTTTTAGAAATATACTCGTATGCGAAAAACTATTTCAAAAATCAAACTTGACCATACAAAATTACATACGGACATTTATCGAATTGGTCTTCGACCAATTCTATCTTTCTTACTTGTTTTAAATATTTTTTACCTTATCTTATTCACTAAAACATTAAATTTTTAACTTGGGATTTTAACGGAATCATGGATTAAAAAATCATGAGAGTATGACCATTATTGCAATTGCTCTCAATTTAGTGAAACCATCTATCACACCCTCCGTAGAGGTAGAGTTCAAGGCGCGATTTGTTTTCCGTGGATCACAAGCAGTCACTAATAATTGCTAAGTTAGTATTTTGAACATTACTATTATCTTATATACGAAAGTAATCTCATCAATTTGTAGGTTACACTTTGTATCTTTAAGATATTTTTTTTGTTGATGAGTAATGAGTGAAACAGAATAGACGTCATTTTAATCTTCCACGTTGTGTATTTGGATACTTTTTGCTTTACTTCCTGTTTTCTGTTGAAAATATCGGTTTTTATTATATTGTTACGTGCAATAGAAAGAGCAAACTGGTTACATCTACTGGCAATGGAGAGTAAACAACTTCAGGTTCGGAGAATCGATGATAGAATCTTCGGGAAGGTTCAGGAATAGAATGAATAGAATAGTTAAGAAGATTCTGGAATAGAACACTCCAGAATAATCTGGAGAGTTTCTAGGATATAAATATAACAGTTGTCACCGCCAAGAAAAGAGTCTTGTCTTAGACGTTGCAGTGTTAAACTGAAATAAATTGGCGAAATAAAGTGGTGGCAATTGACTTAAAAATTCAAAGTGTGATTAATTTTGTGAAATTGTGTTAAATTTTGAAATTTCTGGAAAATAATTTATATTCAACTGTAAGTGAATTACTAAAGTAATGGGGCGCAAAATGGACGAGTTTCGAATACAGCATTTCAAATTGGAGTTAGGGAACCGGTCATTACAAACGACAGGTGCAAAGAAAGTTCTAGTCGAGCGACTTAGACAAGCTTTGATAGAGGAAGGAAAAAATCCAGAGACATTTGTTTTCGAAGAAAACTTGGAAGAAACCGAAGCTGAAGAAGAGCCTGCGATGAAAATGGAACAGCTTTTGAGTACTTTAATGAGCAAAATGGAAGCCCGTTTTGATGAACAAAAGAATGCTTTTGAGGAACAAAAGAATTCTCTCGAGGAACAAAAGAATTCTCTCGAGGAACAAAAGAATGCTTTTGAGGAACAAAAGAAATCTCTGGAAATCCGTTTGGACGAACAAAAGAGCTTTCTGGAGAATTGCCTAGAAACTCGTTTGAAGGAACAGAAGACTTTCTTGAAAAACTCGTTAGATGAACAAAATTTGTAAATTGAAGGAATCGAGCAGGAAGTGGCGGAAGTTCAACAAAAGTCACCGAGAAGCCTGACAACTTTAAAGCAGATCTGGAAAGAATAAAGCATCGTCAGCCTCTAAACGTAGCAGCTGAAATATCCGGCACAGGTAGAATGAAACCTCCAATATTTGATGGACAAAATTCGTGGCATATCTTCAAGAGACAATTCGAGGCAGCTTCAGAGGTAAATGGATGGAATGATGAAGACAAAGCTATAGCTCTGGTGTTAGCACTTCGAGGTCCTGCGTCAGAACTCTTACAAACTGTACCGATTGAAAATCAACGTGATTACTCTTCATTAGTACAGTCGATAGAATTACGTTACGGAGTATATCGCCTACAGCTACGCAACAGGTTTCAAAAGCATGGCGAATCACTACACCAGCTGCAGTCTGATGTGGAAAGGTTAGCGCATCTTTCATACTCCAGCGTAAATGCGGATTTCCTTAATGAAGTGGCAACAGAGGCATTTGTGAACGCTATTGCAGATCAAAATTTACAACAAGCCTTAAGGCTAGCAGGAAAGAAATCAACAGCAGAAGCACTAAACTATGCATTATTGTACGAATCCGTCAGACAAGCTTCACGGAGTGCAGTACGAATGAGAGAAATTTCGGTGGAGGAATGTACTTGTAATAGCATGCATCCATCACAGAGCACTCCTTCACGTGGTATTTTGCAATGCTGGAATTGTAATAGACCGAGACACCTACAAAGAAACTGCTGAAAGCGCCGACGAGTGGAATCTTTAGATGAAGAGAGGACGGTGGAATTGCAAAGATATCGAGCTGAGCAGCAGACTTGCAACAGATTGCAGTTATCACTGAGCACCCCTTCACGTAGTGTTCTTCGATGTTGGGATTGTAATAAATTGGGACACCTTCAAAGCGACTGGAGGAAACGCCGTCGAAGGGAATCAACAGAAAAGAAAGGGAGAGAAGAATGTACAAATTGGCGAGCTAGGGAGCAAGCTATTCTTAGAGAGACTAGACTCCAACCTTATGGCTTTGAGATCCAACATAGGAAAGGACTTATCCATGGAAATGCAGAAGCCTTTGTACAACGTTCATGCAAACTTGAATGCAAACATTGCGCACCCGGCCGCAAGAAGAAAAAGAAACAAGAGCAACTATACAGTTGGTAACTGTGGAACCACCAACAGGTTGGGACAACGAGGGCCTGAGAACAGCACAACGAGAAGATTCAGACATTTCACCTATTCTCGCTTGGAAAGAAGACATGGAAAGACCAGACTGGAAGGATATTTCGGAACGGAGCGAGAAGCGTAAAAGTTACTGGGCTCAATGGAATTCTCTTCATGTTGAATTCGGTATTTTAAAACGCAAGTGGGAAGCACCTAACGGTAAATCATTTCGAATGCAAATAGTCGTCCCGGCATCAAAAGTCAACGATGTTCTAGGTAAAATGCATCGTGGAACATCTGGAGAACATTTGGGAGTGAATAAAACAATTTCGAAAATACGAGAAAAGTTTTATTGGCTACATATGCGGGAGGATGTGGAGAAGTGGTGTTGCAGATGCACTATGTGTGCTTCTTACAAAGGGCCGCCACATAGCAGCAGAAAGGAAATGTATAAGTGTAATGTCATAGCCCCATTGGAAATGAGAGCTGATGTACAAGAAGCCATGAGGGCAAAATTAGCAGTAAATGCCAATCGGATGAGGACCCGCTATGACTTACGTGCGAATTCAGCAGGATTCAATGAAGGTGATCTTGTGTGTCTGTACAATCCGAACCGACGTAAGGGACGTTCTCCAAATTCATAACAAAACTGGGGGGGGACCGTATTCAGTAACTAGAATAAATCACGTAGTATACAGGATTCAACGTGGTACAAGAGGCAAATGAAAAATCGTTCATCTGGATCGCTTGTGTCAATATTACAAGCATCAAGACCGCGGACCACCTGTTGTTCGGGACGAACAAATTTAAGAAGGGGGCAGTGTTACGTGCAATAGAAAGAGCAAACTGGTGACATCTACTAGCAATGGAGAGTAAACAATTTCAGGTTCGGAGAATCGATGATAGAATCTTCAGGAAGGTTCAGGAATAGAATGAATAGAATAGTTAAGAAGATTCTGGAGAGTTTCTAGGGTATAAATATAACAGTTGTCACCGCCAAGAAAAGAGTCTTGTCTTAGACGTTGCAGTGTTAACAAGCGAAAGTGTTGTAATTGGATTGCGATAATTGAGAGTACAGTATTAGCGATAATTAAAGTTCAGTTGATTAATTGAATGATTGTGAATTTTATATGATCAGAAGTGAAATAAAAAACTTGTATATTACATATTTAATATTGTGTTTTAAATAACAAACCAAAGGCCACGCTCGCAACAATATATTTGCATAGTTTTTGTTATCGTTTTTCACCTAAATTTAAACGGTTTCCTCGATGTTGGCAAAAAGTGCTGAGAGAATAACAAAAAACTCAACAAAGGCTACTACTTCTCCTTGTATTGAAGTGGGTCCACTCTCTGATGGTGCACTGTTGGCTGAGAGTGCCGAGAGAGTTCAAAAGATCTCATCGAAAGCTGCTCTTTCTCCCAGCATTGATCATGCATCAGATGCTGTTATTGAAGGAATTGTTGCCAAATTACTACCTAAAATAAATGGGCTTCTGTTGGAGTCTGAAACCAGGGTGTACAGATCTGCAATATAAAATGCTGGAATCAACGGTGTGCTAATTCCGAATTAGCAATTACCAATCCGTTTTCTGGATTGTGGAAGAGCTTCAGGTTTCAGAGAAATAAAACACTTTGAAGTACTTTTTAACTCTGAACAATTTAATTAATTTTGTTGCTATATATATTTACACATATATACTGTCAGCAATTGTTTTCTTCAGCGTGCATTGCCTCATGGGAAACGTAAAATTTGTTCGTCAGCAAATTTGCTGACTTGGTTTATTAGTGACGAAATTTCGAATATTGTTTTGTGTCATGAGTCAATGCACTCGGAAAAATGCGCACAGTCAGAATTGACCTTATATACCGAGCAGAAATTATTGATAGAAATATTGCTAATTGGATGAAAGAATTCTTAATTATTATAAAACTTTAAGGCTGGCTTAAAAATTTTTGTTCAGGGCATGCTGGCGGGCGGCGGATGCCAAAACTAGGTTGAAATCCCCCTCAATGCCTGGTGTGGATCGCCTTGCAGGAGTCTTCTGACAACCCTTGAAACAGGCCTTGATTTTGGTCCAATATCTTCTCGAAGCAATATATAATATTACGATAATCATGATGGCAGTAGAGGTCGTCATGAAGCCAATCGTTATGTTGTGAGCTATGCCTGCTGACAGGAGAACCGGCAGCGTGCCGTAGTCATAGAAATGCTGGAGGAATTAAAACTCCTGGGCGTAAGATCGCCAAAGCTTTAGCGTCGTTGATGTGAGGCACTATTGGAGCAGCTTCTTTTATATGGCTGGAAATGACCTCAATGGTTTCATCAATGCTGGTATTTAAGGTAGTCTCCTTGCTCTTGATGACGCAATCATCGTCAAGACGGATGATATACCTGTAGTATTGAGTTGAATTTCCGTTCTCTCCCATTTGCAAATGATTGTTATAACCTTTGGTTCTGTTGTTACGTAAAGCCATGTATTTTTCATCATGAGTGCCTTCCAGATGATACCATTCAGTTGCATATGCTGCATGCTGCAGCTGGTTTTTGGGAGGCTCTCATATATTTCGTCGATGACGCAGGATGGAGCTCCATCAATGTTATGAACTATTGTTAGCATGCATATATATGTGTAGTTCCTCGTTAATACGCAAGACTCCAGTTCTCCTTGTTCCCGATTGAAGTAGTTTTGCTGGTTGAAGTTAACAGTGCGTAGGTTCTTCTTTCGACTATGTTCAAGTAGCCATATAACGCTAAGCTGTCATGTTCTAGCCTTAGGTCGAGACGTCGCTGTGGTGTCCTGGTTATGAAAGTGTTGGAGTCCATCCTACCGTATACCCTTTCGATTGCTTTCTTGATGCCGTTTGTGGTTATACAGTCAAGAACGTGCCCATGCTCATGAATTGCGTTGCGCCATTCATCATATTTATACTCTCATTCATCGAAATAATCTTCGGCGCTAAGATAGGTAGCAAGCACCTCCAGTTTGCCATTTCATTAATTGACTGAACTATCTGGGATAGGCTTGCGCCAAATTGTTTTAGTTTGCTTTCAGTCGCGAAGTTGGTTTGGTTTATTTTGGTATTCAGGTAGAGGGCTTGCTGATTGGCCAATTGGGCTATGGTTTGGTGATTGCTTTGCAATGATTCTATCTCTTTATACATCTCATCGTTTACACCAAACACTTTTGCGAGAAGGGTTCCGAGCAGTCCGCGTTTACTTCTGTTGTGGTTCTTAGACAAGTACTGGATTTCTTCTGTAGCCTTTAGTTCTAGTAGATGGAAGGATTGACGGATATATGTGTAAGGAATGCATCGCAATGGGTGGTGATTTTCGTGAGCTTTCTGCCTGTTCACACATTTGATCTATCTGCGCCCAAGTATTATTGATGAGCTTTTGGTCATTGAGAATTTCATTTATGGGAAGCGAAATCTGAAGATTGAGATTTCCTCTTAATTTTGGCATAATCCAGATTTTCTATGCAAAATCCAGTCTTAGGGCGGATGATTTCATAACCTTTGCCAAACACTACTGTCATCCTTCATCGCCTTGTGGGATTGGTCTTTTGCGGACGGTTGAGCTGGCATTTGAGGCAATTGCAATTGCTGTGGTGACATTAATTTCAGAGTCCTCCTTGCCCGTGCTCAGAATGCATATTGGCAGCTGACACAACTTATTAACTGGGCGTTTTTTTTATATCATTTTTGTATCTCACCGATACTATACGTACTATGCCGTCAGTTCCGGGATGCAGCTTCACAATTCAACCTAGGGACCACTTCTGGGGTGGCAATGTGTCATCTTTTACAATTACTAGCGCACCTATGCTTGGGTTTTGACATTGGGTCGTCCACCTGCTTCTTTGCTGCAGCAAGCTTAGGTATTCCTGCAACCATCTTTTCCAGATATAATTTCCGCTGTAATTTTGTCATAGTTTTCCATCTTTCGTAAAGCACTTGGTTTGTCATGTCTGGCTCAAGAGGTGCTAACTGCGGCCGTCCAATTAGGAAATAGCCTGAGGTGAGTGGCTCTAGATCGGTGGGATCAGCCGACAACTGCCCGATCGATGTGTGGGGTTGCTGGCGATATGAACTTCCATTCTGTACCATCATTGGCTGTTATTTCTGCAGCCCGTTTCCTGCTTTCCGCAATTGCGTTTGAAGTTCCTTGTCTAGTTTTTTTTTTTTGCGCCAACAAAATTGGTTCCGTTGTCGCTATATATCTGACGACAATGTCCTCAGTGGACTAGGAACCTCTTGAAGGTAGCCAGAAATGCGTCAGTTGTAAGATCGCTGACCAGCTCCAAGTGTACAGTCTTGGGCACCATGCATATGAATAATACAATATATCCTTTGACTGCCTTGGCTCCTCTTCCCTTTGAGAACCTTGTTAGGAAAGGGCCGGCATAGTCAACTCCACAGTGGGAAAAAGGAGGTGAGGGCGTTATACGCATTGCTGGTAGATCACCCATTATTGGCTGTGCTGACTTTTGGTTGTACTTTTAGCGTTTATTATGTGTTCTTATATAATTTAGGGTGAGCTGTGCACCGCTATGCAATGTTTGTTGATGCGCGTGCTCATTATCAGATTTGTTACGTGGTGCTTCTGTGGTAGCAGGATCTGGTGCTTAGCATCCTCTGACAACGTCGAGTTATTTATTCTGCCTTCTCTTCTTGAATGATTTTCATAATGCGCTCCCTTGAGCATTCTAATTCTTCTTTTGTTGGGTGATCGCAGAATTGCCTTTCAGCTTTAGAAATCTTGCAATTGGCGATAAAACGCTGGCATTAGTGATAACTCGTATTTGGCGAGTGAGTGTAGAACAAGTGAAGAAGTCATTGATAACAGCGTTGCGTTAAGCGCTCGTGCAGTCGTTTCTTTTGTGTCAACATCTGTGCTAATTTTGAGCTTTTGCACTGGCCATGCTGGTTTAACTAAAGCGGGCTTCTCCACCAGTTGAGCTTCCGTTTAAGAGAAGTAACCTTGGTTTTGGAGGTTAAAAGCGTGGTACGTATGTGCCCGAAAGGATCTGTCGAGCGTGAGTATATGACTGCGGCATATCCTTTCTCTGAAGCGTAACAGAATCCGTGTAATTGAATCTCTTGTTTCTTGCGATAAGCTATCCAGCTAGGGATTTTTATTTCTTATAGCTTGTGTAGCTCTGTTTCAAGTTCTTCCCAGGCTTGGATTGTTTCTGGCGTGGCTTTTTCATCCCAGGCTATGTTGCTTTACTTTCATTCTCATCACAACTGGAGCCAGGAGCCCTAGGAGATCAAAAATAGAGGCAATTCTAAATAGCAGCACACGCTTTGTCAAGCTTGGTGCCGTTTTTCAGGCTTCAGTTTGAATTGAAATTCGTCCTTTGTCGAATTCCAGTGGATCCCTAACGCCTTGATTGTATCATGCTCTTCTATTTCAATGATGCCTTCTTCTCTGGCTTCCATCGGAATATTTTTTAACAGGTCTTTGTAATTTGACGTCCGCTTTCTCAAATTGAACCCTCCCTTGCGTAGCAACTCTGCTAATTGTACCTGCAATTCTTAGTGCTTCGGTAGTAGTGTCCGTTCCTGTAAGCAGTGTAACATTCTCTCGATTGGTCTCACTGTAACTTTTACCAATGCACCATCAATTACAACAAAACAGTCAGAAATTTCACACAAACACTTTATTCAGTTATTGTTGTTAAACTTTGTATATATACAATGTTTTTATATACATGTATATTATGATCTATTATTTACAATTATTTATTAAATCTGCTGCACTGATTAACGCTTTTACTTATCTTAATAAAAAAACAAACACTGCCGCTTGTGTTTCCTCGCGTATTTTTCAGCTTTTCCGCTATTACTTACTATATCTACGAATTTTAAAACCTTGCTTGCAATCCCAACTCAACTCACTAACTACTTGCTAACTCAAAAAACTCAGCTGCACCATTCTACACATATATCATAAAAAAATTCTTATTCTACAAAAATAAACAAATTGCTACACATCGTCATCACCTCATTAATTCATTTTGTAATTAAACAAAAAATGAATTAATCATTATTTTCCATATTTCACTTTGAACCATTTCTGGTATCGATATGTTGAGACATTTGATCCGACTTACATTCTGCAAAGTTATTAATGCAGGTCAGATTTATTATGTTACAACAAATGAAATGGTGTTACATGGTTTCGTGATTTTGTGATGATGACCATGTGAAGCAAGACCGTAACAGCAGATCATCCACATAGAAATCAGATGACAATACTTTCTTCCCAATGGAAAAAGTATCTCCTTCGTCATTAGTTAGCTGTTTTAGCACTCTTACTGATAGGTAGGTAGCGGGACTAGTACCGTATGTTAGGCTGTTGAGCGTGACTTCTTGCACAGACCCATTCGGTCGAGGTCGTCACAGTATTCTTTGGTAGTTTCTGTCTTCTTTTGCAACAATCACCTGCCTGAACATTTTTTCAATGTCAGCAGTGTATACATGTCGGTGCTTTCTGCAACGTAGAACTATGCCACTCAAATTTTGCTGAATTTTGGGTCCATTATGAAGTATCTCATTCAGACTTAGACCAGATTGTGATTTGCATGAAGCATCAAACACCATTCGAAATTTCGTGGTGGTGCTGTCTTTTTTATACACTGCATGATGCGGCAGATAATAAACATTCACGTCGGTTCCTTTATCGAATTTCAGAGGATCCATGTGACCTAATGCTAGGTACACAGCCAAAACTTCGTTGTATTTGATCATGTCGTCTTCATTCCTTTTTAATCTTTGCTCCACCGGCAACAGGCGAGCTAATGCCACTGCTCTGGAATTGCCCAGTGGTTCTGCTGGACTCTTAAAGGGCAGGCGTACAATGTTTCTTCCTTTATCGTCTCTTTTGTGAGTGACTTGAAAGTTTTCCTCGCATGCCTCATCGTGATTATTATCTATTTGCTGCTTTATGTCTCAGAACTCCTCTAATTTTTGGTCAATATTAGCAAGTGAGAGGAAACTTGTTACTCTGGCTGTTGTTTGCTGACCATTTGGAGTTGGTCCAAATAGTATCCAGCCTAATGCCGGTATACCCTGTTTTACTCCTTCTGAGATTATGTTTGCATATACTCCTGCACCGAGTAACAGATTGATTGGACCAGGTGTGTCAAAGTTGGGATTGGCTAAGACCATATTGCTATATTTTTTCATATCTATTCCTTTTGGCGGCCTTTCGGGAAGATGAGAGTTGAGCTTCTGTAAAACCAATGCTTCTATGGAGAGATATATACCTTTCTGTTTGAGTCTCAACTTGATTGTTACCTTGCTGTTAGATTTGGCGGTTTGCGCTTCATTTACTCCAAGTATGGTAGCTCTGATCCGCTCTTTATGAAGCTTTAACATTTGGACGGATTCTTCAGAGATCAGAGTTACCTGTGAGCCAGGCTCAATTAGGGCTCTGAGCTGCTCTGTTTGCCCGTATATGTTTTTTATGCTTACCAATGCAGTCGGCAGTAATATATGATGTGTGTTTTTGCTATTTGCATGACAGACGGTATCATCATCTTTATGTTGCTGTTTGGTGTCATCATAGGTACTTGTTGATACATTAGAGCTTATGATGACTTTCAAGTTGTTGATGAAGCAAAATGTGATGCCTCCTTTTACAATAAATGCAGGTCTTATTTGATTTGCATTTTTCTGTTTTGTTGTGAATGAGGCGACTTGATCAAAGACCCTTTTGTGCGACCAGCTGATTCCGGTCATGCACATTCATTCTCTTGAAGTTCCTTTTGCTGCTTTTGAAGACTAGTTTAGATTTTTGAAATCTGGAGCTGTTTATAGAGTCTAGAACTTGATGACGTTTCTCCAGAAAGTTTAAGAATTCTTCAATTGACGACATCCCTCTGGGTGTTTGCTAGACTCTCTTGAAAAAGGCGAAGCGATTCAGTATCCAGTTTTCTCACTGCAATGCATACTATGATAGCCCCCATTCAATCAGTGTTACAATTTAAGTTCCTCAGTGCATCTAGGCATTCCCGTATCAAATCATACAACATAAAAATGTCTTCTTGGCATCTGTGCTCAGTTTTCTTTGCATCCATTATTGTGTTGACGTATGTTGTTATCATTTTCCGGTTATTGTTGAATCTGGCATTAATTAAGTGCAGTGCTGTGCTGTAGTTATAATTGTTAAGCTGTAGATGGCCAATAACTCTTTTTTCATCACCTTCCAAATGACAAAGAAGGTACTGCAATTTTTCAACACTCGACAAGCATGTGTTATTGTGTATGACGTTCGTGAATATGTCTATGAACGAATTCCCTTCTTTGTAATCTCCTGCAAATTCGAGAATTTTTATAGCTGGGAGCTTTGGAAGGTTATTGTTTGCTTCATAATGCGGCTGAATGTTTACGGCTTGCTCTGGTAGTGGCAATTGATGCTATGTCGCAGGTTGTTGCTGAAATTGCCATTGGTTTTGTGTTTGTGTTGTTGAGTATGACGTTCGTGAATATGTCTATGAACGAATTCCAATCTTTGTAATCTCCTGCAAATTTGGGAATTTTTATAGCTGGGAGCCTTGGAAGGTTATTGTTTGCGTCATAATGCGGCTGAATGTTTACGGCTTGCTGGCGGCAATTGATGCTGTGTCGCAGGCTGTTGCGGAGACTGCCATTGGTTTCGCAACGCAGGCTGTTGTGGAAACTCGGCTTGATTCTGTTCCTCAAGTTTCTTTTGTTAAGAGTTTTGATGGGCTGTTACCATCTGGAATGCCTTTGCTGCCGCTTACCTGGATCTTGCCAGCAGAAGTCTCGGTTTGCAGATTTGAAGCGGCCTCGATCGCACTTTGTTACAGGGTGCGAGTCTTTTCACACAGTCTTTCAGTAACGTATGGATGTTCGTCCGTGGTTGAGTCTTGAAGGCGAATATGAAATTGCAATATATTGTCGAGTTTTTCTCTCTGGTATGTATGCAGCTCTTATAGAAGCAACGATGTGTTGATTCTATGCGGGCGTTATGCATGCAGTTCTTATAGAAACAACGATGTGTAGATTCTATGACCACTGTGATGATGAGTTAGCTGCAAAATCTTTGTAATCAGCAGTGTGCTGATTCTGTGAGCAGTTTATTGAATTTATAATTTGCCGTTGGTTACGACGGCTCGAAGGACCATGTACAGATCTGCAATATAAAATGCTGGAATCAACGGTGTGTTAATTCCGAATCAGCAATTACCGATCTGCTTGCTGGATTGTGGAATAGCTCCAGGTGAAATAAAACACTTGGAGGTACTTTCTTACTCTGAACAATTTAAATAATTTTGGTGCTATAAGCACATATGTATATGCTGTCAGCAATTGTTTTCTTCAGAGTATATTGACTCATGAGAAACGTAAAATTTGTTCGTCAGCAAATTTGCTGACTTGGTTTATTAGTGACTAAATTTCGAATGTTGGTTTGTGTCATTAGTCAATGCACTCGGAAAAAATGCATAGGCAAAATTGACCTTATATGCCGAGCAGAAATTATTGAAAGAAATCTTGCTAATTGGATGAAAAAATTCTTAATTATTATAAAACTTTAAGACTGGCTTAAAAATGTTTGTTCAGGGCTGAACACAGGGTGATGACCAAGTTTCATGATATCGTTGGCTCTATAAACAAACGACTTGATGCCGTAGAATAGTCTATATCCATCATGAAGGCGAAGTACTCTGCTCCGGAGGAAATAAATGAGAGCTTATGCCAGTTACAGCGTGCGAGTGATGTAGTAATTCTTGGTGGCCCCTCCAAAGTAAATGAAAGGCCTGGAAATATCTTATCAAATATCTGTGCTCGCATTCAGCATATACCATCTGCTTATGTAAATGTTTTTCGAGTAAAGAGCAAACCTGGGGTAAGTACAAATATAGCTGCTGATACCCCAATTATCACCAAATTCTCATGTTCTGGCGAGCGGCGGGCATTCTTACTTGCTCTGAATACTTTCGGACAAGTGCGATTGTCGGATCTGGATGGCCTCTCCTCTCAAAGCCCTATATTTATTAATGAGAGTGTCACACCCAAAACAAGTTCTATGCTCCGTGAAGCCCTGCGATTGATTCAGCGGAGCAAAATAAAATTTGCGGACACAAGTGATGGTCATTTCTTTGTTAAGCTGGGGATTGAAGGTCGGGCTTATCGTGTGGGTCACTTGGATCAGCTGCGGTCACTCGTTACTTGCCCTTGGACCGGGGAGTAAGAAGTTTATTTTCATGTATTAGCTACTATCTATAAAATTTGATTCCTGCATTTTGAAATATGTATGTTTTAGTATCTTTAAATGTATGTTGCTTAAATATTTACTCTTAACTCTTTGCTGGCAGGCGATACTTTTTATGTGTAATATATACTCTAGTTCTTGTAGCTTAGTTTTCTTTCTTTCTCTCTTTTCTCTTTATGTACTTGTGATTGAGGAGCTGTTTTCCTTAGTGCGCTGAGCGGGGTGAGTGTTCTTCTAAACATACTATGTAAACAGTCACACGGATTGAATATTCTTAACTTGAATGTTAGAAGCCCGAGACCTAAAATGGATGAGTTGACTGAAATGTTGGCTGGATCTATTATCCACGTCATATTAGCCTGCGAAAGCTCCGAAATCTCGTCTTCTTGGTTGATTTACCTGGCTTTAGGATTTTCAGAAATGATAGGTCTGTCAGAGTGGGGGGCGGTGTGGCTATATATTTGTATAAGCGAAGGTATTAAAGCAAGTTTGATAAGATGTTCTGTTGTAGATCCCATAGAATTCCTATGTGTTGAGATTGAATATGGCTTACAGAAATGTTTATTGGCTTCAGTTTACTGTCCGCCAAATTGCTTTACACCCGCAAACATACCTGAGTTTGAAGAAACTTTCAGTGATTTAGCCCACAGGTACCCGAATATTGTTATTGGAGGAAATTTTATAGTAAATATTTTACTTTAAAACAGTTTGACTCAATCTTTTATATTTTTATTATTATCTCTGCACTTGAATGTTATTAATAATCTACCGACATATTTCAACTCAAGTAACTCTTCGCTACTGGATCTGTTTTTAATTACAGATGTGAGTGCAGTCTTGTACCATAACCAAATTACTTCTCCTTCCATATTTGATCACGACTGTTTTTCCTTACTTACAACTTTAATATAAGAAATTGTCCTCTTTACAAAATGGTTAGCTTTCGTAATTATAATAACATAAATATGGCTGCACTTGATGAAGAATGTCAATCATTGCCCTCAGCTCGTATTAATGCTCGCGTCTCTGTCAACGATCAGATTAAAAATTTTTATGAAGCAATAAATTATCTCCATTATCGTTTTATTCATGTAAGGAGTGGTCCAGAAAAAATTGACCCATTTATTTTTGTTTGCAGTAGAAACATTAATGGCAATTTTTTTATAAAATTTCTATATTTTGTTTCTTACAACTTAAACTTTAAAATACAAAAGTTATTTCTAATACATTATTTGTTTTGGAAGAATGTTTTAACTTTGTTATTCAAGCCGCGCATGAGATTTAGAACAGTTATATTAGTAACATTTCTGTATGCTCTTTTCCATTTATTTCTGAAATCAACATCATTTTTGGCAAATTTCTTTGTTGTTCTAAGCTTCTTTTTCATTAATGCCCAGTACCTCTCTACTGGACGAAGTTGGGGGCAGTTTGCTGGATTGGCTTCCCTTGACACGATATTGACCTCATTGGTTCTGTCAAATTCCATCGTTGCTTTTGCGTAATGACTGGTGGCCAAATCTGGCCAGAAAATAACAGACCCTTGATGCTGTTGAATAAAAGGTACAAGTTTTTTTTTTAAGGCACTCTTTGATGTACACATTTGAGTTTATTGTTGCTTTGATGATAAATTCACTGCTTCGTAAACCGCAAGAACAGATCGCCTGCCAAATCATGTACTTCTTGGGAAATTTTGTCATTCCTTTTGTTGAAAATTTTCTAGATACTCTCCTCCGACTTTTGCAGTAAAATATTCGTCATCTGGTATCTGCGAAAAGTCAGCTTTGCAATAGGTTTCATCATCCATAACGACACAATCGTATTTCGTCAGGTAGTTCTCATAAAGTTTTCTCGCTCTTCTTCTTGCTGTTTTCTCTTCTTCTTCCTTCCTCAGCGGCACTTTTTGAACCTTATAGCTCCTTAATTCACAGATTTTTTTATATCTGTGCACTGTAGACTTTGATGTTCCTGCCGATGTCGCCATATCTCTTTCCGAAGTTCCCGGTTTCCGAGAATAAGTACCCTTCATCTGTTTTATGACGTCTGGACGGGATGGCCCTGGTTTTCTACCTGACCCACGTATCCTTTCTATTGACAAGCCTCGCCTATACTTGGCTATTGTCCTTTTTACCGTGGAATAACTTGTATTCAGGTCTTTTGAAATTTTTTACAATGAAATTGTGGGATTTTCCAAATATTTGGACAAAATGATTTCACGCACTTCTTTTTCGCTTCAAGGCATTTTAACTATTTCACTTCCAATACACGAATGATTCATATAAACTCAGAGTTCAGTATTTATGGAATATTTTAACAAAAATATCCAGACCTGGATTATTGTAATTTTGCAGGTATAAAAATAACTTAATGGGTCAATTTTTTCTGGACCACTCCTTATATGTACGAAGTATCAGGATGGATGCTGGTTTTCCATGGTTCACAGCTGAAATTAGATCTCTTATTGCAGAACGCGATTTTTTGTTTAGCAGATTTTAGCGGGTAAGAACCATTAAAAGTCGATTATACAATAAGCTTATACGAAATAAGGTCAAACTAAAATTCGTGCAGCCAAGAAGCAGTACTACGAAGCAAAATTTTCACCTAATCTCTCTATCAGAAATCTATGACTAACCTATTCAACCATCATTTCTCATTTTCTATTTTTGTGTACTAGTAATAAGAAGTCAAAATACTCTTGTGTATATTTGAATTAATTAAATAAATTGAATTGAATTGAAAGTAAGGATGGCAGCCGCTCGATAAAGTTATCAATAATCTCGTCTGCAGATTCCACTTTTCTTTCCAATTTCGACCGATCTGTAGATATCCATTGGCTGAACGTAATACATTTTAATTCGTTTTTTCGTTTTTGTAAATTTACTCCATAAATCTCTTATCTTAGTTTTGCATTATACTGGACAGTCGACGCAATTAAAAAAAAAAAAGCAAGGAACATATATTAGGGGGTTTACATATCCCCAAAGCAAGACATGACCAATAAATGAGAATTGGATTGTCCTCATTAATTGTTAAATATTTTATCCTGCAGCCCTCTATCATAAGTTTGATATTCTGGTGTATTACACATGTGTTCCCGAAGATCTTGTCAACACACAATATTTTGGACGAAGCGACGCAAATTTCAAAAATTAAAATTGAACGCTTCTCACGTGGTCCTTTTTCCTTCAATCTAGCAATAAAAAAATATGAGTTATTTACCAATGTAATATGATATTATAATACTATAATAACATACAAATCCTTTTTTCCGGGCATCACTCGACTTATCTCATCCTTACAGTAAAAGTGTTTTACTGCTGCAATGAAATCAGCATCAATACTTCTATTAAGCCCCTTCAGACATTTTTTGTTTTTCAATTGGATACGTTGACGTATTGGGGAATTTTTCCACTATTCTTTTTACACTTCAATTCTCGGGGAGCATTTGTCAAAAGGAAAGACCTTATATCTCTGTCACTTGTTTGATTATATTTCGCTCCGATTGTTTCGGCAATGATCTTTTCAGTTTCTACATACATAACTTTTTCTGGCAAACCTTCTTCTATCAAATGACTTTTCCCCAAATACCGAAAGTTGAATGATATTAACACTGCATCCTGGTTAGTAAATCTTTCTGTAGATGTTGCAAATTTACTAAGCGCTCTATTTGCACCTTCTTCATCTTTTATATCACCAATTTCAATATCGACGTCTTTATCTATATTAATGGGCCCTATTCTGTCGGTAAAATTTTATCATTTTATGTTATGTTATGCCTTAAAATAAAATATTTCCCTAAAATGCTATTCTGTACCAGAAATTTTATTTTATTTTATGCATCGTAACATAAAATATTTCCTGTTATGGAGCATAACATAAAAGAACTTAAGCAGCACATTTTAAAGGTATTTTGACACATTTTATGAAAATTATATGCGTCAATTAACATTTGTTGTGCGAAAATTGTTTTAATTAAAAACTAAAATGTCCACCGCCATACATAAAAATTACAATTTTGTTAGAAATTGTAGAAATTCGCACCAGTGCAGTGTAGGGTAAAATATAAAAAGTTAATTATATTTGCTGATCATACGATACGATATCTTCGCGATTCTTACGATCCATGTGAGTTGCTCAGCCTTAGGCTTCAAAAGTTTTTCCGGCTGGATAATTAATAAACCTCTTCTATTGTGATTTGTAAACTTATTTTGCAAACTTATGAATAATTCTAATTTATACCCAAAATGTTTCGTTTTAAGAAAACAAATTCAAATACTATAGCCTCATACCGGAAAGACATCTATCCCGTTCACTTTGAGTTAGGAATCTAAAATTGAACGGAAAGGATGTGTTTCTGCTGCTTTGCATTTTTACGGACATGGTTCGTATCAAACTCCAGTCAGGAGTTGTCATATTTTTGAACTTTTACACCCAAAGTATCTCAAGAGCTATTAAGAAAGCAGCTGTTTTCATAAATATTATTTAGTGGGTGATTTTATAGAGTATCACGCAAATGTCAATTGACCAGCTGCTCAAAAAGTAATAGAAAACACAGCGGAATGTACTAAATATTTTATGTTACGTGTTCATAAAAGAATTCATAAAATAATTTTATGGAACCACGACAGAATACGAATTTTTAAAATATTTTATTTTCATTTTATGAAGAAGGGATTTTTTCTCCATAAAATAACATAAAATATTATTTTATGAAAAATTACAGAATATGGCCCAATATTGGCATCATCTGTATCTGTCCTTGATGTACCTGGTAGTTCAAGAAGCTCTTTCCTGCACACAACAAATTTTTGAGCTTAAAATCAACTGTGGGTTTTTTCAGTCATCCATGGCTGAACAAATCTCAAACCCGTTGGCCTTGAATTATGCCGTTTTTTTCAAAATGATTACAACACACATTTTATTTTCGATTCGAAGTGCATGACAGTGTACTATTACATCCACTTGGGTATAGTTAACTATATAAACAATCTTTTTATAAAACACTTCGACTTCAGCAGTCTATTTGCCGTGATCGCAGTTTTACAAGTGTCGGAAATATCTAGAAAGCTCATTCCAAAGAGGGATGTATTTCTGATAGTCAAGGGAGTTACATTTTCTGTATTCAAGCATATTACTGTAACAGAATTATAAATCAAAAAGCACTTCAATGTCTTATGATACCATTTCAATAATATAGACTGCTAGTTGCCGGCCTTTGCCATACAAAATATTTGAAACCAGCATAACTATGGGGGCAGAGGGGCAAAACATCCAAAATTACTGTCATGTTGCGGGATATTATATAATTAAGGCTACCGTGATTAGCTAAAATGAAGCGAAATTATCAATTTTATTTTAAGAATTAATTCTGTACACAGTTCTTAATTAAGTTGTTGCTAAATATTCAGAAAATATTTAAGTATTTACGTTTTTCCCGTTTCAAATTTAAAAACTACGCTTCATATGTAATTACAATTGCAATGCTGGAATAAATTTTGTATTTTATAAGAAAAGTAAAAATCTTAAGAATCTGACGTGTATAAAAATCTTAAAGGTTTATATGTTTATTCACGAATTTTTATTTCATGTAATTTCTTTTAAACTTGAAAAATAAATATTGTGAAAATTCTCTGTATTCTGAGTAGTTTTCTTCAATCAAAGTAAGAACTTCAACAATTTATGTCGTGGACATACAGTTTTAAAGTTATTAATACCTTTTTTTAAACTTTCTGAATAAGCGAAAAAAACATTTTTCTGAGTGACGATATTGTCAATCTTGATCGATTATTATATCAGAAAAACGAAGGTAAGCAGAGGTACTATAAGATTCTTAATTTTCTTGAGGGGCAGCAGTTTTGGCATCATAAAAATGAATAAATGAATGTACTGGAATAAATTGCTAAAATTGTCGACGACGAATGCATTATAATTTTCTAAGTAAAGGAGCAAAATATTTAATACCCTGATGTGACAATATCTAAACCATAGTTTCGATTTATTATAAATCTAGTCGCCTTAGCCAGAATAAAGCCACCACTTTCATATCCCAGGTATAGAAAGGGGAATTATCTATATTATCGGGCTAGTATCAATGCACTAATCCAAATACCTGAATCATGCTTGGTCTAATATGAATCACTCCTATATACCATATAAAGAATATATTTAATGGAAATTTGTTTCAATACGTGCACATTAAAGCTTTTATATGTGACAATTTCCTTTCTGGTAGGCAGTGGACTGGACTTACCTTGCCACGTCGCCTCAACTCAAATCCTCGCATGTTTTGATTTCGAACGATTTATATTTTCTCATAGTGTTATGTTTCTCTCAAATAAATTTTTATAAATATTTTCCTGTTTTTTATATTTTTTATTTTAAATCCAATGCTGTAGTGTGAAAGTGTATGTTGTGTGACTTGGAGTTTATTAAAGTAGAAAAAATAAAGAGCCTCCAAGGTAGCTTCAAGAAGGCATCCAATTAGATTAACGACAGGGTACTAAGAGAACGATTAAGAAAAACTCTATTAGCGGTTGGTATCCCTACAATTTTGTGTTATTTTTTTTAATTTACCAATTTTTTTCATAGTTTGCTAAGAAAAAACATGCATGAATTAAAATTTCCTTTCCAATTATCCCAATCAAAATTATTTTATCATCAGTTTACATTATTGAAGTCTCTGTCGACTTTTTTTTTCGGCTCCGAAGGTAATACGAAGAGGTGTAGATGATGTCTATGATAGGCAACGGCGAACCTCTGCTTAGGCAAACTAGGTAGATGCCTAGGGGCCCCGCTGTTACGTACCTCGGCGGGACTGGGTTGTTATGTGACGTATGGTACTTATTTCAACACTCCCCAATCGTTTATTTCACGGATTATAAACTTAGCTGTCTATGGCCGTCTTATTTTACGCTCTTCTGTTGCTCTAATCCTCCTTAAAATCTTCACTGATACTCTTTGAATTCTCTCTATATTAATACTAGGTAACCAGCCGCCGAACCGATTCCTTTTTTTTTTTACTCCTACTGTTGGATCAACTTACTCTTAATTTTTTCACCAAAATTTTTATTTTGTTATTTTATTATTTGAACCAAATAAATCTTTTAATTTTTCACTCTTGAACCAACCAAATCTTTATTCTCTTATTTTCAAACACGACCGAATCTCTTTGTTTAATCTTTTAATTTACAACAACGACCGAATCCCTTTATTTTACACCGTCGAAATTGTTCCATGAGCCTTCTTCAAAAAAGTCAAAATCGAGCTCCTCGAGCTTTCTTTTCTTCGGTGCCCGAGTAACTTCACACAGGGTCAATAACGCTTCATCTGCATTTTTGTCCTTGAGAAAATTATAATTCTCGCTTTGAATGCACATGTACATGAATGTACATGTCCAATCGCGCGCTCCGTCGACGATTTGTAATCGTGCAATTTAATATCACTCTCTTGCGATTAGAGTTTTCGTGATGGAAAATATTATTCGGCACGTTGTTTATCGGTGCATATTATCAATTTCTTCTTTTTTGTTTCTTTGCAATAAGAAACTTTTATTTTCGTCGTCGACTGGGCATGGGAAAACGCTGACTTAGTTTTTTCGTGTATTTTTCTGATAAGCCAAACATTTTTTAAACACGGTTAGCTTATGAAAATTTTCTAAGTATGTATAACAGGGTAGTAATATGTGTGTGTGTGTGTGTGTGTGTGTGTGTGTGTTACTCTATTTCTATTCTATTATTAGTTTGTTAATGTTTTATTATGTTTTATAGTAGGGTTATTTTAATTTATTAATTATTTATTTATTTTTTTCCATATCTATGTTATTTGAGACCGTATCGTTTGCTTTCTAATGGATTCTTCTTTTGTTGATCTTACCAGCCTCTAGTTATTATCAATTTACTTGTATATTATATTGAATGAGAAAAAACAAATGTTTTTCTAATTATGTGGTAAACTTTCATTATTTCTAATGTATCTGATATTTTAAATATATGTATCTTACTTCTCCTAGTTTAAACTAATGTCATTTATTTAATTTATATAAAAGAAAATTTTACTTTCTACGTGGTAGCTCCAATTATTATTATTTCTAAACTTTATTTAATATATTAATATTTATTTCTTTTAACTAATTTTACTCATTTTATTACAAGTAATTGAAATTTTATGCATTTTTCTGGTATCCCCCGATTTGTGTTTATATTTAAACTAGTTGCATTGATTGGGTCTTCGGGACCGTTTCAATGGCTTTGATCTTGTGGTATTTGGCATATCTTCTTCTGGTTTCTCTGTTTCCAGGTTAGTTCCCAATTCTATTTGAATTTTGACGCTTTTTGTTTCTATATTATGGCGGAAGGCCACCACCACTTAATAGCAATATATACGAGTTAGTTTGAATCAAAGCTATAAACAAATTTGAAATTTTCCGTTTTCTCGAAAACGAATGCAATGATAAATGGTTTTTAGAATATGGAGAGATACTCAAGACTGTTCTAACGATAACGAACTGCACTGGGTATGTTATCTGGTAATAACGGCATTTGAGCTCTGTAAATGAAATTTCAAGAAATTGAAAAAATACTAAATTGGACAATTTCAAATCCTCCGTTTATAGCTTTGAAACAGAGTGTATTATTATGAAATTCTAAATAATCTAAATTAAAATATCAATATTTGCTCATTTGCCCCCCGACTTCGGCTTTTTGTCATCGTATTGCAAGTTGTCTCTGTTCTTAAGTAAAATTCCCCTCAAGAATTTACAATTTGCTCTCGCACGCGCTGCTTGAACATATTTGCCTGCCCACAACCGAAATCGAAATGTTTTCTAATCGACCTACCTACATGAAATTGATGGAAGCACGAATAACACCACCTACAGTTGAAACAAATTCAGCGTCAGTCTATCATAGGAAAAGTATTTTTCATATGAATGAAATTCACCCAATACACGCTGCTGGTATAGCGGTTTGTTGGTCCCATAAAAGCACTTTTTCTATTGTATGCCTTAGGCTTAGAACAATTTCTTGTTGAGTGTAGCTAAATTATAAGTGGCGAACGACAGAGATGTGTGATGTCAATGGTAGATCCCAGACGTGTTCGAATACCATACGTATTGTTGGATGTTGTTCGATTGTCGATGGAAGCAAAAATAAGACCGCCTCCAGATCCCGACGTGTTCGAATTGCTTTTCTTTGGTAGATAAGGCGGAGGACGAATAAATAGCCTTTAGGGAAAATATTTTGACGAAATTTTTTGTCGTAATTTTTCATTTGATTTCATTTTTTTAATATGACCTATTACACCCAATGTGCTATCTGAAGCCCTTTGAGAGTTATTAGCTCTAAACCTATTCTCAAAACCTATTTTCAAACCTATTCTCAACGATAATTTGTTCCCTTAGCACGTCATTTTACAAAATATCGTCTAATTTCGGTGTGACCTGAATAGGTTATGAGTTAATAACTGTTTAAAGGCTGGTGTTAATACATAGGGTGTAATAGGTCAACTTAAAGAGGAGAGTCTACAGTTTACAGTTGTTATAAAAAAAAGGTATGTTAACGACCTTTTTTCAAAAATAATAGAAGCTAAATAAAAAAAAAAGGTAAGAAAATACGAAATTGAGTTTAGACAACCATAATTCTTGAGGGGAGAGGACTATGGGGCTGATTGAGCAGTCGTTGGAAAGGCCATGAAGTTCTGCATACAATGAGCTCTTAACTGTACGCCTAGTAGTTTTTAAGATACAGGGTGTTTTGTGAAAAAATAGCTTTTTTTTTTCTTAATCACCCTGTAAAAACGGTTGATATGCCCCCCCCCTCCCTGCCATACAATCTTTTGTTCATCTATCTGAGTACTATCACCTCCCGATCTATTGACCTCCTAGTGGGAAACACCCTGTATTTGTATATTAAATGTCTGAAGTAATTTTTGCAATGAATAAAATTAAAGTACAAAGTCAAACTGCAAACTGATAAAGCAAGCGGTTATTATTATTATATAAATACATATATATTATATATATATATAATATATATATATACAGGGTGTCCCGTAAGTCGACGTCAAGCCGGAATCGGGTGATAGACCAAATCGTAACAGTTACCAGAAAAATATAAAAAAAATCTAAGTCATGTATTTTTCAAATTATAGGCATTTCTTTTGTTTTCTAGAAAATGTACACCTTGTGATGGTTTATTAGCTCCTGTTGCTACAAATCTTTACTTTTTTTCAATTTTATTTTTCTTATGTAATCCGGAATAGTGCTTATGTAACCTGTTGCTTTAAGTTCTAAGCCAACTGCTCCAGCTTGGTAGAAAATGTCACATTTTGGCGAACCAACAATATAAAATTAATAATTCGTTGAACTTTAACTGACTGTACTGAAAAAAAAATGTACTTCGCCAGTCTGGCAAGTAACTTTAAAAGTTGACGCATTTAATAAGGATTCTAAAATGGTACATGCTACATTATTTCTTAGATTACGGAAAAAAAATTTTTTTCTTCAAGAAACCCAGTTTCGAAAAATTTCTTTTCACCTACTAAAATTGATTCTAGTGTACCCAAAGCACAAATAAGAAAAATACAGATAACCATTCACCGTACTTAAAACTGACGCCAATTATTGCGGCTAACAGACAACGTCTAACCGACAAACAAGTGCTTAAAACTTTTCTCTCAGAAGTTATATACCAAACTCTCATTTTTCAAGAGAGATGTAAAGATAAAATTGAAAGCAAGAACCAAGGGCTGTGAGAGAGTTCAACATCAATCAAATTTGAACAGCCGTCGTGCGGTGCAGTGTTGCAAGTAGAAACATATAACCATTGAGGCGCTGTATCGTAAGCTTAACCCCGGAATAATCTCAAAGAGACATGTTTCTCGCATAGAATCTTTCATAAAAACTTCAAAGCTCTTTTTCGATGCAATGTGCTTTCGATTTCAGTTGGTGAGTGAAGGTCACTGATCTCCATAAGGTCTGGACATCTGGGTTTATCTGTGCCCAAAGCTTGCCTTAAGAGCGTAACTTTAAGATTCTAGCTTGAGTGAGACGGAGAGTCATTCCATGAAGTGTGAGTGAGGCAGATAGTCACGCTTTCGAGTCAGAGATGCTAACTTTTTGTTAAATTTAGGCCAAATTTTCCTTAATTTTAAAATTAAACACCAATTATTTGATTATTTGGATGCTAAGATTTATTATTTACAAAAGATATTCAAACTGCCTTCCTTCAGCAAAGATCGGGTTATCAGACGGGCAATTCTTCCGTTGTTGACAAATTCAACTGCTTCCGTAATTCTTTGCCGAAGCTCAGCTAAATTTTCAACTGACTTCTTATAAACTTTCTCTTTTACTGCTTACCAGTAAAAGAAATCTAATGAATTTAGATCAGGTGAATGGGCTGGCCACGAGATCGTACCAGACCGCCCTATCCATCTGTCCGGATATTCTTCATTGAGATATTCTCTAACTGAAAGGGCATAGTGCGCTGGGCAGCCGTCTTGCTGATACCACTTCTCTCTGTAAATACTTAGTGGCATGTCTTCCAGTAAATTAGGTAAACGGTTTTGCAAAAAATATAAATAAACTTCAGCATTAAAGACGTCTGGCAACTCAAAAGGTCCTATGACTTTTCCGATTAAAATTCCGGTCCACACGTTTATTTTAAAACGATATTGAGATCTATTTTGTCTCATTAAATTCGGATTCTTTACGTGCCACTCGTGTAAGTTGTGTAGGTTCATGTAACCGTATTTTTTAAATGTCGATTCATCCGAGCACAAAATTTTCTCGAAGAATCGCGGATCTTCCCGTTGTCTTTGTAGCATTGTTTGGCAAAACGCAACCCGAGGTTGATAATCCCGAGGTAGCAGGGTTTGTACTCGCTGTACATGGTATGGGTAGAGCTCATGTTTTTGTAATATTCGGTGACCTATACTTTTGGGCACTCCTGTTAATTCCTGGATTGCACGTATCGAACTACCTGGATCTTCTTCAACTGCTTGAAGTATTACGTCCTCGTAAGATAAGGAACTCTTTCTACACCATGTACTTGATTTGGAAGTCGTCCCTCTGTGGAGAGTAGACGATTCACATTTATAAAAACTCAATGATTTGATGAGCTAGCGTCACTATGCTCACTCACATTTCATGCAATGACTCTCCGTCTCACTCAAACTACAATCTAAAGGTTACGGTCTTACGACAAGATTCATTTTTAGTAGATGAAAAGTTTTTTTCGAAACTGGATTTTTTGAAGAAAACAATTTTTTTTCCGTATTCTAAGAAATATTGTAGCAAGTGTTATTACTTGCCATACTGGCGTAGTACATGTTTTTTTCAGTACAGTCAGTTAAAGTTCAACGAATTATTAATTTTATATTGTTGGTTCGGCAAAATGTGACATTTTCTTCCAAGCTGGAGCAATTGGCTTAGAACTTAAAGCAACAGGTTACATAAGCTCCATAAGAAAAATAAAATTGAAAAAAGTAAAGATTTGTAGCAACAGGAGCTAAAAAACCATCACAAGGTGTACATTTTCTCGAAAACAAAAGAAATGCCTATAATTTGAAAAATACATGACTTAGATTTTTTTTTATATTTTTCTGGTAACTGTTACGATTTGGTCTATCACCCGGTTCCGGCTTCAATATTTGTAGTGTAACCGAAAGATGATGAATGTCTGTGATGGTATACAGATTGTTTGAAAATTAAATTATTTTTTTTTATACATATTTCACTTTATGAAATTGAAATAACAGCGATTTTGAGAATTTTGCATTATTTCACTCACTCTTTTTTCACGGCACCAATAAGCTGACATAATTTTTAAACAATCCGTATGTCAACACCATCGAAACATTCAGGTTCCGTGAAATAATGCCAAATTCTGAAATTCGCTGTTATTGCAATTTCATAAGGTCAAATTTCAAAGTTCGGTCTTATCTGACTTTCATAAATGCCTATTCGGTCTTATTATGATTTGTCATTCTTGTTCCTGCGTGAAATTTTATCTAAAGAGGAATCTGCGAACTGACAAATTTCGACCTTATTATCATTCAGAAATGTAATTAATGTCAAAATTTGCTAGACAATGAAGTCGGAAGTGTAAACAGTTTTCTCGTGATTTTTTGTAAAAAGTAAATGTATGTTTAAGGCAGGATACCACCTTGGCTGCTATTTTTTAAGAGTTTTTAATGATTTTTTTTTTACAAAAAAAAAAAAAAAAATGGCAGAAACATAATCGGTTTAATGAATTTTGCTATATCATTCATCTTGGAAAATAAAAATTTTAATGTTGGAAAACTTAATAATAGCCTCTCGTAAGTGGCGCCGAAGTATGAGGTATGAGTCTTTTGAGGAGCACTCTCGGTGTGCGTGACAAAAATATCCTTGTAGGTGGATCCTAGAACAAAAATAAAAATTTCTTCTTATTAAGAGCAATATGTAGGGCTTTTTAGAAATTTTGAATTTTTAAAACATTGCGGTTATTAAAAAAAGTGATTAAAAGTGATTTTTTCAGGATAAAAAACAATTGCTAAGTGCACCAAAAATAAAATAACAAACTACTGAAAAAATCCTACTACAGCCTTACATTAACTGTGGAGAAGAATAATGCAAATTTGCAAGTCATGATGAAAATTGGACGAGTAATTTGACACGCATACTCATAATCGGTTTATAAAATTAGAAAAAGATTTCAGTCACCATTCCAAAGAATTGTTTTCAATTCTACACATTTCAAAGAATATTTAAAAAAAAAAAAAAAAATTGTTTTTTTTTTTCAAATTTTCACGGCGGTATCCTGCCTTAATTTAACTAATGTATGTATATCAATGTTACTTAGTTCACCAGCTACTAAAACGATTCCATTGAGTGCAGTCAACAGACACTTCATTTGGTAAAATCATTTTTTTCTAAATACTGTTTGAATACTTGTTTGGTCTTGTTTCACAACTTAGTTCGGCATTATTTCGCGCAACAAGCTGTTTTCTTGTCTGTTATTTAATAATTTTGGGATTTAGAGGAATAGGGAAGTTGGATGGGAGTGGGAATTTGTGGAATGTTAGAGATTTCTCTAACTTGTTGTGAGTTGAAGACTGGCGTTTCTTCCAACATCCTGAGAAATATCCCGAAAGTCCAGAATGGTCCAGCGTTGATAAGTCCCACGATGATCGCGATGCCAGGATGGTGTCCTATCCACGATGGTGGCTTCCTGTACTAGTGAAGAAAGTAAATCTTTCGCCCAGGTAATAAATGTTTCTCGTTTCCAAGTTGATTAGGTGAAGATGTAATAAGTAGTGGAAGTTTTCAACTTGTAGTTGTGTTGAAAGCTGGTTAATGAGGAGGTTAGGATGTTGAGAGATCTTCTCAAGCTGTTTAACCGCGAGATAAAGGAGATCGTCATCGATTGGAGTGATGTTTGCACTGTCATACAAAAAGGTGTTGGAAAAGTAGTGTCCGTCAGGTTTCCTGTACACTCCTGTGCAGGCCCTTAGGATATTTCTTCCGAGGGCGCTGATTTGCTTCATATAGGATGGCAAAATGGTGTGCCAGATGGGGAAGCAATAGCAGATGATTGGGCGGATGAGCTGTTTATATATAAGCAGCTTTGTATCTTTCGGGAGACCGTTTCTCCTTCTGATAATAGGGTTAAGTAGGAAGTAAGCGTAATTGGCTTTCCTCATAGTTAGCTTGGCATGATTGTTGAATTTTAACAGATTATTGAAAGAGACACCAAGGTATTTGGTGTTCTTTGAAGGCTGAAACTTTTCGTTATTGACTTCGATTTCGATGTTATTGGCACGTGTGGCGAGATTAAGTCAGTTCAGTTTTGTTAAGGTTTATTTTGATGCCCCACTTTCTGTAGAACTCGTCGAGTTTGAGGACATGCCGCTCCACTTTGGTAGCAACGAAATTGGATGACATGTAGTGGGCGTACGTAAGGGAATCATCAGCATAAAGTAGTGTGGTGGAATTTGAGTCGTTGGCAGGCTGATCATAGGTGAAAAGATTGAAGAGAGTTGGTTCGAGGACCGAACCTTGGGGGACACCAGCACTGACTGATGTTGCCTGAGATTTGACATTCTCAATTTCTATGTAGAAATTTTGGGATGACAGAAAGCTATATATAACCCGGGTGAGATAAGGCGGGAACTCGAAGTTTATGATTTTGAATATTAGCTCCTTTGTCCAGACTATGTCAAACGCTTTCTCTACATCAAGGAAGCAGCCCACTGTCTGCTCCCTTTTGTTGAGGGCGTTTGTACGTATGTAGAATCAGAGAGGAATTTGAGCAAAGCGTCAAAAGTGGAGTGCTGGGGCTTGAAGCCGAATTGGGTGTCCTGAATGACATTTAGGTCGAGGCAGGTATTTTCTATGTGTTGGCGGACTATTTTTTGGAAAAGTTTGCCCAGGTTGGACAGAAGAGAAATTGGCCGGAATTAGTTAAGGTTTTTCGAGTTTCCTTTTTTGGGGATTGGAACTATGCGCGCGGTTTTCCAGACGTCAGGAAAGTATGAATTATTGAGGCAATTATTGAAGATAATTGTAAGAAATTCTATGGCGACATGTGGAAATTTTTGATAACTTTGTTGTTTTTTACCTCTGATAGTCTTGATTAGGGCGAAAACGTGAGCAGGATTTGAAAAGATGCTTAAATCATCCGGATTTAAGGACGTGTTTGTGGAATTAAAGATTGTGGTGGAGGATCCCACTGACTGGGTAGTGAAATCATCAACAGTCGAGTCTACGTTGTTCCTAAAGTTAGCATCGCTTAGAGATGAGTTGTCTTTGAAGGTGGATTGGAAATATTCCGCGAAAGCGTTGCTTTTTTCTTGGGGAAGATTGTAAGCGTTCGAGCCGCTTAAGATGGTTTTGGGGAGTTTTGCTTTCCTGTTGCAAATCCTGTTGATGTCCTGAAAGCAGTGTGGACCGGGTTGAATGGAGGCCAGTTTCTTCCTAAACTCTTGATCGAGAAAATTTTTCGTTTGTTCCTCAATAATTGTTGACAAGCAATTAATTTGCGATAACACGGTTCTGTAGGCTGGGTTGTGACTATTAAGGGTTCGGTGAAAAATACGGTTAAGTATTTTTCGAAGTTTCTGCCTAAATTTGTATAATTTTTGCAGTTGAGGCGGGAGATTTTTGTATTTGTAGTGTTTGCTCGGCACTACACTGGAAAAGAAGGCGACATTTCCTTCAATGGCTTTGTTGAGGAAGTCAATTTCCAAGTTCGTGAGATTCCGTTGCGAGTCAGGGAGATTTCCTGCGAGGAATTGAGAGAGCCTGTCTTGAAATTGTTGCCAGTCAACCTCTTTGAGTGAAGTTGAGGCTAGAGGGTCAGAAGTCAAAATATTTAAGGGTGCACTGGGGGTGATTGAGAGTTCAACTGCCAAGTGATCAGATTCAGCCATATGTGTTGTTCAAACATAATTTGAGAATTGTGGAAAGAGATTAATAAGATTAGAGGTTAGGATATAGGAGTCAAGAATTGACCCAGATGGTGGTGTTAAAGAGAAGTCAGTCATGTACTGCCTTGCCTGACGGAATTACGACAGAGTCATTCCACAACGGGTGCCTGGCGTTGAAATCACCACCAAGCACCGTGTAAGTGAAATTGTCCGAGATTAGAGAAAATGCTGCTCATGTTATTCTTGATATCAGCTCCCGAGGCGTGGCATCTATTATATAGGGCGGTTAAGAGAAGAGACTCTTTGTCACGAAGTTCCAACTTGACAGCAGTGCATTCCATATTGGAAAGGTTACTTATTTTCACCTCTTCGAATTTAAGGTTTTCCTTAATGAGAAGAGCAGTGCCTAGGGTGGTCTCAGTCTCAGATTTGTCCTGGCGGACGAAGTTGTAGTGTTTAAAAGCTAACTTATGTCTCTCAGTGGGGAGAGTTTCAGAGAGGAACATAAACGTGGGTTTATGCTCAATGAGGAAGAGATTTAGTACTGCTCTTTTGCTGTGCCTTACCAGCGAATTGCAGTTAAGTGACATGATTTTCAGCTTACTTAATTGTCCAGACATAGTCCAAATGCAAATTGAAGGTAAGGTACTTGTTTTTCCGAAATGGAAGAGAGCTTCCTGTATTTAGGAAGGAAATTATTGATATTGCCCATAAGGGCGAAAAGGTCGCAGCCAAATAGAGACCTTGGTGCAGAAATCGTCAATTTTTTACACTCTGGGTTTTCTAGGAGCTGCCTTGGGGGCAGACCTAGGTGCTGCTTGAGGCTTGGGAGCTATGGGTTTAACAGAATTGTTATTATTAAACTTGTTTTTAGAGATAACCTGGGCGAAAGATTTACTTGGCTGCACGTAGTTCCTTGTGGCTTGCTTCACGAAGTCTTCGTGTTGGCGACGCATCTCATTCTTTTTGGCACGTAGGTGTACGACCTCCTTGTATTTGGGGCAACCTCTGTAACTGGCTCGATGTCCTTCCGCTTTGCAGTTGATCCAGTATGGGGCACCTTCCTTCTGGTTTTTACTCTCACACTCTCCTGGCAAGTGGTCATTTTTGCAGTTCACGCATCTGTAGTCGACTGCATAACTCCTTGCAACGTGGTCGAAAGCCTGGCAACGCTTGCACTGGGAGACTCCCGATGCGCGATATTTTTCCCAATAAAAAATCTGGTTAAGTAGGCCATGATGAATTTTGCGTCGTAGTTTCCTCCAAAGTTAACTACGAAGGAGTTTAATTCCTTGGTCCTGGGAGTTTTAAAATGAGTTACAGAATTTATGATAAAATCCACACAGTTTTTGCTCTAATGCTGCCTTCACATCCTCGGCGTGGTATGTGTGCTGAACACCTTCCAGCAGAAGTGTCGGCGTTCTGTCACACTTAGGCGTAAATGTGTAGCTTTGCACGCCGATGCCCTTGATAATATTGAAGAGAGCCGGATGATCGTCCTGTGTTATTGGCTTGATGATGCACTTGGTGCCCTTTGACGTCTTGATGAAGAACTTTGGCCTCATCTGTAGCTTATCAAGCTCACAATTGAATGCTCTGACATTCAAGTTCTGGCAGACGATAGGAGGGGGTCTAACTGCCTTCTCACTTGCCTTTTCAATTTGGGCGTCAGTTGTTTTGGGCTGGATCTCAAAGTCCTTCCGGCTTCCAAGGATTCACCAGTGTTTTCCTCACGGCTTGGTTGCTGCTTCGACCCCGCTGGCTTCCTTTTTGCTGGAGTTCCGGCTGATAGCGGCGATGTCACTGGGATATACCTCGCTCTCCGCTTGTTATTTGCAACTATGGTGAAGTTGTTATCATCGTTATCATAGTTATCGTCGTTGTCATCGTTATCATCCTCGGAGGATGATGAGTCGGATGATGATGTCCCACTTGCGTCAGTAGTCATGTGTTCAACTCCGCTGGCTTCATTAGTTGGGCGCTCAGGTGTCAAAGCAACTCCATCGCTGAAAAGGCTCATGGCTGCTTCCTGCGTGTCTATTTCCGGTGGTCCCATTTGGTACTTTTTGTACAGCCGTCTTAGGCTGCTTTCGACCGTGGCCCTGAGGTTCGACTTTTCGGCTTCAATCCCTGGATTATTATTAATTGAATTTTGCTCACTCATAATATCGATACACACAAAACAAGGTGTCTTTTATCACCGCAATTCGGTTAATTGTTTGATTGTATTAGTCTGTCACTCACTAATAATGTATGTGTATATATCACAATATGACCCTATCACATTCACAACACTTAGAATTAATAATATGTGTCTCTATCACTTTATTTGCCTGGATCTGATTCTCACACACAACCTTACACATCTACACGGGCACACGCGTACTGTGAAATACGGGAATGCCGTCGGCAAATCCTGTGTATGCGGATGGAGTGCCTGCACGTTTCTCTAGAATAATATGAATTAGGATAATGAAAACAAGGTAATAAATGCATAAAAAAACAGCCAAGGTATTTACTGCTCTTAAAATATGGAAATACCCATAAGGGACTTGTACCTGTGGTCATTATTGTTTCATTTCGAAGAAAAATGCTTTGAGTATAATTCATTTGCCAGGTACTGTATGTAGAATGAGGTGGTATAGTAAAGTAAAAGGAAAATTAGAATTTAAATCGCGCAAGATATTACTTTAGCAATTTGCTGGCATACAGCCATACGCTTGGTGTCTACAATTAAAATCTCGACTTATGATGAATAAGGCGTTATCCCTTAAAAATAGGCGTGCGCTTCACAAAGTTTTTCGACTAGCTTAATTTTGAGTTTTGCGCTTCACAAACATACCTATTTCATCTAGGGTATAATAAATATTCCCACTCCATGGTTCCATCACAATAATTATTACTCGGAATACATACAGTTTAGTATGGCACAATTCAGTTTTCTGTTTCATACATTTAATAATTATGATAAAAATCTCACAAATACTTTATGAAGTATAGAGGGTTTTCTTTCATTTTCATGTGCTCTTAAGATATTTATAAAGTCGACTTTACTAAGTAGACACGGTGATAATATTAATATTAATAAAATTGTTGGTGAATTATCATGATTGTGCTAACAAAGTAATTTTGAATTTCTGAAGTTATTTTCGTGATAGAAGTCTTCATACAAAATGAATTGGCATTCTATTTTTACGAGTTGTTCGTGATTTATGTATTATTTCCCTGCTTATATCAAGACTACAAATTACTTACATGACTAAATAGTTTTTATCTATTTTTCTGTTTCCATTTCATGTTTATCTTTCAGAGTTTTTTGAGCAACTTTTAACAGAATCTAAGAAAGAATTCCACATCATGTTCAAAAAGACCTATGGTGTTTTATACGAGCAAAATTCCTATGTATTCTCTGATTTCTTCGTCGAACTTGAGAAATATTATTCCAGAGGAAAAGTTGATCTGGTGGAAGCGATTGATTCATTTTTTAATACGCTGTATCAAAAAATGTTTACAGTTCTAAATGCACAGTATTCGTTTAACGATAAGTAAGTTTTCTTTCTTTTTTAAAATATTTTAATATTTTAATTTATTTATATTTCAGGTATTTAGGATGCGTAAGTGAGCATATGAAGGACTTGAAGCCTTTCGGAGATGTACCGGATAAATTATCTGTACAAATCAAACGGTCCTTTGTGGCAACTAGAACCTATGCTCAAGCTTTGATGACGGCTGCAGAAGTGGCGAAAAAAGTGATGAATGTAGGTTTGTTATTTATTGGAATTAGCTATTTGAAGGATTCAAGATTTCCTATTCTTCGTTTAAAAGTAATGTTTTTAATCTGTATGAGATGTAAATGTAAATTGACAACCTTACGGTCATGGAATCATGTAAGAAATTTCTATGTTTTTCGAAAAATGCATAATGAATACTTGAGTACTTGACTTGAAATCCACTTGAAACTCAAGTAGGGTTTTTGGTTGAATGATGTAATTCCAATTACTTGACCTGAAATTTTCTTGAAATTTACTTTAAGTGCCATTTTACCTTTGACAACTCTGCATTAAGGTCAATACATTAGGTTCAATACATAGGTACTGATTTTTAGATGAATATTCTGAGAAAAGTACAATAAAGCACAACCTGAATTACCAACAACAACCTTTTTCTTGTTCCTCTTTGTGTCGTTTTCATAATTCGCAGAAATGAAAAATGTTCAAGTACTGAAGTTGCGTTTATATGAATTTTTTGAAGTAAATCGAATAAAATTTTGTGATTTACTTGACTTAAGTATACTTGAAGTCAATGCACGTTTACATGATATTTTGATTACCTGAACTCTACTTGAAGTATACTTCAAGATTCATGTAAACGTACGTGATTTACCACAATAGATAGTACTGTATGTCTAGTTGATTTAAGGCGATCAATATATTATGCTAATCTAGTATTACCTCCGTATAAAATACTTTGGTCTTCGAGGTAATGTTATACTCACTAATTAATTAGAAGGGGAGAGGGCAAACTACTTTGTGGGCTGTTGAAATTTAACGATACGATTTGTTACGCGTCGTATTCCCCTGCCAACAATGTAAAGGTGGGGAATTATTACAAATTTTCGCAAGTGTCGGGAGCGACATGGATTTTGAGACTACGAAGTCGAGAAACCCCAAATTTCACAAACTTTATAATTTAATAAAAAAAAATTACCCAAAACTGCGATCAACCTCAATTTCAAACCTAACTTTTACATAGGCAATTACACTAAAATTAACTAAAATCAAATATCACACGTAAAAGGAAAACTCAGTATACATGGCAATAAATGTATATGTACATAAGTATATCTGTATATATGTTAAAATGAAATAAAAGAAAATGCGGTACTTAACTTTTTTTTTGGTTTTTTTAATAGTTCCTAAATTTTTAGATTAGATTATTTATTTTAGCGACTGATATGTACAATTCTTTCATAATTATGTGCTTAACTATTAACGTTTCTTTAACTCTAACTATAAATGCTATTACTTATGAGCTAGTATAAAATTTGGCCTTGAGTTCCAACGATGATTAAAGTTACCTATTTCTATATAATTCATAAGATTAATCCTAATAAAATAAAATTACATCTGATTAAATCTAACTTATACCTTCGACAGACTAACTTATTTATAACTTAGCTATCCTCTATGATAATATTGTTCCAGCCCTGGGTGATCATAAAAATGTCTTCATGCTCCTGAAGGTGAAGGAATGAGTGGCGACAGGTACTCATTTGCCGCATCCATACTTCGGTGGTTTGTTGACATTTCTGCCATCAACGGGTTAGGATGATTCTGAACTCTGCGGATAGTCTTCTGGGCTGGCCCGATAACGCGCTCGTCCAGAGGAGAAAATTTTCCTGCTTCCCTTGCTACCTCGTACAGCTCTTTGTTGTTGAACTGAAACGACTTTTAAAAAACTTACCAGTACAAGCTCTTATAATTTTCCTCTCGTTATACAGGCTCTTTTCATCTAGGTGTTCCATATTGCAGGAGGTGATAGCACTCACCTAGACGAACAAAAAATTGTACGGAGGGGGGGGGGGGGAAGGAGGTCCACATCAACCGTTTGGGAGATACAGGATGATTAAGAAATTATGCTAGTTTTTCAAAAAACACCCTGTATGTTAAAAAGTACTAGGCCGCCCCGTACTCCGCTCTTTGGAATCCTGGTGGTCTAAAGTAAAAATTTTCGATTTTTTTACCATTTTTTTTTACTGCAAAACAGTGGTTAACATAACTTTTTATACTCTTATAAAAACTGTAAACTGTGGACTCTCGTCTTTAATTTGACCTGTTACACCCTATGTCCTACCTGTAGCTGTTAAAGTTATTAGCTCATAGATAGAATCAAACGATTTTTTTTAAAAAATTACGATTTGCACTCACTAAGGGAACAATTATTTTTGAAAATAGGTTTGAGAATAGCTTTAAGATTAGGTTAAGAACTAATAACTGTTGAACGGCTACAGAGAGCACATAGAGTGTAATAGGTCAAATTAAAGAGGGGAGTCCACAGTTTACAGTTTATATATATTAACCACCGTTTTGAAATAAATAGAGGTCAAAGTCAAAAACATTGGTAAGAAAATCCGAAATTTTTACTTTAGACCACCAGAATTCCGAAGAAGAGAGGAGTACCGGGCTGACTAAGTAGTCGTTGGAAAGGTCATGAAGTTTTACATACAATAAGTGATCGTACATCCTGTACTTTTTAAGATACAGGGTGTTTTGTGAAAAACTAGCATAATTTATTAATTATATTGTATCTCCCAAACGGTTGATGTGGCCCCCTGCCCAGCGCCGTGCTTAGCCTTGGGGCACCTGAGCTGAGAGAACCAGTATTCTAGAAAAACTTTCTTCAGATCTATTTCTATCTAAAATATTACAGCAATCAACTATATACAAAGCAGGCCTTGTAATATTTTTGAAGCAACATTAACTTTGTTTAGAATATTGAACCAAATGATCACGCTACAAATGAATTTAAAATTCATAATGGATTGGGCGAAGCACCGAGCCCGATGCTTCGATAGACTATTTTTTTTTTTCATAGAGCAAAATTTCCACAAGTGCATCATAGATCTCTGCAAGCTGGTAGCGTACGAGTTTGATGGCATCAACCCTACTTTTCCAACGCGTATAAGTGACAGCTTTGAGAGTCAGAGTCAGTGATGGGATATTAAAGCTTCGCATTCGCATGAAATATCGAGGCGTAATTCAATGCCTCTTTTAGAACCGTCTGGTGCCAAAAATAGGAACCGGATCCTTGACTCACTTTGGAGATCTGGATCTTTAAATCGCAAACTCAAAGGACATGACGTAGTGCGAGAGCCCCAATTTTAGTGGGATTTTCCTGTTCGTCAGAACGACGTGCATTTATCTTTTCCTTCAAGAAACTTGGAAGTTTTAAGCTCTGTGCCACCGAGGGGTTTTCCTGTCAGAGTCAAATTTATGTCAATGAGAGTCTATCTCCTCAAACATCATCATTTTGCGGGAAGTCTTACGTATGTGAAGAGAAGTACTGAAGAGATCGACCTTCCAAAATTATCACCGCTAGCTAGCTGCTCGAGTTCATTACTCATACCGGAAATATCGGAATTGCTGCAGTACAATGAGCTTTAGATATGTTCAAAATTGCTTACACTTGTGTTGCTGTTTTTGGTAGTAGCATTCATTTGTCCCTATCATTAATGTATCTTTTATCCTCGAATATTTTTGCATGGTCACTTTTTAATTAATAAAATGTAACATATATATTTTTCAGTTATTTCTTTTACGTAATTTTGCTAATTTTAATAACGACTGTTACTTTGTTAATTTTAAATTCAGTTTTCTGTCTTTCTCTTTGATTTTATATTTCGTTTCTGTAGCTTTTGTTATTTTAGCTTGGATCAATCTGATACAACCATTTATCCCAATTTAGCAATATTGGATATTTCGCCTGAATTTGTTGGTGGTTCTTTGTATGTAAGTGTCCTCTGATTATAGCTCGAGCGATCTGAACGTGATAAGAACATTATTCAACATCTTTTGTAAGCGTGCCAATGGACTAAATGTCTGCTTAGTAAATGCCAGAAGCCTGCACAACAAAATTAACGAGCTCCGTCAAATTTATGTTGGCTCTAATATTCATATTATCCTCGTAGCGGAAAGCTGGCTCCATGCGGATATAGCTTCTAGTCTTATGTCCATTCCGGGCTATAGCCTTTATACAGGGTGTTTCCCACTAGGAGGTCAGTAGAGCGGGAGGTGATACTACTAACCTAGACGAACCAAAAAATTGTATGGCGGGGGGCATATCAACCGTTTAGGAGTTACAGGGTGATTAAGAAAAAAAGCTAGTTTTTCACAAAGCACCCTGAATCTTAAAAACTACAGGGGGCATGGTCACAGTTAGGAGCTCATTGTATGCACGGCCCTTCCAACGACTGCTCAATGAGCCCCATAGCCCTCTCTTATAAAGAATTATGGTTGTCTAAACTAAAAATTTCGGATTTTCTTACCTTTTTTTTTTAAATTTAACTTCTATTATTTTTGCAAAAAGGTCATTAACATATTTTTTTTTATAAAAACTGTAAACTGTAGGCTCTCCTCTTTAAGTTAACCTATTACACCCTATGTGTTAACTGTACCCGTTAAACAGTTGCACGCAATCGCGTCAATACGGCTATTCGCAAATCCGAACGTCTATTCAATTCCAAATTTGATCCGAATTTACTCCCTAAAATACTTTGGCGCAACTTTCGAAATGCTGGCATTTATGGGGATAGTGAGCTCCATTGCAATCTTAGCCCCGATGTACTAAATATACACTTTACCTCTCCTAATCCAGACAATGGCGTGTTCAATAGCTCCGTTAGTGATATTAACTCACGTATTCTTCATTTCAACTCCCCCTCTTTCCAGCACCAAGAAACCTGCTTTTCATTTCGAGGTATTGATCACAGTGATCTCATTGTGGCAGGTTATCTTCCGCTAACTTTTGCTTTTCTGTTATTTCTTCTTCTCTTATTTTTTTGTTTTTTCTTGTTTTCAAATTGTTAAATTACTCCTAAGCTTAAGGGGAGGTTACCGTTCATGACGACGAAATTTTTTTTTTTTTTGTTACATAATTATCATCCTTAAGGCTGGGTCGCTGTCATAAATAGTACAGCTCGGTGCACAATTCGCAAGATGAGGCGGGATGTTAAGATTTTTGAATAAATCGCAAATTGATTATTGGAATACTTATTTATTTTATTTTGTGGCAGCCCCACGCCGCAAACCAGAGAAATTAAAAAAAATCATTGAATTTTCATTTTTAACTCATTTTCAATAAAAATTGGGGGACAAATTTAAAAATTTAAAAACGTTATTTTGTTGCCTTATGTGTTTAAATAAATATTCCATTAATCAATTTGCGATTTATTCAAAAAATTTAACGCCCCGCCCCATCTTTCGAATTGTACACCGAGCTGTCCTATTTATGACAGCAACCGACCCAGCCTTAAAGTTTTTAGAACACGTGGGTAAACAGGTACCGGAGGCGCTCGGAGTGTGCTTTCTGGGGAGATCTTTTCTCGCTACCTAAGGTATCCTTGTACATTTCGGGAAACTATTAACCTTCAGATTCAGCACAATCAGTTCTTGGAGGAACAAGAACGGCCTCTGTATGGTGCTAGAATAGCTGAAGTAAGCTGTCAAAGATTTTTTTAACATTAAACTTTATATGAGTTTTTCTGGGAACAACGGCTGAACCAATTCACATGAATCTCTGAGCAATTGAAAGGAAATTCAATTTGCCATCAGGAAGCGATTTTTGTCAAAATTGATTTAGAAATAGTTTTTTCGTCCGTTGAAGCAAAAAACAGGGCAAAAAGTGGGTTTCTTTTTCAAACGGCTGGCATTTTGTTATTCAGTGGTTTTTTTGAAAACGAAAACCGGTAAGGTCCCCCAAATTTTACCTAGTTTAATCATTTCAATCCTATTTGTTTCGGACGAACTGCCAGAGCTGTGGAGCGCCCCGCGCTCACCAAAACACGCCATGCACGATTTGGTTTTATTGGAGCTGGAGCTGCCATTTTGGATATTTTTTTTTTTTTTAAATAAAAAGGAAATTTACTCTCCATTGATAAAAGAACAAAATACGTTAAAATCCATTTCCAAAAGTATTTACATATTTCGTGTAAAAAAAATTCAAAAGTTCATGCATTTTTCATGTCTCTCGACGGTAACCTCCCGTTAAATAAGTTAGCTTTAGTTCATTGTAGTTTTTCTCCCTCATATAATGTACTAGGTTAATATCTCAGATCTTTTGTACTTTACCCTAAATAAATAAATTTAAATTTAAATTACCTGCCTTATCTGAGGTAAAGATTTTGAAGATGTTTTATCCAGTGTTTGGTTTATGTTTAGTTTAACATACTAATACTAATACCGACTAAGTGATGAAACGCATGTATTGTTGACCGATTATTTATTAAATGTGTCACCACAGCGAGGTTGTGTTAAGCTGGTTCTGGTCATCTTTTAAGAGGAGCAGATCGAGAACGGAGCCTTGTGGCACTCCTTCCAAAATGGGATGTAAGGTTAAACAAGTTCCATTTAGATCGACGAAAAACTGTTGGTGACAAGTAAAAAAGCTAGAATTGGTCTAAGACCAATTCTTATGATACCCTAGATGAATGCCCGTATTAAATTTCGTATGGTCACCGATCTATTCAAGTATTGATTTTGAAGTTATTCTTCGCATATATTTCTAGAACGGTTTGTCGCACAGAAAAAATGATTATAACCAATTTTATAGGATTTCGTATTCTGCAGAAGTTTTTAGTACAATAAAAATGTCTTGGACTGATCGTTTTCAAAGTATACGTAAAAAACCGAAATTTTTATATGGCAACACCAAGAAAGAGTTGCCCGATTTAGTCCATTTTTAACATTTTATTTGCTAATGTAGTAAAAACATCATGTACGAAATTTCAGCTCTCTACGTCAACGCGTTCTCAGGCAGTGTCCAAATATGTATATAGCGGAAAACGAAACTTTTATATGGCAACCCCACGAAGGAGCTGCCCGATTTGTCTCATTTTCGAACTTAATTTTACTTGTTTTTAAAGTCCGTGTACAAAATTTCAGCTTTCTAAGTATACGCGTTCTCGAGTTATCGTGCGCACGGACGGACGGACATGCAAAAATCGAAATAACTTTTAATATTATGAATGGGTGTCCAACCCATTTTGCTCTACCATCATTATTTCGAGGTGTTACAAATGGAATGACAAACTTAGTATACCCCTATGATTTCATCTAGGGTATAATAAGAAGTTATAGACGATGCTTGTGATTTCTGGTGGGAATTGAAAGTAGATCATTTTATAGATAAGCTCTTTAATTCACATTCTGTCAAATACCCTGGCTATATCTAAACTGCATGTCGCTGTAATTTGAATGGGGGAAGATTGTTTTGATGAATTAAGACCAGGGCGCCTAGGAGTAAGTTTTTATTTGGTAATTTCCATTTAAATCTTTCCTGCAAACTAGATAAGTATTCTTTAGCCCATCTCTTCCAAAAATACTGAACTAAGGCGCAATTTCTCTGCCATCTGCGTAAATAGTTGAAATGATGAGAAGAAACATTTGGTTCAACAAAACAATCGAGTGGAGCTTGATTAAGGAAATGCGGACGATAATGGCATAATAGGCCTTGAATTTAGAACCCCTTCAATTTGAACCATTACCGTGGACAGTGCAAGGTTTTATACAGATGTGTTTTTGCCGACTTTACAGCGGCTTGATGGAAGTTAATTCCTTGAGCAGAACTGAAGAACTTTTCATTACAATAAAACCAAAGTTTTTATATGTATGGAAATAATAAGAACAGGTTGCCCAATGTAGACCATTTTCGAAATTTCATTTACTATTGATATGAAAATAGCATGTACCAAATTTCAGCTCTTTACGTTGATAAGTTCTCAGGTTATTACTATTAATTTATTTTAGGTGTTTTTTTACAAGTTCATGCGAGCAGCTGACGCATAATTCCCCCTCCACGATGCAGCCGACGATTTTTTTCAACTCACTATTATGTTAACTGTTTATAAAAAACAAGCTTCAGCGTACTATTACTTAAAAAAAATGTTCACTTTCACTTCCGTAACCTCCCACCCCACACCTACCGCTAAGCAGCTGACGCTCGATTCACTGATTAGTTGTACGAGACAATTGCGGCACATTCTGGCAGAATAATCAGCGATATCGATATCAAAATCAGCGGGTTTATTATGACTTTTTCATTTGCAACGCTAGCTCCCAGACTATAAGCAAACTGAAGAAAATATCGGTTTTGAAAAACCACGGATCTGCCAATAGAAGGTTTGAAGGTATGTCCTCTTTTTGGATTTCCTTCCTGCTTAAGGGGGTCACCCCGTGTGACGGCCGGTTTTTTAGCTTTCTTTGAGATTTTTCTTTTCCGAAGAATAAAAAGATAGACGTTTGAACTTTTTACTATTTATTTATTGACATTTAAACAATAAGTCAAAATATTTTCAGATCAAAATCTTTATCACATATGTGTGTTGCACTAATCCAAAGGCACCCATGTCGAAAAAATGTTTGTCGACGGTCTCCATGATTCCGGCTGATTGACTTATCTGAAAAGGAAAAACCAAACGGCGTTTCAATCTATGAAGCTGTGGCTATCGAATGAGCTAGCATCATTCGAAAATATTGAAAATTGAATAATTGACATGTTTTTGAAAATAAATTTTCAAATTTCGTTATTTTTTTCGATTATTTTGTTACAAAAAAAATTAAAACGGCTCGGAATTTTTGAATTATTTTAGTTCACTCGATGACTATACATGTGCGTCAAACCGTGTTTGAGATATCGTGGAGACCAGTGTTACATACACAAACCCAACACACAAACACACAATCCCAATGGATGTATGGCGACCGACATTCCTGCGGAGACGACCCCCAGAAAAACAAAAATATTAAATATCAAAAAATTAAAAAAAAAAAAAAGTCCAAAAAAATACTCCCGCGACAAATTTTGTCTTCAACAAAATTTGTCAACGCGGCACACTTAAAAAAAAATAAAGCAACAGACAAATCGTAACTTCGTCGTGAAAATTGCAATAGGTACGTACGAACGTACATACATATCACAAAAAAGCTTTCGCGGTAAGAAGAGCGCGCCGCGAAAATACATTGTATGTATACGCGCGCGGCATCGGGACGGTGGCTGATGTTTATAAAAGCATCAAATTTCAAGCCTCCGTCCAACGAAAAATATTCTGGACTTGTTTAATCAAGTCCAGAATAAATGAAAATTTTCCCAGGGTGAAAATGCAACTATGCATTTTCTACCCTGAACGAAGGCTCTTGATCGCGACAAAAGTGATCAAGAGCCGAGTTGAATTTTAAATTTTAAAGAGCGGAGTTGAATTTTAAATTTTAAAGAGCCGAGTTGGATTTTTAACTGGAGTAACGGCGGTTGCAAAAGTAGAGTTGATTTTTTTTTTGGATTTTCGGTTCGGCGCGGTCTCGGTAAAGTGTAATAGGAAAAGTACATAGAATTAGTTTTACCGAATGAAAATAGTGAACTTGGAAAAAGAAATCAATATTGTTATATTAGATAAAAGAAAAATTGTGAATAAAAAAAAAAGAAAACAATATTGTTAGATAAAAGAAAAATTGTGAATAAAAAAAAAAGGGAATCAAGATTGTTGGATAAAAGAAGAATTGTGAATGTGAAAAAAGAAGGCGAAATTTTCAGATAAAATAAAAGAAAAGAAAAGTGTGTTTTGTGTCTAAAGGAAAAGCCAAAGTGCTTTTAGTTTCGCAGCACTAAGGTGTGAGGGAGCACTGGATACGGCTCCTGCTTGCCCCACAAAAAGGTATTTAACAAAATTGGTGAAATTTGAAAATATAACAATTGGCGCAGCCGGTAGGATTGAGGAAGCCTACTTTGAAAAACAAAAAAAAGTATAAGCGCTCGAAAACCCTCTATCCTACGAATCTAAAAGGAGTTTAGGACGAGATCGAATACTGGGCAAGACACCCTACCCTCCGCCTGAAGTTGAGTCTGGCTTCAGGAGTATTTCGATCTTGTCGGCTCCCAACGCTCGGGGTCGGACAGCTTTAACTGCCTCTGTTTGCAAAACACGCAGCCACCCCCTCATCAAAGCACAAAGTGCCAACGTGGGACAATAGCGGGCTTCATCCCAGCCCAGGATAAAAAAGTCCACAACCCAAAATTTCGAAATTTACACTTGAAGGAAGGAAGTTTGGAAACCATCCGCTATCTGCGATCCGGAGCTGAAAGGGACTTCGAAGTAGGCAACGCGCCCCCCTTTCAGCTTTTATCCAGGGGAATTTAAGTAGGCCACGGGCCCCCCCGGCAGCAAAAGAACTTCAAGAAACCGAACCAACGATCCTGAATTGAGAGGGACCTCGAAGAAGGCAATAAGCCCCCCTCTCAATTTGAACCAAGGGAATTAAGACGGCAGAAGCCCCCCTAGCTGCAAATTTCACACACGGTGGTCCATGAGCGAGGAAAGCTCCCACCAAGAAATACCGCCAGAAATCCAACTTCCAGCAACTCCTCAACAATCTTCCTCGCCGGGCGACGCACAGGAAGATCCGTCCCGGTACGAAGGAGGCAACGCGGGAGCAACATCCGCAACAGAGGGTGCTAATCAAACACCCGCAACAAATTCAACCAAGAAAGGGGTAACACTCAGGAGTGGGACAATCCTTACAGGTCCCCAACAAGTAAGACCTTCCAATTTAAATTTAGAAAGTTATTTAAAATATCTAGAGGGGAAAGTGCGAGACTCCTCCGAACTTTCTGTTATACATTGCGATTCTATCGATAAACAGCTCAAAAAGTCCCGTGAACGGCGGCTTGAGCAAATCGCGCAATTCAAAGAAAGTACGGAAAAATTTAAAGAAAGCTTAAAGCAGTTTGGGGAACTCTCGCACTCTCTCGAAACAGAAATTATAAATAATAGTGTAGAATTAAGAGAAGGTGCCATTGAAGACAGTGCCAGTGATTCCACCGTTAGTGAAATCATATTGAATTGGCTGGGCGACTCCCTTTTGGAAACCAGCGTAGAAGAAACTAGCTCCCCAAAAGTGTCAAACTTTAGCTTCAGAATCCCCAATATAAACATGGCAGATTACGCGAAAATCGCCAAACTGACTGCTCAGCTGGTTCCCCTATTCTCGGGAGAGCAGCACCCAAAATTGAGCCTTGAGCTCCAAACGTTCCTAGGATGCTGCAGGCAGGTAATCCAGTGCATTTCGGTGGATGAACTAACAGCATTTCTGCAAATCTTCCCCACCAGACTTCGAGGCGAAGCTTATCAGCTTTTTGCCTCAAATATGCCCACTACTTTCAAAGAAGTAGAAGAACGGCTAAATCGCACATACCTGCCTAGAGAAACTTACCAGGAACTGGTAAATAAATTAATCACTACAAGGCAGTATCCCTTGGAAAACCTCACAGCCTTCACGGCACGAGTGAAACAAATGCTGGCACTCTGCAATGAAGCAGCAGAATCCAAATACGGAGCCACAGCAGCACCAGCTGTTAAAACGCAGTTGGAAGATTTCGCGAAAAACGCACTGAAAACATGCGTAAATAACCCATATATGTGCCAATACCTTCTGACCATGACAGACGGCACGGTAGATGACCTCGTACAAAGAGCACTTGACATGGAACGTCTCCAGCAAAGTGCTCTATTCCTGCAACCTCCAGGACAATTCCAAACAAATATGATGCAGAATACATTGCCAAATTCTGCCTGTACCAGTGTACCAAATAACACACATTTAACTCCAAACAGTACCCTAGTAAATCAAAGCGTATACAATCCTGGCATCATATCCTACTCACAAGATCCCCGGCAACACAATATAACCACTAACCCAAGCAGTCACATACCAACGTCACAGTTCACACAGGATGGCCCAGCATATATTAAACAGGAACCAAGGTCGCCAGATAAAAATTATAATGTAAAAAATAAAAATACCTATTTAAATAAAGTGACTTGTAGTTTTTGTAATTTAAGAGGCCACACATATGCCGATTGCCTCAAAAGGAAAAATACGCCTTATTGTGTGAACTGCAAAATGTATAACCATGACGTGCGTGACTGCAGAAGAAACAACAATAGTTTCCAGAGGCCACACATTAATAGTGGACCACCAAATCAACGTCCTAGAGAGCCTCAAAACCCCAATAACAACTCAAGAGTATATAATGTGCGAAAAAAGTGCGAATTTTGTGGTCGTTCTGGACATGCAGTAAATAACTGCCAACAAAAACGTAAATGGGAAGCCCGGAGTCAGGGAAACGACGTACAGTCGACCCAAAACTCCCCGGCTCGACTATAAATCTCCCATCTAATAAATTAGGGTCTCCTCAGCAGCCCGATTCCAGTGTCGCTACAGTAAAACTTCCTTTAGACATAGGCCTGAACGGCCAAACTAAACTAATAGTAGACACAGGCGCTGAGGTAAGTATAATAAAGAAAGGGTCATTAAAAGACCTCAAAGAAATTAACCACAATGAGGCATGTACACTTCAGACCCCATTTGGTACGGGAAAGACGCTGGGAAATTGCCAGGGAAACTTCGTTTTCAAAAACAAAATTCCCTGCAAGTTTCAAGTCGTAAAGAACTTGCCTGGCCTTTCCGATGATGGACTTCTAGGAAATGATTTCCTAGCAAAAAACTGCAACGTTGAGGGTCCTAATAAGGCACTAAGGTTTCCTCGCACGGAAACTAATCCAGACGAATTTGCTTTGCCATTAGAGTTTGACACGGACAAGCTACATTCTGAAAAAGCAGTCGAAGTAAGAACACTTGCAGAAGAGGTAGAGTCTAAACAGGCTGAACTATCCACCTGCAGTGTCTTCAAGGCTTCTCAAACGAGAAAAGCTGGCTGCCAAGCTCCAAAAGGGCCCAAGGAATGTGAAAAAAGCTGTCTGGGCGAGCAAGAGACCGATGATGGCAGGCAGCAATTGGTTACCTTTTAGAAACCAATCTGCATACCTGCGCGCTCTCAAATTGTGGCCCCAGTGCCGTTACAAACTCAAGAAGAAATGCTCTGTTTATCCCAAGAGATAAGCGATGGAGTCTTCTTGGCAAACAGTTTGCTGTCATCTGGAGAAGAATTAGTGCTGGTTAGTATTCTCAACGCTAACAGTCATCAAGTAGTCATACATAGCTTAAAGTTACAGCTATATCCAATAACCGACTACACCATAGTCCCATTAACGCACTCAAAAGATCACAAAAGAACACACATTCCACTACCAAATATGGAGGCAATATCAAACAACACAAGAGACGGAACCGAGTGTCTAAAGCCTGCCAAAAAGGTGCATATAGCTCTTCCGTCCAAAATCCCGAGGCATAAATCACTGTTAAACAAACAACGGCCATACAAGAACGGTAGCGAGTCGCTAAAGCCTATACTAAAGGTGCATATTACTCCACCGTCTTCTAGCATAAAAAATCCTACATGGCCAAAAAATACTAGCATCGGCGCGCATGAGTATTCCACACAACCTAAGGCAAAGACCGCACAGGTGTATCAAACTCAGCCGTCAACAAAGCAGGAAGCAAGTACCCTGTTACATGCTAAATACAACAAAATAAAGCCTCATAAGGAATTAACTAAATTCAATCCAACTTCAGGACACAAATTTACAAGGAATAGTAAGTCAAACCAAGGTTCAGCTGAAAAATCAGCAATTTTACAACATGTACGATATCTATACCCGGATAATGAGACTCCGGACGATCCAAAACAATACCCGCGTATTTCTAGGCTAGAGCAAGAACTCAGCGGAAGAAAAAATTTCGATATCAGAGCTCTGCGAAGAGTATACCGATATCTTCTTCCTCAAAGGTGACAAACTCACTTATACAAATGCAATATCGCATAACATCCCATTGGTGCAAGATCAAGCACCAATCAATCAAAAAATGTACCGCTTACCCGAAACACAGCGGAAAGTAATTAACGAGCAGCTAAAGGAAATGCTAGACAGCGGGATAGTCCAGTCTAGTAAAAGCCCTTGGAATTTACCTCTACTAGTTGTCCCCAAGAAAGCGGGACCTGACGGTGAAAAAAGGTGGCGCGTCGTTGTCGATTTTCGTAAATTAAACGAAAAGACAATTGGAGACGCATTCCCGCTACCCCGAATCGAGGATATTCTCGACCAGCTAGGTCACGCAAGGTATTTCACCACACTCGATTTGGCCAACGGCTATCACCAAGTTCTTGTCGACAAAAAAGATCGACATAAAACTGCTTTCAGCACAAGTTATGGGCACTACGAGTTCAAGCGTATGCCATTCGGGCTCAAAGGAGCCCCCGCCACATTTCAACGCCTAATGAATTTCGTCTTAACAGGCCTACAAGGCCTCGAATGTTTTGTCTACCTAGATGACATTGTCATCTATGGAAAAAATTTAAATAACCACAACGAAAAGTTGAGGAAAGTCTTCAATAAGTTGAGAGAGAACAACTTGAAACTGCAGCCAGAGAAGTGCCAGTTTCTACGAAGAGAAGTTGTTTACCTAGGACATAAATGTTCTAGCGAAGGAGCCCTACCAGACCCAAGTAAGACGGCTTGCGTCCAAACATTTCCTGTTCCAAAAACAGTAAGGCAAGTTCAGTCATTTTTAGGACTTGCCAATTACTACAGGAAATTCATTCCAGACTTCTCCAAAATTGTACGCCTAATTACGAATTTACTCCGAAAGGATGTAAAATTCACTTGGACAGAGAAATGCCAAGAAGCATTTCAGAGCATAAAAAGTGCTTTAATTTCTCCACCACTTTTAATTTACCCCGATTTTTCGAAATCTTTTAATCTTACTACAGACGCAAGTAACGAGGCTCTAGGAGCTGTTCTTTCTCAAGGAGAAGTCGGAAAGGACCAGCCCATTGCCTATGCAAGCCGCACATTAAACAAAGCCGAAAGAAATTACTCTACTATAGAGTTATTGGCTATTGTTTGGGCTACCAAGAATTTCAGGTGCTATCTTCAAGGTCGGAAATTCACGGTCTACACTGACCATAAACCTCTCAAAGGTGTCTTCAATGTGAAAGACCCTACTTCCCGTTTGGTGAGATTTCACCACAAACTATCTGAATTCGATTACAACATCGAATATAAACCGGGGAAGTACAACACTAATGCAGATGCACTAAGTCGCATCCCTCAAGCATCAAAGGAAGACAGTTTAGGCAATACCTTAACGGTAGAAGCCCTAGTCCACCACACGATGGACTCAGATGTGGAGGAAGACAACCCCACAAATAACAAAAAGAAATACGCTCATTGTTTCGTCGTGACTCGAGCTCAGAAGCAAAAGGTTCAAGATACAATAAATAGCTCCAGTGTGGAGACAGAAGAGCACACGAAAGCAGACCAAAACGAAATTCAACACACGGAGGCGGAAAAACTAAACCCAGCATCGCTTGAGCAAAAAGTAAGTACTGATAAGACACCCGAAGTTATTACGAGCCCCACGGAGATCCAAACAATCTTAAAAGATTATCACGATTCTCCATTTGGTGGCCATCAAGGTGTCATAAAAACTTACAAACGCATAAGACGCAAGTATTGGTGGAGACACATGCTTAGCGACATCAAGAAATACATAAAAAAATGCCCAAAGTGCCAGACGATGAAAGCTTCTCCACAATATAAAATGCCAATGGTTATCACGGACATCGCAGAACAACCGTTCGACAAAGTTTACCTCGATATTGTAGGTCCATTAGAAGAGACGACATCAGGTAACAAATATATCTTGACCTTTCAAGATAATCTAACAAAATTTGTCGACTGGTATGCAATACCTAATGCAGAAGCAGTCACAGTAGCGCAGGTTTTCTTTGATGAAATCGTTACGCGCTATCGCATACCCAAAAGAATACTCACCGATCAGGGAACAAATTTCCTGAGTGAATTATTCAAAAGAGTATGTAAGCTTCTAAAGGTAAAGAAGTTACAGACTTCGGCATACCACCCGCAGTCTAACGGAGCACTAGAGCGTGCCCACAGACCCCTGATTGAATATCTGCGAACAATCGTAGACGAAAATCCCAAAACATGGGACCAATTCCTACGAACCGCTGCATTCGTGTATAATAATAGTGTACACGAGGGTACTAAACTTACCCCAATGGACTGCCTATACGGCTTCACAGCGGATGTCCCATCAAATTTAAAACGGGATCCCGAACCCGTTTACAATCATGAGAGCTATTATCATATACTGAAGTATAAGCTCCAAAAATCATATGCCACGGCAAGAAAGAACTTATTGGCAAGTAAACAGCGCTCAAAGGGGTACTACGATAAGACAGTACGGCCCCTAACTTTCCATGTAGGAGACAAGGTCCTCATCAAGAACGAAAGCAGAAAACATAAGCTTTCTCAAATCTGGGTAGGACCTTATCAGGTAATCACAATCCCAAGTGATGTGAATACCACAATCAAAATTGGTAAGCGAATGGTGACGGTACATAATAATCGTTTAAAACCATATTTCGAATAAAAGCATGTTGTACAGAAATGAACCAGGTTGACTTAAAATTCCTACTTCAATGTCCATTAAACGTCATTTCAATACCTCCCCAGAAACATTTGCGGTGGAGTCACTCCACTGCCCAGTTTAAAACGGCACAATGCAAGTACAAATATACTTAAAGAATTGTTTTCTTCCTCCGAATTGTCCACAGAAATGGCGCTAAAATTCATCGTATTTGCCCTCCTCATCCAATACACAGCAGGAGAGATCGCTGACAAACCCTATATAAGGACCCAACTAAATGGCTCGGGCATATTTTTCGAGGACCTAGGAAGCCTCATGGTATATCATGACACCTGGAATGTCCTCACCGAAATAGATTTGGATGAATTAGATGCCCAGATAAAGCTAGCAGAATATGCGGAGCACTTAGTGCATAAACTCTGCATAAATGTAACCAACCCAGAAGACCTGTGTAACGTGCAGCAACTACACATACACGCTATAATAGACAGCGTACGAAAGCGCACGGAAACTATAAAGGAACTAGCACCAGCAAAACGCAGAAACAACAAATCAGTGTTGTTAAAACAACCTTGGAAAAGATTCAAAAACCGCTGGCCATGTTAATAGACAGACAAAAAAAAATAGCACACCAGATAAACGATCTCCACCATGTGGCCGATGATTTAACTAAAAGGCAGCTAAGACAAGAGATTATATCAAGCTTATTGCTCCAAATCATCGAAGTTGAATATCGACAACAAGCCCTCCTGGATATAATAATGGCTAGTAAAACCAATCATATTCATCCACTCCTAATGTCCCCCAAAAATCTGTTAGAAATATACCGTAAGACGGCCTCGAATTGCCCGAGTGACCAAAATTGTCTATCTGTTCTATACCAAACAGCAGGAGCTCAGTCACTCCTTATGCAGAGTAAATTGGTGGTGAGAATTACTCTCCCAATTTTTAATCTGCCAAAAATGAGGCTACAACAGATTCAATGCTATCCTGTACCCAAGTCAGCAACTTACTCATTAATTCCAGACCCTGGTTATTCATACATAGCCAATAGCGAAAAAACTCAGGAATTTCTCTTATTAAAAGGCGAGGACATGAAAATTTTCAAGAAAATAACAAGTAATTTTTAAGAAAACACGTATGTAGGCCGGCTGAACACGCCTATAATCAAAGCGGCAACGTCCAACGAATGTGCCATTAAATTACTATATAATCCTTTAAATGAAGTGCCCAAATGCAGCACCAGAGTACAAGCTCCCCAAAAGGACATGTTAATTAAACTAAACAAGCCAAATGCGTGGCTATTTTCATTTCTCACCTCCACGGTGCTACACTTCACATGTCCTGATCACTTTGTGATCTCGAAACTGGAAGGGCAAGGGATATTAGAGATAACGCAACCATGTCAAGTTCAAATAAGTGACAAAGTGCTCAAATATGAAGGTCAAAGTAGAAGCCCGCTGAAATTAACTCAACCCAAACAATTTCCACAATTTAATCATTCCTTATTTAATTTGAGTCTGGCTGACATTTTACCAGAATCTCAAAACCAAACGCAAGTCTCAATGGAAATTTTAACTGGAGACGATACTCACAAATCAGTCTACCAGGACACGCATTCACTAGAGGAAATTAGAGGCAAAATTATTAAATACCAGGAAAAGGTATCGAGCAGAAACTCCCATATCCTGTCCACAACTTCTCTATCATTTACGAGCCTACTAGTTCTGGCCATAATGATCGCTGTGGCTGTAAAATACCTTAACCCTGTTGTCATCAAGATGAGACAACAGAGAAATCAACCACAAGGTAACCCCGAAGTTTCATCAGAGGGAATCCCTTTAGAAGAGCAAATTCCTGCTCCCCAACCCAGTTTAAGGCGAGCCCGAAGCCTCCCCAAAACAAAATCAGTCCAAATTGTTTAAAAAAGGGAACACTGATACTGTCAACATGGATCACAAAATCAATGTCAAATTTAAACAAAATGAGTAGCCCTGGTACACTATATACAAAAAGACTATAGAATTAAAAATAATTAGATTAATAATACTAAAGAAAACTTTGTTAGAATTAATATTACATAAACATAAAATAGGAAAAATAAAATAGCATACCGTACCTACTCGAACAGTAACAGGTAATCGGAAAAGAAAAATAATTTAAAATCAGGTACATAAAAAAGGCATTAAATTTAATTATTAAATAGTCGGTAAGCTAATAGCTTTAAAAGAAATTAGTTAAACATAAATAAATAAATAAATATGAAAATAAATAGAAAAAAAAAATAACACAAAATTATATTAAAACTAAATAATAAATAATTAACAAACTAAATTGTAGTAGAAAAAAAAAGATGAAGCAAACCAAACTAACAATGGTTAAATAAACAAAAAAAAAAAACAATGTATAAAAAGCATGCAGGACAGGCAGTAAGGCCGAAATAGGTTATGTATTACATGAATATCCATACGTACATGAAAACAAAGTGACATTAGAATTAAAGATTTATAAAAATTGATAAAATATTCCTTAAAAGTAGAAATAAAGAATAAATAAACAATTAGATTATAACCTACCAGGCTACCATTAGAAAAATAAATAAGCCGTAAATAGGTTAGAAAAAGAAAATTTTAAAAATTAGCATTAACAAGAACATGCTATAACAAAGATAAAGGCAAGAACCTTTCCAAATAAAAACAAAACAAAAACAAAGTGTAAAGCCTAGCCGAACCGACCGCCGAATCCGAGCCGCCACAATAGCACCCACAATAACGATAATAAAGAAAGTAGTAGAAATAAAATAATAAATAAAACAGTAAGAAATTGTAATAAAGAAAATAATAATTGTTGTTCCTTTAGAGATAAAAAACGAGATTGCAAAAACTTCCGATAGAGGTTCCCGAGGCATTGAAAGACAACATATACAAGATTATTCTATAGAATATCATTTTTCAAAATATATATATCATTTTTGGTGCAAGCACCTGCCCGCGGGTTGAATCGGCGGCTGAAAATTTTAGAAAATATCACTTTTTTCCTAATATTTGAATATTGGCAAATAAACGAAGTGATTGACTTTGGTAAATATATCTCTCGTATAGACAAAAACGACGTCAGAATTCAATATTTGAAAATTTTGGTTATTTTTATTTTTCAGTTGCCGATTTTGGCTACTGGATGGTGTTTGCGCCGGGAATTACTTACATATTGTTACAAAATTGTTTTTTTTTTCTGACTTTCGTAGCACCGACATATGTGTATGTAGATTCCTACCACAGCAAAAATTATATGTGTACCATAAATAAATGAAGTCGTGCAAGCGGGCGATCCCAACAAACAGTATACGATTATAAATATATTGAGGAGGAAATGACTCGCTCAATCGCAGTTTGATTTCAATCTCTAAGTTATTCTCCACTCGATTTCGAGCCAAAAACGAAACAAAAAGATCACTAATTCGTACCGAAATGGCGGCTCAATATCGACTTTTCAAAGATTTCTCGTTTATTGTTACTATACCTACATAAAGGTCATATGTATTCGCGATTTCTCCGTGATTTCGAATTAGATAAAAGAATAAACTACGATTTGTGAAAGTACTCCATCTCCAATTGAAACTAAACAAGTAAACTATGAGGAACATTTAACATTTCTCAAATGCAAATTTTATTTTCACAGCACTCATTTCAGTTTATACATTAGTTTTTTTTTTCGGCCGAATACTTGAAAAATAAAGACACTAACACGCATCCTTTGTCATGTCATCTGAAAAAATCATGTATCTACCGGGCTTTAGCCCCTAAGTAAACCTAAAACAGAAAACCAACCTCAAACTCTCGCCACCGTACAACGTAGGTGTAACCACTAGAAGCAACCAAAAGAGGAAAAAAAAAAAACACAAAAACACACATAAAAAAGTAATCGTTTTACGTAGTTTTTATTTAAAAAAAAAAAAAAAAAAAACTTTTTTATACAATAAAAAGGAGAAACGGGAGGAAAGGCCGAGTGCCTTTCACCCCACCCCCGGAGTTACACTAGAACGAAATTAAACACAGGAAAAAGAAGAGAGAAAGTATAGTTAAAACTTGGTAAACCGGGAGCTAGATAAGGGAGGGCAAACTTCAGTCCTCATATTCATCCTCATCGTCGTCACTCCACATAACCGTGCTGTTCAGATTCCCTGGGGGAGGGGTCGCCGTGTACATCTGCACCACTTCGGCCAAGGGATCCGAAAAAACGGGCCAGCAACAGGCACATAACCCGTGAACGCCACTGAGTACCAAGGTACCACCTGGAAGAACAAAGCAGGTTAGTAATTTGAATAACAATTCAAAGAACTATTAAAAACACTCACCTACGGCAGTCCAGGATTGTCCTTGATGAGGGTATAAATTTAGCCGGACCTGGTAGAAGCGGCCGCTCTCAGCATCCCCGGCCCAAATGGTCAGGGGGCGCTCGCCCCGCCTGCGGAGCACCAAACGTATGGGCCCAACCCAGCCGGGTATTACATGTACAACACATATCCCATACAGAACGGTACTTCGTCCCTCGGGACTATAAAAAGGTTGGTTGCTCAATTTTTGTGCAAATAGCATGGTGAACTCCGCCTCAGTTTCAAATAAGAACTGAATTAAAATCAGAGCCAAGTAACTCCAGCATCCCAAAGAAAAACCCACTTCATCCTGTAAAATGCTTGACACAAAAAAAAAATAATAAGATAAGCCATACAATATAACAACACCATGAGTATTCCTCTTCAAAGAATACTCATATTTTTCGTGTGGGGAAGGAATTGTTACATACACAAACCCAACACACAAACACACAATCCCAATGGATGTATGGCGACCGACATTCCTGCGGAGACGACCCCCAGAAAAACAAAAATATTAAATATCAAAAAATTAAAAAAAAAAAAAAGTCCAAAAAAATACTCCCGCGACAAATTTTGTCTTCAACAAAATTTGTCAACGCGGCACACTTAAAAAAAAATAAAGCAACAGACAAATCGTAACTTCGTCGTGAAAATTGCAATAGGTACGTACGAACGTACATACATATCACAAAAAAGCTTTCGCGGTAAGAAGAGCGCGCCGCGAAAATACATTGTATGTATACGCGCGCGGCATCGGGACGGTGGCTGATGTTTATAAAAGCATCAAATTTCAAGCCTCCGTCCAACGAAAAATATTCTGGACTTGTTTAATCAAGTCCAGAATAAATGAAAATTTTCTCAGGGTGAAAATGCAACTATACATTTTCTACCCTGAACGAAGGCTCTTGATCGCGACAAGTGATCAAGAGCCGAGTTGAATTTTAAATTTTAAAGAGCGGAGTTGAATTTTAAATTTTAAAGACCCGAGTTGGATTTTTAACTGGAGTAACGGCGGTTGCAAAAGTAGAGTTGATTTTTTTTTTTGGATTTTCGGTTCGGCGCGGTCTCGGTAAAGTGTAATAGGAAAAGTACATAGAATTAGTTTTACCGAATGAAAATAGTGAACTTGGAAAAAGAAATCAATATTGTTATATTAGATAAAAGAAAAATTGTGAATAAAAAAAAAAGAAAACAATATTGTTAGATAAAAGAAAAATTGTGAATAAAAAAAAAAGGGAATCAAGATTGTTGGATAAAAGAAGAATTGTGAATGTGAAAAAAGAAGGCGAAATTTTCAGATAAAATAAAGAATGAAATCAGAGAAAAGTGTGTTTTGTGTCTAAAGGAAAAGCCAAAGTGCTTTTAGTTTCGCAGCACTAAGGTGTGAGGGAGCACTGGATACGGCTCCTGCTTGCCCCACAAAAAGGTATTTAACAAAATTGGTGAAATTTGAAAATATAACACCAGTTAGAAAAACGTAGTTTTGAGAAAAACGCGTTTAAAAGTTCAAATACGATTTAAACTATGCAATCTTTACTCACCATTAATCTGCTATGCCTGGTCCATAGAGAATTCCTTCTTCTTCTTCTTGGAAGTCTCTTAAAGCTACTTGCTCCGCTCTTGCTTCAATTCTGGCTTGTTTCACGACATCGCTCCCGCGCCGCTCGGAGCGAGCGATTCGTTCATCATCACGGCGATGCACGTAAGCATGCGCTTCGTGACCAATCAAACATCCCATTGTCGCCAATGTTTTTATTACTCCTTGAAATCCTTCGTTGAAGATAATTACAGCCAAAAAGGTTGCAATATCAACGATTTTTACGCCGGAGTGAAGATGTTTTCGAGCGAAAGTCCAGATTAACGAATTCAGAGATTCATTATTGTTCTGTGTCTCTGCTCCTAAACATCGGGTCAACAGTTCATCTCTTGACAAGTCTTCATATACAGGTTTAATAGCTGCTTGGACTTGTGGTGTTAAAGGTGGCTTGTCGTGATGAAATTGACTGAGCTCACCCTTAGTTTGAGCCTGTCGCCATGTGCACCAGCTGTCTTCGCCCTCTGGACAGTTTCCATGCTGAGGATTATTATCTGACGAACTTTTATAAAAGAAAGTGGCCCAAACTTCTTTCTTCATTTCTTTAACAGAATCTGAATTTCGACGAATTGCTAAACCATAGAGCTTTGTCATTTCGTTGATAATATTATCAGTCAGTTTGCCTGCGCCTTTTCCACCGATTCCTTTATTACTTTTTTTTGCATTACGGAGACGCGTCCCCATTCTTTTTTCTACATGACCCACGCATTCTTTTTTTGATATCAAGGTTTCTCCGTATGGTTTGGCTTTTAAAATTCCATTAAATGTTTTGCTATCTCCATCCCCTACGTACGTCAGATATTTTACGCCATGTTTATCTATCGATCTTACAAACATTTGCATGGTGGCATTTATTTCCATCTTACCGGAGCTTCCAGAATGATTCACGCTGCACTCATTATCGTGAGCTTCATACCATGTGTTGAACGCTACTGGATCAGTATTTTTTTTCCTTTTCCATAAATTACATCCTCCGCAAAAGCTGCTCATAACCATTGCATCTAAAACTTTTCCGGTGTATTTTGCAATCAACGTAGACACACCAAACAGAGATGAGAAACCTCGTTCCTTCCAAGTGCCATCGCCTTAAGCTGTCAATTCATCCCGTGGGTTTCCGGCTTCTTCATTCATGTTTTTCTCTTGCATGGCAGCAAATGTCAACACAGAATCAAAAACTGCAGATGCGGCTATATGAATATTCTCTAAGAGGGCGTCATATGTAGAATTACCAATTCCTCCACATATATCCATGAGACTACAAAAAATATTCACTTCTTCGTGACCAATCCTAATAAGCGCATCACAAAAACAAAACGACGATTAATTTCACATGAATTCTGAATCATAGGACACGAGTTCACGATCTGATGTCTCTCACACTTGCAAGATTGAACAATTTTGAACCCCAAGCCTCGTAAATCTGATTACGTGAAAGACACAAGACTTTTACAAACAAACTCCAGAATGCAATACACAAAACTTATAGTGACGGGCACCTCCATGTCCATACTGTTTTTGAGTTTCTTAGCTGAAGCTGATGTAAATTCTGTATCATTTTGCACTGTTTGACGATTTCCATAAAACTTTCGTTTCTTAGACCGACCAGGATGAATATGACCGGACTTGCTTCCTTTTATACCACTCATTGCAAAAAACGAACTACTTATAAACTGATCTCTGATTTCGAACTGATTCGTAGTAGCTGTTACGAGCTACGTTTAGGCCGTTATTTCAGTTTAGTTCTGCATCAGTTCGGCTGAGAATGCACTTTAGTATCAAACTTGTGCTGCACTCGTAGCAAAATTTGACAGCAGTTGTCATTTCCGTGGTAATTTGGTGAACAGGTAAAATGATTTATATTTCTTAGCTAACAGGTTCCGCATTTCCCGAAAAAAATATATGTATGATATTTCTTACGCATTTAACAGTGTATCCAGGGTGTCCCAGAATAATATAACTATATTTTGCCAAATGATTCCTCTCGTCCAGACAAGTAAAAAAGTGTATGGCTGGGGGGGGGGGGGGGGGCAAATGTCACCCTTCCGAGTTACAGGGTGTTTAGTAAAATATACATTTTTTTTCCTTAAAAACCCTATGAAATGTACAGGGTGTACGGTCTATTTTAAGAAGTCTTGTATGCACAACCTTGGGCTCTTTCCTATGAATGCTCAACCACCCCTGTACCCCTCCCCCCCAGAGTTATGACGCTTCAAATTATTTTTTTTTTTATCTTTCGTTTTTTTGTTTTTTTAAATACCCGCACTAACATACACTTTTTGTTACAACATTTTGAAAGCCCCAAGTCTCCTCTTAATTTAACCTATAACACCCTATGTGCTAACTGTAGCCGTTAAAGAGTTATTAGCTCATAACCTATTTAGGTCACAGGTAATTTGTTCCCTTAGTAACTGAAAACACGTCATATAAAAAAACAATCGTCTAATATCGGTATGACCTGAATATGTTATGAGCTAATAATTCTTTAACGGCTGCAGTTAGCACATAGGGTGTTATAGGTAAAATTAAGAGGAGACTCGCGGCTTTCGAAATTTTGTAACAAAAATGTATGTTAGTAGGGGTATTTAAAACAAAAACGGACAAATAAAACAAAAAAAATTTAAAAATCGAAATTTTGAATTTGAAGCGTCATAACTTTGTAGTACGGACGGTTACGGGGATGGTTTAACATTCATAGGAAAGACCTTAAGGTTCTGCATATAATACCGTCTTAATAAAAATAGTACACCCTGTACTTTTGAAGATATAGTATGTTTAATGAAAAAAGAGAATATTTTACTAATCACCCTGTAACTCGGTAGGGTGACATTTTGCCCACCCTCCTGCCATACAATTTTTTACTCGTCTGGATGAGGGGAATCATTTGGCAAAATATGGTCATATTAGTCCGGGACACCCTGTATACAAAAGCGCTTCGAACACCTGGTCTTCTAACTGCTGTAACTTTCCAACGACTTCGAATATTTGAAAATCACCTTGTCAGCATATTCTACATATGTCTAGGAAGCAATTTATAAAAAAAAAAAACAAAAAAACAAACAAAAAAAAAATCAGATGTCACACGGGGTGACCCCCTTAAGGCTGAATTTTGCATTTTGTTCCCCCTTTTTATTATCCACAGTTTTTATGATATTGATTTGAAACCTTCGGAAAATATTAGAAACTCTTCAGTTCAAATGCTACCGGCCTAGATTTTTGAAAAAGGTGTGTGCCACCACGTCAATTTTCCAGAGAAAAAATTTCAAGTAAATTTCTTCTTTTCTACGCTTATAAAAAATTGATAAGGTACTAATATTAAAACTAATTATACGAATTCTAAAGAAAAAATTTCTAATAAATTTCTAAGAAAATATTAAGTCCCATATTTAATCCAATTTATTTGAACCTTTGTGTATATAGTACATAAAAGCAATAATAAGATTTCAAAAACGCAATTAAATTCCAAACACAACAAGAAGACTATATCAAAAATCATATAACTTATAAGTTATATATGAGTTGACTGCAATATGGCAAATTGTTTCCTAGGGGAAAATAAAGACAAAATGTTTGATATGTGAATACATCATTGATTATGTATGTACTGCTGATAGAACAAGTTATATACAGCGAGTACTGCTTCTGCGTGTGGCACTAAATCGAAAGCTTTGTACGAAAGCTCACGCTACTACTACATAGTTAAATAGAAGTTCAGAACCGAGAGCTTTATTTTCTGCTATTCAGCCTTAATGTATTAGGTTCAAAATCATGTTTTGTGTTTTCTTATCCCTGATGGTACGTCTCTAATTACCTTTATTTGACAGCTTTCTCGTAAAATATTTCAAATGGAATTTCTACTTCAGCAACGTAACAGTTTAGAGCAATAGACGAAAGGCTGTTACGGTTTTAGGCGAATGAGTAACTATGGATGTGAAGTCCATTCTATCAGCTTGAGCTAACAGCTCACTCCGTGGGCAACATTGCAATTACAGGGCGGCACGCTAACACCTCGGCTATTGCGGGAGAGTTAGTGGAGTGAGTTACCCAAATCCTGCCGCTGCCAGGTATCATAATACAAAAAAAAAAAAAAAAAAAAAACAACAACAACAACGCAGCACATCATCCGGTCCTGAAGGGACTATTACACAAGTTACCTTGCACCACTGGGAGGACACTCATGACTTTCTCAGCAAATATTAAAATTCCACATGAGCCTAATAATAAAATCATTAATTCAAACTCACCTGTTATGAAATGTGAACAGAGATCGCATTTCATTTCTTATCATATTTGAGAAACTAAAAAGTCCTGAATTCTCACAGACCGTTTCCTGTAATGAAGAACAAAAATGATAATGTCTGCAAAACTGCAATGAACAGAATGATGAAATTGAATTTTGTGAGAATATTTTTCCTAATTCTAGCTAGTCTTAAGAACTTCGCCGAAGCGTATAAACGTAATAAATCTTTTAACGTATCGTGATCGAATAGAAGTTTTAATATATAAATATTAGACGAAAGAAAGAAAATGCAAAACTAAATATTTAAACAAAATAAAACAAACGGGAAACTATAATTCGGCCACGATATAGTGTAGAATATCTAACGTGAAGTGCAAGAGAAATCTATATCACAGTAATATAAACAACCACAAAAATATTAATAAATTTTACAAGAAGTTATTAGTGTAAAGCTGTGAAAGTTTCCAAAAACTGTGATAGTGAAAAAAATCTGCCAAGAAATAAGGAAAGAAAATATACATGTAAAGATTTATCACAGTGATTGATAATTATCCATTATGAAAGTAATTTATTAGGAAATTATTCAGCCCTATGCCCAAAGTGAAACAAGTAATGGAAATTGAACGATTCGAAGCCTATCATAAAGAGGAAAATCCAAGTGACGTCCTCGTACCTAACTCAGATAATATGAGAAATATAAGTGATTAAATTATGGAGCCTGTTCAACAACAGCATCAAGTTCAACAACAATAGCAGCAAGCTCATCAGATGGAGCAGCAACGTCAACAGAGGTTTACACTTTCTGCAAACGATCTTATAATAGATCCTCAAAGGATCCAAGAATTCCGAGGGAACAACAAATGTGCCCTAACGTCATTTCTACGAGAAGTCGATACTATTTTAAATATGCTCAACGATTGCCCAAGTGCCAAGGCTTATTTTTACAGAGAATCATAATAAACTAAATACAATGATGTAATCAGGACCTTAGAAACTCAAGCCACCTGGGATGAGATGAAGGAAGCGTTAATAAGCAATTTTGGTGTCCGAGAAACTTACCATCAGTTGTATCATCAAGCTCTTTCAGTAAAAAATATATAAGTAAGAGAATATTTTTTGACATTAATGCCCAGTTTCACAGTCTGAGTTTAAACCAAATATTTAGTTTAAACTCGACGAATGAGTTTCACAGTTTGGTTTAAACCGTACCATCCCTCGGTTTAAATTCAAGATAAAAGTATTTGAAAAGTGTGACATTTTATTTTGACAGTAGCATTGTTTGTTTGTAATAAGAAAATAATTTTATCATGGATTTAGATTTAGACATTTCTAGCGATAAAGAAGTCTTTTTTGAGTTAAATTTACAACTCTGTCGACGACCGAGAGTAATTAGAAATCGGCCAAATCATTTTACTCAGCTGGACGACGTTGATTTTTATGCTAGGTTCCGTTTAAGTAAAGAACTTTGTCACTTTGTCTTCGAATCTATTCTTGTCCGTTTTCTTGCGCTCTATTATATATCTTTTTTTATGCACTAGGGAAGGCAATAGCTCAACTTCACTTTTGCTGAAATTTGCATCCTTTTCGAATGTTGGCATATTTAAAATTAGCAAATATAACCACATATATTTTATTTTTTGCGCTGTTTACTTTTTCCTATTGACAGATTGATTAATACAAAAATTGCTTTACAATGGTGGCTAAAACTAATTTAGTTCACAATTTAATCAGTACTACCAACGTTACTAAAAGAATGCACTGTGAAACCCGATTTGGCTTAAACTACGTTTAAACTTGGAGGATGGTTTGAACTAAACCTTCGTTTAAACTCGACTGTGAAACTGGGCATAAGAAATATATTATCAAAACTCAATGACAAATACGACTACGATATAGACAAGCCTGCAGAGTTTAGCCCTAGACTTAAAGAATCTTTAATTTTAAAAACATTTTTAAACAATATTGAACCAAATTTATCATCAATAATTTTAAATAGAAACATACAAATTACGGGATTCCTTTAATTTGTTAGAAAGCTTAGGAATGATTAGAGATAAGATAAATAACAATACATTGCATAGAAATAATTATGACAATAAAAATCAGTATAATTCAAACGTTTAAATCATCCAAAAAAATAACAATTTCCATTATAGTCACAACTTCAATAATAACCATAAAAACTTTAACAACAGTAACTCAAGACAAAACTTGTGGCAGTATAGACAAACTAATAACTACGGATAAAGACAAGCTAATTCTGAACAAAACAGAAGAAACAATTACAATAACCCTATTAATAATACACATAATAGAGTAGAACCCATGGAAGTAGGCCACATCCAAGAAGAGGTAAGTTTTCACACAATGCCTCGGAAAATTGTTTACCAGTAGTAGAGTTAACAATAAATAAAGACAAAATTAGATGCCTCATAGATACAGGATCCACGACCTCTCTATTAAACGAAGAAAAACTACCCCAATACCCAAGACAATTTTTGAAATAGCCAATTAAATTCAAAACCCTTAACACTAATGCTTTTGTTAATATAATTAAAACTGATCTCCCCACTGAATTTAGAGAAGATGCCCATATGATATGGAAACATACGAAATTTCGTGGTAAGTGTTTTGATGCGATTATTGGTCAAAATTTATTAAAGCCCCTTGGTGCTATCATCCATATGGAAAGAGGTATTTTAAAAATCAATAATAATGAAATCGAATTTTCGTCTACATGGTCTTACAAGTTAAACGAAATAAATCAATTAGAATGTGTCGACATAAACAAAATAGTGGTAGAATATCTATTGAAAGGCTTGAATTCTGAACAGAGAAACCATCTTGAAAACTTACTAAAATCCTATAAGAATTTATTCTTTAGAGAAGGGGAACAATTAATGAGTACAAATAAAATTACTCATGAAAAAATAACCACAACACAAAAGCCCATATAGTCGAAGATTTACAGATACCCACAACTGCATGAGCAAGAAATCTCATCACAAATTAAAGACATGCTTAAGCAAGGCATTAAGGAGCACAATTCTCCTTATAACAGTCCGCTATGGATTGTACCCAAAAAATCGATAATTCAGGTAAGGAAAAATACAGAATAGTCATCGATTATAGAAAGCTCAATGAAGTTACAATCGATGACAAGTTCCTATAGAAATTTTATAAGAGATTACGCAAAAGTAGCCCAGCCGAAGACAAGGTATTTAAAGAAAAACGTTAGGATCAAGACAAAAGACACAAATTACATTAACTCCTTTGAAAAATTGAAAAGGTTAATTAGTGAAGCCCATGTGCTTAGCTACCCAGACTTCGGTAAGAAGTTCAAACTCATTACTGATGACAGTACTTATGCTATAGGAGCTGTCCTTCAACAAGATAACCACCCTACCTGCTATGCTAGCAGAACTCTCAACGATCATGAAAGAAACTACTCCACTACGGAAAATGAACTGTTGGTCATTGTGTAGGCCACTAATTATTTCCGCCCCTACCTATCCGGCGTTAAATTTGACTTATTAACTGATCACCAACCGCTTAAATGGTTGTACACAAAAACTCAAGGGAAAGATGTGAGCCTAAGACTCTATCGGTGGCTCCTAAAACTCGGAGAACATAATATTAACAGGGACTATAGCAAGGGTAAGGAAAACCAAGTCGCGGATTTTCTCAGCAGAATAAATGCTGATACTCACGAAAGTAATAACATGGAGGAATCCAATCTCAATAGCCCACAGAATGACGGCAACGAAACCACCCAAAATCTTTCAACTTCTGAAGAAGATTCTCTGAATACCAACGTCAATCAAAACTCGATGTAAGATAATGTTGATCAAGACCTAGAAACCATACATTCCCAACAAGAAGAATTAAACAATCATATACCTGTATTAGACACGGTTGTTAATCGTTTCAAGACACAAATAATACTAACAGACAATCAAGAGAAGGAATTCGAGATTAAGCACAAAAATACAAAAATCTATATCAATTCCCAAGACCTAGAAAATAATTTCCCGGGTATATTACGAAGGTATATAAAATCAGGTAAAATAGGTATATACACCGAATTAGATGACCATAAATACAATATATTACAACAAAAGATTATTAAATTATATGATAACGAACCTACAGTAAAGTTTGTCAGATGTTCAAATCATGCTAAAGACATGAACTCAGAAGATGAAACATATAAACAAATACACAATTATCACAAAAACGAAACGGGACATACTGGAATCAACGAAAACTACGAAGGTCTCAAGAAATATATCTATTATACCAATCTTAAGATACTCATACATAAATATATAAATAATTGCGATGTATGTAATAGAGTTAAATACGACCAAAACCAATTAAACAAAAATTCGAATACACAGAAACACCGACAGGTATGAAACAAATAGTACATATGGACATTTATACGAACTCAAAAGCTTTCATTCGTCGATAGATTCTCGAAATTTGCTACTGCTTTTTACTTGGAAGGTAGGAATAATCAAACAATAATTGAAAAAATCAGACAGTTCTCTTGAAATGAAATTAAAAGTATAAATATTAAAGACTTTCTGAGAAACGAAAATATAGAACGTCATCTTGTAAAATATAATAACCACACTGGTAATTCAGTTATCGAAATAGGAATAGAACGTAAAGATCTAAATATTAAAGAGAAAATGTCAAAAGCAATCTAATGGTACAACAATAGTTATCATTCCATAACCAAAGAAAAGCCTATTAACATACAAGAAGGTAAGCGTTGCAGAAATAAAATTTTTTAGAATCTAACTAAAGAGAACTTAGATTATGTATTAATAAATGAAATGAAAATAGAGAAGATTACAACGAGGTTAGGACAAAAGGGTACTTTAAAAATTATAAGAGCTTACGACATAAAGAACAACCAAAATTTACCAAAGTTAAATTAAAAAATGTACACAAATCAAATATTAAAAGAAAAACATATTTTTAGGTAAACTGGATTTCCATAACATTCCTGGTAATGTGGATAGTGGTACAACCAACCCAGGCCTATCTAACGCTTGAAAAAATAGAAAGCAATTCTGGATCCGCCGAAGTAGGATTAGGCAATGTAGATATAGTTTTAAATTATGATACGATATTTCATTTAACTCCCCATAAAAACAAAAGGGGGCTATTTAATGTTATCGGAACTTTCCATAAATGGTTATATGGAACTATGGACAATAACGACAGGGAAGAGATAGAGGAACATCTCAAAATAATCGATACAAATAACCACAACATTATAGGAAATGTAAACCAATAGGTAACAATAAACCAAAACTTTAATAGAATCAAATTCCTTAAAGAATTCAACGTCATAGACAAATACAATAAAAATTATACTCCCAAACAACATATCGATCATATACTGAAAATAAAGATTTTGCAAGATAACATTGACCATATTCAGGACATAGTAATATAATGACAAATGACGAAATATACGAATACGATTTTGATCACCAAAAACTAGCAAACATAAAACTTGGAGCAATAATAGATAGTACAAATAACCTTTATTATGATACCAAAAGAAGTAGTCTCACTGCAAAATTTTTTCTTAATCCCTATTACTAATAATAAGAATGAAGAATTAGTATTTGAGACGCAAGAAGTTGTAAAATACAAACACAAAACATACAACTATGTAGAAAATAAAGGTATGAAAAATTTAGAACTGTGTAAAAATTGCATTTTTGAAAGAAATTGTTTGAAAATATTCAATAATATCTCGGAAACAATAGAATTAGATAAAGGAATTGTGATCGTGAAAAATCAAATAGATACTAATATAACAAATGGGTGTGATAAAAGAGAAATAACCTTAAACTGACATTACATATTAACTTTTCATAATTGTTCAATAGAGATTGATAACAATATATTCTATAATAATGTAAAAGAGTTCAAACAAAGTTTCATAATACCTAACTATTTAGACAACTTAAAAGATTTAAATTTTTGATGACATTATTCTGAAAGAAATAAAATATACAGATGAAATTAAAGAATTAAAGTAAGAAAGGAGAACCCATTATATATATGGTAGTTAAGTTGTATGTTTATAATCATAATTCTGATCGTTGAAATTTTCATTATTAAACATAAAAGATCAAACTTTAATATTAACAATGTTGTGGAGACTCAGGAGAGCCTCCTCAAATCTAGCGGGGGAGGAGTTACGTCAACAAATATTAAAATTCAACATGACCCTAATAATAAAATCACCTGTTATGAAACGTGAACAGAGATCGCATTTCATTCCTTATCATATTTGAGAAACTAAAAAGTCCGGAATTCTCACAGACGGCTTCTTGTAATGAAGAACAAAAACGATAATGTCAGCAAAATTGCAATGAACAGAATGATGAAATTGAATTTTGTAAGAAAATATTTTTCCTATCTGGCTAGTCCTAAGAACTCCGCCGAAGCGTATAAACGTAATAAATCTTTTAACATAATAAATATTTTATTTTAGATCTTTAAAGATTTAGTTTTTTCTTGAGTATTCCTACGTAAAATATATCTCATGTACTGTCCTCTTGCCATTGCTCTATCCACCCAATCGACATTGCTGGCATTATTTTGCAATGGCCTTATTAGACCTGAAAGTTTGTAGAAGAGCGAACCTAGTCAACCTTCATCATTAAGGGGTTCCAGGAGAGTGAGAGGAAAGCAAATTCTAATTTCTCATGACGTTATAAAAGTTTTAATACACGAATAATTCTTAATTGGTACAGCCTACTATATTCGTCTTCCTGAAGGGTGGTCACAATAGTATCTATTCATATAATCTCTCCCATTAAGGAACGAACAATCTACAACAAAATTTGTTATCTCGTAACTAACAATTTTCTAAAATTAGCCCGCCAAACCTAATTAGATGATTCTTTAATTCCGATATACGTTATCAAATTGATGAAGTAGCAGTGGGTACCGGAGCAATTTCCAACCTGATTATGAAATGTAGTCCAATGCAGTAGGAAGACAATCCCATTCAGAATAAATAGAATGGTTATAAATATATTTCATTAATTATGTTCGACATTAATAGCCTAATAGTATATATACAAAATAGTATTTCGGTTCAGACCGCGATTACTATGTCGTCCGTGGATAGCATCGATGGTACATGATCATGGTCAATATTTTACATTCAATATACAATAGGCTAATAGAAAAAAGGTAATACTAAGTACTTTTACTTACGTTTTGCTTTGCGCGCTCCCTGGAGGTGCTAAGTAGCTTAGACTGCTGAAACAGAAATAAAATCATCGATTCTACGTCATTTAAGAAAAAATCTAACATCTTAGGAGCCTCGCGTGACTCATTTTTACCGACAATCATCAATCGATTGATTGCAATTTCAAAGTTTATCAACAAATCTCTATCTCATTGGACTAATCAAATTCTCGTGGCTTTAAATTGAAAAAATATATGCCTTATTTCAATCTAATTGTAGTTGTAGCTTAATACTCCGTTCGGAACTTCAATTCTTCCTTTTAATTCAAGTCTTCAAAACTATTTAACTTTAGTAATTTAATCGATATCACTAATTATTTAGACTTTAATCAAATTCATTTCATTGTAAGTTATTAAAATAAGTGCTGTGAAAAAATTCTCGACTGAGCTAGCCGGTCTTAAAACATAAGCCTCATCTGTGCGGGCACCCAACGTGTGACTCGACCCACGACCCTTGATTTCGCGAGAATTCTACCAGGGTGCGCATAAGCTTGCATCCTCAAAATAATTGCCGTCACAAATCAAAAAGGATCTCAAGGATCAACAGATTCAATAAATACGAACATTGAAATAAATACATGTATATATCAACGTCAAGATTACCTATACCTATTATCATAGCTGAAAAGAGAATGGTATAAAATTAATGGACTACCAAACAGTATCAAAAATTTGGGATAATAAGAAAATCTACAAAAAAGTATCGCCAACGATACCCGAGAGCAAAACCTCACTGAAGATATGTAAAACCTTTTACACTACAGTGAATAGGGGTAAAGATCTATCAAGAGATAAAAAAATCAACGAGAGAAATCTAACCGAAACATTATCAATTGTCAACGAGCTAAGAAATTTATCTGAAGTAAAGAGGATCTATAAAAAGTATCTAAATTCGAATACCAAACAAAATCCTAAAAGATTTATCACAAAAAAACAAAAACTGTTATGGTACTATAGCAAAAAAGTGAGGACTGATGGACGTAAAGCCCTGTCTGCCAGCTTGGGCTGACAGCTTATCTGGACGACACGCTAGCACCTCGGACTAAATGTGTAGAGTGCGGGGTGGGTTCACCAAGAAAAACCAGCCTGTCACGTCACCATAAGCAAAGAAGGTATCGTGCCTAAAATAAAAGCGAAGATTTACTACAAAAACGACGAAGAGCACATCACACTCTAGTCCTGAAGAGACTACGTACATAACTCACCTGAAGATGACTCTAGGCATTTGATGTTTTATGCCTATACTGTCCCCGGCCGCCCACGACACCGCTGGCATCTGGTTTGCGATGTCTCTGCTAAGTTCACCTGTGAAAGAAAGGGAAGAGACCCCAGGAAAGGAGAGAGAGATAAACTCGTGGATCTAATACATTGCAACTACACGTTTATTTCATTTAGTAACCGACAATACATGTTCACATTAATTATTCTTTTTTTTTCCCTTTTTTGTTTTTTGTTCCTTTCTTAAATTCACCCCGTAGCAAATAAAGATGGCGAAGCTCCAGGACCCCGCACTCGATATTAAGTGGTCGCTGTGTTATGTGATATTCCAGTCTTCAATAATTTCACACAATTCCTAGCTACTTATCGCGCTGACTGTTTTGCCTGATTTACATAAACTAATTCGATACCTGGTCTGAGAAAAAGAAATGGAGGGAGGTGCATGAATCCTTCAAAAGGAGTCGTGGCGCATTACTTTACACAAGAAATCCACTTGGTCGATTAAAATATGTATATATCTTATTTTGCCATTGTTTATAATAGTCCTTCAATGGTTACGTCAAAAGTTATGTAAACAAAAAATCTTCCTTTTTCCCTCTCGCTTCCATACAACTTATTATGCTTACTAAAGTCAACAACGACTTGTCTCACATTAACTTTAATATTAAGTTCTACCTGTTGTCGCTCCTATCTTCACAAAGAACGGTAATTCATAACTTCCTTTTCATACGCTCATGGGGCTGGATTTACATTGTGCAAATTCCGCGAAGATCCTATCTACTAATCACGTGACTAATGTTATACTACTGCCGTTGCAAAAAAAAAAAAAAATTAAACGTACTTTCGGATCCGCGTATTGTAGGCGCTCCGTCGATGTGGGTATGCTTAGTAACTTAAGCGACACTTATGTCAATTCATTATAACTTCTTATGACATCTTATAGCATCTTCCAAAATCAATATCACTTAAATTGGTGACGCCAGGCACTTTAAGATTATGTTCTTCTTTTCAGGGGCCCCGAGGGCCGAATTGCGAAATACATTATGCATTTGCTCTTATCAAATATATCTTAGATAGATAGATATATATAATCCATAATACTAATTTCTTGACGAAAAAAATAATTAATGAATTCTGTTCATTAAGTTTAGGCGGTCCGCGGATAACTTGTAATCATTATTCATATTTTTAATATATGTATAGTCCGTATCACTCATTTAATTATGACAGAAAACAAAAAAATTATAGTCCTGAACACTTTTAGTTCCCAGGCGCTCCGTGGACCGAGCTGCCAAATAAATTATTTGCGTATAATGATTAAGGGGTAACACCACTGTAAATTTTTCAGAAAATAAATTTTTTTTTATTGGCTTAAAAGATGCGTTGAACCTTCTAGAATATGAAAGGAATTTTCATCATTGAAATTTTAGGCTCCTCCCCGAGCCCGTCAATCCGCTCCGATATGACTACCTGCGTCAAATAAACCCTACCGGAAACGTGCTGACGCTAACACAGTAACATATGTTTTTAGGAAGTGTTTATGTTCAGTTAAAATCATTTCCAAGCAAAGTACGTTAGTTTAGCGTCAGTACATGTAAAATTTAAACAGTCCAATTTTTCATGCCAATAACTCATTTCAAAACTTTAAACGTGTTTTTCTTGAAACACGATTTTTCAAAACGGCACGCAGCATAACTCCAACAATTTTCATTCCTTTCATTTGAATTTTTAACAATATCTTTAAAATAACATTTTGATACGTACGGGATTTTCGATACGTCATTTTAGACATTATTTATTAACAAATGATTACCGCTTTTTGTGTCAAAAATTGCACGATTTCATTTAAATACCCGCCAATCATACAAAAATGAATATTTTCAAAATCCCCTACGTACTTCACTAGCTATGAGCATGTAGACTAAGCAATTTTTTTCTTTTTTCTCCAAATTCAAAATTGCACCAGCTACACTGCGTGCCGCAGAGTGCTTTAAATTCGACAAGCCTTGCGAGAATGGCTCTGGTGTCACCATTTACTAATATTTTTTTTTTAATAATTTTTTTCTTGTATACTTAAATATATGCTTAATAACTTCCATGAATATTATTATTCTATTACCTTTCTTTACATAAAAAAAAATTGTCCAAAAAACGCTATTTTTAAGGCTATTACAGTGGTTTAACCCCTTAATTATAATTTTTAATAAATATAATTAATTAATGGCGATAAAAAAATTTATAGTCCTGAATACTTCCGTTCCCAGGCGCTCCGTGGACCGGGATGCCAACTAAATTATTTCCGTATAATGATTATATATAATTTTTAATAAATATGTATTTTTTGCATCACTAATTTCAATACAATGAAGACAGAAAAATTATAGTTCCTGAACACTTTCAGCTCTCAGGTGCTCTTTTGGCCTAACGACATCACTGTAAATATTTTGTTTATGAATATAATTAATAAAGTGTCTTCCTGACACGTAAATATCTCGCGAAAATAATTCATAACTTCGAAATGTGATTAGATTAATTAATAAAATGTCTTCACGACACATGAATATTTCGCGAAAATAATTTATACTTGAAAACGTGCTTAGATTTAGGTTAAGACGCTCTTTTGCCTATCGACATCAGTGTAAATACTTGTGTTTATAAATATAATTAATAAAGTGTCTTCCTGATACGTAAATATCTCGAAAGTAATTTATACTTGAAAATGTGTTGATAAGCGCACCTAAATCCATGTATAATCTGTATATCCAGATAATGTAGATAGATGTATTTTCTCTCACGACATATGGCTTGCGTGCACAGGCTCAGGGTAAATATATATCGACAGTTCGAGGTCTATTTTCAGATCGAATACTGGAATAATTAATGGTATCATATCAATATGCCATAATATATAGAGACCTGAATCTTTTTGTCTCTCCATACAGTAACTTTCTTATTTGCATTCCATAAGTGAGTAACGACTACCGGGACAATACTATTATTGATTTTAGTTTTTCTCATACTGTACGAAGGCGATATTTTATAGCTATACATATGTGGATTTTTAATTTAAAATATAGTTTTAAAAATATTTCTATTTGCAGATACGACCAGGAGAAAATTGTACAGCTGCATTGATGAAAATGAAATATTGTGGTATTTGTAAAGGTTACAGTGAAAAACCATGTGCACATTATTGCGAAAACGTTATCAAGGGTTGTTTGCATTACTATAGTGAATTAGATATTGAATGGGATAATTTTGTGGCTTCAATGGAAAAGGTATCTGAGCGGCTGTTAGGTCCTTTCAATATTGTTGTAGTAGTGGAGCCTATTAATATTAAAATTTCAGAAGCTATTATGAACTTTCAGGTAAAATGGCTTGAATTTAGCTTCTTTTTAAAAATTATTTGTTTTAATTTTAAAGGAAACTGGACAAGATATATCTAATCAAGTATTTCAAGGATGTGGTCGTCCGGTATTGGGTCGTAGACAAAGAAGTGCCAACAAAAATTTTGTAGAACCCATAATGAGAAACATTATTAATAATACCCGTTTTGATATTGAAGAAAATATTACAGATACGATGGTTTTTACCGATCGCGATATTCGATCTGTTGAAAAAGAAAAGGAAATCCAATACGCCCCAGTACAATCATCAAGTCGAATTGAACAGGTGGATCTAGGAAATAAAAAAAAGAAAAAAAAACAATCCAACAGAAAAATTTCTGAAGACGACGATGAAATAAGTAAGGAACCAATTTTAAATAAATTAGTCAAGGATATTAGACAAAAAGTTAAAGACTCGAAAAAGTTTTGGCATAATTTACCATATCAAATATGTAACAATGAAAATTTGGCAGCACCTCCGGATGCTGATAAACGTTGTTGGAATGGTTATTCAATTGATGTGTAAGTTTATTTTTTATTTTTATCGTATTTATGTAAATTAACACTTTGTGTTATTAGGTATACGCATACGATTCCCATTGACGGTGCAACAAACCCTGAGTTTTCCCCAAATCATGCAACCTTTCGACAAAAAAACCTCGTCGAAAATCAATTATACTATTTAAAAATTGCAATAAATCATTTAAGGAATGCTTACAACGGATTAGACGTTGAATGGTCTGACCAAGGTAGGGTAAACTGATTTTATTGTAAACCTTAAATTTAACGATACACTACTTCAAGACGAACCATATTATGGCAGTGGCTCAGGATCTGGTGAGGGTATTGATGAAGAAGATGGCTCTGGTTCGAGTTTTGAAGATTTTCAACCACATTATCCAGGACATGTTGATACACCTTCTGTACGTGTAAGTACCCCTTCAGGAACCATTATGCCCAACGGAACTGGAACGAAATACACACCATTAGATCAAGAAGGCAAAACGATGTCAAACATTAATGTAGCATCCACAATGTCTCTTCGACGGGCTTTAATAATATACTTATTCCCTATTTATGTGGCATGGTTCGGTGGAATCATATCAGATTTTCTGTGATTTGAACAACATTATGTGTTTGCATATGCACCTTAATTTATATTTAAGATTTTTCTGTAAAGAAAATATTTATTATTAAGATTAGATTTAGAGATATTTATTCTCTCAAGTCGTGAGATATTATAAGAACATAGGGAATGTTCTGTACAAACGATGTTAAACTTTGCTCAAAAGTAATGGATGTCGAAGTAAAAAAGAAATTGGATGGGGTCAACAGAAATGGTTCGAAATGTTAAATATTTTTTGGCAGCTTTTTATGAAACTTCATACCGAACTTAAGAAACTTCATGGCTACCCTTAACATGCTGGGAAAATTCCACTTAGATTAGGTTATAAAGGTTATTTATTGCAAATATTTCTTTTTGATGTGTAGCGTGATATTTACTATTGAAGGGAACATTTGAAGCTTCTTAATTTTAATTATAGGAATATTGTTTATTTTTTGTTCAAAGAAAATCATTATGGTGAAATTCAAAAAATTGCTAACACTGTTGATACTAACGCGCTAGAAATCCGAAGTGGAACGATTCTCGTAGCCAGTTGTACAATAATTGTACATTATATATTAAGGCGATATGGGTGGAATAGTTGTAAAATACGTCAAAACATTTTCCGTATAAGTTAACAGTCGACAGTCTGCCCTTTTCTTTCTAGCAGAGCTTTGAATTAGTTGAGAAAACTTTTTTGTGTAATTGACCCAGATGTGTGATCTTTAAAATGAGAATCTTTGCGTCGACACTGCCTTTCCCGAAAGTGTGCCTGATTAAGCAATCTCGTGAATGCATGCTGACAAAATTTATAGCGTAAAATGCTGCTCAAATGAGCCTGTAAAAAGTTAATATTAACCAGCTCACTAAGGTTAGCGAACCAAGAATCGTATCGTAAATATCTAGTTGAAAAAGTATTAGAAAAATATATTTTAAGAACAATTGTAAATGTACGTCGACTGATTGTTTATAGAATTTTTATAAATTTTTTATTTGAAAATATGTTCAAAAAGAAGCCTTTTCTTTCTCCTAACTAAACAATCCCCGATTCATCTACAATTATACATTATATATATTATATATATATATATTTTTTTTTTCTTTTTGCTTTCTTGAACAAAATTAAGTTTAACCAGTCCAAACGTAACCACAACAATATATTCTATGGTCGCAGCATCGTGTGGAGATGCAGTATGCTACACCGTGTGTGTGAAATTATGTCGTGCCCACACTGTAATTGTGCTACCACTTTTGCCTCATTGCTCGTATACCATCAGGCTGAAGAGAAAACTGGGAGGAAGTAAGAAGAAGCTACAGATGACGGACATTTTTTGTCTTTGAGTGGTCGAAAAGGGAGGAAGTTTCTCCGGTGTGTCTTTGAAAACGTAAAGAACTAAAAGAAAAGGAAAGTTCCTCCGGTAATAATTCTCTCTAGTGAAAATTGTTTTTTACGAATTTTATGAAAGGCTGATGTTTCCATAACGCTAGACCAATTCGAAAACCTAACAATGGGCTGAAAAGGGAAGCCTCACGCAGCAGTAAGAGAATTCCAGACCCCAGTGGTTTTATGGAAGTGGAAGATACCAAATTCCGACTCAATCCGCAGCAGTATTGCGCGACAAAATCTCTAGACTACACCTAACCTATTTTCAATTCTTCAAGCACGTGAATCTCTACTGATTCCAGAAGTTGATGTAGTCTACTGAAGCCTGCAATTACCCTGACTACAATTGGACCCTGGTCAAGGAACAACACCGAAGTTGCCTCCTTGTGGATGCTTTAACCTCATTGGCGCTCAATCGGAAACTAGCGTAGAATTTTAATCAAGGGACATTAAAAACTAGTGCCCGCAATGTCGTAGGGAGGATGGGCGAACGGCAAAGAGGACTGTACATTGAGTCCTCACAAAATGTCAAGGTAAGTGGAGTATAAAATTCCATTCAGGACTAGATGTGTTACGTTTCACCGAGTGAGCTGGCAGTATGGACTTGAAGTCCACTAGTACTCACTCGAAAGTACTACCATGAAAAAATGGTGCCCAACATGGGGCCACCTAAGTTAGACTTCGGTGGTTTAATTGTAAATTTTACTGGGGACTGGGACTTGGAGTGATATGTTCATCTGACAATTTGCTAGGTGATTGAGTTCAAGTCTCATATCCAGTAGAAGTTACATGCGCACTTATGTCTAACTGCTTGTTACCTACAAATCTATTTGTCATTTACAGTTTTCGAGTAAAGTTTAAAGTTTTTTTGAGTTTTCCAGTTTCGATTTTTGCGAATTTTTAGTTCAAGTAGAGGTTAACTTCGAGTTTAACATTGGTTAAGCTTCAAGTCTTCTGGATTTTATCGAGCTTTTTTGAATTTTGTGATCTTTCCCGCTGGCCTTCTGCCATGGAAATGGCCTCACGGAATAATATTTTGTCTGGATTTCTCACGGAGGCATATCTTTGTTGGCCATCTGGCTGGACAGAGTCATGCATTTTAGCTACTAGTTGACCAGATTCATGGCTCTGGCAAACTGGTAAATTAGTTGGATCGACAGAAGGGAAAGGAAAGAGTTGTTAGAGGATGGAATTGATGCTGGAGACCTTCAGTAATGAGGAGCTGGCGTACTGCAAACTGCATGGCTGAAGAATCTCTAGTAACATTTTGAGTCTTTGACATCTCCATCCAGACTTTTGGGAAGTTCAAATCTTTTCATGCAAACATTCACACAACTTATCTGTAACATCTGACCTGGTTGACCTGAAAGACCTTCGATTTTGAGAGATGGCTTTTGGAGAAAGAGAGAGAAGACTTATGATAATTTTGTTGTTGTTTTATTTGGGAAAATTCACCATGAGCTAGAATTTGCACTACAGTCTTTATATTGTATAATTATAGTTTATTTCGTTAATAATTACTTTGTTGATGCATATTCCGCCACCGATTTCGAAATTAAGCGTCGTCCATCACTACGGCGTCGACGATTTTTCAGAGCACAAAGTACACTCAGCTCTTTAATCCAGCTATATTTTTTTGATAGGATTAGAGACTTGTTATTTTGGTGAGATTGATTTTTTTACCTTTTTGCTGAAAACCTTATTACATACGTTAGCTGTATAGTTGTGATTTTAGAATTTATATTTTTCTCGTACGTTTAAGTAGCAACACTGAAGCTGCCCAACAACCGTTAGATCGCACATCAACCTTCCGTTGATGAACATTTTTGAATTTTCGTATTGTTTAAAGAATTTTTGCCCAGATTCTAGTCGACGACCGTCCTTATTTTTCCTCCTGAGTCACGTCCAATCTCTGTACAGAGGCAGAATTAGGCATTTTTGAATATTCTGAGATATAATCGCACATTAATTGGCTCTGTTGAGACTGCTAATTTTGTGAAATGGCTACAGAGACCAGCCCAGTGCTCCATTTGTCCGCTAACTACTATCTGTGGACACGTATTCCATAAAGCATGTCCACAAACCTGGATAGGTGAACAAGCCAGCTGCCCTAATTTCACATGCGCCTTCACACAGCAGGGCTTTAGTATTTGCACCGGTGCGATTCCAAAAAGGAATCTTACCCGACCTTGTAGCCAGGACAATACTCTTCAGCAACAGCCAACCCGTACATCCTTATCTCCTTACATACAACTTAACAAATAGGAGTACATGCGACGAGGAATACAACACCTAATCACGTGTAATCATCATATCTCGCAGATATCAACATTAAGCCAAATCGTCTCCAAGCCACCTGTGGGAATTGCAGCGATTGCAGTTTTAACATCATGTCTCATGCTTGCATGCCAACCGTGGGAATCATCTTAGCTTCAACTTGGCGCTTTACTTTTAGATTATTTCTTAGTTCAGTTCTCATTTATATTTCACGAAATAAAGTCGGAAGTTAATTTAAAGTTGTTCTATTTTTTTTTTTCACAAACGTATAAGTGAAATTATTAACTGGCGCCCGAGCAGGGACCGGTGTAGCGGTAAAAGTGAAAAATAATTATCCCTATAGCAGGACAACCACGCCTAAAGGAAAATAGGAGACAAGGATTATCACGCCTAAAAATAGGATACACAGGATAACCACGCCTGGAATAATTCTGTTAAAGACACCATCCGCAGCATCGGTCATCATCAGAAAGGATGCGAACCCCGCACCTAATTTTCATATTGTGAGTTAAGTTATATTAGAAAGTTCCTCATTCTTAACTGGTTTATATCAAGTGATTTGTTTTATATCACTAACACACTGAACGAGTGAAATATTTCATCAAAATAAAATTTTATTTTCTCTTATTTTTCCAAATTATCGAATTAAAGTGAAGTAAAGGAGTATTATAAGAGAAAAATTTTTATTTAAAAAAGAGAAAAATTTTGTTGAAATATTTTCTTTCGTGTTGTTTTAAAATAAATGATAAAGTACAAATTGAGCCCAGAATTTTTAATAGTATTTCAAGGAAAGAAAAAATAAAGATTTTAAGACAACTTCATCAGAAAGGTGAATTAATTACTGGAAATCCAGAATAAAAACAAAACGGTGTGAAAATGAATATTATCTCAAAATATATTTTTAGATAGAATTTAATTATTTTATAGAATTTAAGAGTGATCATTGAATATAAAAAAAATACTATATATAAATAAATAAGTGTTTGCAGAGTTCTGATATAAAAAAAAGGTGCTCATTAAATATTTTTGAAAAAAAAAATAATTAAATTTTTTTCCAGAATTTAGAAAAATTTAAAAAAGTGTAAAACACAAAAACAAATCAATTAATTTTCAAAGAAGTTTTTTTGCATTCTACATTTTTCTACTACATAAAATGGCGAATCCTAATAATACTTTGAGACCGCCTAATTTAAATGCGACATCTGTAAATTTAAATCCACCAACTCCTAAACCCAATGAAATTATAAACCCACCTCCGCAAGTTGTTAATACTGAGATTCAATTAGCAGAGTTGGTAAATAGATTAGTAATAAATGTTCTTAGAAGAGAAGGTAGAACTATTCTTCAGTCCCTCCTTAATCCGGCAGCGGACATTGATAACGACATCGATCAGCGAATTGACGCTGGAAACGAGGGTAATTTATCAGAAATGGATAAAATTCCCGATGTCGTGAAAAGCCTTCGAGAATTTTCAGGTCAACCTGGAGAGTTCTCCTCTTGGAAAAAAAGCGTTGGGCGAATTCTCACAATTTATGCACATTTAAAAGGAACCGCGAAATATTACGGTATCCTAAACGTGATTCGAAATAAAATTACAGGTCAAGCAGACGTAGCTCTCGAGTCCTACAATACTCCACTAAATTGGGAGAAGATCTCAAAGTGCCTCACTTTGCACTATGCAGATAAAAGAGACTTAGGAACGCTGGAGTATCAGATGACGACTCTGGTACAAGGAAACCAGACAACTCCTGAATTTTACCAAACAGTCTATCGGCATCTGTCACTAATATTAAATAAACTTAGTAGCATGGAGATGAGCAACGAGTCCTTGACAAACATGACTCAAGCTTATCGGGACAAAGCTTTAGATACCTTTGTTAGAGGTCTTAAAGGTGATCTACCAAGACTCCTCAGCATGAGAGAACCATCAGATCTACCCCAGGCATTACATTTATGTCTTAAACTCGAAAATGTAAACTTCCGAGTTCAACATGCCCATCATACTACTAATAGACCTCAACACAGACCCATACCGCTTACTCCTCCAAGAAGAAGTAATTACCGAGAAGAAAATAATTATCAATTTTACCCTGAACTTGTCCATAATCCTCAGAGGATACAAAAATCTAATTTTCATTGGCAACAGCAGCCACGCTATTATTCCCGGCAAACACCACTGCCGCCGAAACCATCGACTAGACCCGAGCCTATGGATGTGGATCATTCATTACGCTCTCGCGCAGCGAACTATCAAAATTATCCAAACAGGAATCGCCAATTCATTAACAAGCGACCACCCTCTCAACAGGTTCATCCTTCATATAAACAGCAAAGAATAAATCATATAGAACAGGAGGACCCGAATGAAGTTGCGATTACCAATCAGCAAACAACCGAAGAAAACGAATACGAAGAAGACATAAAAACTGAAGATTTGAACTACGATCAAAGTCTAAGCAATTACATAAGCTCTGACAGCTCTATCTTTGATCCACCCGAACGACTAGATGATATCTATTTTTTAGATTAAAGCGCTCTTCGCTTCCCTATTTTGAATACACAGCGAAGAGCGGAAAGGTTCTGAAATTCTTAATAGATACAGGATCAAATAAAAACTACATTCAACCTCATTATGTTCGACATCCCATTCCGTTCCATTAACGTACACCACTACTGTTAAAGGCGAAATACGAACAACCTCAACTGACCCAGTCTACTCAAAATCGAACCCTTATCCCATGTCATTAAAAGATGAAGTCGAAACCCAAGTAAAAAAACTACTTGAAGACGGTATCATACGAACATCAAGATCGCCATACAACTCACCAGTTTGGGTCGTCCCAAAAAAATTTGATGCATCTGGCGAGAAAAAATACAGAATGGTCATCGATTACCGCAAACTAAACACAGTCACTATACCGGATAAATATCCAATCCCAGAAATTAACGAAGTGTTGGCAAACCTAGGGAAAAACAACTTCTTCACAATAGTAGACTTAAAAAGTGGTTTCCATCAGATACTACTCAAAGAGTCTGATACTGAAAAAACCGCCTTCTCTATCAATAATGGAAAGTATGAGCTCACTCGTCTACCCTTTGGGCTGAAAAATGCCCCTGCTATTTTTCAAAGAGCCCTAGACGATATTCTGCGGGAACACATAGGCAAGATATGCTATGTTTACATCGATGATATTATCATATTCGGAAAAAACGAATCAGAACACTTTGAAAACCTAGCAAAAGTATTTAACACTTTAGAAGCAGCAAATATAAAGATTCAATTAGACAAATGCGAATTTCTCCAGGAACAAGTCGAATTTCTTGGGTTCGTAGTGTCGAAACACACTAAAAGATTTGAGATCATATCTCGGTATGTCAGGCTATTATCGTCGTTTCATAAGAGACTATGCAAAACTTGTGAAACCCCTGACATCCCTTTTAAGAGGGGAAGATGGACATGTGTCCAAAAATCTCTCGAAAAATAAAGTTATTCACCTCGACGTAGAAGCCATGGAAGCATTTAACAAAATCAAATTATCACTAACATCAGAAGATTCTACACCACCCAGACTTCGAAAAAGAATTTGAGCTCGCAACTGATGCATCAGACCATGCTTTGGGAGCGGTGCTATCTCAAAACAATCGACCAATAACATTTCTGTCCAGAACGCTAAGTAAAACTGAAGAGAACTATGCCACCAACGAGAAGGAAATGCTGGCAATTATTTGGTCCTTGAACTCTTTAAGAAACTACCTCTATGGAGCAAGAAAGGTAAAAATCTATACGGATCATCAGCCCCTTACGTACGCTCTCAGTAACAAAAACACTAATTGTAAGATGAAACGATGGAAAGCTATCCTCGAGGAGTACAACTACAAACTCGAGCACAAACCTGGCAAAGCGAATGTGGTAGCCGATGCGCTATCAAGACCACCCTTAGAAACGCATCTAAACCCACTGACCACAACACAACACAGTGATGAGAGTTCATCACATAACCTCATTCCAACAGTAGAGTGTCCTATAAACGTCTTCCGCAATCAAATCATCCTACAAATAGGTCAAGAAACAAGTTACCAGCTAAAATCCCCATTTCCAAATTATATCCGTCACATCATCATTCAACCTCAATTTACCACAACAGAAATTATTAATTTATTCAAAAGATATCTTAATGCACGTACTATAAATTGGTTTAAAAGCGGACGAGTCTATAATGGGTAAAATACAAGAGATTTACCCAATACACTTTCGAAATTACAAAATTAGATTCACCCAAACTATTGTGCAAGACATAGTAAATGAAACAGAACAAGAAGAAACAATTCTGAGGGCTCATCAAAGAGCTCATCGTAATGCTGAAGAAAATAGAATTCAATTATTGGAAAAATATTACTTTCCACGAATGAGTTCTAAAATAAAATATCTGGTTGAACGCTGCAATACATGCAAAGAAAACAAGTATGATAGACATCCAAACAATCAACATATAAATCCTACACCTATTCCAAATTACCCCGGTCACATTGTTCACATTGATATCTATTCTACCGAAAAAAAACCTTGTTCTTACTGCCCTTGATAAATTTACGAAATTTGCACGTACAAAAATAATCAAATCCAGGTCAATACAGGATATAAAACGTCCTCTACGAGACATATTATTCTTTTTCTGTGTCCCTGAACACGTCATAATTGATAACGAGAAGGCACTGAACTCTGCCACGATAACTTCCATGATGGAAGATGGATTAAATATAAAAATTTTCAGAACACCATCTTATAAGAGTGAAATCAACGGTCAAGTTGAGCGTTTCCACTCAACTCTCTCTGAAATAATGCGATGCTTGAAGAGCGACGGCGTTGAACGCTCATTTGAAGAGCTTTTGGAACGATCGATCAATGAGTACAACTTTACCGTCCATTCTACAACTGGAAAAAACCCAGTTGAACTTTTTTACGGACGAGACCCTAGAGTCGGCCCAGAAGATTTCGAGCTATCCCGCTCAAACAACATCAGCAAACTCAGACAAAAACAGCAACAAGATATTAAATATCACAATAAAAAAAGAAAGCCTATAAAAAACTATGAGATTGGAGAACCAATTTTCGTAAAGCATAATAGGAGAATAGGATCAAAGCTAACCGTTAGGTACATCAAAGAGATTGTGAAAGAAAATCGCAACACAACTGTTCTCACAGAATCAGGAAAAGTCATACACAAAACTCACATAAGAAAATGAAATTTCTCATTTCAGACATGTCATCTACTCGATCAGAGGAGAAGTCCAAATCTTGGACTATTCTAATTCACAAATCATAGCCCTAAACGTGGGAACTGCAAGGATCCAGGAAGGTCATTTTAAACTTATCCACATAATCGAGTTAAATATTTACAGTACACTGTATTTACACTTCTAGAGAACCAAATTCCTAAAAATTATACCGTCTTCCCTTATCTTTCCCACGAGATATCGCAAATACAGAATTTGTTCAACAATTTAAAGCCACATAAGGCAAAACGATCATTAGATTTTATTGGCTCAGCATGGAAATGGATAGCTGGAAATCCTGACCATGACGATTTTGTAATGATAGAGAATAAAATAAATAATGTTTTGTCAAATAATAATAAACAAGTTATTATCAATGAATTGTATAACGAAAGAATAAATATCATTACGAATATTACAAATCAAATATTAAAGTTAATAAAAAATGACCACTCATTAAATGATCATTTAGTACTAAGTATTTAGTATAAATTAAAATTAATAAAGGAAGAATTAACTAATATTGCTTACGCCATCCATTGGGATAAAGTTGGAATTGTTAACTCAATAATACTATCTAAAGAAGAAATTAAGTTAGCTACAGATATCTTAGATAAGGAGAACTTACCATATGCTACGCCAGAAGAAGCATTAGACTTTGCTATTGTTAAAGTAATTACAAACTCCGTGTCATTATTTTACGTTATAAATATTCCAATTACAAGTAACGTTACATTTGAAAAACTATTAGTCAAACCAGTTAAGAGGAATAATGTAAATAATGATATAACTTACAAAAATATTCTGAAAAACAAAAATAGTATTTTTGGCATAGCAGAAAATTGTAAAAGTTTAGGTTATTTGTCAATTTGTAAACAGGATAATATCATAGACATTAGTAATACTACGTGTATTCCCCATCTCCTAAAAAGTACAAGCGCGACCTGCAATAAAATCAATAATCAACATGTACCATCAATAGAAGAAATTTCCGAAGGTATTCTGCTACTCAACCAATTTAGCGGTGCCATAAGGATCGAAGATGCGGTACACAATCTTAATGGAACCTTCCTCATCAAATTCCACAATTCGACGATCAGTATTAACGGAAGAACCTTTATCTCCAAAGAAAAGCCAACGCTTCATGTCTTACCTGCCATATTGCAAATCAGTTCAAAGGAAAGTCAATATCGAGAATTATTATCACTTGAAATGATGAAAGACCTACATATAAACAATACCAACAAAATAGAACTTCTGGAAACCGAGAAGATTCTTCATCAATGGACCAGTTACGGAGTGCTTACCTCAATAGCCATCATATTAGCAATTTTGGTAATATTTATCATAAAAAATAAAAAACAAACGGAAATCCACATCAATACAAGTAAGGAAATAGCTCCAAAGTTCACTAACCTAGGAAGCAAAGAAATTCATCCAGCTTTAACCACATCAGCAGTTCTTGATCTTGCCCAAAATTATTCCATAAGCCGGCCAAAGTTCTACGAGATTTAACGTATGAGGACATCCGCATCTAAGATAGGAAGACTTAACAAATAGGAGTACATGCGACGAGGAATACAACACCTAATCACGTGTAATCATCATATCTCGCAGATATCAACATTAAGCCAAATCGTCTCCAAGCCACCTGTGGGAATTGCAGCGATTGCAGTTTTAACATCATGTCTCATGCTTGCATGCCAACCGTGGGAATCATCTTAGCTTCAACTTGGCGCTTTACTTTTAGATTATTTCTTAGTTCAGTTCTCATTTATATTTCACGAAATAAAGTCGGAAGTTAATTTAAAGTTGTTCTATTTTTTTTTTTTTCACAAACGTATAAGTGAAATTATTAACTTACATTCAGCGACCGTTTCGCACACACGTTCCAGGGGAAATAGCCCATCACCTGTTCCAACTGGCCAAGGGTTAGCAGCCACAGATGCATTGATAGCCGGTCTTAGAATGTAGCTCAAAGACAAAGTACGCGAAGGCATCACCCAAAGTATGGAACCATTGCGAGCTCAGATCTCAAAAAGTGTTCGACAACAAATGTTATGGTAGTAAAGTTGAGAGTGATGTAATTAGGACGTGAAGTCCAAACTGTCAGCATGAGCTGACAGATCACTCGGTAACAGCGTTAGTGCAGGGCGGCATGCTAGCACCTCGGCTAAGGGAGCGGAGAGTGTGGGGGGGGGGGGTTCCCAAAAGAAACCTGCCGCTGTCACCAACCATAATCAAAAAAATATCATTCTTGCATACAAAAACTTGCACTCACCCAGTCCTGAAGGGACCTTTACGTCACTTACCTAAGTTCCAGTGAAGGCGCAGATGTTCTGAAAGGAGAGAGAGTAGCGGACCTAAACGACCTTCACGTGCGAGGGCTCCAGGATAGTGAGAGGAAAAGTAATATCTAAGACTTCATCTCGTTATAAAATATTAATAAAATTTATTCCAATGGAGACCGTAGTCATCCCTAAGTCGCTACAGTGCTTTAGGTATAGAATTCATCTAGTTAGTTCGAGATTACAATCACCCCCGTTGGCATCTTAATGGATAACGAATCAATTCAAAACAAAGCTTAACTGCTTATGTTAATAGGTTATGGCAACAACAAAATACTTGATTCTACCTTGCTTACTTATTAACGAATCAGCAAAAAATCTCAACGCCTTACCGGGACGTAATCTTTCAAAAAATAAGCTTAATTAGTTTATTTTAACGAGTTATTACTTTCCGTTTGCGTTTGAGTCTTATATAAGTACTATTACTTAAAAAAAAATCAATTCAGATTACCATCAGAAGGACGGAGGTAAATCCCAGACATAGATGTCGATAAATTACCTGTCTAAAAGAACAATTCCTCCACGAAGGCCTTCTGGAGCAGTTGTGTTCCTAAAAATGAAATAAAAGAACAAGAAAAAACAAATATAACCAATATTCTGCCGGGGATTTCCTTTACACCGTTGTACAACATTTCATTTCACTGGACCGGAACTATACTAGTATCACTTTTGCTCGGGTCTAATTCCATAGGGGTGCATAAACAGTACTGCTGTGTACTCTTCACTTCAATTGCATAATATATAATTTTTCTTTTTTCACGAACGAAATTACCACTCGAGTATTTATAGTCTCGGCTTTTAAATTAATCCCTCGTTAATGTGAATTTATCAAATTATGAACGAATGACATATGGTCATTTTCGCAAAGGGGGTTCATCAAACGACAGGCTTCTGAAATGGGATAGCCGTTCCTTCTAATGTTAAATTGATCAGAATAGAATCTAATTTAGTATGTAATTCTGTTTTATGTCTATTTATCGAAATATAGACGAATAATCTAATCTTATTCATCCCGCTATTCGTTGGCCCAGCATAGTGATAACAATATAGCTCGAATCCAAGGTTCCTTTTAACGAGATATCAACGTATGATTTATCCTAAAAAAATTTATGTTGCAAATATGCAATAGCCGAAATCTAATCCTAAGATAATTTAGTTTTTCTACTGTTTATGTAAAAATAAAAGCTCATGAAATATTTTGATTTGTTCAAAAAGGATGCATTGGCTGTGACACAATACTAAAATACTATAATTCTACTGAAGTGTTATATATGTATATTCTGATGATTGTTCCAGAAATGCATAAGCAGAGATGCAACACGTAGATAGTACCTCTTCCAAATACGCTGTCAATATACTATGATCTGTTACTCGTGCTTTAATTTGGTATGAATATTCCTTGCCCAGAGCGAATATGTCAAAAACTTCTACGAAGTCCAGGGAGTAAATAATCCCCTGTCGTTTCATTGTACAAGTGTCCCATTTGTCTGGTTCTTTTGCGAATACATTCGTTTCCACGAAAATGTGGCCACCTGCTTGATGGACTGTGTTGTGTTGTAATATTTATGAACGTTCTCCCTTTTCCGGGTAATTTAGGAAAACAAACTTGTTCTATACAAAAACTACGATACCTTCTCAATGGAATAAGCGTTGAAATTTGAAGCCTTTCCAGCTCGTTGCAATTCCTCGATAATTTCAGCAATCCTCTATGCTAGTCAATTTCTCCCTTTTACTTAGCTTCCCTCTTAATCGGATGTGTTATTTTCCTTCAATCTTTGTTACTTATAGGAAACACTTTTAACTCGAATTTTCTCTCATCAATTTTTCATCGATTTCTTTTTCAATCCCCGAAAACTGGCACGTTTCTATCACATTTACAAATCTTGACAACCTCTTCTCTTTCAGCCCGCCAAAAAAAAACTCCTCTTCTTCTTTTCCTTTTCTTTTTTCGACCGTCCCCTTTCGACTCTCGATTTGGGTGCGTTCGGCGCATTCCGATCTCCATCCATACAGAAGCCAGTTCGCGCCCACTTCATGCTGCTACGGGTCGCTTAGACGTGTATTTAACTCAGTGTAGCATATTGCTATATGCACTACGCTACGACCATAACACAAATATTTCCTGTTGTCAATCAATCGTCCATCACCACCTTTTTGAGAGCATGTCATACCACCTAGACATTTTGCGTAACCGTCCAGACCTTCCAACTCAAGACCCTTGGCCTCAGCCAGTCAGCACAGACCAGCCACCAACTATTTTCTATAACGACACATGCTTATGCTTCTCAGGTACCATCACATTCAGCTAACAGAACTCAGTTTAATATATAGTCACGACGATCAGGTAGTCCCATCAGAAGATGGAACATTGCCTATAGTGGAGACAGTTTAAAGCTTTCCGTGGATGAGTTTGTTTTTCGACTGGAAGCACTCACGCACTCCGCTCTAGAAGGAGACTGTGACCTCTTGGTCAGAAACATGTGCACATTACTCTCAGGAGCAGCTATGTACTGGTATTGATCTCTTTTAAGACGCAACTCCACGCCTACGTGGGAATACGTTAAGACTGCATTGCTGGCCGAATGGGGAGTGCCCAAAGATGACTTGAAAGTCCGAGTCCAGCTGATGTTGCGTAAAAAAACCCGGCGAATCATGCGCTATGTTTTATCAAAATCAAGTGCAATTGCGTCACCAGCTGCAGCATTTGATGCCAGATAGTGAGTTCCTGGAGATAGTCAAATCCAATCTGTTGCCACAGATCCCGAATAAGATCTCCTTACACCCAACCAACACCATTGCGCAGTTACGATATCTAGTCACTCAAACCCAAGCTACGCAGCTGTGAATTGCATATAAAGTTAGTGTTTATTATTAATTATAACTGGGTAGCGCTAGCCGTAGTTTAGAAGTAAGTCATATGTTAGTTAGTAATTCATGTATTTAGAAAATAAGAAAACCCAGCTAGATTAATTGAACACAGGGCCAAAGAGAAGCCCGTAGGAATTATAATCAGGGAATAGGTTTTGATAAGGAAAATATTGTTAGGTTAAGTGTAAAAATTTCTTTTAGCGTAAATAAATAACTTGAACTTGAACAGCTGTGAATTGCGACCACGTGCAACTGGAGCACTCATTGAAATCAGCGAGTGAGCGAGAGCGAGGACCCACAAAATTTTCATCCAGACTTGGTAATATCACCTGGGTGTGACAACAATTTAGCAGACGTGTCAGCTATCTCGGATAGACAAGTAATAATTTGTTGTTGTGACCAGCAAGGACACCTGTACAAGACTGTAGTATTCTGACTGAGTATTCTGCTATGGATGCCGAACTGTAGACATTGTTTACAGATATTCGCGAAGCGGGTCGGGAATCACAACACCTTTTCTCGACCGAGTACGATGTCCCGAATGCTAACGAACCCGACTACTCCAGTGCAGTCTGGTGATCTCAACAACTCATCTGACAGTCAAACGATTTCTAGTAATCTCTTAGTAGAAGTAAGAGACTAAATTGACTTCTTTGCAGATTCTTAAGCTCCCGTTTCCAACTGTATGGAGTCAAAGACACTTAATAGATACTTCTTTGAACGAGTCCTTAATTTGTGATATTCCATTAAAGTCAATCATAACCACTTCAGGTAATGCTACTGAGAAGGAAATTCTGTCTCTCACTTATTCAATACTGAAACGGCCATCAAGTTCTATGATGACGAGTACCCGTAACCCTGTCTTATATTCATTGACGCCGTATCATACGTTTCTACAAAATTATAACACGGTGTGGGACCGCATTTTCTCTTCCGTGGCTGAACTCCTAGGAATTATGATTACAAATCTGGACCTAAGTAGAGAAAAAGATCTACAGTTAGGTGGGGTGAATGCTGCCGACGAATCAAGATTAAAGGAAAGAAACTGGCCCACATTTCAGTATCAATGCCAAATGGCACTAGGCCGTACGACGAAATGAAGCTGCTCGGGCGCATTGAGACTAGGTTACTTGATAGTAGTGCCACTGTCAGTATCCTAGGGCAGGGAGCTCTAGAGAAGCTAGCGGAAGCAGATGCCGAATGGAGGAGGGTACCGTATACAAGTAAAGGTGGCTACTGGTGCAGTGACGAACGTCCATGGTCATGTGGACTTGAATGTCACCTTTCGTGGTGAGAACAAGAACCTGCGTTTTTACGTCGTTCCTGGAATCACTTAAACATTGTACTTATAAACTGGTGTCTATTTAGGTTGGCTCCAGATGTTCTGGGTGTAGTTGCGGAAGTGAAACCAGGTCAACCAGCTACTTCTGACACTAACCACCATGTTCTTTCTATTCAGGAAAATCAATGTCTTGAAGCCATTCACCAGCTTTTTCTTTCCTCTACCTCTCTAGGCTTAGGAAAAACTTTATTGGTCACTCACAAGATCGAGACAAACGATGCTACTCCGATAAAATAGAGGTTTTATCCTATTTCACCGGCAGTGCAGAGTTTGATGGTCGCCGAATTAGAGCGAATGCTATCACTGGGTGTGATAGAGGAGATCCAGAGTCCTTGGTGATCTCCAGTTGTTCTAGTAAGGAAGCCTGGAAAGATTCCGCTCTGTTTTGACTCCAGAAAGGTCAACTCCGTTACAAAGAAAGACGCCTATCTGCTACTGCAGATAACGCACTTCTGAGTCGATTTCCTCCGGCAAACTACATAATGTGCCTGGACATGAAAGATGATTTCTGGCAAATCCTACTAGATACCCCAACTAAAATTTTTTTCAATTTTTGGTGACTGAAGGTGATGGCTAGTTTTATAAGGGGTATATAATGGTTACTCGGTTATATAAGAATTTGAGTGGTTATATAAGAGTTTTATAGTATTACCAATTGGTGACGTAGATTACTAATGGTTCTCGTGGAAGTAAGTTACTAAAGGTTTTATAGGTTGGTGATGGAAATGTTTCAATCACCGGTCTATATAACTTAGAGTAACCATTACTAGAAGTTATATAAGAAAGTTCTATAATTGTTTTCATCACCACGTTATATAACTAATTGGTAATAAGTGTTTATTGCGGTATCCGTGGTTACCCTTATATAACTCGACAACGTTCAGTAATTTAGGTGACTTTAAAAAAATTGGGAACTTTCGGTAATACATATACCCACTATAAAATACCGTAATATTTTTTGGTGGCCTTGTAGTAACTACGGTGACCGTTATAAACACAAATGACTTTTAGTATCGAATAGAGCCATTATAAAACTATTTTCATTTATTTATGGCGTTTTAGTAACGAAGGTGACTGTTATAAAAATTGGAAACTTTTAGTAACATCATTTTTTTCGTATTTGGCCATTTCAATATGCATTTTTCCGAGCTGTTGGGACAATACACAAAGTAGGTCTTCTTGACCTGCCCCTTTAATTTGCACGATTTTATGAAATTTTTTTTTCGTAACTAAAATTATTCACTACCGAGGAGCGTACAACAAAAATTATTATAAGAAGAACATGACACAGACAATTTGTCATTACTATAAGATATTATAACATTACCAAAGGTAACATATTATGACTAAAGGGTATATATATGGTAGTTCCTTTAGTTTATATAATATTTCTAGAAGTTTTATAAGGGTAATTGAGTTTATATAAAAGTAGTTGAAGTTTTATAATGGTAATTTGTTAATTTAAGTACAAGCCGCCATTTTTTCATCTGTGCATTGCAGATAAAAAAGAAAATGTCGGTTAAGCCAATTGTTTAAATCGCTGATATATGACTTCCATTTTAATTTTATATGAAGAAAATGCATCATTTTAGATATATAATTTTTCTAAATTATGTAATGTTACTTTTATCAATTGATATCACCTAAGTGAAAATTTTAAATTTTTTCACATTTAATTAAAATAATTAAATATTGCTTATTTCTGGAGCGGTCTGTATTTTTTAGAAGTATCTATAATGATATTCACAGTAAAATTTTAATTGCAGCTGAATTTCACCACGTACATGCCGATAAATTGTAATTCTAAGATGTAAAAATATTAAACCTTTACATTATAAAAATGCAGTACAAAAAAAAATCGAGATTCTATTTCAAGATAGGTTGAATTATATTGTTTTATAAAGGTAACGAAAAGTAATTTCCCTAACATTTTAATCACTAAAAGTAATCAGTCTGAGAAAATTCCAAGCGTTTTCAAGGTTACCAACACCATTATAAACAAAGTTTATAAAGGTAACCGAAACATTACCGCAACCACTGCTGTGAACAAAGTAAAATAATCGAGAGTACCCCAGGTTATAAAAGGGTTATATAAGAAGTTATATTAAGGTAACTAGAATATTTTTATTACTCATTTTATAAAACTTTTAGTTATATAACGTTACCTAAATCAAGTCACAGTAACCTTTATATAATCCTCCATTTAAGCCCTATAAGGGGTTTATAGTGGTTACGAAGAGGTTTCGAGTACTAGTCTATTTAACCTAAGTTATAATTTGGTAATGAAAACCTTATGGTTACTACTATATAAAATAATTGTTTCTTGGGACTGGTTCTGGAGAGAAGACCGCTTTTACAATACCTGGTCACCCTCTATATCAGTACATGGTGCTGCCATTCGGCCTATACAATGTGCTACCTTATGGACAAAGTCATCCCGTTCGATCTTCGTGAAAATGTTCTCGTCTATCTGGACAATTTATTGGTTCTGTCACAAAACTGATACGCATCTCGTTCTACTAACTCGTGTAGTGGATTGTTTAAAGAAAGCTGGCCTCACTATCAATGTAGAGAAGAATAAGTTCTGTATTACAGAAACTAAATACTTGGGTTTCATTGTTGGGAAAGAGGAATAAGACTGATCCTGATAAGATCTCAGCAAGTCCGACGGCTACTAGGTATGGCGGGATGGTATCACCGATTTATACCGAAGAATGCTAGTTTAACTGCCTCCATCACTGACAGTCTGGAAAATCCCAGTCAGTTTCAATGGAAACCTTAGGTTCAGATGTCTCTGGAGTGAACGGCATAAGGTCCTAGAAAATCTATGTAGAGTCGTTGCTATGGTCGTTCTGTCACAGAATATTGATGGTCTGATGATGGTATTTGGAGCTTTGACCTCCTTACACACGTCACAAGCACCTACATAATTCCTGACAGTGCAAATGTCTTAAGCGTTCTAAAGTCTTTCCTATACCTCGGTTAGCAGTTAGAGTGAATCATGCGCCCTTGAAATAGTGTCGCAGACAAGCCCTCGTGGAATCTAAAGCTTCCAAGCCTTTTCCACCTGAATTGGATTGTATTTTCTCGGAACTCCCGCATATCCCTGACACACAGATCTGGTAATTTGTTAGTAGCTGATTTAACCTTCTACCTCAGCTTCTAATATTTCAACGAGTTGAAATATGGAGAATTAAGGTCAACTTCCGGACCACGATCTTCAGATGGTGTCAAACTGTCACAGTGAATCCGTGACAGAGCATCAGGGACGACGTTCATGCCTCCTTTTCTGTGTTCAATAGTGAAGTCGAAACTTTGAAGCTTCAGACTCCACCGAGCAAGTATACCGCTGAGGTTGTTTTGAGACATCAGCCACTTCAAGCTCGCATGATCAGCCACTATCTTAAGCGGCAAAGTTCAATGAAAGGCCAGAACTTCTTTGATTGAGTCGTTTCTTTGTGCTGAATTCAAATTTTTCGAGACGAACAGCATTCCACCAATACCTTGTTGGCTCGAATCGCACTGGATAACTAACGGCTTGGTGAAATCTGAACTCACTAACAATGGAACAGAAGTAAGTTTCTGCTTCAACTGTTTCAGAGCCGTTTGGGCTTCAGGTGTCCATTGGAACTGACCGGGATTTTTCAACGTGACAGTAATAGAGGCGGTTAAATCAGCATAGTGCGGAATAAATCAACGATACCATCCAGCCATACCTAGTAGGCGTCGGGCCTGCCGAACATTTTGGGTGACTGGTAGTCAGCTATGGCTGAGATCTTATCAGAATGTGTTCTGATTCCTCCTTTTCCAACAATAAAACCCAAGTATTTAGTCTCTGTAGTGCAGAACTTACTCATCTTTATATTGATAGTGATGCTAGCTTTCCTCAAACAATCCGCTACACGAGCTAGTAAAACGAGATGCATGTCAAAGTCTTGTGGCAGAATTAACAAATCGTCTAGATAGACGAGAACATTTTCGCGAAGATCGGACGGGATGATCTTGTCCATAAGGTGGCACATTGGTACATTGCATAGGTCGAATGGCATCACTGTTTACTGATAGAGAGGATGACCAGGTACTCTAAAAGCGGTCTTCTCTCGGGAATCAGTGTCTAGTGGGATCTGCTAGAAAGCATCAGAGGTAGCTATCAGACTTGGTTTCACTTCCGAAATTGCACGTAGCACAACCGGATCCACCCTAAATAGACCTCAGAACTCTACTCCCGGCACAATGCTTAAGTGAGCCCAGGAATGACGTAAAAGCGCACCTTCTTGGTCTCATCACAAAAAGTGACGTCCAAATCCACATGACCATGGACATTCGTCTTGGCACCATTAGCCTCTACTGAACAGGAAATACGGTCTCGCATCTTGTTATACTTTTGTAGACGTGTATGAAACGGCGTCAACGGATATAAACCGGCTCACGCCCGCTAGTCATTGCAGAGCTTGGTGATCGTCTTAATATTGAGTCAGCGGGAGACCGAGCTTTCTGCTCAGCCACATTGCCAGAAGTAGTCATAATGAATCGTCGAAAATTAGTGAGCCTTCTAAGGAAGTGCTTATTAAAAGTGTCTTGGGCTCCGTAAAGTTGGAAACGGGAGCTTGAAAATCTGCAAAGATGTCAATTCAGTTCTCTGCCTCTGCTAAGAGGTTACTATAATTTGTTTGACTGTCAGATGGATTGCCAATATCATCAGATTCACTGAATGATTTTAACGGACAGTCTAATGATTGTTTAACGAAGTCTGCTGGTTGGACAGACTGTCTTCTCTGTGTAGCGGTCAAGCTGGAGTTGTTGGAGCTGTTGTCATTCGAGATGTCACACTGGACGAGAAAAGGTGTTGTGATTCCCGACACGCTTCAAGTTTTCTGTAGACACTGTCTACAGTTAGGCGTGAAGACATCTTTTCGTCCCCATCCATAGCAGAACACACGTTATCGCTCTTGTAACAGTCTTCTTGTTGATCATAAATCCAACAGACAACCGGTGGTCTAGACTCAACAGATGACACAGCTGCTTAATTGCGTCATATTCGGATGTTTGGGACAGGTCATCAATCTCATTTCCACGCTGACTACGATAAGTGTTCAGGCAACTAGCAGTTGCAATCCGCAGCTGAATATTTTGTATGTGTGTCACCAACGCTCAAAGTTGGGCTATGGTGTTAGACGGGTATAAACAGATTTTATTCTGTATTTCTAGCAATAAGTTAGATTTGACAAGCTCAAGAAATTCATGATCTGGCATCGGGTGTTGCAACTGGTCACGTAACTGTACCAAGGTCTGGTGATAGGTAGCAAATGGTTCACCTGGCCTTTGTTTTCGTGACATAGATGGACTTTAAGGTTATCCTTTGGGACTCCCGATTCAACCAACAAACCGGTTTTGCCATATTCCCACGTCGGCGTAGAATTATGCCTTAATAAGGGCCAGTACCAGTCCATAGCTGCTCCTGACAGTAGTATGAACATATTCCTAACTGAGAGATCATAGTCTCCTTCTAGAGCAGAGTACGTGAGTTCTACCTCTCGGAAAATACACTCATCTACTGAGAGTTTTGAGTTATCTCCACTATAGGAAATTTTCCATCGTCTGATGGGACTGCCTGAGCGTCTATGCCGTGAACTTGTCTGGGCTTTGGTTGATGGAATCTGATTATGCATGAGGGGCAAATGTCGCTGTAGGTGGAAACGAGTGTCTCGGCTGACCAGTTGAGAACGAGTGTCGCTGATGCGGGTTCTATGAAGTGTCTCAGTGGTAAGACATGCTGGTGGTGGAGGTGTAAGAATAACATCAGAGACTCGTTGACGAACGTCTGAAATCTCCGCTCACATTGAGTGCATACTTTGGGAGATCTCTTCGCGATATAATTCTTGGAGCTGAGCTCTTAGATTGGCTATACTAGGCCTTGGCCAGAAGGTACAGGTGACGGATTATTCCTTCGTGAGCTGGTACGCGAAGTAGGTTGTGCCTGCATATGGTAGCCATCTCAAAAATTTACCAGATTCAACAGAATGAAATAGGGTGCTACAATATCTCACAAGTGTTCAGGCTAGATAGATCCAGCGCACGTACAAAAATTCGACGTAGTTCGGGAAAAGAAGGTCAGGTATTCTCTCTAAGAACTAGACTTTAAAATTATCAATCCGTTAATCAAAACTTTTCATCAACTGAAGGCCGATATCAAATCAAAGCTTGTCGAACAACTTCAGTGTTGTTATTTATTCTCATTAGAATAGGTACAAGTTCTCAATTCACCGCTTTGCAGCATAAAGTATGCGAAGAAGTTTCCAATAAGATTTCACAAAGTTCAATAGATCAATGTCGATAAGAGAATAAGAGCTTCTCAGTGTTATGATCTTCGCTAGTAGGATGGCGTATTCGCCGATATCCGGGATTCTGTTCATGATGAGATATATTTTTATTTAGTTAATTATTGAATATATGGCGTGATGGCCGCAATATTCGTAAAAATGAGTAAAAAGCCTCATTTACCTTTGGATCTGGCCGAATGCCTCAATCCGCACTAGATATATGGCTGGAGAGCCTCAATATCTATCAAAAGAAAATACTTGGCTAATTGCCTCGGTATTTTTGTAAGAAAGATGTTTGGCTGAGAAGCCTCTTCATCAAAAGGGTAGAACCGCTGGCCAACTTGCCTCTGCGATCTAAGAATAAGAACCACTTGACTACTCTATGGTTATTTCTTTATTCTTGCCTTATTCCTAAATGCTACCTTATTTATAATCGATAATTATTGCTAAGTAAGCAATTTACAATAATTCCTAAATGCTACCTACAATCAATATTCTTTACCTACCTTATTATGTGCATCGTAACAAAAGAGCGGTGACCTCACGTGAGTAATATTTTCTTTACAACTTGGTGCACTGTATATGCATATTATGCTTTTTGCTTGCGCGGAAATTTGATGCGTTTTACTTTTACCTCATTCATAACGAGGTATGAATGAATCACACAAATGATTACATACGAATCTGTATGTATGTCAATTATGTTTTCTTTTTCTGTTTACTCGACGAGTTAATTGAACTCGGAGTTTTACCTTTTGAAAAGATATGCAAACTTTAGCTGCAATCTTTTTTCTTGTTTTCTTTTAGGGAGATGCGCATATGATTTATATGCAATTTATTATGTATGATTACATATGCATTACATCCCCATCCTTAAAAGATTGATGCAATTTTGATTTCTCTAAAGAAAGTAAAATTGCATTCGTTCTATTTATTGCACATGTGATCACCTTTCTTTTGTTACCATTTTTTTTTTTTTTTTTTTTACATATTACAATTTCCATTGTCTACGTTTAACTATTTTGTTATATATATTTTGATTTTTCTATCTATATATCTATAGGTACCTATTTATGTTTACATAGTTTTAAGTTATTATTGTGTATTTTAATTTCTTTTCCATTTATATCTACATAACTATTCACCTTATCTTGTCTAATTATTCTATATGGTCCTTTATACGGTTGCTGTAATTTTACTCTATTACCTACTTTTATATATACATAATCATTTATTTTAAAGTTAGCTTCGTTTACATCGTTTTGTTTATCTATTCTTTCTTGTTTTTCTTTCAGTAAACATTCTTTTACATTATTTTGTGCAAATTGCAATTTTATTTTTAATTCATTAATATAATCATCAATATTATATATTTTTGTATTGTTATCTAAGATCTCACATGGTAATGAATTTAATTTTCCAAAAACTAGCTCAAAAGGTGTATAATTGGTAGTTGTATGTGGTGTGGTGTTGTAGCTGTAAGTATAGTAGGGTAATATTTCACTCCAATTTTCTTGTTCGGAAATTGTCATTATATAATCGTTTAAAACTCTATGGTTCCTTTCGATTGAACCTAGGGTTTCGTGGTGAAATGGGGCTGATGTCACTTTTTTTATTTTTAAAAGATCACACAGGTTGTTTATCAGTTGATTACAAAATTCTGTACCCATATCAGTTTTGAGTTTTTTAAAACATCCATATTTCAATATGAATTTTTCTACTATTGCTTTCGCCACTGTCCTTGCATGTTTGGTTTCTATTGGGATTGCTTCTACAAACTTCGTTAGCTCACATTGAAGAGTTAAAATGTATCTGAAGTCCCCAGATGGTCGAAGTGGTCCAACAGTGTCTATGGAGATTGTCTCAAAAGATGAGCCAGGTGTGTCAGTTATTAAGTGTCTCTCTTTGGTGTGTTTCGTGATTTTTGTTCTTGCGCATTCTTGACAATTATTTACGTATTCTTTCACCATCTTATTCATATTTTTCCAAGTGTATTTTTGTTTCAACCTAGCAATGCATCTTCTTATGCCGCAATGTCCACCAATTCGTGAGCTATGGTATTCTTTTATCAGTCTGTGCATTTCATCTTTTTTCATTATCCTTTTAGGAGGTGTATATAAAATAATATTAACACAATGTTTTGTTTCTCTATGGAATTCCTTCAATATATTTCTTAATTTTTCGACGTCGATAATATCAAATAATTCATGATTATTTGCTAGCGCTAATTTATCTATTTTCGCATTGCTTATTTTGAGTAGTAACTTCCTCAGAACCAATTTTAACTCTGGTAAAGATTTATCATTACACTCTGCAATTATTTTATCTTTAGAGATTTCTATTTCATGCAGTTTTCTGTTATCATTGTGTTTCCTAAGTTGCGCGTGTTTATTATTTTTAAATGTTAACTCGAGTTTTTTAATATACCTTATGTCTGATATTGATGTACTGTTCCAAACGTAAAGTTGATCAGGCTTCTTGTTTGAAATTAAGGTACTTGCACAGTTTTTACTGCTTTTGCCCTCCTTATTGTTATTATTATTCTGCATGTATTGTTTTCTTTGCATGTTTCTTGCGATTACATTGATATTATTTTTCGGCATCATTGCTATTAAGTCCTTGGATTCTATTTTAATTCTTGATAATGCGTCTGCATTGGTGTTCATTTTACCTTGTTTAAAGACAATTTCAAAGTCATAATCCATGAGATCAACTCTTATTCTCGTTAATTTTGATGATGGGTTTTTGTGCGTAAATAAGCTTACAAGCGGTCTGTGATCCGTATACACTATGAATTTTCTTCCAAATAAGTATGGTCTAAAATGCTGTATTCCCCAGTGAATAGCTAAAAGTTCTTTTTCTATTATGGGTTTATTTAATTCATGTTTATTAAGGGACTTGCTTGCATAGGCTATCGGCTTGTCTCGCCCGATTTCGCCTTGCGAGAGTACTGCTCCTAATGCATAGCTGGATGCATCAGTTGTTAAAATGAATAATTCATTGAAGTTAGGATAACTTAGTACTGGTGGGGATACTAGTTTCTGTTTTAAGACTTCAAATGATTTCTTGCAATCTTCAGACCAATGAAATATTTTGTTCTTTTTTAGAAGTTCATTTAGTGGTCTTGCGATCTCTGCAAAATTCTGGACAAATCTTCTATAATAGTTGCAGAATGCTACGAATCTTCGCACCTCATCAGCATTCTTGGGTTCAGGATAATTTTTAATGCTTTCATATTTCTGTGGGTCAGTTCGTATACCCTCAGGTGTGATTCGGTGGCCAAGGTATGTAACTTCTGGTTTTAAAAAGTTACATTTAGTCGCATTTAGCTTTAGATTATATTTCTGCAATCTTTCTAATACTTTTATAAGGTTGTTGTTGTGATCATCTAAGTTAGAACCAAATATTATTATATCATCTACATATAGGAACGCTGCGGCTTCTAGGCCACTTAGTGCTATTGATAGCATTCGTTGGAAGCTATTGGTTGAGATTTTTAACCCAAAAGGTAATCTCGTGAATTGGTAGTGTCCTGTATTTGTTGAAAATGCTGTCAATGGTCTTGATTTCGGATGTAATGGAATTTGATGAAATGAACTAGTCATATCAAGAGTCGAAAAATATTTTGCTCGGCCTAATTTATCCAATACATCATCAAGTCTTGTTAACGGAAATTTGTCGTTGACAACCTTTTTGTTAAGTGATCTAAAATCTACAACCAGTCGCCATTTATTTTGTCCTCCAAGGTCTTTCTTGGGTACAATTAGCAATGGTGAGTTATAAGGACTTACTGATGGTTCTATTATACCTTCCTTTTGCAGCTTCCATACTTGCGTATTAATTTCATCAAGCTGTGAATTAGGCATCCTATAGTTTTTTGTGTAGACGGGTGTTTTATCTGTAGTCGAAATTCGTTGTTCGTAGAAATTATTGATGGTTAGTGGTTCTCCATCTATATGAAAGACGCTTTCGAACTTCTCACAGATGCTTAGTATTGATTGTTTTGCTTTTGGGCATAAGCTATCTATGTTTATCTGTTCCTTAACCTTTTCAAACTTTGAATTGTTCATTCTAGCTTTGGTGAAATGACAAATATTGTAATCCTTAATAGAATCTATTCCAACATGATAATTCTTGAGTGGTTGCGTGTATATATGAGCCTTTGTTATGGTGCCCAACTCTTCTGTTGTATTTAAAACTCTTATGTGTTTTATGCCCTTTGACGGTATCACCGCATTTGCTACAAAAATCCCTTTTTTTATTTCCTTTCCGCAGATCAGACTGTCTTCATTTATTTCAATGTCGATCGGTGTTATTATCTCTGATCTAGGCGGTATTGTGATATTATTGATGATTTTGATGTCCATGTTTATTGGTAATGTTATATCCCTTGTGTTTGATCTTATGGTCAATGCGCATGTTTCGTAATCTATATTACAATGATATTTAATCAGAAAATCACGCCCTAACACCCCGTTCGTAGTTAAGTTAATATCATCATCAATTATATGAAACTTATGTTTTATAATGATGTCTTCAATTGGCAATTCTAACTCTGTGGCTCCATGCGTAGTTATTATTTTATTTGCAATTCCATTTATTTGACACGATTCATTTACATCTATGTCTGCATTTTCGACTAGGTTATTTTTTAGTATTGATATATCTGCACCTGAGTCAATCAAAAATGATATCGGGTATTTGCTTTCTTTAATATATATATTTATGTAGTTTGAGTAGTTGTCTCCTTGTTTTAGATGCACTATTTTCTTAGTGTGTATACCCCGGTTCTCTGTTTTCCGGGGACAGCTAAGTTTTCCGATTCTCTGCCCCATCTATTGTTGTAACCTCTATTGCACTTAGTGTAGTTATCACTATATCTTCTGTTGTTATAGTTGTTATTATTGCTTCTATTGTTATTTCCATTTCTATCTCTATAACTGTTGTTTTCCTTTCTATAATAGTTGCTATTGTTATTTTTGTTGTAGTTAGTGTTCTGGTTCGTGCAATTGTTCTTCTGATATCTGTTATTGCATCTGTTAGTACTGTTGAAGTTTTGCTTGTAATAATACATGTTTGTTTGGTTCGGACAATCAGTCATTTCTGTGGTTATCGTTATGGCTTCTGATAGTTTGCTTGGCCTTGCTGCTATGAGAATGGTTTTGTATGGTTCATTAATACCATTCTTAAATGAACTTAAGCCTAATTGATCATTCATGTTCACGATTAATGATCGATTAGCTTCTCCTTGTTCTGATATTTGTAGATCATTTAATGATGCTATCAGTGCTTCTATTCTTGAAGCGAAGGCATTCACGCTTTGATTGCCTTGCTGTATCTTGGCCAAATCACGGTGTATTTTCAGTGGATTTTTATTTATTTTGTATGTTTTTTGTAGATTTGCCTTTAATTCTGATATTTTTGTTGGCACGCTTTCTGATAAAAGTCTATTCTTCACTCTATCTGATAGTTTTACCGTCGTTATGAATTTTAGAAGTGTATTCTCTTGGTCTGTTTTTAGCGTTTCCTTATAAAATTCAATTAAACCAAGAAAATTTGATACTGCCTTGAAATCACCATCAAACTCTGGTATTATTTTCGTTGCAGCTGCAATATCAAATGCTGCCATTGTCTCTTGTGTTGTTTCGTCAGATTCTTTGGCAATTAAATACACATTTATTCTTTCTTTTAAATTCTCAAATGTCTGTTTAGCTTCTTTTAATTTTACTTGATCTGTTATTTGTTTTTCTATTTTGAGCCATTCTTCATTAATTTCCTTGTTTTTTGCTTCTATGAACTTCGCAGTGTATGTTCTATTTGGATTTTTTTTAAAGTTGGCTAAAAGTTCTACTAGTAGATCAAAATACATCAGTGAAACCCTTTTTACTATATATTACCGCTGACCAACGTTGATACCACAGCAAGAAAATGTAATTTTTATTAAGTAAAAGAAATGATTTATTTTATACATTTATTGTCCTAACTAAATTTTTTTTTACATATTTTTTATAATGGCTATTTAATTTAAAAATTAATATACTAACTACTATACCTAGGATTACATAAACTACTATCTGGTTCTCTGCTATCTCTTCTGTGTTGCAATTAACAACACCCTGCTGGGACTTTGTGTTTCCCATATCTCTTTTTCTTTTTCTTTTCAATCTTTTGAATTTCCTTCAATTCTTCTAATTCTCTTATTGCTTTAGCCCTAAATTGCCCTACCGTTGTATTTATCAACCTCTTTAATTCAGCTACACGTTGGCGCTGTTTTACCAATTTTCCTCCTCGTGGCTTCCTTGATGGTTTTTCCTCTTCTAACTGCTTCACTGTTACAGTCCGGTTTTTTGTTTTGTACTTCTGTCTGTATTGTTCAATAGAAATCGGCTTGGGTCCAGCTCGTGGGTTCTTTTTCAATTCTTCTTTCAATCCCTCGTTGAGTGTCTCGTATATTTTATTAAATTTGCTGTCGATTTCAGACATCCATTGCTCTATTTCTGGTAGCGTTGATTCCATCTCGTTTATAGGCAGGGTCGCCATGTTATGATCTTCGCTAGTAGGATGGCGTATTCGCCGATATCCGGGATTCTGTTCATGATGAGATATATTTTTATTTAGTTAATTATTGAATATATGGCGTGATGGCCGCAATATTCGTAAAAATGAGTAAAAAGCCTCATTTACCTTTGGATCTGGCCGAATGCCTCAATCCGCACTAGATATATGGCTGGAGAGCCTCAATATCTATCAAAAGAAAATACTTGGCTAATTGCCTCGGTATTTTTGTAAGAAAGATGTTTGGCTGAGAAGCCTCTTCATCAAAAGGGTAGAACCGCTGGCCAACTTGCCTCTGCGATCTAAGAATAAGAACCACTTGACTACTCTATGGTTATTTCTTTATTCTTGCCTTATTCCTAAATGCTACCTTATTTATAATCGATAATTATTGCTAAGTAAGCAATTTACAATAATTCCTAAATGCTACCTACAATCAATATTCTTTACCTACCTTATTATGTGCATCGTAACAAAAGAGCGGTGACCTCACGTGAGTAATATTTTCTTTACAACTTGGTGCACTGTATATGCATATTATGCTTTTTGCTTGCGCGGAAATTTGATGCGTTTTACTTTTACCTCATTCATAACGAGGTATGAATGAATCACACAAATGATTACATACGAATCTGTATGTATGTCAATTATGTTTTCTTTTTCTGTTTACTCGACGAGTTAATTGAACTCGGAGTTTTACCTTTTGAAAAGATATGCAAACTTTAGCTGCAATCTTTTTTCTTGTTTTCTTTTAGATGCGCATATGATTTATATGCAATTTATTATGTATGATTACATATGCATTACATCAGACTATTCGGGAATCGCAATAGAATTTAACAGGCTGGGAATAAGCTATACTGGAAAAAAATCATCGAGGGCTCAGTAATGGCCGACGCACAAAATCAAGATCGATAATTGGATTAAATATATAGCTGCAAGAATATAGTTCAAAATGTAGTCTATTTACTAAGATTTAAAACCAAGAATCAAAGAGGACTGTGTTATGGTAGTACTTTCGAGTGAGTACTATTTGGACGTGAAGTACACCCTGTCAGCATGAGTTGACAGCTTACTACCGTGATCAGCGATAACACAGGGCGGCACGCTAGCACGTTGCGGGGAGTTATAGGGGGGTTAACCAAAGCCTGCCGCCGGTCACGAACCATATTAAAAAAAAATCGTGGCTGACCTAAACAAACAAGGCACACATTCAGCCCTGCAGGGGCCTTTACACCACGTAACCTTACCTACCGTGAAGCCATAGATGATCCTGTCCTCAGGTCGTGCCCCATCCACCCTACGACATTGTGGGCAAAATTTTGCGATGTCCGTTGACTATGATGACCTGAAATAGTGAAGGAGCGGACCTAGTCAACCTTCATCATAAAAGGGCTCCAGGAGAGTGGGAGGAGAATGAAAAAACTCAAAACGCCATTAAGTTGTAAAAAATATAATTCCGGATTATACATCTTGCCTTAATTCGTATGTACGCTCTGGTTGCCTGTCGATGTTCTTGGATGCTGATCGTGATGAATTTTGTTATTAAAATTTATTAGTCACAAGGTTAATTTATACCGGCAGAGTGCTGCCAAACTTACGGTATGTATGGCTAAAGAGCCGCTGTTATTATATTAATTCCTTCGTCACTTTTGGGTAAGTTACATACATATGCCTGATGACCTGTGGCTGGATTGCCAATTTAAAATGCTATGGCAGAGTATGCCAATATTTATGGTTGAGGCAGAGTATGCCGATTTCTACGGTATGGCAGAGTATGCCGCTGTTTTTTTATATATGGCAGAGTATGCCAAGTTTTAATAGGATGGCAGAGCATGCCGTTGTTTTTTTCCCTATGCTTATTTATACTATTTTCTTACATTGTATGTTAAATAATTCTAAAGGGGGGAGTTATTGCAGAATTGCAATAAAAATATTTCCACAAATCATAGTTGCAGTGTCAACAATTCTGATCACTGAACTTCACACATTTATATTCTCATAATTGAACAAATTGCTTGCAAAGCGAAATTTGCGCACGTTGCAAATTCCTCTTAAGGTCAAGCAATTTGTTTTGTTTTTAAGTTCTTTCGTTTGTCATTCCGATTTCTGTTTATTTTCCTTGTCTGGTCATGGCTTTGCAATGTGTGAATTGTGTGTGTGTGTGTTGTCAGAACAGTGGTTCAATACAACACCTAATTGTACTCTGCTACAGAGAACGACAACCAACACCGAACACAGTCCTTTCTATTAAGGGAGGGGGGGGGGGGGTGTATGAACCCAGGGTGCCTGCGCTCGTTGACAGTGCACGGCTTAGCTCGTCGTCAGGGGTGTGGAATCTTGGCTTCGTCTCTAATAGCCTTAGTTTTACGCAGGCGGATTGTGGCCAGGGAAGCTTGAGATGTACTTCCTTGAGGTGGTAACCACGGGAGAGTAAAATCGAATAGATTGAGAAAAGGTGTGGAACATGCACAGGACATGTTCGAAAGGACTGACTCGATTCGGGATCTCTAATCTGTCGGGTGGAGGATGTGAATGGCGTGTAGGTATGCCATCTATAGGGAGCGAACCCACCCAATATATCAATAGCCCACCGCTATTGAGCCCGTACCATGTTGAGAAAAATGTAAAAACTTCTCGGGGGTTAACGCTTATATCACATGTTGGTCCTTGAGGGGTGTAAGAGAGGGGCGGACGTTCATATCTTTTAGCTATTAGCCATTATGGAGTACAACGAAACAATAAAATGAAAAAGACGAAAGGTCTCATTGAGCGCGAACATATATTTTAATCGTCCCCATATCAAATACAATTAGTGTGGCTTATAGTTTTACGTTAATCTGACTAACAGAGGAAGATACTACGATTTAGGTTCATCTTATTAACTAAGGTAAGTACTATAATCCATATTCATATAAGATAAGTGTAACGATACTGATTCATATTACTAAGATTACTAATTAAGGTAACTATTTTATTTGTTCTTAATAAAAATAACTGCTAAGGGAGCGCGCAATTCCTATACACGTTCGCCTTATAATCCACGGTACCGGTTATAAACTCCTTAGGGGGTCACCCGGTGTGACTGATTCATTTTTTGCATGAATTGCATCCAAATATAGTGCATAATATGTGGGTAAAGTGATTTTCCGATATTCGGAGCCGTTCGAAAGTTACAGCGTTGAACAGGCCAGCTATTTGGAGCATGCGCTCGAGCATCGGACCCCTTCTTTTGCGGTTGGGATTCTTACCTGAGGCCTTTTAATACAAATACAGCTATAAAATAGCAAAGCCGTTATATCTCTAAACTTATTTCCTGTTTCCAATATAACGATTAGTTTAGTCTTAATTGTACATCCAAGGAGTTTGAATTTTATTTGTGATAATCGTATTTGAACTTTTAGTTTTTCTCAAAACTACGTTTTGGTAACTGTTCTCCACGATATCTCAAAAACTGTTTGACCGATTGCTTTGAAATTTTAATGGTAAATTCGGTACATGTATGGTCATCGAGTCAAGTAAAATAATGCAAAAATTCCAAGCCGTTTTTTTTTTTGGGTAACAAAATAATCGAAAAAATCACGAAATTTGAAAATTAATTTTCAAAAACATGTCAATTAGTATATTTTTGAATGATTCTAGTCCATTCGATAGCCAGAGCTTTATAGATTAAAACGCCGTTTGGTTTTTTTATTTCAGATAAGCCAATCAGCCGGAATTATGGAGACTGTCGACAAACTTTTATTCGTCATAGGTGCCTTTGTAGTGTTGCAACGCACATTGTGATAATTATTTTGGTCTAAAAATATTCTGACCCACTGCTGAAATGTCAATAAATATATAGTAAAAAGTTCAAACCTCTACATTTTTCTTGTTCGTTAAAACAAATCTGAAAAAAAACAGGTCGTCACACGGGGTTACCCCCTTAAGGAGGGAGTTTTCTAGTTGTGATGAGCTTATTCTGGATAGGAAACTTGCGCAGGCGGGGGGAAGAATTCGTTAGTTGGTTCCTTTTGTTTTCTATTTTCTTTCGTTAACTCTTTGTTTTTTGTATTTTTATATTAATTTTCTTCCGCTAATCTTAATTTAATTTTTTTGGACGACCACCACTAGAATAATTATTTCAAAATGATTTAGGTGTGATGTACTACAAATTCCTACAATTCCTACAGAGTTCGATCTTACTATGCGGTTTTGTTTATTCTTCTTTTCTTATCCGTGTGTAGCCAATATCAATTTAACATATTATTGCCAAATTTATTCAATAGGGATAGATGAGCGTTTCTCATATTGCTGCTCTTTAATTAGTAAAGCCGCGTGTTGATTAACTTAGAATTGGTGCAACTAGAAAGGCTAACAAAAGTTTTTGCTGGTGCAATGAAGATTATTAATATATTACCGATCGTGATTTCCTTTTCGTGCTCTGCTTATTTAAATATATCTCCATCTCGTGACCTACGCGATGTTTTATGAATAATGTGGCTCTACTTTTTTCCACATATAATACGAGTGGATGTTTAACATTTTTGTGACAGAACTAAACGACAGACGTCTGTCTTCATTGGAGCTTAGGTATTAGCATTCGTTCGCATGACCGCCTTGCTAGTATGTTTAGGAAGAAGATTGAAGAAAATCTTTTTTTTTTCTTTTTATATCAACTGACAGCTGCTTTCTAGTGTACCGCCATATTGAAATTATGCTCACGCTACAAATGCTTGGGTTTACGCATGTAATATTATCTGTATGAAGTGAATAAAAGTTAAATTGAAAGTTATTATTCGTTCATGGCTTTACAACGCATTAGTTCATTGACTTAGCAATTTTTTACAGAAAATTTACATAACTTCTGTTGAAATCTTAGAATATTTTGTAAGTTTAAATTATAAAGTTGACTGTGTACATACAGAGTTACTTCAGGTTTTATTATTAGGTCAATTTTACGATTAAAAAACAATGGAGAACAATGACTATTTTAGTTAATTATGCAGAATCATAATCACAAAATAAACAATTAATTCAGTGAAAGAATTATTGAAATCGGATAAAAAATGACGAAGTTATAGCTATTTTAGCGCCGCATTCTCAAAAACGCGCTCTAGCATGATGACGTCACTATACACAATACAATTCGCGGTCTAACGCAGCGCGAGTATAGTTGCTGCGCCGCCGTGATAGTAAGCGCACGGGATTGGATTTGTTTTGTATTTATTTCATAAAATATCGTCTTATAAATATTATATTGTGCAAACTGGCATCGTGCGTGTTGTGTACCGTGACGTCATCACCAGATTCGCCGTTTTTAATTTCCGTTTTTTTAAACTTCAATAACTTTGTCATTTTTTGACGGATTTGAGTCATTCAAAAAGAAATATACTCAGAAATATATATTGCTTTTGATCTGATATATTAAATTTGAATATCTTGTAGTAAGATTGTTCTCCATTGCATATAACAACAACAACATATTTAAACAATATCGCTCAGTAATGCGGTGACCGATAATACTTGCATTGCAATAAATCACAAAATTGATAACTGTTGCAATCCAATAAAAAACACCTCACTGGTTCACTGTTTTACGAAAGATTGTTGCAAAGAAAATTAGCGTCAAATCGGCATTGTAAGCATTTTGTATGTTATGCATTGACTTAGAGTTAGCTGTTTGTATATATAGAGTGAGATTGAGGAAATAAGTTCTTCAGTTGCATTTTAACCCGTCAAACATTTTAAGGAATTGTGCATTAAAAAAGAAGCAAATGTGTCCACACAGGCACAACACATTGTGGACACCGTGTATGCAAAAAAGCGTGCAATGTGTAGCAAATGCCCAAGCATAATGTGTCTTTGAATGCACATTCAATGCACTTGTGCATGTCATGTATCTGCGCACAAAAGAGGCACAATTGCATTAGCTGTGCATTATTTGCACAGGTAATGCATTTGTGCATGTAATGCATCGTACACAAAATAGGCACATTTGCATTAGATGTGCACACACAGGTAATGCAATTGTGCATGTAATGTATCGCACACAAAATAGACACATTTGCATTAGCTGTACATTATTGGCACAGCTAATGCAAATGTGCATGTAATGCAACAAACACGAAATAGGCACATTTGCATTAGCTGTGCACGTAATGCACAGCTAATGCAATTGTTCATGTAATATAACACTGTACAAATTAGGCAACAACGCACAAATTATTGCCTAATGTACATGTGTACATAAAGTGTTATTTAAGTGCATATGCATTCTTAATGCACATGTGCATTAAAGTTACGTCCACTCCATGAGCAAATTCGTATGGTTCAAAATCGACTACGTCTACTTACGAGCTCCAGTTCACTCCGCTTCGATATATGTGTCAGCTGTCGACCACACTTTTTAAATAATTATAGGCCACTTTGATGAGATAGTAAGTAAGAGAAATATAAAGTAAGATAAAGTAAGTAATAGATAAATAAAAACTCTTACTTCGAGAATAATGAGGAGCATATTTAATTATTATAAGTTAATTAATATAATGAAATAAATAAAATACTTTACATGTAATTTCTTTTTAAAATATATTACATGTTAGACCTTATTATTAGTAGACGTTCTCTTAAAGTGCAGCCTTCCTCTTCAAATTTTGGGGAACTCTTTTCAAGAAGTTTTTTACCTCCCCCTCTACACAATGCCACAAACTCTAATTTCGACTTTTCTGTAAGTAAAATAAAAGCATATAAAAACTTTTAGGTATTATACACTTAACAATCAACAATAAACTGCAATGAAGAAACAATTACTTTACGTATCTTTTCCTTCAAAGCTCGACTTTCCTGACCAGGAATATGTAAGTAAAACCTCATAATTAATAATATATTCGACGATCCGTTTCATCGATTTCCGGATATTTGATGAGTCAATTAAGCCCCGCACTTTTGATAATCGAATCGCCTGAAAAATTAATATATTTAGTTGATAAAAAGTTAAGTCTTATTCCGAAATTGCTTACAATTTGATCAAGGTAATTGTTATCTTTTAAATTGCAGTTCAATAAAAGCAAATCCTCAACAGACGATATAGGCCAATTTTGGGAAAAGCTTGACAAGTGTGGACTTTGCTTAAAAATTCGAGTTATGGATCTTTTTGACAGATTGCAGGATCTTTTATATTTGGGCATCTCAGAAGTTTCTGAAATGTGAACGTTTAGAAAATTTTAATTATGTATTAAATATAAAACTTTTTATTGCACCTTACACAGGTTTTTTGAGGAAAATAAAATAACTCTGTAAAAAGCATTTAAATGAAGAGCATATATATTAAACTAAAAAAAATTTTGAAATGAATCACACAGAGACGAACTTTTCGAACTGAAAAAGAAAACAAAACAAAAACCCCCTCTTTCAGCCGTAAAACATTCTTTTACCCGCAATATTTTACTGCGATGAATTTATTAAAATTACAAAAACACAATATATATATGTATATATATAAAAGAGCTTCTATTTGCTTATGTAGCTGCCACACTCTAAAAAGAAATTAATTTATCCAAAATAATCGAGTCTATACAAATGACTTTAAGAACACTTAAAATGCACGCGTCAGGCACTTCCACACATACTACTTCAACGATTGCGATATCTATTCACATTCATGCCAATAAAATATTTCGTATGCACTTTGAATACACATCACAAGCATTTAGCAATGAAGGAAATATCATGAAGGACACTTTAAGTACACACTTCAGGCACTTCCACAGATACTCCTGCAACGATGACTCTAATCACTATACACATATGTATGCACAATGAATGCGCATTGCGGACAGTTTTTAGCACAACTTGAAATTTTATGATTTTAGCAAAAACAAACTATGTATTGCCCAATGTCTGCTCTCTCAAATAATTATTATTTTATTAATTTTAACAAATTAAATTTTTCATACTGCAGTTCTTTGAGGAAATATACAAAATCACCTTAAATGCACACTGCAGGCACAAGAGAGAACAAAGAAATAGCATAAAAAACAATTAATTAAATTTAATAAGTTTTTCTTACCTTTTCTGAAATATAATCCAAAAATATAAAATATAATTATCTGCGAGCAACGGAACAATAACAAAAATAGTTTAAACACTCACTTCACTTCAACTTCACTTAATGACGCTCTCTACAAAAATGGCTTCCAAAACTAAAACTAATAACAACAAGTGTTCAGCTGAACTTGCAGGTTGTATCGACAATACACATAGACACGCCGCTTATAGAGGAGAACATGTCATATTACTCACACGCAAACATTTTTGTGTGTGTCATAAAATCATGCATTCGCCGTATTCGCCTAATCCACTGCGTACATCGTACGTACACACTTATTCCGCATTTGCACCCCCTTAACTTGAAAATTCTCGGTTAAACGAGCAATGCATATGTGCATGTATTGATCACTTCACTGTTTGGGCTTGATATTTAGGATGGAGAATAAACTTACTTGAAAATTTTCGGTTGAACGAGCAATGCATATGTGCATGTGTTGTGTACCTGAAATTTGGGCTTGGTATTTGGGATGGAGAACAAACTTACTTGAAAATTCTTGGTTGAACGAGCAATGCATATGTGCATGTTTTGTGTACCTGAAATTTGGGCTTGATATTTAGGATGGAGAATAAACTTACTTGAAAATTCTGGGTTGATCGAGCAATGCATATGCGCATGTATTGTGCACGTGAAAGTTGCTCTGTTATGGAAGTATGTTGAGAGTGAATGGTCAGGACGTGAAGTCCAAACTGCCAGCATGAGCTGACAGATCACTCGATGACAGCGTTAGTACAGGGCGGCACGCTAGCACCTCGGCTAAAGGTGGCGGAGAGTGTGGGGGAGTTCCCGAAATAACCTGCCGCTTGTCACCAACCATAATAAAAAAAAAGATGTTCGTGCCTACATACGAAAGCCTCGCACTCACTCAGTCCTGAAGGGACCTTTACGTCACTTACCTGCATTCCCATGAAGGCGCAGATGGTATGCCTTCCTGTCCAAGCCCCATCCTCCCATTGACTTTGGGTGGCACAATCGTCCAAAGTCCCTTGTTGACCTGTGAAAAAGATTAAAGCGGACCTATACGACCTTCGGATGAGAGGGCTCCAGGATGTGAAGGAAGAAATAAACAGTCCTAGATCTCCATTTTTACGTTATAATTTCGTACAACAAAATTCGCTTCATTTCGCGGGAGGTACATTAAGAAGATACACGGGTTAGTATCTCAAGAAATCAAAGAACTATAAAAGTGTGTAGTATTAAACTAGTATTAAGCGGAGTATACATGTATATAGTAATTGAACTACGGTAAGCCTATCATTACAACAATATGAACATGGCATATATGAACTAAAGGCTCCAATTAAGCCTATCAGCAAAACTATATATACGTATGGTATTGATTTATTACTAAATTGCGTATAAGTGCATATAATTTCTAGACTTTTGTCTTGTTTCTTTCCCTTTTTTTTCTTTTAGTTTACATATACAAAAAAAATTTAATAAAGAGATGTGCTAAGTTCAAGAGTACCAAAATAATTTTCTTTTATTATATGCCTTCAGAATCCAAACTAACTAAATTAATCCTTTCATTAACATTGCCTTAGTGCATATTTAACTGAGTGTTAAATACCTAAATCTCGAGTCCTTGTTTTATTAAAGGAAGCAAAACGAAAATGTGAAGTTCATGGTTTTACTAAATGGTCTATCGTTATTTACCACAATACAAACAAAGACGTATAGGCGTTTAATCATTACGATCAATCGAATATCTCCACGATCTCAATGAACTGAGTTATATATATATAAGAAAAAATTTTGCACATAAAAAAAAAAACTCACATTTCTCCACGGCCTGATGAAGCGCTTCAACACCCGCTGTTTAAAAAAATTAAGGAGGCCCAGTGGCACTCATATATATTAAAAAAAAAGCAATGTTTCTCGCTGCAACTCTGATACGGAATTCGTTGGGATTCTTCGATTGTTACCTCATCTTGGTAATATACTTCATGAAGAAATATAGACTTGTTACAATACCTAACCTGAGTTTTCCCTTTTGTTTTCGTTTCTGTTTTTTTTTTGTTGCAACTAAACTTGATTAGTAGCGTGACGTAAAATTCTTTTGCTCAAATCTTCCATAAGGTATTAATCCAACTAACTCCAACAGGATTATCATGTACCCAAAAAAATAAATCTACGAAAACCTAATAATATCTTAACTACGAAAAGGCAATGACATTACAAAATTAAGCTAAGGCAGATTTGAAGTAAAACGTTATTAAAAGTTAGGGCTAAAGCTTTTTCTTTTAAAAAAAAGCAAGTTAATACTCGAACATTGTTCTAGAATCTTACTTGTCAGTCCCTGTTACTTAGCATTTAATATAAATTGGATATTTTCACGTTAATAAGCATAATAATTCGATCACTTATACATACTGTGTGGCCTTGCTATCTGACATACAGAACATCCAAGCTCCTAGTTGTGATTGAACAGGCTGAGATGGAAACCAGGAACATCTAATATCCTTGCGTAAAACAAGTAATGTTATACGTTCATCCTCAAAAAGTTGTAATATACGTTTGCCATTGATTTTATGGCGACTGGATGTATCGCACTGTGGCGTGCTCTCATTAACACGTAAAAATGTGAAACATCATACACACTCCATGTTTCTGGTAGTAATTCTTCCGGTGATGGTGTTGTATGTTTCTACCTGATGAACTATCTATATACTTGTAGCTTTCCTCTCTATTGCCGACGAAAGGATCGTTAAGCACGATTAGTAATTTGAGCTACTTATAGAGTTTGAATTCCAGCTAGAAGTAAGCAGCGCTCTCTTCTTGGCTTTGATGATGCATGTTACAAAGGCTCGCACAGCACCATGTAGGATTCTCTTCCTTATTTTGCTTCCGCGGTGGAACGCGTAATGATTTTTCTTTTCCTTTCGCTCCCCTTCGGAAATTTTCTTTTGGACTGGATGCCGGCTAGAACTTTCGATAGAAATTGTCTGGGACTTTTTCCCATTCTTGCACTTTTACGAAATGGCAGATCGATTGCCTTCTTCTTACCTTTCAGTCATGTCACCATGGCACCTGAGCGTGAGGAAGCATTACCCTCGGTCGGGGTGCGTTCATTTTTTTTATGTTTGACGCAGCCGGCCTACACGCTTCAGTACGTGTAGCATATTGCTATAGGCAATACGCTACGACCAAAACAGCTCTTAGTTTTTAGGATGGAAATAACTTCTCTCACTTTATTAAAAACTGAAAAAATGCTCGCCTCAAGTCAGCCTTCATTGAACCTTGCAGTGAATTTCAATATTAGTGAATGCATATTGCATGCACACTGTGCACCTATTGGCTGTAGGTGCACAAAATGTTTGACGGGTAAGGTACATCAGTAGTATAGTTATGAGAGTTCGGGTCCAAAATCCCATGTTATTTCTTATGGAGGTCCTAATTTACTTTTGCCGCTGTCTCGCTCGCACGCATCATCCGTCTCTGTCTCACTCCCACATATGATCAGGAGTATGACGTCATTGGTGGACCCCTCGCCCGCGGTGCATTACACACACATACACACACTTGTATCTTACGTATGAAAATAGAAAATTATAGTTCATTAGAAATGTAAATGTAGCAATTACTAATGACAATTGAGAAGCCAAAGGCAAAAACATCCCTTCTGGATCAGCCTCATTAGTTATGAGGATTTTGTTTTGCCTGTCTTTTCTTCAAAACTTCCTTCTTCCGCGGTGATCGAAGAATCTTTTGTAAAGGACGATGATCCTTGTGATCATCTCTACCTATTACGGATAGATAATTACCATATAATCCCTTCAGGATTAGCATCATTAGGAGGATTTTTCTTTCCTGTTCTTCTTCAGCATTTCTTTAACCGGCAACAGCCGAATAAAATAGAACGAAGAATGATCCTGGTAGTCCTAACAAGGCATCCAGCCAGCTTAACTGGTAAATCACAGGATGCCAATGTACTGCTTACGACTTTCCCAGCCTAGCAGCCGGTATACCTCCTGCTAGTAGACGCACTTTTCCACACGTCCTCGGAGGTTATACCGCCGTAGGAATCCCACTTGCACAATGTGTCTGAAAATTTTAATATTGGCAATGTCCATACCTTTATGATGACTTGGGGACACATCCTTGAACGTGTGTGAGACTGCGATCGGAGGGAGATGGCAGGATCGGAAGAGGCTCTGCAATCGGTTGATTAGGTTACTGATTGTAGAGGCTTCTCCGACTCATCTTGGATTCTTCAGGTTGCCAGCCTGTTGGTGTACCTCTGGCTTTCAATGCCAAGACTAATGTCAAACTCTGTTCAAGGACTGGCGTGACTTCGGGGATGTGCCTCGGACTTATAATGCTCAGCACCATTTGAGCAAGCCTTGGACGATCTTCTTCGTCAATACAGCCTCCCTGTTGGGAATGCTTTCATGGTCGTGCGTTGAGTCGCACATTGGGCGCCCGCAGCGATGAGGCCTATTTTGTAAGACCGGCTAGCTCAGTTGACCATTTTTGTTATGGTCGTAGCATATTGCCGGCAGCAGTATGCTACACTAAGGCTAGCTGCGTCATGTAAGCGCGGACTGCTGTCTGTGTGGACGAAGCGGCTGTACACACCGAACGCGACCTGATGGACATCAGCGCTTCCAGATAGAATGAGTTTGATGAAGGGGAAGAAAAAAGGGAGAAGAGACGCCAAACAGACACGTTTTTAGCAGTGTTCAATACTTAGAATATAGAGAGTACAGGAAGTGTGATAAGCCCAATTTGCCGTAGTAAAATTCTGGTTGTGCTAGTATCTGTTGCCGCTGTAGTGAATGCTCAGTGCAGCCGTCTAGTAGAATCAATATAGAGAGCGGAGCAACAAGATATATGGTTGAAAATATTACGCTTGCTCCCATCGAAAATGTTCTTAGCTGCTGTCACTACACCTATATACCCTGAGAGTTTCTCAGCTGTCATAAACGTAAACAAATCTCGGTGGATGAAGGAATTTTTCGATATTTCAACGTTTTGGTTATGTATTTTGAATTTAATTTAATATAAAAATGTGTGTAAAGTACACAAAATAATATTTTATAACTATACTTGCCTAAAAAGTGATTTCCCACGTCGTACCTTGGTGTTGTTGTGACAATTTTTTATCGAACACTTCATTCTGAAAATACATGAACATCACTTAGAAATTTATCACTATAATATCAACAGATAATTACTTACACTCTTTACTTTCTTTAGCACTACTGTTAAATAAAATATCTTTCACTTTTCACAAGTTTTAAATTAAATTCAAATTGTTGCAAATTATAAAATTTAGTTTGACAACTGTAAGTACATTTGTCTCTTTCTTCAATATAATGCTGACCTACTTCACGGGACCATGAAAAAATCCACGCTCATGCATATGAATTTTACAGGTATCAACACTTCCTGTTGTCTCTATATTCTAAGGTTCAATAATTTCAGAAAATATTAATTTTTCCTTAAATTTTTAATCCACGTGAGCCGCGATAAGTAAAAGTCAAAAATATTAATATCGAGCAGTATAAAGTTGAGCCTGTAAAAGGGAGGCCTGTAGGGTGATTCTGTGGGTTTTGTCGATCTTGAATGTCAAAATAATCGACTAAATAAAATGAACTTTTCTACTGATTTTTTCGTGTTTTTATTCAGGTCAGCAACCCTTGCATGACTTAGAATGAACTGAAAATGTCACTTCACATTACAAATTCAAAATAATATTGCGAATTTAAGCACTTGTAATGCTCTAATTAGGCGTAGAATTTTTATTTACCAGTGTAAAATTTTTGTCACAACCTCTGGGAGCAGTTGACTAATTTGTCGATTATTTAGTCGTGTTTTTTGACGTTTGTTCATCAAAAATTCATTATAGTTTATTTCGTGGTAGATAATAGTGAAGACACAAAATGAACTGTGTTGAAGAAAAAAATCGACAAAATATGTCAAAATTCACGACTAATTAGAACGACAAAAGATCAGAATCACCCTCCTGCAAAGGAAAAACGAATTCGAAAAGAAAAGATAGATCGGTAATCCAGAAAAATCGTATCGAGGAATTTAAGGATTAAGTAAATTAAGGAAAAGACCATTGCTCTTCGGCCATGAAAATTTTTGTGCAGAAAAAGTGGGAAAAGGAACTTTTATTCGGAAGCAGGCCTTTTTCACAGAAGACGAGCTGGCGAGTTACTTTTTATATTTCTGAAGGATTTTTATCATCTACTGAATAGAAGAATCTTGTGCACCGTCAACGGACTATTCAGCAGCGTTCCTATATCTCACTTCAGGAGACATATTAGGCATTCAATACCTCTGATGCATTGTGAGGTCTCTGTCAGGGAACCCAGAACAAGAGGATTTTACTTCTTGGAATAATGTGTTATCCGTCTCCATACATGTGACTTTATCTTAACCCATTAATGACGAGATATTAAAAATTTATCTGGAGGGCTGAAATTTAATACAGAAGGTGGTATAGGCTGTAGAAATCCAAATCTGAAATCAAAAAAAAAAAAAAAAATCCCAGACTCCTTTCACGTAGGAGTGCCCGTTACATATATGTAACGTTAGTCCGAGGACGGGGAAATTTCGTTCTTTATTAAAAAAGAATGCTAAAAATTTCAAATATAAAGTAAAAGTGTATGAAAATATATAAATAAAGTAAAGAATAGGTTCAGATATACTTTTTTGATGGATGATTTCTTGAGTATTACCAAAATGTAAAATATAATTGAAAGTAAAAAAAAATGAAAAAAATTAAATATATGAATGTCAAAAGGAATATGAAAATTAAAAAATTAAATAATAATTATTTTATCAAAACTTTATTTATTTATTATTAGTTATATATTTATTTCAGCAATTATTTACAGTTATGAAATGATAATTTTCAAAGCAATCCACGCAGAGGCCTACATTGCATTTTTTTCACATAGTCTTTACAGATGAATTGCAATTTATCGCAGCACAACGGCGTCTTTTGTCGTTTGGAATTTTGATGACGTAATAATGTATGCCGTCAAATCTGGTGTTGCTATGCTCTGCTTCAGTTCTAGGACGGCGGTAGCCGCCTGGCAGTTTAGGATGACCAAGACTTTGGCAATAATATTGTGCGATGGCACGCCGAAACTGAAGTTGTGTTATCGAAGAACCTCCTTTGCGATGAAGCAGCCATGCATTCTGAATAGACACATCAACCAGCCACGTGAAAATGGAGCACCACCACTACTTTCTTCTTACTGCAATGCGATAAGCGTTAGCATTCTGGTCCATTCTATCTGTGTCGCCCATGCATGCATTGTAACGTCCAACAGCACATGGACGCGGAACATCAATTTTTTTAGCTACTTTTCTCGAATATCTTCCAATAGTTGAAACATGATTTTTCCCATATATTGTTGAAGCTATAGAAACGACGGCATTATCGACCCATTTCGTGATATAGATATTAACCCCACTCACTTTTGTGCTCACAATGTAGCCGCGCTCTTTCCTTTTCAATTCATCCTTCAGTGGTAACCACTGACTTATAACAATGGACTGAGCGTATTGTCATTTTCCTATAGGAAAGCATGGCACAAGTTTTATAGTTCTCTCTTTCGCCCTATGGCAGAGTTGGAGCTACCAACACAAAATATTGCATTTGGGTACATTTGCTTATGCCATTTGATGTTTTTATGTTGGCTACAGATGCAATCACTTCAGAAGGAATAAGGTAAAGATAGTGTTTATCATGCTCCGTCTCTCTTGCCCATAAGCAGGATTCAGTTAAGAATAAATTTTGAAAATTAAAGTCGGAATGAGTTTAATTCCTTATAAACGATTAAAATATCACTTGGACACCAGAAAATACATTTTTTTAATTTAATTCGATTTTCGGGTGTAAAATTTCATCTGATTGGTTGAGTTTTACATGTTTTTTATGTAATAGTTTTAAAGGGTGCTCTAACGGTGATATACAGAAACACAATATTTTTTGTGCCACATGAAATAGCAAATCGCTCAGTCCATTGTTATAAGTCAGTGGTGGTAACGCACAAAACTTAGGAAGCATATTTTGTTCGATGGTTCCAATACCGTGGTAATTTCGTTTCTTCAAGCCCAATAAAACTGGAATAAATGTAAATAAATTATCGAAGTATATACAGAAGGGAAAAGACTTTATATGATCGGCAAAATCATCTAACATGCAGAAGAGTGGCGTAGCATTTTTTCCATATTTTGCAGGATAATCTGGATTGAGACGAGGATTTGTTTCCTGGTACATATAAAAATTTACGAGATATCCTTGCAGTGTGTTGATACACCACATCTTGTACCCAAATCTAAGAGGTTTACCTCTAATAAACAGTTTACAGCCATGACGACCGTAATACTCCACCATTGATTCATCGTATGACAGATCTTGCTCTGGTTTGAAATGCTGTAAGAAACGTTTTTTCATGGCATCAGTCAAAGGACGCAGTTTCCAGATCTTATCGCTACGATTCTCTAAAAAGTTGTCAATAAAATGGAGATAGCGAAACACACATTCAAATCGATCGCATCTCATCGCATCTGATATCATAACATTAATCATATCTTTGCTTTCCGCCCAATAATATCTCTTTGCTGGACGGGAAGAGTATCCTGTGGTAATCAGAATGCATAGAAATACGCGCATTTCATTCATGCTGATGTTCGGATTTTGTTGACTATTCATAACAGCATATGCATTGGTTTCGTCACAAAGCAACTGAATCACCTCGCCATCAAAAAATTTTTGAAATTGTTCAATTCAGAAGCTGACTGTTTTGATGTACTAGTCGCTTTGCGTTTTGATGCTGGTTTTTTTTTCTCTTGCTACTGGCTTCTTCCGCTTAGCTCCTCCTTCTGTTGAAATTGCAGTGTTGTAATTGTGACTGCGCAGTTTCGACTTTTGAGGTATCTTTGTGGCGACGCGTCTTTACCAGGTCGCACATTTCCGAACGCTTGATTAACTACTTTGAAATCTAGTCAAAAATTGATTCCAAAATTTTACACCCAGAACACTTTGTTGAACGCAAAAAAAAAGGTCTCAGCTAGGTAGGCTCTTGCTGTGATTTGTATAAAACAAAAATTATCTTTAAGTTTTGTAATTGTTCATGTCAACCGAGTAGGACACCTAAGAAAGAAATATTAAAATATTAAGTCCGATTAATAAAGAATCAGCGTATAGCAAATTGGATGAGACTCTTTCCTTTACGCCATATTAACTTAAAGACTTTTATTACAGAGAACGAAGTCTAGATCCATCAGTTGTTATTCCAACTCCGGCACAGAAGTTGAATGAGTGCGCAGTATACAAAAGATCCACAATCAGAACATCAAGACAAACGTCTCGTTCTAATGTCCTCTCATATCTACTGGACCAGGTTAACCGTAGTGACAATCACATTGAAGTTCAAGAACAACACGGAAGCAACCAGACCTCGTCGTAGTCCCAGCTTCTTCTAAATGAGTTCAGCACTGTGACTGGCAATACCATTTGTTGCTTAGCCAAGACAGCGCAGAAGGCCGTAAGCTGCAGTTATAATCGACCACGTTCAAGATCCTGTGGCCAAATTGTCATTGGGACAGTTTGTCCAACGTCGAGGGTCGACACTACTGATAATCCACGGAGCAGTTGCTGACACCACAGCCACGAAGTCCTGTAAATATAATTTCTCGGCGTTCCTCAATATACACTGTTTCTCTTCACCCTATGAGACCTGCATATTGAGAAGAACGCATGTTGTTCTTCATCGCGAGTCAGCATTGGTGCATACCACCTAAATTGACCGCATTTCAAGAAGAAGGAATACTCCGACACACAAAGTATTCCATTCAAGACAACATTAGTGCAGATCAGTTAAATGGGTTGGCTATTAAGAAGAATGAATACACTGACGCTTAAAGTATCCACTTCAAGCCAGCAATAACCATCTCACTAAATTGGTGACCCCGACTGAAAACCGGAGCCTCCATCACTACAAGAAATTTGTAATTTAAAGGTTAGATAACTTAAGGTTATAATAGTTTGTTTCGTTTTTATCTTTTCTTCGTCATTTACCTTTACAATTTAAACTATCTATTATATTTACACTTTATAATATGTGCATTTTTACAATATGCACGATTTACCATAATTACAATTTACGATATTGAGAATTTATAATATTTCCACTTTGACTGTTTCAACAATTTTCTACATTTGCAATTTTCGATATTGGCAACCTTTATGATTCAGTAAAAAAATTTGTCACATCTACTGTTATATCCTAAGAGATTTGTGTAAACTTTCTGCGTTCGACACCATGTTCTGGTAATTAGTCAAAACTTTTCGCACTTCGTTCTTTTTGTTTTGATAACGTCTTACTGCATTTCTGCATTGTTTCATAAATTTTCTCGCACGTAGGCGATTCATTTAGCTTTTCCACGAACTTCGTCTATTCTTTTTGGTTCATGAAATTTCGTTGTTTCACAAAGTCTACATAAATCAAGTAGTTCGACTTATTTTGTTCTGCTCAACCTACGTTGGGAAATGACCGAGCCAACAGAAGATTCAAATGTCGGCATGGACTCTGCCAACAGCAGTGGTCTGAACGAAACTAATGCTTCCTTGCCAGCGGAAACAGCGCGACAAGCTACGTTGTGTGCAGTGTCTGTGAAGACAACTCCCTTCTGGAAAAATGATCCTGATCTGTGGTTTCTCCAGCTAGAGTCACAGTTCAACTTGGCGGGGATTAATCAGGACACGACGAAATTCTACCACGTCATTGAAACGCTCGACGCGAACGTCGCTCGGTTGGTGAGTGACATCCTTCGTACTCCGCCAGCAAGAGACAAATACAATTTAGTCAAAGAGACCTTAATTTCCAGACTCTCTGGAAGCACAAATCAGAAGCTTAAGCAGCTTCTTACTGAACTGACACTAGGCGACTCACAGCCTTCACAACTACTTCGTGAAATGCGAGCTCTCAGTAACGGGCAGCTCAACGAGGCGATCCTGAAGTCGCTTTGGCTTCAACGATTACCGGCAAGTATGCAGGCGATTCTAGCCTGCAACCCAGGAACACTCGAAGTGTTAGCAGCATGCGCAGACAAAATATCTGAGGTGAGCCCAAAATCGGAGGTATTCTCAATAGCTTCTTCATCAGACAGTTCCCATATGACTCTGACTGAATTAGAAAGAAGATTAAATAATATCACCAGCATGTTCGACAAGTTCCTTACGCGACGCAACCCAGATAGACAAACCACTCGAGGGAGTGTGTCTAAGCATCGATCATCCTCTCGACATTCTTTAGATAATCCAAATCAAAATTTTTGCTGGTACCAGCGTAAATTCGGGACCAGCTCAAGAAAATGCATCGCTCCTTGCAAATTTAAAGGAAGCAAGCTAAGTTCAACACCGCAAGGTGTTATTGCCTGTAACGAAGGCCCAAACTAATATGTCCTCCGCCATTAACGACGGGTGGAGATGGCATCCAAAAAAGTCCTTTATATATTTATGACAGGTCTTCGAAAAGAAGCTTCCTGATAGACACAGGGGCGGACACCTTATCAACGTTGTCCAAATTCTAATTTGCAGTTGGTAGCGGCAAATTCCTCGCCTATCAGCACGTTTGGCAGAAAATTGCTAACGTTGGACTTAGGCTTACGCCGCTCTTTTCCTTCGCAGTTCGTTATAGCGGATATCCCTAGACCCATACTGGGCGCAGATTTTCTATGCCACTATGGTCTCTTAGTAGATATAAAAAAGAAGTCTCTTATAGACCCACTCACTTCTTTAGCAGCATCTGCTCAACGTACCAAATGCCAAAATTCTGGGTACAGACTCATCAGTTCTTCAATCGATCCAGCAATTCAGGAGCTTCTAAAAAAATACCACACCATCACCGTCGAAGCTGGATTCATTAAACAGGTAGCGCACACCGTTACCCATCGTATAATCACCAAAGGCGCTCCCATCTCTTCTAAAGTTCGGCGTCTTTCAGCTGAAAAATTGTCAGTGGCCAAAAAGGAATTCGAGTTCCTGTTGAAACAGGGAATCTGTCGCCCCTCAAACAGTCCTTGGTCATCACCACTACACTTAGTTCAGAAGAAAAATTGTGAATGGAGACCATGCGGGGACTACAGAAGGCTAAACTCCAGTACAGTACCCGACCGTTACCCAGTACCATTAATACACGATTTCGTCTACAATTTAGAAAATTGTACACATTTTACAACTCTTGACTTAGCAAAAGCATACCACCAAATTCCAATCGAACCGGAGGATATCCCAAAAACGGCAATATGCACACCTTTTGGACTTTTCGAGTTCACCCGCATGACATTTGGTCTGTGCAACGCTGCACAATCTTTCCAGAGATTTATTCACACGGTCTTGCAAGAGTTCTCATTCTGTTTTGTATATCTGGATGATATACTAATAGCTTCTAAATCTAAAGTCGAACATAATTTGCACATCGAGCAGGTTTTCAAACGCCTTCAGGAGTACGGTCTGATTTTGAATGTCGAAAAATGTGTCTTCTTTCAACCACAGGTAAAATTGTTAGGACATTTAATCACCCCACAAGGCATCAAACCAGCTCCAGATCGCGTGGAGGCAATCGCAAAATTCAAAATTCCGGATACTGTGAAGCAATTACGGCGCTTTCTCGGAATGATAAACTTCTACCGGCGTTTCTTGCCACACGCTGCAGCACATCATGCCAAGTTAAATTGAATGGTCTAGCGAGGCAGTTCAATCCTTTGAATTCGCTAAAACGCAATTAGCACAAACAGCTCTTCTCACCTTCCCCATCGCTACCGCTGAACTATCGCTATGGGTAGACGCGTCAGACACTGCCATCGGTGCGGCAATACAACAAAAAGTTGACGATGGCTGGCAACCGCTAGGATTTTACTCCGTCAAACTAAACAACGCACAGCAAAAATACAGCACCTACGATAGAGAATTGCTGGCGGCATACAAAGGTATTAAGTATTTTAAGTATTTACTTAAGGGTCGTACCTTCACACTTTACACTGACCATAAACCTTTGCAATACGCTTTTCTGCAAAATCCTGAGAAGGCTTCCCCACGACAATTACGTCAACTACGTAGGTCAATTCACTACTGATATCAGGCATGTGCCAGGTAAGGAAAATATCGTTGCTGATGCTTTGTCAAGAGTCGATGAAATCCAACTTCATAGTGCAATCAATTTCGAAGCTATGGCTGAAAACCAAACGCAAGATACAGAATTTCAGCAGCTTCTCCAAAATTCCCGATATAAATTCGAAAAATTCCCGATTTTCGGCTCAAACTCAGAATTATACTGTGAAGTTTCGGAATCAAAAGTACGACCATTCATTCCCACGGCTTTCAGAACTCAAGTGTTCAGAACCACACACAATTTGTCTCACCCGAGCATTCGCACAACCAATAAAATGGTCCCCTCTAGGTACTTCTGGCCTTCCATGAACAAGGATATTAACTCCTGGGCGCGGTCCTGTTTAGCTTGCCAGCAGAGTAAAGTATCTAGGCACTGCAAAAATACCCGAGGCACATTTTACGAGTGCTCCGGGCGTTTTCAAACCATCCACATAGACATCGTTGGTCCTCTGCCCCCTTTCCAAAATTTTAGATATTGCCTTACAATTATCGATAGGTTTACGCGATGGCCAGAAGCCATCCCTCTAGTCGACATTAGTTCCGAAACAGTCACGACCGCACTCTGCCAAGTGTGGATAGCTTGCTTTGGTGTCCCTAAGACCATTATAACTGATCAAGGCGCACAATTGAATCTTCCTTATTCACCGAACTCTCCAAATTATTAGGTTTCCATCGCAACTGCACCACTGCCTACCACCCTCAGTCTAATGGATTCCTAGAACGATGGCATCGGACATTTAAAGCCTGTCTAATGGCATACCAGGAGAAGTCCTGGACAAAAACCTTACCCTTCGTATTATTAGGCTTACGAACTGCTTTTAGGGAGGAATTTGTCGCTACCCCTGCGGAGCTTGTGTACGGCGAGGGTTTACGCATTCCTGGTGATTTTCTGCTAAAATCCCGGTATCAGCCGCAAAATCAATTCGTTGTGTCACTACGTAATATTTTCTCTGACATCAGACCCATTCCGGCATCAGATCACTCTCGGCAAACTACTTTCATATTTAAAGATTTGGCTAAATGCTCACACGTGTTCCTAAGAACGGATGCTTTACGGTCAGCGCTTCAACCACTCTACGAAGGTCCTTTTAAAATCATTAAACGCTCGAAGCACTTCTTTACACTCAGAGTCAAAAATAGGGAAGTTAACGCCTCTATCGACCGTCAGAAACCCTGCTTTTCAACTCTTGAAATGACCGACGAAAGCCAGGTTCGCTCATCAAGCTCCGGCACAACACAAAACACTCTGCGGACCGACGAGTCTGTTCAGCCAGCGTCTGAAAGTTCTCCGGTACACCAGGTACACATTGAAGAACGTTTCCGACCAGTATTGGAAGACTTCAATGTACCCACATCATTACACGCCGAGTTGACGTCTTCGTCGGGCGCAGCGGAGAGTCGTGTTAGATTCGCGTCTGATGGTTCAACAAGCATACCTATACGAACCACGCGAGCTGGACGAACCACAAGACCACCACATCGTTTCAGATAACGCAAAACTAAGGTTTTGCTGGCAGGGGAGTATATGTGGCGACGCGTCTTTACCAGGTCGCACATTTCCGAACGCTTGATTAACTACTTTGAAATCTAGTCAAAAATCGATTCCAAAATTTTACACCCAGAACACTTTGTTGAACGCAAAAAAAAAGGTCTCAGCTAGGTAGGCTCTTGCTGTGATTTGTATAAAACAAAAATTATCTTTAAGTTTTGTAATTGTTCATGTCAACCGAGTAGGACACCTAAGAAAGAAATATTAAAATATTAAGTCCGATTAATAAAGAATCAGCGTATAGCAAATTGGATGAGACTCTTTCCTTTACGCCATATTAACTTAAAGACTTTTATTACAGAGAACGAAGTCTAGATCCATCAGTTGTTATTCCAACTCCGGCACAGAAGTTGAATGAGTGCGCAGTATACAAAAGATCCACAATCAGAACATCAAGACAAACGTCTCGTTCTAATGTCCTCTCATATCTACTGGACCAGGTTAACCGTAGTGACAATCACATTGAAGTTCAAGAACAACACGGAAGCAACCAGACCTCGTCGTAGTCCCAGCTTCTTCTAAATGAGTTCAGCACTGTGACTGGCAATACCATTTGTTGCTTAGCCAAGACAGCGCAGAAGGCCGTAAGCTGCAGTTATAATCGACCACGTTCAAGATCCTGTGGCCAAATTGTCATTGGGATAGTTTGTCCAACGTCGAGGGTCGACACTACTGATAATCCACGGAGCAGTTGCTGATACCACAGCCACGAAGTCCTGTAAATATAATTTCTCGGCGTTCCTCAATATACACTGTTTCTCTTCACCCTATGAGACCTGCATATTGAGAAGAGCGCATGTTGTTCTTCATCGCGAGTCAGCATTGGTGCATACCACCTAAATTGACCGCATTTCAAGAAGAAGGAATACTCCGACACACCAAGTATTCCATTCAAGACAACATTAGTGCAGATCAGTTAAATGGGTTGGCTATTAAGAAGAATGAATACACTGACGCTTAAAGTATCCACTTCAAGCCTTGTTCTGTTGGTAGTTTCTTTTGAGGTGTTATACCTTTCTCTAGTGCTCGTGATTCGTCTTGATCTGATCCAGAGTCAGATTTGGAATTAGCTTGAGTTTCAGAATAGCTCTCATTTTCTGGTGCAACCCCTGGTGTGTATGCTGGTGGAGTAGCTAGTGGTAACATGTCTGTTGGTGTTGTTGTACTCACAGGAATATTTGCAGAGGACGTAGAAGCATCCAGCAAATCAATTTCCAAATCCGTCATCGTAGTGTTCAAGACATCTGCGACTTATAGATATTTCACTAAGACATCGTCAGCAATCTCAAACCCGCCTTCACTTCCATTAGCACCAGTACAAACCAATTCTCATGCAGCCTTCAATTGCCTTACTGGCAAGTTTTTTAGCGTCCCTCCTCCATCTTCATCACCTGAATCCTCCCCAGACAATTCTCCTTCGTCGGGTGGCTCAACATAAACTCGATCCATATCCTCATCATCAGATTGAAGCGAGTCTAAATAGTCTGCAACCATTTCTATGTTTGAAAAGCTACAAAAAAAAATAAAAGAAAACAAAAATTCATCTAATGCTGTAAGCAGACTAACGTTACATATATGCAACACACACTTTCAAGTGCCAACCATTTAGCTCAATAGCCAAAAAAAAAAGTATTTTTAGACGAACTCACTTTTAGTTTATTTCTAAAAAAAAAACTACATAATTAGAAATTCAAAAAAATTCAAAACAAATATAAAAATAAGATAATTACAATTTCCTTGTTCCCATATTTTACATTTCTTCTTTTTATATTTTTCACTGTGTTAATACACGTCCGCTAGATTTAAATATTTGCACTAAAATTGTAGTAGATTTGGTTACTTGAATTCCTCATAACACAACACTAGTTGTTTCAGTATTTTTCGGCTGTCGCTCTCTCGCTTAAGGTTACCTAGTCAGTTGCTAGCATAGACTCGGCGTGGTTAGGATCGATTATACATTACATCTCAATATTATATTAGTCTTAAGTTAAATATAGTCAAATATATACATTGAATTAATTGACTCACGTGTTGTTCATTTAATCATAACAAAAATGATCACAATGAATTTTTAATCTGTTTGCTTACACATATAAGTTTCCATGAAACTATTTAAAAAATTCGCCGAAGTTGGGAGACCATTTTTATTTTGCATCTACTTCGTTGGAATACCAGTGTTACATATATGTAACGTTAGTCATTAATGGGTTAAGGTGCTATTACTCTCGTTGCGCTGAGTGAGCCAGCTGGGATCCTCACCATATTCATGCATAGGCACAAGATCATCCCCGCGAGTCAAGTTGGAATCTGGATCAGCACAAATAAAACAGGGCTCACCCAGATGAAAACGTTACTAGATAATCTAGGCATACCTATTATCGTGAAAATCGTTGATGAAAAGAAGAAAAGCAAACCAACTAAGGAGTTAACGTCGTAATAGACCGATATGTCCAGCAAATAGTTTAATCATCAGTCCATATAGGAAATAGAAGATAAGAAACAGGGAAGTGGTGTTATAAATTAGTTATGGATAGGCTAAATTAAATTTTTTCTTCCAATAATTTATCTAGGAATGATCAATGGGGAAACAGGACATCTACAGAGGCGCCTCTGCGGTGGACTATCACCCATTATCGTCCAAGTAAGTCATTAAATACTACTATTGTCCAAATATTTTAGGTTGTACAGAACAACGTCAATGCATTTAACCTTTAGATCCTAATACTTATATATGCACCAATAAATAAGTTCAGTAGCCTTTGCTTAGTCATACTACATATAAATATTTAAGGGAACTGACCTAAACTTTTTTTAAATGAACTTAATGTACTTGAATCATTCGTAAACAAATAATTTTGTATAGTCCGCTAAGCAAAGCATAAAGAGCACATTTGATTTAGTTAAAAAATTTTTTTTTTACCATAACGTTTGAATCGTTATAAGTATGCAAATGCTAGTCTTATAGAAGATTACAATAATCTATAAATAAATTAAGAAAAATTCAAGAATTAAGTAAGTTTATCCAAGGAATATTGGATCCTTTTTGAGATGAAACCTATATATATATTAAGTTTTAATACAAGAATTTGTAACGTAATGGAATATTAGATCTGTTTTTGTTTGTCCTCTCACTCTCCCGGAACCATCTCATGTGAAGGTTGACTAGGTCCGTTCCTCCACTTCTCATTGGGCATCATAAGGGACACTGAAACAACTTTCTGCCCTCAGTGTCGATTGGGTGGATGGGGCAAGGCAGCGGAAGGCAGAATATCTGCGCCTTCAAGTCAGTATGTGGTAAGTAGTGTAAAGGTCCCTTCAGGACTGGATGTGTGTGACGGCCTTTGTCTAGTCAGGCACGATTTTTTTTTGTATATGGCTGGTGTGGTGGCACAGCGGCAGGTTTTCGTGGAACCTCCCCACACTCTCTGCCAAATGCCGAGGTGAGCTAGCGTGCCGCCCTGCAGTCAACGCTGTCCACCGAGTGATCTGTCAGCTCATGCTGACAGTCTCGACTTCACGTCCAAGTCAATTACTCGACAAACTACCATAACAAAAGCATACGTAAAAGTCACTATCTTTTATATCTACGGGCATTTTTAAATTCTTTCCCAATCAACGTTCGGTACACTTGTAAATTGCTGCTTATTATAATTACAGGTTTTCCGAAGTAATTGCTGGTACGCTGGCACTTCTAGTTTTTGCTGCGTTTTTTAGATGATCACTTTGTCGGACAACTTTCTTGACTGGCAACGAAAGCATATATTGAATCGTATATAGCAGAGACGGCCTTAATATAAGATTGATTTTTGGATGGTTTTCTAACTTTGTCAACTGTAGTACTTTCCGTATCGAGTCTTTCTAATATATTCGCAGCTTCATCTATACTCATTTCTGCAGGTAGAGTGTACTGGGTTATACCATCCTCAGCCGTGATTACCTTATAATCTTTATCGCGAGACTTGGTTTCAGAAATCGTTTTAGGTATTTTTTGAAGGTGGTTTCAGACTTTTTCCTATACCACTAGCTGATAAGCGGCGTTTGGAAGCAGGTGATAACGGTTGTCTTGGTGGTGATATTTCAGCAAGTTCGAAGAAATCCTCTTCCATTCTTTCAGGTGTATTTTCTTTTAAGGGTGATGTTTGTGTTGATATCTCATCTTTAAAAATAAATTTAGTTTGAGTAGTACTATCCCTCAAGATATCCTGCTTTTCTTGTGGTATGCAAATATTTGGTCTTTCATCTGATACACGCACAGCTTTCCGTCTTATGTTTGAAAACTTTATTAACTCATTTCGGTAATTAATTACACTATTTTTCCCTGTCAGATAAATTCCTAATATTTTATCTATATTCTTATCGAACCTAGATTGATTCAGGGATTCCTCAATCTCGTTTTTCAATTTTTCGTAAACTTCTGGTGAAAGAAGTAACATTTTATTAAGATTATTGTTTTTAAACATATTTCTCGATTAATGAATCAATTACACCTGATGATACACTTCCTAAAAACAATGGTAAGAAGCCTCCTCGCTGTATCAGATCTTACGTTGTCTGGGTACAGATCTTTTTGCAACAACTAATTTTCGCAAATCCTTTTTATACTTACAGAGCGAATTGTACATTTTTCCATGAGGGATATGGTTTCCCTTCAAAGTATTAGGAGTAATTTCGCAAAGAGTTTTAATTACTTCGGGGTCGGCATTTTTAATAATGGCCTGCCTTAATTTCGGTCTCGCTGTTCTAAGAACATATAGCATGTGCTTGTTGTGCCTTAAGCGATTCATTCGTGACACCATTTTTACTGATTAAAGGCGGGTAGAAGCAAGTTGTAAATGTCTTGTTAAAAATATCAGTACGGAATCTTAACAGCTCGTTGATATCTTGAGTGGAATCTATCAGTAAATATCCATGCGGAACCTGTGTAATCTCTTTATATATTTTTAGCAGCTCTGAACTATTTTCCGGATATATCTGCCTCGCTAAATGAATAACCTGGCTCTTATCTCGAGGAACTCTAAACAAAACGAGATATTTACAGTTAAGTGATATGTCTCGGCAAAACTTACCCTGATGAAATACATATTTGTTACAAGGATTGATGAAAGATTGCGATGATGTGATCCTTTTGTAAAAAGTTCACATATTTGTCTGCTAGAAGCATTTAACATCATATCGTCCAATACTATTATATATATTAGTGAATGTGGTATCTGAGGGCAGAGCCCCATGTTCTGTATTACACCAGATAAAGGCTTAAACACAATTGCGACGACAGACGACAAACGACGACGATATATCGCTGTCAAACTTCTAAAAGCACAGCATCTTATGCGAATGCACCAAATTGCGACGACCGACGTTGAGCGATCGACGAAATTATCGTTTCTAATTTTGCCGTCGTCGCTGCAGTCCTACCAACAAAATTAATCGAATGAAATGGTTGTGGCATTTACTTTTGTCTTTTTTAGGTGGTAGCACGCCGCGGTAATTTTAAAATAATGAGCTTTGAGGAAAAATTGATCGAGGATATGCGAAATCCATAAAATAATTTATAGTGTACAAGACAGGCAAGACAAGTGGACAAAAATGACGTGGGTTGGATGGATATTTCAAAGCGTTTAATTTACTTAATTTCTGCAGTTTCAGTTTTTTTCCACACTTTGGTTCATTGCATTTCTTTCAATATAATATAAAATATACTTGATAAAAATCTCCTTTTAAAACGCTCGGAACATTTAACAAATGAAATTTCAATATCTTATTCTTTCACAATCGTCGCTCATCGCCTGTCGTTGCAATTGTGTTCCAAATTTTTCGACTGCTTGTTTCGCAGCGAATTTTTCGTTGTCGTCTGTCGCTCTATCGCTCTGTCGTCGCAATTGTTTTTAAGCCTTAACTCTTGTTATTTGCGGCCTTGTTAAAAATATATTATTGAGAAGGTTTTTTACAAATGTTGTTTTTCCAAAGCCTGAAGGTTCAGCAACCATCATTGTAAACGGATGATTAAACTTGATCATTGCAGTTTTTAAAATATTTTATATAAAACTGTTATTCATTTGGTTGTATTTATACATTCGATCAAAATGAGTAGAAGACAAACGACAGAGTGTTACTATCAAGGGTATTGATGATTTGTGGAAGGCAGACTTGGTCGATATGGGTTCGTACTCGTCGGAAAACCAGGGTTTTCGTTTTCTTCTTACTGTAATTGATACGTTTTCTAAATATGTATGGGCCTCACCAATTAAAAGTAAAAAGGCATCAGAAGTTGTTAAAGCGATGCAGTCTCTTTTTAATCGAGTTCGCATTCCAAGAAATTTACAAACAGATGATGGAAAGGAGTTTTTTAATAAACCGTTTCGACAGCTTATGAATCGTTATGATATTAATCATTATTCAATTGTAGAAAGGTTTAACAGAACGTTAAAAAGCATGATGTGGAAAGAATTCAGTATGAACAGAAATTATCACTGGATTAGTAAAGTTAACAGAAGCGTATAATGCAATAAAGCATCGCACTATTAAAACGCAGCCTGTAGAGGTTGGCCCACGCAATGAGAAACGTTTATTGTCGACTGTGTATAAATATCCAAAGGTAAAACCCAGACCGAAATATAAAGTAGGTGATTTTGTTCGTATAAGTAAGCATAAGCATGTATTTGAAAAAGGCTATACCCCTAATTGGTCTACCGAAATATTTGTTATAAATAAAGTCCAGAGCACATTTCCAACGACCTATGTTCTCCAGGATTATGAACAAAATCTGTTTCAGGGAAATACTTTATTTCCGCGTCTTTTTAAAACTTCTGTGGTTTCTCTCTATTGAACCTAAAGTTTGGTGATGGTATGGTGTAGATGTTGTGTGATTTATTTTCAAATACTCGCATATGCTTGAAAAAATTTCATTAACAAATTCCGTTCCCATATCGGTTTTTATTGCCTTGAAGTTACCGTGTCTTAATATGCATTCCTTAACTAGTGCTTTTGCTACACTTATTGCTTCTTTAGTTTCCATTGGAATGGCTTCGATGTATTTCGTTAAGTCTCACTGTATCGTCAATATGGATCTGAATTCATTTGATACTTTTAATAGTGGAACTGTATCTATGGATATCACCTCAAAACTTGTTGATGGTGTATCTGTTATTACCATTTTTTCTTTAGTGTGCGTGTGCTGCAATACTTTATTCTTTGAGCATTTTTCGCATTTATTTATATATTGTTTAATCATTTTATTTAAGTTTTTCCATATATATCTTTGCTTGATTTTATTTATTGTTCTTTTGACACCTGAGTGTCCGCCATGTGGTGCGTTGTGGAATTCTTTAATTATTTGAATTTTTGTCTTCAATTCAGATTCATCGATTCCTCATTTTATTATAGAATTGCTCCTGCGCTTGTAAGTATTGGAGATCCAATTTTGTCCAATCGTCAACTAAGTCGTATGGGAAGACACCTTTGCGTGTAAATAGTTTAAGGTCATCATCATCCAATTCCTGCCATACAGCTCTTGTAATATTTAATTTATCTATTGACAGCAATGATGATAGCTTATCTAAAGATTCTGCCATAAAACGGAAGGAATCGATGAATCTGAATTTGATATGACTGCCTTCAACGTGCTTGATGAACGAGATATATCTTTCTTTATTTATTGGTAGGAGATCCACTTTCCCAGGAATGGCTGTAGCTATATCCTTAATAATGAAGTGAGCATCATATCCAGATAAATTGTGAAAAATTACTGGAACTATGGAGCAGTCTTGATACATGAGATTGCATGAATTGTGCGCTGGCCCTCGGTATTTTCCTGTTAAAAGAAATTGTGAAAAAATGAATGAAATTATGATTCTCAGTATTTACTTGTTAAGTGACAATGGTCCCGGACTCGTTCCTCATCGGCTGCAAACGTTTTTTCACATATATGGCAGCAAGTATTTTCCATATGTGAACGCCGTTCCTCTTTAGTCAGGGGTTGCATTGGCCTGATGTTCAGCTTCTCCTCTACAGCTATGGATGCAATCTTTTGGAATTCTAATGCAAACCATTGTTGACAATTCTTGCCTCGATATGCTCTGTAATATGAGAGCTTAGCATCATGTCTGCAGTAGAAATAGAATCCTATGCTGTGAACTTCATGTTCCTGGATTCGCTGTGTACTTTGATCGTTTCCCTGAATCGGCTTCAATATTGATTCAAGATCTGCATACACACAAAACGGGACTGGATTCTTATGGTTATAATTCTCGAATTCTAGCTATTTCTTTTCCTCTGATGGAAACATGATTCTGCAATCATTTTGCTTCTCGCATTCGGGTGTGTGTGATGCTAATTTTTCCGCAGAGTAAAAGTAGAACAAACATCTATCACATGTATACACTCTAGACTTATGTTTCGAAGTTTGTCCCGATACGAGGCGCGTAAGATCTTTAATCCAGCAGAAATGACATCTGCCACTATCATCATCATCATCATCATCCATATGATCTTCATCCTTTGTATTATCATAGTCATCTTGTAGCATTAAGAGATTTACATGTCGCTCCATCCTGTGTTTCGTAAGTCTAACTGGAACTGTGGTGAAGAAACGCTCTTTCTCTAGGATGAATATGTTTATTGATAAATCGTTCTTTCCTTCAAATTGTTTAATCTGGTTAAGCGTAATGGGAAATTTTGTCCCAGTTAAATTTAGTACTGTAGAATAATGTGGATACGATGAGCTCTTATCGGAGCAAACATTTGCTGCTGCAGGATATAGCGCTGATGCTACTGCCCACGCGAAGCATGCTTCATCATTATTTTTCACATTAATGCATGCTTTCTTTGATGCAATTTCCTTTGGTAAAGGTATATACGAAGATCCTCGGAGTTGTTCAAACTTGTTGATGTGTACCGCTAGATGTATTATAGAGTGTAGTGACCAGCCACTGTCTTTTTCCTGGAATTCTTCCAGCTGAGTGTGTATTGGATCCAAAATGTTTGATTTAAACCACTCCTCTAAGTTATCATCTGCACTAATTGGAGCTGTTCTCGCTTGGAAATATTTAATGTCTTTTATAATTTCATTGTCACCAGTTTCTTTAACAAATTCACCGCAAAACGTTGTAGAGACTTTAATATTAAAATAATGTTTTAAGGTATTTTTAATACGACGCGTAAATAATTTGGCAGCGTCTTGCATAAATAGTTTCGGATCGATATGTTTTAAATTTGCAATAACACCTTGTCGAATTCTGTGTGCGAACGCTATCTTTATTTCCTCCCACTTTACAAAATAAATTCTTCTTACGCGAGTAATTCCTCCACCTCGACAGGGAGTTCACAATAGTGCTCTCAATGCTTTAATTTGCTCGAGACAGCTCTCGAAATGTTATTTCCTAGCACTCTTATTGCACTTCCGAAATGCAACTTGAAATTTATGCATGTTTCTATTGCACTTTTGAACAATATAGTCTTTATTCATTGAATTTTTTAAACACTCCATCACATCTTTTCGCAAATTTTCAATTTTTGAAAAACTTTTATTTACTAACACCGAAAACATTTTTAATTTTTTTTTATGTTTTTAAACTATCACTGAGACTCACTAAAACTGACTGATGCTCCCCAAGAGTTTGCTTGGGCTTTTGTAGCAACAGTTTGTAAACATGAATGATCCTGCTGCTGCAATAATCATTGCACAGGATGAATTCCAACGAATTTGCTTACAGGCTGAGATGATATCGAATAAACAATAAAACACAATTCTTGGAACAATAAAATAACTTTTTTTGGCTGCCTACAGTAAGTGTGGTATCAAATTACATGAAAAGAATAAATGTGCTGATATTGCTTAAATTTGTTTACACAGGTGTACATGACTCATTGAGCTAAAATGGGAATTTGTAAACAGGAAGTTTACACGGGTACAACTTCTGATATCTACAAATTCCTCGCTAAGAAATATTCAAGTAAGAAAACAGCATCCAAGATGACGTCATGCTGATATCTAAAACCCCCACCCCACACCACCTAGAATAAATTGGCATGAACAAAAATAACTTGAATTATTAATACGCTAATATCTCAAAAACCAAAGCCCGTAGAGGATTTCTGATGAAAATTTCATTACCCACCTCCATATCCTAGATTATAATACCCCCCACCTACCCACCATCTAGAATCCATAGGCATAAACAAAAATTTCTTACTATTAACTTTAATTATTACTAATATTAATTCAAAACCAGGCGCAACACTTGAAAACAACAAAAGCCTACATTTAGGCGCACCACACATCCAAGAAAACCGTAGCATTTTGCTGCTACGTGTGGGCACAAGTGAAGCAAAAAACTTTAGACATAAAAAAAACCGTAGCATGCTGCTACGTGTGGGCACAGAAAACCGTAGCATGCTGCCACGTGTGGGAGAAAACTGAAGCAAAAAACTTCACGCTTCCAAGAAAACCGTAACATGCTGCTACGTGTGGGACAAAGGTGAAGCAAAAAACTTCACACATCCAAGAGAACCGTACTACACATCCAAGGAAGCCGTAGTACCGGAGCATGCTGGTAGTATCGGCTAATGCCGTTAGGGTGCTGTCAAAACCAAATGACACATCCAAGAAGCAAGTCAAGACTCAATGGTGTATCCAAGACATAAGCCAGTCAAAACTCATTGGTGCATCCAAGACATTAACCAGTAAGCCAAGACCCAATGGCGCAGCCAAGACATAAACCAGTACAGTCAAGACACAAGCCCACATTTAGTATGTACTCAAACCACCTAGCGATGGTGGCGCCATCTGCAGGTGAGAGTTCTAGATAAAAAACTCTGGTCCAGAACTCTACCCATATATAGCAACTTTAAAGAATATTCACACAACACCTCCATGGTCTCATTGTAGAGCACTCGGATCTTAGAAAAACAAGCGTTCTCGTTTCGATTCCAGCAAAAAAAAATCCAACATTATTTTATTAAAAAAATCAGCTAAGACAAGGCTTGAACAGCTGACGGAGATCAGCCAACCAGATGACGTCATCCCCTGGTCAGCCAGACGGTAGGAAATGAATTCCCCCAGGCAGGCCCTGTGACGTAGACCACTAGACGGGATCCCCCAGTGGCCCAGAACCCGGTCCAGAACACCACCAACTATTTTGGTGGTAGTTGGAATTTTCCGGGGACTTTTTGTATGGAAAAAGTGTTCCAGAATCCGCATAGCGTAACTTTGTGCTGCAGCTTATTAAATATTTTTTTAAATTCGTCGACGCTTATATAATGAAATACGATGCTATCTTTCGCTAACGATAGTGACTCTATATTCATTTTTCTCATTTCGAAAATCAGTGTCTCCAAGATCAAACTTAAGTCGTGATATGGATTATTGCTGAATTCGACTAATACTCCCTTTTTATGTATTATCATATGTGGCAAACTAATTTCTTTATTTCTTTTTCTTAGCGCTTTATTATTATTGTTTATTTTATTCGGTTTTATTTTTATTGTCATTTGTTTTATGGGTCATTGCCCTTGTAGCTACTTTTATACTTGAAGTCGGTATCATTGCTTTCAGGATATCAGAATCTATTTTTATCCATGATTAGCATCGGCATTGGTATTCATTTTACCTTGCTTATAAACGATTTCAAAATTGTAATCGGTTAAGTCTACCCTAATTCTTGGCAATTTAGAAGATGGATTTTTATGTGTGAAGAGACTCACTAAAGGTCTGTGGTCCATAACCACTATAAATTTTCTACCATATATGTACGGTCGAAAATAGTTAATTGCCCAGTTGATGCCTAAAAGTTCCTTTTCAATAATTGGTTTATTAAGCTCATGCTTAGTTAGCGTTCTACTAGCATATGAAACTGGTAGATCTGATCCAATTTCGCCTTGAGATAATACTGCTCCAAGTGCGAATTGAGAAGCATCTGTCGTTATGATGAATTTTTCATCGAAATTTGGATATTTTAGAATTGGGGCATTGATTAGTTTAGATTTCACTGCTGTAAACGATTCTTGGCATTCATTTGTCCAAACAAATGGTGTATTTTTCTTCTTTTTAATTTTGGTTCAAAATTATCTAATGTTATTTCTCTATCTAATGTGTTCAGAATTTTTGTATGCGCGATGCCTTTGGCAGGGATAATGGAATTTGCTATGAAAATTCCTTCCTGTATTTGTTCATTTAGAACTATGCTATCTTCTTTATTGTTAGCATTTATTGCTTGTATTATTTCAGTTCTGAGTGGGATTCTTATTTGCTTTGAATCAGGTAATTGTGTATACATGGGCAATAATTGAAATCTTCAAAGAAGATTGAAATAGTGAAATTGTCGTAATCAATTTTGCTTAAATTGTTTACTAGAAAATCTCTTCCTAAAATTCCATTGGTTAGAATTGGAAAGCTTTCATCAACGATGTGAAATTCTTGTGGAATTTATTGGTCTTCTATTCTTATTAAGGCTGACAATACGAGTATACCTAGAGAACGCGATTCTGATTGGGTGATACCTACCTGTTATTTTGCAATTGTTATGCTTTAGAATTCCTTGTGTTTCTTTCAATGCACCTATTTTTAATATGGAAATATCGGCTCCTGTATCTATTAGGAATGTTTTCTTGCCGATTGATACGTTTGTACATAATGTTACGTAATTTGTTAAATGGTTATTAATTTTATAAATTTTTATTTGCTGATTTAATTTATTTCCCCCCGAGCAAACCACTTCGGGGTTTTGCTCGTTTACCGACTGGGTTATATTTATTCTTCTGTGTATTGGCCTTCTATGCTCATTGGCATTTGTTGATTGTCTATTACCATTTTGTGATCTGTGATACTGATACGATTTCCTGTTGTATGCGTACACACCGTGCTCCTTCGAGAGTGCGCACGTTCAGGATTTTCTTCTGTAACTCCACACTCGTGAAAGAGATCCAATGTTTCACAATAATTTATTTTTTATGCAGAATAAAGAAAAAAGGAAAAACGACGTTTCACAATGATTTATTTTTCAAAAAATAGTATTTTTGAAGAAAAGATTCTTCGTTTCACAATTATTTATTTTTTGGAGAAAAGATTCTTAGTTTCACAATTTATTTATTTCACAATTTAATTATTATTTTTTGGAGAAAAGATTCTTAGTTTCACAATTTAGTTATTTTTTTTTTTTTTAGAAAGGATTGTTCGTTTCACAATAATTTATTTTTGTTGAAGAAAGGATTCTTCGTTTTGTAATGACCACACATATACTATAGTCATACATAATATGATCATGCGTAATAATCACACATAGCATGATCATACATTACATGATCATACATATTCACGTATAATATGATCGTACATAGTCACGTATAATATGAGCATACATTTCCGTTGTGACCATTCTACCCACCCATATCAAATCACACCAATTTTCAATTTCAAGTGCCCTTATTTCATTGCATAAACATTTTCTAAAAAATTTCTTAAGAACCTTTCTTGAATACTTGAAATCCATATATTTTTCATCAACTTGACTACATTAACAGAAAATCGTTTAAGAATAAACAATTTCACTAATTTCACTCGTGTTTCCTTATCAACGTGTCATGTTACATCCGTTGCGTCGTGTTGACGACCCAAAATTGTGCTGAGTGGCAAGTAAAAGAGTGGAGCCCGGCAATGTGTGAGATTAAAAATTCGAGTTGGATATCGGCCTTTGCTTTGTACAGACGGTGAACAAATTAGCACCTATCATTTTTCTAAATAATTAAATAAATAAAGTTATAACTAAGTGATGTGAGTTTTAAATTTTCTAAAAGATACAACCCCAACTCCCCTGACTGGCTTTTCTCTGAAGGAAAGCACGGTCAGCAGGGTTACAACACTGGTGGCAGCGGTGCCGATCACGTGAAAATACAGTGAAAAAATAATTTTCCTACAAAGTTTAAATAAATAAATTTTCTTAAAAGTGTGAAAATAAATAAAATAAAGTTATTGTGAAAAGTTTAAAAAATAAAACCAAAAAAAAAAGTTTCAAATGAATAAATTTTACTAACAGTTTGAAATAAAATCTTCTGAATGTTCTAAATAAAAAACTTCTGGCTAAATAAATTCTTCTAAAGACTTTCTAAAATTTTTTCTAAAATTTTAAACAAAAAAAATTATTCTAAAAGGATTTAAAATGAATACATTTTTTTTTATAAATAAATAAATAAAACCCACAAGTTTAAATAAACAGAACCTTTCTAACAAAAAGTTTTAATAAAATAAAAGGTGTTAAAGTTAAAGAAAAAAATTTTTTAAATAAATTTTTAACAAAATAAATAAATAAAGAAATTAATAATAGTACAAACAAATAATAAAGTGAACAAAATGTCAAAGGTCAGTGGACGGACGGTCCCGATTCATTACTGGTGGGATCCTGAAAGGGACGGACAGCCCCTGTAGGATGTAGCTGAATCAAAGCCAACAAAAGGCTGCAACAATACTGTGTTGGAACCAACTGATCAGGGCTCAACCTGATCAGACAAGGTGAAGTGTAATTAAATCATATAACTCGAGACGAAACTCCCCGGATTTTTCTTTTGCAAGGTGAAGTCTCCTGGTGATAGATAGCAGATTGACATCATTATTGCTGAACGTAGACAGCGAGGAGCAGCGGACAAAAATTTGTTTTTATAATTTCACGAATAGCGAATATACTTACCTCAGCTGCCAAATAGGAAAAATCAACGTGAGTAATTAGTACTATCTTTATTGTATGAAAAGCGAATATTCTCCTTTCCTATAGGAAGTGATTTTTTTTAGAATAGAAATTTTTTCCTCTTTTTGTTGTAAAAGTCTTAGGTTGTAAAAGAGTGCGTGCTATCGGGTGAATTGCTTCAACTTGTTATAATAAACAAGTTTTAAGAGGTTCATTGGAGTAAATACAAAAAATATATATATATAAATAAATAAATGAAAAAAATAACATAGAATAAAATATATACATATAGAATGCTTTACTTTTATGCGGTTTGTAAAATTATTTGAAATTTCGTGTTATTATCCCTTGTGTGAGATATCTTTCTGTCGGGGCTGCTAAATATTGAGATTTGACAGAATTCAAATCGTTGATGTTGAACAAAATTATATTTAAAAGGAAAACGTAACTGCCAAGGTTACCAAAAGTCATTTAAAAAGCAATCCTGCAAACAACCAACTTCGAAATTTTGTTTTTCATTTTTAATTAATAACTTTAGGTATATTTGGGTAGACTTCGTGAAATATTTTAAGTTTTACCATTGGTCATTTTTCTGTGTATACCCGTGTGTGTGACATATGTATATACATTCGAAAATAACATCCTAAACAGATAACGTGTTGTACAAGTGCGCGGAATAAATATCGAACAATCCTTCCTTAAAATTCTCAAACTTTACTGAGAACATAGAGTCCAACACACCTCCCCAGATTGTCACACGAGGACAAAGTGTAGTTCTCGCATTTTTTCGGGAGTTACCATTTAATACCTCAGACAAAATGCCAAATAACGACGGTACTCCACAGAACCAAAGTGCTCCTGCACTTCAACGAGCAGAAATCAGTATCGCTGACGTGTATAGTTTAGTGCCGGAGTTCGGCGGGGCCCCTCACGAATTAGACAAATTTCTAGCCTGCGGCAACCTCTTGTTCTCTTCCACACAGACTACGCCGCAGCAAAAAATCTTCTTAGACATAATAAAAACAAAACTTCGAGGACCTGCATTTGAAGTTATACAATAAAAGTCACTCACTACTTGGAATAGTTTGGCACAGGAGCTCAAATCCAATTTCAAGGAAGAGACCTCCCGAGCTAACGCTCAAAATGAGCTCGTCTCAATCAAGCAAAAATTGGGAGAAAGTGTTAAAGAGTATGGAGACAGGGTAACACAGGCTCTATCTTTACTAAACTCCGCTACTTATAGCAATGTGACAGACTCAGCCGTACGAGAATTCCTCATACAGGAAAACTCAAAGCTAGCTGTACAAACATTTGAAGATGGACTGAGAAACCATAGTTTGAAGATATTGGCTAAAGCACATGGAGAGAGTAATTTGCGGAAGGCAATCAACTATGCGTCAGACCATGCAAATCGTTTAGAACGAAGTCTTCCTACGCCTGCTTATCCCTCTAAACCTCCCCAAAAGAGAAACATATTCTGTAACAATTGCAACCGAGAGGGACACACGAACGACAACTGTTTTAGAAACCCGAATGGGCGCACGCACGGTAATCGTTTTAACAACCCGAATATTCCGAATTTTCCGCCTATAAAGCTGTAATTGATTACAGTAAGGGTCTTCTTGTAATCAACACCCACATTAACTACAAAGTTTGTAAAGAGCCAGACTACTTGAAGACCTTTGATTATTTCGAAGCCTAAAGTCGAAAACATAGACCTGCTTACCGACAAAAGTGACAAATACCCTACACTTTTGCCTCCGCGTAGCAAAAAAATCGTTACGGTACCATTTGACTGCACAAAACAAGCGGTCATACGTAAGAAAGAAATTCCGCCAGCAGTATATTTAGCCGAAACTATAGTCGAGATGGACAATCAGAAGACTATAAACTTAATGTTCTTAATTCAAACGAAACAGATGTTTACATAGAACCCGAAACTCTAGATTTAGAGTGGGGCGATTTAGATAATTTCAATGTTATAGATTGAGATACGGACAAAGATCCGATAGAAATAGATTAAAAAATTTGGAAAAGCTTATAAACTTAGAACACTGTTTAAGCATTAAACATTAAAAAATAATCAGCAAATTCAGAAGTCAATAACTTTATTGAAGGAAAAAAAATGCAGCACAAATTCAATTTAATTAGGTAAATATCATGCACTTTTGCTGCATCAGCAACACCTGCAGACAAATAACAATTTCGTGAGATCGAATTTCACGCATGAAATTTGTTGTCAATTAAATATGTTGAATTGAATTTGTTGATTCTGCATATTTGTCATATTAAAATTTGTATATAAATATCGAGCTTTGTAAATAGAATTTTAGAATAAAGTTTTTATTAAATGAAAGCGTTGTTCTGTTGTTCTGGGTTTAATTAGGAAGCCTTCTTAAACCAACCAAATCTGAACTGTGTAGGAATCCTTACCGGCTCAAACAAAATTGGTGACCCCGACGTGATATTAATCGCTACTTGCGTAACATAAGTAGTGCTATATCACGCACCACAAGCAATTCAGACTCTCTTTTCTTTTGACATCCATTTGAGAGCTCAATAGTCAAATCTCGCTTTCTTAAGAAGCTGGATCTTCCTTCGTGCCGAAGGATAAATCAAGAAATACTTCTGGAGCTTACCTTGTGTCAACAGGCGACACAATAGCCAACAGCACCCGGATTTCATTTGCAGCTCCAGCAAGTTGAAGCAATTACTACATAAGTAGTATACTGTGTCACGCAGTAGCACCTTCTTGTAGTCGATATTCCCTCTGGCATTCCAGAGTTCAGCAGTCGCCCTTTTAAGAAGCTAGATCTTCCGTTGTGGCTACTTACAGCAAAAGAGTATATCAAGAAATAGCTCAGGAGCTCACTTTGTGTCAACAGGCGACACAATAGCCAGCAGTATCCGAACTCCGCTTGCATCCATAAGCAACCACAATCAGCTCACCATTCTACGATTCATACGATAAGTTTGTTTTGTGTGCCAAATGACAGATATTGCAGCACTCGCGTCAGCTCAATCAGAGCTTGGCCGTGCCATCAACCAACTCTTCGATAACTTTAAAAAGGAGAGGATTGAGCGGAGAACCAAGGAAGGCACTTTGAAGTTTCAGACATCCCTGAATGAATTCATCATTCAATTCAATAAAAGACATCAAGAGCTAGAATGCATCCAGCAAGTACATCCAGATCATGCGTACTTCACACAAGCATACCATACACAAGTCCAAGAAATCTGCAAGGACTTCCTAGGTAAAATAGACCAGAGACTGAGGGAGTGTTCCGTGGATGCACCACAGTCAAGTGCTCCAGCGACCACACCCACTGACGCTAATCAAGATGACTCAGCCAAGACTCTGAGGATGCACGCCGCAACAATAAAGGCGTTGGACAGATTGATAAACTCAATTAGAGAAGAATTTAATGCACCTCGTTCAAGGGTTTACTATAATCAGAAGCTTAAGTCGATCAATGACTACTGGGCTCAAATAACTTGCCTCCATCAAGAAGTAATAGCAGAATTGCTCGACTCTACGAAGGCACAAGAAGAATATAGAAGCATTGAAGATAAGTATCAAAACCTGGCGATTGAACTGCAGGAAAGACTATATGAACAATCCATAACGTGTAGTAATAGCATGAATGTAAAGCTTCCTAAGATAGCTCTTCCGAACTTCGATGGAACGAATACACAATGGAAACCATTTATGGATCTTTTCACTCAGCTAATACATCATCAGTCTATAAGCGCAGCAGAAAAAATGTACTACCTGAAAGCTCATCTTACCGGTGAGCCAAGCCGGTTGATAAGACATCTACATGCCACGGAACAAAACTACACCGTGGCTTGGAAGATACTGACAGATAGGTACAATAACTCAAGAAGTATAATAACTGCACTTCTAAATGAACTGCTGTCACAAAGTACGTTGACAGTTGAATCTGGAACTGGAATAAAGCGGATGCATGATGTCAGTAAAGAATGCCTTCTATCACTGCAGAACATGGGGGTTAAGATCAAAGAATGGAATGCCATATTGATCCATATATTACTTCAGAAGCTAGACAAAGAATCCCGGAAATTATACGAACAATCTCTCCAGCGTCCTCGTGAAATCCAAAACGTAGATGACTTCTTCAAGTTCTTAGATTTCAGATGCTGGAGGCAATGCACACGAAAGACGAGCGCAAAAGGCCTGTTACATTTGTGACATCAACGCCAAGAACTCAGTGTCCCGTCTGTAAAGCAGAGCATAAAATTTACAGATGCAACAAGTTCCTGAATTCATCACTTGACAATAAGTTCCAGCTGGTGAAGCAATTCAAGCTATGCCCTAACTGCCTGAAACCTGGACATCAGATTCAAGGATGTACTTCAGGATTTTGCACATATTGCAGGGGCCGACACAACAGTCTGCTTCACAATTCATGCCGCGACAAGCAAGAGACCGCCAAGCCCAATCATACAATACGACAGAATAACACGACACTGCAGTCAATTACTCCTTCAAAATTAATACAGCAGACGTCGAACAAAGCTACCACCAGTCTTAAGGCATCAGCCAAATCACAAGTCTTACTGGTAACTGCTGTAGTGGACATCGTCAATGCAACAGGAGGTCTGGTTCCATGTCGAATACTGCTTGATTCAGCGTCTCAATTACATTTCATCCGGGACAGTTTTGTTCAACTGCTAGGTTTAAAGAGACAGAAAATTAGCATTCCGATTATTGGCATCGGTGGACACGAAACCATTGCCAAACACGAGACTAAATTGGCCTTACACTCTAGAGCAAATGATTTTACTACAACACTTACAGCTGTTGTATTGCCGAAGATCAGCGACTATCAGCCAGCAACATATGTGTGTACCTCAAGATGGGAAATTCCAGCCAACATCCAGTTGGCAGATCCCGATTTCTATCAGCCTCAAGCAATCGACATGCTGATAGGAGCTGACTTGTATTATAATCTCTTACAAGGTGGCCAGATTAGAGTATCCAACAATCTGCCTCTCCTACAAAACACCCGCTTGGGCTGGATTGTAGCAGGGAGAACACCAAATACGTCGTCCATCAGTCGCTTCCAATGCACTATTGTAACTCAGCCTTCAGTGGCATCTCTGGAGAAACAATTAGTCAAATTTTGGGAATTAGACCAACATGATGCACCATCAAACCGGATGAAAAAGGCAGAATACGAATGCGAGCAACACTTTCAAGAGACATTTCAACGTTCTCCATCAGGTTACGAGCACCTGAGGCACATACAAGCAATACACAAGGAACTCATCCCATCCGAGAATTATTACTTACCACATCACTGCGTTGTTAAGCCTGAGAGTTCGAGCACGAAACTGCGTGTAGTGTTCGATGCGTCACCAAAGACTACAACTGGCAAATCTCTCAACGACATCCTCAAGATTGGACCAACTGTACAATCAGACTTGTTTTCCATTCTAATAAGATTTAGAATGCACAAATATGTGATGACCGCAGATATATGCAAGATGTATCGGCAAATTCAAGTGGATCCCGAGCAAAGAAAATATCAACTTATTCTCTGGCGCGAACATAAAGACAGGCCTATTCAGACATACCAGCTCAAAACAGTGACATATGGCACGGCTTCAGCACCATTTCTCTCTACAAGGTGTCTTAATCAATTAGCACTTTTGGAAGTCGACACCTTTCCTCGAGCAGCTAAGGTCATACGAACTGATACTTATGTTGATGACATCCTAACTGGAACAGACTCCATTGATGATACCATCAAACTAAGAGAGGAGTTAGTGGCACTTCTAAAAAGTGGAAATTTCGAACTAAGGAAGTTCTGTTCAAATCACCCAGATATATTGCGTACCATTCCTGAAGAATTAAGAGAAAAACCACTATTGCTCCAAGGAGACGAAGTCGTGAAAACCCTAGGAATGATTTGGCAACCAAAAGATGATGTCTTTCAATTTAAAACAACACACCATGAGTCAGATAAGACTACCAAGCGAACAGTTCTGTCAGACATCACTCGTATTTTTGACCCACTTGGACTAATTCGACCTGTGACAGTTCTTGGAAAACTATTTGTACAGGATCTATGGAAATCAAACATTTCGTGGGATGAAGAACTTACAATACAGTTAAAAAAAAGGTGGCAACTCTTTCAATGCCAATTGAAAGAGCTCAGTTGTCTCAAAATCTCAAGACACGTATCATTCACCGATCCAGTGGAGCTTCAATTGCACGCCTTTTCTGATAGCAGTGAATCGGCATATGGTGCATGCTGTTATATTAGGACGGTAGATGATTTCGCACAAATACGAGTTCAATTGTTGTGTTCAAAGTCAAGATTAGCACGCCTAAAGTCGACAACGCTAGCAAGACTAGAACTGTGCGCTGCTGTCCTCTTAGCAGAATTGGTGGAGCGGATACGTCAATGTCTACCGAAGAATTTATCAAAGGTTTACTACTACACGGATTCAACAATCGTTCTTTCATGGATTGCTGCACAGTCCAACACTTGGAGCACCTTTGTCGCAAATAGGGTGGAAAAAATCCAACAATTAACGACCGAACATCAGTGGCATCATGTAGAAGGTACCCAAAATCCTGCTGACATCATCTCGCGGGGCATGCTTCCAGCTAGACTACACCAAGCTAAGCTATGGTTCAAGGGCCCAGACTTCTTATTTGAACCAGCATCAAGGTGGCCTAACCAAAAATTTCAACCACTGCAAGAGGTGCCTGAAGCTCGAGAAAGAAAATTCGCATTTTCAACAAGGTTAAAGACAGACAATTATACGGACATAATTGCATCTGTCAACCATAAGAACTCCTTCACGAGGCTTCAACGAATCTTCGCTTACTGCATACATTTCTGGGAAAATTGCAGACTACCAAAGGAGCGTAGATCAACAGGCCTTTTAACGATAACAGAACTGGACATGACGCAAAATGCCTAGCCAGAAATGTACAACGCACAACGTTTAGCAAAGAGTTTCAAAATCTCAAGGATAACAAATCGCTGGACACCAACAGTTCAATCCAATCATTGAACCCATTTCTGGACGAAGCAACTAGCGTCATCAGAGTTGGTGGCCGATTAAAACATTCCCAACTGAACGCAGAGCAAAACATCAAATGTTACTTCCAAGGAATCATATACTCCAGCAATCGCAAGACAAAGATTCTGGATCATAGACATCAGGACACTAGCACGACAGATAGTGCATAGGTGCATTCGCTGTTTTAAATGCAAACCACAGAGCCGATCTACCAGCCAGAAGAGTAACTCCTGCACAACCATTTCACACCACAGGAGTTGATTTTTGTGGACCGATTGTCATTCACCACAAGCTAAGACGAGCCATCTCAAACAAAGCATATATCGCAGTCTTTGTTTGCTTCGCAACAAAGGCGGTTCATCTAGAAATCGTCAGCAATTTAAGCTCTATCGCCTTTATAAATGCACTAAAGCGATTCATTTTTCGAAGAGGACTTTGCGCGACAATTTTCTGTGATAATGCAATCAATTTTGTTGGTGCTAAATCCGGATTAAAGGAGCTTGATGACTTATTCAAATCACAGGAATTGAAGGAGTCCATATACGAACTTTTCTCACAAAATCGTATAAACTGGAAGCCAATACCTCCACGTTCACCGCATTTTGGAGGTCTCTGGGAAGCAGCAGTAAAATCTGCGAAGAAGCATCTTATACGGTAAACTGGAAATGCGAGCCTGACGCAGGAAGAATTGCATACAGTCATCACTCAAATCGAAGCTATTCTCAACTCACGGCCTTTAACGCCCATGTCATCTGATCAAAACGACTTGAACGCTCTGACCCCAGGACACTTCCTGATAGGCAGGCCACTAACAGCCTTTGCAGAACCAGATGTAAGTGCCCTAAATATAAACAGTCTTACAAGATTTAGACGACTGCACCATATCCAACAATCATTCTGGAAGAGATGGTCATTAGAATATCTACAGGAGCTTCAACTAAGATACAAGTGGAAAAACAAACAACATGACTTAGAGAAGGGCACCCTAGTACTGCTAAAGGATAAGAACTTACCCCCTCTTAAATGGGCTCTTGGTCGCATTATAGACACATTTAATGGACCGGATAATCACACCAGGGTTGTGAATGTAAAACAGCATCTGGCATTTTTAAAAGAGCGATCCACAACCTGTGTCCACTACCAATTGAAGAGTACAATAATAACCATCTGGACGAAGATTCAAACAGTCAACAAGTTACCGAAACAATAACAAACGGAGCTACATGCCTCCTACTGCAAGGACCACCAAGAACTAAGCCCGCGGCAACAGATGACATCACTGCCAGTCCTCCTGTCAAAAGGCGAAACCTGAGCTCTGGCAAGAAAGTCAATCATCCATTGAAAGGCAGATTCTTACCTATAAACCCAAACTGGTCAAATTGGCTAACATTCTCAAAACAGGCAAAAACCACACAATCAAGCATAACGGCAGAAGGGAGCAAGGGTTTTGCCCAACAGACTCAAGTTTTAAGTAATCAACAACGAGGTAATTCGATGGCTGTCAGTTTTCTCCTGCTAACATCTTTGGTGCTGCCAATATTCGGAGCACGTTTTAATGAGCCAGTGGAGATAGCACCATTCACAGATAATCCTGGGTTATTCTTCGAATCTATAGGCCAGGCTCAAATAATAAACAGTGAATGGAACTTGCTGGTTTATTATAACCTAACAAATTACTGGGCTGAATTTCAAGGTATAAGAAGTTGTATTGCGGCAATAGATCACCTTTGCAATGCAACAACAATCAGAAAGAATCATTGCCTAGAGATACTAAATCAGTTCGAGCATCAGTTTAGAGAACTAGAGGAAGCAAGTGACCTTTTATATAAACGAAGTGGTGGCCACAAAATGGTAAAAAGAGCACCTCTCAATATAATCGGAAATATTGCAAGCAAACTCTTTGGAGTACTCGACTCCGAGTACGCTGAATATATAACGGGTGAAATTGAAAAAAACACGGATGAATGAAAATTACCTCATGCAATTACTAAAAAATCAAACATCAGTTCTGGAATCTACTACAAATATTATGAAAGGCAGGGAAGAATCCATTCAACAGCAGTTCAACTCCATAAAGAATCACATCGAAGCTTTACATAAGTACATAGGTAATGCCCAATACGAACAACAAAGTGCACAAACTTTCAACTCATTGTCCATACTAACCACGCTAGTCCTGCAAAATTTTCACAGAATTCAAGGAGCATTACTTGATGTTTTAACGGATCTTCATCACGACAAAATTAATCCTCTTTTGCTCTCTCCTATCCAGCTACAAGAACAAATCGCACAAATGAAAGAGCACTTTCCTTCCATGTTAACAATTCCTGGAAATGGAAAGCATGGCGGTTTGTTACTTTACAGCCTAATAACAGCCGCAGCAAGGGTGACAGAATCATATATCCTGTTCGACATACGAATTCCACTACAACAAGATGAATACTTTCAACTCTTTAAATTAATCCCAATTCCTACACTCCACAAAGGTAGCTTCATCTTAATTGAGCCATCTACCGAATATCTCATCGTTAATCTACCGAGAGACCGATACTATCCCTTAATGCAATTCGAACTAGACAAATACAAAACCTTAGACGATGAACGATATGTATGTGCTCAAAATCATCCGATCTACAACTTAAAATCCAGTGTGAGCCACTTTTAAATGGAGCTACTAAATCATCACCAAACATTATCACCAACGTGTCGATTCCGAACCACAAAGCTCTCGAAGATATGGATTCAGCTTCACACACCTAACAACTGGCTATTTTCATTGGATGCGGAAACTACACTCAATATTGTCTGTGGAACCGAAGTCCTACTCAAAACACTTAACGGAAGTGGAATCTTAAGGCTACGAACAGAGTGCGCAGTCAAACAGACTTCCATGACGATTAGCGGACACGGCCGGTATCAAAGTAATCTTACCTCCGCACTTATCCCACGGATAAACATCAGTGCTTTGATAGAAGACCACCTGAGTTTAAGTCAAATCTCGCTTTCTTAAGAAGCTGGATCTTCCTTCGTGCCGAAGGATAAATCAAGAAATACTTCTGGAGCTTACCTTGTGTCAACAGGCGACACAATAGCCAACAGCACCCGGATTTCATTTGCAGCTCCAGCAAGTTGAAGCAATTACTACATAAGTAGTATACTGTGTCACGCAGTAGCACCTTCTTGTAGTCGATATTCCCTCTGGCATTCCAGAGTTCAGCAGTCGCCCTTTTAAGAAGCTAGATCTTCCGTTGTGGCTACTTACAGCAAAAGAGTATATCAAGAAATAGCTCAGGAGCTCACTTTGTGTCAACAGGCGACACAATAGCCAGCAGTATCCGAACTCCGCTTGCATCCATAAGCAACCACAATCAGCTCACCATTCTACGATTCATACGATAAGTTTGTTTTGTGTGCCAAATGACAGATATTGCAGCACTCGCGTCAGCTCAATCAGAGCTTGGCCGTGCCATCAACCAACTCTTCGATAACTTTAAAAAGGAGAGGATTGAGCGGAGAACCAAGGAAGGCACTTTGAAGTTTCAGACATCCCTGAATGAATTCATCATTCAATTCAATAAAAGACATCAAGAGCTAGAATGCATCCAGCAAGTACATCCAGATCATGCGTACTTCACACAAGCATACCATACACAAGTCCAAGAAATCTGCAATGACTTCCTAGGTAAAATAGACCAGAGACTGAGGGAGTGTTCCGTGGATGCACCACAGTCAAGTGCTCCAGCGACCACACCCACTGACGCTAATCAAGATGACTCAGCCAAGACTCTGAGGATGCACGCCGCAACAATAAAGGCGTTGGACAGATTGATAAACTCAATTAGAGAAGAATTTAATGCACCTCGTTCAAGGGTTTACTATAATCAGAAGCTTAAGTCGATCAATGACTACTGGGCTCAAATAACTTGCCTCCATCAAGAAGTAATAGCAGAATTGCTCGACTCTACGAAGGCACAAGAAGAATATAGAAGCATTGAAGATAAGTATCAAAACCTGGCGATTGAACTGCAGGAAAGACTATATGAACAATCCATAACGTGTAGTAATAGCATGAATGTAAAGCTTCCTAAGATAGCTCTTCCGAACTTCGATGGAACGAATACACAATGGAAACCATTTATGGATCTTTTCACTCAGCTAATACATCATCAGTCTATAAGCGCAGCAGAAAAAATGTACTACCTGAAAGCTCATCTTACCGGTGAGCCAAGCCGGTTGATAAGACATCTACATGCCACGGAACAAAACTACACCGTGGCTTGGAAGATACTGACAGATAGGTACAATAACTCAAGAAGTATAATAACTGCACTTCTAAATGAACTGCTGTCACAAAGTACGTTGACAGTTGAATCTGGAACTGGAATAAAGCGGATGCATGATGTCAGTAAAGAATGCCTTCTATCACTGCAGAACATGGGGGTTAAGATCAAAGAATGGAATGCCATATTGATCCATATATTACTTCAGAAGCTAGACAAAGAATCCCGGAAATTATACGAACAATCTCTCCAGCGTCCTCGTGAAATCCAAAACGTAGATGACTTCTTCAAGTTCTTAGATTTCAGATGCTGGAGGCAATGCACACGAAAGACGAGCGCAAAAGGCCTGTTACATTTGTGACATCAACGCCAAGAACTCAGTGTCCCGTCTGTAAAGCAGAGCATAAAATTTACAGATGCAACAAGTTCCTGAATTCATCACTTGACAATAAGTTCCAGCTGGTGAAGCAATTCAAGCTATGCCCTAACTGCCTGAAACCTGGACATCAGATTCAAGGATGTACTTCAGGATTTTGCACATATTGCAGGGGCCGACACAACAGTCTGCTTCACAATTCATGCCGCGACAAGCAAGAGACCGCCAAGCCCAATCATACAATACGACAGAATAACACGACACTGCAGTCAATTACTCCTTCAAAATTAATACAGCAGACGTCGAACAAAGCTACCACCAGTCTTAAGGCATCAGCCAAATCACAAGTCTTACTGGTAACTGCTGTAGTGGACATCGTCAATGCAACAGGAGGTCTGGTTCCATGTCGAATACTGCTTGATTCAGCGTCTCAATTACATTTCATCCGGGACAGTTTTGTTCAACTGCTAGGTTTAAAGAGACAGAAAATTAGCATTCCGATTATTGGCATCGGTGGACACGAAACCATTGCCAAACACGAGACTAAATTGGCCTTACACTCTAGAGCAAATGATTTTACTACAACACTTACAGCTGTTGTATTGCCGAAGATCAGCGACTATCAGCCAGCAACATATGTGTGTACCTCAAGATGGGAAATTCCAGCCAACATCCAGTTGGCAGATCCCGATTTCTATCAGCCTCAAGCAATCGACATGCTGATAGGAGCTGACTTGTATTATAATCTCTTACAAGGTGGCCAGATTAGAGTATCCAACAATCTGCCTCTCCTACAAAACACCCGCTTGGGCTGGATTGTAGCAGGGAGAACACCAAATACGTCGTCCATCAGTCGCTTCCAATGCACTATTGTAACTCAGCCTTCAGTGGCATCTCTGGAGAAACAATTAGTCAAATTTTGGGAATTAGACCAACATGATGCACCATCAAACCGGATGAAAAAGGCAGAATACGAATGCGAGCAACACTTTCAAGAGACATTTCAACGTTCTCCATCAGGTTACGAGCACCTGAGGCACATACAAGCAATACACAAGGAACTCATCCCATCCGAGAATTATTACTTACCACATCACTGCGTTGTTAAGCCTGAGAGTTCGAGCACGAAACTGCGTGTAGTGTTCGATGCGTCACCAAAGACTACAACTGGCAAATCTCTCAACGACATCCTCAAGATTGGACCAACTGTACAATCAGACTTGTTTTCCATTCTAATAAGATTTAGAATGCACAAATATGTGATGACCGCAGATATATGCAAGATGTATCGGCAAATTCAAGTGGATCCCGAGCAAAGAAAATATCAACTTATTCTCTGGCGCGAACATAAAGACAGGCCTATTCAGACATACCAGCTCAAAACAGTGACATATGGCACGGCTTCAGCACCATTTCTCTCTACAAGGTGTCTTAATCAATTAGCACTTTTGGAAGTCGACACCTTTCCTCGAGCAGCTAAGGTCATACGAACTGATACTTATGTTGATGACATCCTAACTGGAACAGACTCCATTGATGATACCATCAAACTAAGAGAGGAGTTAGTGGCACTTCTAAAAAGTGGAAATTTCGAACTAAGGAAGTTCTGTTCAAATCATCCAGATATATTGCGTACCATTCCTGAAGAATTAAGAGAAAAACCACTATTGCTCCAAGGAGACGAAGTCGTGAAAACCCTAGGAATGATTTGGCAACCAAAAGATGATGTCTTTCAATTTAAAACAACACACCATGAGTCAGATAAGACTACCAAGCGAACAGTTCTGTCAGACATCACTCGTATTTTTGACCCACTTGGACTAATTCGACCTGTGACAGTTCTTGGAAAACTATTTGTACAGGATCTATGGAAATCAAACATTTCGTGGGATGAAGAACTTACAATACAGTTAAAAAAAAGGTGGCAACTCTTTCAATGCCAATTGAAAGAGCTCAGTTGTCTCAAAATCTCAAGACACGTATCATTCACCGATCCAGTGGAGCTTCAATTGCACGCCTTTTCTGATAGCAGTGAATCGGCATATGGTGCATGCTGTTATATTAGGACGGTAGATGATTTCGCACAAATACGAGTTCAATTGTTGTGTTCAAAGTCAAGATTAGCACGCCTAAAGTCGACAACGCTAGCAAGACTAGAACTGTGCGCTGCTGTCCTCTTAGCAGAATTGGTGGAGCGGATACGTCAATGTCTACCGAAGAATTTATCAAAGGTTTACTACTACACGGATTCAACAATCGTTCTTTCATGGATTGCTGCACAGTCCAACACTTGGAGCACCTTTGTCGCAAATAGGGTGGAAAAAATCCAACAATTAACGACCGAACATCAGTGGCATCATGTAGAAGGTACCCAAAATCCTGCTGACATCATCTCGCGGGGCATGCTTCCAGCTAGACTACACCAAGCTAAGCTATGGTTCAAGGGCCCAGACTTCTTATTTGAACCAGCATCAAGGTGGCCTAACCAAAAATTTCAACCACTGCAAGAGGTGCCTGAAGCTCGAGAAAGAAAATTCGCATTTTCAACAAGGTTAAAGACAGACAATTATACGGACATAATTGCATCTGTCAACCATAAGAACTCCTTCACGAGGCTTCAACGAATCTTCGCTTACTGCATACATTTCTGGGAAAATTGCAGACTACCAAAGGAGCGTAGATCAACAGGCCTTTTAACGATAACAGAACTGGACATGACGCAAAATGCCTAGCCAGAAATGTACAACGCACAACGTTTAGCAAAGAGTTTCAAAATCTCAAGGATAACAAATCGCTGGACACCAACAGTTCAATCCAATCATTGAACCCATTTCTGGACGAAGCAACTAGCGTCATCAGAGTTGGTGGCCGATTAAAACATTCCCAACTGAACGCAGAGCAAAACATCAAATGTTACTTCCAAGGAATCATATACTCCAGCAATCGCAAGACAAAGATTCTGGATCATAGACATCAGGACACTAGCACGACAGATAGTGCATAGGTGCATTCGCTGTTTTAAATGCAAACCACAGAGCCGATCTACCAGCCAGAAGAGTAACTCCTGCACAACCATTTCACACCACAGGAGTTGATTTTTGTGGACCGATTGTCATTCACCACAAGCTAAGACGAGCCATCTCAAACAAAGCATATATCGCAGTCTTTGTTTGCTTCGCAACAAAGGCGGTTCATCTAGAAATCGTCAGCAATTTAAGCTCTATCGCCTTTATAAATGCACTAAAGCGATTCATTTTTCGAAGAGGACTTTGCGCGACAATTTTCTGTGATAATGCAATCAATTTTGTTGGTGCTAAATCCGGATTAAAGGAGCTTGATGACTTATTCAAATCACAGGAATTGAAGGAGTCCATATACGAACTTTTCTCACAAAATCGTATAAACTGGAAGCCAATACCTCCACGTTCACCGCATTTTGGAGGTCTCTGGGAAGCAGCAGTAAAATCTGCGAAGAAGCATCTTATACGGTAAACTGGAAATGCGAGCCTGACGCAGGAAGAATTGCATACAGTCATCACTCAAATCGAAGCTATTCTCAACTCACGGCCTTTAACGCCCATGTCATCTGATCAAAACGACTTGAACGCTCTGACCCCAGGACACTTCCTGATAGGCAGGCCACTAACAGCCTTTGCAGAACCAGATGTAAGTGCCCTAAATATAAACAGTCTTACAAGATTTAGACGACTGCACCATATCCAACAATCATTCTGGAAGAGATGGTCATTAGAATATCTACAGGAGCTTCAACTAAGATACAAGTGGAAAAACAAACAACATGACTTAGAGAAGGGCACCCTAGTACTGCTAAAGGATAAGAACTTACCCCCTCTTAAATGGGCTCTTGGTCGCATTATAGACACATTTAATGGACCGGATAATCACACCAGGGTTGTGAATGTAAAACAGCATCTGGCATTTTTAAAAGAGCGATCCACAACCTGTGTCCACTACCAATTGAAGAGTACAATAATAACCATCTGGACGAAGATTCAAACAGTCAACAAGTTACCGAAACAATAACAAACGGAGCTACATGCCTCCTACTGCAAGGACCACCAAGAACTAAGCCCGCGGCAACAGATGACATCACTGCCAGTCCTCCTGTCAAAAGGCGAAACCTGAGCTCTGGCAAGAAAGTCAATCATCCATTGAAAGGCAGATTCTTACCTATAAACCCAAACTGGTCAAATTGGCTAACATTCTCAAAACAGGCAAAAACCACACAATCAAGCATAACGGCAGAAGGGAGCAAGGGTTTTGCCCAACAGACTCAAGTTTTAAGTAATCAACAACGAGGTAATTCGATGGCTGTCAGTTTTCTCCTGCTAACATCTTTGGTGCTGCCAATATTCGGAGCACGTTTTAATGAGCCAGTGGAGATAGCACCATTCACAGATAATCCTGGGTTATTCTTCGAATCTATAGGCCAGGCTCAAATAATAAACAGTGAATGGAACTTGCTGGTTTATTATAACCTAACAAATTACTGGGCTGAATTTCAAGGTATAAGAAGTTGTATTGCGGCAATAGATCACCTTTGCAATGCAACAACAATCAGAAAGAATCATTGCCTAGAGATACTAAATCAGTTCGAGCATCAGTTTAGAGAACTAGAGGAAGCAAGTGACCTTTTATATAAACGAAGTGGTGGCCACAAAATGGTAAAAAGAGCACCTCTCAATATAATCGGAAATATTGCAAGCAAACTCTTTGGAGTACTCGACTCCGAGTACGCTGAATATATAACGGGTGAAATTGAAAAAAACACGGATGAATGAAAATTACCTCATGCAATTACTAAAAAATCAAACATCAGTTCTGGAATCTACTACAAATATTATGAAAGGCAGGGAAGAATCCATTCAACAGCAGTTCAACTCCATAAAGAATCACATCGAAGCTTTACATAAGTACATAGGTAATGCCCAATACGAACAACAAAGTGCACAAACTTTCAACTCATTGTCCATACTAACCACGCTAGTCCTGCAAAATTTTCACAGAATTCAAGGAGCATTACTTGATGTTTTAACGGATCTTCATCACGACAAAATTAATCCTCTTTTGCTCTCTCCTATCCAGCTACAAGAACAAATCGCACAAATGAAAGAGCACTTTCCTTCCATGTTAACAATTCCTGGAAATGGAAAGCATGGCGGTTTGTTACTTTACAGCCTAATAACAGCCGCAGCAAGGGTGACAGAATCATATATCCTGTTCGACATACGAATTCCACTACAACAAGATGAATACTTTCAACTCTTTAAATTAATCCCAATTCCTACACTCCACAAAGGTAGCTTCATCTTAATTGAGCCATCTACCGAATATCTCATCGTTAATCTACCGAGAGACCGATACTATCCCTTAATGCAATTCGAACTAGACAAATACAAAACCTTAGACGATGAACGATATGTATGTGCTCAAAATCATCCGATCTACAACTTAAAATCCAGTGTGAGCCACTTTTAAATGGAGCTACTAAATCATCACCAAACATTATCACCAACGTGTCGATTCCGAACCACAAAGCTCTCGAAGATATGGATTCAGCTTCACACACCTAACAACTGGCTATTTTCATTGGATGCGGAAACTACACTCAATATTGTCTGTGGAACCGAAGTCCTACTCAAAACACTTAACGGAAGTGGAATCTTAAGGCTACGAACAGAGTGCGCAGTCAAACAGACTTCCATGACGATTAGCGGACACGGCCGGTATCAAAGTAATCTTACCTCCGCACTTATCCCACGGATAAACATCAGTGCTTTGATAGAAGACCACCTGAGTTTAACACAAAGGACACCGCAACTCGCCTCATCCGAATTTCATCTGCAATCTAATGCACGAGAAATGAAGGAACTAACCTCTAGAATCAAGGGCCTCAAGGCAGCTTCAACCTTTCCCGAACAATTTAACGTCCATGATGTCCATCACTATACCATAACCTATCTATCAGTGACGGCTTTGCTAGCAATCTTCACCTACTTAATGTATTTGCGGTGTAAGAAAACCAATACCTTTAAACTACCAGGAGCATCGCAAGGGGAGCAGCATCAACCTATCCCAAGAAAACGCAAGGGCCTGGACCAGAAATTTGTGTTGGACACCAACTCAAGGGAGGAGGATGTTTAAGCATTAAACATTAAAAAATAATCAGCAAATTCAGAAGTCAATAACTTTATTGAAGGAAAAAAATGCAGCACAAATTCAATTTAATTAGGTAAATTTCATGCACTTTTGCTGCATCAGCAACACCTGCAGACAAATAACAATTTCGTGAGATCGAATTTCACGCATGAAATTTGTTGTCAATTAAATTTGTTAAATTGAATTTGTTGATTCTGCATATTTGTCATATTAAAATTTGTATATAAATATCGAGCTTTGTAAATAGAATTTTAGAATAAAGTTTTTATTAAATGAAAGCGTTGTTCTGTTGTTCTGGGTTTAATTAGGAAGCCTTCTTAAACCAACCAAATCTGAACTATGTAGGAATCCTTCACGGCTCAAACAAACACTGCAACAAGGAAGAAAGAGAAACCATTATGAAGATATGTAGCGATTATAATAATTTGTTCTACTTGGAAGGAGATTACTTGACAAGTACGGATGCTATTGAGCACTCCATCATAACTGAGGCTAATCGACCTCCCATATACGGTAGACCGTACAGGTTGCCAGAAGCGCAAAGGGATGAAATTCATAGGCAGGTAAATGAGATGCTGAATGATCAGGTCATTAGGCCCAGTGCTAGTCCATGGAATTCACCACTTCTCCTCGTGACGAAAAAAGCTGACAGCAACGGCAATAAGCGATGGAGGGTGGTGGTGGACTTCCGCAAAGTCAATGAGATCACAATTGGAGATGCATATCCGCTACCTAATATTTCCGATATATTAGATCAGTTGGGCAGATCCAAATATTTCAGTACGCTTGACCTTGCTAGCGGATTCCATCAAATCCTCGTTAACGAAGATGACAAAAAGAAAACAGCCTATAGCACACCATTTGGGCATTACGAATATAACAGAATGCCATTTGGACTAAGGAACGCACCTGCAACTTTCCAGCGTTTAATGAACAACGTGTTAATGGGGTTGCAAGGACCTGAATGTTTTGTATACATTGACGATATAGTCGTTTATGGTTACGATTTGTCAGATCATAATTCCAAATTAATAAAAATTTTCAATCGTCTGCGAGAGCACAATTTGCAAATTCATAAAGAAGGAGTTAATTTACCTAGGACATATAATTTCTGAAGGAGGTTTGAGACCAGACCCTGGTAAAATAAGTGCAGTTAAAATCTTTCCAACCCCAAAGAAACCGAAAGAAGTCAAATCATTTCTGGGTTTTGCTGGATATTATCGGCGTTTTATTGCAAATTTCGCCGACATAGCGAAACCACTTACAAAACTCTTGTAGAAAACCACAAAATTTAAATGGGATGAATTTTGTGATGAATCTTCTAAAACCCTCAAGAGCAAATTAATCAATTCTCCTGTGCTAGCATATCCAAATTTTAAAGAAGAATTTTTGGTCACGACAGACGAGAGTAACGTAGCAATAGGAGCTGTCTTATCACAAGGAACGATCGGTGAGGACAAACCAATATGTTACGCAAGTCGCACTTTAAATACAGCTGAAACAAAATACAGCACCACTGAAAAGGAATTACTCGCTATTGTGTTTGCCGTAAAACAGTTTAGGCCATATTTATTCGGAAGAAACTTCACTATAGTAACAGACCATAAGCCACTTAGATGGTTAATTGCTCTTAAAGAACCCTCATCTCGGTTGATGAGATGGAAAATACTTTTGGAAGAATACGAATATAACATAATCTACAAGCCGGGAAAGTATAATGTTAACGCGGATGCACTAAGTCGCATCGGTGGCCAGAACAACTGACAACTAATGAATCCGTCACGGTTGGAGTAATAACAAGAAGTAAAATAAGGAAGCAATCGGAGGAAGCACTTTAGTTGCAAAAAACCTGCAACAAATCCTAAAATAATACCGATATCTAAAATCATCGAAACCAATGCGTCCATATTTAATGACTATTCATTGAAAAACAAGATTTTTATACTTCCACTAGTGGATTCTCATGTAGAGAATAAACTGAAAAAACTCTTCGAAAACTATACTATACCTAATATCGGTGAACAAAAACTTTTATTTCATAAGCCTACAAGCACAATTTTCACTGTTATAAAACCTATGCTTCCATTAAGATCCGAAACTGACAAATCTAAACGTCACGATGCTGTTAGAGGTATCTTCCAGTCCTGTACGGAAAATAACGTAATAACCTTCGGCTTGTCAGTACCAGTCTTTGACAAATTTTCGCTTAACGAATTAAAATCCAGCCTCAATGAGATTATCAAGGATAGCAATGTATCTATACGGTTGTTTAATGACTCGAGGGTATACTTAGAGAACCCTAAAGACATAGACAAAATCATCGATGAATACCACACGTCTTCTTTTGGAGGTCAGCAAAGTGTGTCTCGCACAGTGAAAAGACTCAAGATGAAATATTTTTGGCCCTCCATTATGAAAGATGTTAAGAATTTCATTCAGAAGTGTGAGCCTTGTCAGAAAAATAAACTCCGAAGGAATCCTAATATACCGAGTTCTTTCCAGCAAAAACCACAAGTGTCATACAATTACGACAACTATGCTAACGAACTCAAATCACGTTTGCAACATGGTTACTTAATAGCATGAGAGACCATACACCAAAATAAAAATCGCTCTAAACTTCATTATGATAAAAATAGTTCCTCGAAATGCTGTAACGTAGGAGATAAAATTCTCGTAAAAGTTCATTTGCGGAAGAACAAATTAACCCCAATTTGGGAAGGACCATACAAATTATTGTACATATGTAAACAATGATATTGACCAACAGTGTACAAACAATATTAATAAAATGAAAAGTAACCTTAACTAAGCTGATCTCTTAATTTGTGGCGACGTCGGCCTACCGCCGACGCTTATCTTTAACACAACAATTGTAGGTTTTGTGGAACCAATAGAACTGCTACTTTGCGCGTTGTAGGCGCGGTAAGGTTGGCGAAACTTAGCAACCTTTCAAAAAATGTTTTGTTTTCTTTTTCAAGTCTTTGTTTTAAAAAATACTTTTATGTTTGTTTTTCATCCAACGAACATGTTTCAAAAATAAGAGAAATAATTAAGTAAATAACTGTGTTAGAAGATTCAATAAAGAACTATTCAGTATCCAAAAACTGCGTTTACTTGTCGATTAAATTGCTATCTGGATAATTTGTTTTAAAACCATTTCTTTTCTCATCATAGCTCTACGACTAGTACTGAGGAATTCTTGCCTCAAAGTGGTACATATACTGAGCCAAATCCGAAGGACCCTAACTTGGAGGTTCCTCGATTTACCAAGATACAGAGAAGCCAGCAACAATAATACGTCGGCAACAACATTCCCGCAGCCATTCGCAGAACTCAAAATCGTACTGCGGAGCGGAGTACTACAATTCCCATCAAGCAATAACATCATTTTGAAGATTAAATATAGATACACACGTCTATAATTGGTGACCCCGACAAGAGGCAGCGTTAGTGAGCCAGAGGCCTACAGTCACAAGATACCAGATGAGAGAATTTGGAGTCTTACTGCCATTTCGCATTTAGGGCAGATATAAGGTTGTAGCCAATATTGAGTTCAGTTAATTCTATTATTATTACTGTTTCTTGTTTTTCACTCACAGTTTTTTTTTTACTATTGTTCATTTATATAGTATATACTTATATTTTCCTGTTATATATACCTATATATACATATATTCACCCCATTTTATATACACGTGTAGCGGCACATTTTTGCAATTTGTATATAGTTTTTTTTTTATTGAAGTCCCTTTTATAAGTTGAAGCGTGTAAACCCCCCGCAACCCTCAAAGTAGCTGGTTGACATAATAGTGGTTTCACTTTTGTATTAAAGGCCTGCTCTTGACGAAAGGGTGGTACGTGTGATTAGTGACATAATACAAGAACCACCCTTACTCAACAGGTATCAAACGATGAAGGAAGCATTAACTTCCAGGATGTCCGGTAGTGAAAACCAGAAATTACAGCAGGTTCTAACCGAGATGTCATTAGGCGATTCCCCCCCATCTCAACTCCTCAGAGAGATGCGTAGTCTAAGCAGAGGTAAAATAGGCGAAGAAGTTCTAAAGTCACTTTAGCTACAACGTTTGCCAGGCAACATGCAAGCTATATTGGCATGTAACCCAGGAACATTGGATGCACTAGCCGCCTGTGCAGACGCAATCAAAGAGGTCAACACACGGTCCGAGGTCTTCTCGGTTTCAGCCAACATAGTTCCAGAGAGTCTAACCCAGTCATTCAATCAGTTAGCCGTCAAGGTCAGGAAGCTGGAAAGGCTGGTCGAACAAGGATTGAATCGTCGAAGTTCCAGTTCTCGAAATAGCCCACCTAGAAGTAGGAGCAGGTATAGGTCTACTTTACGTGGGTCAGATTCCAGCCACGCCAAGGAAGTATGCTGGTGTCATCGCAAATTTCAGGATAACGCAAAAAAGTGTATTCCTCCATGTAAGTATTCAAATCTATGTACTAAACAAATAAATACTTCCGATCATGCGTTAAACTAATTTGCCCTCCTCCCTTGACGACCGGGGGAAGCGGCAACTCGAATAGTCGTCTTTACGTCATCGATCAAAATTCAAAGAAAAGTTTCCTAATAGACACAGGGGCAGATGTCTCAGTTGTCCCGGCGTCTTCAACGGATAGACGCATGAAGTCACTTCTTTGTCTTCAAGCGGCAAATTGTTCAACTATTAGCACATTCGGCCAGAAACTGTTAACCTTAAATCTAGGCCTCCGTCGTGTTTTTTCTTGGCAGTTTATAATTGCTGATATTACGAGACCCATACTGGGCGCAGACTTTTTGAGTCACTATGGGCTTCTCGTTGACATCAAGAAGAAATTGTTGATTGATCCGCTAACTTCCCTAAAAACGACAGGGAAGCGAGTTTTTTGTCAGTCATCAGCGCTGTCTATCTGTATAGAGTCGACAGTAAACCCCAAAATTCAGAATCTCCTGCGAAGCTTCAAAGTTATTACACTGAGTACAGGTTTTGACAACCCGGTTAAACACACAGTCACTCACCATATTCTTACTAAAGGTCCTCCAGTCGCAGCTAAAGTACGACGTCTTCCGCCCGATAAACTAGCGGCGGCAAAGAAGGAGTTTGACTTCCTTTTGCGAGAAGGTATTTGTCGACCGTCGAAAAGCTGTTGGTCCTCACCTCTCCACTTAGTTAAAAAAAAGAATGGCGAATGGAGACCGTGCGGCGATTACAGACGTCTTAATTCCTGTACAATTCCGGACAGATACCCTATTCCTTTAATTCACGATTTTTCGTACAACTTGGATGGCTGTAAATTTTTTTCAACGTTGGACCTAACTAAAGCTTACCACCAGATCCCAATCGAACCCGTAGACATTCCGAAGACAGCGATATGTACACCTTTCGGACTGTTTGAGTTTACGCGGATGACTTTCGGCCTTTGTAACGCCGCGCAAACTTTCCAAAGGTTTATACATTCGATTTTGCAACAATTTTCATTTTGTTTCACTTATTTGGATGACATTTTAATAGCTTCAAAATCCGAAAGCGAGCACCTCAATCATTTAGAGCTAGTTTTTGCGCGACTTAAAGAATACGGGTTGATAATTAACGTTAGCAAATGCAAATTTCTATTACCAGAGGTGACCTTCTTAGGCCACTTAATTTCGGAAAAAGGTATTAAACCGCCCCCGGATCGGGTTGAAGCAATCACTAAATGCAAGCTTCCGGTTACTGTGAAAGACCTCCGTCGTTTTTTAGGTATGATAAACTTCTACCGTCGTTTTTTACCGCAGGCCGCACAGAATCAGGCAATATTAAATGATTTCCTTAAAGGTTCCAAGAAGGAAGGCAATCGCAAAATAGGTTGGACAGAAGAGGCTAGTAAGGCTTTCGAGTCTGTTAAGAAGCAGCTGTCCGAGGTTACCCTTCTAGCCTTTCCCAGTTCTTCCGCTGAGGTAGCTTTGTGGGTGGACGCTTCGGATACCGCCATTGGAGCTAACGTTCAGCAGAAGATCGACGACACCTGGCAACCTCTGGGTTTCTTTACTGTCAAACTGAATGGCGCGCAACGTAATTATAGCACATACGATCGCGAACTCTTGGCTGCCTATAAAGGCGTCAAATACTTCAGGTTCCTGTTGGAGGGTCGCCCTTTCACCCTTTTCACGGATCACAAGCCCCTCACTTTTGCCTTCCAGCAAAACCCAGAAAAGGCATCACCCAGACAATTGCGACACCTCGATTTCGTGGGGCAGTTCACCACTGATTTAAAACACGTTTCCGGGAAGGATAACGTCGTAGCAGACGTGCTTTCAAGGTTGGAAGAGATCCATCTACCTAGCCTAATAGACTTCGGGGCTATTGCAGCAGCACAGACGGAATACCTCGAGTTCCAGGATTTACTCCAAAGCTCGCATTTCAAGTTCGAAAAGTTTCCTATTTTTGGCACCGACAAACAGATTTATTGCGAAGTTTCGTCCACAGGGCCAGGCCCTTCATTCCTAAGAATTTTAGACGTCAGATTTTTAAGTTAGTACACAATTTAGCCCATCCAAGTATTCGCGCTACTAATAAAATGATTACGTCGATATTTTTTTGGAACTCGATAAATAAAGAGGTTAACTCTTGGGCTCACGTCATGTTAAAAACTCTCTAGGTACATTCCCGTCTCAAGGCTTTAGATACTGCCTCACGGCCATAGACAGATTCACACGTTGGCCTGAAGCAATTCCGTTAGCTGATATAAGTGCGGAAACCGTAGCCACAGCATTCTGTAATAACTGGATAGCACGATTCGGAGTACCAAAGACAATAGTAACCGATCAAGGAGCACAGTTCGAATCGGCACTTTTTTCCGAGCTCGCAACCTTGGTAGGTTTCAAGCGAATCCGTACCACAGCGTACCACCCTCAAGCCAATGGCTTCCTCGAGCGTTGGCACAGAACGCTCAAAGCTACCATCATGAGCTACAGAGAAAAGTCTTGGTCCAAAATACTACCTATGGTTCTGTTAGGCTTGAGGACAGTTTTCAGAGAGGAGTTCCTCGCTACACCAGCAGAATTGGTATTCGGCGAAAGTTTACGGCTACCGGGCGATTTTTTTCAAAAATCGCAAGTAGTTCCTTCAAACGAATTTGTAGTTACGCTCCGAAATTTGTTCTACGATATCAGGCCAATCCCCGCTTCGAATCACTCGCGTCAAGCTCCTTTTAGATTCAAAGAGCTCAATTACTGCTCACATGTCTTCATTCGGACGGATGCGGTTAGAGCCTCACTTCAGCCCCCATACGAAGGTCCTTTCAGGGTAATTAAACGCGACGAATTTTATTTTACTTTGGAAGTAAAGGGCAAGGAAGTTAATGTTTCGATCAACCGTTTGAAACCTTGTTTTCAAGAAACCATCGAAACAGACGAAAACACTGCATCACCACACGAAACTCTTTTAACAGAAGAGCCCATCCAGCCTGCAATCGGAAGTTCTCCTACTGTGACAAATACTACTCATCAAAATGAGTTTGTTCATCTAGCGTCTGAAGGCTCGGAAACACATGTGACCACACCTGATCCCACGGACCACCATAGGCCACCTTCAGAGGCCCAGGAGCAACGTCAGCGTCGTGTTAGATTCCTTTTGGACGACAATATGCGATTTCCCCAACAGACCACTCGCACTGGACGAATCACAAAACCACCTAAGCGTTTCTTAACGGATTAAAATTTCAGTTTTGCTGGTAGGGGAGTATTGTGGCGACGTCGGCCTGCCGCCGACGCTTATCTTTAATACAACAATTGTAGGTTTTGTGGAACCAATAGAACTGCTACTTTGCGCGTTGTAGGCGCGGTAAGGTTGGCGAAACTTAGCAACCTTTCAAAAAATGTTTTGTTTTCTTTTTCAAGTCTTTGTTTTAAAAAATACTTTTATGTTTGTTTTTCATCCAACGAACATGTTTCAAAAATAAGAGAAATAATTAAGTAAATAACTGTGTTAGAAGATTCAATAAAGAACTATTCAGTATCCAAAAACTGCGTTTACTTGTCGATTAAATTGCTATCTGGATAATTTGTTTTAAAACCATTTCTTTTCTCATCATAGCTCTACGACTAGTACCCTAACTTGGAGGTTCCTCGATTTACCAAGATACAGAGAAGCCAGCAACAATAATACGTCGGCAACAACATTCCCGCAGCCATTCGCAGAACTCAAGATCGTACTGCGGAGTACTACAATTCCCATCAAGCAATAACATCATATTTGGAGATTAAATATAGATACACACATCTATAATAATCATTCGCAGAACTCAAGATCGTACTGCGGAGTGCTACAACTCCCATCAAGCAATAACATCATTTTGAAGATTAAATATAGATACACACATCTATAAATTCACTTTTTGAAAGATGAAAGTCAATACAATCAAACTGGTTGTTAAAGAGACGAGACATTGATGAAATCGGCTCGTGAAAACCATAGTTCGTACTATGATGAGGAACGACGAGGAAGTCGTGGTTCCTCAAGGAGCGCGCAGGAATAGATATATTGAAAGTATTTAAGAGCCCAGGAGAATTTAACGCTCCCTGTATACACTGAAACGCAAAAACAACTCTGGAAGCTTTTCGCCTATTTTCGAGAGAATCCAATGGAAAGAGTTTAAGCCTATCAACATATGGAGGTAAAATAATAGGGTTATGCCAATGAAGTCCACGCAGAGCGAAACGAACGAATCTCCGCTGCACAGCCTCAATACGATTTATGTATACAGCATAAAACGGAGACCAGACCGGACTGGCATACTCCAAAATAGGTCTAACGAATGTGCAGTAAAGGACCTTCGTTATGAATGGATCATTAAACTCCTTTGACCATCTCTTTACAAACCCCAGAGTAGCATTAGCCCTGGCAACGATTGTATTAAAATGATCCTCGAAGGAAAGGCGTGTATTAAGGAAGACACCCAAGTCCTTGGTTTTGTCAAGTCTAGATAATAAGCATCCATCTAAAGTATAACTGAAGTTCAATGGACTCCTTTTACGAGAAAAGGACATAGCAGTACATTTGTTGATGTTGAGAGGAAGACAGTTAATAGCACACCAATTATGAAAGGTGTCTAAGTCCAAATTTAGAATTCCACACTCGTTTTCATTAGAAACAATGCGGAAGATTTTGGCATCGTCAGCATAGCAAAGTATTCTTGAATTAGTCAAAATCAGAGATACGTCATTAATGAAAATAATAAAAAGGAGTGGTCCGAGATGGCTGCCTTGAGGAACACCAGAAGTATTATCTATTACGTCAGAAAGAGCTTCGCGAAATATAACTCGCTGCGTACGATCCGATAAATAAGAATAAAGCCAATTGACAAAAACAGAAGGAAAACCAAGAAGAGTCAGCTTATGAATCAAGATTTTATGATTGATTCGGTCAAAAGCTTTACTAAAATCTGTGAATATGCAATCAACTTGCTTTCCGCTTTCAATTGCAGAAATGCAGAAATTAGTAAACTCTAACAAATTAGTCGTAGTAGATTTACCCTTCATAAAACCATGCTGAAAAGAGCGCAGGAAAGGCTTGCAGTGGAATGACAAAACATCGCAAACCATGGCTTCAAATATCTTACCAATACAACATAACTTAGCGACGGGTCTGTAGTTAGAAATGTCACACTTATTACCCTTCTTGTGAAAAGGAATAATCAAAGAAAGCTTCCACTGTTTAATAAAAACACCACAGGTTAAAGATATATTAAATAAATAACACAAAACAGAAACTATGGACGTAGCATAATTTTTTATGAACGTGGAAGGAACGCCATCCGGACCACTAGAAAAACTATCAGCTATACTTGAAATGTACTTGAAGACAAACGCTTCATCGAACAACAGGTCCTTAGGTTGAAGAGAAGTCGTCGGAAGCTTCGTCAAATGGATAAAATCGTTATAACTAATATCACAGTGGTTATCACAGAAGACAGTTTTAAAGAAGTCACCAAAAAGATTGGAAGTCTCCAAGGGATCAACACTATCTATGTTTCCAAGTCGCAACGATGAAGGGTATCCATCACAGTTGCGCTTAGAGTTCACAAACTTCCGAAATTGCTTAGGTTCCGTACGCAAGGCCGACCTCATTCTATGTATATAATCATTATAAGAATCATTCAGGTACGATATGTACTGAGCACGCAAATTAGAATAAGTTACGTAATCAGCATCGCTCCTTGAGGAACAGAACCTCCTCCAAGCTTTATTCTTCAAATGTTTAAGATGCTTCAAAGAGCCATTGATCCATGGTTGACAATGCGAAGTACGATTCGAACTTACAAGTGGTACACCGTGAGTAAAACAAACAAATAGGATGTCATAAAACGAGCTCACAGCTTTATCAATGTCACGTTCACCCAGAACACTGGTCCAGTCGCAGGCGGATAGCCATTCATTAATTTTATTAAAATCAGCTTTTTAAAGTTATAACAATACTCGTAGTTACCAGAAGCATTAGATGATGAAGTTACAGGATCAAAAAACAAAACTGTATGTAGTGCCGGATGATGACTTGTTTCAGGAACCATAGGAGTTAAACAACGCTTAACGAGAGTACCATTGGGATCGGACGAAAATACCAGGTCAAGAGATTTTCCAGAGTCATTAGTCACACCGCTAGACTGCATTAAGCCAGAAGAAATGATGTTGTCAATAAAAGATATGGCATGTTGAGGAGTCGCTATAAAAGAGGGCAGCAAGCCCTCATCGTCCGGAGAGTGTACCCAACTCACATTAGGTAAGTTAAAATCACCATAAAGCAACAACTCATCGGCAGGCAGCAGAACTTCAGTAAGCCTATCTATACATGAAGCCCACAAATCAAATATATCGGCAGATGGGCATGGAGGGATATAAACTGTAGCAATATATATGGTTTTGTGTGAAAGCCTGAGAGCCACACAAATAAACTCCAGATCACCGGAATCAACAAAGTCAACCAAGAAACAAGGAAGGTCGCGACGAACAGCACAAAGTACTCCACCTCCAACAGGAGCATCCAGAGACAGACGATGGCGGTCACGGCGAAACAACAAGAACTCGGGACCAAAAAGCTCTTCATCAACGATCTTCCCACACAGCCATGTCTCGGTCAAGCAGACCACCTCGAAACAGGAATTCGTCGAACTTGTAAAAAGGCGAGTCGTCTTAGAGCGAAGACCAGTTACGTTGGCGTAGTAGACCGAGATTTCGCTAACAAGTTTTTTGCCATACTAGATGATCCGGAACGTCCCTTAGGAATAAATTCATGCACAATGGAATTGCAGGGCCATATATCAGGTGAAAGCACCGCCTGAAACAGATTTTCCGGAACTAAAATCCTGAAGGACGCAGAAAATGAGCGTTTCTCGTGTGCATGTCGAGTAGATAACTTCTTGCAGGCAATCAAAGAGCTCGAAGTGCCAACACGTGATGAAATGTGTTTAATAATTTCGTTATAACCAGAGACTTATCGCCGAGGTCGAATCCCTCGATTCACTCGTGACACTTGTCTTAATGCGCTATCAGAATGCTGTTAATATGATCGTCGATCTAGTAACGGATGTTCGACATGGGAAATTTCACCCAACGATTGTTACCCCAGAACAACTAGAGGATATTCTAACAACCATACGGAAACGAATTTCAAGCGATATTAAGCTATCCTCAATGGTTATCATTATACCGAACAAGCTACATCAGCGCATCAGTCTTGAACTCCAAAGTTATATACGTACTTAGAATCCCTTTGCCCACTAAAGAAAATTATCAACTATTCAAAGTTATTCCTTTACCAGCTCCAGCCAACCAGCGATTGGTATTTATACAGCCAAAAATGGAGTATATAGTCATCGACAACAATAAAGAACATTACTACGAAATGTCACATCAGGAATTTGTTAGTTGTTTAACGGAAGATCACACTCAGTTTCTTTGTCACATATTGCATCCAATATTTAAAATAGACAAAAATACACAAGTATGTGAAATAAGTTTGCTTCGACGGGAGAATAAGCTACTACCTTCATGTAACTTGAAACAGTCTGAGTATAAAACAGTATGGATACAATTATCCCAAGTAAATAAGTGGCTTTACTCAACACTTCAAGCTTTTACCGCTGATTATATTATGTGATGATAAGATATCTCCACAGTCCACGACATCGACTGGTATTGTCGAAATTTCTGGGAATTGTTACTAGCTGACTCCCGATCTAGTAATACAGGGATATAATATTAAAACAACCCATTTAAAGAATTCCTACATACCCTCGCTTAATCTGACAAAGGATATAATTAGAGGAATAATACCACCCAAACCTTATATAATATAATATATATATAATAGCGAGGTAGGTTTAATAAAGTACTCTTCACACCATGAGCTTACTAGACTCTTTGAAAATATAAAAACACTTAAGAGCACGAAAACGAACAGCTACTTCCAGTAGATAGTCATGACATACACCATTACTCAATTGCATACATCTCTTCAAAATTTACAAAAAATATATAGAAACATGCAGGAACAAGTCTCCTAAAACCCTGCACATAGAGAGACAAAGCGAGAATGTTGATAAAACTGAAAATAAAGAAGAAAACGATGGAATTCAACCGATAGTGCTCACTCAGCGTTAGGCAAGAAAGAAAAAAAAAAACAAATTTATAAATAAAATTATTTTTTTTATCTTCATAAAAGGACTTAAGTTAGTAGTAGAATTTTTCCTCCCTTTCCTTTTATTAAAACACAGAATATTTCCATGAATCTATATGTAGACGTCACTAGCGTAAAAAAAACCCACAATTCATATATATATATATATATGATAATAGAGAAAATTATGTAAGTCTTCACTTTACTTTACTTACTAAGATTAACTTGCATTATTTTTAGTATTTTCGATTATATCATAGTTGATTACATTATACTTAGAGAATATGATTGGTAATAAATAATAATAAAAAAAAAAATATATATATATAAAAATATAAAATAATAATGATAAATCGATTTAATACCATAGTTACTATTTGTATTTTAATCTATCTATTTTAATCATGGATGAATATGAATAATTAATTTTAGCTTTGTATTTTTAATTTTCAATCTAATTCTTTTATCAAAATATACATTTTTTATTGACTATATTATATAAAAAAAAAAAAAACAAAAAAAAACATAGGATAGAAACATTATGTATGTACGTATAGAATAGAGTTTATATACTCATGTAAATTTTTTTTAGAATTACACAAATACATAGTTATAATTACATAATTTTTAAATTACCCTTAATTGATTTTAAATCATGTAGTTTTGACAAAACTGTAAAACTGTAGAATTTTCTTTTTTTTAAGGGGATGGAATGTAATGACCACACATGCTATGGTCATACATAATATGATCATGCGCAATAATCATACATTACATGATCATACATAGTCACGTATAATATGATCGTACATAGTCACGTACATATAATATGAGCATACATTTCCGTTGTGACCATTCTACCCATATCAAATCACACCAATTTTCAATTTCAAGTGCCCTCATTTCATTGCATAAACATTTTCTAAAAAATTTCTTAAGAACCTTTCTCGAATACTTGAAATCCATATATTTTTCATCAACTTGACTACGTTAACAGAAAATCGTTTAAGAATAAACAATTTCACTTCACTAATTTCACTCGTGTTTCCTTATCAACGTGTCAAATTACATCCGTTGCGTCGTGTTGACGACCCAAAAGTGTGCTGAGTCGCAAGTAAAAGAGCTGAGACCGGCAATGTGTGAGATTAAAAATTCGAGTTGGATATCGGCCTTTTCTTTGTACAGACGGTGAACAAATTAGCACCTATCAGTTTTCTAAATAATCAAATAAATAAAGTTCTAAGTCTCGTTTTTTTATTGTTCAAATAAATAATTAAATAAATAAATCTCGTTTTATTGTTCAAACAAAATAATTAAATAAATAAATCTCGTTTTATTGTTCAAACAAAATAATTAAATAAATAAAGTACTAAGTCCCGTTTTTTTGTGCGAAAAAAATAATTAAATAAATAAAGTTATAACGAAGTGATGTGAGTATTAAATTTTCTCAAAGATACAACCCCAACTCCCCCTGACTGGCTCTTCTCTGACGGTCAGCAGGGTTACAACAGTTTCACAATAATTTATTTTTGCAAATCTCCCCGTTAGATCCACTCCGCGAGCGGTTAAAAAACAAACTCCCCGAGGTTTGGGCAAATTGCACCCAGGTACCCATGATCGCTTTAAAGCTCTTTTTTTCATTTTTATTGTTTTCTCACGACGTTGAAAAAACGCACGTGAGAAAATGCAAAAGTTTTTTGATGCGAGCTATATGCATCAATGCAAAACTGTAATCCGATATACACTTGTGCGCCCGCCTTGAAATATTAATTTTAACAGGGCGCGAATAATTGTGATAATTGTATGTATGTATGTACATACAATTAGATTGGATTAAGTGAGTAATGTACGTATGTACAGAGTACATACGGAAAAAAAGTAAGAAGACGCTGTATGTAGGTAAGTGTGCATACCGTGTGAGTGGAATGTGTGTCTGATAACAAAATGCAATTTATGCTAAATTGCATTTTGTTATAATATGGGAATGCATTTCTAAATGCATTTTAAATTTTGAATGAGATTTAAAAATGAAATATAAATAATAAAATAAATTTCGTATTGGACGATATATTGATGTATCGGTATTATAGTTGTGATTCGGGGCATTGGGCACCTGAGTCACAACATTCCTAGGATCTTTTACATTTTTTAGGTAAACCTTTTGGTAGTTAATCCTAGCTGCATTTTGATGTTATTTATTGCGAACATAGGTTTGTTTGTTGAAATTTCTTTTGGCATTGTATTTATTATAAAAAATACATTTGCTTCTTTGTTCGGTACTTCTATTTCCGATGCGATTTGTATTGCTTCAACTAGAGTCTTGGGCCTTGATGCGAAGACTGTTGTTTTGAGTGGTTCGTTCAAACCATTTTTAAATACATTCGAAGCTAATTGATCATTTAGTTTTACGATCAGTGGTCTATTGGTTTCACCTTGCTCAGATACTTATAAGGTGTTTAGTTGAGCAACTAGACTTTCGATTTTTGTTGCAAAATCAGTGACGTTTATATTGGACTGTATCACTCGTGATAATTCTGAGTGTATATTGCATACAGCCCTTACTAAAAAGAAATTACGTACATACATACGTCTAAAAACAAACTATATCCCTAACCCAACAAACTCTTTCCAAGTGGACCCTTTTCTAAGACATAATATCCCGAATTTCTCTAATACCTATGGCTATCCCATACCTGAGAGTGTAAATTTGTCTCCCTACCCTTGCACAAAGGAATGCGGAAGACATAACATAAAAACTGAAATTGGTATACCTCCAATAGCGAAACCACCAAAGGAAACTTCAGTATCCTTTAGTACCGACAGAAACTCAGAAAATTATTGGCGCTCTCCTCAAACAAACATAACAAGGAAATCGTTAGAAAGTCCACCTCCAAACAGGAAATCTTTTTACGAGCAGGCAGAAAAAATAATACGAGAAACACAAATTGCTGTTAAACAAAATCACCTGCAGCTACTGCAATTATAAAGGGCACACGTATGACGAGTGCCTAAAGCGTAAGAATACTCCTTATTGTACTAACTGCAGAGTGAAGGGCCATGATGCCAATATTGCAAACAGAATATTAAGGCACCACCCGAACATGCAAACTCTAAAAACAATGCTCGGTGGGGCTCTGTAGATGGAGAACAAAGATTTAACCACATACATAATATGTGCGACTTCTGTGGGAGAAGAAGTCATACGGTGTCCACGTGTTAGCAGACACAACGATGGGAGGCCACACATTCGGGAAACGGCATAATGTCGACCGAAAAATCCCCGGCTCGACATTGAATAAAACTGCGCAAACTACTTCAGGGTCCTCCCAAGCAAAAAAACAATCAAATAGAGAAAATGTACCAGTAGTAGACTTACCACTGGACATAGGCAAAAACACAGTCGTTCGGGTGATAGTAGACACTGGAACTGAAGTAAGCATCATAAAAAAAGAAGCACTAGATAACCCAGAACATATAGAACGAAGCCAAAAGGTGACTTTGAAAACTCCATTTGGAGAAGGAGAAACATTGGGAAACTGCCAAGGCAACTTTTTATTAAGCCGCAGTGTACCATGCAAACTCCAGGTAGTAGAAGACATTGCCCAAATCTCTAACAGATTACTCCGGTTTCCTCGCACGGAAACCAACCCTATTGAATTCACGGTACCTGTCGAAACATCCGTAGAAGATGGAGAGGATATACCAAAGGGTCAAATAGTGGAGGAATCTGAATCTACTACTGTTTCACGAGCACCCAAAAACAAAAGTTCCTTACTTCTAATGGAAGAAATTTCAAACACCTTGAATGAAGAAGAAGGTACGCAATATGAAGTAGAGCTTCAGCGATCTCATAGAATACCCCCTCGATCTCAAATCATACTGAGCATACCAGTACAATTGGACCAGGAAATGCTTTGTTTGTCTCAGGAGATTCAAGAAGGAGTATTTGTCGCAAATTGCCTAATTAGTCCTCATAAAAGCTTCATACCATTATCCGTTCTAAATGTAAACACGGAACCAGTATTCCTAAGGAACTTAAGGCTAACTCTAGTTCCAAGTAATTGCTATAACGTACAGTATCTCCATGTACCTTTGGACGACGTAAATACCCAAAGTACTCATAAAAAGGAAACGTAAACCATATTAAAAGCTATAACTCAGACAGACTTGTGGCTTTACGTGAAGAATTACTGTTGGATAAAAACTTAAATCAAGAAGAGAAAAAATCAATTCTAGAACTATGTTATGACTATAATGACCTTTTCCATCTAAAGGGGGACAAGTTAACGTACACTAACAGTATAAAACACACCATTCCCACATTATATAATCAACCACCAATAAATCAGAAAATGTATAGACTCCCACAAACACATCGGGCAGTCATAAATGAGCAAATTAAGGAAATGTTGGACAACGACATAATCCAATTAAGTAAAAGCCCGTATAATTCTCCATTGCTGGTAGTCCCCAAGAAAGCTGGGCCTGACGGCAATAAACGTTGGCTAGTAGTAGTAGATTTCCGTAAAATTAACGAGAAATCTATAGGAGATGCCTTTCCATTACCCAGGATAGAGGATATATTCGACCAACTGGGACACTCCAGATATTTTTACTACACTCGATCTAGCAAGCGGGTATCACCAAGTACTTGTTGATCCGAAGGATAGACCCAAAACTGCGTTCAGTACCGCATATGGGTACTATGAATTTAAGAGAATGCCATTTGGGCTGAAAGGCGCGCCTGCGACCTTCCAGCGATTAATGAATTACATTCTAACGGGTCTCCAAGGCTTAGAATGCTTTGTCTATCTCGATGATATTGTAATCTATGGAACAAATTTACAAAATCACAACGAGAAATTGACTAAGGTATTCGACAGACTTCGAGCCCATAACCTTAAATTACAGCCCGAAAAGTGCCAGTTCCTTCGCAGGGAAGTGATTTACCTCGGACACAAATGTTCAAACGAAGGAGCACTTCCTGATCCCAGCAAAACAAGTTGTGTCCAAAATTTTCCTCAACCCCGAACTGTTAGACAAACTCAATCGTTCCTTGGGTTGGCTAACTACTACCGAAAGTTCATCCCGAATTTTTCAAAAATAGTCAGACCGCTAACAAATCTTTTACGGAAAGACGTTAAATTTACTTGGACGCAAAAGTGCCAAAACTCTTTCGAGGAAATTAAGAGGTCACTTGTAAATCCTCCCCTTCTCTCATATCCTGATTTTGCTGAACCCTTCAATTTGACAACCGATGCTAGTAATGAGGCGAGGACAAGCCAATAGCATATGCAAGTAGAAGTTTAAATAAGGCGGAACAAAAATACTCCACAATAGAAAAAGAGTTACTCGCTATTGTATGGGCCGCCAGGAACTTCAGATGTTATTTACAGTTCAGAAATTTCACGGTCTACACAGATCACAAGCCCCTTAAAGGCGTATTCAATGTGAAAGACCTTCTGTCTGTTTGGATTTACAGCGGATGTACCTTCAAATCTAAGAAGAGAGCCATATTCTTAAGTACAAATTACAGAAAACCTACGCTATCGCCCGAAAAAATTTACTTAACGCTAAGGAAAAGTCGAAACTTCACTATGATAAACACTCAAGACGAGTAACTTTCCAACCAGGTGCTAAAGTATTATTGAAGAATCAAGCTGAGAAACACAAGCTTTCCCATATCTTTTCCATATCTCGTGGTAAAAGCTTTCACTCCTGTTAATACTACTTATTATTCAAATCGGCAGACGAAGAGTAACAGTACATAACAACAGGTTAAAACCATTCCACGAATAATAGTTAACCTTTTAAAGAAAGAGAAAGAATACATTCCACCTCAACATACCAAATCAGAGGTAAAATCTTTTTTGTTTTGGTTAAAGAAAGACAATAATTAGTTAATTACTTTTATTTTTATTGCCAAATTTAACAAGAAAGCAAGTAAGAATTTTTGTAACCCTTTCATTTTCTTTAAAAAAAAAAAGACAAACTCTTCCAAATATGGCTGGTACCATATCAGGTGTTTAAAGTTCACAATTCAGTGAATACTGAAATCCAAATTGGTAAAAGGAAAGTCGTAGTCCATAATAATAGATTAAAACCCTTCTAAGAATAAAAGTCTGGAAACAAAACATATATATACATAGATAACTCCCCAGCATGGCACGACTATTACATCAGCATTACTCCTAAAAATACTACTAATAACCAACACAAACGGTTACCATCACTTTTCGTCTTTAAACGATTCCCCTGAAATAAATAAAAAAAAAAAAAAAAACGCAGGAAAGAACAAACACAAGCTTTTATGTAATAATTTCTTTTATTAATTATTTATTTTTTTTTATAATTTTCTTCCTCTTCAAGGCATTAATCTTTTTTAATTTCTCCTTGGCCAGACCTTCGTATTTAGAACGCTCCTCCGATGTTATGGCTAGACTACACTCAGAAAAATTTCGTAATAGAAACAAAAAAAAAAACAGTATTAACATAAAAGGATTACCTTATGGTTATCATCCAAAATGAGGTTCTAATGGATTTAATAAGAAAAATCCTTTTAAAAAGCTAAAAGAAATTCCCTTTGGTATTAGAGAATATATATTTAGGTTAAGAAGCATTTCCATTTAAATTAATATTAAACGCATTTCGGGTTAAATGGATCTATGTTTATTGTAACAAGTACTATCCATTCAATTTAATAAGAGACAATGTATGTTCCTTTTATAATAAAAGTTTGAAACCACTTACCTTAAAAAGATATACATGCTACTTTTGAGATGATTGTCTTTTTAAGTGAGCCCCTTAAAAATTTACTGCAATATAAATATTAATTTTCTTCAAGAAAGAATTTTTGGGATATCTCCGGTATATAGCAAAAGCTAAAAAATGTTCTAATTTGTTATTTCATCACACAATCCATTAATTTTTGGTGACAAGTTTCAAGTCTTGGTTTGACTCATCAACAGGTCCCAAATAGCGAAATTGGGTGATTAGAAAAACAAATGAAAAAATGAAAAAAGAAGAAAGCAATGAAAAGTTTAAGAAAAATAGAAAAAAAACAATTTTTTTTTTTTTTTATTTATTAAAAAAAATTTAAAAAATTTTAAAGAAACAGATTCATTCGAAGCGAATCGAACCTGTATACGCCACGCACCTGTTGATGAGTCAAACCAAGACTTGAAACTTGTCACCAAAAATTTATGGATTGTGTGATGAAATAACAAATTAGAACATTTTTTAGCTTTTGCTATATACCGGAGATATCCCAAAAAATTCTTTCTTGAAGAAAACTAAGTTTAACCCGTTAAAAAGTCCAAAAGAGTAATCTCTTTTTATTTATTTTTCCTCCTGGGCTTGTATAGGAGTGTTTTTTCCTCATATAATTCACACCCAGAATTTATTCTGAGTTTATATGAGAAGAGATCGGTTTGATCTATTTTCAAGCGTCTGCAGCAGGCAGAAAACCAAGCTGCACCGATGAGTGGAGGGTTTTCTGCTGACACGAAACGCTTCTTCTTCTTCCTTTTTCTTCTTCATTTTTCAGCCCACTGCGTGGCGTATACAGGTTCGATTCGCTTCGAATGAATCTGTTTCTTTAAAATTTTTAAAATTTTTTTTTAATAAATAAAAAAAAAAAAAAAATTGTTTTTTTCTATTTTTCTTAAACTTTTCATTTCTTTCTTCTTTTTTCATTTTTTCATTTGTTTTTCTAATCACCCAATTTCGCTATTTGGGACCTGTTGACGATTCAAACCAAGACTTGAAACTTGTCACCAAAAATTAATGGATTGTGTGATGAAATAACAAATTAGAACATTTTTTAGCTTTTGCTATATACCGGAGATATCCCAAAAATTCTTTCTTGAAGAAAATTAAGTTTAACCCGGTAAAAAGTCCAAAAGAGTAATCTCTTTTTATTTATAAATATTAATGTACATAAACTCTTTTCATAACTACAGTTTACTGTATGTATGACATACGGTCTAATAAATATAAACAAGTGGTAGTGGTAGTCTTTTAGAAATATTTTATTACTTCATTTTCAAACAAAAACAAGGATTTCAAAATACATTATAATATTTTTAAATAGATAACAGGTATAGGTATATAAAATATATCTCTGGAGAAGTATGTATTAAAAATATTAAATACACTTTTTTATTAAAACAAAAACAAATAAAATTTATAAAAATTCAGGTTTGCATAGCTTTAAATATATAACAGGTATAGGTAGGTATATAAAATATATATCTGAATATAATAAGTATTAATAAAAATTAAATACGCTTCGAAAAAAAAAAAAATTATAAAAATTCAGGTATATTGTACATAGTCTAAAAATAACGCTTCAGTCTTATTACTTTTTTACCATCGTTGAGAACATAAAAATGAATTGGAGGTCCATCGAAATTATTTATCATTTTAATAGCATAGCCCTTGGGATCTCCTATTTCATAGGATAAAAGATATTCAGAGTAGTTTGTAACTTCCCATAATTTACACACCATATAGCATTGCTGACGGTCAGAATCCTTATTAGTTGTAAACATTTCAATTATCTCAAATACTTCAACCGAATAATAATCCTTAGACATCGTCAAAACATGGCCTGTTTTGTAATGACTTCCCTTAAAGATAACATCTTCAATTTTTCGAACTACGAAATTTACATTTTTGTAATCATTCGTGTCAAGATTATAAAAATAAAATTCTTCTTTCAGGTTAAATATTTTAGATTCCTTATATATTAGATCGACTTTAAAAAAACTTTGGGAAAGAAGATAATTGGAAAACCGAAGAGAAGCTTTAATACCTAAACTTAACGACAAATTTACTCTTGAAGACATCGAACGAGAGTACATTTTATGAAGCCTATGCTCGGCTTCAAACCGAAAACACCACAAGTATTTGATTGGACCACCAGCTTTAATTATACCAGGATAGTGAATAAGAAAATGTTGCTTTGGTTTGAGATGTTTCTTAAAAATGATCTGATACATATCATTATGCTTTGAAATAATTTCACTCAAATGGGTTAATTTCTGTTCATCAAAAGACGGAAGCAGAAGAGAATCAATTAAGTTCACAAGTGTCCTTAAAAAATTGAAAACTTCATTATCTCTATCGACTAAATCACCGATGATTAAAAGTATAAGGTGCATAAAAGTTTTCATTTCTTTCGCTGTCATTTTAAAACTTGCATTACTAATGTGATATTTTTCTATTGGTGGACTTAAGTTACCAATTTCAGTATCGCCATAATTAAACATTTGTTTACGGTAATTCAGGGTTTCCAAATTAAAAAACTTTGCTTGATATATAAAATAATATAAGATTTTTGACAATTCGTAGTTACATATTCCATTGAAGATGTCATGCATAATATCAAAAACAACATTTTGCGTCACATGGTAGAAGGACAATGAATTAAAAATACTATTTTCTTTTACCCCCGTTTGTTTCCAATCATTAAGATTAATGTCACTCTCGTAATTGGCTCTGGTACGTAAATTTTCCTCATTCTCTATAATATCAGTTTGACATTTTATCTTTGGACTTTTACATCGTCTACAATAAAAATTTGCGTTAAAGGATTTCACAAATCCTAAAATTCCATTAAGACCGAGGTTATCACCAAGAATTTGTCCTAATGTTAAATATATATGGAATGTTTTATTATTGGTCACTATATCTATTCCCTCTTCTTCTAAAAAATGTAGTTCTTTGATAAGTTCCCGCAGTGATACTTCAGTACCGTATTCAGCTAAATCTTTTGATTTTATGAATCCTGCAACAAAAATATTACTAAGCTGCGAAATTTGATGAGAGGGTATAAAGGGAAAAGAGTAATATATCCCACAAATTGTGTGCTTTCCTGCATTTGAACTTAAAGGGTCGTTTACTTCAAAGTCGTCAAAATAAAGAAAATATGGTATAAAATTTTGTCCAGTCAGGAAGCATTTTTCTTTCCACAAGTAGCCATTTAAGAAATTACATATTTTGTTTTCGTTCTTCAAGCACTCAATATTTTCCATGGCAGCTTGTAGTATCCCCAGACACTCGAAATATTTTTTTATTTGAAAGCGGATGTTAAGTAAACAACCCTCTATGGTATTGGCAGCAAGCATAGGAACTCCTCTAGATATAATTTCTGAAAGTTCGTTTCTAATAATAAAACTTTTTGGTTGCCTGTACAAATCTTCATTAGTTATGAACTTGAAGAACTTAAATTCAGTACGCATATCTTCAAGTATATTTGCAAGAGTCAAACCTATATGTTTTATGGATGCGGGAATTTTGTCTTTATCTGCTCCATAGCTCTTAGATAATTCAATAAAAAGTTTGCTTAAAGGATCTAATATATATTCAGAAATATTATCCTGCACGTGAAAAACATCTTTTCTAGATAAATTGCTACGACTGTGTAGTTCTAAAGAAAATTTAAGAACCGATTTCTTTAAAGTGCTAACAATTTTCGCAATAGAAATTGTGGAATCAGATCCTACTACGACTGGCGACGTTATGTACGAATCTGCTATATTTTCAGATTGGGAAATATTATCTATATTTTGCTTATCTACTCTAACATTATTATTACGCTTAAAAGATAAACTTTCGATGGCCCCGGGAAGTTCATTTTGCATCTCTTTTTCGTGTTTTGACATATGTTTTCTATAGGAATATTTATTTTGGAAAACTTGGTGACATTTAAATTGCTTACATTTATACCTAAAAATTGAAGGAACTCCATGGCTTAAACTTAAATGTTGCATTAACAAATCAATTTTTTTTGCAGAATACTCACACATAAAACAAAGCAGCATGTTTATCAATATTTCTTAAGCCCGAAACTTGTTTAGCTTGTTTAAAATATTGAAAACTTCTGAATATTTTTCAGAAGAAATATCAAAAAAGAATTGTGTAAGAAATGTCCACACTGCTTTACTTATGGGTGAGTATTCCAAGTTAAATACATATGTGTTATATATATATTGGTCGAACGCTCACCTTTTTTTCTTCGTTGCACTGCTACTCCAATTGGGGACTCGTTATACAAACACAACACAACTATTTCCTTTTTTTTTCTTTTTATTTGTAATTTTTCGTTTAAAACTGCTTCTCTTAAACTTTTTTTTCTTTTCACTTTTGCCACAATTCGGGTAGTTTTACATGCAATGTTCGGATAATAACACTTATTACTTTATAATATTTTTGACACTAAAACTTTTTCACCTTTTATGGCTAATCGCTTATTACTTTCTAATCTTTTTTATACTCAAATTTTTTTTCCTTTCACCCCAACCGGGACCGCGCCGAACCAAGTGCAAAAATTCAACTCTTTTTTCTATAGAATCCTAATGTCACACCGCCGTGTATAAAATTTAAATCACAACTCGCGTGCTATAATTCGACTGCTTTTTAAAACCGACTGCCTTTTTCCAAAACCGACTCCGCTCTTTTTGAAATTTAAAATTCAACTCCCTCACTTGATCACATTTTACTCTCATCAAGCTTCGTTGTTCAGAGTAGAAAATGCTTAATTGCATTTTCTACCCTGAGAAAATTGTTAAAAAATTATTTTGTTCTGGACTTGTTTCAACAAGTCCAGAATATTTTTCATCGGACGGTTGCCTAAAAATGTAATTTGACGCTTTTGTCAACACCAGCCACCGTCCTGTCGTTCTGAAATCGCGCCGTGCATATACATACAATGTATTTCGGCGGCGCGCATTTCTCACGACGAAATCTTTTTGTGCAATATGTATGTACGTATGTACCTACATATTGCATTTTTCTTGACAAATCTTACTGGAGGTAAGGTTTGTCTTTTTGGTTTTTTTTTTATTAATTTAAAATATTTCCATGGCAAATCTTGCTGAAGGCAAAACTTGCCATGGGAATAATATGGTTAAATTTTGTGGCATGTGAAGAAAATTGCTGATGCAATTTTTCTTCACTTTTTAAAAGATAAGCTAACCATGTTTTAAGCATGGTTAGCTTATTGAGAATTTTGTACTAAGTTGTAGGTGTTTTAGGATATGTATATGTATATGTGTATATGTCTTTCACATATACAACATGCCTTCCCCCCTTGAATATGAGAGCTATTCTTTGAAGAGGAATAGCTCTCGGGGATAACTTTGTATCAAGATTTGTGCCGATCTTGCATTTTCCAGATGCCCTTTTCTTATCTGAGCCAACTCGCTTATCCGGAGTGTATTGTGGCTCATTCGAGTTTAGTTTGAGTTAGAATAGACACCATGATGCTGGTTGCCGAGATCGTAGACGCTGATCATGTGTTCCGGAGTCCCGCCAAGCTTTCCACCGTCGTATATGGGATATACGTTCTGCACGTTGTACCTGGGTGGCGGGGCCCCATCCGGCTCATCTTGAGGAGGACCCGTAGGCGCTCCATTACCATTTGGGGTGCCGAGGCCACCGCGGGTTATTATTACCAGGTTCGCCTGCAACTCTATCCCCATCAGGGCCAAACTTGGACGGTTTGTGGTAAGTTTTCGTTTTGCTGTCGCTGTAACGAAAAAGATTTCTTTGGCTTACCCAGTTTTTTGTTTTGTTTTTTTTTGTAGGTGGAGCTGTTGTTATCAGCGGGGTGCATGGACTTTGCGCCTGCTGCTACCCTGTCTTCTCTCCACCGCTGACAGCCCTTCTCCGGGAGCTAATGGCTACTCCGCCCCCCGGCGCTGCTGACCTTATTGCTGCTGATGTAGAGGCCAGGACCGAGAACTAACTCCAGAGGAGTCAATCCCAGCCTATATATTTTATCTAATTTTTTTTGTATCTATCCTATTTCTCTTCTTTTTCCATTTTATTAATAAAAGTATTTTTCTACTATTGCACATTTGGGGTTAATTTTTTTTTTTTATGTATACTCCCGTTTCCCTTTGCAGGTATTGATTGGTGGGGGCTTCTATATCTTTGTCTAATTTTAGGTTTACTATGGCTGGTCTATCTATCTTCATGTGTAATAACAAGTTTTTGCGCTGTATTCATGGGTCGTTGGGGGGGGGTCCCCGCCGGGAGCCAGTGGGTGGTGATCGGCTTGGTTCACAAAATTATTTTGGTTTACTATTTTTTTTTTTATTTTTTTTTTTTTTTATTTTTGCCCTATTTACGACTACTTGTTTTTAGTCTATTCTATTGGCTAGGTTAGATTAATGCTATCTTTATATTTATTTATTATTATTATTACTCTTTTTATTTTTAGTAGCCTGGTAAACCATTTTTGTTGAGCTGTGGTTTTTACTATAGGTTTATTTAATTTTTGCTATCTAAGTAATTAATTTGGCCTTCAATTGTAGCTTGTGGTTAATTTGCTACTTTTCAAATACCGAGTTATTTACACTCTTATGCCTCATGTATTCTGTATTTAATTTAATTGTAGTTATTTATATTTTTAGCTAGTAGGTATATACTACATTCTATTTATTTATTGTTATTTATTACTACTTTAGCTACTTTATTTTTACTTCTAATGCGCTTCTTGTTCTGTACTTCATCCCACCTTTTCCTTCTTCTTTTCGTACTTTTACAGGAGGATTCAAAGGAAGACAAGGGAACAATCGAAATACCCCAGCTCCCTTTTATTTTTCAGTTTTTTTTTCTCTTTTTTTTTTTTAAACTGGTGTAATTAAAAGGAAGGCAAGGACGCATCGCTTCGGCTTCTTTCTCTTTTTGTTTTGTTTTTAGGTCTATTAGGTCTGGTACTAATTTGGCGGATCGGGTCTCGGTCGGTTTTGGTTTCGGCTAGGCTTTACATTCTATATTCATTCTTATATTCTTCCTCTGCTAATTTTCAAAAAATAATTTTTTATAACCTATGTAAGGCTTACTTATCTTCCTATAGTAGTACTAGTTTTTGTTAATATCTTTTATAGTTATTTAGTTTGCTTCTATTATTTATGTTTTTAGTAGCCTGGTAATACGTAGGTAAAGTTTATGTTTGTCATAACTACATATTTCTTACTAATTAGATCTTTACACTATTTTTGTTTAATTACTTCTACTGTTTTTAGTAGGTATTGTGTGCTATTTTATATTAATACTTTAATTCTAACATTTTCTTTCCTATCTATTTATATTTATTTCTTTGATCTATATTATATTGTTACGTAATTGTAATTTCTTTTTCTTTTTTAGTTCTATTATTTTGTTTATTTTATTTATCTAAGGCATTTTAGTTTTAATTTAAATATTTTATACTTTTTTCTCCTTTTATTATTTTATTTCTAACTCCATATAATATATTTTTTATTTTAATTCTATTTTTTCATAGTTACTTTTATTATTCTATCTATTTTGTTTTTCAATAGATTTTTTTTTGTTACATTTTCATTTCTATGTACTTTTCTATATATTTTACCAGGTCTACTATTTTCTATAAATTTACTTCGATTAAGTGGCTCATGTTGACAGTATCAGTATTCCGTTCTTTAAACGATTTGGACTGATTTGGTCCTGGGGAGCGATCGAGCTCGCTTTAGAGTAGCTTGGGGAGCGTTAGTTCGCTCCTTTAAAGGAATTCCCTCTGATGAAATTTCGGGGTTACCTTGTGGTGGATTCCTCTGTTGTCTCATCTTGATGACAACAGGGTGTACATATTTCACTGCCACAACAACCATTATGGCCAGAACTAATAGGCTCGTAAGTGATAAAGAGGTTGTGGACAGGATATGGGATTGTCGGCTTGATACCTTTTCCTGGTATTTAATGATTTTGTTTTGGATTTCCTCTAAGGAGTGTGTACCCTGGTAGACTGATTTGTGGATATCGTCCCCCGTTAAAATTTCCATTGAAACTTGCGTTTGGTTTTGAGGTTCTGGTAAAATGTCGGCCAGACTCAAATTCAATAAGGAATGATTGAATTGTGGAAATTGTTTGGGTTGAATTATATTCAGCGGGCGTTTACTTTGACCTTCGTATTTGAGCACCTTGTCACTTATTTGCACTTGACATGGTTGCGTTATCTCTAATATCCCTTGTCCTTCCAGTTTCGAGATCAGAAAGTGATCTGGACATGTGATGTGTAGCACCGTTGAGGTGATAAATGAAAATAGCCACGTATTTGGCTTGTTTAGTTTAATCAGCATGTCCTTTTGGGGAGCTTGTACTCTGGTCCTGCATTTGGGCACTTCATTTAAAGGATTATATAGTAATTTAATGGCACATTCATTTGATGTTGCTGCCTTTATTATGGGCGTATTTAGTCGGCCTACATACGTGTTTTCTTCCAAATTACTTGTTATTTTCTTAAAGTTGTTCATGTCTTCGCCTTTTATTAGGAGAAATTCCTGGGTTTTAGCGCTATTGGCTATGTATGAATAACTAGGGTCTGGAATTAATGAATAATTTGCTGACTTGGGTACAGGATAACATTGAATCTGTTGTAGCCTCATTCTTGGCAGATTAAAAATTGGGAGAGTGATTCTCATCACCAATTTATTTTGCATAAGGAGTGATTGGGCCCCTGCTGTTTGGTAGAGGATGGCTAAACAATTCTGATCGTTAGGACAATACGAAGTTGTTTTGCGATATATCTCCAGTAGATTTTTGGGAGACATTAGGAGTGGATGAATATGATTGGTCCTACTAGCCATTATTATATCCAGAAGGGCTTGTTGTCGATATTCAACTTCGATGATTTGGAGCAATAAGCTTGATATAATCTCTTGTCTTAGCTGCCTTTTAGTTAAATCATCGGCCACATGGTGGAGATCGTTTATCTGGTGTGCTATTTTTTGTTGTCTGTCTATTAACATGGCCAGCGGTTTTTGAATCTTTTCCAAGGTTGTTTTAACAACACTGATTTGTTGTTTCTCTAGCTCGGCTAGGGCTTGTGTATTCGATTCAAGTTCTTCTAACCTGCTGTAAATTTCTTTTTCGTTATTGCTGTCCATAGTGCCAAACAAATAGTGCATGGCATTGCCTATTCCATCAAATAGCGATCTGGCCTTGCGTTTTGCTGGTGCTAGTTCCTTTATAGTTTCCGTGCGCTTTCGTACGCTGTCTATTATAGCGTGTATGTGTAGTTGCTGCACGTTACACAGGTCTTCTGGGTTGGTTACATTTATGCAGAGTTTATGCACTAAGTGCTCCGCATATTCTGCTAGCTTTATCTGGGCATCTAATTCATCCAAATCTATTTCGGTGAGGACATTCCAGGTGTCATGATATACCATGAGGCTTCCTAGGTCCTCGAAAAATATGCCCGAGCCATTTAGTTGGGTCTTTATATAGGGTTTGTCAGCGATCTCTCCTGTTGTGTATTGGATGAGGAGGGCAAATACGAATAATTTTAGCGCCATTTCTGTGGACAATTCGGAGGAAGAAAACAATTCTTTAAGTATATTTGTACTTGCATTGTGCCGTTTTAAACTGGGCAGTGGAGTGACTCCACCGCAAATGTTTCTGGGGAGGTATTGAAATGACGTTTAATGGACATTGAAGTAGGAATTTTAAGTCAACCTGATTCATTTTTGTACAACCTGCTTTTATTCGAAATATGGTTTTAAACGATTATTATGTACCGTCACCATTCGCTTACCAATCTTGATTGTGGTATTCACATCACTTGGTATTGCTATTACCTGATAAGGTCCTACCCAGATTTGAGAAAGCTTATGTTTTCTGCTTTCATTCTTGATGAGGACCTTGTCTCCTACATGGAAAGTTAGGGGCCGTACTGTCTTATCGTAGTACCCCTTTGAGCGCTGTTTACTTGCCAATAAGTTCTTTCGTGCCGTGGCATATGATTTTTGGAGCTTATACTTCAGTATATGATAATAGCTCTCATGATTGTAAACGGGTTCGGGATCCCGTTTTAAATTTGATGGGACATCCGCTGTGAAGCCGTATAGGCAGTCCATTGGGGTAAGTTTAGTACCCTCGTGTACACTATTATTATACACGAATGCAGCGGTTCGTAGGAATTGGTCCCATGTTTTGGGATTTTCGTCTACGATTGTTCGCAGGTATTCAATCAGCGGTCTGTGGGCACGCTCTAGTGCTCCGTTAGACTGCGGGTGGTATGCTGAAGTCTGTAACTTCTTTACCTTTAGAAGCTTACATACTCTTTTGAATAATTCACTCAGGAAATTTGTTCCCTGATCGGTGAGTATTCTTTTGGGTATGCGATAGCGCGTAACGATTTCATCAAAGAAAACTTGCGCTACTGTGACTGCTTCGGCATTAGGTATTGCATACCAGTCGACAAATTTTGTTAGATTATCCTGGAAGGTCAAGATATATTTGTTACCTGATGTCGTCTCTTCTAATGGACCTACAATATCAAGGTAAACTTTGTCGAACGGTTGTTCTGCGATGTCCGTGATAACCATTGGCATTTTATATTGTGGAGAAGCTTTCATCGTCTGGCACTTTGGGCATTTTTTTATGTATTTCTTGATGTCGCTAAGCATGTGTCTCCACCAATACTTGCGTCTTATACGTTTGTAAGTTTTTATGACACCTTGATGGCCACCAAATGGAGAATCGTGATAATCTTTTAAGATTGTTCGGATTTCCGTAGGGCTCGTGATAACTTCGGGTGTCTTGCCTATACTTACTTTTTGCTCAAGCGATGCTGGGTTTAGTTTTTCCGCCTCCGTGTGTTGAATTTCGTTTTGGTCCGCTTTCGTGTGCTCTTCTGTCTCCACACTGGAGCTATTTATTGTCTCTTGAGCCTTCTGCTTCTGAGCTCGAGTCACGACGAAACAAGCGGATTTCTTTTTCTTTTTGTTATTTGTGGGGTTGTCTTCCTCCACATCTGAGTCCATCGTGTGGTGGACTAGGGCTTCTACCGTTAAGGTATTGCCTAAACTGTCTTCCTTTGATGCTTGAGGGATGCGACTTAGTGCATCTGCATTAGTGTTGTACTTCCCTGGTTTATATTCGATATTGTAGTCGAATTCGGATAATTTGTGGTGAAATCTCACCAAACGGGAAGTTGGGTCTTTCACATTGAAGACACCTTTGAGAGGTTTATGGTCAGTATAGACCGTGAATTTTCGGCCTTGAAGATAGCACCTGAAATTCTTGGTAGCCCAGACAATAGCCAATAACTCTTTCTCTATAGTAGAGTAATTTCTTTCGGCTTTGTTTAATGTGCGGCTTGCATAGGCAATGGGCTGGTCCTTTCCGACTTCTCCTTGAGAAAGAACAGCTCCTAGAGCCTCGTTACTTGCGTCAGTAGTAAGATTAAATGATTTTGTAAAATCTGGGTAAATTAAAAGTGGTGGAGAAATTAAAGCACTTTTTATGCTCTGAAATGCTTCTTGGCATTTCTCTGTCCAAGTGAATGTTACATCCTTTCGGAGTAAATTCGTAATTGGACGTACAATTTTGGAGAAGTCTGGAATGAATTTCCTGTAGTAATTGGCAAGTCCTAAAAATGACTGAACTTGCCTTACTGTTCTTGGAACAGGAAATGTTTGGACGCAGGCCGTCTTACTTGGGTCTGGTAGGGCTCCTTCGCTAGAACATTTATGTCCTAGGTAAACAACTTCTCTTCGTAGAAACTGGCACTTCTCTGGCTGCAGTTTCAAGTTGTTCTCTCTCAACTTATTGAAGACTTTCCTCAACTTTTCGTTGTGGTCATTTAAATTTTTTCCATAGATGACAATGTCATCTAGGTAGACAAAACATTCGAGGCCTTGTAGGCCTGTTAAGACGAAATTCATTAGGCGTTGAAATGTGGCGGGGGCTCCTTTGAGCCCGAATGGCATACGCTTGAACTCGTAGTGCCCATAGCTTGTGCTGAAAGCAGTTTTATGTCGATCTTTTTTGTCGACAAGAACTTGGTGATAGCCGTTGGCCAAATCGAGTGTGGTGAAATACCTTGCGTGACCTAGTTGGTCGAGAATATCCTCGATTCGGGGTAGCGGGAATGCATCTCCAATTGTCTTTTCGTTTAATTTACGAAAATCGACAACGACGCGCCACCTTTTTTCACCGTCAGGTCCCGCTTTCTTGGGGACAACTAGTAGAGGTGAATTCCAAGGGCTTTTACTAGACTGAACTATCCCGCTGTCTAGCATTTCTTTTAGCTGCTCGTTAATTACTTTCCGCTGTGTTTCAGGTAAGCGGTACATTTTTTGATTGATTGGTGCTTGATCCTGCACCAACGGAATATTATGCGTTATCGCATTTGTATAGGTGAGTTTGTCACCTTTGAGGAAGAAGATATCGTTATACTCTTCGCAGAGTTCCGATATCGAAATTTTTTCTTCCGCGGTTAAATTAGGGTCTAGGCTGAGTTCTTGCCCTAGCCTAGCAATACGCGGGTATTGTTTTGGGTCGTCCGGAGTCTCCTTATCCGGGTATAGATATCGTACATGTTGTAATATCGCCGTTTTGCCGGCTGAACCTTGGTTTGACTTCCTATTCCTTGTAAATTTGTGTCCTGAAATTGGATTGGATTTAATGAATCCCTTATGAGGCTTTATTTTGTTGTATTTAGCATGTAGCAGGGTACTTGCTTCCTGCTTCGCCGACGGCTGAGTTTGATACCCCTGTGCGGTCTTTGCCTTAGGTTGTGTGGAATACTCATGCGCGCCGATGCTAGTATTTTTTGGCCATGTAGGATTTTTTATGCTAGAAGACGGTGGAGTAATATGCACCTTTAATATAGGCTTTAGCGACTCGCTCCCGTTCTTATATGGCCGTTGTTTGTTTAATTGTGATTTATGCCTCGGGATTTTGGACGGAAGAGTTATATGCACCTTTTTGGCAGGCTTTAGACACTCAGTTCCGTCTCTTGTGTTGTTTGGTATTGCCTCTTTATTTGGTATTGGAATGTGCGTATGGTTGTGGTTTTTTGTGTGTATTAATGGGACTATGGTGTAGTCGTTTATGGGATATAGCTGTAACTTTAAGCTATGTATGACTACTTGATGACTGGTAGCGTTGAGAATACTAACCAGCACTAATTCTTCTCCAGATGACAGCAAACTGTTTGCCAAGAAGACTCCATCGCTTATCTCTTGGGATAAACAGAGCATTTCTTCTTGAGTTTGTAACGGCACTGGGGCCACAATTTGAGAGCGTGCAGGTATGCAGATTGGTTCCTTAAAGGTAACCAATTGCTGCCTGCCTTCATCGGTCTCTTGTTCGCCCAGACAGCTTTTTTCACATTCCTTGGGCCCTTTTGGAGCTTGGCAGCCAGCTTTTCTCGTTTGAGAAGCCTTGAAGACACTGCAGGTGGATAGTTCAGCCTGTGTAGACTCTACCTCTTCTGCAAGTGTTCTTACTTCGACTGCTTTTTCAGAATGTAGCTTGTCCGTGTCAAACTCTAATGGCAAAGCAAATTCGTCTGGATTAGTTTCCGTGCGAGGAAACCTTAGTGCCTTATTAGGACCCTCAACGTTGCAGTTTTTTGCTAGGAAATCATTTCCTAGAAGTCCATCGTCGGAAAGGCCAGGCAAGTTCTTTACGACTTGAAACTTGCAGGGAATTTTGTTTTTGAAAACGAAGTTTCCCTGGCAATTTCCCAGCGTCTTTCCGGTACCAAATGGGGTCTGAAGTGTACATGCCTCATTGTGGTTAATTTCTTTGAGGTCTTTTAATGACCTTTTCTTTATTATACTAACCTCAGCGCCTGTGTCTACTACTAGTTTAGTTTGGCCGTTCAGGCCTATGTCTAAAGGAAGTTTTACTGTAGCGACACTGGAATCGGGCTGCTGAGGAGACCCTATTTTATTAGATGGGATATTTATAGTCGAGCCGGGGAGTTTTGGGTCGACTGTACGTCGTTTCCCTGACTCCGGGCTTCCCATTTACGTTTTTGTTGGCAGTTATTTACTGCATGTCCAGAACGACCACAAAACTCACACTTTTTTCGCACATTATAAACTCTTGAGCTGTTATTGGGGTTTTGCGGCTCTCTAGGACGTTGGATTGGTGCTTCTCTGTTTTGGGGTCTTTGAAAACTATTGTTGTTCCTTCTGCAGTCACGCACGTCATGATTATACATTTTGCAGTTCACACAATAAGGCGTATTTTTCCTTTTGAGGCAATCGACATATGTATGGCCTCTTAAATTACAAAAACTACAACTGATTTTATTTAAATAATTATTTTTATTTTGTACATTATAATTTTTATTAGGAGATCTTGGCTCCTGTTTGATGTATGGTAATGTGTTTGCCTGTGTGAACTGCGGCTGCTGAATGTAACTATTTGTGTTTGGCAGGGTCTGAGGAACTTGAGCGAATGGCATTATGCCGGGAGTAAATACGCTGTGATTAGCTGATGAATTAAGTTGGTTAAAATGTGCGTTATTTGGTGTTGTTGCGCTTATGGAATGGGGTAACGTATTTTGCATCACATTTTGTTGAAATTGCCCTGAAGGTTGCAGAAATAGGGCACTTTGCTGGAGACGTTCCATGTCAAGTGCTCTTTGTACGAGGTCATCCACCGTGCCGTCTGTCATGGTCAGAAGGTACTGGCACATATATGGGTTATTTACGCCTGTTTTCAGTGCGTTTTTCGCGAAATCTTCCAACTGCGTTTTAACAGCTGGTGCTGCTGTGGCTCCGTATTTGGATTCTGCTGCTTCATTGCAGAGTGCCAGCATTTGTTTTACTCGTGCCGTGAAGGCTGTGAGATTCTCTAAAGGATACTGCCTGGTAGTGATTAATTTATTTACCAGTTCCTGGTAAGTTTCTCTAGGCAGGTATGTGCGATTTAGCCGTTCTTCTACTTCTTTGAAAGTAGTGGGCATATTTGAGGCAAAAAGCTGGTAAGCTTCGCCTCGAAGTCTGGTGGGAAAGATTTGCAAAAATGCTGTTAGTTCATCCACCGAAATGCACTGGATTACCTGCCTGCAGCATCCTAGGAACGTTTGGAGCTCAAGGCTCAATTTTGGGTGCTGCTCTCCCGAGAATAGGGGAACCAGCTGGGCAGTTAGCTTGGCGATTTTCGCGTAATCTGCCATGTTTATATTGGGGATTCTGAAGCTAAAGTTTGACCCTTTTGGGGAGCTAGTTTCTTCTAGACTGGTCTCCAGAAGGGAGTCGCCCAGCCAATTCAAAAGGACCTCACTTACGGTGGAATCACTGACACTGTCTTCAATGGCACCTTCTCTTAATTCTACACTGTTATTTGTAATTTCTGTTTCGAGAGAGTGCGAGAGTTCCCCAAACTGCTTTAAGCTTTCTTTAAATTTTTCCGTACTTTCTTTGAATTGCGCGATTTGCTCAAGCCGCCGTTCACGGGACTTTTTGAGCTGTTTATCGATGGAATCGCACTGTATAATAGAAAGTTCGGAGGAGTCTCGCACTTTCCCCTCTAGATATTTTAAATAATTTTCTAAATTTAAAGTAGAAGGTCTTACTTGTTGGGGACCTGTAAGGATTGTCCCACTCCTGAGTGTTACCCCTTTTTTTGTTGAATTGGTTGGGGGTGTTTGAGTAGCACCCTCTGTTGCGGATGTTGCTCCCGCGTTGCCTCCTTCGTACCGGGACGGATCTTCCCGTGCGTCGCCCGGCGAGGAAGGTTGTTGAGGAGTTGATGGAAGTTGGATTTCCAGCGGTATTTCTTGGTGGGAGCTTTCCTCGCTCATGGACCACCGTGTGTGAAATTTGCAGCTAGGGGGGCTTCTGCCGTCTTAATTCCCTTGGTTCAAATTGAGAGGGGGGCTTATTGCCTTCTTCGAGGTCCCTCTCAATTCAGGATCGTTGGTTCGGTTTCTTGAAGTTCTTTTGCTGCCGGGGGGGCCCGTGGCCTACTTAAATTCCCCTGGATAAAAGCTGAAAGGGGGGCGCGTTGCCTACTTCGAAGTCCCTTTCAGCTCTGGATCGCAGATAGCGGATGGTTTGCAAACTTCCTTCCTTCAAGTGTAAATTTTAAATTTTTGGAATGTGGACTTCTTTATCCTGGGCTGGGATGAAGCCCGCTATTTTCCCACGTTGGCACTTTGTGCTTTGATGAGGGGGTGGCTGCGTGTTTTTTCAAACAGAGGCAGTTAAAGCTGTCCGACCCCGAGCGTTGGGAGCCGACAAGATCGAAATACTCCTGAAGCCAGACTCAACTTCAGGCGAAGGGTAGGGTGTCTTGCCCAGTATTCGATCTCGTCCTAAACTCCTTTTAGATTCGTAGGATAGAGGGTTTTCGAGCGCTTATACTTTTTTTGTTTTTCAAAGTAGGCTTCCTCTATCCTACCGGCTGCGCCAATTGTTATATATATATTGGTCGAACGCTCACCTTTTTTTCTTCGTTGCACTGCTACTCCAATTGGGGACTCGTTATACAAACACAACACAACTATTTCCTTTTTTTTTCTTTTTATTTGTAATTTTTCGTTTAAAACTGCTTCTCTTAAACTTTTTTTTCTTTTCACTTTTGCCACAATTCGGGTAGTTTTACATGCAATGTTCGGATAATAACACTTATTACTTTATAATATTTTTGACACTAAAACTTTTTCACCTTTTATGGCTAATCGCTTATTACTTTCTAATCTTTTTTATACTCAAATTTTTTTTCCTTTCACCCCAACCGGGACCGCGCCGAACCAAGTGCAAAAATTCAACTCTTTTTTCTATAGAATCCTAATGTCACACCGCCGTGTATAAAATTTAAATCACAACTCGCGTGCTATAATTCGACTGCTTTTTAAAACCGACTGCCTTTTTCCAAAACCGACTCCGCTCTTTTTGAAATTTAAAATTCAACTCCCTCACTTGATCACATTTTACTCTCATCAAGCTTCGTTGTTCAGAGTAGAAAATGCTTAATTGCATTTTCTACCCTGAGAAAATTGTTAAAAAATTATTTTGTTCTGGACTTGTTTCAACAAGTCCAGAATATTTTTCATCGGACGGTTGCCTAAAAATGTAATTTGACGCTTTTGTCAACACCAGCCACCGTCCTGTCGTTCTGAAATCGCGCCGTGCATATACATACAATGTATTTCGGCGGCGCGCATTTCTCACGACGAAATCTTTTTGTGCAATATGTATGTACGTATGTACCTACATATTGCATTTTTCTTGACAAATCTTACTGGAGGTAAGGTTTGTCTTTTTGGTTTTTTTTTATTAATTTAAAATATTTCCATGGCAAATCTTGCTGAAGGCAAAACTTGCCATGGGAATAATATGGTTAAATTTTGTGGCATGTGAAGAAAATTGCTGATGCAATTTTTCTTCACTTTTTAAAAGATAAGCTAACCATGTTTTAAGCATGGTTAGCTTATTGAGAATTTTGTACTAAGTTGTAGGTGTTTTAGGATATGTATATGTATATGTGTATATGTCTTTCACATATACAACATATGTCATTTTTATTATGCAATCAACACATTTAATAAATGAAGGTAATTTATGTTTAACAGTGTCGCAATAAACGTAAAATTCATTTAGCTTATATATTGTTTCGCCCACGACAATAATTCTTGGTTGCATTTTAAGACCTTTATCTATTAAAACTTTTTTAGCTTTATCAATTTTTACCTGCATATCATTGTTAGTTACAATATGAATGAGAAAATCTTCTTGTCCTTGCAGGATGGATGGTTTAAATCCTCTTTTGATCCTAAGAGGGTGAATCACCCCATGTAAAAGAAGGCAAATTACTGCGTCTCTTGAATCTGCAATACAGGAAATACGTTAAGTCTTCTATGCACTATACATATGTATGTATATGTTTCTTACCTTTATCCAGATTTCCATTAATTAATTTTTTGTACATCTCCTTGCTCTGTTTATCCTTCAGATGGGACTCGTAGTATTTCAAAATATTTTCAGTAAAGCACTCAAAGCCCTGTAAAAGCTTATTTCCTTTCCCAGGGAACATATTTTCAAAATCAACCTCAATCTAAATGAAGTAAGAATATGTTATAACAAATTGTAAATAAACTGTTAACTTTATTATTACCAACTGATATCCGACAGGATCATTGTATCTAGGCCAATCCGTGATGATTTCGTTTAAATCTCCCTTAAACATTTTAAGGGTACGAGTTCTTTGTTCGGAGGTTTTTTTCCAATATTCTATTACCACAGACCACGGCTCGCAATTGTTAGCTAACCATAACTTTAGTTCCGCTACTTCCTCTACAGATATTATTATTAAAAATTGCTCTGTATTATTGCTTTGGTGGAAAATACCGGCTTCTATCAGGTCACGAACACTTTCATTATTATTATTTATAACTTCACCAAGTATCTGGCTGTCTTCTTGATAGTCAAACTTCTTGTACATATGACGGAAATTTACCCACCGAGAAACAAGTTTTCCTGTTGGATTTTTCTTGCGTGGTGAACGAAGAAAGTATGTTTCCTAAGTTATGAAAATGTGTCAAAAAGAGATAAAACACAACACAACTACTGAGGTAAATACATTATTTCTCTTAGAGCTGAATTATTATTACACACCTTATTTTCGTTTGGAAATAGAGAACAAATCTTTTCTGCACACGTTTGCATATCCCGATATGACATTTTTTTTTTTTTTTTTTTTTTTTTGATAATATTCAACAATACAGTGAACAAGACTTTTCTGCGAACTATTGTCCAAGTTTTTATGTATCTTATAGTAAGTCAAAACCATTTTCAGTTTAATAGTTTTCTCCAGCACAAACTTTAAGTCGAGGTCTTCCAGATTGTCCATGTTATCCTGACTAGAACTTTGGCTTGTACTTGGAATGGATACCATCGATTCTGTATCTTCTGATGCAACACTTCGTAAGGGAATATGTTATGGAAGTATGTTGCGAGAGTGATTGTTCGGGACGTCAAGTCCAAACGGTCAGCATGAGCTGACAGATCACTCGATGACAGCGATAGCACAGGGCGGCATGCTAGCACCTCGGCTAAGGTTGGCGGAGAGTGTGGGGGAGTTCCCGAAAATACCTGCCACTGTCATCAGATGTTCTGCCTTCATGGCCTTGCCCCATCCTCCCTTTGACTTGGGGGCCACTATTTCCAAGTCCCTTAGCTGACCTGTGGACGAGAGAGAAAGACTAGGAGGACCTAGACAACCTCTATGTTATTCGGGAGGTCTCCAGGATGTGAAGAAAAAAATACAAATTCTCAGCACGGCATTTTTACGTTATAAAAATTCTCTTTTAATTCCAATTTCATTAACATGGCTTATCTTTCCTCCTAATAGTACAAATGAATTCTTAATTCTACTACTTTCTAAACTTAACCAACATACTATTCCCGAGACAACTAGAGCGTTGGTTACGGTACGTTTTTCTTCCTCTTATTAATTTCGATCTCTTTGATATATTAAATTATTCAAAACTCATTAGGTAACTATTCGCTCTAATCTCTGCGGAACGACTGATAAGTTGTATCCAGTAGTATTATCTTACAGAAAAAAAATTGTGCCTAAGTCGCTATGCTAAGGAATGTACGTATGTATACCTGACAAGAATGTGCCAGGATAAACTCCTTTTGTTTCCGAAAATTAAATATAATCTAATGCTATCTGAACGATTTCTTTCTCTTTTTCTTTTTATTTTATTTATTTAGTTCACGATAACTATTGTCTAAAACAACACAAATTCAAATTCAATATATCCGTTTCAATAGGATTAACTAATAAAATCAAGGAAAAACGAAACAAGAAAAAGATACTTTCACCTACTATTGGTGGATGCGAAGAATCAATAATCAAGTGAGAATCCAATTAATCCATAACTTTCAAGTCGTCTCCCCTTTATATATTTGTTTTTGTTTTTATAAAAAAAATATTAATTGTCCGGCTGTTTGCATTATGTATATATCTAATAAAAATTTTTTTGTTTTGGGAATTTTTCATATTTTCAAAATTTGTCCTTTTTTTTTTTTTTTTTGCATTCTAGTTAATTCTTTTTCTATTTTAGCTTTGAACCGATAATCGTTTCTCTTTCCGCGCTTGTGTAGACAACCTAACACTTCCAGAAGCAATGTATGGGACACGACCTGTGGTCACCGAGCTTTCTCACACAAGCTTATACGTTAGCGAAATTATTATATTCAGTGTAAGGTAGTATATAGTCTACATAATTTTGTGCTTATTCTTAGTGATTAGGAAAATTTTTGTTATAAAAATTATAATAATATACTGAACAATATAAAAAGAATTTGTTTGCATTTTTTTTTTTTTGTTTTATTTAAGTTTGACTTACTCTTCATTCGATCCCCGAAGGAGCTCCCTGGAGGCGATGGAATCCGTTGGCTATGCTGAAATGAATCGTACTAACTGATCGGGTAATTTCTTCTATGGAAGCACAAGTACCGATTCATCCCTAATCATCTAAGAAATTTCCTTTTTAATTCTCGTTTTTCCTCGCAAGAATTCTTACTATTTAACGTCTCCTTTCCTCTAATTCAGGGTGGCACATCTTGGATGGCTCTTACTGATTTTCAGATTTGCAAAAAAAATATCTTCCTTCAATATGGTACGCTAACAAAACTTATGAGTCATTAATTGGACTCATTCGCGACTCGCAACGTCCGCATCAGGTATACATATATGGATAACTTTGATTAAGCTTGAGTATACTAATGGATATAAATTAGGAAATAAAGTTAATTCATTGTTTATTAATTGAATCACGTACTGATACTAATGAGTAACTCCTAGGTCATGTTTCTATACTAAAGGTGCTAACACTATTGCTTAGCTGATACGCCTATGGATTAGAGTTAATATCATCACACTTATATCGGAGGAGTTATCTACTTCACTTCTATATAAACACATAAACATGTTCTAAAAAATACTAAAATTACTGGTACCGTTCGATTAACAGGAATTGATATCCATGTTGAGATCTGATATGTTTCTCTTGGATAGCTTTAAAATGACGTATCTTTGGTAAGCGTTTATACAAATGATTCACATGATGCGAGAACAAGAAAACTCTCGAATGCCTAAGCCCTAACCTAGCTTTTGACAAGTTGATGCACGTGTTATACGTATATGTATAGATTTCCACGGTGGTGGGGCTTATTACACTTAATCTTACTATATAGAAATGTATTGAGATAAAATACTTCCCGTGGATCGGTATCATCCACTTTTGCTCCTTGCTAGCAACATCAGCGACTTCCTGGGGCCTTCCTGGAACCGTTTCTATCCGCCCAGACTACGTGAGGACTCTTGTAGCCTTTTAGGCTTATTCGATGGAACTGTTATTGGGTTTATTTCCCTCTTTCTACTCAGAGGATGTCCTGTCACCTCACAGGCTCTTCTCTCTGCAACACTCCGCAGGGTGTCGGCGATATAAGCAATCTATATATCTTCTTTACCTGTTTATTAGGCAAAGGGGAAAAGGGTGAATTTATCAGATGCCCATTCTATCGTAATTTCTTAATTATTTATTTGCGTTGTACTTACATTTGGCACGCTAGCGTGAATTTTATTTCCTTCCGTATCGTTTTATAAGCAAGGTGGCCGAGATTAATCCCAACACCCTGCCGCTTTTCCAATTAAATTCCTAACTTCTTGCTTTGGCACTATTAATGTTACTCCTTTTTCGGGGGGGGGGGGGGGGGTGTGATAAAGTAAGAAAATTTGCGAATATTCACTTCCGTTAATCAGTCGCGTGTCCTGTATTGACAGCTTTCTACCAAGAAGAGGTCTTATCTTGTCGTCCGCTCGGATTCTTCTTCTTCTTTTTCGCAAGATCGTGACCTCCAGCTTGAGTACAGCATCACTCTCGGTCGGGGTACGTTTACATTGTCCGCTATGGACAGCAGCCGACATACGCGCTGCAGGACGTGTAGCATATTGCTATATGCAATACGCTACGACCATAACAATACAGAGTGGTCTACACCACCTGTGGTTCAGACGACGCTGAAAAATGGTCGACTGAGCTAGCCGGTCTTAAACATAGGCCTCATCACTGCGGGCGCTCAATGTGTGTCTCGACCCACGACCCAATGCTTTCCTCATCACTCGAACTCTACTGCCGATGACGCGTCGGGGACACATCCTTGAAGTCTCGTCAGTCCTTGATCAAACTTCGACATCCTTCTCCGTGTGGGAAGCCAGAGGTACATCGACAAGCTGGTAACCTAAAGAATCCAGACCGTCGATGCCTCTCTGCCCTCCTTCACCGAAATGCTGAGGAAGCTTTGTGATCAGCAACCCAAAGAACTGATCACTAGGCTTTCCCGGCGCAATATCTCACCCTGATCTCAGACTGGCGATTGTTCAAGGGTGTGTCTCCAAGGCGTCGTCGAAGTAGTGACATGTTGACAGCCGAATATGGGAATGCATTCCAACAGGTATATCACCCACCATTGACGGGGCAATAGGAGGGCTTCGTGATATCCTATGGTTTACCAGTTAAGCTGGCTGGATGCCTTCTTAGGGCTACCAGGAATAGATCTAGTACTACTATGTCTGACGATTAACGAAATGTTGCAGCTGGACAGACAAGGAAAAATTTTCCTCCTAATGAGGCCAATCCGGAAGGGACTATAAAAAGTTATCTACTCATAAGCGGTAGAGGTGCTATGATGAGATTGACTTTCAACAGGTATATCACCCACCATTGACGGGGCAATAGGAGGGCTTCGTGATATCCTATAGTTTACCAGTTAAGCTGGCTGGATGCCTTCTTAGGGCTACCAGGAATAGACGACAATAAGTATCGACGATGTTTTCATAATGATGATCACTGCTTGATGTCTTTAGCGTGATTGACACCTAACAGTTTTCCCCGCAGATCCTCGTATAGGGAATTTCCTTTCTTGGCTCTGACTCGACATTTGACAAATTTCGGTCCCAGTTTTGCACTGGTCTGCTGCTGGAAATTGCTTTGGGCAAAATTCCGTCTGAATACCTCTTGACCCACTTTGAAATCAACAGGCTTCGCCCTGAGATTATAGGCTCGTGAACCCTGCTCGAATGCGTGTTGTAAGTTTTCCTGCACTCTCGCACGGATCAATCTCATTTTGTCTTCTGCGTCCACTCTCAATGGCTCATTAAGAGTTCCAAGGCTCCTCAAGATGGGATAGGAGCTGCCATGTTCAATCATTTGTTGACCGAAGAGTGTTCGATAGGGAGAGAAACCAGTAGCTTGATGGAAAGAGCTCCTGAGAGAACTAGCTACCTGGCTCAGCTTCTCATCCCACTTCGTACGTTCCTTCCGGATGTACGCCCTAATCCCTGACAATAGAGACCTGTTCACTCGCTCTGAGGCGTTTGCTTGCGGCGAGTAAACTGCCGTTCGCAAGTGCTTCACCCCATACTTATCCAGTAATCTGGTAAACTGAGCCGAGCAAAACTGGACTCCATTGTCAGAGACTATCGTTTCCGGAACTCCGAACACGTGGAACACTTCCGTCTCAATGAATTGGCATACATTGAGCGTAGACGCTTTTCTCATAGGTTTGAGAAGTGGAAATTTAGAAATATGGTCAAGAACTATGAAGATGCAGACGTTTCCTCTTACTGACCGAGGATATGGACCTAGAAAATCAATGTACAGCTTTTGCCATGGTCGTTCTGTCTCAGACTGGACTCTTATAGGTGCTCGTAAAATAGTATTAGGAGAATTCGTTTCTTTACACACGTCACAGGCGCCTACGTAATTTCTGACATCAACTGTCATTCGTGGCCAGTACAGATGTCTTCGCAGACGTTCCAGTGTTTTCCCTATACCTCCGTGTGAAGCTAGTGGCGGATCATGCGCCCTTGAAATGACGTCGGTGACGAGCCCTCGTGGAATCCAAAGCTTCCTAGCTTCTTCCTCCTGAATAGGATCGCCTGTTCTCGGAACAGTCCGGATATAAACGAAGTCATCCCTGACGCAAAGATCTGGTAGTTTGCCAGAAGTCGTTTTAACCTTATGCCTCAGTTCCTCATATTCCAACGAATTGAAATATGGCGAACTAAGGTCAACTTCCGGGCCAGGATCTTCGTTTGTGTTCAAGCTGTCACAATGAATGCGTGACAGCGCATCAGGGACGACGTTCAGGCTTCCTTTCCTGTGCTCAATAGTGAAGTCGAAGCCTTGAAGCTTCAAACTCCACCGTGCAAGTCTACCGCTGAGGTCCTTTTGAGACATCAGCCATTTCAAGCTCGCATGATCCGTCACTATCTTAAACGGCATAAGTTCTATGAAGGGCCGGAACTTCTGCACGCTCAAGAGTGCAGCTAAGCATTCTTGCTCTGTGACGGTGTAATTTCTTTGTGCTGAGTTCAACTTTTTCGAGACGTAGGCTATTGGCTTCTCGTGGCCATCGTCATCTAGTTGAAGCAGCACTCCTCCAATACCTTGTTGACTCGCATCGCACTGGATCACGAACGGTTTGGTGAAGTCTGGACTCACTAGCAACGGAGCAGAAGTAAGTTTTTTCTTTAAAAGATCAAGAGACGTCTGGGCTTCAGGCGTCCATTTGAACTGACTGGGGTTTTTCAAAGTGTCTGTAATGGAGGCAGTCAGATCAGCATAGTTCGGGATGAACCGTCTATACCATCCCGCCATACCTAGTAGGCGTCGAGCTTGCCGAACAGTTTTAGGTGACGGATAGTCAACTATGGCTGCAATTTTGTCAGGGTCAGTTCTCATACCTCCCTTTCCTACAATGAATCCCAAGTATTTAGTCTCTTTAATGCAAAACTTACTCTTCTCGACGTTGATAGTGAGGCCAGCTTTCCTCAAACAATCCGCTACACGGGCTAGCAGCGTGAGATGAGTATCGAAGTCTGAAGACAGAATTAATAAATCGTCTAGATAGACGAGAACGTTCTCACGAAGATCGAAAGGAATGACTTTATCCATGAGGCGGCACATAGTTTGTGGAGCATTGCATAGGCCGAATGGCATCACCGTGTACTGATAGAGAGGATGACCAGGTACTGTGAAGGCGGTCTTCTCTCTGGAATCAGCGTCCAGTGGGATCTGCCAGAATGCGTCTTTCAGGTCCAGGCTCGTTATGTAATTTGCCGGAGGAAGTCGACTAAGAAGTGCGTCTATCTGCGGTAGCGGATAGGCATCCTTCTTCGTAACAGAGTTGACCTTCCTGGCGTCAAAACAAAGCCAAACCTTTCCAGGCTTCCTTACCAGAACAACTGGAGAGCTCCAAGGACTCTGGCTCTCCTCTATCACACCCAGCGATAGCATTCGCTCTAATTCAGCATCCATTAAACTTTGTACTGCCGGCGAAATCGGATAAAAGCGCTGTTTTATCGGGGCGGCGTCATTCGTTTCAATCCTGTGAGTGACCAATGATGTTTTCCCAAGGCCTAAAGAGGCGAAAGAGGGGAAAAGCTGTTTTGTGGCTTCCAAGCGTTGCTGATCGAAACTAGAAAGGACATGGCAGTCGGTGTCAGAGGTAGCTATCCCACTTGGATTCACTTCTGCGACTATACCCAGGACATCTGGAGCCAACCCAAATAGACGCCAGAAGTCTATTCCCAGATATAGTGCCTGTGTGAGCCCAGGAACCACGTAAAAACGGACGTTATGGGTCTTACCACGGAAAGTGACGTCCAAGTTCACATGACCATGAACAGTCGTCATGGCACCATTTGCTACTTGGACCTGTGTTCGATACCTCTTCCATTCGACATCTGCTTCCACAAGCTTCTCTAGAGCTCCCTGGCCTAGGATACTGACAGTGGCACCACTATCCAGTAATCCATTCTCAGTTCGCCCGAGCAGCTTTACTTCGGCGTACGGTCGAATGTCGTCTGGCATCGACACGGAAATCTGTGCCAAATTTTTCCTTTCTTGTTTCATCCGTCGACAGTATTCCCGCCAACGAACGGTTGATCGTTTCTTTTTCGGTCGCATATCCCGGTCAGGAAACATAATGTCAGCTAACTCCGCTACTGAGGAGAAGATTCGGTCTCTTGCTGCGTTATATTTCTGCAGACGCGTATGATACGGCGTCAGCGGATATAAAACTGGCTCACGCCCACTCGTCATATCAGAGCTTGGTGGCCGTTTTAAAACAGAAATGACAGGAGGCCAAATCTCCTGCTCAGTAACTTTGTCGGCTACACGTGCGATAGGTGTCAATGGGACATCGAAGATTAAAGACTCTTCTAAAGAAGTGTCTAATAAGGTCATGGGCTCCCCAGAAGTGGAAATGGGAGCTTGAAGGTCTGCAGAGAAATCCATCAGGTTCTCCGCCTCTATCAAAGACGTAATCGTACAATCAGGTGTTTTACTGATACCATCAGAGTCACTGAATGATATCAGAGGATATATCAGGGAGTTCTCGCTAGTGTCTGTCAATGGAGCGGACCTTCCTCCTTGCTCAAAGCTTGAACTGGAGTGTTCGATGCATTGATTGCTCGTGATGTCGACGCTGGTCGGAAAGAGGTGTTGGTATTCCCGACCCGTCTGAAGTTTTTCTGTTGACATTGAATGCAATCTGGCTTGAAGGTGTTCTTCCTTCCACATCCGTAACAGAATACAGTTTGTCGTTCCTGCCGGCAATCTTGGTAGAAGTGACCGGACTGGTCACAATTCCAGCAGGTTACATTTTTAGGGGTTGAAATGGCAGATAGTGAGACTTCCTCGCTGCGCTCAGGTGATATATTCAAGTCAGCCTCGGTCGAATGATATCCATCCACTTCACTGACTCTTTGTCCGCGATAAGCGTTCCAACTACTTGCTGTTGCGATGCGCAGCTGCGTCGCTTGAATTTGATTCACCAGAATCCTGAGCTGGTGGATGGTGTTTGTCGGATGCAAACAAATTTTATTTTGTATTTCTGGCAGTAAGTTTGCCTTAACGATTTCCAAAAATTCGACGTCTGGCAACGGATTCTGCAGTTGGTCTTGTAACTGTACTAGATGCTGGTAGTAAGTGGCAAATGACTCTCCTCCTTTCTGCTTGCGCAGCATAAGCTGGACTTTGACCTTAAGGTCGTCTTTGGGTACTCCCCATTCAGCTAATAGAGCTGCTTTCACATACTCCCATGACGGCGTGGAATCTTGCCTCAGGAGAGACCAGTACCAGTCCATTGCTGGCCCAGAAAGCAGAGTCGTCATATGTCGTACCAGTAAGTCGAAGTCTCCCTCCAAAGCCGAATAAGTCAAGGCTTCTACTCGGAATACAAATTCATCGACTGTGAGCCGAGAACTGTCACCGCTGTAGGAGATATTCCACCTGCGGATAGGGCTGCCAGAACGTCGCTGTCCTATGCCTGCAGGAACACGAATAGGTGGTGGTGGTGGTACAGGGTTTGGTGCGGGCTGATTTAGAGGCTGACCAAAAGCGGATGGAGGTCGATTAAAGGATTGTCTATGCAAATTGGGAAAATCGTCAGATGGTCTGGGATTTCCCCTAGCCGGAGGAGGACGTGAAAAATCTATTGGTGGCACTGTGGCTGCTACTTGCTGACGGACACTATCTACTAACTCAGACCGTAATGCACTGAGGCTCTGTTCGAGACCTTCACGTACCAAGTCCTGCATTTGTAAGCGTAAGCCTGCCAACAGCGCATCCGTAGCAGCTGAGGTGTGGCCTTGAGCTGGGGGTAATGAACTGTCTTGCCGTGAGTTATGATTAGTGAACGTCCGGGAATGCAAATCGCCCATTCCTGGAGATAACGAGCGTCTATTAGGTGGTGGTAGGTCGAAACTAGGCAAATCTAAGTTCGGCACATCGTGCTTAGTAGACTTCACCGGCTTCACCTTCTGCGGTCTCTTCGGTATTTCACCATTATATTTTCTGAAGTCCTGTTGTGTAATATGACATCGGCAGTTAGGACAACTAGCATGTTCACCTATCCAATGCTGCAGGCATGCTTGGTGAAAAATGTGCTCACATACGGTTATTACAGGCTTCCTTTCGGCTGACCAGCTTGCATCACGACAGATGGAGCATGGTTCAGGTAGCATTGACATACTGTTTGTCGCAGGTGGTGGCGTTCTTACTGTAGCCATAGTGAGTAGCAATTGAAAACGTTTTGCAAACCAAAGGTTCGACGAAGACTGTCAGAGAAAGTTCAAAGAAAATCAACAATCGCAGCTAATAAGCTCACACAAGATCGGAGCTCATGAGCTACTCCAGTTATTAACGTGTATTACCTGAAAAAAATAAACGAAAGTGGTTAACTAAATTTCATGTGGGTAACTATCGTCACTAGAACATTATTTACACCCGTTACATACTCGTAATGTACCAGTTCATGGGTTATGTGTAATACGTATATGTGCAGTACGCGACGACAAAACTTCGGATATAAGAAGGCTTTGTATATTCCTATGAAAACAAGCTACTGGACCTATAGATACTAAAAAACTTTCTTAACTCCAAAATTCAGAAAATTCTCATAAGTGTACTGTCTTTATCTGCTAAATAATTACTATACGAAAAGGAAGCTTATGTATACCATTAAGAGACTTCCGTGCTATAGTATACACTAACTAGGTTAAAGTTGCAAGTTGGACAAGATTTTATACTTCAAGAAAATATCCTTCCAACAGTCTGAAGAAATTTCAAAAAATTTTATAAAGGCGAAAGCGTTTCAACGACAAAAAAAAATTCTTCAGAGAAAATAATCATACAGTTTCTCCTTCACCTCCCAGGAGCTCTCCCAACACAAGGTATCAGGTCGCTACATAAGATCAGGTCGCTCTCTCTCTTCCAAGGTCATAATACAGATATAAGCAAGTGACGTGAGTGTGTGCATGAAAAAGTTTGAGCTCTTGCAGAAATCTGGGAAGGGCAAAGTCGGAGGTATCAAAGACTGAGAATGCTACTAGAGATTCTTCAGCCAGGCAGTTAGCAGTATGCCAGCTCCTGATTACTGAAGATCTCCAGTATCAATCCCATCCTCTGAGCACTCGTTCTCTTCTCCTTCACCGAATGATCGTGTCCAGTCAGTTCGCTAGCCGGGCAGAGTCATGAATCTGGTCAACTAATTAGCTGGAAGCCAACCAGTTGTCTCGCAGATTCCCAACTCTGTCCAGCCAGTTGCCCAACAGAGACACGTCTCCGCGAGAGCGCAAACGAAAAATTTCGTGAGGCCACCTACCATTTCCATGGCAGAAGGCCAGCGGGAAAGATCGTTCAAAAAAAAAATTCAAAAGGCTTCAAAAAAAAAACAAAAAAAACTAGACACCTGTTCAGACTCGAGGCTTGACCAAAGTCAAACCTAGAGTCGAACTTCAATTCAAGAGAACTTTCAAAAAACAAAACAAACTTTACTTTACTTTAATCGTTACAAAAAAATCAAAATCTCAAAAACTTTACTTTACTTTCAGAAACTTTAAAACGTTACGTTACTCAAAAAAATGCCAAATAACAAACAATTAGACTCAGGTCCACATATAACTTCCACTGATTGTGAGATTGCCGAGTCAGACAATTTAGCTACAACCAGCCAAATGTCCATATCTCGAAGTAATCCCAGTCCTCAGCAAAAGTCATACTTAGACCACCGAAGTCTAACTGAGGTGGCCCCACGTTGGGCGCCATTTTGTTATGGAAGTATGTTGCGAGAGTGATTGTTCGGGACGTCAAGTCCAAACTGTCAGCATGAGCTGACAGATCACTCGATGACAGCGATAGCACAGGGCGGCATGCTAGCACCTCGGCTAAGGTTGGCGGAGAGTGTGGGGGAGTTCCCGAAAATACCTGCCACTGTCATCACCCATAATCAAAAAAAATATCATGCCTACCTACAAACAAAAGCCGGCACACACTCGGTCCTGAAGGGACCCTTACGTCACTTACCCATTTCCTGTCGAAGGCGCAGATGTTCTGCCTTCATGGCCTTGCCCCATCCTCCCTTTGACTTGGGGGCCACTATTTCCAAGTCCCTTAGCTGACCTGTGGACGAGAGAGAAAGACTAGGAGGACCTAGACAACCTCTATGTTATTCGGGAGGGCTCCAGGATGTGAAGAAAAAAATACAAATTCTCAGCACGGCATTTTTACGTTATAAAAATTCTCTTTTAATTCCAATTTCATTAACATGGCTTATCTTTCCTCCTAATAGTACAAATGAATTCTTAATTCTACTACTTTCTAAACTTAACCAACATACTATTCCCGAGACAACTAGAGCGTTGGTTACAGTACGTTTTTCTTCCTCTTATTAATTTCGATCTCTTTGATATATTAAATTATTCAAAACTCATTAGGTAACTATTCGCTCTAATCTCTGCGGAACGACTGATAAGTTGTATCCAGTAGTATTATCTTACAGAAAAAAAATTGTGCCTAAGTCGCTATGCTAAGGAATGTACGTATGTATACCTGACAAGAATGTGCCAGGATAAACTCCTTTTGTTTCCGAAAATTAAATATAATCTAATGCTATCTGAACGATTTCTTTCTCTTTTTCTTTTTATTTTATTTATTTAGTTCACGATAACTATTGTCTAAAACAACACAAATTCAAATTCAATATATCCGTTTCAATAGGATTAACTAATAAAATCAAGGAAAAACGAAACAAGAAAAAGATACTTTCACCTACTATTGGTGGATGCGAAGAATCAATAATCAAGTGAGAATCCAATTAATCCATAACTTTCAAGTCGTCTCCCCTTTATATATTTGTTTTTGTTTTTATAAAAAAAAATATTAATTGTCCGGCTGTTTGCATTATGTATATATCTAATAAAAATTTTTTTGTTTTGGGAATTTTTCATATTTTCAAAATTTGTCCTTTTTTTTTTTTTTTTTGCATTCTAGTTAATTCTTTTTCTATTTTAGCTTTGAACCGATAATCGTTTCTCTTTCCGACGAACCGCGGGGGATCGCTTGTAGACAACCTAACACTTCCAGAAGCAATGTATGGGACACGACCTGTGGTCACCGAGCTTTCTCACACAAGCTTATACGTCAGCGAAATTATTATATTCAGTGTAAGATAGTATATAGTCTACATAATTTTGTGGTTATTCTTAGTGATTAGGAAAATTTTTGTTATAAAAATTATAATAATATACTGAACAATATAAAAAGAATTTGTTTGCATGTTTTTTTTTTTTCTGTTTTATTTAAGTTTGACTTACTCTTCATTCGATCCCCGAAGGAGCTCCCTGGAGGCGATGGAATCCGTTGGCTATGCTGAAATGAATCAAGTTGGAAGAAAATCCTTTAGACAGGGAAGAGTCGCCTTCCTCATCCGCCCTACGTACTAACTGATCGGGTAATTTCTTCTATGGAAGCACAAGTACCGATTCATCCCTAATCATCTAAGAAATTTCCTTTTTAATTCTCGTTTTTCCTCGCAAGAATTCTTACTATTTAACGTCTCCTTTCCTCTAATTCAGGGTGGCACATCTTGGATGGCTCTTACTGATTTTCAGATTTGCAAAAAAAATATCTTCCTTCAATATGGTACGCTAACAAAACTTATGAGTCATTAATTGGACTCATTCGCGACTCGCAACGTCCGCATCAGGTATACATATATGGATAACTTTGATTAAGCTTGAGTATACTAATGGATATAAATTAGGAAATAAAGTTAATTCATTGTTCATTAATTGAATCACGTACTGATACTAATGAGTAACTCCTAGGTCATGTTTCTATACTAAAGGTGCTAACACTATTGTTTAGCTGATACGCCTATGGATTAGAGTTAATATCATCACACTTATATCGGAGGAGTTATCTACTTCACTTCTATATAAACACATAAACATGTTCTAAAAAATACTAAAATTACTGGTACCGTTCGATTAACAGGAATTGATATCCATGTTGAGATCTGATATGTTTCTCTTGGATAGCTTTAAAATGACGTATCTTTGGTAAGCGTTTATACAAATGATTCACATGATGCGAGAACAAGAAAACTCTCGAATGCCTAAGCCCTAACCTAGCTTTTGACAAGTTGATGCACGTGTTATACGTATATGTATAGATTTCCACGGTGGTGGGGCTTATTACACTTAATCTTACTATATAGAAATGTATTGAGATAAAATACTTCTCGTGGATCGGTATCATCCACTTTTGCTCCTTGCTAGCAACATCAGCGACTTCCTGGGGCCTTCCTGGAACCGTTTCTATCCGCCCAGACTACGTGAGGACTCTTGTAGCCTTTTAGGCTTATTCGATGGAACTGTTATTGGGTTTATTTCCCTCTTTCTACTCAGAGGATGTCCTGTCACCTCACAGGCTCTTCTCTCTGCAACACTCCGCAGGGTGTCGGCGATATAAGCAATCTATATATCTTCTTTACCTGTTTATTAGGCAAAGGGGAAAAGGGTGAATTTATCAGATGCCCATTCTATCGTAATTTCTTAATTATTTATTTGCGTTGTACTTACATGTGGCACGCTAGCGTGAATTTTATTTCCTTCCGTATCGTTTTATAAGCAAGGTGGCCGAGATTAATCCCAACACCCTGCCGCTTTTCCAATTAAATTCCTAACTTCTTGCTTTGGCACTATTAATGTTACTCCTTTTTCGGGGGGGTGTGATAAAGTAAGAAAATTTGCGAATATTCACTTCCGTTAATCAGTCGCGTGTCCTGTATTGACAACTTTCTACCAAGAAGAGGTCTTATCTTGTCGTCCGCTCGGATTCTTCTTCTTCTTTTTCGCAAGATCGTGACCTCCAGCTTGAGTACAGCATCACTCTCGGTCGGGGTACGTTTACATTGTCCGCTATGGACAGCAGCCGACATACGCGCTGCAGGACGTGTAGCATATTGCTATATGCAATACGCTACGACCATAACAAATATTCTTAAAATAATATATTTTATTAAAGAACACTTTTCAGTAAAAGAAGAACTGTCACCTGTAAATCTCTCCATTTTTCCAACCCATCTCTGAATATTACTTTTTCACCAAACTGAGTAGGTAATACAAACAATTCATTGATTTCATATCGCTTCATTTTTAGAAGCACATTTCTCAAGATGTAAAATTGTTTCCTCCTGCAATCCCCATTCTGTCATAATATTTCTACCTGTAATAGGGACTTCTACATCACCTACAACATAAGAAAAAGTTTGGGTTGCACCACGATCACTTTCACTTTCATCTACAATAAAATTGTCCATTTTCACTTGTATGACACTAATAAACAAAAACCAAACAAAAAAATAAGCACAGAGTTCTCAACGGAATCCAATCCACCACGATCTCAAATTACTAATGAAGCTGAAACACGTCTATGCGCGTCTCTAAAACAAATCAGATTCTCTTTAAATGTAAGTGATGCCAACTAATTGAAAATGCAAATAAATTGAATTTCCTCTTATTTCAAAAGGGAATTTTTTGTGTGTGTATAGGACAGTCTTTAAATGAACCATTTAAAAACTAAAATTTATATTTTATAATGATTGACTATTTGAACTAGGAATCAAATAGAATTTCTTTTCGCATTTATGTTGCCGTATTTTTAATGCACTCTAGTTGTGTCAAAACAATCATTCCATTTCAAATGAAAGGTAGGTTATGTAAAACCAAAAGGAATTATATTATAGACAAATGGAAATATCTTGTTTTTAAAATATTCTTTCTGATTTCAAGAGGAAGACAAATAATAGGATGATCATTTAGATTTTAAAGGACAGATTTTTCTCAGTGAGCCTTCAGCCTGAAATAATGTAGATCTCGGTCTAACCAAGCACGCTTGCCTCCTCTAGTCGCTTTAGGTTTTGGTTCATCATCACGCTGGTTGTCGCCTTTCGTTCCCACTCTTAACCGGTATTCCTCGAGAGTCAGTCTTTTCGGACCGGGAATTTAATCCGGTGCGGGTTTTGAAATCCCCGGTAAAGCTTTTGGGACGTAGGGCTCAATCGGCCTATCCACTGGATACAACGTTAAATTTTCTACATCCCTCTCAGGACAGGTAATCCATAGGGCCTTAGCCATTAACTTGTCAAACGCTTCACTGATTTTCTGAGACATGATAAAACAAACAACACTCGTAGAAATTACACGATAATAATGCACGACACTGAATCATGTTACCCGATATTTATACATAAAAACCGCTTATCTAGTAAATCACTGTATGTATAATTCCGGTCAACCAAATAATTTCAGAAGCCAATCATTTCAACACAAAATATAAGTCATAACAAAATTGTAAGAATAAACGAAATTGCAAGTCATGACGCAATTGCACTTACAAATGAGGAATGAGCTTGCCCGAATTAACGTGACCCCGATTACATACTCAATCAAAAAAAAAAACAAAAAGAAGAGAAACACTTACAAAATCAATAATGTAAAACCCTCATTATTAAATTAGGGCAAAAAAGATAGCAAAACACTTGTACGCAAATATTCCACATATAGGGTCCGCCAAATAACTTTTTTTTTTTTTTTAAACAGGGCGCAAAACATCGAGTGTAGCTTCGGCTGTGTGGCACGTAGCGCCGTCCTGTTGAAACCGAATGTTGCCAATATCCTCCTCTTCAATTTTCCTGAACAAAAATTCGTTCAACATGGCCCGATAACGATTGCCATTGACTGTAACGGCCACTCCTTGCTCATGGCCCAATTATGCCTCTGGACCAAAATCCGCACCAAACAGTGACTCGTTTTGGGTGTATCGGCTTTTCAATGTATGCGTGCGGGTTTTTTGTGCCCCAAATGCGACAATTTTGCTTGTTTACATACCCGCCAAGATCAAAATGAGCTTCATCCGAAAAGATGATTTTTTGGCAAAATCGGCATCTTCTGTAAGTCGATCGCAGGCAATATTTCCCAGCGTTGTTCAAGAGTATACACAACCATATTCGTTCAGCGGAAGAATAAAACTAATTATCTGTCAAATCAGACATGAGCTAAGTGTTACCATTCACGAAATAAGCACTAGTTGAAAAAAAAAACGTTAGATGGCGGACCTTATATATATTTCTTTAAGTTTTAACAGATTTTAAAACTACGTTATAAAAACAAAAACTAATTACAAAATCTCGACGCGTTTCGCCTTATTGGGGCATTATCAAGGGCTGGCTATTGACTGCAAACAGAGTTAGGTAAATTTATAAAAATAGGTCTGGTTTAAGTAGCGGACTTCTGTCTGAGAAATCTATTTGGTCATTCACTAATACATTTCCATTAGCTAGAGCTTGTCTAATTTCGAAAATTTCATATTTATCGAGTATGGGACCATTGCTTAAATTATGTAATAGAGTGAGGTTATTGATGTTAGTACTATGATTTTCTATAGCAAGATGTTTTGAGAGACCCGATTTAGGCTTCATGTGTTTAGCTCCTGCGACATGTTCAGAAAATCTAGTTTTAATTTTTCGTTTTGTTTTGCCAATATATTCCGCGGAGCAGTCGTCACACTTAATTTTGTATATACCTGTTTTTTCTAAATTTGAAACTTTATTTTTAATTTTGTTGTTAACCAAAATTCTCTTTAAATTATTATTGTTAACAAAGGCTGGCTTAATGTTGTATTTAAGTAAAACATTTTTAAGACTATTAGTTGTACCCTTGATATATGGGACTTTTCGCCATTGAAAATTATTGTTGCAATCGACAACCGGAAAAATTAAATTTAACGCAGCATTTCTATTTTTTTGGTATAAAAGTTTGTAGACTATTTTCTTCGTGTAACCGTTATTTGTAGCAATGTCGATTATCAGGTTTAACTCTTTTTTAAAATTGATTGGACTTAAGGGAACTTTAAGCATACTATGGAAGGCTGCCATTTTTGTGGACCAAGGATGATTGGAGTTAAAAGGTATCACAGCATCAGAATATGTATCCTTTCTAGATATATCAAAACTTAAGGAATTGTCCGTAATTAAAATGTTAATATCTAAGAAATTTAAGCTATTATTACCAATGTCTACTGTAAACTTTATACAGTCGTCGAGGTTGTTTAAAATGTTGTTAGCAAAGTTGGTAAGCTGACGCTGCGTACCAGTCTAAATACAAAAAACATCATCCACGTAACGGAACCAGACAAAGACATGTTTTAATAAATCATTTTTTACTGTGTTAAATAATATGTCTTCCAAATGACACATAAAAAACTCAGCCAAAAACGGAGACAGAGCTGATCCCATAGCTAAGCCTTTCGACTGTGAATAAAACACACTATTAAACAGAAAATAATTTTGGTCAATACAAACATTCAACAAGTTGATTAACTGAGACGACTTATCCGGGTTCGAAACCTTTGTTCTAATTAAGTTAAAAAGGATAGATTTCAGTTTGGTCAACGGTACTGAAGGAAAAAGATTGCACACATCAAAGGAAACTAATTTAGAATTTTTTGGTATCTTAAGATCTTTGATTTTATGAATTAATTCTATAGAATTTTTTAAAGAATATTTTGGCAAAAAGTCAATAACCTTAGGGATTGTTGAACTTAATTCTTTAGCAAGCTTCTGTGCAGGAGCATTAAAAGAAGCTGAAACCGGTCTCATTGGGATGCCTTCTTTATGGAGTTTGGGGAGGCCATATAGAATTGGCGCTGATGGATTACACTGTTTTAATCTAAATTTATCAAAATTATCAAAAATCAAAGGGCTATTGTTAATCAGCTTATTCACAACATTCTTATATTTCAAGGTTGGATCTGAATTCAATATAGTTACGTTGATGCTATCTAGACAATTAATCATTTTCTCTAAATAAACAGATCTATCTAAAATTGCAATCACATTACCTTTGTCCGCTTTCGAAACAATTAAATTATTATTGTCAATTTTTTTCCTTAAAGAATTAACGGATCTAACCTGATCTATATTTATTCCTATATTATTTTTGAGTGGTTTGATGGCTTTAGCGCACTCCAATTTTCCATCGTATTCATCCGTTGGTAGCGCTGCATCTAAATGAACCGCTAGGTCGATGAGATGTTGTGTTCTATAACCCAAATCTGGAGCAAAATTCAATCCGTGACTGAGGAGATTGACCTCGTCTGGTACTAAAGTAGTAGACGAGAGGTTAACGACCCTAGGATGAAATTTCGAAGCCGAGTAGACCTGGCTCTGAGTCATAGGCAAATTTCTGTGTTGTACGGCCTTTTTAACTTAATTAGAACAAAGGTTTCGAACCCGGATAAGTCGTCTCAGTTAATCAACTTGTTGAATGTTTGTATTGACCAAAATTATTTTCTGTTTAATAGTGTGTTTTATTCACAGTCGAAAGGCTTAGCTATGGGATCAGCTCTGTCTCCGTTTTTGGCTGAGTTTTTTATGTGTCATTTGGAAGACAAGCTTTTAGTAATTAGAATTACATTCCCAATTCTTAATATGCCACCTTTTAAACTTCAACAGATCCACTTACTCCCCTTCCAAACTCCCAATAATCACCATCTAGTTCTGGATATAAGACACACTTACATTGCAAGTCATATACCAACACAAAAATTCGTAATGTTCAAGCAATCCTAGTTTCGAGTGTACAAAAAACTTTCGAATAGCCTTAATGAAAGCACTTACATTGGACCACTATTAAACCCAATTCTTCAAGGGCATTATGTGAGCGAATGTCCAATAAATTTTCTATTCAATCCGTACAACGAAACAGGTAACTGCGAATACCGAGCACAAACACAAGCTCCACAATTGTTAATAAAATTAACCAAAAGAAATTCCTGGCTCTTTTCATTTCAAACAACACAAAAAATCACGATTGCCTGCGGGAAAACACTTCATAGCTCCAATCTCTTTGGCAATAGAATACTAATATTGAATGAGCCTTGCCATTTCCAAATAGGTGATCAAAATACATATTTCGAAGATGAAGATCATCAGGATATTAAAATCACGCAACCAGAATACCCTCATCCCATAAATTCCAATCTAACTGAAAACATTCAGAACTTCATCCAAAATGTTAACAACACCGTAAAGAAACATATAGTTATGATAAGAGCAGGAGATGCCAATCATATTCTGAATGAGAATTCTTACTCTTTAGATCAATTAGAAGAACAAATAAAAACACTGGAAAAGCAGAGAAAAGAGCGAACTGAATCACAAATGGTTCAAATAAGCTCCCTATCTCTGAGTTCATTGGTAATTTTATTACTCAGCATAATTGGTATACTGAAGTTATGTAAAACTATAAAGAACAAGAAAAAGAAAAGCATAGTGGAAATGCCCAATGTGGTAATCGTCAGTAATCCAAAATCTCAGTTAGATGCTGAGACACCTCTACAACGTAAAGTAGAAATTGCGGGTAACTTAAATACCAAATGCAATGAAGATGTCAAATCTAATCTTCATATTCCAAACCAGGAAAAGATATCGATGAACAGAGTCAAACAAATCTCCCAAAACTTCCAATCAGAGATCACCAAAGCTCACAAAGCGAGAGTAAAACCCCTAGCTAACCCACCAGAAGTGGCGGCAACAAATAAAGAATGCACGGTTTCTCATACCATTCATTCAGAATCAAAAGATTCAAATAAACCACAAACTAACCCGCCCCCACAGGAAAATAAGAGGCAACATTTACCAATACCTCCACCACCACCACTCTCACCATCTATATCCCATCCCGATTCATGTACACGCCCGCGCCATTTGAAAGTAGTTTAGTTACTTCTCAAATCCAAGATAACCAAAATTAATAGAAAACAGCTGTCTTGTTTAAAATATAAATATTAAAATTAACGGGAGAGAAATATGTATGCATGGTGTCAAAAGTATATATATATATACATATAGATTAAGGCAAATAAATAAATTGTAACAAAAAGAAATATTAGATATATATGTCGTAGGCATTTAATAAATTCCGACATTTAATTAAAAGCCTAGTCATTTAATTAAATGCCGGCATTCAATAAAAATCGTATTGATATCTTTCTTTTACCATTATCTGCCTAGGCATTTACTTAAAAGCCGAAATTTAATTAAATGCCGGATTTTAATTAAATGCCGACTGGCTCTCCAGGCAAATAATAAAATAAGCAAATATATATCAACGCACATACCGCAAGCCTTTACGCCGATAGTGTAATACCACCCGATTTAACCAAATACTAGGAGAGGGAGATGTGTGGTGAAGGGGGAGGTCGCACCCAGGCCTGCGACCCATACTCGCGGCGCGTGTATGTGTGTGTATGTGTATATGTGTGTGTGTATGTGGGTGTGGGTGTGTGTGAGTATGGGTCGCAGGCCTGGGTGCGGCGCGTGTATGTGTGTGTATGTGTATATGTGTGTGTATGTGGGTCTGGGTGTGTGCGAGTGTGGGTCGCAGGCCTGGGTGCGACCTCCCCCTTCACCACACATCTCCCTCTCCTAGTATTTGGTTAAATCGGGTGGTATTACACTATCGGCGTAAAGGCTTGCGGATCGTGCGTTGATATATATTTGCTTATTTTATTATTTGCCTGGAGAGCCAGCCGGCATTTAATTAAATGCCGGTTTTTAAGTAAATGCCTAGGCAGATAATGGTAAAAGAAAGATATCAATACGATTTTTATTGAATGCCGGCATTTAATTAAATGACTAGTCTTTTAATTAAATGCCGAATTTTATTAAATGCCTACGACATATACACCAATAAATCATAAAGACATATAATAAAAAATGTATATACGCACATATTATTGTAGATGCATAAAAAATTAAAATTGTAATGAAAACACATGTACACACACATATATTACAATAAATGCATTAAAAAATTAAAATGGTAAGGAAAACATATGTATACACACATATCCTATTGTAGGTGCATAAAAAATTAAATGGTAATGAAAACATATGTACACACACATATATTACAGCAAATGCATCAAAAAATTAAAATTATAATGCGAACATACGTATATGCAGATATATGCGTCAACAAATTAAAATTGGAATGAGAACATATGTATACACATATATTAATATAAAAGCATAAAGATTAAAATTGTAAAAATAAAAAAAAAATAAAAAAAATAAGTATACGGTACTGTAAAGCCATAAAAGGTTAAGTTGTAACTTGATATATACAGATATATTAATACAAAAAAAATCATCATCATGCCTAAGAGAAAAATTTCTTTTTTCTGTATCTAATTAATCTTAACCAAAAAAATTGTATAAATAGGCTAGAAATAATTCTCGATATTGTACACAGATAAGTTAGCTTCATCAACCTAACTAAGTAATCGTGTCAGCGCTCGGCATTATGTATATATATACATATATGTAACATGTTGTTATTTTTTTTTTGTAAGCTATCAAAGCCTTATCCAATTCTCGAATGCGTTATTCCTCTTCTAAGAATAACACATTTTTTTTTAAAAAGAGGGAGGTTTGTTACATACAGCCCTTACTAAAAAGAAATTACGTACATACATACGTACATTGCATATCAGGCATACGTTTATCCAAATTACGGACATACTTAAATTGCCTTTCATATCTACTTTAAAAGAAAATATGTACATACATATGTACATACTTACATTGCATAGCAAGAGAAACAAATCATTGCATGCATATACATACCTGCGGTACATTATACCATTATATCTAAAGAATGGCGCGTACATACATATTATTACTGACCTACAGCAATTATTTCCGCATATAAAACAAGTGGAAAAAGATTGTAAGGTAATACCCCGGCACGCAAGAAATCCCACATTGTAATATGACGACCTTGCGCCGGATGTATGTATGTAGGCGACCAGATTAATGGTTCACGATGAATGACGTGAAGTAGTAATGACCAGCTGCAAGCATTTAGCAAAATTTATATTTTTGTATGTACGTATAGAAACAAAGTACAAACGTTTAACGAAAATAATATTTACGGATGATAATGGCCAGCTGTAGATATTGAGCAAAGTGCAATTTATACATATATGTATACGGCGAGCGCTGTGAGGAAATAAATTAAGAGTTTTAGCTTTACTTCCGTAGCAGTTACGGTTAAATTTTAGTATAAATATTATAACCTTTTTAATTAAAAGATCAGTTGCAATCGCACTACACCACACTAGGAGCAAAGCTAAATTAGCTACTCCACTACACTAAGCATTACACACCTTGGGAGCAAAGCTATATTAGCTACTCCAGTACACCACACCAAGGAGCAAAGCTACACTAGCTTGTTATGGTCGTAGCTATTGCATATAGTAATATGCTACATGTAAAATACTGATGCATGTACGTTGGCTTTAAAGTAAAACGCAGACTGAACGCACCCGACCGTGAGTAATGCTTCCTTAAGCTCGTGTGACATGTCGGTGAAGAAAAGATAAAGAAGAAGAGTATCGATCTGTCTACGTGTAAGAATAAAAAGTTACTGTCGGAAAGTCAGAGAAGAAATAGAATCTGAAATTTTTGTGATCATCGAGACCAAAATTGGAAAAATTAAGGTAAATTGCAATAAAATTTTACTGCCCACATAACTCACAAAAATTATTTTTGTTGAAAAATTAAGGAAAGACAAAGTGCACATCAAGACGTGGTAGAAAGAGTTCATAACGAGGCCCATGTGAGCCAGGCTATCATAAAAAAAAAACAGAAGTATAGAGCAGCGGAAAGTTCCTCCAAGTTATAGTGAAACAGACATTTTCAGAGCGTCTGAGTATTGAGCAAGGTAACATAGTTTAAGGTTTGTGAGATTTCCACTGGACAGGTCTACGGACTTTGCCGGGGCCAAATAAGCACCAGTCAGCTGTTACCTGTTTGCAATTCAATTCACGTTCGGTGATTACAAGCTCAGATGACGGTACTGTGAAGCTGCGGGACACTAAAACGGGTGACTTTATACGCACTTTAGTAACTAGAGAGTCAGGAGGCTCTTTTGGAGAGTGAGAGCTATTGATACAAAACTTATTTGTGCTGTAGTAGGATCACGAAATGGCACTGAAGAAACTAAGCTGATAGAATTGGACTTTGATGTAGAAAGTGCCTGTTTAAAAGGCTCCTGAATAGATGCCTCTGGGGCGATTGTTTTATAAAATTTCTTCTATATACATAAGCAGCTTACCAAAACTTAGAGATAAATACGTAGAACATTCAATACAGGAGCATATACTCACAAAATAGTTACTAAGTGTAAGTTTATTCATAAAAGAAAGTAAATAGTTCTAGGGATTAAGTTCCAAAAAAACAAGGAATAAGTGATGAAAAGCGCTTACGAACTACCAAACCACTATGTCATACTATGCGTAGCTCATGCTAGTTATAAAAGAAAAGGGACTTGGGAAAATAGTGCTCCCAAAGTCAAACGGGATGATGGGGCTGGCAAAGGAAGGTAGAACACCTACACCTTCCACCTAGATACAGGTAAGTGACGTAAGGGTCCCTTCAGGACCGAGTGTGTGCTAGCTGTTCGGTTATTGAAGGCACGATATTTCTTTTTGTATATGGTTGGTAGCAGCGGCAGGTTGTTTTGTGGAACCCCCTCACACTCTCCGCCAATAGTCGAGGTGGACTAGCGTGCCGCCCTGTATACAACGCTGTTATCGGGTGATCTGTCAGCTCATGCTGGCAGTGTGGACTTAACGTCCGAAGTACATCACTCTCAACTTAATTCCATAACAAGCTACTCCAGTACACCACACCAAGGAGCAAAGCTAAATTAGCTACTCCAGTACACCACACCAAGGAGCATTATAGCTACTCCGATCAGTCGGTTCAACAAATAAGGTGCTTGTATGAGAGTACTTGGTTATAGTACTTCATAAACTCAAACAAGTTTCCTCGCAAGAAACAAGTAACATGTATACTAAGCGGCGCTTTCTTTGGTTTAAAGATTTCACGTATAAGTTCTTTTGGTCAGTAGGAACTGCAAGAGTACAAAACTTGTTCCGTACTGTGGATGATAGACGTGTTTTTCAAACAAAGTTAATCAATTTCTTCTTTTGTGTTTCTTCCGCTAGATTGTTATGCAGAAATTGTACTAGATTTAGAAAATTATCTAAATTCTTATACTCTCCGGTGAATTCCGGTATGACTTTTATCGCCGTAGATATATCAAATTTCTCCATGATGTCGTCTAGAGTATCGCTAGCTTTTTTTTGAAAAATTTCAATCACAGTATTGTATAGCTGGTTAAAATCTTCTTTCTCTTTGACGGCTAAATGTTTGCTTATTTTTAACAATTCTTTGTATTTGGTAATAGAGCAATTCTTTATTTTTTCTACTTCGATTGTTTTTGTCCGAATGTGTGCCGAAGTATATTTCCTGTTTGGGGTTTTCTTGAAATTTTCGACGATATTTTTTATTTGATTCACTAATTCTCTAATGGTCATTCTATAAATCTTGAAGTCTATACGTTGTTTGCAGTTATTTGCTTTCGTATGTATCTCTGGAGTAATTGTTTTGATTTCCATATTATCCATCCAAATATGACAACGATTCCCAATACAATTAGTATTAATTCTAGATCAGAAAGATTTCTATTATTTTGAGCTATATTGTTGCTCGTAGAACCCGTATTATAACTTCTTCAGCTGTTTGCTTTGAAGCCTTTTTGCCCATTTTAAAATCAATGAAGAGCCAATATCGAAAAGAAAAATTTATGAATTGATTTTTATTAGAAAAAAAAAAAATTGCAAAACACAAAAAGGTGTATAATGCAAATAAAAATTTAGTAACTGTGTACTATTTTGATATATAATGTATATTCTTTTTTTGAAAAGTTATTATTATTACTATTATTTCTGAGGGTGCAGGATGCTAAATCACATACTATGTCTTACAGTTTAGTAACAACATATACGATACTATGCTTGTGGAGCCAAGTGCACGACATTCTCGTCTCTGCATATGTTTTTCTAGATGTGGAGTACTTTTTCTCAATAAATTACACTGCAAGTCAGCTTATTGTGCTATGAATTCTGGGATAGGATCGTAATGATAACTCTAACTTACAAGTTTTCAAAGTTTTCAAAATTTATTGTGATTTTCTATTTTTTGTATGTTACAAAAAGCCGGTTTGTACTTAAAATCCTTGGTGTTAATCCATTTATTTTACTCTATTTTATTCTAGGTTTTTGACGTGGTTGTGAGATCTTTATACGAATTTGAGATACGTTTCTGTGTATTTTAATAAGAGTTTTAGTTCATGAATTACCTTCCCGCAACTAGTAATGATTTCTGAGTGGAACATGATCAGCGGTCTAACCAATGTTCGATGTCTTAGATGCGACTCTACAGGGATCGCTGTTGTACTTTATGGAATATATGGGTCGCCGTGTAGGCTCCTACTGGGCTATACCGGACGTTTCACTCCCGCCACGGAGATTTTTCAACGGTGTTTCTATACAATGAGGAAGCTTAATAGGTGGTACCTTGTGAGTACAATTGTCGTTGGGTGTAATTATATCAGTTAGTTATTTTATGTAATTTGTGAGTGGGTCTGAGAAGTTTGTCAATTCCTTGTTAGATCTATAAATAAATAAATTAGGATTTTTAGATTTTTAGTTTTCTAGAATTTTTAGAATTTTTAGAATCCTCTAGTAGTAAAGTTATCCTGCAAGGCTATATGTAACAGCCAATGATTTTATGAATCCTCTTCTTGCAGTCCATGCCTAACCTATCACATCTATGGGAATGATTGGAATGTTAAGTTTGTTCACCCTCCCGGATCTATAATCTCGCCCATATCACACTTGCCCATGCAATGATCGGGTATGCCACCATTCCGCATCCCCCCCACTCAACATGGACTCCGCACTGATATGACCAGGGTTATGCCCATTTTACGGAGCTTAATCATTATTATTTCTGAGGGTGCAGGATGCTAAATCACATACTATGTCTTACAGTTCAGTAACAACATACTATGCTTGTGGAGCCAAGTGCACAACATTCTCGTCTCTGCATATGGTTTTCTAGATGAGATCTGGTATCAGCTGGAGTACTTTTTCTCAATAAATTACACTGCAAGTCAGCTTATTGTGCTATGAATTCTGGGATAGGATCGTAATGATAACTCTAACTTACAAGTTTTCAAAGTTTTCAAAATTTATTGTGATTTTCTATTTTTTGTTTGTTACAAAGAACCGGTTTGTACTTAAAATCCTTGGTGTTAATCCATTTATTTTACTCTATTTTATTCTAGGTTTTTGACGTGGTTGTGAGATCTTTATACGAATTTGAGATACGTTTCTGTGTATTTTAATAAGAGTTTTAGTTCATGAATTACTTTCCCGCAACTAGTAATGATTAATGAGTGGAACATGATCAGCGGTCTAACCAATTTTCGATGTCTTAGATGCGACTTTGCAGGGATCGCTGTTGTACTTTATGGAATATATGGATCGCCGTGTAGGCTCCTACTGGGCTATACCGGACGTTTCACTCCCGCCACGGAGATTCTATATACATAAAAAAAATTATTATTATTGCCTCAGTGATCGGACGCGTCGAATTGAGCTCCGCGGAACAAAGCAAAAACGCAGCGTAATAAGTGGAAAAATAAATGAGAAGTGAACCCCAAGTGTTATCACCAATATTATTTAAAAAAAAGTATCATCTGAGACAATAATTTTTGAAAGAAATAATAAAAAATTTGAAAGAAAAAAATAATTTCAGTGACATTTACAAAGAATTTTAATTTAATTTCGGCCGTTGCCATGACAACATGGCAACCGTAAAAAATTTTTAGTTTCGAAATTTCAAAGCATAATAAATTGAAAATAAATTAAAGTTAAAGAAAAAATAAATAAAAATTAAATTTAATAAAATCAAATAAAAAGGAGATAGACCTGCTCTGCATCACTCAAAATAAGTGAGAGCAGCAGCGATTCTGGGGGGACTGATGATCCCCTCAAGTCAAAAGGAAGGAGGAAAAAGGGCAAAAATGTGCATTCTTCTACAAAAACTAACCCCCAAGAGCCCACTGAAAAGGCTATTAAGGGCCCCAGTCAAGAGGCCACAGTAAACAAGGATGATCCAAGTTCCTTGGAGATGATGCTACAATGGCTGCTATCCCAGCAGCACCTCTAGCAAAAGTACAACATCCGCAATTATTGGAAGTAGTTATGAAGGCTTCGGCTTGTGCAACAAAGCCTAGCGGAGTCATATTGAGGCCACCACTGTCTTCAGCGAAGCCAACTGGCCAGAGCAAGAAGGCAGTAGCAAAAACAGGACCAGCAGCACCTCCACGTTCCCCGGCGCTAGTATCAGGGATATCCTATGCGCAGGTAAGTGGCAGTTCGAATAAACAGTCAGCAATAGAAATTTTAGGAAAGGGCATCGCTCCTCGTCCAGCCCCATTGGACGCAGGTAAGCCTAAGCCTAAGACCGGTGCGGGTCTATAGGCTTTTTTCGACGGGAGGTGGCAAGATGAGACCTGCATACCATGCTCGAGCACATCAATAAATGTCCTCAGAGCGCATACCTAAAAGCAATGTTTCAAGTCATCTATCGTGAGGAGCTATCCTCCATGGGAGTAATAGCTGGGGGAATGGTTGAGGTGTACACCACGACCCTCGAGAGTGCTACCAAGCTTATGCTTGCGGGCATCGAGGTGGATGGTAGACCTCTTCTGCCATTCCCACTCAGGGAAAAGCCCACGAAGGTCGTGTTTTCACGGGTCGCTATGCGAGCCAGTCATGAAGACCTCCTAAGTTTCTTAGGGAGATTTGGGAAGGTTCATGGCAGTGTTCGCGCCATTCCAATTAAAATTGGGGACGAGGGTCTTGGGCGTGGTATTTTCGGTACCAGTCGGGAAGCGCCCATCACTCTAAATAAGGGGTGCACGCTTCCAAGAGGCTTCTACCTGAGCATATCCGGCTCAAGACACTGGATTGATGTGAGCACCGAAGCGAAATGCCATGCTTGCCATTTAGTAGGGCATTTTATTGCTGACTGCCCCAAGAGAAGCGGGAAAAAGGCTGAACAGAAGGCTCCCTCGAGGAAAACCACTGCTACAGTAGTGGCTCCGGAGAAGGAACTTTCTGCTAGCACTCAACCTGCTATTTTGGAGCAGCTAGTGGCTAAGGTGCCTGAAGTTACCCCTGACCCAAAAAATATTAAGGCTATAAACGGTGCCACGTCAGCACGCGAAAGCATGGCTACTTCTGGCGAGGAGTCGATTAGCCATGCAGGCAAAAAAAGGAGGACGAGGAGGAAGACGAAGGTGGACCGGGCGATGCTGCCTCCTCCAGAGCCAGCAAAGCCAGTCGCATCCAAGCTGCCCCACTCGGAGGAGGACGATAGTGGTGCCCGCGGTTCGAAGGTTGTTGTGAGAGAGGCGGAAGCATCTCTCGAACAGCTTTCGGACTGCGATATGACCGGTTTGGATGAGACTGGCCTCTCGAGCTTCAGTGGCTACGAATCGTGTGGTAGCACCATATCAATTGGTAGCCAATTTGAAGTCTCGGAGGGTATGGAAACCCTTCCTAGGGAGAATATCTCCAAGATTCTTGCCCGGCTCCTGTACAAGAAGAGTTCAGATAAAATCTGGAGTGTTCTTGTGGAGGAGCTGGGGAGGCCAGAGTTGTTACTTCCTCAACTTCTACTCCTACAAGAGGAATGCAAGAAGAGGGGGAAGTACAACGATGCATCTCGGCTAGATCGACTCCATAGGAAGGTGGAGGAGCTGATTCAGGAGCATTGCTTGGCCGATTCTCCTCGTCAGTACATGTCGCACATTCATCGTTTGAGCTTTTCATCTCTTTGAATGTGCAAGATAGCTTCTATCAACACCGGGGGTTTAAGTGCACATACAAGGTTACATACATACAAGGTTACATTACACTTCTGCAGGAGACGAATTTTACGCAAGACACATATACACACCTTGAGCGCTATGCTTATTTACACACTGGCTATGCAATGTTTGCCACACCTGCGCCTCGCCGAGGCTCAGGGGTGGCAATCATTGTATCCAACAAATTTACACTATCGTCTCCTGTATATACAGATATCTTTCCAGGCTTCGCTTCTTCCTTGGACTTTGTCGCTCAAGACAAACATATCAAGATAGTAAACGTGTACCTTCCTCATGACCAGGACATTACAAGACAAGTTCTTGATAGTGTTCAATCCTGTCTGGTGAATTTTAGTGGCGAAACTATCCTCGGAGATGATGTCAACTACACGCTAAATCCCTCAATGGATTCGGCATTCCGGAGTTGAGTTCAACTCTGTCAATGCTACTCGGTTGAGGAATTTTGTCCGTGTTTTCAGACTCGTGGATATCTATCGTTGGATGCATCCTACGACTAGATCATACACGAGGGTCTCGCGGAATATCCATGGAAGTCTCGCAGGCTCTAGAATCGATAGACTTTACGTCTCACCTGGAATACTAGAACATTCCGTTGGTGTCACTCATGAAGTGTGTTCCGTTAGCGACCACCTTCTTGTAGTGGCTGCCAGCACCCTAGTTGAAAGAAGAACTGCATACTGGATATTCAACAACTATTTGCTGAATTCCGAGCAGTTCATCAATGAGTTCATGGAATTCTGACACGATTGGCAAGAGAGGAAAGCTGACTTTCGTCTTCTTAGTCAATGGTGGGATGTTGGAAAGCTCCAAATTCGATCTTTTATCGAAGCGAATTTTAATCGAAGTGGGTATCAAGCTTCTAGCTTGTCGGCCGAAGTATCTCGGGTGGCAGCTCTTCGCTCAACTCAGCCAGAGTTGATTCTTTATTTTAACAGAATAAAGAAACGCTTGGCAACACAAACTTACAAGCACAGCTTGGAGTTTGTGCTGCGCAGCCAATCACGCTGGCTGAGGGAAGGCGATTCTCCAACCGAGTACTTCTTTCAGGCAACTAGACGACGTACTGCTTCTTGTGAAGTCGAATCGATAGTTGATGAATCTGGACCAATCTTCAACGGACAACAGCTATCAGAATTTATTCGAGACTATAGTAATCTCTACTCTGAATCGACGTCGACAACATCCTCGACCACTCATTAGTTTCTTGAGAATATTCCCACTTTCTCTGAAAACAGTGAGGAGCTCCTGGATGCAGTAATCACACTGGAAGATATGATTGCTGCGACAAAGGATCTAAGGCGACACACTTCACCTGGTTATGACGGCTTGACTCCAGAATTCTTCATATGTTTCAGGAATTTATTAATTCCTGACCTTTTTGAAGTCTTCAATTCGGCGGTTGAGACACATTCAGACTTTCCTTCTAGTTGGATGAGGTCTGTTATGCGATTGATTCCAAAGAAAGGAGATTTGCAGAGGATGGAGAACTGGAGGCCAGTAACCCTATGCAATGTTGACTACAAAATCGTCTGCAAAGCATTAGGGGCGATACTCCGCTCAGTGATCGCTTCGGTAATACACTCGGAACAGTCCAATTGTATTCTGGTCTCCGCTCAGTGATCGCTTCGGTAATACACTCGGAACAGTCCAATTGTATTCTGGTCGTAGTATCTACGACAACATCGCAGTAGCCAAACATTTGTTTGCCTACCATGAACAGACAGGTACACAAATGGCCATGATTTCTCTTGACCAGCAAAAGGCTTTTGATAGCGTCTCGCACGAGTATCTCCTGACTGCTCTCGAGGCATTTGGGTTCCCACCCAGGTGGCTCGATATCATCGGGAAACTGTATAGAGATTCAGCGATTTTGATTAAGCATCAAGGACAGGTTCTGGCTCCTCTCTCGTTTCATCGAGGTATCAGACAGGGCTGTCCATTGTCAGGTATGCTTTATGATCTTTCGTTGGAGCCGCCACTGGTGAATCTTCGTCGAATGCTCGGACAATATTCAGTGCATCTACCATATACCAATGTGAGGCCTCTTATTTTGGCATATGCGGATGACCTTTCTATTTTCGTGACAAGAGATGAAGCTTTTCCGGTCACTCGTGCTGTTTTCGAACAGTACGAACGTATAGCGGGCGCTAAAATCAACCTTAGCAAGATTCAAGGCTTGTGGTGTGGAAGGTGGAGAGATCGTACAGATACTCCACTGAACATCCAATGGACTAATACTTGCCTGAAGTATTTAGGTGTGTATATCGGACGCGAGAGTAAGTCAAATAATAGCCGTATCGCTCTTGAGAAACTCTCTAGAGCTGTTAACTCATGGCGTAGTCGACTGTTTCCTTTATCCCTAATGGGAAGGTCAGTCGTGATAAACTATTTGATTACCTCGTCCATCGTTCATCTGCTAAAGTCTGAGACGTTTGATGAAGGCTTCGTAGGTCTTCTTCAAGCAAAAGCGATAGACGCGTTTTGGTGCGGAAGACGATGGGTTGCTGAAAGCACGCTCTGCCTGCCAGTCAAGATAGGTGGATTAGGTCTCACTAACTTGGTTGTGAAATCAAGGTGTCTCCAAGTGCGAGCATTCCAACGAGTGTTTTGCCAGAGAGACACCTTGATTTCTCAACTGTGGGTGAATGTACTTGGAGGGATTGGCATAGGGGAGTATTACTACCTGCTCTCTGTTCGACCACCCTATCCTCGTGACTGGCCGCAGGATCTAATCTCAACGATTCAGACCTGGGGCAGAATCAGGCCAGCATTTCACCTTAAGTGGAATGCTCTACGGTACACGCAATTCGCGTCGATTCCAATCAGGTTTAATCCTGAATTAATAGATTCAGTGTTCAGTAATGCTCGAGGTTTTGAAGCTGACACGCATACTCTGACAGTTCTCGGAGATATTATTGATATCTCTGGAAACTGTCGAATAAACACGAACAGTCCACAACTGCACGAACTGGTGGCTTCTGCGCGGGAGAGATTTCGCCAACTTGGGGCCAGTGACCCTGGCACTAAGTTGGAAGATGCTTTCGTTCTGGACAGACCGCCTCACATACCTCTCAGCACATTTACAACACGTGTGCTCCGTGACGTGCTTATGTCATAAAGACCTCCGGAGTATACAGGATAGAACAGATGGCGAACACACCTCGGGTGTGATGGGAGGCATAACTTGCAGAGTAGTCTACAGTTATCCTTCTAGTTACAAAGATGCTGATGTAGCATTCAAATTGCTGCATCACAGTCTTATGCATCCTAATCAGTTGTCACATATTGACTGGCGGGTTCAGAGGATCTGCACAGTTTGTTCTGGTGAAGGCACCTTGTTTCACAGGTTCTTCACTTGTCCAGCTTTGCAGAGTCTGATGGAACTGCTGCGCAGTATGTGTCAGTTGATCCACCCGAATTTCAGCTTTACTAGTATATCGTTTCTATGGGGACCAAAGGTTTGTAGTCGGATGAACTGTTTGAATAGCTTTGTGTTGACACTGGCCAAATCTACAATTCACTTGTACTATATGAGAGCCGGAGATGGCAATCAGAACACTGACGCACAACACCACGCACAAGCACTTAAGCGCCACTTCGTTGACAGATTGAAGAGACGTTTACGTCTTGAATATCTGGCAACGAACGCAGACATATTCAACTGCACATGGCAACCACTATCGTCGGTGCAGGACGGAGCTCTTGTCTTTCGCACACAGCACAGCATTTGCAACACTACTCCACGGGGCTTCTCCCCGCTTAGGAATTGTTGCGCGTGCTGTGGGAAGGACAAGTGCTCTGTTAGAGATGCTAAGCTGGAGGGATGACAGGTGACTTCGCGGGACTCTATAACGGTATCGCGCAAATTTTTCGTTCGTTCGGCTATTAAGTTTTTAATTCGGTTTCGGTCTAGGTGCTAAATTGTAAAATTTTTTGTTGAAAATTCGTTCGTTTTAGGTATTCATTATTTATTAGTTTATTTTGGAAATTTGGAACCTCTTGGAACTGCCACTTACCTAATTGTCAAAATTGGGACTGGTTCTAAATTTTTGGTTAAACTTTAGAACTTTTTCAAAAATCTTGTGACCGTTTTTAGACTCTTTTGAGCATTTTGTTTGAATTTGTTTCACTTTTTGTGTCATTTTGTTTTAGTTTTGTGTCATTTGTTCAGTTTAATTGTTTTACTTGTCCCTATTGACTTTATAACTTTAGTTTAGCTAGTGCCTTTTTTACCATTTGTAGAGCCTTTTGCCAACTATTTTTAAGACATTTTTAAAAGAGCCAAGGAGCCACTAAATAAAGAGCATATATAAATAAAAAAAAAAAATATTTTTCATTACTATTACTTTTTTTTTAATATTTTTATTCTTATTTTTCTTATAATTATTCCTCCTAATTTTTAGTTCTTCGATTTTCTTTTGAAAGATTCTTTTTTGGTCTCCTGACGAAATTACTAATAACTGGTTGTATTCTTTCAGCTCGGCTCTGATTTTTGCTTCTTGTCCAGCTCTATTTCTACGTTTGGCTGGCGCTGATATTTCCACTTCGTGCAGTTTTTGCCGTGGCAGTAGGTTATTCCTTCTTCTATATTCTTCAATGCTAATAGGTTGAGATCCACAGGTGGGGTCTGTTGCTAGAGCTTCTTTAATGGAATCTTTTAATTGTTTCCATTTACTCATGACATCTATTATAGTTTTACTCCCTGGTTCGTGGGCTGCAGGGTCGCCATATAGAAAATGTGTTCTTTCGTCACTCAAATCTGGTAACAGAAAAAGAACTTTAGAGTTTTCTGCTGTACTGACTCAGTGCTTCTTAAAGCGCTGTAAGACAGTGTGCTTGGCAGATAGGAGCTATGAAGCTCTCTATTAGCCAAGCGGCTATTCCAAGTAGGAGCCAGATTGCCAGAGCTATAAGGACCTCAATTAGCAAAAATAAAGTAGAGCTGAAGAGCTCAATTACCTTGGGGTGCAGCAATGTCGGAGCTAAGGGAGCTCACAGTTAGGATCTAAAGTAGAGGTACGCACAGCTAGAATTCAAAATAAACTCTCCTTTATTTAATATAATTACACTGAATTTCTACACATTAAAAATTGCTGACATTTCAACCATTCTGACCAATCACACACCTTCGGCCATTCAATATTGATCATATTTGCTGTGCATGCAAATAATGTACAGCTGGCATTACCCAAAGTTTCAGCCAGGTAGAAGTAAACAAAAGAAAGCTGCAATGTAATGCTTTTCATTGATCGTTTACTCTATCGTACCATATTGCTATTCCTATTGCAAAGCATAAGCATAGCGTAAAGCATTGTCGTCGTGTATTCATTGATACATGACACTTACATATATGTGCATAATGCACATCGATTGTCCATAAACAGGTGGTCATGACTTTTATTTTATTTTCACGTTTTGTGTGGCATTCTGCATAAACAAAAGAATGCAATGAATCACTTTATTGGTGTTTTGTCTGATTAATTTAATTGGCAATGGTGTATGTATAGTGATGCGCTCTATAATTCCCGTCCGGGAAAAATAAATAAAAATTGAATTTACAATTTATTTGTGCGCTTTCATTGTTACTGGTTAATGCCAGCTGAAAGCAAACGTGGCTGAGTAGGCTAGTTAGAAATTAATAAATGCAAGAGGGAAAATCATCTGTATCATTAGCTCAGTGGTAAGAGCAGTCGCCCGGCAAGCGGAAGATCCCGGTTTCAAACCCCGGATGAGGCGGTTATTTTTTCCTCTTGTATTTGTGAATTGATTTAGAATCGTTAAAAATAAAAGTTCTTAAAATTCTTCTGTTCTCCATCAAAATATATTTATTCCAAAACTTTAAAAACTAAAAATTTATTTCAGAAATACACTGCAGAAAGTCAGAAAGTGGGCTCACTTCTATATAGCGTTCTCCTTCGGTCTAAACACCAAGCACCAACTGAGAGAAACTTTAAACAACAAATAAATAAGTGGGTTCGTCGAAATAAATGTTTTTAATTTTTAATTATTTGAGTAAATTAGTGATAAAAAGTGTTTTACCAAAGGCAATATATTCATAGATACTCAACAGAAATTCGAAAGGTTTTATTAATATCACTTTTCAACTTCCCGCCAATGGTTTTTTCAATGTCCGCACAGACGTAAAAACTATTTTTGACACAAAATATTGTACCCGCATGAAATTGAGCAGTCCATATTATATATGCCCGTGTGTAAAACTGAGAAAAGTTTGGTTTGAATGACTCCTGCAATTTGCACCCTAAACTAAAATGACTTTTTGTAAAAAAAGTATACTAAAAAATGATACATCATCTACACCGCTTAATGCGGAAATCTTCCTAGTACCTTACTACAGTACTGCGGTGGCTAAACTAAACGACTTACGGCGCTGGATGTTTTTTGTTTTTGCTCAATTTGATTTGTGTAAGATGAGCCCATCCCCCTAATTTCAATGCTAGATCCACCATTGGCCTGGCTGTCATCATTACTATTGTCGAAATCATTTGGAGGTGCAAATAACTAAATCTGGTCGCAATACATCTAAGCTACCCAAACCCAGCCCGAGACGAGTTACACTTACAACACCAGACATCAGTGTACACATCGACAGTTGAACAAGGTATGTTCAACGCGGAGGAGTACCTATGTTGCAATCCAAAACTTAGCTAGTAAGTTAGAAATTAAGCTAACCCTTTAGTCAATCAGTTAAAATTTTCTTATAAATGTAAGCAGCATTTTAACGCGTTATTATTTACAAGATCATTATACCAGCGATCGTAATTCATTTTTTCGCATTACATGGATTTTCAACAATATTCACACCAGGCGTAATTATGTTTCACGTAACGATTTTCACTCTTGTTTTCACAATTAAATGACCTGCTGGGTCAGCATGCTCATTGGGGTGAATTGTTGATCGCTGAAGTCGATGAACTTTATTAATAGGTCAGTAAATGTACTGAATTTTATATTGATTGTAGGTAATCGATTATATATATAAATATGCTGCAAATAATAAAGAGTTAGTTCAATTTTTTGCTTCAAAGGTTACATCGGTGTTTTATGTTGAAATTCTATACCAGCAGTTACAATCATCGTGCAGTACGCAGCTATCGATCAATTTTGATAATTTTTTTTCTTTAGTATCGATACAAGCATCGGTATTCTACTCTACAGCGATCTACATTCATGTATCTAGGCCAGTTCTCACTTAAAGCAAAAGTATTTTAACTCAACATATATTATAGGATGGATTCTGCATAACGTTCTAACTCGTGTAATAATTAAATGGCATTATATATATGTATATATATTTTTTTTTAATGATTTGTGTCGAGACCTCTCTTCATGATTTTGATAATAGCAGACAATTTTTTTAATAAATTTTTAATTAGCTTGTGCAATACCTATTGTATTAATTATATATATAATTTATATACATATATATATTTTTACCACTGTGCGTGATTAATAAGACAAACAAAATTTATTTTGTTCTATATATGTACATACCTACATATATGCGAAATAACACCAAACAAAAGCACACGAAAAAAACTTTAAAGCAACATTTTTTTGTAATGCGATTACAAAAGTAAATTTCTCCTTTTTTTTTCTTAATTAAAATTGTTCCGTTTTCCTCTTAATTTTTTTTTTAATATTTACAGAAATATATAATTCACTATACTACAACGCAATATTTTAATAAATAAATTTTAACAGATTAAATATTATTCGAATTTCTGTGTTCTTAGTTTTGTTTGCAATATAATCTTGTAACAAAATTTTTCTTTTCATACCTCCTGCTTGAATCAATTTGACAAAGAAGCGCATCTAGTATCCACTTACTTTTTTTTCTTGATGTTTTTTTTTTTTTTTTTTGTTAAAACTCTTTCTACATACGCTTTACTTCAGTAAGATGTACGGGAAGAATAAAATTTGGAACGTGAAATTGTTTTTTTTTTTTTTGTTACTGCTGATTTCCTTGCACTTAGCGAAGATCAGTTTCTGGGTAGATTGAATAGCACCACAAAGTAAGATTCAACTGTTAGTTTAAGGATAGGGTTTCTTGTCCACACTAATCAATCCTACCGGCTGCGCCAAATGTTGAGATCTCCGTCTCTCGAATTCAGTTGAACAGATAAAAACACAGCACTTCACTTGACAATTTTTTATTAGTTTTCCAAATATGTAATATTTATTTTACTTATTTTTTTCTTTTTTTACTTTATTCAAATTATATCATGGATTTCTTTTTTACTCCGTACATATCCTTTTTTTTTTTTTTTGTAATTCTACATATACATAATTCACTCCTTACAATTTGTAATTTGGTCTTATTTTATCGAGAGCAATCATCTAACTTCTTGAGCTTTTTCAGCCACCATGTCACCGCGCATTCTTTGTTTTAATTTTTTTTAAACCAGGTCACCGCTGTGACTAGCCAGTAGTCACTTGCATATTTCCCAGTGACGCGCTTTCACAACAAATACAATAATTCGGGGTTTGTTATAAAATGCGATGCACTGCAACTTTTAACAGGGCCATCATTTAGGCAAGACCTGTTTACATTTATTGCATTTATTGTGTAAGGTCTTGCTTTGCGCCACACAACAGTGACCTAGCCAACAAGTGATGATCAGCCAATTGTTGTTTCACATTACTTAATTGATTAGAACAAGACTTGGTGATCTTGATCTTCTATTTACAACAGTGGACTCGACACCGGTTCCTCCTTTGCTTCGATTTCTTTTCCTTTTTCTGATGACTTTGATTATCTTCACACTATACTTTATTTTCTGAGCCGAATAAACACATCCTAACCTCTTCTCTGTCCAATAAAAAAACGACTTCCGGCATCTCCGCCGGCCCTTTCCTCATATTCCGTTACCATGGCTACAGTAGCAACATACAACATCTGAGAAACCAGATGTCAGTGGTGTCATCATGGATCTGTTCTACTCGGGCCGAAATTTATAAGATCTGATTCTTATGCGACTACAACAGGGCAGAGTCGTTGGATCCCCCGAAATACTAAGGAGGCTGGGAAATGGTTGCGTCTGGAGAGCCCGATAGCTGTCCTTATACTGATAAAATCAAATTCGTGCTCAAAGGCTAGCAAGCTAATTATCTTGACTGTTAACATCCTCCTGGTTCTTCAATATCAGGATAATTTGGATGTACCACGACAATTAACAAGCTAAATAGTTGATTCCGTTCACGAAATCTCGGCAACTCTGTCTATGGTAACTGATGGAACAGATCTTGGGACGGAAACTTTTCGCCAGGTAAGCACTCTGGTTGGTATGTTGATCTAGCCGGTATTTAAAACATTGCGGGTGCTCAATGTGTGGTTGGACCCACTGTTCAGGTGTTGAGAAAAGATTTGTCGATGGGTATGTTAGCGCGATAACGAAACCATGGGATTATAGCTCAAGTGATAAAGATGTAGCGTTCTACATATAATTGTAAATAAATTCAAAAATAAATTATAGTAAAATAGACCAAAGCTTTAAGATTTTAATTAAGTAGTAGCATAAATGAGAACACTGTAAATAATTAAATGTCATAAATATCCAAATTTATTATGGATCTAAGTACACAAATAGGACTTTGTTAGATTTCCCTGTAGAGAAATTATTCGGATCTAGTTCTGTGCTCTTGAACATAAAAACATAAAAAATAGATTTCATAAAAGAAAAAAATATGTATTGTAAAAATAGAACTTAAAAATAAAAACCCAAATAAATATCTATTGTAAAAATAGAAATTAAAAATAAAAACCAGAAAGAATATAATTATAAAAATATAACTCTAAAATAAAAAATTAAATAAATTAAAAAGAAACGTTTTTTATTTTTGAGAATCGATGGCGCTTGGATGTGTTTGATGAATTTCCATCAAAGAATCCGCACCACGTTGAACATCGATATTGGTGACCCCAACAAAGAACAACGGCAGCAACCCAAACAATAAGATGTTTAAAGAAAATTCCCAGATCCTGTCATTTGCGTAAGGACAACCTCGACAACCACCTCAGCAGCGATTGTATCAGCAGTTTTTGAACAAGAACTTGAATTTAGGCCAAGTCCACCACAGGAGCATATCTTTGCTGTCGTAGCAGCACAACAGATATAACAAAATACGATCTTTGATTCCCCCCACCAGTGGTAAGGAATCAAAAGATTAATTCAAATCAAGCAGTGAACACAACACAAAAAAATAAAAAGCAAAACTACAATTACGTCAATCAAAGAAAAAAAAAAAAAATCAACAAGAAAAAGAACAATTTATAAGAAGAGCCGAAAAGAACAAGAATAAAATAATAAGAAAATATAAGAAGAGAGAACATTACAAGAAGAAACAGGTTTATTTAAATTTAAATTTAACTTTAAAATAGATTCTACTAAAATTTTTAAATATTTCAATTTTCTATCGACTTTCATAATTTTAATCTACTTACAATTTACAATTTAATTTTTTTTTTTTTTGATATATTTACAATTATTTACAAATATATTTACAAAATATATTTACCTCTTTTTCCGTGTGTACAAATTACCGCGATAGATATGGAAAGATTCGGAAAATTATAAAGATAAAACTATTATTACCATTTCTTTCTTGTTTACGAAGTACCGCGAAAATAGTACGTGTATTAAGTGTCAAGCGTGACTTTCGGAAGAGGTTTTCTGGTGATTGTGACAGTGTAATAAAATGAATGCAGGCGATGGAGCAAATTCGGCTGCGGAAAATAGAGCCGGTATGAGTGCCGTCGCGGTTAACTTGCCTCTGTTTTGGACGCCTTACCCTCAGGCATGGTTCATCCAAGCAGAATCACAATTTAGCTCGAAGGGTATTACTCAGGATCAGACTAAATACGAGTATATAGTGCAAGCATTACCAGTGGAAATAATTACAAAGGTGCTAGACATTTTGCAAACACCTCCACTAGTTGAAAAATATAATACACTTAAAAATGCACTTATTCAACGATTTACCGAGACGGAAGAAAAGAAGCTGGAACTCCTACTTTCAGATACTGAAATTGGTGACAGAAGACCATCAGATTTCTTTAGGACGATGAAAGTTCTAGCTGGATCAAATTCAGAGATTACAGAAAATCTTGTAAAAAAACTCTGGATGAGAAAGTTACCAGCAAATATCAACATATCTCTGACAACAGCGGGTAACAGAGATATTAACGAACTTTTACAATTAGCAAACAAAATACATGAGATTTCAAAATCTCAATGTATTTCAACAATCAGCTCGCATAATTTTAATAGTGATCTAAATTTATTAAACAAAATTTGTAATTTAGAAAACAAGATCGACTCGCTAGAACAACTTGTAAAAAATTTATCGATTCAAAATAAACCAAGTTTTTCAAATTTCAGATATCGTTCTAGAAGTCGTTCCGCAGATGGTACTAGGTTTTCTACGATCTGTTGGTACCATACAAAATTCGGGGATAAGGCAACGAAATGCATATCACCATGTTCTTTCAATAAAGTTCAAAATTCAAAAAACTAAAAAACCGATCAAATTGTTCAACGAGTTCCCCTCATATTTTTTCTAAACGTGTGTTTATATTCGATAAAGAAAATAAATTTAAATTCCTAATAGACACAGGGGCAGACCTTTCAGTAATACCAGCCACTTTCTACAGCAGATACAAAAGAGACCATACGTTAACTCTGGTCGCAGCAAACGGCTCTACCATCCACACTTTTGGCACGAAATTACTTAAAACCAATTTTGGTTTAAGAAGAGACTTTACGTTTCCTTTCATCATTGCTGATGTCAATCGACCTATAATAGGAGCCGATTTTCTAACAAATTCAACCTTTTAGTTGATCTGAATAGCAAACGTCTAATCGATGGCAACACATCCTTGTCGATAAATGGATTAACCATTAAGACAAATTCACCTTCCCCCAAGCATTTCATGATTGAAAATGATTATGGAAACATTGTACGACAATTTCCAGCATTGACAGAACCTCCTCGCTATGGAGTAACTGTAAAGCATAACGTGGTCCATCACATTATGACAAAAGGACAACTGCCGTTTACTAGACCACGAAGATTAGACACTCACAAATTTAAAATTGCGAAAATGGAATTCGATCATATGCTTCAATTAGGTCTCTGCCAACCTTCATCATCATCAACGGCCTCAGCACTACATTTGGTACAAAAGAGAAACAGCTCGGATTGGCGACCATGTGGCGATTACAGACAGCTAAATGCTATGACTATCCCGGACAGGTATCCAATCCCACATATTCAAAATTTCTCGTTGAATCTACGTAATTGTAACATTTTCTCGAAAATTGATTTAATAAGAGCATATCACCACATACCAGTAGCATCAGAAGACATCCACAAAACAGCAATTACAACACCTTTCGGCCTTTTCGAATTTACGAGAATGCCCTTTGGTCTAAGAAATGCCGCGCAAACCTTTCAGAGGTTCATGAATGAAGTTACCAGAGATTTAGATTAAGTTTTTACTTATATTGACGACATTTTGGTGGCAAGCCAAAATGAGGAAGAGCACAAATCACATTTGAAAACTCTTTTCGAACGTTTAACATCTTATGGCATTAACATAAATGCAGCGAAATGTGTATTTGGTGCTACTTCTTTAAATTTCTTAAGTCATCACATTAATAAAGATGGAATACTTCCTTCTCCTGATAGGGTTAAAATCATTAAAAATTTTCTTTCACTTACTTCTGTCAAGCACATACAGCAATTCATAGGAATGGTAAATTACTATCACCGCTTCATTCCGAAATTAGCAGAAAGGTTAAGTCCCATATATGATCATTTAACCCTTTTATTAAAAAAACCTAAAAATTACAAAAACTACTCTTGGCCAAACTTGTGTGAAACAAATTTCAAACACATAAAAGAAGCTCTCGCTTCAGCAACACTTTTGATGCACCCCATCGAAAACACAACTTTTAACTTAACTGTGGATGCTTCTGCAATAGCGGTAGGTGCTGTTTTACAGCAGTTTAATGACCATAGTTGGGAGCCGCTGGCTTTCCACTCAAAAAAATTAACAAAGGCTGAATCGAAATATTCAGCGTTCGACAGGGAACTGCTGGCAGTATATTTAGCAATAAAACATTTTCGTCACGTACTCGAAGGTCGAAAATTTATAGTATTCACAGACCATAAACCATTAACAAACGCCATTTGGAAAAAAACAGAAGGGGGTCCTGGGCAAACTAGGCACTTAGATTTCATTACACAATTTACATCATACATTCAACACATCAAAGGTAAATCTAATGTGGTAGCAGATGCTCTGTCACGCATATCTGAGAATAACGAAGAATGCAGTACAATCGAGAACAGTAAGAAATTTGACTTACATGTTATTAGTGAAGCACAAACAGATGAAATAGAGCTAAAACATCTCATCGAGCAACAACATCAAAATATAAAGTCTAAATACAAACTTCTAGAAATAGATATACCTTCAACTAATAGTAAACTATGGTGCGAAATTTCGACAAATAGATCTCGGCCATACATACCGAATAAACTTCGAAGAATGATTTTTGACGTATTGCATGGATTATCACATCCAGGCATACGTGCAACGCGAAAATTAATTTGTAACAAATACTTTTGGCCAGGTATGAACAAAAATATCAATAATTGGGCCAAGACATGCTTACTATGTCAACAATCAAAAGCTCAAAAGCATACAAAATTAGAAGTTGGAACTTTCAAAATCCCCAATGCTCGATTTGAGCATGTTCATTTAGACATTGTTGGACCTCTGCCACAATCAAAAGAATACACACATATTTTCACAATTATCGACAGGTACACTCGATGGCCAGAAGCATACCCCATTAAGAATACTTCATCGGAGACAATAACAAAGATATTTTACGAGCAATTCATATGTCGTTTTGGCGTACCTTTAAGGATAACTACCGACCAGGGAGCTCAATTTGAATCAAAATTGTTTCAAGAGTTATCTAGGTTTCTCGGTTGTCACAAAATCCATACAACCCCTTATCACCCACAAGCAAATGGAATGATTGAAAGATTCCATCGTCAATTAAAATCCGCTATTAGAGCAACGGAAGATACAACTAATTGGTCTTGCCATCTTCCTACAATCCTTTTAGGTATTCGTACTACGGTAAAAGAGGATTTGCAATGCTCTCCAGCGGAGTTAGTATATGGTCAAACCTTAAGAGTTCCCGGAGAATTCTTTATTAAAGATAAACAAACTTCGCCAAATCCGCCAGACATGATTCAAAATTTACGGCAACATTTTCAAACCATTATACCAACAGATTCAAGAAAAAGTAGTACCAATTGCTATATTCCAAAATCCCTAAATGATTGTGAACTCGTTTTCATTCGCAACGACAGAATAAAACCTAGTCTTCAATCACCTTATGAAGGACCTTTTATAGTAACCGAAGGAGGAGAGAAAAATATCACCATTGATGTAAACGGAAAATCGTTGAGAGTTTCGATCGATCGCTTGAAACCTGCATTCATTGAAAAATTAGAACAATCGAATGAGTTAACCACCAGAAAGCCAATAAAGAAAGTTACATTTAACTTATAAATTTAATTTTTTTTTTTTTTATAATTATCGTTAAAACTGAGGAGGGAGTATATGTAGCGTTCTACATATAATTGTAAATAAATACAAAAATAAATTATAGTAAATAGACCAAAGCTTTAAGATTTTAATTAAGTAGTAGCATAAATCAGAACACTGTAAATAATTAAATGTCATAAATATCCAAATGTATTATGGATCTAAGTACACAAATAGGACTTTGTTAGATTTCCCTGTAGAGAAATTATTCGGATCTAGTTCTGTGCTCTTGAACATAAAAACATAAAAAATAGATCTCATAAAAGAAAAAAAATATATATTATAAAAATAGAACTTAAAAATAAAAACCCAAATAAATATCTATTGTAAAAATAGAAATTAAAAATAAAAACCAGAAAGAATATAATTATAAAAATATAACTCCAAAATAAAAAATTAAATAAATTAAAAAGAAACTTTTTTTTATTTTTGAGAATCGATGGCGCTTGGATGTGTTTGATGAATTTCCATCAAAGAATCCGCACAACGTTGAACATCGATAAAGACATGGTCGTTCTGTCTGAGACTACGCTTCCATCGGTGGTCTAAGGATGGTGCTAGGAGGCTTGGTTTTCTTACACACGTCACATGAGCCTACGTAATTTCCATCATCGGCTGTCATTCGTGACGAATACGTTGGAGACAAGCTCTCGTGGAATCCAAAGCCTCCATGTTTCCTCTTCTGGGACTAAAGCCATCTCTGACACATAGATCGGTTGTAGAACTCCGATTTAAGTCTTTGCCTCAACTCTTCATATTTTCATATTCCAACGAATCAAAAATCGACATTTAAAGAGCTAAGGTCTACCTCCGAGCCAGAATCTTTCATGGTTGTTAAACTGTCACAGTTTATCCGTGACAGTGCATCAAGAACTACATTAAGGCTTCCCTTCTGATATTCGATTGTGAAGTCGAAAATTTGTAGCTTAAAACTCCACCGAGCAAGTCTACCACTGAGTTCTTTTTGGGACATCAGCCATTTCAAGTTAGCATGATCCGTCACTATCTTGAACAGCATTAGTTCTATGAAAGATCGACATTTTTAGACACCTAATACAGCTGCTAAACAGCCTGTTCAGCGTTGCGCTGAGTTCAACTTTTATGAGATTTGAGCAATGGGTCTTTCGTTGCCATCATCATCTAGCTGTAACAACACTCCACCAATTCTTTGCTGGCGGGTGTCACATTGTATAATGAATGGCTTGGTGAAGCCTGGATTCACTAGTAACTGTGCAGAAGTAAGTTTTTCCTTCACATAGTGTGGTATCAACCGTTGAGGCAGCTATCCCGGTAGGCGTCGGATGTGGCGAACATATTGATGCAGTTTTATGCAAAATTTGCTCTTCTCAACGTTAATGGTGAGGCCAGCTTTCCTCAAACAATCCACCACACGAGTTAATAAAACTAGATGTGTGTCAAAGTCTTGAGACAGAATCAATCCAAATAAACAAGGACTTTATCATGAAAATCGAACAGGATGAATTTGTCCATAAGGCGGCACATAGTTTGAGGCGCGTTGCATAATCTGAATGGCATCACCGCGTAATGATAGAGGGGGTGACCAGGCACTGTAAAATCGGTCTTTTTTCGGGATTCCTTGTCTAGGAGAATCTACCAAAAAGCTAATTATATTCTTTGCCGAAAGAATTAACCCAGAATTTCGTCTATCTGCGGTAGCGAATAAGTGTCCTTCTTCGTGACTGTGTTCACTTTCGGCGTCCATCAAGCTTGAAATGGCAACATTGGCCACCACTACTTGGGTCCTGCACTTCTTCTTCTATTGGACCTTATCACGAACAGTCGTATTCGTCACCTTTTTCTTTCTTTTTTCTTTCTTTAAAAGAAATATCGGTCATGATTGTCAACAATTTCTAGTGTCAATCAGGAAAGGAGAAAAAACAGACAAATTCTACAGCTGGCAACCCTTTGAGCTCAATTTCTCAGTAAGTCCGATCCACGTAAATAAGCGAAATCATTTCTTCCATCTTCTTCCCTCCATCATCGGAAAGGTTGACACCACTGACTTATAACAATGGACAGAGCGATTTGTTATTTCATGTGGCACAAAAAATATTGTGTTTCTGTATATCACCGTTAGAGCACCCTTTAAAACGTTTACTACATAAAAATACGTAAAACTCAACCAATCAGATGAAATTTTACACCCGCAAATTGAATTAAATTAAAAAAAATTATTTTCTTACTCTATCAAATCACCCACTAAATAATCATTTATGAAAGCAGTTGCTTTCTTAATAGCTCTTGCGATACTTGGCTGTAAAATTGATAAAATATGACCACTCCTGACTGGAGTTTGATACGAACCATGTCCGTAGAAATGCAAAGCAGCAGAAAGACATCCATTCCGTTCACTTTGAGATTCCTAACTTAAAGTGAACAGAATGGATGTCTTTCCGGTATGAGGCTTTAGTTACTCTATAAGTTTTTGAATTTATTTTATTACAAAATTAGTTTGCAAATCACAATTTAAGAAGTTCATTAATTATCCAGCCGGAAGAACTTTTGAAGCCTAAGGTTGGGCAACTCACATGGATCTCTTCTGCATAAAATTAAAACCTAGACAAATATAATCAACTTTTTATATTTTACTATACCGCACCAAGTGCAAATTTCTACCATTTCTGACAAAATTGTAATTATTATGTATGGCGATGGATAGTTTTTAATTAAAACTACTTACGCACAACAAATGTTAATTGACGCATGTCACTTTCATATAATGTGTCGAAATACCTTTAAAATGTGCTGCTTAGGGTCTATGTTATTCTCCATTACAGGAAATATTTTATGTTACGATGCATAAAATAAAATAAAATTTCTGGTACAGAATAGGATTTTAGGGAAATATTTTATTTTAGGCATAAAATAACATATGTAAAATGGTAAAATTTCACCAACAGAATATGTTTGGTCACATGTTTTGCTGTAATCCTATGATATTTGAAGAGCACGTGTTTCTGTTTACATTTGTTTTGATATGAAGAGATTAAGTGGGAGAACTCATGCTGGATTCTATGATAATTTAGGGAAAAATGAGAATTTTATTTGAGAGGAACTTTACATCTCCTTTCAGCATCTTGGCCAAAGCAAAATTCATCTTTATCTTAGAAATTGAAGGTAGTGTGATCAGAAGTACATTATTATGAATAGTTTGATAGGATTTTGCGGGATTCAATAAGATTTTGTCCAACGTTCTGTTGATTTTAGTTTTCAAATCGCTGTCTCAGTCGCACAACAATAATGCATAGCCACGCTCTTTTCCCCCATTCATGCAAAAGACGAAAGTATATGAAATTACTTATTTCATTCTAAAAAACACAAAATAATTCCAATTTTGCTCTACTGCTTCCTATCTTTTTATTAGGAAATCTTTGGTGAAGGGGTTGGAATTAGTCGAGTTTTGGTATGACATGAGTTGGGTCGATGAAGTTGTGAATAACTTTTTTTCTTTGAAAAATTTTTGGCACGTCTTGAGTAATATTTGTTTTTGTTTTTTTTAATGATTTTTCTTGTGAGTGTGCTGTGCAAAAAGGGTACCATATTAGTACAGTTGTCTTTATACAAGTTTTTAATATTTTCTTTTGTGAGTGCGCCCTGAAAACAAGAGCGTTATCTACCTATAAAAAAATTGTTTTAATAATATTACTGTGCGGGCACGTAGACAGTTATCTTTATAAAAAATTTTCTTTTTTTCTTTGTGAGTGCATCTGCGTACAATCTGCCTATAAAAAAAAGATAATACAAAAAATATATATATACAGGGTGATTCAGATCAAGATACCTTCCGGTATACCACGTGATTCCTTGAGGTAAGATGATCAAAAAATTTTTCCATTCTTATAAGAAATTTCCAAGAATTATTACTTTCAAATTGGGGTTTATTTTGTTCTAAAGGCACGACGACACATTCTAAGTCAAAAATAAAGGAAGGCATATGACCTTGGAAAATTTTTAATAAACAGTTTAAAAGTTAATTTGTTGCTCTAAAAAATTTACTAGGTGCGATTTATTTCCGCAAAGTATTTACCGAGTTATAGGGTAAACTGTAAGTTACGGAGAGGATTCTAAGAAAAATCAGTTTTTCCTTAATATCTCCAAAACTACGCAAGATAGGACATATGTCCTGTTAGACTTTTTTGTTCCTTTTTCTGTCAAGATTCTATGGGTGCAGTATGGCGGTACCTTTCCGGGACACCCTGTATAAAATGGACTGCTGATACTCTTAGAATATATAATAGAGTAGAAAAGTTATTTATTTTGCACCCCAGACATTTAGCCACGTCCTAAGACGTTGGGTATTATGATGTTACAAAGATTTACATTTAACAATTCTTAATTATACTGAATACAAAACAAATGGCATGATTAAACGATAGCATATAGAACAAGATTTTAGTTGTGTCAAAAGATACATTGAATATAGATTCTAAGGACTTAGGCTAAAATACTAATATTGGTATAAAATATAAAATATATGATATATCAACATAACAAAGTTACCAAAACATTTGCAACTCGAAAGATGCCATGATACATTAAGCGTAATTATTCCAAACAATATGTGCAAAAGTGAAATATCAGGTATGTTAGACCAGTAGTAACCACGGATCAAGCGTGTTACACCCAGTTAACTGCATGACTGATAACTAGAGAATAAGAAAAAAGAACCAAAATTGCATTACAACAAAGAACAAAAAAACGGCAAACATGTAGAGCAAAAACCATGACTCTGCTTAACGTGTCTGTTGCAATAAAAATAAAAAGTAATGGAAAGCAAATTGGGCAGGTTGGATGGCTCGGATAGACTCTGTGGTGCAATATACAATTGTTGATTGTTACTTACACCACTTGCTAATCGTGAAGGAGAATAAAAAAAAACCATAAAACGTTAGTAGGAAATATGAGGTGTGTGTCTCTTCTATGTAGACCAAATTTGTCCAGAATAGACACAACAGTCCCGGTATATAAGTTGCGGCAAAACTTGTGCTAAGGGCTTATTCGACTTATATATTATATAAGAACTGCACAGCGCCTAGTTTGGTTGACAGGATAGTCGTACGTGGTCTTCCTAGTACCTGTCGTCACCTAGATCCTGCTATATGAAATAAATAAAATCTTTTATTAAGCTCTGAAGGGAGTTCTAGTATGGCTGGCCGTTTCTGATGAAAACGTATTCGTCTGGATACGAAGTTTCGTTGTTTATATATATCGAACCGAACAACAATGAAATATTTAATTATTTAATTCCTTTTTTTGTTTTATTTCCAATCTATTGGATGCTCTCTATACAACAATCGTAATGCGAATGACTTAATATCTAACATCATTTTATTTTTTACAATTTTATGCCTACTTATCAATATTTATAAACTATACGCTCACGCTACACAAAGTAGGAATTTAGAAAACGTAGCATTTGAAAGCGTACTTAATATTAAGGTCAATACAGCGGTTAAATGAGCAAAACCTATTTTTCACTAAAGCGCCTCGCGTCGCCACATTACTCCCCTGCCAGCGAAACCAATGTTTCAGCTGTTGTAACCCTGGAGTGCCGCCGTGCTTTCCGGTGGAGAAGAGCGGCACAGGGGGAAGATTCAGGACCTTGAAAAATATAGGAACTCAAATTCTTTACAATTAATGCGATAGAAAACTCTTCCTTTTATTAACACTCATCAATTTTGGTACACTGTATAATTAATTGTTACAAGATTTTTCTTTTCTTAATAAACTTTAAGACATTTATAACTGAACTTTCTCTTCAATTTCTTTAAACAAAACTTCTTCGCGACTTCAAATACTTTAGACTTCCGTCCACCAAGAGCGCCGATCCTGAACTTCCACGATTCTTGGTCAGTAATTATCGTTTACTTCTTTCAAGACACGCTAGCGTCAGCAAAAATATCCCACTCGTTGTATGTCTGTGACCAATAAGAAAGTTCTTGCTAACAATGATATAGCAAGAACTAAAAAAAGTATTCACACTGTCTTGACCAATCAAGGAATTAACCAATCAGAAAACTCTGATAATGCCATAGCAAGAAGCAAAAAGGTCATGTGAATGTTTGGATTTTCAAGTAACCTGATACTTGCTCTTTAGATTACGAGCATTTTGCTATTTAAAGGCACATAAATTTTGTGCTATGTATACACGTGTGGCGTAATGTTACTTGATATGGTAAGTATTCAATGAAACGAATGACTTTTCAGATGTTAAGTGTTTAGGTTTTTCTGTAAGGTAATTTATGAAGGCTAGCAATATGAGCCTTTATCAAGTGGAATATTTGGGGTAAGTATATTTGTGCATAGTTGTGATTTATGAATATGCACGAAATGTGTGGTATTTCGTGATCACAACATCCCATCCCCCTAATAAAAAGAAAATTCATCTACTTGAAGAGTTGACGAATTTTCTGCTAACCGAGAATAATGTGAATCTAGCCCAAGATTCAAAGGTCATCAAACATTTATGAAAGAAGTTTTTCAAAGTTTTCTTTTTATTTTACGGTCGTATCGAGAAGTTTTGTTCAGCATTTTTCCCAAAATTTAGGTAGATATTATGATAAAATTACCTATACTTACATAATTACGAATACAAATACAAAAAAAAGATTATAGTGGTAAATACAATAATAAAAATATAATTATGGAAATTAATTATAAATTCAAAACATTATAGTATCAAGCTTAAAATACATGCTTGTTTTATTTTATATGTATATGTAAAAACAATAAAAAAAAATGAAAATTAATTATAAATTCAAAACATTATAGTATCAAGCTTAAAATATATGCTTGTTTTATTTTATTATAAAATTAAAAAAGGATTATTATTATTATTTTATATATATATGTATTTTAAAATTACGAATTATATATTATAAGGTGTATATAGTGTGTATATATCATTCCTGTTGAATGGTGCTCACGTATTCAGAGGAGAAATAACAAAATTAACTTTTAATAAGATATTAGTAGGTGTGAGCGATAAAATAGTGAATTACGTAATTTTAGTGCACGGAATCATCGTAACCGAGTTAGTTGGATTGGGGGCTCTCGTGTAGATTCCTCCGAATTACCGTCATTACTGCCTATCTTCGATTTATTTTTACCGCGGCATATTATCCATTTAGGATACGTTATATATAGTATTATTATTAGAATTATCAGAAACAAAAAATATCCGAGAGAGTAGTGATGCACCGTGTGCGGATCTATGGGTTCTATATTTCTTTTCTCTTGTTCCTTTAAGGCGTTTATCTGCTGAGATAGTTTCTTAATGTCATTTGGAGTTGAATATTTGACTAAGCCAACCTTACTAATTGGTCTTGGCTTGAGGTATTTTGTATTATTAAAAATATTCTCACTAGTTAGTGTAGGTACAAAAGAATTTCTTAGTTCTGTCATATTCATATTATAGGCCCTTATGGTTAGATATTTTGTTCTTAGATAACAATTATCCTTTATTTCCAATATTCCAGTTCCCATCAGAATATGAGGAGTTATAAGTTGCTTGCAGATAACATCTACTGTCATGTTGATTCTTGTTGAATACAGCCATTTATTAGTTTGGGATAATTGCACCCAGAAGGTACTTTGATTTGAAGCACGAAAATCGCATGATTGTAATTTGGAATATTCTCTTTTAAGTAAATTAATTTCGCACGTTTCATTGTCTTCATTTTCATTGAAGATGGGATGATTAAGCTGACATAGGTGTAGGTCATTACCGTCAGTCTTACAGTTGCTTAGCTCATGTGCATTCATGTTATAGAAGTGTTCGCGATCATAATCGACTACTAGATATTCGGTACCAGGCTGTATGAAGGTGAAATTATTATTATGAATGGAGGGCAATGCATGAGCTTTGAAGAGTTGGCAATCTTCTTTATACGGAAGAGGAATTTTAAATTCGAATATTATTTTATCATTGAAGACGATGGTACTCATTTCTCCCATGCGATATATAGACAATAGGTTAGTCTCCTTTAAAGTACTGGGTAATCTAAGTTCACTTGAAATTTCCCTTCGTATAGTAATAAGAAGAGATTCTATCTGATTCGGAGTGATAATCGATGGGTGTGGTCTCCCATGTCTAACGTCTGTTACAAGATCTACTAGTGTGTTAACTATTCCCTGGTATCTCATTATCATTAGTGTGTTAAGAGTAGTTAGTGATTCTAGCTCTGTAACTACGCGGTTGGCATATGTTACATTATAGAGTTCATCCATAAATCCTCTTAGTGCTCGGTACTTGTTATTCAAGGTGACAAATTGCATTTGAATATCACTTATAGTTTTGTTGAGAATATTCGCAGTGGTTTCTAAAATGACAGTTTGGTTTTTTATTAAAAACTTGAGGTACTTTTCGTTATTTCTTAGTTTATCTATTTCGCTGTCGTAATATTCCGCGTCTTCTTCGTTCAGAATACCGAAAAGCGGTTTACTAATCATCCCTATAATACCGAGTAATGACCTTTTTGTTCTTAATGTTGGGTCCAGAAGAATGAGATTCTGTTCAATATCGTTTATTAAATGGTTCATTTCCAATATGGTGTGGTTGCACACTTGCGAAAATGCTGGTTCATTATATAGTACACCACATAATTCATTAATTTCTGTCGTATGCTTCTTTAGATAGGTTACTCCTAATTTAATACCTGTTAAATCGTAATAAACTATGATTTTCCATTCACTTGAATAAAATTCTACGTTCCCTAAATTTTCAAAATACATTCCCGCGTTATGTATTGGTGTTATTTTGATTCCGTCAGGTTGTACTGCGGTTAAAGTTGCGAGTAGGATCAGTGTCCAGATCATATCTGAAAGAACGTGTTTTTTTTTTTTAACTCTTAACATATACTAAATAGAGTTGATTTTGGTAAGAAGTCAGAATAGAAGCGATAGAAGAACCCAAGCGTAAATAAAAGTGAATTAATTTTTCATTGGTTATTTGGCGATTTAATTATTCTACGTACTTCTTTAAGTTATTATTGTGGACAATTTTGGCTTTATTCCCAATTTTTATTTTGGTGGTTTCTTTAGATATTAGTTCTATTACTTCATAAGGTCCTTCCCATAAAGCAGAAAATTTATTCTTTCGGACATGTTTCTTTAATAATATTTTATCGCCTAGGTTGAAATACCTTTCCCGTTTATTTTCATCGTAATGCAACTTAGATTTTTCTTTATGTTTTATTAAACTATCTCTTGCTAGTTTGTAGCCATGTTGTAAACGTGCCTTAAGCTCATTTGCATAATTATCATAGTTGTAGATTGTCTGTGGAGATTGTTTTAGGGAGGTTGGTATTTTTGGTGGATAACCGTAAAGTAGTTCGTACGGACAGTAGTTTGTGCTGCTATGAGGGGTGGTGTTATACACAAACATAGCATATGGGATCCATTCATCCCAGGTCTGTGGGTCTTTGTTAACATAATGCCGTAAGTATTCCGCCAAAGTGCGGTGGCTCCTTTCCAATGCTCCATTAGTTTGCGGGTGATATGGAGTTGTCTGTAATTTTTTTATTTTTAAAAGTTTGCAAACCTCTGTGAACATACCACTAAGGAAGTTAGCGCCTTGATCAGTGAGTAATGAGTCAGGAATTCCATGTCTACACACAATATTCTTAAAGAATTTTTTAGCCACGGTATGGGCCTCTGCATTTTGAATGGGGACTGCTTCCGAAAATTTAGATAAGTCATCCTGGAAGGTAAGGAGGTATTTATTCCCTCCATAACAAACAGGAAGTGGTCCCACTATGTCCAGTGCCACTCTCTCAAATGGTTGTGAACTTGTTGATGTAATTTTCATCGGTATATGATTTAATTTACCTAGTTTGTTTTTTTGACAAGACTCACAGCTACGAATATAACTTTTTATGTCTTTAAGCATACCAGTCCAATTATATTTCATTTTAATACTCTTGAGCGTTCTCGTAAAGCCTTGATGTCCACCCAAGGGGGACGTATGATATTCTTTAATTATTTGCTGAATATCATCAGGTCTATCTAAATATATTTTTGTATTACTGTAAAGAAATATTTTTATTCCCGGTTTTAAATTGAGTTTTTTCACAATATTTCTTAGCTCGAATAATATATTCTGATTGCCTATAGGCATAGAGATATGAAAATCGGTAATTTGATTTCGTTCGCGTATATTCAAAATTCGCTCTATAGAAGTTTTCATATACTCTCGATCCAGGTTTGTTCTTATAGGAATGGGTATCTTAGTTATATAATAGTATTCATCGTTATACTTAAATGATTTTTCTTTTCCTCTTCTAATATTAGCAAGGTTAGGTAGAATTTTTCTAAGCTCTATTTCCTCCTGTGTTTCCATCAGGGGTAGGAGAAAGTATTTGTGTTTCGCTCTTTGTGCTATTAATGACTCTTGCTTTTCTATTACATTTATTACATCTGTTTCCAGTGAGGCATTTTTTCTGTTTGAACAACCTATATCTTCCAAATTATGTATTTCACTTTTCTTTTTTTGGTTCCGGGTTAGAATTAGTACTTTATTAGTATCATTACCCATATCTGTGAGTTTAATCCGACTCAATGCGTCCGCGTTAGCGTTACACTTACCAGGTTTATACTTTATTTCATATGTATATTCCTCCAGTAGTATTCGCCATCTCATCAACCTTGAGGATGGTTCCTTCAAATTTATGAGCCATTGTAGTGGCTTATGATCCGTTAAAATTATGAATTTTTTCCCATAAATATAAGGTCGGAACTGTTTAACCGCATAAACTATTGCTAACAACTCTTTCTCTGTAGTGGAATACCTTGTTTCAGCCGGATTAAGTGTTCGGCTAGCATAGCAAATTGGGTGATCGTTACCTATCTCGCCTTGCGACAGCACAGCTCCTACTGCCAAGTCACTAGCATCAGTCGTAACGATAAACTCCCTACTGAAATCTGGGTAGGCTAAAACTGGAGCTTGAGTAAGCTTTTCTTTCAAGAGTACAAATGCTTCTTCACAAAAGGCATCCCATGTAAATGGTTCGGCTTTCTTGAGGAGCTTGGTCAAAGGCTTTGCGATTTTCGCAAAGTCAGGTATAAACCGCCTATAGTAACCCACGAATCCGAGAAATGACTTTATATCTTTTTCTTTCTTCGGTCTAGGATACGATTTCACAGCGTTCATTTTAGTTGGGTCTGGCTTCACTCCTATCTCAGAAATTACATGACCCAAATATGCGAGTTCTCTCGCAACAAAATGGCACTTGTCAGGTTGGAGTTTAAGTCGGCTTTCTCTCAGTCTATCCATAACGCTAACCAATTTCCTATTATGATCCTTTAAATCATATCCGTATATGACGATGTCATCGATATATATGAAACACTCTATCCCTTGTATACCAATGAGGACACTATTCATCAGCCTCTGGAATGTCGCGGGAGCGTTTCTCAAACCGAATGGCATTCTGTTGTACTCGTAGTGACCAAAGGGAGTACTGAAAGCAGTCTTCTCTCTGTCATGCTCATCTACGAGGATTTGGTGGAATCCTTTCGCCAAATCTAGAGTGCTAAAGTATCTTGCTTTTCCTAGCTGATCCAGTATTTCGGTTATATTTGGCAGTGGATATGCGTCCCCGACTGTAATGTCGTTAAGTCTACGAAAATCCACTACAACTCTCCACTGCTTATTGCCTTGGCTGTCTGCCTTTTTGGGTACGAGGATCAGAGGGGAATTCCATGGACTCTTGCTATGTCGTATGACATCTGCTTCGTGCATCTCCTTAACTTGCCGATGAATTTCATTTCTTTGAGATTCTGGCAATCTGTATGGTTTTATATACACGGGCGCCTTATCAGTCTGGGTTTGAATTTTATGGGTTCCAGCATTCGTATACGTTAAAATATCACCCTCTAAATAAAAGAGGTCGTTATATTCACGACAAATTTCGATTATTGAAGATTTTTCTTCAGTATTACAATGCTCAAGGTTTAGAGCAGATTGCAGTCTCTTAAGTCGACAGTTTACAGGGTCATCTTCCCTACGGTAATTTAGTATTTGATATTTATCGAGTTCGTCGTATTCAAGATTTATTTTGCGGGTGTCTATTTCCACTTCATTTTCGTTAATATTCAAAAGCAAAATTTGCAACTTTTTATTTTGTGGTTTTGCTATAATTGATGCAAGGTATACTCCTGGTAATATTTCATTTTTCCTAATCACCATCTCTCTTTTATGGTCACAAGCCATTTCTAATATTATTTTGCACCGGGGTGCTATTATGAATTTATCATAATCAGCCGAAGCTACTTTATGTGCTTGATTTAAGATACTTTTGTTAACGAGCCTCGGAAATGAGTTTGGACTTATACAGTTGGGCAATGGTATTGAAGATTTATTATCTTCCCATGCCACTGTCAAGTTTTCCATTACTCTCACCCCAGGATCGTTTAACCTTATTTCAAGACAAGTCTTGTTGTAATCTGTATTACAACGATATTTTTTCAAAAAATCATTGCCGATTAGGCCGTCATATTCAAGATTAACTTCTTGCTTTAGCAACAAAAATGGGTGTTCAATAGTGAAATGAAATTTGTCATTTGATAACTTTACCTGACCATTAATAGATCCCAATACAGGGATTGACTTTCCAGTTATCGTTACAATATTACATCTTTCTGTGTTTTGCATTTTTTTCGCGATTTCAGACTTTAAGTTCATTTTAATTAAACTAACTTCCGCTCCCGTGTCTAACAACAGTCTCATGTATCCTGTTTCGGATGGCTTAAAAGCTACGTTGGCGACAAGGCCAGCCTTAGTCTCTTCTAGGGATGCTTCAATAATAGTATTAGTTTTTAGTGTTGATGGATGTCGGCTCTGACCTTGATTCGAGCAGGTGTGCCGACTGGTTCCTCTCGAATCTCTCCGTTTCCCACTTCTGCAAGATTTTTAGTTTCCTGCCTCACGGCGTACTGGGTGAATTTCGGTCTTCTATCGCCTTGTAGCATGTTTATTCGATTAAGACCGTTTTCGTTCACTGAGGTTCTCGATTGATTTCGTACATTACGTGTATGGAGGTTCAAGTTGTCGCGTCCGTTGAACCTATAGTTCGCTTGCTGTGGAGTGTTTAAGTTTCGTTGTTCGTGCCACATTCTGGAATTATGTGTTTGTGGATTAGGGTAATCCGTTCTTCTCACATGTTGAACTTCCCTCTTGATAGTATCTCTGGCCATAATTGGGAATCTGTCTCTTTGATAACAGGTATCCCTCGTGTGACCATTTTACCACATATAATACAAGTAGGAATAGGTCGAGTATTTGCTCTAAAAAAGCTTTGTGTGGCCACACCATCTTTATCTGAGCGCAGTTCATGCTCAGTGGCGTATGAAATAGCCTTTCGCAAGTCAGTTTCACCATGTGCCTTGACTAATAACTTTAAGCTTGGATTTCGCAATCCATCTTCAAAAACCTGAATCGCTAATTTTGTATTCTCGCTCAAAAGATAAGTTCTCGCGTCTGAGTTTGTTACCTCGGTGTAAGTGCTGGAATTAAGGGCACTTGCTAACTGTAACAGTCTATCTCCGAATTCTTTAGCAGTTTCTTTATAAGTCTGCTTTATTTTCATCAGTTCGTTTTGCGCCGCTGCCCTTGATTTGTCTTGCTTGAAACGAGTCTTGAGTGCTTCTACTAATGCCTCCCAAGTACTGTGAGTTTCATATTCGATCAATTCAAAAGCAGGCCCTTGGAGTTTTGTTTTAATTACTTCCAAAAAGAATTTTTTGTCTGCTTCGGTTTTAGCGGATGAGAAAAGTATCTTCCCACAAGCAACAAACTTATTTAATCCCTCAGGATTTCCGTCAAACTCGGGCACTAGATTGTTTATGTCGCTTAAGCTGACTGGGGTCACTTCGTCGGCGGGCATATTGACGTGAAAGGGGAGTTCTTGGAAACCAAAAACTATTGCGGCTCTATCTCGGGCTCTACTCCGAGTTTGTATAACACTCCTTGATAACACGGTGTTACGTCGTTTTAATCTATCCGTCACGTAGGAAATGTATTTAAAAAAAAAAATTTCTTTCTTATGACCGATTGCAGCCAAAATCGGGCCTCAAGATTTCAGGCTAGATCTATTTGAACCGATAATCTATGAGAAGAGGATGATTTCGAGGGTAAATCGACAACGATTTCAATAAATGGGCAATGCAGCTCGCCCAAAGTACTTTTAAAGAACATAAGTCGAAATAGGGCACATAAAAAGGTTTTTTTTTTTTGTTTTTTTTTTTTTTCAAATTTTATAACTCCTTCATCGTTATCAACTAGAAAGGAAGACTGCGAAGAGTATCTGCGCTACCGTTGTCAAAACGATTTATTTTGGTTAAAAATAAAAATCGAACAAGTAGTTTGCGATAGGCGATTTATACCTTAACAAAGAGCAAGGCTTGAGATAAAGTTAATTCTCCAACTGCCAAATAATTTATTATTTGTCTTCGGACACTTATTTTTATTTTGCCTACTTGTCGGCTTTTTGTAGAGAGCCTATTTTCATATGTAAAGGAATTGAAATTACGTAACAAATTTGAACAACCGATTAGATTGAGAATGCTGGTTACAAATCACCATACGAATAAGTCCAGTGGTAAGGTAAGAGTATATTATTGAAATTTTTCTTAATGCTATTTCGGTGTTATCAAGTTAAAGGATTACCGTTGTTTGCAAATATTTTAGATATGGAACAATACGAAGGATTGTTTTGAATTTCATTACTAATAATCCAACACTCATAAACTCACACAAAAACAAAATCTGTTATATTGCCCAAAATAATGGCGAATTATAATAATAAATACAAGAACAGAGCATCGTTAAATTAAAATTGGAAATACTTCCGGTAATGTTTTTGTTGTCGATATAGACCAGACTCACAATGCAAGGTATCCTAACACGGATATGTTTTGAGATGAGTTACTAGCTGGGCATATCGCACAAGAATAAACGCTGTCTTTTAAAATTTTGCAAAAATAAACATACACAGTATTTTCACGCCATACAATATTGATCTCCTAGAAACACAATAATTTCGTTTCACTGGGAAAAATGAAAAGGAAAATTCACAATCGTCGTAGCGAGTTGCGAAAATATTAATATATATTTTTATTAGTTTTCGTTTAGGAAGATTCGAAATGAATGCCTTTAAGGCGCGAAAGAATTGGAGGTTGCTTATAATGAGTTTAGTACGCACACGTTTCTATATTATGAATTTCGTGGAAAATCTTGTATCGTATTAAGCGATGAGATAAGTTACGGTTAATTACGATTAATTACTGTAATTACGGTCTGATATAATTAGGAGCCGATAGCTTTGCTTGGACGTAGGGACACTCAGAATTCAATTAATTTTATGCCACAATTATGTGATTCACTTGGAAATATATATATATACACCGAAATCGGGATTAATTATAAACTCTTGATACACTGAATGGACCATTCAAAAGAAAAAATGATATTACACTTCCAGTTTTCGTAATAAGAGGGAAAAGTTCACTTAAATCATTACAAATATTTCACATAATTCACTAAAGCGCCTTTTTGGAAAGATTTCACTTTGGCATTATCAATCATATCAATAATAATAATCATATATCGGATAAAATAATATTATAAAATTGGTGTCGCACGATTGCAACATTTACACTAGTATCAAAAAATTTATTTAAAAGGTTTATATTTTTTGAAAAATTAAACTCTGTACTTGTCGGACACAATAACAACATTAATATATCGTATAAAAATATTAATCGCAATAAAAATTGATATCACTCAATTTGCAACATATGTACATATATATGGTAACAAACAAAGAAAAATGCAAATCTTACTTGTAAATAAAATTTTCATCGGGCTTCCAGGCCGACGTCTCGTAGTAGGTGCAATGCTTTTTGTTGTTGTTTTTTTTGTGTCTTCTTTTTTTAAAGTTGCTATCTCCAAAATAAGGGAAAATTGTAGCTCCCAAAAATGCGGTAAAGTTGTAAGTATAGTACTGGAATCCAAATAAAGTAAAGTTGTTGTAATGGAGTTGAGTTTAGCTCCAAAATGGCAAAATTGTAGCTCCCAAAAATGCGGTAAAGTTGTAAGTATAGTACTGGAATCCAAATAAAGTAAAGTTGTTGTAATGGAGTTGAGTTTAGCTCCAAAATGGCAAAATTGTAGCTCCCAAAAATGTAGTATGGGATCGGCACCGCTGCCACCAATGTTGTAACCCTGGAGTGCCGCCGTGCTTTCCGGTGGAGAAGAGCGGCACAGGGGGAAGATTCAGGACCTTGAAAAATATAGGAACTCAAATTCTTTACAATTAATGCGATAGAAAACTCTTCCTTTTATTAACACTCATCAATTTTGGTACACTGTATAATTAATTGTTACAAGATTTTTCTTTTCTTAATAAACTTTAAGACATTTATAACTGAACTTTCTTATCAATTTCTTTAAACAAAACTTCTTCGCGACTTCAAATACTTTAGACTTCCGTCCACCAAGAGCGCCGATCCTGAACTTCCACGATTCTTGGTCAGTAATTATCGTTTACTTCTTTCAAGACACGCTAGCGTCAGCAAAAATATCCCACTCGTTGTATGTCTGTGACCAACAAGAAAGTTCTTGCTAACAATGATATAGCAAGAACTAAAAAAAGTATTCACACTGTCTTGACCAATCAAGGAATTAACCAATCAGAAAACTCTGATAATGCCATAGCAAGAAGCAAAAAGGTCATGTGAATGTTTGGATTTTCAAGTAACCTGATACTTGCTCTTTAGATTACGAGCATTTTGCTATTTAAAGGCACATAAATTTTGTGCTATGTATACACGTGTGGCGTAATGTTACTTGATATGGTAAGTATTCAATGAAACGAATGACTTTTTCAGATGTTAAGTGTTTAGGTTTTTCTGTAAGGTAATTTATGAAGGCTAGCAATATGAGCCTTTATCAAGTGGAATATTTGGGGTAAGTATATTTGTGCATAGTTGTGATTTATGAATATGCACGAAATGTGTGGTATTTCGTGATCACAACACAGCGAAATTGCCAAGGGGTTCTTGTGGTTCGACCAGTCCGAGTGGTACGTTGCGGAATCACCGTGGAACCATCCGGCAAGAACCTAATGTGTCGAGCAGCTATACTTGATGAGGACGTTGGTACGTTCAGAGAATTTCCAATGCTGGGGTTTTTAATAGTCGTCTGAGGGTTTCCGATAGTTGTCTGATAGTTTCCGATTGGTGTCTGAGAGTTTTCGATTGGTGTCTGAGAGTTTTCGATTGGTGTCTAAGAGTTTTCGATTGGTGTCTGAGAGTTTTCGATTGCTGTCTGAGAGTTTCCCTGGTTTGAGCCAGAAACACTCTCCGTCATTTCCAACTCTGTACTATTTTCGACTCGCGAATCATGAATGTTGCGCCGCTTATCCGCATTGTCGCAAAACGATTCGGTAAAACAAGGTTTTAGTCTATTTAATGATACGTTGACTTCCCTGCTCTTGACTTTCAGCTTGAAGAATTTGTCGTGCCGTTTAAGCACCTCGAACGGGCCTTCATAAGGAGGTTGTAGTGCGGCTCTGACAGCGTCCGTTCTAATAAAAACGTGTGAACAACTATCGAGATTACTGAATTTAAACAATGCTTGTCGAGAATGATCTGATGCGGGCACGGGCCTGATATCCGAGAAAAAATTGCGCAAGGCAATGACGAACTGACTTTGTGGATGAATTTCAGAATTTTGAAGGAAGTCACTTGGAATACGTAGATTCTTCCCATATACGAGTTCCGCAGGTGCTGCCCGGAGTTCCTCTCTGAAGGTACTTCTAAGGCCTAAAAGAACAAATGGTAAAATTCTGGTCCATGACCTCTCTTGGTACGCCATAAGGGAAGCTTTCAGAGTTCTGTGCCACCGTTCCAAGAAACCGTTTGATTGAGGGTGGTAGGCAGTTGTTCTATTGCGCGCAAAACCCAGTAATTTGGATAGTTCAGCGAAAAGAGTCGATTCGAACTGTGATACTTGGTCCGTGATTATTGTCTTAGGTACCCCAAATCGGGCTATCCAGTTCTGACACAGAGCGTCAGCTACAGTCTCAGCGTGCATGTCGGCCAAGGGAATTGCCTCAGGCCATCTGGTAAATCTATCGATGATAGTGAGGCAATATCTGAAACCCTGCGAAGGAGGAAGTGGTCCAATCAAGTCTAAATGAATGACTTCGAAACGATCTGAACATCCCAGGAAAGTTATTAAGGGGCTTTTGCAGTGCCGTGAAATTTTGCTTTGCTGACAGGCCAAGCATGCGCGAGACCAAGAATTGACGTCTTTGTTAATGGATGGCCAGAAAAACTTTGCCGTGACCATTTTGTTAGTTGCTCTAATGCTTGGGTGCGCTAAATTGTGAACGGAAATAAAAATTTCTTTTCTAAATTCTTTTTGTATATATGGCCTGAATTTCGAAGAAGAAACTTCACAGAACAGCTCTCTGTCTGAACCAAAAATTGGTAATTTACTAAATTTAAACTGAGGATTTTGACGAAGTTGATGAAACTCGGTATCCTCACTTTGTCTTTCTGCGATGGATTCGTAATTGACTGAACCCATAAGATGTATATCATCAATTCTAGACAGAGCGTCGGCGACAACGTTATCTTTCCCTGGTACATGTCTTATGTCAGTCGTGAATTGGCCTATGTAGTCATGGTGTCGCAATTGACGTGGGGATGCTTTCTCTGGTTTTTGACGGAAAGCGTAGATCAGAGGTTTGTGGTCCGTAAACAAAGCGAACGGGCGTCCTTCCAAAAGGTACTGGAAATATTTGATGCCGCTGTATGCAGCAAGAAGTTCTCTGTCGTAAGTACTATAGTTCCGTTGAGCATTATTCAGTTTAACTGAATAAAATCCCAGCGGCTGCCAACTGTCATCAACTCTCTGTTGAACTGTTGCTCCAATGGCGGAATCTGATGCGTCCACCCATAAGGATAAATCGGGTAAAAAAATAGGGAAGCCAGGAGGGCAGTTTGTGCCAATTGTTTTTTTACAAAGTCGAAGGATGTTTTAGCCACGCGACTCGTCTTGTACCGTCTCTCTTGGACCCTGTCAGATATTGGTTCAGCAAAATCTGAGCTTCTGCTGCGTGAGGTAAAAATCTGCGATAGAAATTTACCATACCTAAGAATCGTCGTAACTGTTTTACAGTGTCTGGAAGTTTAAAATTTATGATTACTTCGACTCGCTCAGGAGAGGGCTTAACGCCTTGCGGTATGATGAGGTGTCCTAAGAATTTCACTTCTTTTCGCATAAACACGCATTCTAGATGTTGATGATTAGACCAAATTCCTGGAGTTTCCTAAAAACTAGTTCTAGGTGACTGACATGCTCGCTTTCTGATTTTGAGGCAATCAAAATGTCGTCTAGATATACAAAACTGAAAGGCAATCCCCGTAGAACTGTATGAATAAACCTTTGGAATGTCTGAGCTGCATTACAAAGTCCAAAAGTCATTCGTGTAAATTCAAAAAGGCCAAACGGCGTGCAAATAGCCGTTTTTGAGATGTCTTTAGTGTCTACTGGAATTTGGTGATAAGCTTTTTTCAAATCTAAAATTGAAAAATAGCTACAATTCTGTCGTGTATTAACGGGATTGGATAATTGTCAGGAATGGTACATGCATTTAAGCGCCTGTAATCCCCACATGGTCTCCACTCACCATTTTTCTTTTTAACTAAATGCAATGGTGAAGACCAAGCGCTGTCAGAAGGTCTACAGATACCTTGCTTCAGTAAGAATTCGAATTCCTTTCTAGCGTCGGCTAACTTCTCAGGAGACAGGCGTCGAACTTTTGATGAAATGGGAGGACCTTTTGTAGTTATCTGGTGAGTAACTGTGTGAACCACTGGTTTAATAAAGGCGGTTTCCACCGTAATTGACTGATACTCACGCAGTAATTTTTGAATTTTGGGGTCAATTTCTGAATTGATGAGGACCGAAAGGCTTGATTGTTGCCACTGGGCATGTTGTGCACTTGACTTCAACTTGGTGATAGGGTCGATCAAGGTTTTCATTTTGACGTCCACTATTAACCCATAGTGACGAAGGAAGTCTGCCCCTAAGATGGGTTTGGCCACAGCTGCAATTACAAATTGCCATGTGAAAGATCTGCGTAATCCTAGATCTAATGACAAAATTTTGGTGCCGTATGTACTGATGGGCGATGAGTTTGCAGCAACCAATTGAAAGTTTGCGCTGGGAAAACGATCTGAAGTCGATTTCGGAATTACCGAGATGTCAGCTCCAGTGTCTATCAAAAATTGTCTACAAGTAGACTTGTCGAATATATAAAGACGACTGCTTGCTGTGCCACTTCCTACTGTCGTCAAAGAAGGAGGGCGGTCTAATTTGTCGACTTGACTTTGCTTGTAGAGGCAATCGTCTCTTTGAAATTGCATGGCGGTACACATTTCTGAGCCTTAGCTGCGAATTTGTTGTGATACCAGCAGTAGCTGGTGTTTCTTGAATTTGACCTGTATCTTGAATGTGAACTATGTCTGGAGGTATCTCGTGGAGACCTACCCCGTGATGCATCCCTACGGAAGAATAGAGACTTCTCGATCAATTTGGACAATTCGTTAACCTGAGACCTGAGTTCCTGCAATGCTTGATCTGCGCCCTTGGGGGCGGATGACACCGCATAAACCTCGTTTCTAGGATTAACCTCTGCTATCCTATCGGCACAATCTGCCAACACTTCCAAAGTACCAGGGTTGCACGCCAAAATGGCTTGCATGTGAGCTGGTAATCTTTGAATAGTTGGGAAGGCTGGGAATCTCCTAAAGGGAGTTCTGTGAGGAGCTGCTTTAAATTTTGATCCTCGCTGCCTGAGAGTCGAGAGATCAACGTATCTCTAATTTTAGCGTATTTGTCAGTATGGGGACGCTCGTCGACAATGTCAATCACTCGACGTATTACGCTCGTCGACAATGTCACTCACTCGACGTATTACGCTCTCATCAAGAGCACTAACCAGGTGAGCGAATTTGGTGGCGTCTTGTGTGATTCCCGCTAGCTGAAACTGGGACTCGAGATGACGGAACCACAGACCAGGACAACTCTTCCAGAAAGGTACCACCTTGACTGACACGGCACTTAAAGCCAGAGGAGGAGCAAATGACGAGGAGGCGCTGGAGTTTAGATGTGTTGTCTCCGCCAATGAGTCTTCACTCTCACTGACTCCATTCTGAGCTGGATTGACCATCACGGACGCAGGTCAAGAAAAGAAGCCCAAAAAAATATAAAAAACTCTGTGAAACGTGAACGTTTACACACAAATTCAACCTAATAGATATGTAACACTTATTTCTACTGATGAGGCGAATGGCCGAAAGTAATAATATATATATGATGTGTTCTTTATTAATAAAATGTAGCAATTATAGCTACAAAGGCTGACCTTACAGTTTCTGCTGAATACATGATTTTGTCCGTCTTGATGCTTCTTCTAATCTTGACTGCGTTGTAGCTGGCGGTGATGGGTGTAACGAACTATCCAGAAGCTCTTCCAGGAGTTATTGTGCCAACCTGTGCTTTACTTAGGGCACGATTGACAAAATATAGCCATTTTCAGGCAACCGATGAAATCTCTGGATAAAATACTCGAACTATTAGGCGTTGGTTGCGCTATCGGGCAACCAATGAAATCTCTGGATGAAATACTCGAACTATTGGGTGTTGGTTGCGCTATCGGGCAACCGATGAAATCTCTGGATGAAATACTCGAGCTATTGGGTGTTGGTCGCGCAATCGGGCAACCGATGAAATCTCTGGATAAAATACTCTAGCTATTGGGAGTTGGTTGCGTTATCGGGCAATCGATGAAATCTCTGGATAAAATACTCGAACTATTGGGCGTTGGTTGCGCTATCGGGCAACCGATGAAATCTCTGGATGAAATACTCGAACTATTGGGTGTTGGTTGCGCTATCGGGCAACCGATGAAATCTCTGGATGAAATACTCGAGCTATTGGGTGTTGGTTGCGCTATCTCGCAACCGATGAAATCTCTGGATGAAATACTCGAGCTATTGAGTGTTGGTTGCGCTATCGGGCAACCGATGAAATCTCTGGATAAAATACTCGAGCTATTGGGAGTTGGTTGCGCTATCCGGCAACCGATGAAATCTCTGGATAAAATATCTAATAACAAACGATTGCTGTCATATTGAATCCTGCACGATACGTCCTTGACCTGGTAGTTTAAGGACTCCTTCCAGATCACGTCGGGGTCACCAATTGTGGTGCGATATCCAATTGTTGATTGTTTCTTACACCACTTGCTAATCGTGAAGGAGAATAAAAAAAAAACATAAAACGTTAGTAGGAAATATGAGGCGTGTGTCTCTTCTATGTAGACCAAATTTGTCCAGAATAGACACAACAGTCCCGGTATATAAGTTGCGGTAAAACTTGTGCTAAGGACTTATTCGACTTATATATTATATAAGAACTGCACAGCGCCTAGTTTGGTTGACAGGATAGTCGTACGTGGTCTTCCTAGTACCTGCGTCACCTAGATCCTGCTATATGAAATAAATAAAATCTTTTATTAAGCTCCGAAGGGAGTTCTAGTATGGCTGGCCGTTTCTGATGAAAACGTATTCGTCTGGATACGAAGTTTCGTTGTTTATATATATCGAACCGAACAACAATGAAATATTTAATTATTTAATTCCTTTTTTTGTTTTATTTCCAATCTATTGGATGCTACTTATCAATATTTATAAACTATACGCTCAAGGTACACAAAGTAGGAATTTAGAAAACGAAGCATTTGAAAGCGTACTTAATATTAAGGTCAATACAGCGGTTGAATGAGCAAAACCTATTTTTCACTAAAGCGCCTCGCGTCGCCACAACTCCAAGACTCCGAGATATGGAACCCAGCATCACAGCAGTCAATATCACATTTTTTTTTTTTTTTTTATTTAGAAAGTACAGGATGTGTGATAAGCCAAATTTAGCGTAGTCAAATTCTGGTTGTTAGAATCTGTTGGCTCAGTACAGGCGTGTAGTAGAATGAATGTAGAGAGCGGGGCAACAAGATATATGGCTGAAAATATTGCGCTTGCTCCCAACTGTCACAAACGTAAACAAAATCTCGGTGGAGCTGAGCTAGCCAAAGGATTTTTCGATATTTCATCGCTTTTGTTAATGATTTTCAATTTAATTTAATATAAATATGTGTGTAAAGTACATGAAATAATATGTTGATGATAAAAAATGATTTGCCACGTCGTAGATTGATTTTGTTGTGCTAATTTTTCGAGAAACACTTCACGCTGTAAATACTTGAACATTACATGAGAATTTATCACTTTAATATCAACAGGTAATTACTTAAAGTCCTTATTTTATTTAGAAACAGTTTTTACCAAATTTTCTTCCACTTTCCAGTTAATATCACGATATTTAAATTAGGTAAAACGGCGTCTAGGTATCCCTTTCTCCAATATGTTCTGATACTTCACGCTCATACACACGAATTCATGTATTCTATAAGTGAGAATTGTCGGCAGGAACATGCAAGTGACAAAAGTCGAGAGCTCACCGCACATTTCCCCCTGTTTTTGCTGCTGCGGTTCGTTTGTTAGGTGTTCCTATGAATTTTACAGAGTCGTGTCACAGTATATTTATACAGTAGCCCAGCTTAGAACAAACTACTGAAAAGTGAATTTTAGAATTTTAATTACAAAAAAAACCTCAAAATTTCTCCAATAAAAGGGAACTATTAAGTATGATACGGATGTAAATGAACGAACAGTAGCTAGTTGCACAATGGTTGGGAGAAGTATTAGTTTTATGTAAGTACACATCTCAGCACCAGTCTGCAAATGTATTGTTCCATTACCAAACAGCTGTTTGATTGCAAAGTGGGGTTCGTTCCACGGACAGTGTAACAGGCAAAATGGCTGTAATAACTTAGAATGTATAGCAAACAGGAATGGTGAAAAGCCAAATTTTCCGTAATGAATTTCTGGTTGTGTTGGTAGTCCATTTTTACATGTATTTACACGCCATCCCTATTCTAAGCAACTTGTCAATTTACAAAAAGTAAACAAAGGTTTTGAGCGGAGCATCTGTGGTAAAATGTTCTTTTTCTACTTCATTTTGAAATAATTCACATAATTAATTTATATAAATCTTTGCTTCTATTAACAAAAAAGATAATTTAGATAGTGAAGTTGCCTCAAACAGGATTTCCCTAATTTATAATCCAATTTATATTTGCAAGCACTGACCGAGCACTTCATTTCTGTTTTTTAATTGATATGAAGATTTTAATAGGCACTAGTGGCACTATAAAACTTTGCACTAAATAAACTTCAAAGATAAATAGTTTTGAAAAGAATTGATTACGTACTTTTGTTAAATTTCACAAAAGAATTTTAAATTGACTAAATCTGCTCACAAAACAAAAGCAGATTTGACAATCATGCATGCAGCTTTGACAAATTACGCTCATGTACACGAATTATACACGATTCAATCATTCCTATTTGCTATATATCTAAGGGAATAATGTTTGTGACAGTTTGATAGGACTACGACGTTCTACCAAGTCGAATGGCATGGGAAGTGGAACAAATTGTTTTAGCTTTTTTTTTTTTCTTGCAGAAATAGTTTTGATTGTCATTTTGTCCCTCTTCCTCTAGCACAAGTTTGTGCATGCTGTAAGTTTTGTTTCTTCCACCTTAGATTTGCATAGGAACCTTTGCATTAGAAATTTACTATTGTGTTAGTTAAAACTGTTGAAAGAGAAAGTATAGTCTCTTTATAGAAGCATCCTACTTGCTTGACAGTTTTGACAGAGCTGGGCTACTGTATGATATATTCTGAGGTGATAACCATAATAAGGGTGTAATACTTGAAATTAAGACAATAGTCACACCCCTGTCAACAAAAGTTGACCAATATGAAATAGAAAATTTTTGACTACGCATTCCTAAATTTTGGCCCATATACGTACATTCCACATGCCACTGCTGACGGAAAAAAAAGCGAGAAAAAAATCTGGACCGAAGAAATAATACTAAGGACTGAACGGATATCAAATAAAAAAAAAAGGTGAAAATAGGTAAAAAGGATAGTCAAAACTAGAGTATGGTCTGGAAAAATGTAGGGAAACGAGCAGGATCACGAGGATTTTCAGTGATTAAAAAAGGGGTGCAACGTGGTGTAAGTTCTCCTCTGCCAGCAGGCCAAAGGAATGTCGTTCGATAAGTATTGAAAATCTTTATTTCCAAATAACAAGGCGAAAGAACGTATTACGGAGATTCCAGCAATGGAACCCTCATTTAGAGATGGTAAGACTACATCAGTGTCTTTAACAAAGTTAACCTAATGACAAGTTAAGAAGCAGTAGAGCAAAATTGAAAAACTTCTGGTGTTTGTTACAATAAAACAAGTAATTTCATATACTTTCGTCTTTTGCATGAATGGGGGAAAAGAACTTGGCTATGCACTATTGTAGTGTAACTGAGACAACAAGTTAACAACAAAAATCGAGAGAAAATAGGATTACCCGAACGACAAAGTCTTATTAAATCCCTCAAAGTCCTATCAAACTATTCATAATAATGTACTTCGGGTCCACTACCTCCCATTTTTAAGAAAAAGATAAATTTCGCTTTGAATCAGATGCTGAAAGGAGATGTAAAGCTCCTCTCAAATAAAATTCTCATTTTTCCCGAAAATATTAGAGAATCCAGCGTGAGTTCTCCTACTTAATCTCTTCATAGGGCTGGTTTAGACGGTGTAGTTTTTGCGTCGCGTGATCAGTTATTCTCTTTTGTTCAAGAAGGGAAAAACTTGCTGTGCGTTAACACGGTATAGTTTTTGCACGGCGCGCACGAAAACAAGAGCAGTTCTTTAATCGCTTATTTCGTCGTCTTTGACATTCTTCTCTGGGTGGCGTTCACGTTAACTGAAAATTATTTGGACTGGTAATATTTTTAGCAAATTTCTTGTGCATTTTGAAAAGTATGTCTATTAACATATAATAATAGCATTCAAACCTCTAATTATAAAAATATTATTTCAATTTTAGACATGAATACGTGCGCGGCGCGTAAAAACTACACCGTCTAAACTACCCCATAGTCAATATTTCATGAAAACCGGGTTTTCACAAAAGCGCGGGAACATTTTATGAGAGTAAAACGTGAAAACTCCGCCTCTTCTCATTTATTTACGAAAATGAAACATTTACCATTCTGTTTCGTTGCATGCAACTTGCGCTTTCACATTTTTTATCTTTATTCATAAAAGTTTTAAAGAGAGTTTAATTTTTTTTTTCGATTTTTTTCTTCTTTCTTTCTTCCTTTGCTTGCCGTGTGCATTTTAAATATAAAACACTCTAAAATCTCGCCTGCTTCCTAACTTGTCATTAGGTTAACTTTGGTCTTTATGCCAGCGGAGCGCCTGGAAAGGAAAAGTGCGACATTTATATCAATTTTATTTTATTTTCGCCATACATAACAGTCACATTATTGTTTTATGAATTATAGTGATAAAAATATATACTTACGTAGATTTCGGTATGCTAACAGAGTGGCGAAACAGAATATATACCATCACGTTACATTTAATTTGATTTTATTATATGTATATACAAGCACTTAACATTTCACAAAATATTTGAATAAAAGTGTACGAGACATACTTCCAGCAGTGTCTTTAGGCCAGACGAGAGCCTGAAAGAAAATACGACATTTATTCCAATTTTATTTTATTTTCGTCATACATACAAGTGATAAACTTTTCATAGTGATTAAAGTATACCTACGTAGGTTTAGGTAGGCCCACGGAGTGCCTGCAAGAAAGACATACCATTATATAAAGTGAGTTTAAATATCGTTGCATATTTCCGAGTACTATTAAGCTTTTCGGGAATTATATTGATGAACAGATATACTTACCTCGGGGTCGATATGTCGAAGGTAGGCTTGAATAGTGACTAGAAATCCGGAGCATTACTCCAACACGGTTGGTTTTCGCGGCATATATCGGTGTTATCCAACATCTCCCGAAGCCTATTACAATTGAAAGGGATATTGACGTTGAAGTTATAAGTGCCTCAGATGAACCCATACCATTATTTCAATTTACCATTTAATCCTGGCAATATATAAGAGTTAGTTAAGAAGACATTTTGTTAGTAGGAGTTACGTACATTAATGTCGTGTAGTCGAAAGAGAGCCTGAAAGGAGAACACCGCTTTATTCCAGGTTCAATTTAGTTTCGTTACATATGTTAGGCTATTAAGCATTCCATAGCATTTGTAAGAGAAACGCATCTTGGCGTGGTTAGGCCGGAGGAGACATTCTATATAAGACAACATTTTTTTTAACGTGCCTGTAATTAAACTAACAACAGTAGTCTTCTAGTTATAAACTTAGTATAGAAATAATATTTTCCTTACCGAGCGAAGGTTGGCCAAGCCAGTTATAGACGTACATAAGTGAATAGTGCAACCCAACGAGAGTGAATGTTATGTTTTCGGTTTCAAGTGAATGATAGGAAGCCGTGTTCTAAGAGGCCTCTTGGGGACGAACCCCGGATTAAATACGCACAGCGTGCATAGTCAGTCGTAACTTCGGTGAATTAGAAATCGAGTTGCTTCGTGTAATGAACAGTCTCATTGGATTACAACCGCGCCATATAGCTAAGTAGGACCAGAACAGCTGAATACGAAAAGGCGAGGACGACACCCTTACAGCTTCGGGGGTGAATATAAGTACAATAATCAATATTTTTGTAAACAGTCTTGATACAGAATAAAGTGCAATGTTAACAATGACGTGAGATCGTGTGAGTTTCTTTCACCCAGGGCTCTCTCTTCCATCTTTCGCAGGTGAAATAGCTTAAGAAGGGACATCGCAAACAAGACTTAAGAGATGTCATGGATGACCGGGGACGGCATAAGGATCACAACATCGGATCCTCTGAATAAACTTCAGGTGAGTGCTGTACATGGTGCCTTCCGGGCCAGTGTTTAGGATGATAGTAGATCCCCGTTTTTTTTTCGCAAGGCACGAGATCTTTTTGTTAATGGTGACGTGGCACTCTCGGCCCATAGCTGAGGCAAGCTAGCGTGCCGTCCTGCATCTTCAACGTTGTCACCGAGTGATCTGTCAGCCTATGCTGGCAGTCTGGACTTCACGTTCGAGCCAATCACTCCGCCTAGTACCATACAAGACTGGATTTCCTCTCCTGCAATGCCAAAAGGTGCTGTCGCAATTTGCATTAAAGGTATGTCAAGGATAGAGAACACGTTATACGGAATGTCCAATAAAGCTGAAGCTCTCTGTTAGCCAAGCGGCTATTCCAAGTGGGAGCTATAGAGCTCTCTGTTAGGATAGCCAGATAAAAATAAGGTAGAGCTGGAGAGCTCAATTACCTTTAGGTGCAGTCGAAGCTAGGGAGCTCGCAGTTAGGATCAAAAAAATAAGATGCGCACCAGTAGAATTCAATATAAACTCTGATTTATTTCATATCATTACACTGAATTTATACATTATAAAAATTGCTGACATTACTTATTTCGCATTTCAACCAATCACACAACTTCGGCCATTGTAATATTCAATATTGATCATAATTGCTGTGCATGCAAATAATGCACAGCGGGCAAAGTTTCAACCAGGTAGAAGTAAACAAAGAAAGCTACAATGTAATGGTTTTCATTGATCGTTTACTCTATCGTACCATATGCTGTTGGTTTTTTTTTCCTATTGCAAAGCATAAGCATAGCGTAAAGCTTTGCTATCGTGTATTCATTGATACATGACACTCATATGTGCATAATGCACTTCGCTTGTCCATAAAACGGTGGACATGACTTTTATTTTATTTTCACGTTTTGTATGGCATTCTGCATATACAAAAGAATGCCGTGAATCACCTTATGGGTGTTTTGCCTGATCAATGTTCTTTTTTATTTTATTCTTTCTGCATGTACAAAAGAATGCAGTGAATCACCTTATGGGTGTCTTGTCTGATTTATTTAATTTAATTTAATTGGCAATGGTGTGTGTGTGTGGTGATGCGCTCTACATGTACACCGCCGACATTTAATGTTTTGATACGATTGAAATTGGTCCATCTATTAAGGACTCGCACGTTAATGTTATCGGGCAATATCGGATGTTATAGAGCAGGAACTCCCGAAAAATGTTTAATAGTCTATCGGCCGCAGTATAACCTACTCATCGATAATGGTGAGTTAAATATCATCATTTCATCAAATTTTCTGCTAAAAGAGTAGCACACATAACAATACACTATATACACTGGAAAATAGGGTAAGTATAAATCAACAAAGCCAGAAAAATTTTATTTTTTTATTTTTTTTTAATTTCTTAACCAACTCCTCTTACAGTCATTGTTATAATTCCCATAAAGAAACTACTTTAATCACAATTCTGAATGATTCACACTATCATTTACTTCTTTCTCAGTCGCTTCTTGCTCCATTTCATGATATTCTACCTTTGAAATCAAATTCTTAATTTCATTGTCATAATCCTTCCATTCAGGCACAATGCGCTGTGCAGCGGTAAGTTTTGCCTCCTTGGTCATGGGATTATTACACAAATCTATAACTTTTGCCTTTTTCAACGATTCATTACTACACCATGTTTCACACCACAACCAATCATCTGGCAAAGATTTTATGGCAACTTGGTGAAGCATATTATTGGGTAAATCCTGGTCTAGATTGGACAGACTATTTGGATCTTGACTAAGAGCTTGATACTGTCCTCTTAATCGATCTCCAGCGGCTATTTTTCTAAACCTTTTTAAATCGACGACATATAAAGCAGATATGTGGTACCTCCTGCCCATTAAATGATTACGCCAGTATCCTTGCTTCCAAAATCTAAATCCTTCCATTTCCTTTCGCGAGTCACAAAATGGAGTGTAAGCATAGGGTGCACCATTTAAATCAAGTTCGTTTAATTCTTTTAAGTCCGTCCGTACAATCTAAAAACAATAATTAGGACTGCCTTTAATTAAGTAAAAAAGGAATGTCTTACCGCATCAGCATCAACGAAAATAATCTTTTTTACGTCAAGAGGAAATAGTACATCCAAAAATAATATTTTGTAGCCCCAAATTGTTCTCTGTTTCTCCGTTTGCTGATGAAGCCATCTCGGCCATTTATATTGGACTAATTCATATTGGAAATTGTATTCTTTGGCCATATGTGGTAGAAATTCAATAAACCCTGGTGATAAGTAGTTCTTCAAAAACCAAAATTTTACTGGAAACTGAAATTTAATAAAAAAACAAGAGAAAAGTTACAATTGGTCTAAGAACAATAATATTATACTCTAGATAAAAATTAAAGTTAAATAAAGTGAAAACCCAAAGTTTTGTAAGGCAACACCAAGAAGACAGGTTGCCCGATTTAGTTGGTTTTTGAAATTTTATTTACCATTTTTATGAAAACGCTGTGTACAAAATTTCATCTCTCTATGTCGACGAGCTCTCAGGCAGTGTCCAAATATATACGGAAAAATCAAAGCTTTGTATGGCAACACCTTTAAAAGGTTGCCTAATTTAGTCCATTTTCGAACTTGTATTTGTAATTTTTATGAAAACGCCGTGTACAAGACTTCAGCTGTCCAATTCAACCCGTTTTCAGGCAATGTCCAAATATACAGGGTATCCTGTATGTGGTCTGGCACCCGAAGGCTACGGATAAAATTATATGTTGGGGGGGGGGGGGGGGGGTGTCGTAACGGTTTCCGTTAAAATATTTGGGTATATTTTTATAGAACACCCTGTAACTTACCTTTCTAATGGTCTATACATTTTTTCTCTCGCCCTTTCCGTTTTGAAGTTATGGCTCAACAAATTTAAAATTTCGGAATTTTTACTCGTTTTTTTTTATTTAACTACTATATTTATAAAAAAAAACAAGTCATCAATATCAATTTTTCATATTAGATTTAAGAAGCCCAAAACCTTAGCTTTAAAATGACCTACCACACTCTGTACCGAAAATGTAGCCCTTTTTGCGTTTTTTGCACTTTTTCTTGAGCATATACAGCGAAAATGGCTGAAAAAGTTCAATAAGTGTCAGAAAGTAGGTAATTATCTTTTGGAAATTACCTTTTTCAGCCATTTTCGCTGGAGATGCTTAAGAAAAAGTACAAAAAACGCAGAAAGGGTTACAGAGTGTGATAAGTCATTTAAAGCTAAGCTTTTTTTAATATGAAAGATTGATATTGATGACGCGTTTTTGATAAAAATGGTAGTTAAATAAAAAAAAAAACGAGTAAAAATTTCGAAATTTTAACTTTGTTGAGCCATAACTTCAAAACGGAAAGGGTGTGGGAAATAATTTATAGACCATTAGAAAGGTCCAACGATTATCAATCTACTAAAGTTTAAATAATCACCACTAGGTGTAATGTTTAGAAGTTACAGGGTGATCTATAAAAACATACCCAAATATTTTAAAGTCCCGTTATCTCGGAAACTGTTACGATCCCCCCCCTCCCCCCACCTACATAGAATTTTATCCGTAGCCTTCGGGTGCCAGAACACATACGGGGCACCCTGTATATTTGGACATTGCCTGAAAACGGGTTGACTTGGAAAGCTGAAATCTTGTACACGGCGTTTTCATAAAAATTACAAATACAAGTTCGAAAATGGACTAAATTAGGCAACCTTTTAATGGAGTTGCCATACAAAGCCCCCCCCCTCCCCCATACAATTTTTTGTTTGCCTAAGCATGACCTATCCGTATCCTTTGGGTGCCTGCCCACATACGGGATACCCTGTAAAGTGAAGAAAGAATATTTTGTATGGCAACGCTACGAAGGAGTTGCCCGATTGGTATCATTTTTAAAATTCAATTTTTCATTTTTTTAAAAAATCCCATGTACAAAATTTCAGCTCTCTAAGTAAACATGTTTTCAAGTTATCGTGAGGACGGACAGATAGACAGACAGACAGACGGACATGCAAAAATGAAAATAATATTATGCGTGGATGTTTACTCATTTTGCGCCTCGCTTTCGGCTGGCATCAAACAGAGCTATTTTCTCTGGTAGTAACGGATCCTACTATTCTGTCAGCCTCCAGGTGGGTAAAGTGAAGATGTTATCTGTGGGTTTCAGCTACTTCAGTGCGAGGCGGTAACAACTGGTCGGTGGGCCTGACTCTGATTAGTGGGCTAAAAGCTGATCCCATCCCAATCCAAGGTGGAATAGTATGCGCTGATGGCTGCGTGATTGAGGGGTGCTCAATCGCTTGTATGCGAACTCTGGATACCAGGCGTCCTCCAGTTGCAATTAGTTTTCCTGTAGTAATGTGGAGCTGCGCTGCAGGTGACAGTTTTTCTCGCGCAACTGGTGGGACCATATATGGAACCTTCTAAAAATAATACCACTTCAAGGTGTGCAAAAGATTCATGGGTGTCTGAGGAATCGGAGGATTTAATCCCTGAGATCTTGACATCTATGGTAAATGTCCTCTTGCAGCGGAGCTCAGTTTATGGAGTCGGCGTGACTCCTATGGAGATCGCAAATGCTTTTCATGGGTCGGGTCATTTCAGAACGGGTGGGTTCGCTGAATTGACAATACAGTGTCGAAAAGCACGACGGAAGCAGATCTTCCCGCGAAGGGTATCTGTGACGCAGATAAAATGAGAGGAAAAGTGCTGAGGAGATGGCTAATGCTGTCCCTGACCCTTGTCCCGCTCTCTCTTCACAAGTCGTCGGTGGTCCGGAAGGCGGGCGTAGGGAAGTACCCACATGGCGGGACTTCTCTTCACCCAGATTAATCTGCAACGCAGCAAGGCGGCGTCTGCTTTGTTAGGACGCTGCCTTGCTGACTTGAGTACAAAATCTCAATAGCAAAGTGGTGCTCGTGCAGGAGCCTTGGAGCCAGGAGCCTGTATAACACCGCGCGCTCTACACCTAGGGCATGTGTTGTTGTAACATAAACATTGCTGTGACCTTGTTGCTTCATCTTTGCAACAGGGACATTACATTGATCAAGCTCCCTTCAAGAAGGATGGAGTCTGTTATGGTCGCAGGACCACACGAGGCAGTATAAACTTGTGCCACTGATAGCTAGCAGCAGTGCTCACATTGTGCAGACTACCGTTATACTGCCAATTGTACTATGCTGTGTGAGTAATACCTGATGAACGAAATCTGGAGAAAAAGGAAGAAGAAGAAGCACCCGAGAGGCCGGAAAGAAAAGTGCTAGCCATTGTCTGAAAAGTAAGAAGTCCGCGTGATTGTGCGAATAGTGCTTGAGAAAATTGTAGCGAGATCTTGGTTGAACATATTTGCAGTCATCTACATATCCATTGACTCATTATATACAGACTAATATCTATACCCCAATGACCGCGGCACACTAACGGTCCACAATTACATCAGAATATCCAGATCCATTACACAACAGTAAACAGTCTCGAATTCCTGGAACCTCTATTGACATTCTCTAGTTGACAGAATAAATTTTTGTTGAGTTCATCGTCACATGCAGTTACAAACAAGCAAACAAATTAGAATCATCACTGCAGAAGGAATTCATCTTATTAAGCAAGTGCTCTGAAATCTGATCCAAACGTTTTCTTTCAATCATGTGGACATCTTCGGGTAGAACTAAGCTAGAAATGTACACTAACTTAGGTGATAGTTTATTAGACTACCAGCAGACCAAAGTTCCCTTTGCAACCTAATACCTCACCGTAATTGAATAAATTTATAAATTTTTTGATAGCGGCATAGCGGACCCTTCGGAGGCGCCTAGGCGTCGGCTCCTCAACAATCAAAGATGTAAGTTGTTGGCTGCTATTTGTTTTGTTGTATGTAACTATATTGCTCATTAATGATAAAATGTAAATAAAAAATATATTCTTTTAGCTTTGCGTATAGAAGTATCGTTAATGAATTTGTAAAGCTAAATTCAAGGCACTCGCAATAACCGTGTATGTCCTATGGAGCACGCCCGTGATTGCTCGGCTCAATTTATAGGGACGCTGTCGATGCATGAAACGCACTAGATAATTCCACCCGACTTGCTACGATTAGGTGTACATCAAAATTAAAAAAAAAAATATTTTTACCGCTTGATTTCAACTCTAATTATATATCTGAAGTTTATCAAAGTATATTTTGTTTGTTTTAAACTGCTGGATTGGGTCCAAATCTATACTAAAAGTATTAACAAATTTTATAAAATTACTTAATTCTAAAACTACATTATATTCTCGCTAATTCAAATTGTTTCCTTACTTGCTACGAAGAATGTACGTCTAGATTTTTACCTCGAACCTGTTTCTTTTATTATTGTCAGGAACACGCCTTTCATTGGAGTCTTGATGTCGACCACATTAAATTTTTCGGCATATGCGTTCAGCTTTGCTCTTAATTTCGCGCTGATAGTCGGCAAATCACCTTTGTTCTTATATTTTATTCCATCCTCTATCTTGGAATTAAAGGATTGAGTAGACAAATGTCGCTTCTTAGTGCCACCTTTTTTAATTCTGCGCCGATTGCTGCTGGATGGTATTTCGTCTGAGTGTCCTTTTACTGTGTTTGATTTGTTGCTTTCGTCTTCTTATGAACTTTACTGCTCCCTCTTTTTATGGTTAGCCTTCGGGTATGTGTGATAGATCTATAAACCTCGTAATTGATTACGTTCCCGAGAGGTTTGTTTTACTTTTACTTACTAAATGTAATTCGAGCAAAATATTTTTTTTTTTTTTTTTTTTTTTTTTGATTCTATTTCTGCTGGATTTTGAACGGAAGACCGTTGAACAATGCTGATTAACAGTAAGCAAATTTGCCGAACTGTTTTGAAGGTCCTTTTACATTTATTAGCAAGGAGTGGATTCCATCTATGAAACGTAGACGGGGTGATAGTGAGCACAACTGCAGAGTTTATCATAAACCATTTTGTGGTATAAAAGCTCTGACGTCAACATCTAACACATGCGACTCTGGATTGCCAAGGAGCTTACTTTTGGGACTTTTTTTTTATCAACATAATGTTAAATAAGAAACGGCAAATATATATCATGATAAATTACAACAACCAACAAAAATATAATTGTCGCGGAACATTGTTTTGAAATATTTTTTATCTAATGTTTAAAAAAATGTGTAAATGTGTATATGAAGAAGTCTGAAATTATAAAAGACAATGATCTTATTATTACATACATTACGTACGAAAAAGAATAAGAATTATCATTATTATTCGCATAATGGGCAAAAAATATTTTTGTTTTCCTTAGTGAAACCCACTCAATTCTCATGCTCTGAATGGCTGTAATACTTTACACTAATAAATTGTATAAAAGTAAAGAGTTAACATGCTGACAATAGAAGCAAACACGTGCTAGCCATATGCCCATGTGCATATTGCCAACTCCGCATGGTGGGCATATTGCAGCACATGAAGTAAAAATCAAGTTAGGTTATGTTTTTATCTAATGTTTACTGCAAATCAATCACTTTTTACCACAATCTAAGCTTCAATACTGATGTATGGAATACAGGATATTGCAATTCAATAGCACCTTTTTTACTTCACTCTATAATAAAAAAGTTACTTCGTAAATATTAGAACTGCGTCTTAAAAAACGATTTTGACACTACTAGCTTAGCGTCATCTACTAACTCGGTTTCCAGTTCAGATATTACAGTGGCATAATGGTATTACATGTTCAGTAAACTTTCGTGAAATAACCAAACTACGGCCAGTGGGCATATTGCCAACATGCGCATATTGTATTTAACTACCTTACTTGTTGTTAAGTTATTGGTTTGTTACGTGTACTAATAATTGTGTTTCCTGCCTAGTTAAATATGTTTTATATCTTTTATATGCCAATATCCCAGGCTATTGTTTTCTAAATCTTCTAATTTGTAGATTAGGGGATCTGGGGAAGGAATCTAAAATATAAAGCAATTATCTGCCACGGTCTTGCAGCCTCTTTAAATTTTCCCATTGTACCATATTGCGCTTTAGTGGTTCGGTTAGCACATAGACATGTTTCGTAATATTTTACATACTTCGTCACGACTCGAGATATTCCTGGCCAATAGTACCTTTGTAGTACTTTTAATTTAGTTTTATGGCCACCTAAATGAGCAGCGAATGGGGAGTCGTGGCATTCTGCCAACACCGTCTACCGCGAGAATTTGGGAACTACTAGTTTCTATCTGTAGTCCTGATGCTTGTGGGATGCATCTGTAACTTTGTAGAAAAGATTTTTATTTTCTAGTTTACAGCATGGGAAACATCTTGGTCTTTCTTGGACTCTAGCTAGGATGCGTATGTATGCGTATGTATGCGTATGCTGTCGGACGCAATAGGATTGCAATCTATCAGATCAATCGTATGTGCTCTAGAAAGTGCATCTGGCACAACGTTTTTTGTCCCTTTTACGTGAGCGATTTCGATGGCCTTCTAAGTAGCATCTTAGTTTCTCGACTGCAAATATTACACTTAGCATTCTTTTTCTGTCACTGTATAGTTTGTTTTTGCTTCTCTGAGTTTTCTACTAATATATGCTATAGGTCTTTCTCGACCTTCGTCTGTTTTTTCTGCTCCAATTGCATGGTTGGAAGCATCAAATTGGAGGTGTAATACTTTATTAAAATCCGGGTTTTCCAGGAGTGGTACTCGACTAATTTTGACTTTAATCTCACGAATGCTTCTTCGGCTTCTTTGGTCCATTGCATAGCAGGTGATGCCAGTTCGGCGAAATTGTGTACAAATCGGCGATACCATGAGGCCATTCCTTGAACCTTTTCATTTCCTTGTAGTTTTTTGGCTTTGGAAAGTCGATTATTCTTTGGATTTGTTCTAAGTCCATGCTTATCTAATACATACTCTAGGTACTTTGGTAATGTACGAACGAATTGACATTTTTCAAAATTAATCGTGAGTTTGCTCGCTACGCTACTGATTACCGAAATGTAATGGTCGAATATGTCTGTAGCTAAAATCAGGTTGTCTAGGTATGTGAATATACACTCTTCCGCGGGGGAAAATAGTATATCCATAAGTCTTGGTTATGGTGCGGCACTGTTACATAGGCCGAATGGCATTACGGTGAATTGCTATAAACTATGGCCTGGGATGCTGAAAGCTCTCTCAGAAAGTGGTATTTGCCAAAACACATCCTCCAGCTCAATGGATGACAAGTAACGTGCCTTGCCTAGCCAGTTTAGGGCTTCCGAGATACGTGGTAAAGGGTACGTACATTTTATCGTGACGTTGTTCAATTTTCGACTGTCTATGCACATCCTGTCTCTACCACCCTTCTTCTTAACCAAGACGACGGGAGAACACCATGGACTTATTGATTGTTCCATTATGCTCGAGTTCAATTCTTAGTCTTTTTTCTATTGCTGGTGAAATTTGATAGCCCCTTTGTACAATTGGTGTGGCGTTACCAGTATCGAAGTCGTGTTCAAGAACATGCGTCCTAGTTTTTGATTGATTGAAACTGTTTTAAGCATGTGTCCAGTTTCCTTCTCTTTTCATTATCTAGAAATGTAGAAGTAGAAATGTATGGAAATACCAATTACCATCATCGTTCTGGGCTATGATTTCAAATGAACTACAGAGGTCAATCCGAAAAATTATATTTTGGGCCAGAGTACGCCCCGCTGTTGGTAGCTTATAGGTACGTAAAATACGCCGATAATTTTGTGGTTGTTTTTGTCTACTGCTTTTATATCACCTTTGCTTTCTTTTATTAATTCAAGACCTATGCTCTTTAGCAATTGGATACCTCCTTTCCCAGCCACCGAATGTCTGGCTCCACTGCCTAGTAAGCATACGACTGATGAGTTCAGGACTTGAATTTTATCATGTGGTCTGGGATCTCCCCATCTAGGAACTTTATATGCGCCATGTAATTCCCTACCTGTGAGTCTTAGTGGACTTTATATGAGTGGGGTATCTCGTGTCCACCTTCGAGGCTACCCTTCTAGGTTTTCCGAAGTAGAATTTCTTCGAAAGTTCCTAATTGGACTAGTAAATAGGATGTGCCGGTTCTGGTTTGAAACTCCTTCGTTGGATCAGCTATCTGCTGGACTAGGGCTTCTTCGACTACTTATAGTTTGCCCTCCTCTTTTAATGTCTGAGTAATACACATTCTGGTTTGGCGAATTAGAGTACCTTGGTTTGAATTGTATCTAGTGTTCTGACTACTAACGTGTCTTACTGGTGTGCTATGTGCTTGTTGATAACGATTATAGTTCTTCCTGGGAGTACTGTGGAATTCATCCCTACTTTCCTGTTTTTTCCTGGGCTTTGAGCAAGAAATTAACTCTAAATCCAGCTAAGTCTCAATCGATTGCTTTTTTTGGTTATCCAATCAAGCACCTCCTTGATCCTTTTTTCCTTAGTGGAGTTACTATACCCTTCTGTGACAGAGTATACAGCCTTGGTTTCATCTTAAATAAAACCCTATTCTTATCGCCTCATATTAATACTTTAATCGGCAGGGTAGGTTTCGGTCTTCGCAAACTTTAGAGTATTAATATGTATCTGCAGACGTTTATAAGGAACAAGCTGGCCCACGCCTTCTTGTTTTTCCACTTCATTTATGGGGCGGAGCTATATACTGGAACTTCCGCAGGTAACATTGACAGACTGCGCGCTTCCTTTAATTCAGTTATCAGGTATGTGTACGGTCTTACAGGGCGGGTACGTGATCTGGGTGTTTACACAGTTGATTTTCTTCATACTACCTTTGATAGGTATCTTATACTCCGCAGTCTCATCTTTTTGTTTAAATTAATTCAATCCTATACGCCACAGATTAGAGTTTGTTAGGTCCCCACGTTTCCCACTTAAGCTAGTTATTCCTCGTCACTCATTCAATGTACTGAAAAACTCTTTCTTTGGGGCAATTCTTCTAGAAGATCGGTCATGCTTGAAAGCAACTCTGCTTCAGAGACATCCCTAGAGTGAGCAAAATCCATTACCCGTTGTAAGAATTCTGAAACTGATTCGTCAAGACTATCTCCTAAGAAATGACCTTACCTAATACACAAAACTTCCCCACAGATGACAACACCTGAACTACGAACAAAAAGTGCAAAAGCTCTCCCGCACATATGGTGAAACCAGACACTTTTTCCATACAAAAAGTGATCCAGAACATACCTAGCGCAACTACTGGCCTGCAAAAAGATATGGAAGTGAAATAAATTGGAACGAGAAAAGAGTAAGGCTGGATCCAGTAACACCAAAGAAATCGTCTTCAAAATAAGCCCTGCAAAAAGATATGGAAGTGAAATAAATTGGAACGAGAAAAGAATAAGGCTGGATCAACACGCCAAGAATCGTAGCGAACGCAGAAGGTGCTATAGATGTGGAAGACGCAATCATTTACTTCCCAATCGCGACATAAGAAGGCAATGTGACAAATGTAACCGCCGTCATTCCAGAAAATGTGAAAATAAACCCTATTTTCCTAAACATATTCAAAAAGAAGTTATGATAGCCAAGTAAGAAATTTTTCTTTAATATTTTCGTAAATAATGTAGAAATAGAAGCTTTTGTTGATTTCGATTCAGAAGAGAGAATTAGCACACATTTCGACACCATTCACATGGACCATCTAGGACTTTTCATAAAAAGCACCAGCGGGAAAAAGTTTTTAAAAGTTTCGGTTTAAGCATTCACGAAATACACGATGCTCAAAGCGACGAAAGATACGAAAACACAGCCGGTGTTGCGTTTCCTCAACGAAATAATCAGTCAATTTGGAGTTCCACGGTGAGTCGTAACTGATAAGGGTTCATGTTATACATCAAAGGCATTTACAGAGTATTGCAAGCAGAAGGGAATAACTCATGTACAAAATGGTGTGTCAGCACCAAGAGGAAATGGTCAAGTGGAGAGATCTAACTCTACGATCCTTTCATCATTGGCTGCATCAGCAGATGAAGACACCAAATGGAGAATTGAATCAAATACAGTTCGCGATAAATAATAATGTACATAGTATAACCAAAAGAACGCCATGAGATACATGCCCAGGGCTGCAGCAAACTCAATCTTGACACACGAAATTGTCCTTAAAGATAGCCCTGGTGAGAATATTGATCAAATACGAAAAGAGGTATCGATCAAGATTAAAGACAACCAGCAAAAGGAATGCTTTGACAAACGAAGGACAACAAAAAAAATGGTATGATGTTGGCGAATTAGTGCTCGTCAGGAAGAGAACTTCATCTGAAGGGCAAAGTAAGAAACTCTTACCCAAAGGTCTGTTTGTAGCCTCGGTAGTACCCTTTATTTTCCCGGATTACGTCGACTTTTTTTGTACGATCTCTGGAATTATCTAGCTTGAACTTTTGTGAGACATTGTAGTATTATATGGTTCTGTTGAGTCTGGTAGATTTTTGAGATGGCAAACCAGTGCACTATCTGTCAAGACGGAGACTGGTCTGCCAAGAGAAAACCTGTTGCTACCATTTGTAGACATGTATTCCACAAGGCATATCTACAAATATGGATTAAACAAACTGTCCAAATTGCAGAACCGCTCTCACCCAACAGGACTTTAGTGCATATACAGGTGCAATCCTGAAAAGATATCATACTCAGCATGGTAATCATGACTCTTTCCAACAGCCTTTGCAGCTCAATGTGCATCCACCAATGCTCAGCCAGGCCGTACATCGTCGCCTCCAGGTTTGTGTTCAGACCCAACTTCGCAGGCAAGCTCACGAAGGAATAGTCCATCACCTGTACCTTCTGGCCAAGGCCTAGTACCCACAGAGGCACTAATAGCTAGTCTTAGAGTACAGCTACAAGACTTAGTGCGTGAAGGGATCACCCAAAGCAAAGAATCGTTGCGAGCTGACATATCAGAAAATGTCCGATAACAAGTCTTTGCTGTTGTGAGCCAAGTGGATGTTTCTCGTCCACCATCATCTTTCGGAAAGGTTGTCATACCACCTAGACACTTCGCAGAACCAGTCAGACCTTCCAATGCAAGACCTTCATCCTCATCTGGTCCACAAAGTTATTCCTTTCTATCTGCATCGACATCTGCCCCTCAGGCACCATAATAATCAACCAACCGAGCTCAGACAAATTCATGGCATAGACGTTCAGGCAGTTCCATCAGACGATGGAGCATTTCCTACAGTGGAGACAATTCAAAGCTCTCACTAGATGAGTTAATTTTTTGAGATTTTGATCTCCTAGTAAGGAATATGTTCATATTACTATCAGGACCAGCTATGGACTGGCACTGGTTCTTATTAAGGTATAATTCTACGCCTATGTTAAGACCGGAATGCTGGTTGAATGGGGAGTCTCAAAGGATGACTGTAAGTCAAGTCCAGCTGAGGTCATGAAAACAAAAGCCTGCTGAACCATTTGCTAAGTGAACTGTTGCAACACCCGATGTCAGACCACGAATTTCTTGAGCTTGTCAAATCCAACTTATTGCCATAAGTACAGAATAAAATCTGCTTACACCCGTCTAACACCATGGGCCAACTTCGAGCGTTGTTGACACAAATACAAGCTACTCAACTGCGGATTATTGAAACCGTTAGTAGCCTGAACACCTATCGTAGTCAGCGTGTAATGAGATTGCTGACTTGTCTAAAACACTCGAATATGACGCAAATACAGCAGCTGTTTCAGCTGTCGAGTCTAGACCACATCTTTTCTGTTGGAATTGTGACCAACAAGGTCAGTTTTTTGAAAACTGTTTAGAAGATCAACAGCGCGTGTTTTGCTATGGATGCGGACGAAAAGTTGCCTAACTGTAGAGAGTGTCTACAGAAAAACTTGAAGCGAGTCGGGAATTATAACATCTTTTCTCGACCGAGTGCGACATATCGAATGACAACAGCTCCGACAAGTCCAGCTCGACCGCTGAACAGGGAAGACAGTCTGCCCAACCAGCAAACCCTGTCAAACAACCATTAGATCAAAAATGATATAACATAAAGATATCGCACAGCCCATGCTACACCTGTGCTAAAGTTGGACGGAGAAAATTGTGTTCGGGTTTTATTAGTAGAACCCAGATTCCCCTATTTAAAAAAATACCAACGCCACTGAACACTTTGTTCTCAGCTTTGCCAGCTCTCTGGAATTGTTTTCCTTTCTCATCTCTTTGCAAGTTCATGTATCGAGAATACTTCGCAAGCCATGGAACAGAAATCTATCTGTGTGCGTTGTGAGTCCGTTCTCTAAAATGTTCTATATTGATACTTATGGAAAAGTGTCATACATTGACTTTATATTTGCTATAGAGCCAAAATTACTATCCATACAAGAAAATAGTCTTTTAGTAATTTACAGCTTGGTTCCATACCTTTCGAAAGGCTACCCTTAGTATATACCTTACTTAACAATATAATAAAATAGTTTTGATTAAAACGTAACCTTACCATTTTACGCTCTTTCATCTGAGTAATAATTACATGTGTGTATGTGCAGCCGGAGTCCAAATCTGTAGGCAGCTACAGTCGACATCATCAGCCCGCGACATGCCATGACGGTACAGCGGCATATACAACGATTACTCATCTGAGAGGTTTTGTTTCAGGAATTGTAGTCATTTGGTTCAGGTAAATTTTTTTTAAATAATTTTGTTAGCAAAGGTATAAAATAAAAATTTTATTTCGGTTCAGAAGATAAGAAAGCCTAAGATTATCAGCAGATCATTTTTCTGTATGAATAGTAATTTTAGACGCAAGAGCTATTCAAATCAAACTTTTTTCAATCTTCCATAAGAATACTGCAAATATTTTAGAATGTTAGGATTTCGTTTGGGGCTCTCATGTGGTAGTGAGGAGTCTGTTTCATGACTTATGAAGTATTCTCAGAGATTTGGCACAGAGCTTTTAGCATCCAGTGGAGTTTAGGTGGCAGAAGGTGTATATGAAAGGCAGAATGTAGTGCAGATGGTGTCTTTTGCACGAATGGGGGTAAAGAACTTGGCTATGCATTATTGTAGTGTGACTGAGACAACGAGTTAAAATCCAAAATGGAGAGAACACTATGCATAATAATGTACATCAGGTCACGCTACCTCAATTTTTTAAGAAAAAGATAAATTTCGCCTTGGCGAAGGTGCTGGAAGGAGATGTAAAATTTCTCTCTGATAAAACTTTTTTTTTCCAAATATATAAAAAAAATCAAAGAATCCAGCATGAGTATCTTCCACTTAATCTCTTCAGAGCAAAGCGAATGTAAACAGAAGCACGTGCTGTTCAAACAGCATTGGAATTACACTAACAAACATTGGTTATGATATAAAAAACATTGGATAATTCTCACAATATTTCAACAAAAACCGGTTTTCACAAAATCTATATATACCTACTTCATTCACCTGTACTTCATACATATTATATGAGCCACGAAAATCATATCTGACGTAGCTGTAGTCGGGCCATTAAGGCCTTTTAATGTGCCGGTGCCTTCGGCGACTTCATGGCTTTTATTATATACCGGGGGTTGCGAAACAATACAAGTAATGTATTTTATTTTAGCATACAGTAAAGAGAATAAAATAAAATTCTCAGAGAAATTGAAAACCGACAGCGATATGTGCAGTGGCGTTGTTAATGTCTGAGAAGGGGTCATATGGGTTCTGCTAACAAATCCCAGAAAGCAATTTTCTGGATACAACCCAAGCATGGTCATGCGACATCTTTATGTTATATTATTTTTGATTAGACTGTCCGTTGATATTATTCAGTGACTCTACTAATATTAGCACTTAATCTGACAGTCTAATATGTAGTGATCTATTAGCAGAGGCAGAGAACCTAATTGATTTATCTGCAGATTTTCAAGCTCCCGTTTCCAACTGTAGGGAGCGAAAGACAATTTTAATAGACACTTCGTTAGACGTTCCATTATAACCGATTATGACAACTTCCAGGTGATGTTGCTGAGCAGGAGGTTCGGTCTCCCACTTATTCACGTTGACGCAGTATCATACGCGTTTACAAAATCATAACAAAGAGTGAGACCGTATTTTCTATTCAGTAGCAGAACTTGCCGGAATTATGATCCCAGATCTGGATCTATATAGAAGAAAAAAAAAAAACGATCAACTGTTCGAGGGTGTGAAGAATCAAAGCTGATAGAAAGAAAGTGACCCACATTTCAGTGTCGATGCCAGATAACATTCGGCCATATGCCGAAGTAAAGCAGCTCGGGCGAACAGAGACTGGGTTTCTCGATAGTGGTGCCACTGTTAGCATCTTAGGTCAGGGAATCTAGCTGAAGTAGATGTCGAATGGAGGAGGTACCGAACACAAGTAGAGGTGGCTAATGGTGACATGACGAATGTCCATGCTCATGTGGATTTGCACGTCACTTTTCCTGGTGAGACCTAGAACGTGCGCTTTTACGTCGTTACTGGGCTCACTCAAACATTATATCTGGGAGTAGACTTCTGGCGTCTATTTAGGTTGGCCCCAGATGTGCTAGGTGCAATTGCGGAAGTGAAACCGATAAAACAGAGATCTTATCAATTTCACCACCAGTACAAAGTTTGACGGATGCCGAATTAGTACGAATGCTGTCACTGAGTATGATAGAGGAGAGCCAGAGTCCTTGCAGCTCTCCAGTTGTTCTAGGCAGGAAGTCTGGGAAGGTTCGGCCCTATTCCCAGAAAAGTCAACTCCGTTACTAAGAAGGACGCCTATCCGCTGCCACAGACAGACGCACTTCTGAGTCGACTTCCTCTGGAAAATTACATAACAAGCCTGAACTTGAAAGACGCTTTCTCGCAGATCCCACTAGACGCTGATTCCAGAGAAAGATCGCTTTTACAGTACCTGGTCATCCTCTCTATCAGTAAACAGTGATGTCATTTGGCCTATGCAATGCTTCACAAACAAAGTCATCCCGTTCGTGAAAATGTGTTCGTCTATTTAGACTATTTGTTAATTCTGTCACAAGACTTTGACTCTCATCTCACTACTTATCTCACTACTACTTGCTGGTGCAGCGAATTGTTTGAGGAAAACTGACCTCACTATCAATGTAGAGAAGAGTAAGTTCTGTATTACAGAGACAAAGTACTTGGGTTTCATTGTTGAGAAAGGAGGAATAAGAACTGATCCTGATAAGATCTCAGCCATAGTTGACTACCCGTCACCTAAAACTGTTCGGCAGGCCCACAGCCTACTAGGTATGTCGGGATGATATCGTCGATTCATTCCGAACTATGCTGATCTAACTGCCTCCATAACTGACACTCTGAAGAATCCCAGTCAGATTCAATGGACACCTGAACTTACTTCTGCTCCATTGTTTGTGAGTCCAGATTTCACCAAGCCGTTCCTTATTCAGTGTGATGGGAGCCAACAAGATATTGGTGGAATGCTGCTACAACTAAATGACAATGGCCACGAGAAGCCAATACCCTACGTCTCGAAAAAGTTAAATTCACCACATAGAAACTACACAGTCACAGAGCAGGAATGCTTACCAATAATTCTAAGTGTGCAGAAGTTCCGGCCTTTCATTGAACTTATGTCGGTTAAGATAGTGCCTGAGCATGCGAGCTTGAAATGGCTGATGTTCCAAAAGAACCTCAGCGGAAGACTTGCTCAGTGGAGTCTGAAGCTTCAAAATTTCGATTTAACCATTGAACACAGAAAAGGGAGCCTGCACGTCGTTCCTGATGCCCCATAACGGATTCACTGTGACAGTTTCTCATCATATGAAGATCCTAGTCCGGAAGATGACTTTAGTTCTCCGTATTTCAAATCGTTGGAATATGAGGAGCTGAGACAGAAGGTTAAATCAACATCTAACCAATTACCAGATCTCTGTGTCAGGGATGCGTTTATATTCTGACAATACCGAGAACAGGCGATCCTATACAGGAGGAAAAGGCTTGGAAGCTTTGGCATTGCATGATGCGCCACTAGCTTCTCACGGAGGGATCGAAAAGACGCTGGAACGATTAAGAAGACATCTGTGTCTGTATACTTATCATCCTTGACCACTTTTCAAAATTCCCAATGCTGAAACCGATTAGAAAAGCATCTACTGCCAACAACTGTCAGTTCATCGAGACAGAAAGATTTCAGCTTTTTGGAGTTCCGGAAGCGATAGTGTCCGACAATGGAGTTCAGTTTTGCTCGGCTCAGTTTGCCAGATTGCTGGATAAATATGGGGTTAGGCATGTGCGAACAGCAGCTTAGTCGCCACAGGCTAATGTATCAGAGCGAGTGAACCGGTCTTTATTGTCGGGGACTTGAGCCTACATCAAGAACGAGCATACTCGGTGGGATGAGAAACTGAGCCACATTGCTAGCTCCCTCAGGAGCTCTATACACCAAGCGACGGGCTTCTCACCCTACAGCATACTTTTCGGTTAGCAGATGATCGAGCACGCTAGCTCATATTCCATCTTAAAAAGCCTAGGAACTCTGAATGAACTTTCAATAGTAGATGTTAATGAGAAACTAAGATTCATCCGTGCGAGAGCGCAGGAAAATTTAAACTACGGGTTCGAGCAGGGTGCAAAAGCTTATAATCTTAGAGCTAAACCCAGACGGAATTTCATGCAGAGCAACTTCAAACAACAGCTCAGCGCAAAGTTAGGATGAAAAGTCGTAAAGTGTCGCATTAAGTCAAAAAGGGGAACTCTCTCTATGAGCTTGAAGATCTGCAGGGAAAACCGTTAGGTGTCTATCACGCTCATGACCTCAGGCCTTGATTGCGATTACTTTAACTGAGAAGTCTGCTAGATTCACTGAAGTATGTCTTACAATCCTGGTAGCTCCAAGAAGGCATCCGGCCAGCTTAACTGGTAGTTACAGGATACCAATGTGCCGCTTAGGACCTCCCCAGCCAAGCGGCCGGTATATCTCTTGTTAGTAAACTCCTTTTCCCCGCCTTCTCGCCTGACAATGCGTCAGAACCCCAGCCAAATGGTACCCTACGGAGGATACACCTTGCAGGAATCCCACTTGCAAAACGCCTTCGAAAATTTTAATATCGGTTGTGTCAGCGTCCTTACCATTTAACTTAGATCTCGAAGACCCAATGCGGGTGTAGTGACTTCTCGAACGAGTGTTGATCTGCGGTTGGAGGGAGACTTCAAGAGCAGAAGAAGCTTTGCAATCAGTCGGTTAGGTTACAGATTGTAGGGACTTCTACGACTCATCTCGGTGGAGGACGGAAGAGAAGTGTTGACCGAATGGCTTTCGATGCTAAGACCAATGTCGAGCTCTGGTCAAGGACTGGCAGTACTTCGGGGATGTGCCTTGGACTTACCACGCCCAGAGAGAGTTTGACTAAACCTTTGCGATTTTTTTCCTTCAACACTAGAACAGTATCCCCTCTAACAGAATTATTGGTCGTGGGTCGAGTCACACATTGGATGCCCTCTAAAGGAAGCCCATGTTAAGACCGGTTAACAAAGTCGACCATTTTTCAGCATCGTCTGCGGGCTAACTGAAGCATATGATCCTGCCCTGTTATGGTCGTAGCGTGCTGCATACAGCAGCATGCTACATGTACGCCGCTGATAGAGATAGCAGGCGCACATTGTGTCACACGGCGAATGTGCTGACACTGGTGACATTGACGAGACTACCTAAACCTGGCGAAAGAGGACAGAAAAAGTCTGAAGGAAGATAAGACAAGAAGAAGAACTTGACATACCGGAAGAAGTTCATTTTTCAAGTGTTCACCATAAAAGAAAGGCAAAAGCCTGACGGACAGAGAGAAGTTAAGAACTCTGAATAGTGAAGAAAAAAAGCATAAATTAAGTAAAGGTTAAAGCGTAGTCGGCAGGGACAGCGAAAGCACGAAAAGTAAAGAAAAGAAATAACCTTTTTTGATCGGCCTGAAACAACAAGAAAAACAATAAAATGTCTAGCTAGTTACGTTGTAAATACTGTCAAAAAGCAATCTGCAGGATTCTGAGAAAATAATTCATGTAGCATTATCGGATACGCGGTAAAATAAACTTCTCCCGTATAGGAGGAATCTTCAAGAAGAACCTGAAATTGATAACCTTGACGGTTCCTGACTCCGGAACATATCATTAATTAGGAAATGCGTAACCTGGTACAGTACACTGAAAGCTGTTGGAGACGTCCGGATAATTAAATAGTCCAGCACGTGGTTACAGGAGGATCCGAAAAAGAAACATCACGCAATTCGTTATCCAAGTAATTATAAACCAAAAAGTTTTGATCAGGTTAGTACATGAAAAATAGAAATCGTAGGTTGAAAGTAGACTAGAGATATATACATTTTTTGCTGTCTATCCAAAATCGCAGATTAGTACTAGAATAGGGACATTGTAAAATCATGCCCACAATGCCACAGGATGGATGGGGCAATGAAATGAGGACATGTCATCGGCGCCTTAAGTGAGGTAAAGATAAGTGGTGTAATGGCCCCTTCAGGGCTGGATGCTCATGCTGACAGGTAGGACTTCACGTCCAAGAGTAGTCACTGGAAGGTATGTACCATAACACGTCCAGAACTTCTTTAGCGATTTTATCAGTGTCTTCATTGAGCATTAGTTTGCTGCTTAGATATATATCAACAAGTAAAAAAGCTATAATGGGTCTAGGTTAGGTTAGGTAAGACGGGTGCCGCCAGACGACTAGCCTGCTTCACTTAGACCTCTGATGGGTCCATTGTGCCCCTAGACCTCATGCGATAACCTTACAAGCCTCAGATCCATCCTGCTTTCCTTAAGAAACTCAGGATTTACTTGAGACTTTTAACCTAGATCCATCCTGCTTCTCTCAGAAAACTCTGGATACATCTAAATTCTACACTTTGCAGCTCCCCCAGACTTGAAAGAAGTAGCTACCCAATAGCCTAACTCTTTTATTCATCAAAGCGGGTCACTCGCAAAGCACGTGTTGGACGGATTCGATTTCCTCCTAGTCCTTACAGCCTCTGCAGAAATCGTTCGCCGCTATACCTAGTCTTCTAGCATGGTCCCCTATGGCCCAGTGACCCGTTATCACCCCTACTAGCTTCCTGGTATTTGTCCTGCTGCAATTAAGCAGTTCACTTTTCCTGTCATATGCAGGCCACAATTGCCTCGCAATACGCCAGGTATCCCTACTGGTCCTCCGGAGCCTTGCCTTTTGATAGGCGCCTCTGATGATTTCCTCTTTTAAAGCTCCGATTGGAATCCTCACATAAGCTACTGCTGCGGAGCTATCCAGTTCGGAGCCCTTTTTAGCCAACTCATCAGCCGTCTCATGGCCTGAGGTATCCTTATGGCCAGGTACCCAGCATAGGGTCATCTTGTGCCTTATAGTCAATTCCTCAAGACAGGTCTTGCATAACTGCACCAATTTTGATTTTACCAGCCCAGCAATAGCGCCTTGATGCCTGCCTGACTATCAGTATACATATATGCAGATGTGCCGTGCGGGCTCTCTGTACATGGATACCAATATTGCCGCCTGGTAAATCGCTGCGAGCTCTGCTTGAGAAACACTGCATTTGTCAGGCAGTCTATAAGACTCGTGCCACTGAAGATCTCTAGAGTACACTCCAGCCCCTGTGCCCGCACTAATTTTGGATCCATCCGTACAAATAGAAATATCGAATGTTACGACCACCTCCTTATCCTCCCAGTCCCCACCAAAAGTTAAGATGGATACTTGGTAGTCTGTTTCTTCCCTGCAATCACTACAGTCTATCTTCTGGAGTATACTGGAGTGCCTAAAACCCCTCTCCATCCACAATCCCCCCGCCCTCAGCCTGATAGCGCTGATTGCCGCCAAACCTCTACAATAAAGGTCCAGCGGCAATAAATCAAGCATGACCTTCAGTGCCGCCGTAGGCGTGGTGCGCAAACACCCAGTTATTCCCACACAAGCGGTTCTCTGGATTTTTGACAGCACATCCAGGTTACATTTTCTCGTCAGTGCCGTCCACCAGACCGTGGAGCCGTATCAGAGAATGGGCCGAACTATGGCTGTGTACATCCAACGTACCACCCTGGTTTAAGTCCCCAGTTTCCGCCAAATGTTCTCTTGCACGTGTAGAAGGCCACACTGGCCTTCTTTACGCGTTCTTCTAATTTAGCCTTCCAGCTCAGTTTGGAATCGAGGACGATTCCCAAATACTTTGCTTCGCTGGAGAGAGTGAGCTCCTCTCCACCCAGCCTTGGAAGTCTGAAACCTTGTACCCGTTTACTTCTTGCAAAGAGAACCAGCTTCGTCTTCGGGGGGTTTACCCTCAATCCACTCTTATTGGCCCAGCTATCCAGCTTTAGCAGCGCATACTCAAGCCTTTCACTAATGGTAGAGAGAACTTTTCCAGTTACCAGGATGCATATGTCATCCGCGTAGGCAACTGCCTTAAAGCCCTCTCTCTCTAACTTGATAAGGATTTCATCCATTACCAGTAGCCACAGGAGTGATGATAGCACCCCCCCCCCCCCTGCGGTGTACCTCTATAGACTGCTCTTCTCACAGAAGCGTTACCTGAGCAGGAGCTAATCTTTCTACTGAGAAGCATTGAGTTGATCGAGTCACATAGACCCTTATCAACTCCCACCCTTCTTAGTTGATTATATATAAACTCCGTCTTCACGTTATTGAAAGCCCCCTCAATATCCAGGAAAGCACCCAAAGCGTATTCCTCATATTCTCGGGATTTCTCAACAACGGACACCACTGCATGTAGTGCCGAATCTACCAATTTCCTTTTGTATAGGCATGCTGGCTACCACTGCCACCCTGCCATACATTTCTTATGTGTACCTCTATCAGTCTCTCCAAGACCATCAGCATGAATGATGAGACTGAGAGGTCTAAAGTCTTTTGCCTCGATGTGGCCTGTTCTGCCTGCCTTCGGAATGAAGATTATCCTCACTTCCTGCCAGGCTCTGGGCAAGAAACAGAGCCTCAGACAGCCATGGTATTATATACCTTAGTGCCCTCTGAAGCATAATGGGTCTTAGTCCATCAACCCCCGATGCCTTAAGGGGGTTAAAAGAACGGACCGCCCATTTTATCGCTTTTTCATTAACTATGGAGCTGATCACCTCCTCCTTTCCAACCTGTAGGTGCCGTTGAAGAATTCCACACCGATGGAGCTGTGGGGATAAGCTCCTCGTTTGTAGTTGTCCAGGCTCCGTTCTCTTCTTTTATGAAGCACGGAGTACTATGGTCTTTAGCAAGCACCTTCCGAAGCCTGAACGCTTCTGAATTTGACTCCAGTGACTCGCAAAAGTTCCTCCATGAACATCTCTTTGCCAGCCTTAACGCCTTCTTAAATGCTTATAGACCGTCCTTATAGCGGGACCAGTCCGCCTGATCTCCATTGCGCTTGGCTGCATTAAACAACCTTCGAGATTTTTTGCTGAGCTTGCCCAGTTCCGCATTCCACCATGGTGGCTTCGATTTCCCACTAGATCTGCTTATGGGGCAAGCTTCCCGGAATTCTTCCTTTAACACCTCGGTGACCTTATCGACAGCAGCATCCACCGCTGACTCTGTGATGAGTCTTTTGGGTGGTGAGACCAACCTGTCACTGACTATATCACAGAAACGATCCCAATTTGTCTTACAAACATTCCTGAAAGTTTTAGCCGGCCTCGCAGGAAATACAACCTCACAGAGTATCTATCCAAGCGTGGTCTGATAAAGACGCCTGGTCAGACACTCTCCAGTTGCGTACTACGAAGTTCTCCGAACAGATGACTTCACTCCTGTTTGCTGTTCTGAAAGTTGGCGTACTGCCTCTATTGCTATAATGGGTCTAAGACCAATTCTTATGATACCCTAGATGAATACTCGTATGTAATTTCGTATGGTCATCCATCTGTGCAAGTTTGATTTTTGAAGTGATTTTTCGCATATATTTCTAGGGTGGTTCGTCGGACAGAAAAAATTATTATAACACATTTTATAGGATTTCATATTCTGAAGAACTGTCCAGTACATTAAAATCATCTAGGACTGACGTTTTCACAGTACACGTAAAAATCCCAAGAAGGAGTTGCCCGATTTAGCTTATTTTCGAAATAATATATATAAGTTGACACGCAGTCACATAACTTTCCCATAGAAAAATAGGAGCATCATATTACATCCTCACGATGCAATACAACGGCGGCACGTTGCAGTCCATTAACATGGAATCGTCGCTCCCACGTAAAATATGCTTAGTCAAAGTTTTTAGCAATTAGGGAAATAAAAATGTAAAAGGTTTTTGCTTTGATATACGTATTCGTTTCAGATTTCGTGAAATTCGGATAAAATAAACTTAGTGATTTTAAATAAAAAATTTACTGTTTTAATTTTTTTTTTTCAAACTTTCTAAGTCGAATTTATTAACTTATATTCAATTCAACTCAATTTTTATTTCCTGGCAAATAGTACAATAAGACTTACAAAATCTTTTACCTGCACATATACTCGTATATATATTTTGTTTTTTTTTTTTTGCAAGACACTGTACAGAATTGCAGCTCTCTATGTGACGCGCTCTCAGGTAGTGTCCAAATATGTAGTGAAAAGCGAAGTTTTTGTATGGCAATCCTACGAATGAGTTACCCGATTTGTACCATTTTCGAATTTAATTTTACTTTTTTTTTAAACCCATTTGCAAAATTTCAGATCTCTAAATACACGCGTTCTCGAGTTATCGTGAGGACGGAAATGCAAAAATCAAAATAACTTTTAATTTTATGAGTGGGTGTCTAATCCATTTTGCTCTACCATCATTATTTGTAGGTGTTACAAACGGAATGACAAGCTTAGTATACACTATGATTTCATATAGAATATAAAAATATATAAAAAGGATAGGTTATAAGCAAGAAAAACTAAAACATTTCTCTTAATGTAAAAGAACCGCGTCGATGTACTCGATTTAGTCATGAAAGAAATTAACTACGATATTTGAAGTAGGGCGACATAGTTTAGTCGGTAAAATTTTATTAAGTAATTGAAGAAGTTTTCTTAATTTTCTGTCACCGTGATTCGAATCGATTTTCAGAAAAAAAAATGTGTGGTAAAGGCATAAGGAAAAATACATAAATATTAAAATTTCTTCCACAAAATAAAAATTCACTGTAGTATTATTAACTATAAATCAGTTTTAATCTCTTTTTTATACAAAAAAAAAATCACTGTATAAGCTAAGGTTTTCGTTCAATCAGAAATGTCGAACTGAGGGCGAAGCCCTCTTGTCATTTCTCTCTCATATCGACAAGTATAATTGCTTATCACACTACACGAATTTTACACAATATAGCCTGTCCTGATTTTATATATAACATACACATAATTTTGAAAGAATTAATTGATATACATATATAATAGCTGTTTTTTTATCCCTCTAAACTGATACGGTTCAATTTTATGTGACTAAAACAACATTAATGTATCACGCATTGTTGTTGTTTTACGTACATAAAATTGAACCGGATCAGATCAGAGATTAAACCCAGCAAATATATATATATAAATATGTTTGTCGAAAAGCTACTACAAAAACATATATTCTACATAAACATATTCATAAATAAATTCAGTCCTCAAAATCATAAAATTATTTTAAAAAAATTACCTTTGTATGCTTGATCAATGACAACATCATAATTCGCAAAAGTCTTTCATACAGATGACCAGATGCTACAGAAAATATATTGATCGCTTCACTTTCGGAATCTTTCGCCATTCCGCTGAAAGAGCTCGTAATGGAATTCCATATACCAGAGGCATGCTCATTGTCTTCGCCTAATAAATCAACATTTACTTTATCGGGTTTCTTTGTTACCCGTAATTTAATAACATGAGAACGTAGTGAACTAATTACAACTTTAGTAAAATCTCGGCTATTAATGGTGTTTGGGCCCTCAGCACTGAAATAAATTTTATAATGTCATAACAAGAAATACATGCAACCAGTATTATCTTACCTTGTCATATTGTATATATCAGCACTCTTTCCCTGTCGCAAACGCAGCTCCCAGACACCTGGATATGCTTTTAATTGAAAATATCCCAAATTCGCCATAACAATAGTATCGACAATAATTGTTTGATCTTGACTACCCAAGGTTATTTGAAGACCCCTTGGCGGAGACCCAGTAGTGGCATCGAAGCAGTGACCTTATGTTCAATTAAAATAATTAAAATAAAAATAAAAATAATTAAAATATATAGATTGCTCACCTTCGAGTAGAAGATATTCTAACTCATATTCGCTGTGTACTGGACCACCTATATCAGCCAATTTTATATTATCCAGATCATAAACAGATCTCACAACTTCTACTAACCAATTTTCTGGTACCTGTCAATTGAAAACCATTATATATTAATTTCAATGCAAAATTTAACAGAAATTCTAACGGCTCTAAGCCGCTATGGTTTTTAAATCATTTTATCAAAATATAACCTTAAAAAAATTTTGAAACTTTTTGCATGTGGAGCATTTCACGATTCTTCGACCAACTTAAATATACCCTTGATGAACTTTTTGGAAAAAAAAGGATATTCGAGAATAGGGGATGTGCTGTAAAGTCATCACCACAGATAATGAAAATAAGCAAAACTCGGAACGATAACGAAAAGAAAATAAAAACAAACATAAGTGCTCGACCTTAAGAGGAATTTGCAACATACGCGAATTCCACTTTGCAAGAATAATGTTCAATTATATAAAATACACATACCTGAGGTCATCGCTTTATCAAGTCAATACGGAGTGAATCATAACAAATTTAGTGATGTGATCAGAAATACTGACACTACAATTATGATTTTTAAATTCAATTATTGCAATTCTACAATAACTCCCCCTTTAGAATTATTAAACATACCGAACCCTATGTAAGAAAATTCTATAAATAACCAGCGACTGGTCAATAAAAATCAAAACTTATTTGATCATCGAAAGGAGTCTTTTACTTCCTCGCTTGGCATACTCTGCCATCCAAATTGAATAGTGGCCTTAATATAAAAACAGTGGCATACCCTACCATCCAAAATAAAATCGGCATACTCTGCCTTAACCACAAATATTGTTATACTTTACCACAATATTTGTAAGTTGATACATCCAGCCATAAAGGTCATCGGCATATTTTTGCCTACCAGAATGCGAGGGATAAAATCATCATAGCGGCTCCTTAGCCATAAATACAATAAGTTTGCCAGCTCTCTACCGGTATAAATTAATCTTGCGACCAAAAAAATCTAATAATAAAATGCACCATGATCAGCGTCAAGGAACATCGTGAAGCAGTCTTACTACAGTCCTTTATTTTTAAAAAAATCCTTAATGCGACATGAGGCGATTTTCGTTTTTTTTATAATTTGAAAGGTCAAAATGTAAGAATAATCTGTAAAAGTTTCAAGCTGGGATCTCCATGACGTGCCATAATTATATATTTATTTTATTATGGTCGTAGCGTGCTGCATGTCTGACAGATGTACATAGCAATGCTCAGAGTGTGCCACACGGCAAATTTTCTGCCACTTGTGACACGACCACACTACTTAACCCCGGCGGACCAGAGTCTATAAGAGTTTGAAGTGGTTTTTCGCATATACATATTTCTAGATCGGTTCGTCGGACAGAAAAAAATGCTTATAACCAATTTTATAGGATTTCGTATTCTGAAGAAGTTTTTAGTACATTAAAAGTGTCTAGGACTGATCGTATTCACAGTATATGTAAAAAACCTAAATTTTTATATGGTAACACCAAGAAGGGGTTCTTCGATTTAGTCCATTTTTGAAATTTTATTTATTATTACTATAAAAACACCATGTAACAAATTTCAGCTCTCTATGTCGACGCGTTCTCAGGCAGTGTCCAAATATATAGTGGAAACCGAAATTTTTGTATGGCAACCCCATAAAGGAGGTGCCCGATTTGTCTCATTTTCGAACTTAATTTTACTTTTTTTTAAGTCCGTGTACAAAATTTCAGCTTTCTAAATGAACGCGTCTTGAGTCATCGTGCGCACGGACGGACAGACGGACGGATATTCCAAAATCAAAATAACTTAATATAGGGTCTTCCAATAAGAGGTGTTATTTTGATATTCAAAGAAAAATACCATTTTTTGAGATAAATGATCGGATCTTTATTTCATTATAAAGAGGAAGGTATGGCGTTAATAATGGAAAATAACATCAGCCAAATGACCACCACGACCACGCCTACAAGACCATATCCTTTTCATGAAATTTTCCATAACCAAATCGCAAAGTGGCTGCCCTATGTCCTCGATAGCCTCACGAATTCCATCTTTGAGGTCTTGAATCGACGCTGGGCTGTTGGCGTAGACCTTCCCTTTCACGTGGCCCCAAAGGAAGAAGTCGCAAGGTGTTAAGTCACAAGATCTCGGTGGCCAATTGTGATCTTCGAGAGATAACACGGTCCGGAAACTTTTCCCGTAAAAGATCAATGGTTTCGTTGCTTGTATGGCACGTAGCGCCGTCTTGTTGAAAGTAAACGTTGTCCAGATCAATACTATCCAATTCCGGCCATAAAAAATCATTAATCATCTGTCGATAGCGCAATCCATTCACCGTAACTGTTGCTCCAGCCTCATTTTCGAAAAAGTAAGGTCCAATGACCCCGCGGGACCATAAACCGCACCAAACAGTCACACGTTGAGGATAGAGAGGTTTTTCAACAATAACTCTTGGGTTTTCCGAGCCCCAGATGCGACAATTTATCTGGTTGACGAAGCAATCGAGGTGGAAATGGGCCTCATCACTCAAGATGAGTTTTCGATGGAATTCCGGATCATTTTCATGCATTTCAAGGACCCAATCAGCAAAGACTCGACGTTGTTGATGATCGGCCGGCTTGAGTTCTTGTGTTAACTGAACTTTATAAGCCTTAAGACCCAAATCTTTATGCAAAATACGGTGTAATGACGTTTGTGGAATGCCTAATTCCAAAGAACGACGAGGAATGGACAAACCTGGGTTTTCTTCAACACTTTCGGCTACAGCAGCAATATTCTCGGCTGGCCTTGAGCGACGTGCACGGGTTTTATTCTTCACATCACCGACAAGGTGCTTCACGACGACCCAAAAATGTTCGAGTTTTACGAACTGTCTCTGCCACATTTTCACCATTTTTATAGTGAATTTTAATAATTTCAATGCGTTGCTGAATCGTGTATCGTTCCATTTTCATTAATGGCGTAGTTTCTACTTGTCAAATGTCAAAAAATGACAGCTCCAAAAGTGACATCTACCGAAATAGCGGGCTAATTAAAATAACACCTCTTATTGGAAAACCCTTTATTATGCGTGGGTGTCTAATCCATTTTGCTCTACCATCATTATTTCGAGGTGTTACAAATGGAATGACAAACTTAGTATACCCTTTAGAGTTCATCTAGGGTATGAAAAAGGAGGAGAGACGTCAGACAGACACGTTTTTAACAGTGGTCAGCAATTTCAGAAAATATTAGTTTTTCTTAAATTTTTCAACCTACGTGAACCGCGATAAGTAAACACGAAGACATGGTCAAGTTCCAGCGACTAGTTTATATTCATAGTACCTATGACCACTGAAATAAGAGCATGATGGCAGTACACCAAACCGCCTCCGTCATGTGCACATTCATCGCTCAGTAGCCCGGAAGAAGAAACAGGAAGGAGTGGAAACAAACAAACTAGAATTATTCCAGGCAGCACTGTTAGTTGTCGTTAAAGTCCGTATTTATATTAAATTTTATTTAGTTATTTAATTCTTTAAAGGGCATTAAGTAGGAATAGTGTCAAAATTATTTTTATTCTTGAATAGAAGGCTAGTACCACCCGTCGGTTCGTTGAGAGAAAGTGATTCGTTCTGGTCCCAGACTGGACCCGAGGCCCACGGCTGGCTACTAATTCATAATTTTGTTTAACAACGTTTCAGCATGTCGATCGTCATATATGTATCTGCCTCCAGGGAGCTTAAAAGACATGTAAGTTGAATTTTAGTACACAGTTTTATTGTTCAAATTATATTACGGTATAAATTCAAATGCGGCCTGTATATTATTAAGGCTGATAGGCTTCGAGATCATTTTGCCTTAATGGCAAGGCGTGGGGAGTTTTACTGTGCCGTGGAAAAAGTTGTAATAGAGTGTTGAATTAATAAGTTTTTGAAGAAATTTTGCCCTGTATTCCAACTCCATACTCCATACTCACTCAATAGTACTAGCATAACAATCTTAGAGAGGTAGGTCCGAGAGAAATCACTTGTTGTGTGGGATAGGGACGGAGTTGAATCACTCGAGCTCATACATAATATCTTCAGTGTCGTGATTACAATTGTGTTCTTATTAAGGGTGAGGGGACTACTACCGAGGGTAATCCCAGATAAGCCCCACACACTCAGAGAGCGTATTTGAACTAAGCCATTATTTAGGATCCCCCTTCTGTACCTAAATATCCCCATAACCCTCCATCCTATTCCGTGTGCTCTTCTAAAATAACATCTACCTGTAGCGTGAATAACAATTAATACGGCTGATAGGATACAGCAGCTGTACAGGAAAAGACGCTAACGCAGCTAATAGAAAATAACCCCAACGGAAGACAAACGATCCAAAAAGAAGAAAATATGACATGGTATTGAGCTGAGGGCCAAAGATACGCCCCAACGCATAAGAAGACAGTAAACAATGCTGAGATTATCAAAGGAAAAGAAGCCAATGGAAAACTACAAAGGCGCTTACAGAGTCTTGACTGAGATTGGTGAACACGATTGATTTAGATTAAACAATTAAAAAACCAGGAATAAGTTAAGACCAATTCTTATGATATATACATATGTAGTTCCTGACAAAATATGCTAATAGGAAAGGATTTGCTTAAAAACGCTGTTCTGGTAGTGGAAGGAGGAAAAGTTGGTACCCATAAAAGAAAAGCTACGTATAATGAAAACGAAAACACTAATTTCTTCAATAGATGGATCTGATGGCACTCACTCAAGATGAGGAATACCCGAATGCAAGTGTAATACAAGACGAAACATTACAATATGAAGGAGAAAATTAATCGAGGAATACTCACCTGAGAAAGCAACTACTTCTTGCATAGAAATGCATATTACGCTAGAGAATAAAATATCACACAACTTTGTATCGACTAATGGAAGATGAACCAGAAAATCGTCAAAGATTGTTAGCCCCTGCCAATAATCGAACATATTTTGGAAAATCTCTATAACGCAAAGATTTTCACATCGGTCGATTGCAAAATGGATTCTGCCACATTGACATAGCAGGTAAGTGGCGGCCTGTAAAATTCACCAGCAGTTTTTCAATGTTTTGTGAACACTATTTTCCAGACAGTAATTCGAAACAATATGATGCTCGTCGACATGGATGATATTATAGTCCCGTCGGAAAATGAGATGCGGAATTTAGAGAAGTTAAAACTAGTTTTGCAAATAGCAGAGAAGAATGGGTGGATTATAAAATGAGTAAGTGGAAATTTCTAAGAAGAGGAATCGCATTTTTTTTATATGAAAGAGAGCACGGTGCTGTTAGACAGTCAAATGAAATGGCGAAGGCTATAGAAGGATTTCCAAAACCAAGATCTGCCAAATATTTACGAAGTTTCTTGGAATTGACGGGCTTTTTAGGAAAATTTTTTGCAAGCTATCCGACGATAGCCAGACTTCTAAAGGATTTGTCGCCAAAAGACATAGAATTTAAATTTGGAAATGAAGGAATTGGTGCCTTTAATCAATCAAAACATTGCCTTTGCTAAAACCCAGCTTTGAAGTTACTTAGTCCTAATTTAGAAACCAACTATTTTCTAAAAAATGTATCTTATACAAATTTGAAAGCGGTAATTACCTCTTGGTACTACCAAAATCTATGCGGCGTAATAAATACAGTGCACAATCAAGGCCATTTAAATGTTCGAAAGTTTGCGGCAATACTTAATCGAGGCCCTATGATGCAAAGCACAGCATGGCAGCAAGGAGATAGGGAAAGGAATTAGGGAATGTGAGGAGAGCGCCGGAGGTGCTGATGTATGTCACTCTTAAACTTTCGCAGATTGTATGCCGGAGGAAAGACAGAAGATGGTAGACTGTTCCACATGCGCACAGTTCGGCATAAAAAAGCATTGCGGAATTTTACTGCACGGCCAAAGATAATTTTAAGGGTAAAAGAATATGCGCGGTTTGCAGCGCTTAGAATGAAAGTTGCGTTCCATGTATTCTGGTAAAGAAAAAGGCAAGCAAACAGGAAGGATCCCTGAACCTTATAGAAAAAGCTGATACTCCATTGCATACTTACCACATGCATCTTTTTGAACCACTTGCATGAACTATAAGTAATTGTTTGTAGTCATCGACAGATTCACGATTTTTTTTTATTTACCCAGTAAAGGATCCTTCAACAGATGTGGTGCTTTGACGTTCTTAGATACAGAGCGACAGATTTAGAAATCCGCGGCGGGTGATCACAAATAAAGATACAGCTTTTACCTCCAACTCTTTAAGGCTTATTGCGAAACCGAAAGAATAAATGACATCCTCGTTACGACTGGAGTACCCATAAGAAATTGTTAAGTGGAGTGATTGCATCAGTTCATTCTATCTGTTCTAGCCAAGATTTCTGTTAAGAAGCCCAAAAAGTGGTACAAACATGGGCCAAAGTTGCAATCTGTTTTGAATTCTACGAAAACTAGAGCAACTGCTAAGACGCTGCTTGAATTATTAATAGGTGCACAAATACAAAAGCCTGAAGACCTGGAATTATCCCGAACGTTGGAGTGTAATGAGCGAAGAATTTGAAAAGCAAAAATACGCAACAAGGTGATAACGACGCGCCATTAATAAGATTTAGCAAGAAACGCGGAGGCTCTCTAAGGAAACGGAAAAGGGCTATAAGTATCGTATACGTGATCTAATGACTATTAAGAAGCTTTAATTTAGTCTAGTACATGGTTTCCATGAGCTTATAAAAGTAAAAGGTAGAGACAAGTATGAGCTTAGAAAAGTAGGTTTTCACGAAGGGGCTAACTTAACACATTCAACTGTGGATAACATGAAACCTTGAGAAAGCGGTGAAGAAGATAACTCATCTGCGGGAGATGATTTATAGGATATTCGAATGTAGGAATCTTCAAATGATTTGGAAAAAGTGACAACTACGAGATTAACGGAACCATCCTTCAGCCAAGCTTATCAACAGACTAGGGAAACATTCTTTGCTGTGAGTCCACATGGTTCTAATCATTACGAGTAAATAGTTTTTTCTTGCAAAGCAAAGTAATTTCGTTCCTCTCAAGTTTTTAATCCATTTTTTTTTATTGTTTAGTTCTTGTCGAAATTGTATTAATTTCATTTGACAATGTGCCGTAAATCTCGCCATCTAATTACTTCCTCTCTTTCATTTTATACGCACTTTTTTACTCTCTCCAGCGAGCAAAATTAAAAAAATTTTTTTTTACTTTACTTTAATTGTATTTTATTCCGTATTTTATAATAACTTCCAAATTTTTGATTTTCTTTGTCGCGACCTGCTTGACCGTCAGCGTCACATCAGAAGAAAAAAAGACGACCAAAAAACGTCCAAGCTCTCTCTGTCTCTTTCAACTCAAATGTCGTTCTAGGCAGGCGGATTAAGGTTCTTTTAAAAAATTGTTCGCCGTATTTTATGGATGGAAGTCTTAATTTATATTGATTTGTAGAGTTTTGAACTATCGAGCATACATAGTGCTGGATCACATAGCTAATTTGTCTTATTAGCTTTGATGTTGTGTATTCTGGTTCCTTTGCATTATTTGGGATAGTTAATAATTACGTTTATTTCTTTATTTAATTTTTAATATTGAGATCTTAATTTCAAATGTCAATACGTTTTATTTATTATGAGACTATAAGGTTCTTGGATAGTTAATATAGAATTTACAATAATACATAACGATGTCTGCACTCCATTGCAGAGTTTCAAACGACTGGGTCGAATAACAATGTTATGAGAAAGCAACCTCGCAGTAGTGCGAGCTTATACCATAAACAAAATTTTAATTGAAGAACTGGCTCACCAAAATTCAGTGTATACCAGGAGGATTTTTGTTTTTGCTTCCGGGACGTGATTCCTGGGTCATCCGGGGGCATGTCAGAACCATGCCAAAATGCACTGAAGTGCCACATTCGTGTTTTTGCGCAAAAGAAGCAATAAACGTCAAAAATACCAATCACAAACTTTTTTCTAACCTCTTCTTCTTTCTTTGACATTTCAAAACAAGAACCACGGTGCTCCTAATCAAGAGCAGCTAGGGTTAACCCAAGTAGCAAACAAAAACAGAAAGTGACAGTTTCTAGAGTCACGAGTGCCATTACTCTGGCACATCGAACACCAAATGGACTTGCGGGTTAACACCGAAGCAAAAACAAAAACACCCCAGATCATACGCCTTAGCCAAGGTATTCTCATTAAACATTTTGTACTAGAACTGTGACGTGTTTCGTCCTATAACGTATATACATTTCTATTGAAAAGAGAGATGAGAGATTATGTTGTGTTCTCTGTACTATACTTTCCTATACGTTCGGAAACAAATGGCGGAACGTGGTTCGTAATAGAAATACCTTGTATCTCTATACCGTGGCCTTAGCGGCACTCCTCTAACCTGAACTAAAAGCGCAGAACCAAGATCATACCGCCCCATTACCCTCATATCATTTCTCCTGAAAACTATGAAAAAGGTACTAGATCAGAACATTAGAAGCAGCGTACTTAGCGACAAGCCACTTAACAGTCATCAGTATTCTTATCATCGAGAAAATCAACTACATATGCCTTACACAATCTTTTCACCAAGATTGAAAAGGCAATTTGGCAAAAAGAGGTAGCATTCTGTACGTCCTTCCGAATCGACGGGCCTCAGCAGAAGGAGCACCATTAAGGAAATGCTGAGAATCATCGACAGGACAACAGGGGCATTAACGTAATGAGGCTGCTAACTACTTGGCTAGAAAGGAACAGATCCTCCACTTGCCGGATCCGAAGTCTTCTACAGCCTTAATTTCTACAACAGAAAAGGCTCAGTAGTAAAATCTGCACGTACTCTGCGAATCCGCGGGACTTGCTCGGCTTTAATGTTTGGGTAAGGTTTTCCTAACCACATCAGATGTCCGGAAAACTTACCCTAATGTGGTAATAACCTTCCTAAAAAGAGCGAACATCTTTTGGGTCGCAATGTTTAGATGTCGAATTTTCCTTCGAAATAATTTTATGGAATCTAAGATAACACAACAAATTTATATGAAATTTTTTCACGAATTCAACTTTAAGATTCGATTAAAGAAGCATTTGACCATAAATTGTAACATGTTGAATATCGTTTAAAAGAATGAAATGTCCTGTTTAGACAAGTGTTTTTGTTCCTGTGGAATGTTAAAAGTCCTTTAAAACAAAAAAGGAATTACCTCAATATCAGCTTCCGTTCAAAAGTTATTAAATTTTTATGTTATATGAAGGAGTGAAAAGCTTAATTTTCAAAGCATAAATGTGCATTTTGGGAGAATGATGCCATATGGTACACTCATTTTGCTCTGGAAATTAAACATTTTACTTTTAAATATTCCGCGTACAACATAAGAGTAGTTGTTAAGAATTTCTGTTATCTCGATATAGTTATTACAGAAACTGGAAGTACATATGTAGGTTCTCGTATAATCAATTCGAAAAAAATCATTTTCAGAGTTAATCCAGATACTAAGCTCTAGAGATTTCAATAAGAGAACACGAGGACTGTTCAACTCCAATGTGAAAGCAGTTGTACTATGTATATGGGTGTAAAAGATGAAAGTCAGAAACTACAAATATGGGTTCCATATGAGACTTTGAAAATAGGTATCTAAGTCGCATCATAAAAATTGCTGGGCAGTCAAGTGTCAAATTTAGGACTGCTGTAACCCGAGGGTTGGCTCGGAAGCGCCCCGGGTTCTTAACTCGGAGGTGTATAAACAAAAGGTGCTTTGGGGGCTTCAGTAGCTCGCACCACTATGATAAGATGCATTTGGGCGCCAGGCACCATGGGGAACTCTGTTGTGCTGTGGTTATACTCAGATCGGCAGCTGCCGTAAATCACACATGCACACAAGTACAACACTGAGACCAATTTTTACTACGAGCATGTCATTATGTATCCAGATCTTCCTGACCTCCTGAGATGGGCTCCGGCTTGGACACGTCGGGTGGGCGTGGAAGGAGGATCAAGGTACCTTCCATACCCTTTGGATCGGGCTGGACGAGGAGAACGCTGCACTTCTAGAATCACGCCGCCTAGCTATACTAACTGCCTGCCTGGCTCATTCGATCACGTTGGGAATGAAGGTGAATGGGAATGCGCAACATCTTCCTTCTTACTTACCTTGAATGATATCTATGAACGCCATATGTTTGTCTTACCGATTAAAATTGTCAAGACTACCTGGATGATGCTATGTGAGAGGTTAAATGCGCTTAAATTATTTTAAAAGCAAATCGCGGTATAGGCACTGAAAAAGTATTCAATGTCTAAAATGAGTATGTATTGGTATAAAGATCATCATTTCATGAAATCAATTAACTGATCAGGTTCATTCCCGGTCAATGTAGTTCAAAATTTTCAGTAATAATTAGGCAAAATTCAAACATCACTCATCAGATCCTTTTACCTATATAATGCCTAGGATTTCCGCCTTTCAAGTACTAAATTCAATAATGCACATATGTATGCGAAAATAAAATTATTTGATACTTGTCCTAATGGTATGTATAACTATATATTGTAGGTGCAACCTTGTTCTTAATGATAACTTTAAATGTATTTAGTAATATAAGTATTAAAATTTAACTACTATAAAATTAAAAGGATATGTACTCATCGCAATCTCCAAATGCTCATTTCTGACTGGGGACTATAAATCTGTTTATATGTTCATATGCTGTTAATCCAAAAATAAATGTTAACTATAAATCTGTATATATATAACTATAGATAAGTTGATGCCATCGGCTACAGTTGAGGCGGCTTTGAGGACACGAGATACACCCTGGACGTAGGCCTTCTGTGTCAATCATGATTTATGCTTTGGATTTAGGAAAATTTGTTCTTTTTTTCTTTTGTTCTTAGTTTATCACGAGGAGGACCACTTACAGGGTGTTTCCTGCATGGTGGTCCATGGAGCGGAAGGTGATAGTACTCACCTAGAAAAACAGAAAATTGTTTGGAGGGGGGGGGGGGGCATATCAACCGTTTCGGAGTTACAGGCTGACGGAGACGCACCCCCCACGTACACGCTATAAGAAACGGTATAACTATTTACGTTGGTTATTAGAACTCTCTATGCACCTTCTAGAATTTTCTGGAGTTTCCCTAAAGTTCTGGTTTCCACTATTATCCCTAGCCGTCAAAGATTCAAGAATTTCCAGCACCGTACTGCGTAGGTCACGTGCTAGACCTTCGTTCCTACTAAAGTCATTAAATTAGCGAGCAAAAAAAAATTTTAACTTACAGGAATATCTGAGGTTGACCTCGGCAATTTAGAAGTACCTTCTCTTGTCCTTTCTCTCCCGGGACATGAGCTACCGCACAACAATTACTCAGCTAACACGGGTTTCTGTTCCTTTTTCTAAATTTTACACTTCGAGAAAGTTCTATTTCGGCACAAGGCTGACTGGTCGACGTGTAATTCGGAAAGACCTGTTCCCGCACTTTTGACATAGAGTTCTCCCTTTTTCTCTACTACACATGTGGTCATTGCTTACGCCATTTGTAGCCAAGTTCCTGATGTAGGCGATATAGAGATTTTCTAAGGCGGGGGTAGATAGCTCCCATTAATTTCATCAGTCGACCTTGTCGCATATATGTCAAGGACTATTTTACAGGGTTATTAATTCATAATTTGCGTTCCGGTTTCCTTCTAAGTATTTGTGCAATAAATTTTTTTTTTTAATTTTTTTTTATGACTCGCGTATTACAAGGCAAGTTCGGAATATTGCCGACCGGGAGTATTCCCTAGGTTGGGGTTTCTGTCCGTATCGATAAGATCTCCTGGGTCGGTGAAGTTATGGTGACTAATAGTGAACGGCTTACTAAGTTACGGCAAATTGTGTAACTAACGAGAAGGGATCCATCTTGGGCTTGCGGCACAGTAACAGTTTAAAAATTTTCGGAGATGGTTTCACAATCGGAATTCCTACGATAGGTCCCTATTCCTAGTGTATCGTATAGGGTCGGGTTGACGCATTGTTAAGCGAGGGAAGAGGTTGAAATTGATTAACTACAACAGGTATATCGCCCACCATTGACGCGGCAATAGGAGGCTTACGCGATAACCTACAGTTTGCAAGTGAAGCTTGCCGGATGCCTTTTTAGGGCTACCGGGGGAATAAATACAATGTACATGTACCGAAGCACAACGTGGGTCTATCCCACAATCTGAATCAAGCTAGCCTGGCTTAAGGTCCTTTGAATGGAAAACTCCAATGATTTTCCTGTTGCGTTTGAGTTACGTAAAAGCTCATAATTCGATCCATGGGTAATCAGGTGACGGCCAAAGTTCAGGTAATGAGGAGTAAATTCAGTGGATTGATGAACGACATTACTTAAGGCACAGCTTATAGCTGAAATATTCGCGTCCCAAGTTCGGTGATCCTCAGCGATGTAAGCCCGCATTGCGGACAATATATTCCTGTGGACTCATTCTGATTCGTTTGCTTGAGAAGTATAAAAGGCAGTTTTCTGGTGCTTGACTCCATACACTTCAAGGAAACTTTAAATTCGACTGCCGTGAATTGTGGGGCCATTATCGGACGTCAATCGCTCTGGGACTCCGAAAAGATGGAAAATGGAAGTTACTGCACTGCGAATGGACGTGGGGGTAACAAATTTGGTGAACTGTTCTACCACTATGATTAAGGTTGTATTTCTGGATTTGGAACATGGATAAGGTCGGAGGAGATCGATATTTATATATTGCCACGGGCGCTGAGGAATGGTAGGCTCGCCCATAGGTGACCGGAGACACTAATTTCGAGGCTTGCACTCCTTACATGTTTGAGAATTGAAGATGTAGTGCTGGATATGTTGGGACATTCGAGGCCAACAAAATAAGCGTTGCAATTTCTCAGTAGTTTTTGCGATGGCACTATGTGCTGCAAGAGGAGGGTCATGGCCAGCTTTTATCAATGAAAGGGTAAAAGTCGTGAGGATCAATATTTTCCAGAGTGATGTTTCATTCAAGGAATATTCACTTATGTTTATAGATTTTCTGTAGAGAACCCCAATAGACACTCGTAGGTCTGGGAATCGCTCCAGGCTGTCTTGGACGATCTTTCTTTATTGAGATACTCACTTTCCTTGAACACTGGATGAGTTAAATCTAGGCCTAAGGGAGTGACTACCTTGACAATTTCCTCAATGTCTCTCCAAGATATTGCATATACTACCTAATTTTCCGATCCTTTCCTGTAGAGGATCTCAAAATCGAATGTTTGTAATTTTAGACTCCACCAGATAAATTTTTCTGAGTCATGAGCCATTTTAAGCTGGCATGATCCGTGATAATAATGAAGCGTGAGCCTTCAATATATGGGCGAAATTTTTTTACACTCAAAACGGCAAAACACTAGTACGGTGACGATATAATTCTTCTGAGCCGAATTAAGTTTCTGACTCGTAAATGCTATGGGATGCTCATTTCCTTCACTATCTTGCTGATAGAGTACAGTACCAACTCCTACGGAGGATCTATCGCACTGAATCATAAAGGGTTTCCCAAAATCGGGGCAAGAAATTACAGGCGCCTGGATAAGGCATAAGGCAAGCTTTAACTTTATTAAATGCAACTTCGGTTTCTTCAGACCAGAGACTAGGGGTTTTCTTCTTTAATAAATCGGTTATCGGACCGATTAAGCTGGTGTAGTTAGCAATGAATCTACTGTACCAATCCGACATTCCTAAGAACCTACGTATCTGTCGCACCGTCTTGGGCAGTGGGAAATCCTGAATGGCAAAAATTATTTTTTCTGGGTCTGTCTGCACTCCTTCCCCACTTAAAATATGTCCCAGGTACTTAATGCTTTTCTGACAGAATTTGCTCTTTTCTATGTTTGTAGTGAAGCGCGATTCCCACGAGCACAAACCATTTGCTTTTGTTGCACAGAAATCATTTTAAAAATCGAACGTCGTCATTTCATAAAGTTCCAATTTCAAATCCAACTCGGATCAAACACTTCAAACTCAGCGATAAAAATTGAAATGACGACGTTCGATTTTTAAAATGATTGGTGTGCAACAAAAGCAAATGGTTTGTGCTAGTGGGAATCGCGCTTCACTACATGTTGATAGTTAGACCAGCCTTCCTCAAGTGGCCTTGAACCTTACTCAATACGTTAAGGTGGCTGTCAAAATCGTCTGATAAATCTGGAGGTCATCTAAGTAAGCAAGAACGTTATTATGCAAATCATAATAATCTTGGAGAGTTGGGCATGACTACGAATTGGTACAACCCCCTGCTAGGTACCCGTGAGGCTGGTTCAAGCTCTGTTTGCCAGACTGCATCTCTTAGATCAAGACTCGATATATACTTGATGCCCCTTCCTCGGCCTAAAATTCCATTCCGGAAAGGGATACGCATCCTTGCGCGTCACTTCAGTAACTTTACACGAATCTAAACAAACACGAATTTTTCCATTCAGCCACACTAGAATATAAGACTGATAGAGCCCAGATGGCCTAGTGTAATATATGTAAAATAACGGAAATATTCATATAAACCTAAAAAAAAAACGAGGAAAAAACGCCGAAAAATCACGTTTCTTGTATGGGGGCTCCCTTTAATTTTTAATTTTATTTTATTTTTATTATTAGTTGTTATAGCGGCAATAGAAATACACGCTCTGTGAAAATTTCAACTGTCTATCTGTTACGGTTAATGAGATACATCCCGGTGACAGACAGATAATAATAAGAATGAAAAACTCCGAAAAAATCACGTTTCTTGTATGGGGCCCCTTTAATTTTTAATTTAATTTAATTTTTATTATTTGTTGTTATATCGCCAATAGAAATACACAGTCTGTTAAAAATTTCAACTGTCTACCTACATATTACGGTTCATGAGATGCAACCTGGTGACGGACAGACGGACAGCGAAGCCTTAGTAATAGGGTACGGAACCCTAAAAAGGCAAAAAATAAAAATATATATTCAATAAATTTTTCACTTAAGCTAATCATGCTTAAAACAGGATTAGTATCCTCCAAATAAATAAAGAAAATTGCATCAGCAATTTTTTTCACATTCCATACATTTTACAAAAAACATTCCCATAAAACGATTGGGGAAAAACAAAAGTTTCAGTTTTCATCCAAGTCGTTTTAACAGAAATAATTACCACGGCAAACTTTGCCATCAGCAAAATTTGTCAGTAGAAAAATATTAAATTAAAAATAATTCAAAGCGAATCTTACCTTCAGTAAGATTATCACAAAAGATACAATACGTATGTACATAGGTATGTACATACATAAATACATATTACGATAAAAGCTTTCGTTATAAGATGTGGGCGCAAGCGAAAAAACATTGCATGTATATTAAGTGGCGCGCGATTTCAAACGACGGGACGGTGGCTGATGTTTATTAAAGGGTAGAATAACATTTTTTAAGCCACCGTCCGTCGCGATATTTCTGGACAAGTTTAAACAAGTCCAAAAGTAATGATAAAATTTTAGTAATTAAGAATTAAGCATTTTCTACCTTGAACGACGGGACTTGATCACCGAAAAAGGCGATCTAAGTGAGTTGATTGAAATTCATGATGAAGATCGTCACGCGGATTTTTTCCTAAAAGAAAGGTTTTATTTTTTGAGATTTCAACACGAATAAAAATAAAAACAAAAGGAGACGCGTTTTTGGTGTAGGAAGAAAACATTTCTTCTGCGCGGAGTTTTTCTTAGTAAAGGGTCTTCCAATAAGAGGTGTTATTTTGATATTCAAAGAAAAATACCATTTTTTGAGATAAATGATCGAATCTTTATTTCATTATAAAGAGGAAGGTATGCCGTTCATAATGGAAAATAACATCAGCCAAATGACCACCACGACCACGCCTACAGGACTATATCCTTTTCATGAAATTTTCCATAACCAAATCGCAAAGCTGCTGCCCTATGTCCTCGATAGCCTCACGAATTCCATCTTTGAGGTCTTGAATCGACGCTGGGCTGTTGGCGTAGACCTTCTCTTTCACGTGGCCCCAAAGGAAGAAGTCACAAGATCTCGGTGGCCAATTGTGATCACCTCTTCAAGAGATAACACGGTCCGGAAACTTTTCCCGTAAAAGATCAATGGTTTCGTTGCTTGTATGGCACGTAACGCCGTCTTGTTGAAAGTAAACGTTGTCCAGATCAATACCATCCAATTCCGGCCATAAAAAATCATTAATTATCTGTCGATAGTGCAATCCAATCACCGTAACTGTTGCTCCAGCCTCATTTTCGAAAAAGTAAGGTCCAATGACCCCGCGGGACCATAAACCGCACCAAACAGTCACACGTTGAGGATAGAGAGGCTTTTCAATAATAACTCTTGCGTTTTCCGAGCCCCAGATGCGACAATTTATCTGGTTGACGAAGCCATCGAGGTGGAAATGGGCCTCATCACTCAAGATGAGTTTTCGATGGAATTCCGGATCATTTTCATGCATTTCAAGGACCCAATCAGCAAAGACTCGACGTTGTTGATGATCGGCCGGCTTGAGTTCTTGTGTTAACTGAACTTTATAAGCCTTAAGACCCAAATCTTTATGCAAAATACGGTGTAATGACGTTTGTGGAATGCCTAATTCCAAAGAACGACGAGGAATGGACAAACCTGGGTTTTCTTCAACACTTTCGGCTACAGCAGCAATATTCTCGGCTGTTCTTGAGCGACGTGCACGGGTTTTATTCTTCACATCACTAACTTGTCCCGACAGCTCGAATTTTTCTACCAATTTCTGTATTGTGGTCCGACAAGGTGCTTCACGACGACCCAAAAATGTTCGAGTTTTACGAACCGTCTCTGCCACATTTTCACCATTTTTATAGTGAATTTTAATAATTTCAATGCGTCGTTGAATCGTGTGTCGTCCCATTTTTATTAATGGCGTAGTTTCTACTTGTCAAATGTCAAAAAATGACAGCTCCAAGAGGGACATAGCGGGCTAATTAAAATAACACCTCTTATTGGAAAACCATTTAGGTTGTCGATTCGGTTGGTCGGTTTGAAAAAATAAATAAAACAGGTTTTTAAATCTAGATGAAAAAAAATTGTGAGTGACTAAGGATAAGAAGTAGAGGAAGTGTCGTGCTTTACACCCCGGATATATATAACACTAGTAGCCGTGGGCCCAATAACCTTTATTGTATTAGGCTTATTTTTAAGGTTATACAATAAAGAGCTTTTTCAATTTAATTTAATTTTTTTTTTCTGACCCGCGTGTTACACTGTAGAGACGATCGGTCCATGATAGGATCGATAAAGAAATTAAAAAACAAAAAGTTGAATATAATTAGCCATACTCTACGAAGGGAAGAAATTAACATTGCCTCAATAAAATCTGAGACTAAAAACCACGTAGAGAAGAACTTACACGCAAAGTCCGCAGTAGCTGGGAGAGTTTCTTGGCATTGTATACATATAGAAACCCATGAAATCTAGAATTGAAAGATCTCGAATATAAATTATGAGAAAAACAGGCTGATCTAGAAATGGTGGGTCGTGGGATACCCTGAATGATCAGCTCCTATACGCGGCAGCTTGGAATACGCCGCGGACACCGGATCTAAGGGAAAGCCTAGCTGCTAATATGTGAACTTATAATACCTCTGGCTTCAATTAAACCAGTTTTCCTTGGTAATTACGAGCTCTACAATGCGTGACTGTTGATTATTCCGCAATTCGTGAAAGAAAGGCATCTATCCTAATGAACCAAGAAGGAGCAATTTACAGGTGTTGCAGAGCTGATAAAAAGCAAACTGTATCTCCACTGACTAAGCTTAAATTAACTGCAAGAAAATAGAAATGAGTGCAGGTCAGTTTTCGCAAAATACCTTAAGGGAAATGCTTGTAATCTTTCATAACTGCCACCAACTGAAGTAGCAATAATGTTGAACTGTCAACAAATTGGTGTAAAAAATATATTTGTCCATGCCCTCAATCCGGAGGGGAAAAACTGCAAAATACCAAAGGACCATTTCGTCAAAAAAATTGAATTTCTTCTAATCTAAAATACTTTGTGCCTGGTCTACAACAAATGGCTTTCTTAATGGGTAAAATGCAGGTAAAGCAATCTATTGCGTCAAATTGTCGTAGATATAAGTAGAATTTTAACAATCGGAAAACGTTATTTTCTGCTTATTAACTTCAAAAAGCTTATGTTAAATATTTATTTAATTTAGTTCAAATTTGTGGCAGCCCCGCTCCGCAAACCAGAGAAATTTAAAAAAAATCATTGAATTTTCATTTTGAAATCATTTTCAATAAAAATTGGGAGACAAATTTAAAAATTAGAAAACGTTATTTTGTTGCCTTGGGTGTTTAAATAAATATTCCAATAATCAATTTGCGATTTTGTTATGGTTGTATATTGAGAGTGATTTGCTTGGACGTGAAGTCCAGACTGCCAGCATGAGCTGACAAATCACTCTCAACATACAACCATAACAAATTATCGCTCAACGTGGGGCCACCTCAGTTAGACTTCGGTGGTCTAAGTATGACTTTTGCTGAGGACTGGGATTGCTTAGAGATATGGACATTTGGCTGATAGCTAAATTGTCTGACTCGGCAATCGTACAATAAGTGGAAGTTATATGCAGACTTGAGCCTAACTGTTTGTTATTTGAGATTTTTGTGGCTGAAGAATCTCTAGTAGCATTTCCAGTCTTTGACATCTCCAACTCTACTTTTCTAAGATCTCGGTGAGAACCCAAGTTTTTCATGCACACATTCACATCACTTACCTTTATCGTATGACTTTTTAACCTGATTGGAGAGAGAGTGGGCTTGAGACACCTGCGTGTTGAGAGATAGCTCTTGGAGAGAGGAGGAGATTTTTCTTTGATTTTGTTTTTAAGAACGCTTGAGCTTAGCTCATAGACAATATTAGGATTTTTGCAAGGTTTGAGTTTAGCTCATAACAAATTTTTTGGTATTGTAGGCTACAGTTTATATTTTCTTTTGAGTACTTTTGCTGGTTCATATAGTATTATCAATCCTGAATTGCAGCGTCGATCTTTAGCAAGGCGGCGAAGATTGTTTTTTACAAACTCCATTCAGTTTTTCTGTAACTTTCCATTAGGGAGATTAGATTAGATTAGAGATCTTTAATTTATTGATTGAATTTTGACATTTTTAAATTTAGTGGAATCTTTATTACATACGAAGTGTACTGATGCGAATTAAGATTTATCCCTGCCTTAGAGTAATTAAGTGGTAACATGGATTTTCCGCCACCTAATTACGCTGCACGTCCTCCTTATTATGGGTTCGCAAATCAGAATGAACCACCCGATAGATCGAGCTTCAATCAAGCTGAAAATCATCTATGGCAACGACGTTCTGGTAGTCCGATACGAAGATGGAACCTTTCGTATAGTGGAGATAGCTCCAAACTTTCAGTGGACGAGTTTGTCTTAGCTCTCGAAGGAGATTTTGACCTCCTGGTGAGGAATATGAGCACGTTGCTCGCAGGCCCGGCCATGGATTGGTATTGGTCATTACTTAGACTGAATTCCATACCAACCTGGGAATACATTAAAACAACTCTCCTAGCTGAATGGGGAGTTCCCAAAGACGAGTTGAAGATGCGGGTTCAGCTAATGTCCCGTAGGCAAAAATATGAAGAATCCTTTGTAGCATACCACCAAAATCTGGTGCAGTGGCGTGACCAACAGCAAACTCTAATTGCTGGATAGTGAGTTCCTGGAGATAGTCAAATCCAATCTATTGTCAGACATGCACTCCACCAATACTATCGGCCAGTTGAGATCGCTTGTCACTCAAATACAAGCCACGCAGCTGCGAACTGACACAGCTTGTAGCTGGAGCCCTTACCGGAGCCATTTCAACCAGACACGCAACAGTGTGCTGGAATTGTGATCAGCAAGGTCACTTTTACCAGGATTGTCTGCAAGAGAGACAACAGGTGTTCTGTTAAGAATGCGGACGCAAGAATGTATTTAAACCAAACTGCAGACCCTGTGCACAGAAAAACGAGAGACGGGTCGGGAATCCCAACACCTTTTCTCGTCACGCGGATTTTTTCCTAAAAGAAAGAAGGGTTTTATTTTTTGAGATTTCAACACGAATAAAAATAAAAACAAAAGGAGACGCGTTTTTGGTGTAGGAAGAAAACATTTCTTCTGCGCGGAGTTTTTCTTAGTAAAGGGTCTTCCAATAAGAGGTGTTATTTTGATATTCAAAGAAAAATACCATTTTTTGAGATAAATGATCGAATCTTTATTTCATTATAAAGAGGAAGGTATGCCGTTCATAATGGAAAATAACATCAGCCAAATGACCACCACGACCACGCCTACAGGACTATATCCTTTTCATGAAATTTTCCATAACCAAATCGCAAAGCTGCTGCCCTATGTCCTCGATAGCCTCACGAATTCCATCTTTGAGGTCTTGAATCGACGCTGGGCTGTTGGCGTAGACCTTCTCTTTCACGTGGCCCCAAAGGAAGAAGTCACAAGATCTCGGTGGCCAATTGTGATCACCTCTTCAAGAGATAACACGGTCCGGAAACTTTTCCCGTAAAAGATCAATGGTTTCGTTGCTTGTATGGCACGTAACGCCGTCTTGTTGAAAGTAAACGTTGTCCAGATCAATACCATCCAATTCCGGCCATAAAAAATCATTAATTATCTGTCGATAGTGCAATCCAATCACCGTAACTGTTGCTCCAGCCTCATTTTCGAAAAAGTAAGGTCCAATGACCCCGCGGGACCATAAACCGCACCAAACAGTCACACGTTGAGGATAGAGAGGCTTTTCAATAATAACTCTTGCGTTTTCCGAGCCCCAGATGCGACAATTTATCTGGTTGACGAAGCCATCGAGGTGGAAATGGGCCTCATCACTCAAGATGAGTTTTCGATGGAATTCCGGATCATTTTCATGCATTTCAAGGACCCAATCAGCAAAGACTCGACGTTGTTGATGATCGGCCGGCTTGAGTTCTTGTGTTAACTGAACTTTATAAGCCTTAAGACCCAAATCTTTATGCAAAATACGGTGTAATGACGTTTGTGGAATGCCTAATTCCAAAGAACGACGAGGAATGGACAAACCTGGGTTTTCTTCAACACTTTCGGCTACAGCAGCAATATTCTCGGCTGTTCTTGAGCGACGTGCACGGGTTTTATTCTTCACATCACTAACTTGTCCCGACAGCTCGAATTTTTCTACCAATTTCTGTATTGTGGTCCGACAAGGTGCTTCACGACGACCCAAAAATGTTCGAGTTTTACGAACCGTCTCTGCCACATTTTCACCATTTTTATAGTGAATTTTAATAATTTCAATGCGTCGTTGAATCGTGTGTCGTCCCATTTTTATTAATGGCGTAGTTTCTACTTGTCAAATGTCAAAAAATGACAGCTCCAAGAGGGACATAGCGGGCTAATTAAAATAACACCTCTTATTGGAAAACCATTTAGGTTGTCGATTCGGTTGGTCGGTTTGAAAAAATAAATAAAACAGGTTTTTAAATCTAGATGAAAAAAAATTGTGAGTGACTAAGGATAAGAAGTAGAGGAAGTGTCGTGCTTTACACCCCGGATATATATAACACTAGTAGCCGTGGGCCCAATAACCTTTATTGTATTAGGCTTATTTTTAAGGTTATACAATAAAGAGCTTTTTCAATTTAATTTAATTTTTTTTTTCTGACCCGCGTGTTACACTGTAGAGACGATCGGTCCATGATAGGATCGATAAAGAAATTAAAAAACAAAAAGTTGAATATAATTAGCCATACTCTACGAAGGGAAGAAATTAACATTGCCTCAATAAAATCTGAGACTAAAAACCACGTAGAGAAGAACTTACACGCAAAGTCCGCAGTAGCTGGGAGAGTTTCTTGGCATTGTATACATATAGAAACCCATGAAATCTAGAATTGAAAGATCTCGAATATAAATTATGAGAAAAACAGGCTGATCTAGAAATGGTGGGTCGTGGGATACCCTGAATGATCAGCTCCTATACGCGGCAGCTTGGAATACGCCGCGGACACCGGATCTAAGGGAAAGCCTAGCTGCTAATATGTGAACTTATAATACCTCTGGCTTCAATTAAACCAGTTTTCCTTGGTAATTACGAGCTCTACAATGCGTGACTGTTGATTATTCCGCAATTCGTGAAAGAAAGGCATCTATCCTAATGAACCAAGAAGGAGCAATTTACAGGTGTTGCAGAGCTGATAAAAAGCAAACTGTATCTCCACTGACTAAGCTTAAATTAACTGCAAGAAAATAGAAATGAGTGCAGGTCAGTTTTCGCAAAATACCTTAAGGGAAATGCTTGTAATCTTTCATAACTGCCACCAACTGAAGTAGCAATAATGTTGAACTGTCAACAAATTGGTGTAAAAAATATATTTGTCCATGCCCTCAATCCGGAGGGGAAAAACTGCAAAATACCAAAGGACCATTTCGTCAAAAAAATTGAATTTCTTCTAATCTAAAATACTTTGTGCCTGGTCTACAACAAATGGCTTTCTTAATGGGTAAAATGCAGGTAAAGCAATCTATTGCGTCAAATTGTCGTAGATATAAGTAGAATTTTAACAATCGGAAAACGTTATTTTCTGCTTATTAACTTCAAAAAGCTTATGTTAAATATTTATTTAATTTAGTTCAAATTTGTGGCAGCCCCGCTCCGCAAACCAGAGAAATTTAAAAAAAATCATTGAATTTTCATTTTGAAATCATTTTCAATAAAAATTGGGAGACAAATTTAAAAATTAGAAAACGTTATTTTGTTGCCTTGGGTGTTTAAATAAATATTCCAATAATCAATTTGCGATTTTGTTATGGTTGTATATTGAGAGTGATTTGCTTGGACGTGAAGTCCAGACTGCCAGCATGAGCTGACAAATCACTCTCAACATACAACCATAACAAATTATCGCTCAACGTGGGGCCACCTCAGTTAGACTTCGGTGGTCTAAGTATGACTTTTGCTGAGGACTGGGATTGCTTAGAGATATGGACATTTGGCTGATAGCTAAATTGTCTGACTCGGCAATCGTACAATAAGTGGAAGTTATATGCAGACTTGAGCCTAACTGTTTGTTATTTGAGATTTTTGTGGCTGAAGAATCTCTAGTAGCATTTCCAGTCTTTGACATCTCCAACTCTACTTTTCTAAGATCTCGGTGAGAACCCAAGTTTTTCATGCACACATTCACATCACTTACCTTTATCGTATGACTTTTTAACCTGATTGGAGAGAGAGTGGGCTTGAGACACCTGCGTGTTGAGAGATAGCTCTTGGAGAGAGGAGGAGATTTTTCTTTGATTTTGTTTTTAAGAACGCTTGAGCTTAGCTCATAGACAATATTAGGATTTTTGCAAGGTTTGAGTTTAGCTCATAACAAATTTTTTGGTATTGTAGGCTACAGTTTATATTTTCTTTTGAGTACTTTTGCTGGTTCATATAGTATTATCAATCCTGAATTGCAGCGTCGATCTTTAGCAAGGCGGCGAAGATTGTTTTTTACAAACTCCATTCAGTTTTTCTGTAACTTTCCATTAGGGAGATTAGATTAGATTAGAGATCTTTAATTTATTGATTGAATTTTGACATTTTTAAATTTAGTGGAATCTTTATTACATACGAAGTGTACTGATGCGAATTAAGATTTATCCCTGCCTTAGAGTAATTAAGTGGTAACATGGATTTTCCGCCACCTAATTACGCTGCACGTCCTCCTTATTATGGGTTCGCAAATCAGAATGAACCACCCGATAGATCGAGCTTCAATCAAGCTGAAAATCATCTATGGCAACGACGTTCTGGTAGTCCGATACGAAGATGGAACCTTTCGTATAGTGGAGATAGCTCCAAACTTTCAGTGGACGAGTTTGTCTTAGCTCTCGAAGGAGATTTTGACCTCCTGGTGAGGAATATGAGCACGTTGCTCGCAGGCCCGGCCATGGATTGGTATTGGTCATTACTTAGACTGAATTCCATACCAACCTGGGAATACATTAAAACAACTCTCCTAGCTGAATGGGGAGTTCCCAAAGACGAGTTGAAGATGCGGGTTCAGCTAATGTCCCGTAGGCAAAAATATGAAGAATCCTTTGTAGCATACCACCAAAATCTGGTGCAGTGGCGTGACCAACAGCAAACTCCAATTGCTGGATAGTGAGTTCCTGGAGATAGTCAAATCCAATCTATTGTCAGACATGCACTCCACCAATACTATCGGCCAGTTGAGATCGCTTGTCACTCAAATACAAGCCACGCAGCTGCGAACTGACACAGCTTGTAGCTGGAGCCCTTACCGGAGCCATTTCAACCAGACACGCAACAGTGTGCTGGAATTGTGATCAGCAAGGTCACTTTTACCAGGATTGTCTGCAAGAGAGACAACAGGTGTTCTGTTAAGAATGCGGACGCAAGAATGTATTTAAACCAAACTGCAGACCCTGTGCACAGAAAAACGAGAGACGGGTCGGGAATCCCAACACCTTTTCTCGACCAGTTTCAAGGTCCCGAACGGCATCTGCTATGACCACTCCAGTTCAAGCTTTGAACAAGGAGGAAGGTCCGCTCCATCATCAGGTCCCGATAACGAAACATCGACTTGCCCGCTGATATCATTCAGTGACTCTGATGATACCAGCACTCCACTTGATTGTACGAATACTTCAATGATGGAGACGGAGAATCTAATAGACTTCTCCGCAGATTTTCAAGCTCCTGTTTCCATCTCTGAGGAGCCCATGACACTACTAGACACTTCTTTGGAAGAGTCTTTGATCTTTGACGTCCCGATAATACCGACAGCACTTTTAGCTGGGAATGTTATTGAGCAGGAGATTCGGGCTCCTGCCGTTTCTGTATTAAAACGGCCACCAAGCTCTGCTATGAAGTGGACGTGAGCCTGTTTTACATCCGCTGACGCCTTATCATATGCGTCTGCAGAATAACAATGCAATAAGAGACCGCATTTTCTCCTCGGTGGCGGAGCTAGCTGAAATTATGTATCCTGACCTGGACCTTAGACCAAGAAAAAAACGATCGACCGTTCGTTGGCGGGAATACTGTCGACGAATGAGACAGGAAAGAAAGAAACTGGCACACATTTCCGTGTCGATGCCAGACGACATTCGACCGTATGCCGAAGTAAGACTGCTCGGACGAACTGAGACTGGACTACTTGATAGTGGTGCCACTGTCAGTATTCTAGACCAGGGATCTCTAGAGAAGCTTGCAGAAGCAGAGGTTGAATGGAAGAGGTATCGGACACAGGTACAAGTAGCTAATGGTGCCATGACGATTGTGCATGGTCATGTGAACTTGGACATCACTTTCCGTGGTAAGACCCTCTTCTCTTTCCTTCTTCGCCTCATTGGGTTTAGGAAAAACAACTCTTGTCAGCCACAAGATTGAAACGAATGACGCGACTCCGAAAAAACAGCGTTTTTATCCGATATCACCGGCAGTACAGAGTTTGATGGATGCCGAATTAAGACGAATGCTATCGCTGGGTGTGACAGAGGAGATCCAGAGTCCTTGGAGCTCTCCAGTCGTACTAGTGAGCAAGCCTGGAAAGGTCCGGATTTGCTTTGACGCCAGGAAGGTCAACTCCGTTACTAGGAAGGACGCCTATCCGTTACCGCAGATAGACGCGCTTCTGAGTCGACTTCCTCGGGCCAACTACATTTCGAGCCTGGACTTGAAAAACGCTTTCTGGCAGATTCCACTAGACGCAAACTCCAGAGAGAAGACCGCTTTTACGGTACCTGGTCACCCTCTCTATCAGTACACAGTGATGCCATTTGGCCTATGCAACGCTCCACAAACGATGTGCCACCTCATGGATAAGTTCACTCCTTTCGATCTTCGTGAGAATGTTCTAGTCTATTTAGACGATTTACTAATTCTGTCATCAGACTTTGACACTCTGAAGAATCCAAGTCAGTTCCAATGGACACCTGCATCCCAGACGTCTCTGGAAGTGTTAAAACAAAAACTTACTTCTGCTCCGTTGTTAGTGAGCTCCGACTTCACCAAGCCGTTCATTATACAGTGCGATGCGAGCCAACAAGGGATTGATGGTGTGCTGATTCAACTAGATGACGATGGCCATGAGAAGCCAATAGCCTACGTCTCGAAAATGTTGAACTCAGCACAACGAAATTATACAGTCATAGAGCAGGAATGTCTAGCTGCAATCTTAAGTGTACAGAAGTTCCGGCCCTTCATAGAACTTATACCGTTTAAAATAGTGACTGATCATGCGAGCTTGAAATGGCTGATGTCCCCAAAGGACCTCAGCGGTAGACTTGCTCGGTGGAGTTTGAAGCTTCAAGGTTTCGACTTCACCATCGAGCACCGAAAAGGAAGCCTGAATGTCGTTTCTGATGCGCTGTCACGAATTCAGTGTGACAGCTTGTCAACACCTGAAGATCCTAGCCCGGAAGTTGACCTTAGTTCGCCATATTTCAACTCGTTGGAATATGAGGAGCTGAGGCATAAGGTTAAAACAGCTTCTGGCAAACTACCAGATCTTTGCGTCAGGAATGGCTTCGTCTACATTCGGACTGTTCCGAGAACAGGCGATCCGATTCAGGAGGAAGAAGCTTGGAAGCTTTGGATTCCACGAGGGCTTGTCCGACGTTATTTCAAGAGCGCATGATCCGCCACTAGCTTCTCACGGAAGTATAGGGAAAACACTGGAATGTTTAAGAATAGTCCTGTACTGGCAACGAATGACAGTTGATGTCAGAAACTACGTAGGCGCCTGTGACGTGTATAAAGAGACCAAAGCCCCCAATACTATTCTTAGATCCCCTATGGGAGTCCAGTCTGTGACAGAAAGACCATGGCAAAAACTGTACATCGACTTTCTAGGTCCATATCCTCGGTCGGAAATGTCTGCATATTGATAGTTCTTGACCACTTTTCAAAGTTCCCGATTGTCAAACCTATGAGAAAGGCATCTACTCTCAATGTGTGCCAGTTCATCGAAACTGAAATATTCCATGTGTTCGGAGTCCCGGAAACGATAGTCTCTGACAATGGAGTCCAGTTTTTCTCGGCTCAGTTCGCCAGATTACTGGATAAGTATGGGGTGAAGCACTTGCGAGCGGCAGTTTACTCGCCGCAAGCAAACGCCTCAGAGCGAGTGAACAGGTCTCTATTGTCAGAGATTAGGGCATACATCCGGAAGGAACATACAAAGTGGGATGAGAAGCTGAGCTAGATAGCTAGTTCCTCAGGAGCTCTTTCCACCAAGCAACTGGTTTCTCTACCTACCGAACACTCTTCGGTCAGCAAATTGAGCATGCAAGCTCCTATTCCATCTTAAGGAGCCTTGGAACTCTTAATGAGCCTCTGAGAGTGGATGCTGAAGATAAATTGAGATTGATCCGTACGAAAGTGCAGGAGAAATTACACTACGCGTTCGAACAGGATTTAAAAGCTTATAATCTCAGAGCGAAGCCTGTTAATTTCAAAGTGGGTCAAGAAGTATTCAGACGGAATTTTGCCCAAAGCAACTTCCAGCAGCAGACTAGTGCAAAACTGGGACGAAAATTCATAAAGTGTCGGGTTAAATCAAAGAAAGGGAACGCCTTATACGAGCTTGAAGATCTGCAGGGGAAACCGTTAGGAGTCTATCACGCCAAGGACATCAGGCCGTGATATTCACTCGCGAAACGTCATCTATTTATTAGGACTTTTATTCGTGGTAGCCCTAATAAGGCATCCAGCCAGCTTCACTGGTAAACCACAGGATGCCAATGTGCCGGTTATGCCTTCCCCAAACCTAGCGGCCGGCATACCTTTTGAACATGGAGACGTTTTATCCTACTTCCTAGCCTGATAACACGTCAGAATCCCTCCTGTATGGTAACCCTACGGCAGATGGCTTGCCGTAGGAATTCCACTTGTTTAAATGTCTGCAAATTTTAGGAAGAGAATCAGCATGTCTCGACGACGCCTTGAAGACACACCCTTGAACAAACGTCGATCGGAGATCAGAGTGAGATGTTGGGCCGGGAAAGCTTCGCGATCAGTTGGTTAGGTTACTGACCGCGGGGTTCTCTCAGCATTTCGGTGAAGGAAGGCAAAGGGGCATTAACCAGCTGGATTTTTTGCGTTACCAGCTTGTCAATCCACCTTGGTTTCCGGCACGGAGAAGGCTGTCGAGGACTGACGTGACTTCAGGAATGTGCCTTCGACGCGTTAACTGTCAAACACATCAGACTGTCTTAGACGATCCGTCGCATCCGCCTGGCCCGAGTGCTAAGAAATGCCTTCATGGGTCATGGGTCGAGCCACACATTGGTCGTCCGCAGCGATGAGGCCGATGTAAGACCGCCAGGCTCAGTCGACCATTCTTCAGTGTTGTCTGGACCACCTTGCCCTTTTATGGTCGGTAATGACACCAACCCTTAGGCCCCTAGCATACCCAATGCCAATCCCATCAATTACGGCCAAAGAGAAAAGTACGGACAGGTAGGAAGAAAAGTGACGCGATGGATGTAAAAACGTCAGCGAGATGTTCGGCAAATTTGATTCGCGTGTGGTTTTCTGAAAGGTAAAGAGGAAAAGAACAAGAGAAAAAGCAAAATTCCGAGTAAGGAAAGTGATCTAGTGCAAAAGAAAAATAAAATAATTGATTCCGTCTGCGAAGTTCAGATGAGCGAGGGACGAAAAAAAAAGACAAAACCATCAACATTTCATTGGCAGCTAAGTACCATTTTACCATTTTTTTTTTTTAATTATCCATGTCCACACGTTTGGTCATGCTATAATCCGTACAAAGGAAGATAGACAATGGAGTAACAGTCCGAAAAAAAAACTGTTAAGTGTGAAATATTTAGATCTGGCACCGCAACCTTTTATGAAGAGAATTGAAATAAGACTTTGCATCTATTAAATTCTTTGCAATTTCGTCGCAATACTCGAATTATATATATTTTTTTCACATAATTTATGAACTCCTCAGTGTATATTTCATATATATTATTTACAGCTTTCTGAATTTTGTTTAGCAGAAAATAATAAATAATTATAAAGGTGATTCTTAACCACACGAAGTGCTAAACGCCAGGATTTTTTCATTGTTTTCACAAGAAAGAACAATAAAATAATCGAAGGCAAAGACATAGTGCATTACCACGTATTATGGTAAACAAAAAGCCAAAAATCATATCGAACGATGAACTAAAAACAAGCGAATGCAACAGGGACTCTGAAAATTATCTGCCCAACCAAGTTGGGGCAAGCAAGGATGTATGTAGGTGGGTGATGTAAGGGTCCCGTCAGGACCGAATGTGTGCGACGGCCTCTGGATAGACAGACACGAATTTATTTTTTATATGGCTGGTGGCAGCGGCAGGCTTTTGTGGAACCTCCCCACACTCTCCGCCAATAGCCGAGGCGAGCTAGCGAGCCGCCCTGTAGTCAACGCTGTCCACCGAGTGATCTGTCAGCTCATGCTGGCAGTCTGGACTTCACGTCCAAGTACATCACTCTACATACTACATAACAAGCTTGGGAACTTGTTAACATATTAGAGAGCTGAAATTGGCTGCACCTTCGTATACAAAAAGTTTAGATTTATGTTCTATGTTTTCTTATGATTATTTTTCTAAAATATGTATCTGCTATGTAACTGTCTATGATGTGCCCAACGGTCTGCGTGTCTTTGGTACGGGTGCTCAAATAAAGGAATGTTTATGTTCGAAAATTGGGAAAATTAGACAAATCCTTCGTAGTGTTGCCATAGAAAAATTACAATTTTTTACATATATTTAGGTACAAGTTGAAAATGCGTTGACTCAGAGACTTCAAATTTTGGAGGCGATATTTACATTAAAGTTTCAGAAAAAATTTCAAAAATGCGTAATAATATGTCGAACCGCGCTCTTATGATATAATAACGATAATTCTTATACTTTTATTATAATAATTATAGTATGTATGGAATTAGATACTTGTTTATACCTGTAAGTAGTTTGTGTAAGTAGTGGACTAGTATGTAATCCAGTAAATTTGACAAATGGACCCCGAATATATATAACAAAATTGGCGCAGCCGGCGAACCGTACCGTACCGGAAGCCTTTTTCTTTTCTTTTTTCATAAAGAAAAGTAAGCACTTGAAAACCCTTGAAATTCTTGCAAAGTTCAAAAGAGGTTCATGACCAAAATTGAGGGGTGGACATGACACCCTCCCCTTTAACTCGGAGCTGAGTCTGGCTTCGGGGCATTTGTTTTTTTGGTCACCTCCAACGCTCGGGGTAGTGCACCTTTAACTGCCTCTACTCCGAAGGGTGAGCAGACACCCCCTCATTAAAGTGCAAACCACCAGCGCGGAATTTCAGTAGGCTTCATCACTGCCCAAACTTGGAACTCATTCAAAGGAATCCCAGCCTTGTAATCATCCCCAGAAGGACGAAAAGGAAGCCAATTAATTTCCACCTAAAAGGAAGTACAGCCGAATCATACACGAGACGCAGCTCTTTCCGAAGGAATATAATCACTTAGTCTGGGATGAAATCAAAGACAGTTTCAGACCACATCAAAAAGGGATTCTCAAGAAGGCATAAGGCCCCCCTTTATGGCACCTTATCAGCGCAAGAAGTAACTCAAGTAGGCCAAAGGCACCCCTATGCCATAGTACAAGGCCCTGTATGTCGGAGGATAACCCCGCTGTCCCAAAAATCAACGAGGGAAATAACTTCACAACAATATTCCTTGCCGGGCGACTCAAAGAATGACCCGACTCGGCTCATAGGAAGCAACCCGGAATTAACTCCAACAACGCCATCAGAGCAGGAAACTGCGCCCCAAGAATTTTCAGGACCCATAGGTATCCAACTGCGAAGTGGAGCCGTCCTAGCAGGGCCCCAACCTAACCAAGTAAGTCTAGATAGGAACTTAAATACTTTGTTAGACAGACTTCAGGAGTCTCTATAATACAGTGTGACGGTATAGATAAAATGGTAGCACAAACTCGTGAGCAAAGACTCGCCCGTGTCCAAAAGCTTAAAGAAGACACAGAAAGATTTAAAAGAGAACTCCTAAAGTTAAATAAAGCCTCGCGCCCTGTCACGATTAGCAGTGGCGCTAATAAAGTAAGTAATTTTAAGCGATAATGAAAGTGTTAGTGAAGAGCCTTCCTCTGTAGAAATCACTTTGAATTGGCTGGGAAAATCCCTTCTGGACTCCAGCCTTGACGAAAATTGCGAAAAATTTGTTTTGTCAAAAATCACGACCAAGTCTCGTTAAGATAGTTGACCACGAAAAAGTTGTTTTTTCTGGCGCGCTTAACCCACAGTTGAGCCAAAAATTCCAAACTTTTATAGGGTACTGCAAACAAGTTGATGGTTCCCTTGCAGGAGACGAAAAAGATGCTCTCTTATAGATATTGCCTACACGGTCTCGCGGAGAGGCCTATCAATTGGTCACACCCTCAACATAGTCCACAATGTAGGAATTAGAAAACCTGCTAAACAGAGCTTATCTCCTCAGGGAGACAGATGCCTGTCGAAAATCTGCTCACTTATATACAAAGAATAAAGCAATTGTTGAGTCAGTGTAAGCAAGCGGCTAAAAATAAATATTCAGCATAACAGAATGTAGCTTTAAAATCATAGTTGGAAGATTTCGCTATTATGGCCCACATCCCAGTGCGTATTTGTTAACTCTGCAGATATCCTCGCTAGAGGACTTAAGTCAGAGAGCACTGGATATGGAGAGGTTGCAACAGACCATGCTGCCAACATATATTCCTCCAGTTATGCAGCAACCAGCAATATAAACACCATACATAGTGCTGGCACGACCCCAGGCCACTAACCCATTTCTAACAGTAGGATATAATTATCCCCAAGTTCCAGTGCAACGTGGGTGACCATAACACAATCATTTATTGGTATTAGTGCAGGGAGAACGATTGCTCCATTATATATAGCTTATTTGGGCCATTTAAGAATTCTCTAATTTTAAATTGTTATTAATAATAAGCCTAACCCTAAATAAACAGTATAAATAAATGAATAAATAAAGAACGAACAAAACAATATAATTAAACGATTAACAAGTAATTAATTAATTAATTAATAACCAATAATAATACTTAAATTGAATTAAAATCATTAGCAACAAAGGATAAAATTTCCCCATATAATAACCTACTAACCTGGGATGAGTGGCGACGACCTCCCAGTGTACATGACAATCCCATCATGTCGGTTCATCCCGGGCAATGTACATAGTATAGCTAACTGTCGCCTTTCCCACCGTATCCCCAGTTCCATTCTGATCCCTATCCCGATTCCCGGGGGAGTATATCCCCTAAAAAGCCTACCAAGCCAAGGTGTAAGTACCATCGTGCCGAGGGCTGCGTGGCAGTGGGTAGTATTTGCACTGTCTCAAACGATCTCCTTCGGGAAACTAGGGCACCCCATTGTATCAATTGCCTTACTCCGATATGGGGGCTCTGTCGGAGCGGACCGTCTTTGCAACCACACTCGTGGGACCAAAAATGAATCATCTTTCCTTTTTGAATAAAAAAATTCTACTGTCACAATAGGTGACAGTTCAGCACCAGTTGCTGCCAACAACCCAGCTTCAATTGCTGGCGGCTCCACCTCTGCACCAGCGGAGGCGAGGCAATCAATATCGACTGCTGGAGAAACCACCACTGCATTAGCAGGGGCGAGGTCCTCAACACAGTCCAAACATAAACACCGACACAAGATGTCGGGCGCCCAAGAGCGTAAGTTACGCAAAGCCAAGCGAGCTTTGGCGGAGGGGAGAGAGACCGATGCAGCCAAACCGTCCTCACAGAAGGCTGGGCAGGTTATTCCGTAACAGCCGGCTGTGAGGAGCGGGGCGGCTCCAAAGGTTAAAAGAAAATTCAACTGGGCACCAATGGGTAAGCCCAGTGGAAGTAAAATGGAGGTGGGCAACCGAAAGAGCGTCACCACCGGTTCCGGTGCAATTGCATCGACTGCTGTGACTGGATCATCAGACACGCAGGTCTTAACCAGTGGTCCATTGCGTCGGCCAGAAACAGGTGGACCTGGTACCATAGTTACCCAGTCCCTGGCAGGGGCCCCTTCGAGAACCACCCAAAGAAGGATGCCACCAAGCTCAAGAGGGGCAGATCAAACGAGGAAGCCACTCCAGTTCCTAAAAGAAAAAAGGAAGTGGGAACACCGAAGAGCTTCGCCAGGGTCGTCATAAAAAATAACGACACCTTTATTAGGGTGGCCGTGATTGACTCTAGCGCACCTGGAGGTAAGTTCACGGGTGAAAGGGACACAATTTTTCAAGAGGCCTTGGACGCGGCCTTCGACACCGCTCTGGAGGGGGCTGTGGGAGGTCTGCCTGTTGGGTTTGCCTGGAGTGGTTTCAACAGGGGATTTTTCAGGGCAACCTGTGAGGGCACCTTCACGGTTAATTTCCTTAAGAAACAAGTGAGGGGAATCGGAAATCTTTGGGAGGGTGTCAACCTACGGTAGGGAAGGACGGAGTCCCGAAGCTCTTCAGGGTCTCCGTCACAATAAATGGAAGACCTAGAGCCAACGAGCAGATCCGTGGGTGCTTGAAAAAGCAAAACGGCCTAAAAACCGACCTGTGGGAGGTTTACCATCGCAGGGAGGAAGAGAATTACCTGTTCCTGGTTTTTGGGGTCGACCAAGAGTCTCTTAGTTAGCTCAATGAGAGAGACGGCCTGGCTCACTATAGGATGACCAGGCTGAAATTTAGACCTGGCAGCAGGCTGGAATCACCTCCCAGCGAGGCCATAGAGACGGACACCGAAACTGAGCAGTCGAAAGACAATCAGCTCGAGTGCCCGCATCGGGTCATACCGGTTGGGCTCGCAAAGCGTGCCGCAGTTAAACCGCACGCCGGTGCAGTTGAGGCAATCGCGCCGTCTCTGGGCCGCCCCTCTCTAGGGACAACCAGGCGATGGCCTTTTGTCTTAGTGTACCGGCAGGCCCGAGGAGAAACCCCACGATGGGCTCCTCAGCAGATCCGTCTATCTCGGACGAGGAAAAAGAGCTTCTCGGAGAGATTTTCTCATCAGATGATGATGATGGAACTCTCACAGAGGACACCCTGGAGGAAGACGAAAAGAGGTAATGCTAGCGATGAGAGTGATTCAGATCAATCTCCATCGCAGTAGGGCGGCAACAGTCAACCTACAGCAGCTCCTCTTTTCAGACAGCGCGAATATAGCACTCATCCAGGAACCATGGACTGTGAATGACATGATTCCTGAATGGGGGAAGACACTCCAGCTGTTTTACTGCCGTGGTCCAGGTAAGCCCAGAACCTGCATCATAGCAAAGAAACGTTTAAACCTTATATCTATTTCACAGGCTACTTTCAAAGACGCAACCACGATCTTGTGGGAGAGGTCAGTAGAAGGAAGGTTGAAGAGATTGGTTCTCTCATCTCTTTACCTTCCCTTCGACTCGGATCAACCACTGCCATCCATGGAGATGGCAAACATTGTGGGATTCGCAAACAACAGCAACCTGGAGTTGTTAATCGGGTGCGATGCTAACTCCCACCACACAATCTGGGGTAGCACCGACTGTAATACCAGAGATGAGTCACTTCTTGAATTTCTTGTTACCACTAATATGCATGTACTTAACAACCTTTTTAACACGCAGTCGAAGGGAGGTCCTAGATCTAAGTCTCGCAACTAGTCATCTAACGTCGTATGTTCACAACTGGAGGGTCTCGGGAGGAGTCTCACTCTCCGACCACCGTTACATACGCTTCGAGTTAGATATGACGGTTGATAACCCAGTGACCTATAGAAACCCTACCAGAACCAACTGGGACATTTTCGAACACGTGCTCACTGAAAGGCTCACCAATATAACCGACGCTCAATTAATTTCTAAAGCGGATATTGACAGGGGAGTCGAAGAAATCACCACCGCGCTAACCCAATCCTTTGAGGACTCGTGTCCGATTAGACGGGCAGATTCGAATTCTGTCCCCCCTGGTTGACGCGCGAGCTAAAGAATAAACGCAAAATTGTGCGCAGGCTATATAATAAAGCCAAAAGATCAAACGACGGAAACGAATGGTTAATCTACCAAAACACCTTGCGCCAGTATAAATATGAAATTCGAAAATCTAAAAGAAAGTCATGGCAACTCTTCTGCGAAAACGTAGACGGGGTAAATGAGACGTCAAGACAAGAAATTCCTATGCAAGATACTAATTCAACCCGAACTCCTCATGGACAGCGACGGAACTCGGGCCTCCTCCTTTGGAGAATCGTTGGAAATCTTGTTAGACGAACACTTCCCCGATGGTCCCGACGAAAGCCTCTGAGCTCTGCGTACCGAAACCCTCACTTTCGGAGACGGAGAAGTTGCCTTCATCACGGACGAATCGGTCAAATGGGCAGTTGACTCCTTCAAACCGTTCAAATCCCCAGGCAAGGACGGCATCTTCCCAGCCCTCCTTCAGCACTCAGGCGACCCTCTGATTAGCAACCTAACCACTCTATTTAGGGCATGCATCAAAATGGGCTATACACCGAAGTTGTGGCAAGAAGTCCGCGTTGTGTTTATACCGAAGGCAGGTCGGGTAGACTACTCAACTGCAAAAACGTATAGGCCTATAAGCTTGACTTCTTTCTTACTCAAAACCTTCGAACGCATCTGTGAGTGGGAGCTGAGACGCTCCATCCCCTGATTGGCTCCACACGCTTGGAATTAAAGGACAGGGTGAAATACCTAGGTATTATTCTAGACAAAAAGTTAAACTGGAAACCACACCTCGAAGACAGAGCGAACAAAGCTCTTAGAGTGTTCGCAATGTGCCGTAGAGCAGTGGGGAAGAAGTGAGGACTCAAACCGCGGATGATTCTATGGATATACACTAGTGTCATTCGACCCATGTTAACCTACGGTTCAGCGGTATGGTGGAAAGCAATGGACTTCACCAACCATCGGAAGATGCTGGAGAAGATTCAAAGGCTGTGCCTTCTCAGCGCAAGCGGCGCTTTTAAGGCAACTAGCACCCGGGCTCTGGAGGTTATCCTCAATATACACCCGGTGCAAATACATATCAAGCAGGGGGCGTCGACTGCAGCGCTAAGGATGCATCTTAATCTCGGCTGGCTTCATGGGGGAACAAGGGTTCCACATGAATCCATTTATGAGTTCGTGCAATCTATCGCACCTGGCATTGACAGAGATAGCGACTACCTCCTCGAGACCATGCTGGAAAGCAATTTTGAATACAGAATTCCATCCAGGGCAGAATGGGAGTCACATTCCGTGTTTCAACCATTGACAAACCCAATTATAATATATACTGATGGTTCTAAGTCTGATGAAGGCACCGGAGCGGGAGTTTTCTGAGAAGAGCCTGAAATTGAGTTCTCCATTCACCTTGAAAACCACTCCACGGTTTTCCAGGCAGAAGTCAAGGCTATCCTTGAAGGGGGAAGACACCACCTTCACTCAGACACTGAGAATAAGGAGATAGCCATCTGCTCGGACAGCGAAGCAGCTGTCAAAGCTTTGTCTAAACCCTTTATAACGTCCAAATTATTAATGGAGTGCAAAACCACCCTGAATTCCCTTTCTCGGAATAACAGGGTGATAGTACAGTGGGTGCCGGGGCACAGCAACATCGGCAGGAATGAAAGGGCAGACAAACTTGCTCGTCTTGGAGCAGCCTCAGAGGAACCTGCCTCTACAGTCGGGATTGCACCAAAACACCTTGTCTCAATCATTTCAAGCTGGGCTGACCGCCAACACAGTCGCCTTTGGTTAGAAGATTCCACGGGTAGGACAACAAAGGAACAAGATCCCACGGGTAGGACAACAAAGGAACTGTGGGGTACACCAAACTTAAATCATACGAATAAGCTCCTAAAACTCAACAAGCCAACCCTGAGAACTCTGGTGTCCATTCTCACTGCGCATTCCTCTCTCAGGGGCCACCTTCACAGGATGAGACTTGTTGATGATCCTATATGCATGTACTGTCACTGCCCAGCACTCTCAGGAATACGCTACAGAATTCTTGGTTCACACCTCCTTGAAGAGTTGCATGATGCCGGCAAGAAGGGCTGGGAGCCAATACTGAAATTTATAAGAGCGTCCGGTTGGGACCTATGAGCGATCGCTCATGGGTCTGGAGGGTGAACAATGGGCCTTGACTTGGCCTTCGTTCGGGGACCTGAAAGGGGTCCCAAACCTCATAAATCAATCAATCAATCAATCAACCTACTAACCTCAATAGTTAAGATCTTCTATTTCTATATATATTTTTTAAATAGCTAAAGGTGTAATAGAAGGACGGCCGTAGGGTTTACCTAGACTTAATGAACAAAACCCATGTAATGAGATGTAAGAGAATGGCTCAAATAGTGAAATAGTACATCTGAATCTAAATTAAAAGGAACTTGTTTTGTTCATACGTTCTAGTTTTTATCTTTTCAATAAAAAAATATATTTCTTTAACCATTATATGCAAGCCAAGACCACCCCTAAATTCTTGGTTTACACCAGAACAAGCAAAAAGTAGTCAAACAGATTTTAAGTACCCCAATACAGGTTATAATTCCTTTACAGGTGCTCGACCAATACAAGAGTTTTCGCCAAGGCAAGTCACACAGCCATACAGACAAAATCGTGACAATACAAGGCCCCCACAAGGATACGTTACAAAAAATTTTACAGTAACGTGTAGTTACTGTCAGTTTAAAGACCACACTTACGATGAGTGTCTCAAAAGGAAGAACACTCCAAAGAGATGGTACCTCAAAAGATTACCTATCTATGTGCAATGTCTCCAAGGCATCTCAACAGAAAAATGCTGGCTGCCAGATTGTCTATCCCAAGAGATAGGCGTTGAGGTCACCCTGGCAAATAAGTTTGCTCCCCAATGGAACAAAAACAGTGTTGATTGACATCCTCAATGTGAACAGTTGCCAAGTAGTCATAACCAGTTTATCTCTACAACTCTATAAATGACTACACCGTCATCCCCCTAGAAGAATCCAAATGTCCGAAAAGTGCTCTCGAGCAGAAAGGGCCATGTGCGAGCAACTCCAATAAAGGTGAGTTCTCCAATACTAAAGCAGAGACTCACAAAACCTCAGATCTAAAATTCCCTAGTTGTAAGCTAAATACGAGGTCAAAGAGCCCTAAAAGCAGTACGTGCGAGGTCATAAAGACCCAGACAGAGGCAAAAATTACTCCACCACTCATTAATACTAGTACTAAGAAATCTCGCTGGCCCCAGAGCCAAAAAAAAAAGTACGATTGGGTACACAAAATGCCTGGAACCTGTCAATTCGACAGTTCCACAAGCCACATCGGCTGAAAACAGTCAGACTTTTCTATTTTTGTTAATAGCACTATTGAACTACTTGTCTCAATGTTTTAGAGCAAGGCCACAGAGCCATACAAAGAACCAAGTGATTGGAATTCCCAGCAAAAAGTAAGAAATACAAGACCTTCATGAACCAGAGAAGACTGTTACGTTACAACATTTAAGGTATCTTTTCCCCGACAATATCGATCCGGATGCATCCCCAGTGATCCACGCTCCACTAGCTAAAAGAAGAACTCATACTGAACGAAACGCTGAATACCGAGGAAAAAGAGTCGATAACTAAACTGTGGAATGAGTTTAATGGCATCTTTTTGCTAAAAGATGACAATCTTACTTGTACAAATGCAATAATGCATGACATTCCTTTGGTGCAAGACCAAGCACCAAGATTACCAGTAACCCAGAGACAGGTAGGTAATTAATGAGCAACGTAAAGAAATGTTGGACAACGGAATAGTCCAACTTAGTAAAAGCCCTTGGAATTCACCATTACTAGTAGTCCTGAAGAAAGCCGGACCCGATGGTGAAAAGCGGTGCCGCGTTGTAGTTGATTTTCATAAATTAAACGAAAAAATGGCGACGAATTTCCGTTAATCGAGGATATTCTTGACCAAATAGGTCATGCAAGGTACTTTACCACACTCGATTTGGCCAACGGCTACCATCAAGTTCTTGTCGACAAAAAGGATCGACACAAAACATATTTCAGAACTAGATATGGGCATTACGAGTTCAAGCGTATGCCATTCGGCTCAAAGGAGCCCAAGCTACCTTCCAGCGCCTCATGAATTTCGTTCTGACAGGCCTACAGGGCCTGGAATAGTTTTTTTTTTATCTTGACGACATCGTTATTTATGGAAAAACCTAAATGACCATAACTATAAACTACGAAGAGCCTTCGATAAATTGAAAGAAAACAACTTAAAACTGCAGCCAGAAAAGTGAGAAAAGAAGTTGTTTATTTAGGGCATAAATATTCTAGCAAAGGAGCACTACCAAATTCTAGTAAAACGGCATGCGTCCAGACATTCCCTGTTCCCAGAACAGTTAGACTAGTTCAATCTTTTCTAGGACTTGCTAATTATTACAGAAATTTTATTCCAGACTTCTCCAAAATAGTACGTCCAATAACAAATTTGCTCCGAAAGGACGTGAAATTCACTTGGACAGAGAAATGCCAAGAAGCATTTCAAGGCATAAAAAATTCTTAAATCTCTCCACCCCTTTTGATTTATCCCGATTTTTCAAAACAATTTAATCTCACTACGGATGCAAGTAACTAGGCTTTAGGTGCTGTTCTTTCTCAAGGAGAAGTCGGTAAGGACCAGCCTATCGCATATGCAAACCGAACATTAAACAAAGCCGAGAGAAATTACTACACAATGAGAAGAAGTTATTGGATATAGTCTGGGTAACTAAATACTTCAGACGCTACCTTCAAGGCAGAAAGTTCACGGTTTATACTGACCACAAGCCTATCAAAGGTGTCTTGAATGTAAAAGACCCAACTTCCCGTTTACTGAGATTTCACCACAATTTATCTGAATTCGATTACAGTATCGAATATAAACCTGGGAAGTACAATACTACTGCTGATGCTTTAAGTCGCATCCCCCAAGCATTAAAAGATGACGAATTAGGCAACACCTTAACAGTAAAAGCCATAGTCCACCACATTATGGGCTCAGATGTAGGAAAAAAATCTTCCACAACACAAGAGGACAAAGAAATCCGGTCATTGCTTCGCGGTGACTCGAGCACAAAAACAAAAGCCCAAGAGGACAAAACTAGTTCCGAAGTGTTAGCAGAGTTAACAGAGCATATAATAGCGGAAAATAATGAAATTCCGCGTCCACAGGCAGAGGCGCAAATCCCTACTATGTTTCAGTTTTCATCCAAGTCGTTTTAATAGAAATAATTACCACGGCAAAATTTGTCAGTAGAAAAATATTAAATTAAAAATAAATCAAAAGGCAAATCTTACCTTCAGTAAGATTATCACGAAAGATACAATACGTATGTACATAGGTATGTACATACATACATACATATTACGATAAAAGCTTTCGTAATAAGATGTGCGCGCAAGCGAAAAAACATTACGTGTATATTGAGCGCCGCGATTTCAAACGACGGGACGGTGGCTGATGTTTATTAAAGGGTAAAATAACATTTTTAAGCCACCGTCCGTCGCGATATTTCTGGACAAGTTTAAACAATTCCAAAAGTAATGATAAAATTTTAGTAATTAAAAATTAAGCATTTTCTACCTTGAACAACGGGACTTGATCACCGAAAAAGGTGATCAAAGTGAGTTGATTGAAATTCATGACGAAGATCGTCACGCGGATTTTTTCCTAAAAGAAAGAAGAGTTTATTTTTTGAGATTTCAACACAAATAAAAACAAAATGGGAAGCGTTTTTGGTGTAGGAAGAAAACATTTCTCCTCCGCATAGTTTTTCTTAATAGGTCGTCGATTCGGTTGGTCGGTTTGAAAAAATAAATAAAGCAGGATTATAAATCAATATGAAAAAAAATTGTGAATGACTAAGGATAAGTAGGTCAGATAAGTTTTTGTGAAAGATTGTTTGAAGAAATAAATAAAGTAACGATAAGAAGTAGAGAAAGTGTCTTGCTTTACACCCCGGATATATATGACACTAGTAGCCGTGGGCCCAATAACCTTTATTGTATTAGGCTTATTTTTAAGGTTATACAATAAAGAGCTTTTTCAATTTAATTTAATTTTTTTTTCTGACCCGCGTGTTACACTGTAGAGACGATCGGTCCATGATAGGATCGATAAAGAAATTAAAAAAAAAAGTTGAATATAATTAGCCATACTCTACGAAGGGAAGAAATTACCATTGCCTCAATGAAATCTGAGACTAAAAATCACGTAGAGAAGAACTTACACGCAAAGTCCGCAGTAGCTGGGAGAGTTTCTTGGTATTGTATACATATAGAAACCCATGAAATCTAGAATTGAAAGATCTCTAATATAAATTATGAGAAAAACAGGCTGATCTAGAAATGGTGGGTCGTGGGATACCCTGAATGATCAGCTCCTATACGCGGCAGCTTGGAATACGCCGCGGACACCGGATCTAAGGGAAAGCTTAGCTGCAATATGTGAACTTATAATACCTCCGGTTTCAATTAAACCAGTTTTCCTTGGTAATTACGAGCTCTACAATGCGTGACTGTTGATTATTCCGCAATTCGTGAAAGGAAGGCATCTCTCCTAATGAACCAAAGGATGTTAAGAAGGAGCAATTTACAGGTGTTGCAGAGCTGATAAAAAGCAAACCTATGTATCTCCTGACTTAGCTTAAATTAACTGCAAGAAAATAGAAATGAGAGTAGGTCACAGTTTTTGCAAAATCCCCAACTGAAGTAGCAATAATGTTGAACTGTCAACAAATTGGTGTAAAAAATATATTTGTCCATGCCTTCATTCCAGAGGGGAAAAACTGCAAAATTATTGACTAACATGCCATTTCGTCAAAAAAATTTAATTTCTTCTAATCTAAAATACTTGTGCCTGGCCTATTAAGGCTTCGGGATTAGATATTCTGGGAGTGTGGGATTAGTAATTACAGTACTCATTGTAGAACACTTTAAAACTATATTTTTAACAGTCGATATTCTAATGAATTGACATTATTTTGATTATATTTGATTATTGATTTGATTATATTTGATTTATTTTCATAATTTAGATGAATTCATACATACAAAAATTTCGTTTTTCACTATATATTTGGACACAGCCTGAGAACGCCTTGACGTAGAGAGCTACTAAATACGATTTAAAATGGACTAAATCGGGAAACTCCTTCTTGATTTTGCCATACAAAACTTTGGTTTTTTACTTTATTTCCCTTTTTTTTTTATCTAGAGTATAATATTGGTTTAAGACCAATTATAACTTTTTCTCTTGTTTATACCTAATATGATATCATAGCGTTTACTAAGTTTGACACTGCGTTTGGAACGCATAAAAATAACAATTGGGTACCCGCATACAATATTAAAAGTCATTTTGATTTTGCATGTTCATCTAACAGAGAGGTGAAATATGGTATGGCGTCATAAAAATTGTAAATTTAAATTCAAAAATGGGTGAAATCGAGTAGTAGTAAACAAAATGTAAAGCTTGGGAACTTCTTAACATAGTAGAGAACTGAAACTGGCTGCACCTTCGTATACAAAAAGTTTAGATTTATGTTCGAAAATTGGCAGAATTAGACAAATCCTTCGTAGTGTTACCATAGAAAAATTACGATTTTGTACGTCTATTTAGGTACAAGTTAAAAATGCGTTGACTCAGAGACTTCAAATTTTGGATGCGATATTTACATTAAAGTTTCAGAAAAATTTAAAAAAATGCGTAATAATATGTCGAACCGCGTATCGATATAATAACGTTAATTCTAATACTTTTGTTATAATAATTTTAGTATGTATGGCATTAGATACTTGTTTATATACCTGTAAACTTTGTGTAAGTAGTGGACTAGTAGGTAATCCAGTAAACTTGGCAAATGGACCCGAAGAAAGTTTACCTTCAGAAGTGAAGGAAATTTCGGGTTCCGCTACATATCTGTAAAAACTAATTAAGGCATTTAAATTTCAAGCTTTTAAAAATAAATAAGTAATGTCATTTATGTACCTTTTAACAGGCATATCGCTGTGATGCTCTACGCCGCACAGAAATACTTTCATATTACAATTAATAACAGATCGCAATAAAATCAAAATCGGAGCCAGCTTCTGGGCTCCTCGTGAAGCCGGATCTACCACTGCCACTATGTTAAAATAAGGCGAATCCATTACCTTGGGTTGTAATTTCACAACAGAATAATTTTCTTCTAATTCTATTGGTATAGTGAATCGATTTTTGGTGTCTTGTCGGGGAACAAGTATAGTAATTAATTTAAGGATATCATCACTTGAGACATGCAGCTCTTAAATGATAGAAAATTTTATTAAATATAGATTTAGATAATATATATGATTGGCTTCATTACCTTCATCATTATTAGATAGCTCAAGGGCTTTTCTAATTTTATCTCCATATTCAAGATTGCTGCACTTTTCCATTAATGCAAAATCTTCTATGGTAAACACCTCTTCACTTTCAAGAGGTCCAAAAATTTTTCCATTTATAACTATAGTACTTTGTGACTTTCTTATATTTAATAGCCGTTGAGAAAAAACTCTTAACATCTTGACATGTAACTCCGTTGAGGAAATTATTTCCTTAACATTATCCTACAAAAATGCAAAATTTTAAATTTGAAAACGTTAAGAACAAATAAATGAAGTTACTGGTATATCATAATTATTTTTTTCTGAATTTTTTAACCAACTCAGCACTGTCTCGACAGCTTTGCTTCCAGATAAGGCTTGTGATACTGCCCAAATAAGTCTATTCAAGTTATTCTTTTTTGATGACCCTTCAACATTTGGTATAAATGCAACTCTAACATTGCTTGTTGATTTCTAAAAAGTTTTCTTTTAGTAAAAAGTTGTACAATAAATCAACTCACCATATACTCCAAAGCATTTCGTAATAAAGAACGACCTTGTTTGCTTTCTAAATCTGTAAAAATCCATATTGTCGTCATGTAAACGTCAGTACCAATAATTCGCTCCCGTGGAGGTTTCCAAGTAAAATATTGTAAATTATCTACAACAGTTGCAGTCATATCCTCATTAGATAATTGCAGTAAAGAATTTATGTTTTCTATGCTATTAAAAGGCTTTCCAGAGAGATCCATATATTTAGTGTCTACAGTGGATAATATACGATGATTGAGTCTGTAATAAAATTTAAATAGGTTTGCTAAGAATTAATCATTAGTGAAACTTGAGAAATTTGATAAAGAAATTCATAAAATACAAACTGAACTAATGAAAATTAAAAGAATTTAATTACAATTAAAAGAATAAAGTAATTAAGAATAAAGAAATTCCAAATAATAGAAGAAATCGATATCCATTCTTTTGCTCTGATCAGTTGATTCTGATATTAGGTTTGTTCGATGAAAACACCGTGTAAATTTTCCCCAAATTTACCCAGGGCTTTGTGCACTCATCGAACATGTTTTTAAAACACCGGGTAAATCTAATGTAATGACATTTGTCTGACAGTTCTCCTGAATATAATTAATTGTAAAAAGTTATTTATAAAATGGGTGAATACAAATAAAATGTGCTCTAGCTATTTTTCCTGACCTCACTACCACAACTCGCTGGACTCCACACTCAACAATTCCACCATACAACCAAAGCTCCTGGAATTCAGTATGGCGACTTCGCCTTCAGTCCTATTCAAACTCTCAACTGACTCCATAGCTCCTGTAACTACGAGGAGGGACGAGAGGGGGGGGGGAGGGCTGCGGCGAACATAGAATGGGTGCACTGGGTGCACTACTCACTACAATCACTTTCTCCATTAATTCAACTTCATCGGCATGGCATACTTTAATGTCGATTCCTTCAATTACAGTTATTTACAAAAAAAAATGTTTCTTCTAAATACCAATCAGTTATTCTACCAATGATCCCTTAGGATGCACGTGTTGAATATATCAGAACAAGGAAAATATAATAAATTTTTTTTTTTTAAACGAACTTGTCTCACTTACTGACACCCAATGCGCATTTGACGTAGGTACCTGTGGAGGAACGGGATTTTCTCTTTTTTTTTGTTCTCTGAAGTGCGCGTGAACTCCTCTGGGGCTCAGATTTTCCTCTTCTTAATAGAAGGGATTACCACTAAGTCCCTAGCTATTTCTAAATCTACGTCGTAGGTGGCGCAAGCGCTCACCGGTATCTACTTAGATAATCCTGTTGGATGGACCTTTCCCGCTAACTCCTTTTCCTATCCTTTTTCCTTCCTTATACTAGATGCTTACGTCCACACTTTGTGGGACTTTATTAAACTTCCGAACCTGTCTAGACTTTGTTGCTAAAAATATAAATTTTCCCGTGAGTTACAAATTGCACCCCCGAACGTTCTCACACACGCTAACTAAATTTTGATTCTTACCTGGACATCTGGATCCCCTTTTTTCCAGATTTTTTGCTTCTTCCCTACTACCTATAATCGGGATTTCTTTATCCGCTGTCTCGAGGAATTTACCTCGTGGAAGTGCTTCCTTTTAGACTCTGTTCTCGATTTCCGCGTGGAAAATTTATAATTTACCTTTTCAGACTCCAACCTAACTTTTTAAATTTTATTGTTGGTGTTCTTAGACTTTTTTTTTCAGCTGGGTCTCTTCTTCAAATTATATATATATAACTTCCTTTTAGACTCTGTTCTCGATTTCCGCGTGGAAAATTCTTTCCCAGATATGGCTAGGTCCATATCTAGTGGTACAAGTTTTTAAATCTGTTAATACTGTTATTCAAATAATCGGTAAACGAAGAGTAACAGTACATAACAATAGATTAAAGCCATTTCAAGAATAGCGGCTGGTCTTAACACAAAAAAAAAAAAAAAAAAAAAAAAACGAGACGACATGTCTCATACACAATAACATGTTCATGAGTAAAGGGCCATTTAAAAATAAAAAAAAAAAAAAAAAATTTTTTAAAAGGAAAAAGAACATGAATAGTTATTTAACTTTATTTCTTTCTTCTCCGTTTTACAAGAATTTAGCGTAGAATTTACAATTTCTGTTTTTTTTTCATCCTTTTGGTATCGTTGACCAAACTTCAGCCTATCCTTCGCCAATTTCTCGTACTTGTCACGCTCGTCCTTGGTTACAGCAAGGCCAGCCCTCAGCCTAAAGTAGTGTAGCTCCTTGGCCAACCTTACGCGTCTACCTCCTCGGGAAGTCTTGGGCTTTAACACATCTCTGTTAACGGTCGTTCCACACATCCCCGATTTCTTTTAAAGGTCCTCTAAGGACAGCCTCTGTGGTCCAGAGGTATAACCCGGTGCCTCCTGTGTCGATCCAGGCAACGCTTTAGGATATACGGCTCAACCGGCCTACCAGCCGGATATAGGGTCAGGTTACTAAGCCGCCTCTCGGAGATGTTCTTCGATACTGCTTTTAGTGATAACTTCTTAGACATTTTTCTTTTTCTTGAAAAATAATGATTTAATAATTAATTATTGGGTAAAAAAAAAAATAAAGGCAAGAGCAAAGAGCGAGAGACACTTACTGGTTTGGAACACTAGAACACTTGATATTAATATGGGAAATCAAAATCATATTACCAGTTATTTATATCGAAAAAACAGCTAAACTAGCATTTCAGTCCAAATAACTACGGTCACCCGTACACAAAAAAAAAAAAAACAACACATTCAATAACATTTCGTCAAATGAATTACGGCAACGTGCAAACAAAGCACAAACGGTCAAAGAAATTTAGCCAATTGACCTATAAATACTTTCAATAAATTCGTAACTCAGAAATTTTTTTTTCTTTTGGCAACAACAAGATTAAAACACACTACAAAAAATTGAAATTCATTGCACAATGGTCACTTACAGTATTATTTATATAATTTTCGCAGATTCTTCTTTATACAAAAATGGCACTAATATTAATTGGAACCTTTTATCTGATCCTCACGGCAATAACAAACACTGCTGCAAACCCCTACGAGATCCAACCTTTAAACAATACGGGGATAATGTTCGAGGAACTCGGAAAGATTTTATTATTCCACGACACATGGAACCTATTCACGCAGATAAATGTTAGTGATCTGGAAGCACAAACCACAATAATGGAGCACACCGGATTTCTTCTCAATAGATTATGCGAAGTACATAATTCCACCACTAGTGCATGTACAGAACAAAATGTGTATATACACAGTCTAATAGCAGCCATTAAAAAACGAGCAACGATCATCAGAGAGATGATTACCACTCGACATCGAAGATCCTTGTTCGATGGAATAGGTAGTGGCTTACATTATTTATTTGGAACAATGGACGCTACTAATGAAAAACAAATATATAGCAAAATTGCTAATTTAGAAACAGATACGCAGGCGCTATTGGAATTAGAGAAACATCAGATAACGTTATTAAAATCATCGTTTGAAAAGTTGAGAAAACCAATTAACCAACTAGAGTCAAATCAGAGAGAACTCACAAAAACAGTAAATGATCTACTCGATATGGTTAATGGAGAAATGAGCATCCCCTATTACTATCCCCTTCCACATTATTAGAAACATATTATAGGGCACATCCTAAGGAATCTAATAAATTTCAGGACCTAGCTATCTTGACACAAGCACTTGAAGTAAAGTCTGGACTACTAAATGAGCTCTTAGTAATTAGGATTATTTTTCCAATACTTAACATGCCGCCTTTTAGACTGCAACAGATACATTTATTCCCTTTTAAAAGCCCAGATAACCACTTCTTGGTGTTGAATATTAAACATGCCTATGTTGCAAGTCATCTAGCCACACAAGAACTTGTGTTATTCAAACAATCTGAGCTCCAGGTGTACAAAAAATTGTCAAGTAATCTTAATGAGAGCACCTACATTGGTCCACTACTGAATCCAATACTTCAAGAACATTATATAAAAGAGTGTCCTATAAACTCCTTACAATGAGACTGGTAACTGCGAATACCTAGTCCAAACACAGGCTCCGCAGCTACTAATCAAATTAACCAGAAAAAATTCATGGCTCTTTTCGTTTCCCACAATACAGAAAATCACGATTTCTTGCAGGAAAAACCTACATAGTTCTAACCTATTCGGCAGCGGAGTATTAATGTTGAACGAACCTTGTCACTTCCAAATAGCTGATCAGATTATATATTTCGAGGATGAAGACCATCAGAATATTAGAATATCTCAACCAGAATATCCACACCCGCTAAAATCTAACATGAATGAAACCATTCAGAACTTCATCAAAAACATGAACCACACTACCCAAAAACATGTAGTGATGCTAAAAGCGGAGGATGCAAATCATATTCTGAATGAAAATTTATACACTTTAGATCAGCTAGAAGAACAAATAAATACATTGGAAAAACAGAGAGCAGAGCGTAATAAAATTCAAATCGTTCAGATAAGTTCTCTATCTCTAAGTTCCATGGTGATATTATTACTCAGCTTGATAGGGATCCTAAAACTATGTAAGGATATAAGGGAAAAGAAAAGGAATGACTATGTCAAAACACCCAAAATAATAATAACCAATAACCAAAAAGCTCAGTTAGACACTGAGACACACCCTCAAATTTGCATTGAAACCACGGAAAGCTCAAGTCAAGTGCCCATTGCAGATGTAAAGAATCGCAATCCACCAATTTCAACGCCATTACAAGAGACGCCTGCTACAAACAAAGTCAGGCAAATCTCACAAAGTTTCCAATCGGAAATCGTAAAAGCAAACAAATACCGAATTTCCCCAATAATACCTAGAAAACAAGAACTAATGACAGCAAAGAAAGCTACCTCACAATTACAATATGCAATCAAACATCGTGGTACCCAGCCTGCACAGGCAAATAACAAACTAAATTCAAAAACAAGATCACCTCCTCCACCACCTCCACTTCCAACATCATTAATTCATCCAATTACACGTACCCGTCATCTACAGGTAGTTTAACTGTTTTAATATAAAATATGTAAACAAGATCGAAGATGTAGATAGTAGAATATGTATAAACACATATGTATATGCAGTAGAAATAAAAATAGCATACATATTTATAGATAAATCTAAGATTTAATATGTGAAAATGAAGACGCATATAAATTTTTTTTAAGTTAAAGAAAGAATATGTTTAAACACATATGTATATGTATTAGAAAATAGCAGCAAAGGTTCAGCTAATTTCTAAGAAAAAAATAATGTTTAGCTGCCCAGACATAACTTATTCGAACCGTCTTCTGTCACCAATAATGCATACGAGTTCTAAAGAAATATGGTCGATTTGACCGCTGTACACACCAGCTGCACGCGACCAAGAGGCCGCGCTGTGGTAGGGCGGTCCAATTTGGCCTGACGTTCTCCCCTCAAGACGCGTGAACTGTAGAGCGTCATGAGGACTACTGCTAGGCATCTGCATTGCCACACGAGCTGCCAAATGGTCGCGCGATATGTGGCAAAACTTTTAAATTGTGAATAGGAAAATTTATGTTGATAGATTAGGTACGCTAGAGACTAGATCTTTGGGATACTAGCAACGAAATATACAAAGATCAGAATAAGACATACGATAATAGTTGATAATAGTAGCTCTGAAAATTCCCTCAATTTAGGATGCTGCAAAGAGAAATGTCTGGTGAAATATCCTTCGCTGGTTAGTGGATGCAAAAAGTTCTTCCGTTTTTTGCCTTTTTAAAGTTTTCCAACAGAATAATATATTATTTGGGACATTCATTTTGATCAAAAGATATAATGAAATTAAATAGGTAATAGAAAAGATAAACATAATTTTCCATTGTGTGGATAAAATTACGCTCGTGTGGCAATGACAACAACGAGTCTGCTGTTACATGCATATCATCCTCCATAAACGAGATGCATATTATTCTCCATAAACGAGATGCATATCATTCTCCATAAACGAGACACATAACGTACATAACATTGCACAGATGTACATACATACATATGTCATGCTTGCTTCATGTGGAATTACAATTCCTAGCAATAAGGAAATGTAAACAGGTACATGCTAAAAACCATTCATTACTGACCTACGTCACTTGCTTAATCAGTTGAAGGTAAATCAAGCATAATACCCCTGCGCGCAAGAGTTCTCACGTTGCAAAATGATAACCTTGCACCAGCGGTAGAACATGAATGGTTCACATTAATGATGTCATATATGTAGCAATGGCAAAGCAAAGAGCTTTGCGGAAATAAAACAATAGCAAAGCGAAAAGAACTTTGTGGAAGATATTAAAATACGGAAATTGATGCACATATGTATATACATGAAGCAGCGAGTGCCATCAGGAAATAGAAATTCAGAAATGTAAGTGAACAATTTGTATAAATATACTTATATTTTTTAGAATAAAGTGAGTCTAAAGTCGTATCTTAAGAAGAGAAGTCTACAGAAGCCAGTGTTTTTATTAATAAAGGGAGCTAAGCTTATTCGAGCTACTCCATCATCATACATACAAAGGGAGCTAAGCTTATTCAAGCTACTCCATCATCATACATACAAAGCGAGCTAAGCTTATTCAAGCTACTCCATCGTACAAACAAAGGGAGCTAAGCTTATTCAAGCTACCACACCCTATCCACAGAGGCCGAATCACTTCAAATTAGACCACAGTTTCTTAGGAGGCAGCGAAGTATTTAATATGTTATTGAAATAGTTCTTCTTTGTCCTTTTAATTACAGCATTTGTCTTATTTCTAATTGCTTTGTACCTGGAAAAACCTGGAAAAAGTTGTTCTCTTTCAGTAATTAGATATTCAATTTCACGAGAGTACCAAGGAATACGATTTGGAGCGATCCGTTTTATAAGCAGAGGTGCATAATAGTCGTGAAGATATGATATGAAGCCATAAAACATTTTCAGTTGCTCTTCGACTGATAAAGAGTCCCGAATACGAACCCAAGGAAGGGTGAACGCTTCATCAAGCAAATTTTGTACATCAACTTTGTCGTATGAACGGAATTTAATTATATTAGGCAAAGCTGAGAAGCAAATTTGTAAGACAAATAAATAAAATCATGATCAAATATAATTGGCGATGTTATCTGATTATGAAATGTGTAATTACATACTTTTAACCGCGCAGATTAGTAATTCGCTGGACATTTATTTAATTTGAAATGACATCTCTATGTTATTGATAATAGAAGATAAAGATAAATTTTAAGACACTGAATTAAAAACACTTACCGTGGCATAATATGTGGTTGATTCATTAAATAATCAATTACGTCATCCGAATCAGCTAATTCACCTCGATATACACTCTTTTGAAGGGAAGGAGTTTGTTGAATAATTTCGGTAAAAATTAGTTCCTCAAAATCATCGGAGTTTAATAAGTTCTCTTGTAATGGAACTCCATTAAGAAGAACTTGTGGTGAAGCTTTGAATCCCACTCTTTCCAAAAACTCTGCAGAAAGTTGTCTCCCATAATCGTAACCAGATTCTTCTCCCAAAGTATCATCTAACTGTTCTGCAGAAAGCTTGGAAAATTGTGTTTTTAAGTGGGACTTAATATCTTGCAAAGTAATTTCCTTTGAACTTTGCACTGAAGCGTATATCTAGAATAAAAAGCTTTTATTAAAACAGTACATTTATTTCAAAATAGGTGTAGTCATTACATCCGTTAAAAAACTAAGTGCTGCTCGTGGACTTTGATTCTGTGAGACGTAATTAAAAGCACAGCATATTGCTCTATTAGTAGTAGAGTCATTTCGGCTATCAAATACGATACCAAGTCGAATAGGAGCCAGGTGAATTACAAAGCTCTCCGCTAATTTTAATAATCCTCGTGTATCTGCACTAAGAGGATCCACTATGAGTACCTGAATAATAAGTGTTTTAGTATATCTTCAAAAATCAAACACGTCTTTAGCAAGAATCACTTAAAAATTGACTATGACTTTAGATCTTCACAAATTGTACAGTAAGCAAATTTCTTTCAAAAAGAAGTGCTTTCGTATCGGCAGAAACTCTGATACTCATCAATATGGCTGAGTTTCTACTTACAGTAGACGTTAAAGAAAAAATGACGCTAAATCCTATTAATAAACTTTATATAAATTACAAGTATGAACTAATAGGTTAAGAGATAATAACTGTTCAACCAACACAGGTAGAACATAAGTGTAATATGTTAAATTAAAGAAATTTGTAATAGAAATTTTGTAATAGAAATGTATGTTTGAAGCAATTATAACTCTGGAGTGGGAGGGGTACGGGGGTGGTTTAACATCATAGGAAAGACCTTAACTATTTACATACAACGCAGTCTTAAAATAGACCGTATACCATGTAATTTTCAAGATATAGGATGTTTAAGGCAAAAATACCATATTTTACTAATCACCATGTAACTCGGTACGGTGACACTAACCCCCCCCCCCCCCCCTTCTCCTGCCGCCATTTTTTACTAATCTCGACGAGAGGAATCATTTAGTAAAATATAGTCATTAGTCTGGGACACCATGTATAAGGAAAAATATTCACGCATATTTATATTTAGGAGCTTAGCCCTAACTGCACCATAGACAGTCATTGGCAAAATCTAGAAAGGATCATTTAAAAATTTACTACGACCAAAGAACATATAACTTAACAAGAAGCTTCATCTGGCCTCTAAAAATGCAAAAGTTGTATATGCTTAATTGTGGAAGCGGTCAGGAGATAACAGACGGGAAAGAGCAAGACTGAGAGAATGTTGCTTTGTTCTCTCTGTTCTTCGTCACCCAACAGATATACTCACGCCGACGCCAGCAGACTGTCGATCCCAATCGCGTTGATGATAGGCAACTACTTTCTTTAGATGCTCGACCAATGTTCTGTTGAAGCGATCTACCATGCCATTAGATTGTGGGTGTAGAGGAGTTGTTCTGGTTTTTCTTCTTCCCAACATTTTACACATCTCCTGGAAAGTCCGCGATTCGAAGTTCCGTCCTTGGTCCGAATGAAGTTCGTGAGGCACACCAAACCTACTAACCCAATTCGTTATTACTTTCCGCAACTGTAGTTGCCTCTTGATTAGGGATTGCATAAGCTTCAGGCCATTTACTGAAATAGTCAATGGCAACTAATATATAACGGTTACCGCCATCCGTTTCTGGAAAAAGTTCAGCGATGTCTACAGCTATCCTTTCAAGGGAGGCTCCGACATTATACTTATGCATTTCTCCTCTGCTTCTGTGTTGCGGCCCATTACAAGCAGCACAGACAGTGCATCTGCGGCACCACTCCTCCACATCTCGCATATGTAGCCAATAAAACTTTTCTTGTATTTTGGAAATTGTTTTGTTCACTCCCAAATGTCCTTCAGAGGTTCCACTGTGCATTTCTTCTAGAATATCTTTGACGTTTGATGCTAGCACGATTACCTTCATTCGGAATGATTCGCCGTTAGGTGCTTCCCACTTGCATTTTAATATACCACATTCAACATGAAGAGAGTTCCATTGTGTTCAGTAAATTTTCAGCTTCTCACTCCGTTCCGAAATATCCTTCCAGTCTGGTCTTCCATGTCTTCTTTCCAAACAAGAATAGGCGAAATGTCCGGATCTTCTCGTTGTGCTGTTCGCAGGTCCTCGTTGTCCCAACCTGTAGATGGTTCCACGGTTACCAACAGTATAGTTGCTGTTGTTCGTTTTTCTTCCACCCGGGCGCAATGTTTGCATTCAAGTTTGCATGGACGTCGTGAAAGGGCGTCTACATTTCCATGATTACGCCCTCTTCGGTGTTGGATTTCAAAATAATAAGCCTGGAGTCGCTTTATCCATCTCGCCACTTGTCTCTCAGGGTTCTTATACTGCAGAAGCGCTGCATGGTCGGTGCGAAGGATGAATTTCTGCCCGTCGAGATATTTATGAAAATACTTTGTTGAATTTACAATGGCAAGTAGCTCTTTTCTTGTAGCACAATAATTTTTTTCTGATTTCGAAAGTGCTTTGCTACAGTAAGCTACTGGAGTTTCTTGACCATCTTCCTCCTGTGAAAGCACAGCACTAATACCTACATTGCTGGCATCCGTGTTCAATATAAATGTTTTTCCCCACCTTTGGATAGTGAAGCACTGGAGCTTCACAGAGCTGTTGGTTCAAATTTTAAAAGCTTTTGTTGTATTTATCCGACCCTATGTACGGCTTTCCCTTTTCTGTAAGTTCTTACTCCTTGTGATGAACCTATATGCCCTAATTATTTAACTTCATTTTTGAATAGAGCACATTTACTTGGACTGAGCTTCAATTTCGCATCATTAAATCTTTGAAGTACGTCCCGTAAGTTGTAAGTAAGTTGTGTCATCAATTCTTGGTAATGAATAGCTATCCTTTCTCGTCATGTTATTTAGTTGGCGGTAGTCTACACAGAATCGGGTGCTGCCATTCTTTTTTCTGACCAGAACAACTGGCGATGTTAAAGAGCTATTAGATTCCTCTATTATTCCCTGTTTCTTCATGGAGTTCATCATATCTGCAAATTCTGGTTGTTTGGCTAATGGCAATCTTCGTGGTGTCTGTCGAATGGACCTGGAATCTCCTGTATCGATCCGATGCTGGACAAGATTTGTTTTACCATAGTCATCATCATTCATTGCAAATAATTCCGAAAATTCATCGATCACCTCATTGGCATCGTTTTATTGTTGTTCACTTAAGGCACTGAACGAAAGACGTTTCTGAACCTGTTGGGTAGTGGCTTAAAAAGGTTTTTCTCCTTGACATTACTACCATTATCCAAATTGACGATTTGGCAAACGATTCACAAGTTCTAATTATAGCACCTTCTTTTAGTTGTACCAAATTTTCGGATGTGTTAAGCACTCTGACTGGAATTAATGTTGCACCTTCTGCCTTCACTAAACGGGATTCCAGAGAATTATTTTGTTCCTCATTGGAATTCTAGTGTTCATCAGACCGGGCTTCCATTTTGCTCATTAAAGTACTTAAAAGCTGTTCCAATTTCATCGTAGGCTCTTCTTCAGCTTCGGTTTCTTCTTGTTCTCTTCGAAAACAAATGTCTCAAAGCTTGTCTAAGTCGCTCGAATAGAACTTTCTTTGCACCTGTCAGTTGTAATGACCGGTGCCCTAACTCCACCTTCAAATCCTGTATTCGAGGCTCCTCCACTTTGCGCCCCATTACTTTAGTAATTATTTTCCAGAACTTTCACAAAAAGCACAAAATTTAACGCAATTTCACAAAATTAATCACACTTTGAATTTTTAAGTCAATTGCCACCACTTTATTTCGCGAATTTATTTCACTTCTGACACCAGTTTTTGCGAGCGTGGCCTTTGATTCGTTATTTAAAACACAATATATAATATACAAGTTCTTTATTTCACTTTCAGATCTTATAAAATTCACAAACTTCAATTAATCAACTCAACTTTAATTATCGCTAATACTGTACTTTCAATTATCGCAATCTAATTAGAACACTTTCGCTTCTTTATTACTTTCGCTTGTTAACACTGCAACGTCGAAGACTAGACTCTCTTTTCTGGCGGTGACAACTGTTATATTTATACCCTAGAAACTCTCCAGATTCCTGTGAAGTGTTCTATTCCAAAATCTTCTTGACTATTCTATTCCTGAACCTTCCCGAAGATTCCATCATCGATTCTCCGAACCTGAAGTTGTTTACTCTTCATTTCAAGTAGATGTCATCACTTGTCTCTTTCTGTTGCACATAACAATATATAAAAAAACAAGTAAAAAAGCTAGAATTGGTCTAAGACCAATTCTTATGATACTCTAGATGAATGCCCGTATTAAATTTCGTATGGTCACCGATCTATTGAAGTATTGATTTTGAAGTTGTTTTTCGCATATATTTCTAGAACAGTTTGTCGCACAGGAAAAATGGTAATAACCAATTTTATAGGATTTCGTATTCTGCAGAAGTTCTTAGTACAATAAAAATGTCTTGGATTGATCGTTTTCAAAGTATACGTAAAAAACCGGAAATTTTTATATGGCAACACCAAGAAGGAGTTGCCCGATTTATTTCATTTTTGACATTTTATTTGCTAATGTAGTAAAAACATCATGTACGAAATTTCAGCTCTCTACGTCGATGCGTTCTCAGGCAGTGTCCAAATATATAGCGGAAAACGAAATTTTTATATGGCAACCCCACGAAGGAGTTGCCCGATTTGTCTCATTTTCGAACTTATCATTAGAAAATATATAAGCAAAGCCAATTTATATTCTCAACATTTGTGTAAATTAAGTCATTTAAAAGTCAATTGCCCACTGCACTCCTATCAGCACAAAAAAAAAAACAAACAAAAACACTTTCATTCCATAATTTTTTTTGTCTCTTTTGACTTACTTGCCGTAACGATAAATGTATATACAAGCACCTCAACAATAAATAATAATAAAGAAAGAATATAAAAGCAAAAGAAATATGATCAGAATAGCCCCGCGCCATTCTACGATCCATTCATGAAATATCAAAGTAAGATTTGTGTAAAGTAATATGATCATCACTGTCACCGTTGTACCGTGATAAAGCATATTATGTATTACCATAGATGGCACAAGAACTAGATGTCGCATGGCATACTAGAGCAGAGTATACAGATTGTGAAATGGGTAGTGCATTCCGGAATAGATCATAACATGTTTCAGAGCGTGTCGAAAGCAAGTGTTTTTTTATATCAGTTTTGTATACATTTGATCGACTTCCTCAATACTTCAGATACGAAAAATAATGAATCACTCGACATCTAGTTCTTGTGCCATCTATGGTATTACTCAGTGAACTATAAAAAAAAGTAATTGTGCAATAACGCAACCATTGACTGTATGTCATTTTAATTTCATTTCACTTAGCACTCTTTCAATAAGAAAATATTGCAATGCAAGCATTTAACCAATATTATGCTTGTTTTTATAGAGGCCAATATACATACATTTATTGATAACATTAATTTTGATCGATATGGTCTTGGTCTTTCCCATGATAAAGAAATTTATTAAGGTTTAGCAAAATAAGCACTTTTAAAATAATATAAATGTAGTGCTACTGAAAATAAAGATTCAGAGTTTAACCAGCAACACCAAAGGTGTTATCACTTTGTCAGATATAGAGCTCTTCAGCGCTAACATAGCGAACACATCAGGTAATGAGCTTTTCAGCTCTTGCTGAGATATTCATCAACACCAGAAAGTGAGCTTCTAGCTCTAACTTGGTGGATTTTCAAAGGATTAATCTTCTCAGATCTAAAGTAGAAAATTGCTAATATCTCTATTCTTATTAACAGAGCGTCATCGGCCCGACTGTGGTAATTCTACTGCGATAACGTGAAATTATTTACATTAGAGCTTTAGTAACATTGAATTGTGCCTGAAATATAACTACTGAATTAAGAAAACATTTTTTGTTGTTGTTGTGTACGTATTTGTATGGCCCGCGATTAGTGACAAGGTTCATGGCAGAAGCCCACTTAGGTAGCAAGTCTGGTTCTCGTGGGAAGAAATAGTTGATGGCTGGAATTTATGATTGAGAAACTGTAGCGTTCGTACCCTACGTTGAAGACGAACAGCGAAGCATAATTCTTTGTTTTTTTCTTTTTTTTGAAGACTAATCAACTCTGATACTATGGAGTATTAAGTCGGGCAGGCGCTGCGCATCCTATCCTATCTACCTTGCTGGAGCGGGACGTCGTGGAAGTTGCGGAGTGTCCTTTTTGTAGGCAATCATGCTATTAGGATCGTCCTAGAGTGTTATGCAGGCAGTGTATAGATCATGGTGTGAGAAGTAATGTTTAATCCATAATTTTCCCCGTCGCTTTTTTCCTCGTGCTCATAGCGAGCTAGATATGGTGACCTGATCTCTCTCCCACGCCAAAGCCGACGAGTCCTAGCTGAACTAATTAAGGAAGTTCAATGAGATCAAGGCACCCCCCCTCCCCGCGTATTCAGATTACAAATGTGGTGCCAGTGCGATGACAGTGCAGGTTATACAACACTAATTGCCCTTAATAGCTGAGGGATGTGTCCCCATGGAACTTGGGGCCCAATCTTACAGTGGCCTCAGTAGAGTACCAAGATCCGTCCAGTTCGACGTGTGTTGATATTGTTTTTATACCTCCCACAATATGAACCCGGGCGCTTCCGTGAAGACCCCGATGCTCTAACCCCCTCCCTCCTTCCAAGGCTCAACAGGCTGGGCGTCACCCTTCAGAAGGGGCTCCTGGATTATCCAAGGGGCTCCGGACAAAGGAAGGGAGTGAACTGTGCCCGAGCACACAGCGACCGGCTTCCCGCAGGCTACGAAACGGGCTCTTCGTGTGGACGTGAGCGCGAGCGACTCAGAAACTTCACTTACCGACAAACAGATTGCTGTGTTTCACGGCGCAATATGGAATGCGATCGGCAGAAATTCAAAAATTGGCGGTTACACCCGAACACTGGCGGATTGTTTATTCAAGATGAGTCCATTTGGAAGACGAGAATTTGCTGAACTGACTGAAGCGGATGGTTGACGACCTGAAAGAGGTTGATGGAACTCGGTTCGTAGTAAGGCGGGCCAATAAAATCGACCCCCTCATCCACATGAGGGTTTAGATCCCTGACAAGGGAAAAAGGGGACCTTACTGATCTCGCGGATAAGCAAGAAAGCTGCTGAGGCGCTGGAGCAAGGTTAAATTCTCCTTGCTCACGAAAAGGAAGGGTGTAGGGAAGCAATCCACATGACTGGGCTTCTCTTCACGCAGATTAACCTGCAAAATAGCAAGGCAGCATCTGCTTTTATAGGAAGTTGCCTTGCTAACTTGCTTAAAGGCCCCAACAACCCCTTGAGTTTGGAAAGACCATATCCGCGATCTCTACTCTTAGGGCTTGTGTTGTTGCTACAAAAGGCTTTGTGGTGACTATGCTGTCTTATCTTTGCAACATGGACACATCGATCAAGCTCTCCTTCAAGAAGGATGGAGTCAATAGGGAAGTCCTTATTGTGTCAGCATATTTCCGTATAACTCCGCCGCTCGCCCTCCCACTGAGGGATTACGGCGATCGGTTGAGTATACGACGTTTAATCGGCTTGGTGTCTTGGTTGGTTGTTGATACCAATGCTCATCACATTGTCTGGGGCAGCTCAGACACTATCCATCGGGATGAGCAACTGCTGCAATTCATAACTTCAGCGGATCTGGTTGTGTTGAATCAGGGCAACGAACCAACCTTTGCTACCAGCCGAAGACAAGAAGTCATTGATGTAACTTTTGCATCTGACGCTTTTCATCTGTTCTCCGGCTGAAGTGTATCGCGAGAGGAGTCTCTCTCTGATCACCGCTACATTGAATTTTGTATGGATGCTGACCTCACTGAGGTGGAACCATACAGGAATCCGGAGCGAACTGATTGGCGGAGTTACCATAGGGAACTAGCTTCCACGCTCGCCTCTTCAGCTGGAAGAATCAGGAGTATTGCCGCCTTGGAGAAGGCAGTAATAAAGCTGCAGTCCGCAGTGACTGAGGTTTTCGAAGCTTCCTGACCCATTAGCACGGACATAGGAAGGAAGCCTATGCCGTGGTGGAATGGCAGTCTAAGTAAACTCTATAAGGCCTCCAGAAGGCTTTCTAATAAAGCTAGGAAGACTAGCTCGGAGGAGAGCTGGCGGATCTACCGCAATATTCAGAGTAACTACAATAGGCTTGTTAGAAGACAGGCCTTTATAGATTTCTGCGTGGAGTTTGACGGCTATCGTGCACCGGTTAGGCTGCTCAGGGCTCTTAGGGGTGACCCGTCACCCTTCTGAGATGGCCAGATTGCTGTGTTTCCCAGATTGTATTCTTAAAGAAGACCTGAAATTGTATGGTGAACATCCCTATCTCTCTGTGCTGGTGGTTCTGGAGGTGGTTGATCCACTGGTGCCCAGGTAATTGATGTCGACAAGGTGAAATGATTAATTTCAACCTTCTCGGCTTTCAAAGCTCCGCGTATAGACGGTATTCTGCCTGTCCTTCCTAAGGCAGAGAGCTTTGTGCTGGCTTCTTACATTGATTCCATTTTCACGGCATATTTCGTTTTTGATTATGTCCCTGAGACATGGAGGAAAGCCAGCGTTGCTTTCGTTCCGAAGCCTAGTAATGCTTCATATATGGCCCCAAACAAAAACGTCTCCTTATACCTTTTGAAATGCCTGGAGAGGTTTGTGGATGACTATATCAAGGGAGTAATCCTAAAGCCCTCTCCCTTAAACACCTCACAGCACGCTTACCGGAGGGGCAGATCGACGGAGACTGCCCTCCATTCAATGGCTACTGCCATTGAGTGGGGATCGAGGACTATTTACCTTGGAAGCCTTTCTGGGGCCGGATTCTGTAGCACGGAGAATTTGGGAATTTGGGAGATGAGAATTGCGTTTTCTTAGAATTTTTAATTCCCTAATTCTCCATTCCCAATTCACTAACATGGTTGGAGAATTAGGGAAAAAGTAAGAAATGTGAAAAAGTGCGAATCGTCTGGGACGATTAAGGTTATCAATTTTTGTTGTAGAGGGTTGGACTTTTTTTCATATGTGAGGTACATCTGTCTATTACCTTCCACTGTCGAAATAAATTTAAAGTTCTTTTTTGTTGGGATAGTTTTTGAGGGATGTAGGAGGGTAGGTTTTCTAGAGTTTTTCCGGGATAACGAGAGAATGGAGAGTAGAAGGAGAATGTATGTGGTATCAAAAAAAATGGGAGCTCAGCGCGAACAAGATAGGTTTAGGAAAAGGGGCGGGGAGAGTGCGGGGTAGAAATGGGAGCTGATTAAGGGAAATTTAAAAAAAATTAAGACAATATCAGGAGCTGCAATAATTCGCAGGGGTAAGCTCAGGATCTCTAAGCCCAATAAAAAAAAAGTAAGAATTCACTTTGGTAATTAGGCATGCATGGGTATTATAGGCTATATTTTATTTCGATTAACGGTAATTTGCAGATTTGAGCGGCCTCGGCGGTAAATTTTGCTATCGCAATATTCACGGGCGCCTAACTCTATGTGGGAGGGCTGTAGAGTATTGGATTGTTTTTTGATAGATTAAGGGTTTAGAGTACAAAAATATAGGTGAACAATTTTTGGGGCAGGATGTTTTGGGGGTTGGGGGTCGTACCACCCCTCATAGGGGGTTGCTCAGACTACGTCATGTTTGGTACCAAATTAAAGAGGGAGGAGAGGGTAATCGAGTGGTGTAGTTTGTCTTTAATCGTTTTAACGTGATAGCTGACTTTTGACCGCCGAAAAACTATTTTTTTACACTACGGCCATACACACCCCAGTTTCCATATTTTGCATATATTTCTTCCGTTCTTTGTTTCACATCCATTAGTACTCCGTTGTAAACAGTTTTGTCATGGGAAGTAAATTTCCAGGACTTACCAGTTCTTCGCAATGATGAGATGAAAATATGTCAATTTTTGTACCAAAAACGGCCAATTTTTCACCTTAAAAAGGACTGCTACACTTCTTTTACAGTTATTTCCAAAACGGTTTATCGTATTCAAAAATTATTTACATATTTAATTAGGGGACAAAATGTAGATGCGATTTCATCCTACACACAAGCTTTACCGTGTATATTTAAAAATTTTACAGCATCTCTTCTGTACTGAACGACGACCAAATTGATCAATTTCGCGTGATTTGTAATTTTTAGCGGGTACTTTGAGAGAAAAAATCCTTTTCTCCTCTGTTAGTATTGCATGGATTAAATAATTTGTTTTTTACAATATAGCCAGGATACGCAGTGAATACATAACTCAATTTGGAATTCCTAGGTGCCTATATACCTTCTCAAAACGTTACAAATACAGACAATACAATTTTTCCACTTGCAAAACACCGGAGAATTAACAAGTGGAATGGAGAATTTGGGAATTCTCTATTTACTTTTCGTCTTACTTTTCCACAAGCAAACACCGGAGAATTAACAAGTGGAATGGAGAATTCGGGAATTCCGTACTCACCTCTCAAATTATCTCTCAGTTGAAAATTTTTCGTCTTACTTCCACTTCTCAAATTCTCCGGTGTTTGCTTGTGGAAAAGTAAGACGAAAAATTCTCAACTGAGAGGATTTGAGAAGCGAGAACGAAATTCCCAAATTCTCCATTCCACTTGTTCCGGTATTTGCTTGTGAAAAAGTAAGACGAAAAATTCTCAACTGAGAGGATTTGAGAAGCGAGTACAGAATTCCCGAATTTTTCGTCTTACTTCCACTTCTCAAATTCTCCGGTGTTTGCTTGTGGAAAAGTAAGACAAAAACAAGTAGAGAATTCCCAAATTCTCCATTCCACTTGTTAATTCTCCACAAGTGGAAAATTAAGTGGAAAAATTGTATTGTCTTCTTTTGTTGCGTTTTGTGAAGGTATCTAGGTAGCTAGGAATTTCAAATTGAGTTATGTATTCACTGCGTATCCTGGCTATATTGTAAAAAACAAATTATTTTAATCCATGCAATACTAACAGAGGAGAAAAGGATTTTTTCTCTCAAAGTACCCGCTAAAAATTACAAATCACGCGAAATTGATCAATTTGGTCGTCGTTCAGTACAGAAGAGATGCTGTAAAATTTTTAAATATACACGGTAAAGCTTGTGTGTAGGATGAAATCGCATCTACATTTTGTCCCCTAATTAAATATGTAAATAATTTTTGAATACGATAAACCGTTTTGGAAATAACTGTAAAAGAAGTGTAGCAGTCCTTTTTAAGGTGAAAAATTGGCCGTTTTTGGTACAAAAATTGACATATTTTCATCTCATCATTGGGAAGAACTGGTAAGTCCTGGAAATTAACTTCCCATGACAAAACTGTTTACAACGGAGTACTAATGGATGTGAAACAAAGAACGGAAGAAATATATGCAAAATATGGAAACTGGGGTGTATATGTCCGTAGTGTAAAAAAATCGTTTTTCGGCGGTCAAAAGTCAGCTATCACGTTAAAACGATCCAAGACAAACTACACCACTCGTTTACCCTCTCCTCCCTCTTTAATTTGGTACCAAACATGACGTAGTTTGAGCAACCCCCTATGAGGGGTGGTACGACCCCCAACCCTCAAAACACCCTGCCCCAAAAATTGTTCACCTATATTTTTGTACTCTAAACCCTTAATCTATCAAAAAAATTCCAATACTCTACAGCCCTCCCACATAGAGTTAGGCGCCCGTGAATATTGCGATAGCAAAATTTACCGCCGCGGCCGCTTAAATCTTCAAATTACCGTTAATCGAAATAAAATATAGCCTACAATACCCATGCATGCCTAATTACCAAAGTGAATTCTTACTTTTTTTTTATTGGGCTTAGAGATCCTGAGCTTACCCCTGCGAATTATTGCAGCTCCTGATATTGTATTAATTTTTTTTTTAATTTCCATTAATCAGCTCCCATTTCTACCCCGCACTCTCCCCGCCCATTTTCCTAAACCTATTTTGTTCGCGCTGAGCTCCCATTTTTTTTTATACCACATACATTCTCCTTCTACTCTCCATTCTCTCGTTATCCCGAAAAAACTCGAGAAAACCTACCTTCCTACATCCCTCAAAAACTACCCCAACAAAAAAGAAATTTAAATTTATTTCGACAGTGGAAGGTAATAGACAGATGTACCTCACATATGAAAAAAAGTCCAACCCTCTACAACAAAAATTGATAACCTTAATCGTCGCAGGCGATTCGCACTTATTCACATTTCTTACGTTTTCCCTAATTCTCCAACCATGTTAGTGAATTGGGAATGGAGAATTAGGGAATTAAGAATTCTAAGAAAACGCAATTCTCATCTCCCAAATTCCCAAATTCTCCGTGCTACAGAATCCGGCCCCTGGACATCGAGGGGTTTTTAGAGGGCCACCCCGGAGTCACTATGTGAGGCAGCTCGTCGACGTGGTGTTGAGCGCACTGTAGTGCGATGGATCGACCAAATGTTAAGACGACGATACTTAACTGTGGAGTTGGGCGGCCGAACCTGGTGAGAGGCTGCGCGCAGAGTGGCGTGCTTTCTCTACTACTCTGGTGTATGTTGGTTACTCACTCATCACGATGCTGAAAAACGAGAGATTCTCATGTGAAGCATATGCGAATGACATCCCTCTGCTCATCTCCAAGTAGAGCATGGCTGTTGCCTGTGCCTTCCTGCAACGACGCCTCAATAGTGTTAAGGACTGGTGCACCCGTTATGATGACAGTGAACCCTACAAAGACCCAGCTTGGTGCTCTTCTCCAGAAGACGTAAGCTTGGGTAGTTTGTTCTTCCAAAGCACTTTGGATACACTCTGCAAACGTCTCCCATGTCAAGCACCTCGGAGTCTATCTTGACTCGGGCTCGAAGCTGACGTGAGGATTGCTCGTAGAGGAAAAATTTGATGCGACCATGAGGGTCTTCACTCAATGCAGGAGAGCCTTTGGCTGCACATGGAGCATAAGACCTAGGGTTGTGCACTGGATATACACCTCGATCGTATATCATGCTCACATATGCCTCCTGTGTATGGCGGCCGAGAAAGCTTCTGGGGACTGCGATTTGAAAGCTGGCGGGCCTGCAAAGGCATGTCTGCTTGGGAATTACGGGCTCCATGCGATCTACGGTTACTGCTGCCATTGAGGTCCTACTTAATCTGCCAGCCCTGCATCTTGTCATTCAGGCAGATGACAAAAGGGCTGTGTGCAGATTGCGTTCTTGGGGATCATTGCTCTTTGGCGTGTGGGCTGGATCTGGAAAACCCTCTGGCCAGAGATGGTACAGAGCTTTGTTTTGGGCGTCGCTTCTCTGTGAGCTTTCCTGTAAAGGAATCATGGACTGAGGGAAGTGCCTTATGGAGCCTTCCCCGGTCCGCCCTAAAGATTTTTACCAACGGCTCTCTCAATAAGGAGGAAGCCGGGGCGGGCGTCTACTTTTCTGAACCTAATATTGGGTTGGAGTACTCACTTGGAAGACACACCAGTGTCTTCCAGGCAGCGAAGATAGCCCTTGATATGGAGATCAAGGGAGGGAAAGGATATTGCTATCCTTTCGGATAGTCAAGCAGCCTTGATGGTTCTGAGTGGCTCTTGGATAGCATCTAGGTTACTGGGGGACTGCAGGTCGTCTGTTGTGTATACACAGAAAGGTGTCCCTTCAGTGGAATCCTGGTCATATGGAAATCAAGGGGAATGAAAGGGCTGTCCTTTTAGCTAGGGCTGGCTCTGATTCTCCGTTCCTCGGACCGGAGCCAGCCGCAGGTGTTGCCACCTCGAGTATCGGGCTTCTCATCAAAGGGGATGTTCATAGAAAGCATCAGCAGAACCTGAGTTCTTGCAGATGCATAAAACTGTTTCTTGATAGGCCCAAGAGGAATATCTCTGATTTTCTCATGGGGCTCGGAAGGAAACAATCTAGAACTGTGGTTGCTCATCACTGGCCACAGCTCGCTTCACGCTCATCTAACAAGGATGGGAGTTGTTGACAGCCCTTAGTGTCTGTCCTGCCTGGAAGGAGAGCCTGAAACAACTGAACACTTTTCGTGTACTTGTCCGGTCTTCGCCCGAAGCAAGCTGGATACTGTAGGTTCTGCCCTCCTATCTGTAGACGAGTTGAAAAATCTTCCTCACCAAGACCTGATGCGCTTCATTAAGGGGACAGGGAAGTTTTGGTGATAGAGCTTCTAGCAGTTTATTTATTAAACGTCCCACTACAGAAAGCTTGTGTTAAGCTGGTTCTTCACTGTCATTTTGAATTTCGAAAGTTTGATTAAAAACTCAATCAGCCGCCCCGAAATTCACATATTTTGAGTTTGAGTTAATTCGCACCATAAATAAACAATTACTGAACAACTAATAAGTAAGCGGCATATCGAGTGAAAACTTAAGCCACTTGCTGACAGAATTTTTAAATGTATAGTGCGAAATTTGAAATGTATTAGTGCGCAATAATTTTGCAAAACACTAAAATTTAATGGAAATATACGCTTCAAGTTTTAGAAATGATGTATTTCAAATTTCCAATGTCTATTTATAATAATCAAAATTGAAAAAGTCGCTGAACTCCTGGAACTATGAAATGTTTTATATTTATTGAACTTGTGGGAGATAAACGTTCGGCGCGTCGATTAGGGAGCGCAATGAAAATACAACCGTGATTATCCACAGGATAATTACGTAAAAATTTTAGAGATTGAGAAAATGTGGAAATCTAGTTCATCATCTAGGTTTACCATAATCATTACTACTTGATAGAATTTCTTAAAAATTTGAACATGTCTCCTCGCACTAACTCAGAAGGAGCAAGCCAGTTTATTCATGAAATATTTTTCAAGACATATCATCTTCTTTAGTTTGGATCATGAGTCCTGGGACAACATGTATATATAGTATTGTATAATGTTTAAAGCAAAATAAAAATATCAGTACCAAGTTAAAAAGATTTTTCCGAACATTTCTGAGCATCCCTGGGAATGTTGGCCTTAGTAAATCCATCACACTTGACGGCCATTTTCGATAATGAGGATCGTTTTCAAGGTCATTTATCCATGTGATAGCAGAATCACGTATATCAATAGCAAATTCCTTAAACGACGATGATGATAGATCCAAGGCCAGAAGAGAAGAAGCTAATTTTCCCATGATACCTAAAATACTTACATTTTAAAACAATATTTAATTAAATCTAAAAATATATACCAATTTTATGAAGATCATCTAATATTCTTAACTCTGATCGCAAGACTTCTAGTAGAGAATCAAGATCTAGAGTATCAGCATCAAAAAACATTCCATTTATAAACAAAGCAGAATCTGGTGGTTGCAAATTTAAAAGTCTTCCGAGGATCTCGATATTATGCTTCATTTCCTTTTTTAATTGTTCAGATACCGACTGGAGCAACAAATATTTTGTCTGAAAAAAAAAAATATATATATATACATATATAGAGAATATCACAGAATAGGTAAAACTAAATTTACCGATGTCAAGAGCTCACAAAGAAATTTCTTTAATCGCGGGAATAAACTGATTTTGGTTTTATAATGAGCTTTAATGTAAATTATTAAAATAATGATTATCGATTAAAGATAAAATAATAATATTTAGATCGATGAAATGAATTAGACAATGAAAATTGCCAGTTTTCAAGATCTACACAAACTCTTTTTACTTGTCTTTCATATCTTCTCTATTCTTAGAAACGAAATAAAATTAATTTGAAAGATAAGTTTACATAACTGCAAAATGTATCGTTCTGAGCTTTTTAGAAGAAACTGACAAATTGACAATATTTATAAGGACAATGCTTTATATATCTCAAAAGGAAGCTGCTATTTCTAAATTAAATATTCCACTCCACAACAAAGTAAAGAAGTCCAAATTTTCGAAGCTAGAGCTAACCGCCATCATAGGCAAGAATATGCTATATAACTATCCCACACCATATACAAGTGTTATGTAACACAACGTTTTATTTGTTAATTTGGCACTATTGAACGTTACTGGCCGCCATATTATTGAGGACAGCTGTATGACAGAGTAATAAGTTAAGCCTTAATTAGATTGCATGACAGCGTCAGCAACAGCCGCAGTGGCAGCAACGCAAAAAGCAGTTTGCTGGCGAGTGTAGCAGATTGCACTACAGCAGCACAAGGCAGCAAGCAGAATATTCTGATATTTCTATATGCATATGACAGCATATCCATGCTGCCTATGAAGACAGTGGCAGCAAATTTAGAATTTGGAATGACTCGGCAGCACGGCCGTTCGTACTGCTTTCTCTCAATCAGCTGATCGCTTTAAAGCAATGCTGTCGTTGTTGCTGCCGTAGCAATCTAATTCAGGCTTTATGCCTACTTGTTATTTTGTTGACAGTTAAGCTTTGACGTCACGGTATCACAAGTTAGATGAAGAATTCAGAAAAATTATTAAAATAAATTATTTGGTAACAGCTTTGAAAAAATAAAACGGATAATAACATAGTAAATAAAAACTATAATATTTAAACAAAATATAATTACCTGACAACTTAATAAGCAAGCGATCAGGTAAGAAATTACTGAAATTTTAATACGTGCATTAAAGTGTTAATATTTTGTTCATGATTGCTGAAATTAATATAAAGTAAAAATTAATTAATATAAAAATCCTGTAGTACAACTGTCTGATGCCATGACGCTCAAGATGACCTACGACGGTTCATAGCAGTCATACTTTGTTACTGTCAGTATACCGCATTCGTACAACATAAAATATCCAATCTAGGATCTGGCCCTTGAACGAGTGAGATCGCTTTTCCTAACCTTTCCTCATATATTTTTAGAGATTTTATCTATTAGATTCAATAACATTTTTTTCAATTAATACATAAATTTTAAGTTCTTGTCTAAGGGTAGTTTGCTATTTTAAATCTCATTTAGAGGAAAACAGTTAGGTATTAAAACAAAGTCTCAAAAATTTTTTAGGCTTGTTTTAACACCGAATAATTTCCCTTAATCAAAACTTAACCTACGAAATTTAATTTATCTTTTTGTTAAAAGTGTAAATTGCGCTTATTTCACTATTTTCATTGCATCCCTTACAATAAAATAATTAAGAAATAAAATTTTATTTTTGGCCCTATGAGTCAACATCGTTCGAATCAGACAAAAATATTAGAAATCGGACGATCATCGGATACCATGCAAAATAAAACATACTAAAAAACTACATAATTCTACATCACCTTCTAAATAAGATTCATCCTTTTCTACTTCCACGAAATTGCCGCATGTGGATTTCAATAAATTCGGCGTAAATTTTAAAAATTCTTCTTGAAAGATGTCTTCCATATCTGACAACTCAAAAGTAACATTTTTCTTAGCTGTTCTTGTTTTTATTATGCCTCAAAAGTTCAATAAAGTTCAGGTCTGGATGATGAACTTAGAACGATGTTCCCGAAATACTTCGTATTTATAATTTTCTTTATGATGACTTATAATTGCTAATAATTCTCACTTGAACATATCTTTTGCAATATACATACTCTTTCTCGCAACCAATTTGGAATGTCAGCATTTTTTGTCATAACAGTATGTTATAACTTTCTTCGAAAGTAATAGATATACCAGAAAGCCATACTTTTAATTCAAATTACTTAATATTCAAGCACCAACTATGAGGAAACTGTCAAGTACGTCGAAAAACGTTCATCGGAATAGGAATAGATGCTTCTGTGTACTTATATTCATTCTGACATTTCTCAAGAAAAATTAAATGGTCCTTTTTCTGAAATATTTTTTTAAGGATAATGGATATGTCCACTATCCTTGAATATCGCAAAATGCGCATTCTCGATTTTTTTTAGCCGAAAATAGCAGGTTTCAAAGTTTTTTTCGCAGCAAATATGAGAAATCAATTTGGCTTTATACTTTCCGAAATGGTTACTAATTGGTTAAAAGGACTCTTTTAAATTTCTTAGGTAATTGAGGAGTGTCTCAAAGCTTAAACTCTTTGAAAAATCTTCCTTTACTTATAATACACTAAATGAAATCATAGGGTATACTAAGTGTGTCATTCCCTTTGTAACGCAGAGAAATAATACTGGTAGAGCAAAATGGGTTGAATACACACACATAATATTGCAAGTTTTTTTTTTTTGGCATTTTTTGCACGATAACTAGGGTTTAAGTTCGAATATGGGACCAATCGGGCAACTTCTTCGTAGGATTGCCTGAGAACGTGTCGATGTAAAGAGCTGAAATTTGATACATGGCATTTTCACAAAAATAGGTTATGAAATTTCAAAAATGAACTAAATCGGGCAACCCCTTTTTACCATATCGAAATTTAGGTTTTTACGTATACTGTGAAAACGATCAGTGTCAGTTCTTCAGTATATGAAATCCTATGAAATTGGTTATAATCTACTCCTTTTCGTCATATTGTTTTTTGTTATCTATATAAAATATTAATTAAATATATCTCTCAAACAAATCATGTTGGAAAAAATTTAATATTGCATTGACATCGGAGATACTAAATGCTGAAAGTTTGAGAGCTCTAGCTGGTCTGGAGGTTTATGAAAAAGCGTATAAAAATACCGATCTTTCTTTGTATGATGTGCCTTCGATGTGTGATAAGTTCGCTTTCTAAGCGAACTTGATTGCACTAGCGTACATGAATTTTTATAACCATCCAGACGATTTGGTATGTGCGGTAATGTGCCGCACATTTCACAAGTCAACACGAATCCAGTACATCGTCTGTATTATTCATCCATACGATGTGATGTTTCCCTACACGTTACACATATATGTTCGTCGTGCGGACGCATTTCTGTATATATGCAGCTGCCATCCAAACGATGTCAGATTTGACTAAAATCTCGAATGTGTGGCAAGTGTTGCGAGTTATATACCCAGAAATTACAATTTAAATCACCGCGTCAACTTCCTTTCCCACGCGAACTTCAAGATAAGAAACTCATTGCATTTCGCAACCTTGAAGTACTTGAAATAAAAACATGAGCAAGTGAAGCTCACATAACTTTTCATCTTTTCACACGCTCGCTTAAATTCTAAAAGAACAAAATGCAATTTCAGCATTTGTTTGACTTCATAGTTAAGTTGACTCTTAGTGTCTTAAATTAGTTAGTTTTAGTCTTGATTCGTGTGTGAAACTAACTTCGTCGCTTTTAATAAAGTTGGTTCAATTTAACGGTTGTTTTATTTTTTTTAGAACCAAAAGGTTTCGATACAAATCGATTAACGATTTGTAAGTGATATTATCTTTTTTTTATTAATGATAAAGAAAGATGATTTGTTTGGCGCAGTCGGTAGGATTGCCAAACTAGTGTCGTGAAAAATTATAAGTGTAATATAATTGTTCAAGATCTTATAAAAAGATTATAAAGAATAAGATAAATCATTATACCATATCTAGTGAAGTGATTGGATCGAAAATAGAAGCGTTCCAATATAAACGAAAGTGAAATAGCTAGCAGTGAGTAAAATAATGATAATTGAGGTATTACACTCAATAGTGCGACAACTAGGTTTCTTTTAAGAATTTATTGGCAGAAATTTGATGAAACCTTATTACATACCACGAAAGAAATCACACAAACGAGTCAAGCTCAACACAATCCCTGAGGAAACGTACGACCAGATTCTTGTTGCAAACCAAAACAACTTTAACAACATCATGGCCTTGACTTTTACAAACCAAGATCTTATCAAGGAAGCTAGAGCGGTTCCAGTTTTTCGAGGAGATGGCACTTTTGAATTATCTCATTTTATCAGAGAGGTTGAAACCATCGGCGGACTAACTGCAGACGTAAATTTGAAGGCGTATTTACTTAATATTTTTGTCACAAAAATTCAGGGACCAGCTGCTGAATCAATACGGAGATTAGAAAGCGTAACATAGGATGAAATCAAAAAACAATTGAAAAAGTCATTTGGAGTACAACAGTCATATCTCAAGTTAAAAGAAGAAGCAGATGCTGTTAAATTTATAAATGTGAGTCAATATTATAATGAATTATCAAAAATTTTAGATAAGCTCAATCTTAAGTATAAATTAGATGACGATTCTCCTAATGAATTTAATGTTGCAAATAACGAGAAAAGTATTCTAGAAAAATTTCTTAATAAACTTCCGAGGTCAGATAATATGTACTTAAGAATAAAAGAAGTTAGGTCTTTAGAAGAAGCTTTTTATGAATTAGTTGAAACTGGAATTGCTACTAATCACACATTCACGCAAAGATACAACAATAATAACAGAGGTAATCCACATAACAACAATTTTAATAGAAATAATCAACAGAACAATATTAACGCTCTAAATAATAACCTTAATCGAAATTCATCTTACAATAATAACAACAGAAGTGATAATTTTAGTAGACAACAACGAATAAATCCTAACTACCGTTCTCAATTTCCATCTTATAGAAATAATGAACATAATTACCCTAATTCTTATAGGAATCAAAGCGGTAACTTTACCCAAAATAGATATCAGAATTCTCGAACATATAATAATAATCATAGACAAGTTGAGCCTATGGACGTAGATATGAATGTTATCGAAGAAAATTTTCGGTCCTAATGAATTTAATGTTGCAAATAACGAGAAAAGTATTCTAGAAAAATTTCTTAATAAACTTCCGAGGTCAGATAATATGTACTTAAGAATAAAAGAAGTTAGGTCTTTAGAAGAAGCTTTTTATGAATTAGTTGAAACTGGAATTGCTACTAATCACACATTCACGCAAAGATACAACAATAATAACAGAGGTAATCCACATAACAACAATTTTAATAGAAATAATCAACAGAACAATATTAACGCTCTAAATAATAACCTTAATCGAAATTCATCTTACAATAATAACAACAGAAGTGATAATTTTAGTAGACAACAACGAATAAATCCTAACTACCGTTCTCAATTTCCATCTTATAGAAATAATGAACATAATTACCCTAATTCTTATAGGAATCAAAGCGGTAACTTTACCCAAAATAGATATCAGAATTCTCGAACATATAATAATAATCATAGACAAGTTGAGCCTATGGACGTAGATATGAATGTTATCGAAGAAAATTTTCGGTCACAGCCTCGGAACACTCACTACCGATAGTAGAATTTTCAATTTACAATAAAAAAATCTCTTGTTTAATAGATACTGGGGCATCAATTTCCATAATGAGTGAGGGGGTTTTTCCCAATATCAAACGTTTAAAATTAAAAAATCCAATCGAAATTTTTACACTATTCGACAAAACTGAAATAACTCATGAAATTATTACAGAAGTTCCGAAAGAATTTAATCACGAGGCTACGATGACTTGGAAAATATTAAAATTGAATAATAGGAAATTCGAAGCTATATTAGGACAAAATATTTTAAAAGCTGTTGGTGCAAAAATTAATTTAGATAGTGGTCATATAGAAATTATGAATAAAATAACGAAATTTAGAGATTCTTGCCCTTTTGAAGATACAGACGAATTATACTCTTTAGATCTAAATGGCAAAAAGATTTTTGACTACCTTAAAACTGATCATCTCAACAAAGAAGAACACGACATGTTAAAGAAAATCATTTCTGAAAATAAAGATTTATTTTACCGAGAAGGTCAGCAATTGACCAATATCGTTGATGTCAGACATTAAATTATCACGAAACATAGTCAACCGATATATTCTAAGATTTATAGATTCCCCAAGATCCACGAACAGGAGGTAGAAAAACAGGTTTCAGAAATGCTGTCGCAAGGAATAATAAAGCCCAGTAATTCACCCTACAATTCCCCTATTTGGGTGGTCCCAAAGAAATTAGACCAATCTGGGAAGCAAAAGTGGAGGATTGTAGTCGACTATAGAAAGCTCAATGAAATTACTATAGACGACAAATTCCCTATCCCAAATATAGAATCGCTTTTCGATAAACTCGGCAAAGCCCAGTACTTTACCACTTTAGATCTCGCTAAAGGATTTCACCAAATCCTTGTAGACGAGAAAGACCAATCGAAAACCGCCTTTTCCACACCACAAGGTCACTATGAATATGTCAGGATGCCATTCGGATTAAAGAATGCTCCCGCCACATTCCAAAGAATGGTGAACCATGTTCTAAGGAAATTCATCAACGTCAACTGCGTTGTATACCTCGATGATATACTGATATTCAGTACATCGCTCCAAGAACACGTGGATGTAATTTTAAAAATCTTTGAAAAACTTCGTGAATACAATTTAAAAATTCAAGTAGACAAATGTCTTTTCTTCTCAAAAGAATCCGAATATCTAGGGCATTTACTAACCAATGAAGGCATCAAGCCAAATCCAAGTAAGATCCAAGCCATTAAACAACTTAAGCTTCCGAAAACTCGTAAAGCAATAAAGAGTTTCTTAGGTATCACAGGCTATTACCGCAAGTTCATTAAGGACTATGCGAAAATTGCACAACCTCTTACGTATTGTCTAAAAAAGGACAAGAAAATAGAAACAAACAATCCAAGATTCGTTGAAGCATTTGAGAAGCTCAAAGAATTAATAACAAAAGATCCGATATTAAAATATCCACATTTTAATCAAAGATTCGTATTAACGACTGATGCAAGTCAATTCGCTATCGGGGCAGTTTTATCGCAAAACGGACACCCGGTATCTTTCGCAAGTCGAACCCTTAACGATCATGAAACTAAATACAGCACGATCGAAAAGGAACTCCTGGCAATTATTTGGGCAACCAAATATTTTAGGCCTTATTTATATGGAGTTAAATTCACCATAAGAACTGACCACCGACCCCTAGTTTGGTTAAATTCCTTAAAGGAACCTAACTCTAAGCTACAGAGGTGGAGGATAAAACTCAACGAATTTGATCCCGAAATAGAATTTGTTAAAGGTAAGGACAACAAGGTAGCCGATTTTCTAAGTAGGATCGACGTAAATAAAAATGAAATCAACGCTCTAGAAACTAAAGAAAATGACAACCCTGATAATGAAAGTAATGTAGCTACGATTCATAGTGGTGTCGAAAATCTGGATGACCACATCCCCATTGCAGAGAACATCGTTAATAAATATCTCACACAGATTCACTTAGTTGAGAATAAGGAAGAAGAATTAGCGATCAAATACAAAAGATATAGGATAATATATATATCTAGGAAGGATTTAACAGATGAAAATTACTTAAACGATCTTTTACGAAGACTTATAAAAAAGGGAACAACGGCGATATACTCTGAACTAGATTACGACGAATATTCAATCTTGCAGAAGAAATTAATTGGATTATTTAGCAATGAATCGAGAATTAAATTCGTCAAATGTACAAAATTAGCAAAAAACGTCGAAAACGAAACCGAGTTGATACGGATAATAAAAGAAACCCATGAAGCGACTAATCATAGGGGTATCTTAGAAAACTTTTCCGAAATTAGAGATTCTTATTATTTCCCAAATTTAAAAGATTTCATTTATAAATACGTAAATAACTGCGATATATGCAACTTAGCTAAATATGATAGGAATCCAGAGCAGTACAAATATAATATAACAGAAACACCGTCTGAACCTAATGAAATTGTTCATGCTGACGTGTTCTATCTGAAAAAACAAATATTTTTAACCACCATAGATAAATTTACAAAACATTTGTCATTAACCAAACTAAACGATAGGAATAGCGTAACACTGGTTCAAGCTTTAAGGCATAGAAACTCCTTATTTGGAAAACCGAGAAGATACATTTTCGATAACGAATTTGACAGCCTAAATTTAAAAGATTTCTGTCGACTAGAGAATATAGAAGTCCATTTTACTTCTCCACGAAGTCACACAGGGAACTCCGATATAGAAAGAGTTCATGGGACGATAAATGAACATATTAGAATACTTCATCTAACACAGCCAAATTTAGATACGGAAAGTATGATCTTAATAGCAGCGGAAAAATATAATAGCACAATTCACTCCACAACTGGGGTTAGACCGACAGACTTTCTGATGGGAAAAGTCCTAAATAAGCAAGAGATAAGAAATAAAACTCAAGAAAAAAAGGAAAAAATGACTACGAAGTTAAATAAAAATCGAAAGGATTTCAATATCCCAAACACTAAAGAAATTCTCATAAAAAACCCAACAGCTCTCAGATACAAAGAATTGCCCAGGTATAAAAAGATTAAATACCTAACAAACAACAATAAATTAACAGATACTAAAAATAGAAAAATCCATCCCTTTCGTATTAAAAGATACTTTAAACATTTTTCAGAAAATCGTGATGTTCCTGATAATAATTGCAACACTAACTAATCCGTGCCAAGCGGTAATCAACATCGAAAAATTAGAAACAAACGCAGGATATACTGTAATTCAGCAAAATACTATCCCTATAATAGAACACTACAATAAAATCATCCATATAATCGACTTAAAGGATATTGAGGCAGCAATAACGATGATAGAATCGCAAGTAAATATCACCTTTACAGCAGAAGATCAAGTCATTGTCGACACGTTAACAGAAAAGCTAAATCAGGTAAAACATACTTTTAAGACATTAATACCTTTGAGACAAAAAAGAGCTTTAATTAACATTGGGGGGTCCTTCTTAAAATGGATCTTTGGGACCATGGATGAGGAAGATAAGACGGAAATCGAACGACATTTAAAGGTGATCGACGAAAATACTCACAACACCATATTAAATTCTAATAAACAAATAAAAATAAATAATATTCTGCAACAAAACATAAAAACACTTCAGGATAATATACAAAAAAATCATCTACAAATGGATAAGCTCGCAAATCTCGTTGAAACGGATAATAGAAACATCCTAAAACAAGTTCATTATTTACAAACACTTACACATATAAACCTACTGAGCGAAGAAATCGAAAAGATACAAGAAAACGTCGTCTTCTCTAAACATCAAATTATGAGTAGATCTATTCTTACACCAGAAGAAATCGAACTCTACGATATCGATATCTTCAAAATCCAAGAACTTAAAAGTTCTTTAGCAACAATGAATACCAAACTAATTTTCATAATGCAAATTCCAGTACTAAGTCAGAAAAAAGCGACAAGATTTAGAATTTTACCATTACCTAACAAAAATAATGAGGAAGTAGATATAACAATTTCTGATGCAATAATTTTCGAAAACAAGTCATATTATCTTGACGAGGAAAGATACAAAAAGAAACTAAACCCTACTACTGATTGTATATCGAACTTATTAAATAATTCATATGATAAGTGTCAAAAGGTTATAAGACCAAACTCAGAAGTAATTGAAATAGATATAGGTCTAGTATTAGTAAAAAACGGGAAAAACGTAACTCTAACAAACAGTTGCAACGGAATCGAATATACTTTAAATAAAAATCATTTAATATCTTTTAATAACTGTACGATAAAGTTAGATAATACGAAATTCTATAATAAAGAAAGGGAATTTAAACATACTATTGTAATACCCAACTATTCAGAAATAAAGAATATCAATACAACATTGGAATTAAAAGATTTGAATATAAAACAGATAGAAAACAATAAAGAAATAATAGAAACTGAATACAGGAGAAAACAAGATAGTATAATAACATATACCAACCTGTCATTTACTTCAATTATCATTTGTTTAGTGATAGTAGTTTCTATAATATTATTTTTAAGAAGAAAAAGTCAAACAAATACGGAAAAACAAAATTTTGTCCAGGAGAACAAAAATCTTGAGGATGGGGGAGTTATATACCCAGAAATTACAATTTAAATCACCGCGTCAACTTCCTTTCCCACGCGAACTTCAAGATAAGAAACTCATTGCATTTCGCAACCTTGAAGTACTTGAAATAAAAACATGAGCAAGTGAAGCTCACATAACTTTTCATCTTTTCACACGCTCGCTTAAATTCTAAAAGAACAAAATGCAATTTCAGCATTTGTTTGACTTCATAGTTAAGTTGACTCTTAGTGTCTTAAATTAGTTAGTTTTAGTCTTGATTCGTGTGTGAAACTAACTTCGTCGCTTTTAATAAAGTTGGTTCAATTTAACGGTTGTTTTATTTTTTTTAGAACCAAAAGGTTTCGATACAAATCGATTAACGATTTGTAAGTGATATTATCTTTTTTTTATTAATGATAAAGAAAGATGATTTGTTTTGCGCATCGTCTAGAGCCGGCTTAATAAAGAATTGTATGGTTTAAAGTAATTCGAGTATTGTTTTTATTTAAAAGAAAGTTTATCGTAGTAAATTGATTGATTTGTTGAATTTGTGAATTTTCGCCTGCAATTTTTTTTCAGGGTAAAGTGAAATTAAATTAAATTGATTAGAATGATTTAATTTAAAGTGACAAGTTTTTTTTTCTTTTGTATTAAAAAAACTGTTAGATTTGATCAATTTTAGGAATCTGATTGACCGTTGGTAACTTCGTGTGTGTGTCTCTAATTGTCGCGTTGTTCGGGTTTAATGAGCTGGAGTAGGGTTATTTTAAGTTGAGTTTTTTTTTAAAGATCATCTATCGGGAATGCGCTTTATAGGGATGTGAGTTGGAGCATATAACAGGAGATTTAAAGAGAAAGAGGCGAAGAAATTATTGGAGGAATTGAATGAGAGTGCTAAAAAAGTACAAAAGGCGATGCTTTAGACCTATTAGTGACAGCAGCATTCTAAGTTATCCGAGCCGCGAAATAGAAGCAGAACAAGCATTGGAAAAAATACGGAAGGAATAAAAAAGGCTCTTAAAGAATATAGACTCGCTAAAGGTACAGCTAAAGAAGGCCGAGGAAACTACAGCAGAACTAGAAAAAAATTGGAATTCGATCGATTTTCACAGAGAAGTCCGAATCCAGAATTAATAAAGCCAACACGAGTAAGGGGTTCAAGCCAAGGAAACTAATATTCTGGAAACAGCCTAATCAGCAGAAACAATATTCATAAACAGAGCAAATTAGAAGAAAGAAACAGGAGAACAGTCACGAAAAAGTGATGGATGTAGTATCCAAGTATGTGCCCATTCTATCCGGCGAAAGATCATCCAAGCTGGCGAAGGAGAAGTATCGCTTTCTGAGCTGTAGTAAAGATCTACATGATCGACTGACACAGTAAGAACAGAAGATCTTCATCAGGTGTATAAATTATCGCCTAACAGACGATGCGTACTACTTGGTAAGCTTGCAGAAGCCAAAAGATTTTGATTCTTTGCAACAAGTAATCAAGTCAGCTTACTTGCCAAAACAATCTTTTAGTGAATTGCGAACAGAATTGCTGGCATGCAGGCAGAGGCCCGGAGAAGATATCAGAGAGTTCGCAGACCAGATGAAAGAATGTTCGACCAGATAAAGGCGGCGGTCTCGGCAAAATAGCCGGGAGGAGATAGAGGTCTGATTGCAGAACTGGAGGCAGATGCCGTAGCGACATTCAAAGCAGACATAAGGCTCAAATCGACTCAAGTATACCTTACGAAACGGAAATTTGAATCGCTAGAAGAAGTACAACAGGAAGCTACCTATTACGAAAAGGATGCACAAAGTTTTCAAGTAAGGGATCTAGAAGTGGTACACGAAGGCTGGAGGTCAACACTATAAGGACGCAAAACAGATGGAAAATGGGTAAGACCAGCCGCGATAGATCCCAACAAACTAGAGCACCAAATTACTTTCTGCTAGGATAGCATCGCCCATAAGATATCAAGGGCCAGCAGCCAAGGCGAACCTACCCAGAATCATTCATTGTTTAGCCTGGTAAGATTGCTAGAGACTGCCAGTGGGGAAAACAGCCTCCTTACTGCGTTAAGTACAACAACTATGGACATGGTGCGCTCAATTGCGGGAAGAAAAACGCGAGCTTCGCGAATGCATCAGTCGATAGGGGAACAAATAGGGACAAAAATGCCAGAGCAAATGTGGGGCAGAACAGAAGCAAACGAAATAAAGGAAAGGAATAAGGGAGATGAACATCCTCACAAGGAGGTCGGAATTCAATATTTTCAGACCATGAACTATGCAGGAGGTTGGATTACAGCCAAGAACCGAACAACTAATAAAAGATCAGGTAGAAAGTAAAGATGAACTGGTTTGTATGATAAAAGAAATCAGCTCGGGAGTATATTGCGGGAATGCTATTGTCAGGCATACATAGCGGGTACAGTAAAAGTAGTAACTCAGCAACGGCTTAAGTTGATGTAACAGTCTTTGGGACTGGGGGAAAAGCTGAATTCTGAAGAGAGAGAAGCAGTAATGCAAATCTATTATGAATACAGCGATATTTTTCAACAAAAATGTTCAAACTCCAATTGACGGCTAACACGGGGCCCATAAATAAAAAGCAATATAGAAAGCATGAAGGCCATAGAAAAGAATGCCAGGAAAAACTTAAAAAGCTGTTAGAGGATATAAACGAGCACAGCAAGCCCGTTCAATTTTCCAGTGCAATTAATCCCGAAAAAGGGAACTGACGAGGGAGGTAGGCAAAAATATAGATTGTCGCGGACTTTCACGAGCTTAACAAAGTCTGTATCCCCTTCTCTAACCCATTACCACGTATTCAGGATATCCTGGATAGACTAGATAGTTCTACGTACTTTACTACCTTAGATATTGCCAATGGTTATCACCAGGGGTGGGTTGATCCAGCAGATCGTGAAAAGACTGATTTTAGCACAAATTTCAGACACTTCCATTACAAGAGATTACCATTTGGATTAAAACAGCACCTCCATTCTTTCAATCTTTATTAAATGGGATATTAACAGGTCTTTAGTGGATTAAATGCTTTGTGTACCTTGATGATGTAGTTATATTACCGGAAAATCTGGATGAGCATAATGAAAAATTACGGAAAGTATTTCAACGTTTTAGGGAACATAACTTGAAACTGCAACCTACCAAATGTCAATTTCTAAAAAAAGAGGTAGTATACCTTGGGAATGTTTAACAATGACAATAACAACTTTATTTCGGAAAATGTACACAAGATTACAAATCTTTAGATTGTACTTAAAATAGAGAGGTGCTAGTATAAAAGTTATTAAGAGAGCAGATCAAAAACAAAACAAAAAGAAATACAAAAAGATCTTATATAAAAGAATTCAACTACAAAAATACAAAATAATTATAAAAAGAAAATAAAGTAAATTAAAAAGAATTAATAGAAAACTACATTAAACTAATTCATATCATCATATCAAAAACTAAATTTGAGAAATTTCAAATTAAAAAGATAAAGGAGATGTGTAAATTGTATATCTAAAGTAAGGAAAACGAGAAAAGATATGATAGTCTTATTACCGCTGTGTAGAAAAAGTCTGATAAATTATTAAGTTTAAGTTCACAATATTTGAGTCCTGATCTGTTTTTTGAAAGCATTGACGACGCCAACACACTGAGTATTAGATGGAAGTGAATTCCACAATCGAGCGACCTGGACAGGGAAAGAACCCTCCATTACTAGTCTCCTAACTCTTGGAATAATGATATTACGGTTGCGGTGAGATAATGAGGTTCGGAAAAACTCTCGAATGTATTCAGGTTTTCCCTTGTGAAGTAAGGTGTGTAAGAAGATCACAGATATGCAGGTAGAGAGCATCCAAGAAACAGATTTTTATAGGCTGAGATATGAGCAACCTTCTGAGACCAAAAATAAAACGGATGCAATAATTAAATGCTACTTCAACTCGTCGGCGACAGGTACTATCCAGTTGGGAATATATCATACTTTCAAAGGTAAAATGGGGTAAAATTAAAGCTTTAACTAGCTTCATTCTAGTGTCTGTGGATAAAATTTTTGCACAAAGTCACAATCTTCGCAACCCTGCATATATTTTACGAATAATCGAGCTTACATTATCGCAGCAGCTCATGTCTTCGTTCATGGCAATACCCACATTTACAACTTTTCTTGAGTAGGGTATAGCGGCACCGTTTAAAAACACTGGAGGTATGTCATCTATATCATAGTAACCACTATAGAAGGCGATAGATTTGGATTTTTCGGGGTTAAGTGATTCTGCGGAGATCGCATTGATACGCTCAATACAATCCTGAGAGCCCCATAGGTACCTAAGTACCTAAGTATCAATTGCACATCGTCAACGTATATGTGCACAGTAACATCATGTACTACTTTGGGAAGTTCGTTGATGTAGAGACTGAACAACAAAGGGCCGAGAACTGATCCTTGGGGCACACCACGTAAAGTGGGTAACAAAGTCGATACGCTTTGTCCAGTTCTGACATACTGATACCGGTCATGGAGAAAGTTACTGACCAACGATATTGCAGAAGTACTGAAATTGCACTCCAGAGATAGTTTAGGCAGTAGGATCCTACGGTCAACGCAATCAAAAGCCTTCGAAAATTCCAGTAGTACCAGAGCCATGAAATCGCCCTCATCAAGGGCAGCTCTTATGTCAGTGGATACTTTTAGTACCGCAGTCTCACAGCTATGATGTGAACGAAAACCTGATTGGTATGGGGAAAATAACCGATTATTCTCAATATATTCAATAATTTGCAAATACATGAGCTTTTCCAAAACTTTAGCTAGAAAACATAGGATACTGATAGGGCGATAATCACTTGGGAGTTTTTGGAGAGGACTTCTTGAGTATAGGCAAGACCGAGGCAATTCTCCACCTTCGGGGAAAAGAAGAAGACGTTTGGATCGTGTTCATAATATGCAAGATGTATTTTGCTATATACGGAAGCAGCAGCTTAATAATAAGAAAGGTGTACAACCTGACAAACGTTTAGTAGAAGTGGTACAAAACTTTCCACGACCAAAAACAGTGAGACAGGTCCAGTCTTTCTTGGGGTTGGTAAACTATTACCGTGATTCTGGCTCCAATTAATAACCTTTTAAGAAAAAAGGTGAAGTTCAATTGGGGGTCAGAATGCGAGAATTCCTTCAAAATGATTACAGATGCGCTAACATCACCACCAGTATTAATTTACCCGGATTTTGATAAGGAATTCAGTTATCACGGATGCAAGTGGGGGTCACTAGGACCGGCCTTGGAGCAAGAAGGTCGGCCGTTAGCTATGCTAGCCGCACGTTGAACCAAGCTGAGAAAAATTACTCAACGACGGAACGGGAATTGCTAGCCATTATATGGGCAGTACGTAATTAGAAATGCTACCTACTTGGAAGACATTTTAAAATCATAACCGATCATCAACCCCTCCGAGGAATTTTTAATGTTAAGGACACCACATCTCGAATGGTGAAGTTCCCCCCGAAACTTTCGGAGTTTGATTTTGAGATTTTCTACAAGAAGGAAGAAGACAATGGCAATGCGGATGCTCTTAGCAGAATTCCCCGAACCTAGAACAAGTTGAAGACCTGGGTAATAAGGAATACCCGTGCTTCGCTGTTACCCGAGCGCAGGCTTCAAGAAAGGGAAACGAAGAAAAGGACAAACAGCAGCTTTCGCGGGAATGCGAAGACGAATGGGATGCCATAGATGAGACTGAGGTAAAAGAAATAAGGCTCCAAAAAAGTACAAGACCAAAGTGCATAACTGACCCAGAGGACATCGGGATTATATTGAAAGACTTTCATGACTCACGGTTCTGAGGACACTTCGGAAGGAACAAAACTTTAGAAAGGGTAAGGCGTTTCCTTCATTGGAGGGGAATGAAGAATGATATCTCTAAACATGTTCAACGCTGTGCGAAATGTCAGACAAATAAACATTCCAAAACGAACAAAATGCCGTTGGTAATAACAGAAATTTTGGAGAAGCCTTTCGATAAAGTATACATTGACCTAGTTGGCCCGCTGCCGACAAGTCACAATGGCAACAAGTATATTCTGTCCATGTCGGTTTTGTAGCACTACCAGATCGAGAGGCGAACACCGTGGCCCGAGCCTTATTTCAACAAATACTTAGTCGATACATATTACCTAAGGAGCTAGTAACAGATCAGGTTGCAAATTTTACGGGCGGAGTCATGAAAGTATTGTGCAAATTGCTGAAGATTAAGAAACTACAAACTACTCCTTATCTTACTCAGTCAAATGCTGTAGAAAGACAGACTTTCAACACTGAGGAGCTTTGTCGATGAGGAACCTAGAATCTGGGACGAATTTTTGAGGACAGCGGCATACGCTTATAATAACACAATGCATATGGGTACTAAACTAACGCTAATGGAAACCTTGTTCTGGTTTGTGTCCGAAGTTCCTAGTACTGCAACGTAAAACAGAGCCAATGTATAATGCAGACAGGTATCATGTGGTGCTGCGGTTTAAATTACAGAAAGCTTTTGAAACAGCTCGAAGGAATTTGCAGAACAGTAAGCTCACGGCAAAAAAGTACCACGATAGATCAACTAGGATAGAACCTATCCATGTGGGATACAAGAATTTGGTCAAAGACTTAGCGCGGACGGGAAAACTAACATCAATTTTTAAGGGACCCTAAGGTCATATATATACACAACCCGGAGAATATAACATGACTCCAGGGCAGACAATTCAAGCGGGTATATACAAATCGCTTAAACAAATTTCAGGATTAATTTTAATTCTTCTTTTAATTTAACATCTCTGATTTACCATTATTGTTGACTAATCGATTTAAATTTTTCGGAACAGCCCACCAAATCATAAATGAAATAGGAACTGACGGTCACAGCAGGCTTTTTTTCTATCCGTTTAGGGTGAGCCAGTAACAGAACCAGAAGCTTTTGTTTTTTAGGAAAAGGTAAGGCGGGTGGAGTAAGCACTTAAGGAATCAAAGAGAAATCAAAAAACGGAACTATGGGCCACGCTGACTCAGGGGATATACGTGCATCACTAGACGAGATAAACGGAAGAGAGAACTGGACGTTTAACCTTCTCAAAGAACAGACTACTGTAGTAAAATCAAGCCCGGACCTATTTACCGTATTGCGAGTTCAAGCTACAATAAAACGAGAAGAGTTGAAGAATAAAATTTCAGCTATAATTAAAATGCAGAGAAATGAAAGCGAAGATCTAACCACATTACAGCTTAGACTAGAGATAAATGAAATAATTACGACGATGAAAATCAGTGACACTTTGAATACTCTGTCAGCTATGCTGGTCTCACTTAACATGGGAAAGCTACACCCACTAATAATCCATGCGAAGGAGATAAAAAATATCATGAGTAACCCCACCCGACAGTTGAACATGGACGAGAGATTTCAAAACTTTCAAATTCTAAACCAGATTGCGAAGGTAAAAGCTCTTCAAGAAAATCAACAAATACTGGTTAAAATTGAAATTCCTCAACCTCAACGAACACCATGTGATCTGCACAAGTTTATACAATACCTGCATCAGTAGCCGAGAAAGGTTTCCATATCTATAATTTAGACACGGAATTTATGGCAGCAAACAACCAGGAGCAAAATAAGTGCTGCTGAGTCACCCGCAGTATAACAAATGCCAGCAGATCCTGACCAGTGCGGACCACCCACAATTTCTGTGTCCGCAACTGGGCCCAATAATCACGGCCATCGGAAACAACTGTGTGCTGAACCTTTTCCGGAGCTTTAATGTGAACACTAGGGCATGCGAAGAAAGAATAGTTCCAAAATGGAATACCCTAGCTAACCATTCTAAAATGGTGACTAAAAATTACTGGCTCTTCGTGATGTCTGGAGAAATTAAATTGAAGGTAAACTGCAAGAATATGCCAATGGCAATAGGAAAGCTGTCGTCCATCGGTATGCTAACTGTAGAGGAACACTGTCATCTGCAAATAGAATATTGGTTTATAGACTGAAAGACAGCGCGCAGCTCAACATAACACTTTGACGTCATCACAAGACAAACCAAATCACAGAAATCAGAAGTTTTAGAAGATGGAAAAAACAAGGTTAAGCTGTTAGCAACCGACTTCAATCAGGCCTGAGGAGATCAGGAAGCTAATATAAAAGGGGTCCAGGGGCCATCAAGCATGAGGAAACCATCAAACAAATTATTCTTCAGCATGTCCACTTGGCCGCTACATCTATTACGGGGTGTTTATACATCGTCACCCTTGCGATATTAGCACGTTGGAAGAAAAAGCAGACAATAAAGAGCACCAGTCGACTGTCGATATTGCCAACATCCATATGTCTAAGCCAGTCCGAGCTACGCAAAAGGAGTCGTCGCTTGAAGAACCAGAAGCCAATATTAGCATCAAGATCATCCCCACAACAGCCAATATACCTGCCACAACCCTGTCAAACCTCGTTAAAAAACAACTGGTACAGGTGCAGAGACCAAGTTAGGCTAGTAGAAAATTTATAATTTATGTGCGGTAGGAAATGCAGAGACCCAGTTAGGCTAGTAGAAAATTTATAATTTATGTGTGGTAGGATAGTTAGTTATTTAAAGTTCAGGCGCAACCCGTGTAGTTTAGAGAGTAAGGTATAGTACACTAAGAGAAAAAATTAAGTTGTGATAAGGTAAAAATTAAAGGAAAACAAAGAGTTATATGTATCTCTAATTCGTCTAATTTTTACCTTATTACAACTTTATTATTTCTCGTAGTGTACTATACCTTGCTCTCTAAAACGTAAAAAAAAACTGAGGAAACAAATAAGCATTAAAGAAAAAAAAATTAATTAAAAGGAATAAAGATATGTTGTAACATGACAATAAAATTAAATATGCGAAGCAATAAGAAAGTAAATTCGGAAAAATAAAAATAAAATAAAAATAGAATACAGAATGCAAGAAAAAAATGTAAGAAATGAAATATATAAAAAAAATTTAAGGGTGAGAAGAAAAATAAGAAAGTAAGATAATTGGATGCATAGGAAAAATGCTTAAAGGAATCTGAACTGAAAGAGAAATAAATTATTTTCAGTGTGTAGTTAAAACTAATTGCGCATTCCAGATCTAGTTCCCTTTGGAAACTAGTTTTTTCAAAAAAAAAAAAAAGGGGGGGGGGGGGGGGTGTTATGGCCCAATATACGGAAGATTCTTCCAACAGCCAAGGGCACCTTCTGGCAGAATAATCAGCGATTGCTAAACAATTACCCCGCATGGAATTGTTATTTTGCTGATTAGCCCAACAATTGGCTGAGATGAGCACTTAGTGGAGCAATCAACGATTACGATAATAATTAACCTCGCATGGTAATTGTTATGTAAAGCGATTGTTTACTACTAAGTAACTCAGGTGCTGTAACCGGTAGAACAAACGAATAGTTTGTGTCGTTTGTTTACATATCCGCGTTGTGAGCAAAGTTTGCTTTCGAATATGGGGCATAAAAGACCATAATAGTGTCAAGTTAACGGTTCGGTTTAGACTGTTGGAGTTACTAAGTTAGCTCAGTTATCGCGTAATAAAGAACTATACGCTTTAAAGTAATTCGAGTGTTGTTTTTATTTAAAAGAAAGTTTATCGTAGTAAATTGATTGGTTTGTCTTTATTCGATCGGCATATATTTTTTTTGGCAACAAGGGGTACTACCACTGTCATGTATATATATGGACTGACTGATCTCCTGTTTCATGTGGCACTAGTTTTGATTTCAGAAAGTATGCTCTCACTGTTAATGCTACCAACTGTAGTAAACTGGCGCAAAATTTAAATTATTTGAAAATTCCATGTCTATGGATTTACTTAAATATCTATCAGTGGGATTTACAGGATTTATTAACAAAATATTTGGGTCTTTGTTTTTAAATTTTAATTATGAGTCGAAGGAAGTGTTTTTACAAGGATGTTTTGGAAGGAAAGGTTTATTTATAGAAGAAAAACCTGTAATCATGTACCGCTGAACTGCAAGCAATTTCTCGTTCCCAATGGTGGGAAAGTATGCTCTCACGGAAAGAGACAGGAATATGAAATTGATGCCTTTTGCTTTCATGCATTTTTGGTTCGACGATCAATCCATTTATATACATGCCAGTGGGTACTATGCACAAATACTTCCAGTGGGAAACAGCAAAAATTGATTTAATTTTAGTGCATCCGCCACGCGTGTTCTATTTTAATTGTTAATATTAAAACTGTTACTTTTTGAAAATTCCGTTACAACTATGTTCTCTGGGTTTGTTGATTTGTAGATATGTGCAGCCTCAAATAAGAAGAAATTATGGCTTGGCTCAATCTAGTACACTTTCCGATGGCTCGAAGGCCCAAATGTTCAAAGCAAAAGATTCAGGTTGGTTCAATATGTGTATATGTCGTAGACATTTGATGTAACTCAGCATTTCACGAAAAGTCTAGACACTTCATGGAAAGTAGGCAAATAATGTAACGGTTTTGACTTAGCCCCTTTTTACATTATGTGTCTGAAATTTTTAGTCATTTCATCAAATGCTAAAAGCGTTTACGCCGATATTGTAATACCACCCTACATAACCAAATACTAGTAGTGGGACACACATACCCACACACCACACACACATATACACACATACACGCGCCGCGCGTGTATGTGTGTGTGTGGTGTGTGGGTATGTGTGTCGCAGGCCTGGGTGCGACCTCCCCCTCCACCACCCATCTCCCACTACTAGTATTTGAATAAATTTTAAAAAGAACCATCTGTAAACAAACACAAAAAAAATTTTTCTTCTCATGTACAAAAAAAAAAAATTTTTTTTTCTTTTAAGGGTAAGGATGTAAAGCCATGACCACGGTCAATAATTATAAACAGAAATTGAAATGAAAAATAATTAAAAACAGACAAAGTTACTCGACCTCAACAGTCACTCAAAAGGGAAAACAAGCAGAAGAGCTGCAGAACAAATTCAATACAAAGTTTATTGAACTAAAATTGATATTAGAAGAGAAAACACAAAAAACTCTAAACAGTACCGAAGATTCGGAATCTGAAGAAACAAATCAAGAGGCAAATAACACACAAAAAGAAGTAAAAATGGGCACAAATGCCTTTGATCTGAGTGTAGCTATAAAAATATTGCCGGAATTTGGGGGCAATACAAAAGAGCTGTCAAATTTTCTAAGCCTCGTAGAAATGTATAGCAAGACGCTGAAGGCTGATGCCCAGCCGCAATTAATTGAATTCGAATGGCTAGCACGCCTAAGCGAAAGAGTACGAAACAAGATGTCTGCAATAGCCAAACCGACATCTCTAGAAAACCTGAAAAGAGTTCTGACAGAAGCATTCAGAACAACAGATAGTTCACAGAATCTACAACAAAAACTATCAAGTTGTAGGCAACACAACATGACAGTGCATGAATTCTCCGATAAGATACTACGCGGACCTGAACAAAGTTCAGATAAATGAGATAGGAGAAGAACACAGAGAGGTGATCTGTAAACTAAATGACAAGATAGGATTGAATACCTTTCAAAATGGGTTGAAAGACGCACTAAAACCAACCATCCTAGCCGCACAGTCGAAAACTCTGAATGACGCAATAAGCCTCGCAAATCAAATTGAACATCCTCTGACGAATGAAACAAGAATTTTTAGTTTCAACAGAAATCTCCGTAACCAGCAAAACGGAAATAATACACAGATGCAAAATTACACAAATTTCAACAGAACTACTAATGCCAATAGATATAAAAATAACAACAATACTACCAGAACAGAACCAATAATTGGCAAAACAGAGTAAATCTACATAATAACAATTACAATAACAACCAAAGAAATAGCCAAAATAGAAATAATGTTTGGCAGAATAGCTATCAAAATAACAGAGGAAGGAATTTTTTCAGAAACCCCCAGCAAAACCAACGAGGAAGGGTAAATTTTCTCCAAGAAACGAGCAATGCGCAAAGTCCAGGATGAGGTCAGCAAGAATAAGACAAAATTCGAGAATTTACAACATCAGGAGTTGTACAACAAACTACATAACGCTGACGGACAAACTGTCAAACGCAAAACTAAATTTTCTCGTTGACACAGGTGCAGACATCTCGATTTGTAAAATAAACACATTGGAATATGAAATAAACAGGAGTGACCAATGCAAAATAACGGGCATAACGAATAATGAAACTCACTCCTTGGGTACAGCTATATTGCAGTTAGCATATGAAGAGCACGTCATAGAACACAGGTTTCACATAGTGGATTCAAGAACACCGATAACCACACATGGGATTCTAGGAAGAGATTTCCTAATGAAATATCTAAGTAGACTTACAGACGAAATCACAATTATACCAAAGGAAGGATTTCAACACGTAAAGCTACTAAATACGAACAACCATATGGTGACGTTAAAACCATTCACAGCAGAGCTACATCCGGTGAAAAACTACAGAATAACAAGAGCACCAAGTAGAAAGCAATATGTTCAAAGTAGTGAAACCGATTTACGATTCCATAAATTATTAAAAGAGCTTAAACTGGAAGGACTGGACGAGAATGCGAAGAATTCAATCAAAGAACTCTGCAGAAAGTATCAAGAGGTATTTCACTTGGAAGACGAGGGGTTAACAACAAAAAATTTTTACACACAAAATATAAATACAATAGACAAGAACCCCGTCTACATAAAGAATTACAGACTGCCACATTCACATATTAATGAAATAAACAAAGAAGTCGAGAAGCTAATACGAAATGATATAGTTGAACCTTCAGTGAGTCCATACAACTCACCACTCCTGATAGTACCAAAAAAATCAGGTGACAAAAAAAAAATGGAGATTAGTTGTGGACTTCAGGCAGCTGAACAAGAAAGTGGTCAATGATAAATATCCACTAACAAGATTAGAAGACATACTAGACAGATTAGGGCGAGCGAAATACTTCTCAACACTTGATATGACGAACTCCTTTCACCAAATAGAGCTCGAGAAAGATTCAAGAAAATTAACAGCATTTTCAACCAATCAAGGGCATTATCAATTCAAAAGATTACCTTTTGGGCTGAAAATATCCACGAACAGTTTTCAGCGAATGCTCTCAATTGCATTAAGTGGCTTGGATGACGGTGCATTCATATATGTAGATGACATCATAATACATGGATGCAGCCTTAAGAACCACAACCAAAATCTAGAAAAGGTATTAAAAAGGCTTCAGCAGTACAACTTGAAACTTAATCCAAGCAAATGCAACTTCTTAAAACCAGAAGTATTATATCTGGGACGCTTAATAACGAAGAATGGAGTCCAAACATATCCAAGCAAACACGAAGTAATAAAGACGTATCCAGTACCAAAAAATGTGGATGACGTACGACGATTCGTAGCCTTCTGCAATTATTACAGGCGCTTCATACAAAACTTTGCAGAAATAGCCCGACCACTCAATGCACTCCTAAAGAAAAATACACTGTTCCTTTGGTCAGAAGAGTGCAAGAAATCCTTCGAAACACTCAAAACGAAGCTAATAACTTCACCAGTCTTGCAATATCCTGATTTCAGCAAACCATTCATCCTAACGACGGATGCCTCGAATTTTGCACTTGGAGCAGTGCTCTCGCAAGGTGAAATAGGACGAGATTTGCCAATAGCCTATACAAGTAAAACACTAAATAAGCACGAGCTGAATAAATCAATAATCGAAAAAGAATTGCTTGGTATACACTGGGGAATCAATTTTTTTAGACCCTATCTCTATGGGAACAGATTCACGGTGGTAACAGATCACCGACCGCTCGTCAGCCTTTTCACACATAAGAACCCGTCTTCGAAACTAACGAGAATTCGTTTAGATCTCATGGATTATGATTTTGAGATAATGTACAAACAAGGAAAAATGAATACAAACGCAGATGCCCTGTCAAGAATAAAAATAGACTCCGAAAAATTAAAGTCAATGATACCGGCAGAAATAAATGTTATCACACGTAACATGGCGAAAAAGCAGCAAAACGATACGAAGAAAAGAAAAAGTATAGAGCCAGGCCAACTATATATATGGGAATGCACATCCATCTCCGATATAAGAAGTATTAAAAAGTTACAATTTCACACAGCGTATGTACAGAATAATGCGAATAATAAAGAAAGTTTGCCAAAGATGAATATAACAAAAAAAGGGGTAACCGTTCAGTACAGCAACAATCCAATGTTCAATTTTGGTTACATCATGGAGAAGCTGATACAAGAAATGAACGAGAATAATATTGAAGAATTAGCACTCGCAAAAGACGATGCTATATTTAATCATATTGGTATAAATAAATTTAAAGATGAATTCAATAAGCTGCAGCGAAACAATAAACGAGGTAAGGCAACACCACTGAAGATACTACTTTATGAACCCCCTACAAGGATCGATAATCCAAAGAAACAACAAGAATTAATAAAAGAATACCATGACAGCATGCATGGTGGACACGCTGGAATTAAACGCTGCATAAATAAATTGAAACAAAAGTATATATGGAAGAACCTTAACAAAATGGTAAAGAAGTACATAAACAAGTGTGATAACTGTGCGAAAAACAAATTCAAAAAATACACAAAAGAACCTCTAGTGATAACGAATACACCGAACAGTAGTTTTGAAACGATCGCAATTGACACCGTAGGACCTTTAAAGATGTCAAACTTTAGATATATTATAACTCTGCAATGCGAATTAACTAAATTCGTAGAGGCATACCCAATGGAGACAAAAGAAGCCTCCTCGGTGGCAAAAACGATTGTTGAAAGATTCATCTTGAAATATGGAAGTTTCAAGACACTGAAAACGGACAGAGGTACAGAATTTGTGAATGAATTACTTAAAAATATCTGCAAATTTCTAAACATAAAACATGTCACATCCACACCGTTCCATCACGAAACGCTAGGATCCATCGAACGAAACCATAGAGTGCTAAACGAATACCTAAGAATATTCTCGAAAGAAGACAATTGGGATGAGCTAATTCCATACTACATATTCTGCTATAACACAACACCACACACGGATACGAATTACACACCATTCGAATTAGTATTTGGAAAGATAGCAACACTTCCAGCAGAAATTCTGAAAAATAAAGCACAAATAGACAGCATACACAGCTATGCAAGAGAACTGAGAGAAAGATTAAAAAGAGCCCACGAAAAGAGCAAAGAGCACTTGGAAGAAGCTAAGATAGAGCGAAAAAGAACTGAAGACAAAAACACCAATCCCTCAGATTTTAACGTCAACGACTATGTATACTTGAGAATGAACTCTAGAAAAAAACATGAAAGTCCCTACGACGGACCCTTCAAGATCATTAAACAAAAAGTGAACTCCACAGTATTAGTAAAGAATAAACCCAAAGAGGTGCATAACAACAGATTACTAAAATGTAAATTTAAATAAGATACTATTTCAATAGAATTAATTAGGGCATTTAATAAAATAATTATTTCAATAGAATTAACAAAAAGTAAGTCATTATTTCAATTTCCAATAAAATTAATAAAATATAAGGCATGTAAATTTAAAAGACTCTCATAATTTAGAGTAGAACACTAAACAGTTAAGAATAAGTTTTAAAAAGAACCATCTGTAAACAAACACAAAAAAATTTTTTCTTCTCATGTACAAAAAAAATTTTTTTTTCTTTTAAGGGTATGGATGTAAAGCCATGACCACGGTCAATAATTATAAACAGAAATTGAAATGAAAAATAATTAAAAACAACGCAAGCAAATTCTGCTACGCAAGCATAATTCTTAATTGAGAAAAATATTTATACCCGGGGTCATCGCTTTACAAATTCCACAGTTATATGTGAATCATTCAATAATTCAATGTGAATGTTGTGATCAGAAAAGCTGACACAACATAAACATAAATGATTCTTTCAATGCTTTATTGCAATTCTGCAATAATGCCCCCCTTTTGTATTATCGTAGCATGTAAAATAATTGTATAAATAACCTGCGATTGATTTAATAAAGACAGAGTTAAGTTAACCATACCCAAGGTTCTATTAATTCTCGTCACAGCGGCATATTCTGCCATAAGGAGTAAATTGGCATACTCTGCCTTCCGAATAAACAGCGGCATACTCTGCCATAAAGAATAACTTGGCATACTCTGCCTTCCGAATAAACAGCGGCATACTCTGCCATAAAGAATAACTTGGCACAATCTGCCTTCTACATAAATATAGGCAAAGCTCTGCCTCATTAAACTAAAAGACACAGCGGCTCTTTAGCCATCCCATGTAAGTGCGGCAGCTCTCTGCCTATATAATTAATTAAACAAAAAGGTGAAATTTTTAATCAATAATCATAAACAGCTCCAGAAGCTCGAATAGGATCAAGCTTACCACACCTGTATATATTGAAACGAAATTAGTTATCAATCAAATATTTTAATGTACATATGTATATATATATATATGTATGAACGCATTTGAGAGTCCTTAGGCCGCTTACATATCGAAAAATGAAAACGAACGAATAAACAGTTCCACAGCGAAAATTCGTTTATGCTTACATATAAAACGAATAAAAGTTGGGTTGAGTTTGTATCAAATATAAATAAACGGAAATGAGGTTATGTAAGACCGAAAAGAATATTCGTTCGTGTGTGGAACATATATAGATGTATCATACATGTTAAATCCCTTCCACTCTTCCTGATAAAGTTTATTTAGGAGTTGTTGATTATTTTTCTTCAAAGTTATCGCTTTTCTATTTACAAAAATAGGTGTGGGAATGCCGTCAGGGTTGGCCTGTCGTCTAGGTCGGCCATCTGCGATTTTTTTAGTTTTGACCACTAGCGCCACCAATGTTCGAGCACGGAAAAACTTCTCTCAGTAACAACGAATTTTTCGTGACATTGCAGATTTGGAGCGTGAACGCAAAGTCTGTGCTGTGGACTCAGTGGTTTGAAATTAAAAAAAAAAAGTTTTTGTTAGCAGCAGTAAATACGGCCAGAAAGTGAGGAGAAAATATACAATCATCAAGGTAAGCATCGTGAATGTGTTGTGCGACTCATGCTTGAAAATAAACCAAGAGGAAAATTCAATCAAGTAACATGTTTGGTTGTGGTATCACGTGATGCGGGAATGGCGCTAAAGGAAGATGCCCGCCAAAAAAGCGCAGAAGAAGCCCTCTTAGGACAATGCAAGAGAGAAGCGCGTTTGAAGTGCGTCAATATAATGACATTTACCGAAAATGCGATTTCGAATAATGTGCCATTCAAATTTTCCTAAAAAACAGAAAAATGCAAAAAATTCATCTTTTTATTTCATTCAATTAATTTTGTCATGTCATTTTCAATAATTTCAGCACATTTTTCGTGTCGACTGACCAACCTAGACAGTACTGGCCAACCTTGACAGAATTTAATTTCATTTTTTTAAATGTCTATATTGTTTTCACTTTTCACCCAGTCAACCTGTAATGTTCAGCAAAACTGTTCCTTTTTCCAGACCTTTCCAAAGATGTGCTTTGATTGATAAAATTATTCCTTAAACGGAAGTTCTGGGCAAAAGTCAAAAGGGTGTCCAACCCTGACGACAAATTGCGTTGTTTTAGTGTTCAAATCATGGAGTTGGTTTGTTCACGCGTACATATATATTGTTACGAGGTGGCCCTTTTTCGTTATTCAAACACAATTATTCAAATATTATTCACAAGTTCTTCCTTTATTTAACTATACTGTTCACTTTTTTAACATCCACAAACATTATCAAATAAACTCTACATTAGTTATAGCTAGTACTATACTTCTAATTATCGTAATTCAAATAGTTTACTTCGTTCACTTCACTGACTGAAATAAGACTCGCCTCCTGAGGGTGAGAAGCGCGGTATTTATACTCTACAAATTGTTCTGGAACCTTCCTAAATATTCCGTCTTCGAAACATCGATACTCCGAGCCTCAAGATGTCGCTTGCCCTTTTGTGATACGATACTCCGAAAGTAGCTTATGTCCTCTTAATTAGTCATTTCAATCGAAGTATCCATTTCCAATAAATGGCTCTTTTTTTTATTGCACGCAACCATCTATAATACCTTTAAAAATTCAGGTTGAGAAAATATATGAAGACGCAAGGGAAGCTTTTGAAAATGCTATTAAGAATGTAATCGAAAGATCGAAAGACACTGCGAGAATAGAAGAGCATGTAAGGACTATAAAGAACAAAATACCTTAATAGAATCTCTGCAACGAGCGATTAATCGAATCGAGCTAGAATTAACGTCTCATGGCATTTTTTGTTAAAAGAAACCAAGCTTTTAAATAGTTACTGGGAGCACATTGTAGGTAACCATGGATAAATTATGTCCGGAGCTAAATTCAAAGATGATTACTTTGATAATGATGTATTAGCCACAACAGAAGATAAATACCATACAGTGTTCATCAAAATACAAGAACAGCTCAATAAAATAACTGCAGAACAGGTACCACAGCCGCAGAACCAGATATTAGTTACTCAAAGTCAAAGTGAAATAAATGAAAAGAAAAACCATATCAATCTACCAAGTATTGACATTCCTGTTTGCCGGAGACTATCTAAAATGGCAAACACTTAGAGATTTTTCTCAGAACTAATACATAAGAACGATAAAATGGCAAAGACGGAAAAACTATTCCACATTAAAACAAATATAAGGTACATTAAAACAAATATAAGGAGTGAACCGAATGAGCTGATTCAACACTTATCACTAACGAATGACAATTATGATAAAACTAAATAGATAGAAATAAAACAAAAAATAAATTCATCCTATAAATCAATTTTTTTTTCTATTAGGGGAAAAAAGAAAGCGCATCTCGCTAATATTCATAAAAGCATGTATATGCACAGCATAGAAAGAAGCGCCTCTCAATTAATCATTTAAATTAATATAATATGCACAGTGGTACAAACATATATATATACAGCATGCATAATAATAAAGCACAACGCTTAGTAACATGAGTAAGCACATCATTGTACGCACATATATTTTTGTGGAAGTGTCGTATCATACTAGGTAATATGAGGCATGAACATGAAAAACAAAAAGAGGAAATCAAAACAATAAGATTCGCAAATACTGCCGATCAATTAATAGTTCAAGAAGCAATTATAAGAATCAGCAAATTCTTGTAATATAATATAGTAGTAAGTCAAGTGACGCAAATTATTTTTGAGTAATAAAAATATGTCACAATAATCAATTAAGTTAATTATTGTGAAAGGTCATTCGATAAGTAGGAAAACGGTGAAATTGCTATTTTAACAATTCACTTTTGAAATTGCCATTTCTTGCTTATGGAATGACTTTGCATAAGAAACAATGCATTGTAATAATATATATAAGGCGAAGCATAAGAGAATAACTCAGATTTGATTCACACGTCTACCGTTGTATTTCACTTCTCATTAATTCGGCTCTTTAGCCTACACTGATCAATAAAGCGGCATTTCAGCCTGATCACCCCCTTCAAGCAAAGGCAATAAAGCGGCACATAGCCTTGCCTTGCTTACTAACTCAGGAAGCTCTTAGACAATAAAGCGGCAAATTAAACCTATTCTAGAGCCAAGTAGATTCAGCAAGCTCTTTCTGAAGAAGAATCTACTGAAGGAAAATCAACGTTAACATACAAACATTACAGTATTGTGGACAGGGCAGTGGCGAGTGATTAGTTGAAATCCATACGCATACGTTGAGTAAATTCTACACGAAAAATATGCTAAATTCGCATTCATCTTGTGGAACGCGTGACAAAATGGCCGCTCAGAACCTATAAAAAAGAGGTTCTTCCTGAACCAAACCATCATTTTTTCGACAGCGATCGTACATGCTATATGCAACAGAAGAAAATAATAAGTAATAGAAAGTACCAAGGTACATTATCCCATATGATTAAATTATTGTGAGGTTGGTGTTGACAGAAAAACAGGATTTGGTTTTAAGATAAGTATTGTGTGATTTAACACTAAGTGGTGATAGAATTTAGTTTCATGTTTCTTGCATAAAATTAATCATATTGCTAAATCTGGCATGTTAATGATATATGCAAGAAACAACGTAGTTAAGATAATTTAAGATTGAAGGGAACTAGATACGTAGTGCATATAATGCGCTGAATTAGTAAAATTCTAAATTGCATTAACCATATGCCAGGATACTTATGCGATTTGAAGATTAATGAAAATAGTAAGCAATAATAGTGAATTAATTAACTGGACAGATTAGATTGGAGTGTAACTAGAATAATCTTCAATAAATGCAATAGTAAACATAAGCGCACATAATCTTCTCATTTAACATACCGCTACACTATCTCACCTAAATGACGTGTAATCTAGCTGTGGTTCTCGATTACAGCTACATTACAAAACACGGAGTGCAAATCACATTATTTTTTTAGCTCTTATTATACCCTAGATGAAATCATAGGGTATGCTAAATTTGTCATTCCGTTTGTAACACATAGAAAAAATGATGGCAGAGCAAAATGGATTGGACATCCAGCATAATATTAAAAGCTATTTTGATTTTTGCATGTCTGTCCATCCGGATCTCCGTCCTCACGATAAGTCGAGAGCGCGTTCACTAAAAGGCCTGAAATTGTGTACATGGGCTTTTAAAAAAAAAGTATAAGTTCGAAAATAGGACCAATCGGGCAACTCCTTCATAGGATTGCCATACAAAACTCTCGTTTTCGCTATATATTTGGACACTGCCTGAGAACGCGTTAACATAGAGAACTGAAATTTGGTACATGGTGTTTTCATAGCAATATTAAATAAAGTTAGAAAAATATACTAAATCGGACAACCCCTTCTTGCTGTTGCCATATAAAAATTTTGTTTTTTTACGTATACTGTAAAAACGATAAGTCCTAGACGTTTTTATTGTACTAAAAAGTTCTTCAGAATATGAAATGTTATGAAATTTGTTATAATCACTTTTGCTGTCCGACGAACCGTTCTAGAAATATATGCGAAAAGCCACTTCAAAAACCAAACTTGCACAAAAGGATGACCATACGAAATTACAAGACGAGTTAAGAACATCATCCCGTTCCTGTCTTGCCAAAAGAATCACCCTAGACACGCGTTAAGATGTTTCACATAAAAAAAGTAAAATAAAATTTTTAGCCATAGTGGACAAAAAATTAGATTTTAAAAGCAATGTAAATGAAATTTGTGGTAAAATTGGTGGCGTCACAATTATTTTCCTGGGAACTAATGAAATGGTAGGGTGCTTACAAATTTTTCAAAACAGTACAAAAACGGTGATTATACGTTGTAATCGATATACACCAATTAACCCTGCTTCGAAAATGATTTCGAGTATCTCTGATTAAAACTGCGAGAATAAACTCGATGTCGAAAGGAAACCAGATTACCAGCAGTGTTGGGATATTAGGAAATTCTGGCCTGAAAAAATATAAAAAGGAGAAAGAAAAAATTTCGTCTCTCTGTATAAAGTTATGGGAAAAATTATATACATTCAGGATTCAGAAAATGTTTCCTTAAAATTGTCACACAAAATTAAACTTTGATGACAATGGATGCGTTCACAGACACAATAGCGTCTTGTAGCGTAGTAAATAGAATTACTTTGACAGTTAATTACTACGCTACATACTTTGGTGAACGAAAGAAAGAGTAGCGTTGGGGAGGAAAAATTTTTAATTTTTAGAATTCGTCTTTTTTAATATAAATTAATAAATACGTTCGCAAATGTATGGACTAAAATTTAAAGATACTATCGTCCTAGAAATTTCATATTTTCTTATAATTTTCCTATCTGACAAACTGTCTGCTAACCTAACAAAGTTGCCATATTATTGTCGTCCTTCCATCTGTATCCATGGTAACACTTCATTTCGCTCCACTTCACTATCCAAAATACTGTTGTGGCAAAGGCTGAAAGCACACGGAAGCAAGAGGCTGGCAGGTGTAATGGTAGTAGAGTAGTAAGCAATAGCGGAACACAGTTCTTCGCACAGTAAAGTGCCCGCTTATTGCTGATTAATGTGATGTTTGTTTACAACAGCACAGCTGCTTGCTATTTGTGGCATTGGCCAGTAGTTTTCGTCATCAGTTTTAGAATATTACCGCATCATAATTACAAATGTTGAGGGTCATATTCTACTTCCGATTTTCGTGTGCAAGCTTTCGAGGTGCGCAACTGAATTGGTGTGGTCGGTTCGGGTTACAATCAAACAGCGGTGGATCGGCGCTAATAGTTAGATTAGGTTAAAGTTCAAGTTAAGTAATATTAATATATTAAGTAATATGTATCAGTGAATTAAATAAAAGTAGTTAATTTGTTGAGAATGGAGTGTTTGATTACCTAGGGACACGAAATTTTGGCGCAGCCGGTAAACTTAGGTAAGAAATTTGAGAATTTCTTACTGTGGTTTTTTCTCATTGTTAAATTTTTTTAATTTCTTTCAGAAGATTGGAATTTGTTTATTTATAAATGGTTTTTTTTTTTAAAGAGTACCATAAATTAATTCTTTTACTTTTCAGGCTAAATTTAAGAAGTGTTAAAACCTATCTGACTGTGATATTGATTTCATGATTATGCTGGATAGGTTAAGGGTAAACCTTTATGGGTTGAAAATTTAACGTATAGGTTAAGCAGTTAACTTGTTAGCTCATATTTTTATTATAAATGAGAAGTGTAGTAAGTTTTTGAGCTTTTGTATTAGTGAATGAATTTGTAAGTGTAAGAAAACTGTGATTTTTTCTTTTATGTTAAATAGAGTAAAAGTAAAAGTGGTTAAAAAGTGATAATTTTTATAATTATACGTTGTTTTCATTTATGTCGCTTAAAAATTGAGTTTCACTCCTGTTTGATCGAAGTTCCCTCGCCTTTGTTATAGCATTGATAGAGTTTATGCTATATTCGTTTCGATATTGATCTCTGCTGAAGTATTGGGTTTATGTCTTCGTGTTTCACGCAAAAGTCCAGTCGTCTGTAACGTTAGTGATTAAAGTGTTACTGTAGTTAGTATTAATGTTATAAAGTGCATCATTTTTCGCGGAAAATTGTTGATATTGAAGTTTTGAGTTACATATATACATATGCATGTACAAATTGTGAGAACAAAGTGCAGCAGAAAGTGAGATTGAAAGGGGTGATTGCAACACTTACAGATAACAAAAGAACATGGCTGACACATATGAAAGAATCATTGACAAGGTGTCTAAATACGTGCCGATGTTTTCCGGAGAAAGGTCTCCAAAAGTAGCGAAGGAAGTATATCGTTTTCTAAGTTGTTGTAAAGATCTATACGACCGACTGGAAACAGCAGAACAAGACATCTTTATGAAGTGTGTAAAGTATCGAAAGACTGACGATGCTTACTACCTGATAAGCTCTGATGAGCCGCAGGACTTAGAAGCATTGCAGAGGTCAATCAGAGCCGCTTACATGCCGCGGAGATTGTTCAGCGACCTACGGACAGAGATGTTAGCATGTCGTCAAAGGCCAGGAGAAGATATCCGAGTTTGCGGATAAATTGAAGAAACTGTTGGGTCAGACTAAAAGTACTGTGCAACATTTAAAGCTGTATTAAATAATCAGACTATACAAACGCACCTAACAGGACAAAGGTTTAACTCATTAGAGGCGGTGCGAGCAGAAGCAGAATATTATGAAAAGGACGCGATAAGACTTCAGCTCTGGGTACCAAGAAATAGGGGTTTTTAACACAGAGGATGGAAAATCGCCGACTTTAACTGAGATGTACCTGCATCTCACCAAAAACCCTTCTCTTCTGTAAAGCAGCCAATTCAGACAGAATATAGCTGTGAATCGGCTGTCCTAAAGGTTACCACTGATTTAAGAAAAGGCCTAGATAACGACGAGATTGGAATACTGGTTTTACTCGATTTTAGTAAGGATTTTGACTGTGTAAATCACTCGATGCTCTTCAACAAACTTCAGACATTTTTCCGGTTTTCTTCTAGTGCTGCCAAATTGATACAGAGTTTTTTATGTGATAGATATCAACAAGTGCGAGTCAACGATCGTTACTCTGATTTACAGCCGCTTTTCTGTAGCGTTCCACAAGGATCAATCTTAGGTCCATTGCTGTTCTCCTTATTCATCATTGAATTACCAGACATTGTTCAAGTGGTTAGTACCCATTTATATGCTGACGACCTACAAATATACAATAGTAAACCTCTCGGTCTTATTGAAGACTCCATTGTAAGGATTAATGATGACTTAGTACGAATCTATGATTGGTCTCAGCGTAATCTTTTGATGTTAAATCCTAATAAGTCTAAATATATAGTTTTTTCCAATAATACTTTGGAAACTGACCTTCCGCACATCATGTTTGGGGGTGAAATATTGACTAGGGTAAGCGAAGTTACGAATCTCGATGTTGCTCTTAATGGGAGAATGAAATGTTGCGATCATGTTCGCGGAGTGTTGGGTAAGGTGTATGGAGGTTTGCGACGACTCTGGCTCTCTGCAAAATTATTAAGCACGGACATTAAATGTAGATAAAAATGTGTTGCAAGAGTTTCAATGAAAATAGAGCACATTTATTTCTTTATGTATGGATGGACTCTTGATATAATTGAGAGAACTCCATCGTGCATATGGAAATAGTACAAAAATAATACCAAGTTAAATGTCAAGAATGTGATCAGGAAAACAATGAACTATTATAAGTGAAAAACTGAACCGTAAATTGACAGTTCGCTTTCGACCAAATTCCACTATTGGAAATACATTCCAGAACTTCCGAAGAGGACAGCGCCACCAGGTAATGGAAGACATAGTCTATCCCCGGATATGGTTCATATCAGCGGAGAAAACTACCTGCAGTCATTAAGTACCAGCAGCTTACTAATAGAAGCAGGAATGGTGGTCTACTCGAGACGATAGAAGCAGAACCAAGCATCCCCAAGCACTCGCAATACATCTACGTTGCCAATCGCTCTGAAGTTAACTAGAAACACGCGAACAAGGAAATTAGAGCCGCAGCTGGAAAACAAGGGACACGACTAGTATCAAGGTAATGGACTCCAGAACCGAAATTGCCCACTTCCATCGAAAAGTTGGAGTAGTCACCACAACATACAGCAGTGTTATGGAAATAGACAGTAGATATTATTGTAAAAAGGTGGTTAGGAAGAATTGATTAGAGGTGGTATCAAATAGAAAATATAATTCTAAACATTGAAATTAGATATGGTATAAGATAGAGGTTAGGAAGAATTAATTAGAGGTGGTACGAAATAGAAAATATAATTGTAAACATTGAAATTAGATTTGGTATAATTAGAGATGGTAAAAATGTCACAAGAATATATTGTATATATTATGTATAGTAATAAAAGCTCTGATCAATATTTTGTTAAAGGAAGATATGAATGCACTAATAATAGAATGGAAATGTGTTACGTAGAGATGATCGTCAAAAAAGATATAAGCAGTTATGAAAAAAAATATGTAATGGATATTGTGATATTGTGTACGTATGACGTGAAAAACAAATTAAGAAAGACCAAGTTATAAAAACTATAAGTAAACACATTAAGAAAGACCAAGTTATAAAAACTATGATTATGTTTAAAATTAAATTAAAAGAAAATGTACATCCTACAGCTTTTTGATTGCATACTCTAAGTGAACACACCAGATCTAGTTCCTCTGAGAACTAGTTTTTTCCAGGAGAGAGGGATGTTGTGGCCCAGTCTGCTGGTATACGGAAGCAAGAGGCTGGCAGGTGTATTGGTAGTAGAGTAGTAAGCAATAATGGAACACAGTACTTCGCACAGTAAAGTGCCCGCTTATTATATATTTTAGAATATTACCGCATCATAATTACATATGTTGAGGGTCATGTTCTACTTCCGATTTTCGTGTGCAAATTTTCGAGGTGCGCAACTGAATTGGTGTGGTCGGTTCGGGTTACAATCAAACAGAGGTTGGTCGATTCTAATAGTTAGATTAGGTTAAAGTTCTAGTTATGTTAGTAATATCAGTGAATTAAATAAAAGTAATGAATTTGTTGAGAATAGAATGCTTGATTACCTAGGGACACAACAATAAGGTAGTACAAGGTAGCGCGCTACACGTCATTCTCAGAAGATTCATTGAACGCAGAAGATAGTAAAAGGAAGTATTTATCCCTCATCTTTCGTGCACAGTGAACGCAGTGATTAGGGACGAGTCTGTATTTAATAGAGGATATGTACCAGCACCGATCACTTTACTTTTAATTTACGGATGTACTTTTATAGATCCCCCTCAGTAAAAACTAATTAGTTTTCAAAAGTTACGCAAACGGTTCCTTATGTGTATTTCCTATTCTTTTTATACCCTAGATGAAATCATAGGGGTATACTAAGTTTGTCATTCCGTTTGTAACACCTCGAAATAATGATGGTAGAGCAAAATGGATTGGACACCTATTCATAATATTAAAAGTCATTTTGATTTTTGCATGTCCGTCCGTCCGTCCGTCCGTCTGTGCGCACGATAACTCGAGAACGCGTATACTTAGAGAGCTGAAATTTTGTACACGGAGTTTAAAAAAAAAGTAAAATTAAGTTCGAAAATGAGGCAAATCGGGCAACTCCTTCGTGGGTTTGCCATATAAAAATTTCGTTTTCCGCTATATATTTGGACACTGCCTGAGAACGCGTCGATGTGGAGAATTGAAATTTCGTATTTGATGTTTTTGCTACATTAGCAAATAAAATGTCAAAAATGGACTAGATCGGGCAGCTCCTTCTTGGTGTTGCCATATAAAAATTTAGGTTTTTTACGTATACTTTGAAAACGATCAGTCCAAGACATTTTTATTGTACTAAAACTTCTGCAGAATACGAAATCCTATAAAATTGGTTATAATCATTTTTTCTGTGCGACAAACCGTTCTAGAAATATATGCGAAAAACGACTTCAAAATCAAACTTGAATAGATCGGTGACCATACGAAATTTAATACGGGCATTCATCTATGGTATCATAAGAATTGGTCTTAGACCAATTCTAGCTTTTTTACTTGTTGATAAGTAAATTTAGGGCCTGTCCAAATCCAAGTCTTCGTTTTGTTATTACAGCTAGTGGCGTAATATCAAGTCAAGCTCTGTCCGAATCCATGACTATGCCACAAAGCTTTGCTACTTTGTATAACAGTTTAGATATCTGATTAGCTTGATCATCGAGTCAAGGTTCGAGTTGACTATTTTAAATAGACGACATATTTTGAGGTTATGTTTATTCGCTGGCTATCGAGATCAAGCTAAGCAAACGAATTAGGTTAGCTTCGTCTTGACCTTGATAGAAAAATGGCGAACGCTGATGAAATGAAGCATAAATATTACGGAGGCTTTTACTGTTTTAATTCCTTTAAAAACAAAATTATTAATGTATATGAGCGTTAATAAAGCAGTAATTTTTTCTGGCTAATAAAATTAATCTTTATTTTTTACATTATAGCTGATCGTAGTAAGTAGATACAATATAAATCATATCGCCAAAAATTTATAATTTTTGGTGAATTCGACTGCTTTATGAAGGTCAAGAAATATATGACTGCCTTATAAATATAACCCCAACTTATTTAGCATTTAATAGTAAAGAAAACTTGTTTTCAAGTTTATTAATGCATGGCGGGAGGTATAGGTACAAGCATCAAGTAAAACAGCACAAGCTTTTAACTAAACGTCAAATATCGGGCTAAGCACACGAATTCGGACGGGCTAGCTTCGTCTTCGTCTAACAATTATAAAGCTGAGCTTGTTGTGTTACGCCACTAGCTGTACTTACAAGACGAAGACTTTGATTCGGACAGGCCCTTAATAAATTATGAAAAGAAAACTCTGAGGCTTCAAGGCAAGGTTTTACAATGTATTAAAGAAAATCATTGATACTATGAATGCAGTTTATAAGAATAATAGTTAATAAGCAATACTAGTGATATTGAAAAGTTAATATTAAAGAAAAATTAAACTGTTGTATTTGAAAATTAGATTCTAAAAAATATTTACGGTATTATTTAAACAAAGGTCAAAATATGTAAGTAAAATTTTAGATAAAATAAAATACTAACTTGCGTTGGAAAATTTTGAGCAGTTAGCTGAAGAATGTAGAGAGCTTCTTCACCTTGAATTTTTGCTACACGTTCAGCAGCTTGAAGACCTAAATCTTGGAACTCCCACGCCTTAAGAGGAGCAATTTCGTCACTTTTTTCTATCAAAACACTACGAAAGCGATCCAAAGAGAAGCTTAGAAGAGGATATCGTATCCTAAAACAAAACATTATGTTCCATAGTTATTTAAACTAAACATCTATATACTACTTCAGAATTTGGAAGTCAAAACCATCAACTTGTATATCGGCTCCATCGGTATATTTAATTTCTTCTTGGGATTGGCGCGGAGAGTCATCTTGGCTCTTATACTCAGTTGATTTCAACTGGAGCTCCACTCCGTAACCAGAAAGCCGAACTTTTCTCTTTATTTCACCCTGCAAGCAACTGGTAACATTAAATTGGCATGAAAATGCAAATTTCTTACTTTCATGTAATGCCTTGATATATATTTTATGTCTGCTTCCAATGACTTTGTCTTTAAAAAATTGTGAATTTCTCTGAACTGATATGACCCGATATCACCATATAATATTACTGTTGTTGAGCAATTTTCGGTCCCTGGATAAATGTGGTCAAAATTATAAACATCCAAGTTTTCTTTCGTTTTAGACTCTAATCTAGATTTAATCTCATGTAAACTGCAGAATACGTCTTCGCCAATAGCAACAAAAGCCGAATCTGCACACTGTTTTTTTTTTAAAACTTCTTTAGCAATTTGGTAATGAGCTTGAATTCTAGGAGTAAGGCTATGCATTGCAACTGCTAGCTTCAATAGCGCAATTTTATTTGGGCTCAGAATGCGTTGTACAACTTTTAAAGATATTGAGTATTGTTTCGATTCGGTTTCTAAAAATATAAATTTTTATATGTGAGCTTCTATATAAATATTTCTAACCCATATCAGTTACAGCATTTTCCAGATTGCAAAGAGCTTCTACGAACTTCCAGTATAGATTAGAATTCTCATCAGCTAGATATTCTGCTACTTCGAGGTGCAAAGGAGGTTGATCCCATTTTCCATTAATTAATGTTGTTATAGAATGAGAGATCGAAGATTCCACGCAACAAATATTTATAATTAGTATAGTTGCATATATCAGCATCATTGTGTAGTAAACAATAAAAATTTCATTAACAAATCAGATGATGATCGCGATAATACAAACACACGTAATGTTAAATGTTATCGACTTCATAAACACAATTTTGAATAAAATTCCCTAATTCTAATTCAAATTCAAATTCAATTAATGATTGGACGAAATTAGCAACATTCAATATTCTATAATATCTAAACTTTATAATTGAATAAATATATAAATAAAACCTTCAAACGTAAATTTCGCGTGTTTTATAGCCACATGCAAAAGTCAACACCAAGGCAGTGATGCCAACCAGACGCTTTGAAAATTCCCAAAGTTTTAATAGAAAAATCCCTAGAATTCCCTAAATAATTGAATTAACTCTAAAATAAAAAATTAAAAAACAGTATTATTTGTGTATTCACAAATAAATTTTTGTTATTTATTAATTTCCTTTTTAGGGTTCCGTACCCAAAGGGTAAAAACGGGAACCCTATTTCTAAAGTGCCAAACACAATTCCGACGTTTCGATCCGATTCGATCCAAACGGATGCATGAGCACAATTGTTCCGTTCGGTTTCAAACAATTGACTTTAAAATTTTGTCTTTCATCCATGAAAACATTCTTTTTTGTCATGTAATTCATGTCTTTATTTCCTCAACAAAAGCTTTTTCATGCATCGTTGAGTATAAAGAAATCTTTACAGATGATTTTTCTAGGTTAGGTCATCCGTAAGAGTTGAAATTTGCTCAACTTCTCCGTTTCGATTCGATCCATTTCGGTGTAAGCACTGATATATAAGCGGCTTTCGGCAAGTACTGTCTCAGTGAGACAACTGAGACAAAACTTTGAGCAACCGACTCAGTTGTCTCAGTCCAAACCAATCAGCTGATTTGACAATTTTGACATTTAAATAATTTTGACCACAAAAAAGGGATAGTAATAAATTGACGAAAGTATTGTTGGTTATATCAATAGCTCACTAAACTTTAATTAGTAATTAAAATAACAAAATAACAAAACTGAGTCAACTGAAACAAGAAAATTCAGTTTCACTTGTCTCAGTTGCTCAGTGGTTGCGTTCGAATTTTGTAGCTCAATATGGAACTAAGACAGTTCACCGAAAGTGCAGTCTCAAGGAGCTTTCGGCAAGCACTGTCTCAGTGAGACAACTGAGACAAAGCTTTGAGCAATCGTCTCAGTTGTCTCAGTTCAAACCTATCAGCTGATTTGCCAATATTAACATTAAAATAATTTTGAACGCGGATAGTAATAAATTGAGGAAAGTGTTGTTAGTTTATTCAAATAGCTCACTAAACATTAATTATTAATTAAAATTACAAAATAACGAAACTGAATCAACTGAGACAAGAAAATTCAGTTTCACTTGTCTCAGTAGCTCAATATGGAAGTGAGACAGATCACCGATAGTGCAGTCTCAAGGGGCTTTCGGCAATCACTGTCTCAGTGAGACAACTGAGACAAAACTTTGAGCAATCGTCTCAGTTGTCTCAGTTCAAACCAATCAGCTGATTTGCCAATATTGACATTTAAATAATTTTGAACACATAAAATGGATAGTAATAAATTGAGAAAAGTGCTGTTAGTTTATTCAAATAGCTCACTAAGCTTTAATTATTAATTAAAATCACAAAATAACGAAACTGAGTCACCTGAGACAAGAAAATTCAGTTTCACTTGTCTCAGTTGCTCAGTGGATGTGTTCGAAATTGGTAGCTCAATATGGAACTGAGACAGTTCACCGAAAGTGCAGTCTCAGTGAGCCAACTGAGAATATCTCACTTGTCTAACTGAGAATGTGCTTGCCGAAAGCGCCTTCAGTGAGCTAACTGAGAATATCTCACTTGTCCCACTGAGAATGTACTTCCCGAAAGCGCCTATAATAAGAATAGACTGAGCCTTTGTTATGGTCGTAGCAGATTGCACATAGCAATATGCTTCCTATACTGATGCGTGTAGGCCGGCCTCGTTAAATAAGAACGAAAACCAGACGTACCCCGATGAAGCAATGTGTCGTCAACCTCAGCATGACATGCTGAAGTGACAAGGAAGAAGGAGAAACTTTTCTCTGTCGTGTCAGATCTTCGCAGTGGAAACAGCAAGGAGTGAACGACAAGGAAAATTCTCGTAACATCGGCGAAGAAACGAAATCTGAAGAAAATTTCCCGCATTACCCTAAAAATTATATTCAAGACTCCTCCACGGAATCTGCGAAACCTGAGCAACTGCTTGGAGGCGACATAGTGCCATAGGTTGCGGACTGCTTTGTGAAATAATCGAAAACCTCAAAGATCGCCTCGATAAATTGGTTGTTAATCAATCTGATACTGACTACTATCGTCCGTAGGCGTTGCTCTAAAGATAAATAAAAAAAAAAAAAAAAAACACTTACCAGTAGTGGTAATCCTGGAAGCCCGTGTGTCCTGACTGGGAGTTCCCCTAATAATTACGCTAAAGAATATATAGTCAGACGGTCATTGATGACACGTAATTACCGTGACTCCTCCTCCCGGAAATATTAAAAAAAAAAAAAAAAATTTTTTTTGGGCTAAATTAACGTCCTGTCGTATGTGCATACTGAAAGTAAGACGAATTAAGGCGGTATCACCAACGGAGATGTTCCCGCTGAGAGAAAACAAAAGACAAACCACTCTGGAATTGGGCAGAAGTTCATTGACATCCGTCAGGCGACAGGAGCAAGTCATCCAGCTAATCGTTTTCTATGCAGAGTTTATTTGATTAAGTACCAGCAATGCGCTATAGTCGGTAGGACTAATTTAATTTGTATGTTTGTAAGTGTGCTCTGTAGGTAGGACATAAAACCTGCATGAATGTACTTCTTTTGCAATTGTCATCAAAATTCCTATATATATACAGATTGAATTCAATGGCAGGGTGACACCTCACGGGGCGCCTCAGCGAGGGAACATCCTCAACAAAAACTGTAAGTGCTTTCATTCAATCATAACTTGTTCATAACAAAACTTTTAATTGCATTACCTTCACGAATGAATTTCGGGCTTTAATTTTGTTAGTATAATCAAAGTAAATTTTAGATTTATATTTCAAATTACATATAATATTCTTAAAAACTTTTGATTACATTGCCTAAGCAAATGAATTTCAGGCTTAATTTTGTTAGTATAATCAAAGTAAATTTTAGATTTATATTTCAAATTACATATAATATTCTTAAATATAAAGAACGTAATACTTCCAAGTTTGGAGGAAATGTATCTAGCTAGAGATAGTCGTCTTAGGTTGATAATAATCTTTCCATTTCCCTCTATTTTAGTATATATATATATACATTTTGGTATAATTAGGAGATAGGTACTTCTATAGAGATTATGTTGTGTTTTGAGGATACCTTCCGTTCATTTGTACCCCATGTTAGATTTGTACCAGACAAAGAATAACAATTGAGTGTTTTATGAGGACACACCTTCTACATCTCTCTTATCGGATATTGTTTTTTTGCGAATATATATTTAGTAACTAATCATCTATCCTCAAACTGACAGATGTACCTAAAATATTAATAGTATATTTAGACAGGTAGGCACTAATTAAGTTTGCTATCCTACTACTGAATTAACATGAACGTGTTGTAATAGTCCATTGCTGGGTGAATACATTTTGTAACGTAATTATGAAGTGGTAAATACTTTTATTTCTCCCCTCACTATCCTGGCGTCCTCTCATCCAAGGGTCGTGTAGGTTCGCCTCGTCTCTCTTTCGCAGGTCAACAAAGGGACTTGGAAATAGTGCCCCCCAAGTCAAAGGGAGGATGGGGCATGGCAATGAAGGCATGCCATCTGCGCCTTCACAGTAAGTAGGTAAGTGACGTAAGGGTCCCTTCAGGACCGAGTGCGTGCCGGCTCGTTTGTATGTAGGCATGAATTGTTTTTGATTATGGTTTGGTGACAGCGGCAGGTTTTTTTGGGAACCCCTCCACACTCTCCGCCACCCTTAGCCGAGATGCTAGCATGCCGCCCTGTGCCATCGCTGTCATCGAGTGATCTGTCAGCTCATGCTGGCAGTTTGGACTTCACGTCCTAACCATTCACTCAACAACATACTTCCATAACAAAATGGCGCCCAACGTGGGGCCACCTCAGTTAGACTTCGGTGGTCTAAGTATGACTTTTGCTGAGGACTGGGATTACTTCGAGATATGGACATTTGGCTGGTTGTAGCTAAATTGTCTGACTCGGCAATCTCACAATCAGTGGAAGTTATATGTGGACCTGAGTCTAATTGTTTGTTATTTGGCATTTTTTTGAGTAACGTAACGTTTTAAAGTTTCTGAAAGTAAAGTAAAGTTTTTGAGATTTTGATTTTTTTGTAACGATTAAAGTAAAGTAAAGTTTGTTTTGTTTTTGAAAGTTCTCTTGAATTGAAGTTCGACTCTAGGTTTGACTTTGGTCAAGCCTCGAGTCTGAACAGGTGTCTAGTTTTTTTATTTTTTCGAAGCCTTTTGAATTTTTTTGAACGATCTTTCCCGCTGGCCTTCTGCCATGGAATGGTAGGTGGCCTCACGAAATTTTTCGTTTGCGCTCTCGCGGAGACGTGTCTCTGTTGGCCAACTGGCTGGACAGAGTTGGGAATCTGCGAGACAACTGGTTGGCTTCCAGCTAATTAGTTGACCAGATTCATGACTCTGCCCGGCTAGCGAACTGACTGGACACGATCATTCGGTGAAGGAGAAGAGAACGAGTGCTCAGAGGATGGGATTGATGCTGGAGATCTTCAGTAATCAGGAGCTGGCATACTGCTAACTGCCTGGCTGAAGAATCTCTAGTAGCATTCTCAGTCTTTGATACCTCCGACTTTGCCCTTCCCAGATTTCTGCAAGAGCTCAAACTTTTTCATGCACACACTCACGTCACTTGCTTATATCTGTATTATGACTTTGGAAGAGAGAGAGCGACCTGATCTTATGTAGCGACCTGATACCTTGTGTTGGGAGAGCTCCTGGGAGGTGAAGGAGAAACTGTATGATTATTTTCTTTGAAGATTTTATTTTTCTCGTTGAAACGCTTTCGCCTTTATAAAATTTTTTGAAATTTCTTCAGACTGTTGGAAGGATATTTTCTTGAAGTATAAAATCTTGTCCAACTTGCAACTTTAACCTAGTTAGTGTATACTATAGCACGGAAGTCTCTTAATGGTATACATAAGCTTCCTTTTCGTATAGTAATTATTTAGCATTTAAAGACATTACACTTATGAGAATTTTCTGAATTTTGGAGTTAAGAAAGTTTTTTTAGTATCTATAGGTCCAGTAGCTTGTTTTCATAGGAATATACAAAGCCTTCTTATATCCGAAGTTTTGTCGTCGCGTACTGCACATATACGTATTACACATAACCCATGAACTGGTACATTACGAGTATGTAACGGGTGTAAATAATGTTCTAGTGACGATAGTTACCCACATGAAATTTAGTTAACCACTTTCGTTTATTTTTTTCAGGTAATACACGTTAATAACTGGAGTAGCTCATGAGCTCCGATCTTGTGTGAGCTTATTAGCTGCGATTGTTGATTTTCTTTGAACTTTCTCTGACAGTCTTCGTCGAACCTTTGGTTTGCAAAACGTTTTCAATTGCTACTCACTATGGCTACAGTAAGAACGCCACCCCCTGCGACAAACAGTATGTCAATGCTACCTGAACCATGCTCCATCTGTCGTGATGCAAGCTGGTCAGCCGAAAGGAAGCCTGTAATAACCGTATGTGAGCACATTTTTCACCAAGCATGCCTGCAGCATTGGATAGGTGAACATGCTAGTTGTCCTAACTGCCGATGTCATATTACACAACAGGACTTCAGAAAATATAATGGTGAAATACCGAAGAGACCGCAGAAGGTGAAGCCGGTGAAGTCTACTAAGCACGATGTGCCGAACTTAGATTTGCCTAGTTTCGACCTACCACCACCTAATAGACGCTCGTTATCTCCAGGAATGGGCGATTTGCATTCCCGGACGTTCACTGATCACAACTCACGGCAAGACAGTTCATTACCCCCAGCTCAAGGCCACACCTCAGCTGCTACGGATGCGCTGTTGGCAGGCTTACGCTTACAAATGCAGGACTTGGTACGTGAAGGTCTCGAATAGAGCCTCAGTGCATTACGGTCTGAGTTAGTAGATAGTGTCCGTCAGCAAGTAGCAGCCACATTGCCACCAATAGATTTTTCACGTCCTCCTCCGGCTAGGGGAAATCCCAGACCATCTGACGATTTTCCCAATTTGCATAGACAATCCTTTAATCGACCTCCATCCGCTTTTGGTCAGCCTCTAAATCAGCCCGCACCAAACCCTGTACCACCACCACCACCTATTCGTGTTCCTGCAGGCATAGGACAGCGACGTTCTGGCAGCCCTATCCGCAGGTGGAATATCTCCTACAGCGGTGACAGTTCTCGGCTCACAGTCGATGAATTTGTATTCCGAGTAGAAGCCTTGACTTATTCGGCTTTGGAGGGAGACTTCGACTTACTGGTACGACATATGACGACTCTGCTTTCTGGGCCAGCAATGGACTGGTACTGGTCTCTCCTGAGGCAAAATTCCACGCCGTCATGGGAGTATGTGAAAGCAGCTCTATTAGCTGAATGGGGAGTACCCAAAGACGACCTTAAGGTCAAAGTCCAGCTTATGCTGCGCAAGCAGAAAGGAGGAGAGTCATTTGCCACTTACTACCAGCATCTAGTACAGTTACGAGACCAACTGCAGAATCCGTTGCCAGACGTCGAATTTTTGGAAATAGTTAAGGCAAACTTACTGCCAGAAATACAAAATAAAATTTGTTTGCATCCGACAAACACCATCCACCAGCTCAGGATTCTGGTGAATCAAATTCAAGCGACGCAGCTGCGCATCGCAACAGCAAGTAGTTGGAACGCTTATCGCGGACAAGGAGTCAGTGAAGTGGATGGATACCATTCGACCGAGGCTGACTTGAATATATCACCTGAGCGCAGCGAGGAAGTCTCACTATCTGCCATTTCAACCCCTAAAAATGTAACCTGCTGGAATTGTGACCAGTCCGGTCACTTCTACCAAGATTGCCGGCAGGAACGACAAACTGTATTCTGTTACGGATGTGGAAGGAAGAACACCTTCAAGCCAGATTGCATTCAATGTCAACAGAAAAACTTCAGACGGGTCGGGAATACCAACACCTCTTTCCGACCAGCGTCGACATCACGAGCAATCAATGCATCGAACACTCCAGTTCAAGCTTTGAGCAAGGAGGAAGGTCCGCTCCATTGACAGACACTTGCGAGAACTCCCTGATATGTCCTCTGATATCATTCAGTGACTCTGATGGTATCAGTAAAACACCTGATTGTACGATTACGTCTTTGATAGAGGCGGAGAACCTGATGGATTTCTCTGCAGACCTTCAAGCTCCCATTTCCACTTCTGGGGAGCCCATGACCTTATTAGACACTTCTTTAGAAGAGTCTTTAATCTTCGATGTCCCATTGACACCCATCGCACGTGTAGCCGACAAAGTTACTGAGCAGGAGATTTGGCCTCCTGTCATTTCTGTTTTAAAACGGCCACCAAGCTCTGATATGACGAGTGGGCGTGAGCCAGTTTTATATCCGCTGACGCCGTATCATACGCGTCTGCAGAAATATAACGCAGCAAGAGACCGAATCTTCTCCTCAGTAGCGGAGTTAGCTGACATTATGTTTCCTGACCGGGATATGCGACCGAAAAAGAAACGATCAACCGTTCTTTGGCGGGAATACTGTCGACGGATGAAACAAGAAAGGAAAAAATTGGCACAGATTTCCGTGTCGATGCCAGACGACATTCGACCGTACGCCGAAGTAAAGCTGCTCGGGCGAACTGAGAATGGATTACTTGATAGTGGTGCCACTGTCAGTATCCTAGGCCAGGGAGCTCTAGAGAAGCTTGTGGAAGCAGATGTCGAATGGAAGAGGTATCGAACACAGGTCCAAGTAGCAAATGGTGCCATGACGACTGTTCATGGTCATGTGAACTTGGACGTCACTTTCCGTGGTAAGACCCATAACGTGCGTTTTTACGTGGTTCCTGGGCTCACACAGGCACTATATCTGGGAATAGACTTCTGGCGTCTGTTTGGGTTGGCTCCAGATGTCCTGGGTATAGTCGCAGAAGTGAATCCAAGTGGGATAGCTACCTCTGACACCGACTGCCACGTCCTTTCTAGTTTCGATCAGCAACGCTTGGAAGCCACAAAACAGCTTTTCCCCTCTTTCGCCTCTTTAGGCCTTGGGAAAACATCATTGGTCACTCACAGGATTGAAACGAATGACGCCGCCCCGATAAAACAGCGCTTTTATCCGATTTCGCCGGCAGTACAAAGTTTAATGGATGCTGAATTAGAGAGAATGCTATCGCTGGGTGTGATAGAGGAGAGCCAGAGTCCTTGGAGCTCTCCAGTTGTTCTGGTAAGGAAGCCTGGAAAGGTCCGGCTTTGTTTTGACGCCAGGAAGGTCAACTCTGTTACGAAGAAGGATGCCTATCCGCTACCGCAGATAGACGCACTTCTTAGTCGACTTCCTCCGGCAAATTACATAACGAGCCTGGACCTGAAAGACGCATTCTGGCAGATCCCACTGGACGCTGATTCCAGAGAGAAGACCGCTTTCACAGTACCTGGTCATCCTCTCTATCAGTACACGGTGATGCCATTCGGCCTATGCAATGCTCCACAAACTATGTGCCGCCTCATGGATAAAGTCATTCCTTTCGATCTTCGTGAGAACGTTCTCGTCTATCTAGACGATTTATTAATTCTGTCTTCAGACTTCGATACTCATCTCACGCTGCTAGCCCGTGTAGCGGATTGTTTGAGGAAAGCTGGCCTCACTATCAACGTCGAGAAGAGTAAGTTTTGCATTAAAGAGACTAAATACTTGGGATTCATTGTAGGAAAGGGAGGTATGAGAACTGACCCTGACAAAATTTCAGCCATAGTTGACTATCCGTCACCTAAAACTGTTCGGCAAGCTCGACGCCTACTAGGTATGGCGGGATGGTATAGACGGTTCATCCCGAACTATGCTGATTTGACTGCCTCCATTACAGACACTTTGAAAAACCCCAGTCAGTTCAAATGGACGCCTGAAGCCCAGACGTCTCTTGATCTTTTAAAGAAACAACTTACTTCTGCTCCGTTGCTAGTGAGTCCAGACTTCACCAAACCGTTCGTTATACAGTGCGATGCGAGCCAACAAGGTATTGGAGGAGTGCTGCTTCAACTAGATGACGAGGGCCACGAGAAGCCAATAGCCTACGTCTCGAAAAAGTTGAACTCAGCACAAGGAAATTACACCGTCACAGAGCAAGAATGTTTAGATGCACTCTTGAGCGTGCAGAAGTTCCGGCCCTTCATAGAACTTATGCCGTTTAAGATAGTGACAGATCATGCGAGCTTGAAATGGCTGATGTCTCAAAAGGACCTCAGTGGTAGACTTGCACGGTGGAGTTTGAAGCTTCAGGGCTTCGACTTCACAATTGAGCACAGAAAAGGAAGCCTGAACATCGTCCCTGATGCGCTGCCACGCATTCATTGTGACAGCCTGAACACAAACGCAGATCCTGGCCCGGAAGTTGACCTTAGTTCGCCATATTTCAACTCGTTGGAATATGAGGAACTGAGGCATAAGGTTAAAACGACTTCTGGCAAACTACCAGATCTTTGCGTCAGGGATGACTTCGTTTATATCCGGACTGTTCCGAGAACAGGCGATGCTATTCAGGAGGAAGAAGCCTGGAAGCTTTGGATTCCACGAGGGCTTGTCAACGACGTCATTTCGAGGGCTCATGATCCGCCACTAGCGTCACACGGAGGTATAAGGAAAACCCTGGAACGTCTGCGAAGACATCTGTACTGGCCACGAATGACAATTGATGTCAGAAACTACGTAGGCGCCTGTGACCTGTGTAAAGAAACGAAGGCTCCTAATACTATTTTACGACCACCTATAAGAGTCCAGTCTGAGACAGAACGACCATGGCAAAAGCTGTACATTGATTTTCTAGGTCCATATCCTCGGTCAGTAAGAGGAAACGTCTGCATCTTAATAGTTCTTGACCACTTTTCTAAATTTCCACTTCTCAAACCTATGAGAAAAGCGTCTACGCTCAATGTATGCCAATTCATTGAGACGGAAGTGTTCCACGTGTTCGGAGTTCCGGAAACGATAGTCTCTGACAATGGAGTCCAGTTTTGCTCGGCTCAGTTTACCAGATTACTGGATAAGTATGGGGTGAAGCACTTGCGAACGGCAGTTTACTCGCCGCAAGCAAACGCCTCAGAGCGAGTGAACCGGTCTCTATTGTCAGGGATTAGGGCATATATCCAGAAGGAACACACCAGATGGGATGAGAAACTGAGCCAAATAGCTAGTTCCCTCAGGAGATCTTTTCATCAAGCTACTGGTTTCTCTCCCTATCGAACACTCTTCGGTCAGCAAATGATAGAACATGGCAGCTCCTATTCCATCTTGAGGAGCCTTGGCACTCTTAATGAGCCCTTGAGAGTATACGCAGAAGATAAACTGAGATTGATCCGTGCGAGAGTGCAGGAAAATTTACAACATGCATTCGAACAGGGTTCAAGAGCCTACAATCTCAGGGCGAAACCTGTCGATTTCAAAGTGGGTCAAGAGGTATTTAGACGGAATTTTGCCCAAAGCAATTTCCAGCAGCAGACCAGTGCAAAACTGGGACCGAAATTTGTCAAATGTCGAGTCAGAGCCAAGAAAGGAAATTCCTTATACGAGCTTGAAGATCTGCAGGGAAAACTGTTAGGAGTCTATCACGCCAAAGATCTTAGGCAGTGATCATCATTATGAAAACGTATCTATCTATTGTCGTTTCTTCCTGGTAGCCCTAATAAGGCATCCAGCCAGCTTCACTGGCAAACTATAGGATGCCAATGTGCCGCTTTGGACATTCCCAGCCTAGCGGCCGACATACCTTTTTGACAATAGTGCAAATTTTCTCCTTTTCCCTTCTCCCTAGCATAGTAATGCTACACTACGTCAATCCTTCCTACATGGTAACCCTGCGGCAGATAGCTGTCGCAGGTATCCCACTTAAATATAGGTCTCTGAAAATTTTAGGACGAAGTCAGCATGTCAATACTTCGACGACGCCTTGGAGACACACCCTTGAACAATCGCCAGTCTGAGATCAGGGTGAGATATTGCGCCGAGAAAGCCTAGTGATCAGTTCTTTAGGTTACTGATCACAAAGCTTCCTCAGCATCTCGGTGAAGGAAGGCAGAGAGGCATCGACCGGCTGGATTTTTTGGGTTACCAGCTTGTCGATGTACCTCTGGCTTCCCACACGGAGAAGGATGTCGAAGTCTGATCGAAGACTGACGAGACTTCAAGGATGTGTCTTCGACACGTCATCGGAAGTAGAGTTCGAGCAATGAGGAAAGCATTGGGTCGTGGGTCGAGACACACATTGAGCGCCGCAGTGATGAGGCCTATGTGAAAGACCGGCTAGCTCAGTCGACCATTTTTCAGAGTTGTCTGAACCACGGGTGGTGTAGACCACTCTGCCCTGTTATGGTCGTAGCAGATTGCACATAGCAATATGCTACCTATACTGATACGTGTAGGCAGGCCTCGTTAAATAAGAACGAAAACCAGACGTACCCCGACGAAGCAATGTGTCGTCAACCTCAGCATGACATGCTGAAGTGACAAGGAAGAAGAAGAAACTCTTCTCTGTCGTGTCAGATCTTCGCAGTGGAAACAGCAAGGAGTGAACGACAAGGAAAATTCTCGTAACATCGGCGAAGAAACGAAATCTGAAGAAAATTTCCCGCATTACCCTAAAAATTATATTCAAGACTCCTCCACGGAATCTGCGAAACCTGAGCAACTGCTTGGAGGCGACATAGTGCCATAGGTTGCGGACTGCTTTGTGAAATAATCGAAAACCTCAAAGATCGCCTCGATAAATTGGTTGTTAATCAATCTGATACTGACTACTATCGTCCGTAGGCGTTGCTCTAAAGATAAATAAAAAGAAAAAAAACACTTACCAGTAGTGGTAATCCTGGAAGCCCGTGTGTCCTGACTGGGAGTTCCCCTAATAATTACGCTAAAGAATATATAGTCAGACGGTCATTGATGACACGTAATTACCGTGACTCCTCCTCCCGGAAATATTAAAAAAAAAAAAAAATTTTTTTGGGCTAAATTAACGTCCTGTCGTATGTGCATACTGAAAGTAAGACGAATTAAGGCGGTATCACCAACGGAGATGTTCCCGCTGAGAGAAAACAAAAGACAAACCACTCGGGAATTGGGCAGAAGTTCATTGACATCCGTCAGGCGACAGGAGCAAGTCATCCAGCCAATCGTTTTCTATGCAGAGTTTATTTGATTAAGTACCAGCAATGCACTATAGTCGGTAGGACTAATTTAATTTGTATGTTTGTAAGTGTGATCTGTAGGTAGGACATAAAACCTGCATGAATGTACTTCTTTTGCAATTGTCATCAAAATTCCTATATATATACAGATTGAATTCAATGGCAGGGTGACACCTCACGGGGCGCCTCAGCGAGGGAACATCCTCAACAAAAACTGTAAGTGTTTTCATTCAATCATAACTTGTTCATAACAAAACTTTTAATTGCATTACCTTCACGAATGAATTTCGGGCTTTAATTTTGTTAGTATAATCAAAGTAAATTTTAGATTTATATTTCAAATTACATATAATATTCTTAAAAACTTTTGATTACATTGCCTAAGCAAATGAATTTCAGGCTTAATTTTGTTAGTATAATCAAAGTAAATTTTAGATTTATATTTCAAATTACATATAATATTCTTAAATATAAAGAACGTAATACTTCCGAGTTTGGAGGAAATGTATCTAGCTAGAGATAGTCATCTTAGGTTGATAATAATCTTTCCATTTCCCTCTATTTTAGTATATATATATATACATTTTGGTATAATTAGGAGATAGGTACTTCTATAGAGATTATGTTGTGTTTTGAGGATACCTTCCGTTCATTTGTACCCCATGTTAGATTTGTACCAGACAAAGAATAACAATTGAGTGTTTTATGAGGACACACCTTCTACATCTCTCTTATCGGATATTGTTTTTTTGCGAACATATATTTAGTAACTAATCATCTATCCTCAAACTGACAGATGTACCTAAAATATTAATAGTATATTTAGACAGCTAGGCACTAATTAAGTTTGCTATCCTACTACTGAATTAACATGAACGTGTTGTAATAGTCCATTGCTGGGTGAATACATTTTGTAACGTAATTATGAAGTGGTAAATACTTTTATTTCTCCCCTCACTATCCTGGCGTCCTCTCATCCAAGGGTCGTGTAGGTTCGCCTCGTCTCTCTTTCGCAGGTCAACAAAGGGACTTGGAAATAGTGCCCCCCAAGTCAAAGGGAGGATGGGGCATGGCAATGAAGGCATGCCATCTGCGCCTTCACAGTAAGTAGGTAAGTGACGTAAGGGTCCCTTCAGGACCGAGTGCGTGCCGGCTCGTTTGTATGTAGGCATGAATTGTTTTTGATTATGGTTTGGTGACAGCGGCAGGTTTTTTGGGAACCCCTCCACACTCTCCGCCACCCTTAGCCGAGGTGCTAGCATGCCGCCCTGTGCCATCGCTGTCATCGAGTGATCTGTCAGCTCATGCTGGCAGTTTGGACTTCACGTCCTAACCATTCACTCAACAACATACTTCCATAACACCTTCCTATCTAATTCCTATAGCAAAAATGGCACAAATTTTGTCTAAAATCTACTTGTCCTTTCAAGCTCAAAATGCACACTGAACTGTAACCACTTTTGGAAACAGTACGGCTGTATTAATTGCAATGCATAAAAATGCAGACAAATAAACAAAGAGACACTAGGAAGGATCCATTGGAATCCCTACAGACAACCAGAAAGAATCTACACAGGAAGGGTTTTCTAATAAGAGGTGTTATTTACATTTTCAAAGAAAAATGCCATTTTTTGAGATAAATGATCGGATCTTTATTTTATTATAAAGAGGAAGGTATGCCATTAATAATGGAAAACAACATCAGCCAAATGACTACACGACCACGCCTGCAGGAGCATATCCTTTTCATGAAATTTTCCATAACCAAATCGCAAAGTGGCTACCCTATGTCCTCGATAGCCTCACGAATTCCATCTTTGAGGTCTTGAATCGACGCTGGGCTGTTGGCGTAGACCTTCTCTTTCACGTGGCCCCAAATGAAGAAGTCGCAAGGTGTTAAGTCACAAGATCTCGGTGGCCAATTGTGATCACCTCTTCGAGAGATAACACGGTCCGGAAACTTTTCAAATAAAACATCAATGGTTTCGTTGCTTGTATGGCACGTAGCGCCGTCTTGTTGAAAGTAAATGTTGTCCAGATCAATACCATCCAATTCCGGCCATACAAAATCATTAATCATCTGTCGATAGCGCAATCCATTCACCGTAACTGTTGCTCCAAATCTTTATGCAAAATACGGTTGTTATGGTCGTAGCGTATTGCATATAGCAATATGCTACATTGAAAAACTGATGCATGTATGCCGGCTTTACAGTAAACCGCAAACTGAACGCACCCGACCGAGATAAATGCATTTCCTCACGCTCAGGTGCCATATTGACAGCAGACAGAAAAAGAAGAAGAAGATAATCGCTATCTTGTAAAATTTGCACACAGTACGGATGCGAGAAAGTGAAAGGAAAAAATTCCGAAGACATCGAGTAAAGAATTAACCCCGCACGTAAGTTTAAATTCCTTTTTGATCACTATTATTCTCCTACTTTCATTTAATAAATATATTCTCCCTATTATCAGGAGAAAATTCAAGAAAACCCGTCAAAAATCCCAGCAGCAGCAGCAAAGTTGGCGCTTACACGCCGTAGCTGGGGAATTGCGAGAACTAAGTCTCAAGCGCACAACTTTAGTATCTTTTCCCATAAAACCAGGACGACTGCTACAGCTATAAACGTATTGTTGCGAGCGTGGCCTTTGGTTCGTTATTTAAAACACAAATATTATCTATTTAATATACAAGTTCTTTATTTCACTCTAATCATATAAAATTCATAAACCTTCAATTAATCAACTACACTTTAATTATCGCTTAATACTGTACTTTCAATTATCGCAATCTAATTACAACACTTTCGCACGTTTATTACTTTCGCTTGTTAACACTGCAACGTCTAAGACAAGACTCTTCTTCTGGCTATGACAACTGTTATATTTGTACCCTAGAAACTCTCCAGATTATTCTCGAGTGTTCTATTTTCCAGAAGCTTCTTGACTGTTTTATTCATTCTATTCATTCTATTCCTGAACCTTCCTGTAGATACCATAATCAATTCTCTGAACCTAAAGTCGTTTACTTCTCCATTGCCAGTAGATGTCACCAGTTGTCTCTTTCTATTGCACGTAACACCGCCCCCTTCTTAAATTTGTTCGTCCCGAATAACAGGTGGTCCACGATCTTGATGCTCGTAGTATTGACACAAGCGGTCCAAATGAACAATTTTATGCTTGCCTCTTGTGCCACGCTGAATGCTGTATACCACGTCATTAATTCTAGTTACTACTGAATACGGTCCTTCCCAGTGTTGTTGCAATTTTGGAGAACGTCCCTTACGTCGTCTCGGATTGTAGAGCCAAACAAGATCACCTTCATTGAATCCTGCTGAATTCGCACGTAAGTCATAGCGGGTTCTCATCCGATTGGCATTTAGTACTAATTTTGTCCTCGTGGCTTCTTGTACATCAGCTATCCTTTCCAATGGGGCTCTGATATTACACTTATACATTTCCTTTCTGCTGCTATGTGGCGGCCCTTTGTAAGAAGCGCACACAGTGCACCTGCGACACCACTTCTCCACATCCTCCCGCATATGTAGCCAATAAAACTTTTCTCGTATTTTAGAAATTGTTTTATTCACTCCCAAATGTTCTCCAGATGTTCCACGATGCATTTTACCTAGAACATTTTTGACCTTTGATGCCGGCAAGACTATTTGCATTCGGAATGATTGACCGTTAAGGCACTTTCACATCAAATACAAGAATGTAAACCGAAAAACTCAATTTATTCCACTTTGAAACAAGATTTTTGCTCCAATGATTAATAAAATCATGGGAAATAGGATAAGCTAATAGTTTTACTAATAAAATGGTATATACATTTCAGATTTTTAAGATAAACACAACTTTTATGTTTTATCGGCCGAATCTTTCCGCCGAAAAAGTTTTTCGGCCGATAAAACATAAAAGTTGTGTTTTTCTTTAAAATCTGAAATACATATAACTATTTTCTCAGTAAAATCTTAGTTTATCCTATTTTCTTGGATTTTATTAATCATTGGAACAAAAATCTTGTTTCAAAGTGGAATAAATTTAGTTTTTCGGTTTACATTTTTCTGTTCTTGTTTTTGATCTGAAAGTGCCTTTAGGTGCCTCCCATTTGCGTTTTAAAATACCGCATTCAACATGAAGAGAATTCCATTGAGCCCAGTAGCTTTTCAGATTTTCACTCATCCCTGAAATATCCTTCCATTCTGGTTTTTCTATATCTGCTTTCCAAGCAAGAATAGGCGATATGTCCGGATCTTCTCGTTGCGCTGTTCGCAAGTTCTCGATGTCCCAACCTGTTGATGGTTCCACAGTTACCAACTGTATAGTTGCTGTTCTTTCTTTTTCTTCCACCCGGTCGCAATGTTTGCATTCAAGTTTGCATGGACGTTGTACAAAGGCTCTGCATTTCCATGGATAAGTCCTTTCCTATGTTGCATCTCTAAGCCATAAGGTTGGAGTCTAGACGCTCCAAGAATAGCTTGGTCTCTAGTTCGCCAACTTGGACATTCTTCTCTTTCTTTCTTTTCTGTTGATTCCCTTCGACGGTGCTTCCTGCAGTCGCTTTGAAGGTGTCCCAATTTATTACAATCCCAGCATCGAAGAACACTACGTGAAGGGTTGCTCAGTGATAACTGCAATCTATTGCAAGTCTGCTGCCCAGCTCGATATCTTTGCAATTCCACTCTCCTCTCTTCGTCTAGGGATTCCACTCGTCGGCGTTTTCTGCAGTCCCTTTGTAGGTGTCCCGGTCTATTACAATTCCAGCATTGCAGAATACCACGTTAAGGAGTGCTCTGTGATGGCTGCATTCTATTACAAGTACATTCGTTCACTGAAATTTCTCTCATTCGTACTGCACTCCATGAAGCTTGTCTGGCGGATTCATACACTATGCATAGGCTAGTGCTTCTGCTGTTGATTTCTTCCCTGCTATCCTTAATGCATGTTGTAAGTTTTGATCTGCAATAGCGTTCACAAATGGCTCCGTCGCCACTTCATTGAGAAAATCCGCATTCACGCTGGAGTATGAAAGATGCGCTAATCTTTCCACATCAGCCTGCAATTGTTGTAGTGATTCGCCATGCTTTTGAATCCTGTTGCGCGATATACTTGCTGCATGTGTTCATCTCCGTAACGTAATTCTATCGCCTGTACTAATGAAGTGTAATCACGTTGATTTTCAATCGGCACAGTTTGTAAGAGTTCTGAAGCAGGACCTCGAAGTGCTAACACCAGAGCTATAGCTCTGTCTTCATTATTCCATCCATTTACCTCTGAAGCTGCCTCAAATTGTCTCTTGAAGATATGCCATGAATTTTGTCCATCAAATATTGGAGGTTTCATTCTACCTGCGCCAGATATTTCATCTGCTACGTTTAGAGGCTGACGATGCCTTATTCTTTCCAGATCTGCTTTAAAACTGTCAAGCTGTTCTGTAACATTTTGTTGTACTCCCGACACTTGTTGTCGAACTTCCAACACTTCCTGCTGGATTTCCTCAATTTTCACATTTTGTTCGTCTAACGAGTTTTTCAGGAAAGTCTTCTGTTCCTCCAAACGAGTTTCTAGACAATTCTCCAGAGAACTCTTTTGTTCGTCCAAGCGGGTTTCCATAGATTTCTTCTGCTCATCTAACCGGGATTCTAGAGAATTCGTTTGCTCATCTAAGCGGGATTCCAGAGAATTCTTTTGTTCAACGAAAGCATTCTTTTGTTCGTCCATAGATTTCTTCTGCTCATCTAACCGGGATTCCAGAGAATTCTTTTGCTCATCTAAACGGTATTCCAGAGAATTCTTTTGTTGCTCGAGAGAATTCTTTTGTTGCTCGAGAGAATTCTTTTGTTCCTCGAGAGAATTCTTTTGTTCATCGAGAGAATTCTTTTGTTCCTCAAAAGCATTCTTTTCTTCATCAAAACGGGCTTCCATTTTGCTCATTAAAGTACTCAAAAGCTGTTCCATTTTCATTGTAGGCTCTTCTTCAACTTCGGTTTCTTCCAAGTTATCTTCGAAAATAAATGTTTCAGGATTCTTTCCTTCCTCTATCAAAGCTTGTCTGAGTCGCTCGACTAGAACTTTCTTTGCACCTGTCGTTTGTAATGACCGGTTCCCTAACTCCACTTTCAAATCCTGCGTTCGAAGCTCCTCGAATTTTAGCCCCATTACTTTAGTAATTCACTTTAAGTTGAATATAAATTATTTTCCAGAACTTTCAAAATTTAACACAATTTCACAAAATTAATCACACTTTGAATTTTAGAGTCAATTGCCACCACTTTATTTCGCGAATTTATTTCACTTCTGACACCAGTTGTTGCGAGCGTGGCCTTTGGTTCGTTATTTAAAACACAAATATTATCTATTTAATATACAAGTTCTTTATTTTACTCTAATCATATAAAATTCATAAACCTTCAATTAATCAACTACACTTCAATTATCGCTTAATACTGTACTTTCAATTATCGCAATCTAATTACAACACTTTCGCACGTTTATTACTTTCGCTTGTTAACACTGCAACGTCTAAGACAAGACTCTTCTTCTGGCTATGACAACTGTTATATTTATACCCTAAAAACTCTCCAGATTATTCTCGAGTGTTCTATTTTCCAGAAGCTTCTTGACTGTTCTATTCATTCTATTCATTCTATTCCTGAACCTTCCTGTAGATACCGTAATCAATTCTCCGAACCTAAAGTCGTTTACTTCTCCATTGCCAGTAGATGTCACCAGTTGTCTCTTTCTATTGCACGTAACAGTATTAAGATTCATCCAAGGGAATTACTGGTATCTGCCACCAGATCAACTAAATTTGGCAAGTTCCCCGACATCGAATACAATAATACCACCTACTAATGTAGGATCTGAATCAGTGGAGTGGCCGTCATTGGATTATGTTCCAGTATCCACAGATCCGAAAGGCAAACGATCAGATGTATCTCTGTCGGAATCCAAACATCTGTCAACACTCCGTGGTGCCGCTAATCGAATAGCTAACAAAGGAAACGTTGTGTTCGTGCTAGGCGATACTCCCTATTTTATAAAATATGAAGGAATATCGTAAGTTATGTTTATTTTTGACAATATACTTAAGCATGAAAATAGCAACTTTTTAACAAATTACTGCCAGTGGATGAGAACAATGGCAGATTAGAAATTAGACAAGAGATTGTTCCATAGTGCGGCGAGACTCATAACCTTCCTTTACGATTCAAATAATTTGAGAAATATTCGGCATTAAAACATTAATATTAGGGAGATACATGTAAGCATGACCTGATGGCCTATATCTGAGAGAACGGAGAATGTATGGACATAGATTACACGTCACATGTAGTCAAGAAAACTTATTAATTATAAACTTAGATTTAGTCTTAAGAAAGAATTTATATTAGGAGAATGCCTATAATTGTCACTTCTCAGTAGTGAAGTAAATCAGGGAAACTAGTGTTGGTATCTCACGTACAATTAGTTCGCCCCCCCCCCACCCCCACAAAGCTCGACTGCTCCTAGAGTCTACCTAGAAATACAAAATTGAAATTTACCAAAGCTCTAGTCCTTTCAATTAAAAATTTTTCGAGTTAAATTTCAAATCCTGATATTCATACACATAGTGAAGCGGATACATTTATTTTCTTTGAATATTACTCTGCAGGTGCTTACTAGTTTTATTGAATCGGTTAAGAGATCGTTGTTGTCTTCGATCAGTTAAGCAATTATTTACTTGTGCTCACATGTTCCATTTTTCTTAGTTAGTTGCATTGCCAGAGTTTTGACTGAGTGACGCTTTATAGTAATACCGATTATATTTTGTCGAATACTCCAACGACTACCAGTTTGTACATATCTCATTTTCCATTTAGCGTAAGCGTTCTCTTTGTTTGGCCTTTTCAATTACCATTGTATTAGTGATATATTAATAGATATGTAAAAGAAAAACAAAACCTTTAGGATAAAGATTAAGACAAGATGCATTAGCATTAGAGCGGTCTTATAAAAAGTTCGATGATGTACAGTAACCTTCTTACACATATACCTGAAAACTAAAAAGGAACTACAAATAAAATCAAAATAATAAACTTTAACATGATAAAACATTGGAAGCCTGAAAATAATCATTACCATGGGTACGAATTAATGAAACTAATACCAAGACCTAAAGCTCTCTCACCAACTCTAAGTCAAAAAGTACACTATAAAATAACTTCACACAAAAGATAAAATCAAAAAAAAAAAAAAAAAACAAAAAAAAAACAGAAGGAATCAAATTGAAACTTTCAGCAAATAGATCGCTATATCAGGGTTCCACATAATAGATCAACGGCTTAGTACGTTTCAATCGTGATTATCGAACTTTGTATTAAAATAGCACTTACCTGGATTTACCTATTCGTTTTTGTACATTATTTTTCTTCTGCGAATTTCATCATGTCAAACACACTTTTAGTATTGATTTTCTTTAATTATTAAACTATATATATATATACAATTTATATTACCTGAATTAACTTAGGTCTAGGCATTTAGAATAAGTACATGCTCCGGTGTAACGTTTAAAATTACGTGTTTGAATTATAACGTCAAAATGAAGTACTGAGAGGTTTTATTTCTCCTTTCACGTTCCCGGCGCCCTCTCTCGTCTAGTATGAAGGTCAGCTAGGTTCGCCTAGTCTCCCTCTCTCTCTTTACAGGTCAACTAAGGGACTTTGGACAATTGTGCCACCCAAAGTCAATGGGAGGATGGGGCTTGGCAAGGAAGGCAGACCATCTGCGCCTTCATTGGAATGTAGGTAAGTGACGTAAAGGTCCCTTCAGGACTGAGTGAGTGCCAGGTTTTTGTATGTAGGCATGAGGAATTTTTTTTTGTACTATGGTTTGTGACAGCGGCAAGTTTTTGTTGGGAACCCCCCCCCCCCCATACTCTCCGCCACATAGCCGAGGTGCTAGCATGCCGCCCTGTATCAACGCTGTTCACCGAGTGATCTGTCAGCTCATGCTGGCAGTCTGGACTTCACGTCCCAAAGCTAGTCACTCTTCTTCTAAACTACCATAATACGGTGTAATGACGTTTGTGGAATGCATAATTCCAAAGAACGACGAGGAATGGACAAACCTGGGTTTTCTTCAACACTTTCGGCTACAGCAGCAATATTCTTGGCTGTTTTTGAGCGACGTGCACGGGTTTTATTTTTCACATCACTAACTTGTCCCAATTTCTGTATTGCGGTCCGTCCGACAAGGTGCTTCACGACGACCCAAAAATGTTCGAGTTTTACGAACCGTCTCTGCCACATTTTCACCATTTTTATAGTGAATTTTAAAAATTTCAATGCGTTGTTGAATCCTGTATCGTTCCATTTTTATTAATGGCGTAGTTTCTACTTGTCAAATGTCAAAAACGACAGCTCCAAAAGTGACATCTACCGAAATAGCGGACTAATTAAAGTAACACCTCTTATTGGAAAAACCTTTATATTGTTTATATACATCTATCTCTTACAAGCTCAATAATATTTGACATCAAATCTGCAGAGGAACACACTTTTCAGTAATATTAAAAATTGATTCTTGTGTTAATTAAAACAAATTTAACTTCCTAAACAATTTTTATGTGATCCAATATTATTTTACATTTTTAGTGTTTCTAATCTACAAATGATGATAGATTATGAATCGGTGTACAATTGTACGAAATAAAGGGTTTTCATAGCCTGTTCAATTTTGTGTCATTTTTTAAGCAAGAACGCTCAGTCCATTCTTATTATATGTCAGTGGTGGTATGGTCCAATTGCACGAATGTCTCATATAAGTAAATTTGACATTTGCACGAATCGGATCGAAACGGTGGAATTGTGTTTCTCCCTTATTGCCTAATCTACAATGGATGGTTATGCCTAATCTACAATGCATAGTAAAACCAAGTCATCGAAACGACATGGATTTTTGTGTTTGCTTCACAATCTTGAATATGAAAATTCATGCGTGCAAAAATTTCTCATCTCTTTCATTCATTTGAAGACATGATCACGACCTTATATGGTCGTAGCGGAATGCATATAGCAGAATGCTACACTGAGAAGTACTGCAGCATGTATGCTAGGCCGCTGTCAAACCGACAGCCCGAACGCACCCAAAATCGACGAGCTCTTACTTGGTGATTTTGAAGAAGAAGACAGTCGACATCTGTCTTATCAAACCTTGCAAACGTAAAGACGTGAAAAGTGGAGCAAAACGAAATCAAAAATTTTCCATCGACATCGTCGAGTAAATCAACCCCTCGCGTAAGTTCAAAAGAATGTTTATCCCTGCTAATAACATATTTTCAATTGGTAAAATTATTCTCCTCATTAGCACGAGAAAATCCGGAGAGAGAAAGCATCGAAATTCCGGCAGCAGCAAAGTTGCCGCTTCTACGCTGCGAATAACTATTTTGGCGAGAAATAAAAGTTTGCTGACCTTACGAAAGTTGATAGCTGCATTGGCTGACTTGAAAAAAGGTGGAACATTTGTTCCTTATAGGGAATCAATTTTAACGTGGCTGTTAAGGCTCGGAAGCACTACTATCCTGCATTACTTGTATTTGTTCAGATAAAAGGGGAGTTGACTGAGAAAAAAGGGAAAGGCATTCAAAGCTGGCAAAACTCAGAGTTGTCATTGTATAGCTAGGCTATGGGACCTTACGTTTGAACAGGCACAAATATTAATCCTGCTTTCCTACTCAAAGTTTCAACCAATATAAGGTTAGCTATATTCTTATATTATGTATTAGTAAGTTGATGAATAGGCTATTTTAAACTTTGTTATTCACAAACGCTTTTGTTGTAAGATAACCCTAGATTTAAATCCACAAAATTGAGATAACTTTATAAGTAAACCTTACTAAATGTGTGCTCCGTCATTCAGCTGAGTGTATATGTTACAATCAAAGCACGAAATCCGTCAAAACCCGATTTTACTAGGAAATTCTAGTTCTAACAAAGCGCTCTCGGTATTTCTAGTTTCAACTAATATAACACATTTAAAACTAGAATTAACGAGAGCGCTTTGTTAGAACTAGTATTATCTAAAGAATATTTAGTTAATTCTGGTTGTGGCTGAATTCTCGCGTAGCTCTTAGTTAAATCTAGAACTAACTGCTTGCTATTAGTAAATTTGCGTTACAATTGAATTCTGTCGTCATTAAACCTTGATGTATATTAAGGATGTGGCTATTTATACATACAGTATGTATACGCAATAGGTGAAGGGGGGGCGTACAGATCAGTGACACACACAGGCGCGCGCTGATGTGTGTGTGTGTGTGTGTGTGTGTTTTTTCGAAGGCGGAAAATCTCTTGCATAAGACACTGGATGGTGTACGTGTCCTGCAACCAGTAGTGTCAGATTCTTACTGACTAAAAACCACCTTCCACCATTCTCCAGCCGTTTGTCCACCGGGACTGCCGTTAGGTATTACTTCTGTGGACGGCTTGGCCTTAGAGCCTTTGCGTCATGCTGTCCCTCCGGGTCCTTTCTATCTCTCGCAACTTCTCGTTGATACGTCTGACTGTGGAACACACGGTGTTCCAATTCTCCTCCGTCTTCAACATTTCGTCGATTATGCTTTCCGCACTGACTGTCGCGTTTGTTACTGTCGTCAAATTATTTCGCTCCTCTCGGAACCGTGGGCACTTGAACTCCACGTGTTCTACGTCTTCATCTTCTCTGCACGTCGGACAAAGCGGTGTATCGTCGTATCCAAAGCGGTACAGATAACTTCTGTAGCCGCCGTGGCCGGTCAGGAATTGCGTCAGGTGGTAGTTCAGCTCTCCGTGCTTTCTTGTCGTCAATTTCTCGATGTTCGGGATCAACATGTGAGTCCATCGTCCTTTCTGAGATGAGTCCCATCTTCTTTGCCAGACTTCCATCGACTCAGCCCGTACTCCTCGTTTGTCTTCTTGAGTGAAGGTTTCACTCTGCTTAATGACGTGTATGCGTTTTGCCTCATTCGCAGCTATATCAATTGGCATTGTGCCCGCTATGACACACGCTGCGGCCCCTGACACTGTTCTAAATGCGCTGATCATCCTCAGAGCAGTCCGTCGATGCATCGACTGCATCGTTCTCCTGCACTCTTGCAGCTGCAGTGCGTCTGTCCAGATCTGCGCGCCATAAAGTTGCGATGATGTAACGACTCTCTCTAGGAGTGTTCGGTCCTCACACAAATATGTGGACATCCCATGATAAATTGTCTGCTGTCAGTTTTTGTGCAGCAGATATGATCCCTCGATGTACTTCCAGCTTCACGCTCGGTCTACCTAAAATATACAAAAGGAACACAAAGTATCTAGATTCAAGCAGTTAAATTGCATAATACTTATCTAAAGCTTACTGTTGATCCAATCAACGATTTGCTGCTGGCAGTGTGGTTCAGGGGTTCACCCACGGCATTAAAATACATTGTGATAAAACCACAAAAAAACTCCACAAATTCTGGTAGCGGCCGAATGTTGCGGCTGTGAAATGTCGGCTTTTTAAAATGTGGTCTCTAAAACAAAAATAAAAGGGAAACTAATAAACAACAAATAAATAAAAAATATCAACAAAGTTCTTACCAAATTACAGGCACCTCCGTATATATTTTTCTTGTAATGTCATCAAATGACATTGTGACAGCCAGCTGTTTTCGCCTCGAATAAAATTCAAGTAAACGTCGCTAGGGCAACACCACGAGGCGAAACAGACATAACTGGTTACAGCGGCTATATAAAGCCTATGAATTTCAGTAGATGGCACCATTCTTTTGGCAGAGTTGATCTGTATCAGAGCTAATCTGAGTAAAAAGAATTGTGCTTCCTACCTTATTACAGAAGATAATTCTGGTCAGGGATAACCTGAATTTCCTTTCCCATTATACAGAAGATAATTCTGATCAGGGATAACCTGAGCTTCCCATTATACAGAAGATAATTCTGATCAGGGATAACCTGAGCATCCTATAATTACAGAAGATAATTCTGATCAGGGATAACCTGAGCGCCCTATTTCTACAGAAGATAATTCTGATCAGGGATAACCTGAGCGCCCTATTACTACAGAAGATAATTCTGATCAGGGATAACCTGAGTGTCTCAACTTTCCATAAAATCATTTTACTTCTGTGTGCCCTCACGCATCACCACAGAAGATAATTCTGATCAGGGATAACCTGAGTGCTTGAACTCTCTAGAAGCTTTTTACTTCCGTGTGCTTAGACGTAGCACCCCTTTGAAATTTATTTCAGAAAATTTTAGTTGATTCATAGAAGATTAACATTTTGCTTCTTCTTCTTTTACAGAATAAATAATTCAAGGGTGGCGGACTTTATTTTATTCTACTGCGTGGCCAAGTCTATTGGTTTTTTTTTGAATTATTGGATTTATTTTTTATTTTTTTGAATTTTTTGTTATTGGATTTTATATTAGTTTGTAGGGTAGTTTTAGATTGAATTGGATTAATTTATGAATTTTGTGATATTAGATTAAGCAAATGAATTTGTACTTTAAGTATTAAATAAAATTTTATATTTGAAATATAAAAACTGAGTTATCCTCTGAACCGGCTCTCCTCCCTCACGAACGAGACTAGATCTCACAAGGAGCATTCGTCTGCTACTTCTAGATCCTCCGATGTTGGCCAGCATCCTAGCCAGAGCAGTGTATATTTTAGATGCCTTTTCGCATGCACACTTTACGTGGGCCTTGAAGTTCAGCCTGCTATCAAGAATGACGCCTAGGTAGCGTATTTCCTCCTTTGACTCGACGTCGAAATCTCCCACTGTCACTGTCAGCTTCTCCATTACTCTGCGTCTACTGACTAGTAGGACCTCCGTCTTGTGCTCTGCCAGAGACAGACCGACTGACTCCATCCATTTTCGCACAATTTCTACGCTCTGGTTCGCGATCATCTGCACTTCTTCCAAGTACCTGGCCACCACCAGTAGGCCGAGGTCGTCGGCGAATCCAACTGAGCTTGCCCCGTTGGGCAGCTCTAGCCTCAAAACTGCGTCGTACATGACATTCCACAAAATTGGACCTAGCACGGAGCCCTGTAGCACTCTGCCGGTGACCCGGTACTCTTTAGGTCCGTCTTCGGTATCGTAAATGAGCACCCTGTTGCTGAGGTAATCGCCGATTATTCTCAGCAGGTACTCCGGTACACCCATCTGCTGTAATGCTCTCATGATCAGGCCGCAGTTAGCAGAGTTGAATGCGTTGTTGACGTCCAGTGTGATTATGACGCAGTATTTGATACTGCCGCCCTTCCATCTCGTTCCTGCGATGGCCTCTTTGGCAGTGGACACCACAAGGTTTAGCGCGTCTAGCGTCGAGCGTGCCTTCCGAAAGCCACCTTCTTGCACGCTTTCATCAACTCTTCTACCGTAACCGCCGGAATATTTGTGTCTTAAGGCGGGGCTGTGTCAATGGTCTACCTTGGATTCTGTGGTGGGAACAATGTCTTGATAATCGACTCCAGTAAAATTGGGGACTTTTCTGTTGGCGATCTTGAGCCTCTTAGCTTCGACGTCACCACCTTGTAGGCGTTGCCGAAGGGGTTTGCGTCTGCTTCATCACACAAGTCCCTGAAGCACCGTTTTTTGCTTCTACGTTATCTCGTTACGAAGCTCGCCGCATGCCTCGATATATTTGCGGCGCTCCTCTTCTTGCCTCTCTGAGCCGATCGATCTTTGGCTACTCCTTCGTGCCTTGTGACACTTGGCACGTAGCTCGCTGATCGCTTCAGTCCACCAGTAGACTGGTGTTCTACGGTCGTTCACGATCCGTTTTGGCATTGATGCGTCACACGCGGCCTTCAGCGTACTCATGGTCAATCTCGCCTTTTCTTGCGCTGTGCCTTCTGGTGCGCTGGCGTCTCGTAGTGCCTCCACTAGAGCCTCCACGTCCATGGACTTGGCCACCCATCCTTTTCTTTGACTGCGGCCATGGTTACCGGTGGTTATCGTTCCTATCTGCTTCTTGATTTCGAATACAATAGCATATTGATCACTATGCGTGTAGTCCTCGCTCACATTCCAAATCATGCCTCTCGCCAGTACCGGGCTGGTAGAGGTGAGATCCACAATGGAGCTTCCGTTGCTTCCCCTAAAGGTGCTCGTGTCTCCGGAATTTGCCAGAACAATGTCCAGGCCAGCGAACGCTTCCAGTAGTGCGTTTCCTCTTGCGTTCGTGTGTCGACTGCCCCATTCTTCAGCCCATGCGTTGAAGTCGCCGGCGACGATGCAAGGCTTGTAGTTCAACGTATCTGCCGCGATCGTTTCCATCATTTGTTTGAACTCCTGGAGGTCTAGTCTAGGTGGCGCGTAGCAGCTAATGATGAATATGCCGTTAACCCGTACACCCACGTAGCCTGCCTTTCCTTGGACCACTACTTGTTGGATCGGGAATCTACTACATACCCAAATTGCTGCCTTTTCGGTGGTATCGGCCACCTATGTAGAGCCGTCGACTCTTCGGTATTGTTCCGCAACGATGGCCACGTCAATTTGTTTTTCCGCCAATGTTCTCCAACTGAAGGCTGGCGTTGTACTCCTGGGTGTTTCGTGCATATCTGTGACTTCCGGGCAGTAGTTGCCATTATGATCCCATGGTTATCTATGCAGCAGGGAGGCCATGCGAGGGTTGGCATGATCCTTCATGGGGTATCATGCTCAGAGCCGGATCGGCACTAGTCGGGAATGTTCCATCCGAGCCTACACGTGCACCGGGATGCCGAGCTTTGAACGTACTTGGAGGCCTGCCAAGGTTTTATCGGGACGGGGGCGGCTCCTACATTGACCCACTCGCCATTTCCGGTAGGTGTCACCTTGCCTTACTCAGGTAGTGGAATGGAGCGTCCGTCAGCCCTGTATCATCCTAGTCCATTCGTGAGCCATCGTTAGCCATCATATCATAATTAAGATCTCACTGGCGTCGATCTTAATGTGCCCTTTGGCACTCCGTCCTTTGATTTTTGGTCCGCCCTGGGTATTTGATTTCCCCAGTACCTCTCTTTCGAGGGGCATCCCGCCCGGTTGGAGAACAAATTCGCAAAGCAAACTCCTGCGGGTGTGTGTGTATGCGCGATCGGGTGTGTGTGTGTGTGTGTGTGGTTACGTGTACGGGGGGCGTGTGTGTCACTGAGCGGTACTCCCCCTCACCTATTGCGTATACATACTGTATGTATAAATAGCCACATCCTTAATAAACATCAAGGTTTAATGGCAAGAGAATTCCATTGTAACGCAAATTTATTAATAGCAAGCAGTCAGTTCTAGATTTAACTAAGAGCTACGCGAGAATTCAGCCACAACCAGAATTAACTAAATATTCTTTAGATAATACTAGTTCTAACAAAGCGCTGTCGGTAATTCTAGTTTTAAATAATATGAAACTAGAATTGACGAGAGCGCTTTGTTAGAACTAGTATTAACTAAAGAATATTTATTTAATTCTCGTTCTAACAAAGCGCTCTCGTTAATTCTAGTTTTAACTGTGTTATATTAGTTAAAACTAGAATTACCGAGAGCGCTTTCTTAGAACTAGAATTTCCTCGTAAAATCGGGTTTTGACTGTAACATATACACCCCAGCCGCGTGTTTGTACGCCAGGGTATACTAACTCTGCGATGCACTATTTCAGGAACTATATTTGATTTAATTTTGCTTATATTTTTTTCCATATAGATAACTTTATTATGATTAGTTTACAAATTTCTTACTTTAATTAACATATCATTATCCAAGCTTTCTAATTATAGAATAATTCCAAATGGGGCTGAAGATGAGTAGAAAGGTTTATTTAAGTGTTAGCTTCTTAGTTTTAGGTTTGTCGTCATATTATTCTACAGCACCTCCAAGTTACTTTTAAATTTACCTACTAGTTATGTATATTATACTTGCGTTGAAAATTTTTATTTATCGGTATCCAATATTCTTTAAAATACATACATCCTGAAGGGATTGATCGGCTAAAGCTACTTTTAGGGTTATATTTGATACATGGAGTATTTTTTTTTGGGAAAATAAATTTTTATAGTCCTCTAGTGTTCCAGTTTACTAGTAATACATATAACGAAAATTTTTGAATACATACATCCTGAAGGGATTGGTCAGATAAAGTTAGTTTTAGAGTTATATTTGATACATATACATGTTCTGGGTTTTAAGGACTGGGGAGTGCTTTCTATACAGAGAAGATCACCAGTCCCAATTTTATTTATTTAACAACTGGATAACTTTTGTACACTATGAAATTTTATTCAACAACTTTGTACACTTATGTTAATACAATGAATTTTTATTTAACATGTAAGTATTTGCTTTTTCTAGAGATCTGAAGGCCTTACCTCTGGTAGGGGGACTCTTCAGATCACTTTAAAAGTTAGGAAAACTCTGCTTGTTCCTAGCAACATCAACTGAATTTATTTAGGTTCTCACTCCATCGATTTATTGAAAAAATTCAAAGTAAAAATCTATCGGCCAATCAATTTCTTCGATAAGTGAAAAAGATGCTATTCTCAGCAAGAATCGATTTAAGGGGAAAAGTGATTAAATCGTATGAGTTCAAGTACTTTGAACTCATCACAAAAAACGTAAATCGCTTGCGTCGGCATTATTGGTTTTCGTGACAAAAATATTTTAAAATCGCATAATTCATATGCGTTCAAGTACTTTAAACTCATCGCGAGGAAATTGTTTACGTTGGCGTAAATAATTTAGAAGGTGAAATCCGAGATACTAACATTTGCTTTGGAGAAATTTTGTGAGAAAAAGTAACCAAGGCATAAATGAACTGCATGAAGATAATTTAGGAAAGAAATTTATTGGTTTCATCTAGTGCGATGCATGTTTTAGGATTTTAATGCTAGTGAGATGAAAATGTTTTGAATTTCAGGGTAATTTACAGATAACGCCAACGAGGGATGCTAATGATGTCATGTGAAGTAACTAGGGTGTAAGGTGACGCGTATAGCGAGCACTTACAACACCATCCCCCTTAGAAAAGAAAGTTGCATTCTGTGAATGAACTTTCGTTGCCAAGAATAAAAGGAATAAAATTAAATGAATGTACTTGTGTTACGGATTAGAGGAAGAATCCGCAAAATTCAGCTGATGTATTCTATTATATTGTACATTTTTTTTTTTTATAAGAGTAAGTATTGAAATGACTAATAATATATTTATATTTTAAACTAACTATAGTAAATTGAATCAACAAATGAAAAATTATGCTATAATGATAATAAGGTTTACGTAAAAATTTCCTGTTGTTTTGTTTTTTCTTCTAATACCATTTAATTAAATCGAAAATTACCGCTATGATATATAAATGTATGTAAGTATGATAATATGAATATATATGTATGAAAAATCGGGCTTTCTTCTACCCCCTATTTTTTTTGTTTTTTTTTTTTTTTTTATTTCAAATAGCTAGATATATAGATATGTACGTAAATTTAATAATATGAATATATATATGTGTAACGTTGTTTACATTACGGCTTATCTGTTGGCTAGAGCCGGGAAAAGGTTCAGGTTTCATATCTAGTGAGTTTTTTGTTTTCTTTAGACAATTACACGTCAGTTTCTTCCATAATATCATAATTGTAAGGGCAATAATTGCTGCCACGGTAATGTAGCTTATCGTGTATTGATGTACGTCATATTTTGTGGGCATGGGGAATCCCTGGTTCTCATATTGCTTTTGTTTTGCGAGAGCTTCGCTTATTGCTTTGAGGTCGTTGTCATTATGGTATTTCAGCACTTGTGTTGGGTATTCATTTGCTATGAGATGTTGATTTAGGTCAGGGATGACCGATATATTTTGCGAAATATTTATAGATTGTTTTTTTTTTCTATTTTCTCAAACTTTTCATTTCTTTCTTCTTTTTTCATTTTTTCATTTGTTTTCAAATCACACAATTTCGCTATTTGTGACCTGTTGATGAGTCAAACCAAGACTTGAAACTTGTCACCAAAAATTAATGGGTTGTGTGATGAAATAACAAATTAGAACATTTTTTAGATTTTGCTATATACCGGAGAATCCCAAAAAATTCTTTCTTGAACAAAATTTATAGAGGGTAGGTAGAAGCTATTTGTACCAGATGTCTGGGTATTGTGTGATTCAAGAGTTAATTCTTTAGACCTAATATAAAAACCTGGCGTTATCTTTAATATACCGCTTCCGTTGATATGTATTGGAGTGACTGTATTTCCGCATATGGCATCGAGGGTGTTTTGTGCGTTGAGAACAAAAAGCCAATGGTTCGGTTGTGATAACTGTATCCAATAGTTTGTCGCGGGCAAACTGCGAATATCGCAATCTTGAGGTATTTTAGTTACATGTTGAAGAAGTTTTACTTCGCACAGACTTTGGGTTGAGCGTGAGTTAAATATAGGGTGTATTATATGGCAAAGATAGTAAGCAAGATTATTGGTCACACAATTACTCAAATCGAGTTTGTTGAGAGGGTAATAGTGTGCACGGCTAAGATCAATGAGCAGATACTCTACTGATGGTTGGATATAATTAAATATATGTTGTTTTGTATTGGGAATTGGCAATGGTATGACTTTAAATAGTTGGTAGCTAGTAGTAGATGGGAGTGGTATTTTAATTTCAAAAATAATTTTATTATTTATAGTTGCTGTACTGACATGGTTAATTTGGTAAAGTTGTACAATTTGATTTTCAGTTTGAGAAATCGGCAAAATAGTGTTTGGAGTTAAATTGTCTTGTATATCAAGGAGCAACTGTTTGATTTGGATAGGTGTAATTATGGAAGGATGCATTTTGCCGTGTCTAATGTCTATTAATAGGTCCACGAGGTGGTTAAGTGTGTATTGGTGACGCATTAGCACGAGAGTGACATGAGAGACTAAAGTCTCCCATTCGATTACTACCCTATGTGTGTCAACCTCTTTATTGAATGTAACTAGGGTGTCCCTAAACCTTTTTAGTTTTTCCTCGATGTGATCGACCTGGTTTTTGATGTTAAATCTAGTTTTATTAAAGACGTTTGTTGTGCTTTCCAAAATAAGGGTTTGGTTTTTGATAAGGTCTAATATTGTTATAAGTTAAATTATTTATCTTTCCTCATAATACTTTGCATCGTTCCCATCTAATGTGCCAAATAAGGTTTTGCTTACACTCCCTATAGCGTTAAATAGCCCTCTTTTTGCTCGCGTGTTACCTGGTTTTAGCAATTGTTCCCTGAGCCCAATATCAGACATTGTTGTATTAATAACTTGTGCTTGACAGTATCTTAGCTCTTCCACCTGTGAGCCTATATTATCACAAAGTGTGGAAATATGTGACGCATATTTCTGTAGAAGTGTGGTTTCATACAGCAAGTTTTTTAAATCGAAGTAGACAATGGCTTTCCATTCATAGCTGTATAGCCCAACGTCTCCCACTTCTTCGAAGTAGATGCCGGAGTTAGTGTTAGGCTTCGTAATTGTCACGGGGTCTTCTGCACATACCATGGATACGCTCCCAATAATGGTGAGGAGGATGAATATTATTGACCTGCAATATATTTTTCTTTGTTTATTCAGTCAATAAATGCCTTAAGATTGTTGTTATGCACTGTTTTATTTTTATTTTTAACTTTGGTTGTCGTGTTTTCACTAGAATTTATTTGTATTATCTCGTAATGGCCGGACCAAAGAGGATCGAATTTGTTCTTACGAGCGTAGTTTTTTAAGAGCACTTTTTCTCGGATACTGAAAGTTTTTGGTTTTGAATATTTGTCATAATTGGATTTGCTCTTTTCCTTTTGACTGAGAAGAGTTTCTTTAGCTATCCTGTAGCCGTGCTGTAGCCGGGCCTTTAACTCATTTGCATAGTTCTCATAATTATAACAGGTTTTTGGTTCGGACTTCAGTGGTGATGGAATGGTAGCTGCGAAACCATAGAGAAGCTCGTGTGGGGTGTAGTTGGTACTTGAATGTGGTGTCGTATTATATACGAACATAGAATAGGATATCTAAGAATCCCAAGTTGATACGTCTCTGTTGACGTAGTGTCGCAAATATTCAGCGAGGGTTCTGTGGGACCGTTCCAGAGCTCCCTTGCTTTGGGGGTGATAAGGTGTAGTTTGGAGTTTTTTGATCCTCAATAATTTACATACTTCTGAAAACATCTCGCTCATGAAATTCGAGCCTTGATCTGTTAAGATAGAGTCTGGCACACCATGTCGGCAGATTATTTTTGTAATGTAGGTTTCTGCGTCGACTCGTGCTTCTATACTTGCCAAAGGGATGGCATCAGAATACTTGGTAAGATCGTCTTGGAAGGTGAGCAAATATTTGTTTCCATTATGACTAATAGGAGGAGGACCAACTATGTCCAGAAAATTTTTTTCGAATGGCCTTGAACTGGTTGTCGTTATTTTCATAGGGATCTTTGTATTCCGTGTTAACTTATTGGTCTGGCATGAGGGGCATTTTTTTATGAATTCTTCAACGTCCCTCCGCAAGCTTGCCCAGTTATAGGATTTCTGAATCCGTTTTATGGTCCTTTCTATTCCCTGGTGTCCACCAAAAGGGGACTCATGATAAGTTTTTAGGACATCCGTAATATCTTTGGGGTTTGTCAGAGTCAATACCTCGGATAGATATATTGTTATGTTGACTGTTTGAAATGTATGTCTGAGTACAGTTTTTATCTCAGAAAGGGTGTTTGAGTCTGTGTGTGAAATATATATGTGCATTTCCTTAAGTTTTTGTTGGGTATGAAAATCCTGTATTTTTCTGCAGGCTTTTAGAAGTGTCGTTGAATCAGATTTCTTCTTGAGAGGTAGTTTAATTAGCGCTAATATATATGTGCACTTCTTCGTTGGTTCTATTATAAAAGTTTTCTCTTTCAATTTTTTTTCCAACTGGGGAATTTCCTTCTTAAGAGACAATATCTCTTTCTGATCGTTGTCTGATAGAAGATAAAATTTGTATTTGACATTTTTAACATCCGTTAAATGGCTTGTGTTCACTATTATGGGGGCAACATATTTACTACTTTATTTTGAATTTCTCTCTCGTTTTCCGGTATAATTCGGCTCAGTGCATCGGCATTTCTGTTGAGCTTTCCTGCCTTATAAGAAATTTCGTAATCGTACTCCTCTAGCCGTATCCTCCAGCGCATAAGTCGGGAGGAGCAGTCCTTTAGGTTCATTAGCCAGACTAAGGGCTTGTGATCGGTTAGAATGGTAAACGTTCTGCCATATACATAAGGTCTGAACTGCTCTACAGCGTACACGATGGCGAGCAGTTCTCTATCTATTCCCTGCTGCGACAGGACGGCTCCTAAAGCTATATCGCTTGCATCGGTGGTGATAAAAAAAATTTTATCGAACTGCGGATATGCGAGGACTGGAGCGGTTATGAGATTTTCTTTAATATTTTGAAGGATTCCTCGCAGAAGGAGTCCCATTTGAAGGAGTATCCTTTTTTAGTAGCTTAGTGAGAGGCTGTGCAATTTTTTCAAAGTTACAGATAAATCGCCTATAGTAGCCTACGAAGCCCAGAAATGCTTTGATATCTTTTGCTTTCTTTGGGGTAGGATATGTTTTTACGGCTTCGATCTTTGATGGATCAGGATGTATGCCATCTGAGCAAACGAAATGTCCCAAGTAAGCGATTTCTCTTTGGAGAAAATGACATTTCTCGGGCTGCAGCTTGAGGTTACTTTCTCGAAGTCTTTCGAAAACTTCAGTTAGTTTTTTATTATGATCCCTCAAGTTGTATCCGTAAATGACTATGTCGTCAAGATACACGAAGCAGTGTAAGCCCTGCAGTCCTGTAAGTACAGAGTTCATAAGCCTGTGGAAGGTGGCTGCAGCTCCTTTCAATCCAAAAGGCATTCTGTTATATTGATAGTGCCCGTATGGGGTGCTGAATGCCGTTTTTTCCTTACTTTCTTCGTCCATGGGTATTTGATGGAACCCATGGCTAAATCTAACGTACTGAAATATTTGGATCTTCCGAGTTGGTCCAATATATCAGTTATGTTGGGCAGAGGGTAAGCATCTCCCATTGTTATATCATTAAGCCTTCGGAAATCCACTACGACTCTCCATTTCTTGTTCCCTTCACTATCTGATTTTTGGGAACTAGAAGGAGCGGGGAATTCCAGGGGCTTTTACTGGGGCTTATTATTTCTTCTTCCAGCATCTGGTCTATTTGGCGGTTTATTTCTTGCCTCTGTGACTCCGGAAGTCTATATGGCTTTATGTATATAGGAGGTTTATCAGATAACGTTGGTATCTTATGTGAAGTAACCTCAGTACAAGAGAGCTTGTCTCCTGGTAGGAAGAATATTTCATTGTAACGACGGCATATATCTAGAACGGATAGCCTTTCTTCCTTATTACAGTGATTTAAATGAATAATTTCCTCTAGTTTCTTGAGGCGGTCATGGCCGATAGTATTATCAGGGCCTATTGGGGGTAAATCATAATCCTGTGGATCTTCCCACTCAGGATTTACTTCGCTCGAAGGGAGAGTGATTTCATTTTCATTTAAATTTAATAATAGAATTCGTACTTTCCCATTTCTTGGCTTGGTTAGAACATTACCCAAATACACTCCGGGTTTAATTTCTTTGTGCACACAAAATAAATTTGTTTGTTTTTCTAAAGGGATTTCTACAACCTTTTGAGATCTTGGTGGAAGAGATATGTTTAAACCACTTGTAGTATCCTCGGTTTCTATTCCTTTATTCCTTGGGTCTTGGACATAGGTTGTAAATTACAGTTCACATAGGCAATGGAATCCACCATTTGGTTTGAGATGTCTGTTCTCTTTGGATTCCTATTTACCGAACGTAATTTCCTCGAGTCCGATTCGGGCTTAAAAGGGTCTGTATTAACCAAAATGTCAGCATTTACATGCGTAGTGAAATTTTCGTTTGAATTTTTACATTCCGAATTTCGAATTTCCGCGAATTTTAAATTTATTTTGCCTTCTGAGGCTATTTTTGCTGGTTGTAATTTGCCAGTCTGAGTACACCCGTTGTGTGTTTCGTTGATTATACTGAGCTCCAAGTAGCTTTCTTCGTAACTTATTACACATGTGCGTCGCGTTAGAAAATCGTTTCCTAGTAATCCACCGTAGGGGATTAAAATGTCTTCCTTAATGAGATGAAATGGGTGCTGTATAGAATTATTTTGCATTTTTAAATTGCAGTATGAAATTCCTACTGAATTAAGGCTATTCCCGGAAAGAGTAGTAATTTCGCACTTGAGGTCTTGATATATTGGGGTAGAGTCTGTCACCAATTTGAGTTTATAAAGACTGACCTCAGTTCCAGTGTCTATTAGAAGTGTGGAGTATTTTTTTTTGAGTTTGATAAGGGCAATGTAATGAGAATTGCATTTCTCGAAATTATTATTGGAACTCGAATCAGTGTTCTGAGTTTTTGGTGTATCACGGCTTTTGTTACACGGGTGGAGTCGCCGGTGCCCTCCATCCGCGGTTGATCGTTTTCCGATCCATAATCCATTAACATATTCCATCTGTCCTGCCTAGCTGGAGTCGGATGTATATTCCGAGAAGCGGGAAGTATTCGTGTTTGATTATTATTATTAGATCTATATATCTCTTGGTTTCTGTTTCTTTCGTCTTGAATCCGAGTTCTACATTCACTCCTATGGTGATTAGGTTTTTTGCAATAACTACAGTTCAATCGATGAACTTCCCTCTTTATGTGAGGACCAGTAGGGTGAAATGATGGGATGACCTTGTTACGGAAACAGGTGTTCTTCGTGTGGCCTCTTTTACCACAAATATCGCAAGTTGGAATTGGCTTGTTTGTTTCACTGGGCTTTGCAAAATTTTCGAGACGTATTGCATGCTCTGAAGCATAAAGGATGAGTTTACGTAAAGTTGTCTCGCCTTTGGACTTAACAATTACACGTAACTGTTCACTTCGCAGGCCGTCTTCGAAGGTCTTGATTGCATTTAACTCATTCTCTTCTAATAAAAACTTTTTTGCTACCGCGTCGGTTACGTTCTGGGATGTGACGTTATTTAGTTCACACAAAAGTTTACTTAACCTTTGTGCGAATTCATCGATGCTTTCCCTGGAGTTTTATTTGAGACGAAGGAGCTCGGCCTGAACCGTTACTCTTGGGCGTCTATCTAAGAATTGGTCCTGAAGGAATTCCCTTAGAGTTACCCAATCTTCAAAATCTCGATGCTTCAATGCTTCGTATGCAGGACCGATTATTCTGGTTTTCACGACACTAAGAAAAAGCTTTTTATCAGCTTCCTCCTCTGTGGTGTCAAAGATAATCAATCTTGCAGCAATTAATGAATCGATTTAATTCATTGGGGCTGCCATCGAAATCCGGTATCATATTCCGGGCATCGGAAAGAGAAATTTTTATTTCAGCCATTTTGAATTGGGGGGCCTGAGTAGCCGGAGGACAACTAAAGCTTCGCCTTTTGCGTTTTGCGTTAGCAAAAGCAGACTGCCGGTTAGTGTAACTATTCCGTCGGGTTCCGTTCTTTATTCTTTTTGAGACAATTGGATAGACAACAGTGGAATTTTACTTTAAGACCGAATCACTTGATGAATTGTAAAAAGGAAAAAAAAAACCACTCACTTATTTAGACAACAACAACTCGAGTAAGTACACTCTTGGGACTCACAAAAGATAGTACGGAATCATTACAATTTTTCTTAAACAAATTCACTTAAAGTTTCCGCAATCTTTCTTAAATTTTCTAATAGATTGAATTCTGCACTATTAATTATATATATATATATATGTATCTTTTTTTGCATCTAGACAAGTTTAAGCAAATTTAATGTGTAGATATACTAAATATATTTGAAAAATATGCAATACAAACAAACACCTTACATTTTAAGCTCTTCCAGTCGTTTTTTTAATGTGATGAACTCGATGAAATCTTTTGTTTCGTCGTCCTCTCCAGCTGGTTTGTGAAATTCTTTTAGCTGCTCCTCAATTTGGCGAGCTTCCTCCTGGGGGTCCATTGATGATTGTTTCCTTCTAGGTTGTTTAGTGAGTTCTTTTTACTCAAAATTTTTTGCACAATCTCTAGAGCCTGTCTTGAGATTGGGTTGTCTTAGACAACGTTGGATAACCTCTGAGCGCCTGGCTTAGGTTACCTTAATTTGGGTAGCTGGGATCGTATTTTTATTTTAATAGAGATCCCACCGCTGCCACCAAAATGTTCTGGGTTTTAATGAGATACCCAAGGACTGGGGAGTGCTTTCTATACAGAGAAGATCACCAGTCCCAATTTTATTTATTTAACAACTGGATAACTTTTGTACACTATGAAATTTTATTCAACAACTTTGTACACTTATGTTAATACAATGAATTTTTATTTAACATGTAAGTATTTGCTTTTTCTAGAGATCTGAAGGCCTTACCTCTGGTAGGGGGACTCTTCAGATCACTTCATAAGTTAGAAAAACTCTGCTTGTTCCTAGCAACATCAACTGAATTTATTTAGGTTCTCCCTCCATCGATTTATTGAAAAAATTCAAAGTAAAAATCTATCGGCCAATCAATTTCTTCGATAAGTGAAAAAGATGCGTTCAAGTATTTTAAACTCATCGTGAGGAAATTGTTTACGTTGGCGTAAATAATTTAGAAGGTGAAATCCGAGATACTAACATTTGCTTTGGAGAAATTTTGTGAGAAAAAGTAACCAAGGCATAAATGAACTGCATGAAGATAATTTAGGAAAGAAATTTATTGGTTTCATGCTAGTGCGATGCATGTTTTAGGATTTTAATGCTAGTGAGATGAAAATGTTGTAATTTACAGATAACGCCAAACGAGGGATGCTAATGATGTCACGTGAAGTAACTAGGGTGTAAGGTGACGCGTATAGCGAGCACTTACAACATACATAAGATTTTTCTGAAAAATGAATTTTAGTACCTTTGTGTAAAGGAAATCCCGGACAAATTTTTGGTTCTTTTTGAGACCTGTTGTCAATGTTTATTTACAGGAACACAGTGCTCCAGAAGGCCTTCATGGAGTGAAAGCTGTCAATAAGGTAATTATCGGCATTGTTGTCTGGAGGTTGCTTCAAATTATAACAATTTATTTTGAACATTGAAACCAATTGTCGTGGCATTCTTGCTAGTAATAGTAAATGGTGTATACGGTATGAATTTGTATGCTACAGAGATTAAGATAATTATATGTAGGTACCTAGGGTCATGATACTATGTCTATTGCAGTACAATTTGAATAGAGATATTATAACGTAAAAATGAAGTGCTGAACGCTTTTATTTCTTCCTTTCACTGTCCTGGAGCCATCTCACATGAGGTCGTCTAGGTCCACTACGGTCTTTCTTTCAGGTCTAAAAGGGATACTATTCAATATCGTCCGCAGTATCACAGGGTGGTTGGAGCAACGGCGATGGATGGCAGAACATCTGCGCCTTCCCACTGGATGTAGGTAAGTGATATAAGGGTCTCTTCAGGACCGAATGTGTGCCGGGGTTTTTTTTTTGTAAGTAGGCACGAATTTTTTTGTATGTGGCAGGCGGCAGCGTCAGGTTTTCGTGGAACCTCCCCACACTTTCCGACAATAGCTGAGGCGAGCTAGCGTACCGCCCTGCAGTCAACGCTATCCGCCGAGTGATCTGTCAGCTCATGCTGGCAGTCGGGACTTCACGTCCAAGCCAAATCACTCTACATAGTTCCATAACAAAAATGGCGCCCAACGTGGGGCCACCTCAGTTAGACTTCGGTGGTCTAAGTATAAATTTTACTGGGGACTGGGACATAGGGTGATATCATTATCTGGTAGTTGATTGACCTCAAGTCTCATACCCAGTGAAAGTTATATGTGGACCTGGGTCTAACCGGTTTGTTATTAGTAAATTTTTCTGTAGAGTAACGTTAAAGTTTTAAAGTTTATGAAAGTTTTTGCTCTTTAAATTTGAGAATTTTGGTATTAAAGTATAGTAACGTTTTTGAAAGTTTTTGCAAGTGTAAATTCGACTTTAGGTTTGACTTTGGTCAAGCCTCAAGTCTGAACGGTTGATTTTGTTTTTTTGAATTTTTTTTGGAATGATCTTTCTCGCTGGTCTTCTGCCATGGAAATGGTAGGTGGCCTAATATTAAATTTTTGTTTTAGCTCTCACCGAGACATGTCCTTGTTGGCTAACTAGCTGGACAGAGTCATGAGTCTGTGACATGACTTTTTGGCTTTTAGTCAACTTGTTGACCAGATTTATGACTCTGACCAACTAGAAGACTAGCTGGATAGGGTGATCAGGTGAAGAGGGGAGAAAGAGTTTTCGGAGGATGAAGGTGATGCTGGAGATCTTCAGTAATCAGGAGTTGGCATACTGCTAACTGCCTGGCTGAATAATCTCTAGTAACATTTTCAGCCTTTGACATCTCCAACTCTACTCTTCCCAGATTTCTGTGAGAACGCAAACTTTTCTTCATGCACACATTCACGTCGCTTGCTTACATCATTACTTCTGACCTGATTAGAGAGAGTGACTTAGAGATTTTTATGTGGAGAGTTAGTTCTTGGAGAGTGAAGGAGGAAACTTTCATGAAATTTTTTTGATTCTGAATATCCGAGCTAGTTCACGAGCTGGATAGACTTTTAGTTACAGCACACCAACTTTACGATATTTTTAGTAACTTTGCTAACAAATTTTTTTGAGTAACACCAAAACCGTCAGTAGAGGCAAAACCTTTTTGGCCTTGGTAATTTGAAATATTGAGTCGTTTTGGTTTAGCTCTTGATAGTAGACTCTTTCATTCTTTTTAAATATTCGTGCGTCCAAGCACACTTACATCGTCTTCTGAAAACCGAGGTTGTTTCATAATGGCCACAGTGAGAAAATCACCTCCCGCGACAGACAGTTCGACTAAGTTGCCTGAACAGTGCTCCATATGCCAGGATGGATACTGGTCAGTCAAGAAAAAGCCAGTAGTGACAGTATGTGGACACGTGTTCCACATGGCATGTTTGCGGACGTGGATAGGCGAACAGGCCAACTGCTCGAACTGTCGGTGCCGCGTCACACAATACGACTTTACTGTCTATACCAGAACCATCCCAAAAAAACAGACGACGAAACCAATAGATCACGAGCTTAGACAATCAGTGCCAGTATTCAATTTGCCTCCATTGACTATGCCACCAGTTAGCCGAGGATCTCTATCACCTGGAATGCCAAATCCGCATTCCACGACCTTTTCCCATCCTAACTCGCGACGAAATAGCCCATTGCCTTCTCCCAATGTACAGAACTTAGTAGCGACAGAAGCCTTGATGGCAGGTCTGCGCATACAGCTACAAGATTTGGTCCGCGAAGGAATTGAACAAGGCTTAGAGACTCTGCGGTCGGAACTGTCGAATAACGTCAGGCAGCAACTCTCAGCTGCAATGCCACCAGTTGACTTTTCACGGCCACCTCCTTCTGTGGATGGACCGAGACCACCGCTAGAGTTTCACGATGGTCGTAGGCAGTCGTTTAACAGACCGTCATCACCTTTTGGTCAGCCTAGTGGTCAGCCTAGACCAAATCTTAACCAGTCTCAACCAGCTCCATCTCATCGTATCTCACCGAGCCTAGGACCACGACGTTCTGGTAGTCCCATCAGAAGATGGAATATATCCTATAGTGGCGATAGCTCTCGACTTACTGTTGACGAGTTCGTGTTCAGAGTAGAAGCACTAACTTACTCGGCCCTAGACGGAGACTTTGAGCTCTTGGTACGGCATATGACCACTTTGCTTTCTGGCCCAGTGATGGACTGGTACTGCTCTCTCTTGAGGCAGAACTCCACGCCTTCGTGGGAGTATGTAAAGACAGCTCTGTTAGCTGAATGGGGAGTACCGAAGGAAGACCTCAAGGTCAAAGTCCAACTGATGCTGAGGAAATAGAAGGCGGGGGAATCATTTGCCATGCACCACCAATACCTAGTACACCTACGGGACTGATTACAAAACCCTTTGCCAGACGTCGAATTTCTAGAAATAGTTAAGCCTAACCTATTGCCGGAGATCCAAAATAAAATTTGTTTACATCCCACTAACACCATACACCAACTACGGAGTCTCGTGACTCAGATACAGGCTACACAGCAGCGAATCGCGACAGCGGGCAGCTGGAATACTTATCGTAGCCCTAGAGTCAGCGAATTGGATGATTGTCTTTCGACAGATGCGGAACAGAGTATGTCACCTGAAAGCAGTGAGGAAGCCGCCATAGTATCTGCTCTTACAGCCCCCCAGAACGTTAGCTGTTGAAAGTGTGACCAGCCCGGTCACTTTTACCAAGACTGCCTGCAGGAAAGACAAATTGTGTTCTGCTACGGATGCGGACGCAAAAATGTTTTCAAGCCTTATTGCAGCCAGTGCCGACAGAAAAACCTGAGACGGGTCGGGAATACTACCACCTTTTCTCGACCTGTGTCAACGTCCCGCGCGACAACTGCAAGGAACACTCCCATTGAACAAGGAGGACGGTCCGCGCCATTAGCAGACCTTAACGACGAATCCCTGAATTGTCCACTGATATCATTTAGTGACTCTAATGATATCAGCAAACCACCTGATTGTACAAACATTTCACTGGTAGAGACGGAGAATCTAATAGACTTCTCCGCAGATCTTCAACCTCCCATTTCCACCTTTAGGGAGCCCATGACACTATTAGACACTTCTTTGGAAGAGTCTTTAATTTTCGATGTCCCGATAACACCGACAGCACCTTTAGCTGACAAGGTTACTGAGCATGAGATTTGGCTTCCTACCATTTCTGTACTAAAATGGCCACCAAGCGAATGGGCGTGAGCTTGTTTTACATGCGCTGACGCCGTATCATGCGCGTCTGCAGAATTATAATGCAGTAAGAGACCGTATCTTCTCCTCAGTGGCGGAGTTAGCTGACATTATGTATTCTGACCTGGATTTTAGACCACGAAAGAAACGATCAACCGTTCGTTGGCGGGAATAATGTTGATGAGACAGGAAAGAATAAAACTGGCACAGATTTCCGTGTCGATGCCAGACGACATTCGACCTTATGCCGAAGTAAAACTGCTCGGGCGAACTGAGACTGGATTACTTGATAGTGGTGCCACTGTCAGTATTCTAGGCCAGGGAGCTCTAGAGGAGCTTGCAGAAGAAGAGGTTGAATGGAAGAGGTATCGGACACAGGTACAAGTAGCGAATGATGCAGGGTCATGTGAACTTGGACATCACTTTCCGTGATAAGATCCAACACGTGCGCTTTTCGTGGTTCCTGGGCTCACACAGGCACTGTATTTTGGAATAGACTTCTGGCGTATATTTGGGTTGGCTCCAGATGTCCTAGGTATAGTTGCAGAAGTAACTCCAGGTCTAACAGCTTCCTCTGACACCGATGGCCATATTCTTTCCAGTTAGACCAACAGCGTTTGGAAGCTACTAAACAGCTTTTCTCTTCTTTCGCCTCTTTAGGCCTGGGAAAAACATCTTTGGTCGCTCACAAGATCGAGACGAATGACGCAGCTCCGATAAAACAACGGTTTTATCCAATTTCACCAGCCGTACAAAATTTTATGGATGCTGAATTAGAGCGAATGCTATCACTGGGTGTGACAGAGGAGAGCCAGAGTCCTTGGAGCTCTCCAGTCGTTCTGGTGAGGAAGCCTGGTGTTATGGAATTATGTAGAGAGAGTGATTGGTTAGGATGTGAAGTCCAAACTGCCAGCATGAGTTCACAGGTCACTCGATGACAGCGTTGGCACAGGGCGGCATGCTAGCACCTCGGCTATATGGCGGAGAGTGTGGGGGGTTCCCAAAAGAAACCTGCCGCTGTCACCAACCATAATCAAAAAATTTTCATGCCTACATACTAAAGCTGGCACTCACTCAGTCCTGAAGGGCCTTTACGTCACTTACCTACATTCTACTGAAGGCGCAGATGGCATGCCTTCTTTGCCAAGCCCCATCCTCCCATTGACTTTAGGTGGCACAATCGTGCAAAGTCCCTTTGTTGACCTGTAAAGAGATTACAGCGGACCTATACAACCTTCATGCTAGAGGGCGCCAGGATAGTGAAAGGAGAAATAACAAAAGCTTACATTTCCATTACGTTATATATCGTGAATTTCAACCAAAGAAAAATTCCGAATAACAAAATAAAGATAAAATGGAGCACGCTTCAATAATGTATCTCAATTCGTACGAGTCTATCTGATTGGATGCAACGCGAATCCAGTCACGTAAGTATTCTTTTTCAGATACGTTTCGGTCACATGGTTAAGATACATTTAACTACCAATATTGGTAATACATAGTAATGATCTAAATTATATACGCGCGTACCTACTTTCAATGGAAATACTAATTATATTGTAATAATAATAATACTAAGAAGAATTAAAGGATTAGTTATACAAAAACCCGGATTCAGCAGTGATTTGGTTTATAAATTCTTGCATTAATTCATGATATATATTTTCTATTCTGGTTGCTGCTGTTGTTGTTGTCAATTTTTTCTTTTTATTAAATATAATTTCGTTCGAGTTGTGTATTCTTTTAAAATTGTAGTTTTATGCAATTTAATTAACTGTATGGGTATTTTGTTCCTTAAGTTTTATTTTTATGTAGTAATAATAATTAATAATTAATAATTAATAATAATAATAAGTCGTCACTTTGTGACATTATATACTCATAATATATCTAATAAAAATTATTTCTTGTTTTTAAATTGTATGTATATTTTTGTTTTTGTTTTTCTTAAAGTTCAGTTAATGCTTAAATTTTATATATCCTTTTTGTTTTTCTCATCACAAAATTTCGAAATAAAATTGTTTTCATGTTTCTTATTTTTTTTCTTTTTTTTTTTTAAGCTACCGAAGGAATTTATTAACATAAATCTTATTCATGTATGAAAAATTATATACGCCGTAAATGTATATGCAACAGATAAAAGAATTTTTTTTCCTTTTTGCTTAATTTAAATGTATAAAAAAACCAAGTGGCAACAACTTACATGGAATTCATTCTTGTGGATCCATCGCCGAGGCGCCTCCGTGATGATCCGCATGCCACTGCTTACTTGCTAAAAGAAACATTATAAAGGCAGCCAGCCCAATGTATCGCTTGTATGATTTATCGAGAACATTAATCCAAAATATGAAATTTTATGTGACCGGCGTGATACACACTTTCCTTAGTATTATTCGTTTCTTGAAAAAATTTGACAACAGCCCAGGCATATAAATATCTCCTTCGAATTTATTTTATGTGGGCCCACGTATTGGTTTTCCTTTCCTTTTTCTTTTGCAATCAACGACACTTTGAGTACACATTCCACTGAGAAGTACCAATAAACGAATCAAATAGACGCAATAATTATAGAGAACGCTGTGAAAATCATCTTTCATTGCATATGCACAGATTAATGCGTCGGCTAACCAAAACACAGTATAACTTGTCACCTTAGAAGGTGAGTGCTTTTAACAGTTCTACAGATTAATATAGCGAAAAGAGCATTCACATTATCCAAAGAAATAGGAATCTAAAACAAAGTATCACACTTAGATTAACGATGTGAAAAAGATATTATCAAGATTAATAATAATATTCTTCGTTTAACGTTTTCTGTGCTTAAAGGTGCGTGTAGAAAAAACCTTTCAGCGACCTCATTGTCATAGCACGATCATAATGTCGCTGCATTTTTGGTTCAAATTCTGGTTGCGAACTCTTGGTCTCTGAATTGTCTGAAAATGTTACAGTCTCTATGAGAACAGCAATTATCCGACCGCAATTATGCAAATTGTGTGTACACATGTAAAGGTGATGCTGGTGGATTCTCTACATCACGTGGAATTTTTTTAAAATTAGCTCATGCTGAGGATACATTCTAAAGCATGTCTTAGATGTAGTACTGATTCTTGAAAATGTCCGTATGCTTTAAATATTTCACCCTTCTGTGTTGATATTGAGGAGCTATCGAATTCTTAATCGACTTTTGGGAGGACTTATTTTGTGCAGATAGATGGAAATAATTCTATTAATGGAAAATTTATCAGTGAGGGGGCTGAGAAATATTCTAAATTTACTTACAATGTTTATTTCCTGGCCGATGTTTCCGAAATCTTTTGGTTTATTCTCCTCGATGTTCCACTTGAGGCGATTTGACTACAACAGAGAAGATTGCCTTCTTCTAACTTTTCTTCACTGACATGTCACACGAGCTTGAGGAAGCATTTCTCTCGGTCGAGTGCGTTCATTCTGCGTTTTACTTTAAGGCCAGCTTACATGCATCAACATTTTACATGTAGCATATTGCTATATCCAATAGCTACGACCATAACAATACAGAGTGGTCTACACCACCCGTGGTTCAGACGACGCTGAAAAATGGTCGAGTGAGCTAGCTGGTCTTAAACATAGGCCTCATCACTGCGGGCGCTCAATTTGTGTCTCGACCCACGACCCAATGTGCATTCCACATCACTCGTGTTTTACTTGTCCGATGACGCATCGAAGGCACATCCTTGAAGCCTCCAAGGCGTCGTCGCAGTAGTGACATGCTGACAGCCTTATACATGAATGAATTCCAACAGGTATATCACCCACCATTGACGGGGCAATAGGAGGGCTTCGCGATATCCTATAGTTTGCCAGTGAAGCTGGCTGGATGCCTTCTTAGGGCTATCAGGAATAAACGTGACAATAGATAGACGACGTTCCAGAATGGTTATCACTACCTGATGTCTTTGGCGTGATAGACTCCTAACAGTTTCCCCTGCAGATCTTCAAGCTCATAATAAGCGTTTCCTTTCTTGGCTCTGACCCGACACTTAACAAATTTTCGCCCCAGTTTAGCACTCGTCTGCTGTTGGAAATTGCTTTGGGCAAAATTCCGTCTAAATACCTCTTGACCCACTTTGAACTCGACAGGTTTCGCCCTGAGATTGTAGGCTCTTGAACCCTGTTCGAACGCATGTTGTAAATTTTCCTGCACTCTCGCACGGATCAATCTCAGTTTGTCATCAGCATCTACTCTCACCGGCTCATTAAGGGTTCCAAGGCTTCTCAAGATGGAATAGAAGCTGCCATGTTCAATCATTTGTTGACCGAAAAGTGTTCGATAAGGAGAGAAACCAGTAGCTTGATGGAAAGAGCTCCTGAGGGAACTAGCTATTTGGCTCAGTTTCTCATCCCATTTCGTATGTTCCTTCCGCATATACGCTCTAATCCCTGACATTAGAGACCTGTTTACTCGCTCTGAGGCGTTTGCTTGCGGCGAGTAAACTGCCATTCGCAAGTGCTTCGCCCCATACTTGTCCAGCAATCTGGTAAACTGAGTCGAGCAAAATTGGACTCCATTGTCAGAGACGATCGTTTCCGGGACGCCGAACACGTGGAACACTTCCGTCTCAATCAATTGGCACACATTGAGTGTAGATGCTTTTCTCATCGGTTTGAGAATCGGAAATTTTGAAAAGTGGTCAAGAATTATTAGAATGCAGACGTTTCCTTTCACTGATCGAGGATATGCACCCAGAAAATCGATATATAGCTTTTGCCATGGTCGTTCTGTCACAGACTGAATTCTCATAGGTGGTCTAAGAATGGTATTGGGAGCCTTCGTTTCCTTACACACGTCACAGGCGCCTACGTAGTTTCTGACATCAACTGTCATTCGTGGCCAGTACAAGTGTCTTCGCAGACGAAGCCATCCCTGCCGCAAAGATCTGGTAGTTTACCAGAAGTCGTTTTAACCTTATGCTTCAGTTCCTCATATTCCAACGAGTTGAAATATGGCGATCCGTCACTATCTTTAACGGCATGAGTTCTATGAAGGGCCGGAATTTCTGTACGCTCAAGATTGCGGCTAAGCATTCTTGCTCTGTGAGGTGTAATTTCTTTGTGCTTAGTTCAACTTTTTCGAGACGTAGGCTATTGGCTTCTCGTGGCCCTCGTCATCTAGTTGAATCAGCACTCCACCAATACCTTGTTGGCTCGCATCGCACTGCATAACGAATAGTTTGGTGAAGTCTGGACTCACCAACAACGGAGCAGAGGTAAGTTTTTTCTTTAAAAGTTCAAGAGACGTTTGGGCTTCAGGTGTCCATTTGAACTGACTAGGGTTTTTCAGGGTGTCTGTAATGGAGGCAGTCAAGTCAGTATAGTTCGGGATGAACCGTCTATACAATCCTGCCATACCTAGTAGGCGTCCGACCTGCCGAACAGTTTTAGGTGACGAATAGGCAACTACAGCTGAAATTTTGTCAGGGTCAGTTCTCATACCTCCCTTTCTGACAATAAAACCCAAGTATTTGGTCTCTTTGATACAAAACTTGCTCTTCTCAACGTTGATAGTGAGGCCAGCCTTCCTCAAACAATCCGCCACACGGGAAAGTAATGTGAGATGCGAGTCAAAGTCTGATGACGGAATTAATAAATCGTCTAGATAGATGAGAACGTTCTCACGAAGATCGAGAGGAATGACTTTATCCATGAGGCGGCACATCGTTTGTGGACCGTTGCATAGGCCGAATGGCATCACCGTGTACTCATAGAGAGGATGACCAGGCATTGTAAAAGCGGTCTTCTCTCTGGAATCAGTGTCTAGTGGGATCTGCCAGAATGCGTCTTTCAGGTCCAGGCTCGTTATGTAGTTTGCCGGAGGAAGTCGACTCAGAAGTGCGTCTATCTGCGGTACCGGATAGGCATCCTTCTTCGTAACAGAGTTGACCTTCCTGGCGTCAAAACAAAGCCGAACCTTTCCAGGCTTCCTTACCAGAACAACTGGAGAGCTCCAAGGACTCTGGCTCTCCTCTATCACACCCAGTGATAGCATTCGCACCACTTCGGCATCCATCAAACTTTGTACTGCCGGTGAAATCGGATAAAACCTCTGTTTTATCGGAGCTGCGTCATTCGTTTCAATCCTGTGAGTGACCAATGATGTTTTTCCAGGCCTAGAGAGGCGAAAGAGGGGAAAAGCTGTTTGGTGGCTTCTAAGCGTTGTTGATCGAGACTAGAAAGAATATGGCAGTCGGTGTCAGAGGTAGCTATTACACGTGGATTCACTTCTGCGACTATACCCGGGATATCTGGAGCCAACCCAAATAAACGCCAGAAGTCTATTCCCAGATATAGTGCCTGTGTGAGCCCAGGAACCACGTAAAAACGCACGTTTTGGGTCTTATCACGGAAAGTGACATCCAAGTCCACATGACCATGCAGAGTCGTCTTGGCACCATTTGCTACTTGGACCTGTGTCCGATACCTCTTCCATTCGACATCTGCTTCTGCAAGCTTCTCTAGAGCTTCCTGATCTAGAATTCTGACAGTGGCACCACTATCAAGTAATCCAATCTCAGGTCGCCCGAGCAGCTTTACTTCGGCGTACGGTCGAATGTCGTCTGGCATCGACGCGGAAATCTGTGCCAGTTTTTTCCTTTCTAGTCTCATCCGTCGGCAGTATTCTCGCCAACGAACGGTAGGTCTTTTCTTTTTCGGTCTCATATCCAAGTCAGGAAACGCGATTTCAGCTAACTCTGCCACTGAGGAGAAGATTCGGTCTCTTACTGCGTTGTATTTCCGCAGACGCGTATGATACGGTGTCAGCGGATGTAAAACTGGCTCACGCCCACTCGTCATAACAGAGCTTGGTGGCCATTTTAATACAGAAATACCATGAGGCCAAACCGCCTGCTCAATAACTTTGTCAGCTAAGAGCGCTGTCGGTCTTATTGGCACATCAAAAACTAAAGACTCTTCCAAAGAAGTGTCTAATAATGTCATAGGCTCCCCAGAAGTGGAAATGAGAGCTTGAAGATCTGCGGAGAAGTCTATCAGATTCTCCGGCTCCCTCAATGAAATGTTCGTACTATCAGGTGTTTTACTAATCTCATCAGAATCACTGAATGATATCAGTGGAAAATTAAGGGATTCGCCACTGTGGTCTGCTAATGGAGCGGACCTTCCTTCTTGTTCGAGTCTTGAACTGGAGAGTTCGTTGCAGTTGCTGCTTATGACGTTGACGCTGGTCGGAAAGAGGTTGTGGTATTCCCGACCCGTCTCAAGTTTTTCTGTCTACAATAGCGACAATCAGGCTTGAAAACGTTTTTGCGTCCGCATCCATAGCAGAACACAACTTGTCTCTCTTGCCTGCAGTCTTGATAAAAGTGACCGGACTGGTCACAATTCCAGCATACAATAGTGTGTTTGGCCGAAATGCTCGACATGTCACCTAGGCTGTTGTCACTGCCTGTTGCTACTGCCAGTTCAGGGTCCAAGGTCTGAAAGTTGTCAACTTCGTGCACCCGTTGGTTCCGGTAAGGGTTCCAACTACCAGCTGTCGCAATTCGTATCTGCGTAGCTTTGATACGAGTAACAAGCGATCTCAGCTGTCCTATCGGATCGGTGGGATGCAGGCATATTTTCTCCTGAATCTCAGGAAATAAGTTCGATTTGACAATCTGCAGAAACTCTTGGTCTGGCATGGCGTTCTGTAGTTGATCACGCAGCAACCCTAAATGATGGTGATACATAGCGAATAGTTCACAAGGCTTTTGCTTTCGAGACATCAGCTGTAATCGTATTTTTAGATCATCCTTGGGCGCTCCCCATTCGATGGACAATCCCGTCTTGATAAGTTCCCAAGTTGGAAAAGGGTTATGCCGTAATAGCGACCAGTACCAGTCCTTCGCTGGTCCTGTTAGTAGCGTAAGCATGTTTCTTACTAGCAAACCGAAATCCCCTTCTAGAGCGGAGTGCGTGAGCGCTTCGACTCTAAAAATGAATTCATCCACAGAGAGCTCTGTGTTGTTACCGTTATACGTCAAGTTCCATCTTCGGATAGGGCTGCCTGATCGTCGCTGTCCTATATTTGTAGGGTGACGAATATGTGGAGGTGGTTGAGGTGGGACAAAGTTCGGTCTGGGCTGACCAGCAGGCTGACCAAAAGGTTGACCAGTAGGCTGACCAAAAGGTGATAGTGGTCACTGAAACGATTGTCTCCTCAGATTGGGGAAATCGTTCGATGGTCTTGGATTACCCCTGAACGAAGGAGGTCGTGCAAAATCCATTGGCGGCATTGCTGCTGCTACTTGTTGTCGGATACTATTCGTTAAATCAGTCCGCAAACCATTGAGGCTCTGTTCGAGACCTTCTCGTATTAGGTTTTGCATTTGTAGGCGTAGGCCTGTCATCAGCGCATCCGTAGCGGCTGAGGTGTGGTCTTGAGCTGTACGCACTGAACTATCTCGTCGAGGACTCGGGTCTACAAAAGTCCTTGAGTGCAAATCGGGCATTCCTGGTGATAAAGATCGTCGATTCGGTGGTGGTATGTCGAAGGTAGGCAAGTCAAAGGTCGGCAATGAATCGCGCCTAGCTGACTTCGCGGACTTCACCTTCTTCGTTCTTTTAGGAAAGGCACCAGTATAACCAGTGAGGTCCTGTGGCGTGAGGCGGCGACTACAGTTAGGGCAACTGGAATGTTCACCTATCCAGGTCTGTATACATGCCCCATGAAAGACATGTCCACACATGGTCATGACAGGCTTCTGTTCGCTTGACCAGCTCATATCTCTGCAGATAGTGCATGGTTCACGCAACATAGCCACACCGTTCGGCCCAGGAGGTGGTGTCCGTACTGTAGCCATACTGGATTTAGTCGTAAGTCAACAAAAAGAAAATCTTCAACCCAAGGAGTTGAAAGAGATGTCAAAAATCCAAAAAATTCCAAAGTGCGGAACCTAACAGGCTCTTCAAGATGAAGATAGCAAAATATCAAGAAAAATTTTCAAAGGTTGGGACGAGATACTAAAAGTCGAACAAAAATTTTCCCAACCGTTCGAAGAAGTTGCAAAAATTAAAAAAAAATCAAAGCTTCGAAAAGTTCGCTGAGTATTCTCGAATCAAGACAATATAAATGCTAGTGGCAATAATCCAAGTTCAGAAACGGTAGCAACTCATTGAATAAAATTTCCTTTCTAGCAGTTCAGTTCAGGGTTTCAAAAAAACTGCGAAAAATCAACGAGATCAAACGTTCAATATAGCGAAAAAAATTCTACCAAAACATTTCTCCCTCACTTCCCGAAGCCAACTCCCAACACAAGAGGTCTTCAGGTCGCTCTCCCTCCTTACAGGTCAGATATACTAGCAAGTGACGTGAGTGTGTGCATTGAAAAAATATGTGGAGCTCCCACAGAAATCTGGGAAGAATCGGGTTGGAGAAGCTAGAGACTGAAAATGATACTAGAGATTCTTCAGCCAGGCAGTTAGCAGTATGCCAACTCCTGATTACTGAATGTCTCCAGCATAACTTCCATCCTCCAGTAACTCTTTCCTTACCCTTCACCTGATTGTCGTGTCCAGCTGACCTTCCAACCGGTCAGAGTCATGAATCTGGTCAACTAATTAGCTGAAAGCCAAAAAGTCGTCTCACAGATTCACGACTCTGTCCAGCCAGTTGGCCAACAGAGACATGTCTCCGTGAGAGCTCACACAAAAAATTTTGTGAGGCCACCTACCATTTCCATGACAGAAGGCCAGCGGGAAAGATCAATTTAAAAAAAAAAATTCAAAACTAGACAATTGTTCAGACTCGAGGCTTGACCACGGTCAACCCTAGAGTCGAACTTCAATTCAAAAACTTTCAAAAATCTAAAACGTTACGTTACTTTAATCATCCAAATCAAAAATATCAAAATCTCAAAAACTTTACTTTACTTTCAAACGATCAAAAACTTTCAAAACTTTAATAGACTTTGCGTTACTCTACAGAGAAAATTTTCAACAAAACCAGTCAGACCTCAAGTCCGCATGCATCTCCCACTAGATATGAGACTACCGAGTCAGACGATTTAGCTACTAGACAAATGTCCATATCTACAAGTAGTCTCAGTCCCAAGTGTTAAACACATTTGAACACCGAAGTTGACTGAGGTGGCCCCACGTTGGGCGCCATTTTTGTTATGGAATTATGTAGAGAGAGTGATTGGTTAGGACGTGAAGTCCAAACTGCCAGCATGAGCTCACAGGTCACTCGATGACAGCGTTGGCACAGGGCGGCATGCTAGCACCTCGGCTATGTGGCGGAGAGTGTGGGGGGGTTCCCAAAAGAAACATGCCGCTGTCACCAACCATAATCAAAAAATTTTCATGCCTACATACAAAAGCTGGCACTCACTCAGTCCTGAAGGGACCTTTACGTCACTTACCTACATTCTACTGAAGGCGCAGATGGCATGCCTTCTTTGCCAAGCCCCATCCTCCCATTGACTTTAGGTGGCACAATCGTGCAAAGTCCCTTTGTTGACCTGTAAAGAGATTACAGCGGACCTATACAACCTTCATGCTAGAGGGCGCCAGGATAGTAAAAGGAGAAATAACAAAAGCTTACATTTCCATTACGTTATAAATCGAACTTTATTCATTAATTTATTCGTTGTTCGAACACGCTTTTCAGAAGTTATAAGTTACTCTATATCGTGAATTTCAACCAAAGAAAAATTCCGAATAACAAAATAAAGATAAAATGGAGCACGCTTCAATAATGTATCTCAATTCGTACGAGTCTATCTGATTGGATGCAACGCGAATCCAGTCACGTAACTATTCTTTTTCAGATACGTTTCGGTCACATGGTTAAGATACATTTAACTACCAATATTGGTAATACATAGTAATGATCTAAATTATATACGCGCGTACCTACTTTCAATGGAAATACTAATTATATTGTAATAATAATAATACTAAGAAGAATTAAAGGATTAGTTATACAAAAACCCGGATTCAGCAGTGATTTGGTTTATAAATTCTTGCATTAATTCATGATATATATTTTCTATTCTGGTTGCTGCTGTTGTTGTTGTCAATTTTTTCTTTTTATTAAATATAATTTCGTTCGAGTTGTGATTTCTTTTAAAATTGTAGTTTTATGCAATTTAATTAACTGTATGGGTATTTTGTTCCTTAAGTTTTATTTTTATGTAGTAATAATAATTAATAATTAATAATAATAATAAGTCGTCACTTTGTGACATTATATACTCATAATATATCTAATAAAAATTATATCTTGTTTTTAAATTGTATGTATATTTTTGTTTTTGTTTTTCTTAAAGTTCAGTTAATGCTTAAATTTTATATATCCTTTTTTTTTCTCATCACAAAATTTCGAAATAAAATTGTTTTCATGTTTCTTATTTTTTTTCTTTTTTTTTTTTAAGCTACCGAAGGAATTTATTAACATAAATCTTATTCATGTATGAAAAATTATATACGCCGTAAATGTATATGCAACAGATAAAAGATTTTTTTTTCCTTTTTGCTTAATTTAAATGTATAAAAAACCAAGTGGCAACAACTTACATGGAATTCATTCTTGTGGATCCATCGCCGAGGCGCCTCCGTGATGATCCGCATGCCACTGCTTACTTGCTAAAAGAAACATTATAAAGGCAGCCAGCCCAATGTATCGCTTGTATGATTTATCGAGAACCTTAATCCAAAATATGAAATTTTATGTGACCGACGTGATACACACTTTCCTTAGTATTATTCGTTTCTTGAAAAAATTTGACAACAGCCCAGGCATATAAATATCTCCTTCGAATTTATTTTATGTGGGCCCACGTATTGGTTTTCCTTTCCTTTTTCTTTTGCAATCAACGACACTTTGAGTACACATTCCACTGAGAAGTACCAATAAACGAATCAAATAGACGCAATAATTATAGAGAACGCTGTGAAAATCATCTTTCATTGCATATGCACAGATTAATGCGTCGGCTAACCAAAACACAGTATAACTTGTCACCTTAGAAGGTGAGTGCTTTTAACAGTTCTACAGATTAATATAGCGAAAAGAGCATTCACATTATCCAAAGAAATAGGAATCTAAAACAAAGTATCACACTTAGATTTACGATGTGAAAAAGATATTATCAAGATTAATAATAATATTCTTCGTTTAACGTTTTCTGTGCTTAAAGGTGCGTGTAGAAAAAACCTTTCAGCGACCTCATTGTCATAGCACGATCATAATGTCGCTGCATTTTTGGTTCAAATTCTGGTTGCGAACTCTTGGTCTCTGAATTGTCTGAAAATGTTACAGTCTCTATGAGAACAGCAATTATCCGACCGCAATTATGCAAATTGTGTACACATGTGAAGGTGATGTTGGTGGATTCTCTACATCACGTGGAATTTTTTTAAAATTAGCTCATGCTGAGGATACATTCTAAAGCATGTCTTAGATGTAGTACTAATTCTTGAAAATGTCCGTATGCTTTAAATATTTCACCCTTCTGTGTTGATATTGAGGAGCTATCGAATTCTTAATCGACTTTTGGGAGGACTTATTTTGTGCAGATAGATGGAAATAATTCTATTAATGGAAAATTTATCAGTGAGGGGGCTGAGAAATATTCTAAATTTACTTACAATGTTTATTTCCTGGCCGATGTTTCCGAAATCTTTTGGTTTATTCTCCTCGATGTTCCACTTGAGGCGATTTGACTACAACAGAGAAGATTGCCTTCTTCTAACTTTTCTTCACCGACATGTCACACGAGCTTGAGGAAGCATTACTCTCGGTCGAGTGCGTTCATTCTGCGTTTTGCTTTAAGGCCAGCTTACATGCATCAACATTTTACATGTAGCATAATGCTATATGCAATAGCTACGACCATAACAATACAGAGTGGTCTATACCACCCGTGGTTCAGACGACGCTGAAAAATGGTCGACTGAGCTAGACGGTCTTAAACAGAGGCCTCATCACTGCGGGCGCTCAATGTGTGTCTCGACCCACGACCCAATGTGCATTCCTCATCACTCGGGTTTTACTTGTCCGATGACGCATCGAAGGCACATCCTTGAAGTCTCCAAGGCGTCGTCGCAGTAGTGACATGCTGACAGAATTATACATGAATGAATTCCAACAGGTATATCACCCACCATTGACGGGGCAATAGGAGGGCTTCGCGATATCCTATAGTTTACCAGTGAAGCTGGCTTTTACGAATAAATGTATACACTATTTTTTTTTATTTTTCAAAAAAACACTTTATTTTTTTTTTCTTTAATTCTTCTGTTTAGTTGTTTTTTTAGTTTTTCACTTAATTAGTGGGATTTTCTACTCATATAAATATTTTCAAATTTTTCACTTAATTAGTTCGAATTCCACTTATATATTTTCAAATTTTTACTTAATTAGTTGGATTTCCACTTATGTATTTTCACTAACAAAACAAATTTAATTCCCGATTTAAAAAAAAAATGCTTTTCTTCACTTTATCGGTAAGAGATCCGCGAAGCGGCTTTTCGGCGGGTGTAAAAACGACTCCTCGAGGTTTGGGCTAGCTGCCCCCAGGTACCCACGAAAACTTTTAGAAAAAGCTTTTTTCTTTTTGCTTTCTCACGGCGATGAAAGATCGTACGTGAGAATATGCGAATTATTTTATGTGCAATTCAGTTTGCACGACGAAAAATGATATCCGATTACACGGCATGTAGGTAGGTATACCATGTGAATGGAGTGCATTACTGATAACGAAATGCAATTTATGCTAAATTGCATTTTGTTGCAGTATGGAAATGCAACTTTAAATGCATTCGAAATTTTTTTTAAATGAAATTTTAAATGAATTAAATTAAAATTAATTTTCAGGGTCATCTTTGCAATGCATCGATATATTGCATAGGGCAATATATTGGTGCATGGACCTTATGGTTGTGATTCGGGGCATTGGGCACATGAGTCACAACATCCCTCCCCCCTGGGGAAAAGAAAGTTTTATTCATTTATGAAGGAAACTTTCTTTCTAAATGACGAAGTTAAAATATACATAATAAAACTACTGTTATTTAGATAGCTATAGCTAATTACAAAATTGTAAGACTATAGTAAAATAATTATAACTAATTACAAAGTTGTAAAACTCTAGTCAAATTTAATTAAAATATTTTAAGAAAATTGTTTTTTTTTGGGATGAAATGGGAATTGAATTTGGACATTTTTACGTTATAAATTCCTTGCTGCGAACATAACAACCGGGATTGATGTGCATTGTTCCTATTCCATGTAGGGTTTGTGAACTAATGGAATCTTCACAAATAATGTCTATGTGGAGGGATCGTTTTAGGGAGAAAAGCCAGGCGTTCTGCTGTGATAATTGCGTCCAATAGTAATCCTGTCGCAAGATCAGAATTTTACACTTTTGTGTAATAGGTTCCTTCTTTAGTAGATTCACTTCACATTGATTTGTTCTTGTATTTGTGCTTAGGATGGGGAATGAAATTTTGCAGTAGAAATGCATATGGTCCAACGTTGCGCAATTATGAATATCCTGAAGCGTTAATTCAACAAAATGTTCGCGATTGTAATCTATTAATATGTATTCCTTTGCTGGTTCGATATATATGAACGATTCGTCAAGGAGTGTCGGTAACGGCATTGCCTTGAATATCTGGTATGGTTCTTTGAACGGAAGTGGAATTCGGAGCTCAATAATTATCTTATTGTTGAAAATATTTGCAGATATTGTGCTTAATTTGTAAATTTTTGATAAAATATTGTCTCTGGAATTTATAGGAAGCATCAGTGAATTTGGTAATTCTTGCCTGATGTTTAATAAAAGTTCCTCTATTTGTTTAGGTGATACGAGTGTAGGGTGAAATTTTCCGTGTCTTCAATCTGTTAGAATGTCTATTAATTCCGACTGGGTATTTTGGTATCTGAATGTCATTAACGAAACTAGGGAAATAAGGGATTCAAGTTCAATGGATATTTTTTTATCTAATGTTCTGTTTTCCATCAATGATGTGGCTATCTGCACTGATATTAGTTTTTTATGTATGACCATGAATTCCTTTTCAATTGCGGCTTTAGTTTTGTTGAAAACATTTGCGGTTGCTTCGATTATCGCAGTTTGGCTTTTCATAAGTGATAGGAGGGAGTTTTGGTTAAGGGTGAGGTTACGGATTTGCTCGTCATAATTCTTGGCATCATCCTCGTCCAATGTGCCGAAAAGTGCTTTGGAAATTGAGCCTACTGCATTGAATAGTGCTCTTTGTCTTCTATTTTGGGTCACAAGTAACATATTCTTATATTCTATGTTTGCTAATATAAGATTTATTTGTAACAACGTACCGTTACAAGTGTGGCTCAAGGCTGAGTGTTTGTCCAGTTTCTGGCAGGTCGCTGTAATTTGTTGGGCTATGAACTGGATGTTGTTGAATGCTGATTTAAAATTCGCTAGGTCGTAATAGGTGATGATTTTCCATTCGTTGGTGTAGAGGTTGGCTCTGCCAATCTCTTCGAAGTAAATGCCTGCAGTAGCATTTAGCTGCTTTACCTCTATTCCTGAGCCGTAGATTATGGGGATGAAAATTAGAATGAATGCTATATGCATCATTTTGGAAACCTGTAAGATGACACCATGTTAATATCTGTGAATGATATTTGAAGATGATGAAGTTTTTACTCTGAGAACAGTTTTAAGTCATTGTTGTGGACTCTTTTATTTTTATTATTGATTCTGATGGTGGAATTTTCGGGGGAATTAATCTCCATTATCTCATACGGACCTGACCATAATGGTGAAAACTTATTATCTCTGACCCTGCTCTTAAGTAGGACTTTATCGCCTACCATAAAAGATTTTTGGACGGAATTTTTGTCATATTGTAGTTTGGATTTTTCTTTATTGGCCATGGCTATGTCTTTAGCTATTTTGAAACTATGCTGTAGACGCGCTTTTGCTCGTTTGCATAATTGTCGTAATTATAGCAAACGGTTGGAGATGATTTTAAATTATTTGGAATTTCGGCTGGGAATCCGTATAGAAGTTCGCGAGGAGTATAATTAGTACTCGAATGAGGGGTTGTATTATATACAAACATGGCATAAGGAATCCATGTATCCCAGTCTTGTGGATCTTTTGCTACATAAGATCGGAGATATTCTGCTAAGGTCCTGTGACTTCTTTCCAATGCACCATTCGTTTGAGGGTGATATGGAGTAGTTTTAAGTCGTTTTATTCTTAGTAATTTAGATACCTCGGCGAATATGCCACTTATGAGGTTAGAACCTTGATCTGTGAGGATACTTTCTGGAATACCATGTCGACAAACTATTGTTGTCGTGAAGGCTTCCGCTAATGTCTTAGACTCGGTGTCGACTATGGGAATAGCCTCAGAAAATTTTGAAAGGTCGTCTTGGAATGTAAGGAGATATTTGTTTCCAGAATGAGAAATTGGGAGAGGTCCTACAACATCTAGGTACACTCTTTCGAAAGGTTTGGAGCTAATGCTTGAGATTTTCATTGGAATTTTAGGGTTTCTGGATACTTTGTTCACCTGACAAAGTTTACATTTCCTTACATGCTTTACGATGTCGTCTGACATGCCAGGCCAGTAAAATTGCTTTTTAATTCTTTTAATTGTACGGGAAACGCCTTGATGGCCTCCCGTTGGTAATGAGTGAAAATCTTTCAAAACTTGTTCGATGTCATTAATGTCGGATAAATATTTAATAGAATCTTGATGGAGTTTAATGTTTATTTGTTTAGCAGTGAAGACCTTGTTAAAAATGCTTTTAATTATTAGAAGGTTTTGTGCATCTAAAATTGGGAAGGAGATATTTAATTGATTTAACTGATTTGCTTCTGTATATGAGCAGATCTCAGTTAAAATCTTTTCGAGGTCTGATCTATCTCTTTGGGATCGACAAGGTAATTTAGTTTTTGATATAATTATTGTGGAGTCTTTTTTCTTGAAGAAGTTCAGTTCAGTTTCTAAAAGTGGGGATTTATCTGAAAATTTTAATTTCGAATCCAACACTCTTTCAAGTTCTGTATCTTGCATTGGCAAGATGAAAAATTTAGGATTCGCATTTTTAGTCAATAGTAATGGGAAATTTGTGTCAGTTATAATGACTGAGGAATTGTTCACTTGTGATGGAGTTGGATTTTGATTAATGACACTCGTGTTGGGAGTGTTCAGATTTGCCTGAGCTCTAGCTTGTTTCCTTGTAACCACATTTACGCAGGTGGTAGGTTCCGTGAAATACTCGCTACTATCTGAAATAGCTCTACTGAGAGCGTCTGCATTTGTGTTGAGCTTACTTGATTTATGGACTATCTTGTAGTCATATTCCTCAAGACGTATTCTCCATCTCATCAGTCTTGAGGAGTGATCTTTCAGATTCATGAGCCATACTAATGGTTCATGGTCAGTTATAATTGTAAACTGTCTGCCATAAACGTATGGTCTGAATTGCTCAACTGCGAAAACGATAGCTAAGAGTTCCTTTTCTATTGTTGAGTAACGAGTCTCTGCACCATTGAGAACTCGGCTCACATAGGCGATTGGATGATCTCCTTGATCATCAACTTGTGAAAGAACAGCTCCGATGGCGTAGTCACTGGCATCGGAGGTGACAAAAAATTCTTTGTCAAAATCGGGATATGATAGAATTGGTGCTGTAATAAGTTTTTTGCGTAATTCGTAAAAATGTTTCATCACAAATTGCGTCGAACTTGAAAGGGATATCTTTCTTTAAAAGATTTGTAAGTGGTTTAGCTATTTTTGAAAAGTTTGGTATAAAGCGGCGATAGTAGCCGACGAAACCAAGGAAGGCTTTTATATCTTTTTCCTTCTTGGGTCTGGGATATGACAGAACTGACTTGATTTTTGCGGGTCTGGTTTGACTCCATTTTCTGTAATTATGTGCCCTAGATACATAATTTCCTTTCTTAGGAAATGGCACTTGTCGGGTTGAAGCTTGAGGTTGAAATCACGAAGGCGGCTAAATACTGCTGTGAGTCTAGTGTTGTGGTCTTTAAGGTTGTATCCATGGACTACGATATCGTCCATGTATACGAAGCAATAAATACCTTGAAGTCCAGATAGAACATTGTTCATGGCTCGTTGAAAAGTAGCAGGGGCTCCTTTAAACCAAATGGCATACGATTGTATTCGTAGTGGCCATAGGGTGTGCTAAAGGCAGCTTTCTCCCTGTCCTTCGAGTCCATTTTTATCTGGTGGAATCCACTGGCTAAGTCGAGTGTGGTAAAATATTTCGACTTCCCCAACTGGTCTAATATATCAGTGATATTAGGCAGTGGGTACGCATCGCCAATAGTAATGTCGTTAATACGACGAAAGTCTACCACTAGTCGCCACTTTTTGTTTCCATTTTCATCTGCTTTTTTAGGAACCAGGAGAAGTGGAGAATTCCAGGGACTATGTGAGGGTCTGATGATGTCTGACTCAAGCATTTATGGTATTTGCCGATTTATTTCTGTTCGGCTTGCTTCAGGAAGTCTATAAGGCTTGGTATAAATTGGCAGTTTGTCTTGGAGGGTCTCGATTTTGTGGGTAATCGCATCTGTATATGAAAGGAAATCCCCTTCTATGAAGAAGAGATCGTTGATCTCTTTCAGAGTCTGTGGTGATGACCACGAAGTCGTCCAAGTCTGGTAAACTGGGTTCACCTCGTAAGGTGCCAGATCGGCGTCCTCCTCATTTGCATTGAGGATTAGGACTTTTTCCATACCGTTGACTGGTTCGACTATCGAATTTCCAAGAAATAAACCTGGCCTTATTTCCCTCCCGAAACAGACAGATTGATTTTGAATAGAAGGAGTTGGAATTTCAATAATGAACTCTGATCGAGCCGGAATTTTAATTTTATTTAATTTATCCGATTCTTTCGGATTTTTAAAAGGAAGGAGATATGATTCCAACTTTTGTGGAATTTGGAAGGAGTTATTCGATGATTCCGACTCGATAGAATTAGAAGGAGATAAAACTTTACTGAAATTCTTTGACTTCTTTGATTTTATCTTGGAATTCACTATTTGTGAATCTATTTATGACGGTTCTTATACGACTTAGAAAATCTGCCACTTTATTATCTCTTCCCTTAATATATTCAATATTCATGTTATATTCACCTAATTTAAGCAACCATCTATATAATCTAGGATTGACATCATTGCCCCTTGTTTTGGTGTATAACCACTTAAGAGGTTGGTGATCGGTTAGTAAATCGAAATTAGTGCCATACAGATAAGGCCTAAAATAGCCTGTGGCCCACACAATTGCAAGGAGTTCCTTTTCCGTTGTTGAGTAGTTCCGTTCATGTTCGTTTAGAGTTCTGCTAGCGTAGCATATTGGATGGTTTTCCTGTTGGAGAACTGCACCTATGGCAAAAGTGCTGGCGTCTGTAACTAATTTGAAATTTTTATTGAAGTCTGGGTACTTTAGTACAGGGGCTTCCGTGATAATTCTTTTTAGTTTTTCGAACGAATTTATGTAGTTTGGATCATTACGGTTGATTTTAGTGTTCTTTTTCAAATATTTGGTCATTGGCTGGGCTACTCTTGCATAGTCTTTAATAAATTTCCTATAGTAGCCTGTAATCCCGAGGAAAGATTTTATCTGTTTCTGTGTTTCTGGAAGCTTTAATTTTAAAATATCGTTGATTTTTCTTGGGTTGGGTTTGACTCCTTCAGGTGTCAAAATATGACCCAAATATTCTGTTTCCTTTGCCAAGAATTTGCATTTATCCACTTGGATTTTTAGGTTTGCTTCCCTTAGTTTGTTAAACACTTTCTTAACGCTATCGATGTGTTCCGTTAGGGAAGTAGAAAAGACTAATATGTCGTCAAGGTAGACAACGCATATTTTATTGATGAGATCTCTTAAGATTGAATTCATCAATCGCTGGAATGTCGCTGGGGCGTTTTTGAGACCAAACCGGCATTTGAATAAATTCATAATGACCGTGGGGGGTTGAAAAAGCCGTTTTAGAGCGGTCATTTTCGTTGACCAATATCTGGTGAAAGCCTTTTGCCAGGTCGATTGTACTAAAATATTGGGCTCTTCCCAATTTATCCAATATACTGTCAATGTTTGGGACTGGAAATTTATCGTCTATCGTGACTTCGTTTAATTTACGGTAATCCACGACGATTCTCCATTTTTTCTTCCCTGAATTATCTAATTTTTTTGGAACGATCCACAATGAACTATTATATGGGGAATTGCTTTCTTGGATAATTCCATTATTCAACATTTCGCTTATCTGTGTGGTGATTTCCTGTTCATGGATTCTTGGATATCTGTAATTTTTTGCGTAAATTGGCCTATTTGTCGTAGTGACAATTTGATGGGTTATGTTATGAGTACATGTTAGCGTTTCCCCCTCTTTGAAAAATAAGTCTTTGTGTGACTTCAGTAAGTCTTCAAGCAGTGCTTTCTCTTGAGAGTTTAAGCCCTTGAGAAGATTTTCTTTGACACTCTCATTGATTTCTGAATATTCTAATTGATGAATTTCTTCACCCCTATATGGGAAATTTGTTAGAAATTTTATTTGGTTGTTATTTATGGTTAAGTTTCCCTCTTCCATATTAATAACGGCGCCTAGAGGCTTTAATAGGTTTTGGCCTATTATGGCATCAAAACATTTGTTATGGAACTTAGTTAGTTTCCATAGCATGTAGGCATCTTCTTTGAACTCAACTGGAAGATCAGTTTTTATTTCTTTATTTATAATTGTCTTAGTATTTAAAGTATTAAAATTTATGGGTTGTCTTAAATATTGTCTCTTGTACTGGGGTAGTTTCTCTTCATCCAATAAAGAGGTGGAAGATCCGGTATCTATAAGACATTTGATTTTATCATTACCAACAGTCAATTCTACTATTGGTAGGTGTACTTTTGAGGCGTTAATAGAAAATTTGCTTCCTGTTCTACCTCTTGGATGTGATCGACATCCATGGGTTCTGGTCTGATTTGTGTCCGATTTTGGGAATTATTAGGAAAATTGTTATGATGAGTTCTAGATTGGTTTGAATTATTGTAATTTCTAGATTGTCCTGAACTATAATAATTTCTATGTTGACCTGAATAAGTTCGTTCTTGTCTGTTTTGGGGTTGTTGGATCTGTCTAAATTGTCCTGAGTTTTGTCTGTACTCGGTGTTTGAGTTTTGTCTGTATTCGATGTTTGAGTTTTGTCTGTATTCGTTGTTTGAACTTTGTCTCAACAGCAGACCATTGCTATTATTGTATAAATTATTGCGACTATTAAGATTACTGTTATAATTAAAATGATCACGATTGTTTCTACGTGTACGATCGTTTTGACTTCTATTATAATTATCTTTTATTTTGTTTCTAATTAAACCACAATTATCTAATAAATCGTATGCTCCTCTTAATGTAGTTGCATTTCTATTTAAAATCACTGAAGCTAAATTAGCATCTATATTATTTAAAAAGGTTTTTAATATAATCGACTTATTTACCGTAGGGGAAAATTCGATAGGTTTTGCTGCGTCGCATTCATATTTTTCATTCAATTTTGAAAGAATTTCTCTCAATTTAATAAAATACTCGCTTACTTGATAATTCCCGAGTGACAAAGCGTTCTGATATATTTGGTGGTATGTTTCCTTTATACCAAAGTTGCTTATTAGAGTTGATTTCATATCATTCCAAGTTATGTTTGTGCCTAAGGTGCGAACAACGTCCAGTGCCGGTACTTGAATTTTGTTTATGATGACTCTAGTATACACATATCGCTGTGCCAGGGGATGATTCTCCAGATATTGCAGAATGGAATCAACTTCTCGTATAAACGAAGTAAGGGCCACTTGTCCATCTCCTCTAAATTCGTGGATCCTTTGTGCATCTTTTAAAATCTCATTTACGCTGAGCTCCAGAGTGGGTGGTGTTGTTTTACTTGTTTGGGCCTGCTGCTCTAACTGTGGTGGTCGTAATATGTTTCCTGCTGGATCTTGTTGTTCCGTCATCGTATCTTGGTTATTCACTGAGCTTTCGCTGTCACTTTCTGTATCAGAATTTGTTTTAAATCTTCTTTTATTTTTTCTCACTTTTGGCATCTAATCTTTGTTTGCCTATCAATGATTTTTTTTTTTTTTTATTTCACTATCTTATTTTCTTCAGTTTCACTTATAATAAACCACTGTAAGCTACTAGGACCATTCGAGTTTGAACCGAACAACACTAATTGAACCAATCGAGATTCGTTGAATATCGCTTCTTTGGAAGGATAGTTTATACCGACTGCGCCAGTTATGTTTCTTTTACTATTACCACTTAAGGGAAACCGAAAAGAAATCAAAAATAAAATGAAATCAATTAAAACACTAGAAATTTCAATTTCTAACTATTTATTTTAATAAATTTTAATTCCGAACTTTTACTTTTACAACGACGATCTTAAGACTCATCGAGTTAAACTTAAACTGTCTTAATCTAAAAAAACAATTCTTACATTTTTATTTTCCTCTTATCTTTTTTGTAGGTATGTAGGTAGCTACTGTGAGAAAGTGGAGGATTACATTCTCGCAGACGTCGTATGAGATGTAATGCGAACCTTTGTTTTTTGTTTCGGTTAAGTGCATGGTATTTGCAACTTCGCCGTTTTCAGGGTTACTATCATCATTTTTTGCTGACGTAACTCGCGCGTAGGGGTTTTACGAATAAATGTATACACTATTTTTTTTTTTATTTTTCCAAAAAACACTCTATTTTTTTTTATTTAATTCTTCTGTTTAGTTTTTTTTTTGGATTTACAGTTTTTCACTTAATTAGTGGGATTTTCTACTCATATAAATATTTTCAAATTTTTCACTTAATTAGTTCGAATTCCACTTATATATTTTCAAATTTTTACTTAATTAGTTGGATTTCCACTTATGTATTTTCACTAACAAAACAAATTTAATTCCCGCTTTTAAAAAAAAATACTTTTCTTCACTTTATCGGTAAGAGATCCGCGAAGCGGCTTTTCGGCGGGTGTAAAAACGACTCCTCGAGGTTTGGGCTAGCTGCCCCCAGGTACCCACGAAAACTTTTAGAAAAAGCTTTTTTCTTTTTGCTTTCTCACGGCGATGAAAGATCGTACGTGAGAATGTGCGAATTATTTTATGTGCAATTCAGTTTGCACGACGAAAAATGATATCCGATTACACGGCATGTAGGTAGGTATACCGTGTGAATGGAGTGCATTACTGATAACGAAATGCAATTTATGCTAAATTGCATTTTGTTGCAGTATGGAAATGCAACTTTAAATGCATTCGAAATTTTTTTTAAATGAAATTTTAAATGAATTAAATTAAAATTAGTTTTCAAGGTCATCTTTGCAATGCATCGATATATTGCATAGGGCAATATATTGGTGCATGGACCTTATGGTTGTGATTCGGGGCATTGGGCACCTGAGTCACAACAGAGGTATGAGAACTGACCCTGACAAAATTTCAGCTATAGTTGACTATCCGTCACCTAAAACTGTTCGGTAGGCCGGACGCCTACTAGGTATGGCAGGATGGTATAGACGGTTCATCCCGAACTATGCTGACTTGACTGCCTCCATTACAGACACCCTGAAAAACCCTAGTCAGTTCAAATGGACACCTGAAGCCCAGACGTCTCTTGATCTTTTAAAGAAAAAACAACTTACCTCTGCTCCGTTGTTGGTGAGTCCAGACTTCACCAAACTATTCGATATGCAGTGCGATGCGAGCCAACAAGATATTGGTGGGGTGCTGATTCAACTAGATGACGATGGCCACGAGAAGCCAATAGCCTACGTCTCGAAAAAGTTGAATTCAGCACAAAGAAATTATACCGACACAGAGCAGGAATGCCTAGCTGCAATCCTGAGCGTACAGAAGTTCCGGCCCTTCATAGAACTTATGCCGTTTAAGATAGTGACGGATCATGCGAGCTTGAGATAACTGATGTCTCAAAAGGACCTCAGCGGTAGACTTGCTCGATGGAGTTTGAAGCTTCAGGGCTTCGACTTCACAATTGAACACCGAAAAGGAAGCCTGAACGTCGTCGCTGATGCGCTGTCACGCATTCATTGTGACAGCCTGTCCACAAACGAGGATTCTGGCCCGGAAGTTGACCTTAGTTCGCCATATTTCAGCTCGTTGGAATATGAGGAACTGAGGCATAAGGTTACAACGACTTCTGGTAAACTACCAGATCTTTGCGTCAGAGATGGCTTCGTTTACATTCGGACTGTTCCGAGTACAGGCGATCCGATTCAGGAGGAAGAAGCTTGGAAGCTTTGAATTCCACGAGGGCCCGTCACCGACATCATTTCAAGGGCTCATGATCCGCCACTGGCTTCACACGGAGGTATAGGGAAAACACTGGAACGTCTGCGAAGACACTTGTACTGGCCACGAATGACAGTTGATGTCAGAAACTACGTAGGCGCCTGTGACGTGTGTAAGGAAACGAAGGCTCCCAATACCATTCTTAGACCACCTATGAGAATTCAGTCTGTGACAGAACGACCATGGCAAAAGCTATATATCGATTTTCTGGGTCCATATCCTCGATCAGTGAAAGGAAACGTCTGCATTCTGATAATTCTTGACCACTTTTCAAAATTTCCGATCCTCAAACCGATGAGAAAAGCATCTACACTCAATGTGTGCCAATTCATTGAGACGGAAGTGTTCCACGTGTTCGGCGTCCCGGAAACGATCGTCTTTGACAATGGAGTCCAATTTTGCTCGACTCAGTTTACCAGATTGCTGGACAAGTATGGGGCGAAGCACTTGCGAATGGCAGTTTACTCGCCGCAAGCAAACGCCTCAGAGCGAGTAAACAGGTCTCTAATGTCAGGGATTAGAGCGTATATTCGGAAGAAACATACGAAATGGGATGAGAAACTGAGCCAAATAGCTAGTTCCCTCAGGAGCTCTTTCCATCAAGCTACTGGTTTCTCTCCTTATCGAACACTTTTCGGTCAACAAATGATTGAACATGGCAGCTTCTATTCCATCTTGAAGAGCCTTGGAACTCTTAATGAGCCGGTGAGAGTAGATGCTGATGACAAACTGAGATTGATCCGTGCGAGAGTGCAGGAAAACTTACAACATGCGTTCGACCAGGGTTCAAGAGCCTACAATCTCAGGGCGAAACCTGTCGAGTTCAAAGTGGGTCAAGAGGTATTTAGACGGAATTTTGCCCAAAGCAACTTCCAACAGCAGACGAGTGCTAAACTGGGGCGAAAATTTGTCGAGTGTCGGGTCAGAGCCAAGAAAGGAAACGCTTATTATGAGCTTGAAGATCTGCAGGGGAAACTGTTAGGAGTCTATCACGCCAAAGACATCAGGCAGTGATAACCATTCTGGAACGTCGTCTATCTATTGTCACGTTTATTCCTGGTAGCCCTAAGAAGGCATCCAGCCAGCTTCACTGGTAAACTATAGGATATCGCGAAGCCCTCCTATTGCCCCGTCAATGGTGGGTGATATACCTGTTGGAATTCATTCATGTATAAGGCTGTCAGCATGTCACTACTGCGACGACGCCTTGGAGACTTCAAGGATGTGCCTTCGATGCGTCATCGGACAAGTAAAACCCGAGTGATGAGGAATGCACATTGGGTCGTGGGTCGAGACACACATTGAGCGCCCGCAGTGATGAGGCCTCTGTTTAAGACCGTCTAGCTCAGTCGACCATTTTTCAGCGTCGTCTGAACCACGGGTGGTATAGACCACTCTGTATTGTTATGGTCGTAGCTATTGCATATAGCATTATGCTACATGTAAAATGTTGATGCATGTAAGCTGGCCTTAAAGCAAAACGCAGAATGAACGCACTCGACCGAGAGTAATGCTTCCTCAAGCTCGTGTGACATGTCAGTGAAGAAAAGTTAGAAGAAGGCAATCTTCTCTGTTGTAGTCAAATCGCCTCAAGTGGAACATCGAGGAGAATAAACCAAAAGATTTCGGAAACATCGGCCAGGAAATAAACATTGTAAGTAAATTTAGAATATTTCTCAGCCCCCTCACTGATAAATTTTCCATTAATAGAATTATTTCCATCTATCTGCACAAAATAAGTCCTCCCAAAAGTCGATTAAGAATTCGATAGCTCCTCAATATCAACACAGAAGGGTGAAATATTTAAAGCATACGGACATTTTCAAGAATCAGTACTACATCTAAGACATGCTTTAGAATGTATCCTCAGCATGAGCTAATTTAAAAAAAATTCCACGTGATGTAGAGAATCCACCAACATCACCTTTACATGTGTACACAATTTGCATAATTGCGGTCGGATAATTGCTGTTCTCATAGAGACTGTAACATTTTCAGACAATTCAGAGACCAAGAGTTCGCAACCAGAATTTGAACCAAAAATGCAGCGACATTATGATCGTGCTATGACAATGAGGTCGCTGAAAGGTTTTTTCTACACGCACCTTTAAGCACAGAAAACGTTAAACGAAGAATATTATTATTAATCTTGATAATATCTTTTTCACATCGTAAATCTAAGTGTGATACTTTGTTTTAGATTCCTATTTCTTTGGATAATGTGAATGCTCTTTTCGCTATATTAATCTGTAGAACTGTTAAAAGCACTCACCTTCTAAGGTGACAAGTTATACTGTGTTTTGGTTAGCCGACGCATTAATCTGTGCATATGCAATGAAAGATGATTTTCACAGCGTTCTCTATAATTATTGCGTCTATTTGATTCGTTTATTGGTACTTCTCAGTGGAATGTGTACTCAAAGTGTCGTTGATTGCAAAAGAAAAAGGAAAGGAAAACCAATACGTGGGCCCACATAAAATAAATTCGAAGGAGATATTTATATGCCTGGGCTGTTGTCAAATTTTTTCAAGAAACGAATAATACTAAGGAAAGTGTGTATCACGTCGGTCACATAAAATTTCATATTTTGGATTAATGTTCTCGATAAATCATACAAGCGATACATTGGGCTGGCTGCCTTTATAATGTTTCTTTTAGCAAGTAAGCAGTGGCATGCGGATCATCACGGAGGCGCCTCGGCGATGGATCCACAAGAATGAATTCCATGTAAGTTGTTGCCACTTGGTTTTTTTATACATTTAAATTAAGCAAAAAGGAAAAAAAAATTCTTTGATCTGTTGCATATACATTTAGGGCGTATATAATTTTTCATACATGAATAAGATTTATGTTAATAAATTCCTTCGGTAGCTTAGAAAAAAAAAGAAAAAAAAAGAAACATGAAAACAATTTTATTTCGAAATTTTGTGATGAGAAAAACAAAGGATATATAAAATTTAAGCGCACGGAGTGCGTTAGAACATAACAACTCCCTTTCCGACAAAAAAACCCAAGTATTTGGTCTATTTGATACAAAACTTGCTCTTCTCGACGTTGATAGTGAGGCCAGCCTTCCTCAAACAATCCGCCGCACGGGAAAGTAACGTGAGATGCGAGTCAAAGTCTGATGACAGAATTAATAAATCGTCTAGATAGACGAGAACATTCTCATGAAGATCGAAAGGAATGACTTTATCCATGAGGCGGCACATCGTTTGTGGACCGTTGCATAGGCCGAATGGCATCACCGTGTACTGATAGAGAGGATGACCAGGCATTGTAAAAGCGGTCTTCTCTCTGGAATCAGTGTCTAGTGGGATCTGCCAGAATGCGTCTTTCAAGTCCAGGCTCGTTATGTAGTTTGCCGGAGGAAGTCGACTCAGAAGTGCGTCTATCTGCGGTAGCGGATAGGCATCCTTCTTCGTAACAGAGTTGACCTTCCTGGCGTCAAAACAAAGCCGAACCTTTTCAGGCTTCCTTACCAGAACAACTGGAGAGCTCCAAGGACTCTGGCTTTCCTCTATCACACCCAGTGATAGCATTCGCTCCAATTCGGCATCCATCAAACTTTGTACTGCCGGTGAAATCGAATAAAACCTCTGTTTTATCGGAGCTGCGTCATTCGTTTCAATCCTGTGAGTGACCAATGATGTTTTTCCCAGGCCTAGAGAGGCGAAAGAGGGGAAAAGCTGTTTGGTGGCTTCTAAGCGTTGTTGATCGAGACTAGAAAGAATATGGCAGACGGTGGCAGAGGTAGCTATTACACTTGGATTCACTTCTGCGACTATACCCAGGACATCTGGAGCCAACCCAAATAAACGCCAGAAGTCTATTCCCAGATATAGTGCCTGTGTGAGCCCAGGAACCACGTAAAAACGCACGTTTTGGGTCTTATCACGGAAAGTGACATCCAAGTCCACATGACCATGCAGAGTCGTCTTGGCACCATTTGCTACTTGGACCTGTGTCCGATACTTCTTCCATTCGACATCTGCTTCTGCAAGCTACTCTAGAGCTCCCTGACCTAGAATACTGACAGTGGCACCACTATCAAGTAATCCAATCTCAGGTCGCCCGAGCAGCTTTACTTCGGCGTACGGTCGAATGTCGTCTGGCATCGACGCGGAAATCTGTGCCAGGTTTTTCCTTTCTAGTCTCATCCGTCGACAGTATTCCCGCCAACGAATGGTTGATCGTTTCTTTTTCGGTCCAATATCCAGTTCAGGAAACATTATTTCGGCTAACTCCGCTACTGAGGAGAAGATTCGGTCTCTTGCTGCGTTGTATTTCTGCAGACGCGTATGATACGGCATCAGCGGATGTAAAACTGGCTCATGCCCACTCGTCATAACAGAGTTTAGTGGGCGTTTTAAAACAGAAAGGACAGGAGGCCCAATCTCCTGCTCTGTAACTTTGTCAGCTAAAGGTGCTGTAGGTGTTATCGGGACATCGAAAATTGAAGACTCTTCCAATGAAGTGCCTAATAATGTCATGGGCTCCCCAGAAGTGGAAATGGGAGCTTGAAGATCTGTGGAGAATTCTATCAAGTTCTCCGCCTCTATCAATGAAGTAGTCATACTTGCAGGTGTTTTACTGATGTCATCAGAATAACTTTGTCAGCTAAAGGTGCTGTAGGTGTTATTGGGACATCGAAAATTGAAGACTCTTCCAATGAAGTGCCTAATAATGTCATGGGCTCCCCAGAAGTGGAAATGGGAGCTTGAAGATCTGCGGAGAATTCTATCAAGTTCTCCGCCTCTATCAATGAAGTAGTCATACTTGCAGGTGTTTTACTAATGTCATCAGAATAACTGAATGATATCAGTGGACAAGTCAGAGATTCGTCAAGGTCTGCTAATGGACTGGACCTTCCTCCTTGTTCAATGCTTGAACTGGAGTGTTCATTGCAGTTGTGACTCGCGACGTTGACACTGTTCGGAAAGAGGTGGTGGTATTCCCGACCCGTCTCTCGTTTTTCTGTGCACAGTGTCGGCAGTTGGGCTTAAAAATTTTCTTGCGCCCGCATCCGCAGCAGAACACTTGCTGTCTTACTTGCAGGCAGTCCTGGTAGTAGTGACCTGGCTGATCACAATTCCAGCACACTACTGGATGTCTGGTCGAAATGGCTGACACGTCGCTGAAGCTAATGTCGCTGCCTGTTGCTATTGCCAGTTCGGGGTTTAAAGTCTGGAAGTTGTCAATCTCGTGTACTCGTTGGTTCCGGTAAGGATTCCAACTGCCAGCTGTTGCAATTCGTAGCTGCATGGTTTGAATTCGAGTAACGAGCGATCTTAACTGTCCTATCGTATCGGTGGAATGTAGGCATATCTTCTCCTGAATCTCAGGCAGTAAGTTAGATTTGACGATTTGCAAGAATTCTTGGTCTGGCATGGCGTTCTGCAACTGATCACGCAGCAACACCAGATGATGGTGGTACATGGCGAATAGTTCACCAGGCTTCTGCTTTCGCGACATCAGCTGCAAGCGGATTTTTAAATCGTCCTTGGGCACTCCCCATTAAATTGACAACCCAGTCTTGACAAATTCCCAAGTTGGAAAGGGATTTTGTCTTAATATCGACCAGTACCAATCCTTTGCTGGTCCCGTCAATAGCATGAGCATGTTCCTAACAAGAAGATCGAAATCTCCTTCTAGAGCGGAGTGCGTGAGCGCTTCGACTCGAAAAATAAATTCATCCACGGAGAGCTCGGAGTTATTTCCGTTGTATGTCAGGTTCCATCTTCTGATAGGACTGCCTGATCGTCGCGGTCCTACACTCGCCGGGATACGATGAAGCTGGTGGAGGCTGGTTAAAATTTGGTCCAGGCTGACCAAAAGCCAAAGGCGGTGGGTTAACAGACTGCCTACGCTCGTCGTGAAACTCTGGTGGTGGTCTGGGATCACCCATAGTTGGAGGTGGCCGTGGAAAATTGATTGGTGGCAGTGCAGCTGCTATTTGCTGTCGAAATCTACCTGTCAATTCCGTTCGTAATGCATTTAAGCTCTGCTCGAGGACTTCTCGAACCAGGTCCTGCATTTGCATGCGCAAGCCTGCCATCAAAGCATCCGTAGCTGCTGAGGTATGTCCACTGCCAGAAGGCAGTGGGCTATTTCGTCGCGAGTGAGTATTTGTGAAGGTCATGGAATGTATATCTGGCATTCCAGGTGATGTGGATCGTCGACTAGGTGGTGGAACTGTCAAAGGTGGTAACTCTAGTGACGGCATGGGAGGCAATGGATCGTGATTGACAGACCTTCCGGGATTCGTCGTCTTCGGGACAGCACCTGTATACTCAGTAAAATCATACATAGTGAGATGGAATCTGCAGTTAGGACAGTTTGACTGCTGCCCGATCCACGTTTTCAGACACGCCTTGTGGTACACATGTCCACAAACTTCACTGGCTTCCTCGGTCCTGACCAGTCGCCCTCCTGACAGATGGAGCACTGTTCTGGCAACGGTACCGGTACCCCAGTTGCTCGCGATGGTGTTCGCGGTGTAGCCATTGTACAATCAGTCGTCAATCAACCGAAAAGATTTTCAAACAAAGGTTTGAACTAGATCTAAAAAAAAAATTCAAAGAATTTGAAAATTCGGAAGAGATAACAGGCTCTTCACAACGTGCGAATGACGAAATATTAATTTAACTTCGAAAGTTTGGACGAGATACTAAATTTCAAACAAAAATTTTCCAAACGTTCGGAGAAGTTGAAAATAGGAATTAAAAAAAAAATCAAAAACAAACTCACAGGTTCGACAAAGTTACTAAAAGTTTAATTAATCGTTTCGAAAAAAAATGCCAACTAAAATCATAAGGTTTCTCCTTCACTTTCAGGAGCTAACTCTCAACATAAAAGTCTTCAGGTCGCTCTCCCCTCTTACAGGTCAGAAAATTATACCACCAAATGACGTGAATGTGTGCATGAAAAATAATGTTTGCGTCCTCACAGAAATCTGGGAAGAGTCGGGTGGGAAAAGCTAGAGACTGAAAATGATACTAGAAATTCTTCAGCCAGGCAGTTAGCAGTATGCCAACTCCTGATTGCTGAAGGTCTCCAGCACCACTTCCATCCTCCAACAACTCTTTCCTTCCTCTTCACCTGATTGCCGTCTCACAGATTCAAAACTCTGTCCAGCCAGTTGGCCAACAGAGACATGTCTCCGTGAGAGCACAGACAAAAAATTTTGGTGAGGCCACCTACTATTTCCATGGTAGAAGGCCAGCGGGAAAGATCAATTTCAAAAAAGTTCAAAAATTCAAAAAAACTAGACAACTGTTCAGACTCGAGGCTTGACCAAAGTCAAACCTAGAGTCGAACTTCAATTCAAAAACTTTCAAAAATCTAAAACGTTACGTTACTTTACTTTGCTCAATCAAAAATTCGAAATATCAAAAACTTTCAAAAGACTTCCAAAAACTTTACTTTAATCGTTTAACTCTAACTTTACATTACCAAAAATTTTCATTTAACAAAAACCAATTGGGCTCAGGTCTGCCTATAACTCCCACCGATTGTCCGATTACCGAGTCAGACTATTTAGCTACAGGCCAAATGTCCATATCTCAAGTAATCGCAGTCCTCAGCACAAGTCATACTCAGACCACCGAAGTCTAACTGAGGTGGCCCACGTTGGGCGCCATTTTGTTATGGAACTATATGTTGAGTGATGTACTTCGGACGTTAAGTCCAGACTGCCAGCATGAGCTGACAGATCACCCGACGGACAGCGTTGACTGCAGGGCGGCACGCTAGTTCGCCTCAACTATTGGCGGAGAGTGTGGGGAGTTCCACAAAAAGACCTGCCGCGGCCGTCTGCCATATACAAAAAAAATTCTTCGTGCCTACAACGAACAAAAGCCGGCACACATTCGGTCCTGAAGGGACCCTTACGTCACTTACTTGTATTTTGGTGGAAGGCGCAGATGGTCTGCCTTCCTTGCCAAGCCCCATCCTCCCATTGACTTTGGGTGGCACAATTGTCTAAAGTCCCTTGTTGACCTGTAATGAGAGAGAGAAACTAGGCGAACCTAGACGACCTTCATCTCATGAGAGGAGGCTCCGGGATGTGAAGGGAAGAAATAAGACCTCTCTAGAACTTCATTACGTTACAAGTGGAAATCATTTATTACTAGATCTTAAGTTCACTTCTTACAAAATCAAATCGCTAAATAATCCAATATACCTCTTACAGGAAAAGCTCTTTTGCCAATGAAATTCTCTAACATACAAATTCATTAAAGCCTCTGACAAACATTTATCTCTTCAATACAAGAATATTATAACCGAGAAATAATATAGGAAAATCCCAAACAGCATTACTTGCAATTACCTTTACATGATTTCCTCCACGAAGGCCTTCTGGAGGGACTGATCCTGAAATAATTTTTTTTTTCTTTTACAACAAAAGGATATAAGTATCCCTAAAAAAATTCCGCCCGGGATTTCCTTCACACGACAGCACGCAATTGTTTTTACTTCCGTAGAGTTCTACTCGTGCTAACTATATTAGGGCTTAGGGCCCACTTCCTGTTCTGTACCTATTGCCATATATATATATGTAAATCATAGGATTGACTAGTGCCTTTATTCAACAATGGGGATCCAGGCATTGAATGTACGTATGCCGCCCTAGCGATATCCTTACAATAATCTCTCATAGATAAAGAGGCATCTTCAGAAATCAAGTTCTATAGATATAGAACGTTTACATATAGGTGAATGGCACTATCCTCCAGAGTCGGATCGCAAGCAGCGTAAGCGTTTATATATATATATATATGCAATCGGACTGTTTCAAGGAATGAATATTTCAAAGGAATTCAATTCACAACTAATAATTATGCGTAAATATATAGATAAACGAAGTGTTTCTAAGGAATTCAATTCATAACTTTAGTAAAGATATATATAAGTAATAGGAATATTTCTAAGGAATTCCATTCATAACTATAGTACCGATATATATAAGTAATAGGAATATTTCTAAGGAATTTCATTCATAACTATAATAATTATGCGTAAATATATAGATAAACGAAGTGTTTCTAAGGAATTCAATTCATAACTATAGTAACGATATATATAAGTAATAGGAATATTTCGAAAAACTTAAATCGCACATATAGTAAATATGCATATATAAGTGCTAAGAATATTTCTTAAAATACTACTTACAACTACAGTGCATATCTATAAGCAATGGAGCTAACTCTAAGACAGGTGACTCTTGTATAAGCACTCAAAAGGTCTCTCAGAAGAATTCACATCTTGAATGTAGCACGTATATCTTCATGTGCTCGAAATATCTCTAAGTTAGTAGCCCTCCGATATTGCATGGATCTTCATCTCCTGCCGTCGATAGTATCAATGTCGAGCCTCTAACGGACGGGACATATATATATATATGTATATACGGGGGAAATTCTCTGACTTGGTGGAGGTCCCTTTAACTACAGTTTGCGGGGTCCGCAGATGTGTCAGATATGCGATTAAATTTCGTGCTTGTCTATACGTGGACTTGGAAGCCGCATCTCTTTATTGTTAGGTGAAATTGTCTGAGCCCCCATCCTGTAGCGCTCGCGCTATCGCGGTACGAGACTATATGTTGGCGCATACGTGCCCGTTCTGCCAGTCGAATAGATATGTTTCTTAATTGATACGAAAATACCTGGTTAAATGACCCCCACGTTCTAGGTTCTTCATGAGCTGTGATGATTTGTAAAATGATGATGGTGAATATCCACCGATTACCTAATCAGCCTGCTGAATTTTCTTTTTCAGATCTATTATAACAATCCTGGCTTCAACTTTTCTCTTTTCTGGAGTTCTTCTTATTTTTTTCTCTACCCATGCGGGTGGCAAATATTTTTCTCGTGGGTTTATCCCTGATGTCGGTGGAAATTCCTGATGTTGATGTTTTTAGTCGCGTTTACTTTTCGTGGTTAGAAGATTTGACACACAGTGATGATGGTATTCTTCTTCTTTATCTGTCACATCGACAGGGCACCTGAGTGTGAGGAAACGCATTTCTCTCGGTCGGGTGCGTTCGGTATGCGGTTTACTTTAAGGCGAGCGTACATACATCAGTATTTTCCATGTAGCATATTGCTATATGCAATACGCTACGACCATAACAAAATAGTTGTTTTTCTGAGTTAAATGAATTACAGAAGTACATCCGCTGAACTAATTAAGGTCATATGCACATATTTAGATTTCTTTTTGCGTAATAATGGTTACTAAACATGAATCAACTATAGTGGAATTAGTTAAGTTTGTAGGTACATAGCATTAGTTTACTCGTAGCATAACTTATAAAAAACAGCAGCGGCAGTTTTTGGGTTAACTACCCCTATAACTCTCCCGCAATAGCCGAGATGCTAGCGTGCTGCCCTGAAATCAACGCTGTCCACCGAGTGATCTGTCAGCTCATCCTGGCAGTTGGGACTTCACGTTCAAAATAAATCACTCAACATAGTTTCATAACAAAAATGGCGCCCAACTTGGGGCCACCTCAATTAGACTTCTGTGATCTAATTATGACTTTTACTGGGGACTGGAACTTTGAGTGATATGATCATCTGGTATTCGCTAGTTGATTGACCTCAAGTCTCATATCCAGTGGAAGTTATATGCGGACCTGAGTCTAATTGGTTTGTTACCTAAAATTTTTCTGTAAAGTAAAGTTTCGATTTTGATAAAGTTTCGCGAGTTTTGAATTGTCATTAAAGTAAAGTTAAAGTTTTGAATGTTTTGCTATTTTGTTTTTGAAATTTTTAAAGTAAATTTTTGAGTTTTGGAATGAATAAAATTTAAAGTTTTGCTATCGTTGATTTGAGTTGAAGTTCGACTTTAGGTTTGACTTGGGTCAAGTCTCAAGTCGAGTTTTTTTTTAATGTTTTAATTTTTTTTTAATTGATCTTTCCCGCTGGCCTTCTGCTATGGAAATTTTTGATTGTGTTCTCACGGAGGCATGTCTTTGTTGGCCACCTGGCTGGACAGGGCCATGAGTCTGTGAGTTGACTTTTTGGTTTTTAGCTAACTAGTTGACCAGACTCATGGCTTTGCCCAACTGGAAGGTTAGTTAGACATAGCATCGAATGAAGAGAAAGGAAGGAGTATCAGAGGATGGAAGTGATGTTGGAGACCTTCAGTAATCAGGAGTTGGCATACTGCTAACTGCCTGGCTGAAGAATCTCTGGTAACATTTCCAGTCTTTGAAATCTTCAACCCGACTTTCCAAGACTTCTGTGAGAATTTCATTCTTTTCATGCACACATCCACACTACTTACTTACTGTTACTGTTTTCGATCTGAGATTTTTGAGAGTGAACCTGGAAGACCTTTGTCTTGAGGATAAGCCCTTGGAGGGAGAGGGAGAGATTCCGTAGAAGTTTTTTTCTTTTCTATTTTTGTATTCTGAGTGCAGCTCATAGGAATCTTCCTGAACCTTGAATTTTTGTGAACAATTTTGAGGCTAGCTTTTAGTAAGTTTTGAACATAAGATATCGTATTTCTGATAAAGTATTTGTTTCCCATTTCCCGGATTACGTCCACCCTTGATATAGACGCTAAAGTTTTTTAAACATTAAGCATTTATGAAGGATATGCACACTTTCTGTGCGCATTGAGATCACGACATATTTCATGTCCACAGTGAGAACACCACCTCCCGGAGATGACTTCGTCTTTCGAGTGGAAGCACTCACATACTCGGCCTTGGACGGAGACTTTGATCTCCTGATCCGACATATGACAATCTTGCTTTCTGGTCCAGCTATGGACTGATACTGGTCTCTCCTGAGACAAAATTCCACGCCTACGTGGGAGATGGCTAGAAAGCAGAACGCAGCGGAATCTTTCGCCATGTATCATCAACACCTGGTACATTTGCGTGACCAATTACAGAACCCATTGCTAGATATAGAGTTTCTGGAGAGAGTGAAATCAAACCTGCTGCCCGACATTCAACAGAAGATTTGTCTACATCCTACAAATACGATAGCCCAATTGCGATGTCTCGTAACTCAAATACGGGCTACTCAGCAGTGAATCGCGACTGCGTGCTGCTGGAACACCTACCAAGAGTTAGCGAGATGGGGGACTATCGGCCGACGTGTCCAGATCAGTCCATATCACCTGAATATAGTGAGGAAGCAGCAGCAGTATCTGCTATTGCAGCTCAACAAAAGGCTGTCTGTTGGAATTGTGATCAGCAAGGTCACTTCTATCAAGACTGTTTACAAGAACGACAGCAGGTATTCTGTTACGGGTGTGGACGGAGGAATGTATTCAAGCCAAACTGCAGACAGTGTCTACAGAAAAACTCGAAGCGGGTCGGGAATCACAACACCTATTCTCGACCGAGTGTGACATCCCGAAAGGCAACAACTTTCTTCAGAGCAACCACTGAGCAAGAAAAACAGTTTGCTGAATCAGCCGACCGTATCGAACAAACATTAGACTGTCCGTTAATATCACTCAGTGCCTCTGGTGATAGTAACAATCCCTTAGATGGTTTCAATGTTAATGATAGTTCCTTGATGGAATCAGAGAACCTGATTGACTTCTCTGCAGATTTTCAAGCTCCCGTTTCCACTTGTAGGCAGCCCACGACACTGATAGACACTTCCTTGGAAGAGTCTTAAGTTTTTGACGTTCAGCTCAAACCAATAGCACTTTCTTCTGGCAATGTTGTTGAGCAGGAGGTTCGGTCTCCTGGCGTTTCTATCTTAAAACGGCCACCAAGTTCTGCTATGATGAGTGGGCGTGAGCTTGTTTTATATCCGCTGACGCCGTATCATTCGCGTCTGCAGAACTACCATGCAGTTCGAGACCGCATTTTCTCCTCAGTAGCGGTAGTAGAAATTATGTATCCTGACCTGGACCTTGGCAAAAGAAAGAAACGATCGACCGTTCGTTGACGGAAATACTGTGGACGAATGAAACATAAAAGAAAGAAACTGGCACCCATTTCCGTGTCGATGCCGGATGACATTCGAACGTATGCTGAAGTAAGACTGCTCGGGCGAACTGAGACTGGGTTACTTGACAGGGGTGCCACTGTCAGTATCCTAGGCCAGGGAGCCCTAGAGAAGCTAGTGGAGGCAGATGTTGAATGGAGAAGGTATCGTACACAGGTACAAGTAGGTAATGGTGCCAGGACGACTATTCATGGTTATGTGAACTTGGACATCACTTTCCGTGATAAGATCCAAAACGTGCGTCTTTACGTGGTTCCTGGGCTCACACAGGCACTGTATCTAGAAATAAACTTCTGGCGTCTATTTGCGTTGGCTCCAGATGTTCTGGGTATAGTTGCAGTAGTGACACCAAGCCTAGTAGCTACCTCTGATACCGACTGTCATGTTCTCTCTGTTCTAGATCACCAACGTCTAGAAGCCACAAAGCAGCGTTTTCTTTCTTTCGCCTCTTTAGGCCTGGGAAAACATCCTTAGTTACACACAAGATCGAGACGAATGAGGCAACTCCAATAAAAGAGCGTTTTTATCCAATTTCACCGGCAGTGCAGAGTCCGCTGGATGCCGAATTAAGACGCATGCTATCGCTGGGTGTGATAGAGGAGAGCCAGAGTCCGTGGAGCTCTCCAGTGGTACTAGTGAGGAACCCTGGAAAGGTTCGGCTTTGTTTTGACGCCAGGAAGATCAACTCCGTTACTAAGAAGGACGCCTATCCGCTGCCGCAGAGAGACGCACTTCTAAGTCGACTTCATCCGGCAAATTACATTTCAAGTCTGGACTTGAAAGACGCTTTCTGGCAGATCCCACTAGACACTGACTCCAGAGAGAAGACCGCTTTTACTGTACCTGGTCACCCTCTCTATCAGTACACAGTGATGCTATTTGGCTTATGCAATGCTCCACAGACTATGTGCCGCCTTATGGACAAATTCATTCCATTTGATCTTCGTGAAATTGTTCTCGTCTACTTAGACGATTTGCTAATATTGTCATCAGACTTTGGCTCTCATCTCACTTTGCATCCCGAGTAGCGGATTGTTTGAGGAAAGCTGGCCTCACTACCAACATTCAGAAGAGTAAGTTTTGCATTAAAGAAACTAAATACTGGGATTTTATTGTCGTAATAGGATGAATACGAACTGACCCTGACTAGATTTCAGCCATAGTTGACTATTCGCCACCTAAAACTGTTCGGCAGGCCCGACGCCTATTAGGTATGGCGGGATGGTATCGAAGATTTATTCCGAACTATGCTGATCTAACCGCCTCCATTACAGAAACTCTGAAAAATCCCAGTTAGCTCCAATGGACACCTGAAGCCCAGACGTCTCTGGAATTGTTAACACAGAAAATTACCTCTGCTCCGTTGTTAGTGAGCCCAGATTTCACCAAACAATTCCTTATCCAATGTGATACGAGCCAACAAGGTATTGGTGGAGTGCTGTTACAACTAGATGACGATGGCCACGAGAAGCCGTTAGCCTACGTCTCGAAAAGTTGAATTCAGCCAACGAAATTACACAGGCACAGAGCAGGAATGCTGAGCAACAATCTTAAATATACAAAACTTCCGGCCCTTCATAAAGGGTTTTCCAATAAAAGGTGTTATTTTGATATTCAAAGAAAAATACCACTTTTTGAGATAAATGATCGGATCTTTATTTCATTATAAAGAGGAAGGTATGCCGTTAATAATTGAAAATAACATCAGCCAAATTACCACCATGACCACGCCTACAGGACCATATCCTTTTCATGAAATTTTCCATAACCAAATCGCAAAGTGGCTGCCCTATGTCCTGGATAGCCTCACGAATTCCATCTTTGAGGTCTTGAATCGACGCTGGGCTGTTGGCGTAGACCTTCTCTTTCACGTGGCCCCAAAGGAAGAAGTCGCAGGGTGTTAAGTCACAAGATCTCGGTGGCCAATTGTGATCACCTCTTCGAGAGATAACACGGTCCGGAAACTTTTCCCGTAAAATATCAGTGGTTTCGTTGCTTGTATGGCACGTAGCGCTGTCCTGTTGGAAATAAACGTTGGCCTGATCAATACCATCCAATTCCGGCCATAACAAATCATTAATCATCTGTCGATAGCACAATCCATTCACCGTGACTGTTGCTCCAGCCTCATTTTCGAAAAAGTAAGGTCCAATGACCCCGCCATACCATAAACCGCACCAAACAGTCACACGTTGAGGATAGAGAGGCTTTTCAACAATAACTCTTGGGTTTTCCGAGCCCCAGATGCGACAATTTTGCTTGTTGACGAAGCCTTCGAGGTGGAAATGTGCCTCATCACTCAAGATGAGCTTTCGACGGAATTCAGGATCATTTTCATGCATTTCAAGGACCCAATCAGCAAAGACTCGACGTTGTTGATGATCGGTGTTATGGAAGTATGTTGCGAGAGTGATTGTTCAGGACGTTAAGTCCAAACTGTCAGCATGAGCTGACAGATCACTCGATGACAGCGATAGCACAGGGCGGCATGCTAGCACCTCGGCTAAGGTTGGCGGAGAGTGTGGGGGAGTTCCCGAAAATACCTGCCACTGTCATCACCCATAATCAAAAAAAAAATATCATGCCTACCTGCAAAAAAAAGCCGGCACACACTCGGTCCAGAAGGGACCCTTACGTCACTTACCTACTTACTGTGAAGGCGCAGATGGCATGCCTTCATTGCCATGCCCCATCCTCCCTTTGACTTGGGGGGCACTATTTCCAAGTCCCTTTGTTGACCTGTGGACGAGAAGTAAACGAGCGAACCTAGACGACCTTCATTTCAGGTGAGAGGGCTCCAGGAAAGTGAAAGGAGAAAATTAAGAAGTTCAGCGCATCTTCAATTCGTTATAATATTTATTTACAAAAATTTATATGGAAATACGTAAGTGGAAATCAAAGAGACAATCTTACAACAACGTACTAGCACGTCTATATGATTATAACTATCACGTCAAAGCGTAACCTTCCGCGAACAACATTCTGCAACGAAGGGATGTTAATATTTCAGAGTGTATCTTCTGATCAAACTTTTGTTTCCTCCATTTTTTTGGTTTTACTTACTTAGACTATTTCTTTTTTTTTCCTTTTCAGGGGTACTAATTCCAACCGAACCCGATACTTAACTTGAGAAGGACGCGAGTGCCACAAACGAAAAATTTGCCATAATGATATTAGTTATTTAACATTGAAGGTACTTACATTACTGATCTCCGACATGTTGAAGCGCTCCAGCATCCGGCTCATACCTAAATGAGTAAAACAAATTTGATTTTCCCTGAATCACCTTCTTAAGCGTCCAAAATCAGAATAATATTTGAATTTTAAGTTCAATGTGGCTAAAGATTAGTACCTAAGGGCACAAGTGCATGCATTTAAATAAAATTTTTCTTTAATAATTATCAATCAACGGCTTTTAGATTTCCTTGCTATAGCTACCTATCATCTCGGGATGATAACAGCCGCCTGATCTGACTGAAATTCTGAATGAGCTGATACGAGGTTGGAATGTGATAGTTTCCGTTTGTAGTAAATTTAGTTTAAAACATCTTATTGCAGAATATTCGTCCGTTTAGGCTAACCGAACGTGTTTAGAACAATCTAAATTTTGAGCTACCACTTATGATATATAAATACATATAGATATATATATATATATATACGAAACCATATGCAAAAACAAAATTTATATACAAAAAACGCGTTAACTTAACTATTCACTGAAGCACTGAGCTTCCAAAAACTTTTCTTAATAAGAAAATATAAAAATAGATTCACGACGAACTAATATAGCTACGTCTATACGTCACCTTCATTAGGTGAATCTTCTCCGTCGTCAATGACAATTTATATACAAAAACGCGTTAACTTAACTATTCAGTGAAGCACTGAGCTTCCAAAAACTTTTCTTAATAAGACTGGTAATAAAACTGTTGAAATATACCACAATCACGCTAAATTTACTAATTTAAGCCAATCCGAACTAATTCTCCTTAATTTAATATTGTTTATCCTGCTATTCATTGATTGATTAATTCATTTATATATGTAAGCTGATTACTAAACTATGTATCGTCGTGGAGCCCAGCGCTATACGCTGCTTCAAGCAGGGGCTTTGAATTAAATACACTTTGAGTTGATTTGATTTGATTTGATCATTAGTACTTGCTCCTAGCGATGTTCAATAACGTTATTATCTGTGTACTTAATTTTATAATCATTTTCTTCTATTGTTCTTATATGTTAGGATTTAGGTCCTTCTTATCTTCTTATCTATCATAATTAAAATATAAATGTGGGCTATCTTTCATGGTCTAAGAAATTATAATGTTTCAGAATGATAAAAATGGAAAGAACTTATCAGATCTCGTTGCTTGTCCCGCGTAGAAATCCAATACTCGGTGGGTTAATTCGCCGGTAAATAGAATCCCTCATTTAATAATTTTCTTGCTGCAGAATGCGCAATTTACCCTATGGATGAACACTTCACACAAATTCCTGTTTGATGGGCATCTGCAGCCATTTCCCAGAATATTTGAACGATCCTCGAGGGAAGCGCCTTTATTTTGATCTTCCTCAGGTTGATCCCTTTTTGTGATCGGTTTTACGTGTAAATTTCTACCTTGACTTTTACAATTCTTTCGTTTTTAATGAATACTATCAGAACCACCTTTTCCTAATTCTTCTCCGCCAAAAAAAATCTTAACTCTTCTCCTCTTCTTCTTCTTTATCACCTCAGCATGTCATGCTGAGGTTGACGGCACATTCTTCGTCGGGGTACGTCTGGTTTTCGTTCTTATTTAACGAGGCCGGCCTACACGCATCAATATAGGTAGCATATTGCTATGTGCAATCTGCTACGACCATAACATCGGCCGGCTTGAGTTCTTGTGTTAACTGAACTTTATAAGCCTTAAGACCCAAATATTTATGCGAAATACGGTGTAATGACGTTTGTGGAATGCCTAATTCCAAAGAACGACGAGGAATCACTGACTTATAACAATGGACTGAGCGTATTGCCATTTTCCTATAGGAAAGAATGGCACAAATTTTACAGTTCTCTCTTTCGCCCTATGGCAGAGTTGGAGCTACCAACACAAAATATTGCTTACTGAACATTTACTTATGCCATTTGATGTATTTATGTTGGCTGCAGATGCATCACCGCAGAAAGAATAAGGTAAAGATAGTGTTTACCATGCGCCGTCTTTCTTGCCCATACGCAGGATTCAGTTATGAACAACTTTTGAAAATTAAAGTCGAAATTAATTTAATTTCTTATAAGAGTGCTTATAAGCGATTAAAATATCACTTGGACACAAGAAAATATATTTTTTTAATTTAATTCGATTTACGGGTGTAAAATTTCCAGAGGCGTATCTAGGTTTAAACATTTGGGGGAGCGAGCATATTAAAAAACGGCGCCAGTGCATAAAAATAAATTTTATTTTTTTTCGTATTTTGAAAATAGACCTCCAGCTTCAAGTAGTTCAAACATAACTATATTCATATTTTATATCAAAGGAAAACATAACAAAAATCTTTTATTTAAAAAAAAAGTAATATAATTATGTATGTACATATGAATTATAAATAAATGAGGCAACTACAACAGCCTCCTTCTTCTAGGCTTCATTCTTGCAAAATTATCAATAACCTTATTATAATCCACTTCAGTAGCCAACTGTCTTTCAATAGAGAGTAAGGCTAACCCAGACAATCTGTCTTCACCCTTTGTAGATCGCAGGTAGGACTTAATGAGTTTCAGTCTGCTAAATGATCGCTCCGCACCTGCAGTACTTATTGGTAAAGTCAAAAAAATTTTATATAAAATCGAGAGATTGGGGTAAATAGAGCACATGTCATTAACAATCATGAATTTTAATATATTATTTATGGACAGTTCCTCGATATTTGAATTATTTTTAATACCTGTGTCTATTATCCCTCTGTACATATCTTTAAAAGAATCAAACTCTTGAACAAGTTCGGCTTTGCTGTCGATGACGTCTGGGTACATGTCTGTCAAAAATTCTAATTTCCTTGCATTATCTGCGTTTTTGAAATTCCTTGGATCTAAGCAACTAAATTTATCAGCCACATTTTTAAAATGCTCGAATCTTTTATCGGTGCAATTTATAATAGAATCCAGAGACACCAAGTAAAACTCAACTATAAGTTTCTTGCGAGGATCAAATATTACTTCACCTTCTGCATTTTCCTCATGAAATCTTTTTCTTTTGCTCGTTCTGTGCTGCCTATATTCGTTAGTAATATTGCATATATCAGCCAAATCTGTTGCTTCGTTCTCAATCTGTTTAAATTCACACTCGAATTGATTTCGGACGGTTTTCATATCATTTTCAAAAATTTGAATCAAATTAGAAGCCGTTATAAGATCTAAGATACTTTTTTGCAGATATGTGGATAAGTTGAAAGCTCTCTTTAGCACTTTATTCCAGAATAGCAGAATAATCAAGAATTCGTAAGTACTGAGTTTTGCTAGAATACCCTTGGCCTCAGCTATCTGTGTGGAAGTACAATTTTTTATCTCACCATCCAAAATTCTCTTCAGAGCATCCACTATTGCTGGTAAATTCTGTAAAACTGCCTCCACTGCTGTCTTTCTTGACGCCCACCTGGTATTACTAAGTCTCTTTAAAGTTAGTGCGAATGATTTGATATGATTGCGTTGTTCTTCTTTTAGTATTGACAGTCGAGGTAAGCTACCAGAAAAAAATTTAAAAATACCTTCTAGAGTTCCAAAAAATAATTTAGTTTGGATATTGGTGCTTAAAACATCAATTAGAATTAAATTTAAATTATGTGCACAGCAATGGGTAAAGTGAGCATTTGGAGCAACTTCCCTAATCCTTGTTTGAAGACCTGATATTTCACCTGACATGGTGCTTGCTCCATCGTAAGACTGACCGTAACACATAGTTATTGATAGCCCCAAATTTTTAATTGCTGAAAGTAGAAGGATGTAAAAGTCTTCAGCACTTGCTCCAGGTACTGAACTGTATAAATCGCTCTACTGCATCACCAGTTGCTGTTACATACCGCAAGGATAACGAAAATTGATCAGTTCTGCTGTTATCAATAGTAGAGTCAACAATGACTGCAAAGTACTCAGCCGCTTTAATTTCTGTTACTATCTTTGATCGTAGGTGTGCTGATAAGGACTGTATAAGGTCATTTTGTATGACTGGACTGAGATATGTTGCATTTCTATCAGTCAGTAATAAATGTTGGTCCAGTAAAGTATCATTTTTAGATAATAGCTTAATGAGTTCCAAAAAATTTCCTTCATTTATACTTGAAGAACCCAAACCTCCATATTCGCGATGACCGCGGAACGCTAATCCCTGTTTACTTAAAAAGAGAACTGCGTCTATAATTCATGTTAACAGCATTCTATTCTTTTCTATTTCTCTTCGTTCAGCAGTTAGAAGACCAGCCACGACGGTCCTATCATTCAACAAACGAAATTTGGTAAGAAACAGTTCTTTCTCTGCTTTCTTGTGAGTACCACTTTTTTCGTGTTTTTCAATTTTGTGCGTACCTTTAGAAAAATTCTTGCAACCTGTCTTTGGATTACTCCAAGCATCTGATCGATTTGAAAAAAGCCAACAAGCAAAGCACAGCATTGTGTTCGCAGTTGGTGAGTAAACCAGCCAATGCCTATCGATTTCACGTCCTCCTTGCACTTGTTTTTGCTTATACCAAGTAGTACTGAAATGACGTCCAGCTTCATCTTTTGGAAAATTATTAAAACTGTCTTTAAGACCCGGCTGACAAGGACCTAATTCAAGTAGAACACGAATTATATCAGGTGTTATGAGTATGTCACAATACAAGTTTGGATCTGTTGGATATTCGCTATTTGTGTCAATTATTGGATGGACTTTTATTGTAAAAGCTTCGTCTTCTGGGTGATTAATTGCTGTAACCAGTTCTTCACAGGGCCTGACTTCCACCACCTGTGAAGCCGATGAATCCAGGATGCTGTAAAGTTGTCCCTGAGTGGTATCTAGCTCTAGCGAGTCTTCAGAGAATTCCACATCTCGTGCAACTACAACGGTAGTGACAGAGCGTTCAGCTGCTGGACTATAAGTGTTCAATAAATGTTCGGTATGAGCCACCACTGGTTTAGGTGAAATGTCCGATTGATCATTTTTAGCTAATAGACTCCAGGTTGGTGACAAATCTTTAGATACTTCCACCTTTGGTGCAGAAGGTGTCGCGAGTTTGCCGAATGAAAAGTAGGTGTCCAATTTTACATAGTTTGATAACTTCTTTTCTCGAATTGCAAATTCTTTCATCTTTTTCTCTCATAAAGCCTAGTACTAAGGTCCGCGCTAAGCTAAATTTTGTATGAAAATTTAGCAAGCTAAAAGATATTGGCGAAAATTTATCTTGAATTTTAGCGAAAGCGGTACTAAGGTCAACGCGCTAAATTTGCTTTTGGGTTTTGATTATAGATGGCACCACCAGTAAGTCTCCAAAAAATTTAGCTTGAATTTATCCGCCCGGGCCGTTCTTTAGCACGCTAAAAATATTTATTTTCAGAGTTCTGATATTTAATAAATTTATTGACCGGATTTTTGTAGTTAACGTAGTTTTGTACATCTTTGCTGTAAGTACGGATGAATTAGATTTCTTTTGGTGGCCGTATTTTCAATATCAATTGTTAATTTTTTTTTTATTGTATACATTATGCATATTATGTTTATATTTTTAATAGGTATTTCCAAATAATTTTACCTACCTGTTTTTAGAAATATTATCACCGCGCGTTGTATTTCCGTAAACAAATTGCAAAATTCTTCTTCTTCTTGTTTTTAATATATCTTTTCTGTGAGTCTCCGCTGTCATAATTTAGCTGCTAAAGAACGGCCCGATATTGGAGACCCGCTAAAATTTAGCTTAGCGCGGACCTTAGTACTAGGCTTAACCAGATAATTTGTGCTTCTTGTTGTTGTTTTTCTCCATGCCTTATCAGAAAAAACTGTACAATTTATAAATACATCAGATTAGATATCTACACATATGTATTTGTTGGCTAATATTTATTGGCTAGTAGCAAAAAAAAAATGTGTAACAATAAAGAACTCGCATCCCGAGATAAAATCACATCGACAAATTTACAGTACTTATTTACTTAACTTTTACAAATTTACATAACTTTTCCCAGCGAGTTTAAAAATTCTCTCGTACAAAATGTTATGCAAGGAGCGAATTCTTTATGAATGTTATACCCTTGTTGTTCAACTAAGTTAGTTTTAAATTTAATAACATTATTGCTTTAGTTTAAGAACCTCCGTAATTAGTTTTTAAATTTGAAATATTGTAAAATTTTACACATGACGCCATTTCCAATTTATGGTCAAAATTTGCTATAGAGGCGCAATTGAAATTATGTAGTTATGCGTAAATTTACACGCAAAAAAATTAAAATTAAAATGCAAACTTTCTTACCTTTTACTTTTCACAATAGTTTTTCAATTAAGTATTGAATTTTATACACTTCATATTTTTTATACACACACGTAGTTATATTGAACATATGTTTCTCGCAAAACAATTTTTAATTTTCACCAAACTCAATTATCAACACAAATTTCTTCCATCTGCTGAAGCGAACATTCTGGAATGAAATGGACAAAAACGAAAATGTAGTAGCAAAATCAATTTTATGCCCAATTTCGGAAATGTCAACCATGTCATAACTAGCGCATACAAATTAAGAGGAAAAATTTTCATAAAAGTTCCTAAGAAAAAATTATCTGTGCTCATAAAAATGTGTAGTGGCCCAGAGAATCGAATCAATCCAACTTTTTTCGGGGTGCTGTTGGCCACCAAGCGCATAAAATTTGTGGAAAAAACTTTCAAGAAAATTCGCAGAAAAAAAAAATATTTTCAATAAAGGATGATATGACTCGCAATCTTTCGCTGTGGACTTCTTTTCCATGAAGTGGATTCAATATTTAGGAGAGGTAAACTAAAAACGGTCAAAATTTAGTTGCACTATTTGCTAGTTTATCTTTTTTGTTCTTTTATAGTAGGTATTACATACACATGCAAAAATTCTGCAGCATCGCAAAGCTGCTCTGTGGCAAATACTGTTTCAATTATGACAAAATAAATATGCGTTGTTTTTAGAATTACACTTACGTATATATTAGAAATAAACTGCTTCACACGAAAATCAGAGATTCAGTTTATTTATGCTTAAATTCGAATTATCTGAATTTCGTTGTTAGAAAGGCGCCACATTTTGATGCAGTGACCCAGGGGGAGCGATCGCTCCCCCTGCTCCCCCCCTAGATACGCTTCTGAAAATTTCATCTGATTGGTTGAGTTTTACATATTTTTGTGTAGTAAACGTTTTAAAGGGTGCTCTAACGGTGATATACAGAAACACAAAGTTTTTGTGCCACATGAAATAGCAAATCGCTCAGTCCATTGTTATAAGTCAGTGCGAGGAATGGACAAACCTGGGCTTTCTTCAACACTTTCGGCCACAGCAGCAATATTCTCGGCTGTTCTTGAACGACGTGCACGGGTTTTATTCTTCACATCACTAACTTGTCCCGACAGCTCGAATTTTTCTACCAATTTCTGTATTGCGGTCCGACAAGGTGCTTCACGACGACCCAAAAATGTTCGAGTTTTACGAACCGTCTCTGCCACATTTTCACCATTTTTATAGTGAATTTTAATAATTTCAATGCGTTGTTGAATCGTGTATCGTTCCATTTTTATTAATGGCGTAGTTTCTACTTGTCAAATGTCAAAAAATGACAGCTCCAAAAGTTACAACTACCGAAATAGTGGACTAATTAAAATAACACCTCTTATTGGAAAACCCTTTAGAACTTATGCCGTTTATGATAGTGACTGATCATGCGAGCTTGAAATGGCTGATGTTTCAAAAGGACCTCAGCGGTAGATTTGCTCGGTGGAGTTTGAAGCTTCAAGGTTTCGACTTCACCATTGAATACAGAAGAGGAAGCCTGACCTTCGTCCCGGATGATCTGTCACGAATCCTCTGTGACAGCTTCTCACCATCTGGAAATCCTGGCCCGGAAGTTGACCTTAGTTCGCCATATTTCTATTTCAACTCGTTGGAATATGAGGAGTTGAGGCAGAAAGTTAAATCAACTTCTGATAAACTGCCAGATCTTTGTGTCAGAGATGGCTTCGTTTATATTCGGACTGTTCCGAGAACAGGTGATCCGATTCAGGAAGAAGAAGCTTGGAAGCTATGGACTCCACGAGGGCTTGTTTCCGACGTTATTTCAAGAGCGCATGATCCGCCACTAGCTCCCCATGGAGGTATAGGGCAAACACTGGAACGATTAAATAGACACTTATACTGGCGACGAATGACAGTTGATGTCAGAATGTACGTAGGCTCCTGCGACGTTTGTAAAGAAACCAAGGCCCCCAATACCACTCTGAGACCACCGATGGGAGCTCAATCTGTGACAGAAAGACCATGGTAGAAGCTGTACGTCGACTTTCTAGGTCCATATCCCCGGTCAGCGAAAGGAAATGTCTGCGAGTGAACAGGTCTCTATTGGCAGGGATTAGGGCATACATCCGGACGGAACACACCAACTTTGATTAGAAGTTAAGCCATATAGCTAGCTCCCTCAGGAGCTCAATCTACCAAGCAACTGGCTTCTCACCCTACCGAACACTCGTCGGTCAGCAGATGATTGACCGTGCGAGCTCCTATCACATGCTTAGGAGACTTGGAACTCTTTTTGAGCCTCTAAGAGTAGATGTTAAAGACAAATTAAGATTGATCCGTGCGAGAGTGCAGGAGAAAAGCTTATAATCTTAGAGCGAAGGCTGTTAGTTTCAAAGTGGGTCAAGAAGTTTACAGACGGAATTTTGCCCAAAGCAATTTCCAGCAGCAGACCAGTGCTAAATTAGGACGTAAATTTGTGAAGTGTCGACTCCTTATATGAGCTTGAGGATCTGCAGGGAAGAACGTTAGGACATCAGGCCGTGATGTCTAAATTCTCTGGGACGTTGTCCGGATAAACCTGTCTAAATTTCAATCCTGTTAGCCCTAATAAGGCATCCAGCCAGCCTAACTGGTAAACTACAGGATGCCAATGTGCCGCTTATGACATTCCCAGCCTAGCGGTTGGCATACCTTTTGGACAATAGGCATGGCTTACCCCAATCCCTCGCCTGATAATGCACCAGAACCCCTTCTACCTGGTACCCTACGACAGCTAGATTGCCGTTGGAATTCCACTTGCCTTAGCGTGTGTAGCGGCCTTTATGGCCGAAATACAATGATGCCGACACGACATATACGACAAAAAATGAAATTGGGTTAATGGCAATATCACAAGGTATATAGAAGAAACAAGGTATGCCCATTAAAATTTTGACATATCACAGCTGATCAAACAGCTGATAGTCTGTGACGTACTTCAGTGAATGAATAAAAAAGAAAAAGGAAATCTGACAGTGGCAGTACAAGCGCAAAGAATTTTGACACATTACAGCTGATGCCCTGTGACGTACTTCAGTGAATGAAGAAAAAGGGAAAAAGAGTTTTAACAAAAATGGCGGAACGTGGTTCGAGTCGGGAATAACTTGTCTTCTATATACCTTGGCAATATCATGTTGCTGTATCCAATGACTTTGTCGCCGTAACCATAGTTAGAAATATAGTCTAAAACACAATGTGAGCGACACGACAAAAACATCGTAAAAAACACCGTACAAAACGTCAGTGAAAATACAATGGGAACGACAAGAGCTGTGCAATGAACGTATAACAATACATATGAACGCAACCCAAAATCATAATTTTGCTAAACGCACCCTTTACGTGCGACAAAAATTTCAATTTTCATTTGAGTTCGACGACAACGTCGAACGATATACATATTTTATACCATACACCCATGATACAAAGATAAGAAGTATGGCCGATCCGAGAGAAATTTTTTGTGTTGCTACGTAATGAGGTGCCTACTGTCATTTCCAGCGAATTTGTTTTGAGTTTTTCGTATTTTATTGACTGAAATACGTTTTGAATATATTAAAATAATTAGTTTCTTCGTTTAAATCACTTCGGGAAAAGTAATTATGTGCTAATGGGAAAGCAAAGAAATTTAAAAATAGAAAAATTTTTTCACTGTGAAAGGACGATTGAAATTGAGACGAACAAATTTCTGACATTTGTCGCCAAAGGAGGCAAGCAATCAATTGACAGATTTTCCGGCCATACCTTGTTAATATTTGTATCATGCCATACACCGTCATCTTATCAGGCCCAGACGAGAACTTTTTAGGGATGGAAGGAATTTCCTTACCTTGGCTTAAACGTAACAACACAATAATGTTCCTTTGCGTAATTCTTTATATGATTACCGAAATTAATTGTGTGCGTGTTCAATTAAGTCACAGTTTTTGATATAAACAATTATTGTATCTCAAATTCACAATACGTAATGATTATTAAATTATTATATTATCACCTCAAATAGCAAATAAATATCTGTACAGCGTTCCGATGAGAAATTTCATAAATTTCTCAATTTCAAAATGGCCGGAGTTAATTTGGTTGCTGTAGGCATGTAGGTTTGGTATGCTGCTCGTACTCCCGATCGAAACGTGGCATTTCGGCATTTTTCCTCCTCCCGAATTTTTCTCGATCATAAAATGTGCCAATACCCCCCCCTCCCCCCCGGGGGTGGACTATGGTTTTGAGCCTAATTGACAGCGGTTTTTACGGCGTTTTTGTCGTGTCGCTCACATTGTGTCTTAGACTTAAACCAACTTTTTTCGTCGTTGTCGTCGTAATTTGATTCGAATAACTCAGAGTAGTGAGCAAAAAATGTCTTTCGAGGAGGAATTAATTAATTTAGTGAGTCAGGGAAATGAAGTATTTTTATGACAAAAGAAATTTCCAATATCAAAATATATATTTAAAAGATAAAAAAGGAAAGAAAGTCGGGAGAAGTTGAAAATAAGTGGTAGATGATATTTTACATAAAATCAGCCTTAATCATTGTTAATAAACCTCAACAAATAATTTTACCATCTACATATCTTGAGATGTCAACGAGAAGGCGGTGTTATTGGTTTAATTCGGCGACATTTACGACGACTCTCTCGTCGTAATTGTCGTGTCGGCATCATTTGATTTCGTCCTTTAAAAACTTTTGTGTTGGTTGGCCCATGCAATACCCGAGTACTACGATGTGTTTATTAACTGCTGTGATGAAGAAGAAGAAGAATTGGAAATTGTATTTTAATTTTTTGATTTCTAGTGTTTATCATTGAAATGAGTGAACTTTTAGAAAGTTGTGTAAGAAAGATATTGACAGATCAATTTGGATTTGCTGATTTCAAAAACGAAGTACAAAAGGAGGCAATATTAGCTATCGCCAAACGTAAGTTCTTTAATTTGTCGGTGACAGTGGGTCTTACTATTCAATGTTCGTATTAGGTCAGGGAAGAGGAAGATGTATTCTCTGTTATTGCTATTGATCTGATCGAGTTTTAGAATATACATAAAACAAATAATAACTGAATTAAGTGAATCCGGATCATTGAAACTTCTTTATTCAATGAGCCGGAGCATAATTTGTGCTGAACTCAAGTTTTCCAGTAAAATTCAAATTCAAAATACTTTGCTACGTTAGGTACCTACATCGAATGGGTTAAAGATAGATGGAATTATCGATGAAATACAAAGTTGCTTAGCAAACTAACAAAGGAGCATTGAACAGACTCATTACAACAAAAAGTAAAAAATCAAATCAGGATTGTTATGTATATTGTGAAAACGATAAGTTCTATACGGTTTTCACGTACTGAAAAGTTCTTATTTCTTCAGAATATGAAATCCTATAAAATTGGTTATAATTATTTTTACTGTGAGATGAAGCACTCTAGAAATATATGCGAAAATACACTTTAAAATCAAACTTGCACAGATGGGTGACCATACGAAATTACATACTGACATTCATCTAGCTAGGGTATCATAAACGGACTGCACTCACTCTACTCTGCATCCCCGCACTTTGATGTGAGATTAAATTAAGAATGTTCAGAGCACTTATCCTTCCACATTTTCTGTACGTGGATGTAGTCCTGTACCCTCTCTCGCAAACCGGTTTGACCAAATTAAAGCGGGCCTTAAATGCTTGTGCCAGATATGTGTTCAACCTAAAAAGAAGAGCCCATGTATGTCCTTTACTAGAAATTCTCTTACCAGTATCACTTAAATGTTTGTATGAGTTGAAAGAATTGACATTCATACATAAGGCTAGAACAGGTCTGCTCCCGGGGTACGTGAGGGGTCGAATGGAGTAGAAGGAACTCCCGCAGCCTCATTTACCCCAGAGTTAACACTCAATTTGGAAGCAGAAGTATATTCTTGCAGGGTGTCACGAGCTGGAACCGCCTACTGAGGGAAATAAGAGAAATTACCACCAACAAAGTCTTCAAGAGAGAGCTTATGAGCTCGATCAGAACTGCCTTATCGGACTAAATTAATACCCCACTGAATAGTGAAATGTCCAATAATATGTCAATTAAAATAAAATATAATATAACAGTATCTCAGGTGTATAGTATATAATATATTGAGTATTAATAAGCCGGTAAATTCATTGATGTAGTAGATAAAAGATAAAGATATAGAGTAGATAAAAGATATAAATGCCAAGATGCTTTGAAGGCCAGCATTTGAAGCAACTTAGATTTTACAACTAGTATAGAATATATTAGATAGTATATGTGTACCTGATAACTCAATTCAGTTATATAAATTTTAAAAATTTTCAAGTAAAGTACATGTAATTAATCTTAGAGATATACATAAATATGGTTAGTTTATAAATAAGATTGAATAAAATTAAGTTATAAAAAAAAAATTCAATATCTATATCATGCATTTTTACGCTTGATTTATTGTTAATCTTACGTTGGTGACAATATATGTCAATGTTTTTAATTCTAATGCTACCAAATGTTTGACTACTAGGCAGTCTCTATGTCAAAACTGTTTAATGTCGGTTGAAGGTCAGTCTCGCCAATCTAACCGGCTCTAACAAAACAATAGTTTGCAAAGCAGTATAAAAGCTATAAAATCTAAGGACGGGTCAAGGTCCAATATCTATAATATCTATATCATTTATTTATTTTTATTGTTGGTCTTATTCCTTTAACAATCGATGTCAATATTTTTGATTCTAATACCACTGAATATGTTAGACTACGAGGTAGTCTTTTAGTTTATAGTTTATTCGGTTATTAGGTTGAATCTGCTAAATATCGGAATGCCCAGCGTTATACGTTGCCTTATACAGTGGCTTGCAAATAAAGGTTCTTTGAATTTGAATTAGAATTGGTCTTAGACCAATTCTAGCTTTTTTACTTCTTTTTTGCTCGGGAACTCTCGATATTTTTAAGCAGGGGACTCAGAAATAAATGCACTTTGACTTTGATCTTTTTAAGCTTTCTTTTAAGCTCTTACTACTCGAGAACGCGACTATCTAACTGCTTGCACTTTGGTTCAAACTCAATTTTAATTGTTTATCATTGGCGCTGCTCTGTAGCTATCCTAGTTATTATTCTCTATTTTTAGTCCATAATGCTGTGGCACTTTCTACGTTTTAGTGTGCAATACTTTTTGTTTAATTAAGTGTTTTATAGCTTTACCTTGATATCTATTATGTTCCTTGGGCTTGCCTCCTTGTTGGGCTTACCCCCATGTTTAGTAATTTTATACATTTGTACCTAAGCACCTTTTTGTTAGCAGTGTTAGACTCTTAATTTGTTATGTAGTTTCTCTATTTACTGTATATATCTCATTGTATTGCGCGAATATTTATCTTTAGTTTGTATCTTACGTTAATCAGCATTTTTGGCTTTATCTTAATCTATAATACTAATATTACTTTCTGCAGCAATGAGTCTTCATTGCTCCTCTGTTAGTTTGCTGAAACTTTTTGTATTCGTAAATTCCAACTATCTTTTACTCATGTATCTAACTTTGTAACGGTGCATAAGCTGACGTTTTTATACCCTAGATGAAATCTATAAGGTATACTAAGTTTATCATTCCATTTGTAATGCAGAGAAATAATAATGGTAGATAAAAATGGATTGGACGCCCACGCATAATATTAAAAATTATTTCGATTTTTGCATGTCCGTCCGTCTCCGTCTTTGCGGACGATAATTCGAGAGCGCGTGTACTTAGAGAGCTGAAGTTTTATACACGGACTTTAAAAACAAAAAGTAAAATTAAGTTCGAAAATGTGACAAATCGGGCAACTCATTCGTGGCGTTGCCATACAAAAATTTCGTTTTCCGCTATATATTTGAACACTGCCTGAGAACGCGTCGACATAGAGAGCTAAAATTTGGTCCATGGTGGATGACCATACTAAATTAATACGGGCATTAATCTAGCGATGAGTGCCCATACTGAGTAGATGTCTGAACTTAGCTCCGCAGTATTTTTATTAAAATTGGACAAATTTAATAACCGGTTTTTGAACTATCTATTCCCGTATAAAGCATAAATTGTCTTCGTTTGCAGTGGTGGTTTTTATTTTGAAAACCGTGCGCAGTGATTTCTTGCGTAATATAAATTAATAGGTAACCATGCCTTCAACACGTGGTAGTGACTCAGCAATCGCAGCATTAGACCTAAAGATTGCTATTGAAACCCTTAAACATCCTATTGATTTGAGAGTTAAGACACTTGAATCTAAATTTTCTACAAAAATTAATGATCTTGTAGCCATGGTCAATAGTTCTATCCAAGATGTGAAAGTTTCTGTGTCGTCTCTTACTAAAAATCTTGAAACTTGTGCCGTAAATCATGATTCTGTAAATGCTGCATCGCTAAGAATAAAACACCTTGAGGATAAAGTGGAAAATTTTGGAAAATGTTCTAAAGCCATTAATGCTTTTCTTTTGGGCCTGCCGCAAGTTCCAGGAGAAAATTTAAATTTAAAACTTCATGTAATATTGCAATTTGTCAGTGTGGCTGAGAAATTAAATTTTATCAGAGCTATGAGGAAGAAAAAGCCCACATTGTGAAATATTGGCTTCAATGGTGAAGGAAGTATATTTGTCCGTGAAAGTCTTACTTCACGGCCTGATTTTCCAACTGTTAAGCTAAAAAAAGACAGAAAGATCAAATCAGTTTACACCTTGAATGGTATTATCTACATAAGGTTGGATGATAAAAAGGAGATTACTGGTGTAAAACTTAATTCTATAGATCATCCGGACAAATACAACAATTTAGCTGAAGTTGCAGAAGAGCTTGTTCTTGTTTACTGACAATTTGCTTTTTACCGGTATAAGAGTTGGGGGAATTTGTATTAAAAATAACAATAAAAAATAAACAATATATGTATGAGTTGAAAGAAGAAAGAAATTCCTAATTTGAGTAATTCAACAAAATACAATTTCAAATTCAAATTCATCTAAGCACTAAGACGGTAGTAATTTAAAACAATACATATTCAGGAAGTCTTACTTCTAGTACCATTCATTTACAGTTCTAGTCACAGTGGTCAGCAAGAAAACAGCCAGTGTTTAATCCAATTAAAATCTAAAATTATTCAGATAGGACAAAACGCTACCGTTACAATACTATGACTTAAGTTAAACTAATGTTTAAGTAGAAATCAAAAACAAAATATCATTTTGCTAAAAAAAAGAAACGAGAAGCAAAAGAAAGAAATTGAAAAAACCAAAGCCAAAAGCCATAAACTACAAAGAATGTCATCTCAGAAACCAGCCATAGTTGCATTACATTCGCTTTCATAGATTATAAATAACAATGACCATGCCAGCAAAACTGGCAAGCAAAAACGAAAAATCCAGTCCAGGTAGAAAACTCTGATACCTCCAGAAATCCGGTGAGAGCCACAAGTAAATCAGAGAGGAAAACCAAGAGACAGCACACAGAGCTAACCCAATATATGTATGTCACATTGCAGGAAGTGCGAAATTAGGTCAACAAATATTTCCTGATTCTTTTATGAATAGTGACAGTGTTGGTGCGGCCCTGATATCACCCGGAAATGTATTAAAGATTTGTGCAGAGGATGTTAATAGTCCCCGTCGCCTTCTTTTTGTTCTTGGCCTGACCTGTATTATATTATTTCTATTCCTTGTAAGCTGTTAATGTATCCTGGTGCTATGCAACTACCAGATTCGACCTTATTAACCTGTTCAAAATGCCTTTTCAATTTGTATAACTTGCATCAAGGTAAGCTGCCCCGTAAACTGATAAACAAATAGAGATCTAGTCCCACGGCAATCGGAACAGTGCTTTTAGTGCCCTATTCATTAGTATTTTTACTTCATTTTTTAACCCTAGTGGGAATTCGACCAGTTGATGATACTGTAACGAATGCGCAACAGAAAGGGCGCATTGTACACCAAGTTCGCTACATGTCCCTGCAAGTTAACATTCCTTCTTAGGATTCCGATCAGAGGAGTTAGCTTTCTTGCCACACTCCTTATATGCTGTGACCAGTATCATCAATCAATAATCCTAGGTAATTGATTTTTGCAGTTCTCATCAAATATTCCATGCCAATTTTGATGGTAACATTAATATCTGCTTTGTTCTTCTGCCTGAAAATCATATACTTGGTTTTCTTCTCGTTTATCATTAACTTATTCCCTTCAGTTCACTTTCCAAAAACCGTCAAGACATCGTTCATCACGCGTTCCACGTCAGCCGCATTTGAGGCTTTAAACAGAATATTGGTGTAATCCGCATTTGAGGCTTTAAACAGAATATTAGTGTCATCCGCATAAACATTATACTCGCCGACTAAATCCGTGTATTGCAGGTTATTTATGTATAACAAGTACATCAGCGGGCCCAAGACTGAGCCCTGGCGAACGCCACTGGTTGCACCATTAATCCTAGTCCTAACTTCACACGCTGTTAAATAACTACCCAATAAGTCATTAACCACACCTCGCACTCTCAGCCTGTCCAGAAACTCCAGGATCAGACCATGATGAACAGTGTCAAAAGCCTTTATCAGGTCGACAAAAATTGCACCCACATAATATCCCTTATCCAAATAATCATTAATCTTATTTATTGTCTCCGCTGTGGCCAATTCCGTGTTACTCCGAGGCAGGAACCCAAACTGGTTTCTATCAAAACCTCCGTTCACTTCAACAAATTTCCAAATCCTGGTTTCTATAGTTTTCTCGTACAGTTCTATAGACCTGTAATTAGACATTTCTCTGGGGTCACCACCTTTAAATACTGGCTTGATAACAGTTTGTTTAAGGTGTTTGTAACTATGTTGAGTGATTGACATCGGACGTGAAGTCCAGACTGCCAGCATGAGCTGACAGATCACTTGACGGACAGCGTTGACTGCAGGTCGGCACGCTAGCTCGCCTCGGCTATTGGCGGAGAGTGTGGGGAGGTTCCACGAAAAACCTGCCGCTTCCGTCTGCCGTAATCAAAAAAAATTCGTGCCTAAAACCAAAACCAAAACGCCGGCACACATTCAGTCCTGAAGGGAGCTTTACGTCACTTATCTACATCCAAATCGAAGGCGCAGATGTTATGCCTTCCTTGCATGCCCCAACCACACAACTGACTCTGAGGGCAAGATTTTTCAGAGTCCCTTTCCTCATGCCATCTTCTTTATAATTCTGGCAAATCTCTAGCGGCGGACATCGAACAGTCACAAGAACGAGATCTCACTTTTGCTATTACAACTTTTACATAAAGCGCACCTTTATGTAATTGTCCGTGTTGTAAAAATGTTGATTTCTCGTCAATATAATTTTTCACAGCATATAAGCGGCGACTTGCTGCTGCTGGAATACTTTTACTATTTGAAATTTGGAAACTAGTAGTGACAAAAAATCTCTTGGACTTACGTGCGGGGTTGATTCGTTGCCCGATGCCTTCGGAAAAGTTTCGATTCATTCGATTCACATTTTTACTTACTTCACGGTGTGAACGTTTGACAAAACAGAGATAATTGTCTTCTTCTTCTCCACCAGTAGGCGAAAATTCTTCGAGTCGGGGTGCGTGCAAGCGGTCGGCTTGCAGTCGGCCGGCATACTTGCTTCAGTAATTCTCAGTGTAGCATACTGCTATATGCAGTACGCTACGACCATAACAGGGCAGAGTGGTCTAGACCACCCGTGGTTCAGACAACGCCGAAAAATGGTCGACTGAGCTAGCCGGTCTTAAACATAGGCCTCATCGCTGCGGGCGCCCAATGTGTGTCTCGACCCACGACCCAATGAGTGTTCCTCATTATCCGTACTCGACTACGACTGTCGCCCTACTTGACCGATGACGCATCGAGGATACATCCCTGAAATCCCGTCAGTCTTCGACCAGACCTCGACATCATACTCCGTGTGGGAAGTCAAAGGTGCAGCGACAAGCTGGTAACCCAAAAAATCCGGCCGGTCGATGCCTCTCTGCCCTCCCTCACCGAGACGCTGAGAAAGCCCCGCGATCAGTAACCTAGCCAACTGATCGCTGAGCTTTCCCGGCACAATATCTCGCTCCGATCTCCGACCGGTGATTGTTCAAGGGTGTGTCCTCAGGGCGTCGTCGAAGTGGTGACGTTGTCGATCTCATTTCCTAACTTGCTAACAGCCGTATCCAGGATTGGATTCCAACAGGTATATCACCCACCATTGACGGGGCAATAGGTGGGCTTCGCGATATCCTATAGTTTACTAGTGAAGCTGGCTGGATGCCTTCTTAGGGCTACCAGCAATAAACGTGATAGTAGATAGATGACGCTTCTAGAATGGATATCACTGCCTGATGTCATTGGCGTGATAGACTCCTAAGGGCTTCCCCTGCAGATCTTCACGCTCGTATAAGGAGTTTCCTTTCTTGGCTCTAACTAACGAGAGCAACCCGCAATCAGGGGGAAAAAGTTCGTGCTGCATCGGAATGTACAACACCAGTGAACCTCTGTGGACAGCCGTCAGCTGTCGTCACTAGGATATTTTAAAAGATTTGGAAGACAGACTGGTCAGTAAAATTATTCAAACATCTAAACAGCTGGAAGTACGTATTTCTAAAATGATCGCTGAGTCGGTCTCACCTATGAAGCTGCAGGTCATTGCTTTGGAGGAGAAAATTATATCACTGGAGAGCAAGTGCTGTGTGAATGGTGAAGAAATCGAGCAGCTACGTCGCTCGCAGCGCCTATCCGATGTGGTAATTAGGGGTATTCCCTCTAGACCTAATGAAGACCTCTCTCAAATGCTGCACAACATTGCCCATATAGTAGGACACGAGCTATCATCGCATATTGAAGCCTTTCGTATCAAATCGACAATTAGTTCTGCTGAATCTGCTGTCCCAGAGCTGCTGTCTAGTACTTCCCCTATCATTGCTAGACTCTCTAATCAAGTTGAAAGTCGAGCACTTATTGCAGCATTTCGTAAATGTGGTGGAGTAAAATTATCGCAAATCGATGGCTTTACGTCTCACGGCAATGTGTATATTAACGAGAGTCTCACACCCAGGCAAAGTTCCATTCTGCGTGAAGCGACTCGGCTCCGTCGGAGTGGTTGCTTACATTCTGTAACCACGAGAAATGGTATTGTGCATGTAAAGTGGAAGGCCAGTGATTCGTCTCCAGTAAAAATTTTGAATTCATCTCAGCTGATCCCAGCATCAACGTCGGAGCAACAGCATGGTTAGTGTTAAAGTGGTTCTCAAGCATAATTGTGATTGTTATTGTGTAATTCTTATGATAATAGCTATACTTTTTTTGTTTTGTTTTTTTTTTATGTTTTTCTTTTTCTGATTAATTTTATTTTTAAGTTCTGTATGTCTCGATTCTTCTATTTTTTGTTTTTCATCTCTTTTTTATTTTGTAATTTTAGTTTTAATTTATTCGGTTCTTCAGTCATTAGAAGCAATTCCATTTTCCCCTCTTTATATTCAAATTTGTGTATCGTTCTAACGATGTGTTCATACTCTGAACTGTCTAAGAAGTGCCCATACTCTCTCAAACTCTATCCGTGTTATGAGTATACATGATGATATTGAACCTAACAGAGTAAGATCTTTGTTGAACGTTTTTTGTAGGCAGCGTGAAGGTTTAAATGTGTGCACGCTGAATGCCAGGAGTGTGCGTAATAAAACGGATGAGCTGCGCTTGATGTTTACTAACACCAATATCCATGCATTACTGGTCAGTGAGACCTGGCTAAAGGAGTTTGTTCCCACAGCCCTCGTATCCATACCCGGATACACGATACTACGGAATGATCGAACTGGCCGTATGGGTGGTGGTGTAGCTGTCTATGTGAAAGATAATCTGCAAGCTAAATTAATTCACTCATCTGTTGGCCAGAATATTGAGTTTATTTGTGTTGAAGTGAGCAATGGATCCGATAGGTGTGTTTTGTCTGCTATTTATTGTGCTCCTGAGCACTTCTCTTGCGATGATGCGTCCGAATTTGAAAATGTTTTTTCTGATCTTGCCCGTCGTTACGATAGTATTATCGTAGGGGGAGACTTCAATGTCAATCTCTTGCAGCCTGGCTCGTGCACAGATGCCTTCCTATTCTTTATGCAGTCTGTATACCTCAGCACAGTTAACAGTTTACCGACTTATTACAATACTGCCAATCCATCTCTCCTTGATCAATTCTTAGTAACTGATATGGACTGCATACTATTCCAAAATCAAATTAGCGCTCCTAGTTTCTTAGAGCATGATATGCTATTCCTGACATATAATTTTCCGGTAGTGTCAGGAAATTACATGGATTACTTCTCCTATCGTGATTTCAAAAATCTAAACACTGAGGCGCTGATTCAAGAATGCATCTCCTTGCCTTGGAATGAGATTTTCTACTGCAATAGTGTTGATGAGCAAGTCGAAGTCTTTGAAAATTTCACTAATTTCCTTTTCGACAAGCATGTACCTTTAGTAACTAGGAGAACTGATAGAAAGCCATGTCCATGGTATACTCCAGCTATCGCTTCCCTTATTGCGAAACGTGAACAGGACCAGTGGTGCGCGTGCCTTATACAAAAATGCGCGTAATAAGGCCACTTGTGCAATTCGCTCTGCAAAATATAATCACTTTCGCTCGAAATTTGATCCTATGCTCTCTCCTGAAATTTTATGGAAGAAGCAACTGGGATCTGTGGAAAGGATAACATTAAACATCAGGAGTTCAATGTCAATGAACTTAATCAACACTTTGTATCCACTCATAACAACTTAATAACTGCTGATGTCGACGTTAATGTCATGACTCCTCCTCAGCAGAATCATGTATCTTTATTTAATTTTAGGTGCGTTGACATTGATGAATTTCGTGAAGCGCTCTTTTCAACTAAATCAGATGCAGTTGGCCCTGATAGCCTTTCTCCTAAGTTTATAAAAATTATTTACCCCTACATTGGACCATATATCTTGCATATACTCAATACTACTCTGACTACATCTGTCCTCCCGTCAAGGTGGAAAAAAGCGACAGTGATTCCAATCCCGAAAGAGACTGTGATAGCTTCCCCCTCTGATTTTCGACCCATAAGCCTTGTGTGTTTCCTGTCCAAAGTCCTCGAAAAACTTATGTGCAGCCAGATGCTGGCACATATCGGAAATAATAATATGCTTTCCCGCTGCCAGTCTGGTTTCCGTTCGAACCATAGCTGTGAAACTGCTCTGCTAAAGGTCACCACAGACCTGAGATGTAGCCTGGATAGAGGTGAAGTGGGTGTTCTTGTAATGCTAGATTTTACCAAGGCTTTCGATTGTGCTAATCATTTTAAGCTAATTAATAAGTTATCATCTAATTTCGGTTTTTCCCCCTCGGCTATTAATTTAGTCTCTAGCTTCCTCTCTGGACGATCTCAGCAGGTTCGCATTAATGAAATGTTTTCTGAATTGCTTCCTTTGTCTTCCGGTGTACCTCAGGGTTCTGTTATGGGTCCACTATTATTTAGCTTATTTATTAATGATCTGACAGATGCCGTACGTGATACTAACGTTCACCTATATGCCGACGATGTTCAATTGTACACTAGCAGTCCAATTGGTCTCATTGAAGACTCTATTGCACGTCTAAACGAGAACTTGGAAAGAGTTTCTGGCTGGGCAGTAAATAACGGCCTTATGATTAATCCAGGCAAGTCTCAATGCCTTGTGATACGCCATGACTCCTTAGAAGCATATATTCCTCCCGTCTTTCTCGACGGCCGTGTGTTACCCTATGTTCAGCAGGCTACAAATTTGGGGATAAAGATCAATTCAAGATTGAGCTGTTGGGATCACATATCTTTCCTCATTGGCAAAATTTATGGTGGATTGCGGCGGTTATGGCTTTCTACCCAGCTTTTAAGCTGCAGCATCAAACTGAAACTCGTCAAAGCCCTGATCATACCCCATTTTTCTAATGGAAGTCTTATTTATCCACTACTAGATTCATGTTGCCGTCGCAGAATTAATGTTGCCTTTAACGACTGCATTAGATTTGTTTTCGGTCTTCGCAGGTTTGATCACATTTCCCCGTTTAGTAAAGATCTTCTCGGCTGTTCTTTGGAGTCGTATCTCAGGCGCAAGGCACTTGTCTTTTTTTATAAGTTAGTGCGCACGGGTGTCCCGGATTATCTGACTGACTATATTTCTTTCCTTCAATTGTCGCGGCACCGTAACGTTTTGATCATGCGATTTAATAGGCGATTTAATATTGCTCGTAGTTGGAATAATTTGCCAAATGGGGTGAGGAGTGCGGGTACAGTTGGAGAGTTCAAAACGCTGCTTTACTCCCAAATATCTTAATGGTGGTGGAATTGCTTCTTATGAATAGTAGGTAATATTAGTTATTTTATTTTATAAGTTTTTTTTTTCTTTTTCTTCTGTTTTGGAATTTTTATTAGTACTAGCATTATTATACTGACTCTTTATACTGGTACTTTAAAAGATTAATAATCTTGTGTGCCTACTTTCTGAAAAAAAAAAAAAAAAAAAAAAAAAAAAAAAAAAAACCCCGACACTTGACAAATTTTCGTCCCAGTTTAGCACTAGTTTGCTGTTGGAAGTTGCTTTGAGCAAAATTCCGTCTGAATACCTCTTGACCCACTCTGAAGTCAACAGGCTTCGCCCTGAGATTATAGGCTCTTGAACTCTGTTCGAACGCATTGTGTAAGTTCTCTTGCACTCTCGCACGGATCAATCTCATTTTGTCTTCAGCATCTACTCTCAGAGGCTCGTTAAGAGTCCCAAGGCTCCTCAAGATGGAATAGGAGCTGCCATGTTCAATCATTTGCTGACCGAAAAGTGTTCGATAAGGAGAGAAACCAGTTGCTTGGTGGAAAGAGCTCCTGAGGGAACTAGCTATCTGGCTCAGCTTCTCATTCCATTTTGTGTGTTCCTTCCGAATATATGCTCTAATCCCTGACAATAGAGACCTGTTTACTCGCTCTGAGGCGTTTGCTTGCGGCGAGTAAACTGCCGTTCGGCAATTTAAGTAGCAGATGATATATTTATGTCATCCGTCGACGTGATCAAGTGTCTTAAGTTCTCCAGAGCTATCTTAGGTTGTACACGGAACAATTACATTAAATTTAAAATATGTCTCATTATATTTCGCATAGTTAAGTGCATGTGCCCCAATTACCTATATAGTAATGTAAAATTCCTTGCATCCGCTCGTACAAAACTGCTACTCATACCGAAACTCAGGTCCCATTTCAGTAGTCGTTCATTTTTCGTCTATAGTATTCAACTCTCGAATGTGCCCATTGAAATAAGATCTACCCAGTGCCCTGATAGCTTCATGAGATTATCATTTCAACATTTTGCTAGCATGTAATTATTATTTTATTTTAATATTATTATATGCCTTATGTTATTCAATTTAGTTTAATATTAATTGTTTTTTTTTTAATTAAAATATTTTCATTTCTTAAAAAATTTCAAAATCATTTCATAATCCTAATTCTATGTATCATATCTTTAGCTACTACTACTATTATTTTACCTCGTATTATTTGATTTTCTTTTTATTTTACATTTTCCCAATTTAGCAATTTCTATCTTCTTTTATTACTTATTATTATTATGCTTTACTTTAAAATTTTTATTTTTAATTAGAAGTATGCGAAAATCAATGAGCATTGTTCTCACTTGTACTGTTTAACTGAATAAATATTATTATTATTATATAAGTTTTCACGGCTAACGCCGGAGCTTACAGACCTACTCCGGGGCAGTATAGCTAAGCGGATTACAGGGAACTATTTTATTTTATGATAGGTATCGAGAATAACTATTTTTTTGTATGTTCTGTATGATTGATCTTAGTATTCCTAGTGGTTCAAAGTTATTCGGAGTCTCTGTGAATATTCGGGTCCTTTTAGGAATGTTCGGGCCTTTCTGAGTGTGCGGATTGGGTCCGCTTTGATGTTCGCGTCCTTTTGGAATATTCGGCTCCTTTTTGGAATGTTCGGGCTTTTTTCCGGAATATTCGGGGGCTTTTTGAACGTCGGGGTCACCACTGTGAATAATACGACTTTTTATTATTATATTGGTTTATTATTTACTATTGTCCTGGGAAGTCCTGTAGAATTGAAATTCTGAGTAATACTAACTTAATATATTGATTTGATCTACTTATATAGTAAAACAACGCCTACCTTGGCTAACTTAAGTTATCATAGCCTGTTGTAATTACACACTTAGAACTAAGTAGATTATTAAAATCTAAGTAAAGTACCTTGAGGTCCAAAAGTAGCAATTAAATAACGTAATAATTAAATGCTAATAACTAAAAGGTAGCGAGACGCTACAGCAGCCATAAGTTCGACGAGATTTGCTCTTTACTTTGCAGATCTATTGCACTAGGCGTATACGTGCTGTTGCTGAGGTTTAGCGCAAGTTCGCATAAGTTTTTGGAAGCCATGCAGGTCTGTGTCTGTGTTAATAGCCTTTTGGTGGTTTCTACTGTTTAGGTGGGAATCCGTGACTTGTTGAATTCTAGTAATAAATTCAGTACGAAGCTGCTTCTGAATTGTTATGTGGTAATAATTTTCCCCATGTTGTCATATCTTATTATTATTATTTAGTGGCTACGAGTCCTGTGGTAGCACCATTTCGACTGGTAGCCAATTTTAAGACTCGAAGAGTTGGAATCTAAGAAGAGGGGGAAGTACAACGATGGAGCTCGTTGTGAGCGTTTCCATAGAAAGGTGCAGGAGGTGATTAAGGAACATCGCATGGCCGATTCTCCCCATCAATAGACGTCGCACATTCATTGTTTGAGATTTTCATCTCTTTGAATGTGCAAGATAGGTTCTATCAACACCGGAGGTTTAAATGCTCACAGAAGATTACACAACACTATTGATCATGTCAAAATGTTCGATATAGACATTACACTTTTACAGGAGACGAAGTTCACACAAGACACATACACACAATTCGAGCGCTATGCTTATTTACATACTGGCTATGCAATGTTTGCTACACCTGCTCCTCGCCGAAGCTCACGGGTGGCAAACATTGTATCCAACAAAATCAGACTCTCGTTTTCTTGTTTATTCGGATATCTTCCCAGGCTTCGCTTCTCTTCTTCCTTGGATTGTGTCATTCAAGACAAAAACATCAAGGTAGTAAACGTGTACCTAGCCTTGATGGCTCTGTGTCGCCCTCGGATAACATCTAAGTTACTGGGGGATTGCAGGTCGTCTGTGGATAAGTTGTGAATCCGCAACAAGGTGTCCCTTCTGTGGGTTCCTGGTTACATGGGGATCATGCGGAACGAAAGGGCTGGCTCTGATTCTCCGTTCCTCGGACTGAAACCCACGGTAGGCGGTGCCACCTCGAGTATCGGGTCTCTCATCAAAGCGGATGTTCATAGAAAGCAGCAGCAGAGATGGGCCAGCCTGAGTACTTGACAAAACTATTTCTAGATGGGCCCAATGAGAATATATCCGATTTTCTAATGGGTCTCGGAAGGAAATAATGTAGAACTGTGGTTGGCATCATCACCGGCCACAGCTCACTTACTTCACGCTCATCTAACAAGGATGGCAGTTCTTGACAGCCCTGAGTATCTGTCTTGCCTGGAGGGAGAGGCTGAGACAACCGAACACTTTGTGTGCGTGTTCGGCCCTCGCCCGGAGCAGACTGGATACTCTAGGGTCTGCCTTTCTATCTGTGGATGAGCTGAAAAGCCTTCCTCACCAAGACCTGATACGCTTCATTAAGAGGACAGGAAGGTTTTGGTGAATGGGCTTCGAGCAGGACAGAACAATGTGACATTTTAGAGATGAAACTGTCCTCGGAGTTGATTTCAATTGCACTCTGAATCCCTCTGTTCGGACGTAGCTTTAGCAATTGAATTCCACTGAACTTGCCTTAATCTGCGAACGTAACCAAAATCGACAGTATGTTATGGAACTATGAAGAGTGATTCGCTTGGGACGTAAAGTCCCGACTGTCAGCATGAGCTGACAGATCACTAGACGGGCAGCGTTGACTATAGGGCGGCACGCTAGTTCGCCTCAGCTATTGGCGGAGAGTGTGGCGAGGTTCCACAAAAAAACCTGCAGCTGCCGTCAGCCATAATCAAAAAAATTTCGTGCCTATCAACACAAAAGCCGGCACCCATTCGGTCCTGAAGGGACCCTTACGTCACTCCCCTGTACCTTGTGGAAGGCGCAGATGTTTTGCCTTCTTTGCCGGCCCCATCCTCCCATCTGACTCTGAGGGGAATAATTCTTCAGAGTCCCTAGTTGACCTGGAAAGAGAGAGACTAGGCGAGCCTAGACCACCTTAATTTCATGTGCGAGGGCTCCAGGATAGTGATAGGAGAAACTAAAACTTTCAAAATTTCATAGTTACGTTGTAATTGCAAAATTAACAAAAAAAATCAGCACTCCAATGTATATATAGGTATGTATACTATTGAGTTAACTATATACATATGTAGATACATTAGTAAATCAAAATGCCATCATTCTTAAATATATGCAATAAGTATGTCATTATCGTATATATAGATATATGTATGTAGAGTGTTGACTCAACCGGATCATCCATTCAAAATGTATAGTGGTAAGTATATCGTTAAATTATACATATATTTATACATATAGAGTGTCTACTTAAACGTATTATCATTTCAAAGTATAGATACGTAATTATAGTATTAAATCGAAATTATATATAGCTACATGAAAAGAATATCAATAAAAAGGAAGTTCTACATGTGTAAGTCGCCGCAGAAGCCGAAGTATGCGTATACCAAAAAAAAAAAGTGTAATATATTAATAATACTCACGGTGAAAATTCCACGGCATGATGAAGTGCTTCAGCATCCGCCATCTAGTTAAAAGAATTAAATTGGAATTTAATGCTTCGACTTGCTGTCTGTAGGCTCTATCACAAAAGTAATTTTTGTTGAGTTGAAATAATATTGCCCAGCGGCACTTGTATCTACACTTATCTTGAACGAAATTAACTAAGAAAGTGGGGAACGTAATTATAATAAAAATTAAAATTTAAAACAATTTACAAATTCATTTTATAGTGGACGACTGTATCTACTTTGTGCAACTGAAGGATTATAACCTGGCGGTGAAGGAATATCAGCATTTTTCGCTGTAGTAAAATCTAATGACCATTTACACGTTTTGTGCTGGATTTTGTTGACATTTTGGAGCACAAGTCCAAAGAAAACGATGGTTGGAATTTTGACAATTGCTAATCCATATTGCTGCGTGTTCACAAAACTCTCAGGCGGATATATTTCCCTTTGAAAAAAGTATTCAGTTTAACCATATTTTAAGTATTCCGCCACTATAACTGTATTATAAAGCTGGACATATGTGGGTACCACCGAATACTTTTAGTACCGATCACGAAGTGTTGAAATGTATCTTGGTGTGACCAGTCCGAGAAATATTGATTTCAAAGCCCTTGGTCGCCTGCATCAAAACTTCCTTGCTCAACAGCGAATTTTGTTAAATTGTGTATGTCTCAAAATTGGACGGAAGACAGAAACGCCAGAATTAAAAAAATCCGGCCAACTTATCTCTGGAGCAGCAAAAAGTTCTTCCCTTTCAAAGAGCTCAGCAAAATTTTCTTTCTCTTTGTCCAGCACCCTTTGGAAATCCTTAGATTATTATATTTATTGGATTTGACACTACCAAGATTTATCGAAATTATTACCTTTTTGGGCCAGATGTTGTTGAGGATTTTTGATGATCAGTTTTCTGATTTCATTTGTGCACGCGACTTTTACTCGAGAAGTAAGACAGATTGATTCTTCATCTTCTTTGTCATCCCCAGCCTGTCATCTGTAGCTTGAGGAAATGCATTTCTTTCGGTCGGGGTGCGTTCATTTTTTTATGCTTGATGCAGCCGGCCTACACGCTTCAGTAATTCTTGTAGCATATTGCTATGTATATGCAATACGCTACGACCCTCCCTTAAGGTTGAGAGCTTTACTTCTTCTTGCTGCAAATGTGTAACACATAACCACATTGTATATTATATTGGAGAAATTTGAGAAGTTTTGTTTTTCATTTAATTGCTCATCGTTCATCTTTGAACATCTGGTCCTTCAATCCGAATAATCGCCGTGTACCAGCCTACTAGATCAATAGAATCCCAAATTTCGAAGCAAACAGGATATTTACAATATCATCTAGAATTATGTGCGGAATTTATAATTTTCAGCATCAGTCAGATCCCATATAAATGCCAAAAGAACATCAATAAATATACCAACAGTTTCAGCTGAGTAATTTTCAAGCCAGTCGGTGAGCGTTATAATCGGACAAGTAAGTACCCAAAAGCTTAGCTTTAAAATGACCTATCACACTCTGTACCCAAAATGTAACCCTTTCTGCGTTTTTTGCACTTTTTCTTAAGGATCTCCAACGAAATTGGTTGAAAAAGCTCAATAAGTGCCAGAAAGTAGGCAATTATTAGTTTCTGGCTTAAAAGCCGAAGACCAGGTACTGTGTGTAAAGTGTTTCGATCAGAAATAACAGGGCGATCTCATCAGGACAGCAATGAACCCTGAAACTGCCTGCTATCTACACTACAGTGAACTCAGATGCCAATAAGTTGCTGGTGGATATATATAGACATATTTAACTTGCTTGTTTTCTCTGCTCATATGCAGTAAGTTGAGAATTGCCTGTAGACTTGAATTTTGTAGGGGGTTTCAAAAGAGTAAAAACTCATTACCACTTCCTACTTAGTAGACAATCATATTTTGGAAATGACCTTCTTCAGCCATTTTCGCTGGAGATGCTTAAGAAAAAGTGCAAAAACGCAGAGAGGGTTACATTTTGGTTACAGAGTGTGATAGGTTAGTTTAAAGCTAAGCTCATGGGCTTTTTAAATTCAATATGACAAATTGGTATTGATGACGTGGTTTTTGATAAAAATAGTAGTTAAATAAAAAAAAACGAGTAAAAATTCCGAAATTTCAACTTTGTTGAGCCATACTTCAACGGAAAGGGTGAAGGAAAAAATGGACCATTGGAAAGATCCAGCGATTATCTATCTACTAAAGTTTAAATCATGATCATAGGGTGTAACGTTCAAAAACATACCCAAATATTTTAAAGTCCCGTTATCTCGGAAACCGTTACGATTTCACCCCCCCCCCCCCCCCCAATACAATGTTTTGCTTGTGTAAGCGTGACCTATCCGTAGTCTCCCGGTGCTAGACCACATACGGGACACCTTGTATATGTATATATATATGTATATTTTCGGTGAAATTACAAAACAATATTTGAGGTTACTCAATTTAAATTATTTTCATCGGTGATATACATATATTAAAAAAGTCGAGCTGTAAACAACTATCAATACAATTTTTATATATTTAGGTGTATATTTCACGAATCGCAATAAATGATTTTACTACATTTTTAAAAAAACAACGCGGTAATATTAAGGGTACGTTCACTCGACTATTCGCTGATACCATCGATCAAAACATTCTCGTCGAGCAATTAACTGCTCGTGCTCAAAAATTAGAAGAGATTTGGAAGGAGTTTTTTTGTATAGAGAAATATTCTCCCGATGATCCATCGAAGCCAAATGAAGTAATTGAATTTGAATTAAAGAATTTGAGACCAAAGGTCTACTTCTTAATGCGATTAAATTAAAAACATCGTTTTCTAGTCCCTCTCCTTCTACATCAACTGATCTAAATACCACCTCTTACTGGCCTGATGGTACAACAGCAGTCAATTATAGACAACCTCGCGAGGTCACCCCATTCAACCCTTAATTCCAGTGCTTCGACATCTCACGGCGACGTGAAACATCCCCGTATCAATATACCTTCATTTAGTGGCAACTACCAAGATTGGCCATCCTTCAACGATCTGTTTAGTTCACTGATAGACAAAAATGAAAAACTTTCAAATTCAATACCTTAAGGGTTTTCTAAGGGGTGAAGCGGAATCATTAATACGGCATTTAACGATAATCGATGCAAACTACCCTGAGGCTTGGACAAAACTGTCGGCGCGCCTCAACAAACCCAAACATATTGTGTCGTCTTTAGTGAAAGCCTTTATAGATCAATCAGCTGTCAAAGAATGTATCCCAAGGGAACTACGACGAATTAGTGATGCTTCAGATGAACTAATTCGTGGAATGCGTGCTTTTGCCGAACAGGCCGAAACCAGGAACGCATGGCTTATCCATTTATTATTAAATAAACTCGACCGTGAAACAAAATTTATGTGGTCTCAGAAGGTCACCGACACGGACTTTCCGAAATTCGATGAGTTCCTGAAATTTTTAAACAAGAGATGCGATGCACTTGAAGCCTCGGGTGTTGAGTGTAAACGACCAACAAGTTGCATCTATAATCGCTCTATGAATTTACACATAACCTGCTCCAGATCTATCTCTTGTCCTCGATGCAAGGATAATCATTTTCTTTATCAATGCAATGAATTTAAGAAACAATATGCATCGGAACGAAGAAAATTTGTTGAAGAACTTTATTTATGTTTCAGTTGTCTCAGAGAAAATCACTCGTTTCGAACCTGTACATCCAAAGACTCTTGCCATGTTTGCAAGGGAAATCATTATTCCTTATTGCACATCAATTCCGAGCGATCCTCTGTATTTTCTGAAGACTCACAAAAGGAGAAAGTAGGGCCTCTAGTACATATCTGCGCCACTCAAAGACACAAAAGACTTCCTCGGAGATCCAGAGTGTTGATTCCTCTCAATTAGCTCAACTGTCACTCTTCTCTCAATATGGGTGGAGGTGCATCTAAGCTTTCGCGATTAAGAGATTATACTCGCGCATCTATGGTCTTGCTACCAACAGCACTTATTATGGTCAAAGACGGTTACGGAAATCTACAACCCTGTCGCGCTCTCTTGGATAGTGGCTCTCACATATCATTTGTTACCCAAAGCTGTGTGCAACGTTTATCTCTACGTCGTCAAAATGAACGTATATCGATCAGCGGTTCGGCTTTCACGAACACGGTGTAATAAGGGCAAGTTTGTCTTAAGAGTACAGGCGCATTATGAATCATCTCCCGTATTGATATTTACGGCATACATTTTTTCACGACTAACATCATGGTTACCAAGAACCAAAACTTCAATAACGAACTGGGAGTACATAAAGGATTTGAAATTAGCTGATCCCACCTTCTATAAGCCAGCCCAAATTGACATTATAATTGGCGCAGATCATGTTTTCAATATTTTGTTCAGTGGAACTTCATACGGGCCTCAAGGTTTCCCGGTTGCTCGTCATACTTTTTTCGGATGGGTCTTAGCGGGTGAATTAAATGACAAAATTTCACCCTTTCATAGTCTGTGCAGACTTAGATGCCACAATTCAAAAATTCTGGTAGATTGAGTAGTTGCAACCGTCGAAAAAATGTTTTTCTGAGGAAGAAGAGTATTGTAAAAAATTCCATAAGGCGACAACGGCAAGAGATTAAGAGAGTCGGTACATGGTTAGGTTACCCTTTAAAGCAAATGATCTTAGGACAATCCAAGTCTAAGGCTCATTCAAGACGTCATGCCATGTGTTATGTTTGTCGCTAGTGGATTGGCGTATTCGCCGATGTGCAAGAATCTGTTCATGATGAAATTGGCAATTACTTTTATTGAATAAATGGCGTGTCGCCGGAATATTCGTAAAAAGGCTAAAGAGCAACAATTACTTACGGATCTGGCTGAGTGCCCCAATTCATACTAGATTAGATATTTGGCCGGATTGCCTCTATATCTTTTCAGCGAATACTAGGCTGATATCTGGCTAAGTTGCCTCTATATCTTGGGGGTAAACACCTGGCTAGTTGCTTCTGTGTGTAATATGAAGAAAAGAATTATGTCTACTTATTTTTCTCAGTGCTACTTTATTTATAATCAATAAATTTACCTAAATAACCAATTTCCATTTAATTTCCCTATACTACTTCCAAACAATATTATTTCTACCTTACGCTATATGTAATAACAAAAGAACGGTGACCTGAGCTGCATGTCTTGCATGCTCTTCTTTGTTGTTGTGCAATCTAGTGCACTGTACATACATATTTCAACGTTCTGCTTACATGATAATCTGATAAGCTTAATTTTTACCGTGATATGAATGAATTATATATATTTGTATGTTTGTTAAACGTAAATTATGTTTCAATTTTTGTTAATTGTACTCCGAATTTTTACATTTTGAATGAAATGATTTACAAACTTATGCAAGTTTGTTGAACAAATTCACAACTAGAATCAGACTACAAGTATTTTATGCGCCAGTACTTAACCTTAGGACATATGGAGCGAGTTGAAGAAAACGCCAAGGATAGCAAGCTATATTTACCTCATCATGCAGTTTATAAAACAACCGAAAATGGGCGTAAGATTCAAGTCGTTTTTGATGGCTCTTGCAAAACTGCAACTAACGTCTCTCTAAATGACACTTCTTTAATGGTTGGATCTACCATACAACGGGATTTATTCTCCATTTTAACTAACTTTCCCAGACATAAATACGCCTTTACTGCTAATGTGGAGAAAATGAAAACAAACCATTTTGTGGCGTGATACCAGTCTCAGAATTCCAACTCACCACAGTTAAATATGGAACAACTTCAGCCCCATTCCTGGCCACCAGAACCTAACTGCAAATTGCTATTGAATATTCAGACAAATTCCCCGCAGCTTGTGATATAATTCAACATGACTTCTATATAGACGATCCTCTGTTTAGAGCTAATAATTTAGAAGATGCTACACGACTTCAAATGGAAAATTCGATCTCATCCTAAGATACGTTGGCTTTAATCTTACGAAATAGCACACTAATCAGCCCTCGCCTGTCTCAGAATTAAGTTCCGAGAATCAGATGCTACTAAAGGTTGAAAGCGATTTCGTAAAGGTTTTGGTATTTCAATGGAATTACCTCGGTGACACATTCTCCTTTAAACTGCGACAATTTCCAACTCATATCCTCACCAAACGTAAACTGTTGTCAGAAGCGGCAAGTATTTTCGATCCGCTAGGATTAATTTCACGGACTGTTATCTTAGTAAAGGTTTTATTTCAACACCTTTGGCTACAACCCGGCGATTGGGACCACGTAATTGCGGATGAGATTCTAAAGCGCTGGAATCTTGTAAAAGGAGAACTGCATGAACTCGAAAGTTTAAGGATCCTAAGATGGTTACAAATTTCAGAAACCTTCGAATTGCACGGTTTTTCAGACGGCCTATGCGACTGTGGTATACTGTCGAGCTGTCAGCTGTCAGTAAAACCCGAGTGGCACCCATGAAGCATGTTTCACTTCCACGTTTGGAGTTATGTGGGGCGGTGCTGCTGACTATATTTGTCAATAAAATCAAAACAGCTCTGATAAATCAAAATGTTAAGATTTACACTTGGACCGATTTATCTATCATTTTAGCCTGTCTCAGTGTTTGTCCTAGGAGATGGAAGTCCTATGCCGCGAACAGGACTTCGGATATAATTGACACGATTCCACGGAAACTTTGGAGACATATACCTTCTAAGGAAACGGCCACCCGTGGACTCACCCCGCGTCTATTAAGTAAAAGTCCCTAATGGTGACAAGGGCCTGAGTGGCTCTCATTTTCCCGAAAACACCATATATCGTAAGATCGTAAGAGAATGACACCTTCAGTATTTTCATCCAGGACCTACTCTGCTTATCTACATTTTGCACCAAAGGTTTCGGATCATCGGTGTCAAGGATGTTCCAAAGGAAGTGTATCATATGTGTGCTAGATTAGAGCAAATGCGTTATCTCTAATGGGTACTTTACCTAAAGGTCGTACAACTGCATCTCGAGCCTTTGCACGCTGCGGAGGGGATTTCGCAGGTCCAATAAGGCTACTCATACGAAAGGGTGGAAGAGCAAAGGTTTATAAGGGCTATATTTGCCTCTTTGTCTGCTTCACGACAAAGGCTGTTCACGTTGAAGTCGTAACGGATTTATCGCCGGCACAAATCGAGACCTATTTGAATTCTAGGCCACTGCTCGCTGACGTCAGAACCGGAAGACTTGGATGTGGTTACTTCTGCGCACTTCCTAATTAGAGAGCCGTTAGTCGGAGTTCTAGAGCTTCCCTTGGAGTACTACAACCCCTCAAGACTATCACAATGGAAACTTTTGCAACAAATGTCACAATGCTTTTATAGACGGTGGTTCGTGACTACCTCAACACTCTCCATCAACGAACTAAATGGAAGACTTCAAGGTCTAACTTCAAGATCGGAGATCTAGTTCTCATACGGGAGGACAACTTAGCACCCACTAGATGGTTGCGGGATCGAATATCGAGGTCCATCCAGATAGAGACCAATTGGTTCGTTTGGTTACTATAAAAACTGGTGTCTATAAGAGACCAATAGCAAAATTAGCCTTATTGCCAATCAACTAAATAAAGCTTATGAATTCTATCCAGCAAAATTGTATCCTCTAATAATAAATTCACTATTTTGTTAAGAAATAAGGTTCTTAACCCGGGGAGGATATTCGGACGTAGCTTTAACAATTGAATTCCACTGAATTTGCCTTAAACTGCGAACGTAACCAAAATTAAATCGACAGTACCCTCCCTCGAGGTTGAGAACTTTACTTCTTCTAGCTGTAACCTCCAAATGTGTAACACATAACCACATTGTATATTATATTGGAGAAATTTGAGAAGTTTTGTTTTTCATTTAATTGTACATCGTTCATCTTTGAACACCCTCAATGGATCGGCATTTCGGAGTTGAGTTCAATTCCGTCAATGCTGCTCGGTTGAGGAATTTTGTAAGTGTTTTCAGACTCGTGGATATCTATCGTTGGATGCATCCTACGACTAGATCATACACGAGGGTCTCGCGAAATATCCATGGAAGTCTCGCAGGCTCGAGAATTGATAGACTTTACGTCTCACCTCACCTGGAATACTAGAACAGTTCGTTGGTGTCATTCATGAAGTGTGTTCGGTTAGAGATCATCTTCTTGTAGTAGTAACCAGCACTCTAGTTGAAAGAAGGACTGCGTACTGGATATTCAACAACTATTTGTGGAATTCAGAGCACTTCATCAATGAGTTCATTGAACTCGTGTACTATTGGCAAGAGAGGAAAGCTGACTTTCCTTTTCTTAGTCAAAGGTGGGATGTTAGAAAGCTCCAAATTCAATCTTTCATCGAAACGAATTTCAACAGAAGTGGGTATCAAGCTTCCAGCTTGTCGGCCGAAGTATCTCGGGTGGCAGCTCTTCTCCCAACTCAGCCGAAGTTGATTCTTTATTTTAACAGAATAAAGGAATCTCCAACCGAGTATTTCTACCAGGCAACTAGACGATGTACTGCTTCTTGTGAAGTCGAATCGATAATTGATGAATCTGGACAAGTCCTCAACGGACAACAGTTATCAGAATTTATTCGAAGCTACTACAGTAGTCTCTATTCTGAATCGACGTTGACAGCATCCTCGACTGCTCATGAATTTCTTGAGAATATTTCTACTTTCTCTGAAGAGAGTAAAGAGTTCCTGGATACATTGATCACATTGGAGGATATAATCGGTGCGACAAAGAATCTATAAGGCGACACACTTCACCTGGTTATGATGGCTTGACTCCAGAATTCTTCATATGTTTCAGGAATTTATTAATTTCAGACCTTTTGGAAGTCTTCAAATCGGCGGATGGGACACATTCAAACATTCTTTTTAGTTGGAGGAGGTCCGTGAGGCGCTTGATTCCAAAGAAAGGCGACTTGAAGAGGATGGAGAATTGGAGGCCAGTAACCCAATGCAATTTGGACTAAAAAATCGTCTGCAAAGCATTAAGGGCAATATTCCGCTCAGTGATTGCTTCGGTAATACTCCCGGAACAGTCCTATTGTGTACATGGTCGTAGTATCTACGACAACATCGGGTTAGGCAAACATTTGTTTGTCTACCATACAAATGTCTATGATTTCACTAAACCAACAAAAGGCTTTTGGTGGCTCGATATCGTCGGGAAACTGTATAGAGATTCAGCGATTTTGATTAAGCATCAAGGACAACTTCTGGCTCCTATCTCGTTTCATCGAGATATCTGACAGGACTGTCCATTGTCAGGTATGCTTTATGATCTTTCGTTGGAGCCTCTACTAGTGAATCTTCGTCGAATGCTCGGAGAATATTCGGTTCGTCTGCCATATGCTAATGTGAGGCCTCTTATGCTAGCATATGTGGATAACCTTTCTATTTGTTTTGGAGTGCTTGCTTAACTAGCGAAGATCTCTAGTACCCTTGTTGTTTACGGGGAATTTCTCAAAAAAAAATTAAAATTGCAAACTATTGCACGATACTTTTCAAAAGTTTTATTTATATCTCACTATTCACAATCAGAATTACAACAAAGAACTACCTTGAGAATTTTACACTTTTATTGATTTATCCTACGCACAGACCACTGACCACTGACTGACTTCTCATTTTTTCCGCACTTTTATTGATTTAAGATTTTTGTAAGGTGGAGTAAAAGTCAATTCGGATTTCGAAAACTAACTGCCTGACCTTTTCCTCAGGCCACCCTTCTTATTGATTTTTCCAATTCCTCCGGGTTTTTGGATTCTAATTTTTGATTGACCGAAATTTTCGTGTAAAGAGAGGGGAACCATACGAAAAGCTTTTGGCATATAGGGTGCTTTATGCTAGAGCTTTTAAGTCGTGCGCTAGTGGTTATGTACGGGGGAATTGCGCCGTTCATCGGCTGAGTGTTGTACATAATTTTGCAGCCCAGGAAAGAGATTTGAAGGGGAAACACTGCAATGCTTTTAATGAAGTTCATGTATGGGCATTGAGATGCCGGCTTGTATAGCTAAAGTGCAGAAAGGGGAGATGTGACGGGTCTGTATGCTTATCCATTTTTATGAATGAGTGTATTAAGTTATGTTCTTCGCTCCGAAAATTATTGGGGAAAAGCATGGTTCGAAAGAGAATTCAATTTCATTCACCTGGATAAAAGTTGAAGGCCAACGTAAAGTTGTTTTTCTATGAGAAATGCGTTTGAGGCAGAAATTATCATTATGGGCAAAATTAATTTAATTGATTTACCGGAAAATTTGTATAGGGTTTCTTGGGGCTATTTCCTTTGAGAAAATATTATGAAGTTTCAGGTGTTATTTAGTGAAGAAAATTGTGTACAATATTGATTCAACGGAAATTGGTTTATGTTACGGAGACGCATTTCTCAGGCTATTGAATATAGCGAAAATTTATTGTTTTGGAGCAATGCAATGTAGGTCTTATTTTCCCATAATAAATCTAGGTCTTATATGCCCATGTGAAATGAAGGTAAGGAGAGGGTTTACCGATTCATTACATATTTTCGTGACAAGTGATGAAGCTTTACCGGTCGCTCGTGTTGTTTTCGAACAGTACGAACGTATAGCAGGCGCTAAAATCAACCTTAGTAAGAGTGGTGTGGAAGGTGAAGAGATCGTACAGATACTCCACTGAACATCCAATGGACTTATACTTGACTGAAGTATTAAGGTATGTATATCGAACGCGATAGTAAGTCAAATAATAGCCGCATTGCTCTGGAGAAACTCTCTAGATCAGTAAACTCATGGCGTAGTCGACTATTTCGATTATCTTTAATGGGAAGGTCAGTCGTGATAAATTATTTAATTACCTTTAGGTGTCACTAACTTGGTTGTGAAATCAAGGTGTCTCCAAAATGCGTGTATTCCAAGGAGTGTTTTGCCAGCGAGATACCTTGATTTCTCAACTGTACGTGAATGTACTGGGAGGGAACGGCACAGGGGAGCGCTACTTCATGCTCTCTGTTCGACCACCTTATCCTCGTCACTGGCCACAGGATTTGATCTCAACGAATCAGACCTGGAGCAGAATCGGGCCAGCATTTCGCCTTAAGTAGAATGCTGAATATGGGCGTGATGGGAGGGATAACTTGCAGACAGGGGCGGCGTATGACTTTTAATCCGGGTTAACTACCCACCCTTATATATATATAATATACATATATGCACGTATGCACGCGCGCGAGTTACGTTGTCTTTTTGTAATAAAAAACGTAAAATGATATTCTCCAAGAGAACGGAAAATAAAGACATTCCCATGGAGTCAGCAAATTCCCAGACGGCAGCGGATCCTCACCATATCATACTTTTCTAAAATGAACTTTCATGAGAAAAAAACAGCTTTTGTTTTTAGGTGAAAAGTTTAGTTCTTACTCGGATCTTAAGTCGTGAAGTTTTAAAAAGAAACTCGATCGGGCTTTCCTCTTAAGAGAAAAGCGAATGTATAAATGATAAAAGAAAGAATTGTTCTCAAGAACATTTTGTGTAGTGAAGAATATCTAAAGAATAGAATAAAGATTTAGTGATTTAAAATAACTAATTTGTTTTCTTTGTATATTTTTTATTTTATTTTATTTTTCACGTCTGAGAATACAAAAAAGTTAAGTCGCGCGCGCGCGCGCGCGTGTGTGTGTTTGCAGGGGGGGGGGGGGGGTGAGGTACAATCAAATGGCTAACAGTGTATACATATTTATTTATCAATAATATTCAATACAGTAACTGATCTATTTGCGCAATGCAAAAGCTGCACTACGCTTTGAATTTTTAATAAATTGATTCAACAAAACTTCTAAATCAAGTGTATCAGTAAAATTAGAATATACATGCAAAAGTGCGATAGGAGACGATCCTGCAACATTGTTGATCTCAACTAACTTTTTAATCAACGTAGAAGAGAAAAACTTCGTTCGTTTGAGCGCGATGATACTGGAATTGTGATGAGCATTGTAATGAAGCGAGTAAATTCTGGTATAAGTCCTCTTATCCAATCAAATTTCCTCAAAAATTCTGCAGCTTCCCGTCCCGTAAATTTTTTACCTGCTCATTTTGTCTCTTTGCAAGTTCCAAGAACATGTCTATTGCCTACTAACCGGTCTTTGTTAAAATTAGTGTTGTAAAAATTTATAATCATAAATTTGCATCTACATTTGTTGGGTGCCCTAGAGCAAAGCCTTCAAGTTCTATAAAAAACTTCGCTGAATCATTATCGAACCGGCTTTTTAGCGATACAAGAAGTTGATCGTATATTTCATAATATGATTTTCTGAAGTAATCTTCGGGTAATTTAAAAACAGGATTTTTGCTTTTATTTATATCTAGCAGTTTTGGAACTTTACGCTGACGTGGCACTCGAGGTTCATCAATATCTAACTTCCCAACAGCTTGGATACTTGTATTCCAAATTTTTTCAAATTTCTAATCACGAGAATTTTCTAATACATACGTTACAGCTTCTATCTTCTCATAAGATTCATTGACGCACAGTTCAGACTTTTGCAATTCTGTATTCAATATCTCTATTCGATGAAACAACTCAATCATCGTGGTCAAATAAAAAATACAGTCAAAGGTTGCCATGTATTTATAAAATCCTGATGCTTTTGCCGATACTGCGCTATCAATTTCTGTATCAATAGACCGATCATGTAAAAACATTATTTTAGTATAATTTTCCTTCACACTTCTCAGTGATTTTATTCTGAGTACCTATCTGCAAAAAAATGTACATGTATAGGATACATGTATAGCATAAATAAATAAAATAAAGCATAATATGTATGAAATATTCATTTTGCTATACCTTGTCGGTCAATAAGCTGCGAGAGAAGGAAGAATGTTATCGCAATTCTTTTCACTCTCCATCTGCAATTCTTTAAACTGTGCTATACGTTTAGGAGAGTCGCGTATAAAGTTGATTATATCTTTAATCATTTCAATAAAGTGCAAGAGCACTAAAACTTTTTCGATCCCGTCTTGAACAACAAGGTTAAGGTTGTGGTCTTTGCAGTGTACAAATAAGGCTCGTTGCTCTTTTTCCGTATTCGTGATTGCAATCCAGAAATTTTTCCGGAAACATTTGATGCCCCATCATAATGCCCTCTCATTTTTGAGATCGGCAACTTATGTTCCGTGAAAACTTTTTCGATCCCGTCTTGAACAACAAGGTTAAGGTTGTGGGTTTTGCGGTGTACAAATAAGGCTCGTGGCTCTTCTTCCCGTATTCGTGATTGCAATCCAGAAATTTTTCCGGAAACAGTTGATGCCCCATCATAATGCCCTCTCATTTTTGAGATCGGCAACTTATGTTCCGTGAATACTTTTTGAACAAGATCGAATAATGTTTCTGCTAGGGTGTTCTTCGTCGAAAAAAATCCAATAAAATATTCGTTTGCAATCAGATCAATTCTGATACAAATGGAAACTTGTTCAGTTCTAGATACATCGGACGTTTCATCTAAGGAGATGAAAAAAATTCGGCTGCTCTTAATTTTATCCATTATTTTTTCCAAAATTGTATTGGCCATCAATTGAAGAATTTCATTTTGAATATCGTGATGAAGCCTTTTGTTACCTTCCCTCAGTAACCAAGACTGCAATTCTACCACGTCTACTGCTCGAGTCTTCAAAAACGTCATAAAATTCGAGCTTTTACCTTTGCAGGCTCCTCGTATTAGTAGACCTTGTCTTGCCAGCGCTTTCAATATGCTGAATATTTTAAGTAACGCTGTGCGATTATCCATCATGATTTTTAATTGACCTGTTGATATTGATTGTACAACGTTTACATCTGTAACATTTCTCAAAGCTTCAGCACAGTTCATATGAAAAGACTTGTTTCGTGGTTTTTTAATCTGTTTAGCCCGTGCTTCCAACTTGAAAAACCGATGTCAACTCAACTCGATTTCGATGAAGCAGCGCGTGAGTCAAAAGATATGATCAGCTTTATCGCTCACACACTTCAGAACAGATGATGTAGATACCTTTATTACCTTTGTTCAGTTTCAGCCATGGATGTTGTTTTACACAACTTGCAAAAACTAACGGCACCTGCGAAGTCTTCGGAACTGGAGCTAGAAAAAATGTATACGAAAAAACCTGTATTCGCGTAAATTAAAAAAGTACAAAATATTTAAATTTATGTATCTTTAAAATCGAATTGAATAGCCGTAAGCAATTTAAAACACACCGCAATTTTTACGTCCATGATATATAAAGGGTTTTCCAATAAGAGGTGTTATTTTGATATTCAAAGAAAAATGCCATTTTTTGAGATAAGTGATCGGATTTTTATTTCATTATAAAGAGGAAGGTATGCCGTTAATAATGGAAAATAACATCAGCCAAATGATCACCACGACCACGCCTACAGGACCATATCCTTTTCATGAAATTTTCCATAACCAAATCGCAAAGCGGATGCCCTATGTCCTCCATAGCCTCACGAATTCCATCTTTGAGGTCTTGAATCGACGCTGGGCTGTTGGCGTAGACCTTCTCTTTCACGTGGCCCCAAAGGAAGAAGTCGCAAGGTGTTAAGTCACCAGATCTCGGTGGCCAATTATGATCACCTCTTCGAGAGATAACACGGTCCGGAAACTTTTCCCGTAAATGATCAATGGTTTCGTTGCTTGTATGGCACGTAGCGCCGTCTTGTTGAAAGCAAACGTTGTCCAGATCAATACCATCCAATTCCGGTCATAAAAAATCATTAATCATCTGTCGATAGCGCAATCCATTCACCGTAACTGTTGCTCCAGCCTCATTTTCGAAAAAGTAAGGTCCAATGACCCCGCGATACCATAAACCGCACCAAACAGTCACACGTTGAGGATAGAGAGGCTTTTCAACAATAACTCTTGGGTTTCTCGAGACCCAGATGCGACAATTTTGCTTGTTGACGAAGCCATCGAGGTGGAAATGGGCCTCATCACTCAAGATGAGTTTTCGATGGAATTCCGGATCATTTTCATGCATTTCAAGGACCCAATCAGCAAAGACTCGACGTTGTTGATGATCGGCCGGCTTGAGTTCTTGTATTAACTGAACTTTATAAGCCTTAAGACCCAAATATTTATGCGAAATACGGTGTAATGACGTTTGTGGAATGCCTAATTCCAAAGAATGACGAGGAATGGACAAACCTGTGTTTTCTTCAACACTTTCGGCCACTTTCGGCTACAGCAGCAATATTCTCGGCTGTTCTTGAGCGACGTGCACGGGTTTTATTCTTCACATCACTAACTTGTCCCGACAGCTCGAATTTTTCTACCAATTTCTGTATTGCGGTCCGACAAGGTGCTTCACGACGACCCAAAAATGTTCGAGTTTTACGAACCGTATCTGCCACATTTTCACCATTTTTATAGTGAGTTTTAATAATTTCAATGCGTTGTTGAATCGTGTATCGTTCCATTTTTATTAATGGCGTAGTTTCTACTTGTCAAATGTCAAAAAATGACAGCTCCAAAAGTGACATCTACCGAAATAGCGGGCTAATTAAAATAACACCTCTTATTGGAAAACCCTTTATAAGTATACTCTTTCTTATAGTTAGGCTCGTATACATGCAGTCTTGAACTTTCCGGACCTGCCCGTGTGATTGCGAGTGAGAAGCAAGAATGTATGTTCTCTCTCTCGCATTCCCACGGGACAAATATTTTAAATTATATTTAATAAGAAAAAAAAAAGATAAAGCTCATAGGAAATAAAAGAAAAGATTCACTTATTTAAAATATTTCTTTATTTTATTTTAATTTATTTCGTATTACCACGAACTAAATAGTTAACCGGCGGAAAAAGAACTAACTTAGCTAAAGTCGTTTTACTTTTACGTTCCCATAGAGCAAAGCAGAAAAGCTCATTTGAAATATTACGCCCAGACGTAATCGGATAAGAATATTTTCAACATGACTTTTCTCATGGGAAAATATTCTTATTGGGAGAATGAATGTTATATTAAAATGTAGGTGCTGAGTGCACATTTTTAGAGGATGGTGTCGAATATGACTTGACCCCCTCCCCGTTAGGCTTGAGACTCTCCTGAGTCGAAACATGTTCTAACTTGATTTGAATTTTAGCCTTCTTTGCTCTACGGTAACGTTTTACAATGTATATTATTATAATGATAATAAGAATAATTGGTATGGTAGAAGAAAACATAATTGTGTGTTGCTTCTGTTGATATTTCAGTTCCTCGATTTCTTTGATATTTTCTATTTGTTTTAACTGTATTTCTCTATTGGACAATGTAAGATTCAATTCCTTAATGCATTCATAGCTAGGTATTACTATTGCATGTTTAAATTCTTTCAGGTTGTTTTCAAATATAGCATTATTTATATTGACTTTACACTTACTAAATTTAATTATATAACTTCCTTTCAACTTATATGTCATTGTTAAATCATGCATGTTCATAACAGATGAATCTAATTCTATCTTAATTCTTATATAAAGAAATTTAATTAGAATTGTAAGAAAACAAGATATATATATGTATATACCATTAATTCATAATTTCATATGTAGGTCAGGCATGAATAAAGGTTCATGTTATCATTGTAATAGGAAACCTAATTTCATTCACCTGGCGCGAATTTCATTCACCTCGCGTCATGCAAAAATAAATTCTTCGTCATTATAATCTAAAGAAAGTTGACACTCAGCAATAACTGAGGAATTTATTTAGCATGAAACTTGCAATTTCGCTAGATAAGCAGTATCGGAAATTCTTAATTGAATATTGCTTTCTTTTGTTTTTGGGGTAGAATAAGTGGTAATGTTAGCAAAATTTTAATATAAATTCACGGCGAGTAATGAGTAAATTATCAGTTGTTAATAAAATTTAGAGCGTTTTATTCAGTATCGCGTAACCGTTCTAGTTTTTTCAGGCTTTTGGTATTCGGTTAAAGTGCCGTTTATACCATCATCAATAACAACTAGCAAGCCAGGCAACTGTATTTAGCCTTGGTATATCGGTTCAAGTGCCGTTTATACCATCTGCGTTTTAAAGCTAAGGAAATATAGGCAAGACAAAAGAGCCTTGTCTCAACATTTGGTGACCCCGACGTGATACAAGTGAAACATTTGTATCACGTATTGAATCAAGTGGAATTAAATCAAATAAAAATGGCAAACGTATTTGAAAAATTAGCAGCGGAACAAACCTGCAATGGAAAAGAGATCCAAAGAATCATCGCAAACTACAGAAAGGACTCGATTGACAGAAAGGTCACTAAAGAGTATTATGCAGATCGCCTTCACCTATTGGAGGAGGCATGGGCACTATTTGAAACAACGGATAATAAGATGAGAATGATTCCTGATCTTCCTCGGAGTCATTCTTACTTTACGACAGATTACTACAATACAATCATGGCACTGTATAGCCAATATCAGGTTTATTTTGCTGAGAAGGTAGAGCACTTCACTCATCAAGAGGCAGAGACATCCTCCAAGGCTTCAACTGTTGAAAGCGAAGGCGCTGAAGGACCTGGTCCAAAATCACCAGACATAATGAAACAAGCTAGTGCTACAGGAGCAGTACCAAGGGCACCCAAAATTCCTAAATACGAAGAGAAAAATGGTCATCTACCTCCTTCTGAAACTCAGCTACGACAATTAGCTGGAATCATAAGAAGACAAAGACGAATTATTGGTGTGCTAATGTACTTTACGTAATCGAGACTGATGGTGAAGATCATTCAAGACAATACTACGAACTAAAACTGAGGTCAATTAATCAGTACTGGTCACAAATCGAAGAGTGTGATCATAAAATATGGGAACTGACTGAGGACCCAATCAAGGAGGGCTATGATACAGAAGAATTCATGAAGATGCAAGAGGAAGTGGATAACTGCTTAATATTATTAGCAACCAAACGTGACAGCCTTAATGCAACAACAATACAGTCATCCCAGTTCTCAAACGTCGACTCAAGTGCAATACTAAAACTGCCCAAGTTAACACTCCCACGATTCGATGGTGATTACTTGAAGTGGACCCAGTTTCACGACTTGTTCACTCATATGGTGCACAATCAACCAATGCCAAATTGTCAGAAGTTATGGTATCTCAAGGCCAACTTAGCTGGAGAAGCAGAAAGATTAATAAGGCACTTTACGGCCTCAGAAGAAAACTATACAGCTGCTTGGCAGACCTTAAAGGATCGTTATGACAATCGCAGACTGTTGGTAACAGCACTCATTAACAAGTTATCATCTCAGTCAGCACATGTGAACGATAACCCTTCAGCTGCTACAATAAAATCGCTACATGATACTACACAAGAGTGTCTGTTAGGATTGCAGAATTTAAGCGTTTCAACGGCAGATTGGGATCCACTCTTGCTTCATATCTTAACAAAGAAGCTTGACAGAAGCACGTACACTCTATATGAGCAATCACTATCAAAGCCTAGAGAAATACAGAGTATAAAGGTATTTCTATCATTTCTGGAAACCAGATTTCAAGCACTCGAAGCACTCGGCACTAAGTATAAAATTGACGATTACCAAAGAAGACATGGCAGCTCCAAGGCACTAACTTCGATAATATCATCCACTTCAAATCGGGCATCATGTATGTCATGTAAAGGGAACCATCCTCTTTTTGCATGCCCCCAGTTTTTGAAATTGACACCAGCCAGTCGACTGAGCTTTGTACGCAGTCATAACTTGTGTTTTAATTGTCTCAAGCCTGGTCACAGCAGCAACCAGTGCATACTTCGAGGATGTACAAAATGCACCAAAAAACACAACACGCTTGTACATCTAGAACCATCAGGGAAGGTAGAAAAATCTGATGTCAAATCACCAAGAAGCTCATCTTCAGTAGATGTACTGTTACAAAAGGCTGATACACCAGGTTATCAACCAGCCATAGTAGCAACACTCACAAACCAAAAACCAAGAGGTTATGTTCTCCTGGGCACAGCCATTGTCAAACTCATATCTGACAAGGGAGACACAATAGAATGTAGAGCCATTCTTGATTCAGGCTCTCAAGTTAACATAATAACAGAAAGGGTTATGAAGAAACTAAACTTGACACCAAATTCAGAAAGAATTACCATACATGGTGTCGGAAATAAGAAAGGAAGAATCCAACATAAGGTTAATTTGCGGTTAGAGTCCACAATGAACAAATATGCAACAAGAGTAGAAGCCTTTGTGCTGCCAAAAATAATCGCGCCACAACCAACGCAGTCATTTGACATCTCTGAGTGGGACATACCTAAAAATATCAGACTTGCCGATTCTAAATTCAACATAACCGACTCAATTGATTTGCTTTTGGGAGCAGAGTTTTATTACAACCTACTGTCCATTGGACAAATCAAGTTAGCAAATAATCTTCCAATGCTACAAAATACTGTTCTTGGATGGGTATTGACAGGCAAGATCGATCAGATTGAAACATCTGCCGCTACATGTGGCATATGTTCAGAGGACGAACAAACAGATCAACTTGTTCAAAGATTTTGGAAACTTGAAGAAGTTGCTGCAGCAAAGGACAAATTCACTCAAGAAGAAAGGCGATGTGAAACCCACTTCACGCAAACAGTCCGTAGAGATGACAGCGGACGATTTATAGTTAATTTACCATTTCGTGAGGAATCAACAAAATTGGGCGAGTCCAGAAGCATGGCATTGAACAGATTACTCGCTTTAGAAAGAAGATTGGCCAAAGATGCTGCCTTAAGGTCTCAGTATGTGGAATTCATAACAGAGTATATTGATCTCGGACACATGAAGGAAATAAATGGCGTTAGCATCCAATCGCCCCATTACTTCCTTCCGCACCATTGTGTTCTAAAACCCGATAGTAGCACCACTAAATTAAGAGTGGTGTTCGATGCATCGATGAAGACGTCATCTCAATTGTCTTTAAATGATATCTTGTGCGCAGGACCAACAGTTCAAAGTGACTTATTTTCACTACTGCTGCGGTTTCGGCTACCACGATTCGTATTCACTGCAGACATTCAAAAGATGTACCGACAGATACTGCTGGACGAAGCCGACCAGAAATATCAGCTAATTTTCTGGAGAAATGACCCAAGAGAATCATTAAAAATTTACCGACTATGTACAGTCACATATGGTACTCGACCGGCACCTTATCTGGCAACAAAATGCCTTCAGAAATTGGCTCAAGAAAATACCGTTAGATATCCATATGGTGCCGAGATCCTGAAAAATGACTTCTATGTGGATGATTGCATTACAGGATCAGACAGTTTGCCGACAGCCATAATAATGCAGAAGGAACTTACAAAACTTCTACAAGGCGCAGGTTTTCGATTGAGAAAATGGTGTGCCAATCACGCCCAATTGTTGCAAGGCGTTCCACCAGAGGATCAAGAAATAGACCTTGACTTCGAAAACAGCACAGAAGTCGTCACCGCTAAGATCTTCACCCAACAACTTTGGCAACTAAAAATTGACTGGGATGCAGCCTTACCAATGGAACTTCATACAAGATGGCTTAATTTCAGGACCACTCTGTCAACCTTAAACAACGTCACATTTCCCAGGCACGTATTTGCAAAGGAAGTTCCAAGGCATATGCAAGTCCATGTGTTCTCAGATGCCTCAGAAAAGGCCTATGGCGCTGCACTTTATATCCGATCGATCAGTAAAGATGGCAGAATTATTGTGAGACTATTATGCGCTAAATCTCGCGTAGCACCACTACAAAAACAAACTGTTCCTCGTTTGGAACTATGTGCAGCTCTAGTAGCAGCCGAACTTGCAAACCGTGTAAGGAAGGAACTGAAGTGGGAAGAAGTACCAACCTATTTCTGGTCAGATTCGGAAATAGTGTTATCATGGATAACTTCATCATCCACATCATATCAAACATTTGTTGCTAATCGGATTGGTGCAATTCAAGAATTAACCATAGCGGCACAATGGCATCATGTGAGATCAAAGGATAATCCAGCCGATGTACTCTCCAGAGGGCTGGAGCCAGACAAATTAGAAACATGTCATCTTTGGTTCTACGGGCCAACATTCCTGCACGGAAGTGAAACCGTATGGCCTACAGCTTATCAAACCAAGATTGAGTGTCAGTTAGAAAGAAAGCGTACAGCCTTGCCCGCAATAACTACAGCAGAAGGTATATCTAGTGTGATATACAAAATCAATCATAAGGGATCATTTCGGAAGCTTCAACGCATCATTGCTTATATGATTCGATTTGTAAGGAATGCCAAAATTCCAGTCAAATCACGGCCAAACCATCGCTTCATCACTTGTCGAGAATTAAATGAAGCCTTGTACATCATAATAAGAGCCGTACAAGAAGATGAGTTCAAGGAAGAAATAAAACAATTAAAGAAAGATCATGAATTAAACAAGGGAAGTTGTCTAAAAGGTCTTACACCATTTGTCGATGACAAAGGCATCATCAGAGTGGGCGGTCGTTTAAAGGAATCAGTACTAGAATATGATGCAAAATATCCTATGATTTTGCCCTATTCAGATCCGTTAACAAAACTATTGATGTTAACAATTCATAAGGAGAATCTGCACTCTGGCCCGCAAGCCTTGCTGGCCGATACAAGACAACGCTTCTGGCCAATAAAGGGAAAGTCAATCGCGAGATCAATTGTTCAGCATTGTGTAACATGTGCAAGAGCCAAACCAAAAATGTTGACACAGATCATGGGCAATTTGCCTCCCGCAAGAGTTCAACCAGCACGACCATTCGTTAACTCCGGTGTTGACTTTTGTGGGCCAACCTGGGTGCATTACAAAATTCGAGGAAAGAGACCTCACAAGGCATACATCGCTGTTTTCTGCTGTTTTGCAACAAAGGCCGTCCACTTAGAAATAGTCAGCGACTTGTCAACAGAAGCCTTTATTGGGGCATTAAGGCGATTTATGGGCCGCAGAGGAAATTGTAGGAACTTATACTGCGACAACGCAACCAATTTCGTTGGCGCAAGAAACCAACTACGCGAATTGTCTGAGGCCATCCATTCTGAAGCAGCGAGGGAAACCATAGCAGGAACTTGCAGTAAAAGAGGAATCGATTTCCACTTCATTCCTCCGAGAGCACCACACTTCGGTGGGCTATGGGAAGCTGCTGTAAAATCCGCAAAGCATTTACTTATAAAGACAACTTCAGCCGGATCTCTAACTTATGAGGAGCTGGAGACACTAATGATCGAAATAGAAGCAATTTTGAACTCTAGGCCACTAACACAGATGTCAAATGACCCTAATGACCTGACTGCTATCACTTCTGGTCATTTCCTGGTAGGTGAACCATTAACGGCACCCATAGATGCAAGTGCCAAGCAATTGAAAACTAGTCTGCTAGCTAGATGGAGGCTAGTGTCTGATATGAAACACGAATTTTGGAGACGATGGTCCCGAGAATATTTAAATGAACTGCAATATCGACTCAAGTGGAAAGAGCGCTGCCAGAACATAGATCCTGGCACTATAGTGGTTATACAAGATGATAATCTTCCAGTCATGAAATGGCCACTAGGGAGAATTCTTCAAACACATAAGGGAAACGATGGTTATGTTAGAGTTGCTGACGTAAAAACAGCTAAAGGTATACTTCGCAGACCTATTCACAAGCTGTCACCATTGCCGTGTGAGGAGGTAGATCATAACGAGACTCCAATGAACAATAATGATATGGCCGAAGAAATTACAGGAACAGAAGAGTCGCCTCAAGGGACAAGCAATGTCGACAAAGATCAAGTGCCCAAGAAACGACGACGACAGTCTTATGGCACTGCAATTGCAACACTATTATTGGCTTGTTTGGTTCTACCGCCCGGACTTGGAGCAAACATCGATATCGAGAGCTTCGATCCTAAACCGGGGATATATTTCGAAAATATCGGCAAAATAAATTTCATATCAACCGAATGGAATTTAATAGTTTATTACGATTTGAAACCATATTGGATGGAGCTTTCGGTATTATCAAATGGGACGAGGGCGTTACATAACTTGTGCCAGCAGAGTAAAACAAGGAGCACATGCATCCAGATAGTGACACAACTTCAGCAGATTGAAGAAGAGTTACATGCCGACAACATACTCCTGTCCACCAGAAGACAAAAACGAGGTGCTATTGACATTGTCGGAAACCTGGCCAATTCACTTTTTGGGGTCCTTGACTCTGAATATGCAAAAAAAATGTCTGAAACCATAGATACCATCAATGAAAATGAAGAACATCTTCTAACGCTACTGAAAAATCAGACGTCAATAATTGACGCAACGGTTAACGTCTTGAAAAAGGATCAACTAGCTGCAGAAAAGAAATTTAAGGAATTAGACGTCCAAATCACCCACTTGATAAACCACATAAACCACACCGGAGAAGAAACGTATGAGCTAAAAATCAGCCAATTATTTACAACCCTATCCATCCAAATGATGTTCATAGTATCCCATCTTCAGAGAATGCAGTCTTAATAATCGACGTGTTAACAGACATACACCACGGCAGAATCAGTCCATTACTTGTGACGCCCCAACAATTACGTAACGAACTCATCATGGTCAAGAATCACCTACCACCAGGATTGCAATTACCCGCAGATCAGAATGATATTGTGGAACTATACAAAACCATGTCCGCAGAATCAGGAGTAACCAACAACCACGTAATAGTTAAAATCAGAATGCCGCTGGTCACTCTGGAAAGGTTTGACTTGTTCCAGATGATACCGATACCTGTATCAACTAATGAAGTGCTTGTAGCTGTACGGCCTTGCGCTACATACATCGCTCTCAGTCCACACAGAGATCAATATTACCCAATGACAAAACAGGAACTGTCATCCTGTATGTCGACGGAGGAGCTCAATCATGTATGCCCTCTGAACCGTCCTATATATCACAAGGGGGCGGCCGCTTGCTCCTGCGAAGTGAATCTGTTTAACAATTCAACATACAGAAAATGTGAAATGGAAAAAATAGAGAACAGTCCTGCTTGGATTCAGCTCAATAATCCAAACCAATGGATCTACGCAGTCAAAGAACCCACCACTGCAAATGCTTGGTGTAACGAGGAAACCATCCCGCTGACTTTAACAGGTTCTGGTCTTTTAAAGATGATGCCAGATTGCGTCATCAAGCATGACTTACTGACAATTCGAGGAATACATACTTATCCTAGCAGCATTAGAACATCCTACAAGAGGTTAAGTGAGTTAAGCAAAATCACCACACCAGAACAGCTACATCCAGTCATCGGTAACCTAACCCTACGAAGCCCAAGAAGAACAACTGGAAGAATTGATGAGATTGGTCTCATCACAGCTCCAAGAGGAAACAATGAAGAAGACTCATTCCCACAATATCCATCAATTTACCATTGGATATCTTTCGCTCGGACTAATTTTATTCTTCATCGCCATCCTGATATTCAAGAATCGAGATGATTGTAGGCACAAATCGAAACGGCCTAAGCCCGCACCCAGGCAATCTACGGAATGTGACTTCAGTATCAACGTATAGTCATTTGAATCTTCGAACGAAGGTTCAACGCGGGGAGAATGTTAAATCGTGCATGTTCATAACAGATGAATCTAATTCTATCTTAATGCTTATATAAAGAAATTTAATTAGAATTGTAAGAAAACAAGATATATATATGTATATACCATTAATTCATAATTTCATATGTAGGTCAGGCATGAATAAAGGTTCATGTTATCATTGTAATAGGAAACCTAATTTCATTCACCTGGCGCGAATTTCATTCACCTCGCGTCATGCAAAAATAAATTCTTCGTCATTATAATCTAAAGAAAGTTGACACTCAGCAATAACTGAGGAATTTATTTTGCATGAAACTTGCAATTTCGCTAGATAAGCAGTATCGGAAATTCTTAATTGAATATTGCTTTCTTTTGTTTTTGGGGTAGAATAAGTGGTAATGTTAGCAAAATTTTAATATAAATTCACGGCGAGTAATGAATAAATTATCAGTTGTTAATAAAATTTAGAGCGTTTTATTCAGTATCGCGTAACCATTCTAGTTTTTTCAGGCTTTTGGTATTCGGTTAAAGTGCCGTTTATACCATCATCAATAACAACTAGCAAGCCAGGCAACTGTATTTAGCCTTGGTATATCGGTTCAAGTGCCGTTTATACCATCTGCGTTTTAAGGCTAAGGAAATATAGGCAAGACAAAAGAGCCTTGTCTCAACAGTCATATTATTACAATCATTACTTAATTCGACATCAATAGCGTGTTTTGTTATTACAATCCTCTTTTCCAGTTCTTGATTTAAGCTTTCTTTATTTTTGATCTTATTACAGCTACTATAGCTATTATGCATTAATCCTCTAATACAATTGTTGGCAAAATTTAGTTCTTTTAATATTCTCTTATTTTCATCTAGGTATGTTTCATTATTGAAGAACAAAACTGTTTGAGTATCTACATCAATCTGTTCGGAATCTTGATTTGCAATAGGTGTTAGTATATATTTAATGCCTCTAATCCCTTCAAGCTGGGGTACCTGTATGACAAAAACTAATTGCTTCCCTCTTCAACCGATGGAACTCTTTATGTATTCTAACTTAAATATATCTATGTTATATTCTTCTATTTCTTGTACAGATAAAATACTCCTACTCATTATGTTATGTCTAGCAAACATGATATTTTCCTGAATTTTTTCTAACTCTGATTTCAATATTTGAATTCTATTAGATTGTTGGCTAAAATGAAGTGCTCTTAGAATTTGTTTATCTCGCTCAGTGGCTTCTTTCATTAATGATAAAATTTCTTCCTGTTCTTGTTGTATGTGTACTTTTAATAGCTTAATATTTTCGTCGAAGTCTGAGTTTATTTTAATTTGTTTGTTAATATTTTCGATAATGTTATGATTGTTTGTATCAATTGTATTTAAGTGTTCTTCTATCTCTTCCCTGCCATCTTCGTCCATGGTTCCATACAACCATTTCATTACTTTTCCACCTAAGTTTATTAAACCTCTTCTCTGTCTATGCGGTATTAAGGTCTTATATATGTGTCTCAGTTCGTTTATTCTGTTGTTTAATACTTGTGTATAAGTTTTTGAGTTATTTTGGGATATGATATTTACTTCTGATTCTAATTTATTAATTGTATTTTCGACTTCTTCTAGATCTATTATATGTAGTATCTTATCAAATGAACTTATGATGCCTACCTCTTCTAACTTTATTTTTAAGAACCCGTCTTGATTTTCAATCTTCTCTATGCTCATTTCTCCCGTTGCTATTGGTACCGCGATCATCAAGATTAGCAGGATTGTCATTTTGATCTGAAAAATATTTATAGTTTCTTTTTATGTTCGTTGGGTGTATATTTTGATTTTTTGCTAACTTGTACTTTGGTTCGTGTTTATGCCTAACTGCTTTGTAGTTTTTTATCAAGATCATTTCTTTGTTATAAGGAACCTCGTCTTTTCTACCTTGATTCAATTTATTGATAGCTTTCTCTTTACAATTTTGCATTCTTTCCCTAATTTTATCTAAATTTGAAACTTCTGAATTAACGAATTGAATTGGTTTAATTTTTGTAATTGAGTGAATAGTATTGTTGTAAAATTCAACAGCCTTTTTAGCTTTGTCTATTATACCCAGTTCTTGGAATTCCCTTTCGATTTCCATAATACGAATATGTTCATTTAAGGTGCCGTGCAACCTCTCTATATCGGCGTTACCAGTAAGTGAATTTGGTTTTGCGTAATGTATTTCTATACCTTCTAGTCTACAAAAATCCTTAATGGGTATATTATTAAATTCGTTATTGAATATGAATTTTTTTTGGTTTACCGAACATCACTTGTCTAGCTCTAAGAGCTCTAATTATCGTTTTCATATTTCTGTCATCGATTTCAAATAGAGTGGCATGTTTAGAAAATTTGTCGATGGAGGTTACAAAGTATTGTTTCTTTATTATCCACAAATCGACGTGAACAATTTCTCCTGGGTTGCTTGGTGTTCCAGAAATTTTAAATTTTACTTTATCAGGATGCCTATCATATTTTGCCCTATTACAAACATCACAATTGTTTATATATTTCTGTATAAATTCTTTTAGTTTAGGATAATAGATTTTGTGCTTTAGAATTTCATAATTTTCCTGTATTTCTCGGTGATTTGTTTCCTTTTTATGAACATTGGCAATATAAGGGGTTAGTTCATTTTCGTTTTTGAATTCTCTGGCATTGTATGCACATCTTCGAAATTTTATTTTCCTGTCATTACTAAAAAGTTCAATTAATTTCTGCTGAACTATGTTATACTCGTGATCATCTAATTCCGTGAAAATTCCGGTAATTCCTCTTTTGATGAACCTTCTAAAAATATCATTAAGATTGTTTTCCTTCAGATCATTTTTTTCTATGAAAATCTTTCTTTTCCCATAGACAACCTCGAACTCTTTTATTTTCTTTTCTACTAAGTATATTTGGGTATTGTATTTGTTAACGATGGTTTCCAATATAGGAATGTGATTATCGAAATTTTCTTCCTGACTGTGAACAGTTTCATCTTCCTCCTCAACTTCAAAACTATTTGATGATATATGATTTATCTCCTGCCTATCAGTATTTAACCTACTAAGGAAATCTGCTATTTTATTGTCTTTTTCTTTAATGTATTCTATATTAATTTTATATTCTCCTAATTTTAGTAGCCATCTTTGCAATCTTGGACTCACATTTTTGCAATCATTCTTAGAATTTAACCATTTGATTGGTTGATGGTCTGTGTATAAATCGAATTCGACACCATAGAGGTACGGTCTGAAATAATTTGTTGACCAAATTATTGCCAACAATTCTTTCTCAATAGTTGAGTACATCTGCTCATGTTGGTTAAGAGTACGGCTTGCAAAAGATATGGGGTGGTTGTTTTGGCTTAAAACTGCCCCTATCGCATAGTTGCTGGCGTCAGTAGTAAGCGTAAATTTCTTACTAAAATCTGGATATTTCAACACTGGGTGCTCAGTGATAAGTTCTTTAAGTTTTTCAAAGGCATTTATATAGCTTAAATTTGATTCATCTATATTCTCTCCCTTTTTCAAAAGTCTAGTTATTGGTTGGGCGATGCGGGCATAGTCTCTTATGAACTTTCTATAATAGCCCGTAATGCCGAGGAAGCTTTTTATTTGCTTTACAGTCCTAGGTAGCTTTAAATTCTTTATTGTCTCGATTTTTTTCGGATTCGGCTTTATTCCTTGATAAGTAAGAATATGTCCTAAATATTCCGTCTCTTTAGAAAAAAAATTGCACTTGTCTACTTGAATTTTGAGGTTGTGTTTCCGAAGCCTATCGAATACTGCGTTAATTGATTTCACATGTTCTTGTATCGAGGTGCTAAATATTAGAATGTCATCTAAATAAACAACGCATATTTGATTTATTAAACCTTTAAGTACTTCATTTATCATTCTTTGGAATGTTGCTGGGGCATTCTTGAGTCCAAACGGCATACGAATGTACTCATAATGTCCTTGCGGGGTCGAAAAAGCAGTCTTTTCTCTGTCTTTCTCGTCGACTTGTATCTGGTGAAACCCTTTTGCCAAGTCCAGTGTCGTGAAGTACTGGGCTCTGCCTAGTTTGTCGAATATACCTTCGATATTTGGTATAGGAAACTTATCGTCTGTTGTCACTTCGTTAAGCTTCCTATAATCTACTACTATTCGCCACTTTTGGATGCCGGAGTTATCCATTTTTTTTGCGACTATCCACAATGAACTATTATAAGGACTTGAACTTTGTTTTATTATGCCTTGTTTTAACATTTCCGCAATTTGTTTTTCTACCTCTTTCTCGTGAACAAGTGGGAACCTATATGGTCTACAATAAATTGGTCGGTTATTCGTAGTAATTATTTGATGTTTAACTACGTTAACACTGGTTAATGTTTGACCTTCCGTAAAAAATAAATGCTTCTTATATTTTAATAAGGTACGAAGGTGAGTTTTTTCTTCATTATTCATTTTGTCTGTCTGCAATTTATTAACTAGAGTATTGATGTCATCCAACACAGGTTCTAAAGTATGAACTGCAGTGTAAGGACAGTCATATCCCCTAAATTTCGTTTTTTTATCGTATACATCTATCTCATTGCTATAGAAGTCGATCTTTGCTTTGACAGGAATTAGAATATTTGAACCTATTATTGCATCGTAGTCCCTATCTTTTAAATTTAATAATTTCCAAGTCATTGTTGATTTATGATTAAACTCTACAGGGGTTTCTGTTATTATTTCGTAGCTAATGTCGGTTTGTCCAGTTAAGGTTGTAATTTTTAATGGGTTGTTTAATTTGAATCTTTGTATTTCGGGAAACAATTGACTGTGTAAAATAGAGACTGAAGCTCCTGTATCTATTAAACAATCTATCTTTCTGCCTTGGATAGTAAATGTAGCTATGGGTAGTGATGTTCCCCCCGAGGCACTACACGAAAATTTACCGCCTCATTCACCTCATTTCTTCTTTCAACTGTATCTACTTCCATTGGCGTAACCTGATTGCTACTATTATTATTATATATTCTATTCTGATTCGGATAACTTTGCCTATAATTACTAAAGTTTCTGAAATTTCCAGAATTTCTAAAATTATTTCTAGAACTGTTATGATTATTTCCCCAATGCCTGAATTGACCAGAGTCATTCCTAAAGTTTATCATTTGTCCTGAATTCTGGTTATTATTAACATTACTATAACTGTTATTGCCCTGAATTTGTTGTATAGATGATCTTCGATTTGAACTGAATCTATGATTATTGTTATTATAATTTTGTCGATTATGGTTACTTAAACTAGCACTGTGGCGATTTATATTTAACATTTTATGTTTTTCTAATTTTTCATAAATTTCATCAATTGAACTTTCGTTCTCAACAGCTAAACTCATATTACCATCTAAATGTCCTTTAAATGCAGCAGTAGCTATTCTTTCATTCCTATCAGGTCTAAAATCATCTGGCTTATAATCGTCTAACCAATATTTGCAATTTATTTGGTGTAATAATTCTTTCAGCTCTAAATAAATTTGTTTAACACTATTAGATCTCACCTGGTGCATTCTACTGATAATTGACTCGAAAGATTCCCTGACTCAAAATTCTTTGATAAGTTGTTTTCTCACATTTGGCCAAGACAAATCATTTAATCTGCTAACTGCTCTGCATGCTCTTCCTTCCAGCTTGTAACCAAAGGTTTCTCCTAATTCACTCTGAAAAGCTTTAATCGCTGGCAAATCCCTTAAATTTTCCTTGGTAGTTTGCCTCCATATTTTGTTTGTAATACTAATGAAGTTTAGGATGGTGTAATCTCCCTCGCCAGTAAATGATCTTATCTTCTCAGCTGATTTCCTCAACTTTTCGATATGCTCCGCTACATCAAGTGATGGATCTGCATTGTTTTGAGTTCCTTCTCCCGGTGTCGACATACTGAAGTTTAAGATGTTCTGGGCTCTTTCTAATTGTAAATTGTAGTTGTTGTCCTCTTGAACTCTTGCAGTTCGCTTCGTTGTCGATTTTGTAAACACTTTATATGGAATCATACACTTTTATTTCTTATATCCACTTTTGTTATCTTCTTTTTTTCTTTTATATCCGATTCAATCTATGTTGAGATGTGGCACTTAGAAATTCGCACTTATTGACGTAAATTCTTCACTCCTAGTAGTAAGGGATCCTTAGTGCACTATATTTATAAGATATACAGCACTTTCACTGGATATTACCGGTAAAAAAAAATTTCTTTTTACATTTAACAAAGGAGGGTACCACGTCGGATATCCTACCGACTGCGCCACAAATATTTTAAATTATATTTAATAAGAAAAAAAAAGATAAAGCTCATAGGAAATAAAAGAAAAGATTCACTTATTTAAAATATTTCTTTATTTTATTTTAATTTATTTCGTATTACCACGAACTAAATAGTCGTTTTACTTTTACGTTCCCATAGAGCAAAGCAGAAAAGCTCATTTGAAATATTACGCCCAGACGTAATCGGATAAGAATATTTTCAACATGACTTTTCTCATGGGAAAATATTCTTATTGGGAGAATGAATGTTATATTAAAATGTAGGTGCTGAGTGCACATTTTTAGAGGATGGTGTCGAATATGACTTGACCCGGGCTTATAACGAGTCTCACTGTACTAACAGCTACCGTTACTAGCATATAAATATTTTGATTCGAGAATTCAAATTTTACGGCTGAAAAACTAATAGCGTTTTTCTTAAAATTGTTTAAATATTCCCTGAAAAGTATTATAAGGGTACTTACAATTTTCATTGCGAGTTGGCTGAGGTGATGCGAGAGTTGATGTTACTGATGCTCCAGCAGTAGTGAATTCCGCTTCTGTAGATGGAGATGCTTCCTCTTCGCTGTTTTGCTGCGTTATGACTGCATCTGCCTGCACTCTCGTCGTTTTTTTTCCAATCTTACTACGAACCTATCCATCTCTTTCTTTCGTAACTCCACACGCAGCAATTCAAACACTATAGGAAGTAACTGTGAAGAATTGGTGGCAAACAGCAAGCGCAGAGTACATACCTATACGTATTTCCCTCTACTTTCGAATCTTACGATTCGACAATCGACACATAAATATACTATACCCATACATATGCTGCTTACCAAAATTTAGGGCTTAGAGCGCGTACTTATTCTCTTAAAAGAAATTGTCAAGAAATGCGTATTCGTGTATGGTGTATAATACTTATCCGTTTTATTTCTACCAAATGTTATGGTCGTAGCATACTGCATGTAGCAGTATGCTACACTGAGACTAGATACACCATGTACACTCGGCCTACCGTTTTCTGTATGGATGGAGATCTATACGCGCCGAACGCAGCCTGACAGGAAGAAGAAGAAGAGCGCTAATGAGTTGAGATTTTGGCATGTGAAATAAAAGAGCGAAAGTGACGCGACCTTTTTGCAGACGTGAAAATCGTGTTAATCTCCATAGGTAAAGAGAGTTAACTTCCTTTTATCAATTACACGCGACGTAATAAATAATCGTGTAACCAATTGGTGAGGTCTGCCAAAAAATTTCAACCTAATCAGTGGCGAAAGGAACGCCTGGGAATTTTTCTACCGTTAATGTGCGTTTTGCTCGGGTATCCCAGTTCCAAGTAACATCCGTCGGCTGTCGGGATCAGAAGGCCGTCCAAAAAAACGGATCCACTGCCACAGGCACCAAATAAATTCAGGAAATCAAAAAGAAAGGTAAAATTAAGTTTTGTCCACTTATTGTAAATGCTCGCAATACTCACGAAACTTCGTCGACAGGCAACAAAACAAGAAAAAGCAACAAAAAGGGCGCACCCTATTTGAATTTACATGCAAAAGGGGGCCTTAAATTCCTACGTTGCCATTGTATGTGCCAGAGGCATCCCCAGGGGATCTCCGGCGGTGTTATATAAGTCTAACGAAAGAGACAAGGCAGGACCTCGCATTTTGGTCTCTTTGGACCACGCGTAGCAGATTGGCTGGCCTCAAGTTGGCCTGCCTTAACTATGGAGGTGCATATAAGTGACATGCTGGACCTTATTCGGTCACCAACTGTGGAACTGCTAATCAGAAAGGAGTAAGATTATCTATTATTAGACGATTTTAGTTTGATAAATATGAATTAGAATTATTCAATTCGTGCTTTACGTTGCAGTTAGCCACTAATATTGGTTTTAGTATTAATCGCTTAAGATAATCTAAAGTGCTATCAAATTTGACAATTGCATTCGGTATTGAATAATCTTATATATATTTCCATATAGCTTTTATTGTTAAAAAGATGAATTCTCAAAACCTACTAATTTAGGACTTTACGCGGCATTAGCTGGGAGTGTAGCATAACCTAGTATATTCTTTAAGGCAAGGTTTTTACCGCCGCTCGCCTCGTATTTTAGTGCTCCAGAATTGCTGTGAGCATTTTCAATAATATTATTCGTGTTGCTATTATTGATTATTTTGAACTTGGTTTTTTTTTAATGATATCACGACATAATCGGGTTAAGCCTTGCATAAAGAACGACCATTTGTACATATCTACTATTACACGTGACTTAATGTTTACAAGTTTGAACGAATTCCTCTCGTCTCTTTTTATTTTTTTAGGTAAATTACTTTTAGTGCATATGTAACAATGTTAACCCTATTTCGTATCAGTTATCTTGTCTTCTATAGTAGTCTAGACTGAATTATTGTAGACTGGGTTTTTATTTCCTTTTTACAGTAGGTATTAACGTTAATACGCTCCTGTCAAAGCTTTGTTACTAACTTGCGACTTTAGAAAAGGGGTAACAGAGTTTTTTTATTTTAATTATTAGAATTTAGAACTACGTGAAGTTATTTTATTGAATTTGGAAAAGTTAATCTTGTTTACATAGATCCAAGATTCGTGCAGTTTGGATATAGATATATACAAAGTTAGTTCTTGTGAACCGTAAATTAGGCAAGTACATTAAGTGACCTGTCCAGTGAAGGCTACATAACCAAATTTTTTTTGCGACAATTTCCTTTTGATTCGATTTTTCAGTAAGCCGAAACCTTCCGCCTCCAGGGAGCTTCTTGGAGGGATTGTTTATTGTAATGTACATCATTGTTCCGTACCTTTGCCTTGAACGAATATTATAGAGATACTATGTTAAAATTTTATGATATTACCCTGAACTTCTTTACGGATATTCCTTTAAATTTTATATTGTTAGCATATTGAATTTGTCGCGATATTTGAATTTTGTATTGATGCTGTATAAACTCCCAATTGATACGGTGTGATCGCTCGCAACAGTGTACTTTAATCTAATAAGAAAAACTAAAATTTTAGTCAGACAATGGATAAATGTGCTGAAGTTAATTTAGATTGTGTGTTAATATATCTATTGATTAAATGGATTTTTTTAGAACGAGATGAAACATTAAGGTAAATTACTCCTTTCACTCTCCTGGAGCCCTCTTGATTTGAAGGTCGACTAGGTCCGCTACTCTTCTCTTTTTAGGTCAACACAGGGACTCTGAAAATTTTCTGCCCTCAGAGTCAATTGGGTGGTTGGGGCATGTAGAGAAGGCTAAACATCTGTGCTTTCCCAATGGATGTAGGTAAGTGGTGCTACGGCCTTTTGACTTGTAGGCACGAAAAACTTTGTATATGGCTGGTGGCAGCGGCAGGTCTTCGTCGAACCTCCCCACACTCTCCGCCAATAGCCGAGGCGAGCTAGCGTGCCGCCCTGCAGTCAACGCTGTCCACCGAGTGATCTGTCAGCTCATGCTGGCAGTCTGGACTTCACGTCCAAGCAAATCACTCTCAACATACTACCATAACGCAAATCCTACCTCATACAGCGCTGTAAAATTAAGCATCATATACGATTAGGAAAGAATAATATGTACTCTTCGATTTAAATAATATATAATATAAAATTTGAAATACAGTTGAAATTCTGGGTGGGTAATTTAACCACCCGTAGTAATCCGGGTGGGTAGTACTACCCACACTACGCATAATATTCGCCACCCCTGCTAGCAGAGTAGTCTACAGTTGTCCTTCTAATTACAAAGATGCTGATGTAGCATTCACATTGTTGTATCATAGTCTTATGCATTCTAATCAGTTGTCACATATTGACCGGCGAGTTCAGAGGATTTGCGCAGTTTGTGCTGGTGAAGGCACCCTCTTTCACAGGTTCTTCATTTGCCCAGCTTTGAAAAAAATAAAAGGACCTCAGCAGCAGTATGCTACACTGATGCATACCCATACTGCAATCGTGCTGCCATTTTCTCGAGGGCTGTACGACAGAGACTTTACGGGAGAACGATTTCGGACGGAAAGGAAGAGGAAGCATCCGAGAGGCCGGATGAATTGGCCGGATTACATTAACAATGCCGACGTCCGCGTGGTCGTCGTTTAATGTCAAGAGACAGTACTGCATGTATGAAATGCATTACATTACCCACGCCGGCGTGGTCGTCGTCTCTAATCCTAATTTAAACGCGGGGGCTCCATTGCTGCCAATATGGAAGATCTAAATCTATTATGAAAAAACATGAAAAAATTAAACGATATTTGAATTTCTGAAAATAAATGATTTTATATTAAAAAAAATGGACTTGAAGGAAAAGAAAATTTCTTTTTTATTATTATTACAAGGAAATAACTGAACTGTAAAATGTAAGGGAAATTAAAGTATGGCGCTGCCGCCCCGTAATTTGTCCGGCGTTTTGTTCGGCGTTTGACGACGACGACCACGCTGTCGTCGGCGTTGTTAATGTAATCCAGCCATATTTTGTGTGTGTAAAAGGGAAATTGAATAAAATAACTGGTGCCCTCGGTGTCATTGGGTGGATATGGGGCAATGCAGCTGAAGGCCTATCATCTGCGCCTTCACGAAGTTAATGGTAAGTGGTGTAAAGGTCCCTTCTGGACCGGGTGTGTTGCAGCAGAAAATTTTTGTATATGGTAGGTGACAGCGGCAGGTCTTTGTGGAACCGCCCCCCCCCCCCCACTCTCCGACAATAGCCGAGGCGAGCTAGCGTGCCACCCTGCACTTAAACGCTGTCCACGGAGTGATCTGTCAGCTCAAGCTGACAGTCTGGACTTCAGGTCCAAGCCAATCACTCACCATAGTTTCATAACATCGTCCGCGATATGTGTCAGTTCATCCGGATTTCGCCATTACTAGAAAATCGTTTATATGGGGACCAAAGGTGTGTAGTCGAGTGAATTATTTGGTTATTTGTTAGTTACTTAGTGATTTGCTGGGGCAATTTTTTACAACTGCTATGCTCCGAAGCGGACCAAAGATGGAGCAGTAAACTGTTTCATTCCGATACTCTGGTATCAGGCTCTTCAGGCTTAATGATTACATTGTCAGAATCGATCATCTAATTTCGATTTGCTTTTCTAATTTATTTTGGTTCACTGAAACAATTTAATGAAATACAATTATATATGTAGTTTTTGTAATAAAATCTTTTATGCTAATGTTTATGTAGTAGTCGCTTTATAAATATTTACACCAAAAAACTAAAAATCTACTGTCACATCCACCTCATAATTTTGAAAGAAATTTTTTCACTCATTTTAAATGTAATTTTTCAATATGGTTTTCTATAATTTTCAGGTCAAGAAGATGTGTACATATCTATGCCAACTGGATCGGGAAAGTCACTTTGTTTTCAACTCCCAAGTTTGTTACATACAAATAAAGTAGCTATAGTGTTCAGTCCACTTTTAGCTCTTATTAAAGATCAGATTGATCATCTGGCTAAATGGAAAATTAGAGCTGATTCGATAAATTCGAAAATTTCGAATAAAGATCGCCAGGCTATAATAAATGATTTGAAATGTAAGAAACCAGATATTAAATTTTTGTATATAACGCCCGAGCAAGCTAGTACTGAATCTTTTAAATCGACTTTGTCGTATTTGATAAAATCTAGCAAAATATCATATATTGTTGTGGATGAAGCGCACTGCGTAAGTCAATGGGGTCATGATTTTCGTCCAGATTATTTAAAATTAGGAAAACTTCGTAGTCAATGTCCTGGTATTCCTTGCATTGCGCTTACAGCTACTGCTTCTAAACATGTTGTGAAGGATATATTTGAGAGTTTAGCACTGAAAACCCCTGTCGCTGAGTTTAAAATCTCATGTTTTCGCCCAAATTTATTCTACGACATTATTTTTAAAAATTCAATTGAAAATGATTTTTTACATTTAAAAGAATTTGTTGACAAATGTTTGGGTAATGATACAGCTTATTCGGAAAATACAAAATCTTCAGGCATAATTTACTGTCGGACAAGAGAAAATGTTGAATGCATTGCTAATGCCCTCTCAAGATTGGGAAGAAAAACCGTAGCTTATCATGCCGGTCTTAAAACTTCTGAGCGTATTCAAATTCAAGAAGATTGGATGGCTGGAAAATTTGCAGTTATTAGTGCTACTATAAGTTTCGGAATGGGGGTTGATAAAGGAAGTGTGAGATTTGTAATTCATTGGGATGTGCCCCAAAGCATAGCTAATTACTATCAGGTTTGCTGAGTAAACTAAGTGTTTAAGTCTTTTTAAAACTTAATTACATTTTATACTATATAGGAATCTGGAAGAGCCGGCAGGGATGGTAAACAATCACATTGTCGTATATATTATTGCAGGAGTGATGTTAAATCTATATCGTATCTTCTGCAATCAGATATGAACAAATATAAAAATCAAAATAGACTTGTTCAAGCAAAACAGGCACAAAAAAACTTTCAAAAAATTGTGGACTATTGTGAAAACGTTCGTTGTCGGCATAGATTATTTTCAGATTATTTTGGTGACCAGCCTCCGATTTGTACGAACAAATGCGATGTGTGTAAGGATTCTTCTGCTGTTTCTAAGGCAGTTGATACATTTGAAAAACTGTGTTCAGGATCGCAATTTAATTCATATTTGCTAAAAAATGATTGCTCTGATCTTTATGAAGGTAATTAAAATATGTGATTTCAATTCATTTATTATACATAAAATTGTACGAAATTTTGTTGAAGTGAAATAAGGTATAAGAAATTAACACAAATTCACAATATCGATTGAAGTCCAGAAAAATAAGTAAAAATGATCTTTAATTCTCCCGAAATGCACGTACTATTAATATCTTTTTGTATTTTCTCACTTTCTTATATATGTATGTATGTATATGCGCATAGAATTTTTGTATAATCTCAATTTCTTATATATGTATGTATGGTTTTGCTAAAAGATAATTTAAACAAGTCAATGCCTATGGTAATAACAATAGAAATGTTCTTTTGTGTACCTTGTTCTAGAACTCCCACTTATTGGAGAGAACAAAGTGCTCTGTCGACTGAAGCGAACTATTTGTACTGCTCGCTTCATTTATAAATCTTCTATGAAAATGTATGAGGTGTTCTTTTGTGTGTCTTTTGTTCTGCCCTGTACTGCGAACACAAAAGAACACAGCGAATAAGTGCCTTATTTTTTAGAATGACCATTTGACCGTACTAAAATAAAATTATTTATGAAACTAAATTTGAACACAGAATACAAATTGTGTGTCAGTTTTCCTAAACTTAAGCCTTTCATACAGGGTTTCCCGTCGGTGATATTATATGCGGTAGCCATTGATAGGCACTCGTAATATTAAAACAACCTTATCGTATAAATCACTCCATAACTACTGAACTCTGTAATGATGAATGAAAATGCATTAGTGAGATAATTTGTTGTAGCTTTCCAAAACCTATTTTTTTCTGCTCCTTTTTTTTTATTAATACCGGTTTTTATACCCTATATGAAATCTATAGGGTAACTAAGTTGGTCATTCCGTTTGTAACACCTCGAAATAATGATGGTAGAGCAAAATGGATTGGACACACACGCATAATATTAAAATTTGTTTTGATTTTTGCATGTCCGTCCGTCTATGCGTCCGTCTGTCCGTCCGTACGTCCGTCCCCGTCTGTGCGCACGATAGCTGGAGAGCGCGTATACTTAGAGAGCTGACATTTTGTACATGGACTTTAAAAAAGTAAAATTAAGTTCGAAAATGAGACAAATCGGGCAACTCCTTCGTGGGGTTGCCATACAAAAATTTCGTTTTCCACTATATATTTGGATACTGCCTGAGAACGCGTCGACATAGAGAGCTGAAATTTGGTACATAGTGTTTTCTTGTAATAGAAAATAAAATTTCAAAAATGGACTAAGTCCGGCAACTCCTTCTTGGTGTTGCCATATAAAAATTTGGGTTTTTTACGTGACCATACGAAATTACGTAGGGGATTCATCTAGGGTATCATAAGAATTGGTTTTAGACCAATTCTAGCGTTTTTACTTGTTTAGTGCTCAGTTCGTGTTTTTATGTGTTTATGTTGGTTAATTGTATCTTGTTGAGGATGAAAATTAAGCAATATTTGTTTAATCTTTGTTTTTCGGTCTAGACTCTAACCTCACTTTCCGTGTATAACGTGTTTTTTCTTTTTTTGTAATCTGATACTATATTTTATTCCCATCGCACTGTTAATTAATATTTTTTTAATTTTCTCAATTATGGATTGCTGTGGTGTGTGTCGCGCCGAAATGATGGCATTTCCTAGTTTATAACTTGTGCTGGTGCCCGTGTAAAGCTAAAAAATGCGTTACTGCCCTTATCAAGCAAAGTTGGATCATCACGGTTTTAAAAATAGCTGCTTTCAACCACTAAAGCAACTCTGTTTCAAAAAGAAAAATACCTGGGGGGGGAGTGTATTGCCAAACTAACGTAGTGGGAAAGGAGCCCACAATTGCTACGTCTTCCGAAGTAGATGCTGCATGGTGTAGATACGCGTTTTGGTTCAGGCGGGAATCTGAGCGGTCTTACGGCAGTAGTCCGCGTCGGCCTGAAGGACTGACATTCTTCTTCTGACTTAAAGAAATTTTCAGCGACCAGATTAGAACTGGCCTTTTTGTTGGAATTCTTTTTGGGATATCCTTGCTTTATTTTCAAATTCTTGTGGAATAGGTTACTTATTATTATTTTTTAATTCCTTCTCTTCGGTCTCTATACTACTCCAATTGATAATAAACTTGTTATTTTATTTTTATAAAATTCGAGAGCCTATCTACCTAATTCTGTTTTGTCTTCAGCAGATATTTCAAAGTAAGATTTATATGCAGCGATTATAGCGGTTTTTGAAAATGATCGAATATACAGTCTGGAACGAAAATGTTGCCACTTTACAGCAAAACCTTTAGGTTTTAGCGATACTGGAAACTACTCGGTGGTCTATTGGTTCGTCTAGCTCTAGTGGTGTCTAGTAGAAACGTTCTATGACGTGCCGTTGATTTGGACGAAGTACTAGGGTACTAGACACTGGCTGGAAGCTTTATTCAAAAGGTTCTTGTTGAACCAATAGAACTTTCAGGCACTAGCTGAATAGAGTCAGATGGTTGTGCGATGCGTATTGGACTAGAGTGTGCTAAGCGACTTTAATTTTGATCAGTAGCTTGAAGTCTCTAAAATAAAGTTTAAGGCGGATAATCGAGACGTTACTTTCTCTGTTTTGACTTAGGATGAAAAACTTCGTCTAAGGTTTTATGATTTCAAATGGGCCCTCGTAAAGCGGCTTATTTAGCAAAAAATTGGCAGGAATACGTACGCTCTTGTCATAAAAGAGCTCGGATTAAGTAGCTACGAATTCTTCTCGGAAAGTGATTCGCAATCCTAATAAGACAAGAGGTACAATCCTAGACCCTGACTTCTTTTGGTATGACGTAAATGAGGCATTTAGTGTACGGTGCCATCTTTCCAAAAAACCGTTATTCTGTGGGTGATAGGTTGTAGTGCGATTTCGTTCAAAACCCAATAATTTTCAGAGCTCTGAACATGCGGATTCGAAATATGACCCTTGGTCTGTAATGATTGTTCTAGGTACTCCGAAGCATGCTATCCAAACTTCATAGCGTGCCTTAGCGATCGTTTCATCGTTAAAATTGCTTAGAGGGGCTGCTTCAGGCTATCGCGTGAATCTATTAAGTATAGTGAGGCAGTATCCAAAGCCTTGCGATGGAGGTAAAAGTCCTACGATGTCAATATGTATGATTTGAAAGCGGTCAGAACAGTCTTGGAATGTATGTATTTTTGCATTGTCTTGATACTTTACACCCTTGACAAGGTAAGCATGCTAAACAAGAACGTGCCCAGGAATTTATATTCTTGTTGATGAAGGGCCAAAAATACCTAGCAGTGGCTATTTTATTTGTTGTACGGATACTCGTAGGCGACAAATTATGTATTGAGTTGAAAACTTGAGCTCTAAAATCTTTTTGAATAAATGGTCTGATTCTTGTAAAGAAACGCAGAATTATTCCTTAGTTGGCCCAAAAATTGGATATTTTTCCAATTATACCGAGAGTTTTGAAAAAGCGGGGTCTTGGGGTTGAGCTTCTGCAATGGGCTCAAAGTTGATGGATCCAGGAAGTTGAATCTCATCAATTCTTGATAACGCATCAGCTACGACGTTATTCTTGCCTGACACATTCCTGATGTTAATAGTGAACTGATCAATGAAGTCTAAATGCCTTAGTTGCCGAGGTAAAGCTTTCTCAGGATTCTGCTGAAAAGCTTATGTCAAAAGTTTGTCGTCGACTCTCTAATAAGTATCGAAAATATTTGATGCCTTTCCCGATGTAACTTTTTTGTATCAACTCTTAAACGCGAATATTGATTCCCCCTGCTACTTAGCAAAATCTCTTTCCGTGATAGTGGGCCCAATTTGAGAAGGTCACTTCTGTTGTATGTTAACTCCGCAAGATCCAACTTTAGCATTTATGAACCCATCAATCGCATGTGAATTGCTGTTAATATTAAGGCTGAGCATTTTGTCGTTGACGTTTTCAAGCATGTTTTAAAAAAACGTCTATGTAATACTTAATTTTCTGCTTCCATGTCGTATTGCATGTAATTTCATCCAGTGTTTGGTCTATGCTTACTGTAACATACTAATATTAACACCGGCTAAGTTATGAAACGCGTGTATTGTTGATCATTTATTTATTAAACGTGCCCATGCAGCGAGCGTGTGTTAAGTGGTTTTGATAGTAATATATACTGCTAGTAGCTCCTAGTGGTTGCCAAGTGTAATCAATTTTTTGTTGAATAGCTGCATCTATAGCAGAATCTGAGGCATCTATTCATAAGGATAATTCAGCTGATGCAATATGAAATGCTAGAAGAGCTTTTTGAGCCAGTTGAGATCTGACTAATTCGAAAACATCTTTGGATTCGTCAGTCTAAACGATTCAGCTGGCACCATCTTTCTTGGAGCGAGTCAGGTAATTGCTTAGGACTTCTTGATGTTCCGCTGCATGTGGCAAGAAGCGACGATAGATATTTGACATGTCCAAAAAATGCCGTAAATGTTTTACGGTTTCAGGGATTTTGAAATTCGAAATTGCTTCAACACGTTCTAGAGTGGGCTTGATGCCTTAAGATGTGACAAGGTGTCCCAAAAACTTAACTTGTGACTGCAAGAAGAATTGTAGTGTACCCAGGTTGCCCCACAAAAGTCAACACCTGAGTTGACGAATGGTCGTGCTGGTTGAACTCTTGCGGGAGGTAAATTTCCCATGATTTGTGTCAACATTTTTGGTTTAGCTCTTGCACATGGCACAATTGATCTCGCGATTGACTTTCCCTTTATTGGCCAGAAGCGTTGCCTTCTATCAGCTAGTAAGGCTTGAGGCCCAGAGTGCAGATTCTCCTTATGAATTGTTAACATCAATATTTTTGTTAACGGATCTGAATAGGGCAAAATCATAGGATATTTCGCATCATATTCTAGCGCTGATTCCTTTGAACGACCGCACACTCTAATGATGCCCTTGTCATCAACAAATGGTGTAAGACCTTTTTTAGACAACTTCCCTTGTTTAATTCATGATCTTTCTTTAGTTGTTTTATTTCTTCCTTGAACTCATCTTCTTGTATAGTTCTTATAATGATGGATAGGGCTTCATTTAATTCTTGACAAGTGATGAAGCGATGGTTTGGTCGTGATTTGACTGGAATTTTGGCATTCCTTACAAATCGTTGATGCGTTGCAGTTCCAAACGGGGAACAGTTTGTTTTTGTAGTGGTACTACACGAGATTTAGGCATAGCAGTCTCACAATAATTCTGCCATCTTTACTGATCGATCGGATATAAAGTGCAGCGCCATCCTTTTTGAGGCATCTGAGAACATATGGACTTGTATATGCCTTGGAACTTCCTTTGCAAATACGTGCCTGGGAAATGTGACGTTATTTAAGCTTGACAGAGTGGTCCTGAAATTAAGCCATCTTGTATGAAGTTCCATTGGTAAGGCTGCATCCCAGTCAATTTTTAGTGGCCAAGTTGTTTGGTAAAGATCTTAGCGGTGACTCCTACTGGTGCCAATACACCTAAAGGGTCGAAAAGTTTGGCAATGTCAGAAGTGACTATTCTGATCCTGGATCCTTGGTTAGAAACTGCTTTAATTCTGAATTGATCTGACTTGGGTAGCCATGTTAGTACTAACGTCTTTATCTTTTCTGCGCTGTTTTCAAAGTCAAGGTCTATTTCTTGATCCTCCGGTGGAACGCCTTGCAATAATTGAGCGTTATTGGCACACCATTTTCTCAATCGAAAACCTGCTCCTTGTAGAAGTTTTGTAAGTTCCTTCTGCATTATTATCCACATAGAAGTCATTTTGTAGGATCTCGGCACCATATGTATATTTAACGGTATTTTCTTGAGCCAAGGCATTTTGTTGCCAGATAAGGTGCCGGTCGAGTACCATATGTGACTGTACATAACCGGTAAATTTTTAATGATTCTCTTTTGTCATTTCTCCAGAAAATTAGCTTATATTTTTGGTCGACTTCGTCCAGCAGTATTTGTCGGTACATCTTTTGAATGTCTGCAGTGAATACAAATCGTGGTAGCCGAAACCGCAGCAGTAGTGAAAATAAGTCACTTTGAACTGTTCGTCCTGCGCACAAGATATCATTTAAAGACAATTGAGATGACGTCTTCATCGATGCATCGAACACCACTCTTAATTTAGTGGTGCTACTATCGGGTTTTAGAACGCAATGGTGCGGAAGGAAGTAATGGGGCGATTAGATGCTATCGCCATTTATTTCCTTCATGTGTCCGAGATCAATGTACTCTGTTATGAATTCCACATACTGAGACCTCAAGGCTGCATCTTTGGTCAATCTTCTTTCTAAAGCGAGAAATCTTCTCAATGCCATGTTTCTGGACTCGCAAAATTTTGTTGATTCCTCACGAAATAGTAAATTAACAATAAATCGTCCGCTGTCATCTCTACGGACTGTTTGAGTGAAGTAAGTTTCACATCGCCTTTCTTCTTGAGTGAAGTTGTCCTTTGCGGCAGATGTTTCAATCTGATCAATCTTGCCTGTCAACACCCATCCAAGTACAGTGTTTTGTAACATTGGAAGATGGTTGTAATAAAACTCTGCTCCCAAAAGCAAATCAATTGAGTCGGTTATGTTGAGTTTAGAGTCGGCAAGTCTGATATGTCCTACTCAGAGATGTCAAATGACTGCGTTGGTTGTGGAGAGATTATTTTTGGCAGTACAAAGGCTTCTACCCTTGTTGCATATTTGTTCATTTTCTAACCGCAAATTAACCTTATATTGGATTCTTCTTTTCTTGTTTCCGACACCATGTATGGTGATGCTTTCTGAAATGATTTTTCTGCCTTCCCTGATGGGTCTAGATGTACAAACGTATTGTGTTTTTTGAGGCATTTGGTACATCCTCAAAGTATGCACTTGCTGCTGCTGTGACCAGGCTTGAAACAATTAAAACATAAGTTATGACTGCGTACAAATCTTAGTCAACTGGCTGGTGTCAGTTTCAGTAACTGGGAGCATGCAAAAAGAGGATGGCTCCCCTTACATGACATACATGATGGTCAATTCCATCCTGGCGAGGAACTCTTCACGATATGTCTCATACAGGGACATAATTGAGTTGAAGTAGTCTTGAATAAAATAAGAGTGCGCTAGTGGAAGGTCAGCAACCGATCTTATCTCGTCGTCTAATGACTCAAAGAGGCGCCATACGTCTTCCAATCGTTGAAGGCGTTCAACGCAATATGTTATGGTCACCTTCCCCTCTTGTGCATCTCTCTTGTAGTTCTTTATCATGTTTTGGATCTCCTGTCCATAAGTCGTCTGCTGTTTCACTAAAGCATCGAATGATGGCATCTTGCGTGATCGAAGATTATACATTCAAATTTGTTGAATAGTTAATAGAGATGATGTACGTGAATCAAGCGCTCCACTTGATCACGTCGGGGTCATCAAATGTAAAGACAAGGCTCTTTTGTCTGTCCTGGATTTTCCTAGCCTTAAACGCAGATGGTATAAACGTCACTTGAACCGATAAACCAAGGCCAATACAGTTGCTTGGTTTGTTAGCTGTTATTGATGGTAGTATAAACGGCACTTTAACCGAATACCAAAGTCTGAAAACAAGAAGGGTTACGCGATCTGAAATAAAACGCTCTAATTTTGATTAACTACTGAATTATTTATTAATTACTCGCCGTGAATTTATATATAAATTTTGCTAACATTACTACTTATTCTACCAAAAAACAAAAGAAAGCAAATATTCAATTAAGAATTTCGAATACTGCTTACCTAGCGCAATTGCGTGTTGCATGCAAAATAAATTTTTTAGTTATTGCTGAGTGTCAACTTTCTTTTGCATTATAATGACTAAGATTTTATTTTGCATGAAGCGAGGTGAATGAAATTACGTTTCATATTACAATGAGAATATGAACCTTTATTCATGCCTGACCTACATATATAATTATTAATTAATGGTATATACATATGCATACATATGTATCTTGTTTTTTCACAATTTCAAGTAAATTAATTTATATAGGAATTAAGATAAAATTGAGATTAATCTATCATGAACATGCACAATTTAACATAGATATTAAGTCGAAAAATACTTACAATCTTGTAAATGAGTAAACGAAATCATTAATTAGAGGACGGTTTACCGTGAGCATGTTTTAGGTGCATTTGTACACGTCACTCTACTGTGAGTGGTGAAAAGAAAACTGAAATACTTCTTTTTCTTCATAAAGAAGAAAATCCGCACATACAAACCGAGTCTAAGCTATGCACACCGGTGAAGAATAAAGGGCTAACCCCAATGCGCATATGCTAGCATACTAGCATATGAAAATACGCAAGCAAGTGGTTTTTATAATGGCAACCCACAATAGGAATAAGAAGCCGTTCGTCAAATTTTAATTCCTTTCATCAACTTCTGTCTGTACGCTCATGATCGTACTTTGCATATGCAAGGTTATGCACATTATGGTTAGGCCTATACCTTTAACCTTCAGTAGCTGTCACGTTAAAATGTCAAAATCAAAACGTCAGCTGACGAATGGGTATATCATTTGTGTCTGAGATGTGCTAAGCGTATGCTATGGTTAAATGCTGCTTAAAACCATGATCCAAAGTTTAAATAGTAGTGTTGTGATATTGACTGCACCTGTGAGGATGATTGATAAGGTATGATATTTCTTAATTTTCGTTGCCATATCCAACGATGTATTTAGTCCTCCAGTCACGCCAATCTCGCAAACATAACCTAGCACCCACATACGCTAGTTTGGTTATACATATGTAGGAATAAAGGAAATAAAAAATAAAACGAAATAAAAACGTAAAGAATACGATGCCAACTTTAGACAAATCTCCAAATCAACATAAAATTAAATCTAGCGGCTGCACACGCACGAAAACCCATAATGTAAGATCGTAGCTTTGACAGCTTTTATAATTATGCTCTAAAGATTATTTTTGAAATCAGTCCGTCCAATATCCGTCGTGGCGAACGTGAATAATGGATTGGTGGAAGCTCAAAAGAATAAAAATTCAAGTACAAAGGACGTGTCATACATTTCCACCTGGATAACCTGTGTTATGGTTGTTATGATATATCCACATATCATAGCCGTGGGAAGTTTTTGCTGATGGCGCGCGAGCGCAATAACCAAGGGCTGAAATAAGAAATGATAGCAAGGGCAGTCTTGGAAAACGTCGCGAGCGCGTAACACACGAAGTTGGTTCTGAGGAAAAGTTAGAAAATAATCTAAATAACTTAAATTCTTTAAAAAGTAAAAGTGGTTTTAAAATCTGATGAAGATTAGAAAGTACTCTTAAAATTTTGTCAAATAAAAGTGGTGAAATTACATTTTATCTTTTCTTAATAAAGATCCTCAAACCAACCCCAAGACTCGGCTGTGCTCTCTTCTCCCGGCAAGCGGGAAATCACGGAGTACGCGCGAAACAACTGGTGGCAGAGGTGCCGATCCCTAATCGCGAAAACGTGAAAAGTGCACGCCGTATATATATATACAACAAAGAGAATCAATTTTCGTGAAAATAACGTGTTGAACAGTGTATTCTATTTGTGCAAAAAGGCATTCCTACAACCTTGACTCCAATCAGGTTTGTACAGAAAGGCTGCGAGATACATGGTACTTTACCTTCTGAGGAAAATAATTGTCGAAATTGTAAAGCCCGATATTATAAAGTTGGCGAAGGGCAACTACTGAATATACAACCACAAATTGGTAGCTGAATATATTTTCAATATTTTCGAACACAGCGAATAGTGTTGAGGCAGGCAAGCTATCATCATTGCAACTAATACCAACTACTAGTGTTAGCATTAGAGCGGCGAATACGTTGATATAAGACGACGAGACCAAATTCACATTAACGATTTCTAAAAAGTGATAGTTCCTATGACATAGTAAATAAAGCGCCAGGGATATGTAATAAATTTATTTATTTATTTATTTATTTCCTGTCTACAGATACAGAGTATCTTACAGACTAAGCCTTAAGAATAATCTACGAACAACTATGTAGATTCTGCAATTCAAAAATACAACTTTTAAATTTCTCTCTAGGCAGATCAATATCAGTACAGTATGTATATTTGTTAAATTGAATAACGGAATTGGTGATAGGTTCATTATAACCGTAATTGGTTCTATGAAATGGTACTTGCAGCAAATGACGTGGTCTTATAAGCCTTTCTGGAACATACCAATTAATCATTGAGAGGAGCTCCGGTGATTTAATACGATAACATATAATATCTCTTATAAACGTTGTACAAGCAACTTCTCTTCTGAAGTCCAGTTTGGATAAGCCTAACAGCGAGCAGCGTATATCATACGAAGGCATGTTATGCCTCCAATAAGGGTGTTTACCTAGCGCCAGTCTTGTGAATGACTTTTGTATTGCTTCAATATGGTTTATATGTACTTTATAGGATGGACACCAAATAATGGGGGCGTATTCCACTATGGATCTTACCAACGAATAAAAAAGAGCTATCAAGGAGTGAGGATCCTTAAATTCCTTTGTGTTACGTCTTATAAAGCCTAACATCATAAAAGATTTAGAAATAATATATTCAATATGACTAATGAAAGATAACTTAGAATCGAAAATGACACCTAGATCTTTAGTTTCCGCTACTCTGGGAACAGATGAAGCTCCAATTTTATAATCAAAGACTATTGGCGTTGATTTTCGGTAAAAGGACATTACTTTACATTTAGAAACATTTAGCGACAAGTTATTCTCCGAGCACCATCTACCAAGGGCATTTAGATCGTTTTGAAGAAATATGCAATCGGTGATAGAATTTATTTTTACAAATAATTTCAAGTTATCTGCAAACAATAAACATTCCGCAAAGCAGAAAATGTTAACAATGTCGTTGATAAATAGCAAAAATAGAAGCGGACCAAGGTGACTACCCTGAGGAACGCCCGAATTTACCTCGATGACCTTTGATAATTTATTGCTCATTTTAACATATTGCCTACGATTTGTTAAAAATGAGGAAATCCATGTGAGAATGTTATAATTAAAGCCAAGACGCATAAGCTTATTAATTAAAAGCATAATATCAACACGATCAAAAGCTTTCGAAAAGTCGGTATATATTGAATCAACCTGAGCGTGCTCTTCGATAGAATTAATAGCATAGTTTGAAAAAATTGCAAGGTTTGTACTTGTTGACCTACCTGAGATAAATCCATGCTGATTCGAGGAAATAAATTCCTTTACTATAAATGAAATTTTAGAGTTGACTATAAAATCTAGCAATTTTGGAATGTTATTCATAATAGATACAGCCCGATAGTTTATTACCAAATTTTTTGATCCAGATTTGTGGATAGGAGTTATATAAGATGTCTTCCATGAATCCAAAAAGCATCCGGAACTAACTGACGAATTAAATAAGACTGAAAGAGGATAACAAAGAGATGATAAACAATTTTTAAGTAAATTAGTACATATGTTATCCATATCAGGCTTTGTACTAGAGCCTAAATTATTTATAGATGACTGAACATCCTCTATATCTATCGAAATATCGCCAACGTCAATTGGGGTGTTAGTGCAAAAATCAAATGTTGGAAAGTAACCATCACTATGATTCACACAATAAACTGTTTCAAAGTAATCTGCGAACATGTTACAGCTAGATGTAATATCATGAGATTTTGAATTGTTATATTCCAGTACTTTAGGAAATCCGGTCGTTTACCATTAATATAGTGCCAAAAAGCCTTGCTATTTGACTTGATCTTAGATTCAATAGACCATAGATACTGCTTGTACAAAAACCTATGAAGAAACTCAAATTCCTTTCTCAAACGCCTAAAATTATTTAAATCATCGGAGCTACCTGATAGTTTAAGTCTTTTATGCGCCTTAGTTTTAGCATTTTTCAAGTTTAAAAGTGTTCTATTAAACCACTTTGGATGATTTTTCTGCAGTTTTCGAAATTTTGGTACAAAGCTGTCCAGTCCATCATGTACAACTTTTAAAAAACCATTAAACATTTGCTGCAAGTTACCTTGTAGTATTTTCGACCAATCTACACCTGAATAAAAAATATCTAAACTAATGTAATCTGCCTTGGTAAAGTCAAAACACATAGTACTCAAATCATTATCTAAAGCATATTCATAAAGAGTCAAGTTCAATTCAATAGCTTTATGATGCATATCCGTATTCACTAAAGGTAATTCAACTTCATCAACTCTAAATAAAACGTCACTATTAACAAAAGCAAGATCGAGAAATCTGCCGAACATGTTACACAATTTATTTCTTTGCATTAAGTCTATACTGCTTAAAGTATCAACTACAAATTGTTCAATTTCAGTTGAAACATTAGAAGGAATTAAAAAATCATGTTCTTCTCTTAAAATCCAATTTACACCACTTAAATTAAAGTCGCCTAGGTAGCACATGAATTCATTATCATTTTGATTTAAAACTAATGAATAGACATTCAAAATGTGATCCTTATATATATCTAATTCTGAGCGAGGAGCGATATAACTAACACAAATACTAAGAATTTCCTGAGAGTTACCTAATTTAAGTTTTACACATAATTGTTCAATCTTATCATCATTGTTGTGAAGAGAAATTCGTTCCGTAAAAAAATGCGATTTAACAGCAATCAATACTCCTCCACGGCGCTCCATGCCCGTCGAAACGGGACATCTATCCGTTCTAAAAACAGTATAAAGATTGTCGTCAAACAATTCAGAAGACAGAATATCCTTATTTAGCCATGTTTCAGTGATAACAATTATATCATAATTATTGTCCAGTACAGCCAATGAAAAGTTATTTACCTTTGTTCTCAATCCATGGGCATTCTGATAGAATATGCTTAAAGAACATGACAAGTTTTGAAGGCTCCGAGAATTATTATAATTTAAAGAATTAAGAAGTGACAAGTCTTCATATGCAGGCTGCAAATAACCAATTATTTCGGTATCTTCGTTGCATTTTCCGATATCAAGTTTTTTTGCAAATTGGAAAAATTACGTATAACAATACCTGCAGGCAATCAAATCTTGATCAACAGGAGATACTTGATGAAAACAATCTACAAATAGTCGCATAAGCCGGAGCACTTAAGGATACGCAAAAACACGACCTATTTACAAAGTGGATAAAAAAAAAAACAAAAAATAATTATCAGTGTGAAACTTCCAACCATATCCTGAAATACATTCAGGAAAATTAAAATTCAGATCAAACACCATTTTATAAAACGCAAAGCCGCATTGTCTTATGGAATATGTGGATGTGTAATACAAAATGTATATTGTGATCGAAATCGTATATAAAATCATAATAAATAAATCTCTGCATAACAGAAGTAATAAATGAATCTCTCTTTAAACAAAAAAAAAAACTAACTTGACAAAAAATAAGGAAACGATAATAATAGCAACAATAATTATAACAACAGCAAATAAAGTAACTAAAAACAAAATATATGTATATATTTTGGTTTACTAGCTTCCTAACAAAAGCTTATCAGTGAACACATTTAATATTCCTGACTCGATCTGGTGTTATCCTGTGGGGTGACGTGCCCACACCGAAGGAAGGAAGCCCATGGATCCCAAAACCTGAGGACGAAGTAAGTTCCGGACTGCCGCGACAAGGCAGGTCATTTATTGTTGAAGAGATAAACCAGGGTATATCAACGAAAGGAGAACTAAAGGATTTTCAAATAAGGTTTGGATTATAAATATTTTTCTTGAATGATAGCGAATATATATAGAATTCTTTTTATACATGTACACAAGACAAACAAATTTTTTTTTATATATTATAACTGTATTTTCGTGTCTCACCAATGTGCTAAAAAAGAAAATCTTTTTTTTTACGGAAGAGCTGGAATGGAATAGTGCGCAGAAGTCTGAAGATGTGCAAAGAAATACTTAATTCGAATCAGTGAAATACATTTATATATGATTTTTATGTTTCCACCTTCTGCTGTTGATTGTTCTAAATGCAACAAAAAATTATATTGCAAGAAATATATCCTTTTCCCTTTATGGTGAAATAATATGTGCAAATTTACGGAGGAACGGAATATTAGTGAATTCTTGTAAATTTAATCCCGCGGTCTACTGAGAAAAGGAGTGGTGTTTTAATTGTTTTCTTTTCAATAGATTATATAAACAAAAAGGGGAAATCAAATTCCTATTTCAAATTTAGTGAAAGATCAAAATATAATACCTATCATATTTATTCCCTTACATTTAAAAAATCGTATTCTGTTCTTTAGTCCTTCATTATGCAAACAGCAATTATCAAGTTCCTTTCGGATTGAATTTAACTTTTATTTTATATGAAAAGTGGACGCATGATTGCGAGTGAGTGCCAGGTAAAAAGTAAATAAATAGGTTTTTAATGTATTGAAATTTATCAGAGATTGTCCTCCTCAGTAAATTTATCGCACAAAGCTGAATATCTTTCAGAATTTTCGCGAGAAGAAATACAGCAAGTACTCGGAGAATGCATCATCGTGCATCTTCGTGTGCATTAATGTGCGTAATTTTTTGATTTTTTTTTGATTTTACGAAAGGGCTGGAAGAGAAGAGTGATGTTGAGAAATGTAGATGAGCGCAAAGAAGGATTTTACTAAAATTACTAAGTATAAATTTTAATTTAGTTCAGGCGGTGCTATATAAAATTTGAACAAGATTTCGTTTTGGTCACAGGTGACATGCTTCAGTTAAATGAGAATATAATGTTTTACCAGACTTGGGTCGAGTTTTGTTTGAATTAACTCAAGCACTATCGGTAGTTAGGGAAATTAATCTAAAAGATTGCATAAAGTACTGTTACCTCTAAACCGAAATTTATTTCGTCTAGTGGCATAGTTCTTAACAGCTGATATTGTGTTTGGATTTTTTTTTAAGCAAGAGCTGTTTACACATCCAGTTTCTTTGATAAGGTAAGGAAAATTTGAATTTCGCCCGGTACTCATATGCAAATGCTTGAAAATTCATGCGCCTATAGTCTCCTAACCATGCACCTAGACTGATCCGGAACCTACCTGTTGCACACAAAATAAAATTCCCTTGCAGGTTTCTGTATGTAAACTAAAGTTAGTTTTTTAATGTGAAGTTGTCACAAACTTGTAAAAAAAAAAATAATAAAAATTTTTCCGACAAAATTCTAACTCGAAACCGGCGGATTGTTGTGGATTTGTACGAAGAGCTGCCCTTCCACAACATGACCGAGGAAGCTAACCCAAATTCTGCAGAAATGAAACTAAGCATATCAGACGTGCATAATCTAATCCCCACATTTATCGGCGACCCAGGAGAGCTAACCAAATTTATAGCTTGTGGAAACGTATTGTTTTCCACCTCGAAGTCTGATGCAGAGCAGAAGCTCTTTTTAGAAATTGTAAAAACTCGACTGCAAGGACCGGCCTTTGAGTTAGTCCAGTATAAGTCTTGCGCTAAGTGGAATGACCTAGCACAAGAATTGCAGTCTCAATTTCAAGAGAAACAATCTAGAACCAAATTCCAAAATAAAATTCGGTCTACTAAACAGAACCACAAAGAGTCGATTAAAGAGTTCGGCGAGAAACTATGCCAACTCCTAACATCGCTCGATTCAGCTACGTACCAAGGCTCAGAGGAGCGAAACGTACACGAATTTTTGATCGTTGAAAATATACGGCTAACCATCCAGGCTTTCGAAGACGGTTTGAGAAACAGTAACTTAAGGCTGCTAGTAATGGCTCGCGGAGGGACAGATTTAAAGACGGCAATTTCATATGCTATAGAACAGTCCTCCCGACTCAAAAGAGAGGAGACAACTTTCTCAAACCATGTTAGGTACTTTCCTAAACGCATGCTCAACTGCCAGATATGTCACAAGGAAGGACATACAAAAGAATTTTGTTTTAGAAACACAAGCCTGCCGAATTTCGCTCTTAGGCAATCTAAAAGAGAAGTCCAGTTCTTGACTTGTTTTTACTGCAGGAAGCCGAATCATTTGGCAATGGATTGCGATTATCGTAAAATTCTACAAGAGCTCCACAGGCAACGGTAATTGGTCCAACAGAGGGCTAAACGTACAGAGCAATTTCTCTCAGTACGGCAACATACGCAGCATACCTACAAACTTATCTATAGAATCTGTAAGGAGACAAAGGCAGTTTAACCCAAACAACCCGAACATTAATTTTGTACCGAAACGAAATTGCAGACAGGCGAATCCAAATACGAGAAATGAATGGTCGGATTCAGAAAACTTAGGAAGAATAATGGAAGATTCGGGAAACTGCATTCCTCAGATGGAAGAAGTTGGCGTTCCATCTCGAGTCACATGCATAACAGACATCCACAATATATAGACCGGATGGTAGAAAATGACGTCGACCATAAACCCGTAAAATTCAGAATATCCCCAAATAACTCAAGAATTGAGCCAACTATCTGAGTCTCTTTTGAACCAAATAAGAAAACCCATTCAACATTTCTTATCGAGACCGGCGCAGACGTAAGTCTTGTAAAACCTGACGTGAATTATAATAGGATAATAGGAAAGCCTTCTGGTGGCTGTACCCTGTCAACTATTTCAGTACCAACAAACGGAATACTTACTGGCATAATTAAATTGGAAATTTCAAGCGGAAGTTTTTTCTTTAAGCACCCATTTCATTTGCTACACCAGCAAACTAACCTTAAATACGACGGACTTATAGGTAATGTTTTCCTGCGTAAGCATAATTGTACAATAGATTATGAAAGAAACGTTTTGGAAATTAGATATCCCCGATTTTCTACAGAAGTGCAAGAAATTGGAAGCCTTGAGGGAACAAAAGCTCAGTTCCAAAACTCTAAGGAAAACTCTAAATTGCAAGAAATCGGAAGCTTTAAGGGGACAGTCAGGGAAAACCTTCGGTTTTCAAATCCTCGGGCCCAAAACTCTGAACAAAATTCCAAAGCAAATTTGAGAGGCACCTCTCGTCGACCACCTGATCTGCAGAGTGGCGGTACAGGTACAACACAGGCGCAAAGGGAAATAAACTCTCGAAATTTAAGAAATAATTCTAGTATTGGAAACACTGTCGAGATTACAGACCAAGTCGAGAAAATGAAATCGCAGAAAATAGCCACAGATAGAAGTAATATTATCACTCTACCGACCAGGTGTAGGAAAATTGTTGAAATCCCCTTTAAATTAAGGGTTTTCCAATAAGAGGTGTTATTTTAATTAGCCCGCTATTTCGGTAGATGTCACTTTTGGAGCTGTCCTTTTTTGACATTTGACAAGTAGAAACTACGCCACTAATAAAAATGGAACGATACACGATTCAACAACGCATTGAAATTATTAAAATTCACTATAAAAATGGTGAAAATGTGGCAGAGACGGTTCGTAAAACTCGAACATTTTTGGGTCGTCGTGAAGCATCTTGTCGGACCGCAATACAGAAATTGGTAGAAAAATTCGATCTGTCGGGAAAAGTTAGTGATGTGAAGAATAAAACCCGTGCACGTCGCTCAAGAACAGCCGAGAATATTGCTGCTGTAGCCGAAAGTGTTGAAGAAAACACAGGTTTGTCCATTCCTCGTCGTTCTTTGGAATTAGGCATTCCACAAACGTCATTACACCGTATTTTGCATAAAGATTTGGGTCTTAAGGCTTATAAAGTTCAGTTAACACAAGAACTTAAGCCGGCCGATTATCAACAACGTCGAGTCTTTGCTGATTGGGTCCTTGAAATGCATGAAAATGATCCGAAATTCCATCGAAAACTCATCTTGAGTGATGAGGCCCATTTCCATCTCGATGGCTTCGTCAATAAGCAAAATTGTCGCATCTGGGGCTCGGAAAACCCAAGAGTTATTGTTGAAAAGCCTCTCTATCCTCAACGTGTGACTGTTTGGTGCGGTTTATGGTATGGCGGGTTCATTGGACCTTACTTTTTCGAAAATGAGGCTGGAGCAACAGTTACGGTGAATGGATTGCGCTATCGACAGATGATTAATGATTTTTTATGGCCGGAATTGGATGGTATTGATCTGGACAACGTTTACTTTCAACAAGACGGCGTTACGTGCCATACAAGCAACGAAACCATTAATCTTTTACGCGAAAAGTTTCCGGAACGTGTTATCTCTCGAAGAGGTGATCACAATTGGCCACCGAGATCTTGTGACTTAACACCTTGCGACTTCTTCCTTTGGGGCCACGTGAAAGAGAAGGTCTACGCCAACAGCCCAGCGTCGATTCAAGACCTCAAAGATGGAATTCGTGAGGCTATCCAGGACATAGGGCAGCCACTTTGCGATTTGGTTATGGAAAATTTAATGAAAAGGATATGGTCCTGTAGGCGTGTTCGTGGTGGTCATTTGGCTGATGTTATTTTTCATTATTAACGGCATACCTTCCTCTTTATAATGAAATAAAGATCCGATCATTTATCTCAAAAAATGGCATTTTTCTTTGAATATCAAAATAACACCTCTTATTGGAAAACCCTTTATAATAAAGACATAGTTTTCAAGGAATAGGAAATAAAACCAGGGGTTTATATAGGAAATGCTCTCGTGATACCAAGAAACAATCATGTCAAAGTATTAATGTTAAATTCTGACGAAAACGAAGCGAAATTGCAGCTGAATCGAATAAACCTGGACTGGGATGACTTCGACCAATTCGATGTTATCACATCCAATTCAGATAAAGATCCAGTTGCGAATCGCCTGAAGAAATTAGAGACCCTATTAAGCTTAGATCATTGCAATTCACAGGAGAAACCCTCAATATTGGAGATCTGTAGAGCTTATATTGATTTGTTTTATCTGAAGGGAGACAGCTTGACCAACACTGATGTGATCACGCATGGCATTGTGACACAGAGCGATAAACCACCTATCTACGTACGACCGTATAGATTGGCGGAAGCGCATCGAGAAGAAATCTATAAACAGGTCAATGAAATGCTACAAAACGATATTGTAAAGCCAAGCTCAAGTCCATGGAACTCACCTCTACTCCTCGTGCCCAAAAAAGCTGATAGTTCTGGCAACAAACAATGGAGAGTAGTCGTGGGTTTTCGAAAGCTAAACGATATCACTATTGCCCAATATAACTGATATATTGGACCAACTGAGCAAATCCAAGTATTTCAGTACACTAGACCTTGCCAGTGGATTTCACCAAATACTAGTCGATGAGAAGGACAGAGCAAAAACAGCCTTCAGCACTCCATTTGGGCATTATGAATATAATCGAATGCCATTCGGACTGAGGAATGCACCAGTCACATTCCAACGCCTTATGAATAATGTGCTGATGGGGTTGCAGGGAATTGATTGCTTTGTATATGTCGATGACATAGTTATCTATGGATATGATCTAAGAGATCACAACTTAAAATTGGTAAATGTCTTAGATTGCCTTAGAGAGCACAGGCTAAAGCTCCAGACAGATAAGTGCAATTTTATAAAACGAGAACTCATCTATCTCGGTCATGTAATTTCCAAAAATGGTCTTAGACCAGATCCAATGAAGATTCAGGTAGGTAAAACTTATCCTAGACCAAAAAGGGCTAAAGACGTAAAATCCTTTTTGGGTTTTGCCGGGTACTATCGTCGGTTTATACCAAATTTTGCAAACATTGCCAAACCCCTAACAAAGCTCCTAAAGAAATACATTATTTTCAAGTGGGACTAATTTTGTGACGAAGCTTTCTGTAATCTCAAGGAAAAATTAATTAACTCTCCTGTGCTCGCGTATCCAAATTTTGATAAGGAGTTCCTAGTAACAACTGACGCTAGCGACTTAGCGATAGGGGCAATTCTATCCCAGGGTATTATTGGTGAGGATCGACCAATATCCTTCACAAGCCGTACACTTAATCCCGCACAAACAAGATATACCACAACGGAAAAGGAATTATTAGCAATTGTATTTGCCGTTAAACAGTTCCGTCCGTATATCTACGGGAAGCACTTCACTATAGTAACCGATCATAAGCCACTTCAATGGTTGATGAATCTGAAAGAGCCAACATCCAGATTGGCTAGGTGGAGAATATTGCTCGAGGAATATGAGTATAAAATTCTTTATAAGCCTGGAGAATATAACGCCAATGCGGATGCTTTGAGTAGAATAACTAATCAAGAAAACAGTGGCTTGAAAATGAACGATGCAAACATCGTGGCTATAGTGACTAGGAACCAAGCAAAACAAACGCATGAGAAAGCTGAGAATAGAACAAATAGCGGCGTTAAAGAAGATAAACCGGAAAAACTCCCTAAACAGTGTAACCTTAACAAAACTTATAACTCAATATATAAAGACAAAACGACGCGAGCAAATTTGTTTTAGTACCGCCAATTGAAACAATAGATGAAATCGAGCTTTCTAAGCATGTAAGAGACTACATAAGCCCTGATTTGGGTGAACTTAAAGTTTTAAATCACAACTCAACTGTTACCGAATACATCGTTGCAAAAACCATATTACCGCTAAGAACAGAAAACGATAGAAAAATGTTGGTTAGCGTTATAAAAAAGGTCTACGATCATTGCGTAAAACACTAATTGATGTGTATAGGCATATCTGTACCCTCCTTCAACGAATTTACACTAAAAGAGATAGAACTAAATCTCGCGAATGTCTTTAAGGACGTAAATAAACCTATTCGTAAACAAGAAAATACACTTAGTTGATGAGGAAGATATCGCTAAAATTTTAAGAGAATATGACAATACTCTTTGGTGGACACCAGGGAGTATCCCGTACTCTAAAACGACTGAAATTAAACTATTTTTGGCCAACAATGCTTAAGGACGTAGTCGAATTTATCCGCAAATGTGAATTTTGTCAGAAGAACAAACTTCTAAAAAATCGTTCCATGGGTAATGTCGAGGCAGTTACCGGTGCTAGGGCTTTAGTCGAGCGTATCGTCTGTCAACATGGCATCCCAGAGTCAATTTTAATAGACCAAGGAACAAATTGCTTAAGCGAATTGTTTAAAAAAATGTGCAAATTGTTAAAAATCAAGAAGATTAATACGACCCCGTATCATCCACAAACCAATGGCGCTTTGGAACGGAGCCACCGAACGCTAGCGGAGTACCTTCGACACTACGTCAACCAGGATCCCCTCACTTGGGACACCTGGATACCTTATGCTATGTTCGTGCACAACACTACACCACATAGTAGTACGAATTATAGCCCACACGAGCTTTTGTATGGTTATCCGGCTAATATTCCCAACTCTTTGGAACAAAAGCCGCAAGTTTCGCACAATTATTAAAATTATGTGAATGAGCTAAAATCTCGCTTGAAACATGCCATCAAATTGCAAAGGAAACCTTACATCAGAGGAAAACACAGTCTAAGAAATACTACGATAGAAATACCCAAGAAAAAAACTTCAACATAGGTGACACGGTACTTATTAAGGAACCACACTCGGAAAAACAAATTGTCCTCGCTTTGGGAGGGACCTTTCGAAGTTATGAAGGTCATATCAAAGGAAAACTCCGTCATAAAAATACGCAATAAACTCAAAACAAAGCACAACAATGATCTTAAACTCTTCATAGAATAATCCATTGAAACAATTACCATTCTTTTATAAAAAAATGTTTTTTTTTAATTAAATTTTTTTTTCTTTTATCTTCCACCCATTGGGAAACACAAGTTATGCTGTTGAACCTGGGTGATTTGCTGACTTAAACTTTCACGCGAAAACTAAATTACGATATAATAATAAAGTTTCGAATCTTAAACATAATCATGTTAAGTTTCATTTAGCTATAAATACCATTATCAAACTTGAGGCGCAAGTAGGATATCCAATGAATTTCCATCTGAATACGAAGCCGGAGAATTTCCGAACATTCAAAATAATAGGGAGCTTGGACTGAGCGCTGCTACACTCTCTAATCATAGCAATTGTCACTGCTCATCGATTAGCATCATTTGCTAAATCATCTTCAGTTAAACTTCTTCCGACAAATTATTTTTTTGAAGAATTTTACCATTATACGAAGCCCTTTACTTTTCTCCAGGGGCATTTCAAAATGCTCTCCGTCTTCTCGGAAAAGTCTTAGAGAATCAGCTTTATATCTGTCCCTCACACTCCAAAACACACGACACACAAAAAAAAAAGCTTCTCTCTCATTACAATCACCAAAGAACTAATTGAAATTCCTTTCAGGCCATGGGATACCCCACTTACTCCATATTAATCTTGGGCCTCATAAGTGGCATCAGCGGAAGTAATATTAATATCACGACTATTAATTGAAGTCCTGGAATCTATTTTGAAGAGTTGGGTAGGGTGTAACTGTATTTAAACGGAAAGTGGCAGTCTTCTACGATCTAGAACTTTGGAAACCTCCATAAGGCATATCACGAAGTATACAGCAGAAATAAATACGCTATGCGAAGCACTAAGGGGCGATATTGGATTTGGGACTATCTGCAACAGTACTGTAACTGAAATAAACCACCTACTGGCGGATATGGGACATAAATATTACAGAATACAAACAGAAAAAGAGAGCTCCTTTTGATGCCATAAGAATGGTAAGTAAAGCGCTGTTCGGAACCCTCAATCAGGAAGATGCGAAGTATTATGACAGCCAAATAAAGAAAATGCGTTATAACGAAAATCACTTGTTATCCCTCATAAAAAAACAAACGATTATAGTGGAAACAACCGCTAACGTTTTTAACAAGTCCCAAAGTGCGATTCATGGTCAAATGATGGCACTAAATGCCAGGATTCTTAAAATCAGAGCTATTGTTGACGAAGCCACTAATGCCAGTCACAATCAAAGAGCGATTTCTGAAATGGAATCACTCATTTCCTTAACTAGCCTTGTCACGATGCGTTACCAGAACATATTTAATGACATCATTGACTTGGTTACTGACGTCCGCCAGGGGAGAAACCATCCGGCAATCATCAGTCCAACGCAGTTAGAAACTGTTTTTGCTACAATACGTAAGGAAATCCCAAGCGATATCAGACTTCCTACTGGTGTCAAAGACGTAATTTTTTTAACTCTTTTCCATGTAAGCCAAATAAGTGCCTCAATTCAAAGGGAAAGGATAATTTACGAGCTTAAAATACCATTACTCTACATAGAAAATTACCAGTTATATAAGGTGATACCCCTGCCCACAGCATTTCAGCATAAATTTGTTTTCATACAACCGACAATAAATTTCCTAATCATCGACTATAACAGGGAGCATTACTATGATCTCACTTCAGAGGAATTGGCAAGTTGTATCACCAGGAATCATGACCAATACTTGTGCCAAATGATGCTTTCCATCTTCAACATTGACACGAAACACAGTGTCTGTGAGTTACAGCTCATAAAAAGGGATGACCACTTGCTTGCTTCTTGCTATATTAGAGAATCTAACTACACTACTGTATGGATTCAATTGTCGCAAGCCAATAAGTGGCTGTATTCCACTCCAAAGCATTTAACCATAGACGAAATTTGTCAAGATACAATAGAACCCCATACCATCTTTGGTGTCGGAATAATCGAACTTTCGGGCAACTGTTACTTGCGAACTCCCGACCTAACTATAAGGAGCTATACAACTAGAATAACGCAAATGAAAAATGCATTTATACCTGCCGTAAACTTAAAGGAAGCATTATCAAAATTTGATAAATCGAGCAAGTACCCTACGAGCCCCACACAAAACATGGTGTATATAAAATATGCTGCAAATATCGATCTTGCATTACTGTCCAAGCAAATAAGCCTCTTAAAGGAAAAGGAGGAAAAGAACCTGGAACCATACACCATTATACACTTGGTTATGTAATATTTTCAATAATCCTCCTGGTCGGCATCTACAAAGTATACAAGCAATGTACTACAAAAACCGGCAAAATAAATCAATCGGCTGCAGCTATTAAAATAAAAGAAAATGAAGATCAAAATGACTCAACCATAGTCACATGTTAAAAATTCATTTAACTAATTTTTGCATTATTTCCGTCACCGTGCACGTTCCTCTGGAATACTACTTCCTATTTCCATGCTTTTCCGTCAAAAAATTGCACACAGGTGATTCCAATAGTATATATATCTACACACGTTTATATAAAACTTAAAATTTATAAAAAAACAAAAAAAAAATTGCGATAGGTACGTAGTTGGTAATTAATTATGTTTAAAGAACTAGATAAAGTTCTAAAAATAATAAAAATATATAATTTTTTTGATAAATAAAACGAGGATAATTATTTTATTATTACTATTATTGTTATATACTATATATATCGTAATTGTGCTAATTAAATACAAAAATCTTTTCCATATATGATGTATGTATCATGCTAATTATGGGTAAAATTAAATATGTACCTAGACAATTAAATACGTATCAGAAATTAAGCATTTCTAAGTAAAAAGACAAAAAGCATTTAATATTAAAAAAAAAAAAGATAACAATTATGTAATGCAATTTTTTGTAGAAAAACTAAAAAAAAAAGGGTAATAATTAGGTGAATATAATAGAAATAACTAAGTTTGTAAGTAATCATTTATACTTACCATAAAACTTTTAAACTTTTTGTAATCCCAGAACCGACGACGACAAATAGTAAAAGAAAATTCATCACCTCTTCAAGGAATGAATTTCGTTTTTCATAGGAGGAAGGTGTTATGATATATCCACATATCATAACCCGTATTCAAATTTGTATTCATGCATTCCAAATGCATACGTTTTTTCTCACTTGACCTATTTTAAGTGCATACACTTAAATTCGATTTCATTTCAGATTTCTTGAAATGAAATCCCTAACATCCACTTAGGTTTGTCAGCACAAATTTTCCTTTCTCAACCACTTGAATATGCACACGCGTCATTTTTAATAAACACAAAGTGCCTAACTTTGTTGCAATATAATTCCTTTTGAACACTTGCATATGCATACACCACAAATGGCGTATCAAATAACATGCCTCGCTTATCATCAGAAAAATGCACCACGTGATCGACGCGATCGTGGGAAGTTTTTGCTGATGGTGCGAGCGCAATAACCAAAGGCTGAGATAAGAAATGATAGCAAGGGCAGTCTTGGAAAACGTCGCGAGCGCGTAACACACGAAGTTGGTTCAGAGGAAAAGTTAGAAAATAATCTAAATAATTCAAATTCTTTAAAAAGTAAAAGTGGTTTTAAAATCTGATGAAGATTAGAAAGTAGTCTTAAAATTTTGTCAAATAAAAGTGGTGAAATTACATTTTATCTTTTTTTAATAAAAATCCTCAAACCAACCCCAAGACTCGGCTGTGCTCTCTTCTCCCGGCAAGTGGGAAAGCACGGAGTATGCGCGAAACATGGTACTAGATGAGCGTGTCGTGTCCCAAAAGCAATCTAACGATTAATTCTAATAAAACGGCTTGAAAATGACAACACTCGAGTTACTCACATATAAATCTTTATTTTCTTCAACACTGACCTAACTTAATACATAGAACACAAAGCTAACCAGAACCGAACGGTAACTTGACACCTTAAAGTTACAACGCGACTGATCACTTAACGGCACTCGCCAGACCAGTCATTGGACTTTTATGCACCAATATTCGGAAGTAAACGCGGATGTAAACAAACGACAACAACCTTGCCGTTTGTTCTACCGATTGCAGCACCTGAGTCGCTCAGTAGTAAACAATCGCTTTACATAATAATTACCATGCGAGGTTAATTATTATTGTAATCGTCGATTGCTCCACTAAGCGCTCATCGCAGCCAGCTGTTGAGCTAATCAGCAAAATAACCGACAGTTGCAGAACAGTACCATGCGAGGTTACTGTTTAGCAATTGCTAATTATTTCACTAAAATGCGCCCTTGGCTGCTGGAAGAATCTTCCTTATATTGGGCCATAACATCCCTCCCCCCTTGGAAAAACTAGTTTCCGTAGGGAACTAGATCTGGAGAGTACAATCTATCTTAAACTAAAAACGTGAGATCATTTTAAACCGCGTTCGATTCAGTTTCTTTTACATTACATCATTACATACTTATTAAATTTTCTTATTCTTCTATAGTTCACTTCCTACATTGTCTTTTTTTTCTTACTTTCTGTAATACTATATCTTTTATTTTATATTTACTTTCTTTCTTATTTTCTTCACATATTTAATTTCTTTCTTATTTGCTTCTCACATTAAATTTCTTTTTTATTACCTTCTTACAACATTTATATTGTCTTCCAAATTATTTTAACATTTGTTTTTTTTTAATTAAAATTTCATGATTAACAAAAAAAAATTCTTAATTAATTCACATGCATTAATAATATATAACCTTACTTATTGTTTATCTAATCACAAAAATGCAACAACAACAAAGAAGTACATTTTACAATCATTGGAATATTTTTTGTCTTACTATAATTTTTAATTAATAGTCTTCATGCACTTTAAAAGTGTTTTCCCCCTTTTTTTCTTTACAATATATATTCTTTGATTATTTCCTGGTAACGGTTTTTTCTTTATTGTATATCTTACTTTACATATACATTTTCTTTTAAACATTTCATTTTATCGTTAGTTCTCAAACAGTTATCTTCCAATTTTAATTTCTATTTAGCTTTAGGACAAGAGTATTTCTATAATATTCTTATCCATTTTATTTCTTTATGTTATAAACTGTGAGATTGCATATATGGGTTATATAAGTACCTTAATTTTTAATGTTCAGTGTAGTAACTAGTTCACAAATAGTATTCTCTATAACGATACATAATATGTCTATTTATCTTCCTTTTTATTTATTACTTACAAATTTATTACTTGGCTTAATATAGTTCTACCTTGCTGCTTTTTAACACAATTAATAACCTTAAATTTACTGTAGTCGGTCCAATTGCAATGATTGCGGAAAGTATGGTTTTGTCTCGCTGTAAAAGCCGTATTCTATCAGTAACGTCGTGTATGACTTTCGCTTTTACGTGTAGCTGCCCTGCCTTGGGAGTTTGGAAAATTTGCCTAAGTGGGTAGAATTTTTAGTCTGTTGGTGTTAACCTGAGTTTGCTGTTCTAAGTCTGCTTCTACAGAAATCTTTATTGCATGCGATTTTGTACTACGCTTATTCAGCTTCTAGCAATTGTTGTAGCATTTCCTGCATAATGTTTACATCTTGTACTGATCGATTATTGAATTCTGACGTTCAAGATCTTTTTCCACTTATCAATCGGAATTAGCAATACTGCTGTCATTTGAAACTTATATCTGATTGAATGTTGATTTATTGGAATGCAGATTTATTTGGATAGAATATTTTCTTCTACACTGCTTTTCTGGAAACATTTATACCAGTTTACAGATTTTAAAATGTGATCATAATAGAACGTATGGTCATTCCTTTTTGCAGGCGCTTCTTTAATTTCGATGCCCCAAACAAAAGTTATCTTATTGCCAGGAGATTTCTTGATTTTCTTATAGGTACGACGGAGTTCTCTCAATTATATCGAGAGTCCATCCGTACCTAAAGAATATTATGTACCGTGAGCATAAAAGTCTCAACTAGATATTCTGAAGGTTTTTTTTTCTAGATTTCCAATTATTCTTCTGATTTTATTGGCTTAACTTAAAACTTTACATCCACATATAGCAAGTTAAATCAATAGTCCAGTCCTCCGCATAGCCATTGTTTCTCCTCTCATATTCCGTAAGACTGCAGTTTCGATCCCATAATTGCTTCTTAAACTCTGATCTAACCGATTTATTCCTATATCGTTGAGATTTAAGCTTACCTCTTCGACAAAGCCCCTGAATTTGCTTTTGTTGTGAAGTGAAATTTTTCTTACCTTCATAACTCCATGCAGGTCTCTCGGAATACTTACGTGGTTCTGGTTCATTCGCAGAATTTGGTGCTTTTACCGGACAGGCTCTTGCATTAGCTATTCTTACAAATGCAAGTCTATCCTTCAGACTAATTTCGCTGTGTCCATGATATTTATGATGCCTTCTCCTCTTGTCTTTAAATCTTTCGTTTCTAACAAGCCCCACATTTTCGTGATCAGTAGTCAAGGTTTTCTCCCATGTTGGCTTCAGAAATAGGTCACCCAATGTAGGTATACTTTTCACTCCATATCGTGAAGTATTGTCAACAGTATGTGCCAGTTTCTCCCATTTGGAGTATTGATCATTAACACCTAATGTGTTGTTTTCTGTTGTGTTGATTTTAATATCCCCTATTCGGGTATGAAACGGAGTTACTTGACTGCTATCTTCCCAAGCTGTGTGTACTATTTGTGCGCAAGATGCGAAATTTCCAGAAGAATCATTGGCTGCGCTGCATTGGCTGGCATCTTGTATCAACAGCTTCATATTTATACAGTCGATTATAGTTCTGTCCCTCAGGAAATCCATTCCAAGTATCCCGTCGGCTGGAATTGAATCAGTATCATTAAATTGACAAGCCCGCTGATTGTTTTCTATCTGCAAGTTCGCCTGACATGTACCTATGGACCTCCTAGCGAACCCAAAGGGTCCTCCAATTCTTATTTTCTCATGCGTCTGTATTGGCGTATTTCTTTTTATTCTATTAACCTTAATTATATTACATGAGGACCCAGTATCTACTAAAAGCCTTAATTCACCCTCTAAAGCTATGTCCGATGGAACTGTGATGATAAATTTACTCTGAGCTTCTAACTTTTCCCTTTGTTTCTCTGCTAAATACTTCTTTACGCAGATATCCGTATAATGGTCTCGTGTTTGGCAGAATTGGCAATAAAGCTCCTCCCTTCCTGAATGGAACTCATCCTGTATGCCAACTGCACAGTTTGCCACTCTGACGTGATGAATTCGGCAATTGGATACCTCGTGCCCATATTCCTCACATACCGTACAGAAAGGTAATTGTTGGCACTCTCTGACAAAGTGTCCAAGCTGACCGCACTTGAAGCAATGCTTGGGTCTATGTTCATATGCTTTCCTAGGCATTCTTCTGTATGATTCTGTATGAGTTGGCTGTTGTAGAGTAGAGAAAGGTCTATGGCGAGGTGCGGGTTCATCTCCGTTGAAATTGTCACTTCTGCATCCTTCCTGTGAAAAATCCTATTGCCTCCGAGCTGGTCTTCTCGCGTCCCTTTCGTAAAATTCCGCCTCTTCTCTCAACGCCTCCAATGAGCCGAATTTCCGCCCTGTTAAGTGCATCTGGATAGCCGGATCTCTTATTCCAATTTTAAATGTGGCAATCGCATCCGCTTCCAGCTCTGCCAATAATCCCCCACCTTTACCTGGATATTTAGTTGAAACTGCCGCTTTAATTTGGCTCAACAAATCTTTTAGTCTGTCCGCATATTCTCTAATGTCGTCTCCGGGTCTTTGTCTGCACGCTATCATTTCGGTTCTTAATGCGCTGTAGGACTTTTTAGGCATATAAGCAGTTTTAATGGTCTGCTGCAATGCCGCAAAATCTTTTGGCTCCTCTGAACTCACCAGATAGTATGCATCGTCCATCAACCGATATCTTACACATTTCATATCTTGTTCTTCGGCCTTAAGACGATCGTAAAGATCTTTGCAGCAGTTTAGGAAGCGGTGCACTTCCTTTGCTAGCTTTGGCGACCTTTCCCCTGAAAACATTGGGACATATTTGGACACCATATCCATGATTTTGTCATGTACATCAACCATGTTGTCTTGTTGTCCGTGTGATGTTCTTATACGGCCTTTGGTCTGCAACTGACTTGGGCGTTGAACACTGGCTTTTAGCTGTTTTAACACTTCCACCTACCGGCTGCGCCAAAATGTCGTGTCCCAAAAGCAATCGAACGATAATCCAACGATTAATTCTAATAAAACGGCTTGAAAATGACAACACTCGAGTTACTCACATATAAATCTTTATTTTCTTCAACACTGACCTAACTTAATACATAGAACACAAAGCTAACCCGAACCGAACGGTAACTTGACACCTTAAAGTTACAACGCGACTGATCACTTAACGGTACTCGCCAGACCAGTCATTGGACTTTTATGCACCAATATTTGGAAGTAAACGCGGATGTAAACAAACGACAACAACCTTGCCGTTTGTTCTACCGGTTGCAGCACCTGAGTCGCTCAGTAGTAAACAATCGCTTTACATAATAATTACCATGCGAGGTTAATTATTATTGTAATCGTCGATTGCTCCACTAAGCGCTCATCGCAGCCAGCTGTTGAGCTAATCAGCAAAATAACCGACAGTTGCAGAACAGTACCATGCGAGGTTACTGTTTAGCAATTGCTAATTATTTCACTAAAATGCGCCCTTGGCTGCTGGAAGAATCTACCTTATATTGGGCCATAACAAGCGAGTATTATTTGGACGTGAACTCCGTCCTGTCAGCTTGAGCTTAGCTCACTCTATGAGCAGCGTACACACAGGGTGGCATGCAGGCACCTCGAGTAGTGCGGGAGAGTGGTAGGGTGGAAATATCCCAGCCCATATCTAAAAAAATTTCGAGCCTGACACAAAAACAAACATGCCGCACCACATCCGGTCCAGAAGGAACCCTTACACCACTGAAGCCGCAGATTTCCTGCATTCCTTGCTGTGCCCCTTCCACCCAATGACATTGGAGGCACATGTGATCAGTGTCCCTAATACGACCTGAAAATAGTGGAAGAGTGGACCTTTAATCAACTATCGCTATTGTGAGAGAAGGCTCCGGGAGAGTGAGAGCAGGAAAAACAAAACTTACTGAGCCATTACGTTATAAGTTCTTCATTTCCCAAAATGACAATAATGGTGATGAATCTATACTATGGCATGTGTACTAAACAATTATACTATATCAAATTCAAATTGCCAGGAAGCATCTGTTCGGTAATCATATATGGAATATGACGAAAAACTATTCATCAATAAAGCTGAGATTTGTAATTACTAGTAAGCCTGATTTCTTTTAATTTCACACTTGGTTAATTTTAGGCTTTTCTTCTGTAATTATTAAGCATCTACAATTAATATCGTTTCCCTTCCTCTTCTTCCATCAATCCGGAAATTCACACTTAAAAAAAAATAATAAAAGGCAACTAACATACATTTTATTGCTGAGGTCCACCGCAGCGGCGCCTGCGTGGATGTTCCGCTATGCCACTGTTTAAATATGTTAGTTGATCGATAGTATTTACTTATGGAGATATAAAAGCTGGAAATCATTCGAAACTCCCAAGCGTCTTTCAATATAAGCCTTGAGTTTCTCACATTATTATTCTAAGTTCCTGCAGCAAATGCTCTAACATGGTATTTTAGCACCTATTCTAATACTCATTCCGCACACGAACGTAAATCAATTATTATAGCAAACTATTTGAAGCGCCACTAGTGTATCGTTACGTTAGCTATTCTAGCCAATTACTTTAGCGAACTATTCTGGCAATTTCTTTTTTGTAAGTTTTTTTTGTTGATTGAAAGCAATTTTCTACCGTAGTATATATATGTATAGGTGTCAGAGGTCGTCACCGGCGAAACGCTCACCGGGCCTGTATATTTGGTGGATCATAGACAGATGCATAGACTATGTTGACGGTGAATTGTGTCAGATAACTATTTCGCCTTGTGGTACAATTTTTCAGCCTATTCCTGCGAACCCAGCGGATGTAGCTTCACCCAACTGGAGGCAGCAGAGTTAGTACTTTAAAATATCCCATATTATTTACTTATTAGTCTATATGACAATTGAATAAAACACTAGTTCGTTTGCATATTTCTTTGGCACTATTGAATGATTACTGGCTCTTGCACAGTTTGCTTATATTGTTTAAAATTTAATGATTTTGCGAAAGCATAGTTAGCACATTCACCCGCTGTTATATACAGACAGCAATAATCATCATGAGATAATGCAGACGGGCGTGTTCTATATACACGTCAGTTCAATCATTCCATATAGAGAGTTCATTTTCTCCCGGACAATAAGTCCAGTTCGAGCCATCAAGTAAAACACATGATTCAATTTAACATACATATATATCTAGACATTAATAAATATTGTTAAGTAGCATATTCGAGTTCTAATTTATTTAATCCAACTCTACCGAACACAACAACTGGCGACGAGGACTTTTTTTTGGCGGATTTCAATATTTACGGCAGAAATTGTAAATTTCTTGTTTTCAATCGAGGACTGTAGCGGAATTCATAGCCTAAGAAAAATTATAAAATGGTAAAACTTTATTTCAAATCCTGGACTTGAGGTAAGACATTATACAGATCACACAAACGAGTTACGGTACGACAAACAAATACAATTTTTCAAATCATGCGAGATGTATAGCTATATAAAAAAAATGTCTTTTATAACACATTTTCAATCATATCAATTTAAATTGTTTCCTAAAACCTACCTACATACGTAAAATGCAATTATAATTATAATAAGATTTCTAGCAAAAAAAAAACAAAAAAAAACAAAAAAATCCAAGTGAGATATTGAATCTAACGAACAGTGGTGAAATCAATAACGGATAAGCAAGGCAAATTAACTGAATTTTTTGTTGTCTTTCTTATATTTGCGTATATGCAAATTTTCTCTCAGTTGCAATGACGGAAACTAATTTAAGTCAAGTGTTACAAAACTTGTCGATATCCTTCAGAATTTACGAATCTCACCAATGGGAAATCTGGGGACCCAATGTAAAAAGGTGACGTTCGCGGCTTACAATTGGCACCGTTTGATGAAGAAAATGAGAATTTCGATACGTACTTTCAGAGGCTTCAGAATTATTTAGAGTTGCGAGATTTATCTGACGAAACAGCTGAAGGAGATAAGAAATATGTTCAAATCTTGATAAATTGGCTTAATCCAAAGCTCTGCATACATTCACCTGTTTAACCGCGCCTGAGCAGCGAAAATCACTTAAGTACAGTGATCTTACATCACTTTTACGTGCGCATTTATATCCAATACCAAGCGAAATCGCGGACAACATAACTTCCCATTACGCGTACAGCATGAAGGTGAATCTATTTCAAATTACCAAACAGAATTATAGAAACTTTCAACTAATTGCAATTTTGTTTGTGTCAATTGTAAAAAGTCACCAAATGGCACATAGCTGCGTTCACAGTTCGTACGCGGAGTTCGCGATGATGATATCAGGGAAAGACTTCTACAACAGGACGCATCCAAAACATTTGAAGAAACCGTATAAGTAGCTCTTTCCATAGAATCGTCAAAAATGGAGAGTAGAGAAATGTGTAGCCAATCTTTACACTACATTGGTAAAAATAATTCAACGAAGAAAGGAGTCGGTACACAGCAAAAGTAGTTTAAACAAGGCTCAAAGCGCCCATTCAAAGCACTCCAACAAATTCGGGGGCGATGTTTTAAATGTGGCAAAATGGACCATATGGCTAATAAATGCAAACAGAAAACTTTAAATATTCAACAAGCCATAAAAAGGGTCACGTACAAAGCGTTTGTTTATCCAATAAACATACCGTAGACCATCGGGCAGTCGATAATTTAAACACCGGTATGAGTAACGACTCTGACTCTGAAAGCAATTTTCTAAACAATGTTGTCATCTGTAACCCATTAAATAGTGACAAATATTTCGTAAAAATTTCGAAGCCAATATAGTGAATTTTCCATATGGAGGAGGAAAATTTAGTAACAACGAGAATGAAACCGTTTACTTGAAAAACAAGAGAAGTCTGACAAATGTTAGTCAAAGCGGTATTTTATGTCTTCCAAAATGTTTGTGTTATTCAGTAGAAATATCAAAAGGTATCACCCTACCGAAAAAATGTTCACATAAGTTTGAAAACAAACTTCTCAGCCTTTCAAAAGCGTTGTGTAAGAATGCTTTAGTTCGAGTAACGGAAAATAAAGGATGTTTATTATCAGATCTATATAAATTTCAAAAAAAAAAAAAAAAATTAAAAGGTTTTCAAATTGTGGTCTTTAATTCGTTAAAGGGAAATATACTTTTTCAGGGGCCAACCTATTTTGAACGGAATAAGAAAATTTATCTTTATTTTACTGAAACTGAAAACTATTTTTACGTTATCAAATCTCCGACGGTATTTTTTAATAAAAAATATCTTTGTGTTTTTTGTGATAATTTGTATGATCATAAGTTTTACCACAAATGTGAAATGCAGTGTACATATTGTTATGTATCTCCCCCGTGTTTATTTGTGCAAGAAGTAATAAATTGTGAAAAATGTAAAAGATCCTTTAGGGGTACCGTGTGTTACAATAATCACTGTATACGGCATGTATCATGCATATGTTTGGATGTGCATGGACTAACGAGCAATTTCAATATACTCGAAACAATGATTAATACTATGGATTTTGATGTAATAATACTGACTGAAACTCATTTAACTGAAAATATAAATGACAATGAAGTAAATTTAATGGACTATAATATAATTCGTTGTAACAGTTCTTCTCGGCATACAGGCGGTGTTTGTATATATATAAAAAAATATTTTCAATTTAAAGTATTGCAAAAAGTTGATATTAGGAAGGAATATTGGTGGTTAGCTGTTAATGTTTATATTGATAATTATTCATTTATACTGGCTACGGTATATAACTCGCCAAGGGCATCTGCAAGAGAATTCTGTGACTACTTTCAGGAATGGTTGGACAGTATAGGGGATGTTGCGACTGATTTTGTAATAGCGGGAGATTTTAATATCGATTGGCTTAATGATAGTAATACATATAAAAAAGAGTTGGAGAGAATTATTACTTACGACAACAATTGCAAACAAATTGTGAACAAGCCTACCAGAGTTACGTGGAACTCCAAAACGTTGCTCGACTATGTGATAACGAATTCTAATCAGGTGGAAGCTGACATAAATACTGAACTAAAAATTTCTGACCACGAAACTATTGTATTGAATATAAAGGTCAAGGTTAGCAGAAGATCTAAAACAAGTATAAATCAAATATCTTATTTAAAGTACAAAAAAACAGCTTTTATTAGAGATATTAGTAATAGTGCATTAATAAATGTATATGATCTAACTGAGACTAACGACATTGCGAACATCATATCAAGTGAACTTTTAAAAATAATAAAAGGCTACGTGAGTAATAAAATGAGTAACTACAATTTATTAGAATGGTATAATAATCGATTAAGGCAACTAAAAAAAGATAAAATAATAAAGCACCAAAGGGCGCTATACACTAATGATGAAAGTGATTGGAAATCATATCGAGTGGAACGAAACAGATATAAAAGGGAATTAGATAGAGCTAAAAATGAATATATAAAAAATAAAATTAATTTAAAATTCGTAAGCTAATGCAGAAGATAAGGAAGAGGAGGCAAGAGAGCTAGACTTATAGTATAATTATATGACTTTTGTAATGAATAGCAAAAAAATGCTAAATAAATTCACTTACTTATTTACTTACTGTGTTTCAAAAACCGGACTTCAAATAAACTTCAATTCCAGAATCTTGATCATCGATATGAAGGCATCTATAAAAGAAACGTGCAGGGTTTAAATTAATAACTATGTGGGAGTGTTATTTCAAACAGTTTTTAAAAGAAAATCCGGAAATAAACTAGTCTTTAAATAACGATTTAAAAAGTCATGATGAGAAAATTAAATATTTGGACTTTACAAGTCTCTATCCGCACGTAAATAAATATGCACCTTATCCTGTTGGGCATCCAAAAATATTAAAACGTGGGGATGTGCCTTCCGCGGAAGATTTGATAAAAATGCATGGGTTTGTTAAATGTAGAATTTTGCCCCCACAAAATATTACTATCCCGGTTCTACCTCTTAAAATAAACAACAAATTATATTTTCCTCTTTGCAAAACATGCAGCGAACTTAATATTCTTCATCAATGCCCACACACTGAATTTGGAAGAATGTTATTAGATACTTGGGTAATTCCTGAAGTTGCCCTAGCAGTTAAGCAAGGGTATGAAATAAGACATATTTTTTAAGTTTGGCGATATAGCTACACTCAATATGTTGAAACAGGACAAGGAGGTCTATTATCCGAATATGTTAACACGTTTTTAAAGCTAAAACAAGAAGCTAGCGGTTGGCCTAGTACATGTAATACTGAAGATGAAAGAGAACTGTATATTCAGCAGAATGAAAAATACGAAAATATTCTTTTAGATAAAACAAATATCGAAAAAAATTCCGGGCAAAGACACGAAGCAAAACTATGTCTTAATTCTTTGTGGGGAAAATTTGCCCAAAGAGGGGACAAAATGCAAAAAACTGTTGTAACTAGTTTTAAAGATCTTTCTGATTTTATTGAAAGTCCGGGAATTGAGTTATCATCCATTTATGTAATAAATAATGGTACATTATGGGTTAACTGGCGACATATTCAGCAAGATCTAGATGTAATTGGTCATGTGAATATTCCTATAGGGTCATATACGACATCTTATGCTCGTATGAAATTATATGGAGTACTAGAAAAAATCCAAAATCGTGTTTTATACTGCGACACTGATAGCGTAATTTTCAATGAAAAAACGAATGAAAACATGTTTGAAACATCTGAATTTTTAGGTGGACTCACAAATGAACTGGAATGTTATGGAAAAAACGCGTACATATCTGAGTTTGTAAGCATTGGACCTAAATGTTACAGTTTGAAAATTAAAACAACTAGTGGTTTTGAGAAGAAACCGAACCTGTAAAAATCGAAAATAAATGTAAAATTAAACGGAAACTACCTGGTGTGGTTGTATCTGAACCTGAAACAAAGAGAATTAGATTTACATTTGATAAAAGAGTAATTAAGCAAAATGGTTTTTCTTATCCTCACGGCTTTAAGAGCATCAGATTATAATATTTATAAGATTTGAATAATTTATTGTAATTAGACCTATAAAATATTTTTAGTAAATGCAAAAATTAAAATAATCATAAATATGACAACTGTTATACGAAAAAAAAAAATTTACAGACTTTATGATAGTAATTGTAAGTATTTGTTAAATAGTGCTGAAAATTGTTATATTATTTTTTGAGAGACCTACATATATAAGGCCTTAAAATGTATATTTAAATATCTGTTTGGTATTTCCTTTCTGTAGTAAAAGTCATGAGTTCGGACAGAGTTGTTTTAGACATACAGTTTGTCAGCGGAGTTAAAGGCCAGATGTTTGCTAAGGAGTTGTCGTTTTTACAACACGGATCGCTTAATCCAACCTTATATTATTTCAAACCTCCATAACCGTATAATCAATTGTCAGCAAAAGCTCGTTGGCAGGATGATTATAATTTCAACCGAATAAGCGGGTTAAGATGGAACGCTGGTACTATTAATTACAACAACCTACCTGACATACTAACGAAATTATCAAATTCAACAATTTATGTAAAAGGACTTGCAAAGGAAAAATTTATTCAGCAATACATTCCTCATGCTAAAATAAAACAACTTGAAATACCAAAACTAAACAACCTTATACAATTTCAAGTATATTGTGAAATTCATGGAAAATTTTCTGTTGTACGTTGTGCTGTTAAAAATTGTATTAATATTTATATATATTTGTTAGTGAATAAAATAATTAAACAAAATACTTTTTATATTTATTTTATTTCATTATTTGTAATCGAAATTCATTGCATCAAAAATTAGATTTGCAATACAATACATTGGTATTTCATAAAAAAGTCTGGAATAATTTAAGTGTACATAAGAAGTTCGACTGGGAATAAAAAAATCTTCACATGGTAATTTTAAAACATTTTTTTCTTTACATTTGTCAGCATACTTTTTATAATATTCCTTAAGAGCTTCAAAAGCGTTGTTATTGTGAAACATGACAATATTGAAGAATTTCATCATTTCAAACATTTTATAAAGCTCCGCTTGCGATAGTATAATGCTGCCACTATTAATGGGGATCGTCAATTCGTTTTTTGGTTCAACCTGATTCGCTGGAAGCATCTCTTCCATTTTGGTTTTTAATTCGTTGATATTCTCGTAAACTGCTACCCAGCCGGAATAAGGTGTTGATATCGGAAAGAGGCCATACCGCTTCGAATGATAAAGGGTAAAACCCAAGTATTACTTTCCGGTTATGACAATCGTCCAAATAGTACGTGTAGTTTAACAAGAGATTTTCACCGGCTACTTCTGCTGCATATTTAGACAACTTCCTTTTTTCTTTACGTTTGCTTCACTTTTGGACAACTTCTTTTTACCTTTTGTGGGAGTCCTTTGTTTTTTACGTGATGGTTCCATCGTAATCAAATCACACTGTTCCGCTGAATACAAAAACAGCTAGGGTTTAGGTTTTTATAGTTCTGATCTCAGCCTTGCAAGACTTGTGGATGCTTTTTTTTTTAGATATATGCTACGGTATAAATTAACAATTTTGTTATCATTTACACTTAGATCGTTCGAATCAAACTGTTTTAAAAAAGTCTTAAAGCTTCGTCCTCTGCATCGAGAATATAGAAATATACAACAATAATGTCCACAGGCTGCTGAAAACTGGCTTTGCAGTCGTTTTTTATTACTACAAAAAGAGCTTGAATTAGCTAATAAAATTTTTCGAAAAAACCTGTTGGTGGGATACTTTCCAAAATAGTCAAAGTACTCTACAGGGCCTTATTTTGGGAAATAAAAGGCGACATGCAGGTTTTTTATTTTTTGTGGTAGATGACTGCATGGAAAAACACCTCTAAAAAACCTGTTTGTCATGCGGATATTTGTTAACGCCTTTGCAAGCTCAATCGTGTTTATTCTTGTTCAGCAGAAATGACGGTTTCCACGTCAATGACTTTGGTGTGAGATGTAACGTAGTTATTTATAAATTCTTTAGTTGTATCTCCACGAACAAATACGATGTTAAATTTTGATAGAGTTTTTATAAGATCTTCATCCAAACGCTTAAGCTCAAGATTGCCAAATTTACTTAATTGCTCAGTACATTCTGTACTAGATGTAGGATACTTGAAAATTATTTCTTTCGCAAAAGACATTATTATTATTTTGCGAAGCAAATCCAGCAAAAGAAACTCTTTTTAAGAAGGTTAAGTGACCTCCGGAGAAGTACTCCACATTTACCAAACAGTAGTTCATTATAGATTACGTATTTAAGCCACAATGATCATTTAACCTGTCTTATATAGGTTTTTAGAAGCTGGTGTACACATTTTTATCTTTAGCTATATCAAGGCTGCTGTCATATTCTGCATATACAATACATGTCACGGTTGTTTTTAGTGCTTCTTTAAACCTTCCTTCAATTCTAACCGTTCCCAGATTCAATAGATTTCCATATGTTGAGTTATACGAGAGATCTGTTGTTAAATCAAAAGCAAGTCTCGTTAGTCCACTCGAGTTTAACGGTTTCTTTTATTTTGATGCTAAGTGATTTGATTTCTTTTCTATGCTGCTTTCCTATTTTTTATTTATTTATTATTTATTCGATTTGAACAATCTTACAGACAGGAAATATTACATATTTACATATAAGCTATGTATACATTAGGCAAGCATTAGAAACAATCATAGAATCATTAACATATCAGAGACATCATTATACTTGAGGAATCATTAATTAATTATAGAAATTATTTACATTAATTAATAGCAACTTTTTCCTTAGAAATATAACATAGACACATACCAATTACAAAGTTTTATCGAATATATCCTTAGCAAATACAATTAAAATATCGATTGAAGAATTAATTAATAGCAAGGGTTAAGGAATAATGCAGGAAATGGAAGGAAACTAGGTGGAAGGAGAAGCACAGGACCAAGTCGAGGTGGGAATCGAACCCACGACCCCAGGGATGGTAGCCAGCGCGCTTACCAACTGAGCTACCGAGGCCACACGGATCAGGTGCCTCACGCCTTACCCTTTTAACATTACTCTGATTTACTTCTTTACCTGTATTTCGCTTGACTCCTCCTTTTATGGCAGGAGACGGCAATGAAATTTCAGTTATTCCAACGCACCAGTCATCAGTAAACTTGGATGCTCTAGGTAGTGCATTTGTAAAAGCTGATAGCGTATTTTCGGGATAAAATTGCATGGAATTGTTACTTAAAAGGCATACGTAAAAGTCATTATCTGTTATATCTACAGGCATTTTTAAATTCTTTCCCAACCGTGATTACCTTAGGTATTTTTGAAGGTGGTTTCAGACTTTTTCCTATACCACTAGCTGACAAGCGACGTTTGGAAGCAGGTGACAACGGTTGTCTTGGTGGTGATATTTCAGCAAGTTCGAAGAAATCCTCTTCTATTCTTTCTGGTATATTTTCTTTTAAGGGTTATGTTTGTGTTGATATTTCATCTTAAAAATAAATTTAGTTTGAATAGTACTATCCCGCAAGCTTTTCAGCTTATATTGTGGTATACGAATAAATTTAGTTTGAGCAGTACTATCCCTCAAGATTTTCTGCTTTTCTTGTGGCATGCGAATATTTGGTTTTTCATCTGATACACGCACAGCTTTCCGTCTTAAGTTTGAAAACTTTATTAACTCATTTCGGTAGTTATACCATTTTTCCCTATCAGATAAATTCTTGTTTTTTAAATATTTTATCCATAGTCTTATCGAACCTTCAGGGTGAGCCCAAATTTTATTTTGCATTCCAGCGATCGAGCCGATACCATCAGCTGAAGATTTCTGTGAAAGGATTCAATATCGTATGAACTGATACTGGTTTCAAATGGATTTTCTACAGCAATATTGGGCTTAGTGTTGGCTTCTCCTGACTATATTCACAGACGTCCTATCAATATAGAAACAACATAACATACTAGCAACTCGTACAGATAGCCTTCTCCAACGAAACGTGTTGCAAACCTCGAGTTTGTCTCAGTTTACAATCTCACTTTTCTTCAAAAAAGCTTACCCGTACTCGTTACGAAAATAGCTACAGTGTACGAAATTTCTATAACTCCATACATATTTTTATAGAAAATCTTTTATTTCATTTATTTATTTCTTGGTTTTCATAGCTATAAAGTTGTGAAAGTGATGAAAACAAACACATTCAGAATTTTATAAAAGAATATTTAAGAAAATCTTAACTCTAAAAAAAAACTGAAATTGTTATAACTTCATGGTTAAGTCTACACTTATAAGTAAATTTATCTTTGCTAATTTTAATATATTTTAATATTTAGTATTTCGACCATTTTGTTTAATTAATTCCTTTACATTTTTGTGTTTGCTTCCCCACCGATTTCTTCAATGAGTTTCTTCCATTGTAATGAAATTGTGTACTACACGGTGTAATGATCTTCCAATTGTCTCCCCCCCCCCCCTCGTGCGCACGGGCCTGACCTAAATCAATTGTAAAGCCTACTCTTGACACTCCTTCCTCTAATTACATATTGCTTTTATAAAAAGAAAAATAACGAAAATAGATAAATGAAGGATATAAATGTAATGATGGCAATATTATAGGAATGAATATACCTAAAGGGTATTCCAATAAGAGGTGTTATTTTGATATTCAAAGATAAATGCAATTTTTTGAGATAAATGATCGGATCTTTATTTCATTATAAAGAGGAAGGTATGCCGTTAATAATGGAAAATAACATCAGCCAAATGACCACCACGACGACGCCTACAGGACCATATCCTTTTCATGAAATTTTCCATAACCAAATCGCAAAGTGGCTGCCCTATGTCCTCGATAGCCTCACGAATTTCATCTTTGAGGTCTTGAATCGACGCTGGGCTGTTGGCGTAGACCTTCTCTTTCACGTGGCCCCAAAGGAAGAAGTCGCAAGGTGTTAAGTCACAAGATCTCGGTGATCACCTTCTCGAGAGATAACACGGTCCGGAAACTTTTCCCGTAAAAGATCAATGGTTTCGTTGCTTGTATGGCACTTAGCGCCGTCTTGTTGAAAGTAAACATTGTCCAGATCAATACCATCCAACTCCGGCCATAAAAAATCATTAATCATCTGTCGATAGCGCAATCCATTCACCGTAACTGTTGCTCCAGCCTCATTTTCTAAAAAGTAAGGTCCAATGACCCCGCGGGACCATAAACCGCACCAAACAGTCACACGTTGAGAATAGAGAGGCTTTTCAACAATAACTCTTGGGTTTTCCGAGCCAGATGCGACAATTTTGCTTTTTGACCAGGCCATCGAGGTGGAAATGGGCCTCATCACTCAAGATGAGTTTTCGATGGAATTTCGGATCATTTTCATGCATTTCAAGGACCCAATCAGCAAAGACTCGACGTTGTTGATGATCGGCCGGCTTGAGTTCTTGTGTTAACTGAACTTTATAAGCCTTAAGACCCAAATCTTTATGCAAAATACGGTGTAATGACGTTTGTGGAATGCCTAATTCCAAAGAACGACGAGGAATGGAAAAACCTGGGTTTTCTTCACCACTTTCGGCTACAGCAGCAATATTCTCGGCTGTTCTTGAGCGACGTGCACGGGTTTTATTCTTCACATCACTAACTTGTCACCGACTGCTCGAATTTTTCTATCAATTTCTGTATTGCGGTCCGACAAGGTGCTTCACGACGACCCAAAAATGTTCGAGTTTTATGAACCGTCTCTGCCACATTTTCACCATTTTTATAGTGAATTTTAATAATTTCAATGCGTTGTTGACCCTTTATATAATTATTTTTAGTACCTACTATTCATCTCAAATTTATGTAAAAAGACCAATTCTTATGATACCCTAGATGAATGCCCGTATTAAATTTCATATGGTCACCGATCTATTCAAGTTTGATTTTGAAGTTGCTTTTCGCATATATTTCTAGAACGGTTTGTCGTACAGAAAAAATGATTATAACCAATTTTATAGGATTTCGTATTCTGCAGAAGTTTTTAGTACAATAAAAATGTCTTGGACTGATCGTTTTCAAAGTATACGTAAAAAAACCGAAATTTTTATATGGCAACACCAAGAAGGAGTTGCCCGATTTAGTCCATTTTTGACATTTTATTTGCTAATGTAGTAAAAACATCATGTACGAAATTTCAGCTCTCTACGTCGATGCGTTCTCAGGCAGTGTCCAAATATATAGCGGAAAACAAAATTTTTATATGGCAACCCCACGAAGGAGTTGCCCGATTTGTCTCATTTTCGAACTTAATTTTACTTTTTGTTTTTAAAGTCCGTGTACAAAAGTTCAGCTTTCTAAGTATACGCGTTCTCGAGTTATCGTGCGCACAGACGGACGGACGAACGGACATGCAAAAATCGAAATAACTTTTAATATTATGAATGGGTGTCCAATCCATTTTGCTCTACCATTATTATTTCGAGGTGTTACAAACGGAATGACAAACTTAGTATACCCCTAGGGTATAAACATCGTTAGCTATAATATATACCATTACAAATATTCATGTAAACTAACAATAACTTTTTTTTTAACTTCAAAGTTTAGTTAACCTTATTATAAATAGTATACCATAAAAAAATTATATGGTAATCAATTTTTTTTTGCTTTTTCTCTCTTTCTCATTATGCATAAGAGAAACGTTTTAAATATTCAGATAACTTATATAGATGAAAAAAAAAATTATATAACCATCTCCTCTTAAAATATGATGTAAATAGGTAATCATATCTAGTTTACCTATACAAATTGTGACTCAGGTGCCCAATACAATACAATACAATATATTGATGTATCATAACTCTACCCTGAAAGCAAAAATAATTTCATTCATTTCAATTCACATTTCAAAACTTCATTTAAAAACTCATTCCCATATTATAATAAAATGCAATTAAGCATAAATTGCATTTTATTATCAGACACACATTCCACACGATATGCATACTTACCTACATACAGTGTCTTCTTTTTTTTTCCTTTTCATATGTGCACTGTACATACATATATCATTTAATTCTTCAAATCCAATTATATACAATTATTACAAATATTCTCGCCCGCTTAAAATTAATAATTCAAGAAACAAGTGCATATCGGATTACAATTTTGCATTGATGCATATACGTACGATTTTTCAACGTCGTGAGAAAGCAATAAAAACAAAAAAAGCTTTTTGAAGTAATCGTGGGTAACTGGGTGCAATTTGCCCAAACATCGGGGAGTCCGTTTTTCAACCGCCGGGCGAATAAGTTTAGAAATTGGGTGTTATCAAGCAAATCTATAAAAATTGAATTTTGAATAATCAGAAAGCGGTCTGATAAAGTCAATTTTGAAGAATAAAAATCAATCTAATAAATTTAATGGTGAATGATCAGAAAACGGTCCGATAAACTTAATTTTAAAGCATTAGAAATAAATCTTAAAAAATAAATTGTGAAAAATCGGAAAACGATTTGATGAAGTTAACTTTAAAGAATTTGAAAACCTAATAAATTAGGAAAGAATCTAAAAAATATATATCTTATTATTGTTTTGGAATAATAAAAAAAAAAGGAAAACGATCAAATACGTTTAATAAACACGATAAGGAGTGATTGTGCGAGTTTTTCTTTATAATAAACACCTGCGCGCGAAATACGTTTTTCGCCGAGTAATTGAATAAAAAAAAAATAATAAAATTTGAATTGAAAAAGCTTTGAGTTTTAATTAATATTTATTTGAACCGAACTTTACAAGAATTGCGAATAGAGTGCTTATAAGCTGTGCTTCTTTAATAATTGGAACTTAACGTTTTTATAATTACGCTGATTCCGCGTCTATGTAGGTTGTTGGTGAGAAAGTGCAACGTTATCCGGTTCACAGGTTGATGGCCAGGTGCTCTATTTTATGCTTATTTCCGTAAATATGCAAGGTGGCTGATTTATGTGTATGTGAAGGTGTTGGTTGGTGGGAACGTAACTCATCCCCCCTTAGTGTAGTGATGACCAGAGAAAGATGGTCCTATGGGTTCCTTCTGTAGGTACATCTGGAAAATTCGAGGATTTTGCGTTGATTTCGATTTGTTGTTTAGGTTGGCCCCTGGAGTTGTAATTATTTCGGACTATGTATGACTGCTGCGATGATCCCGATGATAGTTATAGATGTGCTCATGTTTAGATGAAGTAGTTCCCCAGATTTCCTTGATAAGAACACGATAGCTTCCTTGTTTTCAATATGATAGGACTTCAATTTTTGTAGGCTTATATGTTGAGTTACAGATGAAGCGGTGATATTGTTGAATATTGCGGGAAGAATGTGGACTTCATCCCAATGTATGCTACTTTTCGTTGAATAGGTGATAACATTGATTTTAACGTCGTAGTTGTCGAAATGGATCAAAACGGTTCCTTTTAGTTTTTGATGATTGAAGTCGCAAGATGAGTTTATTTCGGTTTCAGAAACATTGTTGAGAAGGATGAAGTTGGGTTCTGGTTCGCTGGTTCGTTTCGGAGAAGTCTTCCGATGCATTCTGAATCCCTGGTGTTTTCCTGTTGGGTTGATTCCTGACATAGGTATGTCCCTTCTATTTGTTGACACCTTTCATCAAAATATTGAATATTTTTGGGATTGTGGATAATGTAGGGTTTTGTGGATATTTTCTTTGTATTGTTAATCGGTAATGGGATTAAGTGTAATAGGGAATAGTTTTCTTCGGAAATTATTGGAATTCGGACGTTAAAAATGTTGTTAGTGTTATTATAGTACGCTTGTAGACCAAGTAGCTCATATAAATGATGATCTGATTTTATTTTAATAGATTGATTTTCAAAATTTTGGATGATTTCTAATATTTCATCTGGGCTTAGAATCTGCTTGGATATGATGTTTAAACGGGCGAGAGCTAGTGTTTCTGCTAGACCAGTCAAATGGAATTTAATAGATCGATGTTATAGTTTATTACATTCAGATATTGTATGTACTTTAAGGAGTCTTCTTCAGCTTTAATTTTACTTCTAGTTTGTTCATGGTAGTGATTCAGATACGCTTCAATCATTGTTTATTGGCTATTAATATGTTCTGTTATGTTTTCAAATCTTTTTATCATTGCACTGTTTATACTTGTTTGTCTATTTAGATCGGATTTTATTACAGATTGATTTGACACTATTTTATCTATTTCTTTATTAAGGTGTCGAGCATATTCTGCATCCATATTACCCGTTATACTTTTCACTATTGAACCTAAACCGTCGATTAATCCTCTTCTATTTCTAATTCTAGGCATGAGTGTTGCTAATTTCTGCTTTAGTTCATGCAGTTTGATTTCTGTAATCTTGAATGAATCTTCTAATTCTTTAATATTTCCTAATATTTCTAGTGATCTTGATATTTTTTCCGTATGTTCGTCTCGTATTTCCAGTCGTTGTCCTTTAATCTGTTCCGTCATTACTAGCCTGAAGTTTTTTTACTTTAATTTTTGATTTGTGAATCTTTTGATTTTTTTCGTCTATTATTTTAACTAATTTATCTCTTTAAATTCTAGTTTTAGTAAATCTAGGCGTGAGCTTGTTTCTTCTATTTTCTTTCCTATAAAGTAAAAGACCTTTTCTTAATTTCTTTGGGGGCGTTCTGTTTTTGTTTAAAGTACTAATATTTTTATTTATTAGTTCCTGCACTCTATTTTTAATTGAAGGATAAAGTTCTCTTTGGAATTCGTTTGATTTGTCAAGATATTCGTGCACGTTGTTATGTTGTAAGTTATTCAACTGGGGAGTTACTAGAAGTTTGTTGGAGGGAAGTTATGTGGTGGATGATTTGAATTGCTTACAAAAATCCTTAAAGATTGTTGCAGTGAATTCTGCTCCTTGGTCGGAAATTATCTTTTTAGGAATGCCGTGAAGGCTCATAAAATGTTTCAATGATTTTATAATCGTTAGACTATTTCTAGCGACAAGTGTATATGCTGAGGCAAATTTGGAAAATTTGTCGATTATAGTTAGCATCTTTTTATTATTTATACTATATATATCAATATGTAAAATATCTAATGGTTTATTTGGGGTTTCAGAAACTTGAAATTGTAACTTAGGTGGATTTCTATCATATTTAAGTGTTTGGCATGGTTCGCAATTACTGATGATCTTTATGATTTTGTTTTTCATTGGCATTAAGTTCTATATTATCGGGAGTTTCTGAATCTAATGGATTTTCTAATTTGATGCGACTTAGAGCGTCAGCATTAGAATTTTGAGTTCCTTTTTATAGACTATCTCTTCCAGTTTTAAGCGCCAACGAATTAGTTTGGTATTTGAATCTTTCAAATTCATAAGCCAGAGGAGAAGCTTGTGATCTGTAACAATCTTGAATTTGTTTCCGAATAAATACGGACGAAAATATTTGGTCGCCCAAACAATTGCCAACAATTTTCAATTGTTGAGTATTTAGTCTCCGTTGTTGTCAGGGTTCTGCTAGCGTAACAGATGGGTCTGTCACAACCGATAGGTCCCTGTGACAATATAAGAACGCGGGATCTCTGCTTCAAACCACCTTCCAAATTGTCAGAGAGTTGATCATGGGTAGGATTCACTACGTGATTACAATCTACAAATTCTCTACTAAGCAAAATCTAATCAAAATACAAAAGGTCATCAATGTTTCAGCCAGAACGGCCATTGGTGCTCTACGCACAACTCCTATTGGCAGCCTGCTCACTGAAGCTGGCTTCCCGACCTGTAACAAGTGGCTCCGGAAAATGTAAAGAAAAAAAAAATGGTTTAATCAACCAGCCATCCTGTAAAGTAGTCATTCAACATGGCTGCGCGGGCCAGCTAAACTGGTCGAATTTAAAGAGAGTTGGAGAATAGAAGACTTTTAAGAATTTTTATTTTTAACGATTCTAAATCAAATCATAAATACAAGAGGAAAAAACAACCGCCTCGTCCGGGGTTTGAAACCGAGACCTTCCGCTTGCCAGGCGACTGCTCTTACCACTGAGCTATCGAGACAGATGATTTTCCCTCTTGCATTTCTTAATGCTGCCCACCTGGCTGCCAGTCGCACATTTTCCACGAGTGCGGGGAACTACCTAGACTACTAGATGAAAGAGGCACTACGACAGGACCAACAGAACCAATAGAGCTCCTCAAATATGTACACCAGAGAGGACATTAACACACTTATCCTTGCACTCAAACAATATCTGACAACAAATGAGTTAACCACTAGACTTTAACGGACGAACCAACATTGGAGTTAGACTTAGAATTAGATTTAGATTCAGAATTCATGTAATAAAACTAAAGTCATACTTATACACTAAGGTTCTTACTTGAAGTTCGAAGTTATGTTACGTTAAAATTACAACTTTACCATAGATGCACGCTAGTCTTAATATTGTGAATTGTACAATGGAATTGATTTACTTTTAGATTTAATAACAGGAAATATGAACCTTGTAATAGAGTTAGTCTTAGAATTAGCTGTAAAATTGTACTCAGGCATTAGACTACTACAATTACAACTGGCAGAGCCCGGATGGCCTTGATGCCGTGGACCAGAAACTTTATTGTCATAGTCTTAAGTTCAGGCTTAAGGTTTTTCAATAAAGGAATTTTTGAATTTGAATTTGAAATTTCAAAATTTCAAAACGTAATTAAATCGCTTTCTTGACCAATTATGACTCTCTTAGTCGACTGAAACCTAAATGCGTCATATTAGGACGCTTCCCCTACTAATTAATAATTTTTCCCGTTTAATCATAACCAACTATGCATGTTCGATCATTTTAATTTAAACGGAAGAAACTAATAAAATAGAAATCAAATCATTTTTTAATTGAAGGTAAAAACGGTATGAATGTATTTTTAGATTTAAAAAAAAAACATATATAACTGATTTCTAAGCCGATTTCATGGTACAGGGACATGACCTGTACTCTTCAATCGGCGGGAAAGATTCGGCTCGTAATTTTTTACTAAAACAAAAAACCAAGAAAGTATTAAATTTATATTTTAAATTTTTCTTCTAGGTGAACTAAAAACAGCAGAAAAAAGGTGAAATAAAAAAATTGGGCGGGTTTAAAAAAAAGAAAATCAACTTTAAATAACAATTATTTAAATAAACTTTTGGACGAATATTTTTAGTTCACTTAGAAGAGAATTTAATACTGAATAAAAAAAACTTTGGCTCAATTAAATAGGACGTTTAGTTTTTTAGCTATCACACCCGCCAATTTAGAAAAATCGTGAAAATAAAAACTGGAGAAAAAGCCTTTCAAAGTTTTCAATAGGAAAAAATATGAATGTTTAGTTACTTACGCTGATAATCTTCTAATCAGCTATTCCTGGTCCATATAACAGTCCTTCTACTTCTTCAACTGAATACAATCATGAATTATAACTATTGTATTGACGAGCCCCCATTCCCCGAACTTTTCCAGGAATAGAATTTTGAATAGAAAGTCGGAGTGGCGAGCGCTCGCACACGTCGAGCAGGTCGACGTTCGTCTGTTCCTGTCTTTATATTCTTGGTAATATTTAGGGATTGGCTCTGTTAGTTTGTAGACATATTTTTACTCTATCGATTTAAACAATGAAAAAAAGCATTTTTTTTTTTTTATTTTAATTCAGGACACCCCTTAAATAAAGGAAATGTCTGAAATTACTTAGAAATAGAGAAAATTCAAATATTATTTGAAATAGGTGCAATTAAATGTAATCTAATAACGAAGAAAATTAGGTTGTATGGGTCCTTTTTATACCCTAGATGAAATCTATAGGGTATACTAAGTTTGTCATTCCGGCTGTAACACCTCGAAATAATGATGGTAGAGCAAAATGAATTGATTTTTGCATGTCGGTCCGTCCGTCCGTCCGTCTGTGCGCACGATAACTCGAGAACGCGTATACTTAGAGAGCTGAAATTTTCTACACGGACTTTAAAAAAAAAAGTAAAATTAAGTTCGAAAATGAGACAAATCGGACAACTGCTTTGTGGGGTTGCCATACAAGACTTTCGTTTTCCACTATATATTTGGTGATCTCATTGTACTAGCAAATAAAATTTCAAAAATGAACTAAATCGGGCAACTCCCTCCTGGTGTTGCCATATAAAAATTTATGCTTTTTACGTATACTGTGAAAACGATCAATCCAAGACATTTTTATTGTACTAAAAACTTCTTCAGAATACGAAGTCCTATAAAATTGGTTATAATCATTTTTTCTGTCCGACCAGACCGTTCTAGAAATATATGCGAAGAACCACTTCAAAAATCAAACTTGCACAGAAGGGTGACAATACGAAATTTAATGTGGGCATTCATCTAGGGTATCATAAGAATTGGTCTTAGACCAATTCTAGCTTTTTTACTTGTTTTATATGAAACTTACATTATGGAAAACCTATCTCATACACATTACCTTGTGATGAATTTTTCAAAAACTAGGATTTTATTCTCCTTTTGTCACTATTTTAAAATTAAGATTACAAGAACATGAAAAAAATTTACAGATAACATAATTATTAAACATAACATTGAAATAAATAAATAAATAATTCATTTATAAAGCACAACCGGAGACATCTGAAAAGTAGTATTACTAACTCAAAACAATTCTTGGGGAGCATCCGCCGCGACCGTACATTTTTAGTGTGTCTAGTGTATGTTTATTTATACTGTGAGTTGATGTATTGTGCGTCTATTTTGAAATTAATTGAATGTGGTTTGTTGAGGTGTATGTGAGTGCTTCAATATTTTTTCTTCTCTTCCAATTATCTTTCGTATGAAGGATCTTCGGATCCTCATATTTGAATTCATTGCAAAATCATGATATAAGCAAGTTGTATTGTAGTTCCGTTCACTTTTCTCCATTTCTATCTCAGTTTGTGTAAGTTTCATTGCCGTTTTGTAGTCATTAGTATGTTCTCTCATTCTCCCTGTTTCCCCAATATATACCTTAGCGCAATTGTCTGTATAATCTAATAACGTTTTGTATAAGAATACACATTAGATGTATTGTACATTTTTTCTTAAACTTATTTATTTCTGTTTACTTAGGCGGAAGGAATGGTTTAAATGGCGAAAATGATGATGATGAGAATGCCCAGGAAAAAGTTGCAAAGCACGAAGAAAAATTTAAAAGGGAATCCAAATTACTTATTCAAAAGCAGTTTGCAATTAGGAAAGCAATTAATGCAGCTAAAGAACTTGAAATGCAACCAACAGCTCAGCTTTCTAGAGTAAAATCTGCACAGGCAACATCTGTTAAAGTTACAGGTCTTACAATTTCTCAGAGGGAACATTATCTAACTATGCTTGCAGACGGATTAAAATTAAACTATCAAAATTCTTTAAAAACAGAAAGACTAGATTACGACTTGAAATACAATGATTTTGAGGATATAGCAATAGAAATTGAGTATAACTGCTTTACGTCAAATAAAGCTCTCAGCTTATACCGCCGAAGCATTGCGAAAGAGGTAAATTATTTTTATACAATTTATTCTCATAGCATTTCAGCAGTTTAGTAGTGCTTAAGATATTCGTATTTTGAAATTTTGTTTCAATCGGATATTTAACTATAGTACCCAAATTCTCTCCAATATATAATTTCAAGGCCCTAATAATATCTTGAAAGTAAGTAATTAAAGAAAATTGTAGAAAAAGTAATATGTAAAAATCGAAAAAGCTAGATATCGTAAGCGACCTAAGCAGTTTTTGAAATATAAAAATTATTGTAGCTGTTATTATGTATCTTTATAAGAAGGGGCAGATTCACCACTGTACAGTGATAATTTCGTATTTATGGGTTTGCTTGTTTTTCTTCTCACTTAGTACTATTGGTCTTTCCTATGAAAAGGCACTTTCTTCATTCATTCATAAAATTTTGTTATAGGTATTTATTTTACATATACCGTGTAAAATTTTATCAGGCAGCTAGTGTGGTATGGGAATTATTTTATTTTTAACGTAGAGAATTTGAAGAAATTTCTGATACAATTTCTTCGTTTACATAAAAGATAAGTTAATCATGTTTTCATCATTATTAGCTTATGGAATTTTAGTATAAGTTAATAAATTAAGTGTTCTTTTTTGGTCTTAGCAGTAGTTCTTGCACGGAAAAATGTCGTAATAGGGGTAAAAGCCAAATGTAAATGTGCGTCCAAGCTAATTAAAATAGCTGTTCGTAGTGGTAGTGTTGTTGGATGAGAGCTATGGGATGCATGCATGTTTACTACTCTAACATTCCTAAAATGTCACACAATTGTCGCCCTTACACACAAAGTTATTTAGTCAATGGTTGGCGATTAGATAAAAGTTATTTATAAAAAATACAAAAAATGCATTTTTAAAATAAATACAGTGTCATATTTAAATACTTTGCACTAACATTTATATCTTTTTAAAAAATTTCTAGCTCAGTACAGTAAAGAGAAATACATCGGAGCAGCAGTTTTATCCTTTATTAAAAACACACGTTCCAAAAAAACGTAATTCATTTGGTGGTAGTGTGTCTGTACTGGAGAAGAAGCAAGAGGAACTTACAACCCTGAATTTACTCTCTAAGCAACGACAAGATTTAAAATTTAAACGAAAAGGGTTTAAAGCTGAATTAAATGATCAAACTGTTATCACATCATACTTTGAAAGCATTGAGAAGGTACCAAATGATGACCTAGTGGGAAAAAATCAAACTAATGTAGGCAGCGAGAAAAAAGAATTGATGTTTGATTTTAATATAGATTTCAAACCAGAAACTATTAAAAATAAATCTAATGACAATTATACTACTAATAGATTACAAGATTCCTGTTTTCATCAGGAAAATATGTGTTCAATTAAAAGTGAACATCTCAATAAACAGCAGATTGAATCTTTTACAAATGAGGCTGAAACTGAAGAAGTTAAGAAACGTCCTCCTAAAATAGAAACTACAACTAATCAAAATGCGAAGGAAACTAATGATTGGAATACACTAAGTAAGGCGGAAAGTAACGATGAAAAATGCTCAAGCAGTAATGATGTTATTATAAATGAAAACAAACGAAAGTTCCATTTTCAATGTAACACTACATCGAAAAAGGTAAAATCTGAGAATAATTCAAACGCTAACTACGAACAAATTATTGCAAAGTATTCCAAATCTGAAATGGCTAATTATGTCATTGACTGTTTAATGCCGTACTATAAAAAGCAAAGAATACAAGGCAAAGAAATATTTAAAAAACTTGCTAGAAGAATATCTCATCAATTTTATGATACGAAATTTGGTAGGTACAAGTAGTAGTAGTAGTAATATTTAATAGGTATGTGCACGATCTCAATTTTAGCAAAACCTTTAATATTTTTACTTTTTACTCGATTTCAAAAAGGGGAGGCTCGTCAATTCAACTCATTTTTTTTCTTTTTTTTATGTATTTCACCTCATACCTCTGGTATTTTTAAACCAATTTAGATAATTCTTTTTTTTTTATTTAGCAAGTCATGCGTTAAGGGTCAAGTTCTGATAAAGACCTTCGATACTACTCAGCGGAAATCAAAAAATCAATCGCGATTAATGTAATGATACAGGGTACAGTGAGATGCTCACAGGATGATAGTACTCACCTAGCCAAACAATAAATTGTGTGGATGTGGATGACCACCCCATCTTAACCGTTTCTCAGAGTTACAGGATGATAAGGAAAATGTGCTGGTTTTTCATGAAACACTCTCTCCTCTCCGGAGATATGACGGTCTAAAATAAAAATTTTGTATTTTTTTTTTAAGATTTATTAACAATTTTTTTTTTAATTATAAACTGTTACTCTCCTCTTCAATTTGAGCTACTAGGTCACAAATAATTTGTTTTCTTAGTAATTCGAAATTTTTTTTAGACCGCCACTCCGGAGAGAAGAGTACGGGGCTGGTTTAGCAGTCGTTTGGCATAGAATGTTTTTTTAATCAACTTGTAACTCTGAAACGGTTAATATAAACATATACATACCATATGCTTGCTGCTTGGGAAGCTAACTACAAGTATATTGTGATGTTATGTTCAACTTGAGCAATTTTTACATCAAATGGGCATTCCGGGCTCGTAGCATATTTTATGTATTTATTTATTTATGGTGCTTGATGGATCCTCAAAATGAGACTCTGGTGAAAAGACCTATCCCCTTCGGATATAGCCTATAGCAACTATTATATATGTTGTAGGACTGAAAGGAAGTAAAACTAATATTGGAAGAGTAGGGCGTATCTCCTTTTGGGTAGCGTCTGCAGCCACACGTTGTAGGTTGCTAGTCCTAAACACTGACAGCACCAGAATGAGCTATCAAGAGTTGATACTCTGAAAAGGTATCCGGATTTTATCTTTTGGAATATAGCTGGTGTCTTCTTGATCGATTGGGATTCGAGGGCAGAGCGACAAGCCTTGGCCTCACCTTCTTGGCTGTATATCTTATAGACACCGCCTGAAGTGCTTCGGAATTATGGGAGTAAACCGATAAGTCTTTTCTTCAATTGCTCAGTATCTAGATGTCGAGAGTCCAATGCTAGACGCTACTTGTAGTCATAAATATTTATTTGCTAATAAACTAGAACAGCTTTTATGGGGTTGTGCTTCTAGACTAATACATATTAATTTTAACTTGTTTCCTTTACGGAGAACGAAAACAGACTGACTTACAAACAACACGCTCACGCTGCACAAAGTAGAAATTTGAGAAAGTAGAATTTGGAAACGTTCTTAAAATTTAGGTCAATGCAGCGGCAAAATATATAAAGTATATTTTCTGCAAAAGTACACTCACGTCGCCACAACTTCAAATACAAATAATTTAAGTTATTTCTATTTATTTTTTCTTACCCAATTCACGTTTACAAAACAATAAGAAAGGCTGCACGATAATTAAAAATTTTCCGACTCAGGTAATAGCATGTGAAATGGACCAAGAGTTCATCATCAACTACAAGAAAAAGTAAATAAAAAAGCTAGAATTGTTTTAAGACCAATTCTTATGATATCCTAGATGAATGTCCGTCTGTGCGCACGATAACTCGAGAACGCGTTAACTTAGAAAGCTGAAATTTTGTACACGGGCTTTAAAAAAAAAAGTAAAATGAAGTTCGAAAGTGAGACAAATAGGGCAACTCCTTCGTGGGGTTGCCATACAAAACTTTCGTTTTCCACTATATATTTGGACACTGCCTGAGAACGCGACAACATAGAGAGCTGAAATTTGGTACATGTTGTTTTTATAGTAATAGCAAAAAAATTATAAATGGACTAAATCGGGCAACCCCTTCTTGGTGTTGTCATATAAAAATAAAACCACTTCAAAAATCACAATTGCACAGATGAGTGACCTTTTCGAAATTTCATACGCGCATTCATCTAGGGTATCATAAGAATTGGTCTTAGACCAATTCTAGTTTTTTTACTTGTTTGAGTTAGCATTGACATAGAGGAATACAGAATGGCGTGTCTGGTTAAGCTGAACTTGCCACTATATCAAATTTTGACGTGGTCACTTCCGGTGGCATTTTTGTGTGTTTTCCTACATCATCGAATATAAGAAAAAACTTTTTTGAGTTAGCAAAGATATACAGGAATAAGATTGGTTGGTATAGCTAAGCTGGACTTGCCGCTATATCAAATTGTGGCGTCGCTTCCGGTTGCATTTTTGTTTGCTTTCCTACGTCAGCGAGTAGTTCAAGAACAAAATAGCTATAAAAATGTCGGGTCCGAGGTCTGTTAACAAAAAATCAAGGTCTGGCTGACCTCAAACTCTCGCAACCCCCCGCCGGAAATATTTTTTACTATTTTTTGTACCCTAGATAAAAGCTTCATACTTTTTAAATAATCGATTAAGTAGTTGTTTTGATCAGGATTTTTTAAAATTATAATTTAATTTTTTATTACAAGTGATATATATACAGGGTGGTAAGTCAACGTCAAGCTGGAATCGGGTGATAGACCAAATCGTAACAGTTACCAGAAAAATATAAAAAAAAATCTAAATCATGTATTTTTCAAATTATAAACATTTCTTTTGTTTTCGGGAAAATGTACACCATGTGATGGTTTTTTAGCTCCTGTTGCTACAAATCTTTACTGTTTTTCAATTTTATTTTTCTTATGTAATCCCGAAGTGCTTATGTAACCTGTTGCTTTAAGTTCTAAGCCAACTGCTCCAGCTTGGAAGAAAATGTCACATTTTGCCGAAGCAAGAATAGAAAATTAATATTTCACCCAACTTTAACTGACTGTAATGAAAAACAAATGTACTACGCCAGTTTGGCAAGTAACTTTAAAAGTTGACGCATTTAATAAGGATTCTAAAATGGTATAACACTTGCTGCATTATTTCTTATATTACGAAAAAAAAAAATTTTTTTCTTCAAAAAACCCAGTTTCGTAAAATTTTCTTTCACCTACTAAAAATGATTCAGTGTACACAAAGCTTGCCATAAGACCGTAACTTTAAGATTCTAGTTTTAGTGAGACGGAGAGTCATTACATGAAGTTTGAGTGAGACAGATAGTGGCGCTTTCAAGTTAGAGATCCTAACTTTTTGTTGAATTTAGGACAAATTTTCCTTTAAATTAATTTAAATTAAATTAAAATTAAAGACCAATTATTTGGATGCTAAGATTCATTATTTACAAAAGATGTTCAAACTGCCTGCCTTCAGGATCGGCTTATCAGACTGGAAAATCTTCCATTGTTGACAAATTCAACTGCTTCCGTAATTCTGGAGCTCATGTTTTTGTAAAATTCCGTGAGCTATACTTTTAGGCATTCCTGTACTTTTCTGGATTGCACGTACCGAAGTACGTGGGTCTTATTCAACTGCTTGTAGTACTACGTCCTCGTAAGGTAAGGAACTCTTCCTTCACCATGTAGTTGGTTTGGAAGTCGGCTCTCTGTGGAGAGTAGACGATGCACATTTGTAAAAACTCCAGGATTTGATGAGCTAGCGTCACTATCTTGCTCACTCACATTTCATGCAATAACTCTCCATCTCACTCAAACTAGTGTCTTAAATTTTCGGTCTTACGGCAAGCTTTGTGTACACTAGAATCATTTTTAGTAGGCGAAAAGAAATTTTTCGAAACTGGGTTTTTTGAAGAAAAACAGTTTTTTTTCCGTAATATAAGAAATAATGCAGCAAATGTTATACCATTTTAGAATCCTTATTAAATGCGTCAACTTTTAAAGTTACTTGCCAAACTGGCGCAGTACATTTGTTTTTCATTACAGTCAGTTAAAGTTGGGTGAAATATTAATTTTCTATTCTTGCTTCGGCAAAATGTGACATTTTCTTCCAAGCTGGAACAGTTGGCTTAGAATTTAAAGCAACAGGTTACATAAGCACTATTCGGGATTACATAAGAAAAATAAAATTGAAAAACAGTAAAGATTTGTAGCAACAGGAGCTAAAAAACCATCACATGGTGTACATTTTCCCGAAAACAAAAGAAATGTTTATAATTTGAAAAATACATGACTTAGATTTTTTTTTTTATATTTTTCTGGTAACTGTTACGATTTGGTCTATCACCCGATTCCAGCTTGACGTCGACTTACGGGACACCCTGTATATAATAAATTGTAACTAACTACAAGGATAAGGTGCAGAACAAAGATCCTATACGGTAGAGAAACTGTGGTTTTTCTGCACATTAATAATAAAATAAAAATAAAATGTTTTAATGTGCGTTTAAGAACTCGTTTCTTGAATATTTCTGTACTCTCATATGAATTTTAAACGATAATGAATAAGAAAGAATAGATAAAAACTAGTCAAAAACATACCATCCATACTGGTTGAGCTCTATCGCTTTCTCAAGACTACGTGCTGTACAGAAAAAACTGTCCTACTTACACCAAAGTTAACTTTAGGACACAGAAAAGTTTTACGATTGTTTTAAATTTAAAATGTAAACAGCAAGAAAAGGAAGAAAGAAGAAAAAAAAAATCAAACTCTGTTTAAAACTTTTATGAATAAAAATAAAAAATATGAAAGCGTAGATTGCATGCAATGAAATAGAATGGCAAATGATTCATTTTTGTAAATAAATGAGAAGGGTGGAGTTTTCAGGTTTTATTCTCATAAAATGTTCCCGCACTGTTGTGAAAACCGGTTTTTGCTGAAATATTGAGAGAATTATCCAATGTTTTTTTATAGCAAAACAAATGTTTGTTAGTGCAATTCCTAAGATATTTGACCAGCACGTGCTTCTGTTTACATTCCTTTTGCTCTGAAGAGATTTAGTGGGAGAACCTCATGCTGGATTCTCTGATATTTTCGGAAAAATTGAGAATTTCATTTGACAGAAATTTTACATCTGCTTTGAGCACCTTGGCCAAAGCGAAATTTATCTTTTTCTTAAAATAGTGAGGTAGTGTGACCCGAAGTACATTATTATGAATGGTTTGATAGGATTTTGAGCAATTCAATAAGATTTTGTCGTTCGGGTATCCTACGTTCTCTCGATTTATTGTTTTTAGCTCGTTGTCTCAATCGCACTGCAGTAATGTATAGCCAAATTCTATTCCCCCATTCATGCAAAAGACGAAAGTATATGACAAACAAACACGAAAAATTTCCAATTTTGTTCGGCTGTGTCCTATCTTCTTATTATCTTTGCTTACACTCTACCGTCTGGATCATGAGCCGGGGGCTAGATCAAAGTTAACTTATTGACAAGTTAGGACACAGAAGAGTTTTCCGATTATTTTGCATGTAAAATGTACATGGCAGAAAAGGAAGAAAGAAGGAAAAAAAAATAAAACTCTTTAAAACTTTTATGAATAAAGATAAAAAATGTGAAAGCGCAGATTGCATGCAATGAAACACAATAACGAATGATTCATTCTCGTAAATAATATAAATATATATATAAATGAGAATGGGCGAAGTTTTTAGGTTTTACTCTCATAAAATATTCCGCGCTTTTGTGAGAGAATTATTCAATGTTTTTTATAGCAAAACCTATGATTGTTGGTGTAATTCCTATGATATTTGAACAGCACGCGCTTCTTTTTACATTCGTTTTGCTCTGAAGAGATTAAGTGGAAGAAAATCATGTTGAATTCTATCACATTTTCGGGAAAAATTAGCATTTTATTTGACAGAAATTTTACATCTCCTTTCAGCACCTTGGCCAAATCGTGAGGTAGTGTGACCCGAAGTACATTATTATGAATAGTTTGGTACGATTTTGAGCGATTCAATAAGATTTTGTTGTTCGGGTAATCCTAAGTTCTCTCGATTTTTTGATTTTAGCTCGTTGTTTCAATCGTACTACAATAGTGCATAGCCAAGTCCTTTTCCCCCATTCGTGCAAAAGACAAAAGTTTTATTTATTTATTTAAACCAGTATATCCTACATACAATGTGAAGCTATACTTATACCTACGCACTCGGGTACTATGCCCATATGGCGCTATTGTTTAGTATGGTATCTCTAAGTTTTTAATAGTTCAGTTTTTTTTGGTATGCTACTTATGTCAAATCTTACCAATCTAATCTTAACTACATTAACTACATCTTGGAGGCTAACTTACTTATACATAACATATTTTCTTTTTTTTTCTATATCTTACTAATATCATTGACCAGTAAACAAGAGCGGCAGAGAAAGCCGATCGGTGATGGCGTGGCGTATTTTTCTTGTTATATATGTGCTTTGTTATTTGCAGCTGTGTTAGGAGTTTGAGAAGGGGATCGGGATTCTCGGGAGACAATAGTGCGGGGAGGGCTGGGAGAGGTCCTGTGTTTGTCCGTATTGTTTTTGTACATGTCGTCAGTATGTGCTCCATTGTCAGTGGTACTTGACATTCTTCACAGCCAGGTTGTGGCGTCCTGCTTATATAGTAAGAGTGGGTGAGTCAGGTATGACGTGTTCGCACTCTTATTATTTTGACACCTTGCCATCTGGGTTGATCAGGTTTGTGTTTTGGTGGGATAATATGGCTCCAGTGTTTTGCTAGAAATGTTGTTTGTCTTTCCCATTTTTCTATTTTTTCTTTTGCTATCTCTATTCTGGCACACCTTCGAATAAACGATTCACATGGTGGTATTGTTAAACTGCCTTGCTGATGTTGGTCTGGCAGTTCTTTTGATAATTTGTCGGCAGCCTCATTGCCTGGGATACCGGCATGTCCCGGTATCCAGGATATCATGGTTTGAGCCTTTGCTGTTTCGAGCAACCATTTTATGATTTTATTGAGAGGCTCATGAGGTGTGGGGTTGGTTATTGCCTTCAGAGCTGCCATGGCGTCTGTGAAAATTACTGCCGATTTTTCTTTTTCTCTGGCCAGATTTACTGCCATATGAATCGCATATATCTCTGCCTCATATGCTGATGCGTTTGGATGGAGATTACGTTTGTGGGTCTCCAGAGGAGTGGATTCCCCTGGTCTGTAAATAACAACCGCACTAGATACATGGCTATCGCTTTTTGACCCGTCGGTGTATATATGGAGGTCATGCTTTGACGCTGCAATGTCTTCTCTATGAATAGCGCTATACATTGCCGGTGGCGTGGACTGTTTGGGGAACCTGGAATTGGTGTGAGAAAAGATGAGGCTATCTGGAGGTGGGTAGGATCTTTCGTACGGAGGAGATAATGGATTAGTGGGTAGTGGGATTCTTAGTGCTTTTGTGGATTGGAGGGCAATGTATAGTGCCGAAAAATGTTTCAATGGAGGACTTTCCATGTATCCTCTCAGCGTTGTATGGTGTGGACTTTTATTAGAAACAGCATTCCTGGCCACTAGTCGCGATTGGGCTAATTTAATTCTTTCTGCTATATTCTGACTGCCGGTTTCAATCCATAGAGCTTCCACAGGTGTTGTACGATGTGCTCCAGTTGCTGTCCTGAGTATGTTGTTAATGTTGGTCTGTAGTTTCTTTAGTTCAGTCTGTGCTGCTGTTCCGTAGAGAGTAATTGCGTAGTTGGTTATACCATTCACCAGGGTTTTGGCTATGCTTAAGGCGCTAGCCACAGATGCTCCTCTCTGTTTGGCGGCGATGGCTTTCACCACATAGTTGACTCTTAAAAGCCTGTCTCTAATACTCTTTACATGCCCGTTCCATTTTAATGTTTTAACGAGAGTGAGCCCTAGGATTATACATTTATCCTGCGCCACTATCTCTTCTCCATCTATTTCGAGATAGTCGGGTCTGTACGTCCTGGTGGATGGTATAACCAACCTTTCCGCTTTAACGGTTGGTATCAATGCCCCGGTTTCGCGGCACCAAATTTCAGCTTTGAGTACTGTCTGTCTTAGCGTCTCTGTAGCATTATTGTCTGTTGTCACGGTTATTAAGTTGTCAGCGTATATGTAGTGTTGTAGGCCGTGTATGTGGTTCAATTGGGCTGACAACGAGTGGATGTATGTATTGAAAAGAGAGGTGGATAGTGGAGAACCTTGTGGGATGCCGTTTTCTAGTTTATATTTTCCTGTAGTAAACCCGTTAACTCTAACTTGGAAGGTTCTGTGGGATAGGAAACTTAGAATTATGTGGATGAATTTTGTATCAATTCCCCATATTGCAAGCTGTTGGGCAATTTTATGCTTGCGCACCCGGTCGAAGGCCTTTTCCAGGTCGAGTGAGAGTATATGGGAGTCCAGTTTCTGAGCGCGTGCTCCAGCATGAGTGACGTAGTACCCCTGCCAGGGCGAAAACCATGCTGTGCTGGTGTAAGTAGCTCTTCAACCATTACTCCCAGTCTCCTCCCCAGGATCTTTTCAAAGACTCTCGATAGACAGGATATAAGCGATATTGGCCTATAGTCCTTGAGCGTATTACTCGAATTCGATCTCTTGTGGATAGGAACCTGTATCGCATTTTTCCAATTTTGCGGAAAGATGCCTTGGTCTTTTGAGCTGTTGTAAAGAGAGACTATTCTCTCTTTGAAATCTTCAGGGACATTTTTTAGCATTCCATAGGAGATTTTATCGTATCCAGGTGCTGAGCCCTTGCAGAGACTAAGTGTATTATTTAGTTCTTGGAGGGTGATAGGGTAGGTTAGTATTCTGTTTGGATCAGGTGCATATGGCATTTCCGTTAAGGAAAAGTTTCTTTTTTGAAGGGTCTGTTCCTGAGTGAAGTTTTTGTCTGACGAATAGTTTGCCCATGTTTTGGCAAATTCATTGGCTATGTCCATGGAACATGTTAAGGACCGGCTTTCTGTTGTCAAGTTGGCAATCAGGCTTGGGCTTCTATTGCCGGAGATGGATTTAACCTTGTTCCACGCGTCGGCGAGATTAGTGCTAGTGTCGATTGACTGTGCGAAGGACTCCCAAGATAATCTCTTCGCCACCTTTGTTTCTCTTTTGACTTTTGCCGACTCCCTACGGTAACTTCGCAGGTTTCCTTCAGTTGGGTGCCTTTGGAAATTTTTCCAGGCCTTATTTTTGCTCCTGATAGATACGAGAATATCTTTATTCATCCAGATGGGTTGGGATTGCTTTTGGTATTTGACACTAGGCATGCTTATAGCTGCAGCCATTCTGATGATTTTACTGATCTGAGCTGCCTCTTTGTTCACGTTATTCGAGGGTGGTCTTTGTTTTGAATTTTTTCTAATAGAACCAGCGAAAAGGTCCCATTTTGCCGCCGCCTCTGCAAAGCGTATGAGCGGATTGTAAGCAGCTATTTTCGCGCTAGATGTTATTAGTATTGGAAGGTGGTCGCTGCCTTCGGGGTTAGTATGGGTAGACCAGTTAAAGGACGGGGCTAAATTAGGGGATGTGAAAGTGAGGTCGACCGTTGTAAGAGTATTTCGAGAGGAGTGAAGTGTAGGGGAGGTATCATTAAGCAAACATAATTCTTGCTCCTCTGCCCAGTCCGCAATCAACCTTCCTCTTCTATTCCAGCGCTCACCACCCCAGACAGGGCTGTGTGCGTTGAAATCTCCACCAATGATGACGTTCGGTGGGAGCTGAGTTGACATTCGGTCTAGGTCACCAGGTAACAATCGGTATCCATGCTCAAGATACAAGCATAGGAGAGATATTTTGGGATTTGTGTCTATAGAGACAGCGCAGACCATTACATCCGTGTTAATCTGTAGTCTGTTGAACGCCAGACTTTTGTGTACCATTATGGCCACTCCTCCATGTCTTGTGTCATAGGGATTGTTGTTACCAACAAAGATGTATTGTCCGAGCCGTTCAGGCTCTTCACCTAGTAAGATGTTTGTTTCTTGTAAGAGGATTATATGGGGGCTATATAGTGATATGAGTATGTCAAGATGGGATAAGTTATTATATAGCCCTCTTATATTCCACTTGTATTGTGAGTTCTCTAGCAGTTGGGGAGCAAGTTAGAGTGGGTTCGCTCATAGGTTATTAAACTAGAGGGTTTCGTTCATTTCCTCATCGGTTTCAATTAAGCTAATGGAATGGGGGGGTATGTGTTTGAGTTTGCGCATTTTCTTGCGAGTTTTTATCGAAAGTATGCAGAATGTTCTCCATATTTAGTCTTTGTGATGTTTTTGGTGTCAGTACTAAGCGGTTTTCTTCCATAGTGTATCCTACTATTCCTGTTATGTTTTGTTTGAGGCCTTGTTTTTTATTTGTTGCTTTTTCTGTGTCGTTTATATTTTGTCTAGTTGGTGTTTGTGGTTATTTTCTGTATATTGTATTTTATTTTCATTTTCATTTTGAATTGCGTTTGTTTGGGTTAATAATAGTTTTTGTTCATTTTGTTGTTTTGATGTTTGGGTTTTGTCCGCCGTTGTGATGTGTCTATTTTCTTTTTCGTTAGTTTTGTTTCGATGTTGCTGTATTGTGTTTGTTATTTGTATAGGTTTTCCTGTAATTTGTTTTTGTTGGGTTTGTTCTGCTGAATCGTTGTTTTCTCTGTGTATTATTGCCGTTGCTACCTGTTCTGTAGATTTGTGCATGAGCGTCTGTTCTGTTGGGTGTGGAGCTACAATTTGAGCGAAGGACGGTCTGTTTAAAGTCGCCCCCGGATTATTTGCATAGTAATATTTTTTGGCCTCATACATTGTACACCTCTGCTGGATTTTAATTCTCAAAAACTCCTTCTGGAGAAGGAATTTCGGGCACTTAGGGTCACTAGACTTATGGGTGTTGACTTTGCAATTTGCGCAGTACTGCTGACCACTACAGTTCTTTTCGATGTTATCGTGCGGTATTTTTTCGGCACACGTAGGACATATTTCATCCTCACTAATACATCGCTTTAATGTGTGTCCTAGTATTTGGCATCTACGACATCTCATCGGGTTGGGGATGTACTCTTTAACATAGGCTTTCTCGAACCCTACGTTTATCTGTTGAGGAAGTGAGTATGAGTCGAAAGTCAGTATTAGTAGTCCTGTAGGAGTTTCTTTTCCGTCCGTTTTTCTTGTTTGTTATGGTAATATGTTGAGTGATTGGCTTGGAGTTGAAGTCCGAACTGCCAGCATGAGCTGACAGATCACTCGATGACAGCGATAGCACAGGGCGGCACGCTAGCACCTCGTCTAAGGGTGGCGGAGAGTGTGGGGGAGTTCCCGAAATAACCTGCCGCTTGTCATCGCCCATAATCAAAAAAAAGTTTCGTGCCTTCAACAAACAAGCCAGCACACACTCGGTCCCGAAGGGACCCTTACGTCACTTACCTGTAGTTTGGGTGGAAGGCGTAGGTGTTATTACCTTCCTTTGCCAGCCCCATCCTCCCAATTGACCTTGGGTGGCACTATTTTCCAAAGTCCCTTGGCTGACCTGTTAAGAGAGACGAGAGCGGACCTAGACGACCCCTATTCGTTATACAATCCCATCTTGATGAAGTCCCAAGTTGGAAATGGATTTTGCCTTAGTTCTGACCAATACCAGTCCTTCGCTGGTCCTGTCAATAGCGTAAGCATATTTCTGACTAGTAATCCAAAATCTCCTTCAAGAGCGGAGTGCGAGAGCGCTTCGACTCTGAAGATGAACTCGTCGACAGAGAGGTCCGAGTTATTCCCGTTATATGTCAGGTTCCATCTCCTGATTGGACTGCCTGATCGTCGGTATCCTACATTAGCAGGAACACGCATAGGTGGTGGAGGGGGTTGAGATGGTTGGGGTGTCATGAAGTTCTGTTGGGGCTGATTCGGAGGTTGACCAAATGTTTGACCAAAAGGTGGTGATGGTCTTGGAAATGATTGCCTTCCCCTATTGGGGAAGTCGTTTGACGGCCTCTGGTTACTCCTGGACGAACTAGGTCTCGCAAAGCCTACTGGCGGCATTGCTGCTGCCACTTGCTGTCTGATACTGTCTCCTAACTCAGACCGCAAAACATTTAAACCCTGCTGGAGACCTCGGTTTATTAGGTCTTCCATCTTTACGCTCAAGCCTGCTATCAGCGCATCCGTAGCAGCTGAGGGGTTGTGGTCTTGAGCCTTACGCTCTGGACTATCACGTCGAGGACTCGGGTTAACAAACGTCCTTGAATGTAAGTCAGGCATTCCTGGAGACAACGATCGTCGATTAGAGGGAGGTCGGTCAAAGTTATGGTTTGGCAATTCAAAGGTTGGCAATGAGTCGCGCCTGGCTGACTTCGCGGGCTTCGCTTTCTTTGGCTTTTTTAGAAAAGCACCCGTGTAACTAGTGATGTCCTGTGGCGTGAGGCAGCGTCGACAGTTAGGGCAACTGGAATGTGCGCCTACCCAAGTTTGGATGCATGCCTCGTGAAAGACATGTCCACACGTGGTCATGACAGGCTTCTGTTCAGCTGACCAGCTTGTGTCTCGACAGATAGTGCATGGCTCACGTAACCTAGTCACTTCGTTCGGCCCAGGAGGCGGTGTCCTCATTGTAGCCATCGTAAGTCAAAGTTGGGAAAAGTTCTACAAACCAAAGGTTTGAGAAAAAAACAGTCAGAGAAATTAAAAAAAAATCCCAGAAATCGATGCTAACAAGCTACTAACTTTAAAATTTGAACGTTGGGACAAGATACTATAATTTGAAAACGTATTCCCAAACGTCTGAAGAAGTACAAAGAAATTTTTTCCCAAAAAAAGTCAAAGCTTTGAAAAGTTCGCTGAGTATTCTCGAATCGAGACAATACACATGCGAGTGACAATAATCCAATTCGGAAATGTGACGTTCAAAAAAAATTTCACAACAAACAATCCTCCTTCACTTCCCCGAGCCAACTCTCAACACAAGAGGTCAGGCCACTCTCTCTATCCCTCAAGGTCAGAAACGAAATACAGGCAAGCGACGTGAGTGTGTGCATTGAAAAAGTTAGAGCTCTTGCAGAAATCTGGGAAGAGTAAAGTCGGAGGCACCAGAGACTGAGAATGTCACTAGAGATTCTTCAGCCAGGCAGTTAGCAGTATGCCAACTCCTGATTACTGAAGATCTCCAGCATCAATCCCATCCTCGGGTGACTCTTCCTCCTCTTCTTCACCGGCTTATCGTGTCCAGTCAGTTCGCTAGCCAGGCAGAGTCATGAGTCTGGTCAACTAATTAGCGGGAAGCCAAGAAGTTGTCTCTCAGATTCACAACTCTGTCCAGCCAGTTGGCTGGCAGAGACACGTTTTCACAAGAGTTCACGAAAAATTGGTGAGGCCACCTACCATTTCCATGGCAGAAGGCCAGCGGGAAAGATCATTCAAAAAAGTTCAAAAAAAAATTCAAAAAATCAACTATTCGGACTTGAGGCTTGACTGAAGTCAAACCTAAAGTCGAACTTACAAAAACTTCCAAAAATTCCAAAAACTTTACTTTACTTTACCAATTCTCAAACACATCAAAGCTAGAAAAACTTTACTTTACTTCCAAAAACTTTACTTTACAGAAAAATTTCAATTAATAACAAACAATTAAACCCAGGTTTGCATATAACTTCCACTGGATATGAGACTTGAGGTCAATCAACTAGCAGATACCAGATGATCATATCACTCAGAGTCCCAGTCCCCAGTAAAATTTATACTTAGACCACCGAAGTCTAAATGAGGTGGCCCCACGTTGGGCGCCATTTTGTTATGGTAATATGTTGAGTGATTGGCTTAGACGTGAAGTCCGAACTGCCAGCATGAGCTGACAGATCACTCGATGACAGCGATAGCACAGGGCGGCACGCTAGCACCTCGGCTAAGGGTGGCGGAGAGTGTGGGGGAGTTCCCGAAATAACCTGCCGCTTGTCATCACCCATAATCAAAAAAAAGTTTCGTGCCTTCAACAAACAAGCCAGCACACACTCGGTCCTGAAGGGACCCTTACGTCACTTACCTGTAGTTTGGGTGGAAGGCGTAGGTGTTATTACCTTCCTTTGCCAGCCCCATCCTCCCAATTGACCCTGGGTGGCACTATTTTCCAAAGTCCCTTGGCTGACCTGTTAAGAGAGACGAGAGCGGACCTAGACGACCCCTATGCTAGAGGAGAGGGCTGCAGGATGTGAAAGGGAAAAAAAATCTTTTTATCTCTTCATTTCGTTATAATAATCCGTTTTAATTCATAAGCCTCTCCGAGCTAGACCGTAAATACATGCACCCATCGGCAAGTAAGTATAAAAAAACTTATCAGTATAGGAAAAACTTAAAAGTGAAGTCAAGCTATGCCTTGATCTACATATATAGGTATTAAGAAAAACTTATCACAAAAAAATTTCAAAGTGAATTCAATCTATGCCTACATCTACATATACATGTATGAGAAAAAACTTATCACGGAAATATCTTAAAAGTGAATTCATTCTATGCATTGATCTACTTTATATGTATGGGAAAACTTATCACGACTACTTTAACCATATGACTTAAATCTGCAAAAATACTAGTTGTTCAAAATAAATTTTCTGGAATCTAGGATCATTAAGTGCTTGAGTACAAATTATAAGGAAATAACGACTTACATGTCTGTTGATCTGGTTCCATCGCTGAGGCGCCTCTGGGATGTTTCCAGTAACTACTACACTTGTTAAAAGGAATATAAAAGCTTGCAAAATTTTTCATCTAGCCTAACAGTATTTACGTTATCAAATCTCATTCTACCCGTGGCGTCGCACGATTGCAAAAAAATTTTCTTCACGCACTTCTGCGCTCAATCACGTTGAAACAAAAATATACCTTTACGGTAATACTTCCGGAGAGCTTTTCAAAAAAAAATCAAGTAACTTTTGACTGGCATTTTTCGATGGAATCCCTGTCGCATATCATTCAATAATTCTAAATTCGATGCACTACTTGATAAACAAGCATCACTTAAACTTGTAGGTTCTCGCGACATGTATTTTAATGCAGTTAAACGAGAAGCCTGCGTTGAGGAATTAAAATTTGAATTCAATGGTGTCGCTTACTTCCAAATATCATACGAAAATCATTTAATTCAACGGATGTAGATTCTGAATTACTATGAAGCAGGCAGCAACTACCATTTACAAACATATTCTTCATCATCCCCGACTGTTGAATCGCCACTAAGGAAATTTAATGATGTTGTCGGTGGCCGTGTTTGACCTTCCAATTCGAAATTATTCCAACTACTATCCTCACTAGATTTGATGCCAAAGTTTTTTTTTTTCTTTTTTTCTTTTTTTTTAACTGGTTCACTTTGTATACCACTATCCTAAATTACTTAAGCCTAAATCCGACTGATGATGATGATGGTGACCCCATGATGATTTTATAGGTACCTTTCCCCAAGACTGACCTTAGCCAAGCCTCACTTTTTCGCAAGCGATATCACTGATTCGCAACAATCTATGACCGTTTTCGTTAGGGAAGTCACTGCTATTTTATCTCCTTCTGATAATTAAAGCACATATTAATACGTGGACCGAACAAAATTTCTCTCTACAAACCTTATGTGTGTGACGTGAATTTTCCTTTCCAGTGGCAATTTGTGTTCAGCCTAAATCAAATGTATATCCCTGTTTCCCAAGCAACACGGTAATTACCGTGGATAGAAATTGTGAGGAGAGTTTATGGACGTACGATAGGCTGCGCGATGTTTAAAGACTTAAAGACTTTTCTCGTTTCTCAATTTTATACACGTACCTATCGTGTAAAGTGGTTGACAGCGGAAAGAGACGAGTTCTTCTTCTTTTCAGTCATAATCTGTCGTCCCCGCATGTCACGCGAGCTTGATGAAGCATTGCTTCGTCGGGGTGCGCTCAGTACGTGGTTCTACTTGAGGGCCGGCGTACATGCTGCAGTATTTCCGTGTAGCATATTGCTATATGCAATACGCTACGACCATAACAAGTTTGACCACTTCTGTGACTCCTTGATCCTGGAGCCCTTCCTGGATTTCTTGCTCGTTCAGTGAAATTAGGTTTCTATTATATACAGTCCCCTTTGAGCTATTAAGCCTACTGTATAGTGTGATCTTTACTGGGATTTTAGCAATTTGTTTATGTTTTATAAAACGCTCTGCAATTATCGAATTCTTGCAAAGTAGCAGTAGGCTTCCATCACGCAAGAACGAGGCGTTTGTGTACTCCTTCGATATTGCGTCTACTCCCTTCCTGACAAGGAATACATTGTATTTGTTTAATGTCTTTGTATTGTCTGTGGTTGCAATTACAATGAATTTTGGTTCTTGCGATTTGACTTGTTTAATGTCTGGTAATTGTGGATACAGCTCTTCGAAGGTGTTGTTCCTTCTTTTTGCCCTCTTCGCCGCTCTTGTCACTTGGGGAGGATCCCCCTCAAGGATAGAAAATGGGTTATTATTGGCTGCCCAATGGGCCGCCATTTTGCTGGTTTTGCCCCTAAGGTTTTAAATTTTTGTTCCTTTCCTAAGTGAAATTTTTATATCTGAGAAATATAATTAAAATCCTAATTTATTTTATGTTTAACTACTATGATCTTAGTCTAATATATTACAGCGCTGAGAAAAGAAAAAAAAAATTTTTTTTTGTGTTTTACTTCGCTGTTTCTCCAGTCCAGATGATCCCGATTGTTTGCTTGAGTATAAGGTGTTAGCCCAAATTTTGTGTATAGGGTTAAGCGTCTGGCCACCTATTGGTAGGTGGCATTGATAATAAAGTTTCCTGCTTATTGTGAATTCAATTCCTGTGTGGTTTGGTATGCGTCCTTGGTTAGCTTTCTGCGGTGATCTTGCACTCTGTGCCTGCACCTAACCTCTATCCGCACGACTGGTCGTGGTGTAATTCCATCTGTTGTGACTGCCTCTGGTTTCACTTTTTATTTTTATTTTCCACTTTAAGTTTTAATGCTCGGATCTTTTAAAATTTGATGTGATTGCTTTACTGTGAGAAATCAGTAATTTTTTTTTTATTTATTTATTTATTTATTTAATTTCAATAAATTTATTTTCACAAAGTTTTTTGCTAATTCGCTTTCAACTACGGAACTTTCGGCAAGACGTCTGTGTCGATTGCGATCTTGCTTGAAACTGAAAAGACAAAAGTATATGACATTACTTGTTTCGGTCTAAAAAAGATGAAAAATTCCAATTTTGTTCGGCTGTCCTATCTTCTTATTAGGTTACTGCTAGGTATGGTGCGACTTGTTTCATAGTTATCTTAAGCGATTTATTTAGTGAAATTGAAGACGGATTAGTCAGTCAGTTTTTATTAGTGGTAATTTGTACACTCAGGCTTTTTAGTACTATTGTCTTGCTTTTGTCTTCATTTATTACCCTAATTGTTTAAAAAAACTTTTATGTAAAGAATTGTCTATGTTAATTCAGCTTCGTGCGAGTTAAGATAATTACAATTTAATGAAATAAAAAAAATAAAAGATTCAATTTTTAAATAGAGACAAGATTTTACCGAGAACTGACTTTTAAATTATTCTACTTGCTAACTTTTACAAAAATGCAACTAATCATATTTTCAGACAAACAACAGTTTCGAGTTGACTTGAAAATAAAAGTTTGTAGCGCCGATAATAAAAGACTTGAAAATATTTTAATATAATATTTTTATTGACTGTAAAATTCTTCTTAATGTCTATAACCAAAAAGACATTTCATACGCTTCTGCTCCTGCTTATATGTATAATACATTGGAAGGCTGGAATGCTAGAGGGAAGCTACTTTGGTGGGGGATGTTCATTTATATGAATCGTATCCTGCCTATGTGATACTCAGCGAATGGATTAAAACTGGTTTGCGGTGCCCTACGACATACGTGGAAGGTTTGATGATTGGGTGAAAAATACTACAGTGGCGTAGTTTTAACAGTGGCGTGCTACAATCTCCCCCTCTGGCGTTGAGATCGCCTCGATGATGCGTCAGATTTTCCAGGGCACGCATTGCTTTTTGCTCCTTTTGGTCGTCCCAGCTTCTTAATAGCTATAATTACCGAAGGGAGGCTGGTTGATTAATCTGGTCCCTTGTATCGGGAGAGAGCAGAAGCATGATACATTCCAGTGGACTTATCGGGGCTTCCGCAGATGCGATTTCATATGTTAATGCGCCTCTTTTACGTAAGACGATATATGGCAAGACTCGCTTAGGTGCCATTTTGGAAGAAAAACGTCGTTTTGTACTACTGAGAAGATGAGTTTGCACCCAAACTTTAGTACCATCTCTGAATCCAGGATCGGGGTTTCTTTTCTTATCAGAGTAGGTTTCGTTATGTATCTGCAACTTCTCATTAAGTTCTCTTGCCTCTCGGAGTGTCTCACCAAGCTGCAAGACTTTTGGTGTTATCTGAGGAACAAGATCTTCCTCTTGAACTATAGCTCTTAAATCGTTATTAACGTCATTTGGTGTTCGCATTTCCCGTCCGAATTTTAAGAAGACTGCATTAACTGTGCTTTGACATTTGAGCTGATCTCTATTCTTTCTTTCTACTGGGTTAGCTTCTGGGTGATATACTGGGGTGACGATTTGTTCAATACCGAGACAGTAAATTGGTGCTGCACCACTGCTGAAATAAACTGTGTATCATTATCACTAATGATTTTGCGGGGTGTTATCTCAAAATTATTTCATTAAGGAAAACCTTAGCACAATTTTCTCCTGTGGCGTCGGAAAGGGCAAAGAGTTCAATGCTGTAGTGGAAGTAGTCCGAATGGGTCAACTGAGAGTATCTCGAATCTTATTCTACTTGGAGTTGTTTGGATAAGTCCCGCTGGTTTAAGATTACTAGCCTTGTATGTCTAACCTTCAAGACATTGCCCGATGTATTTCATGATATCCTGTCTCATGCCATTCCAATAATATCGGCTTGCTATACGTGAAATCGTGCGGTCCACTCCACAATGTCTAGATGTCGGCGTATCATGGTGGGCTCCTTCGTGATCTGATGTATATCTGTAGAGATTTCCTAAATTCATTAATTAACCTCTTTTGCTCCAACGTATGTAATTTTCATTTACTCCTGTATCCTTGAGGCAATCGATAATTATTTTTAGCTCAGGATCTTTAAGTTGTTTCTCACGGATCTCTTCTGCTACTTTTCTTTGAATCTCCATCTCTGTATTACATACTTCACAGGATACTTGTATATATTCGATACAACGAGGCCTAGAGAAACTATCGGCAACCACATTGGTTCTACCAGGTGTGTATTGTATATTTAAGTCATATGGTTGCAATTGTAATGCCCACCTGGCTAAGCGGCCCGTTGGTAACTTAAGAGTCATCAACCATTTTAAAGGTTTGTGGTCTGAAAGAAAGTGACCTTGGTTCCCCCAAAATATCCTCTAAATTTGCTTAACGCCCCCCCCCCCCCCCCGCCTTGATGTCGTATAATTTCTTTCTGGTTGTATGAGCAGTCGGCTGGCATATTCAATAGGGTGCTCATTTGCGCCGTCCCCCTGTACTAAAATTGCTCCACTATCGTTACTGCTCGCATCCATCAACCCTTTGGGATCAACGGAAATTCCTTCTTTGTTGATAATATGTATTTGACTTGTCGGCAAACAAATTTACATTTTTCCCTATTGGCCTTTAATTTGTATGTTCTTAAACGCTGAAATACTTTCTCAAGATCGTTCAGGTGCTCCTTTAATGTGCTTGAGCAGACGATCAAATCGTCAAGATATACTAATACACTTATAGTACTTAGGCTTATTCTGAACCTGTCCATTAACCTTTGAAAAGTCGCTGGAGCATTCCTCAATCTACTGCTCATGTACTTTGATTTGCCAATAGCCAGAGCGTAGATCAATAGTGGACATTGGTATTAAGTTGTCGACAATCTATGCATACGCGAATTCCGCCATCCTTTTTGGGAACAATCACAACTGGAGCTGCCCATGGAGATTCACATTCCTCTATTATGTTCTTCGTAAGCATTTTATCAATCTCGATCTTGAGCTGTTCACTCTCTCAGGGGAGAGGCGATACGGTGGTGTAGCTACTCGTGATTGATCTAGAGTTTTTATTCTGTGTTCTGTGAAAGATGTGACCTCGACATTTTCTTCGAAAACGTCAGAATTTGCTATGAGTAAGCTGTTTAGTTTTTCTCGTTCAAACATATCCAGTTCAAGTGCTTCACATTGCCGCAAAGATACACCAATGGCTTCGAATGTGTAGGTTACTGGACTGCCAAATACTTTTCCCGTTTTTGGATATCTCCTTGATGTGGGCATATCTGGCAGTATCGAATGTCTAAAATCTATAAAAATTTCTGAGATTGCCGATGGAGGATAGTCATCTTGAGGGCGTTGAACGGGCTGTCGGGGAGGTGTTTCCAGTTTTATTAGCTTCCAAGCTGGCTCAGTTACTGGAGATTGGCTTAGAGATTCTGCAATCGGAGAGCTTGATATATCTAAATACCAATCTACAAATGGAGATGAATTTTCCTTTCTGAATGTTTGCTCGGGATTTATAGTTTTCTTGTTATTTGACATACATGTTGAGAGTGATTGGCTTGGACGTGAAGTCCAGACTGCCAGCATGAGCTGACAGATCACTCGGTGGACAGCGTTGACTGCAGGGCGGCACGCTAGCTCGCCTCGGCTATTGGCGGAGAGTGTGGGGAGGTTCCACAAAGACCTGCCGCTGCCACCAGCCTTATACAAAATTTTTCGTGCCTACAATTCAAAAGGCCGTAGCACACACTCAGTCCTTAAGGGACTTTTACACCACTTACCTACATCCATTGAAAGGATTTCACAGAAGTTACTAAAATTTCCTCCTGTCTCTCACCAAGAGTCAACCCTCAAGACAACCGGCCTTCCAGGTCCACTCTCCCGAAAGGTCACACCACCATAAACCCAGAATTCCATAATGCACACAGTCCCATCCAACGAGACCTCTCCGAGCATTGTATTGGTCACTTCAAGTTGGTTACCAAACTAAGGAATGGTGAATTGACATCCGCCTCTTGGTATGGACCAGCCATACCGCAGGGGCCACCAGCCTAAAGTGATGCCGACGCAGCTACCATTCCCCCGTCGAACTGACCAAAACAATCCCGGATCACCCTCACGAGATAGTCCCGCACACATGTACAAAATCCCAGACCCATTGGCCTTGATCACTTTCCCGACTTTCAGGGCAAAAACAACACGATACAAGCAAGTGATGTGAGTGTGTGCATGAAAAATCTTGCGTCCTTACAGAAATCTGGGAAGAGTCGGGTTGGAGAAGCTAGAGACTGAAAATGATACTAGAGATTCTTCAGTTAGACAGTTAGCAGTATGCCAACTCCTGATTACTGAAGGTCTCCAACATCACTTCCATCCTCCAATAACTCTTTCCTTCCTCCTCATCTGATTGCAAAACTTAGATGACTTTCCAGCTGGTTAGAGTCATGAATCTGGTCAACTAGTTAGCTAAAATGCCAAAAAGTCATCTCACAGACTCACGGCTCTGTCCAGCCAGTCGGCCAACAAAGACATGCCTCCGCGAGAACACAAAAAAAAAAATTGTGAGGCCACGTACTATTTCCATAGCAGAAGGCCAGCGGGAAAGATCAATTAAAAAAAAAATTTCAAAAAAAATTCAGAAGACAAACAAAATTAAACCTAAAGTCGAACTTCAATTCCAATCACGATAGCAAAACTTTAAACTTGATTCATTCCAAAAACTCAAAAATTTACTTGAATTCAAACAAAATTTCAAAAACCAAAATAGCAAAACTTTAAAACTTTAACGTTACTCTACTGACAAAAACTTTAAATCACACAACCAGTTAGACTCAAGTCCGCATATAACTTCCACTGATTGTGAGACTACCGAGTCAGACAATTTAGCTGATAGCCAAATGTCTATATCTCTAAGCAATCTCAGTCTTCAGCAAAAGTCATACTTAGACCGCCGAAGTCTAACTGAGGTGGCCCCACGTTGGGCGCCAATTTGTTATGATTCTATGTTGAGAGTGATTGGCTTGGACGTGAAGTCCAGACTGCCAGCATGAGCTGACAGATCACTCGGTGGACAGCGTTGACTGCAGGGCGGCACGCTAGCTCGCCTCGGCTATTGGCGGAGAGTGTGGGGAGGTTCCACGAAGACCTGCAGCTGCCACCAGCCATATACAAAAATTTTCGTGCCTACAACTCAAAAGGCCGTAGCACACACTCAGTTCTTAAGGGACTTTTACACCACTTATCTACATCCATTGGGAAGGCGCAGATGTTTGGCCTTCTCTGCTCGCCCCAACCACCCAATCGACACTGAGGGCAGTTAGTTTTTAGTGTCCCTATATTGACTTGGGAAGAGAAGAGTAGCGGACCTAGACGACCTTCAAATCAAGACGGCTCCAGGAGAGTGAAAGGAAAGAAAAACTTTAGAGTTCATCAGGTTATAATAACAGGTATTCTGCTTTATTACCAAGAAATTCATATGTTCAAGAATATACAAGTACACCACCAAAAAGGTGGGGTGAAGATTTCGTTAAGGCAATTTATGGTTCATCATTTCTCGCTAAATATAAATTATACTCGAAATAACATTCTACTAGAATAAAAATCAATACGACGACAACACCGAAGAAGAAGGAAGGAAGGAACTTTAACAAAAAATAACTATAGTCTGACTTATTCCGATGAACTATTTAGGAACATTATTGAACCAGAATGAACTGAACTTCCCTCTCTTTTGGAATTGTAACGTTATAAGAAAAACTATTTTATCCCGTGAATTTCATTCTTTTGTTTTCCTTCCTCCTCGAGATAAGGTCCCCGTCCTAATACCTAAGATTACCAGCAATACGATTAATTCATTTTAGGCGTTAATTGTAAAGCGAATCTTTAAAAATTAGACTATTATATATATAGAAATTGGAAATATAATTATATAATCAATAAAACATCTCACGTAATTCATTTGGCCGGGATCCCCGCAGAGGCGCCTCCGTGGATGTCCTGCTAAGTTTCTGTTAATAAATTTAGTATTCTATTAGTTATAAAATTCGGGTTGCTGTCATTAATATAAAGTCATCTACTTATATACATAGATGTCTAGAGAAACTAATCCTTCAGTACTACAGTCAATTCCGGTACGCTAATGTTCAGCTTCGTCCGCTGATAACCAAAAATATGTATCGATTCCTTGCTTGTTTTAGGTGTACGCGCCTTTTAGTTTGGTTCCCAACTAAGCCAACGATGGGTCGAACACCCGTGTGGAATTTAAGGGTTGTTTTCTGGAATGGCTTTCCCAGAGATTGTGTTGTGTGTCCAAAATCATCAATGTAAAGTCATCTCGATGTCGTACATACGTACATCGACAATCATCTAGTTTCTCCAAGATTACGTACACCAATCCTGTTGAATTTTATACCTATCGTATCAAGGCGCAAAATACAATTGGCAGAACCTGTAGCGTGTATACACGAGAACGTATGTTGCGATTACAATGCCGCCGCCTTTTGTGACTAATTGTGGCTCAGTATAACCTAATTGGGGTCACAGGCCCACTCTGCTTGGGCGAATTTATACGTAATGATTACCTGTTCACAATTGTTTATGTGCTTTCAACTTACGTTGATAATAATTAGTTGGCTGCTATGTATTCAATTCCCAATACGTGGGCCTTGATATATACGAAATTTTTCTCTCAAAGTCGTCCTAGCTATAATTTCTGTTAGTTGATTAATATTCAGTGACAAGGATGGCACGTACAGCTTGTTGTTCACTTTACGCCGTGAATTTCTTTGACTCCTACCGATTACAAGAAAATTTTTTGATTCCTTTTCGAAGATAAAATCAAACTTCTACACAATTATCTGCAGTCAAGCAAGCTTTTTACCTCGTTCTCTCTGACAGCCCGCCCGCAGGAAGTCCTCTTCTTGTTTTTCTTTCGGGTACGTCAGTGTGCCTGGCTCTCTATCCATATAGAAAACAGTAGGCCGAGTGTACATGATGTCTCTAGTCTCAGTGTAGCATACTGCTACATGCCTCATGCTATGACCATAACAGATCCTTGTTTGATTCGAAATGTATGCTGCTTATACTCAGGCTAACATCAACTTGTGTTGAAGACACAAATTAAAAATGTTGCGATGGTTGGTTTGCGAAGCTCCAAGTACCCTGAGCGAAATTTAAAATTATTCGGACGTTCTCAAGGAAATCAATACCTAACAACGTATTATTGTCCTTTGCACCGGCTAGGATAATGCAATTAATTGAAAGCGTACGTTGGCCTAGGCAGATATCTAATCTTGTCGGAAATACATTTTGTTGTTTTGATGTCCCATCAGCAAGTGTAACGTCTGCAAGCATTTCAATAAATTTGCAATTATTTTGCTTTAAATGCTGATAAAGAGTAGTTTCAGCGATACTGGTCTTAGCTGCCGCATCGATATGTGCGACTCCAAAGATCTTAGCACATACCATAGGAGGTTTCTGACCTAAACGAACAACAGTATCTACTGCGTAAAAGTTCACTTGAGGAGACTTTTGATCATTTCTCCTTTCACACTTTGGGTAATTAGTTCTAAATAAACCGGGATTGCCACATCCATAACAGGAAACAACATTCGATGTCGTTGGTGTATTTAACCCAGAACGTATAGTTGATGTTTGCTATGGTTTGCTTATTTTTAGGCGCTTGCAGCATACATCCGCTGAATGTCCGCGAAATCAGCAATGAGCACATCTTGCTTTCTTTGATTGTATTGGACTTTCGTGTCGCTCAGTTCTAATATCAGTTTTGATTGCTTCTACTTTTCTGGACTTTTCCAGCAGCTCAGTAAACGATGAAAAGCTTCCTCGCGATATTTTATTTCTAATTGAAATATTCAATAAGCCGTAAACAAAATCCAGTTATGTTGCCTTTTAATGCCGATCTCTCTGAAGTTGCGAGAGTAGGACACGTTTCTGACAAACGAATGTGTGAGTTGGGGTTTTTACGTCTTGTTTTTCCGAGAATAGTTCGAAGTAGATCTGATGTGCTGGCTTAGATGGCGAATAGCTGTTTTTTATGAGAGAAATAGCTTCATTCCACTTCTTGACCTGAACCTTAACACCCTGCCACCATGTTGCTGCTCGACTGAGTCCGTATACAAATTATTATCTGAATTTACTACTACTGTAACGGAGACGAAACAAAGCTACTTGCGAATGGACCTGTAGACTTAAACCAAATATTTTCATTAGTCGGCCACAAGTTGGGCGTCAGTTTGTAGCATCGATAATAAAAGACTTGAAGATATTCTAATATAATATTTTTATTGACTGTAAAATTCTTCTTAAAGTCTAGAATCAAAAAGACATTTCATACGCTTCTGCTCATGCTTATACTATATAGTACACGGGAAGGCTGGAATTCTAGCTGGAAGCTGCTATTGGCCGGATTACATTAACAACGCCGACGCCGGCGTGGTCGTTGGTTTATGTCACAAATATTTAGAGACAGTACTGCATATATGAAAATCATTACATTACCCACGCCGGCGTCGTCGTCATCGATGTGGTCGTCGACCCATCTCTAATCCTAATTTTAACGCTGACGCTCCATTGCTGCCAATATGCAAGATTAGATTTAGATTATGAAAAAACATGAAAAAATGTAATGATATTTGAATTTATGAAAATAAATGATTTTATATTAAAAAATGTGGACTTGAAGGAAAAGAAAATATCTTTTTTATTATTATTTAAAATTTTATTACAAACCGGCAGAGATTACAAGCAAATAACTCAATTGAAAATGTATGCGTTGTTATTGTAATCCAGCCATTTGGTGTGGGAAGTTCATTTATATGCATCGTATCCTGCCTATGAAATAGTCAGCGAATTAATGGTTAAAACTGGGTTGCGGCGGTTTACGACATACGTGGAAGGTTTGATGATTGGTACTTGGGTAAATGGTTTCGTGGGAAATGTTGGTGAAGGATAGTGGCTGAATTGTTTCCGGTGTTGGATATGTAACTCACTGACGATTGTTTGTTTTTAGAAGGGTGAGACGAGAAAATTGGGATGGGAATGGTTCAGAGAGAATAAGGATCTCTGGACCTTGCGCCAGGTATCCTTGTTTGAATCTTCCTTCACTAGGCAGTTCCTGGATGGGGCACAGAGTATGAAGTGTGAAATTTTTTTAACTCGCTCACGAACGAATCAAATTCGTGTGAACTGTAAAGTTAATTTTTCATGAACTTATAAGTTCAACTCTAGAGTGATTTAAAAGTTTCTAAGTTGAAAATTTAATTCGCTCACGAGTCGAGGCGAAAAGAACGATTCGTGAATCAAATAAAACAAGATGATATGTTGAGGAAATTTTTCACCAAGAAATACGATTCATAATTATTTAGTATCATGTATATTTCTTACTCTAAACATAATTGGTTAAAAAAATTAGAATTTAATTTAACTAACAAAATATTATTAATAAAGTCTTAGTTATTTGTTTTGTTATGATCGTCGATAAGGCACTGAAAGCACGCTCAACCGATACTTGGGTAGATGGTACAGCTAATGCAATTTGAACTACTTTCCCTAGTTCCTGATTTTTATGGTGCAAATTTCTCCAATATTCTAAGATATTGGTATCGAAAGAAACCCTTTCTTTATAAGATAAATTTTCAAGTTTATATTTCAAATTTCTTTCCGTCGATATATTTGGTATATTTGCACTAGCTCTCATTAACGAATGTAGTTTATTTTCTAATTTTGCCAATAGCCCGCCTGAAACCAAATTGGAGTTAGATGGTTCTTGGCCACTCAATTTCTCCCCAATCAGTGTTCCTGTCAATCGTTTCCTTCCGCGTTTGTATTAAGTAAATGGCGCTAGAAAATAATCGGATGTTAGCTTAAAATAAGAATATTTGAAAAAAAAATACTTGTTATGGCAATATTTTTGGCTCCTCAGTCAAAAATGGTGTATTTAAAAAATTAAACCGGGGATCCAAATAAATGGCAGCGATAAAGCTTCATTTTGTAGGAGGCTTTCTTTCCGTGACTTTAGCGATATAAGGAATCGCTCGGCATAAATGTTTGGTTCTCTTGAAATTTCTTCCAATTTCACATTAAAATCACTCACGGTAAAAGTCACCCATAACATATTGTTCGTTTTGAAATTTTTGGGTACATTCCGATAAGGGCTTAAAAGCTTTTATAAAATTTGTAATAAACGCCGAAACGGCGAAAGATTTTATTTTGAGTAAAGAATTCAACCTTTCATACGTAGAATTCCACCTCGTTGAGTTATCTATTGTTGGCGTTTGAATATTTTCAATGTATTGATTCCCACGAATAATTGAACGAAGCGTTTTTACCAGTTCCCTACACTCTTCCACATTGTTTCGACAGTGAATTTCGACTGTGAATTTCCTCGAATTCGTCGTCACTCTCAACTAAGATCAGTTCATCATTATTATTTTCACTTAGTCCATAATAATTGTTTTTTTTAAGTATTGATATTTTGAGTATGCTGCCTTCCTAGTAATTAATTACCCAGGTAAGATACATACATACACTGCCATTTTTATTTGTGATGGCATACCTTACTTCGCATATGAACGCCAGGTAATGTATCCTGAAGCTCTCGTAATAATTTGGATACTTTAAGAACGTTATCGGTGGTACTGGAATATAACTGGTTTATATCCATATTATATTCGCGAAGACAATTCAAAGTTTCTTGTCGCAAAAAATCGCCTGTATGCCTTCTTTTTATTTGAATCATGCCTAACGTATTTATACATGTTTCGTAGCCTTTAATATATTGAACAATTATTCCTAAAATATGGTTTTCCATACGTGTTGTAATATCCACTTTTAAGGTTATCATTCTTTTATCAACATTTTTTCGTAATGATTTGCTTAATTTTATTTGCATCTGGTGTCTGAGAAATAATTGTTGAATTTAAATTTATTTTAAATTGTCCTTCGTATGGGTTTATTAATTCTTTGAAATAATCGGAAATCCGGAATGGAATATTTTTACTGTCCAATGCAGCAATTGAGGAATTTAGTTTTGTCCATTGTTAAATAAACTTGACTTTTCTTTCTTTTTGGTTCGGATATATATAACTCTACTTCACTATCACTTTTTGTTTTTTTTATGAACTAATTTGTAATGTCTTTTAATATTTTTAGTCCTCATTCTTTTTAATTGTTTTTCACAAAAGCGCAGAAGTATCACTTTACTGGTTATACAACACATACTTTGAAGAATTAAAGTCCTTATGACGTCCCATTTTATAAATTTGTGAAAACTAATTCAAACCAATCCAGCAAAAATTACATAAATCAATGTAAATAAAATTTAAAGATGTAAGATTTTTACTGTACGAATGAATGAACGAAAATAACTTATTTCGGTCCTTGCTTACTCACGAATAATTATTCCGTTCGCTCGACGAAAGGGTTGAGTACCTTGTCTTGGTCAAACGCGCTGGTGTCTTAAGAGAAGCCAGCGGCTCAATAGGATGTCGTTTTCTAACTTCATCAATCATGAACAAGGTGACATCACCATCACCAATTTTTTTGAAATTTTACATACTTGAAGGGTTTGTGAAAACAAAAATACGAATTAAAAAATTTCCTACCGAATTATGGCATTTTCAAATTTCGCAAAAATTCTGTCCTGGTCTTCTTTAAAAATTCGTATATAATTTTTCTATTTATGCTAGGACAGTGAAATGTGGCTCATTTGAAAGATAAGATCTCAAGCAATATAATATTAAAAATATACGCGAAAAAGGACATTAATATCCTGGAAGAACGTACTTTTGATTTTGTTCATTTTTTTATATTCTATACCTTATGTTATCCACTAAAACATATTAAAATTTTAACTTGGGATCTCAACGGGATCAAGGAGTAAAAGCTCAAGAAAGCTTCACCAAAATACATCTATAACTACTTGCAAATAAAAAAAAATCGTTTTTTACAGTGTGTCCCGTATATGGTCCTGCATTTGAAGGCTATGGATAGGTCATGCTTAGACAGCAGGAGGTGAGGGAAAATCCTTATGGTTTTCCAAATAACGCGATTTAAAAATATTTGGGTATGTTTTTATATATCACCCTGTAACTTCTTAACGTTGCAGCCTATGATGATGATTTAAAATTTTGTAGATTAACAATCGTTGGACCTCTTCGGCGGTGACCAAATTTTACCCCACCTTTTCTCCGTTTTGAGCTTATGGTTCAATAAATTTAAGAGTTCGGATTTTTAACTCGGTTTTTTAACTACTATATTTATCAAAAAACACGTCATCAACACCAATTTTTTATTGGAATTTAAGAAGCGTATATTTTTAAGATTCTATATGTCTTAGATAGCTTGAGATCTTATCTTTCAAATAAGCCACATTTCACAGTCCTATATATATACGAATTTTTAAAGAAGACCAGGACAGCATTTTTGCGAAGCTTTAAAAATGCCATAACTCGCGAAATACGCACTTTAGTAGGAAAATTTTTAATTCGTATTCTTGTTTTCACAAACCCTCCAAGTATGTAAATTTTCAACAAAATTTGTGATGGTTATGTCACATCTGTTGCCTGTTTGACATGGAATGGCCCTAATAAAAACTGCCATGGAAAATTTCAGCGAAGTCCCAAATCTAGGGAGATTAGCTTATTACCATATGTAGCTATGGGAGCAGTCAAACAAAGACCAGCTTTGAACTTCCAGTTGGAAGCAGTAGCCGGAATAACAGAAACATCCACCCCGTGTCGACTAGATTGTTTGCTGGATCTGTCGAAAGGCCCTGTTCGTCATTCGCCAAAGGAGGTGGGCCAATTAGTTTATCGAAAATGAATTAGAACTAGAACTAAAATTTTGAGAAAAGCTTCAAGGTAGGTGCGGTATACATTTATTGGCGTCCGTGATACCAACATAAGTTTGCCTTGCGAGCGGGACTCTTATATTTTGGCACATCCCACTCCTTAATTTTTGGATCGACTCTGCCACCTAATGAATGAGCTTGCGACGGCATTAACTTCTTCTCGATTATATTTACTAACGAAGCGATACGTTCAGACAACAGATTGAAAGCTGAATCATTGAAATTTAAAAAAGGGTTTCTCACAGCACTCACTTCCCGTACCGGGTGAACTTCGGCGATAGTATCATCAACGATGCTAAGGTTACACGAGAGTATAACCTTCATCTGCGCTGGGAGTCGCTGTAGCCACACTGACTTCCAGACCTCATCATTTAATCGGCCCTGATTGCGAGCTTGCATCTCGCACAGAAGTTGCAAGGGCTGCATGTCTCCTAAGGACACTTTATTGAGGAGTTGTCTAATCTTCTGGTTCTCATTACCCGTAAGCCGAGAAATCAGCAACTGCTTAAGCCATTTGTACTCCTCGCCAAATGGAGGATTGCGAACTATATGATTAACTAGTCGGATAACATCCACTTCTAACGCACTTAAGACTATATAGAACTTGGTCGTTTCTTGTGAAATTCTGGCAAGCTCGTCTAGTTGTACGAATCGCAGTTCTGGATTTGCTCTTCAGAAGGGTGTTGGTTTTACTGAAACAGCGTTGAGAACCGCAGGTGGCTGTGGGCGTCAACTAACATTTCCGCGTTTTCGTACCCGTTTGGATTGGCCATTCTACAAGATTCGCATTAAATATCCTTTTGGAGCACCACCGCAGTTGACACTTAAAAGCAAGCACACACCGACGCGGTGGCGTGACACGACTGGTTTCCTTCCGTTACAATAGAAGGGTACAATGTTAAAGTGAACCGAGGTAATATATATACTTATTATGGTGGAAGTAAAGAAGGAGTTAAGAAATAATTTCAGTTAAAAAATGGATTAAATCAATTTCATCTTGTTATAAAATAGTAATAAAATGCAGAGGATGGACAGATATAAAGATAATATTGCTACGAGCAAAAAAAGTGGCACAAGCGACATCTGTTGGAAATGGAAACAGCTTTATGTTAGTAACATCTAAGTAAACTTTGGGTACGGAGAATGAAATATTCAGGAACGTTCTAGGATAATATGTAGAGTATAAATACGACGCTTCTCACATCTAGGAGGCGAGTCTTATTTCAGACAGTGAAGTGAACGAAGTAAACTATTTGAACTAAGGCCACGCTCGTAACAATATATATATACTTATTATGGTGGAAGTAATGAAAGAAAGAGGAAATGATTCCAATAAAAATCAATTAAATTAATATTGCTCGAATCACTTAGATTAATTTTGGTCGATTATAAAATAATAACAATAAAATACCGAATCTAACACCTGACCTTACAAAACCAAATACTCTCCTGGTGGCCATACTTGTTTCGGCCAGCCCTTAATTGGTAGCAATTGCTTCACTTTTAATTCTCTTCTTTATTGAGGTACAAATTCGGCCAACTGGTTGTAACTTCCAATCCTTGTTGTTTCGAACGAGCAACTTCTGCACTTTTCCTCCTCTTCTCCTTTGAAGTGCAAATTCGACCAGTTGGTCGTATCCTCCAATTGTTGCTTCGAAGGTTTGATTTGGACGATTCGTCGATATACGATCTAGTACGGTGATCCAAAAAAGGCATTTTACTCTGGTGGAGGTTTGCCTTTTGCGATCACGTCGGGGTCACCAATTGGCCTCCTAATTTGGAGTCCAAGTTATCTCCACTTCTACTACGCACCTTTTGGAAGGTCTCGAGGAAAGGCACTTTTTAAAGAAAAATACCTTTTTCTTTTCAACTTTGTATTAAATTGCCACACTCTTTTTAGAGGGTTAAAATGGTAGCACTTGACTATATAATAAAAAGGTTTGTAAAACTAAATTAACATTTACAATTAACTTTCGAGAGGTGGTTACCATATTTTTATAATTCACAAAAAGGACGGACGTATTTGTTAATATTTTTTCTTTTATATAAATCATGGCCTACGGCATTCAGAACGTTACCAGTTTAAACGAACAATTAACCAAAAAAACAAAAAGGAATCAAAAGCATTGTAGTACTAGAATAGAGATAAATTTAGTTGAAATGGAAGGTCAATAGAGTGGCCGCGAATTACGAACTATAATTTACTTACATATGCCACATATGTACATAAATTTCAATAATATTTTATAAATATTAATAATTAATTGTCCGATGAACTCGAATAAATCTGTCTGCAGATGATTACTCAGCTGATTAAGCCGAGCGTAAAATGGTAAGACTCATTTTTAATCAAAACTATTTTATTATTTTGTTAAGTAAGGTATATCTATAGTAATTGTACGCTTTATGAGGGTAAGGAGCCAAATTTAAGATTAGTGGAAAGCTTTTTTACCATACGGATTGTAGTTTACGCTCTATAGAATAAAGAAAAGCAATGTATAGTCTATTTTCCATAAGTAGATATAAATATAGAAAATATGAAAAAATAGATGCTATGCTATTATTGGCCTGTTTTCGGCCGTCCACTAAATTAATTTTCTAATGAAAAAATTTCAAAGAAAAAAACCCTGCATCTGTAGTCTTTACTTATTTGCTGTTGTTACCTTTCCTACTAACCACTATAATATTCTCTTGGCACCATTCGACTTTATTATACACCGATTGAGAAGACAGCCTTGTCGGCTTATCTTAAGAATTTTCCTGACTGGCGGGTTTTCCGGCTTGTGCTATAACACAGGTAAGGAAGACAAAAAAAAGTGTTCCTTCCATTTATGACAAATTAAATGAAAATTGGTTTTTCGTACTTAAATTCAACTTATCGTGAATAAAAAATTTTTTTGTTTTCCTGGCAGTTATTAAGGATGGAAAAATTTCAGCCCGTCCGGAATTCTCCTTACGGAAAAAATCTTCCACGTATCAACTACAACATTTGCCGGTTTGCGTATACTGAAAACTATTTATAAACAACTACATTAACACTTTGAACAAAATCCGTATTAACATTATGATCTTACAACCTTTCTCACCACTTGTTGTAACAGAGAGAAATCTTCTGACAGCACTACCTTGAACTGATATAGGCAGCAGCTGCAGTCGACAACTCTTGCTGCAAAATTCATTTTGCCGCTAGCGATCAGCCGGCTTGGGCGGGTTCTTGTCACTCTCATCCCTTGGATGCTAGATTTAATGTGTCAATAAAACAAAAATACTCAGACAGACGGACGGACTGGTGAACTATTATGTCAATAATGTTTTGGCTTAAGCAGGCAGACAGACGGATGATAAAATGAATTGAAGCTGATAACTGAAGCCAGCCATGACTTGATGGCAATCCTGACCACTTCCCCTGGAAAAACAATGTAAGAAAACACCTCATCATTCCATTTTTCCCCACAATCTGAAGCTGTGGCCCACTCACGAAGTTACCGCCCCCCATCAAAGAAACAAAATATTTTATTTAACTTCACTGTTTACTTTTGTAACATTTACAAACAATTATCAAATCAACTGTTTATAGTTATCGCTAGTACTGTACTTCTAATTATCACAATCCAAATAGTTTACTTCGTTCACTTCACTGTCTGAAATAAGACTCGCCTCCTGGATCAATCAATCAATCAGAGTTCTTCACGAAATTATAAACCGAACCGATATCCCGGGATATTTGAAAAGTTTTTACTTACAGGCTTTTATTTTGGCCTAGGTTGGACTTATGACTTTATTACACATTAATTGTTCGAATAACTATTAACTTTATATTTCGCGATGTCGGGTAATTATTAACAGCTTGCTGGGCGACGGCAAACTGTATTCTTGTCTATTACTCGCCTCATGGATGTGGGAAGCGCCGTATTTATACTCTAAAAATTATCCTAGAATCTTCCTGAATATTCCGTTCTCCGAACCCAAAGTTTAATAAGATGTCAGTAACCTAACGTTGTTTCCATTTCCAATATATGTCGCGTGTGTCACTTTGTTGTTCTAAGTTAAATAAAAGAAGTAAAAAAGCTAGAATTGGTCTAAGACCAATTCTTATGATACCCTAGATGAATGCCCGGTATAAATATTCGTATGGTCACCGATCTATTCAAGTATTGATTGGGAAGTTGTTTTTCGCATATATTTCTAGAACGGTTTGTCGCACAGAAAAATGATTATAACTAATTTTATAGGATTTCTTATTCTGCAGAAGTTTTTAGTACAATAATAATGTCTTGGACTGATCGTTTTCAAAGTATACGTAAAAAACCGAAATTTTTATATGGCAACACCAAGAAGGAGTTGCCCGATTTAGTCCATTTTTGACATTTTACTTGCTAATGTAGTATAAACATCACGTACGAAGTTTCAGCTCTCTACGTTAACGCGTTCTCAGGCAGTGTCCAAATATATAGCGGAAATCGAAACTTTTATATGGCAACCCCACGAAGGAGTTGCCCGATTTGTCTCATTTTTGAACTTAATTTTACTTTTTCTTTTTAATGTCGGTGTACAAAATTTCAGCTCTCTAAGTATACGCGTTCTCGAGTAATCGTGCGCACGGACGTACGGACGGACGGACGGACGGACATGCAAAAATCGAAATAACTTTTAATATTATGAATGGGTGTCCAATCCATTTTGCTCTACCATCATTATTTCGAGTGTTACAAACGGAATGACAAACTTAGTATCTATGATTTTATCTAGGGTATAAAAATGGTCACAAAATTCTGGAGCACTAAAGTACGAGGCGGGTGGCGGTAAAAGTCTTGGCTTAAAAGGTATGCTATGTTACGCTACACTAGCAGTGAATTCCATGTGTAGTTCTAACCTAGTAAGCTATAAGTAATCATCTTTGCAACAATAAAAGCTATACGAAAAGAATGTTCAATACCGAATACGAGTTTCAAATTTGATAGCAATCTAGATTATCTTAAGTGAAGCTATGCGATCAATGCTAAAACCACTACTATTGTGGGCCTACACACGGTCAGTGATACTTATCAAGTAAAATGTATGAGCTTTTATGTCAAGTAACATTGACGGAGGTCTAGCCTACTCCTTAGATTATATAGCAAAAAGGATAGGCTATGAGGAAGAAAAACATTTTTCTTTATGTAGTAGAATCGCATCGACGTGTTTGTTTAGTCATGGAAGTCGTAAATTACGATATTTTCTGACCGGGTCGAATCATTTTTCAGTTTTTAATTTTATAATTTTTTTATAACTTTTTTCATTTTTAAGAATTTTCCTAGTGGCCCATTTATTTTGCGATAATATTTCTTGGCGTTGCCTTTGTATGGCTGATATCCTATAGACACCCGATAACAATGCGTAAATTCAAATAAATTGAAAAATATCAGAAATATCGAACTGACAAAAACTAAACACCCAGCCCTCTTGTCATTTCCCTCCGAGTCCACAAAAAAAATGCTTACACGTATTTTCCACTGCATAGCCTATTCTTTTTGCTATATAATCTAAGGCCCACTCACTATCAATGTTCATGTCAAGTTCTGCTCAGTAGTATTTGTATCTGCGCCGATGTTTGCAGTGGATATATGTCAGGATGTTTTTTTTTTTACTTTAAGAAAATTGTTTTTAGTCTCCACTTCTTAATTAACTTCATAATTAACGTTTTTTATGCTCAATGGGTTCCCAAGAAATGAATAAAACTATCAAAACGCATCGACTCACATATACGCGCTTCTAAACAAAATGCACAATACTGATGAAAATCAAACCAGATCTGATTTCTTTCAAGTCTTCAATTTTACTTGAACTTTTACTGGATCGTTGTTCACACAGTCAAGTATCAGGAAAAAATCAGAGATCGTGTGTGGGCCGACAGCTAACTACAACGTAAAATACAAATTGAATAATTGGATGTGTGTGTAATCCCTATTTATCGAACCAAAATTTGTATCAGAATAGGTAATACTATATTACTCCTTAACGAATAACAATTCCACGTTGCGTTGGTGGCAGAATACGGACCAGTATGTTAATTATACGCACATACATACTTGGCACGTTGGATATGATCTCTAGCAATTTTGATGCAGCGCAATATCATTTCACGTTGTACTTATCTGTTGTCGTGGAATCTCCCTTTTGTTTGAGGGTGAAGACCATATCCAGGCCAGCGGGCGGAATAGGCGGAGAGCCCGAAATTGACGCTCTTCTTTTATGTTCGCACAGTTGATTGATGCGGAACGATTCCTACAATGCTGAGACCAAGCTCGCAGCTTCGCAAAAGCCGCAATTAGTGAATTGACTATCGTGCGGAGCAAGGCACAAAATTTTCGTGTGCCAAACATGAAGACACAAAATGATCGCGCGGCAGCAATGCTTCCGCTAGCTTGAGGTTTCTTTTCTTTCAGTATTTCATACAAGAAAAATCCCAAGCTAAACTAACAATCTTCACTTTTCTCGTATCTCAACATAAATTAAAATCTGATATAATCAGGTCGAAATGGCTGGATACTTTCAAGCGACACAATACATAGAGCTCGAGGGAGGTTCCACGAAAACCTGTCGCTACCACCAGCCATATACAAAAAATTCGTGCCTGACAAGAAAAATGCCGACACACACATCCAGTCCTGAAGGGACGTTTACACTACTTACCACATACTTATTTGAAGGCGCAGATGTTCTGCTTTCCGCTGCCTTGCCCCATCCGCCCATATGACACTGAGGGCAGCAATTTGTTTCAGTGTCCCTTTACTGACCTAAAACGAGACCAGAGGAGCGGACCTTTTCAACCCCTACATCAAGAGGGCTCCAGGAGAGTGGAAGGAAAAGTAAAAAGTATCTAGCGCACAGCTACGTTATAATAGTTTCCTTTAATTACCACTTAACATTTCCTTCACAGATCTGTGAACGTTTGATGAATTTATATAACACTATCGTAAATGTGAGCTTTCTAATGGAATTTCTATGATTCTATGTTATTTTTTGCTGATTTACTGTTAATTAATTTATTGTAATAGCGGTGTGTCTACTGTAGTATTACCAAAAATATAATATAAGTTAATAAAATTTATTTAAAAAATCTCAAAAAAATATATTTCTAGGCAGGCAGGTTACCTGCACCTTTATTTTCCGAATATAGAATTAAGACTAAAAATTACAAGTTTCTCTAAACGTAAATTATCTCTAACTTAAAATTACCAGACGCGTGGTCAGCAGAAATTTCCTGGGAACCGAAATGTATTTTACAGGTTGACGGAGAAGGTGTTGTCGCATCAAATTACGGCAAATGTTGCTTCTGGTGTTAACTCTTCCCCTCTTACGTTCGAATGTCCGCATTCGTCCTTTTCAAAGATCGTAAAATTTTCGTCTGCATGTTGCCTGAGGTGTTGCTAAAGGCATATTGTCTGATTTCATCTCGAGAGCAGTGACTTTTCCATGGGATGTTTTTTCGGTTTCCTTTTCAGGTACATGTGCTACAGATTCATTTGGTTGGCTGATAGTCGCTTCTTCTTTTGGTTTTTCCAGCTTCTGTTGAATGGTGATTTTAGCATTTCCGAATTTTGGCATCGCTTTAAGTATCCATATGATGGCTAATATTATGCAGATTACCATGGCTAATCCATAACTGGTCCATTGATTTATTTTCTTTTCAGTTTGTAGCAGCTCAATTCTATTGGTGTTGTTAATTTGAATCTCTTTCATCATTTCTAGTGACAGGACTTCTCGAAATTCTTTTTCTTGCGGAGTTGGGTGTAAAATAGCTGGTAGGGCTTGAAGAGTAGTGTAAAATATCTTCAACATGAATACTTCCATTAAATTGATTAAGAAGAATGATTCCTGGTACTATTTCATCTATGGTGGGTACGTGCTGGTTGTTGATTTTGTTGCATGTCGACTTTAAACTCTTCAGAAGGTTCGGAAGACAGGTAGAGTTGCTAATATTTACAACACTATTTTGATTACATATTGACAAATGGTTGAATGTTTTACAGTCTCTTGTGATTCCAAAAATTTTTTCATTACCTATTAAAAGATATTTCGTTTACAATATGATTCCTTTTAACAGCTTTAATTAACAATTCTTCATATAAATCTTCTGTTGTCATTGGGATATTTACAATATAGAGACCAATGAACACAATATATAGACCAATTAATGGCATATCTAATATTAACTAATTCTTCTTTTATTAATTTTAACTTATACTGAAGATTAAGGGCTAGCAGACCATTGAATATCTTTTCTTTTCCGATTGTTATATTGTTTATTCTCTCATTATGCAATTGGTTAATTATTAACTGCTTATTGTTATTTTTTAGTACGTTATTCATTTTATCTTTTATTATCTCAAAATCTTCGTGGTCTGGATTTCCAGCTATCCATTTCCACGCTGTACCTATCAAATTGATGGATCTTTTGATTTTATGTACCTTTAAGTTGTCTAATAAGTCCTGAATTTGAAGTAGCTCATAATTAAGGTAAGGGAATAATGGATGTGATTTAGTGATTTCGTTCTCAAGGATTGGATTTATCTCGGTTACTAGTTTCTGGTATCTATCGAGCTCAATGACATGGATTAATTTGTAATTTCCGTTTTGTATCTTTGCTTTTCCAACACTAGTGGCAACTATCTGGGAGTTGGAGTAATCCAGGATTTGAATTCCACTTGTAACAGCGCGAATAGCACATCTGAAATAAAAGACTAGTTCAATTCCTAATGTTACTTTTGCGTATGGTTTTCCCTGATTCTGTTATAACTACTGTATTCTTATTTTCTCTAACTATTTCTGCTTTATACCTAACTGTAAGTTTCGATCCTATTCGTTTATTATGCTTGACGTAAATGGTTTGCCCTGGCTCGTAATTTTTTATTGGTTTTCTTTTTTTATTATGGTATTTAATATCCTTCTGCTGTTTCTGTTTCAATTTCTCTATATTACTTAAGCGCGTTCTTTCAAATTGTTCAGGACTAACGTTTGGATTCCTTCCGAAAAATAATTCGACAGGTTTTTTTCCTGTACTGGAATGGATAGTAAAATTATATTCGTTTATGGAACGTTCTAAGAGTTCATCAAAATAACGAGGCATTCCTTCTGTCTTTAGGCATCGCATGATTTCCGACAGGGTGGAATGAAAACGCTCGATTTGACCGTTAACTTCGCTTTTGTATGGTGGTGTCTTAAAAATTGTGATACTCAATTCATCTTCCATCATGGAAGTTATTGATGCGGAGTTTAACGCTTTTTCATTATCGATAACTACAATTTCAGGTATGCCAAAGAAAAATAACAGGTCCCTTAGGGGTCGTCTGATATCTTCAATCGATCTAGATTTAATTACCTTGGCTTGTGCTAGTTTGGTGAATTTGTCTATAGCCGTTAATACTAATTTATTTTCTGTTGAGTAGATGTCGATATGGAGGGTATTACCTGGATAATTTGGGATAGGAGTAGGATTAATGAATTAGTTATTCGGATGCCTTTCATACTTGTTTTCTTTACAGACTGTGCAGCGCTTCACTAAATGATTAATTATTTTGCTCATTCTTGGAAAGTAGAATTTCTCTAAGACTTGTTGTCTGTTTTCCTGTGGGTTACGATGGGCTCTGCGATGGATAGTTAATATTACCTCTTCCTGCTGTGTTTCATCAGACGCGTCTCTTACTAGTGTTTGTGAAAATCTAATCTTATAACTTTTGAAATGAATGGGATATATTTCTTGAATTTGACCCATTATTGCTTCTTCTGTCATTAAGCCGTTTATAGTATTTGGATTGAGATATCTTTTAAATATATTAATTAGATTGCTTTCTGTATATTGGGGTTGAATTATCGTATGTCTTGAGTAGTTTGGAAAAGGGTTTTGTAATTGATAACTAGTTTCGTCATCTCTTTTTAGTATCAACTGATTTCCAAAGACGTTTACGGGAACTTCTACTGAAGGAATTAAATTATGCGAAGAGCTTTCGTCGCTATGCTGGGTCGTAGTCATAGGATTTACCGAAGTTGTTTGGGGAGGTCGCGATAGAGTATCAGCGACAACGTTTGTTCTTCCTGGCTTATATTTAAGCTCGTAGTTATACTCTTCAAGTATGGCCTTCCATCGTTTCATTTTAGCGTTAGTATTCTTGTTACTTAAGGCATATGTTAGAGGTTGATGGTCAGTGAATATCTTAACTTTTCTAAATCCATATAGGAAGTTTCTTAGAGAATTTAACGACCAGATAATGGCATTTCTTTCTCATTTGTGGCATAACACTCTTCCGTTTTGGTTAAGGTTCTAGATAGAAAGGTTATTGGTCTGTTATCTTGAGACAATACTGCGCCGATGGCATAGTCAGAAGCATCAGTTGTAAGTTCAAAATCTTTTTCAAAATTTGGATGTGAGAGTATTACTTCTTTGGAAATTAGTGAGCTCTTGATATTATTAAATGCATCAATTGCTTCATCATTTAGGTAAATGGTTTTGGTTTTAGAGAAATTTTTGGACACACGTCCATCTTCCCCTCTTAAAAGGGCTGTCAGGGGTTTCGCTAATTTCGCGTAATCTTTTATAAAGCGGCGATAGTAGCCTGACATGCCAAGAAATGACCGAAGATCTTTTAATGTTTTAGGAATTGGGAAGTCAACCATTGCTTGTACCTTTTTGGGATTGGTTTTAATTCCGTTTGTTGAAACAATGAAGCCTAGAAATTCAACTTCGTTTTGTAAAAACTCGCACTTATCCAGTTGAATTTTCATATTCGCTGCCTCTAGGGTTTTAAATATTATTTCAAGGTTTCTGAAATGTTCGCTTTCATTCTTACCAAAGATGATGATATCATCTATATAGACGTAACATCTTATTCCAATATGGTCTCTAAGAATATCATCTAGAGTCCTTTGGAATATGGAAGGGGCGTTCTTGATCCCAAATGGTAAGCGTGTGAACTCATATTTCCCATTGTTCACGGAAAATGCGGTTTTTTCGATGTCAGATTCCTTTAATGGAATTTGATGAAATCCGCTTTTCAAGTCTGCGATTGTGAACCATTTATTTTTTCCTAGATTTGCTAGAACCTCGTTGATTTCGGGAATGGGATATCGATCAGGTATGGTAACTGTATTTAATTTTCGGTAGTCGATAACCATTCTATACTTTTTTTCTCCGGATGCATCCGCTTTTTTGGGGACAATCCACACAGGAGAATTGTATGGTGATTTCGATGGTCTGATGATTCCATCTTCGAGCAATTTTTTTATTTGACTTTCGACTTCACTTTTTAGAGCCATAGGATATGGATAGGACTTGGAGTAAATAGGATCACTAGTGGTAGTACGTATTTCTCCTTTGACCGTTGTTGTGTAGGTCAATTTCTCGTCCGGATCGGAAAATAAATTAGGACATTTCTTTATAACATTATTTAATTCTTTTTTCTGTTCGGAATTCATGTGGGATGTTCTGATATTAATGGTGTTTACTGAATCGGAAATATGCTGTTTCAAGTAAATTGGAATATCGGGTTGAATAGTCATGTAATTTTTGTTTGTATGAATTACAGCTCCTAGATCTTTTAAACTATCATTGCCGATAATACCGTCAAAAGAAATGAGACTGGGTAAGATGAAGAATTTCAGTTTTTTTACTTTATGTCCAAATAAGTTTATTATGGCGTGATGGGTGATCAGAATGTTGCCTCCTACAGAATTGGCATAAAAGGCTTTTTCATTTGGAATGGGATTTTTTATATGGCGGGGTTGAATATAATTTTTGTTTGAACCTGTGTCCACTAGAAATTTTAAAATTTCGCCGCTCATCGCTACGTGCTCAAAGTAGGAAAGCGAAGAGCTCCTTAGCCTAAAAAATAAATGTCATCTAATTCTTCTGGTTGTCCTAAGCTTGGATTATCATGAGAATCGATGTAGTCAACGAGAGTTTGGTCAAGATGCTCGTCTTCGTAATTTAAGTTTTTATCGTAATTGCTTATATCATTTTGCTCGTCGGCTTGGACTTGATCCGTATGGTAAACTCGTTGAAATTTATTATTCTGGTGAGTTTGATATGAAGGAGGTCTCTTAGCATTAAATTGTTGCATTGGGGGTCGATTCTGATAATTTACTGCTCGTGAGTGTATTGAGTGATCGACTTCCATTGGTTCTGCTTTTGGAACAGGTTTATGAAAAGGAGGATGCTGATTGATAAATGGCTGTCTTGGTGGCCGTTGAATATACTGGGCTGGTTTAGAGAAATTAGGTGCAACAGGTCTCTGAGGATTGTGCACTAGTTCTGGATAAAAATTCATTCTGGGTGCTGGAATTGGGTTAACATTTTGTGTAAAAAATTTATTTCTTCTGGGTGGAACAGAAGGAGGTGATGTCTGGTGTTGTATTCTTCGAAAGGTTCCGTGACTATGGTGAACTCGATAATCAACATTTTGTAGTTTAAGACATAAATGATCTCCATTGAGTCCCCTAACAAATGTATCTAGTGCTTTATCACGATACGATTGAGTCATTATGTTGAGTGATTCATGGCTCATTTCCATGGAAGAAAGTTTATTTAAGATTAATGAAAGATGATGATACACTGTTTGATAAAATTCATGAATTGTGTTATTCCCTTGAACTATCGTGGTCATCTGGTACTCTAAGGTACCCAAATCTCTTTTGTCTGCGTAATGAAGTGTGAGACATTTAGAAATTTTCTCCCAATTCAAAGGAGTATTGTAAGATTCGAGTGCAACATCTGCACAACCCGTAATTTTGTTCCGAATGACACTGAAGATGCCGTAATATTTTGGCGTTCCTTTAAGATGTTCATAAATTCTTAAAATACGATCTACACTTTTTTTCCAAGAACTGAATTCTCCTGGTTGGCCAGAGAATTCCCTTAAGCTTTTCACAACATCAGGAATCTTGTCCATGGCAGACAAATTCGCGTCTTGCCCGACTTCGATATTTTGGTCGATATCATTGTTTATGTCTACACCTGGATTGATAATTGAGTTAAAAATGTGCCTACCTCCCCTTCTTACGATTTCAGATATAAGGGCTGTTAAATCAGCTACAGTAATATTCTGTACAGGAGGATTCTGTACAGGAAGATTCTGTACAGGAGGATTAGGTGGAGGATTTTGAGCATCTTCATTTCCAGGTACTAATCTAGCTGCTCTAATTATATTATTATTATTTTGTTCCATTCTGTATTTTCTTTTAATTTACTTTCGCACGAATGGATAAACAAATATCTTTTGTAGAAATTTCTACCTTAATGATTTTTGTTTTAAATAGTTTATTTTTTTAAAGATTTGTTAAATATTTGATTTTCAGAGTTGAAAAGAAAATTTATAATTTATTGATTTAAAACTTAAGAAGAAAGAATTTACTTTAGAAAGTACTAAATTTCTTTTTCTGGAAATTATGAAAGTTTTAGATTCGTTTCTATTTCACTTGCATTGATCAGCGTTAAGATTGAATAAGGAGAGATAAACTTTCAAAATATAATCAATTAATTTATATTTAAATTCTGACTTTTTCTGACTTTTCACTTGATCACTTTTTTTTCAATAATTTTTCTTCGATATTTAAAATATTTCACTTCTTATTTAAGTAATAATTTATTGCTTCAATGGAATGCAAAAATAAATGACTTACATTACAACTAACAGATGAAGGACGTACATCTGAATGAGTCTTAAGATTTTTGAGCTTTATGTAACGTATAGATGCTCCGGTGCTTTTTGTGCTTATTCTATACGTGTAGGACCGCTTGTGGTATTTCCTCTTGAACAGATCAGGCGGCTGTCGGCGGGTATTTGTATCCTTGGTTATGGTTATCCAAATGATTACTCGTCGACTCCGTTTTTTCCTAAGCTGGTTGGCTTTGGTGACTCCGGGGCCTCGTTTCCTGGTCTTTTCGTTAAAGATGACTTCAAAGGATTTTATCCCTTCTACTTGCCTCAGTAGCAAACGTGGAATATTTTTTTGAAGTGGTTATTTTATTGAACACACTCCCTTGCACTAATTAAGATTATGATCAGAGTGGCAATGGTTAGCACTTTCACAAATTAATTATTTAATCGTGATTATAATTTAAGTTTTCACTTTTTATTTTATAATCACAGAGTGGCAATGATTAGCACACAAATTAATTAATTGATAGTGATCACACAAGAACTTAATTTTGCACAAAAATATTTTTTCCGTTGATGATCAAAACGCGGCGATGGTTAGCACACCGTTTATAATTGATAAAAAAATTATGATCGCGGAAAATACTAATTCACGAATTGCTTGAGCGGTCCCTGCTCGGGCGCCAGTTAATAAAATTTATTTAAAAAATCTCAAAAAAATATATTTCCGAATATAGAATTAAGACTAAAAATTACAAGTTTCTCTAAACGTAAATTATCTCTAACTTAAAATTACCAGACGCGTGGTCAGCAGAAATTTCCTGGGAACCGAAATGTATTTTCCAGGTTGACGGAGAAGTTGTTGTCGCATCAAATTACGGCGAATGTTGCTTCTGGTGTTAACTTATATATATATATATATATATGTATATATATATATATATATATCAAAAAAACAAATACTAAACAATTTCAATGACCTTCTGTGTATAGAAGTCTCCAGTGTTTTCACATTGACTCATACCTGGCGGGTATAGGTATAATTCTACAGATTTTCTTCGTTTTTGTTCTTTTAGCTTAGTGGATAGTGGAGCTCCAATTACCCTAAGCGTTCTAATAATTCACAAAGCAGTTTTGCTTAAAAATTGGTAGTAGAAACTGCATTTTTAGAAAAATTGATAAAGTATTACCAATGTCCGCGCCATTATAAAACTCTATTCTCCTATACAGAATGGTACAAATCTTAACTAAACAGAAAAATTTTAAATTTAAATTCTGCGATGCTCATGGTTTCTAAAGGTTACTTAATTAAGATTACAGATCAGTTCGGTGCAACTTATAATGCTTATTCTTTTGAACGTGACAAATTGAGTTCTATTTGAAGTCACTCAGAAGGACTTTCTAAACTCGTACAGGTTATATAAAATATTCATGAGTTTCTGCCTGTTTGTTTGCAATTACTGTTATCTTATCAAGGGAGAACCTAGTCCTATGTATATATGTATATAAATATATATTTTAATAAAATTTCAAAGTGCAATCTTTTAACAAAACAAAAAAACGTTTAAACCTTTAAGTTCTCTCGGCAGAATCCAACCAATTTGTGTTTTGTGGGAGCCTGAATCTCTTCTGGATCTAGACCCAATATAGAACAATTTTGCCTGTGATGATCCGCCAGCATTTATTGTTGTGCTGTGGTATTCGTTCCTCAAGAGTCGTTAGAAGCACTCACGGATGTAACAAATAAAACCAAAATCGATTCTTCACTGTATCCATCACATGGAAAACGAATCAATTCCTCAATCTTGTCGAATTTTTTTTTACAAAATCTGTTCGCACTATACTTGCAGTCCCAGAATTGTGACCGATGACCGCCTCAGATACGATTCTCTTTTCAGACTTTGTAGCAATACTGCCGTGACGCCGAGCTGGCCACTATGGATGAATCCTCCGCTGAATTTATTTGATGCTTGTGGTGGATGTCTTTTGATGAAAAACTTTCACAAAACCCGTTGGCGAATGGTAATGAAAACTGTGATTGGAATAAAAGTCACCTTTTCTTTTCACAAACACGCTTTTCTTCTCGACCTCCTGACAGGAAAAATTGACAGGAAACGCTCTTCTTGTCGGTTTGGTTACGTTCGGTGCGCACAGGCACTCCGTCCATATAGAAGGCAGGCTGGGCACACATGATGTATCTCGTCTCAGTGTAGCATACTGCTACATGTCGTATGCTTCGACCATAACAGGGCAGGGTAGTCTAGACCACCTGTGGTTCAGACAACGCTGAAAAATGGTCGACTGAGCTAGCCGGTCTTAAACATAGGCCTCATCGCTGCGGGCGCCCAATGTGTGGCTCGACCCATGATCCATGAAAGCACTTCTCATTACTCAAGCCAGGCAGTTACTACGTACTGTCCAAGACAGTCAGATGTACTGCACAGATGACGAATCGAAGGCACATCCCTGAAGTCTCGCTAGTCTTTGATCAGACATCAACATCGTTCCTCGTGTCGTGCGCCCGAGGTGCACTGACAAGTTGGTAACCCAAAAAATCCAGCCGGTCAGTCCCCCTTTGCCTTCCTTGACCGAGATGCTGAGATACTTCGCAGTCAGTAACCTAACCAACTGATCGTAAAGCTCTCTCAGCACTGACATCTCACTCTGATCTCCGACCGACGCTTGTTCAAGGGTGTGCTCTCAAGGCGTCGTCGAAGCAGTGACATTGCCGATTTCCTTCCTTAAATCGATAAGGACCGTAGACAGGGTTGAATTTCAACAGGTATATTGCCCACCATTGACGGGGCAATAGGAGGGCTTCGCGATATCCTATAGTTTACCAGTTAAGCTGGCTGGATGCCTTCTTAGGGCTACCAGGATTGAAAGTGACAATACCCGGATGACGTATCCGAGAATATGATTATCACGGCCTGATGGCTTTGACGTGATAGACTCCTACCGTTTTTTCCTGCAGATCTTCAAGGTCATATAAGGAGTTTCCCTTCTTTGACTTGACCCGACACTTTACAAATTTTCGTCCTAGTTTAGCACTAGTCTGTTGCTGGAAATTGCTTTGGGCAAAATTCCGTCTGAACACTTCATGACCCACTTTGAAATTAACAGGCTTCGCTCTGAGATTGTAAGCTTTCGAACCCTGTTCAAACGCATAGTTTAAGTTCTCCTGCACTCTCGCACGGATCAATCTCAATTTATCTTCAGCATCTACTCTCAGAGGCTCATTAAGAGTTCCAAGGCTCCTTAAGATGGAATAGGAGCTCGCATGCTCAATCATTTGCTGACCGAAGAGTGTTCGGTAGGGAGAGAAACCAGTTGCTTGGTGGAAAGAGCTCCTGAGGGAACTAGCTATCTGGCTCAGCTTTTCATCCCACTTTGTGTGTTCCTTCCGGATGTATGCCCTAATCCCTTACAATAGAGACCTGTTCACTCGCTCTGAGGCATTTGCTTGCGGCGAGTAAACTGCCGTTCGCAAGTGCTTCACTCCACACTTATCCAGTAATCTCGCGAACTGAGCCGAGCAAAACTGGACTCCATTGTCAGAGACTATCGTTTCCGGGACTCCGAACACATGGAATATTTCGGTTTCTATGAACTGACACATATTGAGAGTAGATGCCTTTCTCATAGGTTTGAGAATCTGGAACTTTGAAAAGTGGTCAAGAACTATCACTATGCAGATATTTCCTTTCACTGACCGAGGATATGGACCTAGAAAGTCGATGTACAACTTTTGCCATGGTCATTCTGTCACAGACTGGACTCCCATAGGTGGTCTAAGAATGGTATTGGGTTTTGGTCTCTTTACACACGTCACAGGCGCCTACGTAGTTTCTGACATCAGCTGTCATTCGTGGCCAGTACAGGTGTCTTTTTAGACGTTCCAGTGTTTTCCCTATATCTCCGTGGGAAGCTAGTGGCAGATCATGCGCTCTTGAAGCAACCTCGGAGACAAGGCCTCATGGAATCCAAAGCTTCCAAGCTCCTTTCTCCTGAATCTAATCGCCTGTTCGCGGAACAGTCCGAATATAGACGAAGCCATCCCTGACGCAAAGATCTGGTAGTTTGCCAGAAACTGTTTTAACCTTATGCCTCAGCTCCTCATATTCCAACGAGTTGAAGTAGGGCGAACTAAGGTCAACTTCCGGGCCAGGATCTTCAGGTGTTGACAAGCTGTCGCAATGAATTCGTGACAGCGCATCAGGAACGACATTCAGGCTTCCTTTTCGGTGTTCAATGGTGAAGTCGAAACCTTAAAGCTTCAAACTCCACCGAGCAAGTCTACCGCTGAGGTCCTTTTGAGACATTAGCCATCTCAAGCTCGCATGATCAGTCATTATCTTAAACGGCATGAGTTCTATGACGGGCCGGAACTCCACCAATACCGTGTTGGCTCGCATCGAACTGTACAATGAACGGCTTGGTGAAATCTGGACTCAGTAACAACGGAGCAGAGGTAAGTTTTTGTTTTAGAATTTCCAGAGACGTCTGGGCTTCAGGTGTCCATTGGAACTGACAAGGATTCTTCAAAGTGTCAGTTATGGAGGCAGTTAGATCAGCATAGTTCGGGATGAACCGTCTATACCATCCCGCCATACCTAGTAGGCATCGGGCTTGCCGAACAGTTTTAAGTGACGGATAGTCAACTATGGCTGGGATCTTATCTGGGTCAGTCCTGATTCCTCCCTTCCCGACAATAAAACCCAAGTATTTAGTCTCCTTAATGCAAAACTTACTCTTTTCCACGTTGATAGTGCGGTCAGCTTTCCTCAAACAATCCGCTACACGGGATAGCAATGTGAGATGAGAGTCAAAATCTGATGACAGGATCAATAAATCGTCCAAGTAAACGACTGCATTCTCACGAAGATCGAATGGAATGACCTTATCCATGAGGCGGCACATAGTTTGTGGAGCATTACTATTTCCATAGCAGAAGGCCAGCGGGAAAGATCAATTCAAACATTTCAAAAACGAAAATGCAAAAATTTTAAAATTTACAAGACTTGAGGATCGACTAAAGTCAACCCTAAAGTCGAACTTACAGAAAAACTTTCAAAAACAAACTTTACTTTACTCAAATATCTCAAAAACAAAATAGCAAAACTTTAAAAACTCTAACGTTACTTTACTATAGTTTTCAACTAACAAACCAGTTAGACTCAGGTCCGCTTATAGCTTCCACTAGATATGAGACTTGAGGGCAACCAACTAGCGAATACCCAGTAAAAGTCATAGTTAGACCACCGAAGTCTAACTGAGGTGACCTCACATTGGGCGCCATTTTGTTATGGAACTATGTTGCTAGTGATTTATTTTGGACGTGAAGTCCCAGCTGTCAGCATGAGCTGACAGATCACTCGGTGGACAGCGTTGATTGCAAGGCGACACGCTAGCACCTCGGCTATTGCGGGAGAGTGTTATGGTCGTAGCGTATTGCATATAGCAATATGCTACACGGAAATACTGCAGCATGTACGCCGGCCCTCAAGTAGAACCACGTACTGAGCGCACCCCGACGAAGCAATGCTTCATCAAGCTCGCGTGACATGCGGGGACGACAGATTATGACTGAAAAGAAGAAGAACTCGTCTCTTTCCGCTGTCAACCACTTCACACGATAGGTACGTGTATAAAAGTGAGAAACGAGGAAAGTATTTAAGTCTTTAAACATCGGACGGATAAACTATTCAGCACGTAAGTCCAAGAGATTTTTGTCTCTAGTAGAATTATACTTTCACATAATAAGATTATTTCCCTTACCAGCAGGCAAAAAAATCAAAGAAAAGAGATCTAGTACAATTTTAAAAGGAGAAAAAAGGTTATCAAAAAGACTAGATTGAAAAGGAAGAAAGTCCGACACGCGGCAAAGGAAGGATATTAATTCCCTCTGGAATTTCAAGGGAGTATTCTTTTAATACCATTATCCCGTTTGGAAAGTAGTCAAATTAGTATAAATCAAAAAAGACGATAACGGATGAAATGTAAAAACGATTGCGAGTAAGACGCATGCAACTAGTAGGTTAGGTACGACCTGGGGCCACATGTCTCTTTGAGAGGTCGGGCGAAGCAATCAATTTTTCTATATTTTTTTTCCATTTTGTGGCTATCGAAGCGATTGTATTCTGAAAGAAGACAGCCAAGGGACTTTGGAAAACAGTGCCACCCAAGGTCAATTGGGAGGATGGGGCTGGCAAAGGAAGTTAATAACACCTACGCCTTCCACCCAAACTACAGGTAAGTGACGTAAGGGTCCCTTCGGGACCGAGTGTGTGCTGGCTTGTTTGTTGAAGGCACGAAACTTTTTTTGATTATGGGTGATGACAAGCGGCAGGTTATTTCGGGAACTCGCCAACACTCTCCGCCACCCTTAGCCGAGGTGCTAGCGTGCCGCCCTTTGCTATCGCTGTCATCGAGTGATCTGTCAGCTCATGCTGGCAGTTCGGACTTCACGTCCAAGCCAATCACTCAACATATTACCATAACAAGAGTTATAGGGGGGGTTAACCAAAAAGCCTTCCGCTGCCACCAGTCATAACAGAAAAAAATCATCGTGCCTGACAGACAAAAGCCGTAGCACACACTCCAGCCCTGAAGGGGCCTTTACAGCACTTACCCTTACCTTAGTAAAGGCGCAGATCTCATGCCTTCTTGGCCGCCAGGCCCCATCCACCCAATGACACTGAGGGCCTTAAGTATATCAGTATCCCTTTGTTGACCTGAAAAGGAGAGAGGAGTAGTGGACCTGTTCAACCCCTACATCGAGAGGGCTCCAGGAGAGAGAGAGAAGGAAGAAATCAAACGTCTATTGCTTCATTACGCTATGATCGATGCTTTTACCTTTATTCTGAACATTATCGTTGTTATACTATTCACGCATATAAGCAATTTGAATTAAACTATATATGTGAAACCAAAAACCGCAATTTAGATACGATAAAGATTAAAAATTATAATTTCTGTAATATTAAAGGCTGAATATATACTTTAAACTTTAGAATTTCTGTGCGTAACTAATTGTAGTATAATAATACGTAAGAAATTTCTCGCCTAATGCGTACAAATTATCAAGTTCTCCGTTATATTTCCGTCGACGGCAAATACTTACAATCTTGTAGATTTATAATCGATACGTATAACTATATTAGTAACTAATCCAATTCAATTAATGTTCAATAAATTGTAAAAGTAAAAATAATAAAACAAAACAAATACGAGTGTATAACATGCAGTAACATCACAGTAGAAGCTGCATTTTTCTACAAAAATAGGTATTTTGTTCTTTTCTTTTTTCCTGCCTTTTTGAAATCTTTAAATAAATATTCATAATATATTCTGCCAGTATAGCTTTGGTTTAATTAATTATTATTTACCCGCGCGAAATTTCAAAACAAAAATCAACTATTTACCTTAGCACTGAACAATTGTGAGACAAAATCCGTAAAGAACTTAACTTCCAGGAATCCCAACGGTCCTAGTAACATACTTAGGTCTGCAGCGTTCACCAAAGTATCCATCCGAGCATTCGCACAATAAAAATAATATCACCATAAGAAAATGTGTTATCTTGATTTTCCACGCCGATTTTTCATAATGCTTGATGATAGCTGGTGTCTCTTGTATTTGGGGCTCAAACGCGGGAACTATTATAGCAACTATTATAGCGACTTTTGTTATTTATGTCATACACGGTGATGGAACTAGCTCTACTCGTGCCAATGATTTAAAGGTGTGAAAGCCCATTCCACGCTCTGGGTCAAATCTCTTATAAGCACTGTGCAAATCATGATACACAAAACTTGGATACTTACTTTTTTTTTGTATATGTTATTCTTAGGTTGCGAATTTTGTGAAAGTCCTCTAAATCAATTTCACTGACCGATTTTATGATAGCCATATGATTTGGCATAAAAATAGGTGTTTTGTTAATAAAATTCTATGTAAGAACATCATGCCTTGTCAGGTATGCTAGGTGATGCAACCGCAGAGGCCATCGAATTTATAAGGCCTCTTGATTTTTGTAGCATTAGCGACGTGATATGCTTTTGTTTCAAGTTCTAACCTATGATTATTGCGGACATCCAAATGTAGTCTTGTATCGATACTGCCGTGATGCGGAGTTGGCCACTATGGATGAATCCTCCACTGAATTTATTTGATGCTTGTGGTGGATGTCTTTTGATGAAAAACTTTCACAACGCCCGTTGGCGGATGAAAACTGTGATTGGAATAAAAATCACCTTTTCTTTTCACAAACATGCTTTTCTTCTCGACCTCTTGACAAGAAACGCTCCTCTTGTCGGTTTGGGTACGTTCGGTGCGCACAGGCACTCCGTCCATATAGAAGGCAGGCTGGGCACACATGATGTATCTCGTCTCAGTGTAGCATACTGCTACATGCCGTATGCTACGACCATAACAAGTTTTCTGATTCTTTTTGATTTTTCTCAAACTTGTTTTTACGTTTCTTTTTCAACCTTCACGTTTTGTGACTCTTTCAATCAACATCAACTTTTTGACAGCCCACGCTCTTCCTCTTCCTTTCCATTTGGGTGCGTTCCGCGCGTCTGGACACTCCGTCCATATAGACAGCAGCCCGCGCATATATCATGCCGCTAGCCTCAGTGTAGCATACTGTTGCCTGCAGTATGCTATGACCATATAACAGTTTCTTCCTTTCGTCCTAATTTTGTCCACATCCACTTGGATTACTTGGGTGGATATTGATTTTCAATAACTATATATAGCTATATAGAATACAAGTTATTCTCATTAAAATTTTGACACTTGACACTAGAGCTGTGACGTGTTTCGTCCTATAACGTATATACATTTCTATTGAAGAGAGAGGAAAGAGAATATTGTGTCTTCTGTATCGTGTTTTCTTATACATTCGGATACGAATGGTGGAACGTGGTTCATATTGAGAGTAGCTTGTATCTCGCTCTTCTTCTTTCTTCTCAGAGCTCTTTGGTGTGCGCTGTCCCAGCCGGTCGTGTTACCAGCGGGAGCACATTCGCCGTTTGGTACTGCTGCTAGCTGTCAGTGGTACAAGTGAAGTATACTGCTTCATGCAGTACGCTGCGACCATAACAGCGCGTTAATTTCTACAAAAAAAAACTCCTAGTTTTTATATTTCGATGGGCTCGAGTCTCTTGTTATTCGGCTGAAAATTCTGATTACGTTAATAGAAATGCACTATTGCTGACTCTTTCGGTCTAAGCACCAAGTACTAACTGAGGAGAACCGTAAACAACAAAGAAATAAGTTTTTAAATTTATTATTTGGGGTTATTACTGATAAAATTATTTTACCAGTGGTAATATATTCATAAGATGTGCAACAGAAATTCGAAACGTTTTATTATAATCGCTTTTGGAGTTACGGGCTCATTTTTTCAACTACCCGCCAATGATTTTTTTCAATGTTGGCACCGGCGTAAGAACTTTTTTGGACATAAGCAATTGAGCCCACATGAAATAGAAAGTTAAGCAGTCCATATTATATGTCAGTGGTCGCAATCCGAAACTCTTACTTCTTTTTAAGTCGTTGGGTATAGAAAACAAGCATCAGGGTACAAGAGAATTTGAAGGAATTGCGGACGCAATTTCTTTATGGTTTTAAGAAATAAGTCAATCATAGTTTTAAGCATGAGTGGCTTATGGAAATTTGTATATAGGTATGTACCTATATATGTCTGGTAAAATTTGTAGGTATGTACATATAATGAGATTTCTTATTATTTTTTTTAGGTACTTGCCTATGTTACACGCCTACATATATGTACGATCATGCTACCTATTATACCCTATGCTTTTTCTGCAGCTTTTAAAGAGTTATTAGCTCAAAACCTATTCATGTCATACCGAAATTAGCTGAAATTTTTTTTTTTAAATGACGTGTTTTCAGTCAGTAAGGGAACAAATTTAGGTTTGAGAATAGCTTTCAGAATAGGTTTTGAGTTAATAACTCTTTAGCGGTCAAATTAAAGGAGAGAGTCTACAGTTTATAGTTTTTATAAAAAAAAATTATGTTAACGACCGTTTTGCAAAAAAATATAGATCAAACTAAAAAACAAGAGTAAAAAAGCCGTAGTATGTTCTTTAGACCCCCGTAAATCCTGAGAAGAGCAGGGTATGGGGTTGGTTGAACAGTCGTTGGAAAGGTCGTAAAGTTCTGCAACAATGAGCACTTAAATGTGACCGTGCGATCAATACTTTTTGGAACAGGGTATTTTGTGAAAAAATATTTTTTTCTTAATCACTCTGTAACTCCTAAACGGTTGATAATACCCCCCCCCCCCCTGCCATACAATTTATTGTTTGCCTATGTGAGCACTGAACTGTTGGTATAGTGGTGGAATTACCAAATTGAACTGGTTGTTGTTAATATCTATGATATGATAGATGATGACTGATCGAGACAACAAAAATGTATATGCTGCAGTTCAACAGTTCTTTATTAATATAAATATATAAATGTATATATATCTATATATATTTATCCTAAATTTATAGTAGGATACAAATTTAAATTAAGTTATTTTTATTTTATGATAATATATTTTTTATTTTAAATTATAGTTCTTTCTTTTAAATCTATTTAAAATCTTTTTATATTTTATTACAAGTGTAACATTAAACTTTTAAAATATTCTTTAACAGTTTTGCCCTCTGGCGTCTGAATTAAGAAATTTAAAAATATGCCTTTTGGCAATAAAATTAATATTTTAATAAGTTTTAAATAAAACTATTTATTTTTGTTTGCCCTCTGGCGTTTTAAATTAAACTAGATAAGTTCGCCCTCTGGTGATTCACTTAAAACTAAAATATCCTTGACAGAATTCTATATTTTTAAAAACAAATACATTCCAAAAAGTCTTGATGTGTATTTTCTAAAATTGTGTACAGTAGTGTGTATCTGTGTTCAAAGTTTTTTTTTTCAAAGCGTTTTCCTTTAAACGTCAAATTTGAATTTTTTTATTTTATTTACAGTCAGTGCAAATATTACTCTGACAATATTTTATTTACAGTCAGCGTAAATATTATTCTGACAATCACAAATTATATTTTATTCTATTTTATTTATCAGCAAAAATAAAAACTATTATGTAGCTTCCGCTACAACAACACCCCCCTCAGTGAAAGCGTCAAAAAGAAAAATTATAAATTGAACGAAACTTTCTTTTTCTTGAAATGGTGGTTTGTCATTATATCTTGGTCATTAATATTCATGTCCACAAAAGCCGGTTTTAGACGGTCCTTCGTATGGGTTATTTAATGATGGTTTTGAACGATCTATCATCACGAAAACGAATTGACAATCTTTTAGATCTTTAGGTACAAAAATCATGTTATTCTGTTTTCTATTACTAGTTGGTACAAAATTTTGAATGTGGTTCCTCAGTTTATTAACAAAGTTTGATGGATCCAACGTTGGTTTTGGAGTATCTATAAAGAATTCTCCTGGGATGCGCAGTGGTTGCCCATAAACTAAATCAGCTGGACAGCAATTAAGATCCTCTTTTATCGTGGTTCTAAAACCTAAAAGAATCGCTGGTATTTGCAAAACCCAGTTATTATGAGTCATTTTTGTTCTTAATGATGCCTTCAGTTGCCTATGGAAACGCTCTATCATTCCATTGGATTGCGGATGATAAGGTGTAGAACGGATTCTGTGTGCTCCTAATAATTTTGAAAATTCATCGAATAATTTAGATTCGAATTGAGCGCCTTGATCCGTCGTTATTTCAAGAGGGATTCCGAATCGTGAAATGTATTGTATGTATATTGTTTTAACTATTGTACTAGCTGTAGTATCCGTTATCGGGTATGCTTTGGGCCATCTTCTGAGTCTGTCTATAATAGTTAATACGTGAGTGAATCCTTCTGAAAGTGGTAATGGGCCGATGATATCCACGTGAAATCTGCCTTTTGGAATCTTGAATTGGCCAATTTCTGATTTAGTATGTTTGTAAATTTTTGATTTCTGGCAAGATAAACATGATTTTGCCCATAAATTTACGTCCTTATTCATACTAGGCCAAAAGTATCTTGCTGCAATTAATTTTCTAGTTGCTCTTATACCAGGATGTGATAGAGTATGAATAATCTCGAAAATATCTCGTCTTAAAAGTTTAGGAATAAATGGTCGAGAGGTATTTAACGACATATCACACCAAATCTTGTTTTTAGAAACTTCTAATTCCGTTTCTATAATTTAAACTTAGAATTTGTAATAGTTCCTTGAATGGAAATTAAGTGTTTTAATTCTTCATCGTTTTATTGGTTTTTGGTTTTCTAAGTCTATTTTATTTTTATTAATTTCGCAGATTTTGTTATCATTTTCATCAGTAATTAAAACTCGTGATAATGAATCTGCTACAACATTTGATTTTCCTTTAATATGTTTGATGTCAGAAGTGAATTGTGTTATAAAATCTAACTGTCTGGCTTGTCTGGGACTTCTCTCTGTTTTGGTCCAGATTGCGGATGTTAATGGTTTGTGGTCGGTCAGAATAGTGAAACCTCGACCTTCTAAAATGTCTGAAGTGTTTAATGGCTAAATAGATTGCTAAAAGTTCTTTGTCAAAGGTTGAATATCTTGTTTCGGCTGGAGTTAATTTCTTCGAGAAGAAAGCTAAAGGTTCCCAATGGTTTTCATTGTATTGTTTTAAAACTCCCCCTGTTGCTACGTCTGAAGCGTCGACTGTTAGAATAAACCTGGCGTTTTCTAGTGGGTGTACTAAAAGTGTGGAGGTAGAAAAAGCTTCTTTAATTTTTTTTAAATTGGTTTCGCAATCTTGTGTCCAATTAAAATTTTTAATATTTTTGGTTTTTTTTTTGTAATTTTGTTAAATTTATATATATTGGATTTAACAATTCAGATAGATGTGGAATGAATCTATGGTAATAGTTTACCATTCCTATGAATTGCTGAATTTTTCTGATAGAATTAGGAGAAGGGAAATCTTCAATTACTTTAATTCTGTTCTCAGATGGGAGAATTCCTTCTTTAGTAATTTTATGGCTCAAAAAATCTAAAGAATTTGCATTTAGCGGGATTGATGTTTACTTTTTCTAAGTGTGATTCATGCTCCCTTTTATTTTTGCTTGCTATTAAAATATCATCTATGTAGATGAAAACAAAATCTAGTTCCTTTAATACGTGGTCCATGAAACGTTGGAATGTTTGTGCTACGTTTCTAAGACCAAAGGGCATTCTAGTGAATTCGAATAAACCGAAAGGTGTAGTAATGGCTGTTTTAAAATGTCATCAGGGGCTACTGGAATGTGGTGATATGCCCTTACTAAATCAATTTTTGAGCTAATTGAAGAACCATTTAAATTCAATGAAAAATTTTGAATGTGTGGGATCGGGTATCTATCGGGTGTAGTATTTGTATTTAAGCGTCTGTAATCTCCGCAAGGTCGCCAATCTGTTGAATCTTTCTTTGGTACCATATGTAATGGAGAAGAAACTGGTGATGAAGAAGGGCGACATAAACCTAATTTAACCATATGTTCGAATTCTAATTTTGCGATTTTTAATTTTTGTATATCGAGTCTTCTTGGTCTCGAGAAAGGAAGTTGTCCTTTTGTATAAATGTGATGTACTATATTATGACGTACAGGAGCATCGTAACAAGGTGCTTGAGTTAATGATGGAAATTTTTGTAAAATTTTGCCGTATTTATTATCGAAAGCGTAATAACGTGGTGAAGGGGTATTTGAGTTTACCGTAATTCCATTTACAACGATTGACGTGTTTCCATCAATTAATTTTTTATTTTTAATATCAACTAATAAATTGAATTTTTCGAAAAACTCTGCCCCAATAATGGGTTTATTTACTCCCGCTATAATGAACGGATACGTTAGATCTCGTCTTAATCCGAAATCTACTTTCAACAATTTTGTGCCATATGGATTAATTGTTGAACCGTTTGATGCTGTTAAAATTAGATTTGGGTTATTTTTGAATTTGCTAAAATAAGCGTTAGGTAATACTGAAAGGTCCGCCCCAGTGTCAATTAAAAATTTGAATTTATTTTCTTTGTCTAAAAGAAAAAGTCTTTCTGAAGTAATATTATTTGACATACTGGACGCTGAGGGGACAATTAGTTTTTTTGATTAGATTTGTTAATAAAAGCGCATGGAGAAATGCATTTGGTAGCTTTTTCTCTAAACTTAAAGTGGTACCAACAAAGTTGTTCATTGTTATCAGGTTTTGAATTACTTAGTGAACGACTTCGTGATCTGTATCTGAAATCATTTTTACAAAAATTGTTTTTATGATTATTATTATTCATTGTAAAATTGCGAAATAAGTTTTCTAAATTCTATAATTTGTTTTCTAAAATGGTTATTTTATTTAATAATTGTACATCGTTATTTATCGCTGAAAAATTTTGTTGGGGTAATGGTAAATTGAAAGTTTTATTTATTGAGGAAACATATTGTAACTTTATAACGTCAAATATTTTATCTGCAAGTTCCAATAAATCCTCTATATTTTCTTTGCTTGAAGCAACCAATGCTATGTTTATATTTGCAGGAAGTTTTCTCATCCATAGCTTCTTAATTAATTCTGCTCCAAATGTTGTGGAAGTACCAGCAAGGGTTTTCATAAACCTGTAAAATTCGGAAGGTCTTTTATCTCCTATTTCTGAGGCACATAGAAGTTGTTCTAGTCTTTTCTCTTCTGAATCGCTGAATCTTTTAATTAGAGTTTTTTTAAGAATGTCCAAAACTTTCATGATCGTCTCCAGCGGAAGGGCTTGCACTATATGGCCGTATTTCGTCTCATCAGTTCTAATTCCCTTATCTCGGAATTCAGCCTCTACTCTTATAAACAAAGCTTCTGGACATGGTGTCCAAAAAGTTGGTAGCTTGTCAGATGCTGCTGCGACATAACTCTGCTCAATATTTATTTCGTCTCCTGGCATTTTTGGACAAAAGTTTTAGACCACAAAAAAAAATATAAATATCTAATGAAAAAGAAAATTTCACTCAATCACATAATCACTCGCGATACTAAAATGAAAAATAACTTATTTCATTGGACCGAAAACACTCTGAAACGTATAGCCTTTAAAATTCGATATATCTTGTACCAAACTTGTACTTTTGTATTGTTTAGTATTTTGTAAATGTCTTTTTGTGTACAATATTTTCACATAAATTAAAAATATTAAATGTAAAATAGGAAAAGGAAAATATAATATATTTTTAAAATATCCTATCAGATAAGGTTAGAGACTTACTAAATCTAATTTAAATCTAAATTTAAACTTACTATGTTCTTTTCTTGTTTTTTTTTGTTCTGTAGTTGACAGAAATAAAATGTTCTTTCTTCTATTATTAATCTTCTTTATTCTTTGATGAATTCTTGATAATTTCTTCTGTTTTTCTTATATTCTTTGCTTCTTAATTATTTTCTTTTCTTCTCTTTTCTTCTGTTTAATTATTTTTTTAAAATAGTTCTTCTTTAAGTTCTTTATTCTTGTCTTGAATTATTCTATAATTCTAGAAAGAGGTACCTTACCACTGTTCGGTGTCAAATGGTTGACCTGTTGTTCGTGGTCAGCGGGTTTTCTTAATTTTCTGGGTTAACGGGTTGTCCAGTTTTCTTTTCGGGGTAACGGGCTGTCCAGTTTTTTTTTTCGGGGGCACCAATTGAACTGTTATGTATAGTGGTGGAATTACCAAATTGAACTGGTTGTTGTTAATATCTATGATATGATAGATGATGACTGATCGAGACAACAAAAATGTATATACTGCAGTTCAACAGTTCTTTATTAATATAAATATATAAATGTATATATATCTATATATATTTATCCTAAATTTATAGTAGGATACAAATTTAAATTAAATTATTTTTATTTTATGATAATATATTTTTTATTTTAAATTATAGTTCTTTCTTTTAAATCTTTTTAAAATCTTTTTATATTTTATTACAAGTGTAACATTAAACTTTTAAAATATTCTTTAACTGTTTTGCCCTCTGGCGTCTGAATTAAGAAATTTAAAAATATGCCTTTTGGCAATAAAATTAATATTTTAATAAGTTTGTCCTCGGCGTTTTAAATAAAACTATTTATTTTTGTTTGCTCTCTGGCGTTTTAAATTAAACTAGATAAGTTCGCCCTCTGGTGATTCACTTAAAACTAAAATATCCTTGACAGAATTCTATATTTTTAAAAACAAATACATTCCAAAAAGTCTTGATGTGTATTTCCAAAATTGTGTACAGTAGTGTGATCTGTGTTCAAAGTCTTTTTTCTTCAAAGTGTTTTCCTTTAAACGTCCAATTTGAATTTTTTTATTTTATTTACAGTCAGTGAAAATATTACTCTGACAATATTTTATTTACAGTCAGCGTAAATATTATTCTGACAATCACAAATTATATATTATTCTATTTTATTTACCAAAAAACATAAAAATTATTATGTAGCTTCCGCTATAAGCACTATCACCTCCTGTTCTATTGACCTCCTAAGGAGGGAAAAACCCTGTATATGTATAGCCACCCGTCGGGGGAAGGTAGGTTGTAAATGTGACTTCGCATTTATTTCATCAGTAAAAATGGTTATAACCAATTTCATAGGTTTTTACTTTCTGAATAATTTTTCAATGCATCAAAATCGTTTGGGATGTTCTATTTTCCCAGTATCTACGAATAGTCCAGGAACTTTAGGATTTCACTTCGGAAAAATTCCAATCAAGCTGAAAATTGATATACACTTACCTTTCAGCTCTCCAAATAAGGTGTGAAAAGTCCTCAGAATTCGGTTGTCCGCATAACTTTTGACAGCCCAAAAACGGGTAAAAAAATGACGTTTTTTCGGTTTTTTGCGAATATCTTTGTTCCTGTTGGTCTAATGGCTATAAGGTATATATAAAGGAAAGAGCGGGAAATTGTCTAGAAAAAAAAGGTGAAATAAAGTTTATTGATAACACTAACAGTTCTCCCGTAATCTGGCATTGAAACTTCAATATCAATTTTGTATTGATATTTAATTGCATGTAATGATCGAAATCGAGCTTTCGCTACGGTATCCTCGTTTTAACATTTTTGTAGTTTAAAAATTATGCAATTATACAATTTTTCTAAGTTTAAATATTCAGTTTATGTTAACGCGTTTTCAATCTGTGTCCATATATCCGGGGTGTCCCGCGTAACGTGTTTCCTGGACATTTATCTCGAAAATGTGCGGAGATATTGAAAGAGTCCTGATAATAAAAATTATAGCAATAGTCAAGCTATCCTTTAGCATAGCAAAAGTAAAGAAAAGACTTGGAAAAGGATATATACATAAGTGTCCTTTTTATCCTTCTTACGAATAATTTAAACCACAATTTTGAGTTCTGCAAGTAAAAATAAAACGAAAATGTTATGACGTAAATTCCAGCTTATCCTTTATTATCGAGATAAACGGTTTCTAATTGTGCTGCATGTCACTTATTTCTTTCCCATTTTCATCGACAATGCATTAAATATTGAAAGCAAAAATAATCCATCATTAACCAGACTATTTTTGGTATATTAAACATTTCAAAAAGTGTTATGGTTGTATACGAACCCGACATTAGGTGTTCCAACCCAGCTGGAACTTCTCCACAGCTACCCCGCTGACATCTGCGTGTCAAAATTGAGTGATACACAGCTGTCAAGGAAATTCCAAATTGGGGAAAATTGGGAAGGAAAGATTCCGGAAACGAGGTGTTGAGTTTGGAACTGCCATGATGGAAGAAAATTTGGGTGGTGCGACTGCATGTTTAAGTGATTATGCCGAAAATTTTACAGCAAGTGGAAAGGTTATAATATTAAATAAATAAAGTTATATAAAAGTATAGTTCCTCGCTGCGAAGGGCGGTGTATGAGCTAGATACCCTGCCATCGCATATGCGATGTTATATGGATTTATTTTGTTCGAAATGGATCGCATGTATGAACTATGATCCCAAAATAAAAATTAAAAATATTTTGCGGAAATACGTAAATATTTCCCAGCAAACTCGTTTAATGTGCAGTAGATATCCCACTTTCTTTGTAATTTGAGTATAATGCCAAGGTTAAATGCAATTAGAAACATTTTATCTCGTGTCAATAATAAACGGGTAAGGTGGAATTTTTAGTATAACATTTTCGTTTGAATATTACTTGAGCAATTCAAAACTGTGATTCAAATGTATCCTTAATAAGGACAAAAAGAAAATTTGTGGATATATATTTTTCCAAATCCTTTCTTTAAGGACTTTTGCTACGCTAAAGGAAAGCTTTACCAATGCTGCGTAACTTATTTTATCAGAGAAAAATGCCGAGGGAACACGTTACTTGGGACCACCCTGTATAGTGAAAAACGAAAGTTTCGTATGGCTACAATCGAGTTTCCTGATCTGCCGCATTCTTCAATATGATTTTTTTTTAAAAAAAAGCTGTGTACAAAATTGCAGCTTTCTAGGAGGGTTTTTGTTTTTGCTTCCGGAACGCGACTCCTGACTCATCCGGGGACATGTCAGAACCATGTCAAAAAGCTGTTAGCTCCGAAGGGCCAGGTTCATGTTTTTGCGCAAAGGAAGCAATAAGCGTCAAAAGTACCAATCACAAACTTTTTCCTAACCTCTTCTTCTTTCTTTGACATTTCAAAACAAGAACCGCGGTGCTCCTAGTCAAGAGCAGGGTTAACCCAAGTAGCAAACAAAAACAGAAAGTGACGCTTCGAGAGTCACGAGTGCCATGACTCTGGCAAATCGAACACCAAATGGACTTGAGGGTTAACACCGAAGCAAAAACAAAGACACCCTAGGTGAAGGCGTTCTCGATCCTATTAGAATTTTATCTATAGCCTGTGTTCATTTCGCGGATAAATTTTGTATGGAAATTTAGCAGTGAAATTTATCTGCGAAATATTTAGTCAAATCGCTGAAGAAAGTGGTATTGTGTTTTATCAGCTAAAAGTTTGCTTAGATTTGACAAGTCGATGGCAGTAATTTCCACAAACATATATTTAGCATTATATTTATCCGCTCAATACCTTTTTATTACGCTAAAATGTCGACGTTTGAAGTTGAAAGAAATTTGAATATAAGAGTGTCAGTGTATTTTTATTATTTTTTTCTGATAAAAAAATCACGTCTTCATTTAGACAATACTTTTGAAAAGAAATTAAAATAGTAAGTATAAAAATAATTTTCGTTACTATTTCGTGATTGGGTAATTGCAATATCAATCTAAAACAACACGAAATAATATCACAAATTCACAACAGCTGATTGTCAAAAGCAGCCACCTATAGTTCAAAATAATGAACAATTTTAGCCGTAAAAAGGTCCCTGTTCGATTGTTGCTAAATATTTATCCCCTAAATGAACACAATACCGGGCTTAAGGTACAAAAACGATAAAAATATGTCTGGTGGGTCTTACAACAGGTTGAAGTTAGCCAGACATTGATTTTTTTTAACAGATTCGAAAATTTGATAATGGAGAAGCATTTTCTCTCCAATTAAGGCTCGCGAGCTAATCGTTAAATTCGTTCTAGTGGCCTAATCGTTACCTAAAGTTGAAAGTATCCGGATAATTTGCTATCCGGATTATCAGGAATAATTAGGATCCGATTCCTCAAATCCGGATAATACGGATCCCTGCATCCGGATCCGGATCGAGACTAAGCGAAAATGTTCAAAATTTACTCCAGATTACATTATTTCAGTGATAAAGTGGAAATACCATGAAATTTATATTTTTCCAATGGATCAATGCAGTCTGGATCCGGATAGTTCGGCTCAGGATTTGAGGAATCGGATAGTTTGCAGATCCGGGTATCCGAATATTACCAAATCCGGATCCAATTTTCAGCTCATATGTATTCTTCTATGTCAATGCTAACTAAAAAATAAGATTTTTTTCTTGTAGTCGCAGACGTAGGAATATCCAAAAATGTAACCAAAACTGACGTCGCAATTTTATATAGCTGGAAGTCCAGCTTAGCCAATCTATATTCCTCTATTATGTCAATGCTAAAAAATCAGACCATTTCTTGTACTATGCTGTACGTAATCCGACGGTCAGCTCTCAGACTATAAGCAAAATTTTCTCCAAGAATATATTTGAGAGTCCCGCGCTTTAATGTTGTAAATAAATGGAGACGCATTTATCTCTCCAAACAAGGTTTGCAAGCTAAACCCAAAGGCAATAATCGAGTTCGCTCTAGTGGCCTAGTTGTCGCATTGTTAACAATAACATTAACAAACATTTTCATTTTATAGAAAATGTTATCATATTTCATAGCATCGTGTTACGTTGTGTCAATGAAATTAGAAGCCCGCGAAAATAAATATAAAAGTGAAAAGGTCGTGAGACTTGTTATTTTGGATAAATTAAGAAATATATTATACCGATATATCATTTTTTACTTATAGAAGATAAATTGTTAGAAAATAAATTTTTAGCTACAAATTAATTAATAAACTCTTTATTCTCTTGGTTGGTCTACCAAGAGCATTGAATTGTGATTACAAATAAACAAGGACCAACAATCCTTCATTGAATAGGTTTTGCACTTAGCTATGCAATTCTTCTTAACGCGAGAGTTCATCTTTGCATAGGAATTGCACACAATCGGTGAAATTTGCTCCATAAATATTGGCATGAATCAAGGCGATAGATAAAACAATTTATCGCGATAGAAAAAACAGTATTGGAACTAACTGAACTTTACTTGCCACTCCCTACGTTGTGCTACGTTTCCCTGAACCATAATTTAGATGAGAATTTTTAAATAGTTTTATTCATGCGTAGAACTAGAACTACATATATTATAAATATTTATATATTTAAAAAAAAAATACATGTTTTTCTTTACAGATAAGGACAAAATAAAAGCGCATATTGAGTTGTTCTTTCAGAAAACGGAAAATGTTCAATCGGAGTCTGATTTTACAAAATTATAATTTAAACAAAAAGCTACTAGTTTTGTACACAATTTATTATTTGTAAAACTAATTTTGCAATTGTCATTCAGTTTTCTATCTAATATATAATAAAGTGTTACCAGTAAAAATGGGAATAAACCCACGGAAAACTGCGCAAAAGTTTTCATTTAGTTTCATTTTCAAGATCACCGCTAAAGGAGGAGTAACCAAAAGTTACATTTATATTATTATAATGTTATATACTGCGTTTCTTTTCTCATTCTGAATAAATCGAACGAATGATGTCATTATTAAGTTCCGTTCATACAGAAAGTAAAGTGCCAAACACAATTCCGCTCATTTCGCACAAGCGAATGCACAATTGCTCCGTTGGGTTGTGAAGACTTGGCTCCAAAATTTTGCCAGATTTTGTTTTTTTGCTTTACATCCATGTACATTTTTTTTTTGTTGGATAAATCATGTCTTTTTATTTCCTGAACAAAAGCTTTTTCAGCCATCTTTGATTATAAAAAACTTTTTATAGATGATTTTTCTACAAGGAATTCGGTCACGGAATTATTCCACTCATTTCTTAAAGAAAAATTGATATTAGATCAAGAAATTTTTGACAATTTGAATTTCACAGTTGTGTTTATTAAAATATATAAAGAAAATAAGGAAATGGTTAATTTCCAATTTTATGAAATTGGACCACAGCTGTGTTATGGTCGTAGCGTATTGCATATAGCAATATGCTACATTGATAAGACTGCAGCGTGTATGCCGGCGGCTGTCAATCAGAATATTCGAATGCACCCCGACCGAGAGAAGTGCGTTTCCTCGAGCTCGGGGTGACATGCTGATGAGAAAAGGAAAAGAAGAAGAAGACAATCTTCTCTGTCATTTGTGATCCATCGAGCAGCTACATCGGTGAATGAACAAAAAAATAAATTTCCGCAATCATCTGCTAGTAAACACAGCCTGTAAGTAAATTTAGAATATTTTTCAGTTCTTAGACTGACCTATTTTCAAATAATCTAGTTATTTTCGTCTACCCCGCACAAAATCCGCCACTTTTTCGAGCAGGAAAAATTACTTGGCTGGAAGAACAGTCAACTCTACTTTATTCAAAAAGATGCCGAAGGATATTCTAATGAATCAATTACACCAACGCTATACTAATTAGTGGCAGCCACTGTACCTTATTGCAGAAAGTGCAAAAAAATCTGAACAACATTAACTGGTTTATCGATACGGAGAAAACTTGTACCAGTGCACTACTTTGCTTGATTTATAGTTCCAGACTTTATGGTTGCAATGTCGGAACGTGTAGAGTATTACTTTGTAAAAGTGCTGAAAATAAGGCTCTGTGATTTGTTCAATTTTCTGTGGACCATAATATATTAAACAACGATGAAATGCTACGGCTAAGGCGAATTGCTTTGGATATACAAAAGTAAGAAAATTTCCCATTTATAGCACCAGATGCTTAGGATATTATATAGGCAGAAGAGGCTATAGAGATTGTGATCTATTTACTGAAGCAAGAAGTGAACTAATTATAGCTCAGACAGAAATCGTTTCTGTCAATTTTTACCGCTAATGTCCAGTGGAATGTGTAAAACTCTCCAGGATATTTATTCCGGTAATACTGTCAAGGAAAATAAAGAGATTGTTAGAATGACATCAAAAGAGTTCGAAACTAATACTAATTTAATAGATATTGCACAATCAGGATGAACAAAATAGTTAAAATTCATCAAGACATGTTTGAGACATTGGAGAACTTTCCCCCAGGAGAGATGAGGTTACCCTAATTTGGAGAAATTTTAATACTTCTATTAAGAATGTTCAACCAACAAAAAAAAACCAAGTAAGAGGTTTTTCCAGTATGTTACACTAAATTGAATTGTTTATAATTAATGCATGCTTTCTATTTTATTCGCTAAGCAAAGTATTTCCATGCCAAATTTAAAAAAAAAAAATTCTTCATTATGTTCTGGGTTTTAATGAGATACCCAAGGACTGGGGAGTGCTTTCTATACAGAGAAGATCACCAGTCCGAATTTTATTTATTTAACAACTTTGTACACTTATGTTAATACAATGAATTTTTATTTAACATGTAAGTATTTGCTTTTTCTAGAGATCTGAAGGCCTTACCTCTGGTAGGGGGACTCTTCAGATCACTTCAAAAGTTAGGAAAACTCTGCTTGTTCCTAGCAACATCAACTGAATTTATTTAGGTTCTCCCTCCATCGATTTATTGAAAAAATTCAAAGTAAAAATCTATCGGCCAATCAATTTCTTCGATAAGTGAAAAAGATGCTATTCTCAGCAAGAATCGATTTAAGGGGAAAAGTGATTAAATCGTATGAGTTCAAGTACTTTGAACTCATCACAAAAAACGTAAATCGCTTGCGTCGGCATTATTGGTTTTCGTGACAAAAATATTTTAAAATCGTATAATTCATATGCGTTCAATTACTTTAAACTCATCGCGAGGAAATTGTTTACGTTGGCGTAAATAATTCAGACGGTGAAATCCGAGATACTAACATTTGCTTTGGAGAAATTTTGAGAGAAAAAGTAACCAAGGCATAAATGAACGAAGTGCATGGAGATAATTTAGGAAAGAAATTTATTGGTTTCATGCTAGTGCGATGCATGTTTTATGATTTTAATGCTAGTGAGATGAAAATGTTTTGAATTTCAGGGTAATTTACAGATAACGCCAAACGAGGGATGCTAATGATGTCACGTGAAGTAACTAGGGTGTAAGGTGATGCGTATAGCGAGCACTTACAACACCATCCCCCTTAGAAAAGAAAGTTGCATTCTGTGAATGAACTTTCGTTGCCAAGAATAAAAGGAATAAAATTAAATGAATGTACTTGTGTTACAGATTAGAGGAAGAATCCGCAAAATTCAGCTGATGTATTCTATTATATTGTAAATTTTTTTTTTTTTTTTAAGAGTAAGTATTGAAATGACTAATAATATATTTATATTTTAAACTAACTATAGTAAGTTGAATCAACAAATGAAAAATTATGCTATAATGATAATAAGGTTTACGTAAAAAAATTTCTGTTGTTTTTTTTTCTTCTAATACCATTTAATTAAATCGAAAATTACCGCTATGATATATAAATGTATGTAAGTATGATAATATGAATATATATGTATGAAAAATCGGGCTTTCTTCTACCCCTTTTTTTTTGTTTTTTTTTTTTTTTTATTTCAAATAGCTAGATATATAGATATGTACGTAAATTTAATAATATGAATATATATATGTGTAACGTTGTTTACATTACGGCTTATCTGTCCCAGTGCTCTTACTCGTTTTTCTTTCCAATGTTAATTTAAGTGGTTGGCTAGAGCCGGGAAAAGGTTCAGGTTTCATATCTAGTGAGTTTTTTGTTTTCTTTAGACAATTACACGTCAGTTTCTTCCATAATATCATAATTGTAAGGGCAATAATTACTGCCACGGTAATGTAGCTTATCGTGTATTGATGTACGTCATATTTTGTGGGCATGGCGAATCCCTGGTTCTCATATTGCTTTTGTTTTGCGAGAGCTTCGCTTATTGCTTTGAGGTCGTTGTCATTATGGTATTTCAGCACTTGTGTTGGGTATTCATTTGATATGAGATGTTGATTTAGGTCAGGGATGACCGATATATTTTGCGAAATATTTATAGATTGTTTTTTTTTTCTATTTTCTCAAACTTTTCATTTCTTTCTTCTTTTTTCATTTTTTCATTTGTTTTCAAATCACACAATTTCGCTATTTGTGACCTGTTGATGAGTCAAACCAAGACTTGAAACTTGTCACCAAAAATTAATGGGTTGTGTGATGAAATAACAAATTAGAACATTTTTTAGCTTTTGCTATATACCGGAGAATCCCAAAAAATTCTTTCTTGAACAAAATTTATAGAGGGTAGGTAGAAGCTATTTGTACCAGATGTCTGGGTATTGTGTGATTCAAGAGTTAATTCTTTAGACCTAATATAAAAACCTGGCGTTATCTTTAATATACCGCTTCCGTTGATATGTATTGGAGTGACTGTATTTCCGCATATGGCATCGAGGGTGTTTTGTGCGTTGAGAACAAAAAGCCAATGGTTCGGTTGTGATAACTGTATCCAATAGTTTGTCGCGGGCAAACTGCGAATATCGCAATCTTGAGGTATTTTAGTTACATGTTGAAGAAGTTTTACTTCGCACAGACTTTGGGTTGAGCGTGAGTTAAATATAGGGTGTATTATACGGCAAAGATAGTAAGCAAGATTATTGGTCACACAATTACTCAAATCGAGTTTGTTGAGAGGGTAATAGTGTGCACGGCTAAGATCAATGAGCAGATACTCTACTGATGGTTGGATATAATTAAATATATGTTGTTTTGTATTGGGAATTGGCAATGGTAAGACTTTAAATAGTTGGTAGCTAGTAGTAGATGGGAGTGGTATTTTAATTTCAAAAATAATTTTATTATTTATAGTTGCTGTACTGACATGGCTAATTTGGTAAAGTTGTACAATTTGATTTTCAGTTTGGGAAATCGGCAAAATAGTGTTTGGAGGTAAATTGTCTTGTATATCAAGGAGCAACTGTTTGATTTGGATAGGTGTAATTATGGAAGGATGCAGTTTGCCGTGTCTATCGTCTATTAATAGGTCCACGAGGTGGTTAAGTGTGTATTGGTGACGCATTAGAACGAGAGTGACATGAGAGACTAAAGTCTCCCATTCGATTACTACCCTATGTGTGTCAACCTCTTTATTGAATGTAACTAGGGTGTCCCTAAACCTTTTTAGTTTTTCCTCGATGTGATCGACCTGGTTTTTGATGTTAAATCTAGTTTTATTAAAGACGTTTGTTGTGCTTTCCAAAATAAGGGTTTGGTTTTTGATAAGGTCTAATAGGTAATTATTGTTATAAGTTAAATTATTTATCTTTTCCTCATAATACTTTGCATCGTTCTCATCTAATGTGCCAAATAAGGTTTTGCTTACACTCCCTATAGCATTAAATAGCCCTCTTTTTGTTCGCATGTTACCTGGTTTTAGCAATCGTTCCCTGAGCCCAATATCAGACATTGTTGTATTAATAACTTGTGCTACTCCTTGACAGTATCTTAGCTCTTCCACCTGTGAGCCTATATTATCACAAAGTATGGAAATATGTGACGCATATTTCTGTAGAAGTGTGGTTTCATACAGCAAGTTTTTTAAATCAAAGTAGACAATGGCTTTCCATTCATAGCTGTATCGCCCAACGTCTCCCACTTCTTCGAAGTAGATGCCGGAGTTAGTGTTAAGCTTCGTAATTGTCACGGGGTCTTCTGCACATACCATGGATACGCTCCCATTAATGGTGAGGTGGATGAATATTATTGACCTGCAATATGTTTTTCTTTGTTTATTCAGTCAATAAATGCCTTAAGATTGTTGTTATGCACTGATTTATTTTTATTCTTAACTTTGATTGTCGTGTTTTCACTAGAATTTATTTGTATTATCTCGTAAGGGCCGGACCAAAGAGGATCGAATTTGTTCTTACGAACGTAGTTTTTTAAGAGCACTTTTTCTCCGATACTGAAAGTTTTTGGTTTTGAATATTTTTCATAATTGGATTTGCTCTTTTCCTTTTGACTGAGAAGAGTTTCTTTAGCTATCCTGTAGCCGTGCTGTAGCCGGGCCTTTAACTCATTTGCATAGTTCTCATAATTATAACAGGTTTTTGGTTTTGACTTCAGTGGTGATGGAATGGTAGCTGCGAAACCATAGAGAAGCTCGTGTGGGGTATAGTTGGTACTTGAATGTGGTGTCGTATTATATACGAACATAGAATAGGGTATCCAAGAATCCCAAGTTGATACGTCTCTGTTGACGTAGTGTCGCAAATATTCAGCGAGGGTTCTGTGGGACCGTTCCAGAGCTCCCTTGCTTTGGGGGTGATAAGGTGTAGTTTGAAGTTTTTTGATCTTCAATAATTTACATACTTCTGAAAACATCTCGCTCATGAAATTCGAACCTTCATCTGTTAAGATAGAGTCTGGCACACCATGTCGGCAGATTATTTTTGTAATGTAGGCTTCTGCGACGACTCGTGCTTCTATACTTGCCAAAGGGATGGCATCAGAATACTTGGTAAGATCGTCTTGGAAGGTGAGCAAATATTTGTTTCCATTATGACTAATAGGAGGAGGACCAACTATGTCCAGAAAATTTTTTTCGAATGGCCTTGAACTGGTTGTCGTTATTTTCATAGGGATCTTTGTATTCCGTGTTAACTTATTGGTCTGGCATGAGGGGCATTTTTTTATGAATTCTTCAACGTCCCTCCGCAAGCTTGCCCAGTTATAAGATTTCCGAATCCGTTTTATGGTCCTTTCTATTCGCTGGTGTCCACCAAAAGGGGACTCATTATAAGTTTTTAGGACATCCGTAATATCTTTGGGGTTTGTCAGAGTCAATACCTCAGATAGATATATTGTTATGTTGACTGTTTGAAATGTATGTCTTAGTACAGTTTTTATCTCAGAAAGGGTGTTTGAGTCTGTGTGTGAAATATATATGTGCATTTCCTTAAGTTTTTGTTGGGTATGAAAATCCTGTATTTTCTGCAGGCTTTTAGAAGTGTCGTTGAATCAGATTTCGTCTTGAGAGGTAGTTTAATTAGCGCTAATATATATGTGCACTTCTTCGTTGGTTCTATTATAAAAGTTTTCTCTTTCAATTTTTTTTCCAACTGGGGAATTTCCTTCTTAAGAGACAATATCTCTTTCTGATCGTTGTCTGATAGAAGATAAAATTTGTATTTGACATTTTTAACATCCGTTAAATGGCTTGTGTTCACTATTATGGGGCATCTTCCTCAGAGTGAATTGACGTTAAGTAATTATTGAACCATTCATCGAGATCGGTGTCACTTTTGTCATTCTTCGCAGACTTTGCTTGTTGTCTGGTCAACATATTTACTACTTTATTTTGAATTTCTCTCTCGTTTTCCGGTATAATTCGACTCAGTGCATCGGCATTTCTGTTGAGCTTTCCTGCCTTATAAGAAATTTCGTAATCGTACTCCTCTAGCCGTATCCTCCAGCGCATAAGTCGGGAGGAGTAGTCCTTTAGGTTCATTAGCCAGACTAAGGGCTTGTGATCGGTTAGAATGGTAAACGTTCTGCCATATACATAAGGTCTGAACTGCTCTACAGCGTACACGATGGCGAGCAGTTCCTTTTCTATGGTAGAGTACCGAGTTTCAGCGGGGTTTAGGGTCCTACTTGCATAACATATAGGATGTTCTCCATCTATTCCCTGCTGCGACAGGACGGCTCCTAAAGCTATATCGCTTGCATCGGTGGTGATAAAATTTTTTTTATCGAACTGCGGATATGCGAGGATTGGAGCGGTTATGAGATTTTTCTTTAATATTTTGAAGGATTCCTCGCAGAAGGAGTCCCATTTGAAGGGAGTATCCTTTTTTAGTAGCTTAGTGAGAGGCTGTGAAATTTTTGCAAAGTTAGAGATAAATCGCCTATAGTAGCCTACGAAGCCCAGAAATGCTTTGATATCTTTTGCTTTCTTTGGGGTAGGATATGTTTTTACGGCTTCGATCTTTGATGGATCAGGATGTATGCCATCTGAGCAAACGACATGTCCCAAGTAAGCGATTTCTCTTTGGAGAAAATGACATTTCTCGGGCTGCAGCTTGAGGTTACTTTCTCGAAGTCTTTCAAAAACTTCAGTTAGTTTTTTATTATGATCCCACAAGTTGTATCCGTAAATGACTATGTCGTCAAAATACACGAAGCAGTGTAAGCCCTGCAGTCCCGTAAGTACAGAGTTCATAAGCCTTTGGAAAGTGGCTGGAGCTCCTTTCAATCCAAAAGGCATTCTGTTATATTGATAGTGCCCGTATGGGGTGCTCAATGCCGTTTTTTCCTTACTTTCTTCGTCCATGGGTATTTGATGGAACCCATTGGCTAAATCTAACGTACTGAAATATTTGGATCTTCCGAGTTGGTCCAATATATCAGTTATGTTGGGCAGAGGGTAAGCATCTCCCATTGTTATATCATTAAGCCTTCGGAAATCCACTACGACTCTCCATTTCTTGTTCCCTTCACTATATGATTTTTTGGGAACTAGAAGGAGCGGGGAATTCCAGGGGCTTTTACTGGGGCTTATTATTTCTTCTTCCAGCATCTGGTCTATTTGGCGGTTTATTTCTTGCCTCTGTGACTCCGGAAGTCTATATGGCTTTATGTATATAGGAGGTTTATCAGATAACGTTGGTATCTTATGTGAAGTAACCTCAGTACAAGAGAGTTTGTCTCCTGGTAGGAAGAATATTTCATTGTAACGACGGCATATATCTAGAACGGATAGCCTTTCTTCCTTATTACAGTGATTTAAATGAATAATTTCCTCTAGTTTCTTGAGGCGGTCATGGCCGATAGTATTATCAGGGCCTATTGGGAGTAAATCATAATCCTGTGGATCTTCCCACTCAGGATTTACTTCGCTCGAAGGGAGAGTGATTTCATTTTCATTTAAATTTAATAATAGAATTCGTACTTTCCCATTTCTTGGCTTGGTTAGAACATTACCCAAATATACTCCGGGTTTAAGTTCTTTGTGCACACAAAATAAATTTGTTTGTTTTTCTAAAGGGATTTCTACAACCTTTTGGGATCTTGGTGGAAGAGATATGTTTAAACCACTTGTAGTATCCTCGGTTTCTATTCCTTGGGTCTTGGACATAGGTTGTAAATTACAGTTCACATAGGCAATGGAATCCACCATTTGGTTTGAGATGTCTGTTCTCTTTGGATTCCTATTTACCGAACGTAATTTCCTCGAGTACGATTCAGGCTTAAAAGGGTCTGTATTACCCAAAATGTCAGCATTTACATGCGTAGTGAAACTTTCGTTTGAATTTTTACATTCCGAATTTCGAATTTCTGCGAATTTTAAATTTGTTTTGCCTTCTGAGGCTATTTTTGCTGGTTGTAATTTGCCAGTCTGAGTACACCCGTTGTGTGTTTCGTTGATTATACTGAGCTCCAAGTAGCTTTCTTCGTAACTTATTACACATCTGTGTCGCGTTAGAAAATCGTTTCCTAGTAATCCATCGTAGGGGATTAAAATGTCTTCCTTAATGAGATGAAATGGGTGCTGTATAGAATTATTTTGCATTTTTAAATTGCAGTATGAAATTCCTACTGAATTAAGGCTATTCCCGGAAAGAGTAGTAATTTCGCACTTGAGGTCTTGATATATTGGGGTAGAGTCTGTCACCAATTTGAGTTTATAAAGACTGACCTCAGTTCCAGTGTCTATTAGAAGTGTGGAGTATTTTTTTTTTTTTTTTTAGTTTGATAAGGGCAATGTAATGAGAATTGCATTTCTCGAAATTATTATTGGAACTCGAATCAGTGTTCTGAGTTTTGGTGTATCACCACTTTTGTTACACGGGTGGAGTCGCCGGTGCCCTCCATCCGCGGTTGATCGTTTTCCGATCCATAATCCATTAACATATTCCATCTGTCCTGCCTAGCTGGAGTCGGGTGTATATTCCGAGAAGCGGGAAATATTCGTGTTTGATTATTATTATTAGATCTATATGTCTCTTGATTTCTGTTTCTTTCGTCTTGAATCCGAGTTCTACATTCACTCCTATGGTGATTAGGTTTTTTGCAATAACTGCAGTTCAATCGATGAACTTCCCTCTTTATGTGAGGACCAGTTGGGTGAAATGATGGGATGACCTTGTTACGGAAACAGGTGTTCTTCGTGTGGCCTCTTTTACCACAAATATCGCAAGTTGGAATTGGCTTGTTTGTTTCACTGGGCTTTGCAAAATTTTCGAGACGTATTGCATGCTCTGAAGCATAAAGGACGAGTTTACGTAAAGTTGTCTCGCCTTTGGACTTAACAATTACACGTAACTGTTCACTTCTCTTCTAATAAAAACTTTTGCTACCGCGTCGGTTACGTTCTGGGATGTGACGTTATTTAGTTCACACAAAAGTTTACTTAACCTTTGTGCGAATTCATCGATGCTTTCCCTGGAGTTTTGTTTGAGACGAAGGAGCTCGGCCTGAACCGTTACTCTTGGGCGTCTATCTAAGAATTGGTCCTCAAGGAATTCCCTTAGAGTTACCCAATCTTCAAAATCTCGATTCTTCAATGCTTCGTATGCAGGACCGATTATTCTGGTTTTCACGACACTAAGAAAAAGCTTTTTATCAGCTTCCTCCTCTGTGGTGTCAAAGAGAATCTTGCAGCAATTAATGACTCGATCTAATTCATTGGGGCTGCCATCGAAATCCGGTATCATATTCCGGGCATCGGAAAGAGAAATTTTTATTTCAGCCATTTTTAATTGGGGGGCCTGAGTAGCCGGAGGACAACTAAAGCTTCGCCTTTTGCGTTAGCAAAAGCAGACTGCCGGTTAGTGTAACTATCCCGTCGGGTTCGTATGGTGCCGTTCTTTATTCTTTTTGAGACAATTGGATAGACAACAATGGAATTTTACTTTAAGACCGAATCACTTGATGAATTGTAAAAAAACAAAAAGCCACCCACTTAATTAGACAACAACAACTCGAGTAAGTACACTCTTGGGACTCACAAAAGATAGTACGGAATCATTACAATTTTTCTTAAACAAATTCACTTAAAGTTTCCGCAATCTTTCTTAAATTTTCTGATAGATTGAATTTTGCACTCTTAATTATATACATATATATATGTATATTTTTTGCATCTAGACAAGTTTAAGCAAATTTAATGTGTAGATATACTGGTTGAGTGCGTGGAGTCAGCTGGAGCAGACGTTCCATCGTGCGTGTTACTGGTTCAAATAGTTAATTAGCATCATCAATCTCTAGTGCAGTGCAGTGAAATTTTTTAAATATCATCGTAAAAATAACAAAAATTAACTAAAATCCGCCGCGCCGTTTTTTTTAATACTTCACAAATTAATTTAATATAATGCCAGCCAAGTCCAGGGCTTTTCTATGCCCTGCCGGCATTCCACAAGCCAGCAGCACAGTACGGTAATGTTTATTTGAACTCCTATGTACATCAGTGATCAGTGCAAGGTCATTAGCCCTTGTCACTGATCAGCAATACGGGTGTTCCCAGCTGTGGTCATTGAACTGCACGGTCTGAGGTATTGAAAACAGCAAATAGGCATAACACTATTGCTGTTTTTTTTACCTCGCTGTGTCGTTGACTGCAGCTGGTTGCCCCTAAATAAATATTTGTGTTGTTGTGTGTCGCTCTTTCTTCTGCTTTTTTTTTGTTTTTGCTTTGAATATGCAGAATTTTATTTTAGAATTTTGCAACATTCGCGGATTGGGGGCAAATCGTTTTTCGGTGTACTGCCACCTTCAATCAAAAAATCCGGCAATTCTTGCGCTAAGTGAAACCAAGGTCGTTTCTGATGCTGATTCTAATCAATATCACGTCCCTGGTTATAGCTTAGTGCCTCTTTTTTCTCCACATAGGGGGATCGCAATATATATTCGGAATGATGTGGCCTTTACCATTCTAAAAGATTTTCCACCTTCTGTCAATCCTGAGTTTAATTACATCTGGATTAGGTTCAAACTTCACAGGCACATCATCTACTTTTGCTTCCTTTATCGCAGCCCAAATATGTCTGATGTCGACACGGTATCCGCATTTGACAATATCTCCAACAATATTGATCATCTGCTTTCTGTCTCCCCCTCTTCCGAAATCATCCTGGCAGGCGATTTTAATGTCCATAACATGCCATGGCTCAGACATTCTTCTACCACAAGTCCATCGGGCCGATTCGTTGAACTATTTTGTGAATCTTTCAATTTGCATCAGCTAGTGGATGTACCGACGAGAATCCCTGATGCAGCTGGAGATAGGGCCAATTTACTAGATTTGTTTCTGTCATCTCACCCTGACAAATATTCCATCTCAGTCGGCTCCCCTCTTGGTAATTCAGACCACTGTCTAATCACGGCTCAATTTATCACCTCAACTCTGCGCCGCCCTAGTTCTCCACCTACAAGTAGGCTTCTCTGGCACTATAAGAACGCTGATTGGAAAGTCTCAATCAGTATCTTAGAGATATAGATTGGTCGGTCTGTTTTGCTTCGAGTGATGCTGATGAATGCACATTAGAACTTAGTAACATACTAACTCTAGGCATGCGTGAATATATTCCGCATTCTTACAGCAGATCTCAACAACAGCAAAATCGCTCTTGGTTTAACGATAAGTGCAACCAAGCTATAAAAGCGAAAGAGTCTGCTTTTCGCGCCTATCAAGTGCATCCTTGTCCAGAACTGAAAGGAATCTACAAGACTGCACGGAACACCTGCAAGTCCATTATCCAGAGAGAAAAATTTCTTTTTGACCAGAATGTTAGACAAAGAATCTTGGCAAGCCGCAAAGGTAGTAAAGGTTTCTGGTCCCTGGTCAAAACCATCAGGAACAACTTCAGCAGTTCCTCTATACCTTCACTACTTAATAATGGTGAAGTGGTTGTTGACTCCCTGGATAAAGCTAATATTTTGGCTGCTAGATTCGCATCAAATTCTTTTCTTCCACCCACTTCACAGGCACCTGTCGTGCATCCCCCGTGCGGATGTGTACAAGAGCCAATACACATCCGTACGAGGGATGTGTTCAAGGTCCTTAAAGGAATCAAAGTCTCTAAAGCCGCAGGCCCTGATGGTTTCTCGCCCCTATTAATTAAAAGCTGTGCCTCATCCTTGGCTAAACCTCTGCGCAAACTATTCTACCTGTCCTACTCGACAGGAAAATTTCCAACTGCTTGGAAACTAGCTCACGTTCAGCCTATTCCCAAGAAAGGAGAGGGTAGCGATCCCTCAAATTATCGACCAATTGCAATCACTTCGATTCTTTCAAAGGTTTATGAATCTATCATTAACTCCAAATTAATGAAGTATCTGGAAACCAATCAGCTAATCAACGATCGCCAATACGGCTTCCGGCACGGACGCTCATCTGGAGACTTGCTGACTTTTCTTACGGAACGTTGGAATCGTAGTCTTCACAATTTTGGTGAGTCCAAAATCGTTGCTCTAGATATTTCAAAGGCCTTTGATAGAGTCTGGCATTCAGCCCTTTTAGCCAAACTCAAAGCACTTGGTCTTTCCCCTCCTCTTCTATTATGGATTGAAAGTTTTTTATCTAGTCGCCAAATACGAGTTGTATTAGATGGCGTTATATCTGATCCTCATCCTATTAATGCCGGTGTCCCCCAGGGCTCTGTTATTTCTCCGACTCTATTTCTAATCTTCATTAATGATCTGCTTTCCCTTACTTCCAATAATATCCATAGCTTTGCTGATGACAGTACCCTTGATTTCGCATACTCCTTTGACACCCTTGCGGATTCCAGAGGGAACGCCGCATGTGTTAAACGAGACTGCATGATTAGATCATTGAATAACGATCTTGACAATATTCTCGCTTGGGGCAAAGTGAATCGCGTCGAATTCAATGCATCTAAGACCCAAAGCTGTCTCATCTCATTAAAACAAGACCATCACTTAACCACTCCCGTTTCGTTTGATGGTGCATTAATTTCTGAATCACCGTCACTAAGAATTCTGGGCATTAATATTTCCAGTAAGTTAAGCTGGACAGATCACATCTTCTCGGTTGCCAAAGAAGCACCCAAATGTCTTGGGTTTTTGAAAAGGTGTAAGAAATATTTCAGCCCATCAAATATAGCGCTCCTCTACAAATCCTACATCAGACCCAGAATGGAATACAATTCCCATATCTGGGCCGGGGCTGGTCGCACAGCCTTAGCTTCATTGGATATTGTCCAAAAGAGAGCCTGCAAGCTCATTGGCGATGTGGCAATTACTCGTCATATTGACTCGCTCGAGCACCGTCGCAATGTTGGATGCCTTTCGCTCCTTTATCGCTATATGCATGGCCAATGTTCTGATGAAATATCTAGTCTGATCCCTTGTAGAATACTGCCTCATCCTTTTACCCATCAAATTACCTTCGGCCGTACACTTAAATTCCGTGATGCTTTCTTATCCCGAACTGTGCGAATGTGGAACAGTCTACCATCTTCTGTCTTTCCTCCTTTCCCTATCTCCTTCCTGCCACGCTGTGCTTTGCATCATAGGGTATCCCCTGAGCTTGGCTTAATAATATAAAAAAAAAAAATATATATATATATTTGAAAAATATGCAATACAAACAAACACCTTACATTTTAAGTTCTTCCAGTCGTTTTTTTAATGTGATGAACTCGGTGAAATCTTATGTTTCGTCGTCCTCTCCAGCTGGTTTGTGAAGTTCTTTTAGCTGCTCCTCAATTTGGCGAGCTTCCTCCTTTTGTCCATTGATGATTGTTTCCTTCTAGGTTGTTTAGTGAGTTCATTTTACTCAAAATTTTTTGCTTTTTGTCTTGAGATTGGGTTGTCTTAGACAACGTTGGATAACCTCTGAGCGCCTGGCTTAGGTTACCTTAATTTGGGTAGCTGGGATCGTATTTTTATTTTAATAGAGATCCCACCGCTGCCACCAAAATGTTCTGGGTTTTAATGAGATACCCAAGGACTGGGGTGTGCTTTCTATACAGAGAAGATCACCAGTCCCAATTTTATTTATTTAACAACTTTGTACACTTATGTTAATACAATGAATTTTTATTTAACATGTAAGTATTTGCTTTTTCTAGAGATCTGAAGGCCTTACCTCTGGTAGGGGACTCTTCAGATCACTTCAAAAGTTAGGAAAACTCTGCTTGTTCCTAGCAACATCAACTGAATTTATTTAGGTTCCCCCTCCATCGATTTATTGAAAAAATTCAAAGTAAAAATCTATCGGCCAATCAATTTCTTCGATAAGTGAAAAAGATGCTATTCTCAGCAAGAATCGATTTAAGGGGAAAAGTGATTAAATCGTATGAGTTCAAGTACTTTAAACTCATCGCGAGGAAAATGTTTACGTTGGCGTAAATAATTTAGAAGGTGATATCCGAGATACTAACATTTGCTTTCAAGAAATTTTGTGAGAAAAAGTAACCAAGGCATAAATGAACTGCATGAAGATAATTTAGGAAAGAAATTTATTGGTTTCATGCTAGTGCGATGCATGTTTTACGATTTTAATGCTAGTGAGATGAAAATGTTTTGAATTTCAGGGTAATTTACAGATAACGCCAAACGAGGGATGCTAATGATGTCACGTGAAGTAACTAGGGTGTAAGGTGACGCGTATAGCGAGCACTTACAACAATTATCGTTAAATTCCAAACTTTATGGCATAAATCTTAAATTCATTTTTAAACAATCTAGATTCCAGTTTGATTCCTCAAATGTAATTAGGTAATCTCATCTGAAACAATAATTAGCTGTTATAAGAACGCTTTATCTAGTAATAATTTTTCGTAGAAGTTATTTGTTTCTTTGTACATATATATATATACGTATACATATATCAATATTATTATAAGTATTATTATTTCTTTTATCACTGGAATGAATTCAAACGCGGAATATATTACGTCTATGAAAGTGTTAATATTTAGGAATGATATTATTATTAATACTATTATTATTGTTGTCAAAGTGCGCGGACGTGTTTCCGTATCGTTGCCCAAAAGTGCGAAAAAATAATAATAAAATAACCGTCAAGTAGACCATTGAGACGCAGTATTTGATATTGTACAAGTGCAATAAAGCTGAAAAATAAAAAAATCATAAAATTTGAAGAACATATATTAAAAATATAAAATAAATTAAAGCTAAAAAATTTTGACAACTAGAAAAACTAAAAAATTAATTTGTTATTCCTGTAAAAAGTTTGGTTGCTACACAACCGAATTCTTAAAAGAAATCAAGCCAAGCCAGGCATTTTTGAACATTTCGTGACTACTTCTAATTACTTATAAAGTAAATAGAAAAGTCCCAAAAAGGGTTAAATTCTAAGCGCTTGCACCATGCCTGGTGCAAGCAGCTCCGGAGAGGGATCGAAGGACAAGTCCTTCACCTCCAGAGGAACAAAAAAAAAGTCCAGAAGTTCGCTCAGCTCTAGCGAAGTTCGAAAATTTCGAAAAGAGCCCACTGAAAAGGCTACACTGGGCCCAAATGAAGAGGCCGTCGCTTCTAAAATGCATCCCCCGAAGGTAGGACGTAAAGCTCCACCAGTGGCACTAGCAATGAGTGACGCAGAACCAGTTTCTCCAAAACGTTCTAGCAAAGTATCTGCAGCAGAAATAGCAGTGGTAGCAGTTGCTGGATTGTTGACAACACCAGAAGTGGCAACAGGCTTGCCAAGTAGTCCTTCAGTTGAATTACCAACGGTAGAATGTAGTACAACGTCAGCAGTTTTACCTGAAAAGCTTCAAGCATCAGCGAATACTGCAGACAAGACGCAAGATTCTGCAAAGAGTGCATCACCAATCAAGCTATTGGATGTGGTAAAATTAGCGTCCGCTAAGGCGCCACCTCCAGTATTAACTGGGATGCTTTTAAGGTCACCGCTTGCAGCCGCAGGCAATGCAATGAAAATCGGCCCAACAATGCAGTCGGGAACGAATGCAGCTGCGATAGCAATTACCAAGGCGATGTCTTTCGCCCAAACGGTAAGTGGCATTTAGAACGCTTCCTTGAAAAATTTCGTCCCTCAAATTAAGTGTAGGTCGATACCCTCTCGTCCTTATCCATCTGAAGTGGACAGGCAAAAGTCCAGGTCGGATGGGAATTTACAGGATAATTTTGAAAAACGGTGGCACTCTCTGGATCATAGTGTACTCATTGAGTACGTCCAAAGGACGCCCCAGGGAGTGTATCTTGAAGCCATAGAGAGAGCTGTAGGTCACCAGGTTTTCGCCATTGGAATCACTGGCCGGGGCATGATTTCCGTATGCCTAGACTCAGTCGAGGCTGCCCAAAAGCTCATGCTTGAGGGCATTCAAGTTGCTGGCAGGCATCTGATAGCGTACCCTGAAGCGGTGAAACCGATAAGAGTTGTCTTGTCAAAAGTTCTCATCCGAGTTGACAGCGACGACATCTTGAGCTTCCTGCGCAAATTTGGTACAGTGCATGGTAAATTGCGAGCTATACCAATAAGACTGGGGGAGAATGGTCTGGGGAAAGGAGTTTTTAGCCTAAGCAGGGAGATATTCATGTCCCTTAAACAGGGATGTGAACTCCCCTCGGCATTGGTTATTGAGTGCGATGGCGTCAACACTTATGTGGAAGTCAGCACTGAAGCCAGATGCTACGGTTGCAAACAAGCAGGACATCTCATCGCTAAGTGCCCAAAAACGTTGGAAAAAAGAGCTGAGCAAAAGCAGCCGGAAGTGAAAATTCCTTCTTAAAAATTTCCAGATCTACCAACGAAATCTGATCATCAAACAGGTGGTCCAAAAGGGCACTCAGCGATGAGCGGTACTACAAAAGTAACCGTACTGTCTGAAGGCAGCTTAGAGGGGTTGCCTCCTTTGCCCCCAGAAACGTCATCAAGCTCGGACGAGGGGGTAACGCATAAGATTAAAAACAGGAAGCAAAAAATGAGGAGGAAGAAGAAGCCTATCATCCCTGGAGCGATACCACCGTCGTCTATACCTGCAAAGGTACTCCAAGCATCCGCTCTGACTGGTGTCAAAAGGCCCCGCTCTGAGGAGGAGGTATTGTCCCCCAAGCGGAGAGTATCTGTGGTTCCTGATATGGAAGTATCGGACCTTTCCGACTGTGGGGCAGCACTTAGTGTCGATGCCAATTATAGGTCCGCGATCGAGATGGGTGGTACATCAGCCCCAAGCGGCGTCGACTCGTCGGTGAGCTCATTGTCATTGAAGGGAACGTTTGATGTTGTTCCCAGATGCAGCTCCTTGACAACAGAGCAAATTTGCTCTCTGCTCAAGATGTTATACCGAAAGCAGAATGAAAGCTTGATCACTAAAGTGATATATATGAGTTCACGGACGACCCGCAAAACTTAGTGCCTCAAATAAAAAGCCTACAGGATAGGGCTCGTGGCAACAAAAATTATAATGAGGTCACTCGTCTCGATCGCGTTCTTGAAAAAATTGAGATTGCGGTGGCTAATCGTGCTTTGGAGGGCACTTTCTCCTTGTAGGGTCGTACAATTGTAGATTCAGTTTACTTTCTCTCTAAATGTTTCGAGTAGTATCACTCAACACGAGGGGCATTGGGGCACCTCACAAATTACACGCCACAGTCACAGACACCAGACACTCACAAGCAGATATAGCTCTGCTACAAGAGACGAATTTTACCACAGACACACACAATACACTAGAGCTTAATGCTCATTTACATACTGGATATACTATGTTTGCTGCACCTGCTCCTCACAGAGGATCAGGTGTCACAATCCTAGTGTCCAACTCATCTACACTTTCGTCTCTTGAACACACAGACATCTTCCCAGACTACGCTTCCTCCATTGACTTCGTCCTAAGGGACAAAAATTTCAAGGTAGTTAATGTGTACCTACCCCATGACCAGAATATTGCAAGACTTGTTCTTGACACTCTGCGCGTGAGCCTTACAAACTTTGGTGGTGAAATTATCCTCGGAGGTGATTTTAACTGCACGCTGAATCCTACAATCGCTCGTCATTCCGGGGTTGAGTTCAATCCCGCGACTGCTAGTCAATTGAGAAATTTTGTCAGCCACTTCAATCTCGTGGATGTCTACCGTTGGATAAACCCAATGAGTAAGTCTTATACTAGAGTATCGCGGAATGTGAACGGCGGCCTTTCAGGCTCTAGAATCGACAGACTGTACGTCTCGTCCACCATCATCGGCACCTTTGTTAGTGTCACACATGAAGTGTGCTCAATGAGTGATCACTTTCTTGTTGTAGCGACCAGCACAATAACTCGAAGGCGAACTGCATTCTGGATCTTCAACAATCACTTGTTGAAATCAGAACAGTTCAGTGAGGAATTCACTACCTTTTGGTACAACTGGCGGGAAAAGAAAGATGACTTTCCGAACCTCAGTCAGTGGTGGGACATTGGTAAACTTCACATTCGCTCATTTGTCGAGACAAGATTCAACAGAAGTAGGTATCGTGCTTCTAACCTGTCCGGCGAAGTTGCTCGGATCGCTGCTCTTCTCCCAACTCACCCAGAGCTACTGGTAAGCTATGAAAGACTGAAAGAACGTCTGGCAGCACAAAATTACAAGCATAGCTTGAAATTTGTGCTGCGGCAGCAGTCGCGCTGGTTGAGGGAAGGAGAATCACCGACCGAGTACTTCTTCCAAACAACTAGAAGGCGAACCGGGAAAGTTGAGGTTGAATCGATAGTGAACGAAGATGGAGAAATCCTTAACGGAGAAGAACTCTCAGAATACATTCGGGATTATTACACTCAACTGTATTCTGAGCCAACGTGACTAATGTCGTCATCCATCACTGAATTTCTCCAGCATGTCCCCACATTCTCTGACGAAAGTAGGGACACACTAAACAGCGAAATCAGCCTCGATGATATGCTCATTGCAACGAAGAACTTAAGGCGTCACACATCACCTGGTCATGATGGCCTGACTCCAGAGCTCCTCATACATTTCAGGAATCTTTTGATTCCAGACCTTCTGGAGGTTTTCAATTCAGCGGTTACGACGCATACAGATCTGCCTTCGAGTTGGAGGAGATCTGTCATGCGCCTAATACCAAAGAAGGGTGATCTTAGAAGGATGGGGAACTGGAGGCCAGTAACCCTATGCAATGTGGACTACAAAATCGTCTGCAAAGCATTAGGGGCAATACTCCACTCAGTGATTGCTTCGGTTATACATCCGGAACAGTCTTACTGTGTGCCTGGTCGCAGCATCTATGACAATATCGGGGCTGCAAAATATATTTTTGCATACCACGAGAAAACTGAGACACCAATGGCAATGATTTCTCTCGATCAGCAGAAAGCATTTGATAGCGTGAATCATGACTATCTTTTTGCTGCTCTTGATGCATTTGGGTTCCCACTCAGATGGGTTGAGATCATCAGAATGCTATATAGTGATTCTGCTATCCTCATAAAGCATCAAGGACATCTCCTCTCTCCTGTCTTGTTTCATCAGGGCATCAGACAGGGGTGCCCTTTGTCAGGCATGCTTTATGATGTTGCGCTAGAGCCACTGTTGATTAACCTCCATCGAATGTTGCAGAGATATGCGGTGCATCTTCCATCTACTAACATAAGACCTCTTTTGTTGGCATATGCGGATGACCTGGCTGTATTTGTAACAGATGATGAGGCGTTTCCAGTCGCACATGCTGTCTTCATGCAGTATGAGCAATGTTCTGGTGCGAAGATAAATATGAGCAAGAGTCAAGGTCTTTGGTGTGGTAGGTGGCGTGATCGCACAGATGCCCCACTTGGCATACAGTGGACCAATACTTGTCTGAAGTATTTAGGAGTATACATTGGACGCGAGGGCAAATCGCGTAATAGCCATATGGCATTGGAAAAACTTTCCGGTGCGGTCAATTCTTGGCGAAGTCGATTGTTTCATCTTTCTTTGAAAGGGCGAGCAGTCGTAGTAAATTACTTAGTCACCTTGTCCATCGTGCATGTTTTAAAAGCAGAAACTCTTGAAGAGGGCTTTATCAAGCTACTCCAAGCCAAGGTGATAAACGCCTTTTGGGGAGGAAGAAGATGGGTCGCTGAAAGCACGCTCTGCACACCAGTCAGGGAAGGCGGTTTAGGTCTCACCAATTTGGTTGTGAAGTTTCGATGTCTCCAAGTGCGAGCATTCCAAGGAGTGTTCTGCCGTAGAGACACCTTAATTTCTCAGCTATGGGTGAATGCACTGGGGGGTCGTGGTACGGGAGAATTTTACTACCTTCTCTCTGTCCGCGCGTCTTATCCTATTCACTGGTCTCAGGATATGATCTCTACGATTCAAACCTGGGGCAGAATCAGGCCGGAATTTCATCTAGAATGGAATTCCATTAGGTACGAAGAATTCAGAAAAATTCCAGTGGATTTTAATCCTGAATTAACAGATTCACTTGTTCATAATGCTCGGGGAATTGTTTCGGGATTGCCTCCTCATGCTGTCCTCGGGGACATCATTGATGTTACCATAGGCGGCAGGATTCAGTCCGCTACGCAGGTCTTACGTAACGTGGCTGCTTCTGCTCGCGAGAGATTTCACCGGCTTCGCAGTAGTGACCCTGCTGTTAAGCTGGAAGCTGCTTTCGTGTGGAACAAGCCACCACACACCTCCTTTGGTGCACTGACAACGCGGTTGCTTCGCAATGTGTTTGTTGGTGTCAACCAACAGGGGTACGTGGGCTTGCTTAGATGGAATGTTCACCTCGGGGTGGATATGGGCGTAATGGGAGGGATAACGAGTAGAGTAATCTACAGCTATCCCTCTAATTACAAAGACGCAGATATAGCTTTCAAGCTACTGCACCACAGTCTTGTACATCCTAACCAGTTGTCACACATTGATCGCCGGGTTCAGAGAATGTGCACGGTCTGTGGGGATGATGGGACTCTGTTTCACAGGTTCTACGCTTGCCGGGCTCTGCAGAATTTAATGGATTTGGTGAAACAATTGTGTCAGTTGGTCCATCCGTCTTTCGGCATTACGCAGACATCGTTTCTGTTGGGACCGAGGACATGTAGTCAAGTGAATAATTTGATCAGCTTCGTCTTAACGCTAGCTAAGTCAACGATTCACTTGTACTACATGAGAGCTGGTACTGGTAATCATAACACTAATACAACAGTACACAACGGAGCACTAAAGCGTCATTTCGTTGCCAGGATAAAGAAGCGGTTGCGCTTCGAGTACCTGGCGGCGGATGAAGAAACATTTAACTGCACATGGCAACAAATTGCATCCGTGCGGGACGGAGTGCTCATTCTTCACTGGTGATAATAGGCCGTAGCATTTGTGGCAACTTTTCCACGGAGCCTCTCTTCGCTTTGGAATTGCCACAAACGCTACGGGAACGGTAAGCATCACGTCAGAGGTCGTGAACTGAGTTGACAATGGGATCATCTTGCAAACGTGGAAGCAACTGCAGGCTGGCCTCTCGGGACCCTATCGGTTACGTGCTAAATTTTTCCTACGTTCGACATTTTACCCCTTTATCCTCATTCGGTTTCGGTTCGAGTACCTCAAAATTTCAAATTACTCCTCAAAATTTCTGTTCTCCATCGATCGGTTCAACTTTGTATTGTAGCTAGCTAGGATCCATATGTTTTTACTTTTTAACTTTTGATAAAAGAAGTTTTGGAACTGCCACTTTCCGTTTGGGCTAAGACTCTTTTTAAAAAAGTATATAACTGTGATATTGTTAACAATTTTGTATTATTATTTTTCGCACCTTTTGCTCCTTTCTGTTTCTTTTTTGTGCATTTGCTATTGATAACTATATTGTATCTTTTTCAGGCTCTTTTTCTAAATTTTATAATTTTATAACGTTTTGACAATTAAAGCTCATATATATACATAAAAAAAAAAAACTATTATTATTATTTTTCTGGAGAGAGCGGACGTGACATTTTGAGAGCTCCAAAAATAGTAAAAAGTAAGGCGGAAAAAAAGCAGGGAAAACCCATAAAACTGATTAACAGTCATTAGAAAGTGTATGTGCTATTGTGCAGTGTGATAAGTGAAAGTATAACTATACAAAACTATTAAAAACGTTAAAAAATAAATTGTGTAAAAAGTGGAAAGACTTGACAGTTTCGAATTTTTCATTAATTTCGGCCGTTGCCATGACAACATGGCAACTGTGAAAAAATTTACAGTCTAAATTAATTTGAAAGGTAACAATTTATAAAAATACGAAACAAAATTATTTTTAATTACAAAATTAACAAAATATAAGAAAATAATAAAAGCAAAGATATAAATCATTGCTGCCTCACTCAAAATGAGTGAGAGTAGCAGTGATTCTGATGGGGAGGGATAATCCCCTCAAATCAAAAGAAAGGAGGAAGAAGAGCATGAGCAAGAGCAAGAGAATGTAGTGACGGCCAAAGGAACTGCTTTCTGGGAGTTCCTGTTGCAGGAGCGCAATTTGGTGTTTCTTGAAGGACTATGTCGGATCTTTGTAGGTTTACAGGTTCTGGATTCTGTCGTCTCCTGAGTTTTAGGAGTAAGTATAGTCCTATTGCGACGCTGCAAAATGTTTTGACTCCAAACGTTGAATGATCCCTGTATGTTATCCTGGTTTTTAAAAGTTGGATGGCTTCTCTGTTTTCAAAATTGTAGGTTTTTAATTTTCCCAGGCTTAGGCTGGTCTGTTATTGAAGACGAATTGATTTGATTGAACATCAGCGGATGTATAAGTACGTTATCCCAGTAGACGCTGGATCTGCTGTCGTATGTGATTTCGTTTATTTGGATAGAGCAGTTTTCGAAATGGATTAGAGCTGTTCCGTTGAATTGATTTTGTTGGATGCCACAAGTTGATTTAAAGGTTCTGAGGGGAATGTTGATTACGAGGATGTAATTCGGCTCCGGCTGGTAAATCGTGCAGGTTTCTGTTCCTCTGAGAAAATTGCAGCTGGCTGGTTTGTTTTTCAATATGTTTGATATACATGTAGCTTCGTTGACTTGAGGGGTGTTGGGTGAGTCCTTGCAATAGTACACCTTTTCTATTAGCGGGCATGGTTCGTCTTGGTATAATGCGTCGAGTTCGTTAAGGATAATATAGGGTTTGGCCGTTATTGTGAGGGTTTTATTAACGGGGAGCGGTATTACATGGAAAAGGGAGTATGTTTTATTTGAAATTACAGAAATTTGGATATTAAATATAATGTTTGAGCAATCGTAGTACGCTTGCAAGTATCGTTTCTTCTTTATTCTGGATTTGTGTAGTTTCTTATTATCATTTGTTATTACGGTAACTTTTCTATTTTCTTTTATCCTATGTTTCTTAAATCTAGGTGTTAGTTTGTTCCTCTTACCTTCTTTTCTATATATAACTTCGTTTTCTTTTAATTTAACTGGGGTTTCCCTGTTTCTGTTTAACTTATCTAAATTCCTACTTGTGTTTGCTTGAAGTATATTTTTAATAGTTGGATATAATTGAGATTGGAATTCATTTATCTTTTCCAAATATTTGTGTTCGTTACAAAAATCTACATTGCTAAGGAATTTATCGGTTCGTATGGTGTAAGCTTAGTAGCCGTATGTATTGCGTTATTATATGTAATTATCGTTTCGTTTAGGATATCGTCATAGTCTTTCTCCTTCTGTTTTTCGTATATAATTCGATATATTTCCATTAGCGTAGAGTGCAACCGTTCTACAGGAGAATTGCTGCTACTTTGTTGGAAAGAAGTTGTATGGAAATCTATGTTATACTGTCTACAAAAATCCTTGAAAATGTTGGATGTAAATTGTGACCCTTGATCTGAAACTATTTTCCTGACTACGCCGTGTAGGCTTATGTAGTGTCTCATTGACTTGATTATGTTTAGACTATTTCTAATGGGTAGGGTATATGCTGCTGCAAATTAGAAAATTTGTCTATAATTGTCAATATTTGTTTAGAGTTAATGATGTAGATATCTATGTGAATAATATCTAGTGGTTTAACGGGGGTTTCTGGATTTTCGTACCTTAAGTTCGGAGGATTCCTATCATACTTTAGCGTTTGACATATCTCACAATTATTAATAGTTTGAGTGATTTTTGTTTTCATGAAAGGGAAGTAATAGTCTCGTTTTAAATGTAGTAGCGTCTCATTAATTCCTCTGTGATTATTCTTCATGTGGTATTCGTTGATAAGTTTGTCTTGTTCGTCCATGTCTGTTATATCTTTAAGTATCTCGGTACAGCGAATTAATTTAAATGTTTTACTCCTTGAAAAGAATTTCTTATAAACAGTTTGGATTGCTTTGAAAATTTCATCATGGGCAAATATGGCAGTAAGTCTATTGGGTGGAAGGTATTCCTTGAGGAAATTTGTTATGTTTCCTTCGGTAAAGTTTAGCATACGAACAGTTGGTCTTTGTTTGTTTCTGAAGATAATAATGATTGATGTCAGAGGTGGTCTATTGGATTTTTCAAATATTACTTGTAGGTTGAACTCGTTTAGTGGACGTTCCGATATAGAAATGTGGTCATTGAGGTTTTCATCTGCTGAATGTATTGTAGAAAATGGAGAACTTGGTCTTGTATTGTTTAAATTATTGTTAACTAATTCGTTGGCGTTTAATTCGATTTGATTGGCAGTTTCTTGGACTATTGGTTTTATACGGCTCAGTGCATCTGCATTTGAGTTCTGCGATCCTTTTTTATAAACGATTTCATAATCAAATTCTTCGAGTTTGAGTCTCCATCGTACGAATTTTGAATTTGGGTCTTTAAGGCTCATAAGCCATAATAAGGGTTTGTGATCGGTTACGATCTTAAATTTGTGTCCAAACAGGTAAGGGCGAAAACATTTCGTTGCCCAGACAATAGCTAGCAGTTCTTTTTCGATAGTTGAATAGTTGTCGCTGCCAATTGGACCTTGTGAAAGCACAGCTCCTATAGCATAGTTGCTGGCATCTGTGGTTAATACGAATGGTTTATTGAAATCTGGGTATTGGAGAATTGGGTCATTCATTAGGATATCTTTGCACATATCGAAGGTTTTGATGTAACGTTCCTTTAACTCAACTGCTTTTCCTTTTCTGAGACACTCGGTTAAAGGTTTTGTCAATTTTGCGAAATCCTTGATGAATTTACGGTAATATCCTAATAATCCTAAGAAGGATTTGATTTCTTTTTGGGTTTGGGGTATCGGAAAGTTTTGATTTGTTACGATGTGTCCTAAGAAAGCGACTTCTTTATGCAGAAATTCGGACTTGTCCAATTGGACCTTCAGATTTGCGTCGCGTAGCCTTTTAAACACTTTCCTAAGATTTTCTCCATGTTCTTGGAGAGAGATAGAGAAAACGATAATGTCGTCTAGGTACACTAGACAGATCTTTCCTTGAATATCTTTTAGGACATTGTCCATGACCCTTTGAATCGTTGAAGGTGCGTTCTTTTGTCCGAATGGCATCCTTACATATTCGAAGTGTCCACCTTCTACGTAAATGCTGTTTTTTGTGTATCACGAGGGTTCATTTCGATTTGGTGGAACCCACTCGCTAAATCTAAGGTGGTAAAATACATACACTTCCCTAGTTTATCCAGTACATCGTTTATATTTGGAATGGGATATCTGTCATTTAGTTTACGATAGTCTATAACTAAACGCCATTTTTGTGTGCCACTGGCATCTTTTTTCTTTGTCACAATCCAGATTGGAGAGCTCCAGGGTGAGTAGTTAGGTCTTATTATTTCCTGGTGGAGCATCTGTTGGATTTGCTTCTTGACTTCTTGTTTGTGAATAAAAGGGTACCTATACGATTTCGTGTAAATAGGTATATCGTCAGTGGTTTTAATGGAATTTTTGATTTGGTTCGTAAAGGTGAGTTTTTGACCTTCTTTAAAAAATATGTCTTCGTATTCTTTGCATAGTTTTAGTAAGACTTTTCTCTCTTCAGTATTTAGATGGGGTATACGTACAAGATCCGAAATGTCGTTTGGAGTGATTGAATTAATCCTATTGTTATTGTAATGGATATTGAAATTGTTTAATTCGCAAAACACTCTGTTGCTATGTGGGGTCACTTTTAGTGGTTGTTCAAGGAAGAGATGTTCATCGGTGTTTGAAGTGTTAATCACTTCCACTGTGCTGTACCAATTTTCTGCCTTGTATAGGGTGGGCCAAAAGTCACCATGGGGTTTAAAAATTAAATTGGTAACATATGGTAGGATGAAAAAAAGGAGGGGTAAGGTGGGGTGGGGAAACATGCTTACCTATGAAGAACAGACAGTTGGCTATCATGTAAAAAAGGAATGAAGAGAAACGGTCAACAGGGTGTGGAGCAATATACAAACGAAAAAGTTAGTTATTTTTAAACCCCATGGTGACTTCTGGCCCACCCTGTATATTCCTTCGGGTACGAATAATTGGGATCTAATTTGAGTCGCTTTAATGTAAATGTCCCCATTTTTGGTGTCTACAGGTAATTTGTCTATTAATTTAGAGTTACTAGGGATAACGTATTTATTGGACATAAAATTTGGTTTGAACTGAAGTGGTAAGGTAACGTTTTTGGTAATAAGGACTTTGTTTCCTAAGTCGACTTTAGCACCCAAAGAGGTTAGGATATCTAGTCCTAAGAGGCCGTCAAAATAACCATGAAAGCGGAAGACTAGGAATCTCATTTCACCTGGTGGTTTGAACTCGATGAAAGTTGGTAAGGTTACTCGTTTGTTTATTTCATGAGTATTGAGAATTGTTGTGATAATGGTTAATTTAGTGCTTACTAGGTCATCTGGATGGGTGTATTCGGGGTTGATGAAGGAGGAAGATGCTCCTGTATCAATCAAAAATTTTAGTTTTCTGCCGAATGGTGAAGAAATTTCTATATATGGAAGTAAGAACCCATGTTTATTCACCTCTATATATCCGATTTGCTCGTTGAGGCATTGTTGTAAAAATTTACGTCATCGACTTCATGCAATTGGTTTGAATTATTATTAATATTTTGTTGATAGTTGTAGTAAGAGTCGAGATTTGGCTGATAATTAGAGAACGATTCAATTAACTGGTCGAAATCCTGTTGAGGGTAACCGCTGTCCTCTGTTCTGAAATATTGTATAATTCTTTGCTAGTAAAATTAGGAAGACCGGTAGATCTAAAAAATTTCCTGACGGTTGTTTGTACTGATGTTGGTTCTTTAAAGTCTGTCTTTGAAAGGTGTTTCCTGACCTTGTATCCATAGGTTCTGGTGGTGGCAATTTTTGTTGTTGCGGTTGGCGAAATGGTTGTTGGTGTACTATATTTGGTGGGTTAGGGAATGTTATGTCTATAGGGTTCATTGAAATACGTATTTGTTGGTCTGTTAAATCTAAAAGAAGGTTGTGGTGGTCGTGGTATGTGTAGGGGTTGGCGTGGTATAAAGTTTTGCCGTAAAGGCTTCTGAGTAGTTTCAGGCCTGTTGCCAACATGGTTACTGGATTTGAAATAGAATATATTTTGTTCCTTAACGCAGTATGAAAAAGCTTCTGCCAAGGTAGATGGTTTCATAGCCCTTATAGTGGAGCCTAAAGGTTCTCTTAGCCCTGTTAAGAATACATTTAAACACATTTCTGCGTAGAGATTTCATTTCGCTTCAACTACACTAGTATTGGTTTCATGAATCTTTAAATGATTATTTATTGTTGACGAAATTTCAATTATATCAGAATAAAATTGTTCCACGGTTCTATTATGCTGTTTAAGGTTGTGTAGATCTTTTACAAGAGAAGTTTCGTTTCTCTTGTCTGAGTAGTGTAAGATTAAATTGCCTTTTATGTCTGACCAGTCTAGTCTAGTACCGTATACATGTTAAGAACTTCGTTAGCGGAACCTTCTATCTTATTACGAATTGCACGTAGTAATATTCTACTGTATGGGGTACCATCTATACTTGATAATAAACTCAAAATCTCCTCTACGTTATTTAAAAAGTCAAATAGTAGTCTAGGGTTATCATCAAACTTGGGTAAATCCTTGATGGCGTCCGGTATTCTAAGATTACTGAAAGCATTGTTGATATAAGTAGGGTTACTAGCGTCCGATAAATTAGCATTGTTTGGATTTACTATATTTGCACTAGTTGGGGTAGCCATGTTTACTATATTTGCATTAATTGGGGTAGCCATGTCCAATTCTACAGCTAAACTACAATTTTCAATGTACTTCCTAAAATTTGTTTCTTTGATTTTTGAAAGATTTAACAAATCACTGGTTTCTTTCTCACAGTCACTAGGAGTATCAGAACTTTCACTTTCACTATAATTAGTTATTTCTAAATCAAAATCTGTACCATAATCCGTGGTGTTATTGTCGTAAGGTTTTATTCTTCGTACAATTGTGAAAAATAGACTGAATGCTCTTGTGACTGAAAAATATAATTTGGTATTCTACTTGATAAAAGAAATGCAAGCTAGTCAAATTAGAATTTACAAAACTGTGCGAAAGCTTAATTTGTTGTTTTCCCTGGGAAGGTACTGCGATATATTCTAAGGTGTCGTATTGCATCTGGGATGAATAATTATCTATGTTTTTTCCGGTCAAGTTTGAGTGGTGGTGTCCGTAACTCGCGCCCGATCCATTTCGAGTTGGTAACTTCACCGCGCCGAAAATCTATTCGAGCCAACACGCGTCGTGGGAAGTGTATAGGCGTGGCGCGGGCTGGCGCGAGCTCGTAGCAGGCTTCCCACGGCCTGTGATTTCACGGGCCGCGCCGCGCGAGCACCAGCTGGCTTGGCTCGGGAAATCACGCGTCGTGGGAAGCCACCTTAATATAACTCTTTCAAAATTCAGGAAAACTTTTGAGCATCGTGCTAGAGATTTGTAGAAAGAGGAAAAATAGAAAGGAAAAAATTCTCCACAACCACGAATAGGTCAGATAATTCGTAAAGATACAAGGAAGAGTAAAGTTTGATTAAATTCGAGAAAGTAACTCGGGGGTGGGTGCCTTTCGAAAATATGGGCTCAAGTGAGCGTTTAGCATGGTGGAAATTAAGGGAATAAAGATAAGAAAAAGAAGCAATAAGGGTCAGATAAATGTCTCAATCAGCGCTGAGGGGGCTATACGTCTATTTTTGTCTATTTTTCTTAAGTATTCGGTCAGAGCAAGATTTTTGTTGTTATCAATCTTTATTACACCTAACGGTGTAAGCAGGGCCTTTTAAAGATAAACATATTAGTCTGAGGCTGCAACAAGAGTGCGCGCGAGAAAACTATGTACATACATTTTCATACAAAGTCGCGCAATCATGTCAAAGTGGATGCAAAACGGAACTGAAGGCAAAGCTGATGACTAAGCGCAAAGCGAGAAACCTGGCTGTGCAATATTTTCTCGCATAAGCAAGGATGGTTTTTCTGGAAGTGTAGTATAGAAATGAACATACACGCAAAAATACTTAGTGATGAAATTCCACATATTCCCTTCTTTTAATATTTAATGAATGCACAGAAAATGAGCTTTTTTTTTTGCATAAAAATAATTGCAAATATTTTACGAATGAAAATATTCCTCGTCGGACGACTCCATAATTTTATTTTCCGAATGTCACAACTAATGTAGTGAAAACTAATTCCGAAACCAAAAAGTACATGTACAATCATATAAAGTGTCAAACACAATTCCGTTGTTTCGATCCGATTCGATCCAAACGGATGCATGAGCACAATTGTTCCGTTCGGTTTCAAACACTTGACTTTAAAATTTTGCCAGATTTTGTCTGTCCACTTCACATCCATCCATGAAAACATTATTTTTTTGTCATATAATTCATGTCTTTTTTTATTTCCTCAACAAAAGCCTTTTCATGCATCTTTGAGTATCAACAAATCTTTACAGATGATTTTTCTAGGTTATGTCATCCGTAAAAATTGAAATTTGCTCAACTTCTCCGTTTCGATTCGATCCATTTGCACGTATGTCTCATACAACGAGGTAAGAACTAAGTTATTACCTCGTTGGTCTCATATAAGCAAATTTGACATTTGTACGAAACGGATCGAAACGGTGGAATTGTGTTTCGCCCTGCGCGTCTCGCATTCACTCAGACATCTTCTCACATTGCTTGTCGCATGAACAAGCTCTGCTTTGAGCTCCGCCCCACTTGTCGCGCGCACCCTGACTGCAGCTATCTTCCGTAGAGAACATTTGTTCCCTGCTTACTAGCCCAAATCTTATCAGCTCATAAGCCGGAGCTCCGATTAAAAGTTCTTCCAGTGGGAAGGTGTTATAATAAAAATTTTACTACGATTACCTCATACATATAACTGGTATAACTGGTCTAAGATGCGAGTAGTTTTCTGAAGTAACGATCATTTTTGAGGTTTTGGGATCCTAAAACAGGAACGAAGCGAAGCAAGATTTGTTTTTATATATATATTTCAATAGTGTCAATCGGATCATAGCACAGCGTTGCATATAGAAACTTTTTTGAAAACCAAAAGAACATAAGAGAAAAGTAAACTATACATAATTAACATTTTAAATTGATAAAAACACACTTGTTTTATTTCACAAAAGATCTTATTATTCAATTATTTTCTTAGAATATCCTAACGCGTTTCGACCCTTTAGGTCATCTTCAGAGGACTAACTCAACTGCCAAATTACAAACTAAAACTACCAAATAGTCTACCACTACCACTATTACATATGTATATACAATGAACTGAGGAGATTATATTATAAGAGACGGATTTAATAGAGGGCTTTTGTTTGTGAAATCCAACTGATCATTGATTAGGAAAATTCCTTTACTTTTTGCTGCTCGTATTTCTTTAATTTCATATTTATTAAGAAGTCTCCCTCCCGGTAAGTTATGCAACAGTTTTATATTGTTTTCATCTATTCTATGATTCTTATCGCGAATATGTTGTCCTACATTTGATTGTTTTGATTTTAGATGTTCTTTAAATCTCGTTTTTACTTTTCGTTTAGTCTTTCCTATATAAGTAGCATTACAATCCTGACAAGAGATCTGGTAAACTCCACTTTTTTCTAAATAGTTAATTTTGGGAATAAGTTTGTTGTTTACTAATAAATTTTTTAAATTTCTTTTATTCGAAAACGCGGGCATAATATTGTTCTTTTTAAACTGTGTTTTAAAAAATATATCAGATAGTCCCTTGACGTAAGGAATCTTTCTCCACGTGTTATTATTATTAGTGTCATTGAGGCCAATTGGGAAGATTAGTGGCAAAACCCGCTTCCTTAATTTCTTTTTTAAAATTTTAAAATTTTAAAAAATTTAAAATTTTAAAAAATAATAATAATAACACGTGGAGAAAGATTCCTTACGTCAAGGGACTATCTGATATATTTTTTAAAACACAGTTTAAAAAGAACAATATTATGCCCGCGTTTTCGAATAAAAGAAATTTAAAAAATTTATTAGTAAACAACAAACTTATTCCCAAAATTAACTATTTAGAAAAAAGTGGAGTTTACCAGATCTCTTGTCAGGATTGTAATGCTACTTATATAGGAAAGACTAAACGAAAAGTAAAAACGAGATTTAAAGAACATCTAAAATCAAAACAATCAAATGTAGGACAACATATTCGCGATAAGAATCATAGAATAGATGAAAACAATATAAAACTGTTGCATAACTTACCGGGAGGGAGACTTCTTAATAAATATGAAATTAAAGAAATACGAGCAGCAAAAAGTAAAGGAATTTTCCTAATCAATGATCAGTTGGATTTCACAAACAAAAGCCCTCTATTAAATCCGTCTCTTATAATATAATCTCCTCAGTTCATTGTATATACATATGTAATAGTGGTAGTGGTAGTTGAGTTAGTCCTCTGAAGATGACCTAAAGGGTCGAAACGCGTTAGGATATTCTAAGAAAATAATTGAATAATAAGATCTTTTGTGAAATAAAACAAGTGTGTTTTTATCAATTTAAAATGTTAAGAAAAAAGTTTCACCAAGTGCCGTCAGCATATTCTATTAATCATATATACATAATTATATATTTCTTAAAAAGTTTATATTTCATTTTCTAAAATGACATTTTATATTAGGTATATGATGCATGAAATCTTGAACTTCTATATAGACCTTTTTTAAAGAAAATTTTCCTAAAATTTTTTTTTTCTCAATAAATTATGTATTATTGAGAAAAAGAAAATTTTAGGAAGTAAGAAGAATTTACCCAATATATATATATGTACATATATATGCTCACCAATTTAGCCGATTTCATACTAGAAATTCAATATATGAAAGAAATAAAAAGAAAGCTCATCAGGGTGTTGTGACTCAGGTGCTGATCTGTTTATTAAAACGCCCGCTTATGTTTGCAATTTCTTTATTGAAGTTCACTGGTCTACAATATTAGAGTGACTGCTCGTATCCATAAAAGCAGCTGTACCCGAACATTATCAGAATACTTATGATTACTCGTTACCTACTAATACTAAGATAACAACTATTATACATACAACATCTTAACCTTAGAAAACCAGTCTAAATTCAATTGATAATTTCATAAAATTTGTAAAATTTAAAATATTTTTATTTCTTCTTCATTTATAATTTATCCTCGCCATCGCTGAAAATACGAGACGTACTTTTATTATACCTATACTATATATATACATATATATATATATATATATATATAAATTTGTGTATTTTTAATTATAAGTAAACCTATCAGTCAATTTTAATTGTTTTTATTTGGAATGCGATCTCAATCACATACTCTCAATGGAGTTTTTATTATCCTCGTCTATGTTTTCTATTTTTTTTTTAAATTTTTTATTAACACTTGTAGTTTCCGGCGATTTTTTTTTTTTCTCTAAAGAGTGCGTATGAGTAGGTAGCCAGTTAAAGACTACATTATTTTTTAGCAAACCCCTCAAATCTGCTGTAAGGTCACTAAGGTTTGGAATGAAACTTCGCACATAATTTATCATTCCAAGTATACATTGGAGGCCTTTTTTTTATTTTCAGGTGTTTTTAAAGATTGGATCGCAGTGATGCGCTGGGGATCGGGTTTCATCCTATATGTTTAGAAAAGTTATGCCCCAAATATTTTACCTCTTCCACTTTATGTTGAAATTTAGCTTTCTTAAATTTGACATCAATTTCTTTCGCTCTCTCCATTACAGCCTTTAGATTTGCATCGTGTTCCTGAATGGTACGACCTCTCACTAATATATCGTCAATGTAAAGTACTACACCTTTGAGGCCACCGAAATGTTTTTTAATTATGTTCTGAAGAATTTCCGTTGCAGGCTTTATCCCAAATGGGAGTCTTAAAAATTGGTAACACTCAAAGGGCGTTGAAACTACACAAATATCACTAGATTCTTCATCTAGTTTAACCTGCCAAAAACTATATTTTAAATCTAATACGGATAACATTTTCATGTCTTCGAGAGTGTATCGTAAGTCGTCTAAAGTTGGAATGTAACTAGCTTGCTTTCGGATGCAAAGGTTCAACTCACGAGGATCCATACAAAGCCGTAAAGATTTATCGGGTTTTTGAACTATTACTATGTTGCTAACCCAACTCTTGGGGTCGTCAATCTTTTTTATGATACCAGTTATAACCATACTGTCTAATTTGTCTTTTACTTTTTCACGAATGCTGTAGGGAATTCTACGCGCGGGCTTAACAACAGGAGGAATTGCTGTATCATAATAAATATGTCCTTTTGATGGAAATTGGCCAATGCCATTAAAATTATCCTTGTATTCATCGATTAACTTATGTTTTTCTTCATCAGTGCTTAACATATCAACCTTTTTTACAAGATTCAATAAAATACAAGTAGGAAGTCCTAAAATAGGTTTTGACTTAACATCCGCTACTATAAAGTTGATTTTTTGTGAATTATTCCATCTTTAATAATTATATCAACGCTTCCGATCGGATCTATGATGAAGCCACCATATACCTCTAGCTTTAATTACACGTTATTAATATTGCGTTTCCCATATAATCTTTGAAATATGTAAAGCGGTAAGATGTTTACTTCGGAGCCTGTATCTATTTTAAATTTCACTATCTTATTTTCTATCACAAAATCTTTAGTCCAACAGAAATTTGCCTTTTTGCTATCACTTACCGCCATACAAACTGTTTCTATAAACAATGATTCTTCTTCAGATTGATCCTCTGTCTCTGTATTTTCAGCGCATTGCAGTTCTCTGATGCTTCTGTATTTACACGCATTTGCGAAGTGATTTTTATATCCACACTTCAGACAGGTTTTTCCGTAGGCTGGACATTTCCTAAAAGAATGAAAATTATTACATTTGTTGCATTTATTAAAATTTCGGCTTTCATTTGTATTAAATATACTGTTACCGTGACCTTCTGTGTTTAATTTCATTTCATGCCGATATTTGTTGATATCTATTTTATAAAAGATGCCAAGCTGAAAATGAACCGTTTGATCATTTTTTAACTGAGATCACCACACTGCTAAAAAATTGTGATTTCAAAAATCAAGCTACAATCGTACAGCTGTCTCACGCGATCTAAGTTTAAAGAAGGGTGACAATATAGTATATCAAAATTACAATAAAGATACTTGGAAGCCAGGCCAAATAGTACACGCTCACAAAAGCCCAAGATCTTATATTATCCGTAACGAACACAACCGCGAACTTCGCAGAAATCAAATACATATACGAAAGTCACTTAACGCACCGAAATTTACTGACGTCTATGATGAAGCTACTACTATACCTCAAACAAGTCCTACAGACATCGAAAATCAGCGCGAACCACAACAGCAAAATGTAGCACTACATAATGAACAGTATGTAACTCGGTATGGAAGATCGGTGAAACAACTGTACGATTGTAGCTTGATTGATTTTTTAATTGATTATCTTTGAGTTTCTCAACAGCTTCTGAATAAATCACTCTTGGAATTAGTAAAGAGGACTTAATTGGAAGCTTTTTACGTAAAAGACGACTCATCAGCATTTGTGAAGGGGAATATTGTGTACCCGCTACGGGTGTACTCCGGTATTCTAACATGGACACAAAAGTGTCCTTGCCCTCCTCTGAACATTTTCGTAGTCTGTTTTTCGCGATATGAACTGTTTTTTCAACCAAACCATTAGAGCATGGATAATGTGGACTACTTGTTTCGAACGTAAAACCCCATTCCCGACACTCATAAGAGTTGAAAGGCATATTATCACTAACTACAACTTTCGGTATTCCGTGACATGAAAATATTTTCTTTAGGGCTAAGATCACTTCGAAAGATGAAATATTTTTAACAATCTTCAATTCAAGCCATTTTGAAAAGTAGTCCATTAGAACTAGAAAAGTTATTCCTTGAAACTGTAACAGGTCGCATCCTACAACATGAAAGGGTAAATCAGGGATTTCTCGGCAGATCATCTTTTCTTTTGAATTTGATGATCTATACTTTTCGCATGTCCTACAAGATGCAATCAGGTCATAAATGTCCTGGTTAATATGAGGGCAATATAAAATCGAGGCAGCGCGAGCTTTAGTTTTCGTTAGACCAAAATGAGATTCATGTAGTAATTTTAGCATTTCTTTCTGAAGAGATATAGGGACCATAATGCGATCATAAAAAAAACCGACACCATCTATGAAGTATATGTTATGTCTAATTCTCCAGAATTCTTTAATATGAGATGGGATTTTAGATATATCATTGGGCCATCCTAATGTAACAAACTTTTGCACCTGCTGCAAGATTGGATCACTTGCAGTAGCGACTTTAAACTTTTCACTTTTTTCTTGACTTATGTCTATTGAATAAACAATATCAGTCAAGGAATCATCTAAATTCTCTATTGGAGGTTCAGCCTCAGTGCTGCGGGATAGCGTGTCTGCTATATGTAGAAAGCACCTGGTACGTAACGTAGATTTAAATCATATTTCAGTAGTTTCAATTTAATTCTTTGTAACCTAGGAGAAGATTTATTATGCAAGTCTTTGTTATACAGAGACACAAGTGGCTTGTGATCCGTATGAATCTATACTTTTCTGCCGTATATGTAATTATGAAACTTAATGCAAGCAAATAAATTCACCAGGAACTCCTTTTCTATCTGGGCATATTTTACTTCAGAATCTGAAAAACTTTTTGATGTATAGGATATAGGATGCCCTTCTTGCAGAAGACAACAACCTGCGCCTTTGCTAAATGCATCGGTTTGAATTATAATATCCTTAGAAGGATCAAATTGCCTAAGTACTCGGGCACTGGATAATTTTTTTTTAATTATCCTACCGACTGCGCCTTGATCTGTTTATTAAAACGCCCGCTTATGTTTGCAATTTCTTTATTGAAGTTCACTGGTCTACAATATTAGAGTGACTGTATCCACGAACGCAGCTGTACCCGAACATTATCATAATACTTATGATTACTCGTTACCTACTAATACTAAGACAACAACTATTATACATACAACAGGTGCCCAATGCCTAAATCACAACCATAAAGGCCCATGCACCAATATTTTGCCCTATGCAATATATCGATGCATTCCAAAGTTGATCCTGAAAATTAATTTAAATTCAGGCATTCAACATTTCATTTAAAATTTCAAATGCATTTAAAATTGCATTTCCATACTGCAACAAAACGCAATTTAGCATAAATTGCATTTTGTTATCAGACACACATTGCACTCACACGGTATGCATACTTACCTACATACGGTGTCTTCTTCTTTTTCTATTCCGTATGTACACTATACATACGTACATTACTTACTTCTTCCAATCTAATTGTATGTACAGCCATACATACAATTATCACAATTATTCGCGCCCTCTTAAAATTAATATTTCAAGACGGGCGCACAACTGCATATCAGATTTCATTTTCTTCTAAATGCATATGCATGGCTACCATAACTTTTTCGCATTTTCTCACGTACGTTTTTTCAACGTCGGTCGTGGGAAAGCACTAAAAATATAAAAAAGCTTTTAAATATATCATGGGTACCTGGGGCCGGCAAGCCCAATCCTCAGGGAGTCGTATTTAATACTTGCCTTGTGTAGTTCCGCCGAAGAATCTTTAGAAGAAATAAATATTGTTACGTGCTATAGAAAGAGACAACTGGTGACATCTACTGGCAATGGAGAAGTAAACGACTTTAGGTTCGGAGAATTGATTATGGTATCTACAGGAAGGTTCAGGAATAGAATGAATAGAATGAATAGAACAGTCAAGAAGCTTCTGGAAAATAGAACACTCGAGAATAATCTGGAGAGTTTCTAGGGTATAAATATAACAGTTGTCATAGCCAGAATAAGAGTCTTGTCTTAGACGTTGCAGTGTTAACAAGTGAAAGTAATAAACGTGCGAAAGTGTTGTAATTAGATTGCGATAATTGAAAGTACAGTATTAGCGATAATTAGAGTTCAGTTGATTAATAGAAAGTTTGTGAATTGTATGATTAGAGTGAAATAAAGAACTTGTATAATAAGTATTTAATATTGTGTTTTAAATAACGAACCAAAGGCCACGCTCGCAACAATATTATACGCGAAGAAGAAAGGTGTGATTTAAAAGTATATAGAAGAAAATATTATACGAAAAGAAGAAAAAAGTGATTTAAAAGGGGAAAATTATAAGGGAAAAAAGAAAAGTAAAAGTATATTTTAAAAATTTAAACTCTTAAATAAATCCAAGTTTAAAAAGGAAAGAGATCCATTTTTTTACTGCAAAAGGGCTGTGTGCTCTCTTTCCGGAGTACGGCACACAGATCACACAACAAGGGTCGTGTGGTCATACTAATAATCGCGTTCTAGATTCAGCCCAGAGCGTAAAGAAATTAAAGAGCGTTTACAATGGCAGAGTAGAGTGGAGTCACTAGATTTCATTTGCTCTCATCATCTCACCAGCGTGGGATTAGGATGTTTTCAAATCTCTGTGAAATCTACTCAGTTGGGAAGCACGAAGAAGTTATATTAAAGTCAACAACAACAAGGAGAGACAATGCAATCTGGTGACTCCACTCAACTCTGCCATTGTAAACGCTCCTTTATGCCCGTTGTGAAGGATATTTAAAATTTCGTGGTGAACTTGGGTTTGGGCTTACTTCCTGTTCCCTTAGGGAATCATACGCTATTAATCTGTGTTAATTCATTAATCCACTTCTCTTACGAATAGGCAATAGTTACATTTTTATATGGTTAGTCAATAGTCACTTTCCCTATGTAAGTTATCAAGTAAAGAGCGTTGCATAGATACATATATAATCTTTTTATTTTACTTTTTTTTTTTAACGATAGAATTACTAATATTAAATATATCCCCATGCACTTTCGCATCTATTACATAACTGATAGGCAAACTTTTGAATTTATTTGAAAGAGTTTTTTGTCATTTTTTTAGGGTAGAGGCACACTGTTGATACATACGTAATTAATTATATACTTACACACCTTTAGTACAGGTTCTATAAGCTATATGCATAGACAAATTTGTGTAAGTAAGAGGATTTTGTTTGAGTCATTTTAAGATACTGTAGTAAGAGATAGTGCATGTAGCGTCATTCTAAAATACAATAATATGTAGGTAGCTCACATTTTCTAAATTTCTTTTGAGGATAAGGCAATGAGCAATTAAATAATCAAATGTTGACTTTATATATTTATATGAAATTTGATTGATCTCATACCCGGGCAACTTCATTCGCTCCTTGCAGTATTTATCTATGCTGGCTAAAGCATCCGTTCAGGGTATATCCGTTCCATTGTGTGACCGGATTTTCATAGATTCAGTATCAGGTTGCAGAATACTCAAGTTTAAACTGGTAACCATGATGCTTTAGTTGCTTCTCTTTCTGTCTCTCTCCGGAAGCGCTTCTTAGGATGAAAAGTTGATAAGATGCGCTTCTCCACTATTTTCCAGGTCAGGTCAGTCAAAGGGACACTGCATATCACATGTACCCGCAGTGTCGCAGGGAGGATGGGGCGATGGGACGAGCATAGGACATCAGGGCTCTCAGTAAGTTAAGTAGCGTAAAAGTCCCTTCAGGAGTTGATGTGGTGTTTCGTTATTTTTGAAGGCACAATATCTTTTTGTGTATATGGGGCGTGACAGCGGTAGGATTTGGGTTACCCAGAGGGTTTTTGTTTTTGCTTCCGGAACGCGACTCCTGGAACATCCGGGGACATGTCAGACCCATGTCAAAAAGCTGTTAGCTCCGAAGGGCCAGGTTCGTGTTTTTGCGCGAAGGAAGCAATAAACGTCAAAAGTACCAATCACAAACTTTTTCTTAACCTCTTCTTCTTTCTTTGACATTTCAAAACAAGAAACGCGGTGGTCCTAGTCAAGAGCAGGAGCAGCTAGGGTTAACCCGCGATTAAAGCGTGAAACACAGTGCTGGCTTTTCCAACCTGGCCAGCCTGACCAACTTTGACAGTTCTGTAGAATATATGAGATTAGGCTATCAAGCTCACAATGGGAAAGTTGGTGAGGCCGGCCAGGTTGAAGTTGAACTCGAGTAGGTCTACTTTCTACTCTGCTGAAACTTTGTCAGCTTTGACAGGTAATTTTGTAATCATTTGATGCCAGCATTGTTTACGAAAAAGTGTACGGGAAATTTGTTGAAAAAAAGTTTGGGAAACATATTTAACGTGAAAAGTTATTCCTGCTATAGTAAATTATTACAAAATAATTTCAATTTTCAAGCCAATAGCCCAATTAAGCCCAATTAACTGCTATCATACGGAAGTTGTCAAAGTTCGTATTGTGAGTTACAAAAGTTTGCAAGGCTCATCAGGTTGAGGTTCTTAAAGTTATACTGAGGTCGAGGTTGGAAAAGCTAGCACTGTGTTTCTCGCTTAACTCAAGTAGCAAACAAAAACAGAAAGTGACAGCTTCGAGAGTCACGAGTGCCATGACTCTGGCAAATCGAACACCAAATGGACTTGAGGGTTAACCCGAAGCAAAAATAAAAACACACCCACCCAACAACTCTCCCATAATAGCCCAGTTGCTAGCGTGCCGGCCCACAATTGCAACGCTCTGGACGGAGTGAGCTGTCAGCTCATGCTGACCGGACTTCAGGGCTTCTGATACTCGTTCATATGCTACCATAACAATTTATACACTTTGTAATGGATTAATAACTGAAATGGGAGATAATCTAATAGGAATAAGAAAAAAATTCCGGTTTTAGTTACCAAAACATCGACATTATAAAAGCACAAACCATAGAACTTTTCTTTTAATATTATAATACAAGTAATATATATTGTAGTTGTTGTTTTAAACAATATTCTACATTCTAATTATAGTTTTCTATTATAGTATTTATCATTTTTAACTCATTTAATAAGAGCTGTAAATCCACCTTATAAACATTTATTTCGTGTTTATTGCAGATTGAAGAGCCATTAAGGATTTCGTTCTTTATTTCAACTTGAAGTTTGATACAATCTCTCACATTATTAAACGAGTCATACGTTATTTTATCCAGATGATTTACTGAAAATGTAAGATAAATGTCAAAAATTAATAAAGTTTCATATGTAGATAATACTCAGCGTACGTTACCTGTCAACTGTGATTGTAATAATCTTTTTCTTATATTCAGTATATATTCAACGAGTACGCGACAAATTGCAGATGAATGCTCTTTTGGTAAGCCAATCTGTTGAAGTTCAGCATCAAAAATATGTTCATTTATATTGTATTTTGAAGCACTTATTAATAGAAAGCGTATACAAGCTATTGCTGACTTAATCCCACTTGGTTCTATCTTGCTATTTGTAAAAATATCCTTAATTTTGTCGTCCTGGAATATTAATATCGTAATTTTATATTCTTCTAATAATAAAATAATATAAAATAACTTAATCGTTATAAAAACATTACATAAAAATTTTAAATTCATTGAAATCCGATCGAGGGCCTTAATATGGTTAATACTTGCGAACAAAGCAGTATATATTAAAAATCGTATTGGCCGCAATATGGTTAAATAAATTTTGGGCGTAAAATAGTATATAGTAGTAGATATTAAGTGATTTTTATGAAGTTTTGATATGTCTATTATAAGAAAGGATTGTTTTTCAATGCTGGAAATATAAGTTCGAGATTTGAGTACGAAAACACTAAGTATGTTTAAATTATGTAATATTTGAATCTTACGATTCTTTCAAAATGGGCTTTTTTTAATGTATTTTTTGGGTGGGGAGTTAGACGGGAGGAAATGCCACACCTTGCTTCAGAGTTGCGTTTATAACTGCAGTAACTGAAATTGGATGGTAATAATTTGACAGCGCATAGCATTTACAGCCAACTTGGATTTTGTCACATGCGAAAAACTGGATTTTGATCCAGTTGACATTTTTCGCCAAAGCCACAAAAAATGATAAAATAAACTATATAATTGTCGAAATATAACCACTACTTCATGATTGTAATAGAATATGTATTATCGCAATAAAGCTTGTTATGACTCGATGATGGAGAAGGGGAGTTCACGCTTTAAGTCCTTAATTTGAACGCCTCTAATGGAGTGAGAGAGCTAGGATTAAAATACTTACTTCAGAATCGTTTTTACTGTAATAATGTATGTTTTTGTTAGTTTTCGTTTAGGAAAATTAATTTTGAAGAAAACACGAAAGATTGCGATTTTCATATAATTTATTTAAGTTTAATCCAAAGGAAACTGGCGCCCAAGGCCATTTTTGTTATGAAACTATGTTGAGTGATTGACGACTGGACGTTAAGTCCCGACTGCCAGCATGAGCTGACAGATCACTCGGCGGACAGCGTTGACTGCAGGGCGGCAAGCTAGCTCGCCTCGGCTATTGGCGGAGAGTGTGGGGAGGTTCCACGAAAAACCTGCCGCTGCCGCCTGCCATATACAAAAAAAATCTCGTGCCTTAAACCAAAAACGCTGGCACACATTCGGTCATGAAGGGACCTTTACGTCACTTACATACATCCGCATTGAAGGCGCAGATGGTCTGCCTTCCTGCATGCCCCAACCACCCAAGGGACTCTGAAAATATCTGTCCTCAGAACTGGGATAAAAGACCAATCATGGTTGAGTTCCTCAGGTACTTACGATTTGCAAAAGAAAAGAAGATTGCAAAGTTCTTTAGCTACACCAACAAATGTAGTTCCATTATCACTGTAAACCTTTCTGCAGGGTCCGCGGCGTGCAGTAAAACGTTTGAAGGCCAAAATAAATGCTGCAGTCGTTAGGTCTGACACCAGCTCTAAATGCACTGCTTTCGTGGTCATGCAAACAAATAGCGCAATATAGGCTTTATGTGAAATTTTTCCTCGTCCAGGTCCATACCGAACAAGAATAGGACCAGCATAGTCTACGCCAGTATGTAAAAACGGTCGTGTAGGTTTAACTCTAGCAGCTGGCAGTATTCCCATAAATTGGTGCTTTACAGAAGTACGTGGTCTGAAGTATCTTATACATCGTCGGCTTAAGTTTCGGATGAGATGTTTTGCTCCTAAGATCCAAAATTGTTGTCGAATAAAATTTAAATTCATCTGGACACCTCCATACAAGGTCTTATCATGTGCATCAACAACTATGGGTGCAGAGAGGGGCTGGGCTATCCTTTTCCAACAGAAATTGATGTTTGGAATCATAAGCCAATTCAGAGTTTTGTAATCTGCCTCCTACACGTATAGTTTCAAAAATAGGAGATAAGCTAAGGATTGAACTAGGTTTATTAATCCTTTGCCTGTTCAACAGTTTACTATATTCTACAGAGAAATAAACATTCTGATCAGATTTTACCCAAAAATGTAGAGCCGTATTCAATTCGCATAGTGTGAGAGGTCCTTTTTTTCAGAGTTCAGCCGATATATTGCAATTCGGTGCTAGGGATTCCTTCTTGCGGTTTTCAATCAAAATTTTGCAGGTCCGTATAAATCGGATGCAGTAAGCTGTAATTCTCAATAGTCGAGACAATGATGAATACTTAAGATAAGATCCCATTGGGTTGGTCTATTGTTTGAAGCAAGAGCACTGATGAGTCCAGTCCTGACTTCGAGATTACTATCGAGCTGCAGATTGTGACGTACAGGGTTTTGGGGCCAGGTGGTTGAGGCGGATTTAAGCCACATAGATCCTTCCCACCACAAGGCGTGGGACATTAGTCGATGTGAAGAAATTCCTCTCGACGCATAATCGGCAGGATTATCACGAGATAGTACATAAAGCCACTTGACGGAGGGAATTAGTTCTACTATGTGACTCACTCTATTTGCCACAAATGTTTTCCATTTTGTTAGATGAGTTGTAATCCACGTTAACACAGTGAGTGAATCAGTCCAGCAGTAAATCGGAACGTTTCCTATATCCAACGTGGATTGAAGATTATGTACGATTCGAGCAAGCAGGTGAGCACTCATAAGCTCCAATCTGGGAATAGAGATCCTTTTAAGAGGTGCAAGCTTTGTTTTCGAGCATAGGATAGAAATTTGAATATTGTTGAAGTCGTTTAGCGCTCGGAAGTAGATAACTGCTGCGTAGCCGCCTTCCGACGCATCACAGAAGGTATGTATTTCATATGACAACGGGGACGAATCATAGCCAATCCAACGTGGAATTGTGATAGCTTCAAGTTGAGTCAACTCCCGACGAAAATTGAGCCAATCGCTCGAAATATCCTGATGTAGCGGAGTATCCCAGTCGAGCTTGAGCAACCATAGCTTCTGAAACAATGCTTTAGCTAAGATTATGGTTGGAGATAAAAATCCAAGTGGATCGTACAACTTTGCGACGACAGATAATAAATTGCGTTTAGTTATAATTGCTGAAGCATCTGAATCTGTTACTTTAAATCCGAAGCTATTCAAAATCGACCTAATGTAGACCTAATGTTTTGATGATTGTATCTTCTGACAAGGTGATATCATGACTTAATGAGCGTATTTTGCTCAACTCTAAGGCTTCATTCGAGATGGATGACCATTTATGAAGGTGGAAACCGCCGACGTGAAGGATATTTATTGATTCACGCTGACAATTTAAAGCTGAAGAAATGTCGTCTGCTCCAAAGAGCACATCGTCGATAGAAGTTTTCCCGAAGAATTTTAGATCCTATTGGATAATGTAACTACTCATCATCAGCTAATTGATGTAAGGTGCGTATAGCTAGATAAGAGGCTGATGTATTACCATATGTGACGGTAAGCAAACGGTATTCTAATGGCATCTCGACCTTAAAATTTCGCCAAATGATTCTTTGCAGATCACAATCCTGTTTGTCCACTAAGATTTGCCGGTACATCATCTTAATATCTGCCGCGAAAACCACTACATACTTTATCTAATTTAGGACTATAGTGTTATGGTCGTAGCGTACTGCATATAGCAGTATGCTACACTGAGAATTACTGCAGCATGTATGCCGGCCGGCTGCCATACCGACAGTCCGCACACCCAATCTCGAAGAATTCTGCTGTTGGAGAAGAAGAAGACAATCGTCTCTGTCTTGTCAAATCTTCCACCCAGTGAACAAGTGAAGTAGTGAAATTAAGAATTTATCCAAAAACATCGGCCAGGAAACTAACCCTGTACGTAAGTTCAAAAGATTTTTCATCCTTATTAATAGTCTATTGTCATTTGGTGAAATTATTTTCCTCTTCTCAGGCGAAGATCTTAAAAATAGCGTCCGACAGCATCGACACCTCGCGTTCATACCCGAGATTATATCTCCACAGATACCTGCAATCACTTCGGGATATGCTGAAAATTTCACATCGTGTCAGTATCGTAGATTCCTTTCGAATCAGCATTTCTTTGAGTTGTAAAGAAAGTAATTATTCCACAAATTCACGACCTAGTCTTGCGAAAGTAAACACAATAAATTAAATTAAATTGCAAGCTTGGCATATTGAGTGTCATTCACATTTCACCCAGATAAACAAAAATTATTAATTAATTGCAAGCTTTATACTTTGAGATTTCTCAATATCGCGAAAATCGAATATTAGGCAGAATTTATGATTGGTAGAATTTTTGAGTGACACTCAATACGAGGTATTCATTTTGGAGGAAGATCGAAGAGTTTTAGTTTGGAATTAAGACGAAGCGGGTAGTAAGAAAAGAAGTGACGGACGGGCCGTGAATTTGTGCGGAAGCTCAGTGTACTATTGTAAAAAGTTATTTAAGTGTCGGTCAGGAATAATTATTAAAAATAAAACAAAATAGTGAAAATTTAGGAAATAGTTTGGTTCACTAGAAGTTTTGATGTGTAAAGAATGATTATATATAATATAAATAAATAATAACAAATACAATACAATACAAATACTAATAAAATCAACAAATAAAAGTGTTAATCTCTTGTGTATTGTAATAACCTACAAAAGATCCCTAACATTTTGGCGCAGCCGGTATATACATGCAAGAAGAGGTACCAACATTACAAACCCCAGAAGGAAGAAGATTTGTTGCAAGAATCAGTGCACTAACCTTTGAAGACTGCACCGACCTAGAAGACGATGACGTTTTTCTACGCGAGGTAAAAACAAACCTTTTTCGCACCAGCAGCACTGGGAGACTACATCTCCGCTCAGGAAAAAAATATCCACTTAAGGTAGAAACAACACGATCGAGTAGTACTGGGAAACTTCATCCCTCCTCTGAAAAAAAAACTATAAGGAAGACGCAAGCAGCACCATCAGGTAGTACAGAGGAACTTCACTCTTTTTCAGGAATTCTTCATCAATCAACAGATATTGTAAATTCGCCTAGTAAGTCATTTTTTTCTGAAAAACTAACGTTAGATTGTAATAATAAGCAAGCACTAATTAAGAATAGAAATACTAGCAATAAGAAAAAATCTGAGGAAATGGCGCTAGATTACAATAAGGTTAATCAGTTAATAAATTTAAATATACCCATGTTCACAGGGGAAATAGGTAGCGACACATATAATGAGGTAGAAATATTTATAAAGTGTTGCGAAAAAGTTTATGAATGTTTAACGGGTGTTTTTAAAACTCATCCCTACAAAACTAAGGGATAGAGCATTTTCGGTTCTATGTGGGGAAACATTTAGGACGTTTGACGACCTCAAAAATCTCCTATTTGAAAAATTTACGGAGAATAAGCCCTATCGACTTCTCGTAGATGAATTGAGATTAGTGCATCAAATTTCAAGTGAAACAGTGAGCTCGTATGGTTCAAGACTGTACCAAAGCTATCAAAGGTGTAAACAAAAGGCCGAAAAGGGTCCCAAAAACTGCGAGGCGCTTTTGTGTGATCTTGAGGAAATCGCAGTTAACACATTCTTAGGAGGTCTTTTGAACCCGAATTTACGTTTATACTTTTTACGTGAAAACGAAACCTCACTCAAAGAAATTTTAGATAAAGCCGGAAAAATTGAGAAAAACAACTCTGTATACAAAAATATCATCCCATTTTATCAAATTTGAGCCAACAATATAGCCTTGTCACACCAAAATTGAATGATAGCACGCCTTCCAATATTTCATACGAAAATTTTTCTAACTTCCAACCAAATATCAACAGCACTTTATCACTAAATAATCCTTCTAATCAAGTTATCACTTCATCGGAAATAAAAGCTGAATCCACTAACAACAACTTCAATACAATCCCTTTCAGAAATAACAGCTCTAATGAAGTTTCTTTCAGAAATTACAAAAATGAGCGGAACAATGGAATAAAATGTAACTTTTGCAATCGACTTGGCCATTCCTTCTCTCAGTGTCGTATAAGACAGAATTCACCGTTTTGCATTAATTGCCGAGTTTACGGCCACACCGCTCAGAATTGCACACCCATAGCCAATCTTTCACAAGGTCATTCAACTTCGAATCAGATTCACGCATTTAATAAAAGTAACACACAATTCAAACCATGGAAAAAATGCGATTTTTGTAAACGTTCGTCACATAATCTACAAGAATGTCGCGCTAAACAGGAATGGGAGCACAAAAACTCCAACCGTAATATTAAATCGGAAAACTAAGCTTGGGCCCCCGAAGACACCACGGACGAAGCCCAGGAAGCGAAATTCAACGGTGTCCCTCTCCAGTTAGTCCAAAACCTTTTATAAAAGTTCCCATTGATATAGCGAATAAGCCCGAAGTTGAACTGCTTATCGATACGGGTGCAGATATAAGTTTAATCAAAGAGTCAGTAATTAAACCAACCACAAAAATTGTTCACACAAACCTCGAAATAAATTGTGCTTTTGGGAAAGATAAAACCTTGGGCAAGTGCGAAAGTATAATTAAAACGCCATTGACTAAACCCTGTGAATTATATATCATTAAAGATAACCCAAATATACCAGGCGATGGCATTTTAGGCAATAATTTCCTTTCAAAATACTGTAATATTGAAGGTCCAAATAAACTCCTAAGATTTCCCCGATCGCATGTTAACACAACGGAGTTTATACTACCTTTAAAAAAAACTAACTGCACAAATCCACTACCAACAAACTTCAAAAATTCAGTCCGATCTCAGACTCCTTTAAAAACCACTACCGAGGTATCGTCAAGGGTAAAATCGGTTAAACATAACATAGTAAATAAAATTGATAAACCCAAAACTTTCACGAGGATATCTGGTGTAGATCAACATAACACCATCCTATATGGCTCTAATAGTACTTCTAAAGGTGGAAATGTAATTAAAAAAGAAACAGTCGAACATAAAAAATTAGACAATCTGTTCTCAAAACCGCCTAATGGTGAAATATATCCGGAATTGGAGTGTAGAACGGCGGTGAATAAACAAAATACGGTGTCCAGTTTTAATATTGGAAAGGAATGTGAAGAGGCTCCGAGAGAAATTCGCATTCCAGCACGCGCAGAGAAATTGGTTCAAGTGCCTTCTGAAGCAGTTGAAGATATGCTTTGCTTGTCCCAGGAAATTAAACCTGGCATTTTTCTTCCAAACTGTTTAGTTCGCCCTGTAAGGAATAAAGTTCTGATCAGTATATTAAATGCAACAGAAGTTGATCATGAACTTGAATCAATTAACTTAAATTTAGTACCGTTATCACAATTCGAAATTAAAGAAGCCCGGAATATACTCGATGACAGGTTTACAAATAAATATTATAGCAACACAAAAATGAGTAGTATAAATTTATTTAATATATCTAACAAATCGAATGAGACAAAAAGCTTTTTAGAAAATGAAGTTTCACATGATGATTTGAACACAGAGGAGAAAAATGCGTTACTTTCAATTTGTAAGGAGTACTCTGATATTTTTTATCTACCAGGTAATAGATTGACCCACACTAACGCTATTAAGCACACTATTCCCATTAAAACAGACCATCCTCCGATAAATCAAAAGATGTATCGACTGCCGGAAAAACAGAAGTTAATTATACAGGAGCAAGTTGAGGAAATGATATAAAATGACATCATCGAACCTAGTAAAAGTCCGTGGAACTCGCCACTACTTGTCGTTCCAAAAAAGGACGGACCTCAAGGAGAAAAAAGGTGGCGAGTGGTGGTGGATTTCCGAAAACTAAATGCAATCAGTATAGGTGATGCTTTCCCCCTACCAAGAATCGAAGACATTCTCGATCAGCTTGGCCATTCTCGTTATTTTACAACACTTGACTTAGCTAGCGGGTATCATCAGGTACTAGTAAGTGAAAAAGACCGACCAAAAACAGCGTTTAGTACAAATTTGGGACATTACCAATTTAAACGAATGCCTTTCGGACTCTCTGGAGCTCCAGCGACTTTCCAAAGACTGATGAATTACATCCTAGCTGGGTTGCAAGGTTTCAAGTGTTTCGTATATTTAGACGATATCGTTATATACGGGCGGAGCCTAGAAGATCATAACGAAAAGTTAAGAGCAGTTTTTGACAAGTTGCGCGAATATAATTTAAAGCTCCAACCAAGTAAATGCCAATTTTTAAGAAAAGAGGTCGTATATCTCGGGCACATATGTACAGAGCTAGGGGGTTTTCCAGACTCATCCAAAACAAAGTGTGTCCAAAATTTCCCGATCCCTCGCACTGTTCGCCAAGTACAATCTTTCCTAGGCCTAGCAAATTACTACAGGAAGTTCATTCCTAATTTTTCAAAAATGGCGGAACCAATACAAAAACTTCTCCGAAAAGGCGTAAAATTCAAATGGACAGAGCAGTGCCAACATTGTTTTATATCTTTAAAACATTGTTTGATAAACCCACCACTTTTGAGATACCCAGATTTTTCTATACCTTTTATACTTACAACGGATGCTAGTGCTGAGGCACTGGGGGCCGTCTTATCCCAAGGGGATATAGGTGAGGACCAACCAATTGCGTATGCTAGTCGTTCACTTAATAAAGCAGAACGAAACTATTCAACTATTGAAAGAGAGTTGCTTGCAGTAGTTTGGGCTACGCGAAATTTCCGTTGTTACTTATATGGACGGAAATTCACTGTATACACGGATCATAAACCTCTTCTGGGAATCTTTAACACAAAAGACCCAACATCTCGGTTAGTTCGTTTTCACCACAAACTTTCAGAATTTAATTATGACATTAAATACAAGCCTGGAAAGTTCAATAAAAATGCCGACGGACTCAGTCGAATACCACAATCTGAAAACGCTAATGGAATATTGTTAGATAATGAAAAACAGGAAAGCAATGAACAATTAAGTCAAGTCCGCCTTGAATCGATTAATGATTCACAGAATACAAAAGTCAATAAGGACCCCCTAGATAAAGGTGAAGGAACGAAAAATCAACTAGTAGTAATTGCTCAAGTACACCACTCCATGGACTCGGGCGGTGAGAATGATCTAGTTAAGTCATCAGCTTGCCATGTTGTAACCCGAGCGCAATTGCTTAAGGATTTGGTTGAGACATCGACACACAGTGATGAAGTAGGCCTAACTTCTTCTCGAACTACTAGCAGTAGTAGTTTAGACGAAGAGCACATAACTAGTAATTCTGAATCTGAAACTGAATCCTTTCCACTGGGACGAGATTCAAAGATTCAAACGCTAACTAACCCAGAAGATATTAAAACTGTTTTACATAATTTTCATAACTCCGCACTCGGAGGTCACAAAGGCGTATACAAAACGTATAAACGCATTAGCAAACAATTTAAATGGAAAAATATGCTAAGAGATATTACGCAGCATGTAAAGAAATGTCTTAAATGCCAAAAAAATAAATCTGGGAAGCAAACGAAAATGCATATGATGATAAGTGATACAGCTCAAAAACCTTTTGAGAAGGTGTACCTTGACATTGTAGGACCTTTACCCACGTCGGAAAATGGAAACAAATATATTCTTACTTTTGTAGACGATTTGACCCGTCTATTCGACTGTTTTGCGATTCCCGATGCAGAAGCAATAACAGTTGCAAACAATTTCTACAAAAATATAATTCTCCGTTATCAAGTACCTAAAAAGGTTATTACAGATCAAGGCTCTAATTTTACTAGTGGTCTCTTTAAGAACGTGTGTAAATTACTAAGGGTTAAAAAGATACAAACAACAGCATATCACCCGCAATCAAATGGGGTTTTAGAGAGGGCACATGGCCCCTTGCTCGACTATTTGCGCAGTTTCGTTGATGATCAACCTGAAAAATGGGACGAGTGGCTAGCCGAAGCTGCATACGTACATAACAACACTGTTCATACTGGAACGAAAATGACACCCATTGAAGCGCTATACGGTTTCCGCAACCCACTCCCCACGAATCTAAAACAAGATCCAGAACCGATCTATAATTATGACGACTATGGTAATTACATCAAATACAAAATGCAAAAGATACACAAAAAGGTTCGCGAAAATCTAATACGAAGTAAGGAAATAACTAAAAAATATTATGACCGTAATACAAATATAATAACAATCCATGTCGGAGATCAAGTTCTTCTGCGAAATGCCCAAAAGAAACACAAACTATCGCCTATATGGACAGGGCCATACGTAGTCAAGAAAATTGACAATGATATAAATTGCACTATCCAAATCGGTAAAAAATTGCGACGTGTTCACAATAATCGTCTCAAAATTTTTTAAAATTAGTTAAATATGGTATACGAACGTTTTAATTTTTCTCCATACAATTGGTTTCTTTTTTTTAATCCACGCTAATTTCAGGAATAATGCTGTTCTTAATTTTGCTTCTTCTGCCAGGGATATTTTGTTTACGACCGGAGATCCAAGAAATAAGAAACGCTGGCATTTTATTCGAGCAAATTGGAAACGCACTCGTGTACCAAAGCAAGTGGACCCTAATCACCCAAGTGAAATTTGCAAACGAAGTAGAAATTGTAGGATTTATTGAGAAATGTAATAAAATTATAACAGAGATGTGTAAGGTTTTAAGAGCAGAAGGAGACCTAAATAATTCTTGTACTTCTTGGCATGAGCAAATCACGCGAATAGTTAAAAATATAAGAGATAAGTTAGATAGCATAGAATTCTATTCAAGTAGGGTTAGAGGAAAAAGGGAAATACTCGATGGTGTTGGTAGGCTATCAAATTTTTTATTCGGTACCATGGATGATAGGGACGCCAAAAATATTTACAGTCGTTTAGAGAACCTTGAAGCCCATGATAATGAAAACCTACATCTAATTTCAAAGCAAATAACAGTGGTAAAATCAAAGTTTAGCACAGTAGATACTATTCTGCAGAACCTTACCCATCATCAATTAGATCTGGAACAAAGGTTAATGCATTTCTCGGAGAGATTAGGCGTGCACCTCTAATACGTTACCAAGAAGTCTACTTCCACCTCGCAGAAGAGGATACAATTTTTACAGCACTACACCAGAAAAAATTACATCCGGCAATTCTATCAGGACAAGATCTTTCCAAAACCTACCAAGAGATAATAAAAATAAATTACGGACACCCACTCCTAAACGATTTGACTTTATTGAGCCAAGTAATCAATTTGGACTATTTCCAAATTAATAACCAATTTCTTATTCGAATTCACATCCCACTCACAGAATCTACAGCTTATACAATAAATAAAGTTTACTTACTTCCGATACCGATTTCAAATACACAGTCTTACTTTCTGGATATCCACACAAATTACCTTTTTAACAATACTAAGCATCGAAACTATTTAGAATTCTCAAACAAATCCAACCTAAATTTATAGGCCAAGACAAGAATAATTGCTTAATAAATGTTTTTGATAACCCTTTCAACGATCAGCCGTCTTGTTTGCATCGGATCACAGACCAAAGAAAAGATTTCTTTATCAAAATGGTACAAAAAAATATGTGGCTCTATAATTTTCAGCAGAGGACAAGTTTAGTGGTACGTTGTAAGGAAGCTAATTACCGTGAAACCTTACACGATCAAGGAATACTTACTCTCAAAGAAATGTGTTCGTATCAAATGGGCGTGTTTGAGATACCTTTTGAAAGAACATTTGAACAAGCTATTCCTGTTAGGGAACCAGATCAACCAAATATCCCGAAACTAAGAGTTAGTATAGATTCCCAGAATATTCTTAATTTTACTAACTTGCAACTTATGAACGTGGACCTCGTTCAAAATAACGATTACTTACACGCACTAAAGTCTGGCACAAAGGCAATAGACGATCTGGAAAAGGATATAAACTTACTCAAATTAACGAGAGATTCTAAACAACAGCGCATTCAAACCCATATCAATTCCACAATTAGTATTTTGTGCGTTTTCATTGTTCTTTTTCTAATTGTGGCAGTAATTCGTAAAAGATTCCCTAAAATTACTAGAATTGCAAGGCAAACCGAACCAGCGAAAGAAACCCCCCATAACGAATCGAAAAGCTCTGAAGACCCAAATAAACAAGACCACGAACTAAATGAAATAGTGGTACCAGTAACATCAGTTTCGGAAAACCCACTTAGCAGGTTTAGTAAATTAGGACGTTCATTTAAGGTTAAGATTTAGGAAAATATAAACAAAAACAAGAACAGAATACCATAATAAAGTAATTAATTATATATTAATATACACTTCTGCCCTCTGCTCTTTTATACCTTTCCATTCTATCTGTTATAATAAGGAATAATAATATATAAGACACATATTTCCATTTCAAAATTATTGTAAAAATTTATTTTTGTAACAACTTTATATCTTATATCTTTCGTAAGTTAGTTGAGAAAAGTAAAGACGAAGTCGCATAGCCTTATTTTTTATTATTATAGACATATACTTAAATTAGATTTAGCACTGCTTAGATGAAATTTATAAATTTGGTTTAAATTAATAATTTAACGAATAAGGAAAAAGTAAAATTACAAAAATGTTTGTTTCATCTCATACACCATAAAAAAAAAAAAAAAACCCAACATCTAATAAAAAAAAAAATAAATAAATTGGAAAGAAAAATGTTACCTCCAGTAGGCATCATTTTTCTTTTCTACGGGGGTAAGGAATGTAAAGAAAGTAATTATTCCACAAATTCACGACCTAGTCTTGCGAAAGTAAACACAATAAATTAAATTAAATTGCAAGCTTGGCATATTGAGTGTCATTCACATTTCACCCAGATAAACAAAAATTATTAATTAATTGCAAGCTTTATACTTTGAGATTTCTCAATATCGCGAAAATCGAATATTAGGCAGAATTTATGATTGGTAGAATTTTTGAGTGACACTCAATACGAGGTATTCATTTTGGAGGAAGATCGAAGAGTTTTAGTTTGGAATTAAGACGAAGCGGGTAGTAAGAAAAGAAGTGACGGACGGGCCGTGAATTTGTGCGGAAGCTCAGTGTACTATTGTAAAAAGTTATTTAAGTGTCGGTCAGGAATAATTATTAAAAATAAAACAAAATAGTGAAAATTTAGGAAATAGTTTGGTTCACTAGAAGTTTTGATGTGTAAAGAATGATTATATATAATATAAATAAATAATAACAAATACAATACAATACAAATACTAATAAAATCAACAAATAAAAGTGTTAATCTCTTGTGTATTGTAATAACCTACAAAAGATCCCTAACAGAGTGAGCTCTCCTGTCAAAGATCTGCATAATGTTAGGCACATTTTAGAGAGTTGTATGGGATTTACATGACACCAAAATATATATATAGCAAAAAATTTCGTCTTTGCGGTGATAATGACTGCCCGGATTGGGTTTTAACGGAAATTCATCCAACAGTAGCAGTTTTAAGTTTGATAAAGTTGCGTGCGTTAACTCAATGCGTGGCTAAAACTATAAGCGGAGAGGAGATTGAAGACGACAAGATCAAGGAAATTTTTGCAAATAACCAGATAGAACTAAGTGAGATAAAGAAAATTTTAGGATAATGACTGCCTCCTCGCCTTTACAACAACACCACAATATAGACTTACAGTTGGAGCAAATTTTACATGAAAGGCCAACCGCCTGTATGTGATGATTGTTTCAAATTTTACTGTGAATATAAAAAAAGGTTTTGAAGTAATAATAGCTACGAGAACTAATTGCCATGAGAAATGTTCAAAGAAAAACGCGATAATGGCTCCTGTCGCAGTCTCCAATATCATCAATTTCTTCGTTATAAGAAAAAATTACAGCATCTTCTAGTAACTAACTGATAAAATTAGCTTAAAGCAACGTTTATACATTTTTTAGAGAAAAAAAAATGTTTATAAATTTTGAATCATAATTGCATTTAGCGAGTAAGCAGTGGCAAGCGGATCATCACGGAGGCGCCTCGGCGATGGATCCACAGCAATGAAGTACATGTAAGTTGTTGCCGTTTGTTTCTTTTCACATTTAAATTAAATCAAAAAGTTGATCTACATACATATATATGCATACAAACCATATAATGAAATTCTTCTTGATTTTTGTACATTTAAATTAAATCAAAAATTCGATTTACATACATACATATGTATACACACTATATAATGAAATTTTTCATTCATACATGAATACCCTTTATGACAATAAGTTCTTTCGCTAGCTTTAGGCTTGACATTATATTTTTGTACGTTTAGCAATTCGTATACCTCGTACTACTATATCTAAATTGTGCTTAAATTTTCCTTACTTTTGGTACCCAACTCAATTTGATAGCAACTTAAGTAACATTTGACGAGAGTGTTCGAGCAAAAGGGAAAATTTAGTTAATAAAGTTTATTTTAACGTAATGGCACCGTAGAGTTTTTTTGGTTTTCTCCTTTCGCTTTCCCGGAGCCCTCTCACATGAAGGTCATCTAGCTCCACTACTCCTCTCTCTTTCCAGGTCTACCAGGGACTCTGTAAATATCTGCCCTCAGAGTCAGGTGGGTGGTTGGGGCATGCAGGAAGGCAGACCATCTGCGCCTTCAATGTAGATGTAGGTAGGTGACGTAATGGTCCCTTCAGGACTGAATGTGTGCCGGCGTTTTTGGTTTAAAGGCACGAGATTTTTTTGTATATGGCAGGCGGCAGCGCAAGTTTCTTTTTCGTGGAACCTCCCCACACTCTCCGCCAATAGCCGAGGCGAGCTAGCGTGCCGCCCTGCAGTCAAGGCTGTCCGCCGAGTGATCTGTCAGCTCATGCTGGCAGTCGGGACTTAACGTCCAGTCATCAATCACTCAACATGTTCCATAACAATAGCAGCGATATCAAATTGAAGCTTTGGTCCGACTGTTAAGTAATCATTAAATGCAAGTCCTATATGTATACTCGCAGAATTTCTTCGTGAAATTCTGATTTTCGGCTGTAAGCCAACAAACTGACAGTACCTCGATACTTCTCGTTTAATTCTTTGCAGTATGTTGAAAAATTGCCTGCATACTCTATATGGGTCTCAAAAGAGAAAAAACTCAATCCTCCTTTCTATAAAATAATTCTTATCCGAATCTCAAATCGAGATAATGCTTCTTATTTCAAGTTAAAACTTATCTATTTAAAAGAATTCCAAAACACAAGCTATAAGCCTATTTTTTATCTCGGATAATCATTCAATTAAATCATCGCGAAGAAATCGAACAAGTAATCAGAGACTACCACGTCACCCCATTAGGTGGACATCAAGGAGAAACAAGGACGATTAAGGAATTAAAAAGAACTTACTACTGGCAAGAAATGGCTAAAGATATAAAAAATTATATAAATAAATGTTCTTCGTGTCAAAAATACAAATGTAGTTCAAACAGGAAAATACCTATGAAAATTATATCTAGAAGTAGTACTATAGATATTGTAGGTTCCTTACCTTCCAAGATGACTTGACTATGTTTTCGGAAACTATCCCGATACCGGACAAAGAAACCAAGACGGTAGTCGAACAGTTCGTAACAAACATGGTATGTAGACATGGTTTACTAGAAGCTATTTTAACTGACCAAGGAACTAATTTCTTGAGTACACTAATTAGCGAAACTTGTAAACTTTGCAATACATCGATATATTGCATTGGCCAATATATTGGTGCATGGACCTTTATGGTTGTGATTTTGGCGCCTGAGTCACAACAGCTTGGCAAAGTAGGTCCGTTTCAGGCCAGGATGGAGAAGATTAACATTAACATGGCGGAAATCATCGCATCTTGCGCTTATGACCGACACTTCGAAACAAAAAAATTCCGGCACGTAATGTAAAGAAAGCTTTAGGTAAGGGAGAGAAAAGCATTCCTATATTGAAGGAGCCATTCCGGCAAAAAAAATGGGAGAAGACTTTGTCCTCAGCTCATGACAGTGCGGTATTTGACAATGTAAGAGTCGAAGAATTTAGTGAAGAGGGAAGTAAACAACAGAAATGTTATGGGAACAGCGGAAATAGACTTGAGGATGCACGGATATCAGTATGAATTGCTAGTGCAACCGCATATTTCGTAGAAGCTTAATATTCTTCGCATAGACAGAAATGTCTTATGGTTTTACGTGAGCACCTGCTAGTTATAAATTAATCTCACGGCACTCTAATGCACGGATTAGTAGACAAGCGACAATCAACGCCCTCAAGAGGCAGAATATATTATATTCTGTTTCAAGAGTACCAGTTTATGTCAGTGCATGCTTGACATTGGACTTACTGGTGGAGACCTATCTAAAATCTCTTCCGTTCTGTGGGTCACGGCACCCGGTTGATTTAGCGCAACTCCACGCCGAGAGCCAATCCTCTAAGCATACAATAATAAGCGACCATCCTGCAAATTCACGGACGCAGTATGCAATTTTGTCAAAAGAACAAACTACTCTGTTTAGAGAAGAATGTTCGCCTAAGTCATGCAGACTCAGACAATCTCTCTCTGCCCGCATATGGACTACCACAACCACTACGATGCTCCCACAAGGGGGCCTTCCCAATGATGAGGCAAATATTGCTACTAAATGCAGCTCTATTTGGGGCTCCTCATTCCCGTAGTACCAAGTTAGCCAATGTCGGGCCACCCATTTGGTATGGCTTTCGTAAAGCATGACAACGGACCATGAATACTCCCAGTTTCATATCTTCATGCAAGATATACTTTTTTAAACGGTACTGGTAACTCCGTTCGGGCCTAGATCTTATTTGCAACGTCTAAAAGAATTGTACTTGGCCTATACAGGTAATACAATCCTTATGGGCGCTGTCAGGAGGACCACGTGAAGGTTAAGATGTGCCCAATTCAGTCTGGAGAGGCTTCGAGATTCACCATTTGGATCTTATAGCTGTCCATGTATACTAACCATATAAGCACTACTAACAAACATACCTGATTTCCGTTTTATGTCAACTTATCCATACACCAATTAAGACATCCATTCGCCCCTGGGCAAGGCTATGTCTGTCTTTCTCCTCTCACATCCTATGTCTGAGATTTTATTATTCTGACTTACATGAGTACATAACTTCGATTGCATCGTGGGCCATCTGCCTAGCATCTACTACAGTACCCACACAGCCAAAAATCTCAAATTTCAATTTCACTAAGGTAAATTTACCTCGCCTTGAGAAGTGCCAATTCGCGCCCATAGCACTCAACTAACTATACCAAACTACTGTACGCACTCTCTTGGGAGATTCCAAAGCGATCAACAAAACACCAAAAACACCAAAATAAACCACAAATTTCATCTATCAAGTATGCATGCTTTCCTCTTATACAGCTTTCACCTTGTTCAGCATTGCGCTTCACAGACTACTCCCCCCCCCCCCCCCCCCTCTTCGCATAGACAACAGGAATCTCGTAAATTTTCCAGACGACCGGTATGGGACCTTAAGGGTAATTACAACTTCCATCTACAACGATCTCAGGGGATTCCGTAAAAGGGTAAGTTGAAATTAGCAAAACATATTGATAAAATAGGTTCGGTAACTCTGGCCCGAAATAGGACTGAAGGGAAAAATTGTATGCCACGTTTCGCCGGATGGTACAAGGTACTTACCTTGGTTATGACCCAAGAATCGGGAGACTTAACCAAAGATTTTTTCCAGCAAATTCCTTCCAATTTCAGAAAAAAATCGATGAGCGAAGTTCGATAGTCTATGGCCGGACCGGAAAGAGATGGAAATGAAGTATAAAGATAACCCAGGGAATCCAATGTGAGGTAAATTTAAAGATTTAAAGGTAAAAAAATGTGTTTAAGAAAAAAATATATTAACAAATTAGAAAAAGAGTTATTTTATTACGTAAATAATGAGAATTAAAAAATATAAATGAGGTTTAAAGTAAAGAGAAGTTTGAAAGAAGAAGAAAGACAACAAATAGAAAGGATAGGATAACAGATGTATGAAGATAAGTAGGTACTAAATACTTGAAGTTAGAGATGGAAATTTAAAAGTAGGCGCAAGAAAGACAGAAAACAAAAGAGTAATGATAATACAGGAAAATAATATGTTAAAAATGTTGCAAAATAACCGAAGAGGTTTTTATAAATAAGAGTTAAAAAAAGATTGAAAATTGAAAAGGAATAAGAAATTTAAAGAGAACTGTCTTTTCAATCTGTCAACGAAGTGGCGCTTAAATTCTTGTGCATGGTGTTATGGGTTCGACTCTCATGTAATACAAATTAATTGTAAATTTAGCCAGTGTCAACACAAACTGTGCAGATCCTCTGAACTCGGCTGTCGATCTGTGACAATTGATTAAGATTGTTATGTAACAAATTGAACGCTACATCAGCATCTTTGTAACTAGAACGATAACTGTAGATTACTCTGCAAGTTATCCCTTCCATCACGCCCATATTCACCCCGAGGTGTTGTAAGTATACTGAAAGGTGTGTGAGGTGGTCTGTACTGAACGAAAACATCCTCCAACTCTGTTTCAGGGTCGAGTTGGCGAAATCTCTCCTGCGTAGAAGCAGCCAAGCTGTGTAGCTGTGAAGTATTTGTCTGTATTCGGCAGTTTCCGGAGATGAAATGAAATTTCTAACAATAGGACTATTGGAAAATTATCTTGCATGTCCATTTTATTTGAATCTATCATTTACTCTCAACTATCAACCTCCTGTAAAACAACATAGGTTTATTTCGGGCAGGTTTACAGCCACTAACTTCTTGGAATTTGTGTCGGATACCATTGGCAGATTTGCACAAGGCTACCAGACGGATTGTATTTATACAAACTTTAGTAAAGCCTTCGACAAGTTATCTCAATCCGCGATATTCTTTAAAATTGTAAAGTATGGATTTCCTTAAATAACAGAAGATATCAAATCGTATTTCGACATTCCATTTCAAGAATTTTGAAGACCTGTTGCTCTTTATTATATCTATTGACGACATTCTCTCAATTGTGAGGAACTGCAAAGTCTTGATTCATGCTAAATATTTTAACGATTGTGAGCAGGTACAGAGTGACCTTCACAGATTTTACGATTGGTGCAAAATCGATAACTTGGTTCTCAATATAGGCAAATGTGAGGTTATGACTTTCCACAGGAATCAGAGACCAATTACTTACGATTATGGGTTTTCGGATTCTTCGATTCCTCGCCGCGTGGTTTCTGTCTGTGATTTTGATGTCAAATGAGACCATAGATTGAATTTTATATCCCACATAAACTACATGGTATCAAAGAGTAGTTCTATGCTGGGCTTTATAAAACGTTGGTCCCCGAGAGTTCTTGAATCCTACCATAAATTGCGTTTGTACGCTTGTTTTGTAAAACCACTTCTTGAATATGCTAGCCAGGTCTGGTCTCCATTTTACTGTACACAAAACGACCGTATCGAGTCTGTGCAGCGGAACTTCCTACGATTTGCTCTCAGGAATAATTCATTAATTCTTCCACCCTATGAGGATCGCTTGAAGCAATAAGCTACATATTCGACGCAGCTCATATTTATTTGCGCGTTCAGAAGACTCTTTATAGTTGAATCTATTATTGCTTTTAATATGTAGTTATCTTCTAGTTTTCTATTTCAAAATCTAATTTTCCCTGGTACTCACTGACATTTTGGATTCTCCAATTTAACTTCGGTAATAAGGACATGTTTTTGTGACATATGTTTTTATTTGACAGGGCTAATTTAAGTATTATCGGCATATGATCAGAATAATTGACACTATCTACTTCAAATCTTTTTACTGTATTTAAGATTTCGAATGAAGCCGCTACTATATCTATAACTGAGGCTCCGGTGCCACCTATATAGGTATAATGCCCTTCTCATCGCCCTCTGTTCTGCCATTTAACACGACTAATCCTACATCAGCTATAAAATTTAACAACTTTCTTCCCCTTTTGGCATTTAATTAGGTTTTGATTCATATAAAGCTTCCCCCTTTCGCTCTGCAATATCGAAACGTTCGAGTAGTAGGAATACAATGCATTATATAACCCCCGAAGTATTGCTTATATCTATCTATATTGTTTTCTTCTACAAAGGTTTCATGCAACGCAAAAGCATCAAATGATCTTACATAGTTAAAAAAGAGAGGAAAAAGCACCTTGTTCGGAACATTGTACGACAATATCCTTAGCTCATCTTCGTCATAATTCCCATTAACTCCGTTAACATCCAGGCAGACGTTTTCTTCCTACAAATTAACAAAATCATTATATCTAAATAATTCATTCATATAATTGAAATTCTTATTTATCAGTTTATTCAACTTCTCTATTCCACAGTTGTATCCACAGACCAAATCGCCATTCATCCATTTAAATTTTAAAGACTGATTCATCGTTAATCAAGTATACATCCCGCAGTTTAATTTTCCGTCCCGTGTTCATCTCTTTCACTTGATGCATTATTTGGGCTAGCTTTTTTCGGTTTTCTCTTAATGTTTTTGGTAAATCCTTTTTTATAAATACCATTGTTTCTTTCAATATTGAGCGTACATCATTTGCGCTTTCAAACTGGGCACAGGTTATGTATCTCCCGTCAGTAGTCTGACCGATTACACTTGCCTCTTGTACCTTGGATAGGAGCGATAGCCCAAGCAGGTCAGCACATATACTTTGGATAGCTGCCACTGGCTCATTCCTATTGATCTATTATATTCTATATTCTTCGCACGCGCCTGTTTTTCCGTCGAACCCGCGTAGGTGCATTTTCGCCCGACATAAATATCTTGTTCTGTTATGTGGTTTTTGCACATATGCGGTGCCCGCATAAGTGCACTAAAGAGTGCATATATCCGGTCACCGAATAAGGTTACCAAAGAGTGAACATATCCGGTCACCGCATAAGGGCACATAAAATTGCATATATCCGATATTTTTACTTATATTTTTCGATGAACAGAAATCTTTTCCAATTGTAGGAATATTTTTATTTTAGCTACAAATAAACATTCGAATGTAGGTAAAGCAAAATAAATAGACAATTCTCTAGTAACAAAAACGGAAAAGCTATTCAAAGGATAATATCGAGCTTCTTTAATGGCACAACAAATTATTTAAAATAATCTGATATCTTCTTGTGGACAAAATCATGTGCACCTTATTCACCGAGTTTTTTTTTCTAACAAATCAATGTTGTCAATGGGCAAATCCTTACTTTCGAGGTAAGTTCGCAGTACGTTTAAAGCTGAAGACCATTCGAACAACTTGGCTGTGGCACATTGGCATTTGTAATATGGAGGGTTTCATCTTCGGTACCTACTTCCTCATTATCGTTCTCAAAAAGATATTTCTTGTAAAATTTCCTACTCACTTAGTTTCCCATAACATTGTATAAAAGCATCCTAAGCAACGTATTCCTCAAACTCTGCCTCTGCAATTGGCAGGCTCAAAAGTTCTTCACCATCATTTTCAATAACTTGAGAAAAACCAACTTTTCTAAAACAGTTTTTGATGGTGCTTGGTCTTACAAGCCACAAAGAACACTTAACAATTTTTACATCATCCAAGCTGAATACCTTAAAGAACTCCTTCAAAGAAGAACCTCTTTCTACTGCCAAGAATTGTCTTCGTACTATGTTTTGCCTATAGTAGGCCTTAAAGCAACGAATGATTCCTTGATCTAATGGCGGAATAATTGAAGTTGTATTTGGAGGCAAAAAGTGAAGGATAATATTATCCAGTTTAACGAATTCGTCCAATTTATGGCATGCTGCATTATCAACCAGCAGAAGAACTTTTCTGTTTTGTTTCAACATTTTATTGTCAGGACTTATTTTGGAAGCAATAGGGGATAGGAATTTGCTTGCCACGAAAACAATGAGGATTCTTTAATATTCCTATAGAAAATACTATTTTGCCGTACCATCCATGTCACACATAAATAAAAAACTCAGACGTTCCTTCTAAGTTTTGCCCCTAGAACTTTGTCCCCTTTTTAAACACTGCCTCATAGAATCGACTAATCTCGTCGGCATTGAAAATATTGGCTGGCTCGTAGTTCCTCATCACTTCAGGCCTTTGCCTTTTTATCCATTCCAAAGCAGATGCTTGGACAGCAAAATTTTTTCGCCATGGATTTTGTGGAAAGACACGTTCTCCTTCTTCTTCCACCGATGTAACCAGCCATTACTAGACTCAAAATCATTCACTTTTAGCATCTGGCCGAACTTTTTAGCTTGTTCTAGGACCATCGGACCCTCACTACAGCATTCTTAGCACGCATCTGGGAAAACCAAGTCGTTATCACTCGATCAGTTTTTTCATGGAGTCTTTTTCTGAAACGCTTTCGGTTAACGTTTCCATTTTCTAAGCCTATTGTCATAGACAAATTAATAACATACACAGACTGGACACGTAGAACAAAAATATGCAACGCTTTTCTAGAATATAAAAATTTACGATGCCTCGACGATGCCTCGACTTGGCACTTGATGACGTTCACAAAGGGTAAGCCACCAATGCCTCGCTACATACAAAATCACAGTTGCCTCAATCCGATGAAGAGAAAGCCACAAGTTTTTCTTAGAAATTTGCTGGAAATTTCTTCCTTCGAATTTTTATGCATTGGCCAGGACGAGAGCAGTGCCTACCTCGAATATAAAATCTAACAACGATGTACGAGTACTGTATCTGAAAATAAGTCTAGTCTGTAAATTTCTAAAAAAAAAAAAACAATTGCTTATTGCTTGTCTAGCGTCTACGCTCATAAAAATTGTTGTCGCCCTCCAAAAGTGCGTATGAATTCTAAGGAAAAAATTTCCAGTAAATTACTAAGAAAAAATTGCGGCCTTCCCTAAATCAGGTCGAGGCATCGTTGTTAGATTTTATATTCAAGCAAGGCACAGTAGTCCAGTCAAATAAGCCGAAAAAATGCTAAAGATCGCATTTAATTTGTTTCAGGCTGCAATTTTGAGGGTTGGTGTAGGGTGGTCCTGGGAGTATTGTCGCAAAAATGCAGCCTCGTAGGACCAAAAAAAAGGGGTGAAAGGCAATAAAAACACCCCCGAACGCATGACAATCTATTTGCCGTGCGTGCGGTTTGGAAGAGGTAAAATTTTTGAAAAAACTAAAAATGCCGTATTATTCAGAATATGATTCTAAATAAAAAAGTCTATGGTGGCCAACCCCTATCTCGTAAGGGCGCGACAGGAAAACCGAAAGAAGCTAAGGGTGGACACTTCGCTATATCCACTAACATGTGTCCGATTACTTCAATTCTGCAACATTTTCGTTCAAGAGCTAGCAACCAAAAGAAGCGTGAATTTTTCGATGATGGAATGGAAAAACGAGGGGAGTGAAGAAAGTTATCGGACTATATGTTGAGCAATATTTGCGCTCATGTTTTGCTGTGGTGCGTACTTGGAACATTTTGGAATTTTTCTTAGAATTTTGGCTGGTTGTGCAAAGCGAGCCGAGATATGATGATTTTTGCTTTGATTTTTTTCTTTTTAGTTCAATATGACTGCAGTTTTGCGCATTCGATGGTTTTTAGGGTTTTAGGTGACTGCGATTGCGTAGGCGGGGAAGAAAATAATATTATGTGATTGTGTACATTTGTTGTTTGTTTTTAATTGTTGTAAAGGGTAGGATATGGGATTGCAGGCTACACAGGAAGAATGAGATATAATAAATTAATGGTATAGACTAGATGGGTGGGATCTGGGTTGGTTAGATGGTTAAAAATAGAAGCGTTACCTTATTTAAAAATTTATTACTGACAAATCATAGTTATATAAAATTTGCAGGTGCTTTCTTTTTTAAATTTAATTAATAAAGGGTTTACTAATTCCCAATATGATATAGTGCAATAATTGTCTCTTGTAATTTTCAAATCAAATTAAAAAGGATTTGTTTAATCATATTGATTCTACTTTGTGTGGGCACTTGGTGGAGCATGCTACACATTATGTAAGGTGTTATAAATGTTAAGCAATTTAAATAATTTAAAAAAACACTTGGCAATTTATGTTCAACTTTATAAATGCGAAACGACTACTAATTATCAATTTTGATTGTGCTGGCTAGATGCTCTGAGAGCTAATTTTAACAATAACAGGGTCTAGCAGATGGCTTCTATTACTGAAGTCAATTTGGTCATTAACTAGAAAAGTACCATTCTTCTGTTGCTTTCTGTTTTCATAGATTTCGTACTTGTCTAATATTTTTCCACCTTTTAAGCAATGCACCAGTTCCATGTCGTTTAAATTAGCTGAATGTTTATTATCGCGTAGATGTTTTGCAAAGCCAGAGTTCGGGTTATTGGATTTACTAGATTTTATGTGTTAAAATCTTGTCTTAAGAGATCTTTTTGTCTTCCCTATATAAACAGCTTGGCAATCGTTAAAAGTGGAGTCTATAAGCTTAACTGCAACGATTGCCAAGCTGTTTATATAGGAAAGAGAAAAAGATCTCTTAAGACAAGATTTTCTGAACACATAAAATCTAGTAAATCCAATAACCCGAACTCTGGCTTTGCAAAACATCTACGCGATAATAAACATTCAGCTAATTTAAACGACATGGAACTGGTGCATTGCTTAAAAGGCGGAAAAATATTAGACAAATACGAAATCTATGAAATCAGAAAGCAACAGAAGAATGGTACTTTTCTAGTTAATGACCAATTTGATTTCAGTAACAGAAGCCATCTGCTAGACCCTGTTATTGTTAAAATTAGCTCTCAGAGCATCTAGCCAGCACAATCAAAATTGATAATTAGTAGTCGTTTAGCCTTGATAATGTTCTGATCGAACGAAACGCGTCGGCTTTAATTTTCTGTTTTTTGTTTTTTTTAATAAAATGACAAATACATTTATAAAGTTGAACATAAATTGCCAAGTGTTTTTTTAAATTATTTAAATTGCTTAACATTTATAACACCTTACATAATGTGTAGCATGCTCCACCAAGTGCCCACACAAAGTAGAATCAATATGATTAAACAAATCCTTTTTAATTTGATTTGAAAATTGCAAGAGACAATTATTGCACTATATCATATTGGGAATTAGTAAACCCTTTATTAATTAAATTTAAAAAAGAAAGCACCTGCAAATTTTATATAACTATGATTTGTCAGTAATAAATTTTTAAATAAGGTAACGCTTCCATTTTTAACCATCTAACCAACCCAGATCCCACCCATCTAGTCTATACCATTAATTTATTATATCTCATTCTTCCTGTGTAGCCTGCAATCCCATATCCTACCCTTTACAACAATTAAAAACAAACAACAAATGTACACAATCACATAATATTATTTTCTTCCCCGCCTACGCAATCGCAGTCACCTAAAACCCTAAAAACCATCGAATGCGCAAAACTGCAGTCATATTGAACTAAAAAGAAAAAAATCAAAGCAAAAATCATCATATCTCGGCTCGCTTTGCACAACCAGCCAAAATTCTAAGAAAAATTCCAAAATGTTCCAAGTACGCACCACAGCAAAACATGAGCGCAAATATTGCTCAACATATAGTCCGATAACTTTCTTCACTCCCCTCGTTTTTCCATTCCATCATCGAAAAATTCACGCTTCTTTTGGTTGCTAGCTCTTGAACGAAAATGTTGCAGAATTGAAGTAATCGGACACATGTTAGTGGATATAGCGAAGTGTCCACCCTTAGCTTCTTTCGGTTTTCCTGTCGCGTCCTTACGAGATAGGGGTTGCCCACCATAGACTTTTTTATTTAGAATCATATTCTGAATAATACAGCATTTTTAAGTTTTTCAAAAATTTTACTTCTTCCAAACCGCACGCACGGCAAATAGATTGTCATGCGTTCGGGGGTGTTTTTATTGTCTTTCACCCCTTTTTTTGGTCCTGCGAGGCTGCACTTTTGCGACAATACTCCCAGGACCACCCTACACCAACCCTCAAAATTGCAGCCTGAAACAAATTAAATGCGATCTTTAGCATTTTTTCGGCTTATTTGACTGGACTATATACATTTCGATTCTTAAGAAGAATATTTGAAGGTTTATAGGTCTTTTTTGTTTGGGATATCTTCCCTGGGAATTTAGCAATTCTCATCCGTGGAACTGCAATTTGGATTTCCAGATATTGATATTTGTGCCCAAAAATAAAAAATGAATAATTGATAGAGCTTTGGAGTTTAGCCTATTGGGGCAATGGAAAAGGTGATTAGGCTGTAGGCTCATTGCAACATCAACCGAACTACCTTTTGCTGTCAAGTTTAAAATCACGTTGGAAGGGAGGCTTGCATGCAAGCTGTACTATCTCGTGTAACCCCCTGGTAATGCAGTGAATATGAAATATTCAATCCGAATAATTAATGGATTAGCATTCCAGCATAAAATCTCATTTGAAATTCAAGGGCGATCAAATCCTAGCAGTATTAGTAGGAGTAGTGTGCCATTTGAAACGTCATGAAAATGAACGGGCTCGAGCCATCAACAGCAAACCATCGATAGGGCCCACCACAGGATATTCAAGCAAGCGGAAGCCAGTATACAAGTAATCATCCCAACACAAGCGCCAATTTACCTACCGTCGTCTGGTAGAATTGCAATAGTAGAGTAGTTACAGCATTGTAATTAATGTAATTGTTTTGGGTACCCATAGAAAATATAACATTAAGGCTGAAGGTAAAAATTGGAATTATTGGAGGACATTTTTTTTTTTGTTATGGTTTACATAATATTTTTATATTCTTATTAATATAAATGATTGTAAAAGGAAGTTTTTGTTGTTGTTGCATTTTTTGTTATTTTGTTATTATATAGACAGTACGTAATGCTTTCTAACATTGCAATACGTGTAAATTACTTAAGCAATTCTTGTACAATAGGTTAGTCATAAAATTTTTAACTTATTACGATAAGTGGAGGACATTTCAGATATGTGAAGTTAAAAAAATAGAATAAAGAAACATAACAGAAGAATGTTAAAAAAACATAAGAATGCAGTTATTCATATTGTTGTTAATTAGTTAGAAAAAAAACATTAAATAAACTACAAGACATAATAGACATGTTGTATAAAGATAATAACAAAAGTTATTAAATATGCGAAGAAAGTAAGAAAGAAATTAAATGTGAGAAGTAAATTAAAAGAGAAATTAAATGTGAAAGAAAAGCTGTAAAATAAAAAAAAAATGTAAGAAATGAAATACAGAGAAAGGAAAAAAAGAAAATTAAGATAGTAAGTATGTAAGAAAAAATGTAAAACAATCTCAACCGAACGGAGATCAAAATATTTTCAATTTTTTAATTAAGACTGTGCACTCTCCAGGTCTAGTTCCATGCGGAAATTATTTTTTCCAAAGGGAAGGGATGTTATGGTCCAATATACGGAAGATTCTTCCATCAGCCTAGGCCGAATTCTGGCAAAATAATCAGTGATTACTAAACAAATTACATCACATGGAATTGTTCTGCAGCCGTCAGTTATTTTTCTGGCTGCGAGGAGCACTTAGCGGAGCAATTGTCAATTACGATATTAATTAAAATCGCATGGTAATTGTTATGTTAGGAGATTGCTTACTATTAAGTGACTCAAGTGCTGCAACCGATCGAACAAACGACAAGCTTGCTGTCGTTTGTTTACATATCCGCGTTGTGAGTAAAGTGGATATTGGGGTATAAAGGACCAATAACTTGGCTGGCGAGTGGTGCCGTTCAGTCAGAAGTCCCGCCGTATCTTTTTATCACAGTGGTGTCAAGCTCCGTTCGGTTCGGAACAGTTAAGATAGGTCAGTTTCGTGAAGAATAAAGAATTACACGTGATAAAGAAATCCGAATGCTATTCTTATTTTTGAAGAAGTGGAGTTTAAATTAATTGAATAGTTTTTCGTTTATTGGTCGATTGCATTGGAGCACGACATTTTCACGTCGACGCATTCACAGGCAGTGTCAAAATAAATAGTGAAAAACGAAATTTTTATATGGCAACACTAAAAAGGAGTTACATGCTTTGTTCCATTTCCGAACTTAAGTCTAAAATTTTTTTTATGAAGGTCGTTTGTAAAATTTCAGCTCTCCAAGCCGATGTGCTCGCGAGTTATCGTGAGAACAGACAACAGACGGACAGAGGAACATGCAAAAATCAAAATAACTTTTAATATTATGCCTGGATGTCCAACCCATTTTTCTCTACCAGCATTATTTCTGTGCGATACAAATGGAATTAGAAACTTAGTACACCCTATGACTTCATCTAGGGTATAAAAACATAAAATACCGTAAGTCATAACTACCATGAAATCAATAACATTTGTAATTTTTTTGTCTTCATTTCAAAATTTGTAATTATGGCTTTGGAATGGCAGTGTAATTACTACTATATACATACCACAATCTCCTCTCCGCCTATTGTTTTTGCCACACATTGAGTTAACGCACGCAGCTTTATCGAACTTAAAACTGCTAATGTTGAATGAATTTCTGCTAAAACCCAATCAGGGCAGTCATTATCACCGCAAAAATGGAATTTCTGAAAAAAATTTAAAATTAAATTACTAGAAATTAAATACAAAGTAACATAAAATGAAAATTTTTTGGACATGCAGCCAATCTAAAAAACCACAACCACAATCAATTTTAGCGAACATTGATCCTGCAACAGAAGGCAAAATTGATTCATGTATGTTTGAAGAAAGTGGTGCTTTAAGCCTCCCCTCATGTTAAGAATCGTCACAATTTCAAAACATCAGATAAATTTGTTTTCAACAATATATAAATAAAATACTACTAACTTAATTTAGAGTCTTTGTCTCTAATAATCAATCTTTGAATGCATTGCAGTCGGAATAATATGACAAGTAAACAAGTGTATTGCGCCAGTACGCATACGATTATTCTAAAAATATTAATATAGAAGAAATAAAAGAACAGAAAATTTATAAGTTATTTCACTTTACCCATAATCACGAGTAGGTCATACAAATAACACATACGAATTTTCACATCTATAACAAATGACAACATTGACTTTTACAATTAACATGAATCAATGAATCAAGTGGAATGATTATTCGAAATTGATTATAGACTAAAAAATCCATAAACACTCTTGCATGTTTGTTCGTTCTGTAGTCCCTTGTATCGATATTGTTACTGATGAGTTATCACACATCTGTAACAATTAGATAGATAGATCAATACCCATCTGCTAAGATAAAAAAGCATAAACAGCGCGAAGCGCACTCACACATCTACCAAGCAAGGTGATCGTGGATTCAATCAAATCTATCAGACTGCTCTATTACAATCAATAACTTTTGCCCTCAATCCTGTTCAATCCTATGGAAAAAATTACCCCTATAAATTCATTTTGCTATATACCCCTTACCAACAGTTGCAAGAATTTATGTATGATGAAACAATAACGGTCTGATGGATCTTGTTGAAACATCAAACCAAACCGCTTGTTTACATATGCAATTCATACTTCACAACTTGCTAGTATTTTCAAGAATTTCGCCGTTAAGCGATGATTTCCACTAATAATGGACATTTTCCTTTATCTTTATATTTGAATTTTATCTCATATTCCCCCTATGAAAATCTTTTCCTTAAAATTATTCGATTATTATTCTCACAAAAATATTTAACTCAGTGAATCAGTCCCTCCCCCAGAAATTCAGATTATTGAATTTAAGAAAACCGAAATACACGCAAACAAATAGGCAGCGTCAAAATTTTTTGAAAATCTATTTTGCTGAAAAAAAAAATCAATTTTTGTTTGCCTATCCCTAAAAGTAAGAATGAGGGACAGAGAAAAGATTACGTTGTATTAGCATCTATTTCTATTTTATATATTCATTGAACTGAATCCACCGGACTGAAACTGGACTACGATGGATTTTGTATAGAAGTTATTATTTGAAGTTCAGAGGAATAAAGCAGTTAAAGAAAAGTGATCCCATGATAATATATCAATTCGCTAGATTTCCACAATCCAAAAAGTTAACAGACGGTTTATGAGCAAATTCGAGAAAAGTCTTTACACCAAATAAAAATTTTTAGGGGGTAACCAAGGCGTACAAAATCATATTTTCATACGCAATGATGAAACCACAGAAAATAACAACGCTGTATTAATAACCAGCTAGATTCACTTAATTTAAATAAATTCGGTTTCTGAATAAAGATTATATGAACTCTGTAATGATTTCATTATTTTAGTTCCAACTAAAACTGTTCATGTTCATACCATCATAGTCTTTGAAAAGCTGCAAATATGGCGGCTAGACAGTATTGATGATATATAGTACAACAAAGTCAAGAATGCTACTATTTATTCTCTGTATTTAAACGGATAAAAAGGTACGCCTGAAACTGAAACAATAAATTATTTTCTGGGAAATATTTTGCTGACTTCCTTAGCATATATAAACACCGCTGGAATGGTGATAAACGGAAACAAGCATAGTGCAATTTTAGTTGTATAAGTATCTCGCAATTCTGTGATGCAATGCTCAGTGCAAATGTAAAACCAAAAAACAACATATTCATATTAAGGTGGCCAGCTCGTGCTCGCGCGGCGCGGCCCGTGAAATTACACGCCGCGGGAAGCCTGCTACGAGCGCTCGTCAGCTTGCGCCGCGCCTATACACTTCCCACGGCGTGTGTTGGCTCGAGTTGATTTGCGAGCGGTGCCGCCGAAATGAAAAGTAAATGTCACGCGCCGCCTCGAGCCATCTCGCGTACGCTCGCGCCGCGCCTTTGAAGTTACCGACTCGAAATGGATCGGGCGCGCCAGCACAGGCGAGCTCGCGCCACCACGAGCCGGATCCTTCCACGGCGCGTTGGCTTGTGCTCGCGCGGCGCGGCGTGTGAAACCACGCTTCGTGGGAAGCCAGCTTTAGAAAGAATATTCTTCTCCCATATTGAAAATTTTATATGACAGGTCGTGTCATCTATGAATGCCCGTATGTAATTTCGTATATTGTCACCTCTGTACAAGTTTGATTATTGAAGTGATTTTTCGTATATATTTCTAGAACGGTTCATCGGACAGGAAAAATTATTATGACCAATTTCATAGGATTTCATATTGTGAAGAACCTTTCAGTACAATAAAAATATCTAGGACTGATGGTTTTCACACAATACGAAAAAAACCTAAATTTTTATATGGTAACACGTAGAAAGGTTTGCCCGATTTAGACCATTTAATAATAACAAATTAAAATTAATAGTGCAAAGTAAAGTAGCTTTCATTCGATTTTTTAATACCATTCAAGTATGGGCGAGGTATGTTGCAAGACGTCTTTTCCTGTATCTCTGGGAGTACTTGAGCTAGGTTAAAAATATTAGATTTGTCTGAAGGTTAACAGATTAGGGATGTTTTCTGTGGGTACGGAACAGTTTGCTAATATGGCTACTTCCGGAGATTTTAACCCTCAAAAAAGGAAATTTTTCACATTTTTGAAGATATATCTTTAAGTTTTTACTTATCTACAAAGGTTTTTTAAAGCAAGTTAATACAAATTAAGGCCAGTAGTTATACGAAGAAAACAAAACCAAAATGGAGGTTCAGTAAGCAAAACGAACTGAGCTACAGCCAAGAAAGCGTTGCAAGGACCACATTTTCGAAAAAAATCATAAATCCCTTGTAATTTCGAAAAAAATGAATATAACATTTTCGCTTGCAAATCACCTCATCTTTCAGGAGTTTCAGTATTGCATAGTCAAACTGAAACACCCTGTAGGTACAATGCGCGCACACAATTTGAATTTGATACTGAATGAATCGTTTAATGATATTGCACAAATCAGAAATTTTTATGCGACTTGGCAAACAATTTATGTGTTTCTTAGTGCAAGTTTACCTCGGTGTCAGAAATTGAATAGTGCTTTGGATAACTCTACAACCAAACGAATGTTAAAGAAACTTTGTCCGGTGGTCTTGGAAAATAAATCCAGCTTTAAATAAAAAACACGCCAGCGCCATGTGAAAAAGTTTTTGATGAGTTGGCTATAGATGAAAGTAGAAGATAACTTTTATTCATTAGTCATAAACTAATCAATGTAGAAAAAATAAAAATGAGCGGTAGGCCTATTAGCACTTATATTTTTGGGGGGCAAACATTCTTACTTACGCCAGTGCGACAAGGTCTATCTACGAAGACTTGGACTAAGAAAAGCCCCGAAATTTGTTGGGCAATAAACCTATTTTAAGACCCTTGTAACGTATCCTGTAATTAACTTCAACACTCAAAAATACCTTACAAAAAAAGGTCGGCTTAATATTATTATTATTTACACAAAACTGATATATTCTAGGATTTGTGCAAATTAAGGGTATATATTGATTTTTAATTTATTAGTATACCAAATGGCAAGAACCTACTTACTTTAATTGAAGATTATGCTTCAGCCCTCATTCGGGGGTAATGAGCAGAATTATTTTATCTTGGAATTTCTCGTTCAGTGTTTGTAATGGTTCAAATTATCCCCCACACACATTCTATTTGCATAATTTTGCGCCAAACATGTTGTGCTTTCCTTAGCTTCCCTTTTCATTTATTGGCAGAAGCTATGTAATTCTTAATATCGAGATTTCACTAAAAATATAAATTCATTACAAGCTGCTGATCACTTCGTTTGATTCATAATTTCTACGGCAACCTTCTGCGTTTTCTTCGTATACATATTTGATGTATTAATAATCATAAAATTAACGGCACAGAAAATAAATATAATGAAAAGGAATCTCTACGTTTTACTTGCTACTATAAAAGCTCAAATACCCTGCAAATCTCGTATTACTTGTCCAGCATTTGCTCAAATATTAAGAGCATCCTCCCGAAAAGATATTTCTGCTGTCTACATAAATTTATTATACATAAATACATACTTTTCAAGTGAGTGAAAACGTTTCATATTATATCATAGTGTTTAGTAAAAGTGTTAATAAATATTATTAGGAATAAGTGAAATGAGGAAGAAGTGGATAATCATCTTTCGATTTTTCTTAACAAAACTTATGTCTTAAGAATAAGTGGTTCTAAAATTTATTTATTTAAAAGTCACATATGTATATCAACTTTGAATATAATGGAATAATGAGTGAAAGTTAATTATAACTAATATGACGTGTATAAAGAATAATTTAAGATAAAGGTGGAGAAGATAAATATATTCCGGGTACCCAGACAACTTCCAGGGTTTTGTATATTTCATTTATGAATTCTGGAGTTCAAATATCTCATGATGATCGGGTTTTAATAATTATTAATAAAATATATTATATTATTATTAATTTAATATGTAGAGCATTAGTCTTGAATGCTGTCACTCGAACAAGTCAAAACTGTGTTTACGAACTTCGTCAGTAATTAGAATTCGTTTGTTGTACATATTTGATGTGATACGAGATAAAAATGACACATGCAGCAACCTTACTTGCTTTGTCCTTACTGTCACCAGTTCTTCTTTGCAGTGGAGTCATTTATAAATAATTAACCCTGCAAGTCGCTCAGAAATAATTGTATTTTGGTACAAAAATGGATGTTTTAACGTGTTGTCTTGATAATGAATTTCTTCCTATTTGTTTCGGTTTTCATTAATTAGATTAACCGAGTATCTTTTACCTAGCCATATGTTGAAAAAAGCCGAATAATACCAATGCTTTCTACATATGGCCAAAAAATAATTTTATTTACTTCGTTATCTTTCAATTTGTGCCTTATGTTCAGAACGTTTCTTATGGGTCACTGCCTCTAGTTGTCTGTGGAATTCCTAGCTGAGTCTACATCAAGGATCTGCTTTACAATGTTATTATTAGCTACTATCCAATGGTACCTTTTCAATATCTGCGAATATTTGAATTGGTCTCTGCTAATGTGTCCGATAAAAATAAACAATTTTGTACTAAAATGTTTATCGTAAAATTCGATTGAGGTACACAATTATATACCTATCTGTAACAATTAAAATTAAATTAAGAAATTATCTATATTATACAGTGTGTCCGGTTTCAGGCGACCAACCGGATATCTAGAGATAGGTCTCGATGAGCTCAAAAAAATATTGTACGGAAGAGAGAGATTCTTTTTGTGCTGAAAATGTTTTCATTCAAAAAATATATATGTATATAAAATTCTCGAACGCAATTAATAGTCTAACTAGTTAAAAAAAATAATGTGCACCGCCTATTCTAAAATTTATTAGTAAAATGCCACTTCTTTTCATTTGTAATTGACCTTAGAATTCTTTAAAATGACGGCTTACTTAAGTAGGCTTTTTAATTTCTTTCACATTTGTAGTTAACGTAGTTTTTTACGGCTTTGCTGTAAGTACGGATGAATTAAATTTCTTTTCGTGGCCGTATTTTCAATATGATTGTTAATTTTTTTTTATTGTATACATTATGCATATTATTTTTATTATTTCCAAATAATTTTAACTACAAGTTTTTAGAAATATTATGACCACGCGTTGTATTTTCATAAAAAAATTGCAAAATTATTGTTCTTCTATATAATACTATATATATCTTTTCTCTGAGTCTCCGCTGTCCTATTTTAGCTACTAAAGAACGGCCCGATATTGGAGACCCGCCAAAATTTAGTTTAGCGCGGACTTTATTACTAGGCTATATATCTGAATTATTGTGTTTTAAATAACGAACTAAGGCCAAGCGCGTAACAATACCTTATAACCTAGACACTCAGCTCGATCTAATGAATCATTAGTACTAACTATTCATTAAAATGCCGTGTGTCACACAGTATACGTCATTATGGCTCGAAAATCAGATGATAATGAAGTACACTAATGAAATGTTTTCCTTCATTATATCTATAATGAGGAAAAATATGCTAGATTTAGCATATAATTTAAGTATGGAGCTCCGCTGTGCATCTTCTGATTTGAAAAATAAGAGGAAGAAATGCAAAGCACAAAGTAATTATGTCAAAATATTTTTTAATAGAATGTTTTTTTTCATTTCTCAATCATTAAATGAAATGAAATAAAAATAAATAAAAATTAAAATTAATAAAAACCAAGTTTATCGCGTTGATTCCATCCATATCGCTTCTTTAATGTCGTAAGTAAATCAAAACCAGTTGGACAGTACAATTTAAGTGTGTCTGCAGTTTATAATGAATCATTATAGACTAATGAGTGGTTAGTTATTTTTTCATTAAGAGCGCTGTATGTCTAGGGCATTACTTAACAATACTATAAGAAAGGTACCAATAAAATTTTTTTTCGGTTCGGAGAATAAGAAAGCAAGCTTAATGCCTCAGACACAAAGCGCTCTTAATGAAGAAATATCTAGCGACTAATTAGTCTATAATGATTCATTATAAACTGCAGACACACAACCATTTCTTTAATTAAGTTGTTCTGTCAAACTGGTTTTGATAACCTTGTCACATTAAAGAAGCCATATGCATCGAATTAACGCGATAAACTTTGTTTTTATTTATTTTATTTTCAATTTAACAATTTGCAAATGAGAAAAACATTATATTAAAAAAAAACATTGATAATACAATTGGTGATTTGCATTTCTTTGCATATCTTCTTCTTATTTTTCAAATCGGCAGATGCACAGCGGAGCTCCAGATTTACATTATATGCCAAATCTAGCACATTTTTCCTCATTATAGGTATAATGAAGGAAGAAAACACTTCATTAGTGTACTTAATTATCATCTGATTTTCGAGCTGTAATGACGTATACTGTGTAACACACGGCATTTTAATGAATAGTTAATACTAATGATTCATTAGATCGTGCTGTGTGTCTAGGGTATAAGATTTTCAGAACACCATTTTTCTGTTTGAATAGTTTAGTTTAGGTCGGAGGAGCTATTCAAATCAAACTTTTGTCAGTTTTACATAGAACACAGCAAATATTTTAGAATGATATGAGTCCGTTGGAACTCTCATGGGGTAGTGAGGGAGTCTGTTTCATAGCTTGTGAAGTATTCTCGAGGGTTTTGGCCAGACCTTTCCCACGGCGCGTAAAATTAGGGTGGCTCAAGCAGCATCTGTTGTCGGCTTCCAATAATGAATATCAATTCTAACAAAAAACTATCCAGTAACTTTCTAAGAAAAAATTGAGGTCTTTCCTACATCAGGTCAAATCTTAAGCGACAATAGAGCTGCACAATGCGAAACATGAGACTAAACGCGACAGAGCTAAAAATTATTCGAGTTATCGAACCGATATAAAAGTGAAACGAATGCGGATATAAATTCTGTGAGCTTTTATTTATCTTAAGCCTCGTTTCCACTAATACAAATTTTCTTACCCGACAAGTTTTGAAACAAGTTGGCAACATTCTGTCTAAGTGGAAACGCTATATGAAAATTCAGACACATGTTGGAAACTTGTTCGATGTCGGCTGTAAAAACTCGGAGAATTTGTTGGGTGGATTTTTTCATTTAAGTGGAAACGATTGCGATTCGATTCTCAAGTAAAGAATGTAAGAAGTTAATCCAACAAGTTGGCGAGCATTTAAATGGTAACACATGTTAAGTTTAACTAACATGTCGGCTTCCAACAATTTCACAACATGTTGCCGAATAAATTGACAAAATTTGTATTAGTCGAAACGAGGCTTTACATAAACACGTTATATTTTATATGAATAAGTATACTTCTAATTTATCTATTTCCATGATTTTTTTTTGTATATTTATTTTCCAAAACACTATTATAATAGAATAATATACAAAATATCACTTTCATTAGTTTACGACTATAGAAATTCTATTTCCGGTCAAGAGCGCACCTATTATCAGCCAAAAGGAAAACTGAATCAGTTATCTTTAAATTAAAGAGATTTGTCCTTGCATTTACTATAAATTTTGATCATATTTGCGATTTATATGAGTCTTCTGGATATAAATTGGAACAAGACTTTATGTACAATAGCCAAGTGAATCCTATTAATGTACATATTTTCAAAACTATTTATGACACAAAATAACGATGACTTCAACAGCCTTATTATGGAAGCTATCTGGAAAAGATGTTCTAAAAACGATAAACGGGAAGGTGTGATTATTAGAAAGAAGCAGCGATTTCACTCCTGGGGCCGGATTCACTAACTCGGAGAGTTGTGGAGCTTTGGAGATGAGAGTTCTTTTGACACTTAACTCTCCAATCGGAATTCTGTAACTCGGGGAATTTGTATTGAGAATTACCACACTCTCTTCTCTGTTAGTTGTGGAAAAGTAAGAAGAATATTTCTCAACTGACAGTATTCGCTGTTTTTGTTATGTTTTCTGAAGGTACCTAGGTATCTAGGATTTTCAAATTAAACTATGGACTCAGCGCATTATGGAAATCTTTGCAATACTTACAGAAAATATGGATTGTCTCAAGATACCCGCTAAAAATTTTAAATTACGCGAAAATGGTCGTCAATTTGGTCATCTTCCAGTACAGAAGAGATACTATAAAAACTTTAAATATGCGCGTTAAAGCTTGTATGTAGAATTAAATCGCATGTACATTATATCCCCTAATTAGATATGTAATTAGTTTTTGAGTCCGGTAAATAGTTTTGGAGATAACTGCAAAAGAAGTGAATCAGATGAAAAAATGGGCGTTTGTTGGTACAAAAATGGACATAATTTCGACTCATCATTTTGAAGAACTGGTAAGTCGTGGAAATTCACTTTTCATGAGAAAAATGTTCACAACAGAGTACTAATGGATGTTAAACAAAGATCGGAAGAAATATATGCAAAATATATGAACTGGGATGTATATGACCCAAGTGCAAAAAATCTGTCTTTCGGCGGTAAAAAGTCGGTTATTAAGTTAAAAGGATAAAAAAAACAACTACACCACTTGATTACCCGCTTCTCCCTCTTTAATTTGATACCAAACATAACACATTTTGGACAACCCCCAATGAGGGGTGATACGACCACCATCGTCAAAAGCCCCCACCCCGAAAGTTCCCATCTATATTTTTTACTCTAGACCCTAAGTCCCCACATAGAGTTAGCCGTCCTTCAATATTGCGATACTTCTCACGTTTTCCCTAACTTCCCAAGTATGTTAGAGAATCGCGAATGGACAGTTAGGGAGTTTTAATTAGGGAAAACAAAAATTCTTATCTCCCAAACTCTCCGAGTTACAGAATCCGGCCCCTGGGGAGGTAAACGTTCTCCAAAATCGCGAGCACAAACAGCACAAAACGGAGGCCGACAAATGAAAACTGAAACATTAAATTTTCCATGGATTTAAATATCACTTCCACTACTCAAATGTGATTAAAATAAAATTAATAATATATAAATTTCTTTGTTGGTTAATAAATTTACACTGTCTTTAACTTCAAAATACACAAAAATTTATAGTTAGATCCTACAAATTCTTTAAATGAATTTAAACTAAAATATTTCAATATTTCGTTTTAAATAAAGTGGACTTATTCCATTTTCAAAATATACGCCTCATATTTCAAATACTAGTAAAATTATAGCCCAGAAGAAGTATTTTTTAACAGAAGAAATAGTTTTTCATAAGTTGCAAACATCAACTCAATTTCATGAGCCCTTGGTTTTAAATGTTCGTTTATTATTATAGAACCTACAGCCGTAAGCTTCTATTGAAATTAGTCGCATATTTTTTCGATAAATTTATATTCAAGCGTCTGCAAAATGTTCCAAATATGGCGCCAATTTTTTATGTACCGCACCTATACTGTATGACATGTGAAACAGACTGAAGAATATATGCACCATTTAAAAAGTTGCAATACTTGTACGCCTTCCCACGCTCATCATAATTTTTGCTGTCAAAAGCTTTACTATAACTATTATTATTAAGTGAAGTTTTTAAAATATTAATCCTACCCGCACAATCTCCGAAATTTTGAGGCATCCTAGTTAAACATTAACAAGTTTGTCTCCCCCATACACCATATATATACTCTCTTTTTCTCCGCGAAAATTATCACCTCCATATTGCCATCATAATGCAGGACATCCTGTATATGACAATAACATTTATTTCCATTATACATATTTGAAGTTTTATATTTTCTTAAATTCAATACTATTAAAATATTCTCTAAAAGGATAAAGAATAGCAAAGGGTAGGAATTAATCCAAAAACTTTAACGTTTATGAATAAAACATGGTAATATACTGGAAAAAATTGATAATAATAAATAATTTTTTAAAAAAAAAAAAAATTAAAATTATGGATTTAGGTTCACATTTCATTGAAAATGTTTTTAATTGGACCAAAGCAGAGTTATATGAATCAGAACTCAAAGGCGGAGGCTCACCATAGTAAGAGTCCTTCCTCAAACTCCCAACTAAATGAATTATTCGCCTGTTTTCATATTTTTTAATAAGCCCTATGAACAATAAAATGAAATAATCCGTTATTATTACTATGCTTAATTAACTTTTATTTATATGAAGAATAAAATGTATTTTTAGCAATACAATAAATTTATATTTTCTTAGTATTTTATTATATATTATATTATATTGCATATATTATATTACTTTATAATATATTATGTAGCTATTTTCAATTATATATGTTTAGATGCAGACATTTTGCAAGTAATGATACAAGAGGCCAAAACAAAGAAAAAACGTAATGGACCGGTAAAAGAGTAAAATATTTGTCGTTTGGAAGATAGAATGAGTTAAAGAATTTCCCTTTATATTTTCTAAACCAGCCTGTAACTGAACGATACACCCCATGATGATGACTAAAGAAGAGAATTACCTACTATTAGCTGCTCAAGAAAAATTGCAAAAAAATTCAGATTAAACTAAAAGATTTGGGCTTCTTAAAGTCAATATTAAAACTCCATGTTGACATGCTTCTTGGAAAAATGGCTGCTCATATAAATAAAAAAGTTTGTTTTATTGAGCCATAACTTCAAAAACGGAGAGTAGGAGAAAAATTTATAGACAAGTTACAAGCTCTAACGACAACCACTCTAAGAAATTTGAAATCATCATTATAGGGTATATCGTTTTGAAAATTTGAAAATCTTTGACCTCTCCGATCTTTCAAACTGCGCATTCTGCTTGTCTCTTCTTGTGTAGCATAAGTAATATCCTGCGCAAAATGCTGATTTGTATTTTTCTTTTCACACTTATGAATTTAATATATTTCGCAGATAACACTTTATAACTGTAAACGACGAGGTTACAAAATTTATTTTTATTTTCAGGAAGAAACGTAATGCTAATTAAAGCTTTTTGCCTCGGTTTCATTTTACTTGGCATATCCTGCCGTAGTAAGGCTAAAGAAAGCACAGATGAAAACTATTCATGTGAAGAGCAACTGATTAAATTAAAGAGATTTGTTCTTGCATTTACTATAAATTTTGATCATATTTGCGATTTATATGAGTCTTCTGGATATAAATTGGAACAAGACTTTATGTACAATAGCCAAGTGAATCCTATTAATGTATTTTCAAAACTATTTATGACACAAAATAACGATGACTTCAACAACCTTATCATGGAAGCTATCTGGAAAAGATGTTCTAAAAACACTTTATATGATAAACGGGATGGTGTGATTATCGGAAAAAAGCAGCGATTTCACTCCTGGGGAGGTAAACGTTCTCCAAAATCGCGATCACAAACAGGACAAAACGGAAGCCGACAAATGAAAACTGAAACATCAAGTTTTCCATGGATCTAAATATCATACTTCTACTATTCAAATGTGATTAAAATAAAATTAATAATATATAAATTTTCTTGTTTTTACTTGATTCTTTTATTTCGAATACTTCAAGTAAAATTATAGCCCAGAAGGAATATTTTTTGAGTAAAGGAATATTTTTTGATAAGTTGCAAACATCGACTCAATTTCATGGGACCTGGGTTTTAAATCTTCGTTTATTTTTCTGAAACCTACAGCCAGAAGTTCTATTGAAATTAGTCGCATATTTTTTCAATAATGCAAAATGTTCGAAATATTGCGCCCATTTTTTTGATTTTGAAATAAGTAGGTCAATAAATGAAAGCTTTTTTTAAATATGTAGATACATACATATGTACTACAATTATATTAATTTATATAAAAATAATAAAAATGCAGTCTGCTCAAAATAGCTGATAAATCCGCATCTCCAACAATTTCTATTACCGCTGCGAACCGATCTAACCTGGATTCAACCTTGGTAATGGCTGACTGCGGTAAAACATTTTTCTTTAAATGAGAGAAAAAGTTATAATTAGTCTAACAATAAGACCAATAATATTATGCCTTAACCTAACGTTCTGTAGGGCAACATAAAGAAGAAGAGGTTGCCCGATATAGTCTATTTTTGAAATTGTATGTACTATGTTTATGAAAACCGCGTGAACTACATTTCAGCCTCTATGTCGATGTTCTCTCAGGCAGTGAACAAAAGATAAAGTTATTATATAATTGGTATAAGACAAATAATATTACACCCTAGATAAAAATAAAGTGAAAACGTGAGTCTAAATATATAGTGAAAAACGAAATTTTTGTATGGCAGCCCTACTTAGAAGTTACCTGATTTGACCCTTTTTCGAATTTCAATCTACAATTTTTCCAAAATGGGCATATTTAAAATTTCAGCAATCTCACTAAGTAAACAGGCTCTCGAGTGAACGTGAGGACGGACAGACAGACAGTAGGACATGCGAAAATCGAAAAAACTTTTAATATTAAGCGTGGATGTCCAATCCATTTTGCTCTACAAGCATTGCTTCTATGCGGAATACAAACTAGGGTATATACCATATGATATTTCATCTAGGTTTTAAAAATCAGGAAATAAAGCACGATTAGCATAATTATATAAGCGATTGGTTATGAGTTTCATCAGCTCTGAATGGTGCCTTTATCATTTACTCATCCTACTGTTTTCCTTTCTGACAAATTTGTGTAATTCATTGAAGGATATTATATTTTGAATATACTTTGTATTGCATCAAGCATCATCACCCCAAAAAGCATTGCAAAAATGCAACGTAAATAACCTGAAAAAAATAAAGCACCCAGGCATGCAAAACTACGATACTATGTATAACATGAGACATCATCGATAATTTCATTGCCAGGATTGATCTTGATGACTAATAGATTTTCTTTCACGAAAGAATGTGAATATAACAATGCAAGGGGTAATGTACTGCATTGCAGCACGCGTCAGTTTGATGACACAGCAATTCTCACCATTTGTGCTACAATGACCCCGAAGAGCTTGCATGCTTGGAATGTCCAAGATTGAAATAATTGAAGTGTTTCAGGTCATTAATCGGAGCAAACAATTCTTGTTCGATTTTTGGTGATTTTGATTTTACACTAAGTAGGGAGAGATTTAGAAAATATAGATAAGCTGATTTTTGAACAATAAAACACAGTATGTTTCAGAGAAGTCAAGGTGTTCTATACACTCGCTCCTTGTTAAACTTAGGCACTGTCTAACGCCATTGCAATACACATATCGGCTGAGCGATCTCGCTTGAGCATCTATCAATCATGTTAGCTGAGCTTTATCGCCTGGATTATTAGGCAGTCTCTAATGCCAGCATCCATCCAGAAAACGACGGATTGTTTGACGACCCTGAACAATCATTACATGGCGATCCTGCCATTACGATAGTGTTACGTGCACTCATTACGATATCATTACAAAAAGCAAAACAATTGTCAAAAGGATACATATTTACTTAAAATTAATTAGTATGAAATACCATTGATAACTACATAATATAATATTCAGTTTTTTACTAGTCCACACAGCCACATTTCATTAATATAAATAATTAATTCCATTTTTTCTTGTTTTAAACTTGCTTCTTTAATAATGCTCAAATATACTTTCGCTTGGTATCTATATCCAGGGGCGGCGGATGACTTTTATCCGGGTGGGTAGTAATATATATATGTATATATGTGCGCGCGCGCGCATGTGTATCTGCTGGGGGGGAGTTACAATCAAAGGGCTAACAGTGTATACATATTTATTAATCCATAATATTCAATATAGTAACTGATCTATTTGCGCAATGTAAAATCTGCACTACGTTTTGCATTTTTTGTTATAAAGTAATTCAACAAAACTTCTAAATCAAGTGTATCAGTAAAATTAGAATATACATGCAAAAGTGCGATAGAGTTGAGACGATTCTGCAACATTGTTGATCTCAAGTAACTTTTTAATCGACGTAGAAGAGAAAAACTTCGTTCGTTCGAGCACAATGGCAAAGTTTACCTAATAATAAGTTAAGAAGCTGTAGAGCAAAATGGGCAAATTTCTGGTGTTTTTTAGAATGAAACAACTAATTTCATATACTTTCGTCTTTTGCATGAATGGGGGAAAAGAACTTGTCTATGCACTACTGTAGTGCAACTGAGACAACGAGTTAAAAACAAAAATCGAGAGAACGTAGGATTACCCGAACGACAAAATCTTATTAAATCTCTCAAAATCCTTTCAACCTATTCATAATTATGTACTTCGGGCCACACTACCTCCCATTTTTAAGAAAAAGATAAATTTCGCTTTGGCCCAAATGCTGAAAGGAGATGTAAAATTCCTCTCAAATGAAATTCTCATTTTTCCCGAAAATATCAGAGAATCCAGCATGAGTTCTCCCACTTAATCTCTTCATAGCAAAACGAATGTAAACAGAAACACATGCTGTTCAAATATCATAGGATTACAGCAACAACATGTGTCCTTCTAGTCCTTTTACAACAACAACATGTGTCCTAACATTATCAATATTTCATGAAAACCGGTTTTCACAAAAGCGTGGGAGCATTTTATGAGAGTAAAACGTGAAAACTCCGCCCCTTCTCATTTATTTACGAAAATGAAACATTTGCCATTCTGTTTCGGTGCATGCAACTTGCGCTTTCACATTTTTTATCTTTATTCATAAAATTTTTAAAGAGAGTTTGATTTTTTTTCGATTTTTTTTCTTTCTTCCTTCCTTTTCTTGCCGTGTGCATTTTAAATGTAAAACACTCGGATATCTCACCAGCTTCTTAACTTATTATTAGGTAAACTTTGACAATGGTCCTGGAATTGTAATGAGCATTGTAATGAAGAGAGTAAATTCTGGAATAAGTCCTCTTATTCAATCAAATGTCATCAAAAATTCTGCAGCTTCCCGTAAATTTTTTACCTGCTCATTCTGTCTCTTTACAAGTTCCAAGAACATGTCTCTATCGCGTACTAACCGGTCTTCGTTAAAATCAGTGTTGTAAAAATTTATGATTGCATCTACATCTGTTGGGTGTCCTAGATCAAAGCCTTTAAGTTCTTTAAAAAACTTCGCTGAATCATTTTCGAACCGGCTTTTAGCGATAGAAGAAGTTGATCGTATATTTCATAATAAGATTTCCTGAAGTAATCTTCGAGTGTTTTAAAAACAGGATTTTTGCTTTTATTTATATCTAGCGGTTTTGGAACTTTGCGCTGACGTGGGACTCGAGGTTCATCAATATCTAACTTCTCAACAGCTTGGATACTTGTATTCCGAATTTTTTCAAACTTTGAATCACGAGAATTTTCTAATCCATACGTTATAGCTTCTATGTATTCATAAGATCCATTGACGCACAGTTCAGACTTTTGCAATTCTGTATTGAATATCTCTATTCGATTGAACAACTCGATCATCGTGTTCAAATAAAAAAACAGTCAAAGGTTTGCATGTATTTATAAAATCTTGATGGTTTTACCGATACTGAGCTGTAAATTTCTGTATCAATAGACGGATCATGTAAAAACTGCATTACATACGTATAATTTTCCTTCACACTTCTCAGTTATTTTATTACCCAACTTGCAAAAACTAACGGCACCTGCGAAGTCTTCGCAACTGGAGCTAGAAAAAATGTATACGAAAAAACCTGTATTCGAGTAGATTAAAAAAGTAAAAAATATTTAAATTTATGTATCTTTAAAATCGAATTGAATAACCATAAGAAATTTAAAACACACCGCGATATTTACTTCCATGATATATATAAGTATACTCTTGCTTATAGTTAGGTGGCGTATACATGGAGTCTTGAACTTTCCGGACCTGCCATAAGCCCGTGTGAGTGCGGGTGAGAAGCAAGAATGTAGGTTCTCTCTCTCGCACTCACACGGGCATATATCGAGTCTGACAAGTTTAAGGTCCATCTAAATGCACCCCAGTCGAACGTGTATACGTATGGATACAGCGCATATATACGTATACAAGTACGACTCACTGTACTAACAGTTACCGTTAAAAGCATATAAATATTTTTATTCGAGAATTCAAATTATACGGTTTAGAAACTAATAGCGTTTTCATTTAGCGAGTTACATTACAATATAAAATTAGGTATTTCTGTATTTGTGATATTTGTTTTTTGTTGTTCTTAAAATTCTTTAAGAGGAGTCAGTACTCAGCAAAAATTTCAGTTTAGATGCCAGCGAGCCTGTAGGCAATAAAACTTACTATACGTAGGTTTGTGTCCTGAAAGTATGAAAATGCATATAAAATTAGCTTAGACCTAGACCACAAGTCACATTAGAGACATCTAGGGTAAAAGACAGAAACCCAACATACGACAATTTAAGACGAAAATGAAAATTTGCAGTTCAAAGAAATTGAAAATTTTTAAAGAGAATTAACTCTCCTAAAATTTATTTTACACATAATTGTTAAATATACTATTTTGCTTTATATTTCTAAAACTTTCAACGAAATATTGCAATTTCTCGTCGGTGAAATATCGAGATAAAAAACAAATACTATTAGAGTTCAACAATTAAGAAATGCGCGACTAAAAATGAAAAAAACTTGACGTTATTTGCTAGATCTAGGCTTTATCTCTCTAAAATAGTCACAATATAAAGAAATGAGAATACCTACTAAGAGGAATTTGATTTGAAAAAATCAGCTTTTTACAATTTTTTACAAGTTTCCGAGCTAATATCTCCATTCCAATATACTTTTTTTAATTTTTGCCGACGTTATTTACTAGACTTCTTCATTACCGTTAATTTAAGATATAAATCAGTTTTCTGCTACAAATAGTTTTCTAGAAATTCGCATTGAAAAACGTATGAAACTTGCAAATTTTGGTACTGACTCCTCTTAAATATTTCCTGAAAAGTATTATAGGGGTACTTACAATTTTCATTGCAAGTTAGATGAGTTGATATTACTGATGTTCCAGTAGTAGTGAATTCCGCTCCTGTTGATGGAGATGCTGATTCTTCGCTGTTTTGCTGCGTTATGGCTGCATCTACACTCTCGTCGTTTTTTCTTTTCAATCTTATTACGAACCTACCCATCTCCACACGGAGCAATTCAAACACTATAGAAAGTAACTGTAAAGAGTTAGCGGCAAACAGCAGCGCAGAGTACATACCTATACGTATTTCTCTCTACTTTCGATTCTTTCGATTCGACAATCGACACATAAATATAGTACATAGCTACATCTACCGGCATGCTTACCAAAATTTAAGGCTTAGAGCGCGTACTCATCTCTTAAAAGAAACTGTCAAGCAATGCGTATTCGTGTATGGTGTTTAATACCTATCCGTTTTATTCCTACCTAATCCTACCTCATACAGCGCGGCAAAATTAAGCATCATATATGATTAGGAAAGATGAAGATGTACTCTTCGATTTAAATAATATAAAATTTGAAATACAGTTGAAATTCCGGGTGAGTAATTTAACCACCCGTAGAAATCCGGGTGGGTAGTACTACCTACACTACCCATATTATCCGCCCATACTGGATAAACAAATTGAAGTAGCCGAAATATCTGAAGTGCTTCATAAAGCCCATGACAACAAAGCGCCTGGTATTGACAGAATAAGTTACGAATTTTATAAGAATGCCCCGGTGAAGCTTTGGAATATGATGACTAAAACCTTCAATACTATACTCGAAAGTAGCGTTGTACCGGAAGCATTCAAGACATCAATCATTTTCCCCATATATAAGAAAGAGAACCCTAATGAAGTTTCCAATTACCGTGGCCTTTCCTTTATGAATGTGATAGCAAAAATCTTTGTTGGTATATTAGTTAATAGATTAGCAAGCTGGGAACAACAAAAAGGCATCCTCATTGAATATCAAGCTGGCTTTAGAAGCCAATACTCCACCGTTGACCATATATTCAGTCTAACAAATATCATCAATCTAGAATGGAATGCTGGAGTTAAAAAAATTTATGCATGCTTTGTGGATTTCAAAGCTGCTTTTGATACGGTCAACAGAGGTATGCTGTTTTATAAACTCCTTAATATGGGTGTGTCGACAAAATTTGTCAGATTACTCAAAAGCTTGTATAGCCAAACGAAAGCCTGCGTATGGGATGGTAGCAAAACGTCGGATTGGTTTGAGACGTATTCAGGCGTAAAGCAAGGCTGCCCTGCTAGCCCGCTGCTATTCTCACTATATATTAACGACCTTCACGAAGCAGTGCAAGGAGGTATCACTGTTGAAGGTATTCATGTTAGATTACTGCTTTATGCTGATGACTTGGTATTACTTGCTGACAACCCGTCCACACTGCAGGAAATGATAAACAATCTACACCGGTATACCACGTTGTGGTCATTGAGAATCAACCTAAGCAAAACCAAAATAATGATTTTCAGGAAAGGTGGAAGACTCGCTAACTCAGAAAGCTGGAAACTAAACGAGGAACCCATAGAAGTAGTAAAGTCCTATAAATACTTAGGCATGATACTTACCCCAGGATTATCTGTCAAAGGACAAGTGCAAGAAAAACTAGGAAGCGCTAAAAACCATATGCACATAACTTGGAAAAACTTCCTCTGCAAAAGATCTATCCCACATAGCGCAAAGTTACGACTTTTTAATGCTGTGGCAAGAGCAATTATGTGTTATGGCAGTGAGGTGTGGGGATATAATCCATTTGAAGAAGTTGAAAAGCTCCTAAGGTATTTCCTTAAGAAAATGATCGGTCTCCCAAAATACACCCCCAATTATATGTTAAGTCTCGAACTAAATATAACGGACCTATATGTTTATACACTTCAGAGACATTTCGAATATATGTTCAAAGTGCTGAATCAAATGTCGGAAGATCGACTGCCTAAAAGGATTGCCAGTAAGAAAGTAGAAAAGGAAATGCTATGGTTCTCTACTTGGAGAGAACTAAGTATGCAATTTGATACCCCATTAGATTTCAACAACCTAAAGAACACCCTGCACGAGATCTTAGAAAAGGAAAAAGAATTTTTATGGGAGCTTAAAGTGCAACAAGGGAGGCAAAGTATAAGACACGGACTGTATAACACGCTGAATTATAATCTTCAGGACAGATTTTACTTCAAAGACTCCAATAGCTTGGAAAAAATAAGATTCATTGTAAAATGTAGAGGGGGGCTTATATGGCTGAATGCGTCACCCTGGCGAAGAGAAGGCAGCCGCATATGCTCTCTATGCAATCTCAACGAAGATGAGGACCTCTTGCATTTCCTTGCAGTTTGCCCTATTATTTCAGAATTCAGGCGACGCTATTTCAATTGTGAAAGTTTCACTCAAACTGAACTGGTAAACCTTTTAAATGGCCACGACTGGGAAAAGTTATATCGTTTCGCTAAAGTTGCATTAAAATACAGAAGTATGCTGGTTGCGGAATACAATGCGTAAAGAGCTGAATATAAGCATAGGTATATAGTTGAAAAAGGAATCTCGTGCGGCCACTAATACTTTAATTAAATTGATAAATTGCCAGATCCAGACAGACGACAACACTAAGAGCCTTGGTTCATTTCGTCATAAATTTTATTTTTATTTTGATCCTCTATTCAAAATTATTTAAAAACCTGACTGATTCCCTCTTGAACTACTTAACTAACTTGTTGATCTTCATGAAGACATTTAAAAAAAAAAAAAAAAAAAAAAAAAAAGTTAGCTTTACTATTGCATTTCATATATAATTACTTCGTACAATACTGGATCCAGGCAGACGTTAGTTGTAGTATGCAGTATCAGTTTAGTTTATTTCTTTAAAGGTTTAAGTTACCTCCTAAACTGCGATATCATTAGTTGCGCGGTAATTCGAAGTTAGTGAACTCACATAAAATATTTGTTAGCTGTTTCGCAATTTAGCTATAACCATTTTTATAAATACTAGTGCTATGAATTGAGCAAATAATAATCGTTATGTGCTAGGTCCAGACAGTCTTAGTTATCTCTCCTTAAAAAATTTAAGTTTTTATTATTCTCTTAAACTGAGATAGCATCACGTAAGTGGTAATTGGAATTTTGTGAATACTTCTATAATAATATTTTTGTTAACTTTTTATTTGCATTTTATTTGTAATGGATCTCATAAACGCTAGACTGTAAGAAAAAGGATGTATGTTATGAGGTGTGCAATAATAACAGCAATAATTGATATGTGCCAGATCCAGACAGACGTCAAGAGTCAGTGTCTTAGTTTATTATCTCTTAATGAATTAAAATTTTTCTCTAGCCTAGTAGACGCCGATAGCATTACGTAAGCGTATAATGTAAGAAAAAGGAGATATGTAACGAATTAATATGTGCCAGATCCAGACAGACGACAACACTCATCGTCTTAGTTTATTTTCTCTTAATGAAATAAATATTTACTATCCTTGTAGACGGCGATAGCATTACTTAAGTGTATAATGTAAGAAAAAGGAGATATGTAATGAATTAATATGTGCCAGATCCAGACAGACGACAATAGTCATTGTCTTAGTTTATTTTCTCTTAATGAAATAAGCATTTACTATCCTTGCAGACGGCGATAGCATTACTTAAGTGTATAATGTAAGAAAAAAGAGATATGTAATGAATTAATGAATAAACATAATAATAATTTTTTTTTTTTTTTTTATTTATATATGCTCTTTATTTTTGGCTCTTTTTGTGGCTCTTTTAAATATTCCTTAAAACTAGTTGGCAAAAGGCACAAAATTGTAAAAAGACACTAGCTAAACTAACTTATAAATAGTCAAAAGGGACAATTAAAAACAACTAGAACAATTAATACAACAAAAATGACACAAACAAGAAAAAATTCTCAAAAGAGACTGTATAAACGGATACTAGAATTTTGAAAAGGATCTAAAAGTTGTACAAAAAATTTAATAGTCCCAATTTTGACAATTGGGTAAGTGGCAGTTCCAAGAAGTTCCAATTTCCAAAATAATCTAATAAAAATAATAACCTAAACGAACGAATTTTCAAAATAAAATTTTGAAATTTAGCACCGAAACCGAAACCGAATTAAAAACATAATAGCCCAACGAACGAAAAAATTTACGCGATACCGTAATAGAGTCCCGCGAGAGCAGCCTGTAGTATCATAGACCTCTACAAACTGCCCTCATCATCCCTCCAGCTGAGCATCTCTAACGAAGCGCTTACCCTTCCCACAGCACTTGCAACAGTTCCAAAGCGAGGAGAAGCCCCGTGGACTAGAGTTGCAAATGCTGTGGCCTGAAATCACCAGTGAAAGACAAGAGCGCCGTCCTGCACTGACGATAGTGGCTGCCATGTGCAGTTGAATGTGTCTGCGTTCGTTGCCAGATATTCAAGACGTAAACGTCTCTTCAATCTGTCAACGAAGTGGCGCTTAAGTGCTTGTGCGTGGTGTTGTGGGTCAGTGTTCTGATTCCCATCTCCGGCTCTCATGTAGTACAAGTGAATTGTAGATTTGGCCAGTGTCAACACAAAGCTAATCAAACAATTCACCCGACTACAAACCTTTGGTCCCCATAGAAACGATGTCCTAGTAATGCTGAAATTCGGGTGGATCAACTGACACATATCGCGCACCAGTTCCATCAGACTCTGCAAAGCTGGACAAGTGAAGAACCTGTGAAACAAGGTGCCTTCACCAGAACAAACTGTGCAGATCCTCTGAACCCGCCGGTCGATATGTGACAACTGATTAGGATGCATAAGACTGTGATGCAGCAATTTGAATGCTACATCAGCATCTTTGTAACTAGAAGGATAACTGTAGACTACTCTGCAAGTTATCCCTCCCATCACGCCCATATTCACCCCGAGGTGTGTTCGCCATCTGTTGTATCCTGTATACTCCGGAGGTCTTATTGACATAAGCACGTCACGGAGGACACGTGTTGTAAGTGTGCTGAAAGGTGTGTGGGGCGGTCTGTCCAGAACGAAAGCATCTTCCAACTTAGTGCCAGGGTCACTGGTCCCAAGTTGGCGAAATCTCTCCCGCGCAGAAGCCGCCAGGTCGTGTAGTTGTGGAGTGTTCGTGTTTATTCGACAGTTTCCAGAGATATCAATAATATCTCCGAGAACTGTCAGTGTATGCGTGTCAGCTTCAAAACCTCGAGCATTACTGAACACTGAATCTATTAATTCAGGATTAAACCTGATTGGAATCGACGCGAATTGCGTGTACCGCAGAGCATTCCACTTAAGGTGAAATGCTGGCCTGATTCTGCCCCAGGTCTGAATCGTTGAGATTAGATCCTGCGGCCAGTCACGAGGATAGGGTGGTCGAACAGAGAGCAGGTAGTAATACTCCCCTATGCCGATCCCTCCCAGTACATTCACCCACAGTTGAGAAATTAAGGTGTCTCTCTGGCAGAACACTCGTTGGAATGCACGCACTTGGAGACACCTTGATTTCACAACCAAGTTAGTGAGACCTAATCCACCTATCTTGACTGGCAGACAGAGCGTGCTTTCAGCAACCCATCGTCTTCCGCACCAAAAGGCGTCTATCGCTTTTGCTTGAAGAAGACCTACGAAGCCTTCATCAAACGTCTCAGACTTTAGCAGATGAACGATGGACGAGGTAATCAAATAGTTTATCACGACTGACCTTCCCATTAGGGATAGTGGAAACAGTCGACTACGCCATGAGTTAACAGCTCTAGAGAGTTTCTCAAGAGCGATGCGGCTATTATTTGATTTACTCTCGCGTCCGATATACACACCTAAATACTTCAGGCAAGTATTAGTCCATTGGATGTTCAGTGGAGTATCTGTACGATCTCTCCACCTTCCACACCACAAGCCTTGACTCTTGCTAAGGTTGATTTTAGCGCCCGCTATACGTTCGTACTGTTCGAAAACAGCACGAGCGACCGGAAAAGCTTCATCTCTTGTCACGAAAATAGAAAGGTCATCCGCATATGCCAACATAAGAGGCCTCACATTGGTATATGGTAGATGCACTGAATATTGTCCGAGCATTCGACGAAGATTCACCAGTAGCGGCTCCAACGAAAGATCATAAAGCATACCTGACAATGGACAGCCCTGTCTGATACCTCGATGAAACGAGATAGGAGCCAGAACCTGTCCTTGATGCTTAATCAAAATCGCTGAATCTCTATACAGTTTCCCGATGATATCGAGCCACCTGGGCGGGAACCCAAATGCCTCGAGAGCAGTCAATAGATACTCGTGCGAGACGCTATCAAAAGCCTTTTGCTGGTCAAGAGAAATCATGGCCATTTGTGTACCTGTCTGTTCATGGTAGGCAAACAAATGTTTGGCTACCGCGATGTTGTCGTAGATACTACGACCAGGAACACAATAGGACTGTTCCGGGTGTATTACCGAAGCAATCACTGAGCGGAGTATCGCCCCTAATGCTTTGCAGACGATTTTGTAGTCAACATTGCATAGGGTTACTGGCCTCCAGTTCCCCATCCTCTGCAAATCTCCTTTCTTTGGAATCAATCGCATAACAGACCTCCTCCAACTAGAAGGAAAGTCTGAATGTGTCTCAACCGCCGAATTGAAGACTTCCAAAAGGTCAGGAATTAATAAATCCCTGAAACGTATGAAGAATTCTGGAGTCAAGCCGTCATAACCAGGTGAAGTGTGTCGCCTTAGATCCTTTGTCGCAGCGATCATATCCTCCAATGAGATTACAGTATCCAGGATCTCCTTGCTGTCTTCAGAGAAAATGGGAATATTCTCAAGAAATTCATGAGTGGTCGAGGATGTTGTCGACGTCGATTCAGAGTAGAGACTACTGTAATAGTCTCGAATAAATTCTGATAGCTGTTGTCCGTTGAGGACTTGTCCAGATTCATCAACTATCGATTCGACTTCACAAGAAGCAGTACGTCGTCTAGTTGCCTGAAAGAAGTACTCGGTTGGAGAATCGCCTTCCCTCAGCCAGCGTGATTGGCTGCGCAGCACAAACTCCAAGCTGTGCTTGTAAGTTTGTGTTGCCAAGCGTTCCTTTATTCTGTTAAAATAAAGAATCAACTCCGGCTGAGTTGGGAGAAGAGCTGCCACCCGAGATACTTCGGCCGACAAGCTAGAAGCTTGATACCCACTTCGATTGAAATTCGCTTCGATAAAAGATCGAATTTGGAGCTTTCCAACATCCCACCATTGACTAAGAAGAGGAAAGTCACCTTTCCTCTCTTGCCAATCGTGCCAGAATTCAGTGAATTCATTGATGAACTGCTCGGAATTCAACAAATAGTTGTTGAATATCCAGTATGCAGTTCTTCTTTCAACTAGAGTGCTGGTTGCCACTACAAGAAGGTGATCGCTAACGGAACACACTTCATGAGTGACACCAACGAAATGTTCTAGTATTCCAGGTGAGACGTAAAGTCTATCGATTCTGGAGCCTGCGAGACTTCCATGGATATTTCGCGAGACCCTCGTGTATGATCTAGTCGTAGGATGCATCCAACGATAGATATCCACGAGTCTGAAAACACGAACAAAATTCCTCAGCCGAGTAGCATTGACAGAGTTGAACTCAACTCCGGAATGCCGATCCATTGAGGGATTTAGCGTGCAGTTGAAATCACCTCCGAGGATAGTTTCGCCACTAAAATTCACCAGACAGGATTGAACACTATCAAGAACTTGTCTTGTAATGTCCTGGTCATGAGGAAGGTACACGTTTACTACCTTGATGTGTTTGTCTTGAACGACAAAGTCCAAGGAAGAAGCGAAGCCTGGGAAGATATCTGTATAGACAGGAGACGATAGTGTGAATTTGTTGGATACAATGATTGCCACCCCTGAGCCTCGACGAGGCGCAGGTGTGGCAAACATTGCATAGCCAGTGTGTAAATAAGCATAACGCTCAAGTTGTGTATATGTGTCTTGTGTAAAATTCGTCTCCTGTAGAAGGGCGATGTCTATATCGAACATTTTGACATGTTCGATAGTGCTGTGTAACCTTGTATGTGCACTTAAACCCCCGGCGTTGATAGAAGCTATCTTGCACATTCAAAGAGATGAAAAGCTGAAACGATGATGGTACGACGTCTATTGACTAGGAGAATCAACCAAGCGATGCTCCTGTATCAACTCCTGCACCCTCCTATGGAGTCGATCTAACCGGGATATACCGTTGTACTTCCCCTTCTTCTTGCACTCCTCTTGTAGGAGTAGAAGTTGGGGAAGTAGCAATTCCGGCTTCCCCAGCTCCTCCACAAGAATACTCCAGATTTTGCCTGAATTCTTCTTGTACAGGAGCCGGGAAAGAATCCTCGAGATCTTCTCCCTAGGAAGGGTTTCCAAACCCTCCGAGACTTCAAATTGGCTACCAATCGACATGGTGCTACCACACGATTCGTAGCCACTGAAGCTCGAGAGACCAGTCTCATCAAAACCGGTCATATCGCAATCCGAAAGCTGCTCGAGAGACACTTCCGTGTCTCTCACAACAACCTTCGAGCCGCAAGCACCACTATCGTCCTCCTCCGAGTGGGGCCGTTTTGATGCGACTGGCTTTGCTGGCTCTGGAGGAGGCAGCATCGCCCGGTCCACCTTCGTCTTCCTCCTCGTCCTCCTTTTTTTACCTACTTGGCTATTCGACTCCTCGTCGGAAGTAGCCATGCCTTCGCGTGCCGACGTGGCACCGTTTATAGCCGGAATTTTTTTTGCCTCTAAGACAACTTCAGGCACTTTAGCCACTGGCTGCTCCAAGATAGCAGGCTGAGTGCTGGCAGAAAGTTCCTTCTCCGGAGCCACTACTGTAGCAGTGGTTTCCTTCGAAGGAGCCTTCTGTTCAGCCTTCTTTCCGCTTCTCTTGGGGCAGTCAGCAATAAAATGCCCTACCAAATGGCAAGCATGGCATTTCGCTTCGGTGCCCACGTCTATCCAGTATCTCGAGCCGGATATGCTCAGGTAGAAGCCTGACGGAAGCGTACATCCCTTATTTAAAGTGATGGACGCTTCCCGGCTGGTACCGAAGATACCCCGCCCGAGACCCTCGTCCCCAATTTTGATAGGAATGGCGCGAACCTTTCCATGAACCTTCCCGAATCTCCCAAGGAAATTCGCGAGGTCTTCATGTTGGGCTCGCATAGGGACCCGTGAAAACACGACCTTCGTGGGCTTTTCCCTGAGTGGGAACGGCGCAAGGTGTCTACCATCCACCTCGATGCCCTCAAGCAAAAGCTTGGTAGCGCTTTCGAGGGTTGTGGTATACACCTCAACCATTCCCCCAGCTATTATCCCCATGGAGAATAGCTGCTCACAGGAGATGACGCGGAAGATCGCCTTCAGGTATGCAGTCTGAGGACATCCTCTGATGTGCTCCAACTGCATCCCGTAGCTTTCGTCCTGCCACCTCCCGTCGAAAAAGCCCTGGAGACCCGCACTGGTCTTGGGTCGAGGCTTACCCGCGTCCAATGGGGCTGGACGAGGAGTGATGCCTGTACCTAAAATTTCGATGGTGGAAACTTGTTTGGAACTGCCACTTACCTGAGCATATGAAATCCCTGACACTAACGCCGGGGATCGTGGTGTTGCTGCTGGTCTTGTTGCTAATGCCTGCGGCTTCTGCTGCTTAGAAGCATTTGCCTTCGCTGCAGAAAGCGGTGGCCTCATGATCACAGTACTCGGTTCTGGCGCTGAGGCCGAAGCTCTTTTCACAACCTCCTTCAGCGTAGGATATTGTCCTAGGCTGGACGTTGGTGGAACATTCGGAGCTGCTGCTGTAGACTCTTCTTGAACAGTCTCTGCTGTGCTGGCAACATTATTTCCCTCTGATGGAGATGGCTGTAACTTTTTGACTTTGGCCTCTTCAATTGGGCCCCTAATGGCCTTTTCGGTGGGCCCTTTATGGGGTGTCTTGGAAACGGATGAGGCACCCTTTACAAACTTCTTTTTTTTCCCATTTGATTTGAGGGGATCGTTAGTCCCCCCAGAATCGCTGCTGCTCTCACCCATTTTGAGTGAGGCAGCGTGAATATACCTTTTTTATGTGTTTTTTTTTTTAATTAAATTTAATTTAATTTTTCCACTTCAAAAAAATTTTAGTCTCTGTTCGAACAGTTTTCAAAGTTTTACGATAGCCACGTTGTCATGGCAACTAGAAATTAATTAAATTTATTTGAAATGTCACTAGAAATTTTAACTTTTCACGACTTTTAAACTAATTTTCACAATTTTTTCTGCACTCCTTTATACCTTTGGATAAAATTGACACAAAACTGATGTTATGGACCTCACTTCTGTAAGATTTTGCACTTTTCGGGCACTATTTCCACGTATTATTATTTCTTTCCCTGGAGCTCAACAGCGGTACGTCCGCTCAATACAATAATAATAATAATAATAATATCCGCCGCCCCTGTCTATATCCCGTTTGCGGTAAATAATATATATAATATATAACGCCATCTTCATACGTTTTCAAGGCTAGAGATCTGAGTGGTACATACACAAAGAGTTTCGCAGATAGAGTAACCTCAAACAAGCCTGAATCCAATCTGTCTTCGGCACTAGAGGCACACTTAATAGTGCTCTTTGATAAGCAGCCATCTGTAGCGGCAAAGCTGGCACATCCAACACTTGGAAAACCGAGAAGAAAAACATTCTCAGCTCTCCACATTGAATGTGTCACACAGTCCGGACATCCTACTAAAAAGGCCTCATAATAAACGGTACCCTAAAATACCCCCACCAAATGAGCCTGCAAAATTCATGGGAAGAAAGTTTATTATTAAAATCAAATAAAGGCATATAGCATAATTTTTGACAAGTGAAAAAAGCTAGATATTAGTCGAACGCCAATTCTTATGATACCCTAGGAATAATGATTTTTTTTTTTATGTAAATATGCTCTTTTATATTTTGACTCATATAAAATTTCTTAAAATTAAATAGAAAAAGACTCAAAAATCGGAAAAAGACGCTAGCTACACTAAGTTGTAAACAGTTAATAGGAACAAAGAGGAGGACTTAAAACAATTAGAACAGCAAAAATGACACAAAAAGGTAAAACAAATGACACAAAATTCTCATGCATGGACATGTATGTTCATATGTATAAGTCAGGTGATGTAATGTGGAGGGGCTCGTAGTGATACATTGTTCAATTTATTCTTAGAAATAATAATAATAATTTATTCCTCCCTGAATGATATACACAAGATTTACAATCTTTTGTAGTATAATTAAGAAGTGACGCTAGATAAAGTTATAAAAGCAATAATATAGAAAATAGAAAAAAAAAACAAAAGTTAGAGCAAAAAGAAAAAAACAAGTAAAAAGGCTAGAATTGGTATAAGACCAATTCTTATGATACCCTAGATGAATGCCCGTATGAAAATTCGTAGGGTCACCCATCTGTGCAATTTTGACTTTTGAAGATGTTTTTCGCATATATTTCTAGAACGGATCATCGGAAAGAAAAAGGATTACAACCCATTTAATAGGATTTCATATCCTCAAGAAGTTTTTAGTACAATAAAAATGTCTAGGACTCATCGTTTTCACAGTATACGTAAAAATCCTAAATTTTTATATGGCAACACCAAGTAGGGGTTTTTGAAACTATATTTACCATTATTATAAAACGGCTGTGTACAAAATTTCAGGTCTCATCGTGGATGCGTTCTCCTATAGACCAATTCTTATGATACCCTAGAGAAATGCCCGAAATTTTGTATGGTCACCGATGATATTTGAAGTAGTTTTTCGCATATATTTCTAGAACGGATTTCGTATTCTGAAGAAGTTTTCAGTACAATAAAAGTGTCTAGGACTGATCGTTTTCACTATATAAAAAACCTAAATTTTTATATGGCAAGACCAAGAAGGGGTTGTCCGATTTAGTCCATTTTTGAAATTTTATTTGTTCTTACTATAAAAGCACCATGTACCAAATTTCAGCTCTATACGTTGATGCGTTCTCAGGCAGTGCCCAAATATATAGCCCGATTAGGCCCATTTTCGAACTTAATTTTAATTTTTTTTTAAGTCCGTGTACAAAATTTCAACTCTCTAAGTATACGCGTTCTCGAGTTATCGTGCGGACGGACGGGCATGCAAAAATCAAAATAACTTTTAATATTATGAGTGGGTGTCCAATCATTTTGAAAGCTGAAATTTTGTACACGGACTTAAAAAAAAAAGTAAAATTAAGTTCGAAAATGAGACCAATCGGGCAACTCCTTCGTGGGGTTGCCGTACAAAAATTACGGTTTCCACTATATATTTGAACACTGCCTGAGAGCGCGTCGACTTAGAGAGCTGAAATTAGGTGCATGGTGTTTTTAGATTAATAACAAAAAAAAAATTCAAAAATGGACTAAATCGAGCAACCCCGTACTGGTGTTGCCATATAAAAATTTAGATTTTTTAAATAGTGAAAACGATCAGTCCTAGACATTTTTATTGTACTTAAAACTTCTTCAGAATACGAAATCCTATAAAATTGCTTATAATCAATTTTTCTGTCCAACGAACCCTTCTAGAAATATATGCAAAAACCCACATCAAAGATCAAACTTGCATAGATCAGTGACCATACGAAATTTTATACGGGCATTCATCTAAGGTATCATAAGAATATACATGTCAGTGCTCTGCCCCCAGAGTTATGCTGGTTTCAAAAATTTTGTATGGAAAAGGCCTGCTGCTGGCAATCTATATTATTGAAGTCTATGCTAAAAACATAGTGAAAACATGGTCTCGTAGTTTCAAAATTTTTACTCATAATTACGTATTTTGAGGCCTAGTGAAAACGTACTATTATCATACTCTCTTAAAATCGTTGATAATTTATTCGGAAGTGTGCCTGGCTTCCAGTGGTGGAGGGCTCTGCAGGAAGGCTACGAACGCGAAGGCCTAAATAAAACCGGTTAACTTACATGATTTCATAAAGGCTGCTTTTTGGGATGGCAGCAGAGAATTATATTTAATGATCAATAGTAAAAATTGCCGACACATTGGATGGTGGTGAGTGGTGGCCGACGGCAACAAAGACGCGGAAAATGTGTATAACTTACGTCATAGCAGAGCCCTCCACCACTGGAAGCCGGGCAGACTGTTACGGTCGTAGCGTGCTGCAGGCAGGGGCATGCTACATGTATGATGGCGACAGATGTAGCATAGCAGTGTTCACAGTACCACACAGCGAATGTGCTCCCATGGGTCACTTGGCTACGCGAACTGCATTGAGCTGTGACACAGGGCGCTCGGAACGAAAAGAAAAACCGAGGAAGAGCTTTTCCTTTTGACTTTCTTGTGGTCTGTCAAAGGTTAGAGTAAAAAAGAAGTGTGACAGTTCTGTTCGGGTTCTATGTTTTCGATAAAATTAATATTGTAAAAGTACGGGAAGAAAACAAAAATCAGCGAAATTTCTAAAGCAATGAGTACAGAACAATTAAGTGAACTGAAAGGAAGACGAAGTAACTGCGGATGGCAGAAATAATTTTAGAATTTGCAGGATATCTACATCTATGTGGGCCTGATTTTGCAGTATGGCTGGTTGGACGCAGCAAGATAAAAATTGAATGGCTGTCTCCTGAAAACCAATCGATGGAACCATATCTACCTAATCACATAATTATTAAGAAGGAATCTAAGTCCCTGAGCTTCAACGCTGATGTTACCTCAGCAAAGAACATTTTTCCGGATGAAGATATTCGAGATTGTTCGTAATTATTTTGTGCCTTTGAACTGACTACTATAATTAAGATTTTTTTCTGAAATTTCATCTGAAGATGACTAAGATAGTTAAGACTTTTACGTAATTCTAACCTTTGAATTGCCTACGATAATAAAATTTTTTTGTATGCGAGAGTCCCACCCTAGATAAATAAGGTAGCCACGATTTCCTTGCACATTTATACATTTAAAATGACTAAGGCAGTTAAGATTTTCGTAATTTTTGTAGTTTATCCATTTTATGCCAGATAGCTTACGCTTGGAGATAATTTAATTATTATACTTTAAACTAATAACGTGAAGGTTATAAATGAAAAAAAAAACAGTTCTAAGCCAATGCATTAATAAGCAGCCACCGCCTGTTTTTTTTTTAGAGAGTAATAACAGGCTGAATCTTCGTGAGTAGGTTCGATTCGATGAGAAACCCAAGTTTTTTTCTCTGTGAAAATTCTCGAGAGAGGTAGCTACTGTAGTGCGCAGGTATAAAACATGTCGATTCGGTGGGGTGTTGAAATTGTCTGAATTACAGAAAGTTTTTTATTTGAATATTGAGATAATTGGATAATAAACTCGGAAAAACATTTGTCCTACAAAATGGATGGTTTGACTGGAGCGTCCTCGAACTCCCAATATGTCCAAATAACGAGGTCATAAAAATTATTAATAACCAGCTGATATTTTGTATGCAGCTTAGTAAATATTTGTACAATGAAATGGCTACATAGTCCTACAAATTTAGTGGTACGTTTTCGCAGTCCTACGCTTAGAAGTTGTCAATTCCACGGTAACACTTTTTTCAGTATTAACTGTAGGACAAACATAACACGTATTCTTCTTCTTGCATTCTTTGCCTAAATCAAACAGTGTCCTACCAAAAAATGGGTATGTATCGCTAGTCCTAGAAGAATATTGAAAATAACATTATTTCGTTTTATTAATATTCAGAAATAAAATTATAAAACTGTAGGAATCAGGGTTGAATAAGAAAAACTTAGGTTTATAAAGATTTATTTTATTCCTATCTTGCCGAAACTTACAAAAATTGTGAGATGGATTTTAGTCGCGTTGGCTAATTTATAGGACTTCCGCCTGTAGTCTGGAAGCAATATTCCATTGATTGGAATGTCGAATGGTGGGGTACTGTACGTTTGCCAGGTGTGGGTTGGCGGCATTGATAGCACAGGGGCGTGCTTCTTTTAAGAGCACAGTGGCGTGCTACAATCTCCCCCTTTTCCTCCAAGATCGTCTCGATGAGGAGGAAACAAAACTGCTAGTCACTGATGCGTTCTTCTTTGGTCGTCCCCTTTGTCGTATAAGTATTAATGGATGTGGTACAGCGACTTCGTCACCTCTATAAGGAATCAAAGCTGAAGTATGATAAGATCCGATAACCTGACTGGGTTCATTTCGACTAGCGACTTCGTACGTGGATGATCCTTTCTTTCGAAGGATAATATAGGGCCCATCCTGTTTGGGTGCAAATTTTGAAGTGAAACCAGCTGCGGCTTTACTTTGAGTGTGGGTTCGGAGGGTTCGGACCCAAACTCTATCTCCAGGTTGATAGCCAGGATCCGGTCGACGCTTGTGGTTGGTATAGCGTTGATTTCGTTCCTGTACCTTTTGTGTGATGTCTTTGGCATCTCGAAGGATATCACTCAATTGGAGCAATCGTGGTGTCATTTGTGCCATAAAATTTTCTGTCTCCACAATTGAACGAAGGTCATTTGATACGTCATCGGGTGTTCTCAACTCACGTCCAAAAGTGAGATAAGCAGCGCTATGTCCGGTACTTTCACATCTGGCAGTATTCATAGCGAACCGGATTGCTGGTAGTTTGTCAGGCCAAGTGGTGTGATCGTCGCCTACCAGTATGGCTAATTGGGTTTTCATGTCTCTATTTTTCCGCTCCACTGGATTGGCTTCGGGATGATATACGGGTGTCAACGACTGCTGTATTCCCAAGCAGAATGTGAGATGCTGCATTACAGCAGAGATAAACTGTGGGCCGTTATCGCTTATCATGCGACGGGGAATTCCATATCGGAGAAAGAATTTATTTAAGAGGGCATTACCGCAAGCTTCAGCGGTTGCCTCTTCAAGGGCGTATAGCTCCACCCATCTACTGGCTGTGTCTTCTGCAACCAATATCCATCTTTTTCCATCAGATGAGACTGGTAATCGGACCATTAAGATCTACTGATATTATTTCGAATCTTTGTTTGCTTGGTGTGGTTTGTAAGAGACCTGCTGGTTTTAGATTTCCGCTCTTGTAACGTTGACACTCAACGCATCTAGAAACATGCTTAGCGATGTCCTGCTTCATGCCTTGCCAAAAATAGCGAGAAGCAATTCGCCGGTAGGTTCTATCCATGCCATAGTGTCCAGCAGTTGGCGCATCATGATATGCTCGGAGTATTTCCTGTCGTTCAGCTTTTGGTATCACCAGCTGTCCTTCTTCATTGTCTTCGTCCGGTAGATACCTGTGTAATATCCCATGACTCATGAGAAAGCCTCTATTGTTCCATTGGGCGTATTTTTCCTCGGACTTTGGGTCTTCGAGACACTCAATTATGTCCTTTAAGTCATTGTCCTCTAATTGTTTTGCTCTGATGTCAGCGGCACTTTTTCTGGGGAAATCAATTTGTGTACTGCAAATTTCACAGGTTACTTTTAGATGATCATCACAGGCAGGGCGTGACAAATTATCAGCTACCACATTGGTTCTTCCAGGCGAATATTGAATTTGCAAGTCATATGCTTGCAAAGAAAGTGCCCACCTTGCTAATCGTCCAGTTGGCGTTTTCAGGGACATCAACCATTTGAGGGGTTGGTGGTCTGTGATAATGGTAGTCGGCGTTCCTTCAATGTATCCACGAAAACGACTGATTGCCCAAACAATTGCGAGGGCCTAGCGTTTTGTGGTGGTGTAGTTCTTTTCTGCAGGAATCAACAATCGGCTAGCATATTCGATGGGGTGCTCGTTGGCACCCTCCCCCTGAACCAAAACTGCTCCTAAAGCATAACCACTTGCGTCAGTTTTTATAATAAACGGCTGATCTTCATCGGCTTGCTTTAATATTGGAGCTGTTGCTAATAGTTTTTTTAGAGCCTCAAAGGATGTCTGCTGCTCCTGATTCCATGTCCAGATAGCGTTTTTCTTTGTTAGTTTTGTCAATGGCTGGGCTAGGTCGGAAAAGTGTGGTATAAAACGCCTATACCATGAGCACGTTTGAAGAAAAGAGACAAGGTGTTTCAGGTTGGTTGGTACAACCCAACTTTCTATTGCATCAACTTTGTCTGGATCTGGTGCGATTCCATTTTTGGTGAGGATGTGGCCTAGATACCTAACCTGCTGACAGCAAAAATGGCACTTAGTCCGATTCACTTTTAGCCTAAATAGGCGGAGTCTATTGAGAACTTTTTGCAAATCCTGAACGTGTTCCTCAAAGTTTCTAGAACAAATGATCAAATCATCCAAATATACTAATAAACGTAGACTGCTTAACCCAGCTTTAAATCTATCCATCATTCGTTGGAAGGTGCTTGGTGCATTTCTTAAGCCAAATGGCATGCGTTTAAAACGATACATGCCCATAGGAGTGACAAACGCCGTTTTATTTCTATCAGGCTCCCAAACTTCGATCTGCCAATACCCGGATCGCAAGTCCAATGTTGTCATATATGGAGTACATTTAGCTCCATGTAGTAGGTCATCCATCCGTGGTAGTGGATACCTATCCGGGGTAGTTACTGCATTGAGTTTGCGGTAATCAACACATACTCTAATACTGCCATCTTTTTTGGGCACCATAACAATTGGTGCTGCCCAGGGAGACTCACATTCTTCTATTATATTTTCCTTTAACATCGTATTCAGTTCATTATGTAATATTTCGCGTTTTTGTGGTGACATACGATAGGGTGGCTGGGCGACAGGAGCATGATCTTTTGTGTTGATGCGGTGTTCCATGTATGGGGTAACCTCTAATGGTCCGTCGAAGATGTCCTGATTCTCAGCTAGTATTGTGTCTATCTGTAGGCGTTGATTCATGTTCAACATTGTACCTTCGCTCTGGCGTAAAGCCACATCGATTGACTCGAAACGGAACCTTTTCATTCATTTTTCTGGACTAAGACATGCTTCGCCAGTTCGTGGATCTATTTTTGGGGTACTGTAGCCGGCTGGCATTGCATCTCGGAAAATGTCTGAGATGGCCGAAGGATCATAATATTGTTTGGGTCCTGAAGGTAGTTTTCTTGGTGGAAGTTCTAGCTCAATGAGCTTCCATCCAGTACATCCTGCTATTTTTGATGCCTTTGTGTGTTTTGACTCCTTATCCTCCGGAATTGGTGATGCATCAAGTTCCAAGTACCAATCCAGAAAAGGAGATTTTGATGATGTTGTAGGATCAGGTGTTATTGGACATAACCCTGAAGTGCTGGGCATATTCTTGATGCCTGCATTTCGTTCATTCAGGTCTGTATCTACTGTGAATGCTGGTACAAAGTTATAATATTGTTCTGGCCGTTCTGCAAAACTGAAAACGCGTTGAGCCAGATTGAGGATGATTCCTGCTTTTTCTAGAAAATCTATTCCCAGAAGGGTGTTGTTATTTTCTGCTGTTGGCAATACTAAAAAGTTGGTTTGAAGTGTTCTGCCACCTAGAGCTATATCCACCGCTGCTGCGAATACCGATTGCTCTTTCGTTTTTCCATCGGCAAGAGTAACGTCAGCGATTAAAGGTGCAAAACGATAGCCTTTTGCCTTCATACTTTCGTACAGTGATGTACTGATGATGCTTGTTCTAGCTGCTGTATCGATTTGTGCATAAGTTTTGATATCGCCTATCTCTATTTGAACCACTGGTGGCCTTTGTCCCATTTTTACTATGCTATCAACTTCATTGAAGCTTACTTGTGGTGGGGACATACCTTTATTCTGCTTGCACACCGGACAATTGCTGCGATAATAACCCATTGTGCCACATCCATAACACGATAACGTAGTGGATTTTATCTCCTGCTGCTGTGGTGCGCGTTTCATGGTATCATCTGATTTTTCTAATTTCTCTGTCTTAAGTCGTTTACGACAGACAATTGCGAGGTGACCACGGTATCCACAAAATGTACAGCGAGCCTGCTTTACTTGTCGCCTTTCATCGTGTACCTTTGGGTTATTTTCCTCTATCTCTTGTTCAAGTGCCTCGGTTTGTCTTGCTTTGTTTAGCAGATCATTGAATGTTTTTACACTATCTCTGGGGATTTTATCCCGAATTTTTAAATTTAGCATCCCGTAAACGAGATCTAATTCTGTAGCTTCATCATGCCGTTTTGTTGGAAGTTGAGACAGCAGTGCCCTTTTTCTGCACAAGAAGACATCCGTAGGCGTATTTCGGTGCTGTTTCTCGGAATACAACTCTGTATATATTTGATGAGCTGGTTTAGAAGGAGCGTATGCCGCTCGTATTATTTCTATGGCGTCCGACCATTTTGATATGCCGGAGTTAACGCCTTGCCACCAGATGGATGCCTCGCCTGTTAGTAGCAGCGGTAGCCCTTGTATAGCATCGTCGTCTGTGATACGCTCAATTTGCTTATAAATTGATATTGTGGAGATAAAACTTTCCACTTTTTGAAAATCTCTTTCTCCTGCGAACCTTGCAGAGAGATTGCTGAAACTTCCTGGCTTTCCAGAAATCTCTGTAGTTCCACCCGCATCTTTGACTGCACTTAAAAGCTGTAAAAACTGGTCTGATGTCATTGCGATGGGTTCAGTCATATCTGGGTGTAGACGTGGACTACGCCTGGTGGGGATTCGTGATTTCTTTAACTTCTTTATTTTGATCACTCTGAGGCGCGAAATTCGATGATTTGAGCAAAGCCTATGAATAAGCGAATGCTGTTGAACAAGACTTTAGTAATTTTAGCAAAGCCTATGAATAAGCGAATGCTGTTACAGCGCGAAATTCGATGATCTCAGCAAAGCCTATGAATAAGCGAATGCTGTTGAACAAGACTTTAGTAATTTTTAGCAAAGCCTATGAATAAGCGAATGCTGTTAACAAGACTTTAGTAATTTTAGCAAAGCCTATGAATAAGCGAATGCTGTTAAAGCGCGAAATTCGATGATCTCAGCAAAGCCTATGAATAAGCGAATGCTGTTGAACAAGACTTTAGTAATTTTAGCAAAGCCTATGAATAAGCGAATGCTGTTAAAGCGCGAAATTCGATTAATATAATAGCAAAGCCTATTAGTAAGCGAATGCTATTCTGTCGATAATTGTAGCAATAACACCAATGCTACTAGATAATTGGAAAACTCCTGAAGAAGCGAATGTTCAAAAACTCTGACGAAAACTATGTCACTGTCTTATTAGTATATGTCTTTAACAAAGCCTCTGTGGAAGCGAATGCAAAAATCACTATACTACTTGCTTGTATTCTGTATAAATATACTCGACTTGTCTTTTTCAACAAAAATTCAAACACAATTTCACGATTTTCACTTGAATTAGTCAATTAGAAATGTTCAGTATAATATTCCGAGTAAGGGTTTTTTCCTGGAATCATTTGACCAAAAACAAACAAGGCAATTTCAACAGAACAAAACAACAAAGCCGAAATAAAATTCACGCGAATGTCGTTTATTCACTGTTCCGTTGCCTTGCTAGTTGACGTGAATTTCGTTTGAAAATTCTTAGAAGACGATATGCGCCGGTCCTTCTTGCTTGGATTTCCTGGTAGCGTATATATATCTGTAGGTCGAGCCTCGAGTTGGGCGCCAAATTGTAGGAATCAGGGTTGAATAAGAAAAACTTAGGTTTATAAAGATTTATTTTATTCCTATCTTGCCGAAACTTACAAAAATTGTGAGATGGATTTTAGTCGCGTTGGCTAATTTATAGGACTTCCGCCTGTAGTCTGGAAGCAATATTCCATTGATTGGAATGTCGAATGGTGGGGTACTGTACGTTTGCCAGGTGTGGGTTGGCGGCATTGATAGCACAGGGGCGTGCTTCTTTTAAGAGCACAGTGGCGTGCTACAAAACTAATTAAATATAATTTCAATCTTCGTCGGATTCCCATGTCGACGCTTCATCAGTTTCGTCCTGAACATCATCATCTTCGTCGCAATCGTCAAAATAAATGAAATCTGATTCTATAACAAAATAATAACAGACTACCTTGAACATCAGAAGACAATTCTCCAAGAGATGGACTCTGCGGGCCATCAAATCAATAATAAAATGGTATTTGCCATCAATTAATGCAAATCCGCAATTTTCTGGATTTTTTTCGGAGGGGCTGCGCATGTGTGCATTACACCATATACTGCAGATGTATGATGTTCGGTTGTTTGGTTGGCGGTAGAACTGCGGGATCGTATACAAGAATTTTGTTTTTACAATGTTCTCGCTTTGATTTAACTGAATAAGAAGGCCAGTTGACATTTTTCCTAGTCCTTTATAGTGTAGGGATGCGATATCAATTAACCAACGTAATTAATTTCGGTAAGAATATTAAAATACTGTAAAGTTCAATTTAGGGAAGTGGTATCAATTAACCAACGCGTTTAATTTTGATAAGGACATCAAAATCTTATAAGATTCAATTTACCACAATTTTCGAATCTGAACGGGAAAATGTTTGAATAAAATGAAATCTATAAACGAACATAATAACCAATAACTGGATAAGAGGCCAGTTGACATTTTTCCTAGTCCTTTATATAGTAAGGAAGTGGTATCAATTAACCAACGTGATTAATTTCGGTAAGAGTATTAAAATCCTTTAAAGTTCAATTTACCATATTTTTTTCAAATTTGAACGGAGGAATATTTGAATAGAATGGAATTTATGAGCATACATACAGTGGTCGAAATTCCCATAAAAACACCACACTGTCATAAAATTCAGCAATTTTTTTTTTGTTCTAAAGATGACATCATCACTTGTTATATGTAAACTGCATCTGCATTCGTCTATCAGTTTACCGATATGCCAAAACTCTCGAGAATACTTCACAAAGCCATGAAAGAGACTCCATCCCTACCACATGCGAGGCCCAACGTAGTCCTTACATTCTAAAATATTTGCAGTGTTCTTATGTAAAACTGACAAAAGTTCGATTTGAATAGCTCCTCCGCCCTAAACTACTATTCACACCGAAAAATGGTGTTCTGATAATCTTAAGCTTGCTTTCTTATCTTTCGAACTGTAATAAAATTTTCATACCTTTCCTAACATAATTATTTAAAAAATTTATCTTAGCCAAATGACTACGATTTCTCAAACAAAAATTCTTAGCTGAGTAATCATTGTAATATCGCTGTGCCGTCATGCGATGCCGTGGGCTGGTGATATGGAATGTAGCTGCCTACAGATTCGGACTCCGGCTGCACATACAAACATGCACAGCTGAGAGGTATTGAGCGTAAAATGGTAAGGTTACTTTGTAATCAAAACTATTTGATTATTTTGTTAAGGAAGGTATGTAGTAAGTGCAGCCTTTGGGAAGATAAGGAACCAAGCTGTAAATTACTAGAAGACTATTTTCCTGTATGGATAGTAGTTTGGGCTCTATAGCATTTATAAAATCAATGTTTGGTACTTTTCCATAAGCTTCAATATAGAAGATTTTAGAGAACGGACTCCGAACGCACACATAGTTTCTGTTTCATGGCTTGGGAAGTATTCTCGAGGGTTTTGGATATGCCCTTTTCGCGATCCGCGTTGGGTTTAGTAGGCCATGAACACTGTTTCTGAGTTGTACAAAAGCGTGGATGATAAGTGCGAAATTCCCATAAAAACACCAACGTTTTCGCAGAGATTATACTTTTATTAAAAGTTTTTTTTTTGGAAAATTTGTAAAAGGGAAGGTAAACTAATTTATATATTACAACATAAATTTTGTATGTTACATTGTTCTTTTAAATTTTCTTCAGTTTTTATCATGCCACGTGGAAAAATGTTGTCAATGGAAGAAAGAGCTAAAATAACGGCATATCATGATAGCGGACTTTCCTTGAGGCAAATTTCAAACAAAATTAATCGGTCGATAACGGTTATCCATAACTTTTTACGATTAGGTGAGAAATATGGATGCATTGCCAGTCATGATCGAAATAAAAAATTGACATCACGACAAAAAAGTTTGATTGTCCGCGAAGTTCGCAAACAGAAACTGTTTGCTTCCCAAATTGTAAAAAGCCTGGACTTGCCAGTTACAGCTCGACGTGTGCAGCAAATTCTAAAAGCAGACAAAAATATGGTTTCCAAAAAAGTTGCAAAAAAACCACCGCTTACCCCATCGCACAGGAAAGCCAGATTAAAATTTGATAAGATGCATATGAGTTGGACAGCTGAATGGAATAAAGTCATCTTTAGTGATGAGAAGAAATTTAACCTTGATGGTCCTGATGGTTTCTCGCATTACTGGCATGATAAGAGACTGCAAGAAGAGGTAAAAATGAGCAGAAATTTTGGCGGAGACAGTGTGATGATCTGTTGCGGATTTTGTGCTAACGGCAAAACAGAAATTGGTTGGGTACCACCAAGGATGAATGCTGAAATCTAATGTTAGAAGTAATGATGGTGGAAAAGGCGGAGGAATTTTGTGGTGAAGATTTTGTATTTCAGCAGGATAATGCTGCTGTTCATACAGCGAAATCTGTAAAAGAATGGCTTGAGGCTTTGAACATTGCTGTTTTGAACTGGCTTGCAAGAAGTCCTGACTTAAACCCCATAGAAAGCTTATGTGGGATTATTGCCAGGCATGTTTACGGGAATGGAAAGCAATACGACACAGTTCAGGCATTGAAAATGCCATTAAATCAGTTTGGGCCTCAATATCAACAGAGACATTTAAAAAGCAAGCTCATAAACTCAATGCCTAGTCGAATTTATGAGGTCATTAATAGAAATGGAGGCGTCACACATTATTAGCATTCCATATTCTTATGAGTTATTATATTATTTTATTTATTTTGACAATTTTTACATCGCGTTTTTATGGGAATTTCGCACCTAATTTGTCCATTATTTAGTTTTAAAGCTGTTATTTCTAGATTATCGTAATCTTATAATTAATTTGAATTTAAATAAATGAAATAAAATATTTTCTATTAAATTACATACTTCTTGTAATTTTTTTCTAAACCTATATCAAAAATACTAGAAAACATTCACCGTTTTTATGGGAATTTCGCTCACTGTAGTACAACCAATAAATGAATATGAAAGATAAATAGGAAGGCCAGTTAACATTTTTCCTAATCCTTTATTTATTGGAGAATCGGTATCTATTAACCAACACGAATAATTGGATAAGGACAGTAAAATCCTGTAAGGTTGAATTTGCCATAATTTAATAATATTTTAACCTAAACAAGATATATTCAAAAGAAAACGTAATGTGTAAACGTACATAGTAAGCATGTGACCTATGATAGGATGGCTAGCTGACGTTTCCTGATCCTCACATGTTATAGCATTATTACTGAATATAATCATAACCGATGCATTGTTTAGTGCCATAGTATGCAGAACAGAAGAATTTATAATAACTGGGGATACTTAAATACAACTATACGCACATGGAGTGATAAAAAGAAAAAAGTGCTCTTAATAAAGAACAAATTAAGTAATAAATCTGACGACATCTGTAACAAACTATCCACTAGATAAAAGTAGGAAGAATGATGGGAGTTATTAAATTAGAATTGAATTCCTAACATGCATATTGCACACATGTCATTCTAAACCAATTAAAACATTGGTAGGCAAAACTGTTGAGTTACACTCCGGTGAGAGGGACACATCTTTCAAGTATACTATGAGAAATGTTCTTCGGATAAGAACGTTACTCCAGCTTGAGTAATCCTCCTTACAATATTTTAAGTCTGTTAAATAAATGCCTACAGAACGAACGACTTAGACATAAACATAGAAAGCTTGACAATACAATACAAACAAAACACATCACAAACAAAACACACTATCCACACCGCTTAATAGTCAAAACCTGTTAGTACCGTACTAAAGTGCCACGGGGGCTAAACTAATACCGCAACGGTGGATAATGGTGCACCACTTGTTGTACAACGCTTCGTCACACTTCTCTAGAAGAGCCTCCTAGACATGAATGGCACATACCTGGCACCTGCACTTTTTTGCAATGTTTTTGTGCTTTTTCAAACAATTCGTACCATCCTTTGTTGACATCTTTTTTGGGTTATAATCAATACAATCTGCACAGGTACTCTTCAAGAACATGGAATACCTCACTCGATTTTGCTAATTCGGCACGCCCGCTGTGCAGTTTTACAAAAGCCTCTTGAAATTTCGTTTTTTTTTTTTTAAAGAATATCAATAGGCCTCTTCTTTCCTTTTCGGTAGAAACCAGGGTTGTAGTCGTTCCCAGTAAAAATGTGCCATATAGCAAGCGACTCCAAGCTTGGCATGAATTTCATTGATGTCTAGGTACAATTTTTTCTTTCCCGTGCTTAGATCAACTATTATTTGAATGTTTTCTTTCAATTTTTTGAAATTTTGCCAACATTATCACAGGTATATCCGAATCCGTACAATGTACCTGCACACGATAATTTCTATTCAACTGACAATTGTGGAAAACAATTTTAGTGTCGGCTTCTTCGTGATAGCAAGTGAGATCGTTGTCAATGACTTTTTTGATTTTCCTTTCATCGAACACCTCATAGACGTAGCACTTGTCAAAATTCAGTTTAACAGTTTTTCCTATGATTAAATCAACCATTTCATCCCTCGCCCTTCAATCAAAAATTCAACGAATTTTTCTTTAAAATTTCTACTTCTCAACAATTTAGTAAACTCAGCGGGACGTTTTTTCCTTTGCGCACGTCATACTGCACGTTCTCTTCAGCTCTCCTGACCTAAGGATGGTACCTAGATTTTTTCAATATGATTTTTTTAAAGATTTTACGTTATTCTGAGTCTCACACTCACCATATTTTGAAATAACTGGAGGTTTTCTGCCCATTAAGTTTTAATATTCAAAAGAAAAAATGTACTCAAGCTATTTGCAAGTAGTAACTTTGTTGTGCTGTAGACAACATAATTTAGGATCTAGCCGTGTAAGAGTATTGATAAACTTTCTTATTTCTATAATTAAAAAATTTTAAAACGTAATGTGGAGGTAAAGTTTCAATTTTCCCATCACTCTTCTGGAACCCCCTTAACATTTTTGGCGTGTGTCTTACGCCTCCTGACCTAAGGATGGTACCTAGATTTTTTCAATATGATTTTTTTAAAGATTTTACGTTATTCTGAGTCTCACACTCACCATATTTTGAAATAACTGGAGGTTTTCTGCCCATTAAGTTTTAATATTCAAAAGAAAAAATGTACTCAAGCTATTTGCAAGTAGTAACTTTGTTGTGCTGTACCCAACATAATTTAGGATCTAGCCGTGTAAGAGTATTGATAAACTTTCATATTTCTATAATTAAAAAATTTTAAAACGTAATGTGGAGGTAAAGTTTCAATTTTCCCATCACTCTTCTGGAACCCCCTTAACATTTTTGGCGTGTGTCCTACGCCTCCTGACCTAAGGATGGTACCTAGATTTTTTCAATATGATTTTTTTAAAGATTTTACGTTATTCTGAGTCTCACACTCACCATATTTTGAAATAACTGGAGGTTTTCTGCCCATTAAGTTTTAATATTCAAAAGAAAAAATGTACTCAAGCTATTTGCAAGTAGTAACTTTGTTGTGCTGTAGACAACATAATTTAGGATCTAGCCGTGTAAGAGTATTGATAAACTTTCTTATTTCTATAATTAAAAAATTTTAAAACGTAATGTGGAGGTAAAGTTTCAATTTTCCCATCACCCTTCTGGAACCCCCTTAACATTTTTGGCGTGTGTCTTACGCCTCCTGACCTAAGGATGGTACCTAGATTTTTTCAATATGATTTTTTTAAAGATTTTACGTTATTCTGAGTCTCACACTCACCATATTTTGAAATAACTGGAGGCTTTCTGCCCATTAAGTTTTAATATTCAAAAGAAAAAATGTACTCAAGCTATTTGCAAGTAGTAACTTTGTTGTGCTGTACACAACATAATTTAGGATCTAGCCGTGTAAGAGTATTGATAAACTTTCTTATTTCTATAATTAAAAAATTTTAAAACGTAATGTGGAGGTAAAGTTTCAATTTTCCCATCACTCTTCTGGAACCCCCTTAACATTTTTGGCGTGTGTCTTACGCCTCCTGACCTAAGGATGGTACCTAGATTTTTTCAATATGATTTTTTTAAAGATTTTACGTTATTCTGAGTCTCACACTCACCATATTTTGAAATAACTGGAGGTTTTCTGCCCATTAAGTTTTAATATTCAAAAGAAAAAATGTACTCAAGCTATTTGCAAGTAGTAACTTTGTTGTGCTGTAGACAACATAATTTAGGATCTAGCCGTGTAAGAGTATTGATAAACTTTCTTATTTCTATAATTAAAAAATTTTAAAACGTAATGTAGAGGTAAAGTTTCAATTTTCCCATCACTCTTCTGGAACCCCCTTAACATTTTTGGCGTGTGCCTTACGCCTCCTGACCTAAGGATGGTACCTAGATTTTTTCAATATGATTTTTTTAAAGATTTTACGTTATTCTGAGTCTCACACTCACCATATTTTGAAATAACTGGAGGTTTTCTGCCCATTAAGTTTTAATATTCAAAAGAAAAAATGTACTCAAGCTATTTGCAAGTAGTAACTTTGTTGTGCTGTAGACAACATAATTTAGGATCTAGCCGTGTAAGAGTATTGATAAACTTTCTTATTTCTATAATTAAAAAATTTTAAAACGTAATGTGGAGGTAAAGTTTCAATTTTCCCATCACCCTTCTGGAACCCCCTTAACATTTTTGGCGTGTGTCTTACGCCTCCTGACCTAAGGATGGTACCTAGATTTTTTCAATATGATTTTTTTAAAGATTTTACGTTATTCTGAGTCTCACACTCACCATATTTTGAAATAACTGGAGGCTTTCTGCCCATTAAGTTTTAATATTCAAAAGAAAAAATGTACTCAAGCTATTTGCAAGTAGTAACTTTGTTGTGCTGTACACAACATAATTTAGGATCTAGCCGTGTAAGAGTATTGATAAACTTTCTTATTTCTATAATTAAAAAATTTTAAAACGTAATGTAGAGGTAAAGTTTCAATTTTCCCATCACTCTTCTGGAACCCCCTTAACATTTTTGGCGTGTGCCTTACGCCTCCTGACCTAAGGATGGTACCTAGATTTTTTCAATATGATTTTTTTAAAGATTTTACGTTATTCTGAGTCTCACACTCACCATATTTTGAAATAACTGGAGGTTTTCTGCCCATTAAGTTTTAATATTCAAAAGAAAAAATGTACTCAAGCTATTTGCAAGTAGTAACTTTGTTGTGCTGTAGACAACATAATTTAGGATCTAGCCGTGTAAGGGTATTGATAAGCTTTCTTATTTCTATAATTAAAGAATTTTATAACGTAATGTGGAGGTAAAGTTTCAATTTTTCCATCACTCTCCTGGAACCCCCTTAACAGCGATGTGTTACGAGTTATAGGTGGCGGAACACATAGAGCTTTGTCCGTAATTTAAAATAATTTATAATAAGTATATAGAAATAGCTTTTAATCCAGAAGTTAGTTTATTCTTGAATTATCCAGTCCAATGCAGGTTCGGATTTGCAAAATGATGAATTGCGTTAGTTTATTTAAGTCAAATTTACTTTTTTCCTTAGGCCTGACCTGATCGATTAGAGCTCTTAGTTCTACGTGATGTTATTTGTGTTAAACTAATACCCGATACTTCTTCCCAAGTTCCCAAAAGTGAAAGATTATGTACAAATAAAATTAGCGTCTGGGTAAAATAAAAATCTCCGCCTTAAACTCTAATTCGAATAAATAATTAATAGCATTCGGAGCGCCACCATTGAGGGGCTTGAGTAATGGAGGACGATGGAGCTTCTCTCTCTCCCGGGCTGATCGCCAAACAGGCAATATCTAAGAACGAGTATTAAAACTTCAAAAGATAAAATAAAAGAAAAAATGTTTGTATTTAAAACAAAAGTGACTGAATAGTCCAGTTAAAAGGAAAAAAGATAAGCAATATAGTTGGAGGATAAAGGTAGGATTACGTCGATTCCGGACACAAAATGAGGGCCGATGGGAGCTTGGCAGAGGTTAAACGGAAATTTTAAGAGGAAACTTTGAAATACCACTAGGAGTTCCAAATACGCAGGAAGATAGAGCTAAGTACCTATTTTCAGATTTCAATACAAGCAATTTTAGTAACTAAAAAAAATTTTCTCGTATTATTTACCTAATACATACATATGTATATTCATTGTACCTATATTTCACATATACACGTTTTGTAAAAAAATTGTGAACATTACATGATTATAACGTTAATTCTGCAGTCCACTTTTTTGTTTTGTTATGCTGATGCGAGTTTCGTGATTTAGGTCATCATAAAGAAAGGCACATGGCGCCCAAAGGACCTTTGTTTAACCCATCCCGTCTCCACTAGCAGCTAAAAAGGGTTAGAAGCCCAAGTTACACCAGTTCGAGCTCCGCGTAACAGATGGTTGACTAAGGTCCGCTCCTTCGCTTCTTACAGGTCATCATAGAGACATTGATGCGATGTCGCAGGGTGGATGGGGCACGGTAGTGAAAACGCAACAGCTATGTCTTCGACAGTAAGTAAGAGTAAGTGGTGCAGGGTCCCTTTTGGACTGGATGATACTGCGTGTTTTTTTTTTTTTTTTTGCAAGCACGATATTTTTTTTGTATAAAAGCTGTGACAGCGGCAAGTATTTAGTTTACTCACCCCACAACTCTCACGCACTAGCAGAGGTGCTAGCGTGTCGCCCTGTGTAAACGCTGTTCACAGAGTGAGCTGTCAGTTAATGCTGACTGTCTGTAGTCTCACGTCCAGTAGAGAAGGGAAAACATCAGAGCTCGACTCCACGTGAACCTTCTGCTCAAGAGGTGTCCAATTTTTCGAGTTTTTTTATACATTCTGCGCGTCCATAGTTATGCTACCATAACAAAAATGGTGGCCAACGTGGGGCCACCCCAGTTAGACTTCGGTGGTCTAACTGTGACTTTTATTGGGGACTGGGACTTAAAGTGATACAATCCTCTAGCAATTTACTAGGTGATTGACCTCAAGTCTCACATTCAGTGGAACTTATATGCAGACATGGTTCTGACTGATTTGAATTTCAAGTTTTTGAGTAACGTGTTAAAGTTTCTCGATTTTCATTTTTGAGTTTGAGATTTTGTATTTCGAGTAAGGTTTGAGTTTTTGCAAGTAAAGTTTCTGAGTTTTAATTTTGGGGATTTTTGTAAATAAAGGGTGACTTCAAGTTCAACTTTAGTTAAACTTAAAAGTCTTCCGAATTTTTCCAGTTTTGCATTTTGAATTTTTGATCTGTCGCCACTGACCTTCAGCCATGGAAATGGCAGGTGGCCTCACGAAAATATTTGTTTGTTTGTTTGTTTTGAGTTCTCACGGAGGCATGTCTTTTTAGCCATCCGGCTGGACAGGGTCATGAGTCTGTGAGATGACGTTTTGGCTTTGAGCTAATTAGTTGACCAGAGTCATGGCTTTGCCCAACTGGAGGGTTACTTAGATATTGCGATCGATAGAAACGGAAGGAAGGATTTGTTGGAGGATGGAAGTGATGCTAGAAACCTTCAGTAATCAGGAGCTGGCATATTGCCAACTGCCTGGCTGAAGAATCTCTAGTTACATTTTCAGTCTTTGACCTGTCCAACCCGACGCTTCTGAAATGTTCTTGAGAATTTCTAACTTTTTCATACACACATCTACACTATTGACCTTTGACTTATGATCTGATTGGAGAAAGTGGACCTGGAAAGCTTTTGTTTTTTAGAGTTGGCTCTTGGAGAGAGAGGGAGACAATTCTTATGAATTATTCGATTTTGTTTTTTTTTTTAATTTTGAGTTTTGCTCATAGCGAATCCCATGATATTTTTTTTTTTTGTTCTTAGAATATTTGAGTTGAGCTCATAGGCTAGAACTTTCACTGCAGTTGATAATCGTAAAGTTTTAGTTATTTTGTTAAGAATTATTTTACTGCTTCCGTTGTGGGTATTAATTACGCGTCGGCCTCCATTACGGCTTTGAAGATTTCTCTGAGTATGAGGTACACTCCTTTTTTTAGAGTTTTTAGAACATAACTATTGTGTCTGAATAGTCTTAGTGATTTTTACTATTTTATCAAGAATTATTTGGTGATTTTTTTTTAATTCTTGTCGAGAATTTAGTATATATGTTCGTTAGGCATATAGGCGTGAACTAAGAACCTACATCGAATAGTACGTTTAATAAGCAACGCTGAAGTGTCCAACGACTGCTGTTTGAATAACGGCTTTCAGCTAGAGAATTTTTTGAATCTTTGAATTGAAAGATGTTGTTGTCTCGATTTTAGTCTCGAGAGAACTTACCTGTCTTTTCCCGGACTACGTATAGCTTCTGAACAACCGGCAGAATTACCCAAATTTTGACTATTCATATTATACGATCACCCTTATCATTCCTCGTTGAGATTGTAAAATTTTTATCATGGATACCGTGCGAACACCCACTTCTAAGACTGATGTCCAGCCCAGCCCAATGTTATATCTGTCAAGATGAAGACTGTTCTGCTAGTTACTACCATCTGTGGACATGTATTCCATAAAGCAGGTCTACAAAGTGAGCAAGGCAACTGCCTTATTTGCAGATTTGCCCTCACACAGCAGGACTTCACTGCTTATACAGGTGCAATTCCGAAAGAGAATCTTGACCGATAAGATAGTCAGATACACATTTCTCAGCAGTCTCTGTTGCTCAACGTGCCCCAGCCAATAGTCTCACAGTCAAATCGTAGATCATCTTTCCAGGGATACAACCAGCTAGCACCCATGTCGCACACAAGCTGGCGAAGAAATAGTCCATCACCTGCTAATACAAGCCAAGGCCTAGTAGCCGCGGAGGTACTAATAGCCGGTCTCAGGATGCAGCTCCAAGATTTGGTGCGTGAAGGGATAACGCAGAGCATGGAGGCGCTGCTAGCGGAGGTCTCTGATATTATCCCTCAAGAAGTCTTCGATGTGCTAACCAAGTAAATCTTTCTCGACACCCCCACCTCACTAGCACAAAATGCCACCTAGACCTTTCGCAGAACCATTCAGACCGTCAAATTTCAAACCGTTGTCCTCAGCTAATAATTATTTTCCACCTGTATCGACACCTGCTCTTGCCCATCAGGCAGAATCACATTCATTCAATCGAGCCCAAACTAATTCATGGTCGTGACGATCCGGTAGCCCCATTCGGAGATGGAGCATATCCTATAGTGGGGACAGTTCAAAGCTCTTAGTAGAAGAGCTTGTGTTCCGAGTGGAAGCACTCACACACTCCGCCTGAGAAGGAGATTTAGATCTTCTGGTAAGAAACATGAGCAAGTTGCTCATAGGTCCAACCTTACCATACCAATGGTCGCTGCTTAGACTTAACTCCACGCCAACGTGAGAGTATATAAAAATAGCTCTCCTATCTGGATGGGGAGTTCCTAAAGATGACCTGCGCATGCAACAGTATGTTACATGACAGCTAGCAGCAGCACGCGCGCAGTATGCCACACGGTGGATGTGCTGCACTAGAGCTTGAGCAATATAACATAGAAGTTACCAATATATAAATACGGGAAGTAATTTGGAGCATAAGGTAAGTTGTCTATCTAGCGTAAGTCCATCTTATGAAATCCCTCTTTCCAGCTGCGACCGATTAACACGCTCCGCACAGAGCGTTCCAGAGACATCTTTCGTTCTCTAAATCATCAGACAAGCCCTCACCGTACATCAGTGCGGGGAGGGAGCCTACCTAATTTCGGCGCAATTACATGCTCCAAGCATTATAACCCTAACATTCTAACTCAAACATTATAAATAAACGATCAGATAAATACGAAAACAACAAAAAGGTAAACAAACCGAAAAAAAGGCGAATTCTCGAAGATGAAAGCAAGGCGTTTTCAGTTTCTATGATTTGACACCATCAGTGAATAGAAATAATTCGTTCTGAATTTAATTTTAAGAACAAATTATTTATACGTTTTCGTTATTTTGGATTTATATTTATAAATTTATTTTATTGAATTGCTATTATTTTCTTGATTACGTTAAGAATTTTGGTTTGTTTTTTTTTCGAGGAATAGGGCTATTGGTGAAACCTCTCTAAAAAAACGCATTGGGGGGTGTACATTACCTCTCACCTCTTGTTCATTCAACTGACGTTTCCAATAATTAAATTAAAAAAATCTATTTGTTAATTGTAAAATCAGATAAATAGTTTACAGGAGGCATGAAATATTAATTAATTTAAAAACATTGGAAGCTTAAAGCCGTTTTTACGGAAAATAACAAAGGTAAATATTTTAAGAACTTAAGACCTTAAGTTTTTTTATTTAAATGGAATACCAAATTTAGGTATCGATATTTGATGAATTTTTTCTGATGAAAGTTTGTGATGTGCATCTTCATAAATCTACCTCAAAGGTGATGTAGAAATGGCTTAATGGGGCTAGGATGTTCAATATTGCTAAACTTGTATACATGGAAATATAAGAACAATAACACAATTTTCGCTGATTAATAAATTTAGAAACACAAATTCTTTCAGATGAATATAACGCCTACATAATATTATTACTACGTCTGGAAAATAAAGGCGCCTCTTTAACGGTTGAACAGGGCGCCATTTTGCCTATTTCTTTTCGCAATACCTTGCTTAATATTTATCAGGTACTAGATGCAAATGATAGTACTAGGATCATAGTGTCGGCTTATGAATATAAATAGTAATAAAGTTTTAAAGGAAATCCTGGGCAGATTCTCTCAGATTGCTATCTCCTATATTTAATTTCACTACAGGAAAACAGTTGCTTCGTGCCTTCGTGGAGGGACAACTTCTGACCAAGGTAATTGTAGATTTTTTCTATGGTTTGCTTCCAGTATCTCCTCACGTTCCATCGTTTATAAATTTTTGTACTCATGATAAGAGATCATAGTTGATTAATTAAGTTTTTTGTAGTATTACGTTAAAGTAAAGAACGTATCACATTGAGATACTACAAGTTGAAATTAGGATAGGATAGAAGTAGTAATGAAAACATCTAGAGTTCCGTACAAGTCAACGGAATGTAAAAAGTAGAAAAAGGACAATTTTTGTGTATTATTAATATAGGAAGATAGGATATTGTCCATAGAACTTACACTAATTAAAAGCATTATTATAGCGTAATGCGAATTTAACATTTTTATTCCCTCCACTCTCCTGGAGCCCTCCTCCCGATGACGGTTGACTAGGTCCATACTTGCGCAAATTTCATGTCATCATAGGGACACTGTAAAAAGATTACCCACAATGTCGCAGGGTGGATGGGGTACGGCTGCGAAGACGAAACAGCTATGTTTTCCACAGTAAGTAAGGGTAAGTGGTGTAAGGGTTCCGTTCTGGACCTGATATGGTGCTGCGTGTTTTCTTGCAGACACAATATTTTTTTGTATATGGGCTGTGGCAGCGGCATGTATGTATTTGCTTTACCCACAACTCTCCCACACTAGCCGAGATGCTAGCGTGCCGCTCTGTGCCAACGCTGTTCACAGAGTGAGCTGTCAGCTCATGCTGACAGAATGGACTTCACGTACAAGTATATATAGAGATACAGGTATATACATATTCATGTCTCAAGTGTCACTATACCATTTGACACTGTATATTAGAAAGAAACCTCATTTTGGTTTAATTTGTTTATCACGCTGCCCAAGGGGTACCTGCTTCTGACATTAAAGCAACATTTTATAACGCAATGTGGCTCTAAGGGTTTTTCCCTTCACTCTCCCTGGAGCCCTTCTGACGATGAAGGTTGAATAGGTTCGATCCTCCACTCTTTCAGGTCATCACTAAGGACATTGTATACCTATGCCGGCAATGTCGACGGGAGGTCGGGGAATGGCAAGAGTACGTGTAACCTCTACTCGCAGTAAATATAAGGTAAGTGGTGTAAAAGTCCCTTCAGGAATGGTTGTGGTGCGACAGTTTTGTCCGTTTTTAGGAACGACATTTTTTTGTGTATATGGTTTACCCACCCCACAACCCTTCCGCAATAGCCGAGGTGCTAACGTCCTGCCCTGTATGCAGCGCTGTTCACGGAGTGAGCTGTCGGCTCATACTGACAGTTAGGACTTAACGTCCAAGATACTCACGCAATTATGCTACCATAAGAAGCATTAGCTGCTCAATTTTCTTCCACTCCGATCTGAGAATAGTACAATGACGAGTACGTGTACTAATAGGTCTATATTTTGCCAAATGATTCCTCTCGTCCAAACAAGTAAAAAATTATATGGCAGCCGGGGGGGGGGGGAGCCTTATGTCACCCTGTCGAGTTAGAGGGTGATTAGTAAAATATTCTCTTTTTTCATTAAACACCCTATATATTCAAAAGTACACCCTATACGGTCCATTTTAAGACGGCATTGTATGAAGACCTTCATGGCCTTTTCATCACATAGCCCGCTTTCACGTGGAGTCCTTCGATGCTGGAATTGTAATAGACCAGGGCACCTTCAAAAAGATTGCAGAAAACGTCGACGAATGAAATCACCTGAAGTAGAGGTAAAAGAAGAATACCAAAGATGTCGAGCCAGTGAACAAGCTATTCGTGGAGAAACTAGATATCAAGCAGCGACTAGTCGCATCACCTCTCCTGTTGAGCAGTCGGAAAACAAGTAAAAACCAACTTTGTGAGGCAGAAATTGGTTGGTTGAATCGAAAGCCCCGAAGTCATCAGCCAAGTCGGCCAGTTACAGAGAAACAATTTTCGAAACTTGATCAAATGAAATGTGCGGATATTAGACACCTAGACAAACAAAACATTGTATGACAGGGGGGCTCCACATCAACCGTTTGGGAGTTGCAGGGTGATTAAGAAAAAAAGCTAGATTATCACATAACACCCTGTATCTTAAAAACTACAGTGTGTACGGTCCACTGACATGTATATAAATGGACTGCTTGTTGAACCAAAAATGCATGAAAGCAAATGGCGCCACTTTTATATTCCTGTCTCTTTCCGTGAGAGCATACTTTCCCACTGAACTGTAACGATTAGGAACGAGAAATTGCTTGTAAAAATCATTGTAAAAAACACTTCCTTTCGACTCATAATTAAAAATTAACGATACAAATAGTCCCAAATACCTTTGTGGTAAATTCTGTAAATCCCACTGACATGCATATACGTAAATTCCCAAATAATTTAAATATAGCGACAGTTTACGACAGTTGGTAGCATTGACAGTGAGAGCATACTTTCTGAAATCAAAACTGGTGCCACATGAAACAGGAGATCAAGCAGTTAAAGGGTCTAAAATTAATATTTAGGATTTTCTTACCTTTTTTCTTAGTTGACCTCTATTATTTATGCAAAAAGATCGTTAACATAGCTTTTTTTATAAAAAGTGTAAACTATACACTTTCCTCTTTAATTTGACCTATTACACTCTATGTCCTAAGTGTAGCCCTTTAAGAGTTAGCTCTTAACCTATTCCCAAACCTATTTTCAAACCTATTCTCAACGATAATTTATTCCCTTAGACGTCATTTTAAAAAATATTGTCTGATTTCGGTGTGACCTGAATAGGGTATGAGTTATTAGCTGTGTTCTTTCGTGTACCTTGCTCTAATTTGTGAACTATCAGCATTGAATAAATAACTAATAGTATTATATATATATATTGTATTAATAACATATATATAATAATATTTATTCAATGTCTTTCAAGCAAGTTTTTAATGCTGTTATTTCGTGGTTAAATATTGCAGATAGAAGACATTTGGCTCAAGTGAGTGATATGTTAACACGACACAAACAATATAAAATTATTATTTAAATTGTAGGTATTGCAACACGTACGACTGCCTTTATTATACCCTAGATGAAATCATAGGGGTATACTAAGTTTGTCATTCCGTTTGTAACACCTCGAAATAATGATAGTACAGCAAAATGAATTGGACAACCATTCATAATATTAAAAGTTATTTTGATTTTTGCACGTCCGTCCGTCCGTCCGTCCGTCCGTCCGTCCGTCTGTCTGTGCGCACGATAACTCGAGAACGCGTATACTTAGAGAGCTGAAATTTTGTGCACGGACTTTAAAAAAAAAGTAAAATTAAGTTCGAAAATGAGACAAATCGGGCAACTCCTTCGTGGGGTTGCCATATAAAAATTTCGTTTTCCGCTATATATTTGGACACTGCTTGAGAACGCGTCAACGTAGAGGGCTGAAATTTCGTACATGATGTTTTTACTACATTAGCAAATAAAATGTTAAAAATGGACTAAATCGGGCAACTCCTTCTTGGTGTTGCCATATAAAAATTTAGATTTTTTACGTATACTTTGAAAATGATCAGTCCAAGACATTTTTATTGTACTAAAAACTTCTGCAGAATACGAAATCGTATAAAATTGGTTATGATCATTTTTCTGTGCGACAAACCATTCTAAAAATACATATATGCAAAAAACAACTTCAAAATCAAACTTGAATAGATCGGTGACCATACGAAATTTAATACGGGCATTCATCTAGGGTATCATAAGAATTGGTCTTAGACCAATTCTAGCTTTTTTACTTTTTAAGTCCAAAATTTGTTGATGGAACAGAATTTTTGCTGATGGTGGATGGTGTTCAGGTGATGCAATTGCTTCCGTATATATTGTAATATGCTTATTCTACGATGTTCCTGTTTATTCATGATGAATTTATTTATATATCAGAATTATGCTATACCGGCAGAGAGCTGCCAAACTTACGGCTTTGTGTGGCTAGAGAGCCGCTGTGATAATATTATTATTCCTCTGTGTATGCTGGTCACCTTTATGGCTGGGTATTGCCAATTTGCTAATGCTATGGAAGAGTATGTTGCTGTGTTGTAGTATATGGAGACAGAGTATGCCGAAGTAGTAGTAGAGGCAGAGTATGCCGCTTTATTCTAAATGGCAGAGTATGCCGATGTTTTTGGAGAATTAAAACTACTCGTTGAAGTTGAAATTACAGTAATCCCCCGATTTACGAACAGGATACGTTCTGTGAAAGTTGTACGTATATCGAATATTCGTATAGCGAGCCCAATATTAGTATGGCATTCTATTGAAAATAAATAGATACGTTCCAGAGATTGAAAATATTCGTAAAACGAGATCCATATTAGTATAAGTTTGTATTAAAAATACATAGATGCGTACCCAAAATGTTCGTTATACGAATCCCTATTTTTAGACAAATTTAAAACAATGTGATTAGAAAATAAAAGAAAAATAATTTATTCATTTTAAAAATAAAATAAAAATTACATTATTCATTAAAAAAAGAAAATTTAACATTACATATAAAGAAAAAACTATTAATTATAAATGTTATATTTATTCTGATGTGTCGTATGAGCTCTTGTCTAAGCTAGTAGATAATCCTTTATCTGAACTGGCACCTGATTCTACAGGTTCTTGAATATTAGGAGCTGCAACACTTTTTTTAGAAAAATAAGAAACTAATGAAGTTTGCATTGCAAATTTTTTTTTATCATTATATAATTGCCTATAGCAAACAAGTGAATTTTCGATTTCTCTGGAAACCTTAAGACTTCTTTCTGGAGAAGGATCGTTTTCCGAAAATACATCCATAGCTTCCCGGATAAGAGAAAACGCCTTTGCCATTTTTTGTGTTGTCAAAATACGAGAACTTTCACAATGCGTAACACTTTCCGAATTTTCTGAATCTGTGCGTCCTTCAAGTATCGTTATTAATTCTTCATTTGAAACATCTTTCTGCTCCGATCCAAGAACTTTTACCACATCTTCATTGTCTACTTCATCCATACCGACTTCATGTGCCATAGTGACAATTTCATTATGAATTTCTTGAATAGTATTTTGTAATGAACTACCGAAATTATTAGTACATTCGGGCCATAATTTTTTCCACACTCCATTCATAGCTGTTTCCTGAATTTTTAATGTTATCAACAGCATTCAATATATTAAATTGCTTCCAAAATTCTGTAATTGTTGTCTGATTTGGACCATCAACATATTCGATAAGATTCTTGAAAACGCGGCGCAAATAATAAGCCTTAAAATTAGCAATTACACCCTGATCCATTGGTTGGAGTATAGGAGTAGTATTTGGTGGTAGGAATACGATTTTGATGTTGTCAGGTATGTGAGTTAGCTTATGGCTAGGTGCATTGTCAATTATTAGCAATGCCTTGTTTGAAATATTTTGCACGGAATTAAATTTTGTCACATAATTTGAAAAAAAATTATTCAACCAGTCTTCAAAAAGATGTGCTGTCATCCATCCTTTTTTATTTGACCGCCAGATAACACCAAGTTTTGATTTGTTGCAACCTTTGAAGGCTCGTGGATTTTCAGAATGATAAATAAGCATGGACTTTAACTTATTATCACCTGCAGCATTCCCTCCCAACAAAACCGTTACACGGTCTTTAGCTGCCTTAAATCCTGACGCAGACTTTTCTTGTTTGGAAATGAATGTTCTAGATGGAATTCTTTTCCAAAACAGACCTGTTTCGTCTACATTATATACTTGTTGTGGGGTATAGCCACCGGCTTCGACAATTTTTTTAAATTCTGCAGGATAATTTTTTGCCGCCTCAACATCTGCACTTGCTGCTTCTGCAGATATTTTTATATTATGTAATGAATGACGTTTCTTAAATCGAGCAAACCAACCTTTGCTGGCTAAAAACTGTTCTGACTGAGATCCCTCCCATTTTTCATTATTAAATACTGGTGAAGGCTCCTGGCTTTTTCTTGGATAATAGTTGTGCTTATCGCAATATTTCGTTGGGATTGATAGTCTATCCACACACTAAGCATTCGTTCCATATCTTCCATCACCACACTTCTTTGTCTTGAAACATTTTTTGCCGTCAAAGATGTTACTCTTTGTACACTACTTCTTATTTTATCTTGATTGTTCTTGATTGTACAAACGGTTGAAGCAGCGAGGCCTAAAGCTTTTCCTATTTCATTATTTTTTTCACCTGCTTCGAGCCGTCTTAAAACATCAAGCTTTACCTCCAATGTAATCGCTTTACGGATCTTTTTTGCACCAGTGGCGTGAACCGTAGTTCCTGTTGACATTTTTCTAGCAAAATTAATTGTCACTTAATATAGCACCAACAATATAATATATACAGGGTGTTGCAAAAGTATGGTTACATACGCTAAACTTAGGTAGCTGGGACCGAGCTAAGAAAAAAATCCTTATAAAGTTTTGCCCCACATTGCGTTGTTTCCGAGTTATGCTGGCAACACTGTTTTGTGTACCGGAAAGTGTAGACTTTTGAATTTTAATGCATATCTTAAGAAGGAAATGGCGTAGAGAATTGAAATAAATTTTGTTTAACGTACAATATCTTTCACTTTAAGAACACATATTGACCATTCATTCAGTATCGATACTTTCGAAATAAAAAAATATCAAAGTGGGATTTGTGTCTTTTGTTTTACAAATTTCTTACTTTGGGAGCGATTTACTCAAAATGTCTAATAAACTTTTTGTTTGTTTTTGTAATTATTTGGTAGCTTATACGATTTCCTTTCCAACAATATGTAACTCAATGATGTATCTAGAGAGTTTCATAAAATAATATTCAATAATCTTTCAAGCTGGATTCATACCACAAAAATTATTCATTTTATGGTTTATTTGAGTGGCTTTTATTACGGTCACTTGGTGACATAAAACAAGTTTTTTGATGAGTCATGCTCATTAGCATATTCAGAGTATACGAAAATTCTCACTTGCTTTCGAGGAATGCCCAATTTATACTCAGGTAATAAAATAATATAAAACGTCAACATTGATGTAACTATCTAAAACAGACTACTAAATTTTTATGAAATTTATTTGGTTACAACAAATTTTCAATATGTTGCCCATTTTTTATATAACAAACTTGTAATCTACGTCTTACACTTAATGGTATGTCAATTTCTGTCAATCTTTCACTTACTTTCAAACACGCTGCTTCTATACGCTGCCTCACAATATCCTCGTTGTCAACTACGGCGAAATAAACTTGTTCCTTCAAATAACCCCATATAAATTAGTCCGTCGGAGTAAGGTCTGGAGATCTCGCTGGCCATGTTATTGGTCCACCTCGGCCTATCCATCTGTCAGGAAAGTTTTGATTGAGCCAATCTTGCACCGTTCGAGTAGAGTGAGGAGGTGCTCCATCATGTTGAAAAATCATATTCCGCCTTATGCTCAAAGGCACGTCCTCCATCAATTCCGGTAGCACATCCTCCAAGAAATTGAGATAAGCCTCTCCGGATAAATTATGGCGAAAGATATAAGGCCCAATGAAATTCTGACCCAGGATTCCTGCCAAAACATTCAGCCTGAATCTATGTTGGGAGTGTGATACCCTGCTTGCGTGAGGGTTTCTTTCAGCCCATCTATGTATATTGTGGAAGTTAACCACTCCATCCTTTGTAAAGTTGGACTCATCAGTCCACAACACGTTGCTTAGAATCAGTCCTATCCTTTTCTAGCATAAGCCTGCAGAAGTCAATTCGGCTTTGAAGATCCCTTGGCAGAAGTTCCTGAACGGGCGTTAAATGATAGGGATGAAGACGTTCATTCCTCAAAGTCCGCCACACAAAGGTATGGTCTAAATTAAGTTCCACTGCCAGAGCCCTAGTACTTAAGGAGTCATCTTGCCGAATCCTGTCCATAATGTTTTCGATGTCCTCCACTCTCTAAAAGTAAAATTCTATTTATAAGAAATTTGAATTTGAAGATAAAAATATTATTTACACGTCTAGGCCTGCCTGAAGTTTCTCGTCGACTTCCAAGGGTTCCTTCAGTGACACTGAATCGAGTGTCTAAGAACCCGAACATAACCTTTTGTTTATTTCTGTATGATACCTGCAGTTTGCACAAACTTAACATTCTTGAACAAAGTACAATGTTGTAACTTTACCTCAGTATAAATAGGGCATTCCTCGAAAGCAAGTGAGAATTTTCGTATACTCTGAATAGGCTAATGAGCATGACTCATCAAAAAACTTGTTTTATGTCACCAAGTGACCGTAATAAAACCCACTCAAATAAACCATAAAATGAATAATTTTTGTGGTATGAATCCAGCTTGAAAGATTATTGAATATTATTTTATGAAACTCTCTAGATACATCATTGAGTTACATATTGTTGGAAAGGAAATCGTATAAGCTACCAAATAATTACAAAAACAAACAAAAAGTTTATTAGAAATTTTGAGTAAATCGCTCCCAAAGTAAGAAATTTGTAAAACAAAAGACACAAATCCCACTTTGATATTTTTTATTTCGGAAGTATCGATACTGAATGAATGGTCAATATGTGTTCTTAAAGTGAAAGATATTGTACGTTAAACAAAATTTATTTCAATTCTCTACGCCATTTCCTTCTTAAGATATGCATTAAAATTCAAAAGTCTACACTTTCCGGTACACAAAGCAGTGTTGCCAGCATAACTCGGAAACAACGCAATGTGGGGCAAAACTTTATAAGGATTTTTTTCTCGGTCCCAGCTACCTAAGTTTAGCGTACGTAACCATACTTTTGCAACGTATTGTAGCACACTTGTTTATGTACTTCTTTATCATTTTGTAAAGGTTTCCACATGTGCCTTTATTGCAGCGTTTATTTCCAGCGTGTCCACCATGCTTATCATCATGGTATTCTTTTAATAATTCTTATTCAATCTTTGGATCCTTGATTCTTATTGGGGGTTCATAAAGTAGTATCTTCAGCGGTGTTGCCTTACCACATTTATCATTCTGCTGCAGCTTATTATTTTTTAAATTCATTTATCTCTATAGCATCGTCCTTTGCGAGTGCTAATTCTTTAATATTATTCTCGTTCATCTTTTGTATCAGCTTCTCTATGATGTAACCAGAGTAAAATGCAGGATTATCGCTGTACTGAACGGTTATCCCTTTCTTAGTTATATATTTTTCTGGCAGACTTTTATTTTTCTCATTCTTCTGTGCGTACGCTGTATCGAATTGTATTCTCCTAATATTTCTTATGTCGGAGATGGATGTGCACTCCCATATATAGAATTGGCCTGATTCTATACTGTCTAATTTTTCCATCCAGTTTCGCTGCGTTTTCAACATATTGCGTGTGTTTATTTCATTTGGTATCATTGATCCAGTGTTATTCTTAACAGGGCATCTGCGTTTGTGCTTATTTTTCCCTGTTTGTACACAATTTCAAATCTAAATCCATGAGGATTTGTTTAGACCTCATCATTATTGAAATATTTTTGTTGCAAAAGATTGCTCAATCTGAGTTGGAACACTTACCGCCTCTATCGATACCTTTGATTGAGCTGACATAATGATCGGCTTATTCAATTTTCTTTCAAACGTGTTTAGTTCTGTGATTATTTTAAGGTTTCATTCGAGAAATCCTAAACTTGCATGCTATTAATGATATATAGTAAATTCTGCGACTTATCCTTTGTTTTGAAAGCTGGCTGAGCACTTTTTCATTTTATATTCGTCGTTCTGAAAGTTGAACGTTGAATTTCAGGGACTCCTTGCCCGTTATCCGAATTTTGAACGGTTATTCGTCTACATCAGCGATTCTGATTCCTGTTTGTGAAAGTCACTTTGGCAAGCTGCATTTTTGTAGTGCATTATATGATGTAATGCCAAATCATAGGATTCATTTTTATATAATTCATCGTCCGTCTGGCCTGCGGAATCGTGTTGTTCACAGTTATCTGTTTGCGTGGCTGTCATCACTGTCAGAATATGAGTTTGAACTATTGCATGCATTTTTCTTTTTATGTTTAGTCCTCCTATTAATTTGTCGCTTTGCTTGTCGACCATTTTTCATGATTATTTTCAGTCTTTATCTTTTTATGTTTGCTGTTCATTTCATCATCCTTTGACAGGTGTTCTGGTGAACTTTGATTTCCAACGTTTCAATGGTCCGATTTGTACGGTCGATGGTCCGATTTACAGGGTTGCCATGTAAAATGCTTGTTTCACGATGTTCCTGTTTATTCATGATGAATTTATTTATATATCAGAATTATGTTATACCGGCAGAGAGCTGCCAAACTTACGGTTTTATATGGCTAGAGAGCCGCTGTGATATTATTATTATTCCTCCGTGTATGCTGGTCACCTTTATGGCTGGGTATTGCCAATTTTCTAATGCTATGGCAGAGTATGCCGCTGTGTAGTATTATATAGAGACAGAGTATGCTGAAGTAGTAGTAGAGGCAGAGTATGCCGCTTTATTCTAAATTGCAGAGTATGCCTATGTTTAATATTAGAGGCAGAGTATGCCGCTTTATTCTAAATGGCAGAATATGCCGATGTTTTTGGAGAATTAAAACTACTTGTTGAAGTTGAAATTAACTCTAATTTTTATTGAACAGTAGCTGCTTATTTATATTAAATGATTACAAAGGAATCAGTATTTTTTTATAATTCTGAAGGGGGGATTATTGCAGAATTGCAATACTTAAAATTAATAATCAGAAATTGTAGTGTCAGCATTGCTTATTTATATAAAATGATTACAAAGGAATCAGTATTTCTTTATAATTCTGAAGGGGGGATTATTGCAGAATTACAATACTTAAAATTAATAATCAGAAATTGTAGTGTCAGCATTTCTGATCACACAATTTCTGAATGAATCATAATGTATTGATATTGTAAAGCAATGACCTCAGCTGTGTATATTTTCTCAATGAAGAATTATGCTTGCATAGCGGAAATTGCTAGAGTTGCAATTTCTTTTTGAGGTTGAGCAACCTTTTTTTGTTTTCAATTCGATTTGATTTTTGTTAATAATTCTTGACCGTGGTCATGGCTTTACAATATACTCGATCCGCATACCAATGACTGGAAAATGGTTGCACCAATGAGTAAGCCTCGATGATAATGATTTGTCTAGAGTAATGCGATGGAATAGTGAGCCTCCAGATGAACTAGATCCTTTCAAATTTCTTGACAATGTATACTTTTTAATAACAATGAAATTTCTTAAATGATTAACATTGCACACTTCTAGATTAAATCAGCATCCTGTGTAAGTCTTGATCGTTGAATTTTGGAGGTTGAGACAATCCGATATCGACTACTAATTAAACACGCCCGGTCCGTACATATTATATTTATAATTATTTTAGTATTAGAGTAGATGCCCTGGTCGCTCTTAACTTTCATAAGACTAGGGAAAGTTGATTTTACATATTGAGCAGTCGTTTCATCAATAAGGTTTTTCAGAATTATACAACAGTCATAAGCTCTCATTATAATTATTATTCATAGCTTTTATTTTGGATACAGCACTCAACAAATAGTTCAAAGTGATTGTAAAAACTTAGAAAAACGTCTCAAAACTGGTTAAATAGTTTAATGCGATTAAATGTTTGACCGCAAAATTGGCACTCGATTCTTAGACTAACAACACAACCTCTGTTCACTGCAACTGACGAATTCTTAATAAAGCCTATATTTGACTTAAACTTTATTTATATTGTTATAAATTATCTTTCATTTTAGATACACTTAAAGCAGTCATGTCCTGTTGAACCCTGGAACCAATTTCCTTGTGAAATTCGCTTGCAGGCTAGAAGTCAAGCCAAACTGTTAGAATGTTCCAATCACAGTAGTATTTAAATGTGATATTTTATGCAATATTTCGAACATATATATTTGTATATAGACTTTATGTTTATGCCGTGACATAATTATTTTCCAAACGCCAGTTATACAGAACTATAGGTATAGCTACATTGATCAATGATATGTTAACCTACATAAATAAACTTAAAAGTAGTGCCAACTGCTGCAGATAAAAATTTTGTTCTCTTGAAGCGTTCTTTTGTGTTTCTTTTGTTCTGCTCTGTTCTGCGGACACAAAAGAACACAGCTTTTAACTGTTTAACGGTTACAGTTAACACATAGGGTGTAATAGGTCAAATTAAATAGGAGAGTCTACAGTTTACAAATTTTTATAAAAAAAAAGTTATGTTAACGACCTTCTTGCAAAAATAATAGAGGTTAAATTAACAAAAAAAGTAAGAAAAACCCAAATATTTATTTTAGGCCTCTATAACTCCTGAGACTCCTGGGGTACGGAGCTGGTTGAGCAGTCGTTGGAAAGGCCATGAAGTTCTGCATAAAATGACTGTTACCGTATACCCTGTAGTTTCTAAGATGCAGGCTGTTATGTGAAAATCTAGCTTTTTTCTTAATCACCCTGTAACTCCCAAACTGTTGATGTGGAGCCCCCCCTGCAATACAATTTTTTTTGTCTAGGTATCTAATATCCGCACATTTCGTTTGATCAAGTTTCGAAAATACACATTGTATATGGAAGTGTAGGAAAAAAGGACTGTGCAATCACTATCGATACTGGAGCTTCAACATCAATTATTAGAGCAGATCACAACACCACCAAATATCTACTAAGAACAGCAACTGGAGGAGCAGCACAGGTGTTTGTAAAAATAACTTTAGATATTCAACTAGGCGAACTGCTATTTCCTCACACTTTCCTGGTTTCAGACATAATGAATGAATGCATTCTTGGAATAGACTCATGACCACATATAAAATAAATCTGAATGTCGGAAATTGGATTCTCAAATATGGGAACATAGAAATTCCTATGAAACTAGGAGAAGGAGCAGATTATCCTGCGAAAGTAAGGACGATGGTCTGCGAAAATATTACTCTTTCGCCATGCTCCGAGACACTAATATTGATAAAGCTTACTAATGACATCGCGACCGGCCGATTCTATCTGGTGGAGCCTAACCCCATAAAAGATACATCGAGCATCATTGTTGGCAAGACTTTAGTGAAGGCAGAAGGTGCAACATTAATACCAGTCAGAGTGCTTAACACATCCGAAAATGAAGTACAACTAAAAGAGGGTGCTATAATTGGAAATTGTGAACCCGTTTACCAAATTGTCAATTTGGATAATGGTAGTAATGTCAAGGAGACAAAACCTATACCAGCTACTACCCGACAGATTCAGAAACTTATTTCGTCCAGTGCCTTAAGTGAACAACAATAACACGATGCCAAAGAGGTGATCGATGAATTTTCGTAATTTGCAATGAATGATGATGACTATGGTAAAACAAATCTTGTCCAGCACCGGATCGATACTGATGATTCCAGGCCCATTCGACAAACACCACGAAGATTGCCATCAGCCAAACAACCAAAAATGAAGTTAAATATTTAGGGTACATTGTTTCATCACAAGGAGTGAGAACCGATCCAGAGAAGATAGAAGCCGTCAAAAATTGGCCAGTTCCAAAGGACAAACATCAATTAAGGAGTTTTCTCGGTGTAGCTACCTACTACAGGCGATTCTTGAAAGGTTTTGCAGATATAGCAAGGAGGGAGCCTACATCAATTTACAGAAAAGGGAAAGCCGTTCATATGGTCGGATAAATGCAACGAAAGTTTTGAAAATTTGAAGCAACAGCAACAGCAACAGCAATGAAGGTATTGGTGCAGTGCTTTCGCAGGAGGAGAATGGTCAAGAAGTTCCAGTAGCTTACTATAGTAAAGCACTTTCAAAGTCAGAGAAAAATTATTCTGATACAAGAAAAGAGCTACTTGCCATTGTAAGTTCATTTTCATTTTCATAAATATCTCTACGGGCAGAAATTCATCCTTCGCACCGACCATGCAGCACTCAAATGGCTTCTGCAGTTTAAGAACCCTGAGGGACAAGTGGCGACATGGATAGAGCGGCTCCAGGCTTATGATTTTGAAATCCAACACCGAAGAGGTCGTATCCATGGAAATGCAGACGCCCTTTCACGACGTCCATGCAAACTTGAATGCAAACATTGCGCCCGGATGGAAGAAAAAGAAACAACAGCAACTATACACTTGGTAACCGTTGAACCATCTACAGATTGGAACAACGAAGACCTGCGAATAGCACAACGAGAAGATCCGAACATATCACCTATTCTTGCTTGGAAAGAAGACATGGAAAGACCAGACTGGGGGGATATTTCGGAACAGAGTGAGAAGCTGAAAAGTTATAAAGATGTTCTAGAAGAAATGGACGGTGGAACCTCTGGAGGACATTTGGGAGTGAACAAAACAATTTCCAAAATAAGAGAAGGGTTTTATTGATTACATATGCGAGAAGATGTGGAGGAGTGGTGCCGCAGATGCACTGTCTGTGCTGCTTGCAAAGGGCTGCAACACAGAAGCAGAGGAGAAATGCATAAATAAAATGTCGGAGCCCTCTTTGAAAGAATAGCTGTAGACATCGCTGGATCTTTTCCAAAAACGGATGGCGGTAACCGTTATATATTAGTTGCCACTGACTATTTTAGTAAATGGCCTGAAGCTTATGCAATCCCTAATCAAGAGGCAACCACAGTTGCGGAACAAATAATAACGAATTAGGTCAGTAGATTTGGTGTGCCTCACGAACTTCATTCGGACCAACGACGGAACTTCGAATCCCAGACTTTCCAGGAGATGCGTAAAATGCCGGGAATAAAAAAAACCAGAGCAATTCCTCTACACCCACAATCTGATGGCATGCTAGAGCGCTTGAACAGAGCATTGATCGAGCATCTAAAGAAAGTAGTTGACTATCATCAACGCGATTGGGATCGACATATTCCTATATTTCTAATGGCTTATAGATAGGCCATTCACAACACTACCGGACAAACCCCAGCTAAGGTCATATTCGGAAGGGAGAAGCGTTTACCTAGAGACCTCAAATTTGGTACCCCCAGAGGTGAACAAAAGTTACCAGAAGACTACGTATCGGAGCTCAAATAAAAATTAGCTGATGTTCACGAGGCTACGAGAATGAAATTAGCAGCAAATACTGATCGGACGAAGACCCGCTTTGGACCGCTTGTGTCAATACTACGAGCATCAATTTTAAGAAGGGGCAGTGTTACGTGCAACAAAAAGAGACAAGTAGTGACATCTACCGGAAATGGAGAGTAAAAAACTTCAGGTTCGGATAATCGATGATGGAATCTTCGGGAAGGTTCAGGAATAGAATAGTCATCAAGAAAATTCTGGAATAGACCACTCCAGAAGAATCTGGAGAGTTTCTATAACAGATGTCACCGCCAGGATAGTCTCGTCTTAGACATTGCAGTGTTAACAAGTGAAAGTAATAAAGAGGCGAAAGATAATAAGATAATTGAAAGTATATTAGCGATAATTAAAGTTGAGTTGATTGTTTGTGAATTTTGTAAGTGTAAAGCGATTAGATATTTAATATTGTGTTTTAAATAACGAACCAAAGGCCACGCTCGCAGCAATATGTATAACTCCAAATTCACTAAATTCAGCTTTTCTGAGACCCTATGAGGGAGATCGATGCGATCAGAAAGTGTCGGGTGTGTGAAATTATAGCAAGAGTGAAAAATTAAAGAAAATTTCAAGTCGCCTACCTCTCTGCTCTACTCTTCTATTGACCTATACTGATAATTCTAGAACTCTATAGTTATAACCCGACTCATACTGATTGAATCGATTTCCTAAATACAGGCCCGATGCCGTTTCTTATACCATTAAGGTTTTACATTTGACTCATTCTAATTGAATTGAGTTCCCAAATGATTTCAGCAACCGATTGTTATACATTTAAATTTTAGAAAATTTGGCAACATTTTTATAATATGTTTATAAAATAGCATTCGACTTCATAACCAAGTTAATTTAATTATTTTCAAAGCGTTTATAATACTTACCATTCTTTAATTTTATTTTATTCTACTCCACCTCGAAATTATCCAGAAAAATTCAGAGCATACAAAACAAGGTTTATTCGCGTTATTTGAATACTTTCTATACTTTGAACACTTTCACTGTTCGTGTTTGTAGTACACACACTGGATATTATTTACGAACTGCACTTCTCAGTCCACCTATATAGTATGCATTTGATAAGATATTACGAAACTTTTACTAATATTTATGATACAAAATTAATTTAAATCATTGCAAAACTTTTATTTGTTTTCTGTTTTTTATATGTCAAATTTTGTTAAAAATATAATGTCCACCGTATACCATCGTATATCTATGTTACATAGTTTAAATGTACATACTGATGTACGTAAAACTACAATTTTTATAAAAAAAATGTCCTATATTTGAGCTGAGATAATACGTTCTCAAGCTATTGTACAGACGGACGGATAGGTACAAATTATGCTATGAGTTCACCATCATCTAGGAATTTCATGCAGTAACGTAAATAAAAGTCTAGTAACAATAATTTCCCGACTTTTATCGTTTTAAGTCTCTTTTTAAAACAGTTAAATTTTATACAAACGCCATATAATTTCTTTTACTTTATTAGAAAGAAAACATGTTGACCTGAAATTTGTTATAGGGGATGGAAAAAAAACCACAAAATAACAGAAAATCAATGATTTAAGAAATAACAGTTACTGATGACGGATAAAATAAAAATCCTTTTCTCGTTCTAAATAAATCTGTATGAATCGACAGAACGATTTCATAAGTTCTGTGTTCATAGAACAGTAACGAAACAGAACCATTTCAAGTGTTTAACATTTCTTCCATTTTATAAAATCAAGTATAAATCCGTATAAATTGTTTTTTATGAAAAACAAAGCCATTTTTCAACAAAGGCAACTTACTCACTAATACTACCTCTGACTGTACTACTCACATCTATCTGACAGTGATCATGTCGCGCCCACAGTGATTTGATTTAGAATCGTTAAAAATAAAAAGTTCTTAAATTCTTCTATTCTCCATCTTTCATCGATTCTAACAAGTATGGGCTCGATTCACGTCGGGGAAAAATAACTAAATATTATAGACTAGTTTCAGTCTTTGGGGGCATGTTTTTAGAAAGAAAAAATGATTGTTCAGCACATGCATTTAATCTGGCACAATAACTTTATTTTATCATTCATTCATAATATATTTTTGGTATATTTCTTATTAATTATGTACATTTAACCATTATCCTACTTCCATAGATAAAATTTAGGTGTTTCATATTGAGAGGTACGCGAATCATCCCCATGTATGTTATGTGATTTTGCGTAGTCTTCGAGTTATTATTTTTTCCGTGATTTTTCACCAAACTACTAAATTGAATACATTTTTGGTCATAGTGACTTGAATAATTTTGAGAAATTGCTGATTTTGTGTTCAATTTAGATAAATGTTAGGCCCATCCAATGCAAAAGATGTGATTCCGTAGCTCATACAATTGAGCCAAACAAAATTTTAAAGTTTAAAATAATAAAATGTACCAAAATCTTTGAGGGCGATTTAAAAAAGAGTCATAACTTTTTTCGTCCAAACCTATTTCATAAACCTCCTCATTTCATTGGCTATTTACTGTGTACATTTTATTGATATCTCCAAATGTTTTAAGTCTTTAATCTATTCGAACTGGAATACATTTTTCGCACCTTAACTGGGATGTATGTGACCCAAGTACATGAAAATGGGTTTTTCGGTGACAAAACCGTCCCGAGAAAGTTTCCTGAATCAGGAAAAAAGTACGCTACCCGATAGTACTCGGCGAGACCTTAATTTGATATGTAGCATGCCGTATTTGAACCACCGTCCTACCGGGAGTTCCTATCCCCACCCTTAAAGCATCCACAGAAAAAAAATCCGCTCCGAATTGTAGCTGATAATGAGTACACAGTAAATAGCCAATGAAAAGAGAAGGTTTTTAAAATAAGTTTGGGTGAAAAAAGTTATGTGACCATTTTTTAAATCGCCCTCAAAGATTATGGTACATTTTATTTTATTATTTTAAATTATATGTAATTTAAAAATTTCTTTTGGCTCAATGGTATGAGCTACGGAATCAAATATTTTTGCATTGGATGGACCTACATTCATCTAAATTGAAAAAACAAAATCAGCAATTTAAAAAATGTGTTCAAATTAGAAGTTTTGTGAAAGATCACGAAAAAAAATCATAAATCGAAAGCTACGCAAAATCGCATAACATACATGGGGATTCTTCGGATACCCCTGAAGATGAGGCACCTAAATTTTACCTTTAGACGTCACTTTTGGGGCCACCCTGTATATGTATATTTTAAAACTAATTCACTGAGACCGCAACTAGCAATATGTAACCTTAGACTATTGCCTAACAATATTAAAGACAACAAGTAGCAGTAGAAAGCAAAATAAGAGACTAAGTTGAATATAAAGTAAGATACATGGTTAAATTTACATAATTAATCAGAAATATACCAAAAATATATTATGAATTAATATTAAAATGAAGTGTTATAGTCAGTTTATAAAGTTACTGTGCCAGATTAAATACATGTGCTGAACAATACCGAATCCGAGAACCTTCAAAAATATTTCAAAGGCATCGCTACCTGTTTTGTGGAAATCCAATCAAAAAGCATAGGTGATACCATAGATGGCACAAGAACTAGATGTCGCATGCAGTACCAAAAAAGTATACAAAATTTATATGGCTGGGTGGTCCATTCCGGAATTGACCACATTTGAAATTATGTATACGTCTAGTGATTTATATTTTTTCGTATCTGAAGTGTTAAGAAAGTCGATCAAATGTATACGACAACTGCTATTAGAAAAGCATTTACTTTCGGCACGCTCCAAAACATGTTATGGTCCATTCCAGAGTGCACTACCCATTTCACAATCTGTATACTCTACTCTAGTACGCCATGCGACATCTACATTTAGTTCATGTCCCATCTATGGTGATACATTCCAACATGTTATTAATATGTCAGTAAATAATATAGAATAGAATAGAATAGAAAAAGCATTTATTAAAGAACCTCAGCCTAAGCTACGTTACAACGTTAGGTACATCGAGTATAAAATAGATAATAGTATTATAAGTTGAGTACAAAGTCAAGAAAAACAACAAAAACACAACGGGAAAACTCGCTGCAACAGAAACTATCAAGTAATAGAATTATAATAGAGGTGGTACAATTAGAGGAGTAATAGTAAATTTTTATAATGAAATTAAAATTGATTAAAATTAAACTAAAATTAAATTAAAGTTGACACCTAGATTCAAACAAAGTAAAGAAAAACAAAATACAAAGAGAAAGGAATAGGTTAACATATAAAATTAATTAAATAAATGACTAAATAAATGAGTGGAATGAACAGAATGCAACAAGTAAAAAGTAAAATAAAATTAAATGAGTAAAATAGACTAAAACAAAAAAAACATATGAGACGACCCATATCTCTATTTTATACTCACCTAATAATATTTAATGGTAGTCTTTAATATTTAAATACCTCTTAGTGGTAGTCTGTTTTATGCTTAATTTCATAGTTCTTACTCTAACCTGCTTATTCAAAATCTGATCATCCCTGTCTCAGACAGACATGTTAAAAGCGTTGGTCTTCTTATGGACCCCCATCTTACATGACGACTGCAGATCAGTAGTTTGCTCTCGAATCTACTTTGGCTTGCGCTCTCTATACGCGGTGTCACATCATATTAGTCAGTCCATCAGACAATCTCTTATTATGTCTCTCATCATGCCTCATTTCTATTATGCTGATGTGGTTATGTATCCTCTGCATTCCGCGGAAATAGCAAAATTAAATAGGGCACTGAAAGCATGCGTAAGGTACATTTTTCGTCTTAGAAGGCACTCACACATCTCCGCTCTGGTCCAGCTGCTCTTGCCTGAACCCCTGGCTAAGCTCTTGGAACAGAGTGTTATGTTTCATACACAAAGCTAGATGGTGCTCACTACCGGCCTACATAAACCTAACGCTCTCATGGAGCAACCTTAATGATCGCTTGTCCTGCATACAACCCGCACTCGATTTGGGTTCAATGAACTCTTTGGGCAGGAAGCCAGCCTCTAGAACTGACTTCCGGAACCTGTAAGAAGAGCTGTTACATACAAGGAATTTAAGGAGCTTGCTTTGGGTCACCTCATGTGTGCTTAGAGTACGGCAAACTGATAACTAAATCGAGGACAGTGGTGGGGCACCTGCACTTTGCTATCATTAAAAAAATAATGGATTGTTGGTTGATGAGTGGTATTTATTGAGGCCAGCCATTGCCGTCTTTATGTTCCAGGCCATGACATCGAATTCTTTGAATGTATTAGAGTGGTACGATTTCGTGCTTCTCTTAGCATTTGTTCTTATGGAAAAATGCATTACTTTGAACTTCAACCTTCTGCACAATGTAAACAAGCTTCCGTACTAAAAGTTTTATTCAGGAATTTTGTTATTTAATTCCTTGTGCATTTACCAGCATAAAAATCTAGGTACTTTCTTTAAGAAAATTGTTTATATTTTATTACTCAGACATAACACTACACATAAAAATGAGAAAATGCGTTGAATTCTGTTGCTTTCATACCACAAATCACACTGGAAAGCAATTAGAGCTTTGTGCTTGCCTATTGAGTTATATGAAAAAAAATAAGTCTTTCAATGTTTAACACACAGTAACTTCTTAAGTATAATAAAGACAAAAAGCCAATGTTAGCCATTTTTTTATATTATCCCGTCCGTAACGCTTCTATCAATTTAAAAATATTTCCAACATTCCATATCAAATAATTCAGTTTTTTCATTTCAAACATGACTCAAAGTATTTTTTAATCAATGAATCGGCAGAGGTACACATTCGCCATATATTTTCACAAGCTGCCCTTGCTCACTGCGCTGTGAATCGAACGGACGGCAACGGTTTTCTGTGTTTAACTCTCCATAACTTTTAAATTATAATTCAAAGGTAATTCAAATATTAGCCTATTTTATAGGCAAATTTGTTGCCTTATGGTAGTATAATTTATATTTTAGGTTTTTATACATTTTCAAAAGAAAATCAGTTTCAAACAAAAGTAGATCTGATTTAAGAACTATTTGCTCCCACTTTGAAGTGAGCTTTCATTTCTGTGACAAAACACACAGAGAAATGAAAGCTGGTATGAAGGCAACAGAATTCAACGCATTTTCTCATTTTTATCTGTGGTGTTATGTTTGAGTAATAAAATACAGGGTGTTTCCCACTAGGAGGTCAAAAAAGCCGGAGGTGATAGTACTCACCTAGACGAAAACTACAGGGTGTCACAGTTAAGTGCTCATTGTATGCAGAACTTCATGGCCTTTCCAACGACTGCTCAAGCTCAACCAGCCCCATACCCCTCTCCCATCAAGAATTATGGTTGTCTAAACTAAAAATTTCGGATTTTCTTACCTATTTTTTTAGTTTAACCTCTATTATTTTTGCAACAAGGTCGTTAACATAACTTTTTTTAATAAAAACTGTAAGCTGTAGACTCTCCTCTGTGACCTATTACATCCAATGTGTTAACTGTATCCGTTAAACAGTTATTAACTCATAACCTATTCCGGTCACACCGAAATTAGACGATATTTTTTAAAATGACGTGCTAAGGGAACAAATTAATGTTGAGAATAGGTTTGCAAATAGGTTTGAGAATAAGTTTAGAGCTAATAACTCTTAAAGGGCTTCAGATAGCACATTGCGTGTAAGGTCAACTTAAAGAGGAAAGTCTAGTGTAATAAATTTGTTCTTGATTCGTTGATTTCTCTTTATGTATATGGCTACAATTAAAAGCCGCAGTTTGATTCTTAAAACGTTTTTTTTTATTTTACCCGGCTCTTATCGCCAATTGGGTTGTATTCCTTCTGCTCAAAAGCAACTCGGAATATATTTTATTTATTAAGAAGTGCACAACTGAACTTAACTGGTTTTGAACTATTTTCCCGGCTCTAGTCGCCAAATGGGATTGGTTCCTTTTGCTCGAAAGCAGCTCGGAACTTTAAAAGAAACGTACAAGTTGACTGTTCAAAATTGAATGTTATTTCTTCCCAATATCGCATTTAATTTATACAAAATTTTCGTGCCTATCCAAACAAAAATTGTCCACTCAGAAATCTTTTACTAAAATTTACCAATCGATAATACAAAATTGTCTACTTAGAATATGTCGACAAAATTTACCAATCGATAAAGAAACAACATCTTGCACAACTAATTACAAAAATTCTTGCTAGGCCACTTCAAATGGTTCAGTCAGTGAAATGCGTGAACTCATTTGTTATGACTGTCTTTCACAATTTTGTTTCATGTAGACATGTCAAATAAATTTTATGTTGAAATTGTTTTTGCTTGTGCTGACAGATTTTTGTTTGGACTTGCTTACAATTTTAAATATGTAGGTATGTTACAATGTAGGTATGGTACAGGTATGTTACATCCTATCCCTTAAAAAAAAAATTTTTTTTTGTAAAAGAAGAAAGAAAAAAAATTTGAATCTTATGATTATCTTTATCGGTTACTTCTATCTTTGACTAATCTATTATTATGTACTATCTTATGTTTTCCTTTTATGTCTATCTTAGAGTTTACACCTATCTGTTCTATAATTCTATACGGTCCTTGAAATGGACTTTCATGTTTATGTCTAGTTTCAGTATGTAGGTATACGAAATCATTTACTTTGAAATTTGACGGATTCTGATTTTCGTCTCTGAGAATTTTTCTTTGCTCTTTAGCTTTTTGCAGTAATTCATTGCTTTTGGCATGCGCTCTTTTTAATCTATGTGTTAGTTCTTTAGCATAATTATCGATGCTGTCGATACCCTTTGTTTTACTTTCATCTCTGAGTATTTGTGATGGCAATGACGCTATTTTGCCAAACACTAGTTCAAATGGAGTATAGTTGGTGTTCGTGTGTGGTGTTGTGTTATAGCAGAACACATAATATGGTATTAGCTCTTCCCAGTCATCATCATTTACGAAAGCTCTGAAGTATTCATTTAATACTCGATGGTTTCTTTCAATAGAACCTAATGTTTCATGATGAAATGGTGTTGATGTGACATGGTTTATTTTAAGTAGCTTGCATATGTTTTTAATTAATTCGTTATTGAATTCAGTTCCTCTATCTGTTTTCATAACGTAACATCCATATTTTAAAATAAATTTTTCTACTATTGCTTTTGGTACTGAGCGTGCTTCTTTCGTTTCCATAGGATAAGCTTCTATATATTTCGTCAATTCACATTGAAGGGTCAGTATGTATCTGTATCCATTTGACATTCTCAGTGGTCCAACTGTGTCAATTGTTATCACTTCAAAACTATTAATTGGTGTATCTGTTATTACGAGAGGTTCTTTTGTGTATTTTTGCACTTTATTTCTTGCACATGTCTTGCAATTGTTTATATAATTCTTCACCATTTTATTTAAATTTTTCCAGCTATATCTTTGCTTTATTTTGTTTATACAACGTTTTATTCCAACGTGTCCTCCGTGCATACTATCATGATGCTCTTTCATTATTTCTTGCGCTTTCTCATCATCTATAATTTTTATTAGGGTTTCAAATAATATTATTCTTAATGGTGTTGTCCAACCATGCTTATTTCTTTGCTGGATTTCATTAAATTTGCCTTTAAATTCATTTATCTCTAGGAACTCAAATATTTTATCATCTTTTGCTAGCGCTAATTCTCTTATATCATTATCATTCATTTTTTGTATTAACTTCTCCAAGAGCCCACCGTAGTTCTGCCTCGGATTATCGTTATACTGAACGATTACCCCTTTAGCATCTATATTTATTATGGGCAAACTTTTTCTTCTATTTTGCCTTGATTTATTATCTTCATTTATCTTAAATTGTAACCTCTTCGTATTTCTTATATCTGAAATAGACGTACATTCCCAGATGTAGAATTGATCAGATTCTACTCTGCTGTTTTCATTGTCTTCTTCTTTTCTGTTCCTTTCTTTGCTTATCCGTTGTGATTTTGCCATTCTTCTCGTTAACACGTTGACCTCTGTTGGTATCATTGATTTAAGTTTCTCTGTATCTATTTTTATTCTGGATAATGCATCAGCATTCGTGTTCATCTTTCCTTGTTTATAAATTATCTCAAAATCGTAGTCCATCAGATCAAGTCTAATTCTTGTTAGTTTTGATGATGGATTCTTGTGAGTAAATAAACTAACTAGTGGCCTGTGGTCTGTTACCACTTTAAATTTTCTGCCATATAGATACGGTCTAAAGAAATTTATTCCCCAGTGAATACTCAATAGTTCCTTTTCAATGATGGGTTTGTTAAGCTCATGTTTGTTTAATGTCTTGCTAGCATAGGAGATAGGTAAATCTTGTCCAATTTCTCCTTGCGATAATACTGCTCCTAGTGCATAATTTGATGCGTCAGTTGTTAGGATAAAAGGCTTCTCAAAATCTGGATATTGAAGTACTGGTGGGGTTATTAGTTTTTTCTTTAATGTTTCAAATGCATTGATACATTCCGTAGTCCAGTTAAATAGGGTGTTTTTCTTGAGTAATGTATTTAGCGGTTTTGCAATTTCGGCAAATTGTGGAATAAATCGTCTATAATAATTGCAAAATGCTACAAATCTTCGCACATCATCCGCGTTTTTCGGGATCGGGTATGATTCAATTGTTTTATATTTGCTGGGATCAGTTTTTATAACATTCTGTGTGATTAGATGGCCTAGATATATTACTTCGGGTTTAAGGAAATTGCATTTGCTAGGATTCAGTTTTAGGTTGTATTGCTGCAATCTGCTGAAAACTTTTTCTAGGTTTTCATTGTGGTGATTCAAGCTACATCCATGTATGATTATATCGTCGACATATGTAAAAGCACTTGCTTCGAGTCCACTTAGTGCAATTGATAACATCCTCTGGAAGCTGTTTGTCGATATTTTCAGTCCAAATGGTAGTCTTTTAAATTGAAAATGTCCTTGGTTAGTGGAGAATGCTGTTAGATGTCTTGAGTTCTTTTCAAGTTCAATTTGATGGAATGAACTTGTCATGTCTAGGGTTGAGAAATATTTCGCTCTTCCAAGGCGGTCTAATACATCTTCTAAACGTGTCAGTGGGTACTTATCATTCACTACTTTTTTGTTGAGCTGTCTAAAGTCTATTACTAGCCTCCATTTCTTTTGTTTTTCTGACTTCTTTGGAACGATCAGTAGGGGTGAGTTGTATGGGCTTACTGATGGTTCAACTCTATCATTTTCTATTAAGTTGCTAATTTCTTTATTTATTTGCTCAATTTGTGAATGTGGTAGCCTGTATTTCTTTATGTAGACTGGGTTTTCGTCCACTGTTGTTATACGTTGCTTGTAGAAGTTATTTGTTGACAATCTCTCATTCTCTAGGTAAAATATGTCCTGATATTTTGTGCATATCTCTATTATTGATCCTTTGGCTTTTTCATCCATGCCTTCCAGTTTGAGTTCACTTAGTAGCTTTTGAATCCTGTCTTTTGATTTATTCTTTTTGCTCATGTAAATGATGTTATATTCACGTAGTGCATGCATTATTGGTGAGAATGGTTTTACCGTGATTTCTATGTCTTTTGTATTTAGCAATTTTATATGTGCAATACCTTTTGCCGGTACAATTGAATTACTTAGAAAAACTCCTTCTTGTATTTCTTCACTGCATATGACGCTATCTTCCTTTATATTTAGAGTTATTGGCAGAATCATCTCTGTTCGCGCTGGTATTTTTACCGTTTTCATGTGCTTGCTAACCATCGGGATTGTAATTTCCTCATTGTCTACGACTATTGTTATTGTGAATGTCTCGTAATCTATTTTACAGAGGTATTTCATGAGAAAATCTCTTCCCAATATTCCATCCGTTCTGATTGGTGTCTCAGAACTTACCATATTAAATTTATGCTGGTCTTCATGCTTTATATTACAGCTATTTATATTTTCTACCTTGCATATAGATATGTCTGTACCAGAATCAATTAAAAAATTTAAGTTTTTATTAGTTGTTTTATCTTGTAGTGTTATAAAATTTGTGGCGTGATTATTGATGTTGCATATTTTTATACTCTCTTTTAATCTTTGTTTGGTTATTCTTGACCTGGGCTTGGAGAATCGCTGGCTTCCTGAAGAAAATTTATTTGATTTCTTCTATAGTTTTGGTTATTTCTTCTGAAATTACCATTCTGGATCCTGTTTTGGTTTCTATTATTTGACCAATTCTGTCTAGGGTTACTATTGTTGTTGTTGTTATTTCTCCAGCTGCTGTTATTATTTCTCCCGTTGATGTTATTGTTTCTCCAGTTATTATCTCTGAAGTTGTTTTTCCTCCACATTTGAGTGTTTGTTCCATTTTGTCTGTGGTAGCTATTTCGTTGTCGCCAATGTACTTGATGATTTCCACTTATTTGTAGAATTCTTGTTGTATCAGATAGTGGTTTCTCAATTTGATTCGCTAGTCCTATGGCTTCATTTAGCGTTTTTAGTTGTGCAGCCAATATTGTTGGCTTTAGAGATTCATGTAGTCCATTTTGGAATGCGTTTAATCCAATTTTCTCATTTAATTTGCATATCACTTCTCTGTTTGCTTCTCCTAACATAGTTCTATTATTTGAATCTTGTTTAGTTCAGAGACAAGATCCAATATTCTATCTGAGAAGTCTTGTACCTTCATTCCTGATTGTCTACATGTTGCTATCTGTTGGTGTATATTTTGCGAAGTGTTTTTAGATTTGTATACTTCTTTTAATGTTTTCCTTAATCCTTCAATTGTGGTCGGCTTTGCTGTGGCGGTCAATTTATTTGAGACTTTATCTGTGAATCTAGCACACCAAACGAAAGTTATTAAATCTGGAATGGCTTCAGTTTTTAGTGTTTTTGTGTACAATTCCACGAGATTTAGGAAGTTATCAAGTTTCTTTTCTTCCCCTGTAAATTCTGGTATAATTTTTATAGCCAATGCTAAATCAAAATCACATGCCATGTTTATTTTTTCTTGATGTACTTCTTCGGAGGCAGATGAGATTGTGTTCTCTAGTATTATTCTGCTCTTTTCCTCTTAGTTTTCTATATGTGCTATTGAAACGTAGTTTCAAATTTTCTGCTATAACTTTTTCAACCTTATTTATTTCCTCTTGGAATTCTTTTCGCAATTGCCTGCATATGCTATTCTTTTCTAATAAATTTCTCGTTGAGAATTCTCTTGACGGGTTTTTCGTAAAAGTTTCCAAAATTTTTTGTAAATCTTTAATTATACTCTCGCATCTGTCCATACAAATATTAAATCGGAAAAAAAAACTAATTTAAGCTATTTAATATTTTTCAATTTATTTTTCATTTTAACTATTCCATATTTAATCTAAACCTTATCAGTACTATCTAAACTGTTTATAATTTGCTTTTTAACTGTCTTTTTAAAATATCTTTTTAAAATATAAACTAATGCAATCAAGACTAAAACTACTACTATTATGCCTATTGCTGTTGGGATATGGATCTCTGTAATCGATGCAGATGCTGTTGCTGGTGATCCTGCTGCAGTTTGCGCAATTATAATTTCTTCTTTTGATTGCGTCTTTCCCATTTTAGTTCGTTGATCTTATTTATCAATTTTATCTTCTGGTTGTTGTCTGTTGTTATAGGAACAATCCTATATAATTCTGCCAATTGCTGCCTTATCTTTACAGCTTTTCCTCCTCTTAGTCTCTTCTTTTTGCTACCTTCTTCCTTGTCTTCAATTATAATCTTCCTCTTGATGTTTCTTTTCTTGTATTCTTCTATGGTAATGGGTTTTGGTCCGATTCGAAATTCCTCGTTTATATTCCCTTGCGTTAAATCTTCAATTTTGCTAGATATTCCTTCAATTTGTAGCTCTAAATGTCTAATTTCTTCCTTGGTTTTTATTACAGCTTCTCCCTTAGTGCTCTTAATGGTCTCTTCCTCAGTTTTTCTTCTTGAAGACGCTGTCAGCTTAGCGGGTAGCGTTCTCTTCCTTATAAACTGCAGATCCATTGGTCCGGTTTGCAAGGTCGCCATGTAATAAATTTGTTCTTGATTCGTTGATTTCTCTTTATGTATATGGCTACAATTAAAAGCCGCAGTTTGATTCTTAAAACTCCTGGCAGGGTCGCCATGTAATAAATTTGTTCTTGATTCGTTGATTTCTCTTTATGTATATGGCTACAATTAAAAGCCGCAGTTTGATTCTTAAAACTTTTTTTTTTTTTTTTTTTTACCCGGCTCTTATCGCCAATTGGGTTGTATTCCTTCTGCTCAAAAGCAACTCGGAATATATTTTATTTATTAAGAAGTGCACAACTGAACTTAACTGGTTTTGAACTATTTTCCCGGCTCTAGTCGCCAAATGGGATTGGTTCCTTTTGCTCGAAAGCAGCTCGGAACTTTAAAAGAAACGTACAAGTTGACTGTTCAAAATTGAATGTTATTTCTTCCCAATATCGCATTTAATTTATACAAAATTTTCGTGCCTATCCAAACAAAAATTGTCCACTCAGAAATCTTTTACTAAAATTTACCAATCGATAATACAAAATTGTCTACTTAGAATATGTCGACAAAATTTACCAATCGATAAAGAAACAACATCTTGCACAACTAATTACAAAAATTCTTGCTAGGCCACTTCAAATGGTTCAGTCAGTGAAATGCGTGAACCCATTTGTTATGACTGTCTTTCACAATTTTGTTTCATGTAGACATGTCAAATAAATTTTATGTTGAAATTGTTTTTGCTTGTGCTGACAGATTTTTGTTTGGACTTGCTTACAATTTGAAATATGTATGTTACAATGTAGGTATGGTACAGGTATGTTACACTAGAGTTTACAGTTTTTATAAAAAAAAAGTTATGTTAACGACCTTGTTGCAAAAATAATAGAGGTTAAATTAAAAGAAAAGGTAAGAAAATCCGAAATTTGTAGTTTAGACAACCATAATTCTTGATGGGAGAGGGGTATGGGGCAGTCGTTGAAAAGGCCATGAAGTTCTGCTTACAATGAGCTCTTAACTGTGACCGTACGCCCTGTAGTTTTTGAGATACAGGGTGTTTTGTCAAAAACTAGCTTTTTTTCTTAATCACAATGCCATACAATTTTTGGTTCGTCTAGGTGAGTACTATCACCTCCCGCTCTATTGACCTCCTAGTGGGAAACACCCTGTATAAACAATTTTCTTAAAGAAAGTACTTAGATTTTTATGCTGGTAAATGCACAAGGAATTAAATAACACAATTCCTGAATAAAACTTTTAGTACGGAGGCTTATTTACATTGTGCAGAAAGTTGAAGTTGAAAGTAATGCATTTTTCCATAACAACAAATGCTAAGAGAAGTGCGAAATCGTACCACTCTAATACTTTTGCAAGTAGCGAAATCGTTTTGTGTCACGGCCTGAACATAAAGACAGCAATGGGCCAGCCCGTCCCTTTAACTCGTACACGAATTTGTCTTTCTGTATATTTCTTTTTTACTATTTTCGACACTCCCGTAGACCCACTTTTCGTCATCATAGCGAGCTGAAATTTGGCACACAGGTTCATGTCGCGTGACAATTGAATCTATCAAAATTTGAACCGGAAATTTCCATTAAAAACCCGAAAAATCGGGAAAAATCATTTGAAAATTTGGTACAAATTTGATTAGTCATAAATCCGTTTCAGGAAAAATGCACTTTTCCGATTTTTCCGACCTTTCTAAATTATGTAGGATCAAGTTCCCTATCAACTGGCATCATAACTTTCTCTCCGACAATGATTCAAAAAAAAAAAAAATTCATGTAAAACGCTTTTCCGGAGTTTTTCCGACCAAGGAAGCGTTTGAGCGTTTTGCAACCTAAGACAAAGTTGTAGAGCGAAATGAGTTGCATAAAGTTGCTTTTGTGAAAAACTCCATGGAAAACCCGGAAAAATCATCGGAAAAATTTTCATCGATATGATTAGTGATAAATCTGTTTTAGGAAAAATGCAGAATTTTCCAATTTTTCTGGAAAATTTTCCGACAAAAAAGTTTTATAAGCTATGCGGAATCATTCTTTTTTCCAGTCCTACTGGCATCAATACTTTCTCTTCAACAATCATGAAAACTTACATGAAAAATGGAGGATAATTCATGTAAATTTTTAAAAAAAATCATAATAATAGAAAAAGTCTGTGGAAAACATGGAAAATCGGGAAAATTCATGTTATATGGAATCAAGTTGGAATACAGCTAAAAAGCGCTGTTTAAAACATAATTTGAATTTCAGAAAACCGTTGCAGTACTTCAACGATTTGATACTCGAGTAAATTTTTTGAAAAACTGGTAAATCAGTGTCTTTTCAGCCGTCATAAAATATCTCCATGCAGCACCTAATAACAATTTAGTTAACGTGAAAAAGGCAGAAAATGAAAGAAGTAAAAAACGAGTTTTCAAACAAAACTGAGGCCAAGCCGCATGAAAACGTAGAAAAAGAAATTTTTTCACACACAGAGGTGGACTCAGATTTTATTCGCTGACAATCACCGATAATTTCAGTATGATCAATCAGACGTAATAAGTGATTTGATTCATGAAGAGAAAGAATATTCAAGAGAAATGTCCCAATCAAAAAATCTGAGTCCACCTCTGTGTGAAGAAAAGTTTACTTTCTACGTTTTCATGCGGCAAAGCCTCAGTTTTGTTTGAAAACTCGTTTTTTACTTATTTTATTTATTTGTTCTCTTAGTTTTTAAATTAAGCTAACTACTGTCATCTGTTACTTTACCTTTCTTATTTGTTTATTAGTGTTTGCCATTCTACTTCTATACTTTAAGTGCCTTAAGCTCTCTATTGTTTGACTTCATTGTCTGACTATATTACTGTAATTGCTTTCTACCGCAATGAGTCTGTTTATTGCTCTTTTTTTGGTTTGCTAACTTTGTATTTTAACGATTATACCAACTAGCTATTACTTACTCGATGTACCTAACGTTGTAACGTAGCGTAAGCTGAGGTTCTTTAATAAAAGATTTTTCTATTCTACTCTATTCTATTCTATTCTACTTTGTACTTAGGTCTATCCCACTTGTTTGTAAAATCACTAATAGTTCCGAAGCACTTTATGTCATAATACATCCTGTAGTTGTTGTACAATTCAAATTCAAAGTTTATTTATTACAAACCCCGGCATATGTGCCACGTAAACAAGCGTTGGGTATATCGACTAGGTACTAAGCCATATTTACAGAGTAGTTTAGGTTCTAAGCGGTATAGCAGCGGTTAATAAGATTGTTGTATTTAGAATGAGTAAAAGTATGTAACGTTAGATTGCTTATATGTATAAAATATATTGTGTATGGTTACCTATACCTTAGTTTAAAAGTTTGTAATTTGATACATATTTTTAAAATCTTAGATTTAAGTTCAAGTGAACCATTCCCATTTAGATAATTGGAAGTTAAAAATTAAAATATGATTTTATTATCTTATAACAAAAGGTGTTTTTCATTGCCCTTGTTCAGTTAGAGCTAAAATTTATAAACTGACACTGGGATCGGTGGGAATTCAAGCGAGGGTATCAGTGTTTTTAGTAAATAGAAAATTAAATAAATTAAAGCTACGACTGTTTAACAGTATTGCGGTGAATCTTCTGATTCAGTATAGAGATAGGTTACATAACACGAAAAAGCATTGACTATCCCTTGGCCATGACCTGCTTATAACTAGCTATGTTATAGACTAAGTTAACATTAATAGTGAAATAAATTAAAGCTATAGCTGTTTAACAGTATTGCAGTGAATCTATTGATTCGGTGTAACAGTCGTTTACTTAAAAAATAAAATGAAATAACAAACAAACAAAAACAACATATATATTGACTATTCCTTAGCCTTCTAACTTAAGCTAACATTGTTAAAAGTAGTGTACCGGATCGTATTTTATATGATTTAATTCTATTTTGTTATTTCGCTTTGTTGTTTTACTTTAAACTCTCTTGTTGATTTCATCATAATATCTACGCTGTGGATATTCTAAGCTCCCACTACTCTTATTATTTTATTGTTTGTTTTGCTATAATGTGAATCCACTATGTAACTTCCTATGATGTGCCCAGCGCTGTGCTAATGGCTTTACCCAACGTCAGTGACGTGGCGCTTATGCCGGGGTATGTAATAAAGAAACTTTGAATTTGAATTTTGCACCGGTACTCAATTAAATAAATGTTTATGTTGAAATTCAAATAGTATTTATAAGCACTTGGATAGAGCAACGTACAAGGTTTGGCATTACAATAGATAGCTTAGCACTTAGTGAATATAACAAACTAAACAATAAAATCAATATACCAGGTTATTACTACTCTGGTTTAATATCAAAATTAACTCTTAAAATTTAAATTTAACTGAATATTTTGAATTTAAAAAAAATAAAAAATACCTATGTACAGGCAATGAATGCCCAATAAGCTCTATCAGTTCAGTTCAATTAATTCTATAGTACCAGATTTATTAATTTTACTCTCATTCAATACAACCACAACTATGTACAGGCATTGAATGCCTAATAACCTAATCTCATTTCATTTTATAGCATTCAATTCATTATTCGCTCTCATTCATTAACTTTAATCTTGTACAATTTCATGTATTATAGTATCATTATAGTATCATCATATAATCACCTGTAAGGACTTCTTAACGTCCAACCCACTGACTTATAACAATGGACTGAGCGTATTGCCATTTTCCTATAGGAAAGAATGGCACAAGTTTTACAGTTCTCTCTTTCGCTCTATGGCAGAGTTGGAGCTACCAACACAAAATATTGCTTACCGAACGTTTATTTATGCCATTCGATGTTTTTATGTTGGCTGCAGATCCAATCACCGCAGAAAGAATAAGGTAAAGATAGTGTTTACCATGCGTCGTCTCTCTTGTTCATACGCAGGATTCAGTTAAGAATAACTTTTGAAAATTAAAGTCGGAATTAATTTAATTTCTTATAATAGTGCTTATAAGAGATTAAAATATCACTTGGATAAAAGAAAATAATTTTTTTTAATTTAATTCGATTTACGGGTGTAAAATTTCATCTGATTGGTTGAGTTTTACATATTTTTATGTAGTAAACGTTTTAAAGGGTGCTCAAACGGTGATATACAGAAACACAATATTTTTTGTGCCACATGAAATAGCAAATCGCTCAGTCCATTGTTATAAGTCAGTGGTCCAACCAATCTCAAAAGGCTATCCACTCTTTATATTCTTTTTATTTCTTTGTCTAATATCGGGATGGCCTATGGCCCGACCAGCTACTCTGATTTATGTTATTTTGCTGTTAATACTAAGCTACTAATGTCGTAATGCCCAGCGTTCTACGTTGCTTTAAGCAGGGGCTTATAAATAAATTCTTTTTGATTTGATTTGATATACAGTATTAACTTAACTTCCTCGCTTATCGCTTCTTTCTGCACGTACAGGGAAGCACGAGGGATAGGAAGCATTAGAACTAGATACAAAGAAAATAGCTATACCATATAGTTTCTAACTAGATATAAAGACAAACTAGATATTTATCTGTAGTGTTATCATTATTTCTGCCGCAATGAGTTTGTACATTGCACTTTTGTTTTTTACTAAGCAATATTGTACTCTATCGATAATCCCATTTATCTATTTCATACTCGACCTACTGAATGTTGTAACGTAACTGACATTCTTTAATAAACGCTTTTATATTTTTGTTAGACAGATTTATTAACGTTCCTATATATATTTTGTGATAATGTAAATCTTCCATGTAACTTTCAGGATGTGCCCATCGCTATGTAAATTACTGTACTACAAACATTCATACTATTTGAATTAATTTTAATCTAATTAGTTAATTTGCAAACCAACTTTGTATTTTATCGGACGTTCAAGAATACTGCAGAAAACAAATAAATTTACAATATTTACATTTATTGTAAATTTGAATATTTACATCAATAACTATGAATAAAAAACGCAAAATCTCCAATTATTTAATAACAACTGTCACGTCATGTCATTGTCTACTTCTTCTTCGTTGACACGGCAGCTACGAGTAAAGGCCAAAACACAGTGAGGACGACACAACAAAGTCGCCGTAAATTGGTTGCTAAAATTCAAATATATGGAAGTCCACACATAAACATAAACATTCCTTTATTAAAGCACCCGTGCCAAAGGCACGCAGAGCGTTGGGCACATCATAGACAATTACAAAGTAGATACACATTTTAGAAAAAATCATAAGAGAACATAGAGAAAACATAACAATAGCATGAATCAGTAATTAAAATAAAAAAGTTGCATTATAGCAAAACACAAAAAAACAAGAAACAAGAATACATACACACAATGAAGGCGACGCGGTAAGTTGCCAACAAAAAGTTTGGCAAAATCTCTAAATTAAGGCTAAAACACAATGAGGACGACACATCAAAGTCGCCGTAAATTGGTTGCTGTCAAAGATTCGAATATATGGAAGTCCCATATACTTGACACAAAGAGGGCCAAGGTATATAGAAGAAACAAGGTATGCCCATTAAAATTTTGACATATCACAGCTGATCAAACAGCTGATAGTCTGTGACGTACTTCAGTGAATGAATAAAAAAGAAAAAGGAAATCTGACAGTGGCAGAACAAACGCAAAGAATTTTGACACATTACAGCTGATGCCCTGTGACGTACTTCAGTGAATGAAGAAAAAGGGAAAAAGAGTTTTAACAAAAATGGCGGAACGTGGTTCGAGTCGGGAATACCTTGTCTTCTATATACCTTGAAGAGGGCGACGCGATAAGTTGCCAACAAAACGTTTGGAAAAATCTCTAAATTAGTCGCCCAACATAATTGACATTTCTGTGTGGACAGTGAATAATTGACATTCATGTTATGTGGATTTGGAAATTTTTATGAAAGTAGTAAATTAAAAGATAATAGTAAATAAACTAGTTATTAAAAACTTGTATAAAATTAATTTCATTTATTAGTTTGACAAATTATGGGTTTTGAGGAGGAATTAATAGAGAAAATGAATGCAATTAAAATGTGCAATAAACGTCATCCCATGTATAGAAATCTCTTCTTAGATTTCTTTTTAGTTTTTTCTTTATGCTTTGCAATTTTAAGTAAGCCGCATAAGCTATACTAGCGATTTTCCTTTTTGCCATTTCTTTTACAATAAATAAAACAGAGATAGCTGTCAAAAACATTTGTCGAGTCGTGTTCACTGTGTTTTAAATGCGACATTATCGCCAACTAAGTTGCCAACATTGTTGTGTCGCTCTCTCTGTGTTTTGGCCTTAAGAAACTAAATAGAGGTCATTTAGCTGGATTAAGTCTGAAATACAATGCCTACTACAAGCATTTGTCGAAGCAAAAATAATTTGCGAATATTGTTATGACATTAGCAAATGTTGCGACGCGATAATGTCGTCGTCAAAAAGTAGAGCAAATTTCTAAAATTGTCATTGCGCAGTGCGACATTTGAGTTTGACAGTTCGTGTGTTGGTACATTTCATGGACTTTTCTTTTAAATCTGGCATAACTGCATATAAGATTTAATACAACTTATACTTGTTCTTAAAAAATGTAAAAAAAATTCGTAGACATTACAAAAAAGAAAAATCAACTCAACTGTCTTGAAATGGCGACGATAATGTTGCATTCATTGTATAACGCCGAACAAAACGCCGGGCAAATTACATTAAAGCTTGAAACACAATTGGAGCGTTTCAACCAATGTAGAAGAACACAATCGTAGCTTTAGCCTTTTTGCCAGATACAACCTGGCTTGAGATTTGATCAAATTGAAAATTTCAAACCCAATGACTACCAACTTGAGGAAATTTTTAATGTTGCCAACTGTGCGAATGTCGAATATTAGATGAGAATGACTTCTGTTGACACATTTAAGAAGTAAACAGCTACCAAAAATGTTAAAATGGAAGAGTTAGTAAAATATAAGCAGTTTCTTTGGGACATAAAAAAAGGTCGGTATTATTTTTGCATATAACTGGTACATCTCGAAAACTATCCAAAAAAGCATGAATTTATCGTAGTTTTGGAAAATCGGATGCATTTCTATCTTTCTTTAATGCCACTTATGAATAAAAGTTCTCACCATAAACAAGTTAAAGATGCAAATGTCTAAAACATCAATTGTGTTCAATTCGGCTTTTCCAGTCGAGTTTAGCAGAAAGCTGGCGATAAAGCTGCTTGAAACGCTCCAATTGTGTTTCAGCCTAAACACTTGGCGACAGCGCCAAATCTTAATTTCCCTTATACCTGTCGTGTAGGGGAAATTCAGACCCGAGCGAATTTCACCCTATAGGGGGGAAAAAATGATCGTGCGAATTTCCCCCCTATAGGGGGATGTAATTTTTTTTTACAGAAATCACAAATTTATAACATAGCGTAAAGGAATATACAAAATACAATTTAAGAGATCCGACGGGAATTATATACCTTAAAGAATGCTTACATTAACAGCATGTTATCTTATAAGCAACTATACCTAAACAGGGTACGAATTTCACAGATGCAATTTTGAAAATTCGAGCGATAGTCTTTTATTTTAAACAGGGTGGGAATCTTATGCATGCAATTTTTGGCAGTTCGAGTGATAGCCTTCTACTGTTAATAGGGTGCGAATGTTACAGGTACAATTTTTGGCAGTTTGAGTGATAGCCTTGTATTTTAAATAGGGTGCGAATTTTCCAGGTGCAATTTTCGGTAGTTCGAATGACAGCCTTCTACCGTAAACAGGGTGCGAAACTTATACATGCAATTTTTCGCACACTTCGAGTGATAGCCTTCTATTTTAAATAGAGTGCGAATGTTACGGGTGGAATTTTTGAAAATTCGATCGATAGCCTTTTACTTTAAACAGGATGGGAGTCTTATACATGCAATTTTTGGCAGTCCAAGTAATAGCCTTCTGCTTTAAACAGGGCGCGAATTTTACAGGTGCGATTTTTGAAAATTCGATCGATAGCCTTTTACTGTAAACCGGGTGTGAATCGTATACATGCAATTTTTGGCAGTTTGAATAATAGCCTTGTATTTTAAATAGTGTGCGAATTTTACAGGTGCAATTTTCGGTAGTTCGAATGACAGCCTTCTACCTTAAACAGGGTGCGAATCTTATACATGCAATTTTGCGCAGTTCGAGTGATGGCCTTCTATTTTAAATAGCGTGCGAATTTTACAGGTGCAATTTTTGAACAATGGAGCGATAGCCTTTTACTTTAAACATGGTGCGAATGTTACACATCCAATTTTTGGCAGTTCGAGTAATAGCATTCTGCATCAAAAAAGGCGCGAATGTTACTGGTGCAAATTTTTGAAAATTCGATCGATAGCCTTTTACTTTAAATAGGGTGCGAATCTTATACATGCAATTTTTGGAAGTTTGAATGACAGCCTTGTATTTTAAATAGGGTGCGAATTTTACAGATGCAATTTTCGGTAGTTCGAATGACAACCTTCTACATTAAACAGGGTGCGAATCTTATACATGCAATTTTTCGCAGTTCGTGTGATAGCCTTCTATTTTAAATAGGGAGGGTGCGAATGTTACAGGTGCTATTTTTCAAAATTCGATCGATAGCCTTTTACTTTAAACAGGGTGGGGAGTCTTATACATGCAATTTTTGGCAGTTTGAATGATAGTCTTGTATTTTAAATAGAGTGCGAGTTTTACAGGTGCAATTTTCGGTAGTTCGAATGGCAGCTTTCTAACTTAAACAGGGTGCGAATCTTATACATGTAATTTCTCGCAGTTCGTGTGATAGCCTTCAATTTTAAATAGGGTGCGAATGTTATAGGTGGAATTTTTGAAAATTCGATCGATAGCCTTTCACTTTAAACAGGGTCCGAATATTACAAATGCAATTTTTGGCAGTTTGAATGATAGGCTTCTATTTTAAATAGGGTGCGAATTTTACATGTACAATTTTTAAAAATTCGAGCTATAGCTTTTAATTTAAACAGGGTTCGAATCTTATACATGCAATTTTTGGCAGTTCGAGTAATAGCCTTCTACTTTAAACAGGGTATTCGAATGACAGCCATCTACCTTAAACAGGGTACCAATCTTATACTTGCAATTTTTCGCAGTTCGAGTGATGGCCTTCTATTTTAAATAGCGTGCGAATTTTACAGGTGCAATTTTTGAACAATCGAGCGATAGCCTTTTACTTTAAACATGGTGCGAATGTTACACATGCAATTTTTGGCAGTTCGAGTAATAGCATTCTGCATCACAAACTGTGCGAATGTTACTGGTGCAAATTTTTGAAAATTCGAGCGATAGCCTTCTACTTTAAACATGGTGCGAATCTTATACATACAATTTTTGGCAGTTCGAGTAATAGCTTTCTACTTTAAACAGGGTGCAAATATTGCAGGTACAATTTTTGGCAGTTTGAGTGATAGCATTCTATTTTAAATAAGGTGCGAATTTTACACGTGCAATTTTCGGTAGTTCGAATGACAGCATTCTACCTTAAACAGAGTGCGAGTCATATACATGCAATTTTTCGTAGTTCGAGTGATAGCCTTCTATTTTACATAGGGTGCGAATGTTACAGGTGGAATTTTTGAAAATTCGAACGATAGCCTTTTACTTTAAACAGGGTGGGAGTCTTATACATGCAATTTTTGGCGGTCCAAGTAATAGCCTTCTGCTTTAAACAGGGCGCAAATATTACAGGTGCAATTTTTGAAAATTCGAGCGATAGCCTCCTACTTTAAACAGGGTTCGAATATTACAAATGCAATTTTTGGCAGTTTGAATGATAGGCTTCTATTTTAAATAGGGTGCGAATTTTACAGGTACAATTTTTAAAAATTCGAGCTATAGCTTTTAATTTAAACAGGGTGCGAATCTTATACATGCAATTTTTGGCAGTTCGAGTAATAGCCTTCTACTTTAAACAGGGTATTCGAATGACATCCATCTACCTTAAACAGGGTACCAATCTTGTACATGCAATTTTTCGCAATTCGAGTGATGGCCTTCTATTTTAAATATCGTGCGAATTTTACAGGTGCAATTTTTGAACAATCGATCGATAGCCTTTTACTTTAAACAGGGTGGGAGTCTTATACATGCAATTTTTGGCAGTTTGAATGACAGCCTTGTATTTTAAATTAGGTGCGAATTTTACAGGTGCAATTTTCGGTAGTTCGAATGACAGCCTTCTACCTTAAACAGGGTGCGAATCTTATACATGTAATTTTTCGCAGTTCGTGTGATAGCCTTCTATTTTAAATAGGGTGCGAATGTTACAGGTACAATTTTTGAAAATTCGAGCGATAGCCTTTTACTTTAAACAGGGTGCGAATCTTACACATTCAATTTTTGGCAGTTCGAGTAATAGCCTTCTATTTTAAACAGGGTGCGAATATTGCCGGTACAATTTTTGGTAGTTTAAGTTATAGCCTTCTATTTTAAATAGGGTGCGAATTTTACAGGTCCCATTTTCGGTAGTTCGAATGACAGCCTTCTACCTTAAACAGGGTGCGAATCTTATGCATGCAAGTTTTCGCAGTTCGAGTGATAGCCTTCTACTTTAAATAGGGTGCGAATTTTACAGGTGCAATTTTTGAACATTCGAGCGATAACCTTTTACTTTAAACATGGTGCGAATGTTACACATGCAATTTTTGGCAGTTCGAGTAATAGCATTCTGCATCAAAAAGGGCGCGAATGTTACTGGTGCAAATTTTTGAGAATTCGAGCAATAGCCTTTTACTTTAAACAGGGTGCGAATCTTATACATACAATTTTTGGCAGTTCGAGTAATAGCTTTCTACTTTAAACAGGGTGCGAATATTGGAGGTACAATTTTTGGCAGTTTGAGTGATAGCCTTCTATTTTAAATAAGGTGCGAATTTTACACGTGCAATTTTCGGTAGTTCGAATGACAGCATTCTACCTTAAACAGAGTGCGAGTCATATACATGCAATTTTTCGTAGTTCGAGTGATAGCCTTCTATTTTAAATAGGGTGCGAATTTTACAGTTGCAATTTTTGAACATTCGATCGATAGCCTTTTACTTTAAACAGGGTGGGAGTCTTATACATGCAATTCTTGGCAGTTTGAATGCTTGCCTTGTATTTTAAATAGGATGAGAATTTTACAGGTGCAATTTTTGAAAATTCGGTCGATAGCCTTTTACTTTAAATAGGGTGGGAGTCTTATAAAGGGTTTTCCAATAAGAGGTGTTATTTTGATATTCAAAGAAAAATACCGTTTTTTGAGATAAATGATCGGTTCTTTATTTCGTTATAAAGAGGAAGGTATGCCGTTAATAATGGAAAATAATATCAGCCAAATGACCACCACGACCACGCCTAAGGACCATATCCTTTTCATGAAATTTTCCACCTTTTTTTTTCTAGCTTTTTTACTTGTTTAAAGAATGGAATATTAGCTCAACATGTAGAACACACTGTTTTATTATTTCGCAGTACAAAATGGGACTCAGTCAGTAACTTCCTGGAATTCCTGGGTATTATTCAACGTTGGCTAAGTCTAAATAAATAATCTCAATAAAAAAAAATAGTTTTGTAATATTTGGAGCCAAAAAGTCTCCACCTAGAATTAAGATCGAACTGTGAAAAAATAGTTCTCATAAAATATATACGCTGAAGTTAAATGCTTTGGTGATGCCTTGGTGCCATAATGGACGAAAATTTTAAATAGGATAGGATTGCGCTATATATGTCTGCACTGTATAAGATACTGACTATCATGGATTTATAGATATACAATTTATGCGAATCGTGTATTTTACCTTAACACAGTCAATCATTCAATATGAAATAATAGCATGAAGTTTAGTGCCACTTAAGCAGCAAGGCTTATGCCCCTTATAACCAAACCTACAAAGGAAGATAGTTCAGATGTATATAAAAAAATCTAAATTCTACTCCACTAGACAGGCGTTTAAAGAGTTCAAATTCATAACAATGCGTCAAATCTATACCTTTGCTATTCTTAAATTTTTTATTGAAATGTAACAAGATTTCCTCTTCATCAGTCAAGTAACAATAACCGGAGTCAAGCTCTAAGAAAGAAAAAAATTGAAAAAATTTAATGCACACACGCGTTAACTATATCAGACCAAATTTGTACAGTAGATTTCCAAATGATCTTAAGATTATTCTGAATTCATTAAATTACAAATTTAAATTAAAGGAGTATATTTTCAGTTGTTTTTTTAATGCAATATTAAAAATTAAGAAAAGAAAATCACTAGTATCAAATCGAGTCATATTCTGTCTTTTTCATTTGTATTTTTATAATGTAGAGTTATTTCAATACATATTTTTCTTTCACAATTTTCACGTACAAGCAATGCTTATGTGAGTGATTAACTTTGAATTTAGTTAAGTTATGTATCGTTTTCTTTTGAAAATAAACTTTATTTGTAAATTAGAGTATTTATAATTAAATATATATATTGAACGGAATAATGCATAATCTAAAACATAGAATTAATATTATTAGTTTAAATGACCTGACAACATTATCTGTAGATCATACGATTGCTGACAGAAGTCGATAGGTGAGGTTATATATTGCATTTTTTGTATATAAATTTTTTATTTTTATTTAATTTTCACCATGAGTTGACCCATTCTTTGCCAAAATACTTAGAGCTAAGAGCTCGAGTTCGCTTATTAGAATTCTCTCCAAGAAAAACTGCTTCAATTAAATCATCGATGTCTTGGCCTGTTTCATTTTGTTCACTAATGTCCATTAATCTTGAAGTTGCCTCTTGAATAATTTTATAATAATTTTGATGTGTCATTGATCCGGCAGCTTTTTCCAAAAATTGTTCAATATTAATAGTGCCATTTTTAATATCATCATAAAGGTCATGTAATATGCTTTCTTTGTTTTGATATGCAATTTTTTTTTTGGACAGTGCGTCAATCCCGTTTTTATTAAAAGCAATACATCTATATTGTAGATCAATTTGCTGAAATGCTTGCACAATTGATGATTTCTGTGCTGATTCTATAAGGTTTGTAGTACGAATTGTTTTCTTATATTTCGAAATTTTTTTAAGTTTTTCAGTACTTGACTCATAATATCTTCTACCAATAGCTGAGAAAAAAGATTCAAATTGCTCATTTTGAAATCGGTTGAATTTACCCGATATTACATCGAATACCTTTCTCTTAAGTTCTCTAAACGCTTCTGGTATTTGGAAACTTTGAAGCAGCGGTAGAGCTAATATTAAGTTTAGTTTTCCATAAAACCACAATTGTTCATCCGTAGAACAATTCAATTCGTAAGTTTGTTCTCAGAAAGACATTTAACAACATTTTTATTTATATGAAAAAGGCAGAATGATATATTAACATTTGGGTAGCAATTCCTCAGAACATTTTGAACTGCCCTTTCGTCATCTATAATATTGTTACGTGCAATAGAAAGAGCAAACTGGTGACATCTACTGGCAATGGAGAGTAAACAACTTCAGGTTCGGAGAATCTTCGGGAAGGTTCAAGAATAGATTGAATAGAATAGTTAAGAGGATCCACGAATAGAACACTACAGACTAATCTGGAGAGTTTCTAGGGTATAAATATAACAGTTGTCACCGCCAAGAAGAGAGTCTTGTCTTAGACGTTGCAGTGTTAACAAGCGAAAGTAATAAACGTGCGAAAGTGTTGTAATTAGATTGCGATAATTGAAAGTACAGTATTAGCGATAATTAAAGTTGAGTTGATTAATTGAAAGTTTGTGAATTGTATAAGATTAGAGTGAAATAAAGAACTTGCTTATTAAAAATTTAATATTGTGTTTTAAATAACGAACCAAAAGCCACGCTCGCAACAACTGGTGTCAGAAGTGAAATAAATTCGCGAAATAAAGTGGTGGCAATTGACTTAAAAATTCAAATTGTGATTAATTTTGAGAAATTGTGTTAAATTGTGAAAGTTCTGGAAAATAATTGATATTCAACTGTAAGTGAATTACAGGATTTGAAAGTGGAGTTAGGGAACCGGTCATTACAAACGACAGATGCAAAGAAAGTGCTAGTCGAGCGACTCAGACAAGCTTTGATAGAGGAAGGAAACTATCTTGAAACATTTGTTTTCGAAGAAAACTTGGAAGAAACCGAAGCTGAAGAAGAGCCTGCGATGAAAATGGAACAGCTTTTGAGTGCTTTAATGAGCAAAATGGAAGCCCGTTTTGATGAACAAAAGAATTCTCTCGAGGAACAAAAGAATTCTATGGAAGCTCGTTTTGATGAACAGAAGAATTCCAATGAGGAACAAAAGAACTCTCTCGAGGAACTAAAGAAATTTTGGAAACCCGTCTGGACGAGCAAAAGAATGCTTTGGAGGAACAAAAAAATTGTCTGGAATCCCGTTTAGATGAACAAAAGAATGCTTTTGAGGAACAAAAGAATTCTTTGGGATCCCGGTTAGATGAACAGAAGAAATCTATGGAAACCCGCTTGGACGAACAAAAGAGTTCTCTGGAGAATTGTCTAGAAACTCGTTTAGAGGATCAGAAAAATTTTCTAAAAAGTTCTTTAGAAGAACAAAATTTGAAAATTGAAGGAATTGAGCACGAATTTCAACAAAAGGTTTCGGAAGTTCAACAAAATGTCACCGAGCAACTTGAAAACGTGCAAAGCAGATCTGGAAAGATTAAAGCATCGTCAGTCTCTAAATGTAGCAGCTGAAATATCCGGTGCAGGTAGAATGAAGCCTCCAATATTTGATGGACAAAATTCGTGGCATATCTTCAAGAGACAATTTGAGGCAACTTCAGAGGTAAATGGATGGAATCATGAAGACAGAGCTATAGCTCTGGTGTTAGCACTTCGAGGTCCTGCGTCAGAACTCTTACAAACTGTAACGATTGAAAAGCAACGGGATTACACGTCATTAGTACAGGCGATAGAATTACGTTACGGAGATGAACACATGCAGCGAGTATATCGCCTACAGTTGCGCAACAGGATTCAAAAACATGGCGAATCACTACAACAACTGCAGGCAGATGTAGAAAGATTAGCGCATCTTTCATACTCCAGCGTGAATGCGGATTTTCTCAATGAAGTGGCGACGGAGGCATTTGTGAAAGCTATTGCAGATCAAAATTTACAACAATCGTTAACACTAGCAGGAAAGAAATCAACAGCAGAAGCACTAGCCTATGCATTAGCGTATGAATCCGCCAGACAAGCTTCACGGAGTGCAGTACGAGTAAGAGAAATTTCAGTGGAAGAATGTACTTGTAACAGAGTGCAATCATCACAGAGTACGTCTTCACGTGGTGTCTTTCGATGCTGGAATTGTTATAGATCAGGGCAACTTCAAAGAGACTGCAGAAAACGTCGACGATTGGAATCACCTGAAGAAGAAGGGAAAGAAGAATGCCAAAGATGTCGAGCCAGGTAACAAGCTATTCGTGGAGGGACTAGATATCAAGCCGCGACTAGTCGCATCAGCTCTCCTGTTGAGCAGTCGGAAAACTAGTAAAAACCAACTTTATGGGGCAGAAGTTGGTTGGTGGAATCGACAGCCCCGAAGTCATCATTCAAGTAGGTCAGTTACAGAGAAATAATAGCAGTCTTGTTATATATGGAAATGTAGGAAAAAATGACTGCGCAGTCACTATCGATACTGGAGCTTCAAGATCAATTATTAGAGCAGATCTTGTTAAGAACAAATGGGTTCACAACACAACCAAATATCTACTAAGAACAGCAACTGGAGCAGCAGCACGGGTTTTCGGAGAAATAACTTTAGATGTTCAACTAGGCGAACTACTATTTCCTCACACTATCCTGGTTTCAGACATAATGGATGAATGCATTCTTGGAATAGACTTCATGACCACATACAAAATAAATCTGGATATCGGGGAGCGAATTCTCAAATATGGGAACATAGAAATTCCTATGAAACTAGGAGAGGGAGCAGATCATCCTGCGAAAGTAAGGACGATGGTCTGCGAAAATATTACTCTTTCGCCATGCTCCGAGACACTAGTATGGACAAAGCTTACTGATGACATCGGGACCTGCCGATTATATCTGGTGGAGCCTAACCCCACAAAAGTTACATCGAGCATCATTGTTGGCAAGACTTTAGTGAAAGCAGAAGGTGCAACATTAATACCAGTCAGAGTGCTTAACACATCCGAAAATGAAGTACAACTAAAAGAAGGTGCTATAATTGGAAATTGTGAACCCGTTTACCAAATCGTCAATTTGGATAATGGTAATAATATCAAGGAGACAAAAACTATATCAGCTACTCCCCAACAGGTTCAAAAACTTCTTTCGTCCAGTGCCTTAAGTGAACAACAACACAACGATGCCAAAGAGGTGATCGATGAATTTTCGGAGTTATTTGCAATGAATGATGATGACTATGGTAAAACAAATCTTGTCCAGCATCGGATCGATACAGGAGATTCCAGGCCCATTCGACAGACACCACGAAGATTGCCATTAGCCAAACAACCAGAAGTGTTAGACATGATGAACTCCATGAAGAAACAAGGAATAATAGAGGAATCTAACAGCCCTTGGACATCGCCGGTTGTTCTGGTTAGGAAAAAGGATGGCAGCACCCGATTCTGTGTAGACTACCGAAACCTAAATAACGTGACGAGAAAAGATAGCTATCCATTACCAAGGATTGATGACACGTTGGATACCCTTTCCGGAGCGCAATGGTTTTCCACGCTGGATTTAAAGAGTGGTTACTGGCAAGTGGAAATACATCCCGAGGACCGAGAGAAAACTGCTTTCTCAGTTGGCAGTGGCTTGTGGCAATTCAAAGTAATGCCATTCGGGTTATGTAATGCTCCAGCCATATTCGAACGACTAATGGAATGTGTTCTACGTGGTTTAACCTGGAAAACATGTCTTGTCTACTTGGATGGCATAATAGTAATCGGAAGGACATTCAAGGAACATAAAAACAACTTACGGGACGTACTTCAAAGACTCAAAGATGCAAAATTGAAGCTCAGTGCGAGTAAATGTACTCTATTCAAAAATGAAGTTAAATATTTAGGGCACATAGTAGGTCTGTCTGTTTACTTTTGAGTAAAAATCTTTGTGTAAAAATCAAGTAAAAACTTTTATGCGGTAGAGGGGATAAATCAAGAAAAGTTACCAGACACTTTTCGAGTAAATTTTGTTTAGCTTGTCATGTGTCAAAAATTTGGCTGCTACCTTTCCGTCTGAAACAGAAAACAATTAATTAATTTGAAATACGTTTTAAAAAACCCACCCTCTTTAATATATTTTTTTTAATTTCGACTCTTTAGATTATCATTTTACATTCTTTCGATAACCCAACAAACGGCTTAACCTCAAATTTAATACTTCTGATAATCAGCTGATTGCATATCGAAGTTACACATCTTCTTAATCATGAGTAAAAATGTGCAACTTTGTGCAAGAGGGGAAACGAATAAATTTACTCGATTTTTACTAGTTAAAAGTAAACAGACGGTTTGTGAGTAAAAATGCGTAAAAGTTTTTACACCGAGTAAAAACTTTCGAGTAAACAGACAGACCTAGTTTCATCACAAGGAGTAAGAACCGATCCAGAGAAGATAGAAGCCGTCAAAAATTGGCCAGTTCCAAAGGACAAACATCAATTACGGAGTTTTCTTGGTTTAGCTACCTACTACAGGCGATTCGTGAAAGGTCTTGCAGATATAGCAAGAAGCCTACATCAACTTACAGAAAAGGGAAGGCCACTCATATGGTCGGATAAATGCAACGAAAGTTTTGAAAATTTGAAGCAACAGCTCTGTGAAGCTCCAGTACTTCACTATCCAAAGCTGGGAAAAACATTTATATTAGACACGGATGCCAGCAATGAAGGTATTGGTGCAGTGCTTTCGCAGGAGGACAATGGTCAAGAAGTTCCAGTAGCTTACTATAGTAAAGCACTTTCAAGGTCAGAGAAAAATTATTGTGATACAAAAAAAGAGCTACTTGCCATTGTAAGTTCAACAAAACATTTTCATAAATATCTCTACGGGCAGAAATTCATCCTTCGCACCGACCATGCAGCACTCAAATGGCTTCTGCAGTTTAAGAACCCTGAGGGACAAGTGGCGACATGGATAAAGCGACTCCAGTCTTATGATTTTGAAATCCAACACCGAAGAGGTCGTATCTATGGAAATGCAGACGCCCTTTCACGACGTCCATGTAAACGGGTGGAAGAAAAAGAAACAACAGCAAATTTAACCGTGGAACCATCTACAGGTTGGGACAACGAGGGCCTGAGAACAGCACAACGAGAAGATCCGGACATTTCAAATATTCTCGCTTGGAAAGAAGACATGGAAAGACCAGACTGGAAGGATATTTCGGAACGGAGCGAGAAGCTGAAAAGTTACTGGGCTCAATGGAACTGTCTTCATGTTGAATGTGGTATATTAAAACGCAAATGGGAAGCACCTAACGGTGAATCATTCCGAATGCAGATAGTCGTGCCAGCATCAAACGTCAAATATGTTCTAGAAGAAATGCACGGTGGAACCTCTGGAGGACATTTGGGAGTGAACAAAACAATTTCCAAAATACAGGAAAGGTTTTATTGGCTACATATGCGAGAAGATGTGGAGGAGTGTTGCCGCAGATGCACTGTCTGTGCTGCTTGCAAAGGGCCGCAACACAGAAGCAGAGGAGAAATGCATAAGTATAATGTCGGAGCCCCCTTTGAAAGGATAGCTGTAGACATCGCTGGACCTTTTTCTGAAACGGATGGCGGTAACCGTTATATATTAGTTGCTATTGACTATTTCAGTAAATGGCCTGAAGCTTATGCAATCCCTAATCAAGAGGCAACCACAGTTGCGGAACAAATAATAACGAATTGGGTCAGTAGGTTTGGTGTGCCTCCCGAACTTCATTCGGACCAAGGACGGAACTTCGAATCGCGGACTTTCCAGGAGATGTGTAAAATGTTGGGAATAAGAAAAACCAGAACAACTCTTCTACACCCACAATCTGATGGCATGGTAGAGCGCTTCAACAGAACATTAATCGAGCATCTTAAGAAAGTAGTTGACTATCATCAACGCGATTGGGATCGGCATATTCCTATATTCCTAATGGCTTAAAGATCAGCCATTCATAACATTACCGGACAAACCCCAGCTAAGGTCATATTCGGAAGGGAGATGCGTTTACCTAGCGACCTCAAATTTGGTACCCCCGAGGTGAAGAAAAGTTACCAGAAGAATACGTATCAGAGCTCAAACAACAATTAGCTGATGTGCACGAGGCCACGAGAACGAAATTAGCAGCAAATACTGATCGGATGAAGACCCGCTATGACTTACGTGCTAATTCGGCAGGATTTAACGAAGGTGATCTTGTTTGGCTGTACAATCCGAAACGACATAAGGGACGTTCTCCAAAACTACAACAACAATGGGAGGGACCGTATTCGGTAGTAACTAGAATTAATGACGTGGTATACAGGATTCAGCGTGGCACAAGAGGCAAGCGTAAAATTATTCATTTGGACCGCTTGTGTCAGTACTACGAGCATCAAGACCGAGGACCACCTGTTGTTCGGGACGAACAAATTTAAGAAGGGGGCAGTGTTACGTACAATAGAAAGAGCAAACTGGTGACATCTACTGGCAATGGAGAGTAAACAACTTCAGGTTCGGCGAATCGATGATAGAATCTTCGGGAAGGTTCAAGAATAGATTGAATAGAATAGTTAAGAGGATTCTCGGATAGAACACTCCAGACTAATCTGTAGAGTTTCTATGGTATAAATATAACAGTTGTCACCGCCAAGAAGAGAGTCTTGTCTTAGACGTTGCAGTGTTAACAAGCGAAAGTAATAAACGTGCGAAAGTGTTGTAATTAGATTGCGATAATTGAAAGTACAGTATTAGCGATAATTAAAGTTGAGTTGATTAATTGAAAGTTTGTGAATTGTATAAGATTAGAGTGAAATAAAGAACTTGCTTATTAAAAATTTAATATTGTGTTTTAAATAACGAACCAAAAGCCACGCTCGCAACAATATATTCGGTCCACTCTGGGTCGCTAATAAAGTTGTCCATCCTATATTGCTCTATTATATCAAATGCATTCTGATACAAATTTTCTGTTAGAATGTAAATAGCTGGGATAGCCTTTGATCTATTTTCAGGTTCATTTTGGACTTCAACTTCTATTATATACCATAATATATAGCATTGTTTGTAACCAGTAGGTGCAATTTTAAAAGTGCCATCGGACATAACTTTTTTTGAAGAAAAGAAACGTCTGATCATAAATAATGTACCAAGAACTACGCTGCCTGTTTATTTATCTTCTTTTATTAAAAAGTAATCATTATTTTCCTCCGGAAGAGATTTTGTTATTTGTGTGGCATCTTTTATAATCCAGCTATTCTCATCAATGATTTTTGTTGAATTAAGGGCATTTTTACGTAAGTGAGCTTTTTTTAATGCAGATTGAGCTACTTTGAACGTTTTAAGGCCATCTGCAAAATCAGTGGCAGTAATTTTTAATGTTTCTGCCTCAACAGCTAATATTCTGGCAGGATTATCATAAACCTGTTTTGCTGTTCTAGTATGTTTGCTTCGAAATATAACAGCCTGGTTTTTCTTAGATCTAGCCACGGAGGTTCCAATAGGTTATAATTTTCATTGATCGTGGTGCTTTATTTTCCTCCATTCTGAGATTTTCCATTCAGAATATAAAAATGAGGCTGGACTACGTTCTTCTTCTTCTGACAGGATTTCATGCTTAGCTATGCGGCTTCTTTTATCAATTATTTTTCGACATGATTTGCATTCAAATCGTATACTTCCTTTGTTTCTCCTTTTTACTGTAAACTGACATCCATAACTAATTCCATTAATTGTCTCATATTTGACAAATGTTGCTTTGCTCTCACGTTGGGTTGTTAGGTTTACCTCAATCAGCTCCAATTCGTTCGATAAATATGAATTTGTAAGGAATATTTCGATGTCATCAGTAATATCCCAACTATCACTATCAAGTATTACCTGCGACTCCAAGTAAGGTCGTTCTATAGATTCTTCAGCCAGGCTTTGAATTTCCGGAACTGTAGTAGAATTTTGAATTAGCTCTGGGAATTCTCGGGACCCAATCTGATGATTTTCTTCTTGTAAATTATTAGATTCGGAAGCATTTACTTGTTTAGAAGCCCCAACCACATTTTTGGACATATCCTTTAATATTAACGTATACCTTCGGATGCCACCTAAAATAGCTGCGGAGACAGCCGTTTCACTTTCACATTCATGAATATATTTATTAAAAGTTGTCAGTTCTAAATTACTAACTGTATAGTTTTTACTAAGCTCTAATTCGCCAATAATTTTATAAAATTCTACTGTAAGCTTTTCAATTCTCTCTGACTTAAACTTTTCCGGAACTCTCATTTTGTCAAGTTTAAAAAATTCCCAAATAAATCCACTATTAGTTGCTTTAAAAAAGATATTCACACTGTTCTGAGTCACAAGAGGAAATAAATATATGCATACCGGAAAATATATGACGAAAATTCTCAGAAATAATTCCGAATCTAACTTCGCCGCATTACCGTAAAATGTATTTGTGGACAAAAATTCTCGGCGAAGTTAAAAATTGCAAAAATTGCATGTATAAGACTCCCACCCTGTTTAAAGTAAAAGGCTATCGATCGAATTTTCAAAAATTGCACCTGTAACATTCGCACGCTATTTAAAATAGAAGGCTATCACTCGAACTGCGATAAATTGCATGAATAAGATTCGCACCCTGTTTAAGGTAGAAGGCTGTCATTCGAACTACCGAAAATTGCACCTGTAAAATTCGCACCCTATTTAAAATACAAGGCTATCATTCAAACTGCCAAAAATTGCATGTATAAGACTCCCACCCTGTTTAAAGTAAAAGGCTATCGATCGAATTTTCAAAAATTGCACCTGTAACATTCGCACCCTATTTAAAATAGAAGGCTATCACTCGAACTGCGAAAGATTGCATGTATAAGATTCGCACCTTGTTTAAGGTAGAAGGCTGTCATTCGAACTACCGAAAATTGCACCTGTAAAATTCGGACCCTATTTAAAATACAAGGCTCTCATTCAAACTGCCAAAAATTGCATATATAAGACTCCCACCCTGTTTAAAGTAAAAGGCTATCGATCGAATTTTCAAAAATTGCACCTGTAACATTCGCACCCTATTTAAAATAGAAGGCTATCACACGAACTGCGAAAAAGTGCATGTATAAAATTCGCAACCTGTTTAAGGTAGAAGGCTGTCATTCGAACTACCGAAAATTGCACCTGTAAAATTCGCACCCTATTTAAAATACAAGGCTATCATTCAAGCTGCCAAAAATTTCATGTATAAGACTCCCACCCTGTTTAAAGTAAAAGGCTATCGATCGAATGTTCAAAAATTGCACCTGTAAAATTCGCACCCTATTTAAAATAGAAGGCTATCACTCGAACTGCGAAAAATTGCATGTATATGACTCGCACTCTGTTTAAGGTAGAATGCTGTCATTCGAACTACCGAAAATTGCACGTGTAAAATTCGCACCTTATTTAAAATAGAAGGCTATCACTCAAACTGCCAAATATTGTACCTGCAATATTCGGACCCTGTTTAAAGTAGAAAGCTATTACTCGAACTGCCAAAAATTGCATGTATAAGATTCGCACCCTGTTTAAACTAAAAGGCCATAGCTCGCATTTTCAAAAATTGCACCTGTAACATTCGCACCCTATTTAAAATAGAAGGCTATCACACGAACTGCGAAAAATTACATGTATAAGACTCGCACCCTGTTTAAGGTAGAAGGCTGTCATTCGAACTACCGAATATTTCACCTGTAAAATTCGCACCTTATTTAAAATACAAGGCTATCATTCAAACTGCCAAAAAATGCATGTGTAACATTCGCACCATGTTTAAAATAAAAGGCTATCGCTCGAATGTTCAAAAATTTCCCCTGTAAAATTCGCACGCTATTTAAAATAGAAGGCTATCACTTAAACTGCCAAAAATTGTACCTGTAATATTCGCACCCTGTTTAAAGTGGAAGGCTATTACTCGAACTGCCAAAAATTGCATGTATAAGATTCGCACCCTGTTTAAAGTAAAAGGCTATCGCTCGAATTTTCAAAAATTGTACCTGTAAAATTCGCACCCTATTTAAAATACAAGGCTATCATTCAAACTGCCAAAAATTGCATGTATAAGATTCGCACCCTATTTAAAGTAAAAGGCTATCGATCGAATTTTCAAAAATTGCACCTGTAAGATTCGCACCCTATTTAAAATAGAAGGCTATCACACGAACTGCGAAAAATTGCATGTATAAGATTCGCACCCTGTTTAAGGTAGAAGGCTGTCATTTGAACTACCGAAAATTGCACCTGTAAAATTTGCACCTTATTTAAAATACAAGGCTATCATTCAAACTGCCAAAAATTGCATGTATAAGATTCGCACCCTGTTTAAAGTAAAAGGCTCTCGCTTGAATTTTCAAAAATTGCACCTGTAATATTCGCGCCCTATTTAAAGAAGAAGGCTATTACTTAGACTGCCAAAAATTGCATGTATAAGACTCCCACCCTGTTTAAAGTAAAAGGCTATCGCTCGAATTTTCAAAAATTGGACCTGTAACTTTCGTACCCTGTTTTAAATGCAAAGCCATAACTCACACCATAATAATTGCTCTGGTAAAGTTCGCACATAGGTTAATCTTCTCGATTATAAACTGAACTGCTTGAACTTGAAGCTAAAGCTACTTACAAGATAACGTTCCGTTTTTGTGAACATTCTTTAAGGGATAGAATTCGGAGCTCGAAAATCATATTTTGTAATATTCCTTTACTCTATGTTATAAATTTGTGATTTCTGTAAAAAAATTTACAGCGGGCGAATTCCCCCCTACAGGGGGGAAATTCGCACGATCATTTTTTCGACTTTTTTATACTGTATGAGAATTTTTAGTTAAATAATAAAAAAAAACTTTTGGGTGAAATTCGCTCGGGTGCGAATTTTACTTTTACTAGGCGTGCAAGGGAAATTCGCACTATGGGGTGCGAATTTCCCCCAAGTCTTGGCGACACTGATGGTGTCGGCTCTTTTATAGCCGCTAACACATCTAAGTTGATGACTCTGTCTAGCTCGTTTTTTACTTCGTCCATAATTTTATATGGTATTCGACGAGGCGGGCAAATTTCAAACTTAAGATTTGGTTTTAGGTAGATATCATGTTCAAAGTTTTTCAGGCAACATTCAAATATTTCTTTTTCTCTTTGAACTGTCTTAATTCTTTTTATTAATCCTAATTTTTCAAAAGCATTAGCACCTAAAGCCCGGTATTGTGTTCATTTAGCGGATAAATATTTAGCAGCAATTGATAGAAATTTGACTAAATATTTAGCAACTAAAATTTCACAGCTAAATTTCCATACAAAATTTATCCGCTAAATGAACAGAATACCAGGCTTAAAATTGGAGTAATGTTCTCATTCACTACTTTAAGCGCAACCCTACATATTGTGTTAGCAATTACACATTTAAGCACAGTTTCACCTAATACTTTAATTTTATGATTACTTACAGATATCAAAGACTTAACTCTACACTTTTTTAATTCTCTCTCTGTGCTTTTAATTAAGCTTTTTCGGATCACATTGCATTGTGCTCCTGTATATAGTTGCATTATGCACTCTTTACCAAAATTGAATTTAACAGTTGCCATCCACAAATTTTCATTTCTTACTTTACTAGAAATTGTACCAACATACATAACACTGGTATCACTGTTGTCATCACTACTTTCTCTGCGTTGTGTAACTGTATGTATTGGTTTTGATGAATATTTATTATCATACCTTTTTTGATTTTGTCGACATGATTCCCAATGATTCTTTCGTTTACATTTCTTATATGTGCTTGTAAGCGGGGCAATTACGAATTTCGTGATGTTTACCACAATTTCTACAGTCAAAGGCTTTAAAGGTTTTTTTTTGTGTTTTAATAGAATTAATTAATCGCTCACCTTTAGTGATTTGCGCGAGCTCTGTGGCTTTGCAAAATTGTATAGCTTGCTGCAAGGTTATATCTTGCGACAATAGTTTCAGCCTTAACACCTATAATGAGTTGATCTCGTAAGATGCTGTCGAGCAGTTGCTGAAACGCACAATTCTGGGCTTGGAGACGAAGTTTTGATAAAAGTTCGTCGATTTTTTCTTTATCCTCCTGTTGGATTTGATGAAATTTATAGCGCTCAAATGTAGTGTCTACCCTTGGTGAAAATAATCTTGGAATATACTTTTTACTTGATCCAAGGATACTTCCGGTGCATCAACTGCTGGAAGTGGTTACGTTAGTGTACTATATACTTGAATTCCTGCAGATCCTATTGAGGACATGAAAGTCGCAATTTGAATATTTTGCGGTTTTCCGTAATTTGCGTTGCAACTCGAAATATTCTTATTGTTGTTTCCAAAGCATCCATTGGCTTGACATGTCCTTCTCAGTACACATGTTTAAAGCTTAGCTTACATATGCTACTTACAGTATCTACACTGCTGCGCTCTTATTACAATCTGTGTCACAGCGCGGCGGAACAATTTCACCGTTCATTTTGCCGCGATGTCGCGCGGCGCACTAAAGTGTAATCTGTTTCAGCCTATAGAATGGAAATAGATGGCAATATAACATTTGTAATCCTTTCTCTGTCCCCCATAGCTACTTTTAGGGATAGGCAAACAAAAAATGCTTAATTTTATTTCATTAAAAATCGGAGTTTAAGGAATATTTGATTTTATAGGAGATAAGCTTCCAATAAAAATAATAATTTTGAATATATTTGGAATTTGTTGACATGTTGTTACATGACTGTTAAAGCCAAAATGAAACTTGAAATTAAGATAGTTTTCACACCCCTGCGCAACAAAAGTGGACCCATATGAAATAGAATATCAAGCAGTTCATGTTATAGGTACATGTCAGTGGATAAATCTACCACTGAAGCTATAACGGGTAAACGTTCCTTTTTGCAGCTGTTAAAGTATATAATATATATGTTTGTATACATTATTTTAAGTATTTCTTTTGCTTCCAATATTTTTATGGCAGGCAGAAGTCTGTTCACATTTAATTTTTTTTTTTAATTCACTACACGTCAGAGAAAAATTTCATAATCATATAATTATGTATTCTTTCTGGTATGTCTCATCATTTAGTATATACTAGATACTGGGTCATTACATTGTATGTATGAATATGTACCTACATAAATATATATAGATATAAAGAACATTTAGTTGATAAAACTACGAGTTTCGTGTGAACTTTGTCTATTTAGAAAAATGAATTGGTAAGGGGATTTACTTCTTTCCCTCTGGGCCCTACTTCGCTCGCTTGTTATTACAAATCACAGAGAACACCCCGAATGCTCAATGGGTTGGCAGGACTGACAATGACAACTAATACCTAGTCCGCCACAGGTATAAGGCGAGTCTAAAGCGGGAAACACAATCCTACGGTCATCAGAGTTCATCTGATCAAATTTCAATTTATTCTTACATCTGATAAAAGAATAGAATGAAATTTGAGCTGATGAATGCTGATGTCCGTCGTATTGTGTTTCCCGCTTAAGTTGATAGCCTATTTCCTTTTCCCTTTTCCTCATCCTTTCCACATCACAACATTACTTTTCTTATCTTAGAATATATAGCAGTTTGCTCTATATTCTAAGTTTCTTATACATGGGATGAATTTTGTTCTTGTTGCGCGTCGTGACAGCAGGCAGGTTACTTCTTCATAACCAACCACTACTCTCCGTCATTAGCAGTGGTGAGCAAGCATGCCGACTTGTCGAAACCTGTCGAAATCTTCGTCTTATCAAAAATAGCTTTACGAGATATATCTTTTGATGGAGAAAAAAGAAAAAGATCTTGGAGAACGGCATCAAGAACAGTTCACTGTATACAGCAATTGGTGTGGGTTTTGGTGACATGTTCAATTATGCATATAATTACAAAGTAAATAGTTACTTCAAATAATATAGTGCCGCTTGTCTAGCTATTATATGTTTTCTTATATTAAATTGCACTAAGAATTTAATAATTCATTTATTTATTTAATAAAATAAAGAAAGTAATTTCAAAAATGATAGAGAGCAGACCTGAAAAGTAAAAATTCTTCGAAATTTCAAGATTTATATTTAGAATCAATAACAAATTTATTTACATACGCAATATGTCATTAGTTGTGCTTGAAATGCTGCATTCCTAACTGGATAGATTTTTCCATTTATATAAAACCATATTGTGATTATGTACATCAATTTGTTTCTATCAAGCTTGGAGGCAGTGGTATCTACATATAAAAGACAAGGTAAAAAACTCATACTTTTTAGACATAAATTTTACCAGCTTCTTATCGATTAGTTAAATTTCCTTTTTCTTTTTTTTCTTTAAATTCGGTATATTCTTCGTGAGTAAACTGTGGTACATTGTCTACCGTATCCCAACCAGGATCTCGCTGGAATTCTTCACGTTTCGTTTGTTCTAAAAACTCTTGGAAACTTATTAATCTGTCCCTATTTGTGTCGGATTGTTGGAAAACATGTTCTCTCATTCTCTCCATTTCTTCAGCCCGTTCAAGTAAGTCATCCTCTGGTAATCCTGCTTGATAAACTTTATCCAGTTCTTTTACAAATAAGGCTTTTAATTCCGTTTCATCCCAATATCCATTACTGTCAACATCTAAAAAAAGAATCAAACTTAGAAGCATAAGTAACTATAGTTTAAAATATCCCACTGTATTATAACATAGAGTATTCATTTAGAGGAAAATTCTATTCATAAAATTCATTGAGGCGCGTATTCTTTGTGTGCCTTACAAAAAGACGTCAAATTTAGCTGAGAAATATTTCTTGCAGATAAATTCTATATGTACATACATACTTCGTATGGTTAAAAATAAACGTATATTTTCAAATCTTCAAATTAAAAATTAACTGTGATTTCTTGAAGCCAAAATATGTATGAACATATGAAAATTTCATACTCACCATGAATCATAAAAAATGTTTTCGGATCAAATTCCTGTCCTTCCATATGATCTTGCTTTTCCCAAACTTCTTCTAATTGCGCTTTATTACCAGGGTGATGAATCTGCTCATGTTTGTTATGTTTTTCTTTCTGTTTCCTTAAGTTTTCTTCAAACTGCTTTCGAGCTTCTTCATCTTTAATTTCCTTAAGAGCTGTTTGTTTTTCAAACTCTTTTTGCAATTCGTACTGCTTAAATTCTTCGCGGCGTCTCTTATCTGCTTCGGAAAGATCATGAGTAGTTTTACGAATTAACTTTTCCAAATCATCTACTTCGAAAGTCCGTTTATTGTCATGGTTTAAATGTTCAATTATTTTTAAGTGATCCCGATCGATATGATTAGAAATTTCAAACTTGAATTAAATTAGATTAAAAAATCACAAAAATAAATAAATAAATACATATTTTAAAATTGTAACTAACCTTCTTTGAAGCTAATGATCGCAATCTACCAATTTCTCTACGTTTAATTTCATCTAGTTTTGATCTAATACTGTGACTCACATACTCCAGTTCTTGCGCAATTTTTCCAGACTGAAAGAATAGTATGAATATATTATTCATTTTTATTTTTTCAGTAAATCAAAAAGAACTATTTCTTACGCTTAAGGAATTTTATTCCTGACCAACAGAAATAACTGAAATAAACTTCATTTGGAGTACAATTTAAAAGAGATACCGAGTATTTGAAAAATGTAATCTTGTGACATCAGCTTCTAAAATTGAATATCGATTGCTCATTACTGCTTAGCAAGATTTCCTTAAAGGAAAGAAGCCTCAATTTGAAACGGCTGCCTCTACTCGATGTGGATTCGGCAATATCAAACTTTCAGAGATTTGAACCAGTATACCACATCTGCATCATCGCAATTAAGCACTTTCACGTTGGCCATTTAATGAAAACAGGTTTAGATAACCTTATCATTTCTATTTTATACTTTTGTTGCATGTTTTTTATTCAGTCGGAGTTCTCTTTTAAATATTATGATGAAATGACTAAAAATTTCAGACACCTAATGTAAAAAGGGGCTAAGTCAAAACCGTAACATTATTTGCCTACTTTCCATGAAGTGTCTAGACTTTTCGTGAAATGCTGAGTTACGTAAAATGTCTACGACATATATATCTATCTACATACAGTAAAACCTGGTAATTGGACCACCTCACGGTCGCAGGAATTACTGGTCCAATTTTACAGGTGGTCCGATTTTACAGTTGAAAGAATTTATGTGTGTATAGACATGTACACATACATATACCAAAAAGCTGTACAAATGAGAGCTATTTTCTCACGAAATGAATAAAAGGAATGAATATGAATAATTTGGGAACTAATTATTATATAAGTACACTGTATTTTAAAGAACGGGAATCTAAAAGCACAAGCTAGATGCAATGCAAAATTATTTCTTAAAGAAATCTGAAACCTTAATTTGTTTTTTAGTAGAATTTACGTGTTCTCTTTCAATCATATTTTCACAATCATTTAGTTTTTGAAATATTGTAGGTATGTTCCTTTTTATTGCGTACTTTTTAAGACTATGAATGCTTGAAAGAGCGTCCTTAAGGCAGGATACCACCTTGAAAATTTGAAAAACACGAAATTTTTTTTTTCTTTAAATATTCTTTGAAATGTGTAGAATTAAAAACAATTCTTTGGCACGGTGACTGAAACATTTTTCTAATGTTATAAACCGATTATGATTGACTTGAAAGTTTGCATAGATCTTCTCCATAGTATATTGTAAGACTTGTTATTTTATTTTTGGTGCACTTAAGAAACTTTTTTTATCCTGAAAAAATCTCTTTTTTTTAATGACCGTCATGTTTTAAAAAATCAAAATTTCTAAAAAGCCCTACGTACAGACATAAAATATATTGCTCTTAATAAGATGAAATTTTTATATTTGTCTTAGGAGCTACCTACAAGGATATTTTTGACACGCAGATCGAAAGTGTTCTTCAAAAAACTCATACTTAGGCGCCACTTACAAGAGGCTATTTTTAAGCTTTTCAACATTAAAATTTTTATTTTCCAAGATGAATGATATAGTAAGAAATTCATTGAACTATTTTTGTTTCTGCCCATTTTTTTTTTTTTTTGAACAAATTCATTAAAAACTCTTAAACAATAACTACCAAAGGTGGTATCCTGCCTGTCATGGTCGCAGCGTGCTGCATGACTGCATCACTTGTGCCACTGACAGCTAGTAAGCAGCAGTGCTCACATTGTGCCACACGGTGAAAGTGCTGCCGCTGTTGACATTTTGTTAAAAGTTTTACCCGTTTGAAATTAGCACGGCTCCGAAAGTTTTTTATAATTGTTAAAACATCATCATATTTGGGCTGTCCGTTCAGCACGGCCCCGCCAAATTTTTATTCAACTTTAACATCATCTACACATATATATTGTATATAGGGCCTATCACGGCTTACAAAGGAACAGTACCATATTTGAGCTGCCCAGCACAGCTCCGCCGAATTTGGGTCCAACGTTAAAATCATCTGTATATAAACGTATTCGATTTTGCTTACAAAGATCAATATCCTATAAATGAGGTGCTCGTGTCTAGCTCACCTCCTTTTCATGGCTTCAACAATTTAAATTTATTACGTTAAGATACTACAAGATTACAATCTTTTATCAGCATCGTTTAAAGAAGAAGGAAGTTACTACAAGGGCAAAATGGAAACCTAAACAAAACATAAAACTACAAATTCAGACGGATAATTGATTCACCTAATTGAATTAAACTATATTATAAAAGCGAACATTACAAAATGATACTATTGTAGAACATAACACACAATAAAAAAACTAAATAAAAACAAAAACAACAAAAAACGAAAAGTAAACTATGCTAGTCTATGCAAAAATGTTCACTGCGAAAAAAAAAATTCAATTAAGAAAATCTGTTAAAGTTTCCTGAATGTGCCAATAGCAGCCCCTTGAATATTAGGGGGCGATAGATTCAACAGACGAGTTAGTTGAACAATTCTAGAACCCTCATAAATAGCAGTACGAAGTCTAACACAGTCATTAAGAGTCAAGTTTTGGGAAGACAAGGGAACCAAATGTAAAGTGTTGTAATACTAGAGACTTAATTAAGTGGCAGCGCATTTTCGGCGAAAGCATGCTAGGCGATAACCACTGACACCGAAGATTAGTATAAATTCTAGAAAGATTCATTTTAACGAGATCGCAACATGCCTTCTTTGAAATAAGAATAACGCCTAAATTGCGACCTTTGTTTTCATAAGAAAGTGAGATTCCATTCAACATTATTGCAGGCAAGACAATGGTCAAAGAAGAGAAGGCAGTGCATCTAGATTTGCTTGGGTTAAGCTTCAAATTTCCCTTAGATCAGTTATAGATTTCATCCAATCGTCGTTCATTCGAGCGAAGACATGCCGCTGGGTCTTAATTTGACAGCGAAAATTGCTTTAAGCACCTCAACTCCACCAACTCCTCGAAAACTACATAAATCCGTCGACGTTTTCACGTATATTAAATGCAGCAATGCTTTCGCTGATTGCCGATTGTGGCGGAGTGATCCCAGCACAATCAGATGACTGTTGGTTGCTAGCAAAATACGAGTCAAGTGGAATAAGATTGTTTTGAGATCTTTTATCTCCACAGACGCCGGCATTGCATAGATTGCGTCACAATACTTTCGGTGGAACCCGAACATTAAATTTCCTCCTCAATTGCCTTATTTCTTATACGTTTTTACGATTCACGACTTTCAACGTTCCTCAGTCTTCGATATCGAAAATAAAGATATTTCCGCTCCGGTATGAGATTCAATTGCTGTGCGAAACCAGGGACAAGATGTATTATTTGTCTTCTATCTGGTAGGGGGACATGATTGTTATATAAATACGCTATCGAATTGGTGAAAAAAAAACTTGGTCATCAATGGAAACCAAATCATATATCTGACCCCATGGAATTAATCAGCATAGAGATTCTGGATCAACATTGTTGAAGTCCCTGTATTGAAAAAACGTCTTATCAGGGCGACGAACAATTTTTACGTCATACGAAAGTAATATAATGTCATGGTAAAGAATGCTTAAACATAGTTGGTTGAAAAAGAAAACTTTAAACAGGTCAAACACAAAATTAATCCATTAGGGATGGATTCACGGAGTTGTAATACGTGGGACAATCGTTAACAACATTCAAAGTTAAAGTTTGCATGCTGGAGAGAAAAAAATCGACCTGAGCTACCTCTAAGAATATTGACTAGGCGAAGAATACACCACACACAATACACAAACATCAGCCCCCGTATTCACTTCCACACACAAAAATTCAACAGACTATTCGATGAAGTAGTTATAATTTTGTTTCACATAGACCGCAACACCGCCACCAACTCTACCATAACGATCGTTTCGAAGGGCTTCGAATGAAGGCATGAAGATTAAGGAAGATGGTATATCTTCACGCAACCAAGATTCGCTTGCAAGAACTGTGTGAAGCCGAGCATAGTGGAGGACTTCCCTCAATTCATCAATCTTAGGAAATATGCTACCCGATTTAAGGTGACAAACGTTAAAGCTTTCGGTCTGCCCAGAGAACACCTTGAGCATAGTTCCAACACTGTTCAACGGCAGAGAATTATAATCTATGGTAACTTTTTATTAGTCCAGCACCCGGAACAATCAGGAACGACATTCTCAAGTGGATATGTAAATTTAATATTGTGGATATTGTAAATTGAATGTGCATATACTAAGTAGAGAAAGAGACTAGACCCGTTAAAATACAACTACTTAACAACACACGCTAAAATCAATTTTACTTATAAGACACATGTTTAACAATAAACATTACTTAATATGTATACACAAGTTAAAAAACAAAACAAAAAGAGCAATTAACTAGACAAGTTGAAAAAACACTACACTATATTAGAATTTTTCTTCCTATTGCTGTGAATTACAAGCTCCTTCATTATCAGCTTGATTTACAACACATTCCAGGGAACTCTTTGTGTTGACTTTAATCGGCTGAAAATTTTATTATCTCTCCTGCACTTCAATGCGGTTTGCAACAATTTGCTATTATAGTTGGTGAGACTCTCCCAACAGCATTTATTTTTATTACAAACGTGAAGTTGTGGTCGAGGTCGTTTAGTTTGAGTAAACTTAATCTCTTAAATTTGTATAAAAAATCTATTTGTTCATCAGCAGAAGGGAACTTGATAATCAGCGGGACAATTCTACGATTATTTTGCTGGTACATCGAATACTTTGGCCGGAAGGCTAATGCAAACGATGACAGTGCATGATTTATTTTATTTTAAATGTTTATTATCAGCTGTTGGGGGGGTTTTCATTTGGGCGAGAAGGAATGCCGGTTATCACTAAGTCTGTTAATCGATGTAATCGTCGGATAGCTTATATCAAAATTCTGCTAATTCCTTTTTAAGCTGGCCCACGTCGTCGTCTATCTTTGCAATTTCTACATGCGTATTAGCTGCAATGTTGTTAATTTTAATCGAAATGCGTTCTTCGAATTCTTCAAACCATTCGGATATAATTTGCGCCAAGCTCTTCAATAATTTTTTTCCCAAGCAATGCGAAGTGATCAGCTGAGCTAACTGAGACAGCGAGGGGTACTAGCGGCACTATTATTATTACCATTCTTTTTACTTCTTCCAGAACCTCTCGTCGCAACGGGTGTATGCTGTGCAGATGTATTTGTACCCGCTTTCACTTTAGGTTTTACACTCTTGCTTCTACTCATTATATCACAAAAAAGGCGGTTATTAACCAAATGGTCATAAATAACACAAATTTCTTGTCAAATTCTTCACAGCTACGTTTCACAAGCTTTCCTGGTTTAAAACTGGCAATAACTTGCGATTATGAGCAAAAATGTTAGAGCTGTAAATAAGCACGTTTACTCTTCTATATGAGTAACTACTGTTCTATGAGCATATCCAATACGACTCCGCAGTTTTTTTTTTTTTCAATTTCAATGTCGAGAATATGAGCGTGGCTCTGGCTAGTCTTTATCAACGTCAATATCTGCTATTTGAGCGTATCCAGCATGGCTCCGGCAAATTTTGTTCAACTGTAATATCATCTATATATATTCTATATATATTGTATATAGTGCCTACCAATTGTCAATATCAGCTATATCAGCGTTTTCAAATTTTCCCATTACGATGTCATCTATTTGAGAATGTACAGCACGGCTCCGCCAATTTTTATTCAACTCTACGATCATCCATGCAAACGCCATTTTGTTTGGTTTCTTCATATTTTGTAGAGTCCTAATTTTTAAACTAAAATTATGTTTAGCTAGTAAGCAGTGCCATAGCGGAAATTGGGAACAATTTTGAAGATAACATAAATTTGTTTAAACGGATTGAGATTATATATGTAGTATGGTGATTCCAACTAAACTTTCCAACGGAACTTAAATTATTCTTACATATGTTATATATCTTTAACTTTCAGTGAAATTGTTTTCGTTTAGAATGTAATGGCGCTCTGAGGTTTTCTTTCTCCTTTACTCTCCTGGTGCCCCCTCCCACAATGAAGGTTGACAAGGTTCACTATTTCACTCTTTCAGGTCATCTTAGGGACACTGAGAAATTACTGCCCACAATGTCATTCGGTGGATGGTGCATGGCAAAGAAGGCAGGACATCTGCGTTTTTATCATCAGTAAAGGTAAGTGGTGTAAATTTCCCTTCTGGACCGGATGTGGTGTGCTTGGTTTTTGAAGGCACGAATTTTTTTGGATATGGGCTGTGACAGCGGCAGGTTTTGGGTAACGCTCTCTGTCACTCTCCCGCACTAACCGAGATGCTAGCGTGCCGCCCTGTGCTAACGCTGCTCGCAGAGTGAGCTGTCAGCTCATCCTAACATAATGCTATTATAAGTGAATAAATAAATAATAAATAATTAAATGGGTTTTTATTCTCTTTTTCCTTTTAACCACCTTGTTACTACTACAAAGAGTCAGTTTGTTGCACTTTTTTATTTTTCTAAACAACTTTCTTTGTACTTCATCGATATAATGCAATTATCTATTTACTGCTCGATGTACATAAAGTTGTAACCAAAGTTAACTTAATTACAAGTTAGGACACAGAAGAGTTTTCCAATTGTTTTACATTTAAAATGCACACGGCAGAAAAGGAAGGAAAAAAATCAAATTCTCTTTAAAACTTTTATGAACAAAGATAAAAAATGTGAAAGCGCAAATTGCATACGACGGAACAGAGTGGCAAATGATTCATTTTCGTAAATAAGTGAGAAGAGGCGGAGTTTTCAGGTTTTACTCTCATAAAATGTTCTCGCGCTTTTGTGAAAACCGGTTTTTGCAGAAATATTGCGAGAATTACCCAATGTTTTTATAGCAAAATCAATGTTGGTTAGTGCAATCCTATGATATTTGAACAGCATGTGCTTCTGTTTACATTTGTTTTGATCTGAAGAGATTAAGTGGGAGAATCTCATGCTGGATTCTCTGATATTTTCGGGAAAAATGTGAATTTCATTTGAGAGGAGCTTTATATCTCCTTTCAGCACCATGGCCAAATCGAAATTTATCTTTTTCTTAAAAAATTGGTATTGTGGCCTGATGTATATACATTATTATGAATAGTTTGAAAGGATTTCGAAGATATTCATGAAGATTTTATCATTCGGGTAATCCTACGTTTCACTACAATAGGGTATAGCCGAGTTCTTTTCCCCCATTCATACCAAAGACGAAAGTATATGATATTACTTGTTTTGGTCTAAAGAACACGAAAAACTTCCAATTTTGTTCGGCTATGTCCTATTTTCTTATTAGTTTATCTTTGGTTGTAACGTAGCGTAAGCTAAGGTTCCTTCCTTAATAAATGTTTTTTTATTTTATTCTATTCTATTATTTAATGTGACTTTACTATTTTCTAAATAACATTACTTTGTACCGCCAAAGTTATCATTTCCTTTATCTTTATGCTATGGTAATTGGTATGCATGTTTACTCGGGATCTTTCTGAATTTAAAGTCTTAATTGCTTAATAGCTAAGTAAGCATAATTTTTCAGATAAGAAATGAATTTCATAATTGCAATATACTGTAAATAGAATATAGCCTTAAGTTTCTTAGCTTGCGTAAGAATTATTGCCTAAATTAATAAAGTTACTCTTAAATAAAAGTTTCGAGGTTTTATTTAAAGAAACATCCTCTTTTTATTATTATTCACTCACGTAAAAATTTACGCGCGGAAGTATGAAAAATCTCTTCTTACTTCAATAATCTGAATATACCTCGCCGTTCATCGAGCTATTTTTTCCGTGCCCTCTGCCCAAACTCTACTCAATACGACTGGTTACATTCATAATGCGATCGAAACCCAAACTGCTTTCTGAGTATATAAATGTTAAATTTAATTGCAGTAGGAGAAGCGCTGCACAAATAACACAATTCTATACCTGCACCCACTTTGGATCCCGAAGCATCTATGGTCAGGTGATCACTATATAGAATAATCTGCCTCCACTAGTAAGAGGAACGATAGCTATAAGAAGGTTTAAAGCTCTGGCATTAGATTATATGAGCACCCTAATTGACTAATCTATCTTTCATTTTCTTCCTATACCATCCTAGTTTTCTACATCTTCCCATTACTCAGCCTGTCATCTTGCATTTCTTTAAACGATTAATCCATTTCTCCCATTCTCAACCAACTGGACTCTTGGCCGGAATCATCCACCTATATGGTTCACCATTGCGTGAGCTTTTAATCCCAGTATTAGTGTTATCTGTGTGGTCAGACCCCCCGGATCTCTAGTCTTCTATTTGTACTTGGCTCAATGCCGAGTATTTGGTTACGCTACAATATTGATCACTAGTCATCCTCAGCTCTATCAATAATCATATTGTGTAAACACTGTCTATTCTACAGGAATGTTAGTTTTAAGATAACCATGACGAAGTTATTTTTAGTGGTTTTATTTATATTTTATGTACCTTATTTAGTTATAGTTAGTGTTTCGTTTTATATTATTTAATGTACCTTATTTTATACTGAATCTTTAGATTCCTTGCAATACTGTTAATCCAGCTGTAGCTTTATTTTGTCACATCTAGTCTTACTAATTTCTCTCTCAAGACAGTAGCATATATTTACGCGGAATAATATTGTTTGGATTAGTCAGCCATTAATCCTCATTACACTGAAAATATGTAAAACTATTATTCTGACATATTTTTGCCCTACTTGGCTTAGTCATAGATCTATATTTATTTAAATACTCTTACTCCTTGCTTGAATTCCTACTGGTCACACTGTTAGCTTGTAAGTTAGCTCTGTTTAAATCATGGGCAATGACCCTAAACAAGTTGTACTCATTTTGCCTGCATAAATATAAATTCTATTCTAATATTTAACATCTAAATTAGCCAAAAGTGAAATGTAAATTTAATTATAAGTCGCTATATTTTATATCTTATTAACTACTGTTAAACTGCTTAAACCCTAATTAATGTAACTCTGTAATTAATTTCTTAGGGCCTGTCCGAATCCAAGGCTTCGTCTTCGGTTTTTTATTACACCTAGTGACGTAACATCGAGTCAAGCTCTATCCGAATCCTGGTCTATGTACCGAGCTTTGCTAGTTTTTATAACAGTTTATACATCTGGTTAGCTTGATCGAGTCGAGGTTTGAATTGACTATTTTAAATAAACAACATATATTGAGGTGATTTTTATTCGCTGGCTGTCAAGATCAAACTAAGCAAACGAATTCGGGCAGGTTAGCTTCGTTTTGAGCTTGATGGAAAAATGGCGAACGCTGATAAAAGCATATTGCGCAGGCTTTTTACTGTTCTTAAGCCTGAAACACAATTGGAGCTTTTCAGCCTACTTTATCGCCAGCTTTCTTCTAAAGCTGACGGAAAAAGTCGAATCGTTTTTGACATTTGCAACTTTAAATTGTTTATGGTAAAAACTTTTATTAAGAAATAATGACAGTAATGCATCCGATTTCTCAACCGATGAGAATGAATGATTGAATTCGCTTGTTACTTTGTTATAGTTATTATTATTGTTTTTTTTTTAGTGATTCTGTTTCCATTTTTATTAATGTTATTTTCTTTGATGTATTTTGCAAGTGCCTTGTATACCTGGATATCACTGGAGATCAGTAAAGCGAGGCAGTTGGTGAAGTTGGGGAAGATTTTTTTTATTTTAATTTCAAAGTCTCTGGCCGAATTTGGTTGGAGCCTGGCGCATTGTAAAGTTTGTGGTCTATTGTATCGTCAGAGAGGCCGCATTAGCATAAGGATGAATCTTTAATGTTTATTCTGTGGAGATGTTCATTGGTGCAGACGTATTCGAATCGCAGTCTTGCTATGGTGGTTATTCTGCTCCTTGGGAGTGAGGAGTTGTGGAACCATGGGAAGACGTTCACCTTGGGTAGGAGACAGTGGAATCTTCTTCGTTTTGAGGAAACATTCCACTTGAGCTGCCATTCGGCTAGTTTATTCTTATTTATAAAGGCAAGTAGCTCGTTGGGGTAAATGGTGATGGCATTGTCGGCGAAAGAGTGAGGGGCGTCTTTGGCAAGAGTCGGCGTGTTCATTGCCGTCTATTCCCATGTGACTTGGGATCCACAAGAAGTGGATATAGATATGTTTTGTTTTGAGGTCCAGTACTAGCTGTTTTGTTTCCAACACAAGAGGATGTGGTTTACCGGAGTGGCTTTTCAAGGATGATAGAAAGGATGTGCTATCTGAAACGATCAGGAACTTATTGTAACTGTCAAAGGTGGCGATGGTTTTAAGAAATTCTGTGATAGCCTGAGCTTCGGCGTGAAAGATGTTGGAGGAAGGGTTGAGGGGGAATGTGGCTTCTAGATCGTAGTCCTGTAACCAGAAGGCGGGGCTAGTTTTGTCGAAAGTTTTGGAGCCATCTGTGAAAAAAATTTGAAGTTTTTCCAGCGGGAATTGATGAGTTTGTGGAAGAGAGTAGTGGCGGTATCCGGATTAAGGTTCTTCTTCCTCAGATCCGGGATAATTACTGTGGGTGAGAAGCTGACAGTGGAAAGCGGAATCGGAATGCAAGTGGCTTGGGAGCTGGGGTGAAAATGTGGTCAGATGAGAATTGTTGGTATCTTTGAATGTTGTACATAAATAGGTGTTGGTGATTGGAGTGGGTTGGGGAGGGCAATGAGGACTTTCAAGGGGGCGTGTGCAACGTGCCAGTCTGTACTAAGGGTCTTAAGGATCAACTTATCGGCAAAGAGGCGCCTTCTTTCGGATAGTGGAAGTACATTAGCCTCTACTTCCAGTGACATGATGTGGGTTGAAATCATTGCACCTAGAGCTGTTCTTAAAGATTTATACTGTATCCTATCGAGCTGTAGGTATAGCCTGCCAGGCGCTTCAAGGATGAATGGGGAGATGTAGTCTAAGACATGGATTATCAAGCCCTTATATATGTTCAGCAGACCCTGTGGGTTGGCACCCCATCTCACTCCGCACAATGCTGTGAGGATGTATGTTATCTGAAAGCATTTCTTTCTGGTAGCAAGGATGTGAGAGGATCCATTGAGCTTTACGTTGATCGTGAAGCGTTTGTGTAGGATATGGGATGAGAGCCCAGTAGTATCTGCCAGGGTCAGAAGTTTGCGCAAATTTTTCCTTACAAGCAGTATACGTGAGTTTTTGTAAACTGAACCTGGTCTAGGGGTTGATTCGGCTTACATTACCTATATCTAAGAAAATAATTAAGACGTAAATGGTGTATGTCAAATGGACATCTAGGCTGAAAATTGAATTTTACTGAGTAGTCGACAACTGTTTACGATTCGAATTATATATTTGTGTGAGGTTCTCGGATTTTGCTTTACATAGGTACAACCATTTCCAATTAGGCTAGTGCCCTATCTGCGGCCGCCCTGCTATAAAATGATTTAGCTAAATATGGGTTAGTACTAATTATAATTTCCAATTCAAATTAATGTTGTTCTAGCAACTACAGTTAGTGATAATTTTTCTCTTTGTTAAATGTGGGTTAATATTAATTTTAATTTTCAATTTAATTCGGTTTTGTTAAAGGAACTACAATTAACGATAATTATCTTACGTGTTACCGGATTCGATTTGTTTTCTTGCGTGCTATCCGTTTTCGTGATGCCGTGGTCGGTCTTGATATGAATATTTCGATGTTTCCATAAGGAGTTAATAATCCTTCAAATTTCCTTCCTGTGATGACTGTTGTAATTTTGCCAGTTCAATCTTTATATAGAATCTTATTGATGAATTTATCGTAGTTTTCCAATTGGCACTGTAAGATTTAAGCGATGCACATTGATGCAATTTGCAGAATGCTTCAATCCGATTTGTCACAAATCTACCAAATGTGGCCCCGTCTTGCGCAAACCAAGTATTTAGCTGGCTGGTGAACGCTGTTGTTGTTTTTGCAGGGTTTTTGCTGATTACTTTTTTAATAAAAACTTTGCTCGGATTCTTATAAATCTTTTCCTTACTCGCTGTCATCCATTGAACTCGAAAAAATTATTTATACGGGGTTGAAGGAACGACCACAGGGACGGTGTCTTTTATTGTTTTTGACAGTTATTATTATTTATTAATAAAGTTTTATTTCATTATTAGTTCTGTCTTTTATTATTTTGATAGTTATTATTATTTATTAATAAAGTTTTATTTCATTATTGGTTCTGTTTTTATTATTTCAACTATTTTTACTTATCAATAAATGTTTATTTCATGGTTAGTTCTATTTTTATTTATTTTTACATAGGTGTACATGAAAATTAAATTCTGGACAAGCAAAATCCTTGACCTTACGTTTTCGGGTCTTTACTTAGCAGATTCGAGAATTGCTGGAATTTCACAGGGCTCTTCCTGGACCGGTGCCTTGAGACGTTTTTCGACGAAATTGCGTTTAATATTCTAGCTTTCTCGTAGATACGTTACATTTTTAGCGGAGATTTCAAGATCAATTTTTTCGAGATTAGCAGTAATTATTGAAATGGCGTACTGAAGAGAAGCAGTGGCATTGGCGAGGGATTCGCTTGAAGAGATCAGGCAATTGTAAAGGGAGAATTCCTTCTTCCTGTTGGCAAGTTGCAGGTGAGACCATAGTGTAAGGACGCAGTCCGTCGTAGACCTCACCTTTCGGAATCTGAATTAGAAGCGAGGGAGTATATCCTTTTCTTCCAGAAAGTGCTCGAGTCTTCTCTTGAGGATTTTTTCATACGCTTTTCTCAGCACCGAGGTGAAAGCGACAGGTCTGTAAGAGGCAGGAGCGGATGGATTCTTGCTATTTTTTAGTATTGGGATTATCGAGACCTGCTGTATTTAATACGGTCCGAACCGGGAGCTGAGTCCTTTTTATGAGTAGAACAAGGTCCTGTTCACCGTTAGAGAAGGGAGCGTCGAGTTGATGGAGGGTTGGGGGGTTTCTGTGAACGGAAGGAGGAAGGTTTGACGGAAGAAGTTCCCAGTGTGTGGTTCATGCGAACCGATTATTTTAAGTGCGAGGAGGTCTAATGAGACTAGACACTTGCTTCTTTTGCGGATGCCTCTGAACTGCCGTACTTTGTCCGACATTTCGGATGCAGTGGTGTCAGGGGAGATAGAGGAGCAGAAGTTCTCTCAACCTCTTTTCTTTTCCTTTTTTAGAATCCATGTGGTGTTGCGCTCCTGTTCTTTCAGGGCTTTGTAGTTTTCTCTAGAGGGTGCCATCCTGAAACGTTTTAATGCTAATCTTCGGTGAGCTACTGCCTTGGAGCATGTGTTGTTCCACCAAGGGCATGGGTGGGGTTGCTGTTTTCTGTTCTTCGGAGATGTTGGGCAGGCTTCTTGTACTAATTCAATGAGAGTTTTGTAGTTATCTAAAGGGAGAGAGGGGTCGGAGTTCCTAAAGTGTGAGTAGATTTTTTGGTTGAGCGAGTCATATTTGGGTTTATTGGGGATAAACACCCTGACTGGGCGGTTCGGAGGGGTGGAAATTTTAACGAGGAAAGGCTTGTGTAGGCTACCCATGGAGTCGTTTGGCGATGTCCATGACCGATACGCTTTTGGCGTTGAAGAAAGGGGGGGGGGGGGGAGGGAGTCGTTTAGGATGACGAGGCGATTGTTGTCTACGAAGTCTGCAGTTTCTTTCCCCTTGGTATCTGTGGATGCGTTACCCCCGAATAGGTGGTGAGCATTAAGGTCGCCACATATGAGTGTGATTTTGTTGTTGGGGAGTTGGTTGTACAGCCTTTGAAGGTGTGACGAGTTATAGCTAGTACGAGGTGGAATATACATGGCCACAATGACTATGGGAAATGGTCCTGCATCTATTTCGCAAGCAATGATCTCAAACAACTTGTGAGGGGAACGCAGGCGAATGACAGAGTACGCCGCCACTTTGTGTGATGTGGTCGTTTCTGACGATATTATAGTTCTTGATACTAAATGTACCAAAGGGGGATAGCCAGGTCTCATTCAGGCAGCAGACGAATATATTATGAATGTGGAAGAAATTGGAAAGGTCGTTCCTTTTGTTTCTGATACTTCCGCAAATCCAGTGACTAAGGTTTAGGTTTACCATTATAGTTCCATGGTAGTTTCGGAAGTTGCTATCGGAGGATCTGATGTGATCTTGAGCTGTGATGTTTTTCGTTATTATATCGAGCCATAGTCTTCCCAAATGTGACGTGGCCTGAGTTGGTTTTCCTGGGCGCTCGAGAGCCGAGTGTTGGAAAATCTTCCTTGGCGAGATTGAGTGTAAAGGACTAGCTCGTGACGTTCGAGTAAGAAGGGTATAAGTTAGTGATGCTGCGCTCCTTGCGCTTTTTATTTTCTAAAAATGATGGGAGCTTTTTGGGAGTACGCTTCGTGAGGCTGGCTGCAGTTGCAACAGTAGAGAGGAGCTAGACAGGAGGAATTAGCGTCCGTGTGGGTAGATCCGCATCGTACGCACCTGTTTTTGGATCGACATTTTTGATCAAAGTGGCCGAATCTCCAGCAATTCCTGCATTTGATAACTCCTTTTTTTTTTTTGTATACTGGAAATATGATGTTGTTAAGTTTAAAATGTGTAGGAAGGTTTTGGCCCTCGAATGTGAGGCAGACGAGGTCCGTTTCCACTTTTTTGTTTTTTCTTAGAAGGAACCGTCGGCATTCTACTAAAGAGTAAGAGGCGGGGTCCATGTGTGAAGTAGGTGGACATATTTGAGAAAATTTCTTTTTCCTGGAATTCCACGGGTATGGGGACTACTCCCTGTATTTCTACAGTTTTAGATGGGATGGAAGTTATGTATTTAGTGTTAAGCTCTGCATTTCTGACGATATTATTAATGGTATCACATTTTTTTTATGTGACCTATGTGCATATCAGTGGGATTTACTGAATTTACCACAAAAGTATTTGGGACTATTTGTATTATTAAATTGTAATTATGAGTCGAAGGAAGTGTTTTTTACAAGGCTGTTTGGGTTGGAAATACCGCTGAACCTCAATCAATTTATCGTTCCCAATCGTTACAGTTCAGTGGGAAAGTATGCTCTCACGGAAAGAGACAGGAACATGAAAGTGGTGCCATTTGCTTTCATGCATTTTTGGTTCAACGAACAGTCCATTTATATACATGTCAGTGGTTGGGAGTAACTTTTGTCGTCGTGTCGCCGTAATTTGATTTTGACAGTAATGAGCAAAAAATGTCATTCGAGTAGCAATTAATTAATTTGGTGCTGGAAACGAATTATTTTTACGACAAAAGCAATCCCCAATATCGAAATACTTATTTAAAAGAAAAAAATGAAAATAAATTGGAGAGAAGTTGAAAATAAGTCGTAGATGATATTCTGTAATCCCCATAAATCAGCGCTAATCATTGTTTTACTACACTTTCAAAACTTTTCTCATTTTGTTAATAAACTTTAACAAACAATCTTAGCACATACAATACTATATTGATGTTAACGAACATAAGAATGCCGGTGTCATTGGGCTAATTCGGAGACATTCACGACGACAGTGTCATCGTAATTGTTGTGTCGGTTGGATTGTAGATCTTTTCACGTACTCGAATCTGAGGAATGAATTATAGCATTTTCACCCAAATGCACCCAAACTCTGTTCACGTACTCAGAAAATGGGGGAAAATATGTAGACGTCACACTTCCCCTTCAATAAAGTTTTTGCCCAATGTATTCCCATTAGGAACCATGTTCCCCTCTTAGGTGACGTAATACTGTGAAATGTGTAGGAAAGTACGGTACAGAGAACACAATACTTCCTCTCCTCTCTCCATCTTTCCTATAAAAATGTACATACACGTTAGTCACCGAAATACGTAATGGCTGATTTACATTACTCGATCATACGATTTTACTGACAAAGTGAGTGAGAGGGTCTTATTACTTTTTACTATTAGAAAAAAAGGAAGAGGTGGTCGACTGTCAAAACATTATTTCCCACTCTTTTATAGCGAAGTATCACTTTGACAATTCATCAAATTGTCAATTGCAAAAATTAGAAGTCAAAAATGAAGAAAATTTATGAATATGAGGAAATTTCTTAGGTAATATATTAGACAATTTCACATATACATATTTAGTTTTATTTAAAAAAAAATATGTAAAAGCAGAAAAAGTCACGTTTTCAAATTCAGTTTTAAATAAATATAAATTTTATTTCTTTGTTTACAATTTGCTAAAAATTACACACCAATTTTCTTGATCATAATAACTTATAACTCATTTTCTTGACAAACATTATACATAATAACTCAGAAACTGCAATCATTCACCTCGCTGCTACATTTTCATGTCATTTTCCAAGGCACAAATACATCCTGTTCTTGAAATTGTGTTCTATTCATAAGAATTGGCAAAACAACCTCCGCTTTAGGTAAATTTGGTTGAATTTCCTTTACCACTGAGAATAACCTCCAAAAGTATCATATCTTCATGGCTTACAAAATTTTCAAGAACAGTTTATCCTGGAATCGCTAATTTTAATTTTAATTCCCCTTAGAATATAGAACATTGCACGGTACACAGAGAATACAAAATGTTCTCATTAAAATTTTGATACATTCCAGCTTGCTTCAAATATTTTTAATTTGTGTGGGTGTAAACAATATATTCGTACACGCTAGTAGTTATATATATTGAGTTTACTGCCATAATAGCAAAATTTACTGCCATAAAATATACTTCTGGCTAGAACTTTTTATGGCTAATTATGGCAGTAAAACTTTCTCCTTCGTCGGGGAATTTGACATTTTGCTCAGTAAAATTTTGCTGGATTATCTTTTGTCTTTATCGTTCTAAAGTATTTTCAGATAAGGCGAAACTCTTTACTCTGTTTTCTAGCAATGTTCGAGTAATGTAAATCAGCCATAACAGGCTATTACCTGCAATATGTCAAAATTTTAATGGGAATAGCTTGTCTTCTATATACCTTGTTTTTGTCCAAATCTACCCAAAGAAAAACTCGGGGTAACTGTGTAAAAACTGTCAAACAAATTAAAATTCGAAATCGAGAATCGCCAGTAGTTTAAATTGTCAAGGGCAAAATGGAAATGACTTCAATATTGTATAGACTGATTACAGCTTGCAAAAAGCAAGTATTCTCACTAAATTTTTGACACATTGCAGCTGATGTGCCGTGTCGTCACTCTGTGTTTAAAATGTACTCTATATAGAAGTGTAAGAAAATATTTGATATCTTAATAAATTTGGCAACAAATTATTGATATTGTGTATAAATTGAAAGTTTTGAATAAAGCTTTTACCATAATTAAGTTCAAAAGGTAAGAAGATGTACTTTCAAGTTCAAGTGAAAATGTGAACAGAAACAAAAATAGTTTTTATATGCCATAATTAATCTTTGCTTTGTTTATGAAAGTTCTTATGCCACAAATTAGCGTCCTTGTAAGTGAAATCATCTCACATATGTACGTTGTGTCTATTCGTATTGAATTTTACTTTATAGCATGAAAACTAATTTAAATGCAGTAAAAAAAAAACATAAGATTAATTATGTATTAAACAAATATTTTACTGCTACAAAATCATTATTATGTTAATACATTTATGGCATAAAAAACTATTTTTGTTTCTGTATACATTTTCACTTGAACTTGATAGTATATCTTTTCACCGTCCTTAACTTAATCATGGTAAAACTTTTATAAAAAAAAAACATCTAAAATATTCAAAACTTTCAATTTATACACAATTTCAGTAATTTGTTGCCAAATTTATTAAGATATCAAAGATTTTCTTATTTTTCTTATAGAGTACATTTTTAACAGAGTGACGTCACCACAATTTTCTCTCCAGGAAAAATGGCGGAACGTGGTTCGTACCGAGAAATTGTTACGCATAAAAGGAAGTTATTTATTGCAATAAATATGTTATTAGCTTGATAATTCATAGCAATATTTCAAGCTAATAACAAAAATTGTATGCTTTAACAATTATTTTTAACACGAAAATGGTTTGTATTAATTAAAAAAAAATCTTATAGAAGATTAAATTATGATCTTATAAGGTAGATATGTAGGAATGATTCATATTAGACCAAGCATTATTCAGGCATTTGGATTAGCATATAGATACTTGACCGATATGATAGATAATTCACCTTCCAACCTGGGATATAAAAGTGGTGGCTGGTTCTGGTTATAGCGACTAAATTTATAAGAAAGCAAAGCAATGGTTTAGGTATTCTGACATCAGGGTATTAACTATTTTGTTCCTTTACTTAAGAAATTATAATGTATTCGTCGTCGACAATTTTAGAATTATTCCAATATTATTGTTTTATATTATTCCAATACTCATTCATTCGTTCATTCATGCCAAAACTGCCGCTCCTAAAGAAAAATTACGAATCTTACAGTCCTCTGCTTACCTTCGTTTTTCTGACTATCTAATGATATAATAATCGATCAAGGTTGACAATATCGTAACTCAAGAATATTTTTTTTGCTTATTCAGAAAGTTTAAAAAGTGGTAGGTATTAATAACTTTAAAACACTATGCCCACCACATAAATTATTGCAGTTCTTACTTTGATTCAAGGAAACTACAAAGAATAGAGAGAATTTCACAGTATTTAATTTATCAAATTTAAGGCTGAACTACAATAGACGTGTACGTAAGTACATTTACTCACGTAAAGCGAACGCACCCTTTAATTTAACAGGCGTACACAAATTAACTTTACGTATGAGGGTAACTTTCGTTAAGTTTATATATCGAATTTTCAATAAGTATAGTGCACTAAGAATCGCTCATTCCGTAAGAACGCAATGTGTCCAAACATTAAATTATTACTAAATGATTAAAAGTGCAATGTAAAAATTAAAATGGAATAAAAATGGTATTGCTAATTAATAGAAAGCACAAATCTTCAATTACACCAACATCCATTTGTTAATTTTTTTCACTTTTACAACTTTTTAAAATTAAAAACATTAAATATCAAGATAATAACTCTCACGGAATGTGATATGGATTTAGGCTAAAAATATCAATTTTTCGTAAGTAAACCTCAGTCTCGTTAAACCTTGGAGTGTTGGCTTTCAAAAAAACCAAAAATAACTGGCGCGTTTTTGCGGCACTCATACATTTTTTTTTGCTTTTCAGAATGAACTCTAAATTAACGCATAGACAAATTTTTTATGTTTGGTTGCAATCGGATTAAGTCCGACGTAAGGAAGCGATTTTTGAATTAGTTGCGCAAAAATTTGATATTCAAGATCTATCTAACCCTGCTTTGAAAAAACTGAGGGCTACAATTACTAACTTTTGCTTCAAAATTGAGGAAAAATGGCAAAAAAATAGTAGGCATCGGGATCGCTTTTTATCTGCAAATTCAATCTGGCTAGATAAATATTTCGTTTTGCCTGACTATATACAGAGACAACAACAACAAATTTTATCAAGCTCTGCAGTAGGAACACTGAAAAGACAAGGAAGACCATCAAAGCCTTTTGGAGAATGCAGTGAAAAAACTAAAAAGCGAAAGGTAAAAAGCCTTTTGGTTTCGAAAAGTCCCGAGGAAATAAGTATAGCTAACCAGATGAACCTTCACAAAACGGGGAAGAGAGACTCAGCAAAACTGGTCAAGGAACTCTCTCTAGCTTCATCCAATACGGGTACTGATATTAAAAAGCTGTGTAAAAGACTAAAGGCTGAGCCTACTTCTACCGGTATATCTTCTGACGAGGCATTGGCCATGATAATTGATGCTAACTTATCTACATATCAATACGATATTATTCGGCAAAAGGCCAACAAAATAATCAAAAATCTCTTTCCTTCATACGATCAAATTAAACAGGACAAGAAGAAATGTTATCCGGCAGAAATAGAAGTTACTGAAGTATCTGCTAAGTGTAAACTTCAGTCTTTGGTTAACCATACTATACAAAGACTATGTTTAGCTCAAAAGTATGTTTTACTCGGACTGGAGGAGCTAAAAAGTGGTGAAAATCAACTTAATATTTTAATGAAATGGGGATGTGATGGAGCACAACAGAAACGATACAAGCAGATATTTTCATCACAGGACCAAACGGACGAAAATCTTTTTAGTGTATCAATGGTTCCCATTCAATTATATTTAAATACCAGAGAAGGCAAAAAGGTTGTGTGGCAAAACCCAGGTGCATCTTCAACACGATATTGTCGCCCAATTAAGTTTATTTTTGCAAAAGAGACCTCTCGCTTAATTTCACAAGAAGTAAATTTAATCGAAGAAGAAATCAATGGTCTTACTCCTATAGCTATAAATGACAATGACGTGCATTTCACGGTTAAACCTATTTTTATGTTAACTATGATAGATGGCAAAATTTGCACTACACTATCACCAATGACTACGTCATCTCAAACGTGCTTTATATGTGGAGCAAAACCAAACGAAATGAATAATCCAACAGCATTTTCGAATAAAGTCGTGGATAAAAGGTCATTATCCTTTGGAATGTCTCCGTTACATTCATGGATACGTTTTATGGAATGTATACTGCACATAGCATATAGGCTTGATATAAAAGCCTGGCAAGTTCGGGGATCTGAAAACAAAGCCAAGATAGCGGTTAGGAAAAAAAATATCCAAGAAAGATTCCGCAGTGCAGTAGGTTTATTGGTCGATATGCCTGCACAGCAAGCTGGCAATACCAATGATGGCAATACAGCCAGGCGGTTTTTCCAGGCAGCAGAGACGAGTGCCGGAATTACAGGAGTCAGTCAAGAGCTTATTGAACGCTTTCATACAATTTTAGTGACTTTGGGCAGCGGCTATGCTATAAATGAAGTCGCCTTTGAAGCATATGCAACCAATACAAGAGATTTGTATTTAAAGGAATATCCATGGTACAATATGCCGGTTACCGTGCACAAAGTGCTTTTCCATGGAAAGGACATTATTACCTCTTGTATTCTCCCTATAGGACAGCTGTCAGAAGAAGCGCAGGAGGCAAGAAATAAAGATATTAGAAGGTACAGAGAGTTTTTCACAATGAAAACTTCGCGAGTCAAGGTAAATACAGACCTTTTTAATAGATTGTTGATATCATCAGACCCGTTCATTGCCAGTTTACGACATGTTCCCAAACGAAGTCGCGGTGTCATTACACGAGAAGTACTTTCGTTGTTATCTGAGCCTCTTCTGGAACAAGAGACGCTTAATGACAGCGATATTGATTGAAGTAAACTAAGAATTTCTTAAATCAACTGCCCATTTAAAATTATTACGTTTATGCCTAATTAGATAACTAAGTTTTTTCTATATTTCCTATATTCGCTTTTTCTACTATATCGTGCTTTTATGCCACACGTGTTACTATTCTTATTATTATTAGAATATCATGCTATATAAAAGTAAGTCTCAAAGTACTATAAAATTACCATATTTGTGTCCAATTAGATAACTTCGCTTTTTCTACTAGGGGAGATGGGGGATAGTTGCAACAAATTTACAATTTCTGTTAATAACTTCGAATTTTAGGTCATAAGAACAAAAATATTTAATTTTAGAAGAAGCTTAATATGTTGGGAAGTAATAAAAATTATGAAACTTTAGATCTTACGTTTAGTTTTCGCAAAGTAGGACATTTTACTGATGAACTTCCCATGTTGCAAAGTACCCCATCATAGGGGTTACTTGCAACATTAGATGGGGCAAATTGAAACTACCAGGTGTAATGTTATGTAAATCGAATCTACTTAATTAAAAGTGGATTTCATAACTGAAATTCATTTTTATTTACAGTCAGAAGTTATGTAAATAGTTCTATAAGTTGTTTTCAGGTACATTGTATTACTTTGAAGGTTAATATCAAAACAAAATTTAATCTTGGCCAAATATGAAAGCACTTAGCCATCTTTATTTTCAATAGGAACATAGGTACATATATATATATTACAGAAAAACAATAAACGAAACGATACAAAAAATAAAAATAGAAAAAAATAAAAAAATAAATTATACTTTAGTCTTCAGTCGTTTTATGTATTTTTTACATTTTACAGAGATGGCACACATAACATTCATCTTCGTTAGCACATTGAACAAAATGTGCCCATTGTTTGCACTGAGTGCATTGCACCCATTCCTCTTCTGTTTGATATTTTTTCTAACAAACTAGACAAAAATAGTCCTTCTGCTTGGTTTTTGAGTTGATACGCAGAGAGTTACTCCTGTTTTTAGCAAGAATTTTTCGCTTTGTTACTAATTTTTCCTCATTAATTTTGTTCCTCTCTTCAGTGTCCGTTAAAATAGCTGATCGTCTCTTCTTTCTTCCTTTAAGAGAAACTTTCCGAGGGCCAGCTTTAGGAAATGGTCGAATAAATTCCGGTGAGAAATCCATTTCGGGAGAAGGCAAAGGAGTATTTACCGGAGCTTTGTTAGATTGTGATGTACTGGCGATAGCCACATTCTGCTGTTCTGTCAAAAGATTTCGATTGGACTGAGATGTGCTGGCTGTTTGAACAGAATCTTCCTGCTCCACCAAAAGTCGATCAGTAACATATGCTGACATGAAATCTGCGTCGGTAAATTTGTCCGGATTATATGGAAAAATTCCAGCTGCTGCGAATCCCGAAATTATATTTGCAGGTGTCAGTGCACCTAAGAAAGGACTCACGGAAATTCCGGCCAAATCATGTATGGAAATGGTCTTTCCAGGATGAGTCTTAAGCCAAGAATTCAAGGCAGAGCTGCATAATTTTTTAAATGGTCCAAAAACTGTTAAGTCGAGCGGTTGTAATTTATGAGAACAGTGTGGGGGAAATGACAACAACACCACATTACTCTCGCGGCATAGATCCAAGACAGGTATACTTAAATGTGATGAGTGATTATGTAGTAGAAGTAAAACTGGATTCTCTTTGCTGGGCTTTGCGAAGTTTATAAAGTGTTTCATAAACACAAGAAACTCTGCCTCAGTCATCCACCCAGATCCATTAGCAGTTCCTATACATCCAGTAGGGCCATCTCTTATGAAATGGTCATGAAATTTTTTCCTTGGATAAAGGAACATAGGAGGAATCGCATTTCCGATTGCGTTCACTGCAACGGCCATAGTTATCATTTCCCCTCGTTCAGCTGATGTAATTGTCCCAACTTGTTTTACACCTTTTTTTGTCATGATTTTTTTAGGCTTTAGAACCGTGGGTAAACATGTTTCATCCATATTATAAATGTTACCAGCCGTAAAATTTGTTCGCCCATAAACTTGATCCAACTTTTCAAAAAAAGAACTCACATTGGTTTTATTAAAGCTGGTGGCCCTACCAATACTTGTTGCTTCCGGTTGTCGTATGCCAAGCGAAGGATGTCGTTTAAGAAATCCCTGGAACCAATCAATTCCAGCGCATTCATTGTTTTTCCAAGAAGAGGGACAAGGAATTCCAAATTCTGTTGCACACTGATAGGCTAAGTGACGAATTTCTTTGGTTGTCAGACCAAACATAATATCACTGGCACGTATGATGTATTCGCACATTTTTGTTTCTTGATCCTCGGTAAAAACTCTACGAGGCTTTTGGTATCCAAAGGTTAGCAGAAGTGTATTTGATGCAGTTTCTGTACAAAATTTATTTATAACTAACTTTATAAATTCGTGTGAAAATGAATAACATACCATTGTTTATAATCCTCTTCTTTTTTTTAATGATCTTGACAAAGTAGAATAATGAATTTTGTACTGCTTCGCTATTTGTCTTATACTGTAATTTTTATTATGACAGTTTTGTAATACGAGATCAGCAGCCGTTTCAAAAACATCCTTTGGAGTGGATCCGCGATCTGTTTTCTTTTTATACACTCTCATTTCGCTCGTGTGTAATTAAGTTAAGATATCTAAACGTATAAAATCTGTTCAAGTAATATAATATGGGATAAATTTGATGTGATAAAAATAATTGTGGTGTTGACGAGTTTCAACCCGTTTTTTTATCAAAAGAAACGGTATGGGGTAACTTGCAACATGTTGCAATTATCCCCACGCTGTTTGTTGCAACTTGCCTCACACCACACTCCAGAAAAAAATTCTCTGTAAAAGAATGAATCACTGCATCTATTCAGTCTTTCGCAACAGCAATGCATAAAATACATATTAAAGTGTAGTAATTCATAGCAAGAGCTTACCAAGAAATAATAAATACTTACTTGCTAAGATAACCCCCACGCTAGAAAATTTTTACAAATGTATTCCACTACCAAGTTTTTCAACACTGCTCGGTGCCACGGTCTATATATACTATACTATATTGTGCTTTTATGCCATACTTGTAACATGTTTACTCATTATGCCCTGTATGAAGTCTCCATTTTTAATGCATTTACCTGAACTGAGATTTTGGACATGGCCTTTTTAAAAAAAATGTAGAGTCTAGTTCGAAAATTCGACAATTCAGGTAACTCCTTCGTAGGATTGCCATACAAAAATTTCGTTTTTCACTATATATTCCACTATCTGAGATGTAGAGAGCTAAAATTGGCTACACAGTGTTTTTATAAAAATAGTAAATACAGTTTCGAAAATTAACTAAATCGGGCAACCCTTTCTTGGTATTGAAATACAAAAATTAAAGCATTTTACGTATATTGTGTAATTGTGTATCAGTTCTAGACGTTCTTCAGTTTAGTTCTTCAGAATACAAAGCCCTATGAAATAATTTATAATCATTTTTCCTGTCCGATTTAAAAATGAAAAATAGATATAATAGAAATAGCACTCAAAAGTACCACAGTTTTATACCTGTAAATGACAATAGCATTAGCGTTAACGAACACTCGTTTTGATCTAAAAATGAAATTATAAAATTTCAAATAATAAAACATAACTATTATTATAATATTTTTTCAACACATATTTCATTAAGTATCTAAAAACAATAGAAAAAATTTGTTTGGAGTAAATTCTAAAATTTTCATATGAAATTTTGCAGAGACGCTAATAAAAAAAATTGTATCTCCTAAACTATGTATTAATGTTAGAGCATTTTAACAATAATATTTTTTAAGGGGGTGTTTCTTTTCCGGATGTGGTCAAAAACCCAAAATAATAAAAATAGTGTGTTTTTTTAATATGTTTTTTATTTAATTTACTTTTTTGTTAATTTATTTGAAAAGTCCTATTTAATAACATTAATTTGAAATATCGTACAAAAGAATTGGTTAACCCGATCTCAAATAATCAGCAAATTAAAAAACACATCCACAGTGAAAACATTAAAATTTGAGTCACCCTGTATCCAAGACCTCAGGTCGCCAGGATAAACAAGAAAATATGGTCTAAATATTTTTTAATGCTTAACTAATTCTGAAAGTTTCAACGAATTCGGAGGGGATCGGGTCTGAAAATTGATAATTCTAATCGTTATGGTATGGAATTGCTGTACATTTTTTATTACCTAATATGGATTTATTTTTTTTATTGGAAACCGACGTGTTAATCAGTTTATTCTAATCCTTAATCATTCCAAATACATAATTTGTCAAACCATCGGCATATGAACTCATTCGATATTGTTTATAATTTTGTCCCTCTAGATTGGCAAATTCTCACACTGTGCGCTGCCCCCATAGTTATGCTGGCTTCAAAAATTTTGCATGGGAAAGGAAAGGCATGCTGCTAGCAGTATATATTATTGAAGTCTGTGGAAATTTTGGACAGCCAAAAGCTGCTTGTATGTTTTGCAATCTATATGTGTTAATTATCAAAAGCTCTTTGTATTTAACTGCGAATATTTATACTTAAATCATACCCAGAAAGATTTATTTTGTGTCTATAGCAAATGCTTGCCACTTCAACAAATTTAAAAGTTAGTTACTTTCCAGTGCCAACAAAATAGCAAAAGGTCTTTCCATTTTAAAGAAAATGACAGTCACACATACATAAAAAATAACCATAGCTGCTGTCGATTTCGATGCGACTTTAGGGCAACACCAGTGTTATACCTTTTCTAGCAGTGCAGCACTAAAACTATTCGATGCACTGGACTGATTAATACCGATTTCCATTGAACACGTTTTCTAGTAGAAGTGTTACACTTTTCTTGCAGTGTTACACCGAAATCGTTCCATTGACCTGCACTGCTAGAAAAAGTGTACGTCAATTGAGTATGATGCTACACCCGAAAAATCGGCGGTGTTACACCGAAAAACGCATACATCTACATGAGAAATGTCACAACTGAATGTCATTGGGTATTAACATAAAGTAATAAGGGCTAAAGAGATGACAAGATTAACTTTGCTTTGCGAACCTATATTTGAAAGCTCAATCTGAAAGTTTGGATGCAATCGTCAAAGCTTTTCTTTCAGAGCTCGCATCTTCTGTATTGAATTTGCAGCCCACTCTACCAGCTATTGGTACCAGCAGGCATCACATCAAGTCAAGGCATGATGTACTGAATGGAGTAAATGCAACACTACCAAAGTTTGCCATGGTAGATATTAATACGCATATGAATGTGTTAAGGCGGAATTACAATGGACGCAACGGAACGCAATTGAACGAAGAGAAATGTCAAATTTACGCAGTAAAACGGACGTCGAGGTTAGCTGCTTACAATGGACGCATGATTAATTGAAAGTGACAGTGACGTTTGACCCAAAATTTATAAACAAATATGGATAAAATCAAAAAACTCTTTTCATTCCATTTCCACTCTGCTTATTACACACTTACGGCAGCACAGTTTCGCTTGTCGGAACAAAATAAACAATCCCAAAGCTAATTTGAGGTTATGTTTATCCGTTCAGTTGCGTTAATTTCAGATTTTATTAAACTTGCTGCGTACGACTGCGTTTTCGTCCGTCCACTGAGCGCAACTCCATTTGAAAAGCATACAAAGAAAACCGGTTTGACATTTCTCTCCGTTCAGTTGCGCTCCGTTGCGTCCATTGTAATTCCGCCTTTACTTTTGGAAGCTCTTTTGATACAAAATATTATTGCTTCAGGCGGAAGAAATATTTTGCGATGATACACAACTCATTTGGAGATATTAGCTGCGTTTTTTTATACCCCAGAAGATATCACAAAGAAGAGTCCTCAACGGGTTTATCATCATTATTGATAATATCAAAATTATAACTTTCGAAAAAACCAATTTTATTACTGTTTATATTGGAAACAGATAAAGTATGGGAATTGTCCGTGTGCATTATTTGACTTTCGTATTTTGAAAAGCTGTATTTTCAAATATAAATTCCTCATTACATCTTCACAATTGCTGCTTTTTGATTTGAGTGCCAAAATTTTGTTAGACAAAAGCCTACTTAATATATGATTAAATTCATAAACGGAGGGATTTCGATTATTTCCACCCTTATATCTTATCATAGAAAATAAATTTTCTGCAACATCTTGGTTGAATTTATGTCAAAATAAATTCTTTTTCTGGGAACTGTTCAAGGAGATCACTTGATAAAGAAAGTATACCTCTAATTGATTGGATTAAACCGTCAAAACAATAATTTTGCCTAGAAGTAGAAAAAGTTCTTATAAATGGAATAATGCCTTCGAGATATTCTCTAACGACTCCATCTTTTCTAATTCCACATTTATATATATTTTTACTAGACGGTGACTTACTATTAAGACAATCGAAAGTATTGTTGACTTTTTCAAAAAAATCGGCAGTTGATATTGCTTTACATTTGGTTTCATTGCTAAATTTCCCTAAAGTCTGTACTGTGCGAATAGTAGCACTGCACGTATGACCAAAACCTTGCACTGCAAGAGAAACTTTCATTTTTTGCCAAGTGTTTGGATACACATGCTTGTCAGATAACTTTGGGCACATTTTTACTGGCTGATGTTTCTCCATATTATATATGTAGTTCTTTCCAGCTAGCGACCCCATCTTGATATTTTATTTCTGATTTAATCACAATATCCCGAACTGATTTAACAAGATGTTCCCCATGTATAGCATATATTTTTTCAGAATTGTAAAAAAAATATGGCTTATCTGAGGTAACTCCAAAACGTTTTAGGCAACTTCGATTATTAGAGCCTTGATCGCATATTATACCTTTTACGTCAACACCAATCTCAGCACAATAGCAAATATTTTCTTTTATTTTTTCTTTGAAACACTCTGCGCCAATAACATTTTTAGTGGCAAAATAGATTATAACTATTTTCCAATTAGAATAGATATGCTTTGCTATCTCAGAATTTTTTTTATCACCCATATCTATATATCAAACTATTTCGTCCCTGGAATTATCATATGTCAAAGTCCTTCGAATGTTTATTTCATCAAATACAAATTGTTTCCATCAGTCCAAATATGAAATCGATAAAAGAAGTCATAAAGAACATATTGCATTGAGAAAACAAGGCAAATCAGCGAATTTAGCGATTGGTTTGCAGAAGATAATCTGTATTGTGAACATCGTTTAAAAATACTCGATTATTTTATTAATATTTTAATCAAAAAGCACTGTATATGGGAAACCAAGAAACTCTTTAAACAGAAAAACAAAGCAATTAACAGACTAAAAATAATAAAAGCATAAAATTTGCTTTACAAAAATAACAGTATACTTTATTCTTTTAACCCATTTTCGAGTAGAAAAAATGTTTCTAAGTGGTTGCCTGCATTGTATGAGGAATGTAAATTTAAAATTTCATGTACCAGTTCTGGACGATATTTATCATAAAGTTTTTCAACATATAAAAACAGGACGTTTGTCCTATATTTCTCTTTCTAAAGATAATCGATATTGAAAATATTAAGGATTGTCACAGGGAATCCGCAAAGAAAGTCAATTTTATTATTTCTCACTCCGCTCATAATACCGACAATTTGAATATCACACGATCTCAATATGAAGTACATAAAAATAATTGATGAATTTGTAAAAATGTTGTTAATATTTTCGAAAATGCTCCCATTTCAAGCTGTTAGAATTATTCATCAACTAATTCATTATATTTACGTCTGTAAGATAAAAACACTGTATACAATAGTGAAAAAAACATCGCCGTCTAAGAAATTTGCTTGCATATAAAATGCAGTACTATTACGATTACAATGCTGCGTTCTTTTTTCTTGATCCCTATAAAAGAAGATGCACGGATTTATAAATGAATAAAAACCAACAAATTGCCAGCTTTTGAAAAGAATTAGAACCAAATATTTTAGATCTATTTTGGCATTTGTGAATATTGAAATGTAATTTGATAATTTGCCCCCATAAAAAAAATCATGGGGACGTTTTATAGAATGAAATTAATTTAAATTTCCAATGAACTATTACAGTATAAAAAAACGCAGCTAATACCTCCAAATAAGTTGTGTATCATCGCAAAATATTTCTTCCGCCTGAAGCAATAATATTTTATATCAAAAGAGTTTCCAAAAGTAACAAATTCATATGCGTATTAATATCTACCCCGGCGTAACCCCCGGAATATAATACAAGCCATGAAGTCGCCGGAGGCACCGACACATTAAAAGGCCTTATGGCAGAAACACATCCAGGCCTCGAGGCTTCCTCGAGGTGTTGTCAAAATTTCCAACACGGGTTTTTAAATGATGCAACACAAAACCAAGCTAGCAGTTAGCCTCAAGGCCTAGCCGTAAAGCGCGCTTTGCTCAATGTTCGAAATTTTTCTCTCTCAGGCCTACTTCTGTCAACAGATGTACTAACAAAATTAAAATGACAGCATCGAGCCACAGTATATTCTATGGAGCCGGGTGGTATCATTTTGTTTTCATTTCTCTGAGGCAAGCCTTGAGGCGAGCTGCGAGGAAGCCTGAGAGAGGCCAGGCCTGAGGCTTGCTTGGATGTGTTTCTGCCTCGTGCCGGGTACAGCATGCAGTAAGAGCTCACTCTCGCTGCTTAAACAGGTTCTAAAGCCCAAAACTGTTGCTCCCTCAGGAAAATGAAATTAAATCAAATTGCAGCCAAATATGTTTTCTTTCTAATAGTTTAAACAAATAATAGCATGTAGAACAAATTTATGGAAATTATAGCGTTTGAGCAAAATACAAGCAACTTTTATATGAAAAACTCCTGCAGTAAGACAAGGCAAGAAGACTGTGAATGTCGCCTGCTGACCGGCCCGCTGCTCCCTTTTTTCCGTCTTTGTTCATGACTTCCATATACCGGGGGTTACGTTGCAGTACATCATGCCTTGACTTGATGTGATGCCTGCTGGTACAGTGGGCTGCAAATTCAATACAGAAGATGCGAGCTCTGAAAGAAATTCTTTGACGATTGCATCCAAACTTTCAGATTGAGCTTTCAAATATTGGTTCGCAAAGCAAAGTTAATCTTGTCATCTCTTTAGCCTTTATTACTTTATGGTATTACATATCAATCTCCAATTATTACTCTACCAAATTCATCCGCAATCACGTCAAAATTTTTACGTTATTCGTGATGTTATTTTTTCCAAAAATTTTCAATCTGACAAATTACATGGATATGAGCTACTATTCCATTCTCATCGTGTCAAAAGTTGTTCCATTGAACTCGTTTTTTGACGTGCACTTTAAAATATAAATGGAAATCGACATAATTTTCTTTCATGTCAGCTCAGTTGCTAATGTCAAAAATAGTTCTTAAACCGCTGCCAACATTGAAAAAAATCATTGGCGGGAAGTTGAAAAATTGAGAGTGAAGCTGGAAAAGCGATTATAATAAAACCTTTCGTATTTCTGCTGCGTTTGGTAATCCAATTTTATCAGTAATTAACCCAAATAATTGATTTAAAAATATTTATTTCGACCGACCAAGTTATTTATTTGCTGTTTATAGTTGTCTCTCAGTTGGTACTTGGTGCTTAGACTGAAAGAGTCAGCAATATAGAAATGAGCCACTTTTTGCAGTACATTTCTATGAACATAGTCAGTCCATATTATATATGTCAGTGGTTAGATGAGACAACTATTACAGCAGAAGTGTAACACTGACTTGCCTTACTTTGTACTGGATATTTTCTCGGTGTTGCAAATACATATTCAAGTTGAATTGTCATCTGTTCCGTCGAAGTGTACTGTCGCGAATATTTGTGAAATTTTTAAGTAAAATGAATTAAGAGATTTTATTTAAGTTATATTCATAAGGTTTAAGAAATTTCTTTCTATACCTTAGAATATATAGCACACAGGAATGATTGAATAGCGTATAATTCGTGTACATGAGCGTAATTTGTCAAGAGCAGGACATCATACATAGGAGTAAGTGAGATGAAGGAAGGAACATTTGTCAAAGCTGAGTGACAACTTGTCAAATGTGCTTTTGTTTTGTGAGAAGATTTAGTCAATTAAAAATTCTTTTGTGAAATTTAACAAAAGCACTGAATCAATTCTTTTCAAAACTATTTATCTTTGAAGTTTATTTAGTTCAAAGTTTTATAGTGCCACTAAACCTATTAAAACCTTCATATTAATTAAAAAATAGAAATGAGGTGTTCCGTCAGTGCTTGCAAATATATATCGGATTATAAGCTAGGGAATCTAAAATATTATATTTTTGTTAATAGAAGCAAAGATTTATATAAATTAAATATGTGAATTATTTGGAAATAAAGTTGAAAAAGAACATTTTTACCACAGAACCTTTGTTTACTTTTTGCAAATTGACAAGTTGCTTAGATTAGGCATGGCTTGTAAATACATGGACTATCAACACAACCCGAAATTCGTTACGCAAAATCTGGCTTATTACCATTCCTGTTTGCTATATATTCTAAGTTCTATATAGCAATAAAGAACATTTTTTACGTCTGACAGTTCCGTATACATAACACGTGTGCCCACAAATACAAGGAATATGACAGAAACATGTTCGATGGCCTTCAGAGGTCTCAGTTCTCCGCTGCCAGAAAAAGTGCACCACTGAAATATCCCACCAAAATCGACATTAGAGTCAGAAGTGTAAGCAACAAAAAGCTGCTATGATAGTAGTTATCTTAAAATCTTAGACAGAACAAAATGCCAAAAAGCAAGTAAGAAAAATGAGCTTTCGATTTACTTTGGACAGGGAAAAGCATACGAAAGCAGCTAAAAGCAGCTATAGCTGTAATGTTGAACACAGCGCTTATGTGCACTGCTCATCCAGTATCAAAATCTACAAAATAGTACATAAAATGATTAAATATGTTATGTTTGGCATTTTATTTTCAAATTAAATTTGTTAGATTCACAGTTTGTAGTTATCATTTTCGCTTTCTGCCCAAGAACACAGAAGTAATTCATGTACTTCCAAAATTTGACAGCTTCCCCTCTTGTACATTTTCACACTAAAATGCCATGAACGAAAACACCCGAGAAGTACGTGAACAGACCTCAAGGTATATAGAAGACAAGTATTCCCATTATAATTTTGACACATTGTAGCTGATAGCCTGTGACGTATTTCTGTGACTAACGTATATACTTTTTTATAGGAAAGACAGAGAGAGGAGAGAGAGTATTGTGTTCTCTGTACCGCACTTTCCTATACACTTCACAATATTACGTCACATAATAAGGAATCGTTGTATTCTATGTACCTTGAACAGATCTTGTATTTCAGTCTTAAAACAGAACATGCTTTTAATAAAACGTCAAATATCGAGCTAAGCACACGAATTCGGACGGGTGAGCTTTGTCTTCGTCTAACTATTATAATAGCTGAGCATGTTGTGTTCACTGACTTATAACAATGGACTGAACGATTTGCTATTTCATGTGGCACAAATATTGTGTTTCTGTATATCACCGTTAGAGCACCCTTTAAAACTTTTTTACATAAAAAACATGTAAAACTCAACCAATCAGATGAAATTTCACACCCGAAAATCGAAAATTAAAAAAATATATTTTCTTGGGTCCAAGTGATATTTTAATCGCTTATAAGGAATTAAACTTGTGCCATTCTTTCCTATAGGAAAATGGCATTACGCTCAGTCCATTGTTATAAGTCAATGGTTGTGTTACATCATAACATCATAACAAGATGAAGACAAAGACGGATTCGGGCAGGCCCTTAATCAAAACCTTCGAGAATACTTCCCAAGCTATGAAACAGAAACCTATATGTGTGCGTTGGAAGTCTGTTCTCTAAAATAATTGTTATGGAAGTATGTTGAAGGCGACTTGACCAGGACGTTAAGTCCAAACTGCCAGCATGGGCTGACAGATCGCCTGATGACAACGATAGCACAGGGCGGCATGCTAGCACCTCGGCTAAGGGTGGCGGAGAGTGTGGGGGAGTTCCCGAAAATACCTGCCGCTGTCATCATCCATAATCAAAAAAATTTCATGCCTGCATACAAAAGAGCCGACACACACTCGGTCCTGAAGGGACCCTTACGTCACTTACCTACTTACTGTGGAAGGCGCAGATGTTCTGCCTTCATGGCCTTGCCCCATCCTCCCTATGACTCTGCTCGGCACGATCTGCAAAGTCCCTTTGGCTGACCTGTGGAAGATATTAGAGCGGACCTATGCGACCTTCATGCGAGAGGGCTCCAGGAAAGCGAAAGGAGAAAATAAAAGCTCTTAGAACATCATTACGTTATAATAGTTCATTATTGTTACTCAAAATTTCCATTCCTATTAAATTTTTCTCTTACAATTCACTCCTACTTCATTATAATGTACCCTGTACAATATTATTCTTCGCTTACCTATCAGGCACAGTACTACCTATTATATTAAAATATAAAATCTAACTTAGACTTAAGATGTTATAGTAAAATGATAAAATATTTTGATGACCTACAATTATTTGTGGGAATATTATATTTGCGATATTATGTATGAGACGTTGAATCAAATCATGGAAATTTCAATTAAATTAAATTTTAAATTAATATCCCAATAAATAAAATCAACTTACTTCCCTTTAATTTTATGGTACATATAAAGTGATTATTGTACTCAGGATATGAAAAAGTATAATATAAAGATCTTATCAAGGCTATAATATTTCGGCCATAATTCAGTTAAATAGAATAAAATTTAAGCGTTTCCTCAAAGTAAGAATACAAAGAAGAAAATATTATAAAATTGGACAGTATTATATAATTAGAAAGTATGAGTCATATAATTCTTTAATTAACTGTATCCTTTAAGGGCAAACAATAAATTCAGAAGTTCAATGAGCCGAGATAGATAGGAAATTTTATACTAATGACAGTGAAATAAATAGAAATTGTGAAATCTTTCTGACCTAAGTTTCCAAAAATAGTTGTAAAACTGTCTAAAATTTGTAGACGAATTAAAGTTTATAGCTTTACATAAAAGAGGACTGATATACTATGCGAAAAATCCTAATATTGTTGTCAATTGTCAATATTTTGAGAATTTTCGATTTAGTTTTCACGGGTTACTTACTAGACCTGAATGAAAGTCGAGTAAATTAATTTTACTCTAGTCTAGAAAGATCATCGGAATATTGTAACAATATTTCACAGAAAGGTACAAGTAAGAATCATCATAAGGTAAAAGCAAACATCTCATAATCGCGTGCTTGAAAGACTAGTGCGATTTAGACTAAACAGAGTGTTAATCGCCGCCATAAAATTCAAACTGATTCTATAACATCGATCGTTCCATTTATTATGAATTAGCTTCGTACCAACTATATACCGGACGAGAATGCCTAATTGGAATATGTCACAACCTGATCACGGACCTTGCGAAAAACTAATGCTCCCTAAATTCATATAAGCAAGTCGTATACCATTTATTTCAACATCCTTTAAGGTCTAAACAAAACAAAATGAAGTGTCCAGTACGCCCAAATAAAAAACACAAACGCCCAAGGCACAATACTACACACGTCTACGGATCCTGGCTCATTGTCTGCTGCCTACTTACAATTCGCTGAGTAGATTTTTACAGGTTTTTATTTACTCGTCACTTAATGGTTTGAAACAACTACCATAGATCGCTATTAACTAAAGTATTTCGTGGTATTTACTTGACAAACTGCCAAGTCACATTGCAATGTTCATATGTTAAAAGAAAAATCGTACACTTTTGGTATTACTCTTATACGACACATGCGATACTCAAAAACTTCAATCGATACACCGAATTATAGCAGACTTGAACTTATCAGATCAGTGAATATAGATATTTATAGTCACAAGACAAATTATATAACGAATGGATTGAAAAGAAAATAATTAATTCCTTATTTCATATGATTTGATTGTCAGTCTCAGGAAGGTTTTTTTTTCCTTGTTTTTTTCTCACCAAAGAAAGAACACATTTTCAGTAAACATAAATCACGGGAAGTGTAAGAATCTGAAAATTGATTTTATAACTTCAAAAAGAATTATTTCCTTATTGCTACTAAGAAAAAGCGAATCTAAGCTATACATTAACTAAAGGGTTTTTCCCTTGTTTCTTAAATTAAATATTCTGAATATAAAAATGTATTTTTTTTTTTTTTAAGAGAAATGTGATTACCTAAACTATATCAGCTAATATGTACAGCATTCTTATTCAAAAAAAATATAGGATGATATATGCCATCAAATTTTATCTTCGATTATTATGTGACACTGAGAAGCTCCTACAAAATGTCTGAATGTGGCATCTCAAACATTTGCTTTTCATACGTCTCTCTTTTCGAGGTTTTTCCCGACGTACGCCACACCAGATTCGAACTCCAACAGATCCCTTTTCTCACCTCACAAATGGGGCTCCGGAGGGAGACGCCAAGTTTTATGGGGTGCCGTTGGCGGATTAATCTTTGGTTAGTGAGGATTTTGTTTTCTTCGTCGGATTGCGGCGAGAAATATTTGATTTTGCGGGATTTTAATTTTAACGACCTTACTTTCCTGCTAGCAAACTATGACAGACCGATATCGATGGTCTTCTTCTTCTTTCTGTCACTGAACATGACACCGAGCTTGAGGAAGCATTTCTCTCGGTCGGGGCGCGTTTTGGTTTCATGCTGTAGTCGACAACAAGCCGGGCATACACGCTTCAGTCCGTGGTGGCATATTGCTATATGCAATATGCTACGACCATAACAGGGCAGAGTGGTCTGCGCCACCCGTGGTTCAGACGACGCTGAAAAATGGTCGACTGAGCTAGCCGGTCTTACACATAGGCCTCATCACTGCGGGCGCTCAATGTGTGTCACGACCCACGACCCTATGCTTTCCTCATCCTCTGACTCTACTTCCGATGACACGTCGAGGACACATCCCTGAAGTCTCGTCAGTCTTCGATCAGACTTCGACATCCTTCTCCGTGTGGGGAAGCCAAAGCTACATCGACAAGCTGGTAACCCAAAAAATCCAGCCGGTCGATGCCTCTCTGCCTTCCTTCACCGAGATGCTGAGGAAGCCCCGCGATCAGTAACCTAAAGAACTGATCGCTAAGCTTTCCCGGCGCAACCTCTCACCCTGATCTCAGACTGCGATTGTTCAAGGGTGTGTCTCCAAGGCGTCGTCGAAGTAGTGACATGTTGACAGCCGAATATGGGAATGGATTCCAACAGGTATATCACCCACCATTGACGGGGCAATAGGAGGGCTTCGTGATATCCTATAGTTTACCAGTTAAGCTGGCTGGATGCCTTCTTAGGGCTACCAGGTATAGATCTAGTACTACTATGTCCGATGATTAACGAAATGTTGCAGCTGGACAGACAAGGAAAAATTTTCCTCCTAATGAGGCCGATCCGGAAGGGACTATAAAAGGTTATCTACTCACAAGCGGTAGGGGTGCTATAATGAGATTGACTTTCAACAGGTATATCACCCACCATTGACGGGGCAATAGGAGGGCTTCGTGATATCCTATAGTTTACCAGTTAAGCTGGCTGGATGCCTTCTTAGGGCTACCAGGAATAAACGACAATAAGTATCGACGATGTTTTCATACTGATGATCACTGCTTGATGTCTTTAGCGTGATAGACACCTAACAGTTTTCCCCGCAGATCCTCAAGTTCGTATAGTGAGTTTCCTTTCCTGGCTCTAACCCGACATTTAACAAATTTTCGTCCCAGTTTAGCACTAGTCTGCTGTTGGAAATTGCTTTGGGCAAAAGTCCTTCTAAATACCTCCTGACCAACTTTGAACTCGATGGGTTTTGCCCTGAGATTGTAGGCTTTTGAACCCTGTTCGAATGCGTGTTGTAAATTTTCCTGCACTCTCGCACGGATCAATCTCATTTTATCTTCTGCGTCCACTCTCAGTGGCTCATTAAGAGTTCCAATGCTCCTCAAGATGGAATAGGAGCTGCCATGTTCTATCATTTGTTGACCGAAGAGTGTTCGATAGGGAGAGAAACCAGTAGCTTGATGGAAAGAGCTCCGGAGGGAACTAGCTATTTGGCTCAGTTTCTCATCCCATCTGGTGTGTTCCTTCTGGATATAGGCCCTAATCCCTGACAACAGAGACCGGTTTACTCGCTCTGAGGCGTTTGCTTGCGGCGAGTAAACTGCCGTTCGCATATGCTTTACCCCATACTTTTCCAGTAGTCTGGCGAACTGAGCCGAGCAAAACTGGACTCCATTGTCAGAGACTATGGTCTCCGGAACTCCGAACACGTGAAACACTTCAGTCTCAATGAATTGGCATACATTGAGCGTAGACGCTTTTCTCATAGGTTTGAGAAGTGGGAATTTAGAAAAGTGGTCAAGAACTATCAGAATGCAGACGTTTCCTTTAACTGACCGAGGATATGGACCTAAGAAATCGACGTACAGCTTTTGCCATGGTCGTTCTATCACAGACTGGACTTTCATCGGTGGTCGCAAAATAGTATTAGGAGCCTTCGTTTCTTTACACACGTCACAGGCGGCTACGTAATTTCTGACATCAACTGTCATTCGTGGCCAGTACAGATGTCTTCGCAGACGTTCTAGGGTTTTCCCTATTCCTCCGTGTGAAGCTAGCGGCGGATCATGCGCTCTCGAAATGACGTCGGTGACAAGCCCACGTGGAATCCAAAGCTTCCACGCTTCTTCCTCCTGGATCGGATCGCCTGTTCTCGGAACAGTCCGAATATAAACGAAGCCATCCCTGACGCAAAGATCTGGTAGTTTGCCAGAAGTCGTTTTAACCTTATGCCTCAGTTCTTCATATTCCAACGAATTGAAATATGGCGAACTAAGGTCAACTTCCGGGCCAGGATCTTCGTTTGTGTTCATGCTGTCACAATGAATGCGTGACAGCGCATCAGGGACTACGTTCAGGCTTCCTTTCCTGTGTTCAATAGTGAAGTCGAAGCCCTGAAGCTTCAAACTCCACCGAGCAAGTCTTCCGCTGAGGTCCTTTTGAGACATCAGCCATTTCAAGCTCGCGTGATCCGTCACTATCTTGAACGGCATAAGCTCTATGAAGGGCCGGAACTTCTGTACGCTCAAGACTGCAGCTAGGCATTCTTGCTCTGTGACGGTGTAATTTCGTTGAGCGGAATTCAACTTTTTCGAGACGTAGGCTATTGGCTTCTCGTGGCCATCGTCATCTAGCTGAAGCAACACTCCTCCAATACCTTGTTGGCTCGCATCGCACTGAATGACGAACGGTTTGGTGAAGTCTGGACTCACTAGCAACGGAGCCGAAGTAAGTTTTTGTTTGAGTAGATCAAGAGACGTCTGGGCTTCAGATGTCCATTTGAACTGACTCGGGTTTTTCAAAGTGTCTGTAATGGATGCAGTCAAATCAGCATAGTTCGGGATAAACCGTCTGTACCATCCTGCCATACCTAGTAGGCGTCGGGCTTGCCGAACAGTTTTAGGTGACGGATAGTCAACTATGGCTGATGTTTTGTCAGGGTCAGTTCTCATACCTCCCCTTCCTACAATGAATCCCAGGTATTTAGTCTCCTTGATACAAAACTTGCTCTTCTCGACGTTTATAGTAAGGCCAGCTTTCCTCAAACAATCCGCTACCCTGGCTAGCAGCATGAGATGAGTGTCAAAGTCAGATGATAGAATTAATAAATCGTCTAAATAGACGAGAACGTTCTCACGAAGATCGAAAGGAATGACTTTATCCATGAGGCGGCACATCGTTTGGGGAGCGTTGCATAGGCCGAATGGCATCACTGTGTACTGATAGAGAGGATGACCAGGTACTGTGAAAGCGGTCTTCTCTCTGGAATCAGTGTCCAGTGGGATCTGCCAGAATGCATCTTTCAGGTCCAGGCTCGTTATGTAGTTTGCCGGAGGAAGTCGACTCAGAAGTGCGTCTATCTGCGGTAGCGGATAGGCGTCCTTCTTCGTAACCGAGTTGACCTTCCTGGCGTCAAAACAAAGCCGGACCTTTCCAGGCTTCCTTACCAGAACGACTGGAGAGCTCCAAGGACTCTGGCTCTCCTCTATCACACCCAGTGATAGCATTCGCTCTAATTCTGCATCCATCAAACTTTGCACTGCCGGGGAAATCGGATAAAAGCGCTGTTTTATCGGGGCGGCGTCATTCGTATCAATCTTGTGAGTGACCAATGATGTTTTTCCCAGGCCTAAAGAGGCGAAAGAGGGGAAAAGCTGTTTTGTGCTCTCTAAGCGTTGGTGTTCTAAACTAGAAAGGATATGCCCATCGGTGTCAGAGGTAGCTATTCCACTTGGATTCACTTCTGCGACTATACCTAGGACATCCGGAGCTAACCCAAAGAGGCGCCAGAAGTCTATTCCCAGATATAGTGCCTGTGTGAGCCCAGGAACCACGTAAAAACGCACGTTTTGGGTCTTATCACGGAAAGTGACGTCCAAGTTCACATGACCATGAACAGTCGTCATGGCACCATTAGCTACTTGGACCTGTGTCCGATACTTCTTCCATTCAACCTCTGCTTCAGCAAGCTTCTCGAGAGCTCCCTGGCCTAGAATACTGACAGTGGCACCACTATCAAGTAATCCAGTCTCAGTTCGCCCGAGCAGCTTTACTTCTGCGTACGGTCGAATGTCGTCTGGCATCGACACGGAAATCTGTGCTAGTTTTTTCCTTTCCAGTTTCATTCGTCGACAGTATTCTCGCCAACGAACGGTTGATCTTTTCCTTTTCGGTCTCATATCCCGGTCGGGAAACATAATCTCAGCTAACTCTGCTACTGAGGAGAAAATTCGGTCTCTTGCTGCTCTGTATCTCTGCAGACGCGTATGATACGGCGTCAGCGGATGTAAAACTGGCTCACGCCCACTCGTCATATCAGAGCTTGGTGGCCGTTTTAAGATAGAAATGGCAGGAGGCCAAATCTCCCGCTCAGTAACCTTGTCGGCTACACGTGCTATAGGTGTCAACGGGACATCGAAGATTAAAGACTCTTCTAATGAAGTGTCTAGCAATGTCACGGGCTCCCCAGAAGTGGAAATGGGAGCTTGAAGATCTGCAGAGAAATCCATCAAGTTCTCCGCCTCTATCAAAGACGTAATCGTACTATCAGGTGTTTTGCTGATATCATCAGAGTCACTGAATGATATCAGAGGACATATCAGAGAGTTTTCGATAGTGTCTGTTAATGGAGCGGACCTTCCTCCTTGTTCAAAGCTTGCACTGGAGTGTTTGATGCATTGATTGCTCGTGATGTCGACGCTGGTCGGAAAGAGGTGTTGGTATTCCCGACCCGTCTGAAGTTTTTCTGTTGACATTGAATGCAATCTGGCTTGAAGGTGTTCTTCCGTCCACATCCGTAACAGAATACAGTTTGTCGTTCCTGCCGGCAATCTTGGTAAAAGTGTCCAGACTGGTCACAATTCCAGCAGGTTACATTTTTAGGGGTTGAAATGGCAGATAGTGAGACTTCGTCGCTACGTCCAGGTGATATATTCAAGTCAGCCTCGGTCAAATGATATCCATCCACCTCACTAACTCTTTGTCCGCGATAAGCGTTCCAACTACTTGCTGTTGCGATGCGCAGCTGCGTCGCTTGGATTTGATTTACCAGAATCCTGAGCTGGTGGATGGTGTTGGTAGGATGCAAGCAAATTTTATTTTGTACTTCCGGCAGTAAGTTTGACTTGACTATTTCCAGAAATTCAACGTCTGGCAACGGGTTCTGCAGTTGGTCTCGTAACTGTACTAGATGCTGGTAGTAAGTGGCAAATGACTCTCCTCCTTTCTGCTTGCGCAGCATAAGCTGGACTTTGACCTTAAGGTCGTCTTTGGGTACTCCCCATTCAGCTAATAGAGCTGCTTTCACATACTCCCATGACGGCGTGGAATTTTGCCTCAGGAGAGACCAGTACCAGTCCATTGCTGGTCCAGAAAGCAGAGTAGTCATGTGACGCACCAGTAAGTCGAAGTCTCCCTCCAAAGCCGAATAAGTCAGGGCTTCTACTCGGAATACAAATTCATCGACTGTGAGCCGAGAACTGTCACCGCTGTAAGAGATATTCCACCTGCGGATAGGGCTGCCAGAACGTCGCTGTCCTATGCCTGCAGGAGCACGAATAGGTGGTGGTGGTACAGGGTTTGGTGCGGGCTGATTTAGAGGCTGACCAAACGCGGATGGAGGTCGATTAAAGGATTGTCTATGCCCATTGGGAAAATCGTCAGATGGTCTGGGATTTCCCATAGCCGGAGGAGGACGTGAAAAATCTATTGGTGGCACCATGGCTGCTACTTGCTGACGGACACTATCTACTAACTCAGACCGTAATGTACTGAGGCTGCGTTCGAGACCTTCACGTACCAGGTCCTGCATTTGTAAGCGTAAGCCTGCCAACAGCGCATCCGTAGCAGCTGAGGTGTGGCCTTGGGCTGGTGGTAATGGACTGTCTTGCCGTGAGTTGGGATTAGTGAACGTCCGGGAATGCAAATTGAACATTCCTGGAGACAAAGAGCGTCTATTAGGTGGTGGTAGGTCGAAAGTAGGCAGATTGAAGCTCGGCACATCGTGCTTAGTAGACTTCACAGGCTTCACCTTCTTCGGTCTCTTTGGGATTGCACCTGTATATTCGATAAAGTCTTGTTGTGTAATATGGCACCGACAGTTAGGACAACTAGCATGTTCACCTATCCAATGCTGCAGGCATGCCTGGTGAAAAATGTGTTCACATTTGGTTATTACAGGCTTCCTTTCGACTGACCAGCTTGCATCACGACAGATGGAGCATGGTTCAGGTAGCATTGACATACCGTTTGTCGCAGGTGGTGGCGTTCTTACTGTACCCATAGTGAGTCAAAATTGAAAACGTTTTGCAAACCAAAGGTTCGAAGAAGAATATCAGAGAAATTAAAAAAAGGTCAACAATCGAGATCACAGGCTCAAACAGGATCGAAGCTAACGAGCTACTAAATTTGAAAGTTGGGATGAGATACTATGATCCAAGGAAATATCTTCCCAAGCGTCCGAAGAAAAATTTTTTTTTTTTTAAAAATAAATTTTGCAAAACAAGGACTCGAAGAGTTAATTTAAGCTTCCTAAATCGAGATAATATGAGGATTGAATCCCCAGAACAAAACCCGATGTCAGGAAGCGTCAATAACTTCGTCGACTAAATTCTCATAAATTCTGCAAACTACAAAGAATCCAAAAAAAAATCGCAAAGACAGGTCAAACGTTTCAACAATTTTCAAAGATCAGACAATCTCTCCCTCACCTCCAGGAGCTAACTCCCACATAAGAGGTCAGGTCGCTCTCTCTCCCCCAAGGTCAAAAACAGGATATAGGCAAGTGACGTGAGTGTGTGCATTGAAAAAGTCAGAGCTCTTGCAGAAATCTGGGAAGAGTAAAGTCGGAGGTATCAAAGACTGAGAATGCTGCCAGAGATTCTTCAGCCAGGCAGTTAGCAGTATGCCAACTCCTGATCACTGAAGATCTCCAGCATCAATCCCATCCTCCGAGAACTCGTTCTCTTCTCCTCACCGAATCGTCGTGTCCAGCTAGTTCGCTAGCCGGGCAGAGTCATGAGTCTGGTCAACTAATTAGCTGGAAGCCAAGAAGTTGTCTCGCAGATTCATAACTCTGTCCAGCCAGTTGGCCAACAGAGACATGTCCCCACAAGAGCTCAAACGAAAAATTTCGTGAGGCCACCTACCATTTCCATGGCAGAAGGCCAGCGGGAAAGATCATCCAAAAACATTTCCAAAAAACTTTCAAAAAAATTCAACAACTGTTCAGGCTTGAGGCTTGACCGAAGTCAAACCTAAAGCCGGATTTCAACTTCCAAAAAACTTTCATTAAATTCAAAAACGTTACTTTACTTTAATCCAAAAATTCAAAATATCAAAGACTTCCAATAAAACTTTCAAAATATTACGTTACTTTACAAAAAAAAATTTTCAACAAAACCAATTAGACTCAGGTCCACCCATATCTTCTACTGGATGTGAGACCTGAGGTCAATCAACTGGCAGACACCAGATGATCATCTCTCTCAAAGTCTCAGTCCCCAGTAAAATTTATATTTAGACCACCGAAGTCTAACTGAGGTGGCCCCGCGTTGGGCGCCATTTTGTTATGGAAGTAACAAATGGACGCGCACAACGTATCATAACTAGAAGAATGGACAACCCTTTCGAACAGAAGGTTCACGTGAAGCCGAGTACTGATGTTATCCCATCTCCACTGGATATGAGACTACCGAGTCAGACAATTAGCTGAAAGCCAGATGTCCATATCTGCAAAGCAATCTCAGTCCCCAGTAAAGAGGTCTGATGTACTCAAGATGTTATGGCCCCACGTTGGGCGCCATTTTGTTATGGAAGTATGTTGAAGGCGACTTGACCAGGACGTTAAGTCCAAACTGCCAGCATGGGCTGACAGATCGCCTGATGACAACGATAGCACAGGGCGGCATGCTAGCACCTCGGCTAAGGGTGGCGGAGAGTGTGGGGGAGTTCCCGAAAATACCTGCCGCTGTCATCATCCATAATCAAAAAAATTTCATGCCTGCATACAAAAGAGCCGACACACACTCGGTCCTGAAGGGACCCTTACGTCACTTACCTACTTACTGTGGAAGGCGCAGATGTTCTGCCTTCATGGCCTTGCCCCATCCTCCCTATGACTCTGCTCGGCACGATCTGCAAAGTCCCTTTGGCTGACCTGTGGAAGATATTAGAGCGGACCTATGCGACCTTCATGCGAGAGGGCTCCAGGAAAGCGAAAGGAGAAAATAAAAGCTCTTAGAACATCATTACGTTATAATAGTTCATTATTGTTACTCAAAATTTCCATTCCTATTAAATTTTTCTCTTACAATTCACTCCTACTTCATTATAATGTACCCTGTACAATATTATTCTTCGCTTACCTATCAGGCACAGTACTACCTATTATATTAAAATATAAAATCTAACTTAGACTTAAGATGTTATAGTAAAATGATAAAATATTTTGATGACCTACAATTATTTGTGGGAATATTATATTTGCGATATTATGTATGAGACGTTGAATCAAATCATGGAAATTTCAATTAAATTAAATTTTAAATTAATATCCCAATAAATAAAATCAACTTACTTCCCTTTAATTTTATGGTACATATAAAGTGATTATTGTACTCAGGATATGAAAAAGTATAATATAAAGATCTTATCAAGGCTATAATATTTCGGCCATAATTCAGTTAAATAGAATAAAATTTAAGCGTTTCCTCAAAGTAAGAATACAAAGAAGAAAATATTATAAAATTGGACAGTATTATATAATTAGAAAGTATGAGTCATATAATTCTTTAATTAACTGTATCCTTTAAGGGCAAACAATAAATTCAGAAGTTCAATGAGCCGAGATAGATAGGAAATTTTATACTAATGACAGTGAAATAAATAGAAATTGTGAAATCTTTCTGACCTAAGTTTCCAAAAATAGTTGTAAAACTGTCTAAAATTTGTAGACGAATTAAAGTTTATAGCTTTACATAAAAGAGGACTGATATACTATGCGAAAAATCCTAATATTGTTGTCAATTGTCAATATTTTGAGAATTTTCGATTTAGTTTTCACGGGTTACTTACTAGACCTGAATGAAAGTCGAGTAAATTAATTTTACTCTAGTCTAGAAAGATCATCGGAATATTGTAACAATATTTCACAGAAAGGTACAAGTAAGAATCATCATAAGGTAAAAGCAAACATCTCATAATCGCGTGCTTGAAAGACTAGTGCGATTTAGACTAAACAGAGTGTTAATCGCCGCCATAAAATTCAAACTGATTCTATAACATCGATCGTTCCATTTATTATGAATTAGCTTCGTACCAACTATATACCGGACGAGAATGCCTAATTGGAATATGTCACAACCTGATCACGGACCTTGCGAAAAACTAATGCTCCCTAAATTCATATAAGCAAGTCGTATACCATTTATTTCAACATCCTTTAAGGTCTAAACAAAACAAAATGAAGTGTCCAGTACGCCCAAATAAAAAACACAAACGCCCAAGGCACAATACTACACACGTCTACGGATCCTGGCTCATTGTCTGCTGCCTACTTACAATTCGCTGAGTAGATTTTTACAGGTTTTTATTTACTCGTCACTTAATGGTTTGAAACAACTACCATAGATCGCTATTAACTAAAGTATTTCGTGGTATTTACTTGACAAACTGCCAAGTCACATTGCAATGTTCATATGTTAAAAGAAAAATCGTACACTTTTGGTATTACTCTTATACGACACATGCGATACTCAAAAACTTCAATCGATACACCGAATTATAGCAGACTTGAACTTATCAGATCAGTGAATATAGATATTTATAGTCACAAGACAAATTATATAACGAATGGATTGAAAAGAAAATAATTAATTCCTTATTTCATATGATTTGATTGTCAGTCTCAGGAAGGTTTTTTTTTCCTTGTTTTTTTCTCACCAAAGAAAGAACACATTTTCAGTAAACATAAATCACGGGAAGTGTAAGAATCTGAAAATTGATTTTATAACTTCAAAAAGAATTATTTCCTTATTGCTACTAAGAAAAAGCGAATCTAAGCTATACATTAACTAAAGGGTTTTTCCCTTGTTTCTTAAATTAAATATTCTGAATATAAAAATGTATTTTTTTTTTTTTTAAGAGAAATGTGATTACCTAAACTATATCAGCTAATATGTACAGCATTCTTATTCAAAAAAAATATAGGATGATATATGCCATCAAATTTTATCTTCGATTATTATGTGACACTGAGAAGCTCCTACAAAATGTCTGAATGTGGCATCTCAAACATTTGCTTTTCATACGTCTCTCTTTTCGAGGTTTTTCCCGACGTACGCCACACCAGATTCGAACTCCAACAGATCCCTTTTCTCACCTCACAAATGGGGCTCCGGAGGGAGACGCCAAGTTTTATGGGGTGCCGTTGGCGGATTAATCTTTGGTTAGTGAGGATTTTGTTTTCTTCGTCGGATTGCGGCGAGAAATATTTGATTTTGCGGGATTTTAATTTTAACGACCTTACTTTCCTGCTAGCAAACTATGACAGACCGATATCGATGGTCTTCTTCTTCTTTCTGTCACTGAACATGACACCGAGCTTGAGGAAGCATTTCTCTCGGTCGGGGCGCGTTTTGGTTTCATGCTGTAGTCGACAACAAGCCGGGCATACACGCTTCAGTCCGTGGTGGCATATTGCTATATGCAATATGCTACGACCATAACATAATCTATATTGATACTTAAGGTTGAAACACAGTGCTGGCTTTTCCAACCTGGCTGGCCTCACACACTTTGACATTTCTGTAGAATATATGAGATCAGGTTATCAAGCTCCCAATGTGTAAACGTAACTTCAGTACTTGAAAACAGAGGAACAAGAAGATTATTCAGGCTGTGATTTTTGGCACTTTTCTCAAGATATTTATCTAAAAATCCGCAATTATGTATTGAACTTAATGCAAAGTTGTAAAATGTAATTGGAATTAATTCAACTAAAGCCCTACTTGAGTTTCAAGGAGATTTCAAGTCAAGTACTGAAGTATTAATGTAAACGTTCTGTATATATATACCTTACTTAACAAAAAAATGAAATAGTTATGATTTAAAAGTAACCTTACCATTTTACGCTCTCTAACTCTCAGCTGAGTAATAATTACATGTTTGTATGTGCAGCCGGAGTCCGACGAAACTGTAGGCAGCTACATTCGATTTCATCAGACCACGGCATGCCATGACGGCACAGCGGCATATAAAATGATTACTCAACTGAGAGTTTTTGTTTGACGAATCGTAATCATTTGGCTAAGATAAATTTGTTTAAATAATTTTGTTAGGAAAGGTATAATTTTTTTTTTCTTATCTTCCGATAAGAAAAAAAAGCTTAAGATTATCAAAACACCATTTTTTGGTAGGTATGAATAGTAGTTTAGGGCGGATTAGCTATTCAAAAATAAATTTTTGTCAGTTTTCAATAAGAACACTGCCAATGTTTCAGAATGTTAGGACTCCGTTGGGGCTGTCCTGCTGCGATAGTGAGGGAGTCTGTTTCATGGCTTTACTTTACTTTTATTACCTATAATATATTGACAGCTGTTATTGTTACTGTCATTTATTCTTCATCTCTCTATATTGAGCACTTTATGCTTGCTGTTGTTTGTCATTATAAAACTAACTGTATTACTATTATCTTAACCTACCGCAATGAGCCTGTTCGTTGCTCCTTTGTTAGTTTGCTAAATAACTTTGTACCATACCTATTATGCCAATCATCTAATATTTACTCGATGTACCTAAGGTTGTTACGTAGCTTAAGCTGAGGTTCTTCAATAAACGATTTTTTCTATTCTATTCTATTCTTGTGAAGATTGTTTTTTTGCCTTAATACTTAATCGCTGTAACCCAAAATTTGTGTGCGTGGCGCTTACGACGTAGTTTTTAATAAATAAACTGAATTTGAGGTCAGTGAATAACATAATAGTGCTTCAACCAGACATTTATAAAATTTCTTGAATTTAAAAGTGGGTATATTAAAATACGACAGCTTACTTTAATATCAGCCTCCGGTGCCTTGTCAAGCTTTTTCCGGAATTCTACGTCGGTTTCTAAAGTCTCCACTATCTCCTTTAAATAACGCTCATATTCCAACACCACCTAGAAACAAAGTTAGATATTAGATATTAGAATTCTTACAAAAAAATGCTCTCACATCAAATTGCTTTTCTTCTTGCGATTCTTCTTGTATATTTTTGTTTGTATGAGTAACAGGAAGCCCTGCTACTATAGATGCCAGCAAAACTGCCAGGCTCAAAATTAAGTATTTCATTCTATACGAATTTATTCACTCAAAACTTACTAAAACCGTATACAGTACACGCAGCTACGAATTACGAACGATTGAACAGCAAAATTAGGGACATAAGATGACGTCTCCACCACGATATAGAGTATACAAGTTGTCATTAAATTTTGACATATGTGCTGTGACGGCTGTGACTGTGACCACGGTATATAGAATACAAAGACTGTGTTCAACTTTTGGCTAGAGCCGGCTAGAGCTGGCTATAGCCAGAATGAGGTCGTTCAGTTGTTGGCTATAGCCAATTTTGAGGCAAAAATAAGAGCTATAAATGATGAAAAATCATATATGTATATGTGAGCTCAATTGTCAGAATTTATTGTTCAACTCTTGGCTGTAGCCAGCTATAGCCAAATTGGTTAGTGCTCTGGAGGTGAAGCCAAAGTAGCTTGACGTTTGTTTGTTTAGTTGTTGGTGTCAAGTAAACAAAAAAAATGTCTCAATTTTATTACTGTGTGGATACCAAAGGTGAAATTATATAGAAAATAATGTGCCATTATTAACAGACAAGGACGGTAATGTTGAACATTTGCGATGTGATTAAATTATTTATTAATATAGGCTTCACTTATTTTATAGGAAATCAATCCAATCTTTTATTTTAGTTGCTATTGCAACTAATTTACTTTTATTACTCGACATAAGTCTTACAATGAAATTGAAACAATTTATGGAAGTTTGACATTTACTCACACAAATAAGAGCCCTAGCTACAGCCATTCTGGCTATAGCCAGCTCTAGCCGGCTCTAGCCAAAAGTTGAACACAGCCCTCATCTCACTTGATATCTTAATTTGGCAACAAATTACTGAAATTGTGTATAAAATGAACGCTTTGAATATTTTAGAAGATTTTTTATAAATCTTTTACCATAATTAAGTTCAATAAAGTAAATAAATAAATGTATTTACACAATAATGATTTTGGGAACAAGACCAGATTTTATGTAAACCCCGAATTTCTTTAAACTTTCAACACTAGTTCCTTTTTACTCACAAATCACAAATATTTAATCAAAATTTTGCGCAAAGTTATAGTTTCAGAGATAATCGACTTTAAAAATCGCGAAATTTGCACTATAATTCACAATACAATTTGACATTCCCCCGTAATTAATTAAATCTTCTTCTTCTTTTTAATATCAAAAAGAGGTTGTGGTAGGTATATACATACCTTCCGAACATTCGGGTTACCAGCATTGCGTTTTTTTATTCATTACGAATATTAATTGATGTGTAGTAATCAGCATTTAACACACACACACACATGCAGGCAGGCACACACACACACACACAGGGACGGGCGCGCGCACACACACACACACACAGGCTGGCAGGGGCACACACACACACACGCGCGCGGAGCGGAGCGCGCGTGTGTGTGTGTGTGCCCCTGCCAGCCTGTGTGTGTGTGTGTGTGCTTCTTTAATAAACGTTTTTCTACTCCATTCTAAGTAAATGCTACATCAACTCGTAATGAATAAAAAAACGCAATGCTGGTAACCCGAATGTTCGGAAGGTATGTATATACCTACCACAGCCTCTTTTTAATACTAAAAATAAGAAGAAGATTTAATTAATTGCGGGGGAATGTCAAATTGTATTGTGAAATATAGTGCAAATTTCGCGATTTTTAAAGTCGATTATCTCTGAAACTATAACTTTGCGCAAAATTTTGATTAAATATTTGTGATTTGTGAGTAAAAATGAACTAGTGTTGAAAGTTTAAAGAAATTCGGGGTTTACATAAAATCTGGTCTTATGCCAAATTAGTTTTCATGCTATAAAGTAAAATTCAGTACGAATGGTCACAACGTACCTTTGTGACTAGATTTCACATATCATATATTTACATTGTGATAATTAGACTACTGCTGATAACTACAGAGAGTTGGTTTGATAATTGTTTGTGAATTTGTGAAAGTAAACAGTTAAGTTAAATAAAGAAAGAACTTTTGGATGATTTCTGAAATATTGTGTTTTAAACTTAGAATTGTTATGGAAGTATGTTGAAGGCGACTTGACCAGGACGTTAAGTCCAAACTGCCAGCATGGGCTGACAGATCGCCTGATGACAACGATAGCACAGGGCGGCATGCTAGCACCTCGGCTAAGGGTGGCGGAGAGTGTGGGGGAGTTCCCGAAAATACCTGCCGCTGTCATCATCCATAATCAAAAAAAATTTCATGCCTGCATACAAAAGAGCCGACACACACTCGGTCCTGAAGGGACCCTTACGTCACTTACCTACTTACTGTGGAAGGCGCAGATGTTCTGCCTTCATGGCCTTGCCCCATCCTCCCTATGACTCTGCTCGGCACGATCTGCAAAGTCCCTTTGGCTGACCTGTGGAAGAAATTAGAGCGGACCTATGCGACCCCGAATTGAAAAGGCTCCAGGATGTGAAGGAAGAAAGAAAATATTCAATCCATATTTACGTTATAATGATCAAAATAGGCTCATATATAAACATTGTTATCAACCTACAAATAGATACATTCTCTATTATTAATTCAATTCCATAAGTACATACTTTGGGTTACTAAAGTGATCGTCCACAGCGTACTTGATTATTTCTTTTCCAAATTCACAAAAATTTTCTGACCTTATGTACATAGTAGATTTTATGGACACAACCTTTTATGCACCGTATGGCTTACTACGCTCAATGATATATATCCCGAGGTATTAATAGTATATAATATATAAATAATGTTTTCTTTTCTTTTCAGTTATGGCTTACTTTTCGTTTTGTATATGAAATGGTATTGATATATGTACGCGAGCCATCTCAAAGGAGATGCGCGGGTTTTCAATGGTTGTTCTTTCTTTATATAATAATATTTATACCTGCATTGCCGAAAATAAATGTTTTTTTAAAAGCTTTACTGCCGTTTTTCTTTCTTTTTTTTTTTTTTTGTTATAATTCAAAGTATTATGAGAAGAATTTATTACTACACCTGAACGTTGCGACAAACCCCGAATAGAAAAATAAAAGAATACTTTAACCGACTGCTTCAGTCGTTACATAATTCTAAATCATTGTTTATGATGCATTGATTTCTTACATGTCTATTTACTACAGACACTATATCCAAGTCACATTTTTAAAAAAAGATCCTAACGACAAAAATTCAATGGTACTACACATTGAACTTGACTTTTCGTGGCGCTGATAAGTTTGAATAGAAATAATAAAACAGTCTTCAGAAGGTACTCTTAAAGGCGTGACTAGGAAGGACACCTTTACGGAACAAGCGCATTTTAGGTCTCCCGAAAGTTGGAGAATTCGAATGCTTAAGATACGGGCTTATATCCTACAATAATCATAGTATTTGACACTTAATCCATAAATACTTTCCTCTGACAGCCTTACTTGGCGATAATTTCGAGATCGAGGATTGTTAGTGCACTTGTCGGTCATATCTACTAGGCACATGCATATCTTACAGTTCAAAACTATGCTCCTAAATCTAATTAACAAAATCAAGTCAGGATTCCAAATTACATAAGTAGCTAGGCGTACCCATGAAGTTAGACGTATATGTATGTAATTATAAGTTTAAGTTCAAGATATATATATATAAAACGCACAAAACTTGACCATATCAAAAAGGTTCTGCAATGCTATACGTATATGTATGTACTTATAATCTTAAGTTTAAGATAGATATATATAAAACGTGCAAAAATTAACTAACCATATCAAAAAGGTTCTGCAGTGCAAGTCACTGCCGGAACCGAAGTGTAATACATATGTATGTTAAAAAAACAAAGTGTAATATTTCAAAATTACTCACATGTGAATCCTCGGCACGATGAAGCGCTTCAGCATTGCCTCCTGGATAAGAATTAACTGGAATTTTAATAATTTGATTACCCTGCTCTATCGCCAGAACACTTTTTGTGGGATGGTACTAGGGTTATGTCGCTTATTATATGAAAAATTTTTTTCCTTATACTAAAACATATTTCTCGGTGATCAGATGGATCCTGGTGAAGTTAATATTGTTTCAATAAAATTTTCCCCGCTTTTTCTGCGTGCCGTAGGAATGAATCTCCTGCTGCGCGGGTTGAAGGTTAGCTCGAGTTCGGGGGCCTCCAATATGGGAGGAATGTGCCCTCCTACTTCTTTTCCCTCTTTTAGAAAATGTAAATGCACCAGGTCCGGTACCAAGCTCAAAACTTTATCAAATTAGAACTTGCCCAGCAAGTGGAAATAATATGCCTTATTATGAAAATATCCCTCAAACATTTGCTTTTCATACGTCTCTCTAATAAGAGATATTATTTAACACAAAACGAAATATAAATTAGTTCTTTTAACTACCTTTTCGAGGTTTTTCCTGACGTACGCCACACCAGATTCGAATTCCAACAGATCCTTTTTCTTATTTCATAAATGGGGCTCCAGAGGGAGACGCCAAGTTTTATGGGGTGCCGTTGGCGGATTAATCTTTGGTTACTGTGCGAATAATGTACCAGGTGGGGATGTAAATTTATTAATAACTATAAGTATTCTTCGAACTTACGTGAGGGTTTTTTTTTTCTTCGTCGGATTGCGGCGAGAAATATTTGATCTTGCGGGATTTTAATCTTAACGACCTTACTTTCCTGCTAGCAAACTATGACAGACCGATATCGATGGTCTTCTTCTTCTTTCTGTCACTGAACATGACACCGAGCTTGAGAAAGCATTTCTCTCGGTCGGGGCGCGTTTTGGTTTCATGCTGTAGTCGACAACAAGCCGGGCATACACGCTTCAGTCCGTGGTGGCATATTGCTATATGCAATATGCTACGACCATAACAGGGCAGAGTGGTCTGCGCCACCCGTGGTTCAGACGACGCTGAAAAATGGTCGACTGAGCTAGCCGGTCTTACACATAGGCCTCATCACTGCGGGCGCTCAATGTGTGTCACGACCCACGACCCTATGCTTTCCTCATCCTCAGACTCTACTTCCGATGACACGTCGAGGACACATCCTTGAAGTCTCGTCAGTCTTCGATCAGACTTCGACATCCTTCTCCGTGTGGGGAAGCCAAAGCTACATCGACAAGCTGGTAACCCAAAAAATCCAGCCGGTCGATGCCTCTCTGCCTTCCTTCACCGAGATGCTGAGGAAGCCCCGCGATCAGTAACCTAAAGAACTGATCGCTAAGCTTTCCCGGCGCAACCTCTCACCCTGATCTCAGACTGCGATTGTTCAAGGCTGTGTCTCCAAGGCGTCGTCGAAGTAGTGACATGTTGACAGCCGAATATGGGAATGGATTCCAACAGGTATATCACCCACCATTGACGGGGCAATAGGAGGGCTTCGTGATATCCTATAGTTTACCAGTTAAGCTGGCTGGATGCCTTCTTAGGGCTACCAGGTATAGATCTAGTACTACTATGTCCGACGATTAACGAAATGTTGCAGCTGGACAGACAAGGAAAAATTTTCCTCCTAATGAGGCCGATCCGGAAGGGACTATAAAAGGTTATCTACTCACAAGCGGTAGGGGTGCTATAATGAGATTGACTTTCAACAGGTATATCACCCACCATTGACGGGGCAATAGGAGGGCTTCGTGATATCCTATAGTTTACCAGTTAAGCTGGCTGGATGCCTTCTTAGGGCTACCAGGAATAAACGACAATAAGTATCGACGATGTTTTCATACTGATGATCACTGCTTGATGTCTTTAGCGTGATAGACACCTAACAGTTTTCCCCGCAGATCTTCAAGTTCGTATAGTGAGTTTCCTTTCTTGGCTCTAACCCGACATTTAACAAATTTTCGTCCCAGTTTAGCACTAGTCTGCTGTTGGAAATTGCTTTGGGCAAAAGTCCTTCTAAATACCTCCTGACCAACTTTGAACTCGACGGGTTTTGCCCTGAGATTGTAGGCTTTTGAACCCTGTTCGAATGCGTGTTGTAAATTTTCCTGCACTCTCGCACGGATCAATCTCATTTTATCTTCTGCGTCCACTCTCAGTGGCTCATTAAGAGTTCCAATGCTCCTCAAGATGGAATAGGAGCTGCCATGTTCTATCATTTGTTGACCGAAGAGTGTTCGATAGGGAGAGAAACCAGTAGCTTGATGGAAAGAGCTCCGGAGGGAACTAGCTATTTGGCTCAGTTTCTCATCCCATCTGGTGTGTTCCTTCTGGATATAGGCCCTAATCCCTGACAACAGAGACCGGTTTACTCGCTCTGAGGCGTTTGCTTGCGGCGAGTAAGCTGCCGTTCGCATATGCTTTGCCCCATACTTTTCCAGTAGTCTGGCGAACTGAGCCGAGCAAAACTGGACTCCATTGTCAGAGACTATGGTCTCCGGAACTCCGAACACGTGAAACACTTCAGTCTCAATGAATTGGCATACATTGAGCGTAGACGCTTTTCTCATAGGTTTGAGAAGTGGGAATTTAGAAAAGTGGTCAAGAACTATCAGAATGCAGGCGTTTCCTTTAACTGACCGAGGATATGGACCTAAGAAATCGACGTACAGCTTTTGCCATGGTCGTTCTATCACAGACTGGACTTTCATCGGTGGTCGCAAAATAGTATTAGGAGCCTTCGTTTCTTTACACACGTCACAGGCGGCTACGTAATTTCTGACATCAACTGTCATTCGTGGCCAGTACAGATGTCTTCGCAGACGTTCTAGGGTTTTCCCTATTCCTCCGTGTGAAGCTAGCGGCGGATCATGCGCTCTCGAAATGACGTCGGTGACAAGCCCACGTGGAATCCAAAGCTTCCACGCTTCTTCCTCCTGGATCGGATCGCCTGTTCTCGGAACAGTCCGAATATAAACGAAGCCATCCCTGACGCAAAGATCTGGTAGTTTGCCAGAAGTCGTTTTAACCTTATGCCTCAGTTCTTCATATTCCAACGAATTGAAATATGGCGAACTAAGGTCAACTTCCGGGCCAGGATCTTCGTTTGTGTTCATGCTGTCACAATGAATGCGTGACAGCGCATCAGGGACTACGTTCAGGCTTCCTTTCCTGTGTTCAATAGTGAAGTCGAAGCCCTGAAGCTTCAAACTCCACCGAGCAAGTCTTCCGCTGAGGTCCTTTTGAGACATCAGCCATTTCAAGCTCGCGTGATCCGTCACTATCTTGAACGGCATAAGCTCTATGAAGGGCCGGAACTTCTGTACGCTCAAGACTGCAGCTAGGCATTCTTGCTCTGTGACGGTGTAATTTCGTTGAGCGGAGTTCAACTTTTTCGAGACGTAGGCTATTGGCTTCTCGTGGCCATCGTCATCTAGCTGAAGCAACACTCCTCCAATACCTTGTTGGCTCGCATCGCACTGAATGACGAACGGTTTGGTGAAGTCTGGACTCACTAGCAACGGAGCCGAAGTAAGTTTTTGTTTGAGTAGATCAAGAGACGTCTGGGCTTCAGATGTCCATTTGAACTGACTCGGGTTTTTCAAAGTGTCTGTAATGGATGCAGTCAAATCAGCATAGTTCGGAATAAACCGTCTGTACCATCCTGCCATACCTAGTAGGCGTCGGGCTTGCCGAACAGTTTTAGGTGACGGATAGTCAACTATGGCTGATATTTTGTCAGGGTCAGTTCTCATACCTCCCCTTCCTACAATGAATCCCAGGTATTTAGTCTCCTTGATACAAAACTTGCTCTTCTCGACGTTTATAGTAAGGCCAGCTTTCCTCAAACAATCCGCTACCCTGGCTAGCAGCATGAGATGAGTGTCAAAGTCAGATGATAGAATTAATAAATCGTCTAAATAGACGAGAACGTTCTCACGCAGATCGAAAGGAATGACTTTATCCATGAGGCGGCACATCGTTTGGGGAGCGTTGCATAGGCCGAATGGCATCACTGTGTACTGATAGAGAGGATGACCAGGTACTGTGAAAGCGGTCTTCTCTCTGGAATCAGTGTCCAGTGGGATCTGCCAGAATGCATCTTTCAGGTCCAGGCTCGTTATGTAGTTTGCCGGAGGAAGTCGACTCAGAAGTGCGTCTATCTGCGGTAGCGGATAGGCGTCCTTCTTCGTAACCGAGTTGACCTTCCTGGCGTCAAAACAAAGCCGGACCTTTCCAGGCTTCCTTACCAGAACGACTGGAGAGCTCCAAGGACTCTGGCTCTCCTCTATCACACCCAGTGATAGCATTCGCTCTAATTCTGCATCCATCAAACTTTGCACTGCCGGGGAAATCGGATAAAAGCGCTGTTTTATCGGGGCGGCGTCATTCGTATCAATCTTGTGAGTGACCAATGATGTTTTTCCCAGGCCTAAAGAGGCGAAAGAGGGGAAAAGCTGTTTTGTGCTCTCTAAGCGTTGGTGTTCTAAACTAGAAAGGATATGCCCATCGGTGTCAGAGGTAGCTATTCCACTTGGATTCACTTCTGCGACTATACCTAGGACATCCGGAGCTAACCCAAAGAGGCGCCAGAAGTCTATTCCCAGATATAGTGCCTGTGTGAGCCCAGGAACCACGTAAAAACGCACGTTTTGGGTCTTATCACGGAAAGTGACGTCCAAGTTCACATGACCATGAACAGTCGTCATGGCACCATTAGCTACTTGGACCTGTGTCCGATATTTCTTCCATTCAACCTCTGCTTCAGCAAGCTTCTCGAGAGCTCCCTGGCCTAGAATACTGACAGTGGCACCACTATCAAGTAATCCAGTCTCAGTTCGCCCGAGCAGCTTTACTTCTGCGTACGGTCGAATGTCGTCTGGCATCGACACGGAAATCTGTGCTAGTTTTTTCCTTTCCAGTTTCATTCGTCGACAGTATTCTCGCCAACGAACGGTTGATCTTTTCCTTTTCGGTCTCATATCCCGGTCGGGAAACATAATCTCCGCTAACTCCGCTACTGAGGAGAAAATTCGGTCTTTTGCTGTGTTATATCTCTGCAGACGCGTATGATACGGCGTCAGCGGATGTAAAACTGGCTTACGCCCGCTCGTCATAACAGAGTTTGGTGGCCGTTTCAATACAGAAGTAACAGGAGGCCAAATCTCCTGCTCAGTAACCTTGTCAGCTACACGTGCTATAGGTGTCAACGGGACATCGAAGAGTAAAGACTCTTCTAAGGAAGTGTCTAGTATTGTCATGGGCTCCCCAGAAATGGAAATGGGAGCTTGAAGATCTGCGGAGAAGTCTACTAAGTTCTCCGCCCCTAATAATGAAGCACTTGTACCATCCGGTGTCCCGCCAATATCACCAGAATCACTGAATGATATCAGAGGTTTTTCGTCAGTGTCTGCTAATGGAGCGGACTTTCCTCCTTGCTCGAGGCTTGCACTGGAGGGTTCGTTGTCGTTGCTGCTTGCGACGTCGATGCTGGTCGGAAAAAGGTGGTGGTATTCCCGACCCGTCTCTCGTTTTTCTGTCTGCAATAGCGGCAATCAGGCTTGAAGACATTCTTGCGTCCGCATCCATAGCAGAACACAACTTGTCTTTCTTGTCTACACTCTTGATAAAAGTGACCCGACTGGTCACAATTCCAGCATACAATAGCATTTTTGTGTGACATACTCGATAGCTCACCTAGGCTGTTGTCACTGCCTATTGCTGCTGCCAGTTCCGGATCTAAGGTTGGAAAATTGTCAACTTCGTGCACCCGTTGGTTCCGGTGAAAGTTCCAACTACCAGCTGTTGCGATACGTGTCTGCGTAGCTTGAATACGCGTGACCAGCGATCTCAGCTGTCCTATCGTATCAGTAGGATGCAGACATATTTTTTCTTGAATCTCCGCCAAGAGATTCGATTTGACAATCTCCAGAAATTCTTGGTCTGGCATAGCATTCTGTAGCTGATCGCGCAGCAACCCCAAATGGTGGTGGTACATTGCGAACAGTTCACCAGGCTTTTGTTTTCTAGACATCAGTTGGAGTCTAGTCTTCAGATCATCTTTAGGCGTCCCCCATTCGTTATACAATCCCATCTTGATGACGTCCCAAGTTGGAAATGGATTTTGCCTTAGTACTGACCAATACCAGTCCTTCGCTGGTCCTGTCAATAGCGTAAGCATATTTCTGACTAGTAATCCAAAATCTCCTTCAAGAGCGGAGTGCGTGAGCGCTTCGACTCTGAAGATGAACTCGTCGACAGAGAGGTCCAAGTTATTCCCGTTATATGTCAGGTTCCATCTCCTGATTGGACTGCCTGATCGTCGGTATCCTACATTAGCAGGAACACGCATAGGTGGTGGAGGGGGTTGAGGTGGTATAAAGTTCGGTCTGGACTGATTTGTAGGCTGACCAAAAGGTTGACCAAAAGGTTGACCAGACGGTGGTGATGGTCTCCTAAATGATTGCCTTCCCCGTGTAGGAAAGTCGTTTGACGGCCTCTGATTGCTTCTGGACGAAGGAGGTCGTGTGAAGTCTGCTGGCGGCATTGCTGCTGCTACTTGTTGTCTGATATCGTTTCCTAACTCAGACCGCAAAACATTTAAACCCTGCTGGAGACCTCGGTTTATTAGGTCTTCCATCTTTATGCTCAAGCCTGCTATCAGCGCATCCGTAGCAGCTGAGGTGTTGTGGTCTTGAGCTGTACGCGCTGGAATATCACGTCGAGGACTCGGGTTTACAAAAGTCCTTGAATGTAAGTCAGGCATTCCTGGAGACAAGGATCGTCGATTCGAAGGTGGTAAGTCAAAGTTAGGCAAATCAAAGGTTGGCAATGAGTCGCGCCTTGTCGATTTCGCGGGCTTCACCTTCTTCGGTCTCTTTGGGATTGCACCAGAATATTCACTGAAGTCCTGTTGCGTAATGTGACGACGGCAGTTAGGACAACTAGAATGTTCACCTATCCAATGCTGCAGGCATGCCTGGTGGAAAATGTGCTCGCATACAGTCATGACCGGCTTCCGATCTACTGACCAGCTTGCGTCCCGGCAGATAGAACATGGTTCAGGCAGCATTGTCATACCGTTTGTCGCTGGAGGTGGTGTCCTCACTGTAGCCATAATGAATTTAGACGTAAGTCAGGTAAAAATTGTCAAATCAGGGTTTAGGATGGTTATCCCAAAAAAAAATTCTAGAAGTTGCACGTTTGGAAGAGACACGCTCCTTCCAATGTGATGATGGCTAAATACTATTTTAAAGTCGAAGGCCTTGGGCGAGATACTCAAATTCAGACAAAAGTTTTCCCAAACGTTCGAAGAAATAAAAAAATTAGAAAAACAAGGATTCGAAAAGTTAATTAAGGCTTCTCAAATCGAGATAGTGTAAAGAATGAATTCCAAGACAAAAACCAATTTCGGGAAGCGTTAACAGCCTCGTCGAATAGAAATATTAAGCGTTTCAAAAAAAAATCCTTCAACAGAGATCATACAATTTCTCCCTCACCTCCCGAAGCTAACTCCCACATAAGAGGTCAGGTCGCTCTCTCTCCCCCAAGGTCAAAAACAGGATACAGGCAAGTGACGTGAGTGTGTGCATTGAAAAAGTCAGAGCTCTTGCAGAAATCTGGGAAGAGTAAAGTCGGAGGTATCAAAGACTGAGAATGCTGCCAGAGATTCTTCAGCCAGGCAGTTAGCAGTATGCCAACTCCTGATCACTGAAGATCTCCAGCATCAATCCCATCCTCCGAGAACTCGTTCTCTTCTCCTCACCGAATCGTCGTGTCCAGCTAGTTCGCTAGCCGGGCAGAGTCATGAGTCTGGTCAACTAATTAGCTGGAAGCCAAGAAGTTGTCTCGCAGATTCATAACTCTGTCCAGCCAGTTGCCCAACAGAGACATGTCCCCACAAGAGCTCAAACGAAAATTTCGTGAGGCCACCTACCATTTCCATGGCAGAAGGCCAGCGGGAAAGATCATCCAAAAACATTTCCAAAAACTTTCAAAAAAAATCAACAACTGTTCAGGCTTGAGGCTTGACCGAAGTCAAACCTAAAGCCGGATTTCAACTTCCAAAAAACTTTCATTAAATTCAAAAAACGTTACTTTACTTTAATCCAAAAATTCAAAATATCAAAGACTTCCAATAAAACTTTCAAAATATTACGTTACTTTACAAAAAAAAATTTTCAACAAAACCAATTAGACTCAGGTCCACCCATATCTTCTACTGGATGTGAGACCTGAGGTCAATCAACTGGCAGACACCAGATGATCATCTCTCTCAAAGTCTCAGTCCCCAGTAAAATTTATATTTAGACCACCGAAGTCTAACTGAGGTGGCCCCTCGTTGGGCGCCATTTTGTTATGGAAGTATGTTGAAGGCGACTTGACCAGGACGTTAAGTCCAAACTGCCAGCATGGGCTGACAGATCGCCTGATGACAACGATAGCACAGGGCGGCATGCTAGCACCTCGGCTAAGGGTGGCGGAGAGTGTGGGGGAGTTCCCGAAAATACCTGCCGCTGTCATCATCCATAATCAAAAAAAATTTCATGCCTGCATACAAAAGAGCCGACACACACTCGGTCCTGAAGGGACCCTTACGTCACTTACCTACTTACTGTGGAAGGCGCAGATGTTCTGCCTTCATGGCCTTGCCCCATCCTCCCTATGACTCTGCTCGGCACGATCTGCAAAGTCCCTTTGGCTGACCTGTGGAAGAAATTAGAGCGGACCTATGCGACCCCGAATTGAAAAGGCTCCAGGATGTGAAGGAAGAAAGAAAATATTCAATCCATATTTACGTTATAATGATCAAAATAGGCTCATATATAAACATTGTTATCAACCTACAAATAGATACATTCTCTATTATTAATTCAATTCCATAAGTACATACTTTGGGTTACTAAAGTGATCGTCCACAGCGTACTTGATTATTTCTTTTCCAAATTCACAAAAATTTTCTGACCTTATGTACATAGTAGATTTTATGGACACAACCTTTTATGCACCGTATGGCTTACTACGCTCAATGATATATATCCCGAGGTATTAATAGTATATAATATATAAATAATGTTTTCTTTTCTTTTCAGTTATGGCTTACTTTTCGTTTTGTATATGAAATGGTATTGATATATGTACGCGAGCCATCTCAAAGGAGATGCGCGGGTTTTCAATGGTTGTTCTTTCTTTATATAATAATATTTATACCTGCATTGCCGAAAATAAATGTTTTTTTAAAAGCTTTACTGCCGTTTTTCTTTCTTTTTTTTTTTTTTGTTATAATTCAAAGTATTATGAGAAGAATTTATTACTACACCTGAACGTTGCGACAAACCCCGAATAGAAAAATAAAAGAATACTTTAACCGACTGCTTCAGTCGTTACATAATTCTAAATCATTGTTTATGATGCATTGATTTCTTACATGTCTATTTACTACAGACACTATATCCAAGTCACATTTTTAAAAAAAGATCCTAACGACAAAAATTCAATGGTACTACACATTGAACTTGACTTTTCGTGGCGCTGATAAGTTTGAATAGAAATAATAAAACAGTCTTCAGAAGGTACTCTTAAAGGCGTGACTAGGAAGGACACCTTTACGGAACAAGCGCATTTTAGGTCTCCCGAAAGTTGGAGAATTCGAATGCTTAAGATACGGGCTTATATCCTACAATAATCATAGTATTTGACACTTAATCCATAAATACTTTCCTCTGACAGCCTTACTTGGCGATAATTTCGAGATCGAGGATTGTTAGTGCACTTGTCGGTCATATCTACTAGGCACATGCATATCTTACAGTTCAAAACTATGCTCCTAAATCTAATTAACAAAATCAAGTCAGGATTCCAAATTACATAAGTAGCTAGGCGTACCCATGAAGTTAGACGTATATGTATGTAATTATAAGTTTAAGTTCAAGATATATATATATAAAACGCACAAAACTTGACCATATCAAAAAGGTTCTGCAATGCTATACGTATATGTATGTACTTATAATCTTAAGTTTAAGATAGATATATATAAAACGTGCAAAAATTAACTAACCATATCAAAAAGGTTCTGCAGTGCAAGTCACTGCCGGAACCGAAGTGTAATACATATGTATGTTAAAAAAACAAAGTGTAATATTTCAAAATTACTCACATGTGAATCCTCGGCACGATGAAGCGCTTCAGCATTGCCTCCTGGATAAGAATTAACTGGAATTTTAATAATTTGATTACCCTGCTCTATCGCCAGAACACTTTTTGTGGGATGGTACTAGGGTTATGTCGCTTATTATATGAAAAATTTTTTTCCTTATACTAAAACATATTTCTCGGTGATCAGATGGATCCTGGTGAAGTTAATATTGTTTCAATAAAATTTTCCCCGCTTTTTCTGCGTGCCGTAGGAATGAATCTCCTGCTGCGCGGGTTGAAGGTTAGCTCGAGTTCGGGGGCCTCCAATATGGGAGGAATGTGCCCTCCTACTTCTTTTCCCTCTTTTAGAAAATGTAAATGCACCAGGTCCGGTACCAAGCTCAAAACTTTATCAAATTAGAACTTGCCCAGCAAGTGGAAATAATATGCCTTATTATGAAAATATCCCTCAAACATTTGCTTTTCATACGTCTCTCTAATAAGAGATATTATTTAACACAAAACGAAATATAAATTAGTTCTTTTAACTACCTTTTCGAGGTTTTTCCTGACGTACGCCACACCAGATTCGAATTCCAACAGATCCTTTTTCTTATTTCATAAATGGGGCTCCAGAGGGAGACGCCAAGTTTTATGGGGTGCCGTTGGCGGATTAATCTTTGGTTACTGTGCGAATAATGTACCAGGTGGGGATGTAAATTTATTAATAACTATAAGTATTCTTCGAACTTACGTGAGGGTTTTTTTTTTCTTCGTCGGATTGCGGCGAGAAATATTTGATCTTGCGGGATTTTAATCTTAACGACCTTACTTTCCTGCTAGCAAACTATGACAGACCGATATCGATGGTCTTCTTCTTCTTTCTGTCACTGAACATGACACCGAGCTTGAGAAAGCATTTCTCTCGGTCGGGGCGCGTTTTGGTTTCATGCTGTAGTCGACAACAAGCCGGGCATACACGCTTCAGTCCGTGGTGGCATATTGCTATATGCAATATGCTACGACCATAACAGAATATAGAGCAAACAGGAAGGTGATAAGCCAGATTTTGCGTAATGAATTACTGGTTGTGTTGGTAGTCCATTTTTACATGTATTTACACGCCATCCCTATTCTAAACAACTTGTCAATTTGCAAAAAGTAAACAAAGGTTTTGTGCGGAGCATCTGTGGTAAAAAATGTTCTTTTTCTACTTTATTCTGAAACAATTCACATAATTAATTTATATAAATCTTTGCTTCTATTAACAAAAAAGATAATTTAGGTAGTGCAGTTGCCTCAAACAGGATTCCCTAGTTTATAATCCAATTTAAATTTGCAAGCACTAACCGAACACTTCATTTCTGTTATTTTAATTGATATGAAGATTTTTACAGGCACTATAAAACTTTGCACTAAATAAAGTTCAAAGATAAATAGTTTTGAAAGGAATTGATTCGGTATTTTTGTTAAATTTCACAAAAGAACTTTAAGTTGACCAAATCTGCTCACAAAACAAAAGCACATTTGACAATTAATCTACAGCTTTGACAATTTCTCTATCCAGCATCTCACTTACTCCTATGTATAGTCTCCTGCTCTTGACAAATTACGCTCATGTACACGAATTTTACACGATTCAACCATTCCTGTTTGCTATATATTCTAAGGTTTTAAATAACGAACAAAGTCCACGCATACAACAGTATATACATTTCTATAGAAAAGCCGGAGAGAGCGCAGAGAGTATTGTGTTATTTTCGTCACTATTGGCGGAACATAGTTCGTAATGGGAATACTTTATATTCTATGTAAGTCAACAATGCTTCATTGTTGACCGTTTACTCTTCTGTCAACAAAACAAATGAGCATGTATAGTTGAAATATTTTAAGTGTGCAAGTATTGTTGACACATCAAATACTTGTCAACGGTGAAATAGCGTTGAAATTGTATACATGAGTCATAGTTTGAGGCAACAATTTGTTAACTGTTGTTAGTAGTAAAGTCAACGTTGAGTTGGAAAATTTACTGATGAGATGTCAACGGGATGTCACACATTATTATGTCAAGGCCGTGTCATAATAGGTCTGTCTGTTTACTTTTGAGTAAAAATCTTTGCGTAAAAATCAAGTAAAAACTTTTATGCGGTAGAGGGGATAAATCAAGAAAAGTTACCAGACACTTTTCGAGTAAATTGTGTCAAAAATTTGGCTGCTACCTTTCCGTCTGAAACAGAAAACAATTAATTAATTTGATACGTTTTAAAAAACCCACCCTCTTTAATATTTTTTTTTTAATTTCGACTCTTTAGATTATCATTTTACATTCTTTCGATAACCCAACAAACGGCTTAACCTCAAATTTAATACTTTTGACAGTCAGCTGATTGCATATCAAAGTTACACATCCTCTTGATCATGAGTAAAAATGTGCAACTTTGTGCAAGAGGGGAAACGTGAAAATTTACTCGATTTTTACTAGTTAAAAGTAAACAGACGGTTTGTGAGTAAAAATGCGTAAAAGTTTTTACACCGAGTAAAAACTTTCGAGTAAACCGACAGACGTATTACCTCTTGTCGCTACTGCATCATGTATGACTCTGCAAGTATGTGAAGATATCAGGAAAGACGTAAACTTTAGGCTGAACCACAATAGAAGTAAACGTAAGTACATTTACTTACGTAAAGCGAACGCGCCCTTTAATTTAACAGGCGTACACAAATTAACTTTAACTCGTGTGAGGGGAACTTTCGTTAAATTTAAAAGTCAAATTGCAGTCAGTAAAGGTGCGGTAAGAATCGCTCAATCCGTAAGAAAATGAAGTGTCAAACAGTTAAATTATTACTAAATGATTAAAAGTGCAATGTAAAACTTAAAATGGAATAAAAATGGTACTGTGAATTAATAGAAAGCACAAATCTTCAATTAAATCAACTTCCAATTGTTAATTTTTTCACTTTTACCACTTTTTAAAATTTAACACATAAAATGTCATTCGGGCACTGCGAATTAATAGAAAGCACAAATCTTCAATTACATCAACTTCCATTTGTTAATTTTCACTTCTACCACTTTTCAAAATTGAAAACATTAATTATCAAGATAATAACTCTTACGGAATGTGATATATATTTAGGCTAAAAGTATCAATTTTTTGTAAGTAAACCACCTCAGTCTCGTTTAATTTCGTAAAGTTATTTACTTCTATTGTGGTTCAGCCTTAAAGGCAGGAAAAAATGGAATGACGTGGGAAATGGTCCAAATCAGAAAATCATAAACGCCAACTTATCAGGAAAGAATGGAATGACGGTAAATGGTAAATGGAACAAAAGCGGAAAAATGAAAATATTTTAATATATATTTACGTATTTATAATTGTTATAAGTGTGCTTTAAAAAATAATAAAGATTGATACTTTAATAATTGAGTGTTTTTGTTTCATAAATTCCCAATTCGGAGCACTTAATGTACTTTTTGCCTTGTTTTCAGATTATCGTTCGTGTTGTTCATAATTGGTTAATTGCTAGCACTTTTAAGGAAAGCCCACCGTATTTTTGGAAAGAATTACTATCTTAACTTTTAAAAGGATCTTCTAAAGGTTTCAAGACATATCCTCACGAACAACAAGGAGTGGTTTCCGAGATATTTTCAAAATATCCTGACCCTTTCTCGATTCGGGAATTTCGTTTGTGATGTTATAATTGGTTTTTTGTTTGTTCTTTTAAGGAAAGTCCACCTATCTTTTGGACAGGATTACTATTTTAACGTTTAAAACAATCTTCTGAAGGTTTCAAGATATATCCTAAGGTGCCACAAGGCGTGGTTCCCGAGATATTTTCAAAATATCCTGATCTTTTCTCGATTCGGGAATTTCGTTCGTGATATGTTATAATTGGTTAATTGTTTGTTATTTTAAGTCCACCGTTTTTTGGACAGGATTACTATTTTAACGTTTAAAAGGATCTTCTGAAGGTTGTAACGGAGTTTCGGTGGGATGGCTGGGGATAGCTCGTCGGACCAGGGTTTCTAAAAATGAAACTCCTTCAGTTACAATATAAATAAAAATAATTTTTTATTTGACAAAATAGCCTACCGGTTACACAGCTAACTTAATCTAGTTCTATTTATCGCCTATACTAGAGACTATGTAGTGGTAAGGGGAACTTCACACTGCTTACCACTATGTTAATAATTCTGAAATTAATACTAAAGAGACGCAGAGACGCTAGTTCTCACAAATTCAGTATATAACCGATATCTATGTATCCTATACTGAAAACTAGGTAGTGGTAAGGGGAACTTCACATGGCTTACCAATATGCTAATAATTCTGAATTCAACACTAGAATAACCTGAGAGGGAGACGGTGACGTATCAAGAAAATATTTGATGAGGATGGAAGGTACGGGGAAAAATCACACGACGTACCAATTAAATGTTAAGGTGGGATGGTTCACGCTACCCTTAACACAACGGATGAGGACGGATGGTACGGGAAAAAATCACACGACGTACCAAGGAAATGTTAAGGCGGGATGGTTCACGCTCACAAAAACACAACGGATGAGGACGGATGGTATGGGGAAAAATCACACGACGTACCAAGGAAATGTTAAGGCGGGATGGTTCACGCTAACCTTAACACAACGGAAGAGGGCGGATGGTGCGGGGAAAAATCACACGACGTACCAAGGAAATGTTAAGAAAATGCACGGGGATTATTCACACGGCGTGCAAGGGTTTACTAGTGTGGGAATTTCGCGCTCCACTAGTGACCCAGTAAAATGTCTGATCACCTAACTCGTTAAGCTCGCTGACCAGACTGAATTCTGTGGGCGAATGGCGTGCTTTATATAGCCGGGGGTCAGAGCTTCTCAATGGCTGAGTGCCTGATGCTTCTACTGGCGTAAGTATAAAAGAGCTTGCAAGCTCTTTTGAAAAGCTTTTCTTGTACTTGACTAGTACATGTGCTGGCGTGCTGATCATGCAGCCTTTGACTATGGCAGCTTGTTTGCATGCCTCAGTGGCGTGGTTACTTGAACTTAAGTTCAAGTTTTAATTAAATAACCCAGTGGCGGGCAAAAATATTTTAATTCGGCTTAAAATTGTAACTTCGTTACAAGGTTTCAAGACATATCCTAAGGTGCCACAAGGAGTGGCTCCCGAGATATTTTCAAAATTTCCTGACCTTTTCTCGATTCGGGAATTTCGTTTGTGATATGTTATAATAGGTTAATTGTTTGTTCTTTTAAGGAAAGTCCACATATCTTTTGGACAGGATTACCCTTTTAACGTTTAAAAGGATCTTCTGATGGTTTGAAGATATATCCTAAGGTGCCACAAGGAGTGGTTCCCGAGATATTTTCAAAATATCCTGACCTTTTCTCGATTCGGGAATTTCGTTTGTGATATGTTATAATTGGTTACTTGTTTAAGGAAAGTCCACCTAGTTTTTGGACAGGATTACTATTTTAACGTTTAAAAGGATCTTCTGAAGGTTTTAAAATATATCCTAAGGTGCAACAAGGAGTGGTTCCCGAAATATTTTCAAAATATCCTGACCTTTTCTCGATTCGGGAATTTCGTTTGTGATATGTTATAATTGGTTATTTGTTTGTTCTTTTAAGGAAAGTCCACCTCTTTTTTTGACAGGAGTAATATTTTAACGTTTGAAAGGATCTTCTGATGGTTTCAAGGTATATCCTAAGGTGCCACAAGGCGTGGTTCCCGAGATATTTTCAAAATATCCTGACCTTTTTTCGATTCGGGAATTTCGCGTGTGATATGTTATAATTGGTTAATTGTTTATTATTTTAAGGAAAGTCCACCTAGTTTTGGACAGGATTACTATTTTAACGTTTAAAAGGATCTTCTGAAGATTTTAAGATATATCCTAAGGTGCCACAAGGAGTGGATCCTGAGATGTTTTCAAAATATCCTGACCTTTTTTCGATTCGGGAATTTCTTTCGTGATATAATTGGGTAATTGTTTGTTATTTTAAGGAAAGTCCACATTATTCTTGGACAGGATTACTATTTTAGCTTTTAAAATGATCTTCGGAAGGTTTTAAGAGATAAACTAAGGGCCACAAGGAGTGGTTCTCGAGATATTTTCAAAATATCCTGACCTTTTCTCGATTTGGGAATTTCGTTCGTGATATGTTATAATTGGTTACCTGTTTGTTCTTTTAAGGAAAGTCCACCTATTTTGTGGACAGGATTACTATTTTAACGTTTAAAAGGATTTTGTGAAGGTTTCAAGATATATCCTAAGGTGCCACAAGGAGTGGTTTGTTATGGTCGTAGCGGAATGCATATAGCAGAATGCTACACTGAGAAGTACTGCAGCATGTATGCCGGCCCGCTGTCAAACCGACAGCCCGAATGCACCCAAAATCGACGAGCTCTTACTTGGGATTCAGAAGAAGAAGACAATCGATATCTGTCTTATCAAACCTTGCAAACGTAAAGACGTGAAAAGTGGAGCAAAACGAAATCAAAATATTCCATCGACATCGGCGAGTAAATAAACCCCTCACGTAAGTTCAAAAGAATATTTATCCCTGCTAAAAATATACTTTCAATTGGTAAAAATATTCTCGTCATTAGCACGATAAAATCCGGCGAGAAAAAGCATCGAAATTCCGGCAGCAGCAAAGTCGCCGCTTCTACGCTGCGAATAACTATATTGGCGAGAAATCAAATTTGCTGACCTTACGAATGTTGATAGCTGCATTGGCTGACTTTAAAAAAGGTGGACCCTTTGTTCCTTATAGAGAATCAATTTTAACGTGGCTGTTAAGACTCGGAAGCACTACTAGGTTAGCTATATTCTTATATTATGTATTAGTAAGTTGATGAATAGGCTATTTTAAACTTTGTTATTCACAAACGCCTTTGTTGTAAGATAACTCTAGATTTAAATCCACAAAATTGAGATAACTTTATAAGTAAACCTTACTAAATGTGTGCTCCGTCATTCAGCTGAGTGTATACACCCCAGCCGTATGTTTGTACGCCCGGGTACACTAACTCTGCGATGCACTATTTCAGGAACTATATTTGATTTAATTTTGCTTCTATTTTTTTTCCATATTGATAACTTTATTATAATTAGTGTACAAATTTCTTACTTTAATTAACATATCATTATCTAAGCTCTCTAATTAGAGAATACTTCCAAATGGGGTGAAGATGAGTAGAAAGGCTTATTTAAGTGTTAGCTTCTTAGTCTTAGGTTTGTCGTCATATTATTCTACAGTACCTCCAAGTTACTTTTAAACTTCCTCCTAGTTATGTATATTATACAACGTATATATATATTATATTATATTATACAGCGTATGTCACCTGAAAGCAGTGAGAAAGCCGTCATAGTATCTGCTCTTACAGGACTCCAGAACGTTAGTTGTTGGAACTGTGACCAGCCCGGTTACTTTTACCAAGACTGTCTGCAGGAAAGCCAAATTGTATTCTGCTACGGATGCGGACGCAAAAATGTTTTCAAGCCTAATTGCAGCAAGTGCCGACAGAAAACCTGAGACGGGTCGGGAATACTACCACCTTTTCTCGATCGGTGTCAACGTCCCGACCGACAATTGCAATGAACACTCCAGTTCAAGCCTTGAACAAGGAGGGAGGTCCGCTCCATTAGCAGACCTTAACGATGAGTCACTAAACTATCCACTGATATCATTCAGTGAATTTGATTATATTAACAAACCCCCGGATTGTACAAATATTTCACTGATAGAGACGGAGAATCCAATAGACTTCTCCGCAGATCTTCAAACTCCCATTTCCACTTCTGGGGAAGTGTCTTTAATTTTCGATGTCCCAATAACACCGAAAGCACCTTTAGCTGACAAGGTTATTGAGCAGGAGATTCGGCCCCTGGCATTTCTGTACTTAAACGGCCACCAAGCTCTGTTATGACCAGTGGGCGTGAGCTTGTTTTGCATCCGCTGACCCCGTATCATACGCGTCTGCAGAATTATAATGCAGTAAGAGACTGAATCTTCTCCTCAGTAACGGAATTAGCTGACATTATGGATCCTGACCTGGATATTAGACCAAGAAAGAAAAGATCTACCGTTCTTTGGCGGGAATACTGTCGACGGATGAGACTGGAAAAAAAAAACTGGCATAAAGATTTCCGTGTCGATGCCAGATGACACTCGACCGTATGCCGAAGTAAAGCTGCTCGTTCGAACTGAGACCGGATTACTTGATAGTGGTGCCACTGTCAGTATTCTAGGCCAGGGAGCTCTAGAGAAGCTTGTGGAAGCAGAGGATGAATGGAAGAGGTATCGGATACAGGTACAAGTAGCGAATGGTGCCATGCCGACTGTGCATGGTCATGTGAACTTGGACATCACTTTCCGAGATAAAACCAAAACGTGCGTCTTTACGTAGTTTCTGGGCTCACACAGGCATTATATCTAGGAATAGACTTCTGGCGTCTATTTGTGTTGGCTCCAGATGTCCTAGGTATATTGACAGAAGTGACACCAAGTTTACTAGCTACTCCTGACACCGACTGCCATGTTCTTTCCAGTCTAGATCAAAAGCGTATAGAAGCTACTAAACAGCTTTTTCCTACTTTCGCCTCTTTAGGCCGGGGAAAGACATCTTTGGTCGCTCACAAGATCGAGACGAATGACGCAGCTCCGGTAAAACAACGCTTTTATCCGATTTCACCGGCAGTACAGAGTTTGATGGATGCGGAATTGCGACGAATGCTATCGCTGGGTGTGATAGAGGAGAGCTAGAGTCCTTGGTGCTCTCCAGTTGTTCTAGGGAGGAAGCCTGGGAAGGTTCGGCTTTGTTTTGACGCCAGGAAATTCAACTCCGCTACGAAGAAGGACGCCTATCCGCTACCGCAGATAGACGCGCTCCTGAGTCGACTTCCTCCGGCAAACTATATTACAAGCCTGGACCTGAAAGACGCATTCTGGTAGATCCCACTAGACGCTGATTCCAAAGAGAAGACCGCTTTTACTGTACTTGCTCACCCTCTCTATCAGTACACAGTGATGCCATTCGGCCTATGCAACGCTCCACAAACGATGTGCCGCCTCATGGATAAAGTCATTCCTTTTGATCTTCGTGAGAACGTTCTCGACTATCTAGACGATTTATTAATTCTGTCTTCAGACTTCGACATTCATCTCACGCTGCTAGCCCGTGTAGCGGATTGTTTGAGGAAAGCTGGCCTCACCAACAACGTCGAGAAGAGTAAGTTTTGTGTCAAAGAGACCAAATACTTGGGTTTCATTGTCGGAAAGGGAGGTATACGAACTGACCCTGAGAAGATTTCAGCCATAGTTGACTATCCGTCACTTAAAACTGTTCGGCAAGCCCGACGCTTACTAGGTATGGCGGGATGGTATAGACGGTTCATTCCGAACTATGCTGACTTATTTGCCTGCATTACAGATACGTTGAAAAACCCGAGTCAGTTCAAGTGGACACCTGAAGCCCAGACGTCCCTTGATTTGTTGAAACAAAAACTTACTTCTGCTCCGTTGTTAGTGAGTCTAGATTTCACCAAGCCGTTCATCATATAGTGCGATGCGAGCCAACAAGTTATTGGTGGAGTGCTGCTTCAACTAGATGACGATGGCCACGAGAAGCCAATAGCCTACGTCTCGAAAAAGTAGAACTCAGCACAACGAAATTACACAGTCACAGAGCAAGAATGTTTAGCTGCAATCTTAAGTGTACAGAAGTTCCGGCCCTTCATAGAACTTGTGCCGTTTAAGATAGTGACTGATTATGCGAGCTTGAAATGGCTGATGTCTCAAAAGGACTGCAGCGGTAGACTTGCTCGGTGGAGTTTGAAGCTTCAGGGCTTCGACTTCATCATTGAAAAGGAAGCCTGAATGTCACGCATTCATTGCGAAAGCCTGTCCACAAACGAAGATCCTTGCCCGGAAGTTGACCTTAGTTCACCATATTTCAATTCGTTGGAATGTGAGGAAATGAGGCACAAAGTTAAAACGACTTCTGGCAAACTACCAGATCTTTGCGCCAGGGATGGCTTCGTGTACATTCGAACTGTTCCGAGAACAGGCGATCAGATTCAGGAAGAAGTAGCTTGGAAGCTTTGGCTTCCACGAGGGCTTGTGTCCGACGTTATTTCAAGAGCGCATGATCCGCCACTAGCTTCACACGGAGGTATAGGGAAAACCCGTAACGTCTGAGAAGACACTTGTACTGGCCACGAATGACATTTGATGTCAGAAACTACGTAGGCGCCTGTGACGTATGTAAAGAGACTAAAGCCCCCAATGCTATTCTGAGACCACCTATGAGAGTCCACTCTGTGCCAGAACGACCATGGCAAAAACTGTATATTGATTTTCTGGGTACTTATCTCTAATTCTAACCTTAATACTGAGGATCTTCCCCCAATTATGCTTAATAAAGTGGATCTACCTTATGTAAACTGTGTAACCAATGTGGGAGTGAAAATTAATAATCGTTTGAGGTGCTGTGATCATATTAAATCTATAGTGGGTAAAATTTATGGTGGGTTGAGGAGGCTGTGGCTACTCCCTAACTCCTCATGCACATAGTGCTACTTCTGTCGGTGAATTCAAGAAACTTATAATATAATTTTATTTTTATAATTTACAAATTACTATGGTGATTGTGTGATTGCGTCGAACTCTTTTCTTTTCTTTTTATTATTATTTTCCCACTATGTTTATTTAACATTTTTTTTCTCTTTTCTTTTCTCTCTGTTTTATTCATTTTTCTTTATTTTTGTTTTTATTTCATTTTTCTAATGTATTGTAGCCATTTCAATTTACTTTATAGTTTATTCAGTTAACCTAGCCGTACTATTATAAGATTTTCAATCTTGTGTACAAATTCAAAATAAATGATTGATATCCTCGGTCAGTGAAAGGAAATGTCTGCATCTTAATAGCTCTTGATCACTTTTCAAAGTTCCCGATTCTCAAACCTATGAGGAAAGCATCTACACTCAATGTGTGCCAGTTCATCTAAATGGAAGTGTTCCATGTGTTCGGCGTCCCGGATACGATAGCCTCTGACAGTTTTGCTCGACTCAGTTCACCAGATTACTGGACAAATATGGGGTGAGGCACTTGCGAACGGCAGTTTACTCGACGCAAGCAAACGACTCAGAGCGAGTAAACTGGTCTCTATTGTCAGAGATTAGAGCTTGCATCCGGAAGGAATATACGAAGTGGGATGAGAAGCTGAGCCAGATAGCTAGTTCCTTCAGGAGCTCTTTCCAGCAAGCAACTGGTTTCTCTCCTTATCGAACACTTTTCGGTCAGCAAATGATTGAACATGGCAACTCCTATTCCATCTTGAGAGGCCTAGGGACTTTTAATGAGCCTTTGAGAGTAGATGTTGAAGATAAAATGAGATTGATCCGTGCGAGAGTGCAGGAGAGCTTACACCATGCGTTCGAACAGGGTTCAAGAGCCTATAATCTCAGGGCGAAGCCTGTTGATTTCAGAGTAGGTCACGAAGTATTCAGACGGAATTTTGTACAAAGCAACTTCCAACAGCAGACTAGTGCTAAACTGGGACGAAAATTTGTCAAGTGTCGGGTTAGATCCAAGAAAGGAAACTCCTTATACGAGCTTGAAGATCTGCAGGGAAAACTGTTAGGAATCTATTACGCCAAAGACATCAGGCAGTGATATCCATTCTAGAAGCGGCATCTATCTACTGTCACGTTTATTCCTGGTAGCTCTAAGAAGGCACCAGGCAGCCTCAGTGGTAAACTACAGGATATCGCCCTCCTATTGCCCCGTCAATGGTGGGTGATATATCTGTTGTAATTCAACCTCGTCAACACACCTCTACCTCATATGAGTAGATCAACTTTTATAGTCCCTTCCGGATCAGCCTCGTTAGGAGGATTTTTCTTTGTCTGTCCGTCTACAACGTTTCGTTAATCGGCAACCGTCGGACATGGTAGTACTAAATCTAGATCCTGGTAGCCCTAAGAATGCATCCAGCCAGCTTCACTGGTAAACTATAGGATATCGCGAAGCCCTCCTATTGCCCCGTCAATGGTGCGTGATATACCGGTTGGAATTCAACCCTGTATACGTTCTTCATCAATCTAAGGGATGAAATCGGCAGCGTCACTACTTCGACGACGCCTTGGGGATACCTCCTTGAACAATCGCCGGTCGGAGATCAGAGCGAGATGTCGTGCTAGGAAAGTTTAGCGATCAGTTGGTTAGGTTACTGATCGCGATGTTTTCTCAGCATCTCGGTGAAGGAAGGTAGAGAGGCATCGACCGGCTGGTTTTTTTAGGTTACCGGCTTGTCGATGTACCTTTTGTTTCCAACACGGAGAAATATGTCGAGGTCTGATCGAAGACTGACAGGACTTCAGGGATGTGTCCTCGATGCGTCATCGGTCAAGTGGGCCCAACAGTCATAGTCGAGTACGCGTAATGAGGAACGCTCATTGGGTCGAGGGTCGAGACACACATTGGACGCCCGCAGCGATGAGTCCTATGTTTAAGACCGGCTAGCTGAGTCCCCACGCACCCTAGCTCGAAAAGCTCGTACCTGGCAGCGGAAAAGAAGAAGATCTGTCGATCTGTCTTGTAAAACCGGGAAATCCAAAAAGACGTGAAAACAGGAGGTCACGAGAAATTACTTTTTAAAACATCGGCGAATAATTTAACTTCGCACTAACAATAACGTAATCGGCGACCTTTTCGTCCAGCAAAAAGAACATTCCGTCATTTGGGTTTTCAATGCTTTGTACATATACAACTCGGCCAAAAGAACCCGAACATTATTTAAAACCTGCTACAGTGACAAGGAAGAAATCGAGTATCAATACAATAGGAGAGGTCACCATTTACAATTCGTATCCATCAGCATCTTAACTCTCAGCAAAGGGTTTGCCCGCGTAACTTAAGCGCTATGTACTTAAATCAAGTCACATTGCTGTAGAAAAGTAGTACTAGCAATAAAATAGTCCGCCAGTGACATAAGAAATAGGCAATTAAGTAACAGAAGACGTAAAAAGAACACAGTGTCTAAGTTTATATAATTTTGGGATCTGAGACGACAAGAATTGTAGTGGTTTAGACTGATACTACTCAAAAGGTGCTCTTGTGTCCTGAAGAAAAATCTTGAAATAAAAAGGAGACTGGACCGCCAGCATTATGAAAGCAAAATTTATCATAAAGTTTCTAAAGCGTTAAACTAATTCCCTGTAAAAAGAAAGAAAAATTGGAGCTCGACAGTTTTGTATGTACTATACTGTTTTGCTAAACAATAGTAATTATGTAATTGTCAGATAACGGAAAAACTGTTTCCATACCTCTGGTTTAGTTACGTAGGACATTTGGCACTACAGTGGAAATAGTAGATGTAGGATTCAGAGAATTAGGATACGTTTTTTTTAATAGAACAGAAAATTTGTTTATTTTTAATCCTGGCCACAGAGCCACGTCTAGGGTATGTACCACACTGGTGTTAAGACTTACAGTTACTGTATAACATACATTAGGAAACTTGTAGTTAGGTTCAAGGAAGCGGTTTAGACTCTACGAAGAGTGAGCATGAGAGGAATATAAGCGAAGGGTTGAAGACGGTTGTGTCATAAATGGTATTTTGATTTTTAGTAGTAAAAGGAAGGCTGGAATAGTGAAATTAGTCTCACCACTTGCGGTAATTTAACGTAGTAAACCGGATGTAGGCAGTATAGTTTTGTACATGAAATAACCTTAAATCCATACAGATCTTCGAAATGCAATTACACTCCAAGGAGCTCCTTCGAGGAAGATGATAACAATAGTAAGTTTTTTTTAAAAATTTTTATTTTGCAATATATTTACTAAATTTGTAGGATAAAACAACTAAATCTATTCATGAACGAAAGTATTGAATTGGAAGTCGGGAAGCGCTCACTCGAGAGAGATACGAATTAAAATGCGGAAGAACCGTGCTATCTTTTGATCAATTAATTAATGAGTACTAGTGTATAAAAATGTTCGGTGAACCTTTCCTTTCTTAATCTCGTTTTGTTTCCCCCCGATGGGAATAGTCCACCTTTCGCAACTGAAATTTTTATTTGAATTTAAGTTCAGAGCTTTGAAAAAGTGTCGAGAATGGCGCGGTTATAATTTTTATCTCGAAAGAAAACACTCTCATGATAAAGACGCGGAAGAGCAGGGTGTAAGAATAAAAAGGAAATGTAAACCAAAGTGTGAAGACAGGTTATATAACCTCTAAGAGCGCTTAATGTGGAATTAAGAGATTTTGGAATATATTTCCGGGACTCTAAACTTTATCAAAAATGAATTTATATTAATTAATTTTTAGGATAATTATTTGAAAGTCAGCCTTAATTAAATTACAATTCATCTTTGTGTGAAATAAGTTAATTTTAATATTTGTAACTGTGACATGTAGATAGGGCATATGAATTTGCATAAATTTATCGTATATTTCTTAAAATTAAAGTAATGATTATAACGTAATTATGGACTGAATACTTTTCATTTCTCCTTCCACTATCCTGGAGCCCTCTCGCATGAAGGTCGTCTAGGTCCGCTAGTCTCTCTCTTTACAGGTCTACAAGGGACTCTGAAAATATCAGCCCTCAGAGTCAGTTGGGTGGTTGGCGCATGGCATGCAGGAAGGGAGACCATCTGCGCCTTCAATGTGGATGTAGGTAAGTGACGTAAAAGTCCCTTCAGGACTGAATGTGTGCCGGCGTTTTGGTAAATAGGCACAATTTTTTTTTTATTATGGCAGGGTGCAGCGGCAGGTTTTTCGTGGAACCTCCCTACACTCTCCGCCAACAGCCGAGTCGAGCTAGCGTGCCGCCCTGCAGTCAACGCTGTCCGCTGAGTGATCTGTCAGCTCATGCTAGCAGTCGGGACTTAACGTCCAGTCGTCAATCACTCAGCATAGTTCCATAACAATAATTCTTATTCATACTGATACTCGTAAATTTTTTTAATGAAATGAAGACAAATTTAGCCGCGATACGATAAAACGGTGACTTGGCAGTACATTAGAGTAGAATAACTAGGAAATAAATCCATAATGTATATATATAGGCATACTGATGCGAAATTATGCAAATTAAAGTACATTGAGATTTTTGTAGCATTAATCAAGCTGTGATGAGACCGATTAATTCTTGTGAATTTGGTTAGACCAAACGATGTAAAGTAAGATCTTAGTGTGAATTTGAGTCAACCTTTGTCAAGTAAGATAGGAAAGGAATAGAAAACAATATACTTTGATGGATAGTAAATATATCGCGTGTTCCAGCAATGAATTCGTTCTGACCGAAATAGTTAGCTTATCCTCGAGGGCGATCTCTTAGCAGTAGACAGTTGGATACATCCCCACTTATATGAATAAATTGTTTCCATTATAACATAATGATGACATAAAATTTATACATTCTCCTCTCCATCTCCCGGAGCCCTCTTCGATTTAATGGTTGAGTGAAAGTCCGCTCCTTTACAACTCTTCTTACAAGTCTACAAGGGACTCTGTAAATATCTGCCCTCAAAGTCAGTTGGGTGGTTGGGGCATGCAGGAAGGCAGACCATCTGCGCCTTCAATGTAGATGTAGGTAGGTGACGTAAAGGTCCCTTCAGGACTGAATGTGTGCTGGCATTTTTGGTTTAAGGCAGGAGATTTTTTTTGTATATGGCACGCGGCAGGTTTTTCGTGGGACCTCCCCACACTTTCCGCCAATATCCGAGGCGAGCTAGCGTGCCACACTGCAGTCAACGCTGACTGCCGGCTGACCTATCAGCTCATGCTGGCAGTCGGGACTTAACGTCCAGTCGTCAATCACTCAACGTAGTTCCATAACAAAAATGGGGCCCAACGTGGGGCCTTAACATCTTGAGTACGTCAGGTTTCTTTACTGGCGACTGAGACTGCTTTGTAGATATGGACATTTGGCTTTCAGCTGATTGTCTGACTCGGTAGTCTCACATCCAGTGGAGACGGGATAACATCAGTACTCGGCTTCACGTGAACCTTCTGTTCGAAAGGGCTGTCCATTCTTCTAGTATGATACGTTGTGCGCGTCCATTGTTATGTTTCATAACAAAAATGGCGCCCAACGAGAGGCCACCTCTGTTAGAACCTGAGTCTAATTGTTTGGTATTTGAAATTTTTGGTAGAGTAACGTTAGAATTTTTCAAGTTTTGCTATTTTGAAATTTGATGAAAGTAAAGTTTGTTTTAGTAAAGTTATTCGTCTTTGAAAGTATTTTCTGCAAGTTTGACTTTAGGTTTGAGTTTAGCTGAGCCTCAAGTCGGAACAGTTCGTCGAGTTTTTGAATTTTTAAATTTTTTGAATTACATTTCCCGCTCGCTTTCTGCTTAGGAAATAGTAGGTGGCCTAACAAACACTTTTAGTTTGTGCCCTCACGGAAGCATGTTCTGTTGGCCAACTGGCTGGACAGAGTCATGAGTCTGTGAGACGACTTTTTGGCTTCTAGCTAACTAGTTGACAAGATTCATGATTCTGCCCGACTAGAGGACTAGCTGGATATATACTGATCAGGAGTTGGCATACTGCTAGCTGCCTGGCTGAAGAATCTCTAGTAATATTTTCAATCTTTGACATCTCCAACTCTACTTTTCCCAGATCTCTGTGAGAACACAAATTTTTCTTCATGCACACATTCACGTCACTTGCCTTATATCATCCTACTTCTGATCTGATTAGAGAGGGGGAGTGACTGTATGACTTCCTTTTTGCTGATTTTTTTTTTAGTTGAATTTTTTTTAGTTTTTTTATAAAAATTAGCATTTATATCTTTGGACTGCACAATCGAGGTAATACAAGTACTAAATTCCGAGTGAGAGTACTGCCCATGTAGACATTCCGCTATCTTCTCGAATACTTAGCACTTTGGTAAATATGATATGAATTTTTCTGAACTTGTAGTAACTTTCCTTCGATAATCTTGTGATCTTTTCTGACCTGTTGGTGAATTTTTTTCAAGTTTCAAATTGATTTCGGTTATCTCAATTTTTGAAGATTTTACTATCTTCTCCGAACCTTTGATTTTTTTGAATTTTCTTGGCATTCCTTCCGAACTTTTAGTAAATTTTTTAAATTGACACTTTAGTTGTCTCGAGTCAGTTGGACAACACCGGCCTTTTCCTTGCCCGGACCGCATAAACTTTTTACAAGTGTTAATATTATCTAGCCTGTATTCCTGGGTTATTTTGGAACATATTGTTTTTACGACTGATCGGTTGAAGTTATACAATGGCTACAGTGCGAACACCACCATCAGCAACTGATGTACCGATACAGGTACCAGAAAAGTGCTCCATCTGCCAGGAGCGAGACTGGTCAGGCAAGAGGAAGCCAGTAAAGACGGCCTGTGGACATGTGTTTCACAAAGAATGTCTTAAAACGTGAATTGGACAGCAGTCAAACTGCCCGAACTGCAGATTCCATCTCACTCAGTATGATTTTACTGAGGATACTGGGGCTGTTCCAAAAAAAGATTTTATGAGGCCTGTTAGTCAGGATCCCCGAACGGCAGCACCCGTGTTTGATTTACCACCTCTAACGGTCCCACCAGTTAGTCGAGGATCCCTGTCGCCTGAAATGCTAGATCCGCATTCCATGACTTTTTCAAATCCCAGCTCGCGACGAAATAGTCCACTACCTACTGCTCAGGGTCAGAGCTCAGCAGCGACCGAAGCCTTGCTGGCAGGTCTGCGTATACAGCTGAAGGATTTAGTCCGCGAAGGCCTTGAGCAGAGCCTAAACACCTTGGGAGCTGAACTGGCAACAAGCGTCAGGCAGCAAATCTCAGTGGCAATTCCACCAGTGGATTTCTCACGGCCACCTCCTTCTATGAGTGAACCGAGACCACCGCCAGAGATTCACGACGGTTGTGGGCAGTCGTTTAACAGAACGGCATCACCTCTTGGTCAGCCTAGGGGTCGGCCTAGACTAAACTTTAACCAGCTTCAACCAGCTCCATCTCATCGTATCCCGTCAGGCCTAGGACCACGACGTTCTGGTAGTCCCATCCGGATATGGAATATTTCATATAGTGGCGATAGTTCTCGCTTTACTGGCGACGAATTTGAGTTCAGAGTAGAAGTCCCCACGTACTCGGCTTTAGACGGAGATTTCGATCTTTTAGTTCGGCACATGACGACTCTGCTTTCTGATCCAGCAATGGATTGGTTCTGGTCTCTCTTGAGGCAGAATTCCACGCCTTCATGGGAGTATGTAAAGACAGCTCTGTTAGCTAAATGGGGAGTACCGAAGGATGACCTTAAGGTCAAGGTCCAGCTGATGTTGAGGAAACAGAAAGCAGGGGAGTCATTTTCTACGTACCATCAACACCTGGTACAACTGCGCGATCAACTGCAAAGTCCTTTGGCTGACGGAGAGTTTCTATAGATCGTGAAGGCTAATCTGCTTCCAGACATTCAGCAGAAAATCTGTTTACATCCCACTAACACCATCCACCAACTACGGAGTCTCATGACTCAAATACAGGCTACAGAGAAGCGAATCGCGACTGCGTGCAGCTGGAATGCCTATCGCAGCCCAAGATTCAGCGAGGTGGATGAGTGCCATCCGACAGATGCCGAAACGCACAGGTCACTCGAACGCAGTGAGGAAGCTGTCCTACCATCTGCCCTAACAACACCTCTGTACGTTATCTGTTGGAAATGTGACCAGCCCGGTCATTTCTACCAAGACTGCTGGCAGGAAAGACAAATCGTGTTCTGCTATGGATGAGGACGCAAAAATATCTTCAGGCCCGACTGCAGCCATTGTCGACAGAAAAACCTGAGACGGGTCGGGAATACCACGACCTTTTCTCGACCAGCGTCAACGTCATGCCCGACAACTGCAATGAACACTCCAGTTCAAGCCTTGAACAAGGAGGAAGGTCCGCTGCATTAGCAGACCTTAACGATGAACCGCTGAATTGTCCACTGATATCATTCAGTGATTCTGATGATATAAGAAAACCACCGGATTGTACAAACATTTCACTGATAAAGACGGAGAATCTAATAGACTTCTCCGCAGATCTTCAAACTCCCATTTCCACTTCTGGGGAGCCCATGACACTATTAGACACTTCTTTGGAAGAGTCTTTAATTTTCGATGTCCCAATAACACCGACAGCACCTTTAGCTGACAAGGTTACTGAGCAGGAGATTCGGCCTCCTGGCATTTCTGTACTGAAACGGCCACCAAACTCTGTTATGACGAGTGGGCGTGAGCTTGTTTCACACCCGCTGACCCCGTATCATACGCGTCTGTAGAATTATAATGCAGTAAGAGACCGAGTCTTCTCCTCAGGGCGGAGTTAGCTGATATCATGTATCCTGATCTGGATTTTAGACCAAGAAAGAAAGAATCGTCTATTCGTTGGCGGGAATAATGTCGACGGATGAGACAGAAAAGAAAGAAACTGGCACACATTTCCGTGTCGATGCCAGAAGAGATTCGACCGTATGCCGAAATAAGACTACTCGGGCGAACTGGGACTGGATTACTTGATAGTGGTGCCACTGTCAGTATCCTAAGCCAGGAAGTTGTAGAGAAGCTTGTAGCAGCAGAGGTTGAATGGATGAGGTATCGGACACAGGTACAATTGGCGAATAGTGCCATGATGACTGTGCATGGTCATGTGCACTTGGACATCACTTTCCGTGGTAAGACCCAAAACGTGCATTTTTACGTGGTGCCTGGGCTCACACAGGCACTATGTCTAGGAATAGACTCCTGGCGTCTATTTGGGTTGGCCCCAGATGTCCTAGGTATAGTTGCAGAAGTGACACCAAGTTTACTAGGTACTCCTGACACCGACTGCCATGTTCTTTCCAGTCTAGATCAAAAGCTTATAGAAGCTACTAAACAGCTTTTTCCTTCTTTCGCCTCTTTAGGCCGGGGAAAGACATCTTGGTCGCTCACAAGATCGAGACGAATGACGCAGCCCCGGTAAAACAAAGGTTGTCACAGAGCAAGAATGCTTAGCTGCAATCTTAAGTGTAAAGAAGTTGCGGCCCTTCATAGAACTTATGCCGTTTAAGATAGTGACGGATCATGCGAGCTTGAAATGGCTGATGTCTCAAAAGGACCTCAGCGGTAGACTTGCTCGGTGGAGTTTGTAGCTGCAGGGTTTCGACTACAGCACCGAAAAGGAAGCCTGAATGTTGTCCCTGATACGCTGTCACGGATTCATTGCCACAGCATGTCCACACCTGAAGATCCTGGCCCGGAGGTTGACCTTAGTTCGCCATATTTCAACTCGTTGGAATATGAGGAATTGAGGCATCAAGTTAAAACGACTTCTGGCAAACTACCAGATCTTTGCGTCAGGGATGGCTTCGTTTACATTCGGACTGTTCCGAGAACAGGCGATCCGATTCAGGAGGAAGAAGCTTAGAAGCTTTGGATTCCACGAAGGCTTGTCTCCGACGTTATTTCGAGAGCGCACGATCCACCACTAGCTTCCCACGGTGGTATAGGGAAAACACTGGGACATCTGAGAAGACACTTGTACTGGCCACGTATGACAGTTGATGTCAAAAACTACGTAGGCGCCTGTGACATGTGTAAAGAGACTAAAGCCCCAATTCTATTATGAGACCACCTATGAGAGTCCAGTCTGTGACAGAACCACCATGGCAAAAACTGTATATTGATTTTCTGGGTCCATATCCCCGGTCAGTGAAAGGAAATATCTGCCTCTTAATAGTTCTTGACCACTTTTCAAAGTTTCCGATTCTCAAACCTATGAGAAAAGCATCTACACACAATGTTTGCCAGTTCATCGTGTTCCATGTGTTCGGAGTCCCGGAAATGATAGTCTCTGATAATGGAGCCCAGTTTTGCTCGACTCAGATCACCAGATTATTGGACAAATATGGGGTGAAGCACTTGCGAATGGCAGTTTACTCGCCACAAGCAAACGCCTCAGAGCGAGCAAATAGGTCTCTATTGTCAGGGATTAGATAATACATCCGGAAGGAACATACGAAGTGGGATGAGAAGCTGAGCCAGATAGCTAGTTCCTTCAGGAGCTCTTTCCACCAAGCAACTGGTTTGTCTCCCTATCGAACTTTTTTCGGTCAGCAAATGATTGAACATGGCAACTCCTATTCCATCCTGTGGAGCCTTGGGACCCTTAATGTGCCTCTGAGAGTGGATGCTGAAGACAAAATGAGATTGATCCGTGCGAGAGTGCAGGAGAACTTACACCATGCGTTCGAACAGGGTTCAAGAGCCTATAATCTCCTGTTGATTTCAGAGTGGGTCAAGAGGTATTTAGACGGAATTTTGCCCAAAGCAACTTCCAACAGCAGACTAGTGCTACACTGGGACAAAAATTTGTTAAGTGTCGGGTTACAGCCAAGAAAGGAAACTCCTTATACGAGCTTGAGGATCTGCAGGGGAAGCTGTTAGGAGTCTATCACGCCAAAGACATCAGGCAGTGATATCCATTCTAAAAGCATAACATTTAATCAAAAAATAAAAAAAAAACTGCCAAGATCACAACAATTTCAATGGAATTTCAGTGCTCAATAACAACATTTTGGTTCATTAAATTAAATTAAATTTATAAAATAATAATATGATCCGGCGAACTTCACAGAAATTTCTTTTTAAAATAAATAAATACTACTTAACTAAATACATAAATATTACTTAACTATGTAAATAAATAGCAAACCGTAAACTAGACAAAAAAATAAAAATAAAATAAAATTAATAAAAAAATAAAAATAAAAGTACCAAGAAACAGATAAATTATTAGTACTTATACTTAATAAAGTATTATAGTAATAAAAAAAAAAAAAACCCCGAGCACCCTAAAAAGGGTGCTTAAAGCGAATATAATAATTTGTTAGTTGGAACGTAATTGCTGTAACGATGGACCCTTACGAAGCTTCGTCCCTGCATCAACAAGACGACTCCCAGAAGGAGTACATCTAGATCGTCGTCCAAGACGCGCGATGTATCACCAACACATCATCCATTTTCAGCGCTTTCAACAACATCAGGAAGTCATCAACCTGAATGCCCGATAAATCTTCCCAAAACTCGGAATATTTCCCATTAATTTCAACAACTTCGTCAATCATCAAACCACCAACCCAAAAGCTTGGATATATTAATTCAGAACATAAGTGGAAATCAATAAGGTAGCCGTAAAAATCATTAATATTTTTGGTACTTATTCATTGCCGATTTTTATAAGTTATATTAATATAAAAAATTTTACAACACATACTTCCATATTTGAAATAACAAGTAAAAGTATAAGAAATAAGTTTACGTGAACATAATTTGTTTATATCAAATGTTAAAGGTATTAAATTTAAATTTTTTTCCATTGCTGTGTTTTTCTTACTTTATACAAAATTTTACTTAATTATCTATATATAAAGAAATAACTTATTCCCTGTTTTTTTTTTAATGAACTTCTACATTTTAATTTATATATATTTAATTGTAATTAAAACAAAATTCAAATTCCATTTAATTTTTCAATCCTATCTGCTGCCACGATATGCATATGTACAATTCGAAAAACAACCAATAAATAATTTCAAGGCAATTTACGCGTATACATACATTTTCCACGCAGAGAATTTAATTATTAATTTCTCAAACTAATTCATTGTTTTACTCCATAAGAGTTATATACAATCCCGGTGATAATTTTTATTCTAATTGAAATCAAGTATTTTTACCATTCCTCATAAATATTTTTACACATGTTAAAAAAGTTAAACCTTATATAATTGAAAACAATTGTTCTTAGATTTTTTGATACATTTTTTTTTTATCGTGGTGCTGTGTTTCAAAATTTTATTTGGCATAAGACCAGATTTTATGTAAACCCCGAATTTCTTTAAACTTTCAACACTAGTTCCTTTTTACTCACAAATCACAAATATTTAATCAAAATTTTGCGCAAAGTTATAGTTTCAGAGATAATCGACTTTAAAAATCGCGAAATTTGCACTATATTTCACAATACAATTTGACATTCCCCCGCAATTAATTAAATCTTCTTCTTATTTTTAGTATTAAAGAGAGGCTGTGGTAGGTATATACATACCTTCCGAACATTCGGGTTACCAGCATTGCGTTTTTTTATTCATTACGAGTTGATGTAGCATTTACTTAGAATGGAGTAGAAAAACGTTTATTAAAGAAGCACACACACACACACACACACAGGCTGGCAGCGGCACACACACACACACGCGCGCGGAGCGAAACGGAGCGCGTGTGTGTGTGTGTGTGCCGCTGCCAGCCTGTGTGTGTGTGTGTGTGTGTGCCCGTCCCTGTGTGTGTGTGTGTGCCTGCCTGCATGTGTGTGTGTGTGTTAAATGCTGATTACTACACATCAATTAATATTCGTAATGAATAAAAAAACGCAATGCTGGTAACCCGAATGTTCGGAAGGTATGTATATACCTACCACAACCTCTTTTTAATACTAAAAAGAAGAAGAAGATTTAATTAATTACGGGGGAATGTCAAATTGTATTGTGAAATATAGTGCAAATTTCGCGATTTTTAAAGTCGATTATCTCTGAAACTATAACTTTGCGCAAAATTTTGATTAAATATTTGTGATTTGTGAGTAAAAAGGAACTAGTGTTGAAAGTTTAAAGAAATTCGGGGTTTACATAAAATCTGGTCTTGTTCCTTTTATTTGTTGTATTCTTCCCACATAACATAACAACATGACAGAAGAAACGAAAACATTTGATGAGCTTTGCTTATCACAAGTACAGAAAACCGAAGAAATTAGAAAGATACTAAAAGAATATCATAGTACCAACAAAAATACAGAACTCATGAATTTGTTTCCGGTAAAATCCAAAAATTAGAAGAGCAGTCTTTAAAGAAACAGAATCCATTATCCAAAATCATAAAGATTTCGATGAAACTCATAAATATTTTAAACAATCATGCTCTGATAAGACAGAGGATTGGTACAACCTAATCAAAGCAACACTGACTGATAGGTTGAAATCCATTTCTAGCCATTCGGATAACGAAAAAAACCCATTTTATTTCTCAGCTCCCAAAAATTCACAAAAAGGTACCAATACTAACACAATACGATTTAGACTGTAACGAGATAGACAAAAATCTATATCACGTATAATCAAGTTTATAGATCTTGGTTCACTTTCAACTAGAAGCCAGGCATACTCAACAAAAAAACTGAATTCGCTGCCAGTGGCGTGGCGTCTTTGGAAGCAAGGGAAGCATTGCCTCCCTTAGGATTTCTGATTTAATTGAATTAAAACTAATAAAAATTAAATCAAATAAAAAATTACAACATAAAAATAGCTCACAAAAATTGTTCAACAACAATATTTTCCATAAAGGCTTTTTATTCGCCCTGCGCTGTAAACTATCAACGAGAAGCAATAATAAAATCACCTATGTACCTCTGAACAAAACAATAAAAAACAAAGTATCGAACAACATGCCACAAAAAATATAGCATTCGAACACGTCTCGGCTCTGTCTATGAAATCGCAACCGATACCACTGCCTGAGGAGGTGGCTTGCACTTCTGCTTTCATCAGCAATCCAACAACATCCAACAAAATGTATGGCATTCGAACTCGTAAGAAATCTAGCTATTACGTCATACACTTCTGATGCTCGTTCGCCACTTACAGTGTAGCTACGCTCAATAAGCAATGGCTCCAAACCTAATGGATGCAATTAAAAAAATGCTGATGTGATGAGCCGATGAGCCCCCTTAAGACAAGTTTTGACTTTGCGGACTTAACAAGAAGAATATTTATAAGAAATTAGATTAAAAGTTCTTTCGTTAACGACTTTAAATAGTCTTGATTTAGGATAAATAAAAAACAATGTTAATATTTGTTAAGAAATATTTTAAAAAAAATAAAATTTGAAAAAACTAACATTTGCCAAAGATGAGCCCCCTTTGATCAGTAATGAGCCATCACATTTAGCCAGTGATAAGCCCCTTACTAAATTCAAATAAATCACTTTTCTTTTAAATAAATTTCGTATTTTATTAAAAAAACAGAACACATTATACAAAAAAAAAAGTAAAAATAAAATATTCTTCACAAAAATAAATAAAAAAATAAATTCTGAATAAACATGTATGTAACAGCTCCTTGTTTTCTTAAAAAATTGGGTGTTATCTAACGAAACTTTGTTTTTATTTTTTATTTAAATATATTAAACGCATTTTGAACATGTGAATGTACTATGGTCAGGACACATTTTTGGTGTACACAACAGATGATAGTTTTATCACATAGAGAGCATTTCTTGCCAGTATTCGTTTGGGTTATATGGCCGACACATTCGTAACACAATCCACTTGTTACTATTTCGTCGTTCTTTAAACTTTGAGACGCAGACTTACTTTTAGAATGAAATACAGTCCTTACGTGATTTTCTGAATTGACTAGTTTTGGAATACGAAAGACACTAGTGGATGGTTTACTTGAATGGAACCTAGAGCTTTTTTTCTCTTGTTCCTCAACATTTCCCGAAATAGTAACAGTTTCACTGACGCGGGTTGGGAAAGCAACAGGCAAAATTTTAGGTCCTTTTTTTAGAAATGCTTTCGTTAGGTTACTTCGCTTATTTTGTTTTGTTTTACTTTTATTTTTAAGTCCTTGCTCCTTCCGTTCTTCTTTTCTTTTGTCTAATAGTACAGCCTCCTCCTCTTTTATCTTTTTATTTTCAATCCGTTTTTTCAATCTTTCCTCTTTATGTTTTTGAACTTCTATTTTCTTTGCAAGTTTAAGCTCTTCTTTCTTCTGAAATGGAGTCGAGGAAACTATAAACGATATTCTTTCCGTGTACCTTGTGCCGATCCTAACTGGTGTTTTCGGTGTCAACAGAAAGCCATCTATGTCCACATTTAACTCATCGACCATTGTTATTATCTTTGATGAAATGTCAAATTAATTTTTCTATTTTTATTAGTTAAAAATATAATGTTAATAAACGTAATGATTACCTGGTCTATAATTTCTTGGATATCTGGATCGTCAGATTGCGGAGGTAGACTTTGGCAATTTGGAGCAACATTTTCTACTTGCTCGACTACATCATTGCTTGGAGTTAAAATCTGGAAGATAATATCTCAAAACAGTTTCCCAAAAGAGAGATGTTTAACCTTGTAATTTTTTTGCGTGAACTCTTGATAAAAGCGAAAAAGCAGTTCATCCGAATTGTGATTACATGTGTCCTGATTGAAATTTTTAAACTCTTCAATTTTTTCCGTCCCAACTATTTGCGCAAATTTTTCAAAATTAATTGATTTCTCAGCGCTAGTATCGTCAATAGTGATAGTGCTCTCTGTATTTGAATTTTTACCAATACACTTTGTGTAGTTAATGGCATCGGCATTAAACGGATAAAGACCACAAGCACGGAATCCATTAATTACTGTGTCTTTGTTAATGCACTTGTCTACAACTATTTTTAATATTGCAGGAAAATCAACCCTTGTTAATTTTTGCTCAAGGTTATGACGCCTCCAATTTTGCACTGCTCTCTGCCAACCGGTCTTGATTGGCTTAAAGATAGCAACGTCAGCCGGTTGCAAAATACGTGTAGAGTTCGGATAGAGCAAAATTAATATAATTTTAAGGTCCTCACACAATTTGGATAGCTTATGAGTTCCATTTCTAAGCAGACTTGGATAAAATGTTTCCTCTATATATCTGCAGAAAAGCTCTGTGCTCATCCAACCGTTATCAGACTTATCAACTTTTATACCCTCTGGAACCGCTGCTAAAATATCGTTAGGCATTCTTTTGTATGGGTACACTATTAAAGGAGGAGTGAGCGACCTTCTGCAGAGAAAGAGAACATTACCGTAAGATTTTCTTTTGCCTTCCCTCTATCAATCTTGTAAACATTTTTGGCTCCTTTAACGAAACAAACATTACCAATATATTTTAATTTAAGTAAATACTCTAAATAGAAGTTTTATATCACCTTTTGGCGCAATCACCTTTCCGCTACTCGGACAAAACAAAAAGTTGGTTTCGTCGCCGTTGTAAACCCGATCTGGATTGCTCAATATTTCGAAATAATTTTTACTTCTGAGATAAACTTCTATTCTGCTAAACCATCCTCGAATATCTTTCTCAGCTACCTTTGAGCTTGCTTCTGTAATCGCCTCTGGTGCTCGGATAGCTAAATTGGGATGCCTTTTTAGAAAGCCTTTGTACCACTTTTCTCCTGGATAATTATCCTTGAATGGGTTCTGCCTTGGAGCTGAATCTAAGTATTCTTTCACTACACCTTGTATATCTTGCTTTCTTCTTGGAAAGCCCTTAGCGTAATTACTTATGATCCATACAACAAGTTTTTCCTCTTCATCTGAGGATAGAATGGGTTGGGGACCTAGCCTTGCCTTTTTAGCCCTATTATGAAGGCGAATTTGCAAGGTAGGACGTGGAATTTCATATTTTCTTGATGCTGCATGAATCGAAAGTCCGCTTTTTATATCACGCAAAGCAAGCAATAAATCATCCTCAGTATATTTCTTATTTTGTTTTGTTTTACCCATTATTATTTTTGTCTTCGTGCTAAGTGCGACAATCGAATTAAAAGTCTTTGTTGTTTTTAATTTTTAAGAAAAATTACAATTCAATTAAATCTCAGTTAAAAATTTTTGTGGGGGCTCATATCCGGCAGAACAAAAATATAAATAAAGTACCAGTCGTGAGCCGGGAGGCTCTTATTTGAAAAATCGCGAAAATTCATGTCCAGTGATGAGCCCCCCAATTTGTTCTTTATATTTTAGGAAAAATCCATAAAATACATGTTAAAAACAACTAATGAACGCATAAAAAGTATAAATAATACCAACCGAAGAATGACACAATACAAACTTTAATAAACACACTTCAAAAATTACCACTTCCTTAGCATAATCATAAGAACTGACACGATTTCTAGAACACGTCCGTTCATGTCAATATGCACGCTAATAATATAGAGTTGAGTCATTGGAGTGTACTTACCCAACATGCAAAACATTCTAAGAAAATCATATGACTGAGAAATACTGGGAAATACCTTTATGAGCTTAGTTATTTTAACATGTGTATGCAGGGGGCTCATCACTGGTTGGGGGCTCACCATTGGGTACTTTACCCTATACTTTGTTTCCAAGCTATAAACGAATTTGAAATTCTCCATTTTCATATTCTGCAAATTCTTTGAAATTTCATTTACAGAGCTCAAATTCCATTATTACCACGCAACTTACCCCGTGCATTAGAACATTCTTGAGGATCTCTCCATTTTCTGAAAACCATTCATCATTCTTCCATTTTCGAGAAAACTGAAAATTTAAAATTTGTTTATAGTTTTGATTGAAACTATTGAATAAATAACTAATATGGAAGCGGATTATCGGGTGAAAACTTAAGCCACTCGTGAAATGGATTAGTGTGCTGTGTTTGTATTCGCTTCGTCATAGAAGTAGTGAAATTGTAACATTTTGAATGGGAACCTTTTTTATACTCCAAATTGTTATGTAAATAACCAAAGCGTTTGCGCCTACAAAGAAATATAGGGCTGCCATTGAAAAGAACAAACCTTCTGACATTTATCGAATAAATAAATCGCACATAATCTTAAAACTTTCGTGTATTTCTCTTCATCTGTTGTACATATTTAAAAAAAAATCACGAATAATTATAAAACAAGATGATATATTTTTTTTAATATATTCATTTGCATAAAAAACGGTTTTCCGCTGAAATTTCCACAAGTGTTTGTGTATAATTGCACCGCATAATTCATCACATTAAATTAAAAGCTAATAGCTTTTATTTCACAAAACACTTCCGAAACAACACAATTTTAAATATATATAATATTTATTAAGATCATTAAATTCTATAAAGTTTCACTGAACTCCCAGAACTCTGAAATGTTTTCTTTCAAAATCGTCAAAGTAAGTTCAACCAAGTTCATTCTACTGTCAGTAAGTGTCTTATTCACGTAAACTGTAATCGAACGATATCCCGCTTCTTTATTAGTTATTTATTCAATGATTGAACCGGAGTGTATAATATACAAGTAAATTTCGACCTGACTGTGACTATTTCTTTAATAACTTTTATTTTAATTTGAAAGCAGATAGCCAAAACACTGTAATTTATGCCTACTCTCGTATACTCGGTCGTGGGTGCTTAAGCAAAAGGTTAAGGGTAGGGGTGACTAGGCCACTAACGCCCTGCGGATACAGCGACAAAAGATGTCTTTTGTAACCTACCCTAGAGCGCCACTAAATCTGTCTTTCTACGAGCTTTTAAGAGTTAGCTTGCAAACCTTATTTGGAGAGATAAATGCTTCTCCAGTGATTTTCATCCTTAAAACTGCAGCGCGAGACATTCGCATATTATATACTTCGAGGTTTTATTGTCTTCTTCGCACAGTCGACACAGTTCACTGTTGCAGTTACATATTTTCTTCAAAAAGTAGCTCCTAGGTGATTAAGAAGCAGCTAACGACATGGGCATAGATAATTTATTATGTTATATGTTGTTATACCTCTCCTGGTATAACGCAATATAACCAAATTAAAAACAAAACTGCTTCTGGGAATAACAAATTTATTAATTGCATATAAAAATTTCTTCTAATAATAGCTGATGCCCTATCACTTTCGGACTATTTGCCTGATTTATATCTTCTTTTTTAAAATATACTTAAAACTTGTATTACAACTTTCTTTTTACACTTATTAGAACTTAGGAGGCCTTACCTCTGGTAGGGGGACTCTCCTAAGTGGTTACAGAATACTCCGTGATTTTCCTAGTTCAACCGCATCATATTTATATTATTGATTTACATGGGGATGATACTTCCCTCCACAAATTTCTAAAATTCAGCAATATTCTAAGGGAAAAATTGATGATCGCTCAATTTTCTGTTTTGAATAACAAAATCAGGAAATTGAGCGGAAATAATAAATTTCAAAAAAAAAAATCGAATCGAAAAACAATTTTCTGTAAGTTCGGTGATCGATTCCATGCATAACAAAATTTCAGGGTCATCATAATTCATTAATTCATGAAACTTAATGTCACTTTACTAATGCAACGAAGTACAGTTTTCTAGTTTGAGTAAATGTAATTAATAGTATTTGAGGAAATATAATTCTTAGATTTAGCAAAAGAAAATTTTTTTTGTTAATAGTATTTGAATAAATGCAGTTCTTGTATATTAGGTTATAATTTGTTATAAGGTTTTTTTTTTTTTTTTTGTTGTAATATATATATATGCTCATTTTTTATGATAAAAGGAAATTTGCATTTTTCTTTCTCTTCTATCTTGTCTTCTTTTAAGGTAATTCTCTGGTTAGAGGAAATTTATTAGTTTTAGTGGTTTCCTTATTATTTTCCTTTTCTGGCGATATTTCTAGAATGCCGGTTGCCTTTATCGTAATTGGTTCGATATTGTTACCACAAATATTATCTACAGTTCGGGGAGATTTCAAACTGAATAACCACTTGTTAGGGTTGGATAATTGTATTCATAAGGTGGGTGGAAATGTTTAAGATGGGGGAGGCATTTGGGAGTGCCTTAATAATTCCGTTTCACATTGGTTGTCCTTCGCATTTAAGTTATGGATTGGATGCGTTATTTGACAAATGTAATTGTGAGGAGTTTTTTGCAAACATTTTGTAATATCTTCACTACTAGAGGGATAGTGTTTTTCCCTATTTAATGTGACTAACAAGTATTCGGTAGTGGGTTTTATATAAATGAATGAATCGTTAATTAGTGTAGGTAAGGGGATTACTTTATACATTTGGAATTCTGTATTTAAGGGTAGGGGTATCTTAATTTCTATAATGATTAAATTATTAATTTTATTGGTACTTGTACGGCTAACTCTATATAGATCTAAGAGTTGGTTCTGCGTAGTGGCTATAGGTAAGGTTGTACCCGACGGAAGGTTCTTCCGAATAGTGGATAAGAGATGCTCAAGTTAATAGGGGGTTATTATGAGCGGATTGGGAGTTCCGTGCTTTATGTCTAATAACATTTCTAAAATGGCCTTTTGGGCATTTTGGTATCTCATCAAAGACAATATTGTGATGGATAGAACGTTCTCTAGGTCTAATATTGCGAAATTTTCGTTAACATCTGTCGCGAGTTGATTAAATGACTTCGTGACTTTCTCAATTTTATCTTTAATCGCCTTGATGTCATTTTGGATTCCCGTTGAGGTTTTGTTGAAAATATTGACAGTTTTGTCGACAATCAGGGTTTGAGATTTCAGCAATTCTAAGAGATGGTCTTTGTTAGCTCTCAGTATGTGTATTTGTTCATCGTAGTGTTTAGCATCCTCTTCATCCAGCGTCCCAAATAAAGATTTGCTAATACTACCAATGACGTTCAAAAGAGCTCGCTTGCTTCTCAAATTTTTGGGTTCCAAAATTTCGTTGATCTGATCTATTTCGTTCAAGATCAATCTTTGGGTGTTTATTTGGTTTTCACAATGATTTTTGCCTGAGTATGATATAAGTCTTCCACTTCCTCTGCTTGCATTTGCAATAATTCTAGTTCAAAATAAAAATTGTCTAAATTGTAATACATAACTAATTTCCATGTATTGCTGTAAAGCTGTGCATTTCCGAATTCCTCAAAGTAGATTCCGGGTGTTGCTGAGAAGTGTATAACTTGAGTTCCATTAGTTTGGCTGACGCATAAAACCAATAATACAATGAATCCATGAACGGATGAGTTGATGAGTGGGCTCATTTTGATCTGAGGGGAGGAATTGAACGTTTGGGAGTTAGTCAATGAATAGTTTCAGATTATTATTGTGAATTTTCTTATTTTTATTTTTGATTCTCACAATATAATTTTCTGCAGAAGTGGTATCTATCACTTCGTATGGGCCTTCCCATAGAGGCGCTAACTTATTTTTTCTAGTGTGGTTTTTGATCAATACTTTATCACCAATTACGATTGTTTTTTGCTTTGCAGCCTTATCATAATAAGACTTGGAATTTTGTGTTAATATTGGAGTCGACCTTTTAGCTTATTTACGTAATTATCATAGTTATATGTGACTTCGGGGTCTTTTTGTATGGTAGAAGGGATTTCTACATGAAATCCGTATACAAGTTCATGTGGCGTATAGCCAGTGCTTGAGTGAGTGGAATTATTATAGGTGAACATGGCATAGGGGATCCAAGTGTCCCAGGTTAGAGGATCTTTTGACACATAGTGTCGAAGATATTCTGCTAGAGTTCGATGGCTTCTTTCTAGCGCTCCATTTATTTGTAGATGGTAAGGAGTTGTCTGTAACTTATGAATTTGTAATAATTTACAAGTTTTGGCAAACACTGAGCTCAAAAAATTGGAACCTTGGTCGGTCAGAATAGCTTCAGGTAGTCCATGTCTACAGACAATATGTGTAACAAATGCTTCAGCTACCGTATTTGCTTCAGCGTTACTTAATGGAATAGCTTCTGAATATTTTGTTAAATCATCTAGGAACGTGAGCAAATACTTGTTATTTATGTAACTAAGGGACCTACAATGTCAAAAAAAAAATTTTCGAAGGGTTTACTGCTCGTTGTAGTAATCTTCATAGGAACTTTCTGGTTGGGTCTTAATTTGTTCACTTGGCACGAAGAGCATTTTTTTATGAATTCCTTAATGTCTTTATTCATACCTTGCCAGTAATAAATTATCTTTAATTTATTGATGGTTTTTGTTTCTCCTTGGTGACCGCCTAAAGGAGTGATATGATAATCTGAAATGACTTCTTTGATAATTACGGGGTGTTCCAATTGAATTATTTTGTTGAAGAAAAGGATAAGCTTCTTATTGGAATTTTGAAATTCCTCGGCGCATAGTAATTTTAACTCGAGATAACTTGGCGCATTAATAATGGGTATTGAAATGGATACAGTTTTGTCAGTGGGAATGTGTTCTTTAAATTTCTTGAAAGTAATCCTGACTGCATTTCAATCGCTTGCAGTCCTAATAGGAATAGGTACACGCCCGATTATAAATGAATTATTCTTGGTTTTATGTTCTATTATATCTCCGACTGGTATTACTAGATCTTTGGGCAGATATGTTCTTAACAAATTTTCTTGAGTACTGTTATTAATGGGTAAAATGAAATACTTATTTTTTATGCCTCTAGTCTGCAGTAGGTTGTGAGGGTTTTCCTTTATGATAATCGGAGTAGAATCGTGATTTTGTTTGGTGTCTTGAGTCTTTTGTTGACTTCTGATAATAGCTTGTATAGCTTTTGTTTCAGGTATAGCACGACTGAGCGTGTCGGCGTTTGAATTTGCTTTGCCCGGTTTATATATGATTTGGTAATCATATTCTTCTAATTTGATTCTCCACCTCATCAATCGGTAAGTGGGATCTTTTCAATTCATGAGCCACGTGAGGGGCTTATGGTCGGTGACTATAGTAAACTTGCGACCATATAAATAAGGACGAAATTGTTCAACCTCAAATACTATTCCTAATAACTCTTTCTCAATTGTTGAGTATCGAGTCTCAGCAGGGTTTAGAGTCCTGCTGGCGAAACATATAGGTTTATCGATACCAATTTTTCCTTGTGATAGTACTGCGCCGATTGCGAATTCACTTGCATCCGACGTTACAATAAATTCTTCGTCGAAACGTGGGAATTGTAGAATAGGAGAATTAGTTAATTTTTCCTTTAATAGTTTGAACGCTTCGTCACAAAAAGCATCCCATTTGAAAGGAACGTCCTTTTTTAACAAAGTAGTGAGAGATTTGACCAATTTGGCAAAGTTAGGGATGAATCGACGATAATAACCGACAAAACCTAGAAAAGATTTTACGTCCTTTTCTTTTCGAGGTACTGGATAATGGTCAACTGCTTCGAGCTTAGAACGATCTGGCAAAACTGTTTTCCTTATTGGGATAAAATATCTCAGATGTTGAAATCTTTAATGATACAAACTTAGTTGGTATGTTTAAGGAAAATGCTAAATTAATATTAAACTAGCAATAAATGAAAAAAGATAAGATAGAAGAAATGAAAAGAAAAGATTAAAGCTATAAATAACATAATAAAGAATAATGAGAAATTGAAATATAAGCAATGGAACATAAAACTGATAATAAAAAAAAAACCAAAAAAAAAAGATACTTGAAACTTGAAAGTAAGCAATAGCAAGAACTAACAGCAGTGCAGGGAATGAGAAAGTAACAAAACAAAACAGGAAGCCATAGGTAATGGAACAGAAAACTGAAAATAGAAATTAAAATAACCAGGAAATAATAATAAAAACAAGAATAAAAGCGCATAGTTATTTTGGAGTGTGAGGGCAATGTCAGCCCGCATGACTCTCATCTGAAGCCAGATGACGGATTAGCAGTACCCTAAATGAACTGGCCGAGCTAGTAAGCTGCAATGCCGCCGGTAGACTGTTCCAAAGGCGAGCAACATGAACAAGGTGAGAGCGTTCTAAAATTCTATGTTGATAGCGGGAAACACGCAGCATTAAGTGCCTATCAGAGTTTAAAAAGCTGAGGTCAGAAAATAGATATCCAGGACGCCTGGTGTAGATGATCTTATGAAGAAAAATCAAATTTATCAATGTCAGATAAGCATCTAATAACATACCCAATAGAGAGTTACGAAACAGGGAAATGTGATCATATCTTCTCAATCCATGAATAAAACGAATGCAGTCATTGAAAGCAACATCGAGCTTTCTCGTACATATCGAATCCAAGTGAGGGAAGACAATGCATCCACTTGTGAAATAGGGCAAGAGAAGTGTCTTCATCAGCCTAGAGCGAAGAGCAGGAGACAGAATCCTTGCAGACAACCACAACCTTCGAAGTATGCCATAAATTTTACCCAATGTATTTTTAAAATGGTCGCAGCAATTCATAGAAGAATTGAGGATAATTCCTAGATTTCGAACAGAGGTAACGTAAGGTAAAGCTGTGCCATTCATAGTAACAGTTGGAAATTGTGATACATCAAGCCTCTCACGATTCAAAATCATGTAATTTGATTTAATAGGATTTAATAGTAAGTCGTGCCTCTTGGACCACTCAGAAATTCTGTTCAGATCTGTGTTAATTCTCTCGACACAATCCTCTATCAGGCAAACCGGCCTATCCAGGTATATCTGGACGTCATCAGCATACAAGTGTATTTTGGAGTCTCTTATTACGTTGGGTGATCATTTATGTACATACTGAACAATAAAAGGGCCTAAGGTTGAACCCTGAGGTACCCCACACGTGAGAGGCAAGCTTCTCGAAAGTAAATCATGGACTTTGACTTGCTGAGATCGTCCAATAAGAAAGCTACCGATAAGTGATGCCGCAGATGAAGAAAATCCAAATTTGTTTAATAAGACGGTAAGGAGCTTAGAATGGTTGACGCTGTCGAAGGCTTCTCCAGCGCCTTAGACAAAAAACACAACATACTAATTGGACGAAAATAGCTTGGGCCATTAGGAGATGCAACCTTAGCAAGGGGCAACACAATCGCACTTTTCCAAAGTCTAGGAAATTGCGAGGATGTCAAGCACGTATTGAAAATGTGGAGGATAGGATAGACGAGCCAGGGCAAAATTAATTTTATAAAACGATGCGAAATTTGATCGGATCCCACTGCCTCAGACTTGACAGCATTAATGGCGGTGACTACTTGGACAACATCAACACAGTTAAAGCTGAAATCGCCTTCATATGCCAGATAATCAGGGACCCCAGAAGAAGTGGTAGGAGTAACATCTGAATTAGATGAGGAAGGGATGTTATGAGAGGTAAAGTACCTATTAAGGCAATCAGGATCAGCATCACATTCTGAGACACCTTTGCCAAACACGCCAGCATTTCTGAGATTTTTCTACATTTTTCTTTGCGGTAGATTGGAATCGAATTTTGATTCAAAGTACCGACGCTTAGCCACTCGAATTTTAGTATTAGTAAAATTTCTAATGTGTTTGTAAGCATCACGATTAACTTCGGTCCTCATACGCAGAAATCTACGGTGTAAAAAATCGCGTTCAACAATCAATCCTTTAATTTCCGCGGAAAACCATGGACAGTCTTTCTGATTCAGTGTACATGATCTAAAGGGAACATATTTATTAAAGAGGTAGGACAGATTTGAGTTTAAGAAGGCAATTTGAGCATCAACGGAGGGATAATAATTAACGGACATCCAAGGGATAGTTGCACATTCTGCAACCAGGGCAGGCATATTAATACTATTAAAATCTCTGAATGTAAAGGAATTCCTTAACTGAATTGAATTGATAGAAAAGTTATAAGTTAAAAACAGAAAGTCATGGTCGAAAGTCGATTGTAAGCGTTGGTTTTACGGGTTCCTGAAAATCCCTATGGACCCAGGCATACTAACATAAATCTGCCAGCCAACCCTGTGTTGGTGCGGTAGCCCGTCGTTGTGGCCGAGAGTGTTTTGAAGCGTCAGCATGAGAAGTAGTTGATCGGCGGAACAGTGCAGTTGGCATTGAGGAGTGCTCCGAGTGATCTTAAGTAGTGAAAGTGATGGAATAATAGACTGACCCAAGGCTTCAGGGCAAATCTCGGCATAGGGCACAACGGCGGGTTCTTACCTACAAGTGGCAAGTTATGTTCGTTTCTAATAAATTAAAAAGATATTACATTTTCAGAAGTGGGATTGAACCTCAAGGCCAGTTACGAGGAAAAGTGAATGAATTTGTTTCTCGGTATCGCTTGCGATCGTGCACACTCATATACAGTGGGGTATGGTTATGCACCCAATAGAATACGGGCAGCCAGCCACTTGGTGTTGGTGCACGAGTGCAGGAGAGAGAGGAACTGAAGGTTCATTTGAATTCGTTTCAACAAAGGGCGCATTCTGATTTTGAGAATAAAATTCGAAGAAAAATGAACGAGTTCGTTTCTCAATATTACTCGTGATTCATCGTACACACTCATATACAGTGGGGTATGGATCTGCACCCAATGGAATACGGGCAACCAGCCACTGGAGGTTAGTGTGCGAGCATGAGTGATTGGGGGAACTGTGTGTTCATCAGAATTTGTATTGAGTCACTGACTTATTCATGCAGCGAAGAATTGAATTCGGGGAAGCCCCCAGTTACTCATGGTCATGTTCTAGAATTCTTGCTGATATCGTGAGGATTCTGGGAAATTATTGCTGAGTCAAGACTACTGCAGTTTCTGCGGTTCTTGGCTGGGTGACTTGAGAGTCCCTTCTTTAAAAAAAAATTGTTGTTCTGGAAGTTAGATGGTTATGAGTTTGTGTCGGGATAACATCGTTAGTGCAAGTGGCTAGTTTTTTTTTGTTGAAAAGAAGTTGAAGTAATTAGTGGCAAGTATCGGGCTAGGTTTGGAAAATATGGTCTCACGAAAGACAAAAGTGGAAAATTGAAGGAAAAGGGAAGGTATTTTGGGTGAAAAGTGATTAAAATTGAAAGAAAAAGAAGGTTAGTACAGTTAAAATTTAAACAAAATACGAAGGAAAGAAAAGTGAAATTTATAATCAGTATGATATTCATGATTTGTTAGCCAACAAGAATTTTATATTTTTCCAAAAAAAGTGGTGTTTTTATTTCAATTTTAGGTAGAAATAACAAAGATAAAATGAAATTTAAAATTATTTAGATCAAAATAACAAAGATAAAGTGAATTTTGAAAAAAAAAACACAAAACAACAGAATATAACGTTGAAAATTGAGGTGGGTGTTCTACTTCCAATTTCTGCTAAGTACCAGGAAAGAAAAGTGAAATTTAAAATGATTTAGATCAGTAAGATATTCATGATTTGTTAACCAACAAGAATTTTATATTTTTCAAAAAAAAAAAAAGAAGAGTGTGGTTATTTTATTTTTCGTTTTAATTAGAAATCAGTTTTTAATAATGAGTGTTAGCGACAGTATTAAAAAGCGTCGATTAAATCCTAATAGAAGTTCGACGATAACAGTCAACAGAGCTGACAATACGTCAGCTAGTGAAGGTGCCAGGAATGAAACAATACTGCATTCAACGTCAGAAATGCATCCCATTGGTATGCGAATGGGAATAGCGGAAATAAATGGATTAATTCCTGAATTTTGCCCTGGAAATCCGAATAGTTTTTCGGCTACTGAGTGGGTGGCACATATTGAGAATCTACGAATAATCTATGGGTGGAACGATTTAACCACGCTTTTGTATGCGTCACTGAGGTTGAAGGAATCGGCGAAATATTGGTACCTAAGTCGTGACTCAGTTTGTGATACTTGGGAAAAGTTTCGGGTTGAACTAATCAGTGGGTTTCCAAGTGGAAGTGACGAATCATCGATTCACGCCAAATTAATGAGCAGAAAGAGAAAAGCAGGGGAGCCCATTGAAACGTATCTGTATGAGGTCTTAGCCCTAGCTAAGCGTGGTGGTTTCAGCACTAAAACAGCAATGAAATATATCATATCAGGTTTAGGGGATCGTAATCTTGTTACAGTGCTCACCGCATCAAGTTGCGAAACCCCGGTAGACCTGTTGAATAAAGTTAAAATATTTGAAGGCATTGCGGACCAGGAAATTAACCGTGGACTATTAACCAACGAGCCAAAACCCAGTACGAGTAGACTCGGCCGACCGACTATCAGCAAGCCGTTTTTAGGAACACAGATGTTCAGAGGTATGAAAAGAGTGGGAGAGTCGTTTAAGGGAAGCTGCTTCAGATGCGGGAGGTTGGGACATAAATCCAACATGTGCACCCGGGTCCGACACGTCGCGAATACAGTAAAAGAAGAGACAATGAAAACTGTAAGAATGTTGACAGAAGAGATGGACGAAAGGTATAAAGACATAAATGCTACAGGAACTAAACTGAGAGCCTTCATCGATTTGGGAAGCGATTGGACAACTATCCAGCTATCGGAATGCAGGAAACTAGGATGGGAAATTGACGATGGAAGAAAGATCACACTTAGAGGTTTTGGTGGAGGAGGTTGCAGAACGATAGGAAGTACAAAACAACGCATACAGGTTGATGATGTCGAAGAACTTGTCGAAATAGCAGTAGTAGAAGACCAGATGCAAGACACGCCTATGATAATTGGACAAAATTTTACGAACCGTCCAGGAGTGCGAGTAATAAAAAGTTGGAAACAGTTGGTAATCTTAAGAGATCGTGTCAACAGAGATGAAGAATCCCTACCAATTAGTGCCAAAACAGATCAGCTGAAACAGATGGCAATTTCAAGAAAACCAATAACATTGGACGACCTACACATAGGAAAATTCGGCTCTGAGGAGATTAATAAGGATTTATTGAATTTAATTCAACGTTATCGACACTCGTTCGCCTTGGAGACAAAGGATCTCGGGAAAACTACCCTAACAGAAATGACGATAGAGTTGAAAGAAAGGAACATTGTTCGATATAAGCCGTACCGTGTGCCGTATCATCAGGAAGAAGCATTAAATCACATTATACACGATCTGCTTGATAATGATATAATTGAAAATTCTCAATCGGATTATGCTAGTCCAGCTATCTTGGTTAAGGAGAAAGATGATAGCTATCGCATGTGCGTGGATTATCGGCAACTAAACGCTATCACTAAAAGGGAGAATTTTCCAACCCCAAATATTGAAGAATCTCTAAACAAAATCGCAGGTGGACGTATATTTATATCCTTAGATTTGATGAGTGGGTATCATCAAATACCAATTCATTCGAACTCAAAGCCTTATACAGCTTTTGTGACGCCGCATGGACATTACCAATTCAAGAGAATGCCATTCGGCTTAACGAACGCGCCAGCTGTATTCCTGCGACTGATGGATAAGGTACAACAAAAGGTTCAGGATAAGAACTTAGTAGTTTATATGGATGATTGCCTCCTCGTTGCAAAATCAATCGAAGAAGCTATGGAACTGCTGAAGAAGGTGTTGGTAGCAATCGAAGAGGCAAATTTAACCTTGAACACGAGGAAGTGTTCGTTTTTTGACGACAAGGTAAGCTTTTTGGGCCACGAAATTGATGCAAATGGAATTCGACCAGGAAATGGTAAGTGCCAAGCGATTCATGACTATCCTGTTCCAAAAACAATACGGGAAGACAATTCTTAGGTTTGACGGGGTATTTTAGACGGTTTATCGAAAGCTATGCCTGTATTGCAGGCCCATTAAATGGATTGCTGAAGAAGGATGTCGATTTCACATAGAAGGAAGAGCAACAGATAGCATTTGAAACACTGAAAGAAAAACTTACGAATAGACCTACGTTAGCGGAATATGAACCTAATGCTCATCATGAGGTACACACCGATGCTTGTTCAAAAGGTTTAGCCGGCATTTTAGTTCAGTCGTCAATAGACGGAATGAAGCGGCCGGTATCATATTTTAGTAGATCGACAACTAGCCTGGAACAGAAGTACCATAGTTACGAGCTGGAAGCTTTGGCTGTGGTCGAGAGCCTTGAAAGGTTTAAATATTACCTATTAGGAAAACATTTCAAAGTTATGACAGACTGCGCATCCTTAAAGGCTACTCAGGCGAAGAAGAATATCATACCTAGAGTTGCACGTTGGTGGTTGAAAATACTAGAATGTGATTTTGAATTGGAATATAGAGCAGGCAATAGAATGTCGCACGTGGACGCCTTAAGTAGAGTCGCAACAGAAGAGCAGATCGAGCCGGAAAAAAATCAAGGAGAAGTCATGGTAGTTACGTTAACACAGACAGATTGGGTAGTCACGCTTCAAAGACAAGATCCCGAAATCAAGGAGTTCATCGAAATCTTATCAAATAGAAGACATAAGAAGTATAAGCAAACGGCGGTCAATTATGAGCTCAAAAATGAAAAATTATTTTACAAAACTACAGAGGGATTGAGATTCGTAACACCAAAGGGTATTAAATGGTATGTCGTGAAGACGTCCCACGACGGATTAGGACATTTAGGCCTCGACCGTACATTACAACACATCCAGAAAACATATTGGTTTCCGAGAATGAAGACTTTCGTGAAGAAATACATCGACAACTGTCTTTCGTGTGCATACAATAAAAGAGGAAGGGACGAGACCCATTTACAACTCAACGCATATAGAACAGAACCAATGCCTTTTCACACCATTCATATGGATCACTTGGGTCCATACCCCAAAAGTAGTAAGGGAAATATTCACTTGATAGGTGTTATCGATGCGTTTACTAAGTTTATAATACTAAGGCCCGTGAGAAGTACTACCACAAACTATGTAGTGAAATTATTTGATGAATTATCACAGTTTTTCGGATCGCCCGTAAGAATAGTTACGGATAGGGGTACCGCGTTTACCTCCAAGGAATTCCAGCACTATTGTGAGCAAAATAACATTGTTCATTCCAAAACAGCCGTGCAAACGCCAAGGGCAAACGGTCAAATCGAGCGTTATTTTAGAACAATTTCAGCAGCAATTGCCGCGACTACGAATAGGAATGATGGTCGAGATTGGGATACCTCGTTAGCGGATATTCAGTGGGGTCTCAACAGTTTACCTCATCGAGTTACAGGTCAAAGTCCGCAAAAGCTATTGCTGGGATATGAACCAAAACGAACTCTGCACAATGAGTTAACTGCTACGCTACATTTTGATTTGGAAGAAGACCAAGAAAATATTTCGGTAGAAGAATTACGTCATCGGGCAGCTGATAAAATTGAAGTGAATCGGTTCAAGCAAGCTAAGGAAGTTAACTCTAAGCGATTTCCGCCTCGTGAATATAAGGAAGGAGAGTGAGTTTTAATAAAAAGTGAACAAGTAGCGACTGGTCAGCCAAGGAAACATCTGCCGAAATATAAAGGACCATATGTCATCGAAACAGTTATCGGGAAGGATAGATACGTGCTCAAAGATCCTCCAGGAATTCAGGTCAAGAGACGTCCGTTTACTTCAGTCTATGCTGCTGATCGTATGAAACCATGGTGCAATCTTCAAGAGCTAGCACTATGTGAAGAAGAGTTCGAAAGTGATGAAGAACCAGAAATTGCGAACAATGACGAACAGAATTAAAAACAAAAAATAGTTAGTATCTGTGTATATATGAACTTACAAACTTAAATGAAATTAAATATGAACTTAAAAACTCTATTGAAATATGAATACTTTCCACATAGCCATTTGAGAAACTTGTCCACGCATTTATAATCCGACATTCGCGCATTAATAGTACGAAGAAACTATGAAGAAGACGAGAAACCGGTCTCCAAAAACAAGGGAAATTTCAAGGTAATGATGTTATTTTTTTTGTTGGAATTTGAGTTTGAAAATATCACTTGACGGTAGAATTGAAACTAACAGTCGCTGAATGTAACGTGTCTTCAGGCTCCGAGCTTAGATTCCGATTCTACGACTCGTCCTGTGACATTGGTTAAAGCATTAGACTGTTGGGCTATTGATATTGATTAGTATAAATAAGGAGGAGAGGTAACATTAACGGGTGATCTCAGAGAGTAGCGTTTTTCCGAGTACGGGCTAGATTGTTAGATCTTTGTTCCGCTTGGTATTGCGATGAAAACTATTAGATACTCTGTTATTTGTGAGCGCCTGAGGGCTAAAAATGATGTATATTTATATTATCTGCAGTGATCATTGTTGCTTACAGTATCGTATGGTTGTGATGTATGATGAGTGTGAATGGGGAGAATGACCTGACTGAATGTAGAAAGAGGAATATAAATGAAGCAGAACAATTGAGTGAATAGGTGAAAGGGGAGTTGTGATTGTGAAGCTTTGTTTGCTTGTGGCGAGTCACTGGGGACAGTGACAATGCAGGATGGCCGAGCTGTAAGCGTTAGTTTTACGGGTTCCTGAAAATCCCTATGGACCCAGGCATACTAACATAAATCTGCCAGCCAACCCTGTGTTGGTGCGATAGCCCGTCGTTGTGGCCGAGAGTGTTTTGAAGCGTCAGCATGAGAAGTAGTTGATCGGCGGAACAGTGCAGTTGGCATTGAGGAGTGCTCCGAGTGATCTTAAGTAGTGAAAGTGATGAAATAATAGACTGACCCAAGGCTTCAGGGCAAATCTCGGCATAGGGCACAACGGCGGGTTCTTACCTACAAGTGGCAAGTTATGTTCGTTTCTAATAAATTAAAAAGATATTACACGATGGAGGGCTTAATTGATTCTGAAACAGCACCGCATCCGTATCGGAAGTAGCAAATATGTCCAGCAGGGATGGATTGCCTGTATTGAAGTATGTTGGGAGTTCATTTATGACATTGAGGTGCATGGACTGCAGAAGAAATATAAACTCATCAGACCTGGTGGTCTTGCAAAGCAAGTTTACATTGAAATCACCGCCTATTATGACGTTGGAATATCTGTGAGTAAGGTCAGTGAATATATTTGCAAATTCCTCGGAATTTCCAATATTAAAAACTTCAGGTGGACAGTAAACTGAAGATAACATACACTTGCCAGAACCATTGTCAACTTCAACACAAACAAATTCAATATTTTGTAAGCTCGAATAATTTATAGGTTTGGCCTTCAGACAATCTTTAACCCCTCCACCCATTCGATGTAATCTGTCATTTCGAAAAAGTTTATAACCGGGAATAGCTACAAGAGTTGAGGGGATGTTAGACTTCAGCCAAGATTCACTGATCAAAATAGCATGGACATCAGAACCTGCAAACATGTCTAACATTTCATCCATTTTAGATCTCAGACTGCGAGCATTCAAGCAGCAGATATTTAGACCATTCGACGACCTACGGCAAAAAATATTAAGAAGCACCCTCATCCTGTTTTGAATCTCATTGGAACTCATAAAGGCTACATCGCAGAGAGCAGCCAGTTACAAGGCTCACTTTAAATAAAACGTATGTCTTCACACTCACAGCGCTAACATTAAAAGGCAAATTATGTACATTCCTATACGCAGTATGCTTTCCTAACCCTGCAACCGGCACAAAAAAATTGAAATGAAAAAATAAGAAAGGTTAAATTAATAGACTGAAAAAGAGAAAACTACTATATAAGAAGCGAAAAGTAAAACTAAGAATAATAAAAAATTATCTAGGCAAATAAACAAAAGAAGAATGGAGCAAGCATTAAATAACCAAGAAGTAAACAAATCCATTAATTGAAAAAAATATGCCTGTACTATGCGCCCGAACGGCTGGTAGATGTGCACATGGAGAACAGCTGGTCCCGATTTTTGACCATCAAAGTACGATCCTCTTTCTTCAATTTGATGTGACAATGCCATCTTTAGTAAACGTGGAGAAAATCTTCTGCTCAGATCGTAGTTTTATAGCGTCTCGCACTAGAGCATTGGTAGCAGAGGAGACGCTTTCACTGAAAAGTATTTTGCTGTTTGCAGTGAACCCCTCCAAATCACTCAATATAATACCACGACGACTCCAAACTGATGAGAAAAACGCTTTTCTTTCAGCAGGGCAAGAGAACTTCACAATTATGGGACCATCAAGCTTACGATGACGTCCCTCCTGAACTGATCTGGGCCTCAAGCGGAAAGCCGACGTATACGGTGAAAGCTGATACTCGTCTCGCCTAAGACCGTTTTCCGATTTCTCCATATTTCTGGAGTTTGTTGGTTTTTGGAATTTTTCCAATTGCTCGCGGTCTTAATATTGGGATTTCTATTAGGATTATTCGTGTTAGGTGGTAAGTATGTAGATTACTGTGGAGGCCTATTGTTTTGCGGATAAGAGGGAATTTGGCGCGGGGGAGCTCTAGTCGGCTGCTGATATTGAAAAGCTCTATTCTGTTGCGGATATTGTTGCGGTCTGGGCGCAAAATTGTGTACAGGTTGCCTGTACTGTTGTTGCTGGAATAGCCGCTTTTTGCATTCTAGAACGTGATGGTTGGGGGTTTTGCAGTATGAGCAAACGAGTCTGGGGATTTCTGTTCTTACTTTGGACGAAAAGCAAGTTTCAGCAGTGCGCCCTTTCTTGTGACACTTAGAACAGCTATCGAGGCGTTCACTGAAAGCGCTGTTTCTTTCAGCCTGGTCCATAGCGAATTTCATAGAGTCTTTTAGCTCTGTATGGCTTTTGGCTTTAGTGAGGAGACGGATATAATCGTCTTGTTCGACGAACCTGAAAGAGAAGAAAAAATTACCACATACAAAATAAAAATAAACCAAGAAATCTTACCAGCACCTGGAGTGTGCCACAGGTGTAAAAGTCCCTCGACGACATGGAAAGAAAGAAAAAAATGAATTAAAAAATAGATGAAGTATGAATAAAATGAATATACAACACTGAACTTAACAATAAAAATTAGCGATATAACAATAAAGGCGTTTTTTTTTTGTACATGCAAACAATCAAAACAAACAACATAGAAGGCAGGAAATTATGTGTAATTGCCATGCCATAACATGCACATATCTAATTAAACATACAAAGGAACAATCAACTATGTAAACAAAAGTACATGTAGAAGATAGGTGGACATTTCAGGTGAGAAAACACCCAAAACAAGCTCACCTGCACAGGTGTCCACCAATCTTAAAAACATTTAAAAAACCAAAATAAATTCAATAAATGTTCTACATTACCTGTAGATTATGGTATCCAGCGATGAAAAATCAGCACACATCACACAAAACACTATTAAATTAATAAAATTAATGAAAAAACAAATCGCGCGCGTTTGACGTTTCACGGCGAAACTTCATGTTCCCATGACATTTGACGTGCTAATCCGGGGTAGAATCTTCGCGCGATTTTAATGGCCGCGTTCGTTTCGCGGTATTTTTCGCGGGATTCGCGTAATTCGCGATTTTTATAATTACTATTCACACTAACGAGTGCGAAAGAGAAGTACCGTGCGAACAAGACAAAACAGCAAAAGTCATGAGAGGAATTATTTCGAATGAACTAAAAATGGCGCGTCGATAAAGTAGACCAGAAATTCGTAAAAATTAATGACAATCAAGAAAATTAAGATTAAATCTTTATGGTAAATATGCCAAAAAATGTAAAATTCATTTTGGCATATACCAATAATAATCAAAGGTTTTAATTTATATACAAAAGGGCAATATTTTGATAATTTCACATTATGGATAGTGAAATTGAAACAAATTTGTCTATAAAAGGCGTGTCATTCCTTCATTCGATCTCTTTTTTCTTCGAGTTGTCATTGAGTTGAAATATGCCAAGTTGGTCATAAGTGTACTTTATATGCAAGTGTTTTTTGGTATCAATAGTGCTTCAGTCATTTTTGAACTTAGAGATTTTTCATAAAATTTTTTCATCGGTTCTACGTAAGAATTTGAGTGAAAATTCTGGCTTGAAATTTTGTAGCCATTTTAATTTGTGTATTATACGAATCGACAAAGGGATTCAATAAATTGGTGTTCTATAAAGAATTTATTGTTAATAATCATCAAGAAGGTAATTATTTATTCAATTTTCTGAACAATTTGAGGTTAAGGGACAAAAGTAATCGCATGCCAAAAGGGTATAATTACTGGTCACAGATTAACCAAACAAATTGAAATTTAACTAATCAAATCATTCTTCATTTCAGCATTTATAAAGTGTGTTAAATTGTAATTTATTGTGGTGACATTTTGTCAAAAATATGCCGATATGGTATCTTTGGCAAGACATGTCTAAACGATAAAGATTTAGTTGAAATAAATTATTACAATTAATTTAAGTTAAGAGTGAAATTTTTAAACAATTACATAGATAAGGAATGAATTAGAAAATTGCATGCGTATGTCAGTCAGCAAGAATATACTTGAGTAGATTTTTTTTGATTGTTTTACATTTATCAAGGAAATTGAAATTTGAATTGTGCTAAATTTAATTTTAAGCGTAAAATTATTAAACTTTGTTAAATTAGTGAATTTGATGATTAAAAATGAATGATAACCAATGATACATCTTTCTATCGCTACACTAACTACCCACCACCATTTTGAAATTTTCAGAACACCACAAATGTCCATGTTGCTTATCAGAATCGACGAAATTTGTGATTTGTAAACGTAGATCATTATATGTCAATTACAGGAATTGACATATAATAAATCAAAAGTTTTCTCTGCATAATTTCAAAACACGTCTTCAAAAGCTCTAAGTACCATTTTCTTATTCTGTTCTAATAAGAGATTCTTTAATGTTTGCTCGTTTGTGAGGCTCGAAGTGGCGACGTTATAAAGAGCCAATAGTTTTTGTGCTTGAAAGCATATTCTTTAGTTTCTTCTTTAGAATTTTGCTTTAGAGATAGAATTTCGTTCTGAATAGAGATACGAGAACGTGATTCTAGGAATTGTTCTTGGAGGGCCTTTCGAAGCTCCTTCCAGTTATTAATATCGGCATATTTAACAATGTCGTATGCCCTTCCGACTAATTTAGCTTTTATCACCTGTAGATAAAGAGCTTTTGAGGCTTCTGTTAAGTCCTCTTTTTGAAACAGTTCGCATAGGTTCAGAAACCTATGCAAATTTTCAGAATTCCCGTCGAATTCGGGTATTAATGACTTGGCGTCATTAAGGGTGAGCGTTTCTGGCTCTGCCATTTTGCTATGCCCTGATCGCTTTCGTACTGGTTGTGCTGTTTTCTTAGTGGGTTTCCTTCGGTGTGAAGTTAACCCTGATAGAAGTGTGTCACGAACGCTTCTTTGCGATCTGGTTACTATAATCTTTTTGCTACCTTCCAATTTGATAGGAATTTATTTGATATCCCTCAAAAGGAAAAATTATATAGGAGTTTGTCTATGTTAAAAGAATTGTAAAAAAAAAATTTCTAACACCGGAGAGAGTACCTTTACCTATAGAAATTTAGACCAGAGGAGAAGAGAAATTGTGACTGGGTCTGAGACAAAAAAAGTAGAGTGTATATCTATATATATATATTACATTGTCTACTTACATATTTGATTTTTTTGATCAACTTATTATCTAGCCTAGATCTAAATACTACATGTGTATATATTTATTAAAATCAAAATTTATATATATATATATTTATTAAAATTAAAATTAATCTATCTTACGTTACTCCTATTGTCGTGGTATTTGTTCCACACACAGGTATCTTCTTCTTCTCGCTCCAGGATGTCTCTGTGGATTTCACTGTAGATGCTTTCGGGCGTCCGCTCGGTGTTCTCGATGAGTACGTCAATTAGCAGGTCCAGCAAGTTGTCTCCGTCCGTGGTGTTGTCGTCCGGAGGGCTGATGTAGCTCAGATGCTCCTGGGGGCCAGAATAACTCTCCAGGGAGTCGTCCAGGTAGCTCTCTAGGTGGTCAAAGTCTTCGCTGTCTTCAGAAAACTAGGCGAAGTCGTCCAAAATGCCGTCAATAAAGACGGGCTCTTCTATTCTTAGGGGCGACTCTGCTCTGGGCCAGCACATTCGTGTTGTTTTAAACCTTGCTGCTTCTTCTGGGCCCCTTTTTTTTTGGTTTTTTTTTGCAGGTCTTACAAACATTTACAAAAAAACTGCACCGCTGCCACCAAAATTTTGTTATATGTTGTTATACCTCTCCTGGTATAACGCAATATAACCAAATTAAAAACAAAACTGCTTCTGGGAATAACAAATTTATTAATTTCATATAAAAATTTCTTCTAATAACAGCTGATGCCCTGGCACTTTCGGACTATTTGCCTGATTTATATATTCTTTTTTAAAATATACTTAAAACTTGTATTACAACTTTCTTTTTACAATTATTAGAACTTAGGAGGCCTTACCTCTGGTAGGGGGACTCTCCTAAGTGCTTACAGAATACTCTCTGATTATCCTAGTTCAACCGCATCATATTTATAGCATAAAATACGGGAAACTGTAACGGATTTTCTCCACAGACTTAACACAAGTCTATTTAAATTAAATGAGACGACACACTCTTATACTAATGATAAAATTAATTTAAAAAATCTTTTAAAAGACAACGAGTGTCAAGCAGTGAGGGCTATTGACGATGGGCTAATAAATACTGTTGGGCTAAGCTATTTTAACCTAATTGCAAATTTGTATGCGACGATAGATGACACGAGGAGTGAATAAAGAAAAGAAACTTCTAGATCTGACTTGCTTTATTGAGAATTAATGTGGATGTTGCGAGCGTACGACGACTAGAATGCAAGTGTCACACAGAATTTTTTACATGTTGTATGGATTTGATTATAGAAAATTTATAGTACAACAATGAGCAACTTGAAATGAGCAACTATATGGAATTTGACTATGAACAATTTTAAATTAATTCATTTTAAGCAATTAGTTAAATTAAAGCAATTTAGGAAGAATTACAACTTTATAACTTAATATTGTGGCTGAACATGCCTTGAAAGTATTGGGATGCTTTCAATCAATCATCGTCTGGAAGTGGTGCCACCGTATGGATTGAACGTCGGAGAATGCCTGTTGCGGTTTTTACATCTACGAAGTGAATATGACCATCACTACCTGGTACAGTAGCAATAACTCGCCCAAGTTTCCATTTGTATGGTGGAAGATCGTCCTGATGAATTAAGACCAGCACTTCTGTAGTTACGTTAGGATATTGAGACCGCCATTTAGACCTTTCTTGTTGTTGCGACAGATATTCCTTTGTCCAACGCCGCCAAAAGTGCTGTTGTAAGAATGAAATACGCTGCCACCTGCGGAGATAAGTAAATTTATGAGTAGAGAGATCAGGTTCGACGAAACATTCTAAAGTAGATTGGTTCAGAAAATGTGCAGGAGTTAATGCCTGCTCATCATTCGGGTCAGTTGACATTGCAGTAATAGGCCGTGAATATAATACCGCTTCAATCTGTATCATGACGTCGTCCATTCTTCGAAAGTTAATAGTGAATACTTTAACGTCCTGTAGAGGAGCGTCTTTGCTGATTACACAGCCGCCTCCCACATTCCTCCAAAATGTGGTGATCGTGGTGGAATATGATGGAACTCTATAATATGATTCGAACTCCAAGTGTGGATATCCTTTTGAGGCTGCTACCTGCGTGCAACAACAAAATTTGTAGCATTATCGCAATATATATGTCTACACAAGTTGCGGCGTCCAATAAACCTCTTCAACGCAGCAATGAATCGCTTCCGATGAGAGGTCTGAGACCACTTCGATATGTACAGCTCTTGTGGCGAAGCAGATAAATATCGCGATATAAGATTTGTACAGTGTTCTTCCTCTGATCTTGTGAGTAGTTTTTTAGGTCCACAAAAGTCAATGGCAGTATGAGTGAATGGTAGTGATATATTCACTCTTCCTCTTGGTAGATCTCCCATTATTTGATGAGCCAATCGAGGACGATATTTGAAGCAATGTATGCAGTTCCTGACAATTTTACGAGCGTACTCTCATGCATTCACTATCCAGAACCTTTGCTGAGCAATTGAAACCAAAGCAAGAGGCCCTGCGTGAAAGTTTCGACGGTGAAGATCCTTAACGTCAGATTTAATAAACGGATTAGCGCATGGAAGGAGTATTGGAAACTAATTGTTGTATGGCAGATTGGCGTTTTTCAAGCGGCCTCCAACTCGCAAAAGGTTGAGTCCCATTTTGTTGTCGAGAAAAGGAGCAAGCTTTTTAATGCAACTTTTAGAATTAACTTCCTTCTCTTCCTATATGCTGATGATCTTAAACTTTATGCAAAAATTGTTTCCTTGAACGATTGCTTCTCACTTCAAGCTGATCTTAATCGGTTATTTACATGGTGCTCCATGAACAAGTTAGAAGTAAATGTTTCCAAATGCAAAATTATGAGTTTCACCAGAAAATTCGACATATTTAGCTTTAATTACACGATCAATGATATGCTCATTCCTAGAGTTTCAGAGGTCAAAGATCTAGGAGTAATATTTGATCCAAAACTATCTTTCGCTTCACATGTTGAACTTATTGTTTCTAAAGCATTCCGCAATCTAGGTTTCTTAAAGCGTAATTCCAAAGATTTTAACGATATATTCACACTTAAAGTTCTGTATTATTCGCTTGTAAGATCTGTTCTTAAATACGCGTCTGTTATTTGGTGCCCCTTTTATGATGTTCACATTAATCGTATCGAGTCTGTATAAAAGTCGTTCACTCGTTTTGTTTTATATAAATTAAATTATAATCGTGACAATATGCCACGTTACCGTGTAAGATGCTTGCTTTTGGGTTTATCAACTCTTCAGTTCAGACGTGAAGTGACCTGTGCTACTTTTGTAAGAGATATTTTATCTTATAGAACTAATTCTGCTGAACTTTTGTCTTTAATCTCCTTTTATGCACCGGAGAGACCAATTCGCTCACGAAATTTGTTGTATGCTCCACAACATAGAACAAACTATGGTATGCATGAACCTATTTCAAATTGTATTTTATTCTTTAATTCATTTTCTGGATTTATTGATTTTACAATGCCTAGGGAATTATTTAAATCAACTCTTTATGAGAATGGTAGTCGCTTAGTTTAATTTTTGAATTATAATCGTTAAGTAAATTTTATTTAGAAATAATGGTTTTGCTTACATATATGCTCATTAATACTTTTGTATTTTGTAAAATAAATGTGCTAGTCTGTAAGATAATCTTATCGGTAGACATATATGAATAAATAAATAAATAAATAAATAAGGCTTGTATCTCCGACGTAAATTCATACTGTTGAATAGCCCAGACGATGTGCAAGAACGCTTGATCAATCTCTGACGCTATCAAATTTCCAGATATGATAGGCCTGTTGTATTTCCTGGCTGTCCCTAAAAACGAGTCTGAAACTGAAATCACTAGTACTGATTTTAGAGTCCTTCTTTCAGGTATGGTATCGTTGGTTGAATGTCGCTCCTTTTGAAGTGGCCAATGTTCCTTTGACTGCTGCAAGAACCGTGGACCGGTAAACCACATAGACCTTGAAAGCTCTGAAGCACTTATTCCCCTGGAGATATGTCCGCTGGATTTGCTTTAGAAGTCACATGCTTCCAGATTCCACTCCCTGCCAATTTCTGAATTTCAGATACACGATTTGCAACATAGCTTTTCCAGGTTGATGGATGAGAGTGAAGCCAATCTAACACAATTTCTGAATCCGTCCAGAGATAAAGCTGACTGTAAGGCCTGGGAATCTGTTTTCTAACTTTGTCTACCAGTCTCATAAGAAGCAATGCAGCACACAGCTCCAAACAGGGCAATGATTTTGATGCTCTTATGGGCGCCACCTTAGATTTAGCTGATAAAATATTGACATATATATTTTCGATGATATCTATTGAACGAATATACAGCACACATATGTTCTGGTGGATGCATCTCCGAAACCATGAATTTCAATTGAAGATACTCTACCTGCGGGAAGTACCAGCCGAGGAATATGAATTTCATTTATATGTTCTAGCTCTGCTGTGAAGCTTCGCCAACGATGTTCAATATTTAAAGGAATGGATTCATCCCAGTTTACCTTCAGTAGCTATAGTTCTTGTAAAAATATCTGCGCCTTGACGACGATAGGATTAATAAATCCAAGAGGATAAAAAAGGCGTGAAATATCTGACAGGATAGTTCTTTTAGTAACCCTGGATGATGCCGAAGTATTTGCTTGATATTGGAAACAAAACTCATCAGCTATTTGTTCCCACAGGACTCCAAGAGTTTTCACTAAGTCTAAGTTATTGATTTGTACTGTTGTCTCTCGCTCAATGTAGAGATACCAAATCCATAGTTAGTCATAATGTATTACAGAAAAAGCTCAATAAGTCAACGACCGTAATTTCAGTTTTTAATATGCATTTCTACCTTCACTTAGCTATGCAATTCTTACATTCACCAAAGTTCTATGTCAGCAATTGCATGGAAGTACAACTGAAATTACGGTCGGTGACATTGCTTAAGAAGTAAATTTATGCTGATCGTGTGATTTGTTTTCATTGACATAAATTTTTGTTATATTTTTTATTTTTTATATGTATGTATATATGTATATGAATTATTGTATTGTATAAATAAGCGAATCGAAATAATAAAATTGGATTTGATTATCAGATAGCAAGTGATCGAGTTTAATTTATATCCATCAGTTCACCGTACAATCATTGGTCCTTCGAGTTTGCTTTGTTGAACTTAGTGTCTTCAAAGCAGTACAAAATTTCTGTAGAACTTAGTGTCTGCAGTTAAGTGTTATTCAGCGTAGAAATTCCTGTTGAACTTAGTGTCCTCAGGCAATTTATTTACTAATAAAAAAGATTTTTTTCAGTCCTAATACCTCAAACAATATTGGCGAGCGAGAAGCGAAGAATTACGTTCAACCTAGCAACATCAGTTCATCAGCTACTCGATAATTCAACAAATATATACTACTATGGAGCAGTTAATTAAAGCAAATAAGGCAGATGCTGTAAAACTTCAGAGATTTATCACAAACTACACCAAAGACTCTGACGTACGTAAAACAAGGGATTATTTTGAAACCCGCTTGATTAAAATAACCAAGCTCTGGGAAAGTTTTGACAAAAGAAATGATGATCTGGAGCTATACCGTGAAACTAATTCAGAACAGCCATACTTTAAAGAGAATTTTTATGACACCGTGGAAAAATTGTATGAAGAAACACGGGAGATGTTAGAAAATTCCTTAGCGGATGTAATGTCAAGAGCGAAAAGCACTGAAGTATTGCAAGATCAACTGAAGGTAATTAAGAAGCAATATGCCATTATAGAAACTCTACAAAAGGCATCAGTTTCAATCAGAGAAGAGATTAAACAAGAGGTATCTGCAGCTTACTGTATGCAAAAAATCAAGTTGGTAAATGACTATTGGGAGCACCTTGTCCGAAACCATGGAGAGATTATGTCGATGGGTAGAACAAAACACGAATATATGGAGAATGATATATTCTCAAGCATTGAGGAGACCTATCAAACTACCACAATTCAACTACAAGAAGTATTGAATAAATTAAATCCTCAATCTAAAAATACGATAAGCACCAACGAGTCAAAAGGAACACAGATAAAGTTGCCAAGAGTCGATATTCCGTCATTTAACGGTGACTATATCAAGTGGCAATCATTTAGAAATTTGTTCATGGAACTCATTTATAAAGACGACAAAATGTCTGGAGCTCAAAAATTATTTTATCTCAAAGGCAATCTCATAGGTGACCCAATTGAACTCATACAGCATCTACAAATAACAAATGAAAACTTTGAGACGGCCTGGGAAATTCTTGAAAAAAGATATAACAATAAGAGGACTCTCTTGACAGCACAATTAAATCTACTTCTAAAACAACCTTCACTATTCAAAGAATCATCGGAAGGCTTGAAGAAGTTACATGATGTGACAATTGAATGTCTAGAGAGCATCAAAAATCTAGGCATAGATACGAAAAATTGGGATCCATTGATCATACACATAATCATAACAAAATTGGATAAAGAAACTCACCGAATCTATGAACAATCAGTGGCCACACCAAGAGAAGTTCAAGAGCTAAGCAAATTTCTTGAATTCCTAGAAAATCGATTTCGAGGTCTTGAAGCAGTAGAGCCATTGAAACCAAAACAACCCGAAAGAAATGGGAGAAATACAAAAGTATACCTGGGAATGATTTCAAAGCATAGCGCTATCTGTGGAGAAAATCACAGAATATATCATTGCGAAACATTTAGTAAGCTAAGCGTACAACAACGACTGAAAGCGGTAAAAAAGGCAAACCTTTGCCAGAACTGCCTAGTAAAAGGCCACAATATACTACAATGTAAAAGCCGGTACACCTGCAAGTTATGCCAGAAAAATCACCACACTCTTTTACATTACCAAAACCAGCAGGCACCATGTTATCAACAAAGTAATAACTATCCAAGAAAGGAAGCCAGTCGAGATGATAGCTCACCAAACGAAGCGGTTGCAGCCCACTTTGCGAAGAAATCAAAGGGGTATGACGTACTACTGGCAACCGTTCATTACTGAGAATGCAGCTCAACAATTAAGATTACCTAGAAGAAAAATTCAAGCCACAGTTTCCGGTCTTGGGTGCTCCAGTCCAGGAATCACAAAATTCAGTATAGAGATTACAGTAACGCCACGATTTAAATCTACATTCTCTCTCACAACCACAGCCCTGGTATTAAAAAATCTGACAAGAAAATTGCCTGCAAATAAAATCATTCCAACTAACTGGACGCATACCGAAAACCTGGTTTTGGCAGATCCTACGTTCCATAAGCCGGGAAGGATTGACGTCATATTAGGAGCAGAAGTGTTCGGGAAGGTAATACTAGGCAACCTTCTGCGTGGAATTGAAGATGCTCCCGTGGCCCAACAAACAGAGCTGGGATGGATATTATCTGGAGCTATTAGTAACAGCAACAACGAGAATAAGCTTATTTGCATGGTAACAGAAATAGATATAACCAGCGAGCTGCAGAGATTTTGGGAATGCGAAGAACTGGCAGCCGAAACTATTACCACACCAGAAGACATTTCTTGTGAAAGTTACTACCAGCAAACGCACAGACGAGACGAGAATGGTCGATACATCGTACGCCTTCCATTTAAACAAAATCCTAAAGAAGCCAATTTGAGCAGATCTAGAGAACTAGCGCTTGCCCGACTGTTCCAAATGGAGCGAAAATTTAACCAAGACAAAGTATTTGAAACCATGTATAAGGATTTTATGAAAGAATACCAACGCTTAGGTCATATGGTTCCAGCCGAAGATGATGGTGAGATAAAATACTACCTACCTCACCATGCGGTTTTCAAACAAGACAGTACAACAACCAAATTACGTGTAGTCTTTGACGCTTCGACCAAAAGAAACAACACCAGATGTCTAAATGACATCATGATGACCGGTCCTCAACTACAAGGAAGCCTAATCTCCATTCTGTTAAGATGGAGAAAACATAAAATAGTATTTACGACGGATATAGAAAAAATGTACCGCCAGATAAAAGTGGATGTGAGAGATCAGCAGTATCAATGTATTCTTTGGCGAGAGTCTCCAAATCACCCTATCAAGGAATATAAGCTGACAACCGTTACTTACGGCACAAACTCAGCACCGTTTCTTGCAATATGTACTCTGCAGCAACTCGCGCAAGATGAAGAAAAACATTACCCTATCGCATCGAGAATCATACTGAGCGATACTTATGTAGACGACGTAGTCTCAGGAGGCGCTTCCATGGATGAAGCAATAGAATCTTGTCAGCAGTTAATAAACATGCTAAAGGGCGGAGGTTTCAAGCTTCGCAAGTGGACAAGCAATAAATTCAAGGTTGTTAAGAATATACCCTATGAGTTTCGAGAACAACCTAGCTTTATAGATGTCCAAAAAGAACAGACAATTAAGGCACTTGGAGTGCACTGGAACCCTATAACCGACAATTTCAAAATACACGTTTCGATAAGCATGAACGACAACCCCACAACAAAGCGGAATGTAGCGTCCGACGCGGCGAAAATCTTTGATCCTGTTGGATTACTATCGCCGGTAGTCATGTCAATCAAAATTCTCCTACAGAACATTTGGCTAGAGAAGTCGTCCTGGGATGAACCATTATCAAGTACATTATTAACTAGATGGTTACAAATAAAGTCTGAACTCCCAAAATTAGAAGAAATTGAAATTCCGCGATGGATTGGGTTCACAGGAAAAGACACTAGCTGCGAGCTTCACGGGTTTTCAGATGCGTCAGAAAAGGGCTACAGTGCAGTAATATATCTGCGAATTACACGCAAATCGCATGTTCAGACACACCTAATAACCGATAAAACTAAGGTAGCCCCACTGAAAACAAAGCTGACTATTCCAAGATTAGAATTATGTGGAGCAACGCTACTCGCTAGACTGATAAACGAGACTAGAAAAAGTCTAGAAATCGATGACTTAAAGTGCTATGCCTGGACAGATTCAATGATAGTTCTGTCATGGATACAAGAAGATGCGCATAAGTGGCAAACATTTGTGGGGAATCGAGTTGCACAAATACATGGATTATCAGACCGAAATACATGGTTTTACGTGCAATCATCCGAGAACCCTACCGACATCGCCTCTAGAGGAATATCGCCATCGCTGCTTAAAAAACATACTCTTTGGTGGCATGGACCTCTTTGGCTTAGCTCCAAGGAAATATCGTTTCCATCAAACCCAAAGGAGACAACTGACCTAGAGAAAAAAGTGTTGATGGCTCATTCTTGTTATGATTCCAAAGCCGAACACGAGAAAGATGATCTTCAAGAACTAAACTTGTATCAAGAGTTGCTCGAAAAATTTTCAACATTAGGAAAAGTACAAAGAGTAACAGCATATATTAAAAGGTTTGTGCAAAATATGAAGGTTAGCAAGGCGAACCGTACATCTGGGTACTTGACAATAAATGAAATCGAAGAAGCACTAGTACCACTAGTGAAGACTACCCAACAGGAAGTCTTTTAAGATGAAATAGGCCAGTATTCAACAGAACAAACACTAAATAAGAAGAGCAGATTACTTCCTCTATCACCATTTATAGACTCTAAGGGGATATTACGAGTAGGCGGGAGATTACGTCAAGCAGAACTATCATACGATCGCAAGCATCCTATAATACTGCCCTACAAAAGCCGGCTGACAACACTAGTGATGGACAAAATGCATAAACTTACCTTACATGGAGGAAACACCTTGACTTTGGAAGTCATAAGACAGCAATTCTGGATATTAAATGGCCTGAAAGCAGTTAAAGGGTTCATACATCAATGTATAAACTGTCATAGAAACAAAACTCAAATGACCGAACAAATGATGGGAATGTTACCTAAGGCAAGAGTGATCTCTACTCGACCCTTCAGCCAGTCGGGGGTAGATTATGCTGGACCATTCGAACTTTTACTGGCCAGAGGAAGGGGAAACAAATCCCACAAGGGCTATGTAGCAATATTCGTCTGTTTAACGACAAAAGCGATTCACTTGGAGGTAGTAACCGACCTCACATCTCAGGCATTTATAGCTGCTTTCAAACGATTTGTCGCGAGAAGAGGACACATCGCTCATATTTACAGCGATAATGCAACTAATTTCGTTGGCGCTAATAACATACTTAGCAAAATACACACACAAAAATCGTATAAAGATGACGTGCAGAATGCACTACAAGAAATCGGCACACAATGGCACTTCATTCCTCCAGCCTCCCCTCATTTTGGTGGCTTATGGGAAGCGGGCGTCAAAGCTATGAAACATCATATGCGTCGTGTAGTAGGTGATAACAGGCTGACATATGAGGAAATGTGTACACTCATGACTCAAATTGAGGCATGCTTAAATTCGCGACCGCTGTGCCCAATATCCGAAGATCCTGAAAGCTTGGAAGTGCTTACTCCAGGTCACTTCTTGACTGGCTCTTCATTACTTGCCGTACCTGAAAGAAATCATCTTGAAAATAATCCAAATGCTCTTGATAAATGGCAACGGGTAGGACGGATGCATCAGGATTTCTGGAGAAAGTGGTCATCCGAATACCTCTCAAGTCTACAGCAACGTCCTAAATGGACTCAACGACAACCGAATCTACGAATTGGAAATCTGGTACTTATTAAAGACGAACAGCTTCCACCAACAAAATGGGCACTTGGCCGAGTGATAGAAACGCACCCTGGACTCGATGAGCTAACTAGAGTAGTAACACTACAAACAAGGGGATCAAGGATCAAACGACCAGTCACTAAATTGTCGCTGCTTCCTATAATCGACAATCACATGAATGAATCGGTTGATCCAAAGAGACTCCTGCATCAAACAAATGAAGAAACTACTACGATAGAGACGGTTCCCAATCCTGTGTCCGATAGCAAAATAATTAATTCGCATTGCATTCAAAGCTCGAACAAAAGGCGGAGGTGCTCAGATTCACTACATGAAAATAGAAATGTTAAACGCACCCGACAGCCAAATACAATTCCACCTCATAACTCAAGCTCACTGAGTAAATCATGGCTAACCTTCATGATATTGGCATTGCTCACTATATTAGTTATAGGCCAGCAACCTGATAAACCATATAGTATAACCAGGTTTAAAGAACAAGAAGGAATATATTTTGAAGACGTATCAGAGATCCAGCTATATTCAAGCGAATGGAATCTTATCATTTACTATGACTTGTCATCATATTGGAAGGAGTTCACAGGGATAAGAAAATCAGTGCAAAGGCTTACAGAAATCTGCCAACAAAACACCCATCTAACAATACCAAAAGAACTATGTAACGCTACAAGTTTACAGTTACAACATCAGTATGGTGAATCCTATCAAATTAATGACATATTACAACAACAAAATGAAAATGAAAGATTTAGAACCAAACGAGCTCCTCTTGAAATAGTGGGCTCAATCGCAAACAGTTTATTTGGTATCCTTGATCAAGGGTTTGCGGAGAGATACGAAGAGCAAATTCAGAACATCAAGGAAAATGAAGCTCTATTGAAAGAACTGCTAATGAATCAAACATCCATTGCTGAACATACAATTAATGTCATAAAGAAGAATAGTGAGACGTTAAACCATCAAATCACTATCTTGGAACATCATATAGAGACAATTGCAAATGGACTTAATAAAGCTGAGGAAGTCTTAAAAACTACGCAAGCCTTTACGTCGGCAGTATTACTAGTAACCCTAAATCTGATAAACTTTCAACATATGCAACAGAGCTTACTAGCTGTAGTAACCGACACAAAACACGGAAGGCTCAACACACTACTGCTCACACCCATTCAGCTTCGTGAACAACTAAGCATAATTAAAGAGCACCTACCAAAACATCTTAGAGTAACAGGAGATGAAACTTCGAAATCATTACTACCAATATATAATTCAATGCATGTTAAGATGCGCATCACGCAAAGGAATGTATTATTTGACGTTCGAATTCCATTGATCAATGCAGAAATATATCGGCTATTCAAACTTACGCCTATACCTGTGAAACATGCAGATCAGTTCATCCACATCCAACCCTCAACGCAATACCTGGCTGTAAACCTCCATAAGGACCGCTTTACACCATTAAAAGGGGAAGATATCAAGGAATGCATACAATTATCTGAGGCCCAATTAATTTGTAATCTAAAACAGCCTATATATAGTGCGCAATCGAATCAAAGCTGATGTGAGATAGAACTGCTTAATCACCAGGGAAAATTGTCATCCTTCTGTCAATTACGAAATATACCATTGAAGAAAATGTGGTATAAGCTACATACACCAAGTACTTGGATCTTTATAATGGATGAAATAACTCATTTCAACATCATATGTGGAACAACGATCCACCCTATAATCCTTGAAGAGAGTGGGATTATACAAATACAGCCCACCTGTATGATAAAGCATTCAACATTATTCATAAGTGCAAACAATCAACAACCAGGAGCATTAAACTCGTCATTCATACCGGAGCAAGAAATTATTTCTACGCACATTGGTGAATATTTAGCAAGTCCAAATACTACCAATAATTCCATTCCCTTGCTAATTAAAGAGATCAAGGCTGATGATATTGAAGAGCTCCATAAGGCAATTAAAACTCAACAACAACATATCGCGAGAATTCCTCACCTGCATCGTCACCACATACATCATTATGTTGGATTCTATACATTGGCAGCTATCTTAATCATCAGTGTGGGGTCCTATTTCTTGTGGAAAAAGCGACGAAACAACATGATGCCACAACTAAACCTACCTCAACCAACCCCAAGACGAGCAGGGTCCAGGTCACAAGAGCAACTCGGTATCATCTTGGAGGTACCCCGATTTGATAACGCGAGGCGGGAGAATGTAGAGATACAAAACCCATAGTTAGTCATAATGTATTACAGAAAAAGCTCAATAACTCAACGACCGTAATTTCAGTTTTTAATATGCATTTCTACCTTCACTTAGTTATGCAATTCTTACATTCACCAAAGTTCTATGTCAGCAATTGCATGGAAGTACAAGTAAAATTACGGTCGGTGACATTGCTTAAGAAGTAAATTTATGCTGATCGTGTGATTTGTTTTCATTGACATAAATTTTTGTTATATTTTTTATTTTTTATATGTATGTATATATGTATATGAATTATTGTATTGTATAAATAAGCGAATCGAAATAATAAAATTGGATTTGATTATCAGATAGCAAGTGATCGAGTTTAATTTATATTCATCAGTTCACCGTACAAACACTCAGCTTCGGGTAGTTCTGACAAAAATTTCGAATCATTAGAATACCATTTTCGAAGATTAAGCTGAGCCGATTTTAAAATTGTGTCTACACTATCCTTAATCGAATAAAGCTCTTCCTGTGTGTCAGCTTCTGTAATAAGATCATCCATATAGAAATCCCTTTTTATGATTCTCGAAGCTAAGGGGATTGTTGACGCGTACTCTTCTGCAAGTTGTACCAGACACCTTGTGGTTAGAAATGGTGCAGGAGCTGTACCTCACGTCACCGTGTTAAGTCTATAAACTTGGAGCTCCTCCTGAGGACTTTCTCTCCATAAAATAAGTTGAAACTTGCGATCTTCAGGATAGACCAAGACCTGCCTATACATGGCAGCTATATCCGCCGTGAGTGCAAACTTAGAGCATCGAAATCGGAGCATGATTTAAAGAGATCATCCTGCACATTGGGACCCACCATTAGTGAGTCATTAAGTGATTTATTTGTGAACGTACGGCAAGATGCGTCGATAACAACACGAAGTTTTGTGGAGGTGCTGCATGGCCGTAGAATGCATTAATGAGGCATAAAATAATGAGTCGCTGGAACATTTTGACTTGAAATTAACTGCATATGACTTGCCGATTGATAATCTCTAAGGAATTGAGTGTATTTAGTCTTCAACGCAGAGCCTTTGCTAAGTCTCTTCTCCAATAAGCTAAAACGACGACGAGCGATTTCATAAGAATTTTTTAGCTGTTCTTCTGGATTATCATTAAAGGATAACTTTACCATGAATCTTCCTTCTGGTAATCTACGAAATGTATTTAAGAATATAGTCTCACATTGAAACTGCTCACTATTGTATTTTGTCGAATCTGATTCAATTTCTTCTACTTCCCAGAACTTTTCAACAATTATATTTAGAAGTTCATTTTCAACTGACTCAACTTCATTAATTTCTTGAGAGATATGACAACTCCGAATATGAGGTTCTCTTGGCGAATTTGTGTATTTCCCTGACACAATCCAACCGAACAATGTCTTCTGCAATGTGGGCAATTCATCTTTCAGTTTGATTTGGCCAACACAAAGCAGTTGGAAGAATATCTCTACCCCAATAAGAATATCTATCCTGAAAATCTCTGGATCAGCTAATTGAATGTTTTGAGGAACCTTCCAATCATAAATAATGAATGACATTTCAGGTTGTAAGCCAGTTATGTGAGGAAGTACGTGCATCGAGAGATTCGTTTCAAATTCATTGATCCTTGATTTAATATTAGCTTGTAAGGACCCTCTGACCTTAGTAGGTACGTTGCCTATTCCGCTGATGTTTATATCAACCCTTGCTCGGTTTAATTTCAGTATCTGTGCAAGGTTTTCGGATATAAAATTTAGCTGTGAAGCTAAATCCAGCAATGCTCTGGAAAGATGATAGTGGCCGAACTTGTCTTTTATTTTTACCACAGCAGTTGCGAGAAAAATATGAGACTTAACCTCGTAGATGGAAAGCGACGACGATTGTAATGATGTGTTTCCAACAAGCGATAAGGGTTGGTTTGATTCCAACTCTTTGACTTCCGAAGGAATATCATGCTTTTCTATCGACGAAAATGTCCCCCTTGTATTGTGTGATGAGGCATAAAACACACACGACATGTCTGTGACGCACACATTTTAAGACTATGACCTGGATTAAGACAATTAATGCAGAGAGCTCGTTTTTTAGCTTCAGAAAATCTTTTCAAAACTGTTAGTCCCAAAAAGTCAGGGAATTTATACATTGCGTGCCCATTTTTAAGACAAAATAAACAAGAGATTTGTACAGCAGCTAACGACGTATTATTAGGATGGAAATTCCTAGATTTCTGCTTGTCAGTATGTCGAGAAGAGGTGGACGATTCTCCTGGCGACGGCTTGGAGTCCCTGGATTCCAAGTACTGGTAACGTCTGTCCAATATCTCGGCACAATTCTCCCATGTTGGCAACTTGGATACGTCCCTAGCTTCTTCCAATTTGTTTTGAGATTCGGGATCTAACTTGGAATTGACCAGGTAAATAATCAGCGCATTTGTTATATCCTCAAAAGAGCTGAGCTATTGAAGAGCACTCAAGTGAGCATTGGTATAGTCGAGTAATTGTCTCAACTGAATGGATGAATTTCTAGTAACCTTAGGCAAGTTAAATAAATCGACAATATGTTCTTGAAAAATGAGATACTTGTTATCATATCTTTGTTTTAAACGTTCTAGTGCTTTCGGATAGTTCTCTTCCGCAATTTCAAACGCCTTAACTGAACGTAACGCTGCGCCACTTAAAAACGATAACAAATGATTAAACTTTTCAATTGATGCAATGAGTCGTCCTTGTTAACGAGTTTAGAAAAACTACTATTGAAGTTAAGATATTCCGTGTATTTCCCAGAAAATTGTGGAGGTCTGAGATTGGGCAAACGATTAATAGATGCACTGGCAACAACCATTGTACTCTCATGTTGTAAACTAAGGCGTCGAGATCCAGACATTAATTTAGATTTCGTCTTCTAATTCTCCGCACCCTTTTGTAGACGCTTGGACTTTAAGTGTTCTTCCAAAGACATAGTGTCTAGTTTTTTTGTTTTTTTTTTTTTTTTTTTTTTTGTAAAGCAATACGAATTTATCGGAAGTATTCAGTCAATATTTCACCAAAATTTAAAGCAATTTAAAAAAGTTAATATTTTTTGCAATTATTCGAAACGGGTTAGTATGTATATATATATTCTTGCAATAATTATTGGAAAATAAGTTCACTTAAATATATAATATATGTCTATAAATTGATATATTTATTTAGCAAATCCAGATAAATTCAATCAAAAATAACAGGAATGTTCACCAGGTTTTATTTTATGCAGTTTTTTTGTTCTCGTACCGTTAGAATACGCACTGATATGAAAATGGAAAGAAATTACCTTGGTTATCCAGAAAAAAATTCTTTTATTATAAATAATTATTCTCCAAAGTTACCATACAATATTGCGACTATGATGATTTCTGATCATTTCCTTGATTTATTCGATTAACTTGTTGGTATCCGCAGGAGAGTGTATTGTATACCATGTGTCCACTGATGAAATTTGTTAATATTTACAATTACCCACGACGAGAATAATTTATGAATTTAATCCGGGACCGATGAATAATTTGTTGAGAAAAACTGTCCCTGCTCGGGCGCCAAAATGTTGGGTTAAGCTTTTTTAACCTATTGCAAATTTGTATGCGACGATAGATGACACGAGGAGTGAATAAAGAAAAGAAACTTCTAGATCTGACTTGCTTTATTGAGAATTAATGTGGATGTTGCGAGCGTACGACGACAAGAATGCAAGTGTCGCACAGAATTTGTTACATGTTATATGGATTTTATTATAGCAAATTTATAGGACAACAATGAGCAACTATATGGAATTTGACTTTGAACAATTTTAAATTAATTCATTTTAAGCAATTAGTTAAATTAAAGCAATTTAGGAAGAATTACAACTTATAACTTAATATTGTGGCTGAACAAATACCCAACTCCAAGCTTTAGCCAAAGTCCATTCCGATAAATCTTTTCCTGCACTAAAATCGCATATTTTAGATCACGCATCATGCTTGGAACTGGGACAATCCAAATTTCAAACGAACTACAAGATAAATCAAAATTCCTCTCCACAAAAAGAAATACAAATTTTCTTTGTTTTAAATGTAACAATGTAACAATGTTCTACGCAAAATTTTAGCGGAATCCAGAGAACAAATTCCCAACTACGACATCCTCCAGATTTCAATTAGGTCACATCTCCGTCGCAGGTCCCATGTTGTCGACATTGTCATCGAATTGGGCACACTATAGAAGAATGCAGGACCGCGCAAAAAATATTAATCGTTCTAGCAATATCCTAGGAAACCAAAACATTTTTCGCCAATTAAATACAATTCCACCGGCAAACGCGGTTAATAGATAGCCTCAAAACAGGAACTAGCAGCAGCCGGTATTCCGAGAAAATCGAGGTCCACCGCCGAGATATACAAATGCAAATATCTCGGCAAGATCACGATCTCCAGTTAGGAAAAATAATCGAAGTCTGTCGATATTCAGGCAGGGAAACTGGATGCAGCTGGGGGTCAATTTCGGCAACCCCTCGCAGATAGAAACAATGGCTCAGATTCATCGAAAACTCGAAGCACTATCAATAGGAAACTAGACACAAATAATTTAATACGTATGCCTATCAAATTAAAGAAACATTTTCTAACTCTTTCTTTGCCTATAAATGTCTGCTCTGCCCCAAAACTTACATTTTTAATTGATACTGGAGTAGAGATCGACTTAATAAACCCCCTTCCACTGAAGGCAAACAGTATCTGCTACAGCGATGCTGTCTGCAATATAAACACATTATTTACGGAGTCTGCTTCTACCGATGGGCTCATCTTTGATAAATTGAATTTAGAATCTTCGAATAATAATAACTCTATCATAGAACACCCATTCCAAATTGTGGAAAATAGCTCCATTCTCTCATACGATGGCCTGCATGGTCATGACTTTTTATCTCGATGCAATGCGAATATCGACTAGAAAAATAAACTTATTCCTCTGGAAATGAATGAATCAAACGAATTTTATCCTTATGAAGAATATTACACTAACTAGCCTTAAAAGAGGTTTCAAACAAACAGTCTGTTATATACGGAGATAACATTCTCCAATAGAGATATTAATATAATTCCATCTCCATCAATTGATTCGCAAAGCAATGCAAATCGATCTTCATCCAAAGCTTCATAAGATATGAAGCAAGAACATAAAAGTACATCTCCATCTACAGCCGCCCAAATGGCTGGATCAAATAAAAGACTATCTCCATCATCTTCTAGCACTTCACAAAAGGTGAAGTAGAAACAAATAAAAAAAAAACCAAGGAATTTCAGCAAATATTCATCTTCTTCACACTCAACCGAGCCGGAATCGTCAAATAACTCCTTCCAAGTTCCACAAAAGGGGAATCAGATCTCCTTCCCATAAATAATTCGAAACAATCGGATTTACATAAATCAATCAAAATTCCGGCTCGATCAGAATATGTTATTGAAATTCCAAATCCTTCTATTCAACATCAATCGGTTTGTTTCAAGAAGGAAAGGCCAGGCTTGATTCTCGAAAACTCGACCGTCGAACCAGTCAACGGTATGGCAAATTTCCTAATCCTCAATATAAATGAGGAGGACGCCAATCTAGGCCTTCACGAGGTGAACTCAGTATACCAAGACTTGGGCGACTTTCTGGTTATCTCCACAGACTCTGACAGAGATCCAATTAAAGGCGGAATAATAAAACTACAAAATCAAATTGGATCACTGCAATTCAGAGAAATCTGAGAGTATTCGCAGTATCTGTAGGGAACTCAACGATCTCTTCTTCATAGAAGGGGATTTCCTTTCATATACAGATGCGATTACCTACAAGATCGAGACACTTCAAGACAAACCACCCATTTACACCAAGCCTTATCGACTTCCTGAGGCAAGCCGAAAAATACAGGAGATGCTTGAGTCTGACATCATAAAACCCTCATATAGTCCCGGGAATACGCCACTTCTCCTGGTTCCCAAAAAAACAGATGAGAATGGAAACCGAAGGTGGCAAGTTGTGGTAGACTTTCATCGTATTAACGACATTACTATGGGCGATGCGAACCCACTGCCTATTAGACTAGTTGGGGAAGTCGAAATATATCACAACACTCAACTTATCCAGTGGATTCCATCAGAAAAGAATGGACTGGAAAGACATGGAGAAAACTGCCTTTAGCATACACTATGACTACTACGAATACAACCGTATACCGTTTGGTTTAAAAGGAGCCCCTGCAACTTTTAAACGAGCGAAATAAATTAATTTCAGAACGAATTCTATCCTATTCCGATTTCGGCAAGGAATTTTTTGGCACCTCCGATGCCATCGGAGCAGTTTTTTTACAAGTTGATGATCTAGGAGATCATCCGATTGCCTATATGAGTCGAGTTCTCAATAATGTGGAGAGTCGTTACTCAACAATAGAGAAAGAGCTCTTAGCAATCGTTTTCGCAGTTGAGCCATTCAGACCATACGTTTATGGCAGACAGTTTACTAAAATAACTGACCATAAAACATTAGTATGGCTAATGAATCTGAAAGACCACTCCTGAAGACTGATGAGATGGGGAATACGTCTTGAGGAATATGACTACAAAATAGTCCATAAATCAGGTAAGCTCAACACAAAGAGTTATTCCAGATAGTAGCGAAAATTTCGCTGAATCTACCACTTGCGAAATGTGGTAAAAAGGAATCAAGCTAGAGTTCAGGCGAATTTGAATACTCCCAACAGGAGTGTCATTAATCAAAATCCAACTCCATCCCAATTCTTCAGTCACAGTAACTGAGGCAAATTTCCCTTTTCTAATAACAAAGAATGCGAATCCTGAATTTTTCATCTTGCCAATGCAAGATACTGAACGTGAGAGAGTGTTGGATTTGAAACTAAATTTCTCATATAAATCTCCACTTTTTGAGACTGAGTTGAACTTCTCCAAGAGAAAAGACTCAACACTTATTTTTCAAAAATTAATTTACCTTACGCAAATCAGTGAAAATAGATAAATATCTCCTTCCCTATATTAAATCCACAAACTCTAATAATGATTAAAAACATTTTAACCAAGGTCTGCGCTAATAATAAAATAAACATAAAGCTCCATCAAGATGCTCTAAAATATTTATCCGACAGCAATGAGATCGAACAAAGTATCCAGAAACCCAGAAATTCTAATGAAAATCTCGAGAATTAGCTCCAAGCCTTTCGAAAGCGGGTACCTAGATGTTGTAGGATCTCTCCCAATTTCATATTCTGGAAATAAATATCTCCTTACATTCTAAGACGACCTTCCAAAATTCTCTGAGGATATTCCCATAGTCGACACCGAGTTTAAGACATTAGCGGAAGCCTTCACAACAACAATAGTTTGTCAACATGGTATTCCAGAAGTATCCTCACAGATCAGCGTTCGAACTTCATAAGTGGCATCTTCGCCGAGGTATCTAAATTGTTGAGAATAAAACGGCTTAAAACTACTCCATATCACCCTCAAACGAATGGTGCATTGGAGGGAGGCCACAAAACATTAGCAGAATATTTGCGATCTGATGTAGGAAAAGATCCACAAGACTGGGATACATGGATTACTTATGCCATTCTTGTTTATATTACCACTCCTCATTCGAGTACTAATTATACTCCACGCGAACTTCTATACGGATTCCTAGCCAAAATCCCACATAATTTGAAATCATCTCCAACCATTTGCTATAATTATGACAATTATGCAAACGAGTTAAAAGCACGTCTGCAACATAGTTTCAAAATCGCGAAAGACATAGCCATGGCCAATAAACTAAAATCCAAACTGCAATATAACAAAAATTCCGTTGAAAAATCTTTTATAGTCCTACTCAATAGCAGAATTCGAGATAACAAATTCTCACCACTATGGTCAGGTCCGTATGAGATTATGGAGAAAATTGCCCCGAGAATTCCACAATAAAAATAAACAACAAAAATAAAAGAGTCCATAATAATGACTTAAAGCTTTTCTCAAACAACAGGTTCAACTTCTTTAAAAATCATTCCAAGTGAATAACACAATGCCATACATAAAATCTGCGGAGAATTTCTCGCATTAATATCATAATATATTTCATATATATATACACTATACATATTAGCATACGACCCACGGACCCGCACTTCCTAAGTCAACACATGTTCAAATTTCAAGCAAAGTCATCCACTTCCAAAATACGGACATTGACTAGACCAGAAACAAAACAATCAAGAAAAACAAAATACTAACGCGGACACATTCACATACATACACATACATAATCACAATAAAAAATTGGTTAAAAAATTATATAAATTGCCCGAAAAAAGTCCTACGCTGAACGAGGTCGTAAAAACGGCTTCAGCTTCAGCGCTAAAGCAGACTGGGATTTTCATGAGGCGACCGTTTTCTGCAGCGAAGGCAAATGCTTCCAAGCCATCAGTACCAGCAAGAAGACCAGCAACAGTACCACGACCCCTAACTGTAGTTGCAGGGACATCCTATTCACAGGTAAGTGGTAGTGCCAAGCAGCTCTCTACAATCGAAATTCAGAGCAGGGCACCACTCCTCGTCCAGGCCCATTGGACGCAGTTAAGCCTGATTTCTGGTAGCACCATTTCGACTGGTAGCCAATTTGAGGTCTCGAAGGAGATGGAAAACCTTCCTAGGGAGAAGATCTCCGAAATTCTTGGCCAGCTCCAGTACAAGAAGATTTCAGATAAAATTCTTGTAAAGAAGCTGGAAAGGCCAGAGCTGTTACTTCCTCAGCTTCAACTCCTACAACATTAGTCCACGAAGATTAGGAGATAAAACGATGTAGATCAGTTAGAACGACTCCAAAGGAAGGTGGAGGAGTTGATTCAGGAGCATCGCTTGGCCAATTCTCCTCGTCAGTAGATGTCGTACCATTACACTTTGAGCTTCTTATCTCTTTGAATATGTTAGATAGCTTTTCTTAACACCGGGGGTTTAAGTGCTCATACAAGACTAGGCAGTACTATTGATACTGTTCGATTTTGACATTACACTTCTGAAGGAGACGAATGTCACTCAAGACACTTATACACAACTTGAGCGTTATGCTTACCTGCACACTGGCTATGCAGTGTTTGCCACACCTGCGCCTCGCCAAGGTTCAGGGGTAGCAATCATTGTATCCAACAAATTTACGCTATCATCTCCTGTACAGGCTTCACTTCTTCCTTGGATTTTGTCGTTCAAGACAAACATGTCAAGATAGTAAACGTATACCTCCCTAATGACCAGGACATTACAGGACAAGTTCTTGATAGTGTTCAATCCTGTCTGGTGAATTTTAGCGGCGAAACTATTCGCGGAGGTGATTTCAACTACACGATGAATCCCTCAATGGATCGACATTCAGGAGTTGAGTTCACTCCGTCAATGCTACTCGATTGAGGAATTTTGTCGGTGTTTTCAGAATCATGGATATCTATCGTTGGATGCATCCTACGACTGGATCATACACGAGGGTCTCGCGAAATATCCCTGGAAGTCTTGCAGGCTCCAGAAACGATAGACTTTACGTCTCACCTGGAATACTAGAACATGTCGTAGATTTCACTCATGAAGTCTAGTTGAAATAAGAACTGCATACTGGCTATTCAACAACTATTTGTTTAATTCAGAGTAGTTCATCGATGAGTTCATTGAATTGTGACACGATTGGCAAGAGAAGAAAGCTGACTTTCCTTTTATAATCAATGGTGGGATGTTGGAAAGCTCCAAATTCGATCTTTTATTGAAACGAATTTCAATCGGCCGATTTTTCTCGAGTGGCAGCTCTTCTCCCAACTAAGCCGGAGTTGATTCTTTATTTTAACAGAATAAAGGAACGCTTGGCAACACAAACTTACAAGCACAGCCAATCACGCTGGCTGAGGGAAAGCGATTCTCCAACCGAGTACTTCTTCCAGGCAACTAGCCGACGTAGTGCTTCTTGTGAAGTCGAATTGATAATCGATGAATCTGGGCAAGTCCTCAACGGACAACAGCTATCGGAATATATTCGAGACTACTACAGTAGTCTCTACTCTGACCCGACGTCGACAACATCCTCGACCATCCATGAATTTCTTGAGAATAGTCCCACTTCCTCAGACGATAGTAAGGAGCTCCTGGATATAGTAATCACATTGGAGGATATGATCGCTGCGACAAAGGATCTAAGGCGACACACTACCCCTGGTTATGACGGCTTGACTCCAGAATTCTTCATACGTTTCAGGGATTTATTAATTCTTGAACTTTTGGAAGTCTTCAATTCGGCGGTTGACACAAATTCAGACATTCCTTCTGGTCGGAGGAGGTATTTTATGCGCTTGATTCCAAAGAACGGAGATTTTCGGAGGATGGGGAGCAGGAGGCTAGTATTCCTATTCAGTGTAGCTTTTGGAGCTATACTTCGTTCAGTGATTGCTTCTGTAATACACCCGGAACAGTCCTATTGTGTACCTCGTCGTAGTATCTATGACAACATCGCGGTAGCCAAGCATTTGTTTGCCTACCTTGAACAGACAGGTACACAAATGGCCAAGATTTCACTAAACCAACAAAAGGCTTTTGATAGCGTCTCGCGGGAGTATCTCTTCACTGCTCTCGAAGCATTTGGGTTTCCGCCCAGGTGGCTCGATATCGTCGGGAAACTGTATAGAGATTCAGCAATTTTGATTAAGCATCAAAGACAAGCTCTGGCTCCTATCTCGTTTCATCCGGGCATCAGCCAGGGTATGTCAGGTATGCTTTATGATGAGTTCATCTACCATATACCAATATGAGGCCTCTTATGTTGGCATATACGGATGACCTTTCCATTTTCGTGACAAGAGATGAGGCTGTGCCGGTTACTCGTGCTGTTTTCGAACAGTACGAAAGTATAGCGGGCGCTAAAATCAACAATAGTAAGAGTCACGGCTTGTGGTGGGGAAGGTGGAGAGATCGTTTAGATACTCCACTAAACATCCATTGGACTAAAACTTGCCTGAACTATTTACATGTGTATATCGGACACGAGAGTAAATCAACAAATAGCCGCACTGCTCTGGAGAAACTCTCTAGAGCTGTATACTCATGGCATAGTCAACTATTGCCATTATCAAATAGTTAATGATGACTGTCCTCCCCAAGTCATCATTAACTATTTGATTACCTCGTCCATCGATCATCTGCTAAAGTCTAAGACGTTTGATGAAAGCTTCGTAGGTTTTCAAGAAAAAGCGATAGACGCCTTTTGGTGTGGAAGACGATGGGTTGCTGAAAGCACGCTCTGCCTCCGAGTAAAAATTGGTCGTGAAATCAAGGTGTCTCCAAGTGCGTGTACTCAAGCGAGTGTTTTGCAAGAGGGACACCTTGATTCCTCAACTGTGGGTGAATGTACTGGGAGGGATCGGCATGGGGGGGTGTTACTACCTGCTCTCTGTTCGACCACCTTATCCGCGTGACTGGCCGCAGGATCTAATCTCAACGATTCAGACCTGGGGCAGAATCAGGCCAGCATTTCACGTTAAGTGGTATGCTCTACGGTACATGCAATTGGCGTCGATTGGAATCAGGTTTAATCTTTAATTAATAGGTTCAGTGTTCAGTAATGCTCGAGGTTTTGAAGCTGATACGCATACACTGACAGTTCTCGGAGATATTATTAATATCTGTGGGAACTGTCGAATAAACACTAACACTCCACAACTACACGAGCTGGCTGCTTCTGCGTGGGAGATATTGCACCAACTTGGGACTAGTGACCCTAGCACTAAGTTGAAAGATGCTTTCGTTCTGGACAGACAACCGCATACACTTTTCAGCACACTTACAACACGTGTGCTCTGTGACGTGCATCTGTCCATAAGACCTCCGGAGTGTACAGGATACAACAGATAGCGAGCACACCTCGAGGTGAATATGGGCGTGATGGGAGGGATAACTTGCAAAATAGTCTACACTTATCCATGTAGTTACAAAGATGCTGATGTAGCATTCAAATTGCTGCATCACAGGCTTACGCATCGTAATCAGTTGTCACATATTGACCGATGAGTTCAGATGATATGCGGAGTTTGTGCTGGTGAAGGCACCCTGTTCCACAGGTTCTTCACTTGCCCAGCTTTGCAAAACCTAATGAACTTCGTGCGCGATATGTGTCAGTTGATCCACCCGAATTTCGGCGTTAGTAGGACATCGTTTCTATGTGGACCAAAGATTTGTAGTCGGGTAAACTGTTTGAATAGCTTTGTGTTGATCCTGGCCAAATCTACAATTCACTTGTACTACTTGAGAGTCGGAGATGGGAGTCAGACCACTGACCCATAACACCACGCACAAGCACTTAAGCGCCCGCCACTTCGTTGACAGATTGGAGAGAAGTTTACGTCTTGAATACATTGCGACGAACGCAGATACATTCAACTGCACATGGCAACTATTATCGGTGCAGGGCGGCGCTCTTGTCTTTCGTTGGTGATAGGATGCTACAGCATTTGCAAAACTAGTCCACGAGGCTTCTCCTCGCTTTGGAACTGTTGCAAGTGCTGTGGGAAAGACAATCGCTCCGTTAGAGATTCTAAGCTGGAGGGATGATGAGGGCAGTTTGCTGAGGTCTATGATACTACAGGCTGCTCTCGCGAGACTCTATAACGGAATCGGCTAAATTTTTTCGTTCGTTCGACTACTTATTTTTAATTCGGAATAAATTGCAAAATTTTTTTGTTGAAAATTCGTTCGTTGTAGGTAATCATTTTTATTAGATTGTTTTTGAAATCTGGAACCTCTTGCAACTGCCACTTACCCTATTGTCAAAATAGGGGCAAGTAATAAATTTTTTGCTCTTCATCTTTTAGGCATTTTTCAAAATTCTTGTAACCGTTGTATACAGTCTCTTTTGAGAACTTAATGTTTCGTTTTGTTCGTTTAAGTATTATAGTGTCAAGTTAGTTTCCTTTGTTCCTTTTGACCCTTTTGTGTTTTCTTTAGATTATAAGTGTCTGTTTTTTTACACATCGTAGACTCCTTTCTCACTAATTCTTAAGTAATTTTGAAAAGATGGATGGATGTGACAAGTCATGCAAGAATTTTGTTTAATTTTACTACTGAAATTAATTTCGCTATTGCGGTGGCATGGCGGTGAGAATACAACATGCAGCAACCCACCGCCACCGCGTTTGGTGTCAACCCTCGAAATCGTTTCAATATTGTGCATATCACCACCTTCACCGTCTCTACTGATACCGACACCATCACCGCGTCTCTGTGTGTCTGTCTTAAAGAAATTTATCGGACCATAGTGTTTCACAATATTTCCGCTCACGTGCATCGTTTTGCTGTGATTGTGGTGACGTATCTTGAAATATTTTTGATTTTTTTTAGAAATTTTTTTTGGCTATGCAAACTCGGCAAATATTAAGGAGGGCTCACAATGGCAGAGCATTCGAGTCATCAGATTGCATTGTCTCTCCTTATCGCAAGCTTGCACTCTAATATAAGTTCTTCTTGAAATTTATGATTTCAAATACTCTTACCGAATTTGGAATGAATTCGCTTCTTAAAACATAGAATAAATTTCAAGCTATTTCATCAGCCAGTTACTCCGAAAGCTCTATCCGAAATCGTAGCGAACTCTGATGACTAAGCGAATTCATTTTGATGATGCAATAAATGCGAACAACTTGAGCGATTTACGCCAGAAATTACAAACGGGAGAGAGTTTTGAAATTTATATTTTCCGATTACTCTTACCGAATTCGGAAGAAACTCGCATCTTAAAACATAGATTAAATTTCAAGCTACTTCATCAGTCAGCTACTCCGAAAGTTCTGTCCGAAATCCTAACGAACTCTAACGACTAAGCGAACTCATTTGGATGATGCAATAAATGCGAAGAAATTGAGCGATTTACGCCAGAAAGAGTTTTGTCAGGCCGAAATGGAAGTACGTACTTTTTAAAAAGTGCGTAAATAACAAAAGTTTTTTATAGCGAATTAGTACAAACTAAAAGCTAAGATTTAATAATAATAAATACATATATTTTCAAAATACATAACCAAATCGCAAAGTGGCTGCCCTATGTCCTCGATAGCCTCACGAATTCCATCTTTGAGGTCTTGAATCGACGCTGGGCTGTTGGCATAGATCTTCTCTTTCACGTGGCCGCAAAGGAAGAAGTCGCAAGGTGTTAAGTCACAAGATCTCGGTGGACAATTGTGATCACCTCTTCGAGAGATAACACGGTCCAGAAACTTTTCCCGTAAAAGATCAATGGTTTCGTTGCTTGTATGGCTTGTTGAAAGTAAACGTTGTCCAGATTAATACCATCCAATTCCGGCCATAAAAAATCATTAATCATCTATTGATAGCGCAATCCATTCACCTTAACTGTTGCTCCAGCCTCATTTTCGGAAAAGTAAGGTCCAATTACCCCGCGGGACCATAAACCGCACCAAACAGTCACACGTTGAGGATAGAGAGTCTTTTCAACAATAACTCTTGGGTTTTCCGAGCCCCAGATGCGACAATTTTGTTAGTTGACGAAGCCATCGAGGTAGAAATGGGCCTCATCACTCAAGATGAGTTTTCGATGGAATTCCGGATCATTTTCATGCATTTCAAGGACCCAATCAGCAAAGACTCGACGTTGTTGATGATCGGCCGGCTTGAGTTCTTGTGTTAACTGAACTTTATAAGCCTTAAGACCAAAATCTTTATGCAAAATACGGTGTAATGACGTTTGTAGAATGCCTAATTCCAAAGAACGACGAGAAATGGACAAACCTGGGTTTTCTTCAACACTTTCGGCTACAGCAGCAATATTCTCGGCTGTTCTTGAGCGACGTGCACGGGTTTTATTCTTCACATCACTAACTTGTCCCGACAGCTCGAATTTTTCTACCAGTTTCTGTATTGCGGTCCGACAAGGTGCTTCACGACGACCCAAAAGTGTTTGAGTTTTACGAACCGTCTCTGCCACATTTTCATCATTTTTATAGTGAATTTTAATAATTTCAATGCGTTGTTGAATCGTGTATCGTTCCATTTTTATTAATGGCGTAGTTTCTACTTGTCAAATGTAAAAAAATGACAGCTCCAAAGGTGACATCTACCGAAATAGTGGGCTAATTGAAATAACACCTCTTATTGGAAAACCCTATATTACTTTCCGGTTGTGACAGTCGTCCAAATAATATGTGTAGTTTAGCAACACATTTTCACCGGCCACCTCTGCTTCACATTTAGACAATTTCTTTTTTCCTTTGACGGGTGCTTAAGCTTTGGACAATCTCTTTTTACCTTTTCCGGAGCTCCTTTGCTTTTTACGTGGTAGTTCCATATTGATCAAATCACACATTTGCGCTGAATACAAAGCAGGTAGGGTTCAGGCTTTTATAATTTCAATCTCAGCCTTGCAAGACTGGCTAAATAATCCCCTCCAGATTGTGGATGATGTTTAGATCCATCGAATCAAACTGTTTTAAAAAGGTCTTAAAACTCCGTCCTCTGCATCGAGAATACAGAAAGATACAGGAATAATGTCCACAAGTTTCTGAAAGTTGGCCTTGCATTCGCTTTTTATGACTGCAAAAAGAGCTTGCATTAGCTAATAAAATTTTTCGAAAAAACCTGTTGTTGGGATACTTTTCAAAAGAGTTAAAGTACTCTGCAGGTCCTTGCTTTGGGAAATAAGAGGCGACCCAATGAGTTCCGCCTTTATGTGCAGGATCAGTGTTAGCTATAACACATGCAGGTTTTTTTTATTTTTTGTGGTAGATGATTGCATGGAAAAAGACCTCTAAAAAACCTGCTTGTCGCGCAATTATTTGCTAACGCATTTGCAAGCTCAATCGTGTTCATTCCTGTTCAGTAGAAATGACGGCTTCCACGTCAATGACTTTGGTATATGATGTAACGTAGTTATTTATAAATTCTTTGATTGTAGCTCCACGAACAAGTGCGATGTTAAATTTTGATAGAGTTTTTATAAGATCTTCATTATCGAGATTACCAAATTTACTAATTTGTTCAGTAAATTCTGTACTAGATGTAGGATACTTAAAAATTATTTTTTTTGCAAAAGACTTATTTTGCGCAGCGAATCCAGCAAAAGAAACTCTTTTTAAGAAGGTTAACTGGCCTCCGAAGAAGTATTCCACACTTACCAAACAGTAGTTCATTATAAATTACGTATTTAAGTAAAATTAAGCGCTATGGTCAGTCAACTGGACTTATATAGTTTTTAGAAGTTGGTGTACACATTTTTATCTTTAGATATTTCAATGCTGCTGTCATATTCTGCATATACAATACATGTCACTGTGCTTCCTTAAACCTTCCTTAAATTCTAACCGTTCCCTGATTCAATGGATTTCCACATGTTGAATTATACGATAGATCTGTTGTTAAATCAAAAGCAAGTAGAAAACACCCGTTGTCAAAGAATTCTTTTTTTTTTAATTTGGTGTCTTTTATCGAAATAATGTATACCGGTTCCTTTAAATAGCGTAATATATCCTCGAGTGCTAGCAGGACTTTCGTTTGAATAATCAAATTCTAGAGGTTGATTTGGCACCTGTACTCCGTTCACCGATAAGTTAAACCTGGTGATTTTGTTGTGCTTGAAGTTGTCAGAATTTTTTGTTCATTTTCCGGTATATGCATCGTTGTAAACCATGCCTAAGACTAGTAGATTTGGCAATTGTCCTATAACTACATTGTACAATGATAATGTAAAGGTATGTGCGGGTATTGTATAAGTCTTACCTTCAACTCGTTTATACGGATATATAGCATTGGAGCGTTGGAGAACAGCTTCATGAGCCAGCAAGATGTTAGGATTGATAGTTACATGATTCATATACATAGTTGCTTCTACTATCTTAACTCATGGGGAATTATCTTCATCTTTTGACCAAAGCAAAAATTCAGGTTTTTCGAGTGATAAAACTACCCGTAAATCAACACCGCTCATTAATAATTTATGTTGATTAAACATATCGCCGTGAATCTTTCCCATTAGCTACAACATTACTTTTATCAAACAGCTTTTGTCTTGCCAAATAACCTTCATTTAGCTCAGGATTTTCAGCTACCGCCATATTATTTTGATAGACATACCAGCCAACAGTTTCGAAATATGTTGAAGCGGAATATTTTCAGCAATTTAATAAATTCTCAATATAGGCCCTATAGTTGTAATTGTTATCAATTTAAGCTAGTGGTTTTCCATTTAGGTAAATTGTACATTGACGGAAAAGTGAATGCAGTATGTTATTTAGAAGGCCTGGGCATTCATCGCGGACAGTGTCTTTGATTTTATCCGGTTTAGTTATTTCGATATCTTCGCCTGTATAAAGTTCTTCTTTTCCATCCTTGATTTTAACCAGCTGTAATTTCAAACGAAGGTACAGGGTTTTCCAATAAGAGGTGTTATTTTGATATTCAAAGAAAAATGCCATTTTTTGAGATAAATGATCGGATCTTTATTTCATTATAAAGAGGAAGGTATGCCGTTAATAATGAAAATAACATTAGCCAAATGACCACCACGACCACGCCTACAGGACCATAACCTTTTCATGAAATTTTACATAACCAAATCGCAAAGTGGCTGCCCTATGTCCCCGATAGCCTCACGAATTCCATCTTTGAGGTCTTGAATCGACGCTGGGCTGTTGGCATAGACCTTCTCTTTCACGTGGCCCCAAAGGAAAAAGTCGCAAGGTTTTTAGTAACAAGATCTCGGTGGCCAATTGTGATCACCTCTTCGAGAGATAACACGGTCCGGAAACTTTTCCCGTAAAAGATCAATGGTTTCGTTGCTTGTATGGCTTGTTGAAAGTAAACGTTGTCCAGATCAATACCATCCAATTCCGGCCATAAAAAATCATTAATCATCTGTCGATAGCGCAATCCATTCACCGTAACTGTTGCACCAGCCTTATTTTCGAAAAAGTAAGGTCCAATGCCCCCACGGGACCATAAACCGCACCAAACAGTCACACGTTGAGGATAGAGAGGCTTTTCAACAATAACTCTTGTGTTATAAATTCGGGCGTCTAAAATACCACACTCCAATTTTATTCTGTAATTAAGGGAGGTACTCACTGTTACCAAGTGGTGCGCGGGAATTAGTTGGCTTTTATTCCTTTGGGAGTATTGAAACCACGCTTCACTTTCTATAGTAGGTTGGATATTTATTTTTTCTTTACACGACTCACTATTCTAATTACCTCTAATCACACAACTCTTCTCTTATTGTATACCGTTTCTTTCGTTGTTTCACCGGTTTTCACACTTTCTCTTGTCGTTCTTTTACCGGATACAAATAGTTTTTTTTTTGTTTAATAAAAATACCCGACCAAAACCGTGCCGTACTCGCCGAACCAAACTTGAACTCTCATAATACTTTTAAGGATTCGTACCTGTTCAAATAAATCGCGCGACTTTAAAATTCTAAAAAACTCTCAAACTCCACTGCTGAAACCTGGCCGCTGTTACTGCTTAAAATCGACTGTCTATTCCTTTAGCGCTCAAAAACCGACTGTACTCGACTACGATCTTTTTAATCGCAAGTCTAGTTGTTCAGAATAGGAAAGTGCTTAATTAGCATTCCTATCCTGAGAAAATTATTTACCGCTGGGCATGTTTAAACATGCCCTGAATTATCGCGACGAACGATGGTTGGAATTGAAATTTGATATTTTCATAAATATCCAACCATCGTCGTGCTATCGTGCATACATTGTTGCGATCACAATGTATGCAGCTCGCGACAATTCGCTGATAAGAGCTTTTTTCGGTGAAGACTTGATCGTTTCAGTCTTCACTGAAGTAAAATTTCATGCGCCCGATATGTATGTATATATGTACATACATATCGTATTTACGACAAATCTTACTGAAGGCAAGATTTGTCGTGGGGCTTTTTTTTTATTGAAACGACTTGGGTTGAAATTTAAAACTTTTATTTTTCCCAAGTCGTTTTGTGATAAAATATTTTGGTTGTATGCGAAGGAATTTGAAGAAATTGCTGATGGCAATTTCTTCGCCTTGTTAGGAGATAAGCTAACCATGTTTTAAGCATGATTAGCTTATTTCCATTTATGAAAATCAAATATTTTTCATGTTTTTCCCCAATGATAATTGTTATTACAATTATCATTGTTAACCCTTTTTAGGTATACAACAATCCTTCCCCCTGCGAAAAAGAGGATTATTCTTTGAAGAGGAATAATTCTCAGGGGAAGTTGTTGTTGGGGCTTTTTCGTTGGTTCGGCTATTGGTCGGTTTGGTATAGGTTTTCGGCTTTTACATATTTTCTTATTTCTATTTAAAAAAGTTTTTTTTTTTTTTATTTTCTAAGGTTGCTCTTAAATATTTATTCCTATGCTATTCTATTCTTTTATTACCTTATTTATTTCTATTTTGTTTTTTTTGTTATACATATGTTATGTTATGTTTGTTTTCGTTACACTTGTATATTTATTATGATCTAAAGTTAGTGGTTATTTAATTTTTATTTTAGGTTAATAATGATAATATTTATATTTTTATATTATTTATTAAACACTAGCGGGGGAGGGTTTCGTTTTTTCTTTGTTTTTAGTTTGGATATATATGTATATGTTTTTATTACACTAGTTTTCCTTAAACCTATGCTTTTTAATACTATTATATGTATATTCTTATTATTTATTTCGGTTTGTTGAAACCACTTTCATTTATTTTCTAGGTGCTCTACTATTAGTGATAGTACTTATGACCGTTTGAAGTGGTGACACTATACCACTTGCACTGACCTAGTAGGTGGCAGGGTGCGGGTCCTTTTGAGAGGGGTAGGTTCAATTATTTCGATTTGTTTGATTTGTTCCTCCGCCTCTAGGGTTTTTTCAGTTTTACGTAGACGATAATTTTTAATGAATGGGACTAGCCATTTGGCGACCAGGTACAGCACCATACATGTGATGACAACACCAGTTAAGGATACTGATGTTGCAGCTAGGACATGTGTAGGGTGGTGACTGATATGAGGAACTATTTTTTCTAATTTTTCATCCAGTTCTTTTACTGACTGGGTACCTTCTAGGATGATGCTATTAGTGTCATCTCCTGAGTATAGTTCTGTTTGTATTTTGTCAGACTGTACCTTTTCTTTGGTTTCATTGAGGTATTTTTCTACCATTTGCTCTAATGGAGCCATATTTGGGAAGTAGTTGGGTTGTTTGAGACTCAATTGCTGGATATTCTCTGCCTCATAATGTAGGATTTGTGATCCTACTTGTAATTGACAGGGATGGTTGATAGTAATTATTCCTTGGCCTTCTATTTTTGAAGTTAGGAATTGTTGGGTACACTGAAGGTGTACAATTGTTGGTTCTATCAACGAGAATATCCAAGAATTTGGTTTACTTAGTTTAATAAGTAGGTCTTTGGGAGGATTTGTGCTCTGAATTTACACTGTGGCTCTTCGTTTAGTGGATTAAAGAGTAGCTTCACTGCGCATTCTTTGGACAGAGTTGCCTTTGTTACAGGAATGCCTAGCTTAGCGATGTAAGTGTCCTCTTGGGAATTTTGCGTGATCTTTTTGAAGATTTTAAAATCTTGTGTTTTTAACAATAATATGTCCTGTGTCTGTACCTGGTGCGCTACGTGCGAGTACTGTATTTCGGGTACCAATGATTGTTTTTTATTAACATGGATAGGAAAACTATGTATCCTATACAACTTCATTTGTGGTAAATTGAAAATCGGAAGTTGTATTCTAATAACTAATTTGTCTTGGACTATACGAGCCTTTGTTTCCGCTGTCTGATATAACAGGGAGAGACAATTTTGTGCATCTGGGCAAGTAGCGTGGGACTTGTGGTATATCTCTAATAAACTTTTGGGAGACACCACTAGTGGATGCAACTGGTGATTTTTACTGGAGATTATTATGTCGAGTAAGGCTTGTTGCCTGTACTCAATCTCGACAATTTGTAAGGTCAGGCTTGAAATTATCTCCTGCCTTAATTGTCTCATTAGTAAATCATCAGTGATATTTTGCATTCTATTTACCTGGAGATTTATTTGACGTTGTCTTTCCTGCAGAGATGTCAATGGCTTTTGGATTTGTTGTAGTGTAGTTTTGACTACACTGATCTGCTGTCTTTCCAGGTCGGCTAGTGCTTTTGTATTTGTTTCGAGCTCCTCGAGTCGACTGTATACCTCTTGTTCATTAGTGCTGTCCATGGTCCCGAATAGGTAGTGCATTGCATTGCCTATTCCATCGAAGATAGATCTTGTTGATCTTGATTTTGGGACCACTTCTCGAATGACACTTGTTCTTCTCTTGATATTTTCCAAGAGTGAATGAACGTGTTTTTGTTGGACCAAGCATAGCTCATACGTTTGAGAACGATATGAGCATAGTCGGTATACTAAATGTTCTGCCTGTTCTGCCATAAGCGTTTGGTTGTCCAGTTCCATCAGGTTGATTTCCGTTAAAACATTCCATGCGCTGTGGTATACTCGTAGTTTTCCCAGATCTTCATACAGTACTCCCGTGTTGTTTTGGGGGGCTTATGGTGTAGGGATCCGCTGCTATTTGTCCCATTGTCAAATGGAGACAGTACATTAACACAAATATGTGCTTCATGGTCTGCAGAAAATGAAGGGTAGGCTTATTAGTCAGGTGGTCATGTATGTAATATTTAGATATAGTATTGCTTAAGTAGACGGTTGATAGTTTGTCAATTGGGAGCTTACTTGCTAAAAGGAAGACGAGATAGAACAGAATCAGAGAAACTTAAAAATTCATGTTGAATCTCGTAAATATATAGTAGGGTTTTTAGTGTTAAGAGCATTGTACTTTTTCACCAAACCTGTACTGGAGAGAAAAAAAAAAAAAAAAAAAATTTTAATTCACTCGTAACTACCAAAACAAGGTATGGGGAGTGTAAGTTAGAGCATGCTAAACTTCATCAATTTCTCTATGAGCTTTTAAGTCGACCATTATTTTGTTATAAGTAGCAAGGTATATGTGGGTACGTTTATTTAGCGTATTTTTTATTAATTTAAATAACATTTAGGTAAAGTTTGACTTCATGAGTCATAGGGAGTAATCCCGAGTGCGGAACCTTTTAAGTGGGTAGTTAATAGTTTAACTGGCGAAATTTTGTTTCAGTGGGACTTATTATCTAAAGGTGTATGTACCAGTGTACTACTCGTAATAGGGCTTTAAATGGTTGTTGTGTACTACAACCTGCCGCTTGCCTATTTTTATGGTAGTGTTTGTTGGACTAGGTACATTGATTACCAGATATGGGCCAACCCATATTTGAGACAATTTGTGTTTGCGGCTTTCACTTTTGAGGAGGACTTTGTCTCCTAGGTGGAAAGTGAGAGGCCTGACTGTTTTGTCGTAATATGCCTTTGAGCGTTGTTTGCTGGCTAAGAGATTTTTACGAGCCGTAGCATATGATTTTTGTAATCTGTATTTGAGCATATGGTAATAACTTTCGTGGTTATATACGGGCTCAGGGTCCCGTTTTAAATTAGTTGGGACATCCGCTGTGAAGCCGTAAAGGCAATCCATCGGGGTTAGTTTAGTACCCTCGTGTACACTGTTATTGTACACGAATGCAGCGGTTCGTAGGAATTGATCCCATGTTTTGGGATTCTCGTCTACGATTGTACGCAGATATTCGATTAATGATCTATGGGCACGTTCTAGTGCTCCATTAGACTGTGGATGGTATGCGGAAGTTTGTAACTTCTTTACCTTTAGCAGTTTGCAGACCTTCTTGAATAGCTCACTCAGGAAATTAGTTCCCTGATCGGTGACTATTCTCTTTGGAATGCGATAACGCGTGACAATCTCATCGAAGAAGATTTGCGCCACCGTTGCTGCTTCTCCATTTGGTATTGCATACCAATCGACAAACTTGGTGAGATTATCTTGAAAAGTTAAGATATATTTATTACCTGATATGGTCTCTTCTAGTGGACCTACTATATCGAGGTAAACCTTGTCGAAAGGTTGTTCTGCGATGTCCGTTATTACCATTGGCATCTTGAATTGTTGCGATGCCTTCATTGTTTGGCACTTAGGGCATTTTTTTATGTACTTTTTTATATCGCTAAGCATGTGTCTCCACCAATACTTGCGTCTGATTCTTTTATAAGTCTTAATGACACCCTGATGGCCGCCGAAAGGAGAGTCGTGGTAATCCTTTAGGATTGTTTGAACTTCCTTGGGGCTCGTGATTATCTCAGGTGCCTTGACTGGACTTATTTCTTGTTCAAGCATAGCAGGGGGTTGTATTTCCGCCTCTGGGAGTTTAGTTTCTTTATCTTCCGCTGCCGTGGGCTGTATTTCAGCGCTGGAGCTAGTATTGGCCTCTTGGGATTTTTGTTTTTGAGCTCTGGTCACGGCGAAGCAATGAGCGGGTTTTTTGGTTTTCTTTTTATTTGGGGGCATATTTTCCTCCACATCAGAGTCCATAGTGTGGTGGACTTGGGCTTGTACCGTTAAAGTGTGGCCTGTATAGTCTTCGATTAATACTTGTGGAATGCGGCTTAATGCATCCGCATTGGTATTATACTTCCCTGGTTTATATTCGATGGTATAATCGAATTCTGATAATTTGTGGTGAAATCTCACCAAACGGGAAGTCGGGTCTTTAACATTAAATACACCTTTGAGAGGCTTGTGGTCAGTATACACCGTGAATTTCCTGCCTTGGAGGTAGCATCGGAAATTCCTAGTGGCCCAGACTATAGCCAATAACTCCTTTTCAATAGTGGAGTAATTTCTCTCGGCTTTGTTCAGCGTTCGGCTTGCATAGGCGATAGGCTGGTCTTTTCCCACTTCTCCTTGGGAAAGCACAGCGCCTAATGCTTAGTTGCTGGCGTCCGTTGTAAGATTGAAAGGTTTGGAGAAATCTGGATAGATCAAAAGTGGTGGGGAAATTAGAGCATTTTTAATGCTTTGAAATGCTTCTTGGCATTTCTCGGTCCAAGTGAATTTTACATCCTTTCGGAGTAAATTCGTAATTGGACGAACTATTTTAGAGAAGTCCGGAATGAACTTCCTGTAGTAATTGGCAAGTCCTAAAAAGGACTGAACTTGCCCTACTGTTCTAGGAACAGGGAATGTTTGGACGCAGGCCGTTTTGCTGGGGTCTGGTAATGCACCTTCGCTAGAGCATTTGTGCCCTAGGTAAACAACTTCTCGTCTCAAGAACTGGCACTTCTCTGGCTGCAGTTTGAGGTTGTTCTCTCTCAGTTTGTCGAAAACCTTGCGAAGTTTATCATTGTGGTCATTTAGGTTCTTACCATAAATGACGATGTCGTCAAGATAAACGAAACATTCGAGGCCTTGTAGGCCTGTCAGAACGAAGTTCATGAGGCGTTGGAATGTAGCGGGAGCTCCTTTGAGTCCGAATGGCATACGCTTAAATTCGTAGTGCCCGTAATTAGTGCTAAAAGCGGTCTTATGTCGATCCTTTTTGTCGACTAAGACTTGATGATAGCCGTTGGCCAAATCGAGAGTGGTAAAGTACCTGGCATGACCTAGTTGGTCAAGAATATCCTCGATTCGCGGTAGCGGAAATGCAAAAGCCCTTGGAATTCACCCTTATTAGTTGTCCCCAAAAAGGCGGGACCCGACGGTGAAAAAAGGTGGCGCGTCGTTGTCGATTTTCGTAAATTGAATGAAATTTACGAAAATCGATCCTACTTGTAATTGACAGGGATGGTTGATAGTAATTATTCCTTGGCCTTCTATTTTTGAAGTTAGGAATTGTTGGGTACACTGAAGGTGTACAATTGTTGGTTCTATCAACGAGAATATCCAAGAATTTGGTTTACTTAGTTTAATAAGTAGGTCTTTGGGAGGATTTGTGCTCTGAATTGACACTGTGGCTCTTCGTTTAGTGGATTAAAGAGTAGCTTCACTGCGCATTCTTTGGACAGAGTTGCCTTTGTTACAGGAATGCCTAGCTTAGCGATGTAAGTGTCCTCTTGGGAATTTTGCGTGATCTTTTTGAAGATTTTAAAATCTTGTGTTTTTAACAATAATATGTCCTGTGTCTGTACCTGGTGCGCTACGTGCGAGTACTGTATTTCGGGTACCAATGATTGTTTTTTATTAACATGGATAGGAAAACTATGTATCCTATACAACTTCATTTGTGGTAAATTGAAAATCGGAAGTTGTATTCTAATAACTAATTTGTCTTGGACTATACGAGCCTTTGTTTCCGCTGTCTGATATAACAGGGAGAGACAATTTTGTGCATCTGGGCAAGTAGCGTGGGACTTGTGGTATATCTCTAATAAACTTTTGGGAGACACCACTAGTGGATGCAACTGGTGATTTTTACTGGAGATTATTATGTCGAGTAAGGCTTGTTGCCTGTACTCAATCTCGACAATTTGTAAGGTCAGGCTTGAAATTATCTCCTGCCTTAATTGTCTCATTAGTAAATCATCAGTGATATTTTGCATTCTATTTACCTGGAGATTTATTTGACGTTGTCTTTCCTGCAGAGATGTCAATGGCTTTTGGATTTGTTGTAGTGTAGTTTTGACTACACTGATCTGCTGTCTTTCCAGGTCGGCTAGTGCTTTTGTATTTGTTTCGAGCTCCTCGAGTCGACTGTATACCTCTTGTTCATTAGTGCTGTCCATGGTCCCGAATAGGTAGTGCATTGCATTGCCTATTCCATCGAAGATAGATCTTGTTGATCTTGATTTTGGGACCACTTCTCGAATGACACTTGTTCTTCTCTTGATATTTTCCAAGAGTGAATGAACGTGTTTTTGTTGGACCAAGCATAGCTCATCCGTTTGAGAACGATATGAGCATAGTCGGTATACTAAATGTTCTGCCTGTTCTGCCATAAGCGTTTGGTTGTCCAGTTCCATCAGGTTGATTTCCGTTAAAACATTCCATGCGCTGTGGTATACTCGTAGTTTTCCCAGATCTTCATACAGTACTCCCGTGTTGTTTTGGGGGGCTTATGGTGTAGGGATCCGCTGCTATTTGTCCCATTGTCAAATGGAGACAGTACATTAACACAAATATGTGCTTCATGGTCTGCAGAAAATGAAGGGTAGGCTTATTAGTCAGGTGGTCATGTATGTAATATTTAGATATAGTATTGCTTAAGTAGACGGTTGATAGTTTGTCAATTGGGAGCTTACTTGCTAAAAGGAAGACGAGATAGAACAGAATCAGAGAAACTTAAAAATTCATGTTGAATCTCGTAAATATATAGTAGGGTTTTTAGTGTTAAGAGCATTGTACTTTTTCACCAAACCTGTACTGGAGAGAAAAAAAAAAAAAAAAAAATTTTAATTCACTCGTAACTACCAAAACAAGGTATGGGGAGTGTAAGTTAGAGCATGCTAAACTTCATCAATTTCTCTATGAGCTTTTAAGTCGACCATTATTTTGTTATAAGTAGCAAGGTATATGTGGGTACGTTTATTTAGCGTATTTTTTATTAATTTAAATAACATTTAGGTAAAGTTTGACTTCATGAGTCATAGGGAGTAATCCCGAGTGCGGAACCTTTTAAGTGGGTAGTTAATAGTTTAACTGGCGAAATTTTGTTTCAGTGGGACTTATTATCTAAAGGTGTATGTACCAGTGTACTACTCGTAATAGGGCTTTAAATGGTTGTTGTGTACTACAACCTGCCGCTTGCCTATTTTTATGGTAGTGTTTGTTGGACTAGGTACATTGATTACCAGATATGGGCCAACCCATATTTGAGACAATTTGTGTTTGCGGCTTTCACTTTTGAGGAGGACTTTGTCTCCTAGGTGGAAAGTGAGAGGCCTGACTGTTTTGTCGTAATATGCCTTTGAGCGTTGTTTGCTGGCTAAGAGATTTTTACGAGCCGTAGCATATGATTTTTGTAATCTGTATTTGAGCATATGGTAATAACTTTCGTGGTTATATACGGGCTCAGGGTCCCGTTTTAAATTAGTTGGGACATCCGCTGTGAAGCCGTAAAGGCAATCCATCGGGGTTAGTTTAGTACCCTCGTGTACACTGTTATTGTACACGAATGCAGCGGTTCGTAGGAATTGATCCCATGTTTTGGGATTCTCGTCTACGATTGTACGCAGATATTCGATTAATGATCTATGGGCACGTTCTAGTGCTCCATTAGACTGTGGATGGTATGCGGAAGTTTGTAACTTCTTTACCTTTAGCAGTTTGCAGACCTTCTTGAATAGCTCACTCAGGAAATTAGTTCCCTGATCGGTGACTATTCTCTTTGGAATGCGATAACGCGTGACAATCTCATCGAAGAAGATTTGCGCCACCGTTGCTGCTTCTCCATTTGGTATTGCATACCAATCGACAAACTTGGTGAGATTATCTTGAAAAGTTAAGATATATTTATTACCTGATATGGTCTCTTCTAGTGGACCTACTATATCGAGGTAAACCTTGTCGAAAGGTTGTTCTGCGATGTCCGTTATTACCATTGGCATCTTGAATTGTTGCGATGCCTTCATTGTTTGGCACTTAGGGCATTTTTTTATGTACTTTTTTATATCGCTAAGCATGTGTCTCCACCAATACTTGCGTCTGATTCTTTTATAAGTCTTAATGACACCCTGATGGCCGCCGAAAGGAGAGTCGTGGTAATCCTTTAGGATTGTTTGAACTTCCTTGGGGCTCGTGATTATCTCAGGTGCCTTGACTGGACTTATTTCTTGTTCAAGCATAGCAGGGGGTTGTATTTCCGCCTCTGGGAGTTTAGTTTCTTTATCTTCCGCTGCCGTGGGCTGTATTTCAGCGCTGGAGCTAGTATTGGCCTCTTGGGATTTTTGTTTTTGAGCTCTGGTCACGGCGAAGCAATGAGCGGGTTTTTTGGTTTTCTTTTTATTTGGGGGCATATTTTCCTCCACATCAGAGTCCATAGTGTGGTGGACTTGGGCTTGTACCGTTAAAGTGTGGCCTGTATAGTCTTCGATTAATACTTGTGGAATGCGGCTTAATGCATCCGCATTGGTATTATACTTCCCTGGTTTATATTCGATGGTATAATCGAATTCTGATAATTTGTGGTGAAATCTCACCAAACGGGAAGTCGGGTCTTTAACATTAAATACACCTTTGAGAGGCTTGTGGTCAGTATACACCGTGAATTTCCTGCCTTGGAGGTAGCATCGGAAATTCCTAGTGGCCCAGACTATAGCCAATAACTCCTTTTCAATAGTGGAGTAATTTCTCTCGGCTTTGTTCAGCGTTCGGCTTGCATAGGCGATAGGCTGGTCTTTTCCCACTTCTCCTTGGGAAAGCACAGCGCCTAATGCTTCGTTGCTGGCGTCCGTTGTAAGATTGAAAGGTTTGGAGAAATCTGGATAGATCAAAAGTGGTGGGGAAATTAGAGCATTTTTAATGCTTTGAAATGCTTCTTGGCATTTCTCGGTCCAAGTGAATTTTACATCCTTTCGGAGTAAATTCGTAATTGGACGAACTATTTTAGAGAAGTCCGGAATGAACTTCCTGTAGTAATTGGCAAGTCCTAAAAAGGACTGAACTTGCCCTACTGTTCTAGGAACAGGGAATGTTTGGACGCAGGCCGTTTTGCTGGGGTCTGGTAATGCACCTTCGCTAGAGCATTTGTGCCCTAGGTAAACAACTTCTCGTCTCAAGAACTGGCACTTCTCTGGCTGCAGTTTGAGGTTGTTCTCTCTCAGTTTGTCGAAAACCTTGCGAAGTTTATCATTGTGGTCATTTAGGTTCTTACCATAAATGACGATGTCGTCAAGATAAACGAAACATTCGAGGCCTTGTAGGCCTGTCAGAACGAAGTTCATGAGGCGTTGGAATGTAGCGGGAGCTCCTTTGAGTCCGAATGGCATACGCTTAAATTCGTAGTGCCCGTAATTAGTGCTAAAAGCGGTCTTATGTCGATCCTTTTTGTCGACTAAGACTTGATGATAGCCGTTGGCCAAATCGAGAGTGGTAAAGTACCTGGCATGACCTAGTTGGTCAAGAATATCCTCGATTCGCGGTAGCGGAAATGCAAAAGCCCTTGGAATTCACCCTTATTAGTTGTCCCCAAAAAGGCGGGACCCGACGGTGAAAAAAGGTGGCGCGTCGTTGTCGATTTTCGTAAATTGAATGAAATTTACGAAAATCGACAACGACGCGCCACCTTTTTTCACCGTCGGGTCCCGCCTTTTTGGGGACAACTAATAAGGGTGAATTCCAAGGGCTTTTGCTAGTTTGGACTATTCCATTTTCTAGCATTTCTCTTAATTGTTCGTTGATTACTTGTCTCTGGGTCTCTGGTAATCTGTAGGCCTTTTGGTTTATGGGCGCTTGATCTTGTATTAAAGGGATATTGTGGGTGATAGCATTTGTGTATGTAAGCTTATCACCTTTAAGGTAAAAGATATCATTGTACTTGTAGCAGAGTTCGGATATCGAAGCTTTTTCTTCCGCATTTAGATTTGGGTCTAGGCTGAGCTCTTGGTCTAACCTGTTGACTCGCGGAGTTTGTGTGGGATCTTCATGATCCGGAACTAAGTATCTTACGTGTTGTAAGATAGCTGTGTTTTCCGAAAAGCTTGCGTCTCTTTCCTCATTTGGTGTAGTTGTGTACTTACTATCTGTTTTACTTACATTACTAGATGGCAGGGAATGGGCTTCCTGCAGTTTTAACGGTGAAGTACCATGTTTTATGGGTACTTTTGATTGGTCCGAGTACTCGCACGCATTCGTATTTTGGCTCATGGGTTTTGAAAAATTGGTTTTCTTAATACTATTTGACGGTGGAGCCAACTTTGCCTTCAATGAGGTCTTACTGATCTCGCACGCGTCTTTTATAGGGCTTATGGGGTACCTTGTATTCTTAATTCTAATTTTATTAAGTGGTGGAGTCGACTTTGCCTTTAAATAGGTCTTACTGAGCTCGCACGCACTGCTGGTAGGGCTCTTGGGCCTCAGCTTTTTCGTAACACTAATTTTATTGGGTGGTGGAGTCGTCTTTGCCTGAGAATAGGTCTTACTGAGCTCACACGCACCTGTTGTTTGGCTCCTTACCCGTGTGATTATCTTACTCCTAGGTATATTGGATGGAGGAGTCAGCTGCATTTTGCTTGTCGGCTTCTGGAGCTCGCTCGCATCTCTGATTTGGCTCTTTGGCCATGTAAAATTTTTGTAACTTATTCTATTGGACGGTGGAGTCATTATTGCCTCTTTTCGGGTCTTACTGAGCTCGCACGCGTCTTGTATGGGGCTCTTGGGCCGCGTTAGTAACTTATATCTAGGTATTCTGGAGAAAGAAGTTTTGCTTGACTTCTGTTCTGCCTTGGGAAGCTCACTGATGTTTGTGTTACTCGCTTGCGATTTATTCGGCTTGAGAACGTGTTGTGTATCAGTGGCTTCTCCTATTGGGATGACGGCGTAGTCATGTATAGGGAGCAGTTGTAATAATAAACTGTTGATGACCACTTGGAAATTGTTAATGTTGAGTATGGCAACTAGCACTGTTTCTTTTCCAGTAGGGAGTAAACTGTTGGCCAGGAAGACTCCGTCGCCTATCTCTTCAGATAGACAGAGCATTTCTTTCTTCACTCGCAACGGGACTGTGGTGATAATTTGTGACCTAGGAGGTATGCATATTGGTTCTCGTAAGGTAACCAGATGCTGCCTCATTTCGCTGGTCTTTTGATCACCCAGACAGCTCTTTTCGCACTCCGTCGGCTCTTCTCGAATCTGGCAGCCAGCATTACTCTTTTGGGATGCCTTGGAGACACTGCATGTGGATAGCTTAACCTGTTTAGGTTCCATCCTTTCAGCAAGTGACCTCACTTCGACTGCTTTACTGGAATATAGTTTGTCTGTTTTGCATGACAAGGGCACAGTAAACTCTTCAGGGTTTGTTTCCGTACAAGGAAACCGGAGTGCTTTATTTGGGCCTTCAACATTACAATTGTTTGATAGGAAATCGTATCCTAATAGGCCGTCATCGGAAAGACCTGGCAGGTTTTGTACCACCTGAAACTTGCAGGGAATTTTATTTTTAAAATTGAAGTTGCCCTTGCAATTTCCCAATGTCTTTCCGGTTCCAAAAGGGGTCTGTAAAGTGCATGCCTCATTGGAATTAATTATTTTGAGGTCTTTAATTGCTCTTTTCTTAATAATACTAACCTCAGCGCCAGTGTCCACTACTAGTTTTGTATGGCTGTTAAGGCTTATGTCCAGTGGAAGTTTCACTGTAGGGACACCGGATTCGGACGCTTGAGGTGACCCTTTTAATTTTTTTGTTGGGTTTATAGTCGAGCCGGGGAGTTTTGGGTCGACTGCATGTCGTTTCCCTGACTCCGGGCTTCCCATTTTTTCTTCTGGCGGCAGTCTTCGTCTGCATGTCCTCGGCGACCACAAAAGGTGCATTTGAGTCTTATATTGAAGACTTGAGGACTCTTTGCGTTGTGTTGATCCTGTGTAGGTCTGTTGGAGAGGCGTGGAGGAACAATCTGTTGCGTTTGTTGACCTTTTCTGCAATCACGGACGTCATGTCCATAGATTTTGCAGTTTGAGCAGAAAGGGGTGTTTTTGCGCTTAAGGCAATCTGAATAAGTATGACCCTTTCGCTGGCAGAAGTTACACGTGATGTTACGGACCAGTGCATCTGTATCCGAGTTTCTGGCATCAGTGTTTGTAAATGGTCTTTGCCGTGCCTGTGATGAACCTGGGTTATTCACATTGCGTGAAAACTGGTTTGGATTTGGAGCTCGAGGTGATGCGAACATAGGTGTCGATGGCATTTGATAATACGGAGCTCTATAATAGGCTCGCACTCGTAGATCTGGGTCTACTGGCGCCAGTGGAGGAGCTTGTACCAGAGGAGTCTGAACGAATGTAGCACTTTGTTGTAATTTCTCCATGTCCAGGGCTTTTTGAATCAATGCTTCTAAATCTCCTTCTCCCTGCGTGAGCAAATATTGACACAGGTGTGGGTTGGTTACTCCACTTTTCAAAGCGTTTTTGGCAAAATCCATCAGCTGTGTTTTCACAGCAGGGACTGCCTCAGCTCCATACTTCTGTGTCGCTGCCTCGTTGCAAATCGTCAACAACTGTTTCAATCTTGTAATGAACACAGTGAGAGATTCTAACGGGTTTTGTCTGGTGGTAATTAATTTGTTCACCAGCTCCTGATATGTCTCACGGGGAAGATATGTTCTGTTTAAACGTTCCTCTACTTCAGTAAATGAAGCAGGGACGTCTGAAGCGAATAATTGGTATGCGTCACCTCTGAGTCTTGTAGGAAGGACCTGAATGAAAGCCACTTTTTCTTCATCATTTAGGCACTGTATAGTTTGTTTGCAGCAGCCGATGAAGGTTTGTAACTCTCGTCCCAATTGTGGGGTACTTTCACCCGAAAATAAAGGAACGAGTTGTGCTGTGAGCTTAGCTACTTTAGCGTAATCCACCATTGTGTGTAGTCTATTGACTGGAAATTTGGGTGGACTAGCTGGGCTAGTTTCTGGGCTGATTTCCGTTAAGGATTCTTCGAGCCAATCGATCAGCAGGTCTTCGGGAGTTGGTTCAGCCACTTCACCGTCACTGTTACTATCACTATCACTGTCACTTAACCTAACATTCTTATTCTTTCCTAGATCTAAACTGAGTGAGCGCCGAGATTCGGAAAACTGTTCTAGTTCCTTTCGGAAATGTATTGTTTTTTCTTTTAAGGTCTTTAACTTGACGAGTCTGGTCTCACGCTCTGTTTTTAATTTGTGATCTAAGGCGTCACAATGGGTAATCGTCAGTTTATCCGATTCCCGCGCTCTCTCGTATAATTTATTTAAAAACTTAGCTAAACTTACTTGACTATTCAGACCTGGCAGAACGGTTCCGCTTCGAAGTCGAGGTCCTGTTGGGGGTAACTGTGGAGGTTTTTCTCCTGCAGCGGATGATGTACCTTCGCCGGGGTGCTGTGTATTGGCACCTGGGGTTAATCCCGCGTCGGCTAAAGATGGAGAGTTTTCCCTCGCTGCTGTTTCTGGTTCCTGCTGAGGTAGAGCAGGATTGTCGGCTGGCATATGATGCGCTGTTCAGTGAAAGGGGGGCTCCTTGCCTGCTTAGGTCCCTTTGCTGTAATTGAGAGGGGGGTTTCTTTAACCGCCTTCGAGTTCCCTCTCAATCCTTTGTCGGTTGATTTCGGCTTTCTTTTGCAGCTGGGGGGGGGCACTGGGCCGTCTTAACTTCCCCTGGATCTAGTTGAAAAGGGGGCTTATGAGCCGTCTTCGATTTCCTCTTCAACTCAGGATCGTTGTACTTCAAATGGCTGATGATTCGCTTCCGGGAACTTCAAGCTGGTTGTCAGGCTAATTCCAGCTGGCTTAATGTTCGTCCTTCTGGGAGATTTTGGATGGTTTTGCACTTCCTTCGGTAGACTGTTCACTTGTATCCCTCGGTGGTGCTTTTGCACTAATGGGGGTGAACGCTTGCCCGCCTGGAGCAGAGGCGCCTAGAGATGGTATCTACCCGAGTGTTGGGGGTGACTTGGCCTAAATGGCTTAGTCAATGGGACCCCTTAGGTTCGCAGGATAGCGGATTTTAAAGCTCTTATGCCTTTCTATTTTGACTTTAGAAAGCAGGCTTCCACTATCCTACCGGCTGCGCCAATTTTGTTATAAATTCGGGCGTCTAAAATACCACACTCCAATTTTATTCTGTAATTAAGGGAGGTACTCACTGTTACCAAGTGGTGCGCGGGAATTAGTTGGCTTTTATTCCTTTGGGAGTATTGAAACCACGCTTCACTTTCTATAGTAGGTTGGATATTTATTTTTTCTTTACACGACTCACTATTCTAATTACCACTAATCACACAACTCTTCTCTTATTGTATACCGTTTCTTTCGTTGTTTCACCGGTTTTCACACTTTCTCTTGTCGTTCTTTTACCGGATACAAATAGTTTTTTTTTGTTTAATAAAAATACCCGACCAAAACCGTGCCGTACTCGCCGAACCAAACTTGAACTCTCATAATACTTTTAAGGATTCGTACCTGTTCAAATAAATCGCGCGACTTTAAAATTCTAAAAAACTCTCAAACTCCACTGCCGAAACCTGGCCGCTGTTACTGCTTAAAATCGACTGTCTATTCCTTTAGCGCTCAAAAACCGACTGTACTCGACTTGGATCTTTTTAATCGCAAGTCTAGTTGTTCAGGATAGGAAAGTGCTTAATTAGCATTCCTATCCTGAGAAAATTATTTACCGCTGGGCATGTTTAAACATGCCCAGAATTATCGCGACGAACGATGGTTGGAATTGAAATTTGATATTTTCATAAATATCCAACCATCGTCGTGCTATCGTGCATACATTGTTGCGATCACAATGTATGCAGCTCGCGACAATTCGCTGATAAGAGCTTTTTTCGGTGAAGACTTGATCGTTTCAGTCTTCACTGAAGTAAAATTTCATGCGCCCGATATGTATGTATGTATATATGTACATACATATCGTATTTACGACAAATCTTACTGAAGGTAAGATTTGTCGTGGGGCTTTTTTTTTATTGAAACGACTTGGGTTGAAATTTAAAACTTTTATTTTTCCCAAGTCGTTTTGTGATAAAATATTTTGGTTGTATGCGAAGGAATTTGAAGAAATTGCTGATGGCAATTTCTTCGCCTTATTAGGAGATAAGCTAACCATGTTTTAAGCATGATTAGCTTATTTCCATTTATGAAAATCAAATATTTTTCATGTTTTTCCCCAATGATAATTGTTAATTACAATTATCATTGTTAACCCTTTTTAGGTATACAACACTTGGGTTTTCCGAGCCCCAGATGCGACAATTTTGCTCGTTGACGAAGCCATCGAGGTGGAAATGAGCCTCATCTCTCAAGATGAGTTTTCGATGGAATGAATTCCGGATCATTTTCAAGCATTTCAAAGACCCAATCAGCAAAGACTCGACGTTGTTGATGATCGGCCGGCTTGAGTTCTTGTGTTAACTGAACTTTATAAGCCTTAAGACCAAAATCTTTATGCAAAATACGGTGTAATGACGTTTGTGGAATGCCTAATTCCAAAGAACGACGAGGAATGGACAAAAAACCTGGGTTTTGTTCAACACTTTCGGCTACAGCAGCAATATTCTCGGCTGTTCTTGTGCGACGTGCACGGGTTTCAGGCGTAGTTTCTACTCGTCAAATGTCAAAAAATAACAGCTCTAAAAGTGACATCTACTGAAATAGCGGGCTAATTAAAATAACACCTCTTATTGGAAAACCCTTTATATGCTTGATAAGTCTCTATATGTGTTATCTAAAGAAGCTATTGGTTTATAAGATACTTCCTCAGTTTTTAAGATACTGCTTTGTACAGGTGGTGTAGATAAAAGGTCTAATTCAGATTTCATGCATTCGTTGTATGAAGGCATGTTGTCTATATTTATCAAAAATATCTAACACGCGTTTACGTATCTTTCGTTTGCCTTTAATAGATGCTTTTTTAGCTGTGTTTTTGAATCTTTTTTAGCGGACTTTTGTGATTTCCAACGCTTTTTACCTTTAGAAGCTGGAGCGAAATGTAAAGCTGCAAAAGGGTTACGTCTTTTTATAAGCATGCGACTGCTACTTCCTGCACTACCCATGCTTCCAAACAGCTTATTTATCCCTCTCTGTGATAGTTCTTCGGCAGCCGCTTTTCCTTGTTCTTTTAAGATATCGGTTAAAGGTTTACTACCTGCTTCTTCTAAAATAGTTTTTCCTGTTTTAATTGTTTGTTGCTTCAAAGCCTTTGCCCCAGATGTAACCAAAGGATGTAAATATCGTAATAGTCCGCTGAAAACATTACCAATTCCTCTTCCACGCTGGTAGATAAGAGGAGATCAATATAATTCTGAAATATCCGCTAAACCACCGCCACTTTGAATTGAATAATATTTAGTATAATATGAATTCATTATCGAAGTTATACAAAATGCTCTTAACTTCACACTATGTTAAATTGTTTGTTGTATGAGTATTAATAGTTTATTTTCTTTTAAAATGGAGCATTATATATGTCGGATTATAGCCTGGCTTGAAATCAATTAACTCCCCTTGCTGATTAGTTCTTTTTATAGAAATACTTTCGATAAATGTTTTTTCAATAGGACAGTAATCTACGTGTTGAAATCTTATTATGTTTTCACATTCCTTTAAAGTTATTACACGTAAGTATTGTACTAACTGATAACCTATAACTCTCTGGCTGATTAATATCAGTGTAGACATAAATTATATAATTTTCATAGCAGTCGTTTGCTGTTTGCTGAGACTCTTGCGGTAACCTTAGCGCCAGGTCTGTAACTGATCTTTCCAGATTTCTATTAAGTGTGTCTATTATTGACATATGTTCCTGACGTAATCCTGCCGTATTATTTATTTTCAGGTGTTTGGAGAAATATATCCGTGAAGAAGTTGGACAGGTGTCTATATTGGTATCAATAGGCACCGGTGTAGTTAAATATTCACCGGAACTTTGCTTTTCGTATGGAACATCCAAAATATTGCTACCTTTAATAATTTTTCGCTGTTCGGGCGGTTTAGCATTAATCGAATCTTTATTCAATCTATTCAAAATGTTAAAAATCGTATCTTTAATTTGAATAATTATCTTTTGTTTTTCTTGCTGGCTAAGAGTTTGATCATCAAAGTGGACATTTGATATAAAAAGCGTAATAAGATCTCTAACTTTAAGATGAGATGGTAGTGGTTCTTTTATTTTGATTGTAACTCCCAAATCTTCCAACCGCAGTTCAAATACATCATGCACCCTTTTGCCACCAGTATTTTTTTCTGTCTCACGAGCTCTTTTGTTGCTAAGTGCTGGATGTGTGTAATTGTCTATCGAATCTTGTATGATAGCATATTTTCTCTTCTGTCTAGGAATTTGTCCAAATACGTCATCAACAAAGGCTTCAACTGACTCATAGTTTTTATATTTTAAAACAACATTTTCTGAAGCCCTTTTACCCTGATATATGTGTAATGTAAACTAGTCCGGATCCTGTTTATAGCTTACTTCAGGTATAACACCATCAAAAAAGTCAGCTTCTAACCGATCCCACATCTTTTTCTTAACTTCATCCAAGTACATGGTATACCATGATGGTGAAATAGCGTTATAAAATGTTAGTAGGAATGCAGAAAGATTTACTGGTCCTGCTCTGTAACTAGCTTGCTCAAGATTTTCTTTAGTTCACTCAAGCTTAACGGTTTCATTTATTTTGATGCTAAGTGATTTGATTTCTTTTCTATGCTACTCTCTTATTTCTTTCAGAGGATCAGACTCATCACGCCTTACCCTTTTAACTAAAGAATAAATAACTAAAAGAAGGGGCACAGAAGAGTGTTCCGATTGTTTTCCATTTAAATATATACGGCGAGAAAAGGAAGGAAAAAAGATAAAAAAATAAAAAAAAAAATCGAACCCTCTTTGAACATTTTACGAATAAGACAAAAAATGTGAAAGCGAAGATTACATGCAACGAAGCGGAATGGCAAATGTTTCATTTTCGTAAATAAATGAGAAGGGGCGGAGTTTCACGTTTTACTCTCAAAAAATGTTCCCGCGCTTTTGTGAAAACCGGTTTTCTGTGAAATCTTATGAGAAATATCCAATTTCTTTTTATAGCATAGCCAATATTTCTTAGTGTAATTTTTATACAATTTGAGCAGCACGTGCTTCTGTTTACATTCGTTTTGCTGTGAAGAGATTAAGTGGGAGAAATTCTTGCTGGATTCTCTGATATTTTTGGGAAAAATGAGAATTTCATTGAGAGGAATTTTACATCTCCTTTCAGCATCTGGATCAAAGCGAAATTTATCTTTTTCTTAAAAATGGGAGGTAGTGTGACCTGATGTACATTATTATGAATAGGTTGAAAGGATTTTGAGAGATTTAATAAGATTTTGTCGTTCGGGAAATCCAACGTTTTCTCGAGTTTTGTTTTTAACTCGTTGTCTCAGTTGCACTACAATAGTGAATAGACAATTTCTTTTCCCACATTCATGCAAAAGACGAAAGTATATGAAATTACTTGTTTCATTCTAAAAAAACATGAAAAATTTCTTATTTTGTTCGCCTCTGTCTCTATTTATCCTTATTTATACCTTGCTTTTAACATTGCTCTGATTTACTTCTTCAGTTGTATTTCGCTTGATTCCTCCCTTTATAGCATGATATCACAATGAAATTTTAGTTATTCCAACACACCAGTCATCAGTAAACTTGCGTGCTCTAGGTAGTGCATTTGTAGAAGCTGATAGCGTATTTTCGGTAGAAAACTGCATGGAATTGTTACTTAAAAGGCATACGTAAAAGTCATTATCTTTTATAGCAACAGGCATGTTTAAATACTTATAAAACAAGTAAAAAGCTAGAATTGGTCTAAGACCAATTCTTATGATACCCTAGATGAATGCCCGTATTAAATTTCGTATGGTCACCGATCTATTCAGGTTTGATTTTGAAGCTGTTTTTGCATATATTTCTAGAACGGTTTGTCGCAGAGAAAAAATGATCATAACCAATTTTATAGGATTTCATATTCTGCAGAAGTTTTTAGTACAATAAAAATGTCTTGGACTGATCGTTTTTAAAGTATACGTAACAAACCGAAATTTTTATATGGCAACATCAAGAAGGAGTTGCCCCATTTAGTCCATTTTTGACACTTTATTTGCTAATGTAGTAAAAACATCATGTACGAAATTTCAGCTCTCTACGTCGACGCGTTCTCAAGCAGTGTCCAAATATATAGCGGAAAACGAAATTTTTATATGGCAACCCCACGAAGGAGTTGCCCGATTTGTCTCATTTTCGAACTTAATTTTACTTTGTTTTTTCAAAGTCCGTGTACAAAATTTCAGCTCTTTAAGTATATGCGTTCTCGAGTTATCGTGCGCACAGACGGACGGACGGACGGACGGACATGCAAAAATCGAAATAACTTTTAATATTATGCGTGGGTGTCCAATTCATTTTGCTCTACCATCATTATTTCGAGGTGTTACAAACGGAATGACAAACTTAGTATACCCCTATGATTTCATCTAGGGTATAATAAACGCTCGGTAGACTTGGGAATTCCTGCTTATTATTATTACAGGCTTTTCCAAGTAATTGCTGGTACGCTGGCACTTCTTTTGCTGCGTTTTTTAGGAGGTCACTTTGTGTTGTTTCAAAAGGCAATTTGTTCAACAAACACAATATTGAATAATTAAGCAAATACCTGTAATATAAAAAGTTCTCATAAAAATCAGTTATACTAATTTTGGCATAATTACTACTGATGTTCTGAAAGAAATTTCCTCAAAACATTAAAATGTTTTCTTTTTAGTATTGGTAAAAAAATTGAAAAGTTTTATGGACATCTTGCATTTCGATCCAAAATGTTGGACAAGTTTCATTTTGAATCAATTAGCTTTGGACAAGTTTCACTTTGAAACAGGCTTTTTCATTAGCATCACTAGCAAATTGACGCCCGCTGCTGGAAAAAGATATAACCCTGGCTTTCCAAGATACGCAACCCGGGGCCAGCTGCATCTAGCGATTTCCTGTCCTTTTGCAATATTAGAAATCTAAATTATATGCACATAGTAACAAAATTATTTTAAATAAAAGACAAGATGTGGATAAATCAGAGATTTATTATTTTAAAGCCGACTCATTCTAGGTTCTTCAACCAGACAATTACAGGTTCCTTCGTGTTCATTATCATCACAATGTTCAACTTCCTCGCAATCAACCAAAAACATGTGAAAATTTAAATTTTCTTGTTCCAGCCACTCTTCTCCAAATCTCAACTGCAATAATTTCAACAAATCTTTTTTTTTTGTCACTTGATATGTGATTTATAAATGGCAGAGAATTAGGCAGTCTAACATTAGCATATCTCTGGCCTCTCTTTAATAATGTTTGAAAACGTTTGCTATCATGATCAGCACAAAAAGTGGGCTCCATTTTAAAAACAACACTTGGTGTATTTTTAACCATTTTTTTCTTTAAAAATATTCTTTTTATGTCTGAGATACCATCAGTTTTTTTTAAAACTTCAACAAGAGATTTCATATTTCGGACCTCCCAATGTTCACCCAACATCCTCAAATCATTACTTGTGGAATAAATGTCTCGGTATTTAGATAGTTCTGTTATTTCAGAGTAACACCTTATTTCGCGCTCTATACGTCTAAATACTCTATTAGCAGGTAAGTATGAATGGCCTCTCACTGGAAAAACCATCAAAATATCTTTAATAGCTTCAGGTGAATCATTAAGAAGCCACATGGTTAGGACATGTACAACATGAGAATTTTTATTTTGTCCACCACAACCATCTGCAAATATTCGCAGACTGGTTGTGGTTGGATTGAATGTATTTTTTGACAGAAAGTCATAAAGAGCAGATGAAACCTCATTAGCATCTTTTCCTGCTTGATTTTCAGTCCATGTATAGATCGCAGGCTTTTGATTTCCTATATCAGTAATACACAAGTTATAGAGTGCTATTTGCCTTGCATAATATGCTTCACCAATAGAAAGTTTTGGAAGAGGCTGGACCTGCTGCAAATCCATACAATAAGACTCTGTACCATACAGCTCCATCTTCATGATTCTATAAAATGTCTTCGCTCTCAGGCGATGTGCTCCTAACTCAGCTAACAACCTATTTTTCCTGTCGACATCTCTTTCATTTTTAATTAAAAATTTTGTTCTCAAGCAATAAAAAAATGATCTGTAGCAGGAGTACCAAAACCTATATTAAATTTGGTTGCAAAAATCTTGTTGAAAAACCATCTTTTCACTCTCAATGCATCAGTGATAGTTGCATTATAAGCTTTCCAAAGCTTTGTTAAGTTCCACTCAGAGGAAAGGTATAGTCTCATACTTCTGTTCCTGCCATAGTGACTCCTGGAGTAGAATAGTGTGTTTGTATTATTTTTTATATAGTATTAAAAAATCTCATTCTGAGATGTGGAGTGTTTAACATACTTAACTTAGAAATAAAATCAGAAACTTTTTCCCTTTTCTCTTTAAACAGCATTTCTTTTCTATTTCCACCTCTGTTTTCCTTGATACTTAATCCTGCTTGTACACGTTTTGCAATCGTATTCAATCGGCGAGTAGTAACAGAAAAAACAGTTTTAAAAAACTTGTTACATACTGGAACATTTCCCGAGTTTGTTCGAAGGAAATATTTGACTGTTATACTGTTTGGTCTTGAAGCTACATTTTGTTCCCTTTTTCGTTTTCGTTTAGGTTTCGCTATTTTCATTAAATGGCTTAATTTTTGATCCTGATCAAGTTTTTTGGTAGTTGAATAAACTTTCTTTCTGCTTGATACCAAATCTGCCTTGGAAATTATTCCACAACAGAATCTACCTTTCTGATGTGCACAATTGGTTTTGAAACCCATCCAATTCTAGATTTATGTCCGTATACCTAGAACAACAACTTCTATCAATGAATTTATCGAAACACACTTTACAATACTATTATAGAACGAGTGTAAAAGTACAGAAAGCTAAAGTCAATCTAACCTTTTTTCGGTATCCTGTTGCCGTTTTGTTTTCTTTTTTATTCGTTTTCAGGATCCACGTGTATTTTTTCCTACGATTAATGAATCATCCATGTTTTCTATTACCAAACACACAATAATAATTGCAGAAATATACACAAAAATTTATCGTAACCTAAAAAACAAAACGTGACTAAAGAGAATGTATGAATATTTTGATGTTTGACATATCCCTTAAAGAAAAGCTGCGTTCAGAAACAAAAGTATTTTTGGTTGCATTTTGAAACAACACTGTTAATGTCTTACTATCGTTTTGAAACAAACCTAATTTTTGACATGATATTTTCAATGTATTAATAGCGTTTTCAAAGAAATACCGTTTCGTTGTTGTAAAGTAGTATATCTAAAGAGAACGAATTCGTAGCAAATTGAAAATTGTCCGAGATGTGACAATTTGCGTTTTGAAACAACACTCTTCATATTGACTCGGATCTAGCAGAGACGGCCTTAATATAAGTTTGATTTTTGGATGGTTTTCTACCTTTGTCAACTGTAGTACTTTCCGTATCGAGTCTTTCTAATATGTTCGCAGCTTCATCTATACTCATTTCTGCAGGTAGAGTGTACTGGATTATACCATCCTCAGCCGTGATTACCTTATAATCTTTATCGCGAGTCTTGGTTTCATAAATCGTCTTAGGTATTTTTGAAGGTGGTTTCAGACTTTTTCCTAAACCACTATCTGATAAGCGGCGTTTGGAAGTAGGTGATAACAGTTGTCTTGGTGGTGATATTTCAGCCAGTTCGAAGAAATCCTCTTCCATTCTTTCAGGTGTATTTTCTTTTAAGGGTGATATTTTATCTTTAAAAATAAATTTAGTTTGAGTAGTACTATCCCGCAGACTTTTCTGCTTGTGGTATTTGAATATTTGGTTTTTCATCTGACACACCCACAGCTTTCCGTCTTAAGTTCGAAAACTTTATTAACTCATTTCGGTAGTTATACCATTTTCCCTATCAGATAAATTCTTGTTTTTTAATATTTTGTCCATAGTCTTATCGAACCTAGATTGATTCAGGTAATCCTCAATCTCGTTTTTCAATTTTTCGTAAACTTCTGGTGAAAGAAGTAACATTTTATTAAAATTATTTTTTTTAAACATATTTCTCTTAATGAACCAATTACACCTGATAATACACTTCCTAATAACACTGGTACGAAGCCTCCTCGCTGTATCAGTATTTTACGTTGTCTGGGTACAGATTTTTTAGCAACAACTAATTTTCGCAAATCCTTTTTATACTTACAGAGCGAATTATACATTTTCCTATGAGGGATATGATTTCCTTTCAAAGTATTAAGAGTGATTTCACAAAGTGTTTTTATAACTTCGGGGTCGACATTTTTAATAATGGCGTGCCTTAATTTTGGTGTCGCTGTTCTAAGAACATATAGCATATGCTTGTTGTCCCTTAATCGATTCATTCGTGACACCACTTTTACTGATTAAAGGAGGACAAAATAAGTTGTAAATGTCTTATTAAAAATATCAGTACGGAATCTTAACACCTCGTTGATATCTTGTGTGGAATCTATCAGTAAATATCCGCAGCTCTGAACTATTTTCTGGATAAATCAGCCTCGCTAAATGGATAAACTGGCTCTTATCTCGAGGGTTTTTAAACACAACGAGGTATTTACAGTTAAGTGATATGTCTCGGCAAAACTTGCAATGATGAAATGCATTTTATGTTACAAGGATTGCTGAAAGATTGCGATGGTGCGAGCCTTTTATAAAGAGTTCACATACTTGTCTGCTAAAAGCATTTAACATCATATCATCCAATACAATTAATGTTGGTTCCTGTGTATAATTTACAAACTCCAGGGATGCTATCAATAAATTCGATATTATTGAATGTGGTATCTGAAGGCAGAGCCAGATGTTCTGTATTACATCATATAACTCTTGTTATTTGCGGCCGTCTTAAAAATATATTATTGAGAAGGTTTTTTATAAATGTTGTTTCCCACAACCTGAAGGCACAGCAACCATCATTGTAAATGGGTGTTTGAACGCGATCATTTTTACCGCAAAAAAAAAAAAACAAAAACAAAAGCTCTTAACAACAAGTCTTTTGTATATAAAGCCCCACATTTTGCAAAAGGTACTTATATAATCTTTCAAGAATGAACAGAAGACAAATTATTAATGAACTACATAGGCCAGCCCGCAAAAACTTTAAGCGTCGTAGTGTAACGATTAAAGGCAAAGATGACCTGTGGCAGGCAGACTTAGTTTTCAGTTTTTTGCTAACTGTAATTGACACATTTTCTAAATACGCATGGGCTTTACCAATTAAAGACAAAAGTGGGATAGAAGTCACTAAAGCAATGCAGCTAATTTTCCATCAGGGTCCTATTCCAAGAAACTTGCAAACAGATGATGTAAAAGAGTTCTACAAAAAGTCGTTTAAGCGCTTGATGGGTAAATGTGATGTTAATCATTATTCAACTTATAGTTCATTAAAGGCGTCAATTGTAGAAAGATTTAGTAGAACGCAGAAAAATATTATGTGGAAAGAGTTAAGTATGAATTATAATTATCACTGGTTGAGTATGCTGGACAGATTAACAAAAAAGTATAACAGAACAAAGCATCGAACTATTAGGATGAGGCCTATAGACGTAGGCCCTGTTGATGAGGTTCGTTTATTGCTGTGTAAAAAAAGTCAAAAACAAAATCACGCCCAAAGTACAAAGTGGGCGACTTTGTTCGTATAAGTAGATAAAAATATGTTTTTGAAAAGGCCTACACTCCAAACTGGTCTACTGAAATTTTCAAAATAAAAGACGTAAAAAGCACTTATCCATGCATTCTTGAACACTATCAAGGAGTTATAATACAGGGCGGCTTTTATCAGCTCGAGCTATCTCCAGTCAAATATCCTGATATCTACCTTGTAGAAAAAGTTTTAAAAAGACGAGAAGGTAAAGTTTGTGTGAAATAGCTTGGTTTTCCACATAAGCACAATACATGGATTAATATAAAAGACGATTTATAAACAGCCTTTATTGCATGCAGTCACAATGCTGATCTTAAAGCGTGAATCTGATCGGTTAAAGACATTTAAGAATTTAACTTTGGATGACAGGAAATAACACAAGCTAGCAAGGAGCGGCTTCTTTTACACCAACCTGAAAGACATAGCAAAATGTTATTTTTGTTGTATGGAAATGAGTGCATTAAATTGTCCTGAAGATGTTGAGGTCGAGCCTTTTCGACGTTCACCTAATTGCATATATGCCAATGGTAAGGACGTATGTAGGCCGTATAATTGCCCGCAACAACCATCAAAATGCACGAAGTGCGCTTTAAATACTTTGAAAGTTTTAGATGGAGCGTTAATTTTGTATGGCTTATGTTGTGAAATTGATTATTTTTACGAAGAGTTTACACGGGAAGTATAAAAATACATGTGTGTTTGTGTGTGTGTTGAGCATGCTGACGTTAGACACATCAAATATGAAAAAACAAATAAGATTCCAAGTCAAATGTTTACATATATGGAGTTACGCCTATCAAAATGCACGCAAGGGACCGTGGATCACTTACGGATTGGATCGATGCAGATTTAAGGTACGCATTATGCATTATGGTTTAATTTTAAGTTCCATTCTTCGTCAATCGCACAAGTGCGAGCAATTTAAACTAAAAAAAGAAATTAAAAACAAAAAAATAAAAATATCTCGATCGAATTCGCCTTTGATTTCAATAGCCCCATCGTTTCTCTCTGCCGCCTTGTCGAAGGGCATATTATCTACCTGCACTAATCATTTCCAACATTCCACAGTCTATCTCTACTGACCTTCAATCAAGGTATTTTAGCTCAACTGAATCCGTTTTTTTATTTATGCAACCCGTTTCTTTTTTCTCACCTTCAACCACATTCGTGTCGTTCACTGACTGCTGCCGATCTTTTCTTTTTTGCAGCTATTTACCATACGACGGCAGTATTGAACGCCACAAGAATCAAGGACCCTTGCATAAGCAGCATCAGAACTTGCTCTTTGCGATCTTTCCTTAACCTTTTTTCCTTTACATCAAAAAATATTCCGGAAATAAAGTCACCCACATATTTCGCAGTTTCAATTCAGGTAGATCTTAATTCTATGCATAAAGAAACAATAACAAAATCGTGACCGCATCACGGTCAAGTTCAAGTTTTATAACTCGTGTGGAAAAATGACGTAGAAGAAGTGTGACTAATTGATCAAGCTTGTTTGGAGTGAAAGAAAAAATTAACGGAATATAAAAAAGAGGCGCGATAACGGCTGAAGATATGAAGAAAACGATGCAGGTTTAAACCATGAATGCTAGCTACATATGGTCGCAAGATTTCTTGCTTTAGTTATCTGCTTGCCTGGTAGTACAATTTTATAAAACTTTACTGAGCTTGTACGTAAGCCGCCTCTAGTAGACCTGCTCGCACCCACTAGGCTCACCCATCCTAGCAACTGGACCTTTCAAAAAACAGTACTCATCTCCCGTCATTGCCACAGACAGAAACAGCTCTCTCCTTCCAACCAACACCCTGCATTAAGACAACTCGGTATTAAGTTAGCTTTTTTTTATCTTTGCCCCCAATGCTTGCGACAGGGACCCATCTACCGTCCTTACCACAGACAGCACCAGCTCTCTCCTTCCAACCAACATTCTGCAACAACACAACTCGGTGTCAACTCAGCTTTTTAATTTCTACCCCCCAATGTTTGCGACAGGGACGGGTCTATCCTACTTCCTCCTCAACAACTTCTTATCGGCGGTGGGAACCGTCTTGCAGAAAACCCGCGAGTGGGATCCTCGTGACAGTTGTCTCTATAGGACGTAATGTAAAAGTATAGGGAGGTGGTACCATTACTACTGCCATGCTTCGTCAAATTCAACAACCTCTTTGACTGAATTTAAAGTAAAATGCGGGATAACAGCTCATCAACGATTTGTCTCGCTCTAAAGCGCAGTCCGAATATTGTCAGAGAGATTATGCAAAAAGCGACACGTCTTGAAGTACACCACAACCTCGCGCGTGTCACGTTTGCTCGCGCTCATATTGCACAAGATTGGAGTCAGGTATGCATATAATTTACTTTTTGAGGCCGGTCCTTGATGGTATGGGGCGCCTTTAGTAGTCATGGAACAGTAGAAATGGCCTTCCCTTCCTGCCGTATGAATAGCTTCGAGTACCAGGACTCCTTACACAAAAGCTCCTTCCGTATGCGCGCCATGCTGATGATCAATTAATTTATCAACAGGATAACGCTACGATCCACATCAGTAACTCCACAAAAAGCTGCTTCTTGAAGCACAACATAAACCTTCTCGGCTGGCCGGCTCGTTCTCCTGATGTAAACCCTATGGGGAACAGATGGGGATGGATAGTTCGAGCAGTTTATAAAGATGCTAAGTAATTTAACACGATCTGTGAGCTTATAGATGCTGTTGACGCAGCTTGGCTAACCTTAACTCCAGAAATGTTGAAGCCCTACGTAGAATCGATGCCAAAAAGACTTCTGGACATTGTAGCGAATAATGGTGGAGCTACTAATTATTAATAAAAATCAGTTATTACTTTTTGTGCACTTTCATTATTGTTAAATTAAGTAAAGTTGTCTACGTCTATAATAATACAACACTCTTTTTGCACATTTTTATTGCTGTCAGCGATAACAAGAGAGATTTCTTTTGCCATCACACATATCTCTCTTTTTTGTTACAGAGATGGCGTACCGCACAATTGCATAGTGCGTCTATAACTTTGCAACGCACTGTATATTAGAATTACATATATTTGTAGATTATATTTATTCCTAGTCACATCTGCATTTCCATATATGTATTTAGATTCAGGTTCATCTACAATCTAAGTTAATAAATGCTCTTGATACTTCAAAATAATATAGACCACTCACAATTGATCCTGCTGAGTTCTTCTCTTTCTTTTTATTTCGCTATATCCAGAGCATTTAATTTCTGGGCTAGCTAGTCCAAGGTCTTTCTTATTTTGTATACTGTCATATATGCAATAGTGTATCTAGGGAAGGGGTGTGGGGTTGGGGTCCTGGCAGCGGATATTGTGGGTCGGCATTTTTTATATTCCTGTCTAAATTATTTAAAAATAAAAATTAATAACATAATAATGTTGTAATCCGCAGAATCATTTATAATAATTATTAATAATAAGTACATATTTAATATAATATAATTACATATTTAATTTAACAAAAATACGTGCTGACCCCGGCAGTCCTTATCGACATTGAGATTTTCAAGCTTAATCACGTATGTAAATAAACATCAGCTGTTTATATTTTCTTTAGCGCCATTGTTGTTATTGTAAATAGAGCTCCATCGGTCATGGACATCGTCAATAAGTGGTTGTTGAAGCAAAGCTAACATCAGAACAAGTTCGGAAGTAAGAAGAGATTTACAGTGCATCGCTTTTTAATTTCGTTTAGAAAACCAATTATATCGATAATGATACAATTTCTTAGAATTTGGAGACTTTGTATAGATGATATAAGTGCATTTACTTATAGCTCTATTTACCTCCCCCCACCACTTTGTTCTGATATATGTATGTGTTACACCAATATTGCCCAAAAGCAGTTATTTTGACTGCTTGGGTAATTTAAATTAATTAGAAGAATTTTATTATTGAATTTCGTCAATTTTTTATAAGACTAGTCCACCCCTGTATTGCAATTTCATGAGCAATGAGACGAACAATAGACATTCATTTCTTCTTAGAAATTTACAGAAAATATTCAGAACATGTTTCATTTACTTTGGTGTTCGACTGGAGTTATTTTCAGTCAAATTTTGCGAAGAAATAAAAATCATCAAATTTTGCATAATTTGATGATTTTTGTTTTTGCAAAATTTGATTGATTTTTTTGCTAAATTTAATAGTTTCTGTCACTGGTAAGGTATTAAGCGCAGTGTAGAATCGCGTTGGAACACAAGAAGAGATGCGGTGACTGTTGAAAAAAAAACATTTATTAAACATTTTAAGTGCTTTAGAAAAAAATCACATCTGAAGAAGAAAATATTAAAACGAGATCAGACGCTGGAATATTACTCCACTCAGAGCAATCTTTTTTTTCCTTTTGGACATTAATGACGCGCAACAGTACTTGCAAACAAAGGGATTAAATATCTATCAAGGTTATTTAAAACTGAACTCTTTACAAATGTATTTCATTGGACAAAGGACACCTTAGTGCAAAAAGCAGTTACAACAGCTAAAAAAATATGTGAAGAGTTGGAGATATCCACTGAGCATTGAGTTAGAAGGTAAAAATTATGAGTGGTGAAAATTGGACGTGGGGCTATCTTTAGAAAAAGAAATACAAAGAGAAATGGTTTTGTCATTGGATAGAGTTATCCAGGAAATAAAAGTACGGTTTGAGCAACTACATGTCCTTGCAGCGAAGTATTCATGCCAAATACCATCTAATCTTTTAAATAAGAAATTTGAATGTCAAGTAAATAACTTTATGTTATTTTTCCCTGACTGGAATCGAACCCATACTTGTTAGAATCGGTCAACATAGAGAATAGAGGAAAAATAAAATAAAATTGAATTTATAAAACTTATTTGTGTGCTTTCATCGTTACTGGTTAATGCCAGCTGAAAGCAAAACGTGACTTACCCGGGGGTTACACGAGATTGTACCGCTTGCATGCAAGCCTCCCTTCCATTTTAAATTTGACAGCAAAAGGCAGTTCGCTTGATGTCTTATCATCTTGCATGCAAGTTCATTTCAAAAATTTCATTGAGATCTAAAGTCTTGTGTATATCCGAAATCAATAAAGGGGGCAGCAGAATCGAAAAAAAACAGAAGAAGAAGGAAGAGGGAGGTATTGATAAATGATGTAATACAAATGATCTCAGAAAATTTCATTTTCCCGGTATAAATTTATTAATATCAAAAGATCCGCTCTCAAATAATTGTTTCCACCATTTTGAAAACTGTATAATGTCAAATTTCTATCACCTCAGCTGCCATGGTTTTTCATCATGCAAGTTCGCTGAAAGCTGAACTGCCAACATGGCAGTAGAGGTTACACGTGCAAGAAGTATGGCAGTGCAGCTTGCATGCAAGCTGTACTATTACGTGTTACCCCCGGGTTGGTAGGCTAATACAAATTGATAAATGCAAGAGGGAAAATCATCTGTCTCGTTAGCTCAGTGGTAAGAGCAGTCGCCCGGCAAGCGGAATGTCCCGATTTCAAACCGCGGACGAGGCGGTTGTTTTTTCTTCTTAAGATTTAATTTAGAATCGTTAAAAATAAAAGTTCTTAAAAATTCTTCTATTCTCTAAATAACTTTGTTGACATTGACGAGAAACAAATTCATATTGAAAGGAAAAGGATCCAGAATTTATGTCTCTACTTGTTGTACAAGAAAAAACAAAAGGTTGGATAAACGGGTAAGAGTTCTAGAACTTTTAATATTTTTCCAAAAATATAGGTGGAAAACTCCGTTCCCAATTAGGTAGTGATTTAAGATTAAAAAATCTAGTGATAGTGTCCATAGAAAGAGAACTAACAGAAACATAATATAAATTTTGACAATGTCATTTAAGACTTTCGTTATAAAAAAACAATAAAAATAAATATATTAATTAACATACATTTTATCATCCAATCTGTTTAAACAAAATAAATAAACGGTTTTACTCAGTTATTTATTTATGTTCAGTAATTGTTAATAACTACTTTTGATTTTGATTAAGTTAGAAAAGGCGGCAAATTCGGGACCGCCCCAGGCGGCAAAAACTCTAGCAACGCTACTGCATGTATGACAATACGAAAATGAAATTACATTTTATTATTGTGTTACATACAAATTACATTTCTCGTGCAAGAGATATGTCCTTCTGCAGTCCCCTTTTTACCCATAATCTTGAGATTTCTATTTTAGGACAAATTATTTAAATATTATTTTTATCATCAACAAATAAATAATAATAAGGTTTGTTTTTATGTACAGAGAAATTTTAACCAAATAATATTTTAGTCAATTTTTAGTACAAGAGTTCATAATATGAGCCGACGGATATACCACAGTCATATAAAATACAGTATGGGATGGTAAAATAGAAATAGTAACCTTTTCACAGTTCATTGTACACCGGCCACCGACAGAAATTTTATATATGTATATGTATGTGCTAAAAATTTTAAGCTGAAATCGTAATAATTAGCCCCCACCTCCATTACATTCAACTGTCAACTTAAAGGTTACTTCTGAAAAAAGTTGCAAGTTGTTGTTGGCAATCAATAGAAATCATTATCAAAATATCCAATTTAAAGTCTATTTTCTGACCCAAACACTAACCTGCAGGATATAACTAACCATCATCGTTAAGTTTGCCTATGAATTTTGGCTCCTTTCGAGGGCTGTTGCTTTCTCATTAAATCTAACAGAAATTTCTTCGGATCAGACCAAAAAAATGCTAAAAACCCCGCAAGGTCAACAGTAAAAATTAAGGTTATTTTTTCCATTAAACTGTTGCCTGTTTCTGTGCCCCACACAATCAGTACAATTTATATTCTAGGAATTCAGGACACGTGCTTGTGTGTGGGTGTCACTTACGTATTTCGATGAAGACTCCATCTGCCTCATCCAACTTCGCAGCCCATCTCTAGAGTCTGCATGGCGAACGACACCCTTTAGAATCTCGAGCTTGTCATTTAGCCCCACCAGTCAGCAAAGCCACCACAACAGGCAACAGTGACCGGTGACCTTCAGTAACCTGAGAATATTTTCCCCTTGGATTCCAAACGAATCGCGATTGGCTGTTGACTCTGAATGCCAATATTGTTTTTAACATGGATCACAAATATTCTAGAGAAATATTGTCACCAGCACTATTACTTCACCACCCCGTCAAGCTTGGCCTTGAATTACTATATTGCGCCGTCTAATTATTAAGATCGATTGAACTTCACTCGAAGGCTGCGAAACAACCTTCCGTCGGTGTCAAGGGACAGGCGCAGGGATAAAACGTAAATGGCAACAGAAAAGCTTGGGATGGGAAAAAAATTTCCGAAGGCGGTTGCTGGAGGTTCGTATAGAAAAGCAGAGGGGTTTAATTCAAATTTTGCGTCATTGCCATCCTACGTTTTATTGGAGGACAAGGCCACCTTCATACACACGTGTAACATTTGCAAGTATAACTGCAGGCTCACACATTTACACAGAAATAAAATAGAACACGTGGAAGCTTTGTTGGATGCCCACATCCACCAACCTTCAATTATATATTTTTTTCTTGTGAGGCACATTAAAACAAGCTCCCAGTATGTCTGTGTCCTTCGGTGAGTTTGTATTTCATTCCCTTTTCGGTTGTGTCGTTGTTGCTAACATTCAGTACAAGGCTCTCTGGCGACCTTGAACTTAACCAGCAAAAGCCGTCCTTGCTACATTGACAAGGACGTCGAGTACTCTTTGTATAGCAGCAAAAGTAAGTGACTGGCTTGAGAAAATTAGATCAGCAGATGGAGAAGAGGGTCGTCAGGTTAAGAAGCTTTTAATATAAATATAGAGAAACTTCGGATTTCAAAAGAGACGCGAAGTACATGTGAAAAGCTCAGCACAATATAAGAGCAACTGTAGAGCACAAATCTCTTCGGTTACGTTATAGTAAGAGTTTCCTTGCAAAACAGCTTTCGATCCCGGTCTCTTTATGTATCAATCTTCTGATTTGAGGCAAGCTTAATTACATTATTCATGACCTTAATTACACTTTGGAGGTTCTTCGACCTCAAGATGAAGTATATAAGCTGAATGGTATATAATCTATTTAATATCATAACTTCAATCAGAATAGGCAAAAAAAAAATTTATAAAAGCTATTGAAATACATTTTAATTGAGTAGTGGCTACTAAATGTTAACTATTCAAGTTAGTTTTAATACATTCGAGTGTAATTAAAATTTTTGCATCCCCGATGAAATCTACAGGATATACTAATTATGCCATTTCGTTTGAAACGCATAGAAGTAATGCTGGTAGGGCAAAATGGAATAATATTAAAGGTTATTTTGATATTTGCATGTACATACGTCAGTCCGTCCATTAGTCTCTGTCTGTCTGTCCATCTGTCTGCCTGTCTGTCCATCTGTCTGACCATTCGTTGGTCCTATCGTTAACTCAAGAACACTTAGAAAACCTAAATTTTGCGTATGGCCTTTTAAAAAAAAATTTATTGATTTAAGTTAGAAAATGTGAAAACTCCTTCGTAGGGTTGCCATACAAAAATTTCATTTTTCACTTGTATTTGGACAGTGCCTGAGAAGACGCCAATGTATCGATTTGAAATTTTGTACATAAAAATGGTAAGTATATTTTCAAAAATTGACTAAATTCGACAACCCGTACTTGTTGTTGCCATACAAAAGTTGAGGTTTTCATTATACCTATATTTGGACACTCATAGAAAATGCGTTGGCGTAGAGACTTGAAACTTTTTATGCAGTGTATACAGTATTTTCGGAAAATAATAAATACAATTCTAAAGATGGACTAAATTGAGCAACCCATTCATGGTGTTGCCATACAAAAATGGAGGTGTTGTACTATATTCTCAAAACGATCAATCCTAGATGTTTTTATTGTAATAAAAAGTTCTTCAGAATACAAAATCCTGTGAAATTGTTTATAATTATTTTCACTCTGTGACGAGCCATTCTAGAAATAGATACACAAAACCACTTTAACAATCATACTTGCGCAGAGGGGTGTTCATACGAAATTACATACGCGTATTCATTTAGTATTATATTGTAAGCTTTTATTTTATTTAAGTACATGCATGATAACATAAATTGAAAATCCGCATATCGCACTGCATTATTTGAATTTTGAAAAAGGGACATCATAGAGATACAGAATAGTAGAAGACAAAGCCAAGATTTTACAATAAATTACAGCAGAAAGCTACGCTCGAAATGGAAACACCCCACACCGTTTTCGTAAATAAGATGCATGCTTTATTTGTTTGCTGATGGGTGGTTTATACTTTGATTGCGAAATTTCATACATATGAGTAGTATGAAAGTCGAAACAAAAATCCAACAGCTCGGTACGGATAATAAAATAAAAAATGAAATAATAATAATAAAATGTGTACTTACATAAATAGCAAATATTACTTGTTCTAATTACATTGCAATGGTCATTTTTTCCATTTTTAGCGCCCCATTTTCTAAGGTACTTGGGGAAAGTTACAGATAGGCTGCGCCCAATTCTTACTAGGAGGCATGAAAAATTGGTAAGCTGCTGTAGTAGATTTCACCGAAAAAAGGATTCCGATTATCTTCCATTGATTTATTATGTCCTCATTCAATGCAAGAAAATTACTTTTAGTGTATCTATCTTAACCGTTTCGCAAACTACTGAAAGCATTGCAATAAATTAAGAAAGCCATATTATAACCTTAAAAATTAAGTCCACAATCACGTAGTTGTGGTTAATGGATCTGGAGTTATGGTCGAAAGAGTGCATAAAGGAACCGAATTTTTTGAAAGACACAAAATTACGCATATCTCCATAACATGAACGAAATTGAAAACAATTTTTATGAACTTCTTAATTACAATTACGTATATGCTCAAAAAGCTCAGCAGAAAACAAGTTTTATAAGCTGTATCTGCATGGCTTATTTTTTATTATTTTGTAGTTGTTTCTTAATGTATATGTGAACTTAACCGAAGAATTGGATAAAACAAACTATGGTGGCTCAGTGGTTAGCGAACAGAGTTAAAATCTGATATACAAACTTTGATTTGTACTTCTTTGCCCTACTTGAACCACCACCGTCTTCTCGATTCTTCTCCTAATTTCGCATTTCATGGAGAAACCTTGATCCCACAACTCGGTTACCCTAAAATGACATTGGTCCTCGGATGACCATATACATATACATCTTTCTCATAACTTTTAATGGCCGAGTTTTAAACATCTTTCGAGTTCCTCTCTATCCCGGTTGAGACCTCGTGGGAATTGGAAATATTTGGTTACTGGCGATTGAGATTCGTATCTTAATATTTTGTAATTCTCTACATACTGTGCTACCCATTGCCTTATTCAACTTTCCATTTGAATTCACTTTTCATAACATAAAATAACATAAACATATTCAGGTTTTAAGCACATGTGGTTAAAATCTAAATACCCCTGCCAAGGACCATGAGATGTTAAAGTTTTGTGCTGACTGCATACCTGCATATTTTCTTCAATCCAGGCTTTTAACTTGATTTACATATTTTCAGAAATGCACACGAAAACGATCAAATCGCGCCTGTTTTGGAACCGATCATTCCCGATTTAGATGAAACTATCAGAGGTACGAAAATAGCTTACCCATATATGTTTGTTTTTCCCTACCATGTCCACCTCCATCCCTCCCGTAGGTTAAAAATTTCTTGATTTTACGATGAAACGTCATTTTCAAAAAATCATATCTGCAGAAGGGAGTAACCAATTTTTCTAATTCAAATGCCAGATGAATCGTAATGTTTTATATTTTTCATGAATAATGCAGCAATAACATTGTGCTGTTGCTAATAATAGTATACATTCAAAAACGATAGTATTATTTACTATTGATTACCTCTAGCACTTCTCGGATTCGTTTTGAAGATATGAATTTTAATGTTCATATACCTAAAGTAACGTAATATGAGAACACTACACTTGGCGAAAAGCAATATTTTTCTACTGAAGCGCTTTACACGTTTTTCTTATATTTTTTATATTTTTATTTCAAAGCCCTAAGCCTTATCGATCTGTGACAAACATTTCGGTGGTACTCGGCTTCGTTTTGGAGATATTAGTGGTTAAAGTTACGCTATACTCTAAGTAATATAGTAAAAGAGCATTACAATTGGGTGAATGTTATCTGTGTGTCTTCTGAAACTTAATAGAATTATCTATTATGCTCTTTTACCAAGCTATAAGTTGTATATGTGCTGCCTACCTCTTCCAGAAGCTACTTACATTTGTATGCACTATAATTTTGCGTTTTAGGTGTTAGACAATAAAAACACCCCTGAATGCGTGATAATCTATTTATCGTGTGTGGAAATCGGAAGAGGTAAAGTTTTTAGAAAACTAAAAATGGTATTTTATTTAAAATATGATTAGAAATAAAAAAGTCTATTGTGATAACTCCTATCTCGCAAGGGCGCGAAGGGAAAAGCGAAAGATGTTAAGGGTGGACACATCGTTATATCCACTAACATGTGTCCGATTATTTCAATTCTGTTACATTTTAGTTCAAGGGCTAGCAACCAAAAGAAGCATGCATTTTTCATTTGTCATGGAATGAAGAGAAAACTGGGGTAGTAAAGGTAAGCAGATGTCGCCTGGATTAAATTTTGTTTCAAAATTCTATCTGCCCCATAGAACGTTGTACCATTGTCTGAATAAAAGTTTGTGCATAGACCTCTTCGGCTTGTGAATCTTCTGAAGGTGGCTAGAAAGGCTTCAGACGTCAAATCTGAGTCAGCTTCGAGGTGGCTGGCCTTAGTTGCCATGCAGAAAAAATAAAAATATATCCCTTATATATTTTGGCTCCTATGCTTTGACATTTTTAAGTCTATTGTGTCTATTGTACGCATTGATATACTTTTGTTTTGACTGTGTGTACTTAAAACGAGTTGTGCACCCACCGTGCAACGTTGTCTTATGGTATTTATGGATTGTGATGTTTATTGGGCAGAATGATGAAATGATTTATATCATATGGCAGGTTTGAGTGTTCTAACCTTCCACCAACTCGGAGTACTCCTTTATCTATTAAGGGATTAAGTATGAAGAGAATGCTTTTTGTAGCTATAGGTTTTCCGGCTTGTAGTAAGCAGTACTCTGTTTGAAAGAATTGTTTTTGTAAATAGCGGATGAATGCATTGGTCGTATCCTTTAATTCCCTGACCGTTGTATATCTCAATGAATTCCATTGTTTGATATAACTCTTACTGATATATATCGGCAAAAATACAAGGTAATGCGTAATAATTTGTCGGAGGGGGAATATTGTCTTAATACTTGGGATGATTTTATTTCCAAATCTGGAACTTCTTTGCGTAGTTTTGAGGCTTCCTCGTGGGAACTTATACATCATTACTGCCTCCTAGCTCCTCTTTGACTATCTATGAGTTGCTTGCACGACAGCTTACGGTCTCCTTAATGAGCTTTCGCCCTCGGATCATTCAATTATTTTCGGCGATTTTAATATGCCAAGCGTTAGCTAGGAATCTTCTTCTGACATTGATGAACTGCTGCTCTGTATTTCAGTTGCACCTCAGCATGTTTTATCCTTCCTTAATACAGTCGCCGTTACAGGTTTGGTGCAATGCAGCGATGTTTCTAACAGCTCCGATAAATTTCTGGATCTGGTGATCTCGTCTGACTCCTGAATCCTCTCACCATCCGGCTCTGCATGTTGCTATGTGCTTCGACTATGTTAATGTAGATTCCTCTGCTTTAAGTAGTTATTGTTTTAATTTTAAAAAGCCGATTTTTCAAAGCTTGACCACTGGTTCCAACAATTTGACTGGACGAATGTTCTCAAAGAGCAGAACGTTGACAGAGCTTTTGATGCTTTTTATAACATTCTCTATATTTGTTTTGTTCAATGTGTACCGATTTGTGCATCTAAAAATTCTCACGCGAATCAGCCTTGCCTGAACAGCTCCTTACGGTACTTAATTTTTTTTTAAAATTAAAGCCTGGAGGAGGTCTTGCGCTTCAAGAAGTATTGCAAATTACTCGGCTTACTGCAGTGTCTGGAATCAGTTCACTTTGCAGCTTCGCTTCATATTTTATCTAATGACTATATTGATATTATGAAACTAACGCTTCGCAATCGTCCTAAAGAGCTTTGGAAATTTATAAATTCTAAACGTAATTGTGATGCGTACCCAGCATCTTGGAATTTTGGTGGCTCTGAAAGTGGCGGCTCATGTGCGGTTGCAAATTTTTTCTCTGAATTCATGAGTACCGCCTTCTGTAATTCAAACTGTGATATTACTAATACTGACTCCTTTAATTTGATAAGGATCCCGCTAACTTCCCTTGAAGCCAAGGATCTTGTATTTGATGAAGTAACTGTTACAGATCATATTTCTATTTTGCCTGATAGTTTTACAATTTGTCCTGATGGTATTCCCGCTTTCTTTCTCAAGAGATGCGGCTCGTTCTTGTCCCATGTTCTGTGTTATCTATTTAATTTGTCCTTGTCCTCTGGGTGCTTCCCAAAGTCATCGAAATACTCTGTGATCAAGGCCGTATATATAGATCACGCTGGGGGGATGTAACCTAGAAGGCCTCCGGAGACGAAAGAATAACTAATAATAAGGGTGAATACGTGCACAACGAGGCCAGGCTGTATCAAGAGTTGAAGAAATAAAATGATTGTCCGCTGTACTATGAGAGAATGAAGCTTTTCATTTTTCGCCAGGTGCAGCGCACTAATTTTGAAAGCTGGCATATTCTTTTAGGTTTTTTCTTTGATATAATCGATCAGGATTAGTCGATAGATGATGAAATTTACTAAATTCCAGATTTGTCGTATTTATCGGGTGGCAAGTCAAGTTAAACATCGGAAAATACACTTATGTGAAAAAGGTAATATAGTTGCATTACTTGACAAACACAATATTTCTTCCTCAGAATCTGATGACATAATTTATACTCTCACTTCGTGAATTACCAAGAAACTGAACGCTTTGTTGTGAACACTACACCTCGAGGTGTACCTTCACCTCGCCGCGCTCAAGTGCCTAGCCTAGCATCGCCTCGCCTCACCTCGCTTTGTACGTAACCTAAATGTGAACTCAAAAATAGGAATTTTAAATAAATTTAATATAATTAATTTATTAGGCATATAATTTGTGCTGACATCACAATTGAATGGAATAATTCTACTAATCTATAAGTGCTATATTTAGATAATTGACGTTCACAGTAATTCTTAATTTATGTTCCGTGGATCAGCAGTAGAAGGCTTCCGAAATTTAAAAAGTTATGTTTGAAAACATTTTGTTTAACCCTATTTTTATTACTTATTATTTACATTTCAAAAAAAAAAAAAAATTAATTACGAAGTTCCACTTTCTATGAAAAAGAAAAAAAAAGCAGAATTACTCTATTTTTTTCCTCTCTCCTTTGAAGTGGGAAATTACTTCATTCATTTTAATTTTAACATTTCAATGAACGATATTGTTGATGGGGTCAAGAACGCAATTTAAAATAAATTGATACAAAAAAAAAAAGAAACAAGTAAAACAGCTAGAATAGGTCTAATACCAATTCTTACGATACCTTAGATGAATGCCCGTAGGTAATTTCGTATATGGTAATCTGTCTGTGTAAGTTTGATTGTTGAAGAGATTCTTCGCATTTACTTCTAGAATGGTTCGTCGGACAGTAAAAATTATCATCACCAATTTTATAGGATTTCGTATTCTGAAGAAGTTTTTAGTACAATAAAATGTCTTGGACACCAAGAAGGAGTTGCCCGATTTAGTCTATTTGTGAAATTTTGAAATTTTATTTGCTAGTACAATGAAAACACCATGTACCAAATTTCAGTTTTCTACGTCGTCTACGCGTTCTCAGGCAGTGTCCAAATATATAGTGGAAAACGAAATGTTTGTATGGCAATCCCACGAAGGAGTTGCCCGTTTTATCTCATTTTCGAACTCAATTTTACTTTTTTTTTTAAAGTCCGTGTAAAAAATTTGAGCTCACTAAGTAAACGCGTTCTCGGGTTATCGTGCGCACAGACGGACGGCTATGCAAAAATCAAAATAAATTTTATGCGTGGGTGTCCAATCCATTTTGCTCTACCATAATTGTTTCTGTGCGTTGCAAACGGAATGACGGATGATGATTTCATCTAGGGTATAAATATATTTAATTTTTTAGGGCATTTTATATATAACTATGTGATTATCTACAATGCCCTAAAGATAAAACAAATAATGTTTTAAGCTATTTAAATAAACCCAAGGGGCGCTCATGGAAAATATTAGTTATCATGTTATAATTAGTTACAACAAAAGTTGTTGTTTTAACGATGAAAAGCAAATTAAAAACGTGTTTTTACTGTTATGATTTTGAAAGATAATTTAAAAAATATTTAATATAAAATTATAGTGAAACGTATACATTTAAAAAATTAGGTCTGAAAAAATGCAGAAAATGCGTTTGCTTCTTTCGTCACTCATAAATAAATTTCCGTATACGATGTACTATCTATCATAATGTAAATCTTCCTTTAGATTTAATATACCGTTTAATATGTAAATAATATTTAAAATATATATATATACATACATATGTAGGTATATACATACTATACTCCTTATTTTTTTTCTCTGTTTTACATACGTTTTTCTTAAAGTTGCTTTACCTAAAGAAAGGTATATTATGTTAAAACCAATTGTTGTGAGCCGCTACATATAAAATTGTGGGTAAAAATATTTAACTTATCACATCAACAAAGGTATACGCTACAATGATGGGGGGTTTCAACCCCTCAAACCCACCCCATACGGCGATGTCTGTGATTATTCCTCTACATAGGAAGGAAAGTAAATTGGATGTTTCGCCAACTTTTGCTATATTGCTAAAATTTTTGAAGCCTTGGTCAGTGACATGCTCTACTTTCACTGTAAACCATTCTTGGGATCTTTCCTGCATGGTTTCTTAAAGTGTAAATCAACCACGGCTAATCTGTTAGAGTTTGTTCACTACGTATACCAGCCATTGAGTCTAGTCTGGTAAGCAGGACTTCACTGATTTTAGCAAGACCTTCGATAAAATTAATCATCGAATTCTAATCAACAAGCTTTCCATTCTTGGTCCCCCCCCCCCCTTTTGTTCAGTAGTTATCTTCTTATCTGTCTAACCGCACTCAGCGAGTTATATTTCGCGAGCACTTTCTGCTGAGGTAGATAATACGCCTGGTGTGCCTGAAGATAGTATTCTTGGCCTATTTCTATTTATTACATACATCAATGATATATCCTTGCTTTTACCTAATTCCAGAATACTTTGTTATGCGGACGATGCCAAAGAATTTCGTGTTGTTAGTTCTAATGATGACTGTGCTCCTTTAAACGTTGACTTAGCCAATTTTCATAAGTGGTGTTCCAATAATTGTCTTCCTCTAAAAGTTGGTAAATGCACAGCTATGATCTTCGCTCGCAATAGGTCCCCTATTTACTTCAATTATGTCCTAGAAGGGGGTTCTTTATCTAGGCTTGACAAAACCAAAGGTCTAGGTGTAATTCTAAATTCTGGCCTTTCTTTTCAGGATCACTTCGATTACATAATCAGTAGGGGCAATTCCATTTTGGGATTTATTATGGAATTTGACGACCCTTACATTACCAGACTTCTTTTTATTTATTTAGCCACCATATATAAATATAATCTGACTTATATATAAAGTACCATAGCGTATAAATTAAAAAAAAAAATTGTTTACGATAAATCAATAAAAAATAAAATCACAAACACCTTCAAAGAATCAAATTTCTAATTTCTCTTGAATCAATATTGAAATCTAAAATATTTGAATATTTGTTGTAAATTTTACACATATTTCTCAGGGGCTCATAAAATCCATAATTCGTTCGATGACTCTTAATGAAAAGAATATCGCGGTACCTTAAAATTCTACCAGAAACATTCAACGAAATTGATTTAAGAATTTCAGGAGAATCTATTAATCCAGTAAAAACTTTATGAATAAAAACACACAATAAGAACTCGCCCATGGAATGACGTCATATTAATTAAAACCAGACGATCAGAATATTGTGGAAGCTTAAACCTATCAATCCACGGAAGGTGACGAACAACAAAACGTAGAAACTTTTTCTGTATAGATTCAATTCTATTAATCCGTATACACTGTAATAAGGACTCCACACTTGACAGCCGTATTCCCGTATACACCTCACGAATGAATCATATAAGGAACGCAATGCGTACGGGTCATTAAATTACTTAGCCCAGCGTCTGACAAACCCAAGCATTGAAAAGGCTCTACCAATAATAAAATTAAGATGGCGAGAAAATGTAAGCTTTGAGTCGAAGATAATGCCAGGATCCTTAATGTGCTCTACTACATTTATAGAAACATTGTCTATGTGATAATGGTACGCAAAAGGAGGTCAGGTCGATACTAGAATATGCCAAACCCTGTCCGGTTCCCGTATTACCAATTGCGGATTATTCGCATTGAAGCTGTCCAACGCAGATTCCTCCGATTCGCACTCCGTGGCCTTCCTTGCAGTAACCCTGTAATTTTACCTGCCTATATAGATCGCTTAAACTTGTTATCGTTAAAGACGCTGGAAACTAGACGTAATATCTCTAGAATTGTCTTTATTTTTGATATTTTGAAGGGAAAAATCAATTCCCCATTTCTGTTAAGCTCAATTGGTATGTCAACTCCGACCCGCTTGCTCAGAAGTCTCAACTTTCTCCACCTTTCTTACCATCGAACCACCTACGGTTCGAACGAACCTTTAACTGCCATGTGCTGCCTCTTTAATGAGCATTTCGACAGTATTAATTTGAATTTTTCAAGACTGCAACTGAAAAATCAGCTTAAATCAGATATTAGTTTAGTTTATCTGCTTTCTTGTTTTTGCTTTCTTCTCTTGTTTTGTTTGTTTGGCATTTCGTTTTTCTCTTTTTTTGCATGGAATAACTTCTTTTGTAATAAATATTGTAGTAATATTGTAGTAATCAACTAGATGAATTTTGAATAAATAAAAAAATAAAATAATAAAAGTCTGTTTCACAGACGTCATTGAATTCAGGCCAGAGCCCTTCAGATTGTGATAACCATGATGGGTCCTTCCACCAACTGCTAATGTGAACTAATAACGATGGCATTGTACACCACGAGGAACTATATATGCTGGATTATTCTTTGTTGGTATGTGCCTCCAGAAATTGTTCTCTGAATTTTCTTGGATCTCCACTACCCTCAGTTTGGTAGTGGAGTTTTATTTCATTATGGGGAGAGGTAATACCGCAGGTAAATACCCTGAACGGTATTCCTTTAATTTGTCCCTTTTTGTGGTACCATATGACCCAACTCAATGTATTCCTTTAAATTGTTGATCTTTTTCACACTTTTTTTGCAATTTGAAAGAACCTGTTTAAAGACATGGTGGGGACATTGTTGGGGACTGCCTTCGTACTTAAATAGTAGTCTAACTTGATATCTACTGTCTTCTAAGCATGTATGTGTTCTTGTGTAAAATATATCACACTCAGTCTCCTCTTGGCTTAAAGTGCGCTTCGGCAATAGCGTCTCATATTCCTAAAATTTACGTAGCTCTGTATCCAACCTAGCGTCCCACGCTTCATTGGTTGTTAAGGTAGAAAACGTTCTTGCTCCCTTACTGTGTTCATGGGCGTAGCTAGGGTTTTTTTGTGGGGTGGGCCTAGTAGGGGCCAGCTTGATACAAAAATTGAAAAAGAATATTCTTCAATCAAGTATTGTTTTTCAAAAATGTGTAAAAGTTTCTAAAACATTAATCAGGGTTAGTTAACGCCAAGTTTTCTTATATCACCAAACTATTTTATTGATTACCGTTGTTTAATTTCGAGTAAGGGTTGATTCTTTAATAAATATCGCCTATACATTTGACTGGATTTTATTTAGATCGAATACAAAATACATGTGATTTTTTTTTTGTTTTTTAATCTACTGGAGTGAGAAAACTTTCACAGAAAGCACAAAATTCCTTTGAACGGCAATAAAACCGAAGATCTAATAGAAGTCAAATTTAATTAATATATGCAGAAAAATTTCTGGTATTGAGAAAAATTCTTCTTATGATAAGAAAATTATCGCACAACGAAACTAATTTGCTACAAAGAAGAAATTTTACAAGAAGTGAACATAGTATATACCTACTAAAAATTATCCAATTTGGAACATTTAAAATAAAACATTTTCTAGAATAGCGAAAATTAAACTACGGGTTAAGCAATTCTATTCTTAGGATATAATGTATTACCTCTTCTCATTTTCTGTATGAAAATTTTCTGCTATAATCATAATCGGAGATAATTTAGAAAATATATTTACTACTATTAATCTAATTTTCCTTAATTCAGTTTGAATAAGATGAAGCAATTTGTTTTCTTGCATGCAGGAAATGTCCGCTAAGCTAAAAATCGCACCTACTAAATTTTCTTTGATACACATGGAACAGAGCGCTTATTCTCAGTAAAAATTTCTCTCAGTGCATTATCGCATAATTTGAATTAGTCACCACACAGTAAAAAATTTGCACAATTGTTGCCACAAAGCTTAGGTATTTTCCCTGAAATGTAGGGAATATTCCATAAAATTTTGAAAATATTCCTTAAAATGTAGAGAATATTCGCTAAATTTTAAGAAATATTCCCTACATTTTAAGGAAAAATACCTAAGCTTTGTGGCAACAATTTGTGAATTTTTTACAGTGCATCCATCACTACCTAAGATCGTTATAAGAATGCTGCTGGAAGGGAATATGTACAACAATTATTTTATTAGTTTTCGTGTTAATATAAAGTAAACATACGTGATGGTGTTGTAATTTTGTCAACATAAATCGCCAAAAACCAATTGAATAAGCTTTAGTTTTCTATCTTTTCTGCATATCGGCTCAACACTTTTTCAGTTGTAATTTTTTTTTTACTTACTGGGAGAAATATTGCTGCTTTAAAATGGTTATACTCTTCTTTAATATTTTTTCTCAAATTTTCAGTATTCATTTCGTAATTTTTTATAATTTAAGCATGTTTTTCATGACCATCGCTTCAGTTTCCAAGGCTATATCAATTCTTAAGATTTTTTTTTTTATAATTACTGATGAATTTAAGAAATTTGTCATAATGTTACAAGAAAATTGAGGAATTTTCAAGAAATTACTTCCATTTTTAGAAGATGACTCCTCCTGGTGCCTTCTGAACGCCAAGCCCCAGGGAACAAGTGTTATTATTTTATCAATAAGTTTAGCCAAGTATTTTATGTTTTAAACAATTTCTCCCTCTTTCTGTTTCGTAAGTTGTTGATGAATATCTCCAAATGTAAGAGATTGACGTAGGGCACATAAATTTGGCTGGATTCCGAGTGAGCGATGACTCTGAGTGTTGTTTTTAAAGCATCTGCTAATTTTTTCCAGTTGTTAAAGCTGCTGTGAGGTTACGTTTTCTAATTACAGTAAGGACTTGAATGCTTTTATGCAAGAAGTTCACTAACCCCGATTAAAGATCTTTCTTGACATTGTGACTTTCCAAACTCAGAACTAAAATTTTTCTTATTACGCTTTTAATTTTTGAATTATGGACTTAACATTTGTTTAGTTACTTCTTAATTTTCCTTTTTGTTCTTTATTAGGGGAATAAGAGACCCTACCATGGGTCGGAGTCTCTTGGTTCATTTCTGATTTAGTTTTAAAATCTACTGTCTAAGTCACAGCGACGCACCGGCTTTTTACTTAGGATCATCGATCGATTTTCTTCGATAATTGGTGATCCGGCAAGATTTAATAAAGGGGCGAATATTTATAAATTAACGTAAGTGCATTAATTTTGGGTACGCCTTCCGCTTTATATATTGATTGAATATTGGAAATAGTTTATTTCACTTATACAAGCGAAATTGAACATTTTCCCCTACACATAAGAAAATTAAACGCAGTCTAGCTGGACCAATAACCAGTATGTGGGTCAACCATCATACATATTACGCGTAGTATTTTCTATATATGAGCAAAGCGAACGAAAATAGAAAAGAATGAAGAACAATATACAGAGACCAATTTGTCGGTCAAACATTAGGCACATTGCGCATATTTCTTCACATATGGTTAAAACAAGCATACACTGGCTGTATGGTCGGTCAGGGACAGCCCAGTGTCACTACATGGCCAGAATCGGTGTCGTGATGAGGGATTTGTTTCTACGTAAATAGTGTAGTGCGTAGTCCCATTATACTAAGAATGAATAATGTTGAGTTGACAATAATTCTGATGGATTTATTATCAGTCGGTCGAAATGGAGAAAGCCGAGTCATTGTTAAGGTACGTTTACACTTAGATACAAGCGTCTAGATTTGTATCGGTACTTGTATCGGGACTTTTATCGGCTCTTGTATCGCCACGTTTTCGACTTGTATATATTAAGAAATTTTTTGACTTCTGTTTACATTAGACATGCACTTGCCGATATACTTTAATTACTGGTCCGCAAGAGTTGCAAATGTTTGAATGCATACCATGATGAGGTATATACTTCATCAGTTCCGCAGCCGGATTTTTTGCTCACATTAATTTTTCCGAGTTCTCTGTTAAATTGACTTTTTATATTACACCCCTCATCATCAATTTATTTTTTCGTACACTTTAACACTTGAGCGATTTCTTCTAACTTATAATTTTTTTTTTTTTTTTTTTTTCATTTAAGTATTTTGTGCTTTTGATCTGACATCCCAAATATTACATTTTCTTATTTTTCTATTAGTAGTAAGGTTTTTCTTTCGACTACGATGACATGATTTATAATGTAATTCAACCGCCCGCACTACAGAACCAAGCACACGATAAACTGCACTTAAAAACTAAACGCAAAAGTATGTATAGCGAAAATTCAAACCACAGCATTTGTATGCGATACATATTGATAATCTGTCTCGAAAAGAAAATGTTTTGTAATTTGAGTATTCTTAAAAGAATGAATCACTTGGGAAATGTAAGAGACACTCGTATGAGAATAGGCATATCTGTACATATGTATACCTACAGCATAGATGCGTTTTATTAATTTGATGGCGCTTTAATAGATGTATTGTAATGCATATTTGTAGTCATGCATCAATAATGCATGTAATTGCATATAAATCAAGTGCACATCTCCGTAAACGAAATATGATACCAAGATTACAACTAAAGTTTATAATTCATTTCAAAAGTTAAAACTCGGACAAACAAAAATGAAAATACAATTGACATACATACAGATTTGTATGTAATCACTTTTGAGTCATTCATTCATATCTCGTTATGAATAAGTAATATAAAAGCGCATCAGATTACAGCGCAAGCGGAAATAAATTATGTATGTGCAATGCACCAAATTTATTAATGGCAACAAAAATACGCTGCTCGCGTGAGGTCACCGTTTCGTTCATAATGATACGGTGAGAAAATTATCGAATATAGGTAGCTTTAAGAAATTAATGTAATTAGCTTATTTAGCAATAATTAGCGATTATAAATAAGGTAGCATTAAGAAAGAAATAAAGAATAAAGTTTTGACCATAGAACGGTAAAGACAAGGGCTTATTCTTCAGAGCGCAGCGGCAATTAGCCAGGTGCTCCCCTACATTAAGATATTGAAGCACTCCAGCCAAATATCAATCAAGGATTGAGGCATTCAGCCAGATCCACAGGTAATTGTTATTTCTTTGCCTTTCATGAATATTGAGGCGATACGCCATATATTCGGCATAGTAAATAATTAATTTAAATCATGAATAGAATATTGGATATCGACGAATACGCCAATCCATTGGCAACCAGCGTGAAGGCAAACATAACAGTATGCTTGGCGTTTATTATGAGTAATGAATGCCGCTTAGTAAGTGTGGCTTCATTACAAAATCACTTTTCACAAATTTGGAACCAACTACTGCTAACCCTTATATAAATTCGTTATGCTTTCAATGTTATGTCCTCATGCTTGCTTGGTTGAAACTGAAATATAATTGATCGATTAATTGGATTTTATAATTTAAGATCGTATTTTTGTGGGGGGGGGGGGGGGGCACCGGTGCTGTTTGAGTTCACTGGGGTGGGCCGTGCCCACCCATGCCCCTACCTAGCTACGCGCATGACTGTGTTGTTTGAAGGTGTTTTTCCGAAAAAATTACATCGTAACCTTGTCCTGTGTTATATCTATGATGAATTCCTTTATTTATAAACTTTGCATAAGCGCTCACGCCTATCAGGAGTTCGAGTTTGCTAGATTATAAGAAATTATGATCTGCTAACTGCAGGTCCTTAAAACAATCTAGCTTTATATCCTGACATCTATCTGGCGGAGAAATGTATGTTATGCGTTTTATGACGTCTGCGCGCCCCGGTGAGTTAAAGCTTAAATCATGTTGTGATTTTAGGGTAAATTGAATTTCCTTTGATGATAGTTCTATTTGAAAAGAGCCTAATCTACTATTTCTGCTTCCGTGATGAATTAACTTTGCGACTCTAAGACAATTAATGCTCATAGGGTCAGCGTTATACCATTACCACTTCTACAATCACCATTGCTAGCAATACTTGTGACGATTTCCTATTGTAGTGAATATTAGTTGTAGAACTCATTGCCCTCATTGCCTGATTAACTCCTTTTTTGGTGTTTTCTGACACCGATGTGTCTTCGTGTAAAAGTGTATTATGTCTTTTTCTACATCTAAAATAAGTCCTTTCGCTAGGATATGCATCTTGGTCGTGAGGGATTAAACAGTTGAAACATAGTTTCAGATTTGTCACGTAATTTCTCCACACTTTGGTAACGAGGTTTTGAAATTGCTTACACTTGTAGAGGCAATGAGCATTATTGCACATCTTACAATTCGTATGTGGACAATTTCGATTAAAATGTTGCTTCAATCATTTAAAACAAATCTTGTGTTCTAATAAAAAGGTACGTTTAGCTTGAGTTGCTAAACGCTGAAACCCTTTGCACTGTTGATATGTGTGGTTTCCCTTACACATCAAACAACCTTGTTTATTTTTGATGTGGTAATTTGTAGTTTTGTTGATTGTTTTAGAAGTTATTTGGAGTTCCGGTCAAAGCTTCTTAAGTCCTGTATCTAGCCTCTAAGGATTCAAATAATTCATACCTAGTTGGTAATGCAGTGGATTTATATATGTTTTGTTCCCATAAACTTCGGGATTCATCTGGAAGTTGGAAGTCTTTGTGTTATTATGTATAAGAAAATGGGGTACCAGTTATTTGTTGAGACGCCTAATATATTTAACTCGTGTAAACACTCGTGACCGTGGCTGACTCTTGCTTTATCTGCGATTGATTAAATAACATTTTAAGTTGCGAGAAAACTAGAACTAGTTGATTTTGAAATCTTTTTGTTCATGTATTCCATGCCTTAAGATAATTGGAACCAATGATGTCGAACTTTCTCAGCATTACTCAAATCCTACCTTCCGATCAGTATAACTTCATTTCTCCTAAAAACCATGGATGGAGAAAGAGTTAGACAACCATATTTGAAGCGGTACACTCAAGCGGTCACCGCTGCACCTAAACCAACATGCTTACCAGCACGGAAGTCTACCAAAACTGCCATATATAGTCTTGTCCTAGGATTAGATGGGGCGGCAGAGGGAAAAGGGACAGCCCTATGTGCATTCCTAGACATCGAATGAGCATTTGACAATACCTCCTTTGAAGCTAGTGAAAATGTAGCTAATTAAAAAGGAATCGAACTTTCCTTGATAAAATGGATATAAGCTAGGCTTGAAAGCCGGAGAATCACAGCTAACTTGGGGGAGGACTCTATTACAGTAGTGGATGCCAAATGATGTCCCCAAGGTGGTATTATGTCCCCTCTACAATGGAAATAGATGATTTCCTACAGAAGCTAACAAGCTCCGGCTATGTAAATCTCATTACAATTGGAGGCAAGCATGATCAGATAATCTCTGATCTATTGCAGAATGCCCTAAACGTAGGTTGCAATTGGTGCCAAACAATGGAACGTCGAGCCAATTCCTGGTAGAGCAATAGTTGTTCCCTTCATGAGAAGGAAGGTATTACATTAGATAACAGACTAACCTGGAAAAGAGTACTTGATGTAACGAAGTCACATGACCACCCATTAATTCAAACAAATCCAGTCCCTACCAGATAAAATGTCCACGTGAATACCTACTGATAACCTCTTCATAGAAAATCAGTAGATGACTGCGCTTCTTGGTGGGCATATCAGCCGACACTATAGTGATCTACGCCTATATAAAGGGAGCCTCCAGAGCAGAATCTTTAGTTATCAACCGAGAGTCATCCAGTACAGATCACCAGAGACCAGTTTATTTTCCGCCGGTAAAGTACACACTAGTATACCAGTCAAAGCCGTCAGTCTGATAACGAGCTGATCGAGGTCCAGTAGGCCGCCGACCAGCCCAGTCCGTCAGAGGAAAATTATAAGAATAAAAGTCACACCAGACCAGTTGCCTCCCAGCATCTCGCCTGAACACATCGTTCCCTAGTCTTCCCGTTCTGATAGCATCCGTACGTCCTCCGTACAGGCCGCAGTTATAATATTCGCATGAGTCACTCAACCGCTTCTCTACGTGCTGATTTGAAGTACAGCATCCATGCGTCAACCGTACAGGCCGTAGTGATAATATTCGCACGAATCACTCAACCGCTTCTCTCCGTGCTGATTTGAACTACAGCATCCGTACGTCATCCGTACAGGCCGTAGTGATAATATTCGCACGAATCACTCCACTGCGTCGTTCCGTGCTGATTAGAACTACAGCATCCGTACGTTATCCGTATTGGCCGTAGTGATAATATTCGCACGCATTATTCAACCGTATAGTATACATTTCTTCGTGTTTAAATATATGAGTGTTAGAAGTATAAGTGCCGACATATCGTACGAATAAACAAACTACAAGAATTGAAACAAGTGTAATAGTGTTAGTAATCTAGGCGATAAAACTAAGTGGAAAAGAAATACATTTCTATAATGTGATAACATTCATAAAATCAGTGGCCTAACAAAACACCAGTTCTGGACTTGCAGAATTAAGAATACCAGTGTAATACTAATAATAGTAATAAGAAAGCAAAGAATAAGGAATACAAAAAAATGAACTCGTATAGAGGTAGATGTGAAACTTTGTACCATAGTAGTTAAGCAAATAAATGACTATTGAAGCGAGTTGATAATGTTCCAAATATATTATTTCAACGTCGTGGAACCTTTCCCTGGACGACGCCTGACTACCCATTGCATTCACAATACACCCGACGTTATACAGATAAGGCTACAGTGGCAACATGGACATGCAGCAGGCTTTTTGGCAAAACTTGGGGTCTTAAACAAAAAATGACTCTGTGGTCATACACAGCTATCATAAGACCCATGGTCACACACGCCACTACAACGGAATGCATGACTAGGAGTAACTGGTCGTACCTGCTCAACTGCGGCCTTAGAGGCTATGTTGGACCAACTACCCTCACATTTACATGCTAGGTGGGAGGTCATATTTAGTGCAATTAGGCTACAAAGGGTAAACCTCCAAAGTACAAATAATTTGGTTGGCCACCTGAAAATCCTCCAGGATTTCATAGAGTACCCGATGGCTAACGTAAATTCAGACGATATATCGAATCGCCTTAACTTTGAAACACGATTTGTGGTGATCTTGGGGGACCGTCAACAGAGTCACACTGGGGATCTACCCTTTGAAAAAGGATCTCTTAAATGGTACACGTATGGGTCCAAAATGGAAGGTAAGGCAGGCGTGGGCATATATGGGCCAAGGTGATATCTCGCAAAGGCACTCAGGGCCTCACCAACCATTTTTCGGGAGAAATACACGCCATAGAACTCTGCGCTCGCGAAATAATCCACAAGAATATTCATGGAGCCAAAATATACATAATATCAGACAGCCTAGCTACACTTAAAGCGTTAAAATCGCTTACCTTTGAGTCTAAGCTGGTTAGAGACTGTCTTACTGTCTTGAGGCAACTGAGCGACACAAATAGGTTGACACTGATCTGGGTACCAGGACATGAAGGCATTAAGGGAAACGAGATTGCAAATCTGCATTTATTGACACTGAGCCTATCTTTGGACACCCAAAGAGTCACTTCTCAGGTCAGATCAGGCTTTGTGAGGACAGAACTAAGAAGGAACAATGGCAAAATACTCCGAGGCTGAGACAAGCGAAGAAGTTTTTAAAGTATTCGCAACAGAGGACAAAAGCATTCTTTTCACTCAGCAAAAAAGAACTAAGGCTCATAACGGGCCTACTTACTGTGCACTACCCAGTTAGATACCATCTTAAGAAGATGGATAAGGTCGATGAAGAGACCTGTCAATTCTGTATGGAAGATGATGAAACCGCTGAACATGTAATATTTGACTGTGAAGCTCTGTGTCACATAAGGCTAAGACATCTAGGAAAAGTATTTCTAAAGCCAGAGTATGTGGGAAAAATGCCCTCTAAGAACATCATAAACTTCATCAAAAACCTTAACTTCGAATGGACGCCCTAGGGCATTTAGGGGTAATGCCACAAAAGATATTATACGTCGCGGTGACAAGATGAGAGGCGGGAGTCCTTTCTGCATCCCCCGTTAATAAAAATAATAATAATAATAATCTCAGCATCCTTTCTGCTTCTCCAGATAAACTTGCCTGAAGATAATGTAACATCGTAGATCGACGATTTTGTTGTTACTGTGAATAAGCCACACAAACATGTCATGAAATGATCTCCCTGATGTGTATTCCCCACCGTTTGGAACATTGATTTTAGTCAAGTTCACTGGCACCTTTCTTTTGTTGACTGGAGTGCTTACCGTAGGAGATTCCAGTGTTTATTGTAACTCCCCAAGAAAAGTAAGATACTTGGCTTCAAATGTTTCATATAAATCACTAGTCATAGTTTCAGTCGTTGAAACAGCTGCTGTTTCTTTATCAAATCCAGATAACTAAAGGTCATGAACTTGACACTGTTTCCACCACAGTTGGATGTACTTGGCACTACCCCTTTATGTAGGCTCTCGTGCTGTCTTTCTCTAGCCTCTGAAATAATCTAGCGGTTTGGCAGATATGTTTCTACTCTTTTTGACAGCGGAAAACTCTAACACCACTCAAATCGAAAGTTGACTATTTAACGTGTTTAAATTAATTGAAAATAACTTCTTTGGATTGAGAAAAACTGAATAATATCGTTCGAACCTGAAAGGATAACGATCCGGCTCGAAGGACCAGTAATGTATCGGCAGGTTTACGATGCACTTGCCCAGAAGATTATCTGCTGTATTAAAACTAAGTCGTCACTAACCTCCCGAATTAGGGCTAGGATTGATTCAATGAAAAATTAGAAAGGAATTAATAAATGTCGATTGTTCAGTCCACATAATTTCCTTTGTACAAAAATCACCCAGGCTGTTCAATCGCCGATAAATATCTTCTGATAAAGTAGAAAAAACTTGTTCCAACAGATTCTTGGAGACTCCTTTCTACTTCATTCCTGAAAAGGATAAAAAATTCCCACAAAGTATCATGCTTCAAGGACTAAAATAACCCAAGATACTTATTTAATTGGGCTGAATCATCCAATGTGTCTAAAATAAAACATAAAATTTCATTAAATTACACACAAATTAACAAAATATCTCAATCTCATCCAAAAGTCCATTTCCTTCCGATTATTTACATTTTGTAATGTCATCTAGTGACATTATGTCAGACAGCTGGTGTCGCCATAATCAAAAGTGGACCAAAATGAACCAAGCGTTGCCTGGGCAACACATCATGGAGCTGGGACATACCTGTTCACGGCGGCTATAAAAGGGTGGTGAGCCGCATCAAAATTACCCGTTCGGTTTTCAGAAAGCATCCTCCACCAGAGTCTAATCTGAGTTTCCTATCCTTTGAACAAAAGTATAATTTTGTTTATTCCTTCTATTGTTGTAGAGTATAATTCTATCCAAAAGGTCCGATTTTGCCGCCTATTCTAATTTCCAAGTTTTATCTGAAAATATCCTCCGTCAGAATCTACTCTGAATTTCCATTCTTTGAGCAAAAGTATAATTTTGTCCTTTCCACCTTATAGAAGTGTAATTCTATTGTTGTAGAAGTATAATTGTACTAATATCCAAATTCCCCGAAAATCTAATATTTCCTCGCCACTCTGGTAACAGAAGTATAATTCTGCTTATACGCTCCAGCACGTTGCAACATAAGTGTAATTCTGGGTACACGTTCTGACATTCGCTCTAACGGAAGTATAATTCTTCTTACACGCCTCAGTACGTTGCGACAGAAGTATAATTCTGGGTACACGTTCTCATATTCACTGTAACAGAAGTATAATTCTGCTTACACGCTTCAGTACGTTGAAACCGAAGTATAATTCTGATACATCGTCGCTCTCACACTATAGCAGCGATATAATTCTGTTTTATTAAATATTAGTTAATGGAAGTTTAATTCGAATAAAATAAAATTATTCTCTTTAACTTTATTACAGAAATAAAGGGACAACAATACTAGCAACATTGAGTCAAATTTTAATATATGGAATTTTTTTTTAATTTTTTAATTGAATTTTTACTTGAATTTTAATTTGCTTCTGTGTTGAATTTTTATGGATTTTATTGAATTCTTATTTTAGCAGTAGATTATTAGTATATTTAGTTGTAATTGGATTGTGATATTTAGGTTAAGATACACTAATAAAATTTATACTTGAACTGAAATAAAAGTTGAGTTGTCTTTTTTAAAAAATCGGTACCCTCCGTTACTCTTGAGACTAGATCTCACACCGATCCTTTCAATTAACTCTATTCATTGAATTATTCAATTTTTTACATACGTATTTTACACAAAAATAATGGTTACTTTAATCTTTCATTTAAACAAAAAATTAAATATTTTCTTAATTCAGCGTTAAACATTCAAGACTAGAATAATTTAAAATTTATTAATTCAACAAATATGATATCGCATATAAATTTAAGCAACTAATTCTAATTATGTGTACGTAGTCAATCATAACATCTAGTTCAACTGCTGTGCCAAGTTCACAAAAAGATTTTATCTGCCCTTCACTAAAAAAAAAATCAAAGCTAAAAGCCTCTGAAAAATTCCATCCCAATAATGTGGCTAAATCCAAGGCTATGGCAAATTCCACTTTTAAAATATTCAATGAAGTATGGCAAATTCTACTTGTGGCAAACTCCACGCAGACCGACTTAAACCAATCTGACTTGAGCATGCTCGAGATGCTAGTGTTATAGTATTACCTCCACTACACAAAACAAATTCAAATTCAAGTTCGCTGCTCTTTAGCTCTAGTTATCGATTTTAAGTAATGCTCGCGCCATCTCTGAGTCAAAATCATGTTTGTGAGCAGCCATTCGCTTATTTGTTTTTAAATTTCGTGTGCTTGTGAACGCTGCAAAAATTCATAAATAAAAAATAAAAGTATTTCATCTTTTCAACGATGTACAATATATTAAACAAAACAGTTTATTATATTCATTATAATGTCATTCATAAGTCATTAGAATTAAGTAATAAAAATTCAAATGGTCGAGAATTACTTACGAAAACGGACTCATTGAACTGTCATATCAAACAGAATTTTCATCTCTGGACAATTGATTACTTTGCATGGAATCATATATTTTGAGAGGAAGTATTTGTTGGTGAATTTGTATATGCTGGAGACTTGGAATAAAAAAAATTCCATAGGATAGTTGTATTATTTCCCACCAACTGATGATTTAATTCTTCTAGCATTAAAATACGAGCAATTCTGAATTCTGATTCTGCTTGCGATTTTGGGGAAAATTTTTTTATTGTTTTGGCTTAACCCCAGCAACTTTGGCAGTCTTTTTTTTTTTTTAATATGCTAAGACTTTTCCCACTAGTGAGGGTTGAGAGGGTTCTGCTCCGGTTTGTTTTCTCTGTCTAGAAGAAGACGAATAAGTTTTGTTTGAAACAGATTCTGCAGGCAGACATAATCCTTCTTCAGTAGAAGTGAAAGGCATTGTTACCCTGGATTGTTGCGTTTTTCCATTTTCCATCATCTGGTGAGAGTTGATCTCTATTTCAAATATTGTTTTAAAAATTCCATTTGTTGGGCCCATGGACATGATTTATAATGATGACCTCCTACTGCTGCATGCCCGGTTTTTTTATCTTAACCCTTTCGCATAATTCTCTGGCGAATTTTTGGCATTTTGATTTTAAATCCTCACATAAGAATATATTTATTTCAGAGTTCTAGCTACTGGACACTGTTTTATATATCAAATCAAATCAAATCAAATCAAATCAAATCAAATCAAATCAAATCAAGGTATATTTATTTCAAAGCCCCTGCTTAAAGCAACGTATAACGCTGGGCTCCACGTTGATACATAGATTAGTAATCAGTTTACATAAATAAATGAATGAATCAATCAATCAATAGCAAAGTAAACAATATTAAATTAAAGAGAATTAGTTCAGAATAACTTAAATTAGTATGTTTAGCATGTTAAACAGTCATATATAGTCTTATCTTCTAAATCTTAATTACAGCAGTTCCTCTGCATTTGACCACATTTAGTTACATTGTGTCATTATCTAGGGCTAAGATTAAGATTAGACTAGCCCTGAGTAGTGGTTAGATTAGTGGTTAAATTACCCTAGTATATGGCGCTATACCTGGTTATCACTATCAATTTCGCTGAAGGTCACGTGAAGAATTCGATTACAAAAAAAAAAAGAAGGCTTATGTACAGCTAGACGTGTTGTTGAAAATTCATTTGGGATTTTAACCCAAAATTGGAGGACATGTCATAGGCCATTGGAAGTAAAAATTGAAACTGCAATTACTATTGTGAAAGCGGTGTACATTATGTATAATTTTTTTAATTGCAACAAAATCAGGAGATGCTACATAGTTAGTTAACAATTTTGATGGTCCAGAATCTACAACAACGACCTTAAATAATTTACCAAAATTTGCAAGAACAGTTTCAAAGTATGCCGAAGAATTTCGCCACAGATTTTTCAATTATTTTATCAAATAATTTTAATTAAAAAAAAAAAAAAATATTTGGGCATTGTCTACTTATCATTTTGCTTTAAGGTAGTCGTAAGCCCCATTTGATCCCATGTCTTAATTATTTTTAATATCTCGGTGTTGTGCAACTGGGCTCCGTAATTTTTGTATTTTTTCTTTAGTAATTTTAAATCAGTGCACGAGGATATTTAGTTAGAAGTTTTAACAAACTAGTTTCATCTCAACTTCATTTTAATTTTGAAATTTTGTGATGAATATTACAAGATTACCAGCAATGTCAACTAAAACCCGTGCCGGCAGCAGCTAATACCTGATGGACCTGTGACATATGTAGAAATCAAATAATTGATGGAAGGTGTCAAGCAGCATTTTGACTCCAAGTTAAAAGCCATCGAATCGAAATTATCATTTAATTGATAAGCAGTTCAGTGATGTAGTTGCAAACATGAAATCACAGATAACCTCTCTAGAGAAACCAGTGTCAAGTCTGGAAATTAAGGTTAATACTCTTGAAAGAATTTCTAAATCTAGAGATGCTTTTCTATGTAGAATTCCTCAGCTTGCTAGTGAAAATATTAGTGCAATTATTTACAGGTTGTCCGAAGTGGTTAACTATCTCACTCCATCAGGGACCAGCGTATTTAGATTGAGGAAAGCGAGCAGTGACGGCAGTAAGAACATACACTCAAGACATCCAGTGCCAGTTATCGTCAAATTTAATAGCTCAGATGAAAAACTTAAATTTATAAGGGCAGTGCGAAAAATTAAACCTAAGCTAATGCAGCTTGGATTTCAAGGAAATAATAATGTTTAAATAAAAGAATGTCTTTCGACCGTGGACCAAAATATTTTACATGATTGCATAAAACTCAAGCGAAACGGGAAAATTGATCCTCTTCTTAAAATTCATGACGTTGTATATACATCAGACGCAATCTGAGTACTGAAGAGTCCCCCTCAAGGTCATCTCTCTGCAACAATTAACGACTTGGGAGCAGCATTTGACACAGGGTATGCTTGAATCGGAGGCAGTGTAATGTTGTAAAAAATTTATTTTAAAAATGTCTCAAATTTATTATCATAACTTTATTATTAGTTGCTTCTTTCGCTTCATATGTCATTTATTTAGTGACGTATTACAATTTTTTTCCAGGCTTATGCATGCTAGTTTGAACTTATGCTATAATTTCTTATATTTGTTCAAGAAGGAATTTATTTGGATTCTCCTAAAATGTTTTTAATTTGTTTTTAATTTGTTATTTGATCACACAACCCATTATATTTTTGGTGACAAGTTTCAAGTCTTGGTTTTCACTCATCAATAGGTGTCGCAAATAGCGAAATTGAGTGACTTGAAAAACAAATGAAAAATAGAATAAAGAAAAGAAATGTAAAAATGAGAAATTTGAGAAAAATAGAAAAAAATTTTATTAAATTTTTTTTAAAAAAACCAGATTCATTCGAAACGAATCGAACCTGTATATGCCCGCAATGGGCTGAAAAAAGAAAAAAAGGAAGAAGAATAAGGTGTAATATAGGAGTTTTTACCTCATATAATTCACACCAGAATTTATTCTAAGTAGGATCAATTTGATCTGTTTCAAGCATCTACAGCAGACAGAAAACCAAGCTGTACCGATGAGTGTAAGGTTTTCTGCTAACATGAAACGCTTATTCTTCTTCCTTTTTCTTTTTTCAGCTCACTGCGGGCGTATACAGGTTCAATTCGTTTCGAATGAATCTTGTTTTTTTTTCAATTTTTTTAATAAAAAATCCTAAAGAGTAATCTCTACTTTTATAATTTCTGAGTCCATATCATCATGAAATTCTCGCTGACTATTTTTTATGATATCTACATTCTATTATAGTAGAGACTCTGACTCCATTTCTGAACGAGATGTAATATTGAATTTTACTGGTGCTAATGAGGAGTGTATAAATATTTGCCACATTAATGTCAGAACTATACTCTCTACATTAATGAATTTAAACATATTTTTGAGGATAACAAGCTGGATATAATAATGACAACAGAAACCTAGCTAAACAATGACATAAGTAATCATTCTGTACGTTCATCGGGCTTCCAATTATTTCGTAATGTTCGTGATTACTCACGATGTGGCGGCGTAGCGGTGTATGTAAGCGAAAATCTTCGATTTATATTAGTTTCAGCTTCTAATAACAACAGTCCTGGTCCTGAATATTTATTCCTTGAAATGTTAATTCGACAATAAAAAGTTTTATTAGCTTGTGTATATAAGTCTCCCAGAGTTACAGATATTAATGGATTTATTGACGAACTAATGCAAATTTCTAGTGCATATGAAGTTACTCTGATTTCTGGAGATTTTAATATTAATATGTTGATCGAAAGTAGTGTTAAGGAGATTTTCATCTAATATCTTAATCCTATTAACCTAAAAATTATTAACACAAATCCAACTAATGTTGAATTATTTTCAGGTTTACGTGTTTTTGTTGTTGCATTACAAAAACAAAAAGACGTAAAGCTACACTGCACCGTTGTAGAACACGTTGAAAAGAGTTCGACATAAGTATCATAATAATGGATCAAGTTTGCTAGATTTAATTATCACCAATAAACCTGATTTGATTAAATCCATACAGATCTTCCTCTCCCTGGAATCAGCGAACATAATCCACTCTTAGCCTCAGTAACATGTCCTTTAGTTAACCGATCCCTGCAAAGAACCTTTGCATTTAGAAATTATAAAACGGTTGATCTTGATAGACTTCATAGTAGAGCGGCTTGTTTCGAATTGAGTTATATCCATTCCAGCAATAACACCACAGAGCAGGTTGAATATTTTAACAACGTTATTCAATTCAATTCAATTCAATTAATTTTATTCGGGGATTGTACAACAAGATAACAAAATCTTTTTCCGTACTAAACTAAAGAGGAAGTATCTACACCTATCCTACATAATTGTAAGCAAAACAATATTTATAAATAATTTAAAAATATAAAATTCAATTCAAATTCAATATTACAATAAAAATCAAAAAGAGAAAGAGAAAAAAAAAGAGATAAAACAAATATTTTTATATAATTATAATGAATGAATGAAAAGAAAAGAAAATCAAACATAATAAAAATTGAAGAAAAAGAAAGAAATTAAATTAAATTAAACGAAATTACATTTACATTCATAGCAAGACTGCTGGAAAAACCACACCCAAAAAAAAACACAAAATCAACCATCAAGTGGCAAATACTGAAAAATAAGCCTCTTAAAAACTCTCGCATCGCTCGTCCTCTGAATAACCGCTGGAATTGTAGGAGTTTTCATATATGGAATATCTATGACGTCGAATAGAGATGTTTAAATTTCTTGAAGAATGCATGAAATTCAGTTCGTCACTGAGATATAATGATTTTTTGTTGTAAATTTAAGGAGCAACCGGACAAAGCATACCGAACAGGTGAGATGTGGTCATAACGTCTCATCCCAAATATAAATCTCGTGCAGTCATTAAAAGCTACATTTAACTTTCGAGCGCATGTGGAATCTAAATGCAGGAATACTAAACAACCCGCTGTAAAATAAGGTTGGAGTAATATTTTTACAAGCCTCATACGCATAGATCTGTGCAGTACATCAGCAGACAACCACAGCCGTCGAAGTCCCATGTAAATTTTAGCAACGGTACTATTGACTTGGTCACAGCAACTCATTGAAGTATTAAGAAGAACTCCAAGGCTTTTAACCGTATTGACATACGTCAAATTGACAGAGTTCAAAGCAATAGGGGGAATATCGGTTATGTCCAAGCTCTGCCTATATATTGCCATTGCATGTGATTTAGTGGGGTTTAATACTAAGTGATTGTCTTCTGCCCAACTAACAACTCTATGCAGATCCGAGTTTATGCGGTCGACACAATCTTCGATCAGACCTATAGGCCGACTGAAGTATAATTGTACATCATCGGCATAAAGATGTATATTACAGTACTTAATGGTTTCAGGGAAGTCATTAATATAAAGACTGAAAAGAAGGGGACCAAGTATGGAACCCTGCGGTACCCCCGAAGACAATGGCAGTAAGCTAGACAGATGGTCAGCAATACTCACTTGTTGATATCTCTCAGTAAGAAAGTTGGATATTAAAAGTACGGCCGAGGATGCAAAATTGAAATGAGTGCAAAGTTTCGACAAGAGCCTAGTGTGGTGTACGCTATCAAAAGCCTTGGAGAAATCCAGTAGAGTTAAGACAGTCAACCAGTTTTTATCCAGACATTTACGGATATCGGTAGTTACTTTCAAAAGAGCAGTCTCACAGCTATGAGAATTCCAAAAACCTGACTGCCAACAGGTTAGGAGATTGTTGGTGTCTAAGTGCTCCAGGACCTGCGAGTACAGTAACTTCTCGAGTGCCTTGGACAGAAAACATAAGATGCTTATTAGTCTATAGTCATTTGGGCTTTCGGGGGACTTTGATTTAGCTATAGGTAACACATTCGCAATTTTCCATGATGCAGGAAATGCGGAGGTAGTGAGACAAGTGTTGAAAATGTTAAGAATGGGAGAAACAATCAACGGAAGAATAAGCTTAAGAAATTTAGGGGAAATTTTGTCCGGACCGGTCGCATCCGATTTTATGGAGTTTATAGCATGGAAGACTTCTTCAGCATAGACGCAGCGAAAACTGAATCCTCCATGCTGATCTGCCGATCTTCCAATTAGTTATTAGTAATTTATATGACGATAGTATTTCAGTGCGTATAATAACCACTTATTACTGCTCCCCTTTGATAAACAATCATATTAAATCGTTGTTTATCGAACGAAACTTTGCCTATATATCATGGAAACGATATGGTAGCATTGAACTTAAGAGTAATTATCAAAGGCTGCGAAGCTTAACCACGGCCAAATTAAACAATTATCGTGGTAAGTTGAACCCATTACTTTCATCAAGGACTATTTGGAAAAACATAAAAGATGCAGAAATTAAAGCCAATAAAAATCTATCTAATTCTTTTGATACAGATGAAATAAACGCATTCTCAGGGTAATAATTATAATAATCCTAATAATCCAGTATTCTCATCTTATACTAACGATTATGATATACAGTTTCCATTTAGAAATGTTACTGCTAATGAGATCATATTTGCGTTTAAGTATGTCAAATCCAATCCAATTGAATCTGATGGTATTGATATACCATTTCTCAAATTAATATTACCACTTTATTATTAGACCTATTGTACATATTATCAATACTACTATTACGATTTCTACCTTTCCACTACAGCTTAAAGTCGCCACAGTACATTCGATAATGAAAACATCAAAGCCCTCCGGACCACAGAATTTTAGGCCAATAAGTATTCTTCCGGCACTATCCAAGGTTACAGAACGATTACTCTTTCAGCAAATTCAGATCTTTACCGATGCCCACAACTTAATAGCTAGGAGCAATCAGGCTTTAGATCCAAATATAGTATTGTTTCGTAACTATTGCACTTTACTGAATGTGTTAGGATACGTACACAACGTGGCGAGGGGGGGGGTGGCAAGGTTAGGCTAGGCTAGGCACTTGAGCGAGGGGAGGTGAAGACACACCTCGAGGTGTAGTGTTCACAACAAGGCGTTCAATTTCTTGATAAATCGCGAAGTGAGAGCATAAGTTAAATCGTCAGATTCTGAAAAAGAAACTTTGTATTTGTCAAGTAATACAACTATATTGAATTTTTCACATAAGTGTACTTTCCGCTGTTCTCCTTGACTTGCCACCCGATAAATACGAAACGTCTGGAATTTGGTAAATTTCATCATCTATATGATGATCTATGTATGTACTGATCCTGATAGATTCTTCCAATATATGAGATTAAGTAAAGAGTTGTTCGATTATATCAAAGAAAAAACCTAGAAGAATATGCCAGCTTTCAAAATTAGCGCGCTGCACCTCGCGAAAAAATGAAAAATTACATTCTCGAATAAGATACCTCGAGGTGTCTCGTCATATCGCGCGCTTACACAGCGTTGTTATGAGCACTCTCATAGTACAGCATACAATCATTTTATTTCGTCAACTCTTGATATATACTCGCCTCGCTTCGCTTCGCCTCGTTGTGCACGTACCCTTAGACGTAATACAGACCAAAGGCAGCCCACGATTTTGTGCTCGTTAGATTTTTCTCAGGCATTTGATTCGGTTGACTATTCTATCTTCTACGGGAAGTTATTAACACAGTTTTATTTTAGTCGGTCGGCGTCTAATCTCATGTGGTTATATTTACCTGGCCGTAAACAGGTCACTGTAGTAAATAATCGTTTTTTAAAACTTCTCTCACTTTGTGCGGGCATTCCACAAGGAACAATATTGGGCCCACTTCTATTCGAGATGTTTGTTAATGATATCGTCTTAATACCTAAATATTTCTCAATTTTACTATATGCTGATGATATTCAATTGTTTCTTCCTTCCTCCGTGAACCCAGCTGAAAATAATATTAGTAAATTTAAAAGCGACTTACCTTGCATAGCTGATTGGTTAGAAAGAAACAGACTTTTTTTAACCAAAGCAAAACGCAGAACATAATTCTTTTTAACCGTGAAATTGATGTCTCCTTGTTTCCTTCTTTGTATATAAATAACACCAGGATTGATTATAAGCCCGAATTAAAAAATTTGGGGGATGGTCATTGACAATGTCTTCTCATAGAAAAGTCATATTGACTTTACGTCTTCGAAGATCAATCGTGCCAGAGTTTATAGCGGCATGTCGAGTATACACCACGGCTACTAACATAATACATGCTTATAGTTTGTTTTAACAAAAATTTTGGAGAATGCATATTATAAAGCGTTTTGTATCTTAATTGTGCAAGCTAATAGAGAATTATTATTATTATTGCCGCAGTAACCGGATGAATCAATTTGGGCTCAGATGAATTAAAGAAAATCCGGGGAAAAACAGTAATAGTGAAAAGTAGTAAAAACTAAGAGTGATTTGAGTGATACCTGTGTAAAAGGATTTTATGGTTGTGTAAAATACTTACTAAAACACTACAAAAATAAATTATTTTAAATTGTGATTTTTTTTTTTATATATTGGCAATAATTCTATTTTCAATTGAAGAGACCAGCAGCAGTAAGCCAGTGGAGTCGTCTTCGTTGCAGAATGCTATTGCGGAGACAACTGTAGCTGTCCAAGAAGAGGTTGGAGCATTATTTCCAAAGACAACAGCTATTGCTGCAGCATCTCTAGCTTTGGAAAATATTCCGTCAACGTCTTCGAGGCTAGGACGACATCCTACGATGAAGGAAAATGTACAAAAGGCTTCACGCTCAGCACGAAGGCCTAATGGTGTAGCAACAGTGAGCCCACTGCTGTCTTCAGCGAATAATGCTACGAAGAAGCAGCTACCGGCAACAATAGCAGCATCACTGCGACCCCAGAGCAGGGGCATCACTCCTCGTCAAGCCCCACCTGGTGCAGGTAAGCCTCGACCCAAAACTTGTTCCGATCTTCAGGGTTTTCTCAATGGGAGATGGCAGAACGAAAGCTACGGTATGTAGCTTTAACACATCGGACGATGTCCTCTGAGCGCATACCGGAAGGCAATCTTCCAGGTCATCCCCTGTGAGAAACTATTCTCCATGGGGATAATAGCTGGCGGAATGGTTGAGGTGTATACTACGACCCTCGAAAGCTCTACCAAGCTTATGCTCTAAGGCATCGAGGAGGAGGGTAGACACCTTGTGCCGTTTCCGTTAAAGGAAAAGCCCACGAAAGTCATGTTTTCGCAGGTCCCGATTCGAGCCCAACATGAAGACCTCTCGAATTTCTTTGGCAGATTCGGGAAGGTACATGGAAAGGAGCGCGCCATTCCCTTAAAAATTTGGGACGAGGGTCTCGGGCCTGGTATATTCGGTACCAGCCGGGAAGCGTCCATCACGCTTCTAGCAGGCTTTCACGTGAGCTTATCCGGCTCGAAATACTGGATAGAGGTGGGCGCCGAAGCGAAATGTCATTCTTGCCATTGGGTAGGGCATATTATTGCTGACTGCCCCAAGAGAATTGGGAAGAAGGCTGATCAGTAGGCTTCCTCGAATGAAACCACTACTAGAGTAGTGGATGTGGAGAAGGAACCTGCTAGCGGCTGTAAACGGTGCCACGTCGCCACGCGAAGGCATGGCTGTGGCTGATGAGGGATCGAATAGCCAATTAGTAACAAAAGGAGGACGAGGAGAAAGACGAACGTGAACCGGGCGATGCCGCTTCCTCCAGAGTCAGCAAAGCCAGTCGCAACAAAGCAGCCCCACTCGGAGGAGAGCGATAGGGGAGCTCGAATTTCGAAGCGAAGGTTGTTGTGAGGGAGGTGGAAGCACCTCTCGAGCAGCTTTCGGACTGCGATATGGCCGGCTTAAATGAGACTGGTCTCTGGACCTTCGGTGGCTGCAAGTCGTATCATAGTACCATTTCGACTGGTAGCCAATTTGAAGTCTCGAAGGGGATGGAGACATTTCCAACTATGAAAATTTTCGTCATTCTTGGCCACCTCCAATACAAGAATAAAGATAAAATCTGGAGTATTCTTGTTAGCGAGTTGGAAAGTCCAGAGTTGTTACTTCCTCAGATTCAACTCCTACAATAGGAGCCTAAGAAGAAGAGGAAGTACAATGATTCAGCTCGTTGTGAACGTCTCCACAGTAAAGTGGAGGAGCTGATTCAGGAGCATCGCTTGGCCGATTCTCCTCGTCAGTAGAAGTCGTACCATCATCGTTTGAGCTTCTTATCTCTATGAATGTGTAAGATAGGACTATCGAACATGTCAAAATGTTCGATATAGGCATTGCACTCCTGCAGCACACGAGTTTCACACAAGACACATACACACAACTTGATCGTTATGCTTACTTGCACACTGGTTATGCAGTGTTTGCCACACCTGCTCCTCGACGAGGATCAGCGCTGGCAATCATTGTATTCAATAAATTTACACTATCGTCACCTGCTTATACAGAAATCTTGGCGCTCAAGAAAAACATATCAAGGTAGTAAACGTGTACCTTCCTCATGACCAGGACATTACAAGACAAGTCATTAATAGTGTTCAATCCTCTCTGATGAATTTTAGCAGCAAAAGTGTCTTCGGAAGCGTTTTCAACTGGACGCTGAATCCCTCAATGGATCGGCATTCCGGAGTTGAGTGCAACTCCATCAACACTGATCGATTGAGGAGTTTTCTCGGTGTCTTCTCTTCTTCTTTGTGGATGTCTATAATTGGATGCATCCTACGACCAGATCATGCATGAAGGTCTCACAAAATATCCATTGAAGTCTCACATGCTCCAGAGTTGATTGCGTTTCACCTGAAATGCTAGAACATTTCGTTGGCGACACTCATGAACAGTGTTCTATTAGTGACCATCTTCTTGTAGTGGCAACCAGCACTCTTGTTGAAAGAAGAAATGCATACTGGATAGTGAACAACTATTTAAAGAATTCAGAGAAGCTCATCAATAAGTTCATTGAATTCTGCTACGATTGGCAAGAGAGGAAAGCTGACTTTCCTATCCTTAGTCAATGGTGGGATGTTAGACAGCTCCAAATGCGATCTTTCATCGAAACGAATTTCAATCGAAGTGGGTATCAAGATTGCAGCTTGTCGGCCGATTTATCTCGAGTGGCAGCTCTTCCCAACTAAGCCGGAGTTGATTCTTTATTTTAACAGAATAAAGGAACGCTTGGCAGCACAAACTTGCAGGCACAGCTTGGAGCTTATGCTGCACAGACAAACACGCTGGGTGAGGGAAGGCGATTCTCCAACCGAGTACTTCTTCCGGGCAACTAGACGGCCTACTGTTTCTTGTGAAGTCGAATCGATAGTTGATGAATCTGTACAAGTCCTGAACGGACAACAGCTATCAGAATATATTCGTGACTACTACAGTAGTCTCTATTCAACGGACGTCGACAACATCCTCGACCCCTCATGAATTTTTTGAGTATATTTCTACTTTCTCTGAAGGGAGTAAAGAGCTTCTGGATACAGTAAACATTTGAAGGATATGATCGCTGAGACAAGGGATATAAGGCGACACAGTTCCCCTGTTTATAACGCCTTGAGTCCAGAATTCTTCATTCGTTTCAGAGATTAATTAATTAATGACTTTTGGAAGTCTTTAATTCGCCGTTTGAGACATATTTTGATCTTCCTACTAGCTAGAGGAAGTCTGTTATGCGCTTGATTCCAAAGAAGGGAGATTTTCAGAGGACGGGCAACTGAAGGCCAGTAACCCTATGCAATGTTTACTACAAAATCGTAAGCATTAAGGGCGATACTCCGCTCAGTGATTGCTTCGGTATTACTCCTGGAATAGTCATATTGTGTACCTGGTCGTAGTATCAACGACAACACCATGATAACCAAGCATTTGTTTGCCTACCATGAGCAGACAGATACATAAAAGGCTGTGATTTCGGTAGACCAATAAATGGTTTTTGATAGCATTTCTCACGAGTATCTCTTCAGCACTTTTTATTAAGCATCAAGGAAAAGTTCTGGCTCCTATTTCGTTTCATCGAGGTATCAGACAGGGATGTCCATTGTCAGGTATGCTTTATGATTTCTCATTGAAATACCTACTGGTACCAATGTAAGCCCCTTTATATTGGCACATGCGGATGACCTTTCTATTATCCTGACAAGAGATGAGGCTTTTCCGCTCGCTCGGGCTGTTTTCGAAGAGTACAAATGGTGCTTAAATCAACATTAGTAAGAGTCAATACTTGTGGTGAGGAAGGTGGAGAGATCGATCGTACAGACACTCCACTGGACATCCAATGGACTAATACTTGCCTGAAGTATTTAGGTGTAAATCAAATAATAGCCGCATTGCCCTTTAGAAACTTCCTAGAGCTGTAAATTATGGCGTAGTCGAATATTTCCATTATCCTTAATCGGAAGGTCAGTCGTAATAAATTATTTGATTACCACGTCAAGATAGATGGATAGGGTCTCAGTAAATTGGTTGTGAAATCAAGGTGTTTCCAAGTGCTTGCATTCCGAAGACTGTTTTGCCAGAGCGACACCTTGATTTCTCAACTGTGTGTGAATGTACTGAGAGTGATCGACATAGGGGAGTATTACTACCTGTTCTCGGTTCGATCACCCTATCTTCGTGACTGGCCACAGGGTTTAATCTTAACGATTCAGACCTGTGGCAGAATCAAGCCAGCATATCATCTTAAGTGAAATTCTCTGCGGTACCCGCAATTCGCATCAATTCCAATCACGTTCAATCCTGAATTGACAGATTCAGAGTTCTGTAATGCTCAAGGTCTTGAAGCTGACACGAATACACTGACGGTTCTCAGAGATATTATATATATCTCTGGAAACAGTCGAATAAACACTAACACTCCACAACTACACGACCTGGCTGCTTCTGCGCGGAAGATATTTCGCCAGCTTGGGACCAGTGACCTTAGCACTAAGTTGGAAGATGGTTTCGTTCTGGATAGACAACCTCACATACTTTTCAGCACACTTACAACACTTGTGCTCTGTGATGTGTGTCTGCCCATAAGACCTCCGGAGTATACAGGATACAGCAAATGATGAACACACCTCGAGGTGAATATGGGCGTCATAGGAGGAATAAGTTGCAGAGTAGTCTACAGTTATCCTTCTATTTACAAAGATGGTGATGTAGCATTCCAATTGTTGTATCACAGTTTTCTGCATCATAATCAGCTGTCACATATCAACCGGCGGGTTCCGACGATCTGCGCAGTTTGCGCTAGAGAAGGCACCCTGCTTCACAGGTTCTTCACTTGCACGAGTTTGCAGGGTCTAATGGAACTCGTACGCGGTATGTGTTTGTTGATCCACACGAATTTCGGCATTACTAGGACATCGCTTCTTGGGGACCAAACGTTTCTAGTCGTGTGAACTATTTGATTGGCTTTGTGTTGCAAGTGCTGTGGGAAGCACAAGCACTCCGTTTGAGATGCTCAGCTGGAGGTATGATGAGAGCATTTTTTAGAGGTCTATGATACTACAGGCTGCTCTAGTGGGACTCTATAACGGTATCGGGTCTCGGTAATAAATTGCAGAATCTTTATGTTGAAAATTCGTTCGTTTTAGGTAATCATTTTTGAAATTTGGAACTTTTTGGAACTGCTACTATTTTGGAACTGCCCTATTGTCAAAATAGGGCAAGCAATATTTTTTTGTTTTTCATCTTTTAGGCATTTTTCAAAATTCTTGTAAGCGTTGTATAAGGTCTCTTTTGAGAACTTGATGTTTCGTTTTCTTCGTTTAATTGTTATAGTGTCAAGTTAGTTTTCGTTGTTCCTTTTGACCCATTTTGTGTTATTTTAGATTATAAGTGTCTATTTTTTTAAGCATTGTAGATCCCTTTGTCACCAATTCTTAAGTAATTTTGAAAAGAGCCACCAAATAAAGTGCCTATATACATAAAAAAAATTATCATGGAAGATTTTGTTTAATTTTACTACTGTAATGACTTTCGCTATTGCGGTGGCATGGCGGTGAGAATAAAATATGCAGCAACATACCGCCACCGCGTGTGGTGTCAACGCTCGAAATCTTTTCAATATTGTGCATCTCACAGCCTTCTTCTTTACCGCGTCTCTATGTACTTGCCTTAAAAAAATTTATCGGATCATAATGTTTCAAAAAAATTTCGCTCATGTTTTGCTGTGATTGTGGTGACGTATCTAGAAATATTTTTGATGTTTCTTAGAAAATTTTTTGGTTGTGCAAACTCGGCAAATATTAAGGAGGGTTTACAATGGCAGAGTAGTCGCGACTCACCCGATTGCATTGTCTCTCCTTATCTCAAGCTTGCATTCTAATATAATTTCTTCGCGGTTCCCACCAGAGTGGATTTCAAAGAGCAGGGTCAGATTTGAAAAAATTCCTAATCTCATGTTGGTGAGACGATGAGAGCAAATGCAAGCTAGTGACTCCATTCTACTCTTCCATTGTAAACGCTTTTTTATGCTCCAAATTAATCGGAATTCCGATGAATTCGAAAAACGAGAAAGAGTTTTGATATTTATGTTTTTCGTATACTCTTACCGAATTTGGAAGGAATTGGCTTCTTAAAACATTGAATAAATTTCAAGCTACTTCATCAGCCAGTTACTCCGAAAGTTCTGTCCGAAATCCTAACGAACTCTGATGACTAAGCGAACTCATTTGGACGATGCAATAAATGCGATAAAGTATGAGTGATTTACGCCAGATAGAGTTTTGTCAGCACGAAGTGAAAGTATATATTTTTTAAAAAGTGCGTAAATAACAAGTTTTTTGTCGAATTAGTACAAACTAAAAGGTAACATTTAATAATAGTAAATACATATATTTACAAAATACATATGTACTTATAGTTCATTAAAAAATAACAAATAACGGCTGAGTAAATAACGTGTGTAAAGTGTATAATAAAAAAGTAAATTTGTTACCTACTATAAGAAGTTTTTAATTAAAACTTAAATAATTGTCTGCAAATATGTATGTTCCTAGATACATATATTGACTTATAATACAAAATATTGGCTCGAACCATTCTCACTTATAGATTTCATAATTTTGGTGTAAATTAGCTGTATTCCGTTTGCTTTTTGTTATTTGTAATAAGAAATGTCGATCAAAATTCTCACAAAACAGTAGTCATGAGGATAAAAGATTATTACAATTTATAATCAGAGATTTCGATGACAATGAGTATAATAATGAAGCTAATCATCTTAGTGATAGTACGATTCTTGAAAGAAGAAGCCCAATTCCAAGCTCAAGTAACTGCATTCCTGAAACCATATTAAAAGATTTTAACCAAGAGCAACAAATGAAAATTTAGAATTATTTTTCTAAATGGTCAATTAACCATAAAATTTCAATGTAAGCAATGAATGAGTTGCTGTATAAATTGCAGCCTCTCAATGATAGGGTACCAAAATGCATTCGGACATTACGAGGAAATCCTAAAGCAACAGAAATTTTTACAATGAGAGAAGGCACCTATATGCATTATGACTTAAAAAATTTCCTTACAGATTATATGGTAGAACATGCAAAAATCTTAAGTACAACTAAATTAATACTAAATTTTGGGGTAGATGGTCTCCCATTATTTAAAAGCAGCAAGAGGCAACTTTGGCCAATTTTATTAAGAATAGGGATCTATTCAAAGATTTAGCTGATTAGCTGCTTTGTTAATAAAAATGAAACAAAAAACAAAATACGAAAATTTCTGGGAAGCCAGAAGATGATTGTGGCGGCACTAAATATGCACACGCAATGGATGACACGAACGTAACCCAAAAAAAATACTACCAACCACTAAATAACAAACACTGGTTGAGCATCTCGGTTACTGGAGATTCGAGAGTGACTTGGAGTTAACGAGACGGAGTAGAGCTGGTTTTTTCCTTACTGCGCCGTTCACGCGTTTTGTAATTAAAACATATTATTTGTAGTTTGTAGAGTAGTAAAATAATAATAAACACGTAAAGGGTGATTGCGTTTTTACTGGCTACATGCTACATAAATGGTGACCCCGACGTGATCGGGAATCAAATATCATCCACGTGCTCGTGTGTTCAGTGCGAAATCAATTAACCTAATCTCCACAAGGATTACACAAAAAAAAGGAGTTTCATTGGTTAATTGTTAAAATCACATCAAAAATTGACGTACATATATTCAAAGAAAATTTCGAAGTCCCATCAAATTAGTGCGTCCAACAAATTATCGTGCTCACAAAAAATATATATTACATACATATATATCGCAAAAATTGCACAGCTGTAAGCACATAAAACCACACGAAACGAATCATCGATAATATTTTCTTTGGATGATACACAGTTCCTGATGATAATATTGGATTATATTCATGCAGCTGAACTTGCACAGCGTGATTATTTTCATCATTATTACCGTCAGCCTCACAAAAGGGCCTGATTTTGTTATCAGCATCACCGCAGAGCGCAAACAATAATACTTCCCCGAAACTTTACAAAAGTTTTTTTTTCATGGAGTAAGAGCTATCTTTGTAATGTATATATATTCAGATCTAGAATTATATTTTGTTTTATCTTTCAGTGCAACTAAATTAAAATTAAGAAGAAAGATCTATTTATTATATGACATACATATATGTCAAAGCAATTGGGACTTAATACAAAGAGGTGTCAGTCACAAAGAGATACAATGAAATTACACGCTGGTTGTATGTAAGTAATAGATTAAATATCTATGTATCTATAAATACCAAATCGTATAAATTAAGACCATTCATTCGAATTTATATACATACATACACATTACGAGACAATCATTCGAATTTATATATATATATTAGGAAATAATATTTTAACATAGAAACGAATAAAATGATTACAAAATCCAAGCTATAACTTCTGCGGTCAATTTCGCTCACAACTTGATTTAAATTATAAAAAATTTTTCTTCTCACAAATTCAAATTTCTAAAATTCTTCTAATGAATTCAAAATGACGGAAACTAATAAAGACAAACTAAATACGGGTGAACAATCGGAAATTGATAACACTTCACAGTCAAATACATCATCAAGCGGCGATGCAATTTTTCCAAATTTGGTTGCTTCTTTAAAAATTCCTCCCTTCTGGAGTAGCCGACCCGATTTGTGGTTTCTACAAGTAGAAACACAATTTAGATTAAAAGGTATAACAGCCTCTAATACAAAGTATGACCACTTAGTGGCTTCTTTACCTTCCGAAACCATGGAAATAGTGGCGGATGCCCTCTTAAATCCACCAAGTCAAAACAGGTATGATAATTTAAAAACCCTCCTTCTTAACAGAAGTCGAGATTCGGAGGAACGTAGACTAGATGCACTTTTGCATAAAGCCGAGTTAGGGAATTACAAACCCTCGGAACTCTACCGATACATGGAATCCCTAGCGGGTGGCAATAGTTTAGTGAACCCTTCGCTGCTCAAAAAACTATGGGTAAACAAGTTACCTAACTCAGTTCAAGCCTGTATAATAGCCATAGAAGGGTCGCATACATTGGAAGAAATATTTACTATCGCGGATAGAATTCATGACTCAACAACTTCATCAAGAATTGCATCCATTAGCTCAAACAAGCACTCGTCCAGTGGTAACTTTTTAATGCAAATCAGTGAGCTTTCTGAACGCATTAACCGCTTGGAATTTCGTCAGTCAAGACAAAATAATAGATCGCATTCTCAAAGAAGATTCCGATCGAAATCTAATGGTAGAACACCGTCTCAAAATAAACTTTGCTGGTTTCACCGAAAATTTAAGCAGAGGGCCCGAAAATGTGTTCAACCATGCGAATTCAGGATTAGCACAGATAAAAGTAATCCAAAAAACTAGGAGTCACTTCTTCGAAAGCGGCATCGAAGTTAGACAAGTTTTCTCGCCGCCTTTTTGTTTATGAAAAAAATACAAAGTCGCATTTTTTAATAGACACAGGTGCAGAAGTCTCCACAATTCCTAAGAAATTTTGTCCCAAGCAATTCGAGCAATCCAATTACAACCTTATATCTGCTATTAGTACATCTATTAAGACTTACGGTATTAAACATTTATGCTTAGATCTTGCCCTGCGACGCAATTTCAATCATTTTTCATTATCGCCGACATAGACTATCCCATTATCGGCGCAGACTTCTTATTCAAATTCAACCTTTTAGTTGATATGCGACACAGAAAGATCATAGATGAAACAACCACACTTTCAATAGATTGCATATCGCGCACCACTCAGTTAGCGTCTCCCAAACTTCACTCTTTTCATGATGAGTTCGGATCCATTTTAAATGATTTTCCCGCTTTAAAAGCACCTCCCAATTTCAATCAACCAGTAAACCACAATGTTGTCCACCGTATAACCACAAACGGAAGCTTACCTTGTGCACGTCCCAGACGTCTTAATCCTGAAAAATATAAAGCTGCCAAAGCAGAGTTTGAAATGATGATTAACTGAGGCATATGCAGACCCTCATCATCACCAGTGGCCTCACCCCTACATCTAGTTCACAAAAAGGACTCCCCAGACTGGAGACCGTGCGGGGACTACAGGCAATTAAACGCTGTCACAATTCATGATAGATATCCCTTGCCTAACATTCAAGACTTCTCGGCCAACGTAGGTGGTTGCACTATTTTCTCGAAAATAGACCTCATACGAGCCTACCACCAAATTCCAGTAGCCACTGAAGACATTTACAAGACGGCGGTTACTACTCCATTTGGACTTTTTGAGTTCTTACGTATGCCTTTCGGCGTTCGAAATGGAGCGCAAACTTTTCAGCGTTTCATTAACGAAGCTCTTTCTGATCTGGATTACATTTTTGTCTACGTCGGTGACATACTCGTCGCTAGCAAGTCCTCACAAGAGCACAAAGGACATCTTCGAACCCTTTTCTCTCGTTTAAATAAATATGGCATTAATATAAATCTTTTGACTTGGAGTTAACGAGACGGAGTAGAGCTGGTTTTTTCCTTACTGCGCCGTTCACGCGTTTTGTAATTAAAACATATTATTTGTAGTTTGTAGAGTAGTAAAATAATAATAAACACGTAAAAGGTGATTGCGTTTTTACTGGCTACATGCTACAATGATAATTAATTTTTAAAATATTTATTAGAGTGTAAAGGGTTTTATTATGACAATATTGCTTATTTTATCGAAATAGGTTGTTTTTTTTGTGATGCCCCACCGCGTTCGTTTTTACTCAACAGCAAGTTACATTCACGATTTTTCAGTTGTACCAAATGTACACAAAAAAGCAGATTTTATAACAGACGACCAGTCCTTTCTGATGTTAACTCAATTCCAAGAACAGTTGAGTCCTTAAAATTCAGACTTCAACCAGAGAGTCTGAAGAACTTCTTCCTGACACAGTTTCCACTGGACTACCTGCATGTAGTTTGCTTTGGTGTAACGCGGCAGCTGCTCAAGTTATTGACAAAAACGAGGGGAGAAGACTTTACACTTTCCAATAGGCCAATTGAATATATTTTGAAATCAAACTTCTGCATGCAATTTTCTTCTGAGTCCAACAGAAAACCTAGAAGACTTGATGAGCTAGACAGATGGTAAGCTACGGAATTGAGAACATTTTAATATTAAGAACTTTGCTTAATGAATCTCGCTATACAAATTTCCTAAAACTTCATGCAGCGATATTTTTCAGATCCAAAGTTATGTTTAAAATATAATAATATAGCAAAAGGTTTGTTGGAAGAAGTTGCTTTTGAAGTTCCGCAAATTTGTGGATTACAAAAACTTACATATAACTTCCATAATATTACACATCTGCATCAAGATGTTTAAGATTTTCGTTCTTTAAATAACTTTAGTGCATTTGAGTTCGAAAATTATTTGATTGCCTTAAAAATAAAAATTAAGAAGGAAAACTTTGTACTAGCTCAATTTATCGAACAGATTGATTGAAGAAAGCATGTTCATAATAAATGAAAGTCAAGTGCAAAAGTTTCCACCTTTAAAAGAGATCTCGGGTTCGAATAATTATTTTAAACAAATAAAAACAAACGAAAATTTAATATTTTCGATAAACTCTCACCAAATAATTACTGTATGAGCGGAGGAAAATTTTATGTTATAAAAAGAATATTTCAAGAAAACAATGATTCTTTTATGGAAGAAAGAGAAATTATATGTCTTATTAATTTTTATTCCTTGGAAGTCGACGTTAGTTTCCTCGAAGTTTAGTTAGCAGATATCTTAACAGAAGTCAAGGAAGTCTCCAGATTTAATTTGTCAACAATAACTTCTAAATACATTTTAATATATACATCAACATCAAATAGCAGCTCAAAAATATTTTTACCTATCCTTCCACTTTGCCAAAATAAAAAATTCTAAAAGAAATATTCTATTTTAGTTACACGAAAACTAGACTATCCCAAAGAACTTCTAACATATATGTTTTTTGATTATACTAAATAGCTGCACGCAACATTTTTTTATAGATATACAGACCATGCAAATAACTAACTAACTATAATATAAAAAATTTCAACAAATATGGGTGATTCAGATTATCCTATAACTTCCTCGAATATTTTATATTCAAATAAGGATGTTAGCTCATACTCTCAGTTTCTCATCATAAAATCATAAATCCAAACCAATATCCTGTCACATCCATGCAAAAAGTTTCGCGTAACTTGCAGACTTAAGTACTCTACATACAACAATTGCTGGATGAAAAAATGAAAGAAGTAGAGAACATTTGGATAACAGCCAATAATAAGTTAAGTGTTCAAGATTTCGAGCTAATTAAAATACTTAAAGGTATGTACCCTCAAGTTATCAAAACTATAAAACCTATTATTCATGGTAATGTACTTTCAGATTCTTGAATTTGTAATATTTCTTTCACAAAGCATGAGAACATTGTTACCTTAATAAAGAAATATTTTAACAATGCCAAAGAGAGATATTTGAAATCTATAAAAAAACAAAAACAAAAAGTAGATTACGCCACAAAAATACAAAGAGATAAAGGCGATAAATCCGAAGAGGATATTTTCCTTAATACGGGTGAAATGGAAGATAATGAGCATCTTTTTTAAATAAGAAAAGAAATTATATGAGATCCTAATAATTAATTTTTTAAAGATACCTATGAACTGAATTGACTGAAATTGCTTTACAGAAAATGTAGGTTCATATGTGAATAACGTTTTTTTTAAATGAAATTCTTATGTATGTAAGTGTATGCATATTCTGATACTGAATTAATAATACATATAAGATTTGATAAGAAATAAATTTTCCTTTATCGAAAATATATGCATAGTTATTATACCCTAGATGAAATCTATAGGGGTATACTAAGTTTGTCATTGCGTTTGGAACACCTCGAAATAATGATGGTAGAGCAAAATGAATTGGACACCCATGCATAATATTAAAAGTTGTTTTGATTTTTGCATGTCCGTCCGTCCGTCTGTGCGCACTATAACTCGAGAACGCGTATACTTAGAGAGCTGAAATTTTGTGCGCGGACTTTAAAAAAAAAGTAAAATTAAGTACGAAAATGAGACAAATCGGGCAACTCCTTCGTGGGGTTGCCATACAAAACTTTCGTTTTTCACTATATATTTGGACACTGCCTGAGAACGCATCAATATAGAGAGCTGAAATTTGGTACGTGGTGTTTTCATTGTACTAGCAAATAAAATTTCAAAAATGGACTAAATGGGGAACCTCCCACTTGGTGTTGCCATATAAAAATTTAGGCTTTTTACGTATACTGTGAAAACAGACAGTCCAAGACATTTTTATTCTACTAAAAACTTTTTCAGAATACGAAATCCTATAAAATTGGTTATAATAATTTTTTCTGTCCGACAAACCGTTCTAAAAATATATGCAAAAAACTGCTTCAAAAATCAAACTTGCACATAAGGGTGACAATACGAAATTTCATACGGGCATTCATCTAGGATATCATAAGAATTGGTCTTAGACCAATTCTAGCTTTTTTACTTGTTTTTTTTTTCTAATTTTGAATTTTTTTTTAGAATTTATTAATATTGTTCCTGTCGATTTCGAAAGCCATGCACTTCAAATAGAGTATTTGTTACGCAAAAGAATCCGAGCTTGGAATATTTTCGCGACGACAGATATTATATATGTAGTATACTTTGTACATAAAGCTTAAGAAGGGGAAAAGCTCATTTTCGATTTTTCGAATGCATTAAGATTGTTCATAATGATTGTGGGACGAGTTTCGGTTGCGAACTCGTGTCAACCACTTCATACATTTTTCGTACAAAATTTGTTAAACAAAAGATGTCGAACTCGGAATGTTTTCGCGAGAGTATGGATCTATTTCGAAAGGAATTCGTAGCAAAATGTTTGCTGGGAAGCGAACAGAGATATGATGCGACTATGTGAGTATTTTTTCCTTAGAATTTTTTTTTCTAGCTCATTTTATCTGCAGTTTTGGACATTCTGTTTGATTTTTTGGTGACTGCGATTGCGATGGAAAATAAGCAGACGTGATTTTTGCACCTCATTGTTTGTTTTTAATACTTGTAATGACAGATATTTATGGATCGATTAATGGAGGGGAAGGAAGAATGGAGATATCAATTCACTCCTTTCATCCATCTATTCATCGCTGCGAGCCATCTGGACATCTCATGTATCCATTTCTGCATCATCCAAGATATCTATCCCATCCAAGCTTCGCAGGCACCCCATCTATTTAAGCATCCTACCCGTCCAGCCAATACCGTTAATTCATTACATCATATCAACCTATTCTTCTCGTAGAGCCGGCCATCTCATATCCTACCCCTTCCGTCATGAAACATTACAACAACTAACAATATATAAGAGGTTCACACAATCACATCTGCTTACCCTTTTTTCACGCTTACGCAGTCGTAGTCACCAAAAAATCATAAAAACCAAATCTCCAAAACTACAGATAAAATGAACTAGAAACCATATAGGCGCATCATATCTCTTCTCGCTTTGCACAATCAGCCAAAATTTCTAAGAAAAAATCAATCAAAAATGTTGAAAATTCCCCCCCCCCCCCAAGTACTAATACTATTGCCATGAACAGAAAATATCCTAGGTACGCTGGTGGAAGTAAAGGTAATTAATAAAACATGAATACACATGAGTAAGTAGTTATTAATAAGGCACCCTCCGTCCGATCCACGCCGTGGTGATAATGTCTGAGGCTGCACAGTGTGTCGAGAGTGATGTGACCAAGTATAGTAGAATGAGCATCTTATCGTTGACGGTGGTTCGACCTCGAGCTCTTTCAATTTTGTAGTATGCGTGTAGTCTGGTCATGTCATACCGGGTGGGCCCTCAGGCTAGATGAAGTAGTAGGTGGAGGTATTAGTGTATTGTCGGGTCGTTAGTAGTAGAAGCAGGAGGTTTGTGGATTCATGATCTCGTCCGCCACTTGTACCCGGTCTTCCACCCACACCCATCCGACGAGCTTAGCCAGCATTTTTTTTTTGGAGGTCCAGGAGGAGGGTACTTATGGAGGACTTGCTGTTCTGACTAGTGGTTCTGTACGAGGAGCACTGGTGTTGTCAAGGACATCCAGAGACCAGCGAGGACTGGCAGCTGCCGACCAGGTAATTGGATTTTCGTGTCTTAGATATATCAGCCAGTGACGGCATCTAACATTTGGGGGGAGCATCTCCCCATTGAACCTGGCGCCCATTGCACCTTAGGCCAGCTAGCTTCGGGTCGGTTAATACGTGTAGACCTTCATCTGATTTGGTAGTGTCGTGATTATTAAGTACATCAGTCACTGGCTGACAGAACTTTCAGGGACTGACTGAATTGGTTCGCGGCTGCCTGATGGTCTGTGTGATGATGGCGGAGTATTGTTTATGATAGTAGGATCAATGTACTGGTCTTGGCGGAATTCGGTATCGTCCTCCTTAAAACATGGTGTCAACCAGTCGATTGATATATTTGTGTCCTTGTTTCTTACCTTAAGGGTATAAAATTTGTCCTTGCGACTAACGATTTCATAGGGACCTTCGTAATGAGGTTGAAGCGAAGCTTGGAGTGAGTTCATACGAACGAAAACGTGGGAGCAATTAGTGAATTCCTTAAATTTGAAGAATGACTGCCGAGAATGATTTAAAGCCTGAACGGGTCTGATCTCTCAAAAGGTATTCCGAAGTGAAGTAATAAATTCGTTTTGTGACTGGATTTTCGAAGCGTGCAAGAAGTCGCCGGGCAGACGTAAGCATTCGCCGTATACCAATTCTGCTGGAGTTGCCTGAAACTCCTCTCTGAATGTCGTTCGCATTCCTAGTAAGGCTAAAGGATGGATTTTTGACCACGATCTCTCTTTTTATGCCATAATCGTTACTTTAAGCGTTCGGTACCATCGTTCTAAGAAACCGTTGGCCTGTGGATGAAAAGCCGTGGTTCTGTTACGTTCAAAGCCTAATAATTTAGAGAGTTCAGTGAAGAGAACTGACTCGAATTGTTGTCCTTGATCGATGACGACTGAATTGGGTACTCCAAAGCGGGATATCCAATTTCGGAAAAATGCCTCTGCAACCCTTTCAACGTCGATACTGGACAAAGGAATAGCCTCGGGCCATCTAGTGAACCTGTCTATAATGGTAAGCCAGTACCTGAATCTTTGCGAAGAAAGAAGCGGACCAATTATGTCGACGTGAATGTCCTGAAAGCGGTGCGAAGATGACGGCAAAGTGCCTGGGGAGCTTTTGACGTGTCGTGAGACTTTGCATTGCTGGCAGGCTAGGCAAGACCGTGCCCAAGAGTTAACATCTCTATTAATGGAAGGCCAAAAATAACGAGAAGTAACCATTTTGTTTGAGGTGGGATAAAAGGGTGGGATAAAAGGTCTGGTGCCAAAAGTAGGAATTTCGCAATACATTTTTTTGTCCCAACCAAAAACTGGAAGCTTTTCAAACTTATACAATGAATTTTGCAAAAGTTCTTGCAACCCGGGGTCTTTGACTTGACTATCCGCGATGGAACCAATCGACAATACTCGGGATATGTATTTCTTCTACGCGTGATAAAGCGTCGGCAACGCCGTTGTCTTTCCCGCTATATGTTTTATGTCTATCGTGAATTGTCCTACAAAATCCAGATGCCGCAATTGTCTGGAGGAGGCTTTCTCTGGCTCCTGTTTAAAATTTATTCCGGACTGGAATCGAACCTACACTTTTAGAATCGGTCAATGATGGAGAATTGAAGAATTTTAAGAATTTTTATTTTTAACGATTCCAAATCAAATTATAAATACAAAAAGAAAAAACAACCGTCTCATCCGGGGTTTGAAACCGGGACCTTCCGCTTGCCGGGCGACTGCTCTTACCACTGAGCTAACGAGACAGATGATTTTCCCTCTTGCATTTATCAATTTGTAATTAGCCTACTAAGCCACGTTGCTTTCAGCTGGCATTAACCAGTAACGATGAAAGCGCACAAATAAATTGTAAATTCAATTTTTATTTATTCCGGACTGGAATCGAACCTACACTTTTAGAATCGGTCAATGATGGAGAATTGAAGAATTTGTACCTTTACGTTGAAAGTTTTAAAGCATTTACTTGATCTGTTGCAACAAAACAAAATTTATTGATAGCGCACTGATATGAATTATAGTAGATACTTCTAATAAATAGCACAAAATTCTAGAGAAAAAAAATTACCTGAAGAATTTCCACACTTATACTAACTAATGAAATTTAGATTTCCTTTCAGATTCTTGTTGGTTAAATATTCCAATTGATAAATATGAAAATTGAGAAACTGAAATATTGTCGAATAAAATCAATAAAATTTCTCCCTTTTTATTCGCTTTCAGGAATTCGCAATTTATTATTTTTAAATTAAAAATTCGTAATTTAATCAATAAAATTGCTGTTTTGTTCGCAATTTGCAAATTTTAATTTGAAAAAATTCGCACTTAAATCAATAAAATTTCTGCCTTTTTGTTCACACCTTCAAGAATTCATAATTAAAAAAATTCGTAATTTATTACTTTTAAATTGAGAAATTCGCAATTCAATACTTTCAAATTATTACTATTTTTAATTGTTATAACTTCTTTTGCAATTAAAAAATTGTTCACCTTAATTTCAATTATTTATTCTAGATCTATAATTTTTCATTCTAAATAAAACAGATGTGTGGTTAACATCTGGAGTTCTAATCTGGGACACGTTTGTGGTATTTATTCCGAACCAATTATTCGGCTGTTGATAAATATTACTAGAATCCGGACTGGTTATCCTGGTTATTCCTTCTACTTAGCAACTCCGTTTTTGCCTGATAAAATCCGGGTCACTCTGAATCACTGATTAAACTTCAGAACAAAAAATTTGATTTCACAGTTTTTTTTTCGAAAAGAAAAAATTTTTAAACACTTTGGATTTGGACTTTAACATCACAACGGTCGGGCGCCAGTTAATAAATTTAATTCAATCAGAACTGAAAAAATAACAACAAGAAATCTACTTCAGATCTAAAAATCTACTTTGAGGAAAATACTGCTGGCTGAAGATCCAAAATAAAGAATGATCTGTGTAATGACTTACTTCTCAGGTAAACAAAGCGAAGTAGGAATAAACAAAATCTTGACTGCAAGAAACTAAAATTCTGGCACAGAAATTACGCGTAGCCAATTAATTCTACATTTTTGAATGATTTATGTAATTAAAAAAATGAGCGCGGTAGTAAAATTTCTGTGTCCAAAGTACAAATGAAAAAACAAGTGGAGTCAGTTTTAGTATTAGAGTGAACCGAATAAGTAGCGATATAAAAAAGTCAAAAAAGTCGAAAAGGTTTTAAGAGTTGTAAGTGTACAACAGTGTAATACGTTAAGTTAAGCTGTTAATTTTTTAGAATTGTATTTGAAAAAAAAACTATATATAACTCTATAAAACTATGAAGTTGAATTTTGATTGGAAATACAAATAAAAGTTGAACTGTGAATCTGTGAATCGTAGATAAAGCCCCCACACTCCTTTTTCTTGCAGTTTATTAGACACAAACATCGCAATACCAAGCAAACCGGAATCAACTCCAACCACACCCTTAAAACAGGAAACTTTCCAGCAACAAAACTTTTTAACTGACATTTCGGGATCCGTAGGAGTTCGACTGGGAATTGGAACCACGATAACAAGGTTTCAACCTAACCAATAATTTTAGATAGATATTTTGAAAATTTGTTAGACAAAGTATGAGGAACACAGTATGAAGCTTTAGACAAAAAGCTAGCACTCCCGCACAGACGACTGTGCGGAAAAGTAATTTTGTTAAATTCACGACCAAGTCTCGTTAAAATCTTGATTTCAAGAAAGTTGTAAAGCTAGGTTACCTACATGGTTCCTCTTTTCTGTGACGCAACGAGGTAATAACTAAAGAAGATGCAATCATATGTACGATCCGTGTACATGAGCATACCCAAAATTGCCCTGCATTTGTGTATGTTTCACTCCGCCATTTTTGGTCTTCGCTGTCAAATCCATACTTAGGTTTGGATGGTTTTGTGCTTGGTGCATTGACGCAGGAAAACCCGAGAAATAACCGTAGGGGCCACGAAGCAAATATTACTCACAAACTTTTTACCACTGAACTTTTCTTCAAAATTATTAACTTTTTTACGTTCACGTTTGCAAATTCAGTAAAGACTTTTGAGTATATGAAAATAAAAGCGATTAAAATTGCGCATAGGTTGTACAATTGTACAAACAATATCAGTGTCATTGTGTTACGCGATATTTTCTCATTTGCATCTCCTTTAGTTCTTACCTCGTTGCTGTGACGCGAGTTATGGGTTCCTTTCGATCAATTCATAAAAAAAAATATTTACACACTTAAGATTTTTTTAATTAATAAAAATTTATTCCGCCAATTCTTGAACCAAAACGTTAATTATACCCCAAAACTCTTTGTATTTTCATAACCAAGTATATTCCTTTTAAAAATTGCTTTGCAAAACGTACCATTTTGCACCCTAGATAAAATCATCAGGTATACTAAGCATGTCATTCCGTTTGTAACACCTAGAAATAATGATAATAATACGCGTGTACTTAAAGAGCTGAAATTTTGCAGATGAGCTTTTAGAAAAAAAAAAGTAAACTTAAGTTCGAAAATTGGGCAAATTGGGTAACTCCTTTGTAGGGTTGTCACACAAATATTTCTTTTTTCAGAAAATATAATTTCTAAAATGCACTAAATCGGGCAACTCCTTCTAGGTTTTGTCATATAAAAAATTATGATTTTTACGTATGTATATTGTAGAAATGATCAGTCCTAGACGTTTTTATTTTACTGTAGAGCTCTACAGAATATGAAATCTTATGAAATTGGTTATAATCATTTTTATTGTCCAACGAAACGTTCTAGAAATAGATGCGAAAAACCACTTCAATGATCAAACTTGCACTGATTGGTGACCATACGAAATCACATATGGGTATTCATTTAGGGTATCATAATAATTGGTCTTATACCAATTCTAGCTATTTTACTTGTTATACCCTAGCTGAAATATAAAGCATATACTACGTTTGTCATTCCGTTTCTAGCAGCTATAAATAATGCTAGTAGAGAAAAATGAGTTGGGTGTCCAACGCATTATATTAAAGGTTATTTTGATCTTTGCATGTCCGTCTGTTCGTCCATCCATCCGTCTGTCCGATCGTTTGCCGTCCGTCCGTTCGTCTGTTTGCTCGTCCGTCCGTCTGTCCGTCTGTGCATCTGTCCGTCCATCCTCACTATAACTCGAGAGCGCGTTCACTTCAGCTAATTGGCATTATGCTGATTGACCGGCACTGATGCATCAGCAGCTACAATCAGCGCGCCATAAGCACAGTAGCAACACCAATGCTGATTGTTTGGTCCACGTTCGAACTATAAATCACTCGATGTTTCCAGAATTTTTATTTCCTAAAAGCAAACATAAAAATACACAAAGAATAAATTCAAAAAGGAATAAAATTCAACACTTATCTAAATAACAAAATGTCCTCTGCCCTCTGATTTCTCCTATAAACATCACAAAAGTTCCTCGATGATTTTTACAAGCTAAAAAGAACCAAAGATTATTAGAAATCAAAATCAAATAAACAATACAAAACTTACCTAAAATACACGTGTATTTACATTTTCACCTTGTCATCAAATTGACATTACGTCAATCAAAGCTTTTTCGGCGCAGCAAGTATTACTAGGGCAATACCATTAGGAGTACAGTACTCGAACACGGATGCACTCGGCAGCAACAAAAGGCGGCAAGCCATAGTGTAATCACCAATTTCCAAATAACAGTTGATCTGATCAAGTCCTAAGCCTTGGGGCCTGTTCTGAGCAAAATCCAACATAGAAGTTAATTTTAAATTCATAACTTGAGGTTGACACAATCCTAAAACAGAAATTAATTCTGGCTATCAAAAATACTTGATGTTGACTCAATCCTGAAACAGAAGTTAATTATGGCTATCCAAATATTTGAGGTTAACTCAATCCATATACAGAAGTTGATTCTAGGCACCCTAACTCAACCCTATACGGAAGTTGATTCTACACATATTAAAATTGAGGTTGACTCCAATTATCTCGACTAGGAGTTAATCCTAAGCATTGCACAAAGTGAGGTTAACTCAAGCAATTTTACACAGGACTTAGTCCTGAACAATTCAAAATCTAGGTTAACCTTATACATAGGTTAGATCTGATTTTATACCAGAGGTTAACTGTGCAGTTCAAAACAACAGAAGTTAATTCTGACAAAATTGGAAATTATCCAATACCACAGATAGCAGCAACCCAATGTGCTGCAACTAGAAGAGCGCACACGTCAAACGCCACAAGTGTTACAATATCCACTCCCACACGTAGCAGCATTCCAATTCGCTGCACTCATAAAAGCTCACAAGACAAAACTTCTCACACAAAAACAACTGCATGCCAGTAGCAGGCCAGATTTGCTTCTGCAACTCACACATAGCAGCAATACAAGATACTATTCCTGTCAACTACATAAATTCTATGTGAACAAAACACTACCCATGCGTAGCTGTAAACGCGACTTTCGGCACTATATAATTTTATGCATGATTTCAAAGCAAATTAAATTTACAGAAATTCTTCTTGACCCAGCGATCAGAGAGGTTTCATCAGTATGGTTATCTATGATCGCCTAGCATAGAAGCTCAATTATGGAGGTCACACCAATTGACGATATAAATACTTTTTATAAAAAGAAGGTGTAAATTATATGGTGGCAACACTTCTTTCTCATTGCACTTTTCAATTGGGTGATTGTTTCCCCTTTTTTTTGCCTGGTGGCATATGGATAAACCAAGTAAAAATTATATGAAGGAGATTTCTCGTCTAACAGACTGAAATTTATTGAAAATACTTTTGATAAATTAACAAAATGCATTTTAAGTGCAAAAAAATGATTGAACTTTTCTACTCAGCGATCAGAGAGGTCTCATCAGTATGGTTATCTTGTTCTGGCCCAATATAAGGAAGATTCTTCTAGCAGCCAAGGGCGCATTTTAGTGAAATAAGTAGCAATTTCTAAACAGTAAGCTCGCGTGGTATTGTTCTGCAACTGTCGGTTATTTCGCTGATTAGCTCAAAAGCTGGCTGCGATGAGCGCTTAGAAGAGCAATCGACGATTACGGTAACAATTAACCTCGCATGGTAGTTGTCATGTAAAGCGATTGCTTACTACTAAACGTCTCAGGTGCTGCAACCAGTACAACAACATCCACGTTGTAAGCAAAGAAAGCTTACTTCCGAGTATGGGTTCATAAAAATGACCAATGACTGGTCTGTCGAGTGCCTGTAGTATTATTAGCCGTTCAGTTCAGAGTCGCGTGCTATTCCGAGTTCGGTGTTAAGTTTTACATAGTTGGGTCGCCTGCGTGCGATTACGGTTATTTATTAAGATAGGTCACTCGGTTTTGGGCGTAAATAAAAGGTTTTATATTTTGAAGAGATTCAAGCGTTTTTGGTCATTTGGGTGTTAATTAATATTTTCTATGGATTCGATTGCTGTAGGGACACAAAATTTTGGTGCAGCCGGTAATAAGATTAGGTAAGTAGTATCATTGTGGATTTTTTTCTAGTTATGCTTTTCTAGCTGCTCCATGTTTTTTTTATTTTTGGGAGTTATGCTTTTCTGATGATCCAGTTTTTTTTTTGTAATTTTGGGAGTTATGCTTTTTAGCTGCTCCATTTACATTTATTTTTGTTAATTGTGAAAGTTAACGCTCTTTTAGCTGCTTCATTAACTTTTCAGGTTAAATTTAGGAAGTGGTAGAACAAGTATAAGTTTTCAGCATAAGGTGATTGAGTGATTGATTGAGTGATTTTACGATTCTTTTAAGTGTTGAGTATGATTTTTCGAATAGATAAGGGTTAATTTGAAATCCTCATCTCCTTGTGTTTTGGGCTCATAATTTAAATTACGAGTATAGGTTAAATTTTAGTTCAGAATCTTGGTTTGCGGTGATTTTGCTCAATTTGCGTTGAATCGGGGGAAATAAATATATTCTGTTCGCATCGTTGGCCTTAATGTATGGGATACCTTGGAGTTTGCGAATGAATCCGTGGGAAGTTCTGTTAGGGTAAATACGATAAAATGAGGTGTTGTTTTCATATACTCTTGATACAAAAGTTGGAGTTCACCCCTTATTGACCAGGGCTCTCGCGCGTTTGAGTATCGGTATTAACCAGAGCGCAATTGTTCCAATTTCAGTCACAGGAGCAGGAATTGGAAAAGAAATCAGAAGAATTGAAGCAATGCCAAACAAAGCTTCAGAAATATGAGAGGGACTGGCAATATATCACAGATCATTTAACAGGAGAATTTGAAAAACGTGTGGTGAGTGGATAACCAAGAATATTCTAGAAAAACTAGACACAGCCTCTCAAACAAGCGTGAAAAGAGAAGATGCGGATCTGTTTGTGACGATAACTTTCGATAATATTCAAAACGAGGAAGGGACAATAGAAAAGGCACTAGAAATAGCCGAGAGGAAATTGAAGGAAGCAGAACAGACTGCGGCCGAACTCGAACGAGAATTACCGATAGAAGTGCAGGAATGTCAGTCGACCACCAAGGGCAATAGCAACCAAGGAAACAGCAGAAAATGGTCATCAGGAATGTTAGTATTTTGGGACCAACATTCGAAACCAAGAAAATATTCGATCGCATGCGGCAGTGCAATTTGTGTAAAGGGAAATAAGGAATTAAGACATAAGGAAAGCAGAAAATCAAACGAAGGTCACATAAAAATGGTGGATATACATGATAAAGTGATGGATATAGTGGCCAAGTACGTACCCATGTTTTTCGGAGACCGATCTCCAAAACTTGTGAAAGAGGTATACAGATTCTTTAAGCTACGGCAAGGATTTGTACAACCCACTGAAACCTGAGGAACAGAATATTCTTATCAAATGTGTGAAGTATCGGTTGACGGATGATTCTTACTACCTGGTAAGTTCAGAGGAGCCAACAGATTTTGAAGCCCTGAAATTAATAATCAAAACATCTTACATGACGAAGAAGTCATGTAGTGAATTGCGAACGGAGACGTTGGCCTGCAGACAAAGACCAGGTGAAGACATCAGGGAATTTGCAGACCCATTGAAGGAACTGTTGAGCCAGATCAAGACACCGTATCAGAGAAGGACCCGAAAAAGGACGGAGGACTAATAAGGGAGTTAGAGTCTGATGCACTGTCAACCTGCAAGGGTGGTGTGCTTAAGCATGCTACTTAGATACATCTGGCAGGAAGGAAGTCCGGGTCTCTGGAGGGAGTGTATGAGGAAGTGACTTACTTCGAGAAGGATGCAAAACGTCTTCAACTTCGGCCATCAGGAGTAGGGGATATGCTTAAGAGTAACAACGGAACCCAGGTTGGCCAAGAAAGAGCCAGGGAGACCATCTCAATAAAATTTAAGGGAATACCGAGGAACTCCTCCCAGAAGCAGTCAGCGAGGATCTAAGCAATGCTTTCGATGTGGAAAGGAGGAACATTTCGCAAAGGGATGTGGCGGGGAACGACAGCTTCCATTATGCACCAGATATAGAGGCTATGGTCATATTGCGACGGAATGTAAGAAGCAGCAAGTGAGATTCGGAAACGTAGCCACAAAATGTAGAAATGAAACTCGAGAGGAAAGGGAAATTTTATACCGCCAATTTTGCAGAGCTTCCGATCATTTCACTGAAAACAGTCTACTGAAGTACATAGCAGAGCAAAACAGTCGACAGAATTTTCGAAACCCTAAATAGAGGAAACCAGGGCAATAGGATTAAGTCCGTTAAATAATAACATCATTACAGTAGGATCAAGTGGAAGAGAGATTAAGATTACTTGTGGACACTGAAGCGACTCGTAGTACAATTAAGATAAGTTGTATAAAAAGAAACACACCCATACAGAATCAACAAAGAATCATGATTGTGGAATTATTTGGAGCCCAAAGCAGCTCGATGGGAACTTGTAAGCCCCAATTACGTATAGGTATAGTCACTCGGTCCTGCGAATCCCACAATATTGAAGACACGGACTCAATACCAACCGATGGGATACTGGGGATGGACTTTCTTAAATGCAAGGCCATCATCGATTGTATAGATAAAAGGTTGCAATACAAGGCGAGGTAAGACCTCTGAAACAAAATCCACTCTTCCGAAACATAACTGGAAATGAATGTGTTGAAACCATAGTCGTGAAGAAGTGCACGGAAACAAGTAAAAATCTACCGGGGATTAATAAAATCTTGGTAACCTCAGCCGAGGAGGTAAAAACTCGCATTCAAGAACGGATGTCAGCATTGAAAGACATTGTGAGTAAAGCAAATGGAGCTGTGGACAATATAAACATGTACCTAGGTAAGGTGCGTAGTAGCAATAAGAAAGAGAATAAGAATCCAGCGGAAGACATATAAGTGGAAAACCAAAAGAGAAGAAATGATGCAGGTAAATCACACGAGTATGGGCAGATACGAAGGAAGCACCTTGCCAATATCCCCTCGCAAGTGAACTGGAAAGAAGAGCAAAATGTTTAAAACAGAAGCGTCCATAATGTGGCCTCAGGAAATGTGGGGTGAGATACCGACGGCAAAAGACAATGTTCAAGATGGGGAGTTAGGACCTTCTCGCAGGGAGTTGGGACTTCTCAACTTCCAGAATAATTCGTGAAGATAGAAGTAACCGGCGAAGAGGAGTTGGTATGCATGGAATGAAAATCCGGCTAGGGGCATATTGTGGGAGCACTATAATTAAACCAAGGAATGGACAGGTCTGTGTGGTTATTAACGCCCGAACAGAACCGGTCGAAATTATGAATTTTCATCCCCAATTAAAAAGATTAAATGTGTTTGTAATATGCCCATTTTAACACCCTAGAAGTAAGATCCACGCCAACCAACATCGACTTAAGCTCATGAGGGACTCGTTAGTACTGGAAAATAATCTCAGTGCGGAAGAGAAAAAACCCGTGGCACAACTTTGCTATGAATATAGCGGAAGTTTTTATTTACTTGGAGATAGGCTCACGTATACGCCAACGAAAACTTTCAAATTGCCACTAATGACTAGCACAGGCCCTATGCAAAAAAAGAGTACGGGATGCCAGAAGCTGACAGAGAAGATTGCCAGAAACAGCTAGCAAAGCTTCTAGAAGGGGACATCATAAAACCCAGTAAAAGTCCCCTCAATTTTCCAGTTCTGCTTATCCTTAAAAAGGGAATGGATGAAGATGGTAATCGATAGTTTAGACTATATGTAGACTTTCGAGAGCTGAACATAGTGTACATCCCTTACGCATATCCTCTTCCATGAATAGAAGATATATTGGACAGGTTGGGTCAATCCAGGTACTTCTCCACGTTAAATCTATCTAACGGATACCACCAAGTACTGATTGATCCAGCAGATAGAGAAAAAACAGAATTCAGCAGCAATTTCAATCACTTTCAGTATAAGCGATTGACATTTGGACTAAAAACCGCCCCCTCCCCCATTTTTTGGTCGTTATTGAATAGGATTTTGACAGGCCTTCAAGGAATAAAATTTATCTAGACACAACGAGAAGCTACGGGAGGTATTCCAGCGGTTTAGGGAACACAATTTAAAACTTCAGCCTTCGAAGTGCCAATTTCTGGAAAAGTAGGTCGTGTACCTGTGCCATGTTTTGTTCACAAAAAGGAGTAAACCCAGGTTAGTTAAAGTAGTCCGAAATTTTCCAAGTTCACGAACTATGCGCCAAGCGCAGTCGTTCTTGGGATTGGCTAACTATTACTGGGAATTCGTCCCAAACTTTTCTAAAATCATGGCTCCCATTACGAAATTATTCATAAGAGGGGTAAAAGTTAATTAGGACTCTGAATTCGCATTAAGTACAGATGCAAGGGAAGAGTCAGTCTTAGAACAAGAGGAAAAACCGCTAGCCTAGCAAGAACAATAGTAATGCGTATGCATTGAGCCGAATTTCCAGAATCTCTAATGGTAGAGACGAAGAAAAGACTACAGAGTTTCCATATTTTGCAGTAACTCGAGCTCAAGCCCGGAGGAAAATAGTATTAAACGAAAGTCAAAATCGGGACTCCGAAGACAACTGGGACGTGATGAGCGAGTGTGAGCTGAATGCCGGAAGAACGATATGGTAGCCAGAGCCACAATTAATTTCGGACCCGAAGGAAGTACAGATGATCTTGAAAGATTATCATGACTCTAGGTTCGGAGGACATTTTAGATGAACTAAAACGAGAAACCGTTTGACAAGGTTTTCATCGATTTGGTGAGCCCTCTACCCGTAAGTCACAATGGCAACAAATACATCCTACCATTAATGGATGATCTTACGAGATCTGTTGACTTTTCGGGTTTGTATCGTGAATTCCCAGCAGGTTACAAGCCAAACCAAAACCATTATACAATGCCGACAAATATCAAGCGGTACTAAGTTTTAAGCTGCAAAAGGCATTTTATCTGCCAAGGGAAAAACTGCAAAAGAGTAAGGTTACGTCAAAGAATTATTACGATTGAAAGACCAGAATAGATCGGTGACATGTCCGTGATAAGGTCCTTGTCAGAGATCCAGAACGCGCAGGAAAATTGGTAGCAATTTTTAAATGACCCTATGAGATCGTACATGTACACAGTCCGGAGAATATAACAGTGCTTCAGGGCAAAAAACTTAAGCGGACTCACACTAACCGTTTAAGAAAATTTGTTGAATGTTTAACTGTACTTCACCTTATTTAACTTATTAATTATTAACCTCTGTTATTTTACAGGTGTCATATTGTAATCAGAAGCAGTCGGATAAGAGATCAGGTATTCCGATGCAGTAAAAGGTAAAGAAGGGTATATTAAATGAGGTAAGGTTTTGTAATTTTTTTTTTATCAAGAAAAGGACACAGTAAGGGAGAATATAAAACAAGAAAGAAGAAATAAACTATGTAAATACAAAGATAATAGTTAAAAAAAAAAAAAGAAGGAGACAATATATAAGAGATTTATAAATAAAGAATAAGAAGTTTTTAAAGAAAAAGCGCAGAGAACTCTAGATTTATAGTGAAGAAGAAAAGAAGTCAAGAATAAGTAAATAATTAAGAGAGACAAATAAAATAAACAGAAGAACTTATTAGGAGAAGCTTTTATTTTAGATATTAGGAAGATTGCCAGTAGTTTAAGGAATACAGTTAAGAAAGGGAGTCAGAATGGAAAGGCTTATGGTCGTAACGTTTGTTTGTATGACATCACTGTATGCAGATAATGCCGACTATAGCATCAAACCTATAACACAAACGGGTGTATTATTCGAGAGTGTGGGAAAAGAGATTTTAACTAAGCTGGAAATGCCGGATTTGGTAAAAAAAATTAGAATTTCCACGGAACTGCAGCAGTTTAAGTACAGAACTATGCACCAAGGTCGCACACATTGAAGTAGGCAACACATATGAAGTGGCAACCAAGGCGATAAGAAGCTGGATGTCCAGGATTCAACGACAGAATGAAGAACTTAGCCATCATATGCACGGGGAAGCATTCCATCGTACAAAATGTTCATTTTTTGATGGAGTGAGATCCCTTTTGAAGACACTATTTGGATCTATAGATCAAGCCGACTTAGATGACATCAGCAGCAGATTTAAAGATCTCGATGGGATCAAATCGACATTTAACGTGTTTAATGCATCACGATTCCCGGCTGACGTGGAACGGGAGGATTTCTGGAGAAAAATTTCATCGTCGCTGCTCAGCACGACCAGAGTGATGGTATCAAAGACAGCAGATACGCTGAATCCAGAAAACCACGAAATACAGTTATAGGCGACGGATAATTTTAATGAGCCTTGGAAAATACAAGAAACGAACATTAGGAAGTTTCAGAATGGCATAAAATAAGAGGAGAGTAGCAGACAGCAAATCCAACCACACCATATTCATCTAGTAGCTACATCCATCACAGGATGCTGGGGTATCCTCAGCTTGACACTAATCATAGGAGTCCTATTGCACTTGAGACGGTATACATGATTTCTAACTTATTTTCAATTTATAGCACGCCACTGTTTAGTAACCCCACTCATTTCATATATTTCCAAACCACGACTATGCTCATTTACCCTCATCCTTGGACATTAAATAAACACGTCATATTCCAGTGAAATATTATATTAAGGAATTTCAGTCATCCCCACCATCTATTTTGAGATGAGGATATAAAAGCAGCAACAACAATACAGAACCTTGCCTTTTACAAATAACATTGTGAAGTATTGTTTTGTAAGATTTTATCAAATAAAATTTGTTACAAATTCTATTTTCTTTTTTTATATTTTCACGTTGAATTGTTAGCAAAACAGAAAAATTGCGATTTTTAGGTTGTGTCACTTTTCTTGCCAACAAGCGCTATTATAGACAATATGTTAAAATATTACCCAATCATACCTCCTATTGGTTCTTACTTTTTAATTTTTAACCTTAATTTTGCCCCCGAAATGTCCTCACATTCAGAATACCTAAAACTTTCTTGAACAATAAATTTACTTTGAATCTTTAAGAAATTTGTCCAAGATTATATTCTCCAGTGCACACGTTATCACTATGCTGCTACGGGGAGAATCAAGGTCAAGTTAAAAGAATTGCGCGTCCCACAATCCCCAAGTCTACAATGGTTCGAATACATATATATCGCCACTTGAACCCAATGCTCTGATAATGAAATACTGTGGTGCTATATACATACATACATATAATGACGCACCACTGAACAGATTGAGATTGGCCGTGAACGTTATTAGGATGAGTTCGGGGTCTTTGTGCCTCGTGCCTACTTTCGTGTGCTGTTCCGTTCTCATCAAATAGCTAGGTAAATCCTGAAAGTTGTCCAAATAGCTTTGGGTGTAAGAGATTGCTGAAAATATAAACAACCCTGCGAACCTCAGCCAAATGCAGAGTACAGATTACAGATTATTATGAATATCGGAATTTATTATTTAATTTCCTAAAATTTATCATTTACATTAGGACGTGCTTGATGGAAATAGTTCTTGTGATGTGAATATTAAATTGCTATCTTTTTCTATATTCTGTTAAAATAAATAAAAGCCAAAAACTTCGGGACTAAGTACGCAGTAGGCCTTGAGAGAAATATGAAAAAGCTTCAATCGTAGGAGGTAGAAGACGCGTGTGCAAACATAGGAAGCTGAAAATACCCACATAGGTCGGAAAGAGGCTCATCTCAAGGACAAAGACGAGAATCTCTGTTCAGTACAATGTCGCAGACTCCCAAATTTTTATTTCCTTCCAATTTATGTGAGACGTAGTAGGTGTTTATATTATAGAGTGTATCTATTTAGTAATAAATCGCGCACTTTCCTCTCCTCTTCTAGATCTATGAAGCTAACTGCATATGTCTAGGCCTTCAGGAGTTCTGTGGCTCTGAAATTTTTGGCCGGAGAGCTTTATCCTTGTAAATATACCCGTACCTGATCTGCTCATGTGTGGGCGTGCATTCACTGTTTATCAAGGAGCGATATATGTAGCGACAAAATCTGTGATGCTCGTGTCGGAGTTGTATTTCGGTGTTTGTCATGAGAGTATATTGACCTTGAAAATGTTTTTGATATTCTAGTCGAGAAAAGTAATCAGATGCGGTAAGATGGTGTACTTTGAGAATTGTAACTTGTTCACTTAGACATCCAAGATAAAGATAATAAAAATCCGGTGAGTTCGTGGGATCTCTTATAATTTAATCTAAATTGCTAATAACGCAGTAAGTTTTCAGCTGTATTATACATATATATAAGAATCAATAGATTCCTCTTTTGAAGGTAGGATGCAGAACACATTAAATTATACTAACTGCTACATAATATTATCGGAAAAAGTTCACGGCATTAATATTTAGGGGGCCGCATAAGTTAAAAATAAAAATTCCTTGTAATTGAGTAGATACTTTGTCTTAAATAGAATGTAAATTAGTGGCAATTTCAAGGATCTGAATGATACGGTTAAACATTACTTACATAAATTTTCAGTCCTTATGAAATACTTATAAAAGTTTTCATTTTTTCTTTATGTAATCAATATTCGTTTATTAATATTTATAGTTTTCTCATGGTTATTTGCTGATTTTTGTTTTTCCTAATCAGAAATAAAAATTTCATTGTGATTTTTATATTTCTGTTCTTCTTTTTCAGTCGACATATAATACAAATTAGAAATTTTTGAATGCTAAAGTTATCAGTCAATACAAAGATAAGTGCACTGTGATAATTACTGCAAAATAGTAGAGATGGATGTTCAGATGTTCAATTTTTCGTTACTTATCGTTAAACCTCAAATTTCATCTAAGACAAGTAGGTACCTACTATCATAGATGGCACAAGAACTAGATGTCGCATGCCATACGAGAGCAGAGTGTACAAATTGTGAAATGGGTAGTGCATTCTGGAATGGACCATAACATGTTTTAGAGCATGCCGAAAGCAAATGTTTTTATTATAGCAGTTTTGTATACATTTAATCGACTTCCTCAACACTTCAGATACGAAAAAATATGAATCACTCAACGTATACATCATTTCAAATGTTGTGGTCCGTTCCGGAATGGACCACTCAGCCATATAAATTTTGTATACTTTTTTGGTATTGCATGCGACATCTAGTTCTTGTGCCATCTATGCTACTATTTTATACAGTGGTGTAAAGAGTTCATGATTAGAGTCATAAGAAACGCTTGCTGATTTTTGTTGATCGATAAGAAAAACAAAAATCACTTCATGACTTTTATTCTTTGTCAAGAAATATAAAAATCACGATGCAATTTTTATTTATGATCAGGAAAAATAAAAATCAGGAAATGATTTTTATTCGTAATGTGAAAAATATAAATCATCTAATAACGATTATTGTTGACTTCAAAAACAAAAAAAAAACCTTTAATAAATATTTAATTAATAGTGAAACTGTATCTAAGTAAAGTTTAACTCTTCTGTTCGGAATTTGAAAGTAAACTTTCAATATAGGTACCTAATTGGTTTACTTTGATATTTATATTATTATTCAAAAATTTTCTGATTTTACTGCAAGTACATAGGTGTAGAGCAGATATTAATTGCATAAATATTTCTGTGTGATTTTTTTCCACGAGAATTTGAAAAATAATCGCCATTATGATTTAATTTTGTATGTTTGTAAAGATCAGTTGGACAAATTTCTGTTTGTTTATATACACGTGCATATATACTTATAACTTATAATTTTAATAAAATGACTATACTTATAATTTATAAGTTGAGAGAAAAACAACCAATCGGAATACTTCACCAGACAAGTTAGAACGTAGATACATGCTTCTATTGAAATTTATTTCCATAAAGAATCAAATTTGGAACTTACCAAAATACTACCGTGGACTGACATCTTACCCATCATGCCAGAATTTAATGAACTCCTAAATGAACTGATGATTATTGAAGATGCAGTAATTCCCTCAACTAGAGTTCTAGTTGCCAACACAGGAAGGTGATGGCTAATCCAGAAAAATATCCATGAGGCTGAAGGCTATGTTAAAATCCCTCAGTGCCGCTCTATTAATAAAATTCAACTATTAAGGGATTTAGTGTATTACTTCACCATTTAAGTTCACTAGAATGTACTGACATTACGATGACACCTTATAAATGATAGCCAGTTTCATGGAGAAGTAACTCATGCTAAACACTTTCGAAGTCCCTTAAAAAGACAAGCATTATGCAGAACAACGAAATTATCGCCCGCAAGGTATTTACAGAGGTCATATATTTCCTCCAGTCTATGGGAGCCTGATTGCAGTTTGCATAGGTACATAGCTTCGTTGCCAGATTAAGTTTAATAATCTAATTTTATTATTTATGAAAAAATATATATAAATAAAAACACCAACTTTAAACTACTAATTAATTCATTATTGAAATCAATTTAAAAGGCAGATAAATTACAATGGCAATTTATGTATATGAGAGAAAGCGAATTTAAAGAATAACGACGATTCACTTCGAATTTCAGACTTCAGACTAATTGTGAATATGTTTTCCCATTTTGCAATTGAGGAGTGTTTTTTCAAAACTCGATTACTGAAAATTGAGAGTTTTTCAGGATGTGGTTTTTTATGCTTTAAAGCGAAATAAATGAATATTTTGAAAGAAATACTTATATTTGTATTCATACAACTAGGCGTCCTGCTACATGTAAAAAGAAAGGCATCAAAAAGTATTGTTACGTGCAATAGAAATAGACAACTACTGACATCTACTGGCAATGGAGAAGTAGAACTACTGACATCTACTGGCAATGGAGAAGAAGACTTTAGGTTCGGAGAATTGATTATGGTATCTACAGGAAGGTTCAGGAATAGAATGAATAGAACAGTCAAGAAGCTTCTGGAAAATAGAACACTCGAGAATAATCTGGAGAGTTTCTAGGGTATAAATATAACAGTTGTCATAGCCAGAATAAGAGTCTTGTCTTAGACGTTGCAGTGTTAACAAGCAAAAGTAATAACGTGCGGAAGTGTTTTAATTAGATTGCGATAATTGAAAGTACAGTATTAAGCGATAATTAGAGTTGAGTTGATTAATAGAAAGTATATGAAGTTTGTGAATTGTATGATTAAAGTGAAATAAAGAACTTGTATATTAAGTATTTAATATTGTGTTTTAAATAACGAACCGAAAGGCCACGCTCGCAACAGTATTCATAATTACTAATCAAAAAATACTGATGAATTTCAAATGATTTCATCAAAACTTTTTATCGAGTTTTGCTAAAACCAATTTAAAAAACTGCTTTAAATGAAAACTTCATCTTTCTTATATATTTTTCGAGAGCTTTCGTTAGAGTCTTCTTTTTCATTTGCCGCAAATGTAACGTCAAAAAATTGTCTGGCTTCATTGGGAATAGTAAAAAATTTAATAAGTTTCTCCATATTCTGCTTCTTTTTCACAAATACCATATTTTTGAATTGGTACTTCTTGTAAAGTACGTATAGATTCTTCGATGGTCTTTATCTTTTTTAAACGGACAGACGTCAATAGGTGCAATTTATATTAGTTATGATTTTGAAGTCGTCTCTTCTGTAACCAATCACACTTGCTTCGCTAATTTTGATGGGAATTTTGGTTTTTTAAATTATTTTCGATACACTTTTGTAATCATTTAATTTCCAATCCTTTTTCCTGACTGTACCGACTTAGCCAAAATTGCTAAATAGTCTGTATGACTTAGAATTTCCTCTCTCTTCCTGTATTCTTTTTCTACCCTTCCAAAAATACGATCAGTTGGCATATAGCTGTGACCACTTATGGGAAAAAAGTGTTGAATATGTGTAAATATTACACTTCGTTTTAAAAAAAAGGTTCAGAGCAGTCATCAGTATGGTGTTTTTATTTTGCGATGCACATAAATCTGAAAATAACCGCAATGTAGTTGGTCTCCTTTGACTTAACATTCAGAGTTAACTTCAATTACTCAAGAAAATTGCGTAATGCTGAAGCTATTTGATTGGTTGTGAAAAGAGGCATTGTCCTTAGTTTTCTTCCTATCCAAGATAACAATTCAACCCGAACTCCTCACGGACAGCGACGGAACTCGGGCCTACTCCTTTGGAGAATCGTTGGAATTCTTGTTAGATGGACACTTCCCCGATGGTCCCGACGAGAGCCTCTCAGCTCTGCGTACCGAAACCCTCACTTTCGGAGACGGAGAAGTTGCCTTCATCACGGACGAATCGGTCAAATGGGCAGTTGACTCCTTCAAACCATTCAAATCCTCAGGCGAGGACGGCATCTTCCCAGCCCTCCTTCAGCACTCAGGTGACCCTCTGATTAGCAACCTAACCACTTTCTTTGCATCAAAATGGGCTATACACCGAAGTTGTGGCAAGAAGTCCGCGTTGTGTTTATACCGAAGGCAGGTCGGGTAGACTACTCAACTGCAAAGACGTTAGGCCTATAAACTTGACTTCTTTCTTACTCAAAACCTTCGAACGCATCTGTGAGTGGGATCTGAGGCGCTCCATCCCCAGAAGCAGACTATCACAGCACCAACATGCGTACTTAAAGGGAAGGTCCGTCGAGACGGCTCTCCATGAGGTGATTCACTCAATTCAAAAAGGCTTCCTCTTTAAACAATCTACGCTAGCTGTTTTCATCGATGTAGAAGGCGCCTTTAATAATGTTCTTCTACATAGGTTCACGGAAATACTAACAAAACATGGAGTGAACCAATCTCTAAAAAATTGGTTTACACACATGCTGCATAATAGAACAGTCTTTGCTAATCTTGGCGGGGCAAGCACAGTTAAAAAAGTTCACAGGTGTACCCCTCAAGGCGGTATTCTATCACCTTTGCTATGGGTACTTATCATGGACGATCTCCTGCTATCACTCATCCGGATGGGGTACAAAGCAGTATGTTGCGCGGACGACTTGACAATTTTAGTCACCGGAAGTTATGAACTTGTACTCTGTGGATTGGTGCAAGGTGCGATCCGACTAGTCATGCGCTGGACCACGGATTACGGGCTGAGCATCAATCCACTGAAAACTGACTTATGCCTATTCACCATGAAAACTAATATTCCCAGTTTAAACCTGCCCCTGATTGGTTCCACACGCTTGGAATTAAAGGACAGGGTGAAGTACCTAGGTATTATTCTAGACAAAAAGTTAAACTGGAAACCACACCTCGAAGACAGAGCGAACAAAGCTCTTAGAGTGTTCGCAATGTGCCGTAGAGCAGTAGGGAAGAAGTGGGGACTCAAACCGCGGATGATTCTATGGATATACACTAGTGTCATTCGACCCATGTTAACCTACGGTTCAGCGGTATGGTGGAAAGCAATGGACTTCGCCAACTATCGCAAGATGCTGGAGAAGATTCAAAGGCTGTGCCTTCTCAGCGCAAGCGGCGCTTTTAAGTCAACTAGCACCCGGGCTCTGGAGGTTATCCTCAATATACACCCGGTGCAAATACATATCAAGCAGAGGGCGTCGACTACAGCGCTAAGGCTGTCTCTTAACCTCGGCTGGCTTCATGGGGGAACAAGTGTTCCACATGAATCCATTTATGAGTTCGTACAGTCTATCGCACCTGGCATTGACAGAGATAGCGACTACCTCCTCGGGACCATGCTGGAAAGCAATTTTGAATATAGAATTCCATCCAGGGCAGAATGGGAATCACATTCCGTATTTCTACCATTGACAAACCCAATTATAATATATACTGATGGTTCTAAGTCCGATGAAGGCACCGGAGCCGAAGTTTTCTGTGAGGAGCCTGAAATTGAGTTCTCCATTCACCTTGAAAACCACTCCACGGGCTTCCAGGCAGAAGTCAAGGCTATCCTTGAAGCGGGAAGACACCTCCTTAACTCAGACACTGAGAATAAGGAGATAGCCATCTGCTCGGACAGCCAAGCAGCTGTCAAAGCTTTGTGTAAACCCTTTATAACGTCCAAATTATTAATGGAGTGCAAAACCACCCTGAATTCCCTTTCTCGGAATAACAGGGTGATAGTGCAGTGGGTGCCGGGGCACAGCAACATCAGCGGGGATGAAAGGGTAGACGAACTTGCTCGTCTTGGAGCAGCCTCAGAGGAACCTGCCTCTACAGTCGGGATTGCACCAAAACAACTTGTCTAAATCATTTCAAGCTGAGCTGACCGCCAACACAGTCGCCTTTCGTTAGAAGACAACAAACGAACTGTGGGGTACACCAAACTTAAATCATACGAATAAGCTCCTAAAACTCAACAAGCCAACCCTGAGAACTCTGGTGTCCATTCTCACTGGGCATTCCTCTCTCAGGGGCCACCTTCACAGGATGAGACTTGTTGATGATCCTATATGCAGGGGTTGCGGAGAGGAATCCGAAACAGTGACCCATTTTCTATATCACTGCCCAGTACTCTCAGGAATACGCTAGAGAATTCTTGGCTCACACCTCCTTGAAGAGTTGCATGATGCCGGCAAGGAGGGCTGGGAGCCAATACTGAAATTTATAAGAGCGTCCGGTTGGAACCTATGAGCGATCGCTCATGGGTCTGGAGGGTGAACAATGGGCTTTGACTTGGCCTTCGTTCGGGGGACCTGAAAGGGGTCCCAAACCTCATAAATCAATCAATCAATCAAATCAATCATAGTTTTTTTCTCCTCGTGAATAACAATGCCAAGATTGTAAAACCAAACTTGACGGGAATAACAAATTTCGCTTACTGACAGCTTGGAAAATGGCTGATTTTGTTGCACATCAAAAACAATAGTTATAGGTTTATTTTTCTGTTGTTCTTTATTTCATGAAAATTTTTGCCTTCAGTTGATGCAGTTTTTTTTTGTTCTATATTCCTGCCTTTTTTTCTAAATCAGATTCGCTTTTAATATTCATTTTAATTTTGCAAGTAGAACACGTATCGCTGTGCGGACTACCAAAGCCTAGATTAAACTGTGTGTAAAACATTTTTTTATATTTGGAGAATGAAGAGTATTCCTCTTTTCTTTCCTCTCTGTTCGTTTCATATAATTTAAATATTTTTTTAAGAGATAGCTCCGGTGGTAAATATTTACGCTGTATTTTTTGTCTCGAATAATGACTTTCTCGGCATTAGAATGACTTAATATGTCAGTTTTTTTATTTTTGGCAGTAGAACAATCCCCACCTTTTCTTTCTTTTGGGACTTCAGGCGAGTGAAAATGACACCTATATACAACTCATATAAAATATTTGACCTTACTGAATACGTCGCTCTAGCTTTTTTTTTAGAACTTACCTTGCAACAATTAGACGGCACCTATCTTTTGAGGCACCAGATATGTTTGTAAAATATTCTGCACAAACGTGCACAATTTCCCCACCTCTTGTTCTTATAAAATATTTTATTGAAACAGCGCGTGAATACTGCTTTTTGGAAGAATTTAGCCTGAGAACAGGGTAATGAACTTTCATATATCGCAGTAAAAAGGCATCTTGTTCTATTTTACTTTTGTTGTTTTCAAATGGTGAGAAAGCACTATAATATTCAAAACAGAGGTAACGTAAAAGTTAAGATTGTTCCTAAAACAGTGTACTTACTGCTTATATAATCCAATGATAAAGACCGGGCTTTACAAAATATTTGTCTGTTTCGTTCTCCTGAAGCGTGTTCTTACAATTCATTTTTAAATTCATGTTTTATTAATGAACGTTGCATTGTATTTCTATTCTTAACAGCAATTATTATCCGCCATCTCACGCAATTTTCTTCCCTTGGCTACTGTATTAACTGGAATATTATATTCCTGACTTTTTTCCATAATTAACGTGACTTCATACTTTGGAATGACAATTAATACTCCTATTATACATTTGAAGCACAAATGTAACACAAATCAGCTACCGTAGGCTCCGACGAAGCTGTTATTACAATATTTTCGTTATTTTTAGGTAATAATATTTTGATGCTAAAAACTATAGCTAAAATGATTATTACAATAATGATATTTATATGTATGTTTAATAAACCGCGTTAACATATTTTTCGTCTATTATTTCGTAATTTTCTTTCTACTATTGTTAATATTATTTACATGGATTTCTTCAAGTCTAATTTGTTTACTGTTATTTTTGTAACAAAATGTGGTAAAGTAATATTATCCTTTATACTAGAGTAAAAATTATCATATGATACGTTACATATTTCTACCTTATGATTTTCATATTTAATTGGGTTATCGCCGTAAATATTTAATTTCAGTTTATTACAATTCTGGTATATATTCATTCTTGCGATATTTTTCGTTAAAATTATTCCTGGAGTAATTTCTTTTATTTCTTCTTTAGAGAAATTTTGCATAGGGAAACACACTTCATTAAAATTAATGATATTATGGATATATTTATCTTTGAATTTAATAAAAAATTTTCTATAAGTTATCCTTTATGGAAGTAAGCCTAATTTACTAGTCGGCATGATTGTCTCGATGTCGTCAATGTTGTTTTTCAGTATAGTATTGTCATAATTAATTTAGTATACCTGCTGCATGTAATTGTCCTTCGTCCTCTATTTTTAGTATTCTGTTTCCGTTTTGTTCACTAAAGTCGTTTAAATAATTTGATATAGAATTTTATTGTTTCTTAATTTGTTTTGTTAGGTTTTTTATCTGATATGAAATTTCGTTGTTTACTATAATTTGTTTGTTAGTTTCGTCTATCAAGTTTCTGTTATTTTTCGATAACGCCTCTAAGTTACTTTTAATTTCCTGTTCATCGTTGTAATCCATTGTACCAGTTATGTATTTTAGTCCTGTTAATTATGAGTAGCATGCTATACATGGATTCTATGAGGTTGGCTTTGTCTTTGATTGTTATAATATTGTCTCAAATCAAATCTTTGGTATTTTCGTATTCCGTTATATTTATAGTATGTATGACCTTTTTGAAAGTTGTAATAATTTTCTCGTCTTCTAACTTAATCGTAACGTACCCATTGTTGCTATTGAGGTTTTTTACCTCAATTGTTTGAGAAAGTGTTGGAGGGAGGATTTTTAGAGTAGTGCCGATTATTATCCGTATCATTTTAACCTGAAACAAAAGTCGGTTTTATAGGTTTACTTCTAGGTTTTCTTTGCTTGAATTGTAGGGGAATTATTATCTTGAAATCTTTTCTTCATTTTTACGTGTGATGTATAATACTTCTGCCTTGTTCCTTTATCTATTACGTGGTCTTCATTTTTTTCTCTATATCTGTTCGAAATAAATCAATTTAAATAGATTTGTTGCTGACGGACGGCATCTGAAGGCAAACATGCTGAAAACAAAGCATCAAAACTTTCAGTAGAAATTAATCTAATCTGATAACTCTTAACCAAAAAAAAGTATACAACCCAACAAAGCCATGTATTTGTCATCTACATAATACATTGCACATATACAAAACAAAAGTATAGTTTCATCGAGCAGATCAAATTAAAATCATTATCATCATTACAAAAACCATCGAACGGGAATTTCTTCTCTATGTAATAGAGAGAACATTTTTTGAAAATTTAGTTCAATTTAATACAGCAGCATGTGTTGCTCTAAATTTCTTGTTGCAATGCATTTTTGTTCGTTGCTATGCAAATTTTATCACTAGTACCTTAAAATCACAAATGGAATGCCAATTCTTATTATCTTGCGCCTCTGCTACTCTATCACTGGCGTCGTGTACAAACAAGGGCTATAAAATCCCCAAGATGACTTGTCTCGATCTCTCTTTTTGCACTTGGCATCGCTTTGGGTATGCTGGCTTTTGGCTTGTGAGTGACTAACATTTATATCAGGTATCGGCCGATACCCCAACTATTAACAAATATATATTGGGTATCGATAAATATATTAACATTTTACTTCTGATCTCGACGTTCTCGACACTTTAAGCCGGATCTCGACTGACTTAAACAAATCTTTTATTTCTGGTCCCGACGGAAATAAAAAATTTTACTTCGGGCTTCCGCTGAAGTTAAGATAACACTTTAAGCCGGGTCTCGACTGACTTAAAGAATATTACTAACATTACCACTTTATCTCTGGTCCCGACGGGAATAAAAAATTGCTCTAACCAATGATTAGAACAAAGGGTTTTTGAGATTAGCTTAAAGCCAGTTCCTCAATTTAAAAGTATTTGATCGATGAGTAATAGCCACTTGTAACATTTCGGTATTTATCCATATATCTATTTTATTATATGTCTACTTATAAAGGGTTTTCCAATAAGATGTGTTATTTTAATTAGCCCGCTATTTCGGTAGATGTCTCTGTCATTTGTTGACATTTGACAAGTAGAAACTACGCCATTAATAAAAATGGAACGATACACGATTCAACAACGCATTGAAATTATTAAAATTCGCTATAAAAATGGTGAAAATGTGGCAGAGACGGTTCGTAAAACTCGAACATTTTTGGGTTGTCGTGAAGCACCTTGTCGGACCGCAATACAGAAATTGGTAGAGCTGTCGGGACAAGTTAGTGATGTGAAAAATAAAACCCGTGCACGTCGCTCAAGAACAGCCGAGAATATTGCTGCTGTAGCCGAAAGTGTTGAAGAAAACCCAGGTTTGTCCATTCGTCGTCGTTCTTTGGAATTAGGCATTCCACAAACGTCATTACACCGTATTTTGCATAAAGATTTGGGTCTTAAGGCTTATAAAGTTCAGTTAACACAAGAACTCAAGCCGGCCGATCATCAACAACGTCGAGTCTTTGCTGATTGGGTCCTTGAAATGCATGAAAATGATCCGGAATTCCATCGAAAACTCATCTTGAGTGATGAGGCCCATTTCCACCTCGATGGCTTCGCCAACAAGCAAAATTGTCGCATCTGGGGCTCGAAAAACCCAAGAGTTATTGTTGAAAAGTCTCTCTATCCTCAACGTGTGACTGTTTGGTGCGGTTTATGGTCCCGCGGGGTCATTGGACCTTACTTTTTCGAAAATGAGGCTGGTGCAACAGTTACGGTGAATGGATTGCGCTATCGGCAGATGATTAATGATTTTTTATGGCCGGAATTGGATGGCATTGATCTGGACAACGTTTACTTTCAACAAGACTGCGCTACGTGCCATACAAGCAACGAAACCATTGATCTTTTACGGGAAAAGTAGCCGGACCGTGTAATCTCTCGAAGAGGTGATCACAATTGGCCACCGAGATCTTGTGACTTAACACCTTGCGACTTCTTCCATTGGGGCCACGTGAAAGAGAAGGTCTACACCAACAGCCCAGCGTCAATTCAAGACCTCTAAGATGGAATTCGTGAGGCTATCGAGGACATAGGACAGCCACTTTGCGATTTGGTTATGGAAAATTTCATGAAAAGGATATGGTCCTGTAAGCGTGGTCGTGGTGGTCATTTGGCTGATGTTATTTTCCATTATTGACCGCATACCTTCCTCTTTATAATGAAATAAAGATCCGATCATTTGTCTCAAAAAATGGCATTTTTCTTTGAATATCAAAATAACACCTCTTATTGGAAAACCCTTTATATCTATATGTATATTATACATTTCGTGTGCATGTCAATCAAATATCATAACTTAACTTTATTCGATATTTATTTTACATGTATATATTTATATTACGTTCTTGATAATCTTATATTGCAGCTTTCTGCCAATAAGTGTGCTTTTACAGTGTAATACAAAAATCTCTAACCAAAACATATACTATATTGAGTTTTTATCCCTATTAAACTGTTCTTGAAAATCGTGCATTATAAATCTGTGTCAATAAGTGTGACTTCTAGTGTGTGTGTGTGTGTGTGTGTGTGTGTGTGTGTGTGTGTGTGTGTGTGTGTGTGTGTGTGTGTGTGTGTGTGTGTGTGTGTGTGTGTGTGTGTGTGTGTGTGTGTGTGATCCCAGACCTAATAACTTATATACATAATCTGATCTTAATAGTGGCAAATTCTAAAAAATAATATGTAATATAATGTTTGTTTTGATACAGATTCGAACATTGATCTTGATCCAAATTTACCAGTGCATTTATTTCAGTTTCACTAAATTCAAATTTGCATGTACATTCTAACTACGGGCAGTACAATATTTACTTTTCTAAATTTGGCATGATTTTTTTCATTTCTTTTTTGGACCTAAACCTAGCTATACTTCTTCCACATCGTGATTTATTTTATTAATGCTTTTTTCTTTAATTTTCGAGATTCTCTCACAGATATCGTTATATTCGTCGTCCTTTATCTTCCGGTGTTGTATTCGTAGTGGAATGAGTTGTATTATTATAAAAGGATATCATTTTTCGAATTGTTTCTTCGACGGTATCATATTTTTATTTTCGTTGTGTATTAAGAGTCTCAAGTGCTCGTTTATTGTGTTGTGTATCCTTTCGATATCTATGATTATTGTTTAAAGGGAAATGTATATCAATGTTTCTTTTTATAAAATTCTCTTAAGGGAAGAGTTTTAAAACCTAATTCGTTGTCTACTATAATTTTTCCGATCTTTACTACTGCGGATATGTATTGTAGTATTGATTTCTTAAATTCTAGCCAGGATTTTGTTTAAATTTTGATAAGTTGAGGAAATTTGCTAAATTTATCTTCTCTAAGGTGTAGAAAGCATCTGTGCGAATGATTTCGTTTGGACTACTTGGAGTTTCGGTTATTTGAAATTTCTGTTTTATTGGTTTAAATTCGTATTTCTCTATGTTACAGATTTTACAGTTATTGAAGAACTGGGGTACTCGAGTGGATAGCTTTGGGTGAATATATTTTAACTGTATTTTTTTACAAACTTCTATGATGCCTCGGTGGTCATTCTTTAGATGTTCTTCTTCTATTAATTTAAGTTCTCTTCATCTGTAATATCTTCTAAAAGTCTATCTCATTTTATTAATTTGAATTGGTCATTGCCTGAAAAGTGTGTGTAAAATGTTTTTTCTAGTATTTGGAGAAACCCGACATCGTTCACATAAATTGCGTTCAGGGATTTGGGATTGCAATGGAATTTGAGTATAGGTATTGCAGTATCATCGTCTAATAATTTATTATAAATTGACTTCCTGGATTTATTAAAAATTTGAAAATTTTTAATTCTCAAAGAACCGGATCTGCTTTTCAAAATTGCAATTGGGTTTTGAATACGTTTAATGGGGATTTACTAAGCGGGATTTCATTAGTGTCCATTTCTTGTGCAAGATTTAACTCTATACGTGATAAAGCGTCTGGGTTACTGTTTTGAGTATTTAATCTTGTAGTCATATTCCAATAATTTCAATTGCGAAAGCACTAGTTTTGAATTTGGCTCTTATATGGAAAATAGCCATTGTTTGCTTGTGGTCCGTTTCGATCAGAAACTTTCTTCCAAAAATGTAAGGGCGAAAGTATTTCGTTGCCCATACCATAGCTAGCAATTCTTTTTCCATCGTACTATAGTTTTATTCGTGATCATTCAAAGTACGTCTAGCATAGCATATTGGATGCCCGTCTTGTGAGAGTATGGTGCTTAATGCGTACTGAGTCGCATCTGTTGTTAATGTAAATAGTTTGCTGAAATCCGGATATTTTAATATTGGTTCCGGAATGACTAGTCTTTTGAGAATTTCGAAACTATTTATGTATTCTTGATCATTTATATTAATCTTCTAGTTATTTTTCAAGTACTTAACAATGGGCTTGGCAATTTTTAAATAATCCAGGATGAACTTTCTGTAGTATCCAGTAAGTCCAAGTAATTGCTTAATCTGTTTTGGAGTTTTGGGATTGGAAAGTTCTTGACACATTCGATTTTCTTCGGATTAGATTTTTTACTTTCAAGTGTAATGATGTGTCTTAAAAGTTATTCGGTTTCTCTTTTCAGAAATTCCGATTTATCTAGCTGTAGCTTCAAATTTACATCTTCAAGTCTTTTGAAGATTTTTTTTAAGGAGTCTAGATAGTCTTCTGAAGAAGAGGAGTATATTATGATGTCGTTTAAGTAGACGAGACAGACTTTATTTATTTAATCCTTGAGAACATTATTCATAAGGCGCTGGAATGTTTAATATTTGATACCCAAAACCCCACTGCCCCAGAACCCAAATAGAAAGTGATCCAGAACTTCTGATATCTACAAATTCCTCGCTAAGAAATATTCAAGTAAGAAAACAGCAAATGCAAGGCAACATCATGCTGATATCTACAACTACCCAGGGTAACTTGAATTATTAGTAATATTGATTACACCTGAAAAGGTAAGTTCGCTAATATCTCGAAAACCATAGCCCGTAGAGGATTTGTGATGAAAATTTCGTCCCCCTGGAACTAACACTCACAACCATGTAGAATCCATTGGTATGAAAAAAATAGGCTAGTGTCAACTTTAATTATTACTAATATTGATTCAAAACCAAACCGCTAATATCTCGAAAACCACAGCTCCACACCACCTAGAATCCATTGGCATGAACCAAAATAACTTGAATTATTAATACGCTAATATCTCGAAAACCAGAGCCCGTAGAGGATTTCTGATGAAAATTTCATTCCCCCTCCCTATCCTATTATAACACCCTTCACCATCAACCATCTAGAATCCATTGGCATGAACAAAAATTTCCTGGTGTTAACTTTAATTATTACTAATATTAGTTCAAAGCCAAAAGCATACATCTAGGCGCAACAGTTGAAAAAAGCAAAATCATAATAAAAAAGCCTACATTTAGGCGCACCACATAATTATCCAAAAAAACCGCAGTACTGGAGCATGCTGGTAGTACCGGCTAATGCCGCTTGGGCGCAATGAAGACCAAATGACACATTTAGTATGCACTCAAACCACCAATCAATGGTGGAGCCATCTGCGTGTGAGAGTTCCAGAGCTCTACCCATATATAGCAACTTTAAAGAATACTCACACAACACCTCGAATTTTACAAAACCAAGCGTTCTCGGTTCGATTCCAGCAAAAAATCCAGCATTATTTTATTAAAAAATCAGCTAAGACAAGAGCTTGAACAGCTTACGGTGGCCCAGCTTAACCATTGATATCATCTCCTGGTCAGCCAGACGGTAGGAAAGGACCAGGCAGGCCCTCTGACGTAGACCACTAGACGGAATCCCCCTCAGTGGCCCAGATCAGGTCCAGAGCCACCAAAATAAGTTGATTTAACCGGACACTTTTTGTATGGAAAAGTGCCCCAGAAACGCCATAGCGTAACTACTCTCTTAGGAAATTTAAAAAAAAGTCCAGGTAGAACATACACTGCGAATTTCATAGAAGCGAAAAATAAAAAAAAAATTAAGTATGGCTGAAAATAGAAAAGCAAAAATACTGATCAAGTGAAATTAAAAGAAGCTAAATAGACATTTGAGAAGTTTAAAGATAAAATAAATGTCTATTTGATTGCCAAAGAATCATTGAAAACTTCTGACGAAACTACAAAAGAGACAATGGCAGCAGATATTGCACCTGTAACAAAAATAATACCAGAATTTGATGGTGACTTCAAGACGCTATCAAATTTCCTTGGTTTAATTGAATTTTATAAAGAATCGTTAAAAACCGACGAAGAAAGTATATTGCTGAAATTTATAACAAGAGTAAAACTATCTGATAGAGTAAAGAACAGACTTTTGTCGGAAAGCGCACCAACAAAAGTAGAAAATAAATAAAAATCCACTGAAAATACACAGTGATTTTTCAATGATACAACAAAGTAATCAGAGTGTAAATGCCTTCGCTTCAAGAATAGAAGCGCTAATAGCATCATTAAATGACATTCAAATAACGGAACAAGGAGAAAGTAATCGAGCACTGATCGTGAACATGAATGATCAATTAGGCTTAAGTTCATTGAAGAATAGCATTAATGAACCATACAAATCCATTCTCATATCAGCAAAGCAAAACAAACTATCAGAAGCCATAGCCATCACTACAGAAATCACTGATAGTCCAAGACTGACATGTATCACTACAAACAAAACTTCAACGGTGCTAACAGATATAACAACAACAAATATAAAACAAAAACAATTACATGAACAAGAATGGGAACTATAACAAGAGCTACAATAGCAGCCATTATAGACATGAGAATAACAATTACAAGGATAGATATGAAAATAATAGCAAAAACAATAACAACAGCTATAACAGAGAATCGAAAAACTTAGCTGTCCTCGGAAAACAGAGAACCGGGGGAAGCACAATAAGAAGATCATACATCTAAAACAAGGAGACAATTACACAAACTACATAAATAAATATACGAAAGAAAGCAAGTACCCGATGACATTTTTAATTGACACAGGAGCAGATATCTCAATACTGAAAAGTAACCTAGTAGAAAATAAAAAAATAGATATAGATGAATTGTGCCAAATAAATGGAATTACTAATAAGACAATAAGTATGCACGGAATTACAGAATTAGAATGGTCAATAGAAGATATCATCATAACACATAAATTCCATATATAAACTTAACTACGAATGGGGTGTTAGGGTGTGATTTTCTGATTAAGTATGATTGTAATATAGATTACGAAACATGCGCATTAACTATAAGATCAAACATGAGGGATATAACGTTACCATAATTATGAACACCAATGCAGACGCATTATCAAGAATTAAGCTAGAATCCAAGGACTTAATAGAAATGATGCCGAAAATATTGTCAATGTAATTACAAGAAACATGCAGAAAAAGCTAAACATGCAGGACTATGATAAGGAGGGTAAAAGTAGAGAGAACTGTGCAAGTACCTTAAATTCGAACAAGAAGACTGATCACCTTTACGTTTGGAACAGTACATGAATATCTGACATAAAGTATATTAAAAAAGTCGAGTTAAGATTTAAAGAAATCTCCAAAGATAAAATAATTGCAGAGTGTAATGATAAATCTTTAACAGAGTTAAAATCGGTTCTGAGGAAATTACTACTCGAAATAAGCATTACGAATATAAATAAGTTAGCGCTAGCAAATAATAATGAATTATTTGATATTATCGACGTCGAAAAATTAAGAAATATTTTGAAGGAATTCTATAAAGAAAGAAAGCATTGTATTGATATTATTTTATATACACCTCCTAAAAGAATAATAGAAAAAGATGAAATGCACAGATCGATAGAAGAATACCATAACTCACTAATTGGTAGGCACGGCGGCATAAGAAGATGCATTGCTAGATTAAAACAAAAATACACTTGGAAAAACATGAATAAAATCGTAAAAGAACACGAAAATAATTGAAAGGAATGCGAAAAAACAAAAATCACAAAACAAGCCAAAGTTAGATACCTAATGACTGAAACACCAAGCTCATCTTTCGAAATAATCTCAATAGACACGGTTGGACCATTTCGACCATCTGGAAACTGCAGATATATTCTAACTCTGCAGCGTGAGCTAACTAAGAATGTAGAAGCATTCCCAATACAAACCAAACAAGAAAGGACAGTGACGAAAACAATAGTAGAATAATTATATTGAAATATGAATGTTTCAAAAAACTCAAAACCGATATGGATACAGAATTTTGTAATCAGCTAATGAGCAACCTATGTGATCCTTTAAAAATACGAAAAGCAACATCAGCCCCATTTCAACATGAGACTCTAGGTTTAATCGAGAGAAACCATAGAGTTTTAAATGACTATATAATGACGATTTCCGAGCAAGAAAATTGGAGTGAGATATTACCCTATTATACCACGCCACATACTACTACAAACTATACACATTTGAGCTAGTTTTTGGAAAGTTAAATTCATTACCATGTCAGATTTTAATTAATAACACGAAAATATATAATATTCACGATTATATCAATGAGTTAAAAATAAAATTACAATTTGCACACAATAATGTAAAAGAATGTATGCTAAAAGAAAAACAAGTAAAAAAGCTAGAATTGGTCTAAGACCAATTCTTATGATACCCTAGATGAATGCCCGTATGAAATTTCGTATTGTCACCCTTCAGTGCAAGTTTGATTTTTGAAGTGGTTTTTCGCATATATTTGTTTTCGCATATATTTGTTTGTCGGACAGAAGTTCTTAGTAGAATAAAAATGTCTTGGACTGATCGTTTTTACTGTATACGTAAAGAACCTAAATTTTTATATGGCAACACCAAGAAGGAGTTGCCCGATTTAGTCCATTTTTTAAACTTTATTTGCTAGTACAATGAAAACACCACGCATCAAACGTCAGCTCTGTATATTGATGCGTTCTCAGGCAGTGTCCAAATATATAGTGGAAAACGAAAGTTTTGTATGGCAACCCCACGAAGGAGTTGCCCGATTTGTCTCATTTTCGAACTTAATTTTACTTTTTTTTTTAAAGTCCGTGTACAAAATTTCAGCTCTATAAGTGGAACAATTTTTTGATCAGCTTACCTTAATGAATCGCGTGGTATACCGGAAGATATCTTGATCTGAATCACCCTGTATATAGAAGTAGGTAATAAATTGAAATTAAAGGACCATATAGAATAATTAGGCAGGATAATGTAAATATTTATGTAGAAATAAATGGAAAAGAAAAGTTATGTAGATATAAATGGAAAAGAAACTAAAGTACACAATAATAATTTGAAATTATGTAAACATAAAAATTAGATAGCTGTGGAGATATAGATATATACATAGCAAAATAATTAAAAGTAGTCAATAGATATGGAAATTTGTAATAAAGTATCCTAATGAAAGAAAAATGATCGAATGTGCAATAACAAATAATGTAATTTTACTGGAAATTAAAATTACATCAATCTTTTAAGGATGGGAACGTAATGCATCTGTAATCATGCATGATTTAAAAGCATGTAATTGCATATCAACCATATGCACATCTCCCTAAAAGAAATAAGAAACTAACATTGCAACTAAAGCTTGTAAATACTTTTAAAATGTAAAACTCGGAGTTCAATTAACTCCTCGAATAAATATATATTATATATATTTTCTTCATAAAGATATTGAGGCACTCCAGACAAATATCAAGTAAGGATTGAGGCATTTAGCCAGTTCCATATGTAATTTTCATTTCTTTGCCATTCATGAATATTGAGGCGACACGCCATATATTCGGCATAATAATTGATTAATTTAATTATGAGCATCGGACATGGGTGAATACGCCAATCCATTGGCAACCAGCATAAGGCAACATAACATTATTTATGCCATCTACCAGAATGTTAAAATTCTGATCATTTACTACCCGAGTCTGTAATGGACTAAAGTAGATAGATTTTTTACCTTATTTTATAATCTTCTACATTATAAATACCTTCGTGTATTATTATTGTTGCAGCAGTACCAGAAAACCTTCATCAATATTTAACACCATCAGACCATACATACATCATACGTATGTACAAGCTGCAGCTGCAGTGCTCGACGGGGCTATTATACCTACCGATGGAGACACATAAGGCCTGGGAGCAGAAGTTGGGAAACAAAACGGACCCTCCATCTTTACAAGATTTACTTGAGTGCTTAGAAATAAGATTTCGAGTTCTGGAAGCTGTTGATTCAAATAAGTCCAAATTAGTTGGCTCAACGTATCAATGTTCATCCAACAGATATCGTGGGTCAGGGCCTAACAAGACAAATTCGTTTCATGTTGCCACTCAAAACAGCTGTGCACTCTGCAAGGATCAACATTCCATACGCCAATGTGTCAAGTATCTACAAATGAACAGTGCTGATAGAAACAATATTGCAAGAAGAAAAGGTTTATGCATCAACTACCTTGGACAAAATCACTTAGTGGCAAGGTGTTCTAGTACCAAGTCGTGTATGAAATGTGGCAAAAGACATCATACATCACTACATGAAGGGGAATCAGAGTCATACAGGAATACTGATCAAAATAAAACAAGTAAGGATTTAAAACAAGTAGAAGAGCCAGGAAAAAGCAAACAAGAAACAATTATGAGTCAGATCTTAAGACATTCCTGTTATATAACGAACCAGATGAGCGAACTGTTCTACTGGCCACAGTATTAGTCGTAGCTATTTCCTCAACAGGAGAACGAGTGCTTCTTCGTGCTCTTCTTGATCAGGGCTCTCAGGCTAGTTTTATTACTGAAGCGGCAGTGCAACGACTTAGGATAAAAAAGGAGCATATATCTGCTAAGATTTCATCCCTGGGCGACATCACATCAGACTCGTCAAAGGCCAGAGTCCAATTAATTATTCAAAGTAAACTCAACGATGATCAAATAGAAGTGTCTGCCTTTGCCCTAAAAAGGTTAACGACAATGCTTTCAGCAAACCCTTTCCCAAACAAGCACTGGGAGTATTTGCGAAATATTACTCTGGCAGACCCGGTTTTACGTACCCGGAAGCATCGACCTTTTGCTGGGGGCTGATGTTTATGGCAGAATTTTACTAGAGGGGATCCGAAAGGGACCTAGAGGTTCTCCAATCGCTCAAAAAACGAGTTTGGGTTGGATAGTTTTTGGAGAAATTTCCAATATCGATCAGAAAGAGAAGAATGTTATCATAACTCTTCACTTAAAGATGGATTTAGATCAAGAAATCAGGAAGTTCTGGGAGGTCGAAGAGTTACCAAAGAATTATATTGCTGTCTGAGGACATCTGTAGCTTCAGATAAGCTATACCTTCCATATGTTGAACGGGAATAGTCAACTCGAAATTGCCATTTTTCTCCAACTGGTATTTGAAATTTTCTTGTTTGAGTTAGAAGTACAATTCTGTGTCTTTACCTTTAGTAATTAGGGCCTGATTTTCTAAATCGATTTTGAATTTTAGTGGGATCAAAATATTATTTCCAATTAAATCGTCGTAATTTTTATAAAAAGGAAATACATATAATTCTACTTAATTCCTTGAATCTCCTAATTCCTTGAACAAGGGGATTACTGCCGTCTGCGTTATTTTAACTTCTTGACTAATTGTTCTAATAATTTAGAATAAATAAATAAATAAATTAGAATTTATATCCATGAGCTCAGGTTTTATTAGTTATTCCTATTTTCGAATGATGGATTTCTAAAGGAGTTATCTGGAACCTGTTGGGGTCTATATTGAAAAGCAGTATCATTTGTTGTATTATTATGAGGAGAGGTCGATTGTCTAAATGATGAATTTGAACGCGGAAAACGTTGATTTTGGTATGAATGCTTTCCACAATTAGAGGGGTTCGAAAAATGTTGGTTTCCATTAGAAAAATGTCTACCATTGCTGGGGTTATTATAACTATTATTTCTATTGTATTATTCTATTAATGAAAATAATATTATTACTGTTAAAGTTATTTGACTTATTATTATTGCGGTAATTATTTCTATTATTATTTCTATAGTTGAAGTCGTTTATTGTAGGCGAACTAACTTTATAGTATGCAAAGCCAGCTTCATGTAATGTCCATTGCTGTTTCTAAGCTTTCTGGATCTCTACAATACAGAATTGATCGCATTCGTTCGGGTAGTTTATTTTGGAACATAGTCAAGGCGAAAGTCTTATTAGCAGGAGGAGATGACTTAAAGATCGTAGTTTAAGTCATCTCATCCTGATAGGATGAGCTTTGTTTTTACATTAAGCCTTCTCAATGCAACTTTTTTTTCGCTATAAAAATCAACGAATTTGTTTTGAAAGTTGTACTTCTCAGTTGGTCAAATAATTCCTTTATACTGGAGCAGTCCCTGAAATTATTTATTACAATTTCTTTCATCTTTAATCAGAATGTAACATGATTATTAATTTCTATAATTTCTCGTGCCCAGAAAGAATAGTTTGACTACGCGTATCGTACCTTAGTAATAGTGGGTGAATTTTGTCGATAAGATTCATGAAATTTTGGAGATCCGATGATAAGGAGAAGGGTAGTTTATTGAGGTATTTAAGGGGACCTATATTTAAAGTCAAATGTGTCGTCATGTTTGCTTCAGAGATATTAAAATTGTTTGCACTTTCACTGATTGGAGTAATAACAAAATAAGGATTGATTGTATTTTTTTTCTTTTATTTTTAGATTATCTGTTATTTTAAAATTTCCACCAGGTTTAAGGTTTCTGTCACATTAAAATTTATTGGAATATCAGAATTGTGTGTACCTTCTACAGCTGATTAATTTAATTTTTTTTGTCTATATCTTCTGAATTAGTAGATATAGTGTCATTCATATTAACCTGCCTTAAGATTGCACTTCGATTGTTGGCTTCTTCGCATTAAACAAAATTCTGCAGGATACGTCGGAATTGTTCCAATATGAATTGTCAGATCTTGTCTTCTTTTCTTATTCTTGTGCTGAATTTCTTCTCTATTTAGGCCAGGTTATTTAATTGATTGGTCGATATGTAAATGTAGTTTAATTTATATTTGTTAACTTATTTATTTGTTTATTCCGTGAATATTCACTTTTAGTATACTATAAATTTCATTGTTATTGCTCTGGTGATTAGTTAATTTGCTGTTTGTATTTGTATGATAAAACAAATATGTAAGTATGAACTTTTACTTGACTGTCGAAAGTATGTGATCATAGTTTTTAACGCATCACTTCTTTTGATTATATTAAATTAGTTAGATCTATATCTCATTGAGAAACGATATTTACACATCACATTACATTTGCTGATTTAAATTTTTACAAATCAGTTCTTTTTTTTGATGGGATGTAATAGATGCTATTAATTAATTAATATTTAGTTGATTTTTGAAATATTACACATCACATCTAGGGAGTGGGTTTGAACAGGTATATATCACTACTGATGATATTTTGAATAGTTATTAGAAATTTACTACACATTTCACCTCTGCTGATATTTTAGAAATTTGCTATATCACTTCTGCTGATATGTGTACGTAGGTTAATTAGATGTGCCATTAAATGTTGAATATAAGTGGATCGCACTTGACATATCCTACCGACTGCGCCAGTTTAATAATCTAATTTTATTATTATTATTCACTTCGGATTTCGGACTTCAGACTAACTGTGAATATGTTTTCCCATTTTGAAATTACTCATTCGTTCGCTTTCTACTTTTATATAATTGCTGATTTCGCGTCTACTGGATAGAAAAAGGTGAATTTAATATTATACCTTCGTTCTTATGGGAACAGAAACTATTTTTGTCAAATATAAACGTGAATGAACATGAACGAAAATATAAATTGAACCTTGTTAATTTGGCAAAAATATAATGGAAAAATGCAACTGTCGTTCACAGTTAATTTAATATAGATTTTATATTACGTTTTTTATTGTATGATGTATAACAATTAAACTCACAAAAAGTAGTCAGACAATTGTTTAAAATATGCCACAAACCATGCATAATTTCTGGAAAAAAAAAATTTTTTACATTTGGCTAAGATGTCATCAGCGCTAACTCAATCAAATTTCAAAATTTACAAAAAGTTGTTTATCTCGTCATAATCAAGTCTTGGTTTGAACTCCAGTCCTGCTTTTTGGTAGGCAGACTAACATAAAATTTTCGCGCAAATATTGTTGTTTAACACTGCTAGTTTGCTACTCATATTTTGCGAGCGCCTCCGATTTAACTCAGTCTGATGACGCTTCTGTATTTTATATATTAATTTCCGTTCTGGAATAACCGATCTAATTTCACTTGTAAGCCAGGCACATTTGTCTGATCTAATTCAAAATGTGAGGACTGAAAAGAAACTAAGGAAGCAACTAAGGAAGTCAAATTCAATAACATACATAAAACTATACACTCAGCGAAAAATCGTTTAAAATCAAAGTAAAGTTATTTCGAAATAAAGAAAAATAAATATGATTTGGCTTCGAAAGCATAAAGCTCTGGAAGTAGCATTGCATTTTAGGTAGTGTTTTGACACCGATTGATTATTATCTCTTTCTATAGATCTGGTATGACTATAGGCTGAACTACAATAGAAGTAAATAACTTTACGAAATTAAACGAGACTGAGCTTTACTTACGAAAAATGGATATTTTTAGCCTAAATGTATATCACATTCCGTAAGATTTATTATCTTCATATTTAATGTTTTCAATTTTAACAAGTAAAAAAGCTAGTATTGGTCTAAGACCAATTCCTATGATGCCCTAGATGAATGCCCATATTAAATTTCGTATTGTCACCCCTCTGTGCAAGTTTGATTTTTGAAGTGGTTTTTCGCATATATTTCTAGAACGGTTTGCCGGACAGAAAAAATGATTATAACCAATTTTTTAGCATTTCGTATTCTGAAGAAGTTCTTAGTAGAATAAAAATGTCTTGGACTGATGGTTTTCACAGTATACTTAAAAAACCTAAATTTTTATGTGGCAACACCATGAAGGAGTCGCCCGATTTAGTCCATTTTTTAAACTTTATTTGCTAGTACAATGAAAACACCACGCACCAAATTGCAGCTCTCTATATTGATGTGTTCTCAGGCAGTGTCCAAATATATAGTGGAAAACGAAAGTTTTGTATGGCAACCCCACGAAGGAGTTGCCCGATTTGTCTCATTTTCGAACTTAATTTTATTTTTTTTTTAAAGTCCGTGTGCACAATGTCAGCTCTCTAAGTATACGCGTTCTCGAGTTATCGTGCGCACAGACGGACGGACATGCAAAAATCAAAATAACTTTTAATATTATGCATGGGTGTCCAATCCATTTTGCCCTACCATCATTATTTCGAGGTGTTACAAACGGAATGACAAACTTAGTATACCCTATAGATTTCATCTAGGATATAAAAAGTGGTAAAAGTGAAATAATTAACAAATGGAAATTGATGTTTTTGAAGATTTATGCTTTCTATTAATTCGCAGTACCATTTTAATTCCATTTTAATTTTTACATTGCACTTTTAATCATTTAGTAATAATTTAATTGTTTGGACACATCGCGGTCTTACGGAATGAGCGATTCTTAGCGCACTATACTTACGGAAAATTGGATATTTAAACTTAACGAAAGTTCCCCTCACACGAGTTAAAGTTAATTTGTGTACGTCTGTTATATTAAAGGGCGCGTTCGCTTTACGTAAGTAAATGTACTTACGTAAACTTCTATTGTAGTTCAGCCTTATTAAGTGAACCAAGCGTCAGCTGATGAGAAGATATGTTGAAGTGTTTAAGTGATGAAAATTGAGTGAATAAAAACAATATTGTTAAAGAGTGCAACAGAAACTTTCGCAAATTTCAAGGGGCATTTCGAATGTGCCATAGCAATGCTATAAAAAGACATTTGGATTCATGCATTAACAAATTAAACCGTTGAGAGTGTTACTGAAAGCTCCCTTTCGAGGGAGAGTAATTACTCGCGTAAGCAAAAGTAATTGGGTAAAGTGGGAGGAATTAAAAACAGCGTTCGCAAATAAGATTAGGGCGAGTGTTATTGTAAATATAAAACATATAGACCCTAAGCTATTTATGCAAGATGCTACTTACCCGGGGGTTACACGAGATAATACAGTTTGGAGGCAACTTGCACTGCCATACTTCTTGCACGTGTAATGTCTACTGGCATGCAGGCAGCCAGCGAACTTGCATGATGAAAAATCATGGAAATTTGACATTATACAGCTTTCAAGATAGCGGAAATTTGTACTGGGAAAATGAGTTTTTCTGGGATCATTTGAATTACATGATTTACCAACATCTTCCTCTTCATTTTTTCTTGGGATTTTACATTCTGCTGCTTCATTTATTGATATAATTTTCTAACAAACGCAAAACTTTACGTCTCAATGCTATTTTTCAAATGAACTTGCATGCAAAATGATAAGATATCAACCGAACTTCTTTCTTCTGTTAAGTTTAAAATCGCGTTGGAAGGGGGGCTAGCAATGCAACCTGTACTATCTCATGTAACCCCCGGGTAAATTACTTACGCGTTCTATTATACCTTAAAATATCCAATTTATATTAAAGTAATTACATCGTTTTGCTTGGAATTTATTAAAGAAACTGCTGACAATGAAGTTATAAAAGATATTAAATATTTCTAAACAAGAAGTGCTCCGATTAGTGTGGATGACAATTTAAATGAGCTTCCATACTCACTCAGCTAGAAGAATTCCAGGAAAAATATAATGGGTGGGCACTGCATTCCATAATACATTAAGCGGTATATATCCATAAATTTGAACAGCTCCGGAGTTCTTCTTATATACATCTACCATAGGAAAGTGTGTCTAAGAAAATTTGCATTAATGTGCAAAATAAAGATGCAGCATGCTTCACATGGTCCATAACATCCTCGCTATACCCTGCAAATGCTCACTTCGAGAGAAGCTCATAATATCCGAAATATTCTACTGTACCCAAATTTAACGGGAATAACATTTGCTATAACGCGTAAGCAAATTAAGCAATTTGAAGGCCAGAACAATTTGTGAGTAAACATATTCATCCTGGAGAAAGAGATTTCCTTCACCACTATTCTAGTTAGACTTACGGAACACAAAATCGAGCGGCATGTAGATTTACTGTTTTATCAGAAAATATTTAACCAACGAATTTCGTTAAAGAGAAATTGGTTTGGAATGGAATTTAGTAAATGAAAAGACGTGCGGACTTTCGTATACAAAAAAATTTTAAACTATTAAAAAGTTGTATGAAAATACAAATTTCTTTACTAATCTACTTAACTACGTTCCTTCTTATACTACTTAAATTACTATCACATTTGTTTGAATCGCTACACTAATTTACACTATAATTGATTTCAAATTCACTGCAATTTTGATTTAATTAAGGCTAGCAGACATATTTGATTTGTCGAACATATAATTCATTCGACGATTTTTTCTGCAACCTTTAATTATAAATACCCTGTCTAAAATGATAAAGAAATGACAAAATGAAAATAAATGAAAAATAAATTTGATTCCCAGTATTTACCAACACAAGAAGCATTGTACAATAAACTGACTGACAGCGCTAAGTCTCCTGAGGACTTTGATCATTCTGAAAAGGTCTGACACACATTTGAAATACAAACACTTAGTGAACATTCAGATCTGTACCTTAAAACTTATGTTCTCCTATTTGGCTGACGTGTTAGAGAACTATCGAGAAGTGTGCATGAAGCCATACAATGTAGATCAAGCGCACATTATTACACCATGCCAGGTCTATCATGGGATGCCATGCTAAAATACATCAAGTGAAAATAGATCTGATTACCGATGTAGATATACTGCTATTCATAGAGAGGTATTCGGGGTGGTACAAGTCAATGCTACAACAGATATAGCAAAGCAAATAATAAATATATGGCCGATTTTAACCCTGATGAACAAGAGAAGTACCTGGTGTATTATGATGTGAACAACCTCTATGGATATGGCATGTCACAGTATTTACCAACTGGTGGATTTAAATGAGTTGATACTCTCAATATTGATGCTTTCCAAATTCTTGATGATTCTCCAACTGGATATATATTCGAAGTCGACTTCGACTATCCTCAATATCTACATGATATGTATCGGGGCGTACCGCTTTGCTCTGAGCATGCATGCAGCACCACCGAGATCAAGATTAAAAAGCCTTTGGTAACATTACATCCTAAAACCAAGGGTGGATCCAGACATTTGCTCTACGGGGGCGATCGCCCCCATCGCCCCCTATAACCGCAGTTGCCATCAGTTGTGAACCGCTCTGTATAGCTTTCCTTTTTTCGTTTGAGCATGAAAATTTCATTAGCATTCAAATATCGCCGGAGTTCTTTTATTTATATATTATAAGTGTTAGACTCCATAAGCATAGTAAAATTTGGTGCCACATGAAATAGAAAATCTGTCAGTCGTAACCCCCGGAATATACAAGCCATAAAGTATGACTTGAATGCGAGAATAGTGCACCAATAGCGGCCGACATTAAACACTTCTTGTTTGTCTTACTGATGGTGTTTTTCATATAAAGGTCGCTCTTATTTCGTTCAAACTCCATAATTTCCTGGGCTGGACAGCAACTTCTTCCTAAGTAAATGGTTACTGAAATTTTCGGGGAATGCTAATTAGGCAAGGTTAACATATGTATAAAATTAAATTAAAAATTTGCAGGAAAACTGAATCTTAGATAGATACCCCGGCTATAATAATGTTCCCAACATACTACTTTTCATCAAAATACCCGGCTTTTGTGAGCTTTGGATCACAAGAAAGTGCAAAAATTTTGCTGGTACTGAAAATTCCTTAGTGGTATAGTTTTAAATTTTTTGAGAATAATTTATGACTAAAAAAGAAGAAATTAATAAATATAACAAATAACTTTTTAAAAAACTATCTAGAGTTTTCCATTTAATTAAATATCAAAATTACAATACATCTGTGTATAAATTTTAAAATTTTCGTGGTATACAAAGACAGCAAAGTCAAAGCAAAGTAATTTAATTAAGTATTTTGATAAACATTAGGGGTTCGAAATTTCATTCTTATTCACTGTAGTGTAAAAACTAAAACTGCCCAGGGGCTAAATTCCGCAACTGTGAAAAATTTTCCAGTGCACACGATTTAAAAAACTCACCGTGAGGGAAAGTGTACACATAAATGCTAAATGAAAAGTTTTCCGTGCTGAATGTTGTTTGTCAGAAAATTGTCTTTTTGAAGAAGTTAAGTTCAGTTATAAGATATGAGTTACATGAATTCACTAGTATTAAGGCGACTACGGCTTAGAAAAAGGTAAAATAAATAATATAACAAATAATTTTGAAAATAACGCTTGACAAAATCTTACAGGTAGCTCTTCAAAACTCGCGATAAAAATAACGGAGAGAAATTATCAGTTAAAGTGTACAAAATTTTGACAGAAAAACTCGTTTCCATTTTTGAAATCGAGACAAGGTGGTGCCACAAAATTTTGTGTGCACGCGTAAACTAATAGTTGCGGAATCCGGCCCCAGATCTTGCTTTCTTTGTTTACCATGAAAATTTTTAAAATTTATACACAAATGTAATATAATTTTAATATTTAATTAGATGGAAAATGATGAGAAACTCTTGAGAACTTTTGTGAGGTATTCATTAAGTGAAGGGAGAAATTATTTTCTTTTTTTTTATGCGCATTTAGAAGATTTGAAAAGATTTTTTTTTTTATATTTTCCATTTCATTTGATCAGAGTATAAACTTTGATTTATAGGAGCTCTGGGGGGGGGGCGATCGCAACGATCGGCCCTCGCTGTATCCACCCTTGCATAGAGTGTAATAGTATAGAGTGTAATAGTTTTAAAATATGGTATATAGTGTTGGAAACTTAAAGCTTAACTATACTTTGAAATGACTATGAAGCAAACTTTTTGTATACTAAATTAATATCTTTGTATAGTAGGTATGTATGTACATTCTGTTATTTTATGAAGAGAAATATTTTTATTTGCTTAATTTCATTTTGTTTATACTAAAATAATGAACTTAAAATTCTTGAATTCCATCTATTTTTTTAGGCCAGCCCGTCCCTTTAACTCGTACACTAAACTAAACGGTCGTTGTTTACTGAGCTCCTGAAGTTTGTTTCTTTCCACGTAATAACTCCAAGTTTTTTGTCGTTACAAGTTTATTTATTCAGTTCTATTTGTTTTTAATTACTACAATAATAATTATTGGTATTAATTGTGCTGTGTCTTTGAGTGGATTTATAAAATTTTAATCAATATGAGCAACAGTAATAAATTTAACACTAATGCAAAAGAAGCCAATACAATCACCCCAACGTCTCTCACTAGAGTAACGAGAAATAAACAGAAGAACCAACACCAAGTTAAAAGTGGCGGCTCCAATGCTACTCCAACTGCAAGCCGATCTGTCTCTGTTATCTCAACAGATTATTTTGAATTGCTTGAAAGAAAGCTGCTGAAAAGCTTTGCTGAAATAATCTTTGAAAAGCTCAGTGAATTTGAGGAGAAAATTTTGCAAAAAATGGATGAAATAATTTCGCCAATTAGATCAGAATTGAATGAGCTGAGGGAAGAACTGGATTATGTTAAAGGTGAGCTATTTGAAGTTCGTAATGCTTTGGAAGGCACACATAGATTGAGTAGACTGACTGATGCTATTATTACTGGAGTACCCTATACGAATGATGAAAACCCTCAACAAATAATTAACAACATATCTTCTACCATTAATCATACATTGTCACCATATTCCACCGTTTTTCGCTCTAAATTTAATAGTAAGATGTCGCCTTTGATCGTGAAATTCTCTTCAGTTAGTGAACAAAGAATATTCTTGCAAAAATTTCGAATTTCTGGAGCAGTGCAACTGAAAAATATTTCCCCTACGTTTTTATCCGACAGCAGAATTTATGCGCATGAGAGTCTCACTCCCAACAATCAAGGAATTTTGCGGAAGGCAGTTGGGCTTAAACGAAATAATCTGCTTCACTCTGTTTTTACTCTTCATGGTATAGTGCATGTCCGTATTAAGCATGAAGATTCGCCTATAGTAATTGTAAACATAGAAGCTCTGGACCAACTCATCACTGAAGCAAGTACTGAAGTAGCTTAGTATATACACACTGCAAATGCGTGGAGTCTTACGTCACAAATCGCTTAATTTGATAGGGAAAAAAATTGTCTTTTGATATCTGCTATAGATTTTGTTTTTATTATTAAATTAGTTTACCTTTTAGCTGCTTTTTAATTTATTTTATTTTAATTTATTTATTTGTTTATTTATTTATTTATTTCTATTTGTGTAGATGTGTAATTTGTGTAGGGTTATTGCGTGGAAAATGTGTGCCATTCATTTAAATGACTTTTTGTTTGCCATATACAGTGCTTTCTGCTGGTGCCTGATCTTTGCTGGTGGAGGAGAGTAGTATATCACAGCTGGACAGGGTAAGAGCGTTATGCAACATATTCACCTCATGTGCCACAGGGTTGAATGTAATGTATGTACATGAATGCCAGAAGCTTGAGGAATAAGGTAGATCAAGTTCAAGATATGCTTGCTGATACCAAGATTCACATTTTGTGTGTAACTGAGACGTGGCTTAATAGTAGTGTGAGTTCTGCATTGGTTTCAATGCCTAACTACAACATCTTTAGAAATGATCGTTTAGACCGTTTAGGTGGTGGGGTTGCCATTTATGTCAACAAATCTTTACGAGCCCAAATTCTGAAGCCTTCGTTCCCTGGACCGGATATTGAGTTTATAGCAGTAGAGGTTAGTTCCGTTTCCGAAAAATGTGTCCTGTTCTGTGTCTATTGTCCACCTAATAGCTTTAACCTAGATAGTTCCTCTGAACTTCTTGATATAGCGGCCTCTATTGTTCAACAATACCAAGACGTAATAATCTGTGGCGATTTTAATGTTAATGCTCTCAGTGTTAGTCAGTCACGGGAAAATTTATTTTACCTCTTACAGACACTAGATATTAAAATAATTAACCACCAGCCAACATATTTCAATACTGCCGCTCCATCGCAGCTTGATTATATCCTCATAACAAACATGCATAAGGTTCTATTCCACAGTCAAATATCACCGCCAAGTAATTTTGATCATGACTTTCTGTTTATGACTTTCAAATTTAGATTTGACTCGCAATACTACGTTCACTTATCGTGATTTTAAAAGCGTTGACATGACTGCGCTCTTTTCTGAGTGGGACCAAATATCATGGAATGACATATATACTTGTAATGATTTGGACGGTAAGGTCGAGCTTTTAACGAATATTCTTCTGAATCTCTATAATAAGTATGTGCCCCTAAAAACATGTAGAGTCTGTGACAATCGTTGCCCTTGGATCACCCGAGAGATTCACCACGCCATAGCTGAGCGTGATTTTCTGCTAAAGCAGTACAGAAGATCGCATTGTGTAGCGGCACATAACACATACAAAACTATTCGTAATAGGGTAACATCTATGATTCGTTCATCTACATAAGTGTGCATATCTTCAAAGCAAGCTGGATTTAGACCAGCCTTCTAGGAGATTGTGGAAGAATATTCGCAGCTTGTCAATATATGGGCAAGAGTCCCCACAAGTCATCTGTGATCCCGATACACTGAACAAGTTTTTTACAAATTTCACTGGAACTACGGCTCAGCGTTCTCATAACTTAGACTATTCTAACTTCCTTTCTGAGGGCTTTTCTTTTCACTGCGTTCACGGATGTGAAACTCTCTCCACGTTGTACTCTATTAAGTCAAATGCAACTGGGCCTGATTTGCTAAATCCCAAATTCCTTAAACTCATAATGCCATATATATCTTATCCCCTAGTCCATATCTACAATTGCTGTCTCACCAGATCTCAGTTTCCTACCCAATGGAAACATGCTACAGTTGTCCCTATTCCTAAGAAAGTGTCTCCGTCTCAACCTAGCGATTATCGTCACATTAGTCTGCTTAATTTTCTGGCCAAGGGATTGGAAAAGATCTTATATAAGCAAATTATGGATTATGTAGAGGTGAATAAAATATTGTCAGTTTGGCAGTCTGGCTTTCGACCGGGGCACAGCTGTGAGACTGCTCTCTTAAAAGTTGCCACAGATATTTATGATGCTCTTGATAGTGATCATTTGACAATATTGGTTTTACTTGACTATAGTAAAGCATTTGACTCTGTTAATCATTTAAAACTACTCTCTAAACTTGGTAATGGTAATGAGCTTAACTTCTCATCTACAGCTGTTAAGCTGATTATCTGTTTCCTAACGAATCGCAGTCAAATGGTGAAGGTAGGAGAAACTCTCTCTAATCCGGCGTATCTGTCCTCAGGTGTTCCTCAAGGATCAATCCTTGGTTCATTTTTATTTAGCCTGTACATAAATGACCTACCAAGTGCTATTAAAAATTGCTCTATTCATTTATATGCTGATGATGTACAGATGTACCTTAGTAGACCTATAGGACTAATGGAGGATTGTGTCTATCGGATCAATGAGGATCTGCAGTACCTACATAAGTGATCTGCAATTAATGAGCTGTCACTGAATCCGTCCAAATCAAATTGCTTAGCAATTTATAGGCGTGCATTAGAGAAATCCGAGCTTCCCCCTGTAGTATTGAACAACACCGTCTTGGAATATGTTGACTCAGTCAAAAATTTGGGAATCAAAATTAATTCCAAGTTCAGTTGCTGCACCTACATTGCGGAAACGATGAGAAAGGTATATGGTGCTCTGCGGCAATTGTGGATTAGCTCAAGCTCCATGTCAGTGGATTTTAAACTGAAATTGGCTAAATCAGTAATTGTACCCATTTTACATATGGCAGTTTAATATTCGGCAAACTTGATTCTGTTTGTCAAAGGAAACTGAAAGTTGCGTTCAATGATGTTACTCGATACATTTACAAGCTACCTCGTAGCGCTCACATATCAGCGTATGTATCATCAATCTGAGCACATCCCTTGAGCTATATCTCGTTAGACGTCAACTTATTTTCTTACAAAAATTAATAATTCATAAAAGCCCAGCTTACTTATATGAGAAACTGCAGTTCTTGCATTCTACCAGAAATCCTCAGCTTCTTATCCCAAGGCACATCTCACAGTATGGTGAGCGTTCTTACTTTGTCCAATCTGCTCGTAAGTGGAATTCTCTTCCAAGTAATATTCAAAGTGAAGGCTCCAGCAAAGCTTTTTCAATGTTAATTAATAATTTAAATTTTTGAGGGTGAATGGTGCACGCATCTACTAAATAAATTAAATATCTCCATTATTTTTTTTAGTACTTAGTTTGTATATTTTTAAGTTTTTAGTTTTATTATTATTATTACATGCTTTTAGCTTTTTCTTTCTTTTGTTCTCCTCCTCTTGATATTAGTACTGTAATAAGATCTTTTAATCTTGGGTACATTGCCAAATAAATTATTATTATTATTATTCTGAAGAGAGTCGACGTGTCATTTTAGCTCTGAGCAATAATAAAGAAAAAAACCGCGATTCTTACGGAAAAAGTGCAGGATAAATAGTGACATCTAATACGCAACTTGTGTCTGTGAAGTGAATATATAAAAAGAAAACTGAAAGAAAGAAAATATTTTAAGAATTTAAATTTGAAAAAGTCTGAAAGTGTATGACAGTTCATAATTTCGATTTAATTTAATTTTTTCGTTGCCATGGCAACGTCAAAATCGTGAAAAATTTCAGTGTGAACAGTATAATTTATATTTGAAGTGAAAAAATTTTTAATATATTAAGAAGAAAATTTTCTATTCAAAAAACTAAAAATATTTACTGCCACACTCAAAATGAGTGTGTGCAGCAGCAGCGATTCTGGGGGGAATGAAGATTCCCTCAAATTAAGTGAAAGGGTGAAGAAGACCGCCAAATCTTCTTCATCGAAAAAACCCACCCAAGGGCACAAAGAAAAGGCCATTAAGAGCCCAAGTGAAGAGGCCGAGGCAATTGTCGGGAAAACTGCGACTGGCCGATAAGAGTCTGGAGTAACAGCTAAAGAAACTACTGCTATTGCTACAGAATCTGTAGCTGCAACTGTAGCAATTGCTGAGTCGATATCTTCGACCCCAAGACAGCATCCTACCCTGAAGGAAGTTGTCGAAAGGGCTTCGTCGTCAGCGCCAAAACCTAGCGGCTTGGTAATGAGGCCACCGCTTTCTTCAAGCGTCTCCAAGAAGCAGCAAACAGTACCAGGAGGACAAACAGCAGCACCACGATCCCCGGCGTTAATGTCAGGGATATCATATGCGCAGGTAAGTGGTGGTTCCAAGAACGTTACCACCATCGAAATTCAGAGTAGAGGCATCACTCCTCGTCCAGCCCCATTGAACGTGGGTAAGCCTCGACCCAAGACCAGTGCGGGCCTCCAGGACTTCTTCGACGGGAGGTGGCAGGACGAGAGCTACGGGATGCAGTTGGAGCACATCAGAGGATGTCCTCAGACTGCATACCTGAAGGCAATATTCCGCGTCATCTCCTGTGAGCAGCTATTCTCCATGGGGATAATAGCTGGGGGAATGGTTGAGGTGTATACCACAACCCGCGAAAGCGCTACCAAGCTTATGCTACAGGGCATCGTGGTGGATGGTAGACACCTTGTGCCGTTCCCACTCAGGGAAAAGCCCACGAATGTCGTGTTTTCGCTGGTCCCTATGCGAGCCCAACATGAAGACCTCTCGAATTTCCTTAGGAGATTCGGGAAGGTTCATGGAAAGGTTCGCGCCATTCCCCTTAAAATTGGGGACGAGGGTCTCGGGCGGGGTATCTTCCATCACTTTAAATAAGGGGTGCACGCTTCCGTCAGGCTTCTACCTGAGCATATCCGGTTCGAGATACTGGATAGACGTGGGCACCGAAGCGAAATGCCATGCTTGCCATTTGGTAGGGCATTTTATTGCTGACTGCCCCAAGAGAAGCGGAAAGAAGGCTGAACAGAAGGCTCCTTCGAAGGAAACCACTGCTACAGTAGTGGCTCTGGAAAAGGAACTTTCTGCCAGCACTCAACCTGCTATCTTGGAGCAGCCAGTGGCTAAAGTGCCTGAAGTTGTCTCTGAGGCAAAAACCATTAAGGCTATAAACGGCGCCACGTCGGCAGGTGAAACCATGGCTACTTCAGACGAGGAGTCGATTAGCCATCTAGTAAAAAAAAAGAGGACGATGAGGAAGAAAGTCGCCCGGGTGATGCTGCCTCCTCCAGAGCCAGCAAAGCCAGTCGCTTCAAAACGGCCCCACTCGGAGGAGGACGATAGTGGTGCTCGCGGTTCGAAGGTTGTTGTGAGAGACACGGAAGTGTCTCTCGAGCAGCTTTCGGACTGCGATATGACCGGTTTTGATGAGACTGGTCTCTCGAGCTTCAGTGGCTACGAGTCGTGTGGTAGCACCTTTTCGACTGGTAGCCAATTTGAAGTCTCGAAGGGTATGGAAACCCTTCCTAGGGAGAAGATCTCCAAGATTCTTGCCCGGCTCCTGTACAAGAAGAATTGAGATAAAATCTGGAGTATTCTTGTGGAGGAGCTGGGGAGGCCGGAGTTGTTACTTCCTCAACTTCTACTCCTACAAGAGGAGTGCAAGAAGAAGGGGAATTACAGCGGTGTATCTCGGCTAGATCGACTCCATAGGAAGGTGGAGGAGTTGATACAGGAGCATCGCTTGGTCGATTCTCCTCATCAATAGACGTCGTACCATCATCGTTTGAGCTTCCTATCTCTGTGAATGTGTAAGATAGGCTCTCTTAACACCGGGGGTTTAAGTGCTCATACAAGACTATACAGTACTATCGATCATGCTAAAATGTTCGATATAGACATTACACTTCTGCAGGAGACGAATTTTACACAAGACACGTATACACACCTTGAGCGCTATGCTTATCTACACACTGGCTATGCAATGTTTGCCACAACTGCGCCTCGCCGAGGCTCAGGAGTGGTAATCATTGTATCCAACAAATTTACACTATCGTCTCCTGTCTATACAGATATCTTCCCAGGCTTCGCTTCTTCCTTGGACTTTGTCGTTCAAGACAAACATATCAAGGTAGTAAACGTGTACCTTCCTCATGACCAGGACATCAGTAGTATAGCTATGTGCATTCTGGATCACTTTTTCCATACAAAAAGTGCAAGGTAGAAACCAACTATTTTGGTGGCTCTGGACGGGGGTCTGGGCCACTGAGGGGGATTCCGTCTAGTGGTATACGTCACAGGGCATGCCTGGGGAATTCCTTTCCTATCGTCTGGCTGACCTGGTGATGACGTCATCTGGTTGCCGATCCCCATCAGCTGATCAAGCTCTGTCATAGCTGATTTGAAAATTCAAACTGTTATAGTCTACGCCTGCCTGAGGGAATTCCTTTCCTATCGTCTGGCTGACCAGGTGATGACGTCATCTGGTTGCCGATCCCCATCAGCTGATCAAGCTCTGTCATAGCTGATTTGAAAATTCAAACTGTTTTAGTCTACGCCTGCCTGAGGGAATTCCTTTCCTATCGTCTGGCTGACCAGGGGGATGACGTCATCTGGTTGGCTGATTCCCATAAGTTGTTCAAGCTCTTGTCTTAGCTGATTTTTAATAAAATAATGCTAGCTTTTGCTGGAATCGAACCGAGAACGCTTGGTTTTGTAAATTCCAAGGCGCTCTACCATCAGGCCATGGAGGTGCTGTGTGAATGTTCTTTAAACTTGCTATATACGCTTAGAGTTGTGGGAACAGAGACATCGGGACACTTGTGCGAGGCTGGACACACACACACACACACACACACACACACACACACACACACACACACACACACACACACACACACACATGCACCCCATACACACACACACACACTACGTCATACCAAAAGGTTTTCTGCCAGGTGATATTCAGTACCATGTTATTAAATTAGCAACAACAACAACTAACGTAGGTAGGTATGTTGGCTTAGATAAGAAATTACCTAATTTTTAATCTTCAGGTGCAATGCTTCTAATTTGATTCATTGCATAAACAATTCGTACAGCCGAATAAATCGCAGTCGAATAATGTAAACAAAATTCGCACAGAGCCGAGTAAAGTAAACAAATTGAACGATTCCCGATTTCTTTAGCTGAAAAAAAATAACAACTGATAAGTTGTCTTAGATGAGTAGTGGAAGTTATAATTGAAAATTTCTTTTGTAGATAAAAAATCAACAACAACTATAGCGTAAGTTGTTGTCTGTATGTATCTTTTATAAACAAAAGTGATCATGATATTCGATATGTAAAAAGAGATCACGGCTGCTTGGGATGGTAAGAATGGAAATTGAAGCCTAGAAAATTTTCGCTGTAGGGGTGTGCGTGTACTGAAAAGTCTTATCGGAAATCATCTACGGGCTATGGATATTAGCGATCATACCTTTTATGATGTAATTCATATTACTTATAATTCAAGTCTAGGCTATTTTTTTTTTGTAAGCATTAAGTTGAGAATTGGTTAAATTAAAATCTTTGTGAGCTATAATATTAATGTAGGATGATGTGGCGACTTAGATGAGTCATGAAAATTGTATAGCTGCAGCCTTGTTAGAAAATTTTTAGTCTTCAAGTGTAATGGGATGACTGGTAATTTTATATCAAACAAACTCGCACAGCCGAGAAAAGTAAACAAGTTGAGCAATTTTTTTTGTGTCTATTGGAAAGTCTTTCGCTCAGTAAAAATCTTATACATAATTCTAGTAGGATATGGAAGCTTTGGTGAAGACCGGGGCGATGGTCGAGAGTGGTTAGTGTTATTTACTTATTTCTAAATCTTGTCATGAAAGCATTAGGTTGGTTAGGGTGGATTAAATAAGTTTTGATGAAAGAAGGTGGCATGATTATATTAATTTTGTTTTGGATGAGTAGTGGAGTGCTGTAATATGCCTCGCTCCAACACATTAGGAAGCTTTAGTGAATACCGTACCTTGAAACCATCTCGCTCTCTCAAAACATCTTTCTCTCTCTAGCACACATGTTTGAGGTGGACTTGATTATATACATGCCAGCTTGGAGCTTGCTTGTCTGCTTTGTATACTATGAGTATAGTATGGTTGTCTGGAATTATCAGGCTTGTTGGTAATTCGATATGATCTCAGCCTGTAAGCAAATTCGTTGGAATTCATCCTGTGCAATTTTAGCAGCAGGATCATTCATGTTTACAAACCGTTGCTATAAAAGCGCAAGGAAACTCTTGAGGAGCACCAGTCAGTTTTAGTGAGTCTCCGTGATAGTACATAAAAATAAAATAAAAATGACAACCGCGCTAGTAAATAAAAGTTTTTCAGTAATTGAAAACTTGCGAAAAGATGTGATGGAGTGTTTAAAAAATTCAGTGAATAAAGACTATATTGTTCAAAAGTGGAATAGAAACATGCATAAATTTCAAGTTGCATTACGGAAGTGCAATAAGAGTGCTAGGAAACGACATTTCGAGAGCTGTCTCGAGCAAAGTAAAGCATTGAGAGCACTATTGAGAACTCCCCGTCGAGGTGGAGGAATTACTCGCATAAGAAGAAGTGATTTTGTAAAGTGGGAGGAAATAAAGACAGCGTTCGCAGAGAGAATTCGACAAGGTGTTATTGCAAATTTAAAGCATATCGATCCGAAGCTATTTATGCAAGACGCTGCCAAATTATTTACGCGTCGTGTTAAAAATACCTTAAAACACAGCTTAACAGCTTTTAAACAGGTTAAATAACAGCTTAACAGCTTTTAAACAGGTCTGATAACAGCTAAACAGCTTTTCGAACAGGTCTGATAACAGCTTAACAGCTTTTCGAACAGGTCTGATAACAGCTTAACAGCTTTTCGAACAGGTCTGATAACAGCTTAACAGCTTTTTGAACAGGTCTGATAACAGCTTAACAGCGTTTAAACAGGTCTGATAACAGCTTAACAGCTTTTCGAACAGGTCTGATAACAGCTTAACAGCTTTTAAACAGGTCTGATAACAGCTTAACAGCTTTTCAAACAGCTCTGATAACAGCTTAACGGCTTTTAAACAGGTCTGATAACAGCTTAACAGCTTTTCGAACAGGTCTGATAACAGCTAAACAGCTTTTCGAACAGCTCTGATAACAGCTTAACAGCTTTTCGAACAGGTCTGATAACAGCTTAACAGCTTTTCGAACAGGTCTGATAACAGCTTAACAGCTTTTCGAACAGGTCTGATAACAGCTAAACAGCTTTTCGAACAGCTCTGATAACAGCTTAACAGCTTTTCCAACAGGTCTGATAATAGATTAACAGCTTTTCGAACAGGTCTGATAACAGCTTAACAGCTTTTAAACAGGTCTGATAACAGCTTAACAGCTTTTCGAACAGGTCTGATAACAGCTAAACAGCTTTTCGAACAGCTCTGATAACAGCTTAACAGCTTTTCGAACAGGTCTGATAACAGCTTAACAGCTTTTCGAACAGGTCTGATAACAGCTTAACAGCTTTTAAACAGGTCTGATAACAGCTTAACAGCTTTTCGAACAGGTCTGATAACAGCTAAACAGCTTTTCGAACAGCTCTGATAACAGCTTAACAGCTTTTCGAACAGGTCTGATAACAGCTTAACAGCTTTTCGAACAGGTCTGATAACAGCTTCACAGCTTTTTAATAGGCCAGATAACAAACTGGTCTGATCGACAGATGGAATCCTCATCATCAGCCAAATCGGAGTTCCCTGTGATGTGCTTGTTTATACACTTTAATACACTTCCGGATGAAGGTCAAGGGCCAGACGCCCTTCCGGTTTCAAAGGTGGTGCCGGGGGTCAAGGTCGAGCCCACGTGTAAATGTTTTTTTCTCAAGCCTTCCTAACATTCTGGGTAAAACGCTCAACCGCCCGATTAGGAACTCGCTGTAGTGGGCAAATATTATTCGGGAGCTCTGGACTTAGTAGGGAAATTGAATAAAAAGAATACCATATATAAAATATCATTATTGATTTATTATTAATTGAAAAATATTAACATTTAATTCGTAGTGTATCATTCAATTGCTTTAATCGGTTTCCTTATAACTGTAATAACACTTTCTTTATTTTACAATAATGTATATCTTATACTATAATACCTACAATTAAAACAAACTATTTCATTAAATGGTATTTTAGCTATAATACAATTTTTGTTTACAATACATATCTTAGACTAGCCTTAGATTATATGTTTTTCTGCGTCTGCTCCTTGCTGTTCTGTTTGAATAGAGTAATGTCCCCATGGTAGAGTATCCGTTGTCCCACTCATAATATACCGCTTGTTATCATATGGACTCAATGCAATCTTCTTTTGGTTGATCGTGTAGACATTATGGTTATGTGCTCGTATGGAGCTCTGATTAGCAGTTAATACTCGCTTGTTATTCAAACATTCGACGTAGTCTTCGAAATTGATATGCCTCTGGACTACATTAGTCTTTACTCCTTTTGCTTTCTTTACAGTTTTACCATCGTTTATACGCAGACTGTACATTTTCGAGCGCAAGCCTACAAATTCGCTCATGATTTTCCCATTAAGCTCATCCTTCATTAGACCAGGAATCTTTTTATTCATGAGCGGTAAATCGAACTGGTTATCTTCTGGGTAATCACTTGTATCAAATTTGTTTATATTTTCAGCCATGAACTCATATGCATTTTTCTCTTCAAGTTCATATATTAGAGAATCTGTATCTGTATACATGACTTTACATTTATCTCCAAATTCGCGCTGCATAAAACTGTAGTGGAAATCGTAGAGGCATATTTTTGAAATTTCCATAATTGCCATTCCAATATAGAGAGGCTTATTGAATAAGATTTTGAGTCGCCTTAATTCCACAGCAACTAAATTCTCATCAAATATCGTTGCACTGTGGAAGTTGGGTGCCGCAATCCGAGCTTTTGCACCATAGCGACCTTCCCACTTGACGCAAAGCTTGATATCGCTATACTTGCGCACATTTTCCATGGTCTTACCAAAAGCTGCATTATTTATCTTTTTATAGCTGTCCTTCTCATGATTGCTTGTAGCCTGCATCCGTTTGGTAGTATTTAAGTCAATATATGGTTTAAGCTAAGCTGATTGGTCGAATTGAAGAACCCGGTGCACTTTTTTCAAGATGAGTCCATGTGATAAGCATTGCTTCAAATTTCGGTAGTGTATAATATATTTAGTTTTTGGATGTAAAGTTGTCAAAAGCTTTTCTAATTTTGCTCCAGATGGTGCTGCATGCTCAGAACAAAACGGTAAGTCCTTATGCTTATCATGTAGATGTTGAGGATAATCCAAGTCGACTTCGAATATGTATCCAGTTGGAGAATCATCAGGAATTTCGGAAACGACAATATTGGGAACATCAACCCATTTGAATCCTCCGGTTGGTAAATGCTGTGACATGGCCCATCCATAAAGGTTATTCACATCATAATACATCAAGTATTTCTCTTTCTCCTCAGGCTTAAAATCATCCATATATTTATTATTGGCTTTACTATATCTGTTCGAACATTGACTTATACCACCTCGAATGCCTCTCTCTATGAATAGCAGTATATCCACGTCAGTTATCAGCTCTAATTTGACATTAGTGTATTTTAGCATAGCATCCCATATTAAGCCTGGCATGGTGTAATAATGTGCTGGATCTAAATTGTATGTCTTCATGCACACTTCTCGAAAGTTCTCAAACACATCGGCCAATAGTAGAACATCAGTCTTAAGGTATAGATCTGAATATTCACCAAGTGTTTGTATTTCAAATTTTTGCCAGACCTTTTCAGCATGATTGTAGTCCTCAGAAGATTTAGCACTGTCAGTCAGTTTATTGTAGAACGCTTCCTGTGTTGGCAAGTTTCGGAAATCCAATTTATCCCAGTCATCAATAAAATCATATGGAAAGACACCCTTGCGTGTAAGAAGTTTGAAAGTGTCATCATCCAATCCCTGCCATACCGATCTTGTAGTGTTTAATTTATCCATCGGCAGCAATGATGATAGCTTATCTAAAGATTCTGACATAAAACGGAAGGAATCGATGAATCTGAATTTTATGTGGCTGCCGTCCATGTGCTTGGTGAACGAGATATATCTTTCCTTGTTTATTGGCAAGAGATCAACTTTTCCTGGGAAAGATGTAGCAATATCCCTAATAATGAAGTGGGCATCATATCCGGATAAATTGTGAAAAATGACTGGAACTATGGAGCAATCTTGATACATGAGATTGCATGCATTATGCGCTGTTTTTTCACATATATGGCAGCAAATATTTTCCATATGTGAACGTCGTTCCTCTTTAGTCAGGGGCTGCATTGGCCTGATGTTCAGCTTTTCCTGTACAGCTATGGATACAATCTTTTGCAATTCTAATGCAAACCATTTTTGACAGTCCTTGCCTCGATATGCTCTGTAATATGAGAGCTTAGCATCATGTTTGCAGTGGAAATAGAAGCCTATGCTATGAACTTCATGTTCCTGGATTCGCTGTGTATTTTGATCGTTTCCCTTAATCGGCTTCAATATTGACTCAAGATCGGCATACATACAAAACAGGACTGGATTCTTATGGTTATAATTCTTAAATTCCAGCCATTTCTTTTCCTCTGATGGAAACATAATTCTGCAATAATTTTGCTTCTCGCATTCGGGAGTGTGTGATGCTAATTTTTCTTCAGAGTAAAAGTAGAGCAAACATCTGTCGCATATATGCCTTTTAGCATGATTTTTCGAAGTTTGTTTCGATATGAGTCGGGAAAGATCTTTAATCCCGCAGAAATGATATCTGCTGTCGTCATCATCATCATGCATATGATCATCAGCCTGGTCATAGTCATCTTGTAGCATTAAGACATTTACATGTCGCTCCATTCTGTGTTTCGTAAGTCTGACTGGAACTGTGGTGAGGAAATGCTCTTTCTCTAGGATGAATACGTTTATTGATAAATCGTTCTGGTCCTCAAATTGTGTAATTTGCTTAAGTGTCATGGGAAATGTTATCCCAGTTAAATTAAGTACTGTAGAGTAATGTGGATACGATGAGATCCTATTAGTGTTAATATTTGCAGGATATAGCGCTGATGTTACGGCCCATGCGAAGCATGCTTCATCATTATTTTGCACATTGATGCAATCTTTCTTTGATGCAATTTCCTTTGGTAGGGGTATATACGAAGATCCTCGAAGCTGCTCAAACTTGTTGATGTGTACTGCTAGATGTATTATTGAGTGCAGTGCCCAGCCACTGTCTTTTTCCTGGAAATGTTCCAGCTGAGTGTGTATTGGATCCGAAATGTTTGATTTAAACCACTCCTTTAAATTGTCATCTGCACTAATCGGAGCAGTTCTCGCTTGGAAATATTTAATGTCTTTTATCATTTCATTGTCACCAGTTTCTTTAACAAATTCACCGCAAAACGTTGTAGAAACTTTAATATTAAAATAATGTTTTAAGGTATTTTTAACACGACGCGTAAATAATTTGGCAGCGTCTTGCATAAATAGCTTCGGATCGATATGCTTTAAATTTGCAATAACACATTGTCGAATTCTCTCTGCGAACGCTGTCTTTATTTCCTCCCACTTTACAAAATCACTTCTTCTTATGCGAGTAATTCCTCCACCTCGACGGGGAGTTCTCAATAGTGCTCTCAATGCTTTACTTTGCTCGAGACAGCTCTCGAAATGTCGTTTCCTAGCACTCTTATTGCACTTCCGTAATGCAACTTGAAATTTATGCATGTTTCTATTCCACTTTTGAACAATATAGTCTTTATTCACTGAATTTTTTAAACACTCCATCACATCTTTTCGCAAGTTTTGAATTACTGAAAAACTTTTATTTACTAGCGCGGTTGTCATTTTTATTTTATTTTTATGTACTATCACGGAGACTCACTAAAACTGACTGGTGCTCCTCAAGAGTTTCCTTGCGCTTTTATAGCAACGGTTTGTAAACATGAATGATCCTGCTGCTAAAATAGCACAGGATGAATTCCAACGAATTTGCTTACAGGCTGAGATGATATCGAATTACCAACAAGCCTGATAATTCCAGGCAACCATACTATACTCATAGTATACAAAGCAGACAAGCAAGCTCCAAGCTGGCATGTATATAATCAAGTCCACCTCAAACATGTGTGCTAGAGAGAGAAAGATGTTTTGAGAGAGCGAGATGGTTTCAAGGTACGGTATTCACCAAAGCTTCCTAATGTGTTGGAGCGAGGCATATTACAGCACTCCACTACTCATCCAAAACAAAATTAATATAATCATGCCACCTTCTTTCATCAAAACTTATTTAATCCACCCTAACCAACCTAATGCTTTCATGACAAGATTTAAAAATAAGTAAATAACACTAACCACTCTCGACCATCGCCCCGGTCTTCACCAAAGCTTCCATATCCTACTAGAATTATGTATAAGATTTTTACTGAGCGAAAGACTTTCCAATAGACACAAAAAAAATCGCTCAACTTGTTTACTTTTCTCGGCTGTGCGAGTTTGTTTGATATAAAATTACCAGTCATCCCATTACACTTGAAGACTAAAAATTTTCTAACAAGGCTGCAGCTATACAATTTTCATTACTCATCTAAGTCGCCACATCATCCTACATTAATATTATAGCTCACAAAGATTTTAAATTAACCAATTCTCAACTTAATGCTTACAAAAAAAAATAGCCTAGACTTGAATTATAAGTAATATGAATTACATCATAAAAGGTATGATCGCTAATATCCATAGCCCGTAGATGATTTCTGATAAGACTTTTCAGTACACGCACACTCCTACAGCGAAAATTTTCTAGGCTTTAATTTCCATTCTTACCATCCCAAGCAGCCGTGATCTCTTTTTAGATATCGAATATCATGATCACTTTTGTTTATAAAAGATACATACAGACAACAACTTACGCTATAGTTGTTGTTGATTTTTTATCTACAAAAGAAATTTTCAATTATAACTTCCACTACTCATCTAAGACAACTTATCAGTTGTTATTTTTTTTCAGCTAAAGAAATCGGGAATCGTTCAATTTGCTTACTTTACTCGGCTCTGTGCGAATTTTGTTTACATTATTCGACTGCGATTTATTCGGCTGTACGAATTGTTTATGCAATGAATCAAATTAGAAGCATTGCACCTGAAGATTAAAAATTAGGTAATTTCTTATCTAAGCCAACATACCTACCTACGTTAGTTGTTGTTGTTGCTAATTTAATAACATGGTACTGAATATCACCTGGCAGAAAACCTTTTGGTATGACGTAGTGTGTGTGTGTGTGTGGGGGGGGGTGCATGGGTGTGTGTGTGTGTGTGTGTGTGTGTCCAGCCTCGCACAAGTGTCCCGATGTCTCTGTTCCCACAACTCTAAGCGTATATAGCAAGTTTAAAGAACATTCACACAGCACCTCCATGGCCTGATGGTAGAGCGCCTTGGAATTTACAAAACCAAGCGTTTTCGATTCCAGCAAAAGCCAGCATTATTTTATTAAAAATCAGCTAAGACAAGAGCTTGAACAACTTATGGGAATCAGCCAACCAGATGACGTCATCCCCCTGGTCAGCCAGACGATAGGAAAGGAATTCCCTCAGGCAGGCGTAGACTAAAACAGTTTGAATTTTCAAATCAGCTATGACAGAGCTTGATCAGCTGATGGGGATCGGCAACCAGATGACGTCATCACCTGGTCAGGCAGACGATAGGAAAGGAATTCCCTCAGGCAGGCGTAGACTATAACAGTTTGAATTTTCAAATCAGCTATGACAGAGCTTGATCAGCTGATGGGGATCGGCAACCAGATGAAGTCATCACCAGGTCAGCCAGACGATAGGAAAGGAATTCCCCAGGCATGCCCTGTGACGTATAGTACTAGACGGAATCCCCCTCAGTGGCCCAGACCCCCGTCCAGAGCCACCAAAATAGTTGGTTTCTACCTTGCACTTTTTGTATGGAAAAAGTGATCCAGAATGAACATAGCTATACTACTGACATCACAAGACAAGTTCTTGATAGTGTTCAATCCTGTCTGGTGAATTTTAGTGGCGAAACTATCCTCGGAGGTGATTTTAACTGCACGCTAAATCCCTCAATGGATCGGCATTCCGGAGTTGAGTTCAACTCTGTCAATGCTACTCGGTTGAGGAATTTTGTCCGTGTTTTCAGACTCGTGGATATCTATCGTTGGATGCATCCTACGACTAGATCATACACGAGAGTCTCGCGAAATATCCATGGAAGTCTCGCAGGCTCCAGAATCGATAGACTTTACGTCTCACCTGGAATACTAGAACATTTCGTTGGTGTCACTCATGAAGTCTGTTCCGTTAGCGATCACCTTCTTGTAGTGGCAACCAGCACTCTAGTTGAAAGCAGAACTGCATACTGGATATTTAACAACTATTTGTTGAATTCCGAGCAGTTCATCAATGAATTCACTGAATTCTGGCACGATTGGCAAGAGAGGAAAGGTGACTTTCCTCTTCTTAGTCAATGGTGGGATGTTGGAAAGCTCCAAATTCGATCTTTTATCGAAACGAATTTCAATCGAAGTGGGTATCAAGCTTCTAGCTTGTCGGCCGAAGTATCTCGGGTGGCAGCTCTTCTCCCAACTCAGCCGGAGTTGATTCTTTATTTTAACAGAATAAGGGAACGCTTGGCAACACAAACTTACAAGCACAGCTTGGAGTTTGTGCTGCGCAGCCAATCACGCTGGCTGAGGGAAGGAGATTCTCCAACCGAATACTTCTTTCAGGCAACTAGGCGACGAACTGCTTCTTGTGAAGTCGAATCGATAGTTGATGAATCTGGAAAAGTCCTCAACGGACAACAGCTATCAGAATTTATTCGAGACTATTACAGTAGTCTCTACTCTGAATCGACGTCGACAACATCCTCGACCACTCATGAATTTCTTGAGAATATTCCAACTTTCTCTGAAGACAGCAAGGAGCTCCTGGATACAGTAATCACATTGGAGGATATGATCGCTGCGACAAAGGGTCTAAGGCAACACACTTCACCTGGTTATGACGGCTTGACTCCAGAATTCTTCATACGTTTCAGGGATTTATTAATTCCTGACCTTTTGGAAGTCTTCAATTCGGCGGTTGAGATACATTCAGACTTTCCTTCTAGATGGAGGAGGTCTGTTATGCGATTGATTCCAAAGAAAGGAGATTTGCAGAGGATGGGGAACTGGAGGCCAGTAACCCTATGCAATGTTGACTACAAAATCGTCTGCAAAGCATTGGTGGCGATACTGCTCTCAGTGGTTGCTTCGGTAATACAGCCGGAACAGTCCTATTGTGTTCCTGGTCGTAGTATCTACGACAACATCGCGGTAGCCAAACATTTGTTTGCCTACCATGAACAGACAGGTACACAAATGGCCATGATTTCTCTTGACCAGCAAAAGGCTTTTGATAGCGTCTCGCACGAGTATCTCCTGACTGCTCTCGAGGCATTTGGGTTCCCGCCCAGGTGGCTCGATATCATCGGGAAACTGTATAGAGATTCAGCGATTTTGATTAAGCATCAAGGACAGGTTCTGTCCCCTATCTCTTTTCATCGAGGTATCAGATAGGGCCATTGTCAGGTATGCTTTATGATCTTTCGTTGGAGCCGCTCCTGGTGAATCTTCGTCGAATGCTCGGACAATATTCCGTGCATCTACCATATACCAATGTGAGGCCTCTTATGTTGGCATATGCGGATCACCTTTCTATTTTCGTGACAAGAGATGAAGCTTTTCCGGTCGCTCGTGCTGTTTTCGAACAGTACGAACGTATAGCGGGCGCTAAAATCAACCTTAGCAAGAGTCAAGGCTTGTGGTGTGGAAGGTGGAGAGATCGTACAGATACTCCGCTGAACATCCAATGGACGAATACTTGCCTGAAGTATTTAGGTGTGTATATCGGACGCGAGAGTAAATCAAATAATAGCCGCATCGCTCTTGAGAAACTCTCTAGAGCTGTTAACTTATGGCGTAGTCGACTGTTTCCTTTATCCCTAATGGGAAGGTCAGTAGTGATAAACTATTTGATTACCTCGTCCATCGTTCATCTGCTAAAGACGTTTGATGAAGGCTTCGTAGACGCCTTTTGGTGCGGAAGACGATGGGTTGCTGAAAGCACGCTATGTCTGCCAGTCAAGATAGGTGGATTAGGTCTCACTAACTTGGTTGTGAAATCAAGGTGTCTCCAAGTGCGTGCATTCCAACGAGTGTTTTGCCAGAGAGACACCTTAATTTCTCAACTGTGGTTGAATGTACTGGGAGGGATCGGCATAGGGGAGTATTACTACTTGCTCTCTGTTCGACCACCCTATCCTCGTGACTGGAAACAGGATCTAATCTCAACGATTCAGACCTGCGGCAGAATCAGGCCATCATTTCACCATAAGTGGAATGCTCTGCGGTACACGTAATTCGCGTCGATTCCTATCAGGTTTAATCCTGAATTAATAGATTCAGTATTCAGTAATGCTCGAGGTTTTGAAGCTGACACGCATACACTGACAGTTCTCGGAGATATTATTGATATCTCTGGAAACTGTCGAATAAACATGACCACTCTACAACTACACGACCTGGCGGCTTCTGCGCGGGAGAGATTTCGCCAACTTGGGACCAGTGACCCTGGCACTAAGTTGGAAGATGCTTTCGTTCTGGACAGACCGCCCCACACACCTTTCAGCACACTTACAACACGTGTCCTCCGTGACGTGCTTATGTCAATAAGACCTCCGGAGTATACAGGATACAACAGATGGCAAACATACTTCGGGGTGAATATGGGCGTGATGGGAGGCATAACTTGCAGAGTAGTCTACAGGTCTACAGTTATCCTTCTAGTTACAAAGATGCTGATGTAGCATTCAAATTGCTGCATCACAGTCTTATGCATCCTAATCAGTTGTCACATATCGACCGGCGGGTTCAGAGGATCTGCACAGTTTGTTCTGGTGAAGGCACCTTGTTTCACAGGTTCTTCACTTGTCCAGCTTTGCAGAGTCTGATGGAACTGGTGATCGATATGTGTCAGTTGATCCACCCGAATTTCAGCATTACTAGGACATCGTTTCTATGGGGACCAAAGGTTTGTGGTCGGGTGAACTGTTTGATTAGCTTTGTGTTGACACTGGCCAAATCTACAATTCACTTGTACTACATGAGAGCCGGAGATGGTAATCAGAACACTGACCCACAACACCACGCACAAGCACTTAAGCGCCACTTCGTTGACAGATTGAAGAGACGTTTACGTCTTGAATATCTGGCAACGATCGCAGACACATTCAACTGCACATGGCAACCACTATCGTCGGTGCAGGATGGAGCTCTTGTCTTTCGCTGGTGATAGCAGGCCACAGCATTTGCAACACTAGTCCACGGGGCTTCTCCCCGCTTAGCAATCGTTGCACGTGCTGTGGGAAAGACAAGTACTCTGTTAGAGATGCTAACTGGAGGGATGATGAGGGCAGTTTGTAGGGGTCTATGATACTACAGGCTGCCCTCGCGGGACTCTATAACGGTATCGCGCAAATTTTTCGTTCGTTCGGCTATTAAGTTTTTAATTCGGTTTCGGTCTCGGTGCTAAATTGCAAAATTTTTTTTGTTTAAATTCGCTCGTTTAGGAACATTTTTATTAGTTTATTTTAGAAATTTGGAACTCATTGGAACTGCAACTTACCCAATTGTCAAAATTGGGACTTTTAAATCTTTTGTCTATCTTTTAGATCGTCTTCAAAATTCATGTATCCGTTTTTTAGTCTCTTTTGAGAATTTTGTCTTGTTTGTATCATTTTTGTTGTATTAATTGTTCTAGTTGTTTTTATTGTCCCTCTTGACTATTTATAAGTTAGTTTAGCTAGTGTCTTTTTTTACAATTTTGTGCCTTTTGCCAACTAGTTTTAAGGAATATTTAAAAGAGCCACAAAAACAGCCAAAAATAAAGAGCATATATAAATAAAAAAAAATATTATTATTATTACACGAATTTGTCTGTCTGTATATTTATTTATATATTTCTTTTTTTTTCTATTTTCGACACTCTCGTAGACCCACTTTCCGTCATCACAGCGATCTGAAAATTGGCACACAGGCTCATGTCACGTGACAATTGAATCTATCAAAATTTGAACCGGAAATTTCTATAGAAAACCCGGAAAATCGGGAAAAATCATTTGAAAATTTGGTACAAATTTGATTAGTGATAAATCCGTTTTAGGAAAAATGCAGTTTTCCGATTTTTCCGAAAAAAATTTCCGGAATTTTCCAACTTTTCCATAAAATTTTCCGGTAAAAAAGTTTTCTAAATTACGTAGGATCAATTTCCCTATCAACTGGCATCATTACTTTCTCTCCGACAACGGTGAAAACTTGCAGAAAAAATCGAGGAAAATTCATGCAAATTTTTAAAAACATTCATAGTAATAGGAAAAGTCTGTGGAAAACATGGAAAATCGGGAAAATTCATGATATATGGGATCAAGTTGGAATACAGCTAAAAAGCGCTGTTTAAAACATAATTTGAATTACAGAAAACCGTTGCAGTACTTCAACGATTTGATACCCGAATAAATTTTGTGAAAAACTGGTAAATCAGTGTCTTTTCAGCCGTCATAAAATTGTTTTAAAATATCTCTATGCAGCACGTAATAACACTTTAGTTGACGTGAATAAGGCAGAAAATAAAATAAGTAAAAAACGAGTTTTCAAACAAAACTGAGGCCAAGCCGCATGAAAAAGTAGAAAATAGACTTTTCTTCACACACAGAGGTGGACTCAGATTTTATTCGCTGACAATCACCGATATATTTCAGTATGATCAATCAGTAATAAGTGATTTGATTCATGAAGAGAAAGAATATTCAAGAGAAATGTCCCAATCAAAAAATCTGAGTCCACCTCTGTGTGTGAAGAAAAGTTATTTTCTACTTTTTCATGCGGCTTGGCCTCAGTTTTATTTGAAAACTCGTTTTTTACTTATTTTTACTTTAAATTTTGTTCGGTACCACAAATCCAGTTCCAAAAAGCCCGGAAACATTTTTGTTGACATCAATGCAGACAGAAAAATTAAAAATTTAATTTTTATTTTATACTGCAAAACGTTCAGTTTTACCATCGTTAGTTGTTGATTTAACATTTTATTTGTAATTTCAACAATTTAATATTCACTTTTATCAGATATACATATTATTGTAGAATTAATAAAAGGATTTTTATTTTAACAATAAAATTCTTGTTTCGACAATCGATAATTTTTAATGTAACAATATTTGAAATTGGGAAGGAGAAAATATTTTTGTTAATCCAACAGTTATTATTTATTGTGATTTTAACAAATTAATATTTTGCTGAAAATCAAAGCACTTTTTTGAAGAATTTACAATGATTTTGGTTGAATCAACAAGTTTTTTCTGTCCGTGTTGCTTTGCATTATATTAAATATTAACTTTAGTTTTCTTGTTTTCTCGTTTTTCTAGCTTTTTGTTCTTTGTTTTTTCCTTTCTGTGATATAGTATTTTAGCTTTCATTAAGATCAAGTGATGATACTATTAAATTTTGAATCTTGCAGTTTTTTACGTTCCCTTGTACAGTCTTGCACAGTCTCTCAATTTCTTATTATATTAGGTTGTAATTACTTCTGTTTGCTTTTGGTCGTTATGGTAGAGGTATGCTGATCGATGAGTTCGGCTAATACTTTTTATGAATTGGACAGAGTGAGATCACTAATTAATATTTGTTGTAAGCGCTCTCTGGGAATACATATAGCCACGATTAATGCTAGAAATCTTTGTAATAAGGTGGATGAGATCCGGCAACTCTTTGGAGTCTCTGATTTGCATGCTATTAATGTTAGTGAGACTTGGCTGCAGCAGCATATTCCTTCATCTTTTGTTTCCATACCTGGTTTCAATACTCTACATAAATACCGCAAAAGCCAGAGGGGTTCAGGTGTTCCCATTTATTTGAAAGATTCTTTTAAATCTAAAATTATCGAATTTTCTTCGAGTGGTGCTATCGAGTATTTATGTGAGGAGATTGAGGTGCGTCTGGAGAGGTGTGTATTATGTTCTGTATATCGTCCTCCTGGTAATTTTATTGATGAATGTGCAGAAGAACTTTCTAATTCCATTTCACGTATTGCACATCGCTATAGCAATTTTATTATTGGAGGTGACTTCAATGTTAATTCGCTTCACTTTAATCTTCCCACTTAAAGTTTTCGATCTGTAATTCAAGGTCTTCACCTCAATGTTGTGAATTCTCTTCCCACGAACTTTTGTTATGCTAATCCTTCACCATTGGATCTCTTTATGACAACGGATAAATCAAAAGTATTATTCCATAATTTGATTAGCCCTGCGAGCATAATTGATCATGATATGCTATTCATGACTTATAATCAGCTGAAGCAATTTTACTATCGAGATTTCAAGCACATCAACTTGTTTAGCTTAACTAATGAATGTCCGTCCATTACATGAACTGATATCTATGTCTGTCCTTCTCTTCAAGGTAAGGTTGGCATATAGAATGATGGAGAAAGAAGATCTCTAAGAACTTTTATTTTTAATGATTCTAAATCAAATTTCTAAATGGGAGAAGAAAAAACAACCGCCTCATCCGGGGTTTGAACCCGGGACCTTCCGCTTGCCGGGCGACTGCTCTTACCACTGGGCTAACGAGACAGATCATTTTCCCTCTTGCATTTATCAATTTGTTACTTTTGTCACTAGCCTACTAAGCCACGTTTTGCTTTCAGCTGGCATTAACCAGTAACAATGAAAGCGCACAAATAAATTATAAATTCAATTTGATTTATTTTTCCCGCTGACGGGAATCGATTCCCGTTAGCTCAGTGGTAAGAGCAGTCGCCCGGCAAGCGGAGGGTCCTGGTTTCAAACCCCGAACGAGGCGGTTGTTTTTTCTTCTTGCATTTAGAAATTTGATTTAGAATCATTAAAAATAAAATTTCTTAAAGATCTTCTGCATTCTAGGAGAGAAATGAGTTTACGTATACCGCGTTTTAATACATTGACTTATGAGGGATCTTACTTTGTCCAAATTGATCGTCTATGGAATTCCCTCCCTCACAATACTCAGTGTGCGGATTTTGTCAACGAATTCAAAGGGTATTTGTATGATTGTATCCTTTGAGTGCTATGGGATGTTGGTTATGACTGTCAAGATTTTCTTATTTATATTATTTGCTATTAACACATTTTTATTTAGTTTTAATTTTCTTTTGCCTCCTCAATATATTTGTTGCTTGGCTTTACATATTCTTAGTTATACTAGACACTTTCTAAAAATTATATTTTTCTTTACTTTATTTTTTTTTTACTGCTTTCCGAGTAGCTTGACTAGCTTATAAAGAGTACAAATTAAGATTTACATCTTGTGTACTAAATTTGATTAATAAATGAACTGAATTGAATTGAATTGAATTGATATGCAGAATTAGATAAGTATCCTTATATTCTTACATTCTTGGAAGAATGATTCTTTGTGTTTTGTTTCTATTTGTTTTAGGCTGGAACTAGGGATCAATGTTTTGTTAATGATCTGACTGGGAGATTGAACGACTGATCATATGATGGAATGGGGCTCTGTCTATATGAGGACTGAAGATTTGTGGATATATCTGGCAGTGGGAAATTCATCGAGGGATCATAGGTATATAAGTGGACTGAACATCCTCCCGCCTTAAAACAAATTATAAAATTTTTTTTGTTTTTCAATAAACTTACGTTTTGTTGATGGAAGATGTGCAACTCCGCTTTTGTCTTCTCATCTTCATTTCTACGCCTCCAGATGATCCCATTTGAAGAAACTTTTTGCATTTTTAATTTTATTCCAGGGTAAATGCGTTATTTCTAGTAGTTTCATTTCAATTGGAGTGGCAATAATTTTTCCAACCAAATTCGTTTTGAATTCCTGGTAGAGACACTTCATTGTTCAATGGGAAATACTGAAACTCTCTAGAAGGAGTTATAGGCGGATCCAAAAACTTTGCTGGTGGAACGATTCGATGATTTAAAAATTGATTTCGTGCCTCAATAATTATCATCTGAGGTGATGACTTAGTGTTTGGAGTTAAAATAAGAAAAGAAATCACGCTCAATTCTGAAAAGCCTTTTATTTCACACTTTTGTTTTAACAATGACATTTTTTGTTTTTTTGTTTTTTTTTTAATTACATCAAATCTAAGGTTACTGCGATTACTTCGAACTTCATTTAATAATTTATTTACATATGACTGGTTTAATTATGCTTATACATCACTGCCCGCCTCGTCATCACGACGACAGAGTTTATTGCTTTCTGCCCGCCGTGAGGAAGGTAACTCGGTCTCATCTAGTAGAGGAAGAGGACAAATCTTGCTGATGGGGCGTTTTAAAGTAATACCTTTGCATCCGATTATAACACGATTATAATACGAACTAACCCGTCTGGTCCTCGAACGATTTCTTGGATTCTCCTTAACGTCCAGTGGGAAGGACGGAGTTGATATTCCCGTAAGAGAACGATGGTACCAGTTTGCACATTCGGTTTGAGAAATAGTCCACTTGGTTCTAACTTGCAAGTTATTTAAATATTCCTTTGACCATCTGCGCCAAAAACCTTCGTGCAATTGTTGTACTAGCTGCCACCAAGTAAGACGGTTAACTTTCATCTCTTTCAAACTAGGTTCTAGTAGAGATAATGGAGGCGATCCCATTAAATAATGCCCTGGAGTTAGAACTTCTGTATCCGATGGATCTGCACTCATTGGATATATCGACCGGGAGTTCAGACATGCTTCTACTAACGTGAGGAGCGTATAAAACTCCGCGAAAGTAAGTGTTGTATTTCCAATTACACTTTCAAATGGTGTTTAACAGTCTTGACACCGGCCTCACAGAGCTCTCCAAAGTTTGGAGCGTTTGGAGGAATGAAAATCCAATTTGTCCCATGTGTTGCTAACAAGGATGCTAATTGCTCTGATAGTCGGCTCTTGACTTGAAATAATGAATTTTGCAGTTTGCGATCGGCTCCAAAAAAGGTTTTAGCATTATCAATATAAATCCTGCCACAGCGTCCACGTTGAAAAATGAAGCGTTTATAAGCTGCGATAAAAGCTTCAGGTGTTAAGCTAGAGACCAGACTAGGTTTTGATGGGATTACTCTGTCGGGAGGTAGGATACCCATCAGTTGGGTACGTACGGAAACTCTCTGACGAAAACAAGGGATGCATCCCTGTATGTATCTGCGAACTTTGTCTCTACAGGATATAATCCAATAACGTTGCCTTATGTAATTAAGCGTTCGACAAACTCCACCATGAAAAGTTTGTTGATGTGCATCAGCTATAATAAGCTCACTCAAACTGCAGATTTTTCAAGAATGAACTGATGTTTGGCATCCAAAGGAATATTTGAGTAGTGAAGTCAAGTTTACCACCTACTCTCATTGCGTACGTAGATTTGTCTAAGAAAGGTGAAAGACGAAGTAGAGAACTTGTTAGATTGATGCTTTTCCCTTTAGGCAAACGTAGAATTTCGGTTGTGAAGGAAACACTTTGGCATCGACGTATCCACAATATGAGCACATTTTGTAATTCAGATGGTGATAATGGAGAGTAGTTTCTCTGTACTCTTTCACATTGTAGGTTTGAGATGAATCTTTTGCAATAAGCTGTAATACGTAATAGACGATTAAGGGTTGAGTATCTTTCTAGTAGGTCCCATTGAGATTCTTCTTGGATAATTGTAGATGAATCGACAACAGGGGGTCTTTCTTCTATGTCAATGCATTCAGTCAGTTGGCTCTGATTAGCCTGAGGCCACATAGAAGAAGGTGATTGAAGCCAGGCAGGTCATTGCCACCAGATATCCAAATTTTCTAGAAGAGAGGGTTGTACTCCCTTTGTAGCACAATCAGCTGGGTTTAAGTTGCCAGGTATATGACGCCAATGAGCTGTAGGTATCAGCTCGTGTATGAAACTACATCTATTGAATACGAAAGATTTCCATCTCGATGGATGAGATTTCAGCCAAGTTAGAACGATCTGTGAATCCGTCCAACAGTAAATTATTACATTTCTCAAATCAAACGATTGATGTAATGAGTTAATCAGTCGTACCATTTGATAAGTTCCTGATAGTTCCAGTCTTGGTATTGAGAGTTTTTTAATTGGAGCTAGTTTGGTTTTCGAACAAAGAAGAGAAATCTGAACTTGGTCCAATTCGTGATAAACTCTGATATAGGCTACTGCAGCATAAGCTTTCTCTGATGCATCTGCGAAGGCATGTATTTCGTAGGAGCAATTTGATGGACGCCAGCCGATCCACCTTGGTATAGATACGCTTTCAAGTTACGATAATTCGCTTCGAAACGAAAGCCAGTTATTAGCTATATTAGCAGGTACTGGAGAATCCCATTCAAGTTCCTTTTCTAGCCAAAGTTCCTGAAATTTAGATTTAGCAAGGATTATTGATGGTGATAGAAATCCAAGAGGGTCGTATTATTTCGCTACATCAGATAAAATATTCATCTTTGTTATAATGGAAGCCGCATCCGGCAATTAAATTTGAAACTCAAAGGCATCTTTGTTTTGATTCCATATTAGTCCCAAAGTTTTTGTGATGTTCTGATCAAGATCGCCCAAGTGCTTTTGTGCTGGTGATTTACTATTTGTTGCTAGTAAAATTTCATTGCTGTTGGATGACTATTTATGCAGTTCGAATCCCCCAGAGGATAAAACCTTTACTATTTGTTCTTGTAGAGATAGCACTGAACTGACATCCTCAGCACCTGTGAGAATATCGTCGACGTAGCAATCACGTTGTTAAACTTGGCACCCTAAAAGAAAATTTGTTTTTTTTTTTCATCTTCTGCCAACTTTAGTAAAGTTCGTATGGCGAGAAACGGGGCGGATGTAGTTCCGTATGTAACCGTTAAGAGTCTAAAATCCCGTATTGGCTCCGACTCAGATTCACGCCAAACAATTCTTTGGAGATTATTTCAACGTATTGAAAGTGCTAAATTAAATTTGTTTATTGTACTATGTGCTAGGAAAATTTCACGTCGTTATTACAGATCCCGAATATTTGCAAGTTTTTACTGGAAGCCGTTCGCGTACTTTGTGAGTGTCACTCTCATTTTCTCTCTTTATCATACATTTTGACGTTTTTCATGTTTTTACTTGAAAAAGTACGCGAACAGACCTAACAACGGGTAATTATAGTGGGGCTTAATTGTTAAACGAACACCATAACGCCCATCAGTATTTCGAGTTGTAGTTTGATTATAATACTTTTCCCATGCTTGTACTTCTTCGGTGAGTGTTGAGCAATCTAGTGAAACTTTTCAATCTCCCAAAACCTTTGAATTAGTGTCTGTAAATCAAGTAGATCAATAATAACAGATATTAAGTAAGCTTTAGTTTCGTAACTGCTTTATTATGCGGTCCATTGGACTGGAAAGAATCCAGCCTAAACTGGTGTTTTGAGCTGTAGGGAGCCCTTGACGAAGGCCTTCCTTCAATATTTTGTAGTAATAGTCAGCACCTAGAATCAAATCGATAGGAGAGTCATCGTTGTAATTAGGGTCGGCTAATTGTAAATCGGCAAGATGAGAGAAGCTTGTGAAGTTGATTTCCTTGGGAGTGACTACTTGAGTCCAAAGTATTAAAGCACAACCTTCCAGTTGGAAATCGGGAGAAGTACATGATCGCAATGAAAAGCTGACTTTTGATTTAAATGTTGTCGTCACACAGGAACCTATTTCAGAGACAGCCACTGATATTTTCGTCCTAGGCAACCGGAGGCTGTTTGCTACAGTTGAAGAAATGAATGTGGTCTGCGAGCCCTGATCGAGTAGTGCTCGAGCAACTCTTTTTCTTCCACTGGGTGACTTAAGAATCACTTTTGCAGTGGCAAGTAGAGCCTTTTTGAAGATTGCTTTTAAAAATGACCCAACTGATGGAGATGGATTAATAGAATTGTGGACTTCAGTACTATTCGAAGAAGAACAATGATTTTTTGGATTGCTGTCTACTGAAGAGCTGTTATCGCGATGAAAAGAGGAATGGTGCAGTTGATTACAGTACTTGCAGCGATTAGTTGATGGACAGTTGGCTGCACAACGCTGTTTCCTCAGACAATTGAAGCAAAGCTGCTCCTTTTGACCAAATTCTCTCCGTTGAGCAACGGATTTCTGTCGAAAGGATTGACAAAAGAAAAGAAGATGCTTACCAGAACAGCGGACAATTATGAGTTGTAGTGGAAGCGTAATATACTTTAATAGCATGCGATATAGTTTTGATAATAGAGAAAGGTAGGCTTCTTGCTAGTTCCTTTGGCTTTTGGTAACAAGTCATGAGGGCTTCCAATGTATGGATTCGATTTTGCAGAAAAGAGCATAGAGCCTTGAATTTAGGGAGCTAAGTACTTCCGCTGATAGAGTCTTCCGAATCTTTTCGTGTAAGTGAGTCAAGCTTTAGCACAGTTATAAATATAAACCAATCATCCCAATGATTTACTGGACGCCCTAAGCCTTCCAATCCTTTTACAGCTTCCGTCGTTGCATCAAATAACCTTTTTAATTCCGCAGCAGATTCAAGTTTCATAGTAGGTAATGAGTTAAGCATCCTTAGATGCGAGGATACGAGCACGCGGGTATTTTGGTACCTGTCGCATAAAATTTCCCAAGCAGATTTAATTGGGATCTGTTATTACTATATTACGGAGGAATTACTCAGCTTGTCCAGAAAGTCTTGTTTTGAGATAATAAAGTTTTTGAGATCCTGTGAGATCTAAACGCGAATCAATAAGACTTTTAATAAGATCGAAGAATGCTGGCCATTGTCTGAAGTCACCTCCGAACTGTGGAAGATTCATTTTAGGTAAAGTAGTTATATTTGAGCACATGGTTGAATTTATATTTTCTTGAGTAGATAAAGAGACGGATGGATTGTAGTCTTCCAACATCTGTATAAGAACTCCGAAATTTTGACAGTAAGCTAGTTCTGTTTCGTCATAAGATTCATTTTGGAAGTAATCAGGTCCTTTGCTGTGGCTTGTTCCAACAATTGATCGTGATTATTCTGGAACTTTTCCCAATACTGATGCAAAAAGTTTACTCTTGTCTGAACATAGCCTTCAGTTATATTATCTTTACCAATTTTGTTGGTATTAGTGATGAAATTATTAATAAATTTCGATGTTGTTAATTGCTTGAAGATTATTTTTTCCATTATGAGATTATATTAAAGACTTACTTGACACACTTTGCACAACTGATTTTATCAAATGTACTCAGCAATATCCTTAGTATACGTAGGTAATGTCGATCCCACGTTGTAGTTATCTCAGCAGATAATCCACAAAATTTCCAAAATGCTGTAATGTAGTATGTCGCAGACTTGAAGTAAAATTGACGTTCCTCTTTTCACCGTAACTTCTTTCAGAATTCTTTTAGATGAATTTTTCCCGGGTTTCGGCACCATTAATAATGTTTGGAGTTAAAATAAGAAAAAAAATCACGCTCAATTCTGAAAAGCCTTTTATTTCACACTTTTGTTTTTACAATGACATTTTTTGTTTTTTTTTTTTTTAATTACATCAAATCAAAGGTTACTTCGATTACTTCGAACTACAAAGCTTTTCAAGGGCAACTGCTCCTTCACTTAATAATTTATTTACATATGATTGGTGTAATTACGCTTATACACTTAGTGTCAATTGTTGGTGGCACTTTATCATCTGCTGCTACTGGATTTACAATATCCTTCACAGAAGTCTGGCATACTTATTGTTAGTATCGTTTCGTATAGGAATTCATGGCATTGTGGGGATGCGAATACCTGGACAGTGTTCATTCGGCCTCGGCTTCAATTTGAGGTTATCGTATTTCTTTGGTTCCTTTGTTAATAATTTTTTTGATTTTAGGCGATGCTAGCCTTGCCTCAAATGATATTGCCTTTCGTTTAATAGGCGAGGAATGTACGGCGGGTGGTGGTCGCACGATCGCCGATCGGGGTCTATGTGTAGGTGGCAGTGGCTTGATAGGCCTGATTTGCTTGGGAGTTGCCAAGAGCTCCGGAGGTATGAGTGACATACCTATGTACATGGAATCCAGAGACTCGGAGGTGAAAATCTCTGGAGAGAGTGGTTAAAGTGTAGTGCTTTAATACATCGCTTGGTGCATTTCTCCAGATTTGTCTCTGATAACTGTGGTGTTGAGGTTCATTATGATTTTTGGTGGACACATATTCATATTTCCGTAGGGCTAGTCCTTTTCTCGTATAGAATTGATGTTTTGGTGAACATATTGGCGTGGTGGTGTATTTCCAAACTATCGTTAATTTTTTATACAACTTTGAGTTTGTTGTATTATAGGTGGATAGCACAGTCGTAGTCGTGCTCTTTATTTGTGGTACTCTTCCGACTAGAATCCAGCCCAATTCTTTGTTTTGGGTTGTATTTTTAATGCTAGATCCTGTTTTAGTTTGACTTTTAATGATGGCGGCAAGATGTTTGCTAAGAGAAGAGTTCTTTTCATATTGGCGGTTAGAATAGTTTTAACTTGTTGTTTGTCATTTCTATATGGGGATGCAATTTCCATATTGGCGTTTTGGGTGGATTTATTTGTCACTGAATCGTTTTGCTCATAATGGAGCAGAGTATTGTGGCTTTTTTTGCACAGATAGCACGTTTTATTGCTTGTGCAGTTTGGTGATAAGAAGTTGTCGCATAAATGCTTATTTGTGACAACTTCATATCGCTGTCGGGTGGTCAGAGTTCAAAATGTTGGACAGTGAAATTTGATATGATTAGCTTTGCTATGGCTGCAAGATATTTTTGTTGTAAATGGGTGTATTTGTCCTGAACTCCTACTTCTCTTTAAGAGAAGTTGGTTTTGGTGAGAATGGTCTTCTCTGTGCCATGTTCGAAGATGTATTTCTATTTCCTATCATTTCCTGAGTTCGGAATCGAGACTATAGGAATTTTGTTAGTGTGTTAATTCTAATAATTCAGTGCTACTATGTGAGCTCTGATCCCATATTGGTGTGTATTTGGGTGTAATTTTTTTACAATCAAGTATACAATTATTTGATCCAAGTTATTTGTTTCTACTTCTAAGCTTTGTAATGCTAATAACGCGTTCGGTTATGTTGTTTAGTAGTCTTTTAATTATATCTGAGGAGTCATGATTAATGGTTGGGAGGGACAATAATTATTTTAGTTGTACGTTGACTAGGATTCGCTTATTTGAGTAGCGTTCCTTTAGGAATTGCCAAGCATATTTCATAATGCCTGAGCAATTTTTCAGCTTCTCCTATTAGATTTGTTTTTTAGAAATATAATTTGTCAACGTCTCTCAAATTATTGTTACTATGTATTACTGAATTAAATAGATCATGAAATTAGATTTATGTAGAATATTCTAAATTGAATGTTGGCAGTTTGATTCTAGGGAGTCGTTCACTATTACATGAACTTGTGTTGGCATATGATGTCTGTGTATGGGGAGGATTGCTGACAGATGGTGATAGTCTGTCTATGTCCTTTGCCATGCTTGCTGTCTTCTCAATGTAATATTCCTGCACACCACAAAATATTTTTTTGGTGAAATACTCTAGCTGGAGATCTTCTTTTATTACTCTTTTTTGTATAGACCTATGTCGAGTTTGGAATTTTTCCAATACTCGGTAAACGCTTGTAAACGTTTCTCTATCGACTCGAGAGTCTTCATTTTTCCCTCTCTCGAATGCCTTTTACATAAGCCTTCCACTAGATCTTTGACCTTGGGTTAGGACTTAACCAACTCTGACATAGAGTCGATGGTTTCATCGCAATCATCAGATGAAATGGATTCATTACTTTTCGGCATTTTGTGGTATAGAGAGACTTGAATCACGTGATACTGTTAAGCAATTTAATTTTATTTTTGATTTGACTGAGTTATCCGGCTCTGAAGGACCAATGTGAGGTATAGTCTCGACCGTAGGAGGGAGGATGCCGCTAAAATGGACAACTCAGTTTTTTCTATATTTCAAGTATAATATTTAATTCAAAACTATAATTGCTTAACCTAATATCACAGAAAAAATATGGTATTCAGATAAAAAAAATCAAACAAAAATAAAAAATTAAAATTTTTTGGAATAACTACACTAAATTAAAAATAGTTCAAGTTCAAGTTAAAAATTCAACGGAAATTCGAATGAATTTAATTTAATGTCTGATGACGTCCGGACAATGTGAGACTTCGATCTTCACTTCTGAAAAGAAAAATTATGGAATATGTCAAATTGTATCAGTTCATTGGATGGGAAACATATTACTTACCATTAAATGCCTTTAGTACCGACTAATATCACTAGGGAACCTTACTCAAGAAATGGCATCTGTACTCAAATCCTGTAAAAGCCTAGGCGCATGTTGATATCTACAACTTCTCCGCTACTAAAAGAAAACGGAAAAAGCAAAGCATGCTGGTAGTACCGGCTAATTCCGCTAGGTTAACTTACTCAAGAAAAGGCGTTTGTACTCGAATCTTGTAAAAGCCTAGGACCAACATTTAATGTTTGACACCCAGAACCCCCACTGACATCTTCTAGAATCTGTAAATGGTGATGTCATGCTGTGAAATTCTAATGGTGCTGATATCTACAACTTCCCTGCTAAGAAAACCAGCAAAACGAAGATGTCGTCATGCTGATATCTAGCACTTAACCACTAATAAAAGAAAATAGCAAAACCAAGGCATGCTAGTAGTTCCGACTAATGCCGCTAGGGAGCCTTACTCAAGAAATGGCGTTTGCACCCGATTCGTGAAAAAGCCTAGGTGTAACACTTGCAATGGTCCACAACAAAGTAAAATCGCTAATATCGCGAAAACCAAAGCTCGTAGATAATTTCTGATGAAAATTTCGTCACCTTAGAACTAAAGCCCCCACCCCCACACCACCTAGAATCCATTGACATTAACAAAAAATATCCTAGGGTAACTTGAATTATTAACACGCTAATATCTCGAAAACTAAAACCCGTAGAGGATTTCTGATGAAAATTTCATTCTCCGACCCTATCCTTACCATCCACGTACCCACCATCTAGAACACATTGGCATGAACAAAAATTTCTTAGTGTTAACTTTAATTATTACTAATATTAATTCAAAAGCCTAAACTTAGGCGCAACACTTGAAAACAACAAACTCGTAATAAAAATGGCTACATTTAGGCGCACCATATATCTATCCAAGAAAACCGTAGTATCGGAGCATGTTGGTAGTACCGGTTACTGCCGCTAGGGTGCAGTCAAGACCAAATGACACAACCGAGACATAAGAGTGTCAAGGCTCAATGGTGTATCCAAGACATAAACCAGTCAAGACCCAGTGGTGCGTCCAAGACATAAGCCAGTACAGTCAAGACCAATGGAGCATCCTAGACATAAACCAGTAAGTCAAGACACAAACCCACATTATGGACGGTTGTGCCTTCTGTGGTGGAATCCTCGAAGCTGAAACTGTGTCGCCATATGAACATAGAACAACTACTAATATTCAATTCAAGTGCGAAAAATCTTTTTTTTTTTATTTAATCGTCCACATTTTACAATTTTGAAAGGATTGATTATATGCTGAGTTAGTATGTTTTTAGTTAGTTCATTTGTTCCAAAATTTAATTTTAATTCACAACGATACATTTCGCCCTGCATTGGCATTTTCCGGTTCTCTTTACTTACCACAAAAACAGAATTGGAAACTCCCCAACCGTATACAAAAAGAGCTGGATCGCAAACAGACTCTTATTACAAAATTCTTCCTGATCATTTAAAATAAACTTATTAAAATATTTTGCTGGTTTATTTCGTATATCTGGTACCTATTGAAAATAGTCCCACCTAATCTATATTTGCTGTACGTTTATATTCACATATGTATGTGTTTTGTTAGTTCCGACAGCGTTCTGCCATTTTAAGATCCTTGTCTTGATTTTACGATTACTTTTTCTATGTACACGACTGAGTAATCACTCTAACTTACAATAAAAATTTTTAATCCTTATTGTAAAAATGCTGTGGAATATGGAGTTTTCTCCAGATTTTATGTTCCTTGATTTGGTCCGTCGGGGAGTTTATTTTTTATTTCAGTTTCAAATAATATCAACAAATTATATATAATCTTTTTATATTATACGTTATATCATGGAGTGGAAGGCTGCTTATTTCATGTGTCCATGGATGATTTGACGTACCAGGAATAACCACGTCAGTAAATGCAGTTTTTCTATAAATTTCAAAGTTGAGTTCATTATCTACAATTGTAATCGTAAACTCTAAAAAAATTGTATTTGTGTATTTCCTATTTCTATCGTAAAATTTATTTACAACTCTTTTAACAAATTCAATATTTAATAAATAAATTATGTGGGACTGTTTTCAATAGGTATAAAATTTATTAAAGAAAGCAAGCAAAATATTTTAATTAGTTTATTGTAAATACTTAACAAGATTTTTGTAATAAGAGTCGGTTATTGGATCCAGCTCTATTTGTCTCCAGTTCTATTTTTAGTCAGTTGTGAGAGCCTGAGGAGGCCAATGCAAGGAAAGGTGTCATTTTTATTAAGCGTTAATTAAAATTAAATTCTGGAATAAAGCCAGGTTGTTTTCATTCAAAGAAAGGAGATTAAAATGGTTAGAAAAATGTTTCAACATATAAATCTTTAAAGTTCAATATTATGTTTATCGTGGCTCATCCAATCATTCTCGACTGCATGCACATTCTCAACAAAGACAGTACCCTATACAGGAGGAGGTAATAGTACTCACCTAGTACTCACAAAAAAAAATGTATGGCAAGGGGATACCAACCGTTCCGAAGTTACAGGGTGACTAAGAAAAAAAAACTAGTTTTTTCACAAAATACTTTGTATCTTAAAAACTACAGGACGTACGGCCACAGTAAGATCTCATTGCATGCCGAACTTCATGGCCTTTCCAACGACTGCTCAACCAGTCAAATACACTTCTCATCTCAGGAGTTATTATGGTACTAAAAATTTTGGATTTTCTTACTTTTTTTTTTTTTTTTTTTTTTTTTTGTAAAGGTAGTTTTTTTTTTATAAAAACTGTTCAGGTCATACCGAGATGACGTGTTTGCAGTTACTAAGGCAACAAATTATGTATATTTGAGAATCGGTATGCGTATGAGAATAGCTTTGAGAATACGTTAAGAGCTAATCACTCTTTAACGGCTATAGATACCACTTAAGGTGTAATAGGTAAAATTAAAGATGAGAGTCTGCAGCTTTTGTTAAAAAAGTTATGTTAATGACATTTCAACAAAAAAAATGGAGGTCAAAATAAAAAAATAGTTAAGAAAATTCAAAATTTTTAGTTTAGACCATGACGTTTTGCATACAATCAGCTGTAGATGGTGACCGTACACCATATACTTTTTAAAATACAAGATGTTTTTTTGAAAAACTAGTTTTTTTCTTAATCACCCTGTAACTCCGAAATAGTTGATATGCCCCCCCCCCCCTCTTGCCATGCAATATTTTGTTTGGCTAGGTGAGTAATAACACCTCCTGCTCTATTGACCACCATGGAGGAAACATATGCTCAGTTTATTTTGATATATATATAAATATCTATTTTACTCTATTTAAGAATTTGCAAACATCTTTGACCAATTTCTACTTTATATGTGTACATAAATTTGACATTTTAATACTTTTAATGACTACTACTAACGTACTTATTAGAAGATATCAAGTCATTTCCAACTGGAGACTACGTCTTAGCAGAATTTGAGAAAAACAAGACTATTGGAGATACTGCTAGGAATATCATAATCGATGCTGTAGTGTCTTGGTATACTAAAAATTGAAAACATATTTCAAGAATACAATTCTAGGAAATATCAAAAGAAATTTAATTGCGTTTCGATGACAATAAGGTTAAAACTTATGTTATATACATATTTAATTATTTTAACGATAAGTTTCTTATTTATCTAGGAAATATATTATATATAATACTAAATGCAGGGGGTCGATTATATTTGAAATATTACAATGCTAAAAAACGACTGTCAAAATTTCACCAGCATTTTGCAAGCGCATACTAAGCCAAAGCGACAATGATTCAACTTCCTCAGATTTCTGTTTAGGTAAAGTTTAGTCATATTATTCTTCAGGATATTTATTGATTTAATTACTATATTTTAGATATAACTGCTGAAATAGATTGGCTCAAAGTTCACAAAGAGCCTTGACCGAAGTGAAAATTAAGTGGGAAAAAACATTGTTTCACCGTAGAAAGATCATATTAGCTTAATCAAAAGCTACAAACATATTGATAGGTATTTTGAAAGATTAGCCCCTTCCTCAGCATTCGTATGGATTCGATTTGGTAAGAAATGTCTTATATTAGGTTCATTAAAGCTTTCAATTTGTTACTTTTTCGTTCATCTTAGGTGGATGCTGATTTCCTATATTTGTTTCAAGAAAAAGGAGAAGCATTAATTTAAAAGTGGGACCAATTCAAGAACAAAATTGTTCCAATTTTTAACTCTCAAATAAACGATAAAGAAAGCTTAAGAGTATTAAGGAACCTTAATGCAAAAAATTCGAATTCGGGTATATAATTTTCTTTAATTTTTTCAAATTCTATTTATGATACTTTTTTTTGCAGATCCAGAAGTTGTATCAATTTACCTTCTTTTTTATAGTCTTCTGTCACCGACTATAAAGCACTACAAGAAAAACGAAGAAAAACAGTTAATGAAAAGCACAATTAAGGATTCGCAAGATACTTTCTTATTCGGATAAATAATATTAGTAATTTAACTTATAAGATTGACAAATTATCTAGTAGTTTAAAGGAAAATAAGATTACTTTACAGCCACTAATTATATACGATACTGACTATGTCTATTTTGACGACTGTTCTGCCCAATGAGAACACTCAAGAAAAAATATAGAGAAGGATGTGGACTGTAAATAATAACGCCGGGGAATATTTTATAGCCAGTGGTTTATTGGACGTACGTAAAACTTAAGTACAACATTACAACTAGAACTAAAATTAACCGAATTCAATTTCACACTTAAGAACTAAACTTCAATATATTAAAAAAAATCGCTTACTCACTACACAATAATAATTTTAATTTCAATATACTACTGTCAAAGTTGTGGCTACTTTGACCAATGGCACTATATGTATATATATAGGTATATAAATATATTAATCAATATGAAATATAATATATGATTAATCAAAGATGTACTCACCAGTATAAAACTATGGAATCGACTTTATGGCGTTGGTAATTAAATAGTTAGTGATTATCTTGTTCTAGTCGTTCCCCGGAACAAGATACTTTACTTCGGTCGAGACCCAAAGCAAAGTTGTATTAGTCGTGTTTATTCTAGTCGGTACCCAGAATAAATATCTTTATCTCAGTCGAGACCCAAGATAAAGGTTTGAGATTAGTGAGTGTTATTCTAGTCGCTACCCGGAATAACTTTCTTTATCTCAGTCGAGACCCAAGATAAAGGTTTGAGTTAGTCTATGTTATTCTAGTCGCTACCCAGAATAACTATCTTTATCTCAGTCGGTACCCAAGATAAAGTTGTTGAGTTAGTAAAATTTATTCCAGTCGAGACCCAGAATAAATATCTTTATCTCAGTCGTTACCCAAGATAAAGTTATTAGGTTAGTAAATTTTATTCCAGTCGAGACCCAGAATAAATATCTTTATCTCAGTCGGTACCCAAGATAAAGTTGTTATTAGTAAGATTTATTCCAGTCGAGACCCAGAATAAATATCTTTATCTCAGTCGCTACCCAAGATAAAGTTATTAGGTTAGTAGAATTTATTCCAGTCGAGACCCAGAATAAATATCTTTATCTCAGTCGTTACCCAAGATAAAGTTGTTATGTTATTAGAATTTATTCCAGTCGAGACCCAGAATAAATATCTTTATCTCAGTCGTTACCCAAGATAAAGTTAATTTGTTAATAATTATATTTGATTACACTAGCCAAGTCGAATTCCAAAATGATGCGCACTCTATAGAAGCTGGATACTAAAAGAGAAAGATTCAAGTTGGCCTGCGACTTATATTGCCTCTGGACTGCGCACGGCACCAACAAATTATTTTACCTTGCGCATAACAACCAAAGTACATTGACTTTAGCAGCTGTGCGTAGGTAGCAACAGAAAGTCCGTTGACCTTAACAGCTGTGCGTAGGTCAGACGAGTGCATTGACCTTAGCAGCTATGCTTAGTACGTACAACGTATTAACTGAACTAATAGAATATACCTATACATACACAATAAGGCTATTTCTAAATTATTTTTAGTTAATACTAAAATGTTTTATGCTTTTTAAGCTAAGTAATAATTTGCTAATAATATACATTTTAATTTCAATTAAAAGCCTGATGAATTCTGTCGATCGTGTCGAGATTTTGTAATGTGGAATGTAGCGATCATGTGTCGATTGTTGTCTCCACTAAAAAACTGCTTTATCGACGAGCTTGTAGGTAGGTATATGTAGTTTCGTTCCCAACCTAGTTTCAATAATAAGAAATACTTGGAATTAAAATCTTTTGAATTATTTAATTTTCAGGTGGCTATTTAATGTTGGTTTGAACAACGACATTAAATATAAATTTGACTCTACAGCTGGCACGTAGTTTGTTGCTTTAAGGGTTTTTTTGTCTTAGATTTGAAATATCCACAATAATGTAAATCTGTCTGGCTATTTATCCAAGAATACTTTTTTGAAATAGCACTTAAATCTTCAGAAAGGTATTGTCCAAGCATATTATGTTTGCTAAACAATTTACGTTAATTATCATTTGAAGATCTTATTTTTAGTTATTTCTCGTATTATATCTTATATCTCATTAACATTAGCACACAAAAATGATTACTTGTTACATTTTCACTACAAAAACTTTTTTTGATATTGTTAAGCATTATAAATACTTTTATAATTTATCAGCAACTGACGATTACTATTGTACAGTATGTCGTCAAAAATATAATTCAAAAAGCTACAGGCAACATGTGAGATCTGTGCTCAACTGAAGGGGGGTGCCGGTTTTAAAAAGGATAACTCAACCTTTAAAATTCAAATATAAAATTCTTTTACTTGAAATATATATCACTTAAAACTAATATCACAAATTCAATTCGTTAATAATTCTAATTCTAATAATTCGAACAATTCAACCCTTAAAAATACACCTTAATCTAATATAATAAAAAAACCTCCAATGCTCAGTTCTGAGAAAAGAGAAATGAATTCACTATTAAATTCATGAATAGCAAACTAGAAATTTTTTGGAGTATACTACTACGTGTACGATTATATAAAGTAACTGGAAGCACTGCAGAATCTAGTTGCAAGAGTGAGAGCAGAGTTGAATTTCTAACAGAGTTGAAGTGTACTGCACCGTGTAGGCCCAACTATGCTGCTCGTGTAAATACGGCAGCAGTTGCAGATTTAAATAGTTATGCACAACCAAATCTCTGCGGTGGAAGTAAATTCCTACTTTGGTGAAGGATGGAGTATAGCAGAAGTTAATTTCTGCAGTAGGAGTAAATTCCTACTTAGGTGAAGGATGGAGTATAGCAGAAGTAAATTTCTGCAGTAGGAGTAAACTCCTACTTAAATGAAAGGATGGAATAAAAGCAGAAGTAAGTTTATGCAGTAGGAGTAAATTCCTACTAAGGTGTTGAATGGGAAATAGCAGAATTAAATTTCTGCAGTAGGAATAACTTCCTACTTAGGTGGGAGATGGAAAATAGCAGAATTAAATTTCTGCAGTAGGACTAAATTCCTACTTGGATGGAAGCAAAATCGGGTTTTGGATAATAAGGAAAAATCAGAGTAAATTCCGATATGTTCGGATTAAATTCTGAATTGGAAATGGTGATTCTGCTGTGGCCTTTTTATAGCCGCCTTGAACTGCTACGTTTCGGCTTCATGATGAGTTGCCATGGCAATGCTCGTTCTCAAAGTTGTATTCGATTGAATTTTGTCGGCGGCGTACCGAAGTGACGTTGCATTTTATTCACTAAACTCTGACTGCGGCGAGGGCGAAAACATCTGGTGTGATGTACTGACATTTTGACATGTCAATATGTAAATAATCGGAGGGAAGTAGGATTTATTCGAGAAATGGTAAGTTTGTAATATTTATTTTATTTATTAGTTATTTATGAGATCTTTTTTGTTATATTCAGGTTTAATGGTATGCAGGATATTTGTGGGATAGATTTTGGATGAAGGATCTTACTAGTCAGATAAGTATATTGGAATTTCACAAATAAAATTGCTTCTTTGTGTTTTCTTTTTATGTATTTTTAGGAAATACATTGTTTGATGGGACACTCATCGGGATAGTGGTACATCGTGGGAAACTACACTATGTGGACTGAACTCAACATTTTTTGCAAAAAGGAAAATCTTACATTTCACCTCAGAACAGCCAAGGTGTTTAGACATATACTCTTACTAATTCTAGGTTATCCTACAATTCTGATTTAGATTTAAAAGAAGACCTTCTTAATACTGATAATTCCGAAATGATCCACAAGATTGAGACCTCAGCTGTGTTGTTTGTGTCTAACCTATACGGAACGCCAAGTTTACCCCGTACTCTTGTAAAGAAAGTAGATGACGAGCTAATTGAAGGTAGGAACATTTGTAAGTCATATTATATTGAAATACCTGTTAATTTTGTAGACATATTAGGAAATGCATAATTTAATATTTGTTCCAAATGAAAGAGAAGGTCTACGCCAACAGCCCAGCGTCGATTCAAGACCTCAAAGATGGAATTCGTGAGGCTATCGAGGACATAGGGCAGCCACTTTGCGATTTGGTTATGGAAAATTTCATGAAAAGGATATGGTCCTGTAGGCGTGATCCTGGTGGTCATTTGGCTGATGTTATATTCCATTATTAACCGCATACCTTCCTCTTCATAATGAAATAAAGATCCGATAATTTATCTCAAAAAATGGCATTTTTCTTTGAATATCAAAATAACACCTCTTTTTGGAAAACCCTTTAAATATTTAAGAAATAAAGTCTTTAAAATTATCAACGGCTTTGTATTTTCTGTTTAAAATAAGTTATAATTAATTTATATTTCCATACAAATTGCCAACTGAAACTGAAATACATCATGATAAATGAACTACTACAAAGAAAGTACTCATTGACACTGGAGAAAGAGACAACTGTAATTTTATTTGAGCGTTTATGTATAGGTTATGTCTGAAAATATATCCCTTTAAGAATTTAGGTTATAGATATGCATATATTTTTTAACAGCTATTGCATTAAACCATGCCCTGCGAAAATTTGTTATGGGCACACGGCAGACAACGAAAATTAAACATTTTCAATCGTGCCCCTCACGCATTTTAATAGAAGGAATGGATGAAGGTTGGTAGGTATCATAAACTTCACATTTGTTCCCATTGGTTGTGAATTGTTGTGCTGTCAAGTCGAGTTTTCGTTCATGTCCGCTTTTAATTTTATTTTCTTTATTTATTCGTTATTCTGTGTATTTGTTTTGTGTTTATTCTGTTCATTTATCTTATTTTGAACTGTTTCTCCGTGTTTTTGTCCGTTCCGACTAATTTTCAGTGGTGTTGTTTATCTTCGGATTACGCCGTGTTTGTCTCCTCGATTTGTTCGACGGGAGTGGTTAAAGTCTTTCTGGGGTAATTTGTCTTTTTTTTCTGTGTAGTTTCTGCATATGGGTGAATGCTGTGCATTTGCAAATGATTTTCTTTTTATAATTTTTTGCATTTTCGCTCTTTTCTTTTACCTTGAAGGGCTGTCGTTGCCTGGATTAGGTACATATATACAAAATCTGACTCTTCATACCACCTGTCTCCACGCCATCTATTTTATTTTTTTAATGCTCTCAGCTTAGTCTTGTCGCAACCCCCTCATCACTTCAGCCACGCGCTGCGCACAATTATTTTTACATCTTGGACTGCAATTTATTAAGCTTTGCTTTACATATGTCTTGTACCGGAACCTTTCTCGATTTTTCATTTTTTTACTGCATGTTGATTTGAAGCGTGGATGGTTGTTGTTATAATAATTGTCAGTTAACTGATAGTAATCTTGCTCTATTCAAGTGCCAAGGAATTTGTGGCAGATCTTTTCATTATGCTTGCGTAGGTTTCTCCAATTTTAGCCGCCTCTCTGCTAAGTCACTGCTTGAGTTTTCAAATATATTCTTCTACTTTTGCTCTGAATGTAGGGAAATTTCGTTATCTCATATTTTAATGGCAGTAGAATGTAATAATGGTCAATTACAGGAATTAATAAACAACACTGACAACCTGACCAATAATCTAAATTACCTAAAAGTGATGCAAACAGAGCAATCCTTCAACTTTTCATCTATTTTTTAGGCTCTTGATCAGCTGTCTTGTAAAGTCGATAAACCGACGGTTTTCTTTGATAGATATGTGGTGAACCTAAATGCAGGCTTTTTTATTATGATTTTTCTTGAGCTCCTAAATGTAGGCTTTTGGTTTTTGAACTAATATTAGTAATAATTAAAGTTAAAGCTAGGAAATTTTTGTTCATGCCAATGGATTCTAGATGGGTGGTATATGGGGGGGATCATAAAGATGGGGAGGGGGTAATGAAATTTTCATTAGAAATCCTCTACGGGCTCTGGTTTTCGAGGTATTAGCGTATTAATAATTCAAGTTATTTTTGCTCATGGAAATGGATTCTTGGCGGTGTGGGGTGGGAGTTTTCATCAGAAATCCTCTACGGGCTCTGGTTTTCGAGATATTAGCGACATCTGTTTGGGCGCACACGCTATTTCTTGCGTAAGGTACCCTAACGGCTTTAGCCGGAACTACCAGCATGCCTTGGTTTTACTGTTTTCTGTTATTAGCGGGAGAGTTCTAGATATCGGCATGACGTCATCATGGTTTTGCTGCACCTAAATAAGTTTTCTTAACAGGGAAGTTGTAGATATCAGCATCATTCGAATTTCACAACATGACATCACCATAAACAGATTCTAGAAGATGTCAGTGAGGGTTCTGGGGTATGTGTATTGAAAAGTATTATGTTTTATAAAGATTTGTTTTTATTTCCAATAAAATTTCTTATTACAAAAGTATTTCTTATAGCACATTGTCCAATATGAACTTGACAAGATGGTGCATTTGTGTTAATCTCTATTAGTTTTCCACAGTTGTATTCATCTTCGACGTTAATAATGATTTCACCCTCTCCAACTATCTTCTGTATCCAAAGAACTTTTTAAGCTCCCTTTAGATATATGGTTTTGTTTCGGAGCAGTGGTTCAACTACAGTGTAAAGCTTGTGATACGGTATGTAGCCATCATCCCTGCGGAGTCCATGAAAACTGTGTTGAAGCCATTTTACTTGCCTCTTTTTTGCTGAAGCCAAATCTTTGTATCTGAACGGTGGTTGAAATATAAAGTGCTGCATCTGGTTTTCATTGTTTAAAATTGCCAGTTCTTTAGTGATAAATTTATTGAGGTTTGTTTTGAATCCTTGGACGTCTACGATGGCAGCCATCTTCTTAATTTAACTTTCTAACTTCACTTGTCAGCGGACTGTATTCCACTATTCGATCGTGTAGAAGCAGGGAATATGCTCGTGTATTAGCCGATATATTTTCAGATGTCTTGAATTCTAGCCTTATGTCAACAGGTCCAGTTTTTATTGTTTCATTTTGATGTGAGCAATCAATGACTTCTCCCATGTGAGGAAAGGCTGATGCTGTTGACCATAGTATGATTGTGTAAACTTTATATACATCTCATACAGCAATGCGTATCTATTCAAATCAAATTTCAAATTCAAATCATCGTAGGGATATGATTCTGAGTTCAAATGAACTGTAACGTCGGTAAGTTGGCAGTGATCAAACTTACTTGCATCCTTGGTTTTATCGTTCCTTCGATCCGTTCGTAATGCTAAGATGATAAATCGAGGTTTCTCCAGTTGATTGGAAGTCTTAACAGACCAGGTTTGGTGCGTGGATTCCGGTAATATTGGATACTCATATATCCCAGCTGCGGAACGGTATTTGTGTCGGGCGACCTCTCCCGATAATTTTAAATAGTTGCAGCTTTTCATCATCGGATACTGTAACATGCGGAATGCTTCATTGAAGTTTGGTAATTTCAATTTTCACCTCATTTATGGGGGATATAATGGCATTAGCATCTGTGCTGCTCCGAATCAATATGAGTTCATGTTTCCAATTTATCAGAATTTTCTTGTAATCAGTAATTCAGTAATTCAGCGAATCCCAATAAATATTTCAGAGGTACACAATAGTTAAAGAGTCCATTGGTTGGTATAACGGATGAATCTGGTGACCAGCTACAGTTGAGTAGTATCCTGCTTACATTTGCATTTAGCGATACGTAGTTTTTTAATGTTGTCGCAATCCCAAGATTTCTTGTACGATCGATTTCCACTGCATTCAATTCATAGCGTATTTCCTCAAAAAGAAATGGTAGAGCGTTGTTAGCTAATTTTTCGGTTGCTGAAACGGTTCCATCCAGCTTTGTTAGCGACCCCTCAATGTAAAGAAAACTCCTGCTGGGTAGAAGATTCAAGTCCTGATGTTGTACAGATATACGGATTTCATCGCTGTTTTTAAATGATGTTAGAAATGGTGGATAGGAGTGATGTTCAATATCTAGTATTCCTATATTCATTGTTTCAGAGTTGAGCCTATCGATTGTAAATATGCTGTATTTGCAGGTGTTAGTGTAGGTCTTGATCGCTTCAAGGTTATCCGCTGACTAATGATCTTGTTTGCTCCGAACTCGTACTTATCATTATTGTATATCAACATGCTGTGGCTTCAAATGTAACCTGATGGTTATAGTCTCTCCTCTGAAGTTTATTCAGTCACCGTCTTGGTCAAGGAGCTTCAATGTTAGATAACTTATACGTCTGGTGTTCACAGGCAAATAGATTACATTTTTGGGTACCTCCACTATTTTATACCCAGGCCCCACGTTCTGTGAAAATTCCTGGAGAGTGTGTACTTGTGTGTTGTTGAAGAATGATCCTGATAAAATATTACATTCGATGCGTATAGTATTTACTTTAATGATGTTGACTGGCAACTCCGATGTATGCACTATATTAGTAGATAAGTTTCTTTTACTGAATCCAAGTAGAGGAACTATGGATCTCTATTTTTCAAAATGTATTTCTTCAGTTGCCTTAACTTCACTCTTCAATGTATTATTGCTAGCCTTTATCGCAACTTTTATCCTTCTCCCTTCTTTATCCAAGTATCCTTGTACATATTTTGCTATATCATCAATCTCATAGGATCCAATAGGTATCTCAACAACCTCATTCCCTACATGAACCAGATTGTTGCTCACATCAATATTTGGTATAGAGTTGTATGTTTGAATATCAATTAATCCGCAAACATAATCCGTTGCTAGCTCCAGTGGAGGAAAGTACTCAGCAGTGATTGAGATGAATTTTCCGTGAGAGTAAGTGTTAATGACATGATGGTTGATAATGAACTGTCACAATTTCAATATAGATACATTTATTTATAGATAATAATTAATGGCTATAACAATTATATAAAAACTCTAAACATAAGTGACCGCAAATTACTGCATCATAGTTCTGATAAGAACTGTAGTTGTACGTAATATTACTACCCAAGTAGTTTATGAGCTCCCTTGGTGGTTGGAGATTGCCAAAGCTATCAAAGTATTCGATGTTGTCACCTTTCTTGTAGTACGCTACCCAGTGCGTACCTGCTCCAGTTGAGATGTCCAAGTTAACAATACCGCCTTGTCGCTTCCATGGCTTTTAGGTAGATTATCACGCATAAATACTCCTCTGAAGTGTGGCAAGTGTGTGGTATACTTGTGAAGATCCAACTTGTTTAGCGGTCGTTTGGGTAGCGTCTTTAATAGTTTTTTGGTTGAGGTTGTAGATATAGTCCAAGTCCTTTTCTGTACGGCTTCAGGAACAGCCCGTTTCCATCTTTACCAACCGCTATAGTTTCCATTGCTTGGTTATGACGTTTGCTTTCTTCCACTTTTGCCTTTGTCGCACTGGTACCTTTTACTGCTTTAGCTATGCCTGCTGCACCTCCCGATAGTGCTCCCAATGTTAAAGCCCAGCAACAACGGGATGAGGCAATACTCACTCAACTAGAAGAGTTTCAAGAGAAAGATAGTGGTTGGGCTCTGCATTCTATAATACATTTAGCGGTGCATATCAACAAGTTTGAACCGATTCGGGGATAATTTTATATACCTCTGCCGAAGGAGATTGCATCAAAGAAAGCTTGCAGCAATGTACAAAATAATGATGAAGCATGCTTCGCGTGGGCCGTAATCTCAGAGCTATATCCTGTAAATATTAATACCAATAGGACCTCATCATATCCACATTATTCTACTGTGCTAAATTTAACTGCAATAACATTTTCCATAACTCTTAAGAAAATAACGTAGCGTTCCTTCACCTCAGTTCCAGTTAGACTTATGAAACACAGGATGGAGCGACATGTAAATCTCTTAATGATTCAATATGACTATGATCAGGATGATGATGATGATGATGAAGATCATATGGATGATGATGATGGTGATGACGATGTAGATGATGTTGCCAGCAGATATCATTTGTGTTGGATTAAAGATCTTTCACGCCTTGTATCGAAACAAACTTCGAAACATAACAATAGAGTGTATATGTGTGACGGATGTTTATTCTACTTTTACTCTGAAGAAAAATTAGCATCACATACTCTCGAATGCGAGAAGCAAAATGATTGCAGAATTATGTTTCCATCAGAAGAAAAGAAATGGTTGGAATATAAGAATTATAACCATAAGAATCCAGTCCCGTTTTATGTATATGCAGATCCTGAGTCAATATTGAAGCCGATTCAGGGAAACAATCAAAATACAGACCGAATCCAGGAACATGAAGTTCATAGCAATGATTCTATTTCCACTGCAAACATGATGCTGAGCTCTCATATTACAGAGCATATCGAGGCAAGGACTGTCAACAATGGTTTGCATTAGAATTACAAAAAATTGTCTCCATAACTGTACAGGAAAAGCTGAACATCAGGCCAATGCAACCCCTGACTAAAGAGCAACGGCGTTCACATATGGAAAATACTTGCTGCCATATATGTGAAAAAACGTTTGCAGCCGATGAGGAACGAGTCCGAGACCATTGCCACTCCGAGACCATTGCCACTTAACAGGTAAATGCTGAGAATCATAATTCAATTCATTTTTTATAAATTCTTTTAACAGGAAAATACCGAGGGCCAGCGCACAATGCACGCAATCTGATGTACCACGATTGCTCCATAGTTCCAGTCATTTTTCAAAACTTATCTGGACATGATGCTCACTTCATTATTAGTGATATAGCTACATCTATTCCTGGGAAAGTGGATTTCCTACCAATAAATAAAGAGAGATATATCTCGTTCACCAAGCACGTTGAAGGCAGTCATATCAAATTCAGATTCATCGATTCCTTCCGTTTTACTACAGAATCATTAGATAAGCTATCATCATTGCTACCAATGGATAAATTAAATATTACAAGAGCTGTATGGCAGGAATTAGATGATGATGACTTTAACCTACTTACGCGCAAAGGTGTCTTCCCATACGACTTCATTGACGATTGGGAAAAATTGGATTTCCAACACTTACCGGCACAGGAGCAATTCTATAATAAAATGACCGACAGTGATATATCTGCTGAGGACTACAGCCACGCAGGAAAGGTGTGGAGGACATTTGAAATACAGACACTTGGCTAATATTCCGATCTATACCTGAAAACTGATGTCCTTGTATTGGCTGATGTCTTCGAAAACTTTCGAGATGTCTGTATGAAGACGTACAATTTAGATCCTGCATATTATTACACCATGCCAGGTCTAACATGGGATGCAATGTTAAAATATACCAAACTGAAACTGGAGCTGATAACTGATGTTGACATACTGCTATTCGTAGAGAGAGGTATTCGAGGAGGTATAAGCCAATGTTCCAATAGATACAGTAAAGCCAACAATAAATATATGGATGATTTTAACCCAGATGAAAAACAAAAATACTTGATATATTATGCTGTTAACAACCTTTATGGATGGGCCATGTCACAACATTTACCTACCGGAGGATTCAGATGGGCTGATAGTCCTGATATTGATGTTTTCCAAATTCCTGATGATTCACCAACTGAATACATACTCGAAGTTGATTTAGACTATCCACCACATCTGCATATAAGCATAAACACTTACCGTTTTGCTCTTAGCAAACAGCACCACCCGGTTCAAAATTAGAAAAACTGTTAACAACATTACACCATAAAGAAAAATATATTATACACTATCGAAATTTGAAGCAATGCTTATCACATGGGCTCATCCTAAAAAAAGTACACCGGATCCTGCAATTCAACCAGTCAGCTTGGCTTAAACCTTACATTGATTTGAATACCTCCAAACGGAAACAGGCTACCAGCGATCATGAAAAAGACAGCTATAAAAAGATGAATAATGCTGCGTATGGTAAAACCATGGAAAATGTACGCAAGTATAGTGGCATCAAGTTTTGCGTAAAGTGGGAAGGCCGCCATGATGCCAAAGCTCTGATTGCAGCTCCCAACTTCCACAGTACGAAAATATTTGATGGGAAGTTAATTGCTGTGGAATTAAGGAGACTGAAAATGTTGTTTAATAAACCAATCTATATTGGAATGGCAGTCTTGGAAATTTCAAAAACATGCCTCTACGACTTCCATTACAGTTTTATGCAGCGCGAGTTTGGTGATAAATATAAAGTCATGTGTACCGATACAGACTCCCTAATATATGAAATTGAAGAGAGAAACATATATGACTTTATGGCTGACAACATTTCTAAATTCGATACAAGTGATTACCCTGTAAATAATCACTTCAATATACCACTTATGAATAAAAGGATTCCTGGTCTTATGAAGGATGAGCTCAACGGGAAAATCATATGTGAATTTGCAGGGCCCTGCTCGAAAATGTATAGCCTACGCATAAATGATGGTAAAACTGTAAAAAAAAGCCAAGGGAATAAAGACAAATGTTGTTCAGAGGCATCTAAAGTTTCAAGACTACGTTGAATGCCTGAACAACAAGCAGCTTTTAACTGCAAATACGATCGCATAACCACAATGTCTACACCATCAACCAAAAGAAGATTGCTTTAAGTCCACATGATAACAAGCGGTATATTTTGAGTGGCACAACGGATACTCTACCATGGGGGCATTATTCAATTCCACCAGAGCAACAAGGCACAAGCACAGAAAGTTCAGTTCCAGAGCAACAAGGAACAAGCACAGAAAGTATAGAAATTTAAACTCATTATTGTAAATAAAAACATGTATTATAGTTTTAGTTTCATTTATTTAAGTAATTTGTTTTAATTGCATTATAGCTACATGTATAAAGTATTATAAATTTATTTTTAAATTGTATTATAGTTGTTTTTTCAAGAAATTATAAAACATCTTTGTTATTAATCCAACAATTGTGTTTTGATGAAAATCCGAGCCATTTAACGTAAGCTTTATCTTCTTTAAGATTTTCTCTACGAGAAATAGGTTTGGGTGTTTAACTTTCAGCAGCTCCAATTCATAAAAGCCTCCTGTGATTGGATTTCCTCGATAATCTTCCAGCCGATAAGTGATGGGGTTTGTGTTTTGAACTTTAATAATTTTAAAAATCTCAGCTGTCCAGTTTGGTGTATTGCCTTTCTCAATTATATGCTTGTACTTGCTGATGCGTACAAAATCTTTAACTTAATACTTTGCAGGAACAACAATTTTTATATGATTGTATACAGTTGAATGCAGTTGTTTCTCATTGGAGTTGTTGATATCACGTGGTCTCATTTTCGTAGTTCGATGTATTCTTGAGTTGTATTCAGTGAGCAGTTTCTTCACCATACCAATCCACTCATAAGTTCCATTAAAGCTGAATTCTTTCCACATCATATCCTTTAAAGTTCGGTTAAATCGTTCCACTATTGATGCTTTGATGAAACTGTACGTAGAGTAATGATTAATTGCATGCTTCATTATTAGATATTTAAAGAGGCTGTTGTAGAATTCCTTTCCATCATCAGTCTGCAGGTTTTTAGGTATTCGTCCCACGCTTAATACAGATTGCATGACATCTCTTACTTCTACACCAGTTTTTCTTTTAATTTGAATTGCCCATGCATACTTGGAGAAGGTATCAATTACTGTCAGTATATAGCGGTAACCCTTGTTCACATACCTATAGGGATCCATTTCAACCAAATCTGGCTGCCACAAGTCATCTAGTCCTTTGATAATCACACGACGTCGTTTAAAATTTTTTCTCGCTGGTTTATGCAGCTTATTTACCACTTGTCTCTTACTCACCGTAATTATAAATGATACAGACTTCTCAAGAGTTTTTACTCATATACACCATCTTTTGGTGTCAAGTCTTTCTTATTTAGTAGTGAAGTAAACAGACAGTTTTCAATCTTCGCGATTTCATCATTGATATATAGCGTTAAATTTTTCACTTCTATATTAATAGTTTTTCTTATTTCTTCCACACTTATTTTAATTTTCTTGTCAACATAGTCTTTGGTAGTAGCATCACCATTTCAAGGGGTTCACCAAGTCGTTTTGTACACTTTGAGTTCAGATCGTAGTCTCCGTTTATCGTTAACTTAAATCCAATACCCCGCTCTCTTTGTTCATCAGCTGGACCCTGAGCTCCTTGTTTGCCATCTGGTCCTTGAGTTCCTTGTTCACCGGCTGGTCCCTGAGCTCGTCTTGGTCCACGTTCACCTGGTGTTGCGCGCCGGCAAAAAGGGTTCAATTTTATTTAAATGTTGGCCGCCGGCAACAAGGGTTAATCAACCGTAGAGAATGTGTTGGGACCAATGAAGAAGTCCGTGTTTTTCACTTGAGTTTACTTTATTACTTTAACACTTTTTCTTTTGTACAAATTTACACTTTTACAATTTACTTTAGAGCTTTATTTAGAGCAAATATACTTTGACTTTAACACTATTTTTCTTTACATTTTCCACTAGAGGCCTTACCTCGGGTAGGGGGACTCTCTAGCTTCAAGTGTAGAATATTTCTGATTTTCCCTTGCATCAGAACTCTCTATTTATTCAAAATCAATCTGCAGTAGTTTATACTCCCTTCCACTTGCAGATTGATTATTTAGCAATTTTTGTGGTAACCAATCAAAACTTACCTATTGAGCATTTTTTCTTGTGAAAAACAACCCAAAATCACCTATAAAGCATTTTTTCCAATAAAGGTGAAAAATTTATTGCAATAATGCAATTTGATTTTTCACCAGCAAATTTAAAAAAATAATTGAGAACAATTATATGAAAACAACGGTATCAATTTTCACACGAGTCCCAAAACAACAATTCACTTGCTTTATTACGTACAAATGACAAAAAGAAATTTGACGCCGGCGCTTCCGCTAAGGCAATTTCTTTTGGTCAATATGGTGCACAGCTGGTGTGAGGTAAAATCGTTTAGCGAGTATCATGCTTTACTTCTTATGGCTTTGAGTTAATCAGGTGGCTCCATTATACGTTTGGCCGATTGTTCTCAAGCAAGAAGTCCAAAGGTTCCTATTTACGTGTAGTAGGGTGACAGGCCTTGTCTACCTAAGAATTATTACCGTGGACATGGGTACATCTAACGATTACTTATTATGTGCTACAACTTGACCACAGTCGTGTGCGCATAGTTGTTTGTTTATTGTTTTGATTCTCATTGTGGGATCAGATAACCGCGATTTATGGATGGGAGATGCTTGCTTGATTTTTTAGGTAATGCGTTATGAATCAAAGGCAATTGAAGTGGTTATTGCTTGATCATATTATTTGGATTATTTTAGGGATTCATAATACTGGTTTCCCAAGATATCCTCGCTTAGAGAAACGTGCAAACTTGTCAATGCTCATCTGTAGATTTTGTAGAAGTATGGTAATGAAGTAGTATTTAAACTATAATATCTGCTTCTCGCAACTCCTCCAGGATAGACACAATTTCATTGTTGTGACTGGTGTTTCCAGCTTGCTTTGAGGCCATTAGAAGGCGCAGCCTATCCACTAATTCATTTGGATCATCCCAGTAAATGTGATCAATGTTTTCCTTAAGCAGACGCATTAGTCCCATGCATTTATGCTGTATAAGTTTACTGATTATAGCTTTATACTTAGCCGCTCTAGTACCCTTTATTTGTCCATCGTCAGCATAGTCACGTTTATATGCATTGGTCTCTCAAAATGGATCCATAATTAGTTAAATCCTCTTTAGTATATAGACTTTTTACAGGATCTTTCATAAATAGCAGCTCACATAACCCCAAAGTTGTTTTATAGCTCTTCCCCTTGACAGCAATATTTCCTACATCATCAACATCAAACGTTGAATTACCGATTCTCCACGCGTTGTCATCATAGTAAACTCCAGAGGTTGGATCAATTTTAGGGCTATTATCAGTGAATAGCTTTCAATAGTTTGAAACTATGTATCCAGACGTATCGGGGGGGTGACAGGAGACCTTCCTGTCAATGCCTTGAATGTTTAGGTGTTTCGAATTCTTCTTCAGATGTTAAGGAATAATCTCCATAATTTATAGGTGTGCTACTAGCTCCATTTTAACATATTTTCGTTTTGGAGGGGTAAAAGGTTCCACAATTTCGCTGTCTTCTTCTTCTGCTTCTTTTGGCTCCAATTTGAATGGTGGCTTGTTTTTGACTCTGGTAACAAACTCTTTTAAGGGTTTGGTGATTGGCTTAAAAGTTTCTTCAAGTTGAGCTTCTGCTTCTATCCTCCCCGTCTTTAGAGCCTTAAATTTCCTTCGCACTGCATTCCTTGTCTTGATGATTTCTTTTAATAGATTTTCATTCATCTTCGATATTAACTGAATAACGGCTTTTCAAACAACTCTGATAACAGCTTAACAGCTTTTAAACAGCTCTGATAACAGCTTAACGCTTTTAAAACAGCTCTGATAACAGCTTAACAGTTTTTCAAACAGGTCTGATAACATCTTAACAGCTTTTCAAACAGGTTTGATAATAGGTGAACAGCTTTAATCTACTCAGCAGGTCCACAGGACTCGGTGTGCTTTCGTCTGAGTTACAACTTCGACTTATGAAGATTTCACATGTTTCACCCTTTTATTGTACAATGAAGGTATCAAATCCTTTACGGTAGCGCCCCCTGTTTAATGAGCTATCCTCATCAATCGTCAAGAAACCATATTCATCCTTCCAACACGCAGCGCAGGCTCTTCGAAATTTATCAAACTTCATGTCTGTATTGACATGATCATTATAGATAGGTTTCAAATTCAAGTCATCTTGCTTGAATAAGATGATTAAATTAGCATTGTCACGTATTAAGTGCTTTGGTATATGCGTATATGTTTGACAGAGATGGAAGCTGTCTATATCTTCGTGGCGACCAATGCAAAAATAGGATCACACATTATTTTGCTTTTCATATGCTACATCATCGAAAGTAAACACTGAATGTGATTTGGCTTCCTCTGGAGGTAACGTCGCAGTTGTTTGAGAATGCATCACTCGCTTCAAGTATTCATACTTTGGTAATGTAAAGATTTTGAATATATGTATGTAAATGTTTTCATATCTCAGACCATTGGGATGTTCCAGCAAACTTATCATAACATTAGTTTTTCCACAATTGGATGGTCCAACAATGACGCTCCTTATACTATTAGGCAATAGGGGGCCATACTTATTTTTCACCTTCATAACAGCTACATCAGCATTTCGAACAGGAAAAGCTTGTTGTTGTTTAATGAGCCGAATATTGAAGACTAACGGGATTCCTATAAATACACTTGCTTATATTACATCTCAACAGTATCATCGGAACCTTATAAGATGCCGGATCACAAATCGAAACGCTCCAGAAAATCTTTGAAAGGGGGCAGAGGACTATTAAATTCAGTCATCAACAAAATAACTGTAGAGTTACATCTACAGAGCTACCAGTACTGTGGACCAGGAACAAAGTTACAACAAAGATTGGCGAACGGAGATTAAGGCATTAATCCACTGGACGCAGCCTGCAAGGAACATGATATAGCATACTCGCGACATAAAGATACAGATGTTCGACATATAGCTGATAAAATATTAGCTGAAAAATCCTGGCAGCGTGCAAAATCTAAGGATGCAAATTTGAGTGAACGTGCCAACGCTTGGCTTATAACAAACGCAATGAAGGCTAAGATTAAGCTAGGTATGGGTCTTAAGGCTAAAAATAAACGCCAAGCCACATTCCGAGAAGCAGTACGAAATGCACGTAAGATTTTAAAAATCAAAAAACCAAAAGACTTGATGGAAGCTACAAAAATAGCTCTTATTGCAGTTAAAAATATTGCGAAAAGAAAGAAGAAATCAATTAAAACTCCACGAGTGATACCTGTACCAAAGGTTGGCGGGGCACTTCCGTTCCTCATCCCGTTGTTTGCTGGGCTTTCAGCATCGGGAGCACTATCGGCAAGTGCAGCAGGCATACCTAAAGCAGTAAAAGGTACCAGTGCGACAAAGGCAAAAGTGGAAGAAAGCAAACGTCATAACCAAGCAATGGAAACTATAGCGGTTGGTAAAGATGGAAACGGGCAGTTCCTGAAGCCGTACAGAAAGGACTTGGACTATATCTACAACCTCAACCAAAAAACTATTAAAGACGCTACCCAAACGACCGCTAAACAAGTTGGATCTTCACAAGTATACCACACACTTGCCACACTTCAGAGGAGTATTTATGCGTGATAATCTACCTAAAAGCCATGGAAGCGACAAGGCGGTATTGTTAACTTGGACATCTCAACTGGAGCAGGTACGCACTGGGTAGCGTACTACAAGAAAGGTGACAACATCGAATACTTTGATAGCTTTGGCAATCTCCAACCACCAAGGGAGCTCATAAACTATTTGGGTAGTAATATTACGTACAACTACAGTTCTTATCAGAACTATGATTCAGTAATTTCCGGTCACTTATGTTTAGAGTTTTTATATAATTATGAGAACCATTAATTATTATCTATAAATAAATGTATCTATATTGAAATTGTGACAGTTCATTATCAACCACCATGTCATTAACGCTTACTTTCACGGGAAATTCATCCCTACTCACTTCTGAGTACTTTCCTCCGCTGGAGCTAACACCGGATAATGTTTGTGGATTAATTGATTTTCAAACATACAACTCTATACCAAATATTGATGTGAGTAATAATCTGGTTCATGTAGGGAATGAGGTTGTTGAGATACCTATTGGATCCTATGAGATTGATGATATAGCAAAATATGTACAAGGATACTTGGATAAAGAAGGGAGAAGGATAAAAGTTGCGATAAGGGCTGACAATAATACATTGAAGAGTGAAGTTAAGGCAATTGAAGAAATACATTTTGAAAAATAGAGATCCATAGCTCCTCTGCTTGGATTCAGTAAAAGAAACTTATCTGCTAATATACATCGGAGTTGCCAGTCAACATCATCAAAGTAAGTACTAAACGCATCGAATGTAATATTATATCAGGATCATTCTTCACTAACACACAAGTACACACTCTCCACGAGTTTTCACCGAACGTGGGGCCTGGGTATAAAATAGTGGAGGTACCCAAAAATGTAATCTATTTACCTGTGAACACCAGACGTATAAGTTATCCAACATTGAAGCTCCTTGACCAAGACGGTGAGTTAATAAACTTCAGAGGAGAGACTATAACCATCACGTTACATTTGAAGCCACAGCATGTTGATATACAATAATGATAAATACGAGTTCGGAGCAAACAAGATCATTAGTCAGCGGATAACCTTGAAGCGATCAAGACCTACACTAACACCTGCAAGTACAACATATTTACAATCGATAGGCTCAACTCTGAAACAATGAATATAGGAATACTAGATATTGCACTAGACGCTCGCTTTGATAACAGTGTTACCAAATTTGAACATCACTCCTATCCACCATTTCTAACATCATTTAAAAACAGCGATGAAATCCGTATATCTGTACAACATCAGGACTTGAATCTTCTACCCAGCAGGAGTTTTCTTTACATTGAGGGGTCACTAACAAAGCTGGATGGAACCGTTTCAGCAACCGCAAAATTAGCTAACAACGCTCTACCAGCTCTTTTTGAGGAAATACGCTATGAATTGAATGCAGTGGATATCGATCGTACAAGAAATCTTGGGATTGCGACAACATTAAAAAACTACGTATCGCTAAATGCAAATGTAAGCAGGATACTACTCAACGGTAGCTGGTCACCAGATTCATCCTTTATACCAACCAATGGACTGTTTAACTATTGTGTACATCTGAAATATTTATTGGGATTCGCTGAAGATTACAAGAAAATTCTGATAAATTGCAAACATGAACTCATATTGATTCGGAGCAGGACAGATGCTAATGCCATTATATCGCCCACAGATGAGGTGAAAATTGAAATTACCAAACTTCAATGGAGCATTCCGCATGTTACAGTATCCGATGATGAAAAGCTGCAACTATTTAAAATTATCGGGAGAGGTCGCCCGATACAAATACCATTCCGCAGCTGGGACATATATGAGTATCCAGTAATACCGGAATCCACGCATCAAACCTGGTCAGTTAAGACTTCCAATCAACTGGAGAAACCTCGATTTATCATCTTAGCATTACGAACGGATCGAAGGAACGATAAAACCAAGGATGCAAGTAAGTTTGATCACTGCCAACTTACCGATGTTACAGTTCATTTGAACTCAGAATCATATCCCTACGAAGATTTGAATTTGAAATTTGATTTGAATAGATACGCATTGCTGTATGAGATGTATATAAAGTTTACACAATCATACTATGATCATCAGTATCAGCCTTTCCTCACATGGGAGAAGGCAAAACCGATGCTCCGATTGCTGTAATTGATTGCTCACATCAAAATGAAAGAATAAAAACTGGACCTGTTGACATAAGGCTAGAATTCAAGACATCTGAAAATATATCGGCTAATACAACAGCATATTACCTGCTTCTACACGATCGAATAGTGGAATACAGTCCGCTGACAAGTGAAGTTAGAAAGTTAAATTAAGAAGATGGCTGTCATCGTAGACGTCCAAGGATTCAAAACAACTAAAAACTGGCAATTTTAAACAATGAAAACTAGATGCAGCACTTTATATTTCAACCACCGTTCAGATACAAAGATTTGACTTCAGCAAAAAAGAGGCAAGTATAATGGCTTCAACACAATTTTCATGGATTCCGCTGGGATGATGGCTACATACCGTATCAAAAGCTGTACACCATGGTTGAACCACTGCTTCGAAACAATACAATATATGTAAACGGAGCTTGAAAAGTTCATTGGATGCAGAAGACAGTTGGAGAGGGTGAAATCATTATTAACGTCGAAGATGAATACAACTGTGGAAAACTAATAGAGATTAACACAAATGCACCATCTTGTCCAGTTCATATTGGACAATGTGCTATAAGAAATACTTTTGTAATAAGAAATTTTATTGGAAATAAAAACAAATCTTTATTAAACATAAGACTTTTCAATACACATACCCCAGAACCCTCACTGACATCTTCTAGAATCTGTTCATGGTGATATCATGTTGTGAAATTCGAATGATGCTGATATCTACAACTTCCCTGCTAAGAAAACTTATTTAGGTGCAGCAAAACCATGATGACGTCATGCCGATATCTAGAACTCTCCCGCTAATAACAGAAAACAGCAAAACCAAGGCATGCTGGTAGTTCCGGCTAAAGCCGTTAGGGTACCTTACTCAAGAAATGGCGTTTGCGCCCAAACAGATGTCGCTAATATCTCGAAAGCCAGAGCCCGTAGAGGATTTCTGATGAAAACTCCCACCCCACACCGCCAAGAATCCATTTCCATGAGCAAAAATAACTTGAATTATTAATACGCTAATACCTCGAAAACCAGAGCCCGTAGAGGATTTCTGATGAAAATTTCATTACCCCCCCTCCCTATCTTTATTATCCCCCCCCCCCCCTCCCGATATACCTTCCATCTAGAATCCATTGGCATGAACAAAAATTTCCTAGCGTTAACTTTAATTATTAGTAATATTAGTTCAAAAACCAAAAGCCTACATTTAGGCGCTCAAGAAAAATCATAATAAAAAAGCCCACATTTAGGTGCACCACATATCTATCTAAGGAAACCGTAGTACGGGAGCATGCTGGTAGTACCGGCTAATGCCGCTAGGGTGCAGTCAAGACTAAATGACACATCCCGGTAATACGGGTTAATCCCGCTAGGGCGCAGTCGAGACTCAATGGTGCATCCAAGACACAATGGTGGATCAAAGGCACAATGGTGTATCCAAGATACAAACCAATACAGCCAATACACAAACCAACAACTAGAGACTGTGGCGCCATCTGTGTTGAAATCCTGGAGGCTTAAAAAAGTGATCCAGAACCAGCATAGAACAACTACTGATGGCAAATCAAAGACTTCGGACTCTGATGTGCGTAAGTGTGCGGAATATTTCGGCAGGAACTTTATGGATGTCTCCACACATTCGAGACTTTACAAAGAGTTGTCGTTAAGTTTAAAAAATCACTTGAACGATTTTCAGACACATACTAATGATATTCCTAGCTCTATTGAGAACTTATTTGGTCAGGGTTCCGCTTCTTCTTCACTAAATACGAAACTTGCCACTATTGCCGACGATCTCGCTGCTACAAGGGTGATAATGGGTGATATTGCAGATGAAATCAGAACACAATCTGATCTTCGCACAAGGGTTCCGACTAATTGTTTTAATCTTCCGTCTTCCGCTTCAAGCTTAAGAAGTGTACTCATAGCGGCCCAAAATGCAATCGCCATCTTGGATACTAATCTTAGTAAATTAAAAGATTACGTTTGGACTTTTTACCGGGTTAAACTTAATTTTGTTCAAGAAAGAATTTTTTGGGGATTCTCCGGTATATAGCAAATGCTCTAATTTGTTATTTCATCACACAACCCATTAATTTTTGGTGACAAGTTTCATGTCTTGGTTCGACTCATCAACAGGGCACAAATAGCGAAATTGGGTGATTTGAAAAACAAATGAAAAAAATGAAAACAAGAGAAGAAAGAAACGAAAAGTTTGAGAAAAATAGAGAAAAAAACAATTTTTTTATGTATTAAAAAAATTTAAAAAAAATTTTAAAGAAACAGATTCATTCGAAGCGAATCGAACCTGTACACGTCACGCAGTTGGCTGAAAAATATAGAAGAAAGGGAAGAAGAAGAAGCGTTTCGTGTCAGCAGAAAACCTTACACTCATCGGTGCAGCTTGGTTTTCTGCCTGCTGCAGACGCTTGAAAATAGATTAAACTGATCTCTTCTCATATAAACTCAGAATAAATTCTGGGTGTGAATTATATGAGGAAAAAACACTCCTATACAAGCCCAGGAGGAAAAATAAATAAAAAGATTACGTTTGGACTTTTTACCGGGTTAAACTTAATTTTGTTCAAGAAAGAATTTTTTGGGGATTCTCCGGTATATAGCAAAAGCTAAAATATGTTCTAATTTGTTATTTCATCACACAACCCATTAATTTTTGGTGACAAGTTTCAAGTCTTGGTTCGACTCATCAACAGGGCACAAATATCGAAATTGGGTGATTTGAAAAACAAATGAAAAAAATGAAAACAAGAGAAGAAAGAAATGAAAAGTTTGAGAAAAATAGAGAAAAAAACAATTTTTTTATTTATTAAAAAATTTAAAAAAATTTTAAAGAAACAGATTCATTCGAAGCGAATCGAACCTGTATACCTGTAACCTGGGCTTGTATAGGAGTGTTTTTTCCTCTTATAATTCACACCCAGAATTTATTCTGAGTTTATATGAGAAGAGATCAGTTTGATCTATTTTCAAGAGTCTGCAGAGCAGGCAGAAAACCAAGCTGCACCGATGAGTGTAAGATTTTCTGCTGACACGAAACGCTTCTTCTTCTTCCTTTTCTTCTTTATTTTTCAGCCAACTGCGTGGCGTATACAGGTTCGATTCGCTTCGAATGAATCTGTTTGTTTAAAAAATATTTTTAAATTCTTTTAATAAATAAAAAATTTGTTTTTTTCTCTATTTTTCTCAAACTTTTCATTTCTTTCTTCTCTTGTTTTCATTTGTTTTTCAAATCACCTAATTTCGCTATTTGTGCCCTGTTGATGAGTCGAACCAAGACTTGAAACTTGTCACCAAAAATTAATGGGTTGTGTGATGAAATAACAAATTAGAACATTTTTTAGCTTTTGCTATATACCGGAGAATCCCCAAAAAATTCTTTCTTGAACAAAACTAATCTTAGTATCCAAAAATTCCTTCAGACAACGACCTTTGCAGGTGGTCAGATGGAATTATCCGTAAGTAAGAATGCTGTCCGCGCTTCGCACGTGCCGCTTCCGTTGGCCAAATCTTTCGACACTTTGTACAAAAACGATAAGTGCACGTAGACTAACATATCTGCTCTGTTTTCTGACGTTGCCTGTGGAGTGCTCCAAGCCAATTCGTAAACAAAGCATCCGTAATAACCGATCCCGGAAACGTGCAATTGCGACTGAAGGGAGGGAGCCTTCCACAGTAGCGAATGGTACTTCATCTCAATCTTCTTTAGGAAATGGTATTGGTGCCTCTTTGAGAATGGTACATCCTTTTTCCTAACTGTTTCAGCAGATATGCAGGACAAGTTGTTAGACCACTTACTTTGGCCTCCTGGTGCTTTTACTAAATTATTTGTACCTACTGAGCGCCTACCTAGAAATAAAACTAAAATAAATAACGTTGTTCCAAAAAACTGAAGTCGCTTTCCCTTTACTATCTAAATGTAAGGGGATTCGGACAAAAACCGCACATATCTTCAAATCCTCTGTCGCGGCTTGCTTCGATATAGTTGCTTTCACTGAAACTTGGCTGCATCATGGTATTCGCGATGCTGAAATCTTTGATAATTCTTATCAAACTTTTAGAAGAGATAGACATACTGTTTCGGAAGCTCGTGGCGGTGGCGTACTTCTCGCGTGTAAAAACAAGTTCAATTGCAGCAAAATTGAACTTCCTTGTTTCTCCAACACCCTCGATATTGAGCTCATAGCTCTTAAGCTATCTCTCCTAAAATATGGCTTATACATAATTTGTTGCTACATTCCTCCAAACTCCATAAATATTGTCGATGATATAGGTCAAAATATTTGCGACCTACTTACTTTAACATCTAATTTTATCCATGGTAAGATGGAACCTATTGACGAATTACTACTTATTAGTTATTTTAACTTACCCAATATACAATGGTACTTAATGAAGCTGACGAGGACTATCTTCCACTTAATAACTTGACAACAAGAGAATCACGTTTCCTTGACATTATTCCATCTCTTCGTCTCAGCCAAATCAGTATTGTTAACAAGGGTAGGCAGCTAAACCTGGTATTTTCTACTGACTCGGCAAACTTATTAGTTGAACTTTCAGTTATAATGTCTACTCTTGACAAATATCACCCCTCTACTAATTACATATTGCCATGAAACTGAAAATCTCGCAAATTGTGACGAAACACAATTCTTTCAATTTTAGAAAAGCTAACTTTTCGGAACTTTCTAGTAGAATACTTCTATTGATTTCAATACACTTCTGTCTTGCAATAATGTTGATGAAGATGTTTCTAAGTTTTACATAATTCTTTTCGATTTATTCGCTACTCATGTTCCCCGTGAGCTCCAGCGGATCTCTAAAACATCACCGCCATGGTTCAATAAAGAGCTGAAACGCCTTAAAAATAGAAAGAATAAACTGTGGAAAGGATATATGCGGGACAAGGACATTATAAGTCACAACAACTTCCTCACATCCTATAATGAGTTCAAAGAACTTTCCTCTTCACTCTATGATAAGTATATTCAAAGTATGCGTGCGAAATTATTTAGTGGCCCACGTAACTTTTTTTAGGTTTATTAATATGAAAAAAAACAACCGGCAACTACCTCAGGTACAAAGATTCTGCTAGTCACGTTTCGTCTGAAATTTGCAATATGTTTGCTTAATTTTTTGAAAATGCATTTTCCTCTTAAAATTTCCAACCTCGTAATAGCAACTTTAGTTATATGAACGACTCTCATAACGTTTCATTCACTATCCCTACAATTACACATGAGGATATACTTGATCATATTAATGGGCTTCCAAATGACTTCACAACGGGTCCCGATGGGATTCCTCCAGCCATTTTGCCTGTCCTTAGTAGCCCCGCTGAGAAACATTTTCCAAAAATCGCTCGATAGTGGTTGTTTTCCGCAGCTGTGCAAAAATTCTTTCATCATACCTATCCACAAAATAGGTAGTAAAAATGATATCTCTAACTGTAGGCCTATTGCGAAATTATCTTGCATGCGCAAATTATTTGAATCAATCATTTACTCTCAGCTGTTATTTTCCTGTAAGAATTTGCTTTCTTCAAACCAACATGGGTTAATTTCGGGCAGGTGTACAACCACCAACTTATTGGAATTCATCTCGGATACTAATGGCGGGTTTGCAAAACGCTCCCAGACAGATTGTATTTATACTGACTTCAGTAAACCTTTCGACAAGTTATATCACTCCCTGATATTGTTTAAAATGGAAAAGTATGGATTTCCCCTAACATTCCTACAATGGACGGAGTCATATTTAGATAACAGAACATACATCTCTAGTCTTGAAAGCTTGGTCCGGCGTACCTCAAGGGAGTCACTTGGGCCCGTTGCTCTTTATTATATCCCTTGACGACATTGTCTCTGTTGTGAAGCACTGCAAAGTCTTGATATATGTTGAACATATTAAACGTGTCCATGCAGCGAGATTGTGTTAAGCTGGTTCTGATAGTTAAATTGTCGTCATGAGACGAACCATTATCAAGCACATTATTAACTATAAAACTGACAAATATAGTACGACTCCCAAAATTAGATGGAATTGAGATTCCACGATGTATTGGGAAAAAACACTAGTTGCGAGCTTCGCGGCTTTTCGATGCATCGGAAAAGGGCTACAGTGTAGTAATATATCTGTAAATTACAAGAATCGCATGTTCAGACAAACCTTATAACCGCGGCTAACTATTTTACGATTATATATGGAGCAGCACTACTCGCGAAACTGATAAGCTAGACTAGAAAAAGCCTAGGAATCGATGACTTAAAGGGCTATGCCTGGAGAGATTCAATAATAGTTCTGTCATGAATTCAAGAAGATGCGCATAACGGCTTGTTCACGAGCGCGATTTATCGCTTGTGATGGAGCTCAGATTGGCTGCAGCAATATGGTTGTCGCTGAACATGCTTACTCTTTCTACGTTTCGTGTGATGCAGAAATTTATCGCAGCAATTCTCTTAGTTTTGTGGTGAAAATCGTACAATCACCTTAACCTTAACATTTATGTTTGTTTACATTCCTAGTAGCGTACTACAGTTCCGCAGTAATGTCGAAATTTACTGTAATATGTAAATATAACAATATAAAAATATAAATATGTATAAATTTTACAATAATATCCTTGCCACCACAAAACCAAAACAAATTAAGTTGTAGCCGGTGTCAACCTTGTGAACGTATCGCGAGATAAAAACCAATCGCATATAGAGATAGATCTATACGAAGAACAGGACGACACCAAAATATCTATCGCGCTCGTGAACAGGGGTTAAGTGGCAAACATTTGTGGGGAATTGAATTGCACAAATACATGGCTTATCAGACAGAAATACATGCTTTTACGTGAAATCATCCGAGAACCCTGCCGACATCGCCTCTAGATCGAAGATCATACTCTTTGGTGGCATGAACCTCCTTGTCTTAGGTAAAAGGAAATATCGTATTCATCAAACCCAAAGCAAAGAACTGATCTACAGGAAAAAGTGTGGATATCACATTCTTGTTATGATTCCAAAGCCGAACACGAGAAATATGAGCTTTAAGAATTAAACTTGTATCAAGAGTTACTCGAAAGATTTTCAACATTAGGAGAACTACAAACAGAATAAATTAAAAGTTTGTGCAAAATATGAAGGTTAGCAAGGCGAACCGTAAATCTGGGTAATTGATAATAGATGAAGTCGAAGAAGCACTAGTATCACTAGTGAAGGCCACCCAACATCAAGTGTTTAAAGATTAAATAGCTCAGTGTTCACTAGAATAACCACTAAATAAGAAGAGAAGATTACTTCCTTTGTCACCGTTTATAGACTCTCAGGAGATATATTGAGTAGGCAGAAGATTGCATTAAGCATAACTATCATACAATCGCAAGCATCCTATTGTACTGCCCTACAAAAGCCGGCTGACAACACTAGTGATAGGCAAAATGCATACACTTGATACACCTTGACTTTGGCAGCAGTAAGACAGCGATTCTGGATTTTTAATAGCCTGAAAGCACTTAAAGGGTTCATACATCAATGTATAAGCTGTTATAGAAACAAACCTCACATGGCCGAACAAATGATGGAAATGATACCTAAAGCTAGAGTGATCTTTGTTCTACCCTTCATCGAGTCGAGGGTAAATTAAGCAGGACCATTCGAGATCTTACTGGTCCGAGAAAGAGGAAACAAATCGCACAAGGGCTATGCGACAGTATTCGTTTGTTTAACCACAAAAGCAATTCACTTGGAGGTAGTAACCTAACTCATATCTCAGACATTTATACCTGCGAGAAGAGGACACATTGCTCATATTTACAGCGATAATGCTACTAATTTCGTTGGCGCTAATAATCTCGTAAATTTTTATCTATCACATTTATTTACTAACCGATTATAGAGGGCTTCGCTCTAAAACTAAAAGCACCAAATTGGCTGTACTTTCAAATACATATGATCAGGTCGTGTTTGGGTATGAAAATCATCTAATGACTCCGCTAGACTTATCATTTCCATCAATCATTTTCTAAAGCTGGCTGGATAAACCCAGATGTGGTTATTGGATCAAATTTGAGGTCTTTACGTTCTCTTACATTCAATATCTTCTAGTTTTTGAGTTATTCGTATTAAATTGTTTAAATTAACTAATTATTTTAGTTCTAATGATGGTAGATACTAGATTATTAATTACTAATGAGCCTATGTTTCTTCACGTTTTTTTTTTTTTTGTTTTTTTAGTACTACAACTCATATATTCAGTTGAAAGATAAATTGTTGAAAATCTATATTCTTTATTTTATATTTCTAATAAAGTCGGACTGGTGCTATTGTTATTATAAATAATCCTCTACGAATGGTTGATACAGGTAAAACACGGGTCTTGCTAAATATTCTAAGCAAACAGCACCATGGTTTGAAATGCGTTCATATTAATACGAGAAGTCTACTGCCCAAGGTTGATGAGCTACGTATTATGCTGGTTGATTCACCGTTTAATATAATTTGCGTATCTGAGAGCTGGCTCAAACCGGAGGTTGGTGATGTCACTATACATAGTCCTAATTACGCAATGATACTACTATTACAATGAGGTTGATTTTAATGCTCTTTGCAATGATGCTGAATAATTGGAATGGAATTCTGTCTCCCTCATGCTATGTGTAAATGATCAAGTCAATTTTCTTAACTCTGCTCTTCATACTATCCATGATAGGCATGTTGCTTTAGTCACTAGGATCATAGTAAATCCACATTGTCCTTGGTTTTCAACACATATTCGCAAACTTATATCAAGTAGAGACTTTGCCTATGCAAAGTGGAAGAGGTATAAGTTAATGGCATTTCTGCAGGATATCCACAGTTCTCTAGAACTCTGTTGAAGGTTGTGTTGAGTATCGTCCTATTAGTATACTATCATTTCTCTCGAAAATTGTAAAAAAAAAATCATTTACCTTCGAATCTCCCAATTTTTAAATCTTTACATGATTATCAATCGGGTTTTAGTAATGATAATGCTAAGAGTGAGTGATGATGTTTCTCGTGGTATTGACAAGGAGGACTTAACTGTTCTAGTTTTGCTTGAATTTTCAAAAGGGTTTAAGTCGGTTAACAACCATTTACTTTGCTTTTCGGATTTTCTTGTCAAGCAGTTAAATTGATTTATAATTATCTCACTAATAGGCCCCAAGTAGTACAAGTAAATAGATTCCAATCCTCCTTTATTCCTGTCTTAACTGGTGTGCCATAAGGATCGATACTTGGACCCTTATTATTCTCAATTTTCATCAATGATATTTTTGCTCAAGTCAATCATAGCAATATGCAAGTCTACACCGAAGATGATATAATTATCCCACTCTAGGCCTCTTGACCTTATTTAGGATGGTATTAGCTGCATTAATGAAGATCTTCAATCAATTTGCTTGTGGTTTATGTCTAATATGCTAAAGTTGAACCCAGCAAAATCCAAATGTTTGGTCATAAATCGCACAAAACTCGACACACAGGGGTTTCCTCCAGCTATGATTAATAATACAGTTAATAACACTCTGTCAGGAATCTTGGAGTAGTTTTCTATTGTTTATTTACGTGGGATGACCACATCAACAATATTGTTAATAGAATTTATTGTGATTTACGTGCGCTATGGATATCTAGTGATTTTACTCCGGTTTAGATAAGGTTACTGTTGGTGCGTCTACTTTTAATACCGATATTTACTTACGCCTGTGAGGTCTTTGGCCAGCTTGATTGCGATAATGCCCGTCAACTTGAGATTGCGTTTAACTCTCTGGTTAGGTATGTGCATTGTCTTCGAAGATATGATCACGTCTCTCCGTTCTCGCATTCAATTTTTGGTTGTGACTTATTTACGTATTTCAAATTTCGTTAGCTGGTATTTTTGGCGAAGATAATAAAAAATCGTATTCCATTATATCTATATGAAAAACTCCAATTTGCATGATCAAGTAGGACACTGAATCTCATTGTACCACGATTACAATTTTTGGTAACAAAACGCCTGTTCTTCAACTTATCTATTATAAACTGGAACAACTAACCTGTTTCTGTTAAAAATTTGATCCACTCCCACTCCCCAACTAACATTTTGTGCCTTAATGTTTTTGAATTTTTATTTTATACCTCATGATGTCGCTATAACATCGTAGATTCGAAAATGTTTTGTCGCATTTCCCATATGGTAACATGCCTCAATGGATACAACACAAGTTATGAATACGTAAATGTGCCTCTAAAAGTTCCTATATAGTAACAATGCCTACAAGGATACTATTGCTTCAATGTTACTTCCCATTTTGGAATAGTTATCTAAATGTTTCTTTGTGTCGTTCCTTTAAGGGCACTCTTCCTAGAGGCATAGTTTGTAGGACACGAAAACGTACATGTTCCCACAAAATTTTCTCAATAAAAAATGTGTCAATAAAGGCATAATGTCTGCATAGCTAAAATTTTTATTTTTGACATGTTCATATCATGCACTGTCACTCGCAAACTATAAAGTATAATGAAAAATTACAACTTTGGGCTTAAAACAAAAAAGGAAAAACAAAAATCGCACTCTTCTTTGAAAAATCTTTTAAGAATAATTCGTGAAAACGGATTCCATTATTTACCGAAAGATAGTAGAGCTACATTTCAAATATCACAAATATTGGAAATGGAAGTTACTGGTATGATGGACTGAAAAAGAGAGTAATAAATATTTTATCACAATTCCATGCCCCAAAAGTGTCTCATTAATTACTAATATTGATGTTTTGGCCATTGTATCTAGAGTTTTGTGAATTTTGACCGACTCTTTGTGCCATTGTTGCTAGTTTTTATAGTTGGAATTTATTGCGGAAAAACAAACCTATCTTAAATGATTTTCTTAATGCTTTTGTGGTAAAATTCCTTCCATATTGAAAGAGAATTCGTTTGAGAATTAAATACTATGTTTGCAAGAGCATTTGTTATTGGTTTGTGGGAATGTTAGGTGCACGTGATGACAGCCTAATATATAGCCGCTGAATAGAAACTCTTACTTTGTGGGTCCATCTGGGGCCGGATTCACTAACTCGGTGAGCTGTGGAGTTGTGGAGATGAGAGCTCTTTTACCACTTAACTCTCCACTCGGAATTCTGTAACTCGTGGAATTTATATTGAGATTTAGCAACTCTCTATTGCACTCCGCAAAACTCTCGTCTGTGTTAGTTGTGGAGAAGTAAGAAAATAATTTCTCAACCGACACTATTGTCTGCTTTTATTGTCGTTTGTGAAGATACCTATGTACCTAGGATTTTAAAATTGAATTATGGATTCACTGCATATCCTGGCTAGGTTCACAAGAACAAATTATGGACATCCTTGCAATACTTACAGAGAAATAAGGATTTTGTTGTCTCAAGTTACCCGCTAAAAATTGTAATTCACGCGAAAATAGTCAATTTGGTCGTCTTCCAGTACAGAAGAGATGCTATAAAAATTTTAAATATGCACGTTAAAGCTTGTGTGTAGGATGAAATCGCATATACATTTTGTCCCCTAATTAGATATGTAATTAGTTTTTGAGTCCGGTAAATAGTTTTGGAGATAACTGCAAAATAAGTGCATCAGTCCTTGTTAAGATGAAAAAATGGCCGTTTTTTGGTACAAAAATGGACATATTTTCAACTCATCATTATGAAGAACTTATAAGTCGTGGAAATTCACTTTCCACGAGAAAAATATTCACAACAGAGTACTAATGGATGTGAAATAAAGAACGGAAGAAATATATGCAAAATATAGGAACTGGGGTGTATATGACCCAAGTACAAAAAATCCGTCTTGATACCAAGCATGATGTATTTTGGATAACCCCCAAATGGGGGTGGTACGACCACCAACTCCAAAAGACCATTTCCCAGAAATTGTTCACCTATATTTTTGTATTTTAGACCCTAAATCCATCCCAATGCTCTACGACCCTCCCACACAAAATTAGCTGTCTTTCAATATTTCGATACTTCTCACGTTTTCTTTAACTCCCGAAGTATGTTAGAGAATCTCGAATTGGGAGTTAGGGAGTTTTAATCGGGGGAAACGAGAATTCTCATCTCCTAAATTCCCAAACTCTCCGAATTACAGAATTCGACCTCTGACATCACACAGTGAAAACAGTTCCTTAATGGACACATTTAATTCTGACTTTGTTGGCAGATCTGCCGACACAAAGTTGTAAGAGTGCCTATATAGAAACATATATAGGCACTAAATAGAAACATTACCTGGCGAGTATAAGTTCAAGGTATAAATAGTAAAGAATGCCTATGGGTTAGACCTAATGGGCACAAATTATATAAATTGCCTTGTTAGGGAACATTTGATTTATAAAATGTAACAAAATGGCGATATTACATTTTGAAAAATTTCTTAAGTCTTTTTAGATGCAAAAACCTCTTTGTGGTTTAAAAGATATGTACTACTTTAATCTATCACTATTTTGAAATTAATTACTGATAATTTATTCTAAAAAATTCTTCGCCGAATTTTGAAAAAAAATTATAAAATAATTAAATTTTGAAAGATTTTGGAGGCGCTTCAGTTATTTCGAAGTTTTGTACTTTATTTTACAGAAAATGTTATTTTATTTGTATGTTTTCGACCAGTTAAAAAACAAAAACCAGATTTTATTATATTAAAAGAATTTCAAAGATGTTTGTACATATATACAAAGGGGCCGAAATCTAATTTTACAAATATATGCGAATAAAGCAAATACCCATATTTATCATTATCTTAAATATAACGGGTTTTCCAATAAGAGGTGTTATTTTAATTAGCCCGCTATTTCGGTAGATGTCACTTTTGGAACTGTCATTTTTTGACATTTGACAAGTAGAAACTACGCCATTAATAAATGGAATGATACACGATTCAACAACGCATTGAAATTATTAAAATTCACTATAAAAATGGTGAAAATGTGGCAGAGACGGTTCGTAAAACTCGAACATTTTTGGGTCGTCGTGAAGCACCTTGTCGGACCGCAATTCAGAAATTGGTAGAAAAATTCAAGCTGTCGGGACAAGTTAGTGATGTGAAGAATAAAACCCGTGCACGTCGCTCAAGAACAGCCGAGAATATTGCTGCTGTAGCCGAAAGTGTTGAAGAAAACCCAGGTTTGTCGTTCTTTGGAATTAGGCATTCAACAAACGTGATTACACCGTATTTTGCATAAAGATTTGGGTCTTAAGGCTTATAAAGTTCAGTTAACACAAGAACTCAAGCCGGCCGATCATCAACAACGTCGAAACAAAACAAAATGATCCGGAATTCCATCGAAAACTCATCTTGAGTGATAAGGCCCATTTCCACCTCGATGGCTTCGTCAACAAGCAAAATTGTAGCATCTGTGGCTCGGAAAACCCAAGAGTTATTGTTGAAAAGCCTATCTATCCTCAACGTGTGACTGTTTGGTGCGGTTTATGGTCCCGCGGGGTCAATGGACCTTACTTTTTCGATAATGAGGCTGGAGCAACCGTTACGGTGAATGGATTGCGCTATCGACAGATAATTAATGATTTTTTATGGCCGGAATTGGATGGTATTGATCCTGACAACGTTTACTTTCAACAAGACGGCGCTACGTGCCATACAAGCAACGAAACCATTGATCTTTTACGGGAAAAGTTTCCGGACCTTGTTATCTCTCGAAAAGGTGATCACAATTGGCCACCGAGATCTTGTGACTTAACACCTTGCGACTTCTTCCATTGGGGCCACGTGAAAGAAAAGGTCTACACCAACAGCCCAGCGTCAATTCAAGACCTCTAAGATGGAATTCGTGAGTCTATCGAGGACATAGGGCAGCCACTTTGCGATTTGGTTATGGAAAATTTCATGAAAAGATATGGTCCTGTAGGCGTGGTCGTTGTGGTCATTTGACTGATGTTATTTTCCATTATTAACGGCATACCTTCCTCTTTATAATGAAATAAAGATTTGATCATTTGTCTCAAAAAATGGCATTTTTCTTTGAATATCAAAATAACACCTCTTATTGGAAAACCCTTTATATATCGCGTACATAAATTAACGTAAAAATTCACATCTTGTATAACTATTTGTCAAACGGCACAGCTTCGACACATTTACGACACTGTGACCATACTGTTACATTTTTGTTTAGACATTAAAACTCTCAATGTTACTATATATAGTAACACTGTAGACATTATGCCCACATAATTTTCACACTGCGTTGTCCCATTTCCGTAACATAGATAACTTCGGAACATCGTTGTTTCGTAACGTGACCACGACCATTGTGCGTAAAACGGTGTTAGTTGGGAAACATAATAAATAGTAGTCGAAATTTCAAGGCATTAGCGCCTAGTAGTTAAAACAAATGTAGTGTCCTAATTGTTTACTCCATCTTAGTTTTTTTAAATATTATTATTCATTCTTCTTTTGGTAACACTTAGTCTTCTTTATATTTTAGTATTACGTATTAATAACTTTAATTATATACTTAGTTCTGTTATTCCTTTTTTAATTTTACTCTCCCTTTTTTTATTGTACTATTTTTGTAATTTACTCAGGCTTGTGATTATTAATAAGATATTTTGTTTTACTTGTACAATTGTTGCCAATAAAATAGAATTGAATTGAATTGAATATGATATAATTTGCTTGACAGAGACTTTTCTAAAAATGGGTGTAAATAAATAACAATGAAATATTTTATGCTAGGTACGCATTTTATAGAAGGGACAGGGACTTAGCGTCTTCTAGAGCTAAGGATGGTGGCGGTTGTCTCATTGCAATTCACAACAGATTTCATATTCCCTCTTTTGAAACTGCTCATGTAATAAAATAAAATAATTGTAAGTTATATTATGACATCTGTACATCCCCGCCCCGCAATCCTCCTTTCCTACTTCCGACGCAACTTTTGTCTAACATCCGCGCGAAAGTGTTGCATCTCCCCCTCAACGCTAATGCTTGAAAATTATATTACTGTAAAACAACACGGTTTTTCCTTGGTAGATCAACAGTTACCAACTTATCCTTATTTACATATACAGTTGCATGTACCTTATATATAGGTAAGCAAGTTTATTGTATTTATACTGACTTTTCAAAAGCATTCGATAAAACTTATCAGAATCGTGCATTGTTCAAAATGGAACAAGTGGGTTTTTGTAATAGTAATATTGCGCGGTTCTGATTGAATCTCGCGAACAGAAAAAGTATTGTAGTCTTTAACGGATCCAGTTCTGCTCTCTACAAGCAAGCGTATGATGTTTCATATGGGACCGTTCTTGGACCATTTATTTTCTTGATCTATGTAAATGATTTTCCCTCCCAATTAGATTCCAACTGTCTAATCTATGCAGATGATGCTAAAATTTTACATGTAATCAATACTGCTGATGACTGCTTCCGCATGCAAAAAGATTTGAAAAAACTGGCGCACCCGTTCGCCAAATTGTAAATCTGCTAGAACTATATATTGATAATTGCAAAGTGATGACTTATACTATAAAGCTGAACCCACTCCTTCCGATTATACCATCGATAATTAATATATCTCTAGAAATTTTAAACCAAAGATCAAAGTGTAATTTTTGACTCCAAGTTACTTCTCTCTTCTCATATTAATTTTACAACATCAAAGTCATTCCATCTGGTGGGTTTAAGTTTTCGTCTTACGAAATCATTTATCATCATCATTATTGTAACGTTGTTTATCTCATTGGTGAGAAGTATTGTTTAATATGCCTACCAAGTCTGGAGCCCTTTCAACACTTCATACTCTGCTCAAGACGAATCTGTCCAAAGAAAATTTACAAGGGTTCTCATCTCATGCTTAAATTTTAATACGTGTCCCTCAAATATCATGACAGACTAAGTAGGCTTAATCTACCGACTTTAGCTAATCGAAGAATCTACCTAGAGGCCATCCTTCTCTTCAAAGTTTTAAATGGAGATACGTGCTATCCTCGCCTTCTGTCCAGAATGGATTCTCACGTCCCTTCCTGTCCTATTCAATTTACCCGCTAATAGAGCTAATATCAAAGCGAAGTCGCCAATTTCTAGAATCCTAAAGGAATATATATGACATCTTTCCGTAAATCCTTCTGACAATCAAGAGATAATTACACTATGAGATCGGACTATTTAGTTGAGTTTTCTCTTTTCCATCTGCCATCATTTTTCCTCTCTTTTTTCAGTTTTTATTTCAATTTTGCCCCTTTCTCTCTTTCTTTTTTCTTTCTAGTTATTTTCCTCTGTGGCTGACAGTATTTTTTTTTAGTTTTGTAACCTATGATTTTTTACTAATACTTTCTCTTTTGTATTTTAATTTTTTGTCATACCATTAGGGTTACGAACTCATTCCCATAGGATTTTTTATTGACTGAATTAGTACTTATTATATTGTATCACTAAGCAATAATATCCTTGTATGTACCACTTTTGTGATATTTCGAGCTCGTACAAATAATGAAATATATAATCCCTTCTTCGAAGTATTACATTATAGTATTTTATAGCAAGTAAAAGTCACTCTTTATTTTTTATTTATTTGCATGAATAAATTTTTGCGGTAGTAAGTAATTGGACTTGTAAAAAATGTGTAAACTATCGCCTTAACTTAAAATCTAAATAAATCCTACCAAATTAATGGTATATTACAACAACAAAATGTAAATGAAAGAATTAGAATCAAACAAGCTCCTATTGGAATAGTGTGTTCAATTACAAGCGGTTTATTTGGTAGCCTTGATCAACGATTTGTGGAAAGATACGAAGAGCAAATTCAGAATATCACAGAAAACGAAGATCTATTTAAAGAACTGTTAATGAAACAAACATTCAATGCTGAACAAACAATCAATGTCATAAAGAAGAATTGTGAGTCGCTAAATCATCAAACTACTAACTAGGAAACTCACATGGATTTGCAAATGGAATTAATAAAGCTGATGAAGACTTAAGAACTACGCAAACCTTTACTGCGGCAGTTTACTAGTAACCCTAAATCTGACCAATTTTCAACATATGCAAAGAGTTTATTAGCTGTAGTAATCGACACAAAACATGGAATACAATACCGCTCACATCCATTCAGCTTCGTGAACAACTGAGAATCATTAAAAAGCACCTGCCAAAACATCTTAGAGTACTAGGAGATGAAATTTCGAAATTATTACAGCCAATATACAATTCAATGCTAAGAATTTATTATTTGACGTTCGGATTCTATTGCTCAATGCAGAAATATATCGTGTATTCAAACTTACACCTATACCTGCAAAACAATCACATCAGTTCATCCACATCCAACTCTCAACACAATATCTGACTGTAAAAATCCATAAGGACCGCTTTACTCCATTACAAGGGGAAAATATGAAGGAATGCATATAATTGTCAGAGGCCCAAATAATTTGCAATCTAAAACATCCTATATACAGTGCGCACTCAAATCAAAGCAGATATTAGATAGAACTGTTCAACCACCAGGAAAAATTGTCATCCTTCTTTCATTTACGATGTACCCCATTGAAGAAAATGCTATAAGCTGCATACACCAAGTACCTGGATTTACATATACAAAGGATGCAGTAACTTTTGGATATCATATGTGGAACAATCCTTGAGGGGAGTGGAATTATACAAATACAGCCCACCTGTATGATAAAAGATCCGACATTGTTCATAAGTGCAAACAATCAACAATCAGGTACCTTGAAATCGTCATTTATACTGGAGCAGGAAATTATTTCTACTCATATGGATGAATATTTAACAAGTCAAATTACTACCCCAATAACTCCATTCCCTTGCTAATTAAAGAGATCAAGGCTGATGATATTGAAAAGCTCCATAAGGCAATTAAAACCTAACAACAACATGTCGCGACAGTTCTGCATCACATACATCATTATGTTGGATTCTATTCATTGGCAGCTATTATAATCATTAGTTTCGGGTCTTATTTCTTGTGGAAAAAGCGACGAAACAACATGATACCGCAACTTAATCAAGTAGATTAAGCTCCAAGACGAAAAGGGACCAGGTCCCAAGAGGAACTCGGTATTATCAATTAGAGGTACCCCGACTCGACTTGATAACGCGAGATGGGAGAATGTAGAAATGCAAAATCGTTAACAAATTATTACTAAACATAGAGCTTTGGGAATACGCTACTGGACAAAGACAAATTGCTTCATATTTATATGCATTTAAAAACAAAACAAAAACATCGTCAGAGCAACCAACGAAACTATCGGCTAGATTAAAAAGATGTTCCTTAAAATATATCTCGTCACATACAGGTTGCTGATTTAAATAAGAAGGCTCTTCAGATACGAACAAGAAATATCTTAAATATGTATGCAATTTGGATACAAACAAATCTAACAGCCAACTATTCAGTTTAGAATAACACACCATTTGCAAGTGCAGAAAGGTAATCTTCTCCTTAGAAGTGCATTTTGGACGATAATCAAAAAACTGTTTGGACAAATTCTTTGGACTATGAATTGTCGATGAGTGGGACGTGAAAATCTATTTGCGAAATAATTGGAAGATATATAATATTTATTAAATTTTTCTATGTTTAATTGAATACTTTTCATTTTAAATTGCTTATAAAAATTATAATATCCCTAAAGTGTCTAATCGTAATTTCTCTCATCGCGCCAATTTTCGACTTTCATTGCCGGAAGTTGTTTTTGGTAAGCCTCGCTCAAACCATCGACCTCAATACTTAAAACTGGAACAAAACCAAAGAGCAACAACCAACAACTGAAACATTTTTTATGAAATTTCACTTTTACACGACATTTGACCTACTTAAAACTCACTTTCTTTGTGCTAGCTAACGCAAAACATTACAGACGCCTCTGCCGTCACCATTCCAAAATCATCTTCGACAGTTCCTCCGGACGGGACCGTAATTCAGTTACGAGCAGACAGACAAACAAAAACAAAACTGTCGGTAGCATGAACTGCAGGCCGCTGGGAACCGAACGAAAATACAATATCATTCTTCGTTACGCTCCACGCTTCAGGTAAAGTACACCTTCCGCTTAACTTTTTACCAACAGTCTACTTATCCGCCGCAAATTTCTATAATCGAGGTTATGTTAATCTGAATTTGAATGTTTTCGATTAATATATCTTGAACTGGTCGCTGCCCTCGTTTCCTCATGGCAGCTGTTATTATTGCAGTCAGTCAGTGCGTTGCTCTTACTGCATTGGCCTGAAGGGCGAGGGCGAAGTGGCCCTTTCAAATATCTATTGTCTTTCATTTCACTGTTTCTTCGTGAATTGTAAAAGAAATTGTTGCGATAGGCTAGAGCTAGTTAACTGGTTTTATTGGTGTAATGACCTCATGATAATCTGCACGGATTCTGCTCTACGAGGGGTATAGGAGTTAACGAAAAAAATCGAAAGCTGAATTCAAAATACGAGCTCTGATTTTCACTCTTAGAAATTCTGGATGCTGCTGCTATTGCTGAGTGGTGGTTATCACAATTGAAAAATATCAAAACTTCTTAATATTCTCGTGATTTTGTTCCCATTTTTTCTTTGAGGCTTATGTATCTTACTCGCATATCAAAGCTCTTATATGAAATCGCCGTCTTCTGGTTTATGTACTTGGCTACATACACATTTATATTTTTATTGGTGGTGACTTTCGCTTTCATGAGTGAAAGTAGGTATCGGATTTTTCGACCAAACACCTGATATTACTTAGGCTAGCATAAAACAAAGCAAGGTAAGCAATTCATTTGCCTTCCACAAAAGGGAAAATATTTTAGACGATTATTTTATATTCTCCTTAATATAACAATTTCCTTTAATGTTTTACACACAATATGAAATTATAGTTTGTAAGTATTCGACTTTTGCTTGTACCAAACTTGTTCTTGGAAGGCTTAAAAATTCGCCAGAACGTAGGCCACAAAAGGTCCATTGTTTACACTCCACATCTACAACAGCTTTTGGAAGTACTGGAGTTTTACAGAACCGTTGCTTCAAATTTTCGAAACTCTCGTTATCTTTTAGGAATCTCCTGTAGTAGGTAGCTTGACCAAGGAAACTCTGTAACTGTTGATTGTTTTTCGTAATCGGCCAATTTTTGACAGCTTTTATCTTCTCAGGTTCATTGTGATGAAACCATGTGCCCGAAGTATTTAAGTTTATGTTTGAATAGAGCACATTTACGCGCACTGAGCTTCAGTTACGCATCTTTTAGTTTTTGAAGTACTTCCCGGAAGTTTTTTATGATCCTAGAATGTCCTCCTGATAACATATGTCATTTAAGTAGACAAGGCATGTTTTTCAGATTAATGTGCGTAAAACGCATTCCAAGAGTAGTTAGAATGTGGTTGGAGCATTACATAATCCAAATTGCATCGCTTTAAGTTACCATAAGCCACTGGCAACTCAGAAGGCCAGTTTCTCTTGGTCTTAGGGATATATTTCCACCTGCCAGTAACCACTATTCAAATCAAGTGTGGAAAACGATTGCACTCCGGAATGGGTATACAACGTGTCAGCTACCATTTTTCGTTGCATTATTTAGTTGACGGTAGTCTACACAGAATCGGGTACTGCCGTCATTTTTCCTGACCAGAACAACCAACGATGTCCAAAGGCTGTTAGATTCCTCTATTGCACCGTACTCCTTCACAGAGTTGATCACATCTGCAACTTCTGGTAATGGGCCTGGAGACTTATCTACCGATCCAATGCTGGCCAAGATTTGTTTTACCGTAATCGTCATCATTCATTGCAAATAATTCCGAAAATTCATCGATCATATCTTTGCGCATCATTGTATTGTTTTCCGCACCTGTTGAGTAGTTGCAGGTATAGGTTTTGTATCTACCACTATCTTAATGAACAATCTGATAAAAGGGTCCACAATTTCTAATTATAGCAGCATCTCTTAGTTGTAGTTGAGCACTCTGACTGGAATTAATATTGCACCTTCTGATTTCACTAAAGTCTTGCCAACAATGTTGTTCGATATAACTTTTGTAGGATTAGGCTCCACCCAGTCCTAAAGTCATCAATAAGCTTTGTCCATACTATTGTGAGGAAATAGTAGTTCGTCTACTTGAACATCCAAAGTTATTTCTCACAACCTGTATTGCTACTTCAGTTGCTGTTCTTAGTAAGTATTTGGTGCTGTTGTGAAGCTGTTTGGTCTCGACAAGATCTACTCCAATTACTGATCTCGAAGCTACTGTGTCGATAGTAACTGTGAATCACTTTTTTCCACACTTCCATACATAACAAGACTGTTATTATTTCTCTACAATAGGGCTGCCTGAATTATGACTACGGAGCTGTCGATTCCTCTAACCAACTTCTGCTCCCAATGTTAGTTTTTACTTATTGTCTGACTGCGCAACAGGAGAGCTGATGCGACTGGTCGCTGTTTGATTTCTATAGTCTCTGCACGAATAGCTTGCATCTTAGTTTGACAGTTTTAGCATTCTTCTCTGCCCTCCTCTTCTGTGGATTCCTTTCCTCGGCCTTTTCTGTAGTCCCATTGGAAGTGTCCCGGTCTATTACAAATCCAGCAGGGAGGATTACCACGTGATGGAGTGCTCTGTGATGACTGCATTCTTTTGCAAGTACATTCCTCCATTGGAATTTCTCTCACCGTACTGCACTCAGAGAATATGGCAGATTCATACTAGTGCTTCTGCTGTTGACCTCTTTCTTGCTAGCCTTAGTACCTACTTGTTATAAATGTTAATCTGTAATAGCGTTCAGAAATGCTAACGTTGCCGTTTCGTTAAGCTAATCTTTCTACATCAGCCTGCAGTTGTTGTAGTGATTGGCCATGCTTTTTAATCCTGTAACTGCAAGTGATATACTTGCTGCATGTGTCCATCTCCGTAACATAATTCTATCGCCTGAACTAATTAAGTGTAATCAAGTTGCTTTTCAATCGGTATAGTTTGTAATAACTCTCACGCATGACCTCGAAGTGCTAATACCAGAGCTGCAGCTTTTTCTGCCTCACTCCATCCATTTACTTCGGAAGCTGCATCGAATTGTCTCTTGAAAATATGTTACGAATCTTGTCCATCAAATATTGGAAGTTTCATTCAAATCTGGTTTAACCCTAGAATGCTAACTCATTTTAATATTCGCTTATTCCTTATTGGTAACCCTGAGTGAATATTAGTCACACACAAAAAAATTATAAACAAAAGAGTTGAAATATTTTGGCATTACACAATAACAGAAAAATGAAAAAAACAGGATTCTCTCAAGAATAACTTAAGATTTACAATTTTAATTAATAAGGTAAGAATAATTAGAAATGAAAGTAAACACACTTTGTGCATTTCTTACATAATTTTTCTCACAAATAGATTTTATACTATACCGTGGGTTCCCGGCCAATGAGAACCATGTGGATTGAGAGGCTCTGACCTGCTAGGCAGGCTCCCCTCCATTAAACTAACAATCATACTTCAAGCAATGTACTTACTTTGTCCATGCAATGAATTTTTCAGAAAATTCTTCTGTTCCTCCAAACAAGTTTCTAGACAACGCTGAAAAGAACTCTTTTGTTCCTGCAAACGGACTTCCAGAGAATTCTTCTATTCCTCAAAGCATTACTTTATTCGTCAAAACACTTTTCTATAGATTTCTTCTGATCAGTTAACGGGATTCCAGAGAATTTTGTTCTTCTTCAAATATGCTTGCAGAGATTGCAGAGAATTCTTTTGTTCCTCGTTAGCATTCCTCATCTGCAGGGCTAAAAGCTCTAATTTACTCATTAAAGAACCCAAAAGATGTTCAATGTTAATCACATTCATTCCTTCCATTTCCAAAGCTGGTCTAAGTTACTCAACTAAAACATTGTTTGCACCTGACGTTGACGTTACTGCCGCTTCCTGAACTCCACTTTTAAGTCCTGCATTCGAATCTCCTCCAGTTTACGTCCTATTGCTTCAGATTATTTGCCAGAACTTTCATGTAAAGCACAAAATGTCAAACTATTTTACAAAATTAATTACACTTTGTTTTAAGTCAAATGCCACCACTATATATCACGAATTTATTTCCCTTCTGACGCCAGTTGCTACGAGCGCGGCCTTAGTTTGTTATTTAAAACACAATATTTCAGATATAACTAAAGAGTTCTTCTTTTATTTAGCTACTTTTACTTTTACAAATTTACAGACAATCATAAACGATACTACTTAAATTATCACTAGTATTAGTACTTTACTTCCAATTATCGCAATCCAAATAGTTTACTACGTTCTCTTCACTATCTCAGATACTACTGCCTCCTGGCGGTGATAAACGCCATATTTATACTCCATAAATTTTATTCTCGAAACATCGATTATCCTAACCCAAAGCTGTTTATGTCTGTACTATATACATGTCGCTGCCCTTTTCTGTGATACGATTCTCTCTTTTAATACCCTAGATGAAATCATAGGGTCTATTAAGCTTGTCATTCCATCTGTAACGCACAGTAATAATGCTAGTTAGAGAAAAATGTATTGGACACCCACGCATAATATTAAAAGTTATTTTGATTTTTGTATGTCCGTCTATCCGTCCGTCCGTCCGTCTGTCTGCCCGACCTCACGATAACTCTGAAATGCTTTCTCTTAGAGAGCTGAAATTTGCACACGGGCGTTTTAGAAAAAAAAGTAAATTTAAGTTCGAAATGGGACGAATCGGTAAACTCCTTCGTAGGGTTGCCATACAATAATTTTTTCACTATGTATTTGAACACTGCCTGAAAACGCGTCGACGTAGAGAGTTGAGCTGAGGTGCTTTCATAGTAATAGTAAATAATGCTTTTTGTTTTGTTTTTTACGTATCCTGTAAAAACGATCAGTCGTAGACGTTTTTATTGTAATAAAAAGTTCTTCAGAATATGAAATTCTATGAAATATTCATTGTCCGACGAAACGTTCTAGAAATATATGCGAAAAACGACTTCAAAAATCACACTTGCTCAGATGGAAGACCATATGAAATTACGTATCTGCATTCATCTAGGATATCATAAGCATTGATCGTATACCAATTCTAGCTTTTATACTAGTTCTATTGTACGCCACAGTCACTGACATGTATAACATAGACCGCTAATACCAATGAAATCGGTTACATTATTATGGGATCACTTTTCTATAGTTGTCTCTTTTTTTTTAACAACTGTACTTGAAATAGTAAGTTCTATACGAAATCCAGCATAGTTCAGTTTCAGTTCAGTTAATTTTCCAAATGAATATATAGAATAGAAATAGACGACAATATAATATTTGTAATTCTTTCTCTGTCCCCTATAGGGATAGGCAGACAAAAAGTGCTTAACTTTATTTTCTTAAAAATCGAGTTTAAGGAATATTTGATGTTATAGGAGAAATCTTCCAATAAAAATAATAATTTTGAATATATCTGGAGTTTGTTAAGCTTGTAAGATGACTGTTAAAGTGAAAATGAAACTTGAAATTAAGATAACTTTCACACCACTGCCAACAAAAACGGACCCATATGAAATAAAAGATCAAGCAGTCTATGTTATACCTGTCAGTGGCCACAGTATGTATGACGTTTTTTCCTAAAAATGCTGATTGAGAAAACCTTACGTTCGTTGTTCTAATTTCTTATTTAAGGATAACAAATATATCTTTATCCTTGAATATCTCAAAATGCGATTCTTCAATTTTTTTAATATTTTTTAATTTTAATCCTTTATAGAAATTGAATTAACTGTAAAAAGCAAAAACTGGAATTCCTTACAGTTTAGATGGAATTAATTTTTAAAGATTTGTACCTCAGAAAATTTTTAGTATAAATTAGTTTTGAAAGATTTTTCCTGGGCGTGCGTTTTATAAAATTTAAGGATTTGTTAAAAAGGGAAGCAGGAATACAAGCATGAAAGAAAATAAGAACCGAATTGTTTTTTTTTTTTTTAGAATAACGACAATGTCTTTAATCCTTGAACTCCTCGAAATGTGGGGTCTTGTTTTTTTTTTTTTTTTATTTAAATCCCTAACTGAACATTTAGCTTATGTAAAAAATTGATACTCATACTCATAGCTGCTGCTAATTTTACTCTTTGTTTAGCGGCCCTAAAAAGGACCATTTGTTCTTACATGATCTTATATGCGGCATTTATATGTGTGTTTTTAAGAGCCATGTTTCTGAAGTTGTTCGTTTACTAAGTTGTTTTGTTTGGGAAAAGGTATGGTTGCAGACTGACTGTTGATATATATGTAAATAGGACTGACGGACTTTAAAAAGAAACACGACTGATTAGTTCAATGACTGATAACCAACTGCTGTATTAAATCACAAAATAGTTAACAGCTTGTGATCTTACTACTACATACAAATTCATTATTCTAATTCATGTATACATGTTGATTACAGTAGAAATTCAAAACACAACATTATCTTCCTCCTTAAGATGGAATACCCAAGGACTCGTATTTTAATCTGTCAGGTTGTTGTCTTTGCCGAGAAGAGGATCGCATTTCTGGAGCAAGAGATTCAGGAGCAAGAGATTTAGCACTGCTAGGTTGTTGTTAGTCCATAAGAATGCAGTATCTCCTTCTGCAAATAGTTTATCTGGGTGTTTAATACCATATGATTTAGCTGGGTCAAAAGACATCTTCATTCCAAATTTTGGTTTTAATTGGGCAAGAATAGTTCGAGGTGAGTGCCTAAGTAGGTGTTCAGATGGACTTTGTCCTGTGGAAGGGGTCGGTGTATTCCTGTAGGAAAGTAGGAAATCGTCGATGTATTTTTCTAATTCTTTTTTCGTAACCCTTCGGATTCCGATGAGTTTTGATAGACTGTGCTTCACTACTTGCACCATCCGTTCTGCCATCCCATTCGCCATTGGATAGTATGGCGGACTTTTGAGCGCCTCCACTCCGTTATTGGATAGAAACTGAATAAATCGCCTAGAGTTGAAAGGGGGTCCGTTATCGGTGACAAATTGATCGGGTAACCCAAAAACTGAAAAGGATTTCCGTAGTTGTGCAATTACTTCTTCAGCATCGGTTGATTCCATTACATACAAGTCTATCCATTTTGAAGTTGAATCCGTTACTAGAAGGATTGGCTTGCCACCTAAGTGTAAGAAATCTCCATGAACGCGACTCCAGGGACGTTCATACCTTGGCCAACCGATGAAGCTGTTGTCTTTTGGGTTGTTTCGTCTGTTTCTTTGGCACTCCTCACAGTCGTGAACTAATTGTTCGATTTCGGTATTCAAGCTTGGCCACCAGCAGGAGGACCTGGCCAGCATCTTCATTTTGACGATTCCTGGATGTGCTTCATGAAGCAATTTTAAAACGTAGTGCTGCAGCATTTGTGGTATAACTACACGAATACCCCACATCACGCAGTTTTGCTCTATAGATAAGTCAGTTCTTCGATCAAAGTACGGTTTTAGAGAAGCATCAGATATATGATTCGGCCATCCGGTTTTGATAAGGGATAAAACTTTTCTTAAGGTACTTTCATTACTGGTGTAGGTAGCAACGTCTTTAAAGGAAAATGGTATAACGTCTTCTTTCGCAAAAGAGTTTATAAGGTTTTGTGGTAACTCTTGTGTATGCTCATTTGGTAAAGCCAATCTGGATAATGGTCGGTATCTATAACCCTATTCAAAGTTACTTTAAAGTCCACACATATCCTTATACCCCCATCTTTTTTCGCGACAACTACTATAGGGCTCGCCCAATTGCTAGTTCTGACCTGCTGTATAATGTTTTCCCTTTCAAGTTTATGAAGCTCCGCTTCTACTTTGGAACGCAGAGCATACGGCACTGGATAAGCCTTACAAAATATCGGGCTAACTTCTTCCTTGAGTGAAATAGAGATTTTGTGACCTTTGATTGGACTTACGTTTTGATCAAATATATTCCTATAAAATTTTTTATATGACTCTATTGTACGGTTAATATTGCTTTGCTGACATTCCTGAGTAAGATTACATAGAGAAAAAGCAGACTTCCACGCAGGGCATAACTTTTCCCCAACTGCGACCTAGTAGCATAACAAAATCATGTCTGGTATCAAGTATCGTGAGGACCAATTCGGCTTTGTCTCCATTAAATGCGACAACGACCTTTACCTGACCCAAAATATTAAGAGTTTGACCCGTTACTGACTTTAATCGTGTTTCTGATTTAAGCAATTTAAGATGTTTAAATGTTTTCCGGTATTGAATTGCAGACATCACTGACGTACATGCACCTGTGTCTACTTCCGCTTGTATAGGAACATTATTTATATGAATTGTAACGTAATGAGGTTTCTCTTTCTTTGAAACAGATGTTGCAGTCGATGATTCCACATTATGTTTGTTACTTATTTGAAATTTCTTTTTTTGCACCTTACTTAAAGCACTCACCATTTCAGTTCCTCCGGTAGCATATATTCCATTAATAGTACCCCCCAATACATCTTCGAAATCTTCCTCTTCTGTATTGACCGCACTTTCTTCCTCTTCTGTATTGACAGCACTTTCTTCCTCACCAATTAATTGAATATCGCCCTTACTTTTACAGCACCTAGATGTATGTCCCTTGCGTTGACACTTATAGCAAGTCCAGTTTGCAGCGGGACATGTTGTGGGACTGTGTAGTCTACCACATCTGAAGCAAGGTTTATTTTGTGACGTAAAACTTTTCCTAAAATTATCTGGAGAAGATTTAACGTTTTTTTTTATTGGATTATACTTAACTTCTGCTTGCATTCGATTATACGCTGCTCCAGACGACGATGGTTTAATTTTATTTATTTCCAAAATATCGCTGTGTAACATTTTTGTTTCCGAAGATGCCAGCTCCATGCTCATTGCCTTTGTACACGCATCCTCAAATGATATGTTGCCTTCTGCCAATAATTTTTTTTGAATGACGTCACTGTGAAGACCACATACGAATCTGTCTCGTAAAGCTGAAGAGAGAAAGTCTCCGAAATCGCATGATCTTGATAACCGCTTCAACTCCACTACATATTCACTTATGCTTTCGTTTGGTCTTTGATCACGTTTATAAAATCGAAACCGTTCTAATATCAGAATTTTCGTCGGATTGAAATGTTTTGTTAATAAATCCACACATTGTTGGTATGTTTTCTTCAAAGGAGAGTCCGGCACACATAAATTCTTTAAAATTGAATACGTTTCTCCTCCAACTAGTGTTACAAAAAGCGGGAGTTTTTGGCTTTCTTCTACCACATTAACTAGCAGTAACTGTTCAAACCGCTCGATATATGTAACAAAATCATTTTTAGACTCATCAAATGGTTCAATCGATCCGATTAGCGCCATACCGTTACCCAGTTTTTAATTAATTTCTATCCACAATTTTGTTTTTTTTTTCAATTTTATTGTTCAAGTGCCCTGCAGTGCGCTTTTGTTCGCAATATCCTCGTCGCCAAATGTTTTGTTTGGGAAAAGGTATGGTTGCAGACTGACTGTTGATATATATGTAAATAGGACTGACGGACTTTAAAAAGAAACACGACTGATTAGTTCAATGACTGATAACCAACTGCTGTATTAAATCACAAAATAGTTAACAGCTTGTGATCTTACTACTACATACAAATTCATTATTCTAATTCATGTATACATGTTGATTACAGTAGAAATTCAAAACACAACATAAGTTAAGATATTTTTCTTCTAAACTGTAATTATTTCCACTCTCTATTAGCAGATCAACTTTACAAAGCACTGAAAAGTGTGGAATGATGTCGACGATTGGAGTATTAGGATAGATAATGTCGTGGTTGGTCCTGATTGATTAAGTCGTGTAACTTTTACTCCAATTACCTCGTTGCTGGAAATTACACAACCCAACCACCACGTGTTACTTTCTTGATATGCAATAAATCCCGTGGTGTCCTCGTTGAACTTTGACCTTCCGGTTTTTAAAATACTATAATGTGTCTCTTCATCTGCAGATGAAAAACCGTTTAAAATATGCCACCCCAGCCGCGACTGGTATTACCGAGTGCAGCTTTTGTGTCTTTGGAACTCTTTGAGCCATCGGAAATCTTTGCTCTAATACAGCATCTTGTTGGGCATATTCTTGTATTGAGACAAAATCGAAATTCATGTTGCTCATATTTTGAATAGCCCATTCGAAAAGCTGGCGTGGAGTCATAATTTGATCGTTGTAGGGGCTCTGCTGGCTTGCTTTTGCAGCCAAACGTTTAAGGGTTCCACCGAGCCCATCACATATTTTTTTTCCATGCGAAGTGGTAAAGAAATGCCAGTTGGCATCACATCCAAAGTCTGATTGATGCATTGTAATATTCAGGAAGTTCTTTCTATTTTTATATTGCGCCGCCGATCCATCTGAGAAATAAATTATCTTTTTCACCCTTCCATATTTGCTTTGAAGGAACCTTATCAAATAACGCTGGAAAGTATGTACTGAGACAGTATTATGTTTCAAACAATCGGAAATTATAATTAAATTTGTATGTTCTACTTGACCACAACTGTTTTTATAATATATTCCGAAAGGATGAATAGTAGCTTGGGAGTTGTTCCAATGAAAACTCTGCACGGCATCTTGAAGTACGAACGAATAATTTTCCGAAAAATCGAGAATCACAAAAAACTCGTCTGACTTAAGCATACTTTTACCCTCCTTAAGATACGTACTTTGACGTTCTGAAATGAAGGAGTGCGTCTTTAGTACGGAAAGTCTTCTCAAAAATGTCTCAATAATATCTTCTGCGTTCTCGAACCTTGTTTCTAAAGTTGAACGATCCGTTGATATCCATTGCTGGTACGCTACTGTTTCGATAAAATTGTCATCAAAAATGTCTTGAAATATCATTTTTAGAGGTATATGTGCCGGACAATTCGTGCAAATGTCAAGGAATCGACAGATGGGGGATTACACATTATTTTTGATAGACAAATTTTATAATCAAGGATGCTGCGTTCTTCTTCGACAAATAAATGGAATTTTTTCATTCCTTCTATCATCAATGTGACATTTTGGTGGATGGTGCAAACGCATACAGAATGTGTACCAAAAGCTCCAGCTAGTACGCAGTTCTTAGGGCGAAGAGATGCGAATTTTGAAAGCCCTATTTTTACATTCGGATGTGTTTCCTTGAAACTAGTAAATATTTCCTTAAGATTACCTAGTATAAGTCTTTTTTGAACATGTTTCTTTTGTCCGTCGACTTTTACTGCTACGAAATCTTTTTTTCCAGGCATAATTCTGCTGATATCGTCGGAAGAATAAAAGCTATCAACATGTTTTATAAATTTAACGTCAAAATCTTTTTCCTTACGGGGACTGGACGACAATATTCCATGTTCTTTTACAAGGTGCTTGCTTTTTTTCGCCATATATCGGGAAGTAGAAGGAAATTCCTCTATTATATTCTCGCTGCTGGAAGCGTAGTCAAAATCATAGATTTTGTATTTATGTCCGTCGTTTCGGCATACTTTTCTTTCAGCTTTTGCACTAGCATAGAGTCAACATCACTTCCTTCAGGCTACTGTTGCCACAGCACACCAAAGATTTTTTGAGATATTGATCCCATGATCTTCTTTAATCTTTTTTGAATATAGGCTGTATCAGACATACGCTTTGAATCAATTTTTGATTCCCTCAAGAAACTGATACATTCCTGTAAAGAGTTAAGTGCTGACTCCCTGTCGAAAAAGTCCTCGTCAACCTGCTCCATATTATATATTTCTTGTGTTTCCTCGAAATCGTCAGAAGTGGATGCACTAGCGAGTCCGTGTACGCGCACCCTACACTGAGCGCAAATTTTAGATTCCAATTGCAACGATGGAATACTTTTAATCATACATGAAAGAACGTCCCTCAAATTTTTTCGGTAATTAGAATGACCAGGCTTTGAAAAGGGATTGCAACATATCAAACTTTTGACACGACCTTCCATTTTTAAAATATAACAGTTACTTCTGTTTCCACAATTCAAATATATTCTTTCAATTAAAATAAAAAGAAACCACAGATAATTTTTTTCACAAGCCGTTATTTTTCACTATTTTTTTTAATTAAATTTCGACAAAACTGTTTTAAAAGCTGTTGCTATATTGCCTTCTCAAACAAAACTGCGATTAACTTGATTGCATACGATGCACATAAAATAATAACGGGATTAGTCACTGGCGTAGTGTTGTTAGCTTAGTCCCAATAGGGCTAGCAATGCGATTTTATCTATTTTCACAGTGAAGTTCGATGCACTTGCAGTAATATTCAAAGGCTCCTGCTGTGCTCGATAAGGAATAGACAAATCCAAAATGGCGGCCTGTCAAAAGAGTTTAATCAATTTTTTCCTACGTCTCAATTATTTCTTGGTGTTATGAACGTTGGAACAAATGCATAATACCGCAACGATCTAATCAAGGGTAAAACTAGTGATTTCATTCAGGGTATAACAAGACCCACATTTCGAGGAGTTCAAGGATTATGGACATTGTCGTTATTATTAAAACAAACAAAAAACAAAACAAAAAATCGGTCCTTATTTTCTTTCATCCGTGTATTCCTGCTTCCCTTTTTAACTAATCCTTAAATTTTATAAAACGCACGCCCAGGAAAATCTTTCAAAACTAATTTATACTAAAAATTTTCTGAGGTACAAATCTTTTAAAATTATTTCCATCTAAACTGTAAGGAATTCCAGTTTCTGCTTCTCACAGTTAAATCAATTTCTATAAAGGATTAAAATAAAAAATATTTAAAAAAATGAAGAATCGCATTTTGAGATATGCAAGAATAAAGGATATATTTGTTATCCTTAAATAAGAAATTAGAACAACGAACTTTGTTTTATTTTTCACAAGTACCGTAACGTTTTCTCAGAATAATAAAAATTATTTCATAGAGCTGTGATGAGTACAATCTGAGATATGAATTTTTGAAATTTCCTCCACCAAGTATAATTTGCCATTTTCTTAAAAATTCAAATACCGTTATCTCCACCAAAAATTTGTAGCCACAGCAAATATTTCACAAAAATGTTATTCTACTAATGGAAAACCTTTGTGCGAAATTTTATCAAAATCTGAAATAGTCGGTTCAGAACTTTGGTCGATTTTCCATGGAGTGAATAAAAGTTATCTTGATTTTTGCTTGTCCGTCCGTCCGTCCAGCCGTCCGTCTGTGTGTCTATCTGTCTGTCTACCTGTACGCATGATAACTCGAGAGCGTGTATACTTAGAAAGCTGAAATTTTGTACACGGACTGTAAAAAACAGTAAAAATAAGTTCAAAAATGAAACAAATCGGGCAGTTGCTTCGTGGGGTTGCCATAAAAAAAATTTAATTTTCCACTATATATTTGGACATTGCATGAAAAGGCGTCGACATAGAAAGTTTAAATTACGTGCATAGTGTTTTCATATTAATAGCAAATAAAATTATTTTAAATATCGATTAAATCGGGCAACCCCGCCTTGGTGTTGCCATATAAAAATTTAGGTTTTTTACATATACTGTGAAAACTATCATTCCTAGACATTTTTATTGTACTAAAAACTTCTTCAGAATACGAAATCCCATAAAATTGGTTATAATCACTTTTCCTGGCCGACGAACCGTTCTGGAAATATATTCGAAAATTCATTTCAAAAATCAAACTTGCGAAATTGGATGACGAAACTTTATACGGGCATTTATCTAGGGTATCGTCATCGCCGATTTCGTTCCAATTCACAGTATATGTTGAGCTTGACTTGAAATGAAAGTGTTGCAAGTCGTAGCTCCAGATGGCCAACTGAAACCGAAATAATGATTAATATATAATGCATAATGTATGTACAAATCCACCCCCACCCCATATCTCGGCTAAATATTATCCGATTTGCAAAATTCTTTTTGCTAATTTTTTTCTGAATTTTTGAGCTTATTTTCCCTCCCCTTCCGATTAAGTTGCAAAACTTAATTTTCGACGGGCAAATTTTTGTCTGAAAAATTCATTTCGAAACTTTGCTCCACGAATTATCGTTTAATCCAATTTTCGATTTTTTCGTCGATGCACCCTTATCAGGAAATTATCTATACAAAATTTACTTATTTAAAACAAAATCTATAAGAATGTCACGTGCCTGCTTTTCGCCATATATCTTCTCCGACGTTGAACAGTTACCGGAATGAGTTTTGCGTTTAATTCAAATTCTACAGAATATCTTACCGCGACAACTCCCACAAAAATTTGCAAATTTGAAAATAACACTTCCAATATTTTCTCGTGTATTTTACTTCCGATTTGTATATGTTCTTCAGTTATAACCGCGGAACTTTCTGATGTGATTAGATATTCTTCGGCCAGAACATGTAGACTGTATTCCAGCGCCATTTTTATTCGTTGCTTCGCTGTGGAGGCTTTCACCGTCCGGCTCCTGTTCTTGTTCTGCTGATGTTCCAGGCACAACCATATTTTCATTTTCACTATTTGACATTTTAGGTTAACTAAATATTTTCCACAATATTCACGTTACTAGGACAAGAGCTATCAAGCGAGTGAGCTACCTAACTAGCGTTGTACCTAACAGCTGATGAAATACGAAGTTTTCGTGTACGATTCAATTACAATTCTTTCATATAAAGTTAGTGCTGCATATCAATACCAATCAATTTTTATGATGTATTTTCGTACAATTCATGAATTTTACAGAATGACAATTTAGTTCTAACTGAAGTGCCTACTGTAGGATCCAAAACATCTTAAAAGATTTTTCGCATTTATTGCCTGAAATGAATACGTCGCCAAACAAGATAGCAATTAACAAGCACAAGCCGGTAAAGAGACAGACTAACAATAAAGGATCCGTCCTAAATCGGTGTCCCGATTCAAGATAGGCATTGAATAATAAAAGCAGATCCTGGTAATCAAGTGATTTTACCAAGAAAGGTGCACAGTAATGCCGCCTCAAGTATGCCGCCGTGACTGACATGGTAATACATATAAACTAGGAAAATGGAATGAAAAATCTATCTAATGGAGAGGGGAGGATGGGAGCATAAGATAAATTGTACAAAAATAGCACACATCCCAAGGATTAATATAGCTGTTATAACACGTTGAAAATATTTTAAGAAAGTGACGATAAATGGCAACATATCAGAAAAACGTTGATTCCGAAATTCAAAAATAACGGTTTTTTTATCCAATCTACCGAAAAGTGGAGCGGAAAACAAATCTATCTCATTTTTTGTTACGTACTCACCGAGAACTTTCCAGGATATGGAAAAAGTGAAAATCGCGATTTTTTGTCCTTGAAAAATGCTCAAATTTGCAAATTTTTGTGGGAGTTCTCGCGGTAAAATATTTGTAGAATTTGAATAAAACCCCAAACTCATTCCGGTAACATTTCAACGGAAGAGGAGATATGTAGGTTGCAGATTCTGTAAGTACCATTCCCATGAGTTTTCAGAGATAGCCAGTAGATGGCGAAAAGTGGGCACGTAAAATTCTTATAGATTTTTGTTTTTTATAAGTAAATGATACCCGATCTTCCTGAAATTTTATTTATATAATTTCCTGATAAGGGTGCATCCACGAAAAAATCGAAAATTGGATTAAACGATAATTCGTGGAGCAAAGTTTCGAAATGAATTTTTCAGACAGAAAATTTGCCCGTCGAAAATTAAATTTCGCAACTTAATCGGAAAATCAGAAAAAATCACAAGAAAATTAGCAAAAAGAATTTTGCAAATTGGATAACATTTAGCCGATATATGGGGTGGGGGTGGATTTGTACAGTATGCATTATTTCGGTTTCGCTCGGCCATCTGGAGCTATGACTTGCAACACTTTCATTTCTAGTCAAGCTCAACATATACAGTGAATTGGAACGAAATCGGTGATGACGAGTAGGGACGCTCTCCACTTCTAGCTTTTTTTTTTGTTTCTTTTATTGTACTAAATGCTAGCTACAATTCTGTAAAAACCAGTGCTTGTACAAATGACATAATGAGCACCAAAACAAACAAAAGACAAATTTCATAGCTCTAGAGCTACAGTATATTCTTTAATTGAGCTTTACTAAAATTAATTAGCTCGAAGTGTCCATATATGAGTTAATACGAATAAAATTAGTTGATCATAACCTTTAACCCATCATACCCTGGTTTAGAGTTATACTGATAAACTCTCCGATATCAAATTTATTTCAAAAGTCTAGAAATAAAAAGAATATATTTTCCTTCATCTTTCAATATAATGTGGAACGTAAAAGCATTCCATCATTCAAATCAAGTCAAATAATAATGCACGACTCTTCTTGGCACACCCTCAAAATAGCCATCACTTAGTTCTTTAGCCCAGCATTTCATAAATTGGAGTATCGAAGATTCCTTACAAACATGATTACTAAATTTAACTTTTGAGTTAAGAATATAAATTTAACCCTCATTGTAGGTGATGAATTATATCGCAAATATAAAAGGTAATTCAGAGCTTTAGTGCCTCACGTCGAGTAAAGTTATGTGGTACCAAGAAATAGGCTTGCAAAGTTTTCAAAAGTAAGAACAGATATGTCTAAATCTTCATCTATTTCTTAAATAATTATATTAGATTTAGAAATCAAAAGGATGGATCTAGTGCCTAGCGCCAGCTTTTTAGTGCTCCGTTCCCAAATGGTGCCAACGGGAGCCTATTACTAAGACTCCGCTGTCAATCCATCCGTCCGTCTGTCCGTCCGACCGTTCATCCTTCCGTAAAATCAAATTAAAAATTAAAGGGGCCTCCATACAAAAAAGTGATTTTTCGGTGTGTGTTTTTTGCTATCAGCGGGCTGTATCTAATCAACCGCAATAGGTAGACAGGTGAAATTTTCACAGAATGTGTATTTCTATTGCCGCTATTACAACAAATAATGCAAATTAATAAAGTTAAAAATTAAAGAAGGTCCCCACCCCATTCAATATACTTTTGTTTACACTCGATCTAAAAAGTACATAATGTTAACTCTTGTACGATGGTTCGGAGGCCTTCGTGTGTGAGTCCGACGGCCGCTTATTTTAATTATTGTATGTCTTTTTCTTGTTTTGTGTATCTGAAATCATACAATTTTGTTCAATATTTTAAATAGCTAAAGAGCTTGTGGATTTAATAGATACCAATGAAATCTTCCGTCCACTTGCGCTTCTATTGATGTAGATGTCTTCAAGAGGGGATAATTATGTTTTGAGTTCACTTGTGCTGTTTTCGGTCCACCAGCTCTAGATAACTTGGGACTCGGGGTGAGAGGACAGCCCTGGAGGATTCGGTTACTAGTCAGACAGTTTCGGAGCTTCAAGAACTCTATTCTGAAAAAGGGCAGTCCGCGACGTCTGGCTTCTAATAGAACTGTCCTATAACCCTATTGGAAAAGACAGTATGGGCCGGCTGGTACCGGACAGTCGGTCCTTGGGGACCTTAAAATTGATTGAGAAAACACGATATTTGAGGATTGACGTCTGCATAGACAGTCCTTGAGTACTTCGGCTTCTAGCCATTTCCTTAAGCTAGGGCAAGATTCAGGATTAAAGCAGTCTTTCGGGATGAATAGCTTAAACATGAGGTTCTTCATTATTTATATGTATATCCTTTATTGAAGTTTTGCTTTTGGTGAAGCTTGTGAATATTTACAATCGAGATGATTTGCCTTCAGATGATTTGTCTGGGAACTGGTCTGCTCGACTTGGCAATCTAGACTAGACTGAATTACAAAATACAAACTAACTATATTTTACTTTACAATTTAATACAGCTACTTTCTAATTCTGATCGAAATACTGTTACGACGCACAAAGTAGATGTTTGATTTAGGAACCAACTGACTACAGTGGTTCATCTGAAGTGCGTACATGCTGTGACAAAAGTGTGGCAGTGTCGCCACACGTTAATATATTTATCTTTTCAATATTTAAATAATAAATCACAAAGAATAATTGTTTTTAATTAATTTTAAGGCAAAATTTGATAATTTCCTCCGTGTTTTCAGCCGGTTTATTCGTTTAGTCTCATATTTTTGCAAGAGATGTATGTCTTTAAAAAAATATGGTTTCTATATATCTGACTAGTGACTTCACTTAGCAGCATGGAATGACTGCATTTTGTTTAAAACCCTAGAATGCTAAAAGTGACTCAAGTTGACTCCTCGCAAAATAATAATTCCGTTATTTCAATGTCTACATTATCGAACTAGTCACAACGGTACGTTACATAACGGGAAGCTATAGGGGTCAAGTTGACGTATGTTTAGCAATAGTGTTAGTTTTGTGTGGGTATTAAATTTTCTCATATAGTGTGATGGACGATTGAGAAAACTATTCAATTATCTTCCCCGGGTCCGGAACCATCACAAAAACTACATCAGAGGACATATTATTCATTCTGCCCTTCGAAAATCAAGCGAAAGACATTAACGCGCTGGTCAAAGGGTTGTAGGAAAATATCTAGGGAAAATACCATTAAAACTTGCTCCCAGATATACAAAAATTTTTGTATAACTTAGGCTTTGCTATGCATTATTAACTTTCATTAACAAAAGCAAAAATATTTTTGGTGTATCCAATTAAAGGGAGTCAAATTGACGTATGTTTAGTATTACTGCATTTTGCACATGTTAAGTATTCTAGGGATAAACTCGCAGAACAAATTTTATAAAATAATAAAAATAATTAAACGATTTTGTGCAACTAAGTAGTCTGTTAATAAAAACAAAAAGTAGTTCCATCGTAGTTGACTGTAAAAAACAATTTAGAATTTTTGTCAAAATAATAAAATTCAATTCGAAATCGAATTAGTTGACACTAGAGAAAAGAGTTTTTAATTAGTTGTTCCATGTTGAAAATAAAAACACTTATTTACAAATATTTTTTGTTCCTTCGTTAGCACGGATATTCAGAAATAGAATTTGGTCGTTACATTGGGTCAAAGTAAAAAGAAAATACATTGTTCTTCGTATTTGTAATTTGTATAGAGAATTCTGGCTTAGAAGAAACAGATTCGATTGATTGATTATTCGCCATTGACAATGGGTACACACATGTACGACGCAGGTCGTCACTTGAGTCCAATTCAATGGAAATTTTTCCATCTTTAAAAATTCCGGAAGACTTGAGTTTTGATTTGGAAAAATCTTATATTAATTAATATTAATTTTTCTGCCGAATTTCGCAAGTGACTTTCATTGCTTATTCATAGTGACAGTGATGGTGATACAGATGCTGATATTAGTGGTAGAACAGCAGTGGAATTGCTGACTGTTTTGAGAGAAAAAAGCGTCCTTACAAGGCTCTTTTACAAAACTTAAGAATTATGTAGACACAAACACCGATTCCATGAACATATTCGATTTTGAAACTCATCTTAGTTTACTCGAATCGCGGTTCGCTCAAATAATGGCAATTCATAGCCAAGTAGAATATAGCTCTGATAAACTAGAAAAAGAAGCCCACAAACGAGATAAACTCGAAGAACTGTATTGCTTCATAAGATCAAAATTATTGTTACAGATCGCTAAACTTAAAAGGCATTCTGCTATTGTATCCAATTCCCCAGCTACTCTCGGTGCTCGGACTTCGCTTAGTTCCCCTGGTCCTACTCCTCGATATTCATAATTACCAATGTTGAATCTCTGGAAAGTATACAGATTGGGTCAGCTTCATCGGCACATTCAATGATACCGAACTGACAAATATCGAAAAGTTTCAACATTTACCAAACTGTTTAGGAGAAAAGCCACTTCAAACCATTAAATACATGGAAACTACATGCGATAATTATGAGCAACCATTAAAATTGCTAAGGGCCGATATATGAGAATAAGTGAATAATTTTCAAGGCTCATATAAATTAAATGTACCGCATGCTAGGAAAGGGGTCCCGTCTCAGCTCCGGAATGACGTAATATCAACTTTTGCAATTTTTCGAAATTTAACCCTGCAATACTAACCCGTTTTAATATTCGCTTATTGGTAACCCTGAGTAAATATTACTCACACAAAAGAAAATTATAAACAAAAGAGTTGAAATATTTTAGCGGAATACAATAACAGAAAAATGAAAAAAACAGAATTCCCGCAAGAATAATTTAGATTTATATAAAAAAATCGAATTAAGAAGGTAAGGAGAATTAGAAATGAAAGTAATTCCATTTGGTATATTTTCTACATTTTCTTCTCATGAATGGATTTTATACCACAATTTCAGTCTTATACTTTATAGTGCGTTCCCGGTCAATGAGGACCATGGGGAAACAGAAGGCTTACCTGACAGGAAGGATGAAATCATAGGGTATACTAAGTTTGTCATTCCGTTCGTAACGCACAGAAATATTCCTAGTAGAGCAAAATCGGGTAACTCCTTCGTAGGGTTGCCATACAAAAATTCCGATTTTTACTATATACATATTTAGACAGTGCCTGACAACGCGTCAACGTACAGATCTTAAATTTTCCACACAGATTTTTAAAAAAATACTGCAAATTTGAATTCGAAAACGGGAAGAATCGGCAACTCCTTCGTAGGGTAGCCATACAAAAATTTCGTTGTTCACTATATATTTGAACAGTGCCCGAGAACGCGTCGACGTACAGAGCTGCAATTTTGTGCACTGCGTTCTCATAGTAATAGTAAATAAAGATTAAAAAATTTGCTAAATAGAATGACCCTTTCTTGGTGTTGCCATATACAGATTTAAGTTTTTTACGTATACTGTAAGGACGATAAGTCCTAGAAGTTTTTAATGTTCTTAAAAAAAACTTAAAAATATGAAATCCTATATGAAATTGGCTATCATCATTTTTACTGCCCGTCGAGCCATTCTAGAAATATATGCAAAAAACCACTTCAACGATCAAACGCGCTCAGATGGGTGACCATATGAAATTACATGCGGGCGTTCATCTAGGATATAATAAGAATCGCTATTAGACGAATTCTAGCTTTTTTACTTGTTATGTCTAATAATAATTCCCTTTTTTTATACAAGACAAAACAGTAGTGCATATTCAAAATTCTAATTCAGACTATCATAATAAAATAATCATCTTCAAAACAATCCAAAAATTGGGCCTACTATAAAACACAAATCCGCATACGTAACCAAGTTATAATGAAATGATTTTTTTAACTTAATAATTTAGTTGTGAAGAAGTGCCGTAAAAATTGCAGAAACGACGGTTTCAGCGAAATCGAGCAGAAATTCCGATATGTGTATACTTCGCGTAGAACGTTCTGCAAGCGTATTGCTAAAGTGGGCTACACAGCGAACATGTTGTCCGACTCTGTGTGTCACACATGAAAACTTTTTCTCCACATACTTGTCAAACATGTTGTCCAACATCAGGACTGAAACACATATGAAGAGCTGCTAGAGCTGTTAACTGTTATCTTTTCTTCAATAGACTTTACTCAAGAATGACGGATGCGTGACAAGCATCGCCCTATATATATATATATAGCTCAGCCTCTAAAGTCAAACTAGCTTAATTTTCGCCCAACCGCTTGACATACTGTTATACCGCAAACAGACACACTTACGGTCAAACCTGCGTGACCACAGCGTTGTCCTATTCAAGTTTTTCTCCGGTGTATTATTCCGGCGTCGTTTAACAGGTACATGTTTTATAAATTTCAAGTAAAGTTTAATTTCATTTAAAATTAGTGATAATCGGAAGCCTGGAGGTAGAGCGTCCGATTTTTCTAGCTTTCGAGTTATGATTTTTCACCAAGCTACTAATTCGAACACTTTTTTGGTCATAGTGACTTGAATAATTGAGATAAATTGCTAACTCTTTTTTTTCAATTCAGCTGCATGTTAACCCCATCCAATGTAAATGTAAAAAAATTTGATTCCGTAGGCCTTACTATTGCGCCAAATAAAATTTTTAAATACCTTTAAGTTCAAAATAATAAAATGCACCAATATCATTGAGGGCGATTTAAAGAAAATAGTCACATAACTTTTTTCACCCAAAACTTATTTCAGAAAAGTCCTCATTTCATTGGTTATTTACCTTATAAATTTTATTGAGATATCTGCGGCGCAAGAATTGTTTGTCGCTACTAGACAACATTTCTAGCCACTAAAAGCAAACACATGCGCAAGGGCTAGACCAAAAATGATGTTACAGATTAGGGAATCTACCTTCTAGAAGGGTCCAACCGGCTCGGCCATTTGCGAATGCTGGTGTGGACTTTTGTGGACACATTTGGATCGATCACAAAATCAGAGGAAAATATCCACAGAACTTATATAGCGGTGTTCTGTTGATTTTCCGTAAAGGCTGTGCACCTAGAAGTGGTAAGCGACTTATCAACAGAGTGTTTCGTTTTTTACCCCTAAGAAGGTTCATAGGTTGCAGAGGAAATTGCCGAAACTTTTATTGCGACAATGCCACCAATTTCGTTGGAGCGCGAAATCAGCTGAATGAATTAAGTAAAAACATATACTCTAAACATGATAAGGAAACCATAGCAGGAGCTTGCAGTAAAAGAGGTGTAGACTTTCATTTTATCCCACATAAAACACCACATTTAGGCGGCCTGTGGGAAGCTTCAATCAAGTCCTCTAAACATTTACTGCTTAAAACCGTCCCTGATGGCTGTTTAACTTACGAAAAGTTGGAGACATTGATGATTGAAATAGATGCAATATTAAATTCTAGACCATTAACTCAGATGTCTAATAACCCCAACGATCTTATGGTACTTACGCCTGGTAATTTTATCAGCAGCAATAGAAATAAACTCTGAACAAACAAAAATTAGTTTGCTTACTGAAGCACAAATTTTGGAATCGATGGTCTCGCAAATACCTTAACTGGCTCCAACATCGTTTTAAGTGGAAGGAACGCTGCAAAAATGTCAAATTTGGTACAATAATAGTGATGCAAGAAGATAACCTTCAGTCAGAGTTGCTGATGTACAGCAACGGGAATATTACGTCAGCCCATACACAAATTGGCGCCTTTAGCATGTGATGAGGGTGACACATACAGAAGACAGTGATATATTATCAGACAACAATAAACCCAAAACGTCAAGTGAGCCTCTCAAAACCTTAACAAGATAGAAAACGTCTCTCAATGAAGACAACCAGAACGAGCTCCCAAAGAAAAAAATTCGCAAGTCCTATGGTATCGCCGTCATTACTCTACTGTCAACCTGTTTACTCTAACCAACTTCATACGGATCGACCATTGATGTCAAGAATTTGCATTCCAAACCTGGAATATATTAGCTTCATAACTACGCAATGGAAGTTGATAGTCTACTACGACTGACATCCATTTTGGATAGAATTTGCCTAAGTATCAAATGGTACAAGTGCATTAAACTACTTATGTCAAGAACTCCAGAAGATGCTTACACACAGGTAGTTGCTCAATTCAAACATATTGAAGAGGAATTCGTGCCTGACAACCTACTACAGTCCCCACCACGATCCAAACGACGTGCCTTCAACATTGTTGAAAACATGGCCAACACCCTTTTTGGAGTATTGGATTCAGAATATGCAGAAGAAATGTTCAAGACTATAGATACCATCAACACAAATGAAGAACATCAATTAACGCTATTGAAATATCAGACAACTATAATTTATTCGTCTATTAATATCATTAAGAAAGATCAAGAGGCAGTAGAGAAGAAACGTGACGAAATAGATGACCAAATAACATTTAACACAGTGTTTAAAGAAGGATAACAAGATAAATACAAAATTAAAAGAACTAATTATAAACAACTTAATCTTACAGTACCCAGATTTTAAAAAGAAATTTGTACTGACTACAAACGCAAGCCAATTTGCAATAGGAGCGGTCCTATCAATGGACACCCTATTTGTTAGGAGAGAAGGACACTAAATGAACATGAAAGGAATTACAGTACGATTGGAAAAGGATTATGAATTAAGAAATTAAAGAATTAAGAACTTTTATTTTTAACGATTCTAAATCAAATCATAAATACAATTAAAATTCGTCTGTTCTCCATCATTAGCCGATTCTAACAAGTGTAGGTTCTATTCCCGTCCGGGAGAAAATAAATTAAAATTGAATTTACAATTTATTTGTGCACTTTCATCGTTACTGGTTAATGCCAGCTGAAAGCAAACGTGGCTTAGTAGGCTAGTTACAAATTAATAAATGCAAGAGAGAAAATCATCTGTCTCGTTAGCTGTCGCCCGTCAAGGCCGGTTTCAAACCACGGACGAGGCGGTTGTGTTTTCCTTTTGTATTTATGATTTGATTTAGAATCGTTAAAAATAAAAGTTTTTAAAATTCTTCTGTTCTCCACTCTTTATTCAACCAAGAATAATAATATTGGCAAAGTAGGTTACTAAACAAAAAATTGCTATAGCCATAGATATTTCATTTATTATATATGTAAAGGACGGGCTATGGCTTTTTTGGAATTTCCGTGGTACACACATATGTTTGAAGTGTCCAAGGTACATACCCCTTGCAAAAGAAACAAAACCGCCTGTGAAATATTTTAAGACACACAATTCACCACATGATGTACGATTTATAACACCAAATATAAACAAGTTTTATTCACTCAATTTAGTTATTTGGGACCTGTTATTAAGTCAAAACCAAGACTTGAAACTTGCCAAAATCAAATGGATTCTGTGATGGAATAACACATAAATGTTGTTTCGCTTTTGTTGTTGTGCCGGAGAATTAAAAAAAAAATAGTCTTTTTGAACAAGTTTGAATATTAGAATGAAAATAGGTAACGAATTATATAAAAAAAAATACCATAGCAAACTTAGGGCCAAGGCATTTAATTGAAATTTAATTTAATCTTTGTTTTAGTACTCCTGTTAGAAAGCGTTGGGCACACTTGAATTATAATTAAAACTATATATGTTATTATAACATAAAATGACACAAATTAAATTTTAATTTAAGTGTACCCAAAACGGGGTTATTTTACAGGAGTAATAAAACAACAATTAAATTAAATTTCAATTCAATGGCGAAGTGAATACGGCTCTAAATATGAACAATGTTTCAAATAACATAATTACGAAATTGTGCTATGTCTAACATTATTTGACTTGTTATAATATTGGTATGATTTAAACAAACAAATTCCCATTATACAACAGGCAGAAAATTCTAGCAACTCTCATAATCAAGACAATATGGGAGGATTTTACGAATATGTAGTAAAATAACTTAACTTTGATGAAAACAGAGAACCCTCTAGTTAGTCCCTGAGAAAATACATCCCAGCCGTCTAATTGGTGAGTACATAAGGAGAAGTCAAATGGAAATCACTTTAAGAAAAATCTGTATATTCAGGAATACTTCACTTAGTGATTACTTAATGAAATATAATTTGAAGTCATACTGAAACTACACCGCCGGCCAAATAGAGAAGTGATTATTCATAAAGAGTGCATACATGAGAAGAAAAAATTACTGACATTAAGAATATGTTGATGCATACCATGTAAAAAACCTGTTGATTTTGCTCCAAGTAAATTTTTATTATTTTCTAAAAAACATATTCTTGATTCAACTTTTGTACATTATCAAGTAATTTAAACTAAATGCATGCATATTTCCTTAAAACTAGAGATATTGAAAATTCTTATTGATGTTAGCTTTCTTATATACAGAAAACGTTTATGCCACATTCGCGACCTGTTTACTTGAATTAAACATTGAAATATTAATATAAGTATATGGAATGTCTATAAATATCTTATTTTGCCAGTACGTAAATTGTATTTTAGTTTTTCTAATATGTAATGATACCATAAAACAAATAGATTAAGAAAACTAATGATATATATATAAATATTAATTTACTTTATGCAGGGAGGTTTCTCTAGAATAGCTTTTCATGACAGAACCTTTATGCTTTATGCAGGTATGATTACCTGAAGCAAGTCTATTAGTTAAGTAATCTTTTAAACAGCTTTTAACAGATATTAACTGTAAATTTGAAACTGAAAAAAAATTATTGCTGGAAGAGAAATCGTAGGAAAATCTAAAAATAAAAACCAGTTGTTTCCATATCAATTTATTCAGTATATAAAAAACTATAAATTACACTCGTATATTGCACTCCACACACAATAGCTGTGCTCTTTTGTGTACCTTGTTCTAGAGCTCCCATGTACTGGAGAGAACAAATTGTTCTGTCGATTGAAGCGAACTGTTTGTACTGTTCTTTTGTGTATCTTTTGTTCTGCTCTATTCTGCGGACACAAAAGGACACAACTATAGTATATTTAAAAAACTTAATTATTTTCCCAAAGTACGTAGAAGAAGTATATAACTTCTTTTTGTATAAAGCTGACATCCAAATAAAAATAGATTATATTCTGAAAAAAAAATTTACTTGTTATTTGTTGTTGCGAAAATAGTATACAAGAACAACGCATAATAAAATTCGTTTTCAGGAACCAACGTGCTATAATTTGTTTTCAACTGAACAAATACTCATCTCACAAGTTCTTAATTGTATTGAGTTTTTATCACAACAGCAAGAAAACTAATGTTATACATTTACTGAGATTAAGGAAGTAATTTCTAAAATTTAATAAAAGTTTGCTAAGTTTTATTTATTTGTATAGCGTTTATTACGTTTAAATTTTTGTCACATTTGCATGCAGAAAAGGATATTTAATAAGTCATTGATTAAATTCAGAAAATTCTTTTTAAATTGTATTAGGAGGTTATCGCGATATTATACTAAATTTTTATTATTAATAAACTCAAAACCACCTTATGAGAAATAATCAGTGGCGGATACAAACATCAGATTGCTCAGACTTTGCTTTGAAAAATTTAAATTTTTTACACAAGTAAATGTTAATATAATTTCAATATTTAATTAAAATATAAAATGAAGAGAAACTCTAAGAATTTTTGTGAAGGAAGAAATTATTTTCTATTTTTTAGTGTGGATTTAGAAGCAGTCTTTTTTAAAAAGATTTTTTTTTATATATGTATATTTTCTGATTTTATTTGATTAGAGTATAAATTTTGACTTTATTAGAGCTATAGCGGGGGACGATCGGAGCTCTAGAAAATAATTTCTTCCTTCACAAAAGTTCTTAGAGTTTCTCTTCATTTGATATTTTAATTAAATATTGAAATTATATTAACATTTACTTGTGTAAAAAATTTAAATTTTTTAAACCAAAGTCTGAGCAATCTGATGTTTTCAAAAAAAATTTTATATTTGTATTTAATGGAATATATCATCTGTATATTGGAAAGTCGTAAGTGCATATTTTATGATTTTAGTAAATCAACTTTTAAATTTTAAGCCTTCAAAAATAAAAACTGTATGATAGAAGTTTTTCGCTTTGCTTTGTTTCATTAATGTTCCAATTAAATGCTATAAAATTCATATTACTAGGTATTATATAATAATTATCGTCAACTAATATAACTAATATAAACCTGAAGGTAAAACGTATATGCCAAAATAAATTTTGTTTAAATTAATTACTAGCACATACGGTTTTCTAAAGGAGATCTAATAAATAAATATTAATATTATTTTATGGTATCAGGTAACTCAATGTATTCGAATAGGCTATAGAAATTCTTAATAGCATCATACTGCATACCATATACTACTACTCTGCTTCAATAAATTATAACAACTTTTTCAAAAATTTATTAATTTATTTTAGTGAAAATATATTTTATCCTGCTTAAACAAAAAAGGCGACAAATCTTTTATGTACTTTATTTTGTTCTTCGGTGGCAGTTGAAGTTTTATATTTCAACTTACAGACATCACCTTAAATCACATTACTCGTAAAATCACATTTCAATATTTCATGTTGCTTAAAATCCTGAGTAATGATAGTGGGCTGTGATTTCTGTATGCTTCAAATATTTGTCTAACACTGTAACATTGTGAACGCTTTTCACTTCCAAGATTTGCGAATGGCCCGGTTCTGAAAACTTTTAAGTAACAGATTTCTTTTGTTTGTTGTCATTCAAAAGTTGCATATAGCTGTCAAAGTTATTCTGTTTTGGTTTTGAGGGATAACTTCGGACACTTTACTGTACGCCGACGATGCTAAAATTTTCAGAGTTATTTCGGACATTCATGACTGCGAGAGCCTCCAAGACGATATTGCAAGGCTCGAAATCTGGTGCAAAAATTATTATTTGGAGCTAAATATAAATAAATGTAAGAGCATAACTTTCTCAGGAAAGCGTGCCGCTATCTCATTCCAGTACAAAATTAACAATTTACCTTTAACTCATGTCAAAGAAATTAAAGATTTGGGTATTATTTTTGATGACAAGCTTCTTTTTGCTACTCACTTAAACCTTATTACTGCTAAAGCATATCGTCTTATAGGTGTCATTTTCCGAGAATGTAGATCATTTCAATCAAGTTCTACCTTTATTTGTCTGTACGTTTCATTGGTGAGAAGCACTCTAGAGTACGCATGCCAAATTTGGAACCCTTTTTACTCTTGCTACAGTAATCAACTTGAATCTGTCCAAAGAAAATTCACAAGAATACTACTGTATAAACTGGAACATAGTGAATTAGAGTACAATGCTAGAATAGTTAGATTTAACATTCTATCCTTAGAACAGCGTCGCGCTTATCTTGATACAGTTTTCTTACATAAAATTCTGAATGGCATTGTGCACTGTCCTGATTTGCTTTCCAAAATTGGCATTAATATTCCTTCCAGATACGCAAGACAATACACTTCCTTCAGATTACCCTTCTCTAGAACTAACCTACGGGAAAATTCTCCCCTATACCTAATTCAGAAGACTTACAATGTCATATTCAATAATAATGATATTTTCAGCTCGGGCCCTTTGACATTTAAAAGATTAATCCTAAACGAGATTGGACACTGATCATAAAGTTAATTATACTATTTTATATTTATTAGCTTTTTTTCTATTTCATTATTTTTTAATTACTGCTTGGTTTGCTCCTTTTTTTTCCTTGTTGCATTCCCTTGCTTTGCTTTGCCCATTTTTCTTTTTTCTCAACTTTTTTCTTTAATTTTTCACCATTTTTATCTTCACTATTTTTTTGTTTTGCACGTTATTTTACTTTGCATTTCATTTTCCTTATTTTTTATCTTTTACTTCTGAATTTTTGTCTTTATTTTTTTTTATTTAGTTTCTAACTACTTTAGTATTTTAGGTTTCCTATAATATAAATGTTCTAACTAGCACTCTAATAATATTTTCTTAGATTAATTTACTATTATTATTACTTATTATTTTTATTTCGAATTTGTTGTTCTTAGCTCTTTTTTTCTATTTTTTGTTTTTTATTTTTTTTTATTTTTTGCAATTATAAATTTTTATTTCTTACTTCTAACTCATTGTTTCGTTTGAACTTGTTCTTGCTTCTCTTCTTTTATTTTAGTTTATTTTATCTAATTAACTCTTAAGGTAGTATCTTAATTGGACTAGTCTGTGTACTATCTTATTAACTAAATCAATATAAATAAATATAAATAAATAAATAAATACATGAATCATTCCACAGAAATATATGTTCGCCATATGAGCCATTCAGCATAATTTTGGTCAATAACTTTTTAAGAACTGATACTAAATCATTCCCTGAACAGCCTCTAAGTCCTTCTGTCCACACGGGGCAATATGTTATGTTTTTTTGAATTTGGTAAAATAATGAAGGAGTTGGATTATAACTTCAATCTTCATTTATAATAAAACATCGAAGCAAATACCTTTGGTAAATTTAAGATACTCTGCAAATCGTATCATTTAACAATAGTATTGCGGTCAATGTTCGTCGATCAACTTTTCTTTCACGTTTTAGTAAAATCTTAACGAAGTATATTCATCTTAAACACTACAAGTATATATTCAAAAGACAAAACAATGTGAAGATGGGCTCGAGTCTTTATATTTAACCCTTTGTTCAACGCTAAGGGTTATTGATAATGTGCTATGCGCACAAGGATAATTAGCAATTGTTGCGAGGTTATTCTGAATATACAAAAATGTTCACAATACATTTCAAAATTTTAAAAAATTGTTCAGGAGATATTCAGTTATATTAGCCAACTGCCATTCCCATAATTTCCGATTGAATTCAATTCGAGTCCCAACTTGCTTAGTAGCAGGAAATAACAAATCTAAATGATGTGCGTTCATTGACGTTAAAATATCGATGTCTATTTTACATTGTATATGTTATGAAAAATTCTTTTATATGCACTCACGTTATTTTTTATTATAGATACCTACATTCCTTTGAAATATTGTTAATATTCCTCAAAATTCTATTATATTCTATTATATTTCCACTGATTGTACTTCCTCTGCTTCCTTTATTATACATAAATAAAAAATAACACTTCCACACTCGTCTTTTACCTTGCACTTAGTTAAGTGAGCGTATTCTAAACTATGAAGTTATTAACCAGATCTGTGCATCGAAAATAATTTGTTAGCGCTATAAGTACTTTACCAGTTTCTGTCATTACGCCCGACTTACAAATTGAAGTTTTGTCGATCAAGTTCTATACTTTGAAATGCACCCAATTAATAGCAAACTGATTGATATAGATAGTAGCTGTACTTCATTGTTCGGGTATGAAAGTATTTTTATTAATTTTATAATATTTTCCATAAGTTTACGAAAGTGCATGTAATACTACACAATCTCTCTCTAAAGAATATATACGAAATATTTTTTTACATTTTATATTATCAAAAGAAATTCACATTTCGTACACTGAACCAAGAAGGTACGTAGATCGAACAAAAAAGTTCATTAGATAAATTAACTTTTTATCAATTTTCAACCGATAAATGTGTTCATTGTGGTAATGAACAGAGATCCATTAAAAATTAGGCTCAATGAAAAGTTCATAGATTCAATGTACTAAGCTAATTGATTCTATGAATGGTCAAATATCTCATTTAATGTACTTTTTCATTCATGTAATGCATTCTATTCATTAGAGCAGTACCTTTCGTACGTAGATCTTATTTATTGCTGCAATGTACTATGTACATTGATCCAATGAACCTGATTAATTTATGTGACGTACATGCGTTCTGAGTCTTCCCAAATTCCCCCCTCATCAGTCTCCTTTAAATTTAATTATTTATATACATATATACATATATAAATTTTACCCACATTATGAAATACAATTACATACTGACTTCTTGTACACAAAATTTCTCTGTTTTTTTTTTATTTATTAGAATTTATATAGTTCTTTTACACTTTTGTTTTTAGAATATTATTTAATTATGCCTTTTTTAATACCGTCCAGTTATCCAAAATTGATCGTATGCGGAAGTCCATATCAATCTAATAATAAAGAAAACATTAGGTTTGTTGTTTTTTGTTTGGATGTTACTTATCAGTCAATAACCATTTGGAAGTTTATATACAGGCTATTGTAGAAAACTTCTGCCATTGATGTTGATTAACACTCTAATTCTAATTTCGCTAGCTGGCAGGCTTTCGAGCAATAATTCGAAGCAAAGGAAGTACTGCATAGTGGTAGAAGATTTTGTAGAGTTCTAAAAATTTAAAGGTAAACAAAATAAATGCTAAAACTACATTAAAATAGATGTGAAATTGCATTTGCCTTGAATTATGGCTCCCAAAAACAGCCGCACAGTTTTGTGACTTCTTTACAGATCTCCTTAAGCTTAATAACGCTACTGGACAAAAACAAAAACTCTCACACTGCGAAAGAAGGAAAACAGGAACATTCTTACGATCAATGTAAAAATACATGAAACCAATGAACGACTTCATTGACAGAAAAACACATGTTCAAGAAATTAAAGAAAAGTATGAAAAATTGTAGTGTTTGAAGCAAATGCCAATAAAAAGGAAAAGTTTATTGAATTAATAAATATTGTTCATGAAATCAAAGAAAATATTATTATTATTATACCTAATGAAATCAATAAACGCAGTTTCATGGTATTAATTAAGTTGTTCATAGCGAGTGAATTAATTAGTTAATTAGTTAATTAAACTTTTATTGAGTCAATTAATGTTTCCTTGAATCAACGAAAATTATTTCAATGAACTGCATTTGTTGATATTAGGGACGATTTTATTTTCAGTGTAAAAACTATGAAGCAAGCTTCGACAATCGTAAACGTACGTGCGTTCCTTTTTTACGAAAGGCTTTATAAATTTTTAAATGTGTTTGTTAAAATGCGTTATAAATCCTACAAAAATCTTAAGGATTTTAAGTAATTTTGTCCAATACTACGAAAATCTTTCACATCGAGAATTTACGACAGCTTTTTTAAATACTTTATTATACATATTTTGTTTAAAATTTTGTTCAGGTGTATCAAACTTGTGTATTGTTTCAAATTCACTCAATCATATTACCACTCTATGTATGATATAACAATACTAACAATGAGCTCATGTAACCTGCAGCCAAGTAATATACGAGGTGTGATCAAAAAATTCGGTGAATTAATGTTTATAGCAGTAACTGCTGGCGCTATATCCATTTGAAGCATCCGTCTGATAGCCTCATTCTTTCAGAAAATTAATGGTAAGGTAGGTAAGGTTAAACAAGTTGTGACTTGTCGGTCGGCTTCCAGATTAGAAAGAATAACGTCATGTTCACCGTGTCTGTCACACATTATGGATTTCGATTTCGATATTTGGAAGAAAGTGCCAAAGAAGCTCATAAATAGTTAAAATCAGTATATGAGATAATAAACTGACTCTGAAAACTGTCTATAAATAATTAAAAGCAAGTGGGTTGAAGACTAGCAATAGTCGGGACGTCCTTGGACCTCAAAAACACATGAAAAGTGCAAAAACTGGCAAAACGGATTCGTTCAAACAGGCGATTGACTATTCGAGAGCTTGGAGTAGAACTGACATCTCGCCTGAGTCCGTGATAAGCCAGAAAAATGGCTCAATGGCTTCCTCTTTCATCGCGACAACGCTCCGTACCACACCTTACTCTCGATTCGAGTTCTTTGCAAAAAAACAAAGAAATCCTGTCTGTTCACATCCACCATAACTCTCCGAATTTAACACCATGCGACTTTTGGCTCTTACGAAAAATAAAAACTGCACTAGAAGAAAAACGTTTGACACCTTTCTCGATATTTACAGGGTCACGACAGAGCAGCTAAAGGCCGTTCCGAAAGAACCCTTCCAGAAATGCTTCCAATCTAGGAATCAACGTTGGTATAAGTGCATCGCTAGCCAAGGAGAGTACCTACTTTGAAAAAGAATAATTCGAATTTGATATAAACTGATTACTTCTTTTGTAATAAATCTATTCACCGTATTTTTTATCACACCTCGTAATATAAGTAATTAGTTTCTTCCTTATTTACACTTCTAATTTTAAATTTTTTTAATCCCCCCCCCCCCCCCACGCTAGAGCAAATGTCTGGATCCGCCCATGGAAATGATCTCAGGAGTACGTCAGAAAGTGAAGTGATTGCATAATTAATCAAATTCAAATATAGATAATCGATCAAGAGAGATAATGGGAGCAATTGCTCTTTTATTGAATTCTGAAAGGTAACTGTAAAATTGTCGCCCCAATGTACCGCATATATCATGTCATTAATTTTTTTTCTCTTTTCACTGACAATTCACTTTCATATTTATGTCAAAATATGATTTTCTATCTTAATTTATTTTTCATCCAACATAAAATTTTAATGTGCCTTCTCCTTTTGATTTCACTGTGAAATCATTTTCAGATGTCGAAATTAATTCCTATTTTATTTTCATTTTACGTTCAATACAGTTTTAATATGCCTTCATATTTGATTTCAGAATTATCTGAAGATATCATGGCTGAAAAGAAGTAAAAGTGAAGTCCATGTGAATATTTGATATTAGGAATTTTACGCTTTGAATTCAAAATTAAACTCAGCCAATTAAGTTTTTATATAAATGGAGTATAAAAAATAAATAACAACTTTTCACTTTAAAATTTGATAAATAATTGTGCTTTTCAAGCTTTATTATAGAAATAACTTTGGTAGCTATGACAAATTTTGCTTCCGGTACATTTCATTCCCATTTTATGTAAAGACTATTCCACTCAAATAGTATACATACATTAGTTCAACAATTTTAACCAACTATTTTTAAAGAACTACCAGAAGAGAGCTGCATATTTTTTAGACACATAAATAACATCTTAACCGTATACATATCAAACGTCTACTTCTAATTATTTTTCTTAAATTTTGCATAGGATTCTCAAATCGGAGCTAATTTACCTTAAGTCTAATTTAATTACACAAAATTCTCTAAATATTCACAAATTCATAAAAAACCGGATTTTCTCATTTCACGTTTCAGAAATCTGGAATGTATAAGGGATTTTTGTACGTTGACCTTTTATACTAGAGCTTCAAATAAGCTTTCTTGACTTATTCCCTCATCCATGGTATGGTGTGAGTCAGGTCACGCCAGCAGTCGTTGACCTGACTCCAGACGTCATGCGTTAATATTTTACAATAAGAAGCAGAAAATCAGAATTTTTCGCAATAATGTTCACACTTTCAGATTCGAATTGAATTTGCTTTCACAAATTAAAGGCAAAACGTGATTGGGAGCTTACAGAGTGAGTTGATCTCTCGTTTTCACAAAATTACATTAGAATAGCGTAAACGACGAATGCTTTCTCTGTAGATGTTCCCCTCACGAGGTCATTGAATCAGGGAAATGTCTTAACGTAACTGCCAGAGTGCCAGCTACTTTTGCTCTTGTATACTTTACCTTCCCCCCAGTAGAGCAAAAATCGCTACTATTCAAAGCCCCCTTCATCCATTATCAAAAAACACAAAATACCGCTTTACAGTTGATGTAGAGAAGAGGGAGGCCTTTGGAGTCAGCGTCAATAATCCCCAGGTCGTTTCTAGGTCGATGGCTTAACTTTTCTCTGTTTCGTATTTTCCTCTTCTGTCAGTAGCCACAACGCTAACATTATTGTGATTAGAAGAAATTTTCCAGGTGAAATGGAGAGTTTTTTACACTTTCAATTGATCACGTTTTTGTGTTCACAAGACAAGGAAATCTTTTGCCAAACTCCGAACTAATTTACGTGCAAAACGGGGGAGAGGCGAGCACTGATGAGTGACCGTAATTGTCCAACGTTCAAAAGTGAAAACGAAAACTTTCGATTGCGGCCAAAAGCAGGCGTAAGGAGGTCATACCGAACTGATGGCCGCTGACACCAAAGTCTAAAAAAGTCTCACTTGTGATAATGGATGCTTTAGGGGCTCTGCTGACTTTCCAAGTCACATTCACTTGGGTCTGTGACCCAAGCATAATTTTTCTGTTTTCACTTTCAGTTTCCGATTTCTGTGGGAATATACATACATCATTTTTCGATAAGAAATCACAGAGGAGTTATTGTGACTTGTTATGTTTTTTTTTCTCACTGAGAAAACGTGTGATAATAAAATATCATTCAAATATTATTGAAAGAGCAGTTCTTGTATATTTCAGAATTTTATCATGAAAACGGAACTGAGGATATTGATGAAATTGTTTCAACCGAGCTACCGTTTTCAGATACGAGAAAACGATTAACTTGACTATGGCAAAATCTTTTTAGGTGATATTTAGCCAGTAATTAATTAGAGAGTCAAATTTCATCTAGATAATATCTATTTAGTAATTGAGGAGAAATAATATATTTTGAGCGAATCGATTATTTTCTGATGCGATGACTTAGCTATGTTTCGATTATGATCGGGTGATTGTAGCCTTAGCGGTTGCGATAAAATGATTTTGCTTGATCTCGACTTTAAGAAACTGCTTTGGGGATATATAATGAAACTGATTTCGGGATATTTAATGAAATTGGGTAAAACTACCGGGAGCGAAAAAGTGATTTGACTAGTTTTTAAATTTCCGAAAATTCATTAGGAGTTAAATAGCTAGATTAATTACTATGAACTAATAATACATTAGATAATAATAAAATTATTCTCAAGGACACATTACAGCTTGAACAAAAAAGTTACTTATGAAGGAGTAACATGTTAAAGAATTTTGACCACGCTCTTACAGTTATTCTATTATAATAATAACAGAAATTTTAAAAAATTAAGCCAGCAAATATCTTTCGCTAATTTACGGCACATATTTAAATACCTAAGGAAATGATATTCGTTTTATCTCGTACATCCGTATGCATTATCATTATATATATATATGCTGTATCTTTCTCGCTGTCTGATAAAAGCTTAAGAACAGCTGAACCGATTTCGATGCAGTTTGCATTAGTTGGGCGGGTATTTTTCGAGGAAGATTTTAGGCTATAATTATATGATCGCAATATGACATCAAGGAGCTAAACAGCAACAACATCAATTTTAATAAATTTCTGTTTTTCTCTGGACTGATAACTCAATACCAGCGTTCAAATTTCGTTTGATGAATCTCTATAAGATCCAAAATAACCAGCATTTTTAAAATTCTATTCTGAGGATTGTTTTGAAAGGATTTTGAGATATAATAAAGTTCCAGTATACTATTCCTGAAAAAATAACAATTTTTATCCGTAAAGCAACATCCAAGCATGAAAAAATTACACTTTGGGATTTATCCCAATGATATTAGAAATATTGTCTCACGTCTTCAAGAAACCCACTTGATGTAAGAGCTTAGGCTTGAAGCCTGTATAAGGAATATGACCTTTCAGTGGTATAACACTAAAAAAAACCAGCTGAAAAAAGTTGACGTTGAATCTATCTGCTTTATCACTATTTTTTCTGGCAGATAAAGATATGTGACTAAATGTGGAACAATTTTTGATCAGCTTACCTCAAGGAATCGCGTGGTATACCGAAAGGTATCTTGTTCTGAATCACCCTGTATATATTTAAAAAAAAAATAAAAATAAGAAAATGAATATAAATCCATATAAAAATATTTATTTTACTCAAATATCAAAGTAATAAAAATATTCGATATTCATATTCAATATTAAGACTAAAGCGAGAAACACAATGCAACAGTCATCAGCGTTCATTAGTTCAAATTTCAATTTATTCCTATATCTGATAATAGAATAGAATGAAATCTGAACTGATGAACCCTGATGACTGTCGTATTGTGTTTCCTGCTTAAGTCGTTTTATGGGAATATTTTTATGAAATGTGATAAGCTAATCATGTTTTAAGCATGATTATCTTATAGGAATTTATTTATTAAAAATTTTTATTTTAATACCATTTTTCAATTATGTTTTTAGATTTTCATGCATACAAAAGAGAAAAAGAGAATTATTCTTTGAAGAGGAATAATTCTCAGGGGAAGTTGTTGTTGGTTCTAATATGGCGGATCGGGTGTTGGTCGGTCTGCGGTTGGGTTTACAGAATTATATTGGGGATTATTTTTGTTTTTTTTTTTTAATTATTTAGTTTAGTTCTACCCCAGTTAACAACTATTTTGTTTTTGTTGTTTTCCTTATACGTATCTATTACTACTATTAACTATTTTATTTATTATTTCCTTAGGTTTTATTAGGTTAATTTTAATCTTACAACAATTTTTAAATTGTTACTTAGTATCCTTGTATTAATGATTTTGAACCTTACTTTATTTTTATTGATTTTTTATTTTAATATCTTTCAATTTTATCTCGCTACTTTCTGCAAATTTTCTTTTTTTTTAATATATGGTTTGGTTATATACATATTTGTTTTCTTTTTGCTCGGTTTTCAACTCATTCATTTAGTAGTTTCTTTTTTCTGTTAGATCTATTTTTATTTGTTATGACACTCATTAATTTATTCTAACTCATTACTACTTACTTGTCTAATGCTATTATTTTAGCAATCTTCTAAGTATATATATATATATATATATATATGATAATAATATAATTTGCAATATAATCTAATAATAATAGAATATAATAATGTAATATATTTAGGCCTTGCTGCCAGTTATACCTGTTTTTGTTTTGGTACTTGTGCTACCAGGTCTACTCTTTACGTACATTTTGAGTCGATTCTATGATCCATGTTGACAGTGTCGGTGTTCCACTTTTAAAGGATTTGGACTGACCTCGTTTTACAGAGTGATCGAGCTCGTTTTAAACTAGTTTGGGGAGCGTGTGTTCGCTCCTCCATACGAATTCCCTCTGCTGCGATGTCGGGGTTACTTTGTGGTTGCGTCCTCTGTTGTCTCATCTTGATGACAACAGGGTGTATATATTTCACTGCCATACAATCATTATGGTCAGAACTAGTAGGCTCATAAATGGTAGAGAGGTTGTGGACAGGATATGGGAGTTTCTACTCTTTATATTGATACGAGTGTGTACTGGTATAAACTGATTTATTCATGTCTTCTTCCGTTAAAATCTCGGTTTGTATCACACTTTGATTTTGAGATTTAGGTAAAATTTCGACCAGATTCAGGTTGAATAGGGAATGGTTTAATTCTGGAAATTGTTTCGGCTGCACAATTTTCAGTGGATATTTACTTTTTCCTTCATATTGAAGCACTTCTTCGGCCATTTGGATCTGACATGGTTGTATCATCTCCATTATTCCCTGTCCTTCCAATTTTGAGATCACAAAGTGATATGGGAATGTGATATGTAACACCGTGGAGGTGATAAATGAAAATAGGCACGCATTTGGCCTATTTAATTTTATCAACATGTCCTTTTGGGGGCTTGTACTCTAATCCTGCTATTGGGCATTTAAATTAATGGATTATATAGTAGTTTTACTGGACATTCATTTGAGGTTGCTGCCTTTATGATTGGCGTATTCAGGTGGCCAACGTACGTATTTTCTTTCATACTAAATTTTTTCATATCTTCGCTATTCAGTAGGAGAAACTCTTGTGTCTGAGCGCTATTTGCCACATAAGCATAGCCAGGGTCTGAGATTAAAGAATAGTTTGCTGACTTGTGTACAGGAAAGCATCGGATTTTTTGCAACCTCATTTTTGGCAAGTTAAAAATTGGGAGAGTAACTCTCACCACCAATTTGTTTTGCATGAGGCGTAATTGGGCTGCCGCTGTTAGGTAGAGGACGGCTAAATAATTCTGATCGCCAGGAAAATTCAAGGTTGTTTTGCGATATATTTTCAACAAATTTTTTGGGGACATGAGGAGTGGGTGAATATGATTTATTCTACTCGCCATTATTATGTCCAGAAGGGCTTGTTGTCGGTATTCGACTTCTATTATTTGGAGAAGCAGACTTGATAGGATTTCCTGTCTCAGTTGCCTTCTAGTTAGGTCCTTGATCGCAACGTGGTTAATCTTATGTGATATTTTTTGTTGTCTATCCATCAGCATTGCCCGGGGTTTTTGAATCTGTTCCAAGGTACTCTTAACAACATTGATTTGTTATTTCTCTAGCAATTTCATCCAATCTACTGTGTATTTCTTTCTCTTTGTTACTGTCCATGGTACTGAATAAGTATAGTGCATAGCACTTCCTATTCCATCGAATAGTGATCTGGCCTTACGCCTTCCTGGAACCAATTCCTTAATTTTTTTTTTCGTTTTTCGGTGCTGTCTATTATAGCGTATATATGTTGCTGCTGCACGTTACACAGATCTCCTTTGTCTGGGATATTTATGCAGAGTTTATGCACTAAGTGCTCTGCATGTTCCGCTCGCCTTATTTGTGTATCCAGCTCATCCATATATATTTCTGTGAGAACGTTCCAGGTGTTATGAGACACCATGAGGCTTCCTAGGTCCTCGAAAAATATACAAGAGTCATTTAGATGTATTAAGGCGTAGGGTTTTTTGGCAATTTCTTTTGTCGTGTACTGGACAAGCAAAGCTAGCACAATAATACGTAGCGCCATGGCTGTGGACAAGTCGGAGGAATATAAGAATTCTTTGAGTATATTGTATAATTTTGCGTGCCATTATTGAACTTGGCAGTGGAGTGGTAAATTCGTGATAAATTATAAAAATGGGTTTTACTGGAAACAAACAATAACGGGGTAAACGAGAGGGTAGCGATCCCTCAAATTATCGACCAATTGCGATCACTTCGCTTCTTTCAAAGGTTTTTGAATCTATCATTAACTCAAAATTAATGAAGTATCTAGAAACTAATCATCTCATCAACGATCGCCAATATGGCTTCCGAGCTGGACGCTCATCTAGAGACTAGCTGACAGTGCGAATGTGGAACAGCTTACCATCTTCTGTTTTTCCTCCCGCATACAATCTGCGGAAGTTTAAGGGCGATATACATCGACACCTCCGCCACTCTCCTCATATCCCCTAATCCTCTCCCTATCTCCTTCCTGCCATGCCATGTCCAAACTAAAACTAAATGGAATTCTCGTTTTTAAGAACTAGCAGGGATCATGTTCGAATCTTCGAAATGAGGAAGAGTATATTTTAATCGCGCGAAATTGAATTTATTTACAGCGCGACTTTTTAAATATTTTGCTGTCACTACAATTTCTTCCGTTATTTGGGGAATTACCTTCCTCCACATCTGAGTCCATTGTGTGCTGGACTAAGGCATTTACCGTAAAAGTATTCCCTGAACTGTCTTTCTTTAATGCGTATGAGATGCGACTTAGTGCATCTGCATTAGTGTTGTACTTCCCTGGTTTGTATTCGATATTGTAATCGAATTCGGAGAACTTGTGGTGAAATCTCACCGAACCGGATGTTGGATCTTTTACATTAAAGACACCTTTGAGAAGTTTATAATCTGTATAGACCGTGAATTTCCGACCTTGAAGATAGCACCTGAAATTTTTTGTAGCCTAGACTATAGCCAATATCTCCTACTCTATAGTGGAGTAATATCTTTCGGCTTTGTTTAAAGTGCGGCTTGTATAGGCAATGGGCTGGTAATTTCCCATTTCTCCTTGAGAAATAACAGCTCCTAGAGCCTCGTTATTTGCGCCCGTAGTGAGATTGAATGATTTCGAAAAATCGAGATAGATTACAAGTGGTGGAGAAATTAAAGCATGCTTCTCGGCATTTCTCAGTCCAAGTGAATTTTACATCCTTCCGAAGCAAACTATTAATTGGACTTACAATTTTGCAGAAGTCTGGAATAAATTTTCTGTAGTAATTGGCAAGTCCTAAAAATGACTGAACTTGCCTTACTTTTCTTGGAGCAGGACATGTTTGGACGTAGGCCGTCTTACTTGCGTCTGGAAGTGCACCTTCGCTAGAACATTTATATCCTAGGTAAACAACTTCTCTTCGTAGAAACTGTCACTTCTCTGGCTGCAGTTTTAAGTTGTTCTCTCTAAACTTATCGAAGTCTTTTCTCAACTTTTCGCAGTGATCATTCAAATTTTTGCCATAGATGACGATGTCATCTAGATAAACAAAGCACTCGAGGCCTCGTAGGCCTGTCAAGATGAAAGTCATTAGGCGTTGAAATGTAGCAGAGGCTCCTTTGAGCCCGAATGGCATAAGCTTGAACTTGTAGTACCCATTATTTGTACTGAAAGCAGTTTTATCTCGATCCATTTTGTCGGCAAAAACTTGGTGATAGCCGTTGGCCAAATCGAGGGTGGTGAAATACCTTGCATGACCTAATTCCTCAAGAATATCTTCGATTCGGGGTAGCGGAAATGCATCGCTTATTGCCTTTTCGTTTAACTTCCGAAAGTGGACGACTATGCGCCACATTTTTTCACCGTCAGGTCCCACTTTCTTGGCGACAACTAATAGAGGTGAATTCCAAAGGCTTTTGCTAGACTGGACCATCCCGCTGTCTAACATTTCCATTAGCTGCTCGTTGATTACTTTCCGCTGTGTTTCAGGTAAGCAGTACATTTTTTGATTGATTGGTTTATCACCTTCTAGGAAAAAGCTATCGTCATACTCTTCGCAGAGCTCCAATATCGCAGTTTTCTCTTTCACGGTTAGATTTGGATCTACGCTGAGTTCTTGCTCTAGCCTAGAAATACGCGGGTATTGTTTTGGGTCTTTCGAAGTCTCATAATCCAGATATAAATAGCGTACATGTTGTAAAATTGCTGACTTTTTAACTGAACCTTCGTTTGACTTTTTCTTCCTTTTTAATTTTTTACCTGTAAGTTGGTTGTTTATAAATAAGCTTTGCCTCGGGATCTTGGACGGGAGAGCTATATGCACCTTTTTGGCAGGCTTTAGACACTCAATTCCGTCTCTTGTCATATTTGATATTGTCTTTGTATTTGGTATGGGAATGTGCGATCTTGTGTGGTCTTTTACGTCTGTGAATGGGACTATTGTGCAGTCGTTTATTGGGTACAGCTGTAGTTTTAAACTGTGTATGACTACTTGGTGATTGTTGACGTTGAGAATACTAACCAGCACTAATTCTGCTCCAGATGATAACAAACTGTTTGCCAAGAAGACTCCATCGCTTATTAAATAGAGCATTTCTTATTGAGTTTTTAACGGGGCTGGGGCAAAAATTGAGACCGCGCAGGTGTGCAGGTTGGTTCCTTTAAGGCAACCAACTGCTGCCTGAATTCGTCGGTCTCTTGTTTGCCCAGACAACTTATTTCACAATCCTTCGGCTCTTTTATTTGTTAGCGTCTTTCCGGTAACAAATGGGGTCTGTAATGTCCATGCCTCATTGTGGTTAATTATTTTGAGGTCTTTTATTGACCTTTTCTTTATTATACTTACCTCAGCGCCTGTGTCGATTGCTAGTTTAGTTTGGCTGTTCAGGCCTAAAGGAAGTTTTACTGTAGCGACACAGGAATCGGGCGTCTGAGAGGACCCTATTTTATTTGATAGGTTTTCTAAAATCGAGCCGGGGAGTTTTGGATCGTCAGTACCTCGTTTCTCTGACTCCGGGCTTCCCATTTCGCTTTTGTTGACAGTTATCTACTGCATGTCCTGAACGACCACAAAAGTCGCACTTTTTACGTACGTCATATACAGGCCCCTGCGGCTCTCTAGGGCGTTGATTTGGTTGTCCAGTGTTGTTGTGTGATCTTTGCATACTGTTGTTGTTTCTTCTGCCGTCACGTACGTCATGATTATACATCTTGCAGTTCATACAATATGGCGTATTTTTACGTTTGAAGCAATCGGCATATGTGTGGCCTCTTAAGTACCAAAAACTACACTGTATTTTATTGAAAGAGTTACTATTATCTTGGCTCCTGTTTGATATATGATGTGTTTGACTGTGTAAACCGTGACGGCGGTATGTGACTGCTTGAGTTCGTGGGCATATTGTGTTTTGCCGAGTATCCTCTAACAAAAGTATTATGCCAGGATAATATACGTTGTGATTCACTGGAGAACTTACTGGGTTATACTGTGCGTTATTAGGTAGGGTTTCATTGTCAGAATGTGGCATTGCATATTGCATTGTAGTTGATTGAAATTGCCCTGGAGGTTGCAGGAATAGAGCACTTTGCTGCAACCACAGTGCCGTCGGTCATGGTCAGAAGATATTGGCAAATATATGGGTTATTGACTCCTGCTTTTAATGAATTTTCGGCAAAGTCGTCCAGCTGCATTTTAACAGCTGGGGCTACTGTTGCGCCGTATTTGGACTCTGCTGCTTCGTTGCAAAGTGCCAATATTTGTTTCAGTCGTGCCGTGAAGGCTGTGAGATTTTCGAGTGGATATTGCATAGTTATAATTAATTTATTTACCAGTTGCTGGTAAGTTTTTGTAGGCAGGTAAGTTCGATTTACCCGTTCTCCTACCTCTTTAAAAGTAGTAGGAATATTTAAGGGAAAAAGGTGATAAGCTATGCCTCGAAGTCTGGTGGGGAAGGAAAGCTGCTAGCTCATCCACCAAAATGCCTTGTATTACCTGCCTGCAGCATCCTAAGAATGTTTGGAGCTCATGGCTCAGTTTTGGGTGCTGTTTTTCCGAGAATAGGAAAACTAGCTGGGCAGTTAGCTTGGTGATTTTAGCGTAAGCTGCCATGTTTAAATTGGGGATTTTGAAACTTAAATTTGGCACTATGAGGGAGCTAGTATCTTTTAGGCTGGTTTCCAGAAGGGAGTCACCCAGATAATTTAAAAGGTTTTCACTCGCGGTAGAACCACTGACACTGTCTTCGATGGCACTTTCTCTTAAAATTACACTATTATTTTGTATAATATCTACTCCGAGAGAGTGCGAAAATTCTCCAAACTGTTTTAAGTTCTTTTTGAACTTCTCTGTGTTAATTTTAAATTTTTCGATTATTTCCAACCTTTCTTTTCTAGACTTTTCGATTTATTTTTCTACTGAGTCGCACTGAATCACAGAGACTTCGAAGTTTCGCACTTTCTCTTCCAAATTTTTTTAAATATGATTCTAAATCTAAATTATGTCTTACTTGGTGGGGACCTGTAAGGATTGTCCCGCTCCTGAATGTTACTTTTTTATCTGTTGAGCATGTTGGGGGTGTTTGATTAGCACCCTCTGGTCCAACCTAATCAACCCCGTTGTTGTTCGTTGGCAGATAGAGACTTTTCAAGCGCTTATACTTAGCTGTAGAAATTTGGCTTCCTTTATCATACCGAGTGCACCATTTTTGTTATATTTCTTTTGGTTTGTTCAATTGTGTCTATTGGTTTCGATTTTTGGTTCTTTTACGTCTGTGTTTGGATAAATAATAGCACTTTTGGTCTTGATATTTTCACCGTTTTATTTATTCTCTTTAACTTACATAACTGTCACAATTTGCCCCTTATCTTCAACTTTTACAAATTATTTCTTGCTTAGAGCACTTCACACCATGATTATTGATAGGGATCCGTTAACTTAATTCTACTTTCAGACTAAACCGGAATCTCTTCTTCGTAGTTTTTCCTCGAACCGGTCGATCAGATAAAAGTGCGTCTTGATTTTTTCCCCCTAACTAATCTTTTTCTGCTTTCTAATACAAAAATCTTTTTCGTCCAACGAGATAGAATGCGTGGCTTGTTCGATAAAAGTTTTTAATCCGATCCTACTACTGAGACTGCGCCGAACCAAGTTAAAAATCCAACTCAACTCTTGATCACTTTAATCGGGATCAAGAGCCGTTGTTCAGGGTAGAAAATGCTTAATTGCTTTTTCTTATTCTGAGAAACTTTTTCCATTTGTTCTGGGCATGAGTAAAATTGTCAAGAATAATTTTCAATTTAAGTGGCTTGAAAAATATAATTTGACGTTTTTATAAACATCACCCACCGTCCCGTCGCTTGAAATTGCGGCGCGCGTATACATGTAATGTAAAGGGTTTTCCAATAAGAGGTGTTATTTTAATTAGCCCACTATTTCGGTACATGTCACTTTTGGAGCTGTCACTTTTTGACATTTGACAAGTAGAAATAACGCCATTAATAAAAATGGAACGATACACGATTCAACAACGCATTGAAATTATTAAAATTCACTATAAAAATGGTGAAAATGTGGCGGTTCGTAAAACTCGAACATTTTTGGGTCGTCGTGAAGCACCTTGTCGGACCGCAATACAGAAATTGGTAGAAAAATTCGATCTGTCGGGACAAGTTAGTGATGTGAAGAATAAAACCGCTCAAGAACAGCCGAGAATATTGCTGCTGTAGCCGAAAGTGTTGAAGAAAACCCAGGTTTGTCCATTCCTCGTCGTTCTTTGGAATTAGGCATTTCACAAACGTCATTACACAGTATTTTGCATAAAGATTTATAAAGCTATAAAGTGCAGTTAACATAAGAACTCAAGCCGGCCGATCATCAACAACGTCGAGTCTTTGATGGTTGGGTCCTTGAAATGCATGAAAATGATCCGGAACTCCATCGACAACTCATCTTGAGTGATGAGGCCCATTTCCATCTCGATGGCTTCGTCAATAAGCAAAATTGTCGCCTCTGGGGCTCGGAAAACCCAAGAGTTATTGTTGAAAAGCCTCTCTATCCTCAACGTGTGACTGTTTGGTGCGGTTTATGGTCCCGCGGGGTCATTGGACCTTACTTTTACGAAAATGAGGCTGGAGCAACAGTTACGGTGAATGGATTGCGCTATCGACAGATGATTAATGATTTTTTATGGCCGGAATTGGATGGTATTGATCTAGACAACGTTCACTTTCAACAAGACGGCGCTTGATCTTTTACGGGAAAAGTTTCCGGACCGTTTTATCTCTCGAAGAGGTGATCACAATTGGCCACCGAGATCTTGTCACTTAACACCTTGCGACTTCTTCCTTTGGGGCCACGTGAAATAGAAGGTCTACGCCAATAGCCCAGCGTCGATTCAAGACCTGAAAGATGGAATTCGTGAGGCTATCGAGGACATAGGGCAGCCACTTTGCGATTTGGTTATGGAAAATTTCATGAAAAGGATATGGTCCTGTAGGCGTCGTCGTGGTAGTCATTTGGCTGATGTTATTTTCCATTATTAACGGCATACCTTCCTCTTTATATTGAAATAAAGATCCGATCATTTATCTCAAAAAATGGCATTTTTCTTTGAATATCAAAATAACACCTCTTATTAGAAAACCCTTTATTTTCGCGACGCGCATTTTTTATCGCAAAAGTTTTTTATCATAATATGTATGTACATACATATTGTACTTTTCGCAACAAACCGTACTGAAGGTACGATTTGTCTCTTGATTTGTTTTTTATTAATTGATTTGTTTTTTATTAAAACGACTTGGTTGAAAATTGAAACTTTTGTTTTCCCAAGTCGTTTTATGGGAATATTTTTATGAAATGTGTGGAATGTGGAGAAAATTTCTGATTATAATGCATTTTCTCCACCGATTTGGGTGATAAGCTAATCATGTTTTAAGCATGATTCTTATCACCCAAATAGGTGAAGAAAATTGCATCAGCAATTAATGATATGTTTCATAAAAGTATTCCCATAAGCTTCAGTTTTCAACCAAGTCGTTTTAATAGGAATTTATTTATTAAAAAATTTTCTTTTAATACCATTTTTCAGGTATGTTTTTAGATTTTCGGGTATACAACATGTTTGATTCTAGTTACTTCAATATCTGTTTATTTTTATTTAATTTCAATTTAATTGATTTTTATAAAAGCACTGGATTGTTGGGTAGGTACACCGCTGCCACCAAAATGTTGTGCTAAATTGCAATTTGTTACGACATGCAAATGTATTTTTAAATACATTCGAAATTTTTGAATGCAGTTGTAAATTTAAATGAAAATTTAAATTGAAATGATTTTTCGTTTTCACGGTCAAATTAATGGCACATCAATTTATCGAATTGGATGATATATTGATGTATCGGTATTATGATTTTGATTCGGAGCAAGGTACTTGAGTCACAACAAAAACTTGTTTAGAATATGAAATCCTATAAAATTGGTTATAATGATTTTTTCTGCCCGACAAACCGTTCTACAAATATATGTAAAAAACCACTTCAAAAATCAAAATTGTACGGTTGGGTGACCATACGAAATTTCATACGGTCATTCATCTAGAGGGTATCATAAAAATTGGTCTTAAACTAATTCTAGCTTTTTTACTTGTTTGTCTTATATTCATCCCGGAAGCTCTATTGATATGCTGGTCCTAATGTATTGGTACATATCTACATTAGAATCGATCCACTGAGATCTCCTCACCAATCCATAGCTGTACATACTTATTTGACAATATTTCGTTTCGAAAATCTCGATTCTCTAAAAGGCCTTCTGCAGCACTGGTGTTCGCTAATCTCATTGCAGCAAATGCTTTAAAAGAAGAGAATCCCGCTGGAGACGATATTTCCCCTAAATTCATTACATTCACTGGACGAATATACTCGTGGTACTCTTTAGCTATAGCGCTCACATCACAATAACCATATTAGAGTGTCTTTATTTCAATCGCTACTACGAACGGGACAGCACTATGTAAGTTAATAATCTATTAATCTATTTGATACAAAGTTCATTTAATGAATCTACAAAAACCTTATCATCATACTTGCTTTGCCACCCCGAACCGAATATGAGCGATCAGTCCTGTGAAATTGATAGCCACGGAGATTCACCACATTACTATCAATATATTCCGGGAGTCAAGTTTCGCTTATTTCTATGATATCAGGCTTAAAGTCAAAAATACATATTTAAATTAATCAAAATGAGCTCTTAAGCTTCTTACTTTAACAAGACAAAATTGAAGTGAGTAACCAGTTGAACGAGTTACGGAGATCTCATTCAAGGTATCAACAGTCCCATCGCTATAGGAATTCATAACAAAAACAACCTGCATCATGACAGCAGAATTTCAGCACAAATCAACAGAATGTATTTTTCAGCACCATTACAGAAGGAAGCACTAAAGATTTAAATAAAATTTAAAATAATCGGAAAAAAAGAGAATCAAGAAGTTCAAGCTCATTGGCGATATGGCAATAACTTGTAATATATCGAATCACTCGAGCGACGCCTCAATGTTAAATGCCTTTCATTCCTTTATCGCTACATGCATGGTCAATGCTCTAATCCCTTGTAGAGTGATTCCTGTACACAATATTCGCTCTGCAAACCACTCACATCCTTTTATCCTTCAAATTACTTTCGGCCATACAGTAAAATTCCGTGATGCTTTTTTATTCCGAACAGTGCGAATGTGGAACAGTTTACCATCTTCTGTTTTTCCTCCAGCATACAATCTGCTGAAGTTTAAGGGCGACATACATCGGCACCTCCTTTCTCTATCTCCTTTGCATGGTATCTCCTGAGCATGGCTTAAAAAAAATAGAAAATGAAATTAAATTTAGAAAATAAATACGCTCCAATAACGATCATCATTCAGATAGCTATTCGCTCTGCCAAATTTTATTCGGAAGGTCGCTCGTCACCATAACAGGGCATTCCTCCGTTGATCTCCGATTATATACAATGCCATTGTATGTAAATACAGATTTAATCTTCTTCTGGCATTTTAATGGCATAGCATTGCGAAAAAGTTCTAATCTAGAAGTGAGGCTGTCCTGAAAAATGTACCCGTCGAACCAGCAGACCCGATATCAGACAATCTTGACTTGGCCCTTTTTACAGCTCTAATAAATTGTTTTTGCCAATCACTGCTTGGAAATTTTACAATTATAGCAGAGAAATGTTTGTTATCTTTACGTAGGCGAAATGCTGTTAGATTAGTATCAGATTTATATTTAACTGTTTGAGAAGTCTAACTGATGATAGCAGATAGCATCAAGATATTCATTTGTCGAAATAGAAATTCCATTTAATATCACATCAGTGGATTTAATATTTCGTTCCAGCAAATCCAGTTTCAGTTTCAGGGAATACCATCCAAATCTTTTCTCACCAATTCCATGGACGCGGAAAGTCAAGAAACAGCTTCATTGTTTTTAGTATCAAATTACTTCGACACTACTTAGAACTGATCCGCTACCAGTTTAGAGATTTTTTCTTCCAAGAATTTCTCGAGTTTCTCATATTTAGTATCTAATGTTGAATCCAGCATGTATATTCTATTAAAAACATCTTCCAGGGAAATTTTACTATCAGAAACAGATCCACTACGCAGTGCTTCATCTACTTTGGATGCCATTTTAATGATAATTACAGAAATTTCAAATAAAAATGCGGAATAATGCAATTATTATTAACTTGTTAATTAGCAAACTTTATTTGAAAACCGAACATTAAATGAAAATATTAAAGTGAGATTAAGCGCGTCTACTCAACTGCACGTCTGCACATCACGAATCACTATGAAAAACTTCATTGGTTTTTAATAAAAACTCAATTTTGTTCCCATGAGTAGCTAGGGATGACAGTCACCTGCCGCAGAGCCCTGCTTGCAACAGAAAGGGTATATTTAAACTGAATGTTGCCTGGTATCTAGAGTTTGCATACTAGTGACGAAGCTCCTCCTTAGCCATGAAGCTGTCGGCCTACGCTCGTCCACCTTGGCTTGGGTTGATTACAGAGTTTAGCCCACTAATCAGTGTCAAGCCCACCCAACAATGATTACCACCTCGTACTAACGTGGAAATATCTGTATCCACGGCTTACACTTATATTTCACCTACCACTGGAAATTCTTATAACGTGTTTTGGCGACAATGGCATCGTGGATACCTCAGGTGCGTATCCAGACCTGCAGTTTAGGGGGGGTCACAACTAAAATCTTTGAGGGGAAGAAAAAAAGTTGGAAGAAGTTGCTTTTAAAATTTTTTTTTAATCATATTTACGTTATATCACAAATTCCAATTTTCGGTTTGATTTGGAAAACCTATCGATAATATTATTCACATCAATGTCGATCTCAGGTTGGACATCAAGGACTTATAATCAGATACGCCTTCTCGTGCAGAGATTGTAGAAATAGATGCAAGCGATCCTGTCACGGGTGAAGTAATTGACTGAGAGCGAGCTTGCACTTTGAGTCACATTTAAAGAAATGGGACTGGGAGTACATGATATGTTACCGACTATTTCTTCTGATAGGAAGTTAACTGATCTTGCTTTCAAATCAGTCTTCCACTTTACACTTATCTATATCTATATCTACCTCCATCGCTAACTCATATAGCAGAAAAATGTTCAAGTAAATCTCTAGGAACAAAATGTATGATTGTCAACGCTCATAAATATCTTTAACGACCAAGACCAGCCAAGGCACCTGAATAAATCTAACTCTTTGGAACCATGGTCGGCCACCAGTAGTGCATGAAAAATCTAAAGAAAAAATGTTAAATCTCTCTAAGAAAACTGAATGCTTGTGCCCTTGTCCCAAAAATAAATCACCAGAATCAATCAACCAATTCGTTAAGAATTTAATGGCTATCTACGAACGTTAAAATCTTGAACAACTCAGGCCTTGAATTAGTGTCGCTACGAAAAATAATGGATGATTGCATGGAACTAGGGTTCTACTGGAAGAACCCTAAATCAAAATTTGTTAAGTAAGTTTGAATGCTTCTGTTGCGAGCTCCCCACCAAGTTGTCCTGTCATCATCGATTTTATATCGGAAAATTAGATAGGTAAAAAAAATTTCTGATCGCTGACCAATTTCTTAGAAACAATAACACTTTCAAGTCTCGAAATTGTGTGCTTTTTCATAGGAGTAATCGGTGCAACAAAAATATAAAAGCATCATAATAACCGGGCTGCTAAGCACTGCGTACCTTTTTCTAAACAGTCAAACAATAAAATAAATATTTAGTATTCCACAATTACTTATCATTCCAGTGATAGGTATGATAGATGACTTCTCGACACTATATAAAAATACAAGAAAATTCTATAAAAATTGTACACGTTTAAAAGACGAAGAGCTACGAGCGAATGACTATTATACCCAATCCATACTCCACTATTACTACTCAAAGGAAGACAAACAAATACCCAAACTAGCGCTAACTGTCGTCGCAGATTAGAAAAGTGCGTTAGAGCACCAGCATTAATCGCCGGCGTCAGCTACACATTTTGTCCGTGCCATACAAAAATCGTCCTGTTAAACTTCTACAACTCACTCTACAGACCAGCACTACATTCAATTTACCGCGAAGGTGAGGTGGCGCTTTGGGGGAGATCATGACCCCCGTGACCCTCCCCCTGTATACGTGCCTGGGATACCTCAACACACTCTCTCAATGAACTAAATGGAAGACTTCAAAGCTAACCTCAAGATCAGAGACAAAGTTAATTTAAGGGCAAGTTGGGAAACAGAAGAGATTTTCAACTGTTTTCCATGTAAATGATAACAACCAGAAAAGGAAAGAAAGAAGACAAAAATATATAAATAAACCTACTCTCTTTAAAAATTTTAAGAATAAAGAAAACCAAGTAAAAAAGCTAGAATTGGTCTAAGACCAATTCTTATGATACCCTAGATGAATGCCCGTATTAAATTTCGTATGGTCACCGATCTATTCAAGTATTGTTTTGAAGTTGTATTTCGCATATATTTCTAGAACGGTTTGTCGCACAGAAAAAATGATCATAACCAATTTTATAGGATTTCGTATTCTGCAGAAGTTTTTAGTACAATAAAAATGTCTTGTACTGATCGTTTTGAAGGTATACGTAAAAACCCTAAATTTTTATATAGCAACACCAAGAAGGAGTTGCCCGATTTAGTCCATTTTTGACATTTTATTTGCTAATGTAGTAAAAAAATTATGTACGAAATTTCAGCTCTCTACGTAGATGCGTTCTCAAGCAGTGTCCAAATATATAGTGGAAAACGAAATTTTTATATGGTAAACCCACGAAGGAGTTGCCCGATTTGTCTCATTTTCGAATTTAATTTTGCTTTATTTTTTAAAGTCCGTGTACAAAATTTCAGCTCTCGAAGTATACGCGTTCTCGAGTTATCGTGCGCACAGACAGACAGACGGACAGACGGACGGACGGACGGACGGACATGCAAAAATCAAAATAACTTTTAATATTATGAATGAGTGTCCAATCCATTTTGCTTTACCATTATTATTTCGAGGTGTTACAAACGGAATGACAAACTTAGTATACTCCTATGATTTCATCTAGGGTATAAAAATGTGAAAGCGCTGAAAATGATACATTTCCGAAAATAAATGAGAAGGGGACTAATTTTCAAATTCTACTCTCATAAAATTTTCCTGAGCTTTTATAATGCATGTTTTTTCTGAAATATTGAGAGAAACCACCAGAGTTTGCCCAAGGTCGTGTAATCCAGTAACGCCTCCAGGATTTGGCTTTGGGGACAATATGTGTCCTAAGTCCAAAGCTGTCGCAAAATAGGGCTCTAAAGGCGCGTCATGCACCCATCTGAGCATTTACGAACTACTATTACATATTTAAAGGTTTTATTGTATTTTATACAGAATTTGTACGTTATGTAAAAAAAACTGACCTTCTGGGGTGATGATCGATGCCCTCCCCCCCTCCTACGTACCCTTGCTGTAGTCCTATGATCTTTGTACAGAACGTGCTTCTCTTTACATGCCTTTGCTCTAAAGGCATTAATGTCTAATCTACAATGCATGGTAAAACCACGTCGTCAAACGATATCGTTTGCTGAGGAATGCATATAAATACACGAAATATCTAAGTAGCTAAATTAAACAGCTGTTGAACTGTCAATTATCATAAATGTAATTGCTTTTCGATTGTATTGCAGAATTACATCAAAAAAAATATTTGGTCTCAATAATTTATATTATAGTATAGTAAAATAAGAAATTGCATGGGACAAGTCAAAAAATATAAAATATTGCTTTAAAGACTGAAAGTACAAGTCCCAGTTTACAGCTGTTTTGTTCTAAATTCCCCTACATAGTTCTGAATTAGCTGAATACAGCTGAAGTATTACTATATCGCGTTTGCTGATTAACTACTACACATAAGCTCGTGCTCATGTCGTCAAATGAGTGAAAGAGAAGAGACATTTTTGCACGTATAAATTTTCAAATGCAAGAGTGGGAAGCAAACACAAACATCCATGTCGTTTTGACGACGTGGTTTAACCATACATTGTAGTTTAGGCATAAGTAGGTGTATGTCATGCTCGATTCTCTGATGTTTATAAAAAAATGATAATTTTTTTAACAGAAATTTTACATATCCCTTCAGGGCCTTGACCAAAGCGAAATTTATCTTTTTCTTAAAAAATTATCATTATTATGAATTTTTTGAAAGGATTTTGAAGATATTCGAGAAGATTCTATCATTCGGGTAATCCTACGTTCTCTCCATTTTTATACCCTGTATGAAATCTTCAGGGTATACTAAGTTTGTCATTCCGTTTGTAATACTGATGGTAGAGCAAAATGGATTGGACACCCACACATAATATTAAAAGTTATGTTGATTTTTGCATGTCCGTCCGTCTGTCCGGCTGTCTGTCCGTGCGCACGATAACTCGAGAACGCGTTCATTTAAAAAGCTGAAATTTTGTACACTGACTTTAAAAAAAAAAAAAATCGAAAATGAGACACTGTGAGATACTGTGAAAACGATCAGTCCTAGACATTTTTATTGTTGCACTAAAAACTTCTTCAGAATACGATATCCTATAAAATTAGTTATAATCATTTTTTCTGTCCGACGAACCGTTCTAGAAATAAATGCGAAAAACAACTTCAATAATCAAACTTGCATAGATCGATAACCATACGAAATTTTATACGAGGATTCATCTAGTTTTTAAACCAATTCTAGCTTTTTTACTTGTTGTTTTTAACTCGTTGCTCAGTCACACTAAAATATCCAAGTCTTTTTCGATCATTGAGGCCTGAATCAAAATTGGAGATTTTCTACCCGCTTTATCGTCAGCTTTATCCTGAGTGCCATTAAAGAAAGACAGAAATACATCCAATTTTCCAAAAGTACGACATGCTTTTTTGGATAGTTTTTTCGAGATGAGCCAGTTATGTTTAAAAAATAATATTTTTGGTAGCTGTTTACTTCTCAACTGTCTCAAAAATGTACCAACAGAAACCATTTACATGTGATATTTGCCATTCGCATCGCATAGTTGACAGTGTTAAAAATTCCCTCAAGCTGGCATGGACTTGAAATTTGCAATTTGGTCTAATCTGAAGCCAGCTTGAAGCTAGCAAAAAAGTTAAATCCCTAATTGTGTACACTGATTTACATTGTCAACAAATCTCAAGCTGGGTGGCAATTGTGTTTCAGGCGTCATGCAAAGGACTAAAGTATTTGATATATATTTGTTTCTTGGTTAAAAACGTGAAAAATATCCAGTTTTGTTCGACCTACCTTCTTATTAGGTTAACTTTGGTCGGAAATCTAGTCATCATGTCGGAGGACAACTTAGTAGCCACCATATGGTCGAAGGGTCAAGTCAGACCCGTACCTAGAACCAAATTAAAGGTAGGGCATTAGAAATTTGAAGTAGGGCGCAAATTTTCGGTGCGTTTGGGATACATTTGTACAAGTGAAGGAACATTTTTTTCCAAAAATTAGTTTCTAGAACCCTCATTTCATTACATATTTTTATACGTGAACTAAAACAGGTACCTACAATAAGATGAAATAAATGAACCAAACAAAAAACACAACATGGTAAAACTATTCAATATAATTGCAGTCTTCGATTTACCATATTGTGGAATTTTCTTAGCACTTCGTCAATATCTTTTTCTCTGTTCTTTTCCGTTCAAATGCAAAAAATACCAAACCTGCCATTATCTCATGAGCAATTGATATTTTTTTAGGCTTATTGATAGCAATTAGTGTCGAGAAGGTAGATTCGAACGCAGCAGTACTACATCCGAATGTTGCAACTGATGCAAATAGTTCATACGTATTTCTGACGGATTCCCTTTGTCTATATAGAACTTGTAATATGCTTTCAGTCTGATCTCCTCGACCATTCAACTCATTCAAGTACCTTTTCACAATAATTGTCTCCTCTTTGGAAGGAATTTTATTACCTGAAAAAAATTGTAATTACAGATTTGTATTGTTCTCATTAATTTCCTCACTATAATGATATATAGTATTTAAATGTTGAACAGACTTAAACTTTGTCCAATTCATCAAGACACAAAATTGAATCTAGTATGTAGATCATCATTGTCTGCAAATCTTCTTTTCATCTCAGCTGTTATTATGTCTACAGTTTCATAATATTCCGCTTTAAATGGCGGAGTTTAAACTATGCCTGCTATGTTTTGACGAGAAGGTAATGCAGCACTAATCCTCCAGATTTCTTGCCTTTACTTGTTTCTTCTCTTCTCTTCTGGAAACTATTTTGAGATTCTTTTCTACAATATGGTATTCTCAGCTTCTTCCAAAATTGCCTCATACATCTCTTCTCACCTCAATTTCTTCCTAAACACATTTTATTATCGATATGGCATCCTTCAATCCAGTGCTTCGACCCTGTAAAGCCACATCAGCCTGTTTCAGAACATATAATATTCTTTTTGCTACTATCTTTGCCAATCGAACTTCCATGTTTAACATAACCCCTATGATGTCAACACTTTTTGCAATATCATCACCATTGAATTTTCCATTTTTCATTTTATCTGGGGTCTTAAAAATCAGAGAATAGTTTCCATATACGACTCTTGTAACAGCCAAATGTCCTGACGTCCAGTAGTCGACCAATCGTTTTACCTTCATACATACATGGCAGGAAGAGGTTGGAGGTAAGCAACGCAAACATAGCCGATTTGTAGCTGACTGGTCAATCTTGCCGATCATACAGATTCGCTGCGATTAATTTTATGACGACGCCACAGAATACCGAATAAATTGACATTTTTTAAGGTAGGGAATTGCCATTTTAAGAGGGCAATCCCTCTATGTCCTCCCCTAGCTACGGCTCTGGGCCAAGTACTCAATTGGTTCGTGTGGGTATGTTAAAAACCCAAACTAGTATGTACAAAAGACCAATAGCAAAGTAAAATTTGTGTTACTGTCAATCAATTAAATAAAGCTCATAAGCTGTATACTATAAATTGTCTATATTGTTAGGAAATTAGATTGTTAACCCTGGAGAGGATATTTGGTCGTCGCTTTACAATGCATCTCTACTGAACTAGCCCTAAATCTACAAACCTACCTAAAACAAAATTGACGGTTACATAACTATATTTAATAAATTGGAGAAATTTAAGAATATTTTTTCTTTTAATTCGACCACGTTAATCATTTTTCATCTATTGTACTGCTTCTTTTATGTGAAACGTTAAATCATAAATAATAAGTGGACAACTAGTTGAACTGTTACTCTTAATTTTGTTTCATAAATATTTCACTTCTAATATCTTCTATGAAATGTTGTGCTTATTTATGTACCATTAATGATCATTTTCTTTTTAGAAAGCTGAGCTAAAATATATGAACCCTGGAAGTGTAAGGGAACCGTTTTTCAAGTTTTCTCGAAGCTCTTTTTAAACGAAGTGGCTTAGAAATTCACATTTTACGGAAAGTGAAACAAGTGTGAATTTCCCTTTGTAACTCAATTATATATAAGTCAATCTTAGATTAGTAGCTACTACTGTGCCCAAAAAATAAGGTGACATTTGAATTTAAACTGCGCGCGTCAAAGGAGTTGGCGAATTGGTTTCTTTTTTAGGTTGGTAGGACTGTCTTTGACATCCCTGCCAAATTACACGTCAAAATATTCATTAGTGTTTGAGATACGCTTCGTTTTGTGAACTGCTAAAAGTGAATTTCTCGTTTTTTGCGATGTCGAAATTTGTTGAGCAAAGAATTGGCATTAAATTTTGTTTGCGGAATCAATTTTCTGCTGCGGATTCATTGAGGATGGTGCAGAAAGTCTTTGGTAATGAGGCTATGTCGAAAAAAAATGTTTATAAGTGGTATAGTGAGTTCCAAGCAGGCCGTGAACGTGTCGAAGACGAAGAGCGCTCTGGGCGATCATCAACCTCAACCGACGAAGCTCACGTCCAAAAAAATTAAATATTTGGTGTTTGAAAACCGTCGATTAACGATTAGAGACCTTGCTGATGATATTGGCATATCGAAAGGCTCAGTCAATACCATTTTGAAGGCCTCAATCGCGTCAAAACTCGACTTGTACCGAAATCATTGAATTTTTTGGAAAAAAGGCGTCGCGTTGAAGTGTGTGAAACAATGCTTTCTGACTACATTGACAAGACGAAATGCATGATCACTGGAGACGAGACTTGGATCTATGCTTACGACCCCGAAACGACTGATCAATCGAGCGAATATCGTGCCAAGGGTGTGCCGAGACCAAAAAAAACCGCGCCAAAGTCGCTCAAAAATCAAGGTGATGTTGACTGTTTTTTTCGATTATCGTGGTGTTGTGCATTCTGGGTTCCTTCCCCCGGGTCAAACAGTCAACAAGGAATATTATCTGAACGTTATGCCGGAATTGTGGAAAGACAACTCTTGGGTTTTGCACCACGATAATGCGCCGTCTCACACAGCACTCGTTCCTCTTGACCATTTCGCCAAAAACTCGACTCATATCGTTCCACAACCACCGTATTCACCTGATTTGGCGCCGTACGACTTCTGGCTGTTCAGCAAGCTCAAAAGACCGCTCCGAGGATACCGTTTTGAGACGATAGAGTAGTTTCAAGCCGCCGCGAGGAAGGAGCTGAAGGCCATCCCTGAAATCGACTTTTTCAACTGTTTCGAAGATTGAAAAATCCGTTGGCATAAGTGCATTGCATCGGGAGGGGATTACTTTGAAGGCGATGAAATTGATTTGGAAGAATAAATAAAGAATTTTCAATATAAATTCAATGTCAATGTCAGTATATATTTTTATCAACTTCTCTTTTGCATCAAATCAGCTGTATTTTTGTATTGTATCTTTTCTAGATAGCCTTTCAGAAATATGTTTATTTAATGATTCACATATAGCGACTGCACGCGGCTCTGCACGCGTGGATTACATTACTATTACGTTATTATTGCTTCATTTTTCTATGTATATATTAAATTTAAAAAACAAAACACAATTCGTTGCCAACTTTTACAGTAATAGGTCTAGCAGGCAGACCTAATGGATTGAGAGAATTTAAAAATTCGGTTGGATAAATTTTGAAAGTTATGAATATTTCGGCACAGGTTACTACGTTCAATCGATATTGGCGCTTATGAATCATCTCTTCAATCAAGCTTCTAGTTACTTAATAGTACGTACTCTGTGTTATATAAAACCTAAAATGTCCTTCGAAGGTCAATTTTATTATTATTTCTGAAATCACCATAGGTACGATGAAGATAGATATCTTATGGGATATGCTACCATCCCAAAATATGAGGCGGAACTGATGCAAATATTTTGAAGTAGCAAACTTTATATGGATTTTTTGCATACAGCATTCCCATTTGATGCTACATTAAAAGAATATATGTAGAATGAGATGTGCTGCCAGCTTCTCATATTCCCTACTCATTTTGTTATCTCCTAAACTTGTCTTAATAATATATAAAAGAAAAAACATAGTATTCCCTGAGCTTGACTTAATACTACAGGGTGTTTCCGTCATCATGATCCAGGAGGTGACAGTACTTGGGAGGAGTATGGGGCTGATTCAATATTCGTTGGAAAGATTATTCGATTCTCCATACAATTAGTTCTTAATGGTGACCATGCACCCTGTACCTTTTAAGATACAGGGTTTTTTTATGAAAACCTAGCATACTTACTTAATCATCTTCTAATTACGAAACGGTTTAGATGGCCCGCCTCCTTGCCATAAAACTTTTTATTTTCCTAAATGAGTACTATCACCTTGTGCCTATTCCGTAAATACCCGGTACAAAAAAAAAATCGTGCAAAGTAGAAAATCTAATAAAACGAAAAAATAAAGAGTGCTAAAACATATTACGTATTACTATATTTCGAATAATATTAATTGCCTGAAAACTACTGAATGAAATCTAATGGGTTTTGTTATTCCGTTTATAACACATAGAAACCATGATGGTAGAGCAAAAAGGATTGTACACCCACGGATAATATTGAAAAAGTTATATTGATTTTTGCATGTCCATCTCTCTTTCTCTCCATCTGTTTGGCCATTCATCCTCATGAAAACTCGAGAGCGCGTTTGCACGCTATACTCTGAGAAAGTTCATGACAACGATGTGGCAGCGCGAGTTTAATATGTATTTTCGCATTAAATAATCCAACACTGAGTTTCAACTAAGAATTTTTTATTTTATAACTTTCGAACACACTTTAATCTATGACATTTAAATTACTTAACCGACTATTAATTACTGATCGACATCGAAGTTTTAATACAGACTGAAGACTCAAGACTTACTTAAAAATGGACGAAAACCCTTATATATATTCTTCTTATCGAGAATTATTGTGTATTTACCTTTCTCATGAGTTTGCATCTGGGTCATTCCATAGCAAATCGACCGAAAATCACGAAAAGTATGAGATGATCAGCACCAATTATTTTTAAATTTTACATACTTGGAGGGTTTCACAAAACAAAAATACGAATTAAAAATTTTCCTTTTACAATGCGCATTTCGCGAGTTATGGCATTTTTAAAATTTCACAAAAATGCTGTCCTGGTCTTCTTTAAAAATTCGTATATATTTTTCTATTTATGCTAGGATAATGAAATATGGCTCATTTGATCGATCTGTCTATCTAGCTAAAGGGTTTTCTAATAAGAGGTGTTATTTTAATTAGCCCGCTATTTCGATAGATGTTACTTTTGGAGCTGTCATTTTTTGACATTTGACAAGGAGAAACTACGCCATTAATAAAAATGGAACGATACACGATTCAACAACGCATTGAAATTATTAAAATTCACTATAAAAATGGTGAAAATGTGGCAGAGACGGTTCGTAAAACTCGAACATTTTTGGATAGTCGTGAAGCACCTTGTCGGACCGCAATACAGAAATTGGTAAAAAAATTCGAGCTGTCGGGACAAGTTAGTGATGTGAGGAATAAAACCCGTGCACGTCGCTCAAGAACAGCCGTCGTTCTTTGGAATTAGGCATTCCACAAACGTCATTACACCGCATTTTGCATAAAGATTTGGGTCTTAAGGCTTATAAAGTTCAGTTAATGCCTGAGCAATTTTTCAGCTTCTCCTATTAGATTAGTTTTTAAGAAATACAATTTGTCAACGTCTCTTAAATTATTGTTATTATGAATCACTGAATTAAATAGATCGTGAAATGAGATCCATGACGAATATTCTCCATTGAATGTCGGCAGCTTAATTCTAGGAAGTCTTTCGCTATTGCATGACATTGTGCTAGCAGAATTTATCTGTGTGTAAGGTGGATTGCTGACAAATGGTGTTGGTGTTAATCTGTCTATGTCTTCTTCCATGCTTGCTGCTTTTTCAATGTAGTACTCCTGAACCTCGCTGAATGTTTCTTTGGTGAAATATTCTAATTGGAGATCTTCTTTTCTTACTCTCCTTTGTATGGTCCTGTGCCGAGTTTGGAATTCTTTCCAATACTCGGTGAACGTTTGTAGGCGTTTTTCTGTCGATTTGACAGTTTTCTTTTTTCCATCTCTTTGATGCCTTCTAAATAAGTCTTCCATTAAATCTATGACTTCTTTTTGGGACTGTACCAACTCTGACACATAGTCAATGGTTTCGTCACCAACGTCAGATAAAATGGATTCGCCATCTTTCGACATCTTGTATGGAGAAGCTTGAACTATGTGATATTAAGCAATATATTCCAATTTTATATTTGACTGACTGAGTTATCCGGCTCGAAGGACCAATGTGAGAGCTAGTCTCGGACATGAGAGGGAGTGCCGGTTTTTAATTGACAACTCAGTCATTCAATTCAAATATAAAACTTTTATTAATAAAATACTTCAAGTATTATAATTCATTTGCTTACACTAATATCACAATAATTCATTGAAACTTAAAACTAAATCTCACCTACTACAAAATTCAATATAAAATTCAATAAAAAATCCAAACGAAAACAAATTAAAAATTCAGTGTAAAATCCAACGCTCGCGTAGTCCGCCTCCTTTAATTCGTCTTATTCTAGAAAAAGGAAGAAGAAGAATATTAATAGTCTATGAGAGGACTACTTCCTATGAATAAATTTAAGAATGCTACTTCTAAGCACAAGTACAGCATAAATGCATCAAAATAATAAAGTGCTCCTTTACTCGTGTGTGAGGGCACAAGGGCAGCAAAATGCTATTATAAAAAAGAAGAAGAACAGAATTAAGCAATTGTCATCAACTAAAATGTCGATTAATATTAATTGACAAACTGCCTTTGTGTGGTGCGTGAGGGCACAAAGGCAGCCAAATGCTTCTGTTCTTACGTGAGGGCACAAGGAAGTAAAGTGCTATTGTTAGTAAAGGTAGTCAGATTAGTCTCTGACAGTATTCTGAGCATGCGCAGAAATGTAGCAATATGTTAATATAACAAACAATGCAGATTAATCTCTGCAGCAGAATTATTCTTCTGCTTAGACGTGGGCAGGAGTATTGCAGATTAATCTCTGCGCAGAATTAATCATCTGCTTAGGTGTAGGAAGGAGTATTGCAGATTAATCTCTGCGCAGAATTAAACTTCTGCTTACGTGTGGGATGGATTATGCAGATTAATCTCTGCGCAGAATTAAACTTCTGCTTAGGTGTAGGATGGATTTTGTAATGATAGGATTTTCAGATTATTCTCTGAAATATAGAATTAATCTTCTATAATGAGGTTGTTAACACAAGAACTCAAGCCGGCCGATCATCAACAACGTCGAGTCTTTGCTGATTGGGTCCTTGAAATGCATGAAAATCATCTGGAATTCCATCGAAAACTCATCTTGAGTGATGAGGCCCATTTCCACCTCAATGGCTTCGTCAACAAACAAAATTGTCGCATCTGGGGCTCGGAAAACCCAAGAGTTATTGTTGAAAAGCCTCTCTATCCTCAACGTGTGACTGTTTGGTGCGGTTTATGGTCCCGCTGGGACATTGGACCTTACTTTTTCGAAAATGAGGCTGGAGCAACATTTACGGTGAATGGATTGCGCTATCGACAGATGATTAATGATTTTTTATGGCCGGAATTGGATGGTATTGATCTGGACAACGTTTACTTTCAACAAGACGGCGCTACGTGCCATACAAGCAACGAAACCATTGATCTTTTACGGGAAAAGTTTCCGGACCGTGTTATCTCTCGAAGAGGTGATCACAATTGGCCACAGAGATCTTGTGAGTTAACACCTTGCGACTTCTTCCTTTGGGGCCACGTGAAAGAGAAGGTCTACGCCAACAGCCCAGCGTCGATTCAAGACCTCAAAGATGGAATTCGTGAGGCTATCGAGGACATAGGGCAGCCACTTTGCGATTTGGTTATGGAAAATTTAATGAAAAGGATATGGACCTGTAGGCGTGGTCGTTGTGGTCATTTGGCTGATGTTATATTCCATTATTAACGGCATAGCTTCCTCTTTATATTGAAATAAAGTTTCGATCATTTATCTAAAAAAATGGCATTTTTCTTTGAATATCAAAATAACACCTCTTATTGGAAAACACTTTACTTGCGTAGCATATAGGATGATTTTCCTGGGACAATGCAGCTTTTATTGCGTGATGCATTTGTAGTAAGTCTAAATCTTTATTGAAATCAGGACAATATAGAATTGGGTAGTTTATAATTAATTCTTTCAATTTTTCGAATGAATTTATGTATTTAGGGTTTTTCGTGCTGATTGATTTATCTTTTTTAAGCATTGAGTCATTGTTGCGCTATTTTCGCATAATCCTTGAAAAATTGTCTGTAGTATCTTGTTATTCCTAAGAAGCTTTTTGTTTTCTTCTTAGTGCCTGGGGTTTTTAATTCTTTTATCACTTTTATCTTTCTATTATTTGGTTTTATACCTCTATCTGTATCTCCTAAGTCTTCAGTTTTTTTTTGCAAATAACTCGCATTTATCAATTTGAATTTTTAAATTGTGCTTTCTTAGTGCGTCAAATATTTCATCGGTAGAATTTACATGTTCCTGCAATGAGGTAATAAATATTACAATGTCGTCCAGATGGATTATACAGATTTTATTGGTATGTTCTTGTAAAAGTTAATCCATCATACGTTGGAATGTAGCAGGGGCATTCTTTTATACAGGGTGGGCCAAAAGTCACCATGGGGTTTAAAAATAACTAACTTTTTCGTTTGTACATTGCTCCACACCCTGTTGACCGTTTTTCTTCATTCCTTTTTTACATGATAGCCAACTGTCTGTTCTTCATAGGTAAGCATGTTTCCCTACCCCACCTTACCCCTCCTTTTTTTCATCCTACCATATGTTAATTTTTAAACCCCATGGTGACTTTTGGCCCACCCTGTACAAGGGCATTCGTGCATATTCTTAGTATCCGTGAGGTGTAGTAGAAAATGCCATTTTCTTGATCTTATAAACAATTACGATTATCCATTTCTCGTTGCCTGAATTGTCCATTTTTTTGGTACTATCCAAATGGGGGAATTTTATGGAGATTTACTGTGTTTTATTATTCCTCCTTCCAACGTTTCATTTATTTGCTTATCTAAATCTTGTTTCTGAACTGTGGAAAATCTATAAATTTTTGAATATGTTGGTTGTTTATTTGTGGTTATTATTGTGTGTTTAATTTCTTTTACATTAGTAAGTAGTTGTCCTTCTTGGAAAAATAGATCTTTATTAGATTTCAACAACTTCTTGAATTCTATTTTTTCTTCATTATTCATATGAGAGCAGTCTAGTTTTTAGAAGATTTCAGAAGTATCGGTTACTTCTAAATGATGTATTTCCTCATATGGACATGCATCTTTCATGTTCCCTGAAAACTTAATCACTTGAGGTAGATTTTCCAGTAAAAACACTCGTATGTATCTTTAACAACTTTTAATTATTAATATTATCTAATAAAACCCGTGAACGGTTATACGTTCTCACCGCCTAATTAGAACAACTACTGCCATGTAACACGATACGTCCAGCAATCACTTGATCAAAAGCGCAACTGTTTACCTCCAGTCAGTCGCGCTCCTCGTTAACTTAGATGCGGAACTCGGAAGTAGAACGTAACCCTCACATACTTGCGATGCGGTAATGTTCTACTGCCGTTGACGAAACTGCTAGTCACTGCCATTCTAGTCAGCAGCTGGGCTATAATAAACAATAAATAATAATAATAATAATAATAAACAATAATAAACATGCTTGATATTTGTTGCTTCTTTCGTAAGATTCACACAGCTGTTCCAGTGAAGTAATTAGGCATAGCTCTGCCCGTGCAGTAATTAGGCCGTCAATAGTAAACAGCACGCAATATCCCAGCATTTTGCTATACTTGGTCCATATAGTTCCGCTTCCTCATACAACTTCAGGCTATGACATCCCTCTCCCTGGGAAAAACTAGTCCACCAAGAGTCTAGATTGGGTGTATTCAGCTACATATTCAATGAAGGGTCGTAGGCTCACATTATATTACAACATTTTATGTTTTTCATCTTATATAAATATAAATTTACATAAAGTTACCAACTACTTTTAACGTTAAATTTACCTATTCCAAACTAACACTTAAAAGCTTTATATTTTTACAATGAAATAGTTATCAATTTCACAAATTCACTAGATCATATTCCATTAGTTTCCTATACAATACAGATCTTCCTCTTAAATACACTTCCATGAAAACAATTTTCTTCACTTGAACATTGTAACAATTAAGCTATTCCTTTCGTTCTATATTAAAACATTGAAAATAATTGAATATTATAAACTATATGTATATATTTTTGTTTCTATATAAACCTCTACCTTAATATCAATATTTCAATAAGACATACTGTCGTTCATGATTGTTGGCTGCCACAAATTCAGCGTCCAGATCATATATACGATAATAAACTTCATCTATAGCTATTGGGATCATGTATACCTTATGCAGAGCAAATGCAACTCTTTGGGATTGTGGGATATCTACCATGAACAAGATTTCTTGGCCTACCCGGAGTGCATCATGTAGGTACTATTGATATTTGTACCAGCAATTGGAAATTCTGCAATTTTTTATCTAAATTCAGTTTACTAGTGGCATTCTTCATTATGTCAGTTATCTCTCGTGCATTAATTATCAGCGGGTATAGTTTTCCTATGCTTAGGGAGATTAATATGGTCGTCACTGTTTCTTGCATTTCGCTAATTTCTCTTAAGTGAACGCTAATTAGCGTTATTACATCTCTAAATTCCATTCTGAGTTTCAGCGACGATATATCCCGATATTGACCTTGCCGCTCTTTAACGATGGTTGAAATTCTATTTTGTAGTTCTGCTCTCTCTTCTGCTTCCTGCAGCCTTGAATCATTAAACAAATCGAACGTTGATTTGACGACTGTGATTTGATATTTTAGTAGATTTAACGTTCTGTTCTCCTTCTCATTAAGTTAATCTATAGTTGCATGTATATCTTCCGCGTTAGCATGGTCCATGTTTCCGAACGGGCGGCGTCTTGACCATAGACCCTACTCCATCAAATATTGAGCGTTTGCTTCATCGGGATGCCTCATTCTGGGTATGATGTGAAAGCTCCTCACATATTGCTACGCCTCCGGTATCAGTTACGAACCACTCCGAGACGCTCGAAAAACACTCCCGACTGTGCTATCGGATCGATTCTGCAACCTGCCTACTCTGCTTCTATCCAAGCTAACGAAGCAAAATTTAAAATTTTTACGGCCTTCATCGCGAATCTAGGCCTTACTTTATACTACCTGACTTCAGGGCAATCATCGTATTCCTAAACTAAATCAGATATACTTAAATTTTCTTTTCTTTAGAAACCTTTATTTTTCTTTTATATTTCGATTCTTTTCTTTCTTTTTTTTTTAACTTAAACTCTTTATTTTTCTTATATATTTCAATTCTTTTTCCTTTCAAAAGTTCTCTTTACTTTAAGATTCTAAACCTTCTTTGTTTTCTTTTTTTGAAACCTCTTATTATTTAACTTTTTATTTAATTCTCTTCTTTCTCCTTTTTTATTATTCTCTTATTTTCTCAAAATTTTCTATTTATTCCTTTTTAGATCCTTTATATTAACTTAAAAAGTGAAAATTGACCCACTACCCGGTATCCAATCGAACTGAAATTTCTACAACGATTTGTCGTCGATAATAATGCACTTTGGCATCACACACACACACACACACACACACACACACACACACACACACACACACACACACACACACACACAGGTTTTATAGTGAAAAACTTTGTTTTTACGCGTTGATTTTTTATTCAATATTTTGTTCAAAGAAACTTCCATTGTTCTTTCTCTTTTTTTTTCTTTCGCACCTGCGTTATCTTCTCTTTACTGTCCTCTCTTCCTATGAACCAGAAAAACAAAGAAACTAAGAAAAAGAAAAAAAAATTTAAATATTCAAATTGTAAAACTGTTCGTTCGTGCTTCAATCCACTCAGGCTACCGTCTATCTATGACGAACAAGATCTCCCCTTAAAATTAATCATTCTTTCTGAAATGATTCGCATGAATCCGTTTGAGCTTTTTCCTTTGAAATATACATACGTTCGCAAGACTGTGAATGTAAATTACTTCGAATGTACCTTTAAACATGGATGCTAATTTCCCTGCCCTAGGTAAGTTCTTAACCAGAACCTTATCACCAATATGTAAGACTTCCGGCCTAGCTGAATTGTCAAGGTACTTCTATATCACTAGCATGCTTTTAAGTAAGTTTTTCCTTGCTAGTTGAAATGGCTTCTCGCAATACCGCATGGTACTTATCCGTATTGTTACCGGTTCAGGGTTGTGCTGTAAGCTACTGGGAATTTCTGATACAAATTCAAACAGTGTTTCCATGGGCGTAAATTTTATTGCTGTATGCACTGTGTTGTTATACGCATGCGCTGCTGTTCTCAAAAACTCCTCCCAGTTTCGGGGCTCCCAATCAGCGAAGCTCCTCAGATAGTTGGCTAGTTTATATTGCTTCTTCTTCACAGCGTTAGATTGGGGCTAGTAGGCAGTTGTTTTCAGGTTCTTTATCTTCAACATCTTGCAAAGATCCTTGACAACTTCTCCAGTGAAGTTTGCTCCTTGATCAGTTACCTAGCAATTTTGGTAACGAGTACCGGCTGAGAATTTGCTTAAAAAAGGCCTGGGCTACCGTGTTCGCTTCTTGGCCTTGAATTGCGACGAAAGCTACAAATCTCGTCAAATCATCCATCATAGACAAGATATACTTGTTGCCTCTGTGACTAATAGGCAAAAGTCCGACCAAGGCAACATAGACTTTCTCAAAAGGTCCTTTCGATACTAATGGCATCCTTATGGCTCTGGCGTGCTTATTGTTTTGGCAAATCAGACAACGTTTAACATACCGAGCAATATTAGTCTTCATTCTCTTCCAATGGTAAAAGCGCATAACTCTATTGAACGTTTCGTTCCTTCCAAAGTGTCATCCAAACTTAAAGTCATTGAAATTTCTTAAAATTAGCTCAATTTCTTCTGGATTGGTAACTAGTTTCGGTTTTTTGTTTTTTCAGTTCTTCTAAAGTTATTATGTCAGTTCCTTCAACACGGTTACCTTCGTCTTCAGAGTTTCGTAACGGTGTTTGTTCTTGTTGTTCCGTTTCTATCTGATCCCTATCTTGGGCGTGAGTTATTGGAGTTCTGCTTAAAGCGTCAGCATTACCATTTCCCTTTCCAGTTTTATTTATAATTTTAAATTTATACTCTGATAGTTTTTGGCAGAATCTGAGTATAAGCGAAGTAGAGTCCTTCATTTTGAAAATACCCGTAGCGATTAATGATCCGTTACTGTTTTGAAAGGTCTTCCCAGAAGATAGCACCGATAGTTCCGTACAGCCCACACAATGGGCAAGATCTCACGGTCTGTAGTAGAGTTGTAGTAGAGTTGCCATGTTCGAAGTACGACTATCGTTACTAATTGGCTTTCCCACTTGCTCCAGAACTACCCCCAAAGATTCCCCGCTTATAATAATTGGCTAGCCCTGAAAAAAATTGGACCTGTTGAGCAGTTTTTGATTATGGGTAATTTTGCACTCATCCTAGCTTTACCCCTTGTTTTAAACAAATATGGCCCAGATACACTACATCTTTCCTTAAGGCTGTAACTTTAGGTTGTGTTCTCTGAGGCTCTGAAAAAATTCTCTTAATTTGCTGTTATGTTCGTCCAATCGCTTAGCAAATATCACCACATCGTTGAAGTCCCATCAGAATTCCGTTCAATAAGTATTGAAAAATGGGGGAGGGGTGTTTTTAAACCAAATGGCAATCGTTTATAATGGAAATGATTAAAATTAGTACTAAACGCCCTTTTCTCTGTCCTTTGGGTGGATTAATACTTGGTGGTACCCGTTAGCTAAATCTAACGTGGTGAAGTATCTAGAATGACCCAAACGATCTAAAATGTCTTCAATTCGGAGGATGGGATAAGAATAGGGGATGCAATTCTCTGAAGTCTACACATAAACGATACTTTCTTCAACCGACCTCATCTACTCCTTTCTTAGGAATTGGAAGTACTGTAAAATTAAATGGACTGTCACTAGGTTGGATGATATCATCTTCGAGTAATTTTTTGAGTTGTTCCTGATACCATTCTCGATGAGCTTCTGGCATGCGATATTGCTTTTTGTGTATGGGGACTTTGTTAGGCATTAACGGTAACTTAAAATATATGCCAAAGTGTTTATCAAATTATCACCTGGAAAATAAAAGATATCAATATATTCGTAGCAAATATGGGTAACTGCCTCCCTTTCTCCGAAGTTAAGGTCTTCTACCAATACCAGTGATTCCTTCATTAGCTTGAGCCATTGTTGGCGATTATCAATCTTGCCCTTACCCCGTCCTAATGGATGCACAGTATTCTTACTCAATTGTTAAGCCTTGGCCTGAAATTCACTAGTTCAACGGGCTTCTTTCGTACGTTAATAATACCTACCCACGCTTTACCATTTCTTGGCTTAATTATAGCATTCGCTACACTTCCGGGCTTATCTCTTCTGCCATACACACTAAATCCAATATCTGCACTGTTCTTGGGCTCAACTAAGATCTTGAGCCCTGAGTGCTCATACTTTTTCTTAAGTAAGAAAGACTTTACCTTTGGCTGTCGAAGATGTACGTTTCTGCTCTGAGTTTCAGCTTCTGCGCAAGCTGCAGCTTCAAAGGTGTCGCGCTGGACTTCCATGCGAGGAATTTCCAGCTCCTTTTCCTTTCGCCTGCTACACTTTCTGCTTCTCTGCTCCCCATCGGCTTAGTTCTATGGATGGGTGCTTCTTGACAACATTATTGATTCGTTCCTGTACACAATGACTCAATCCATTGTCCGAAAGACCACTCCTCAGCTGCTAGAGCTGCGTGTACATCATTTTCTTTTGGAGAAGTGATCTTCTTTTCTTTATTTCACTATCTTCAGGTTTCTACTCCCGCCAGTTACTTTGTCAGGCTATCTGACACCACGCTATGATGTCTTTCAATGATGTGGGGAGAATTAGATGACACGTCTTTCCAGCTAAAATGGCGAGAATTTTCCTGGTTGCTTTCCTTCAACTCTATGGTCTTAATTTTCTCCTTTCTAGGGATACATCCAAAATGGGTTTCTTTCTCATTCGTCGTTTCCATGTTTCTTACTGAGAGTTTTCCACTTATTCAATCAATGACAGCTTGATCTTTTAGGAACTAGATCCCCAGAATATCGTCAGCTGGAATTGAGTTGGTGTCATAAATTGTGTTAAATTCACATGATTGTTCCACCCATGCGTAGTGTGGCTTTGCAAGTTCCAATTGGGCTTTCTTGTGCCCCAAACATTATTTTCTTTAGAATTTGTATAGGCGTGTTTCCTTTAATACGATTTACCTTAATTATATTACATGTTGCGCCTGTATCTACTAATAATATTAATTTACCTGTTATTCCAATATCCGATACTACTAAAGTAATACGATGATTTAACGAACTTAACTCTATGACACCGGCTTCTTTCTGTGGGTTCTTCAGGGTCTTGAATTCGTTTAATACTTGAATCGAGCTCCGGATAACTCCCTTTCTTTTGACCTTCTTATTCCGCTTGGTATTCTTTCAAACAGTTTGCGGTGTAATGAACTCAGGTTCTACAAAAGTGGCAGCAAAAGATTTCTGTCTCTTTCAGCAGCTGTCCTGGCGAAGAAATTGAGTATCCGTAAACATTATGCTTCGTCTTCGGCAACTAGAAATACCGTGACCATAGTTTCAGTATTTTTCACAATATGATGGCTGTTTTCTTGAATGGCATTCCTTAGCTATATGCACTATAAAGCACTGAATAGACCTAGGTGGGGTTGCCCTAGCCTGCAGCCCACGATATATTCCTGCTGCTGGAGCTCGGCCTATTTGAAAAGCTTTTGTGGGTGGTTTTCGGGTATCATTGTTGAAACGGTCCACCCCAGCTATCTCGCGCTGTTACGAAATTCAGTCTCCATCCGCTTCCCCAGAGTCTTGCTTCTCTACTCTGGAGCCTCGTTACATCCTTCTCGAAATAACTCGCTTCTTCTTTTAATTCATTTAGGGATTACAATCTCCCTTCGGTCTAATGCACTTGCGTAGTCTTGTTCCCTGTGCCTGCTTTAAAGGTAGCTACCTCGTCAGCTTCCGATTCTGGTATCAGCCCACCTTCCTTATTTGCGTAGTTAGGCGTAACTGCTGCTTTAATTTTATCCAGCAACTCTTTCATTCTGTCAGAGAATATTCGGATGTCCTCTCCCGGTCTTTGTTTACACTCCAGCATTTCCGTACGTAGCTCACTGAACGATTTTCGTGGCATTTATGTAGTTTTAATAACTTACTTCAGAGTTTCAAAATCCTTCAGCTCCTGGGAATACACTAGATAATAAACGTCATGTGTAAGTCGAAACTTCACATATTTGATAAAGATACTTTTTCCTCAGTAGTCAATTGATCATGGAGTCCCTTGCTGCAATTTAAGAAACAACACACTTCTTTTTCTAGCTTTGGTAACCTTTGCCCAGAGAGTAATAGTACATATTTGGATACCATATCCATAACTTTCCCATGTAATTCATCCGTACTATTGTTGAGCAATCCGTATTATGTATTGTTTTCTGATTCTTTGGGCCTTCTCTTCGATGACCTACTCTTAGCTATAATATTCTGTCTATCCTTTGCTTCTCGCGGTTTTTCCCAGAATTCTAATTTTCTTGGTGTCCACTTCTTACCGACCTGTTGTCTGTGTACTTTCTCTTGCGACAGTGGATCGTCGACTCTTAATTATATCTCTAATTCCTCCGCCGCCTCTTCTGCTTTCTTAGTTGCTGTTGCAAAGACAATATTTCATTTACCAGAGCCTTGTTCTAACAATTATTCTGCTTGAATCTCGCCCCTTTAGATGACATCAAGTGTAGTCGTTAGCAGCAAGTCTCAAGCTTTGCGTTTCGTACAAGTCTTTGCAGCTGTATTCCACTCCTGGATAAATTCTCTCGATTCTTTGCTTGATGTTCGTTTTTGTAACTGAGATGTTCCCCAGTATACTTCCAATTTTGCTAGTAACTTGCTAACTTCTCCTTATGCTCTTTTAGTTCTTGCTGCCTTTTCTTCAATTCCTTCTCTTGGATTCCGAACCTTAACAGTTGCTCTATTTTTACTACATTTCTTTCACTTCAAAGTGAATTACTGAATTAAATCAAACATTTTATACTTCAAAGTTTTCAGTCAGAAACGGGAATAACTCAAAAACTGTTGCATTTAGGCAGGTTCAAATTAAAGGTAACATTAGGGGGTTTCTATATCTTGTAATAAAACTGAACAGTTATCATGCATTTTGGCGGAAAAATTGTTAAAATTTGAAAAAATTAGGAATTTTTTTCCAATTTTTTTAATTTGACGTCCTACTACTTCCGACGGAAGGTGACAGGAAGGCTGATTGGACATTCATTGGAAAGCTTAGACGGTTTGATATCATCTAAGATGAATCCCACCTTGATAGGGTGTATATCAGGATAGTTACAGGGTGTAAAGTGGAAGAAGTACTAAAAATCTTAAACCCCCCTTCCGCCGAAACGACGCGTCTTATCACCCCTTCACCTTATAATTCTTTGCTTGTCTCCACCTCAGCTATTAAACCCTTGAGCTAGGTGCACCAATTATGAAACACCCTGTATATGTATACTATAATGAATTTGAATTTTTGCAGTCACTTTTTGTGTTTGCACTAAAAGTTAATTTTTTTTGTTTATAAACTTGCTTATTGATCATGCTTTATTGTTTTTTCTTTTTGTTTTTTTAATTCATACACTTTAGGCAATTGGTCAATAAGATCAACCGACTAATCTCAGCCGAGCCGTTGTGTGGTCTTAATGAAAGCCAATAGAAGTAAACTAAACGAACTCGTAAATAGTTAAAATTTAAGAATAAAAATTCAAAACTTTATACTTTAATAAAATCAAAATATCTCAAAATTAATTTTTATATATATCTAAGCCTGTTATCATTAATTAAGGTAATTTTTAATTAGTCGGAACTTGAATTCTCTCATTCACATCCAGTACTAAAATCCCAGTCTGAAACTCCATTTAAATTAATGCCATTGAAATTAAGAATAATTTACAAATTTTGCTCATTTGTTAATATCATAGGTATTAAAGATGCCATTATAATAATTCACTCACAATCACTATACGCTCAGTCTCATTAAGCATGGCTACTAGACTAATACAATGATCACTTTTTATCTAGATAATAACTGTCAAATAGTAAATCCAAAAAAGAGTTCTAGGATAAATAACTATTATGTTGGTTTGGTTACAATTCATACAAAGTCATGGTTAACATTACTAAAAATCTAATGGATTTAGATCAGTTGAACGGGCTGGCCACGAGATCGTATCAGACCGCCCTATCCATTTGTCCGGATATTCTTCATTGTGATATTCTCTAACTGAAAGGGCAGAGTGCGCTGGGCAGCCGTCTTGCTGATACCACATCTCTCTGTAAATACTTAGTGGCATGTCTTCCAGTAAATTAGGTAAATGGTTTTGCAAAAAATCTAAATAAACTTCAGCATTAAAGACTTCTGGCAACTCAAAAGGTCCTATGACTTTTCCGCTTAAAATTCCGGTTCACATGTTTATTTTAAAATGATATTGAGATCTATTTTGTCTCATTAAATTCGGATTCTCTACGTGCCACTCGTGTAAGTTGTGTAGGTTCATGTAACCGTCTTTTTTAAATGTCGATTCAACCGACCACAAAATTTTCTCGAAGAATCTCGGATCTTCCCGTTGTCTTTGTAGCATCGTTTGGCAAAACGCATCCCGAGGTAGCAGGGTTTGTACTCGCTGTACATGGTATGGGTGGAGCTCATGTTTTTGTAATATTCGGTGAACTATACTTTTGGGTACTCCTGTGCATTCCTGGATTGCACATACCGAACTACCTGGATCTTCTTCAACTGCTTTAAATATTACGTCCTAGTAAAATAAGGAACTCTTCCTTCACCATGTACTTGGTTTGGAAGTCGTCCCTCTGTGGAGAGTAGACGATGCACATTTGTAAAAACTCAATGATTTGACGAGCTAGCATCACTATCTTGCTCACTCACACTTCATGGAATGACTCTCCGTCTCACTCAAACTACAGTCTAAAGGTTATGGTCTTACGACAAGCTTTGGGTACACTAGATTCATTTTTAGTAGATGAAAAGTTTTTTTTAAACTGAGTTTTTTGAAGAAAAATATTTTTTTTCCGTATTCTAAGAAATATTGTAACAAGTGTTATACCATTTTAGAATCCTTATTAAATGCGTCAACTTTTAAAGTTACTTGCCAGGCTGGCGTAGTACATGTTTTTTTCAGTACAGTCAGTTAAAGTTCAACGAATTATTAATTTTATATTGTTGTTTCGGCAAAATGTGACATTTTCTTCCAAGCTGGAGCAATCGGCTTAGAACTTAAAACAACAGGTTACATAAGCACTATTCGGGATTACATAAGAAAAATAAAATTGAAAAAAGTAAAGATTTGTAGCAACAGGAGCTAAAAAACCATCACAAGGTGTACATTTTCTCGAAAACAAAAAAATGCCTATAATTTGAAAAATACATGACTTAGATTTTTCTTTATATTTTTCTGGTAACTGTTACGATTTGGTCTATCACCCTGTTTCGGCTTGACGTCGACTTACGGGACACCCTGTATATATATTTTTTCGACAAGTTTGAATTAGTTGATTTAGCTGTTGTGGAATATAAAGGAAACGTTTAATCTATCTAATATTGAGAAATTGTTAGTAAACAATTTATTTTCGATGTTTTCGCCAATGAATTTTTGTGTATGTATTCCTGGTGCTTGATTTCCCCCTTTTACAATTGAAATCTAGCTTTCGAACCAAGGAGTATTCTCATCAAATTTGAAGTCTCTACCACGATCCGTTCTCCCATAATATGAAAATAAACTGACATGCATAAATGGAAATAAGTTTTGGTCTTGATCACATTTGTCTTCGGAACTTATATGCCTAGGGCGATTCATTCGGCTCTATTGATGTGTAATACGAAAGAATTTCAACTGAAGCTCCGTTTAATAAGCCAGGAACATTTTCAAAAATAATCGTAGATAAAAGAAAATACACAAAGAATTTAAAAATATTTTTGAATCTTGAATAAATAGGCATATTTAAATACAATTTTAGTTTCTTTCGTATCTTTTCTAAGTTTTGTCAGATTAAACGAAATACGAAATATTTCAATGTACTTCGGTGTTCTTTAATCTACTTCAAAATACTTAACCGAACTTCAGGTACTTCAGAAGCATTACTAAGTATTGCATTACGAGTATGTTACAATACGTTGTAATATACGGGGGTTTTCCTATCGAAACCATTTTTTTTTTATTCATATTTTTGCTATACCTTTGGCGAAATCAGAAGATTACTTGCTTCTCTGTTTGATGGCTTGAAGAGCCGCAGTTATTATTTATCATGAACTTGGTTGAGTTATCTGGCTCTGATCGTCAACTTTCGACTATTATTCCTTTTGCAAAGAAGCAGCTCAGATTATCGAGAATATCGGACTAAAACACGCTGGTTGTCTGTTCAGAAAGAATTATATTTTGTTATCCATTCAAATTTAATTTATACAAAAAAATTTCTATAGCTTAGCATACAAAACTCTCTATTCAGAATTTCGGAACAAATTTTCCAATCGATAAATAAAGAAAACATCTTGCACAATAAAATACAAATTTTTACTATAATCATTTCAATCAGCCAAAAGCATGCACCTATTTCTTATGACAAACAAGTGTGGTTGCAACACATACTGACATGCACTTCTTCGTTACTTGCATTTCACCATGTATGTAATTATGAAATCTAAATGTGTCTTTCTTTATTTACGAATCAATATTTTATCTCTGAAATTTGTTTCTTGGGCACAAACATATTTTGTAACATCGAAATTGCTTTTTATTTTTTTTTATATTGATTTTTGTCTTTAAAAATATGTATGTATGTTTGTATGTTACATTACTTTTTCGATTTAATTTTAGCATCATTCATGTATGTATGTATGTTACATCGTACTTCAAAATGGAATGATGAAGTATACTGAATGAAATAACTGCCGTACTGCAAAATTTGAAGTACTTAATTATAAGTAAAGTATCTCCCAAGGAATTCATTACCAAAGTAATGCATTATTTCAAAGCTCTGAATTCTAGTGTCCGGTAAACGATACCACGAAATTACCAATATTATTGTCGTATACCCTTTACGACTACGATTGCGATCAACGCCGACGTTGAAAACTTTACTGTCCACCAAACAAGGAAAAAACATATTAAAGTTATTAATTCCTTATAATCCAAATTTTAAGTAATTTTAAACTCCTTGATTTTGTTTTTTAATTATTGCAAAAAGAAAAAACCACAAAAATTCACACATCATAAAATAACTACCATTTGATCTAACACTTCTTAACTTTACTCTGAAAAGTAAATTAAATTAAGAACGGAACATTTAAAAATCATTAACTCCACCAATAAAATAAAATGGAGCAGCAAAAAGGCATTAGCTCCAACAATAAACCAAAAAGATACCACTTACTTAATCTTTTTAACCGTCTGCGCCAAATTTGTAAAAACGCTGGTATCTATGCCCAACAACTTTTAATTACGAGCATTATCTAATAAAACCCGTGAACGGTTATACGTTCTCACCGCCTAATTAGAACAACTCCTGCTATGTAACACGATACGTCCAGCGATCACATGTTCAAAAGCTCAATTGCTTACCTCCACTCCAGTCAGTCGCGCTCCTCGTTAGCTTAGATGCGGAACTCGGAAGTAAAACATAACCCGCACATTCTTGCGATGCGGTAATGCTGGACACTGGCATTCTAGTCAGCAGCTGGGCTATAGTAAACAAATCTGCAACAGTCAAGCAGGTCATTGTGCGAAATAACGTGCTGGATATTTGTTGCTTTATTCGTAAACAATCACACAACTGTGCCAGTGAAGTAATTAGTCACATAGCTGTGACCGTGAAGTAATTAGGCCATCAGTGGTAAACAGCACGCAATATCCCAGCATTTTGCTATATAAAGCAATACGTCCTGCGATTCTTTACTGCATATGCACACCTGAGACAACTTACATCTAGATTTGAAAAACTCACAAAAAGCGGTCGAATTAAAACGAGCTAATGGCCCTCTATTAGAAAGCTATACATATATACATTTTCTCTCTCTCTCTTGCTGTATTATGCCACATAAATCGTTCGAAATGATAGCTTTCTTTGGTTGAATAAAAAGTTAAAGAGCTTTCAAAAAGTGATCCGGTTTTATATAGAGATTTTCTGCCAACTACTTCCCTAGTAAAAATGATGCGATGGTTTCAGTGATAAGCTCATCATGAGCCCTTAGATGAAAATAATGATGAAATCTATTCTAGACCCGGGACTGAACTCATTATATACTTTTCTTCAACATGATGAGCTTTTCCATGATCACTCGATGAGCACTTCCATAAGTTGTTACATTATTTTCTTGTTAACATAATGAAAATACTCACTGATACATTCATCTGTAAATTCATGATGGAATAATGGTAAAGCACACTGCTATTATCATCAATAAATTCATAATGATGTCATCGATATATAAATTAGTTCAATTACGCACGACCATTTCATATCAGTTCTCTATGTTGCGATTTTGCGTACATTTCCTGTGATAGCTCAGTGGATTTTTTCAAATATTTACCAAACAAGTAGCCTTTTTTGGAACTAGAAAGGAAATCGTTTTGACAAAAGACGCGGTAATAATGTACTTAAAAGAGCACGTATTTCTACTCTTTGTTTCACAATGGATTAGTGGAGCTAGATGATAAAAATGGGAATAGGTGAAGGTGCTAATTATACAAATATAATTTCAAATTATTTCAGCTAAAATAATTTTGTAATATAATATGAAATTGACATTAGTTATAAAAATATAAAAAAAAATAAAAAAAATTCAGTTAACCCATTAAAACCGAAAGTGATCCAGTAGGTGAAGAGATCTGAAATTTTGTGTGGTGTATGTTTGGAGGAACATGAAGTTTTAAAAAAACTGCTTTTTGAGTTCTTCCAGCCGTTTGGGTTTGGGCGCCCGTAGCGTATACGCTACACTCGGCCATTCTCAGCACTAATTTGTCAAAAAAAAAAAAAAATAAACAAAAATAATAACTTAAAAATAACATAATACAAAAAAAAACAGTATTCTCACTATGAAAAAACAATAATATTACAAGTAAAAAAAAAATATTCCAGATAAAAAAAAACATTCAAGGTAAACAGATATAAAAAAGTTACGGAGGCAAAACCTTATTTTTTGTCTGCGAACACGAAATGGTACTTCTGGAAGCAGGGCACACATTGCCCAACATCGCATTTGACACATTTAGTAATACATTGAGTTTTACAACCGTAGACAGCACATCGTCGTCATTTTTTGTTTGTTGTTATTCCAACAAAATGGCCAATACAATCATATCTGGCTTCATCTTCTAATTTTCCAGTGGGCCATCGATAGCCATAAGGTGGTCGAGGTTCATTGAATGAGCGACAAAATTTGTTTGCGATGCTTCTCCGAAATTCTAACTGAGTGTATTTGTGCCGTGCTTTACGACTAAGTATCCACGAATTTTGGACAGAAACATCCACCAACCATGTAAAAATTGGAAAATACCATTTTTTTCCTCGAGCACCTATTCTATATGCAGCAACATTTTGATCCATACGGTCAACACCTCCAATATATAGATTGTATTGCTGCATAGACATTGGACGTGGAATCTAAACTCGTTTCTGTTTGGCTCTGGAATATCTCGAAACGGAGCTGACTAGCGTTGAACCAAACACCGTGGATGCTACATCTTGTAGCTCGAATATCCGAACTTTCTATTCGTGTGCTGTGTATTGTACCGCGTAGTTGATTTTCATAACATCTTTGGATGGTAAACGACACGACTTCGGCACAAAATTTGACCTTATAGTACCTGAGAAGAAGATTAAGAAAGGTAAAAAAACGATAAAATAGATATAATTTTTTACCTGTGCCATTATAACTACGTTCAAGTAGACCACTTAACACACGAGGTGTTGTAAAAAGGTTGTCAAAATAAAAGCAAAATGGAAGTGGTTTTATTGCTTCGTCAAATTCATCAAGCATTGAAAAGAGCGGTGCTGCAGGTTTACCATATTTTTCGACGTGGTCTGGGTTTGTCCTAGGGTTCTTTCCCTGGTATATTTCAAAATTTTAAAGGTAACCTAACGGTGTATTCAGGCACCACATTTTGTAACCAAATCGCAGTGGTTTGCCACGAATAAACTGCTTACACCCGTGGCGTCCATAGTACTCGATCATTGCCTCGTCGTAAGCCAAATCCTGTTCCGGTCGAAAGTTTCGAGAAAATCGTAGTTTTAATGCATCTGTAAATGGTCTTAGCTTCCAAATCTTGTCCGTTGTGTCTTCCCTAGCGTTATCGATGAAATGAATGAACCGAAAAATAGTGAAAAATCGGTCACGTCTCATAGCATTACTAACAAGTCTATTTTGCAGATCACTTTCAAGTGACCAGTAGTGTCTTTTATTCTGTATGTAATTATAACCAGTCATGATCATAATACCTATAAAAAGGTAATATTAGTCTATATATAACAAAAAAGGCATATGTAATTTTGATATATTACCTATAAATACTTTCATTTCTTTGCGTGTGGTATTTGGGTTTGGTTTACCGCAAAAAACCGCATAAATATTACTCTGTTCACATAACAAGTCAAGCAATTCATCATCAAAAAATAAGGAGAATATCTCAAATGGCTCTAGATCAGCTAAGTCTGAATAATCGGATGCCGGGAATAATCCTTTCGAACCGGAATTAGTATCAGGAATCCATTTCATTGTATCAGTAGTTGCTTTAGATGTTTTTCTTTTTTGAGGTTGTTTAGCTGGCTGTGCGGATGCTCGTTTAGCTCGTGTTCTTCGTGGACGTGGTGGTGTTTTTTCTATTGGCTTTGATATAATTGGTTCTGATGAACGGCATGGTGTTTTTCGAATAGCCTTGATGTGCTCGGTTGTGGTAAGAGAAGTGACTCAGTGCCATCTTCCGAATGAATTTCCTGATCGGAAATATCAAATAATGGAGGTGTCGCTGCTACTGAATTAATCAAATCTACTTCAAAATTAGCAAAAGAGTTTTCTAAAATATCAGTCGCTTTTGATGGACTCCATATAGCTTCTAATTCATCATCTCGTATTGGTGTCTCAGCTTGTACGCCTCTCACAATCATCTCACAAGGTTCTTCCAGCTGTTGCTTTGGTAAATTAAAAAATGTACGTCCAACTTCCTCATCACAAGAATCTTCTACCGACTGATAACCAGATGCCGATGGTGGCTCAATATACACTGCCTCAACAACGTCTGCGTCATAATCATCACCATCCAACCACGAAACTATCTCCTGTTGCATCTCCATGGCCGTCAAATATTTTCTGTATTGAACAATCCGTCAAGAAAAAATAATCGAAATTGAAAAAATGGTTGAAATTCCATTAAAAACGAACAAAAGAAGAGAATAAGGCAAATGGCCGAGTGAAGCGTATACGCTCATAAAAGAAAAAATAACTTGAACTGAGAATGGCCGAGTGAAGCGTATACGCTTCACAGAACTTCCGAGCGTCAAGAACCAGGCAAGATTCACCACAGCAAAAAAAAATATTTTTTGTAATTATTCTTCACAAAAATTGAACAATACAGCATAACACATTTTTTTATTTCTTTTAAACGAATAACAAAATAAATTTACTTACACACGGCGGGTCGTCATTTTGCGTTTTTGATATACAGAGAAAATTACTTGAAACAAATGTAGGTCCTCACACTTCGGAATATGGAGCGGGAATTACGTGGCGATTATTTTTAGTGTGTATTATACCTCTATCTTCGTTATAAAACTTCTGAAGCACCACTTCATTATTGTAGTATTTATTTCACCAACTTTTGTACACAAAGGAAAATTGTGCGTATACGCTGCAGTAGGAATTAATGGGTTAAAATAAAATTAAAAGTTCAACAATTCATAAAAAATAAGAAAAGGTAATAACAATAGTTTTCAAAATATAAAAAAATTTAAAGAAGTTCAGTTAAAATTAAATTAAAAGGTCAACAATTCCTACAAAATAAGAAAAGCTAATATCAATAGTTATAAAAATATATAAAAAAAAGTACAAAAATCCAGTTAAACAACTTCCTGTTGATAATTCGCTGATATCTGCAGATACCTTCAGTTTTTTACTGCAATTACAAAATGAAAATGGAGAAATTGTATTACATTAAGAGTGATTTTATACTTAGATGTACACTTTGCTCTGCTGAATCTGTTATGCGATCTTAGAATACAATTTCTCAGCTGTGCTCCGTAACTCCGTACACTTTTACTTCAGTTCACAACTTAACGCAACTGTCTCAATCGAAGCAGTTTGCAACTACGCATCAGAAGTCAAAACTGTACCATTTTTTAAGGAATACATCAAACCATTCATTATTATTTCGTGGAAATGCAAATGAATTTTGAATACGAACACGCTCATGGTTGCTCATCGAAGGGCTCATCGGAACTTGTCAGAAAACTTCACCCGCATTTCAAGTGGCGAAATTTACAAATTCATGCGCAATTTCCATATGCACCAGTGCTAGTTTGCATAAGATTCCCCCCGAGAGGGGAAGCCGATGAGCATTTCCTACTAGGGTTGGTCCATGCAGTTCCGCTTCCTCATACAAGTTCAGGCCACAACACATCTTTAAATTTTATTTTTTATTTGTATACTTGCATGGGTTTTAATATATTTTGTCCGATGATAACTTGAAATCTTATCCTTAATCTTTAACGTTGTTGCTTTATGATTAAATTCATTGGGGATTTCCGTATGTATTTATTAAATTATTATTACTTAATGTAGGATTGGTTAATTTTATTTTTAGCGTATCATTAAATATACCATCATTCATAATTGATGTGGATGCTCCCGTTTGTAGTAAATAATCAAGTCTTTTTCCTTCAATGATTAATGTCAATATGGATAGTATTTCGGTTTGGAGGCTTGTATTTGAAAATTGTCTTCATCTATTTCCATTGGTGTAGGGTTGTTATTATGATGAAAATTTCGGTTCACTTGGGTGTTTCTGAAGTTATTACTTTGAAATATATTTTGATGTGAAAAATAGTAGTTTCTTTGTCTACTAAAAATTCTTTCCTGGTAATTATTATGGTTATAATTTACTTTTGGGTTACAATTGGGACGTGGATAGTAATTAGGTTTTGGATCCCTATTTTTTGAGTACGTTAAAACCTTTTTATTATTTTTATTCAAGCTACTATTTATTGCATTATATGCTTCTCTTAATATTTTGACTTCGGTCACTATTATTAAAAAGTTCTGGTATTCTAGTAAAGAGTTTTTAAATTCATTCACAATAAAGATCTCATTACGTTCAGGTCTAAATGCCATAGGTGGTATTTTGTATAAATTTTGTCTAATATATCACTGAGTTCTCTATATAATGAATCTATACTAGTACATTGAATTTCGTTTACCTTATTAATTAGTATATTTGTTCAAAAAGGAACTTTTTTTGGAGTTTATATGAGAAGAGATCTATTTGATCTGTCTCAAGCGTCTGCAACAGGCAGAAAACTAAGCTGCACCGATGACTGCAAGGTTTTCTGTTAACACGAAACTCTTATTCTTCTTCCTTTTAATTTTCTTTTTCAGCCCACTGCCGGCGAATACAGGTTCGATTCGTCTCGAATGAATCTGGATTTTTAAAATTATATAAATTTTTCTAATAAAATTTTTTTTTTCTATTTTTCTCAATTTTTTTCATTTTTTCATTTCTTTTCTTTGTTCTTTTTTTTCATTTGTTTTTCAAGTCACTCAATTTCGCTATTTGGGACCTGTTGATGACTCAAACCAAGACTTGAAACTTGTCACCCAAATTATAATGGATTGTGTGATGAAATAACAAATTAAAAACATTTTTTAGCTTTTGCTATATACCGGAGAATCCAAAAAAATGTTCCTATTTGAACAAATATAAGTTTAACCCGGTAAAAAATCCTATAAAGTAATCTCTATCTTTATTATTAATTAGTGTATCATATTTTTCCTGAACTCCAAAGGCTTCTTTGAGTCCGGCTTTTACATTGTCCCAATTTTTGTCCTCCAATTTTCTGATTTCCATCAGGGCTTCTCCTTGTATTTTTGACACCAAAATTTTCTGCAGTTATGCTTTCTGAGCTGGATCGGTTGTCAAGTTTTCACTTCTGTGATAAAATTGAAAAGGTCAAATGAATTGTCTCCTGGGAACTCAGGGATGGATGTTGCGTCTTGAATAATTTCTTCAAATAAAAGTGCCATAATAAGTTCTTGTTGTTCTTTATTAAGCTGTTTTAGATATTCTCCAGTTAGTGGTTATACTTTGTTTTCCGTGTTTTTGCTCGTAGATAGTGTTACACCTGCATAGTGAGGATTATCATAGGACAATATTCCACTTAATTTTGTAAATTTCATTTTTACTGAATGAATTCGCGAATGATGAACTTAAAAGCTCTATGCAACTAATTTTCACTTAATGCACTTCGCGATCCTACCGACTGTAAAGTTTCATATGGATTTACGACACTCAGTTTCAACTATAAAGTTTTTATTTTACAAAGAACACACTTTTATCTATGACATTTAAATTACTTAACCGACTATTAATTACTGATCGACATGGAAGTTTTAATACAGACTGAAGACTCAAGACTTACTTAAAAATGGACGAAACCACTTATATATATTCTTCTTATCGAGTATTATTTGCATTTGCCTCTCTCATGAGTTTGCATCTATTATCTTAAATTCCCTGTTTTCATGGAAGGAAAATATAAGATATTTCTCATATTTGAATACTTGTTATTGATTATGATTATCATTCTGATGTTAGTCATGTAAAAGATTACATGAATTAGTCACGTAAAAATTACTTACATGTAGTGAAAGGGAGTTTTCCTATTTTGGTGAAGGGGTTCTACATTTGATATAACACGCACGATGTATCTTCACTTTGCCTCACGATTATAACCTCGCCCCGTCTAGCCTCGTTGTGTACTTACTTTTAGAAGTTGAAAATGTTCACACACCTTTTTAAAAAACTGTAGTTTTAAGTTTGAAAATGGGAAACTCCTTCGTAGAGTTGCCATACAAAATTTCATTTGTTCAATATATATTTGGATACTGCCAGAGAACGTGTTTTCATAAAAACAGTAAATATGGTTTGAAAATAAGCTCAAATCGGTCAGACTAGTCATGGTGTTGCGACACAAAAGTTGATATATTTCTTGAATTGAAAACTTCTTCAGGCCTATGAAATTTTTTCTGGGCACTGAATTATTTTCACAGTCGTGAATTATCTCGAAATTGAAAGACAACAAGTTTCGATTCTAGAATTCTCGAATCACAACGACAGATGATATTCAGCTTACGGAAAGCATCCTGCTTAAAATTGAAATATAGCTTGAAGTCACTGTACTGACAGTAACAAGGTATGGTATGGTTGGCCGTCTTGAGCGTCACGGCATCATACAATTTTTCTAGAGGTTATTTATATTTTACATTTATATTAATTTCAGCAATCATAAACAAAATATTAACCCTTTAATGCATGGATTAAAATTTCTGTAATTGATTATACCTATCGCTTGCAAAAAATATTACTGTTCTTTATAAATCTGTTAGGCAATTATTTTTATTTTTAAATATTGTAAATTTTATTTACTATGGATATTATCCAGAAGCGCATCTAGGGAGATCAGCGGAGCGATTGGTCCCCCTGGATCAAATCATCAAAATGTGGCGCCTTCCTAATAACTAAATTCAGATTGTACAAATTTAATCATTAATATACTGAATCTCTGATTTTCGTGTGAAGCAGTTTATTTCTAATGTTAATGTTAATGTTAAGAGTAGGGGCGACTAGGCCTCCAGGACCTTGCGGACACCGCGACCATAGTTGATCTATTGTGCCTTTCCCTATAGTGATTAGGCAAAATCGAGTTTTTTAACGAGCTCGATTATTGCTTCCGGAGTTAGATTGCAGACATTATCTGGAGAGATAAGTTCTCTTCCAGTGATTTGCATCCTTAGACCTGCAATTTCTGGGCACTCGCATATAACGTGCATCGAGGTTTCATCTTCCTCTTCGCACAGTCGACACAGTTCACTGTCGCATTTGCCTATCTTCTTCAGGAAGTGACGGAAGGGGCCATGACCAGTGACTGCGTTAGCAAATAGTCTGAGCAACTGTCTGCTAAGTCCAATAAGTTGACGCGACAGGAAATGAGAAGGATTGAAGAATTTCTTCGCCTGCCTCATACCGGGCGCGCTACGCCAAAGGAGATCCAGTTGCCTGTTTTCCCACTTAAGCAGTTCCCCCCTAAAGTGGCTTTTTGGTAGGCCAAATGTCGGATAGGGACCAATATACGGACAATCAGCTCCGGTTTTAGCCAGTTCATCCGCTTTTTCATTACCGTCCACTCCTTCGTGTCCAGGGACCCAAACCAAGGTTACTTGGTTGTCCCTAGACAGTAGTTGGAGTTTCGAGTAGCAGCTCCAAACTAATTTCGACTCAAAGGCTTGAGAGGAAAGAGCTAGGAGCGCAGCTTGGCTGTCTGAACAGATGTAGATGTTGGAGTTCTTACAGCCCTTATTTAGGCCTTCCTGAGCTCCAACATCTATAGCATAGACTTCCGCCTGGAAAATGGAAGGTGAGACACCAAGCGGAAAGGATAGTTCCACTTCTGGACCAATCACCCCTGCGCCTTTTTTCTCGTCCTTCCGGGATCCGTCAGTATACCAGACTTGGGCCCGTTGCGGGAGCTGGAGTTCTCTGTCTAGTATCTGGCTTCTTTCATTAATGGTTACCTTGTAACCTCTTTCAAAAGAGAGTCTCTTGGCCATAGTATCCTTTGGAGCTTCTAGGTCGTTAATGTTAACCTGCTCGAAGATACTGAGATGACCCACCCTGGAGGAGGTACAATCATCTGACCTTTTCTTTCGAAGCATACTGGCTGCAGCTTCCCTCTGAATAAAGAGGTAGAGAGGCTGTAAGCCAAGATTGGCTTCAAGTGCTCGTTGAGGACATGATGTAAAGGCGCCAGTGGCGCCTAAACATGCCATCCTTTGCACCTTGTCAAGGGTTCTTCTGGTGGTTGCCTGCAATGTTTTAGGCCACCACACATTTGCCCCATAAGAAAGTATGGGTCTGACTATGCCCTGGAAGATCCATAGGGTCATTTTGGGGTTCAGACCCCACTTTTTCCCGAAAAGCCTGTGGCAAGAGCTGAATGCCCACATGGCTTTGTTTGTTATCATTTCCAGGTGGGGATTCCAGGTAAGCTTGCTGTCTAGGATTATTCCTAGATATTTTGCTTCTCTGGAATATTCTATTGCAATTCCATTTAACATAGGAGGTGGAATCTGAAGACTCCTTTTCCTAGTAAAAGGAACTAGCACTGTTTTACCTGGGTTTATTGATAGTCCCATGCTCTGGCACCATCTGGTAACGATGTTAAAAGCAGTTTGCATAAGCTCTGGTAAAGCTGATTCAAACTTTTCTTTAACACAGATGACAATATCATCAGCGTATCCTTGGGCCTTAAAGCCGGCCTCTTGGAGTAAGTTTAGTAGCTCATCCACAACTAGTAGCCATAGAAGGGGTGATAACACCCCGCCTTGTGGGCAGCCTCTAGTGGCCATGATTGTTGTGGACTCACCGTTCATGGTAGCTGTTATGCAGCGTTTCTCAAGCATGTTGCCAATCCATCTGACAATGCAGGTTTCTATGCCTCTATCCTCGGATACCTATATCTAATATATAGTGGCATAGCTAGAGCTTTTGCCAGCTGTGGTGATCCCCAATTTGTCGCACTTTCTAAGTCAATCAAAATCAAGAGTGGTTATTGACAATTAATAAATAAAATAAAAAATCTTTTATTATTATTACTTTATTATTGATAAAATGTAAGCATGTTTATATATTTATTTTGCTTACTTTTTTATAAGAAAAGTCTGGAATAACATTTTCGAAATTTTTATTATATGTTAGTTGTTTTTATGTGAGGAGTATCTTTAGATTTCGCAATCTTAAATCACTCAATGAAGATAAGCTCTTTTCACTACTAGCTACACTGATGGCTATTGTTAACAAAATTCTTAACAATATTTCTATGTTGGGAACAGAATCCTTCATACTATATTTTTATACCCTAGATGAAATCATAGAGTATCCTAAGATTGTCATTCCGTGCGAAATACCTAGAAATAATGATGATAGAGCAAAATGGATTGGACACCCACGCATAATATTAATAATATTAATTATGCATGTCCGTCCTCACGATAACTCAAAAACGCGTGCACTTAGAGAGCTGAACTTTTGCAGGTAGAGTTTTAAAAAAAAAGTAAAATCAAGTTCGAAAATTGGAAAATCCGCTAACTCCTTCGTAGGGTTGCCATACAAAAATTTCGTTTTTCACTATATTTGGACACTGCCCTGCCCTCAGAATGTGTCAACGTACACAGCTGAAATTTCGTATACATACTGTTTTATAAAAATCATAATTTATTTCCTAGAATTAATTCTTTGCCACTCTTTTTTGTTGAATGTAATCTTTGGTTTCACATTTTTTGTCTTTATTCGTGAAATTATCAAAGGGAGTTTGATTTTTAGTTATTTTTTTTTTCTTTCCTTTTTTTTCATTTTTACTTGCTAACATTTAAATGGAAAACAGTCGGAAATCTCTTTTTTGTTTCCTAACTTGTTCTTAAGTTAACTTTGCTTCAACCACTATGAGGTAACAAGTACGTTCTTCTTGTCTATTGACGATGCGGATGAGATGGGGACTGTTTGTAATAACAATAATTCTAAGCTATAAGGGCTTACTCATGCGTAATCACATACGCTCCTAGGCTATAACGGAAGACCCGCATATGTGTGGGCAGCGACAAGTGCCCTGGCGCGGATCTAGCATTGAAATTAGGGGGGGGGGGGGGGGTCATTTTACAAATTAAATCATCGAGCAAAAAAAAGAAAAGAAAAAAAGAAAAAAAATCCAACGCCGGTTCGCATGGCCACCGCAGTACCTACTGCAGTACTTGCTGCAGTACTTGGAACTAGGAAATCTGTATTAAGCGGTGCGGATGATGTGTTTTTTAGTATACTTTTTTTTTTTACAAAAACTAATTTTTTTAATAGAATAGGGTGCAAATTGCAGGAGTCATTCAAGCCCAACTTTTCTCAGTTTTACACACTGATATATATAATATGGACTGCTCGATATGCTATTTCATGCGGGTACAATTTTTTGTGTCAAAAATAGTTCATACGTCGGTGCCAACATTGAAAAATCCATTGGCGGAAAGTTGAAAAGTGAAACCTCTCGAATTTCTATTAACCCAAATAATTAATTTAAAAACATTTATTTCGACAAACCCACTTATTTATTTATTGTTTACAGCCCTTTCTCAGTTCGCACGTTACATAGGAAAGTGACCAACTCAAAAAATGCAACTTTTCAGGAGAGCGAAAAAACGAAAAGCTATACATAGAATTAATTCTAGCTTAACGTAGTAATTGTTTGCTAAAAATAGTCTGAACTCTTAAATTTGTTAGTAAATATATTTCTGAAGATTTATATAAAAGAAATTTTAAGATTTTGTTACCGCAGTTGACGAGGTTAGCTGTTAATCCCGCATCCTCTAAGTTGTGTCGCTTTTCTTTGTTGCGAAATAAATATTTTTACAAGTTTTTTTAAGTGACACAACTCAAAATACGATTTTTAAGAATTAAATTCCGTACTTTGAACTTTGTGGAAAAATGTCATAACTCATAATATAATTTGTAAGAAATAATTGCTGTTTTGTGGAAAAGTGACACAATTTAAAATAATACTGTTAAAATGTCGAAAACATATTTACGTTTGTTATAAATATCATCACAAGTCAAAAAGTGACACTGACACACTGTTCTATGAACAATATCTCTGTTCTTAAGTAACAGAAAAGTGATACTATCTCTATCTAGCGGCAAAAACAATCAGATAGAAATATGCCAATTTCATGGTGTAATAAACTCAAAAACGACAAATTTTGAGTTAGCTCACATTTCTATGTGACGTGCGAATTAGTAGTTGGTGCTTAGATCGAAAGAGAACGCTATATAGAAATGAGCCCACTTTCTGCAGTGTATTTCTATGGACGTAGTCAGTCCATATTTTAAATGTCAGTGGTTTTACATAAGAACGCTGCAAATATTTTAGAATGTTAGGAGTGTTAGAGTGTGTGAAATTGCCATCAGCAATTGATTCAAATTCCTCAGTTAAAAACAAAAAGTATTTCCCATAGAACGACTTGGGACAAATAAAAGTTTTAAATTTCAACCCAAGTCGTTTCAATAGAAAAAAGGCCCACGACAAATCTTACCTTCAGTAAGATTTGTCGAAAATAAAAATACGATATGTATGTACATATATGTATACCTACATACATATCGGGCGCAGAAAATTTACTCGGTGAAGATTTAAACGATCAAGTCTTCACCAAAAAGCCTCCTTTCAGCAAATTGTCGCGAGCGGAATACATTCTGGGTGCAACAATGTATGCACGATAGCAAGACGATGGTTTGATATTTATGAAAATATCAAATTTCATTTCAACCATCGTCCGCCGCGATAGGCTGAACACTAATTGTAAACAGGTAAAGAAAATAAAAGTTGCGATAAGAAAAAATAAAATAAATATTTTGTAAAAATAACCATCAGAGGAAGTTTGTGGAAGAAAAAGTTTGTGAACAAAGCAAAAGTAAAAAACATATACAGGGTGTTTCCCCTTAGGAGGTCCATAGAGCGGGAGGTGATAGTACTCACCTAGACGAACCAAAAATTGTATGGCAGGTGGGGGGGCAATATCAACCGTTTAGGAGTTACAGGGTGATTCATAAAAAAAGCTAGGTTTTTACAAAACACCCTGTATCTTAAAAACTACAGGGCGTATGGTCACAATTAAGGGCTCACTGTATGCAGAACTTCATGGCCTTTCCAACGACAGCTCAACCAGCCCCGTACCCCTCTCCCCTCAGAAGTTATGAAGGTCTAAACTAAAAATTTCGGATTTTCTTTCCTGTTTTTTTACTTTGACCTCTATTATTTTTGCAAAAAGGTCGTTAACATAACTTTTTTTTATAAAAACTGTAAACTGTGGAGCCTCCTCTTTAATTTGACCTATTACACCCTATGTGTTATCTGTAGCCGTTAAACAGTTATTAACTCATAACCTATTCCGGTCACACCGAAATTAGACGATATTTTTTAAAATGACGTACTAAGGGAACAAATTATCGTTGAAGATAGGTTTGAAAATAGGTTTGAGAATAAGTTTAGAGCTAATAACTCTTTAACGGATACAGATAGCACATAGGGTATAATAGGTCAAATTAAAGAGGAGGCTCCACAGTTTACAGTTTTTATAAAAAGAAGTTATGTTAACGACCTTTTTGCAAAAATAATAGAGGTCAAATTAAAAAAAAAAGGAAAGAAAATCCGAAATTTTTAGTTTAGACCTTCATAACTTCTGAGGGGAGAGGGGTACGGGGCTGGTTGAGCTGTCGTTGGAAAGGCCATGAAGTTCTGCATACAGTGAGCCCTTAACTGTGACCATACGCCCTGTAGTTTTTAAGATACAGGGTGTTTTGTAAAAACCTAGTTTTTTTTTATGAATCACCCTGTAACTCCTAAACGGTTGATATTGCCCCCCCACCTGCCATACAATTTTTGGTTCGTCTAGGTGAGTACTATCACCTCCCGCTCTATGGACCTCCTAAGGGGAAACACCCTGTATATAAATAAAATAAAAGTGTGCGAGTTGTCTTAATCATAGCTTCCTGAAACGGCGTAGAGTGATTGCCTTCGACTAAGCTAAGCCCGGAAATATAACAGGAGTTAGGACTAAGTTAAGTTAGGGCTCTGATGTGGTAGCGAGGGTGTCTGTTTCGTGGCTTGGGAAGTGTTTCTCTGAGGTCCGAAACCCAAATTCCGAGAAAAACCTATACACATACATCACATGCATACAATAGCATTCATTGAAAGAAATTTTTATTTTTTTAAGTTTCGGAATAAAGTTTTTTTTTTAAGTTGAATTCTTTAAATAAAAAAAGTATAAAATAAAAAAAAAATTATTTTTTCAAATAACTCAATTAATTAAATATTTTTTTCTCAAATTTAGGGGGGGGGTCATGACCTCCCCCCCCTGGATCCGCCACTGCAAGTGCCACGCTGACTCTGTACAACACCGTTTAGAAAACCGTACAGTTTTCCACAACCCGAACGCGGTTGCCTATCTGGTTTTACTCATAGTGTGTGCTCGTGACGTGATGATAACAAAGTTTTAATACTGAGTTAGAATTTAGTGCGTAATAATTTAGCCGATTGCGTGCGAGTAGTCCCTTGCGTGTATGGCTTACTAATGGCACTAAAGAAAGTATTAACAAGTGTTATTTGTTTATACACGTTTTTAGACCGACATTTTTGCTTAGTGTAAAAACGAGTTTTGTAAAGTTGGAAGTGACAAACGTTATTGAGAACTAAGCGGATCTACTACTTTTAAATGGCAACCAAAAATATATGAGTTTGTATTAGGTATTAGATAGGTACATCCACTTTTAACATTGCAATAATTCTCTTGAAACAATTGCCCCTTTAAGATAGGTGGGATTTTCGACGAATGATTAGCTTCGCGTTTGACGAATTGGAGAAAATATGCTGTTAGATTGAACGCCTTGACATTTGAGATTCGTTAAATTTGTTTACAAGTTTTTGTTATAAATTAATTAGTTCGCATTTATCCACTTTCTCAATCAACTTTTCACGAAGCTCCTTTTTTTCCTGGAATTAAAAACAATCTTAAAAAATCCAGCAGCAGTATGTACAATCTTTCAAATGGTAGGTTAAAATAATCATATTTGCGATGAGAAGTAGAAATTCGCCTAATTTGCTTCGCGACCGCCGCGTGGGTTATAATCTACACTCTCTATACAACAGGCATACATTCGATATTAAATATCACCGCGCGCTACGCGTTTCAAATAACTTTTTCTTAGAAGTTCTAATTTATACCATATGTTTATGTGGTTAGTTATCGCTAATTCCAAATTTACGGCGCAATTATCATAATTATTTTTTTTTTGTTTTTATATAATTTAGACAGAAATATAAAAAATCCCGCCCCAAAATATGTCCCGGCCAGGGCGGATCGCCCCCCCCCCCCCTACCGCTCCACCCAAGATATGCTACTGCTAATATATACATAGTATAATTCTAAAAAATTGCATTCACTTCATGGAAAAGAAATCCACATCAGAAAGGTGTGACTCACATAGTGGAGTTTTATTTAAAATAACTTTTTTCCTGCTAATTTTCTGGAATATTTTTCTTCAGAAATTTGATGCTCTTAGCGGCAGCAGTACCACAAAAAAAGTTGGATTGATTCGTTTTGCTACTCATTTTTTTAGGATATACTTGGTAGGTATGTATATGAAATTTTTTTCTCTTGATTTGTATGCACTAGCTATGGTATAGACGACATTTCCGAAAACAGAAATTGGAAATAGAATTAATTCTGTTACCAAATTTTCGCTTTTGTTCTTTTCCTTCCAAAAATTTTCTATTCAGCAGATGGAAAAATTTCTGTTGGTAATTGGGATTGATTATAATTAAAAATTGTTTTGCGAGAAATATATGTATTAATATTTTATACATACATTTCTGTATGTATAAAATATAAGCCATTAAATATTGAAAAACTAAGTAAGCAGATTTGCATTTTAAATTTAATATTTTTACGTGGAAATTTATACATAAATGCATGATGTCAATTGTGTCTCTATAGCCAATTTTAACCATAAATTGGAAAATGATTTGTTATGTGCAGAAAACAGTCTTGTGTATAAAGCAGTTATGAAACCACGTATTGTTAAGCTATAAGGTGTTAGCCTTAGTTATTAATACTCACTACTAGAGACTTTGAATATCGGAGTATCTTTGCTCTACCATATTTTTCCTAATATTTAGCTTCTAATTATCTAAATAGAAATTGTTCACTTAAACTTAAATTTTGGATTCTAAAATTTCAATATTATTTAGCTATACGCAATCTAACGTTGCATACTTGTACTCATTCTAAATACAACAATCTTAATAACCGCTGTTACACTGCTTAGAAACCACTCTGTAAATATGGCTAAGTGCCTAAGTGCCTAATTATCAGTTTAAGACACCAGTAAAATTGTAAGGATTGTTTAGCTAGCTTTCATAGTTATTCGCTACTTAAAACAAATTTATAGAACAGATTCTATTTTATTCTATTCACTTCCCCTAAAGACTTTTGCCCTGAAGACGTATTACAAAAAGTTAATGCGGTTTGCCCTAAAGACGTATTACAAAAAGTTAATTTGAAACAAGTAAAAAAGCTAGAATTGGTCTAAGACCAATTCTTATGATACCCTAGATGAATGCCCGTATTAAATTTCGTATGGTCACCGATCTATTCAAGTATTGATTTTGAAGTTGTTTTGCGCATATATTTCTAGAAAAGTTTGTCGCACAGGAAAAATGATAATAACCAATTTTATAGTATTTCGTATTCTGCAGAAGTTCTGTACAATAAAAATGTTTTGGACTGATCGTTTTCAAAGTAGACGTAAAAAACCGAAATTTTTATATGGCAACACCAAGAAGGAGTTGCCCGATTTAGTCCATTCTTGACATTTTATTTGCTAATGTAGTAAAAACATCATGTGCGAAATTTCAGCTCTCTATGTCGACGCGTTCTCAGGCAGTGTCCAAATATATAGCGGAAAACGAAATTTTTATACTGCAACCTCACGAAGGAGTTGCCCGATTTGGCTCATTTTCGAACTTAATTTTACTTTTTTTTTTAAAGTCTGTGTACAAAATTTCAGTTCTCTAAGTATACGCGCTCTCGAGTTATCGTGCGCACAGACGGACAGACGGACGGACGGACGGACGGACGGACGGACAGACGGACGGACGGACATGCAAAAATCGAAATAACTTTTAATATTATGAATGGGTGTCCAATCCATTTTGCTCTACCATCATTATTTCGAGGTGTTACAAACGGAATGACAAACTTAGTATACCCCTATGATTTCATCTAGGGTATAATAAGTAAAAAACGAGTTTTCGAACAAAACTGAGGCCAAGTCGCATGAAAAAGTAGAAAATAAACTTTTCTTCACACACAGAGGTGGACTCAGATTTTATTCGCTGACAATCACCGATATATTTCAGTATGATCAATCAGAGGTAATAAGTGATTTGATTCATGAAGAGAAAGAATATTCAAGAGAAATGTCCCAATCAAAAAATCTGAGTCCACCTCTGACATTTCTCTTGAATATTCTTTCTCTTCATGAATCAAATCACTTATTACCTCTGATTGATCATACTGAAATATATCGGTGATTGTCAGCGAATAAAATCTGAGTCCGCCTCTTTGTGTGAAGAAAAGTTTATTTTCTACTTTTTCATGCGACTTGGCCTCAGTTTTGTTTGAAAACTCGTTTTTTACTTATTTTATTTTCTGCCTTTTTCACGTTAACTAAATTGGAAAATTCTGCATTTTTCCTAAAACAGATTTATCACTAATCATATAGATGAAAATTTTTCCGATGATTTTCCCGCTTTTCCGGGTTTTCCATGGAGTTTTCCACAAAAGCAACTTTATGCAACTTATTTCGCTCTACAACTTTGTCTTAGGTTGCAAAACGCTCAAACGCTTCCTTGGTCGGAAAAACTCCGGAAAAGCGTTTTACATGAATTTTCCTCGATTTTTTCTGCAAGTTTTCACCATTGTCGGAGAGAAAGTAATGATGCCAGTTGATAGGGAACTTGATCCTGCATAATTTAGAAAACTTTTTTACCGGAAAAGTCGAAAAATTTTCCGGAAAAGTCGGAAAATTCATTCGGAAAACTGCATTTTTCCTGAAACGGATTTATCACTAATCAAATTTGTACCAAATTTTCAAATGATTTTTCCCGATTTTCCGGGTTTTCCATGGAAATTTCCGGTTCAAATTTTGAAAGATTCAATTGTCACGCGACATGAACCTGTGTACTAAATTTCAGCTCGCTGTGATGTCGAAAAGTGGGTCTACGAGAGTGTCGAAAATAGACAAATTCGTGTACGAGTTAAAGGGAATGGCTGGCCTCAAAAAGTCGCGGGCCTGATAAAACATTCTCACATTTTAAAAATGTGGCTGCTAAATTTAGTTGCTTAGATCCAAGCAATTACAAAAACGAATATAATGCGAGGAAATTAGAATTTTTGGCAGACATGTAGATACTCAGACGTAACCGACAGCAAAGCCAAATTTATTCAAGAGTTTGAAACTTTTAAGGATATGTACAGAGAGATAATAGGCACAGGTATTAAAAATAATTCAAATATTGAAGAATTGTCCCTAAACAATGATGTCAATGTCATGTACTTTATTTACCTTAACCTCTGGGTTTTATATAAAAAAAATTTTGACTTTACCAAAAAGGAATGCACGTGCGGAGCGATCCCTTAGCAGGCTGAAATTCATTAAGGCGTACCTACGATCTACAATGGGTGAAGAAAGATTGTCTGGGTTAGCTTTACTGTTCATTGAAAGACAGTTGGCTACTGAAGTGGATTAAAATATGGTTTTAAATAATTTTCCAAGAAAGAAACCTAGACGAAGTGAGCTGTTGTAGTTGCCTCAATTGTTAATAATTCATAAGTGCAGACGTACTTATATTAATTTTATTTGGAAATAATAGACTTTTGATATGTTTCCATTTAATTTTATGTTTAAACTATTTCTGGACGTCTATTTTTGTTTTTTTTTTTTAATATGAAATAAAATTAATTTTTATGCAGTGGCACCTTTCTTTAATATGTTCGCTCCTAGATGCGCCTCTGAGATTTCCATTGTAATTTTTCAAATCTACTGCCAAATAATATATTTTAATAATTTTCAATATGATTGTGATGTCGCGACGTCACAACTCAAATGTCAAATATTCACTACATTCAATACATTATGACTCTGGCTTGAAGAAAAGCTTTCATTTCGGTCGTGCTCTTAGGGCATATCACTAAAGGAAGTTCAATAAGCCCGAAAAATTGCGGCATTTCTCACTATGAGGTAGAAATATGTTTATATATTCGTTATGCTCATGGTAGTAGTAAATCTGAAATATTTTGGAAGGCGTAATTATTTAAAATAAAACAAAATTGTTAACTATGCCTGAAACATTAAAGAACAAAAATATATGAGAACTTAACAATGTAAACGAAGAAATATTTTGTACAATTACATATGCTAATTTTTGTTTTTCTATCCTTTTTTTCTCTTCTTTTGCTCGTATTTTCAGAAAATAATATTTCTTGTTTAATTTCAGGTCTGCAACTTTCCTAAAAAATGTTTTTCCGGCATTATTTCGGCCGTTATTTAAACACCACCGTACAGCACAATTATTGAGTTGAGTCCAAGGCTTAATTACAACATTGTCACTTCTAATTATTTTATTTAAAATTAGCTGAACAATTTAAAGTTTTATAATTAAAACTAGCACAAAATTCAAAATTCGACAAAAGCACTAATCTTAATTCTAATTGACATTACCAAACTAAATTAAGTTAAATTCTTCTTGCCCTTTCAACCCATCGCCTAAGAACCGAAATTCCCTCACACCGGGATTGGATTTGTACACGATGTTTCGCTTCTTTTATTTATATGTTCTAAGGCCGTGCGGTCTTAAGCACACACTCACTTTTTTTATGTATACTGTGAAAACGATCAGTCCTATTGCACAAAAAATGTCTTAAAAATATAAAATTCTATGATATTGATTATTATCAGTTTTACTGGCTGATAGACCGTTGCAAATATCACTTTAACAATCAAATTTACATATGAGCATTAATTTTGGGTATCATAAGAATTGATCTTAGATCAATTCAGGATTTTTTGCCTTGTTTTTAATTACATACCAACCGGCCGTGTATATACACAAAAAAGCAATTTCTACCAAGTCTTCAGAAATCAAAGATTCTGATAAGATTCTATTACGCCTGAATTGAGATATTTTAAGCTCCTTGAATTCTAGCATAGGGCTAATAGGATAATTTCAGCTGGCCATATATACTAATAAGTTCTTAGCCCTGAAATTATAGATAAGTAATGACCTCGCGTTTGACCCCTATTAACGTGAGAAAAGAGCACTAAAAGCTTTGGAAGAAATCTCCGTTCAATGTTCTCAGACGAGGTCAGAAAAGTCGCGCGTGTTTTAATTTATATAAACCAAGCAGAAAATGTTGCTTAAGTACGATCAGCTTGCCACGGGTGTACAAATACGGACTGCACGTGTATTTCTTTACTCTTTCACTACGTCAGAAAAAGGTGACCTTGAGCGATTAAATCATTAAATTTTACAGCTTAATCAAATTGGTAACATATGAATGGATGAATGGATAATTTACTGTGAAGTGCATCTGAATGCATAAAAAATGCGAGTATGATTTCATGGCAATTTTCTGCGGGCGATGATAGATTTTATTGATTTTTATTTCTGAAAATTCCCAGTTGATGCACTGTGCTATCAGTCATAGGCTCGCTTTCTCATAAAGACTATCAGTAACTTCTATGATACAAACGTACATCCATACATACATACCTATATGTTTGTATATGTACTTTTTCTTTTCAGCAATTAAAACACGATGATTCATTTGAAAGTTTTGTGAAGGTGAAGTGAAAAATAGAAAACATTCTTGATTAATTTTTTATATGAATTCTACGATACACAGTACAAAAAAGATCAATATTTATAATTTGGAAAATATAGCGGACTTACTTTAGAAATCGCGTATAGGGTGAACTTAATAGAATTGTGCGGAAATACCTAATTTTATTACTAATAGCTTGATCAATAAGTACAAATATTTTAACAGATGAAACTGCAGTTTGCATAGTTATCATTTAAAGTTATATAAGTTAATATCTATTATTAAATACAATGTGTTCCAAAAATGGCAATAACCTTAAGCTTTTAGTATTACTGTCGCCTTAATATTAGGTAGTAGCGATTCGAAGCATTTTGCTCGTTATATATATTTTTATACCTTAGATGAAATTTATAGGGTATATTGTTTGTCATTCCGTTTGTAACGCAGAAAAATAATGATGGTAGAGCAAAATTGATTAGACACCCACGTCCGTCCGACTGTGCGCACGATAACTCGAGAACGCCTTCACTTAGAAAGCTGAAATATTGTACACGGACTTTGAAAAAAAAAAGGTGAAATTAAGTTCGAAAATGAGACAAATCGGGCAACTTCTTCGTAGTGTTGTCATACAAAAATTTCGTTTTCACTATATATTTGGACACTGCCTGAGAACGCGTCGACATAGTGAGCTGAAATCTGGTACACGGTGTTTGTATAGTAATGGCAATTAAAATTACAAAAATGGACTAAATCGGGTCACCCCTTCTTGGTGTTGCCATAAAACAATTTAAGTTTTTTTTACATATACTGTAAAACTGTTAGTCGTAGACATTCTTGTTGCACAAAAACTTCTTCAGAATAGGAAATCCTATAAAATTGGTTATAATCATTTTTTAAGTCCGATGAACCGTTCTAGAAATATATGAGAAAAACCACTTCAAAAATGAAACTTGCATAGATCGGTGACCATACGAAATTTTATACAGGCATTCATCTAGGGTATCATAAGAATTGGTTTTAGACCAATTCTAGCTTTTTTACTTGTTTATTTTGTTTTTATATTATTAAGACAAGGTCAGGGAATTCCCTATGATGTAAAACATAGTATGCCAGGAAGGATAAAGGTAAAGGGTTAATGAACATGAGAAGAATGGCGGAGGTAGTGATATAAGACCGAGGAAAGTGTAGATTTTCCACATTCGCACAGTTCGAGATAAAAAACCTTACTGTACGGTCGAGTGCATTTTTAATGCCAAAAAGATGTGCGCAACTTGCGGTTGTGGTCGTGTGAGTCGATATGACAACTTAGTGCCACATAGCCAATGATATTGAAGGCTCTCTTTTGGACTGTGCATCTAGTCCCGGTCCAACTATGGGAAAAACTCGTTGAGGCTTCGATGGGCTGCTGAAATATTTTTTACACTTTTCAGAATTTTAAAATATTTCGATCCTTTGACAACGGAGAAAATTTTTGTTTATTTTTGTAACTATTTCATTCTTATTTTATTTAAAGCACTGTAATTTATTATTGAAACAGTTAAGCTTGCCTGTCTAACCTAACATACTATAACTGTTAGAACGCAGTTATAACATACCTATACGCAAGCAGCATTTATCTACAATCAACACTAATGGGTTAAAAATAAATAGCATTTACAAACCTACTTCCTATAAAACTACATTCATACTAGTGATTCTCAATTATGCACATATACATAAATTATTGTCTGACTTGCATTCACTCAGTTCTTTTGCATTTTTTCATTTTATAACAAAAGGTAACAGTTATCCAATTTTCTAGTTTGGAAGAGTAATTGACTTGCTGCTATGTAATTTTAGTTCTGTTCAAACCGGCGTGCAATAAAGATTTCAAGTAAAACATATTTCGGGAGTTTTAATTAAGGCAATCCGATCTCCTATTTAATGCAGTTACATAATTGCGGGGACATATCTGACTACGCGGAAACATATTTTGGTGCCGAAACCCGGGAAGGAGTATCGGTTTAATAATTAAAAATTGATTCTAAACATAGCGGGAAAGTTGTGCATAAAGATTCTCAATTGGGAACAAAGATTTTGTACTTAACATACATATCGTGCTATAACGGTGAAGTACATTGTGTGGTGCTGTGATAAACAACTAAAGAATTAAATGCAAATATCTTGTGATAATTAATATATTGGTTGAATTTTCATGTATGGTGACTTATCGTGGTTTTTTGTTTTAATCAGCCTTATTAATCGGGACATATTGTAATCGGGATTTTGAGGTGCGAATTTCATCTAACTCGAGCTAATTACATATCTTAAAATTCGTTGCTAATCTCATTAAAAATTCGGCATCATAAAGTGGATTACGATAGAAAAAGGGCGATCAACGAAAATCAATCAGAAAGGTCAACCGGTACAACACATACACAAGTAAGTCCGTTCCATTTATCTACTCATACGTATTACTAACATGGAGAAGCTTGTTAGAGAGCAGAACACGCTTATGACGTATATCAGCAATTTCTTAAATAACTCCAATCGTATGGGTAAAGACAAGCAGACTCAGGATTATTTACAAGCACGAGTGGATCTCCTCAACAACTATTGGGATAAATTCCAATTATGCAATGACCAACTTCTTCAGACGTGTGCTGGTGCACAGCTGGAGCACGACTACTTTAAAATGGATTTTTACACTACTACAGAGATAGCATATACTGAAGCTCTCGGTACCTCAACCGATATTTTGAAAGTGAATGAATACCTTAATAATTCTAATTTATCATTAAGCAATCAGACCCTACATGAATGCTCCCAATCACATACCAATTCCTGCAGTTTTTTGGAGAAAATAAAAATTCCTCGTTTCGGAGGTGACTTATTTGAAAGCCTAGTACATACTAATATGGGTCTCAGTGCGTCAGCGAAATGTTATCACCTAAAAAGTAGTCTTTACGGTCACGCTGAACAGCTTCTACGGAATACACCAATCTCCGACGCCAATTATACTTTCGCTTGGAAGATTTTATGTGATCGCTATCAAAACAAGCGCTTCCTTGTTTACACAAACCTTAAATTTCAAACCTTATTACCTACTATGAAGACAGAATCATCCGAAGAATTGCAAAGGCTACATGATGGGACTATTAAAGCTATCAAAGCGCTAGAGCGACTTAAACGACCAGTCGACCAATGGGAATCACCGTTCAGAAGTTGGATCCTATAAAGCGAAAAGACTGGGAGTCTTCTATTAGCAAGGATACAGAACTCACAGATTTTAAAACTCTGTCATCATTTCTACAGAACCGCATTAACACATTGGAAGCTGTTGGTGCATGTAATCAAAAACAGAAAGATTTAATTAAAATTCCGTTCAATGAATTCCAAAATAAGCCTACAGCACTGAAAGCTCATGCAGTAACAACCGGAAGGTGTGTAGGTTGCTCAGGGAAACACATTCTCCTGTTTTGCCCTGATTTCAGACAAAAATCTGTTTTGCAGCGAAGAGAATTTGTTTCGAAACATTCACTTTGTTTTAATTGTTTGCGCTCTAATCATACACAAAGTAATTGTCCGTCATCAAACACTGCAACCAAGCACATCATACGACTCTATCAGTGGTGTGCAGGCAAGGGTCACGCTAATTGCAAAAGGGACAGAAAAATCGACACCTGCTTGTACTGAATCCTCTTGTAATCAGGCAACCACATCTAATGCATGCACATACAGAAATTCTTGGAATTCTACTTTGTTGGCTACAGCTATAGTGAGACTGAGCTCGTTTTCTGGCAGAAATATAACGGTTCGAGCACTTCTCGATCAAGGCTCTCAAGCCACCTTTATCTCATCTTCTATTGCAGCCTGCCTGCAACTACCAAAATCAAGGGTAAATATTCCTATCACTTGAATTGGAAATACTGACGCTTATGCCGCAAAATCTGCAGTTGAAGTCAAACTACAATCATGCATAGATTCTGATTTCGAGCTGAACATAAAAGCATTAGTTCTTCCCAAACTAACTAAGTTGGCTGCCTTGCCAAGAACTACTGCATTTCTTAATGCAATTCATCTTCAAGGAATAAAACTTGCAGATCCTGATCCTTCCGATAATAAGCCAATAGATCTACTCCTTGGCGCAGACTACTTCTGTACCATTTTAAAGCAAGGATTACGAAGACGACAGCCAACTGCCCAAGAAACTACCCTGGGTTGGATCTTGTCTGGTCCTACTGCACAATATTCCGATTACATCCGAGCTTCTTCACTCAACTTGAATGTACACTTTACGATTTCTACTCCAGATGCTACTGCTAAATTGGATTCATTGATCCAAAAGTTTTGGGAAGTTGAGGATAACTTTCAGCCTGCTCCACAATTCTCCGAAGAAGAACAAGCCTGCCTAAAATTGTACAAGGAAACTACTCGGCGTGACAAAGACGGTCGCTACATAGTGCGTCTGCCAATACGCCCAAACTATCAAGACTTGATGCATTTTAAGTAAATGAAGCAAGCTGCGGTCAGAGCACTTCTTAGAATGGAACATCAATTTCAATACAATGATTCGTTTTGTTCTCGCTATAAAGATTTCATGGAAGAATATTTCACACTTTGTCATATGGAACCTGTTCCAGAAAATACTACACTAACCACTACTTCAAGATTCTATCTACCACACCATGGAGTTCTGAAAGAAGATAGTGCTACCACCAAACTAAGGGTTGTCTTCAACGGGTCACAGAAATCAAAAAATGGACTTTCGCTTAACGACTGCTTGTCAGCTGGACCTAAACTTCAAAACGATCTACGAACCATTATTTTGAGATGGAGAAGCATACAATCGTCTTTGCTGCAGACATAACAATGATGTTTCGCCAAATTTGGATCAACGAGGCAGATAGGGATTTACAACGGATCGTGTGGCGAAAAGATTCCTGTGATGTCATCAAAGAGTACCGTCTTCGTATCTATCCGACAAAATGCAGCGACAAATATCGCAACCACGACATCGCCTCTATGGAATGTCATCTAAAATTATTCATCCTTGAATCGATTACTAAGAGTAACAGTCTATTGTCAACGATTCTTCCTCAATGCGAAAGTCGCTCCAGAAAACAGAACACTGGGTTTGCCTTCTGCATCCGACCTTGCTAAGGCTCTACTTTTCTGGATACAACATTTCCAGAAATATGATTTTCCAGAGGAATACAAACGGCTGTCACAGGGAAAACCAATCTACACAACCAGTGCACTACTGAGACTAACACCATATTTAGACACAACAACAAAAACGATTAGAGTTGGTGGACGGCTCCAGCACGCTACTTTACCGGATGAAGCAAAGCATCAGTACTTGATCGGTAAAGATAGCCCGCTCGCAAGTTTGATCATCAACGATGCCTCCATGGCGGTGAACAGTTGACAACGAGCGTAATCCGGCAAAAATTTTGGATTCTTTCCTGCAGAGAAAAGGTGCGACGTTTAATTCGACGCTGTCTGGTATGCTTCCGTCTTAGAGCATCTTCATCCAATCAACTGATGGGTCAACTTCCAATCGTCAGAGTCACCCCATCTCGACCGTTCCAAAATACTGGACTCGACTATGCTGGAACAATCCTGGTTCGTTTTGCTCCTGGAAGAGGACGTCAAGCCTACAAAGCCTACATCGCTATCTTCGTTTGTATGTCTACCAAAGCAGTACATATTGAGCTTGTTTCGGACTTAACCACTGCTGCCTTCCTCATTGCTTACAAACGCTTCATCGCTAGAAGAGGTTATCCTGAAAAAATATACAGCGACAACGGCAAAACGTTCATTGGTGCCAATACTGAATTGAGAAAATCGTGGTTCCTTTGGAACTCGAAACTTCCTGAGGAATTAAATTCGTTTGTAATGAAAAATGGTACAACTTGGATCTTCATACCACCATATAGTCCAAACTTTGGCGGGCTATGGGAAGCGGGCGTTAAAGCTGCAAAGCACCATCTGAAAAGAGTCATCAGTGATACCACTCTAACCTTTGAGGAGTTGTATACGCTTCTGACACAGATCGAAGCGTGTCTTAACTCGAGGCCACTATATCCTATGAGCTCAGATCCCAGTGATTACGAGGTACTCACGCCAGGACATTTCCTGATTGGCACAGCACCGCTCACAGTTCCCGAACCTAGTATATTATCAATAAATCCACACCGTTTGTCGAGGTGGAAGCTAGTCCAGCAAATGTATGAGCACTTCTGGCGTCGATGGTCATCGGAATACCTAAACAATCTTCAAGTGAGAAATAAATGGACTACTCATAAACCAAATGTAAAGCTTGGGAGCTTGGTCCTTCTTCGGGATGATCGATTACCACCATCGCAATGGGCCGCATAATCAATATTAATCCAGGACTTGATGGACTTGTCCGCGTCATTACGGTAAAAACTAAGGACTCTACCTTCAAACGTCCAGTCAACAAAGTTTGTCCACTACCAATTCCAGAAGATGACACACCAGTCTCGAATTCTTTCAATACGGCGGGCGGCCTATCTACAGCGGCAACCGTGTTTCGTCCATAGGACGAGGCAGGCGGTGATGTTAGAACGCAGTTATAACATACCTATACGCAAGCAGAATTTATCTACAATCAACACTAATGGGTTAAAAATAAATAGCATTTACAAACCTACTTCCTATCAAACTACATTCATACTAGTGATTCTCAATTATACACATATACATAAATTATTGTCTAACTTGCATTCACTCAGTTCTTTTGCATTTTTTCATTTTATAACAAAAGGTAACAGTTATCCAATTTTCTAGTTTGGAAGAGTAATTGACTTGCTGCTATGTAATTTTAGTTCTGCTCAAACCGGCGTGCAATAAAGATTTCAAGTAAAACATATTTCGGGAGTTTTAATTAAGGCAATCCGATCTCCTATTTAATGCAGTTACATAATTGCGGGGACATATCTGACTACGCGGAAACAATAACATATATGCCAAAAATACTTAGTTATGGTGTATGGGAAATTAAAGCTCCATAAGAAGAAACGGGAGTATTAAAATAATTGTCTTGTTTTAAAGACATGAAATAGCTTTAGGTCTTAGACACATTCAATCCGGCGATTTGCTTCCCCAAGCAAGTATCTCGTGAAGGCCGTTATTTAATGTTCTAATCATACAATTTCAGTTGACACATACAACATGTCGTCTGGAGTCAGCAAAAGTGTCAAAGGATTAAGCAAAATCAAGAGTACTCCTATCAGCGAAACTATGGATTGGATTAAAAGTAAGAGACTGAGGGAAGTGCTTTATCGAGCCTTCCCCGGTCTGCTCTAAAAATCTTCACCGACGGCTCTCTCACTAATGAGGGAGCTGGGGCGAGTGTTTTCTTTCCTGAGCCTGATATTGGGAAGAAGTACTTACTTGGAAGACACACCACTTTCTTCAATGCTGAAGTCTTCGCCATATCTATGGCTGCGAAGTTAGCTCTTGATATGTAAATCAAGGAGAAGGACATTTCTATCCTCTCGGATAGTCAGGCAACCTTGATGGCTCTGAGTGGCCCTCGGATAACATCTAAGCTACTGAGGGATTGCAAGGCTTCTGTGGATAAGCTGTGTATTAACAACAAGGTGTCGCTTCTATGGGTTCCTGGTCACATGGGGATCAAGGGGAATGAAAGAGCTGACCTTTTAGCTAGGGCTGGCTCTGACTCTCCGTTGCTCGGAACGAAACTCGCCGTTGCTCGGACCGAAACTCCTCGTAGGCGTTGCTACCTCGAGTATCGGGTCTCTCATCAAAACAGATGTTCATAGAAAGCATAGCAGAGATAGGCGAACCTGAATACTTGCAGATGTACAAAACTGTTTCTTGATGGACCCAATGCGAAATCTCCGATTTTCTAATGGGGCTCAGAAGGAAACAATGTAGAATTGTGTTGGTGTCATCACTGGCTACAGCTCACTTCACGCTCATTTAAAAAGGATGGGAGTTGTTGACAGTCCTGAGTGTCTGTCCTGCCTGGAGGGAGAGCCTGAGACAACCGAACACTTTTTGTGTGCATGTCCGGCCTTCGCCTGGAGCAGTTTGGATACTCTAGGTCTAGGATCTGCCCTTTTATCTGTGGATGAGCTGAAAACCCTTGCTCACCAAGACCTGATGCGCTTCATTAAGACAACAGGAAGGTTTTGGTGAATGGGCTTCTAGCAGGACAGCAAAATGGGCCACTATGGCCTCCGTGCTTGGGATGGGGTCTCGTCCCCCTGTTTTTATTAAAAAACAAACAAAAAATAGGAAGGTGATCATTAATAAAGATTAAAAGAGTCGCGGAGATATATCAGATTACTGGGACATACCAGTATTTATAGCGCATGCACCATTATCTCATACTAGCTAAACTAATACAGTATTTGGTGACCAGCTATGAAACTTTCAATCTATAATAAAAGAGAGGGGTAAGACCAAGTGCTATAAATTTGGCCACAAGGGTGAGATGTCAGACTCTATTCCCCAATTGTGAATTAGTGGACGGATCGCTACCTCTTCTTTTTTGGAAACAGCCTGAACGTGAGCTAGTTTTCAAGCTGTTTGTAAGTTTCTTATCAAAAATCCTAGTTATGGAATAGTTACGAAGAGCCTTAGCCAAGAATGAGGCACAACTTTTAATTAACAGGGCGACATAAGCCCTAACATAATCCTTACATTCTAAAATATTAGCAGTATTCTTAAGTACAACTGACAAAAGTTTGATTTGAATAGTTCTAGCGCCTTAAACTACTATTCATACAGAAAAATGGTCTTCTGATAATCTTCAGCTTACTTTCTTATCTTCCCAACCGTAATCAAATTTTTATATCTTTCCTAACAAAATTATTAAAAAACAATTATCTTAACCAAATCACGACGATTCCCCAAACAAAAACTGTCAACTGAGTGATAATTGCATATGTGAATATGCCGGGGTACGATGAATTCGAATCAATATGCCTACAGAGTCGACTATACGTCCTCACATACAATATTGCAACTGCTACTTAGCTGAGAGTATTGAGTGTAAAGTGAGTTGAGCCAAGCTCAAAATTACTGGAAGACTATTTCCTGTGTGGATAGTAGTTTAAGCTTTATATAAATTTCTGTTCCATGACTTGGGAAGTATTTTTCGAGGGTTTTGATCACGGTTATAATAGCTTCCAACAGAAGAGCTGTATAATACGCGGACATATTCCTTCCCTAGGAAAACACACAAAAACCTATCAAGCTAAGGTGGAAATATCATCGTCATCATACTGTAGGCTGCATGACAATACAAATAAGTAAATGTATAGATAAAGATCTTACAAATTGAAGCTAGAGGAACTTAACTGTCCATGTGGCCTTGATGGAATGGTAAGGATTTGATGAGAAAGTTGAGGTGCTCTTATAATAATGGAGGCAACCAGCCTACGGCCAGCCGTAAGAAAATTTAAGCATAAGAACGATTGGTTCGACACTCGATGTTTTAGGGGGAGATTAAAAATGTTGCACTGTTTAAAATAAAAAGTTATCCCATCAAAATAAAATGCTACTCCCGCTAGATCATATAAATGACGCCAAAAGCTGGTGGGCTTTAGCAAACAAGATCAAACTCAAAAAGTTTGTATCTAGTGCGAGTTTAAGAAGCTCAGATTTTTGTGCACATTTCTAGGCACTTTTATCACCATCGGCTGAGCTTATTACCATTTTAACGGCAGAGCCTCATGCTGCCGATCATTTCCTTGACACCAGACTGGAGTATTTTGAGATCCTGCTTACGCTGGACAAGACGAAAAACGGAACGGCACCTGGTATTGATCGAATTCTTCAAGCATACTCCGGATAGTTTTCTTCATGGCGTGCTGCGGTGTTTCAATGAAATATTTGGAACACAAACATTACCATCATCATCACTGTTTAAGGGACGTTACTGACGTATGCAACTATAGAGGGCTATCACTCCTGGATTATGTTGAACATCACAACATATTAAATGAATACCAGCCTGGATTTCGTAAGCACTACTCTACAAATGACAACATCTACAATTTGACCAGTATTGTCCAGAGACTGAAAAATAAATTGAAAACGTATGCGTTTTTCGTTGATTTTAGAGCCGATTTTGATACAATAAATCGAAATGCTCTCTTTTATAAGCTTTCATCTATGGGAATATCAACTAAAATGTTAAGCATGTTAAAGTCTATCTACGGCCATATGGAAGCTGTAGTATGGGATGGTGTAGTCCTCTCTGATTACTTCAAGGTGTCACAGGAACTGAAGCAGGGTTGTCCTATTAGCCCATTACTTTTTCCATTGTTTGTTACCGACATACATGATGATCTTCCGGGAGGTATACATTGCGCTCATTTGGTAGTCCTATTATGTTCTGATGACATAGTCAAGGTCAGAGAATCCGGAGACCCTGCAGTGTATGATCGATAAGTTGGTGCAGTATTGCCGACAATACAATCTTTTGGTCAAGCTATCGAAGTCAAAGGTATTGGTTTTTCGAAGTGGAGCAACACGCCCAGCAGGGGAAGTATGGTGGTTCGCTGACAATGAAATCGAAGAGGTAAATGGATATAAATATTTTGGGCCAAATCTCACATACAATCTTTCATTCACAAAGCACCTGAATGAGAAGTTAACATCTGCAAAAAATATAATAAACTCTGCATGGCTGCGGTTTATGAGAAATAAAGATATAAAGATATCAAACAAGCTCAAAATATTTTTGATGCTTTAAGCCTTACAAGCAAGTTGAGAAACTGCGATTATTTCTTAAAAGTATGTTGTAACTACCATCCAATACTCCCAATTACATGCTACACTTGGAGACTGATATCAATAGATCCTTCATCTTTACTTAAACAATGCATTTCAATTATTTCTGCACAAAAAATAACTGGAAGTGACATTCATGCAAACATCATAGAAAACTTGTGCAGACAGATTTCGATGAACACGTGTTCTGGGCACGGATGTCTCGATTCCATGATGATTATTGTAAACTGAGCTACACTAATATACCCAAATTGTTTGATGACAAATACTCATCGAACTGCATTAGCCCAATATTCAAGGCACGAGGTGGTCTACTGGATATTAGCGCAAGCCCTTTCAGGGATAGCACTGTAGGAATATACACCATATGTAACCTAGACGAAGTAGAAAATACATTCCACTTTGTTGTCATTTGTCCAATTTTCAAACTAACAAGAAAAACCTGGGTATAGAACTGCTGTCCAGAGACGAATTCTACGATATATTAAACGGTCAAAATTACGAACTTCTCTGTAAATTTTTATTGGCGACCTTGATGTATACAAAACTAATTTAGCTGAAGTTTAGTATTATTTCTATATATATATATTATACTATATTGTGCCAACCTGACAGTCAACCATCGTGTAAAGTCATGTAATATTTTTTTAAGTGTCAGATAATCCGTATTGTATAAATGAATAATTTCTGAATAAAATTGTTTATTTATCTTTATCTATCTATATCGAATAGTAAAATTGAAAACCAGAAGTCAGAACATTAAAAAAAATTACAATGTCTCGCTCGAATATAAAATCGAAGATGTCTCGATCTGATGCAGGAAATTTTTTTTTATAAATTTACTAGAAATTTGTTCCTTAGACGTCACGATATATAGAGTAACAAGGTATGATAGTCCGTGCTGTCAACTGCGTGTGACGTCACACGAATCGATTCTTAAAACGGGAAAAATAAATTGCTAATATTTATGTAAATTTATTCCACTGGATCCATTGAAAATGTAACAATAAATATAATATGATTTTCTTACCATAAATATACATTGAATTTGCTAGTTTAAAGCTATTTTAGGGAAATAAGTTTGGATCAAAACAAAGTGCCACGAAAGTTTTATCGATAAAAAATTCAAAATTAGACTGAAATACATATAATTTGCACTCATAATTGATTATGTAAGATCTTTTTATTATTTCTATAGTGAAATTAGTTAGTGGTAATGGTAATTTTATCAAATATAAGGCAAATTTGCAATGCATCACAACGAAGTGTAAAATGTGGGGTTAGTGGCAAATTAAAATATGGAATACCATTCTAATAATCTTCCTTCAATTTATCTTTATGTTTAGAAAGTAAAATTGTGCTTATTTGAAGATTTTAAATGGATCGAGTCGAATAGATTTATATAAATATTTAACTTGATATTTTTTATTTTTTAGAATAGAATAGAATAGAAAAAGCATTTATTAAAGAACCTCAGCCTAAGCTACGTTACAACGCTAGGTACATCGAATATAATATAGATAAGTATTATGAGCTGAAAACATAGTTAAGAAAAACACCAAAAGCACAACGAATAGACTCGCCGCAATAGAAACTATCAAGAAATAGAATTATAAACGGGGTGAATGTTTAAGCATTAAACTTTAAAAAACAAACAATCTGCAAATTCAGAAGTCAATAACTTTTATTAAAGAAAAAAAAATAGAGCACAAATTCAATTTAATTAGGTAAATTTCATGTACTTTTGCTGCTTCAGCAACACCTGCAGACAAATAACAATTTCGTGAGATTGAATTTCACGCATGAAATTTGTTGTCAATTAAATTTGTTAAATTGAATTTGTTGATTCTGCATATATCTCATATTAAAATTTGTATATAAATATCGAGCTTTGTATATAATTTTAGAATAAAGTTTTTATTAATTTATTTATTTTATTATTAAAAGCGGCTCAAAGAAAATCTGGTGACCCCGACGTGATCTTAATCGCTACTTGTGTTACATAAGTAGTGCTATATCACGCAGCACAAGTAGTTCAGCTCTCTTTTGGCATCCATTCGAGAGTTCAATATTCAAATCTCGCTTTGTTAAGAAGCTGGATATTCCTTCGTGCGAACTTACAGCCGAAGGATATATCAAGGAATACTTCTGGAGCTTACTTTGTGTCAACAGGCGATACAATAGCCAGCAGCACCTGGATTTCATTTGCAGCTCCAGCAATTTGAAGCAATTACTACATAACTAGTACACTGTGTCACGCAGTAGCACCTTCTTGCAGTCGACATTCTCCTTGGCATCCATTCCAGAGTTCAGCAGTCGCTTTTCTTAAGAAACTAGATCTTCCGTTGTGGCTACTTACAGCAAAAGGGTACATCAAGAAATACATAGTTCAAGAGCTCACTTTGTGTCAACAGTCGACACGGTAGGCAACAGCATTCAGATTCAATTTGCAGCTACATCAATTGGAATCAAATCACATCTTGGGACTAAGCACCTCAGAGTAAGCCAAGGAACATCTAGATTTCACTTTGTATCAACAGACGATATAATAGCCAGCAGTATCTGGGCTCCGCTTGCATCTATAAGCAATCAATATCACTCAAAACAACACACCAGGAGTCAGACAAGACTACCAAGCGAAAGTTCTGTCAGACATCACTCGTATTTTTAACCCACTTGGACTAATTGGACCTGTGACTGTTCTTGGCAAGCTATTTGTACAGGATCTATGGAAATCAAACATTTCGTGGGATGAAGAACTTCCAATACAGTTAAGAAATAATGTGGCAACTCTTTCAATGCCCATTGAAAGAGCTCAGTTTTCTCAAAATCTCAAGACACGTATCATTCACCGATCCAGTGGAGCGTCAATTACATGCCTTTTCTGCTAGCAGTGAATCTGCATATGGAGCATGCTATTATATCAGGACGGTAGATGACTTCGGCCAAATACGAGTTCAATTGTTGTGCTCAAAGTCAATATTCGCACCCCTAAAATCGACAACGCTAGCAAGACTAGAACTATTCGCTGCTGTCCTCTTAGCAGAATTGACTGAGCGGATAGGTCAATGTCTACCAAAGAATCAATCAAAGGTTTACTACTACACAGATTCAACAATCGTTCTTTCATGGATTGCTGCACCGTCCTACACTTGGAGCACCTTTGTCGCAAATAGGGTGGAAAAAATCCAACAATTAACGACTGAACATCAGTGGCATCATGTAGAAGGTACCCAAAATCCTGCTGACATCATCTCTCGGGGTATGCTTCCAGCTAGACTACACCAATATAAACTATGGTTCAAGGACCCAGACTTCTTATTCGAACCAGCATCAAGGTGGCCTAACCAAAAATTTCAAACACTGCAAGAGGTGACTGATACTAGAAAAAGAAAATTCGCATTTTCAACAATGTCTACACGGACATAATTGCATCTGTCAACCACAAAAGCTCTTTCGCGTTTCTGGGAAAATTGCAGACTACCAAAGGAGCGTAGATCAACAGGACTTCTAACGATAACAGAACTGGACGTGGCGCAAAATGGCCTAGTCAGAAATGTACAACGCATAACGTTTAGCAAAGAGTTTCAAAATCTCATGGATAATAAATCGCTCAACACCAACAGTTCAATCCAATCACTGACCCTATTTCTGGATGAAGCAACTAGCGTCATTAGTGTTGGTGGTCGATTAAAACATTCCCAACCGAACGCAGAGGCAAAACATCAAATGTTACTTCCAAGGAATCATATACTCAGCGAGTTGTTGCTTAATTATCTTCACAGAAAGGACATGCATGCAGGTCCACAGACCTTAACAGCAATCTCGGGGCAATGATTCTGGATGATAGACATCATGACACTAGCACGACAGATAGTGCATAGGTGCATTCACTGTTTTAGATGCAAAGCACAGAGCATCACCCAAATCATGGCCGATCTACCAGACAGAAGAGTAACTCCTGCACTACCATTTCACACCACAGGAGTTGATTTTTTGACCGATTGTCATTCACCACAAGCTACGACAAGCCATCTCAGACAAAGCATATATAGAAATCGTCAGCAATTTAAGTTCTATAGCCTTCATAAATGCACTAAGGCGATTCATTTCTCGAAGAGGACATTGCACGACAATTTTCTGTGATAAAGCAACCAATTTTGTTGGTGCTAAATCTGGATTAAAGGAGCTTGATGACTTATTCAAATCACAGGAATTGAAGGAGTCCATACACGAACTTTTCACCTGTACGGCAAGCTGCAAATGCGAGCCTGACGCATGAAGAACTGCATACAGTCATCACTCAAATCGAAGCTATTCTCAACTCACGGCCTTTAACGCCCATGTCATCCGATCCAAACGACTTGCACGCTCTGACGCCAGGACACTTCCTAATATGCAGGCCATTAACAGCCTTTGCAGAGCCAGATGTAAGTGCCCTTAATATAAACAGTCTTACAAGATTTAGAGGACTGCACCATATCCAATAATCGTTCTGGAAGAGATGGTCATTAGAATATCTACAGGAGCTTCAACTAAGATAAAAGTGGAAAAACAAACAACGTGACTTAAAAAAGGGAACCATAGTACTGTTAAAGGATATGAACTTACCCCCTCTTAAATGGGCTCTGGGTCGCATTATAGACACATTTAATGGACCGGATAATCACACCAGGGTTGTGAATGTAAAAACAGCATCTGGCATTTTCAAAAGAGCGATCCACAACCTGTGCCCATTACCAATTGAAGAGTACAACAATAACCATCAGCACAAAGATTCAAACAGCCAACAAGTTACCGAAACAATAACAAAGGGAGCTACATGCCTCCTACTGCAAGGAGCCCCAAGAACTAAGCCCACAGACGACATCACTGCTAGTCCCCCTGCCAAAAGGCGAAACCTGAGCTCTGGCAAGAAAATCAATCATCCACTGAAAGGCAGATTCTTTCTATAAATCCAAACGGGTCAAATTGGGTAACATTCTCAGAACAGGCAAAAACCACACAACCAAGCATAAGGGCAGAAGAGAACAAGGGTATTGCACAACAAACTCAAGTATTAAGTAATCCATAAAGAGGTAATTCGATGTCTGTCAGTTTTCTCTTGCTAACATCTTTGGTGCTGCCAATATTCGGAGCACCTTTTAATGAGCCAGTGAAGATAGCACCATTCACAGATAATCCTGGGTTATTTTGGAATCTATAGGCCAGGCTCAAATAATATACAGTGAATGGAACTTGCAGGTTAATTATAACCTAACAACTTACTGGGCCGAGTTTCAAGGAATAAGGGGTTGTATAGCAGCAATAGACCACCTTTGCAAACGCAACAGCAACCAGAAAGAATTATTGCCTAGAGATACTAAATCAGTTCGAGCATCATCTAAGAGAACTAGAGGAAACAAGTGAACTTTTATACAAACGAAGTGGTGGCCACAAAATGGTAAAAAGAGCACCTCTCAATATAATCAATATAATCGGAAGCATTGCAAGCAAACTCTTTAGAGTACTCACTCCGAGTAGGCTGAATATATAAAGGGTGAAATAAAAAAAACACGGAAGAATGAAACTTACGTCATGCAATTACTGAAAAATCAAACATCAGTTCTGGAATCTACTACAAATATTATGAAAGACAGGGAAGAATCCATTCAACAGCAGTTCAACTCAATAAAGAATCATATCGAGCCGTTACACAAGTACATAGGTAATGCCAAATACGAACAACAAAGTGCACAAACTTTCAACTCATTGTCCATACTAACCATGCTAGTCCTGCCAAATTTTCACAGAATTCAAGGATCATTACTAGATGTTTTAACGGATCTTCATCACAACAAAATTAATCCTCTTTTGCTCTCTCCTATGCAGCTAAGAACAAATCGCAGAAATTAAAGAGCACCTTCCTCCGATGATAATAATTCCTGGAAATGGAAAGGATGGCATTTGGTTACTTTACAGCCTAATGGCAGCCGCAGCAAGGGTGACAGAATCATATATCCTATTCGACATACGAATTCCACTACAACAAGATGAATACTTTCAAATCTTTAAGGTAATTCCAATTCCTACACTCCACAAAAATAGCTTCAACTTAATTGAGCCATCTACCGAATACCTCATGGTTAATCTACCGAAAGACCGATACCATCCCTTAATGAAATTCGAACTGGACAAATGCAAAACTTTAGATGATGAACGATATCTATGTGCTCAAAATCATCCGATCTACAACTTAAAATCCAGTGTGAGCCACTGTGAAATGGAGCTACTAAATCATCACCAAACATTATCACCAACGTGTCGATTCCAAACCGCAAAGCTCTCCAAGATATGGATTCAGCTTCACACACCCAACAACTAGCTACTTTCATTCGATGCGGAAACTACACTCAATATTATATGTGGAACCGAAGTCCTACTCAAAATACTTAACGGAAGTGGAATCTTAAGGCAACGACCAGAGTGCACAGTCAAACAGACTTCTAGCAGACACGGCCGGTATCAAAGTAACCCTACCTCCGCAGATGTGAAGTCTAGGAAAGGGCAATAAACTGGGTATGGGCAATTGACTGTAGAGCATGGCCATGGGTTGACGTGAATTTAGTCCCGGTTTCGATCATTTTTATCAACAATAACTAAACATCATTCCAGTGTGAAAAGAAAGAAATGAGCATTATAATAGTAGGTAAGTTAGTGGGGTAGTAGAGGTGCTTGTTTCCTCCCCCACGTTGCTAGTATAAAACTTGAGGTCACTAAATATTCTTGAAGAGTTTCCAGAATAGGAACCGGCCCAATGGCGTTGATAGTAGTACCAAATACCAGGTCTGATGTTGATAGTTGACTGAAATATCAATTTCCTGTTCTGACTGTTGAGGAATCCGGATAGTTGACGGAAATATCAATTTCCTATTCTGACTGTTAAGGAATCCAACTAGTTGACGGGAATACCAATTTCCCGTTCAGACTGGTGAGGAATCCGAATCACCCTCAGACTCCAATGTGTGGTGTTGTAAAACGAACTCGATATGAGGAGTCTTGTCCTGACTGCCGTTTGGCGCCTTCAGTACTAGGGAAGAAAGTAATACGATTAATTTATGTTATATGGAATGAATCGTAAGGATTGGTGAAGACTGGAAACACGGCGTTGTTATTCTAGTTTTTGTTATTTAATTCTTAGTTATCAATATACAAATTGCGTTATTGTGTACAAAACTTTCTGAGAGAGCATGCCATTTTTTCAAACTTAAAACAAAATATTTAATTAGAAGAATACTAGATTTAGCAAACTACCATACCCACAATTCGCAAAGTGTTTGGTTCATTTGATTTCAAAAAACTTACAAATGTTTCAGCTTTTGCTTACGAGATGCCAAAGGTGAGCGCCCTCGACACGCGTTGGCCTTTCACTAAATGTAAATGACGGGTGAAGACGATGCCGCCACAAGTCAACTTGTCACTCCGTACGTAACGCCTTGAAACAATGCTGGTATAGCGAAATGGATTTGACACCCCCTGCAAAATATTAAAATTTTATATGATTTTGGATGTCCATCTCTCCGTCCAGTCAATAGGGGCTAAAATAACCCTTTGTCCTACAAAATATGGGGTAAAAATGATTTTGATATATGCTTTTTAGTTCTGGGTCCCCGATGAAAAAACCAAGCTTTCTACCTTGGTGGGGGGGCTAGGCGCGAATTAAATATATTGTTCGGGTTCGAAAAATAAAAACAAGCTTTAAATTGATATATATATATATATTTATTTATTACTTCCGTTACCGAGGTCACCTTTTCCATCAAAACTTAAGTTTAGACTTTATAATTATCTTTTACATACTGTCACATACAAAAGATATATTCATGAGAAATATGTTGGACAAAGCTGTACTTAGATCGTAGCTATAATGTGGGGAAATAAATGTTTTCAGTTTGAAATATTATTAAAGTGTGGGAAAGTGGAATGCTTTAGATTTGTTCTGCTTTTGCTGATTCCACATATTTCTTTAAAATTTCCCGAAAATTGGTGTCTTCTATTTTATTAAAATCAGACCATGATCTACGTCGCGAATCTTGGATTAAAGGTACAAAGAACTGGTTTTTTCAAAATAATTCCTCAACGGTTAATCCTACGACAAAAATGTGCAACTTAACCTTATCGTAGTTTTTATATCACTGAGCCAATTTGTATACACAAGCCATATAGGACTTCTAAACGTATTACAAAGTATCCATATCAGCAACTCAAACTGGTACCACAAAGGCAGACAAAAGGAAATGACGTAGATCACTATGAAACCATGTAGAGGAAGAACAATATATAGCACCACAAAGGCATGAAGAACAGCACCATATCGTACAACGAAGGCATGTAGAACGACAAGATATTGCACCACAAAGGTACGTAGAAAAACAGCTACATATTGCACCATGAAGGCATGTAGAACAACAACAACCTATTTCACCACGAAGGCATGAAGAACAAACACATATAGCACCAAGAAGGCATATAAGATAACAACACCATTTGTACCATTAATATCGTTATTGTTTATTTAATTTTTTTTTTTACATTACTCTTCTTCCTCCGATTCGTCGTTGGTCAAGGGAATTTAATGAGATCACACCATGCTTTTAAATGACCGGCTGCGTGAACAGAAGTGTTGACTGAATCAGTAACTACATATCGGTTGTGGTGAAGGACGGTCTTCATCTGCTATGAACCATTGTATTGTGGAGCTTACTTCCTTGGTTGACCCGTGGCTATTCTATTTCCTAGGCGGGTTATGATCCGCGTTGAAGACTTCAGCCTGAAGTTGTTACTTATCGACGATTCGCTTCCTGATCACTTCCCTTAAATCGCTAGTGGCATGGTCTCTTCGTTCTCCCCTTCTTGAAGGTCATTTGCGGCGAGAGTTAATTCGCCTTTTAGGATTCTATGCTTCTTTTTCTCTCTAATATTTGGTGTGGAGCTCATAGTATTGTGTTTTAAGCTATTGAGCAATCACTATATAGCTGATATGTTAACGTCCCAATCTCTACCCGCTTCATCCTGTGACATCGATATTATTGGATTTTTCACTGTTTTAAAATAACGCTCGATTTGGCCATTAGCTCTTGCGGTTTGCACAGCTGTCAAAATATGCTTTATAGCGTCATACCCACAATACTTCGTAAAATGCTTTGAGGAAAATGCAGATCCCGGAACACTTGCGAGCTGGGTTGACATTCCAAAGTACTGCCTCATTTCATCCAGTGTATGTAAAACGTATACTGACTTCAGAACAATATACTTGCTAAAAGCATCAACCAAACCAATGGTATACCTTGTTGCCTTGTTGCCTTTTTTTCTTTTCAAAAAATGGCCCACGAAATCATAATGAACTCAGCGGAACGCAATTGAAGGCTTTTCATATGCATGCAAGTAGTGCCTCTGATCCTTGGTATCTGTTTGTGATACAAGCAATCAATACACGAATTACCATATTTTGTAACAATAGGTTTCAAGTTTGGAAATCAAAATGTTTTTCTCATGTTATCCAGAGTTTTTCGATACCACAGTGACCCATCATAAGCGGACTGTATCACTCGCCAGCGTATACCACGTGGAACAAAACAATTATTCCCATTAAATGTCTTCTTATATATCCAACCTTTCAACAACTTTTAGCACCTTCCGAATTTCTTGCAGCCATGGATCTTGTTGGTGTAATGTAGCCACCCAGACCTCCTCTGAGATGATGAGAAGTAAAACCTGCGACGTTCTCCACTGACTTTCTTTTTCGAAATTATCCACTTTCACTATCTCTTTACTAAGTCCAGTCACTCTTATCTGCATTCCACCAAAACCGTACACCACTTTTTAACTTGTTATCATTACGAGGTACAATTGCTTTGCAACCTCTTCTTTTACTATAGTGGACCGACTACCTAAATCTAAATAACGTTGACATTTTCTAGTAATTTCTTAAAAGAGCTTGTGTCGTTTATTATAGTTATTGTACAGATCTGAAATAAAAAAACGCTGGAATAAACTGTGTGTTAATACCGAATTAGCAATTACCGATCTGCTTGCTTGATTGCGAAAGTGCTTCAGGTTTCAGTGAAATAAAACACTTGGAGGTAATTTCTTACTCTGAACACTTTTATTAAAGTTGTTGCTATATTTATACAAATATATAATTGTTTACTTCAGAGTGTATTGCTTCATGGGAAATGTAAAACTTTTTCGTCAGCAAAATTGCTGACTTTGTTTATTAGTGACGAAATTTCGAATGGTGTTTTGAGTGAGTCAACGCACTCGGAAATAATGCATACAGTCAGAATGGACCTTGTATGCCGAGCACAAATTATTGAAAGAAATATTGCTAATTGGATGAAAAAATTCTTAATTATTATAAAACTTTAAGGCTGACTTAAAATTGAGCATGTTGGATGGCGGCGGATGCGAAAACTCGGTTGAAATGCCCCTCGATGGCTGGTGTGGGCCGCCTTGCAGGTGTAGGTTTTGCAAGGGTAATATCTTCTCGCAGCAATATATAATAATTCGATAATCATGATGGCAGTAGAGGTCGTCACGGCGTTTATCGTTATCTTGTGAGCTATGCCTGCTGACGGAAGAATCGGCAGCGTGCGATAGTGATAGAGATGCTCATCTGGAGGATTTAAAACTCCTGGGTGTAAGATCGGCAAAGGTTTAGCGTCGTTGATGTGAGGCACTATTGGAGCTGCTTCTTTTATATGGCTGGAAATGACCTCTATGGTTTCATCAATGCTGGTCTTCAAGGTGGTCTCCTCGCCCGTGATGACGCAATCATCATCCAGGCGAATGATGCCTGTGGTATTGAGTTGAATTACCGTTCTCTACCCTTTGCAAAGGATTGCTATAACCTTCGGTTCTGTTGTTACGTAAAGCTATGTACTTTTCATCATGAGTGCCTTCCAGATGATCCCATTCAGTATCATATGCTGCATGTTGCAGCTGGTTTTTGGGAGGACGGAACTCCATCAATATTATGAACTATTGTTGGCATGCATATATATGTGTAGTTCCCCGTTAAGACACAATATTCCAGTTCTCCTTGTTCCAGATTAAAGTAGTTTTTCTCGTTGAAGTTAACAGCAAGTGTAAGGAACTTTAATACTGCTATTACCAAAGAACTGCTTCCAACTAGATGGGGTTTTCCAACTAGATGGTTCATGTTCTACCCTGAGGTCAAGACGTCGCTGTGGTGTATTGGTTATGAACATGTTGGTGTCCATCCTGCCGCAGACCCTTTCGATAAAGTCACGAATGTGCCCATCTTCCTGAATTTCATTACGCCATTTATAATATTTATGCTCTAATTCATCGAAATAATGTTCGGCGCTAATTTAGGAAGCAAGCACTTCTATGCTGATTCTACTATGATCAGTGTTGGAGTACCAACTTGCCATTTCATTAATTGACTGGACTACCTGGGATAAGCTTGCGCCGAATTGTTTTATTTTGCTTTCAGTCGCGAAGTTAGTTTAGTTTATTTTGGTATTTAGGTAGAGGGCTTGTTGATCGGCCAATTGGGCTATGGTTTGTTGATTGCTTTACAATGATTCTATTTGATTATAAATCTCATCTTTTACACCAAAGAGGTTTGTGAGAAGGGTTCCGAGCAGTCCGCGTTTACTGCTCTGTTGTGGTGTTTAGATAAGTTCTGGATTTCGTATGTAGCTTCTAGTAGATAGTGCCGGCTGACAGATAGATGCTTAAGAAATGCATCGCAATAGGTGGTGTTTGGGTGAGCTCTCTGACTTGTTCACACATTTGATCTATCTGCGCACAAGAATTATCGATGAACTTTTTGTCATTGATGATTTCATTTATGGGAAGCGAAATCTGAAGCCTGAGATTTCCACTTTTAATTTTCGCATACCGCAAAATTGGGTCCGTTATCGCTATGTATCTGACGATAATGTCCTCGACGGGCTACGAACCTCCTGTAGGCAGCCGAAAATACGTCGGTTGTAAGATCGCTCACCAGCTCCATGTGTGCATCCTTGCTCACCATGCATATAAATACTACAATATATCCTTTGACTGCCTTGGCTCCTCTCCGCTTTGAGAACCTTGTTAGGAAAGGACCGGCATAATCAATTCCCCAGTGGTTGTATCTTAAGCATTTGATGCACCTGTGAATTCTTGATTGTACCCTACTTTTACAGTTTATTATCCAGTATTGTACTCTTATATAATTTAGGGTCAGCACCGCAGCAGGATCTGGTGCATAGCATCCTCCGACAACGTTGATTTATTTAATCTGCCTCCGACGTGCAAAATCCCTCTATTGTCCAAAAACGGGTGTGGATCTCCTTCAGTGGTCTTGATAATGCGCTCCCTTGAGCATTCCAATTCTTCTTTTGTTGGGTGATCGCATAATTGGTTTTCAGCTTTGGAAATCTTACAATTGGCGATAAAACGCTGGCAGCAAGCTATCACTCGTATTTGGCGAGTGAGTGTAGTGCAAGTGAAGAAGTCCATAGATAACAGTGTTGCGTTAAGCGTTCGTGCAGCCGTTGCTTTTATGTCATTATCTGTGCTAATTTTGAGCTTTTACACTGGCCAAGCGTCAGGATGCTGGCTTAACCAAAGCTGACCCCTCCACCATGTGTTGTGAGAAACTAGCTTCCTAGGCAAGGTTCCTATAGACGCAATATCGGCAGGGTTTTCCGTGGAAGACACATGCCTGCAGATGCTTGTGGGAAACGTTTCCCGTATTTCGGGTATTCTGTTTGCTATGAAGGTGTGCAAATTATTTGGATTTTTTGATATCCAGGCCAACACCATTTCAGAATCACACCATGCGTTCACAGCAGTTGATTCTAATTCTAAAATTGCGATTGTAGATTTCAGCAATTGCGCTAGTAGTAACACCCCACATAATTCGAGTCGTGCAATTGTGATCTTCCGTTTAAGAAGAGAGACTTTGGTTTTGGAGATTCAAAAGCGCGGTACATATGTGCCGAAAAAGATTTGTCGAGCGTGAGTATATGAAGCGTCAAAGAATCCGTGTAACTGAATCTCTTGCTTCTTGCGATAACCTATCCATCTAAAGATTTTATTTCTTGTAGCTTGGGTAGTTCTCTTTCTAGTTCTTTGCAGGCTTGAATTGTTTCTGGCGTTGCCCTTTCATCCCAGACTATGTTGCTTTTCCAAACTGACTGCATAATTACTTTCCTTCTCATCACAACTGGAGCCAGGAGCCCTAGGTGATCAAAAATAGAGGTAATTCTATATAGTAGCACACGCTTTGTCAAGCTTGGTTCCGTTTTCCCAAGCTTCAGTTTGAATTGAAATTCGTACTTTGTCGAATTCCAGTGGATCCCTAACGCCTTGATTGTATCATGCTCTTCTATTTCAAGCATGCCTTCTGCTCTGGCTACCATTGGAATATTCTTTAACAGGTTTTTGTTTTTTACTCTAATTAAACCCTCCCTTACGAAGCAACTCTACTAATTGTACCTGAAACTCTAGTGCCTCGGTATTAGTGTCCGTTTCTATAAGCAGATCATCTACCTAGAAATCAGATGACAATGCTTTCTTTCCAATGGGAAAGACTTCTCCTTCGTCATGAGCTAGCTGATTTAGCACTCTTACTGATAGGTAGGCAGCGGGACCAGTACCATATGTTAGGGTGTTGAGCGTGAATTCTTGCGCCGACCCATTCGGTCGCGGTCGTCATAGTATTCTTTGGTAGTTTCTGTCTTCTTTTGCAACAATCACCTGCTTGAACATTTTTTCAATGTCAGCAGTCTATACATATCGGTGGTTTTTCCAACGTAGAAGTATGTCACTCAAATTTTGCTGAATTTTGGGTCCAGTATGAAGTATCTCATTTATACTTAGATCAGATTGTGATTTGCATGAAACATCAAACACCATTCATAATTTTGTGGAGATGCTGTCTTTTTTATACACTGTATGATTCTAATTCTAAAATTGCGATTGTAGATTTCAGCAATTGCGCTAGTAGTAACACCCCACATAATTCGAGTCGTGCAATTGCGATCTTCCGTTTAAGAAGAGAGACTTTGGTTTTGGAGATTCAAAAGCGCGGTACATATGTGCCGAAAAAGATTTGTCGAGCGTGAGTATATGAAGCGTCAAAGAATCCGTGTAACTGAATCTCTTGCTTCTTGCGATAACCTATCCATCTAAAGATTTTATTTCTTGTAGCTTGGGTAGTTCTCTTTCTAGTTCTTTGCAGGCTTGAATTGTTTCTGGCGTTGCCCTTTCATCCCAGACTATGTTGCTTTTCCAAACTGACTGCATAATTACTTTCCTTCTCATCACAACTGGAGCCAGGAGCCCTAGGGGATCAAAAATAGAGGTAATTCTATATAGTAGCACACGCTTTGTCAAGCTTGGTTCCGTTTTCCCAAGCTTCAGTTTGAATTGAAATTCGTACTTTGTCGAATTCCAGTGGATCCCTAACGCCTTGATTGTATCATGCTCTTCTATTTCAAGCATGCCTTCTGCTCTGGCTACCATTGGAATATTCTTTAACAGGTTTTTGTTTTTTACTCTAATTAAACCCTCCCTTACGAAGCAACTCTACTAATTGTACCTGAAACTCTAGTGCCTCGGTATTAGTGTCCGTTTCTATAAGCAGATCATCTACCTAGAAATCAGATGACAATGCTTTCTTTCCAATGGGAAAGACTTCTCCTTCGTCATGAGCTAGCTGATTTAGCACTCTTACTGATAGGTAGGCAGCGGGACCAGTACCATATGTTAGGGTGTTGAGCGTGAATTCTTGCGCCGACCCATTCGGTCGCGGTCGTCATAGTATTCTTTGGTAGTTTCTGTCTTCTTTTGCAACAATCACCTGCTTGAACATTTTTTCAATGTCAGCAGTCTATACATATCGGTGGTTTTTCCAACGTAGAAGTATGTCACTCAAATTTTGCTGAATTTTGGGTCCAGTATGAAGTATCTCATTTATACTTAGATCAGATTGTGATTTGCATGAAACATCAAACACCATTCATAATTTTGTGGAGATGCTGTCTTTTTTATACACTGTATGATGCTGCAGATAATAAACATTCACTTCTGTTTCTTTATCGAACTTCACAAAACTCATGTGACCTAATGCTAGGTACTCAGCCAAAAAACAATTGTATTCATTCTTTTTTAATCTTTGCTCCACCTGTAACAGGAGATCTAATGCAACAGCTCTGGAATTGCCCAGTGGTTCTGCTGGAATCTTAAAGGGCAGGCGTATATTGTATCGTCCTTTATCGTTTCTTTTGTGACTGACTTGAAAGTTTTCCTCGCATGCCTCATCGTTATCATTATCTGCTTGTGGCTTTATGTCCCAGAATTCCTCTAATTTTTGGTCAATCTCCGCAAGTGAGAGGAAATTTGTTATTCTGGCTATTGTTGGCTGGCCATTTGGAGTTGTTCCAAATAGTATCCAGCCTAATTTAGTATTTTGCGCTGCCGGTGTACACTCTTTCACTCCCTCTGAGATTATGTCTGCATATACTCCGGCTCCGAGTAACAGATCGGATTGGATCGGGTGTATCAAAGTTGGGATCAGCTAAGACCATATTGCTGTAATTTTTCATATCAATTCCTTTTAGGGGCCTTTTGGGACGATAAGAGTTGAGCTTGTGTAAAACCAATGCTTCTATGTAGAGATATGTGCCTTGCTGTTTGAGTCTCAACTTCATTGTTACCTTGCTGTGAAATTTGGCGGTTTACGCTTCACTTACTCCAAGTATGGTAGCTCTGATCTGCTCTTTATGAAGCTTTAACATTTGAACGGATTCTTCAGTGATCGTATTTACCTGTGAGCCAGGATTAATTAGGGCTCCGAGCTGCTCTATTTGTCCGTATATATTTTTTATGCTTACCAATGCAGTCGGCAGTAATGCATGATGTGGTTTTTTTACTATTTACATGACAGACGGTGGCATCATCCTTATCTTGCTGTTTGGTGTCATCAGAGGTACCTGTTAATACATTGAGTTTATGATGACTTCCAAATTGTTGAGGAAGCAAACTGTGCTGCCTCCTTTTACAATAAATGTAGGTCTTATTTAATTTGCAGTGTTCTATCTTATTTTCAACGAAGCAATTTGAGTAAACACCCTTTTGTGCGCCCAGCTGATTCCGGTCATTTTCTTGAAATCTGCGCGTGGATATAGCTTATAAGATTTTGAGAAGCTTGCACAGAAGTCCCTTAAGGTAGCATGGAACTTTCTTTTTGTGCTTTTGAAGAATAGTTCAGATTTTTGAAATCTAGAGCCCTTTATATAGTCTAGAACTTGATAACGTTTCTCCAGAAAGTTTAAGAATTCGTCAATTGACGGCATATCTCTGGGCGTTGCTAGACTCTGTTCAAAAAGGCGCAGCGATTCAGTATGTAGTTTCCTCATTGCAATACACTGCATGATAGACGCCCATCCATCAGTATTACAATTTAAGTTTTTCAGTGCCTTCTTGGCATCTGTGCTCAGTTTTCTTTGCATCTATTATTGTGTAGACGTATGTTGTTACTGTTGAATCTGGCATTAATTAAATGCAGAGCTGTGCTGTAGTTATTATTGTTAAATTGTAGATGGCCAATAACTCTTTTTGCATCGCCTTCCCAATGACAATGAAAGTACTGCATTTTTTCAACACTCGACAAGCATGTGTTGTTGTGTATGACGTTCGTGAATATGTCTGTGAACGAATTTCAATCTTTGTAATCTCCTGCAAAGTTGGAAATTTTTATAGTTGGGAGCAGGCTGTTGAACCTGTTTGAATGTTTACGGGTTGCTGTGGTAGCGGCAATTGATGCTGTGTCGCAGGCTGTTGCGGAAACTGCAATTGGTTTTGCAAGGCAGGCTGTTGTGGTAACTCGGCTTGATTCTGCATTGTAAGTTGTTGCGGAAACTAACCTTGATTCTGTTCCGCAGGCTTTTTTGCTATGAGTTTTGGTGGACTGTTACCATCTGGAATGCCTTTGCTGCCGCTTGGCTGGATCTTACCAGCAGAACTCTCAGTCTGTAGATTTGAAGCGGCCTCGATCGCATTTTGGTGGTTGCAAGTCTTTTAATATAGGCTTTCAGTAACGTATGTATGATCCTCCGTGATTGAGCCTGAAGGCGAGTATGAAATTTCTTAAACTGAGCCCAGAGCATTTCTATGTCTGCAAACATGATTTCAATATATTGTCGAGTTTTTCACTCTAGTCCATCATTTTTCAAGTTGCAAAGTTACCCCAAGATTTCCTCTGCCAATTCCTTTTGCGCAAGGATTATTTCTTATACATTGGCGGGCATTGATTTGTTGTTGAAATTCGATAGGTATTATTTATTTTTATTCATTGCTATGAAGAGCGAAGTCGCAGCTATGCGGGCGTTATGTATGTAGCTCTTATAGAAGCAACAATGTGTTGATTCTATGCGGGCGTTATGTATGCAGTTCTTTTTATACCCTAGATGAAATCATAGGGGTATACTAAGTTTGTCATTCCGTTTGTAACACCTCGAAATAATGATGGTAGAGCAAAATGGATTGGACACCCATTCATAATATTAAAAGTTATTTCGATTTTTGCATGTCCGTCCGTCCGTCTGTCCGTCTGTGCGCACGATAACTCGAGAACGCGTATACTTAAAGAGCTGAAATTTTGTACACGGACTTTAAAAAAAAAAGTAAAATTAAGTTCGAAAATGAGACAAATCGGGCAACTCCTTCGTGGGGTTGCCATATAAAAATTTCGTTTTCCGCTATATATTTGGACACTGCCTGAGAACACATCGACGTAGAGAGCTGAAATTTCGTACATGATGTTTTTACTACATTGGCAAATAAAATGTCAAAAATGGACTAAATCGGGCAACTCCTTCTTGGTGTTGCCATATAAAAATTTCGGTTTTTTACGTATACTTTGAAAACGATCAGTCCAAGACATTTTTATTGTACTAAGAACTTCTGCAGAATACGAAATCCTATAAAATTGGTTATTACCAGTTTTTCTGTGCGACAAACTGTTCTAGAAATATATGCGAAAAACAACTTCAAAATCAATACTTGAATAGATCGGTGACCATACGAAATTTAATACGGGCATTCATCTAGGGTATCATAAGAATTGGTCTTAGACCAATTCTAGCTTTTTTACTTGTTTCCTTTCCATTATTTGTAGTAACACGGAACTATCATCATTATCATTTCTGAAGCTTTTTCCACGTCTTTATGTATGCTTTTTGTTTTTTGCTGTGAAACCAGATCTTGCTGCTGCTGCTGCTATTCTAAGTGTCGCGTAGAAAAAAAATGTTCTTTCATCGCATGCGTAGATAATACTAATCCAATCCTGAAGGAAATGATCATTTTTCAATGAATCGAACTCAGATATTAATGTGGCCGCTTCACTATAACCCCAGAAATGCAAATTCGTTTCCGTTCGAGCAGAAGCTTTTCCCTTTCTCACTTTTTTTCACATTCAAGAAAAGTCTTCTCTGTTTTAAGCAGAGCAATAATCAACCTTAACAATTCCACCTCACTCATGTTTTCGTTGTTTCCTTGTGTAGGACCTATTTCTCCTAACATCGCCGAATTAGCAGAATTGTCCGCTATTTGTTCAGCGTTTGATTCCACCATACTTCAAATAGGCTTATATGTATGCACTGCACTCTTTTAACACAATAAATTTAGCGAAACAATTATGATTAAATCTTATAGAAGTAAAATATTTCACTAATCTGTATTATTGACTATGGTTTTTATAAACTTCACAACGAATCAGTCGAGTTACACTGTTTATATTAGGCACATAAATTCACCCACACTCACTTATGATATTTTTAAGCTTTCGCACAATGTATATATGTATATATTCATCTATAAATTACTATAGATCAAAACACAAACAAAACAAAAACTTTGTTCACCCACACTCTAACTGTAATGATACATAATTTTCACTAAATAATACACCAAAATATTCTGACAAGGTTCACCGCGTCAACTAGGCCCTGATGATCGAATGTTCTTCCATATGCCATCACATTCCATTCAACCCCACGCTGATTACCCCTTCCGCCCCCTCATTCTGCATACTCCAAAGTTAGGCGTTCACACATATCTCTCCTCATATACATCAAAAGGGACTGAGCTCGTTTAAAGAATGGCCCTCAAGGACATTACCTGAATACCTTCATTGAAATGTGAAGATTCCTGTCGCCATAGTTTATGACACTCATCGAGATATTTCCTTTGGGTTGGTCCCGTTGTCTTGTATATGTCGCCGTCGTTTTATTACTTCGAGATATAAACTCATTTTCTTTCGGCTTGCTACAATATGAAAAACCAGTCTACCAATTAAAGTTACCTGCCCTGGTATTCATCTATCGCGAGAATTGGTCTTTTAGACCAATTCTACCCTGTTGCCTTGTTTTTATTTTTTTATTTTCATTTAATTATTAGTTCTCAATTTTTTATGTAACTTCTGAAAAAAACTTCGGCGAAATCGGTCCACAAATGATCGTGAGGAAACTTTATTTTTGTCAAGGTGCAAATGACAGCAATCCCGCTATTTCTATTGAGAATTTACTTTACGTTTTGTCTATTACTATTACTACTTGGAGTCAATAATCATGGCAAGAAATTTCATTTTGTTTTAGAGGGCTATGAAATGTTTATGTTTCTCTCCAATAACAAGATCGTGGCGAAACTTGACAGGATAGAATGCTTGTCTATGACTAGCCATTAGAAAAAGCCAATATCATTTAGAATAACTAATATTGTTACATTTATTTTGCACGTTACACTTTTGGTGGCATACTTTGTCCAACACATTTCTTTATGAAAGAACACTAGTTTAGATCCACACAGCCTATGAAAAAATAATTAAAGGTGCTTTTACGAGATACATATACCTACTTACCTGAAACTAGTTCGCTTTAAACTAAGCTACTGTATGAATATATTGTACAAACAGACCTCTGACTTCAACCGTAGTCGTACTTAATAGATAAGATCATTTTAGTAAAGTCAGTAGTCGAAGAGTTCCAGTTCTACTTAAACTATATTTGCATCCCATGTTTCCAATTCGTATGAGATTTGCATAATTTTCCATGCTGTGTGCCGAAAAAAATTGATCTAGGATTTTATGACTTTCCTTGTATTAATAGTTAGTTAATAGACTTGAACATGGAAATCAGACAAAATCGCTTGTTTTATTCGTATTTATGTGAAATTTATGAGGACTTTGGTACTTTGCAAATACGTGATATTAAAAGATATTTACAATCGATTTAAACGAAAACACTATAAATTTCACTTTAAACAGTTAACTTTTGAATGCGTCTCACTTCAAATCTAAATGCAGCCCACGAGTATAAAAACTTAACTGTTAAGCTAAACTTACTTTTACTTTTGTTTTAAGTCATCCATCGTTTGAACGAAATGCATACTATTCCGGTTTTAATTCAAAATATTATTACATTTTAACTTAAATGGAAATTATGTTGGTCTTGTATCGCTTTTATGCCCTAGATGAAATCTAAAGGGTATACTAAGTTCGTCATTCCGTTTGCAACGCATAGAAATAATGCTGCTAGAGCAAAATGGATTGAATACCCACGCACAATATTAAAAGTTATTTTGATTTTTGTACGTCCGTCTGTCCGTCTGTGCACACGATAACTTGAGAGCGCATGTACTTAGAGAGCTGAAATTTCAAAATATAATAAATCGGGTAACTCCTTCCAGAAAAATTTTCGTTTTTCACTATACAGGGTGTTTCCCTTAGGAGGTCCATAGAGCGGGAGGTGATAGTACTCACCTAGATGAACCAAAAATTGTATGGCAGGGGGGGGGGGGAATATCAACCGTTTAGGAGTTACAGGGTGATTCATAAAAAAAGCTAGGTTTTCACAAAACACCCTGTATCTTAAAAACTACGGGGCGTATGGTCACAGTTAAGGGCTCACTGTATGCAGAGCTTCATGGCCTTTCCAACGACAGCTCAACCAGCCCCGTACCAAAGTTTACCTAATAATAAGTTAAGAAGCTGGTGAGATATCCGAGTGTTTTACATTTAAAATGCACACGGCAAGAAAAGGAAGGAAGAAAGAAAAAAAATCGAAAAAAAATCAAACTCTCTTTAAAAATTTTATGAATAAAGATAAAAAATGTGAAAGTGAAACAGAATGGCAAATGTTTCATTTTCGTAAATAAATGAGAAGGGGCGGAGTTTTCACGTTTTACTCTCATAAAATGCTCCCGCGCTTTTGTGAAAACAGGTTTTCATGAAATATTGATAATGTTAGGACACATGTTGTTGTTGTAAAATGACTAGAAGGACACATGTTGTTGCTGTAATCTTATGATATTTGAACAGCATGTGTGTCTGTTTACATTCGTTTTGCTATGGAGAGATTAAGTGGGAGAACTCATGCTGAATTCTCTGATATTTTCGGGAAAAATGAGAATTTCATTTGAGAGGAATTTTACATCTCCTTTCAGCATCTGGGCCAAAGCGAAATTTATCTTTTTCTTAAAAATGGGAAGTAGTGTGGCCCGAAGTACATTATTATGAATAGGTTGAAAGGATTTTGAGGGATTTAATAAGATTTTGTCGTTCGGGTAATCCTACGTTCTCTCGATTTTTGTTTTTAACTCGTTGTCTCAGTTGCACTACAGTAGTGCATAGACAAGTTCTTTTCCCCCATTCATGCAAAAGACGAAAGTATATGAAATTAGTTGTTTCATTCTAAAAAACACCAGAAATTTGCCCATTTTGCTCTACAGCTTCTTAACTTATTATTAGGTAAACTTTGCCCGTACCCCTCAGAAGTTATGAAGGTCTAAACTAAAAATTTCGGATTTTCTTTCCTTTTTTTTTTACTTTGACCTCTATTATTTTTGCAAAGAGGTCGTTAACATAACTTTTTTTTATAAAAACTGTAAACTGTGGAGCCTCCTCTTTAATTTGACCTATTATACCCTATGTGTTAACACCAGCCTTTAAACAGTTATTGACTCATAACCTATTCAGATCACACCGAAATTAGACGATATTTTGTAAAATGACGTGCTAAGGAACAAATTATCGTTGAGAATAGGTTTGAAAATAGGTTTGAGAATAGGTTTAGAGCTAATAACTCTCAAGGAGCTTCAGATAGCACATTGGGTGTAATAGGTCATATTAAAGAGCACAGTCTACAGTTGACAGTTTTTATAAAAAAAAGTTATGGTAACGACCTTTTTGCAAAAATAATAAGGTCAAAGTAAAAAAAAAGGAAAGAAAATCCGAAATTTTTAGTTTAGACCTTCATAACTTCTGAGCGGAGAGGGGTATGGGGCTGGTTGAGCTGTCGTTGGAAGTTCTGCATACAGTGAGCCCTTAACTGTGACCATCCGCCCCATAGTTTTTAAGATACAGCGTGTTTTGTGAAAACCTAGCTTTTTTTATGAATCACCCTGTAACTCCTAAACGGTTGATATTGCCCCCCCCCCCTGCCATACAATTTTTGGTTCGTCTAGGTGAGTACTATCACCTCCCGCTCTATGGACCTCCTAAGGGGAAACACCCTGTATAATTGGACATTGCTTTATAACGCGTCGAAGAAGATAGCTGAATATGGCTTTTTTATGAAAATAGTAGATATAGTTTCAAAAATGGGCTAAATCGGGCAAACCCTTCTTGGTGTTGCTATTTAAAAATTTACTGATAATGTGAAAACGATCAATCCTAGATGTTTTTATAGTACGGAAAACTTCTTCAGAATATGAAATTCTATGAAATTGGTTATAATCATTTTTACTGTCCGACGAACCATTCTTACATGCATACATGTAAAAAACCACTTCAAAAATCAAACTTGCACAGATGAGTCACCGCCCATACGCAATTATATATGTACGAGCATTCATCTAGGGTGTCATAACAATTTGCCTTAGACCAATTCTAACTTCTTTACTTGTTTGGTTTTTTTTTTATATATGTATATACGTTGTGACGTCGTTTGCTCGGTCGGTCGGCATTGCTCGGGCGCCAATAGTTCGGTCGGTAGCAAAACGTCAGAGCTTGACTTTGGGTAGCTTCAGTGGAGTGAGGGTCCAAATGACAACAGTGGAGTTGAATTCAATAAATTTCTTTTTATTCTTCTTGCGTCCCTATTATAAATGTAAAATAGTTTTTATATTAGTGAATTTATTGATAATGCTTCTAAATCTAATTTTAGTGTGGGTCAGGAGAGATTTCCGTTGTACACGTACTAGCTAGTGGTTTCCGTTGTTCACGTACTACCACTAACCCTCCGTTGTTCACGTACTGGTGACAGGATAGTTTTTCCGTTGGACACGTACTGACTATTGGATTCCGTTTGTACACGTACTACCAGTAGCTCTCCGTTCTTCACGTACTGACTTTTGGGATGGCTTTCCGTTGGACACGTACTGACTATTTGGATTCCGTTTGCACACGTACTACCAGTAGCTCTCCGTTTTTCACGTACTTGCTTTATAGGCAGGGGTGGAGGTGAAGTAGGATTTTCTAGGTCTCCCGGGCAGGCCAGTTCAACTTGCTAGAAATTCTTGGTAGGAAATTCGGGTAGGCGGATGAAGGTGTCTAGTGAATCTACATTGCCCTACTTATAACATCAATTCAAAAAGCTATTGTGAATCACAAGAAGGAAAATTTTCTATATAAAACTTCACTCATACATTTCTAAATATCTATCTATGTACAGGTTCGTTACATCTCCCCCCCCCCTGTTCGGAGGAATTTTCGTTCGTAGAACAGAATTCATTTGGTAATTTCATAATATATTTTAATTAATAAAGCAATTTACATTTCAGAATATATATTCAAAAAAAAAAAACTAAAAGACTACTTCCATATTTAGCACGGTATATGTTCAAAAAACTTAAATGGTAACCCTAATTCGTTTCTTTATTTTTGGCAACTGGTGTCCGCCTTCTCCTTCCGTCTGTCGTCTTTTTTGGTTTTGTCTTTCTTGCTTTCTTTATTTTACCTCTTTCCTGCGGGCCAGTTTGAGTGGCGTGGCTGATCATAGCAATTTTTGGGATGATTGCCTGGTGAATGGTTCGCCTCAGGGTGGGGTGTGTGCTACCATGGTTGACTGCTGCCGTAGTGCTAGTGGTTCCGAGTAGAGCTAGTGCATTCGCAGTAGAGCTAGGCGGTCGTCGGTTTAGAAGCGTCTTCTTCGGGATTATTGTACTTGCATCCCATGGTGGCCTCTCTGTCTGTACTGTTGCTGCAGTCTTAGCTGGTTTTGTGGTTGATGTTTGACTGGTGTTTGGATGGCGTATTGGTTCCCGGCGATTGGTAAATACTCTGGCTGGTGTAGTGCGTTTCCTTTTGGTCGGATCTGCTATATACGGCAATTCGGCTTTTGGTATTGGCACAGGTCTTCTGGGGGCTGTCTTCTTGGAAGATATCGGCAATGGTTCTAGCGACAGATTTCGAATTTTTTCCTTAATATCGCTCATGGTGGCGGTTGCTTGAGAACTGATGTCTGACCTATTGAGCGTGCTATTTATAGTAGCTTCCTGTAACAGTTTTAGGTCTTTGACGTGTACGGTGAGGGGTTTCGTTCTTTCTTTGGATTGTTTCTTGATTTGGTAAATCACAGGAGAAATAATCTTACTGACAATGTATGGTCCAGAGTATTTTGGTGCTAATTTAGCTGAGAAGTGTTTGTGTGCTGCCGACAGGGGATACTCCTTCTTGTAAACGCAAGAGTTTAATGTTGGCTTCCATTCCCTGCGTCGTAAGTTGTAGTGACGTTGCTGGTGAGAGAACGCTCTACTTAGGTTGGTTCGGACGAGCTCATAGATTTCGGACATTCTTTGATGGTGTTTTCCTGGGCTTTCTTGTCGTGTGTTTGGACTGTGGTTCTTATCATATGGTGTTCGGAACTCCCTTCCACAATTTAAGAATGCAAGAGAGTAGCCGGTAGACTGGTGTACAATGGTATTTAAGCAGAACATGATTTCTGGCAAATGTTCCGCCCATTTTCGATGGTCTCTTTTAGTATACTGTGCAATCATTGTTTCAATTACCCTGTTGATACGCTCCGTAGAATTTGCCTGTGGGGTATACGGGGGGGGGGGGGGTGAGACGGTGTTTTACTTCGTACTCTTTTAGCACTGCCTTGAATTGTCTACTGGTATATTGTGTTCCATTGTCCGAGATTAATACTTTAGGACATCCATGGCGGAAAATTATACGTTCCCTCAGAATTCTGGCAACTGCTGTAGCTGTGGCTTGCCTCAAAGGTTGTATCTCTACCCATTTGGTAAACTTGTCCTGGTACACTAGGATATGCGTGTAGCCTTGGCTAGTTCTGGGCAGGGGTCCCACCAGGTCTGTAGTCACTATTTCCCAAGGTTCTTCTACTTTAGTCCAGTGCATTAGTCCTGGTGTTTTGCATTGCGGGGGTTTATATTGCATACAGGTCGAGCATTTTCGAACGTATTTAGCGATGTCTCTGTACATCCCTGGCCAGTAGTATCGTCGCGCGATGCGTGTAATTGTTTTAGCTATTCCCATATGGCCGGCGGAAACATCATCGTGATTCTCGAAGAGGATCTTTTCTCGCTGCGGTGTCGGAATACATAATTTCCAGGCAGTGTCGGCATTGGATTTGTCGAAATCCATTCGGTCGTATATGTGCCGGTACAGCTGACCAGTTGTAATAATATAGTCGGGGTATTTATCTGGATGCTGACTGACTTCTTCCAATTTGCTCTGGTACCATCGACAAATTTGGGGTGGCGGTATATTACAGATGTCTTCTGGTAGGCACTCGGCGGTCGGATTTCTGGACAGAGCGTCGGCGACTCTATTAAATGTGCCTTTCCTATATCGGACGGAAAAATCAAATTGCTGTAATTCTTGTGCCCAACGTGCTAGTCTTCCGGACGGGTTTTGTAAAGAGTTCAGCCATTTGAGTGCTTGGTGGTCAGTGATTACTTCGAATGTATATCCTTCTAGGTATGGTTTCATTTTACGTATACCCCATATGATTGCCAAGCATTCCTTCTCCGTAGCCGAATACTTCTTCTCTGCTTCGCTGAGTGTTCTACTAGCATATGATATCACCTTTTCTGTCTCGTTGAACTTCTGAACTAATACGACACCTAGTCCATCACCACTTGCGTCAGTTTGTAGTGTAAATGGTAGGTTGAAATCTGGGCATGCTAATACTGGAGCCTCGGTGAGCTTTTTTCTGAGTGCCATGAATGCATTCTCTTGGGCAGTACACCATTCCCATTTTCTTCTCTTTTTGAGTAGCATATTCAACGGGGCTGTAATTTTAGCGAAGTCGGTACCAGGATGCTAATCCCAGAAATTGTCTCAGTTCTCTTACGTTTGTAGGAGTTTTAAAGTTCCATACTGCGGAGACCTTTTCGGGGTCGACTGTGATGCCTCCTTGTCCTACTATGTGTCCCAGATACTTTATCTCTTTCTGGCAAAAATAGCATTTATCTGGATTGAGCTTTAAATTAGCCAATCGGAGTTTTTGGAAGACTTGCCGCAGATGCTTTAGGTGCTCTTCAAGCGTGCGACTGAATACGATGATGTCGTCTAAGTACGCTAGAGCGAATGAATCCATTTCTGGGCTGATAACTCGGTCGAGTAGTCGTTGGAATGTTGCTGGTGCGGAGTGTAACCCAAAAGGCATTACAGTGAACTGAAACAGTCCGCGGCCTGGTACTGTGAAGGCAGTCTTAGGTTTTCTTTCGGCTGTTAGTGGTACTTGCCAGTACCCATGCTTTAGGTCTAGAGTAGAAATAAATCGTGCTCCTTTCAGTTTATCCAGTGTCGGTTGTACTTGTGGAAGCGGGTAGGCATCTTTTACTGAGATTTTGTTGAGTTCTCGGAAATCCACGCAGAATCTGTTTTCGCCATTTTTCTTTTTAACTATGACTACGGGCGAGCTGTATGGACTGGTTGATGGCTCGATAATCTTGTCTTTCAACATTTTATCGACCTCGGTATTTATTATCAACTGGATTTTCGGATTTCTGGGGATATATCGCTGTTTCACTGGTTCAGCTGAACTTATTCGGATTCGGTGTTCTATCAGTGACGTAGTTGCTGTCAAGCTGGAGAATTTGGGCATCTCTTCCCTCAGAAAATTGTCCAAGGTTTGTTTCTCTGTTTCTTGAATCATGCAAACAGCTGGTTCTGCGGTAGTGAATGTTTCAGAGAATACAGTGAGCCTTATACCTACTTCTAGCATTAAGTCCATGCCCACTATCATATCTTCCGTCAGAGCTGGTAAGATCAGAAACTTGTGGTAGAAATTTTGTCCATTTATGTTGAAATGTAGCCCCATCTCATGTTCAATTTTAACTTCGGTGCCATTGGCTAGACGGGCTTTTCTCTGGCTACTTTTATGGAGCTCTACTCCACTGTCTAAGCATTTCTGGTATGTTTCTTCTGATATGTATGAACATACCGAGCCGGTATCAATCAGAGCCTTCAGGTCGAGATTTGGTAATTTTACGTCTAGGAATATTCGGTTGTCTTCTTGTATGCGTTTTGTTTTGCTGTTCTGTCTGACAGTTTGATTACACTGGTCGGATTCCCTGTTATCTACTCGGTTCGTTGAGGCCCATTGGTTGGCGGGCGTAGCTGGCCTCTTACGGGCTGCGTCCGCTGCCTGTTTCCCTGTTGGCACTGACATTCTCTAGATAGTTGCCCGTGTTTACCACAGAATGAGCAAAACTTGACTGGAGGTCTATCACATTGGAAACGGTTATGGCCTGGTTGTCTACACCTCCAGCAACACGTCTCTCTGTTGTAATTGCCAATTGTGAACACCCTTCCTTGTCTTCTTGTCGGTTCTTGCATCTCTTTACTCATCCTGTCCTGTCTTTCTTCGGTACGGATTTCTTCGTATTCATCACAGAGCTCTAATAAGAGTGTTAAGCTTGTAAAGTCGTGACGACGTACATAGAACTTGTATTCGCTTCGGAGATTCTGGTATATTCGCTCTAGTTGATCGGTACGTGGGAGCTCCGCATGTCTTCTCATCAGTGTTTGGATCTCCGTCACATATTTATTTGCCGTTTCCCCTCCTTTCTGTTTTCGGTTTGCTATTTCTTCTAATAACAATCGTCAATAGCCGGGTGGGTAAAAGAATGCCTTGAATTCTTTTAAGAAGTCATTCCACTCTGTCCAGTTCTGATGGTTATTCCGGTACCAGAGGAGAGCCTTTCCCCTCAATAACTCTGGTAATGCTTCCAGTATGTTGTCTAGTTCGATTCAATAACTAGTGGCTAGTTCCTCGATGCGCTCTATATAACCAATCGCATCTCCTGTGCCATCAAAATGTACATTCCACTTACGAGCCCGGTCCATTAATTCAATGCCCTTCACTGTTATATTTTCTTGTTGGCCCCTAATTGCAGTATCATCTTGTTGGACTGTTTGTGATTCCATGTTCTGCGTCGAACTGGTTGCCTTCACATGTGCAACCAGTCGTTTTCGCATTTCTTCAACAGTGCCCTCAGTTTCTAGGTCATACTCTTCTAGCTTTTCTGCTAGTTCTTCTTTATTCAGCTGGTATACCCATGACACCTTACTCATTTTGGCCTGGTCTGGTGGTATCTCGTGCAAGTCGTGCTGTTCTTCTAGTTCTAGCCCCTGGTTGCTGCTTTGCACTAGCCTCTGCTGGTCCACGGCTGTTTCTACTCTCTCCCTGCTCGGGCGCCAAATGTGACGTCGTTTGCTCGGTCGGTCGGGATTGCTCGGGCGCCAATAGTTCGGTCGGTAGCAAAACGTCAGAGCTTGACTTTGGGTAGCTTCAGTGGAGTGAGGGTCCAAATGACAACAGTGGAGTTGAATTCAATAAATTTCTTTTTATTCTTCTTATTTAGTTTTTATATTAGTGAATTTATTGATAATGCTTCTAAATCTAATTTTAGTGTGGGTCAGGAGAGATTTCCGTTGTACACGTACTAGCTAGTGGTTTCCGTTGTTCACGTACTACCACTAACCCTCCGTTGTTCACGTACTGGTGACAGGATAGTTTTTCCGTTGGACACGTACTGACTATTGGATTCCGTTTGTACACGTACTACCAGTAGCTCTCCGTTCTTCACGTACTGACTTTTGGGATGGCTTTCCGTTGGACACGTACTGACTATTTGGATTCCGTTTGCACACGTACTACCAGTAGCTCTCCGATTTTCACGTCCTTGCTTTATAGGCAGGGGTGGAGGTGAAGTAGGATTTTCTAGGTCTCCCGGACAGGCCAGTTCAACTTGCTAGAAATTCTTGGTAGGAAATTCGTGTAGGCGGATGAAGGTGTCTAGTGAATCTGCATTGCCCTACTTATAACATCAATTAAAAAGCTATTGTGAATCACAAGAAGGAAAATTTTCTATATAAAACTTCACTCATACATTTCTAAATATCTATCTATGTACAGGTTCGTTGCAACGTACATATATTATTAATAGGAAAAACGCACCGAGAAGCGCGAAAAAAAAAACATTTTTCTGAATTTTTTTGAAGGCAATCTATAGCAGTAATCAAACCAATTCTTTTTTAAATGATAAAACATATTTTTAAGAATACATCAAAATTTTTTTATTGAAAAATATCAAATATTCGCCGAGTAATCCTCTTGTCCGTAAAGTACCGCAAAAAACAGGCCCTCCGCGATACGCACTGCTGCTTCATCTGTAATTATCCAAAAACAAAAAGATTTAAACTGGACAGTATAATCTAGTCTTTGTCATATGCGATTTTGAAAATATCGATTTTTGATAAAATGGCGGACATTTGAATTTACATAGCGATTTTTAGAGATAAATACGACCTTATTTCGCCGATTTAAAAAAAACTAAGCCACTAAAAACAAAATCAATATGACAAAGACTAGATAATTATGTGTAGAATAAGCACAAAAAAGATAATTGCAATCGGTTCATCAATTTTCGAGATATCTTGCGTACCGACTTCAAAAACATGATTTCGAGAAATACGTGTTTGAAAGTTGAGCAAAATTCTTCAACTTACATAGAATCATCCACTCCACTTCGACCGATACTTAAAATGGTTCTAAGATTTTCGAGATCCTCTTTTTTATCCATTTTTTCACCGAATATATTAATTCCGAACGAAAACTTTCGATATAACGCCCGGTTACGCAGACGATGTTACAATAGAGGACGACGGCGTATTTCTACCTGAATTTCGTTCGGCCGCTCGGCACTGACTAGATCGGTCATAACTCCGTTATTTTTTCGAATTTTTGCATGCGGTTTTCACCAGACATTCTTAAGAGGTTAAGCTTGGAGAAAAGTCAAACAAAAAAATCGAAAATTTCGAAATTTCTCGGTGCGTTTTTCCCCTTAAGCCAAGTCAAGGAATACCCTGATGCAAAGTACAGTATAGCAGGAAAAAGCAAATGGAATACGATAATTAATTTTTCTTTTATAATTAATTTCTCAACGTATACATAATAGTGTTTTATGGCATATAGTATTATTTTTATAAGGATTGATCAGTAGCTTTTATGGAGAAAATATTTTATGCTTATAATAATAAGATAATGCCTTTATTGCTGGCTATTGTATAAAGATTATATAATCTTGTTAACATAAAGATAAGAGGTGGAATATAAATATACAGAATAACCAAAAAATACTAAAGATATATATAATGATGAAATGAAAATATAATGGTCGAATAACAAGCAGTTTAAACCTAATTATATGACAGATATATTGATACATATTTGTATAAACAAGAGGATAAGGAGATAAAACAAATATAATAATAGTAAAAATTAAAATAATCAAATAAGAAAGAGGAAAAATTAAGATCTAATAGAATTGAAACATAAGTGTAATTAAATAGATATAAACACGAATCAGGATGTCCACTAATTAGATGAAAGAGACTTTAATCGCTTAAAAAATTGTCTGTTAGAGCCCACTGTTCTTAGGTCAAACGGCAGTAGATTCCACTTACGTAGGATTTGAACAAAATAAAAGCGATCGCCATAATGTGAGTTACCAATACTTTTTACATTAATCGTAATTTGTTTTGGAGATATTAGGGACACTTTAAATTGTAATTTATGCAACAAAAAAAAACCAGATCACCATGTTCAAGGTGAGTATCTAGTGAGTGGCCAAGAACAGAACTTGAATACATAAGATAGATATATACACAAATCGAATTGAGTCATTAAATGCTACTGTAAATCTTCTATGGCAGACTGAGTCTAACTTTGGAAATAGTATGGTACCGTACATGAAATGCGGTACAATAAGTGTTCTTATTAATTTGATAAGCATCTCAGTTGAAAGAAGATATCAATGGACCCATAACTGGCGCAAGGACCCATACACTCTGCAAATAATATTAGTGATATGACTACAGCAGAAAAGCTTAGCATTCAGTTCAACTCCTAGGGTTCTGACGGAGTTTTGAGACATAAGTAGAATAGGAGGCATATCTGGTAAATCAAGAGCATTTCTACATACAACTCGACTTATTGGCATTTAAGATTGGCCCATTTTTAACTGACCACTTAGATATACGATTAAAATCCTCATTTATACGAGCAGTACACTCCTCTTGTAACCCAATTGGTCTGCTGAGGTAAATCTACACATCATCAACATAGAGATGAATAGTTACATCCAGGACAACTTTGGGAAGATCATTTCAAAATAAACTGAATAAGAAAGTGCCAAGAATCGCGCCTTGAGGAACACCACATTCAGTAGAGCGAAACTGCGATATTATGTTACGCACCTTAGCGGCTTGTTGTCTATATGAAAGGAAGCTCCCAATGAGGTTCACAGCAAATGAAGAAAAAGAATAAGTAAATTTTTTTTAAACTATGTTTAACACTTATATACTTTTAGTTTAACAAGCTTTTGTCCATTTGGAAAATAGTAGCAGTGAATGAGAAGTCCATTAATATCTTCTGTATTAATGATTCTCACATCTGTTTTTTTCTCCAATATAATAAGATAAATAATGTTCAGAGTATTCAGTTAGTTCATATTCTAAAAAAATTACATAAAATTTTTCTTCCTTAACAGCTCTTGGAGTATTTCTTCATTCAAACTATGCAAGAGAGTTGTTAAGGCAAACTCTTTTGTTTACCTGTTGATAATTGATAGGTTGAAGTGATTCATCTCAACCTCGTTGTTGTGTATTCGGTGTTTCACCGACTACACGAAATTCTTATACCTGAAAAGTAATTTATTGATTGTTATCCCAGGCTATTCGGTTCTTATACCGGCAGCAATAGCGCTTACAAAAATGTTTCAATAAAAACTTCGCTACTGTCCCAAAACGAATGATAAATTTTATTCAGTTTAATATCAGTTATATATATCGTACGTAGACACTTCGCGTAACTTAGCACTTCATGAAAAGTCGAGGCGTTTCATGAAATATAGGCAGATTGTGTAACACACGCTTACTGACTTTTTACACGCGTGTGTGTGGCCTGTATGTGTATGGGTGTCCCGAATTGCTCTGCACGATTTGCTCTCAGTTGATATTAACTATCGGCGTATAGGCCTGTAGCACTTCATGAAGAGACAAAAAATGTCAGACACTTCAGTTCACTTCATTACGCACAAACTGTTTCACTATCTGCCTACATTTTGTGAAGTGGCTAGACTTTTCATAAAGTGCTAAGTTACGTCAAGTGTCTATGAGATACTTATATACAAAGCAAAAAACCAAGCACCTGTGGATCCTACATATTGCTGAGTCAAGATACACCACATTACTTTTTGACGCCGGGCTATAGTACGATCAAATTTAGCCGAATATGGGCAATCAGGGGACAGAATTCTTGTAGTTTTGTAAATTGGTATAGTTATATATTGCGGTATCCGGATAAACATACTAAAAGTCCTCAAAGGTGGCGTGTGTGCTAAGAGTGTAGGCGGGTTTAAGGTACCTTTTCTCATGTTTTTGCTCATATCTCGATTATCTGTACGAATAGCATGTTTATTTCTGACAAAAGTTTCTACATAGAATTTCGTTCAAATTTGGTCATATTTATTTTTTCTCTACGAGCAATACTTTAGGAGCTACAGGGTGTGTAAGTTTTAAGACAGATAAAAAATAGACTATTTAAGAAAACGGCGTCGTCTTTTCGTCATTGTTCATCATTATTACATTTTTAGTTTAGAATAAGCAAGCTTAGTCATTTGCCTATCCAACATAAAAAACCTCATGTCGATCTACTGAGAATTCTAAACAAAAAAGTCGATAATGTGAACCGAGCGCTTGAGATACCGTGAGTCCTTAGCAATGAGGTTGAATTAAAACCGTCGTTTCTCGTACTCCTGAGTGAGACATGATACTCCTCAAAATGTAAAGATGAGAATGAAGAACACTTACGAATCGTTACAGCTGCGGCGATGATAATTAAGCAAGATGTGCAGTTTTGTGTCTACGAGATACGTCATAACCCTCCCAGTTTCACATTTCTTAATTATTCATAGAATGTTGCTGTTGTTGGGGAAGATGTGCATTTAGAACTTCTTCTAATGGCCCTATTACCACCAGAGAAGCAAATATTCCTTGTCAAGCCAGGAGAGGGAAAGTGGAAACCAAAATATTTTCGTCACAAAAACTCCAAAAACTCTCATTTTGTTGTGCTATTATTTTCCTAAATAGTTTTAGCGGCTGCGACACAACCTCAGCAATTTACAGGATAGGCAAACTGGCAACTGTAAAGCTGTTTGAGAAATAACCAATAATCAAGGATATAGCAGCCATTTTCTATTACCAAACATCAACATCGGAAGCCATAGCAAAATCAGGAAAAACAATGTTTTTGACAATATATCGTGCGGCCACACCACTCAGTTTGATCTTAACATCCATCTATATTCGCTTTTTGTTAAATCTAGGACCAAGTTCAAAGCTAATCTCTTCTCTCTCCCCCTACTAAAGGGTCAGCAAAATATCACGCATTGGGAATATTGCACTAAGTACAAGAGTGGCTGGGTAACGAAATGCCTCCTGATGTGTGGGGTTGGAAGCGAGGAGCTGATAGAACCCTCGAGCCAATTACCACCACTGATGCTCCAGCTCCTGACACCGTGCTGACTTAAATTTTTTGTCGCTGCAAAAGTGATTGCATTGGAAAATCCGGATGTCGAAAAGCCGGTATTTAATGCAGTCTAGAATGCTTCGGCTGCTTGGGTTCTTGTACAAACGGTGTACCTGTTGCTTTCATAGAAGAAGAAGACGAAAATGTCGATGTAGAAGACGACGAGTAACATAGCAAAGATGAACTGATTTGCTTTTCTATTTTTAAATAAAATTTTAAAACCTATTTCGTTTTTACTTCTTAAATCGTCTAAATTTTATCTCCCTGTTAAAACTTACACACCCTGTAGTGTAGCTCCTAAAATATTGATCGTAAAGCAAAAATAAATATGACCAAACTTGTAGGAAATTTTATGTAGAAACTTTTGTCAGAAGTATACGTAATGCTATTAGTACAGATATTCCATATATAAACAAAAACCTGACTAAAAGGTACCCCTCTACACCCTCAGTACACCCGCCGCCAATGAGGACTTTTAGTATGTTCATCTGGATACCGCAAGGTATAACTGTACCAATTTACAAAACTACACGAATTATTTGCCCTGATTTTATTAATTTTCTCGAACTACTAAAGCTTGATAATTTACCTGAGATCATGTTGCGTCTGGCAATCTGTGAGAAAATTATGTGGCGTAACTTGAATAATGAATGTCGCGAATAAATTCTAAATTTTCCATGTAAAGAATTCGGGATTTCTAATGCAATTTTGCAATGAATAATGAAATGGAGTACACTATCATCATTTCCGTAGATGTCATTTTAAAATGTTTATTTAAAATATCGAAAGGACTTCTTAAATTGTGATTTCTAGTTAAAGATTTTCTTTTTATAATTAAGTGTTTGTAGTGAAAAATATGTTTTATTAAATATAAAATATGGCTATATGATATCTACATTTCTAGCGAAAGTTTTCGGTGACATGAAATTAAAAATAGATAATTCCCTACTTCCTGTATGTTTAAAATCAGTATTAGGAATAACATCAACATCATAATTGGTTCTATTTCGTAAAGACTCTACTATTTCTGTATTACCTCTTTGCGTGTCTCTTTTGTGCCTTTTACAAAATCTACAAAATTATGATGGATTTAATGAATTAGAAAAACCAAGTGTTTCATTAAGGAACAAATCATTGCTAAAAATTAATACTAAAATAAAATCCAGCCTTCGTCGTAATGCATCTACTTCTAATTCTAATTTTTTTAATTGTAACACTAATGATCTCAAAGTTTCTTTCAAATGTGCTGAATTTGCAAATTCAGTTAGAAAAATACTGCTTAATTGAGATAAATGAAAGTCGGTATTGAAGGAAACCTATAAGAAAATCCGCAAACAGAGTGCTGGTAAGTGTGAGATGCAAGCGGATCGGTTACTTTGAAGCTATCGAGGTACAAGAAATATGGTACAATTATTTTTCCAGGAAATTTAAGTTCCCTTTCCTGCCATAAATATCCATTTATAAAATTTTGTAAATCGTGATTTTACTCCAAACAATTCATATTGTTGAGTGTTTCTTCAAGGATATTTTCAGATTCAAAGTAAGTTTGTATTTGAAAATTTATGTCAAGAAGACATCCTTAAATTTATTTTCACCTATTGACGGGGTCCATCAATTAAAACTTCAGAAAGCTCGTTGCTTATAGTAAATTTCTTAAAAGGTTGATAAATTACAATTGATTCTATGTAACAATAGAGTTTATACTCTGTATTTATTAGATGAAATGGGCTTTGTAAATAATCTACTAATTTCTACATTTCACTTCGTAAAGATAATTTATCAACTTCTACTATCAGCCATATATAAGACACTTTGAAATAAGACTACAAATGAACTAAGCTATTAAAGTTGGGATTTCAATCAAAAGTTTTCTTGAAAAGGTTTTTTGCCATGTAAGTTTAACACAAAAGGTATTTGCAAATTTGTAAGATCGGATATATCTGACTAGTTTTTAGTTGAAATTGACTGTCTACTTGATCTACATTTGGTGTATTATCATTCTGAATATACATATTACATCTAGACTTAAGATGTTTCATTTCATTACTTTGAGCTTTGGGTGTGTTTAAAACTTTAAATATTATTTATTTTGATAAAAAATTTCAAGTGCTTCATGCTTACGCAAGTGTATCGAAAAATATTATGAAAAATTTGGTTGCAATAAATTGTTTACAAATGAATTTATACGTCGAGGGAGCTCCAAGATCATGTTTCAAATGAGCTCTAACTTCTAGGAAAGTTGAAAAGTTAGAGCTACATGGATAGCACTGGATCATTTTTAAGAATGCGTATTTTTCAACCTGTTCATAATATTGGGAGAAACTTTAAGTGATTTAATTTAAAAAAAGTATTCTTGAAAAAAATAACCAAACACACAAAACACACAAAATTTAGTTTTATAGCTATGCACATTTAAGCAGGAAAAGTAGATAATTTATACTTAACAACATCCGAGTAGACATAAAGTTGTTCCAAGTTTGTGATATCTGGCCTCACAACAATAATCCTTCCCTTCCTCAAATTTTCTATGCTGAGTTCAATATAATTTATTGCTTAATATGGAGAATGAAATCTTCCCGGAATCACAGATTTATAAGAACGATTAATTCTGGTAGGCTGTATAATAAAATGTAACAGCAAAGCAGCAACGCCGTATTTGGAATCTGAAAATAAAGCAAAAAGCATATTAAATCATGCATGTGTAAGAGGCATTGGCGTAACTAGTGAGCCTGCCCACCCCACAGACTACCGACTTGCACCTCGGACTGCGTACTGCTCTCCACCCCCCCCCCCCCCCTTCCCCAACAAAATTCGTCAGTTCATATAATTATAGGTTCAATTAAATTGAATCCGTTCGAATCGGAATCGAAAAGGAAAAAAGTTCTTTTCTCTAAGAAAATCTCTTGAAATCTTTTTAAAATTTTTAAAAACTCTTCTGAGACTGCTCTGGTTCTACTGAATTGTGACAAAGGCATGTGAAGATGTATTGCGTAACGGAATTATGTGGAACTATTTTGACAGTTTGAGCAGAAATTTTAATTGATAACCTTTGATATCAATGTAGCTTTGCAATTTTCGTAAAACTTTTTTAATTGCCAGAAAAAAAGCTTTTTAAGCTTTTTCAATTCCAATCCCAACGGATTCAATAACATATAAGGAAGAAATATTTAGCCGATCCTGGCGAACAATTCGGAACTTATATAGGGAATGAAGTGTGAATATCCCACTCATTAATGTAAATAACGCACACAATACTGTAATCTGCAAAATTTTAATCATTATTTCTAGTACTGCATTTGCTACATGGAGAGATCGATAATCTTTGCCTTTGAAAAATGCAAATATGTATGTACATATCCGTTGTTCTTGGATTTTGAACACGGAAGGATTTAGCAGAATCTATTTTTCTATTCACCTACAATTGATAAGCGAGGGGTGTCGGTTGGAAAAAGATTAGTTGTGCGAGTTTGGAAAAAATTATTTGAATTACATTGTTAAATGATATGCATTTTGAAGAATTAAAATAATTATATAGTTTCGTGAGGTGAAATAAAGGTATTTTGAAAGGTAAGCGCGCGGGATTTAATTTAGAGTTTTGGATAGTTTTACTAGATAAAACATTTGGTCCTTCGAGCCGGATAGTGAGAATGGGCAGAACTGCAGACTTCTTAAATTTGTTCGAGAAACTCCAATTAAATGCCTAGAATTAATAAGTGAGTGTGAGGTGAAAGATATTGACTCATAGTGTGTAAGAAACGTGTAGGTTAGATTAGGTCAGGTAAAAGGGGTGCCGCAAGACAACTAACCTGCATCAGTTTTCCCATAGGCCCCATGGGATAACCTTTTCAAGCCGCCCCATATCCATCCTGCTTCCCTTAAGGAACTCAAGATATCTCCAACACTCTCTACCTAGATCCATCCTGCTTCTCTCAGAAAACTCAGGATATATCAAATTCCTTGTTTTGCAGTTCCTGCAGACTTGAAAAGTCGAAAAGTTGATAGAAACGCTTTAACAAAGTTATATATATATATAATAAAATTAGGGAATATCTGGTAAGTGGTAAAATTATTAATTTGATAAAGCAACAAAAGTCCAGACAGAAATGAATTTTTTCAAAAAAAAACTACGATAAACTTCTAAATGTCGTCACTCTATTGGATATTGAAAGGACCGCACAACCGGAGTTGAACCAATTTGGAAAAAGTTCAGAGAAAATCATGTGGAAATTGTAACAAAAGCTACAAGGGATGGGAAGAAAAATCATACTTCTCAAACAATTTTTATGAGTTGGTGGAAAAGTTATATTACGATTTACAGGGAGCATTTGCAGATGCTTTAGCAGAAATAAGCCAAAAGAAATTAGTCCAGACATTAACAGCCCCACTACCACGACCAAGCTCACACATAATAAACTGAAACTTCCGACTATCAGTATAATATACAATATAGTAAACCAATGGCGAAATCCTTTCACACATCAATCACAGTATCGTGTGGGCTGAGCAGTAAGATAATGTCCTGAATATCTCAAGCTGAGTCTCCCACAAAGGCAAGATCTGACTGAATCAAGGTGTCTTTGTTTTAATTGTCTTTCTCAAAGACTCCATACTGCTAAATGTGAAAGTATTAGCAAATGTTGTATATGTGGTATGAAGCATCATACTCTTTTGCATGTCACTAAAACTATTCATCAAGGAAACCAAGGAACTACACTCAATATACTAGGCACTCTACAACCGGCAAACATGAATCCACAAGAATCTATCTCAACGGGCTTGCACGCATACCTGACTACCGAATCTTCTTTAAAAAACCTTTAATAAACATGCAATCTACAACTGAAGATAACCTTACGCTTAGAGCTTTAATAGACCAGGGCTCACAAGCGTCTTTCATAACTGAGGATACCACTCAGAAGCTTTATGTAAAAAGACGATCCGTCCTGACATCGATAACAGGATTAAATAGAAATAGACCAGTGAAATCTCGCGGACTGATTCAATTAAATATCGCTTCCCACTCACTAGTATCAGATGCTCTACAAGTCAATTTACTAGTTATTCCATCAATAACTAATTTATTACCGCCAGATACTCTTTGTAACCAAAATCACCTCAATGGACTTATTTTGGCCAACATATTGGAAACCATGTAAAATAGACATTTTACTAGGAGCTCATATATATGCAGAGATTCTCTTGAATGGAATTATTAAGGGTCCTGTTGGGACCCCCCTTACGCAAAGAACTACATTGGATGGATACTTTCAGGACCGTCATAAATTAAGAGTGAGCACAAAAATTTCGTTACTCTACTCAACCGCGACAACCTCGATTGAAGACTTCGACAATGCTGGGAAATCGTAAAAATTCATCCGGAAAGAAAATAGACAGTTCACGAAATAACCTGTGAGGAAGCCTATCAGAAGTTTATCAGAAGAAACAAAGAAGGCCGTTACACCGTCAGCCTTCCCTTTAAGAGCCCATCAGGCTAATCAACTGCTTAGCACGATCTTAAAGCCGTTCACTTAAAAGTTTCATTTGCAACGAGGCTAAACTTAAAAAAAATCCTCTGATACTATCTGAATATAACAGCTGTCTACAAGAATACTTATACTTAGGACATATGAATATAATCACAACATCAGAAAAGGATCATTGCGGCAAGACCATAGATAATACAATTTACTTTGCCTGCTATTACTTACCGCACATGGGGTAATTAAGGATAGTGGCACAACTACGAAATTAGTCGTTGATGCATCTTGTAAAACAATGTCAGGTGTATCTTTGAATGAAAAGTTCTAGTTGGACCTACAATACAAGACGAATTGATCCAAATTTTACTAAGATGGCGTATCCACAAGGTAGCATTTACTGCGGATATTGCCAAAATGTATCGTCAAATTAAAATCACAGAAAATTACTCCAAATTTCAACGAATACTGTGGAGACCCAGCCCCGACGAAGAAGTCCAGGACTACAAACTACTCTTTGTTACGTTTGGTACGTCTTCAGCACCATTTTTGGTGAAACGCATACTTCAACAATTAGCAAAAGACGAGGAGAAGAATCTCCCATTAGCTACAAGTATTGTTCACAATGATTTCTATGTGGACGACTTGATGTTTGGAGCGGAGTAGCTAATGAGTGCTTGCGAATAGATTGTCTGGTTTAATTTTTTTCTTTATTTATGTGACTTGGCCCGATGCGTACATACTTAACGTGTTATTAAATTAAACAATTTTACTTTTTGTGCTTAATTAAACAATTCTACTTGTGCAAAATTATCATTATTGTTCGTACCTAGCGGTGATGTACTTTTTACGCTATTTTGCTGATCTATTATTTCTATCTGCTGCTAAATGTCTCCTGTCAACAACGGTGCTAAGTCGCAAAAAGAGAACAAGGGTCTCCACAACAGCGAAGGGTATTCTTCAAATGTTCCACTCTTACGCTCTTCAAAATCAAAAAACAGAGTAGCAGCTATATGTAGTGGGCGGTGGTCTCTGATGCTCTTTCCGCTAATGAATTATGGCAAAACTCGACATGATATTGGTGGAGCTTGAGAATCGCATTCTGTCTAAAATGGACAAAATGTTCAGCACATTCGGTAGCCGCATATCTGCCTTGAAAGGTACTGTAAACTATTTTCAGGGGAAACTTGAATCGGCTCGTGTTTGCATCGCTCTTCGGATATTTTGATCAGGGGCATCCCTGAAAAATGCGATGAGATTGTTAAGCAATTCATTCAGAATATTTGTTCAGTGATCGACCACCAGCTTTCACCATATATGTCTGCATTCCACTTGAGGCACCGATCAGGTCAGGAGGGGCGTCATCGTAATTTAGATTGTCCCATAATTGTGAAGCTCTCTTGCCCTGCTGAAAGAAATGCGTTTTTCTCATCAGTTTGGAGTCGTCGTCATTATCATACAGAGTTTCCACAACAAACAGTAAAATTTTTTTCAGTGAAAGTGTTTCCCCTGCAACTAACGCTTTTCTGCGAGATGCTATAAAACTTCGTTCGGAGCAAAAGCTTTTTTCCACGTTTACGAAAGATGAAATTGTACACATCAGATTGAAGAAGGAAGATCGTGCTTTAAAGGTTACAAATCGAGACCAGCTGTTATCCATTTGCACAACTATCAACCGGTCGGGCGCTTAATAGAGGCATATTTTTGTTTTCTCAACTCATGAAATTGTTTGCAAGTTTGTTAATTGATGCATGCTACATTTTTTTTAATTTTTCTTTTGCTTAGTTGTCTACAGGGGCGGATTTCCCTATAGGCCGAGTAGGCCCGGGCCTAGGGCGGCAGATTTAGGGGGCGGCAAAACTTGGTGGGAATATTTTTTTTTTAGTAGACGCGCCCTCTGTGAACCCACACGTCAACGTTTAAAAATTCAAAAATGTGTCCATAGCACCCAGCAAAAAAAATCATCATACTTTTTCGTTTTTTTAAATAAAATAATTCGTTGGAAAGTGTTATTTTTAATTCTACTCCATTTTTTTTCAAATCTACTCCGATTTATGAGGCAGCCTACTCCGCTAATTCTAGCCTGGGGTCCCTTCACTGGATATAGATCATTCAATTTTTCGTATTTTACAGGGAGTAGGGGGGCGGCAATCTTCCATAGGCCTAGGGCGGCCAAGTGATAATATCCGCCCCTGGTTGTCTAGTTATTTTTTGTTATTCTTAGTTTCACTTTTTTTTTCTTGTAATTTAGTTTTTGCTTCTTATATATTAGTTTTTGCTTTTTCATTGTGTTCATTCCATCTGTCTTATTTTCCTAGTTCAATTTCATTTATGCAGTTGCAAATGGCAAGTTACTTAATTTGCCTTCTAATCTAAGCGCTGTGAGTGTGACCAAATATGTTTTACTTATAATGAACTTTGTAACTGACTGCGCTCTGCGATGTAGTCGTTGTTGGTTCCAATGAAGCTCATAGCAGGGTGAGAATGCTTCTTAACATTTTTTGCCGTTGGTCGAATGGTTTAAATATCTGCTGCCTGAATGCTTGAAGTCTGAGGTCAAAAATGGATGAAATTTTTGATAATTTATCAGGCTCTAATATACACGCCATTTTGATTAGTGAATCCTGGATAAACTCAAATATTCACTCATCTGTTGTAGATATTTCCGGCTTAAGACTATTTCGAATTGACAGAATAAATCGAATCCCAGACAGAATAAATCGAATCCCAGACAGAATAAATCGAATCCCGCTGTAGATGATCAAATTACCTTCTTAAACTCAAATATATCCTGCCTTTTCGATAAATATGTTCCCCTAAGATCATGTACTCTGAATCAGAATGGCTGTCCATGGTTTTCTGCGGAATTTAAGGGATTGATCGTTGAACGGGATTTTTTACACAGAAGATTTTTGCGTATGAGGATCGAATTTAATGCTGATGCTAAGCGTCTGTACTTTGAATCGAAATTCTATTCTAATCTACCGCAAAGCAAAATGTGGAAAAACTTCAGAACTGCTGACGTCTTCGGGAAAGGTGCCCCTGAGTGCGGTATTGATACTGATTCTCTTAATAAGGACTTCACTTCTCATAACATCTCATCCCTTGCTAATGCAGAGGTTACTCCTTCCACTTCTGGGGTCACAGATTTTCGGGAATATGAAGGTGATTTCAGCTTTAGCTGTGTTGATGCTGTCCAAGTTGTTAACGCCATAAATGCTTTTAAGTCTGAGGCAGTCGGACCAGATCAAATATGGCCAGGTTTTATTCAAATTATTTTGCCTTGGCTCATTTATCCCATCCTCCATATTTTGAATGTGACTTTGACATCCTCGCGATTTCCTAAAATTTGGAAAAGCCCGATTGTGCTGCACCTTGCTAAGGTCGCATCTTCTGATGGCTCAAGCGATTTTCGACCTATCAGTATTCTGTGTTTTTTCCAAGACGCTTGAGAATCTCATGCACGAACTTGCTTGGAATCAAACCAACTACTCACCCCGTAATAGTAAGGATGCAGAGCTGGACACAGCTGCAATGCTGCTTTATTGAAAGTAACTTCCGACATTCGTAGAGCTCTCGATAATGATCATCTGACAGTCCTGACACACCTGGATTTTTCTAAATACTTCGACAGCATCAACCAGTCCAAGATACTTATCACCTTTTCAGACAAGTTCAGATTTTCCTCATCCTCGGTGGCACTTATCAGAAGCTTTATTACGAGATGATCTCAAAAAGTGAAAGTCAAATATTTACTTTCGAGAAGCTTGCCTCTCACTTGTGGGGTACCCCATGGTTCAATCTTGGGCCTTTTATTGTTCAGCATGTACGTAAATGATCGGCCCAATGTAACTTACATGATTTTAAATCGCGAGAGGCTTGATGTCCCATAGTTTCCAACTGTAACTCTTTACACACTCTTTACACAACTTTACCTTACGTTACCGTTGCTCGAAATTTAGGAATTATCCTCCACTCTTCTATGACTTGCTGCGACCACTTTAAAAATACTTTAGGTAAAATTTGTGGAATACTTTGAAGGTTGTGATGGTTGTTTGCGAGGATTCTCTCTCTCCTGCTCTTCATTCCAAGTTGGTGAAGACTCTTCTCTTGCCTTATTTTACAAGAGGAAGCATTGTCTTCCCTCACTTGGATTCGACCTGTAAGTGGAAGCTGGATGCCGCTTCAATGACTACATCCATTTTATTCATGGATTGAGGAGATACCATCAGATTTCTATCTTCCGTAATTCTCTGCTGGGTATATCTCTTGACGCTTATCTGACACTGATAATTTTGCTTTTGCTCATATAACCATCTACACGAGGCGTCCCAGCTATCTATTTTCGGACATTAGCTTTTTAAACACTGACAGGCACCTGCAGCGGGTTCCCCGTTATCAACATGGAATTTTGGAACACTCTCGCCTTATTCACGTTGCTCGTATTTGGAATAGTCTTCCGACGGCTAAGCAGCGCACGAGCTCGACCAGTCCATTCAGAGTACTCTAGCCTCGGATGATGGTCAGGCGGACTGATAATGTGCTTACACTCCGAAACAACTCTATACTGTGCTTTTACTTTCGCTTTTATTATTATTATCACTTTTTTCTTCCATCACTTATGTCTTCCGGTTTTGTATGCTCTTTTCCTCCCTGCACTGCTATTAGTTGTCACTATTGCTTATTTTAATTTTCAATTTTTTTTTTGGTCTTAATTTCTATTCTATTCCCTATTATAATAATATTTTACTTTTACGATTTTTAATTTTTTTATTTTGCCATTATGCTTTGTAGCTTTAGTCTTTTCTTTTCGTGTCTTTTTTTTTGTGTTGTTGTCTTGTTAGTTTAGTATAAATATGAAGTTAGTATTTGTCTTTGTAATTTACCAACTAAGTTTTGTGTCACCAAAAGATTGTAATATCGTAGATACTTTTAACCCTTAAATGATTTGAATTGAATTGAAGTGATTCATCAGAAGAGACCATAAAACCATATCAACAATTGATAAATCTCACTTAAGCAGGATATTTTCAACTTAGAAAATGGCCTTCTAACGGCAATGAATTGCTACAAGAAATTCCATCTAGTGAGCTGGAGCCATAAGCGTCGATCATTCAGTAAAAACATTGGGAACATACTGGAATCCTTTCACAGATACTTCAAACTATCCCTTCCACCAATGCAGGGTCACCTTATTAAAAGGAAGATATTGTCTGATATAGCACGTTTGTTTGATCCTTTGGGATGGATGAAATGGTTAAAATATAGCGAAGATCTACAATATGTAAATAAAGTAAAAATTCCGTGGTGGGTTAATACCAAATGCAAGGGATCTATCTGCGAAATACACGGGTTTTCTGACGCATGGGAGAAAGCTTACGCAGCTGTGCTATATCTAAGGTTATGTGATACTTCAAATTATATTGTAAATTAGTTAATTTCAAAAGCAAGGGTAGCTCCCCTTAAAGAAATATCACTTCCACGCCTTGAGCTATGCGGAACCGGGTTTCTCACTTGACTTTATAAAAAGTTGTGAAATTCTTTAGGACTGCCCATCTCTTCTGCCTATGCCTGGATGGACTCTATGATAGTTGACTCTTGGATCCGATGCCATCCTAATCGATGAAAATCCTTTGTTGCAAATCGCATCACAGAAATCACTACAACTTTAAAACCAGATGTTTAGTGGCATATACCGTCAGAGCAAAATCCAGTAGACTATACGGCAAGAGGAACAACACCAGAGATATTAGAAAATAGTTCAATCTGGTGGCATTGCCGACAGTGGCTACAAAGGGCGTCAAACATATAGCCCATTGGTTACAACAAATTTCCTGAAACAAGAGAAGAAGAGAAGACAACCAACATTTTTTTGACTCAGAAAGGAAAAGATGAAATATCTACTATGTCTCGATATTCATAACATACTAAGCTAATAATAGTAATAGCTTACTGTTGCCGGTTTGTCAACAACTGCCTATATAAGCTCAGATAACAAGAGAGGGAAAAGGAATAGTCGAAACAACGGGAATTGCATAATGCTATCCATAAATTGAGTTCAATCGCTCAAACTAAAGAATTTTCCGAAGATAAAACCAGCTTAGGGAATCATTCAACAATTTCATCAGAAGGGCGACAGCTATCATTAAACCCGTTCATAGATCAAGAAGGATTGCTTAAGGCTGTGTGACAGAAGATCCCATCCCAAGCGCGTAGGCCAGAGCGGCCCATTGTGCTATCCTGCTAGAATCCCTTGCTGTCCTCTTAATAAAGCGCATCAGGTCTTGGCGAGGATCCTAGAATAAACAGCCTGCTCCGGACGAAGGCCGGACATGCACAGAAAAAGTGTTCGGTTGTCTCACGCTCTCCTTCTAGGGACAAGGCAGACACTCAGGGCTATCGACATCTCCCATGCTTGTTAGATGAGCTTGGCGTGAGCCGTGAGCGGTGATGATACCAAGCACAATTCTACATTGCTTCCTTCCAACGCCATGAGAAAATGGGAGATATTCCTATTGGGCCCATCAAGAAAAAGTTTTGTGGACCCACAATTACTCAGGTTCTTCCATCTCTGCTGATACTTCCTATGAACATCTGCTTTGATGAGAGATCAGATACTCGAGGTGGCAATGCCTACGCCTACGTCCAAGGAATGGAGCTAAAAGGTCAGCCCTTTCATTCCCTATAATCCTCATGTGATCAGGAATCCACCGAAGGCTAACCTTGCTGTGGATGCACAGCGTATCCATGGACGACCTGCAATCCTTCAGCAACTTAGATGTAATCTGAGGGCCACTCAGAGCCATCATGGCAGCTGGACTATCCGAAAGAATAGCTACGTGACTTCTGCCTAGAAGATAGTGGCGTGTCTTCCAAGTGATTACTCCCTCACAATGTCAGGTACAGAGAAGTAGGCGCCCGCCCCGGCTCCCTCGTCAGTGAGAGAGTCGCCGGTAACAATTTTTATAGCGGACCGGGGAAAACCCGATAAGACACTTGTCCCAGTCCACGATTTCGTTATCGGAAAACTCACGGAGAAGCGACGCCCAAAACGAAGATCTGGCACCATCTTACCTCGCGGCATATTGGCCAGAGCGTTTTCCAGCTCCAGCACATACGCCAAAGAGCAATGAGAAGAGCCAGTCCAGCCATCCTCCCAACATCCTCATGAGCGCAATTTACCCACGAACTTTTGGCCTCTGCCTGAATGACAAGATCCAGGGGTGGCAGGTTAAGTAAGACCACAAGAGCAGCGGTGACCATAGATCGCATGGAGCCCGTAATTCCCAAGCAGGCAAGCGCGAGCTTCCGGATCACAGTCCGTACAAGCGTCCTCGGCCACCATACACAGGAGGCATATGTGAGCATTGGCCGACGACCGAGATGTACATCTTATGTCCCATGTACAGCCAAAGGCTCTCCTGCATTGAGCGGAGATCCTAATAGCCGTATTTACTTTTTCTTTTAGGTCTGATCCCCACGGAAGAAATGAAAATCCCACGTATTCCGCACCGTGATGAGAGTGACCAGAGTATTGGGGACAGCACACCACCCTGCGCACAGATTCTCTCCACCAGCACACTGGAAGAGGTTCGCCCCTCCACAGTTAAGTATGGTGGATCCATCGCACTACAGTACGGTCAACGCCATGTCGACGAGCTGCCTCACATAATGACATAACAGTCCACGATCCGATCCCCGCTCAATGACAGTAACCATTGAGTAGAGAGCCGTATCAGTAAATCTGCGCCTCCAGTAAGCGTGCTATGAGGTATTTAAGGGGAAGCTTTTAAGGCTACGCCCTTGACATATTCATCCACGATCCTCTCCAGACAGTTCGAAAGGAATTAGGAGAAGCTTATGGTTCGAGGACTCTTCTGGTCCAAATATGAAGCCTTACCAGGCTTCGGAACGAAGGTAGCCCTCATCTGCCTCCATACCTCACGGATATATCCAAACGCGATACATGCCCTGAAAATGGAGTCCATATATGGAGCTAGCACAACGCTCTCTGCCTTAAGAAGAACAAGCAAAATACCGTCTGGACCCATGGCTTTAAAAGCCAAGATGGTTGAAATTGACCATTTGACTTTCTCGACATCAACTACATTGGCAGCAGGGGTCCAGTCACCACCAATACTCTGAGGAAGGGGGTGTTTGTCATACAACTGCAGATCTTCTTCATGCCTGGAAAATGCGTCAAGAGACGAAGCCTACAGGCTTCCTCCTTCGATGCCATAAAGGAGTCATCTGGCCTTCTCAGAAAACTCAGTCTTTCTGACGGTTCACTATTAAGAGCCCTTAGTAGCCTAACCGGTTCACGATAGCCGTCCAGCTCCTCACAATAATCTACAAAGGTCTGTCGTTTTGATCTTCTAATAAACCTCTTGTAGTTACTTTGAGTCTCGCGGTAGAACCGCCAGTCCTCCTGGCCTTATTGAAAAGTTTTCTGAAAGCCTTATGGAGTTTACTAGGACTACCGTTCCACCATGGTACAGGCTCTCTTCCTATGTCTGGGCTAATGGGACAGGAAGGTTTGAAAGCCTCAGTCACTGCTGAGTTCAGCTTTCCTACTGCCTTCTCCAAGGCGGCAATACTCGTGATCCTTCCAGCCGGATAGGCGAGTGTGGAAGCTAGTTGCCTATGGTATTTTCCCAAACTGTCCGGATTCAAGCACGATTCAACCTCAAAGAAGTCTGCATCCATACAGAATTCAATATAGCGGTGATCAGGGTGCCGCTCCTCTCGCGATACTCTCCAGCAGTTGCTCATCCCGATAGTTACTGTCTGAGCTCCCCCAGATAATGTGATGAGCATTGGCGTAACAACCAACTTCGCAAACTCAACCGCTCGCCTTACCGTTAGCAGGAGGGAGAGTAGCGGGGTCCTACGAGAAATATGCTGAGACAATACGGAGTTCCCTATTGACTCGATCCTTCTTGATGGACAGACCACACAAGCCCTAAGAGTAGAGCATGTGTTGTTATACAGGATTTCAATGCCTTGCGCCTCTTTTAGACGGTAGATACGGTCCCCCCAAACCGAAGGCTCCTGCACAAGCACCCCTTTTTGTGGTTGGGGCTCTGTAGTCAAGTTAGCAAGGTAATATCCTAACAAAGCAGACGCCGCCTTGCTGTTTTGCAGGTTAATCTTGTTGAAGAGGAGTCCACTCATGTGGATTTCTTCTCGACGCCTTTCCTCTTCGTAAGTAAGGATTCGTTCTTCTTTGCAGTGCTCAGGTTACCGACGCCAGAAGGCTCACTACCACTGTCTGCTACCTGCCTAGCCGGACCACCGACCACATACATAGAGGGAGAAGGACAATGCCCAGGGACAGCATTAGCCTCTCTGCTCTACCAACTCTCCTGCATCGGGAAGTCGCACTGCGGCTGCCACCATCAGCGCCTTTCGATTCTGAGGTTATAACATCAGTTAGCCCGCCCGATTTAAGTTGCCCTAACCCATGCGGAGCATAAGTGATCTGCATGCGAATCACACCGCCCTTATGAGCCGTGCTCCCCTGCATGAGGAAATTTTTCACGAATGTCTAGATCTCACGGATAAACTTCCCCGGTTCCTCAGACATTCGTGAATTTGTTACACACTTACTAGAAGTGGATTTTTTATTATCTAAAAGAACCATATTAGGTCCCACGAGTTGAGGAGAAAAACTATCATCCACGGCAAAGATCCACATTACCGCAGGAATGCTAATTAAAACTGGAAATCGTCTGGTATCCAGAGTTCCCATACCAGCGACTGCACACCACCTCAGCCACGCAGCCCACGGCGTATGCTGCTCTATCTTGGTCTGAGCTGGGAGCATCTTTTAGCCCACTAATCAGTGCCAAGCTCACCGTACAGCGGTTTCTACCTCGCACTACGTGGAAGTAGCTGCATCCAAGACTAACACCTTCACATCACCCACTTCTGGGCTGACAAAATAGCAGGATCCGTGACTCACAGAGAAGGTAGCTCTGTCCGATGTTAGTCAAAGCGAGGTCATAAAGAAGGATTACTTCGGGTAGGAGGTCTACACGAACTTTATCTATCAGTTTCAGAAAAACGTCCACTTACCAAGCTGTTAATAGATTTCGCTCACAAGACTACGTTTCATGGAAGCGTCCAGCTAATGTTTTTGTATTTAAGAAAGTAATACTGGATCATAAATGCGCGCAATGCGGTATGTCACCATACTCACAAATGCATAGAGTATTTTCGTCAAATAGCACAATCAAACAGGCAACTAATCAGAAACTTGCTGAAGCCAGGTCTTCAAATCACACACGCAGGGACTGACTACGCTGGTTCATAAATATACGGGTTTCAAAAGGAATGCATTTTTGACTGCCTTTCATCGATACGTTTCTCGATATGGTCTACCCAGTCATTTATACAGCAACTGTGGGACCAACTTTATTGGTGCCAAGAACCAGTTGGCTAAAGAATTTTCACAAGCAAAGCAAACTAATAAAGAGGTGCCAGAAATCCCAGCTAGTGACGGCATCGATTGACACTTTACTCCGCTAGCCTCTCCACATTTCGGAGGATTATGGCAGGCTGGTGTAAAGTACATGAAACACCATTTGAATACTGGGGTGTACCACATCAAGCTTCGAAGAACTTACGATACTATTGTGTCAAATAGAGGTATGCTTGAATTCCCGGCCTCTTTGTCCAATAACAACTGACCCTACAGACTTGACTATCCTAACTCCTAGGCACTTTCAAATAGGAAGCGCTTCAATAACCCCTGTGGAGCCATCGCTCATTGACTTCGAAACACATCTTTAAGTCGATGGTAGTATATTCAAAAAACGTACCATGATTTCTGGAAAATATGGAGTGGTGAGTATTTAAACAGACTCCAACAACGGCTTAAATGGAACTCCAAACAGACCAATGCTCAAAAGGACTAGCTAGTACTCTTAAAAGACACATGCCTACTTGTAAGTGGTTATTAGGTAGGATAATCGAAACACAGCCCGGAAAAAATGGCCTAATTAGAGTGGTTACTGTCAAGACAGCAAACTTACAAAAATTTTCTCTTTACCTAGCTCAGATGAAATGAACTAATGCAACTACATGCTTAAATTAAAATAAAACTGAATTAATCTGCAATGTAACAATAAATAATAAACTAATATGAAACTAAATTAAAACTAAATATGAACTAATATAAATCAAGAAAACTAACCTAAAACCAGAAACCAACGTAGCTTCAAGAAACCAGAAATATGAAGAAAATGTGCAATACTATTGAAGCCATAAAAGTTGGAACGATGCAGAGTCCAACGCTGGATAAGGAGTTAGAGTTGTTCCTATCTACAGCTCAGGTTGAAGAATGAGTCAGTCATATCAACATAAATTATTTTACGATTATTACTTATTTAAACTAACTTAATAGCATCATAAATTTGTTTGTTAATTTTGCTACGAACTGTACTAACTTTACATTTCATTCCGTATATTGGTAGAACTTTATATCGTATAGAGTATATTGGCAGGCCTGATTAGATATGTAATACTCATATGTCAATAAAATTCTTCCTTCTCACATATCACATCAAAGTCATCACATTGTTTTTTTTTTTTTGTATTCGATCTCTCATCAAGATTTTTCAACAAACATCCTTACCCTATATAATCCAAAAACCCTTGGATTATCATCAGGGTCCTTCGAGCCGGATTAAGGAAAATTATTTCGTTGTCAACAGACATTATTCATGGATTTGGAAAATTATTTCGTACTCAACAAAAAATTTTTGTTTCTATTTTTCTCAAACATTTCAGTTCTTTCTTCTTTTTTCATTTTTTCATTTGTTTTTCAAATCACCCAATTTCGCTATTTGGGACCTGTTGATGAGTCAAACCAAGACTTGAAACTTGTCACCAAAAATTAATGGGTTGTGTGATGAAATAACAAATTAGAACATTTTTTAGCTTTTGTTATATACCGGAGATATCCCAAAAAATTCTTTCTTGAACAAAATCAACAAATATCATTCATATTTTTTCACATTCCAATTAGGATCGTGCAGTGTATAAGCAACGGTGATATCGTAATCATCATCAGCATCATTATAACCAAACTGCTTAATAACTGGATCAAGCAAAATTCTTCAGCATCAATACATTCAATATAATACAAATATTAAGTCCACTGAAACCTACATCAAATCAATTATAATTAGCGCTGATTGTTTTTTATTCACAATGGCTACGCTACACCAGATGCTATGAAGGTAAAACTGTTATCAGACCTGAAAGTACAAAGAGGTACTGTTCAGAGTCAGCAGACAAAATTTAAGAATTATATCGAAAGGTCTGGCGAAAGCGCTAGTGAGTCAGATTTAGAAACCAGATTGAGATTACTAGAAGGTTATTTAAAAAATTTTAGTATGGTGCAAACACAATTGGAGTGTTTAGATATTGAAGAAACTGAAAGTGACAAGCGTGAAACTTTTGAGGGGACATTTTGTGCAGTTAAATCGAAAATACTTAGTCTTTTGTCATGTGCACGGCTTCGTGGATCACTAACTGCCTCGGGTATTCAAGTGCCTAACAGTTTTCAGTAATCTGTCAAAACTAGTGCTGACAAAATTTTCGGGCAAATATAATGGTTGGCAAGACTTCTACTCAATGTTTAAAACGCTCGTACATGTTGATGACGTTCTTACAAACATCGAAAAATTTCAGCATCTCCGTTCATGTTTGACTGACGGAGCGTTACGTACAATTCAGTCATTAGTAATGACTTCGGAAAAGTACCAAATTGCATTAGATCTTTAACAAGGCAATTTGATAATAAGACGCTTAGATTTCAGGCTCATATTGATGAATTGTTTAATCTAACCTCAATGGAAAAAGGGTCAGTAACTGAACTCCGACATCTAAGTGACACTGCAAGTGTGCATATATGTGAATTATTGTCGTTAGTAGATAAGAAGCAGATCTCCGATGGACTTTTAATATATCTCTTAACCCACAAAATCGATTCTCAGACGAACCTGAAGTGGGAAGACGCTCAACTCGATGTTATTCCTACGTGGCAAGAAATTTCACATTCATGGAACGCAGGTGCCAAACCATGAAGAACGTCGCCCAAAATCGAAGATTCAACTCGGAAGGAAACAAATCGGCAAATAAAAATCATTTAGTTTCTAAAGTAACAAAAAAAATACACACATATAGAACATCATTGATCACTACAAATAATAGAAATTTATGTGTACTTTGTAAGGATGCTAAACATAACATATAATTGCGCAAAATTTTCGCGCTGACACCACTCGAGCGGTACCGAGAAGCAAAACGTTTTAGTTTATGTATAAATTACCTTCATTCTGGCCATACTCTAAGCCATGCAAGTCAAGTAAATATCGCTATTGCCATTCTAGGCAACACCCTCTTTTGCATATATCGTCAGCTGAATACAATTCGAAAAAAAACACTATAGATGCATTTACTGCTACTAATTCTACATCAGCAGCTCCTCAAGCAAGTACGTCTCAACAATATTCTGCCCAAGCCTCGTTAAATGCATGTCAGTAAAGTACAAATCAAATGTAACCTTAAAATCTAGAATCAATGAATTTTCAAGAAGCATCGAAGCTATCATCAAACACAGTCAACCACCCTGGTAGCTTTGTGGACATATGGAACTAGAGATTACCTCTGAACTTGAACATGGCAGACCCTCTCTTCAATCGCCCACAAAGAATCGATATTTTAATAGGAACAGGGCAATTCTTCGATTTGCTCGCGGTTGAACAAATCAAATTAGGAGAGAACTTGCCCACTTTAAAAAAAAATTTGCTAAGCTGGATAATTTCTGGCGCTTGTTAATCTAGATCAGTTAAACCAACGTGTCATATAGCAGTTGTTAATTTCAGTCCTTTCAAAGGTTCCATTGATACCATGCTCCATATGTTTTGCAAACTGGAGAAGTACGATTCAGTTGAAAAAGAAATAGCATGGGAATTGCATTTTGTCGATAATTATAGTAGATTTGATGGTGGCAGATATTCAGTACGATTACCTTTGCGGGAAACTTTTAAGGAACTCCCTTGAAACCAATAAAAGACGCCTTTTTCGTTTAGAATCTAAACTCAACAGATTTCCTGAGTTGAGAAATCAATATGTAGCCTTTATGGATGAATACATTAACTTGAAGCATATGACTCCAATCGAATTCAAAGATCTTTCTGCAGCTGGTAGTCATTATTTTCTCGCGCATCATTGCGTACTGAAACCGGAGAGCAGCTTCACGAAACTTCGTGTTGTATTTGAAGGATCATGTAAGACCGTTACTGACCGCCCACTGAATGATAGATCTATGGTAGGCCAAGTCATCCAAGAAGACTTATTCACTTATTCGATTTCGCATGTATCCTTTCGCCATCATGGTTGGCGTGTCAAAAATGTACCGTCAAATTCAGATAAAGGATGCGGACAACTACCTACAGAGCATTCTTTGACGTGATAGCAGCAATATCAACGAAAGAGGTGAGGAAGTTCCACACTATGTACTCTCAAAAGGCTTACAAATAGGCAACAGAGAAGTAGAGCCCACCATCGTTAATGCAATCAGACAAGAATTCCTTGACCTGGCAATCACCAATAGGCAAGATATTGAACTGGTCACGAACTGGCATGTTTCAAACCAAACCTCACTATCGAATCATAGGTACATAAGATTCACTATTGAGGTTCTACAATCAAGGAAGGAACACATAAGAATCCCAAAAAGGACGGATTGTGTAGCATACAGGGCCCTGTTATAAGAGTAACTGGTAGGCCTTCCAAAAAAGACCAAATCGATCGAAGAAGTGGATCTCCTAGCAGGTCAACTTCAAATGACGCTTATTCGTACTTATGAACAGCGCTGCCGTATTACCACCATCCAAAGGAAAAAGATGTTCCTTAGTGGAACAGTCAGCTTGGTAAATTAAGGAAAGGCCTGAGAATGCAGTTCAACAATGCTAAGGCCATTCAACAATGGCGGTCATAAAAAAAAACTCTAATCGAAAACAACAAAGTGCTCAGGAGATATGAATAGAGAGGTGGAGAAAATTTGCGAAGAAATTGAAAATACCTCAAAGGCTTCGTGACTCAAAAAAGCCTTCTCTAAGGTTCGTAACAACGGCATTGGCTCCCTCAAATACTGCGACGGAAGCCTTCAGTTAATACCAAGGTAACGTTAGAAATCCTTCGAAAAACGCACTTCCCACTCTGCAATTTTGTGACCGAGGAGCCCGAAATAGATGCTAGATGCTAGATACCAGTGATGCTAAACAGGGATTACCGATCAGCAAAAAAGATTATAGCGTCTAGCGGTGATGGTATATTTCTGGCGCTACTGCAAGAATCACTGGATCACATTAAGCCCCTTATACCGAGACATTTAGGGCCAGTCTGTGCACGAGATATATCCGCAAGGTTGCTTTTATTCCGAAATCGGGTAGAAAACCACCCAGTGAGGAAAAATCATACAGTCCTATCAGTCTGACATCATTTCTCCTGAAATCGCTAGAGAAAATAATACAAAGCCATATTCGGACGAGGTCCATTAAAAGCTAACCACTCAGTGCCAATCAATATGCCTACAAATCCGGAAAATCCACCTGAGAAGCTCTCAGAAGTCTGGTAGAGACAATAGAGAAAGCCTGACATGAATAGGATGTCCTTATATGTTCCGAAGATAGAGGCATAGAGACCTGCATCGTCAGATGGATTGGCAATATGTCTGAGAAAAGCTACATAACAGCTACCATGGACGGTGAAGCCACAACAATCAGGGCCACTAGAGGCCGCCCACAAGGCGGGGTTTTATCATCACTTCTATGGCTCCTAACTGTGGATGAGCTATTAAACTTACTCCAATAGGCCGGCTTTCAGGGCCAAGGATACGATAATGACATTGTCATCTGTGTTAGGGGAAAGTTTGAATAAGCCTTGCTAGAACTTATTCAAACTGGTTTTAACATCGTTACCAGATGGTGCCAGAACATGGGACTATCAATAAACCCAGGTAAAACAGTGCTAGTTCCTTTTACTAGGAAACGGAGTCTTCAGATCCTATCTCATAAGATAAATGGAATTGTAATAGAATTATCCAAAGAAGCAAAATATCTAGGAGTAATCTTAGACAGCGAGCTTACCTGGAATCCCCACCTGAAATGATGACTAACAAAGTCATGCGGGCATTCAGCTCTTGCCACAGGCTTTTTGAGAAAATGTGGAGTCTGAACCCCAAAATGACCTTATGGATCTTCCAGGGCATAGTCAGACCCATACTTTCTTATGGGAGAAATGTGTGATGGCTTAAAACATTGCAGGTAACCACCAGAAGAACCCTTGATAAAGTGCAAAGGATGGTATGTTTAGGCGTCATTGGCGCCTTTACATCATGTCCTGAAAGTGCACTTGAAGGCATTCTTGGTTACAGCCTCTCTGCTCCTTTATTCAGAGGAAAGCACCGGCTAGTATGCTTCAAAAGAAAGGGCCAGATGAGCGCACTTCCGCCAGGGTGGCTCGCCTCAGTATCTTCGAACAGGTCAACATTGACGACCTAGAAGCTGTAACAGATACTATGGCCAAGAGACCTTCTATTGAAAGAGGTTACAAGATAACCATTAATTAAAGAAGCCAGATACTATATAGAGGGCCTAAGTCTGGTATACTGACGTATCCCGGAAGGACAAGAAAACACGCGCAGGGGTGGTTAATCCAGAAGTGGAACTATTAATTCCACTTGGTGCCTCACTTTCCATTTTTCAGACGGAAGTCTATGCTACAGAGGTTGGAGCTCAGGAAAGCCTAAATAAGGGCTGCAAGAACTCCAGCATCTATATTTGTTCAGACAGCCAAACTGCGCTCTTAGCTCTTTCCTCTCAATTATTTTAGTCGGAACTAGTCTGGAGCTGCTACTCGAAACTCTACTGTCTAGAGACAACCAAGTAACCTTGGTCCCTGGTAACGAAGGAGTGGACGGTATTGAAAAAGCGGACGAACTGACTAACACCGACGCTTTGGCCTTCCATAAAGCCACTTTAGGGGGAACTTCTTAAGTGGGAAAACAGGCAACTGGATCTCCTTGACGTAGCGCGGTCTAAAGCCACTTTCGGTCTAAAGCCACAAATCACTGCAGGAGTACTTATCTCTCCCGATAATGTCTGCAGTCTAACCCCAAAAGCAATAATCAAGTTCGTTAAAAGGCCAGATTTTGCCTAACCACTCTACGGGAAGGCATAATAAATCAACTGAGATTGCGGTGTCCGCAAGGTCCTGGAGGCCTGGTCGCCCCTACTCTTTACATTACACAAAGCAAAACTTGTTATACTACAATACTTATCTGATGTCAGTGAGTCTTTAGATAAGAACTCCTGGCACAATGCTTGCAGCTTCAACCACAAAATTTGTTAAGAAATTTATAAGAAAACCATAATTGTAAACAAACACGAACAACTACTATCTACAAATAACGCATATGAAATACAACTACAAGCTAACATGAATCTATAATAGTTAGTTATGAATAAAAAATATTGTTAATAATTAACGCTAAATAACATTACAAAAACACTTACTGGAAAATAGATCCAGCCGATAGCCTTTGCCTTTGAAAAATGCAAATATGTACATATCCGTTGTTCTTAAATTTTGAAAACGGAAAGATTTAGCAGAATCTATTTTTCTATTCACCAACAATTTACAATTGATAAGCGAAAGGTGTCGGTTGGGAAAAGATTAGTTGTGCCAGCTTGGAAAAAATTATTTGAACTACATTGTGAAATGATATCAAGTTTGAAGAATTTATAATAATTATATAGTTTTGTGAGCTGAAATAAAGATATTTTGAAAGGCATAGTGCGCGGGTTTCAATTTAGAATTTTGGATAGTTTTACTATGTAAAATAACGTACATAATTTTCTAAAATGTGTATATAACTTTATATTTTGAAACGCATTCAGATGGTGCAAGTATCACTATCATATCAGTTTTGTATATAGAATTGGCAGATTCTGATTTATTTTCCTTAACACGTGAGAGAAGGAAAGGAGGGGTAGTGGTAAAAACAAAAGTCGCTGTTAATTAAACTACACCACTTTTTTCCATTTTTCGTTCAAAATACCAACTGATAAGCGATGTACCATATACTCTGTACCAGGTGTTCAATAAAATTCAAGGAGAATTATAATAAAAAATGGGAAAAAAATTAAAATTGTTCGTATTTCCTCAGCTATTAAAATCGCCCTGAATGCACGAACGTACCTGCATTTGTAGTGGAATAAAAATACTGATCTAGTCTTCTTGATCTTTCGGGAGCGAGCGGAATTAAGGTTTCACTTAAGAAAACTAGGTATTAACAAGTAAAAAAGCTAGAATTGGTCTAAGGCCAATTTCTGTGATACGCTAGATGAAAGCTCATATGTAATTTCGTATGGTCACAACTGTGTGCAAGCTTTATTGTTGAAGTAGCTTTTCGCATATATCTCTAGAACGATTCATCGGATTGCAAAACTGATTATCCAAGTTCATAAGATTTCATATTCTAAAGAACTTTCCAATACAATAAAAACATCCAGAACTGATCGTTTTCAACTGTCTAAGTGAACACGTTCTCGAGTTTATAGTGAAGACGGACAGCCATGCAAAAATAAAAATTACTTTTAATATTGGGTGGGTTTCCAATCCATTTTGCTCTACCATCAATTTTTCTATGCATTACAAAGAGATAGACAAACTTAGTATATAACATGACCTAAGGTATTAAAACATAGTGACGCAATGTTGTAAGTGATCAGAGCAATGGATAAAAAATGTCGGTCAATAGCTGGGAGTGTCCACCTTGCAATAAAATTATTTTTAAAGCCTATATACGAAAGTTGAGGGGCGGCCTGGCCCCCCTAGACAAAAATCCTAGGTACGCTAATGGTAGAGAGTTCAGATTTGCCAGGCAACCTTAGTTAATATCCTTTTTGATAAAATTTAAATAAAGACCTGACCTTACTATTTTCTCTCATCATATTTGAATAATAATAGATTAACTTTCTGTGTAAACATTAATTCGAAGTCAATGTCAATCTGGAAATACATACTAATTAAAATTATATATAAATTATTTCGAAAGTGTTCAATTACCAGTTGATGACTGTATCTTAACCATGCATTTAAAATATTACACTCCTTAATTATTATTATTCGAATGTCCGCTGCAGCTTTCCAAAATTCAACCACCACGCTCACAATTAATTTACAGCCATATTTTATATTTTTGAAATTTATCTGCAATCATCAAAACAAAAAATTCAAAAATTAGTTTCAAATCATTACTTGAACACTGTTGCGGTTTTTCTGAAGTTGATGTTGAAATTCATTTATTTAGTTTACAACCTAGAAGCTTCGTTTTAAAGGAGATATTTGCATAGTGGTCACTTGTCCTTTTCTAGGAGTATAGTATATATCCTGAAATATTTTCTTACATTAGTGATCTCATACAAAGTTTCATTAGCACAGTGCTACATGTAACATCTTTTTCACGTTTTTCACTCGGAAAACACGATACGATCGCCTTTGCGTAGGCAGAGAAGTCTCGTGGAAGTAAACTTCTATTATTACCAATCACTTAGTCGATAATACAATGAACAAGAAACTGTTGAAAAGTACTTTTTTCTTAATACAATTTGCCCTTTTGTATACTATCTTGTAAAATCTTTAGTATCAAATATATCCGAAATTTGTAAAACAGGATGATGATGTTGATAGACTGGTTTGTGAAATGTTGAAACTACGTTGCCTCTGAATCCATCCATTCAATTACCTTCGAATTCATGGAAAGCGTTTCATATGCAGAATATCCTTCCAATTTTAAAAGAATCCCTAGATGGATAAGAGCAATTAAAATAGTCGCAAACACATAAGAAATCCAAATTAATAAATTTTTTCTCCACTCTTGCAATTTGTTACGAAATAAAATCTTTTGCCCCAGTTCCGAAATATTTGGAAAAGAACATCAATGTCCATTAGTTCCATGCACTTTAAAATGCTTAAATTTATCTGAGAGTCTCCTAACAACATCTTGCTAATTCCAGCATCACCGTCTGTAACACAGGTATTTATAATTTGATTATCATCTAAAATATTGAATATTTCTAACAATAGTGCAGTTCTAAGGCATTATTACGATTTTCAAATGACACGACTTTTACAATGAATAACTGCGCATTCAAATCAAAAGTGCGTTTTTGATTTAAAAGAGCGCATCAATTGAAGTAAAACTGGGAACTTTGGTTCAAGGAATTTAATGATAACAAGTAAAAAAGCTGTAATTGGTCTAAAACCAATTCTTGTGATACCCTAGATGAATGCCCGTATGTAATTTTGTATAGTCCGTCACCTCTCATATTTAGTCTTTAATATTTATGTTATAATAAAAAGAATAAAAGAATTATTTTGTTATGTATTTTTTATTTACTAACATTTATTTTATGGTGAATTTCACGAAAACAATACAAGTGTTTACAAATTTTCTAACTTCCAAAATATTAGTCCTTAGAAAAAATTAATAGTGCTGCAGGCATGGCTTTCAGTTCGTTATTCAAAACACAATATTTCAAATATAATTCGAAAGTTGTTTTTATTTTACTATATTGCTTACTCTTATAAAATTCATAAACAATTACCAATCAAATCTTTATTGTTTCTGTACAAACTAGCTTATGCTTCACAGCCTTCTTATTTGTACAATATGATTCAGCCTTTAAATAGAAGTAGGGGATATAAATTTCGACTACCCAAATTTTGCACCACTGTGTTTGAAGGATCTTACATTGGTCAGGCCATTCGAATACGGAACGCTTTGCCCAATAGTCTGCAGAGGGTGGACTCATTCGGCACTTTCAGGAGACTGCTTATTTCTTATCAGATTCACTTCACCTACTCAATGTTGTAAATTTGATTTTAGATTTTATGTATTTAATTTTCTTACTTTTCTTATCAACATTTTCTCTTTCTTTTTGAAATAATGAATCATATATCTATATTATTTTTGCTTTGTTTATTTTTGTTATACTTGGGTTCACGTACTCTGTTTTCTTATTTTTATACCCTAGATGAAATCATAGGGGTATACTAAGTTTGTCATTCCGTTTGTAACACCTCGAAATAATGATGGTAGAGCAAAATGGATTAGACACCCATTCATAATATTAAAAGTTATTTCGATTTTTGCATGTCAGTCCGTCCGTCCGTCCGTCTGTCCATCCGTCCGTCCGTCCGTCTGTACGCACGATAACTCGAGAACGCGTATACTTAAAGAGCTGAAATTTTGTACACGGACTTTAAAAAAAAAGTAAAATTAAGTTCGAAAATGAGACAAATCGGGCAACTCCTTCGTGGGGTTGCCATATAAAAATTTCGTTTACCGCTATATATTTGGACACTGCCTGAGAACGCATCGACGTAGAGAGCTGAAATTTCGTACATGATGTTTTTACTACATTAGCAAATAAAATGTCAAAAATGGACTAAATCGGGCAACTCCTTCTTGGTGTTGCCATATAAAAATTTCGGTTTTTTACGTATATTTTGAAAACGATCAGTCCAAGATATTTTTATTGTACTAAGAACTTCTGCAGAATACGAAATCCTATAAAATTGGTTATTACCATTTTTTATGTGCGACAAACTGTTCTAGAAATATATGCGAAAAACAACTTCAAAATCAATACTTGAATAGATCGGTGACATTACGAAATTTAATACGGGCATTCATCTAGGGTATCATAAGAATTGGTCTTAGACCAATTCTAGCTTTTTTACTTGTTTGTTTTAGTTCTTAGTTTAACTTGGTTTTTTATGTGTCCAATTACTTACTATAAGATTGTAAATCTTGAAGTGTTTTTTACATCTTAAATAAATAATAATAATAATCACTCTACTTTAATTATCACTAAAGCCTCGGTTTCCAAGAGATTCCGCCGACGCAAACGTGCAACGCAAACGCGCCAGCGCAAATGCGTTGGCGTTCAACGCCGTCCCGTGTGGTTTCCAAAGAAATAATATTTCAGTCGTGTGTGAAATTTCAAGTTGATACAACCAAAATATAACAAATATAAATTTTAATAGAAGAATGAGCTTTGAAAGTGAAGTTTTTTTGCTGCAAGAGGAAGATATAGACGAAGAAGATCTGTTATTGTTGAGTCTAATTAAAAGAAATTCCGTAAATAAAATATTTCAGAAAAGAAGAGCAGAAGGGGCCTTTGAAATTTTAATTAAAAGACATTTAATGGATGACCATACAAAGTTTACTGAATACTTCCGTTTATCATCAGCGCTGTTTCATTTTTCAACTATGAGGAATATTTTTCTATTGCATTGCTTACAATTACAGATGCCCATTACCGATTTATCGCTGTTAATATTGGATCATATGGTCGTGAAAGTTATGCTGGGATTTTTACAAAATCTAACTTTAGAAAACTTATATCAAGAAATGAATTTCCATTCCTTGCTCCCGCCGCTATTCCAGATACGCGGATTATATTGCCTTACCCATACAGCACAAAATTACCTAAGGACATCCCATTCTTGTCACAAAGATCCCATAGTTTTCCCGGGACAAACAGGAAGTATTCCGTATGTACTTAGGACCTTATTTGTAGGATTTATTAGAAATTTCGCATAAGTTATTCCCTGGGATATCCCGCAACTACTCTCTATGGGAACATTCTCAGTATTTTACAGACAAATACATACGTGCAGGACAATTTTGGGACATACATGGGAAAGTTGTTTTCACCCTTCCAGAACTTATTTCGGTGTGTTATCTGATTGTCTTGGTTCGTGTTGTTCTCTGGTGAAAGCACTAATTTGCTGCTTGGTGTGCTTCCGTGTGTCCTAGGAATATCCCAAGTTGTTAACTGGGACCAAACGGGATTTCCCACAAACAATTTATATGTCCTAACAGGATTTTCCAGTAACATAGCACGGACACATTTGTGCTGTGTGGGATATGTTAGGGTACTTCACAATTTGATGAAGAATTCAAAAATTCCATTTGCCGGGGAACAAATATTTACAAAACAAGGCCATCTCTACCGGAAAAAAATCTAAGCATTTAAGGCAACTCAACATCGACAAACAAATTATGTGTCGAAAAAAAAAGCATGGTACTCTTAAAACGTATTTTATTAGTAGGAAAGGTTCTTTACCGTGGCAAAATAAATATGTTACCAGATTGAGTTAAGTTAATTAAATATATCAAAAATTTATAGACTTACCTTCTTTATTTAATTTTTTTGCAATTATTTGCCATATGTTGTCCTTAATGGCAAGGTCTTTATAACTTTATAATTTTATATTATAAAGGGCAGGATGCGATTTTACTAAATCAGCGAGTTCATTATCCTCCTCCTTTGTAAAATTCACTCTTTTCGCCATAACTGTGTGACTTAAAACGCCGACGCTAATGCGCCGGAATCAAACCATTTTGATTCCGACGCATTAGCGTCCGCAGATATGAGCGCAAGCTCGTCGGGCGTTTCCTTGGAAACCATTGATATAATACCCTTCGTGTTTGATTACAGCGCACTTGCGCTGGCGAATTAGCGTCAGCACATTCACGCTGGCAAAATCTCTTGGAAACCGAGGCTTAACATTTTATCTACTTCAATTATCACAATCCAATTAGAACACTTTTGCTATTTATACGCTTCACTTCACTGTCTGAGACAAAACTCGCTCTTGGGACCGGATTCTGTAATACTGATAATTGGGAAATTTTGGAAATAAAATGAGAGTTTTTTTAACATTTAATTGTCCACTTGGAATTCTGTATTCCGTAAAGCCTTGATTTTCAAGATTCCGCCGACACAAATGAGCAACGCAAATGCGCCAGCGTAAATGCGTTATCGTTCAACGCCATCCCGTGTGGTTTCCAAGGAAATAGTATTGTCGTGTATGAAATTTCTAGTTTATACAACCAAATTATTTATTATAATAGTAGAATGAGTTTTGAAAGTGAAGTATTTTTACTGCATGAGAAAGATATATGTAGATAAAGAAGATGTGTTGTTGTTCCTTTTAGTTAATAGAAATTCCGTAAATGAAATGTTTCAGAAAAGAAGAGAAGAAGAGATCTTTGAAATTTTAATTAAAAACATTTAATGGATAACGATATTTTACTGAATCAATGAACCCATAAAACCTTCCTTCATGTTTGATTACAGCACTTGCGTTGGCACATTCATGCTGGATAAAATCTCTTGGAAACCAAGACTAAACTCAGCGAATTTAATTTGAGAATTCTCTACTCCACTTCTCAAATTCTCCGGTATTTTGCAAGTGGAAAATTAAGATGAAGAATTCTCAACTGAGAGAATTGTTTGTTTTTTTTTTAATTTGGTACCTAGGAATTTTCAAATTAAATTCACCAAAGTAAGTAATTAAAATCAACTAATTATAGAAGTTTAAAGGTGTAGACAAAGTACTTTAATAACATAAAATTAAAAAATAATAATTAAATTTCAACAACACTCTAGCCCGTGGGAATTGCAATCTTTCTTTTCTCAATTCTCTCACTTTTTCCTACTTCTAAAAACATGTTAAGGTTAGTGAATTTCAATTGGCGAATTAGGAAGTTTTAATCGGAGAAAACGATACTTCTCATCTCCCAAATTCCCTAATTCTCTATGTTACAAAATCGGACCCCTGGCAGTGACAAGTGCTGTATTTATACTCTGTAAATCGTCCAGAACCTTTTCGAAGATTCCACTCCAGAAACATTGATTGTTCGATCCCATTTACTCATCTTACGCAAATTTTCCATTTCCAATAGATGTGACTTGTCCTTTTCTATTCTTCGTAACAAAAGAATGCTTTTAGTGAGGATTTTATGTCTGATGCAGTTTTGTTAAAAAATCGAAAACTAATGAGCTGTTAATAAAAAGTTTTTTTGAAACATGTTATGACACTAGTAAAAATTATGCATATGTTCGGGAGTGACAAAATAAAATTGTTTTCGTATATTGTCCCAAGGACAGTTTAAAACTATAAATTCTTTCCCAGCTTTTTGGTGACACATCATGTATGTATACCTAATTTTCTCCCCTTGCAGCCTTTAGAAAGTATAAATATGGAATCTCTATATTCTAGTTTATAATAATAATACCTACTTGTGCCTTACTTTTGACGACTTGCGGATATACTAATAGTCTTCGAATTATCGCAACGCTTATTTGTTATGAAACAATTAATAAGAGAATGGAACGAAATATATTCCCTTAAACTGCGGCTATCCCTTATAACTGGATTGGATCGAACTATAAGGTATCGACTTAGAAAATCTTTTATTAAAATTATAACTTGTAACTTTTTAGAACTTTTTTAAAATTATTATTAAGTATTATCTAAATCAGGCATGGACAATCCGCGGCCCAGTTGAAAAATTTTTGGGGCCCAATTGAAATTTTCAGCTTTTTATATTCTGAATTTTGGTACTCATATATAGAATTAAATCAGAAGTTACAAAAAGCAAATAAGCTGATTACAGAATGCTATCAAGATATAAAATCCTTCGGAACAAAACTACCTTTATGAAAATCAATTACGGTCAAATAATTCGATTCATTTCCCATTATTAAATAACTTTTATAGTGACCGTAAAGATTCTTTCAAATATTCTAATGAAGTCATAAAATTAATTAAAGAATTCAATACCAGATTATGCAAAAGTTTGAGGAAATGTTCAAAATATTCTTAACTCCATTTAACGGGGAGATGGAATCGACGCTTCCAAATTTACAAATAGACCTAATAGAATTGCAATTAAGCCTAGAGTTAAAGTGCATATTCGAAGGTAATAAGTTTTTTTTTAGCAGCATTTAGGACTACGTTTCAAAATTAAATGTAATAACAACGAAATGCTTGATGAAAGCACGATCAATCAATTCCGATGCGCGTCGGGTAAATTACCTGTTGATATGATATTAAATAATATACAAAAACAAGGTTTCATATTAACTATAAGGTAATAAAATATTTTGAATAAGTTCTTTGTTTCATTTTTTTATGGATAGCTCACCTAAGCTCAGTAAATTCTTTTTTTTTATTGCCCACCAAACGATTTGGATGGGACACCCCTGATCTAAATCAATCTTATGGCCGTTTCTGTCTTTTTTTAGTTTGATTGCTATATCTAGAACATTAGAAAAATTTTTTGGAAATTTAAAATTATCTAATATCATTATCATTGCTTTCCCAAATATTATAAAATATTTTAATAATGATTCAAACTAAATAACATCGAAAAGAGGCATAGTTGCAGCTATAAACCTCCACCAATAAACTGATTACAGAACAATATAAGAATTCTTGTTCTAACTTTTTTTCAAATAAATTTTATTGTAAAGAATAAAACAAAAAAGAAACAAGATATCGGAAATATCAATATACTAAAATAAAAAATAAAAATAATAACAATATTTAACAAATTTTCTTCGAAATATTGTAATGAAGACTCAATCTGCAACCTCGAAAAGACTAAAATATTGGAACAGAGCCAAGTATGAATAACCAAATTTGAGGAATTTTGCTTTTTTCATATTCTTTGGTTTTGACTTTTGTAATGTATACATATGTATGTACATATGTAGAATTCACGTGGAAAATTCTTGTTTACTGAAATTCAATCTCACCACGATTTACCCTGAAAAATTTTGTTTTTTGACCTTCAGAATAAATGAACAAATACGCGCCTAGTTGAGTTAAAACGTCACCACCGCGCGAAATAATCAGAGGCAACAGTATGTTTCTGGTTTCTCAGCGAATCGTAATCACTCCACACCACGACTGGTTATCACTAAACTCGCAAAATTTGTTTATCTAACTCTAATGCTGTAGTGGAGAGGGCTGGGGCATATTCTATTTGATTTGCTCGAAACGATACTTAACGCATATACATACATACAATTATAGTATGTATATAGAAACTGTCTACACGCACCGCACCGGTAAATAGCACACAGCGACAGCGCCTGAAAGCAATCCTCGTGGAAAATTGTTTTCACCACGCGCCGTTTATTAGTAACCTTGAAATTAAGACAAGGAAAATTGAACAATTCTTGGCGAGAGTCAACAAGTTGACATTGAATTCGTGCTGTGACTTTGAATCTCCGCCGCGCCGGCCGGTGGGGAATTGAAATTTCTACATTTTGGTCACTGGAGGAAGCAATATGATTCCAGAGTCAAGAAAGAGCTTAGCAGCTTTATACAACAGTTTTCTTTATTCTTATCTAGCGTAAATAAGGTGACTAAAGTAAAAAACCGGCTACTATGATCTTCGTGTCATTCCGATGGCGCATAGCCGATTATATGCAAAATTTAAACTGTTGGCTACGCGGTACCATTGCGCCATTAGAGCTAATCAAATTATCCTTGAATAGAAATTCTAAAAATATTTTCGAATAGTTAGCGTGATAATTTTACTGCGTACCTTTCAATAGTCCATATTCTGTTTGAATTCTTAACGTCATTTAAGTGTTTACATTGAACTTTAAATATAAATTTGCTTACTGCTCCTGCCCACTTTTCTAGCAAATAATAAACCAGACCAGCTGCCCGATGATAACTGCATGCTCTATTGATTAATAAAGCTTAGCGGATGTAAGCTTTGTAAGCACTTTCTGCTCATTTTCTTCCTACTAATACAACTAAACAAAGCATTTTTCTATTCGCATAGTGATGATATGGTTTAAATTTCGCGAGTGACAGAAAAGAAAAGATCACTCGCATTAATGAATGGTCTACAGGTGTCGACGAAATTTGTCCTGAAATTATAAATAATTAATCGCAGCTATGTAATTCAGTCTTTTGAGTTTTGTAATTGGTTCTCACATTTAGAATATAGCTATTAACAGCCGAGAATTATTAATAGTTACGAATTTAGTTAGCTAGAAAAAGGTTTCTGTAATAGGTACAACAAAAACAACAATTTACATACATATATACATATGTATGTAAACACCCCAGTTGATAAAGGCTTAACTCTAAGATTTTCTATCATCCCTAAATCCTGGGCAAATGAAAAGAACTTTTCTTTCAAATGCACAGTTTTCCACCTTTCACTCACCTTTCACTGATTAAAATTGGAAAAGAAGTGCAGATATGTATTATCAGGAAAAACTATAAAAAGCATGATAACAGATTCAAATCAGACACCACAGCTAGAAGCAATGAACTTTTACTTAATTTAGACCAAAAAAATATTTATGATTAGGTCATTAATAGTGTTCCATCCTAATCAGGTAAAATTTAGTTTTTGGATGCCCCCGGATAGGCAGGGAAAACTTTCCTTAATACCTTTATTAGAAAATTTCGATCAGAAGAGTATATAGGATTTATTGCATCCTCGCAGATGGCGGCTACTTTGCAGGATTGTGGCTGCACAACCCATTGTTTAAATTATCGCTGAATATGTCATAAAATAAAATCCATCGAGGTAATTGATCTTGTTACTTTGAAGGATCTCAGAAATAAAAACAAACTCATTGGAGGTGTAACATTTTTAGTTGCAGGAGACATGTTAAAGCTTGCTGATGAGATCATATATATGTATAGACCAAGAATGAGAAATTTTCGCGTGTCTAGAATACCCATGACTCCAACGGAGTGTCTCCAATTTCCAATCAGGGTTTCTTTTGCTATGACTATAAATAATTCATAAGGCCAAACCTTGAAATTTTCTGGAGTTTACCGCCGACAGCCATGCTTTTTACATGTAAAATATTATATTCGCATGTTCCTATGTCAGTTGCAGTAACAGTTGTATGTATTAGATTTTGAAAGTTTATGAGAGACAATTCTATGGATTAATTTTGAGTTTTGAATAATACTTTTCTGAAATCTGTGAAGACCATAGTACAGGAATACCATCATTCAGTCATAGTAAAAAGATTCCAAGATGGCAATATTAATTGTGAAGCATCAAAAATCGATACAAGACAGGTTGGTGATTGCCAGATTTTTCGTTTTTCCTATAAAAGTTCTTTTTTTTTCACCGAATACTTGCATAATTTTGAAATACCGAAACAAAGAGCAGGTATGTACAAGAAAAGTGCTGAAGTACTTTAACTAAACTAAAGGAACGCAACCAAAACCACCTGAAGAGCCTCACAGAGATAACAAAATGTGCGTAAATCATGTACATTTTCAAACCCCTCAAATGAGTGAAAGCAATACTAATAATATCACGAACGATATCACAGAACGCGGTGCTGAAGAATTTCGCGGTTAGTATAAATTTCCAGAAGTATTTAGAGTTATTGCGAAATTTTAATCCCATCTATGTAGTAGCCTCAATTATTAAGCGTGGCGTGCTTACATCATCCCAAGGGATCGTGGGTTCGAATCTCCTCTCGAAGGGTGATATATTTGTATGACTCGCTTCGTGTGGTGTTGGAGTAGTGTTATTTTCTGTTTATTTCACTTTTAATGTAAATCGCTATTCCCTTATTTTCACTTCTTTTTTAGTTCTATCTCATATTTTGAAATTACTCATTTGTGTATGCTCAATAACTTACTTTGTAATTTATTGGCTTTATAAAGAGTTGAGATCGGTTTCTTAGTCAAATATGCAGGTCTTTAATATATGCCAATTCGTTGGCTACTTGATTGTTTTTGTGGTTAGCTGTCTGAGAGATTCCCTTGGCCATTGTACCTTGCTATGTATAAATAGTAGTTTGTTATCATCAAACAGGGTTGAAGTACTTCTGAATGGTTTGTGCCAACATGTTCTAAGCCTGAATGTTGTTCATTTCAATTTCAGAAGCCTTAAGCCCGAAATTGATGAATTTCGTGAAATTTTTGAAGGTTTCGACATTCATGCAATTTTAGTTAGTGAATCGTGGTCCTCCCTTCCGGATATAGATCATATCGTAACGATAGAGATTTGAGGATGGGAAGGCGGTGTTGTAACATATATATATATATTGTAACGCATGCCTTGGAATGCGTCCAAGATTTCATAATAAACATTTCATTATTAATTAAAAGTCATGTAACTTGCTCCATATCACTCATAGTTACCTAAACATTACACTCAAAAATCTTTGAGATGGGAGGTTGGAAATCTGTAAATCTGTGTAATAATTGTGCCCCTTAAAAATCATACTAAAATCTAAACCCAATAAATAATTAAACAAAATTACGAATGAATAAATGTGTAAATAATTATCTTGCTAAATACTCTTTGTATAAATATTGCTCAAAATAAAATATCCCAAAATTAAAATTAATCATATCCTAAGGCAATGAAGATGTCTCCGATTAAATTTGTTCACGAAGTCATGTCACCTCAGCTTAATTCCCATGTAATTATGGATTCGGAACCATTCCTGTGGAGGAGAGTGACAGCTGCGAGGTTTCCGGCGGGCTTTTTCGTTGAGGGCTGCTGAGGAGGTTCGAGAAAAAAAAGAAGACTAGGCACGAGGCAACACGAAATTGTCGCAAATAAGTTTTTTTTTTAATAATAGAGAGAACACAAACAAAAGTCATTAGAGGTAAAATCAGCAAGAAAAATCAAAAGGCTTTAAGGAGCAAAAGGAATACCGATAGATTGATTAAGAAGAAGTAGCGTCGAGGGAGCAAGTAAAGTAAAGAAATAAAGAATAAAAAGCATAAATAAATACTTCTTAACCTAACTAATAAAATTTTGAAACTACAATAAAAACGTAAGTACTAACAAGATAGCTAGAGTGAATTGGAAGCAGGACGGCCGTGTCAGGGACAAGTTAGGCGCATTAAAAGTGTGAAGATTTCCACCCGCCAATAAAATGAAAATTTTTTATAGAATTAAATCCAGAGCTATCATTAAATTGGTTTCCCTCCTTAATGTAAACTAAACAAAGCTAAACCCCTAGACAATTGGTGTACATTTGAGGGCTCAACCGGGAGGCTGACGCTGGCAAATTGTCAGGGCTTAACCAGTTCTCTTCCAGTCATTAATTGTGCAGCATGAATTAGTCAAAAAGTCTATAACTGTTTGAGCATAGTGTTTAGCACGTCTAGTATTGTGTCCCAATATTGGAAGATATACATTGATTGTGTAAACGCAATCTCGGAAAAGATTATTTAGTAGAAGTAACCTTAGCTAGGAGATATGAAACTGGGCGATCAACATGAAGAATGATGGCGGAAAATCTGTTACCCTGAAACTTAGTTGCGCTAGAAATTTATGAGTACAGGAATAAAAAAAAAAGCCCACATATCGGTAAGATTGAAGTGATTTCTGTGTTAATGGTAAACGTAAACATGTCTTTCAGGTGATCGGAAGTTAAAACAGAACCAAGGGCGAAATAGTTATTTAAGGATGTTTAAGACCCTATAGGAAATTAATCCATCAATTTCTAAAGGGTATGTGGTTAAGTTAATAAGTTAGTGGTTAGTTTTGTAGTAAGTAAATAGGTTGATACATACATAAAGAATAAATATCGCTATAGCACTACTATCAAGCAAGACCTAATAAGTAAGCTTGATGTGTGGAAGTTAGTGATAGAAAAGATAAGTGTATTTTGTGTATCCATCCAATTGCTGAAGTATTGAAAGCGCTGCAGAATTTGAAGAAATTATTTCACACCTAACATTTACTTACGCAAACGTGATTATAGTTGGTGGCTTCAATGTTAACCAATCCGCGGGCGGTCACTTTCAAACACTACACTCGTTTTAGTACTTTTAAACCTTCATTACTTGACTTGTTCCTTGTTCATCTGGTTCGCAAAACTTTAATACTTTTTACCTATTCAATGAACATTGTATTCATGCGATCTTCTAGAAACGTGAACATCCTGATACCTAGGCATAGACATTCTATTCTGGAGAGCTCTTTCTTTGTTGGAACAATACGTGTTTCGAACTCCGTTCCTACTGATTTGTACGGAGCGCGCTCTGTAGATGTTTTTCAGAAGCTACCAATATAATCCTCCTGACGTCGTAAACCCTTTTCCTCCCATCACGACTGTAATTTTTTTTACTTTTTTTTTAACTTTAAATCTGCAAACGTTATTAAATGTTTTTTGTATCTTATTTTTTACTATCTTGTTCTCCTCTAATTATATGCTGTATTTTAGACTAAGCTTTATAATTTCAATATTTCCAGTATTTGCTTTATGATCACAATTTTTATTATTATTATTCCATATTTTCAGCAATATCATTTGGTACAGGTAAAAGATTATTTGTACCTTACTGTACTATGGCCTAAGATTAATAAATTAAAAATTGAAACTGAACTGCCTGAAATCTGCTGAGGCAGGTTATGCAAATTCGAGTTTAAGACCCTGTTAATTCTTGGAGAAGAAGATTTTTCAATTTGTATGTCAATTTTTGTGCCGTCCGTGTTTAGTTTTGTGTATTTATTTCTAATCATTTTGAGCTAACTTTGTGTGATCAATTGTTAATAGTTTGGTAAATTTTGCTAATTATTTGTTTCTTGCTTTTCCGTCTTATTTTTGAAATATTTTTTTCTCTGTACTCTATGACCCCTTGCTGTTGGGATTTTTCACCCGCTGCTTGTGCTCTTTTGCACTGACATTTTGTTTATGCATTTCATTTGTGGTAGCTTATTTAATCATTTTTTGTACTGATATATTTCATTTAATAATTTAATAATTAAAGACATTTTTTGGTTATATTTAAATGTTTATCCCTTTTCGTTTGATCGCCTTCTGTCAGTAAGAATTTTCACCACTGTGATATCGGAGGTTTTTCGTGGCTTGTCCTTGACACAATCCTTCTTTTTTAATTAACGCCTAAATCTCTGTTTCTGTTCTGTTATACAGCTTACACTGTGTAATCATGACCACATGTGTGTGGTGTTAGTATTTAGCACATATCTGCCAAGTAGTGGTACCTCAATGCTTTTTCCTAGGACCTTAATACCTTCAATTCAAAAATCGACAAGCTTCTTAAGTTTTCAGAGGCGCTCAGTTCAAACTCATCCCTATCATGCTTTCTGTACTCACCTTGAATGTCTGACATCCACGGTTGATGATTTTCGCTTCCCGCCGAACAATTGTAACGCACCTCTTTCACCACCTGGTGCCGACCTAATCCTTAAAGATATTCAGCACAATATCCGGCTAGTCAAGACTAATCTTGCGGGTTGGTCTACTTCTGCTGCTAAGGGTTCCGTGCTTTTTGGCGGCGCTATCGACTACGGACATTAAGTATTTCACTTCTGGAAACTTAAACATCTCTTGTTCGTGACGCCTTCTGTGCGAGTGTCTCAGCTGTTGTGGCTTTATGTAACGCTGGGAGTCAAAGTTCTGATAACACCATTCTAAGACCTGCATGTATTTCCGTGTTATTGAATGGTACTTCATCTATGTCGTCTCTATGTAATAGTATTGTTGTCCCAAAACCTTCGATTGTTTTCGTCACCCGTTTCACTCCAGAAAAGTTGTGTGAGGACATATTGAAGTATATGAAGTCTAAAAATATCGCAGCTGATAGTATTTCTTGTCGTAAGATTAGTAAAAGCTCAGAAAATGTGCGGGAAAAGTTATTTGATCCCACATATTGTCCCTCTGGCACGTTTACTAAATTGTATGTACCCTTCGGGTGCCAACCTGGAAATGCATCTAAAATAAGCAGCGTATTCCAAAAAAATCAAATCACTCTCCCTTTACTATAAAAACGTAAGCGGGATTCGTACAAAAACTGCACAAATCTTCAAAACCTCTGCTGCGACTTGTTTCGATGTAGTTGAAACTTGGCTATGTCATGGCTTTCACGATGAAGAAATCTTACTTTCCTTGACGTTGTTTCATTTCTTGGTCTCCGCCAAATCAGTAAAGCGAAGAATGACATGGGTAGGCAGTTAGACCTGACATTTTCTACTGACACAGGTAGCTTATTAGTTGAACCTAGCCCAGTTATAATGTTTACTCTTGACAAATATCACCTCCATCTACTAATCACATATTGCTATGAAACCGAAAACTTAACAAATTGTGACGAGACACAATACTTTTTCAATTTTAGAAGGGCTAACTTTTCGGAACTTTTCAATAGACTTATATGTACATCTATTGACTTCAACACATTACTGTCTAGGAATATTGTTGACGAAGACGTTTCTAAATTTTACATAACTATTTTCGATTTATTTTCCTCTCGCGTTCCCGCGAACGTCAGCAGATCTATAAAATATCTCTACCATGATTCAATAAAGAACTGAAGCGTCTTAAAAATAGGAGGAATACATTGTGGAAAGCTTATATGAGAAATAAATACATTAAAGGCGGTGACACAATAAAACCAGAAAGCAGCGACAGAGACAGAAGCAGAGCTCCGACATTTCTGCTTTGTCAGAAGCAGAAAACAGTTAATTGTCAATTATACATGACAGGTGCTATAATTTCCAAAAATTTGATGTTAATTGTGAATTAATTTTTTATTCCTAACATAATTAATTAATTTTACCTCCATAGACATTTTGGTTTTATCGCATCAAGCCTCTTTGACACTGCTAAAAGAAAGTACACCAACAATGAAATAAAAATTGTAGCTCTCTTTATATTGGCAGTACTGAGTAGAAGCAGAATTTTTGAGATTTGATCAACTTTCAAGTTCTGTTTGTTGTTTCTCGAACAGTTGCTTGTTTTCAGAAAAAATTTTGCTTCTGTCGCTGCTTTCTGCTCTTAATGTGTCACGGCCTTATAAGTCACAACAACTTCCTCACACATATAATGAGTTCAAAACTTTCCTCTACACTTTATGATGAGTATGTCCAAAGCATGCGTACGAAATTATTTAGTGGTCCACGCATCTTTCTTAAGTTTATTAATATAAAGGAAAGAACGGACAACTATACCCCAATGCCATGAGGTACAAGGATTCTGCTAGTGATGATTCGTCGTTGCCTCGTCAAATTTTCAACCTCAAAATAGCAACTTTAGTCATATAACCACTCTCATAACGTTTCATTCACTATCCCTTCAATTTCAGAAGAGGATATACTTGATCATATTAATGGGCTTCCAAATGACTTCAAAACTGTTCCTGATGGGATCCCTCCTGCCTTTTTTAAGTCATACTGCCTTTCAATGGCAGTTTCGCTGAGAATTATTTTCAAAAAATCGCTTGATAGTGGTTGTTTCCCGCCGCTATGAAAAAACTCTTTCTCTATCCACAAAAAAGGTATTGAAAATGAAATTTCTAACTACAGGCTTATTGCAAAATTATCTTGAATGCCCAAGTTATTCAAATCTATCATTTACTCTCACTATCAACTTCCTGTAAGAATTTGCTCTCTTCAAACCAACATGGGGTTATTTCGGGTAGGTCTATAACCACAAACTGGTTGGAATTTGTCTTGGATTCCATTGGCGGGTTGGCAAAAGGCTATGAAACAGATTGTATTTATTCGGACTTTATTAAAGCCTTCGACAAAATGGAAAAGTATGGGTTTCCCGCAACATTTCTAAAGGGTGACCTTCAAAAATTTTACAATTGATGCAGGAGCAATAATCTGGTACTCAATATCGACAAATGTGAGGTTATGACTTTCCATAGGAATCAAACACCAATCACTTATGGTTAAGAGTTTTCGGATTCCTCGATTCGCCATGTAGACTCTGTTTGTGACTTGGATGTCAAATGTGACCACAGATTGAATTTTATCTCCCATATAAACTATATGGTATCAAAGAGTAGCTCTATGCTGGGTTTTATAAAACCTTGGTCCCGAGAGTTTCCGAATCCTACCATAACATTGCGTTTGTACACTTGCTTTGTGAGACCACTTCTTGAGTACGCTAGCCAAGTCTGATCTCCATTTTATGGTACACACATTGACCGTGTTGAGTCTGTACACCGAAACTTCTCACAATTTGCTCTCAGGCACCTACCCCGGAATAAATTCATTAATTCTTCCACCCAATGAGGATCGCTTGGAACTTTTAAATATGCGCTCACTTGAGAAACGTCACATGGTTGCCGATGTAACTTTTGTACATCCACTGTTACATGCAAATATTGATTCTCCGTTGTTACTTAACAAAATCTCGTTTCGTGATAGTAGGCACAATTTGAGAAGGCTGCCTCTGCTGCATGTTAACCCCTCAAGGTCTAACTTTAGCATGTATGAACCTGTTAATCGCATGTATATTACTGTTAATAATATTTGGCTGAGCATTTTGTTGTTGAAATTTCTAATCATGTTTTAAAAAAAATGTCTGTACAATATTTAATCTTTTTTGTTTATTTGATTTTCTTTTTTTTTTAGTATTTTGTTCTATGTTGCATTGCATGTAATTTCATCCGGTGTTTGTTTTATGTATAGTATAATAGGGCCAGATATAGGAGGGGCCATGAGGGCTATATGTCACGGGCCCCAATCTCACGGAGGGCACCCTAAATCCATGGTAAATGCAACTGAAATAAAAATATATTTTTATCATAATTTTTAAAATAACTAAATTTTTGCAAAAAAAGTTTGCAGAGCAAAGTACCATAGAAATGTTGCATAGCATTGTACCATTCTTCTTTTCGGCTTCTACTTTATAGTTATGTTCATTGTTTCCTTATCGAGCAATCCCATCCTATAAAGGTTATATTTAGGCGTATTATGTAGGAATATGTTATAGGTACTAATACTATTAAAATAGAAAGAAAAATTATATCGACTATGTAAGTTTCGTTCGATTTCTTTCATTCCTATAGTTCCTATTTTTCTGTCCTTCGTTATATAGCTTCTCCAATGTTTGTGTTAAGGTCAAGTTTTATAGTGTAAGAGCACAGTGCAGGAATAAAAATTCATGAAGGAGCAGTCAAGTTATTCTAATAAGAGTGGAAATTTGTAGACATTTCTACACGCTGCCTTTGCCTTACTATCAAGTCAATGGTCGCACTTGTTAGTTGTTTATTTTGTCTTTCGTTAATGTTTACCCCTTCGAGATTTAGTTGACATATTTTTATGATTTTCAGACGGAAGGAGCCCCCTTTTCTGGTTGGCTGGGGGCCCCCATATCCTCTCTTAGGCCCTGAACATACTAATAAAACTTGTATAAAATTAATTTCATTTATTAGTTTGACAAATTATGGGTTTTGAGGAGGAATTAATAGAGAAAATGAGGGAAAAAGTTATGTTGTGCAATAAACGTCATCCCATGTATAGAATCTCTTCTTAGTCTTCTTTTCAGTTTTTTCTTTATACTTTGAAATTTTAAGTATGCCTCGTAAGCTATACTAGTGATTTTCCTTAATTTTTTTCCTTTTTGCCATTTCTTTTACAATAAATAAAACAGAGATAGCTGTCAAAACCATTTGTCGAGTGCCGTTCACTATTTTTAAATGCGACATTATCGTCAACTAAGTTGCCAACATTGTCGTGTCGCTCTCACTGTGTTTTGGCCTTATGGCTGCTAGCGTCTTCGTGTGTACGGCTGTGGGATGGCAGAGAACAGAGAGAACAGAGCAATATTCTCTCTCAGTCGCAAATCTATTCTTCTTCCCGTCTATTACATTCCGACCGTATCAACAAATCAGCATACAACTTGTGCATTTTTCGAGGCCAGATGAAGCTTCTTGTTACGTTATATATTCTTTGCTTAGTAGAGTTCCTCGTAATTGACTGTGAAATTACCAAAAGGGTTGTTTTCAGAAAACCGATTAAGAAATTGATAAATTTAACAATTTAATAGTCAGTCAGGGAAAATAATATATCAGAATCTGCTATTTTCACTAACAATTCTTCCGAATATCATTAAAAACTATTATTTTCTAACTAATTACTACAATTGTTTTAATAGTTAGCAAAATGGATAAATTGTTAAATGTTAAGCGAAATTAGCCAATTCTGACTACATACTTTATTTTTCTGAGTGATGTCACATATACCTATATATCGACGTTTAACAACAAAAAGTGTTCCAAGCGCAATCTTAACAATAATTGAGATTTGTTAATTATTTGTTACCTTTTACCCCAATTACAAAATCAACGTGAGTAATTTGCAGATAATTAATTATTTATTAAGATAATTAACAAAAATAGTTGTTATATACGCCAAAATATTCAATAGAATTAAAACTTTTTCCATAAAATGTTACAAATACACGAAAAATGTTATAAACGCCACTTTTCATTCCACTACATCTCAATTATTTAACCTGTGGTGCTTGTAACATTTTTCTTCGCGTCGTAATTTTGCATGCTTAAACTTGTTAGCACTTGTGGAAAAAAATTCTAAATGGAAACAAGGACTGAACTTCATAATTGCTTGCATCTTTTCAGTTTATAACAAAGTTTTGAGTTGATCGGCCTGTTTTTTTTTATACCTTAGATGAAATCTATAGGGTATACTAAGTTTGTCATTCTATTTGTAACACCTCGAAACAATGGATTGGACACCCATGCATAATATAAAAAGTTATTTTGATTTTTGTATGTCCGTCCGTCCGTCCGTCTGTACGCACGATAACTCGAGAACGCGTATACTTAGAGAGCTTAAGTTTTGTACGCAGACTAAAATAAAAAAAGTAAAATTAAGTTCGAAAATAAGACAAATCGGGAAACTCCTTCGTGGGGTTTCCATACAAACATTTCGTTCTCCATATTTCGACACTGCCTGAGAAAGCGTCGACGTAAAGAGCTGAAATTATTTATATGGTGTTTTCATTGTACTAGCAAAAAAAACACAAAAATGGACCAGATCGGGCACCTCTTTCTTGGTGTTGCCATATAAAAATTTAGGTTTTTTACGTATATTTTGAAAACGATCAGTCCAAGACATTTTTATTGAACAAAAAACTTCTTCAGAATACGAAATCTTATACAATTGGCTATAATTATTGTTTCTGTGCGACAAACCGTTCTACAAATATATGCGAAAAACCACTTCAAAAATCAAACTTACACAATACGAAATTTCATACGGGCATTCATCTAGGTCTAGTAGGGTATCATAAGAATTGGTCTTAGACCAATTCTAGCTTTTTCACTTGTTTTTATTTAAGTAGTCTTTAATAATAGCTGTGTTCCATTGAGCTGTGTAAAGTACTCTAAAGGACTTCTACCTACTATCAACTACTCATGGTCTTGTCTTGTCTTGCTATGTAATATCTAAAATTTGTAAATTCTTTTCGTTGCAATAGTACACCGGGATTTTTTGGCAATATTGGTGCAAGTATTACTATGAAAAGTATGCATAAGTATGTATAAGTTAATAGAGCATTATTAATTAATTAATAATACATGAATCTAGGTTTGTGCATGTCGCCTCTACTTTTTATATTTTTTCAACAGTTTCTGCCCGTCTCCTGTTCGCATAGCTAGTACATGCAGGTAGTCGCACTTAAAATATTTTTAGTACAACTTTACTGTTTGAGGTTGAGAGTTCCTTGATTTGCCACTTGTTTGAATTTTTGTACTCTAGATGATGAAATCATAGTAGTGTATACTACGTTTCTCATTTCTTTTGTAACACATAGAAATAATTATGGCAGAGCAGTATAATTTGTACACACACCCATTACATGCGAGTCTGATCGTCCGTCCGTCCCCCTGCCTTCGCGATAGCTCGAGAACGCTTTTCTTTTGAGAACTATAATTTTACAGACGGCCTTTTCAAAAAAACTTTGCATGCAACAATTTTCATCTTTCACTATAAAATTTGGACAATGCCTGAAAGCGCGTTGACCCAAAGAGCTGAAATTTTGTACACGTCATATAAATATAATTTCAAAAATGGACTAAATCGGATAACCTCTACCTGGTGTTACCATACAAAAATGTGGATTTTTGATGTTTACCATGAAAACGATCAGTTCTGGATATTTTTATTTTACGGAAGAGTTCTTTAGAATGTAACATCTTATGAAATTGGTTATCATTTTTCCTGCCCGACGAACCGCTCTAGATATAGATGAGAAAAACCACTTTAACGGTCCTACTTTCAGAGAGGGGTGACCATATGAAATTACATACGGGCATTCATCTACGGTATCGTAAGAATTGGTTTTAGACCAATTATAAGTTGTTCCTTGTTTTTTTTTTTTTATAAATATATTGATTACAGAGTATGGAGAGCAAAAAAGAATTAATAGTGTTGTGGAAAACCATTAACAAACTTGGTATCATTAATTGTTATGCCAAAATTTAATACAACTGACAGATAAAGGAACTCTTAGACTCAAAATGTACTGGACGAGCTAAAAATATTTTTTAAGTCCAGTTAGTAAATGTTCAAAGTAACCAGTACTGGCGACGCCGCCGCACTTATACGTTTTGAGTAGCTATATTACATTTATATAGTAAAACTAGGCTCTAACTAGGTTGTGCAAATAAATAGGAAACGTTTGAATTAAAAATATGAGTCAAGTTATCTCGAAAACAAGATCCTCGATTTGTTGTGAGCACTACATTTTTGCAGTGCAGTAATTTTTATGTGTACCAATAAGCCCGAAAAATTGCGGCATTTCTCACTATGAGGTAGAAATATGTTTATATATTCGTTATGCTCATGGTAGTAGTAAATCTGAAATATTTTGGAAGGCGTAATTATTTAAAATAAAACAAAATTGTTAACTATGACTGAAACATTAAAGAACAAAAATATATGAGAACTTAACAATGTAAACGAAGAAATATTTTGAACAATTACATATGCTAATTTTTGTTTTCCTATCCTTTTTTCTCTTCTTTTGCTCGTATTTTCAGAAAATAAACTTTCTTGTTTAATTTCAGGACTGCTACTTTCCTAAAAAATGTTTTTCCGGCATAATTTCGGCCGTTATTTAAACACCACCGCACAGCACAATTATTGAGTTGAGTCCAAGGCTTAATTACAACATTGTCACTTCTAATGATTTTATTTAAAATTAACTGAACAATTTAAAGTTTTATAATTAAAACTAGCACAAAATTCAAAATTCGACAAAAACACTAATCTGATATTTAAAGGGTTTTCCAATAAGAGGTGTTATTTTGATATTCAAAGAAAAATGCTATTTTTTTAGATAAATGATCGGTTCTTTATTTCATTATAAAGAGGAAGATATGCCGTTATTAATGGAAAATAACATCAGCCAAATGACCACCACGACCACGCCTACAGGACCATATCCTTTTCATGAAATTTTCCATAACCAAATCGCAAAGTGGCTGCCCTATGTCCTCGATAGCCTCACGAATTTCATCTTTGAGGTCTTGAATCGACGCTGGGCTGTTAGCGTAGACCTTCTCTTTCACGTGGCCCCAAAGGAAGAAGTCGCAAGGTGTTAAGTCACAAGATCTCGGTGGCCAATTGTGATCACCTATTCGAGAGATAACACGGTCCGGAAACTTTTCCCGTAAAAGATCAATGGTTTCGTTACTTTTATGGCACGTAGCGCCGTCTTGTTGAAAGCAAACGTTGTCCAGATCAATATCATCCAATTCCGGCTATAAAAAATCATTAATCATCTGTCGATAGCGCAATCCATTCACCGTAACTGTTGCTCCAGCCTCATTTTCGAAAAAGTAAGGTCCAATGACTCCGCGGGACCATAAACCGCACCAAACAGTCACACGTTGAGGATAGAGAGGCTTTTCAACAATAACTCTTGGGTTTTCCGAGCCCCAGATGCGACAATTTTGCTTGTTGACGAAGCCATCGAAGTGGAAATGGGCCTCATCACTCAAGATGAGTTTTCGATGGAATTCCGGATCATTTTCATGCATTTCAAGGACCCAATCAGCAAAGACTCGACGTTGTTGATGATCGGCCGGTTTGAGTTCTTGTGTTAACTGAACTTTATAAGCCTTAAGAGCGAAATATTTATGCAAAATACGGTGTAATGACGTTTGTGGAATACCTAATTCCAAAGAACGACGAGGAATGGACAAACCTGGGTTTTCTTCAACACTTTCGGCTACAGCAGCAGTATTCTCGGCTGTTCTTGAGCGACGTGCACGGGTTTTATTCTTCACATTACTAACTTGTCCGTACAGCTCGAATTTTTTTACCAATTTCTGTATTGCGGTCCGACAAGGTGCTTCACGACGACCCAAAAATGTTCGAGTTTACGAACCGTCTCTGCCACATTTTCACCATTTTTATAGTGAATTTTAATAATTTCAATGCTTTGTTGAATCGTATATCGTTTCATTTTTATTAATGGCGTAGTTTCTACTTGTCAAATGTCGAAAAATGACAGCTCCAAAGGTGACATCTACCGAAATAGCGAGCTAATTAAAATAACACCTCTTATTGGAAAACCTTTTATTTGAATATTTGACTTTATTTCCATAATTTGGCCACATAAATACTAGTCTAGATTTATAGACTTAACCTAAAATTTTCGTTGACTTGGTATAGAAAAAAAGCTATTATTTTAATGCATATAAGACCTCATTATTTCAGACTTCAAAATGTCCATTCCTAATGAAAAGTCGCTGGAGTTGAAAGAGCTGATAATTCATTCAATAGAAGTTATTACCGGCAACGAAATGAGAAAAATTAAATATTTCTCTTGAACATGGAAATCAAATATCACAAATTGAAGAAACATGAGTAATTCCAAATGAAAACCTAATCAATCAGAATGGGAGCGAAAGCAGTGGAACAAAATATAAAAAAAATGCAAAAAGACCAAAATGTGTACAAAGCAATCCATGCAAAAATAACTTTCTGAATAAATGCGGTCAGAAAATATGTGAGGAAGTACGTAAAAATATTTTTTAAACTTTTTGGTCGAAGTCATATATTCAACGGAAAGATTGGTTATTATCCTGCATAGATAGAGTACCAGTAAAACGACGACGTTCAAAAAATGATCCGATTAGATCAGAAACTCGAAAATATCACTTAATTTTGTATAACAAAAAAAAAAACCCCAATATGCTTACAGTTTCTTCTAAAAACTTTAAATATTTCCAGTCGTGTTATTAACTACACCATAAAAAAAATGCTCATCTGATAATACATGCAAAAGAGATATGCGCGGTAAAAAGAAAAGTAGAAATACCACAGCAGATGTATTAAAAAAACATGTCAAACAGTTTATTGAATTTATACCTGCTGTACCATCTCACAATTGCCGATCGAGCACTAAAACGAAGTACCTTCCTCCAGAATTGGAAAGCATTTCAAATTTATATAGAATTTCAAAAAACAAAAGAAGGGAATAAAATTGTTTCGGAGCGTATTTTCCGTCAAATATTTAAAAGATATTATAATATTGGCATACATGTGCCCAGAAAAGACAAATGTGTGACTTGTGTAAGCAAAAAAATAACAAATAAGTAGGATAAAGAAGAGTTTGATGCCCATATTCGTCAAAAAGAGGAACCAAAAAATATATTTTTACAGGAACAAGTTCTTCCTTTTTATGTGCAAGTTTTGATATGCGAAAAGTTTTAAATACCCCACACGGGGATATTAGTTATGCTTTTTTATTACGTCCGCAAATACTCCTATTATAACTTAACTGTTTATGAAAGTGGGACTCAAGATGCGTTTGCTCTTCTTTGTGGAGAGTGAGAAGGAATGCGAGGTGCAAACGAAATTTGTTCAGCCCTTTATCGGTACTTGCAAATTGTTGATACTAACAGCACCATATTGCGATAATTGCCCAGGACAGAACAAAAATCGACAGTCTGAGTTTAAACCAAATATTTAGTTTAAACTCAACGAATGAGTTTCACAATTTGGTTTAAACCCCGGATTAAACTAGAGTTTAAACCATGCCATTCCTCGGTTTAAATTCAAGATAAGAGTATTTGAAAAGTGTGACATTTCATTTTGACAGTAGCATTGTTTGTTTGTTTCAAGAAAATTATTTTATCATGTATTTAGATTTAGACATTTCTAGCGATGAAGAAGATTTTTTTGAGTTGAATTTACAACTCTGTCGACGACTGAGAGTAATTAGAAATCGGCCAAATCATTTTAATGAGTGGGACGACGTTGATTTTTATGTTAGGTTCCGTTTAAGTAAAGAACTCTGTCTTCGAATCTATTCTTGTCCGTTTTCTTGCGCTCTACTATATATATATTTTTTTTTCCACTAGGGAAGGCAATAGCTCAATTTCACTTATGCTCAAATTTTCATCCTTTTTGAATGTTGGTATATTTAAAAGTGGCAAATATAACTACATATTTTTTATTTTTTACTTTCAGATCGGTTTACTTTTTCCGATTGACAGATTGATTGATAGAAAAATTGTTTCACAATGGTGGCGATAACTAATTTAGTTCACAATTTAATCAGTACTATGTACCAACGTTACTAAAACAATGTACTGTGAAACTCGATTAGGTTTAAACTACGTTTAAACTTGGAGGATGGTTTAAACTCGTCTGTCAAATTGGCCATAACAATACTTCACTATTTCTTAGAAAATAAATCTACCAATATTAAAGAAATTTCGTTAACTTTCCTAGCAGCAGGGAATACTTATATGCCGGCGGATTCCGTTCACGCTACAATAGAAAAGTTTACGAATGGCAGGCGCGGATCTAGCATTGAAATTAGGGGGGGGGGTCATTTTACAAATTAAATCATCGAGCAAAAAAAAACGCCGGTTCGGATTTCCACCGCAGTGCCTACTGCAGTACTTGCTGCAGTACTTGGAACTAGGAAATCCGCATTAAGCGGTGCGGATGATGTGTCTTTTTTAGTATACTTTTTTTTACAAAAACAAATTTTTTTAATAGAATAGGGTGCAAACTGCAGGAGTCACTCAAGCCCAACTTTTCTCAGTTTTACACACTGGTATATATAATATGAACTGCTCGATATGCTATTTCATGCGGGTACAATTTTTTGTGTCAAAAATAGTTCATACGTCGGTGCCAACATTGAAAAATCCATTGGCGGAAAGTTGAAAAGTGAAACCTCTCGAATTTCTATTAACCCAAATAATTAATTTAAAAACATTTATTTCGACAAACCCACTTATTTATTTATTGTTTACAGCCCTTTCTCAGTTCGCACGTTACATAGGAAAGTGACCAACTCAAAAAATGCAACTTTTCAGGAGAGCGAAAAAACGAAAAGCTATACATAGAATTAATTCTAGCTTAACGTAGTAATTCTTTGCTAAAAATAGTCTGAACTCTTAAATTTGTTAGTAAATATATTTCTGAAGATTTATATAAAAGAAATTTTAAGATTTTGTTACCGCAGTAGGCGAGGTTAGCTGTTAATCCCGCATCCTCTTAAGTTGTGTCGCTTTTCTTTGTTGCGAAATAAATATTTTTACAAGTTTTTTTAAGTGACACAACTCAAAATACGATTTTTAAGAATTAAATTCTGTACTTTAAACTTTGTGGAAAAATGTCATAACTCATAATATAATTTGTAAGAAATAATTGCTGTTTTGTGGAAAAGTGACACAATTTAAAATAATACTGTTAAAATGTCGAAAACATATTTACGTTTGTTATAAAGATCGTCACAACTCAAAAAGTGACACTGACACACTGTTCTATGAAGAATATCTCTGTTCTTAAGTAACAGAAAAGTGACACTATCGCTGTCTAGCGGCAAAAACAATCAGATAGAAATATGCCAATTTCATGGTGTAATTAACTCAAAAACGACAAATTTTGAGTTATGTCACATTTCTATGTGACGTTCGAATTAGTAGTTGGTGCTTAGATCGAAAAAGAACGCTATATAGAAATGAGCCCACTTTCTGCAGTGTATTTCTATGGACGTAGTCAGTCCATATTTTAAATGTCAGTGGTTTTACATATGAACGCTGCAAATATTTTAGAATGTTAGGAGTGTTAGAGTGTGTGAAATTGCCATCAGCAATTGATTCAAATTCCTCAGTTAAAAACAAAAAGTAATTCCCATAGAACGACTTGGGACAAATAAAAGTTTTAAATTTCAACCCAAGTCGTTTCAATAGAAAAAAGCCCCACGACAAATCTTACCTACCGTAAGATTTGTCGAAAATAAAAATACGATATGTATGTACATATATGTATACCTACATACATATCGGGCGCAGAAAATTTACTCGGTGAAGATTTAAACGATCAAGTCTTCACCAAAAAGCCTCCTTTCAGCAAATTGTCGCAAGCGGAATACATTCTGGGTGCAACAATGTATGCACGATAGCAAGACGATGGTTTGATATTTATGAAAATATCAAATTTTATTTCAACCATCGTCCGCCGCGGTAGGCTGAACAGGTAAAGAAAATAGAAGTTGCGATAAGAAAAAATAAAATAAACGTTTTGTAAAAATAACCATAAGAGGAAGTTTGTGAAAGAAAAAGTTTGTGAACAAAGCAAAAGTAAAAAAAAAATATATAAATAAAATAAAAGTGTGCGAGTTGTCTTAATCATAGCTTCCTGAAACGGCGTAGAGTGATTGCCTTCGACTAAGCTAAGCCCCGAAATATAACAGGAGTTAGAACTAAGTTACGATGATGTGGTAGCGAGGGAGTCTGTTTCGTGGCTTGGGAAGTGTTTCTCTGAGGTCCGAAACCCAAATTCCGAGAAAAACCTATACACATACATCACATGCATACAATAGCATTCATTGAAATAAATTTTTAATTTTTTAAGTTTCGGAATAAAGTTTTTTTTTAAGTTGAATTATATAAATAAAAAAAGTATAAAAAAAAAATTATTTTTTCAAATAACTCAATTAATTAAATATTTTTTCTCAAATTTGGGGGGGGGGGTCATGACCCCACGACCCCCCCCCCTGGATCCTCCACTGACGAATGGGCTCCATCGGAATGGCCTACTCTTATTACAAACTCTCGAATAAATCCACGGCCATATTGCGTTATTCCTTTAACCTATAAAAAGTTTCAAGATTGAAAATCGACATCAGTTAAATATATTCCAAGGACAATTACAATAAATGGAATGAAAGAAAAATTCATAATATCGGAAGTATTAAAGGATCAAATAAAATTAACGTATTTTTTAATTACGCCCAAAGCACTCCTGATAATGGAATTTTAAAAATTAGTTCTAGAAAAAAAAACTCCTGAGCCTCAAAGAGTTTTAAAACAACAGTTGACAAAATTCCAAAACCATTTAAAAATGAATGTGAATCATTTCCATGTAAGGAAAACAAACTGGATTTGCTAGCTGAATCTGATGAAGAAGATAGCCGTAATCCACAATCGGAATTGTATGTATATCATCCAAGGAACTCAATTTCTATTTTCTATTCCTTCCCATGTTTACTATGTTATCCTTATTGTGTAATGATTGGCGTTTGATACAAAATGCGATCCTCATTTTGGATTTTTTAGTATAAACGAAGTCAATTTCACTATAAGATCAAAATTTGTTTAAAACATTGTAACAGACGCCATTTTTTTTTGTAATAAGTGTTTTCTTGTATATAGTTGTAGTGATTTAAGTGCCTTTTTTCCACTTAATTTACTTAAAAAAATGAATTTGTGTTTTTTAATATGGAAAAGTAATCTAAAGTAAGTATTCTTTCAAAACTGGCGTATTATTTATTTTATTCTTCCAAAATAGTCTTTTCTTGTTTCTGCCAAATGCAGTTTTTGTCGTTTATAATATTTTTATGGTCAAGCGTCGATATATTTTATTGAGTGATTTTTATAAATTTTTGCATATTAAAAGCGAGTCTGATATTCAAATTCTCGTAACTCTTATTATTGAGAAGAATTAAAATGGTTATCGAAAACTCTTATTTCATAACCCTCATTTTTGGTTATTGTGTGTTATATTGTGAAATAATGGTTAAGGGTTACCCAAAAAAACATTAATCGAAATATGATAAAGTGCATCTTTTATCATAGATGTTATAACAATTACGGTCCCTGGTTTAGCCACAATTACAAGATGAAAACGCAAGAGTCACTGTTTTGCTATAAAAATAGCTTTTAGTGCAACTGAAGATTTAATAAAAAGAAAAAGAACACACCCTCTCGTTTACAGTACCAAAACTTGATGGGCTCTAGCCTTTTTACTCCCACTGTTTATTAGAAGACTACTTATAAGAGATAGTTCACCTAAAAAAAGGACCTTGTAAGCAATTTGTTAATTTGAATATCCTATCTAGACTATAGACAGCATTGTTCGGACCTGAATAATAAAATTATTTAAAATTTCTATTTATGTTATCGTAAACAATTTTTGTAATTGGTTTAAATCATTTTTCAATATAATATTTTCAAGTTCATTTATCCATGTAAGCATTTTTACATGCATTGTATACCTATCAGGCATTGCACCAATCGGCGAAATGCAATTTTATGCAACACAGAATATTTCATACATGAGTCTGTCAAGCGAGCACCACAAAAAGCTAACCAAGTAAAAATTTCTTATTTAAAGTATATGAGAAATAAAATTGTCCAGGTATTTTTTTAATTAGAAAACCGGAAGGCGTTATCTTTTTCTTCTATCACCAACCTCTCCAGATTCATTTAAAGGTTGAATATTTCGACAACTTTGGCAGTCTCCAACCACCGAGGGAGCTTATAAACTACTTGAGTGACAGAAAGTACTACGTACAACTACAGTTCTTATCAGAATTATAATACAGTATTATGCGAACGAAAATGTTTAGTTGTTTTTATACTACATTTGCTATCAGCTTTATTAAATAACCTTGGCTTTGAACTGAAATTTCGTGAGTTTTTATCAGTAACCTTAATATTGTAAAAGTATAAATAAATGTCTAATTCTAGAAACTGGGTCATTTCATTATCTACCGTCATGTCGTTGACACTTATTCTAACAGCACATTCATCTGTACTCACAGCAGCTGAGTACTTTCTTCTTCTGGAATTAAGCATCGGCTTACTCGTACATAGATTTGTAAACGTGCAACGATCGTTGTCAATTAGTGAAAGAAGTTATTAAGATACCTGTTGAAACCTAAAGGTAAAGATACACAGTGAGAGACTTTTGGTGTCCAGTCTCAGGTCTACAGAGACTAAAATCTACGAAATGTTTACAAAAAAATTAGAATTCCGTAGGCAATAATAAAAAAGTCTCTAGAGACACGTCTCCGAAGTGTATACACAAAATTTGAAGTTTGGTGTATAGAGTTCTCAGAGACCTTTGTTGCAAGAGATTGTTAGACAGAAATATTTTAAAAGTTATATTAATATTTTTATGGAAAATAAAAATAAAATATTTTGCTAGTAAAAGTAAAAAAAAACTTAAAAAGTGTGTAGAACTCGTTGAAAAGAATTCAACATTAATTTCTTTTAACAGTTTGTCAACCTTGCTCCACTTTATTCCGTTTCCTTTCCGAGTAGACCTACCTCTTAACTAACCAGAACCTTAAGAGTCCAGTCCACGTTAGCCTTTTTTAGGAATATTATCACCTCATTAGGGTCAATTTTCCACACGTCTAATGAAGTTAAGAATCCCTTACCCAGCATTGGAATGAAATCTTTGGCGAGCAAGTCCTGCGCATGGTTTTCGCAAGCGAAGTTACTATCCGAAGTAACCTTGTTTTCAGTCCATCACCTCCTCTTGCCCCTCTTCCGAGTTCCGACAGTATGACAACGAGTTCCTCTCACTTCAATTTTTTAGCGAATTGGAACCTCAGAAATGGTCAAATTAAGTACGTTTTATGCAACTGGTACTTTTTATACCCTAGATGCAATGTATAGGGTATACCATGGTACAAAGAATATACGGTCTGCTAGTATGAAATTGAAATGAAAGGTCTTTAAAGCTTTCTGTGGCGTCATAACGAGCCACTTTTTCAAATGAACATAAGAATAAATGAACTAAATACCATTTTCTGTTCAAATGATTATTTTATTTTATTTCTTTTCCTTGTACGTTTATTTCATTCTTCCTTTCTATTTAAATGCTTAATACGAAAGTAATTTAGCCTTCCTTCTTAACGTAATCATCTATTTCTCCAATTTCAAGATGCGATCCCTGCAAGTATTGCCCTGTTCTAATCTACAGCTTCTAATGACTTCGAATGTTGGATTTTCAGAATCGACTTCTTCAAGGATACCCACTGAACATAGAATATTTTCATTCCAAATATATAAATATGTATAGTCTAATTTAAAAAACAAATTTAAACTCAACGAAAATAGGAGATTAACGTAGGAGAAATATAGATAGTTTACGATAACAAAATTTTAAAAGTAAATTACAACTTTTCTAAGATTTTTATACGGTTTTAAATGGAACTAATTCAACATACCTAATCAGTATGATCTTAATCTATGTATACTTAAAGTTTGTAGTAGTAGGGTGGTCATTCAAACCACATTTAGATCTTATGGCACTAAAGAAATTATCTATGATATTTTGATTAAGTCGACTTGTATGGAAGGATATAGTCCACTTTAAAATACTCTCTTAAATATGTATGCAAATCTGATTAATTTGTTATTAAAATGTCTTTTATGCATTCATTCACTGTACACGTTTTAACCTAATGCCATCGGCAAGAAAAGTGGCTCGTTTTGAGGTCATAAAAAGCTTAAAGCTTTCAAGATGGCGAAAACGCGTTCAGATATCAGCATACTTATATTCCTTGTACCATGGGGTATACTAAGCTTATCATTCCGTTTGTAACACCTCGAAATAATGATGGTAGAGCAAAATGGATTGAACATCCATGCATAATATTAAAAGTTATTTTGATTTTTGCATGTCCGTCCGTCTGTCCGTCTGTGCGCACGACAACTCGAGAACGCTTATACTTAGTAAGCTGAAATTTTGTACACAAACTTTAAAAAAAAAGTAAAATTAAGTTCGAAAATGAGACAAATCGAGCAACTTCTTCGTGGGATTGCCATACAAAACTTACGTTTTCCACTATATATTTGGACATTACCTGAGAACGCATCGATATAGAGAGCTGAAATTTGGTACATGGTGTTTTAGTTGTACTAGCAAATAAAATTTCAAAAATGGACTAAATCGAGCAACTTCTTCTTGGTGTTGCCATATAAAACATATAAAAGTTAGGTTTTTTACGGATATACTGTGAAAACGATCAGTCCAAGCCATTTTCATTGTACTAAAAACTTCTTCAGAATACGAAATCCTATAAAATTGGTTATAATCATTTTTTCCTGTCCGACAAACTGTTCTAGAAATATATGCGAAAAATCACTTCAAAAATCAAACACAGAAGGGTGACAATACGAAATTTCATACGGGCATTCATCTAGGGCAGTGATTCCTAACCGGTGGTTCGCGAACCCCTAGAGGTTCGCAGAGGGGGCTCGCGAAAATAGTAATGTAATGGCGGATTTTTTTAAAACACCATTAAAATCAAAAGCAAAAAAAACAACAATACAAAAACACATAAATTAAAGAACAAACCCACTGTAAAAGAGACTGTTCTCTGCTTGTTTGTTAAGAAATTTATAATAAATTTCAATATTTTCTTTTTTCCTTATTTGTTTTTCAAAATTACTTCATCAATATCAAATTATATCAACAATTTTATACATTATAATTTATTCCTCTTATTCAAGTAAGCTGCTTCTGCGTGCGACACTAAATCGAAAGCCCTCGCTACTACTACATAGTTAATTTTTGAAGCTCGAAATCGAGAGCTTTATTTTCTGTCATTCATCCTTAAAGCAGTTTACTACAGATTTTAGAATTAGATACTTGTTCGCAACCGGGAACTGGGAGAGTAGTGTTGTATTAACCGACGTTCATACATAGGCTTAGCACTTGTAAAGCTTGAGTGATAGTGATGCTGTGACTGTCAAGTTCTCGTGTAAATGTAAAATATTATTATAGCTTATTTTTATTATGGATCAATGGTTAAAAACGGGTCATTTAGAAACGAGACATGATAATCGAGATGATAGTACTGAAAGCTGTATTTTTTATTGATCATCCGTTTCGTTTGTCTTCTTGTATATTCGATGTTCTTTGGCTGCAAAAGCTTGCGTATTTAGCTGACATTTTTTGTAAACTGACTGAATTAAATATGTCTTTACAAGGGGAGGGTGTCACCATTTTCAGTGTACATGATAGAATTGAGGCTATGTTAAAAAAGATTAATTTTTGGATTCAATGTCTGCAGATGAATGAGTATGGATGTTTCGATTCTGTCAGCACTTTTTTATCAGAAAATTCAATTAAACTTGACGAAAACATTAAAAGGAGTATATGTGAACATCTGAACTATATTCGATTAACTTTCGATGACTATTTTCCCAACAGATGCAATATATCCATCTCAAGCAACTGGATACGTAATCCATTTCAAGGAAATGTAAGTTTAGAAACCTCTCTAAATATACTGGAAAAAGAAAAACTCATAGATTTATCTTGTGACAGTTCTCTAGAAGCAATTTTTAAAGATCAATCTTTAATTGACTTCTGGCTCAGTATACAAAATGAATATCCTGTTCTGTCAAAAAAAGCCACTGAAGTTCTATTACCATTTTGCACAACATATATCTATGCGAGAAAGGATTTTCAACATATACTTATCTGAAAGATAAATACAGAAACAGATTAAATGCAGAACCTCTGATCTAAGAGTGAAATTATCAGATATTGAGCCTAACTTTGAATTGCTTTGTTCTATCAAACAACCACAAATATCTCATTAAGAGTTTTTCCATATGTAGAACATAAGAACCAGTTTGTTAAATTTATCTTGTTTTAAACTTTTATAGACATCATTTTAGTCTTATTAATGTTTCATTTCAATGTTTCACGATTAATATAATCAATTATTCTGCAATATGAAAAATACATATTCTATCAAATTTTATTGCTTTTTTTTACCTGTCAATAACGACTTTTTCGGACCTTTCTTTTGGTTCGCGAGGAAAAAAAGGTTGGGAAACACTGATCTAGGGTATCATAACAATTGGTCTTAGACCAATTCTAGCTTTTTTACTTATTTTTACTTAAGTAGTCTTTAATAATAACTGTGTTCCATTGGACTGTGTAAAGTACTCTCAAGTACTTCTACCTACTATCAACTACTAATGGTCTTGTCCGCGAGTAGATGTGCTGAGTAGTTTCGAAAGAATTTTCCGCTAGGTGGATTTGGATGCTAAGCAAGGACGGATCCAGACATTTGTTCTAGGGGGGGGGGGGGGGGGGGCGATCGCCCACATCGCCCCCTATAACCGCACTTGATATCAGTTGTGGACCGCTCTGTATAGCTTTCCCTTTTCGTTTCAGTATGAAAATTTCATTAGCATTCTGATATCACAGGAGTTCTTTTATTTATATAATATAAGTTTTTGACCCCGTAAGCATAGAAAAATTTACTCTCACGTAAAATAGTCATTTTTCGATCATAAAAAAGTGCAAAAATTTTGCTTATTCTGAAAATTAAAAAATGGTATAGTTTTAACTTTTTTGAGAATAATTGATGACTAAAAAAGAAAAAAATAATTAATATAACAAATAACTTTTTAAAAAACTATCCAGAGTTTTCCATTTAATTAAATATTAAAATTAAATAACATTTGTGTATAAATTTTCAAATTTTCATGGTACACAAAGAAGCAAAATCAAAGCAAAGTAATTTAATTAAGTATTTTGATAAGCATTAGGAGTTTCAGTTAAAACTAAAACTGCCCATGGGATAGATTCCGCAACTGTGAAAAATTTGCCAGTGCACACGATTTAAAAAACTCACCATGAGGGAAAGTGTACACATAAATGCTGAATGAAAAGTTTTCTGTGCTGAACGTTGTTTGAGTGAGAAAATAGTCTTTTTGAAGAAGTTAAGTTCAGTTATAAAAAATGAGTTACATGAATTCGCTAGTATTGAAGCGACTACGGCTTAGAAAAGGTGAAATAAATAATATAACAAATAATTTTGAAAATACTGGCTGACAAAAACTCACAGGTACCTCTTCAAAACTCACGGCCAAAATGGGCGGGAGAAAATATCAGTTAAAGTGTACAAAATTTTGACACAAAATCATTTCCATTTTTGCGGAATCGGAATAAGGTAAACTCATAGTTCCCGAGATCTTGCTTTTTTGTATAACCTGAAAATTTTAAAATGTATACACAATTGTAATATAATTTTATTGTTTAATTAAATGCAAAATAAAGGACAACTCTAGAGAACTTTTATGATACATTCATTAAGTGAAGGGAGAAATTTTTTTCTATTTTTTTAATGCGAATTTAGAAGGTTTAAAAAGTTTTTTTTTTATTTCCTATTTCATTTGATTAGAGTATAAATTATGATTTATTCAAGCTCTATGGGGGGCAATCGCCCTGATAGCCCCCCGCTGTATCCGCGCTTGATGCTAAGTGGTTATTGAAATGTCAGAATAGATGAAATTTGGGGGAAAATGTAAACACGGTAATAACTTTTAATATAATAAATATCGAACAGAGTTGAAATTTTATCCTTAAATTTTCTAGGTAGTAAGCACTGCTTTGCTCGAGGAAAGTAATTCATAATTCATAATTTTATTTTCAGTTGCCTTTAATGAAATTAATTTGAGTAATATAGTTAATAATCCTACCTAACTATATTCATAACAAACTTGATTTAATAGAAATGTCTGAAATTGGAATTTATGTTTTACTCTTGACAACTTGCGTTCCATTGGGAAAGTGGTAGAGACGAGTACTTTACGCAGCCCAATGGAACACAGCTAATATCAGCTGTTGCGGAACTTGTGAAAGATCAACACATTTGTGTTTTGGCTTTTATACAAAAGGAGTGCTTTATATTTTTCGATAAGAAATTTCGTAAATTTAAAAGTCAATTACGTAAACAAAAAAATATTATTCCTTAGCAATCAGGAACATACTCACACTTGCTTTTTTCTTAGAATTTTCTTCTCCAAAATTTCTCTTAATTACATTGCTGCACAATTTATGATCTTTCCAATATTTTATTTTTTACTTGAAATTTTCTCTAAAAAAAAAATGTTTGTTCCACACCAGATGATATTATACATGACTACATACATACATACATACATTTAACTATTTCTCAGGTTCCACTTCGCTAAAAAATTGAAGTAAGCTGACTCGTTTTCGTATTAGCTTAGCGCAAGTAAACTAGTTGGTATGTCAAGAGGAGGTGAGAGACTGAAAACGAGGTTACTTGGGACAGTAACTTCGCTTGTGAAAACCATGCTTTAGCATCGGTAGTGATCGTCTGTGGTTTTACCCGATTGAGCAATGGCCGGTCATTATGCCAGATCTGGTACTTACCACAGTTGACGATATAAGTAAAAGTTTTTGTATTGTTAATGAACTTCTTCGCATGCCTTAGTCCAGGAATGCTTTCTGTTTTAGATATTATTTCTCCTGCTAGGTTCCTTTTTGTAAGGCCGCAGAGGTTTCGGGTTAGGTAAATGGCAGTTCTGGTCGTTTCCTAGTTACCTTCATGCCCCTCGTATCCTGGTACCCACTCAATGGTTACTTTATTTGCCTTTGATATTAGATCTATGACATCTCTACAGTCCTAAACGGCTTTGAAGATAAGGTATTGGAATTTACCCCAGCTTGTTTTTCAGAGTTTATATAAATACATGTTTGCGTGCGGTTAGCCTCCTTGTAGATTGATTCTGTTCTGATGAACGTTTTTATGACGTGGTTTCTGCTTGAAAACAGTGAAGTAGGATCCGAGGGCAATGTGTAAAGGTGGGTACACACTAAGCAAACAAACACAGACACATGTGTTTGAACTTTTGTTTTTGATTAAATGTGTACTTATTGCAAATGCAAACGAATGTATTTTATACCCTGTGCTCATGTTCCGTCCCAAATGCACATTTCCAAAGAATTTGTTCATTCCGAGGCAAACAAATGTGAAAAGTGTGTATACGCATTTGCAAGCCAGAACGAACAATATGCGTAGTACATGTGCCGCAATTTTCCAACTTCAATGGAAAACATGCAAATGTAAACACATCTGTTTGATGAGACGTACACACTTAAGATATTTGTTGGAGTTTGCTTGCAAAACCAGAACCGCGTGTGCACGTTGCGGCCTCTAATAATGAATAAAATTTCTAAAGAAAAAATTTCCAGTCAATTTCTAAGAAAAAATTGAGGTCTTCCTTAGTCCGGGCGCCCACTGGAGTGGTGTGTGAGCAATGTGGCAGTGGCGTGGTTTTGGCGTGCGATGTGGCAACAAAGTGGTGTGGCAGTAGAATGGTTGGTGGCGGATTGGTATTAATAATATTAAGTGCGCATCAAAATGGCAAGCAGCGTATCGATTAAGTAATTCAACATCAACAGTAATAACTAATGTTAAGTATAAGTAAACAAAATTATAGTTGTAAAATTTATTTCTTTAAAAACACATGTAATGTAAAGCTATGTCACCTTAAGGCTGATCGTCTGTAAGAGAAAGAAAAGGGTTCTTATGAGTAAGACATACTCAGTGGGTACAAATAAAATCTACATTATTTAATACATATCAAACTAACTCATTAGTATACACTAAACTGATAGCGGGACATACCAACGCAAAAGAATCTCTCATTAGTATACACTAAACAGGTAGCGGGACACACCAACGCAAAAGAAACTTTCTCTTATGAGGCGGGCTGGAATCTCAACTAGAGATTAAACCCCACTCAAATACGGGACCTACCCACGTATTGCACTCCGTGTGATGCAAGTTTTGTTTCTCGGGACCTACCTACGATTCTCCAACTAAATACCCATTTAATATTAATATAACACACACTTTAATCTAATCTACCAACAATCTACATAATTAGACAATTATATTTAATTTTATCAAACACCCACCTGTATTCTACTTGTCAGCAATTTAGCACTAATTATTATTTTCTACGGATATTTAATTCGACTACGCGCACTAACCACTTGCAAACGACTAGGCAGGTACAAGAAAGGGCCGCGTCAGAGATCCCTTCTTAACCAAATTACTTTTTATTTTAGTTTTCTTTATTACCCTATGCATGCAAGCGAGGCCGTCAACATCCTTCAATAATGGTTTAGTTTGTCTTGAAATTTCCGGTTAGTGCTAAGTACCTAATTTCTAAGAATTATCTCCTGTATTTTCCTAGCTACGAGAGTGCATACCTTACTCCTGTTTCGTGCAGAGTTAAATCAGATGAACACTTTTTGCGTTCTTTATCAGCTCGGCTATTCTGACGTAGCGAACGTCCTCGTACGCAAGTTATTCGGTGTAGTCGTGTTCATCCTCCTCTGATTCTGATTTTCCTCCAGGCGGAATCCAACTTTTAAGATGCTCCACAGACTCTACATTTTCATAAGTCGCACGAGCACTGCGTATTGCGCCCGCAATTTCCTTCAAAACATATCGATCATTAGGTAATTTCTTTTCAACCCGGAACGGTCCCTTGAATTTAGGTAAGAGCTTCCTACTTTGTCTCTCGCCAGAACTTTGTTTTCTTACTAAAACTAAGTCTCCGACTCTATACTCTTTCGCTTGTATCCTTTTCTTATCAAATCTCTCCTTTTGCTTTATTTGATCTTCTACAATCCTCTGGGCTGCCTTCCGCCTCTCTTCTTCAATGTTAGCGCATTTTCTAACAGGTTGCTCTATTATACTCGACAAGTAAGAGTCGGCTGGGGCTCGCGGTCTGTATCCATACAACAGTTCGCTTGGTGTTCTCTGAAGAGTGCTATGTACACTGTTGTTTATAGCAAATTGCACCTTTTTCAAATCTTTGTCCCATTTAGTTTCCTCTTGAGCTGTAGCGGCGAGCGATGATAATACCGTGGAATTAAATCTCTCTACTTGGCCATTTGCTGTGGGTGTGGATACCGCATTTTGAATATGTGTTATTCCCTTCTGCTTACAATAACTCTCAAAGGCCTTCGACGTATAACATAATCCTTTATCTGTTATTATTCGCCTTGGTATACCAAACTGACTGATTATCTGGTCCATGAATCGTAGTACTGGAAGTGTCTTTGTATCTTTTACAGCTTGTATCAACGTATATTTAGTAAATGCCTCCACGCATACGATAAGAAATTTATTGCCCGTCGTAGTTTTAACAAAGGGCCCAAGGTGGTCCATGTGTATTGTATCGAATGGTGTTGTGATCTTTTCAATTGGATTAAGGAACCCTTGCATTTTACCTCCTGGTTTTTTATGATAGAGACAACGTATGCAACTGTTTATGTAACGTTGTACGTAATTACGCATCTGTGGAAACCAGTAATTCTCACAAAGTTTCTTCAATGTTTTCTCTAACGCAAAATGACCAAATTCATCATGCGATGCTCTAACAACTTCGTTCCGCATTCCTTTAGGGACCAACCACTTTAGTCCCTTTTCTGTAATTCGATAAATTCGCCCATCTTCTAGTTTGTAGTCTTTGTGGATGGTTTTTTCGTAGCTTGTTGCTGGCTTTTTATGTAATATTTCATGGATAAGTTTTACTTTCTCATCACTCAACTGACCTGCTAAAACCCAATCTGCTACTTCAATTCGTAAGAGTTCCTTATCATTTCCTAAGGTTTCAACATTAGTAACATTCCTACTGAGTGCATCTACATGAGCCATTTTCGTTCCTGGTCGATGTTCAACTTCAAAAGTATATTCCTGTAGCGTCAACCACCACCTCGCGATACGTGGAATCAGGTCGCGCTTCTTGGCTGGTGTTTTAATTGCACTACAATCGGTCACCACTTTGAAATTTATGTCCAATAAGTATACACGAAATTTTTTTAGTGTCTCTACGACAGCGAGTGTTTCCAATTCGTATGAATGGTATATTTGTTCTGCAGGTGTGGTTTGCCTACTATAATAGGCGACGACACATTGTTTTCCATTTGTATCTTTTTGTAGAAGCATTCCAGCTAGGCCCATTTTGCTAGCATCAGTATGTACTTCCGTCGACTTACTAGGCGTTCTTTCAGATTTTGAAACGCCTCCTCTTCTTGGTCTGTCCACGTCCATTTTTGCTCTTTTTTTAGTAAGGTCGTTAATGGTCGAGTTATTATTGCGTAATTTTTGATAAATTGCCTGAAAAATCCCGTTAGACCTAAAAACTGTCTGACTTGATGGATATTTTTAGGTACCGGGAAGTCTTTGATGCACTTGCTTTTGTCTCCACCTGGTTTAATTCCATCACAGCTGATTTCGAAACCTAAATATGTTATTGATGTTTGAAAGAAATAACACTTTTCTGGTTTCAATGTTAGTTGGTTCTTTAACAACACTTCCAAAATTTTATCCAAACGGCTTAACCCTTGGTTGAAGTTTTTTGATGGAATAAGGATGTCATCTAAATAGACCATCGCATCCGTTCCTCTCAGTGGTCCAAGGATTTTGTTCATCATTCGCTGAAAAACACTTGGTGCCGTTGATATCCCAAAAGGCATCCGATTATACTCAAACTGTCCATCTGGGGTGATAAATGACGTTTTGAATTTCGAATTCTCCTCAACTGGTATCTGATAGTAACCAGATGTCATATCTAGCGTAGTGAAGTAATTATATCCCTGCAGTTGATCTAGCTGGTCGTCAATTCTTGGTAGAGGAAACTTGTCTTGTTTAATCTTCTCGTTTAATTTTCTATAATCTACGCAAAGCCTTTGATCTCCATTCTTCTTTTTGACTAGTAGCACTGGCGATGCATATGGTGAAAAGGATTCTCGCACTATGTTGTACTTAAGCAGTTCATCCACCATTTCTTTTATCTTTTCTCGACTTCCGTTCTACATACGATATTACCAACATGTTTAGGGGGTAAGACGGTAATTACTTTAGACCAAAATGGAATTTTCCTAGGCGGAAGATCTACTACTGTGGGAAGATCTTGAAAACTATTGTTATAAACTCTTAGCTCGTTAGCGTTCTTGAATATTATCACATTGTCCTTTTCTGTGAATGGCTGTCCAATTATGGCAGCTATGCTCTGTACCTCATCCGGCACGACTACGAAATCTGTATATTCTTCTACTTCATCTAACCGAACCTCTACATTTTTAACCGTACCTAATGAACTCATTAAGCTACCTCCAAACCCTCTTATTTTTGTTATTTCAGAATTATGAGTAAGGTTAAGCTTCTTTAGTATGCTAAATTTTAGTGTATTACATTCCGATCCTAGATCCAAAAATACTTCTACTTCAACATTATTAATAAAAGCGGAAAAGAAAAATTTCTCACGTTGTTTGGTGACGTCCTCAAGCATCATTAGGTCCTTAGTATCTTGCCTAGTTTTTGGTGTCAACCGTTCACAATTTCCTTGATGATAACGTCTGCATTTTTCGCATCGCTTCTTCTCTGGACAATCAGGCAAGATGTGATCTCTTCTACCGCACCCAAAGCACTTCCGCCTCCGATCTTTGTCTTGCTGTCTACTACTCTCACTATACTTGTATCTTTTCTCATCGTAAGTCTTATAATTTTCCTTGTTGCTCTCCTTGAGACGTTTATTTATAGGTTTAACCGTGTTATAAGTTAGTGCTCTGCTTTCAATAGTTTCAATAGTTTTAAGATATCTTAAAAGATCCTCCGGTTTTTGGTAATTTCCTACTTTTGCAGCAATCTGTACGTTCCTATCGGTAATACCAGCAATTATACACGATACAGCTTTATGATCATAAAGTTCACATAGGTTTAATAACGCTAGTTTTTCGTAGTAGTAGGATGTCATTGTTTCACCACTTCTCTTATTTCTTCTCAACATATTATCCAGAGTAGAAAAGAAATCTATAACTCCAGGAAAAGCAGCTTTCAATTTAATTTTCCATTCCTCCCAGGAGAAGTTGATACTTGGAAGACTTTTCAGCCAGGTTTCGGCGTGACCTCGGAGCTTGCTAGTCGCATAATTACTGGTTGTGATGTCATTCCACCCATGAATTTGTTTCAATTCCTCAACTTTCCTAAGCCATGCATTGATATCTTGCACCTTATCGTCAGGGTAAAACGAAGGTATTACTTCACTACCAACGTTCGAAGTTTTGCATTCGGACCTTGTATTAGCGTTGGCTGCTAACGCACACACTAAATTAGTTAGCTTATCGATGCTGGAATTGTGTACGGACGAGTCGAAACTTCCCTCATTCGTGGCACTGCTGTCACAGTTTCTGACAATTTCGTGATTTTGCACGTGCCATTCTGGTATTATTCTTTTACGCACTCGTTTTACACGTAGCATTTCGCTTTAATTGAGTTTATTTTGTAGTTTATGTAAAATAAATTATTCACTACTAACACATAACACAACAAAACCACACAATAAAGTCTTAAAAGAACTATTTTCCTTCTCTTTGCACAAGGGTCTCTTTATCCCACTTCTGAGTTGTTAAGTATAAGTAAACAAAATTATAGTTGTAAAATTTATTTCTTTAAAAACACATGTAATGTAAAGCTATGTCACCTTAAGGCTGATCGTCTGTAAGAGAAAGAAAAGGGTTCTTATGAGTAAGACATACTCAGTGGGTACAAATAAAATCTACATTATTTAATACATATCAAACTAACTCATTAGTATACACTAAACTGATAGCGGGACATACCAACGCAAAAGAATCTCTCATTAGTATACACTAAACAGGTAGCGGGACACACCAACGCAAAAGAAACTTTCTCTTATGAGGCGGGCTGGAATCTCAACTAGAGATTAAACCCCACTCAAATACGGGACCTACCCACGTATTGCACTCCGTGTGATGCAAGTTTTGTTTCTCGGGACCTACCTACGATTCTCCAACTAAATACCCATTTAATATTAATATAACACACACTTTAATCTAATCTACCAACAATCTACATAATTAGACAATTATATTTAATTTTATCAAACACCCACCTGTATTCTACTTGTCAGCAATTTAGCACTAATTATTATTTTCTACGGATATTTAATTCGACTACGCGCACTAACCACTTGCAAACGACTAGGCAGGTACAAGAAAGGGCCGCGTCAGAGATCCCTTCTTAACCAAATTACTTTTTATTTTAGTTTTCTTTATTACCCTATGCATGCAAGCGAGGCCGTCAACATCCTTCAATAATGGTTTAGTTTGTCTTGAAATTTCCGGTTAGTGCTAAGTACCTAATTTCTAAGAATTATCTCCTGTATTTTCCTAGCTACGAGAGTGCATACCTTACTCCTGTTTCGTGCAGAGTTAAATCAGATGAACACTTTTTGCGTTCTTTATCACTAAGGAGAAGTGGCATCCACTGCCACTTACCACTCGAAAATTAAACTTGTCGGAGACTAGTGGCAATCAAGTGGTGCCACGCCACTTGTCAAATGCCACGCCATCGCCACTCTATTTCAATGTGCGCTACTCTATTTGTTTTTACGGGACTAAATTTTTTCACTTACCATTTAATCGCCACGCCACTGCCACATTGCTCACACACCATTCCAGTGGGCGCCCGGCCTTAGGGTAGCGACATACGATTAGGTTTCTTCCGTACGGTTTTTTCCGTGCCAAATGAATCCCAAGTGATTAACTTGGCAGCGACATACGATCAGGTTAAAACCGGACCGGTTTCAAAACCTGAAAGCAACCGTGGCTGGCCAGTTTACTGCCGAATAAAATTCTAAACTCATTGAGTGCAATTGAGACGCGACATACGTTTCGGTTTTTCCCGGACGGTTTGTTGAAATTTAATGCAGTGCAGCTGTACAGAAGCACCGAACGAAACGATATGTAGGTACATTTAATAAAATAATTTAAGATTGTGTTTCGAGTGCGCGTGCGATATTTAGTATAGTTTTAGGTTTTGTTTTTCTACTGTAGTATAATGCCTGGCGCAGATCGGCTTGAAAGTATTTGATTTTGAAATTTTTTCCTTAACTATGTGAAGTAATATATGTATATCAAAAGAGCGAGAAGACATTCCATAAAAGCTAAAAAACTTTTCCTCATCATTCCTTAAATTTGCATGTCCTCGCGATGGTCTAATTTGATTTAGTGGATGCACTGAAAATCTACGTTGCAATTGTTTTTTTCTTTCCATATTTTATAGCACTCCTAAAAGTTACTGAACTAACTTCACTGACTTGTATCATAGATGGCATAAGAACTAGATGTCGCATACAGTACCAGAGAAAAGTATACAGATTTTAAATCGCTGGTCCATTCCGGAATAGACTGAGAACAACATCAGTTTTGTGGTCGACTCCCTCAACGGGATAAATGCGGGAAAATATGAATCGCTCGACGTATCTAGTATCATCATTTCTCTTTTCATGTTGCTGTACTGATCAAACTAAAGGAATGATGCACAGCACAACATATTCAGTGTGGTGGGTGGGGCGTAAACGCAGTCTCAGCATTTTAATTGCATGCAAATGTATACATGCTGTCGGCAAAGGATAGGGCCATAGAGACAAACTAATAACATGCAGAGTAGTGCCCCGCTCCAATATAAAATTAACAATGCCTCGACCTGATGTAAGGAAGGCCGAAATGTTTTCTTAGAAATTTACGAGAATATTTTTTGCTTATTGGTTGGCTACGCGTCTACGCTCATAGCAATTGTTGTCGCCATCCAAAAGTGCGCATAAATTCTAGGAAAGAATTTTCCATTAAATTTCTAAGAAAAAATTGCGGCCTTCCTTCCATCAGCTCGAGGCATCATGATTTTTTATCAGAGCTCGCGGCCAATGCATGAAAATTCGAAGGAAGAAATTTCTAGTAAATTTCTAAGATAAAATTGTGGCCTTACGCCTTACCTTCATCGGGTCGTGGTAATGGTGATTTTGTATGGAGCGAGGCGTTGCTGGCTTACCCTTTGTGCACGAAAATCGTTGCATATTTTTGTTTCTAGGAAAATTGTTAAGTTTAATAGGAGAATATTAGTTGGTGCAAAACCGTCATGCAATACTATTACAAAAAATTACTCTCAGGGGCAAATGAATTTAATAAAGTTGTTGTTTCTTTTAAATCAAATCAAATCCTAACAACTACAACAAAATAAAAGGTATTTCCAAAAACGAGACAAGAATTAAGAAGTAACATTTATGTCCCTCCCACCGCACCGACTATGTTGTGCTGTTCATCAATCCTTACTTCAATCAGTACAGCGACATGAAAAGAAAAATGATGAGAGTTACGTTGGTTACGTCGAGTGATTCATATTTTCCCGCATCTACCATGTTGAGGCAGTCGACCAAATGTATACAAAACTGCTGTTAAAGCAACATTTGTTCTCGGTGCCTCAGAAACATGTTGTGGTCTATTCCGGAATGAACCAGCCATTTAAAATATGTATACTTTTCTACGGTATGCTATGCGACATCTAGGTCTTATGCCATCTATGCTTGTATCCACAAAATAATCGATAATAACCGTCTCGTATGTCGTGTAATCACGGCGACGGTAAAAACCGTAGACGGCCAGCCGGACGGGAAAACGTAATCGTATGTCGCTGCCCTTACAGCAGATCGAGGTATCGTCGAGGCATATTTTGAACGTACACACTACAAAATTTTTATTTCAAACGAGCGAGATCATGTGTTTGCATTTGTTTGCTCAGTGTGTACCCACCTTGAGTTACACTTCGGACCATAGGCCCCTACACCCACTACACCTTCTTTCATAGATCCCTCTATGTATCAGACGTGTGAGCCCATTGTTCTTTATATTTAAGTAAACTTCACCTCAATCCGTCCTAGCAGCCATTGAGGGCGGACATATATAGGGTTTTTTCAATAAGAGGTGTTATATTAATTAGCCCGCTATTTCGGTAGATGTCAGTTTTGGAGCTGTCTTTTTTGACATTTGACAAGCAGAAACTACGCCATTTATAAAAATGGAACGATACACGATTCAACAACGCATTGAAATTATTAAAATTCACAATAAAAATGGTGAAAATGTGGCAGAGACGGTTCGTAAATCTCGAACATTTTTGGTTTCATCGTGAAGCACCTTGTCGAACCGCAATACAGAAATTGGTAGAAAAATTCGAGCTGTCGGGACAAGTTAGTGATGTGAAGAATAAAACCCGTGCACGTCGCTCAAGAACAGCCGAGAATATTGCTGCTGTAGCCGAAAGTGTTGAAGAAAACCCAGGTTTGTCCATTCCTCGTCGTTCTTTGGAATTAGGCATTCCACAAACATCATTACACCGTATTTTGCATAAAGATTTGGGTCTTAAGACAAGTTCAGTTAACACAAGAACTCAAGCCGGCCGATTATCAACAACGTCGAGTTTTTGCTGATTGGGTCCTTGAAATGCATGAAAATGATCCGGAATTCCATCGAAAACTCATCTTGAGTGATGAGGCCCATTTCCACCTCGATGGCTTCGTCAACAAGCAAAATTGTCGCATCTGGGGCTCGGAAAACCCAAGAGTTATTGTTGAAAAGCCTCTCTATCCTCAACGTGTAACTGTTTGGTGCGGTTTTTTTGATTTTTTGATTTTGTCCCATTATAATTATATAATACCTGTTTTTACCGTTATTCCAGAATTTTGTTATTGTTGTATGCGCAATAGATGTATCTACTAAAAACAAAAAACAGAACCAAAATCAAACCAAATTCCAGGAATTGCCAACCGAAAAACCACATTTTGCTTATACACTTTTGAGCAGTGTATTTCACTCGAGGTCGAGGCTTCATTACTAAATTTTCGCTCGTACTCGCAATAAGCTTTCCCTTCTTTTAAAATGGAAGGATACTGCTTATTACAAACTTGAGGGCCACTTATAATGTGAATTGAGACACACATAATTGGTACAAAAATTTTAATGGTAAATGGGAGAATGAATATCTGACCGCTTTAATAAAAGACAACAAAATATAATTTTTTTCTCGAAATAATTTATTTATTTTTTCTCATCATTTTAAATACAATTTCTTTGTATTTATTAAGTTGAGGTTTCACATAGTTTTCTTTACTTCATTAGAATACAGAACTGTCTCAATAATCGTTTCCTGATGTGTACCTCTCAATTTATGCATTACAATAATAATGATAATAATAAATAACGATTACTGTTACATATTTTAATAGAATTAAATAATAACTGAATGTATTACAATATTATATAAATATAAAGAATTATACAATCGTTCTCCTCATCAAATTATTATTTGTTTCGCATTTAATGCCATTTTGTTCTGTATGTATATGTACTCTTTACCTTTACGTAATATATCTTTACGCACAAATGCCAGTAAAATAATAACAAAACTGTTTATTTGGTAAAAAGAAAATGTGCAAAAATTATTTGTCTGTGCCATATCTGCAGTAATTTTGCAGTTATAAATAGTACTAAAAAAAATCTCTAATTTTAGTGATTATTTCCTGGATGTACATATACAATTCACTCCGCGGCAATTGGGAGAATTCGCCTTTTTGTATTTATTGTTATCCATCGTTTTTGTTTTTTTTTTTTAATGATAGTTCTTATGAATAATTTTATGTTTTCTTGTTTTTTTTAATTTCTGCCATCGAACAAATTCGTAATTCAAAGTAAATGATCGCATAAAACTCAAAAAAGTATTTATAGTAGAAATATATATAAAATAACACAGAAATTATGGAAAACAGAAGCCAGGATAGGATAGTGAACTGAAATACTTAAAAAAGTCTATATACTTACTTACAATCTAAAATAAATAGATAAACCTAATTCTCCTTAACTTGTGATACCGAATTACTTCAAGTACCAAATGATTGCAACATGTAAATCCAAAGTCCCAATATATTCCAAACGATGAAGTAAACTTTAGTTTGGTATGACCCAGTTTAGACAGATCAATATGTTGCCTCAGACGCACAAAATCTGTAGGTAAGATTATGCTTCATTCCTGCCCCCAACCATCATCTTACCTACAAGTTTTCGTGAGGCAGAAGCAGCATACTGATCCGTCTAAACAGGATTTATGATTTTGGTTCTTGATGCCTAATTTTCCCAAATAATTGCTGAATATGCGTTCATGCGTTTTTGGTTCGCTCCGCAAAATAAGGCTATGCTGGCGCCTGTTTTTTTCATGTAAAACTGTAAAAGTCTTCCATCTAGTATTATTATTAAAATCGTTTCTTTACTTTATGTAATATCCTCAACAAGGTAATTTAACTGCAATAAAAACATTTTTAGTTGAGACTTAGGGTAGGTCATAGTCACAGTACTGTGTGTGAGTGAGCATAAAGTGAAGTGCTTCTTCGTTTGAACTCATATTTTCATTATATTTTGTTTTGGAAGTCTACCACTTCTATTGAGATTGGGATTGAATTTAAATACAGTTATGTATAGTAGCCAGACCCGTATGAACGATATATTTGGTCCTAGGGTGAGTGAAATTAAATCGTAAATCTTAATGGATATATCAGTGAAAGCAACTGTTTCTTCGCTTTTGGCGGTATTACATATATATTATTATATATATGTATGTATATATATAATACCATCTGCTCTGTATACTTGTCACTTTATCATTGCGGCCAGTTTAGTTGGTTTATTGTACCGTACAACTGAATCGTAGGAAGTAAATATACGAAGAAGCGTTGTTCTTGACAAATTTTCGGTAGTTCCATCTAAGGCCGTTTGTATATGGAAAAACAAACCAGTCACAAAAAATTGAATAAAATTTTGACGATTTATTCAGTCAGGAATTCACAGTAAACAAGCAAAAATGTTTTTATGAAAAATAATATCTAATATTATCTAAGTCTGTTGCTTTAAAGCACAAGTTGTGGTTTACAGGATTTTCGTTTTTTTTTTTTTTTTTTTTTTTGTTATGTATGTCAACGGATCTCAAGCTTTGAAGTTGATAGTTTCCAAAAAACTAATCACAATTTACGTGTTAGAATAAACACCTCTACTTAGTCCTATAAGGCTAGTATAGATTTTATATATTTGTATGTATAGAGACCATTAAATGCCAAGTGGTACCAACTAAAGGAAGAAAAATAATGAGTAGAAAATTGCGGAGCAATGAAATAAAAGAATAACTTGAAATTTTAAAACAATCGTGTCTTTATTTATTCCTTTCTCACTCTGATTATTATCATAAATAGCTCAATATATCCTTTTAAAAAAAAAAAAAACATTTTTGATGAAATCGGGTCCCTTTTCTTCACCTTCCTACCTCCATCCGTTTCAATCTTCGCCTCTCTTAGCATTTTCTTTACATATCTACTGAGTTCTGTAATTTGTTTTGTTCCAAAATTTCATTCAATACATACATACACACATAATTTAAATATCTCTTTTTGTGATTTAAGTATTTCTGTTTTCTTTTTTTTTTTTTGATAACTTGCTTGATAGTCAGTTTCCGTTTCTTGTATAGAATCGATGTTAAAACTCATCAAAGAATATTTCAAATTATATATACAAAAAAAAACAAAAAGAAACATTATATATATACTTTAAAACTGTCTCTTTCTTTGCTTTATTTCTTTTCGGTTTGTTTGAATACTTTTTTTCATTTCAATCATTTTTTACATTTTTGCCATTTCTAAAATTTACTTCGTCAGAGGCTGCTCTAGTAACAGGCCTTTATTCAACTTACGTTTACTTTCGTTTTCATTAAATACTTGTTTTTCTTAAATTTTATTTAAAAAATAAACAATATTATTATGTTTATCTTTTTGGTTGTTTGTTTATATATTTTTGTCTTTTTGTTAAACATTGGTTCATTATTCAATGCATGGTTTTTTTTGTTTTGTTTATGAAATGTTTGTTTGTTGTGTATCGTGTATATGTGTGTGTGTGTTTTGTGTGAGCGCGTGTATCTGTGTGTGTCATTGAGTGGGATTTTTACACAGTTATTGTTCATTAACAATATCATGTAAGCAAATTGAATAAATGATGTTTTTTAATTTATCCAATTTAATTTAAATAATTTTGGAGTTTCTTTTTTCAAAATTTACTCTATAAATTTATTGGTATTATCCAGAAATTTATTATCTTAAGCTGCAGTTACAAATGAAAACTGTAAAAACTAAAAACGAAAACAAAACCAAAAACAAGTAGAGTCAAATTAAAATTGCACTATTTACACACAACGAGGAGTTAAGCAAAGAATAAAACAAAAAAAATAGTTTTGTTTTGATAAAAATATCTTTAATGAAGGAAGAGATCTTCTACTACAATATTATAATAATTCACTTCTTCATCATCTTATAATTTATAAGTAATTCTTATATACAATGCTTAAGAACTAAAAATATTTCTGCCCTTAGGGTTGAGGGACATTTTAAACTTAAAGTTATTATTTTACTTAAAGTTAAAAATTTTTAAGACTACAATTCTTACTGTTTTATATTGAAATTGTTTCGAACTTATTCGTTTGTAATAATTTTAATTGAATGTTTTTGTACAATTTTCATTAAAATAGCTTTTTGTTTATTTTCTTTTATTTTTACTTATGTTTTTTTCTTGCGAAAGAAAACAATTTTTCTGCGTCGCCTCTTATCTCTTTCACTTGTATGACATGTAGCCCTTGCACCCTATCAAAAGCATTACCATCTCAAATGTCTCATAAGACTTGAATAGAGCACAGGAAAGCCGTCTGCCTTCCAATATATTTTATTTTTTCATTTGATTTTCAAAATACATACAAACACTACTACACAAAGACAACATCGAACCAATACGCAGAAAACTTTTACTTTACAACTTTTCTCTCAATATTTTTTTGTTTTTGTTTTTTGTATTTTTTTTTTTTTTCTACTTAGATGCATGAAAAATATTCACAAATTGCATTATCTGTCTCTTTTTCTCTCACCTTCTTTAAATAAATTATTTATTTACGTTTTGAATGTACATAAATAAAACAATTTCCTTGCCTAATTATTCCATAGATTGGGATCTGAAAAGAGCACCACTTTGCAGCAAGATGGAAAGGAGAGTGTCTGCTGTCGTCTTCGTTTGGGGAAAATCTCATCTCTAAATCCTTGATAATCTTTACGAAGGAAACAATAGCCTGTCGCAGTAGCAACGCCTTTACTGGGAACAGGATATTGATGTTGACGACAAAAGAACGAGTCTTGGATGTCTTGTTTTTGTTGTTACGCTTCAAGAAGTACTTTATGAGCTTGGGGAGTACCAGCTGATGTAGCTGACGCTGTTGTAGCCGTCACTGTGACATCTGCTGCAACAGGGTATTGACGAGATAAAATTGCTGCTGCTGCTACTTTCGATTGATTTTGTGATGGCGGGGGTGTTGGTGATTTCTTTGATAAATTCAAAGGCTGTTGAGAATCCGCAATATCAACCTGGAGTTCTAAAAGATGGGGAGATTGAGCTGAAGGTGATGGACGCGGCGGGGTTACTGAAGTTGAATGTGGTGATTGAAAATAATTGCTACCGCGACTTCCAGATGGATCGCAAGACATACTGCTCGGTGAAGTAGATTGTTTACGCAGTGTGGTCGTTGTGATTACACTGTGACCCTGCCATCGCATTGCTTGTGAAGATGGGGATGCCAATGTCATGGTAGTCGTTGATGGTGATGAGCAATTTGAGTTGGAATTTGTTGATGAAGAGGGTGGATTATTGGAAGAATAAGGACAATGTTGAGCTGGACTTGTGGCACACACCAACAAACCATTATTGGGTTGCTCTCTCATAATGTAATTCTGTATTATGTCTGTTCTTTTCATTTGCTCTGGAGTCATACGAGGTTCCTCCATAAGAGATTTGGCTAGCACTGAATGCGTACTTGACAGGGACGAATGTTGGTTGTGATGATAAGTGTTAATGCTACTATTACTATTGTTATTGTTCTGGTTGTTGTTGTTGCTATTATTATTGTTGCTGTTGTTATTATTAATGTTGTTGTTGTTATTATTGTTGTTACTACTATGGATACTGCTTGTACTGCTACTTCTTGTCAAATGCATATGCAATTGGCTTTGGTGGTGTGGAGTACTCATAACTGGTGCTGATTGGACATTTGCATCTGCCTCTGCAGTCTCAAACTCTCTGTGCCTCAGGGCACGGAATTTTTTGTGTGGCTTATAAGCCTCATCCATAAGAGAATTTGTATCATATAGTGGAGGCGCTTGTAAAACCCGTTTTAATACAGGCATATCATCAACTATTTGTCTTTTTGTTCCTATAGAACTTGCATTTTGTGCTTGTGTTGAGGCTGCATGCTCATCAAGTGCATCATCTACACTTGATCTTGGGCTAGAGCATGATGAACTTCCACCACTACTAACAGTCTTTGTAGACTCAGCCTTTTCATTACCGCTTTCAATTCCAGAATCTGTAGGAGAATCTAATTTACGATATCTACTTGTCAAATGCGAGTGGGAATGAGACCGGACAACTGGAGTTATCGTCAGACCATTTTGTGTTAGGTGGGCATGTGATCCAACAATATCAACATCTTCAGATGATGATCCTGAATTGGCTCTATGTCTTAGCGGACATGTACCAGACAATGTTGCCGCCAAAAGAGGAGCTGATGATGCTAACGATGATTGCGAGTATTCAAGGTCACCAGATTCTGTACTAGATACAGATCCTAATGGAGATTTAGCCACATCTTCCATTCTATTATCATCCCATGTACTTGATCCAGGGCTTTTTGATTGCTGATCATCATCAATCGACCACATTTGTTGTCTTAACAACTCTTTATGCTCTGTACGGAAAACAACTAATTTTTCAGTATGTAATGTACTTAACGTTCGCAAATCTGGCAACGTTTTTAACAACTCTGTCATAAATTCTGGCTGATCTGGCCGATTCTGTGATATTACTGTTTGCAAGCATGCCTTCAATCTTGAATACATTTTCTCAATCAATTCAATATTTCTAAGTCCTGGACGATCTGGTGTAATCAAAACAATTGCACAAAATAATCCAATTTCAGTGTCTGTTAAATTCATTGAATTCATACGTTCAGCAAAATTAAATGTAGAATCAACAAGAAAACGTGCATTTGCTCCATTTTGTATAGCATCACGTCGCATAACTTGCCCATTGAGACAGATAATGCTATTTATTGATGAATCAAACATGCAAATTAATCGAACGAATAATGCATCAAATAGTCCAGCTTTTAATAAGGTGAATTTATCATCTTGTGTCAATAGTTGAAATCCTGGAATCATGCCAGCAAAATCTATAACACCTCGAATAACATGAGCAAAACGTTGTGAGAATTCTTGTTCTGATTGTAGTTCTGGAGCTGGATTTAATGGACATGCCTGGAAGAAAAAGAAAAAAGTCTTATTAGTGAAAATCATTATTTTAGATAAACATACGCATATATATAATATATACATACAAATGTATTAATATTTATATCAAAAAAGTAATCTATATAGCTATATTACGATGAATTCTAACACTAGCTTTTCGGGTTCAGTTTAAAATTACATCTAGACTAAATCTTAGAATGGTTAAAATTTACTTTTTCAACTTGGGTTGTTTTTAAGTTATAAGAATTTGACTGATATATTTTTAAAAGCTAGCTGTCAACTGTAAATGGACCGTTTTATTCATAGCTTTAGTATACTACCGTTTTTTTTTTATATATATATATATAAATATTTGGAGACATTTGAATATGTCTTGAGAAGTCTAAAATTTAGAAATTTCATATTTTCAAGATTTTGTTCAGTTTTACGATTCACTTCCCTTAAATGATGTCTCTTTAGTTAAATTCCTGATCAATATTGAAATGTTTTTAGAAACTATTTATTATTTGTTATATTATAATAGATTGTCAATGCCTATACGAATTACGTAGTTGAAAATTCAATTCTACGTAATTCTACATATACATTTTTTTATTAATAACGAATAAACAAAAACGTAGATAATTTTTCGAAGATTTTAAGTAGTCATTAGATTTTGAAACAACGCCATAATAATCTTTGCTCTATACTGTACATAAAAGGTAACTGCGATTTAATTCTTTAAATTTTTATAAATGCTTGAAATATATTCTTTACGCAATTATCATCGCATACAGATCAAGTTCGAATACGGAAACTACAGTTTAGCACGTGCCATTTAAAGTATGTATCTATACATACATATATATATATATATATAAATACCGAGAATACTAATTACGTTGAAGGTCATATTATGCACGTCATATGAAAATGTCTCCATCTTATTTCTCTTAGAAAACTCTCTCACTATTTACAGAAACTGACTGCCAAGACCAGTCGAGATGATTAAACGTTCTTATTGAAGTGCTTTTCAAAATCATATCTTACAACAGCTAGGTATACGGAAGAATAATCAGCTCTAACAATCCTTGATTTTTATAAATACATTTTGTTTTGTTGTTACTATGCCGGCTTCTTCCTGCCGGTTACTATAATATTGTTCTTGAACTTTTACGCAAGTAGGTACATACGAGTATGTAGAGCATTATTCTGTGATAAAAGCGCGGAAAGCTGAAAATATTTCTGATGTATTACATATATACCTACATACATATGTATTGAGCAATTTTATTTCGTTGTAAAACTAATAAAAATCTAAAAATACCATTGTAAAACTAATAAAAATCTAAAAATAATGTAGTAACACCATTTCAGTGATTTCATACATGCGAACGATAGTAACAAATTACTGGGTTCAGGAATCTCTTATTAAAACCTTTCCCAAATTACTTATGCATACATACACATATGCAAGTTATATTTCCAACGCTAAGCTTACACTAAATTGTTCATATTACTCCTAAATGGATTTTCTTATTTGATTAGAAAATGAAGGGAGAAACATTTAAATTTTCCTCCTGCTTTAAAAAATAGTTTTATATGTTGAAACCGATATATACTTACACACAACCTTCATAATTTACATAGGATATTATGTAGGTATACCTAGATAGAAAATAGAAATTTTCTTATGCTAGGTAGCAGGTATGTATGTAGATAATATTTTCGTATATTCACGTGCATATAAATATCGTTTGTTTCAGCAGCCATCTCTATACCCTCTACATAAAATATTTCCTTTGTAGCTTTTTTGGCGCAGAAGCTCTCGTGTTTTTGTCTGTGGGCGTTTTGTGCTTGAACTTAAAAACTCACCCCATAAACTGTAGGAAGCAGAAAATAGAACCTTGAACTCTAGTTCGTCGACCTTGAGGCTAATGTCATCCAATTCTCTTTTTCTTCCTTTCTACGTTGGTTATATCATCCCATTCTGACCTCCATTTCTGGTCATGACTATATACATGAGTACTTGACGGTGGTATTTTTTACTCCTCATACATACATATTCCTCCATAGTTTTATCTCTCTTGCGCAAACTTATTTCGGCAGCGATTTCATAGATTTTAAGAAAAAAAAAAAAAACCAAGAAAGAAATGGCGTGTGTAGAGAAGGATTTAATTCTTTACCCTATGGACTGGTACAGTTTTGCGCTGTTAATATTTATCTGCCTGTTCTGACCTTCAATTTTATTACCAAGAATGATGACAATATCCAAAGATTTTGCTAAACGCTTTTTTTTATTTTTTGATTTTTCAATATCAAGTGTGGTGGTTTAGAGTTTCCACACATACCTACATAACGAAAAACTTTTTGTACGAAGGTAATATACTTTTCATAATTTTTGTTTTTTTTTCCATACTATGATTATCCAAGATGTTATTGTTAATAGAATATGTAGCACTCCGATTAAACTGAGTTACTTTGTACTCTAAGGAAGTTTTATCGATTTAGTAGAAAATACCTTTATCCTTCTTAAAAGTATCTGCTTTCTTGTTGCCCTTCACAATAACTTTCGAGGTTATGAAATTATAACGCACTTTGGTAGGGTATTTATATACCTACGTCTCAAATTTAATACTGACATGAAATTAAGCGACGAACAAACGTAAAATGTAAAAATAGTTTCTACGAATTAAGGAAAAAAATGTGATTGTAGTGAAAATACTTTTTTTTTAAATTATTTATACCTAGATATAGTAATACGGTACGAAAAAGAGATAGTCAGATTTAGATTTATTGTAGTACTTGTACATGACATGTAAGTACATGCTCGAAAGGACATATGTAATAAACATCTAATAGTGATGAAAATCGATAAATATATGGGAAATTCTGTGTACTAGCATAAAACTAGTCACTGCATATTATGCAAATATAATAAGGTAAAATTAATATTACAAAAATACAATATTTCGTAAGTGAAAATACATCTTCGTCGAGATGACTCACTGATATCCAGCCATCAAGTAAATCAAGTAAGGTGTTGTGCGTTAAAATATCAATGAATGGATTGGGTACATGTAATAGGTATAAATTACAGTTTTTATAAAAAAACGTTATAACGCCAGGAAATTGTGCATACAATCAGCTTTAGATAGTGACCGTAGGCCCTGCACTTTTTAAGATACAGGGTGTTTTGTGAAAGACTAGCATAATTTTTTAATCACCTTGTATCTCCCAAACGGTTGATGTGGACCCCTCGCCCATACCATACAATTTTTTGTTCATCTAGGTGAGTATTATCACCTCCCGCTCTATGGATCACAATGGAGGAAACAACCTGTATACTAAAGGCAAGACCAAGTCGGTTTTGAATAATTACGAGTTCCGTAACAGAAATTTATCAACGAACAATCGGCGAACTTAAGTATATATAAATCTAATCCAAATTTGCTTATGATAAATGAATAATATTCAAACAGATGGACGCAAAAGAAATTTTCTAATAATAATTGTCCTTATTAATAAGAGTTGTCTTAAACAATGTTTTTTCCGGCAGCTATGAGACTGATGAAAACAGGGGCAGTATTAATGTTAAATTTTGAAGAAAAAAAAATATTTTTGGAATTCTTGAAGGTAGCCCCTTCAAACGATACCTCACAAAAACACAAAATTTTATTTTAGTGGACCCACCTCACCTCATAATTCGTATAGTCTGCGCATTGTTTTTTTTTTTTCACAGCTGAGTCAAGTTGGAATTACTCAAATTTCAGAATATTTTGTATTAGCACCAATTAAATCATTGATGGAGTTAGAATATGTTCCGAGATATTTGAAGGAATGGAATCGCACCTGAAATTCTAATGTTCCTTATTTAATTATGTTGCTTCCCATGCCAATGTGAGAGATCTTCAGTTGCTCTGCCCTCCGCTCTCGCTAATTTAGAGCTTCACTTATAAACCAATTGTTTACGTATGATAATACATATATGTATCTCCAAATGAAATTTGCTAACCATAAAATGGCATATTCAAGCCGTCAGAGCGCTTATACATCCGATTTATTACAAAAATAGAAACTGAAACCGCTTCTTTCGTCGTAAAAACAATATAATTTGCACGCGCTTATCACAATCTTCGTAAGCAAAAATATTATCGCCATATTTTTTATTATTAACACACACCTTTCAAGGTCAAAGGCATGTGTGTTTTTTTTTTTTTACTTAATGATTCACTAAAGAATTGCGACTATCAGCAAAATAAGAATGAAAAAATTCTAGGAAATATACAGTTCATTTGAAAGTAAACAATGTTTATAATCGGAAAATTAAATGCGAGCTAATAAAAATAAAGCAAACAAAAAAATAAATATCTTGAGTTGACCTCTCGACTGTTTAAATGTGACCTTGCTTCTTTCTCATCTGCTTCCGACTTTGCAAATTACTTGTGTTCATGAAATGCAACCATAGTGATCACCATTCCAACATGGCTGTGTGTCTGATCGTCTAAGCTGGCGATCGGTGACGAAAAATGTGCCCGTTGCTGTTAACGCTGGTCTGGTGGTGATGGCGGCGGGTGAATGTGTATGTTTTGTTGTTGGTGAAATTATAGATATGTTGGATAGCGTTGGCGACGGCGACGGTGTGGTGTGAAATGAAATAACCAAGTCCATCGCTTTTGCCCAACAAATATAACCGTCGTCATGTTCTGTGACAAGTATTTAATAAGAAATCAAAGCAGTTTTTTTTTTTTTTAATTTTATTTTATTTTTAAAGTAAGCAGAATGAATAAACAAATGCCAAGGTCATTATAACAGATTTGTTTATTTTTGCTAGTACATACTTAAATCACCTGAGAAATATGAAATAAAAGCGCCAAATTTAGGTATGTAATGGCAAATGCCTACATTCTGTAGTTACATACTGCCTACAGGTATACGAAAATTATTCTTATCACTTCATTGACAACAAAAGAGGCTGTCGATTGCTTTAATTTTAATTTCCATCCATTCTGCAATTTCATACACGTGTCGCGGATAATTTTCTTGTTTATCCAAAAAAAAAATGAGCAAACATTTGTCTGATTACATAATTAATGTGTTTGAAGCTGTAAAATTTTCCTGCTTTACGAAACTATGTATACAATATACTCAATGGCTTTTCTCTTAATTCAAGAAAAAAGCAATAAGATACAAAAACTAATTCGTCTTCAATGCCATGGCTGACAGCCTTAACCTTACGAAATGTCGCATTTCTGATAAGCAGGCATGTCCATACATATCTAATTGATATACCAATATTGGTTCGTATATATATGCATGTTTATATGTATGCAAATAATAAACGTACACAGTCGTATGATAACAGTTAATAACGGAAATGACTGAAGTTTCAGAATCGTGAATGTAATTAAAATATATTTAAAAAAATGGAAAATATCATACAGCGGTAAGTTGTTGGAAATTGATTCTATACTCGTTCCCATAGAGGCATAGACACATTGGTCAAGGTTAAATTGAAAGTTTATGCGATATGTGGTGAGAATATATTGCTACCAATGACGTCGTGTCTTGCGGACTAAAGCTTTTTAAGCCGATTGACAATTATCATTGTAATCGTACAAGTCTGCAATACATTCTGATGTTCCTTCGGCGTATGTGCAGGTTTGTATACTACGTACATAACCAAACGTATGAAGAAGATAATTGATAATGGCGAGCCAAGAGTGCTTTATTTTAAAAATATATTTATATCCGGGAAATACACAATCTGCAGCAGATCCATCTAGCAGGGGTACTAGGTATAAAACAAATAACGTATAGGAAAGGTGAAGCCTAAAATATAATTATACATATATTGAGCATGCGGTGGTGTTTCTCTGTAGTAGTAGTAGTAGTGCTTTATAAAATTTCAAGGTTAAAAAATAACTTCATACAAGGTCAACAGTAGCATGCTATGTATAAACATCTCAAAGCTTCCATGTCACGGGGACAATAATTCACGGAACAACGAATATAAAAAAATATAAAGAGCAGAATTATTGTCAGACAGCACACACAACACACAGAGGGCATCAGTTATTTGACTTTGAATTTTTGCGATATTTTTGCAAATATTTTTAACTGTCTGATGGAATTTCGAGCGAGAATTAATCATCGAGAGATGTGGATGTGTACGTACATATATATTATATTACGCATGTATTTATATGAAGGAATATAATATTTATTAAAGTTAATTACAAAATATTTTTAATTTTTGTTCGACGCTGTGAATAGATTACAAGGTAAGTAATTATTCCTTATTTCGATTTTCATCTGATTTCTATTATCAATTTGCCTTGGTTATTATCCCGTGTAAATTTGCGAGGCAATTTTAATTTTTAAAATGCAAAATATTTCAAAACTTTCATCCAGATTTTATAAGATATTCTGAACATATTTTGCTTCATGTTAAATATTGTTATAATGATTAAGTTTTAAATTTTTAAATGTTTTTGTAATAATAGAGCATGTAAATTCTTAAGAGCTTTATATAACATTTTATACTTGCCATACCTATATAGGGTGTTTCCCCATAGGAGATCACTAGAACAGGAGGTGATAGTACTCCCCTAGGCAAACCAAAAGTTGTATGGCTGAGGAAGGAGGGCGGGCATATCAACCGCTTAGTAATTACAGGGTAATTAAGAAAAAAAAGCTAGTTTTGCACAAAACACCCTGTATCTTAAAAAGTAAACGGCTGGTTGAGCAGTCGTTGGAAAGGCCATGAAGTTCTGCGTACAATGAGCTCTTAACTGTGACCGTACGCCCTGTAGTTTTTAAGATGTACGTATAATAGTTAAGCTAGTGAACGTTAATGTAGCATATTAAATAGTTTTCTTTTATAACTTTAACTGTCCGTCTGATCAGTAGTTAGATACCTAATATAATTTTATTTTTGCTATTATTGCAATATCGAGTTCATTGGATAAGCAGATCTGCCTATAAATGACTTACTAGGTATATGAATTAATTTTATTCTTACTCTAGTGTTTTCCAGCAAAAACTTCAAAAATATACCAGACCTAAATATAAAGTTTATAATAAATTTATGATATTTTTTTCGGTACCAAAAACGTATTATAACACGAGTTCTTTTATAGACTAATTTTAGACAAATTGAATAATATAAACTAACCACTTTAAACTATTTTCTATCAGATGTCGTTTTCTGACAATTACAATTTGATTTGATTTTTATAAATCAAAAAGTGGAAGAAAGCTTTCCCGCACATAAAACCGCTATACCCTACTGGCATGCAAACAACAGTGTAATTTAAAAATCCGGAAAGAAGACACAAGGAACAATCAATTTATTGATAATCTTGAAGTAGAGTACCTACATAAAATGTCTTTGGTTCAAAAAAAAAAAAACAAAAAATAATTTTTCATTAGTTTGGAAAATAACAAAACTTTACTAACTCACCACAGATCACGAGCAGATTCGAGTTTAATCTGTAGGAAATTACCTTCGTAGGTACCTACATTCCCTTTTTTCGAAATAAATAATTTTTGGATTTGACCATTTTCGTAGGAAAGTGAAGCCTTAGGATTAAGCAGTTTAGTTGAATAGGTAGTTATGTACATATTGGAAAGTGTAAGTGCGGCGAAAAAAAAATCAAAACAGCCCAGCATAATTATTAAATTATAAAAAAAAATTATTAGCTTCTGGTCGAATAAATGAAATAACCTTCAGCAGCATGACGACAACTAAAAATGTTCGAACAAACACGTGCAAGCTCATCATATAGTACATATACATATATGAATGTAGATAAGTGAGAATACAGAACGCGCGAGGGAACCAGCAGCGTGAAGTCAAGTTTTTATCAAATCGTTGAAGTTGTTAATGAACTTGAATTTTGTGTCTATGGCATCGAGACAGAATGTAGCGTAGGCAAGAGAGATAAAGAGAAGCGTTTTTTTTTTTAAATTGTATTACTCATTCATTTTCGATATTTGCGAGATTCAGAAGTACCGTATTGGCGGCTTCGAGTTTTCATTGGATATATATTATACATGTACATATATATATACCTATTTCTTTGGCTTTTCTACAAGAAAACTTAAAACGTAAAAATCAGCACTGAGACATATATTTTCCTAACTATACACTGAAGTAAGAAAATAATTAATTGCAATAGGAAATGTGGATATTCTTATAATTTTGGGAGTAGGAATATCAGAGAACAAACTAAAGAGGAATGGGAAATTAATTTTCTGCAATAAAAGTTCTTGGAAAAAATGCCAATATTAATCAATGCAAGCAACTCGCCCGTTCCTTTTATATAGACATATGCAGCTACATACTTAGTTAATAAACAAAAGTATGTAACTGAAAAATTCTTGTGAAATAAAATGTTATATGGTAATTTAATAATAATTGTTTTAATGTATTTGTATATGTGTAATCAGTCGATTTCCTAGTTGTTTGTCCCTCATATTTTACCGTTAATTTAAATAGTTGCTGACCCTCAACTGCAAGCGGATTAATTTTTATTCTTTTCTTGTTTAACTTCTACTTTTTTTTTCGAGTGCATAGTGACAATAAGTACATATTAAACAGTAAAAACGGCGTTTGATTTACATTCATATATTTAGAGCATATGTACATATATCGTCATTTAAATATGTGACATTGTTCTAAAACGAAATTTTTCCGGATTCTGGGGCACTCTAATCAAGCAAGTATCAAACAAGAACTCAGAAATGTGATCCGGAAAAAAGCTAACAGATAAAATATAAAATAATTTGCAAGTTAAATGATCTTACCTAAAGGAAAATGGTAACTTGTTTAAGGGAATACATACTAGGTATGAATATAAAAATCAAAAAACAAAAAATACTGTTATGACGAAATGGCCTTTACAGAAATATCAAGGTTATTTTGAGCAACCAATTTACAATATTATGGCATTACATATACTAATTACCGTTATAATATTTATTAATTTTTACAAGCCATGAACTTTACTCTTATTATAGCATTCATCAATTCAATTTGAATAGACGACACCTTGAAAAACATTAATTCAAATTTAATTTAATATGTAGGAGATAGTAAATACATAATATGTACCAACGTATGTACATATGATATGTCTGTACATATATGTATTTGAAAGATGCTAACCTTAAGAATGAGTTGCCCGAGTAAGTTAGTTTTATTTCCGATTCTGAAAATGTATTTCTAACGTGTCATCTTCCTTTTTTTTTAAATAATAATTTGCTCCTATACTAAAAATTCTCTGGTAAGTTCAGGAAGAGGAATAAGATTGATTTTCTTCATCTTCTTCTTGTCGTACAAATGAAAAAAAAATATACGAAACAAAAATTACATGTCACATTTGATAAAATTAATAATTCAAATTATAAAACAATAAAACGGCATTAAATGAACGAACGGTAAGTGCCAAGAAAACGGTAATCAAATCGCCGAGAAAATTATTGATATACCCGATGTCAATTCAAAGTAGTTTACCTCGAAATATTCTATGTTTATTATTCATTCAGGTTTATTTGTTTACACTATACCTCTACTACCTACAACGTGAGTATTATTGTATGTAATAAAGTTTGTAAAATGTTTTAGCACAATATTTTCAATGGTTACAGGTAGCGGAAGTGAATAAAATAAAATACTCAATGAAATATCAGTCTGTTTATACCTTCACACCACGAAGGTTATACAGATTCCTACCTACTTCGGTCGAAAAGGTCTCCGATTGGCCTAATACATATGAATTCTACATCTATGTACTGTACATACATGGAAATGATTCAAACCTTCTCACCTACATGAAAATATGAAGGGCATAAATGAAGACCTAATTTCAAATCGTTTGCCTGACCCACACACAATTCAGTCGGGTTATCTATCTATATTTATAACGTAGATACCTAATGAAATTAATTATGTACTCACCAGTAATGTTGGCATTGAATATGACGGACATTCTCGAGCCCTTTGTCGCATGGCAGATACTTTGTCTTTCGTAAATTCACATGTTTCCATATGTGCACGTAATACAGCTGCTAGTAAACGCGGTTGATCATCTAGTTCTGTAGCTAATGCTCTCTGTTGTCCCCGATTTTGGGTACTTTGTTGCATTGCAGCTAAAATTCTTGCTTTTTCTCTTTTTGGGACACGACCAAATCGCACCGCTGCAATAACAAAAACAAGAAAAGAACATTAATATTTAATAGAACATAACATAACAAATATATTTTTAAAATATAATAATAAATTAAAATGTAATAATATTTTTATGATAAATATTAAAGAAAGCAAATGGGGAAAAACGATCTCATTCTATTATATATATAAAAAAACTTTCTTGTTTTAGGAGAATAAGATCAAATTTTTGCTGAAAAGAAAAATCCCATATGGCTATCTGGTTTACATAGTATCCATGTGTTACATAAGGGATAAATGGTAAAATAATTCATGTGTTGAAATTTTTCAGGTTTAAGGGAAGGAAATGAAAGGCACACGACCTCAATATTTATCCGGTGCGTAAAGTATCAGCAACCAACAATGAAGACGCGACAACAACAGATGCTATTGTAAAAGTAAAATTTAATCTGCACGGAGTGGTTAATGAATGATGTGATGAAGACGACGAGCAGGTGCAAATATGAGTTTACAGATCCGAAAATATAATTAAATGAATGCTTGCTATATCTTGAGAATTAAGATTTGTATTTATTCAAAATTAAAATTAAACTTTTTAACTTATTTTATATATAATATATTGACTCCTACAGTTAATACCTTGTATATATGTAACTATAAAAAAAAAAAAAACAAAAAAACTCTCAATTGAAATTAAAAAGAATCTTCGAATGTAAAAGCAAGCTTCAGCAGACAAAAAGTAAACCACTTTCTCTCTAAAACGAAAAATGGAAAGAGAAAAATTTCAGTTTCAGTTCACCCACTTTCATTTGATCTTTTGCCCATCATATACCTATAAGCTGGGTTTGTTCAGTTTTCGTTGACTTTGTCTGGCGTGATTGTCTATTGGCGTTAATAAATGTTAGATTCACGTGGCTGTGCGTCGAACAATGGACAATAAAAGTTAAAAGAAAAATAACTCGTTTAACAATGAAATTTCTTTTATTATTATTGCCTTTAAAACGTCCATTGCACTCATTGTTTGTGAACGACTTGATACATATACATATATATATATGTATTCAAGTTTTTGGCTAGACTTTTTTTATTGTGCTTACTTTCTTTTTACACGTCATAACAAGAAGAAAAAAATATGAGCCTAAGATAGTTAAGAAATGGTTAATATAAGAGATAATTAGCATTTCGGATAGGTCATGAATGATAATAATAATAAATTTTGATTTTCTCATTATTTCAAAGAAAATTAATTCTTGATGATTATACCAAATTGGTGGAAGTAGTAGTACTATCTAAATACATATTTGAATCCCAAACTTGTCGATGTGACTCAGCGAATGTAGCTATAAAAACGATTAAAAGGCTAATACCTAAATTATGAATTGCCGAACTTACTATTAAGCAAGTTTTAAGTTTAAGTTTTTTTCGAATTGTAAGTGGTGTAACAATTTAGAATTAGGTATATACTAAAGATAAATTTTGCTGTTTTAACTTTACCTTGTTATAACGTAATTTGTGCCGACCACTACAAGAACATAAAACCAGGAAGTAGGCAGTAAGCATTAAAATAAAGTTGACAAGTTGAAATGAAATAAGTAACTCGATGTGAACGTCAAGGATTCCATATGCAATCAATTGTATGTCAGCTAAGTACTTGTGAGAAGGGCATAATAACTGAAAATTCTATAAAAATATATCTACTAAGTTCTGCTTAGGAAAGAATACAAGACTTAAAGGTAGAGTTATAATGAGCTCAATTCGCATCCATTCCGATGACCGCATTGAATTCGCAAGTCCAAAGTTGATCAAATTTTAGCTATGGAATTTAGATGTATTGCAATTGACAAATAGTTTCAAATATGAATTTCGATGAAAATCTTGTGAAAGGAAAACAAGAAAATAAAATAAATGCAGAAATATGGGTAGAGATTGCGTCTACTACATTGAAATTTCTCAGTGTAATTCCACATTTAGGCTGCATTTACGATTCAGGATTATGTATACGTTTTTATAGTTTGAATGAACGCAATGACGGCATTAATTCCAACTATCCCATACACATCAAAGGGTTAGATTCAAGTATTGAACATTCGAACAGCGAAATGTGAGTCAATGTCATCTGGTGGATACACCTGTGATCTGTACCATATTTAATTTGGGTACTTTAAGGGTTAATTCTATATTTCTGTAATAAAGCAATGTCTGCATACCGCAAACAACAAGAAATAATACTTTTCAGGAAAAAGCACGTTCTAATTTAGTTTTCCAATGAAAATCGTGTGCATTTAAAAACAAAATCTTATAGTTCGTTCAACATTTTTAAGGTCGAAAATGTAGGAAGTATATACACAAATCTTGATGAAGGAAATGCCGAAAAAATTCGCGTTTAAATGTCGGCAAAACCTTGAATGTAGCACGTAACATATAAAATTTTCCTTGAAATAGGTGCCGAATTTTAATGAATTTAAAATGTTCAGTTATAAAATCCAGTCAGAGGTATATTAGACACTTAGTTTATTTATTTATTTACAAATTAGGTACTAATAAAACTGAAGTATCGACAAAAGTACATACGTGCATTGTGATAAGTAACATTTCCTTTTAATATTCCTTTAAGAATTGGTAACTCTTCACCCATTGTAAAGCATTAAAATTTTGAACACACCTTATTAAAACAAAAGCAAGATATTTGTTATTTAAACCTGAGGATTTGTACCGTTTTTCCTTATTTTGGATTTTATATTATATAGATAAGTAGGTATGTAGTATTTAAAAAAAATCACAGTTATTTGGCAAAATATTGCAGGTACTAATGTATCGCGATTTAATTAAATAATTTTTAATATTTTTTTTTTGTAACAAAACCTGTTCCTTAATCAAATTTTGTTTGTAGTGTAGGTAGGATCCTTTGAAACATTGATTTATGACAAAAAACGCGTATTTAAATTTAAGGAACTTTTATATATATATATATTTTTTTTATTATAATTACATAGATATATTAAAACTTGACACTGGTAATTTTTGGTTAACGAATGTATACAGATAGGTGTATAGTTAGTAATTTTAATAGTAATGCAGAAAGTAGTATATGCACCACAATTTTATATAATGAATCAAATTTCACTTTATTTTTTAAATACACATACTGACATATGATTTTCAGTAGAAACTTCGCGCCATAAAACTTTTCTTTTCTTTCTTTTTTATTTTTTTTTTTTTGTACTAAAATTCCCGAACTAGCTTTTTTCTTGTGTCGAACTCACTTTTTTTAATTATATAGTTTTAACTCTCACTTGTTCACTCATTCATTATTTTCAAGAAAAGAAGACTTTTCTTTTAAAGATTTATATATATTTTAACCACTTTTTAAAAATTTTCGGTAACTTTTCATATGTGCAATAAATGCAAAAAAGGATTTTCTCATTTAGAAAGAATTTCTTTTATCTTATTTACGCTTTCTTTAATAAATTTCTTTTGTTACAATAAAACTTTTTTTTTTTATTTTCAAAAAAAAAACCACAATATTCGGCAAGGCCTTGTACGCGACTAACTGTAAAATCCTCGTCAAGTATAATAACTGTCTGCGTGCACGGTTTACGAAAGTTTGACTTCACTACACATCACATCAACACAATATGTCGTCTCGGATATACCAAAAAAGTTTAAGTTTCATATTTATCTTATATCAGCAGTTCCCTTTGGTTCGGAGCTACTGTAAAAAGCTTATACACGAATAAATAAAGAGCAAATTCTTTTAAAATTTGGAAAAGCTTGAGCATAAGCATGCGAGGGCATCCCACCTCACCTCACACCGCGTAACTATTTCTCATTTCCGTTGATTCTCGCGTTTCATGACTGTTCAAATTATGAGAAACAGAATATTCGCTGGCACACATCCAACATAACATACTAGCTTGTAGCACCTAGCAGACTTGCGCTTTACCAGAATTCCAAAAGCTGAAACTGTTGGTGGAAAGGAAAGGAGCATAATAGATACTGGGGAATGTACGTAAATAGTGAATCGAACTTCGGGCATTCCCCACTCTACTTAAAACAACCGGTCAAGTCTTAATAAAGAGAAAAAGAAGTGAAAAGAGAAAAATCAAGCTTTTTTACTCTTACATATTTTCTATAAAATGGAATATGGCGACTGACTAATACCATCTAATACTAAATGACGGAGTAGATAATATATTTATTGAAGGAGAAAGTGAAGAGCATATAAGGTGAATTTAAAAGTGCGTTCACGTTCAATTGGGATTAAACGCCAAGGAGGTCAATAACCTAACAATATGTAGGTATGTAAGTACATACTTATTATGGATATGAAATGGACTTCCATTTATGTACTTTCTGCGTGAAAATATTATATATGTATATAAATAGGTAAACTTGTGATACTTTTCTTTAAATACATACACACTACTGAATGGAAGAGAAATTAAGTCGTAGAAAAATTTATCCTATCCTATGAAATTTTCGCAAGATCGATCTGTTTATGTTAATGGAAATTATTTAGCATATAAAATATATAGCTTTACCACACCGCCTTCATTGGAATAATGATTTGTTACAAAACACAAAAGAAATCGGCGTGGTTGCCTATAAAATAATTGCAAGAATGTACCTGCTTTTTGTGTTAAATTAATTAATTGTCAAAATTTTATATCGGCTACTCCAGGGCATGTATACGATTTGGGCTTAATACACGCCCATAATGGTTATTACACCGAAAATAAAGGTATAGCTTAGGTAAGTACCACGCGAAATAGAACATCAATCTATTTATGTTAATGCAGGTTGTCCCTTAAGTGGTGTAATATCCGAAGGCTGCGTATAGGTCATGCTTAGACGAGCAACAGTGGCCGATAGATAATCATTGGACCTTTCCAATGGTCTATAAATTTTTTCCGTCCTTCTCTCTGTTTTGAAGTTATGGCTTAACAAAGTAAAAAAATTCGGAATTTTCCTCGTTTTTTCTTATTTAATTACTATTTTTATATATATAAAAACACGTCATCAATACCAATTTTTCGTATTGGATTTAAGAAGCCCAAAACCCTTAGCTTTAAAATGACCACTCTGTACCGAAAACGTAACCCTTTCTTCGGATATTACACCACTTACGGGATACGCTGTATACGTCTTCGGTCTATAGCAGCGTTTCTCAACCTGTGTGCCGTGCGGGATTGTTAAATGTACCGCGAGTTTTTACGACGTATTATCTCGTATGGCGTGAAAAGTTCTCGTACACTAGGTTTACCGCGAAATTAATGAGAAAAAGAGGCCGAATGAAAACGAGACAATTTAGTAACATTTTATCTTTCGAAAAATTATATTTGAAACAATTTTTAATACTATTTTTTGAATTCAAATTTAGTATAGTCCTTAATATAATAAAATAATAAATATTTAAATACAGAATATAAATCTAGGATTATCTGGGCCCGAGTTAAAGTTTTCATCATCAAGTCGCACTGCAGTAGCAGGTTTATTCTTCGGCTATAGCAAAGCCAACGTGATGCGACTGATCATTTGGGTGGTGTGTTTGAAAACCCAAAGCAGCAATCTTTTAATTGCAAATTAAACTGAACCTTACTGACCTCATTAATGTATCTACGATGCGTTCTACGTATTTTTCTTAAATATATTTTACTGATCTTTCTTCTTAAGTGTTGCAACAATGTGAAAATTAAGTATGGAAAATATTTGACGTCCGAAAACCGAATATCTCGTACTTTCGCGTATGATAATACATTTTGTCTCGAACATTGTGCCTGAGTACATGTACGAACCCCAAGGGACACGACTGTATAAAATTCACAGAAACGGAATGAAACACAAGAAAAGACAGATTTTAACTGAAATAATTCTAAGAATTATGTGATAATTGCCGATAATAAAAAGCAAGTGACAAAAGTCGTGAACTCTCCGCACATTTCTCTGTGTTTTCGGTCTTGCTGTTGTCGAATTTTATTTCCTTTGCTAGGTGTTCTATGAACTGTACACAGTCGTGTCGAAGTGAGGTGACAACCATAATAACAGTGATTATTTGGCTATAAAAGAAAAATACCAGCTCATTACTTTGACAAACGATAAGTTTTACTGTTGAACATTCTACGAGAAAAATTTGTATGAGTTTTCGCTTTCAGTCAAAAATTTGTATCCTCAAATCAGTATGCAAACGCAAAATTCTTCTACCGTTTGTGTCTTCATGGCTTCTTGAATTTGGATTTTCAGCATTGACAGAATTCAAGTCCAAAAAACGAGAGTGACTTTGAAAAGTTGACGATGGAATTTGAACTTGTCTGGAGACTTTGGAACCTCGTTTTGATTTAATTTGTTAGAAAACAATGGTTTTTTTTATATACATATTTTCAGGTGCGCCGCAAAGCACTCCAAATAGTTTAGTGTGCCGTCAATAAAAAAAAAAGGTTGAGAAACACTGGTCTATAAGTACCCTTAGAAGTTCAGCTGTGTAAGAGTAGTAGTGACAAGCTTTCCTTAACGAATTATTTGAGGACCTATTATAGGCAGATCTGCATATTGAAGTGTCAAATGCAGAATGCATGTCTCGCAAATGAATGGTCGATGAATTAAGAAGCTATACACTGCTACATATCTGAATGAGAAAACGTTCGGAAAATTTTTTCATCGTTTCCGTTTCATATGACCATTCATTAACATTTGACGTTTCTATGTGCGACCTGCTTGAAAGTGCATGAAATGTACTTTTGCCCAACATTAGTCGTGTTAATGTACGTAAGATACCTATAGCCTATAGTATATTATTCCTACATGAGCAGCAGCCATGGTGGCAACGAATATTTTGATCTTAACAAACTATCGAAGTAATTCCAAGTTGTAAAAAGGTCATTTTGAGGCCTTAACTACAAGAAGAAAGGGATGTGTATAAGGGCGGTAAAAAAATTATTCGAAAATGCAAATATATAAATAGAGTCCTTAATGCGATTGATGAAAAACGAGTATGTGCATTGATTTAGTAGGATTTCATATTATGAACATTCCTTCCATTTCTCAACCCTTGGGAGTCCACGGAAATTTCCCCAAAGTTAGACCTTAGAACCTTATCATTAGGGAAACTTTTATTTATGAGCAGTTTTCGTTGATGCGCCCTAGCGCACGGCTATGTGATATGTTGAAACACTTGTGATAATGGTGGCGCTATTTTTTGCAGTTGAGTTCCTGTTTGACCTGTAGATCTAGAATCTTTCTAAACACAGTAAATATGTATCCAAGCAAAGCTTCATGTTGGCTAGTTGCTATCTTCATAGCTGTTAAAAAAAAATAAGGCTAAGTAATCAATTAAAATATGTACTTGATTCTATTCAGAGAGCCAATAAATAAATATAATTTGGTAAAATTGGAGACAATTTCTTACCAAAAAGGAATTCAAAGGCATACAAAACCAACCATTGTTTTTTTCATTTCGATAAACATAAAATTTCAAACTTTCGTAGGTACGGAATGTTTCTTTCAACTCCATAATACTTTCACTAATTGATTAATCTGGTTCCTCTATTTTAGACACCACAACGCAAGGCAACCACAGGCTTAGACAAACTTAATATACTAGATGCCCAGTCGAATAGCAGAAAGTGTGCCTATGAAGCAGAAACAACGATTCATTTGTTAAGAGAGAAAGCTTTTAAGCATGATTTGCATGCTCTCATTTAATAGGTTTCCAAGAGTGCGCAAATATTCTCTGTTCTAAAAGTGTGCAAAGGCGGTCGACGTACGAACTTGAACATCTACCCCGCTAATGAAAAGTAGGATTTAAAGAGAAACGATCACGTTTTCTCTTCGCTTACATAAATAGCTTTATTTTGAACGCGTAGAGCTTTACTTTAAATGCGTGATTTTGATTTAAGTGCCACAGAATTTGGCGTAGTGACTGGACATCTAATATATCAAGTTTGTCTAAGCCACAGGTAATCAAGAAATTCGCGAGTGCATAAATAGCTTTTTTATAAGCTTTCACATAAGAGATTTTATCTATATTCACCACGAACTAAGAGATCAGTTCAAGCTCAAGTCTCGCTCTTTAAATGAAATTAGATGTATAAAAGCTTAAAAAGTTTTAAGTGTCTCTTATAACATGGTGTTACTAAAAGTATCTGATTCCACAGAATCAAGCGAAATAGTCCTGACTAAAACCTGAAATCATCATCTGGTAGTGTCACAAATAAGAAACAATTTTCGATAAAATTGTATGTTCTTCCTCTTAAATACCTTGGCTCCCACAACTAATTTCTAAGTAAGATTCAAATTGCTCCTTGAATTCAACGTTCTGCCTCCTATTTTATGCCAATGACTCCAATATTAAAATGGAAAGTAGAAAATTTGCAGAATATAGATAGATTTCTTTGTGGGAACCACGGTATGAAAAAAAAAAAAGAAGATTATCAACAGTTTTTCCTTCTAAATGAATTCTCTATTTATTGTATGTTTGGTGGTAGTACCTACAAATTATGGCAGGCTTTATAAAAAAATTATTTAAATATATATCATAATATAATTATAATGCTTTTGCTTGCTGCAGTCATGTCATGCTTTACTTACTTTTAATCTCAAAGGAACTTGTTTATTTTATAAAATCTCTCGTAAAAGCTTTAAAGCTTTTTCTCGATAGAATGTGCTTTCAATTTCAGTTGGTGACTGAACGTCACTGATCCCCATAAGGTCTGGCTGGGTTTATCTGTGGTAATGTGGAATGATTTTGCTTATTGCTTTTGGCGAACGTGTTAAACCCCGTAATGTAGTTTGTTCTCGGGATTAATCATTATTATTGCTAATGTATTCGATCAGAATTCTTTGAAGTTGCCCTTGAACTTCACTATAGATAGGGTGCGGGTAGTGGAATTTTTATTAAACACTTTTGCACAAGCCTGTTTTTGTTTCCCTTCTCTGTGCACAATTTGACTAAAGTTTTCCTTGTCGGCGGAAACATTTATTATTTTTCTATTTCATGGTATAAATATACCATAGAAACGCGTGTTATGCATCCATACTTCGTGCTGTTATTATTCCCGGACTCCCTAGGCGATTCATGATAGCAAACGACATGCTTCATTAGTAGAAAATTATTTTCAGCGTACTCTCTTGGTACAGATATAACGTGATTTACTTTTGAATCGGTACTAGCGCAAAAAAATAAGCGCAGAACATAAGTGCACCTAGCAGTAAATATTTGACTTTTCTTTTGGTCTCAATAAAAGTGAACAAAACTATCATAATCAACTAAGCCAGGACCATTTCACATCGCATGGCTTGACTAAGCCGCACAACTAAGATTTATATTGAACAGGATCATGCTCTTCATAGGTAGAAATGATCGCAGACAACTGCAGAAAAATTGTTGAATTTGTATGCTCTTTGGAAATAAATGATGAGAAATTAATTTGTGAAATGTAGCGCCGCGGCATCCATACACTAGACAGGATTTAAAAGAAAAATATTAGGAGAATTCGGGACAGCCCTAAAAGGTTTTAGTGACGGAAATTAAAGAAAAATAATAATATAACTTATGGAACGTGAAAATGTTTAACATTATATGACCTATAGACGTATAGAGGATGTATGCATTTTTGTGTGCTTAGCACTATACATACATATATTGGATTTTAGGCTACATTTGTCGAACCGCATTTTTTAATCCTAACATTTTTGTACCTATATAATATACTTATACAGCACAATATCCATATAACATATATTATAACACGTTTTCTTTTTGTATTTACCTTAAAGCAATAATTGAGGTCAACGTAAGTGAAAGCGAAAAAACAATTTTTTTTTCTATTACTTGGTTTTGCTATTATGTTTTTTATCGCGTAGCGTAGGTATATCTACATACATACCTATGCTGAAGATATTTTCCCTTAATTATAAAGTCAAAAGTTTTTACATGTACGAGAGCATATATATTCATATATGTACATACATAGATATAAGGATACAAACTCAGTTTTGATTCTAATTGAGATTTCAAGATAGCCTTCAAAAAAGTTACATGCCGACATAGGTAAGTACAACATGGTTTTAGTAGACAAACACTTATCAGAACCATAGAATTGTTTGAATTTCGTTATCAGAATTGAAAGAGCATACGAAGTAAGTAAGAAAGAATGCTAAACCAGAGAAACCTAAAATTTCAATTTTTAAAATAAAATCTCAGGTGAAACTTCATAGATGGACTAAATTGGGCCACCGCTTCGTAGGATTGCCGGCAAAAAACTCCTATTTCTTATGTAGGCCTGTACATATGTTCCTACTCTATTAAAAACTTCCAGACGCTTTTGATATAGGTACTGAAGAGTAGTTCGGAACATAAAAAGCTACGGTAATAGCTACCCTGATTTTACACAAAATAAAAAGGATTATTAGTGGTCTTCTCGTAAAGAATGGTAAATTCGAATGAGTTTTCATCAAATAACGTCATCGATCTTAAGGCCGCTACAGACACTCAAGTAAAACCATATCTTATGACTACGTTTTAGAATTGAATTAGACAAAATCGGATGTTAACTTTTGCATCCACATGCAACAACTTTTATGCTGTCTTTAGTTCAATTCTGTAGCAATCGTCAGCTTTGGTTTTACGCAATATTCCGGACGATTTCATTCATATGAGACTTCAGTCTCAACTCAACCTCCGACTTTTGCTACACACGTTCATTCAAATCGTATGACTTAGCTTTTACATAGCAAATCGTACGATTTGCTTATTTGCTTAAACGTGTGTAGCTGCCTTTAGGATGAATTTGTTTCAATTAGTCTAGAAATTATTGCCAAGTGAAACAGGTAGATCAGCCTAGATCCTATTTAAGATGACTAAGAATATTTTATAGACAAAAATATTTTCCGAGGAAAAAAAATTAACTTATTACCTGTAACTCAATCAAACAAAGTGAATAAGTTTAAAACAATTTTGAAAGAGAGCAGACCGTCCGTATCGAAAACGTGACTTGAATTTTCAAAAATAAATTTAGGTAGGTAATGTAAACATGTTACAATTAAGTTTTATGTTTCCTGTTGAAAATTATGTCCCAAATTGAATACGAGTGTAAGGATTTTATTCAAATCTCAGCTAAAAGCAATTATGATTTCCCCACAATCCTTTAATTTTACAGGTAGGTATATAGATAAGGGTAAAAAAAAAACTGAAGGAGGAAATTTCAGAGAGAAATACTCATTTTTCCATTAAATTAAGCCTAAATAATATCATTGCGAAGAACCTCTAAAAACAAAGCAGACAAAATGGTACAGTCACAATAGTACCTATTTACTATATATATGCAGGCAGGTATAACAACACAAACAGCGCTACCAAGTACGAATAGAAGCAAGCACACAGCACGAAAAATGTCGAAGGAGAATGTTTTTAAATTCCTATTCAGTAATAAACCAGCTGTATGTATGCGAGCGTGCAAAATAAGTGAATGACCGTGCATGACCCAATTTTATGTCGCTGACTTGCACCCAATCACCCATAAGCTTTTAGTAGTAAATAACGTACGTTATACACTCAACATATATCTATATATGCATATACACACCCACATTCGCTCTGGTGATAAAACACACATAAGAAAAATATTCAAATCGTGTACTATCTTGTGAGCGCCGATGAATTTATGCCATGACAATCGCTGTACGGGATACACTAGCAACGAAAATGCGGTGAATGGGGTAAAAAGCTAACCGAGTATTTACCACCAAATTCATTTCTCCTAAACTGGATAAAAGTGTTGTAGAGGGATGAGAAATGCAATTAATAATTATACAACTTATAGGTACATACTTGATTTGGTAAAGTTTTTCAATTTTATTTAAATTATTTAATATTATAGTAATAATCAATGTATATGAAAAGGTTTGTCGACATCCATTGCCGCCATTTCTTTTTAGGCAATAACTGGTTCTACTACAGGGCAAAGACCTGTCTTGTCACTTCTTTGTCAAAGGAAGTCATTGACCCTGCTAACTGCCTAAAGAACTAACTGTTATACAACATTGAAACTAATACACAAATGGAAGGGGACAAAAAAAATAAAGTACCGAAGAAGAGAAAACAAAACTTTAAGTTATGCATTATTGCATGCATCGAAAGTCTGCCCAGCCAGAGCCGTTCGTGATGTTTGACACTTCAATCAAATATACACCGTCACCGTCCGCAACACAGCCCTAGTTCAGTTACGAGTGAGTGCCGTCGTCCGCTCGTTAGTCAGTCATTGGAAAACGAAAGTTATTACATTTTTGCCTCTTCTTTTTCAGATTTTCTGTATTCCACAATACCCTCCTTACTGACACTGACTGGTGACTGGACCGTATGATTCAGCAAAACATGCTTTCATACACATAGAGAAGCATAAATTCATATCTTATGAAAAGGCGCTCATCGGTGCACGTACAGATCCCACAAAGTTACAAGCGGTGTGTGTATATAATAAATCAAATCGAATCAACAAAAGTGGATAGAGTGGATATAGTACATAAGAAGGTGAGCGAGTAGAGGTGAATGACCGAATGAAGGTGAGAAGAAGTTTGATAAAATAATGAGAAATAATTAAAAAAAGTAAAAAATATCAGCATGGCATGGCAACTTTTTACCTATCTTTTGCAATTTCATATTCTTTTCTGTACTCTACCAGTAAAATTACATATTACACGAAAACTGGAGTGGAAGGTTTTTCCTTTGCGTTTTAAGACTTAAATTGCTTAGAAATGTTTACTAGGATATAGAATAAGCCCAAGCCAAGAGAAGTATTTGGTGATGATTTACATAAATGGTTCAGTCAGAAATTCACATCAAGTGCGAGTGCCTTATTTACACATAAATATATGTATACCTTAGTCTCTATCTAGTAGAAGATTTTATACCTATAATAAGTACTAAAACAAAAACTTTCCTATTCACTTAAACAGAAAAACGAGCATTCACAATTGTACTAGAAATTCTACATTTTTCTTATCTTTAGCGTCAAAATCTTATCGCCAAAGTCGATCTATGTAAATTTGCCACTTAACGACCAGAGCTATCGGAATTTAGGAAAAGCACCAAAAGATACTATTTACATTAATTTAAGCCAACGATTTCATAGATTTTTTAGAATAGTTTTCCATTACCTAATGAATTTGCAATACATTAGAAAAAAAAACTGCTCCCGCAATAGCATTAGCCGCACAACTGTTTGTAATAAACAGCTTTGTTTGTGCTTTAAATCAACAATCGTGCATTCATAAAAACCTGACTTTAATTCTGATCCACAAAATATCCCACTATCGTTTTTACTATGCATGTGCCAGCGGGGATTATCTCATCAATTCGCGGGCAAATTTTATATATACAAATGCCTATGTACCTACTACTAAAAGTATTATACGAAAGAACGCTGTGTGTGTTTCTCGTAGTTTTCTTTGTGTTATATTTCATTGTCTTTTACTTGTGTTTGACCCAAATTTACAACACCCTGGTCAATGAACTCTGGAAATTTTGTACGCTGCTTGGGTGCTCTATTTATAAACCTTTTACCCTAAATTTTATATGAACACAGATACCTGTCATCTCTAGATACTTTTATATAAGAATAGTTTCAGGGATATTTAACAGTCAGTCAGCGGGAAAAATGTGGAAAAGAGAAACTTGCATTATTTTAGGGAAAAATCTCAAATTTCTGGAAATTTTTTGCACAGAATGAAAGCTTTTAGAGTTAAGTTATTTGTGCGCATGCAGACATGTACTAAAGGGGAAAACATGACAAGAAAAAAGGTCGTTTGCCTTTGAATTATGAAGGCCTTGATTAGGAAGGGAAATAAAAATATGCACGCATTAAGGGTTTCATTTCTGTTATTTTTTTATTGTATTCATCAGGATGATGACAAAAAACTATAAAATTGCACTTGTGGAAAGCAATTTTATGAGCGCAGATACGTACGATATCACTTTTAAGGTACATAGGTGTAGGTACATGCTATTATGATTGTACGAATATTTAGTATCGATGGATCAGTACTATGGTCCATTGTAACCGGGTTTACCTCAAATGATATTCTTATCCCCTATTATTAAGCTTTCTAGCCTTACATTTTGTCTCAAATGCATTCTTCTATTCGAAGTGAATAAAGCCTTTGAGAAATTGTTATTAGGTACCTATGTAGGCATAAGAAAATTGCAATTTAATTTTTAATTTCTGAGATTGTTTTGTTTGCAATGATACTTGAACCACAATCCCCACGACCATTATTCAATATACTAACAACCTGCCTTTTTTGTTAATTATTCTTTTTTCTTTCTTGACAAATGCTTTTAGTTTAGGTGAGCTCACATTACATTGTCAACAATTTGCTTCTTACTAATTATTGATGAAAGAAAGAAAAAAAAACAACATAGTATTACAAAACTATAAAAACTACTTTGACTGAGAAACTAAATTATAATTAAAAATAAATTCAAAAGTGTGTACGCATGTACCTACAAAATCAGGTTGGTCATTGCACTCTCAACTATAAATGCCGTCACTGGCCTATTTTTCTAATAACACAACTAGCGCGCCAAAATTATTTTTTCGATGTCGATTACGACATTCAACTACACAAACACACACATTTATTTATCGCCGTAAAATAGTAGCAAAAAAATAAACCCATACTTGAAAATAAAAGAGAGTGAGAGGTACTTAGATCTAGGTTGACTGGTCAATGAACTCAACTGCTTACATTGAAGTTGTTGGAGGAATGAGTCGCTTTTATGGTTGGATTGGGATCTGGTGTGATATGCGAAGCTTAGAAAATCAGGGTGATTGAGGGGGATTTCTAAAAAAGCTTAGGGAATATTGTATATGAGAAAGTAATATTGTGCGTGGGTATTGTATTTTTGTTGTTGAAGGTAGGTATTACATAAATTTTAATATTTCAAGGTGTTTTTTATAAATTGAGAAATTTTTGTAAGTGGGGATAAAATAGTACTTACCATCCCTGCTCATTCCCACGGCGATACATTTTTTTAGGCGACAGTACTGGCATCTATTGCGATTTATACGTAATATACTGCATTGCTGATTTTTTGTACACGGACGGTACTGAATTTTTTGTTGAATTGAACGTCGGAAGAATCCCTGGAAAAAACATATAAAGCTTGTGTTAAGTAACTGTATACATATACATTAATTTTAATGATTAAGATTGAAAGATCAAAATAATTATAAAACTTATAAAGGAGGTATATATATATGTAATAAAATATTACGAACTTTTCCATTATTTTCACCATCATTTATTAAATTTTCATCAAATTTTTGACATAAATCCGCAACACTCTGATCGCTTAGTGCTATGTTCTCGCATAATTCATCATCGCATCCAGAATCATCATGTTGTAAACAATTATTGCAACGGCATTGTTGTTGTTGTAGTTGTGGAACATTCAAATTACTATTGCTATTACACGAACATTGTTGTAACCCATTAATAGATGAATTACTTAAAACACTACAATTACTATCAGAACTATCACGGCGATGTTGTTGATAATTTTCTACAACATAAGTACTATGATTAACAACAGTATCACATATTAAAGCAGCATTGGATGGTAATAAATTGTTCTTTAAATGATCGTCAGCTTTTATTGTTAGTGTCGTCGGTGTTATAACATTTTGATCGCATTGTTTTATGACATTTTTGATTATTTTTGATGGAAATTCTTTATTGTGACGCTGTTTCCATTCTCGCGCAAAACGAATTTTTTTCCACGGACAAACGAAATTTTCTTCAATTTGTTCATTTTTTTCAGAATTCAAAATTTCGTTATCACTTCGTTCATCAATGTCATCATCAATACCAGATTCATTGTCGTTTTTAATTACTAAATTACTATTTTTATTATTACTATTATTATTCGAACAATAATGATTACTATTTATATTACAGTTAACCGTCTTTAAACTCTGATCACAATTATTACTACTACGATCAATTTTCAGTCTTTTTCGATATTGAAGTGTTTTTTGTTGTTGTTGTTGATGATGATGTGATTGTGTTAAATTATTAACAAGTGGACTAGGTAAAATGTTACTATCATTATTTTCATTACTAATTTGTGAAGTATGATGGGTTTTTGATGAATGCATTATTTTTGAAATCCCGGAAACTGTGCCTGCCGACATTGTTGTTGAGCTCTTTTGTGTTGATAATGGAGCCGATTCTAATAACTTCACAAGAGCAGAGTGTTGTTCCTTTAATTGTTGACTTGAAAATTTGTTTGAAATGCTTTCATCAACAGCCGTTTCTGATGCTGGTGTTGTCTCCATCACATCTTGCATTGCACATCCCATTTTTTTCCCAATGTGTATAGGAGGTATATGTGGTATAATTTTAATGTTGAACACTTCCTTGGAAATTCTAATTAGATGTCAATTCTTTGTTATAAACTATCGAAAGGAACATTTTTTACACGCCTCAAAAATAATTCCTAAACATTGAATTTCATAACACTACACTGTTGTTATTTTTAATATAATAAAGGCGGTAACTTTTACTAGTATAGTTTAAATGCACAAAACAACTTTCAAACACTTTTTTACATTATTTCTAGTAAAATATCCGTGAAACAAGATTTTAGAAAATATCTTTTTTTTTTCAGTTTATTAATATCTTTACAAAGCCGACCGATTTAAGAAATACTATTTCTCGTCGAGAATAACGACCACGACGTTAGCGCGCTGAATTGAGAATGTTGTTCAGCTTTAGCGCCGCTGTGCACAACGGCACAACCAGTCAACCAGCTATGAGAAAAACAGGCGAGAGGTAACAACACTCAGCCAGCTGTCAGCAACAAGGCTAGCCAGACCCAGAAAAGCACAGTAAGAAACATCAAATAATGAGTGAACAGCAACAGCAACACTTTACCCTACCAGTGGTAGCACACAATCAAGGAATTTCTATGCAAGTGTTCGATGTTTTCATGCAATGCAAGTACACATTGATATGTACGTATATATATCGTTATTCCTATTAGGCTTGTAGCATACCCAGCCCAGTGCGTTCTTTAACAAATAACATAAACTATTTTCAAAAGTAACAAGGTAACATACTAAACCCCAAACTTCAGAGGAACACCACAGGCTTTAATGTTATAAAAATTCTACGAAAACTATTTTTTCTGTTGGATTTAGTCAATTTTAAAAGGCATTGAAGCAAAACTTTTTTATTTTATGAGTGTGTTTTATGCGTACGTATTGGTTATTCGTTATGGAGCCGCACGAGGCACGTCGCGGCGCAAGAAAAATGATGCTTAAAAGCACTAGCTTCCATTTAACAAAAATGAACACATTTATAAGGTATAGTTACTTACAATACAACCTACCCATCCACAAATATGCAAGTGTTGAAAAGTTGAACGCGTATCTACTATGTAGGTGTTTTGCAATACTTTTACGGGGAATTTTGCAATCCTAAATTGAAAATGTTTAGGGAGTGTGTTAGTGATGTCGTAAATTCTCCATTTTTAACTTTCAGGGGAATTGAATAAGTGCATTTACAATAGTATACATATTTATATAGTTCACGGGGGCAATGGACGATTTTAAGGATACACCCAAACCTAACACAAACACATTCCAAACTTTAGAGCACGAATTTGAACGTTTTTTTTTTATGCATTGTATTGTAGGTATGTAGTTATAGCTAGCTTAGAAATTATGCAAGCAAGCGGCATAATTAATATAAAAGGTAGAACATTCCTAATTTGTGTTTAAAAAGATTTAAATAACCACCCGTTGAGGATTTTGCCTGCTTTTATATTTATATATTTTTTGAGAATATCCCCGCTATGCTAATCAGCATTCTGCAGTAAACGTGTCTTCTGGAACCGTCATTTTCTCTGAAGCCAACTTTCTTTGGGGATCATGCTTGCAGCTGCTCATCCTTGAAGCAACTCCATGCGATCAGATCAGGTCTATCAGATGTTGGAAGCTTCAAAGATCTCATTATTGTTTACAGTTCAACCTTTATTGATATTCATTATTTCTATCTTGGACTCCTCAATAGAGCGTGCCTGGGCCCAGGATGCTTGCCTTCACTCAAATCAAATCCTAAATGTTTTCCTTTTCTGTCATTTGATAAATTTTAGCAAATATTTTGAAATGTAATGTCTTCTCCAGAGTAGCAAAGTGCTTAATGTTTTTTACTTTATTTTAACCAATAGAGGAAGACTTAAATGTAATTTAATTTTATAATTACTTCATGGCTGGAACTCCGCAGATCCGTTGATTACTCTATGAGTTATTAGAAATTTGCTATTACTTGTTCCCTAGGATATCCCACAACTGCTCTATATGGGAACATTCTCAGTATTTTGTAGTCAAATACATACCAGGACCATTTTGGGACAAATATGGGAAAGTCGTTCTGGCCTTTTCCAGAATTTATTTCGGCGTGTTCTCTGGTGAAAGCGTTAATTTGTTGCATGTTATCCTTCCGTGTATCATTTTTGAAAACCGAAAATAGAACAACAAAATATGCCTTGAAAGAAGCCATGAGAGCCGCGTCGTTTAAGTCAGCTTAGAATTGTACTCGCTTCTACAATATCTTCTTGTTTTGGTAAAGTTTGTTGGTTGTACATTGCAGAACGTGATTTTTTAGTGTTTAACAATTTTCTGTTTATGTTTTGTGCAAGTGCAAGTCTGGCATTACCTTCCAGCCTTGGTTCTTTTAGTAAAAATGCCTACCCATAAAAAAAATCTCTACTATCTCAAAAAATATCCTCAAATATTCCCCCGAATATCCTTGAAATAAACTATAGATCCGTAAGAAGTCATAGGTACACTTGCAACTGGAATTTTACATTATTGAATACGTGAACTGTGTGAGAAGGACATGGGATCTACCAAGGATATCCGAACCCAACACATTCGTCACTCCCAGGGTTGTCTTAAGTTTTTAATTGGGACTGGACGGAATTTCCCATGGACAATTTATATATCCTAACAGGAAGTAAATACGGATTTCTTTTGACTGCTCAAATAATTTATAGGTGGAATTGATATGTACTTCTAGCAATGCTTTTTAATCTGATATTTGGCAAGCTGAACTTCGGGATACAGCCATTTTAAAAGTAAAAATTCAGACAACCCTTCAACTGCACATCTGGGTGCTTATACTTAACATTACTACCTAACCTATATCCTGAATTGGAGCTTTATGTACTTGCAAAGATATACCACCAAAACCCATTACGAAGAAAATAATGTTTAAATCTGATCGATCTATTTAGTGTGGAATTAGCGCCAGCCTTAATGGCTATGTTTTGATCAAGATAATGGAAAAGTGCACTTATGTTTTTTTTTACAAATATACATGCATACATATGTATATGTGTATATTTCAAAAGTGTTATTTTTGAAAAATCGTTGCTTATCGGATGACTGTTACAAAGAGTGAGTAATACTATAACTGCTATAACAACAAATAATTAAAATAAGAAAAAAATAAGAAAATAAAAAGTACATATTGTTAAATCTTGTACGATGGTACGGAACCCTTCTTGTGCGAGTCCGGCTCGCGCTTGGCCAGTTTTTTTGAACTGTGCTTAAAAGGCTATCATCAAGACTTAATGGAAATCCACATTTGGTTAACGACTAACACCATTCAACTAGTTTTTTTCTTCAGTTTCCGTTAAAATACTTTATGGTCCAAACTTTCCTATACCTTCAGGATATCTTTCAGACAATTTATCCTGTTATGATGCTTTTTGGAATATTTAATTGATGCTAGCTGTTCTAATAGAAAATTTTCCTTCTCGAATGTCCGACAATACTCTGTTGTAGCAGTATATCCTTCCATAATGCATTAAATCAATCTAATTAATGAAGAGCTGCTTATGGGGCGCAATTTGGGGCAAGGTAAAATATTGCAGCTCTAGCTTGAGGCCGCCAGTACACGCGAACTGGATCATGATCCAAATCATTCATCCATTTCGCGGCCACTAAAATTAATGTGGTTATTCCGAAAATTAACTTAAATTTCAAACAATATTATATTTATTTGAAATATAACTACTTAAAAACTTTCTCATGAAATAACAAGTAATAAAGCTAGAATTGGTCTAAGACCAATTTTATGATACCCTAGACGACTGCCCGTATGTCATTTCGTATGGTCACCCATCTGTGCAAGTCTGATTTTTGAAGTGGTTTTTCGCATATATTTCTGGAATTGTTCGTCGGACAGAAAAAACGAATATAACCAATTTTACAGGATTTCATATTCTGAAGAACTTTTCAGTACATTAAAGCAGTATAGGACTTATCGTTTTCATACAATTACGTAAAAATTCTAAATTTTTATGTGGCAATAACCCCGATTTAATTCAATTTTGAAATTGTATTTACTATTTTTATGAAAATACTATGTACGATATTTCAGCTCTCGACGTCAACGCGTTCTCAGGTAGTGTGTAAATAAATACATAGTGAAAAACGAAATTTTGTATGGCAACACTATGAAGGAGTTACCCGATTTGTCCTATTTTCGAATTTAATCTTACCTTTTTTGTAAATTTCAGCTCTCTGGCCACACGAGTTCTCGAGTTATCGTGAGGACGGTCGGATGGACGGACAGACGGAAGGACACATGGACGGACAGGCCGACTTACAAAAATTAAAATAACTTTTAATATTTTGCGTGGGTGTCGAATCCATTTTGCCTACCATCATTATTTCTAGATGTTACAAACGAAATGACAAAGTTAGTATACCCTTTAGATCTCATCTAGGGTAGAAAATGACATGAAAAACGCAGTCCCTTACATTTACAATGCAACAATACGTTAAAAAAATGTTTTCTTTCATTTTCCCATTATTTACATGTTAACTACTAATGAACTCGACGATCCCATTGATCACTTTATGGGTAGAGCAGCCACATACACGATCATGAGGGTATAGAAAGATCTGCAGTTTTAGGAAAATACGTCGTTTTATGGCATGTTATAAATTTAAGTGGACGCGAATTGGGTAGTGAACGCGAATTGGTGCATTTACTCTATGCAGGTATTGTCCATTACACAATTATGATTTTTATTTAAAAAATAATATTGAAAAGGATCCAATTCAAAATTGTTTTTAATCGAAAAACCCGTTTACATTTTGTGTTTATTTTGGTCGAGAAATATCATCCTTATCCTTCCAAATTGTTTTGTACACTAGCTCACTAATATTTATAATACCTGGTTATTTATTTATACTTTTAATGGATGCAATTATTTCAATAATAAAATGTCAATGGCCTCAGTGACCTTTCCCGTATTTCTATATTCTTGGTTTGCATTTTTTTTTTGTGCAATAAGAAAAACCACCAAAAAGAGAAGTTCCATCTAATTTCTTTCGAATAAAGAGAGCACTGCACTCTACTGAAGTCTAAAGGCAATGACTATTACTATGCCACATACTATAGCTCAAAGAGCAATGTACGCAATCTCCCCATCTACCCTTCTGGAATGTTGCATTGTGTGCATGCAATGCATCCATGTAAATAAAAATATAAAACCTAAACGTGCACATGTATGCCTCAAACCTCGTTCTATATTAACGTAATGTGTAGAGTTGAGTTGCTGTAGTAGAATCACTAAAGCTTCTATGCTGAGCTGATTGATGTTCTGTGCTCTCTTGCCAGTGCTGTGTGGTGTGGCCCTGCCCCGTAGAGTGTGTATGAACAGCGTGTGTATTGCATTGTACCACACCATGCTTTATACAAAGAGTAGTATGTGGGTTCAGTTTATAGCCCACTCATGCCGCCGTCCGTCCTCGAAGGAGTTCTCAATTGAAAATTTTGTGCGAGTTTGCTTCAGTAAGCAACGCCAGCAACCATCCCATCATAGCATAGCAGCTAAAGCAGTGATGGCTGCTGTTATGTTGTGTGTTATCTATGCTATCCTATTCCTAGCAAAAGCAGTAGCAGCAGCAGCAACAACAGAAGCATATCAACAAAGACACAACTGTGTGTGACGCGCACAGCCAGTTCAACGAACTCACCATTGCCGCGACCCAATTACAGGTCGTACACCTCATTCAAGATACGGAACGAATTAGTGCTCGAAAAATCTCAACATGCACACATTTACACACCGCAATAAGAGAAACACAACATTGCTTGTGGGGTATGTGTGTAAATCCTAGATATTTCGTTTCGACGTTGAACACAGGCGCTAACACAACATGATGGCAGTAGTCGATACAGAAAATGTAGGTATAGAAAAAATGATGTCGCCACGAATCCAACTTGAAAGCTTTTTGTATTGAGCCAACAACCAGTTTCGCAGGAAAGTGAGAGGAATTGCACACTAAATATGCACAGGAAAGGCTAAATCAAAGTTAACTTAACAAGAAGCTAAGAAGCAGGCGAGATTTCAGATTGTTTTACATTTAAAATGTACACGGCTAGAAAATTAAAGAAAGAAGAAAAAAAAAATAACAAAAAATCAAACTCTCTTTAAAACTTTTAAGCATAAAGACAAAAAATGTGAAAGCGCAGATTACATGCAACGAAACAGAATGGCAAATGATTCATTTTCATAAATAAATGAAAAGGGGAAGGGGTGGAGTTTTCAGATTTTACTCTCATAAGATCTTCCCGCACTTTTGTGAAAACAGGTTTTTCTAAAATATTGAGAGAGTTGGTTCCAAAGTTGTTGCTGTATTCCCATGATATTTGAACGCACGTGCTTCTGTTTACATTCGTTTTGCTCTGAAGAGATTAAGTGGGAGAAACTCATGCTGGGTTCTCTGATATTTTTGAGAAAAATTAGAATTTTATTTGACAGAAATTATAAATGTGCTTTCAGCATCTTGGTCAGAGCGAAATTTTTTTTATTCTTTTTTTTTAAATTGAGGTAGTGTAACCCGATGTACATTATTATGAATAGTGTGAACGGATTTTGAAGATGTTCAAGAAGATTTTGTCGTTCGAGTAATCCTACGTTCTCTCTTTTTTGTTTTTAGCTCGTTGTCTCAGTCGCACTACAATAATGCATAGCCAAGTTCTGTACATAGTTATATATATGTACAATGTAAAAGTTTTCCAAATTGATAGAAGAAAATTTGGTTTTGGTTGCTATTGTGGAAAGTTAAATCGATTGAACTCGCTTTAGTTAATTTTACGGCAACATTGATATTGCCATATTTGAATTTTACATACTGTTGGGTACTACCACGTGCTGTAAAATTAGTTAATTCGTAAAATATATACTTAGGTTATACAGTTTTTGAGCTCCTCCAGCTACATAATACTCAAATTCACACAACATGAAATAAAAAAAAAAAAAGAAGGACTACGTAGGTAGCTGCCTACCAAACTTATCAAATTTCCTACTTTCATTTTCATAGATATAAATTCGTACGATTTAGTTAAGTTAATAAGAAGGCGCGTGCCATGAAAAAAGTTTTAGATGCTATCTTAGGATGCACGCAATTAGTGAGAAAAGGTAAAATTTACAGAGATCTGTTCAGAGAATGCGAAGCATTGTCTTTTGCACATCACGTCAGCTAAGTAATTTTGCAGTGTAGTGTCTCACCTCATTCATCATCATCATCAGCCAGTTAGGCCACCGTTTGTCCATATACATCGCACGGATCGGTTGAATAACACTTTTTGAGGTTAAATATGATGAAAAGAGGGCATACCAACACCACCGTCGTCGTGTCTCGAAAGTCAGGCAACACAGCAATGATATAAACATGACAAGCAGTTGATAAATTGTTGGAATAACACAAAAGAAAAAAAGCTTATGCAACAAAAGTTTCTGTTTTTTTATTTTTAAAGCGTTCGTCGGCGGATCGACATGAATGCGATATCAATGTCTATGTACATACATAAATAAAGCTTTATGCTTCTCAAATAAAATTTTTAAATTTTTGTAAATTTTGGGAAAATGAGAGGTTTTTATTCTCAAATTATTTTTTTCTCTCTACTTTTGTGCTAATATATATTGAAAGTTGGTTTTTACAATAAAGGAAGGAGGAAATAATCTAATAACAATGAGGTCAAATTTTTAAGCATTAATCCATCTCAGACTAATGTCGGGGCAATAAATTTATTTTTTTTTGGGTCACAACTGCGGAGATTTCATTGACGCAGGTGCTTATTCTGCTCTGTCGTTTTACATATTATTTTATATATATATATATAAACAGTTCTTACGATACCTCTAGATACATAAATGTCCGTACGTAATTTTGTATAGTTACCCCTTTGTGAAGGTTTGATTATTAAAGTGATTTTTCGCATAATGTAATTGCAGAACAGTTTGTCCTACAGTGGTTACAACGAATTTCACAGGATTTCATATTCTGAAGAACTTTTCAGTACAATAAAAACATTTAGGACTGATCGCTCTCACAGTACCTATACGTAAAAAAACGTAAATTTTTGTATGGCAACACCAAGACGAGGTTGATTTAGTAAATTTTTTATATTGTATTTGTTATTTCCATAAAGACGCCGTGTACAACATTTCAGCTCTCTGCATCGACGAGATCTAAGGCAGTATGAAAAAATATAGTGAAAAACAAAATTTTTGTATGGCAACCCTATGCAGAAGTTACCTGATTTGACCCATTTTCGAGCTTAATTCTATTTTTTGTTTTTTTTAAAAAAGGCCGTGTGCAAAATATCATCTTTCTAAGTGAGCGCTTTTTCGGATTATTGTGATGACAGGTAGACAGACAGAGTGATGATGGACAGATGGACAGACTGATATGCAAAAATTAAAATAACTTTTAATATTATGCATGGGTATTCAATCTATTTTGCTCTACATCATTATTTCTGTGCATTACAAGCGAAATGACAAACTTACTGTACTCTTTCAGATTTCATCTAGGGAACAAAACTGAAAGAGATAAATTACACAGAAAACAGCAATATCAGCCTTAGAAAGTTTAATCCTTTTCAATTAACATCAAATACCGTGCGAATAATTTATAGTTACGAAATCAACACAATATAACATTCCCCACAGTATATATTTGTGGATTATGAGAAGGCGAGCGATACAGTTGTTGGGACCTTTTGTCTACTTCACTTTAAATACTTTGAAATAAAAATTGTCCAACTTATTACATTGTATGTACCTCCACATTGTAATATATTCAAGAGTACGACAAGTACCCCAACTATATCTGTTATTGAGAAGGTATGTCTGATAAGTAGTGAAAATGACTTCATAAATAAATATTTTACAGTATTTGACTATTTAGACATCCACTTTTTAAATGATATTAGTTTTACTAAAATATGTTTGTTTTTTGCGGGTAAAAAAAATGAACATGGCCAACTTTACAGGAGAGGAAAGGCATGTTGTGAAGATACACTTGCTCTTTATCGACAAGATGAAACACTCATTGAAATAATAATTACAGGGTGGGTGTTTGGATATGAATCTGAGACTAAAAAACAGAGCCTAGAGTGGCGTAGTTTGGGTTCCAAAGATTGCCAAAGGTGAATCCATTCCAGAAGAATAAACTGTTAATCAGTATTTCTAAAGAGACGTTCTTGACCGTTTATTCCAAAAGATGAGAAAGAAAAGGTCAGATTTGCGGAAATCAAAAGATTTCCTTCTGTTCCACGATATAGCGCGGCCACATACGGCAAAATCGGTAAACCAATTTCTGTCAAAAAAAAAACGGGGTCACAGTGATGCCACACCCCCTAATTCGCTTAATTTGTCGCCCTGTGACTTCTTCTTGTTCAAATGAATCAAAAGGGTAATGAAAGGTCACAGGTTCAATACACTAGGGGAGATTCACTTGGCAACAATCACCGAACTCAAATCTGTCCAAGCATCTGGATTCCAAAAAGGTTTTCTGCACCTGAAGAAAAGATGTGAAATGTGTGTAAGGGCTAATTATAGGTACTTATTTTGAGGGAGATTGATAGAGCTTTAAAATGTATATAAGGTTTTAATAAAATGTTTTTATATTTTTAGTTATGATATCATTCTCACTACTTATCAGACATACTTTGTATTAAAAATACTGATTCCTCTTACACGATATTTGGTAAAAAACTGATGATCAGCATTTTTAATCTTATAAAATCGCGTCTAACAGGGTTACATATAATCTGATACAGCCTGGGGCTATTAATAACATGTTATTGCCTATGTTATTTCATAAGATCCTATAAAAATATCAACAAGCTACGCTGTAACACGGTAAAGTTCCATATGACTATCTCTCCCTCAATTCCAGACCAGCGATTTTGAATCCAAGACTAAGACTGTTAGTTGATCTTATGGATTGTGATGATCAATTATTAAGCGTTTTTGGGAGTATTTGTTTTTTATTTTTGTATGTTTTTATTTTATCGATGTTATATATCTAAAGTACTCCTTTGATTATTTAATTCTCTTTGTAATTAAACGTATTAGCTGTACAGTGTAATTAAACTGATTCAAGGCCTTAATCTGAGTAAATTGAAGTTTAAAATTTATTTGGGTTTGAAACCAACAGCTATTAAAAAAAAAAAAACGTTTTGTGTGTTTATACCTTAAGTTGTCAAGTCTGGCTTTCAGATGTGCTGTTCCGACCTACTTAAGTACCTTCTTAACGCTTTAAGTTTCATACTATTTAATTTACCTTAGTTTTATTGTTTGCTTATGTTTATGCTAATAATTAAGTAACCAATGTCGATCATATACCCACTACTTAAGGACGTGGCCTTGGCCAGTGTCTTTGTATTGAGTTGTATTTGCGTGTACGTTCTAACAAAACACAGTACACAGTGTTTACTCATAACTGTTTTCATTTACGATACGATTTACAATAATTCACACTAAACATTTTTTTTCTCCAAAGGTTAAGAAACTAAAAAGAATATCTTCCAAGAATTAGATGAAGACCAAATAGAAAATTGGCGAAGAGAGAGAAAAGCATGTTACATTACATGGCATCAAGAAAACAGCGGCAGTGAGATGTTACACAACAATCTTCACGTAAATAAATAACCAGAATGATCCCATTGTCTGCAAGCCGCTAGCTTTGTTGTTTGAGCCGTCATGGCTGGCTAGGCTTGTTCTATTGGTTAGTAAGTATACATGTATATCTTATGTAGGCATTTGATGGGTCGATCTATCAGTATAATTAGGGGCGACCACATCATGAAGAAGAAGAAGAAGACAAATACCTACTTTAATTTCAAAAGTTGCTTAGAAAAATATACGAGAGGAATGACCAACTCTGAGGAAAACAACCAACCATAAAAAAAATTTTTGTGTATACCTACCTAGTTCACTGACCTATTCATTTTCGCGGCTTAGTTAATGTACATTAAGCGTTTTTCGGCATAAACAACTTTCTCTTATATTTTTTTTTCTAACATCCTTATTATATATACATATTAATAAAGAATTGATTTTATTTTACAGATAATATGACTTTAGGAATTATCGCGGTACACAAAGAAATAAGTGAATGTGAATTTTTGTTTGTTCCATAAAGCTTACTTCTCATTAAAGGATTGATAACTATTGTGGGTATGTGTACGTGTGTGTGTATATAGAAGCTTTTACGAGCCTTGAAATATATTAAGGACAGTTCCTAATTAAGCGATCTTGAAATAGAAGAAATAACTATTTCTTCGAAATTAACTGCTATAATACAAACATACCTACACACCAAAATTCTTTTGTATGAAAATGATAAATGGTTTGATTTTTTTTTTGGCCAGCTTATCGGCATACACATGGAACCAATCGAAGAACTCACTCTGGCTTGACTTACTCGTATGACGAGCGTTCATTCTGAGAAAAACATGCAGTTAGCCTGAATTTTGCACAGATAAACGTTTCTGAAAAATTTGGGACACAAGTGATTCATTCACATCGATAAAGTTGTTGTTTTTTATTTTCTTTTTTTCTTATTTGATTTTGTAAATCAATAAATTATAAAATTGTTTAAGGCCAACGACCAGATAATGAACTTTGTGAAATTTTATTTACAATCAGAATAACAAATACTTTCTAGAGAGCTTAAAAAAAAAATTCAATCATAACAACATTAATTTAACAATTGTTTATAATACATGTCTTTTTCAAAACAAAAAACCAACACACATTAATAAAAAATATGTATATAATAATTAAAAAAAGTATAATTAGCACTTCGATTTATTTTTCTATTGAGAAAAACTGGTGTAAATATTTTGGACATGTTGAAGAAAAAGTGCTAAAAACGCAGAAAGGGTTACATTTTAAGTACATAGTGTAATACGTCATTTTACGGCGAAGCTTTTGGGCTTCTTGAATCTATTTTGAAAAATTTGTGTTAATGACGTATCCTTTGATAAAAATAGTAGTTAAATAAAAGAAACCAGAGTTAAAATTCCGAAATTTTAACTTTGTTTAGCCATAACTTTAAAATGGAAAAGAGGAGGGAAACCATTAGAAAGATCTAACGATTATCAATCTAATAAATTTTAAATTATCGCCACAGGGTGTAACGTTCAGAAGTTACAGGGTAATATATAAAAACATACCCAAATATTTTTAAATCCCGTTATCTCACAAACTGTTAGGATTTCCCCTCCCCCGCACATACAATTTTAAGTTTGTCTAAGCATTACCTATCCATAGCCCTCGGGTGCAAGACCACATATGGGACACCCTGTATAAAGGGCATCTCACAGAATATGGCAAGTCTACAAATTCGGAAATTTTGCTGCCAGTTTGTATAAAAATTTTTAATTACAATTATGATATTTGCACAAATTTTCATGGTATTAGTGAAACATGATAGCAATGACAAAACGAAACATACACAACGCATTACAAATAACTGGATTCCACACACTTTACGATGATATCATTGGGGTTTTACAGGAGTTCAATCCGACACGTCATAGATGACAACAATGCCGATTGGGTTTAGCACTTAAATGTTAGACAATATGTAGCCTAACCGCTTGTAGAATGAATCCAGCACGCAATACTCGTGATGCAAACCATGTACATCTTTCAAATTACTTTCGGCCGTACAGTAAAATTCCGTGATGATTTTTTATCCCGAATAGTGCGAATATGGAACGTTTACCATCTTCCGTTTTTCCTACGGCATATAATCTGCGGAAGTTTAAGGACGACATATATCGGCACCTCCGCCACTCTCCTCATATCCCCTAATCCTTCCTGCTATGCTTTGCTTTGCATCATAGAGTATCCCCTGAGCTTGGCTTAATAAAACAACAAAAAAATACATAGTGAAAATATTTAAGATTTTTCTCTATCTTCTTTAAGTTCACCAATACTTTCATATCAGAAAGTAATCTAAATAATTCTAAAATATATTATAGTATGCAGATTACTTTAATCTCTACTCATTATTTATTGTTACTTAAAATATATTTTTAAAGAAGAAGTAGTTTTCAAAAAATGAGGAACAATCAGACCTTAGAGCTGAGCAGAACTATTACGGCTGTACTTAAAATAACCAATGATATACGGATTGCTGTTGATATGGATGAGTTCTTTATATTAGTGCTCTTAGATTTCTGTAAGGCATTTGATTCGGGGAATCATAGCAAGCTATGTAGAAAACTGATAATGCAATTTAATTTCTCTTCCCAGGCTGCAAAACTTATTCTCAGTTGCTTGAGGGATCGGTATCAATGTGTGTACATATTCTAAAAATGTATATTCCACTTTTCAACTGGTATCTTCCGGAGTACCACCAGGATCTATCTTGGGTCCTCTGTTGCTCTCTCTTTTCATCAATCACTTATTTTATTGTATTGTATTATTAAGTACAGTACACTCCACCTTTATGCTGATGATGCTCAATTGTACATCGCAAGACCAATTCGATTAGTTAAAAATGGTATTTTTTGCATAAATTCTATTTATTTGTGCACCATTGATAACATGCTACACTTGAACTCTACCAAACCTTAGTGTTTAGTTATATATAAAAAAATTTAGATACTTCTTATTTCTCACCTGTCTTAATTAATGGTATCAATAGAACGCAAGTTTCAGTTGTCAATTCCGCTTCTAACTTGGGAATTATCTTTAATAAGACTCTTTCCTAGGACTATCATACCTATTAGTGCTCTAATTAGAAAAGTATACGGTGGGCTTCGTAATTTTACATCAGCGCAAACCCGTTTAAAGCTAGTTAGGATGCTTCTCGTCCCTCTTTTTATATATGGATGCGAAAAGTTTTTCTTGACTATGAATCTAAATACTGCATTCAACGCTAATATGAGGTATGTTTTTGGTCTCCGTCGTTTTGAGCATGTCTCTCGCAAACTCCATTCTTGGTTGCAGCCTTATTATCTATTTCAAATATTGCGTTACTTTTTTATTAGCTAGGACTCTTAAGCTACTTGTATGATATATTTCAGATTACGATATCAAATCGAGTTACTACTTTATTAGTGCCTAGACATAATTTTCTAACGTCTAGGTGTCAGTTCTTCATCCAATCCATTATTATTTGGAATTCTCTGCCAATAAATCTAAGGCTGTTGTTTGAGTCAGGTGCAAAGATTTCGAGCACTTGACATCAGTCTAGTTTTTAGTTGTGCATTGCAAATAAGTATAAGTTTAATTTTTTTTTTCCTTTGGATCTTAGTTCTAATTATTTAATTTCTTATTAGTGTAGTTGTTTTTAATATTAGATATTGGATAATGTACCTACACATTAATCTTGTACTAAAATAAGAATTTTATATTTTTTTGTACAATGCTATCTATAAATGATTAAATGAAAAATATGAAAAAATTATATATATAATTTGTTTTATATACATATGTAGTTGTAATCATATTTACAATTTTTTATTACATTCAATATCAAACTACCCAGCAAACATTTTTTCTCGGGTTTTCGCATTTGCAAGAGGTTCTCGAAGAACAACAATCCGAAAATTATCGGTTTTACGAATTTCTCTCGATATATAGCATTTAAGTTCAGAGAACTTGGAGAGAATTTTTTGTTTTTACGAATCTTTCTCGAAATGTTTTAAAAGAATAATCGGAATACATGATTTTTTTCAGATTTTCAGCGGCAGTCTTTTTCAACAAGTATTCGGTGGAAAAAACAAATCTATATATGTAGTGAAGTTTGTGCTGAGAACATAAAATTTGGATTTGATAAATGTTCAATATTTCTCATTGTTTTCTTGTTTATTTTCAATTGGATATCAAGAATAGTTTTCACAAAGCGTACTCGTTTATCGAATTCGAAATCATGTAGTTTTTACGAAGAAAGTCCGAGAAGACGAATCGATAACGAGTCGTCTTTTCGATTTGAATTAGCGTTCCTTTAACTTTGAAGTCAAATTTCGATTGAGCGTGTCACTTTCGACTCGATCTCTAATCGTAGTGTTCGCTGGGTAACTAAACCGTGCCCGTGGTATCGATTTACTCGCGTATTTGAAAATTTTGATGAGTTTAATTCAATTCTATAAAATGGGAATAAACCGTCCAATGAAACGCAAAATAAGAATTCTTTAAATATGTATTATGAATCACATGGATGAAAGCAATTGTGATGCAATTTGAATCGATAAAACCAAAAACATAAGATCATCTTGAATCACTAACTAGCCTTTAACTGTACTGTATTGATCATAGTCAATATTAATATGTTGCAATGGTTTACAACACCTTGGTGATTTTATGAAAACCGATTAAACGAATAAAAAGTTAAGAATTGCATAATGTTAGACAAAAATAAAGCGCCACAAGGAGGTTGACTTTGAAAAAAAAAAAAAATTCTCTTGCAATATTTGACTAACATCGGCATATAATTCAAGAGAATTTGCATTCAATCTAAGCGCGATACCTCTAAGCGATAGAACTAACAGCAAAACAGTGTGTGCATGCAAAATGCAGTGACGAAAATACATATCTGCTCTTAACTCTAGTAGACTCGTCAAATGGAAAAGCATAAAGTTTTCTCGTTCGTTGAACTGTTCCCAGTGCTGAACTAAAGCATTAAATAGAAAAATTAAGAAGGGAACAAGATAACGCTGCTGGCCATCTAAGCAGAGAACATAGCTAAGCTACTCATACGTATGTATGTATGTATATGTCGCTGCGCAAAGTGTCTCCGCTTGCACTAACTAGACAAGCCAAGTTTAACAAATTGATGTCATAAAGTATCCATCAGAAAATCCCAGGGACAATTCACAATTGTATCGTTATAGGAGCGAGAAGCGAGACAAAACATACTTTTAATAGTTTTAATAGTAACTTGCATCTATTTTTACTATGAGTGTTGTATAATCTGAAGTTATACTTGAGTGCAAGGAAAATATAGTATGTTTTTTTGCAAGTGTTTGTAGGTATGGTATATATATATACTTGGAGGTTGAATAAATAATTTTATTTTGCTATACAACTTGGGTATGGGTATATGTGCATAGTACACGTCTCTTTTTCTTCTCTCTAACTGCGAAATGCATTCGAATTTGATTTGCATTTGTCCCAGATACTGATTGTATTTTAATTAAAGCCAAGAAATTCAAGTGATTTATCATTGGCTGAGACATTAGTTTGGATTTGATGACTAGGTACGGTACGTAGGTTGCCCATGAAAGATCTTGTTTTACTTAATAATTACTATGTTAACCGCGGTCACCCCTCCCTCATAAATTCATCCTCCCTTTTCATGGGGTCTAGTAGGGTTAGATGATGGGTTTTATTTTTAGGTAGCATAAAATGCTTCTGTCCAACAAGAAAAGTTCAATAACCGAAATCTAGGTCAAAGCAAGCCGCAACCCCTGGCTGAAATTGAAAATGAGAGCGAATTTAGCATCGTACTCGTACAACATTACCTAACGTACCTATACACTGCCGATCGTACTTTACTACAAACACATGCGCAACGAAGGATTTTTGCACATTACAATCTGTTATTTTAATCTATTCCAATTTTCATCTCTTGAAAAATCCACATTCCACATTCATTACCACCCGCCGAACTCGAGTCCTTATATAGTGCAAGTAGTACTTCCTTATATCTAACTTACTCGCTCTTGCATTTTATACATAGCTAAGTATGTATGTATGGGAAAGATGGAAAGACCTTTGGAAAATGCGTAGTAACATCCCTTTCGCTTTATATGTCAGATTTGAGTCGGTCGAAAGGTTATATCAGTTCATTGTCCCACTTATAGCTATTAATGTAAGGATATGAGTTTATGCCCGAATACATGCATATATGTATCTGAATCTGTTTGTGTAAATTCGACCCTCAACTTATCGCGAATGCTCCCCGATTTTCTTGCCTCCTATTCAAGTGGAGAGAATTGTTGTTCAGCCTGGCGGTGGCCTCCGTGACGTGACCTGTTAAATTTAGTTGGCCCCTGGAAATTTTTGGCTAGTAGTCCATCACCAAAGTGTGGAGACTTTGAATTGACTGTTTTTTACAATGCTATGGTTTTCTGGAATAATATCAAAACGGGTTACAATAAAAAAACGACGGCAAATTTTATTGTAACGTGAATTTTTATTATAATTTCGTTAGTTATTGCAATTATCTGCGATTGTCCTTATTGTCCTTTTCTATTTAACTCGACCATATATGTATGTAGGAACATTTGAGCAGCTAGGGGAAAATATTTAGGGTAATGAAAAGGTCTATTACTTTTTGTGTTTCATATATGTGTACATGCACCAGGGTAGGGTAGAGATATATGGTGATGGTGGAGCACGAGGCTGCTTCAGGTCATTGATCTTTTGCACATTCCGAATGACGTCAATTCCTACCCCTGGTACAAAATGGGCTCTACTCTGTAAGTAAATACACTCTGTGACTGTATGTATGCCCGGGAATACTTTGCTGCTTAGAGGTTTATTAGTTGCTGATGCTACTGGTGGTGGTGGCGGTGGTGTTGCTGCGAATTGGTACTCTTCCTACTATTTAATTTGTGAGAGGAGGAGGGGGGGGGGGGGGTTCTATGCATTACCTTATTTGCATTCTGAATTAATTTCAATTTATTCTTGCACGTTTTAAGGTAAAGATAATTTTTAGGTTGCACGTTATCCAAAAACGGGACAAAATTTGTTCCAGTTAGGTGAAAAATGAATGAATTTAAAAATTATCTTGGAATAGAGGCTTAGTTAAATTTAGTGGATAATAGGGAAACGAGAATAGAAAATTATTATTTCATTAAAAATGTATAGAGCTTACTGTTGCATTTTCAACAAGCCCAGTCAGTAGTCATTCACAGAGAGCTTAAAACTAATACCTATAATCGAATTGACATTAGCAATGTCCGGCGCGATAGAAAAACTCGCATGGAAAACGAAAAATATTGTAAGTAGGTGCAAGAAATAGCACAATAAAAAAAAAACTGAAATGTAAAGCGCCAGGATGGTAAAATACTGCCAGCGACGAGGATATCTGCAGTGTTTAGAAACGATTTAGAAGGAGAATGTACTACAAAACCCAACTCAACTCGATTGGTTTCTTGGAGTTAGAATTGAGTTGAACGAAATTCAACTCAATTCCCGTTTCCATGAACACTAATGTGGCTTTAATTCGGATTGAACTCCGTATGGAACTATTTGATCAAATAATTGACTTAGATTAAAAGCCCACGAATATCCTGTAGTCGATTTGAAGGACATCTGCGAAAACTCAATTTCAATTTAAGTTGAAAAAAGTTTCAGAATAAAATAATATTACTAATTTATCGTCATTTTGTTTATGGTTGAAGGAATCAATTGTTTGGATTGTAATGAAGTCCTATAGAATCCATAAATTTTTAACTTTACAAATCTTTCCAAAGCTTCGTTGTGTTACTTCTTTACACAACTTTGGAATCTTTTTCTTTATTATATTTTACGTTCAATGGGAATTGAGCTTTGAGCCGAGAAGTACATAAATTTTTTCCAATAAACAATATAAGATACATATTTGGAATTAAGAAATTTGTGCTACATACCAACATAGTAACATCAAAATTTATATATTTTATACATACATATATATGTACATACATATGTATATATATAATATTTTTAAATAATCCCTCTTTTGTAATGAATTCATTTCAGAATAGGGTTACTGAAGAGTAACACACTAAAAAAATTTATTACCTCTAAAAAAAATCAACGATCTCACCTTGCAACAAACATGAGAAGATTATTAAGATGAACTAATGCAAAGTGTAAGTGAATCTAGAAAAACGTGAATATACCTACCAAATAAGGAAGAATTAAATTGAAAACGGAGCTCCAGTGTTCACCGCGTGATTATCTCCTGTCATGCTACTTTACTTCACTTTACGTGTGCAGTTTTAAAACTATGCTACTATCGATGTTATATCATAATTGGTTTAGTGGTAACACGTTTTTTCTCTTCTTTTCCTTTTCATTTATATCATTAGAAAGTTTTGAAAAAGAAAGTTACAGAAAAGCATTTAAGCTTGTCTGCTAGCATCACTATACATAGATTCAGCGAGCTCGGTGAGGTGCTAGGATTCTACTGCTACGCTACGATGAGGATAATAATTATGATGATGATGATGATGATCATGATTAATTTGCATAAAATGTTTTTCATTGAATGTTTATGGCAATTACATGCATACTGCTGAGAAATACTCTTCAAGAAGGAAAGTAAAATATAAAATACATGTATGTTATTGAATAACTGGAAGTATTTATTAAAAACGGGGACTCGATACGAAGATGATTGGAATTCGTTTGCTTAAATAACGTCAATTGAGAATATACTTAGTTTGGACATTATTATTTGCGATGCAATTAATAAATAGCTTCTCTATTATTTTAATACTAGTTAAAGTTTCCCGTTCTTAGAACGGGATTCACTCTTAAGTTTGTAAATTTTTTTATTGTTTTTTAATTTTATTAATTTTGGACTTTTCTTAAATTTTTTAAATATATTTTTCATAAAAAAAAAAAACAACAGCATTCTGGGATTTGCCCCCATTACAGACAGACTCTGGGCTTTTCTGTATATTTATTAACGCATCAACAGTGCGCCTTCAAAGAGTTTTCTTCTATACTGAACCATAACGCACTCAAATTGTAGTAATATACAATGTATCTATGTATATACTTATATGAACAGTAGATATAACAACTTTCAATTTGTAGACATTAATGTGTGATACACAATATTACTCAAATGTCTGGCCTCAGCTGTTGTGATAAATGGGATGACCATTCGGCAAAGTTTTTCATCAAGTTATCGCAAAAAATTGGCTCTAGTTTCAACCTAAATTGTTTCCACCAAATAGCTCCAAATAATATGTAAATTCTAATGGTAACATAGCTTGGGATCGCTATTTCGAGAAGGAAGTCTTTCAGGAAATTGTGTACACAATACTTGAAATTTTTCATGGCTGGTATGGCATTTGGCCCAATCCTGTTGAAAGGTGAGGCTGCTAAAGACAATATCTTGAAATCCAAAGTAGTAAGTAGTAAGTAAAAAAACTAGAATTGGTCTAAAACCAATTCTTATGGGACAGAGAAAATTATTATAACCAATTTTAAGGATTTCATATTCTGAAGTAGTGTTTAGTTCAATAAATATGTCTAGGACTGATCATTTTCATAGTATCCGTGAAAAACTTAAATTTTTTTATGGCAACATCAAGAAGGGGTTGACCGATTTATTATATTTTTGAAATTTTATTTGCTATTACTATGAAAAGTTAATCTCTCTATGTCAACGAGTTCTCAGACAGTATCCAAATATATAGTGGAAAACGAAATTTTTGTATGGTAACCCCACGAAGGAGTTGCCCGATTTGTTTCAATATCGAACTTAATTTTACATTGTTTTTTTAAAGTCCGTGTACAAAATTTCAGGTCTCTAAGTGAACGCGTTCTAGATTTATCTTACAATTGGACGAACGGACGGACAGACGGACATGCAAAAATCAAAATAACTTTTAATATTATGCGTGGATTTGGAATCCATTTTGCTCTACCATCATTATTTCTGTGAGTTACAAACGGAATGACAAACTTAGTATACCCTATAAATTTCATCTAGAATATAAAAAGTTACGGGAGCGTCTTAAAAAACCCAAATAACAAAATCGACAACTTTTTAAAAATCCTCAAATTTAAAATTCCCAAACAAAAGATTTTTTACTTAAAAAAAGTAAACAGTTTAAAATTTTATTTGTAATTTGCTGCAGGGAAACAACTGCATTTATTTTATTACCTGATCCGGATTAGGCAGGCAATTGTTACTACCCTAGTTTACATAATAATCTAAGCACTTATACTATATAATCTTATGTATTTGAACGGACTATTAGTTGAAATTAATACATTTTAATTTACTTCTAATACAGTTTATTGCCCGCCATTTTATTCAAAAAAAAATTAATATAGCTTGAAATTGGGCATTTTGGTAATGGGAGTTTTGAAATTGGTTATTTTAAAGTTGGGGATTTCATACAGAACCCAAAGTTACTTCTACCATGACACGATAGCTTTTCCAAGTTAGATACTGTAACCGCATTTCCAGTATAAACTTCGAAAAAGTACATCCAGATGGCACCGCGCATCACACTGTCACGCGTTGTAAATGCATCGTTCATTGGGTATCATTCTTAGATTTTTCGATTTCAAGAAGTGAGAATTTCATTTACGACTGGAACCTCCCGGCTGTAATTGTTACGTGAAACGAAGATTTTTAGTAAATTTTCATCGTTGAAATGTCCAATAATATTGGTTCGAACAATTTCGAATTGATAAATTTGAATTATTGGTGGTGAAACTTTCTTCAACTGCGGCTATATTTTCGGTTGAATGTCTACTTCTACTATAATGACGTACAAACTTTCGTATAGCCATGAATCGCAGTACATACGAGATAATACAAAATTACACGAATTTTGCCTGCCATTCCATTCACTATTTCAACTAAACAAAGATTCATCCCTAAAACCATATCATATCTAGTATCTAGATGTGAGCTGTCAAATATTAAAGCTCTACAATTGTGTCCGCAGAACACGGAAGAACAAAAGATACACAAAAAAAACCTCTCATAAATTTTCATAGAAGATTTATAAATGAAGCGAACAGTACAAATAGTTCGCTTCAATTGACAGAACAATTTGTTCTCTCCAGTATATCGGAGTTATGGAACAAGGTACACAAAAGAACACAGCTATTATGTAGATATCATCGGACTATTTTTGATTTACTTTCAAATTAAATAAGTCGCAGAAATGTTTTTACTGAACTCATATGTATAATCCATATATACGTGTGCTTATTTTGAGAATATCAATATCACGCCTTGCGATAATGCAATTATTAACGTAATTTAGTCATTTGTATTTTTCTGTAATATGATTTTTGTTGCCCTGTGCAGAAGTTACATAACTTGTGCTTCCTACAATTCTTCCGAAACCAAAAACAGTTCAGATAAAAGAATTTAATTAATTTGCCCTCATATTATTTTAGAAAACTGAGTAATTGAAAATATATAGTAAAAGAGAAAAAAACACAAACAAATAAAATGAAATAAGAAGCGAAAAATCAGCTAACCATCATCAAGTCAACCCAATTAGATGGTCATCGGCCCTTTTCATGTCACCTATCATCACCACAGAAAATTTATTCACTGCATTTAACTAACTTTGCTTACATGTATTGATAAATGTACAATATCCCACCCAAACCCACCTTCCCCTATTTTTCTTAACGTGTTCAGATGTAAATGTACCTACACATACCATTTGTGCACACTACTTTAGCCACAGTAAACCCGTGCAATGAAATTGCATATTTTCTAGCTGTGTGTGTATACATCCATACATGTACACACTTAAAAGCACAACTCAGTCTATATGCATTCATAAGCAAAATTAACATATTCTGAGGTGAATGAACGACCACTGTACAGATAGAATTTGCTCTTGAATCACTATAAAACAATTTAAAAGAAAAACTTTTAAAAGATTTTTTATCTCGTTCTATATATTCAACGCGAAGAAACTTAAAGAGAAAACATCTTTTTAAGAAGTATTAAAAGGTAAAAGAAGTAAAGAAACAGAATGATTTCTCGATTCTTTACTAAAAAGAAGAAAATGTGTCAAACGTCATTGATGCACTTCTCTGCTACACTAGAGACCCAGAATTTTTTTTCCCTTTTGCCTAGGTGTGCGATATTCGCGCGGTTGAGATTCCTATTGGAATCATTTCTTTTATATTTACCTATATAAACCTATATAAATGCCACAGCGAATACAGGGGAAATATAAGAGAGAATGGTGAACTGCCCATCCAGCATGGCATTTAAATTTGAGGTGGTCTCGTATTTTGTGACGTACGACGAATATAGTTCAAAGAGGTCACAGAGGGCAATGAACGGATACGTGAGATTTTTTCTTTCTACGGTTATCTATTTGCTTCTTTTTCTGTATATTTTTTTTAATTTTCCATCTGTCAAAGGTATTAAAAGAAAAAAAAATTTTTTTTTCTAACAATAACAATTTTATTGATAAGAACGAAAATATTTTTTTATGCAGTAAGTCTCTTCTCAAATGACTCTCTTGACTAGACGTCAATCAAAGCAAGCTACGTTATTCGACTTTTATTATTCCTGTAAGCAATCACTTCGTCTTTTTATTTTATTTTTTCTATGAGTGCATTCACATTTTGACTTAAGGCTCAACTACAATAGCCGTAAACATGTTACGGATTTGAAGGATACTGAGGTTTACTTACGAAAAATTGAAAACATTACGAATGTGATAAAAATGACAATTTTTCGTAATTAAACCTCAATCTGGTTGAAATCCGTAACGTCTTTACGGCTATTGTAGTAGTTGAGCCATTAGTTGAAGAAATTTTTATGCATTACAATTTTGATTACGTTCGTGCACGGTGTATTTTATTTTTTTTTATTTTTACATAAGACTGCCTTGATGTTACTGTTATTTGTATTGTAAAGGAAGGGATAAGTTCATTGTGCACATGCTTTCTATAATTACTTATCCGGAAATGTACTAACGTAGAGATTTTCCAGCTCCTGGTGGTAGATACTTATTACTTTAAATTTATATCAAGATTTTTATAGTAGACTTATTTCAATGGAATCTCGCACTTTCGTCTTTTTTTATAACCATATTTGTATTATAGTAGATACCATTACTTTTGTAGTAACATTATGTGCAAAGAAAAGAACGAAGACAAGACAGCTTAAATTTTGTTTTTGTAGAACCAAACTTTTGGTCTATCCGAACTGAGAAGGTCAACTTGAAAAATTCCCCGGGATCCGGGATTCATTGTCATGGCTGTAAAAATGTATTTCTTGGTGACTTCGCTACCCAGAAGAAAACATATTTAGACAGACACCTTTTGAAATTTTGTCATAGAAAAGCTTAGATTTCCCAGGAACTTAACTCTAATTTTTTGCACCAATTTTAAGGAAACTGATATATACAGGGTGTTTCCACTATAGTGATCCATAGGACAGAAGGTAATAGTACAAAAAAAAAAAAAAAAAAGAACGTGTGGGCTGGGGTTATCTAAACAATTTCGGAGTAACAGGGTGATTAAGAAAATATGATAATTTTTACAAAGCACCCTGTATCTTAACAAATATATGGTGTACGATCACCGTTAAGAGCTCATTATATGAAGAGCTTTATAATTTTTCCAGTGACTGCTCAACAAGCTCTTCACTCCTATCATCTCTCGGATTTATGGCGGTTTAGAGTAAAAGTCCTGTATTTTCTTACCTTTTTTTATGTTGATTTCGTTTTTTTTTTACAAAAAGCAGATTAATATGACTTTTTTTCAATAAAAAGATAAAAGCTAATAACTCTTTGACGGTTACATATAGCGTATAGGTGTAATAGGTTAAATTAAACAGAAAAGTCCACAGTTTGTAGTTTTTGTAAAAAAAATTGAGATCTAATTAAAACATAAAGAAGGTAAGAAAAACCGATTTTTTTAATTTAGATCACCATAACTCCATTAAGGGGAGGAGTACAGAGCTGGTTGGGTAGTCTTTAGAAGGTTACCAGGTTCTTCATACAATGAGTTCTTAACAGTCACCGTAACTCATGTACTATTTAAGATACAGGGTGTTTTATTAAAAGGTAACATATTTTCTTCATTATCCTTTGATTCCGAAACTGTTGAGATTCCCTTTCACCCTGCCATGCAATTTTTTGTTGTTGGCTAGGTGAGTATTATCTATCACCTACTGCCCTATGAATCACAATGGCTCCAATCTTTGCTTCTTTTACATCAGTTTCATTAAAATCGCGCTCAAAAAAATTAAATTCCTTATTAGCGAAAGTTTGACTAAAATTCACAAAATTCAGTTACGGTTTTGCATACGATTTGAGACAGTATCAGGCAATACAACTGGTATAATATCTTCACAGGATGTTAAAGAAAATTATGAAATTTATACCACAGTAAGTATTTTATTGGCAAATAGATATTTTAATAATGTATGTAAGTTTTTTTAGCACTATCAGACTTGACTTGACAGATTTTATGGTCGTATAAGTTCTAAGGTAAATATCGCTGTATTGTAGGTGCTGATATTAATTTTAACCAGAATTTAAATTCATTTACGTACACATATATTTATAAATGTGTATGTGTGTGTGTAATAATTAGGTAACTGCGAATAAGACGCCATTACGAAACATTGTGACCGTTTGCAAATTTGTCTTAACAAAATCCTTCTTAAAAATTATCAATGTTTGCTATTCCAATTCAAATAAATTCTTAGAAAAGGGTCGATACGCCTTATAGGTTGTAGCATATGCTCGTATTTGGAAGCATCTAATTAATAAAAAGATAAATATATATATTTTCGAGATAGTTGTTTATTCATAATTTTTTTGTTTACACACAATTTGCAATTGAAACATAACTCAATGCACCTAACGTATGTAGGTATTATTATTACCTACATAATTTTATTAACGCTATAAAACTTGCAATTAGAAACTCCTAATTAAGTTCCTCACTTTGTTTTCATTAAAAATATTTCTGCATTATCTCAGAGTACATTGACATGCAATTGAAAGTTGCACATGCAAGAGGGGAAAACTCACTAAATGCTTCTAGAGAGAAATTTCCAGATGTGAACTGAAAAAAGCATTCCTCCTGCTCAGAGTTGGAAACTCGTTCTTAAACCATTTCTAGTGCTACAAAATTCAGTTATAATTTTGTGCGAGTAACCGGGGACAAAAGTTTTGCTTGCTGGCAACGAACTCTTGATTTTTCTTCTTATTTCTTGTAGTCTTTTCTTCTCCGCCGGGTTTTCTCGTTCTTCATTTCATGCGTTATGCGTTGCGCGCGAAAGTCATTGCACTGTGCGGTACTTTCATTATTGTACCCGCGGAGCGATGGCCGGTAGTCACACTACGTCCTATGTGGCCATAAGATAACATTTTTGCAATAAAGCTTTTTTTTTTTTGTAGTAGCACACAACACCAGAGCAAACCGACATGGTACGTTGTTTCTAGGTATAATATGATATTATGTACCTGACTGCTCTAACTATGCACGCTATACTATACACACATTATTGACTAAAAATTACAACACAAGCAAGCATATAGATTCAAAATGAGTTTGCTACGATAAAAATTTCTTATTTCTTAAATGTAGATACATATGCACGTGTGTATGTTGTATGCGCAATGGTAAACAAATTTGAGTTTTTGCAAAACAGCAACGTCATATATCTGACGTGTATTTTGTGGAATGTATTAACGCGTACGTAACTCATTCATTATCAAATTGATTTGATTTGATTTCCTCTTCAGCAAAACGGATAGTGATAGAAGAGCTGAACAAATTATGTTGAAAGACAATAATTAACGATATTTTTAAATTTTTGAGACAGAACCAGTTACTTTAATTTATCCATATCTATATATACAAAGATATTCTGAATTCTGTATATTAAAAAGCGATACAAAAACAATGAATATTTTGATTCATAAAATTTATGCTCGCGAATAAAAATGTGCATAAAAAAAATTATTGAAGGAACCTCAATCAGAAGGTAATCAGAAGTGGGTTCACGATTTTGAGTATAGCCTCATTAAGTCAAGCTAGATTCTTGTTTGAATATGTGCAAATAACGTTATGCCACCTTCTTATGGGAATTAAAAAAGAAACATTATAGGCTAGCTAATAGATATTTTTATACCTAACCTAAATAATGAAATCATAAGTTTATCGATTGTCATTCCGTTTGTAACACATAGAAGATAGTAGAACAAAATTATATTGATTTTTGCATGTCTGTCTGTCTGTCCATCCATCTGTCTGTCCTCATAATATCTCGAGAACGCATGTTTTTATAGAGCTAAAATTTTACAAGCGGACTTTAAAAAAACAACTAAACTTAAGTTCCAAAATTAGACAAATCGGGTATAATATATAAAGGTTTCCACATACAGGGTGTCCCGAATTAGGATGGCCATATGAAAGGAGGTGAGAGATCTCGGTAAGAAAAGACAAAAAAAAATGTATGGAAGAGGGGGACTATCTTCACCCCCTGGGAACTATTGTGGTTTGAAGTTTTTTTCTAGTGTTGAATAAGTGCTTCAACATATTTCCTAATATCTCCTAGAAAGCTCGCAGCGCTTCTTTTGCCTATCCCAGTCCATTGCTTTTTAACATAGGCATGTCCACAGAGGCAAGCACTTTAGTACTGTTCGTAAGAAGCGCTCTAGGAGGCATGCTATTTGAATAATAATCGAAGTGCATCATCCTTAATATCATAAGAGGACTTCAAGACTGCCTCCTGGGAGCATTATAGTAAGGTGCATGCGCTTTCTCATGATTATTTGTAGTATTAAATTTTATTAAATTGATTAAATAACTCAATATTCTCAATTTTATTCTCACTTTATAACAAGAACTTCACATTGAAGATGTAAAAAAGGTAGAATTGGTCTAAGACCAATTCTTGTAATAGTCTAGATGAATGCCCGTATGTAATTTTGTATGGTCACCAATCTGTGCAATTTTGATCGTTGAAATGGTTTTTTGCATATATTTCTAGAACGGTTCGTCGGACAGTAAAAATGATTATAACCAATGTCATATGATTTCATATTCTGAAGAACTATTCATTACGATAAAAACGTCTAGGACTGATCGTTTTTACAGTATACGTAAAAAACTTAAATTTTTATATGGCAATACCAAGAAGGTAAAAAATTTGAAGAATAAAGCTTGGAGGAGGTTCTGTTCCTCAAGGAGCGATGCTGATTACGTAACTTATTCTAATTTGCGTGCTCAGTACATATCGTACCTGAATGATTCTTATAATGATTATATACATAGAATGAGGTCGGCCTTGCGTACGGAACCTAAGCAATTTTGGAAGTTTGTGAACTCTAAGCGCAACTGTGATGGATACCCTTCATCGTTGCGACTTGGAAACATAGATAGCGTTGATCCCTTGGAGACTTCCAATCTTTTTGGTGACTTCTTTAAAACTGTCTTCTGTGATAACCACTGTGATATTAGGTATAACGATTTTACCCATTTGACGAAGCTCCCGACGACTTCTCTTCAACCTAAGGACCTGTTGTTCGATGAAGCGTCTGTCTCCAAGTACATTTCAAGCATAGCTGATAGTTTTTCTAGTGGTCCGGATGGCGTTCCTTCCACGTTCATAAAAAATTGTGCTACGTCCATAGTTTCTGTTTTGTGTTATTTATTTAATTTATCTTTAACCTGTGGTGTTTTTCCTAAACAGTGGAAGCTTTCTTTGATTATTCCTTTTCACAAGAAGGGTAATAAGTGTGACATTTCTAACTACAGACCCGTCGCTAAGTTATGTTGTATTGGTAAGATATTTGAAGCCATGGTTTGCGATGTTTTGTTATTCCACTGCAAGCCTTTCCTGCGCTCTTTTCAGCATGGTTTTATGAAGGGTAAATCTACTACGACTAATTTGTTAGAGTTTACTAATTTCTGCATTTCTGCAATTGAAAGCGGAAAGCAAGTTGATTGCATATTCACAGATTTTAGTAAAGCTTTTGACCGAATCAATCATAAAATCTTGATTCATAAGCTGACTCTGCTTGGTTTTCCTTCTGTTTTTGTCAATTGGCTTCATTCTTATTTATCGGATCGTACGCAGCGAGTTATATTTCGCGAAGCTCTTTCTGACGTAATAGATAATACTTCTGGTGTTCCTCAAGGCAGCCATCTCGGACCACTCCTTTTTATTATTTTCATTAATGACGTATCTCTGATTTTGACTAATTCAAGAATACTTTGCTATGCTGACGATGCCAAAATCTTCCGCATTGTTTCTAATGAAAACGAGTGTGGAATTCTAAATTTGGACTTAGACACCTTTCATAAATGGTGTGCTATTAACTGTCTTCCTCTTAATATAAGCAAATGTACTACTATGTCCTTTTCTCGTAAAAGGAGGCCATTGGAGTTTAATTATACTTTAGATGGATGCTTATTAACTAGACTTGACAAAACCAAAGATTTGGGTGTCTTCCTTAATACTCGTCTTTCCTTCGAACATCATATTAATTCAATCGTGGCCAGGGCTAATGCTACTCTGGGGTTTGTAAAGAGATGGTCAAAGGAGTTTAATGATCCATTCATAACGAAGGTCCTTTACTGCACATTCGTTAGACCTATTTTGGAGTATGCTAGTCCGGTCTGGTCTCCGTTTTATGCTGTACACATAAATCGTATTGAGGCTGTGCAGCGGAGATTCGTTCGTTTCGCTCTCCGTGGACTTCATTGGCATAACCCTATTATTTTACCTCCATATGTTGATAGGCTTAAACTCTTTCCATTGGATTCTCTCGAAAATAGGCGAAAAGCTTCCAGAGTTGTTTTTGCGTTTCAGTGTATACAGGGAGCGATAAATTCTCCTGAGCTCTTAAATACTTTCAATATATCTATTCCTGCGCGCTCCTTGAGGAACCACGACTTCCTCGTCGTTCCTCATCATAGTACGAACTATGGTTTTCACGAGCCGATTTCATCAATGTCTCGTCTCTTTAACAACTGGTTTGATTGCATTGACTTTCATCTTTCAAAAAGTGAATTAAGGGATCAGCTTAGTTAAGGTTACTTTTCATTTTATTAATTTTGTTTGTACACTGTTGGTCAATATCATTGTTTACATATGTATAATAATTTTTAAATTATTTTGTTTTTTAATTTTTCTTTTGTAAACTTAGTAATCAGATTTTTGATGAAGTTCTAAATAAATAAATAAATAAATAAATAAATAAATAAAAGGTTTTTCCCGATTTAGTCCATTTTTGAAGCTTTATTTACTATTACTATGAAAACACAGTATACAAAATTTCAGCTCTCTACGTCGGCACAGTCTCAGGAAGTGTTAAATATATGTATATAGTGAAAAACGAAATTTTTGTATGGCAACCCTCAGAACGAGTTTCCCGATTGGTCCCATATTCGAATTAATATTTGAATTTTTCTTTTTAAATCTATGTGCAAAATTTCAACTTTGTACGTCGACGCGTTTCAGGCACTGTCCAAATATATAGTAAAAAACGAAATTTTTGTATGTCAACCCAACGAAGGAATTACCCGAATTTCAGTGCCCTAATTGAACATGGGTGTCCAACTCATTTTTCTCTGCTAGCATTATTTCTATTATTTCATCTAGGGTATAAAAATAGAAATGTGATACTTCATATAATAGTGGAAAAATCCACAGTTTAAATTCGTGGAAAGTTAGGTGAGATGATGAACTTCTGCTGGGACTCATCAAATAATCATGTATCTTGCTTCCAAGTGATGGCTATAGAAGCTCTTGAGTTACTCATTTACGTCTTTGATTTCTCTTCTAAAGAGCTTCCAAACGATGGCTGGGGAAACGCTTAAACTGTGTTACGTTCCCAATGGATTTCATTCCATCCAACAATAGCAACAATTTATTCAGCTGAAAACAAAAAAACAAAAATTGCTTCGTTCTATGTTTGTCAATGAAAAAATTTTGTTGGTTCATGTCATTGTTTGAAGCTTCGCTAAAATTAGCCAAGACTTGTAAGTTAATCTTGTCGGTTAATATGAACTGAATGGCATCACATTTGACTATGGGTCTTGCTTATCCGTTATTACTTGTCTGTGGTCAAGCAATGTATCTATGTAGGCAAAAGCAATTTTTGTAATAGAAGAAAGATTCCGTCTGCTAACAGATTCTGCATTCTTCTCTTCTCTGTTTTTAAATTACGGCTAGAGATAACTGCCCACCTTCTGGCATTTATTGAAGTTTTTCGAGGGGATATGCGCAGGAAAAAGTGTAAAAAACGCAGAAAAGGTTACATTTTGGGTACAGAGTGTGATAGTTTATCTTAAAGCTAAGTTTTTGAGTTTCTTAAATCTAATATGAAAAATTGATGTTGATGACGTGTTTCCTGATAAGACTAGTAGTAATAATAGTAAAAAAAACCAAATTAAAATTCAGAGATTTTAAATTTGCTAAGCCATAACTTTAAAAAAAAAGAAGAGGAGGGGAAAACTCTATAGACCATTGGAAAGGTCCAAACGATTATGTATCTAACAAATTTAAAATATCTTCACAGGGTGTAACATTCAGAAGTTACAGGGTCGAGTGCACCCTGTATATGAACTAACTACAATACATATACCTACAACATGTTTGATAAATGTGTACACTCTTAAATATTGTTAGCGTGGGATGTACTATATTTGAGAAATTTTTTGCCATCCATCAGAGACACAATCAACAAAACAAAGAGTCTATTTCGTCCGTCCTAAGTCGATGTTGAGTTGACTTGGTAGTTGGTACAATATTGGATGCAGTTTTGTATGGAGCTAGGCAGTACGCCACGATCAATTACGAGACGAAGAACGAAATGGAAGATATTCTTGTACTACCTTAAGTATTCCTTTTTTACCGGAAAGATGTTTTTGATTATTATTTTGCATGCCGATTGTGTATCGAGAAATGTCATTGACTCTCCACGGTTGTTAGTTGGATCATCTTCAATTTTCTTGCACCTAGTAAAGTACCAATATGAAACATTCCGACTATGTATCTACAGTCATGTGCATAGAGACTTGTGGATGCATTTCAACTGTACCTTATCATTGCATCAGTGCAGAATGCTGAGCATAGTATTTGTGCACATAAGAAGAAGAGTACATTGATCTTTCTAGAATGCGCAGCGCATGGTCGTTTAAATATGTCGCTGCATTCGTCAGTCGTCGACGTCATCGTCATCATCGTCATCATCGTTTTATGGTATATACTTCTACCTGGGGATAATTTACGAAGAAGGGTATTGCTTGTGTTCGCTCGGTTCTAAGTACACCGTTTATGCCTGCCTTGTCTTTTGCCTATGTAGTCTCTCCCTCTGATGACGGAAATAGCGTTCTGGCTGGTGTATTCTTTGCATGTGCACTTATTACATAATTGATATGCAGAGAGCATTATTTTTGGCTTTTTTTTTTATAGATATCTACGCAACATAGAAGTTTTTTTTTTTCTTCTCAAATCGTGCTGCACTTTATCGACATCGGTGTCTCTCGCGATTCGTAACTGTTTATTTGGCGCTTCGCGGAAATATTTCTAGCTGACCGACCATTGACCGATTATTTTTTTTTACTATTAGTTATCTATCTATAAATATAAAATTGATATATATAGGTACTTGTTCTACGAAATAACAGTACTTATAGTTTTGTATTGAAGAATGAGCCAATTTAAAAAAAAATTGCATATAGAATATAATATGCAAGTCATCTTAAATAATTGTTAGTAGGAGGTAAAGTAAGTAAAATAATAGTTCATTGTGTGGTGATACTGCTGACTGACGCGACACTTTAAATTGTAGTTGCAATTTTAAGATCAAAATTTCTTTTGTAAATTCCCCTAGGCCCTCAGGAATTAAATGGGATAATTACCATGATAAAATCTGTGATTAATAAATAATTCTGCTAATTTTTCCACCTGAAAATTAAGGTCTGAATGTTTTCAGTTAAATTATCTTGATCTGAAGTCTATACCCAGTCGAAAATAAATTATTACTTTTGTTGTTTATATCAATTTTGATGTTAATAATCAAAAACGCAGGGAAAATAAATTAAAATATTTATAACAACCATGTTCCATATAAAAAACAAAATGGTTATTTTAATTTGTCATTTAGTAAAACTTTTGGCTAAACATAAAGGTTAATTTAATTTAAAGATTATAGCTACGCCTGAGGGTAATAGAATTATGCGTTTGAATGTGATACAAATCACATAGGGTAATTTCAATTAGGTATTTGCTTCAGGGTAATTAAATTACCTCTGATGAACAGAAATCACTTCCATTTTTTGTTTTTAATTGTGGCTGTCTATCGCTGAACATGTGCTTTCACAAATTTTATATTTTTAGCGATTACCAGTTGAGTATACATCGAAGAGAGACAATTTAAAGAGAAATTCAACTATATCAGTTAGGGATTTTAGTATATATTTATATATATGTAAATATATAGACAGCAATAATGGAAATTAAAAAGCTCTTTTTACATGACAAATGCTAAGCAAAAATTGAATTTGTATATAAAACAAGGAAAAAAGCTAGAATTGGTCTAAGATCCATTCTGTGATACCCTAGCCTAGATGAATACCCGTACGTAATTACGTATGGTCACCCATCTGCAAGTTTGATTTCTGAAGTGGTTTTTCGCATTTACATACATATTTCTATAACAGTCGACTTGTCCCATTTTCGAACTTAATTTTATTTTTTTTTAAAGCCCATGTGCAAGATTTCAGCCCCCAAGGTACACGCGTTCTCGAGTTATCGTGAGGACGGACACATAGATGGGCAGACGGACGGACATGAATGGGTGTCTAGTCCATTTTACTCTACCATCATTATTTCTATGTGTTACAAATGGAATGATAAACCTATGATTTCATTAGGGTATAAAAAGTAAAGAATATGCAAATTTTCACCGGAAATTGATAACATTCTGAAATATAATCTCAAAATTTATACCAAATCCTCCATAAAACTTACATCCTAAAAGTGTATTATCATAGCCAAACTAATAATTTAAAAAGGCTGTCATAACCATGCCTCTACCTGCTTGTAATGTTCGATTTAACATAATTTTTTTCTTAGAAATTTACTAAAGAATTTTACAATTATTAGTACGCAATATTGGACATTGGAGTTCCAAAATTGTTGAATGGATGACTAAAAATTTTAATGATCACAGACGCGCAGACAAGTATCTATTTTTTTTTTCTTGGATATTTGCTAGATAATACATATTTGTTCGGAATTTTTATAGTCTGTTGTTGGCCAAGGTCGAGCTGAAAGTTAGGTTAAGTTAAGGTTGCTTTGTAATCAAAACTATTTTATTATTTTGTTAAGTAAGGTATATAGTAAGTGTAGGCTTTGGGAAGGTAAGGAGCCAAGCTGTAAATTACTAGAAGACTATTTTCCTGTATAGATAGTAGCTTAGGCTCTATAGCGAATAAAAACTCAATGTTTAGCACTTTTTAATAAGTATCAATATAGAGCATTTTAGAGAACGGACTCTTAATGTGCATATTTCATGGCTTGTCTGATGGCTTGGGAAGTATTTTCGAGGGTTTTGGCCGGCTACAGCCATGCAGGAAAAGCTCACTCTCACTTGTTTTGTACGCACATCCTGGAGGAAGAACTAAGATTTCATTTTAAACAGGTCCTACCTAAAGGCTAAAACTATCGCTTCCACAGAAGCAAACTCCAGCCATTAGAATAAACATCCACCATTTCATTCCATGGTAAGTATTCTCTTCAGTGTCTTCGTTTTCGATTATTTAAAGGATTGTCTTTAAGTTAATCTAGATTCCCTTGATATTAATTATAATACTTACATAATAATAATAATTAATAATAATAGTCAGAAACAAAAGAAACAATTCAAATATTTCATTAATTTATTTTGACCTCAATGCATACATTATAAATTGTAATGCAGATAGGAGCATCTTATCACTCGACAATTATAATTTTATAAAAATAAAATCTCCTTGATATAATAAAAAAAAAAAGTGGAAAATTACCACTTTAGTAAACTTAAACAATTACATGATTACATCACATCACGAATTATGTTCGTTTTTTCAAAGAGCTAGTAAATATGCACTCTGTGGTAGACCCCCGGGCCCAATGCTCTTATAATCATCCCCTTGAACGGGAAAGTATTTTCAATTTACGTCATATACATATATAGTTACATATGTAGCAAAAGTTTAATGCCCCATGCCCTCGTCCTCATTTCTAAGATTTTTCACACATCCAAACAGCCTGGAATGACTATTTATATGAAGAGTAATATCAATCTGCCTTGCAATTGTACACACACTATGCTTATGCATTCAAATAGCTTATATACCTATACTAACTGCACCCATATATATATAGTTGGTGTTGGAGGAGAGTGAACTCAAAAATTGTGTAACGATTTACCTCATATTCACGAAAAGCGCAATATGAGAATGCGTACGAAACTATCAGCAAAATATTAGATGTGTATGTTACAAAAACAAAAAAAAACATGTATAACAGAAAAGTTATACTTCAAACTATTATACATTCATAGAAAACACAGCTTTTCTTACTCTGAAAGCTTTCGATTATAATATATCATGACCCGTAATCGTAAAAGCTAAGAAAAGTTTTATAAAGTAAAGCATCAAAGTGTTCGTAGACTCTTTTCTTTGGGAGAATTAATTTGAAAGCTTTTCTCATTATTCATGTCAAATAGCCTATATTGCATACCCATTAGGCGCTTTTTGATAAATACTCGTATAACAGAATGTCTTGTTGCCCCTGTTGATATGTAAAAAAATGGATAAATTTTCCCTGAAAATCTCTACAAGCCGTTTGATTGCAATAAAAACGAAGAAAATCAAAATTCATAGTAATTAAGCAAATTTTATTTTAATGTTTTTCTATGCAAATAACTTATTATATAAGCGAAGGAAAATAAATATTTTATGTAAATTTACATACTTATTATACGTATGTACAATAATTATAACAACTGACACAAGCACATTTATACTGGAAATTCATAGTTGACCGGGTGCAAGGAATATATAAAGAGCATCATCAAAGTGCACGTTGTCTTCCTTGCATACATATATGGAGATTGGTTGATTTATGAAGCTTTGCGCCTCTAGAACTGTACATAGAATAGAGCATAAAATGTTAGATAGCATTGCTATAGCTACAAACAGAAGAGGAGAATGTTTTGTACTTTGTGTGTGGTGTGCAACCATTTTAAAGTTGGGTGTGTGTGTGTGTGTGTGTACAAGATACACACATAGCAATGCAATCCCGAGTCGTAACCCAAATGCAAGGTTGATGACCCAAATTGCACAGTGCGATGACCTTTAAGAGGAGTTCGTTCTTCTGAATTTATAAATACCGACAACGAAGAATAAGAAGAAACTATCGATAAAATGCAACGTATTATTGCGTGAAATTGCAATGTTTGTAGAAAAGAATAGTGGTATTGTTGTAAATTATTGTAGCAAGGTAGGTATAGGTACTTAAGTACGTATTTATGTAATTATGCATACCTATTTAATGAATTTTGTGTTTGTTTGTGGTTTTCTCGCAACGCTCCGATAAGAAATGAAACTTTTATATTTTAGAAACTGTAGCACGTTTGAGAAAAAAATTTGGATTTTCTAAACAGTTTGCGTTCATTTCATAAAGTAGTTGATCCTCTTTGTGTTATAGATTTCCTTAAAGTTCAAATTTAGATAAAGTGGAGGACTTCAGGCCCATCAAAAATACTCTGTAGGGAAAGTAGGTAGATAGATAGGTATACTCACATCTCTTGATGTTTAAGCGAAGCGAGTATTTTTTTTTTTTTAAATACAACCTTTGAGACTATGATCTTATAATGAGGTTTTTGCGATTTTTCAAAAGAAAGAACAATTTTATGCAACTTAAAATTTACACATAGAGGTGGTAGCAGTATTACATTCGTTTATGATAACTACGGCAATAATGTGACTTACGAAAACAGCAAAAACAGATGAAGTTGTTATGACCAGACACCAGCTGCAGAGTTTAATGGCAATTATTTTTAGATTTATCACTGCCAGGGAAGAAAAAACTTTGTAGTCCTATTTTTCTTGTAGCAACTTCGCTCTTTTCAGTTTCCCTTTTTAACATGCTGAAATTCTTTTCGGAAATTTTTCTTGGTGTCAATTAAAAGGAAAGTGTAAACCGAAAGTGCATTATAAATTGAGCATCCCATAAATTTTAAATGGCAGCCATGAGGCTTTGTAGAATTTTAAAGAAGTTTTTTTTCATTTTCATTTTAATTTAGAAAAATTCTTTAGCCTTTTAAAGCTATAGATTAAAGCACTGCCCAATTACTATATTTACTTTTTATTGAAATTAAGTAGCTACATTCGACGTTATTTAAGACAGACTATTATTGCCTAATATTATCGACGAATTTACGTAGGTAAGACAAGAATGACATGCTATATTGTCGCAAAGAAAGTACATAGGGCATAATGCATTTTTTTTTTTTTGATAGGGTAAATTTAACTTAAGCTCTGAGTTTTCTCAATCACATACAGATTATCACCTATCGTATAATGGACCAAAACAGAGGAAAGAACAGTGCAAATAAAGTTACAAAGACTGGGCATGCTTTCGAGTAACAGGTGCTATAAGGACCTGTCTCACATCAGCCTTAGAAATGATTTTTCATTAAAAGCGGTGCTGCTCTTAGTTCTAAATATCGAAATTCAGAAAACCTGGAGACTTAGTCGGTCATCAAAAAATTCTTGTAGTATATCAGCATGACTCAATAGATCCCATGTTCACAGACACTATCTCCAAGACTGTTGTTAGATGTGGGCGTCATTTTGAAGTGGTTATACAGAAGACCGTTAAATATTGAAAACAGTGGACCAAATTTTCCAGTCAAATTAAAGGTAACATTCCGGAATTTCTAAATTTTGTAATAAAACTGTATAGTTCTTCCGCCGGAAGGTACCAGGAATACTTATTGGGCATTCATTGGAAAGCTGAGACAGTTTGCTATCATCTGAGATGAATTCCACCTTGATGATAGGGTGTATATCAAGAAATTTACAGGATGTGCAGTGGAAGAAGTACTAAAAATCTTAAATTCCTCCTACCGCGAAACGACGCGTTTAACCCCCTCCCTCCTTTCTTCGCATCATAGCTTTTTGCTTGTCTCCACCTCAGCTATCAAACTCTTGAGCTATTATCGAACTCTGTTTTTATAAGCTCCGACAGCCAACCTACCCCACGATAAAGGCATTAAACTCCTTCATACCTTCAAAGCTGGTATGCGACTGTAGAGATGTCATGGGTTTACTATCAAAGGATAATAAAGGCTCACCAGATATAATGGTATAAACTTCCTAGACTAAGGCGCGCGAAGTAGTTCATTAACTTCCCACAGGAGGACTTAAAAAAAATCATAAACTGTGGTAAGTACCTAATCAGGCTATTTACTGGCATAATTGCTGGCCATTGCTCACTTGAATACATGCTTAAGAAAATGGGCCGCAAATCACAGACGACAATTGCCGATTATCCAACGAAGAGGAAGAATCTGCAGAGCTCGCACCTTACGAATGCACAGGACATGCTCGCCAAAGAAGCCAATGTTTAGACAAGGATTTTGTAACCCCATCAGACGCCCAGAAAACTAACCGTAATAAGCTTTCTAAAAAGAGGCAAACTTAGATTGGACGTAATACGGCAGGGGTACGGCACAAAAGATTTCTTGGATCTTTGTTTAGAGGAAAACTCTTCGGCCGCATCCCTCTATTTATAATAATAATAACTTTTCGCAAAATTTTAGTTTATTAGGTTATGAAAGCATTTTGCTTTACTATACCAACTACAAAATATCTATAACTAATTTTTGCAAAATAAAGACTCAGATTTTCAAGTACAGAAAGCGAAATTCAAGTAGATTAGCAAAGTGCAATAACCCCACAATCCCACGATATTCTAGCACGTAACCAGCAAATAAATGGATAATAGTGCAACGGCTTTGATTTTTATTATACTGTTCATACGATCGAGTGAATTACCTCTCCTCGGTGGACTTTTTTTCATATATAGTAAAAAATAAAAAGAGAATACTTTTATAAATTTAGGATAGAAGTATGTAGGTATGGGTGTAGAAAGAAATAAACAAAATATCAGGTCCGACCGAAGAAATATTTTTCATGCGAATTACTTTCGAGAAACTTTATATTTTAATATCATAACCTATGTACATATATGATCTGTGTATGCACTTATTTCTTTCATAGTGCATTGCACGCTGTCGACCCCGACTTTTGCTCAAGCGGTCCGGTATAATGCCCTTGATGCTACACAACTACATTTTTCAAGTGCACCGCTCTATGTAGTAAAAAAAAACTCGGAGTCTTCGTAACTATACACTGAGCGACTTGAATGCACTGCGATAGAACAAGAAGAGAATTTATCATGGCTGGGGATAGCTGACTGCTGGGTGCTGGCTGCTTGATTGCATGCAGACTTACTTCACTTGCAGTTCGGCTTACATACAATTACCCAACCATTATTTTTATAAAAGGTAACAAATAAATTTTCGTTGAACTATATTTAAAATTTCTTTTATATACATATATGTATGTATGTATTTATATTTAAAAATATAATTTTCTATCTACAATGGAGGATTTCACCTTTGGAAAAAATTAAGGAAGGACAGAGGCAAAAAAGAGCAAAACTAAAAACTTTCAGAAAAAACTTTAATAAAAATGGCGCACTTTTACTGCTCCGTTGCACTCGTCTAAAGTCATTCAGTGCTGTGTATGGATTCTGCATCTATACATAAATGAGATACATTGTATTGGGTGTGCGGTGGCGGTGCGCATCACTCACGAAATTTATAAACTCTCCTCTGTAGTCTCTTCACTGCATTTTATTGCATAAATTCGCTCGCATATCTTGAAAAGGTAGAAAAGTGAACGCGAACCGTCCTGGTTTATAGTGAGTAGTCCATCCATTACTGCATACTGCCCAAAAGAAGAAGTAAAATAATAATAAGAAGAAGCAGGAGAAAAGAAACAAAGAAGGTGTAGGGGTCAACGCCATCAAAAATAATAACGATTATGTGAAAAAAGCTCTTATTCGCATAAAACATTTTGTTTTTGTTATTTAATAAGACTATGGAGGAAAAACTAGGATAAGTATTTTATTTAGTTTTTCCTCTATTTCTCAAATTCGATGATGATCTTAGTAATGGATTTACACTTAATTCTCTTGCTCTTTTCCCTGCCTATCTATTTTATTAAAGCTTTTAACTTTTAATGTAATTATTCACTAGGATTCATGACTTTTGGAAAGTTTACTTTCCTGGTTTTCTTTTCTCATGGTCAATTCACTTGTTTGGTCGGATTTTGTCTCAATTACAGACCGGTATCTCTGTAAATGGTGAATGTATGTGAAAGTATGTGTTGAAGAAATGTTGCTTTATGCACAAAATGTCACTGACCGTACGGTTGAAGTACAATGCCCTTTTCTTCAAAGAAAAGAAAATTATAATTAAACTTGATTTAGAGAAAGCTTAATTTAGATATGAGGGCGAATGGCAATTTATTTAAAAATAGAAATCTCTAGGTGTTTTTAATGATATCACTGCGATGCATTTTTTCCCATAAACATAACAAATATTTACCAATTGTTAATGGAATGGACATTCTTTTTTGGAATTGCATCATAGTCAAAATACAAATTTAATTACTACTGTCGAATTGTGTTCAGTTCAGTATTTAAATGTGCCGTGGCAGAGCTAGTCATATTCGATTGGTAACCCATTAACTAATGATACTAGATACTTACTGAAGAGCTACTATATATATTATAATACATATTATGTGAGTGATAACTCATTCGATGGTTTGGAGCTCTCAATTGTTTTTCAAATAAATGAAATCGATAGAAAACATGGCGCTTCCAATTCTTGACGGCCAAAGCTAAGTGTTACATTGTCGCTGTAACTGCCTTCCAAGTAATCACCGCATGACGTTCTGCATTTGTCGTTTTAATATTTATAATGAAACTAAGGCTGTACGGCCAGTGCCAGTCCAGATGTGATAATTGTATTCCCACATATGGACTTGTAGAGGAGTGCTAGATTTCACAGACCGAAATATTTCTTACACCTTTTCAGAACTCCAAGCCATTTCGATTTTGATTTGGTAACAGAGAAGATGTGGTCTGTCCAGCTTAAGTTACTGGAAATATTAATGCCAAGAATGCTTTGTGACGTTGAATCAGAAATTATTGTTCAAAAAAAGAGACAGGTTATGTCATCGTAAGATGATTTGCAATTATCAGATGTAAATTTTTCCTATTTTTTATGCTTGCCAAAAACTTGAATCCGCTCTGCTTCTTTTTTCTATTAAATTTAAATGAATGCCGTTCTTATTTAATGTCACACTTGTAATACACATTAATTTGCTTTATAAAACTATTTCATCTTGAGTAGAACTAATCCCTTCTTTTTATGTGATGTGATACTTACCAAAAGAAAAATGAAAAATCAATTAAACAACAGGAGAATCACTGGTTAAAGTTCAGTTAATGAAAAAATAATATATTTTTTCGATAACAATGTGACATTGAACGCGTTCATTCACTTTTCATTTGGTCAATTTCCGCTCATCGTCACTGCTATAGTATATACACGAAGAACCAAGCAATCACATGTACGTAATATTATCGGCGCGGCGCTAAATTATATATGTAGCTGCGCACGTATGTATCATCATGGAATCTGTAGGATTGGGCCGCACAAAATTAGTACAAACGGTGAGAGAGAGAGAGAGAGAGAAAGAGGGACTGAAAAACAGAAAACTGAAATTTTAGGGGAAGTTGGGTAGATACATCCATACATACATGCCGTACAGTAGGTCACCATAAATAAAATAGCTCAGTGGTAACCTGAGGATAATAATAATTAACAATCAACCTATACACGTGCATAGATATTCTTTAATTGCGTTGCTAACGACCTTTTATGGAAAAATAAAAATAAAGGTTAAGTGCACAAAGAACTTATAATGTTCATCGCGGTAGTTATGTATGTATGTGTATACTTCGCGGCAATATTTTTAGAAATAATTAACACAATAATTAATTCTAAAACTAAACAAAGAAAGATATTGTCACAATTGAATACTGAATCGAGGATAGGTCTTCGCGATATGAAACAGTTTTTTTTTTGTAGCTAGATAGGTATTTGGGAGACAGCATTCTATATAATTTAAATTATACTGAGTGAGGGGTCAATAAACAGTATGAAGGCCACACTTGAAAGATATGAATTTATTTTTATACGCGAATAATAATTGTTGCTCACCTACAAAATAGCCTTTTCGTACGATATAAGCGCAAATAAAAATATTCTGATTAAATCTTTATTGGAATGATGATTACCTTGAACTCGAATTTTCTTGTGAATTTTTGTTTCCTGATAGATGTAGTACTTGTACCTACTTACATTTTATATATTTTCATATTATGTGGCCAATTTGATCAACTGAGTTTGGTGGAATGGCATAGTCCTACATACTTATAAAAAGCTCAAAGCAGAGCTTGTAATTGTATATCTATAATGAGTAAATTCCTGATATTTGTATTGTAATGTAGGTACTGTATGTATCCTGGAAAATGTGGCAACAGATTCAGTATTTGGAACCATATATGGTACTATGGAGCCACTGAGAAAAAGAACTTGAATAATAAATTGTGAATGTTTGTTTCTTATAAGGATTTTGAAAATTTACACTTGTTATTAGAATTTTTTATATACCTACATAGTACCTATGTACAATAATTGAGTCTCTGGACTAGACCGGTAATAAATTTTTACTAACGTCATTGTAGCTTATTGGTAATATATTGAGTACTTGAAATAATAGATGGCGCATATATACTTTAAGATAGGAATTTGGAAATCTACACTTACCATTAAATTTTATTATATAGGTATGTATAATAACTAGAATAATTTATGTTATTAGTATTTGGATTAAACCGAAGCTACTAAGCTATTAGCGTCTTAATTTAAATTGCCAAAAATTCCACGATATACATATGTACACCACAGTTTCCATTTTTAAGTAGCTACTAATATTTGTTTAAAAATAACACATATTACTGCTGAAAATATCGTTACACAACATCTCTGTTACTTTGTTCCAAACATGTTGAAAAAGTTTATTGTCACTGTAAGAATTATTAGGCTACACGAAACCTTGAAAGTTAAATGAACGAAGAAAAAGATCTCGAATGCTGTAGCAAATGCAAGAAAAAGAAGACAACAAGAAATAAGAGAAGGAAAACGATATCCAGGTTCGTGGAAGAGTTACCTACCTACAACTATATTTCTAGGTTAAGAACATTTCACATTGAACTCATAATATATATGTAATACTTTAGAAAACCACTGTAGTTAGGTATAATGTATTGTTGCATATGTAGAAAGTATTATATGTATGTATATATGTATATAAAAACGTAATCTGAAAATACCAGTAAGAAGAATACATTTGAATGTTAAGTAACCAAAAGCTTAAAATTGTTGTCATCGACGTTTTTTTTTCTTTCTTTTATTCAGTTTAAAAAATGCATAACCCGATATATAAAAAAAATACCGATGATGAATATAGGTAGTCTGGAAAAGGCGTGGACGTCTTATTTAGCTCTGGGTCATAGCCCTGTCATAGGAGTCTTTTTATGTTCTCTTTTTAAAATCGTTTCGAATTTCCGGTTCTTGTCATCTTCGGCGATGATGAAACAGGCTTGTTACGTGTTAATAACCAACAAAGAATAAATAAATCCAAGTAGATGTGAGTATGAAAATTTACCTTCAGAGAGATGAAATACACAAAAAAAAAAAAAAAAACAAAAAAAAATGGGGGCACGCGTATGGCACACTATTTTTACATTTGTTTTCTTATTAAATATATTTACCTACCCTAAACCCCTTTGTGTATCATAAAAAAAAACTACAAATACAATAAAAAGAAAAAGTAGAACAAAATACAATAGAAAAAATATTCAGTACGTACCTTGCAGCCCTCACAGGAGTGTACACCATAATGAAAACCGGAAGCCTTGTCTCCGCACACCCGGCATAAAACTGTCGTCCCGTCAAATTCTGAAAGTGAAATTTAAGAAGTGCAATTTACAACGAGGTTTTACAATGTAAAAAAAAAAAAACTTATACGACATAACCGTAGTTAAAGGTAAAACATAAGGAACAGGCTATGCATGCATCCAAAATATTGGTGGTGGTAAGCATGTATCAGTCACCCTTCAAATGAAATTTAAAAAATGAATCCACAAAAATGAGCCATGAACAGCAACAACAGTAAAACAAAAGTATTTTATGAATAACGACCAGAAATTGCATAACTTTCACCGAAAGTTGTAAAAGAGAAAGTAATATAAAACTAGATGTATGACGGCGCTGGTGAATGGCGGTGATGCGATGCGATGATGATGGGAGCAAAATTAGAGAAGAAGGAGAAGAAAAGTTGGTGGTGCAATAACCTTTCAATTTCATTTTCAAGAGTAAAGTCGAATGAATACCTGCAACGATACTGCAGACATTGCATTGGATAGGCGCGCATACACATTTGTACGTAGTTTTCCATATTTATGACGCATACTCATAGTTATTTCTTTATGGGTGAATAAATTCAGGCGCGCGAATTTGAAATGCAAAATATTATTGTTATGAATTGCGATTGATTGAGCCCAGCACAGCGCAGTCAAATAACACTTCTTAATCTTAACATGAGAGGAAAAAATATGTTCATCGCTCCGGTGTCGCCAGTGTTCGCAAAAAGTTAGCGTTTCCCAAAAGCACAGTCTAACTAATACTTCTGAACATTGCAAGAAATTATGTAGGCAACCAGCGATGAAAATTATGATAATATTGTGGCTGAAAAGGAAAAGTTAGCCCACTTTCATAATAGATTTGATGTTTACTGTTGTCTGTAGCCTGAGCCTGGTTACTTTTGAATTCTCGTAGGTCATAATGATTTTCCCCATGAGATGAACTCGCAATGATAATTTTATGGAGAAAACGTGTAAGTAGTAATTGTGGTAGTGTGAAAGATAAAAATATAAAAAATATTTAAATCTTGCACAACAATTTTTTAACTATATTACTATTATTATTATTAATATTGAAAACTATTCGGAAGAAAGTTTTAAAACTATATTGTCCATGGTGAATTTACTATTACCGTCATTTAAGCTTTCATTACTTGCTCAACAACAACTTGATGGCTTTAAGACAGATTTATCACTTTTTCTTAGCTGTTTTCACTTTCTAAACAGAGTGCGTTTTTTTTTGTCTCATATTAGTTTATTGACACGGTATACAGAAAATAAGAAAGGGAAAATACAGACCTAAGCTCGGTATTTTTGTCAGTTGTCAATTATTGAAAAACAAACATGAGCGAATCGAGCAAATGCATCAAAATCTAAATTTGACGTATTCTAATATGAATGAAAAAAAAAAAAAAAAAATAAAGAGTAGGTACCGTTCCTTATTCACGAAACTCCTGTTGGTTATGAAAAATCCTATGTATTGTCAGTACTGACATGGATTAACACAACTAATTATACATATATGCAGTGTATTCTATGGTAAACACCGTAGAAATTTTCACCCCATTATTTTAGTAGTTAATTTTAGCATTATTGATATATTTTCAAGAAGAAGTAAAGAAAGTACTCCGGTAGGTCTAATTTTGCATCATTTACCGAATATGCATGTTAATAATAAGGTTGACTATTTTACTTAATTTTTTGTTTTTATGTTGCATATAATTGCATCATGTTTTTTATTTATGTTTTGGTTTATCATACTAAGTCTAACAGTGACTAAGTGATGAAATGCAGAGTAATTGCTGGCCGTTTATTGATTAAATTTGTCCTCACTATTGCAAGCTTGTATTTGTTGTGATAGTAAGAAAATAATAATAATAACTACATATTATACAATTAATTATCATTTCTATCCTATGTAATGAACCATTTATTTTGGGTATAGTATTTTTATTTAATAAATTTACACTATATTTGACTTCAAAACACATAAAAGTTCACTGTTAGATCATATAAATATTTTTATATTTTTTTTTTTTTTAATTTATTTAAACTAAAATATTTAAATGTTTCATTGTAAAAAAAATTGACTTTCACCACTTTCGAAATAAACGGCCCATATTTCTGTTTTCATATCAAAAGTTCCTTAAAATATTTAATTTTTTTTTTTTATGATGTTGCCAAAGCTCAGGGGATACCCTATGATGCCGTAGCACAGCCTTTGCAGGAATTGAGAATTATTGGGTTGAGTCAAGTAGGTGACGGTGCGTATTAGGCTTAAATGTTTGTGGCTCATAGTTAGGGGGGGGGGGCAGATGATGGCAAACTGTTCCACATTCGAACTGTTCTGCTTATGAATGATTCACGGAATTTCACGGTACGGCCGAATTTGACTTCAAGAGTATTCGGGTTATAGCTAGTGTGGTGCACATGAAAAGAATTCTACAGGGATCAGGCTAGAAATTTCGTCAGAGCAATGACCTTAGAAGTAGCGATAAAAGAGAGATGGTCATCCGACATTACGTCGGTGCTCTAGGGAATCAATAGTTGCTATTGATATGTCGTCGTTAATAAGCCGGACGGCCTTCTTTTGGAGTTTATCTAACGCGGACAATGCAGTGCGTCCAGCTCCTGCCCAAATATCGGAATTATATTCTAATCTGGGCCTGATATGAAGCTTGTAGATTTGCGCCAAGTCTGATGGAGTATAATAATATATATAATAATATAGAAGCGGAGAAATAAGATTTTGTTTGGACAGTCTTATCAAATCTTCAGAACTCTATTGACAAAAAAAAAATCTCGTCCCTAAATCCATGAAGATCTCAACTTGGAAATTTAAGAATTTAACTAACAACATTATCAGCATTTATTTAAAAATAACATAAGAAAAAAATCAGGATGAATTTTTAGATATTCAAGAATAAAGGATATATATATTATCTTTAATTGTTTTTCTTCTAAAAGGCATCCTTTTTATAATTTTTCCTGAAAGACTGTTTTCCTCTTTGAAATAAGCTAAACATTATGGCTCTGTGATAATTAGAACCAAAGCTATGATGTAAAAAAAACTCAGCATACCAAAAATCGCTGTATTTTTAAGGATTTGAAATTCAGCAGCAAATAAAAAATGAGATATATTCTTATCTCATAACTACTTAAATTTCAGCAAAAGAAGAACGAAATTGGTAATGGTCGGGTTAAAATCTAATTTATTTCCCATGGAATGACCCCGAACCAAAAACAAAAAATATTCGAACTGGAAAACTGCATACAAGGAAGGAGAGAGTCTATTTGGTCTGTTTAGTCTGTTAGAGGAAGTTACCGCATCATATTGTTATATTACATTTGAATTATTTTCATTGTCTACCTATCTGCCAATTCTTTAAAAAAAATTTTGTATTAAATTTTGACGATATAACTGGTAAAGAATTTAGGTATTGAAGGAGAGCCCAGGAAAAGTGGAAGTTGGTAAGTTGCAAGAACAAACGGAAAAGAAGGAAATAATGTGGATGAAGTTGGGATTTATTCTCCAATTACCTACTGTTTCTTGTAAGAACGGTTCTAAATTTAATGACATGTCAAACGAGTGGTTTCCATAGCTAATTTTTGCCTGAAAGAATCATTTTGTTCTTTGAGTCTCACGTAGTTACGTCATACCACTTATAGTATGTGATATGAAAACATTAAAAATCAAAGAAACAAGTAAAGAAGCTAGAATTGGTCTAAGATCAATTCTTGTGATACCCTAGCCTAGATGAATACTAGAATGTCATTTCTGGGCAAGTTTAATTTTTGAAGTGGTTTTTCGCATATATATGTACAGCGATTCGTCGGACAGAAAAATTATTATAACCAATTTTATAGGATTTTATATTCCGAAGAACATTTCGGTACATTAAAATAGTGTAAGACTTATTGTTTTCACAGTATACGTCAAAACCCAAAATTTTTATATGGCAACACCAAGAAAGGGTTGCCCGATTTAGCCCATTTTTGGAATTATATTACCTATTTTTATACAAACACTGTGTACAAAATTTCAGCTCTCTACGTTGACGCGTTCTCAGGCAGTGTCCAAATATGTAGTAAAAACGAATTTTTTGTATGGCAACTCTACAAAGGAGTTACCCGATTTGTCTCATTTTCGAGCTTAATTTTACTTGTTTTTTTAAATTGCCTCTGCAAAAATTCAGCTTTGTAAGTACACGAGCTCTCGAGTTATCGTGCTTACAGGCAGACGGACGGACAGACGGAGGGACGGACATGCAAAAATCAAAATAACTTTTAATATTATGCGTAGGTGTCCAACCCATTTTGCTCTACCATCATTATTTCTAGGTCTTACAAACGGAATAACAAACAGTATACACCTATAGATTCATCTAGGGTATAAAAATAGAAAATTTGTGCAAAGGAGAATTCTGTGTAGGTGCCAGGGTGTTCAAGAAGATGAAACTCAACACGTTTATCTTCTGAATGATTTCTCTAAATTATTAAAGTAGGGGCAGGTGGTAGTATATCTATTTTTTCATATGTGAATTTAAGTGTTTCTTTGGATCCCAGTTGCAATATTTCGTTCTATAAAACCGGAAACACATTACATACAAATAAATCCACAAATCCATAAAAAAAAAAATATGCATCGTGGTAAATCTTTTAATTCCGCTATCCAATGATATTAATACTTAAGTATACATCCACTCGCCATGTCAAAACTTTTATCTCACGGTTTAATACGTGACTTCTAACAATGACCTCTCTGAAGGCTATCTACTACCACGAATTCAAATATGTATAAACCGAAACCGACGCGACGTATACGTATCATATCATGCCTGAGAAAAGTGAGACCTTGACCATGTTCTGAGAGTTCAACAAAGTTTTTTGTTTTTATAATATCTATCTATGAAGTTTTGTGTCGTGTCGTGTCTACAGGAAAGCCCTTGCAATTAATTATTTCTAGTTTTGAAAAAGAAAACAAAAACTCTTCGGTTAAGCACGGAAAAACAAGATATGATTAATCAACTCATTGATTTTCGTGATTAGCGTGATTTAATCCACAAATTTCATTGGATTGGAGCAACATTTGTCACATCTAGTCTAGGTGCCCTCAAAGCTGCCTACAACGGCGGGCGTATTTGTGGTGTTTTGTTTATCTCGCTATATAGCGTTTTTATATTTAAAACACTTCCGCATATAAAATGTGTTCACTCTCTATATGTTCGTCGGTTCGACGGTTGGCTAATGGTTTAACGAACGGCCACGGCACAGCCGTAAGCCGTTTGCTTTGGCTGATTATCGGTTGGCATGGTACGATCAGTGATAAACGGCATTCTCTTTTCTGACGCACACGGAACTACATTCAAATGTTTTATATACATATGTATATATATATATATATATATATATATATAGGTACATGTATAAGCCACCTACCTGTAAACACGATCTGCGCATATTTGTATGTAGTTTAACCTCACAGGCCGGTTTTTATACAAAAACAAAAATGCCTTTCTGTTAAAAGCGGGCAAATTGATCAATAGAGAAGGAAGAGAATTGAAAAATTCAAGTTTAACAGTAAAGATGCTGCCAAGGTAAAGGAACAGCACATGTAAAAACTACAATCTAAACTTATTCTTGTGTTGGCAAATTAATTTGAATAAACTCGGCGATACACTTATATCGGGCAGAGCTTTTAACATGCAATATGTATGCTGTATAAGTATGATAGCTACATATATTAAATATACGTATACTTCATTGGGGAGCCAAAGGTGTGTGAATTGATATTATATGGCCGTGTGGGTTGATCTTGACGGCTGTTGCGTTTTTCGTTGGAGGTCAAGGTTGGCCAAGAACCCAAAATTTGTTTTTCATTCTGCTGATATGTGTGAATTTTTTGTTCGTGTTTCTCTTTTACTCTTGTTCGGCTGCATATATTTTTGTTCTTTTGTCGTACACGATTTGAATAACTGAACCGTTTATTTTGAAGCAAGTCCATTTTTTTTTTTGTACGACGAAATATTAAAAGATTTTAGTTTAAATTCATACAAAAAAAAAAAAATAATTTAAATATATTTATAGGATGTGGTAGGGAAGTCTTGTATGGTTTGAAGTTAAAGATAAGGAAAATTTATTAACCAATTATGTTTAGGTAGGTACTAAAGTATTCTGAAGAAAATGGCAATATTATATAGGTACCCAATTGGAGTTGCACCACTTTAAAAATAAACGGCTCAACTTATGGAAGTGTTTTTTTTTTATACGTTGTTTTTCTTAAAGGAGGGAATTAACTTTTAACAATGAAGAACGATAATACAATTTTTATTTATATACCAACAACTCCGTGCACGGGTTGAAATACATCTGATTTAAGCTCAAAGTCTATAAACACAGGTTGAATTCAAGCCAACTTAGTCACTAAGAAAAATTTTCCTGATCGACTTAAGTATTATATGTATATCATGTAAACGTAACGTAAATCGTTAAATTTTACAATTCACCACTTTTTGTGGCAGTCGAATTGGTAAATTATGTTGATAAGAAAAATCGAGATAAATAAGGAATGCATTTGCTTAGCTTCCATAAAATAGAGAATTCTTAGACCTCCTCAATAATTTCTTTATTCCTGCCTAATGTGGTTAAGAAGAGATCTTATACGCGTACATAGGTACATACATACAAATGTCCGTAGAAATAGAAATAATTGCGTATTTGAAATTCGTTATTACTTCTGTAAAGTAAATTAGGAGCACATATTTGTTAAACCTAGTATGTATGTATAATCTGGTAGCCTGTGAGTATTATATGATTTAATTGATATTTCCGAGTGAACGATTGAAAGGGAATATTAACAATGAACTGTCGATTACAATATGTATCGTGAAAGCAGGTCATACGTATATACATGTATGTAGGTAAGTACCTTCCATTTGAAATGTTCTGTGGACGAATATAAACAAAATTTTCAGTAAAAAACAACATTTTTATTTCTATTTCAAATGGTCACTCTTATAGACAAAGTGGTACCTAGTCCTTAAGTGTGATATATCGTATTAAATAAGATTAATATTAAATCATAGGCATGGAATATGAAAAAAACTAATTTTTAGAAAACCTTTAGAATGTATCCTCCCTGCAATCGACAAGCAAGGAGATTTTATGTTGTTCACGCAAATGGATTTTTATGAAAAAATGAAAGTTAGTAATTCAAAATGAAATCTAAACAGATGATAAAGATTTTGATTTTACATCTTTTGTTTTTCAAAAAATTATGGAAATCGAAACTGAAGTCTGAGTTTTCTGAAATTTTATGAAGAAATTCATTTTAACTAACTTGGTAAGCAGGTACTTGATTGTGCCAATATGTTGGGAGTACATTAATTACCTTCGCACACTCCAGGTCACGTGTATACTTTTAAACTATAACCTCATGTTTTTTACATGTTTTCATAAGTGTATACATATATATAAAACATATTTTCTCTATAGGACATAATACATCTTGATAGAATGATTACAAGGTAGGTTGATATATAAATAACAATTCTAGATTTTCTGTCTACAGAATTTGTTGGTCGAAATGGGAAGTTCTAATATTTGATAATTTTGCTATGATAATTAAAAATAAAATTTAGGTAAATTTATGTTACAAACGGTCTACATGAGCATATAAGGTAACTTTTTACTTAGAGTGTCATACAACAACGTCTATACATACTATACATACCTATCTAAACAATATAATTTTGAAAATTCATTAAAACCACATTCAGAATATAAAAGTTTTAAAATGGCTTTAAAGCCATTATTGACAGTTCGAAGAAAGCTTTGCGTAATATGTTTTATACTTATATTTTTCAAGTAAATTTTCAAAATATTTATACAGAGCATAATAGTGGTATACTTCTTATTGTTGAATTATGAAAACAGTGTCAGTACATAATGTAAGTGATCTGTATCTGTTTATGAATGTCAATTGTACATACATATCTAATAAGAAGGAATTCTACTAATTTTATTAATAAAACTATCTATTAAAGTCAATGTAACGAAGTGTAATTTTACACTCAAAATCATATATTCTAATTAAACAAATGGAATTTCATTCTATAGGTAGTACTTGCATTTATAGTTTTGTGTCATGCACTAATTTTCGAATCTGATGATAATAGAATCGAGACGCATTTGTTGTTTACAAGAAAAATGACTTACGTCAGTTTGCTCGCAATGTTTACTGTGTGTACCCAAACCTAAGTGGGAAATACAAAGTTGCGCTGGCGTTCATAGCTCAAGCTGCTAAGATTTAAGAGCCCAAGTTTCCTATGCTATCACCAGTGTCACAGTGGCGCATAGTTTTGGTACAATTTTAAGAAGTGACATCACTTTTATTCGGCGCAGAATAATATTTCTATATTAAATTAATAAAGTTCAGCTCGTCTATGTCAAATGAATAGCAATATTTCTATTCTGTTTCAGTTTTAAGTCTCACAGTGAATAAATATTGAAGCATAGACGACAACCCCATGCACAGTATAAACAGGAAAATCAGGCGAAGTATAGTGTGTAGCATTTAAGTTATTCATGAATCTGCAGAGACCCTAAGCTGCTGACCATGTGTATACGGACTAGAAAGAGAACAATATTTCTACCTCCAATGAGTTTTTAAGCAGAAATTAAGTGTTATTTGAATTGAAAAGACTGACCTCCTTGGTAATATTGCCTTCATTACGATACTCATGACGAAAGGCGACCACAAAATACTTTTTATCAGGGTCAGAGTGAAGGTTTTTTGGTTTTTAAGCAAGGCTCTGCAAAACACAAACACATGGTTGGTATAATGGTAACATTAAGCTCCATACCCATTTGTGAACGATATCTAATATTTCAGAATACCTGCTTGCTTGGGATGGTTCCTGAGATGACAGATGACAGAACACTGCCTGTGTAAATGGTCGGCGTTCACTTCACCAGTGGAGTCATAGAGGACCAAGAGGCTCCTGGGAGTTTTATGAGCGGGGTATTGTAACGGGTCATTTCACCGACATTTTTTTGTTGTTTTTAGTTAAACGGGGAGCACTTACAAATGTCATGTTTAAAGAATGCTCCACTAACCCTTTTTTATAATTTTTAAATTAAAGAAACAAACAAACAAAAATTAATTAATGGCATAATCCATATATATATACATCCATATACATATATACACATGAATGGAAGAGGTTAAGGATCATGATCATTTCTAAAATATTAGAATATTTTGATAATAGATTAAGTAGGTATATCTTAAATGGCATTAATTTGAAAGGTTTATCACGAACCCTTGTATAGCACGGCATGGATGCATATATATTTCGTATTTTTTTCTAATCTTAAGATAAAAATAACAAAGTACAAACCAATATTAAGTTCAGGCTCTCCTTTCATTGAGCTAGCAACAGTCGTATCCATGACGGGATAACTTTTAATATATTCCGGTGTTTGCGGACGTTGTATAACAGATGGCGCTGGAGGTATTTTAATATTATTACATGTCGAATCACTTGTACTAGCGACACAGGGTGTTTGAACACTATTCACAATATTATTGTTTTTACAATAGTTATTGTTCTTCATAATGCTTGTACTATTTACATATTGTATAACATTACTATGAGGAATTTTACGCGATATAACTATAGGATTTTCAGCAGTTAACAACAATTGGGGGGCAGTGCTTAATAACGATTTTTTATGCATTATATCTAAATGTTTTGATATTTGTTGTTGTACTCCAATATTTCCATCTTTGAAAATTGAATTTAATTCGGTTTTAATTTTCACTTGTAAATTATTATTATTATTATTCTCGTATTGCACAGAGTTTGGTTCAGTTTTAATTTTCATTTGTAAATTATGGTTATTCTCGTATGGCGCTACAGAGTTTTGAAACCGTAATGGTGATTGAATAATTTTCTTAGTTGAATCAGGGTACTGCTGTACACGTATAACTGATGTTGATGACATTTTACATCCAGTACTATCAGCGGACACTAACATTTTTACGTTTTTTTGTTTTTTTTTTTAACTAATTATGTCAATTGTGAGATTAAATCCTTTTATTATGTAGTTTCTCTAAAACATTAACTTTTTAAAATTTTTATACATATTTAATGTATATTTATGTTTCTAATCACTCTATTAAGTTTTGAATTTATAAACTGCATTCCGAAATTTCAAATATCACCATAAATTTTTTTTCGAAAAATTCATATTGTTGATAACGAAAATAAAAACGAATTTTCTTTTGATATCTACAAAAAAAACCTTTCGTTTACCCGATCTCGGCAGACTGAATTAAGTTCCATCAATGAAAGGAAAATTTGTACTGGCGGCTACTCTTACCATCGATCGAGTAAGCTGGTGGTGAATGTAGTACCACCGTAGCAGTTACCGCATATACAACAGTGTGGATATATGCCTGCGATAGAATGGCAATACGCGGCGGCTAAAGGCCTTCCATATTAAACATAAAACCCACACAGTGGAAATATTCAGATAGGAAAAGAGAGAGAAAATTCACAATTCTATTGCTTTGCTTGATGTGCTGCGCCATAAGCAAAGAGCGAGCGTGGATCACTCCATCCATACATGATAAAACACAACATAATGCAAAGGTGTTTTTGAATGTGTGTGTACAACGGCACAGAATTGTGGAGTATAAAGTTTAGAATGTGTGATAAACGAGCCATCACGTTCACGCTATGCTATACCGAATCGCTCGAATCGCAGCATATGATCGCTCACTGCTCATAGTATGTATAATATGATATAAAGATCCATGGATTGCGGCGCGGTGCTTGACTTTCACCGTTCTTTCATTCGAGCGTAAATGCAAAATTTATAAAAAGAGGTTGCTTTTGTGTTAGAAAGAAGAAATACACAAAGAAATGTGGCCAGGAGAGCAACAGCAACTACATATTTCAAATGAAGGTCGAAGGCCTTGTGTAATGTTGCTTTTCATTTATAAGCACATTGGAAAGAGATGGCAGCTTGTTATTTTGGTTGGATGAGTTTTTTATATGATGGCCTTCAGTAGTAAAGTTCATGGTAGAGGGTTTCATGATCTCTTAAGTTTAAGAAAGTGATACAGAAAGTATAGGTTTGTGTTATGTGCGGGGGGGGGGGGGGGTAATAGAGTGTGCAGAACAGTGGAACATCAGGTAAAGAAACTTTCGTCTACTTCTTCCTTCGCGCATTTTAACTCCACTGTGTCTGTATGCGAGAGATCGTTTACCTTTACGAAATGAAAATTCTGAACAAAAAATTATCCTCAAAATGAATTCGTCACAGTATTGACGAAAATTTCGAGGGATTCGTCTGGAGGTAGTAATATAAGTATTTGAATTGTCTTTTTAATTAAAATCAGCAGTTACAGTTATTTAGGTATTTAGGAAATTTAAATCAGCAATCCATTGATATGATAAAGAAAACAATCAGTCCCCCCGCACCATTCGTCCTGAATTTGTGCGCTGCTAAGTTGAGTCGACTCGTAATGTGTTCAACCCAAAATTAAACCATAAATGTAATAATGTAATGTATTATAATATATGATTGAAGGAGGCTTCAAGGCTAAATTAAAAGTTCCCTTTAATGCTATGCCACTCTTTTGAGACACAAACTTAACTTATACCTACATAATTTTATTCTGATTTAAATTGATTTTGCACTCCATATTTCTACGCTGCTATTATAAATCTATGGTTGTCATTAAACTTTGATTCAACCCTTCTATGTAGTACTACTGCTACGTAACGTAAATGCCAGTTCGCTCCGTCAAATCATAAATTTTTGCCGCTCTCTTCTTTCTCTTCCTGGTGTGGTATTTAACTGACTGCACCAGCAGCGCCCAGATCCCAGTGGTGAAGATGATGACTGACGAGTTATATTACTTTACGTTGCTGCGGCTGCTGTTCTGTTGATGCGGTGCTGCATTGCATCTGTGTTTGTAGATCAATGCACTCCTGCTGGTCGACTGTTCTAGTTCATTGCCATCGTCATTCGCCATACTAATTTTGACTTGAGTGACATGCTTGCGTTAACTTTAAGCACCTTTTATTGGATGGTAGACTTTATGTGTTAGGCGGTCTAGGGGCTAATCTTACATACCGAATATATATTCGTTTACTTTTCACCTACAAGGAAAAAATATTTTAGACGACGTCGACAACATGACAGTACACAGAATAGACAATAAATATCACATAATTTCAGGGCATTTCAGAAATTATGGTACATACCGAAATATTTTAAGTGGTGAAAGCACAGATCCATAAGTAATACCCGTGTGTATAAAATGTATAGTGAAGGAGAAACGAAGTTTGACTTAGTTACTTATTGTATTGTAGAGGCGCTCGCATCGCTCCAATATTAAATCAACGAAGCCTCAACTTGAGGTAGCGAAGACTTAATTTTTCTTAGAAATTTATTGAAAATTTTTATACATTATTGGAGGCCGACAACGGGTGCTAACAGACAATGTTTCGACAGTGATGATCGACTGCAGTTATTGTCAGATACCGTACTTTCACGTGTGCCGTTGTCGTTATCACCAAATGCATAAAAATTCTAAGAAAAAATTACCAGTAAATTTCTAAAAAAAAATTATGGCTTTCCGAAATCAGGCCCAGACTTCGCTAATTTGATATTGGAGCGAGGCATTGGTGGCGGCCTGAACCAATTCATAAAAATTCGTATGAAGAAATTTCCAGTAAATTCCTAAGTAAAATTGTGGCCTTCCCTTCATCGCCATTGGCCTTCGGGTCGAATCATCGTCGATTTTATGCTCTTAAGGGCGCCATACACCATCAGTTTTGCCGTGGTTTTAAAAACCACGTTTTAGTCGAGATAAGAACCTAAAACGTGGGCAAGAAAAAGCCCCACACACCATCCGTCTTGACCACGTTTTGCCGCCATCTTGTATTGGCAAGCTTCCAAGAATTTCAATTAGGTGGCAGTGCTAACAAGTGCAAATTTCAAAATTTTTAAAGATACGATAAGTAATTAAATTAAATTGGTATTGGGGAAGAAAGAGCGACTGAAGCTTAAAAGAAAATGGGCAAAAGGATGGCTTCTTAAGCGCCCCCAATTTTCGCATATCTTAGAAGAATTAAGACTTGAGCTAGACGATTGGTTTAATTATTTGCGTATGGACGAAGGAACATATTCGCAGTTGGTACAGGCTGTTACTCCTCATATTAAACGACAAGATACCGTTTTGAGGGAAGCAATAACGCCACATGAACGTCTAACTGCCACTTTGAGATTCCTATGTAGGTACTGGAAGAAACTATGAGGACTTGAAATTTTCTGCAATTATATCAGCCCAATCTCTATTAAAGTATTCCTTACTTTTCACTTGCCCCAAACACGGATTGTCTTTATAAATTGAAATAAATTCACGCTCATGCTTATGATAAAATCTTCTTGAATACCCTCAAAATCCTTTCAACCTATTCATAATAATGTACATCATGTCACACTACCTCCCATTTTTAAGAAAAAGATAAATTTCGTTTTGGCCCAGATGCTGAAAGGAGATGTAAAATTCCTGTCAAATGAATTTCTCATTTTTCCCGAAAATATCAGAGAATCCAGCATGAGTTCTCCCACTTAATCTCTTCATAGCAAAACGAATGTAAACAGAAACACATGCTGTTCAAATATCATAGGATTACAGCAACAACATGTTTCCATTTACAGCAACAACATGTGACCAAAACATAGTCAATATTTTATGAAAACCGGTTTTATAAAACCGCGGGAACATTTTATGAGAGTAAAACGTGAAAACTCCGCCCCTTCTCATTTATTTACAAAAATGAAACATTTGCCTTTTTTTATTATTATTATGTTTTTCTTTCTTTCTTCCTTTTCTTGCCGTGTACATTATTTTACATTTAGTAAAACACTCAGAAATGTCGCCTACTTCTTAGCTTATTATTAAGTTAACTTTGATTATGAACGAGCAAAACAGTAAAACCACGGCAAAACTGATGGTGTATGGCCTGCTTTACGGCTTATCCCTTGAAAACTGTTCAAAATGGTACAAGTGGAGCCATCTGACATTATAACAAGGAAGTATTTTTGTAATCACTATACCATTTTGAACAGTTTTGAATGGATGCAGTAAGAGCATAATAGAATATATATACGACGACGTATCGGCCAATGAAGGGAGGGCCACAATTTTTTCTTAAAAATATTACTGGAAATTTCTTCATATGAATTTTTCTGCATTGGTCTCGTCTCGATCTGATACATATAGGGAAGCCCTCAATTTTTCCTTAGAAATTTACGGAAAATTTCTTTTTAGAATTTTGACGCATTAAGGAAGGCCGACAACGGCACACACGAAAGTATTGTATCTGACAATAACTGCAGACGGCCATCAGACTGAATAAAATTCTGCAGAAATATTTTCTGTAAATTTCTAAGAAGACATAAATGTTTATCGCTCATCACCGCGTCTACGCTCATAAAACTTGTTAGTGGCTCAAGCACCTGCTGTCAGCCTCCAATAATGCATAAAAATTTGAAGGGAAAAAATTCCTAGAAATTTCAAAGAAAATATTGTGTTCTTCTCTACATAACGTTGAGGCTTCGTTGATTTTATATTGGAACGAGGCGAGCGCCTCTACAATACAACAAGTAACTAAGTCAACCTTCGTTCCGCAAACAGTATATATTTTTTACACAAGGATAATATCACAAAAGTATTGAAGGAGATAGGATAGTCAGTTCATGCCCCGCATGTAGTGACATCTTCAAGGATTTTTTACATTATTTTTGGTTAAAGTATTTGCTAAGGTGTTGAATATCTTGATAAAACTTCTATAGTTTTCAGAATTTTTTCTTACTTTTCAAGCGCAGACTGAAACCAAATTGTTCGACTGGTCTGTAGGCTGGCTGATACATATATACATCATGGCTTAGAAGTAGATTTTTAACATAAGCTTCCAAATCTGGGTATTACTAATCTGTGGTAATACCGTAATAGTCCACCCACTGACTTTATAACCATGAACTGATCGATTTGCTATTTCATGTGACACAAAAATATTGTGTTTCTGTATATGAGGGTTTGAGCACCACTTCATAAGTTTACTACATAAAAAACATGTAGAACTCAACCAATATGATGAAATTTTATTTAAGAAAATCGAAAAATTAAATTAAATGTCTTTCTTGTGTTCAAATGATCGCTTTATAAACACTCTCATAAGAAATTAAACCCATTCCGACTTTAATTTTCAAAAGGTTATTTTTACCTGAATCCTGCATATGGGCAAGAGAGATGGAGCATGGTAAACACTATCTTTACCTTATTCTGCCTGCAGTGATCATATTTGCCGTCAACATAAAAACATCAAATATGTTGGTAGCTCCAAATCTGCCATAGGGCGAAAGAGAAAACTATAAAACTTCCAGTTTTAGTAATAAGTACCTTTGATCTTAAAATAGGTAGAAAGCTGTCGGGGTTTTACGTGAGCACCTAACTTTAAAGTTTAATCTCACGGCAGTCTTAATGCACGCACGGATTAGTAGACAAGTGACAATCAGCGCCCTCAAGATGCACAATATATTATATTCTGTCTCAAGTGTACCAGTTTATGTCAGTGCATGCTTGACATTGGACTTACTGGTCGAAGCGAAACCTATCTAAAATCTCTACCGTTCTCTGAGTCATGGCACCAGGTTGATTTAACGCAACTCCACGCCGAAGGCCAATCCTCTAAGCCCGTCCTTCAAATTCTCGGACGCAGTATGCAGTTATACAAAAAGACATATTCTTCTCTTCAAAGAAGAATGTCCGCCTAAGTCATGCAGACTCAGACAATGTCTCTCTGCCCGCATATGAGCTACCACAACCACCACGATGCTCCCACAAGGGGGCTTTCTCCATGTTGAGGCGAATAGCACTACTATAACAGCAATATCCGGGATTTCTCCACCCCGTAGCACCATGTTAGCAATGTCGGCTACCCAATTGGTATGGCTTCGTAGTATATAACCATAAGTTCATGAGTACTCTCAGTGGTAAGAGATGAATCACCCATTATGTAGTCAACGGTAACATATTATCTTTGCTCCAATTTTCTAAGGTAAGAATATCTCTTTGAAGTAATTTACAGTCCTCTTCCTTGCGAATGACTTTAAAAATTTAAACATCATCTGCATATAAGAGACAGTCCGTGATTAGTTGGTGCGGTAGGTCATTGATGTAGAGGAAAAAGATATTATAAGGACCAAGAATTGTGCCTTGTGGAACACTGGAGGTTTGTATGAAAGGGCAGGACTGGTGACCGTTAAGGACTACTGTTTGAAGTCGTTCGCGGATATATGATGCGAACCACGCAACTAAATTATCGCAGAAACCTATATTAGATATTTTATGGAGTATAAAAGAGTGGGAAATTTTGTCGAAGGCTTTAGCAAAACCGGTTTGAATAAAATCAACTTGATTCCCTACATCAAGTGCTACTGCTACTTTGTCGGTATAAAGCCCCAGATTCGTGGTAGTGAATTTTCTCGGAAGAAATCCGTACTGTTTAAAGCTCAAGATGGAGAGGGTTTGGAGTAAGAGTTGATTATAAAAGAAGTTTTTCAAATACAAGAGCCAAGGAAGCTATTAGAATTGGGGTAACGTACGATATCTTGAATGCAGATGGGGAAATTCTGTGGCTCAATGACAAATTGAATAGTACGCTTATAGGAGCGCGCTTAATACAGAGGAGCAGTTATTTAGGAAGATGTTCGGTATGGTGTCAGGGCCAGGTTCCTTACTTAAATCAAGATCTACAATGACAGTTTGCACATCCTCGGGAAAATCATAAACGTAGTATAAGTATTATAAGCTGCATCAAAAAAAAAAAAAACCGGCACCTCAATATTTGAGTTATGTAAGTTTTCGTTTTCAGACCAGTCAGTTTTTTCCTCCAATACAGCTTTTCCAAATGAGCACGTTTTAAAACGCCACCATTACTTTGTCCTCTATACTCGCTAATGTCTTAGCTATGAAGCAGTAATTTCTGTCGCAGCCAGCTAGCAAAATTATGCTGTGATATTTTTTATAGTTATAGTATAGTGATCTTGCATTTGGAAAGCACTTAGTATTTGTTTTCTATATACTACACCCACATGTTTCGGTGGTCCACCTTTAGAATAAAAATCCGTTGCTGTTCTCCTGTACTCAGCTCTGTTAGGAGGTGCAAATTGTTCTCAAATAGCCTCACATTTTTATTTATTTATTTTTGGAAAGTTTAAGCGATAGTATAACAGACTTAGTATAAATCCTTTTACATACTATCGGGAGAATATAAAAGCAAAACAGTAATTATATTTTTTTGAGTAATTAATGTTAGTTAAGAAGCTACATATGTACTTAAATAATAGTAAATCTTAATGAGTTCCGAAACTATTAATTATATAATTAAGGTATAGATATATATATTTTAATGGGAAGTAATATCTAAGTTATTTATTTTTTTTTTTTTTTTTTTTTTTTTTGAAAAAACGGAAGACGAAGAATTTCAGGGAGGGAGAGATCGCGTTTTTATTACATTTAAAGTAGAACACTTTGAGGAAAAAAGACTATTACCGAAGAGATCGATGGAATTACATAAATATATTATTGTATTGTTTCTGGATTCTATATAGAGGTGATTTGTCTTTAATGTTCGTCCTGGCGCTTTCGAGTTTAACTGTAGGGGTATGGCGAGATTGGATTGCGCTTGAACGTTATACCCTAATTTTACATTAATATCTGTGCTATCTATGAGGTTATAAGTAATTTTTAGGAGAAATAATTCGTCAATATAAGCTCGACGATTTTCGAGGCTTAATAGCAATGAGTACTTACGAGGTCTTTCTAGGTTTCTATATACGTGCGATGGAATTTGTAAGTAAGAATGACTTTAGGAGCTGTCGCGATGCTACAATCCTAAACATCCAGGCAATTGTTAGCAAATTCGAACCTTGAGAAATAAACCTGAAAATGAAGGATCCAAAATGAAAGTTGTCTTCTTAAGAACACTTTTATACATCAATGTAATAACCAGGGATGTATAGACTCAAATTTTAACTCAGTCAGTGAGTCCGAATAAATTTTCTTAACTCGATTCAATTTTCCTCTTTAATGACTTTAAAGATTTTAGTGTAAAAACTATGAAGCTTTCGTTGCTTTTCTCGCTATTATAGCTTTATGTCTTATCCAAATTCTTTTTTGTTTTATGTTCATTAAAATCAAATTATTGCGAATACCACAAGTTGCTAATACAAACTTCCTTTTTTTTTTATTATATCTTTTCTCAACATAATAATTCATCACATAAAAATCTAAGCGTATCTATCTAAAAGCTTCAAAAATTGATTATTAATTATCAAAACACTGCACTGCTTTCAATGTGTTTTATAATACGTACACTTCTGCAGCACTGCACACGAAATACTACTCTTTTGTGTTTTTGGAAAATTTTCTTCATATAAATCGAGTGAATTTTAATGCCTAAGGTTGCGGGTAATTTACTTTTGTGAATAAGTTTTTTAAGCATTTGTGCTGGATGTGCTATTTCTGCAGTTATTAGTCAAAATAGAGAAAATACAGAAAGATCAATTTTCAATAATTTTGCAGGTATTATTTGACATATATTTCACTCATATTATTACCAAAATGTTGTCAAAAAATTAAAATTTTATAAAACTAATGATTTCTGACTAATTTTACTCGAAGAAGAGCTGGAAGCTCGAAATGTTTAATGGCTTAGGAAGATATAGTGCTCCGTGGACGCCAAAAGAATAGAAGAAAATGCACTTGGCTGTGACAAATTCTTTCTTCGAAACAAGCTCTGTTCCACATTCTTTTTCGTCATCGTGCAATTATGATAACATTCTATGTACTGACTTTATCAGAGCAGCCCAAAGGCATTAACTCTTAATTGCTCAGATGAACAGCGCAAAGGCATTAACTATTTTGGTAAATAGAGAAGCGGCTTATCAGAGCTCTAACTCCTGTTTAGATCTTGTACCTTACTTTACTGAATTCATACTTCAACTTCTCTCTATTTCATTTCTTTAGTCTATATATACATATATAAAAATCTATGCTTGCTCTATATAATTATTAATATTTTGGGTTTTGCGTTACTTCAGGGTATTGCATCCATCGGAAATGCTTGACCCATATCATTGTTTGCTTGTGGAAATGGTGCGTTGAAATTTTGTGTGTTGAAAGATATTGGTACCTAATTGCTAGGCATATTATACAATGTACATACTTAGTATGATTACCATTCTATATCAATTGAAAATTTTTAATTGGGCCCTTAAAGATCCAACCGTTACCAGTATTATTAATGCAAAACAACTGAAAACAAGTTAAATTTAATACATAATCCGCAAGGAAAATAATTCACTAGGCCTAATCGAAATAAATCGCACTACTTTTGTTTAAAATTTATTTCCACTTAAGGCCAATTTCGGGGTAGAACAGCTTAGCTTAACTAGTTAACAACAGTTTAGTCAGAGTACCCTCCAATTTTGTGTTATTTATTTATTTATTTTTGCTAATTTTGCATTATTTTGCATATTTTTGCTCGAAGTAAAACCAAACATGAATTAAAATCCTTCCTATCAAAATTATTTTATTATTTTTATGTGTTGTCTTGTGATGTAGTAGCCTTAGATAAAAGCTGCTGTTGCGGTTAAACGCCCAGCTTATTCCAAATATGTCCATTTTTCCTTATTTGTTTAGCGCGTTGTTGGTTGTTAGAACTGAGAGGGTGGAGGGAGGGGGGGGGGGGTTAGAGTGGCCTGAAAAAACGGCAGTTTTCCCATTATCTATGACTCAATCCCTACTAACCGTGACAATGTCAAAACTTCTTTTTAACTTTTTAAATCCTTGAAAGTAGTCCTTTCAAGTGATATCCTGTAACAAAAAAAAAAAATTTGTTGGTGTCCCAAATCACTCGCATTACAAATTAAAATTAAATATATTTCATAAGCTTTCGACTTTCGACGAAATATGTGTGCGGCACGAAGACCTATCATTCTGCCAGATTTGAAATTCTTACGTCATGTCGTTTTAGAGAAAAACGTCTGTGACAGACAGACATATGGATGCAAGAGTGATCCCATAAAGGTTCAATTTTTTTTCCTTTGAAATGTACAGAACCCTAAAAAGCCATTGAGTTTGCGTATGTATGTTTGTGTTTTTTATTTGAAATCTTGCAGTTATTGCAAAGAAAAAATTGCAGCTTGAGCTATTTCAATTATTTATCTATCGATGACGGAAATATTGAGCTCATCCTGGAATGTAGCAACATATATGCCTATGGGGACACCTATAAACATTCTTAAGTTACTACCAATGAAGCTATGGATAAACTCTTTACTCGGCGTAAATGTTGTTTTAAAATACAATGAACCGCAATCGTTTTGAAGTAACAACATTTTTGAAGTAATTCAATAATGAGCTGTTGAATAAGTAGGCATACAAAGCTCATTTACATAGTAAAAAGTTTTCTCCTAAAATCTATCGATATACAAAAAAAAAAAAAAAAACCGTTGTGAGGCTTTTGATACTTTTTCACATTTATTTAATCGAAGACTGTCTGCCAACGTGCCTGTTCTTTAAAACAGGTACAATCCACACAAGCCGAAAAAATGCGAGCCATGTAAAGTTGAAGGATGTCAGAGCGATGAGTATATTTTGACGTGGTTCGTACGATAAATGTTCCTATGCCAAGAATAAATTTTTCTTCTTTGATGAAACGATAATATTGTCGTCGTTACTCTCAGAGCTGGGCAAGTACCAAAGAAAAAGTACTTAAGTATAAGTACAAGTATCGAAGGCCTGAGTACTTCAGCGTAAGTACAAGTACCGTACGTATGAAAAGTACTTGTAACTAAGTACTAAGTCTTTAAAAAGAGCTGAGTACTTTTTTAAGTACTTTTTAAAGTACTTGTTTAGAATATTCGTACGTCGGCAGTAATATAATGAAGTTTTTAGAGTTCAGTTAATAGATATTAATAAATAAATACCTTTTGAAAACTATAATATGTATACTAATCAGTGGCTCCTATTTATAGTTTTTTATAGTTTTTCGGCGCTGCACGTAGAGTAAAACTTTCACTCCGACACCTCCATTAAATGCTACACTCATAAAAACTATTAAAGGTCCGGCAAGCACCCATTGTCGCCTCCAACAATGCATAAAATTCTAAGGAAAATATTTCTAGTAAATTTTCAAGACAAAATTGAGGCCTTCACTACATCAGGTCGAAGCATCGTCGATTTTATATTCGAGCGAAACGTTACTGGTTTTTGTTCTACTTGCTCAGTCTTGTTTGTATGTTATTAGTTTGGCTAAGGTTTTGCCTTGACGCGTGAGTGCGACACATGCTTTGACAGTTTTTTGACTGTTTTAGAACTCAAGAAAAAAGGAGTTGCGTTAGAGATTGTGTTTACTTTTCTACGAAGAGTTAGATATTTGTACGTACTTAATAGACTCAGAAATACTTCAGTAAAAATCTTGGTACTTAAGTACAAAACTAAGACTTAAATACAAAGAAGCAAGTACTTATGTTCAAGTACTAAGTAGGGACATTTCAAAAGTATTGAGTAATAAGTCTTAAGTAACGAAAATGTACTTTAAGTAGTACTTAAGTCTTTTTTTACTTAAGTATTGCCCAGCTCTGGTTACTCTTACCTCGAATCATATTCGCTGATGAATTAATGCACCTAGAGTGGTAGCAAGCGATTTAATCACAAAGAACAAAGATTTCCCACATTCTGATATCGGAGACGTGAATCTTTATGAAAATGCAATGCATCATGTAATCTGTATTTTTAATAAACCAATTAGACTTCCGAACTGCGATAACCGGAACTGTGAAGGTACGTATCGTTTATTTTATAAAGTTCGTAAATTCTCAGCACTTATATTCAAGATATTGAAAGCACTTAGACAAGAAATTGTTTTATGATAACATTTGTATTCGATATAGATTTTCTTCAAAAACATTGCCAAAGTCGCCATCTGCAATAAGATGTAAATGATTTCTAGAATGTGATCAAAACAAATTCCAGCTAGAAAATGCTTAAGATGAGTTCTTCTAGTGATTAGGAGATTTTCTTTTCGCGTAAGCTGCTATTCATGAAGAAATTGCAACCTGTTGGATACCAATCAATCCTGAAATTAATATATAACAATGATGCTAGTTAAAAGTAACACGTGATATTCAAAATATGTTACGGCCATTTTTAGTTTACCTATAAATTTATAAGATCAACAGCAGGTTTAGGAAATCATCTTGTGTTTACCTTTTAACGAAAAATCTAACACATTTTTGGCCTTGAGTCGAGCAAGTTGTCAGCAATTTTTGGCAAAGGTCAAACATCATTAGATTAGGCTCACTGACCGAAACACTGAAATGTCTACTTTTGACATTTGTCTAATTTGATCATAAATTAATACATAATCTAAAAAAAAAAAAATATGCTAATCAAATTTATTTTGTTAATGAGTCATAGTTGAGTTTTTTAATTCTCTCCTCTTTTGCAGACAAGTTTTGAGTATTTAAATAGCCGCAGTCATTGATTGTTTTTACTGTTATGAAATAAAATATAATGGAATATAATAACAATGTCAGTCTCCATTTTAAACAGTAGGAGCTGATTAACTACTACTGATGTAACCCCAGTCAGGGTCGTACTAAGAACTCAATTTAAAGAAACCATACCATTTCGGAATACTGACTGTGCCAAGAAATTGTTTGGAGAAGTTAAAAATAAGAGAAGAAAATCTTTGAAAAATAATCAGCTTTGACCTCGTCATCTGTAATTACTTCATCAAAGATCCGCCAAACATCCAGCATCAGACAATCCCTAGTCAGTAGTCACATACTACAATCATCCTGGACTATGATGGCCGACATTGGCACATATACGAGCACACGCGATCGCATCAAGAAGGCAAGAAATTTGGGTCTTTACGCACTTAAATTCGATTCGCTAATTTGCGGATTATACAACAGCCGTGCGGCGCACAAGTGTTCAAGTTCACGGAAGTCGGAGGAACCCATATAAACACAAAGCTGCTCACCACCATATACAGAGTTAATTTTAATTTAACAAAAATCAGCATGCACTCACACATATGCAAGTTTTGTTGCCTCTGCCATCATCAATTTTCATATATAAAATGAGGCAACTGAAATATTCGTCGAATTTGACGCGCCAAATTTGCCGAAATCAACTTTCAAGGTTAGTCGGCCGTTGACGTTTTCTTTGCCCGCGTTCTGGAGATCGAGCGCAACGCAGTTTATTTTATTTTTGTTTCTCATTTTTTATTGCCAGTTTTTTTTTGCTTTTTTTTTTTGTATTGCAAAATTTCGTTGTTGGTTGATTCATTTTTCTCGTTTTTCGCTTTTATATAGGCATTGTTGGTCCGGTTGTTGGCATATAATTAAACTTTTTCGCATATTTTCTCGGGCAATGTTTTGAGAAACATTACAGTATGCCGTACCGTGTCTAGATAAATAGTATCACAGAGGGTAGATAGGTAGGTACTATTTGTTAAGCTTTGGTTCGACGGTTTTACTAGGCTATAATATAATAATTCCATGTAGGTGACTATTCGGTATATTCGATGTTGACTTAAGTTGAGAATCGATAATTGTAAGATTGAAAATTAATTGATTTTAATCGACCTCTTGATCCTCTAAGAGGATTAAAACAGTAAATGCAGAGAAGCAGATGACGATTTTCGTTTACATTTGCTTAATTCTTACATCTCAGAGACTTTGGCCCGTATTAACTAAGCAAAATTAAGTAAATGTTCAATTAACCACACTTACCCAGTCGATTTTTATGAAAATTTCATTTTAATTTAATATTAATTGAGGTCTTACCCTCTCTTAAATAAATTTAATTACGATATCAGCTGATTGAAGTATATCATGCTCAAATGTCATATTTTTGACAAGCTGTTTAAATATTGAAAAAGCGAGAATTTTACTGTTTAGATAAATAACGATATCGGTAAATAGAACCACGGTTTTTATTTTCAAGTGGAAGTAAATCAAAAGATAATAAATAATGCATGAAATTGTTTTAACTTTTTCAATAATATTTGAATTTTATCAACTGTCACGAGAATTGTCACTTGCCAAATTAGCAAATTGCGCAGCTCACAGTTCGAAATTGTTTATTTTATTAAGGTTGGTGTATAGCTACAAAAATTTAATTGAGGTTCCTTAAGAACAATTAATTTAAAATGAAATTTGTATTAAATGGCTTAGTGACTACGGCCATTAGGTTCTTACTTTTCTAAAAAACAAAAATGTGGTTAAATTCGTGAGGGCGTTAGTTTAGGTAACGTTGATTTTATTGGTTACGTATCGATACTGTTTCTCACTCAGGCAGGATGTTGAAGGCCTCATGTTTTATGTTCCAAAAACAACAGTAAGACTACTAGTACTGGACATTTTTGATATATTTACTTAAAGTATCAACTAAACTGAAAATTTGACATTTGCTGTCTTATATGTATCTATGGAGTAGGCATAAGTTTTATATGCATTTATTTCTTCAATGCGAGAGTATTATATGCGTGCTTTTATAGAACTATAATAATCTAGTATAATATTTTTTTATCGGTAATGGGGAATATAAATTACGGGAATAACAAACCATATAAAATAATTACTTTCGATTCTATAAATATTCATATAGGCAATCGGTGTTTAATGAGCATTTGGATCATGGGATCACTTGTATTCCCCAAAAAAAAATTAAATTATGGATTAAGGTATTAGCATAGATGGCACAAGAACTAGATATCGCATGCAATACCAGAGCAGAGTATATAAAATTTATATTACTGGTGGTACATTCCGGAATGGACAACATTTTAAAGGATGGACATGTCGAGTGAATCATATTTTCTCGTATCTGTCACGTTAAAGAGGTCGGATGTATACAAAACTAAATAAACATTTACTCTCGGTATTCTCTAAATCACGTGTGGTCTTTGGTCTATTCCGGAATGCACCCCCCCCCCACCATATTTCACAATCTGTATACTCTGCTAGCGATATCTAGTTCTTGTGCCATCTATGGTATTAGTTATGTAATTCTCGTTGACCATCCAGCGCCTGATTGTTTAGTAATTTTTGCAGTAACCTAACCAGCAGCGAGCCAGTACAAATTACTATCTTTTATTCTATATATTTTTCTATATTTTTTTTATATTTTTATATTTTGTACAATATAATATTAAAACAAAACGTTATACAATAATTAAAAAAATATGCTGACAAAGCACTTACGAATGCTATATCGAAATTTATATCCACAAAAATTTTGAAAACAACAAATTGTATCCTTGGCTTTTATCTATCAATATACAGATATGTATAGTTGAAATTTTTTTGCAAAAATATTATAAATTCTAGTTAACCTAAAAACTATATTTTACGTATTACTTTTTAAGCTATGATGATATGTATTTCGTAGACGTACAACTCAGTACAGAGTGTTCTACGAATAGTTGATAACCGACAATGGATCCACTGAGGCAAGAAAAAAATTATAATCTACATATAGCCTTATAACTTCTGAGCGATAAAACCATAATGTTCTCCCCTCCTCTCTCGTTCCGAAATTAGAACTCAACAATGACGAAATTTTGTAATTTTAAATAATTTGCTTCGTTTATTGTGTTGTTAAAGTTATATTTTATTTTCAAAGAGCACGTCCCCAACACGTTTTTTTATCATAGATGATTCCTAGTTGTCATTCCGTTTGTAACGCATAGAAATAATGCTGCTAGAGCGAAATGGATTGAACACCCACGCAACATATTAAAAGTAATTTCGAGTTTTGCATGTCCGTCTGTCTGTCTATCTGCACGATAACTAGAAAAAACGTCTAGAGGGCTCAAATCTTGTACATGGCCTTTTTGAAAAAATTGTAAATTTAAGTTCGAGAATGGGACAAATCGGACAAATCAGAACCGCTTCGCAGGGTTGTCATACAAAAATTCGTTTTTCATTACATATTTGGACTCTGCCTGAGAACGAGTTGACGTAGAGAGCTGAAATTTTTGTAGAAATAGTAAATAAAGTTTCAAAATGGACTAAATCGGGCAACCTCTTCTTGCTGTTGCTACACAAAAATTCAGGTTTTTTTTTTATGTACTTTAAAAACGATCCGCTCTAGACGTTTTTATTGTACTGAAAATTTCTTCATAATATAAAATCCTATTAAATTGTTTATAATAATTTTTATTGCCCGACGAACCGTTCTAGTAATATGTAGATGCGAAAAACCACTTGAACAATCAAATCTGTATAGAGATGTGACCATACCACTGACTTATAAGAATGGACTGAGTGTATTGTCAATTTCTTATAGGAAAGAATGGCACAAGTTTTATAGTTTTCTCTTTCGCGCTATAGCAGAGCTGGAGCTACCAACATAAAATATCGCTTACTGAACGTTTTCTTATGCCATTTGATGTTTTTATGTTGGCTGCATTTGCAATCATCGTAGGAAGAATAAGGTAAACATAGTGTTTACCATGCTTCGTCTCTTTTGCCCATTCAGGTGAAAATAACCTTTTTAAAATTAAAGTCGGAATGAGTTTAATTTCTTATAAGAGTGCTTCTATGCGATTAAAATATCCCCCTAAAAATTGGGATTTCGGCAATTATTTAAATCTCAAGCTAACCAAAAAGTTAAACAATTATTTTTCTGCCTTTAATGGATTTAATAAAGTTTAGTGAATTAATTATAGCAATAGCACAACCACAAAAAATTGTATTTCTCTAATCCAGACTATGTTTTTAATGATAACTCATATAGCTTGACATTATTGTTCTTAGTATTTCTTGGTAGGATATGTAAAAGGATCTAATAATGTTGTGTACTCCTGGTGATTATATCTTTTAAATTTTTTCTTCATAATGATATTGTTACGTTCAACACAGTTTGTATCAAAATTCTTAGTAGGTATATTTATATTAATTAGACAGAGAAAATCGACTTTATCATCACTGCAACCAGGTCTTTTGTTATGTTCAACCGATCGAATGAAGTCCACTCCAGTTTAAGGTCCTTGATAAGGCCATATTCTGGCGATGGGACTGAAACTACCATTTCCAGATATATGCATAATGCATTATCTTTATGCGATCAAGAACTTCAGCACAATAACATCTTCAGTTGCTTTTCCTCAACCGTACAAAACTGACCAGATTTTTCTTCTAACTTTGCCAATCTACCTGAGTTTATATGTGTAGCACCCGGGGAATATAACCGTTATGACCTCGAATTTGTTAACCGTGGGGAGTACTTTTGTCGTTTATTGCATGTATGCAATAAGCTTAGTGCTTTAAAAAATTGATAATTCCAGGTCAACTTATACCTAAAGGTATACTCAAAGGTTCAACGCCGCGAGTGCTGCCTGATTGTCAGACAATATATATTTTAGAACCAGGCATATTCTCTTTCTAAATTGGCGAGTGCATAGTAGCACTTGAGCTCTTGAACCACTTTTCGAAAAATGTAGGGTGAAGTTCCTAATGCTTTTTAGCCAACCAATAGCTTGGCCCATTATCCCCTGCACGCTTTACCTTCCATTTTATGTTGTGTATATTTTTAAAAATTCAAACATCATCGTTATGCCATAGTTAGCGATCTCCTAAAAGAATATTTAATGATGTTGCAATGTTATTGTTTCGGCATGACATCTAAAATTAAGTTGATTTCCAAGTGGGCCGGGAATCTTAATTACCTGGACTAAGGTAATTTTTCTTTTTTTAGTCTTATAGAGCTTTAGGTGACTCATTTCTTTGGATATTTAGTGGGATATATTTTAAATATTAATTTCATACACTGTGCAGAGCTTTTGCAGATGAATTTATTTCAGATGGTACTTTTGGTGCCATATTCTATAAAACTCGTATTAGTTGTTTCATGTGCACTTTTATAATCAATGTAAATAGTTTGTTTGGGAAAAGGCTTCTCTTATAAAAATTCGATTTCGCAGTTATCGTACATACAGTACAGTCCTTACAGAATACTTCTTTCCTCGCGTTAATTGTTTTTCACTGAAATTAATTTTTTGTAATACATAAGTGCATAATGTAGATTTAAAAATACCTAATTTTCAAATCTTGATTTCAACGTGTGAAAACATTCAATATTATCTAGCCTTACCACCGAAAATTATTTCTATTATATAGGAGCGCAAATCCAATTGTAATAAGTTAAGTTAATTTTCAGGTTAGATATTAACTGAACTTAGCTTCAACTAGGTACCTACATATATATGTATATAGCGAAATAAAAGAATTAACCTGTATACAATGTCAGTCATAATATTAAATCAGACCACGTTATAATATGTTGATAACTGCATAAGGCTTGCAGCAAATGTCATATGTAGGGTAGAGCGGGGCTTAAAGTACCGTGGGTAAGTAGAACCTCCTTTAATATCTCGTATAATAAAAGGGCAATAATATAAAAGCGGACATGCAAAGAATTCGCTAGGTGTGAGCTGATATTCGCCATATAGCCAGTCGCTGCTAGACATAAGATAAGAGTGCACGTGTCATAGGGCTATTTATCTGACGAAAAGTAAAAAAAAAATCTTGTCCGACATTTTAGTTTGAATAGCTGAATATGCTCATCATGTAAAAGTGAAATAAGTGCCTTTATATTGTTATTTTCTTAGTGAACACTCTGATACAACTTACAACAACAAATTTGTTGTTGTCGCTGTGTTCTATCTAAAAGCATGTTCTCGTACCGCTCGGGGTAAAAAATGCCGCGGTGGCAAATTTTAGGTATAAGACGAATAAAACAGACTAAAGTTTATAGCTACCTATTTAAATATTAATAACAACCTGTACTGCAATGCAATAAGTAAATATAAAAATAACATTTTTAAGTGATGCAACTAAAACAATGCTAGACTACCATATTAAATTAGAATGCTCGTTCGTGTTGCATATTTATGATTATTTTTAAAGTTATGAATAAATATCGATAAGAACGAACTAGATTCAGCTTTTTTATTCTTTCTTACGCATAAAGTCTTGAGATATAGTAAGTGGCACCCAAACAGGTGGAACTTATTATCCCACAAGAGGGGTAAAGACTACAGAATGACTTGCACAGTTAAAATCAATTGAAAACGTAAAATAATTAAATTTGTACATATATTTTTTTTTTGGTATTGATACATGAAACCCTAAAGATTGTATGTTTAAATTATTATAAAATTTGACATAAAGATTTATGACAGATATATTGATGACAATTTAAAAAATGGCACTTCAAGTCCAACCTTACCCTAACTAGTGAGGGACGTTAATTAAAACAAAACTCAGAGGGCAGAACTGAATGCTCTCTACCAGTTTTTACTGTCGTCATCATTTCTTGAGGTAAGGGTTTTACGAACTTAGTCACCTCATGAAAGCTCAGGAAAGAAGATCATTACAATATCTGAAAATCAAGAGTTACAATTACTATTGCCATAGTAGAATTTACATCAATTTGCAAGTAGCACTGTTCTAAGGTGCTAAGACCAAATTACGACTACCTTCAACAAAGCAAAGAATTCCATGAACTCCGGAAACCTAAAGTCGGGAATCTATAGAAGATGACCAAGAGCGCAATGTTGTTACCAAACTGCTTGTGCCTTGTGCTTGCCTTCCTTAACTCAACGCAAGCGGGAGTGTATGTAGCCATTTGCTTCTCACAATTCACTTTGAATAGTTTGCATGAAAGTGAATAACCTTAACTTTGAGGCGCAAAGCAATAGAAACCGGTTCTGAAAAGTTTAAGAGTTCACAACGTGATGGTGGCTCAGTAACATACAAACACGTCGAGTTATAGACACTTTTGAAGTTTTTCACTTTTTTGGGGCTTACTGCTCACATTCAGACTTGGACTTCAGATTTCGTCTTTGCCTTCGCAGACTATACATATTAAATATGTACATAAATATGTATGTATTTCCAAATTAAATGGTGTCCACGTCATGTACTAATTACATGAATTCAGTGAATTTAACGACATCACGGACACAAATGACGGCTTTGATAAAGCTCACACAGTTAATTGACAGTTACATAGCATTGGAGGGTATATGACTATTAAAAGCCATTTATTACCTGCCCAAGAGATTTCTGACCAATAGACGCGCGATAATTTTGAGAAAATATCATCTCCACCATCACACAGTGCAAATATTTTTAATGGTATGGAAAACTGGTGCCTCTTTTTTCTTCGCATAGTCTACCTATTGGCTACTGCGGAACTCTTTACTTATTCATATCACATAGTCCAGAGTAGTAAGGCAACCTCGAAACTGTTTTTGGGTTCATGAACCTCCCCTGACGGATGGCAAACTGGGAGATTCGAAGATTAATTGGAGGAAACTTACCTTCAATTTACAAAGTTTATTTCCTTCTACATATTTTCAAACACTCAACAGCTTGTAGAAATAGAAGTTCATCGTGCTTACGATATGAGACGCATCTGTCTGCTGTCATTCCTTTTTGCAATTTGTATTCTTGTAGAATGGTCAGTTTGAACAAGGTGGTTCTATATCCATGGCCATAATTTGAACCCACGAGTACAGGTATGTCAGAGAATAACTATATTTATAATTTTATTTTTATATAAATATGCGTATGTTTGTGTGTATGATATCGAACTCAATAGATGTAGAAATGACACCAAAGTTTTCTACAAGATAAAATTCTACCAATGAGTAAAGAGGAATGGGTTATGGTAAAAAGAAAAAAACGAAAATGCTCTCCTTTATTTTTTAATGAGAAAATCTTTCAGGCCGATATACTATAGACTCATCTTTAAATTATGGCAATATGTAATAGTATTAACTAGTAATGATTTCTGCTCCATTTCGGTTGATGTATATACAGAGTATCACACTTCGCATAAAGTCGACATTAGTTATTTCATAGCTTCTTCCCTATCTTTTGCGTTCTCTACTTATATATATATATATATATATGTTTTCTTCTGGTCAATAAAAAATTACTTAAAAAATAGTAATCTAGGGCCATCTTAAAAACCAAGTGAAGGAAAAATGGTAGAAAAACAATGAATGATCCTGCAAAGTTTTTAATAAATTATTATTAATAATAACTTTTAGACAGAGCAGATATTGAGCTAATTCTTTTTTTGTTTTAAAGGACTGTCAATGGATCTCATTTTCCCATTACTCAGTGGCGTATGGGCTACAACGGGAAATCCCTCTGGCCCGCATGTCACTTGATGTTATGGTGCCAGAGCTTCGATTTGTGTTTCACTTCAGTGTCAGTTTTCCTGAAAGGGAATGGTGGTCTGAGGAAAGTGCCTTATCGAGCCTTCCCCGATCAGATCAATAATGAGGGAACTGGTTTTTACTTTCTAGAACCTGACATTGGGTTAAAGTACTCACTTGGTGGGCTTACCACTCACTGTCTTCTAAGCTGAAGTTTTTACCATCACAATATCTGCGAAGATAGCCCTTAATCTGGAGATCAAGGAAAAGGACATTGCTATCCTTTCGGATAGTCAGCAGCCTTGATGTCTCTGAGTGGCCCTCGGATAACATCTAAGTTACTTGGGGACTGCAGGTCGTCTGTGGATAAGCTGTGCATCTACAACACGGTGCCCCTTTAGTGGGCACATTGGGATAATGTGAAATGAAAGGGCAAAAATGGGCGAACCTAAGTACTTGCATACATATGTACAAAACTTTTTCTTGATGAGCCTAATAGGAATTTCTCTGGCTTTCTCTTGGGACTCGGAAGGAAATAATGCAAAATTGTGGTTGGCATCATCATCGGCTACAGATCACTTTACGCTCATCTAGATTAAGTTAGGTTAGGTTAGAGTGGTGGCAATCGCACGAACTCCTGTGATCAGCCGCACTTAGAGCATTTGTGGTCTATGTGATGCCACATTATTGGAACTCTACCTGGGAAAGATACTTCAGATTTATGGGGTGCCCTTAAACCAGCCACAAGAGTTAATGAACCTTATCAGGTCCCCAACTCTTTGTCTACTAGCTCCCCCAATTTGCCGAAGAAGTAGCTGCCTAAATCCTCCTACTCTTGGCAAGGTTGGGGTATTCACACAGCAGGTGCTCAATGCTCTCAACCTCTTCCTCTTCCATACAGCTTCTGTAGAAGTCATTGTATGGAGCTTACATGCACTATGCATGTATACTGAAGAGGCAGTGCCCCAGAGATTCAGTATTCTTCGCACATGTGGTTAATTCTCCCCATCTGGAATTTGCAAGCTTACAGGCTTGGATGTCTAGAATCCTCTTCACTGATTCTAGGGGTTAACTTACCGATTTCTCTGCTAGACATACATTCATAGCTGAACCCTTTCTGCCAGGGGTTCCGCTGCCTCATTTCCAGGTATGTCACTGTGATCAGGCACCCAGCAGAGAAAAACTCTGTGGTTTTAGTCCAGTTTTCTCAGCTCCTAGGTGCGATCTAATGGTAATCCCATCTAATAAGGATGGGAGTTGTTGACAGCTTGTCCTGCCTGGAAGGAGAGCCTGAGACTGAGCAGGCTGGATACGCTTGGATTTGCCCTCCTATCTGCGGATGAGCTGAAAAACTTACCTAACCTAGACCTGATGAACTTCATTAAGAGGACAGGAATGTTTCGCTGAGGGGATTTCTAGCAGGTTAACATAATGGTCCACCCTGGCCTCCGTACTTGGCGTCTCTCATCCCTGCTGTATACTAAGACAGTTATCTTAGGACTAAAAATTTAATGGATTTATGAGAATTTTACAAAGAGACTTTAATTAAAAAAGCGAGCGAAAACTATAAGCACTGAATTAGAAATATAAAATTATGTTAAGATTGTTATTATTTATGCAAAAAAAAAAAACTAAAAATATACAAAATATGATTTGGAGGATATTATGAGATATGGAATATGCGGCTAAAAATTATAATAATGAACAAATTTTAAATTAAATATTTTGTCAGGTTTTATAGAATATTAAAATTTCAAATCGGGTATTATGAGATACTGGTATTCCATATATCCCCACCCTGCCATTAGGTAAAAATTACACCCTGTTTGTTGGGGTTAGTTAGAAACAAAAACGAGCATTACATGATAAACTGTTGCTATTTAGGTACGCAGTTTGCCTAATCACAATGCGAAAAGATTATTTCGAATAATAAATGTAAAAAGTTAAAAACTTTCCATATTTCCCGACTATTCCATAATACTCTAATTTCCTCTATTTCAAGAAGTTTTATAAAAGTCCCATAACAGTTACGATCCCTGGTATTTCCATTTATTGAGCAACACAGTAATATAAACCAAGCCTGGATAATCGACTGAAAAATTTATTCAGTAATTCAACTAAGTAATTATTCAATTAAAATTTTACTCGATTAAAAATTCAGTTGACTTCGCGCAATTAGAATGATATTTCAATCGAATGGCTTTTCAATAGAAAATCGGTTAAGAAATTAATTGTTTCTCCTGACCGAAATCTAATCGATTAATATTTAAATCGATTGAAAAACTAATTATCCTTCCGATTAAAAATGTAATCAAATTGACAAATTCAATTTTATTTTTGATTGACACTGTGGGCTTAATAATGCCTTTACGATTGATTCAATCATATACAAAAGTTTGTAAAGGCGAATGTTTCGATAGTGTATGCAATATGAATATAAGTATGCAAATTAAAAACGGAAATCATTGTTGAATGTCCGAATCCGTAACCATTTCCAAAAAAATATATATATAACTCACAAGAATTAAATTGTGAGGTATGTAGGTATTTAAATGTGGCATGCTGCACATTATGCTTATCGCCTGGGAAATAAAACAGATGCCCTTACTACTACACAAGAACTCCAAAATAATCCAAAATTGAATACCGTGGACCTAAAGGTATCTAAATTTGTGGGCAGCATGGACGTGTTTTAGTAGACAAAATTACTGATAACTAAATGTTAACTGTCCTAATACGTAACCTATCGTTCATCATACTGACAAATACCTATGTATTCAGTAATTTTTAATTAATTTTTTAATTTTTTTCTTGTCTAATTTAAATATGCAGATTTTTGAATAAACCTAAAAATTACAATTTTTGAATGAATATTTTACATTTTAAGCGGTTGTTCGTCGAGAAGTAATTTTCAAATGGCGATAGATATGGTGCGAAATAGTGAATATTATATGATTCAAGTTAAGTACTAAACACACTTTCTCATTTAATTACCAGATAAAAATGATTATTTCTCAAGGAAATTAATGACTAATCTTATGTCGTTTTTGTTTGGCCCTCTGTTCCGATCCTTGTTCACCTTACATTGGAACTGAATATTTTCTCGGATTGAGTTCATATTCACCTGCTGACATAAAAGCTATTTGTCCATCTTTATACCCTAGATGAAATCTTTCTTTAGTCTTTAGATCAGTCCTAAATGATTTTATCGTAATAAATAGTTCTTCAGAATATGAAATTCTATGAAATTGGTTATAATCATTTTATCTGTCCGATTAACAACCGTTCTAGAAATATATGCCGGATCTATGGTGGGACACGCATATCACTTGCCCTGAGAAAAATATCTAATTACAAGAATTGTAAAATTTGTTAGACCATACTTTACACTTTAGTCTTCTTTCCGGAATCTAAAAGCTCCATACTTTGTATTGTGCTTATACTTATACAGTCAATCAATTTACTGTATATTAAATTTATATCTATAAGCCCCTGTAAGCTAATTAAACTAAAAATTCCGCTAAATTCACACATTGTCCCTTTGTATCATATATGAAATGAATTTAAAAATTGTACAAATGTAGTAAGGTGGCTGGCTGTAGATAGAATATAAGACATCATGCACAAGCACAGAATTACCAGAAAAATATTTTTATGCAAGCTAAAGTTAGCCATTTTAGCCGAACTTATAGCCTTTGAATACGGCTAAAAAATCGGCTAAATCCTTTCAACCTGACCGTCAGTACGCCAGAATTACTATCCATTTTTTTTTTTTTTTTTGTAAACGGTCTCAAATTTTAGTAGTCTTAGCCGGGAAGATTCATATTGAAAAGCAGCTAAAATAAAAACCTAATCTCTAACATAATAAAATTTGTAATTTGTATTATTGGTGTTAGTTGTTGGTTTTTACTTTCCTTTTATTTTAAGGCAGTTTGAGATTTAAACGACAATTAAGATCTATAATACATCTTAACTTTTTTTTTTTTAATTTCAAATTCTTTTTATTTAACAATCATTATTGTTTCAAATTCAAATTGTTTTTAAGAATTTTGGTTCTAGTTCCAGGGTATGCTGTATATAATATGTCATCTATGATATGGTGCTTAATATATCCTGGAACTGCAATAAAATTTGCCCCAACCCACATAAAGATTGTTGTTAGATGGGGCGACAACTAACGCCTTTGCCCCCCCCCCTCCCCCTCCTCAAAAAGTCCATAGATCCGGCACTGCAAAAAAAACCTTATCAAGGAGCAAACTTGCATAGATGGGTGACCATACGAAATTACTTACGGGCATTCATCTAGGTGATCATAGCATTCATAATGAAGTTAAATTTGGTGTAAAATGTATATTGAACTTCTTGGACAAATTATCAATTAATTCTGACATTTTTACACAAACACAAGTAAACAAATCGGATCCATTCTACAAGTGTTTATTTGAACGGGATCGTATCCAGTTTCAATTTAAAGTTTAAAAGAAAATTACATTGTACCTACTTGGAATTCTTGAAATCATCCATAAAAGGTTCACATCACAGTTGTAGAAATTAGAGGAAACAAGTAAAAAAGCTAGAATTGGTCTAAGACCATTTCTTATGATATCTTAATTGAATGCCCGTTCGTTGGTCACCCATCTGTCCAAGATAAATTTTTGAAGTGGTTTTTCGCACATATTTCTAAAACGGATTGTCGGACAGAAAAATCGATTATACATAACTAATTTTATAGGATTTCGTATTCTGAAGAAGTTTTTAGTACAATAAATATGTCTAGGACTCATCGTTTTTACAGAATACGTAAAAGGACAAAATTTTTATATGGAAACACCAAGAAGGGGTTGCTCGATTTAGTCCATTTTTGAAATCTTTTTTTTTTTATTTGATATTACTATGAAAACACCATGTACCAAATTTCAGCTCTCTATGTCGACGCGTTCTCAGGCACTTTCCAAATATATATGGTGAAAATGAAATTTTTGTATGGCAACCCCAGCTGCCCGATTTGCCTCATTTTCGAACTTAATTTTACTTTTTTAAAGTCCTTGTAAGTATATAGGTTTGTTCGATGAAAACACCGGGTAAGCCCCAGGCTACACCGGGCTACACTATCTTGTTTTTTGAAAACCCTGCGCTTACACAGCTTACAAGTTGCTGTGTTCGATGAAAGCCCGGTGTTTCTGATTTCGTGCCCCGAACTTGCACTAAAAATTTCTTGGGGTAAACGTTTGACATTTGTCATTTGTGAACTGTCACATGGAAATTTGTTCGGTGATTGCGGTTGAGTGCTGTATATAAAAGTGAAAAAATCGTGGAGCTCATACCAAATTCAGATTGTATGTATACGGAAGTTGGATAAGAAATTAGATGACACAATACCCATCGATAATATGCACATAGAAAATTCGAATGAAAATTATAAGGAAATATTTGAGGTTTTGATTGATCGGAAAAATGTTTCTTTGCCATTATTAACAAGTAATTTTTATAGACTTCACGTTATCCCTGCAAGCAAATAGATTTGAAGCAAACAACATATAAGAAATTCTCCAAATTCTTAAATGAGATGTCAGGAAAGGGTTTAATAGTGGCTCGAGAAGAAGCCAACGGGATAGAGAAAATCATTTCTGTAGATTTTGATCATCCAAACTATTAATTTTATACCTAGTGACAAAACATTTGATGATAAAAGTGAAAATAGTGCAACACAACTGTTTTTTTTTGCAGAAATGATGGAGCTATATCTGGTCACAGATGAACCAATTGTTAATTTTGCAAAGTAAAGTTACAGAAAAGGCGATAATATTGATGTAAAAAAAAGCTAATAAAAGAATATGTAATCAAGAAAAAACTGAGAAATATTTTTTGTGCATTTTAATATTAATTTATTCTTAAATTTTTAATTATTTCACCTATTTTATAAATAAATTTTCACAAATCACTGGAAATTAGAAGTTAAATTATGCTCAGGAGAACTGTCAGAGAAATGTCATTACATTAGATTTACCCGGTGTTTTAAAAACTTGTTCGATGAGTGCACAAAACCCCGCGTAAATTTGGGGAAATTTGTAGGAAAAATTTACACGGTGTTCTCATCGAACAAACCTTATATGTATAAACTTAAGGCTGAATGACGGAAAATAAAGCTCTCGATTCCGAGCTTCCAAAATTTTGACTATGTAGTAGTAGCTGAGCTTTCGTTCTAATCACATTAGCAATGTCTATACTAATAAAATTCTTATAAAGTACTATTCAAAATTATATACATACATACATAATCGAGTATTTGCTTGGACTACTGAATCCTGTCGTCACCTAGAGAGTCTTTTGAGAATTAAAATGAATAAATCATTCACTTTTTATCAAGATAGAGGTTTACAAATTGAATTTTATAACATAAATTACTTACAGGATTTACCTAGTTTTTGGGCTACTGAATAAAATTACCTTAATCTTCATTCTCGTGTTAAAGTAAATGTACAGCAATAAATTTATTCAAGTTACAGAGTCTCAATTTTAATGTTATAAAAGTAATTATAACATGAAAACTATTAACATATTCGAAAAACATCTCCGGTAGGATTTACAAATATGTTTGGAAAACTTATGTACGTGTGTGTATGAAAAAGTGCTTAGGGGTGGGTGAAAAATACACGGTTTTTTGAGATTTTTGATTAAAAACAAAAAAAAACAAACGCAACGTCTTTTTCAAAAGTCTAAGCCAGGTGTAGCATTTGAACTGAAAATCGTGAAAATAAAAAATGGTGAACGAAATTCTTGCAAACATATTAAACCTTAAACACTGACATTGGGTAAATTATACTAAAAACCCTTTTAGTAGTGATGGCATTTCCTTAATGGATGTGAATTGGTGCGTTTACTCTACATTGTGAAGAAAAATCTGCCTGGACCTCCATCCAATGATAGTAATTTTTACAAATTTCGTGGAAAACATGTTAAGGAATTTTCAGATTGTGTCTCCCCGATAATAGGAATGTGAATGCTTGAAAAACAGTATTTTATATAATTTACAATTAATTTTAATAAAAACTTCTGCATAAATGCATCTTAACTGTTCGACATTTGGCGCATATAAAACACTTGTTTCAATTCCATTCAAAATATGTAGGTAAGTAGTATATGTATACACAAAACCTCTACTTCTATTTACATACATAGGTAAATATCTAAAAAAGAATTTCAGTCCGGCTAACACTCTAAACTGGAAAATTAAAAGCAACAAGAAACAACATTTTCTGCTTTATTGCCGAGTTTTTGACCTATCCAAAGAAAATTTTCTAGTTTTCTAGAAACGAATGTACCACGGTTCAAGGCCCCACAGGTCATTGCATCAAATCATATCGGCGGCAGCAACACTACAAAACTAACTTTTTTCTCTCCGTTTAAACAGCACCAGCCAGCAGGCCGGATCAGCATCAGCCCGAGCGTACAGCTCACAAGAGTAAGATAATGAAAGAATTGCTGATGATGATAATAAAAACGCAGAAGCCAGAGAGAGCATGATGTTATTTCAGTAAAAGTAGGTTCAATGAACTTCCAATTTTCTTCGCTTTTATCACACAATCCCAACACCTCACCCCACCAAACCTTCAGAGGCAACAACTTCATTCACTCACTCTTTGCCATCTTTCAGTGCGCACGACGACGGTGGAGAAATAAAAGCGAACGATGGTAAATTTCCCACATACCTACCTCTACTAGAGGTATTTATTTTTCCACCAAGCATAAAGCAACATCTGCGTGATGTTGGCAAGGATTAGGAAATACGGAATGCGGGCGCCGCCGCTGTGCAGAGAAGGAACATAATCAAAAAATCTTATCGAATTTATAGAATAAAACCCAAACAGAATTAGAAACCGACTAAAGAATTTATTATTTAAGGTTAAATTTCGTATAATTAATTATTTTACTCAAAGCCAGTAAGCAAATAACGCTATTTTTTTTTTTAAATTTGAATTTGTTCACATCAACATGAGGTGATAAATTAAGATCAAGGTCAGTAAACTTCACGTTTTTATGCGCTCCCTTGCAATAAAGTGGTAGAAATGCCAGAGCGATTGTGACGCCAGAAAGTGAAATGGTGGATTTTGTTATGCACTTCGATCCGAGCTTCAGCTTCATATGATAGCAACTCCATTCTCTAATAGGTGGCGCACTAACAATTAATAAAAAGGAGCTTTTTCACCAATGCAGTTTGAATAAAATTAACTTTTATTACAAAATAGAGATTTGATTTCCACCAGAATGAAATGATGAGTGACAGGAGCTATTCGCATTAATCTAAACTTTGGTTAAAGCCAAGGTAAATGAATTACTGCTTGACGAAGAATTTAGGGACAGTTGGAAAGAATTGAAATCAGTTGGAGTACTTTGGAGTCGCAGATTAGGAAATAAACTTATACGATGAAAATTATAATTGTCGACATCCTATGTAGTTCACAAGTTATTGTATCGCTTTAGAAATTAATTATGAAGACATTGTTAACTTAACTGAATTTTAATGTCGAAACGTTTATTAACCACGTACTGTGATTGACGAAGCAGTGGAGAATAAATGAAAAGTACCAATGTCTCGGGCGGTAACTATATCTCGACTATAAAATAAAACAACTAATTTTGCTTTCAGCTGAGCATAACTGAAAACAGCTTGACCGCATCCTGTCATACAGAGTGGCCCAAATATATATAAAACAACTTATAACACCAGATGGCTCCATTTTATAATTTTGAACAGTTTTGCTAATGCTCGGTCGCTAAAAGCCAGCAATGCCTCGCTCCAATATAAATTCAACAATGCCTGTAGGGAACGCAGCAATTTTTTCATAGAAATTTACTGCAAATTTTTTCTTTAGAGTTGTTATGCATTATTGGATGAGCGTGCTTGGGCCACTAACAATTTTTATGAGTGTAGATGCGTAAATGAGAAATAAGCAGTCATTGCTTCTATTAGAAATTTACAGAAATATTTCGACAGAATTTTAATTCAGTTCGGTGGCCGACTAGAGTTATTTTCAGATATAATGTGTGGCGTTATCGACTTCCAAAAATGCATTCAAAATCTGAAGAAAAAATTTCCCGTAAATATCTAAGAAAAAATAGAGGGCTTCCCTACATCAGGTCGAGGGATCGCTGAATTTATATTGGGGCGAGGCGAGGTACTGCTCACTTACTAGGTTACGTCTGCAGTAGTAGCGCCGCTACAATACAATAAGTAAGTGGTATGTACGAATAGTACTTCTCCACACTAACAAGTTGACGAATTTACAAAAATTATTTTAAAGTTCAATGGCAACCTTTGAAAATAGTGTAGTTTCATACTAGTATAGTATTGTTGTTGCTGGTGTCGGCATTTCGATCGAGTACCAGACGTTGCTAAAGCCCAGTAACTAAGAGATGCAAAGTATAGCATCTTTACATCGTGTTCTCAACGACCACTTGAAGCCATTATTGGTTTATAGGCACTCTATCCCTTGAACCATAGCTAGTGCTTAGCTTGCTTCGAAGGAAAAAGTCAGACAATCACACATCTAGAAGACTCAAGAGCTCCTATTGTGGCTAAAAGATTTTCCTTCGAAAGAGGGTACTAGGTAACCATTGCCGGAGCCTCGCTTTCGTCTGATAGCAGACAGAGCTATCTTCTCTGTGAGTAACCGATCTTGCTATTCTGTCAGTTCAGAAGTAGCTGAAGTGAAGGTGTTAGCCTTGGGTTCAGCTACTTCCATGTACTGCAAGGTGATAACCACTCTTCGGTAGGATTGGCACTGATTAGTGGGCTAAAATCTGCTCCCATCTCAAGCTAAGGTGGAACAGCATATGCTGAGGGCTGCGTGGCTGAGGTCGTGCTCAGTCGCTAGTATGCGAACTCTGGATACCGGGCGACCTCCAATTTCAATTAGCCTTCCTGTAGTAATGTTGAGCTCTGCTGCAGGTGACTGCTTTTCTCATGGAACATTTAAGAAATAATACCACTTCAATGTGTGTAAAAGTTTCACGCTGAATCAGCGGAGTTAATCCCTGAGAACTTGACATCTCTGGAAAATCTCCTCTTGCTGGGGAGCTTCACTGCTTAGGCCGGTGTGACCTTTATGGAGATCGCAAATGCCCCTCATAGGTCGGGTAATTTCGGCACGGGCGGGCTAGCTGGAATTGAGATCATAGTATCGAAAGTCGCTGAAGGTTGCTAGCGATGCGGGATTTCCTGAGGCAAGAATCTCTGTAGCGCAGAGGAAATGAAAAGGAGATGGCTACTGCTGTCACTGGGACTCGTCCTTTTCTCTCTTCGTAAGTGGTCGGTGGTACGGCTGGGAGGGTAGTGGAAAGTGGCAGAAATCCTCCTGGCGTCGGTAAACTGAGTACTGCGAGGAGTCGGGCGTAGGGCAGTATTCAATGGCGGGACTTCTCTTCACCCAGTTTCATCTACAGCACAGCAAGTCGGCGTTTACTTTGCTAGGACGTTGCCTTTCTGACTTGAGTATAAAATCTCAACAGAAAAACTGTTGCTTGTCTGGAAAGACCGTATCCGCGGTCTATCAGATGTACAAGAAGCTCAAATTCTGTATGATACATTGGATTTGAGCCGAGTTTATCATCACGCTCCTATGGCAAATCAAGACATCGCCAAAACTGCAATAATTACACATTTTGGCCCCTTCGAGTTTGTTGTGATGCTTCTCGGACTAAACAAATTTTCCAGAGGCTAATGGACAACATCTTCAGGGACCTTGATTATATCTACTGTTATATAGGTGACATACTTATTATATCAGAAATACAGGAACAACATCGAGAAAACTTGTAAACTGTTTCACAAAGACTCCAGCAGAATAGTTTAACAATCAACAACAATAAGTGTCATTTCGAAAAACAAGAGGTAATTTATTTGGACTTCATTATAAATGCTAATGGCTGCAATCCACATCCTGATCGAATAACAGCAATTGTCAACTCTAAGAAACCGGAAACGTTAGTTGAGTTTCGCCGTTTGTTAGGCGTTATAAATTACTACAGACGAAGCATCCATCGGGCCGCTGAATGTCAAACCTACATGACGCAAAAAAGAACGATAAACGTCCGGTTCCTTGGACTGCTGAAACTTTAGCTCATCCGACACTGAACTCCAGCCTAGCACTCTCTACAGATGTATCGCATATACCTGTCGGAGCGGTTTTGGAATAAAATGATGAAGGAGATTCCTCTTGGAGACCACTCGCGCTTTTTTCTACGAAACTTTCAAAGGCTGAGAAAAACTATAGTGTTTACGACAGGGAACTCCTGGCGATATACTCCGCTATTAATTTTTTTAAACACACGCTGGAAGGTCGAAGTTTTGTTATCAAAACGGGCCATAAACCATAACTTGCCATCGATTCTTCTGCATCTGTTTACTGTGACATATCCTCAGGCCTAAACAGACCTTACATTCCAGCGGTTTTACATTAAAAAAGTTTCTGGTTATGTTCACGGATTATCTCATTTTGGCGGGAAAACCACCTTACAACAGCTCAAACAGAATATTGTCTGGCCTAACATGAGAAGAGATGTGTTACAGTGGACACGTACATGCTCCGTTTGCGAACGGGCTAAAGTTCAGAGACACCAGAGAAATCTTCCCAAAAACATACTTGTAAATGAACGCTTCGTTCACATACACTTAGACATAGTTATCATGCCACAGGTACGTGCTTATAGATATTGTCTAACTATGATCGACAGGCTTTCACGATGGTCAGAAGTGGTCTGGACCGCCTTTTACGAAAATTGGATCGCACGCTACGGGAGTCCAAAAACAATCACCACTGACCAGGGTTCACAGTTTTAGTCTGCGCTCTTCAAAGCTTTAGCATCACTTATAGGAGCAAAACATGTACATACATACGACCCCCTATCACCCGGCATCTAATAGTTTAGTGGAGCTTATTGCACCGCACAGTTAAGGCAGCTTTACTGTGTCGCAGTGCTTCTTGGTTAGACATATTACCTACAGAACTGCTAGGTTTAAGAACTAGCTACAAAGAGGATTTTCAAGCTTCAGCAGCTGAATTTTTGTACGGACCACCACTTCGCATTCTCGGAGAATTTTTCTCCAGTCAGGAAATGAAAACTGATCCCCAAGTTTTCATCGAAAAATTCCGAGGAGAACATATGAGGGAAATTCGACCTAGAGCATCAAGTCATCATATTAAGCCAAATGTTTTCATCCTCAAGAACCTCTACACTTGCACGCACGTTTTTGTTCGTACAGACGATATCAGACGATATACGTTTTCATCATAGAAACAAATGGAAAGGAGACATCCATCTCTTTCGAGCGCATCAAGCCCGCCTTCAGTAACAGATATGACAATTTTGCTGAATCAGCAATCATTATAACAGCAATCAAGGGATATTTGGACTCAACCTTTACGCACTTACTCCAGGATTCGTAACGAGTTAAATTGTATTAACTCTTCAACACCTGATGTCGTCACTGAGGAAGGGGTGGTTGTGGCGCCATTGTTATTTGCCGATAATTCTACTTGTGGCAGCACGGTCGTAAAAACATGAATTAATCATCTTTGACGTTTTAGCTGATGTTCGCACTTCTTCATTCTATTGCTGTCATCTTGGACCGAACAAAGCATCTAAAAACTTTGTAGCTCTAAAAGTCTTTTTGTTAAATAAATATTAATAAATATTTATAGTGGTGTTATTTAAATACTCTCTGTTTTATTGTTCATATCAAAAACTTGAATACCCACAAGCAGATGATAAAATTCTGAGAAAAACATGAATTCTTGCCTACATTGGAAAAAATTGTGTAGAAAAAATTTTGTTTTGTACCCATGTAGCCAAAATCGTTTTGTTAGTTATTGAGGTTTCGCGAACGAGCTGTTCTCATACATCACTTTGTGAGAACAGACGGCGATATCTGTGCATTTCTTGTCTCTGATCATAGGGTATACTATGTTTGCATTTCAGTTTGTAACGCATAGAAATAACAACTAAATATAAGTTTAAGTTCAAAAATGTGACAAATCGGGTAAATCCTGCGTAGGGCTACCATACAAAAATTTCGTTTTTCACTATATAGGTATCTGGGCACTGCCTGAGAAGCGTCGACTTAGATAGCTCAAATTTTCAACACGGCGTTTTCATAAAAGTCCAAATACAAGTTAAAAAATGGACCATGTGTGTTGCCATACAAAATTCAGTTATTTTACGTATATTATGAAAACGATCAATCAGCCCGTTTTCATTGTATACCTACTATAGAAAGTTTTTCATCTTATGAATTGGATGCAATAATTTTTATTGATTTACGTACCATTCTTCAAATAGATGCGAAAGACCACTTCAATAATAAAACGTGCCGTATAAAATTACATACGGTCATTCATCTAGGGTATCGTAAGAATGGATCTTTGACCAATTCAAACTTTTTTCCTTGTTGTTTTAAAAATACAAATTTCAAACTGAGTACTTGCTATTTAATTGACTGCAACGGCGAACTTCTGTTTTGCCAAACTAGGCAGTTGCCTAGGGGCTGAAATGGTATAGGTATACATGGAGGAAATAGATTAAAAAAATTTAATTCACTTTACGCTCCTACATGCAGAAAAACAATTATTGGAGTTATACAAGCATAAGTGGATGTTGTTGTGTACACCAGGGTCAAACTGCTTAACAGAATGGTGGCTTTCAACACTAAAACAAGTAAAAAACTATTTAAGGTCCATAACAGAGGACATCAGGCTCAATTCGCTCTCATGTGCTGTATATAGAGTCAGAAATAATGCAGTCTGTAAGCTAATAGTGAGATAATCCGTTCTTTTACAGAGAATAAAATTCGTCGCATGGCAATCTAGAACTTTCTTTTTCATTAATTTCGTACATATTTGTGATATTTATAAGTCTGCTTGTTCGATGTACGTTAAATAAATGAAAAATAAGGGTAACATTTTTGTTTTATTCAATTCTTTGAAAAAAAAGGGCCCTGGCCCTGTTATGCGGCTAGGAGCTGTGGGTCTTCATGGCTGCGCCTTATTGACCGCTTAGCCGAAATTGTCACATTGTCAGTGATGCCAACTTAGGGAATTTATCCCTAGATATAGGGATAATTTTCAGTTTTAGGGATTTAGGGATAAAATTTTCAAAACTGACGATATCTAGGCATATTTGTGCATTGAAAGTTTCGGTTAATTTTTTTGTTCCAATCTATAGAGAACTCTAAATGGTGTTATGGATAATAAAACTTTCTATTTCTATTGTTTTAAGTTCTGTACGACAGCAAGATACGCAAAAAAAAAAAAAAACAAAAAAAAAACGAAAAATTAGAACTGATCTTTGCGAAAGTTTGTGATTCCGAATTCAAGGGTTTTTATTATTTTTATTGTGCCTTAACTTTTATTTTTTATAAAAGTTCATATCAAAAAGAAAAAATGATTTGACATTTTTTGGTTTGGCAGGCCATGTTAAGTGCTGATTACATAGCGCCCGTTTCGTTACATATTCCGTTTCGGCCCGTTTCACCTCAACTATGAACTGATCACAACGCTCCGGGCCGTCACGTTTTTTAACTGTTATTTTCACTTTGTTTTTATAGAAGTTTGTAAAATTGTATCAGCTAAATGAAAAATTTATATGAATTATTTCAACTTCTACATTGAATATAAAAACTTTTGGAGTGACAGGTGGATAAAACCACTGAACATAGACAGGGATATTTCTGGGTATTACGTAGTAACATACCAAAGGATGATTGAAACATTGACAAAAGTCTCAATTCGGCCCACAAAGATTTCGAATGCAGACTAGCGATAAGATTATCGTATTACAGGTTTTTATACCAAGGTAGAATATACTGTGCCCAAGTTTGAACCCTAAATTTTATCATGGAGTTTTAAAATGGGCAAAAGCACCGTCAGAATTATCATACTAAATACATATGATATTATCCATTTTGTCTGTTTTTTATATGTATGTATAAGTCACTCACTTTTAAATTATAAGCTAAGTTATTTAATTTAAATTTGATCAAGTAGCACCACAGTCTGCAATTATAAACAAACAAATTCCGAAATTTGGAGGTTATGTCTTTCGGCGAAATTGAAATTTGCTCAACTTCTCAGTCCCATTTCAATCCGTTTCTTACAATTTGAGTAATACAGCATTGGGTAAGCTCAAATTTGACAACTGTACGTGACGGAATGGAACGGGCGCTATGTAATCAGCACTTTATATTAAATTTGTGGTAAGAACGAATTAATTGCAGAGATCCGCTGCTACTAAAAAACATCAGATATCTATTGGTGGGATTCAGAATGTTAAACCAATATGACAGCATTTCTTTGATGAACATCAGCATAATGCACAAAATGCTGAAACTGAAACAAAATTGGCTAACTCTTTGCGCAGAATAATGTGGATAATGTGGCATTTTCAATTGTTAATCATTTGTCAGACGAAGACTACCAACAATAACAAAAACAACTTCAATGTGCTCCAGGAAAATGTTCATCTTTGACTTTTAATTATGCAATATTGCTAATTAGTTTTGTGAAGGAAAATTTTCGCATTAAATTTTTATGCACATCTGTTGCGGTGAAATTATTTCAATAATTATTACTTGAATATCTTAAATAGCGTTCAAAGTTTGTGACCCCGTTTTATTTTCTGTCGCTATATCAGTTAAACAGAAAATATATATACGCTTCGATAAATTCCGGATATTATTGAATTTGTATTCCCCCGCAGCAAAGCCTATACATAGACTATAAACAAGTAAAAAAGCTAGAATTGGTCTAATACCAATTCTTATGATACCCTAGATGACTGCCCGTATAAAATTTCTTATGGAAGTTTGCTTTTTGAAGTAGATTTTCCCAGATATTTCTAGAAATTTTTTGTACAATAAAAATGTGTAGAACTGATCGTTTTCACAGTATACGTAAAAAACCAAAATTTTTATATGGCAACACCATGAAGGAATTGCCCGATTTAAGTCATTTTTGAATTTTCTTTTGTTATTACTATAAAATCATCATCTACCAAGTTCAGTTCTCTACGTCAACGCATTCTCCGGCAGTGTTCTTCAAATATATTATGGAAAACCGAATTTTTGTATGGCAACCCCGCGAAGGAGTTGCCCGATTTGTCTCATTTCCGAATTTAATTTGACCAAATTTCAGCTTTTTAAGTGAACGCGCTCTTGAGTTATCGTGCGCACAGACTTACAGACGGACGGATATGAAAAAATCAAAATAACATTTAATAATAATAATAAACGGAATGATAAACTTAGAATACCCTATAGATTTCATCTAGGGTATAAAAAGTGCCAAAATTCCATGTCCATATTTTCAAAATTTTTTCATTGTACTGTATCAAACGCACAGGAGCTTGCTTATTTTATCTTTGTAGATCCTTGTTACTTTAAGAAATAAATAAATAAATCAAATTTATGTATGCAACCATAAAATAATACTGTGCTTCTTTGTTTTAGAGTTAAGCTAATTACTTAGGGAATTCCGGGGATTTTTTCTATCAAAACTCAGGGATTTTCCCAAGCGTCTGGTTGGCATCACTGCATTGAATTGCCTTTATCATCATACATTTGAGTTGTACGAATATGATAGCGACCTTCTCCGTTTAACGTTGTCTTATGTGTAACACTTTGGGCATGTGAGATTTGAGGGACACCTAGGCTACATGTGAAAATCGGGAAATTTCAAAATAAACGAGAGAATAGGTTACCTAAGTATATATGTTTATATACATTGTAATAATACATATATTAATATGTATAAGCTATATATGTACATATTTAAATTTTAAACTTATTCACGGGGCCCGAATTTAAATCATCTTCAACTTAATCCTTTGACATTGGCTAGTTAAATATACGAGCTCAAATTAAAAAAAAAACAAAAAGCTTAATCTTTCAAATTTACAAGTATGCGTAAAAAAGTCTGGCTATATAAAATTGCGCAACTCGTGTATATAATAGAATATATACCGCTACTTGAGCATGTGTAACTCAAGTACATTTCTTATTTTTCAAAGTTCGTAATTTTTAAGGAAAAGAGGGCCAAAAAAGTCAATGTACTCGCGGCTTTGCAAAGAATGACCTCGATCTAAATTTATCGACATCGCACATATTGTAAAGAACAGTGAAGGCGCAATAGAAGATTGCAAAAGTTCTTATCCGTGTTAACTGACACAGACAAATCTGACACAATTTACTTGAGATGAAAGCTTACATCTAAGTGTTTTTAGAACGAAATTGGAATAAATCTAAACCGAAAAGCTCTACAAACAGTAATGAGAGCTTTTCCAAGAATTTTCTGATATGTATAATCTTTTAGCACATTTCCAACCTAATGAAGTTTTTGTTTATTCTAAAAGGTGCGATGAATGACATAATAATGTATATATATATGATTAAGAAAAGAAAATGATTTTTTCCTTGATTAGGTTTTGCCATGGGCGATGTTATGATGAGTGCCATGACCAGTCAAGTTATATACGGAGAACGTGATATAAAGATTAGCGAACTTTAGTTGAGGTTGTTGCCTTGCATCCAGAGCACGTAATAATATGGTCGCAAATGGAAAGGCTGGCAATGCAATGCAGCCGCCGCCGCCGCTGCGCTGGCTGGGAGGGTGATGTTGTTAGTGGTAGTTCTACTGCACATAGCACAGCACGACACAACAAGTATGGAGTAAAATCTGTCAGTATGGTATGAATCGTGTGGAAACTGCACTGCAATGCAATAGTTCATGCAAGGTCTTTATATCCAGGTGTTGTGTGGGCTAGGGCAATGAACTGAATTAACCTGATTTCAATGGAGTTTACAATCAATGCTTGTGTTAAAAATCAAGCAATTCACTTTCAATTTTTGCATTAATGTTTTTATTTTTTATTTTTTCTAAAACTGGTCTATGATTGTACATTTGTTCCATTATGTTTCTTGATAGTTACTTTTGCCCGATATAATTTTTTTTTTTTTACATTCTTTGAAAATCTTAAAACACTGCGTTCGTTTTCGGTTCGTATCGTTCGTCTCACCAAAGAATTTTTGTAGGTAGTTTATGATTGAGATATGTGTAAGATTTTAATAAAACTTTTTGTCTTTTACTATGTTTGCTCGCGTCGCCAGTACCTACTATCTACTCTTTTTCTGTAATAACGTCTAACAGCTTACGCACATAAAGTAGGTACCTATGCAGGTATGCAATGCTGCCACCAATAATTTTTTCGTAGCAAAAAAAATGTAGCCAAATCTGACTTTGGTTTTCATACATTCATACCTATGTAACTACATATAGGTATATTGTTATACTTTTTTTTTTCAATTTATATAAGTATTATAAAATATAGGTGGGCACTCTTTTAACAAATAACAGGGCTTTATATCGCCTTTACAAAAATAGAAAATATGAAAGGACAACAGTTCAAAAATAGGTTACCTACTTATAACAAAAATATACTACTACAATACTTCTAAAAATTAAGTAGTATAAAGTCATATTTAATTTTAGAAGTTTTCTTAATTCTGAATTCAAAAAACTGTTTTCTTCGCAGCCATTATGGAATCTATGGTTTCAATTTTGGATGAATTTGATTTTTTCTTTTGATGTTGTTGAGGTCGGAAAATTGTCTTTTCGCGGTTGCACTACTATGTTATGAGCAAGCTAAATGTTTTATGAACCTTACCGTAGACCACTACGTCATAACAAATTCATACAAACAAAAAAATTTGAGAATGTGTAACGATTCGAAATGCAATTAGCGATATGATGCTCTAAAATACAAAAGTTTGATTTTACTACTTAGATCGAGAGCAAATCCAAGATTAATAAAACTTATTTCGACATAAAACTGAAATTTCTAAGGAAATTCCACAAATGTAACAAATATGTTGAATTTTCGAAACGTAGTAGCAAAATAGCAAAACCTTTTGATTTGATAAAATCTTAGCGAATATGCTATGATTCTAGCCAAAAGTGGCAGCACTGTATGTACGCAGATGATAAACAAAAGCAAAAAGTTGATCAAACTCAAAAACTTAATGTCAATGTGAGGAATACTAAGATTTTTATTTTATATTTGTCATCATTTTGTTTTTAACTTTCAAAAAGTAAGAAAGTTATAGGTAAAAGATATGTATATAAATCATAGATCGGGTCGTTCTTTTTAAGCTATCTAAACGGGGGAAAACATATACATGCACTGTCTTTAATGTAATTGACAACTGTGCCTATTCAGTATTCTTGTTTTGAATATTTTATAAGCGAAGCAGAAATTTAGATTTTGAGCTTTTGCTTTTGCCCTTTTTGCTGCTGTCCGATCTTAATGGCGTCAAAGGCCGCGAAAGTGCTATTGTTATTCTCGATTTTATGCAATGGGCAAAAACGTTTAGTTCTATTGCCATTTTTTAATAAAGAAGTACATCAAATAGAGAATATATCCTGTAAAAGTCATTTACTTGTTTGTTTTTTTTTTTTTTTTTCATTTGAACATTACATTTTAATTTTTATTTCTTTGTAGAAGTAAACTGAAGTGAATAAGCTGGATGGATGTATGGATAGATTGAAGAGTGGTTGAGGATCCGGCAACAACAGGGTCTCTGGAACGTAAGCTACAACAAGGCCCATTGTTCACCCTCCAGACTTATAAGCAATTACTCCAACCCTCCTTGCTGGCTTTATGCATTTCGTCGAGGAGGTGTGAGCCAAGAAATCTGTATTACTTTCCTGAGAGCGCCAGACAGTGACAAAGAAAATGAGTCACCATTTCAGATCTCTGTCCGAATTCATTGCATTTTCAGGATCATCAACAAGTCCCATCTTGTATAAGTGCACTCTGAGAATAGAGTGAATAAGCTAGAACTTGCCTAGATTTTCGGAAATTTTAATAAATTTGCATATTTAGTCACTATATTTATTTAATTTTTATTTCTATTTTTATAGATTTTGATACGCCATTCACCATAGTACTCCTGTGGATTGCTGTATTAAGTTTTATTGAGAAGGCTTTGTGAAGACATTTTTAGTTATTTTTCTGATTCACTTTAATTGAGCTCTTTTATAGTCAGTTTTAACTAAGTTATGTAACCAAATACTTCTTTAATAACATATTTTGTGAATTCTCTTGAACTTTATTTTTTATTGTATTTTTCCTTATACTTCCAATATTACATCTACCAAATCTTCTAATCATGTTTTAAACTTAACCTTTTTATCTTCTTTTAAAATCTGGCATTGTACTCTCTTACACTCTTAAATTGTCCCTACTTTTTAGTTCAATGGATAATAACAAAAGCGAAAAATATTAATTTCTTACAGAAGGTCTAAAGCCATATTAGGGAAATTTTGGATGTCTTCACAAAAGACGAATAATGATATTTATCTTTAAAGAGATATCCTAATCGCAACGTAATAACTGCGCGTTGTTTGATTTCGTTCTTTTTTGGGTAAGAAATTGTTAATCTTTTAATTAATAGTAAATTGCAAAGAAATCTTTGACCGGTGTTATATTTGTAATGAAATACCGAATAAACTAAATTCTAAAAGAAAAAAAGAAAAAAAGAAAAAAAACTATGATAAACTTCGATCATTTATTATAGTGTTAACAAAATAGCTATCTGAGCATAAAAGGCAACAAGTAATTTTAATTTCTTCGATAAACGGACTTCTATTCCTGGAAAATTTTCCATTCTGTCATAAATTTCACTGCCGGAAATACTGGGTAATATAATTGAAGTTGTTAAGTTGCAAATCCAAATTCTATTTATTTATTTATTTTATCACTTGTGAGTTCGATGGGATGGATTATAAAGAGGCTCCCTGGGACCTATTTACGAGATATTGTTCAAAAATCTCAGCGAGCGCTCTAATAAAATTTCCATTGCTTCCACCATACCAAATAGCCATAGGTAGGCATCAGATGGCTTTAGTCAGCTCTTTTTTCCTATTGCTAAAATTTGTTCGCTGTGTCTTCTATAGATATCGTTTCCAGTTTAGTTTTTCATCTTTGCTCTATCCTTTAGTTCCAAACGTATGGAGCTAATAGAGAGTAGCAGGGTGACCGTTTGGAAATTTCTTAGCAAATTGGCGTAGCGCTACCTTAGGATGCGTAGCACTGAGTAGCAAAACATTCTGAAATTGGCGCTAGATAGGTTTTAGTAGATGAAATTGTATTGATCACATTTGCATTGCTGTAGGTATAGCAAAGAGTATGAAGACTAAAGGCAAATTTAAATAGCAAAATTCAAGAAAAGAATAAAATAATACTAAAATGTATATACTAAACTTTAACTTTTACTATAGAAGACTGATACGTACTACTAGAAACGTATCTTGATTTGAATATACCTTTCCATGTTGGCTCTGATTCTGAGCCTATTTCTTGAACTATTGTAGGAACAGTAGTTTCTGTAGATTTAAATTTATTAAAGTCTCTCACTAAATAGGCTGTCCACATAAAACTAAGAAAATAAAATTAAATCCAATGTCTGTGCTGCAAGCTACTATTACTAGTTGGTGGCATTTCCAAATTTTCAGGTGTGCTCTTGTACAATCAATTAAAACAGCTTCTACAAAGCCAATCAAATTAGAAAAAAATCTTAATTGCCGAATGCCGAATGTAAACTGTAAAGTTTACTACACTATTATGATTTCAATGTGAATGAATATTTATTCAATTGTTGTAATGTAATATGATGTGGTATTTGCGTTGAAGGGAAAAGTGAAGTAAGTAGTGAAATCAGTCATGGCCAGACATGACGGTGGGCGCTCCTGTTCCTGCCAAACCAAGCGAAGCGCCAAGCCAAGCGCCAACCCAACCAAAAGTCAAAATCAATGCGACGTCGCCACACTTCTTCTTATTTTGTCAACGAAAATTCTTCTTAGCGAAAAACGAACGAAATTACAAGAAAAAATTAGACAGTAGAACAATTTTTAGGAGTATAGCACAATTCAGAGGGTAGTGACAGTGACATAATAGCACAAACATGCTGATTGTAGCATTTTGTAGCACTTATGGTCATCTAGACTGAAGGGTAGATTTATCATAGCGATATTTCTTCTTTTAGGGAAAATGAGATCAATCTTTAGCGAATTGATGCACAGTCCGAATTCCGTGGCCCAGTTTGTATCTAGCTGATTCCCGCTTTGCACAAGCCCGCAGACTTCTGTCCACAAATTACATGTTATTAAGAACGCCAGGTAACATTGGTAGCATACCACTTTGTATCTTATCTGGGTGAAATCATTCTAATGCATACATTATCAGACGCGGATATAGCATTGAAATAGGGGGGGGGGAGTAGGGGGGGGGGACTCATCCACCGCAGTACTGTAGTGAGGTAAAGAGTTTTCCAATAAGAGGTGTTAATTTGATATTCAAAGAAAAATGACATTTTTTGAGATAAATTATCGGATCTTTATTTCATTATAAAGAGGATAGTATGCCGTTAATAACGGAAAATAACATCAGCCAAATGACCACCGCGACCACGCCTACAGGACCATATCCTTTTCATGAAATTTTCCATAATCAAATCGCAAAGTGGCTGCCCTATGTCCTCGATAGCCTCACGAATTCCATCTTTGAGGTCTTGAATCGACGCTGCGCTGTTGGCGTAGACCTTCTCTTTCACGTGGCCCCAAAGGAAGAAGTCGCAAGGTGTTAAATCACAAGATCTCGGTGGCCAATTGTGATCACCTCTTCGAGAGATAACACGGTCCGGAAACTTTTCCCGTAAAAGATTAATGGTTTCGTTGCTTGTATGGCACGTAGCGCCGTCTTGTTGAAAGTAAACGTTGTCCAGATCAATACCATCCAATTTCGACCATAAAAAATCATTAATCATCTGTCGATAGCGCAATCCATTCACCGTAACTGTTGCTCCAGCCTCATTTTCGAAAAAGTAAGGTCCAATGACCCCGCGGGACCATAAACCGCACCAAACAGTCACACGTTGAGGATAGAGAGGCTTTTCAACAATAACTCTTCGGTTTTCCGAGCCCCAGATGCTACAATTTTGCTTGTTGACGAAGCTATCGAGGTGGAAATGGGCCTCATCACTGAAGATGAGTTTTCGATGGAATTCCGGATCATTTTCATGCTTTTCAAGGACCCAATCAGCAAAGACTCGACGTTGTTGATGATCGGCCGGCTTGAGTTCTTGTGTTAACTGAACTTTATAAGCCTTAAGACCAAAATCTTTATGCAAAATACGGTGTAATGACGTTTGTGGAATGCCTAATTCCAAAGAACGACGAGGAATGGACAAACCTGGGTTTTCTTCAACACTTTCGGCTACAGCAGCAATATTCTCGGCTGTTCTTGAGCGACGTGCACTGGTTTTATTCTTCACATCACTAACTTGTCCCGACAGCTCGAATTTTTCTACCAATTTCTGTATTGCGGTTCGACAAGGTGCTTCACGACGAAACCAAAAATGTGCGAGTTTTACGAACCGTCTCTGCCACATTTTCACCATTTTTATAGTGAATTTTAATAATTTCAATGCGTTGTTGAATCGTGTATCGTTCCTTTTTTATTAATAATTAATACATGAACGATCGGCTGATGACGTCATGATACACAAGAAAATTTGCAGTCTAGCTCAGCTCGAGTGTAGTCGTTGGCGCCACCGTGATAGAAAGCGTTCGGGATTGGATTTGTTTTGGATTTATTTCATAAAATGTCGCCTTATAAATATTATATTGTGCAGACCGGCATCATGCGCATTGTGTATCGTGACGTTTTCAATTTTCGCTGTTTTAAACTTCAATAACTTTGTCATTTTTTGACGGATTTGAGTCATTCAAAAAGAAATGTACTCAGAAATGTATATTGCGTTTGATCTGATATATTAAATTTGAATATCTTGTAGTAAGATTGTTCTCCATTTTTTTACGAAAAGTCATTTTTTAATAGAATAGTAGTTTAGGATGCAAACTACAGGAGTCATTCAAACCAAACTTCTTAGTTTTACACATTGGCATATATAATATCTACTGTTTGATATGCCATTTCATGCGGGTACAGTTTTTTGTGTCAAAAATGGTTCATACGTCGGCGCCAACATTGTAACAACCATTGGCGGGAAATTGAAAAGTGATTTAACAACACCTTTTGAATTATTGTTGGGTATCTTTGAGTATATTGTCTTTGGTAAAACACTTTTTATTACCAATTAACACAAATAATTAATTTAAAAACATTTATTTCGACGAACCCACTTATTTATTTGTTGTTTACAGTCCTCTCTTAGTACTTGGTACTTGGTGCTTAGACCGAAACAGAACGCTATATAGAAATGAGTCCACTTTCTGCAGTGTATTTCGATGGACATGGTCAGTCTATATTATACATGTCAGTGGTTTTACATAAGAAAGCTTCAAATATAGTATTTTAGAATTTTATTAGTTAGGACTAAGTTTGTGCTCTGATGTGGTAGTGAGGGGGTCTGTTTCGTGGCTTGGGAAGTGTTTCTCGAGGGCTTTGGATCACCCAAAGTTGGGGTCCCAGACTCAAATCCTGAGAATCACAAATACACCACATACATCACATGCATATAATAATATTAATTGCAATTTTAAGTTTTGGAATAAAATATATTTTGTATAATTTTTTGAAGTTGAATTATATAAATAAAAAAAAATATAAAATAAAATATATATTTTTTTAAATAACTCAGTTAATTAAATAATTTTACTTAATTTTTTTACGTGATCAGGCACTGTGCACTCTCGACTGTACCCAAACTCTTGCAAATTTCATTTCTATCCTATTTGACACTCCTTGCTGTGTAAATAGACTCTTTGTAGTTCTGAAAATTGCAAATATGTGATTTTTTGCGTAAGTATAATGATAACTTAGGGGTCATGATTAGATTTGTGGGAGGGTATACTGTGGTGTTAGCCACACATTAAAGATATATTGTGAATGATATTTTATACACTTGTATCTCTAGCGTAACATGTTACAAATGTATTTCTTTTCAAAGAAAAATATTATACTTTTAATTAAATCAAACGACAGTAGAATGTACTAAATAACCATAGTTTTTCCAAATGGAACGTTTAACACATTCACGGTTATCTAGTTATTCATTTATGAGAGCTGGTTTTCAGTTTCACTCCAAAATCCCTTATTTTAAACTATTTTATGTACATATATTAAAAACATAAGGATTTTACAGGTGGCTAAGATCAATTTATGGTGTAATAAAAATATTCGGAAAGATATTAAATTTATCAAGTCGGTGGTGGAATGAACATCAAACTAAAGTATCTAGGTGGGATAAATACCACGAGTTTCTTATTAAAACTTTAAACTACTTTTGTTTTAGTCTTGCTAGGTATTACCCGAAAAAAATAACTCGTATTGCCTTGTGGGTCCTTTTTGTCCTCCATATTATTTAGATCGAAAAACATTGAATCAGTTAAATTTTTCTTAGAAATTATACTTTCTGTGTGTAGGAAAGCAGGATTAATTCTGGTAATAAATAAAGCATCGAAATACATCGATGCTCTTTTTTTAACTAAAATTGCTTATTTTAAATCATAACTTCATCTTGGGTTCATGGGGTTGAAAAAGATCAAAATAACTAACGTAATATTTCAATATTAATATGTATGTTCTAAGTTGTGCGTTTCATAAGTTTTATATTTAGATTGTGTAACCAAGGCCTAGTTCCAAGAAACAGCCTTTCGGATGGGAAAGTTCAATATTAATCACTATTTCGATAAAAAAACGTATCAAAAATATCTCACAGGAACATAAAGGTTAAATATTTTGTAAATTTGGTGACACATCCAGCTCAGTGCTGTTTTACTATTTACGGTTCAGTTAATCAACCTTAACCTTAATTCTATTTATCGGGACTAGATATAAAATCTGTACACCTTCTATGAGCCCATAGTGTAGGTATATTTAATTTTTTTTTCTTTGCAAATATGACTAGGCGTTAAGCATAATTGACAAAAAACTAAAAACTTAATGAACTTAATGAGCTCTCCTTTATCCCGTTCAGTTTACATACCTATTAGAGAAAAATAGTAAAGAATGATGAAAGATGCTATGAAAGGGGTTATACTATATCCCTACCCAGCTAACTGAAATATTTGGAAACGGCTCTAAATACATATGTACATAAGCATGTACCAATCTAATACCTGTATGCCAACTAGGTTATATCAAATTCACAATATAGAGGTAGGTATAAACATACCATCTGGAAAAAAAATGTGTTCAGAAAACCCTGGTAGCCAACGCTCATCAGGGGCCGGATTCACTAACTCGGAGAGTTGTGGAGTTGCGGAGATGAGAGTTCTTTTGTCACTGAACTCTCCGCTCGGAACTCTGTTCTGTAACTCGGGGAATTTGTTTTGAGATTTACCAAACTCTCTATTCCACTCAGCAAAACTCTCGCCTGTGTTAGTTGTGGAGATGTAAGAAAATAATTTCTCAACTGACACTATTGTCTGCTTTTATTGTCGTTTGTGAAGTACCTATGTACATAGGATTTTAAAATTGAATTATGGATTCACTGCATATCCTGGCTATGTTTACAAACCAAATTATGGAAATCCTTGCAATATGTACAAAGAAATAAAGATTTTGGTGGTTCAAGGTACCCGATAAAAATTGTAATTCACGCGAAAATGGTCAATTTGGTCGTTTCCAGTACAGAAGAGATGATATAAAAATTTTAAATATGCACGTTAAAGCTTGTAGGTAGGATGAAATCGCATTTACATTTTGTCCCTTAATTAGATACCTATGTAATTATAGTTTTTGAGTCCGGTAAATAGTTTTGCAGATAACTGCAAAAGAACTGAATCAATCCTTCTTAAGATGAAAAAATGGGCGTTTTTTGGTACAAAAATGGACATATTTTTAACTCATCATTATGAAGAACTGGTAAGTCGTGGAAATTTACTTTCCATGAGAAGAATGTTCACAACAGAATACTAATGAATGTGAAACAAAGAACGGGAGAAATACATATATTCAAAATATAGGAACTGGGGTGTATATGACCCAAGTGCAAAAAACCCGTATTTCGGCGGTAAAAAGTCAGTTATGAAGTTAAAATGACCAAAAAAAACTACACCGCTCGATTACCCACTTCTCCTTCTTTAATTTGATACCAAACATGACGTATTTTGGACAACTCCCAATGAGAGGGTTCGACCCCCATCCCTAAAAATTGTTCATCTGTATTTTTGCATTCTAGACCCTAAATCCAATGGAAAAAACCCCAATACTCTACGACCCTCCCAGTCAGAGTTAGCCGTCCTTCAATATTGCGATACTTCTCACGTTTTCCCTAATTCCCCAAGTATTTTAGAGAATCGCGAATGGAGAGTTAGGGAATTTTAATCGGGGAAAACGAAAATTCTCATCTCCCAAAATCCCACGCTCTCCGAGTTACAGAATCAGGCCTCAGTTTACAAAATTTTAGAACCGGTGCCGGCAGGGGCTTTTATGTTAACTAACATAACTTTTTAGTCAAGTGAGTAGGTAGTAGGTAACTAATTACTGAGCGCCTCGATGAGTTTTTTCGCATTGAATTGCCAAGTATATAAATGAGTTTAGTCCCGATGCTACAACTCAAATCAGCATTAAAATTCATTCAACCGATTATCATGAGCTCATGATGATTGGGCTACTAAGGAAGTGTATTCTTCTTCTTGAGTACTGTAGCTCCTACAGTGAACTAGGTAGGTATTGCGAGAAAAATTAAATTCGCTCATCATCGACGCAGGTCAGGACACTCGATTAATTTATACCAATGAAATTATTAAAAGCGACAAAATTATAAAAGTTATGGACTAAACGAATAATTTCCTGGGCCACAATTCGAGAAAAAGGCATACAACAAATCTTTCTTCCAGAAAACCTCGTAGGTAGGTAGGTACCTACGTACCTAATATACATACTTGTATTACTTTACCCAAGTGGTTAAATGAAAGAATTTTTCATATGAAAGAAATCTAGATTTAAATATTTCACAATTAAAATCGTATGAAACTGCAAACTATTAAGAAGATATTACCTCAATTAAAAAACAAAAAATTCCTAAAATAATCTAAACTCGTCGATGTAAACGCGCCTTACGTTGAAGGTCGTACATTTACCCCAGAAAATCATATTCGCCATAGTGTCGGAATTGTTATTGAACCGAGCGAGCTTTTCCCTCCTCTATTCCACAAATTCTACTGACCTCTCACTCTCACCTTCGTATTTTCTATCAAACCAACGTCACCAACATTCTAAAAAACGACTGAACGGCACGAGCATTTTATCAACATATTCCTCTAATTCCCTATCTTCTATTTCTTTACTTCATTCTGTTCTATTGGTGCCTCTCTCCTCTCCTTAAAGCTCTTGGAGCTGAAGCATAATATTTCCAAATGAAAGTATGAACGCCACATGACGCAACCCCATTATATTTCATTATAACGCATGCTATTCGAAGAACTGAGCATGCGAGATAACTAACTGTACACTTCACTTCTGCTCTCCGGCAGTATTGCCAGATTGTCGAACCTGAAATTTGCGCGAAAATGGAAAAACTTGTTCATTTTTACCAAATTTTTAAAGTTAAATTCCCATTTAATTCCCATTCCATTAAAATTAAAAGTAAATGAGTATAAAAAAAAAACAAGTCAATTTAATTCAACAAAATAATACCTAACATGTAAATAAAACCAAAACAAAAAATAACTTAATTCAAGGGAAGTTAAAAAACAAAATATAAAAATTCGAAAAGAATATAAATAAATAAATATAATTAATAAAAACGTTAACAAGAAAAACAAACAGAATCTTAACATTTCGCACCCATTTTATACCTGTATGTAGCTTTGACCTCAGTAACAATTGAAAATACTTTCTGATTCTGCATTCGAATTTACAGCCTGTAATACGCTAAATTTTCATAAAAGTGGAGTTATGAGGTTTTCAATGAGAGCGACGATTAAAAGGCGGAAGAACCGAAAGCAGAAATCTGTCGGAGCTTATTCAACCAACAAAATAAATATTCTTAGCAGTTTTCCCACAGATGTACTGAGCCAAATATTAAAATTCCCTTTTCCGTAAAGTTTGGTTTTGGAATTCCAATAAAATGGGAGAATTGCCACAATCTGGCATTGCTGCTTTGCGGTCTACTGTGTAGCAGAGGTGCCTCAGATATGTGGGCGTGAATCGGATAAGAAATAAGAATCAACGTATGCGATGTGGGAATCATATGAATATGGGGGAATTAGTGAAGCTTCATTTCCCTTTCTGTTTATATGCCGTGAGGGCACCGGCAGCAAACGGTGGCATTTGGCATTAAGGTCGTGCTCATCCAAAACCCTCGAGTATTCCTCCTCCCAAGCCATGAAACAGAAATCTATATGTGTGCGTTGTGAGTCCGCGTTGTCTAAAATGTTCTATATTGATGCTTATGGAAAACTGCCAAACATGACTTTAGTATAATATATATGCTATAGAGCCTAAATTACTTTCCAAACAGGAAGATAGTCTTGTAGTAATTTACAGTTTGGTTCCTTACCTTCCCAAAGGCTACACTTACTATATACTTTACTTAACAAAATAATAAAATAGTTTTGATCACAAATTAACCTTACTATTTTACGCTCCCTAACTCTCAGCTGAGTAATAATTGCATGTGTGTATGTGCAGCTGGAGTTCGAATCTGTAGCCAACTACATTCGATATCATGACGGCACAGCAATGATTACACAGCTGAGAGCTTTTGTTTGAGGAATCGTAGTCATTCCGTTAAGATAAATTTTTATAAATAATTTCGTTAGGAAAGATAAATTTTATTTCGGTTAAGAAGATAAGAAAGCAAGCTTAAGATTATCAGAGCATCATTTTTCTGTATGAATGGTAGTTTAGGGCGGAGGAGCTACATATTCAAATCAAACTTTTGTCAGTTTTACATAAGAACACTGCAAATATTTTAGAATGTCAGGACCCCCTTGGGGCTCTCATTTGGTCAGTTTCATGGCTTGTGAAGTATTCTCGAGGGTTTTGGCTCATTGCTTTGTATGTACGATTGATTAGTGTTAAAAAAAAACTAGGGCACGTCAGAACTAGCATATGTGAAAACCAAAAAAAAAAAAAAACACGAAGCAACCGTCATCATGTTTATGCGAGCCTTCTGGAATCCTAAAATTGGTATACAGCGACTATAGGCCGATAAGATGTTCGTCTTATTTGAAATCAGTTAATAATTGCGCTAAAATTACAGCATTTGGCTCTGAATTTAATTGTTTTCAAAAATGCGGTAGGTAGGTATAATCGGTTTAGTATTCGGATCATTATTTTATCTTTCAAGCGCACTTTGCGAAATTTGCAAAAAGATTTGTATTCCGGCTCCGGCTGCAGCTGTAACAATTGCAGAATTCTAGTTGCATTGCACTAACGTTTAGTTATTTGTATTACTCCATCTTTTACTAAGGAGCTTATAAAATTTAAATTTTGAGACGGCTTTAGACATTCTAATTGTTACTAGTTAGTATGTACCTAGTACCTACGCTATTTTGAAAATTTAATCGCCCGTTATTATAATTTACCTACCTACATATATGGTATATGTACTTCCGAAATGAAAGTACGATAAGCGAAAGCCGATTTGAATACACTCGCAGGTCGCATTGAAATGAAATGATTTCAACACATACATACATACCATGCTCCTCTGGCGTATATTTACAAAATAACCACGTGGCCTTCGTTTCTCTTTTAACTTCAGCGTTCATTGACCCTCATTCAAGTCATACCGATTACCGACCGACCGACCTACTTGTGAGGGGGAAAGCTTTTTGCCACCCACCGCCCACTGTTATTTTTCAAGTTGACGCGACAATGTAGGATGTTAGTTCAGATTTGATACTTTTGCTTTCGTTGTTTTGTATGCTATCTATATATGTGTGGTGGTGGTTATTTTTGCCGCTCTGAAATATGGTATTGTGCTTTTACTTTTTACATCATATTGAGACAAACTTTCTGCTTTTCATATACTTTGCATTCATTGTTGCTGCGATGTGAAGTAATTATATGTATATACACTTCTACACTTCGCATTAAGTAGATACATGTCGATATAGGAGGAATTCTTTAGAGGATATGTGGTATTCTTTCGTATGCCGTTATGAGCGTGCAAATGTATAAAATATCTGCATTTCTGCCATATCTACTGAATGACAGATAATTCGTCTGTTCTTCACGGTTTCAATATCCTACATCGATAGAGTGGCAGATTCGTCGAAATTTACGCTGACTCCATTGATATTAGCTACACTGCGAAATAGACGAGCTTAAATCATACCTATACCTACCTATTTATATATCACATTTTACAAAGGAAAGCTTAACGCTAAACAGGCTGTCACTATTTAATACGTTTTTTTTTAATTGAAACTTTTCGCAGATTACTTTCTTGAATGCGGATCATGTAACGAAATCTTTTCAGAAAATTTTAGGCGCAAAAATTGCTTTCATATGATTCACACTTACTTTATGATATGACTATCCATAAGTAAGCTTAGTGCTTTTCTTCATTCTAATTTTTTACTTAATTATAGTTAAATATAATTGGTAGTTAGGAATTCATATATGTAACTAGAGAGTAAGATAAATCAGCTAGATTAATTGAACTCAGGTCTAAAGAAAAGCCCGTGTGTATTATAATCAGGGATTAGGTTTAGATAAGGGACTATTGTTAGAGTTATAATAAGTTTAAATTTTACGCAAATAAAAAACTTGAACTTGAACTTCCGATTCTAATATCCTTAGTGTTGTCAATTTATCTCTTTTGTGGCTAAATTTAGCCATTTAAAATTAATTTTAGCCATGAATATTTCAATTTAGCCATTTTGTATTTCAATCTTTAATCATTTTTTTAATTTGAAATTTAGTTAATTTCATAAACCTTAAATTCAACCAAAGTAAAGATATCGCCATAGTCAAAACCCTCGAGAAAACTTCACAAGCCATGAAACAGACTACCTCACTAAACCATGAGAGCCTCATCGGAGTCGTAGCATTCTAAAATATTTGCAGTGTTCTTATGGAAAACTGACAAAAGTTTGATTTGAATAGCTCCTCCGCCCTAAACTACTATTCCTACAGAAAAATGGTGTTCTGATTATCTTAAACTTGTTTTCTTATCTTTCGAACCTAAATAAAATTTTTATAACTTTCCTAGCAAAATTATTTAAACAATTTATTTGAAACAAATGAGTACGATTCCTCAAACGAAAATTCTTAGCTGAGTAATTGTGGGCTGACGATATCGAATGCTGCTGTCTACAGATTCGGACTCCGGCTGCAAATAAACACATGCAATTAATACTCAGCTAAGAGTTAGGGAACGTAAAATGGTAAGGTTACTTTGTAATCAAAACTATTTTATTATTTTGTTAGGTAACGTATATAGCATGTGTAGCTTTTGGGAAGGTAAGAAACCAAGCTGTAAGTTACTAGAAGACTATTTTCTTGTATGAATTGTAATTTAGGCTCTATAGCATATATAAAGTCAATGTTTGGCATTTTTCCATAAGTATCAATAGAGAATATTTTAGCAAACAGACTCTCAACGCACACATATAGCTTTCTGTTTCATGGCTTGGAAAGTATTCTCGAGGGTTTTGCCATAGTGCCTCAACCATTTTTAAGACTACTGTTTTCTTCAAATGTGAAGCTGTTGTAAAAAAGAATATTTGCGCTCAAAAGACGAATTATTATTAAAAATTAATTAGGTTTTGTATTTTTCATTTCTTTAAATTAAAACATTAAATTTTATTACTGTTTTACTATATAGAATGCCGAAAGAAGTCAAGGAAAAGAAATATGTTCAACGATTCCGTACAGATTGGAAAAATGAACGGAACTTTAAAGGATGGGTGTTTGAAAACGATGGAAATACATTTTGTACTTTTTGTCAACGCATTATTGAAGCTAGATACTATGATATAAAAGAGCATAAAAACACAAAGAAAGTAGTGAACTACGGAAAAGAACCATAGTGGGGGTGGCAAAAACAAATTACTGAAGCAAGTTTGACTTTCTTTATTTTAAATCATTCTGCTATTAGACAATAGTACATTTAAGTCCACTTTGTAAATTACTTTTCCCTAATTCACTAGATACTAGGTTAATACAGTTTCATATATCAAAGCGCAGTGCCATTATCATAAATGTATTCTTTCCTTTCTTGAGGAGGAATGCTTTACGTGACGATATTGGTGATTCACCATATAGCTTACTCACAGATGAATCCACTGATATCTCCATTATAAAATAATTAGGAATATGCGTTCCGTATTTTTCTGCAAAGACAATGAAAGTGGTTTCGACGTACTTGTTACTTGAAGCCTTAGAAAAAGCAAAGACTCAAGGAATTGTCGCAAGTATTAAAATTTGTTGGAGGAAAACTAACTTGAATATTAAAAATATGGTCGGTTAGGCATAGATAATGCGATAATGTGATGGTAGGAGTTATAATGGTGTGCTTAGGGAACTTCAGGTGGAAAATACATCTGTTATTCTTATTAAATATGTAAGATTAAGATTAAGCGGAGCGAGTGGCGCTTGCACTGCAGCCATTCATTGCCTTATTATGCACCGCTTACTTTACAGTTCATCCAAAAATCACACTCTTCCTAGGAAGAGCAGTAATTTTTTGGATGAATTTTCTTCAAAATTCACAGACTTTAAGAAGTATGAGGCAAAGGCTTGCAATCTAAATTGTGGAATGGTCCGATGTTTCATTCTCTTTGAGATACACCGTATACCGTAACCCCCGCAATATAATACAAGCCATGAAGTCGCCGAAGGTACCGACACATTAAAAGGCTTTAACGTGCCGGGTATAGCATGCAGTAAGAGCTCACTCTCACTACTTTTTGTATACTCGTCATGGAGGAAAAACTAAAATTTCATCTTAAACAGGTCCTAAAGCCCAAAACTGTGGCTCCCACAGCAAATGAAGTTAAAGTAAATTGCAGCCAAATATGTTTTCTTTCTAATAGTTAAAAAAAAATAGCATGTAGAACATATTTATGGAAATTATAGCGTTTGAACAAAATACAAGCAACTTTTATATGAAAAACTCCTGCAGTAAGATAAAGCAAGAAGCGCAAGACTGTGGATGTCACCTGCTGACCGACCAGCTGCTCTACTTCAGTATGTGACCCTGCAAACATCATGATTCGAAGACGATTTGCTACCAAATCCTGATCTCTGGCTTAAACTTCGAAATCGAACTCGATATCGAACGAAAAACAGACTATCCGCGTAGTAAAAGTAACATGATTCTCGCCTTATCAACCCGAGATTCTCTCTGGATAGTGAATTGCTTTAGATTCTAAGGCGAAACGAAGTTGATGTTAAAACGAAGTATTCACACAATGTGTTTGTGTTAGTGGTGCATATATATTTCTTATATATTAAGACAAAGCGAGCAATTCTCGGGTCGTAAGTGATTCGCGCGGAGCGAGTTTTAATGGACATTTAATTAGAGTCGTGGAAATGGACATTTATTCATTTTATGTGGAACATAAGGTCATTCAACATTATTGTCTTGGTCACTTCATCGCACCTTTAATTATATCACTTATGATTATCAGATAAACACTAGACATTTTAGCACATGTCACTAAACAGATAAATTATTTTTGTTTTGAACATTATCAGTAAGTGATGAGGCATTTCAATCTTACTCAGTTAAACGAAGGATACTCGCAGTAAATTCGAAACATAGTCACACGTAGTCTCATTTCATTGTATTTCCGAAATCAGAGAAATCGAGAAATCTTGGACAGAAAGCGGAATTTTCGTTCTAAGCTTTCTATTGTGCTCTCATTCGTAACAGAATCAGAAAAGCGAAGGAATCTTGGGAGAAGCTCGAAATTCTCATTTCTTGCTTAAATTCGAGATAACTTCGAGAAAGCGAGCTCTTCGCTAAAATGTTTGCAGCGATATACCTATCCTTTGCAGTGTCCGGCTTGTATTCCTGTAACAATTTTGATTTTGTTCCTAGATAGCCAATTCGAGAGCTTGGGAGTTTGGGAGATGAGAATTTCCGTTTTCCCCTATTAAAACCTAACTCACCATTCGAGATTCTCTAACATACTTGGGGAGTTAAAGAAAACATGAGAAGTATCGAAATATGGAAAGACGGCTAATTCTGTGTGGGAGGGTCGTAGAGCACTGGGGTTTTTTCTATTGATTTAGTGTCTAGAGTACAAAAATTAGGTGAACAATTTCTGGGGGAGGGTCGTACCACCCCAATTGGGGGTTGTCCAAAATACGTCATGTTTGGCATCAAATTAAAGAGGAAGAAACCGGTAATCGAGTGGTGTAGTTTTTTTTTGATAATTTTAACTTCATAACTGACTTTTTACCTCCAAAAGATGGATTTTTTGCCCTTGGGTCATATACACCCCAGTTCCTATATTTTGCATATATTTCTCCGTTCTTTGTTTCACATCCATTAGTGCTCTGTTGTGAACATTTTTCTAATGGAAAGTGAATTTCCACGACTTACCAGCTCTTCATAATAATGATTTGAAAATATGTCCATTTTTGTACAAAAAAAAGGGCCATTTTTTCATCTTAAGAAGGATTGATTCACTTCTTTTGCAGTTATCTCCAAAACTATTTACCGGACTCTAAAACTAATTACCGGACTCTAAAACTAATTACATATCTAATTAGGGGACAAAATGTAGAAGTGATTTCATCCTACATACAAGCTTTAACGTGCATATTTAAAATTTTTATATCATCTCTTCTGTACTGGAAGACGACCAAATTGACCATTTTCGCGTGAATTACAATTTTTATCGGGTACCTTGAACCACCAAAATCTTTATTTCTCTGTAAATATTGCAAGGATTTCCATAATTTGTTTTGTAAACATAGCCAGGATATGCAGTAAATCCATAATTCAATTTTAAAATCCTAGGTACATAGGTATCTTCACAAACGACAATAAAAGCAGACAATAGTGTCAGTTGAGAAATATTTTTCTTACTTCTCCACAACTAACGCAGCCGAGAGTTTTGCTAAGTGGAACAGAGGGTTTGGAAAATCTCAATACAAATTCCCCGAGTTACAGAATTGCGAGTGGAGAGTTAAGTGGCAAAAGAGCTCTTATCTCCACAACTCTCCGAGTTAGTGAATCCAGCCCCAGGTCGAGGCACCAATGATCTTATATTGAAGCGACGAATTGGCATCGGTCTCGACCAATGCTTATAAAGAAGAAAGAAAGAAACTTCCAGTAAATTTCTAAGAAAAAATTGTGGGTCGTGGTAAGTTGATCTTATATTGGAGCGAGGCATTACTAGTGATGTCATCAGGTGCAAGTCGAGATTTTATATTCCAGAAAAGCGTTGCATATTTTGTTCTACGTGTCCAGTCTTTGTATGTATTAGTTTGTCTATGCTTTAACGCTACCAAACAACGATAATAGTGACAGCGACCCTTGACAATGAAGACTCTCCAATCCCAACCAATCGAGAACTTATGAAAGCCCTAAATTCAGATAATGAAGTCAAGAGCGTGCTAAAGCCAACATTATAATGAACTCTTGTGTATGTACAATGAGTTGTTGAAGAAATTTAAACAAATTTCTTATAACTTGGAGTTACCTTTACTAAAAAAAGCAATACAACTACACTACCACTCGAAAACCCAAAATACTCTCAGATTTATAATAGTTTAAAACACTACTCAACCTCACAATCACCCATAGGAAACCGAAACTTTAAACGCGCGCGCGAATACCAATACACTCCAAAACCAAGTACCGATACGATTTACACAAATCCCATCTGATAACCATTCGATAATGCTAACTGAAGACCAGGACATGAATCAAACAAACTCTAACTCAACTGAACAACAGCGTAACCACAAAAATGAGAAATAGCAAACAGGAATCAAGACAAATAAAATACCACCAATGTTTATTATAATATTAACATTAAAGAATACACAGCTAACCTCAAAAACCTCCTTGGACATAGCGAATTCCTTTTTAAGAAAACCAACAAAAATATTTTCCACATCATAGCTAACAATATCACAGATTTCAACAAAATAAATAAATTTCTAGTACAAACAAACACCAAAAGCTACCATTTCACACCCATAGAAGAAAAGCCACAATCACTCTTAATCAAAGGACTCGGCAGTAGCTTAGAATAAGAAAATATTTACTACGCACTCCAAAAACAGAAACTAAACATTAACATAATCAAAAATTTTCAACTAAAAAATACAACTAACTGGGTAGAGTACATTTCAGCTCTGTTGATAATTTTTCGCTCATAGGAAATGTTTGGGCAATTTTCGCTCATTTTGCTACTCCCCCGATAGCATGACTTCAGGGGTTAATACTACAATCATTATGCTTTTATTTTATCGGTAATGTGATATGTACCTCAGCCTGTAAAAATGCACTGAATCACTACGGAAATTTCTGTGCATGAAATGAAACAAAACGAAAATCACTCACAGCAGCGGTTTAGTTCAGTATTCAGAGAAAGATAAAATATATTAATAGATTTGTCTCATTCGAATTGGTTTACATCTCTTCAGGACTTGTAAAGTAGTTTTGAAGTACATTGTATGAAGAAATTCAGAATTCGTTTCCAGTTAAATCATTGGAACTGCGTCTGAGTGACACACATTTCACATATCAGTAATAAAGAATTGAAGAACAGATTTTTAGTTACAATAAAAAAAGTTTTTCAATTACAGACAATCTATCGTTTTAAAGGTTCACCAAAGTAATTGACCAGAAAAAATAAAGAAGTAGCCTTCAGAAACTATGTACAACCCAATATATCATACTCTCAGACTCAGAGAAATAAGACAAATGTGGTTAAAACTCCAGCATCATCTAACAATGCTAATAACGATGCCAGTAACGTTAACATGTTCAATCAAGAGTGCGTAACTCTCTACGGTATGAACCTTTTTTCATGTCCGAATAAAAATGACAAAAACTCCAAAAAGCAAGCACTTCTGCAACTATTAATTCGCTAATAAGCATTGAAAAACGATTTTGTCTAGAGAGCTTTCTCAAAGCATATACATAAATCTGACATAGATCTACTGACCGCAACAAAACTTAGTAAGACATTTAATCCGCAAATTTGGAAACTATTAAATCAATAGAAACGATCGCAACAACCAGCCGGAGGTGGAACAGCCATGTTAATCAAGGATATTATCACAACTTGGAACAAATCGAATCTACCACCTTAAAAATAAGCCAAGCGAGCAGAAATATTTATCTGATATCGATATACAAGCGAAATGGCAGAGAATAGAATATTTACAGCTGATCTTTAGAAATTATTGGATGCAATTGGAAATTATTTCAATGCCTCTCATCCCCTATGGAGCATCAGTTCAACCCGTACCAACAAGACAGGTACAATTCTTCACCAATGGCTTACTGACAACCTACTTAATTATGATTTAAGGCTGGAATCAACCCTCCATCCTACTTTCCATAGAGACCCATTCCAATACTTCTTTAGTCTTTCCCACTTTTTTATTTGAACTGAGGTACTAGATTTTTCGCTTCTTAGATCGGCTCTTCTAACTCGGTAAGGTTATGTCCGATCGGAAAACGGATTTCACTGTTCGTGTCAACTCATTACCAGCTACAATTCGTATAAGAAAACTTATCTCCGCATTCTTTTAGGGTAGGGGGGTAGGAACCCCCGGCGGGGGGAGGTGGTTCCAATACCGCATATTGCATATCGAATTAACGGTCTCGCCGAGTACTATCGGGTGGTGTATATTTTTCCCGATTTAGAAAATTTTCTCGAGACGTTTTTGTCAGCGGAAAGCCCATTTTCATGCAATTGGGTGACATACACCCCAACTACTACATTTCGCATATATTTTTGCAGTTCTTTCTTTCACGGCTATTAGTGGTCTATTGCGAAAATTTTTCTCATAGGAAAATATTTTCCGCGACGCACCAATTCCGCAAAATCACGAGAAGTAGAGAAGTCCACTGTTTCACCCAAGAAAGTCGCTCAAGCTAAATTCGATCACCAAAGCTTTCTCCCGCTAGATAAAATATGTTCAGAGTATCATAATTCATCGTTTAAAATATCTCTCATGTCTGGATGTGTCGGACCTAAAATTGTATGAAAAGTGGGCATTCCCCTTTAAACAAAACAATTTTATAGCCAGTTGTACTATATTAATGAACGCTCTTATAAAATTTTATAAATTCAGGAAGTATACAATTTATTCCAACTTTTATGGGCCTATATGTATATTAATTGTTTATAATATTTACACGTAAGCTTTTAACCGTGTATTTAGCATGCAATTCATATGAAGTATCGAAAAGAGCCAATGAAAACTTATTCTAGTTCTAAATACTAAATATGTATGTAGGTATATGATGCAACTTAGTTACTAAAAATTTTAAGTAGGTATTATCTCTATAAGAGTTTATAATTTCATACAATTTTTAATGAAACTACTTGGGAGTATAGGTATAGAGTTAAAAGCTTGCTTACTCTATCGTATTTTAACATATTGTAGAGATTATGTAGATTATTTCACACGAAATCTGTTTAATTACATCACACATTGCCCTGAAAGTAAAAAGAACTTCAAATATAAAAATTTCAAGAGAATTTCAATTTCATGGGGACACACATTGATTTTCATTTTTCGCACCAGTCACAATCACTTTTACACGTTACTCGCTATGTAATTGCTCATTGCTCAAAGCTCACTTAGTAAAAGCAAAATTTCATGTACACTTCGAACTATTTCCTGTAAACTAGGCCATGGATCCGACCGGTCAATGCTCCCTCGGCAAAAGTGAGCCATGATAATAATTGTGTAACCCACTTTTACGTTAAAACATTGTTCAGAGAGGGGAGTGCGCGCGGGTGACGGAATGGGAAGACTTGGTACTGGCACTGGTTACTGGAAGCAGTAGAGCTGGCGGTAATGTACATACATACTTCGCTCGTTCATTGTTCATTGAAACTCGTGAGGAAAAGTGTTTTGCGATTGACGGCAGCGTGTGAGTTTGCTTATGCATGTGTCGCGCACCCTTTCAATATGTATTACGCACGTATAAATGTCGCGGATTGGAGAGACTGGGATGACGAAAATATCACTTTATTACATTGATATTGCTTCTTATAATAGTTATAATAGTATGAACACTTAGGTAGACGGATAAAGCTTAACAAATAAAGCATCGGACAAATGGGACAATCAAACTGGTATCACTGCTTTTTCGATGCAAAGTTCACCGTACTACCATGAATATGAATTCAGCGTATTTTCAAGCTAAATTTTATTAATGACTGTACATATATGTCGGTACCCCCAGGTATAAGAGAAGAAGGTCTTGATGACCATTAGTCACGATTTAAGACGAAAATACAGGGAACGCATGCATGTATCGTTCCACTTTGTTTTGTTATCCTCTAACAAAACTTTGAAACGATGTAAGCGATGTAGGTACCTTCATTCGAAGTCTCACATCGTTGAGTAAAAGTGTTACATAATTTCCAGAAATTTTACATCACAAATTCAACCAATGTAGCTTTTTCGCGAACGGCGACGTATGTATACTTCGTAGGTATACCTACATTTCAATTGAAAGTGAAAATTTTACGTTACACTGTGAAATGTGAATTCAAGACAAGATCGTTAACTTGCAAGAAAAGGAATCTTGAAAAAACCGTTTCTTCTGCTTGTGCAAATCTGAATAATGAAGTATGTAAATGCACTAGATATACATACATACGTATGGATATGTAGGTATTTACAAGATTTTTATTGTAATTTTTCTGGGATTGAATTGTTAAATATTAAGCTTGCTTATACTTATCAAATATGTAGTATATCAAAATATGCAACCTCCCAAAAAATTGTCAGGCTTTCCAATGGAAGCCTTGTGGAAGCGAATTACTTTTTCTTAATTGCTTCCATGTTAGTCGTATTGAAGCTTAGTGCAAGGGAAATGACTAATAGCCGCGCTTTAGTATTTAGTTCTCATTCATGTTTTTCAAAGTACTTTGCCAGCGTTCGGCGTGCACGAAAGTTCATGATAATGAATGTTTTATCATTGATTAGATTTAAGTTCTACAGTGCAGTTCGTTTTGTTGCAGGCATTCCTAATTGGTTTTGTGAAAGCTTGGGGGAAGCGGCAGAAGAGCTACAGCTCTGATTCCAAACAGACTCCATGTCCATTCAAACTGGTGGGTGCTGATAAGGTTCGAACGCACACCTATACAAAATCATAACCTGTTGCTCATTGCATTCCAGCTTCTTAATACATATATACATAACATTGTCAATAAATGAATTTAGTGAAGCCAGTTATGATTTCGATGAACGAAAGGAATTTGTCCCACCCTTAAAGCGCAATAGTAATGAACGAACTAAGGAAGCGTTAATTTAGAGCTTGGTTCTTTAGCTTTGTAAGCATACAAGATTTTTTACCACTAACACAGAAGGAAACTCAAAACTCTGTTCAGGACCATTCATGCGTATGATTACCCTCACAACGGTGGAGGCGACATCAAACTGAATATGGCGCATTTAAAACAGTAAATTCAATAAAACTCACAATACCAAGTTCTGTCTATGAAATGAATGGCACTTCTTTAGTGTATGCTTAATATGGATGGATTTAAGATACCAGACAACTTGATTTAGCCTTATCTTGAAGTCGATCTGCAATTATCGACTATCCCATTCTGAGCATAATCTTGGTACTTAGAGTCGAGAGCCTCTTTACTATTAAGGTTTTTGTGGGAGATTGACCACTAGAGTACACCAATAACTCCTTTTAGGGCTCATAACGAGCGTTCATCCAAGAAAGCGTAAGGTTTTTCAGTGCATGTATATGATGAAATAAAAGTCAACCCCAATAAAGAGGAGGGCTCAAGTAATTTTCAACTAGCTAGTTTTACATCTGGGACGGTCTCCTAGTCGACAGATTCTTCGCAATGTTGTCAGATCACACCATGTGGTCAATCCAATTCCAGTTTCTTCATGTTATTTCGTGATCGATCCAGTCCTATAGTAAGATTCTTTTCACAATTTTTTGTTTGAGACCTGGTCTTGTCAGAGAATTTTCAGGATGCAACAAAAATACATACATACCAACCATATAAATATCTATTTATTAACCCAACGTTTTTTGACAATACTAGGCAACGCTTCCTAGATCTCCTTCAGGTACGATTATGAGTACCGAAATATGCGAATGGATATTTCAGATTCGATATATAGGCCTCAAGTTAAACGGTTTTAAAAGAAAATTTCTTAAACTGAGTCGATAACAACATCAACTCCCATGAGGATCTGCTTATTCTAACAGCTGCGTATCTGATCTCGTTTGTAAATAGTGATGTTATGATGATCTTAATCTATTCTAAAATCTATTCTCGAAGATAGCTTGTTCCTGTAATGATTTAAAACATGTGTCATTCAAAATAAATATCGTCTCATTTCAGTATAATTTGACTATGTTATGAGCAAATAACTCTTTAACGGGTGCAGGTAGCACATTGAAGAGGAGAATCCACAGTTTACACTTTTTATAAGAAAAAAAGTTATGTTAACTAACTTTTTGTAAAAAAAAAACAGAGTTCAAAATAAAAAAAAGGTAAGAAAATCCCAAATTCTTAGTTTAGACCACCATAACCCCTGAGGAGAGAGGAATACGGGCTGGTTGAGGAGTCGTTGGAAGAACCATGAAGTTCTGCATACAAGGAGCTCTTGATAGTGACATACACCCTGTAATTTTTCAGATACAGGGTGTTTTATAAAAAACTAGCATATTTTCCTAATAACCCTATAACTACGAAGCGGTTGATATGGACCCCCGCTACCGTACAATTTCTTGTTTGTCTAAGCGAAAACTATTACCTCTTGCCCTGTGGGCTACCATAGCAGAAGCACTCTGTATAAAATTATCAAAAACCACGACTACCTATGCGGGCTTCACATGGTGGCAAAGCAAATCAAAAGAACGCCTACCTGTAACTTTATAAAATCTAATCCTGCCATTAGAATTCTCCCTATGCCGACATCAAGTCTTTAATAAAACTTCCACTTCTGCCTCTATTTGTAAAAAAGTCAGGCTGCATTTAAGATGACAGACATATATATATATATATCTGTATATAGGTGGTCATTTGAGTATGGGAAGGTTATTTTGTTACACTTCCCAAAAGCATGCCACCTCAACGCCGTTATTTAAGACTAGAAAAAAAAAAATAACAATCTCTTTATATTGCAACGAGCTACAAGGATAAGAAAATAAATTCATCATTGCCTTTGGCAAAACCAGAAACAAAAGTTCTTACAGAGCTCTTCTTATTCGTAAGATCAGCTTGCCTGAAGTCTCATCGCAGCACCTACTTTGCATATAGCAACGGCGTACAAGCATTTTTCTCGCCAAATCATTTGTGGTATCAATAGCCTCAACTTAGAAGGGGATTAGTGAATTGAAAATGGGTATTCGCAGTTCTTAGATTTTCAGGTTAAAATTAGCTAGGTTTTAGAACATTTTTTCGACGAATTGAAAATATTTACAGTTTTTTAAAAATACTACTACTACAGTAATCAGATCCGTATACAGTTTGCAAAAAATACAACCATTTGTTCAATTATAAATCAAGAAGTCATATGAGCTATATCCTATAACATTTTTGGGCGAAAAGCTCTATAACTAAGCACACTTTTTTTTTTGTATTGAAACCTCATACAAGCAAATTACTCCATTCCGACTTGACCTCATTTACGCATCTGTATTCAAATAACTTTATTTCAAAATGTTTCGTTCTCTAAACGAATAAACTATCCGACAGATTAGATAAACATATAAAAAACAGTCACAAACTAATATTCATCATAATTGGGAATATTCAGACATTTGAAATAAAAATTTCACTAAGAAGTATAATTAACATCTAATATTGGAAATTCTGAATAATTTAAAAATTGCGATTAAATAATAATTAAAAAATTTAACTTATAGTACAACTGGAAAAAAAGATTCTTATTTTTTTTTTTTTTAGGATAGGCATCATCTGACGAACATATTTGGGTAACCCGTAAAAACTCTTGCTTTCTGTATACTCGTAAAAGTGAAATTTCTACGATAAAAAAAAAGCTTAATATCGAGGTTAAGTCGGTCATTGACCGACCGCTTTGTCGTTTACGAACTTTCGTTGAAATAATTGAAGAAAGAGATTACCATTTTTTACGGAAAAGGAATATCATGGGCACATTACATTTAAGGGTTTTTAGAGATAAAAAAATTTGTTGATATTTTAATAATTACCTGCTAAGACTCGGCCAATTAGCTGATTCGTATCAAGAATATCGCAGGCATCACTGAACAGTACTTCCCTTTCTCCAACTGTCATTTTATAAGTCCTCTTTTTTATTATATTTATGTTTAATTTTTAAATAAATAAATTAACATTAAGTAAAAATTCCAAAAAATTATTAGGGAGGGTTTATCGGCACAAGGTAAAGTTTTTAAGATTCTCGAATTCGCACAATATATGGCACAGATATTGACTATGTACTATACTACGAAAATCACGGTATGTATTTATTTATATAAATCTAATTTGGCTAATTTATTTCGATGAAATATCTAATTTTGCTAGAAATTGGGTTCTAAAATGTACCTATACCATATTATTCAATATCACAAAACAGCCAGGTGTAACGTTATTTTTGAAGTTTTAACACTACGAAAAAGTGTCTTCATTGCTTTGAGAGAAGATTTTAGAAACGTTGAACGATTCACTTTCCTTTATAACACTTGCACATTGTTATTGTTGTATTTGAAGCGAAATTATATAAACACTATAAAAAAAAAAATAGCACTTTTTACGTTACAACGTGTGCAATTATGACAAAACAAAGTGCTCTCGCACGGCAACATGCATCTAGTCAGACTAATATGCTAATCGGGCAAACAACGAACTGATGCCGTCAAACGAATTTTCATAGCCCGCGCACATGCTCTGTTCATGTGCTAGATGTACTAAATCTCCGTGCTTTAACATGAGTGGCTCAACGTAGATACTTTACTTTTCCCGTGACATTATACATATCTATTGTTATTGTTAATGTTTTCAAGTTTCATTTTATTATACCTATGTGCGGCAGTAGTGCTTGAAATCTTATAAACTTGACTTCTTTCGTTATGTATGAATATTAAGGGAGCTTATTTAGTACTTACAAAAATTTAGCGAATATTTTGCACGCAGAGCTTTCAATAGCTTTACTTTTGTTACACCATGTGCCTGCTGTGACAAAAGTAGAGATTTTGCCGAAAATGCTTGTTTCTACAGGTGTTTTTTTAAAAATAATTTCCACGCTAATAATGTTTTAGAATTTCATTTAAGACAATACAAATCATCTAGTCTAGCTTGTTTTTTTATCAGTTGAAAGCTTTTTAGTACAAGAAAACCTGGGTGCACGAAAAGCTTTCGGATTTCTGTACATAATTTAAGCTTCCATTTGGATATTTTCGGATTTCTGTACGAAAAATATCCCATGTTTTTCTTCGAAGGAATTAAAAGGAAAAGGGATTAACATATTGGACTTTGGAGGGATATTGTGAGTGTGTAATTCAAAGCCAATTTAAGTTACTTTACGCGAAAAATAGAATTTGTTAATAAAGATGAAAATAGAATAATTATCTAATATTTTCTAGTGGTTTCAATAATTTTTCAGTTGAGAGGTCTGTTTTGAACGATTTTTAAAACGTAATAACGATAAATAAATGAAAAACTATCTCATGTACATACTTTCCATTGTTCAATAATGCAGTTGCTGCTATGCTATAATTTCGTTGAATTCATTTGCGTTTTTAAGTTACATATTTTAAATTTTAGTAAACTGGTTACGGAGAAAATTAGGATTACGCGTGAACGTGAGCTCGCGGAATGATTTACTATGATTTTCTAGCGGAATGTGAGTATCATTTACGAAGTGCTGATATTCAGCCGGTTGTTACAAAAATCAAAATTTTGCGAACCGGTTTTTAAATAACTCAGTGTTGATATTCAGCCTACTCGCATCGGTTCGATCGAAGCGGTTGAAAATTATTTTTATAATTTTTATAAATAATGTGCTTCAAATGTTTTTTCTGTTATAATTTTGCATATTTTTCCTATCTGCGGATTACAAAGCAATCAAAATTTTATTGGTTCATATTGACGATCAGTGATATCTGCTGAGGTGCTATTTTTTTCAAAATGTGTAATTTGTACACATGCCACTAAGTTACGCCTTCTGATTTGATGTGGCCTAGCATAACTTAATTTTGACTCATTAAATACATCTAAAATAGATATCCAGGATAATAATTTATTATAATGAGACAATACACTTGAAATTTGTTCACGCTTTCTTAACAAATTTAAATATAGAAACCCAACAATTTGTTCATATTTGAACTGTATGGAGCACTCCAAATGTTAGTTCACATGGATCTAATAATGCTACTTAACAAGCCTCAATGATTAAAAAACATAAGCAACATTCTCGTTTTTTATCATAAAGCTACTGAATTACTAAAAATATCAGAAGAAAATAAATTACAACTCATATTTGATACTGCAAATGAAAAATATTTTTTAGTGTTAAAACATATTTTTCATGAAGTATATAGTTTAGTTAAACGAAACAGGCCCATAGTAGATATAATGGAAGATATTGAACTACAAATTAAAATTGGTGGAGTATGTGGGAATTGTTTACGTTCAAGATTTACTACATTTAATATTGCAAAACATATTTCTAAAAAGATAAGTAATAAATTATTTGGAAATATCGCTGAAAAACAAGCTAGCACAATTTTGAAAAGGAAGTACTTTAGCTATCTCCTTACGTTGTATTATTAAGGAAGTTACAGAGCTTATTAGTGTATTTATTGACTTAAAATAAATTAACTCTATTGACTCTGTTACAATTTTTGATATATTAATGTCTACTTTGCATGAAAGTGGTTTTAGTAGGGATTAATTAAATCATAATCTAACAGCATTTTTCTCGGATGGTGCCACTAATATGTTGGGACACAAATCAGGAGCTGCAGCTCACTTCTAGAAAATTGTTCTGGAATCATTACTTGGCACAGAACGGAGTTGGCTTTAGCCGATGTGATAAAGGGAATATCCCAAATTAATAATTTTCAAATTTTGATAGCAAAAATTTACTGCTTTCATCATCAATCAAATAAAAATTGCATGCAATTAAGGAACATCCCCAAGAACTGGAAATCGAAATTTAAAAAATTCTTGGTCCTCGATGGGTTGCTTGCAGTACTCGAGTAGCAAAGGCTGTCTGGAAGGCTTACCAGCACTTTCTTATCAGTTTTCACAAGAAGCGAAAATGAGTGGATTGAAAAAAAGGACTTGAAAGCTTAATTGAGAAGTAACAGTAACCAACGCAGATAGACTAATTCGGAGGTGCATAAGAGCACTTTAGCTGATGAAAGGAAATAAGGGAACTTATGAATGTTTCTAACATAATCCAATCAGACGTTCGGTTGCCAAGAGATATGTTAATTCAAGTTGCTAAATACAACATGAAAAAATTGTGAGAGTAATTATTTGGTATTAATTTTTAATGTATTTGATTCCTACTATATGGCGAGGAAATGTTTTACTCTCGCCTTAGTTAGAAGACAAGAAACAATTAGAGGAATTATCCATGCTATTGAAATTTTCCATCCCTAAAAATGATTTTCGGGAGTTGGTTGATGACAGAGATTTATCAAATCCACATATTCCGGAAATAATTTAAGGAGCTAGGAAAATTTCAAAAGTTGTTTCAGTTAGTTTGGCCGAAGTTGAACAAGCGTTCAGTGTGATGAAAAATATGTAAACTGAAAAAAGAAATTTCATATTATATGACAATAAATCTGCTTGGAAATGCTTTAACAGATCGGGATGGAACACGAATTATAAAGTCGTGGCAACAACGTGGCCATCATAAAGCTGAAGATAGAAGAGCAAAAAATAAATGCGATAAAAATTATTTTGAAAATCAATAAGCTATCTGGTGCTTGTTGTAATACTAGCAGAGTTGGGCAAGTACCAAAGAAAAAATACTTAAGTACAAGTTCAAGTACCGAAGGCCTGAGTACTTCAGCGTAAGTACAAGTACAGCATGTATGAAAAGTACTTGTAACTAAGTACTAAGTATATAAAAAGTACTGAGTACTTTTTGTAGTACTTTTTAAAGTACTTTTTTAGAATCTTTGTACGTTGGCAGTAATATAATGAAGTTTATCGAGTTCAGTTAATAGATATTAATAAATAAATACCTTTTGAAAACTATAATATGTATATAGTAATCAGTGGCTACTATTTATAGTTTTTTACAAAAACTATTAGAGGTCCGACCAAGCAGTCATTATCGCCTCCAATAATGCATAACTATTCTAAGGAAAAAATATCCAGTAAATTTCTAAGAAAGAATTGAGGCCTTCCCTACATCAGGTCGAGGCATCGTTGATTTTATATTCGAGCGAAGCATTGCTTGCTTACCCTTGGTTATGCCCACTGACGTATATAATATGGTTTGCTTACTTTTCTATTTTACGTGGGCACAATTACTTGTGTCAAAAAGAGTTCTTACGTCGGTGCCAACATTGAAAAAATCATTGGCGGGAAATTGAAAAACTGAGCACGCAGCTCGGAAAGTGATTTTAATAAAACATTTAGAAATTCTTCTGCGTATCTAGTAAATACATTGTCTTTTGTAAAACAGTTTTTATCAGTAATAACCCTAAATGATTAATTTAAAAACATGTATTTCGACAAATCCACTAATTCATTTGTTGTTTTCAGTTCTCGCTCAGTTGGTGCTTAGACAGAAAGAGTCAGCAATATAGAAGTGAGCCCACTTTCTGCAGCGTATTTCTATAAACGTAGTCAGTCCATATTATACATATCAGTGGTTATGTCATCAAGTCGAGACATCGTTGATTTTATATTCGAGCGAGACGTTACTGGTTTTGAATATCAACACTGTACGACCACAAAATGTTTTGGCGATGAAGCACCATTCTTTCCATCAGTAATAATCCGGGGGTTACACCTGCAAGTACAGCTTGCATGGAAGCTGTACTGCCATACTTCTTGCACGTGTAACCTCTACTGCCATTCTGGCAGTACAGCTTTCAGCGAACTTGCATGATGAAAAACCATGGCAGCTGAGGTGATAGTAATTTGACATTATGCAGTTTTCAAGATGCTTGAGAAAATTTGATAAATTTATTCTGGAAAAATGAGATTTTCTGGGATTATTTGCATTACATCATTTACCAACACCTTCCTCTTAAATTTTTCTTGGGTTTTTATCATTCTGCTACTTCTTTTATTGCTATAATTTTCCATGCAAGATGATAAGACATTAACCGAACTGCCTTCTGTTGTCAAGTTAAAAATCGCGTTGGAAGGGAAACTTGCATGCAAGGTGTACTATCTCGTGTAATCCCCGGGTAAGGTAGCTTAAAGAATTTTATCGTGCCCGTATAGTTTTAGAACCCCATGAATGTCGATGTTGCACGAATGGCTAGTTGTCGGTGAATTCCTCCAAAAAGTAGTTTGTGCTAACTGGTGTAAAGGTACGGTTACACATTGCAACTTTTACTACAGAATAACATAAAATGCAGAGCTACTAGAGGGTTACAATGTGTAAACATATCTGAAACTCAAAAAGTTGCTTGCAGCTTTTTCGTACTATCTACTACTGCAGTCTCGAAAGTTGCAATGTGTAAACATCTAAATAGATGGTTGCAGGGGCAATATAAAAATATTTGTTTGATTGAAAGTTTTGCTGTGATTGCGCGTGGGGTTTTATAAGATGTTACTTAAGTTTGTGTGGTAAATAACCAAATTTTAATTCCAAATTCTTCAAAATCCATAGTTGCTTTGTTTATTATTATTTTAAGGAATGGATAAGGTAAATTGCAAAATCTGTCAAATAATGACTTCTGTGATATATTTATTTATATACATTTACCTTTTCTTAATGATCTCAAAGTTATTGCTAGCCGTTCAGTGGGAGATATCGCTCTCCTCATATATCTAGGTATATTTACTCTTTATAAAAATTAGGATTTTTCAAAACCATTAGGTGATAAGCGCAAGCAATTTTTACAATAACTTTCATCTCCATCTTGGGGAATTTCGTCTATCAAACGCTGTGCGCATCTGCAGGCTACCCGAGGGGCGGAACTAGCATTGAAATTAGGTAGGGGAAGGGTCATCTTATTGTATTTAAATTTAGCAAAAAAACATCAAATGCGGGGCACCACTTGTTCTCCAGCGCCGTAAGTCGCTTAGTCGCAGTATTGTAATGAGGTACTAGAAAGATTTTCGCATTAAGTGGTGTGGATGATGTGTTATTTTTTAATATAATTTTTTTTACAAAAAGTCATGTTTTGATAGAATAGTAGTTTAGGGTGCAAACTGCAGGAGTCATTCAAACCAAACTTTTCGCAGTTTTACACACTGGCATATATAATCTGGACTGCTCGATATGCTATTTCATGAAAACCCCAGAGCCCCACCCCCTACCGCCCTCTTGGATCTGCCACTGGGTTGCTCGGAACTTTATTCCGCGACGTGTAAACATCACTGCAGCTTTTACAGCTGCAAGCTGAATGAAATGCTACGACTCAGAAACAATGCAAGATGGGTTTTCCCAGACGAAGAAAAGCCCACCAATTTGAGGAAAAGTCTAGAAAAGCAAATCGGGTCAAATTATGGGTACCTATTCTTGATGGGGATCGTAGAACTATATATACTATAAGAATGGTACGTGGTACGCATCCTTCACACATCTGCAGATTGTGACTTCTTCCTATTTCCGAAAATTAAAAGAAAAACGCCAGATTTGGTGTTCGCATGAAACATTATGCAGATCATAATGGGGAATATAACATATGTATATGGATATGCGCAGTTTATATTCGTACGTCTGGCTTATGAATGATGTGATGCGTACAACCTACGAAATTTTTATTTTAAACCGCCATAGCTCACGGGAGGAGTTGGCTGATTGAGCAGTCGTTAAAAGGCCATGAGGTTTTGCATATAATGAGTTCTTAAGTGTGACCGTGCATCCCATACATTTTAAAATACAGGATGCCATAACTAACATATTTTCTTAATCACTAAATAAATCCGAAACTCTTGTGTTGATACAGCCCCCCTACACCTGTATAGTATATATGTATATGAAAATGTATAATAAATATAGTGATATCGAAAAAAGGAATAAAAAATGAGGAAATTCGTACTAAAAACCTGTAGAGGATATAAATTTCATGTTGTCGACAGAAACGAATATTTTCGAATTTGTGTATCCATTCATACGTCGAAAGTAGCACAGAGAAAACTGTGACTTCAAGGTTAAAAGTGAATAATCAACAGTTTTACCAAAATATATTAACAAAACTCCTTATGCAATTTATAATTTTAATGGCAATTGTTTGCGTAAAGATGTATGTGTAATTGAAGGGATGAGTGTTGCGTTTACTGCAGTTGATGGAAGGCTCGAAAGCGTTCTACATGTGCATCTTTGTTTTGATATATTGATCTTTGCTTGCTAGTCAGTACAAATTTGAGCTTTTATTACTATAAATTCAAATTTCTAATTAAATAAAAGTCAGTCGGTAATAACAGCTTGTACAGTTTACTATCAAGCTCTTATTTCCCTATCTAAAGTAACGATATTCGAACAGCCACAGTTAATACAGAGGAAATCAATCCTTAACCAGAGATAAAGGAGTCTTAATTCCACGATCTTTTGGAGTGCATGCATGAGAGTTGAGAGCTATCATAGTAAGGATAAATTGCATACACCTTGATCCAACAATTTAATAGCAAAAAGATTGTATTAATGTTTCCTTGGTGATGTTAACATTATTAGGTAAATTAGTTAATCACGAAGTTTTGAAGCAATGCCGAGAGCAAGTTATCGATAGTTTTTGAAAAAGCCTATAGTACTTACTTAAAGAAAAGTTGAGGGGACTAGGTGATCGCTTGAACCAGTTTGAACTGTGTCTTTACTCATATCCCGAATAAATTAATGATAATTGATTATTAGTATTATTTTACTACTCGACGAAACATTAGAAATCAACGAAAGTCAGAAATTAAGTATAAGTTATCAGAGTCGGAAAGTTTATGAAAGCTCATAACAAATGCAAATCTCAAGCCAGTGGTGAATTAAGGAAATCAATAAGAAGTCAGTAAGAATTATTAAGAACCATTCGAATAGGAAGCTTTTTTGTTCTAACATTTCGAAGAAGTGATAAGCTTATCGATTTAGATATAAAAGTATAATTTATAATTTGATACAATTGACGCACATAGGTATAAAGTAAAATGTTTTCATGAGTGAATGTTTAAAATTAGTGTTGAAGTAAAAGAATTCACCGAACTATAAAAACGCTTATTCCATATAATATTTCCCATCGCGTTATCCGCTCTATTCGCAATGTGATTTTTAAAATCAATCTCAAGTGCGGCCATTCACAATTCATAGCAGAACTGCGAGAAGAAAATAAAAAACAAAAAATAAATACATACATAAAAACCCGTTGATAATAATTCTAGCAACAGTAGCTGTAATTCAAACTCATCGTAGCGCCTCTGACTGACTACATGCAAACGCAAACTCTATAGAGAGCTAAATTGCGATAGAACGTCGCAAATAATTTCCACTTGGCCCAGATAGATTCAAGGTCGCCCACAAGCATCGGTCGTTCACCCTCTGCCATTCTCTGACGCTTATCAGCGAGCAATCCAGAGTTTCTCGTATTGGTCACTGGCTTATATATAGTCATGCAAAAACAAAAACAACCCACACCCACATTGGTTAGAAAACTTTTTTAGACCTTTTACCATTTTGCTTAGGAAAGCTCAAATTCAACTCTAATGCTGCAAAAGCTTTAAATTTGCCCTGACCTTTTCTAAGATTGCCGCTATCCTGCCTACACTTTCATCTGGAGCTGATGTATGTAGGTATCTTCTCGGTTGTATTTGATTTAGTGTAGTATCGCTATACCTTTATATACATACATTTATATGCAGTGGCTTGAGGTATTGGAGTGTTATACATGTGCTTGCTACCTTGCTGATATATTTTATTTTGAGAAAATTGTTTTGCTCTTTGGTGTTGAGCGCTGTTCTCTGATGATAAGAATTGCCAAAAATGCCGCCTACACATAGCTAAAAAGCAAGAGCAGGTAATGCGTCACAAAGCTTGTTCTTATATTTCCCAATGAATGTGTTATGTAATTTAGCTTGGTCACCTAGCTTACTTTTTGCAATAGCCTTATGTAGATAGAAACGACATTATTTTTCTCGGGTCCGCTGGAGGGGATGGAAGATCGAGTCGAGTAGGTAACCTTGACTAACACTAGCAAATTCAAATTCACAAGAGCTCTGATGCTTGGGGGTTGATTTTGGGGTTTCACATCTCTTCAATTCCCTTAAGAATAGTCCAAGGACAACGTACAGATCCTACATGAATTTCAGATACATAAGTATATGTAATAAAATAATAATTAAAAATCGCTATAGGAAAACGTATTGGTCTTAACACTAAAAAAACACCAGGGAATACACTTTGATGCAATTCCACGTCTTTTACAGGAAGGAAAGCAGGAAGGAAGGTAGGATTATGAAATGAGGACGATATGTATAACGTCTGTAGAAAACAAGGATTGATACAGAATAAAACATCTTCGTAATTTTTTTTTTGCTCTTCATATGGAAACTGGTCTAAATTACGTTACGACCATATGTAACATATCTTTGTCCTTGCTTTCTGTACATCGTGCCCATTCAGAACTGTGGAAATAAAGAATCGGTCGCTTTCAGTATACGGAAGCCTATCAACAACAATCCTGTTATGCTTAATAGTCTCACCTGTGCATTTCTTAGAAATCATAGGATATATTTATGTACCTAATAATATTGTGCCTCTCCGTTGGTCTTTCCATCTGTCCAAACGATACCTTGAAAACAGCGTAAACTTTGGATCCTAACCATAAATATTTAAATTTACTCCTATAATTTACTCTAATCAGATAACAGAAGCTCTGCTTATTCAATGAAATACCAAATAATTATTGTATGATATCCAATGCGAGGATACATAACGAATTTTTACGCTAGCGAATGGGATTCGGACTGTTTAGAACTCAGTTTAATTTCAATTCATTAATAAGATTCTAAGAACTACTACTAAAGGGGATTCGACATTTTGGTCGATATTAAAGTCTCTCTCAATGAACACCATTTGGCAAGCAAGAATAGAAACATTACAGTCAAAGATGGTGGCAGACACCTATAACCAACTACAGTGGCAAGCAGGGGCTGATCTAGCATTTAAATTATGGGGGGGTCATCTTACTGCAATTAAATTGTGCAAAAACAATGAAAAAACCGCGGTTTGGATGATGTGTAATTTTTTCATATAATTGTTTTACAAAATATCATTTTTTAATAGAATAGTAGTTTAGGGTGTAAACTGCAAGAGTCATTCAAACCAAACTTCTCAGTTTTACGCACTGGTATATATAATATGGACTGTTCGATATGCTATTTCATGCGGGTACAATTTTTTGTGTCAAAAATAGTTCTTACGTCGGTGGCAACATTGAAACAACCATTATTGGTGGGAAGTTGAAAAGTAATTTTAATAAAACCTTTCGAATTTCTGGTGAGTATCTATGAATATATTGCCTTTGGTAAAATACTTTTTATCACTAATTAACCCAAATAATTGATATTTAAAAACATTTATTTCGATGAACTGACTTAATTATTTGTTATTTACAGTACTCTATCAATTCGTACTTGGTGTTTAGACCGGAAGAGAACGCTATATGGAAGTGAGCCCACTTTCTGTAGTGTATTTCTATGATCGTAGTCAGTCCATATTATACATGTCAGTATGGTTTTACATAAGAACGCTGCAAATATTTTAGAATGTTAGGAGTTAGGACTAAGTTAGGGCTCTGATGTGGTAGCGCGGGAGTCTGTTTCGTGGCATGGGAAGTGTTTCTGTAGGGTTTTGGATCACCAAAAATTGGGGTCCCAAACTCAAATTCTGACAAAAACCTATACACATATACATCACATGCATACAATAACATTCATTGAAATAAATTTTTATTGTTTAAGTTTTCGAATAAAAATATTTTGTATATTAAAAAAAAAATATGTTTTTTCAAATAACTCAGTTAATTAAATATTTTTTACTATAATTTTTTAGGGGGGGGGGGGTCACCCCCGGGAACCCTTGGATCCGCAACTGATGGCAATTGCAATATTATTGGAGTTAATCAAAAATTTAATAATTAAAATTTAACATATTTATTGGTGAACCCCTGGAGGGCAATTTCACATTTAAGGATGTTAGCCAAATATGTGTAAGTACAAGACAATGTCGGCGCAGTAAATTCTATGCAGCTTAGGCTACAGTCAGCGTGTACGCGAGAAGTGGAGCCGAGCTGGAAGCTGGGCAGTGCGAGAGTTCGCGCGAGTAAACTATGCACATACATTTTCATGCAAAGTCGCGTGATCGTGTCAAAGTAGAAGCAAAGTGGAACTGAAAGTAAAGCTGATGTCAAAGCGTAAAGCGAGAAAGTTGGCTGTGCAGTATTTTATCGCGTTAAGCCTAGTACGCTGTTCAAGCGAAAATTTCGCTTGCATTCTGGTCATATAAATCTACACGGAAAAAAGTTGTGTGAAAAAATGTAAAATAGAAGTGGAGCGTAAATGATTGAGAAATTATTGTCAAGGAAACTTAATGTCAAAAGGGTTTAAAAAATTTTGTGATGGAAATTATAAGTAATGAAATCATAGATGAAATAATAATTGAAGCATCACTTGGTTTGCATGATTTAGTGAACAAAGAATGTTAAAGGCCGCCGTCAATAAGAGTAAATCCTTATCTCAAGGAGCGGAAATCAAAGGGTCGATTTTTTTCAGATGTAAGTGCTTCAAAACGTAAATACGAAAGTATACGCTAATATAAAACTAAATTGCAGTTTACAGATATGATTTTTTTCTCCCTTTCCATTTTTTCAATTTCAATTTCATCATTTATGTCTGCCATTTTATCTACTTTAGACATATCCGGATCATATTCTTCTAAAAATTCAATATTTTCCATTTTAAAAATTTTAAATTTAAATAACACTAAACTGAACTAAACTAATAGACTTAATCTCACAAATTGAATAACACTAAACTGACATAAGTAATACAAAATCATAATTTAAATATATGTGCCAAAGCGCCAAACATCGAAGTTTATATCTGTCAACTTTTCCGTGCAAAATATATGTCTGGATCAACGAGGTAAGAACTAAAGGAGATGCAAATAAGAAGATATCGCGTACCCAATTCTAACACTATGACACTGATATTGTTTGTACATAAGCGCCGTAAAATTCGTACACCTGTACACAATTGTACAACCTATGCGCAATTTTAATCGCTTTTATTTTCATATACTCAAAAGTCTTTACTGAATTTGCAAACGTGAACGTAAAAAAGTTAATAATTTTTATGAAAAGTTCAGTGGTAAAAAGTTTGTGAGTAATATTTGCTTCGTGGCCCCTACGGTTATTTCACGGGTTTTCCTGCGTCAATGCACCAAGCCCAAAACCATCCAAACCTAAGTATGGATTTGACAGCGAAGACCAAAAATGGCGGAGTGAAACATACACAAATGCAGGGCAATTTTGGGTACGCTCATGTACAAGGATCGTACATATGATTACATCTCCTTTAGTTATTACCTCGTTGGTCTGGATATATAAATCGCTGCGGAAAAATGTCTCCACTTCAAATTAGCGCCATCTGCATTCTACGACCTAAACATTGATTTTTTCTTTCGAACAGCATACTACTTTACGAAGTCTCAAACCGAAATTTTCGTGGCTCTTTTCGCCCACATTTTTTTTACATAGGTTTTGTATAGGAAACGAGATTTTCGCTTGAACAGCGTACTAGGTTTAAGCAAAGAAGGTTTTTTCTTGAAGTTCGCAGCTTTGTGTAGTATAGAAATGGCCATACACGCAGAAATACTTAATTCACCGTGTAGGAAATGAAATTCCTCATATTCCTTTCTATTAATATTTAATGGATGCGCAGAAAATGAGTTTTTTTGGATTTTTGCAAAAAAAATAATTGCAAATATTTTCTCGTCGGACGACTCCATAATTTTATTGTCCGAATGTTACAACTAAATTTAGTGAAAACTAATTTTGAAACCAAAAAGTACATCTAAATAAAATCATAAGCGCGTCTCGCATTCACTCAGACATCTTCTCGTATTGTTTGTTGCATGAACAAGCTCTGCTTTGAACTCCGCTCTGTTATCGCGTCCACTCTGACAGCAGCCTTATTCTTCGGTATTTTCACCATCTTTGAGGTTTGCAAAGATTTAGCCCTCGTTAGTTTCGTAAACTGAGAGGTCACTGTCCACTGACACTGGCCAGCAAGAGAGTGGATCTTGCATTGAGCGAACTAATATTGAATTGGTTATGAGAGATAAAGCTCGGTAGAGTATTCCTAGTAGGTAGTAAATGATGCAACATTTGGACCAGATTGTGTGCTGTGGCTTGTTATAACATGGACTGAGCTGATTGTGACTGTGACTTATCTTCCAAAATAAACTTCAAGTGTCATAGCCAATTCTGTGGTTCCTCAGAAAATAAACTTGAATTATAAATATACGTTACCAAACTGAAATCATACCCAGAAGGAATGAAGAATGAAAAATACAAATAGAGTTAATCCTTAAAAATTGTTATAGAATTTATTATGACAAGAATTTATTACATCTCGGGTTGTCTGTAGAATGCTCTGCACATACAGGTTTAGCGCATGTTGTGTAACATTTTCACGTGGGTCGCCGCTGCTTATCCTCTTCTTTACAAATACCGCAGATACCTTTTACTTTTAGTCTGCCTGTTTGATCCCGTGCTGCTGGTTCGATTAACGTGGATTTAGATGAGATTGGTATTGGGTATCCTGTCATACATTGGATAGCTGATCTGGTCGGGAAGTCCCTCATAATATGCGAATTCGCTATAGGTTTGACGGTATATATTAATGGATTATATCTTCCAAATGCTCTAAAAACAAGGCTTTTTTATGTATTTTTTTTTTTAAGGACATTTGAGATTAATGTCATACAAATAATTTTACATTTGATTAAGCAACTCTTGAAGAAGAGAAAATTGAAATTGTTTTACAAAATGGCGGCTGTGCAGTGATTACTGTAAACCGCTATTTCAAAAAGGTCTTCCGAGTCGAGCAGTAGAAGTCTCGTTCAACTCGACTTAGAACAAAAAAAAATTTTTTTTTTCATTATCTACATGAGTTTTGCTAGTGAAGTATTTATGATTATATTTTTAGATTTTTTTTTGCGCAAATGGCGATTGTTTTAACAAAAAATCGTGTTTTCGACGAAATAGATCGACTTAAATTGTTTATACATTTTTTTTTCTTGTTAATCAATCGCTAAAATCGTGTATACTTCACTAGATAATCAAACGCTGAAGCTACAGTTAAAATTTCAAGTCAATCGGATGTAAACTTTTTTAGTTCTACTGCTCGCCGATTTTGAAAACATGTTTTCGAGAAAAATGACTGATCGAACGACTGATCGACTGAACACGTGCTGTAAAGACGTTGTAACCGTCGTAATTTGATGCAAGAACCTCTATAATTCAAATTTAAAATACGATATTGACCATAGGTAACTTCAACTAATTTCCAAAGCCGCGAAATTCAAAAATTCGAGCATCGCTAAAATAAGAGAAAATTGTGATTTTGGAGCATCGAAGTTGTTTGGGAAAAATTGATTTAAAAAAATTTTGAGTTTAGATCGGAACTTGGGCGTTGTAAACTTTGATTCTAGGGCTGTTTTGGCATGATTTAAGCCAATAAAAAAAAAAATGAAAAAATAAAAAAAAAAATTAGGAGCTATACCCCGTGAATTTTTTCCTTCATCTTTATTTTAACATCTGCTCATCTATAGTTATACAATCATAAGGTATGAAGTTTTTCCGAAAATTTTCGTTTAGCATTTCCCATATACCTAGGGCGACCGCTTTATTAGTCAATTCTCTGCAGGCCCGTGATAAGTCGTTTTCAAGGCGTACAAACCTTGAAATACTCCAGAAGTGATTGAAGGACATACTTGTTCGATACAGAGGATATTACCTCAGTTTACAAAAATCTGAGGTATTTTCAGGAATTGAATGACAAATTCCACGGATGATTAAAATTCCCAAATACGCTTCAAATTTTTAAGGAGTGATCGGTTTCCATACCTTTGGTATACTTGAGAAATGCTCTTCATTCAACTTAGCGTAGCTCCCTCGAGTTTTTTTTTGTTGCATTCTCTTATAATTATATCGCACATTTCTATTTTGATAATTTTTTTGAACGTTTCAAGTGATGATAGTAATGCCGTTTCTTTTGTAGGCTCACTTAAATGGCGAGCAATATTATAACTACTTACTTGGCTGCATGCAGGAGCTTCCGTGCACCAATGTGTTCCATCACGTACAACGAAGTATTCCTTTGCTACATTCTCTGCTCGTCGGTATCGCTATTCATTTTTGGTGGAATAATTTCATTTTCCGCATCCGAAAATACATTGTCATTAATCAACTTGTATTCAGAATCCAGAATCGCTTCATGAATTGAATCACCTTCCTGTCCTATTTGATCTAGTAAACGCTCAACAGAAGCACTCTATTCTTCAGTACTCTCATAATTAAATAATTTTTCTGGTATAATTACAGTCCAAATACCAGACGAGGAGTTGACGTGTCCATGTCCATTTCCATCAATGCTACGCAAGGAAACTAATATATGGAAAAAATCACTTGAAATATTTACTTCGCTGTAGGTTTCAACTGCAGTAAAATGATCTTTTAAACATTTTTGCAGTTTACAACTAATGAAAGCATAAACCCCTTCTTTCTTTTCTGCTAGGGCTGTGCTACGATATCATAGGATATCCCGAGCTTTGGCAATAACTATCGTAAAAAAAAACATGATTACTCACTTACATTACAATTGTAAGTAAGAGGGAGTTAGTGACGATCCGTAAAACGGGAAACACAATGCTGGGGTCATCAGACTTCATCAGTTCAAATTTCAATGTATTCCTATATTTGATAATAGAATAGAATGAAATCTGAGCTGATGAACACTGATGGCCGTCGCATTGTGTTTCCAGCTTTAGGAATATATTACGTGAGCGGAATCGATAAGGTTTATAATGACCATGATTAGACGGTTCCAGTATGAGGTACACTTTGCAGCCGATACCTTAGAATGCCATTTATGATCAAATCAGTCATTTTGCTACCCTTGCCAGTCAGTATAAAAACTAAAAACGGTTTTAAGAATGAAAATTTGTACTTAACAAACACATAAACAAATTCACCTTGATATGCTCGAAAGCCCGCATTCCTGTCTTCAACAATTATCCAACTACCAAGTTTTGTAAGCTATACTACTTCTACTACTCACTTCTCGGAACAGGCCTGCCTAATCATAAAAATAAATTCTTAGGAATTGTGTGACTAAATTTTCTCCTTAGGGTACCCTGGTAGACATATTATGATGAGCTCATCAATGAGGTCCTCATAAGCAATCAGATGAACGTACTGATGAAATTTATTCGCGTTTGAATCACAAAGCCGGGAAAAAGCTCATTTATTTACTTATTCACAGATAGTGTGCATGAAATATTGCATCTCTTTCACTTTTTTTAGAAATGTATACTTTGCTTCCCTTTTGTGCATTTTACAATATTAGATGAGCTCTTCGATGAGTACATAATGAGCGTCACGATAAGCTTATTAATGAGCATGTCAAGAGGATCATGATGAGCTTAGTAATAATCATGTCAATAACTTCCACGATGAGCTTATTAATGAGCACAGCAATGAGTGTCACGATGAGTTTATTAATGAGCATGTCAATGAGCGTCATGATGAATTCATAAATGATAATTTACAACTGTTTTTATATATTTTTCAGAATTCAAACTCTTGTTGCAAAACAAACTCTAAGACACTGAGGCGTAAGGATTTGGGCATAACGTCTTGTTCAGCATATGGGCGACAGTTTTTCCGCGGAAAACAAAAAAATTAATTTAAAATTAATAATTTAAAAACTTACATAAATAAATCACAAAAATCAATTCAAATTTTCCTAGTAAATGTCATCTGACAAGGTGATGACAATAATAAAGATTTAGTGTATAGGGAGCAGTTTAATGCTAACCAATGAGCCCTTCGATGAGATTTAATAAATGCTCATCAGACGGCTCATACGGAATTAATTGTCTATATGTTTCTTCATGAATTTCAAACACCTTGATACTTTTCAGTTAAATTAGTATTGGTTTACATAATAAGGAGACAAGGTAAAACTGTGAGCAATTTCTAGTGGGGTATGTGCACAAGGAGGCGGTGCAAGGAGAGGAGAGAACTAAAGTGATTGCATGCTGTACTACGAGAGTGTTCATAACAACGCTGTAGCAGCGCGCGATGTGGGAGGTTTCTCGAGATATCTCGCTCGAGAATGAAATTTTTCATTTTTACGCGAGGTGCGTCCACTAATTTTGATAGCTAGCATAGTTTTTTTTTATATAATTGAAGGGTTCTTTACTCATTAGTATGTACTGGAAAAATCGATGAGAATCAGTATGTAAATCTTCATATATGTGGATGATGGCATTCTCCACATTCTATTCGCTTGTTATTTATGAGCTCAGAAGTACTACTTGACAAACACAAAGTTTCTTCTTCAGCATATGTTGACATAATTTACCAAGAAACTGATGGCACAGCAAGGCCTCGAGATGTATCTTCACCTCGTATCGCTCAGCTGCCTAACTCGCCTCACCGCAATGCACGGAAAATGAGACAGTTCCACCGAAATATACGTAAATATGATAACATACCCGGGTTCGTTTAAGTAATTTCTGTTAGCCATTGACACAAGGGTTAAAACCGCCTCCTCCAGAGGTTGAATAGAAAAAATGTTTCGCATATCATTTCATGTACTAAATATTTATTATTTTTTCGACAATTTCGTATTACTTTATAGTAATCCTGGCGGATATACAAGGAATTGGTTTTCCGGATTGCCATTTGGCTGACAATAAAAATTTATGATCAGTAATATCTACTTCATTTTCACTGGACTGGACAATTATCTTCCACATTAAGGTAATGCACATATTCATATCAGGTTGGGTTTAAATTACGAAAATTGTAGAAGCCTTGAGAATACATACATATTCGCGCATGGACTCCCATTCCGAATGGGAAAACTGTGCGCAATAGCATATTCAGTCGTACGACGTTTGCACCGAAAAGACTTTAAAGTGGGGAAAACAGATTTTTCAAATTACGAAGAGAAAACAAATAAACACCAAAAATCTAAGTGTTACTTGCTGATAACCTTATATGAGCAGGAATAGCCTCTCTCATATTTCTATCCTGCTATTTTGCTTTTGGCTCAAGTATTTTAAGCAGAACTTCGAAATCTGTCGAGGAGATCCTTGTAAAATTTTTGAATAGCCAATCTTTATCTTCTCCCAGTTCTTCCATAATGTTGCTTTTCCTTTTCATAAAAAACTTTCGCATCCATAATTTTTTGTTCCTTCTTCTTCAAGAATAACAAAAATAGCACTTGCAGCAGCACAAAGTTTGTGCGGTTGCATTTCTACTTATTCACGTAGGTATTCCATTAGACTAACTAAATCAAAGTGCGAAAATAACATGCGCTGCGCTTTCGTGTATATGGTATCAGGCGATGCGTAACATTGCATGCGATTTAGTGGAAAAATTCTGTCAACTTTACCTCATTGGGGGTTGTCCAAAATACGTTTGGTACCAAATAAAAGAGAGAAGAGAAGGTAATCGAGTGGTACAGTTTTTATACCCTAGAGGAAATCTATAGGGTATACTAAGTTTGTCATTCCGTTTGTAAGACCGCGAAATAATGATCGTAGAGCAAAATGGATTGATTTTTGCATGTCCGTCCGTCCGTCCTTCTGTGCGCACGATAACTCGAGAACGCGTATATTTAGAGAGCTGAAATATTGTACACAGACTTAAAAAAAAAACTGAAGTTCGAAAATGAGACAAATCGGGAAACTCCTTCGTGGGGTTGCCACACAAAAATTTCGTTTTCCACTGTATATTTGGATACTGCCTGAGAACGCGTAAACGTAGAGAGTAGAGAGCTGAAATTTGGTATATGGTGTTTTCATTGTACTAGCAAAAAAAAAATTTTAAAAATGGACTAAATTGGTCAACTCCTTCTTGGTGTTGCCATATAAAAATTTAGGTTTTTTACGTATGCTTTGAAAACGATCAGACCAAGACATTTTGATTGTACTTAAAACTTTCTTCAGAATACGAAATCCTATAGAATTGGTTATAATCATTTTTTCTATGCGACAAACCGTTTTAGAAATATATGCGAAAAACCACTTCAAAAATTCAACTTGCATAGATCGGTGACCTTACGAAATTTTATACAGGCATTCATCTAGTAGGGTATAATAAGAATTGGTCCTAGACCAATTCTACCTTTTTTACTTGTTTTCTGATCATTTTAACTTCATAACTGACTTTTTGCGCCGAAAGATAGCTATACACCCCGGTTCCTATATTTCTTCCGTTCTTTGTTTCACAATCATTAGTACCTACTCTGTTGTGAACAGTCTTTTCATGGAAAGTGAAATTCTACGACTTACTAGTTCTTCATAATGATGAGTTGAAAATATGTCCATTTTTGTACCAAAAAGCGGCAAGATGCCTGCAAGATCAATAGTTATGGATTTCCATATCTGCGGAACGGCTTCAATAATAGGAAATTAGGGAGACTTTGTCGACGACTAACATTTCAAGAAATATTCAACACCATGAAAAAAACTAAAATTTGTCTCATTAAAAGTGGAAAAACTTTTCGGGTATGTCATTAGAAAGGAGCAGTAAAACTTTTATTGGAATATTCTCTTGGTCCTAGCCCTCTTCAGATAAGAATAAAGCGAGCATTGCATATTTTTATTCTAAACTTATTACTCTTGTGCATCTCTCAGGGAGGGCTGGCAATACATATTTCCCCTGGGATGAAATAACCTACTATATATTACATACAAATCATACCTAGGTATACTAATTAAAAAACAGGTAAAAACAATAAAATTACATACTACTTATATACATAGCCTACAAAATGGTGGCAATAATTCCAATAAAGCGTTATGTCCTGGCACAACATTAACGAAAATTATTTGGTGATTCATCGTCCTTCGAATATGTAAAAAATCCCTTGAAATCATTTCACATCTTCACGATTAGGAAAAGTATTTTTGATTGTTGCCAGTTGCCAGCAGAGGAAAAGAACAATCTCCAGTGTCAAAAAGTAAGCCAAAAAGCAGGCGCAGACTGGGTCAATGACCTTCAACCTACATATAAGTTTTTTTTATAGGATCCTATTTCATTGTCACCAACACCAGCATCAAACTATAGAGCAGAGTCCTGTAAGAGTGTAGGTACATTCTATGTGTTTCCGTTAGTTTCTTTGCTGGAGCCTGTGTTGAGTTCTCCGGACAGCAACAAAACTGCGGGTTGATAAAATTGGTGAGATTTCAACTAAATCATACCCGCCAGGTTATTGTTAAATTCAAATATATAAAAATAAGTATTTGTATATATCACCAAATTTATGTATATGTATGAAAGTACATAAATAAGCTTCAATGCTATAACGTTCAAAAAGAGAGGACAGTGGATAGCTTAAGGACTAAGGGGCAATGCCATCATACGTGATTCATGCGAAGCTAAAGACCCTTCCAAATTGACCGTATCTAAAAAATCCATTTTGGTTGAATATATAACTCAGCACCTATACTTCTGCATCTACTGAATTTTCAGAGAACCCAGTGAATTCGGGGCAGTAGAGAACAGCCGGAAAGTCAGGCTAGAGCAGCCTCAGATTGACATCTATTCTGTGAAAAGCTCCTGCTTGGTAAAATATAACGTTTACATAAAAGCGTGTGCGTAGGTAATGAAATATCCCGTTACCCAATTTAGCCAGGGGTTACTATGAGTCAAGGCCAAACGATTCATACAGCCGAACAACATACATATGTGTATTCAACCTAGGGGCTTATATAAAACGCAGTTAGTTTTTCGTTAAGGTATTGTGTTTACATTTTCTATTCTACGCACTAAAAGCTGTTTAGCGAGCAAGAAAGGTACACGCAGTACTCACAAACACAGTTACCCATTGTATGTATGCTCTACGCAAGTTGTAAGTATAGGTACATATACAGCAATGGAATAAGTTTTTTATCACCATTATCACGCATTCAATTCACACATACCAATTGTGCAAAGAAAATATGTATAACTCGAGGTTAAAAAAGGGATGAGCATGGCACATATCCAGATGAAGGGGAGTGTTATTAATTTATTTAGATATATACTTTGAAGTAAATAAGAAAGAAAATACGCCATTGAGAACCGAGGTTATGGTCCTCAAGGCGAATGTCCTTGATCTTCCGTAATTTTTGAAGAAAATTTCGTAGATGACGTGTTTTTGGAAAAAAAAAATTATCAGCACGTATTCCTCTATAATTGGATAATTAAAAGAATATAATTATACACTTCATTGATGCCATCTACATTAGAGTAGATAAAACGCAGCTCAAAATTGCATTCCAACTGTGAGAGAAAGTGTATTTGTGCACTTGCATCTATCTCACTAACTCTCGGTCTTGCAATGGAATTATTGAAAACGAAACTTCTCATGAAAAGACGTGAAAATGTGTAATTGAAATATACACTGCATACCATATATTTATGTATACATTTATAATACTACTATAGCATTTACGCTGTAATAGAGCTTCAATGCAGTTGTATGCAATGCATTGACCTCTCTGGGACTCTGGGTGGAGCCGAACCTGGACTGGATTATGCTGCTACGCTCAGTCTCTCAGGAGACATCGTTGCAATGCTGAACAGTTGCAGCGCAGGTGAAGTTGACTGTTGGGAAATTTTGAAGGAACAAAGTTTAGGTACATGCAATGAAACATATTTATTACATTTTGTGATCAGGGGCGCTGGAATCGTAAAGAAGATTACATTAAAATAGAGCTTTCTTTGTATTAGATAAAGAAATTACTAGCCATTTCAAGGTAATAATCAAAAATAATTTTAAGCAAAAAATTTTGCCGTAAGTAAACATTTTAAAATTGATAAAAAATTTTTCTAAGATTGCAACATTACGCCGCAACATTTGTAATTTCAGATATTGCAGGAGCTAGACTACAATTTGAATGAAATAATGTATTCCATTAAATTGCAAGTTTCGTGGCAAATAATATGACCACATTTCAAATAGGTTTGGATTATTTAAACGAAGTTATTGGGATTTTTAATCAGACGGGAAACAGTTGCAAACAGCTGTCCCGATAACCGGGGTACATGTAACAGTGACTGGGAATCATAAGTAGGGTTTTGTTTGGAGCACTTGATGTGACATTTTCTTGCTAGCCTATGCGTTTCGGTACCACATTACTCCTTTTAGTCGTTTCATTTAATCTTTATTTACGCTACCAGTACCTACATACTTGTTACGTTTATGAGTATTAATTTTTTCATGGTAGACATTGAGAATTCAAAAATATGTATGTTGTCAGTCTTGTTAGGATTTAAGAATACTGAGACTATTCGGGACAAGAATTTGTAAAATCTATAAATTATAATAAAAAAAAAAGGAAAAAGGACATATGTACATACTTTCCAAATTTATGCTTTATTTGAAAAATACAATATATGACCTGCTCAGCCTGTTCATTGATTGCACTGTCGTCACTTTTCTCCTCGCTTACTTAAGCAATAATGCCTAAGTCCATCAAGCGGTAGGTTGTTTTTTCATTATCTCTAGGTATTTGATTCATTAACTAGGTCATGATGCATGATTTTGAAATTTCGGAATATGTTAGGTCTTCGTAGCCCGCAAATATTTCGACAAAGATTATGAAATTTTTTGTTTTTTTTTAAATTTTTTGTCTGATTAACCCAACCCAACCCCCAAAAATATAATTTCTTTGTATTGAGTCGGGTACACGTTTGAAAGGCATATATGTACTTACTTCGTTTAAAAAAAATGTTTTTTATAAGGTAACTCTTTCTAATAAGACTAACTCTTATAAGCTTAATCTTGCGTACGTCTGTTTGAATATTATTGAAATTTAAAAATATAATAGTGTTTAAAATATATGAAATATAGACCTAACTGTTTTTATAAGCTTAAATAAATAAATATATTATAAAATAAAAATTTTTAAGTGTGAACGAATTTTAAACATCATATTAAGTTTACTACTTAATATATTTAGACCTTATATAGTTCCTTTTCTGGAGTATCAGTGCGTGATTATCAATGCTTCTTCCTTTAGCTATAGTTTCCCTAGCATGAGTTTTGGGCTATGGTCGTGCAATTGCAAGGAACAATGTGTAAACTTATCATGAATTTTTCCAGTAATGCTAAATCCAGCTTGAATATAACTTCGGGTAGGTACTAAAAGCCAAACAGTTTTCACAATATCTGGAATATTACACATTTTCATGGCTCTACATGGATTATTCTGAGCTAATTAAGGATAGATTAATTATAATTCATGATGCCTCTTCATAAGCAAGGTGAACTAATTTTTTTTAGCTAAACCGCTGGCCATATCATACGGTATCTTTCGAATTTATTTAAGTGGGAATTATATACATATTAATAAATTTCTGTTGTTTGTAATTTCGATTGTGTTTGTTCAAAGTTGATTATTCTAACGTGATACATGATCATATATATTTTTGCAGATAGCGTGTTTGTAGATGTAAATCGAAAATTTTTTTTTACATCTTGCAGTTCTTCATTTATTATGCGAGGTATTCTAAATAAAAGAATAATAAATATATTAGTATTTAATATTGAACTACGACCAACAATTGTGCAGCATTAAAACTTAATTGGCTAAGTTCGAGCCGTTTTATCTGATTAAATATGAACGTCAAGAATCCAAATATGAAGGCTGATAATTATAGCAAAATGTATAATCCTTATAGAATATGAGTTATCCTGCGTAATTATTTACTTTGAAGTGTTAAAAGAGAAATTTCTTCCGCTTTTAATGTTCGCGGAGGTCTACTGACTAACTAAAAAGACGATAACGACCGGTAAAATGCATAGAGCCTTAAAAATTTTAGCTGTTATAGTTTCGCGTCTACCCTATTGAACAAAATATTTTGGTGAAATTGTAATGAAAGTAAGAGAATTAAGGAGAGATTTTAAAAAATGAACGTTGATTCCCTTCCCATTGCCATAGGATTTTATCGAACCCTTCAAATTTACGAAGCTAGAAAAATTATTCAAAAGAGTATGGAGAGGACGGTAAGAAGATTTAGTGATGCGATGAAAGTATTTAAGACGCATACACAACACAAAAGTTAGTTTACAGAAAACTGGATAATTTGATCCTGCAATTTCTATTTCACATCAAGAAGGTGGGATCAATCTAATTCCATTTTTTGCTTCTTTTTTTCATCATTAATCCGTCCAGTGTATTTTTAGGATTCGATGTCGAAATTGTTCGCTATTATTTTGTCTTGATTGATTTTTCCCTGGAGTTCTATATCCCCCGGGCAGCTCAAAAAAGGCACCTTTGTTTATACCTATATATACCTTCAAAATATAACTTTTGTCAATCGAGTCGAAGGCTTTATGGTAATCCAAAGGTACGTAAGGGGTATCAAGATAGTTCCCAATTTTAGACATTTTACAGCAACTTCGTACTAAGTTGCTTCAAACTTTGTGTCTTATATTTTAATAGTACCTTCTAGAATTAACAAAATACTTCAACCATAGTGTACACAAATTTCATATTTAACTTAATGAAATGAAATACATATTGATATCTTAAAACACCTTATAAACCCAGAATGTGATAGAATAAACATTAAGTGCATGCACGCTTTGAGGAAAAATGTTATATCATACAAGAAGAAGGAATCAAAGGTGAAGTTTTTTGCAATTTTGATATCTTATATTCTTTGACGTAATTTATTACATTTTATTTATTTATTTAGGTCTACAGAGAAAGCATTAAAACTAACTTAAAATTAAGTCAAAGGATATAAATATATTCTATAAAAAGAAAATGTAAAGAATATCTAAAGACGTAATTATCTATAAATTTACATTACAGTATTTCTGAAACTATTACGTTCATCAGTAAAATCCACGAAATTACAAACAGAGCAATGAGTGGTGGGTTCATACTGACCGTAACAAGTTTTAGATCGTATAGAAAATCCAGGCACATAAATTTTGAATAAGGCAATCAATTTGGGTGAGCAAATCTTGTAGCAGAAAACATCTCTGACAAACATAATACTTAAAGCCTTTCTACGAGACTCTAAAGTTTGGAGCCCAAGTAACTGCACCTGGCCTGGTATGAGGGGAGACCAACTTCCCAGTTAAGCCCGCGCAAAGCATAGCGAGTAAATGATCTTTGTATAGATTCAATGCGTTTAATACAATATGTAAAGCAGTATAAGGGCACCAAGCAACAGAGGAATACTCCGATATGGAGCGAACTAGTGAAACATATAAAGCCCTTAAAGTGTAAGGGTCTTGAAAAATAGTGCAGTTACGCTTAATGAAACCGAGCATTTTAAATGCCTTCCAGGTGACACAGTTAACATGCAAAGAGCAGTTCAACTTGTTATCAAAAATGATAACAAGATCTTTAATCTCAGTAGGTCTGTTCTACAGTAATGTCTTTAATCACGTAATCAAACAAAATAGGATAAATGCAACGATAAAAGCTGAAGCTCTTACACTTGCTAGGATTGAGCTCCAAACCATTTAACGAGCACCAAACTAAAAGTTTATCTAGGTCATTTTGAAGATGTAGACAATCTGCTAGATCTCTAATTGGCAAGAAATTTTTTAGGTCATCAGCGTACAAAAGACATTTAGCGAATGAGAATAGTTTAACCACATCATTAATATAAATAATAAACAACAGGGGGCCAAGATGACTGCTTTGAGGCACCCCTGATTTAATTATAAATTTACGAGATTTAACAAAATCCATTTTTACACACTGAGAGCGATTACTTAAGTACGAATTAATCCACTTAAGAAAGGAGGAGTGAAATCCGAAGGCATGCAGTTTCCTTACCCGGTCAAAGCCTTATCAAAGTCAGTATAGATAACGTCGACTTGCGCACCATTTTCAATTTCGTTAATACAAAAATTTTTAAATAATACCAAATTGGTTGTTGAGGACTTAACCTTCACGAAGCCATATTGCTGGGAAGAAATCATTTCTTTTACGTGAAAATACATCCTGTTCGTTATTATTCTTTCAAAACACTTGGGAATAGATAGAAGTTTGGCAATTCTTTGAAGTTTTTAATGGAATGCCGAGAACCTGCTTTGTATATGTATATTTTAAACTATAAACCATCCAAAAATTTATAGCATTGAATTTATAATGGATTTAGTTTAAGAATAACTTATGAATGTAAGAGCGCAAATACAAGCCTTCCCAAGAGAGCTGCGCATAACCAGTGGGATTAAAACAATCAGTGTTGTAGCCCAATTAAATGGTGCCTGAGCTCAAACTATTAAAAGACTAGTACTCTATTTGTTTGCTCTACCATAGACAAGTATTTTCAAATTACTCTGAAGGTGTGTTTGCATTTTTGCTGAGAACAATTGACATTTGTGCTAGTTGAAGTTACTTTTGAAACCTAATTTCGCTTTGGGAATCTGCGGCTGGCACCTACATAAGTGAAAACAATTTCATTCCTCAGCTGTCGATTAAAAAGTGGAATATAATTTGTAAAGGCCACTATTTTCTAAAGAGTTTCGCTTTTTTTCTACTAAGAGAGAGAAAACACACATTTATACGTTCAGTTCTGTGCCAACTATAACGTATGAGATCAGTTCGCACGTAGGTTTAATAATAATTATATATAGTGTTAGCCATCGCTCTGTTTTTACGATTAGGTAATTTTGAAAATATATCTATTGCAGTAAGAATTTCTCCAAAGATAGCATTATATTGTTCAGAAATAACCATAACACAAAGTTCTGGATTAAATTCATGCCTAGTAGATATGTATACTTTACGCATCCATTCTTATGTCATAGACAGACAAAGTAGCTTGATCTAATTGTTGATAATAATTTCAATATAAATAGAAGTGGTCTTCTGCAAGAAGTTCTACCGAGAACTGAATTAATGGTCCAAAAATTTAGTTCACTTGAAGCAGTATTAAATTTTGACATCAGTGTCGCTGGCAGTTCATAGCGACTAAATTTACGTTCCTCTTTACCTTTCAACAGCTTAAGATATCAAATATATGTAAACATGAGTAGGTACATAAAGCAACTAAATGGAAGAAAGATAATACTTTTATTTTCAGACTTAACTGATTTTGTGTCAGGGTAAAATGTTTCAAGTTTTGACAACCTTAAAAAATTATTCACACACCAATATCAGCGTTTTTATTCACTGATCTAAACTGATTCAGTTTTTCTTAAAAAAAGAATGATCCGATCGTCCTGATTCTATCAATAATCTCTAAACAACCTTGAAACCAATATTACAAAAAATTGGTCGCACCTGCCTATTAATGTTTTCCAACATGATGAAAATCTATTTCCTTTTCAATTAAATTACTGCCCTTATTAATTAAAGAGAATAGTGCTATTTCGGCATTTATTTAAAATAACAATATACAGTGTGGCAGGGGTGGGGTTCACATCAACCGTTTGACAGATACACGGTGATTAAGAAATTATGTTAGATTTTCACAAAGCACCTTGTATGTTGAAAAGTACAGGAGCTCATTGTATCTAGAACTTCATGGCATTTCCAACAATTGCTTAGTCAGCCCCGTATTCCCTTATTTTTTTTTTTTTTTTTTGAAAAACGATAGTTAAAATAATTTTTGTTTTATAAAAATTGAAGACTCTGATCTCGTATCTTGAATTTGATTTATTTACACCCTATGTCCTAAATGTAACTACTAACCAGTTATTAGCTCCTAACCTATTCAAGTCATATCGAAATTAGACGATTTGTTTTAAAAATTACGATTTTCAGTCACTAAAGGAACAAATTATATTTGAAAATTGGTTTGAAAATAGCTTTAAGAATAGGTTAAGAGCTAATAACTCTTTAACGGCTACATGTATCACGTAGGTCAAATCAATCAAAGAGGAGAGTCCACAGCTTACAGTTTTTATAAAGAAAGTTATGTTGTTGCATTTTGTAAAAATATAGAAGTCAAATAAAAAAAAAAACAAGTGAAAAAGCTAGAATTGGTCTAAGACTAATTTTTACGATACCCTAGATGAATGCCCGTATCAAATTTCGTATTGTCACCCTTCTGTGCAATTTTTATTTTTAAAGTAGTTTTTCGCATATATTTTTCGAACGGTTCGTCGGACAGAAAAAATGAATATAATCAATTTTATAGGATTTCATATTCTGAAGAAGTTTTTAGTACAATAAAAATATCTAGGACTGATCATTTTCAGAGTATACGTAAAAAACCAAAAATTTTATATGGCAACACCAAGAAAGAGTTGCCCGATTTATTCCATTTTTTTAATTTTATTTGCTATTACTATGAAAAGACTATGTACCAAATTTCAGCTCTCTATGTCTACGTATTCTCAGGCAGTGTCCAAATATATAGTGGAAAAAAAAATTTTTTGTATGGCAACCTGACGAAGAAGTTGCCCGATTTTTCTCATTGTCGAACTTAATTTCAGTTTTTGTTTTTTTTAAGTACAAAATTTCAGCTCTCTAAGTACACGCGCTCTCGACTTATCGTGCGGACGGACGAACGGACAGACGGGCATGCAAAAATCAAAATAACTTTAATATTATGCGTGGGTGTCCAATCCATTTTGCTCTACAAACGGAATGATAAACTTTTATATTCATCTAGGGTATGAAAATGGTAAGAAAATCAAAATTTTTTACTGTAGATCACCAGAACTTCGAAGACGAGAGGGGTACGGGGTTGACTGAGCACTCATTGGAAAGGCCATGAAGTACTGCATACAATGAGCTCGTGACAGCGGCCATACTTTTTAAGATACAGAGTGTTTTGTGAAAAACTAGTATCATTTATTAATCACCCTCTATCTCCCAAACCGTTGATGTAGACCACCCCCCCCTCCCTCCCCCCTGCCATACAATGTTTTGTTCGGGTAGGAGAGTACTATCACTTCCTGATCTGTGGACCATCTAGACGGAAACACCCTGTATATATATAAAAGTACATGAAATGAGGAATCTAAAGGTGACACAAGAAATATGTAATCCTGTTTACTTGAGCGAAAGCAGGATGAGAACTGTAGTCACATGTTGTTGCTGTTTTTTGTGAAGAAGGAACGTAGCTAATGTCTGAACTGAATAAAGCATAGGATAGTAGCATAGTACATATCTAACTGAATCGTTCAACAAAAGAAAAAAAACTGAAAAGAAGATAGTAGCAGTTATGACACACACCCCACGACAAGTCTTAAAAACCTTTAAAATTATGTAAACCTATATGAAATTACCGACTGCCATCAGTCAGTGTTTTCCAATGCTCATTACTTACAGCAACACTAAATAAGCATTAATTGATTTCCGAAATTACCAAATTGTTATAAAAACATCAAGGTTTCCTTACCTACTATCTCTCGGATGTTTGACATGTCTGGAAATAATAAAATTATTTGTTTTTAAAAATCACTTTTAAGCAAATTCCTTCTAATATAAAAATATTGAATATGTTTTTTAAAAATTAGCTAAGGTACATTCATAAGTCTACATACTATAGACTTTGTAGACATTATGTACCTACATACTGTATGTTCACATAAGAATTCATGATTGGAAATAAAGTTTTCTCCTGGATTCATCTCTGTGTTGCACTTGCATTTGGACTTGGATTGAAGGGCGTTGCCTAGGTGACCGATGATGCCCTTGGTTCTTATCCATGGCCAAGGTATAGAGACGAAACATCCATACTACATCAACCCAACCAGTGCTTCTTTAACTATGCCTCCAAAACGGGGGAAATATCCGGTATCATACTTACTAGTTCCACACAAGCATAGTACACAACATAGCAGCGCCCCACAGCAGCATGGGATGTTGGGGCAACGATATTGCATCAGTATTGCATTTGCGACTGAATTGTTTGTACTATCAATTGTAGCTCTACCCATGAGTCTGCTGTTTGCCTGATATATAATATGTTCCGTTTGCTTCTGTGTGCATTTTCCTTCACCTTGCACTCGGAAAGTACTGCTGTGTCGTTGCTCATAACTGTGGGTGGTATGTATGCAAAGGAGTCATTTTCAGGGTTGTTTTCTATACTTGTCACAATAAACCAAAGCCTGAGCTTAGCTCACACCCCGTGATATTTCGGTGAAGGTTATGAACTTTGTAAGGTGGTGTTTTTAACACAAATTTCAAATACAAATATTATTGAGAAATATACGAAGTTCGATAAAGCTGAGGGCTAAGGACTATCAGAGCATTTCCGAAAATTCGATTATCACATTTAAGGTCGAAAATCTAAATGAAAATTACAGGAAAAAAATTTTCAAGCGAACAAGGAAAGCAGTTTTTTCGCGCAGCCTCAGACACGCCCTTCGCAATTTCCTTTTTATGTCTGCCCACTCTGATTACGACTATCATCGCTGATCGACAGGTCACGGTTAACAACTTCAGTTCGTAAATTGTTTGAATGTTGCTATGTAGGTAGGTAGGAGTTAATATGTATGTCGGACTGCTGCAAAAAGTTATATTTTATGTTTTTGGGTAACTCTGGCAATTTGTATGTTGAAACGTTGATTTGCTAGGCATAACACAGCAAATACCGCAAGCTAGATATTCTCCTCATGGTTCTTCTGCTACCGCAAGAATGCCAGTTGGTGGCTATTGACCACGTGTTTGAAGTCAAGGTCAAGACAACTCTCATCTCAGGTATTCTACAGGCATATATAGACCCCTGTGATTCTTATTCTTTTACATTTTATTTCGTATGTGTAAGTATTAATCGGGAAAATATCTCACGATTTGCTACTAGCGGCCCTATTTTTTATCAGGAATTCGTAAAGTTGCCAAAATAATTTTTTAGGAGCACATGTGGTAATCTAGCAGTACTAGACATCCCGAATTCATTAGATTATGGCGCCATTCGTCGAGTCAAACGAAGGGAAACAAATGCTATTTTAACTTTATAAGGTTGAAACTGGAAAAGAGAAGGAAGATGTTCACAAGGGTCTTAGCTTTTTGCATCAACACCAAAAATTACGTATACCGTATGATTATAGTTATGCATTAAAATATTGGGTCGAATTGACAGAAAGTCTAGCATCATTATAGCTACATGAATGCAATTCATATATCCTAATAGGTACGAGTATTCATGGTTTATGATTTTTTTATAATTTTACGAAGATAGCCAGAGAAAACATTGAAGCAAATAAAAATTTTGATATTCGTTAACATGAACCTTGGCCAGTCTCAAAATATTGAATTATTCTAAGTGTCATGAGTCCAAGGTAATATGATTCGATTTTATCAGTTTCCAAAATTAATTTCGGCAGGCAGCCCCGCACAGAATTTAAGTCGCGATAAACAACGAAGACCATAACACATGACGGCTGTAATAAGATGGTTTTGCTCTGATTTTCTTGTTACGAAGTAGCATTGGTCCGAATTGGAAAAATTAAATGCAATAGTTTATACCAATATTATATTTTACAATTTGGAAGAGGAACTGGCGTTGAAATGGCTATTTAGGTGACGTTATCATACATAAAATAAATCTAAGAAGTGGTTAGATGATAACAAAGGGGGCGTTACGGACACAGTCACCAGAATGTATGAAATAAAGATCAATTATGGAAAATAATTAATAATGTATCGAAACTGATGTATGGTTGAAGGAGAATAAAGTCAATTATGGTGGGCTTCGTATATCGACAACCCGGATTTTATCAAGGCTTGCTTTGTAAGCAGACTCTTTCGTGACTGACTCTCTTTCCTCAGTTATTCACAATGTTTCTGATGGTCGATGAGAAAAATTAATTAAAAAATGATGATGGTGTTTCTCTGAAAGTACATGATTGTGATACTTCTCTGAATTCATTAATTGCCACAGAGGTAGTTTCGCTATCTTCAATTATTCCAAGACTCGAGGAGGGGAAATGGATACCATAACCAAACCACCGCCTATCTATGATAAGTTCCGCTCTGAACCCAAAGCAGGAACGCAGACCGCACTCTCAGAGAACCTTTTATAAATCTCCAAATCATAGAGAGGCATAAGGACAAATACGGAGCTAAATAGATGCCTATAATAACCGAGATCTTAAGCTGGTCTAGATCAACTTGCACCACACACAACGTCATACAAATATTTGAGAACAGTTAATGGTCAATTATACGCTACAAATAATGACGCTTACCGAGAAATGCAACTGCTTGAACGTGACAATCATAAAACACTGGCCGATGCAGAACTTAGTTCTCCTGCTCATAAAATTCGTCAATTATTCCATATTAGCCGTATTAGCTGTGTTCTTTTGTGTACTTTGCTCTAGAACTGCCATATACTGGAGAGAACAAATTGTTCTGAAGCGAACTATTAGTACTGTTCGCTTCATTTACAAATCTTCTATGAAAATGTATGAGGCGTTCTTTTGTGTTTCTGCCCTGTTCTACAGACTCAAAAGAACACAGCTATTGTTGACAACATGTTTTCTTTTGCAACAAACTCAACTGAATTATGGCAAGAATATAAAGATTCAATGAGTGAAGATATACTGTGCAGAATTCGAATAACAAATCAAGACGCAAATCTTCAATTTACACTAGAAAACTAAACAACAATGAGTGAAGATATACTGTGCAGAATTCGAATAACAAATCAAGACGCAAATCTTCAATTTACACTAGAAAACTAAAACGAAGCATTGGTTTGATCGAAGAGATGTGTGTACTCATCTCGAATGAATCACTCATAAATTTGGGAATGCCTTCACCTAATCTAACGGCTTAATTTAATACTAACCGATTTACCTTAATTTGTCACGACAAATGAACAATTGTTATCAAATGAACAAAAAGTAATATATGATAGTTATGTTTGCGATTGCAGCAAAAGAAGGAGGTGTATTATTTTTGGACGCTCCAGGTGGAGCTGGTAAAACGTTTTTAATTTCACTCATTCTTGCCAAAGTTAGATCTCAAGGTAAAATAGCAACTGCTTCATCTGGCATCGCTGCAACTTTGTTGGACCAATGAAAATGCAGGATGTAGCATCGAAAAACAGTCAGGCATGGATAAAGCCTGATTTAGATTGCTCGACAGCGACAGCGACAGCGGCAGCAACGCAAAAAACATTTTTGCTGTCGAGCAAAATATTATGACATTTCTCAGCAACATTACCACTTTTTTTTTAATTCATTGGAAATTTTTTGTAAGAACTTCTTGATCTGTCATATAAAAATTGTTTGTTTATTATTAAGGATATAAGCTTTTCCTTCATTTTCCCTACATGAAAGATTAACTTGACAGATTGGGATGACAGCAATCGCTGCCTATGAAGACAGCAACAGCAAATTTAGAATTTGAGATGACTCGGCAGCACGACGTTTTTGCTGCTTTTTTTCAATCAGCTGATCGCTCTCAACCAATGAAAACGATTTGCTGTCGCTATTGCTACCGCTGTCGTGCCAATCTAATTCAGGCTTTAAGTACAGCAAAAATGTCACATTATTAACTAGGATAAATGTACAAAGGCCCATAAACATTCACTAAAAGCATTAAATCGAACCTTAAAAGATTTAAGTGGCAACAAAAGATTATTTGGTGGTACTCTAATTTTATTGTCAGGAGATTTCAGAGAAACATTACCGGTTATTCCAAGTTCAACTTATGCGGATGAAATCAAAGCATATTTAAAATCATCTACATATTTAGTGGCGAATGTCCATACATTCCAACTCATAATAAACATGCGTGTTACACTACAAAACGATTTATCCGCTGAAGTATTTTCCAAACAATCGCTGGATATTTGTAACGGAAAAATTTGTTTTATTGAAAATACATAATTAATCAATTTGTGACAATTTTCGTAACCATCAATGGATCAGTGAACGAGGGATTTTGGCTTCTTAAAATGTTGATGTTGACGAAATCAACTTCAGAATACAAGAAGTATTGCCCGGCGAATTAATTTCGTTTAAATCAATTGGCACAGTGGTAGATGAAAATGAAGGCGCCAATTATCCAGGAATTCTTGAATCCACAAAGGCTGTGAAGTAGACACCGCCTATATATATAAAATCCACGACGGCTGGACCAGATGTAGGGAAGGACGGAATTTTTTTTTACAGATTTACTAGACATTTTTTCCTTAGAATTGTTATACATTATTGGAGGCCGACATGGTTGCTTGGGACATTAACAATTTTTATGAGCCTAGCCTTTGTCAGGCTCCAATGCGAAACAATTCTAAGGAAAAAATTTCCAGTAAATTACTAAGAAAAAATTGCGGCTTTCCCTATATCAGGTCTAACAAAGTCAAGGTACCTACTAAGTCTAATTGCGCTTCGCAACCGCTATTACTAAGAAAGTTATACATATATGAAAATGGGTCAAAGTGTATAGAAGACAAGTATTCCCATTAAAATTTTTACACATTGCAGCAAGGTATATACATTTTTATAGGAAAGCAGAAAGAGGAGAGAGAGTATTGTGCTCTCTGTACCGTACTTTCCTATACATTTCATAATATTACGTCACCTAATAGGTGAACATGGTTCGTATTGGGAATACCTTGTATTCTATATACCTTGAGAAAAGCTCATAGCAAATCTGAATAACTCACTGATCTCGGCTAAATATATCATGGGTAAGAACCAAAATTTTTTGTAAATTTTTTTTTCAATGTACGCAAGATTTGATTTCTTTCTGGAATACAAATCGACATTATTCTTCAGAATTCGTGTACATTATTTGTGGCTAAAGACGATTGGAATAAGTTGTGCCTGGGCGGCCTCGGTTTCGTGGAAGTTGAATTTATTTGGTTGCTTGGGCTTGTTAGCTAAAAATTGTTATGAGCGCAGGTGTAGGTCAGAGTACGAAAACTCATACGCACGTAAGCAATAAATTGTGTGCGTGAGTAATTCAAAATAACTTAGTGCATACTCACGTGCGTACACGAAATTTCTTACTGCGCATTACTCACGAGTGAGTAATTCCCCAGCTGGAAATGGAAGCGCTCAAAGACCAGTTCAAGAGTGCTTTTTTGGAAGCTTGCAGCGCTTCACCACCATATGAGCATATCCGCAGAAGGAAGCACTCAGTTGGAGATACTTGGGAAGCGCTCTTGGAGCGCTGTAGGATAGCAATCTTAGAGCGCTTACAGGGTAGCATTCTTGGTGAATACAGAGTGAATCAGAGTGAATACAGGGTGAATTTCAGTTTTATTCTGAATGCGCTCCATTTTATTTTCACACTTCAACTGACAACTACAGATTGAACATTCTGCTGTGCAAAATTTACATCTTTTAAAAATAGTATAAGCATACAAAATTACAAACTTTACTTTACCGAAATTTATTGGCATGGGTACAAATCACACATTTAGTGAAATAACGCCTAAGCAGCTATCCCTAATCGCCACAACCAAATTAGAATTTCCATTTTTTGGTTTCCGTATTTAAGAAAATTGCAAATTATAACAAAAAATGTTTTAAATATGATAAAGCATTTATTGAGATAAAAATTTCAGTGGAATTGCATTAAATTTGCAAGTATATGGGAAATGTACGGCATACCAGTAAGAAGATCAGTAGGAAGTTAATACAAATCGACGATAAAATGCAAGTGCACAGTGAAATTTCAACTTACCCTAATAAATTAAGTTCATGGAATGCAAAGAACTTTACTATAGCCAAAGAACGAATTGCAAGAACTCTCAGCGGTTTCGGCTTCCCTACCTGCCTAGTCGTGAAATATGAAAATAAATATCGGGATTCAAACTAACAGCAAAAAATTTGTTGTATGGTATAGTCATTGACTTATCTATAACAATAGACTGAGCGTATTGTTATTTTCCTATAGGAAAGAATGGCACAAGTTTTATAGTTTTCTCTTTCGCGCTATGGCAGAATTGGAGCTACCAACAGAAAACGCAGAAAAATAAGGTAAAGAGTGTTTACCATGCTCCGCCACTCTTGCCCATGAAATTTCAATATTCCAAATCAATATATCAGATTTTGAAGGCTCTTAATTCTCTGTGTATTACCATAATCCACTAAGAATAAAATAGAATAGAATAGAAAAATCATTTATTGAAGAACGTCAGCTTAAGCTACGTAACAACGTTAGGTATACATCGAGTAAGTATTAGATAGTTGGCATAGTTGGTATGGTGCAAAGTTCTTTAGCAAACTAACAAAAGAGCAACGAACAAACTCATTGGGGCAGAATATGATACTAGTAATATAGTTAGATTATGATATCAAATAATAAGTATTTATTTTATTTTGAAGGCTAAATAAATACCTATTGAAAATAAAAAAAATTCCAATCGAATAGATATATCAAAAGTTACAGCAGCTTCAGTGAAAGTCTAACTTAAAGAATGCAATAAACAGTAAAGCTCGAATATGTCTTAAAGGAGTGAGCATTTTGTTATGTTCTAAAAGAACTTTTCTCTCAAAAAGCAACGCTCTATCGATATATCAAATATGAATCATTTCCACCTTAACACACTGCATACTTCATACAGCGGAATTTTTTTTTAATATTAATTTTTCGAGGTCTCTGCTAAATTGACCTTTTATATTAGCCACTTGTCATCAATTTCGTTTTTCGTATACTTTAACTTCTGAGAGATTTTTTCTAACTTATCATTTTTTTTATTAAAGTCTTTATATGCTTTCGACCTGAATCCAAAATATCACATTTTCTTATGTTTTCTATAAGAAGTAAGGTCTTTTCTTTTAACCATGATGACATGATTTTTAATTTAATTCAACTGCCAGAACTAGACGCACGAAAAACTACACTTAACACCTTAACTAAAAGCTTCGCAATAAGTCAAATCACAAGCAAAATCAACATATAAAAAATGTATGAGCACTGTGTAAGCCACAACCAAATTTATGAGCATTTGTTGCGCAGGTGTAATGCGAGTTTTATAATAAACTTGTGCCTCATATAAATCCTGATATAAGTATCTAGGTGTTAACTAAGCTTTAGTAGGTACTACGGTCGATATTTGGGTATTTCTTTTCTGTGCTTTAAGTTTAATTTTAAACATCAAGCAGTTTATTTTTCTTCATTCAAATAAATTGCAATTATTACACTTCTACGCGCGGCCATAGTTCGGTCCGCTTGTCTATCCTCCATTCGCAGCACCAACCTCTTCTGACCAGACTTTCAACAAATCAATCTCATCGCGCCACCTACCGGAAAAAACAGAACGTCGGCCGGAAGCATTATATAGTATACATATAAAGCCCTAGCTTTCAAATGACACCCAGAGATATGACAAGAATTGGAAAATTTCTTAAATGGGGGTTTTTTTTTTTTTAAATAATAAAAAAAGTAAAAACAAATCTACATGTAATAAGAAAGTATATCTACGAAAAGATAAAACTTGTAAGAAAATTTGAGGGGGTCAGACTTCTGTCTGGCTTTTCTAAATTCGATGGAATCAACGTAAAATTAGTATGTAAAAGTTCATTATTATAAAGCAGATAATTATTTAATTGTACATTTACATAATATCAGACTGGTTTTGTTAATAAGCTGCAGAGAATTTTTCAACTAAATTGCAATTATTGTTGAAATAAGGTCAGATTCATAGCTCAGCTACCACAAACACACAAAATATATAAAAATCCATTTGAGCATGTGCAGTGCAGTCACTGCCCTTGGATTGGGTCGTTAACATTGACTTTGTTCGTTGAACTACATATACATACATACCTACATATTTCTTCATCATGCACATGCATTCATATATCCCAGCGCGGCATTGGAACTTGCCGTGCCACTCTGTCGGTTCCCCTTTTACTTATATTTTCATAATGAAAATAGTATTTAAACCAATACAAGCGCAGTAGGTACTCAAACGGTTATTGTGTGAGTTTCGATTGAATAGCCCTACGAAATTATCGCTACAACAGCAAGACATGAAGTCGGCGATGACACGGACACATTATTAAAAGGCCTTAACGGGCCGGCCAAAAACCTCGAGAATACTTCACAACTATGAAGCAGACTCTCTCGCTAGCCCTAACGGAGTCCTAGCATTCTGAAATATTTGCAGTGTTCTTATGTAAAACTGACAAAAATTTGATTTGAATAGGTCGTCCGCCCTAAACTATTATTCATACAGAAAAATGGTGTTCTGACAATTTTAAGCTTGTTTTCTTATCTTCCGAACCGAAATAAAATTTTTATACCTTTCCTAACAAAATTATTTAAAAAAATTTATTTGAACCAAATGACTACGATTCCTCAAACAGAAACTCTCAGCTGAGTAATCATTGTATGCTGCTGTGCCGTGGGCTGATGATATCGAATGTTGCTGCCTACAGATTCTGATTCCGGCTGCATATCCACACATATTCAATCAGCTGAGAGTTAGTGAGTCTAAAATGGTAAGGATAATTCGTAATCGAAACTATTGTATTATTTTGTTAAGTAAGGTATTTTGTTGGGAAGGTAGGGTGCCAAGCTGTAAATTACTAGAAGACTATTTTCCTCTATGGGTAGTAGTTTAGGCTAGCATATATAAAGTCAATGTTTGGCACTTTTCCATAAGTATCAATATAGAACATTTTAGACAACGCGGACTCACAACTCACACATATAGATTTCCGTTTCATGGCTTGTGAAGTATTTCTCAAGGGTTTTGCCCCACGGCATGCTATGACGGCACAGCGCCATATACAATGATTACTCAGCTAAAAAAATTTTTTTTTTTTTTGAAGAATCGCATTCATTTGGTTCAGATAAATTTTTTTAAATAATTTTGTTCGAAAGTGTATAAAAACTTTATTTTGGTTCGGAAGATAAGAATAGTAGTGAATAGTAGTTTAGGGCGAAGGAGCTATTCAAATCAAATATTTGTCAGTTTTACATAAGAACATTGCAAATATTTTAGAAATTAGAACTCAGTTGTGGCTCTTATGCGGTACTGTGGGAGTTTGTTTCACGGCTTGTGAAATATTTTCGAGGGTTTTTCTAAAGCCCTTACAACTTAAAAAACTTTAACGATAAAAAGATAAGCAACGAATGCAAGGAATTAATCGAAAATCTCGTCGAAATTTTCAATTAGGATTTGGATTTGATATTTTCGATATTTTGATATTCAACATAGTGGAAAGTAGGTATATATATATATATATATGCATATCTACATATGTGCATATGCCTATGGATACTCGTCAATCAGCTCTTGAATTGAATATTGCTACACGCCATGATATTGTGAAAACTTCAATAAAAACAGCATGATCACAGCCACTAACCAAGATACGAGTATACAAACTTTTGAAATTGGCTAAGGAAGCTTTTACTGTGTTGACACAGAACTTGAAAACGCAACGACATTTACTTTAGACGAGATCAGTTGCAATGGCCCGTTCCAGTTTTTATAATAAAAACAATATGCCAAATATCTATGTAAAATTAAAATTCCCTTAGGGGAATTTTGCCGGACTTTTATTGGGTTGAAAGAGAGCCCAATACAATTTTGTTTTCATTTTTAATCAATTACATTACAGCACCTGTTTTGTATATGTGGTAGCCATGATTTATATTAACTGCTCTCCTATACAATCAGTGCGGCCCTATTTAATGATAGACAATGTGTTGAGTCAATTCATGCGTTATAAAGTTTTGTTATCGTGCGTTTGAATGTCATGATGACTAACTGCATTTATAGTAAATTATTAAGAGGTGAAGTTTTTACGGTACTGTCACAGCTTAATATTCCGTCCTTGATCGTCATTTCAAGTTGTCTCGCCTGCTGTTGTTAGCTTGAAACAAAAAACAAGAACTTGCGCCGGTTCACCTTGAACTTACCTGCAAAAGTTTACCTCAAAAGATATCGCATTTAAAGTGGTTTGTTCACAATTTCCGTTTACTTCTTGTTGCTTTAGAACTTTTCTAGATGGACGGTTTTCGTCTGAAAAGGGGACGATGTCAAGAGAAAAAAACAAAACAAAAACCATACGGTTAGTTGGAAAAAAAAACGTGCGACTGGGTTTCTTGTTAAAATGACATGGACCTTTTAGCCGACAATACATAAACAGCTGGCACCACGCCCACTGTCGCGAGCAGTCCGTTTTGGCCTGAAAAGTCAAGGACTTCGGGTTTGTGGCGGGACGGTTGTTTGCCCGTCTCTTTTGATGCGTAAATATTTCCTCCAGAATATCAAGTAAATTAATCTTGGACGGACACCGGACAGTCGAGCAAATTAGATAAAATGTGAGATATGTGGAACACAAAAAATACTTAGTTTTTCTTTATTTTGTCCAAACGTATGGAATGGAAAAATTACAGTAATATTACAAGTTAACATCTAAGGTGTATATTATTTCATAGATAATCTAATCAAAATAATTGCTACAAAAAGGAGAGTAGTAATGTCTGACAGAATTATTTTTGACTATTTTTTCAACACTAAAAGAAAGATCTCAAAAGCTTCTTGAAATAATTTTAGAGTGCCATTCGCAAAAGCATTACTCTTGCAAGTTATGGTCATATTGGGTTTCCTGTTTATTACTGGAATATATAAAATAATAAATTGAATAATAGAACGGAAATGAATATTTGACAGAAATAATGATCGTATAATTTCTTATCAGATATTATTTTGCATGGAATGTCACAAAATTGAAGTTATTTGGAGTCTAAATTGGTCTATTTTGATTTATAGAGTAGAGTACCTTCATATTCAAAAGAGGGTAAGCAAACCCGAAGTATTATATGATAAAATAGGGTTTTTTCTACAGTTTCAGATATCGCAGAACAGATTGTACAGATTGTAAAATGGGTGGTGGATTCCGGAATGCACTTCAACCTGTTTTAGAGCATGCCAAGAGAAAATGTTTTTTTAACAACAGTTTTGTATGCATTTGATCGACTTCCTCAATACGGCAGATGCGAAAAATATCTATGAATCATTTGTCGTATCCAATCCATTATTTCAAATGTTGTGGTCAATTGCCTGCGACATCTATTTCTTGTGCCATTATGATACTGATCTTTCAGAGTTTTGAAAAGTACGTATTATTCAGAATATAGGGATGCTGGCGAAAAATATACTCTAGTGAGGGATATCGGCCCAGGTTTTCTGGTAATCAGAGCTAAGGTAACTCAATAAATTCATAAAGATCATGCCCGTGTAAAATACATGGTGGCCCGTAAATGTTGTGAAACCTGGAAGCTATGGATGGGGAATCCCAACGGTTTCCAAGATAACGAGACTTAAGATATTTGGGTGTTGTGATGATGACTTAAACTTTGGTAGATAGGCAATCGTCGGACCTTTCTAACGGATTATAAATTACTCCCCTCTTCCCCTCCGTTTTGAAGTTAAGGCTCAACAAAGTTAAAATTTTGTAATTTTAACTCCTTTTTTTTATTTAACTACTATTTTTATCAAAAAATACGTCCTGAAGATCAATTTTTTATATTGGATTTAAGAAGCTCAAAAGTTTAGCTTTAAAATGTCCAATTACACTATATACCCAAAATATTACCTTTTCTGCGTTTTTTGCATTTTTCGTTAAACAAAACCAGCGAAAAAGTTCAATAACTGGGAGAACTGGGCAATTATCTTTTGGGGATGAGCTTTTTAAGTAAATTTCACTGGATATGTTCAAGAAAAAGTGCAAAAAATGCAGAAAGTCTCACTTTTTGGGTACACAGTGTGATAGGAGATTTTAAATCTAAGAGTTTGGGCTTTTTAAATCCAGTATGAAAAATTAGTGTTGATGACGTGTTTTTTGATAAAACTAGTAGTTAAATAAAAATTAAAATATATTGAAAAAACTTTTGTAAATAAAATGCACTAAAAAGTAAAAACATATTTTGTTTTCTTTCTCAGTAATATACACAAGAAAAGTTTAATTACAAAATAAGAAATGCTACAACTCATATTAAATTTTAAAAGTTTGGGCATGAGTTGCGGTTAGGCAATTTAATCTGAGTTGTAGCATTTCTCATTTTGCAATTAAACTTTGCTTGCATATATTACTAAGAAAGAAAAAAATTATTTTACTTTTTAGTGCATTTTATTTACAAAAGTTATTTATTTTAAGTATTTTTAATATATCTTATTTTCTACTTGTTAGTCATACTCCCGAAGCTCGCCTCTCGAAACTCGACTCTCTAAGCTCGACTCTCGAAAACAGATCCTCGAAACTCGTCTCCCGAAACTTGACTCTCGAAACCCGACTGTCGAAACTCGACTCTCGAATCTCGAAGGGTGGTAGCTACCACCTACACCCCAAAACCCCCCAACACGTAAGAAAATTGTACCCCATCGGAAAGTTTCCCATTCACTCATTCTAAATCAAAAAACCTTATGTAAATCCATTCACTCTTACTACCCCAGGACTCTTTCGTCACGAACTTCACCCTCAGGCGCTCAGACACAAACTTTCTGACTCATGGGTCTGTAAGTTGTTAGAAAGTTATCGAAAATTCCGAAATTTTAAGTTTGTTGAGTCATAATTCCAAAACGGAGGGGAGGATGGGAAAAATTTATAGACCGCTAGAAAAGTCTCGTTATATCGTAAACCGTTAGGATTTCCTACACCACCAATGTAATTTTGTGCTCGTGTAAATATGACCTATCCATAGCCTTCGGGTTTCACATCACTTGCAGGATACTATTTATAAAAGCGCTGTAGTTTGTATGTGTTAGTATTTATAAGGCACTCGTTTTGAATACAGAAAATAATTCTCCGTAACGTGAGGGGTTTTAGTTATAATATTTAATTTTTTAATGATTTTTGGATTATTTGAAAAATGACTCACTTTTATTATGGATAATCTAAATCGGGTTCAGCAGTATTTTTCAAACGTTTTAATTAACATGCACAAATTGTTTTACTATTAAATTAATTTTCTGCTCCTCTGTTTCTCTCTGTTATTTCAGGAAAGTAAAAAACCAGCCAAACATTATATACGAGTCTTCTGATAAGGATAGGGAAATAAATTCGATGAGAAGCTTAAGAAATTAAGACAAGAAATTATACAAAAAATCAAAGCTATTAAGAGACTGTTTGAGAATGTCAGGAAGAAAAATAAAAGAAGCATAAGATTGAATCACCGGCAAGATATTAGGTCGAAGAAGGTGATAGGGACGCAAATAATGGGTCCAAATTCGAAAACATATATATGTTGTATATAAAAATCAATACTCTTATATAAACGTGTGATCACCAAATACGATTATTTTCTCTAAAATAATTTGTTTGCCTCGAAAACGGTTCTTATTACTTTAGGGAGAATTTTATAATTTTTGTGTTCTATTTTAAAATACATACTTAGAAGATAATACGAGAAAATCTACATCATCTGTTACAATTAACAATGTTTACATGTAGCAAAAAATTATTTTTTTCCCAATATTGAATATTTGATTGTAATAAGCAATTGCGCTCCTGGGTTCGGAGGTATGCCGATCATAGGTACTTTATAAATAAAGCCATAAATTTGGATAGAAAGACTAATTCCCAATAATGCATCGTGATTAAAGTGAGGATGTTTCAGCAATGTCACCTAAGTTGCCACCTAGTGATTTCACTCAGTAATTATTATAAGTTGACATACATAATAATCACTGTCCCATTTAAAACCGTTTGCTCCGATCTTCAATGGGAAATTTCCATCATCATTCAAATGTTTTTGTTTGTTTTATTGATATTAATTTTAAAAAAGAATTTTTTGTATTTCTTATTTAATAGGCTTTTCCATTGTATAGTGACAATTTTTAAAAATACATTTTAAAACAAGCAAAGGTTCACACAAATTGAGAAATTTCATTTTTATGCTATATAAGAGAGTATTTTATTGAATTAGAGACCGCAGTTAAAATGCCAAAAGGACTCAAATTGTAGAAAATAAAAAAATAAAAACATATTTACCTAAATCCGGAATTGAACTCGAAGGTTCCTCATTAACTGATGATGAAGTTTTGATTTTTGGGGGTGGGGGTGGAGGTGGTGGCCGCATCGGGCCACTACTACTTGACACAACAGGAGTTCGAAATACTGTTGCACTGTTCGAAACACTATTTACAGGTCCACTGCACGAGTCCAATTTATTCGATGCAATTACGTTAACGTGCCGTGATACAATGAATTTTCGCGAAGATATCGACGATTGACGTGAGGAATCTCTATGTTCGTCCATTGGCGATACACTTCCTGTACCACTTGTAAATGACATCCTAGCTTTGTCAGTCGGGGAGAGTGTTGATAATGTCATGCCAGACGTTGATGAGGTCGAAGGTGGTGATGTAGCACGTCTTTGCGATTCATCGTAAAAACGACCGTCTTTTATTACGCGCACTTGCTGTTGAGCATATGATGAAGAAGATGATCCTGAAGCTTTAGTGATAACTATCTGAGGAGTATTTCCTGATCCATGATGTTGGGACCGATGCTTTAATATCTGTGTTTGTGGAATTGGTGCCAATGGCGGTGGTGGTGATCGTGAGAGGCTTCTACTGTCCATATCTCCATGAATACTGTAGTCTGACTGATGACGCTTGGTACTAGAACGATGATGGTAATCTACTCGAGGTGAGAGAATTACTTTTTGGTTGTGATGTTGCACTGGAATCTCATGTATGTAATGATGAGCGTGCTCCTGTTTGACAGGAAGAATTATTTCACAGTCTATTGGCTCAGTTTTTATCAGTTTTGTTGTATCTTGAATGCACTGCATTTTATCTACTATGTTCTGTATTTTAATTTGTTAGAAATTTCTTAATATCTCTGCAAAATTTAAAGCGCAAGCTTAATACTAAGACTTATTGCTCTAGAACGCTATTATGTACTTTACTTTGCTTAATCCTACGTAAAAATCAGTCAGTAAAATCAGCCTTCTAGATTTCTCCTCAAGAATATTTAGTCCAATTTGACATAGCCTTCAGTTTTTTATAAATATGTTTATGTTTGGGAACAGAATTTGCCGCTTAGTCTGTATTCATAATGCAGTTAAATTTAAGTAGTATCTTAGCACGCTTGATCAAATGTAAATATTTATCTGAAAAGAGATAAAAAAAAGATAGGTTTAGAAAATATTTAAAAATATTTCGGTAGGAATATATGAGATTTTAGGTTAGTACTTTTTACAACATCATCCTACATAACTTCTACACTAAAAATAATTGTTTTTCTTGTACATATATTCAAAGAATAGAGGAGCTTTGCCCTATCATGGATTGAACAGACTACGCTCTGACTATCACAGCTAAAATAACTATAAAATATACCCACACAAAGTGGAAAGAACAGCTGTAAATTTCTTCTAATATTAGTTTTTTCACCAATATTTTAAACTGAATATTAGATACTTCCCAGCAAACATGGCGAAACGCAGAAGATTCACTTTCTTATTACCTGGACGATAAAATATCTCGCCGATGATCATCGATAATCATATTCGTATTGCATTCTTAACTTCCAACGGGAGAAACTGTTACCCCGAAGACAAAACATCTTGAAGAAACGAATGCGTATCTTCTACGCGATACGTTCAAGTAATTTGCCAACATCCCTTCCTGGCGAGTTATTTTCATATCATTAATAAGAAACGTATTCGTTTCTTCAAGATGATTCGCTTTCTTATCGTCTAAGGAAAACGTTCTGGAATCGTCGAAATAAATCATTTGGAATTTGTAGTAAGGAATTAAGAAGATATTTCTTTAAAGTAGGTATATATTTATTTAATTAATTGGTGGAATTAAAATCACTAGTGAACTCACAAATTAATTACTGTCATAGAGTCTAATGACATGTTCTTCCAAATGACAAACTCGTGTATATCATAGAGATGACAAATTAGCGAAACTATTTTCTTCTTGCTTCCTCATTTAAAATCAGAAAACAAAATTGTTTGTAATTTCATCTTCTTTTCGTCTACGCAAGCCAAGGAAGAAATCACTTCACAGTATTTGCTTTAATTTCGTGTGGAAGATATTTTGCCAATATCATTCACATATCGCCCGGAAGATTTTTCATCCAAATGTTTGCTGGGTTCTGCTACTATTGGTCTTCAAATTCTCAAACATTGAAGATTTATGTACATAGTTCACCTAATGGAAAAATAATTTTTTATTGTAAAATAATGTGTAATTTTATGCTTTCTACAATTTGCATATTTTTACATTATCATCATGGTTTTATATTTAATTTACTTTAATTTACAAGGCACCAATCAAAACAAAAGAACATGACCATAGACAAACTAATAACATACAAAGACTGAAACTGGACACGTAGAACAAAAATATGCAACGCATAATTAACGATGCCTCGACTTGGCACTTGAGTGCTAATTAAATGGAAAACAATATTTTTTCAAAAAGTTATTTGATATATTTATTATTTTCTTTCTTTTTTAGTCATAAATTATTCTCAAAAAAACTGAAATTATAGGAATTTTCAGTACAAGCAAAATTTTCGCACTTTTTTGTGATTGAAAGCTCGAAAAAACTGTAGGTATGTAGTGAAAATTATAATATTTAAATTAAAAAATTTACATACATATATTATCCCTACCTAATTAGCATTCCCCGAAAATTTCTGTAACTATTTAATTTGCAAGAAATGCTGTCCAGCCTAGGAAATTATGGTGTTTAAACGAGTTGCAAGTCACCTTTATATGAAAAACACCAACAGTAAGACAAGAAAGTACCTAGTGTATAACGTCAATTTTATGAGACTAAATTTTACTGTGCTTATGGGATCAAAAACTTATATCAAATTAAAAGAATCAGGCGATATCTGCATGCTAATGAAATTTTCATGCTGAAACGAAAAGAGAAAGCTATTCAGAGCGGTCCACAACTGATGGCAAGTGCGGTTATAAGGGGCGATGGGAGCGATCGCCCCCCTAGAGCAAACGTCTGGTCCGCCCTTGACAAGCAATAAGAAATTTTTTGTTTTTTTTTTAGAAATTTACACAAAATGTTTCGGTAGAATTTTTATTCATTTTGGTGGACGACTAGACTTATTTTCAGGTACAGTACCTATGTACTTTCATTCTGTGATGCAATTATAATATACATATTATATTGGTTTGTTTACCTTATAATAATTCCAGTATCGTGCTTTTAACATTCACGTACTCACGTGGGGTTAATTTTAACTGAATGATTTTGTATTTTTTATTAGTATGTATGTTTATTGTACTTATATATGTATATTACAGTGTTGGGCAAAATGCAATCTGATCGATGATTAATGATTACGATTACAATCTGTAATCTGTAATCATGATTACAGATTGATAATATTAATCAGAAAAGTAATCATTTATGGCGATTAATGATTGATCAATCGTAACCGTAATCATGATTACATATTTTGATTACAAATTTGCAAAAGGTTTAAAATTATAGTTAAAAGAAAACAAACATTGTTGTATTTCTATCCCGAAGTCGGTAGTAAATAACTCGCATGGCCTTATTCTACAACAGCTGCATTCTGCCCTTGAATTCATTCGAACTAGCATATAACAATGTGGAGCAATATGAAAAGTCTAGCAAAATCAAAGCGTTAAAAGGCATTATTGTATTTTCCATGCTCAACGAGATGTAATCTTTTTCGCTATCTTTTTCCACATACATATAATCAAGATCCTCGAATTTACACTGACTTCAATTAATACATAATTCAACAGTGCCTTGGAGTTTTCTACAATAAAAAATATTACGATCACAAAATGTCTGTTTTCTTAGAACTAAATTTTAAAATTTCTTGAAAAGTTTCATTTGTAATCAAAAAAAATATAATCATGTAATCATGATTACGGTTACATTTTCCTAAGATTACTCGATGTAATCATGATTAATGATTGATGGGTAATCATGATTGATGTAATTATGATTGATGTATAATCATGATTGATTTAATCATGATTATTAATCTGATTACAAATGTAGTTGATTACGCCCAACACTGGTATATTATAATTGCGTCACAGAATGAAAATACATACTGTACTTCATAAGTCTAGTCGGCCACCAAAATGAATAAAAACTCTACTGAAATATTTTGTGTAAATTTCTAAAAAAAAAAAACAAAATCTTATTGCTTGTCGCCCTACAAAAGTGCGCATGAATTCTAATAAAAAAATTTCCAGTAAATTTCTAAGAAAAAATTGCGGCCTTCGAGGCATCCTTGTTAGATTTTATATTCGAGCGAGGCACTGCTCTCGGCCAGGTCAATGCATAAAAATGCGAAGGAAGAAATTTCCAGTGAATTTCTAAGCAAAACTTGTGGCCTTTTGTTCATCGAATCGAGGCAACAGTGATTTTGTATGGAGCGAGGCATTGGTGGCTTACCCTTTGGGCATCGTTAATTTTATATTCAATAAAAACGTTACATATTTTTGTTCTACGTTTCCAGCCTTTGTATGATTAGCTTGTCTATGCAATACTTTTTTTGTAATCAACAGATTTTGTGGTTGGTACTTGGTGAAACCTCATTTTTAACAAAAATTAAAATAAATTTATTCAAAGAATTCACACTTAGCCAAACGCGTTTCGATGAGGGCCCTGTGATGATGACGTAGTTTGAGTTTTATGTATAACATTAGTTTCAAGTTGTTAAAAGTTGAATTCGAAGAAATTAACAAAATCTGCCACTAATGATTAAAGCAACACCGAATATTTAATTTTCATGTATGAATCTTAGAACATATAATTAAAGGAAGCGAATATCATGTAAAGACCTTATCGGTGTGAGGGAATCTCGGTTCTTCGGCGAAGGTATGGAAAGGCAAGAAGAATTCAACTTAGCTTAGCTTGCTGATGTCTATTAGTTTTTAATGTTTCAGTGGCGGTTCGCAATTTTGTTTTATTTGAAATAATTACTTCCATGAGCATAACGAATACTTAATAAACACAATTCTACCTCATAGTGGGGAATGCCGCAATTTTTCTGGATTATTGCTGTTCCTTTAGTTAGGTAATATGTTCTAAAGTGTGAGCGCTTCTAAGAATGCAATCCAGAAAATAAATTCAATGGAAATAGACGTCATTTGATTACTGGTTACGTTTTATTACAATTCAGTTTCATTGAAAAAATTTGGAGGCGTCAAACTTTCAGTTTGCTGGTCTGTTACGCTTTGATATTTCGGTGCAACATATGGATGCAGTCACATTTTGAGATATTTTAGAAAAACATATTTACTAGAACTAAGAATATTGATACAAAATAAATACAGGCAGGATATGGGTAATTAATAGAATAAATTAGAAATGTAGGAGGTGCGCTCTAAAGTTTGGATTTCTAGAAAATTGACACTTTGTAAAGGTCTACTTCACTGGACAATGTAAAGTTTTGAAATTTAATCCAATTCACTCCAACTGAAACTACCCAAAATGTGGGATCAGCCTTATATTTTTTTAGGAGGGAAACACACATAGAATTTGGATTGAATAGAGTCTTATTGGCAAAACATCAGGAAATTAAATTGTTTGGAATAAGACTTTGTATCCCATGGGAGGGGGGTAATCTCAACTGTTTCGGAATAACAGATTAATAATGAAAATATGCTATTTTTTTTACGAAACACTTCGTACTTCACACTTCCTTATTGTATACAACCTATGAAGATTAGTTCTAGATCAGAAGATAGTGTAAACCGTTCAATCTTACCAACAAATGTTGAACCATCACTCCACCCCCTCATGTCACTTGTTATAGGATGTGAAAGTCCAAAAATTGGGAAATTTTAACGATTGCATGATAACCGTTATATTTTCTTGTAAGACTTGGAAATATCAGAATGTTACCTATAGGCAACCGTTTTTTAGATAAACCGGTTTTTATGATGCATAATTTCTTTAATTTTTCTACTGACCATAAAAATCCCGCCCAAATTTTTTCAATTTCATGCAAAATTTGCAAAATTTTGAAAATTAATGAAATTAGCCATCTGAAAAACAGGTTTAACTCAAAAACGGTTGCAGGGAGATAGGATCAAATGAAATCCTTGAAAGTAGCCTTTCCAAATGGGGTATGACACGCTGGTTTTTTAGGTGGCTCAACGCATCCCCATTAAAAACTAAGAGAAAATATTTAATAATCTTTAACTATCGATATATATGTGCGCGTCGCCTTACATTCTGCCAAATTTCAAATTCCTGCATCGCGTCGTTTTCGAGAAACGGACGACGGACAGACAAGCAATCTTATAATGGTTGCATTTTCCTTTTGTTGTACGGAGCCCTAAAAGTTGAGCTATTACCAAAATTTATACAAACACTCCTTTTTATATAAATATCTAAGGCAGGCGGTTTGTGTGATATTTATTATTGGGGGGGGGGGGGGGGGGGGGGGGTGTGATTTGGGCGAAATGAAGTATCCAAGGAATTTTGTCACCAAAACTATTTCAAGATTTGTATTATATTTTGGCTAGAATATAAACCTTTAAAAGGCACACTTTACATATTTTACAAAATCGAAAATTTGAAAAGGCATATAAAACCCAAAACAAAATCAGAAAATTATTAAGAATTTAAAACAACAGCAGTGTCTTCTCGGCTCCAATATGGGAACCCGATTTATATTACTCAGTCTGGGATATACAGACTTCGATGTACGATGATTCACACTAATAATACGTATCATATAGAGATAGGACTGGTATATTTCCTAATTTATTTGCCACTCAATTTACTGAGCAAAACTTATGTTTCGTTTTACATAAATTGAAGAACTCTGAAGATATCTGGATACATAACCCACTATAGTTAAATTTTTCTTTTACTAAAACCTTTGCACGCTAGAGTAAAATGAAAATTCTGAAAAAGATATTTTCACAAAATTATAATTATTTAGTTTTACGTTATTGTACCCTGAAATGGAACCGGACATAGTCATATCATGAAGAATTTTAATATTGCACGATACATTTGTGAAGTTATTTTATATACCTACATAGATTATAATCAAGTGATGGTTCAACTAAAGATGACAGTTTTTCTGGTTTTTATCGTGAACACCTAATTGCCGTTACATACGAGCAACCGCTGTCGCGCGATTGTAGATGCGTGACTTTAGCATTATACATGCATTTGACTAATTAACTTCACACGGAGACGCGCGACTCAAACTTGTCGCAAATCTCTGCAAAAATCGTGTGTCGCAAAATTGTCGTCGACTATTGACTTCCCAGCGGGAAATCTGGCCAGGCTTTCCACACGAAGGATTGTGGAAGCAGTAAAACTTAGTGCAAAAAGATGAAAAAACTGAACATTTTTTGATCCATTCCAGATTGATCTTGGAAGAAGTTTGTTTCGTTTGTGATACCAAGTGTATGGTTGTGTTTTCGCTTACAGAAAGTAACTTTAATTTAGAATTTTGTGATTTTTACTAAAACTCAACATTACACAAGAAATAAAATGAAAGAAGAACTTTCTAAATAATTCATGTATACAAAAATGGAACTTCTTTGAAATATACGGGGGTGCCTAATCCATTCTGCTTCCATTTTTGTTCCAAGGAAGCTAGACAAAGAACACGAAAAGCTTGAAATGCTCCCTCCTAAGCTAGGGAGAAGCACATGAAAAAGCTTGAACTGCTTCCCTCTTATAAAGGTATGCATCATATCTTCCAAAGAAGGCATCCGGCTTAAATGATGGTATGCTTGCATTTATAGCTGGACTAGTATGGAAACAAAAGAATTAGTTCACGCGAAGTTGCGACAATCGCAAAATTTTTCTTCAAGTGAAAGATTTTTGTGTGCTACTGCAAAATTTTATTCATTATATATTAATACTACTAATTTAATTAGATGCAAAAGTTCGGTGAAAAAATTGATGCACATTCGAAAATAAGATTTAAATTTACTCTCATTTTGACGAAGCTCCCCTACGATCATGTCAAATCCCCCTTTCAAAAGACGACCAGTTAGTAAAGGATGAACCCAAAAACCTGCTTTCTTGTGCGTATTAAAACTGAGTAAAGTGCTAAAACAGCTTGTTTATAACTCGATTACAATATACAAGAACACAAAAAACTGCACGTCCATTCCAAGTGGGAAAAAGAGTTCTCTAATAAACCTCCTGAAGCACTTCCCTGGAAGCTCGCAGCGCTTCTTTTGCCTATCTCAGTTCTTGCTTTTTTACATCGGTATGTTCGCAGAGGCAAGCGTTTCAATGCTGTTCTTAAGAAGAGTTCCAGGGGGTATGCTAAATAATGGGCAAAGAGGATTTTTGAAGCTTTCTTTTGGAAAGCTTTAATGAGCTTTTTGAATAATCATCTCTTCGCTTCTTCCTTAATTTCATTTGAGGCCTTCAAGACTACTTCCTGAGAACAGTAGTAAGGCCCTTGTACTTGCTTGTGATTATTTGTGGTATTAAAGTTGATGAAGTTGATGAAAAGCTAATATTCTATCTCTTATTCTCACTTTTATTAACCAGAACTTCAGATTACATCTAACTACCCTGAACTTAACAATGAAAACGAGAAATGCTCTACTTTGTAGAATAAAAATTCACAGTTTAGATTCGTGTTGTTGCACTTCAGCTGGAGCTTATAAAATAATCTTCTATAGAGCTTTCAAGTGATGTTTATAGGAGCTCTTGAGTTACTTACTTCCGCCTTTCCTTATTTTTCAGGATAGACTAGTGAATATTCTTCTAAAGAGGTCCCAAAAGATGCCTATGGAAGCGTTTAAATTGTACATTTTTCACAATCATGTCTTTCGTCCCAATAGGTTACTCTTAACGTTCTTATAACTGATATATTTATGATAGTCGCGGTCGTGTGAAGCGATTTTTTTTCTGTATCAAAGAACTAGACACTAGTCGCTCACATGAAACGCTTACATATAAGGCACATTCGTTTCATTTATCAAATTTTTATTAAGTTTTTGTGCTAAATATTATAGATGCTTTAAATTTTGCTATTGTATTTTTTCTTACGGTTGATAGCTGACGTTTTTGAAAAATGTTAAATCTATGGTGTTTGTTTAAAAGTTCATAAGTCCAAAAATACTTTGGCGCTACTTACGTTTGAAGTTTAGAAAATTCTGACATATTCAGTTTGTTTGGGTTTATGCATGCATTTTGGATCCATCATTTTAATCATTTTTTGGTGGTGCAGTTATGTAGTTAAGTCAAAACAATAGAGAATTTTTTATTCAAACACTAAGATTATTCCAAAAAGCAATTTTTGGAGTTATATACTTTTGACCAAACATGATAAAAATAATTTTTATGATACCACACTAAAAAAAAGTCGTCGGTTTTTGGACTAAAAGAACCAAAGGAATGGTTGCAAAAGTATTTGTTCGTTTTGTCCCGTTATATTAGGTGTTCTTGTACAGGTCTAGCTGCAAAATAATTAGTATAGGTGAATTGCGTACTAACTGTTGTGGCGTCAGAAATCTGTCTGTAACCTCAGTACCTAGAAATAATCCTGAATTTCATTCCTACTAAACCAGGATTATTTGTGTGAAAATTGAGAAAACTTATTGTTGAGTAATGCCATTCATATCACATCTAATGGCTGCGATCTGTTTGCAGAACAGCGGAAGGCAAAGCATATCTATTACATTATAAGCAACAACCATAATATAATATATAATATGAAGGTACATACTATAGAGGAACCGGAAGAAAATTCTGAGGCAATTGTGGCTACAAGTACTTACTTACTTTTCGCGGATGTAATGGTTTCAACTTGTTTTCTGTTTTAAGGGCATATTTTGAAGAATTAACATATTTAGCATGGAAAAATCTGTCCAGGTTTTATTTCAGGAATTATTCTGTATAGTATAAAGAAATGTTTGTACAGTATATTATACTAGTATGTTAACGGCTACATGACAATCAGTCGGTTTGAGCCTTAAAGAAGGAGTTCAAAAGTTTTTTTTTTCTGTATTTCATAATAACCGCCTGTTTTTTCCATAAACAAAACTGAACAGATGAAACTGAAATTTTTTATAATTTCATACTAGCAACACCTACTGGCCGTTTTTGAAATTTTTTCGACTGACAGCTAAAGGTGCCGGAAAATGTGGTAAATGTATTTTTAATATTAATAACAATAATAATATTACCGGTGTGTGATAATAAAATAAGTTAGAATTAAGGCTGTAATTAATGTTGTTCTATTGAATATGAGAGCTTTATATGTTTTATTTGTTTATTTTACAGTATAATTAATAATCTCAAGTGCATTATTTAGGTTAAGGTTTGGACTTTATTTAAAACAAACAAACAAACAGAATTATGCTTGTTTTTTTTTTTTTTTTAAATAATCTTGGTTATTATTAATTAATTAATTTTGGTTATTCTAAATGTTAGTTATTATATTTTTCTTATCGCATTTGTTTTATTGTTTTGTTTTCGCCTATTCTGGAACTGTTAGGAATTAAGATTAACATTTAATTATTTATTTGAATACCCGTGCCAAAGCCACGAATAGGGCTATTTATTTTATTGTATTTTTTTAAGTTCTGATGTTGTTTCTACCAACTTAAGTGTCAACTGAATCACTTTGTACGGAATGTACTAATTCACCTTATTTTGTTGTTTTACCTAATAATTAACTGTTGTCGATCTATGTACCTACCGTTTATGGACGTGGCCTAGGTCAGGGTCTTTTAAGCGGGCCACACAAGATACAACTGTCAGTCCAACTGTTGTACGAATTCATGTTGGCGTACAATCGTTGTATGGTGTGTGGGTCAATTGTACGAATCAGGCAACGATCGGCTGTTGTATATGCGATTGTTGTATGGTGTATGTGCTTGTTGTATATATTGTTCAAAACAAACCTATTTTTAAAATGGTGTCTCTTAAGAATAAGGACTTTTGGGAAGAATTCATTGAGATGTATCAAGACTTATCTTGTTTATAGGACATGAAAAGTAGAAATTACAGTAATAAAGACTTGCGGGAATGTGCTTTGGAAAAACTAATTGAAAGGAGCAAAGAAATTGAAGTTGACGCAGACAAAGATTACGTTCGCAAAAGAAATGCAAATATGAGAGAATATGAAAAATTTAAAAATTCAAAAACGACGGGCTGTTCTACAAATGATTTAATATATCTCAAACCTGAAGAAATTCATCCCTTTTTAAAAGCCAATCATTAAGCGACTTTCGTTTAATTTTTATTACTTTTCAAAGATATTATCACAGCCGACAATAAAATGGACATTTTCTTCTTTTTAATAGTCGATTGCATTATTTCGTCGTAAGAAATGTACTCGGTATGAAGAGTAGAGTAATGTATGGAAGAAATCTGTTCAACTGTTGTATCCTGTGTGGATTACCATACAACTGTTAGTCCAACGGTTGTACAATAGTAGTTGGACCGACAGTTGTATCGTGTGTGGGCCGCATTAATAAAGCATTTTTGTATTTTTATTTGTAAATCAGTTTGAAGATAGAAATGATTCTTGTGGAGAAATGTTAGAGCACTTTTTGTTTTTTTTTTGCTAATACCGTCAGACAGTAATTAAGGACTCTTTCAGAAAAAAAACCGACCACCTATGAATGATGAAATCAACAAAAATAACAGCTGAAATTACATATGTAATTACTATGTGATAGCAAATTGGTGAACTTTTTGCTTTACGTTCTTCATTAAATTTTGTACAGAGACAGTATCGAAAGTATCGGACGATTTTTTATTCTGTCTCTTGAAAGTGTATATCTTAGAGGGGTGTTTCTTTGGTTTTTATTTTTTTATTTAATTTGCTTTTAATATTAGCCTCATATTTTCTGATTGGCCTTAGCTCCGAACAATTTGGAGGATCCGCTTCATTGGGTACTATGGGCATGCATTAGGCATCATAGAAATCTCTCGTTTTGCTTATGCATCTTGCTTTCCTTTCTAAAGAAGGGAAGAATGGGGTTTTGACAACACTTCTTAACGTACATATCCATATTGATTGTGCATGTTGTCACGATAAGTGATGATTTCTGGCCACACGTATATATTGCTTGCCAAATTATGCATTTACCAGGAAATTTGGTGCACCAACTATTCTTAAATTGATATCTGCGCCACTCCTCTTTTTTGACACAGAAAATTCCTGTCCTGGAAGCTGGTTGAAGTCCGCTTTCACCTAAGTTTCATCATCCATCGAATCTTTTTATAGATGCAATCTTAACAGCGTCCCCTAGTATTACTTATCTGGTTACGAGTAATGGATGGGAGGGGATAGGTGGTCGGGTGTTTTTTAAGAGTCTTTCTTTGTTCTGTTGCGATATTAAAATTACGGCTTAACTACATTTATATAGTTCGAAAAATATGCTTACTGATTTTTATAATCAACTTTGAACAGCTTTTTCATCCTTGCAAATATTAAAAACTTTTTTTATAAGATCCTGGCCTAGCTCACGTCCATGGTAAGTATATAATATATTGATAAGCACATTACTTATAATGTAGCTCATAAGATATGTTAATAAAATACGTCTAATTAGGACGTTAGGACTAAACATCTTGATCTCTACGTTATTATCGACAAATTCCAAAGTTACGAAAGTTTTTATATATTCATAAATTTACAATGGAAATGTTACAATAGATTTCCAGATTTTTTTTTTGTGTAGCGGTGTTATATGTAACCCTCGAAGTTAAGAATAAACAAAATATTACTAAACTTACATATTTGAACTTTGATGTTAATGTATGCGGCTGCTATGCTATACCATTGAGTTTCCCTTTCCAGTAATGGAATTTCACATCTGAGTGCACTCCATAAAGCGAGAAAGCTCAATGCACTATATCTACAGACACTGCACCGAAACAGTTAAAACACACGCGAAAAATATTTTTTTTTTCACGATATTAAAATAGCACATTACAGAAAATTTATTCAGTAAAATTTGGCATTATTTTCAACAGTGACAGATAATTTCTTAAGCAATGCAAGTTATACGAAAACTATACTTATGTTAGATATTATAATCACTGCAGAAATTTCATGTGCACCTGCATTTTTCAAATCAGGAAACACTTGTATTGCACTTCAACCGCTATTTTTTTAACTTATTTAATATTAGTAACAACACATTCCATGATATATAGATACAAATTTCATTAACCATGTTAACAATGAGTTCTTAAAATTAACCGATTTGTTTTTTTTTGTTTTTATAAAAACAGCTATTTCGACTGCTTTTATAATTGGGTTGAATTTGAAACGCACATAATACAAAGCTCTTGAAGTGACAGTCCTGAGAAACGGTTACTTAATTTTTAGCAAAATCATTTCATATCAGTTCAGTGCCCAAATGCACTACAATACCACAAATAAACAATTTCAAAAACTTTTATTTAAATATTTTATTTTTGTTGAATTAGAACATTATTCCAAAGTCAAGAATTCCCAGAAAAATAACCACTCCTCGCGCCGTACTTTCTCTTACTGGTTGGGTTGAATTTGAAACTTGTGTGGTTCCGCTGGATGAAAGTGAAACCAGTAAACTGATTCCGCGAAGCGAGTCGAGGCGAGCATAAACATCCCCTAGCTTGGCTGCCGGCATGGACATGGAAGCGATGGGTAATGACATTATGGCAGCACTATAGCAGATGGCATACATATGAGACGTACAAACACTTTCATACATGATTTCACTTAGTTTAGTTGGATTGGAGTTGGAAATATTAGAATATAGAAAGACTCTCTTTCTCATTCGTGTCACTCTCATATGATTTTGTATTGTACTTGACAAAATTCACCGAAAGCAAAGCGTTAGTACGATAAATGGAATTTCTGTGGAGCTTTGAGAGGGAAAAGTTTACTCAGAAGTATATAAGAGAGGTAAGTATATAGATTAGCCTATATTAACAGCATCTGAACTTGTGTGCGCGGTGGGTTTTTTTTTTATTTTTCTGCAGAGGCGACCTCAACCTCGGAACTTGAAAAGCACCAGACAAACTTGATCAAGTTCATTTCCTTCCCTTACCCCAACTTCACTTCGCTTATTTGTGCAGTGCTGATTGCTGCTGAGCACGACCTTCTTCCAGCCGTGAAACATCATCGGGCATCGGCATCAGCATGATAGAAATATGGAATCTGGTCCCGGCCGGGGGTCCCGGCGGGATTTCAATTGTTATGCGTATGCGTTGGGCTTGGGATTGTTTTGTGATATGTGCATCCCTTTCGTGAATTTTGTGTAGGTAGGTCGGTTATGATTATTCAGCTTTACATCCTCTGTGCAGTCAGTGCTGCCGTTTCGTAAATAAATTTTTTTTTGTTGTATAAAAGAATGTTTATGTAATATTTACAAATAAGGAGTGTAAAAATTTATTAAAATGTTTATTTATACATTGCGCTTCATAGTTAAGCGAGATTCTTGAAATAGGTGGCAGGGGAAGTTAATATAAGCAAAAAACCATAAAGCAAATAGTTGGGTACATTTTGTACAAGTTAAGAATATATTCGAAATGATGTTACAAGGAAACTGACTGTTTTCTAGTAAACTAAAGAGAATAACTACATACTTTGCAAGAGCAAGTTGCTGCAGAGTGATCAATAGAGAGCCATAAAATATTTTCAACATGCATAGATGGTCATTCAATGTTTTGTAGGTGATTATCTTATCGGCTCATAATGTAGAGCTATCCAGGGTTGCCATGTTATTAATAGTGAAGGGTCGTACAAACACGCGGCATACAGTGAATACAAGGGTATTCTCCAAGGTATATAGAAGACGAGTTATTCCTATTAAAATGTTGACACATTGCAGTTGATAGCCTGTGACGTAATTCTGTGACTAATGTATATAGATTTTTATAGGAAAGACAGAGCGGAGAGAGTATGTGTTCTCTGTGCCGTACTTTCCTATACATTTCACAATAGTACGTCACCTATTAGAGGAACATGGTTCGTATTGGGAATATTCTATATACCTTGGTATTCCCATTAAAATTTTGACACATTGAAGCTGATAGCCTGTGACGTAATTCTGAGTATTGTTTTCTCTGTACAGTGCTTTCTTATACATTTTCACGATAATTTGTCACTAATGGCGGAACGTGGTTCGTAATGAGAATACCTGGTATTCTATATATCTTGGTATTCTCATTAAATTTTGACACATGGTGATGAAATTTCGTCCACTAGGCACTAATGTATGTACTTTTCTATTGAAAGACAGATAGTTTTGTGTTCTGTGTACTGTGTTTTCCTATATATGTATTGTACAAAATTACGTCCACTAATTGTGGAACATGTTCGTAAAGAAAATGCTTGTATTCTCTGTACCGTGGTACGAACACCACTTTTTAACTGTACAGGAAGAATTTTGGTCGTACAATCTTAACAATAAATTTAATATTCGTAAAAACTCAGAGAAGAATCAGTAGCAGTCTGGGGCATAATGACGAACAATTCAAATTTTAAATATAGCAATACCAAATAGGGTTAATCAGAGACAAAATGTTATATAGCTAATTACCGTCTAGCATCCTTATTAAGTGCGCTGTTAAGTTAAATGGAGTGATGACCAGTTCGTTACTATGCGCTATATATATATTTAATATATGAAATAACATCTTTTTTTATCAATATCATAATTATCATAATTAATGACCATAATGAGCCTTGCAGGAATATAGTTTTTACAATAAAATTATACATTCTAAAATTAGGAACACCGCGAGTTTCGAATTCGGAAAATGCAAACTGAAATTTTGATATTGTTTGATATTTTACGTTTAAAACAATTGCTGGATTGCGGAAGTTTTAGGATAAATAGGTTGACATTCCAAAATTTCTTTTGTATTCATAGAACTTGAAAAAACATTGTTTTTACAAAATACCGATTTCTCGGTTTTTGAGCAACCAACGTTCGAAAAAGTCACAGTTTGCGAAATGCTAAACAGACTTATTTGCTGGAGTCATATTCCTTGACAAAGAATTTTCTTCTATTGTAAAATTACGTCTTCTGAATCCGCTCTTTGTTGAGCCTACCAGAATGTGCAAATCAAAAATTATGCCCCGTAATAAGTTAGCCATTATGCCCCGCAAAAACTCGTCATTATGCCCCACCACACATTAGTCTTTTTCCAGCATGCTATGCGAAATTTATTAAAAAATAATATGAAATCTATCATTATTCCACGAAACTGCACTCCATAAATATGGTATACTAGACTTGGGTACTCACCATTCAAATTAATAAGGCTGAGATAGGTATATCCTCAAACACAATCTTTGGAAATGGTAAAACTTTTACTTGTTTTAATTGCAAAATTCATCTGTTCTTTTACTACCACAAACATAGAATAGTATAAAAAAATGTTGACCATATGTTGGCAATACCTAACCCTGCATTCTAGGTATAATAGCGCGAGTTTAGAATAAAGCTGATTACAGATAATATTCATTCATCACTAAGCTCCGTTCATCTTTACTCCCCGGGCTTCCCTACACACACTTTTAAAGTAACAGTTGAACATTTATGTTCTTTTTCATTTAAAATAAATAAGACAACAATATATTTTGTTCTTAATATATCCGTAAATATAAATATATATAAATATGTATCATTTTTATTAATAATAAAATAAAAAATATATAAAAAAAGGCTGGCTGTAAAAAAAAAAATAAAATCAATACAGGTACATTTTTTTATAACAGAATATTATTGCAATATTTTCAGAATCTATGTTTTTATCAACAGTAATTTAATTTGTTTACGTCTTTATATTAGCAGTGTTCCTTTGGTTCCATACAGTGCACTGTAGAGCATAGGGTCTATAGAAGTAGACAAAATTTTGAAAGCATTAGAGAAAATAGTCTAGGTACCATGACTTTACCAAATCAAAATCCAAATTCAAATCCAAATTCAGATCTTACGCGATTAACGAAACTAATTCCAACTATGATGATTTTAACAGAACCGATATCCCGGGATATATGTTTAACATTTTCCTACATGCTTTAATTTTGGCCTTGAATTCACTTATGACCTTAATTTACATTAACACTTTAACTGTCCGAAAAAGATATAAAAACTATTAGTTACGCGATGTCTTTATTTTACAGGTTGTTGCGTGGCGGCAAGCTGTATTAATGGTATTTGTTGCTTTGAAAGCCGTTTTTGAGTTTGGGAAGGAATCGGAAAATGAATAGGTTGGGATTTGGGAACCATGACTGTAATTCTTACAGAACGCGAGACGTGGCGATTTGATTATATTCTTTATACTTTCAAAAACTTTTCTACTCCTATCCATCCCACAAGTCAATTCAATTTACAGTCTCCTGTGTTCTGAAGTGTACTGCACGGAACAAAATGAACAGTTATTATGTGGTTATTATAAAACAAAACGAAAATAACTACAACATTATTTCTTTCCTGGTTGTTTTAAAAAAAAATATTATCTCAATTAGCCTCATAGTTAAGTAGGTATGTATATTGTTTTAACAGTTTGTCATTGCAATATTTTTAGAATCAATAGGGGTATTCACTCTTTAATGTATCAGCGTAACCGATGTAAATATACAACAAGAATTTACAACAAAGAGTGAACACACTCTTTAGCCTTTAGCTTACTCTTCGAAATGTAATTATGGGAACAGGGTGATAAAATGGGACCGTAGGAGCTCTCCCCGGCCCCGGAAAAATTGAGAAAATCCTCAAAATTCTTAGAATTCATAGTTATCCTAGAAAGAAAGAATTGTGAAGATCCGGTTAAAAATAACTGAGATAAAAACTAAAGTATCACAACTATTTATGAAAAGAGCAGCTTAAATTAAGGAATTGCCGGTTTTTCATAGAATTTTTTAACCGTTTGGGTTGTTTCCCCAAGTTGTTATTTCTACTATTACTACTTAATTATACACTATTTCAGTATAATGTCAGTAGGTAAAATGAAGCCTGTTTTTTTTTGGGAACGGTTATTTCAAATTAGTTTTCAGCTTAGGATAATAGTTTAGGAGAAATGTTAATAATAGTAGAATAACCTCCTTTTACGGCAATCTTTGCCGCTTTTTGTAGTGGCAAAATGTAAAAATTTACAATTTACTTTTACGGAATAACAGTGATTCGGAGGAATTTTTTTGTAAAGATGAAAAAGTCTCGTAATCAAACACTTATGCCTATGATTGAAAAAAAAAAATTTAGAAAAATAACTCATATGTAGTAATGGCGTATATGGGACCCAGATGGGTAAAAAACTGTGAACTTCGGGAGTAAAAGCTAGCTCAGCGTGAAAATATCTCGAATTGAAAATAAAAGCCTTCTAATAGATAGAAAATCTTATGACCTTTAATTTATATCCAAAATTTTTTCTCTAGGGGCATCCCTTATGATGCAGGGTCCGACAAAGTAAAAAAGTGGTTTTCAGTAAAAAGGTAATCAAGTTTTAGAGGATGAAAAAAATATATATATGGGGGTAACAACCCCGCACCCCAAAATACCCCCACTCGAAAATTTTTTTTCGATAAATTTAATCGTCTTGTCGAAATAAAGACGAATATCAAGTTCATTTTTTGAACGGTCCCCTCCTAATCCCTCAAGAAAGGTTCAAATTTTGAAAATAATTAAAGCTAATTTCTGAACTTCAAATACTATTATTAAGTAATTTAGGGCGAAAAAAGAAAATCGATCGCACCAATTTGTTTTTCGGTGATGTTTCATTAAGTTTTCCAGAAAGTTTCATGCTCTTTGATGCGCCATTACTGATGTTTTGGGCTCACAAATTTGCAATACCTTTTTTTGTGGGGGAAAACCATGATGCAGGTAGATGTAAATTGAACACCCTGCTAAATCAACCGAGTACCACCTAGAAAAAATACGAGTGCACCAATCGATAGTCCTCAAAAGGATCTTTCATTTGGCACACTGGAAATTTTCCTAGGACACTCCCCTCCCCAGCTGCACCCGCTGACATTTGACGTTCAATCTCAGCTCCTAAGTACAACTATACAACCCGGTTTACACTGCCAATTTGTGTATGTAAAAATACAAGGCCCTTGTATTGCATTTTATATGCATAAGCCTTGTATGACTTTACTGGGTTGTAATCAAATACATCTTTTAAAACGATACACTCTTTGATACAACATTGCGTGAATACTCCTAATGTTTTTTTCGACAGCAGATTCATTTGCATAAATTTTTACATTATGTCGATCAATCATTTCTTTAGTCGGTGCAAAATGGACACAACTTCCAACTTCTCGGACATATTGGCTAGCTTGGCTTAACAACCGAAATCATATTAATATGAAGAAATAGAAATTGAAAGAATTGAAGCGCAAAACGCTGATATTGTGTGAAGTAAATGACGATTGTTGTTACTTTATATTGTTATTGTTACTTTATATTATCTGGTATCACTTTCTTGACAAAAGCATGCGAAAGTCTTTGTCACACCACAATTCGATCCAAAGTATTGGGCCAAAGCGTTTATAATTGCTCTAAACCTGAGATTCACGGATTTTCTTGTGAGTATCGGTACAATTTAATGTAGAAAAAAATATATTTCTGATTACACCTCTAAGATTTGATTCCCATTTCAACTATATAGGAGTTCAATAAATTCCATAGGTCTTCCCTGGCTAGGTGGCCGCCCATGTTGGGATACTGTGGATGCATTGTCCGAAACAAATGCTAAGGAAAATGGCAATAAATCCTGCAAATATTCATCCGGAACAAGGGGCTAATATTGGTTTTTTGAGGGACCATAGAAATTCCTATGAAGAAATCGACAGTTGGATTCAATATTTGAGTAGATTTTATCATTACGAGCCGGGTGAAATAGTATATTGCTTTTTTGGGTCTATTCAAAATCTCTGGGAATAAGCACTAAATTCTTCTAAAATATAGTTGCTTCTTTTTGGTAAGACTTAAACTTAGACGAAGATTATCAACCGGCATTTAGCTGAAGCAAACTCGGTAGGAATCTGAAAGCAACCTTATCAAAATTACCTGTGAATGTAAGCTAAATGCAAGTTGACATGTTCTCGGTGAAAGAGAATCAATTTCAGATTATATTAATTATTTTAAGCAGAATACTACCTAATATGTTTGTATGTATGTATATTCTTATTACTCTTCTTCTTCTTCGCGTATGCTGATTGCTGCAACTTTACCTCTTGTGCGAGTACCTACGGCTAGGTTACAGTTACGTGCACGACTCGACTCGACTGTTTAATAAATTAAAGTCGACTCTCGTTATCGCTTCGGCTTTCTCCCAATTGGCTCAATTCGCGTTATAACGGTACATTTTTTAAAAGTGAAATAACCGTATATTTTGCTTACAGTTAAATGTCTTGGTCGTACACTGTACAAGGGCTAGAGAAACCGTATACAAATACGACAAAAACCATACGCTTGGCAGCTGCAAGATAAGGGATTAGCCGCGCGTAAAACGTCTTGAAACTGGATATTTGTGCTCAAGGAACACCTCTCTGTTTTTTAAGACGTTCATTAAATGGTTATAATAAGTGCTTTAATTTTGAAAAGACGTGTGTTTCAATGTACTATTATCCACTTAGGCCCTGCCAGCCTTTAACTTAATACTTATGCATAAATCTTTTTCTTACTCTTCACACCCAACATTTACTACAGGCTCTTAGACTAATAAGAGCCTCCTCGAAAAATTATCCTATCCACCCCATCCCTCAGGGGACTTTCGGAGTCGACGTTTCCAGAGGGTAAAGGTGGACAATAATAAGCATTAAAAGTTTTTTTTTCGGCAGTACTGTCCAAGAAGAGTCTATCTTGAGATCTTTGCTTTTCAATATGACAATATATCAATGATTTGCCTTATGTGGCTTTGTAATGTAGATATTCATATTTACCATGATATAGAGGTCCATTCAAGTCATCCAATAGGACTTACTGAAGATTGCGTATCTAAAAAAACTAATCTGAAACTTAACTCAAGTAAATCAAACAATATCAATACCACTTGCACCCAAAAAGACCTTAACAAGTGGAATAACGTATCATTGTACCTCTTGATATACGAGTACTTGTATTTAAAAATTTTCTTTTTCTGCTGGGCTTTCCAATAAGAGGTGTTATTTTGATATTCAAAGCAAAATGACACTTTTTGAGATAAATGATCGGATCTTTATTTCATTATAAAGAGGAAGGTATGCCGTTAATAATGGAAATTAACATCAGCCAAATCACCACTACGACCACGCCTACAGGACTATATCCTTTTCATGAAATTTTCCATAACCAAATCGCAAAGTGGCTACCCTATGTCCTCGATAGCCTCACGAATTCCATCTTTGAGGTCTTGAATCGACGCTGGGCTGTTGGCGTAGACCTTCTTCTTCACGTGGCCCCAAAGGAAGAAGTCGCAAGGTGTTAAGTCACAAGATCTCGGTGGCCAATTGTGATCACCTCTTCGAGAGATAACACGGTTCGGAAACTTTTCCCGTAAAAGATCAATGGTTTCGTTGCATGTATGGCACGTAGCACCGTCTTGTTGAAAGTAAACGTTGTCCAGATCAATACCATCAAATTCCGGCCATAAAAAATCAATAATCATCTGTCGATAGCGCAATCCATTCACCGTAACTATTGCTCCAGCCTCATTTTCGAAAAAGTACGGTCCAATGACCCCGCGGGACCATAAACCGCATCAAACAGTCACACGTTGAGGATAGAGAGGCTTTTCAATAATAACTCTTAGGTTTTCCGAGCCACAGATGCGACAATTTTGCTTGTTGACGAAGCCATCGAGGTGGAAATGGGCCTCATCACTCAAGATGAGTTTTCGATGGAATTCCGCATCATTTTCATGCATTTCAAGGACCCAATCAGCAAAGACTCGACGTTGTTGATGATCGGCTGGCTTGAGTTCTTGTGTTAACTGAACTTTATAAGCCTTAAGACCCAAATCTTTATGCAAAATACGGTGTAATGACGTTTGTGGAATGCCTAATTCCAAAGAACGACGAGGAATGGACAAACCTTGGTTTTCTTCAATACTTTCGGCTACAGCAGCAATATTCTCGGCTATTCTTGAGCGACGCGCACGGGTTTTATTCTTCACATCACTAACTTGTCCCGACAGCTCGAATTTTTCTACCAATTTCTGTATTGCGGTCCGACAAGGTGCTTCACGACGACCCAAAAATGTTCGAGTTTTACGAACCGACTTTGCCACATTTTCACCATTTTTATAGTGAATTTTAATAATTTCAATGCGTTGTTGAATCGTGTATCGTTCCATTTTTATTAATGGCGTAGTTTCTACTTGTCAAATGTCAAAAAATTATAGCTCCAAAAGTGACATCTACTGAAATAGCGGGCTAATTAAAATAACACCTCTTATTAGAAAACCCTTTACAATCTCTGTCGAAAAACTGAGAGCTTCCTTAAGGCAAGTCTCCTTTTTATATCTTTTGGCTGCCATTTTTTTATAAGTTCCACACGAAAATTGCATTTATAGTATACTTTTCGGTTCGGAACAACTTACACGTTTCAAAATTATGGAGACCTGTCTTGGAAAATTTGTTTTAATTTATTCATGAATTTTCCGTATCTATTCAATTAAAGGTTAATGCCTATTTTAGGCCCGACATCAGCAGATACGAGAGATGCTTTAAACGAAACATTGTTATACTCTGAACTTAATAATATTTTATTTAAATTTAGCGGGGGCAAGCTGGAGGGGTCCAAGGTTGATCTAGTACATTTTGGTAAATATATAAAAATATATAAAATCGAGTTCCTTAGGTCCTGAGAAGAAAATTGAATACCCACACTCCTATACTTGGTGGCTTAAATAGCGATCCCCAAACTCACTTTTATAGTATTTCCCTCTTTTTTATTCTAACTGAGGTAGGTACTATATTTTTCGCACTTTAGATCGGCCCTAACTCGTTGGGGTTATGTTCGTTCGGAAAACGGATTTTACTGCTCGATTCACCACTTTATCAGCTACAATTTGTAGAAGAAAATCTTTCTCTGGATACTTAATTTTAAAGAAAAAATTTCCAGTTAATTTCTAAGAAAAATTGGGGCCTCCCCTACATCAGGTCCAGGCATCGTTGATTTTATATAGGAGCGGGGCATTGCTGGCATACCCTTGGTTACTGGTTTTTTGCTCTATTTGCCCAGTTCTGTTTGAATGTTATTAGTTTGGCTACGGTTCTGCTTTGACGTGCGGGTGCGTCACATGCATTGACAGTTCTTTGTGTGCTTTAAAACTCAACTTAAAAGAGATTGTGTTTGCTTTTCTACGAAGAGTTAGATATTTTTATACCCTAGATGAAATCTATATTTGTCATTCCGTTTGTAATCCCTCGAAATAATCATGGTAGAGCAAAATGGTTGGACACCCACGCAAAAGATTAAAAGTTATTTTGATTTTTGCATGTCCGTTTGTTGTCCGTCTGTCCGTCTTCACGATATTTCGAGAACGCGTTCAGTTAGAAAGCTGAAATTTCGCACACGGGCTTTATTTAAAAAAAAAAAAAAGTTAATTTAAGTCCGTAAATGGGACAAATCGGGTAACTCCTTCGTAGGGTTGCCATACAAAAATTTCGTTTTTCACTATATATTTGAACACTGCCTGAGAACGAGTCGATGTATACGGCTGAAATTTCGTACACAGGGTTTTCTTAGCGATACTAAATAAAGCTTCAAAAATAGACCAAAGCGGGCAGGCCCTTCTTGATGTTTCCATATAAAAATTTAAGTTTTTTACGTATACTGTAAAAACGATCAGTCCTAGACGTTTTTATCGTTATGAATAGTTCTTCAGAATATGAAAACATATGAAATTGGTTATAATCGTTTGTACTGTCCGACGAACCGTTCTAGAAATATATGCGAAAAACCACTTCAAAAATCAAGTTTGTACAGATGAGTGACCGTACGAATTAACATACGGGCATTCATCTAGGGTATCGGACCAATTCTAGATTTTTTCTTGTTTTATATGTAAGTACTTAATAGACCCAGAAATACTAAGTCTTACTTACAAGTAAATAGAAGCAAGTACTTATTATTGGAAAATAACTAATTTAATTATACATTTTGTTATAAGCTAACTATGCTTATCTGTAGATTGAGCGAAGAAAATAGCATCAGCAATTTTCTTCACATACCATACCTTCAACAAAATATTCCCATGAAAAATTCTGCCTTCAGCAGACTTTGTCAGTATGATTTTCTTTCAAAAACTCAATATGTATCTACATACGTACATACATATTACGACCAAAGCTTCTTGGGATAAGAACTGCGAGCTGCGAAAATATATTAGATGTATACGTACGCCGCGATTTCAAGCGACGGGATGATAGCTGATGTTTATAAAATTAACAAATTACATTTTTTCAAGCCATCCGTACACCGAAAAATATTCTGGACTTGTTTAATTATGTCCAGAATAAATGAAAATTTTTCTCTCTTTTTTTTTGCATTTTCTACCCTGGGCGACGGCTCTTGATCGCAATGAAGAGTTGAGTTGTTTTTTGAAAACGAAATACGGCGGTTCGGAAAAGAATAAACAAAGAAATAAAGGGTTTTCCAATAAGAGGTGTTATTTTAATTAGCCAGCTATTTCGGTAGATGTCACTTTTGGAGCTGTCATGTTTTGACATTTGACAAGTAGAGACTACGCCATTAATAAAAATGGAATGATACACGATTCAACAACGCATTGAAATTATTAAAATTCACTATAAAAATGGTGAAAATGTGGCAGAGACGGTTCGTAAAACTCGAACATTTTTGGGTAGTCGTGAAGCACCTTGTCGGACCGCAATACAGAAATTGGTTGAAGCACCTTGTCGGACCGCAATACAGAAATTGGTAGAAAAATTCGAGCTGTCGGGACAAGTTAGTGATGTGAAGAATAAAACCCGTGCACGTCGTTCAACAACAGCCGAGAATATTGCTGCTGTAGCCGAAAGTGTTGAAGAAAACCCAGGTTTGTCCATTCCTCGTCGTTCTTTGGAATTAGGCATTCCACAAACGTCATTACACCGTATTTTGCAAAAAGATTGGGGTCTTAAGGCTTATAAAGTTCAAGCCGGCCGATCATCAACAACGTCGAGTCTTTGCTGATTGGGTCCTTGAAATGCATGAAAATGATGCGGAATTCCATCGAAAACTCATCTTGAGTGATGAGGCCCATTTCCACCTCGATGGCTTCGTCAACAAGCAAAATTGTCGCATCTGGGGCTCGGAAAACCCAAGAGTTATTGTTGAGAAGCCTCTCTATCCTCAACGTGTGACTGTTTGGTGCGGTTTATGGTCCCGCGGGGTCATTGGACCTTACTTTTTCAAAAATGAGGCTGGAGCAACAGTTACGGTGAATGGATTGCGCTATCGACAGATGATTAATGATTTTTTATGGCCGGAATTGTATGGTATTGATCTGTACAACGTTTGCTTTCAACAAGACGGCGCTACGTGCCATACAAGCAACGAAACCATTGATCTTTTATGGGAAAAGTTTCCGGACCGTGTTATCTCTCGAAGAGGTGATCACAATTGGCCACCGAGATCTTGTGACTTAACACCTTGCGACTTCATTTTTTGGGGCCATGTGAAAGAGAAGGTCTACGCCAACAGCTCAGCGTCGATTCAAGATCTCAAAGATGGAATTCGTGAGGCTATCGAGGACATAGGGCAGCCACTTTGCGATTTGGTTATGGAAAATTTCATGAAAGGGATATGGTCCTGTAGGCGTCGTGGTGGTGGTCATTTGGGTGATGTTATTTTCCATTATTAACGGCATACCTTCCTCTTTATAAGGAAATAAAGATCCGATCATTTATTTCAAAAAATGGCATTTTTCTTTGAATATCAAAATAACACCTCTTATTGGAAAACCCTTTAGTTGTGTTTTTAAAAGGAAAGGTTCGGCATAAATTTTAAAAAGAGTTGAGTTCTTTTTTTTTGAAAACGAAATACGGCGGTGTAGGTTCTCGAAGTCGGGCGCAATATAAAAACACAATTTAATATAAAAAAAAGGTGAAATAAAGTTTTGTGATTTTAGTAAAAGAAACGAAAGTTTTTGTAATGCAATGCGGATCATGGTGAACCGAACAAATTAATGAAGAAAAAGGTAAAGAAAGTTTTTGTAAAATAAAAGAATAGTCTTGAAAAAAGGAGTTTTAAGATAAAAGTGGAAAATAAAGAGAAAAAACAGAGAGTTATTAAAGTGATCCCAGGAATATATAACATTATGATCAAGTACTAAGTAGGGCATTTCAAAACTATTAAATAATAAGTCTTAAGTATCGAAAATATACTTGAAGTAGTACTTAAGTCCTTTTTTACTTAAGTATTGTGGCCAAAGCTGTCCCCCGCCAATTGAGATAAACATTGTTAATAAATTATGATCAGAGTATCAGAATGCATCATTTGACATATTCTTATGTCTGTTGATGTAGGGCCTAAAGTTGTATGAAAAGTGGGCCTCTCCCCTTTATTAATTTTTTGATATTTCGATATAGCTCTTTGCCATAAATTTTTTGATATTTCAATATAGCTCTTTGCCATATTATGATGTTTTCCAGTATGGAACATAAGTATTCCTGTCTTTTTCGCACTTATTGTGTCAATTAGTTTATAAATTTTTACGAGTTTAGCATCTTTCTGGCATTACCATTGCTTTTGCTTGAATTGAGTTAGGTAAATTGAGTTTTCCGCGTGTAAATTTGGCAGTCGCGATCGCGGTTTTTCAGTTCGATAGTGTTGTGTGATTTTGATTATTTTCGAGAGTTATGTGGATTAATTTGTATTAATTAATTTTTGTATTTATAAATTTATTGTCCCAGCCGGAATAATTTGCGAGAAATAAGCAAACTAAATTAAATCGTGTTGGGAAAGCTTTTGTAGTGACAAAAATGACACAAGATTACAATTTTCTAAATAGAAGGTGAATTCATATTTTGGAAATTAATATATTTTGCAAAATTTATTCTGCAGGATATATGAATTTCACAATAACATTTATTATGGTCGTAGCATACACGAGGAAGTATGCTACAGGATATGCGCTACTGACATTTAGCGAGTGATCATGCCGCGCCCACAGCTGGTGCTGCCAGAAGGATTATGACGACGAGCAGAAAAAGAAGGAGACTTTGTTTTGAGTTGGACAAGGAAATTTTTTGGTCAATTTGTGAAAGACTGGAAGAGACGCTTTAGATCTCAATCATTATTATACGAGAACAAAGAAGTTTAAAAATAAAACCAGTAGGAGGTTGGAAAAGGAGCCTCAGCCGAGAAATCAGTAACGGGAAAAAGGCAAGATATACGAGAATTACAGTAATAAATCTGGAAGAAGAAAACGGAAAGCCGAAAGCAACAGGAGTTTTGACATCATCAGGAATCGTTCATCACGGTGGATGGAAACGAGTGAAAAATACCGCTCAAACAAGCTATCATATTAAAGATTTTAAATGTCCCAAATAAAGCGGAAGCAGAAGCTGCGGTATAGTCCGATGTTCCGGCATCGCAAACATAACCTCGCAAGGGATTACAGCATCGGCGCTTACATTTTTCACATACGGTGAGGAATCCAGGAAGAATCCTACGAAATATACAAAATAAACATGGGCTGGGTGCAAATTGGCTGTACATACAAGTACACTCGATGACCCAGTGGATAAAAAAAATAAAAAAATCAATCATAAGGGACATGGAAAGCATAAAATAAAGTAGAGAAGACCGTCGCTATATTCAATCAATCGTCTATATAGTTGTTACGGTATTAAGAGAGTGATTGCCATTGGACGTTAAGTCCAGACTGCCAGCGTGGGAGAGTTGTGTGGTGGGTAACCCAAATTCTGAAGCTGTCACAGCACCATTAAGAGAAAAAATCATGCCTTGCAAAAATAAAGTACCACATCCAGTCCAGAAAGGAGTTTTACACCACTTACGTTCACTTCAGGTGACGGCACAGATGTATAGTCCTCAGTGCCATCGCCCCATCTACCCAATGACATTTACGGCACAGGTAATTTGTAATGTCCCCAGATGATCGGAGTAGAGCTGAGTAGTAGACCTAATTGAACCTCATCCTATAAAGGGCTCCGGGAGAGAGAACGAGAAAGCAAACGTTCTAGTAATCCATGTCCTACGTTATAATAATTTGTTTACTTCCACCAATCTATTGCCCTCTAATATTTTCTAGTTCCGCACTATTTTTTTTTGTATTCTTTTACGTACTGATATTCTTTTCTTCTTTCCGCTTTTCACCTTCAAACTTTTTGGGTGCTTTCAAAAACTAAACTTTTATTTCCTTTCTATAACTTTTCTTTCTTCACAAATGTTTTTCTCTCCAGCTCAAAAGCTCTTGTTTTTTCTGTCAGTACTTTTCTCCCGTCTGCCAGCTGTCTATCGCACAGCAGAAGTGAAAAGTGGCAGCACCTCCGCTGTGTGGGCTAGACATAGTTTGCTTTATTTTTTCCCGGACGGGAATCGAACCTACACTTGTTAGAATCAGTCAATATGGATAAAGAAGAATTTTAAGAACTTTTATTTTTAACGATTCTAAATCAAATTAATAAATACAAGAAGAAAAAACAACCGCCGCGTCCGGGGTTTGAAACCGGGACCTTCCGCTTGCCGGGCGACTACTCTTACCACTGAGCTAACGAGACAGATGATTTTCCCTCTTGCATTTATCAGTTTGCTTTGCTAGATGCCAGAGCTACACATGATGTAGGATACTACATCGTATCGGCCTGCGACCATAACAGGGCAGGGTTGTGTGCTTCACTTGTGAATCAGACGACTTTGAGAAATGGCAGATTGAGCTAGCCGGTCTTAAAGCATAGACCTCATCTTCGCGGGCGCCAAATGTGTGACCTTACCCACGATAATTCGCTTTGTTGAAGTGGATGCTGTACTAGCGATAGGAAAGCCGCGAAGGCTTGTCAGACTGTCCGAGTTAGAGGCGCATCCCGAAGGTCATGCTAGTCATTGTCTGGTCAGAGCTTGACATCTGTCCCTTTGTCGAAAGTCAGAGGTATGCTCATAGTCCAACAAACTAAAAAGCCAGTCTGTCAGCACCACTCTGCTTTCCCATACCGATATGAGTCGGAGAAGCCTGTACAGTCAGTAACCTAAACAATTGATTTTAAAGCTTCTCCGCTCCTGACATGTCACTCTGACTGCAAACCCCCATTCGTTCGAGAGTTTGCATCCAAGCCCCTACACACAGATCGAGTCTCTAAGAATTTAAATTTGACTACAAGGGTGCTAGCACAGTAGTCATTGCCCTCTTTGAGGGAATATGGGTGCCTCTGTTAGCTCATTCGCGAGCTCATCTGCCGCCAACCCTACTTGCAATATCCAGAACACCGTGCAGGCCTTCACTGAACCTCGGCGCGAACAGTTCGGTATAGCTCCAGTGAAAGATTCATCTTCCTTCAGTCGACTGTTGCGACAGACAGAACATACCGTTAGAGAATTCTCAATCGATGTAAAGGCGCTGAGCTGCTGTTGAAAATTTGTCTGCACCGAATTTCGTCTGTTTGCTTCATCACCAACTCTGTAGCTAACAGGTTTACTTCGAAGGCTATAAAATTTTGCACCCTGTTTTAATGCAGTGTGCAAGTTTTCCTGAGCCCTTGTACGGAGTAATAGAAATTTGGCACCAGCATCTATTGTCAGAGGATCACTGAGTTCCCAAGCTCTTGATGATGGGCTTGAATCCTCATCATTTAAAGTTCACACAATACCTTGTAGGGTGAGAGGCCGTTGCGTGATGGACGGAGCTCCTGAGGGAGCTAGAAATATGCCTCAGCCTCTCTCCCCACCGAGTATGATGTAGGCTCTAATCCCTAACAATAAGAACCTCTTAACACTCTCTGATGCACTAGCTTCTGGAGAATAAACTGCTGTTCACAAGTGTTTAACGCCATACATATCCAGCAGTCTGACAAATTGAGCAGAGCAAAACTGGACTCCACTGCCAGCGGCTATCGTCTCTGGAACTTCGAATATGTGGAATACTTCTTTCTCGAGAAACTGTCAGATATTTTGTGTAGGTGCCTTCTTAATTGGCCTTAAAATTGAGAACTTCGAACAGTGATCCAGAACAATTAGCATACAGACTGTTATGGTGGTATGAAACAGTGAAGGTCGATAAACGTAAAGTTCTGTGATAGCCTGTATAGTCGGCCCAGCACGCTAGCATGTCGGACTTATACTGGAGAGTGCCGGGTGTGTAAAAACGAAAACCCCGGCTATCACGTCCCCATAGACAAAAAGAAATTCATGCTTGGAGTCAAAAAGACAAAAAGGAGATCTACAATAAAAAAATGCACATCACGCACCGGTCCTGAAGGGATAGCGTACACCACTCACCTTGAGTTTATCTTAAGTATCGAATATTAAGATCCTTGTGCCGATTCCCGCCTCCCTTGATGCCGCCCGCTGGCACTGGTTGACGATACCCTGGTTATGGTAACAGGTAAGAGGGTAAGAGCTTCTCGGCCGGCGTGAGTGAGAAAAAAAAGAAAGCCTCTACTTATTCCTTGATATTTTAATATTTTATTTGCGCTTTGAAATATAGTTGGTTTGTTCTGCTTAAATTCACCCGCGAAACTCTAAAAAATATAGAACATCCTTCACTTATTTTTAATATTGGTGAGAAGCACCTAATTATTGTTATGACGCTGCCCCACCGGCTAAGGAGAAGTTAAGTTGTTTTATTCATTAAGAAAATGCCCACATTTTTGGTTTTTCTTTCTTTTTGTTTTGCTATTCCTTCGATGAGTGGGTCGTACTCAGAGGGCCTCCTCGATCATGGATTGCGGACTATTCAATTAGTCCAGAATGAGCCGCTTCTGTTCCGCTTGGGTCGCATTGGACATGACTACCACGTATGGTAATGTATGTACTACCGGAGTGATAATTTAAAACAGTGAGCCTTCCTTATGTCTCCCTTCCGATGTTCAATGGTGTAGTAAAAGCCCTAAGCTTCAGATTCCACAAAGCGAGTGTACCGCTGAGGTCCTTTTGGGATATCAGCCATTTCAAGCTAGGATGATCTGTCATGATTGTGAACAGCATTAGATCTTTAAAATTCGGAGCTTGTGGACACTTAGCACTGCGTTTTTAGTGACGGTGTAATTACGTTGAGCTGAGTTCAACTTCTTTGACACGTACGCAATGGGTCTTTCGTGGTCATCGTCATCCAGTTGCATCAGCACTCCACCAATTCCTTGTTGACTGGCATTACATTGAATGACGGATTGGCTTCGTTCAGGAGACGTTTGGAGTTCAATGGCCCACTTCAACTGACTAGGATTTTTCAAAGTGTCAGTTAATTGAAGCAGTCAAGTCAACATAATTTGGTGTAAAGCGTCGATATCATCCTGCCATACCTAGGAGGCGTCAAACCTGCTGAACAGTCTTAGGTGTCGGGTAGTCAACTATTACTGCAACCTTATTCGAGTCTGCCTTTATACAATTTTCTCCGACTATGAAGCCTAAATACTTGGTTTTTTTTTATGAAAAATTTACTTTTCTCGACGTTAATAGTGAGGCCAGCCTTCCTCAAGCATTCAGCCATTCAGGCTAGTAAGGCCAGACGGGATGACTTTATCCATGAGTCGGCACACAGTTTGAAGCACGTCGCATGGTCCGAATCGCATCACCGTGAAGTGACTCTTTCTAACCAGGTACTGTAAAAGCGGTCTTCTCTCGGGACTCTTGATCTAATGGGATCTGCAAGAATGCGTCTTTCAGTTCCAGACTTCAAATATATTTTGGAGGAGGCAGTCTACCCAGAATTCCGTCTATCTTTGGTAACGGATAGCTCTGCTTCTTCGTGACTGTATTCACTTTCCTGGCGTCAAAACAAAGTCCAACCTTTCCAGGCTTCCTTACTAGAACGACTGGAGAGCCCTATGAACTCTGGCTCTCCTCTAATACTTCCAGTGATAACATCAGCTCTAATTCGGCGTCCATGAAACCTTGTACCGCTGGAGAATTAGGATAAAACCGTTGTTTTATAGGAGTAGCATCACCAGTGTCGATCTTGTGGGTTATTAGAGCATTTTGCCCAAGCCTGGTGAAGTAAAAGATGGAAATAACTAATTGGTGGCTTCAAGACGTCTCGATTCTTGCTCAGAAAGCAAGGTCCGGTCAGTATCTGAGGGAACTAACAGACCTGGTTTCACCTCCGCAAGTACAGCTTGGACATCTGGAGCCAACCGAAATAGGCGCCAGAAATCTATACCTAAGTGCAGCGCTTCAGTGAGCGCGGGACCCACGTAGAAAAGTACGTTCTTAGTGTCATTATAGAATGTGACATCCAGATCCACAGAAGCATGAACACTCGTCATGATCCAATTAGCCACCTTTACTTGATTCATGTACTGCTTCCATTGGACCTCTGCTTCTAACAACTTCCCAAGAGCTCCCCTGCCTAAGATATTGACAGTGGCACCACCGTCTAATAATCCTGACACGGCTTGCCCAAGTAGTAGCATTTTAGCATACGGCCGAATGCCGACACTAATGTGGGCTAACTTCCTCCTCTGGGATTTGATACGCTTGTTATGTTCGCATCACCGAACAGTAGATTTTTTTTCTGGTTGGATAAAAGCACATTTATGGTATCGTCCTATCAGGGATTCTGTCGCGGAGTAGAAGGTCCTATCTCTCAGGACATGGTAGTTGCTTAAACGCTCATGATATGGTGTCAGTTGATATTGAGCAGGCTGACGGCTACTCGTCATCACAGAGGTTGATGGCCGTCTCAATATCTGATAGGTGGAAATCTGGACCTCCTTCCCACCAAGGTCCGAAGGTTTTGTCGATCCGAAGATGTGTCTAGCACATTATCGCAATTGTTGTTATTGATCTCAGACGTGGAATTCAGGATATCTGAGAGTAACATTGAAGATAGTTTTTTGAGTTCTCCGATCTCGAATTTTAGACCGGTAAAGCTGGTTTTGGAAAACTACCTGGACTTTCTTCCAAAGATATCAGCTCCTGAGTTACATATGGGCTTATTGAGGAGCTTGCCGGCTCTCTACCTCTGCAGTCGGTGTGACTGTCAGCTTAAACACTGTAGTTGCTGTCGCCGTTGTCCGTGGATACGTTCCGTTTGGCCGGAAGTTACAGTTAGGCTTGATTTTGTTTTTCTGGACACATCCATGGCAGAAATACCCGGTTGGAGCTCTTGGATAGTCAGCCGACAGATCACTCAGTGATAGCCTGTATTGTCGGCTCGACACGCCAGCACCTCGGACTAATTGCGACTGTTCAAGTAGTCCTGAATGAACCGCGTCTGTCCCCTTTGGGTCGCATTGTACATGACTACCATGTTTGTTAATGTATGCATGTTCTACCAAAGTGATATTTCAATACAAAAAAAAAAAAACACTATGCGCCTTTTTCTATACACAAAATTAGATCACTTATAGCAACTTAACTAAATTTTACAAGTTCATGACTTGGTGAATCTCCGTTACTCTAAAAGAAGTAAGTATTTTGGATCTTTATATAAACAGTTCAATGAAAAATTTCTTTCCATTCCCGGGAGCCACTTTCTACAAACAAAATTAAATCATTTATAGCACCTTAATGATTTTTTTTTCAAGTTTATGATTTGGTAAAGCTCCGTTGCTTTTAAGCGATCTCGTGAAGGATTATCTGTTCACCAGGTAGACCCATAGCCTCCTTGCGTGACTAATTTCATAAATTTTCACTGCATGCGGCCGCGTGGGAGCGGTGAAACTATTTTAGCAGCTTATAATTCTATTGTAAGGCTTTTGTCCTCAAGACAAAAAAAAAGCAATTAATGTATAAAACTTGTCTCATCATGTAAGGTCTGTATCCTCATAATAATCGCAAAGTAAAGTAAGTACTGTTCCAAAACTATAAGCCTTTATAAAAAATACAAGTATTATATAAAAATTTTCTCAGTATGTAAGTCTTTTGTCCTCAAGACAATCGGAACCTACTGTTATAAAACGGTAAGCGTTTTTTTTTTTTTTTTTTTTTTTTTTTTATATTATTAAGCCAAGCTCAGGGGATACCCTATGATGCAAAGCACAGCATGGCAGGAAGGAGATAGGGAAAGGATTAGGGGATATGAAGAGAGTGGCGGAGGTGCCGATGTATGTCGCCCTTAAACTTCCGCAGATTGTACGCCGGAGGAAAAACAGAAGATGGTAAGCTGTTCCACATTCGCACTGTTCGGGATAAAAAAGCATCACGGAATTTTACTGTACGGCCGAAAGTAATTTGAAGGGTTAAAGGATGTGCGCGGTTTGCAGCGCGAGTATTGCGTGCAGGAATCATTCTACAAGGGATTAGACTAGATATTTCATCAGAACATTGACCATGCATATAGCGATAAAGGAGCGAAAGGCATCCAACATTGCGGCGGTGCTCGAGTGAGTCGATATGACAAGTTATTGCCAAATCGCCAATGAGCTTGAAGGCTCTCTTTTGGACAATATCCAATGAAGCTAAGGCTGTGCGACCAGCCCCGGCCCATATATGGGAGTTGTACTCCATTCTAGGTCTAATGTAGGACTTGTAGAGGAGCGCTAGATTTGACGGGCTGAAATATTTCTTACACCTTTTCAGAAATCCAAGACATTTCGATGCTTCTTTGGCAACAGAGAAGATGTGATCTGTCCAGTTTAACTTACTGGAAATATTAATGCCAAGAATGCTTAGTGACGGTGAATCAGAAATTAATGCTCCATCAAAAGAAACGGGTGTGGTTAAGTTATGATCTTGTTTTAATGAGATAAGACAGCTTTGGGACTTTGATGCATTGAATTCGACGCGATTCGCTTTGCCCCAAGCGAGGATATTGTTAAGATCGTTATTCAATGATCTAGTCATGCAATCTCGTTTAACACATGCAGCATTCCCCCTGGATTCCGCAAGAGTGTCAAAGGAGTAAGCGAAATCAAGAGTACTGTCATCTGCGAAACTATGGATGGGATTGAAAGTAAGGGAAAGCAGATCATTAATGAAAATTAAAAAGAGAGTTGGAGAGATAACAGAGCCTTGAGGTACACCGGCATTTATGGGATGCGGTTCAGATGTAACGCCATCTAATACAACACGTATTTGGCGACTAGATAGGAAACTTTCAATCCATAATAGAAGAGGAGGGGAGAGACCAAGTGCTTTGAGTTTGGCTAAAAGGGCTGGATGCCAGACTCTATCAAAGGCTTTTGAAATATCTAGGGCAACGATTTTAGACTCACCAAAATTGTGAAGACTACGGTTCCAACGTTCCGTAAGAAAAGTCAGCAAGTCTCCAGATGAGCGTCCAGCTCGGAAGCCATATTGGCGATCGTTGATGAGATGATTAGTTTCAAGATACTTCATTAATTTAGAGTTAATGATAGATTCAAAAACCTTTGAAAGAATCGAAGTGATCGCAATTGGTCGATAATTTGAGGGATCGCTACCCTCTCCCTTCTTGGGAATAGGCTGAACGTGAGCTAGCTTCCAAGCAGTTGGAAATTTTCCTGTCGAATAAGACAAGTAGAAGAGTTTGCGCAGAGGTTTAGCCAAGGAAGAGGCGCAGCTTTTAATTAACAGGGGCGAAAAACCATCAGGGCCTGCGGCTTTGGAGACGTTGATCCCCTTAAGGACCCTGAACACATCTCTCGTACGAATGTGTATTGGCTCTTGTACACATTCACACGGGCGATGCAAAACAGGTGTTTGTGAAGTTGGTGGAAGGCGAGAATTTGAAGCGAATCTAGCAGCTAAAATATTAGCTTTATCCAGGGAGTCAACAATCACTTCACCATTATTAAGTAGTGAAGGTATAGAGGAACTGGTGAAATTGTTCCTGATGGTTTTGACCAGGGACCAGAAACCTTTGCTACCTTTGCGGCTTGCCAAGATTCTTTGTCTAATATTCTGGTCAAAAAGAAATTTTTCTCTCTGGATAATGGACTTGCAGGTGTTCCGTGCAGTCTTGTAGACTTGTTTCATTTCCGGACATGGATGCAATTGATAGGCGCGAAAAGCAGACTCTTTCGCTTTTATAGCTTGGTTGCACTTATCGTTAAACCAGGAGCGATCATGCTGTTGTTGAGACCTGCTGTAAGAATACGGAATGTATTCACGCATGCCAAGATTTAGTATGTTACTAAATTGTAATGTGCATTCATCAACATCCCTCGCAGCAAAACAGACCGACCAATCAATTTCTTTAAGATACTTATTGAGACTTTCCCAATCAGCATTCTTATAGTGCCAAAGAAGCCTACTTGTAGGTGGAGCAGTTGGGCGGCACAGGTTTGAGGTGGTAAATTGAGCCGTGATTAAACAATGGTCTGAATTTCCAAGAGGGGAACCGACTGAAATGGAATATTTGTCAGGATGGGATGTTAGAAACAAGTCGAGTAAATTAGCTTTATCTCCAGCTGCATCAGGAATTCGCGTTTGTGCATCCACTAGCTGTTGCAAATTAAATGATTCACAGAAGAGTTCAACGAAACGGCCCGCAGGACTTGTGGTAGAAGAATGTCTGAGCCACGGTATATTATGAACATTAAAATCGCCTGCCAGGACGATTTCGGAAGAGGGGGAGAGAGAAAGCAAATGATCAATATTGTTGGAGATATTGTCAAATACGGATACCGTGTCGTCATCAGACATATTTGCGCTGCGATAAAGGAAACAGAAGTATATGATGTGCTTGTGAAGTTTGAACCTAATCCAGATGTAATTAAACTCTGGATTGGCAGAAGGAAAATCTTGAAGAATAGTAAAAGCAACATCATTCCGAATATATACTGCGATCCCTCTATGCTGAGAAAAAAGAGGCACGAAGCTGTAACCAGGGACGTGATACTGATTAATATCAGCATCAGAAACGACTTTGGTTTCACTTAGCGCAAGAATTGCCGGATTTTTTGAGTTAAGGTGGCAGTACACCGAAAACCGATTTGCTCTTAATCCGCGAATGTTGCAGAAATCTAAAATGAAATTCTGCATGCTGAAGGCAAAAACAAAAAAGCAAAAAAAAAACAAAAAAGCGACACACAGCAACACAAATATTTGGGCGCCGCCAGCAGCAGTCAACGACACAGCGAGGTAAAAAAAAAACAACAATAGTGTTATGCCTATTGCTGCTTTCAATACCTCAGACCGTGCAGTTCAATGACCACAGCTGGGTGCACCCGGATTGATGATCAGTGACAAGTGCTAATGCAATTGCACTGATCACAGATGAAAAGAAGGAAAGGAAACATTACCGTGCTGCTGGCTTATAAAATGTTGATAGGGCATAGAAGAGCCCTTCAGTTGGCGGATAAAATTTATTTTAATAATTTATTAAATAACGGTCGCGCCGGATTTTTAAATAATTATTGTTATGGATTTATATGGAGACTGTTTAGCACAACACTTCACTCGTTTTAAATTAATGGAATTAATAGATTTGTTTAGATTAATCGATTATATCTACAACACGAGGCAACGTCCGATCGGATTGACTCCACGCACTCGACTCGACATTAAATGCTGCAATCGTCCGCACAATTTTCATTGTCTCAAAAGCAAGGCCTTTATAATTTGATAATAATTTTTTATTACTAATAAAAAATGAAGATAATTTCAAAATTTTTATATACCATAGTAGTGTGGATGGTATCACAGGCCTTCGGCACCTTCTGCCATCAAATTGCCCTTTCCTATCGTTGTTTTGTTGCTTTTTTGCTCAGAATCGTGTCAGAATTTCCAATGTTATCTTTATCTGCGAGGTAACTTAGTAGCCACCTTAATTTGATATTCCGTTTTATGCTCGTTATCCCCTTTTGTGTGGCATACGATACGCTCTACTAATTTTGCATGACCAGAAAAGAGAACAAGACTTTTTCTCACTCAAAATTATCATTTTTCCGGCATCTTCAAATCTTCTTCTTATTTTGTTATCCCTTCTTGTGTGGCATGCAGAGCGTATCTACTAATTTTGCAGGATCAGCAATGAGAACAAGACTTTTTCTCACCCAAGTTTTGTCATTTTTCCGGCATCTTCAAATCATCTTCTTATTTTGCAGATATTTTTTGGTCGAATCCCCGCCGTCAGCTGTCAGTCCAACAGCAGTTCGACAAGTGGCAGCACGTTCGCCGTGGGAGAAGTTGCTACGAGATGACCATACTGCTACATACTGCATTGTGTGGGCCTACGACTGTAACAAGATGTTTCCATTGCTTGATCTGGGATATGGACCTAGAAAGTTATTGTAAAGCCGTTGCCATTGTCGTTCTGTTACATACATCGACTGTCATTCGAGGCCAGTAAAGATGTCGTCTTAATCGTTCCAGCGGCCTTTCGATCCCTCTATGGGAAGCTAGTGGCAGATCATGCGCCCTTGAAATAACGTCGGAGATAAGCCTTTGTGGTGTACAAAGCTTCCAAGCTACTTCTTCCTGAATTGGATAACCGGTTCTCTGAACTCTCGTAATATAAATGAGGTCATCTCTGACACACAGATTTTGTAATTTGTTAGAATCTGATTTAATTTTCTGCCTCATCTCTTCGTATTCCAACGAGTTGAAATATGGAGAACTAAGCTCAAATTCCATACTAGGATCAGCAGATGGTGCTAAAATATCACAATGAATCCGTGACAGGCCATCAGGGACGACATTAAAGCTTCCGTTTCTGTGTTCGATAGTGAATCCGAAACTTTAAAACTTCTGAATCCACCGAGCAAGACTACCATTGTGGTCCTTTTGGGACATCAGCAATTTCAAGCTGGCATGGTCAGCCACTATCTTAAATGGTATAAGTTCAATTAAAGGCCGGAACTTCTATACACTTAGTATTGCTTCTAAGCATTCCTTCTCTGTGCCTGCATAATTTCTTTGTGCCGAGTTCAACTTTTTCGAGACGTAGGATATCGGCTTTTCGTGGCCATCCTAATTTAGCTGTAACCGCAATCCAGCAGTGCCTTGTAGGCTCGCATCGCACTGAATATCCAACGGCTTTGTGGAATCTGAACTCACTAAGAATCGAGCAGAGGTAGGCTTCTGTTTCAACTGTTCCAGAGACTTCTGAGCTTCACATGTTCACTGGAACTGACTGGGCTTTTCAGAGCGTCAGTTAATCAGCATAGTTCGGAAGAATTCGACGATACCATCCCGTCATACCTAGTAGGCATCGAACTTGCTGAACAGTTGGGATTTTGTCAGGATCAGTTCTTATTCCTCCATTCCCAAGAATGAAACCCAAGTATTTACTCTCTATAATACAGAGCTTACTCTTCTCTACATTAATAGTGAGACTAGCTTTCTGCAAACAATCCGATACACCGAGTTAGTAGGGTGAGATGAGAGTCAAAATACTCTGACGAGAACATTTTCATGAAGATCGAACGAGATGACTTTGTCTATAAGGCAGCACATAGTTTGTGGAGCGTTCCATAGGCCGAATGGCATTATCGTGTACTGATAGGGAGGATGACGAGGTGCTGTAAAAACGATCTGCTCTTTAGACTCAGTATCTAATGGGATCTGCCGGAAAGAATCTTTCAAGTCCAGGCTCGTTATGAAGTTTGCCGAAGAAAGTGGACTCAGAAGTGCGTCTATCTGCGGCAGCGGATAGTCGTCCTTCTTAGTAATGGAGTTGACCTTCCTGACATCAAAACAAACACTAACCTTTCCAAGTTTCCTCACTAGAACAACTGGAGACCTCCAAAGGCTCTGGTACTCCTCTATCACACCAGAGATAGCATTCGCTCCAATTCGACATCCTTCAACTCTGCACTGGCGGTGAAATCGGATAAAGCCAATATTTTATCAGAGTAGCATCGTTCATTTCGATCTTGTGAATGACCAACGATGTCTTTCCTAAGCCCAAAGAGCCGATGGAAGGAAGGAGCTGTTTTGTGTCCTCAGGCCGTTTATTTTACCGAACAGAAAAAATATGGCAGTCAATGTCAGAGACAGACCTGGTTTCACCTCCGTAATTGCACCTAGAATATTTGGACCCGACCTAAATAGACGCCAGAAGTCTATTCCCAGGCACAGTCCAAGAACCACTTAAAAACGCACGTTCTTGATTTCACCACGAAAAGTGACATTTACGTCCACATGATCATGGACGTTCGTCATGGCACCATTAATCTCCTCTATTTGTCTACGATACCTCCTCTATTCAAAGTCAGCTTCCATGAGCTTTGCTAGAGCTGCCTGGTGTTGTGTTGTTGTATGCGGTGCTCTGGATAGAGAGCACACAACCTTTGATAGGGAGGAATTATTTTAACACTAGTTACTTTTGATAATTTTTTAATAATAATAACGTTTATTCTTCTTTTGAAATAGATATTTTAATAACACTTCTGTCGCAATAGAAATTATAATATGGTTTATCTTTGAAACATAAATTATATTAGCACTTAATTTTCCTTTCCGTAATAGTAATTATTATAACACTTTCCCTTTTATAAAAGATATTATAATAATGTAGTAATATGTAATGGCAATTCGCGGTTCAGAATAGAACTCCGCGATCTTGTTTTCTCGACGGATTTAAAACAAACTCCTCGAGGTTCGGGCTAGCTGCCCCCAGGTACCCACGATATCTTGCAAAAAGCTTTTTTGTTATTTTATTGTTTTCTCACGACGTTGAAAAAATGTACGTGACAGAATGCAAAAGTTTTTGATGCAAGCTATATGCATCTATGCAAAACTGTAATACGATATGCACTTGTGCGCCCGTCTTGAAATATTAATTTTTAAGAGGGCGGAATAATTTTGATAATTGTATGTATGTATGTACATACGATTAGATTGGATTAAGTAGGTAATGTACGTATGTACATAGTACATACGGAAAAAAAGTAAGAAGACACTGTATGTAGGTAAGTGTGCATATCGTGTGAGTGAAATGTGTGCCTGATAACAAAATGCAATTTATGCTAAATTGCATTTTGTTATAATGTGGGAATGCATTTCTAAATGCATTTGGAATTTTTATATGAAATTTTGAATTTTTATATGAAATTTTGAATGAGATTTAAATTGGAATGTTTTTTCGGGGCCGATTAATGGTACATCAATATATCGTATTGGACGATATATTGATGTATCGGTATTATGGTTGTGATTCGGGGCATTGGGCACCTGAGTCACAACTTTGGCCTAGGATACTGATAGTGGCACCACTATTAAGCAACCCAGTCTCGATTCGCCCCAGTTAAAAACGGGAGCTTGAGAATCTGCAGAGAAGTTAACTAAATTCTCTGCCACTGCTAAGAGATTACTAGCCCTCGGTTGACTGTCAGATCACTTGTTGAAATCACCAGAGTTACTGAATGAAATCAACGGACAGTCTTATGATTGTTCGACGAGGTCTGCGGGTTGAGCTGACTGTCTTCCCTATTCAGAGATTGCATTGGAGTAATCGGAGCTGCTGGCATTCAAGATGTCGCACTAGGTCAAGAACCGGTGTTGTAATTTCCGACCCGATTCGCGTTTTTGCGTAGATAATGTCTACAGTTTGGCTTAAGGACATCCTTTCGTCAAAAAACAAAATAGCAAAAGTAGTTTGCATTTGATTTGATTTATGTTTATATTGTAAAATAAAACAAAAACAATTCTCAAAATATAAAAATAAACAATAAAACACAATACTTACACGTGCCACCGCTCGGATCAAAATACGCGGCCATCTTTCACGTCCGATTGTGACAAACTAACAACCCATTTGACGACTTGGGCCTCATTATGCGCAAGTACACATCTCTCACGATCGATCGTCATCGGTTGCGTTCGCAAAAATGATTCCGCGCGGTCTTCAGATTTTTTTAAAGTTACTCGCACTATCGTATACGGTCGGATGTAAAGGGTTATACGACACTGAAAGACGGAATTGCCTAGTCGATTGCAAAAGTTACATTTTATTTCATTATTTCACTCATTTTTCTAATTTCTGAATAAAACTTCATTACAGTTGTTATTTCTGGATGGAAGGTATTAAAGTTCAGTTTTTATTTCCAGTGGAGTAGTAACTTGATTAGAAGGATTTTTTAGTGATAAGGTGCTGTTGATATTTGGCTGGAAGTTAGAAAATTTTTTGTATAAAATATTGGAAGGCATGCTATCATTCAATTTTGGTGTGACAAGCCTATATTGTTGGATCAAATTTGACAAAATGGGATGATATTTTTGTATATAGATTTGCTTTTCTCTTGCCTCAATTTTTCCGACTTTATCCAAAATTTCTTTGAGTGAAGTTTCGTTTTCACGTAAAAAGTATAAACGTAAGTTCGAGTCCAAAAGACTTCCTAAGAATGTGTTAATTGCGATGTCCTAAAGATTACACAAAAGCGCTTCACAGTTTTGGCAATCCTTTTCAGCCTTTTGTTTACACCTTTTATAGCTTTGTTACAGTCCTGAGCTGTACGAGCTCATTGTTTCACTTGAAATTTGATATACTAATCTTAATTCATCTACGAGAAGTCGATATATGGTTTATTTTCTGTGAATTTTTCAAATAGGAGATTTTTGAGGTCGTCAAACGTCCTAAATGTTTCCCCACATAGAACCAAAAATGCTCTGCCTCCTTTGTAGGGATGAGTTTTAAAAACAGTTCAGTCCCTCGCTCACCTGTTAAACATTCATACACTTTTTCACAACACTTTATAAAAATTTCTACCTCATTATATGTGTCGACACATATTTTCCTGTGAACATGGGTATATTTAAATTTATTAACTGATTATTGTAATCTAGCGCCATTTTCTCAGATTTTTCATTATCACTAGTATTTCTATTGTTAATTAGTGCTTGTTTATTATTAAAATTTAGTGTTAGTTTTTCAGGAAAAAATGACTTACTAGCAGAATTTACAGTATCTGTTGATTGATGAAGAATTCCTGAAAGATCCTGAGGTCTCTTTGTACTACTTGGTCGTGCTGTTTGCGGTTTCCTTATAGATTTGTTTTTACAGAGGAGAGATGAAGTTTCCCAGTACTGCTGGATCGTGTTGTTTCTACCTTCCGTGGATATTTGTTTTCTGAGCGGAGATGTAGCCTCCCAGTTCTACTGGTGCGAAAAAAGGTGTCGCTTTTCATCGTGTAGAAAAACGTCGTCGTCGCCTAGATCGGTACAGTCTTCAAAGGATAGTGTACTGATTTTTCTAGGATATCTTCTTCCTTCCGGCGTTTGTAATGCTGGGATCTCTTCTTGCATGTCTATACCGGCTGCGCCAAAATGTTAGGGATTTATTGTAGGTTATTACAATACACAAGAGGTTAACCCTTTTTTTATGATTTTATTATTATATTGAATACTTTTCAAAATATTTAGCACTGCTAATATATTATAATCATTTTTCTTTTCAAAAAATTAACACTGTTAAAACATTATAATCATTTTTCTTTTTTGCCTTTCACGTATTTGTTGTGTATTTATACATTCACACTATATTTTATACAGAATTATTCTAGACAGACACTTCGATAACGTTTTATTGATCGCACAAATTCACGACCTGTCAGTTTCTTTGTTTTTTCAATACTCGCTTCACTTCTACTTTAAACCGTTCTCCCTATCTACTCCCTTACATATTTTGCACCGAGGGTCACTTTTTCAGTTTTTTACATTCATCAATTTTCCCCAATGTTCGATTTGCGCGTTATTGAGAAATCTCAAAATAAATATGCAAAACTTGCAATTAATCGATAATTTATATTTATATGGGTCACAATTCGTGAAGCTAAGGATATTGCCCGTCAATTGAACTACCAATAAATGTAAATGACACCAAATATGCAAAACTTGCAATTTAATTATACTTTGTGTGTTTATTTTTGCGAAGACTAGGCCGTGAATTGTGCAATAGGTAATTTCCTTACAATATTACTACAGTATACATATCGCAGAAGGGCTTAGAAGCAACTACTGAAAAGTGATTTTTAAAATTTCAATCAGAAAAAAAAAAAACTGAAAATTGCTCCCATAAGAGGGAACAATTAAGTATGATACGGAATTAAATAGGCGAACAGTAAATCATTTCACAATGGTAGGGAGAAGTATTACTTTTATTTAAGTAAATGTATCGGCAAATGTAGTCTTACATAACTAAGCAGCTGTTTGACTGCAAAGTGGTGGTTAGCTAGTGTGTTAGTTTAAAACTCTGAAAGAGAAACTATAGTCACTTTATAGAAGCATCCTACTCACTTGACAGTTTTGACAGAGCTATTTTACTGTATGAATATACTGTGCTATTACACCTACTACTTGCTACATAAGGAGCTTGTTTGGATCTGTTCTTCCTGCTTGGTAATTGTCAGGTTGCAGTACTCAGTGGCTAGGTCATATGACGCCATATAGTCTGAGTTTACTTCAGTGAGCGCGAATGTACCGCGCCCTGTATCTTCCGGCGGCTTTCAATCGATTAATAATCAGGCACCCTCTGATCGCGTTCCAGTATATATTTCCCCTGTCAGTGACTTGGTCGACAACGGCAATAGTAAGTAATCTCCCACTCCTGAGTTAATCAATGACATAACGTCTACGGATCAGAGCACTGAATATCGTTCTCCGGTCAATTATTCGCTTCAGTCAGAAAATAGTCTTGGGTCAATAAACCACACTTTTGACACTCACAAATAGTCCTATGTTCTCTGTGATAATTCTTCAATATTGTCAGCAGATCTGTTCCCTGGTGCCTTTGATGATTCAGTCTCCATTATTAACTGCATTCCTGGTGTTGCTAAATCCAATTCTGTGTGTACCCCCAACAAGCTTTCCTTGACGATAGCGAGTAGTAATAGTAATATTAAATTCAGCGAGATAATTTGCAATAGTAATAAAGTGGAAGGGATAAGTGAAGCAAAGAGTTTCACAAGTACAAACACCAATCCTAATAAGACTCACTTGCAGTCCTCACCCTTCTGCCTGTTAGCATTTCTACTGCTAATATCTAGCAATCACCATTTGCTTCCAGTCTCGCTCCATCTTCTCTTCCACTTAGTGCTCATGTAAGGAGGTCTTCAACTGCTATTCATTGTCCCCGCTCACTCAGTCCCTGGCTGAAGTGCAAACGAACGTAATCCGGCATCTTACGGGCAGGATTGATGCTATCACTTCCAGCACTCAGATGGCTAACAATAACACTGTTGAATTTTGAAGTGCTCTCGCACTTCTATGAGTAATGAGCAATCTGCCTAGTGCGCCTACATATAGTAAAATCAGGGACGCCCTATTTCCAGCTCTGTGCGTGAGTGTCGGTTGGAGAGCGCTTTCTGTGACAAGGTTGAGCTTATTTCTCCTATTAAGCCTAAAACGAGGACTACCAACCCTTATTCTGCCCAAAGTCTTTTTAAGAATTTAAAATGAGGTAGATTGCTGCACTTTATTTCGTGATTACTTAGAGAAGCACAAATCTAAGCCGCTTACTCTAAGTTCAATCGACCCCGAGGTAGCTAATACCAGAATCTTTATAAACGAAGATCCTCTGCCCCGAGATCTCTATCTTCTGCATGCTGCGCTTCGTCTCAGGAGAAAGAATCTGTTAGAGAGGGTTTACACCAGAACCAGAACTGTGTACATATTACACGGATCGGCTAATTATGCTACTAACTTTACTCTTGAGCTAGAGCAGCGTCTATCAAGGTCTCACACCTTGCCTGATAGTCCCCATTATAATCTTTCAACTCAGTCTGACTGGTCCAAAACTCTTTTGTCTAATAACTTTAATATCATTTAGTTCAATGCCAATCTTCACCCAAACACCCACATAGGCATCTAGTGGAGCTCGGGCATGTTAGCGCAGGACTAGTTTGTGATACCTTGGGTAAGAAACATCAAACCTCAGGAATGATTGTTGTAGCTTGTTGTAGAATATGTGGTCGATACTATGAAATCCCGGGTCTCGTTCAGGTTCGTTGACTACAGCTGGGGAATCCAAGATCTGAACATTGATATTAGTCTTATTTCCGCCCTCTTCTGCTTATTGATCGACCTTCTCAGTGAAAAGAGTCTTGGAATAATTAAAAGTCTTCCCATGCGACATCTCTGCTACTACGCTTGATTTGCTCATCTCGTTTCCTGATTTTCAACCTGTTTTTTCTAATCAATGTTCCGGCATCTCCGATCATGAATTACTATTCGCCTGCTTTAATCTCTCCTGTCAAGCAACCATTCTTTCGAGAGCTTTTAGGAACTATTTTGTTATTCAAAATGATGCCCTTCAGAATAATCTGGCGGGGGCAGGCTGGTCCCATATCTTTAATGATCCCGACCCTAGATGTCCGTCGATAATGTTTTTAGCTTTACTGGCATCTCGGGGCTGATATTGTGAATGGTATTCGATGACCTGTAAATTGAACGAAATAATCAAGGAATTGATTCACAAGGCTGTGCTGATGATCAAATTCGGTATGCTGTACATCAGCTTTCAGGGAGTAGAAATTATTGCAGCCACTGTGAACTGTGCCTTTAAATCTTACTAGTCATATAGAAAGGTCGCAGAAATTTAGAAATAAATACTTTGAAAAAATAACTCTCACTGCAAAAGTATCTTTCGCTCATGTCAGCAATGATACAACTTTCAATCAAAGAGAAATCGAAAAATTTATGGAGTATTTGATATTTGTTGCAGAAATATATTTCTTTTATTTATTTTATAAATTACAAGATTTGCTAGTTTACGGAAAAGTTTATTGCAAAAATAGTATAATTATTAATAAGCCTAATGAAAAGATTCAGCAAAAAAAAAATTTAAATATTCACTTTCTAGTCTGTGGCGTTCCAGGTATTTAAAGGGTTTTCTTCTATCCATTGAGCTAATAACTCCCTATTTTGCAATTGTACTTGGGTTGAATTCCGAGATCCTAGTCTCAAACCATGACTATAATCTCGTAAAGCATTCGATTCATTTAATGATTGTCCAAGGCTCATTAAATTATGCTCAAATGAATTTGGAATTTGAGTTTTTCTTATGAAATTGTGTAACACATACAGGGTGTTTCCCCTTAGGAGGTCCATAGAGCGGGAGGTGATAGTACTCACCTAGACGAGCCAAAAATTGTATGGCAGGTGGGGGGGCAATATCAACCGTTTAGGAGTTACAGGGTGATTCATAAAAAAAGCTAGGTTTTTACAAAACACTCTGTACACACCCGTACCCCTCTCCCCTCAGATGTTATGAAGGTCTAAACTAAAAATTTCGGATTTTCTTTCCTTTTTTTTAATTTGACCTCTATTATTTTTGCAAAAAGGTCGTTAAGATAACTTTTTTTTATAAAAACTGTAAACTGTGGATCCTCCTCTTTAATTTGACCTATTATACCCTATGTGCTATCTGTATCCGTTAAAGAGTTATTAGCTCTAAACTTATTCTCAAACCTATTTTCAAACCTATCCTCAACGATAATTTATTCCCTTAGTACCTCATTTTAAAAAATATCGTCTAATTTCGGTGTGACCGAAATAGGTTATGAGTTAATAACTGTTTAACGGCTACAGTTAACACATAGGGTGTAATAGGTCAAATTAAAGAGGAGGCTCCACAGTTTACAGTTTTTATAAAATAAAGTTATGTTAACGACCTTTTTGCAAAAATAATAGAGGTCAAAGTAAAAAAAAAGGAAAGAAAATCCGAAATTTTTAGTTTAGACCTTCATAACATCTGAGGGGTACGGGGCTGGTTGAGCTCTCGTTGGAAAGGCCATGAAGTTCTGCATACAGTGAGCCCTTAACTGTGACCATACGCCCTGTAGTTTTTAAGATACAGGGTGTTTTGTGAAAACCTAGCTTTTTTTATGAATCACCCTGTAACTCCTAAACGGTTGATATTGCCCCCCCACCTGCCATACAATTTTTGGTTCGTCTAGGTGAGTACTATCACCTCCCGCTCTATGGACCTCCTAAGGGGAAACACCCTGTATATGGCTTTAACAATTTTATTCACAGTGTCTGGCTTCACATTCAAAACTCTTTGATAAGAATAAAAACAAGGGCACATAATAACAAAGGTATTCTCGATTACTCAACGAGCCCTGGATAATCTTTTATTAAAAATGTGTTACTTTTCAGCTAAGTTTCGTTCACTGTCAGGCCCAATTAAAAATGTTTTTCAATGGGAAGGTTTCATCTTCTACAATATAATGAGGTATGTAATAATTCCCCAAAGACACTTTTAGCAAGAAAACCATCTATAAAGAAGCCATATTGTTTTTCTCTTTTGGACTAAAGTTTACATATACCGCCAGACGTCAGATTCGATGCGATATGAATTAATATCTACGTAGGTAAAATTGTAATTCGCATCACATAATGCCAGTAAGATGATGCTTAGGGTGCTTTGTAGTTGAAGAAAAGTGACCCATTTTTGGTAGGGCACTTGATGACGACGTGCTTGCCATCGATACTACCACAGCAATTTGGAAAATTCCAAATTTGCAAAAATTTCTCTTTTAATTCTATTGTTCATTTGTAAGAAATGCTAATTATTTGTCTTTTAAACATGGCAAAATGACCCCAGTTGTTTCTTTAATAATCTGGCACACCGAACTTTTACCAATTCTAAAACCGTAACTTAATGTTGGATAACTATCTCCAGGGCAACTCCTTTGTGGGAGACCGCGTTCACGTAGAGATCTGAAATTTGGTACATGGTGTTTTCAAATAATAGCAAATAAAATTTAAATAATGGAATAAATCGGGCTTTAACCAATGTAGAACATTTTGCTATATTGTAAGAAACTTGTTGTTGTATTCTGGACAAAAACAGACATAAAGGCGGAAAATTAATCGTATTCTTCTTTTTTTTACAAAGGCGAGAAGTACTGCAAATTTAATCTGTAGTAAGTCTGTCAAGTAAACGACCAAAGACAATTCGAGATTTTGACGTAGATCAGTGACATTTTTAGGTTTTCGAAAGACATTCGGTAATAGCAATTAATATTTTAATTTAAGTATGTAAATTAGGCTTAATACTTTTTAATTGAAGAAAACATGATTGCACACAATCTGTAAAAATTTAGCCATTTAATTTCAATTTAGCTATTTTTTAACCATTTGCAATGATAGTTTTAGCCAGTAACTGAGAGAAAGAGCACTGACAACACAGGGAGCTATTAACTAAACTAAAGTGATGTCATAGTAGCAGCAAACCGCATGAAAAGCTCTATTCGGGGAGCTAGCAATGATTTTCACCGCCTACCTGGCAGAACTATTTAGTAGACGTGTAGGCTTGAATCTGAACACCTATACAGGGTGCTCCGGTGGAAATGATTCGTATTTGGTATATCGATAGAGCGTTCCTTTCTGAGCAAAAAGTTCCTTATACCATATGAAAATACTCACTTTTTTAGGAGATATTCGACCTATACTGTTTATTGCATTCTTCAAGTTAGACTTTCGCTGAAGTTGTTTTACTTTTGAAGTATTTATTGGATTGGAATTTTTTTTTTCAACTTTCAATAGAAATTTATTTAGCCTTCAAAATAAAATAAATACTTAGTGGATTATATTAATTCACAGGAATTAAGAGCCTTCTTACACTGGTAATAGTAAATAGGATCACTGACTCTGGCTCGGAAATCTCGTCTCAGCTCTGTGGATCTGTATGTGCAGAAAAAGTGGTTATTTCAGATGTTTGTATGGGTAAAATGCAGTTCAGCATGGAAAAAAAAATTTAACTTTAAAAATGGTTGCTTGCGTGCGATGTTTTCTTTTAAGGTAATGTCAGAAAATGAGATCAGAAAGGAAAATACAGGGTATTCTACCAATAATTCACAAAATGGGTGATTGGGATAAACCTCCGGAGTTGGTGAGACAGGTTGAAAATGTTATGACAGGTGAGGTAAAATTCAAATAGTAATACTTTAAAAACACAAGTAATAATTTTATAACACCACAATGAATAATAATAAATAATACAATAAATAAAATTGAACAAAAGAATTCTATAAAAAGTCAAATAATGATATTCAAAACACAATAATTAATTTTTCGTTTTTAATAGACTTTCGGTGAGCAGCTAAGCAAGGTAAGCTTTCGTAAACTGAAGATAAATGTAATGCAGTAATGCAAGAGAATTCTAAGTTAGAAAAAGCAAGAGACGCTTAGAAGAAAAAAAAAGTAATATACTGAAACGGCGGAGCGTAGTAAAGATCTTGGATAAGTTTAAGTTAATATGGTCCCAAAATTTCACATTAAATTAAAAAATATACCAAGGATGCGAGGTTTTCCTATGCATAACAGCATACGATATCGTTGAAGACAATTGGAAGCAGAGTAGACAAATATAGTTACCTCTTGGATAAGACGATAAATTGAGATTTGTTAGGGTTAACGTTACCTTATTCATACATATCCAAGTATATCCCAGATATGCCTGAAACTATCTTTTCTCGAAATGTTGGTAAAATTTATATTTTTCTAGTTGTAGAGGTCCTCGACAACACGTAAAAAATGTTGAAAAAAATGCTGCATGTAAGGCTTTCAGGGAAATGACCGTCCTATATATAGGACAGTAGGATAATACATGGTAAATTATTGTATGAATACTCAAACCATAATGTTCTGTAATCCGCTTTATTTAGAATAATATAATTAAAAAGGTTTACAAAAATGAAATATAATTATGGTTATGTCTAATTAGTAGTTAACTAAATAAAAAAAATTATGAGTGGTAGGTCTCAAAACATTTGACACAACTCCAACATCGCACTTCTTGCAGCGGGTCAAACATTTTTTATGGCATTGGCGACAACGTGTTTGTTTTGATTGTGGGACAATCACATGATTTATTTTGTCTTTTCGACTATCGGCATGTTCGTGTTGCGAAGGTCGGCTTGGTCCTCTCTTTCCCTCCTTCCTATTCGACTCAATCAAAGCTGTTGCGATCCTCCTTCGAAAACCTAGATGATCCAGTTTACCATTATTGGTTTTAAATAATTGCCAGGCATTGTATTCAGCAAGATCGATCATATGCGTAAGCAGAGGCATGTACCATTTCTTTTCCCGTATTCCAACGCGGTAATGAGAGATGTTCTCGTCTGATCTATCCACTCCCCCCATATGTTTATTATATATAGCGACAATATGAGGCTCCTCAATCATAACGTTTCTCTTTTCACTCTGCGAGAACCGTTTTGCTGGCTGTTTAGGATTCACGCCAACAGAATTTGAAGCAATACTAAATATATTGTTATCATGCCATTTGGCAACTATAAACTTATTGTCATGTGTTGACCTGTAGTCCAAAGAACCTCGTTCTTTTTTCTTCAATACTTTTGAGGAAGTAAGAGGACAGTTGGAAGTCCTATTTTCTCGAACAGTTCCAGTGCAACGAAGACCTTTATCAGTTATTTCTTCTATCAACTGTGTCCCGGTAAAGAAGTTGTCAAATACAATGTGATACCGAAGATTATAGCCTCTAGAAATCAAGACGTCACAAAAGGTCAGCACGACGCTAGCCCCTACGCCTAAATCCTTATATATTGGATTGCAAATAGTCCTGGCGTCTTGATAAGGTTCCATCCATAATACGTATCCAAGTCGGGTAGCGCCAACCCATGACTTGAAGCCATATCTAATCGGCTTTCCTTTGATATGCTGCTTACAACCATGTCGGCCATAATAAGGGATCATGGCTTCGTCAACGCTATAGCGTTCGTCGACTGTAGCAAATTCGAGAAACTTTTTGTTTAATAGTGTCAGAAGTGGACGAATTTTTGTGTACTTGTCTTGAGGATCTAAGTCATGAAACATTTCATTTCCTCAAGGGTTATGCCGCCAGCAAGGTTGTTTTTTATGGCGTACTTGTTACTCTCTACCACCAATAATGACATAACTTCATTATCGAAAAAAACTTGAAACCATTCAGTAGGAGTCTTTTCTTGAATCGCACCTGAAACCTTCGGCCATTCCAGAGGCGGTTTTTCCAAGTCACGCTTTCTCCATGAATAAGTACGCCTTCGTTTAGGACAACGAGCAGTGGGTTCTTCTTCCTTGTCATCACTATAAAGATCTTCTCCTTGAACGGTTATTTCTGCGGGTTGAAGCAAAATGTTCCTGGGCAAGTTATTGATTGTCTCATTGTCCTCGTCTCCAGAATCTTCGTCAATGGGGCAATCTGGATTTACAGGAGGAGGTAAAATACATATAACCCTTTCCCGGTTATCTTCATCGTCAGAAATATTCTCCAAGATGTCTAATATCTCATGAGCAGGTAATGGTCTGAAAACAAAAAATAGCAACACAATGTAAAAAATAAACAAATAACAACTTTTATTCTTACCTTTTATCAGCCATGTCTGCTGAACACGTTTATTATGCACTTTGTGTATAAATAGTTCACTGAAAACTTATATTTTATATTTTTTTTGTAGCAGCTAACAATATGTTTCTTGCATACAACTTGAAATAATTTATGTGTCTTATGTGGGTAGGCAGATAATGTTTGTTGTTTTCACTGACCTATATATAGGACAGTAGGCTTATCTGGGATATACTATACTGAAGGTATTGTCAATACGTTCAACAAATCTGCTATTTGTTTTACAAGAATGCTGTGATAAACTTGAATATCATCAGTAGAAAATGTGAATACTTGCCTTTCGTACAACTTATGAATTATATTTGTATGGGGTTGGATATATTAACTTTGTCTAATACTAGCCGTTCTAAATGATCTTCGAAAAAATTTTAATTAAAAGATACGAGGTGTGGGCATAATTGAAGTGGCTTATTAAGCTGTGGAGTAGTTCACTTTGGTAAACAATGGCAAAATCAAATTTGTGAGAAATTTGAAAGTTCCATTATGACAAATTCGTTTATTATGAAGGAAGGTTACGTTAAAGTTGTGCCATGGTCAAAATTCGGATGCCTTGTATTTATGAGATCATTAGTACTTGAAATAAGTTTGATTTGAATGTATACTGTTCAGTCCATCGACGTAGTTACATTCCCGTGACGAAATATTTCCTGAAATATAAAGTAAAAGAAACCGCAAAGTATCAAGTTTATAATATCAAATCACAAAATACTTATCTAAAATAAAACGAACTAAATCCTTCCAAGACTACGCCTGACATTCGTTATTGTTTTTCTGCTGAAGAAAAACCCGAGCACAATGGAAAAAATTAAGTCCAAATTCTGCAGATGGCTTTCTATTCCATAAGGACTGTTTTATCTAAAAACAACATAAAAGATCATTAATGAATAAAATAACCACAAAAATGCACTGCAGTACACTCACCTCTGCATGCTTACATTTCTTGGTGTCATACCATGACATTACGTCAGCCAGCTGACTGTGGTACGTTCAGACATTGCATCAAACGTTGCTAGGGCAACACTGAGAGGCGGGAGCTCATAACTGGATGCGGCAGCTATATAAAGCCGACGAGCCGCAGCAGAAAATCATTCTTGGTTCAGAGTTCATCTGATTCGGTTATTAATCCTAGTGAAAAGATGATTATTCCCAACCTCATTACAGAAGATTAATTCTATATTTCAGATATTAATCTGAAATTCCTATCATTTCCAACCTTCCTGCCCACACCTAAGCAGAAGATTAATTCTGCGTAGAGATTAATCTGCAATATTCCTGCCACACCTAAGCAGAAGATTAATTCTGCGCAGAGCTTAATCTGCAATATTCCTGCCCACATCTAATCAGAAGAATAATTTTGCTGCAGAGACTAATCCGCGCTTCTTCTTTATAGTATCATATTGCTACACTTCTGGCGCACGCTCAGAATATTGTCAGAGACTAATCTGACTCGTTTTATCAACTATAGCACTTTGCTACCCTGGTGTCCTCAACTATGAGCAAAGGCATTTTGCTGCCTGTGTGTCCTTATGGACTAACAGCATCAACATCTTTTTCCTTTTCTTTCACTCTGATGAAAAATAATCAATTCTGGTTTCTATGTTTTTCAGAACTAAGGGAACGAAGGAGACAGGCGGTTCTTTTGACGCAAGCAGACGCAAACGTCACTTTTAATTTGAATTTTAATTTGTTTATTTATTTGAAGTTTTTTTTATTGAATGTTTATAGTCGTAATTTTAAGTTTCAATGAATTTTGTGATATTAGTTTAAGCAAATGAATTATTGAAAATAAAATTTTTATATATAAACCGGCACTCCCTCCCACGTCTGAGACTAGATCTCTGATTTAGAAAAAAATCGACTATGTATGAAGAAATCAACAAGAAAAACCTTTTTCGTATGTTATAAAATAATTTTAATGAAACTAACTTAATCATCTATATTATTTATAGCCGATATGATATTGTAACGTGCAGTAGAAAAGGACAAGCGTCATCTATTGGAAATGAAATGACTAATTAAGTACGGGCATAATCAACTTTCGGAGAATCGTATTACACGCAATAAAAGTTATATATAAAGTGCGAACATAAACAACTTTAGGTTCAGAGAATCGATGTGTCTAGAATGGAATTTAGGTTTTAGGACATTTTTTAGAGAATAAATACTACAGGGCGTGTCACCGCCAGGAGCGAGTCTTATCTCAGATAGTGGATTGCAATAATTTGAAGTACAGTACTAGCGATAATTATAATAGAGTTGATTTTTGATTATTTGTAAATGATGATTTTGAGTCTCACGTATATATTGCTTGCCAAATTAATTATTTAACGGGAAATTTGGTGTGCCGACGATTCTTAAACTTGGAACCTGCGTAACCGCCCTTTTTGCCACATAGAATTTCTGTCCTGGAAGCTGGTTCAAGCTCGTATCATCGTTCATAATGGAGCAGTCGAATTTTGCTAGAAACTTTTTATACAAAATCCGGCTCCTGGATTGTGCAACTTGTTTCTCTTCTGGTGTTCTGTCCAGAGTTTTCTAAAACATGGAAATCTCGTAGGCCTTCTGTTCTTTAATTAATGCGATGGACCGTAGCAGAAGATGTTCCAGCTTTATGAGCAATATCTTTCAACGACATATTGGGATTTCGTTTAAAGTTGTCTACTATTTCTTTGGCCAATTTTGGTTTACCGAACTTGATTTCCTTCCTGACCCGGACTTTTTCTGGACACTACAAGATTCCCCAAAATTACTGAAAATATTTTGGATTGTCGTCTTCGGGATTTTCAATTTTTTAGCTTTGAGACATACCTATTCGAAGTTTCCATATGTGTGTGTATTTTGCGACGTATATTTTGGCTATTCCATTTTCACTGTACAAAAACTCTGCACTCAAGTGCTTGCAAACATAAGTGCACACCCCTTTATATATGCAAGCTTACCAGCGTATCCTAATTTTGTTTACATGGGTGTGAGTAATGGAAGGATATAGGTGGTCATTTTTTTTTAATCAGTACTTAATTTTTTAAATGGTTCCCATAGAAGCAGAGCAAGCTGATTGGTCTGTAGCCTAGCTGGCTAACTTTCTTTTTTAATAAGTGTCACTTTCGGGCAAGTTTTGAATCCTTCGGAAGATTGGATTTTATGATACCCGTCTTAAAGATATGAGTTAGTGTATTGATAATGGCTGGAATGCTCTCACAACATTAGTCTCAATGGCGAAAATAGCACTAAAAATCACAGTTCTCTTGACTCCACGAAACTTGAACTCCGAGTGGTCACAAGCATTTTCTGCAGGCCAGGTGACAAAATATCTATTAAATTTAACTCGTAAGAATCTGCACAACTCACGGCTTTTAATTACCACTATATACACCAGTATAGCAACAAAAAAAAAATAAATTCAAGGACAATTCGATGTAAAAAAAAAATACATAAAAACACTAAAATGTGTGTCACTTATTGATCTATTTAAATTCACATTTGATTCGGCATCAAGTAAACGTATATAAGGATCAATTCGATTCCATCACTCTACATATAGCGAATATGTCAGACTGCGTTATATTAACAGCTGCTGAATTATTTACAATCAAGCACATTTAGATTTTCGTTTGTTATTTATTTATATTATTTTTTATTATTTATTTATTTTATTTAGGCTGCGATAACTTAAAACTAACCACGAGATATAATGAGCCTTACTATGTCCCCAAGGCCCAGCTCATTGTCTGATATTTTCTCTATTCGCGGGGAAAGTAATTACCAAATTTATTCTTCCATCTTTGTCAGGGTCGAGGCATCTACACAGTAGATGTTGAACGCTCTTAACCTCCTCTTCGCGGCTAAAGCTGTAGCACTCTGCCTGCTTGACAAAGAACTACTGCCTCGTTATAAATACAAGCAGGCTGTTCCCTAGGGGGTAAATTCTTCCTAACCAGTACACCAACTGCCTTATTCCCTTGTATATTACTGTCAAAGCAGAGAATAACTTTATCATCGAGTTCAAATATCCGAAGATTTACTCTGTAATGTAACAACATCTAACCAAATTCAAAATAAAATATATTAGTTGCGAAAGAAGCTGATTTAATCCATGGAGATGGAATAATTACCAAAATTCGGAAACGTCAGGCTTTAGCTCAAATGATAATATTATTTTCCTCCTTAAAATGTTCGGGAATAACTTATTACTAATCGAACACTTGATTTCTGCACTTTGCCATTATGGCGTGTATTATGAAAGTGATTCCATGTGTATTGCTTACTTCTTATCAGTGAAAAGATTTAATCGTCATTTGCCAAGAATTGATAGAATAACTTACATCAATTAAATGTTAACAGTACCTACTGACGGACAACTGTACCAATGCCAATTGTAATGAACAACAGCAAAAATATATAGGTTTGACATGTCTTTATAAAAGATTTAAAGTTTATTACAGAAAAGTTGTTTAAATCGTTACAAAAACACTTATGTATGGCATTATTGTTCGAAGTTTATCGAGGAGTATTCTGCTCTAAAAGTTATCAATAAGCACAAAAATACTCTATGGTTATTTGACGCCTGTGCACGACAACCAACACACATATATTCTTTGACATGCTCTTGATGAATAAAGGGGTCTTTACAATTTTAAGAATGTGTACAATTACTTAATTATTATTGCACATTATTGTCTAGTCAGATATATCAATAACCATGCCACAATGCCAATGCTGGACTATGCAACGCCCACCGGTGCTGGAGTCTCCATTAGTCCTAAATGCCGTAAAGCCAGTGAACACAAATAAAGTTCCAAAGAATAATAAACATATTAGCGTAATTGTGGCATAATGCTTAAATACAGCGGTGTCCAGTTACTGAAACTGAAAATTTCTAAACTTACCAGAAATTTCATTGACAGTTTCTCGCCAGACACGAGATACCGCAATTATTGAAAAATATAACCACAGATGGTGTCTTTTACACCGCACATTTTGCAAACTTTTCAAAACTTTGGCATCATTCATTTGAAATGTTTTTGATACTGTTCAGGATAACTTATTAAATTCTGCTACTGGCCCCATTGGAGTGAGCCTTCTTGTGTCCGAAATAAATCACATAGGTATTCAGTAAAAATTACCAACGCCCAACAAAAGACTGAAGTTATGCATCAGGAGAACAGCGTAAATTTTCAAACGGGTATAGAGATTGACTTTAAAGGTCTTGGCGGTGGCATTCTTTTCATCTGCAGAAACTACCCTAATTTTGATTCCATTTTCTTTAGTTTATTAGCTATTAAGTTATGTTTTCCTAAACATGATGTATTCTTAAATCGTTCGACATTAATAACAATATAAACTTTGTGCAGCTCGAATCGTGTTGAAAGTAGGCCCGAAAAAGTGTATAAGTTTTTAGATTCAGTCGAACAGCAAAATATCTCACAAGAACATAGTGGGATTTAAATATAAAATTTTATTGCATAAAATAAGCTCTGTGGAATGAATGAGTTTAAATAAATTTCAGAATAAATATAATTTCCTTTATTCTGGTTCGGGAACATAATATATACATACATCTGAATATAGTATTGATTCAACATCCTAGCTACTACCGAATGTCTTACTGAACCCAAGCATCCTCAGACTTAGTCCAAAAGAGAAGTTCTGGACAGCATAATACCCAGGGAATAGATATTTCAGAATATTTTAACATTTGTCTATTTTCGTAGTTTACTCTGCAGAAAGTCCAGATGAATATATATATATAATCTTACAACATGTTCGCCCATAATTTCATAATTTCTTTCCTTTGGCCATTAGTATATCTTCGATTTTAATGTGATAAGAAATCCATGTATAAGCACTTTTGACCACATTCTTCTTGTAAGCACTTGGCATTTACAAAACGTAAATATTTACATTCATCTCTCATTTCCGGCTGAGATCTTTGTGATACATAAATCCATAATTAAATCATGAATAAGCTTAGACTATCATCTTATGAAATTTTATTTAAGAAAATATAAACGTAAAATTTTAGAATTATTTTCTTTGATTTTACTACCCGCATAAGTTTAGTAATTATTTAGAGATCGTATTTTTGAACAGTTACGAGTAATTAATTTGATGTACTTTAGTATACTAATTTTGAAATTTAACCACTTTTTGGGCATTACATATGGATATACATACATACTTGCAGAGAATCTGTGTTGACGGAAATTTGTCACACTTTATCAATTACTTTCTCACCTTTAGTTCCACAGGAAACTTTTCCTCAGCGTATGAACCGAATTTTTTTTTCATCATAACATGAAATTTCGAGAGGGTAAAATAACGAACTCATACCCGCGAACATCGCACTTCCTTGTTGACTTAAATATAAAGCTTTTGAATGACGTTGAAAGTACATGAACGAACACATGCATAGGTACCCTTTACCTTTTCACTCAATGGTAAGTTGAGAACATTTATGGGGATATCATAAAATACATTTATAACATCTTTCACTGCGGTGAGTAGGTGTGTGTTCTTGTCGAAGGTGAAGGATAAAGATACACTTTCATGGGCGGAATCCAAGGGCAAGGATATTAGCGCATGCGCTCAACTAAAAATGTCTTTATATAAACGATTACTCGTTTTCAACCATATTCCAAGTATTTTTCTGCAAGAGTGTGTAAAGCTTTCAAACAAAAGTATATAGCGCCGGTTAAAAATATAGAGAACATATAGGAAAAACTTGGCATATAATGAGTTTCCCCAAAAACGGTGGAAGTGTTACAATTGTGGTTGTGGTAAGGAAATAGGGAAGTTTACTAAATAATATGATATTTAAGGAATACCTGTTTTGTAGAAGCATGATTAAAAGAATTATGCTATGATTTTAGAGTTTAGATTGCTATTAATGAGCACAGAGGAGCTCTGTAAAAGCTTGCAAATTAATGCAAACTTATTTGTCACTTACAATGAAGATGCGCCTACTTAGAGAGCGGGCATTTCGTACATTTTCATTCCAGAAATTCCAGATTTTAGTCTGAAAATAGGTATAGCTTCGAAGAGTTGATATACTTTATATTCAGACCCTCGATAGAGAAATGTACCTACAATGGGAAGCTCCATCACATTCTGTGGAGTCTGTCGGTGAAGTTATTGAACTACGTATTCTGAGGTTTCTATATTGGTTCCAGTCAAGGCTTTAGCTGTCGATGTTTCTGTTTTCGTAGGCCCCTATAGAAACTGACGGTGAGACATCCCAAGTAACAATTTTCCCATTTTTGGTGACTGAGGTGATGTGTAGTTTTATAAGGGGTATATAATGGTTACTCGGTTATGTAAAAATTTCAGTGGTTATATAAGAGTTTTATAATATTACCCATTGGTGACGTAGTTATATTAGAGTTTTTTAAGGTTACTAATGGTTATCGTGGAGGTAGGTTACTAAAGGTTTTATAACTTGGTGATAGAAATGTTACAATCACCGGTCTATATAACTTAGACTAACCATTACTAGAAGGTATATAAAAAAGTTTTGTAATTGTTTTGATCACCACGTTATATAAAAAAATTATCTATTTTTTACTACCGTCATCGCACCATTTCTATTTTTGCTTATTGGTAATAAGGGTTTATTGCGGTATCCGTGGTTACCATTATATAACTCGACAACTTTAAGTAATTTCGGTGACTTTAATAAAAATTGGGAAGTTTCGGTAATACATATACCCACTATAAAATATCGTAAAATTTTTTGGTGGCCCTTTAGTAACTACGGTGATCGTTATAAAAACAAATTACTTTTAGTGTCGAATGGAGCCATTATAACACTACACGGCGCGCCCAACAAAACTTATTTTAAGAATAACTTGACACATCCTTCGGTATTACTTTAATATATATAACGTTACCAAGGTAACATAATATAACCAAAGGGAATATAAGAACAGTAGACTGATTTTCGTTACTATAAGATATATAATATTACCAAAGGTAACACAATATAACCTAAGGGTATATAAGATCACGAATGTCTGATTTTTGTCATTATAAGATATAAAACATTACCAAAGGTTACATATTATGACTAAATGGTATATAAGGATCATTTTCGAGGTATGGTAGTTTTTTCAGTTTATATAATATTTCTAGCAGTTTTATCAGGGTCATTCAGTTTATATAATAGAGACAGAGTTTATATAGAACTACTTGAAGTTTTATATTGGTAATTAGTTCATTTAAGTACAAGCCACCATATTTTTCATCTATGCATTGCAGATAAAAAAGAAAATGTCGGATTAGTCAATTTTTTATATTGGAGATATATGGCTTCCGTTTTACTTTTATATGAAGAAAATACATGTTTTTAGGTATATAACATTTCTAAATTATGTTATTTTTATGAATTAATATCACCTAAGTGAAAATTTTTAATTTTGTCATATTTAATTTAAATTATTAAAAATTGCTTATTTTTGGAGGGGTCTGTATTTTTTAGAAGTATCTATGATGATATTCACAGTAAAATTTCAATTGCAGCTGAATTTCACCACATATATGCCGAAAAATTGTACTTCTGAAATGTAAAAATATTAAACCCTTCCATTATAAAAATGCAATACAAAAAAAAAAAAAAAAAATCGAAATTCTATGTCAAGATAGGTTTCGTAAATATTTGCATATTATTGTTTTATAAAGGTAACGAAAAATAATTTCCCTAACATTTCAATCACTGAAAGTAATCAGCCTGAGAATTACAAGCGTTGTGGAAACGTTACCATCACCATTATAAACAAAGTTTATAAAGGTAACCGAAACATTACCGCAACCACTGCTATGACCAAAATAAATTAATCGAGAGCACCTTGGGTTATATAAGGGTTTTATAAGAAGTTATATTAAAGTAACCAGAATATTTTGGTTACTCATTTTATAAAACTTTTAGTTATATAACGTTACCTAAATCAAGTCACGGTAATCTTTATATAATCCTCCAATTAAGCTCTATAAGGGGTTTATAGTGGTTACAAAGAGGTTTCGAGTACTAGTCTATATAACTCAAGTTATGTAATTTGGTAATGGAAACCTCACCGTTACTACTATATAAAAAAAATTGTTTCTTGGGATATGTACATATACACGAAAACTTATTGGGCGAACAGGAGATTAGCTGATTACCCACGGTGTCGTAACCAAACAATACAGTTGACTTAAAAATTGAATGTAAGAAATATTTATTTTATTTTATTAGCGGTTTCGCAACAGTTTATAGCCTGCTGAAAACAACCTTTATCTTATTTATTTGGGCTGCAACGTTTTCCTCTCAATATTAAAATTGGACTATGTATGTATTATAATACATCATATTTTCGATAAGTCACTCACCTAGGCAAACGAATAACTGTATGGCAGGGGCGCTATATAAACCGTTTAGGAGTTACAGGGTGATTAAGAAAAAAACTAGTTTATTACAAAACAGCCTGTATCTTAATAAGTGCAGGGCGTACAGTTAAGTGCTCATTATATGCAGAACTTCATGTCCTTACCAACGGAGGCTCATCCAGCTCCGTACCGCTCTCCTCTCAAGAGTTATTGTTGTCTAATCTAAAAATGTCGGTTTCAATCAGAATTTGTTGCCTTGGTGACGGCAAACACGTCATTTTAAAAAATATCGGCTAATTTCGGTATGACCTGAATGGGTTGTGAGCTAATAACTCTTTAACGCATACAGATAACACATAGAGTGTCATCGATCAAATTAAAGAGAGTCTACAAGTTACAGTTTTTATAAAAAAAAATTATAGTAATGACCTTTTTGCAAGAAAAAAAATATAGGTAAAAATAAAAATAAAATAAGAAAATCCTAAAATTTTAGTTTAGACTACAATATATTTTTAAATAAGAGGAGTACCGGATTCTGTTTCCAACTGCGAAATTATATAGACGTGCCAACTCTTGTGCCTAATCAAAAAAATTATTTTTATACAAAGGAAAGTTAATTATATTGATCGCATAAAAGCAGTGCTGCATTAACTACAAGACATTACGCCAAGTAAGTACTTTATATATTTTTCATTCTTTAACGCTCACGATATCGCGTGATACTAATAGGAAATTATATCTCTGATTCGATATGGCTTTCCTTGAGGAAACCATTATACGGTCTGACGATGGCTCTGAGGAAAGGAAAATACACAAAGCCAGTCTCTACCCCCAATCGCTACTCCTACCGGAATATCCCACCGTTATTCAAGCCCTCCAGGACAGAAGGCTCGATATGATATCTATATTCAAACTTCTTTACACAAAATTCCCCGAAATTGGTGACAACCACTTCGTCTCCAAGCAAAATCTTCGGGTCACATCTAAGAAATGTGCTACCATTAAGGAAATTGCCACTAACATAGAACTCAATGCGAAGTATATAACTTCCATCTTATCCAAAGTGGTTGAAATACAGGGAGTAGCCCCCATACCCGTGGAATTTCAGGAGAAGGAAGTCTTTTCAAACGGGACCGCTTACTTCAAATACGGACCACAGCCCATTACTGGACCTCAAAATTAATTGAATGCCGTTTTTATTACTTACGAACAAAACAAAAAAGTGTATATGGATATTGTCTGCCTCACTTTCGAGGGTCAATGTCTTCTCACTCATTTCAAACTGAATAATATTACATTCCCGGTCTACAAAAAGAGGAAGCGAATCGTCCAGTGTAAAAACTGCTGGTAATTCGGCCACCTCAAACAAAACTGTCGTTTCAAAAACAGGTACGTGAGATGCGGATCTACGCACATGGATTCTAATGCCACATGTCTAGCGCTTCTCTGCTGCTGTAACTGCAGACAGCCGCATGAAGCGAACTCCCAGAATTGCTTCATTTTCTTTAGAACAAAAAACTTAAGGAGCGCAACAGCACTAGGTCATACCTTATCTACTCAAACGTCACGAGCCAACCCTTTAACCTCAAATTTGGCGAGGAAGATTTTCCAGCACTCGGCTCCCGAGCGTCCAGGAAAACCAAGCCAGATCTATACGCATTTGGTAATCATAGCCACCCTACTCAAACTACGTTCGACACTCGCAATTTCGAGGAATCTTCACCCAACGTGCCACGTGCCCTGCAAGCTTAGCCCCCTATGGATACCGCTCATGTCTCCCCCTATGAAACGCCCTCTCCTCTCGAAGGGCTACCCATCTCATCTGATATCCCAAAGAAAAGAAAATCCTCGAATTTTGGAAACCCCTTCAAACATTTCCTCGCTAATATACGAAAATTCATACGGGCATTTATCTAGGTAGGGTATCATAAGAATTGGTCTTAAACCAATTCTAGCTTTTTTACTTGTTTAAATTCCTTTTTGCTTCATCCCTTTATCTTTGTCTATTCAAAAGTTACCGAACCTAACACGCTTTACTTTCCATGTTCATCTAAACATTTATGACTACTCCCAAAAATGCATTATTGTATGTGTTGTACATGTTATTTAGTAGGTAGGTTGCCAGAATTATAAAATGCATTACAATTTTTCATTTACTATCTATTTACTATTTAGGTCATACCGAAATTAGCCGATATTTTCTTTAAATGACGTGTTTGCAGTCAATCAGAGAACAAATTATTTTTGAGTAAAGGTTTGAGAATAGCTTTAAGAATAGGTAAAGAGTTAATAACTCTTTAACGGCTACAGATAGCACATAGGGTGTGATAGGTTAAATTAAAGAGTTATGTTAAAGACCTTTTTGCAAAAAATGCAAAAAACAAATGTAGGTTAAAATAAAAAAAAAAAAATAAGGTAAGAAAATTCGAAATTTTTAGTTTACCTCAATAACTCCTGAGAGAAGAGCAATACGGAGTTTGGTTGAGCAGTCGCACGAAAGGTCATGAAGCTCTGCACACAAACAGCTTTAGATGGTGACTTTGTAAGATACAGGGTGTTTTGGGAAAAACACCGAAACGGCTGATATTGACGCCCCTGCTACACAATTTTTGTTTGACTATTACCTCCTGATATATGGATGACTTAGGTGGAAACACGCTGTATAGAATTGTTTGAAATATAACATTTTTCGTTTGCATGCCCTTCTCTGCAATTGGCAAACATTTTTAATTTATTTTGTTCGGTTCAGTGTGAAAAGTTCCATTTGACCCACACGTATATTAAGTGTGAAAACGTTTGTGGCTTGCTTTGCTTGTGGTCGGTTCAGTGGGAAATCAGTCTAAAAATTTCGTTGTTTGCCTTAGAAAACATGTTTGAAAAAATAAAGGCTGGTTTGGGTTCATTTACTCAGGCCGATGGAAGACAAAGCGGCCGTGGCTATTATCACTGTAGCCAAAACCCTCGAGAATACTTCTCAAGCCATGAAACAGAAATCTGTATGTGTTGTGAGTCCGTTTTCTAAAATGCTCTATATGGATACTTATGGAAAAGTGCCAAACATTGACTTTATATATACTATAGAGCCTAAACCACTATCCATACAGGAAAATAGTCTTTTAGTAATTTAAAGCTTGGTTTCTCACCTTCCCAAAAGCTACACTTCGTATATGCCTTACTTAACAAAATAATAAAATAGTTTTGATTACAAAGTAATCTTACCATTTTACTCTCAATACCTCTCAGCTAAGTGATAATTGCATATGTGTATGTGCAGCCGGAGTCCGAATCTGTAGGCAGCTACATTCGATGTCATTAGCCCACGGCATCGCATGACGGCATAGTGACATTACAATGATTACTCAGCTGAGAATTTTTGTTTGAGGAATCGTAGTCATTTCGTTAAGATAAATTTTTTTAATTAATTTTGTTAGGAAAGGTATTAAAATTTTTCCCCGTTGGGCGTCGGGGTTTTGCCAACCCACAAGTAGCTATAACTGTGTGCGTCTTTAATCAAGTTACAATTTTCGATATAAATAATAATTGTATGATATATTCATAGCACGTAATAATAATTGAATTATTATTTGAATACCTAAATCGCAGGTTCCACAGCCGTCGTTACGTCCAACAAGATTTTCTTGTAAACCTGTAGTAAAAAAATTAATTGTTACCAGAACTTTAAAGTGACGATAATATTGTCGAGTAATGGAGATTATCGTAACGCTATGTTATTTCTATTGCCCTAGACACACAGCACTCTTAATGAAGATATAACTAACGACTCATTATAAACTGCAGACACACAGCCATTTCTTTAATTAAGTTGTTCTGTCAAACTGGCTTTGATAAACTTATCAGATTAAAAAAGCAATATGAATCGAATTAACGCGATAAACTTTGTTTTTATTAATTTTAATTAATTTTTATTTTATTTCATTTAACGATTGAGAAATGAAAAAAATAGTTTTTGTTAAAAAATATTTTGACAAGATTACTTTGTGCTTTGCATTTCTTCTTCTTATTTTTCAAATCAGCAGATGCACAGCGGAGCTCCATACTTAAATTATATGCAAAATCTAGCACATTTTTCCTCATTATAGCTATAATGAAGGAAGAAAACACTTCATTAGTGTACTTCATTATCATCTGATTTTCGAACCATAATGACGTATACTGTGTGACACACGACATTTTAATGAATATTTAGTTACTAATGATTCATTAGATCGTGCTGTGTGTCTGGGCAAAAGATTTTAGCATTCTGAAATTCGATACAGCCTCAGAAATAGCAAAGTGGTTCAAGTCGTCTCTCATATTGCTCAGAACTATCCTCTGTGCAAATTGTATAATTCTTTTATCTTTCAAAAACTTGTACATATACATATATTATATATAACGGGTTCAAGGGATATGCCGCAAGAGCATAGACAAACTCATTACATACAAAGCACTGGCATATAATAAGAATGGACTGAGCCAAAACCCTCGAGAATACTTCCCAAGCCATGAAACAGAAACCTATATGTGTGCGTTCGGAGTCGGTTCTCTAAAATGTTCTATATTGATGCTTATGGAAAAGTACCAAACATTGATTTTATAAATGCTATAGAGCCCAAACTACTATCCATACAGGAAAATAGTCTTCTAGCAATTTACAGCTTGGTTCCTTATCTTTCCAAAGGCAGCACTTACTACATACCTTGCTTAACAAAATAATAAAATAGTTTTGATTACAAAGTAACCTTACCATTTTACGCTCAATACCTTTCAGCTGTGCATGTGTGTATGTGCAACAGGAGTCCGAATTTGTAAGCAGCTACATTCGATATCACCAGCCCACGGCATCGCATGACGGCACAGCGGCATTACAATGATTACTCAGCTGAGAATTTTTGTTTGAGAAATCGTAGTCATGTGGCTAAGATAAATTTTTTTAAATAATTTTGTTAGGAAAGGTATGAAAATTTTATTACAGTTCGGAAGATAAGAAAGCAAGCTTAAGATTATCAGAACACAATTTTTCAGTGTGAATAGTAGTTTAGGGCGGAGGAGCTATTCAAATCAAACTTTTGTCAGTTTTACATAAGAACACTGCAAATATTTTAGAATGTAAGGACTACGTTGGGCCTCGCATGTGGTAGGGAGGCAGTCTCTTTCATGGCTTGTGAAGTATTCTCGAGGGTTTTGACTGAGCGTTCTTGCTTCAAAAATGGCACAAATATTGAACAGGCTGTGAAAACCCTTTATTTCGTACAATTGCACACCGATTCATAATTTATTATTATTTGTCGATTGGAAACACTAAAGATGTTATAAAATAGTATTGCATTAAATTAAATTTTTTTAGGGAGTTAAACTTGTTTTAATTAACCCAAAAATTAATATTTAATATTTCTGAAAAATGTGCTCCTCTGCAGATTTGTTGTCAAATTTCATTGAGCTTGTAAGAGATAGACGTATGTAAACAATATATTTGTCTGAATTTTTATGTCAATTCCAAATCATTCCAATTTCCAATTAATACAGCTGTACTGTTTCCAAAATTGGTTACAGTTCAGTGTACATTTTGAGCTTGAAAGAGATAAATAGATTTTAGCTAAAATTTTTGCCATTTTTGACTATAGGAATTAGATAGGATGGCTCAGTCCATTCTAATTACAAAGGGAAGTAGAGCAGCCAGTAACTTCTCGCTAGATTAGAAAATCAACGGCCTCGACTTGATGCCGTAACAAGCCATCAATACTTCGCTTCCAGTATAAAGTTGACGATGCCTCGACCTGATGTAGGGGAAGGCCGCAATGTTTTCTTAGAAATTTAGTCGAAATTTTTTTCTAAGAATTTTTATGCATTATTGGAGGCCGACATCGGGTACTTGGGCCACTAACAATTTTTATGAACGTAAACGCGTAGATGTGCAATAAGCATTCATTTCTTCTTAGAAATTTACAGAAAATGTTTCAGCAGAATTTTTATTGGGAGTTATTTTCACATACAATGTGTGCCGTTTTCGGCCCCACATATGCATAACAATTTTAACGAAAAAATTTCCAGTATATTACTGGATACTGGATATTCTGGCAAGACGGTGATTACAAATGTCACTCTGATATTGGATTAAATTGCGAGTGGGCAAATTCTGTCAAGGCAGCTCATTGTCATTTGTCGCCATGTCGTGGGTTAATCCATTTTTATCTTTAAGAGATAAGTTTGATGTTGATAAAAATTCATTAATTTAACAATGGCCGTGTTTATGTGCGCAAGTTTAGCAAAGCTAAATTGGCCGGCTGTGCTAAATTTATGCACGTAAACATTTGTTATTGTAGCAGAGTCGCCCACATTAGCACTGCTACTTTAGCTGAGAAATAACATTGTAGCAAGCACACAAACCGCATCTAAAATGCTACATACTTCATTGAGTTTGTTTTGATCATTTATAACCTCACTTTTCGTCCAGTGGGCAGTAGTTAGTACTGATAGAATATTTAAATTTTACTGTGTTAAGAAATGGAGACACCAAAAAAGAAAAGTAAAAATTGGGTTCATGCAGAAATCCAAACATTCTTAGATATCTGTATGGATATCAAGTTGGCGAAAATGCTGGACTCAAAAGTAGTTCGAGCAAACGAAAGTTTTAAAGAAGTTGAGCAAAAATTGCGAGAGCTTGGCTATGACAGAGACTACGAACAAATAAAATATAAATATACAAAATTGAAATCACAGTTTTTAAAGTGGAAGACAAATAACAATAAAAGTGGGAATTGCAGAGAAGAATTCGAATATGCTGAGAAGATGGAGCTGTTATTAGATAGTGCTGATGTATCTGTACCGGAAAATGAATCAATTGGTAAGAAATCTGCTTAAATAATAGGGGGATATATATTCAATATAATTTTGCCTTTCAGATTCTGTTTGCAACCAGGAATTGCCACAATCATTGGCTAGTAGCAGTACTCCAAACAATTCCCGTAGACAGCGAAGATCCACAAGAAGTATAGTTGTTTTTATTGAATTAAATTAAATATGTCATTTTCGTATATTTCCTCTTTATTAAGGGAAAATGAATATGCCAATTAAATATGTTTTCTGAGTCTTCTTTTCCTCTCCCTCTGGTTTTTCCTGCAATAATTAACTATAATTTGCTTCGCTATTTCCATACTTGACATCATGTGAAGTTTAAATGACAAACGCTCTGAAAGATGAAGTTAAACGCAGAAAAACAGTGTTAAAGTAACAGCGCTATATAGGCTGTGCTACGTAGCAAGCACATAAACAAGGCCAATGTCGCATATTTTTAGCCTCACGTCTGCCATTTTTTTCACAAATGTCATTTTACTGCCCACAAAAAATCCGTTCTACTGCCTACATATCTGCCTTGACGAAGATTTCGGCAGCGTCCAGGTGGTCTACACTAGACTTTTGGCAGATTAAATTACTGTTAAGGCATAAAAAAACCTGTGTAGACCCGGTGCTACATCAGGTCGAGGCATCGTTAATTTTATATTGGTGCGAGGCATTTTTGGCTTACCCCGTTGTTACATCTGCAGTAGTAGCGTCTCTATAATACAATAAGTAACTAAGTCAAACTTTGTTTCACAAACACTATATACATATGTAGTTCTATACGTACGGGTGAAATCAACTAATTCAGTGTTTAACTACATCTGGATAAGATCTAAACTTCATCAACACATAATTTATTTCTGTTTCTTATACGGCAGCCCCAATATATCTGATGCTGACACTGTATGCTAGTTTCATTCCTTATCCTCTAATATAGATAATATTTTAACCAAATCCCCTACTTCCGAAAACGTCATTGCTGGCAATTTCAACGTCCATAACATACAGCGCCTCACACATTCTTCAACCACAAGTACGGCGGGGTGAAATGTGGAACTATTTAGTGAGTCCCTTAACTTGCAGCAGTTCGTTCAAAGTCCAAATCGTTTGCCTGATATAACTGAACTGTTCTACAAAAACTTACCCAGAAGCTGGGCCAATCAAATTCCAGCGACGTTAAAGCTGGATTGTAAATCGTCCTAGTTTAAAGCATCCAGCATTGAAGCATGTAATGATAAACTGAAATAAAAAGATAAAACTTTAGAAAGAATTTACGAAATGTATTTGAATACTTCCCTAGATTACGTAGATTCAGTCCCTTGAACTTTCCATCCTTAGAATCCAATCTTCGCAACTTCCCAATAAAATGAAATTATTCCCTATTCCTTATTAAGGTGGACGGAATCTGAGAAATAAACAAAATTTAAATTTGAATTAGCACAAAAACACATCTAATAAATGAATTTATCTACTGAGGAATAACCAAAAGATATAAACAAAGATAACCTCAACAAAAGACATGAAAACACATGAAATATGTTTTCAAATTTGTCAAGGCTTTTCTTTTGAAATTATTAATCAAATATTAAAATATAATCAACAACTTACCAGTTAAACCAATTTGTTAAATAAACTACAGTTTGAAATTACACAAATTAACAAATACAAAATTCCCGGCCGCGAAACTTTAGAGAGAGCTGACATCTTGAACTTTATTGAGAGCTCAAGGCAGGCACATTCCGTAGAAACAGAGTTTAACACAGAATTCATACTAAGGCCAATTTGGCCCAAAAACTAATATTTTTTGAATTATTTAATAAATAAATAAATTTATAGTGGAAAAGGTACAATTAAAGGATGAAAATGATGAAAATACTGATTCACACGAAAATCCACGACGAAAAAGTCTAGTACTGCAATAAAGCGTACTGCCTTGCATGGTTTTTAGCAGAATCAGTATTTTTATATTCACCACAAGAGGGAAAGCTTTATTTATTTTTCATATTTTAAAAGATTTTAAACCACAAATCAGAACAGGAAAGTTGCGAATTATTATAGAAATAATTATGCGCAACCCAGTTCAATTATTATTAGTTTATTTATATTTTATTTCAATATTTACTTATACGCCTTTCCTATTGCATGTGATTACGATCTGTGAATCAACGCGGGTTGGCAGTACTTCACATAATTGGCTGGATCGGCTAATAAAAGGGCGAACGCGACAAAGAATCGCTCTCTTTTTCAAAGTCGACATCGTAGTTCACTAGTGCTTTTCGGATTTTTTTGGCTTCAACATCATTCTGGCATCTCCATCACTTATCATTTAATTTAATTTTTTATTTTTATTTCGGCCTTAATTATTAATTTTTCAATTTATCTTCATTTTACTACAAAGGGTAATTTTCTAAATTTATAATTTAATCATTTTTGAATTTCAGAATTTAAATGTTGCAGAAGAAATCATCGAATGGCAAATACGTTCGATGAATAGGTCTGCTAGCTTAATTAAAGGGTGAAGTGAAATTAAATGTGCATTATAATAGTGTGAATTAATAGTGAATTGAATTTAATTGTTATTTTCTTGTATTAATTAAGTATCGTAAAAGGAATGTGTTTAAGTAGAGAAATTTGTGTTTGATGAAATTTTAATAAAATGAAGTTTGTTGTATATTTATTTAATAACATCAATTCCAATCAATTTTTCCTGTTATGAAATTTGTTTGTTAAATGTTTGCTGATTGAACATGAGCATAGTGGTAATTTGATCTGTTTCTAACATCTTACCCAGAAAACTACTCAACGTTAGTGTCATCTTCTCTTGGAAGCTCGGATCATTGTCTCGTTTCGGCCCAATGCCCCATATCATCACTGAAAGGCACCAGTCGCCTTCGTAAAAAGCGACTAATGTGGCATTATGATCATAAATTCATCAGAGAGTTTGACTGATCTGAGTGTTTTTCCCCGAAAGATGTTGAGTGTTGCTCTGAATCTTATCAACATCTTATAGTTCGGGATGCGCAGCTTCATTCGGTACAAATTTAAAAATATTAAACCTAACCATACATCCTAGTTCAACAATGACTGTTATACAGGCATAAAAGGTAAGGACGCTGCATTTCAAGCATATAAGCTGAGCCATTCAGTAATACATATATGTATAGAGAAGCACATAACACCTGTAAATCAAATATTCAGCGAGCTAAGTTCCAATTCGACCATGGCAGAAAAGAGAGACAGAAAATCTTTACTAGTCGAAAGGGTAGTAACATGTTATGCTCCGTTTCCAGAGCATAAGAGTGGTCTGCCGACTAGCTATGGAGAAAGGGTAGGGTGGTAAATTAAATTGATATATCACCTGTAAAGGGCGCCACGTGGTTTGTTTGAGTCCACGAACTCTATATAAGTTTGTTGCGGAAAAAGAAATAAAATTAAAGCCGCTCTAAAGTTTACGTTATAATATTTATTTCGGCTTAAAGGTATCAATTTAACTTTGGCATATATCTCTGACTTCTAATTAAAAGCACTCGTAACTTGCATGGTTCCTTCGATAATAATAAAGAAAATGAAATGTTACTTAGCATACAAGGCAGCACTCATTTAATAAATTCAACAAAAAAAATATTAGATAAATATTAATTATGGACTATGTAAATATCAAAATGGCACACGGCAGTACTTATCTTCTCTTATATTCCGTTTTGCTTCTATTAATCTGCTTTCCCTTTTTTTGTTCTTAATCCGCCGAGATTTTCCTCCTTTCTTCTCCTCTTTCTTTTTAATATTTCCTTAACACCTCGCTCGAATTTGAATTTTTTTGACTTTAAATAATTGTTTTCCAACTTTAACTAATTAATAATTTTTTTTTTTTTTTTTTTTAATAATTTTCTCCACTTAAACTGCACACTAGTTATTGCTCCGAATTTTTATTAAAAACTGATCCCTTCACCTACCAAAGCTTTCGGCTTTATTGAGAATCGCCCCCTATTTTGGAAGTTTTCCAATATTTTCCAAAATACCTCGTAATCGGTACTGACCGTTTGGAATCGGTTTAAAATTTTTTAATAATATTATATTTTTTTGTGCGAAAATAATTCTGAGGACATAAGCTTTAATCCGCTATATTTGAATATTCTACTAAAATTCGTTTTCATAGGAAAATTAGCGATTAAAGTTTTTGTTTGACAGCACCTTTTCCCAATATTTTAATTTTCGTGAAATTTCTTCTTTGAAGTAAATTTCTTTCTAAATTCTGTACCAATGTTTGCTTTGGGCTGGGACCAGCTCTATCCGTGTATTTTTAGTATCCGGGTTATAAAATTTCGGACGTAAAACGAAGTTTTTATTGTGCGAGGTTAGAAACGTAATTTTGAGATAATCTGGAGGAGAATCTAGACCGGGTAAGTTTAAAATTGATTTTCTCAACAATTATAACGCGCAGAATAGATAAATACTGCCTGACTATAATATTTTCAATCTTTTCCGCAGATTTCGTGTGCAGCCTTATTTGCTTCACATCATCTTGCCATTAAATAGGTATGTGATTTTATATTATATTATTAGTAAAAATTCAGAACCTAAATCTCATAAATAAACTACTAAATTCATTATTCTAAATCTAACTAAACTTAATCTTATCTAATTACAGCTTATCGCATCCAGTATTATACCCAGGAATAAAGGACAATTCCAGGGACTGCAGCTCATCCTGAACATATGTAGGTATGCTGTGTATTGTATGTTGTGTTACGTTTATATTAATCCATCACGTACGAATCTTATATGTATGCTAATTGTTTTCCAGGCTGATTAGTTAACATCCATGATTACGAAATCCCGAATCAACCTAGCCGGTCTTTCACATCGTTGAAACCAATCGCTTAGATCTCTCCAAGTGGAATTTAGGTAAGTGTCATCGATATTCTATTTCTGAAATGTATAAAAGAAATTCTTTTGCAGCATCATTCCAGTTGAGAATGAGGACGACACGCTGGACAAAACGGACACAAATCAGGTAAGTATACATGCACACATAGATATATCCTAACGTATATAATCACTTCCAGGCTCAGGCATCAGGCGAGGCGTAACAAACAGTTTCTGGTCTCTTGTTAAAACAATAGAGAACAACTTCGCCAGTTCTTCTGTACCGTCCCTAATTCACAACGGGAATGTATACAAGGAATCATTTGACAAAGTTTGCAGTTCAGTTTGCTGCCAATTATTTTTTAATACCTTTTTCGTAAGCTCCTACTTCTTCACCGACATGCAATTACAGTCAAAAACCGTTGCATTTCCGCACAAGGGAGGTTTTCAAAGTACTCGGGAGTCTCAATGTATCTCTGGCTACTAGCCCCTGGTATTCAAGTGCAGCACTTCTTCTTTAGCAAACTATTTCATCTGACTTATTCGACAGGAGTCTTTCCTTCTGCATGGACACTTGCACATGTTCAGCCAATACTCGAAAAAAGAGAAGCTTGCGATCCTTCAAATTATAGACCAATTGCCCTTAGTTGGTTTCTTTCAAAGATTCTCGAAACAAAACTCTTATCAACACCCAGTTGTTGAAATATCTAGAAACTAATTAACTTATTAGCGATCGCCACTACGGCGTTCGTGCTGGCCGCTCTTCTTACCATTCCTTACCGAGCGTTGAAATCAATGTCTTCGTAATTTTGGTGAATCTGAAATCATCGCACCAGATATCTCGAAGGCCTTCGATACAGTCTGGCATCCTGATATTTTGGTTAAACTTCAGGGTGATGAATTAGGTCTAGACCCTCTTCTCTTAAAATAGATTGAAAGTTTTCTCTCCCGCGGTTCAACTCAAATTATATTGTACGGCGTTACTTCGGACTGTTTTATAATCCATGGCGGTGTACCGCAACGTTCTGTGCTCTCTTCTACTCTCTTCCTAACTAATGATCTGCTAATTCTCACTTTCAATCCTATTCATAGTTTTGCAGACGACAGCATCCTTGATTGCGTGTACTCATTTAATTACATTGCTGATTCCCGTGGGAATGCTATAGCGGACAAACGAAGTACACATTCAGTTTACTAAACCAAGACCTTACAACAATACTTGCTAAGGAGAGAGCGAATCGGGTCTTGTTTAATGCTTCCAAAACGCAATGTTATCTGCTATCACTCAAACGTACTCCAACACCCGCTCAACCCGTTTCCGTCATTGGCGAAATATCTCGAACTCACCATCTCTTAACATCGTAGGAATTGAGATATCCTACAAACTTAGTTGATTCGATCATAAATGCCTGGGCTTCTTGGAAAGATGGAGGAAATATTTTACTCCATAATACATGGCGTAAATTTACAAGTCTCATATCAGGCCTATATTAGAACGTAATTCCCATATTTGGACAGGGGCTGAGGGTGCTGCATTATCCGCGCTAGACAAAGTCCAAAAGAAGGCCTTCCGGCTTATTGACGATGACATTTCAATAGCAACTATTGATTCCCTAGAGCACCGGCGTAATATCGGTTTTCTATATCTCTTTTATCGCTACTTCCATGGCTATAGCTCTGTCGACATCTCTAGCCTGATCTTTTGAAGAATTGCTCCTATCTGCACGACACGAGCTGCAATCCGAGCTCACCCTCATACCCTCGAAGTTAAATTTGGTTCTACTGTTAAATTCCGCGAATCCTTCATAAGCAGGACAGGACGCATGTGGAACTGTTTCCTATCATCTGGTTTCCCCGTTAGCTATGGGCCGCAAACATTCAAGCGTAATGTACGCCGCTACCTCCTTGACTTAACACATTAATCTCCAATTCCTTCTTACCGCTACTTCCTTTCCTGTAACGGCTGTGCTACGGCATCACAGAGTATCTTCTGAGCCTTGGTATAATCATAAATAAAAAAAAAATATGTATATATTGAAAACTCTGTGTGGTAAGGTGTTAGAGCATTGTGTAGTGATATCATTACACCACACCACATAAATCACACATAGTGACCCAATAACAAAAACGACAACATAATTTCGTTTTTGTTATCATTACGAATGTCCACATTTTGACTCATCGTTTTATTATTATAAAACTCCATTCACTAGGTCAGGTATGCAAAAGAAGTTGTGTAACATGATTCACCGTGTGTACATTCATGGTCACTCTCTATAGCAATTACATGTTCTAATTTTCAATGAATAAAAATAAAACGAAAGTAGGGTAAGAAACAAAGAATTGCACATTCATGTAAACATTCATAGTAATAATCGATTCTTATGATCAATTTTCTTTGTTTAAATTTGTATAAATTAAGCGAGGCAAAAGAAGTAAATACAGTTTGACTTTACAAGCTAACGATGCCATACGGCGTGTCTTTCACTAATCAAACTCACCCTTTTAGCAATATCGGCGTATCCGCTGCTAGTACAGTGTTGACGCCATTAATCAGTGCGTATACTTTGGTGACGCGCTATAATTAGGAGTGACAACAAACAGTGCGTGCATTTACTTTACTATATCGCAAGACGTACATTACAATTGGAGTTTTTGCTTACGGATTTAGGGGCTAGAATACAAAAATGTAGGTGAACTATTTCTGCGGGACGGGATTTTGGGGATGGGGGTCGTACCACTCCTCATTGGGGGTTGTCCAAAATATGTCACGTTTGGTATAAAAATAAAGGGAGGAGCAGGTCATTTAGTGGTGCAGTTTGATTTTGATCATTTTAGTTTCATCGCCGAAAGGCGGATTTTTTGCACTTGGGTCGTACACACAGCAGTTCCAATATTTTGCATATAATTTTTCCGTTCTTTGTTTCACATCCATTAGTACTCTGTTATGAAGATCTTGCTAATGGAAAATTTGTATAACTTACAAGTTTTGATAATGATGAGTTGCAATAATGTCCGTTTTTGTACAGCCAATTCTTTAACATAAGAAGGACTGATTCACTTCCTAAAACTATTTATCCGACTCAACAACTAATTACATATCTAATTAAGAGGCAAAATGTAGATGCAATTTCATCCTACATACAAGCTTTAACCTGCATATTTAAAATTTTTATAGCATATCTTCTGTACTGGAAGACGACCATTGACCATTTTCGCGTGATTGAAAATTTTTGGCAGGTACCTACTTTGATACACCAAAATTAGTATTTTTCTGTAAGTATTGCATGGATTCCCATAATTTGTTTTAGTAAATATAGCCAGGATATGCAGTGTTACTAGTTACCTAGATACTTTCACAAAACACGACTACAACAAAAGCAGAATATACTGTCAGTTAAGAAAAATTCTTCTTACGTCTCCACAACTAGAGTTTTTGTCGAGTGGAATAGAGAGTTTGGTAATTCTCAAAACGAAATTCCCGAGTTGCAAAATTCCGAGTGGAGAGTTAAGTGTTAAAGGAACTCTCATCTCCGCAACTCCACAACTCTCCGTGTTAATGAATTCCGACCCAGATATCGCCTGAGTTATTCTATTAATATAATAAAATTTATGATCCTGTAACCTTAGTAAAATTGGGTGTCACATAAAATAGAAAATCGATCAGTCGTAATCCCCGGAATATACAAGCCATGATGTACGCCTTGCATGCGAGGATAGCGGATCGGTTAGCGGCCGACTTTATACACTTCTTGCTTTGTCTTACTGCTGGTGTTTTTCATTGAAATACCATAAGTTTCTGGGCTGGGCTGCAATTTGTTGCAAATTAACGGCAAAGTTTTTTTTTTCCAATAATTTTTTTTTAAACCGATTCGTGAACGAAATTTTTGAGGAGTGCTAATTTGGTAGAGTTTGGTTAATATATGTATAACCCTATTTACTGAAAATTTCTTAATGATGTAGTTTTAAACTTTTTGAAAATAATTGAAGGCTAAAAAAGTAAAAAAACTACTACTTCAAAATATGCACTAAACAATAGAAAACAATTTCTATCTTAAAAGTTCTCTAGAGTTTCTCTTCATTTTGCATTTAATTAAATTATGTATAAATTTTAAAATTTTCAAGGTACACAAAGAAAGCAAGATCTGGGCAGTTCAAATTTTAACATTACAGTGAATAACAATTTCTCGAAATTGATATTTGGAGCTCCTAGTTTTTATCAAAATACTTAATTACAGTCGAAACTCGATTATCCGTCGTTCGATTAACCGGAAACTCTATTATCCGGCATGAATCATATTTCCGACAATATTTTGATTTCTCTATATTATCCGGGAAAGACTCTATTATCCGGGATGAAGAATCCGGTAATATCGAGAAATGAGAAGAGTTAGTATGATATTTGTACATAGTTTGTAAGTGTCGTTTCCATGAGCAGAAGGCACACTTTTGCTCATTTACGTCATAACTTGAATGTTGGTAATCTGTTTTAATGCTTGTCTTTCATACAAAAATTTGTTCGCTTGTCCTGTTTAATTGGTTTTCTTTATTTTTTTCGTAGGAAAATTTGACTGTGGTAGAAGAAACTTGTTTCATATTACAGTTTTTAATTGCATATCGTCCTTCAGTGGAAAAGGAGAACATCTAGTGGTTTAATCGAATTTTTGAAAAACAAGTTAATTTTTGTTAAACTTGCATTTTAGTAAAAGTGTATAAAAGTGTTCCAAAAATTTCTCTAGAAAGTGCTGATCGTTTCCAGTACTTTCTTTCTAATTAGTTTTTGGGAGAACACACGTTGCATGATTTAAGAAAAAATAGAACAAAATCCTAAAATTTTATGCAGAAAGTGACGCTGGTAAGGGCCTGAAAAATCCTAAAGTGTTGAAAATGTCTGAAAAACAACTTCATGAAAAACTTAACAAACGATCAGCTTGTCAATACTTCCAAGGATAGCTTGGAATATTTAAGAACCGTCATGGTATTCATAGTCTTAAAACGATAGGTGAAAAATTATCTGCGGATTATATTGGTACAACAATGTTCATTGATGAACTGTTCAATCTAATCGAAGAACAAGACTTAAATTCAGAGCAAATTTACAATGCTGACTAGACGGGAGTTTTTTTTTTGGAAAGTATTGTCAATTCCGCCGAAGGATTAAAAGATAGTAAAAAGCGTAACATTATTTTGATCAGCTCAAATACTGCAGGAAACCACAAATGCAAGCTGTTTGTAATCGCAACAAGTGCTCAACCAAGAGATTTTAAAAATAATAAAAAAACTCCCCGGTGATATATAAGTCAAACCAAAGAGCGTGGGTCACACAGGAAATATTTTACAGTGGTTTAATAATAATAGTGTACCCGAAGCAAAGAATCATTTAAAAAAAGTTGGTATGGCTGTTAACTGTAAAATTTTACTCTTGTTAGATAACTGTCCCGCTCACCCAGGAGAATTTGATTTTCAAGGAGGCAATGTAATAGTAAAGTTTTTACCACCGAATTTCACTTCATTGATTCACCCTCAGGATTAAGAAATAAGAATAAGTTTGAAGTGTTATTATCGTAAATATGTCATGAGAAAATTTATAAATAACGAAACTAATTTAGATCTATGCTCCTTTTAAAAAAATGTTAATATAAAAATGCAATTTGGTGTTTCTTTAATGCATGGGATGATGTGACTACTGACATCCTAAAAAACAGTTATGGTAATATTTTACTGAGAGATGAAGCAGAAACTCTAACTGAAGAAAATGAGATGGAACGTTTTTTTGCAGATATACCTATATACCACAAAGTACTATTGGATTTAGTTATGAACAGATCTCAAGCTGGCTGCACCAATATTCGCTACAGTATCTGATGATGAAATTCTTAATACAATCCTGAATCTTCAAAATGACATTGATAGTGATAACGGGTTTTCCAATAAGAGGTGTTATTTTGATATTCAAAGAAAAATGCCATTTTTTGAGATAAATGATCGGATCTTTATTTCATTATAAAGAGGAATGGTATGCCGTTAATAATAGAAAATAACATCAGCCAAATGACCACTACGACCACGCCTACAGGACCATATCCTTTTCATGAAATTTTCCATAACCAAATCGCAAAGTGGCTGCCCTATGTCCTCGATTCGATAGCCTCACGAATTCCATCTTTGAAGTCTTGAATCGACGCTGAGCTGTTGGCGTAGACCTTCTTTTTCACGTGGCCCCCAAGGAAGAAGTCGCAAGGTGTTAAGTCACAAGATCTCGGTGGCCAATTGTGATCACCTCTTCGAGAGATAACACGGTCCGGAAACTTTTCCCGTAAAAGATCAATGGTTTCGTTGCTTGTATGGCACGTAGCGCCGTGCTGTTGAAAGTAAACGTTATCCAGATCAATACCATCCAATTCCGGCCATAAAAAATCATTAATCATCTGTCGATAGCGCAATCCATTCACCGTAACTGTTGCTCCAGCCTCATTTTCGAAAAAGTAAGGTCCAATGACCCCGCGGGACCATAAACCGCACCAAACAGTCACACGTTGAGGATAGAGAGGCTTTTCAACAATAACTCTTGGGTTTTCCGAGCCCCAGATGCGAGAATTTTGCTTGTTGACGAAGCCATCGAGGTCGAAATGAGCCTCATCACTCAAGATGAGTTTTCGATGGAATTGCGGATCATTTTCATGCATTTCAAGGACCCAATCAGCAAAGACTCGACGTTATTGATGATCGGCTGGCTTGAGTTCTTGTGTTAACTGAACTTTATAAGCCTTAAGACCCAAATATTTATGCAAAATGACGTTTGTGGAATGCCTAATTCCAAACAACGACGAGGAATGGACAAACTTGGGTTTTCTTCAAAACTTGTTCTTGAGCGACGTGCACGGGTTTTATTCTTCATATCACTAACTTGTCCCGACAGCTCGAATTTTTCTACCAATTTCTGTATTGCGGTCCGACAAGGTGCTTCACGACGACCCAAAAATGTTCGAGTTTTACGAACCGTCTCTGCCACATTTTCACCATTTTTATAGTGAATTTTAATAATTTCAATGCATTGTTGAATCGTGTATCATTCCATTTTTAATGGCGTAGTTTCTACTTGTCAAATGTCAAAAAATGATAGCTCCAAAGGTGACATCTACCGAAATAGTGGGCTAATTAAAATAACACCTCTTATTGGAAAACCCTATAGTTCAGATACTAGTTGTAAAGAAGTTCCGCACAAAACTACGATTTCACAAGCCATAACAGCATGTATACCACACTTATTAACTTTTTGGAAGACCAAAATCGATGCAATTATACAGGATCCAAGATAAGTTATTGCAAAACAAGCAACAATCTTCAAGGCAAACAAATAAATAAATGAATTTTTTGGCAACTAAATATTAATATACTTGCGAAAAAAATACATATATCAAATTTAGTTATGTACTAATGTATGTGTATATTCGAATGAAAATTTGGATTATGTTATGTACATTTTCTTTGTATTAAAATATGAGTATTTTATAAAAAAACAACGTGTTTTCCTTTATTTTACTGAGCTCGTTCTATTATCCGGGATTTTTGATTTTTCGGGAATGTCTCGAAACCGGGCATCCCGGATAATCGAGTTTCAACTGTATTATAATAATTATAAAATACTAAATTTGATATACCTACCTACAAATGTAATATCATTTCAAAAATTAATTAAATGCAAAATAAAGGGAAACTCTAGAGAGCTTTTGTGATGTACTCATTAAGTGAAGAGAGGAGCAGTTTTTTTTAAGAAGATGTTTGTATAACTCTTATTTAATTTAATTAGAGTATACATTTTTAGAAAATAAATTTCGATTTTATTAGTGCCCCAGAGGGGAGCATTGCCCCGATCACCCCCTGTTTGAAACATAGATAATGTACAAGATTAAAGAAAAATTTCGATTTAATTAAAAAATTCTGAATTCTTCATATGAATTTGTATTGTGACGCCACATTATCGACTGTAAAAATCTAGAAGTCATACCTTGTTAATGTCTGTATGCCGTGTTGCAGACTTAGAGTCGAGTTACGGCAAGCGTCATATTCATCTCTAAAAGTTCCAGTCAATGAAACAGTCAGTGGTAACATCGTGAAATCTTCAATTAGCTGTCCGACTATGCTGGCCAAAACCGAACTTATGCAACAATCATAGACCACTACTTGAAGAAATAATTCAAGAGAAATGAATTCATAATTTAATGTAAACATTACCTGTTCATGGAGCAAACATCGATGTAGAATATTTTGTTCTGCAGGAATTTGACAGTCGGTAATCTGTCCAATTAGGAGTCTACAAGGAATATCGGAGTGTTCATTTGACAATCGTCATAAATATTGCTGTCACCCCTAGATGGTAAAACTGAAAAAAATAAACAAAATCTTACATTCGAAAACATGACATGTGAACACTAAAAAATAGACACGTGAGAGAACTTAATTCGAATAGATTTTCAATTTTACAACAGCACTAAATTATCACTGAAAGTACAGGGGAAACTGTAGCAAATACTCAGAAAATAAAAGTACGATAATTAGATATTTGAGGCGGTAAGCATACCTACTTATATCTCATGATATTCTTTGACTTCTGTCTTAATTTCCACACGTTCACATTCTTTTATACTATTAAATCAAACTTGATCGAAATGGGTTACAATACCTCTAGAAGTCGATCTTAAGCCAATTCTTACAGTATTATGTGGGAAATAAACAACTCATTTCTTGCCTGAAGTTTTAAAATCCATCATTAGTTATAATTTGAAGGAATCACCTAATTAACATTTGCTATAATTCAGCTAAAACTTAAGTATACGAGTATTAAAGAGAAATTAACGTGGTCTAGTAAAGTAACATTTGAATTGTAAAAAATACTAGTAGCTCACGAGGCAGTAACTGCAATATTTCTATACCTATATTCGCGAAAATTATCATAATGTCATCCATCTGCCTAGAGTATACCACTTTCCTTAATTTTCGTTATAAATTTTGTTAATTATTTTGCCGTTTTCTGCTTCCCTCATCCGCACGCAATCAAATGTGTTAATTCAATGTTCTGTGCGCTGTTGAAAATGAAACTTCTGGCGATCCAAAAAGTTGAATGCACTGCACGCACCAGCGAACAACAGCGCATAATTTTTTCATGGTCTCTCGGACGTCTAGATAACTCTTTTAGCCATTTCCATTAAATTACTTCGCTTTAATGTGCTTTATCAGCTCAAAATAAAAGAAACAAATAGGTCCCCGGCTGATAACCAGATTTCCCTCGACCGGCCGGGTGTGGTGAACTGAGTCTGGAAAATGCGTGACTAGGTCTGTATGTTAGTAGTTAGTAAAGTAATCGAATGGGCCTCTTGTCTCTTGCGGAGGGTACGATTTCATTTTCATTATTAAGAGAAGCTCACACACTGAGCTCGGTGTAAATCTATATATGTATCTATATCTATTTCCATAGTCGCATTCATGCTGCTACACTGTGAACAGACAAGGCCCCTAACAAAAGAACACTTATTATGTGCCATGATATTTTTTACGCTCCACGGAACATGGCCAAAGATAACCTAATAAGTAGATAGCAGACATGGAAGAACAAAATTGGAAATTTTCGGTGTTTTTTAGAAAGAAACAAGTGCATAATGTCATATACTTCGTCTTTTGCACGAATGGGTGAAAAGAACTTGGCTATGCAATGCATTATTATAGTGCGATTGAGACAACGAGTTAAAATCAAAAATCGAGAGAACGTAGGATTACGACAAAATCTCATTAAATTTCTCAAAATCCTATCAAACGATTCATAATACAACTTCGGGTCACACTACCTCACTTTTTTAAGAAAAAGATAAATGTCGGTTTGGCCAAGGTGCTGAAAGGTGATGTAAAATTCCTCTTAAATAAAATTCTCATATTTCCCGAAAATATCAGAGAATTCAGCATGAGTTTCTCCCACTTAATCTCTTGAGAGCAAAGCGATGTAAACAAACACGTCCTGTTCAAATATCATAGGTACATTACAGCAACAAACCGTTGCATGTTATCTGCGCTTTCACATGTTTTATCTTTATTCATAAAAGTTTTAAAGTGAGTTTGATTTTCTAGTTATTTTTTCTTCGTTCTTTCCTTTTCTCGCCGTGTACTTTTTAAATGTGTAAAACAGTCGGAAATCTCGCCTGCGTTCTATCTTGTTACATGTCTCTATGCTTGTTATTAAGTTTCTTTGCCATGGTTCGGCTACCGCTCGAGTTGATCGACTGATCAAATGTACCTCCTCAAGGCCATGCTTGTTGTTACACTTTATCTTTCCCATTTTGTTAATAAACTTCAACAAATAATTTTAGCATCTACATATATTGATATGTCAACGAACATAAGAATGGGTTAATCCGGTGACATACTAAATACTAAATATTTGAATGTGGCAATACATTAATCGCTCAGTTACGTTTTGATTTTGACCTCTAATGAAAATAAAAATTCAATGTCACACGATATCAGTTCAGTGACTGAGTTTTTTTTAGTGTATCATGTTTTCGATGTCTGCCGTCGCAGCGTTACATGCACATCAAATACGTCTCTCTTTATATATGGTACGCGGACTACAGCTGCGCAGCGGGAGAAATATATGTACGTAAGATATTCAGTAGACATAATGCAAATATTGAGCGGCTGTGGCTGTGTAGCCGTGTTGTCTTTTAGTTCTTCCATTAGGTCTTCTATTATTCTTTTATAAAAATTATATAGTTGTAAAAAAAAAAAGTTCTGCATTTTCAATACATTATAGAAATTATTATACCCTAGATGAAATCATAGGGGTATACTAAGTTTGTCATTCCGTTTGTAACACCTCGAAATAATGATGGTAGAGCAAAATGGATTGGACACCCATTCATAATATTAAAAGTTATTTCGATTTTTGCATGTCCGTCCGTCCGTCTGTCCGTCCGTCCGCCCGTCTGTCCGTCCGTCCGTCCGTCTGTCCGTCCGTCCGTCCGTCTGTCTGTCCGTCCGTCCGTCTGTCCGTCCGTCCGTCCGTCTGTCCGTCTGTGCGCACGATAACTCGAGAACGCGTATTCTTAAAGAGCTGAAATTTTGTACACGGACTTAAAAAAAAAGTAAAATTAAGTTCGAAAATGAGACAAATCGGGCAACTCCTTCGTGGGGTTGCCATATAAAAATTTCGTTTTCCGCTATATATTTGGACACTGCCTGAGAACGCATCGACGTAGAGAGCTGAAATTTCGTACATGATGTTTTTACTACATTAGCAAATAAAATGTCAAAAATGGACTAAATCGGGCAACTCCTTTTTGGTGTTGCCATATAAAAATTTCGGTTTTTTACGTATACTTTGAAAACGATCAGTCCAAGACATTTTTATTGTACTAAGAACTTCTGCAGAATACGAAATCCTATAAAATTGGTTATTACCATTTTTTCTGTGCGACAAACTGTTCTAGAAATATATGCGAAAAACAACTTCAAAATCAATACTTGAATAGATCGGTGACCATACGAAATTTAATTCGGGCATTCATCTAGGATATCATAAGAATTGGTCTTAGACCAATTATAGCTTTTTTACTTGTTTTCAGTGAATTTTAGTCTATAGAGACGAGAAATTGTCCACCTATAAGTTTTACTTGGTTTATCCAGCGTCTTATTGCGACAAGGATAAGAATCACCCAATTTGAAAATCGCAATGACAACTTTTGTTAACATATGATTCACATTTGCTTTTGATAAAAGGTATTTATATAGGTAACTGGTTGACTCTATTATTGAACTGCTATGGTGGTAAGCGATCAGAGATAATCAGGTACCGAATCAGTTATGACTTTTTACGAAAAAAGCCAACTTTACTTGTTATTCCTGACTGATAATAATTTGAAGCAAAGCTGGAACAGCTTTTTATTTTATCTGGCAAAAATAAAAAGCCGGCCCAGCTTTTTATATTTTTACCAAAAAAAAGTATCAAGCCGCTTGCTTTTCTAGCTTCAAAACTATTACCGGCCAGGAGGAATAACAAGTAAATTAAGCTTTTTTCGTAAAAGTTTATAACTGATTCGGTCCCTGAAAATAAGAAGCCAGCTTGGCTTTTTATACTTCCGGTTTCAAAACCTGTTACTTGCAGCTCGAAAAAATGAAAAGCCTTTTCAGCTTAGTTTTTTTAGCGTTTTTTTTTTATAAAAAGTTAAGTTTTCAAAAGTTTTGCAGGAATAGAAACGGGTTTCACGAGACCACTTTTGGTATAAGTATTCAACTAAATTCCACGATCATTATTTATCCCAGTTTATTTTGTTTGTTTAAAATTTTCAAAATACCAGTTGTTTTCGGTCCCTGGAGATAACCATACTGATGAGACATCTTTGATCGCTGGGTCGAAAAGCTCGATTTTGTTAAGCATTTTCAATGCATTACTGAAATGTTTTGAAATTATTTTCAGTGAATTTCAGTCCATACAGACGAGAAATTGTCCATCTACAAATAAAAATTGTTAGAACACGGCCACGGCTATTTGATATCAATATTATCACCAAAAGATAATAAATATAATTGAGATTGATCATCGTTTGCATTGAAAAGCGCTCTGGTGTGATGGATGTAATTTCGACAGTGGAGTTGTTAAGCCCATTACCTACCGCGTAAATCGGGGATTTTTCACGATTTAATTATTCATTTTTTTTTTAATTTGAGAAAAGGTACTTAAAACCAGACCAATTGCGGGCCTTAGAGGCCTAATGCTCTGAATCTGGAAATGACTTTTGTTATTACAGTAATTTACACGAGATTTGGAAACATTATTTCAAACGGATTATGTTTTATTTTCAGTATGGCATAGAATATTTCTTAAATATATGAGGCACAAATTGAAAAATTTAAGGATTGTAAAATATAGTGGTGGCATACTGCTTGCATATTGGTATCTTATACAAATTTTACGTTTTGGTTTTATAGACACAAACTAGACTACGAATCGGCGCACAGCCACCATGCACCTTAAAAGCAAGGCTTCGATTTTGTTAAGGATTACATACATTTTGGAGATATAAAATCAGCACATTAGAAGAGAATCACATCATTCTTGAACTTAACGAAAGAAGGCAACGACCAATTGCCATTTCTGAAAGTGCCATCTTTACCTTAAACTTACCCCGCGATCTATGGGACTCCCTAGCCCCTGCGATAACAGTCCAACTGATGACCAATTTTTCAACTAGCAAAACAACCTATTACAAGTTAGTCTAGATCTTAGATTTTGACTACTGAAAGTAGATCATGGAATTTATTCGAAACGCTAATGACAACAAATTATCATACAAAGTAACACGTACTCGTATAAAAAAGGTCATTGTCATTGTATAGAGTTTGCAGCCCTAGTATTTTTGCCGCATTTTTTCAAGGTATACTTTCAGAAGCCAAACTTTAATTGGTTATCAGAGAAACTGGTTCATGTTAACATGATACACTCTGCCTGGTTAAGGTTATTCTTCTACATAATTTTATTACAAAACAAGTAAACTAACTCTCACGATCGGAACATTCGGACGGAGATTCCCTATAGCGCCAGTTTCTTTTCGAGACAGAAAATCAGTTTACCCGTCTTCGAACTTCCAATTGGTGTTTCCCGAGTTGCGTTTGCGATGGTATTTTCGTTATTATTCCTGTAACCCAAAGTAATTTAGAACATAATTTCTGTTAGAGGGCCCTATATCCTAAACTGGCCCGGATTCCCACTTGGCTAATTGTTGCTATGATTCTTGACATATTTAAAAATTATAGCAACATAAAAAATTTGAAATTTTTTCCTAAGTTTTTTTTTTTTTTTTTAATTTGATAGATTTTTCGCCAAAGCACTTTCCGGCAAAATTTGGAAATCTTATTGATTTGAAGAAAAAGATAATGTAACGCTTCTATTTTTAAACATCTAGTCATTTCAGATCCCACCCATTTAGTCTATACCAATAATCCTATCTATACGATTCATTTATTAAATCATATTCCTCCCGTGTAGCCGGTTTCCATATCTTACCCCTTCCGTAATGTTTCATCATTACACCAATTTAAAACAATCATCATAACATTTTCACATGCTGACGCAATCGCAGTCATCTAAAGCCCTAAAAACCATCGAGCGTACAAAGCTGTAGCCATAATGAACTAAAATGAAAAAATTGTAAAGCCTGAAACACAATGCGATACAGTGCACGGCACTGCATTGAAATTTAGAGCTCATATAATACAATGTGGTAACTCACCGTTTAGGCTAGTTTCTAAAGCACTGCACACTGTATCAGCTGAGATTTGTTAAATATCATAGAATAGAGGAAGGGTACAATTTAAATTTGATCAATTAATTTTAAAATGACATTAGAAAAAGAATTGGTAGAGTTTTCCTCAAAATAATAAATCCACAATACAAGAAATTCATATATGAATTCTTCAAAAAATGATTTCCAAACACTGCACAGTTTTCAAGTGCTTTACAATGCGTACACTGCCACAGCACTGCACTGCATCGTATTGTGTGTCTCGCTTAAGGCATAAAAATCATCATGTCACATTTCGCTTTGCACAACCAGCCAAAATTTCTAAGAAAAACTCAAAAATGTTCCAAATACGTCACGAGAGCAAAACATGAGCACAAATATTGTGCAACATATATTTCGGTAAGTTTTTCACTCCCCCGTTTTTCCGTTTCTTTTTCGAAAAATTCACGCTTCTTTTGGTTGAACCAAAATGTTGCAGAATTGAAATAATCGGATACATGTTAGTGGATATAGGGATGTTTCCACCCCTCTTTCGCTTTCCTTATCGCGCACTTCCGAGATACGGGTTGGTTACCCTAGACTTTTTATTTAGAATCCTATTTTGAATAAAATAGCATTTTTAAATATTTTACAAATTTATCACTTCCGGTCCACATGCGTGACAAATAGATTGTCACGCGTTTTTATTGTCCCTTTCTTTTTGCCCTAGGATGCCTTATTTTTGTGGCAATACTCCCAGGACCACCAAACACGAACCCTCAAAATTGTAGCTTGAATGAGACTAATGAGACTACATTTATGGTCACAAGCCACAGGCCACTGGTGTACGCGACTGAAGCAATAGAAATGTTACATTCAGGACCACAGGCCACAAGCTACGCTGTGACTTGTGTTCAAGTTTGTTAAATCTCAAATTTTGTGGCTTGTGGCCCCAATACTGCCAACATTGAAGTGTAAGATTGTAATTAATCGGAATTTTGTTTATCAGTGCGAACGTTATTTACCTGTAAAAACCATTTCAGACTGGGTTGTAATAATTCTGCAATAATTCTTGTGGTCAGTGGTCGTAAATGTAACTTACTTGACTTCAATAGTCGGCCATAAGCGACAAGCCTTAAGTGGCTTGTGGCCCGTGGCCTGATTGTTACCTTGTCTGTCGCTAGGTAAAAAATTTACGACGACCGAGGAATGTAGTCTAGCCTGCTTCCACGTAAACTTTTTCGCGAGACAATTTTTGGACTTGAAGAAGTCGATGGCCCAGTATGTATGATGCTACGTCGAACTGTACAGCAACAGGAGCGTCTATTAGAGGTAGAGTGTGTTTATGCGTAAATCTTGTAACTTCGAACTGAAAAGATCTGTATCTGTATGGACAAACAAGAATTAGAAGAGGACACGAAGGTTTTGATGTTTTTACATTGAAACCTGTTATAATTTTCGCGATTTTTAGAGATAAACGATATATGAACGGGATTGCTGTTTAAAAGCGAGAATAATCGCATAAAAATAGCATTCAAGCCAATAACTAAACTAAACAACAATTACAGTAAAACCGAGGATCCGATACCCACACAAGGAAAAATCAGCGTTGTATACAAGGTCAAATGCGAGAACTGCAACACTGCATACATTGGGCAAATATCAAAAAAGCTTAAAACCAAATTATACATAAACAACATAAAGCATATATTAATAAACAAGAACCACGATCAACACAAGCATCCCACGCAATAGATACAGGGCATGTATTTTCCTTCTATAATACAAAAATAATCGACATGCCACATATACATTAACAAAAACAAAGTCATAAACTTAAGACAGGACACAGAACTAATAAATAAAGATTACAAATACATACTGAACAAAATAAAATCGCAGTATTAGTCATATAATTTAAACATTTTCTAGTCAACAACCGCTCAGTTACATAATGTCCTCGTAGCTAGTTAATTGTCTTTTTTGTTTTAAGTCTTTATATTAATTTATTAATAATGTATTTTTCGTTTATTGTAATTTGTTTTCCATGTTGCTTATCTGTTATTTATTATTATCTTTAAAAAATATTTATACGCGCCGCAGACAAAAAAAGGTATTTAAAATATTTGTATTTAGAATTTTCAAAAAACGTGCATTCATATATAAATAATATTATACATATGTATAGAGCTTCTGAAGAAGGGCCGCACTTGGACATGAAACGTCGAGCAATGAAATAGAAAATGCAATATTTTTCAACAAAACTATCTAAACAGGGAGATGAGGACAGAAATATCCAAGTCATTTGTTAACTCAAGTATGGCGACCCTTAAAGGGTCGAATTAGGTGATTTGAGAAACGAAAATCATAATTTTAGGGCTGGCCGGCGTGGCGTAATAACAGGCTAATTAATTAAACTTGTCGGAAAAATTACGGTATTCAAACGATTTGTTACACAAAAACTCTTACATTTTTTTGTAGTCTATGAAAATAAACATGGCGGTAGCGCAATATCATTCACGGTGTCATACCATTACAACGGTTCCAAATAGCCGCCATACCGCTGCAAAGACGTACACTTTTTTAATTATGCAAATGACTTGGATTTTTCTGTCATTATCTCCCAGTCTAATCGGTGTATTCCTCAAAATAGCCTTTAAAAAAAATCCGTTACTATAATAATGTGGTAAATAGAAAAAATTACAGAAATTTTGTTCATCTTTCGAATTTTGCATGTAATCTTAAAATGAGACTGCTATGATAGTGTAGCAAACAGACAAAGTTACAAAAATTTTGCTCATCACTTACGTACTTTACTGATGGGAACCCCTGTAGAGGCCCTCCAAAAGTAAGATGCTCCACGATGCCACTGTTAACAAGAAGGCTTGCCTTGGGAATTACGGCCTTCATTCGATCTACGCCTACTGCTGCTCTTAAGGTCCTACTTAACCTGCCACCTCTGGATCTTGTCACTCAGGCAGATGCCAAAAGGGCAGTATGCAGATTGCGCTCATGGGGATGTTGGGAGGACGGCTGGACTGGTTCTACTCATTGCGCTCTGCCGTATGGACTGGACCTGGGAAACCTTCCGGCCAATATGCCACGTGATGCAATGGTACCAGAGCTTCGTTTTGGGCGTCGCTTCTCTTTGAGCTTTCTTGTAAGGGAAGCGTGGAGTGAGGGAAGTGTTTTTTTGAGTCTTCCCCGGTCCACTCTAAAAATTTTTACCTACGGCTCTCTCAAAAATGACGAGGCCGGGCCGGCTTCTACTTTCCTGACCCTGTCACTGGGATGGAGTACTCACTTGGAAAACATACAACTGTCTTCCAGGCTGAAGTCTTCGCCATGGCAATGGCAGCGAATATAGGTCTTGGTATGCAAATGAAGGGGAAGGACAGCCCTATCCTTTCGGATAGTCAGGCAGCCTTAATAACTCTGAGTGTCCCTTTTTAACTGGGGGATTGCAGGTCATCTGTGGTTAAGTTGTGTGTCCAAAGCAATCAGTGGGTTCGTGTTCACGTGGGGGATTTGTGGAATTAAAGTGCTGACTTTTAGGTAGGGCTTTCTGATTCTCGGACCGGAACCCGCCGTAGGCGTCGGGTCTCTCATCAAAGCGGATGTTCATAGGAATAATCATCAGAGATGGGCGAACATGAGTATTTATAGGTGCACAAAACTGTTTCTGGATGGGCCCAATAGAAAATAATGTAGAACTGTGGTTGGTATCATCACCGGCTACAGCTAGCTCCACGCTCATCTAACAATAATGGGAGCCATCGACAGCTGTCCTTCCTGCCTGGAAGGAGAGCTGGAGACAACCTAACACTTTTGTGTATCTCCGGCCTTCGCCCGTAGCAGGCTGGATGCTCTAAGGTCTGACGTTCTATCTGTATATGAGAAATAGAAAAATAGAATTCACCAAGACCTGATGCACATCATTCAGAAGAGAGCAAGGTTTTGGTGAAAGGGCTTCTAGCGGGATAGCACTGGCCTCTGTGCTTAAGATCGAATCTCCTGTCCCATTACCTTAAAAAACTAAAGAAAAAACAAAAACAAACCGATGGGGCTATTGTAGACCAATACCGACTTCAGAAAACTTTTTTCCTCCATCACGACGGCTGCCGGATACAGATTGATGGGATAAATGGTCGATAGCAGACTATTCCTTTCGGTGATGATGTTGGAATAGCTGTTGGAACTCTATTCAAACCCTTTTGACAACCCCAAGACGCTTTTGGTGAAATTCGAGTGTCTGCCTTCGGCTATGTATTACGCCGCAAGAAAAGATACCCCATTGCAAGCGACGTTATCTGGGAAAATGTAAAAGAGACCTCTGTGCCAGCGACGATATAATTGCAAACGTGATTCCCCAAGTAAGGGTAAATCGCACTCCAGCAGAAATGCTTTTTATTTTCTTTACAGATATTTCTGGGTACATATAAATCTTAGGAAAAGCGCTTTTCTCTCCTTCAAATCCTTTCTTTCTTTTTTTGATCTAGATTTTCCTTTTGCTACTTGATATTTTCGATCGTTTATTCTTACTGTTTCAGCTGACACTTCTAACCCTCTTTTCTGTCCTTTCTCGAAAACTCTTGTCCTTCCTTTCTGTCAGCCGTTTTAATCGAATGTCCGCCGTCAGCTCTCTATCGCACAGTGGAGGCGAAAAATGGCAGCACAATTGCCGTATGGGCTTGAAGTAATTTGACGATATGCCACACACAATGTAGCATACTGCATCGTGTGGGGCTACGGCCATAAGAGTATTGAACTTTAGCTGTTTCAGAATTTGTCAATATTATCATTTGGCATCTTTTAATTTAATGTTAATTTAATTTTATTTATTTTGTTGTTTTTTCCTTTTGCTTTTCTTAGCATTACTTTCTGCGGTTGGGTACAAGCTAAAATAATCGAGGAAATTAAAAGCTCGCATTGACATAAAATATTTTTCAATTCGCGCGCGCAAAGTAAAAAATATTTTACTTCAATGCCTGGTTAGTATTTGCAACTTGACATTCCCTCCAGCATTCTAAAGTCAAAACATCAATTATTAGAATTTTAATAGTCTTTACATCGTTATAACACGTCAAACAGTTTAAAGGATATTATAATGTATTTGTAATATATACAATATATTTGGTGTCCTGGGAAAGTTTATTGAAAATGTGTCAATAACATTGTTATTCTCCTGGAATGTTATTGACACATTTTCAATAAACTTTCCCAGGACACCAAATACTGTGGTAGCCCCTACCACAGTCGTTTAAATGCTATTATGAATAAAAGACAAATTGGCTTTTATAGTTTGATTAAATATCTATCCAATGAATTAAATTATTTTTACTAGGAGACTTACATTGTCAAAAACAATTTTTTTATGGAACATAGCTGACAATATCTCCATATTTTAAGTTTAAGAGTTAAACGAATTGAACTTTAAAGTTGTTTCTCAAATAAAAATTATAAAAAATTTATTGTTTGTGCCAATAAATAAACTTTAGAGAAATTCACATTAAGTAAAAGGAACAATAGCTTTCTTAATTTGTTGAAAATAGTTTTTCTCTAATTGCGAAAGTTTTTTTGTGTCATAGCGAGATTTTATAATGCAAAATTTTGAATTATGCTAGAATTTAAAATGCGAGGTTTTGGAAATGCGGAATTTTGTAATTATCTCTCAAATGCGAGATTTCGTTATAAAAGTTTTTAACTTGCGTACCGCTCCCTATTTACTGATAGCAATTTTTTGATGTATACAAGTATTATATCTTGTGCATTATTCGTCCAATAAAATGAATTTGAATTTGAACTGTAATACTTTCGTAGTATACGACTAATACTTTCCTCTGCGCTTTCACTATAACCTCAAATTTACATACTTATTATAACTTTGAACCTGTCGTTTACAATTAATTTTTAAGTAATGCTTTACTTTTTGAGGTTATAAAATAGATTAAGGATTAAAAACTAATTATGTATTAGTGCAGGACTGGTTAAGTCACTAGTGCTGCTTTTTTATATGGATGACGTCTTTCTAATCTAATAAGATTTGTTTGGTCTCCACGTAAATGAATTCAATCCACTCAATTTACTCATGTAGAATGAAGGACTTAAGGCAGTTATAATAAAAAGACTAATTTCGATTATCAGGATTTATAAGTAATAACTCTACCATATCACCACCTGAACTACTGATAATTTAACTAGAGTACTGTGTCTCAAAATGTGATGGCAATGAACAGACCAAATGAAACGTTTATTCTTTTATGGGTTATATATTTAAATTCACTCTGGGTTCTGAATTTCTCATGAAACAAATTAAAAAACAATGGCAGCTATAATAAAAGCTTACGAAAAGAAATTAAATGAAAAACTAATGACCGTCTGAAAGAAACGCTTGTGCAAGCCAAAAGTAAAATGGGAACAAAGCTTCCAAGTTCCTACATACATAGTTATTCGGAAGTGTTTGAATAGTCATGTAAAATAAGAACCCGAGTACACTAATCAGCATCCAAAGAACTTAACTTCGGGATCTGTTTGCTTGCTGGTGAGTAACAAATGAGCCGAAATGAGTAATTAAAGCAACCAGGGTGTCAAATGTGCGTAAAGTCTTTGAGAAATTAAAAGTTTAGTTAAATAAAAATAAAAATTATTATCTTTATATTAAAATTAATTGTTTAATTATTGTCTTTGATAAAAGCTCTTTGCTCTGTTTTTTTTTTCTCTAGAAAACCTTTCATTTCCAAAATTTGTCTTATTCATGGTTCCATTTGCGTTCTTGAACCAGTGAAGTTATGACTCACTTGTGTTTAACCTGTGCAGATATAGGGAAACTTTAACTTTCTTACCCTCTTTCGTTATGACCCTTGCATTTGGAATTACATGCTCATACATACATACACAAAGTCTCGTCTGGGGATTTCGCACGCCTTTATAGGACACATCAGAGGGACTCTTTATATTGCAATGTATTCCCGTTCCATCTAGGTGGGCCACAGAGATAAGTTGTTTGCTCTTCCACTCATCCTTCCTGCCCTGGATATGGATACCACAGTTTCACCGCCCAAAAACCAAATGGGGGAAAACTGAGTTAAAAAAGAGCACCAAAGCCAGACGTTCGACGCACTCTTAAGATGTTTTTCAACCCCTCTAACTTTGCTTTTGAACCACCCTACCCCAAAACATAATATCCCAGTCTTTCACAATGGGTGCAAAACATGGGAATACAGAAATACAAGTGCAATATGTTATGTGGGTAAATATTTCCAGACTTTTAAATTTGTTTCTTTATAACAAAGCAGTTCATACATACATATACAATATACATACTATACACGTAGAAAAGGGAAACTATAAAATGAAAGTGTGAAGACTGTAAACTGTGGCATTGTTTGCTTGAAATCAGATAGTAAATGCATGTAAGCTTTTGCGCTATTTTCAGTGAAAAAAAAACTTCTTGATGGCACGGCTGGCTTAAAGATACACAGTACTGCACATCTTATGAAAATTCCCCCAAAATTTTTGATTACAATCTGATCATTAGAGCACCCCTGAACAACTATAGTCCGCGTCACAAAAAGTGAGCCATTAAGGACAGGGATATTTCAGTTTGGGGTTTTGAAGCTTTATTAATTCAACATGAGCAAAATTTTGTAATTTTTCCATTTAAATAAAGTTATATATTTTATTTCATCATGAAAATATGTTTTACGTTCTGTTCCTTAAGTTAGAGCTTATTTACAAATAAAGTTTTGTTATTTTAAGTTTATTTTAGAGAATAATGGCAGGGCGAACGTTATTGTGATTTTGTAATAGACACATGCCCGCACAATGCAGCATGCTACATCGTGTGTAGTACTGTCATCTAGCGTAAAAATATGTGCGCACATCGTAATGGTGTTGCAACTTTTACCGGACTGCACGGCTAAGCTCTGACGTGTGAATAAAAACTGAGGGAAAGAAAAAGATTTTTTTAGCGGTGTGTCAGAGTTTTGTTTAAGAACAGAGGAGAAGTAAGTTTTTCATAAAAAGTCGGGAGTATTAGGGAACGTAGAAATCTAAAGTGGAAAAAGAAATCCAATGATATCGAGGACATCGAGTACACGAAAAGAAACATGAAAACCAAATAAAAAAAAGCTAGGTGAAGAAAATAGCACATTTTCTTCAACTATTGGCGACAATACGTACAGTACAAATATACGCTCTGGTGCCCCATTTGTTCATTGCGGCCACTACCTATAACCCGAAGGCTTCAGCACATTTTCTTTAAATATTGACGATAATACGTACAGCATACAGGGTATCCCAGACTAATAGCTCAATATTTTGGTAAATGATTCCTCTCATCCAGACAAGTAAAAACTTGTAAGGCAGGGGGGGGAGGGCAAAGTGTCAGTAATAAGCTCTTTTTTCATTAAACACCATATATCTTCAAAACTACACCCTATAGCAGCCGTTGGAATGGGCATAAAGTTCTGCATACATTGCCGTCTTAAAATAGACCTATTTTAAGACGGCATTGTATGCAGAACTTTATGCCCATTCCAACGGCTGCTCAACTACCCCCGTATCCCGCCCCACACTTCAAACTCAAAATTTCTGTTTTTTTTGCTCTTTGTTTTTTTTTTTTTTTATTACCCCAACTAACATACATTTTTGTTACGAAATTTCGAAAGCCTAGAGTCTTCTCTTAATTTAACCTAGTACACTTATATTGTATCTCTGACGGTTAAGGAGTTATTAGCTCCTAACCTATTCAGGTAACTGATAATTCCCTTAGTGACTAAAAACACGTCAAAACACGTCAATTTATAAAAATATCGTCTAATTTTGATATGACCTGACAGGTAAAGAGATAGGTTAAATTAAAGAGAAGACTCCGGGCATTCAAAATTTTGTAAAAAAGCTGTACCTTAGTAGGGGTATTTCAGAAAAAAAAACGGAAAAATTAAGAAGAAAAAAACAAAATAAAAACGAAATTTTGAATTTGAAGCGCCATAATTCTGGAGTTGGGAGTGGTGCGAGGGTGGTGGAGCAGTCGCTGGGAAAGCTCATGAAGTTCTTCCGTCTTAAAATAGACCATACAGGGTGTATTTTAGAAGATATAGGATGTTTAATGAAAAAGGAACATATTTTACTAATCACCCTGTAGCTCGACAGGGTGACATTTTGCCCCCCCCCCCCCCCCCCCGCCTGCCATATAACTTTTTACTTGTCGGGACGAGAGGAATCATTTAGTAAAATATTGACCGATTAGTCTGGGACACCCTGTATACATACGTCTGGTGCCTCATTTGTTCATTGCGGCCAAATTCTATAATCCTTTAAGGCGACTTTCCTCAATATACAGCGACCGCACGTACATCAGAGATACATGTTTTGAGGCCCCACAATTCTAGATCCGAGCCAACAAGGTGTATCCACGCGGACAGCAGACATACATTGCTCGATAAGTCAATCCATATTGGAGTTATTTTAATCATAGTATTTTAAAGCATTGTAATTGTCGGAATACCCCAATAGACAGTTTAGCGCAAGAATTCCATTGACCAGAAACAAAATTTTATATAAGTTTTAATCTTTACTGATAGTGATAGCGCTGAACTTCCGAGGAGGTGCCTCTACGGGGAGCCCAAGCAGGTCAAAACTGTAAGTCAAGAAAATTGTTTATCCTTTTTGAAAAATATGTGTAAAAAATAAAGGACTATTCCTTAAATTTAAGTTTTCCCCTAAAAGTAAATATTATTTTCTCTGATATAAAGCGAAAATCAGTTTAATTTCTCCAAATCAATTAATCAATTAATTTAATGAATTTAGTTATTTGGCACCATAAAACCTATAAAGTACATAAAATTCCCGAAATGTTAAATAAATTCGGTATTATGCTACATTTTTTATGGAATTTTGTTTATATAATTCACACCTTGTTTTTAAAACTAGTCATATATATTGTTTTTCAATATTTTGTTTGAGCGTGCACAGGGCACCAACATAGCTTCCGTGCTACTTAGTAGTATGGGGGCCATAAGAACTGAGCTATTCAGATTATTCTTATGTTTTTTAAAGGGGGTGGTGTTCTATGACTATGACCTATGGTGACATGTGGTGTGGTGCTATCATCTATTCCCTACATTTTAGGAAAAAAAAAAGTTTGGAAATTCCCTATATTTTGGGGAAAACGAAAATTCCCTACATTTGAGAGAGAAAAACCTACCTACATTTTAGGGATAAAATCCTAATTTACGTTTTCCAAGGTGGAGCTTTCCCTAATCTTATCGAAAAATATCTAACCTTTTTGGTACAAATTGTTACCACTCACTTCACCTTAGGGAATTATTTTTTACTGTGTAGTCAAGCTGGATGGAGTACGTACACATTATTGAATTTTTGAATTTCTTTGTCACACACAATATTGCTGGAAAAGTTATGGAATCCTAGTTCTAATAGTATGTAAGCTTAATATTTCGGTTTATCCATTTAAATATTTCATACGAAGGCTGGTTCATTCGGTTACAGAAAGGGGTCGATATCTTTTGTAGAAGGCACCTTTGATTGATGTAAGTATATCCGCTAAAACATAGTATTAGGCTTAAGATTATCTTTATTTCCTCTCAAATGATATTAGATTTTTCATATGTATGGAATACAGGTCCACTATAGAATGAGATTGAGATTTTATTTGTGTTCTCGAAACTAATACAAAATTTTTAAATACGTATGAAGTATATGAAAGGTACATAAATAATATAGTTAATTATAATCCGTAAGATTCTATCTGGCTGAAAGCCTGTGTATATAGTGATAAGTAACGATTTATCTATAAGATATAAGTTTCTCTCTTAGAAAAATTGGACTTTTGGAGACTAGCCGAGTTATAGATGTGGATATAAATATACCATTAATAAATTTTAAAATCTTTATATGCACACGATTAAAATTTGAATGAATTAAAGAAATAGTTCCAGGAATCTAGGTATGCACCCATCTCGGTGTTGTAGTTAAGTTAGATTCCGAATCTCTCTAAGTATAAGACGCTATGAGTACGAGATAAGTTATATCGTAATGAATAACTAGAAATGTAATTCCTTACTCTTCCAGATCGCTTTCATAACTGCGACACTCGTTTAGGTCTGCTCCCCCACTCTTTCAGATCATCACTATGGTCATTGCAAAATATTGCCCGCAAATTCATTGGGTAGATGGGGCAACGGTAAAGGGGACCGTCCATCTGTGTCCTCATCGTAGGGTAAAGGTAAGTGATGAAGGGGTCCCTTCAGGACCGAATGTGGTTTATTTTTGTTAGGAAAAATGTTTTTGTTGTTGTGGCAGCGGCTGATGTTTCGTGATACCCATCCGACACCCGAGAGGAGCTAGCCTGCCGTCCTGCGATGACAACGCTGTTCACAGAGTGAGCTGTCAACTGATGCTGGCATTCTGGACTTAACGTTCAAGGTCACTCACCTGCTACTGTAACAATCCCTTTATCTGGTAGTGAAATCTCAAATATCCCAATACTATAAGATTTTCAATGCACCCGCCGCAACAATCTCATGGTTTTTAACTTTCTGCAATTGCCTGCAGAAAGAATAAAATAATCGTGCGCATGTAATATTCTCTCTATTTTCACTGATATCACAATCAGAATACAAGATTTATATCGCCTGAAATAGGAGATTGCATAGTATATGTTAAATAATTATGTCAGATGGTCCCCCAGTACTAACAAAATTGTACCTATTAGATTGCTAGAATTGTCTTTAGCATGTATTCTTTTACTGATTTGTTCGACGGTAAAAAATGAATAACTAATTTCATATCTATAAGTACATTTTTAGTGCATTAAAAAAGTCCGAGATTGATCTATTTTCCAATGTATATTAAAAATCGGAATTTATACATGGTAATCTTACGAAAAGTTTATCAAATTTCCACCATTTTTAAAATTCTATTTGAAATTGAACCTAAAATTTGAGCGCGTTTTCATCTGTGCCCAAAATAACTGCATTACTATTTCCAAACTAAGATCTACGATTTTTACAAAAGAGCGCTTTTATTCTGTAAATATCACAGACTTCAATAATATAGACTGATAACAGCTGCAAAAAGGGAAGCCAGCATAAAATACGCTTTTTATGCTGTAAGCGATTGGTGCTGCCACAAAGTAAGAAAAATATTTAAAGAAGGGTAATTGTCACATATGTATAATTATTTATTGTAATAATATGTTATTAGGTTGATAATTTATCGTAATATATCAAGCTAACAACAAAAGTTGCGTGCTTTAACAGTTATTTTTAATGCAGAAATGGTTTTTATTAATGTGAAAAAAATTCTAAAGAAGATTGAATTACAAACATAAAAACATATATAAACAAATTTATATCGCAAAATAGTGTAAAGTTTCAGGAATAATTCGTATTTATATAAAATAGAATACAGGATTTTTTCATAATATTTCATAAAATATAAATATTCTTTATTGGCCACCAAAAATCCTCTACCTCTAGGCATACATTTTTAATGTGCATGTGCACGTGTTGAAACAAATTTCCATTGAAATATATTCTTATAAGTTATGTAGGAATATACTAGACCAAGGTATTTGAATTAGTGCATAGATACTTGACCGATATGATAGGAAACTCACCTTTCTGCCTGTGATGTGAAAGCGGTGGCTTTATTATGGCTATAGCGACTAAATTTATAATAAAGCGAAACAATGGTTTAGGTATTCTGACGGTATTAACTATTTTGCTCCTTTACTTAGGAAATTATAATGCATTCATCGTTGAAAATTTATTAATTTTTTTATGATGCCAAAATTGCCCCTCCTCAAGAAATATTAAGAATCTTACAGTATCTCTGCTTATCTTCGTTTTTTTGACTACATAATTATATAATAATAGATCAAGATTGACAATATCGTCACCCAGAAGAATGTTTTTTGAGGCCAGCCCGTCCCTTTAACTCGTACACGAATTTGTCTGTCTGTATATTTATTTATATATTTCTTTTTTACTATTTTCGACAATCTCGTAGGTACTTTACGTCATCACAGCGAGCTGAAATTTGGCAACAGGTTCATGTCGCGTGAACATGAAATTTCCATGGAAAACCCGGAAAATCGGGAAAAATCATTTGAAAATTTGGTACAAATTTGATTAGTGATAGATCCGTTTCAGGAAAAATGCAGAGTTTTCCGATTTTTCCGAAAAAATTTTCCGGATATTTCCGACTTTTGCGGAAAATTTTCCGATAAAAAAGTTTTCTAAATTATGCAGGATCGAGTTCCCTATCAGCTGGCATCATTACTTTCTCTCCGACAATGGTGAAAACTTGCAGAAAAAATCGAAGAAAATTCATGTAAAACTCTTTTCTGGAGTTTTTCCAACCGAGGAAGCGTTTGAGCGTTTTGCAACCTAAGACAAAGTTGTAGAGCGAAATGAGTTGCATAAAGTTGCTTTTGTGGAAAACTCCATGGAAAACCCGGAAAAGCGGGAAAATTATCGGAAAAATTTTCATCGATATGATTAGTGATAAATCTGTTTCAGGAAAAATGCAGATTTTTCTAATTTTTCTGGAAAATTTTCCGAAAATTTCTGGAATTTTCCAACTTTTCCGGAAAATTTTCCGACAAAAAGTTTTATAACCTATGCAGAATCATTTTTTTCCGTCCTACTGGCATCAATACTTTCTCTTCAACAATCATGAAAACTTGAATGAAAAATCGAGGAAAATTCACGTAAATTTTTAAAAAAAATTCATACTAATAGGAAAAGTCTGTGGAAAATATGGAAAACCGGGAAAATTCATGTTATATAGGATCAAATTGGAATACAGCTAAAAAGCGCTGTTTAAAACATAATTTGAATTTCAGAAAACCGTAGCAGTACTTCAACGATTTGATACTCGACAAATTTTTGTTTTCGGATCGGCACCAAACATGACTTAAAATGTCGGTAATGATAAGCTGAACAAAAACTTCCAGGCAACCACGGTGCTGACTTCCAATCATCTCATCGTAACTGTTTTTAAAATTTCAAATTTTTCGAAACCTCGGTAAACCGTAGTCAGAGTTATCGAAACTGTTCGGATTGTGTTCGAAGTACGGTCAGTCGATTGGAAACTCTTGAGTCGTATGGACGCAAAAAAATTTAACTGAGAATATTCAAAAATTGATTCAAAATAAAGAAGAAAGAAAGAAATATAAGGATAAATATAAGAAAAATTAAAGGAAAACGGAAAATTAAAAGGAAAATGGAAAATTAAAAGGAAAGTAAGAAACTAAAATTAAATTAGAATTAAGTAAAAATATAATTAAGTTCGGTTAAATTGATATAAGAACAATTTAGTTAACGTGAAAAAGGCAGAAAATAAAATAAGAAAAAAACGAGTTTTCAAACAAAATTGAGGCCAAGCCGCATGAAAAAGTAGAAAATAAACTTTTCTTCACACACAGAGGTAGACTCAGATTTTTTGATTGGGACATTTCTCTTGAATATTCTTTTTCTTCATGATCATACTGAAATATATCGGTGATTGCCAGCGAATAAAATCTGAGTCCACCTCTGTGTGTGAAGAAAAGCTTATTTTCTACTTTTTCATGCGGCTTGGCCTCAGTTTTGTTGGAAAACTAGTTTTTTACTTATTTTATATATTCAGAAAATTTAAGAAGTCTATTAATAACTTTAAAACTGTATGCTCACCACATAAATTATTGATGCAAAAAATGTACACAGAGTGCAGAGAGTTTTCGCATTATTTATTTCTCAAGCTTAAAAGGACGAGTTACATGAAACAAAAATTCGTGAAGAAACATGAACTTTTAAGAATGCTTAAAATTTTTACTTTTCTGTACAAAGCGTAGTTTTTAATTTTAAACGGCAAAAACGTAAATACTCAAAAACTTTTCTGAATATCTAGCAACAACTTAATTAAGAACTGCGTACAGAATTAATTTTTAAAATAAAATGAAAAGCTTTCCTTAATTTTAGCTAATCATGGTAGTCTTAATTATGTAATACCCGACAACATGACAGTAATTGGGGATTTTTTGCTCCTCTGAATGGGGACATATTATGCTGGGGAAAAGCCTGCAGCTAGCAATCTATGTTATTGAAGTCTGTGGTAAATATAAAGAGAAAAACAAATTTAAAATGTGGTATTGTTACGAAGGAATTGCCAGATCTAACCAATTACCAGCAGTAGCTCCATAATTTTCAAATAAAAGTCGTGGATATCTACGTTAGAGCATTCTTAATCATTATTCAACTATATTGTTCAAAATAGCAATTTTTTCAGATCAAATTTATTTAATAAGTTTCTTATAGACTTTTACATAATAAACACAAAAAAAAAATATGATTTTAACAAAACATTTCATCTGACCGATTCTAAAATTATTGTGAGTTCGAGCCCCGAATAGGGCAAGATTAAAAATAAAACAAACCAAATAAAAAATAAAATAAAAACAAATTGACAAAATTATTGCATCAATTTATAGTGGCATTTATACAGGGTGTTTCCCCTTAGGAGGTCCATAGAGCGGGAGGTGATAGTACTCACCTAGACGAACCAAAACTTGTAAGGCAGGGGGGGGGGGGCAATATCAACCTTTTAGGAGTTACAGGGTGATTCATAAAAAAAGCTAGGTAATAGGTCAAATTAAAGAGGAGGCCCCACAGTTTACAGTTTTTATAAAAAAAAGTTATGTTAGCGACCTTTTTGCAAAAATAATAGAGGTCAAAGTAAAAAAAAAGGAAAGAAAATCCGAAATTTTTAGTTTAGACCTTCATAACTTCTGAGGGCCATGAAGTTCTGCATACAGTGAGCCCTAAACTGTGACCATACGCCCTGTAGTTTTCAAGATACAGGATGTTTTGTGAAAACCTAGCTTTTTTTATGAATCACCCTGTAACTCCTAAAAGGTTGATATTGCCCCCCCCCCCGGCCATACAATTTTTGGTTCGTCTAGGTGAGTACTATCACCTCCCGCTCTATGGACCTCCTAAGGGGAAACACCCTGTATAGGCTAGGGGTGAATCAAAAGAGCCGAAACTTGCAATTCTAAGGAGGTTAGGCGTAAAGATGGGAGGCCGATGGGGGTTGAAATGGATGGCTAAAGTGGAAATGGAACGGTGTGCTGGAAATGGAGCGATTAGGTGCAAATTGTCAGGTTGAAGATAGGGGAAGAGTGAAAAACGAAGAGAGGATGGAGATATAAAGGTTATGTGGTAAAGTAAAAATATATTAGCCTTAGATACACTTACTGCAGTAATTTCAACTCTACCATAGCAGTTGCAGTAAAATAAACTTCACTGCATACGAGCCACATTAACTGCAGCATCCTTATTTTGACCATCTGATTTATCGTACAAATACGGATGACCACGAATTATGTTTATTAATTTTCTTTTTTCATTATTCTACTCTCGCAAATAATCAAACAAAGCCAGAATTAATGTAAACTAAAAAAAAAACCGGCCAAGTGCGAGTCGGACTCGCGTCGTGGACGAAGTGTTTGGTACCATCGTAAAAAATTTAACACTATGTACTGTTTTTTTTTTTTTTTTCTAATGGGAGTAGGGGTCATTTGAAAAAAAAATGCTGTAATATAAAAAAAAAAAAAAAAAATTATGCTGTCATTTGAAAATATTATGCCTACTTATGATAATAATTATGAATGAGAATAAAACGAGAAAAGAAACGCCGCAAAAATCAAATTTCTTGAATGGGGCCTCCCTTTAATTTTTAATTTAATTTTTATTATTTATTGTTATAGCGGCAATATAAATACATATTCTGTGAAAATTTCAACTATCTACCTATTACGGGTTCATGAGATACAGCCCGGTGACAGAATGACGGACGGACATCAGACGTTTAGTAATAGGATTGCCATTTTTACTCTTTTGGTACGGAAACCTAAAAGCAGGTTGAAAATGTTTCGTTTGTCTTTTTTTTCCTATAATGTACCTAATATTTAGATTGGCAGTAAATAATAGAACTTAAAAACGTTGTCTCCCACACTTATTTGATAAAAATTATTTACCGCGGAATATAGACCGCTTGCAGATTTTCGGCTATCTTCAGTATATTAAAAAAATTTTGTATTGCTGATGTAGTTTCACCTTACAATGCTAAATGTCAGTCAAATTGACTCCTCGCCAAATAATGTTGCCGTTATTTCAATGTTACAGTATCGAAGTTGCCACAACTTCTCAGTACCTTCATTAAGGAGTCTGCTGCGACTGTATTGAAGGTCTTAGTTGCTAGCACGGTACATAACGGGGAGCTATAGGAGTCAAAATGACGTATGTTTAGCAATAGTCTAATGTCTTGTGCGGGTATTAAATTTTCCTATATAGTGTAATTATTGTGATAAATGATTGAGAAAACTATTGGTTTATCATCACAGGATCCGGAACCATCACAAAAACTGCATCAGAGGATATATTGTTCATTGTGCCATTCGAAATTCCAGCGAAATAGAGCAACGGTCTGTTCAAAGTGCTATAAGAAAATATGTGGGGAACGTACTATTAAAACTTGTTCCCAGAAATACCAAAGGTTTGTTTAATTTAGTGTATTCTGTGCATTTTTAATTTAGATTAATAAAAGGAAGAATATTATTGTTTATATTACTATAGATATGTATTGAATTAAAGGGAGTCAAATTGTTTAGTATTACCGTTTTTTTGCACATGTTTAGTATTCTAGGGTTAATGCAATGGTTTGCATAGCGGCGAGTAATGAAGATCCGTTTGATCGTTGAAGCATGCAGAGTTTGAATTGAATAGACCTCGAGATATTTCGAGAGATTCTAGCAAGCTTAGCTTTCTACCTTTGTCACAAAAATGCAAAATTTCTGGTCCTAAATCAGGAGTGTGTTTATTTTCTAATAGGTGCTGAGCGAAGTTCAATTTGAAATTCTTATTTCTTAGAGAACTGAAGTGCTCATTTATTTTTTCTTTGAAAGTACGTCCTGTATGCCCAATGTTGCGCATTTTAAGCAATAAGCCTAAATTTTGTTTAATTTACCAGTTGTATCTTTAACACTTGGCATTAGACTATTAAGACTTTTTACCGTTTTAATACCGTCGTGTACATATGTATATCACGTTTCTTTAGTGCCTTAGCTATTCTGTCCGATATCTCTCCGTAATATGGTAATGAGGCCCAAGTTTTTCAGTCGGTACAATTCTGCTTAAACAAGTAGTATCTTCCATAAGTTTATTTCTTAATTTTCTTTGTAAAATTCTTACTATTTAATCATCATTTAATCCGTTAAGGCCATATTACACTATGAGTGTTGCTCACGTCAGTTCTCTTATGAAATATACCTATGAAAAGTCATATGACGTCAAACTGACATGTGTACTTTGTTTACATCTTCACACCTTGAGTAGCAATAATCATATGAGTGAACGTCAACTGTCATGATAATAACAATGAAAAACTCGACAAAAGTTTTAATTTACACCAGCATTTTGGGAATAATGGGTATTATTCGTCGGATATTTAAGAACCAAATTAAAAAAAAGCGTCTTTGGTCTCGGCCGTAGCTATTGAAAAGAAATTCAGGACGTGATTTAACCAATTTAGTCATCGATGAGCTAAAAGTGGAAGATGAGAAAGCCTTCCAAAACTTTGTTCGAATGACGCTAAAATCGTTTGTAAAATTATTATTAATTGTAAAGCCTCTTATCGAAAAACAAAACACAACTTTGCGAGAGTCCATATCAGCTAAAGCAAGGTATTTTAGTTCTAATTTCAAACAAAAAGTGTTCTTCAGATGGTTAATAACGTTGAGGTATTTAGCAAGCGGGAAAACCTTCCAAAGTCAATCCTATAGTTTCAGAATATCACAACCAGCTATTTCTCTTATAATTGCGGAAACCATCCACGCAATTAATTTGAAGTTAAAACGAGAATATTTGAAGGTAAGCTCATTTAAGTAAAAGTTTCCATAATAAAAATTATAATGAAAATATGACAAATTTAGACTCCACAGACCAGCCAAGAATGGCTTGCGATATCAGAAAGATTTGAAAGGCAATGGAACTTTCCTTGCTGTTTAGGAGCATTGGGTAATGTAAGAAGCATAATATATATATAATTATGTTTACCTTTTTTTTTGTAGATGGGAAACATATCGCCTTTAGAGCAAAAAAACGTCATGGCTCGTTTTATTACAATTATAAAGGATTTAACAGCATTATATTATCAGCTCTGGTAGATGCTGATTACAATTTTCTGTACGTTGATGTGGGGTGTAATGGCAGGACCAACGACACTGGGGTTTATAATAACTGCATGTTATGCAGAGCTATTGAAGAAAATTTGTTAAATTTTCCTTCTGATAGAGTCTTGGAAAAAACCACACTTAATGTACCATATATCATCGTTGCAGACGTTGCCTTCAGACTAACTTCAAGAACTCTAAAGCCTTATGGGCAGCGATCTACAACTGAAGAAAAAGTATTTAATTATCGGTTAAGCCGTGCAAGCAGAGTCGTAGAAAATGCCTTCGGTATTTTGGCGAAAAAATTTGAAATACTTCAAAAAGAAATAAATTTATCTGTGGAGAAAGTCGAAGATCTAGTAAAAGCTACTTGCATTTTGCACAACTATATTCGAAGAGAGGATGGAAAGAAACACACAGCAGAAGTTGACCGATAGAATACTTCAAGTATATTATTTCAACAAGGAAACTGGAGAAGTAATGTTTTCTTAACAAAACTAAAAAGAGCTACGGGAAATCGATCTACCACGACTGCGATGGTTGTAAGAAATAAGTTTTGTGAATTTTTTAACACGGTGGGTCATGTTCCTTGGCAATGGGAAGCAATTAAAAAATTTAATTTATAAAAAAAAAATAATCTTTTGTTCGATATATCAGTTCAACATTAAAAAATATCATTATCTATGTAGGTACGTCAAAGAAAAATATACATATTTTCAGACTTATCTGGACTAAGCAAAAACTGTCCTTCAAAATTAAAAAAAACAATCACTTCATAAATCATACATAATATGTTTAAGAGAAAAAAAATACATATTTCACACTTGCTAGTGATTTTCAACCGATACTGTTCTAATGAAAAAATTATACATTTTTTTTGCATTTTTCGAACCATTTCTTTTTAAATTCATAAATAATATTATGAATTTCATGTTTCGCTTCATTTAGCATTTCCGGATCTTCAATGGGTTCCAGTTCGGTATATATCAATCTTGAGAAGTTTTCCAAATCTGTTTTCGTTGTTATTGGCTCATGTAACTTATTTATGGTTTCAGCAACGTTTTCCATTGCTTTGGAGGTCCTCTCTAATAGCATATCATCCTCAATTTTCCTTTTCTTTTTTGAGCTAGGCTCATTGTTGCAATCGAAGTTGTTTAATTACATAAAAGGCTCTGGAGAATAAGTAGTAAGATCGTTCATGTCGTATGTCATGGTAATTTCTTCTGGTTCCTAATTTAGAGAATTAAATTCTTCTTGAATTAAACTTACTATAAATTTATTATAATAATCGCCAACTTACCGGCTTGGACTTGCTCTTACGAGGTTTTATGCAAGACTCCAAAAATTTTAGATTTTGGAACCAGTATATATTGGATTGATATATTTCATCACTGCCACAACCACTTTTCTTACTTTTCCGTATTTTAGACACTTCATGAGAGTATTGAGTTCTAAGGTAAGTTAGTTTTGTTTTAACTTCTTCGCTTGTTATGAGAGGCAATATATTCTTAAGCCCGTCCTCAATTTCGTAAAATGCATTATTCCTGGCATGTTTATTAGAATAGAGACTATCAGTGCTGTCGTATATGCAAGGATAAAGCTGCCATAGCTCCGTCAATTTAAAAACAGCATCTTAGGTCCATTCAATCTAAAATTACATTTATATAGACTCTATTTTCTTATTATATTATAAAAATACCTTGTTTCCGATACTCATTTTCAAAAAATGTCCTACTTTTGACAATACAATTTTAGGTTAACTCACAGCAAATTAGAACCGTTTATATTTTACTGAAACTCATGTGAGTTCAGAAAATGACGCTCACATGAGTCTTTACATTTTGATATCTGTCATTTTAGGGAACTCATGTGAGAACTCACATGACCAACAGTCATAGTGTAATATGGCCTTTATTGCTTGCTATGTTCTTAATTATTTTAATTTCTTCTTCATTTTTATCCCTTGTGATAAATACTGCTCTATGTACCAAGTTATCAAATGCTGAATTTTTATATTTGAAGTGCGTGAAAGAATTTTGGTGTATGAGTATGTCTGCATATGTATCTTCTATAAATCGCAAATATGAGTTTTTCGTGTTTTTTCATTATTGTAAGGTCTAAGAAATTAATGTGCTCATCTTCTTCAATTTCCATTGTGATTTGGATTTTACTGTTGAAGGAATTTAGGAACTTTAAAAAATTATTGAGTTGTCTCAAACTATACCCTTCTAAAGATATGGTACGTCGTCTACACCTATACCAGAATTGTAAATTTTCAAGCATAGGATATTTTGATTTTTTCCTTTGTTCTAGGTTGTTCATGTACATGGCCGCCATTAACGGAGATATAGGTAAGCCCATAGCCAATCTGTCAATTTGTTTATAAAATTCTTTATTAAAAACAAAATAATTTTGTTTTAAGACTAAGCAAGTAAGATATAAAAGTTCTATTTATTGGTTCGGGCTCAAGTTTGAATTCTTAACGATTCCCTTACACACTGATGTGCAATCTTCTATGGGAACATTTGTAAATAGGTTTACCATATCAAATGAAACTAATTTGGCATTTTTTGGTATATTCTGATCATCATTACCATATTATAGAGAGATATCGGACAGAATAGTTAAGGCACTAAAAAAACGTGATATACGTACTACACGTGGGTTTTAGAACGGTAGAACATCTTAATAGTCTATTGTCAAGTGTTAAAGATACAACCGGTAAATTAAATATAAATGGGGTTTATTGCTTAAAATGCGCAACATTGGACAAACAGGACAATCAGAAAGAATAAATGAGCACTCCAGTTCTCTAAGAAATAATAATTTCAAATCGAACTTCGCTAAGCACCTATTAGGAAATAAACACATTCCTGACTTAGGACCAGAAATTTTGCATTTTTGTGACAAGGGTAGAAAGTTAAACTTGCTAAAATCACTCGAAATATCTCGAGCTCTATTCAATTCAAATTCTGCATTCTTCAACGACCAAACTGATCTTTATTATTCGCTTCTACGCAAACCATTACATTAAACTACATCAGCAATACAAATTTTTTTTAGTGTACTGAAGATAGCCGAAAATCTGAAACTGGTCTACATTCCGCGGTAAATAATTTTTTTCAAATAAGTAAAGGAGACAACGTTTTTAAGTTGTATTATTTATAATTCATCTTAGAATAATCAAATTAGGACTTTCTTTCTATGCAGCCATACCACTGACTTATATCAAAGGACTGAGCGTATTGTCATTTTCCTATAGGAAAGAATGGCATAAGTTTTATAGATTGCTCTATCGCCCTATGGCAGAGTTGGAGCTACCAACACAAAATATCGCTACTAAACATTTTTTTATGCCATTTTATGTTTTTATGTTGGCTGCAGATGCAATCACCGCAGGAAGAATAAGGTAAAGATAGTGTTTACCATGCTCCGTCTCTCTTGCCCATACTAAGGATTCAGTTAAAAATAACCTTTTGAAAATTAAATTGGGATTGAGTTTAGTTTCTTCTGAGAGTGCTTTTAAGCGAATAAAATATCCCTTTAACACAATTTAATTCGATTTTCGGGTGTAAGATTTCATCAGATTGGTTGAGTTTTACATGTTTTTATGTAGTAAATGTTTGAAACATATAGTAAATACAGAAATACAAAATTTTTTGTACCACATGAAATAGCAAATCGCTCAAGCCATTGTTATAAGTGAGTGAGCTATACTTAGTACCAGTGCTGTCGTTTGAAAATGTTTAAGAGTAGTATCGTTCGCTGCCAAAGAGGAAAAAACGGAGTACACGACTAACGAAGTTAAAACCGATCATATTAAATTATAATTTTATAATTAAAAGTTATGTATTTATTATCAGTGGCGAGGCTATGTATCCCTGAGAGTGCCACGTAAAAGTATTTCTTGGTGCCGTTTTTGGAAAATAAACATAAACACTCGCATAAATAAACTATGCTTGAAAATAACAAAAACAAAATAATATATGAGCCGCGTTTATTTTGAAAGTGGAACAACTCCATTTGGGTATAGTATTTATATTTTCTTCAGAATTCTTTTGTAAACATAATTGGTTAATAAATTTACACCATATTTAACTTCAAAACACTCAAAAGTTCATAGTTAAGGTGCTCTTAAACGATCTGGCAAAATGCCAGATATCTGTCCTACTAATTACACGCGGAGCAGATATTTGGGCAGATTTCATCTGGCACAGAGTTGCCAGATAGTTTTCGGTCAATTATCTGTCATGCGCCTGTCTTGGTTGAATACACGATCTTCTAGTTTTTATCTCGTAAAATACTAGTTTTATCTGTCAAAGACAACATAAACTAATGTGAAGATAATTCTTCAAAAATAACTTCTAGAGAAAGGTATATCTGTCTGATTGCACAAGTGAAAGGGGGATGTTGTTCGATTTCGGTGATCAAGCTCATTGTTTCACCACTGGTCCATGTTGACTTCGGCTTGTTTTCATCTGCCATTCTGTTAATTATGTTCATTTATGCTATTTATATACTGCATACTTCTGGTAGATATAATAATTTATAATTATATAATATAATATAAATCTTGTCTCCAGCAGTTCTATTCTTCTATCACTACGTGCGCAAAACAATTTTTTTTAACGTAAACTGGACAGATATCTGTTCAATTCAAAAATTTTCTGGGCAGATTGGCAGACGATGTTCCAAAATTTGTCAGATAGAAAAAGTGGCTGATTAAACGTACGGTAGACGTCTGGACATTTTTTAGTGCCAGACGTTGTCGCCATAAATCTGTCTATATTTGCTATCGTGATTACACGCATTTACCCACAAAAATAGGAAGATATCAGGCATTACGCCAGATCGTTTAGGAACACCTTTCGATCCTATAAATATTTTTAAATTATTTTTTTAAATTTATTTAAACTAAAATATTTCAATATTTCGTCTTAAAAAAAAGGACTTATTCTACTTTCAAAATAGAGTAGACTTACCTCTATTGATTTCAACACATTGCTGTCTTGCAATAGTGTTGATGAAGATGTTTCTAAGTTTTACATAATTCTTTTCGATTTATTCGCTTCTCATGTTCCCCGTGAGCGTCAGCGGATCTCTAAAACATCACCGCCATGGTTCAATAAAGAACTGAAACGCCTTAAAAATAGAAAGAATAAACTGTGGAAAAGATATTTGCGGGACAGGACATTATAAGTCACAGCAACTTCCTCACATCCTATAATGAGTTCAATGAACTTTCCTGTTCACTCTATGATGAGTATATTCAAAGTATGCATGTGAAATTATTTAGTGATCCACGTAACTTTTTTAGGTTTATTAATATGAAAAAAAAAACCGACAGCTACCCCAATAACATGAAGTACAAAGATACTACTAGTGATGATTCGTCTGAAATTTGCAATATGTTTGCTTCATTTTTTGAAAATCAATTTTCCTCTTCAAATTTCCAACCTCGTAATAGTAACTTTAATTATATGAACGACTCTCATAAAGTTTCATTCACTATCCCTACAATTACACATGAGGATATACTTGATCATATTAATGGGCTTCCAAATGACTTCACAACGGGTCCCGATGGGATTCCTCCAGCCTTTCTGAAGTCATGTTGCCTCTCCCTAGTAGCCCGCTGAGAATTATTTTCCAAAAATCGCTCGATAGTGGTTGTTTTCCGCAGCTATGGAAAAATTCTTTCATCATACCTATCCACAAAACAGGTAGTAAAAATGATATATCTAACTATAGGCCTATTGCGAAATTATCATGCATGCCCAAATTATTTGAATCAATCATTTACTCTCAGCTATCGTTTTCCTGTAAGAATTTGCTTTCTTCAAACCAACATGGGTTTATTTCGGGCAGGTCTACAACCACCAACTTATTAGAATTCATCTCGGATACTAATGGCGGGTTTGCAAAAGGCTTCCAGACAGATTGTATCTATACTGACTTTAGTAAAGCTTTCGACAAGTTATCTCACTCCGTGATATTGTTTAAAATGGAAAAGTATGGGTTTCCCCTAACATTCCTAAAATGGACGGAGTCATATTTAGATAACAGAACATACCAAATCAATTTCCGCCATTCCTTCTCTAGAGTCTTGAAAGCTTCGTCCGGCGTACCTCAAGGGAGTCACCTGGGCCCGTTGCTCTTTATTCTATCTATTGACGACATTGTATCTGTTGTGAAGCACTGCAAAGTCTTGATTTATGCTGACGATATTAAACTTTTCGCTCAGATTAAATCTTTTAACGATTGTGAACTTGTACAGAGTGACCTCCACAAATTTTACGACTGGTGCAAAAGCAATAATTTGGTACTCAATATCGACAAATGTAAGGTTATGACTTTCCACAGGAATCTGAAACCAATCACTTATGATTATGAATTCTCGAATTCCTCGATTCGCCGTGTTAGTTCTGTTTGTGACTTAGGTGTCAAATGTGACCAAAGATTGAATTTCGTCTCCCATATAAACTTCATGGTATCAAAGAGTAGTTCTATGTTGGGCTTTATAAAACGTTGGTCTCGAGAGTTCTCGAATCCCACCATTACATTGCATTTGTACACTTGCTTTGTGAGACCCCTTCTTGAATACGCTAGCCAGGTCTGGTCTCCATTTTACGGTATACACATCGACCGTATCGAGTCTGTTCAGCGGAACTTCCTACGATTTGCTCTCAGGCACCTACCCTGGAATAATTCATTAATTCTTCCACCCTATAAGGATCGCTTGAAGCTTTTAAATATGCACTCGCTAGAGAAACGTCGTATGGTTGCCGATATAACGTTTGTGCATCAACTCTTAAACGGGAATATTGATTCTCCATTTTTACTTAACAAAATCTCTTTCCGTGATAGTAGGCACAATTTAAGAAGGCTACCTTTGTTGCATGTTAACTCCTCAAGGTCTAACTTTACCAAGTATGAACCTATTAATCGCATGTGTATTACTGTTAATAATATGGCTGAGCATTTTGTTCTCGACGTTTCTAAGCATGTTTTAAAAAAACGTCTATATAATATTTAATCTATTCTGTTTAATGTTTTGTGCATGTAATTTCATCTGGTGTTTGGGTTTATGTTTTGTGTAACATACTAATACTAACACCGACTAAGTGATGAATCGCATGTATTGTTGAGACGTTTATTTATTAAACGTGTCCATGCAGCGAGCTTGTGTTAAGCTGGTTCTGATTGTCAATCAAAATAAATGGTTCATATATATTAAACTAAAGTTATAAAACACTAAAAAAAATTTTAGTTGTGAAATGTAGACTTTTCATGCTTTTTTAGTGGAACTTATTTAATCATCTATAGCTGAAGATTATTTTCATTTCTCGAATTCTTCTTTTTTTATGAGACTTTTAAGAATCCAGTAAATGTTATTACAATCATTTATCTCTTTTTTTAACTGACTTCAAAAGACTATGTTATCCGTTCTAATGATTTATTTTTATGGATATTACCTCATATATCCGGTACTTCTAAACCAATTCAATTTCAAAATTTGGTCAAGATCTGATAAAGACCTTCGGATATGGAGAATATAACTCCTGAACGGAGAACATCATATATGGACATCCCGCTATCAATGTTTATTTTGCAATTAAAAGTAATTGTTGTGCCACGTTTTCCAACCTTACGATATGAAATGCCAAAGGGCATACTAACTTGGTCATTCCGTTTGTAACGTACAGAATTAATACTGGTAGAGCAAAATGGTGGGATACGCACTCATAATATTAAAAATTATTTTGGTTTTTGCATTTTCCTCTATCCGTCTCTCCATTCGTCCGGCCGTTTGTCTGTCTGTCCTCATAGAAAGTCCGCCCTCGAGTTATTTTCCATGAAACCTTTAAAAAAAAAACAAGATTTAAGTTTGAAATTGGGAGAATCGGGTAAGTCCTTCGTAGGGTTGTCATACAAAAATTTCGTTTGTCCTTATATATTTGGTCAATGCCCGAGAACGAGTTAGTGGAGAGAGCTGAAATTTTGTACACGGTGTTTTCATAAAAAGCAGTAAATACAACTTCAAAAATAGACTAAATCGTGGAACACCTTCTTGGTCTTTCAATACGAATATTGTGATTTTTTAAATATATTATGAAAACGTTTTACATAGGTATACTGTGAAGACGTTTTTATCGTAGTTACTGAAAAGTTATCTTCATAATATAAAATTTTATACAATTGGTTATAAATAATCATTTTTACTGTCCAACGAACCGTTCTAGAAATAGATGCGAAAAAACACTTAAACAATCAAACTTGCATACTATACGAAATTACACAAAGGCATTCATCTTATCGTAAGAATTTTTCTAAGACTAATTCTAGTTTTTGTCCTTGTTTTTCTTTTAATATAAATAATGTTTTTTCTTACAACCATATGGAATTTACAGTATTTGACAGTAAAGGATTTTTGGTTTTAGTTTTAATAAGATTGACCGGGGAAAAACTTCTTTCCACACTTCTAGAGCATGTGAAAGGCATACATAAGGCAATTAATAAATTTTTCTAAATTGGGAGATATTTTTTCACCTAGGTAATTTTTACATTAAAAAACGAGTTCCAGTATTCTTCAAATAACAGTGACTTTGGTACATTCTCCGTCCAACGCGTCGATATAATTTCGATCAATAAGGTTTTTGAATCGTGTGATTAAAGATATTAAGTTTGGAGTTAAACAAATTGGGTCCATTCCTGCAACTGCTTTTAATATTGGATCCTGAAAATTTGTACGATGTAATATTTAGTTACATTAGATAATATATAAATCAATATTCGTCCACTTTCATGAATTTGGATTTGGATTTGAACGCGATCTTAAAGTAAACTTAACTTTTGTGAGAAAGAAAAGGAGCGATTAAAATTAAAGGTTTAAATTAAATTCCACAATTCTATATTCTTTGGGTGTAAAATCAACTAAAAGTACAAATTGTGAAGTTTATCCCGATACCCTAAATGATATCTTTTTGTCGGATCAACCTCCTGTCTCCACAGGATACAACTTGACATTTTCATCATTGTCATCATCTCAATCGCATGCGAACTTTTCATTCCAAAGAGTTTCTGAAATAGACGTATTGGAAGCTTTTAAAAATTTTAAAGTCGGGCTCCATTGGTTTGGACTTGATTACTCCCAGATTTGTTCGTCTATTATTGCCTAACCTTCTTTCTCCTTTAGCCCATATTGTCAACACTTGCTTCATGATGTCACGTTTCCCCAACCATTTCAAATTATCTAAAGTAATTCCTATCCCTAAAAGTTCGTCTGAATTTCGTCCAATTTCTATTCTTCCCTTTTTATCTAAAATCATTGAGAAAATCATGTGTACACAAATCACTAATTTTCTGTTAAGTAACTCTCTTTTACATAGCTGCCAGTCTGGTTTCAGAGCAAAGCATGATTGTATTACCGCACTGCTGAAAATTACAAATGATATTAGAGAAAGTTTGGATAATGACATGTTTTCGGCGGTCGTTTTTCTTGATTTTTCCAAAGCATTCGATTTAGTCGATCATGAAACACTTTGCTTAAAAGTGATAAACAACTTTAATTTTAGCATACATGCCATACGATTGATTTCTGACTATTTATGTGGACGCATTCAGGCAGTCTTTTTCACTGAAAAGCTCTCCTCATTCAAAGCAGTCAATTCGGGTGTTCCACAATGCTCTATATTGGGACCGATCCTGTTCATTATGTTCATCAATGATATATTTGGCTGCCCTCAACATTCTCGTTTACATCTCTATGCCGATGATGTACAATTATACATCTGTCGTCCTATTGGTTTAGCTGAGGATGGGGTGTTTTGTATCAATCAGGATTTGGAATCAATAAATAGGTGGTCAGCTTTGAACAAACTTAAATTAAGTCCAGAGAAATCTAAATGCTTAGTTATTTATAAGACATTGCTTGATCTAAACAGCTTTCCCGTGGTTGAACTCAACGGTTCCACTATCGCTTTTGCTCAATCCGCTCGAAACTTGGGGGTAGTATTTAATAGAACCCTTACGTGGAATAACCATATAGATATTGTAATTCAAAAAGTATATGGTGGTCTCCGCGCACTGTGGTCATCTGCCTCATATACTCCACTCTCAACGCGCTTATTACTAGCTCGCTCTTTAATTGCTCCTATAGTAACCTATGGGTGCGAGGTCTTCTGTCAACTTGACTTGGAGTCCTTTTATAAACTTAATATCGCTTTTAATTCAATAGTGCGATATGTTTACAATCTTCGGCGGTACGATCATGTTTCGCGATACGTCTCGTCTATTTTCGGATGCAGTTTTTCACTTTACCTTAAGTTTCGGTGTACCTTATTCTTGGCTAAGATCATTAAGTTTCAATCTCCTAATTATTTATACGACTGCTTACAATTTGCTAGATCTACCAGGACTGTAACATTGATTATTCCTCGGTCCAATTGTGTTACATCAAAGCGCCAGTTCTTCGTCCACGCTGTCAGAATTTGGAACATTTTACCAATTTCTTTGAGAAATTCTTTGGGGATCCTCACATTCAACTGCTTCCAAAAACCTACTATTTGAATTTATGAAATCTAACTCTACTCTATTTAATTTCTAACTTAGCATATTGTGTATTCACATCTAGCTCGATTGATTACTTCTTTATGACTGCAATTATTATTCCAGTTTTAAGTTTAGTTATAGGTTTACATACTCCTTGTTACTATTAGGTACAATTATTTCTTTTTTGTGTTTTTTCTTTGGCACATGTATTCATTATTTAAATATTTTGGAGTTTCGATAGGTTAAGTTTTGTTTTTCTTTTGATTTTGTATATACTTTTGAACTTGTACTAATAATAAGATCCCGCATCTTCATTGTACAATGCCTTAATTAAATAAATTGAAAATTGAAAAAAAATTGAAAATATTTGCACAACTACGTCGCTGCAGCGACAGCCAACACAATAGCAAAATATTATACAAGTCAAGCTAGCGAAACGAATGACAATGACACAAATGACATTTCACATTTGAAATTATTTTATTCTCTCATTTGTTTCAATAAGAGAATTATTTTGATATGATTGGACTTGGTATATTACAACATAAGTACCACTACCAAACCATCCTTTAAAGTATAGCCTGTACTATGTACCATGCACAGTTACTCAACTCAGTCCTCTATCCTAGCTGAATAAACTTGGTTTGCTAATAAATACAGGACTTTAAAAAATGAAATGGACTTTTACTTTATAAAAGAAGTAGCACCGGAGTACGCTATTAGATTTTGGAGTAAAAATACTCCGATCGGACGAAACATTTTTGGATAATTTTACATTTTCTAGTTGCATAAGATTCAGATGCCTGAATGTAGTGACAATATTATGAATGCTTTGGTAAAATGTGAATAAATTTTGAGCATAAGATGTGAGCGAAATCGTGGGGTCGTCAGTCGATTACTGTTAAGCAGGGCAGTTACTAATATTTACGTCTACAATTTCCTTCTCTAAAACGCAAAAAGTGTAAATCGCGTGCCAGATACGACCAACCGCCGCAAGTACTGCCCCAACTAATTTATATTCTTCGCAAGTCTCCACATCCTTTTCAGTTCATTAGTAATGTATTGTTTGTACCTAATTTTTTACTGCCCTGACCGTATTTTGCACAATATATGACGAGCAAGCGCTACAGTTCTGTGTGGAAATCGGAAAAGCCCGAGAAACTTGACGGGAGGGTAGAGGTGGATGAATGGGGAGAAGTTTTGCAAACGATCAAGGTCTAGACATACATACATACATACAAATTTGGAGGGTAAATACAGAAAGGGCGAGAATGATTGAATTGCGGCGTGGCGTATCTAGGGGTGGAAGTATTATTCGGGTTTTTGTGTTAGTAAGAAGGAATAGAGAATGCGATGGGAGTTTATATAGTTGTATAGGGTTGAAAGATATCCAGCCCTAGGTAATGTAGTGGTACTGGTTTCATATCTCTGTAATTCTCAACACTAAAAAGTCTACCAAGGACATGGGTAACAAAGACGGCAAAGAGGAAACGGACGTTTACTGAATGCTGTTTCCCTTAATTTCAACTTCGAGTATCGACATCGACACAGCAACTGAGGAGGAGAGAAGGAACGAGGAACTTGGAAGCAATGACCTTCACCGACCTGTCTGGGTCTGGTAGTAAGTCGGATGTCGTTTATGTGTAGATATGCTATCGCAATCCACACATAAACATTTTATGTAGCACACGCCATTAAAAAAACAAGTACTCGGTCATCAGCCCCAAGTTGGGTCGATATATAACGACATGGCGACTGACTGGGTGAATTGGGGCGGTGGTTCCTGCCTGTCGGTGAGTTTGACTGAAGGAAGAGGGCCCTGGTTTTCTATCTGATACTTTGCTTCTTTTCGATTACCTCAATGGGAAGTGTATGAGTTCAGATTTCCTAGGGCAATGATATTGGCAGACCTTATCTCTAATCAGTATAATTATTTACATACAAAGCAGATGCTGGTTGTTGAGGGACTGTCTAAAGTGTTGTATTAGTTATGTATACCCTCTTTTTAGTAATAGTAACACATTTATATTAACAAAAAAAGAAAAATATTTTTTCTTTTATGACTATATAAACGTTTTCCTGAGTTCAAGCGATATAATGTCGCGAACTTTGATGCCTAATCTACAATGCATGGAAAAGCATCGTCGTCAAAACGATTTCGTTTGCTGAAGAAAGCATATAAATACATGAAATATGTAAGTTGTGGTAAGCTGCCAAATTAAACAGCTGTTACCTGTCAATTATCAGAATTACATTAAAGGAAGTATTTGGTGTCATTATTTTATAACAGTGTAGTAAATTAAAAAATTCTTTGAGACAAGTCGAATAATATAAAATATTACTTTCAAGACTGCAAGTACAACACAGTTTACAGCTGTTGTGTTCCAACTTTCCCTACATGGTGCCAAATTATGCTGAATACACCTGAGGTATTACTATGTCGTTTTTGCTGATTAACTACTGCACATAAGTTGGTGCTCATGTCCTCAAATGAATGAAAGAGAAGAGACATTTTCGCAAGCACGAATTTTCAAATGCAAGAGTGGGAAGCAAACACAAAAATCCATGTCGTTTTGACAACGTGGTTTTACTATACATTGTAGATTAGACATGAGTGTAAAAGTACACAAGTTAAATGCCAGCTAACTTCCCTGCCAGGTGAGCTTTCCCACGGTATACAAGAAAAGGTGTGTCACACAATAAAACATCAACCACCATATTGCAGGAAAGAAGTGTATTGTTGTTGTTCTTTGCAAAATGGATTGGACACCCATGCATAAAATTAAAAGTTATTTTGATTTTTGCATGTCCGTCTGTCCGTCCGTCTGTCTGTCAGTCCACACGATAACTCGAGAACGCATGTACTTAGAGAGCTGAAATTTTGCACATGGGTTTTAAAACGAAAAGTTAAATTAAGTTCGAAAATGGGATAAATCGGGTACTTCTTTCGTAGAGTTGCCATACAAAACATTTGTTTATCACAATATAACTATAGAACGCGTCAACGTAGAGCGTTGTAATTTTGTACATAGTGCTTTCATAAAAATGGTAATTATAATTTCAAAAAATGGACTAAATCGGGTAACCACCTCTTGGTGTTGCCATATAAAAATTTATGATTTTTACGTATCGTGTGAAAACGATCAGTCCTATACGGTATAATGCAATAAAAAGTTTTTCAGAATATGAAATCCAATAAAATTGGTCATAAATATTTTAGCTGTTCGACGAACCGTTCTAGAGTTATATTCAAAAACCACTTCAAAAATCAAACTTGCGCGCAGACGAAGTTACAAACGAGCATTCATCTAGGGTATCATAAGAACTGGTCTTAGACGAATTCTAGCTATTTTACTTGTTTTTAAGTCATGTTGCTCTCGACATAAATTTCGTAGCGGCCGTAAGTAACAATATTTTTCTTCTGTATATCGTGCGCTTTGTGCGCTTATCGATCAATTTGGATAATTTAGTGTGATGCCTCTTAATTCGTTCTCAAAAATAAAATTTTAGATAATAATTTTAGATAGATAGAATAAGTTGTAGATCGTATTGTACTCGAGTAAGGGTGTAAGTAGTCTGTGAAATTACAAGCTCTAACATATACCTTGTTGGTGTGTACCGGATTTGTGTTTTTACTATAGTGTACACTTTTTGTACACTAGAATGACATACCAGTAGTAGGTACTTGTGTTATACATGCCCATCTTGTATGACAAATAACTTAGCTATGGTCTCTAGAAAGATATAATCTAAACTTTCTGCACCAAAATTTTGGATTCAGAAAGTTAGAAGATCAGGGGAATGGTGGTTTTTCGCACATTTTGGGCTTTATCTTAATAATCAACTCACCAAAAATTTTGAAAAAAATTTTAAATCCTTGAAAGTAGCCGTTTCAATAGATATCCTACACTATACAAAAGAAAAAAAAATGTTTTTTGAGGGTGCTCAACTTAACCCCATAAAAAATAAATATTTCACACTCCTTTACTATCGAAATATGTGCGTGTGGCACAGATTTAGCCTTCTGGAAAATTTCAAGTTCCCATACCTCAGATCGGTTTTTGGAAAAAGTAGACGGACGCAAGATCAATCTTATAAGGATTTCGTTTTTTCCATTCGTTTTACTGAACCCTTAAATGGTAGCATCTGTAGTACAGAAATATTTTAGTCAGTCACTCCAAAATAAGTTTTACTCGGCATCAGCATTGACACTGTAATTCAAAGCAATCAACTTCTTCTTCTTCATTGGCTCAAAGTCATAATCTTCAACACTTACAATAATGCAAGTCTTACTTTATTTGCATTATTAATGTTTATATTTCCCAAGAACTTATATTTTCGTAATTTACTCATAGATTACCTGATAACTGCTGCAACATTTTTTTTAAAATTCTGTTGAAATTTTAAGGCTCGTTGTATCAATGTCTATAGCAGCACTTTACAATTTTGTGACCAGTTGAAGAACTTCATTGATGTCTTTTATCATGAGTGAAACTGGTTGTTGATATTCACTATCACTATTAGCGGCAGTATTGGCTTCAGGTATCATGTGAATTAATTCAGAATTGGTTAAATTGCGATCAACCTTCATCCATGTTTAAATGGTCAATGTTTAATATATTTGAAAATTTTGAATACGAGTTATTCCTTCGTCTTTTGCTGTAACTGTATATCCTCGTACTACCGCTTCTGGCCATATGTGTTTTTAGCAGGCATTTAAATTTAACTGTTTTATATCACTCAAAACTAAAGCATAGGATTGTTACTTTGGCTTGGAGTGATATAAAACGATAACATTGAAATGTAAAATGCAGCCAGAATTAGTAGTACTAGGATATACCAGATATAGCCAACTTAAAATAATGTACATAGTAGTAAAGCAAAAGTATACACTTACCTCTCAGCTCTCCAAATAAGGTATTGTTGGGGAATTCCGGGATTGTATACAATAATAACACTTCACCGCTTACTTTAAATTGATTATTATTTAATACGTTAGAAATACAGATACAAATTGCCCTTAAGCTATTTAGATTAGCTTTAATATGACTAATGAAAATATAAAAAGAGGCTCTAAGTGTCGCGAGCTCCATGAACCGATAGCGATTTGCGTTCAGAAAAAGGTAAAGATTGCTTAATCTTTACTTTAATAAAAGCTCTAATCATAACTGTAGCTTGGTCAAGCTGCTGACACTAGGGAAATTGAATATTCGCATGGAATGTGTTTACTACACGGTTAAAAATTTGAGTTTATTTTTAAAACGCATAGAAAGTTTTAAGGTATTTTAAGACATTCTTGTATAAAAACAAGAAAACGTAAAAGTATAAAATTTTTTATATCAGTTTCGTCTTAATTTAAAACTTTGTGAATGTCTTAACTTCTTTGTAAACCTGAAAGTTTAAAATTAGGTCTAATTTTCTCTTATATTTCAATTTATACCGAAAGGGTTTATTTTTAAGTCTCTTCCAGTCTGAATTGCAAACAGTCACGTTTATATCAAACGATTATTTCCTTAACTTAATGAAGTTTTATTTTCATAGCTTTTTCAACTTAAATAATAAAAACTAACGGAATTGTTGACATAATGAAACCGAAACAGTTTTAATATTTAGAACAAGTGCGACTTTTGCTAGTGAATCAGTTATTCAGAAGTACGCATCCGTGAAGTGAAGTTGATTTTTTATTTAGTCGTTGCATTTTATTTTTCATGTAAGTATTTTACATTTGTCATATGAAATAATAAATAATTTTTTTTATATTTAGGGTAAATGCGGGAGAGTTGCCGCGCTTAATATAAAAGTAGGGATAGTACGTAAAACAGATAATAATATGGAAATATTTTTTAATAAAACCAAATTAGCCTTCTTTCAGACAAAACAAATTAAAAAAAATAAAAAATATTTATAAGTTTTATATAAAAAAAATATTATAGAAAAAAGTTAGTTCGTGCCATCTATCCCTTAAGATGCGGTATAGATGCCACATGTTTAAGTTGAGATGCCTCGGTGTTTACTTTTGTTTGACTATGCTTTTTTTCGAACATTTTGCTTCCCGCAATCATTACAAAGAGGTTTGTAAAGGGTACAACCTTCGTGTAACCATTTTTCACAGCCTGTGCACTTGATACAGTCTTCACGTTTTGTAGTTAAAAAGTAGTTTTTCCAGCATTCGGCGCACCTATTTGAATCAGATGATACCGGGTTGTCGTTTTCATTGCGTTTTGGTTATTCTTTTATTTTTTTGGGGCTTCTTAATAGTTTTAGTTTTTTTCTTTGCAGCTATACCCTCAGGCGTTGTAAGCACTGCAGCGGACTGTTTGCGCCGATTATTGCATGGGTATGGAATCATTGGCAATGGACTCAATTCCGGTAATATTTTAGTTGGAGTTGTTGGCACTATTTCAAGGGATGCTATAGTAGTCGAAGTACTTTCTGAAGCTTCAGCAGCTTGTTTGGAAGTATCCGATAATAAAAACAGATGATTTGGTATTGCATTTGGGTTCAAAGGATAAATCCCAGTTCCTCTAAACCCAGAAAATGCGTTGCCAACGGATCTAGCCTTATTCCAAGCCCTTCGAATGAGGTAATCTGCCTGATACCTTGTTAGCTTCCTACTGCTATGATGTTGATCCAAGCCTGAGCCTCTTATTCAAAATAAGTTTTCAAAGGCCCAAAGAAGCTTTTGTCTTGCGGATGTAATGCTTGAGTAGTGTGACTCGGCAAACACAATAAAACAATTTGATTCTGGTTTGCTAGCTCCAAAAGCTCTATAGCGTTGCTGTGTGAAGTATGCCAGTCTAAAATTAATAAGACTTTTCCTGTGGGATTTTTAAGTATGAAATGTTCTTTCATCCACTTAAGGAAAAGATCTAAATTGATATAGGATGATTTCCGGTTCATATAGACTTCAGAATTTGGTGGAAGACCATCACTGAATCCGGCTTTCTATTTACGCCTTTCATTATTAATACAGGAGGTAAGAATCCACCCTCAGCATTGCAACATGTGATAGTAGATACGTTCTCGCCTCTCTCTTGAGATGTTATAATATGCACATCCTTCGAACCTTTGGCAGCTATCACTTTTCCGGGCTTATTTATTAATTGCACACCACTTTCATCCATATTGAAAATGTTTCCTGGTCGTTCTAGAAGATTGTTTTCTATCATAACAGTTCTTAAAAGTGAAAAGAAATCCTTGACTTCTGGCCGATTCAATCCCTGCGCTCTCGCGAGCGATAAACCTTCAGTCTGACGTATGGATAACTCTGGATTTCTTTCCATAAATGAAGATAGCCAAGCACCACCTGCACGCTGCGTATTGTGGGAAAATTTATGAGTACATCCAAGCAAGTTTTTCAGCAAAATTGTATGCCAAACTACGAAATCTTTTCCTGGTGGGAGCAAATCCAAGAGCAGCTAATCGTTTTATATGTGCGACTAATTTCAACTCATTGTCCTTACCAAGAACATCTGAATTTACAAAAAAAAAATATATTCAAAAAAACCACGTAAAATCTTAATTTGAAGCTGTCTACCCGAAGGTCCCAGTGCGCCCTTCTTAAAATTTCCGGACTAGAGCCTTCTACAGTTCTTGCTGGAATCTCATATTGCTTTTGTGCTCCTCGTAGACTTATTTCGTTATTCTTTAAGCGCGTAATAGCTTCCATTATGCTTCCTCACTCCAGGAGGCTCGATTACAGCCGCTTGCTTTCCTAATATATTTTGTGGGCTTATCTAATGAATTTCATGAAATAAGTAAAGATTTCTAAAAAATTGCTTGTAGTCATCACTCCTTACCTGCAGGGAGAGTTGCCACATCTAACTACAAACTAGAGACGCAAAATGAAAATAAGAAAAACGGTTACACTGTACGCTAAACAAACCTCACTAAAAGTCACACAAATCGGTTTAAAACTATTTCTACGTCTCTGTACTCGAGCATGCAACACGGAACTGAAATTTTCAAGGGAATAATTTTTAAGCTATGACAGAGCATTTGCTCTATTTTGGTCTCTTTTGGCCACAAGCACACGGCACTCGCAGTATAGAGTTGTGTGGATATGCGCAATGCATTATTGGAATAAGAACAAAATCGTTCGACATTTCTGCGAACTATAACTAGTGCGGCATCTCTCCTTCCGTGGCATCTATCCCGCATTTATCCTATATTCCTTTTTAGATATTATTTGATTTTGATCTAATGTATCCAGATAATAGTTACAAAATGGGAAATAAAACTGAATCAAGAGAATAATTTTCTCAAGCCAAGCACAAATTAATTACATTCGGAAATGTAAGTAATTCAAAAAGTAATAAAATGTTAATTTTGTAATTAACTTAAAATATTTTCATATATCTAGATTAACACTCCCAAAGAAGAAATCGTTACAAATACAAACGGGCAGCCTATTATATTGGAATTTGGACCGAATGGATCAGCAATTTCATACTATTTAATTTATGTTGACAAACAATTTATAAAGATACCAAATCATTTTAATATTATTGAAGCAATGGAGTTGTTATTTAATCTTACATATGAAGTAAATTTGAGAAGATATTTTATATTTTTACAACATTTTATATACAAAATTGAGCTATCTCCAGTAACCACGCGTATAATTGAAATTCAAAACAAATTTTCAGAATATTTCAATAATACCGAATAAAAATAATAATTGTTCGTGTATCAAAAATACATTTGTCTGAATAAATCTCAATGGGAAATAAAAGTCCAACTAATGAATTAAAAAAAAAAAAAATTGAAAACAATGAAAAGAACATTTACTTTGAGAATTCACGTAAAATAACCAATGGTTCATACATATGTAAAACTAATGTTAAATTGAAATTAAAAAAATGTATTTGCAAAATATAGATGTACTTAGTAGTTATGAAAAAAAAACCCGAAGATTCTCGTATGTAGGAATATGAGTATTACAAGTATCCGAGTACTACGCTGCACTTGTCGGAATAAATTTCAATGGCAAATAAAATAAATAATAATATCATAAAATAATAATAATTAATAAAACAATGAAACAAACATTTATTTCGAATATAATATATATACATACATGAATGTAACAAAAAATTAATAAATAATAAAATTGAAACCACATTAATTTTCATTTTTTTTTTAATCTCCCATGTAATATTTCACATAGAATTCTACCACAATGAAAGCCATTGAAACAAATATTCTCCAAAATTCAATCTCCAATGCCTCAAATTGAGATAACTTTGGTTTAGATTGAACACAAATTTTTTCAAAAATTCAAACTCCACTACCTCAAATTCAGAAAATTTTTAGTTTAAATTTAAAACCAATGAGTTCTCAATACAATATTTAAATTGAAACTTGCCGGTTTAAACCTAAGACAGTTACAAGTTTTAATTTCAGACTATGTAGAAATATCAATATAAAACTGATTTGTCTTAATAATTTTAAGACTTTGTGTAAGTTTTAATGCTAAACTTTTTCGGAATGGAATTATATACAAACCCAAAAGTCTTAACTTTAGCCCCGAATTTTTAACCGTTTAGGAATTAGCTACAATGTATAAGCGGAATTGAATTGGGTACAATTTATGTACGATAAGGACAGTCGTGCAGGAAATGGGAATGATGCAGGATTCAGAAAAAGGTTGAAAAAGCTTTCTAAGCGGCGAAATGTGCAAGCGCGTGTTGCTCAGGGTAGGTGATCACTTTACCATATGCCTCTTTTTATTTTTGAATGCTGTACCTGGTGCTACTTTTAACAACATGAGATGAAAGTTTGTTATCGCCCTTTATATTCTTATCTGCAATGTCAGCAGAGCTCGTACAATTTGTTTGCTTTGTTTTTACAAATTTTAATTTTGTGTGCTTGATAATTATGAACAGTAGGTATTACAAAAATAACAATGGTTGATACAATTCCATATAAGGAGTACAATTGCTTTGAATGACCATTTATTTTCTTCATTTTGAAATATTCGTTTTTAAATTCTCCTATATCCAAATATTTTCAATTTGCTCTGTAAAAGACAATTTTAGTTGGATTAATTGGTACATTTATACAGGTTGTCCCGAATTAGGATGGCCACATGAACGGAAGTGATAGATCTCGGTAAGAAACGAAAAAAAAAAGTATGGAGGGGGGGGGGGGGTCTAACTTTACCGCCCTGGGAGCTACGGGGCTTGAAGTTTTTTCCCAGTCTTGAGTAAGTGCTTCAAAATATTTCCGAATATCTCCTATCGGAATGCGTCTTTTTCTAATCGATGGCTAATCAATAACCCATTAAGGTGGATTGAAATTCTTTTTCCTGTTGTTAATATCTTCGAAGTTATAGCCCTTCAAAGTCAAAATTTTGAGTAAAAATTCATTTTTTCGGATTCAAATGAAATTATCTCAACATTTTACCCTACAATTTTTGTGTTTGTTTCGGCTTGGAAGTAAGCCCAATCGGTATCGGTGCTCTATAAGTTAGTCTTCACAGCACACAAAAATATTTGACCGTTCTAAAATCATAATGTAAAATGTGCAGGTCTTACCTGAATCCCATTTTATGAATTTAAGGTTTTCACTAGAACAAAGTGAAACAAAGTGAAACCTTTTTTTGAAATAACTACAACAATTTTCAGTAATCTATTAAAATAGCAAATTTATTCGAAAAGAATGATGACAATGCGGTGATTGTACCGCAATTGCATTAACTCATGTACGCTTGATTAGTCACATCCTCAAATTTAGAACAAGCTATAAATCAATTCCAGTTTTTGGACTAATTGCAGGTAATCTAAATGATTGTTTTTAGGGGCACGTGCATTACCTGTAAATTATGCGGTTTGAATATTGACATTTTTGTACTAAGCTATTTTTCTAAGTTTATTTTTATCCATAAATTTTATTATCCTCTATGGTTTGTGGTCAAAAATACCACTCACTGTAAAGACATTTTCATGGTGGGGTGTGGATAATTAAGTGTCCCTTAGGATAGAAACAGTTTTACTAAATATGTAATCATTAGTCCACATCTTTTCAACTGATAAAAAATAAAAAGTAATAAATAAAAAGAAATGCCTGGATATAGTAACGCAGAATACGCTGATTTTGTATATTTTTACGGCGCTGCTCTAGGAAGTAGTCGAGAGGCTCGAAGGCTTTATTCCGAAGCATTTCCTCAGCGTAGAGTACCACACAGATCCGTGTTTGCAGCAACTTACCAAAGATTGCGGGAGAGTGTAGCAGTCAGCGGACGAAGAGAAGACGCCCGACGACCAGCATTTATGGCCGAAGTGGAAGAGCGAGTTCGACATCTTATAAGGAGAGACCCTGCAATTAGCATAAGACTGAAATCATCTGTTTTTAGGATAATACACGACACCAACTCCAGAATGCACCCATCCCATTTGACACCTATTCAGGAGCTCTTACCCACGAATTTTGGGAAGCGATGGGAGTTCTGCAACTAGATCCTTGAGCATGACGTGGAAGACTACACACTTTTGGAATTTTTTCGAATACATTTTCTGTTTTAATAGATTACTGGAAATTGTTGTAGTTATTTAAAAAAAAAAAAGGTTTCACTTTGTTCTGGTGAAAACCTTAAATTCATAAAATAGGATTCAGGTAAGACCTGCCCATTTTACGTTATGATTTTAGAACGGTCAAATTTTTTTATGTGCTGTGAAGACTAACTTATAGAGCACCAATTGGGCTTACTTCCAAGTCGAAACAAATACAAAAATAATATGGTAAAATGTTGAGATAATCTCATATCAATCCGAAAAAATGAATTTTTTGACTCAAAATTTTGACTTTGAAGGGCTATAACTTCGTAGACATTAACAACAGGAAAAAGAATTTCAATCCTCCTTAATGGGCAATTGATTAGCCATCGATTAGAAAAAGATACATTCCGATATTTAAAAACACCTAGGAGATGTTGGGAAATATGTTGAAGCAATTACTGAACACTGGCAAAAAACTTCAAGTCCCCGTAGCTCCCAGGGCGGTGAAGTTAGACCCCCCCCTTTCCATACATTTTTTTTTCGTTTCTTACTGGGATCTATCACCTTCGTTCATATGGCCATCCTAATTCGGGACACCCTGTATATTGCTTAGGCATAACCTCGTCTTCGTCTATTAGATTTGCCTTTGAAAGAAAAATAGTATAGATATTACTTGAGTATTCGTTCTTTGAATTAATAATTATTCCATTTACATGAGCCTTACATTAATAGTTAAGTGTTGCTATTCCTGTATTTACATTTTCTTTCGACACACCACCACTTCCCCTACAATTTACAAGTACGTTTTACTTTTCAGGAGCAATGAATAACTACGAATTAGGTTTTGCCTATTGTAGAAATACTATTTCTGAAAGTGTTAATAATTTCACTTGACATAATTTAGGAAGGACGTTTGATTTATGAACAAAAACATTGCACATGCACTGTTGAAATGTGTGATAAAAATCGGCATGCTTTGCTCGCATATATAAGCAGGTTTTGAAAACATTAGACATTTTGAAGAATGGTTATTATCGTAAGTAAAGTAATGTTGTTTGGAAATGTCAATGACTATGAATGGTTTATTTGGTATAACAATAGCATATATCTTATTCCTGATTAATTTTGACAAGCTTGTCATCTTATAAATATAATATTTATCTGGAGAGATTAAGTGGATTATCAATAAAAGGTTAAGCCTATCCTTAGAATAGTAGATATGGGTTTCTATTATATTATATATTAAATGACCATTGTGTAGTTTAGGTTTAATAGGTAAATGTAATATATTGGATAAGTGTGTCCGGATTTTTAAGAGTTCATTTAAAATTTGATTGTTATCAATAACATAAGGATGTAATTTCCCTTAGGAACATTTTCATCTACGACTGTTCGCAGGTATTCTATTAATGGTCTATGGGCACGCTCTAGTGCTCCATTATACTGTGGGTGGTGTGCTGAAATCTGTAGCTTTTTTACCTTTAGAAGCTTACATACCCTTTTAATAATTCACTCCGGAAATTTGTTCCCTGATTCTTTGGGGTATGCGATAACGTGTAACGATTTCATCAAAGAAAACTTGTGCCACTGTGACTGCTTTTGCATTAGGTATTGCATACCAATCGACAAATTTTGTTAAATTATCTTGAAATGTCAAGATATATTTGTTAGCTGATGTGGTCTCTTCTAATGGACCTACAATATCAATGTAAGCTTTGTCAAAGGTCTGTTCTGCTATATCCGTGATAACCATCGGCATTTTATATTGAAGAGATGCTTTCATAGTTTGACAGTTTGCATGTGTCTCCACCAATACCTACGTCTTATACGTTTATAAGTTTTTATGACACCTTGATGGCCACCGGAAGGACAATCATGGTAATCTTTTAAAATTGCTTGAATCTCTGTGGGGCTCGAGATAACCTCGGGTGTCTTACCTGTACTTACATTTTGGTCAAGCGTTGCTGGGTTTAGTATATTTGTTTCGAGGCCCTGAATTTCGCTTTCATCCGCTTTCGTGTGGTCTTTTATTTCCGTATTGGGATTACTTTTAGCCTTTTGGGCTTTTTGCTTCTAAGCGCAAGTCACGACGAAGCAATAGGTGGATTTCCTTGTCTTTTTCATTCCTGTGTGATTGTTCTCCTCGAAATTTGAATCCATGCTGTGGTGGACTAGGACTCTTACCGTTAAGGTATTGCCTACATTATGTTCCACTAATGCTTGTAGGATGCGACTTAGTGCATCAGCATTAGTGTTGTACTTCCCGGGTTTATATTCGATCTTGTAATCGAATTCGGATAATTTATGGTGAAATTTTACCAAACGGGAAGTAGGATTTTTCACATTGAAGACACCTTTGAGAGGTTTATGGTCTGTGTAGACCGTGAATTTTCGGCCTCGAAGATATGACCTGAGAGTCTTTATAGCCCAGACTATAGCCAATAACTCTTTCTCTATGGTGGAGTAGTTTTTTTTGGCTTTATTTAAAGTACGTCTTGCATAGGTAATGGGCTGGTCTTTCTGACTTCTCCTTGAGAAAGAACAGCTCCTAGAGACTCGTTACTTGGGTCCGTAGTTAGATTAAATGATTTTGAAAAGAAAAAAAAATCGGGATAAATTTGTAGTGGTGAAGAAATTAAAATGTTTCTTGGCATTTCTCTCTCAATTTATTGAAGATTTTTCTCAACGTTTTGTTGTGATCATTTAAATTTTTTCCATAGACGATCATCTAGGTAAAAAAATATTCTACGGCTTGTAGTCCTGTCAGCACGAAATTCATGAGGTGCTGAAATGTGCCGGGGAATCCTTTGAGCCCGATTGGGATACGCTTGAATTCGTAGTGCCCATAACTTGTGCTGAAAGCTGGTTTGTGTCGATCTCTTTTGTCGACCAGAACTTGATGGTAGCCGTTGGCCAAATCGAGGAAGTTGAAGTACCTAGCATTACCAAGTCGGCCAAGAGTATCCTCGATTCGGGGGAGCGGAAATGCGTCGCCTATTGTCTTTTCATTTAACTTACGAAAGTCGACAACGACGCGCCACCGTTTTTCACCGTTAGATCCCGCTTTCTTGGGAACAACTAGTAGTAGAGAATTCCAAGGGCTTTAACTAGACTGGACATTGTTTGACTGATTGGTGCTTGATCTTGCACCAATGAGTATTATGCGTTATCGCATTTGTATAGGTGAGTTTGTTACCTTTGAGGAAGAAGATATCGTTGTATTTTTCGCAGAGATCTGATATCTAAATTTTCTCTTCCGCAGTTAAATTAGAGTCTAGTCTGAGTTCTTGATCTAGCCTGGTAATACGCGGGTATTGTTTTGGATCCTCCGGAGTCTCGTAATCCGGGTGTAGATATCGTACATGTTGCAGGGTTGCAGTTTTTGCAACTGAACCTTCAGTTGACTTATTCTTCCTTGTAGATTGTTTTCCTGAAATTGGATTAGATTTATTTAATTCCTTTTGAGGTGTTACTTTTTCGTTTTCTTAGCATGTTGCGTGGTAGTTGCTTCCTGCTTTGTCGACGGCTGAGTTTAATACACCTGTGTCGTCTTTGCCTCAGTTTGTGGGGATTCTCTTGGACGTCGATGCTATTGTGTTTTGACCATGTAGACTTTTTTATGCTAGATGATGGTGGAGTAATATGCACCTTTAGTATAGGCTTTAGCGACTTGCTCTTGTTCTTATATGGATTGTTTTTTTTAAAAATTTTTTATGCCTAGCAATTTTGGACGGTAGAACTCTATGCAACTTTTTAGTAGGCTTTAGACACTTATTTCCGCCTTTATCGGCACTTGCTGCTTCCTTGTTATTTAATATTGGAATCTGTGTGGTTTTGTGGCCTTCTGTATCTGTTCATTAGCGGGACTTTTGTGTAGTCGTTTATGAAATATAGCTGTAAATATAAACTGTGTATGACTACTTGGTGACACTAATTCTGCTCCAGATGACAACAAACTGTTTGGCAAGAAGACTCTATCACTTATCTTTTGGGATAAATAGAGCATTTCTTCTGGCATTTTCAACGGGACTGGGGTGACAGTTTGTGACCGCGCAGATATGCAGTTTGTTTCCTTTAAATTAACCAACTGCTGCCTGATTTCGTCGGTCTCTTGTTTGCCCAGACAGCTAATTTTACATTCCTTGGGGTCTTTTGGAGCTTGGAAGCCAGCTTTTCTCGTTTGAGAAGCCTTGTAGACACTGCAGGTGGATAGTTCAGCCTGTTTAGACTCTATCTCTTCTGCAAGTGTTCTTACTTCGACTGCTTTTTCGGAATGTAGTTTGTCTGTTTCAAACTCTAATGGAAAAGCAAATACATCAGGATTAGTTTCCGTGCAAGTAAACCTCAGTGTATTGTTTGGACCCGCAACGCTACAGTTGTGCATTAGGAAATCGCTTGCTAGAAGTCCATCATCGAAAAGCCAAGCAAGTTCTTTACGACTTGAAACTTGCAGGGAATTTTGTTTTTGAACACGAAGTTTCCCTGACAATTTCCCACCGTCTTTCCGGTACCAAAGGGGGTTTAAGGTGTACATGCCTCATTGTTGTTAATTACTTTGAGGTCTTTTAGTGACCTTTTCTTCATTATACTTACCTCAGCGCCTGTGTGGACTACTAGTTTAGTTTGACCGTTCAGGCCTATGTCTAAAGGAAGTTTTACTGTAGCGAAACTGGAATCATGTGGCTGAGGGGACCCTATTTTATATTTGATGGGTTTTTTAAAGTCAAGACGAGGAGTTTTGCGTCGACTGTACGTCGTTTCCCCGACTCCGGGCTTCCCATTTACGCTTTTGTTGGCTGTTATTTACTGCATTTCCAGGACGACCACAAAATTCACATATTTTCCTCACATTATATACCCTGGAATTTTTATTGGGACTTTGCGAATCTCTAGGGCGTTGATTCGGTGGCACTTTAAGGCAGAAAAACATCCAAGCAAACCTCAGGCCTGGCCTCTCTCAGGCTTCCTCACAGCTAGCCTCAAGGCTTGCCTAAAAAAAACGAAAACAAAATGATACCACCGGGCTCGGTACTGTTATTGTAATTTTGTTAGTACATTTGTTGACTGAAGTAGGCCTGAGAGAGGCTAGCTGCTGGCTTGGTTTTGTGTTGCATCATTTAAAAACCCGTGTTGGAAATTTTGACAACACCTCGAGGAAACCCCGAGGCCTGGATGTGTTTCTGCCATTATTGTCATGTGGTCTTTGAGTATGATTATTGTTTCTTCGGAGTCACGTATGTCATGATTGAGGCAATCAGCATATGTGTGGCTTCTTAGAGTTCAAAAACAAAAAGTAATTTTATTTAAATAATTATTTTTATTATTTACATTAGAATTTTTATTAGGAGATCTTGGCTCCTGTTTGATATATGATAATGTGTTTGCTGTGTGAACTGTAACGGCTGTATGTGACTCTTTGCATTCGACAACATAATGTTTTGCCGGAAATTCTGTAAAAATGGTATGATGCCAATATTATATATGTTGTGAGTGGTGGGTGAACTTATTTGACTGAACTGTGCGTTATTTGGTATATTCGCACTTGTTGTACGTCACGTTGTACTTGGTATTAAATTTGGTTGAAATTGCCCTGGAGGTTGTAGGAATAGAGCATTTTGCAGGAGACGTTCATCCACAGTGCCGTCAGCCATTTTCAACAGGTACTGACACATATAGGGGTTATTGACACCTGTTTTTAAGGCATTCTTGGTGAAATCCTTGAGCTTCGTTTTAACGGCTGGGCGCTGATGTGGCACCATATTTAGATTCTGCTGCTTCGTTACATAGCGCCAGAATTTGTTTTACCCGTGCCGTGAAGGCAGTTAGATTTTCCAAGGGATACTTCTTGGTAGTTATTAGCTCGTTTATTAGTTTTTCGTAAGTTTCTCTGGGCAGTTACGTACGATTATGCCTTTCTTTCACTTCTTTAAAAGTGGTAGGCATATTTGAGCTGATGAGGTTCACCTCGAAGTCTGGTGGGGAATATTTGTAAGAAAGCTGTTCGCTTATCTACCGAAATGAACTGGATTACCTATCTGCAGCATCTTAGGAAGGTTTGGAGCTCAAGGCTCAATTTTGAGTGCTGTTCTCCCAAGAATAAGGGAACTAGCTGGGCAGTTAGCTTTACAATTTTCGCGTAATCTGCCATGTTTGGATTTGAAGTTTTCAGACTAAAATTTGGCACTGCAGGGAAACTGGCATCTTCTATGCTGGTCTCCAGAAGGTAGTCACCCAGACAATTTAACAAGACCTCACTCGCCATGAAATTACTGAAACTGTCGATATTGGCATTTTCTCTTAAGCTAATAGTGTTATTTTGTACAATATATACTTCGACATAGTGCGAAAATTCTCCAAACTCTTGAAAGCTCTTTTTGAACTTCTCTGGATTTATTTCAAATTTGGCGATTGTTTCCAGTCTTTCTTTTCGAGACTTTTTGATTTGTTTTTCTACTGAATCGGAATGAAGTATAGAGAGTTCGAAGAAATTTCGCACTTTCTCCTCCAATTCTTTTAAATATTGTTCTAAATTTAAAGTATTTCTTACTTGGTGGGGATATGTCAGGATTTTCCCGCTCCTAAAGGTGGCCCCTTTACTTGGTGAGCCTGTTGAGGGTGGTTTGCTGAGGACCCTATATTACGGATGTTGCTCCCGCGTTGCCCCCTTCGTACCGGGGCGGAAAATCCTGTGTGTCGCGACGGTGTTTCTTGGTGGGAGCTGTCTTCGCTCATGAACCACCGCTAATGTATTTGCAGCTAAGGTGCTCTTGCCGTCCTTATGCCTTTGGTTATAATTGAAGTCCCTCTCAATTCAGAATCGTTGCTTTGGTTCCTTCTCGAGTTCTTTTGCTTCAGGGGGGACCCGCGGCCTTCTTAACTTCCCCTGAATAACAGCTGAAAGGGGGTCTCGTTGCCTATTTCGAAGTCCCTTTCAGCTCCGGCCCGTAGATTGCTGTGTAGCTGATCGGGTTGGAATTTCCCTCTTAATATGGACGTCAATATTCCTGGGCTGGGATGTAGCCCGCTATAGTCCCACGTTGTTACTGTGGCGCTTTAATTAGAGGGTGGCTGCTTATTTCTATCAACAGAGACATTTAGAGTGGTCCGACCTCGAGCGTTGGGGGCGATCAGACGAAACTCGCCTAATCTAATCAACCCCTTTGTGGTTAGCAGGATAGCGGATTTTCAAGCTCATATGTTTTTCGTTTTAACTCAGAAAACTGGCTTCCCCTATCTATGCTTCACCAAGTCACAAGAATAAGAGAGAGCCCTGACTTTTTTTGTCAAACTTTAAAAAAAAAAAAAAAAAAAAAAATTCAGTTTCTCGAAAATTCCTTTCCAATTTTATGGGTTTTTCCTGTTTCCATTTCCTACTCTTACTAAGCGACATCTAGCGTAAAAATTTAATTAATTTAATTTTAAATGTTAATTAATATTCGAAATTCGTTTAAATATTAATAAATTAGCATACATAATGCTACTCAAAATTCTGCTGTCTTAGGCTGAATAGTTCTAAATGGGTGAAAATCCTATAAAAAAAATTATGGAACTTTTCGTCCCAGCGATCAGAGAGGTCTCATCGGTATGGTTATTTCTGATTGCCTACAATAGAAGTTCAATGACCTCTGATCACTGAGTCGAAAAGTTCAATAATTTTTTTTGCGCTTAAAATGCATTTTGTAAATTTATTCAAATTATTTTCAATAAATTTCAGCCTGTTAAGACGAGAACTCTCTTTCGTAGAAAAAGCCTATTGTAATCGTGAGGTTAGGTTTTTGTTTAATCATATTGATTCTACTTTGTGTGGGCACTTGGTGAAACATGTTACACATGATGTAAGGTGTTATAAATTTTAAGCAAATTTAAATAATTTAAAAAAACACTTGGTAATTTATGTTCCACTTTATAAATGTCTTTGTAATTTTATTAAAAAAACGAAAAACAAAAAACAAAAAAGAAAAGCCGACGCGTTTCGTTTGATCGTCAAGGCTAAACGACTACTAATTATCAATTTTGATTGTACTGGCTAGATGCTCTGAGAGCTAATTTTAACAATAACAGGGTCTAGCAGAGGACTTCTGTTACTGAAATTAATTTGATCATTAACTAGAAAAGTACCATTCTTCTGTTGCTTTCTGATTTCATAGATTTCGTGCTTGTCTAATATTTTTCCACCTTTTAAGCAATGCACCAGTTCCATGTCGTTTATATTAGCTGAATGTTTATTACCGCGTAGATGTTTTGCAAAGCCAGAGTTCGGGTTATTGGATTTACTAGATTTTATGTGTTCAGAAAATCTTGTCTTAAGATAACTTTTTGTCTTCCCTATATAAACAGCGTGCCAATCATTGCAGTTAAGACTCCACTTTTATCCACTGTATCAATTTTAGGTTTTATCTTATTACTGGATAGCAAATTTTTAAGAGTACATCTATTGGAGAAGGCTGGTATTATATTAGCGTTTTTTAAAATAGTCTTGAATTTATTAGATAAACCTTCTATATGTGGAATTTTCTTATATATGGCATCTAGACTATTACCCCGCAGTGAAGGGTAAATGGAATCAACAACTTGATTGAGAGATTTTTTCTTTAGAATACAGATAATTGTACTCTCTTTATATCCATTATTTATTGCTATAGTCAAGATGGTGGACAATTCTTTATTAAAATCAGTTACACTAAGAGGAACTTTTAATAGTCTGTCAATCATACAGTGAATAGATGCCATTTTTGTATTCCAAGGATGACAAGATTTACTTGAAATTACCGTGTCAGAAAATGTTGGTTTTCTAAAAATAAAAAATATTGTAACATAATTTGTTATTGTCTATTTTAAGCGTCAGATCTAAGAAATTGATTTTATTATTACCTACAGTAAATAAAATATTTTTGTCTAATTTATTTAGAGTTTTACTCACAAAATTTTCATTCGGTTCTCGTCCAGATACATAGAATATCGTCTACATATCTTGTCCAAAATAAAATATTTTTTACAATAGGAAGACCAGAATTAAAAAGCTCATTTTCTAAATTACACATGAAGAATTCTGATAGAAAAGGTGAAAGAGCGGAACCAATAGCCAAACCATCACTCTGAATGTAAAATTTCCCGTTGAATTGGAAATAATTTTGGTCAATGCACAGGTCTATTAAACTAATCAATTGTGTAATGTTTTATTTTTATCTAAGATTTCGGTTTCAAGTTTTTTTGTATAAAAATTTTTTAATTTAGGTAGAGGAATCGACGGAAACAAATTACTAACATCAATGAATTTAGCGTTATTAGGTATATATAAATCCTTAGTTTTTGTAACCAATTCTAGCGAATTTTTGATTGAAAATTTGGGTTCAAAGTTAATCAATGCCGGTAATATTTTATTTAAAAAATTTACTGAGGTTTTGTGCAGGTGCATTATAAGCAGAAGACACAGGACGAACTGGTGCACCGTTTTTGTAAACCATATAGAAGCGGCGCAGAAGGATGGCTAATAAATTGTTGTTTTTTGTCTAAAATTATCCCTGCTTTAGCTGTGGTACTATAAACGTTTTTATTAAATTTAATGGTCGGATCTGTACTTATTTCAGTAGCTTTCATATTAGATAAGCAGTCTTTCATTTTACCAAGGTAATTATCTCTGTCTAAAATTGTTATGGTATTACCCTTATCAGCTTTACATAAAATCAAATTATTGTTTTTTAATTGTTGTTGAATACTGCTTATAATTTTAGAATCTGATCTATTGTTATTAATCATACATTTATTCTGTTCTATTATACTAGCACATTCAAACTTAAAATAATCTTGATACAGTGGATAAAAGTATAGTCTATATATATTAAGGTCCAATGACCCCGCGGAACCATAAACCGCACCAAACAGTCACACGTTGAGGATAGAGAGGCTTTTCAACAATAACTCTTGGGTTTTCCGAGCCCCAGATGCGACAATTTTGCTTGTTGACGAAGCCATCGAGATGGAAATGGGCCTCATCACTCAAGATGAGTTTTCGATGGAATTCCGGATCATTTTCATGCATTTCAAGGACCCAATCAGCAAAGACTCGACGTTGTTGATGATCGGCCGGCTTGAGTTCTTGTGTTAACTGAACTTTATGAGCCTTAAGACCCAAATCTTTATGCAAAATACGGTGTAATGATGTTTGTGGAATGCCTAATTCCAAAGAACGACGAGGAATGGACAAACCTGGGTTCTCTTCAACACTTTCGGCTACAGCAGCAATATTCTCGGCTGTTCTTGAGCAACGTGCACGGGTTTTATTCTTCACATCACTAACTTGTCCCGACAGCTCGAATTTTTCTACCAATTTCTGTATTGCGGTCCGACAAGGTGCTTCACTACGACCCAAAAATGTTCGAGTTTTACGAACCGTCTCTGCCACATTTTCACCATTTTTATAGTGAATTTTAATAATTTTAATGCGTTGTTGAATCGTGTATCGTTCCATTTTTATTAATGGCGTAGTTTCTACTTGTCAAATGTCAAAAAATGACAGCTCTAAAAGTGACATCTGCCGAAATAGCGGGCTAATTAAAATAACACCTCTTATTGGAAAACCCTTTAGTAGTCGTTTAGCCTTGATATTGTTCTGATCGAACGAAACGCGTCGGCTTTACTTTTTTGTTTTTTTTTTAATAAAATGACAAATACATTTATAAAGTGGAACATAAATTACCAAGAGTTTTTTTAAATTATTTAAATTTGCTTAAAATTTATAATACCTTACATCATGCGTTATGTTTTTGTTTTCTATGTGTTTAATCACCTTTTCCTTATCATTACAGGGTCTGCAGGTAGTGCGAATGCTGCTGCTAATTTGCACAAGCTATGAAGTTGAGGAAAATCTTCGGAAGATTTAGATGCCCTATCTCGACAGCTGTTCACAGATCTGTATGCTGATTTTCTCGTTAATAACTCCCTTAACATTTTATTTGCAGGTATTTGGTGGCTGTGAGGACTTGCAATGGCGATGGCCCTCTTCCAATGTGGTGCTGTAAATAGGAGAGGTCCTGGGCAGGAGGATGACAGCGTGGGAAAATAACGTGGTGGATATTGGGATAACTTAGGTAAGTTGGGCATTGGTGGTGGATTTTTGTTTCTTGTTTGTGTTGTTTTTGCATATTGGTGGTGGCTGGGTAACTTTTCCATATTTGGTGCTATCTCCTTTCCGATTTTAACGGAGGACAAGGGAAAGCCTCCCCATGTTGAGTTTCTGGCTAACTGCTAATGATAATTTACTGATCGAGTCGGCACCGTGGGATTGTCGAAGGTTTCCAGCGAGATATGTATGCACCAGGTATGTAGTTCTGTTACAATATATTTATCCTCTACTTATGTATATATGTATATATATATATATTGGGGTGACTCACTTTTCGTTTAAAAGACAACACCTGTTTGTTTCATAATTTTTAGTTGGTATTTTATTCCATCGTTTTCCTTTTACACAATATTACGCTTTTCTTTCTGAAATCAACTTCGTTTCCTTTTTACAGCTTCTCTTAATTTTCACTAAAACTATTTAAGAATTTTCTTCATTTTAATTATATAATGCTGAACGGCACCGGAACTTGAACCCTTTCCGTTTTCTTTCTATCTTTTCCTTATTTTAGTACTCGCTATTTTTAAAAACTGAACCATCGTGTTTTCGATCTAAAAACCAACTCTCTGCTTGATAACTTTAATCGTGATCAAGAAAGACCCTGAAATTTTAACATTTATTCTGTACTTGATTAATCTTGTCCAGAATAATTTTGATTGAAAAAATGTAATTTGATATTTTTATAAACATCAGCCATCGTCCCGTCGTTTGAAACCCCGGCGCGCATTTATGCGGCGGGCATTCCTTATCGAAAAGCTCTTTTCGTAATATGTATGTACGTATATACATATGTTGACTTTGGGATGCATTAGATGAGTAGTGGAAGTTGTACGGGTGCTATGAGTAAGCAGTAAAAGACTGACTAGCAAATTTTTGTGTTTAAGATTGACTAACAGGAAGTATCGACAGACATTTTTGTTTAATGGATATTTCATATCATGATTAAGAAAGCTTCATGATATATATCAAAAGTGGTACCAATATATTATATAAGGAAAATAGGTCCACTTAATCTGCAAACAACAAATTTGACTGAAAACGACACATGATGTGAGCAATGATCATTCTTGCTTCAATTATCTCTCTTAAGCGATGTATGCCGCAGAAAATATAATACGACTAGCCTAAAATAAATAATTTGTTTTAATTGTTTTGTAGCCTACATCTTATCCTAAGATATAAAAAATAAAGAATGTATTATATATTGTGAGAGCTAGTCTCGGACGTGGGAGGGAGTGCCGGTATGTAAAGGACAACTCAGTCGTTTATTCAAATATAAAATTTTTATTCACAACTAAATGCTTAAGATTATATCACAAATTCATTCAAAAAGGAAATTCAGAACTAAAAACTAACTTATAAACTACTATAAAATTCAATATAAAATTCAACAATAAATCCAAATAAAACAAACAAATTAAAAATTCAGTATAAAATTCAATAATTAGTGACGATCGCGTAGTCCGCCTCCTTTAATTAATCGTCTATGAGAAAAGTATTTTAGAACAAGGAAGAAGAAGAATTACTTATCTACGACAGAAGTATTCCTATATAAATTTAAGAGTGCTATTTTTAGGAACACGGGCAGCAAAATGCTACTACAAAAAAGAAGAAGATTACAGATTATACTATGCAGCAGAATTATTCTTCTGCTTAAGTGTGGGCAGGAGATTGCAGATTATTCTCTGCGGCAGAATTATTCTTCTGCTTAGATGTGGGCAGGATATTGCAGATTATTCTCTGCGGCAGAATTATTCTTCTTTTGATTTTAAAAATTTGTACACTCAATAATGGACCGACCGAATGATTAAGTTGACGAACCCGCCATCGCGCCCAGTCCAAGATCCAATTTCAGGCTTGAGGTCAGTCACTCCACTCCTCCAACTGGTGATCAATTCATCTTTCTGTTACTTATTCTTGAACTTTATGTTTAGGGTGTTATCCCTTCTACGTTATCAAAAATTACTCTGACGCCTGAAATTATTCTTGGTCGCGATGACGGGCTGTCGCTCATTCTGTTCATGACAGTGACAGTATTTGGGTTATTGTGTGGGTATATGGGGCTTCTCATGTACAGGGTGATTCAGATTCTTACAGATTTATTATTGAGGCATTTGATTATGACATCAAAATTAACCCGTCAAAAAGTATCTTTAGCATAGAAGAGAGTACAGATAGAGAGTAAAAGCCATCCAAGATTTCCCGACTTAAGCATTCATCAAACAAACTTTACGTTTCGCGAAATTGCTTGTTCAAATCTGCACAGTAAAAACTAGTTCCCTAAAGTGAGTGGCAACAATTTGTGCCACACAGGTTAGTCATTTGTCGATAAGATTAGGGAAAGCTTCACTTTCGAAAACTAAAATTAGGTGTTTATCCCCAAAATGAAGGTAGGTTTTTCTCCCTCAAATGTAGGGCTTTTTCGTTTCTCCCTCCCCCCCCCCAAGCTTAGTGAATATTCCGCAAAACGTAGGGAATTTTCATGGTTTTTTCTTATTTTTTTCCCCTACAGTTTAGGGAATATTCCCTAAAATGTAGGGAATATTCCCCAAAAATATAGGGAATTTTAAATTGCTGTTTTGTGTTTTCCCCTAAAATGTAGCAACTATTCCCTAAAAGTGAGGGAATATTCTCTAAAATGTAGGGCATAGGTGATATCACCGCACCAATCTACATCATAGGTGACCGTGATAGAAAACTACCCCTTTTAAAAAACATAGAATGACCTGAATAGCTCATTTCTTATGGTACATACTACTAAGTAGTACGGAATTTATGTTGGTGCGCTGGGCACGCTTAAAAAAAATATTGAAAAACAATATATGACTTGTTTACAAAAATAATGTGTGAATTATATAAACGAAAATATATTTCCATAAAAAATATAGCATAATACCTAATTTATTGAATGCTCTCTTCCTTATATCCAACAGAGCTTAACATTTCGGGAATTTTGCGTACTTTTGTAGAGGTTTTCTGGCGCCAGATACCTAAATTCATTGAACGTTCCATTGATTTGGGGAAATTAAACTGATTTTCCTTTTTTTATCAGAGAAAATTACATTTATTCTTTGTGAAAAACGTGTCTTAAATTAATAGAATAGTCCTCATATTTTTTACAGTGTATTTAAAAATCCTCATGAATTGCAAACAAAAGAAATCTGAACTAGTGTCTTCGATAGAATGTAATTGTGAAAATTAAAGAGAAGCTCGCCGACAGCACTATTGTCGTGCACCCGTTGCCAAACGCGAACCTTAGATTAACGGAAGATACCTTAAACCTAGCCATTGGACCTACTTTAGAGCAATTCAGTAGAACCGATTGGGAACCTTTTGGGCTTTGTTGGAAGATGTTGAGTCAAACTGAAATCAAGTAATCAGCTTTCGATAGAGAGTTATTGGCTGTGTGCTTGTCAATCAAACATTTTAGACACTGGCTCGAAGAACAACCTTTCCTTGTTTAAACAGATTATAAGCCTCTGACAAGAGCGTTATTCACAAAACCAGATCAAATTCACAGACGAGCCCGTCACCCCGACTTTGCAGCGTAGTACACAAATGATATTCGAAATATTAAAAGTCGCGATAATGTCGTCACTGATTTACTTTCACGACCATAAAATGAGATCTCTAAAAATAACTACGAAAAACTGCCATTAAAAATTTTATTCATCTTCAGAAAGCGGCAACAACTAATACCGACTGCAACAGAATCTTTTGGGAAATAACTACTAAGAATATTCGTCCTTTCATACCTCATACTCTACGTAAATTCGTATTCGAATCGCTGCAGTCAAGCGCACACCCAGAAATCCGAGCGACTCGTAAACTTATTACTAGTAGATGTTTCTGGCCAGTCAGTGAACTGAGGCATGTATACCATGTCAACGTTCAAAGATTCAGAGCCAAACTAGACGCACACACTATCAGTCAGTAGATATGAATAGATGTATATGGACATCGTAGGTCCAATACAACCATCTGAAATCTATTCATGTGTCTTAACCATTGTAGGCAGGTTTACCCGCTGGCCTGAAGCCTACCCATTATGCGATATAACTGCCAAAATAGTGCCGAAAACTTTTACTCAAGAATATATTAGTCGTTTCGGAGTCCTTTTAAGACTGACAACTGACCAAAGCTCTCAATTTGAAGCAAAACTTTTCCGCCAGTTAACAGTTTTAAGAACACACCGTATTCGTACCACGGCTTACCACTCGCAAGCCAATGGAATGGTGGAGCGTTTTCACCTCAAATTAAAAACAGCATTAAAGTGTTGTGAAAAGAAAATATTTTGGAGTGAGGACCTTCCGTTAATACTATTGGGCATGCAAACTGCTTCCAAGACCAATCTTGGCTGTTCGCCTGTAGAGCTCGTCTACGGTGAAAAACATAGACTGCCAGCAGACTTTTTCGTACCAGACTCTAATAGGGATTCTAGGGACCCAACGAATTCTGTAAGTAAACTGCTTGAAAAATTAAAAATTAACAAATTTAAAACAAACGGAAAACAGAAAGAACAATTGCGCAACTTACATTCCAAAGAGGCTGAAAAAATGCGACCACTTATTCATCCCAGCGGATAATGTTAAATCGAGCTTAAAACAATCATATCAAGATATTATCCGAAAACTAGGTAAATCGTATATCCTCAATGTAAACAATAAACATGTCGCAATTATCATTGATAGACTGAACCCGGCTCATATCCTTTACAACCTTTAAAATAACCAAGTTTCCAGAAAAGTTAAGTTTAAAGATGATAGTAATCAGTAATAACGTAGAAATAAGACAGACAAGAAGAATCATGTAGAACATCAGAAGTGAAGCGCTCTCGCGTTTAAGTCAGCTTGTGCGATGGCTTCAAATAAGCTCCTAATTTTATACTTGTGCGAAAATTTATTTTATTTTGCATACTTTTGGGCTTTCATTTTTTAAGCAAGAAGGAGAATCTCTAAACGGGGCGAGTGCAATTCCGTTGGCCTACGAGTAAGAAACTAAAGAAGAGGCCCATTAACAACAAAATTCGTGCCAATCTAAAAAATATGTAAGTTTTGTACACATACTATAAAAAGATTACATTGAAGTCGGATGGAAAAAAAAGTTTATGCAAGGGATTTTGGCGTGGTTTTTGAAAGTATGAGTCAAAATTGTATACCAGCAGCATCATAGTGAGCGCTAGTAATTCAAAACAACTTTTTGAGATTCCTGGTTCCCCACTAAGCCTATTTCCATCTTCGGTTGCCACAATAACTTGATTTAAAATTTCATTTTTGGTAAATCCATAATACGAAAATATATTATATTTTTTTACTTTTATAAAAATTACAAACATTTACCAATATTCTAATTCTCAGCTTATTATTAAAAAAGAAACAGGTACAGAATTACTAAATTTCCACATAAAAGAATGTAAATATTTTCCAATTTTAACTTTTCTTACAGCTTTTGTGCTAGGGTAAATTTGTTTACCGAATATAAACAAAAGTTGCACCTAGGGTACAGGTATACAGATATGTAATCGTATGTTAGAAAGTGAGAAAAAACATCACGCTGGCCACGTAAAAATGGTATATGTATACACGCAATGGCCTCTCCTTTAGTTTCTTACTCGTAGGCGTAGGCCTGCGCCTGCCTGTTGTAACCATGCAACCATGCACACACAATCATGTCAGTCGGTCGATCTACTATCGATCGATATTGATGTAAATTTTTCTACTACCCGGCGGGAAACGGAAGCATTTTGGATGCATTCCGAAAACATCCTATGGAAGGTATGGAAGCAATACGTGCCGATACCCACTTCATTTCTTTTATAGCATTGATGTCCTACGACGGGAAGGTATATAAGGTGGTTATATACCTTATCCCTGCATGACCTGTAAGGTGAATGGAAGCCTTTCTTATTAAGTCTTTGGAAGGTCAAAGGAAACATTCCTTAGTAATTCTTTTGAAGGTGGTAAGAAGCATTACTTTTAAATTCTTTGGAAGTTGAAAAGAAAGATCACTTTTAAATTCAGTGGAAGCATTTATTCTGGCATTTCAGAAAAGTGTATGGAACCATTAAGCATGAGTTCTCCGGAAAGCTGGAAAAAAACATTAAATTTATACCGTCAGGATGGTGGAGGGAAGCACTCATCATGTTTTCACTGAGAGGTAAAGGGAAGAACTTTTCCTGCTTTCTTAGAAAGTTGTGGAAAATAAATGGATCTTCACTTATTCGTATCTCGCACTTAAATGAAAATAATCCACTTCTTCTAAAATAATGATCAGAATGTTTTCCATCTGCACGCACTTCCATTCCTTCATTGTTCTTAGAAAAACAATGAAACTATATGACTAATTATCGACCTGCACGCACTCACTCCAGGTAATGTTAATAGTAGACCTTACGTAAGTCAGGCATTCCCATTTTTCCCGCTGGGTGCTAGGCTCATCCCAGATTGCAATATACATGTACATATTTTATAGACCTATATTGGACCAGGAAATTGTAGATGCTTTCCAGATAATTTTTATATATTTTGTTGTTTGTTATTGGGCGTTTTCATTAGTATCTGCCCTTTAGCTGAAGAGAAAAATAGGAAAAGACGTTTCAACATTTTAATTGTGATATGTACATCGTTATATATGTAAATACGCTTTATAGCAGTGATCAGAAGAATTATTGTAGCGAATATAAAGAAAATAAAAAGTGTAGTATAAACAACTGTTGACATAATTTTTTTAAATAAGTTTTATAACTATCTGAATTCCAAAGAATTTTTATTTTAAAACTGGGTATTTACTTTTTAATATATAATTGATTTCCTTATAATTTGAAATAAATAAATGTTTGTCTTATATTTGTAGTGAACAGTTAGGTATGTACTTATAAGTTTTGGATTTTCATTTGAAATTTATAATTTTTTCGTAAACGTAACGAATTCGACAAATGAATTAGAGTATGCAATCTTACCAATAATTTACCTAGTGCTAAAAATGTGTATGTCTTTTCCCGTCATTTTGCCGCTAACGATATTGGTAAGAAACGATTAAAAAAGGGTGTTCTTCCCTCACTAAATATTGATTAAGATCCGAAATCGTTAGATTTTCCGGAAGGCCATATACCTGTTCGGTTTGAGGGAAAAACTTATGAACGACATTCTATTCAGCAGAATAAATGCATGCTTGAATATCTTCCTTTTATGGAGCCTATGAATTTTGTAACTCTAGATGAAGAGATACTAGAGGCGAAATGTAGTTCTTGTTTAAAATCAGAGAAGTCTGTTAGTTTCTATCTGCTCGTGAAACCAAATAAAACAAGCTAAAGAAAAGCAAATAGATAATTTCGGTAAAAAATAGAATAAGTAAGTTTAGATCAGAAACCTTATTAATAAGAAAAAAACTTACGCGGAAAATTAAACAAACATCTTTATTAATGGTTATAGATTCTCTTCAAAATATTAGTCTACATGCTAAAACATTTTCTAAAATGGTTTTATCGAATGAAACGGCAATTTAATATAATCAAGAGAGCAAAAGAATTTGCCGTTAAATATTCATTACAAATCTCCATCCGCTTATAGATACTTGAGATATGTTTTGAATTTAAAACTTCCGGCAGTTTGTTCAATAAATCGTTGACAACCAATTAAAAATATTAGACCTCGCTTTAAAGCAATGAAAGAGATGAATGAGGTATCTCTTATATTCAATGAAATTACTATAAAGCGAGCATTAGTGTACGACATAAAATTTGATGAAATTGTTGGATATGTTTATGCTGACAATTACAAAAACAAAAAGCTTGCAAAACATATATATGTTTTCATGGTTCGCGGAATATTTTCAAATTATAAATATGTTTTAAGTTATTTTGCTACTGAATGTTCAATATCTGGGGAAACACTAAAGAACAAACTCATTGACAATATAAATTACTGTAAAAGTATTGTAATACATGTAAGAAATATTACATGCGACCAGGATTCAATTAACAGAAACTGTTTCAACCGATTAAATGTAACACCAGATAACCCATCTTTTTCCATAGTAATAAAATTCTTTTTGTGAATTTCGACTTCCCACATTTGGTACAATCTATATGACATACTATATTAAAAAAGAACATAACATGCACTGAAGGTGTCGTTACAAGAGTTATACAATATAGAAAAAAAAAATAATTCGGCAAGGATGCGTTGTAAAATTACATCCATACATGTAATGCCAAACAGCTGGCAAAAAATTAATGTTTCGTATGCAACCCAGTTCCGCAATAAAACCGATAAGAACAGCGAATGAGTTAAAAGCTTTTAGCTTCGAAACGGCTCCATTTGGAGAATCTACTGCAATATTTTTTTAAGAAAGTCAACAACTTGTTTGATTGTTTTAATACTAAGGCTATTTTTAATCGGAATATGAACAAATGCGGTCTAAGGAAGGACAATAAAGTTCGAAAATACTTAAATGAAATGATACCATATTTCGAAAATATAAAATTTAAGGGCGACAGACAAGCCTATTGGATTAAAGGTATAATTCAAAGTATAAAAATCACATTATTATTATCCGAAGATATATTTGCAAGGTATCCAAATCATTCATTTCTATTAACATAAAAATTAAATGAAGACCTAATTGAAAACTTCTTTTCTTTAGTTCGAAGTAGAGGTGGATTTAATAGGAATCCATCTTTGAATAGTGTTAATCACATTTTTTCCAAAATAATGTCATATAAGGTGTTTTTTCAGTCTAGTGATACAAACTGTCCAGAGGATAGTGAAGCCTCTTTAATAGATAATGAAATGCTTACTAGTTCCATGGTAGATGATATCAAAGTCAATGAAATGAAAGAAATTCTGAAACTTTTAAAGCATGCGAGGATATTTCAGAACCATATGATAACTTTGACAACATCGAATATGCGGTATTTGATGAGAATATTTTGTTTGGAGATCCATCTTTGAGGTACTTTTTAGGTTTCCTAATCCATAAAATTTCCCCTAAACTAATTACAAGAAATGTGAATCAATAGTTCAAAAGTGCGGAGAACTAATAACGTTTCAAAAAGATTCAGAAGCATTCTGTTCTCTAAAAATTACTCTAATGAAAGTGATTTCGGAAAACTACATGCTCCTTCTGACTCCTTTTTCAATATATGTAAACTTCATTTAAATATTTTTAAAACACAAATTGGTCAAATTCCCCACTAGAAATATACAAAATTAAAAATTTTAAATTTATGTGTTTCTGAAACTAATAATTTGTCAGCTTTTTCCAACTGGTTTTCCGCTGAAAACCTTTGTTCTCAACATAATATGAAGATGTTAGATTATTTCCTCATTATTTTACTGAGAAAATATTGCATGTGGGAATTGGAAAAAAATGTGAAGACGGAAAATGTCAACAAAATTTACCCAAAATTGAAAATAATTCAAGACTGACCACAATTAAAGTACTTTAGAATTACTAGCCGCTTAACTCGACTCACTACACTCGTGGATTTGCTTGCCCCGTCCGTGCCTATGTTGTTACTTTTTCTTAGCGATATTATTTGTATCTTTCCAGCTTCCATAATTTAACTATTTATACTTACATATAAGCCTATTGCATGTGTAAATCCTATCTTATCCCTGACAGGAGCGGTAATATTTAAATGCCGATTCTTTTGTTCTCCAGGAGAAAACAAAGTGAGGATCGCAAAATTTTGATTTAACAACCTGCAACTATCCTTTGGCAAGATCGGTGGTTGCCTGGAAAGCAGCATTAATGCCGAGCTTTCGTTCATTGGAGTAAAAGTAAGTAGATAAGTAAACTATCATCGATATATAATACTAATTACACGAAATTAAATATTTATATATTATTTTTATGTAGTAGAACAAAAGGGGATTAGGGCTACAGGCAACAGCTCTCAAAATAAAAATGAGTGGAAGCAGTTACCTCTAAAGTCACTTGGAAATACTGTTTATACCCTAGATGAAATCATAGTGTATACTAAGTTTGTCATTCCGTTTGTAACTCACAGGAATAATGCTAGTAGAGCAATATGGGTTGGACACCCACGGAAAATATTAAAAGTTATTTTGAGTTTTGCATGTCCGCCCTTACGATACCTCAAGAACACGTTTACTTAGAGGCTAAATCGAGCAAAACCTTTCTGGTGTTGCTATGTATATAAAAATTTAGGTTTTTTTACGTATACTGTGAAACCGATAAGTCTTAGTCGTTTTTATTCTACTGAAAACTTCTTCGGAATATAAAATCCAATGACATTAGTTATAACCATTTTTACTGTCCGATGAACTGTTCTAGAAATATATGCGAAAAACCATCCACTTCAAAAAACCAACTTGCACAGATGGACGATACGAAATTACATACAGCATTCATCTAGGGTATCATAAGAATTGGTCTGACATCAATTCCAGCTTTTTTACTTTATGCCCTAGACACACAGTGCTCTTAATGAAGAAATAACTAACCACTAATTAGTCTATAATGATTCAAGTTGTACTGTCAAACTAGTTTCGATTTACTTAGGACATTAAAGAAGCGATAAACTTTGTTTTTATTAATTTTAAATTTTATTTATTTTTATTTTATTTCATTTAACGATTAAGAAATAAAAAAAAAAACATTTTATTAAAAAATATTTTGACATAATTACTTTGTGCTTTGCATTTCTTCTTCTTATTTTTCAAATCAGCAGATACACAGCGGAGTTCCATACTTAAATTATATGCTAAATCTAGCACATTTTTCCTCATTATAGCTATAATAAAGGAAGAAAACACTTCATTAGTGTACTTCATTATCATCTGATTTTCAAGCCATAATGACGTATACTGTGTGACACACGGCATTTTAATGAATAGTTAGTACTAATGATTCATTAGATCGTGCTGTGTCTAGGGTATTACTTGTTTACTTTTTTCTTCATTTTTTTATTCTTTCCGAAGTTATACATATAATCAGCAGTTCTTTCATACTAATTTTTTCATATTATAGCACTACTTTAAATGTGGACAACGAGAATTTGGTGCACACTCTTATCTTTGAATTGTTGCTAAGCTTACATAACCATAATATGTCACCTTCAGAGTTTTCCAATTATACTAACTCCGACTGTGCTAATCTTGTTGAATTAGGTTTCTTGAAACATGCACAAATTTTATGCGAACAAAAGTGCGGGAAATTGAAATGGAAATTCTACTACATCGCTCAACCTGGAAATCCGGTTGTTGGTAAATTTAAATCTGACTCTGTAATAGAGTTTTTTGGTTATCTAGTTAATAAAATGGTAGTTACTGACAAAGTGTGTACATATAAAAATTATATGGTACATTACAATCAGAAATCTGCCACAGTGCACAGTGGGCACACATTTCGTTCGCCCTTTGCCTGCTCCGCACGCAAAACATTTTATAAGTTGCAAGATAATTCTATGAAAAATCCGACAGGCAAATCTAAAATCCCGCCATGCCTATGCAATCTTACTGCTCTGTAGATGCCCGCACCGAAATGCTTTGGAGTACAATACACACGAATATCACAGCATCACAATTCACAATAGCTGGAAAAATGTATGTGCAATGAAAGGAAAGAAGCAATTTCTCATTAAATCATAAATGCCCACAAGTATGCAAAATAAAAAAACTTTTCACTCAAGTATAAAATTAGGAGCTTATGTAAAGGCATCGCACAATATCAATTGAATGCAAAAGCGTTTCACTTCTGATGTTCTACATGATACTTCTTTCTTATTTCTTCGGTAATAACCAATATCAAATTACGCCTCCGTGTAGAAGGGACGTGATATAGTGCATTTCTAATGTCCCAAAAAATAAAAAGCTATTCAAAATTGGCAACTCTTTCACTCGTTTACATGTCAACGTTCCTGTGTTTCAAGTGTGCAACGCGCGTGTAAGGTAAGCTAATTGCAGAAGAGATCAGTTGAATCACACTCTCCGGTTTGTACTGTGGGCCATTTGTATATGGTTAAAAATTTAGGTGTAAATATTATAAACAAATAATATACATATAGGTCCATAAAAAGTTTGAATAAATTGTATAATTCCACAATTTATAAAATTTTATAAGAGCATTTATTAAGATAATACAGGCGGCTATTAAATTGTTTTATATCAATTTTATATAAAGATTAATCAACCTCTTGTATAAAATGTTTTTATAACTCTCTTCTATAAAATAAATAAATATAAGATATGCTTTTTTATATCTCTGTTATATTAAGTTTACCTCAATTTGTGAATAAACTTTTATACCTGATGGTATACTATTCTATATGAATGCATTATACACTATATTCCATTTAGACGTTTTGATGAATAAGTACGATGGAAATGATTCGAATTAAAACAGGGAATCGTAGTTTGTTGTAAACACATTGGGATGCTCCGCCCTCTATTAAACAGAAAACTATGATTACCCATTTATATTCCATTAAATGCCACCGTATTGAAAAATGAGCTCCCCCTTCTGTTCACATAGAAATGAAATCTTTTATAATTAGAAAAACAAATGTTATTTTTAGTGGAACAATCAAAATATTTATTTAAAAAAAAAAAACTTGTTTTCATTAACCAACCAACTATTCTCTCCGATACAATGTATAAGTTATGCTTACGTGGTATGAACAAAAGTTTTTATTTTACTACATATGTTTTGTTTGTTCTTCGAGATATTGCTACTTCATATGAGTTTTCTGGTATGATTTCATACAATTCAAGTACTGATAACTATTTTTTATCAAAGCTACCTGGTAAGCCTGATGGAAATCATCAAAGCAAACCGTGAAGTATTCTCTGCATAAAAAAAATATTTTTGATTTATATGTCAAAATATTCTCAATTTGAAAAAAAAATATGTGAATTGTGTATTAAAACAAAAAGACCGGTACGAAAATGTGTAAGCCCATGAATCCAAGACACAGTATGAATTACTTCGCTTTCACTGTAATTAAATTTCTCTTTAAAAAGCTCGGAAAATTTTTTGAGAAACTGCTGAGGGGACGGTCGATTTGCCAACTTTCAAGTCTGGTTGTAATTTTACACATCTCCAAGTTGACGCAAATTTTTGTTGGTGTCTCCGTGCCAAGCTTTTTGGCAAATTAATAAAATTCTTAATACAGGATGACAAATTTTTAAAATATTGGTGATTAGATTCATAACGCATTGTCGAAAATTGGCTTACAGGGCCAATCTTTTCTATTACACTGGGATAGTGCAACAAAATATGGTGTTTGGGAATTAAACGGAGTTTGTATTCATTTACTATGATACGCAAGTGCTTCTCAATAAGTGAACATAAGAGATCAATTTGTGCAATTGAAATTTTTCTTGAGAAAGCTATGCACGAGATTTGTAACATCGTGGTAATGCCTTCCCATTTTTCTTGTAAAACATCATTTACTAAATCACCAAATATAAATGGGATGTGAATAAATAGTGTCGAGGTCTGTGAGGCTGACAAACTGAATGAATTTTTTTGATTCGGTGCCGTTGGAAGTGATTTCCGATGCAAATAACCAAAATTAAATGATTTTATTCTGTTATTTAGTTATCTAGTGAATGTATAAGTTTTATATTGAACGAAATTGATCCTTATATTTAAATGGATACCGCTTATGCCTTGGTCGTTTTCATTATGCTTTTGCACTAAATTCGGATAAGAAGTTAGAATTTTTTGGTATTAGAGATGCCGATATCCGTATATTTATTAGATTTAATATGAAAAATTGGATCCGTGGAACTAATAAGATTGAAAGTATAAAAAAAGAACATCGTTTATACCAATTTTTTTAACCGTGTAGTAATATTTAAAAACCCGAAGTGTATCTTATCTTAATAAATATATGTACATAAGGTATTTAGTAGCATTCAAGTATATTTAGGAAGTCAATAAATGGTTAATTGAAATAGTGTTCGAGTGGATTCTTTTTGCATTTAACCTCCAACACTAAAATAGGTTTTTCCGCCTTGTACTTATTATCAGACTGTTCGACAGTAAAAATTATTGGCATAAGACAAGATTGCGAAACGGCACCGAATTTCTTTAAACTTTGCACACTAGGTCACATTCTCACAATTAATTAACTCTTCTTCTTCTGCTTCTTCTTCTTCTTCTTCTTCTTCTTCTTCTTCCATTCTTCTTCTTCTTCTTCTTCTTCTTCTTCTTCTTCTTCTTCTTCTTCTTCTTCTTCCATTCTTCTTCTTCAATTCTTCTTCTTCTTCTTCTTCTTCTTCTTCTTCTTCTTCTTCTTCTTCTTCTTCTTAGTAACAAGTATACAAGTATACAAGTACTGTAAAGAGGTACATTCGGGTCTCCAGCATTGGGTTTTTTTATTCGCTCCGCGCGCGTGTGTGTGTGTGCCCCTGCCAGCCTGCCTGTGGGGTTGTGTGCCTGCCTGCATGTGTGTGTGTGTGTGTGTGTGTTTCTTTAATAAAAGTTTTTCTATTCCATTCTAAGCAAATGCTGCCTACTACACCTCAATTGAATACTCGTAATGAATAAAAAATGCAATGCTGGTAACCCGAATGTTCGGAAGGTATGTTTACACTACTTGTTACTAAATAGAAGAAGAAGAGTTAATAAATTGTGAGAATGTCAAATTGTGTTGTGAATTGCAGTACAAAGTTCGGGAAATTTAAAGTCGATTATATCTGAAACTATAACTTTCCGTGTAATTTTGTTTTCATATTTGTGATTTGTGAGTAAAAAGGAACTAGTGTACAAAGTTTAAAGAAATTCGGTACCGTTTCGCAATCTTGAATTGTTCCAAATTATTATAACCGATTCCATAGGGATTTTATATCCCGAACAACTTTTCAGTAATATAACAAGTAAAAAAGCTCGAATTGATCTAAGATCAATTCTTATGATACCCTAAATGAATGCCCGTATAAAATTTCGTATGGTCACCGATCTATGCAAGCTTGATTTCTGAAGTGGTTTTTTGCATAAATTTCTAGAACAGTTCGTCGGACAGAAAAAATGATTATAACCAAGGATTTCGTATTCTGAATAGGTTTTTTTAGTACAATAGTGTAGGACTGATTGTTTTCACAGTATATGTAAAAAACCTAAATTTTTATGTGGCAACACCAAGGGGGCTGGCCGATTCAGTCCATTTTTGAAATTTGTTATTACTATAGAAACACCATGTTAGTACCAAATTTCAGCTCTGTATGTCGACGCGTTTTCAGGCAGTGTCCAAGTATATAGTGGAAAACGAAATTTTTGTACGAAGGATCTGCCCGATTTGTCTCATTAATTTTACTTTTTGTTTTTAAATTCCGTGTACAAAATTTCAGCTTTCCAAGCAAACGCGTTCTCGAGCTATCGAGCGCACGGACGTACAGACGGACGGACGGACACGCAAAAATCAAAATTTTAAAATTATGCGTGTGTGTTCAATCCATTTTGCTCTACCATAATTATTTCGAGGCGTTGTAAACGGAATGACAATCTTTGTTACCTTTTAGATTTCACCTGTGGTATAAAAACGTCTAGGATTGATTATATTTACAGTATACGTAAAAAGCCGAAATTATTTGTATAGCAACACCAAGAAGGGTTTGCCCGATTTAAGCCATGAGTATTTACTATTATTAAGAATATGTCGTGTATGAAATGATAGTAAAAACAACAGTTTTTTTTTTGGCAACCCTACGAAGGAGTTACCTAATTTGAGGCATTTTCGAACTTTAATCGACAATTTTTTTAAAAAGGTTGTGTGATTTTTAAGTGAATGGATAAGCAGATAGACAGGCAGACAAACGGACCGACAGAGAAACATTCCAAAATTAAAGTAAACTATATTAAAAGGGTATGTAGCCCAATATGCTCTACCAACATTGCTTTTATGCGTTACAAACGGAATGACAAACTTATTGATGATTCTATCTTCCACTTTCTGGACATAAATATTTACCTTTTCCGTTTCGAAGTTTGTGTACCTCCTACAAGTAAAAATTTCGCAATAACGGATCACGGAGTTCTGTGTGCTGCCAGCTCTCTGCCATCAGAGCTTGCCGATGAATGATAATTGGTATATTAAAGATAGTATTATCCAGCCACAATCAGTTATTGTTTAAGTTTAAATTATTTTCATTCCAAAATTTAAATTTTATTCTGAAGTTACAATATAAATTGCCCAGTACTACGTTCCTCCCAAATTTTCCTTAGATAAGGATAAGGTTTTCCCAATGTGGAAACAAGATTGCTCAATCTGACAACAGTGTGTTGGTAATATAACTTTGGCCATTTCAGAAGAGAGGAAGCCTGCAGCTCCGTTGCAACCTTTAATTTAATATTTGGTTCTATTGCAAATAAAGCATCTCTAGGTAGACTTCGAATGTCATAGTAGGTATTATTCTTTTACTTGGAAATATATGTCTTCTGCGACATATTCATACTAGTCACGATCGTTTGATTGAGCAGCTTGGACGATTGCATAATCAGTAGATGTGTAATCTGAGTAAATATCTATAGATATAGATATAAGACCACATGCAGCAGTATTATTGTAATTTACGATGAAATTGTGTCTTATTTGGAAAGAGGTGGCTTGTTTACCCGAAAGTTTGGAAGTGAAGCCATGCTTAAATCCGCCTTGGAAGACAATAAAATTTTCTGCCTGAACCAATCAATTAATATATTGGGTTATTGTAATTCTCTCCACCAAGTCCAATACATTTTATAAACAAGATAAAGCTTACAATTTAGAAATGCAACCAATTTTATTAACAAGTAAAAAAGTTAGAATTGGTCTAAGTAAGACAAATTCCTCCGATATGCCCATATGTAATTTCATATGGTCAAACCTCTGTGAAAGTTTGATTGTTGAAGTGGTTTTTCACATGCATATTTCCAGTATGGTTCTTTGGAAAGTAAAAATGATTATAACCAATATAGGCAATGATTAATTAAAAGATACCAATGAGGGTAATCTAATTTTATTTATTATTATACATAATGAATACTTTTTTAACGATGCCATTTCCCGGGTGCTGTGTCAGAACTGACTTTCAGCTCTCTGACCGGGTTGAGATGAAAACTATTTTTCCGAAAGATGCCCTGATACAGTACAGTGCGATAAATAATTTAATTGATCAATGGTAGTGTGTAGATTTAATCCGCTACGTCACTCCTCCTTTGAGAAAAGTTACTTTACTTATTTGTCAAAGGTTACTTAAAATACGAGGATAAGCTCTAAGCTAAATGATTTCTTGAACAATGATAATACCTATTACTATTGTCTGTACATATGATTTATCTTACATATGTAATGTAGAATTCTAGTTATGTTTATATTGGTTAACTTTGACTTCAAAATTCTTATTGCGAACATTGTGAATTAATTGCAGTTCTTTTGTTTTGAGTAGTTCGAGATGCGTTCACGAGAGTAGTATTGTGGTGTGCTGACTTGTTTTTATCTTATTTTATTTATATTTATTTTAATTTATTTTCCTCTATGCATTTTTTATAAAGTGTACATCTCGTTAAAAAGCCGTGGAGTTAATTTCGCTATTCAATTATATACTGATCAATAATCTATTATGGCTGACAAAAAAGTGAAGACTAGATCGGATTCTGTATCATGTGCTTCTTCTGGATCCACTACTGTCTCTGGAGAAATAGCTAACATCATGAGTAAGATCGAGGGTAAGATGACCTAACTAGTGCGGGAGGTGGAAAGGAAACTTTCTTCTATTGCTATTGAGCTTGATGGGAAATTCAAGTCATCTATAGCTGACTTCAGAGACCTGCTGACTGATTTGGAGACTAAACTGTATAAAACTGTGAATGAGCAATTATCTGCTATGAAAGAAAATATTACTAGACTGCAGGTCAATGTGCAGCGGGCTGAACGGTGGTGTGAGCAAACCGAGCGGCAAATTGATAACTCTGAGCGCCTACGTCTGGTCAATGATGTCATTCTAAATGGAGTCCCTTTCATTGATAAATAGAACCTTGGTGAGATTTTTGCCAGACTATGTACATCTCTAAGCATTGATAAGGTAATTACACCAAAACAAATTTTTCGTACGCGGTCATTTAAAAATAATACGCTCGGGCCTCCTATTGTCATTAAGTTTCATGATATTAGTGACAAAATTGCTGTATTTACGGCTCTTCGTACTATCATAAAATCTCGGCGCAGATGTGACATAAAAAATCTTACGCTACACGACGTTGGGATAAGTCACGCCACGAATGCCGTTAGTTCAATTTTCATGAACGAAAGCTTAACGGCTGCTAACTACAGAATTAAGAGGAAAGCATTAATGTTGAGGAAGCAAGGTCACCTATTTGCTGTATTTACTTCCTCTGGACGTGTTTTTGTGCGTAAAACTAAAGATGAAAGTGCTGCCTTGATTTCGTGCCTTAATGTTTTTGGAGGAACTGGTCGGCATACGATAATTGGCATTGTCTACCGTGTAATGTCTTCAGTGTTCTTACATCCAGCTACTACATATGAACTTCGTCTCCCTTTATTTCTAGAATTAATTTTTCATTTTTTCTATTATATATTAGTTTTTCGTTATTTTTTTCTTAGCCTTAGTTTTGATGAACTTCTCTTAGTCTATAAGCTTAGCATATGTGTTACTGCTACATATTCTTTAATATTTTTTAGTGTTATAATTCTTAGTAATTTGCTTCCAAATTATTTCTACTTCTGTATTCAAATGAATTTGTTTATAACCGTTAATGCCTTTTGTACTAAGGTTATTTCTCCTCGCTCTTCAAGTTATTGCTGCTTGCTTAAAAAGTTTATTCTACGAAAAAGTTCATATTCTTCTGTGTTACTGATGCTTAAGGTGCTCGGCACGATCGTGCTGGGTTATGAGTGATCTTACCTACATGATTGGAACGGGCAATACTCGGGCACTCCTTGGGGTTCTATGCAAACAGATATCTGGGCTAAAAGTTTGTCATTTTAATTCTAGAAGTGTGGCTCCTAAAATTGATGAAGTGCGTGACATTTTCTCTAACTTAACTTTTGATGTAATTTGTGTGTTGGAAACCTAGCTAAAACCTGATATTCATGACAATGTCGCCGGCATCCCTGGCTATAAAGTCTTTCGTAACGACCGCCATAATCGCAGAGGAGGTGGTGTCGCCATCTACTTCAAACGAAATCTTCGATGCTGGTTTCTACTAGCCAGCACTAGTCAAGGTGGGGATGAATATATATTTTGTGAAATCTTTTCAAATAGCGATAGGTGTTTGGTTGGCTGTGTTTACAAGCCACCTAATTGCCGGACAGCTCAATTACTGCAAAACGAACTTGTTAATCTTGTGCCAAAGTATCAGCATATAGTTATCGGTGGGGACTTCAATCTCAATTTCCTTAACCCGTGCTACCTGACCAATTCCTTTCAGCACATGATCGATGCTTTAGATATCCAGCGAGTGAATCATGAACCTACACATTTCTCTAACCATTCTTAGGCTCTATTAGATATTTTCTTAACAACTGATACTTTTAACTGCTTACTTTTTAATCAAATATCTTTATCGGGCGTTTCTGATCATGATTTAATTATGATTATTTACAATTTTAACGTGCTTTCGGAACATCAACCCAACACAGTCTCCTACTATAACTATAAACTCATAAATACTAATGCTCTTTTCAATGAAGTGGAGTCCATAGATTGGAGCTCGGTACAGCTTATGCCTGATGTTGATGATCAAGTTGATTTCTTAAATAATGTTTTGAACTACTTACATGAGAAATACGTTCCTCTCATTCCCAAAAGATTACTTAATCCGAATTGCCCGTGGTTTAATATTCACCTCCAAGGTCTGATATCTGTTCGCAATATGGCATACGAAAGGTGGAAGCGATATAAAACCACTAGTTTCAAAGAGGAATACAGAATGCTTAGAAACCGTACTACTCATACTATTCGGGAAGCAAAAAGACGGCATTTTTCAAGGTATATTAACACTGGGCTGCCTCCTAAAGTTCTCTGGAGTAATCTCAAAAAAGCGAGCGTAGTTGCCGCTGGTAATTCCGGATGCTCTGTGGATCCTGATGTGCTGAATATCAAGTTTTTGTCTCATAGTTCTAACCCTGCTCATGTCAGTGATTTTATTAATTCATTACAATATACAGGTACCTTATCTCCTTTCCATTTCATCAGAGTTTCTACGGATGAAGTTTATACGGCTTTGTGTAGTATCAAGTCTAATTCTTTAGGTTTGGATGGGATTTCCCCAAGGTTTGCTAAAATTGTTGCGCCATATATAGTGTTGCCACTTGCCCACATTTTTAACACCTGTTATACCATCTCAACCTTCCCACTTAGCTGGAAGTTCTCTAAAGTGATACCTGTACATAAAGAATCTGGGCGTAATTGCTCCGATTTCCGCCCTAGCAGCATTTTTCCGTTCTTATCTAAGGTTTTTGAAAAATTAATGTTCTTGCAAATTTCTCATTTTTTGCGTATCAATAGCCTCCTTCATGACTCGCAATCTGGTTTTTGTCTTCGGCATAGTTGTACCACTGCCCTTTTGAAGGTGGTCAATGTAATTAGAGAAGCAACAGATTTGGATAAATTAATTCTACTGGTGCTGCTCGACTTCTCCAAAGCATTCGATACTGTACATCACGTAATCCTGTATAGAAAAGTCATTACTAAATTTAATTTTTCCTTTAGGTCAACGAAACTTATTTTTAGTTATCTAACAGGTCGTTATCAAACAGTGTTTTCAAACGGTAATTACTCTAACTTTCTTAGAATCAACTCTGGTGTTCCGCAAACTCGGTTCTTGGCCCGCTGCTTTTTTGCATGCTTATTAATGATTTGTTTGACTGTCTTACTCACAGTGAAATGCATCTCTATGCTGATGATGCTCAACTTTTCTTATCGCAACCCTTAGGACTTGTCGAAGATGGAATTAGTTGTATCAATGAAGACCGAAATTCAATATATCTATGGATGATTGACAATGGCTTGATGCTGAATCCCAGAAAATCATGTTGTTTAGTTGTGTATCGTAAAAAAATTGATACGTCTACTTATTCTACCGTTGTACTTAACGATACTGTCATACCCTGGGTAGAGTCCGTCCGTACTTTAGGCGTAGCTATCAATAACACTCTCACTTGGGGTGATCACATCAAATCAAAAACACGTAAAATATACGGTGGTCTTCGCTCCCTGTGGACTTCGAGCTATTTTACCTCACTTTCTATGCGCATGTTTTTTGCTCATTCTCTGCTTACTCCTGTCTTAATGTACGGTTGTGAAGTATTTGGAAAACTTGATTATCTTAATTTTACCAAATGGCAGATCGCGTTTAACTCCATTATTAGATATATACGAGTATATCACCTCAGAAGATACGATCACGTGTCAGCTTATGCTTCATCCTTTTAGGATTGTGATCTTTTAACATTTTTGAATTTTCGATCGGTAATTCTTTTAGTTAAAATCATCAAATACCGCAGTTCAACCTACCTATACAGCATTCTTCAATTCGCGAGATCTTCTAGAACAGTTAATTGCATTCTGCCCAGATCTAAATACTTAATTACTAAACGCCTGTTTTTCAGTCATGCCATCAATGTTTATAATTCCTTACCACCCAGTATTAAGTTATCGGTCGTGTCGAGATCTTTCACCAGCACCAAGGAAAGAATTTTTGAAATCATGTGCTCAAGCGGTAGTACTTGAATAGTTAAGAGCTACATATTTTGAGGTTGCTTTATAGTACAGCAGATGTAGCAAGTTAAGTTAAGTAGTGATTAATGTTTTTTTTTGTTTTTTTCTTCCTTGTGTTTTTGATTTAGTTTTTAGCAGTAAATTTAGGAGCTTATTTCTTGTATCTTACTTATTTTATATGATTTTATTTTACTTTTTTTTTTCGCATGTCTATTTTTTTTCTTTTATACATATACCTATATACATATTTTTTTTAATTTTTTTTTTTGGGTTATGATAGATTTAACTTGTACAAGTAAAAAAGATTATATCTTAATTGTACAATGCCTTTGAACGAATAAATTAAATTGAAATATTTTTATAATTTTAATTTACTTTTATACAGTTCTTCTAATATGTCTACAACTTATTCCATTTTGTTTGTTTAATTAATTAGCTTTCCTATCTATATAATTCAATTATTTAAAAAAAAAATAATTTTGAATCCAGTAAAAAAATTAAGTTTAATATTATTACTTGATACTCCTTATGTGTGAAAGTGTACGTTATATTTTAAATTTTTAGCATTACTTTTTGCTTTAATTCAGATCTAGTTGTATGGTTTATGGAAAAAAATGTCTTAGTTTAAAACGAATGCTGGTTTTGTTCCATCAATATTTAGTTGTTCTGCTTTCTTATTTATGAGAATTGAAAAAAAATTATCCTACCGTGCTACAACTTTATAAAGTCTAATGTAAGGTGGGTTCATACATCCTTTATTAACCATTTCTTTAACAAATACGTGGGAGCATTTATGTATGGCTTGAGGTACAAAAGTATTGCCTGCTTGCTTACTCGTATGTTTTGAGGTCTGATTTTCATAATAGATTCCTGAAGTTCTTTTGCGAGATGGGTAGTAATTTTCAATCGCACTTTGAGGGGGGGGGGGAGTATTTGTAACTAATTCACCCGAAAAACCTAAGGTTGACCATGCAGTAATTGAGCTGTTAATGCTTCTAAATGTGCCATTAAAGCCGATCTGATTCCCAATAGGATCTAAGGTAAATTCCGGTACCAATTTTTGGGTTCATTAGTGGCTCTGATTGCGGTCTTTAATTGCCGCTGGAACTTTTCGATTGAACAGTTTGATTCAGGATGGTATGTAGTTATTATTATTCAGTAGTTACATAGGATCTTCAAAAGTTCTTTGAACAATACAGATTCGAATTCATGGGTTGTTATGGTTTTGGAACTCCGCATTTTGCGATCCAGTGGTGAAGGAAAGCATTAACGATGGTGGTTGAATGAATTGTTCTTAGTAGGATAGCCTCAAACAAGTGCGAGTAGCGGTCGCTTATTGTTAATAGATAGGTGTGCCCGTTGGATAGTGGCAAAGATCCTACTATGTCCATGTGAACATGCTCGAATCTCCCGCTAGGTACGCAAAAAATTTCGTGAGGTGAAATTATGTGTCTATTTACTTTGCGTTTTCGGCAATCGATGAATGTTTTGGACCATGTATTCACATTAGGCCAGAAGTATTTCGAAGTAATTAGTTTTCTTATTGCGTTAATGACCGGGTGGGATAGATTATGCATTGTATCGACTATAGTTCGACGAAGAGCTCCGGGGATATATGGTCTATTACTTCCTGTAGCAGTTTCACACCATACTTCTTTTTCTTCAAAGGTGAAAAAAATCATTGTAAGTGTGTAATTGTGATTATGTGGATTTTTGTCTAATTCAGCAAGAATTTCTTTCAATTCGGAATCTTTTTCTTGTTCTAAAAGCAACGTTGGAATGTCAATTCTTGTATGGCGGCTTAATGTGTCAATTTGTTGTCTTGAAACGATGTCAGAAACAATGTTATGGTATCATTTTATATGTCGGATATCATTTGTGAAGTGTGAAATATAATCAAGATAATTAGTTTCGCCAGGCTTATGGTCTGTGTATACCGTAAATTTTTTTCCTTCCACAAAATTCTTATTGAAATCAATATTAAATAGCCACCTGAAAGTAAAATCGTTTAAAAGATTCTATTTCCAAGTATTTCTAATTATTGAAAATAGGTTAGGAACGAAACTATGTATAGGTACCTACCTACAAGCACGTCGATAAGGCAGTTTTAGTGGAGACAATAATCGACACATCATCGCTACATTCCACATAAACAAATCCGGGACTCAATCCAATGAGAGGAAAGTAACTTGTCTTCGATAACATTCGATTTTAGAAAATATTTTCCAGTCATGAAATTTATTAATGCAATCATGAATGTTGGGTAATGAGTACTAATTGAATATTGTGGCCACATTTTATTATCTATAGCCGCCGAAGAGTCTCCAATCTGATGATCCGTTTTTGAGAACCATATGCAAGGGTGAAGCAATCGAGGATGAAGTAGAGCGGCATATACCTAATCTGACCATTGTCTCAAACTAATTTTTTGCTGTTTTAAATTTTTCGGGGTTCAATCTTCGTGCATGTGCCGATGGAAGAGTACTATTTGTGCTAATGTGGTGAATGGCATTATGATTGATGACTACCTTGAAGTCTGGTGGGGTTTTTAGGTTCGAAAAATCGTTCAATATAGAACCGTACTCGTCCTGCAGTGTGTGTAATTTTGAAGAGTATGACTTTATCGCACGAGATATGCAATTGATGGGGAGTAAAGTTTTACTATCTATAAGCTTTTTGTGTTTCAAATTTGTAAAGAAAATCTGCACCGAGAATCGCGTGATCAACAACGGCGATAATGAAAGTGTGGTCAAAACAATGACATAATTTGAGTTTCAAATTTAACTGCTTGAGTCCAAAAATTGATATAGGGGTACCATTTGCGATACTGACCTATAATCCGCTATTCACGCATGTCTAGTGCAGGTCCTTTTTGGAACTATGGAAATTTCCGCACCGGATGTCGAGTAAAAAATTAGTTTTTGAATTTTCGTCGAAGACTAATAGGCGGCGAGAAATGTTGCTTAATTTCGGTGCCGCGATCGATGGAGCTACATTTAGTTTTTTCGAATATCTTTGTTGTCTAATTTATTTTTCCTGGTTATTCAAGTTTGTAATGGCTATTATGCATTAATTGACGAAGGAAACTTATTTATCCACAATTTTTGGAGTAAAGACTTGTTAACCAGGGCCAGGCACTCCATTGGCCGGAAGAGCTCAGAAGGCTTATAGTTACCCAGTTCGATTTTGTGGAGCAACGAGTCGAATCGTCGCTCTTCAGAGTCTCTACATGTATTGAGAAGTAATGCTTTTAGATTCTCATACTTTTCTTGTTGTGGAGGATTAAATTAGGCACCTGCTACGAAGATACTAGATAATCGTATTTTGTGTTGGAGCGAGTAGTCCCCTTCACAGGAAATTGTGTTTCGATCTGTAAGAACCAGAGATCTGGTCTATTGTTCCAGAATGGGGGTATTTTCAAAGTAGCCACATATTGCATATAATAATTACTGTAAGGTGTTCCTGAATTACTATCACTTGGCATGTCCTTATTGGAATTTTGAGCAACTATATTTTTTGCACTGTCTGAAGCGCCTGTATTTGTATCAGATTTGGTGTGTTTCCCATGATTTTGTATTAAAAAAATCTTTCGAAATGTCGAAACTAAGATTTAACCCTTTAATGCCAAAGGTCATAAATATTACTAAAATATGTTATTTTTTCGTTTACATTAGTTTGAACCAATAAAGAGAAATGAAAAATAAATTCCATTAAAAAATTAGCTAATTATTTTTAAGTTTTCGGACGTTGGTACTTTTAGGTACCGTCGGGTTTTAATTATGGTAATGAAGGTGCAAACAACTGTAATTTTTTTTTTATTTATATAATATTAAAAAAAAAACATAATTGAATTGCACAAAATACATAACTAAAAATTATTCAACATTCAGAGTACCTAAATGAACCAATAAAGTTAAATTAAAAAATAACACAGCAAATAAATTCAAATATGTAATACAGATAGAGGCATCCAGCAAATGTTGGCATATCAATCCATTTGAAACATGACTATGATAGTTTATTCAAAATTATGAAATTTTGCGAAACAGTTTTTTTTTTCATTGCAACATAAGAAAATACCGCAGTTAGCACATTTACAATGGGGCCTCGATTTAATTTTGTTGACACTACATAATTCACATCTCCCACATTGGCCTACAAATGTGGGCCAGTGTATTCCCTTATTTCCAAAACGGACATCATTAGGTACAGAATAATTTTTTCCTCTACGTTTACTTGGAGGTGTTGCTATAACAGTTTCGCTTTTTCTTTTTTTGGTTTCAATAGGTTTTTTATATGTAAGTAGTTCTTGAACTATATTGCTTCTAAAATCGAATACCGTGCTCTTTCCGAACAGCTGACAATATATTACGTAGGCGTTCACAAATGATATGTCCAAAAACCCCCAAAAAAGTCTATGCCACCATTGGACTTTCGATCTATTCCATAAATAGTTCTGTGTTGATCCGCGTAGTCAACGCCACCCATAAATTTGTTATAATCAGTTATGGGAGTCGGACATTTATACTCAGTCCTGCTACCATCCTTTCGCTTCCTAAGTACAGAGGAGTTCTCCGAGCCATTAAAATTTGAGGCTACATATACAGCTTTTGAATCCATCCATTTATATACGCCAATACCGGTATTTGTATGTCGATAGTCCTCTTTTCAAAGCTTTGTCTGCTGCTAGCTTGGGAAGTCCCTTCCTTTTTGGTTGTACAGTGCCACACGCTAAGGTATTTTCCATCTTCAATCTTTCTAAAAGATTCAGTGACGTAAAGTAATTATCGAAGTACAGCTTTCTGTTCTTGTTCCATACATTTTTGGTAATATGTAGAACAACCCGTTCACCCAAGCCATATGTTTTGAATTCTTGCTGTATCATTTCATCCGTGCCTTCATATATTCGGAATTTCATTATGTAACCGCATTGGTCTGCTAAACACCATATTTTATAACTGCGTTTGATTGGTTTCATCGGATTGTATTGTTTCATGGAACTGCGCCCCTTGGAAGCAATCATTGATTCATCAACACTAAGTTCCCTTGTTCCGTGATAGACTTCTTCAAATCGTTTGTTCAATTTGTCAAGCATTGGCTTCAGTTTATATAATTTATCCTTTTTATCGGCAAGAATCTTAGAGTTGTCATTCACATGAATATATCGCAGGATTTAATCCAACCGATTTCTACTCATAGTTTTCCTGGCTATATTACATTCGAAGTCTGGACGGCAAGACCAAAAGTGTTTCCAACTGGGCCGTGTGTTATAACCCATCATAAAATTCACCCCAATGAAAGCTAGTAATTCATTACTTTTTAGTTTTCTTCAAGAAAGAATTTTTTGGGATATCTCCGGTATATAGCAAAAGCTAAAAAAATGTTCTAATTTGTTATTTCATCACACAATCCATTAATTTTTGGTGACAAGTTTCAAGTCTTGGTTTGACTCATCAACAGGTCCCAAATAGCAAAATTGGGTGATTAGAAAAACAAATGAAAAAATGAAAAAAGAAGAAAGAAATGAAAAGTTTAAGAAAAATAGAAAAAAACATTTTTTTTTTTTTTTTATTTATTAAAAAAATTTAAAAAATTTTAAAGAAACAGATTCATTCGAAAACCATAGAAAACCAAGCTGCACCGATGAGTGGAAGGTTTTCTGCTGACACGAAACGCTTCTTCTTCTTCCTTTTTCTTCTTCATTTTTCAGCCCACTGCGTGGCGTATACAGGTTCGATTCGCTTCGAATGAATCTGTTTCTTTAAAATTTTTTAAATTTTTTTAATAAATAAAAAAAAAAAAAAAAAAAAATGTTTTTTTCTATTTTTCTTAAACTTTTCATTTCTTTCTTCTTTTTTCATTTTTTCATTTGTTTTTCTAATCACCCAATTTTGCTATTTGGGACCTGTTGATGAGTCAAACCAAGACTTGAAACTTGTCACCAAAAATTAATGGATTGTGTGATGAAATAACAAATTAGAACATTTTTTTAGCTTTTGCTATATACCGTTATATACCGGAGATATCCCAAAAAATTCTTTCTTGAAGAAAATTAAGTTTAACCCGGTAAAACGTCCAAAAGAGTAATCTCTTTTTATTTATTACTTTTTAGGTTCAATACCTTGTTGTTCTGAGTTGCATATAGGTTACTTTGATAAGTAATATCGTCGATGACATCACTAACAATAAGAAGGAAAACATCTGTTGCTGTATTGCATGAGTCAAACACCCATTTTTGGCACCTAAAGGCATTGTATATTCGGACTCTGTGGCATCAACAATCCTTTTTCTCCATCGGCGATCAAACTCAAATATTCTTCTTGTTTCAGTATAATCTCCCCTTTCAACTGAACTCACTCCACGAGTGTTATACTGGGAATCTGCTTTTTTTCCTTGTTTAGGAATAACTACTTTATTTAAATCAAAATCCTCCTCCTCGTAGAGTTCAGGAAGAATTGCATTATCAATATCAAAATCCAACTCTTCGTCATCATCCGTCTCAATATCAGTCTCGCCATAGTCAGAAGGAATATCTTTAAATAAGATGTCCACCAGCTGTTGCTCATTAATTTTTATTCTATCCATAGGTCTGCAAAAAATTTAAAAGATTTTCTAGTATCTTGCAAAAACATTGCTATTTATACTCACAAAACTTCTTTTTCTAACGGCACTTTCAATCTAAATGAAAAATTGACTAATAACCGAACAGTGGGACCAACGGTACTTTAGAGTCCAATTCAGTAAAACAGCCGTTGCACAAAATTTTTCCCAGAAAAATTCTTTGTATCACTTTCAATAATCCAATAACCCTTTAGTAAAAACATCTAAATGACAAATTCACCGAAATTTTCGGATGCGCTTCAATTTACGTATGAGCGAATCTATCTCATGTCAGCTTGAAAATTTATGAAGAACGAGTAAGCAAATTTTATAAGAACAAAATGAAAAGAGAGAGGGAAAATTGGGAATACAATTATATTTGAGAGAGAACTGGTACCGTAAAGTACCCACGGTTTCCAAAAATTGAAAAATGTCCTCTTTGATTTCATATGGATTAAACAATATGGTGGTACTTAAAAGTATCGTCGGTCAATAAAGGGTTAAAAGGATTTTTTTTTTGTAAATAGTTTACTACTTAGTAGATGCTAGTTGTAACAGGGATCTATAAATTGCTTAAAATAATTTTTTTAAATCACCTTAATTTGTTAATCATTTAATATTTTATGAATTCAAACATTTGCTAAAACGATAAAGTCAATTAAAAAACCTGAAAAAACGCGAAGAAATTGACAGGTGAAATTTACCTGTCACTCGCGTGGGTCAAAACTTAATTTGACGAACCGTTTTTTTTTAAAGTTATTCGGACACGAACCGTTTTTTTTAAAGTATTCGCGATTTTTAATTTTGTCATAAAAGCCCGTGTATCAAAAAGGGACAATTGATCAGAGCGAGATAGCGTAAATTAAAAAAAAAAAACGAAATAGGAATATAGACTCCACAAATTGGAATTGCTGTCAATCTGTCTAAATTAACAATTTGTATAGCGAATGTTTACATTTAATTTTCAAAGAATCTTCTTTCCAATGGCAACAAATTAACCAGATATCTACAAGGATGGTTATAAAGGCGCAAATTTAAATTTAAATTTAATCTGAATAACATAGATTAATGAAAAGGTAAAAATCAAATTATGGTCATGAAATCCACAATTTTCTCAGACATCTTGGTTTTGGTAACTAATAGCTATCTTTAAAATTTCATTACTAAAGGCTATGAAAAGGCGATGCATGCATCTTTCGCGCTTTTAGTTTTTCTCAGCAGAGGCTGAGTTCAGGTAGTTGTCGGAAGCAAGCAGCAGCAAAGCACATAATAATTGCACCGGTAAACAGAGTTGCTAGACCGCAACAAATCACTGACTTATAACAATGGACTCACCGTATTGCCATTTTCCTATAGGAAAGAATGGCACTAGCTTTATAGTTTTCTCTTTCGCCCTATGGTAGAGTTGGCGCTACCAACACAAAATATTGCTTACTGTACATTTTCTAGCCCATTTGATGTTGTTATGTCGTCTACAGATGCAATCACCGCAGAAAGAATAAAGTAAAGATAGTGTTTACCATGCTCCGTCTCTGTTGCCAATACGCAGGATTCAGGTATGAATAACTTTTGAAAATTAAAGTCGGAATGAGTTTAATTCCTTATAAGTGATTAAAATATCACTTGGGCACACGAAAATATGTTTGTTTTATTTAATTCGATTTACGGGTGTAAAATTTCATGTGATTGGTTGCGTTTTACATGTTTTCTATGTAGTAAACGTTTTAAAGCGTGCTCTAGCGGTGATATATAGAAACACAATATTTGTGCCACATGAAATAGCAAATCGCTCAGTCCATTGTTATAAGTCCATGGCAACAAATGGATTTACGTACCAACTTTTCAAAAATCTTGTACGCCATGAAAAATTCTCGCAGACTAGGTTTATCGGGAGATTAATGAGAAATGGTGGCTAGGAACATTTTAGTAACATTTTGTTTAACTTTTTTCTAACATCTAAAAAAGCTTTAATTTGATAAATTGTTTAAAATAATTTTTTTCTTAAAATGATTACGAGTAAAATAAAAGACATCTAAATCAGGCTAGGATTATCTGGGTCCTAGTGTCTATCTTGGTCGAAATTTTCATCATTAGATCGCACTGAATTAGCAGTAAGTTTTAACCCAATGAAGCAATCTTACGAGAGTGTTTTAACTAGAGCCTGCAAGTATCCGGATAGTTTGCTATCCGGAATAAATAGGATCTGATTCCTAAAATCCGGGTATCCGAATAATCCGGATCCTAGTATCCGCATCCGAACTATCCGGATCCAGATCAGGCAAAAAATATTCAAAATTTCCTTTAGATTGCATTGTTTCATTGGAAAGCGGAAATAACATGAGATTTATATTTTCCCAATGAAACAATGCAATCTGGATGAAATTTTGAATCTTCTTTGCTTAGTCTAGATCCAGATACTTCGGTTCCAGATCAGGATGGTTCAGATCCGGACTCGGATAGTTTAGATCCGGTTTCAGGAATCGGATACTTTGCAGATCTGGATATCCGGATATTAGCAAATCGGGATCCTATTTTCAACATTAGTTTTAACAGATTGATCTGAAAGATGGGCTCCTCTTACGATCTTTGTTGACAACGGATTCAGGAAAACTTGTGCTAAAATATATCAGTTTTCTTTTCTTTGGTCCAAGGAAAGAAGTCGCCAGACGTCATAAACTTGCTGGATTTTCTTAGTGTCTGACAGCTTTGTTACATAGTATACATGTGAAAAACATGACTGGTGGAGTATCGTTTCAGTGACTTGCCGATAAAACTTTGGGATTTAAAACTCCCAATTCCACCAGTAATTCATTCTCAAAAAGAAAACGTGCCTTAATTCCTATGCATAGCTGTTGCAGAGGCTCTCGGGACTTTTCCCTGAAGTAAATGATGAGACCAGGTCTTGAGACTGAAACTATCGCTCCCACAGAAAAATGAGGCTATAAAAAATTGCAGGCCAATATGTTTTCTTTCTAAAGGTGTTTAAAAAAAATTGCATCTGGAACAAATTTATGAAAATTATGGTGTTTGAACAAAATCCAAGCTACTTTTATATGAAAAACTTCTGCAATAGTTAAGACAACGCAAAAAGTGTGTAATGTCGGCCGCTATGCCCTTTTCAAGTCTTACTTCATGGCTTGTATATTCCGGGGGTTACGGTTCATCTCATTTCTCTTAAATTAACTTTTACTACTACCCCAAAATTCTCGTACTTTCATGTACAAGAACACATTTTACCTCGTACATCGTGCCTGAGTACAAATTCGCGTACATGTACGAGAATTATTGTACGTCTGCCAACGCTGCCGGTAAATATTGGATATCGTGGTAGATAAACATCTACTACTACAAAACATCATCAGTATTTATAACTATAAATTTTACTTACTTCATGATGGTGTTTGTCGGGTGATGGTTAAGTAGCAGGAATTTGGTCTAGAAAATTATTGACTTACGCCACTATGGTTCTCACCGGCTCATTTATTGGTCCTTCAGATCCGGATGTGCGAGACACGGTTTATTTAATAAATATTGCTGTAATTGCATTACAATTTAATCTCAAGCATTTCAAACAATTTCAAAGAAAATATTTGGTAATTATTTCAATTTAAAACACAAAAATTGTAGCAATAACGCCTACCATTATACACACTAGTAATAATCACAGCCAATTATCTCGCATTAATTTACCAATGTTCAATGGAGTATATTCAAATTGGAGGTCATTTCGCGACTTATTTGTGTCCCTTGTGCAAAACAATCCAAATGTACCTGCAGTACAAAAACTGCATCATCTGAAGAGATGTCTTATGGGAGAAGCAGATCAGCCAGCTTGGAAAAAACTAAAACTGCGGTGTGACAATAAGAGGCTGCTGGTCATTAAAAATTCTTACAAGTCAACCAAAATTAGCTACCGAGAATAACAATAGAATAGAATGCATTCAACAGTTAAAGGCATTGGAGGTAAATATGTCAGAATGGGACACATTTTTAATATATTTGTGGGTCCAGAAGTTGAGCTCATGAGAAGAGCAGCTAGGGGACACACAAACACTAAGGAACTTAAATAAATTTTAAAAATTCTTACAAAAAGATTCAGGATTTTGGAATCTGTCACACACAATAAATTTCAAGCAGTTAATACAAACGACTAAAGCGTATCACGTAACGCATGCAACAAAATGTCCGACTTGCAATGGTGGACATTATGTAGGAGTATAGAGAAAGTTCTTACAAATGAGCACAATTGCATTGAAGACTCAGGAAGATGTTTCAACTGTTTTTCGAACAAACATGCGGTCAGCCAATGTAAATGCAAAGTATGTAGTAGATTACACCACCATTTGTTACACCTAACTGCAGCTTCCTCAAAGTCGAAGAATTAATCGGTTGTGCAAGGCAATGGTGAAAGAAAATACAATCAATGTATTCAAAGGCCCCATCACCAAATGTCTGATCTGACAAAAAAACAATAAAGTATAGGTTGTGCTGAACAGAAGGAAATAAAGAGTTTCTTTGCATCTGAAACTCACGGCGTATTGTTGGCTACAGCATCAAAATGGTAGATCAATTGTTGTACGATGTCTAGTGGATCCAGGATCTCAACGTCCTTCATCACTTGTAAACGCTTAGGTCTCCAAGAAAGGCCCGCCAGAATAGTAGTCAGAGGGTTAAATCAAAGTTTAATGGTCGACATGCTAGTCATTCAGAAGATAACCGAATTATTACCAACCACCACGGTTCAACTGGGACAATGGGATTATTTTGGAACATTTAATTAGCAGATCTCAAATACTGGGAGCCAGGACCGATAGATATATGACTTGGTGTAACCATTTTGTTAGAATGCTTGAAATGGGGTTCTAGAAATACGCCAGTTGCCATCAACATAATGTTTGAATGGGTAATCCTAGGAAAATCATTTGGATCACTAGTACAGAAAGTTGAGAGTTTTACAGTGATCAATGAATCCATGGAAAAATTAACTCTTCAATTGAAGAAGCTTTAGGAAACATGAAGAGGTTGTCATTAAGCCTATCATGAAAAGACATTTGAAAAAAAGACACATCATAGGTTGGAAAACGGATAATATGAAGTTAAATTTCCCTTCATCAATGAAAGAAATTCTATCTTTGGACCATCCAGAGATTTAGCGATGAAAAGATTTCACAACTTAAAACGAAAATTCAACAGCAATGGAGAACTTGAAAGGGAATATACCAAGTGTCTAAATGAGTATACGCATAGCAGTAAAGCATATGGAGTAAATAGATTCGACAAATAACACAGGCGCCGATGCCTGCTATATTCCCCACCAAGCAATTTTTAAGTAGAACACTACGACCAAGCTCATAGTTTTGTTTGACCCCTCCGCTAAGACTTACAAGGGAAAACCGTTAAATGAGCAACTGCTTGTTGGGCCTACAATACAACCGAGAAATAAAGGAATTGGAAGATTATTAGTTGATTATTAGTTGACATTTGACAATTCGTCAGCCAGCAACATTCTTGGCAATATGCACAATGCAACAATTGGCAATAGATCAAAAAGATGTTTGGCCTTTAGCATCAAACGCTGCATTTACAAACTTTTATTTAGACGATCTGTTGAGTGGAGCAGACATGTTGAGGTTAGGACCCTTCAACTTGCGCAAATGGGCCAGTAATAATTTAAACGTTCTAGAGAAAGTGCCCGTTGAGGATAGGGAGCTGCCGAGTGCAATGAGGTTTGATGAAAATGAGGTCGCCAAAACTCTGGGCATTAGATAATGCTCTCAGCATCTGATTATTTTGATTTTACCGTCAAGCTAGAACAAAGACACTCGGTATAAACAAAAATAGCTATGTTATCAGAGGCATCACTGCACGATCCTTTGGGTTGGATTGAACCTGTAATTATTGTGGCTAAGATATTAATACAAACAGTATGGATAGCTCGTAGTTCGTGGGACTTGGAGGTGCAATATTGCAGTTCAATGGAAGACCATTAAGAACAATTTGAGGAGATTGGAAGCAATAAAGATACCAAGATGTCTAGGTACGCAAAACCAATTTCTGAATATACAACTGCGTGCTTTTTGTGATACGTTCATCAAAGCATTCGAAGCTGTGCTACATACACGAGTAGAAGACAACGAGAGAAGGGACCACTCAAGTGGTAGCGACCAATACGAAGGTGGCTCCAATACGGCCGATAACTTTCCCACGACTAGAATTAAAGCAAGCATTGCTCTATCTAGACTAATTAGAACCACAGTACAGGATATGTAATTGAAGGATCCTTAAGTCGTCACATGGCCCGATTCCAAAATAACCTTCCAATGGATTCAAGCCATCAAAATAAATGGAAATCTATAAGACGTGGAGATTCAAGACAATGTAGATCCAGATAATTAGCGACAGGTACCGACAACTAATAAATCTGTTGACATCTCCTCAAGAGGGGTCATAGCTGACGAATTAATTAATAGTAATGTTACGATAGTGGCTTTAGTTCGTCATTTAAAACACAATATTTCAGATATAATTCAAAAGTTCTTTCTTTGTCTAACTTTATTGATTACTCTCATAATTCACAAACAATTATCAAATCAACTCTTTAGTTATCGCTAGTACTTTACGTCTAATTATCACAATCCAAATGCTTTACTCTGTCCACTTCACTGTCTGAAATAAGACTCGTCTCATGAATGTGAGTGGCGCCGAATTTATACTATAAAAAATATCCTAGAACCTTCCTGAATATTCCATTCTCCAAACCCAAAGTTTACCAGGATATCACTAACCTAAAGTAGTTTCTGTTTCCAATAGATGACGTTTATGGTGCGTTAAGCTACCCCCTTCTTAAAATTGTTCGCCCCAACAACAGGTGGTGTTCGGTCTTGATGCTCGCAGTATTGACACAAACGATCTAGGTGAACGAAATTTCGTTTGCCGCTTGTGCAACGTTGAATCCCGGATACTACGCCATTAATTCTAGTCACTACTTAATATGGTCCTTCCTAGTGTTGTTGAAATTTTGGAGAACGTCTCCTACGTCATTTCGGGTTGTATAGCCAAACGAGATCACCTTCATTGAATTCGTCTGAATTACCACTTAAGTCATAGCGGGTCTTCATCCGATCGGTATTTACTGCTAAATTTGCTCTCGTTGCCTCGTACATATCAGATAATCGTAGTCAAAGTTCCGATACATAGGCGTCTGCTAACCTTTTCTCACCTCTGGGTGGACCAAACTTGAGGCCACCAGGTAAACGCATCTCCTTTCCGAATATGACCATAACTGTGGTTTGTCTGGCCGTGTTGTGAACAGCTGATCAATAGTCCATTAGGAACATGGGAATATGTCGATCCAACTCTACCATGCCATCAGATTGTGGATGCAGAGGAGTTGTTTTTGTTTTTCTTATTCCCAGCATATCATACTTTCTAGAAAAGGTCCAGCGATGTCGACGGCTATCCTCTCGGATGGGGCCCTACATTATACTTTTGCATTTCTCCTCTGCTTCTGTGTGGCGGCCCTTTGCAAGAAGCACAGAATTTTGGAAATCTTCTCCAGATGATCCACTGTGCATTTCTTCAAGAACATCGTTGACCTTTGATACTGGGACGAAGATCTGCATTCGGAATGACTCGCCGTTAGTTGCCTCCCACTTGCGTTTTAATATACCACATTTAACGTGAAGATAATTCCATTGAACCCAGTAGCTTTCCAGCTTTTCGCTTCTCTCCGAAGTATCCTTATATTGTGGTCCTTCCATGTCTTCTTTCCAAGCAAGAATGGGTGGAATGCCTGGGTCTTCTCGTTGTGTTCTCGTTGTCCCAACCTGTCGATCGTTTCACCGTTATCAACTGTATATTTGACATTGTGTCTTTTTTTTTCACCCGGAAGCAATGTTTGCATTCAAGTTTGCGTGGACGTCGTAAAAGGTCGTCTACATTTCCATAGATACGAACTCTTCGCTCTTGGATTTCAAAGTCATAAACTTGAAGTCGCTCTATCCATCACGCCACTTGTCCCTCAGGGTTTTTAAACTGCAAAGTCCATTTAAGCGCTTCATGGTCAGCGAGGAAGATAAATTTCTGCCCGTAGATATATATATGGAAATACTTGGTTGAGTTTACAATAGCAAGTAGCTCTTTTCTGGTGGCACAATAATTTCTCTCTGATTTCGAAAGTGCTTTGCTAAAATAAGCTACTGGCAGTTCTTGATAATCCTCCTCCTGTGAAATCACTGCAGCCGTGTCCAATATAAATGTTTCTCCCAGCTTTGGATAGTGAAGTAAGGGAGTTTCACGAAGTTGTTGTTTCAAATTCTCGAAACTCCCGTTACATTTATCCGACCATATGAACGGCTCTAGTTTTTCTGTAAGTTGATATGTAGGCTCTTTGCTATATCTGCAAAACCTTTCACGAATCGCCTGTATTAGGTAGATATAAAACTCCATAAGTGATGCTTGTCTTTTCGAACAGGCCAATTGTTGACAGCTGATATCTTTTGTGGATCAGTTTTTAGTCCTTGCTATGAAACTATGTGCCCCAAGTATTTAATTTCATTTTTAAATAGAGCACATTTACTCAGCTTTAGTTTCCCATCTCTCAGTCGTTCAAGTATGTCCGAAAACTATTATGTTCTTCGAATATCCTTCCGATTAGACAAGACATGTTTTCCAGGTTAGACGTCGTAAAACACATTCCATTAGTCGTTCGAATGTGGCTGGTGCATTACATAATCCAAATAGCATAACTCTGAATTGCCATAAGCCAGTTCCAATTGAGAAAGCAGTTTTATCTCGATCCTCGGGACGTGTTCCCACTTGGCAGTAACCGCTATTCAAATCCAATGTGGAAAACCATTGCGCTCCGGAAAGGGAAGGTCACCGATTCTTAGTAAAGGAGATCTATCCTGTCTCGATATATTATTTAGTCGGCGGAAGTCTACACGGAATCGTGTGCTACCATCCTTTTTTCTGACCAGAAAAACTGGCGATGTGCAAGTGCTATTAGATTCCTCTATTATTCCTTGTTTATCATATCTCTAACTTCTGGTTGTTTGGCTAATGGTAATCTTCGTGGTGTCTGCCGAATGAGCCCAGAATCTCCCGTATGGATCTAATGCTGGACAGGATTTATTTTACCTCAATCATATCCTTATTTTCACAGGATAATCTGCTCCTCCTCCTAATCTTATAGGAATTTCTATGTTGCCATATTTGAGTATCCGTTCTCCGACATATAGATTTATCGTATATGTGGTCACGAGGTCTATTCCAACAATGCATTCATCCATGATGTCCGAAACGTGGAAAGTGTGAGGAAATAGTAGTTCGCCATTCATTTACTTCGGAAGCTGCCTCGAATTTTCTCTTGAAAATATGCCACGAATTTTGCCCATCTATATTAGAGGTTTCATTTTTTCTGCAACGGATATTTGCAATCCTTCGACGACTTTTTGCTGAACTTCCGGCACTTCTTGCTCGATTCCTTCAATTTTTAAATTTTGTTCGTCTAACGAGTTTTTCAGAAAATTTTTCGGTTTCTGAAAACGAGTTTCTAGACAATTTTCCAGAGAATTCTTTTGTTAGTCCAAACGGATTTCCAATCATTTCTGTTGTGCATCGAAACGGAATTCCAAAGAATTCTTTTGTTCTGCAAGAGCATTGTTTTGATCGTACAAAAGGGCTTTCAGAGAATTCTTTTGTTCTTCTAAACATGCTTGCAGAGAATTTTTTTGATCCTCATTAGCTTTCCTTTTGTCCTCAAAAGCATTCTTTTGTTCCTCTAAGAGAGATTTATTTTGTATCTCCAGAGCATTCTTCATCTGTAGGGCTGAAAGCTCCAATTTACGCATTAAAGCACCCAATAGTTGTTCCATGTTCATCTCCGACTTTTCTTCACCCTCAGCTTCTTGCGAATTGTCTTAAAAATGAATGTGTCAGGATTTGTCCCTTCTATGTCCAAAGCATGTCTAAGTCGTTCGACTAAAATATTCTTTTTCCCTGCCGTTTGTAATGACTGTTTGCCCAACTCCACTTTCAAATGGTGTACTCCAAGCCCCTCCCGCTTGCGTTCCATTGCTTTCGATGATCTTTCGGAGCTTTCACGTAAAGCGCAAAATTTCTCTCAATTTCACACTTTGTTTATGTCAAACGCCACTACTTTATTTCACGAATTTATCGCACTTCTGACACCAGTTGTTACGTGATTGGCTTCAGTTCATTATTTAAAACCCAAGATTTCAAATATAATTCAAAAGTTCTTTCTTTATTTAACTTTACTCTTTACTCTCACAATTCACAAGTCTTTAGTTATCGCTAGTACTGTACTTCTAATTATCACAATCCACATAGTTTACTTCGTTCACTACACTGTCTGAAATAAGACTCATCTTCTCTCACATCCATTTATTTATTTATATTCTATAAATTATCCTAGAATCTTCCTGAATATGCCATTCTTCGAACCCAAAGTTTGTGTCACTTTGTGGCGCATAACAATAATTTATAGTGGCGTGGCTTTAAAAAGAGAGGGAACAATGGATAAACACAATTATAATAAAAAACCACCCACAATTGTAGGCAAAAAAATGGTTGTCAGCATCATTCCATTCACAAATCAACATAGAACTTTCCTCTTTCTCAAAATTATCAGGTATTGTATCAATGATAGAACGATTTACGCAGCATTGTCGAAAGGGCAATACAAGGAGAATTGGGCAACTAACACTACATGAATTACAAGGAGCACATTCAAAACCAATTCAAAGAACCACATTTTCCAAGGCAAAAGTCGTTAGTTGACTTTCAACCGATTTTTAGAGAAACGAAATGTGATAAGAATAAGAGGGCGACTGGGGAATGCTAATATTTCACGAGATGGATAGAGCGACTTCAAACTTATGTATCCATGGAAATGGAGATGACCTTTCATGACGTCCATGCAAACTTGAATGCAAACACTTGTTTCTGGGTGAAAAAAAAGACACAATGCCAAATATACAGTTGATAACGGTGGAACGATCGACAGGTTGGGACAACGAGAGCTTCCAAACAGCTCAATGAGAACACCCAGACATACCACCCATTATTGCTTGGGAAGAAGACATGGAAGGACCGCAATATAAGTAAAGCTGAAAAGCTACTGGGTTCAATGGAATTCTCTTCACGTTGAATATTGTATATTAAAACCCAAGGAGGAGGCAACTAACGGGTAGTCATTCCGAATACAGATAATCGTCCCAGCATCAAAGGTCAACGATGTTCTAGAAGAAATGCACAATGGATCATCTGGAGGAAATTTAGAGGTAAATAAAACAATTTCTAAAATTCTTTGCTTCTTGGAAAGGGTCGCCACACAGAGCTGAGGAGAAATGCAGAAGTATAATGTCGGGCCCCATTCGAGAGGATAGCCGTAACATCGCTGGACCATTTCTAGAATCGGATAACGATAACAGTTCCATATTAGTTGCTGTAGACTATTTCAGTAAATGACCTGAAACTTATGCAATTCCTCATATAAAGGCAACCACAGTGGCGGAACAAATAATAATGAATTGGTTCAGTAGATTTGATGTACCTCAGGAACTTTATTGGTACCAAGGACGGAATTTCGAATCACGAACTTTCCAGGAGAAGTATAATATGCTGGGAATAAGAAAAACCAGAACAACTGCTCTCCATCCACAATCTGATGGCATGGTAGAGCTTCAACAGAACATTGGTTTCAAGCGTCTGCAGCAGGCCGAAAACCAGGTTCGATTCGCTTCGAACGAATCTGTTTCTTTATAAATTTTTTTAAATTTTTTTAATAAATGAAAAAGATTGTTTTTTCTATTTTTCTCAAACTTTTCATTTCTTTCTTCTTTTTTCATTTTTTCTTTTGTTTTTCAAATCATCCAATTTCGCTATTTGGGACCTGTTGATGAGTCAAGCCAAGACTTGAAACTTTTCACCAAAAATTAAGGGGTTGTGTGATGAAATAACAAATTAGAACATTTTTTAGCTTTTGCTATATACCGGAGAATCCCAAAAAATTCTTTCTTGAACATCTAAAGAAAGTAATCGACTCACATCAACGCGATTGGGATAGACATATTTCCATGTTCATAATGTCTTATCGATCAGGTGTTCACAACACGGCCGGACAAACCTCAGATAATGTCATATTCGGAAGAGAGATGCATTTAGCTGGCGACCTCAGTTTTGTTGCACCCGGAGGTGAACTAAAGTTACCAGACGACTATGTGTCGGAACTTAGACAAAATTTAGTTGATATGCACGAGGCCATGAGAACAAAATTAGCAGTAAATACCGATCGGATGAAGACCCGCTTTGACTTACGTGCTAATTTAGCCGGATTCAATGAAGGTGACCTTGTTTGGCCGTACAATCCGAATCGACGTAAGGGACGTTCTCCAAAATTACAACAATACTGGGAAGGACCATATTCAGCAGTGACTAGACTTAATGACGTAGAATGCAGGATTCAGCGTGATACAAGACGTAAACCGAATATCCTTAACCTGGATCGTTTCTGTCAATACTGTTAGCATCAAGACCGTGGACCACCTGTTGTTTGGGCGAACAATATTTAGAAGGGGGCAGTGTTACGCGCCACAAAGTAACACAAGCGACATATGTTGGAAATGGAATCATCTTTAGGTTAGTGACATCCTAGTAAGCTTTGGTTTCGGAGAATGGAATATTCAGGAAGGTTCTAGGATAATTTGTTGAGTATAAATACGGAGCTACTCACATCCAGGAAGCCAGCCTTGTTTCAGACAATAAAGTGAACGGAGTAAACTATTTGGATTGCGATAATTAGACGTACAGTACTAGCGATAACTAAAGAGTTGATTTGATAATTATTTGTGAATGTTATAAAAGTAAACAGTAAAATTAAATAAAAAAATAACTTTTGAATTATATCTGAAATACTAAGTTTTAAATAACGAACTAAGGCCACGCACGTAAGAATATATATAATGCTAAGATTACTGGTAGAGCCAGATTTCTACTGCTTAGCTGGATTGCCGAAGAAGCCATCCTAGTCACCACCACCGAATAAACCTGAGCAGGATGTACAAATGAGGCCAGAATATCAGCAGCGTCCAGAAGCTCTCATGAAATGAAATTATGCACCATAAAAACGGGAATATCTCAAAAACGGTAGCATTCAGGTAGGTATATGCGCAAAATCAAATTAAAGGTAACATTCCGGGGTCTTTAAATCTTGTCATAAAACTGTATAGTTTATAGTTGTCATACATTTTGGCGGGAATTGAAAAAGAAAGTGCAAAATTATCCAATTTTTTGACTTTGACATCATATAACTGCCGACGGAAAGGCAGTAGAGAGATGGTTGTGCATTTGTTGGAAACAGTAGAGGGTTTACTATCACCTGAGATGCCAATCACCTTTATAGGATGGATAACAAGAAAGTTACATGGTATTAGGATAAAAAACACCCAAAATCACAAAACCCCCTACCGCCCACACCGTGCATTTTCCGGCTCTCCTCCCATACAATTTATTTCTCGAAATTGAGTGAGGAATCCGTGGTATAAAGGAAATGCGGTACAAATATTACAGCTTAAGCAGAATAGGCGGCGGGCGGTTACACTGATTGAAGTATGATGTATGCAGTATGCAGCACGTAGTATGCAGTACTTACTGTATTGAGACTGAAATTGCGTTGGGTAATATATTTTATTTTAACACGCTGAAAGCGGTCACATGGACGAAGTAGCAGTAAAAATTGGCCAGTAGAAACCGAAAGCAGCTATCGGTGTTTGTTCAGTATGTGCTGAGAAGTTAAAGCTATAAGTCGCTCGTTTTGTTTGTCGAATACTGTTTGAAAAAGAAAAAAAAACAAAAAAACAAATTATTTCGTCATTTTGCGCATTTTTTGTTAAAATAGCTGAAAATATTGCTTTCAATATAAAATTTGTGGAAGTACTGGAAAGCTATTTTTGCTCATTCTGTAGAAACTCTTGTTCATCATCCATAGACTCGTTAGTGACAATTGTTGAACTATACTACCTTCACTATCAAATGGCAAAATTCAACACATCCTGCAAAATGCCTACGGCGCGTCTGAAGAACCACCAGAAAGCTGTAACTTCTTCGTCCGACGAAGAAATTTTTATTACTGCTGTTGCACTAATCGCCACCTAAAGTAAGTACTGCCATATATCGCACGCAGTACCAAAAAAGTATACAAAATTTATGTATATGGCTGGTTGGTCCATTCCGGAATAGATCACAATATTTGAAATGATGTATACGTCGAGTGATTCATATTTTTTCGTATCTGAAGTGTTGAGGAAGCTGATCAAATGTATACAAAACTGCTATTATAAAAATATTTGCTTTCGGCGCGTTCTAAAACATGTTATGGTCCATTCTATAATGTACTACCCATGTCACAATCTGTATACTCTGCTCTAGTATGGCATGCGACATCTAGTTCTTGTGCCATCTATCGTACTGCGTGTTATATACTGCATACTTTTTACTTCATCAATGCGATAGCCGCCTTAGTTTAAAAATATTTATTATGTGTAAAGACAGAATACTGCTTGTGTATTGTTGCTGCCTGGCTTTTTTTCACTACGACGTTGTGTTAATTTAGGCCTCTGGTGAATTTTGTCATTAGAGTTATTATAGCGCTTGTGTAGACATTTACGTTTTTTGACTATTTTAACATAAAAATTCTTCAGAATCTTGAACACAGTATATCCGTTTAAATCTGTACTGAATATATAGGCAAGCAAAATTTCAGCGTTGTGATTCCTAAATATCGCTGTCGTATGCTAATATTTTTTACTCTAAATTAGTACATTAATCGCACAATCGAGACCGCCAATATGTCTTCATATGTACCAAAATCAGTCAATACTCGGCTTATTTTACTATGCACTGATGAGCCATTTTAATAAGTTAGAGCGAATAAAAGAAAACTTACAAAAAGAGAAGAGTTTCGTGGAGCTCGTCCAGGATGTAAATATCGGGAAAAGGGGAGAATATTGACGGCAGTAGAATAGTCTCACATAAGTATAAATCGGCGAATCATACAGCAGTATGTTTAACATTAATCCATCCGGTGTTTGCATTGCAAGTCATCCACCCGTAGAGATTTATACTAGACAGCCACATGACTCACATAGCACTGAAGTGTTCGGTGCCCTTCCAAATCTACACAGGCACACAGCTCCACTCGACAGAATATATCTTACTCACCCCTTACTCTCCACCGCCCTTCATTTTTTTCCTGCAGAGCCAGACCTTGCCCATAACCCCGTTCAGTACTCAAAAGTTGTGTACGCCTGGCGACGAGTGCGTCGACCTTGCACTTCTTTTATCCATCGATCGACATAATACAGGAATATACCATACATGTACAGTTAAGTCCATGTACCTATATATATGCACTCCCACTTCGCTAGTTCTTTCTTTATTATCTATGCTGGCATTACATAACTGCGCAGATGCGGCATAGTTTTCAATATCAAGCTCATTACACACAGGCTTGAATCTGGTCGTCCTATTCGGGCTTCGGATCTGGTATTCTAGTCTGCATCCCAATATAATAGCCATGGAGTTCTATGAGTTCTAGACTTCACCCCATCCCAGGAACTCAGCATTTCTGTGCAGCGTTGGGAGCGCTAGAAAAACAGGGAACAAAATGCATGCCAGAAGGCTATTTGTGGACTCGGTCGGCATTTGTGCTATATCTGCGAGTGTAGAGAGTTTATTGTTGGCAACCTTGGCTTTCATTTATTGCTTTCCGTTTTATGGGTGTGCAGCATTTAACGTTTTTGATTCATTTTTTTGCTTCTTTTGACGAAAGCTGTCAGACCAATCAACACTGAAAGTTTGTGATTCGAGAGGTACACGAGCTTTGCATATTACATGTGAAACATTAGAAAATTTTCCCTCACTCATCGCTTTCATTCGTCCCAATGGATATTGAATTTGACTGGGTGGTTAATGGAGTAAAATATATTTAAAAATTTGATTGCGTTATTGCAAATGCCAACTTATTTATTGCATATTCATTACTTGTCACATAGGTATTTAGAATTATAGTAGTATTTATCTTAGAATATATAGCAAACAGGAATAGTGATAAGCCAGATTTTATGTAATGAATTATGGTTGTGTTGGTAGTCTATCTTTTTGTGGTTGAGTTCAGTACAGGCTTATGTAACTGATGAAACCGGAGAGGGGAAAAAGGAATTTTTAAAAGGTTTTTAATTTGTTATTATGTTGTAGGTACAAAGCTTTTATATTTGTGAATTTTATTTAAAAAAAAAAAGTTTTCACTGTTGAGAAAGTACAAAACAAAATCGAATCACCGAGCAGATGCGAGTATGCTAGGAATGCTTTATACCCTAGATGAAATCATAATGTATGTAGGTAGGTAGGTATATTATGATTGTGTTTACGTTTTTAGTGCATAGAAATAAAGGCATTATATATATCATCTCATCTGCCACAAGCATAATAGAGATGTAACTATATCATATATAAGAGTTGAAAACATTCAACTGTTTCATGTTCGTTTGTCTGATTGCGCCATCATTGGAGGACTGGGCCAATTATATTATAACTTTTGTAGTATCTAGTCAGGAATAACGCTATTACCCATAGCAAAATAAATTCATGCATTTATAATAAATTCAACTATACCTACAGGTTGTTCCAGTCTAATATATATCTTTTATTGTGTGATTCCTCTTCTCAAAACGAATAAATAATAATAATTATATCGTTATGATAAAGGTCCAAGAGAGAAAGAAAGTATCTCGAATCACAAAATGTGCAAATATAAGAAATTTTCTAAAAACGTGTTCTGTTTATTGTGCTATGTTTCCTTGGATGACCACGGAAGGTAGGTGTAAGAAGTGAAGAGTTTGCCAAAGTATTATTATCTAGTAAGCAATAAGTATTGCATAAAATCACAATAATTTATAAGAAATAAATAAACATGTTGAAATCAAATACTGAACTTAAAACAGTCATTATAGTCGTTGTTATCTTTAATTTTTTTCTTACATAGCCCTTGTATCCCATAGAGAGCCGGACTGGGTCTTCAATTCGGCCCGGGAAAATAATAACAAACCAGCCCCAACGGTCTTCAAAAACGCCATTTTTATTAAAGGCAAATAACCCAAATTATTAATGGAGAATAGAAGAATTTTAAGAACTTTTTTATTTTCAACGATTCTAAATCAAATCATAAATATAAGAGGAAAAACAACTTCCTCGTCCGGGGTTTGAAACCTGGACCTTCCGCTTGCCGGGCGACTGCTCTTACCACTGAGCTAATGGTTTTCACACGATACATAAAAATCCTGAAAGTTTATAAGATAACACCAATTTAGTCCATTTTTGAAATTATATTTGCTATTTTTATGCAAACATTAGTACAAAATTTTAACGCTCTACGTTGACGCGTTCTCAGAGAGTGTCCAAATGTGATGTGAAAAATGAAATTTTTGTATGGCAATCCTACGAAGGAGTTACCCGATTTGTCTCATTTTCGAACTTAATTTCACTTTTTTTTTTAAAGCCCATGTGCAAGATTTCAGCTTCTAAATAAACGCGTCCGCGAGTTATCGGGGGAACGGACAGGGAGACGAACGGACATGCAAAAATCAAAATGACTTTTAATTTTGCTCTACTATCATTATTTCTAGGTGTTATAAACGGAATGACAAACTTACGGCACAGACTTAGGGTTTCTCTATGGAAACAGTATCCGAGAATTCTACAATTTTACTTACGCAGCTGTAGCAAGTGTATGGCAAGTGTGGCAGACGTTGAAGCGGAGGGGCTCCGCGCCGCTCGTAGAAAAAAAAATATTGCGGGCGAAAAAAATAATATTATCAGCATTTGCCTTTGACAAATATAAATTATTTTTGATTTTTAAGTGTTAAATAATTTTTTTGTTCTCGATTTGAATTTACCTACTTGACAAGCTGAGGTTGGTTCGTGATCCTGACATGGAAGAAATTTTTGCCAGTGCTACAAAATGAATGATGAAGATATGATTAAAGAAAAAAGAAGCGACTCAAAAAGATGAGTGATCTAAATATTGCCACAAAAAAAATGCTTTGTTCACCAATTTTTGAATTGATTGATGTTCTTTTGTTCTAACTGACGAATAGGAACGAAATGTTGGAACAAGTTTCAGAAGATTTTGTATTCCTTTCTGGCGATCTTCTTAGCAAAATGTACGTCAATATTCTGAGAAAACTAACTTTTGGATTTGTTTGTTTCAATTAATTCACGACTATAGCCCCCAAGAATCCTATGTAAATGGTAAAATCGCGTTCAGAGTTTTTATGACATTGCCAATGACGATAGTTTCATGTGAACGAAGTTTCAGAAAATTGAAGTTAATAAAAAATTACCTGTGATCGAGAAAGATTGTCAAATGTGGTTGTTTTGTAAACCAAAAAGGAAAGGACAAGAATGCTAGTCATTTTGAGAATATTATAAGCTAATTCGTGGCAAAAAAGCTCGAAAATATATATAAAATCTTGCAATATTTCTATCAAATTGATTCACGTCAAAGTTTTTAAATGTAATTTACTCGCAAAAATTTAATATCAACTAATAATTTTATGTGCAATAAATATTATCTACTATTCTCTCATGATCAATTGTTGCTCAACTTTGTTCAGTCAGTTGATAGACCACGTCAGAATAGTTGTTATGGCTCTGCGTGAAGGAACTGAGGAAAGAAGTAAACTCTTAACCCCTTCCCATACTCTTTGTTTTTGGAATCTTTTTGTAACCGTTTAGAAATTCAATCGCTCCTTCACCTACCAATATGGCCCAATATAGTAACAAAACCAATGCCACTGCCTAACCAAATGTGGAAAAAATCAGACTGTTTCTAATAGTTAGGTACTTTCTAACACTGGAAATTTGTCATTAAGGTAAAAGCTGACTGTAATATACCATGACCATGTACATATATACTATACTTCAAAATTGATTTACATGAAATAAAATTACTTTTTTTTTTGCAATTAGAAAATAAAAAGAAAATTTAAAAACTGTTTTTATATTTATTCTTCAATTTCAAATTTACTAGCAAACCTTTGAGAGCCTTGCTGAACACTTCTGATAAAAAAACACATTTACCGTACGTTTTTCGAATTAAAAATGATATGATGCAAAATATAATATAAAATGCTTACAAAACAGTGAATGCTTTCGAACCCGTAAAATTTGCCCTTTATAATCTTATCTTGGCAACATCCAGTTGGCCCCGCGTCCTGTCGGTATTCATAAGTTGTGGGACATTTCTGAGTACTTTTAACTCATAAATCTCCCCTGCCCAGACGACCTCGTTGCCGCGGGCCTATTAGCTTTATTGTATTAGATTTTTAGGTTATGCAAGATTGTACCTTTTCAATTTCATAGCTCTCCTCTCACCGCAGCCGCAAGGCAACATTCGTTCAGAGTACGTGGTAAATATGTGTGGTAACGTTAACGTGGAGACCACCGGTTCAACGACCACCGGCCCATCGGGCTAGCACCCGATCGCCCGTACTGCCAGTCCGACTCTGATCCCATATTCCATTCATGATTCATATTCCTTGCAATATAGGTAGTTTATTATAATGCTGTCGCAAGAAAATCTTCTCAGATGCCTTTTTAACTATGAAATAATACCTTGTATTAAGGTATGTTTCAGTTATTAGCTTAATTAAAGAGCTATAATGACTGTTGTAGCAAATATGTGCCTGCTGATTGTCAAATAGAGATCTATTAATGAAATAATTTTGCACTTCAATAGATATGCGTAATAATATATCCTTTCAAAGGATAGTATCGTATGCTTTTAGAAACCGCATCTTGAAACGCAAAAAAAATTAAGCTTTCTTACATATCTGTATTACAGTTTCAGATGGTATCTGGAGCTCCCCTCTTGTTTTATAGGTGAGAAGTGTGGATGGGGAGTAAGATTATTATAATGCAGACAGACACTCGGGACAATTTAAACCATTATTGATTATCATTACAATAAATCCTGCAATATAAGAAACCACATGATGGCCATATTCAGATAGTTTTGCTGGATATGCTGAATAACAATGCTCTCCAAGAAATTGTTGGTCTAGTACTGAAATGTCGTCTATTAATTCTTTTTCTTCTATAGCTTACAGTCTTTCGACCGTACTATTAATCTGATCCGTTGGATCTGTGTTCTACGGAGTACCACCCAAAATTTCAATGCTCTCTAAAGGAATGCAATTTCCGATCCCACCTTCCCTTATTTGGCAGCGAACGAGAAGTTTTTTATAAGCAGAGATAAACTGCCTCACGGATGGGTTGTTATTTCTTGCCAGATGACTGCGTATGGTACTAAAAATAGTTCCAAGTGATCGTGATTTGTCTTATAAAGCGGAATGTATTGTAACTTTCCTGGCTTTATAAATCTTTGGTCGAAGTTTTCAAGTTTTTCAAGCATGCAATTAGTTCTATGAAGCCCATTTGCCTTGTGGTGTATATAAATAACTCTCCAGATGGAAGACTTAGTTTTAAAAAGTAACTCGAACCTAATCACTGTTGTTCTTGCATGACACTCGGTTGAAAAATTCAAACGTCGATACTCTTCTACTATTTAAAATATCGAATGAATCATTAACGATGCAAGTAAATTGCGACAAAGGTTTGCTCCCGTAAAATTCATTGTACTGAAGATCTTCTCTACAAAAGTTCGGAGCATCTGCAAGAGATTTACTAAAAGTCTAGACTGCAAGTTTTACATTCATTTTTTCTTTTGTAAAATAAATATGCGCCTGCTTTAATTTGTTTCCCAAGTGTAATTGCTCTCGTTCTTGTAACTTTACCAAAATATCTAATAGCAGAAACACATCCAGGTCTCGAGGCTTCCTCCAGGTGTTGTCAAAATTTCCAGCAGGGGTTTTCAAAAGAAATTTGTACTAACAAAATTACAATTACAGCACCGAGCCCGGTGGTATTATTATTTTTTTTTCTCTGAGGCAAGCCTTGAGGCGAGCTGCGAGGAAGCCTGAGAGAGACCAGGCCTGAGGCTTGCTTGGATGTGTTTCCTCATTAATTATACATTTTAAGTCCCCTAAAGCGTTTCTCACCAGTTTGATCATATGACAAGGATCAGGATGTACTATATATTTTTCATTGTTCTGATGAAAATAACTGTCCAGATTGACGTCACGAATATCGCAATCAAGAAATTCGCGGCGCTGAGATTGACTGTTGCTCCATCGAAAGTTATTCCAATAATCTCAGCTCCAGTTGCTTCCAGCTCTTCTAGAGACAATTTAATTTTATTTGCCTTCTGTATTCATAGATGCGATTGGAAGAAAGGCAATATGTATTTTCCAAGATCGATTAAGGCAAACCGCCATCAGGACTTAAATGTGTGTGGCTGGAATTTCACTAAGCCAACCATTGCCTGCGTCTACATATCCATAGGATCTTATCCCATCCCAATCAGTATGTTTCCTTATATGTATTTCATCAAACTCTATATTGAGAAACAATTTGCCTTTTACCTTTGCGGCTTCTTCGCATGCTGCTTTAGTTGCTATGAAACACTCTTTTGTAAAGCCTGGGCTAGAACCATAAAACTTATACCATTCTCTTAGGGTTCTCGGATAGGCTCGAATAGGAGCGTTATAAGTTCCTAGGTGTTTGAAAAAATGTCTCTCAAAAATATCTTTGGCAGAGCCGACATTTTGAGACAAAGTATTTGCTGCATCTATTCTTTCAGTTCACCGAGTAAATTTTGTGTTTCAACCACTTTTTTTATTTTGTCGGAAAATATTTCTGACGCAATCTATTAATTACTTTGTCCCTGTCCCTGATACATCCCCTCAATTTTTTTAATTTTGCCTTTCTCCTAAAATTAATTTCACTTAATTCTTCAGAGCTTTCGTCAGAAGTCTCCATACATTCTTTAATGATAATATTTTTCTTGATGTTTTCCCAATAAAAATAATTACTTCAATTTTTGAATTATATACTTACATACTTTTGCAACGGCACAATTCTAAGAGGAACTGTTTTTGTACAATAATGCAATTATATTAAACAGGAGGAAATTTTTCATATTAAACAAACAACAAAAAAGGACTTCATAAAATAATTAATTATTACATCAGTCAATACAGTACACATATTTACTCATATGGCTTAGATAGACTTAGTATAGACTTAAGAGACTTAAAAGAAGCATTTAAATGCATACATAAAAATTTGTATTCTACCTCTCATTAACATGAACATATTCGATAACTATAACTCGCTTGATCTGACGTTCATCCTTATCGGATATATACTGTATTTAAATTTGTATGATAATATACATAAATAATATATAAGTAAACTAAATGCTAACTTACAATGAATCTAGATTTAGTCGCATGTGAAGATGACCCACATTCGAGACCACCGTGAAAACTTTCTTCAGAGGTGCGTCAAAATACCTAAACTACAATCAGATTCTTTTGTATAATAACAATAATCGTGTTATGGAATTATGAAGAGTGATTTGATTTGGACGTTAAGTCCAGACTGCCTAAAACCAAAACGCCGGCATACATTCAGTCCTGAAGGGACCTTTACGTCACTTACCTACATACAACATTGAAGGCGCAGATGTTATGCCTTCACTGCATGCCCCAACCACCCATGCGACACTGACGGCAGCAAATTAGTTTCACTGTCCCTTTGTGATCTGTAAAGAGAGACTAGCGAGCTAGACGACCCCCATGCGAGAGGGCTCTAGGAATGGGAAGGAGAAATAAAAGTAATTACCAATTCATGACTACGTTATAAACTGTATTTGTTCAGTTCAAGCAATGTGCCATTACGAAACGACTACTCGATCGGAATGTATGACAGGAAGCCTAATCAATGCCTGTCGGTCTAAATATCATGAGCGAAACGTTACAATAAAAATTCTGAGTTCATCTGTTCGAGTATTGTAGTCTTATAATCTGACTATATAAATTTAAATAGTATAATAGTAAGCTAAATTATTGCCTATCAATATAAACATCATAAGAAAAGGATATGACCAAAAATATAAACATGATAAAAATATATGGCTAAGACTATACATAGCATGTATGATTAAAGTTTTAAATTCATTCGTGTAGGCAATGCGGTACTAAAAGCTGATAAAGTACATGTAGATTGTATAATAAGAATCGTAACTATTACCTTTCAACATAAATATAGTAAAAGGACGAAAAATTATGACCAAACTATATCTCTAGTAGGTATTATTCAAGTTTTTTAAATTCATTTTACAACATAAATGTGATACGAAAAAAAAATATGACCAAACTATATCTCTAGTAGATATTATTAAAGTTTTAAATTCACTTGTTTAGTCAGTGCAATAATAAAATTTGATTATATACCGCGCCCCAAGAGGTTTCACCATGTCACTGGATTCGATTTTTATTTTGTGAAATTGAATAGTGCAGAAGTAAAGAAATTTAAATTTATGCGAGGTATTATATACTCTATCTACATGCCACATTTACATATTTTTTACAAAGTCACCTAATGATCTCGAACTACAGCACATTGCTTGTAACTTCAGCTCTTGTGAATATACTTCCATCAGTTTTCAATAAATTCCCTATAAGAACAGTTTATAATAACTTGATGAGACTTCTTGGAATTTCCAAATGGAAAGATCAGTGTACGAATTCCGGTGATATAATTGATAATCTCTCAAGTTATCCCCACGCCGGCATTAATTACTACCACTTTGGTGAGTTTGCCCAGATAAATAGCTAATCACTTTGTTCAATCGTGTTTCTGAATATTTCCTATAACTCGTTTTATCGTTGGCCGACGATTATTATTATATTTCCTCTTATATATAATTTTTTTTTGCCTCTCTTATCAGGACGATTAATATTATTTAGGTTTATTTTACTTTTACTAACTACTTGCGATTACTTCTTGTTGATCCTTTGATTTCATTTGGCTGTCCGCATAAGGTACGGTATCCGAGGTTTAGTTATTTGACGCTATTTCGGAAATTTTCTTTCACGTCTGTGGTTTCAGGTGATGTTATCGACAAATTTGGGAACTGATGTCGCTTCTTTGTGGGCCAACCAGTTTTAATTTTTTCGCTTTTTATTTGTTTAAAAAATTTGAATGATCTTAGTTTATCGCCAGCTACCTTAGATCGCCCACAAATATTTTTATCACTTTTTGTACTATTATCTAGAATCGAATCTTGAATACTGAAATCAAAGGAAAGTTGGTCGATTCTCTCCTGGTGAGGGGTTGTTGAAAAATAATTTCAAGGATGTATTCCCTTGCCGATTTTTACACAAAAAATTTTTGGGCTAATTCCTCGAAGTGTTCAACTGAGAAGATTTGACACAACAGAGACGATTGTCTTCTTCTTCTCCATCTCAACCAGCATGCCACACCGCATTCGAGGAAACACACTTCTCTCGGTCTGGGTGCATTCGGATATTCTGTTTGACAGCAGCCGGCATACACGCTGCAGTATTTATCGATCTAGCATATTGCTATATGCAATACGCTACGACCATAACAATCGATTACATATTATGTAACTTTTAAATAAAAATTTATATAAATAAAAATACGTATAAAGGGAAAACTTACATCAAATGATTCTGCATTTAAATATCGCTCTAAATTTTGCTGCACATTATCGCATAATTCTTGTTCTTGGTCCTAAATGTACAAATAGAAAGAAATAATTATACTTCAGAAATTCTTTTGATTTTAATATTTGGTTAAATGTTTGTAAAATAGAATAATTATAGGGCGCAGTGCTGATAAAATACTACCTCTTTGTGCGAAATTGTTTTCAAGCATAGGAGGTGCACTGTAAAATGTTAGTTTAAAATTATCCTTTGAAGAGGTGTAAATTTAATCTAAATTTTTTTTTATAACTGCATGTCAATTAATAATATAATTTTTTTTTATTTATATATGCTCTTTATTTTTGGCTCTTTTTGTGGCTCTTTTAAGTATTCCTTAAAACTAGTTGTCAAAAGGTACAAAATTGTAAAAAAGACACTACCTAAACTAATTTATAAATAGTCAAAAGGGACAATCAAAAACAACTAGAACGATTAGTACAACAAGAATGACACAAACAAGACAAAATTCTCAAAAGAGACTAAAAAACGGATACAAGAATTTTGAAGACGATCTAAAAGATAGACAAAAGATTTAAAAGTCCCAATTTTGACAATTGGGTAAGTGGCAGTTCCAATGAGTTCCAAATTTCCAAAATAAACTAATAAAAATGTTCCTAAACGAGCCAATTTAAACAAAAAATTTTGCAATTTAGCACCGAGACCGAAACCGAATTAAAAACTTAATAGCCGAACGAACGAAAAATTTGCGCGATATCGTTATAGACTCCCGCGAGGGCAGCCTGTAGTATCATAGACCTCTACAAACTGCCCTCATCATCCCTCCAGCTTAGCATCTCTAACAGAGTACTTGTCCTTCCCACAGCACGTGCAACAATTCCTAAGCGGGGAGAAGCCCCGTGGACTAGTGTTGCAAATGTTGTGGCCTGATATCACCAGCGAAAGACAAGACCTCCATCCTGCACCGACGATAGTGGTTGCCATGTGCAGTTGAATGTGTCTGCGTTCGTTGCCAGATATTCAAGACGTAAACGTCTCTTCAATCTGTCAACGAAGTGGCGCTTAAGTGCTTGTGCGTGGTGTTGTGGGTCAGTGTTCTGATCCCCATCTCCGGCCCTCATGTAGTACAAGTGAATTGTAGATTTGGCCAGTGTCAACACAAAGCTAATCAAACAGTTCACCCGACCACAAACGTTTCATAGAGACGATGTCCTAGTAATGCTGAAATTCGGGTGGATCAACTGACACATATCGCGCACCAGTTCCATCAGACTCTGCAAAGCTGGACAAGTGAAGAACCTGTGAAACAAGGTGCCTTCACCAGAACAAACTGTGCAGATCCTCTGAACCCGCCGGTCGATATGTGACAACTGATTAGGATGCATAAGACTGTGATGCAGCAATTTGAATGCTACATCAGCATCTTTGTAACTAGAAGGATAACTGTAGACTACTCTGCAAGTTATCCCTCCCATCGCGCCCATATTCACCCCGAGGTGTGTTCGCCATCTGTTGTATCCTGTATACTCCGGAGGTCTTATTGACATAAGCACGTCACGGAGGACACGTGTTGTAAGTGTGCTGAAAGGTGTGTGGGGCGGTCTGTCCAGAACGAAAGCATCTTCCAACTTAGTGCCAGGGTCACTGGTCCCAAGTTGGCGAAATCTCTCCCGCGCAGAGGCCGCCAGGTCGTGTAGTTGTGGAGTGTTCGTGTTTATTCGACAGTTTCCAGAGATATCAATAATATCTCCGAGAACTGTCAGTGTATGCGTGTCAGCTTCAAAACCTCGAGCATTACTGAACACTGAATCTATTAATTCAGGATTAAACCTGATTGGAATCGACGCGAATTGCGTGTACCGCAGAGCATTCCACTTAAGGTGAAATGCTGGCCTGATTCTGCCCCAGGTCTGAATCGTTGAGATTAGAGCCTGCGGCCAGTCACGAGGATAGGGTGGTCGAACAGAGAACAGGTAGTAATACTCCCCTATGCCGATCCCTCCCAGTACATTCACCCACAGTTGAGAAATTAAGGTGTCTCTCTGGTAAAACACTCGTTGGAATGCACGCACGTGGAGACACCTTGATTTCACAACCAAGTTAGTGAGACCTAATCCACCTATCTTGACTGGCAGACAGAGCGTGCTTTCAGCAACCCATCGTCTTCCGCACCAAAAGGCGTCTATCGCTTTTGCTTGAAGAAGACCTACTAAGCCTTCATCAAACGTCTCAGACTTTAGCAGATGAACGATGCACGAGGTAATCAAATAGTTTATCACGACTGACCTTCCCATTAGGGATAGTGGAAACAATCGACTACGCAATGAGTTTACAGCTCTAGAGAGTTTCTCAAGAGCGATGCGGCTATTATTTGATTTACTCTCGCGTCCGATATACACACCTAAATACTTCAGGTAAGTATTAGTCCATTGGATGTTCAGTGGAGTATCTGTACGATCTCTCCACCTTCCACACCACAAGCCTTGACTCTTGCTAAGGTTGATTTTAGCGCTCGCTATACGTTCGTACTGTTCGAAAACAGCACGAGCGACCGGAAAAGCTTCATCTCTTGTCACGAAAATAGAAAGGTCATCCGCATATGCCAACATAAGAGGCCTCACATTGGTATATGGTAGATGCACTGAATATTGTCCGAGCATTCGACGAAGATTCACCAGTAGCGCCTCCAACGAACGATCATAAAGCATACCTGACAATGGACAGCTCTGTCTGATAGCTCGATGAAACGAGATAGGAGCCAGAACCTGTCCTTGATGCTTAATCAAAATCGGTGAATCTCTAAACAGTTTCCCGATGATATCGAGCCACCTGGGCGGGAACCCAAATGCCTCGAGAGCAGTCAGGAGATACTCGTGCGAGACGCTATCAAAAGCCTTTTGCTGGTCAAGAGAAATCATGGCCATTTGTGTACCTGTCTGTTCATGGTAGGCAAACAAATGTTTGGCTACCGCGATGTTGTCGTAGATACTACGACCAGGAACACAATAGGACTGTTCCGGGTGTATTACCGAAGCAATCACTGAGCGGAGTATCGCCCCTAATGCTTTGCAGACGATTTTATAATCCACATTGCATAGGGTTATTGGCCTCCAGTTCCCCATCCTCTGCAAATCTCCTTTCTTTGGAATCAATCGCATAACAGACCTCCTCCAACTAGAAGGAAAGTCTGAATGTGTCTCAACCGCCGAATTGAAGACTTCCAAAAGGTCAGGAATTAATAAATTCCTGAAACGTATGAAGAATTCTGGAGTCAAGCCGTCATAACCAGGTGAAGTGTGTCGCCTTAGATCCTTTGTCGCAGCGATCATATCCTCCAATGGGATTACTGTATCCAGGATCTCCTTGCTGTTTTCAGAGAAAGTGGGAATATTCTCAAGAAATTCATGAGTGGTCGAGGATGTTGTCGACGTCGATTCAGAGTAGAGACTGCTGTAGTAGTCTCGAATAAACTCTGATAGCTGTTGTCCGTTGAGGACTTGTCCAGATTCATCGACTATCGATTCGACTTCACAAGAAGCAGTACGTCGTCTAATTGCCTGAAAGAAGTACTCGGTTGGAGAATCGCCTTCCCTCAGAAAGCGTGATTGGCTGCGCAGTACAAACTCTAAGCTGTGCTTGTAAGTTTGTGTTGCCAATCGTTCCTTTATTCTGTTAAAATAAAGAATCAACTCCGGCTGAGTTGGGAGAAGAGCTGCCACCCGAGATACTTCGGCCGACAAGCTAGAAGCTTGATACCCACTTCGATTGAAATTCGTTTCGATAAAAGATCGAATTTGGAGCTTTCCAACATCCCACCATTGACTAAGAAGAGGAAAGTCACCTTTCCTCTCTTGCCAATCTTGCCAGAATTCAGTGAATTCATTGATGAACTGCTCGGAATTCAACAAATAGTTGTTAAATATCCAGTATGCAGTTCTTCTTTCAACTAGAGTGCTGCTTGCCACTAAAAGAAGGTGATCGCTAACGGAACACACTTCATGAGTGACACCAACGAAATGTTCTAGTATTCCAGGTGAGACGTAAAGTCTATCGATTCTGGAGCCTGCGAGACTTCCATGGATATTTCGCGAGACCCTCGTGTATGATCTAGCCGTAGGGTGCATCCAACGATAGATATCCACGAGTCTGAAAACACGGACAAAATTCCTCAATCGAGTAGCATTGACAGAGTTGAACTCAACTCCGGAATGCCGATTCATTGAGGGATTTAGCGTGCAGTTGAAATCACCTCCGAGGATAGTTTCGTCACTAAAATTCACCAGACAGGATTGAACACTATCAAGAACTTGTCTTGTAATGTCCTGGTCATGAGGAAGGTGATGATGGTCTGCTAAATGTTTGCCTTCCCCGTGTAGGAAAATCGTTTGACGGCCTCTGATTGCTTCTGGACGAAGGAGGTCGTGTGGAGTCTGCTGGCGGCATTGCTGCTGCTATTTGTTGTCTGATATCGTCTCCTACCTCAGACCGCAAAACATTTAAACCCTGCTGGAGACCTCGGTTTATTAGGTCTTCCATCTTTATGCTCAAGCCTGCTATCAGCGCATCCGTAGCAGCTGAGGTGTTGTGGTCTTGAGCTGTGCGCGCTGGACTATCACGTCGAGGACTCGGGTTTACAAAAGTCCTTGAATGTAAGTCAGGCATTCCTGGAGACAACGATCGTCGATTAGAGGGTGGCAGGTCAAAGTTACGGTTTGGCAATTCAAAGGTTGGTAATGAGTCACGCCTGGCTGCCTTCGCGGGCTTCACTTTCTTTGGCTTTTTTGGAAAGGCACCCGTGTAACTAGTGATGTCCTGTGGCGTGAGGCAGCGTCGACAGTTAGGGCAACTGGAATGTGCGCCTACCCAAGTTTGGATACATGCATCGTGAAAGACATGTCCACACGTGGTCATGACAGGCTTCTGTTCAGCTGACCAGCTTGTGTCTCGACAGATCGTGCGTGGCTCACGTAACCTAGTCACTTCGTTCGGCCCTGGAGGCGGTGTCCTCATTGTAGCCATCGTAAGTCAAACTTGGAAAAAGTTTTACAACCCAAAGGTTTGAAAAAGACAGTCAGAGAAATTTAAAAGAAATTCAAAAAAAATCGAAGCTACCGAACTCTTAAATTTATTAATGCGTATTATGTAGATAAGAATGAACGAGAGTGGCTAACTAAATTCCAAGTAGATAATTATTATCACTACAACCTTATTAACAACCGTTACATACCCGTAATATAAAAATCCATTGTTGGAATATAATGCGTATATATGCAGTAAGCAACGAAACGCCTTCAGATGTAGAAAAAAATGTACATTCCTACGAAAAACGAACTACTGAACCAATAAATAATATAAAAATTTCCTTAACTACAAAATTCAAAATATTCTCATAAATATACGGGGACCAGATATTTTAGTTCAAGAAAGTATCTTCCCAAACGTCCGAAGAAATTGAAAAAAAAATTTAGGAAACCAAACTTCGTCGAATAAGAATATTCAAAAAATGAAGATTAAGAGGAATCTAAAAAGGATCACGAAAGCAAATCAAACGTTTCAAAATTCTCAAAGGTTAGACAATTTCTCCCTCACCTCCAGGAGCCAACTCTCACATAAGAGGTCAGGTCGCTCTCCCTCTCACAAGGTCAGAAAAGGATATAGGCAAGTGACGTGAGTGTGTGCATTGAAAACAATCTGAGTTCTTGCAGAAATCTGGGAAGAGTAAAGTCGGAGGTATCAAAGACTGAGAACACTACTAGAGATTCTTCAGCCAGGCAGTTAGCAATATGCCAACTCCTGATTACTGAAGATCTCCAGCATCAATCCCATCCTCTGAGAACTCTTTCTCTTCTCCTTCGCCGGATCTTCATGTCCAGTTAGTTCGCTAGCCGGGCAGAGCCATGAGTCCGGTCAAATAATTAGCTGGAAGCCAAGAAGTTGTCCCGCAGATTCATAACTCTGTCCAGCCAGCTGGCCAACAGAGACATGTCTCCACAAGAGCTCAAACAAAAAATTTCGTGAGGCCACCCACCATTTCCATGGCAGAAGGCCAGCGGGAAAGATCAATTTCAAAAACATTTCAAAAACTTTCAAAAAAAAACCAAAAAAATTCAACAAACTGTTCAGGCTTGAGGCTTGACCGAAGCTCAACTTCAACTTTCAAAAACTTTCATTAAAAAACTTTACTTTACTTTAATTAAAAATAATTTCAAAAACTTGAACACTTTAACTTTACTTTACAGAAAAATTTCAACTAATAACAAACAATTAAACCCAGGTCCGCATATAACTTCCACTGATTATGCGATTACCGAGTCAGGCTATTTAGCTAACAGCCAAATGCCCATCTCTCGAAGTAATCACAATCCTCAGTAAAAGTTACATTTAGACCACCGAAGTCTAATTGAGGTGGCCCCACGTTGGGCGCCATTTTGTTATGGGAGTATGTTGAAAGTGAATGGTTAGGACGTGAAGTCCAAACTGTCAGCATGAGCTGACAGATCACTCGATGACAGCGATAGCACAGGGTGGCATGCCAGCACCTCGGCTAAGGGTGGCGGAGAGTGTGGGGAGGTTCCCGAAAATACCTGCCGCTGTCACCACCCATAATCAAAAAAAAATTCTTCATGCCTACATAAACGAGCCAGCACACACTCGATCCTGAAGGGACCCCTACGTCACTTACCTATGTTCCATTGAAGGCGCAGATGGCATGCCTTCCTGCCAAGCCCCATCCTCCCATCGACTTTGGGTGGCACAATCGTTCAAAGTCCCTTGTTGACCTGTAATGAGAGAGAGAGACTAGGCGAACCTAGACGACCTTTATCCCCATCGCGAGGGCTCCGGGATAGTGAAAGGAAAAATAAAAGCTCAGCCAATCATGTTCACGTTATAATTGAAACTATTCGACGGTGTAATATTTTTGTGTTTTAAGACATAATCTCGAAGTAAAATATGCGTAATCATATACTTATTCTAAGCAAATAAATGTTAAATTAAAGTTAATTTTAATGAAACTCTTATGAATGGTTAAACTTGTTAAACGTCTCCTGGCGTTTTCCTTTTAGATACAGAAGCTATATTGAACTTAAGTTTTCTTGGTGCAGCTCTAGGCATATCTCCCAGTTTATGTTCATGAGATTTGTTTGTGGATTTATGGGCTTTTCGTTTGTAATTAACACACAAATGAACACAGAGAATTAGTATTTGGAAAGATAGCAACACTTCCAGAAGAAATTCTGAAGAATAAAGAACAAGTAGATGGCATACACAGCTATGCAAGAGAATTGATAGCAAGATTGGAAAGAGCCCACGACAAGAACAAAAAACATTTGGAAGAAGCTAAGATAGAGCGAAAAGTAACAAAAGACAAAAACACCAATCCCTCAAATTTTAACGATATCGATTACGTATAATTGAGAATAAATTCTAAAAACAACATGACAGTCCTTAAGACAAGCCCTTTAAGATCATTAAATAAAAAGAAGTAAACTCCACAATATTAATAACTGAAAACCCCAACGAAATATATTATAACAGGTTAATAAAATGTAAGTTTAAGTAAGGCATTATTTCAATAAAATATATAAAATATAAGGAATGATTTCGATAAAAATAATAGATTATAAATTTAAATAAGGCAATAATGCAAATATATATACATGAGACAAATACAGTAAATAATTTAAAATAAAACAATGAACAACTAAGACTAAGTTACCCTATAGAAATATTAAATAGTGTAAAAGTAGTAGACAGATAAAAAGTAGAGTATGTTTAAAATAATAATACAACCATGTGTAAACAAAACAAAACAAAACAAACAAAAAAATTTTCATGTAAGTGTAAGTATGTAAAGCCATGACCACAGTCATTGAAAGTAAACAATAATCAAAACAGCAAAGAAAATATAAACAAACGAAATGCTCGACCGCAAGAAGAGTCTGCAATGTAAGCAAATTCTGCTATGCAAGCATAATTTTAAATTACTTCACATGGCAAAATCTATAATTCTATGTGAGTGCTGTGATGAGAAAAGCTGACACAACATTAATGATTATTAAATCTATTATTGCAATTCTGCACTAATCACACCTTAGTATTTCATTTTATGTGGAAAATAATTGTATACCTGTGACTGATTAATCAAATTCAGATTTAAAACGATCATCAAAAGTGTTCTTTTAATTCTCGCTAAAATATCGGCTTACTCTGCCATCATTGCAATAGCGGCATACTCCGCCTAAACATAACAGCGGCATACACTGCCATATTAAACAAAAATTGGCATACTCTGCCTTGAAATATAGCACCGGCAAACCTCTGCCAAAAGAGATTGTGAACTGCGACACACTCTGCCATTGAAGATATATATCGACACTTTGGCCATCACATGTAAGTGCGGCAGCCCTCTGCCTATTTTAATTTGAATTCGAGTTCGTTTTATTATTAAAATTAATCATGGATAGCTTATAACCACACCCTGGAACAAGCATATTACACCTTCTTAGAGAACCAACAGGAATATATGCTAGGTCACAAAAGATTGCTACAGTCTCGTTATAAATGAAGCAATAAATGCTCTGTCTACCACATGAGATAGTCGATGTCTTCCTGGCAAACAGTTTACTCCCCACTGGATCGAAAACAGTGTTAATTGCCATATTCAATATTTATTATTTTAAAGTAGTCATCACCAGTTTATTAACTGCTACCTATACATGACTACGCCGTCATTCCAATAGGGGAACCCACAGATATAAAAAAATTTCTCAAGCCGAAGGCATCGCAAACGAGTAATGAAAACAACAGTGAGCTTGCAGCACCCAAGCCCAAGTCGAATAAGACTTCAAGGTCCAAAAATCCTAGATACAAGTTATTATAAGGAACGCTATAAAAGACGCGTGCGAGCCCAATAAAAATGACCCCATCGTACAATAAAGGATATTTCAAAACAAATTCGGGACTTAGAGCACAATTAAATATGCGAGCGAGACTCAGAATTAAGAAACCTACAAGGCATATGAGCCCAATTATAGGTGCGTGTGCGCTCAGTAATACCTGTTCAAAAACAAAGTCGACTCCACCACCTAGCAAAACTAGTTATAAGAATCAGACGTGGCCCAAGACCCTATACGAGGTGCGTCCGAGCTCAGTAAAACCCATATAAAGGAAAAGTTGACTCCACTCCCAAGTAAAAGTAGCATTAAGAATCAAAATTGGCCCATGAGCCCAATAAAGGACACGTGCTAGATCTGTAAGACTTCATTGAAAGCAAAGATGGGTCCACGGTCAAGTAATGCTAAGAATATTAAAACCCATTTTTCACGGACCAAAAGCCAAAATCAGAACGCACTCGGGTACTCAACACAAATAAAAGTAGACATTGAATGCGGACGAAAAAGCTTCGATATTCGAACTGTTATGAGTACAATGGTATCTTTATATGAAAGGTGACAAGCTAATATATGCAAATGCTATCACCCACAATATTCCTTTGATACAAGATCAAGTGTGAGTTACGTATGTTACTTACCTATATATATGTATATATTTTTACCTATAAATATTAATATTCATAAATTTTCAAAAGTAATAAAGTCATCAAACTGCACATATCTAAAATGCGCTTTCATCAATTTAATGTTAATTGCGAAACACACTCCAAATTCAAGTAAAAACGTGCAGACAGTTTCGTTTTTCAATCAAAGGAAATTGTAAATGCCTCGTCAGCATATGAGGCATAATTAAAATGGTAAAAAACCTAGTTCAGTTGTAGTTTATAACTGGTAAATGAATAAAGTAATCTCCTGAGGTGAAGGAACAAATCCAAATAGTCGAACCTGCCCCCGAAAAGGGAGTCACACCATACCACTTACAAGTGACGTAAAGTCGCCACTTCTAATAGGTCACTACCTAACGACCACAAGCCGACATTAAAATGGAAATAAACAAGGGCACTAGTAATAGGAAAAACATACAATATAATGTAAGTCTCCTATTGAGAGAATAAAACAAATAAGAAAAAATGTAAAATAAAACAACATAAATACACATATAGAAAATATAGAAAAAAAAAAACAAATGCAAATAAATAGTAATAATAAATAGTAATAGTGCAGATTACACTAATATAAAATGACTAGCATAGCAAGGATAAGTCAAGGAATCAAAACCAACTTTACGATAGGGTATACTATATAATAGTTTTAATTACGCTAAAAACAAACAATTAAAAAATTAGCGTCAAAGGAAATTTTTATGAAACAAATAGAGAATTAATATATAAATGTAATATAGCAAATAAGATAGTAATACAAAAAATATATAGATATCGTTTTCCTTATGGAATTAGTAATTAATAAAAAAAAACACAAATATTAATAAAATAAATAATCTAGAATAAAACAAAAACTAACACTGTATTAGGGCAGCATATATGAGGATTATTAAATAAGTTTAAAAAATTTACAACAAACATCAAAAACGAATAAAACACAGAAAACTATTTATTATACAGGGTGTCCCAGACTAATATGACTATATTTTGCCAAGTGATGCTTCTCGTCCAACTAAGTAAAAAAATTTATGGCAGGGGAGGGTTCAAAATGTCACCCTGTCGCGTTACAGGGTGATTAGTAAAATATTATCGATTTTCATTAAACATTCTTTTTATTCAAAAAAGTACACCCTGTACGGTCTATTTTAAGAGGTTATTGCAGAACTTCATAACCTTTCAAACGACTCCTCAACTACCCCTGTAAGCCTCTCCACACAAGAGTTATGACGTTTCAAATTTGAAATTTCGGTTTATTTCTGTTTCTTTTTTTAATTTTTCGGATTTTTTAAATACCTCTACTAAGACAAGTTTTTTTACAAAATTTCGAAAGCCCAGAGTCTCGTCCGTAATTTAACCTACAACACTCTGTGTACTAACTGTAGCCGTTAAAATGTTATTAGCTCTTAAGCTGTTCAGGTCATACCAAAATTAGGCGATATTTTTATAAAATGACGTGTTTTGACGTGTTTTCAGTCACTAAGGGAACAAATTATCTGTGGCCTGAATAGGTTAATATATAAAAATATATATTATATATATATATATATATAAAATATAATATAATATAATACGTATCAAATTTCCAATTTGTGATTTATTAACTATTGATGACTGCCTTTGGCTTTAATGGCAGGACGATAAGTGTATAGATTCAGATATGTTGTGAAAATCGAGTCTTATCACGAACTAACCTTTTATAGGGTTACACAAAAGTTCGCGGATTATAAGTTATTCCACATTTTCTGATATTCGATATAATTCCTGCCTTCGCTTACCAAAATCACCGTTGGTCCAAATTCTCACACATACGATGCTCCTGTAATCTATCTGTCGTCGAATGCGATGCTGAATTGATTAATCGATCAGAAGTCTCCGAAACATCGATACTATAACATCATCCATATCAGCAGATCAGTCTTTATCGGAACCAGTTTTTAGAGTGAGTTGAAGGAAGCAGCAGCAATAAACAGATTGCGATACAAATTATATTCTTGAGTAATTTAAACAGATTATTAAAAGTAATCGAGTGCATTTCGGTATACCATCCCTGTACTCACACCTATTCCCCAAAATAAAACATTGGTCCAATTCGAGCAGGATGCCTTTTATCCAATTTCGGTGGGTAAAACTTTCCACATTTTTTAAGTTCATCTCTTGAAATAATTACACACCAAAAATTAGAAATTTAAGGTGTATCAGTTATAAATATTAGTTCAATCTTAATTAAATTCTAAAAATATTTTATTTTCCCCTAATATGTGTAATTAATAATTTTAATTAACGCTAGCAACCTCAGAAGTCCAGTGAAGTAAGTAAGTAAGTAAGTAAGTAAGTAAGTAAGTAACTGAAGTAAATAATACTAATATATATATATTGATAAGGGAAATGTCATTAGCACAAAATAATTCTAAGTTACCAAATATTCCACCTCTTCAATTTTCGGATGAATATGCTGCGTGGAGCACTTTATGATTTGTTTAGATCTCTAGTACAGGAAGTCTGGATTTGTCATTAGTCTATCGATTATTCGATTGCCTGGGAATACGCTATGTATGCAGACGGTACCAAAACTATCGTGTTCTAGTTAATAATAATTTGAAAACATCAATGACACAACCTCATCTTTACTCCGAAAATTTTTCATAGATTCGAAGGTTACTCGACTCTACGAGTGAATGTCTAGCTTTTGTTCTACACTTATGTTGTATCTGTGATGGTCAAGGAGTTATTAGCTCTTAACCTATTCAGGCCACAGATAATTTGTTCCCTTAGTGACTGAAAACACGTCAAAACACGTCATTTTATAAAAATATCGCCTAATTTTGGTATGACCTGAACAGCTTAAGAGCTAATAACATTTTAACGGCTACAGTTAGTACACAGAGTGTTGTAGGTTAAATTACGGACGAGACTCTGGGCTTTCGAAATTTTGTAAAAAAACTTGTCTTAGTAGAGGTATTTAAAAAATCCGAAAAATTAAAAAAAGAAACAGAAATAAACCGAAATTTCAAATTTGAAACGTCATAACTCTTGTGTGGAGAGGCTTACAGGGGTAGTTGAGGAGTCGTTTGAAAGGTTATGAAGTTCTGCAATAACCTCTTAAAATAGACCGTACAGGGTGTACTTTTTTGAATAAAAAGAATGTTTAATGAAAATCGATAATATTTTACTAATCACCCTGTAACGCGACAGGGTGATATTTTGAACCCTCCCCTGCCATAAATTTTTTTACTTAGTTGGACGAGAAGCATCACTTGGCAAAATATAGTCATATTAGTCTGGGACACCCTGTATAATAAATAGTTTTCTGTGTTTTATTCGTTTTTGATGTTTTTTGTAAATTTTTTAAACTTATTTAATAATCCTCATATATGCTGCCCTAATACAGTGTTAGTTTTTGTTTTATTCTAGATTATTTATTTTATTAATATTTGTGTTTTTTTTTATTAATTACTAATTCCATAAGGAAAACGATATCTATATATTTTTTGTATTACTATCTTATTTGCTATATTACATTTATATATTAATTCTCTATTTGTTTCATAAAAATTTCCTTTGACGCTAATTTTTTAATTGTTTGTTTTTAGCGTAATTAAAACTATTATATAGTATACCCTATCGTAAAGTTGGTTTTGATTCCTTGACTTATCCTTGCTATGCTAGTCATTTTATATTAGTGTAATCTGCACTATTACTATTTATTATTACTATTTATTTGCATTTGTTTTTTTTTTCTATATTTTCTATATGTGTATTTATGTTGTTTTATTTTACATTTTTTCTTATTTGTTTTATTCTCTCAATAGGAGACTTACATTATATTGTATGTTTTTCCTATTACTAGTGCCCTTGTTTATTTCCATTTTAATGTCGGCTTGTGGTCGTTAGGTAGTGACCTTTTAGAAGTGGCGACTTTACGTCACTTGTAAGTGGTATGGTGTGACTCCCTTTTCGGGGGCAGGTTCGACTATTTGGATTTGTTCCTTCACCTCAGGAGATTACTTTATTCATTTACCAGTTATAAACTACAACTGAACTAGGTTTTTTACCATTTTAATTATGCCTCATATGCTGACGAGGCATTTACAATTTCCTTTGATTGAAAAACGAAACTGTCTGCACGTTTTTACTTGAATTTGGAGTGTGTTTCGCAATTAACATTAAATTGATGAAAGCGCATTTTAGATATGTGCAGTTTGATGACTTTATTACTTTTGAAAATTTATGAATATTAATATTTATAGGTAAAAATATATACATATATATAGGTAAGTAACATACGTAACTCACACTTGATCTTGTATCAAAGGAATATTGTGGGTGATAGCATTTGCATATATTAGCTTGTCACCTTTCATATAAAGATACCATTGTACTCATAACAGTTCGAATATCGAAGCTTTTTCTTCCGCATTCAATGTCTACTTTTATTTGTGTTGAGTACCCGAGTGCGTTCTGATTTTGGCTTTTGGTCCGTGAAAAATGGGTTTTAATATTCTTAGCATTACTTGACCGTGGACCCATCTTTGCTTTCAATGAAGTCTTACAGATCTAGCACGTGTCCTTTATTGGGCTCATGGGCCAATTTTGATTCTTAATGCTACTTTTACTTGGGAGTGGAGTCAACTTTTCCTTTATATGGGTTTTACTGAGCTCGGACGCACCTCGTATAGGGTCTTGGGCCACGTCTGATTCTTATAACTAGTTTTGCTAGGTGGTGGAGTCGACTTTGTTTTTGAACAGGTATTACTGAGCGCACACGCACCTATAATTGGGCTCATATGCCTTGTAGGTTTCTTAATTCTGAGTCTCGCTCGCATATTTAATTGTGCTCTAAGTCCCGAATTTGTTTTGAAATATCCTTTATTGTACGATGGGGTCATTTTTATTGGGCTCGCACGCGTCTTTTATAGCGTTCCTTATAATAACTTGTATCTAGGATTTTTGGACCTTGAAGTCTTATTCGACTTGGGCTCGGGTTCTGCAAGCTCACTGTTGTTTTCATTACTCGTTTGCGATGCATTCGGCTTGAGAACATTTTTTATATCTGTGGCTTCCCCTATTGGCATGACCGCGTAGTCATGTATAGGTAGAAGTTAATAAACTGGTGATGACTACTTTAAAATAATAAATATTGAATATGGCAATTAACACTGTTTTCGATCCAGTGGGGAGTAAACTGTTTGCCAGGAAGACATCGACTATCTCATGTGGTAGACAGAGCATTTATTGCTTCATTTATAACGAGACTGTAGCAATCTTTTGTGACCTAGTACATATTCCTGTTGGTTCTCTAAGAAGGTGTAATATGCTTGTTCCAGGGTGTGGTTATAAGCTGTCCATGATTAATTTTAATAATAAAACGAACTCGAATTTAAATTAAAATAGGCAGAGGGCTGCCGCACTTACATGTGATGGCCAAAATGCCGATATATATCTTCAATGGCAGAGTGTGTCGCAGTTCACAATCTCTTTTGGCAGAGTTTTGCCGGTGCTATATTTCAAGGCAGAGTATGCCAATGTTTGTTTAATATGGCAGTGTATGCCGCTGTTATGTTTAGGCGGAGTATGCCGCTATTGCAATGATGGCAGAGTAAGCCGATATTTTAGCGAGAATTAAAAGAACACTTTTGATGATCGTTTTAACTCTGAATTTGATTAATCAGTCACAGGTATACAATTATTTTCCACATAAAATGAAATACTAAGGTGTGATTAATGCAGAATTGCAATAATGGATTTAATAATCATTAATGTTGTGTCAGCTTTTCTCATCACAGCACTCACATAGAATTATAGATTTTGCCATGTGAAGTAATTTAAAATTATGCTTGCATAGCAGAATTTGCTTACATTGCAGACTCTTCTTGCGATCGAGCATTTCGTTTGTTTATATTTTCTTTGCTGTTTTGATTATTGTTTACTTTCATTGACTGTGGTTGGTCATGGCTTTAGATACTTACACTTACATGAAATTTGTTTGTTTGTTTTGTTTACACATGGTTGTATTATTATTTTAAACATACTCTACTTTTATCTGTCTACTACTTTTACACTATTTAATATTTCTATAGGGTAACTTAGTCTTAGTTGTTCATTGTTTTATTTTAAATTATTTACTGTATTTGTCTCATGTATATATATTTGCATTATTGCCTTATTTAAATTTATAATCTATTATTTTTATCGAAATCATTTCTTATATTTTATATATTTTATTGAAATAATGCCTTACTTAAACTTACATTTTATTAACCTGTTATAATATATTTCGTTGGGGTTTTCAGTTATTAATATTGTGGAGTTTACTTCTTTTTATTTAATGATCTTAAAGGGCTTGTCTTAAGGACTGTCATGTTGTTTTTAGAATTTATTCTCAATTATACGTAATCGATATCGTTAAAATTTGAGGGATTGGTGTTTTTGTCTTTTGTTACTTTTCGCTCTATCTTAGCTTCTTCAGAATTTCTTCTGGAAGTGTTGCTATCTTTCCAAACACTAATTCTCTGCGTTCATTTGTGTGTTAATGACAAACGTAAAGCCGGTGAATCCAAAAACAAATCCCATGAACATAAACTGGGATATATGCCTAGAGCTGCACCAAGAAAACTTAAGTTCAATATAGCTTCTGTATCTAAAAGGAAAACGCCAGGAAACGTTTAACAAGTTTAACTTTAACAGTTACTAAACAGGGAGACACGACAAACAAACAAAACTGAACAACGGCAACTCTTTCCTCCCTTAAAATTTTTCCTATTGCAAAAACAAAAAACTTTTGACTCGACTAATAAATGTGTAATAAATAAAATTAATAAATAAAAAGTTCATAAATAAAAAAAGGTTAAAAGGAAAAATGCCTGAACATTTTTTAACGTTTTTCTTTCTTGATGGAAATAATAGTATAATGTGAATAAAAAAGAGATATGTAAAATAAATGTAAATAATAGTTTTTTTAGACATTAACGTTTTTATAACATAGTATAATAAGTAAAATAAATAAATATAATATAATAAAAAAAGAAAATTAAAGTAATAATTATAATTAGAAAAATTATATTTTATATCAAATAAATAGTAGCGCCATTATAAACGTTATAAATCAATTTGTATTAAATATTATATTTCTATTCCCCCTATAATAATTTTCACCACTTATAGCTGTTGATGAAAATGTTCCAAACTAAGCCTCGTCAATGAAATGCACCTTTAAATCTTTATAAACTTTATTTTATCTGCTTAATTTAAAGTGGACTGTAATTCTTTTTGAAATGAATATAAACTTGTGAAACGAATCAGTTGACTGCCGCTTAGTAAGTGTCTGAATTGAGTATTACAAGCAATTTTATCTAGAGAGATCTAACATTGTATGTGTAAAAGAAATAGACAATGGAACTGAGTTTCTACTGCACAATCAAATAAGTACCTTATAGAACTAGCTTACCGATTGAGCTACAATATTTAGAGTGTTTCTTAATTCAATATTAATGATGTAAATCTTATGACTATATTAGAGCATTATTTCTTAACATACTCCCCACCATTAAGGAGTCAACTCCTTAATCCTCTTGAAATGGTAATCTGCATACTTTCGTTATGGGTCTTTTAATTGTTCCATTCGTTGTCTTCAGTGTCACGACTCTAAGAAGACCATCGTTCCCCTTGTGAAGCTCAATCACTCGAGCTAAAGGCCATTTACATAGCGGCCCTTCTTCCTTGATGATTACTATGTCATTTATTTCTAAATTTTTCTTGGGGTACTGCCATTTTTGACGCTGTTGGAGATGTGTCAAGTAATCTCGCTGCCAGCGTTTCCAAAAGTCCTGTGTTAGCCGTTGAATAAGTGTCCATCTGGTCGATAATGATATCTTCGTTTCGTCGTAAGGCTCTGGTAAGACGATAAGGTTATCACCAACAAGAAAATGTGCTGGAGTCAATATGTCGATATCTGCGGTGTCGTTGCTCACTGGGCATAATGGACGAGAGTTGAGAATTGATTCTACTTGGCACAGTAGGGTCGCCATTTCTTCAAAGGTCAGCCTTGTATCGCCGACGACCTTTCGCAAGTGTGTTTTGGTGGATTTCACCGCAGCCTCCCATAGTCCTCCAAAGTGTGGGGCACTTGGTGGGTTGAAGTGCCAATTTATTCCAAGATCTAGCAAAAAATTAGAAACAACTTTATTATGTGAGCTTGATAAGGACAATGCATGAAATTCCGAGAGCTTTCTGTGGGCACCAATAAAGTTGGTGCCATTGTCAGAAAAGATATCAGTAGGATAACCACGACGATTAATAAACCTACGTAGACATGCTATAAATGCCTCCGTGGTAAAATCACTCACTATTTCTAAATGGACAGCCTTTGTGATCATACAAACAAAGACTGAGATGTATCCTTTTATTGATGTAGCACCTCGACCCTTGTGATTAAGGAGCAAAATCGGCCCGGCGTAATCTACGCCTGTCTTGGAGAACGGACGAGATGGTGACACTCTATCGTGAGGAAGACTTCCCATGAGTTGCTGTGCTGACAACCGTCTATATCTGAAACAAGTACTACATTTGTTGCTGTAACTCTTTTCTAAGCTGCGCAATGAAATTATCCAATATTGTTGTCTAATGATGTACATTGCTACTGATGTCCCAGGGTGAAGGAAGATCTTGTGAAATGATTCAACAATGAGATGAGAAATCCGATGTTCCTTCGGTAAGATGATCGGATGTCTTTGACGAAAAAATAAATCAGAATTTTGTAACCTTCCTCCAACACGCAAAACTCCTGCAGTATCCAAAAATGGCGTGAGTGTAATGAGTCGGCTTTTACGTGAAATCGGTTTATTTGAATTAATGCTCTGTAGCTCCTCCTTGAAGGTACTATGTTGAACCCATTTTATAAGAATATCTCTGGAGCTATTGAATTCTTCATGAGAAAGAAATTTTGTAAAAGAATCAATGGGCGAACCACGAACTCTACTGATGAAACGACGACAATAGGCTACTATACGAAGTATCTTAAACCAGGATGAATGAGCTTCAACTAGCGATGTCAAAGTCTCATTTTCAGATTGCAAGCTGAATGTGTTGATAAATGACCCTTTTTCTTCTGCCTTAATTTCATGTGATCGATTTGAATCGGTATCCTGAGGCCAACTAGACGGATCTTGATATAGCCACTTTGGTCCATGCCACCATAGATCAGATGACACTAGTTCATTTGGCATAATACCTCTCGATGCTACATCAGCTGGGTTGGATTTTGAAGGAATGTGTCGCCAGTTATCTCGAGGAATTGTCTCTAAAATTTCCGCCGTGCGATTTCCAACGAATGTACTCCACCTCCGACGATGATCTGCTAACCAAGCTAATACTACCTTTAAATCAGACCAAGCTGTTATTGAAACCTGCTTAAGTTCAAATGCTTCAATGACCTTAAGCAATAACCGTGACACAAGTAGCGCTCCACAAAGCTCGAGCCGGGGTAGTGAAATTTGTTTTAGAGGGGCAACCCTTGTTGCTGCTGTAATCAAACTAATATGGACTGAACCATCTTCTTGAAGACTTCTGCAGTAGATTGCAGCTGCGAAGGCCAGTTCTAATGCATCTGCGAAGCAATGCAATTGAGTATCTTTATTAGATATATCTACCCAGCGAGGAATTTAAATATTTTCGAGATGTTGTAATTCTGTTTCAGTTTCGCCCACCTTCCAGAACAGGGTGATGGTAATGGAGCATCCCAATTCAAGCCGAGTAACCATAATTTCTGAAGAAGGATCTTCCCAATAATTGTAGAAGGTGAAAGCCAACCGAGAGGGTCGTATATCTTTGCAAGCTCTGATAACATTTGCCTCTTGGTGAGGATATTTTCTGCTGGAAGAAATACTCGAAAACTAAACATGTCTTGATTCGGCTTCCACTGTAAACCTAATATTTTTACGGTGCTGGAATCATCAGCAATCTTAATACTTGCTGGCGTTAAATCCTCAGAGAGGGAAGAACAGTTTGACACCCATTTACGGAGATGGAATCCCCCAGATTGTAGGACATTTATAAGATCGTATTGCAAAGATTCTGCTTCCTCGATACTGTCAGCTCCTGTGAGCAAGTCGTCAACATAGAACGACTTTTGTATTATAGAGCAGGCTGAAGAATGCTGTTGCTTGTTATCTAGCGCTATCTGCTGGAGGGTTCTTATCGCCAAAAAGGGTGGTCGAAAGGATTTTCTCTCCACAATATACTTTGAAAATTAGTGTCCTCTTTCGACACCTCCACCATACGATACATTTTTTCCACGTCTGCCGTAATTGCGATTTTAAACGTACAGAATTTTTGTAAAATTGTTCGCAAATCTTTTTGAATTTTTGGGCCAATCAGTACACAGTCATTGAGTGATATATTCGTTGACGTTTTACTTGAACCATCAAACACAACTCGTAATTTTGTGGTTGTACTAGAATCCTTAATTACCGCATGATGTGGCAAATAAAATGACTTTGATTCACTGATACTCTATCCTTTGAAGGAATTTTTTCCATATGTCCTAAACTGATATATTCTCTCATGAAGTCAATATATTGTGTTTTCATATTTGGGTTCCTTGAAAATTTACGCTCTAGAGAGAGAAGACGAAGTAGAGCACTGTTATAAGAATTCCCGAGTTTGTGTTCACTGTCTTTGAAGGGTAACCGTACTACGTATTTACCGTTATCACTACGTGACACATGTCTTTTGAAATGTTCTTCACAAGAAAGTTCTTCCTCTGATAACATGGGATCTCTTGGCTTGATCTCTTCAATTTCCCAAAACTTCTATAGACCAAAATCGACATCGAGGTGGAAAGTGAAGAACGAATTTAAAGCTGGAGTTAAATTTCTAGATTCACCTGCGATGACCCAGCCGAAAATTGTATTTACTGCTATTGGAAAACCGTCGAGCCCAAATATCCTTTCCTTTTTCATAATATCAAAGAATTTATCGGCACCGATGATGAGATCTACCCGACCTGGTGCATTAAATAGTGGATCAGCCAGAGTGAGAGATTTAATATAGTGAAGATCTGATGTTTTGAAGGCGAACGATGGTATGTTTGAAGTTAATTTGTTGAGTACAAATGCTTTTACTGACAGTGTTGACAAAGCATCATTTATCGAAGATAAATTCAAATTAACTATACCCCGGGTTGTCCCCACTTCAGTTGAGTCCAAACTATTTACAAAGACCCTAGCATTGGTACGAGGTATCTTCAACTTTTGAACGCAGGACTCACTGATCAGTGAAACTTGCGATCCTGAATCCAGTAAGATACGACATTGCACTGGATTGCCAAATATATCCGAAATATGAAGCAGTCGGGAGTAAGGACAACGCTGTTGAATTTGATAGTATGAATGGTGATGTTTCAGATGAACTTAGTTGTGTACATTGTGTATTAATTAACGTTTGAAAGCATGAATTGTTAACTGGAGGTTTCGAGTTGATTGTAGGGTTTGTGTTGATTGTAGGTTTGAAATTAGTTGATATTGAGGCAATAAGGTTACTTGAGGATCGTGATTGGGAATGTAGGTCAGACAAATGTAAGAGTGAGTGATGCCTTTTTCCACAAAAATGACAAAATGTTTTCGTTCGACACGTGTATGCTGAATGGCCTCTATGAAGGCAATTGAAACATATCTTTTTCTCAGCTGCTAAATTTCTTCTAGCTTGAACATCCCTTAATTTGAACTGAGGACATTTATAAAAATTGTGAGCTTCGCTGCATTTGGGGTACGAGAGACTAGAAGCGGTGGTTGTATGTAGGGATTTAACATGTGGACTTGGTTTAGAACTTAAATTTCTTTTCGATGTAAGGTTGCAATTTTCTATTGAGTCACATCGATTTTGTAAAAACTCAATGAACTGATCGAATGTAGGGAACTCATTGTCAACAGTTTTTTCAGCCCAGAGCTGTTTTGTTTCCAAATCGATTTTATTTAATAAAATATGAATTAGCCAAATGTCCCTACCTTGTGCTTCGTTCCCTAACGCTTTAATACCTCTGACAATTTCATCAGAAATATCACACAGTTGACGGAGACCCTTTCCTGACAGATTTGTTACTGACGCCTGTTCGAAAAATGTTTTAATTAATGAAGTTGCAATTTGTTTTTTCTTTCCGAAACGTTTGTTTAATTTTTCCCACGCCTCTGCGTAATTTGCATCGCATACTGATAGATGTTTGAGCACTGCAGCTGCCTCACCCCTTAAGGCAGACTTTAATAGCTGAAATTTCTTTGAGGGAGGAATATTCTCATGCTTATTTACAACAGCATCGAATATATCTTTAAATGACGGCCAATCAGCGTACTCTCCTGAGAACGGAGGAATTGTTAAACGTGGAAGACTCGAATCATCATAATCAGATTGTCGAGAAGCAGAAGCACTGAGATTTTCTAATAAACGTCGCTGTTGATCAATAAAACTGTGCATTTTTGAACTCGAAATATTATGCTCGCGTTCTAAACTATCTTCACTTGAAATTGCGGCATTTTCTATGCGACTCTTCAGTTCTCTCAACAGGTCATTTGCTGTATAATAATCTGTTTCGAACTCACTCACTTCTGATAGTTGACCTTCATTCCCTAATAATGTATCTTCTATGTCGTGAAATTCTTTCCAATATTCCTCTAATTTTTCCAATCTAACCTTAACTACTTGTAATGAAAGTTCTTGATCTTGAGCTATGCCTTCAACAAATGTCTTAATTCTTAATACACCTTCCCTAACGCGAGTTCTTTGCCTAATTAATTTGGGTATCTTACTCATATTAAATTGGTTGTCTAATTACACGAAAGCATATATATTTATATATTTATATTTATTTTATAATACTTATTTGTTAATCATTAAAACTTTATAAAAATAGTTAGCTATATATTTTAAATACTACTGTTTTGGCGTCATATTTTAATAAAATTCAAATAGATGAACGCGTGAGCGTTCTTGTAAGAGCTGTTCTTATTAGTATGTAAGAGCGGTCCTATAAATTAACACAAAAAATACTTTTTGTTTTGAGCAACTATGAGACTGAAAAAAAAAGCGACAGTTTTCCTGTTATCTATTAGCATAGATGTGACAAAAACTAGATGTCGCATGCAGTACCAAAAAAGTATACAAAACTTATATGGACCATCCAATTGCGGAATGGACCACAACATTTGAAATGATGTATACGTCGAGTGATTCATATTTTTTCTTATCTGAAGTGTTGATCAAATGTATACAAAACTGCTATTATAGAAGAATTTTCCTTCGACACGCTCTAAAACATGTTATGGTCCATTCCAGAATGCACTACCCATTTTACAATCTGTATACTCTGCTCTAGTATGCTATGTGACATCTAGTTCTTGTGCCATCTATGCTATTAGTCAATGCCAACCAAGCCTCGTAATATTAAAATTTTAGCATAAGCTAACATAAAAGATCAGGGGTGGATCAGTACTTATACGTATATTTAGGGCTTTATACCAAATTAACCAAAAATTTTGTTTTTTGGATGCTTTGTAATAAAAATATTAATTATTAGGTGGTCGACAATCAGTACATCTGTAGTTCTTCTCAATTTTATTCGGTGTCAACCTCTTCTTTGCTTATAGATGTGGGAGTATATACAAATGCATAAAAGCTTAACTCCACAGAGTGTTCTTGGCAGGGGCGGATTTCCCTATAGGCCGAGTAGGCCCGGGCCTAGGGCGGCAGATTTAGGGGGCGGCGATTTTTTCTTGTAGTTGTGGGTATTTCATTACATTTTTATACTTTTTCGTTTTTTTAAATAAAATAATTCGTTGGAAAGTGTTATTTTTAATTCTACTCCATTTTTTTCAAATCTACTCCGATTTATGAGGCAGCCTACTCCGCTAATTCTAGCCTGGGGTCCCTTCACTGGATATAGATCATTCAATTTTTCGTGTTTTACAGGGAGTAGGGGGGCGGCAATCTTCCATAGGCCTAGGGCGGCCAAGTGATCAAATCCGCCCCTGGTTCTTGGGATGGAGTAGCTAGTAAAGTATAACGCCAAAGATGAATGCGAGGAGTAGCTTAATTAAGCATTAACTATGATTGTTGGGAGTAATTAAAAAGCATGACCCACTAAATGAAAACACAATTATTACTTGATATAAGTTGAACTGTGTGACATATTGTGTCTTTTAGTCAATTACCTTATAGTACGTTTTCAGTGGGAAATTACAAGACCCTGCTTTCATTCGTATTGTCGTAATTTTGTTGCCAGTTCGCTGCATGTCATATTTTTACATTTGATATATATGGAAAATGGATATTTTTGGTAAAACGAACAGAAAAAAGTGATCAAAAGGGCGGCAATACAGCTAGATGAGTACGAAACTAAAATATATCGCCTGTGCTTATCAGAATGTCGATTAAACTTGTATTATTATCACAATGGAATATAATGTATAATAGAAGAAAACGTCGGCGACATGCTCAAAGTTTGATAAGACTGCAAGTGAAAAATGCAACTCTATCAATCATAAAAGTAAGTTATCGATAACAAAAATCACAATGGAACAGGGTGTTGCAGTTATTATAGGAAAAATTGTTTCAATATAATTTACATCTTAGAGTTTCAAACCGGCACTTTCTCTGGATTTAAGAGAATTTGAAAAGGCCTGCAACAATATAAATAACACCGCATTAATAATAAAAACCTGCTGCATCTTGCATAATTAATTAATTAATTAATGAGCATAACGTCGCCATAAATATCCAATGGATCAGAAATCTCCAAAAGCAAGAAGAGCTCAACAACAGACAACAACTTCAATATTCAAATCCAATCAATAACTCTCAACCAACATCTGATAATATAAGAAGAGCACATATGTACATATGTAAGGAGATAAACGCAAACCATATTTTTTATATTACAATATTTTTAATTTCAAGTATTATGTACATCTTTTTTAATATTATAATATTTTTAACCAACTATGCTTCTTACATTTACATTTTATTTGACAAACTACTTATAAGATCTCTCTAGAAAATGCTGATATCTTTTAAAAAATTTTCTAGTAATTTATTTCTTTTTTCTTCTATTTATATAAGCTTCAAATTAGTCTCTGTTATAGGTATGTTTTATTTCCCCGATATCTTGTCATTTGTATATTTAAATTCTTGTCATTTGTATATTTAAATTCTTGTCATTTGTATATTTAAATTCTTTAAAAATTTCTGAGTATTGATGATTTCCATCTTTTCTCTCCTGACGCTGAAGATGACGTTGGCGAGGAAAACACTACGGCAGAAGATGTTCGCGATGAAAACAGACAGTAGTAAACGACTCTGATGAAGTTTCGTCATCTATTATTACTGGCTCACAGTAAATGGGCGAAGAATTCGCATAAACCTCGCTGAATTCGAACTCTGTAAAATGTTCCCGCATTATTTTTAATAAAAGGGTGTTAAAAAATATTTTTTTCCTCACCTTCCGTAATTATACTTCCATCAATTACTCGACATTGTGGATGCGAAATTTTCCTAAATTTTTATGAATTTCATGGAACATAAGCCATTCCGATGGTGACCCGCCCGACTACCCGATTAATATTTTTTCTTTTATATCAAAAAATCACCAAATGATAATATTGCTTTAATGAGAATTTTATTTTGCTTACCTGTAGTGGCTTGTTATTAATTTTATTTTTATATTTTATTAGTTTTGACCCTTATCTCTTCCGTTGTAAGGTATATGTCCCAATTTCCCATCTCAAGGCTAATTTCTAGGTAAAGGTGATTGTTTTTTTTAAGCAGCGTAACTTTTCTATCGATACACTCATATTAAAATATTTTAGAACTTCCGCAATTATTCCGTGAATGTCATTTTTACATGTAATCAAGAAAATTCGAAACTTTTAATGGCTGCTATGAGCCATAGTCGCCCATCTTGAATCTGATAATAAGACGTCAATGCTTCGAAGCAAAGTTAGCATCCCTTCAGAAATTTAGGATGCGTTCGGAAAATACTACGTAATTTCGATCGTAATTTTGTAGAAATTACCTTGGAATTTTGAGATGATTTCAATCTTGCTTCTTGAGCGCCACTTTTGTGGGTCACATTATTAACGATTTCGTTTGTTTACATTGATGCATTTTGTGTATTGGGTAAGGGTGACTCATAGTTTGCTGTGTCGCGTGTTTCTTCATGTACGACAGTTGTTTATTGTTTTCGTACATTAGAATTATTGTGATGTTATGATGACTTAATGTGTTGTGCTTGTCATATTCAAATGCATATTACATATTATGTATGCAAATAAGAATTTCACTATAATATCACGATGAGTTTACAGCTGATAAGTTTCCAGCTGGCCTTATGTTTTTGATCGGGTTATTTGAATGACGGATTTTTTTGGAAAGGTTATTTTCAGGAATACACCGATCGTTTTGTTGAAAAATATTTAATTTTCTAGAACATTGCTCGACGTTTCGGGTCCAAGTGCGGCCCTTCTTCAGGAGCTCTTATTTCTGTCTATGGCGCGTATAAATAGTTCTTAAAAATAATAATAAATAACACATGAACAACATAGAAAATAAATTACAGTAGAAGAAAAATACATTATTAATAAATTAAAATAAACTTAGAACAGAAAAGACAATTAACTGGCTACGAGGACAAGTTATATATCGTCCTCCGCATAGGAATAATGATGGTAGAGCAGAATGGATTGACCACCCACGCATAATATTAGAAGTTATTCTGAGTTCTGCATGTCTGTCTATCGTTCCGTCCATCCGTCTATCCATCTGTCCTTTTGACCGTCCGTCTGTGCGCACGATAACTGGAGAACGCGTTTACTTAGAGATTTGAAAATGAGACAAATAAGGTAACTCCTTCATGGGATTGCAACACAAAACTTTCGCGTTTCACTATATATTTGGATACTTCCTGAGAACGCTTCACTACTGACAGCTGAAACTTTGTGTATGGTATTTCAGTCAAAATAAATAATAAATTTGCCATACAAAAATTTAGGTTTTTTACGTATGCTGTGAAAACGGTTAGACCTACACGTTTTTAATGTACTGAAAAGTTCTTCAGAATATGAATTCCTATGAAATTGGTTATAATCATTTTTACTCTCCGACGATCCGTTCTATAAATATATGCGAGAAACTACTTCAATAATCAAACTTGCACAGAAGTGAAATTACATATAGTTACGTATTATTTGTTATTATTATTTTTGTATTCGAAAAATTTGTTTCGAATATTTTGTGTATTTTTGAAATATTAACTAATAGCTACTTTAAGGCTCTAAATACTATGAAACTAGGAAATTTCGTAATTGTATGGCATCCAAAGCTTTGGCGATAGCTTTACTGCATTTTTCAGAAAATATTACATTTTCATTAAATCTGTGCTCCTAAAATTCTCTCATAAAGTCTCTACATTGAAGGATTGTCCAATCTCACTCATCCATCTGCTGTTCTCTTGCAACTGAAAATTCATCAGGGTAAAATGCGCATTCTTTATTGTTAATGTTGTACATTCTATGGTTTCTTTTTATATACAGGATGTTAATTTATAGTGAATTCTTTGTATTTCTGAAATTCCGCAATTTTCAGCCATATAAACCTACTTTGGTCACACAACCTATCCTCTCTTGACAAAAGCCCCACTTCCCTTTGAAGTATTAATAAAATGTTCAAAAATAAAAACTGAATCATCCTACCTTTAAAGATGTCAAAAAATTTCCTAGTCCGCCAAAACATTGTCAACCAATCACGAGCTTACAGAAAGCTGGAGAAGACCAACGATTGAAAATGAAGTGAGAAGCAGCCAGCAAACTATAAACGCCTCATCACGATATTAATTAAACCTAGCCATCTTTCCAAAACATTTAAGGCAATAAAAACAAATAAAGCACCGGGACAATATGGTACTACAAATTTGCTACTAAAAAATCTACCAAAAAAAGTGCTAATATACTTAGTAAAAATTTATACCAGTCGTCTCAAAATAGGATACTACCCGAACCAGTGGAAAGATGCATTAGTGGTTCCTGTACCTAAACTACACAAAATCAAATCAGATATCAACAGCTACCGATCTATAAGCCTCCTCAGCTCCACAAGCAAGTTGTTTGAAAAAATATATTAAAGACTATCTGACGAAAATTATCCAAGAAAAAACATTCTTACCAGCCGAACAGTACGGATTCAGTGAAGCACACTCCAGCTGTACCAGCTGCTTAGGATAAACAACATAGTCAACACTAGGTTTCGCGAGAAAAAAGCATAAATATCTCAAAGCTTTCTTTTGGAAAATCATCTGAAACTTACGCTGGCGTACTTTAAGGATTATCTATCAGCCCTGTACTTTATAACATCTTTACTAGCGATGTACCCAAGCCCAGCTTCTGCCAACTTGGGCTTTATGCCGATGATACTGCAATCTTATAAACCTCAACTGACCCTAATTAAATAATAAATGCCTTAGAGGCAGCTTTTTTATTACTTAACCGATACTACACAAAATGGAAAATTAAGGTTAACTCAGAAAAAACCCAAGCCATTTTCTTCTCAAAAAAACGAAATGCATCGTCCCTACCTAGCTGGCTCCATATAACACCAAATACCTTGGCTTACACCTAGACATAGTTTACATAAAAAGTAAACACGCCTATGACAATCAAAAAAGCAGATACTCTAATCAAGACTATATATCCACTAATTCATAGGAGGTCATCGCTCTCTATAGACAACAAACTAATACTATATAAGAGTATCTTTCAAAGTGTTCTTTTATACGGCTGCCCCTGCTGGGGATACTGCGCGAAAACACATATCCAAACTATACAAACCAAACAAAACATAATTCTAAAGCTAATGCTAAACTTACCCAATTCTTTTTTTACGGGCAACTAGTCACGAGGAACTTATTATCATCAATCTAGCAATATAACTTAGGATATGACTAGGTTAAGTTTAATATACACAAAACTAGTCGTATAAGGTTTTTAATGTTTCCTTTTTCTTGAAGAAGTCGATTATATAGTATTCCTAAAATAATGTTGTTGTTGTAAGATGAAAGGGCCAAGACAGAATCAACTAACTTCTTACTTACTTAATTGAAATTATATATTGGAAACAATAAAGAATTGAAATTGCAAATTTAGTAGTTAAATGACAAAACTGAGTTAAAAAAATCCAATATTTTGACTTAAATAGTTCAACCATAACTTCGAAATGGAAAGCCGGAGTGCGCTGAGAGATGTGCAGCTCTAAGGTGTTTCGGTGGTATGCTAGTAGGTATTAATTAGCAGCCTAACACTTTTTTCAAAGCGATTTTTGTTTTTATTTCAACTAATAAGATTATTGTGCTATTTAATCTTAATCATAAAATCTTGGGATCAAAACAACTACATATATTCAATTTTGATTCCAGTAATGAAAAAATAAAAGTTCATCTGCATTAAATGTATTGAAAATACATATGCGAATTTGGTATCCATATAAAGCATGGCTAGACTGTAAGTTTATACCTCTATCCCTATAGTCGTAACAAAAGCTTGGGGCGCTGTGTTAAATAATTGAGGGTAGACAGTATGCAGTTATCTCCCAGCAGCAGAGGTTAGAAGGAAGTCATTGTATACATAAGGACATTCTACAGAGCTCAAGGGAGCACAAACGACGGCGACGTCGACGGCCAAAAGGGTGGCAGCGTCATAAACATAAAAAGTTCATTTGCTGCGGAAGAGGGTGTTGTCTGTGTGCTCATTCCATAATATTCAGAAGCACGCAAAAGTGTACTTGTGAATTTTAAAATAATGCAAGCAGGCTTTCTACGATTTCCCAATGTTTCAGTTACCCCTTTGTATTTCTTTCGTAAATTTTTAGCTTTCATTTTATTCGAACAAATTCGAAATTTGATTAATCATTGATTATCAAGTCCCTAGATAGACTGTTTTTATAATGACTTTATTTCTAACTAAATAGACTCAAATGTGTGGTGTATCATCCAAATGAAGTCCATCAAGGACCCATTTCCAACATTTCGCTTTAAATTTTACTCCATTTAGTGAAAACAAACTAAATTTACTGGACAGTGGAACGTTTTTCAATAAAGTCTGCAGTGACAGCTATCAGCTATCTTCTCCTGTACTCATACTCGAAAATTCTCTTCATAGCCTGAGATGTCTTTTTTCTCAGCCTTTCTTCTCTTTCATACGTATAATAAGAATGGACTGAGCCATCCTATCCAATTCCTATAGTAAAAAATGGCACAAAATTTGGTTAAAATCTGTTTGTCTCTTTCAAGCTCAAAATGTACGTTGAACTGTAACCAATTCAGACAAATATAATCGCTAATTTACGTCTACCTCCTCAAGCTCAATTACGTTTGAATTAATTTTTCAGTGGAGCAAATTTGTCAGTAATATTAAGAATTCATTTTTGCATTAATTTATCTTCGGTGTACAATTGTACGAAATAAAGAAGTTTTGACAGTCTGTTCAAAATTTGTGCTATTTTTTTAAGAAAGAGTGCTCAGTTCATTCTTATTATGTGTCAGTGGCCTAAAGTATTATTCTTATTTTTCCAATTTTAGAAATAGCATAAATAGAATTTTAAGAACTTTTTTTTTTAGCGATTCTAAATTAAATGGCAAAAATTTACAATTTTTTGTGCACCCGAAAGTGGAAGGTCCTGCCTTCAAACCCCGGACGAGGCGGCTGTATTTTCTTCTTGCATTTATGATTTAATTTAGAATCGTTAAAAATAAAAGTTCTCAAAATTCTTCTATTCTCCATCTATGATCGATTCTAAAAATTGTGAGCAGTGTTGCCACAAGGGGTAGGAATAAAAGTAGCAAGACTCGAAGGAAAAAGTAGCAAAAAATAGCAATCTTAAAGAAAAAGAAGTATAAATTAATAGTAACATTTTATTTAAAAAAAAAAAATGTAAATCTTTCTGTTAACAATAAAAAGAATTAAGACAATTCATACAAAATAAAACTGAATAAGTCGCAGAATTAGAAAATAATTATATGTAGAGCTTAGTTGAACAAAAAATATTGATTTTTTCCTTAAATAAATTCATTCGATTTTACAGCACATAATAAATAAGGTAGTATATATATGTATATTAAATATTTTATCTCGATATTTATGACTATTAAACGTGATTTTAAGTTGCTTTATGGTTATTACGGTGTCCAGACAAAGTATTTTTCTTTTCGACTTTCTACTTGCCCTTTTGCAAACATTATGCATTCAATTGTCTTTATGTCAAATCTATTTGACTTATTTGTTATAGTTAGTTGGAGATCTGAGAAGACTCGTTCAGTGGCAGCAGAACTGTGTGTTAGACACATTAAATTCATTACGAAATCATAAAGTTTAAAAAAATAATTATTGCCCGAATGAGTTTTTAAAAAGTCGAAAGATAAGTCAAAACATTTTCAGGATCAGTCAACTGATTTAATTTCGATTGCACCTTTAAGATACTAATTTTTTCTACATCAGAATGTTTATAAAGATTTGCAAATGCTTTTAATAATGGCAAAATAGAATCATTACATTTGCATGCTCTATCGGGATCTAGACAACACAAGTGTTTTAAAATGTCGCTTTTGAAATCGAAGCGTTTTCTTATTTGACTACACAATTCAACATAAAACGAAAAGATATGGACCTTACAGTTGTCAAAACTGAATCCATTAAACCCTTTTCTGCAATAAATAAATCAGCATTTGCACTGATGTATATCTCATTAAGCGGCAAATAATTCTCTTGATGTTGTAGGTCAATGACATTCAGGCAATCTTAGTTATTTATTAAGTCAGGTTTAATGAAAAACGACAAAATTAACTTGTAATTTTGTTTCAATTGTTTTGCATAATTATGTAACCTAAATTTTTCTCCTTGAAACTCTAAGTTAATAGTAGTTACAACTTGACAGATTCGTGACAAAAAGTAAAAATATGTATATTTTACTTAAAGGATTTCGTCTTCTAACGAAGATGATATAAGAAATAATTGAAGAGCTTGCTATTGCACCAAAATTCAGTCAACAACTTCCTTTAAAGATAGGCAGCTCATTGGAGCTACATATGTCAAGGATTTTTTTTCTGCTTTACATCAGCATAATCCTGAAATTCTCCAAACTCCGATATTCTTTTAGAAAATTTATTTCGAACTTCCTCCACTTTGAGTATCTAGTTAACTCGATTGTCTGAATTTATGTAAAAGTATCATTTTAGACAGAATAATATAATAAAAGTATGAAAGTAGCATTTTTGCAATGACATGAAAAAAAGTATCATTTTTGCTACAATTGTAGCAAAGTGGCATCACTGATTGTGAGTTCGATTTCTATATGGGAAAAATACATAAAATAGCATAAGAAAGAGTAGATATGTTTTTTAAAAGAGAGTTTACAATCTGGTTTTCAGTATTACTTGTACTTAGAAAGGTCTGTTTATTAACAGCTAAGAAAATTAAAAAGTCACAGTGAAGATTTAATAAATAAAATATTTATTAAAATTTGTATACTAAGTTAATTTTTTTTTTTAAATGATGTTCATCATTTATGGTTAGTTTTTTGCAAAGAGTAAGCAATATTGGTTTATAAATTTTTGTAAATATATCGGTAACGTCAATTTAGTATTGGAAAGTGTCGGCGATTATTTCAGAGTTTTTAGATAGGCATATCCATTGTAAGAGCGTAAATCCAAGATATTGGGAAGTTTGAGGGACGGAGGTTAGCCGCCTTCTTGAAAAGAGTTTGTCTAGGTTTTTTTAAATACATTGAATTTTTAAAAGCGAAATAAAACACTTGCGTTGATCTATAGTTCTTTAATCAATCAATATCACTAGGCGACTAACTTTATAGTCCAAATTATAAAAATTTCAGAAAGAGATTAACGGTAACTTTATTTCATCTATTTACACTTGAATGACTTCAACAATTGAACTAATTTAAAGCAGAAAAAAAAAGTATTGCGACAATGTATTGTGGCAAAAATTATTATTCTTTATCATTGATTTAAATAACAGAAAATTTATCTTGCTTGAACATCCCAACCACCTTGAAGATATTGAAAACTCTTCAACCTAATTAGTTGGCAGTGTTGCCACCTTGCAGACTCCACGACGAATAATTGCCTTTTTTGTGCGGATGTCCACCGTTCGTATCCGTACATCTAAACCAGGTATTACCTTCTCGATTCTAATCAATAACCAATGTTGAGGAGGCAGTAAATCATCTGCGACGAGAACTAGCATATTACTTTTATATCTGGGGAATAACCGGACCATTTATACTTTTGTTGAAGCTGTAGTACATACTCGTTCGACCATCTTCGCCAAAAATGCTGTTGAATGAATGTCAGCCGTTGCTTACGATCTAGGGAAGACAACTACCTGTCCGTATAATCGGGTTCCAATAGGGCATTAAGAGGACCATTCACAAAAAATGTCCTGAAGCTAGCGCTGTATCATCACTGGGGTCCGATGACATCGTAGATATAGGCCGAGAGTTGAGAATTGCTTCAACCTTCATCGCAACCGTTCCTAGTTCTTCAAACATTAGAGCCTGTTCGCTAATAGTGCGCAGGAAATGACAATTGGCAGATTTTACGGCCGTCTCCCACAACCCTCCAAAGTGAAGAGTGCGAGGCGGGATAAAACGAAAATTAATACCAGCGTCCAAACAGAGCTTAAAGATTTCCATGCGGTTTTGCTGCGAATAGAACTGCTATCGAAACTATGCCAATTTGGTTTTCGCTCCCACATAATTGATGGCGTTATCACATGATATTTTGGCACAGCTTCCATGTCGTCCTATAAACCGGATCAATACTGCTATAAAGGCAATTTACGTTAAATCGGATACTGTTTTCAGATAAATAGCTTTGGAGCCGAAACAAACGAAGACAGCGACATAGGCCGTCTGACGTAACTGACCCATTATTTGATTATGCAGCTTCAGTCGATAATGGAAACAATGAATGCATTTTCAAAGCACCCAATTCGAAAGCAATTTGGCGTTGATAACACAGAATTCCTGGCGTGGAAATGAAACTAATGTTTGGCTACCAGCATGAAGAGATTTATTATATAAGAAGGTAACGCAGGAAAAAACAAAACGATGGTTTTTTGGCAGAAGTATTGGATGTTTAGTGCAGTATGGTATGTCTGCATTCTGCAACCACACCCGCCCACTCTAAGAAGATTTGGAGAGGGACCATCTAAAAACGGAGATAGATTTTGTATGCAACTCTTCGGGCTGATCCTTCCATTCGTTTGTACTGACTTCAACTCTTGTGCAAATGATTTCCTTTAGACCGCAAATGCCATTCTTAACAGTGTTTCTTCTAATTCTTTAGTGGTCAACTCTTCAGGATATTTATGAGCAATTCTTTGACACTTTAGCGATACTATTTTATAAAAACGAAGAATGTAAGCAAAAATTCTATGAAGTTTTGGAAAGTTGTTTACATATTTATGTAATTCTATAAGGTCTAAACTCTTATCATCTATAACTAAGACCGTCGTTGTTTTTCTTTTTTCTGGAATGTTAGCTATTTCTGAATCAATAATTTTTTCCGGAGGCGAAGACTCAGGCGGGTTTTGCAAAAATTGTGGGCCTGTGAACCACATTGAATTTATTAGATCATCCACACATGCTACTCATGATATAATATCTGCTGGGTTCGACCTTGACGGAACGTGCCTTCATATGAGATTCAGACAAATTTACCAGAAGATGGCTATATATATATATCAATGTTATAATTGTGGATTCGAATTTCGAAGCAAAGAAGTAAATTTTATAAGCTCAAAATTACAATTTACAAATTATGAAATCTAAAAAACAAAAAAATTTTTACGAAACAAATGAAAGTTGATAGGAATTCAAACAATTTCGATAGACAAAGTGTATTTGAATTGGGTTTAATAGGAATTTAGTATATTTGTTTATACTGCGACCAAATTTCTTTATTTGACCGCAGGTTCTTCACTAGAATGTGCACAGGTACTTTACCTTTGCACCAAACCAACAAATTAGTTGTTATGAACCGGGAATATTTGTGATCAAGGTACTTTACCTTTATCACGAGCTTGCTTGTAGGTACTTAACCAACAAACTAGTTTTGAGTAGACGGAATTCACTTAAACGGACGTTGCTTCAACTGGTAAAAATCAAAGACGGAACCTTTATTTTAAAACTCAAAATAATTTTAACAGAAAAATATGCCGTATCTTATTTACTAAATTCACACTAAAAGAATTGCTTACGCAGTGTGAAATTTCTTTTCTTTTACACAGCAAAAATTTTCGTACGTACAATAATTTCAATTAACGTTATTATTCTCTTTTAACCTTCCAGTCTTTTATAGTTTCCTGAATACCGAATGCATTTGCAAGTAATGTTAAGGATTTTACATAAAAAAGTAAACATTTTTAAGGCTCACATAGAAAAACCTATACACCCATCTTGACTATATTTTGTTATGGTAGCAGACTCACACGATGCAATATGGTACATCGTGTGGCACTGTCATCTAGCGGTGAACTATGTCGAGCCCACACGGCGTATGTGCTGCCAATTTATCCCAATTGATGTACGACTGACAGCTGGCGAAGTTAGAGACTACTATTTTTTCGTTACAGTTGAACCCCAAAACTACTATGAGGAAAACTCACTATTTGCGTGCCGCCTATAATTTGTATAATTTGTCATAACCATATACGGTCAAGTAAAGGAAGCCAAATCTAGCTATAATCAAAAGGAAAGTGTGAACGCGATCCCGCTGGAATAATATAACTCGTAAGTACAATCATTACAAAAGAAAGTAGCTCGCAGAATGGCGGCCACTTGGGCTTTGTATTGCTGTGCATTTTGATTATCTTTCTTCACTGTTAGTTATAGAAGAAACTCGAGTACCTAGGCAAAAAACAGCACGATTGTAGCCAGGAAAGATATACCGAATGCTACACCGATTCGAGGTGGAATAGCCTAAACGGCAATTTGGTGTGTGGACGTCACTTGGCTGGGAACCAGATAAGAGAATTTGTAGTACTCCTCCAGAGCTCGAAGTAGGCCGCTTGGGGATGTCGAATCGCCAATTCGGAGATTAAATAAAGTAACCCCCAATATCCTGAATGCGAATACCAACATTTACTCATAATAGGACAGATATAACAGCATCTCCTGAGGCCCAAGAAACAAACGGAAAGACGGTATACTCGGAAATATAATAAATAATTGTTCCAGCTGACTTTAAAACATTGAGTTCTTTGAACATGAACGGGATATTCAAATCAATAGGAAGAGATATGAGATAGATTAAGGATATAGTGCACTAGAGTATGAGATTTTTGATACCTAGCTATATGCGGGACATTTACTGTGCAACATTCAAAATATGTGCACGTATTATATGTAGAGGTAATTTAGGTACGGAATCGAAAACAGCACAAAAGGGCTGAGATTTGCACGCTTATGTTGATTAAAATAATTAAACACATAATTCGAATCGGAAATAGTTCAGAACGAACGAGTGCTTTAAGATAGTCATCATAATCTAAATATACAGCTATGTTAAGTCTATAGATACACAGTAAAAAATTTTCCAAATGTAGCCACACAGCTTAGGTATTTTTCCCTCAAATTTAGAGAATATTCCTTAAAATGTAGGGAATATTCCCTAAAATGTAGGGAATATTACCCTAAATTTTAGGCAATTTTCCCTTAATGCTACGGATTATTCCCTAAATTTTAGAAAATATTCCGTACATTTTAGGGAAAAATACCTAAGCTTTGTGGGAACAATTTGGCATTATTTACAGTGTAAGTAAGATAGGATAGCATAGATAGATAGATGAATAATAGATAAGTTATATAAGTAACAGAAAGAATTTACAAAACAGCGCTTGCACATTATCCAAACAAATATAAATATACCATAATATGGTAAAAACCGGCCAAGTGCGAATCGGACTCGCACAAGAAGGGCTCCGTACCATCGTACTAAATTTAACACTATGTATACGCCAAAAAATATGTTTCTTGTTAATTTTAGTTTATTTTTTTTATTTGTTGTTATAGAGGCAATCGAAATAGACACTCTGTGAAAATTTTAACTGCCTAACTATTACCTTTCATGAGATACAGCCCAGTGACGGACGGACGGACATTGGAGGCTTAGTAATGGGGTTCCCGTTTTTCCTCTTTGGGTACGAAACCCTAAAAAGTAGTAATCGGTAATATGAATGAAGGATTTTCATTCATCTTGCATTGTGTAAACCAAAAATTCAATTATAGGACTTCACCTACCAGAGATGACTTGCGGAAAGAATGCAAGATTCCATTTTTTTGAAGATAGCAATACAAGAGCTTGGAATGGCTATCCAATACTTTTTTTTTTTTTTTTTTTTATATTATTAAGCCAAGCTCAGGGGATACCCTATGATGCAAAGCACAGCATGGCAGGAAGGAGATAGGGAAAGGATTAGGGGATATGAGGAGAGTGGCGGAGGTGCCGATGTATGTCGCCCTTAAACTTCCGCAGATTGTACGCCGGAGGAAAAACAGAAGATGGTAAGCTGTTCCACATTCGCACTGTTCGGGATAAAAAAGCATCACGGAATTTTACTGTACGGCCGAAAGTAATTTGAAGGGTTAAAGGATGTGCGCGGTTTGCAGCGCGAGTATTGCGTGCAGGAATCATTCTACAAGGGATTAGACTAGATATTTCATCAGAACATTGACCATGCATATAGCGATAAAGGAGCGAAAGGCATCCAACATTGCGGCGGTGCTCGAGTGAGTCGATATGACAAGTTATTGCCAAATCGCCAATGAGCTTGAAGGCTCTCTTTTGGACAATATCCAATGAAGCTAAGGCTGTGCGACCAGCCCCGGCCCATATATGGGAGTTGTACTCCATTCTAGGTCTAATGTAGGACTTGTAGAGGAGCGCTAGATTTGACGGGCTGAAATATTTCTTACACCTTTTCAGAAATCCAAGACATTTCGATGCTTCTTTGGCAACAGAGAAGATGTGATCTGTCCAGTTTAACTTACTGGAAATATTAATGCCAAGAATGCTTAGTGACGGTGAATCAGAAATTAATGCTCCATCAAAAGAAACGGGTGTGGTTAAGTTATGATCTTGTTTTAATGAGATAAGACAGCTTTGGGACTTTGATGCATTGAATTCGACGCGATTCGCTTTGCCCCAAGCGAGGATATTGTTAAGATCGTTATTCAATGATCTAGTCATGCAATCTCGTTTAACACATGCAGCATTCCCCCTGGATTCCGCAAGAGTGTCAAAGGAGTAAGCGAAATCAAGAGTACTGTCATCTGCGAAACTATGGATGGGATTGAAAGTAAGGGAAAGCAGATCATTAATGAAAATTAAAAAGAGAGTTGGAGAGATAACAGAGCCTTGAGGTACACCGGCATTTATGGGATGCGGTTCAGATGTAACGCCATCTAATACAACACGTATTTGGCGACTAGATAGGAAACTTTCAATCCATAATAGAAGAGGAGGGGAGAGACCAAGTGCTTTGAGTTTGGCTAAAAGGGCTGGATGCCAGACTCTATCAAAGGCTTTTGAAATATCTAGGGCAACGATTTTAGACTCACCAAAATTGTGAAGACTACGGTTCCAACGTTCCGTAAGAAAAGTCAGCAAGTCTCCAGATGAGCGACCAGCTCGGAAGCCATATTGGCGATCGTTGATGAGATGATTAGTTTCAAGATACTTCATTAATTTAGAGTTAATGATATATTCAAAAACCTTTGAAAGAATCGAAGTGATCGCAATTGGTCGATAATTTGAGGGATCGCTACCCTCTCCCTTCTTGGGAATAGGCTGAACGTGAGCTAGCTTCCAAGCAGTTGGAAATTTTCCTGTCGAATAAGACAAGTAGAAGAGTTTGCGCAGAGGTTTAGCCAAGGAAGAGGCGCAGCTTTTAATTAACAGGGGCGAAAAACCATCAGGGCCTGCGGCTTTGGAGACGTTGATCCCCTTAAGGACCCTGAACACATCCCTCGTACGAATGTGTATTGGCTCTTGTACACATTCACACGGGCGATGCAAAACAGGTGTTTGTGAAGTTGGTGGAAGGCGAGAATTTGAAGCGAATCTAGCAGCTAAAATATTAGCTTTATCCAGGGAGTCAACAATCACTTCACCATTATTAAGTAGTGAAGGTATAGAGGAACTGGTGAAATTGTTCCTGATGGTTTTGACCAGGGACCAGAAACCTTTGCTACCTTTGCGGCTTGCCAAGATTCTTTGTCTAATATTCTGGTCAAAAAGAAATTTTTCTCTCTGGATAATGGACTTGCAGGTGTTCCGTGCAGTCTTGTAGACTTGTTTCATTTCCGGACATGGATGCAATTGATAGGCGCGAAAAGCAGACTCTTTCGCTTTTATAGCTTGGTTGCACTTATCGTTAAACCAGGAGCGATCATGCTGTTGTTGAGACCTGCTGTAAGAATACGGAATGTATTCACGCATGCCAAGATTTAGTATGTTACTAAATTGTAATGTGCATTCATCAACATCCCTCGCAGCAAAACAGACCGACCAATCAATTTCTTTAAGATACTTATTGAGACTTTCCCAATCAGCATTCTTATAGTGCCAAAGAAGCCTACTTGTAGGTGGAGGAGTTGGGCGGCACAGGTTTGAGGTGGTAAATTGAGCCGTGATTAAACAATGGTCTGAATTTCCAAGAGGGGAACCGACTGAAATGGAATATTTGTCAGGATGGGATGTTAGAAACAAGTCGAGTAAATTAGCTTTATCTCCAGCTGCATCAGGAATTCGCGTTGGTGCATCCACTAGCTGTTGCAAATTAAATGATTCACAGAAGAGTTCAACGAAACGGCCCGCAGGACTTATGGTAGAAGAATGTCTGAGCCACGGTATATTATGAACATTAAAATCGCCTGCCAGGACGATTTCGGAAGAGGGGGAGAGAGAAAGCAAATGATCAATATTGTTGGAGATATTGTCAAATACGGATACCGTGTCGTCATCAGACATATTTGGGCTGCGATAAAGGAAACAGAAGTATATGATGAGCTTGTGAAGTTTGAACCTAATCCAGATATAGTTAAACTCTGGATTGGGAGAAGGAAAATCTTGAAGAATAGTAAAGGCCACATCATTTCGAATATATACTGCGATCCCTCTATGCTGAGAAAAAAGAGGCACGAAGCTGTAACCAGGGACGTGATACTGATTAATATCAGCATCAGAAACGACTTTGGTTTCACTTAGCGCAAGAATTGCCGGATTTTTTGAGTTAAGGTGGCAGTACACCGAAAACCGATTTGCTCTTAATCCGCGAATGTTGCAGAAATCTAAAATGAAATTCTGCATGCTGAAGGCAAAAACAAAAAAGCAAAAAAAAAACAAAAAAGCGACACACAGCAACACAAATATTTGGGCGCCACCAGCAGCAGTCAACGACACAGCGAGGTAAAAAAAAACAACAATAGTGTTATGCCTATTGCTGCTTTCAATACCTCAGACCGTGCAGTTCAATGACCACAGCTGGGTGCACCCGGATTGATGATCAGTGACTAATGCAATTGCACTGATCACAGATGAAAAGAAGGAAAGGAAACATTACCGTGCTGCTGGCTTATAAAATGTTGATAGGGCATAGAAGAGCCCTTCAGTTGGCGGATAAAATTTATTTTAATAATTTATTAAATAACGGTCGCGTCGGATTTTTAAATAATTATTGTTATGGATTTATATGGAGACTGTTTAGCACAACACTTCACTCGTTTTAAATTAATGGAATTAATAGATTTGTTTAGATTAATCGATTATATCTACAACACGAGGCAACGTCCGATCGGATTGACTCCACGCACTCGAGATAAACCGTAGAATAAGAGGCAGGACTCTCCATGCCTTAGGCCTTTTGACTTGACATAAATAACCTTAAACTTTATCGCGTTAAAAGAAGAAGAAAAAAACATTATTATACTTCCAGGGAGCTCCTTCGAGGGACTGGACATTGCGTAAGTCAAATTTTGCATGTTCTAGCGTCGATAATACCTGTCTTTCTTCCCGAATAACAGGAAATTTTTGTACATGCCCTTGGATTATTCAATTCTGCAAACTCGTGAGACATAATAACACACTACTTGGTTCTGTTGAGACTGCCAATTTTGTACATGGCTACCATGCAGACACCAGCTCCTGTCGACATTCCTGTACAGAGGCCAAACCACAAGGCATGTCTACAAACCTGTATATGTGAGCAAGCAAACTGTCCTAATTGCAAATACGTTCTTACACAACAGGACTTTACTGTATATAGCAGTATGGTTCCGAAAAGGCTACTCGGCGTGGCAGCCAAGACCTTATTCAACAGCAACCCCTGCTTAACTTACCCCTACCGACAATATCACAGCCAGCTCGTATATCTTTAACGCCTGGCCTACATTCAGCGATCATTCAAGGCCAAGTAGCCGCAAATGAGATGATGGTAGGTCTCGGACTTCAATTACAAGATATAGCGGAGGTATTACGCACAGTATGGAGGACTACATGTTGAAATCTGGAATAATATCAATCAGGAAGTCTGTGCTGTGTTGAAAAAAGTGGATGTTACTCGACCTCCTACACATATGGGAGAACAGTTTGTACCATATCGTCATCCTTAGCAACTGATGAGGGAAAGCCAACTACTATGGATTTTCCACCAGCGCCTACACCTAATTACGCTCCACGTCTTCCTGGTTATGGTTTTGCAAGCCAAAATAAGCCACCTAATAGATCGAGCTTCAGTCGAGCCCAGCCAGTTCATCACATAGGCGCTCAGATACTCCCATCAGACGATGGACCATTTTGTATAGTGGAGACAATTCAAAGCTTTCGGTCGATCAGTTTGTTTTTCGAGTGGAAGCACTCACTTACTCCGCATAAGCACTTGTACCAAGACTTTTTGCAAGAATGGCAACAAATATTCTGCTATGGATGCGAACGAAAAGATGTTTTTAAGCCGACGTGTAGATATTGTATACAGAAAAACGCGAAGAGGGTTCGGAATTGCAACACATTTTTTTGACCGAATGCGACATCCTGAACGATCTCGACTACACTAGTGCAGTCTCTGAACAGGGAAGACACTCAGCTCAACCAGCAGACCTCGTCGAAAACTCATAAAATCGTCCGAGTATTTCATTCAGTGACTCTTATGATCTAAACAAGTCATGACTCCCAAATAAAGCCTACCAATTTCTTAGCACAGACAGAGAACTTTATCGACTTCTCTGTAGATTCCCAAGTTCCCGTTTCCAACTGTAGGGAGTCGAAAACTGTTTTAATGGACACTTCTTTGGAAGAGTGCCAAATTTTTGACATTCCATTACAACCGAACATAAAGCCTGCGGGTGTTGCTGCTGAGAAGTAGGTTCGATCTCCCGCTTATTTAATATTGAGACGGCCACCAAGCTCTGCGATGACGAGCATCTGTGGGCACAGTATCATACTCGTCTACAAAAATACAATACAGCGCGAGAACGCATTTTCTTCTCAGTTACAGAACATGTAGGAACAATGATCCTAGATCTGGATGTCTGTAAAGCCAAGAAAAACTCAACTGATCGGTGGCGTGAATACTGCCTATGAATCAAGAAAGAAACTGGCCCACATTTAGTGTCGAGGCCAGATGACATTCCGCCGTATGCCAAAATAAAGCTGCTCGAGCGAAATAAGACTGGGTTGATCGATCAAGGTACCACTGTCAGTGTCCTAGGCCATGAGCTCCAGAGAAGCTAGCGGAAACAAATGTCGAATGGAGGAGGTAGAGGTGGCTAATGGTTATGTGGACCTGGATGTCACTTGGAGTGGTGAGATCAAGGCTCACCCAAACACAGTACCCCGGCATAGACTTGTGGCGTCTGTTACGGTTGGCTTCAAATGGCTCTGTTTTGATGCAAGGAACTCCAACTGGGTTGCGAAGAAGGACTCCTTTCCGCTGCCATAAATTGACATACTTCTGATTCGACTTACTCCGGCAAACTCCACTGCGAGCCTGGACCTGAGAGATACTTTCTAGCAGAAACCACTAGACACAAATTTTAGAGAAAATACCGCTTTCAGAGTACCTGGTCATCCTCGCTATCAGTGCACAGTGATGCCACTCAGCCTATGCAACGCTCCAAAACCTATTTTCTGCCTTATGGACAAAGATATCATGTTCAATCTTCGTGAAAATGTTCTCGTCTATCTGGCCGATTTGTTAATTCTGTCTCAAAATTTTGACTGACATCTGGTTTTGCTAGCTCTGTAGTGGGTTGTTTGAGGAAAGCTGGCCTCACTATCAATAAAGAGAAGGGTAAGTTCTGTATTACAGAGATTAGATACTTGGGTTTCATTTTTGCGAAAGGAGGAATCAAAAGTGATCCCGATAAGATTGCGGCTATAGCTGACTACCCGTTACCTAAAACTGTTCGGCTGGCCCGACGTCTGCTATGTATGGCGAGATGATATCGTTGTTTCAGCCCGAAGTATGCTGACTTAATCATCTCAATCACTGACATTTTGAAAAACCCCAGTTAGTTCCAATGGAGACCTGAAGCCCAAATGTCTCTGGAACAGTGGAAATACTAACTTAACTCTGCTCTATTGTTAGTGAATCCCGATTTCCCCAAGCCGTTTGTTATACAGTGCGATGCGAACCAACAAGGCATTGGTGGAATTCTGTTACAAATAGATGACGATGGCAACGAAGAGCCGATAGCATTCGTCTCGAAAAAGTTGAACTCAGCAAAATGAAATTACACAATCACAGAGCAGGAAAGCTTAACAGCAGTGCATTCTGTGCAGAAGTTTGAGCTTTTCATCGGACTTATGTTGCATAAGATAATAACTGATCATACTAGCTTTAAATGGCTGCTGTCCCAAAAGGACCTCAGCGGTAGATTTGCTCGGTGGAGTCTGAAACTTCAAAGTTTCGACTTGACTATTAAATACGGAAAAGGAAGCCGGAGCCTGTGATATTTTATCACCATTTGAAGATAGTTGGAACATAAGGAGCTGAGGCAGAAAGATAAGTCAGACTCTAACAAATTTCCTTTCCTATACCTAAAATAAAGAATATTTCCATATACATATGTATACCTAAAATAAAATGAATTTCCATACCATAAAAAGGGTAATAAAATAAATATACACATCATATATTTTCAATAATCTAATCATGCTTAAAACATGCTTATCTTATCTCTCCATTGGGTGAAGCAAATTGCATCATCAATTTTCTTCACATTCCATACACTTCATAAAAGTATTCCCATAAAACGACTTGGGAAAAACAAAAGTTTCAGTTTTCAACGAAGTAGTTTTAATAGAAATAATTACCACGACAAATTTTGCCTTCAGAGAAATTTGTCAGTACAAATACAAAAATTAAAAATAAGTCAAAAGACAAATCGTTCCTTCAGTACGATTTGTCGCGAAAAATGCGATATGTATATACATTATTTGTATATGCGTGCCGCGATTTCTGAGCGAAAAAACGATGGGTGATGTTTATAAAAACATCAAACTACATTTTTTCAAGCCACCGTCCATCAAAAATTATTCTGCATCAGTATAATCATTTCCAAAATAAATGTAAAAATTTTCTCAGGGTAAGAAAATGCAATTTAGCATTTTCTACCCTGAACGACGACTCTTGATCACGAGCAAAGTGATCAAGCGGCGAGTTGATTTTTTAACTTGAGAGAGTTTGTTTTTGAAGCCGAAAAAGAGTTGTCGGATTTGGTCGGTTCTTCGGGTGCGGTACGGCGGGTTAACAAAAACTTGTGAAATGAGGAAAATAATATTGTTAACAAAAAATTGTGAAATAAGAACAATAAGATTGTTCAGAAAAAATTGTGAACTACGAAAAGTAAAATTGTTTAGATTGAAGGAAGATTGTGTTTGTTACGAACGGAAAAGCCAGGTGGTGTTATATCAAAAGCAAAAGTGTGCGAGCGAGCATTGGATGCAGCTCCTACTGGTCCCATAATCAGGTACATAACAGTTTCACGGATGACTTCGTTTCTATTCGAACATTTCCGAGAATAGGCGCTCCAATGCAGGAAGAAGAAACTTGAAAGTTTTGGATTCCACAAGGACTTGTCTTCGACTTTATTTCCATTAGCCATTAGCTTCTCGGAGAGGCTGGAATGATTAAGAACACATCTCAAATGGCCTACAATGACAATTGACGTCAGAAATTACGTTGGCACCCGCGACGTGTGCAAAGAAGTCAAAGCTCCGAATACCATCCTTAGACCACCAATGGGAGCCGCAGTCTGTGACAAAACGACCATGGGACCCAGATCAACCAATGGAAACGTCTGTATACTAATTGTTCTTGATCACTGCCTGAAGTTTCCAATTTTGAATCCGACGAAGAAGGCATCTTCTCTGCTCAATTTTCCAGACTTGGTGGATAAGTATGGCGTAAACACTTGCGAACAGGTCTTTACTGTCAGGGATTAGAGCCTATATCAAGAGTGAACTCTGGAATTCTGTCTATTAAGCAACTAGCTTTTCACTCTATAAAATATTATTTGGCCTTCAAATGATCGAGAATGCAAGCTCATATACCATCCTCAAGAGCTTGGTAGCTCTGAGTAAGCCTCTATCAGTACATGCTGGTGAAAAAGTGAGATTCCTCCGTGAGAGGGCTCAAGGAAACTTGAACCGTGCATTCGAACAGGGTGTAAAATCTTATAACCTTCGATCTGAACCTATTAGGTACAGAGTTGGTCAAGTACAGCCAAGAATATGTATGCAGAGCAGCTTCCAGCACAACTCAGTGCTAAATATTGACGTAAATTCTTAAAGTGTTAGATAAAGTCTGAAGAAGGAAGCTCTCTATACAAGCTTGAGGATCTGCAGGGATAACTGTTAGGTAATTACCATGCTAAGGACATTGGGCCTTGATTAAGGATTAAGTCTAAATAAAATGTTTGTCATACTTACCTTGGATGAATGTCTTCTAACCCTGATATCGCTATAGATGAGCATACACTAGCCATCTTGTTGAATAGGAATAGGGAAAAAGAATTCTCTCACGGTATGTTCTGCCTGTCGTAAAAGCCGACTGAGGGAACATTAATCCTTCATTGAAGCTATACCGACTTATTCGCGACGAGGTCCAGTGAAGTCCTGCAAGGTATTCAGGACCTTGTAGGTGTGATTTGCGGCGAATGAACCCGCAAGAGATCGACGGCACCCACATCCCCTCAAAGGGAGCACTTATCTGCTGTGCTAGCACCCTATTATTCTAATTTAAATTCTTAGAGACTCGATCTATATGTGGACACTTGGAGACGCAGCCTCGAACTGGTGTAGAGCTGCAATCAGAGTGAGATGTCCATAGCGGAAGAAGCTTTGCCATTTGTTGTTTAGGTTACTGATTGTAAAGGCTTCTCCGACTGATTTCGGTATGGGAATCCAGAGGGTTGCTGACAGACTTGCTTTGTAGTTGCTGGCCTGTGAGTATACCTCTGACTTTCGATATCGAGACAGACGTCAAGGTCTGGCCACTGACCGGCGTGATCTTAGGGATGCGCCTTTAACTCGTCTCGCACAAGGAGAGTCTGACAAGCTTTCGTGGTTTTCCTAGCGTTAGCATAGCATCCATTTCCACAAAACTAGTGAGCGTGGGTTGTGTCACACATTGGGTGCCCGCCTATATTTAAAACCGGTTATTTCAGTTGACCATATCTCAGTGTTTTCTGATTCACAGCTGAAACATACGAATCGGCCGTGTTATCGCCGCAGGCCCACACGATGCAGCATACTGCATCGTGTGGCTCTTTCATCTATCGGCAAACTATGTCGAGCGCACATTTGTCAATTTGGAGTGTGGACCTCACTTGGCTGTGAACCAGATAAAGGAATTTGTAGTGCTCCTCCAGAGCACGAAACGGGCCTCTTAGGGATGTCGAATCTCAAATGCGGAGATTTAGTAAAGTAACCTCTCCCCCCACTTGCTGAATACTAATGCCTACATTTACTCATAATGGGATAGCTATAATAGCATCTCCTTAGGTCCCAGAAACAAGCGGAAGGACGATATACTCGGAAATGGAGTTGTTATATATTCGGGAGAAACCTGGGTCGATAAGTCACTCTTGACCTTCAGACACTTCAGACACTTTCACCTTGATTACTCACTTTCAGATTTAGGGGGAATATCCAAACAAACCACAACACTGTACTCCGTGCAATTGTAGCTTTATTTCTCTTTTTTGTTAAACCTGTAACTGCCACTAATCTGTTAATTCACAGATAACTTTTTTAACAAACGAAACATTTATTCACAGATAACTTTTTTAACAAACGAAACATTTATACTTTATTATACTAGAATTCCTTTTAATTATTTATGCCGATAACATTTCTAATATTTTGCCAAAGGCGACCAATCTTTTTTCTTCTATTTTACAGACCGGGAAATTCATTCGCGAGGCGACCGTACCGCAATCCAAAAATCAACTCCTATATCGTTCGCGCTCAAAAACCGACTGATTCGAGACTTGATTTTTTAAATCTCAAGTCTAATTGTTCAGGATAGGAAAATGCTTAATTAGCATTCCTATCCTGAGAAAATTATTTACCGCTGGGCATGTTTAAACATGCCCAGAATTATCGCGACGGACGATGGTTGAAATTGAAATTTGATATTTTCATAAATATCCAACCATCGTCGTGCTATCGTGCATACATTGTTGCGATCACAATGTATGCAGCTCGCGACAATTCGCTGATAAGAGCTTTTTTCGGTGAAGACTTGATCATTTCAGTCTTCACCGACGTAAAATTTTATGCGCCCGATATGTATGTTTGTATGTATGTACATACATATCGTATTTACGACAAGTCTTACTGAAGGTACGATTTGTCGTGGGGCTTTTGTTTTTTTCTAATGAAACGACTTGGGATGAAACTTAAAACTTCTATTTTTCCCAAGTCGTTCTTATAGGAAAATATTTTGGTTTTGTGCAAAGGAATGTGACGAAGTTGCTGATGGCAATTTTTCGCTTTGCAGAGAGATAAGCTAACCATATTTTAAACATGATTAGCTTATGAAAATTAAATATGTTTTAATGATTTTCCCAATGATAATTGTTAATTACAATTATCATTGTTAACCCTTTTTAGGTATACAACAATCCTTCCCCCTGCGAAAAAGAGGATTATTCTTTGAAGAGGAATAATTCTCAGGGGAAGTTGTTGTTGGGGCTTTTTCATTGGTTCGGCTATTGGTCGGTTTGGCACAGGTTTTCGTTTTTACATATTTTCTTATTTATATTTTAATAAAAAAAATTTTTGTTATCTTATTTTCTAAAATTGTTTTTAAATATCTAATCCTATTCTATTCTATTGCTTTATTCTTACTATTTTCTACTGTTTTTTTTGTTTTGTGTGTTATGCATATGTATGTTATGTTTTTTTTTTTTTTTTGTTACACTTGTATATTTGTTATGATCTAAAGTTAGTGGTTATTTAATTTTTATTCTGGGTTAGTTTTATTACATTATTTATTTTGTTTATTTTACTTGTAATCCTATTTTTGTTTTCTTATTTATTTTTATTTATATTGTTTATTATTATTATTTAACACTAGCGGGGGAGGATATCTTTTACTTCCTTTTGTTTTGAGTATACATATATATGTTATTATTACCCTATTTTACCTTAAGTCTAGGCTTTAATAATTATTTATTTATGTTCTCTCCCCTTTCGTTTTCATTATTATTTATTATTACTAACTGATTTATTTGGGGTTAATAGAAACCCCTTACATTTATTTTTTCTGTGTTCTAGTACCAGTGATAATGCTGATGACCATTTGAAGTGGTGATACTATACCACTTGCACTGACCTAGTAGGTGGCAAGGTGCGGGTCCTTTTTAGAGGGGTAGGTTCGATTATTTCGATTTGTTTGATTTGTTCCTCCGCCTCTGGGGTTTTCTTAGGCTTGCGTGAACGATAATTTTTTATGAATGGGACTAGCCATTTGGCGACCAGGTACAGTACCATACATGTGATGACAACACCAGTTAAGGATACTGATGTTGCAGCTAGGACATGTGTAGGGTGGTGACTGATATGAGGAACTATTTTTTCTAATTTTTTGTCCAGTTCTTTTAATGACTGGGTACCTTCTAGGATGATGCTGTTAGTGTCATCTCCTGAATATAGTTCTGTCTGTATTTCTTCCGACGGTATTTTTTCTTTGGTTTCATTAAGATATTTTTCTACCATTTGCTCTAATGGAGCGATATTTGGGAAGTAGTTGGGTTGTTTGAGACTCAATTGCTGGATATTCTCTGCCTCATAATGTAGGATTTGTGATCCTACTTGTAATTGACAGGGATGGTTGATAGTAATTATTCCTTGGCCTTCTATTTTTGAAATTAGGAATTGGTGGGTACACTGAAGGTGTACAATTGTTGGTTCTATCAACGAGAATATCCAAGAATTTGGTTTACTTAATTTAATAAGTAGGTCTCTGGGAGGTATTTGCGCTCTAAATTGACACGGTGGCTCTTCCTTTAATGGATTAAAGAGCAGCTTCACTACGCATTCTTTGGACATTGTAGCCTTTGTTATGGGAATGCCTAGCTTAGCGATGTAAGTGTCCTCTTTGGAAGATTGCGTGATCTTTTTGAAGATTTTAAGATCTTGTGTTTTTAACAATAGAATATCCTGTGTCTGTACCTGGTGCGCTACGTGCGAGTACTGTATTTCGGGTACCAATGATTGTTTTTTACTAACATGGATAGGGAAACTATGTATCCTATACAACTTCATTCGTGGTAAATTGAAAATCGGAAGTTGTATTCTAATAACTAATTTGTCTTGGACTATACGAGCCTTTGTTTCCGCTGTCTGATATAACAGGGAGAGACAATTTTGTGTATCTGGGCAAGTAGCGTGGGACTTGTGGTATATCTCTAATAAACTTTTGGGAGACACCACTAGCGGATGCAACTGGTGATTTTTACTGGAGATTATTATGTCGAGTAAGGCTTGTTGCCTGTACTCAATCTCGACAATTTGTAAGGTCAGGCTTGAAATTATCTCCTGCCTTAATTGTCTCATTAGTAAATCATCAGTGATATTTTGCATTCTATTTACCTGGAGATTTATTTGACGTTGTCTTTCCTGCAGAGATGTCAGTGGCTTTTGAATTTGTTGGAGTGTAGTTTTGACTACACTGATCTGCTGTCTTTCCAGGTCGGCTAGTGCTTTTGTATTTGTTTCGAGCTCCTCGAGTCGACTGTATACCTCTTGTTCATTAGTGCTGTCCATGGTCCCGAATAGGTAGTGCATTGCATTGCCTATTCCATCGAAGATGGATCTTGTTGATCTTGATTTGGGGACCACTTCTCGAATGACACTTGTTCTTCTCTTGATATTTTCTAAGAGAGAATGAACGTGTTTTTGCTGTACCAGGCATAGCTCATCGGTTTGAGAGCGATTCGAACATAGTCGGTGAACTAAGTGCTCCGCCTGTTCTGCCATAAGCGTTTGGTTGTCCAGTTCCCTTAGGTTGATCTCCGTTAGTATATTCCATGTACTCTGGTATACTTGTAATTTTCCTAAGTCCTCATACAGTATTCCTGTATTGTTCAGGGGACTTATTGTGTAGGCTTCCGTTTGAGTTTGTCCCATTGCCAGATGGAAGCAGCATATTAACACCAATATGTGCTTCATGCTCTGTAGAAAATGAAGGATAGGCTTCGTTAGTCAATTAGTCGTACTAGATGATCTTGTGTGTGTAACTAGAAGAACTTAATTTAATTGTAGAATTTTGTATGATGGGAACTTATTTGCTAAAAGAAAGACGAGGTAGAACAGGATAGGAGGACTGTAAGCCGGTTCCTGCTAAATCTCGTCAAAAGATGAGCATTGTATTCTTTCAAAAGTTTAATTAGGGAATTGGTTAATTTACAACAATGGGTTTATTTGTTATATGTTCAGTTTTATTTACGTAGCGTATTTTTTATTAATTTAAATAAAATTTAGGTAAAGTTTGACTTCATGAGTCATAGGGAGTAATCCCAAGTACGGAACCTTTAAGTAGGTAGTTATTAGTTTAACTGGCGAAAATTTGTTTCAGTGGGACTTATTTTCTAAAGGTGTATGTACCAGTGTACTACTCGTAATAGGGCTTTAAACGGTTGTTGTGTACTACAACCTGCCGTTTGCCTATTTTTATGGTGGTGTTTGTTGGACTAGGTACGTTGATTACCAGATATGGGCCAACCCAGATTTGAGACAACTTGTGTTTGCGGCTTTCACTTTTGAGGAGGACTTTGTCTCCTAGGTGGAAAGTGAGAGGCCTGACTGTTTTGTCGTAATATGCCTTTGAGCGTTGTTTGCTGGCTAAGAGATTTTTACGAGCCGTGGCATATGATCTTTGTAATCTGTATTTGAGCATATGGTAATAACTTTCGTGGTTATATACGGGCTCAGGGTCCCGTTTTAAATTAGTCGGGACATCCGCTGTGAAGCCGTAAAGGCAATCCATCGGGGTTAGTTTAGTACCCTCGTGTACACTGTTATTGTACACGAATGCAGCGGTTCGTAGGAATTGATCCCATGTTTTGGGATTCTCGTCTACGATTGTACGCAGATATTCGATTAATGGTCTATGGGCACGTTCTAGTGCTCCATTAGACTGTGGATGGTATGCGGAAGTTTGTAACTTCTTTACCTTTAGCAGTTTGCAGACCTTCTTGAATAGCTCACTCAGGAAATTAGTTCCCTGATCGGTGACTATTCTCTTTGGAATGCGATAACGCGTGACAATCTCATTGAAAAAGATTTGCGCCACCGTTACTGCTTCTCCATTTGGTATGGCATACCAATCGACAAACTTGGTGAGATTATCTTGGAAAGTTAAGATATATTTATTACCTGATATGGTCTCTTCTAGTGGACCTACTATATCGAGGTAAACCTTGTCGAAAGGTTGTTCTGCGATGTCCGTTATTACCATTGGCATCTTGAATTGTGGCGATGCCTTCATTGTTTGGCACTTAGGGCATTTTTTTATGTACTTTTTTATATCGCTAAGCATGTGTCTCCACCAATACTTGCGTCTGATTCTTTTATAAGTCTTAATGACACCCTGATGGCCGCCGAAAGGAGAGTCGTGGTAATCCTTTAGGATTGTTTGAACTTCCTTGGGGCTCGTGATTATCTCAGGTGCCTTGACTGGACTTATTTCTTGTTCAAGCGTAGCAGGGGGTTGTATTTCCGCCTCTGGGAGTTTAGTTTCTTTATCCTCCGCTGCCGTGGGCGGTGTTTCAGCGCTGGAGCTAGTATTGGCCTCTTGGGCTTTTTGTTTTTGAGCTCTGGTCACGGCGAAGCAATGAGCGGGTTTCTTTGTTTTCTTTTTACTTGGGGAAAAGCTTTCCTCCACATCTGAGTCCATAGTGTGGTGGACTTGGGCTTGTACCGTTAAAGTGTTGCCTGTATTGTCTTCGATTAATACCTGTGGAATGCGGCTTAATGCATCCGCATTGGTATTATACTTCCCTGGTTTATATTCGATGGTATAATCGAATTCCGATAATTTGTGGTGAAATCTCACCAAACGGGAAGTCGGGTCTTTAACGTTAAAGACACCTTTGAGAGGCTTGTGGTCAGTATAGACCGTGAATTTCCTGCCTTGGAGGTAGCATCGGAAATTCCTAGTGGCCCAGACTATAGCCAATAACTCCTTTTCAATAGTGGAGTAATTTTTTTCGGCTTTGTTCAGCGTTCGGCTGGCATAGGCGATAGGCTGGTCTTTTCCCACTTCTCCTTGGGAAAGTACAGCGCCTAATGCTTCGTTACTGGCGTCCGTTGTAAGATTGAAGGGTTTAGAGAAATCTGGATAGATCAAAAGTGGTGGGGAAATTAGAGCATTTTTAATGCTTTGAAATGCTTCTTGGCATTTCTCGGTCCAATTGAATTTTACGTCCTTGCGGAGTAAATTCGTGATTGGACGAACGATTTTAGAGAAGTCCGGAATGAACTTCCTGTAGTAATTGGCGAGTCCTAAAAAGGACTGAACTTGCCTTACTGTTCTGGGAACAGGAAATGTTTGGACGCAGGCCGTTTTGCTGGGGTCTGGTAATGCACCTTCGCTAGAGCATTTGTGCCCTAGGTAAACAACTTCTCGTCTCAAGAACTGGCACTTCTCTGGCTGCAGTTTGAGGTTGTTCTCTCTCAATTTGTTGAAGACTTTACGAAGTTTATCATTGTGGTCATTTAGGTTTTTCCCGTAAATGACGATGTCGTCAAGATAAACGAAACATTCGAGGCCTTGTAGGCCTGTCAGAACGAAGTTCATGAGGCGTTGGAATGTAGCGGGAGCTCCTTTGAGTCCGAATGGCATACGCTTAAATTCGTAGTGCCCGTAATTAGTGCTAAAAGCGGTCTTATGTCGATCTTTTTTGTCGACTAAGACTTGATGATAGCCGTTGGCCAAATCGAGAGTGGTAAAGTACCTGGCATGACCTAGTTGGTCAAGAATATCCTCAATTCGGGGTAGCGGAAATGCGTCGCCAATTGTCTTTTCATTCAATTTGCGAAAATCGACAACGACGCGCCACCTTTTTTCACCATCGGGTCCCGTCTTTTTGGGGACAACTAATAAGGGTGAATTCCAAGGGCTTTTGCTAGTTTGGACTATCCCGTTTTCTAGCATTTCTCTTAGTTGCTCGTTGATCACTTGTCTCTGGGTCTCTGGTAGTCTGTAGGCCTTTTGGTTTATGGGCGCTTGATCTTGTATTAAAGGGATATTGTGGGTGATAGCATTTGTGTATGTGAGCTTATCACCTTTTAGAAAGAAGATATCATTGTACTCGTAGCAGAGTTCGGATATCGAAGCTTTTTCTTCCGCATTTAGGTTTGGGTCTAGGCTGAGCTCTTGGTCTAACCTGTTGACTCGCGGAGTATGTGTGGGATCTTCATGATCCGGAAATAAGTATTTTACGTGTTGTAAGATAGCTGTGTTTTCCGAAAAGCTTGTGTCTCTTTCCTCATTTGGTGTAGTTGTGTACTTACTATCTGTTTTACTTACATTACTAAATGGCAGGGAATGGGCTTCCTGCAGTTTTAATGGTGGAGTACCATGTTTTATGGGTACTTTTGATTGGTCCGAGTACTCGCACGCTTTTGTATTTTGGCTAATAGGCCGTGAAAAATTGGTTCTCTTAATACTATTTGACGGTGGAGCCAACTTTGCCTTCAATGAGGTCTTACGGATCTCGCACGCGTCTTTTATCGAGCTCAGGGGGCACCTTGTATTCTTAATACTAATTTTATTAAGTGGTGGAGTCGACTTTGCCTTTAAGTAGGTCTTACTGAGCTCGCACGCACTTGTGATAGGGCTCTTGGGCCACTGTTGTTTCTTAACACTAACTTGGTTGGGTGGTGGAGTCGTCTTTGCCTGAGAGTAGGTCTTACTGAGCTCACACGCACCTGTTATAGGGCTCTTTGGCCTCGTATTTATCTTAAATCTAGGTAAACTAGACGGAGGAGTCCTCGGCATCTTGTTTATCGGCTTCTGGATCTCGCTCGCATCTTTTATAGGGCTCTTGGACCGCGAAATTTTTTTATAATTTACTCTATTGGACGGTGGAGTCATTGCTGCCTCTGTTCGGGTCTTACTGAGCTCGCACACGTCTTGTATGGGGCTCTTGGGCCGCGTTAGTAACTTATATCTAGGTATTCTGGAGAAAGAAGTTTTGCTTGACTTCTGTTCTGCCTTGGGAGGCTCACTGATGTTTATGTTACTCGCTTGCGATTTATTCGGCTTGAGAACGTGTTGTGTATCAGCGGCTTCTCCTATTGGGATGACAGCGTAGTCATGTATAGGGAGCAGTTGTAATAATAAACTGTTGATGACTACTTTAAAATTGTTAATGTTGAGTATGGCAACTAGCACTGTTTCTTTCCCAGTAGGGAGTAAACTATTGGCCAGGAAGACTCCGTCGCCTATCTCTTTAGATAAACAGAGCATTTCTTCCTTCACTCGTAACGGGACTGTGGTGATAATTTGTGACCTAGCAGGTATGCATATCGGTTCCTCTAAAGTAACCAGATGCTGCCTCATATCGCTGGTTTCTTGATCACCCAGACAGCTCTTTTCGTATTCCGTCGGCTCTTGTTGAACCTGGCAGCCAGCATTACTCTGTTGAGATGCCTTGGAGACACTGCATGTAGATAGCTTAACCTGTTTAGGTTCCATCTTTTCAGCAAGTGACCTCACTTCGACTGCTTTTCTGGAATACAGCTTGTCCGTTTTGCATGACAAGGGCACGGTGAACTCTTCGGGATTTGTTTCCGTACAAGGAAACTTGAGTGCTTTATTTGGGCCTTCAACATTACAATTGTTTGACAGGAAGTCGTTTCCTAATAGGCCGTCATCGGAAAGACCTGGCAGGTTTTGTACCACCTGAAACTTGCAGGGAATTTTATTTTTAAAATTGAAGTTGCCCTTGCAATTTCCCAATGTCTTTCCGGTTCCAAAAGGGGTCTGTAAAGTGCATGCCTCATTGGAATTAATTATCTTGAGGTCTTTAATTGCTCTTTTCTTAATAATACTAACCTCAGCGCCAGTGTCCACTACTAGTTTTGTATGGCCGTTAAGGCTTATGTCCAGTGGAAGTTTCACTGTAGGGACACCAGATTCGGGCGCTTGAGGTGACCCTTTTAATTTTTTAGTTGGGTTTATAGTCGAGCCGGGGAGTTTTGGGTCGACTGCATGTCGTTTCCCTGACTCCGGGCTTCCCATTTTTTCTTCTGGCGGCAGTCTTCGTCTGCATGTCCTCGGCGACCACAAAAGGTGCATTTGAGTCTTATATTGAAGACTTGAGGACTTTTTGTGTTGTGTTGCTCTTGTGTAGATCTGTTGGAGAGGCGTGGAGGAACAATTTGTTGGGTCTGTTGACTTTTTCTGCAATCACGGACGTCATGTCCATAGATTTTGCAGTTTGAGCAGAAAGGGGTGTTCTTGCGCTTAAGGCAATCTGTATATGTATGACCCTTTCGCTGGCAGAAATTACACGTGATGTTACGGACCAGTGCATCTGTATCCGAGTTTCTGGCATCAGTGTTTGTAAATGGTCTTTGTCGTGACTGTGATGAACCTGAGTTATTCACATTGCGTGAAAACTGATTTGGATTTGGAGCTCGAGGTGATGCGAACATAGGTGTTGATGGCATTTGATAGTAAGGAGCTCTATAGTAAGCTCTCACTCGTAAATCTGGGTCTACTGGAGCCATTGGAGGAGCTTGTACCAGAGGAGTCTGGACGAATGTAGCACTTTGCTGTAATTTCTCCATGTCCAAGGCTTTTTGAATTAGTGACTCTAAATCGCCTTCTCCCTGCGTGAGCAAATATTGACACAGGTGAGGGTTAGTTACTCCACTTTTCAAAGCGTTTTTGGCAAAATCCATCAGCTGTGTTTTCACAGCAGGGACTGCCTCAGCTCCATACTTCTGTGTCGCTGCCTCGTTACAAATCGTCAACAACTGTTTCAATCTTGTAATGAAGACAGTGAGAGATTCTAACGGGTTTTGTCTGGTGGTAATTAATTTGTTCACCAGCTCCTGATATGTCTCACGGGGAAGATACGTTCTATTTAAACGTTCCTCTACTTCAGGAAATGAAGCGGGGACGTCTGAAGCGAATAATTGATATGCGTCACCTCTGAGTCTTGTGGGAAGGACCTGAATGAAAGCCACTTTTTCTTCATTATTAAGGCATTGCATAGTTTGTTTGCAACAGCCAATGAAGGTTTGTAACTCTCGTCCCAATTGTGGGGTACTTTCACCCGAAAATAAGGGAACGAGTTGAGCTGTGAGCTTAGCTACTTTAGCGTAATCCACCATTATGTGTAGTCTATTGACTGGAAATTGAAATTTGGGTGGACTAGCTGGGCTTGTTTCTGGGCTGATTTCCGTTAAGGATTCTTCGAGCCAATCGATCAGCAGGTCTTCGGGAGTTGGTTCAGCTACTTCACCGTCACTGTCGCTATCACTATCACTGTCACTTAACCTAACACTCTTATTCTTCCCTAGATCTAAACTGAGTGAGCGCCGAGATTCGGAAAACTGTTCTAGTTCCTTTCGGAACTGTATTGTTTTTTCTTTTAAGGTCTTTAACTTGACGAGTCTGGTCTCACGCTCTGTTTTTAATTTGTGATCTAAGGCGTCACAACGGGTAATCGTCAGTTTATCCGATTCCCGCGCTCTCTCGTATAATTTATTTAAAAACTTAGCTAAACTTACTTGACTATTCAGACCTGGCAGAACGGTTCCGCTTCGAAGTCTAGGTCCTGTTGGGGGTAACTGTGGAGGTTTTTCTCCTGCAGCGGATGATGTACCTTCACCGGGGTGCTGTGTATTGGCACCTGGGGTTGATCCCGCGTCGGCTAAAGATGGAGAGTTTTCCCTCGCTGCTGTTTCTGGTTCCTGCTGAGGTAGAGCAGGATTGTCGGCATATGATGCGCTGTTCAGTGAAAGGGGGGCTCCTTGCCTGCTTAGGTCCCTTTGCTGTAATTGAGAGGGGGGTTTCTTTAACCGCCTTCGAGTTCCCTCTCAATCCTTTGTCGGTTGATTTCGGCTTTCTTTTGCAGCTGGGGGGGCCCTGGGCCGTCTTAACTTCCCCTGGATCTAGTTGAAAAGGGGGCTTATAAGCCGTCTTCGATTTCCTCTTCAACTCCGGATCGTTGACTGCTAGCGTTTGTTCGTCTGGTTGGCTGGAGCTTCAGGCTGTGTCCTGGCTGATCTGTACTCGTCCTTCTGGGAGGTTTTGGATGGTTTTCCACTTCCTTCTTTGGAGTGTTTGATAGTATCCCTCGGTGGTGCCTGTGCACTATTTGGGGTGAACGCTTGCCCGCCTGGAGCAGAGGCGCCTAGAGATGGTATCTACCCGAGTGTTGGGGGTGACTTGGCCTGAGTGGCTTCGTCAAGGGAACCCCTTAGGTTCGCAGGATAGCGGATTTTAAAGCTCTTATACTTTTCTACTTTAGATTTTTCGAAAAGCAGGCTTCCACTATCCTACCGGCTGCGCCAATTTTGTTATATATTCGGGAGAAACCTGGGTCGATAAGTCACTCTTGACCTTCAGACACTTCAGACACTTTCACCTTGATTACTCACTTTCAGATTTAGGGGGAATATCCAAACAAACCACAACACTGTACTCCGTGCAATTGTAGCTTTATTTCTCTTTTTTGTTAAACCTGTAACTGCCACTAATCTGTTAATTCACAGATAACTTTTTTAACAAACGAAACATTTATTCACAGATAACTTTTTTAACAAACGAAACATTTATACTTTATTATACTAGAATTCCTTTTAATTATTTATGCCGATAACATTTCTAATATTTTGCCAAAGGCGACCAATCTTTTTTCTTCTATTTTACAGACCGGGAAATTCATTCGCGAGGCGACCGTACCGCAATCCAAAAATCAACTCCTATATCGTTCGCGCTCAAAAACCGACTGATTCGAGACTTGATTTTTTAAATCTCAAGTCTAATTGTTCAGGATAGGAAAATGCTTAATTAGCATTCCTATCCTGAGAAAATTATTTACCGCTGGGCATGTTTAAACATGCCCAGAATTATCGCGACGGACGATGGTTGAAATTGAAATTTGATATTTTCATAAATATCCAACCATCGTCGTGCTATCGTGCATACATTGTTGCGATCACAATGTATGCAGCTCGCGACAATTCGCTGATAAGAGCTTTTTTTCGGTGAAGACTTGATCATTTCAGTCTTCACCGACGTAAAATTTTATGCGCCCGATATGTATGTTTGTATGTATGTACATACATATCGTATTTACGACAAGTCTTACTGAAGGTACGATTTGTCGTGGGGCTTTTGTTTTTTTCTAATGAAACGACTTGGGATGAAACTTAAAACTTCTATTTTTCCCAAGTCGTTCTTATAGGAAAATATTTTGGTTTTGTGCAAAGGAATGTGACGAAGTTGCTGATGGCAATTTTTCGCTTTGCAGAGAGATAAGCTAACCATATTTTAAACATGATTAGCTTATGAAAATTAAATATGTTTTAATGATTTTCCCAATGATAATTGTTAATTACAATTATCATTGTTAACCCTTTTTAGGTATACAACAGAGTAAATCATTGTTGCAGCTGCCTTTAAAACATTCAGTTTTTTTAACATAGACAGGATATTAACATCAATAGGAAGAGGTTTGAGATAGATTAAGGATAAAGTGCACTAGGTTATGAAATTTTCAATAGTACTTTGTTTACGCGGGACATTTATTACGACACATCGATTCGAGTTAGAGTAAGGACAGAAGTCAAAGAAAATTTTAAGAAAACATACCTACAAAATATATGCATGCATTATATGTATAGGTATATTTAGGTAACAACACAAAAGGAATGAGATTTGCACAAATTATATCCTCAACTTTATAACCAACATAATATTAGATTACATCCGCCACACCTTTGTCATAAATTGCTGGATTCATTTCCTAAATTAATTCTTTAATCGTGATTGTAACACTTTTTCCATTTTCTCCCAAAATCTTAATTCCAAAAACAAATTCACTTTAAATGTTCCCATGTAATCATTTTTTGAACAATGAAGTGACGAAAAGCTTTAAAAAAGTAAATTAGTTTTGATTCTGTTCTTGACCGAGGTGTAGCCAGAGATATAAAATTGATTTGCGAGGGTTTTCTTTTAATATATTTTTAAAGTTGGTGTTGTTATTTCTTTATTGTGTAAGACGTAAATTAATTTAGGTTTAAATAAAAAATAAAGTCACACGAAACAGTATTGAATCTTTCCTTTCAGTAATTTTCCCTTTTACCCCGAATTGTGTTTTATGACACAAAACAAAAACGGACTGGTTATCATAAACTGAATCCTTTACGCTCAGGATCAGTTTTATTGTTCACCTTCTAGTGAACATATCGTTTAATTTGTGTAGTACAGAAATATTAGGAAGAATGTGAGTATATTCACTGAGTGTCCTTCTCCTGAGTTTTTGCATGTGTAGATTTAGATTAAATAAATCCTGTGTACCTGTGATTGATAAAAGATCCATATTAAATGCAATAAATTGTTGTTAAATAATAATGCATAGGCGAGCTAATAATTCGACTGACACGCAGCACAGTTTTGCCTTGATGTTTATGAGGGTGCGCGGATGGTGTTCTCCTTGCACTCTGTTCGTTAGTGTGGTGTTCCGCTAACACACAAAAGCATTGTTTGTGGTGTTCCGACAATGTTTAATTGTGTCTGCGACAGTGTTGGGTCAGAGGAGTGGTTCGCCTATGCCTCGTCTTAGTTTTTCCTTGTGTAATGGATGAATCCTTCAGGGTACACAGCTATCGCCAAACAAATGAATTTCAGGCAAGGTAATTTAAGAGGAATAAGGTAAAAACGTCTCTTTGATGTCGAGCTATGATATTAGCTATTTTACTTTTACCTGGAAATATTTTATGTTTTAAAAGGAAAAAAAAATATATGATCTTACAAATATCAGAAGTGGGATAAACTCCCTGTAATTTCTCAGGGCATACGCCTAAATATTATTACATTTTTATGGCCTTGATTTTATCTGAAATTGTTTGGCGATGTGATGCGGCGATGGTAGTAAAACACTTTAGTTTGAGGTTTTCAATGATAAAGTTGTGCATTTCGAATTCTTTTGAAAATAAATTTAAACTGAAAAGTTTTAGCGCATATTAGTAGTTATTCCAAAAGTTGTATTTTAAAGACATTTATAAAGGTATTATTATTTGTGACTCAGTGCTACGATGGTAGTGATAGTGACTAATATGGGTAAAAATAAACGATCCCGTCGTGAGCGTGACAGACATAGTCGACGACATCGTACAGTTTCGGTATCATCCGAAGAAAGAGATAGAGAGAGAAATAGAGATACGTCTTTTATAACTATTGAGTCATTAGACAAACTCACACATGCAGTTACGTCACTATTAGAACAATAAGTTCCGAGAAATCAAAGTTTTACTTTTAAAGGTGATACTGTGCCGGTATTTAATCCAGAAGATAAAAATCAATCGTCACAAAAGTGGTGTAATAAAGTTGATGAGCTTCGTGATATTTTTCAGTGGTCTGAGGATGCAACAATATATTTTGCTCTTTCAAAATTACGCGAACTAGCTGAAGTTTGGTACAAAGGACTGTCGTCTTTGAAATTCTCGTGGAGCGAATGGAAACAAAAATTGGTAGAGGCTTTTCCTTCAACTGCAGAATATTACGACGTTTTGAAAGAAATGCTAAACCGCACTAAAAGAAATAACGAAACTTATGGCAAGTACTATTATGAAAAGGCAGCTTTGTTAAATTCATGTGAGATCAAAGGAGCAAACGCGGTTTCATGTATAATTGGTGGAATAGAGGATCGCGTTGTGAGGACTGGAGCAAAAGCAGGACAGCATAAGACGCCTGAGTCCCTATGTAATTATTTCAGCTCGCAGAGCGATGCACCAACATTGAGCTTTAATCAATCAAATAATCGCGCCAAAGGATTTTTCAAGAATAACAAACGATCTAGACAACACGAAAAGTCAAATCATTCAGCACCGTCTAATATAATTTGTTTTAAATGCGATAAGCCTAGCCATTTTGCAAATAAATGTCCAGACAGTTTGAAGGAAGACAAGCGTTGCAGACTGTGTGGTAACCGTAGTTATGATGAATCAAACTGCTTCAAGAAAAGGAAACCGGAACCAAAAAAGACGATTGCTTGACTAGAAGTACCCATCAGGGACGCCTCAAATCGTAAATATCTTAAAACTATTAAAATTAACAAGATTTTTTCGAAAGCTTACGTAGATTTTGGTAGCTCTTGTACTATAATCACTTTAAATGAGACTAAACGATTAAATTTAGGTGTCAACTCTAAGGATCGCACAATATTACACGGATATGGCAACGGAAAAACTTCGAGTGTAGGATCTACTACAGTTAGACTTATGATTGACGAGGTTGAAGCAACAATCAAAGCAATTGTTGTACTGGACCAAGAGCAAAATATCCCTGTAATCGTTGGACGGACGTTTACAGAAATTCCGAATGTGGTAGTATATAAAGATAACATAGAACTAAAGTTTTTAAATGCCAGTGATAGTGATCATAATAAAGACAATAGAGAATTAACACAAATAAATATCGATCCAGACATTACCAAAATAACTTTGCGGGCTAATAAAAAACTAATTGTGCCACCTAATCATGTGAGTTCAGTGAAAGTAAAGATTGATAGATTCATCGGTGACGCATATGTAGAAGCAAGTATACGGGCACACGAGTGGCGTGAATCTTGCATACCTCGTTCCGTTATAAACATTAATGACGAGAGTATATCGGTTGTACCTTTTGTGAATTTATCTGAACAAAAAAATTATTATTAAAGATGGTGAAGTGAATGAACGTTTAGCAAATGATATTGTGAGAGAATCAAATTCGAACTATTCTTCACTCGTATTATTGGTAAGAAAGAAAAATGGCGAGCAACGACTATGTATCGATTACCGGAAGTTGAATTCATTAACCGTAAAGGATAATTATCCATTGCCAAGAATTGACGACCAAATCGACAGACTCCAAGGAGGTGTATACTTTACGAGCTTGGATATGCGTTCGGGATATCAACAGATACCGATGAAGGAAGAATCAAAACGCTATACGGCCTTTATAACACCTTCAGGCCAATATGAATATAATCGTGTGCCATTTGGCCTGACCAATGCTCCGAGAACTTTCCAGCTGTTTATAAATAAAATTCTGACACCGATTGGAGATTTAGCTGCAGTTTATGTGTTACTGCATGCCAGAACAGTTGCAGAAGCTCTGGAGGGTTTACGAAAAACGCTGCAAATATTTCGGAAAGAAGGACTAACACTTAATCTGAAGAAATGTTCGTTCTTGACGACCAAAGTTACTGTAAGGTATGGGTAGAGTGATCGGAATAAAACTATATGCACACGTTTTTCGCTTATGGCTACTTTATTTCGAGTGAGCTAATTCCAAACTTACATGCTAGAATACAATACTAAGAAGAAACGTGTGTATGTGAGTATATTATATAAAAGTACATTGTGTTGTAAAAGCGTTGGTTAGGTTAAGTTTATACCGAGACTATTTTTGTAGGTACGGTTCATACATTACAGTTACCTTATTAGGTTTCGAAATTGGTAATGGAAAAGTTCAACCTGGAAAAGATAAAATGAAAGCAGTTGAAGACTTCGAGGTACCAAAGACTGTACATCAAATTCGATAGTTTTTGGGACTGACGGGATATTTCCGTCACTTTTTGAAGAACTACGCAATACATGCACGACCACTTACAGCATTAACGAGGAAAAGCGTTGCCTGGAAGTGGACAGATATCGAGGAGAAATCATTTAGACGGCTTCAAAAGGCATTAATCGAGCGACCTGTATTAGCCTTATTCAACCCGGATGCTAACACCGAAGTACATACAGATGCGAGTGCAATTGGACTTGCTGGAATTCTGCTACAGGAACAAGAAGACAAGAGATTGCATCCCGTGGTATGTTTCAGCCGTCAAACGACAGATGCGGAATGCAAGTTTCATTCTTATGAACTTGGGACCCTGGCAGTAGTGGAAAGTTTAAAAAAATTCCGTGTATACCTGCTTGGACTAAGATTTGTAGTTGTAACTGATTGCAATGCCCTAAAAGCGACAAGCGAAAAGAAACGGCTGATTCCAAGGATTGCGCCTTCAGCTACAGGAATTCTCGTTTGACGTAAAGTATCGACCGGGTAACCGAATGAAACACGTGGATGCCTTGAGCCGGAATCCAGCGAACAATAAAGAAGCCGGAACTATAATGCATATTGACGAAGCTGATTGAGTTTTGGCGGGACAATTAATAGATGAAAAAATTGAGGAAATCCTTGTAATCTTGTCACGACCACCTGCTACTGAATACGAAAAGAGTGTATATCGAAATTATGCATTACGTGATGGACGAGTGTATCGAATCACTGCGCGTGGTATACAGTGGGTAGTACCGCGAGGCATGAGGTGCCAAGTTGTGAGGGCATCACATGATGAACTTGGACACTTCGCTTTAGAAAAGACATTGCAGAGACTATGTGAGCATTATTGGTTTCCTAGAATGCGGTAATACGTCGAGAAATACATATCATGCTGCATCCCATGTATATACAATAAGCGACTAGCAGGAAAGAAAGAAGGTTTTCTACACCCCATACCCAAGGAACCTGAACCGATGAAGATTGTTCACGTGGATCATCTAGGACCGTTTCCTAAAAGTAAAAGAGGGAACTTATATATAATAGCAGTTATTGATGCACTTAAAACCAAAAATGTCGTCGAATATTTTAAAGACTTGTTTTCGGTATACGGCGCACCGAAAGTGATTATTTCCGATCAAGGTAGCTGTTTTACGGCAAAGCAATTTATGAATTTTTGTCGACAAAACAACGTAAAACAAATAAAGAATGCTGTGGCGACACCTAGAGCAAACGGACAAGTCGAGAGACTTAATCGATCGATATTAAACGCACTGATGACAAGTACCTTGGAAGAGGAAAGATGGGATGAAAATTTGCAGCAAGTGCAATTCACGATCAATAATGTGATTAACAAATCCACTGGAAAGACCCCAAGCGAATTGTTATTCGGCTATAAACCAAGAGGGGGTAGCGATGTATTATTAAAGGATGAAGTGACTCAGACTGCTCGAATAGTAAATGATGTAATGGCTGAGAGAGAATCTGCTGCGACTAAGATTGCTGAATCTCAGGAAAACCAGAAAAAACACTTTGACCGAAAACGAAAGAAGCCTAGAAAATACAAAGAAGGAGATCTGGTTTTAGTGGAGAAAAATGAAATGGCTTTAAATACCAGCAGGAAACTACTTCCGCCTTACAGCGGGCCATTTGTTATTAAAGCTGTTTTGCCTAACGATCGTTATATCGTCAAAGATATGGAAGGTGGTCATCGTACCTCTAGAAGAGGCACATATGAGTGCACAATTGCTGTAGATCGAATGAGGCCATGGACCACATCAGGAGGGGTATCAGACGCAACCCCCAGTGAAAGTGGAGACGATGGTGTAGTTCCATCCCCAGCTGAAGAACCAACTATGAACAACTCGGGACGAGTTGAATGCAGGATGGCTGAATGTAAGACGTAAATTAATTTAGGTTTAAATAAAAAATAAAGTCACACGAAACAGTATTGAATCTTTCCTTTCAGTAATTTTCCCTTTTACCCGGAATTGTGTTTTATGACACAAAACAAAAACGGACTGGTTATCATAAACTGAATCCTTTACGCTCAGGATCAGTTTTATTGTTCACCTTCTAGTGAACATATCGTTTAATTTGTGTAGTACAGAAATATTAGGAAGAATGTGAGTATATTCACTGAGTGTCCTTCTCCTGAGTTTTTGCATGTGTAGATTTAGATTAAATAAATCCTGTGTACCTGTGATTGATAAAAGATCCATATTAAATGCAATAAATTGTTGTTAAATAATAATGCATAGGCGAGCTAATAATTCGACTGACACGCAGCACAGTTTTGCCTTGATGTTTATGAGGGTGCGCGGATGGTGTTCTCCTTGCACTCTGTTCGTTAGTGTGGTGTTCCGCTAACACACAAAAGCATTGTTTGTGGTGTTCCGACAATGTTTAATTGTGTCTGCGACAGTGTTGGGTCAGAGGAGTGGTTCGCCTATGCCTCGTCTTAGTTTTTCCTTGTGTAATGGATGAATCCTTCAGGGTACACAGCTATATTTTTAAACTAGTATGGAAGAGTTTCGCTCATGCGTTGTTTTAAAATTTTCTTACAGACGCCTATACATCACTATCACCAAACAGATGAATTTCAGGCAAGGTAATTTAAGAGGAATAAGGTAAAAACATCTCTTTGATGTCGGCCTATGATATTAGCTATTTTACTTTTACCTGGAAATATTTTATGTTTTAAAAGGAAAAAAAATATATGATCTTACAATTGTTTTTTTTATGGTGAATAATCGTTCGGGAATTAATTGGTGGAGTCGGTAGGATCCTATAAAAAGGATCCAAAGAAAATCGTGTTGCTAAGTTCCGAAAATTTAATTAAACAGTGGTTTTCAGTGAAAGTAATTATTTCGTGTCGAGAGGATATTGAGATTTTGTGAATTAGACTGATAACATTGGATTCAAAGCCCATTCGAATAGTCATCAGTGTTGGATTTTTATCCTTTGGCTTTTGAAGAACCTATACAACCTGTCGGATGATCACAATATCTTAAAATAATATAAATAATTACTCCGGTATCTCTGGTCTCTGGTTTGAATGGCAAAAATCTTTGAAATTGCATTAAGAAATTTTATTATTTTTGTATGGTAAGTCCTATTTGATTTCTTATTACTCATTTTTATTCCTTATGTCCCATCCAATAAAACTTAGATATTCAAAACTTAAGGCAATTAACTTTTATTACAAAACTAATATAACTAGAAATGAATCAGATTTAGAACACGAATTACATAATATGATTATTGGTTCCGAATCTACAGCGGTTTGTGTTTACAGTAATTACCCAGAAAAATATTCTAGTGAAATTAGTGAATTAGAAAAAGTGAGTGAATCACTAATAGAAAGTCTAATTAAATTTGATAACTTAAGAGTTTAAAAGTGCTAAAAACCGAACAGAAAATCTGTCAGTTTAAGTTTAAGTGATTCTAATATAATAAATTTTGAATTAAAAAATCTAAAAAATTTTGGTGAACCACTAACTAACTAACTATGGCTAATACAGATATCAATCAACTTTTCAATAACCTTAGAATTCCACACGTAGTGAAAGACTTACCCTTTTGATTGAAACCCTACGACACTACGATTTTATAGAAAATGTTCAAGAGATATTGGGGCTAATGACATGAATATATGGTACAAATTACGCAACGTTAATTCTACGAGCAATTAGAAATAAAATAATTGGTCAAGCAGACGAAGTCCTGAATATGTTTGGGACGCCTATTAAATGTTAATAAATTAAAAATAATTTAATAATTCATTAATCCGATAAACAAAATGAAATTAGTTTGATTTGCGATTTACATTTGTTACGTCAAAGTCAGGACTCAGTCGAGCAGCTTTATTAAAAAATAATCGATATTCTTTCTACTGTACTGAATCATATAAAACGTCATGGAAAAGATAAAAATCTAATAAAAGTCAGACAAGAGTTGTATGAGGAATGTGCATTAATACATTTTTATGTGGACTTAGAGAACCTTTGTGTTCTACCATAATAGCAATCAAACCGAGTCAGTTATGCTTAATGCTAAACTATTTCTTACAGAAGCAAAATACTTACTATGTAAAAAATTCGGTCCCAATAACACCCTCCATCTTATACAAAAATAAATCAAATAAACACTAATTATAACGCCATCTTTATAGAGGTGTCACATAAGGTACAATAAATGAAGCACAATAATCTCATTCTTCACACCAGAAACGGAAATAAAAAAAACGTAAGGAGGTAACGCAGGGCTCCTCTAGAAATTATAGGAGCACTCCAAAGCAGTTTGTTTGGAGTACTGGATCAAAACTATGCGACTGATATTGATGACGAAATACTTAAACTCAAAGACAATGAGGACTACCTTTTAGATCTCGCCAAGAATCAAACATCAGTAATATAGGTCACTACAAATGTGCTAAAAAAGACCACAGAACAAATACAACGTCAATTCGAAGTATTTAATGAGAACCTAACAGAAAACTTTGAAACCCTCCCTCGAGAAGTAGAAAATAACTAAAGGATACAGACCTTTACCGATATAACCTCTTATCTCAATTTATTTATAACCACATATGAGAGGAGGCCAATGAATTTATAAATTTATAGTCAAAACGCTCGCAATAAATTTTTGGTGTGAAATATATCCAAAAAATTTATGCATATTTATTAAATTAAAGGGAAAGCAATGTCAAACACAATCGTCTGGCAGGAAATCTCCGCGGCCTAAGTGAGCAACAGTATGTTGAAAACACCCTTTTTTCAATATTAAAATATTATTATAACCACTCTATGCACGCCTTAAAAAACAGAGAGGCTTTCCCTGAGCACAAATATGTAGCTCCAAGACGTTTTGCGCGCGGCTAACTCCTTGCCAGACGAAGTTAAAGTACTAAGAATTTCGGATTTTCCAAAAAAATAAATTTACATCACAAATGAGGCTAAGTGCTTTCTTTTTAAGACTAACGGCGATAATATGATTTGAGAAGAAGTTGAAGAGCTAAAAATTTCTCAAGAAGAGGCATATATTCGTATGATGTTGCATATATCCTTTTTACAGAGAGACGGGTCAGTTGTCATTAAGTCTACGGATACAGATTTACTCATAATAAATAGTGCTTTACAATCTGCCTAACCTTAAAAATAATATAATGGTATAGATCGAAGTAGGAACTCTGTCCAAAAGCACTTTTAGGTATATTGATGTTCGAACCAAATCGCTTCGAATATATTTTTCTTAACAAATACCTTCTAAAAAGAAAAAATTCCTGAAAACAAAGCATAACAATTTTTATAAGATTAAATCTAATTTAATTACTCAATCAGAACATAGATACACAACCATACAAAGCCAGGTATTTATCATCTATATAACATATTGCACAAATGTAATATAAAAGTATAGCCCCATTGAGCACATTAAATTAAAATCTTGATCATATATTTAGATGCGTACTAAAAAACAATTCTTGAAAAGGGAACATATTACAACAATACCATGCTGAAATTGAATTCTGAAAATCAAATAAATTCAATCTAATTACAATTTTCCTAAAAATAGGTAAAACATCTAACAAAAGCATGTGTTGTCAGGTAGCATACAATGCATGGCACAAATATAATCAGATCAAGCCGATCATTTTGTAACTCTATTACTATCATCATTAAAAGTAATATCCAACGGGAATTTCTTCTCTACGTGATAGAAAAACCATTTTTTGCAAATATAATTTAATTTAACACAGCAGCATATGAAACTCTAAATTTCTTGTTGCTATACATTTTTGTTCGTTGCTAGGCAAATTTTATCGCCAGTACCGTAAGATCACAGCTGCACTGCCAATTCTTGTAATCATGCGCCGCTGCTACTCTATCAGTGGTGTCGTGTGCAAGCAAGGGCTATATAAACGACAAGCTGATTGATGTCGAACTCTTTTTGTACTTGGCATCGCTTGAGGTAAGTTGGCTGGTTAGGGACTAACATTTATATCGGGTATCGACTGATATATAATTTTTTAACAATTAACAAAACACTTTATTTCTGGTCTCGACGGAAATAAGGAATCTTGCTTCGGGTCTCGACTGAAGTTAAGATATTTACTAACACTCACTTTAAGTTAAGATAATCTTACTAACATTAACACTTTATTTCTGGTCTCGACGGAAATAAAGAATTGTTCTAACAAAATATTGGAACAAAGGGTCTTAACATTAGCTTATAGCCAATTTCCTCAAAAGCCAAGGTGGAGATCGGTGAGTACCAGTCACTTGTAACATTTTAATACTTATTCATATATCTATTTGACTATATTTTAACTTATATATATCTATATTATACATCTCGTGTGCACATCTATTTTACACATATTTTTTTAATACATTTTTTGACGATCTTATATTACAACTAGGTGCTAATAAGTGTTTTCAGTGTGATACAAAAATCTCAGACCCAAACTTATGTACAGACTTTTGTCTCAACATATCTATTTCTGAAAACCGTATATTATTAATCGGTGTCAATTAGTGTGTTTTCTAGTGTGTGTTGATCTCTGACCCAACAGTTTATATAATCCTGCCTTAACACGATTGCTCAAGTTATTTAAACTAAGTAAGTGTGCCAGAGTTTTGAAGTTATGTTATTTTAACTTTGCTCTATATTAACCCTATATTGAATATCTATTTATATATTTATTATAAACAATCCTGTAAGTGTGTTTCCCTAAACGTTTGAATCGTTGACCTGAAAACTTGATACATAATCTGATCTTAATATAATTAGTGGGCAGTCTTAAAAAATAAGTGCAGTATTTACTTGAAAGTTAAAATAAAATGAATAGTGTTGATTCGTTGTTAAAAAATAGACCACTGATCTTGATCCAAATTTACCAGTGCATTCATTTCAGTCACTTAATCAAATTTGCGTGGACGTTCTATTAACGGACAGTACAATTGATGTTAATTTAATTTACCAAAAATTGGGGCAAACACTGTGCGCGGCTGACCCCTTGCCAGACGAAAAATGTCAAAGGCTTTATTTTTCCTTTCTTGAAATGGATGGAGTATAGTCACATTCTGTAAATGCAGGCAAACACTGTGCGCAGCTTTACCTGCATTTACAGAATGTGACTATACTCCATCCATTTCAAGAAAGGAAAAATAAAGCCTTTGACATTTTTTCGTCTGGCAAGGGGTCAGCCGCACGCAAAACGTCTGGGACCTACATATTTGTGGTCAGGGAAACTTCTGTTTTTAAGACGTGCATTAAGTGGTTATAATAATTATTTCAATTTTGAAAAAAATTTTGTTTTCCACATACCATTACTCACTTAGGCCGCGAAGTTTTGCTGCCAGACGATTGTTTTTGATATTGCCTTTCCTGTAACTTAATACGTATGCATAAATTTATTGATTATATTTCACACCAAAAATTTATTACGGGCTCTCGGTCTATTATTAGTGGACTCTCGCGGAAAAATCAGTCCCTTTTAGCTAACTCCCATGCAACTAGGAGACCATGTCAAATTGATAAGAGTACACATTACATCATCTCTCACATCATCATCACTCTACATCTGGTCAACTGAGGATAATATTAAAATTAATAGCAAAGCATTTTGGTCGTACATTAACGCTAAGAGATCTTCGTCCGGTATTCCTATTAATATGGAATACAATGGCATCCTTTCTAATAATCTTGAGGATAGTTGCGAATTGTTTGCCAATTACTTCGAATCAGTTTATTGCAGTGACTCTGGCACTGTTTCGTTTTGAACATCTAGTAATGCTGAGGCCTTAACGGATCTGAGAAGCATTCACTTAAACGAATGTGATGTGGAACATACATTGAGTGCTTTAGACTGTGATACCTCTTACGGTAAGGATTTAATTCCGAACATCTTGCTCAAACACTGTTGTAGTTCTTTGTCTATTCCACTACCAATAATCTTTAATCTATCCCTAGGTTTGGGCGATTTTTTAGATGATAGGAAATTCTCTCTTCAAACCCGGTTCCCGGGATCAAATCAGCAATTATAGGCCAATTGCTAAGCCCTTACCAATCCCCAAATGTTTTGAGAGTTTGGTAAAAGATAAAATTTATTTTCATATCAAAGAAGGTATTTCCTCTTTGCAGCACGGGTTTGTAAGTGGTAGATCTACTTCTACGAATTTAATTCTCTTCAAACATAGTGTGTCTATTGCTATTGAGGATGGATTCCAGGTAGATGTCATTTACACAGATTTTGTAAAAGCCTTTGATCGCGTTAATTTAACTCTTCTTATTAAAAAGCTTGAAAGGTTTGGTTTTAACTCGTCTTTGCTTGATTGGTTGACTTCGTATCTAATCTTACTCAGTGTGTTAAACTGGAATGCTTTCAGTCGCGAATTTTCCCGGTTTTGTCTGGTATTCCGCAAGGAAGCCACTTGGGTCCTTTGTTGTTTGTTATATTTATTAATGTTGTGATAAATATTTTCCACTTCGTGCAACCATTGCTATGTGCCGATGATCTTAAAATTATATTACCTATTAAAAATTCATCTGACACTTGCCATCTTCAGTCTGATCTTGATCGTTTACAAGAATGGTGTTTTTCAAACGGATTGGCTTTAAATCCAAGCAAGTGTAAATGTTATACTTTTCACCGTTTACTAAATCCCCTTCATATTGAATATTTTATCGGTAACATTTCCATTGTGCGGCCGAATGAAATTTTGGACCTTTTGTGTCATTTTCGACTTGAAACTGGGAAGTGGTTTGCATATTAATTATATCTGCTGTAGGGCTTTAAGGCTGCTTGGTTTCATAAAGCGAAATTCTAAAGACTTTAGTCATCCTCACGCCTTAAAAGCTTTATACATTGCCTTAGTTAGATCTATAGTGGAGTATGCTTCAGTGGTATGGTGTCCGTACACCAAACAACTTAGTGACAGAATTGAGAAAATTCAAAAAAACTTTACTCGCTATGCTATAAGAAGATTGCATTGGTTGCATGATTTACCCAACTATAAATATAGATGTATGCTATTGGGGTTACAACTCTTAGATACAAGGAGAAGAATTGCATCTATAATGTTTGTAAGAGATATTCTTTGCTACAAAATTTGTTCGCCAGATTTGCTAATCTTATACAATATTTATGTGCCTGGTTGTGCACTTAGAACAAAATGTTTGTTACATGTGCCTTATCACCGAACCTCTTATGGTCAGCATGAACTCATTTCCTACTCCTCTCGTCGTTTTAATGAAATTTATGACAATGACATGGATCTGGCTCTTGAACGCACCAAGTTTAAGGATTTAGTAATTTTTAAGTGCTTGTAGTCGTGTTTGTTTAATTTAATTTAGTGAGTTCTTGTAATCTAGTAATACTATGTATTATTTGCATTTTATATTTTCAATTTTTTCTGATACTATTGTTTGAGTACTAATGTTATATTAAGTGGTAATTTATATAAATTAGTTAGTTATATTAGCATAGTCTGTAGGAGATGATCTCTGTAAACTGAATTACATAAATAAATAAATAAATTCCAGAAGATGACACCAATTCTGCCCGTGGCAGAATGTTCAAAAGATCAGAATTACATAACCCCATCATACAGCAATCATAATTCATTTCTGCATTTCACTACAATAATTGACATAAAAATTGCAATCAACTCAAGCTATTCACATTTGTTCAAAATGCAAAATTATTCACCGCTGCCTAAAGGAAAGTATAAAATGCAAATAGAACATCAAGAAAAGACGCAACGATATATTTTTAGGCGTAAGTACTTAATATGTAATATAAGATTGTTTATCGTTAATAAAGTTAGAGTTTTTGAGTTTATTGAGGAGTCTATTTATTTTTGGATTTTTACGACCCCACCAGTGCTAAGCGTAATTCAACCACTACACCTACGCCCCCACAAGCGGTAAGCGCGATTAACCTTTTCGGTACCCTCACCGAACATTTGTCCTTCGAGATATTTACAGCATATTCTATGAAAGGAAGTCTACTAGCTGGCTTTACCGTTAACTCAGTGCGTTGGACAATTTCTATTAAAAGGAAGGATGTCTGCTTGCTGGCTTTGTCTTTAACTTTTAGGGATGTGTATTTCAATTGAGGAAACCCACTATCACATTAGGATGAAACTTCGTTGTAGTTAATTGTCCTCGGCGAAAATCTTTAACAGATATCGTGAGAGTATTGATTGGAGGCGTCTTGACAACGAAGTCTCTGCAAAGCCCTTATCTCAAGATGCGCCTAGTACCCGAGGGTCCTCTTGACTAAAGCGAACTTGAGTGAGGTGGACTTGATTAACTTCGGCTATAAGGTTATTGTTTGATGACGTCTGAACTTCCGCTCGACGTTACGGGCTGACTTTGTGATGAGAGAGGTCGTTAATAACGACACCTTGAAGGAAAGCTTAACGCAGTAAACGACTAATACTGTAAGTTTATCTTGATTCGATGATATCATATGTGCGCAACGGGATGTCCTAGTTGAAACGAGACCTTAAGTCCGAACAGCTAAGTATTGACCAGCTTCCGAAACATCTACGGAGACAGCTAACAGTAAGAAAACCACTTTTTTAACTGAACCCAAAAGTTATTTTTTGAACGATATAAAAACAGCTGAGCATTGACCAGCTTCAGAAATGCCTACGACAGCTAACAGGAAGAAAGCCACTTCTGTAATTGAACACAAACTTATTTTTTGAACGATATAAAAACAGCTGAGTATTGACCAGCTTCAGAAATGTCTACGACAGCTAACAGAAAGAAAGCCACTTCTGTAATTGAACACAAACTTATTTTTTGAACGATATAAAAACAGCTGAGTATTGACCAGCTTCAGAAATGTCTATGACAGCTAACAGGAAGAAATCCACTTCGGTAATTGAACACAAACTTATTTTTTGAACGATATAAAAATTGGTAATCTGAAGGAAACCAGAACGAGACTCTAAACGTAATTGCGGTGCTAGGTTATACCAATGACAACCAGGATGTAAGGTAAGTATAGAAGTACTACAGCGTCTTGGATATGGAGTGAGCCTTGTGTCAATAAGTAGCAGTCCCTGATGTGGACGGTCACTAATGATAATATGACGTGCCAACTTGAGGGTGCTTCAGGAAATACTACAGCGATCTATTCAACAGCAGCTTTGTTGATGCTTTTATCAGTCTGTCCACTACCTTCGCAAAACGACGTTCTTTGTTGTGGCTAAAATTATTTAGGAGGTCAACAAATTTGGAAGGGTTACTGTTTGAGCGTGGGCTGCAACTAATTAATTGCGAACCTACTAGACACGGGTCCTCTTCTGCTACTACGCTAGATCTCCTTACCTCCTCACCAAACTTCCCTCCTCAGTCCTCTCGCCAATGCCCGGGTGTTTTTGACCATGAGATAATCTTCGCCTCCTTTGATCTTCCATGACATCCTCCTAGTTCCTGGATCACCTTCCGCTATTTCTATTCTCTAAGGCTATTTCAACTGATATTCATAAAATGGACTGGTCGGCTCTGCATTCTCAAATAAAGTCAGATCTCTTTTCCAGAGACATGTTCCTCTCAAAACCGTTCAGATTAAAGACATTAGCTCTAGAGTTCTTAGCAGACCTTATGTTGCACTCCTTTATGATTTTCGTGACATTGCATACATACAATGGAAAAGATCTAAATCCCAAATTAGCCACTCTGAATTTCGTCGAATGCTTCGAAAAGCTGATTATCTCATACGTTCCAAAACCAGGGAACTCATTCAAAGCAGTTTCGAGGGTGACCTTAACTGGAAAAAAGTTCGAAACCTGGGAGTCACTTCAGGGTTCTGTATTAGCTCGTCTTCTATTCTCATTTTTTATTAATGATATTCTTCCCCCTTGGCAAATACAAACTTTCACATATATGCGGACGATCTGCAGATTTATGCTGCTGCACCTACTCCGGATCTACCGAGACTTGTCATAGAACTCAATGCTAATTTGGCCAGAATCAGGGAGTGGTGGTCCAGAAATAGGCTTGCGCTTAATCCCAGCAAATCTCAAGTCATGATTTACCTCCCCCTGGGTCAGCAATCGCCACAAGACTCCCTTCCCCCTATTCTACTCCTCGAATATACCATTCCGATTAATGGCTCCAATATAAAAAACCTCGGTTCACTTATGGACAAAAACCTCAACTGTCATGCCCATGTCAACCTGATATGTCCAAGATTTACTTTGGTCTTCGGTCTCTGTATGCAGTATCCCACCATCTGCTTCCTCATGTCCGGAACCGCCTTGCCTCTGCTCTCTTGCTGCCTTTATTCTTCTACGCTGATACTGCATTGCTTCCTCTGCAAAGTTCGGCTCTGATCAAATTACAGCGTGCTTTCAAAGCCTATTTACGTTATTTGTTTGGTATGAGGCGTCATTCTCATGTTGCATCGCTGACCCAGTTCCTTCTTCCAGGACCACTCCAGACAATATATGAACTTAACACTCTTTGCTTCATTTATAGAGCCAGACACAATATGCTCCCTCGATGTATTAATAATGGGTCTTTCCTGGAGCCGTCTGGATTCATATAGAATTGTGCTACCTAGACTGAAACTCACTTTGGTAGTAGAATCGTGTATTTGATGGGAGCTGTTCGTTGAAACTCCTTACCTAGCCTAGTGAGACAATCTGACTCGCTTATTAAGTTTAAGAAGCTTGCCCTGGAGCACCTCACTACGGGTTAATAGGCCTTGATTCTATATATATATAAAAAATAAACTATGATTGATGGGATGACCTTACTTAAATTGATCGCTAGTATTAATTTTGGTTTGTAGTTTGGAACTACCCACGTGAAGTGCAATGATAAAGAAAAAAATTAATAATTCTATAATATAACTTAAGTGCGTGAGTCTGAACTACATGTGTTTTCCATGTCTTTTGTAATTAATAACCTTGGTACTTGGTACTACAACACGGCAGGTATAACTTGTAAATTAAACTGATTTTGAAGCTTGTATACATGATACTTCATGCTCATATGCCACTTATATGTTGTATTAATTATAATAATATTTGATATATATAAAAATCTGTCTCTTAATATTAATGTACGCCAGCATTAACTTTTGCTTAGTTACTTTAACTCTCTAAACTATGTACTCTAGCCCTAACCTTTTAATTCTTCTATATACTTCTTGTTCCTGATAATTTTATATACCCAATCGGTAACCCATATGTTAGTATTAAGCTTATTCCTGTAACTTTTCGATTCGCCTACCGTTGTCTGACGTGGCTGTGGCCGGGGTTTTAATAACTTTATCTATGACTATGACTATGACTTTGGACGCTTTATTGGATCGATTTGGATTATCGTTGTTACTCTTTTTTAAATTAATATAATACTTGATACACGTAAAAAACGAGAGAACGTAGCTTACAGTTTGACGTTAAAACAATTAACAATATTTGTTTTTATTATTTCCATATCAATTTTTCAAAATGCCTACCTCTCTTGGGTCGTGGGCAAGGTATCTCAAGGTATTTTACATGGCACTTATTTGCAGCAAATACAGTAGTGTTTGTAATCTTTTATATTAGAAGTAAGGAAGTCTGCTACCTCTCCTTATCTTTCTTTAACTCATTGTTCTGGATAATCTCTATTAGAAGAAAGGAAGTCTACGAGCTGATCTAAACGTTAATTACCGCTCACTACGCTGGACAATTTCCATTAGAAGGAAGAAACTAAGAACTTCAACATGGATGAAGTGGCACTGTTGCAAAAGGAATACTTTGACGACATTCTTAAAATTAAAGTTAATGTTGTGAAGTTAACCTTACCTAGCGGTCATTGCATTAGCTAACCGGAGGCATTTATTTGACATGTAATTTTTGTATAGTTGTCAGACGTGTTTCTATCATTGTAGCTGGCCGCGTGCTACGTGCTTCTTGATCTACTCTTTTGTTACTAGTATTAAGACTAATTAAAGTTGTAATAGCCTACATCCGTAGCTGTTTCATTTCTACATAAATCCCTCGCCCCCGATATAACAGAGTGGCGACGAGGAAAACGAAGAAGTAATTTGGAAACAAATTTCTTGCGGCAGCCACATTGCAAAAAGCCGAAAATTTTGCAATAATCAGCCCGATGATGGACAAAGCAACTTTGGAAGCAGTTTTAACAAACCAGCAAACATGGATTAAAAGGATGCTGGAGGATCAGAAATCGTGGATGACAGAATGCATGCAAAAGGCCTCAACGCAAACGCCAGCCATACCGACATTTCGTGAATTCAACAAAGACAAGGATAATTGGAAAACGTAAATATCGCAAATGGGGCAACACTTTGAAGCCAATAAAATTTTGGACGACAATCAAAAGCGTGCTTGCCTTCTTTCCTGGATCGGTGCTGAAAATTTTGAGATTCTTCAAAAATTATTCGACGGCGAGGAACTTGTAAGTAAGACATTTAAGGAATTGTGTTCTAAATTGAATGATTATTTTATATCAAAAACTCACGTAATGGCCGCAAGATACGAATTTCATAAGACTACTATGAAACAGGGTAAATCTTATGCTGAGTGGATTGCAGATCTTAGAGGAATTGCCAGAAATTGTTTATTTATATGTGCAAATGACAAATGCGCAACCTCATTTGTCAACAATATGATTCGGGATGTTATCGTACTCCACACCCTACATGATGCAGTGCGAACAACCACTCTACAAAAGTCTAACCCGACTCTCCAAGAAGTATTAGATATTGCTACTGTTTACGAAACTACACAAAAATCATGTTCTACTATAAAAGGTGAAGCCACGGTGGAAATTAATCAAATCCCGGTAAGTGACATCAGTAGTAATAGACTTCAAAGTACATCCCCATCGTATGGAATACGTAAATCTTGTCCTAAATGTAACGTGACGCATAAGAGAAATAACTGTCGGCATTTGAAAACTATTTGCAGCAAGTGCAACAAACGCGGCCACATCGAAAGTGTACATAAACAATATCGAGATAGGTTTAGACGTAATTCAAATTCTCGTGATAATCGCAATAATAGATCTTATACACCTGTAAACAAACGGTCCCAGGCAGTTAATTTAGTTTCTGAAAAAGTTAATGACTTAGTCCTGGAAGAAATTCTCTCTAATCAGTGCACAATTCGTGATGGTAAAAAGATTCTACTAGATTTAAAAATCAATAATCGGGTAGTGACATTTCAAGTAGATACAGGTGCGACAAGAACGCTCGTAGGATTAGAGGGTTACAATCGGCTCGGTAAGCCAAAGTGTGAGAAAATTGATAACATTAGCTTAAAGACTTATGGCGGAAGAAAATTGCACGTAAAAGGTGAGACTAAGGTACAGGTAGAGTGGGAAGTGAAACGTTGGAATTGAAGCTATTGGTAGTAAATAGTATGCAAGGAAATAATATTCTAGGAATTAATTGGATGGATATTATGAGACTCACTGTAGAGCATAAGGTATTACATGTGGATACAAGTGAGAATTTACTTTCGCGTATTAAAGTTTTGTGCCAGCAACAGTCGAAATTATTTGACGCAAGGTTGGGTCGGTGTATAAGCTACAAAGCTCAGTTAGTTCTGAAGGAAGGGGCAGCACCCAAATTTTTTCGACCACGTCCAATTCCATTCGCACTTCAAAAGACTACAAAGGCTGAACTAGATCGTCTAGTGGAAGCACAGATTTTAAAACCAATGCAAAGAACACAATGGGCAGCACCCATTGTTGTAGTTAGGAAACCCAATGGTGCAATTCATATTTGTGGTGACTTTAAAGGTACGCTCAACTCCCAACTGATTGTCAATAGACACCCTATTCCAAGAATTGGAGAAATTTTTCATAGGCTGCAAATGGAAAGCATTTCACGAAGATTGATTTATCAGATGCTTACCTACAAATCGAGTTAGATGACGAATCTAAGCAATTGGCGGTTATTAATACGACATTCGGGTTATATGAATACCAGCGGTTATCATTTGGGGTTAGCAGTGCGCCAGGCGAATTTCAACATATAATGGAACAATTATTTTCGGATCTACCATTGTCGCAGTACATTTAGATGATATTGTGGTAACGGGAGAAAACGATGATGAGCATATCGGGCTTCAAGTGCAATAAAGCAAAGTGCGATTTTTCCAAATCAGAATTAGAATATTTGGGGCATAAAATATCGGCAAAAGGAATTCAGTCATCTGAAAGTAGATTACAAGCAATTAAGCAGCTGCGAGCTCCCACTAATTTAAGGGAGCTAGAAGCCGTAATAGGCAAAATGAATTATTATAATCAGTTCATATCAAACTTTTCGCAAGTAGCAGGTCCACTAAACGCCTTAAGATGTAAAAATGTTAAATTCCGATGTTCGGGGACTGAACAAAAAGCTTTTAATACACTTAACCAGAGCATAGTTAATGCTACTCGATTAGTTCATTTTAATGAAGACTTACCACTTATCTTAGCAACCGATGCTTCGAATTATGGCATTGGCGCAGTTATTTCTCATCAATTTCCAGACGGAAGCGAACGACCAATAGCGTTCGCATCTAAAACCTTAGATAAGCATCAACAAGCGTACAGCCAAATAGAGAAGGAGGCCTTATCGATAATTTATGGGATCAAAAAATTTCACCAATATTTATTTGGCAGATCATTCCAATTGTTAACAGAACACAAACTCCTAACAGCGATATTCAATCCGGATAAGCACTTACCAGAAAGGACAGCCCACAGATTGCAGAGATGGGCAATCACTCTCATGGCTTATCCTACCGCATTAAATACCGACCCACAAAGCAGCACGCTAATGCCGATACCTTGTCAAGACTTCCACTGGGACCGGATCTTACCTTCGATAAACAAGAGGAATGCCTGGCAGTAAAAGAAATTTATTTAAAAACCTTACGGGAATGTCCATTAGACACACAGCTTATCGCTAACAATACCACTTCCGACCAAACGCTCACCAAAGTAAAAAATTATATACATTCGGGTTGGCCTGAAAAGTTACCAATACACGAACAGTACTTACTACAATTTTTCTATCGACGTTATTCGCTTACGGTCCACAGCAATGCTATTTTGTTACATACAGAGCATATACGAGTCGTAGTTCCACAAACACTACAAGCGAGAGTCTTAAATATTCTACACGAAGGTCATTGGGGATCTACCAGAATGAAGCAACTGGCGAGAAGATACATTTGGTTTCCAACAGTGGATAAGCAGATTGAAGATTTAGTTGCTCGTTGCAGCACTTGTCAAGCTAATGCATCCACGTCAAAGCAGGAATATATTGAGTGGCCTGCCTCGGAACAACCGTGGGATCGTTTACACCTAGACTTTGCTGGACCCTTATTCGGGAAAATGTGGCTCATCTGTATTGATTCTTTTTCGAAATTCCCCTATGTTGTGCAAATGTCTTCAACTACCAGCTGGTCAACTATTAAAGCTTTACGTGCGATATTTGCTATTGAAGGACTCCCGAAAACGTTGGTGATGGATAACGGAACGCAATTTACTGCCAAAGAGTTCGCAGAATTTTGCTGTACTAATTCCATTCAACATTTAAGAACCGCTCCTTTCCACCCAGCTTAAAACAGAGAAGCGGAACGGTTCGTACGAACGTTTAAGGCATCATTCAAGAAAGTTTTCGAAGAGCGACGGAATGCAGATGACACACTGTTTATCTTTTTAGAAACATATCGCACCTCACCCAATCCGACTTCTAAGATGTCTCCATCAGAATTATTGCACGGCATACAGCACCGAAATATGTTATCAGCTATGATTCCCGAAATCGACAAAAGAAGTCGTTCCAGGAATCATCGACATCCAATAGAATGGATAGTCCTATTTGGTTATATCCTCCGGGGATACATAATGAAACAGGTAAAAACACTAACTAATTTACTAATAGTTCTCTCTCTACTAGCACGAATACGGATACATCAGAGGCCCCAGATGTTATGATGCCAAGCTTTGAACAACCCTCCGGGGATTTGGGTCAGAAGGCAGAGGCTGACGATCCCCTTCTTAGGCACTCAGGACGAATCACAAAGAGAGCAGTTCGGTTCCAAAGTTAGTATAGTTATTAGAAAATTAAGGCAAGGGAAATGTTGTGAACTTAACCTTAACTAGCAGTCATTGCATTAGCTAAGCGGAGGCACTTATTTGAAATGTAATTTTTGTATAGCTGTCAGACGTGTTTATATCATTGTAGCTGGCCGCGTGCTACGTGCTTCTTGATCTACTCTTTTGTTACTAGTATTAAGATTAATTAAAGTTGTAATAGCCTACATCCGTAGCTGTTTGATTTCTACATAAATCCCTCGCCCCCGATATAACAGTTAATTTTATGAAAGATTCTGCAGAGCGCAAAACAAAACAAGACTTGACCGACTTGAAGCGATTTCTGAATTATTGCTGAATAAACTGGAAGAAGTATTGGAAGAAGAAAAATCCATCGTTGAAAATAATTCTAACAAAGTGATGATCAAATGAAACTTTTCCGTGTTCAGCAAGAAACATTCCAGTTGTTTAATAGATTAGTGGAATCTATGAAGGGAGAAGCATATAGCGTGCACTCCAATTTCTATTACCTGGGAGAAAATAGTGGTGAATACTGATTCGAAAACTAGTCCAACTGAGATACACAAAAAGTACAGAGAAAATAAAGTATTTCAGGCCAGTTAGGACATCTACCAAGATACTGTAATCTTTTTGCAAGAAAAAACAGGTATCTTCCAAAGAAGCGATGATGATATAAAACCACTAAGATTAGCAATACCTATTCTCGCCGGAGACTATCAAAACTGGACATCATTTCACGATATATTGATCAGACTGATCCAGAACAACAGCAGGCTGGGAGAGGCTGAGAAGATACAGTATTTAAAAACTCATATGAAGAGGGAAGCTGCCAGTCTATTGCGCAACACCTCACAATTTCGAATGCCATAACAAGACTGCATGGCAGTTGCTCAAATAAAAGAAAGCTCTTCTCAGTTTAAGTACAGGTACTACTTGCCCAGCTGAAGCTAGACCACGAGACGGCTGTCGGTATAGATACTACAAATTGGGCTCCACTAATAAGCTCATCTATTAATCCAAAAATTAGACCTTGCGAGTCATAATCTTTATGATCAAAGTCTAGAAAAGCCACGAGAGCCTCCAACATATGACGTTCTATTTCGATTTTTGGAAAATAGATTTTAATCGTTTGAATCACTAAGCATTCTCAAAAAAAAAACGAGCTCATGCCAAAGAAAGCTATGCGGCCCCCTAAAAACCAAGACTGGTCCCGCTTCAAGGCATATCATTCCACTGCCAATAATACAAAATACCAGGACTGCCATCAACCGCACAAAATATATGTATATGTGTCAAACGTTTAAAGCTCTACCAATATATGAGAGAAAACGATATATTGAGAACAAGAAATTGCATGGTAACTGTTTAACCCACAAAAACGATTTGACATGTCAGAGCAAGTTGAAATGGAACTTCTAATAATAGATATATTTCAAGAACAATTTAACACGATTAACAATAAAATATAATTAAAAAAAACTATTATAATAATAATATATGTTTAAAAAAAAACTAAAAAATTTAAAAAACATATCATAACTAAAACTAACAAAGATCTAGTATTTTATTCATCACGTGTTAACCAAAATTATATATAAGTAAAGTATTTCAGTTGTTATGAAGTTGATATGAACTTGATATGAACTTGAAATTTTTCACAATACCAATTCGATCGAAACTTACAATCCTTTCATTTACATTTTGTAGACTTGTTTTTATTCTCATGCAGCGTAAAATGATCGGTTATGTCCGTTCGAATTTCTTTCGATGGTAGCGTTTTACATTTCTACTTGGTAACAACTGCGTATTTTTGAAAAGATGAGCTTGGGATGAGCTTGTGGTTGCTCGATTTCAAGATAATTAGATTTCTTTTCGTCCCCGCGGAGAACTTTGTCTGGAACCCACTTTTCAACGTAATTTGATGACAGAAAAACGGGCTGGTTATCGTACCATTTCACACACACAACACTTCCATCCCGGCTGACAACCTAATCGGAAAATCCGCGTTCCTTCTTTTTTATGTCACTATCTTTGATAAGAGTTGGTTTTTCAAATCTCTCGACTCTTATGGTTCCAGCTGCATATATACACCCTTTTGTTTTAATATTTCAAATTACTGATAAGATGAAAAGTAATATAAAAATATAATTTGTTTCCGGAGGAGTTGATTCTCTCTGCGAGATGAAGTACGATTGTTGCTCATAATCAAAAATCACGTAACTTTTGGGTATCTAAATTTGTATGTTTTCCCGGGTAGCAAATGTCATACGCTAATCCACTCTTTCTACATACAGGGTGTTTCCCACTAGGAGGTCAATAGAGCGGGAGGTAATAGTACTCACCTAGACCAACCAAAAATTGTATGGTAGAGGGGGGTGGGGGGTATATCAATCGTTTAGGAGTTACAGGGTGATTGGGAAAAAAAGCTAGCTTTTCACAAAACACCCTGTATCTTAAAAATTACAGTGTGTACGGTTACAACTAAGAGCTTATTGTATGCAGAGCTTCATGGTCTTTCCAACCAGCCAGAAATATGGTTGTCTATACGAAAAATTTCGGATTTTCTTACCTTTTTTTTTAATTAAATCTCTATTATTTTTGCAACAAGGTCGTTAACATAACTTTTTTTATAAAAAAAATTGTAAACTGTAGACTCTCCTCTTTAATGTGACCTGTTACACCTTATGTGTTAACTGTAGCCGTTAAATAGTTATTAACTCATAACCTATTCCGGTCACACCGAAATTAGTTGATATTTTTTAAAATGACGTGCTAAGGGAACAAATTATCGTTGAGAATAGGTTTGAAAATAGGTTTGAGAATAAGTTTAGAGCTAATAACTCTAAAGGGCTTCACATAGCACATTGCATGTAATAGGTCAACTTAAAGAGGTACAGTTTTTATAAAAAAAAGTTATGTGAACGACCTTGTTGAAAAATTAATAGAGGTTAAATTTAAAAAAAGGTAAGAAAATCCGAAATTTTTAGTTTAGACAACCATAATTGATATGAGAGGGGTATGGGGCTGATTGAGCAGTCGTTGGAAAGGCCATGAAGCTCTGCATATAATAAGCTCTTAGCTGTGACCGGACGCCCTGTAGTTTTTTAGATACAGGCTGTTTTGTAAAAAACTAGCTTTTTTTCTTAATCACCCTGTAACTCCTAAACGGTTGATATGCCGCCCCCCCCCCTTCCCCTGTCATACAAGTTTTGGTTGGTCTAGGTGAGTATTATCACCTCCTGCTCTATTGACCTCCTAGTGGGAAACACCCTGTATAACAAAATTTTTAATGCCCCATAGGCATGGTCTTCCTTTGACAATTTTTTTTGTATTCAGTTTTCCTCTATAAGGAATCATGTGCATATCTATTGAAAAGTTTTCCTCGATATCAAGAGATAAAGATCGTTTGCGCACGGCGTCTAACCGTAGACGAACGCGGACAAATCTATCTTCAGAATCCTTGGATATTTCCAAGGTATTAATAAAATGCAGATTTGTATGCTGTTGTAAGAAACGTTTACATGACATATTATCAGTAAATAAGCCAATTCGAATCCAACACATTTTAACTCGTGGAAAATTCAAATTTCCCATTGCTATTTGTAAATCATAAATATTTGTGAATTCAGCTATATCTTCAAACATTTATAAACGAATGTATTTGTGTTGGGTTAAAATCATCGTTAATCATGTTCTATTTAGGGATGTAACTGATCTCTGGTGGAGTAAATTATCTACAACGTCACCGATTATTTTTTTTTGTCCATTTCAAAGCATTGCCCTTAGGTTCAATGCTAGTTTCAGTACAGTTGTAGCTTGCAAACTCCTCTACATTTACCGTTTTATCCGAGGAGGCCGGAATAGCCGAATCATAGGTCTATACCGCTTTGCCACTTCCACTAACTCGCTCTCGGCACTATTCTTTTGCAGTATTTCCTGCTCTGGTGTTACTTTTATATATCCTACTCTGGTTTTTTTCAAACATGTAAAAATATCTAAATGTTTGCAGTCGTCTAGTGCATCTTCTTCTATGTCGCTATCTTCAATATCAGATGAGTCCAGCAAGGCTATTTGAATTTTCCATTCTCCTAGAAAATCATAGTAAAAAGCATAGGAAATAAGGAGAAAAGTATTAATGTCCGTTATAACGTGCATTTCGCTTGAGAGCTGTTGTACGGTATAACGTACAGTAAACAAAAATACGTTTCGCTGCTAAAATAAAATACCCAAACTTTTTAACTTCCCGCACTGAAATTAAAACCGAGTAAAGGAGCTAAAACTTTGTACGTTTAATATTTAGTTGTATACATCACAAGAAGTTGCCACTCTGTTTTAGTTGAAATATTACAAGAAGTCGGTTTAAAGGTTACTTACAAATTGGTTTTGATTTTTTATAAATAGTTTCTACTTTGATAGAACACATTAAAGTGAATGTACAGTATACGGTACAAGGCACCTGAATGAGTTGAAAGGGTTATAGTCAGGAGGCCCAAAAAATGAATTATCAAGAATTTTTCCTGAGAAGCCTTTTAAATTTATTAATATAAAAATTTGTAGATATATTATGGTAGCTTTTGACTATATTTTAACAACAATAATAATTTTGAAAGCTGCTATAGCTGATCTGCAGGAGCTCCTCTAAAAAAAGGCGCCGTGCGGTGACCACGATATCTATGGACAGGATCATGTAAAATGATCGTGAAAGTAATGTATAATCTTGTAATTAATCGAAGGAATAAGCAAAATAATTTTTTTTTACAAAATGGCGGCTTCTCAAAAAAACAAAAATCGATTTTTCACCAAAATTTTTGCTTTACATCGTTTATAAAAAAAAAAAAAATATTTATCGGTGAGAAAAAACCTTTGATTAATTGCAAAAAAATATACTTAAGAAGCTTGTGTTAAAATTGGTCACCGACTTTGAAAACACAGTTTTGAGAAAAACGCGTTTAAGTTTCAAAAGCAATTTATATAGAGTAAAAAACATTTCTTTTTTCAATTTACATCGAGTCGTCTATTGAAATTTACCTTATAAAAAAGATACAAAATTTGAGATTACTCTTTAAGATTTTTTACCGTGGCAAACTTATATTTGTTCCAGAAGGCATATTTTTTTGGACTCTCCGGTATATAGCAAAAGTTAAACAAATTTTTATTTCTTATTTCATCAAACAACCCATATGATTTTGGGTGACAAGTTTCAAAACCAAGTTTTGACTCATCAACAGTTCCCAAATAGCGAAATTGAGTGACTTGAAAACCAATGAAAAAATAGAACAAAGAAAAGAAATGAAAAAATAAGAAAAATCAAAAAATTGAGAAAAATAGAAAGAAAATTATATTAAAAAAGAATTTAAAAACCAGATTCATTCGAAACGAATCGAACCTGTGTACGCCCGCAGTGGGCTGAAAAAAGATAAAAAGAAAAAGGCAGAAGAAGATCTCATCTCATATGCACTCAGAATAAATTCTGGGTATGAATTATATGAGGTAAAAACTCCTATATTCCACCAAGGAGGAAGAAACACAATTAGAGATTACTCTTTAAGATATTTTACCGTTGCAAACTTATATTTGTTGAAGAAGGCATTCTTTTTTTTTGCTCTCCGTGGAATATAGGAGTCTTTCGCTGATATAATTCATACCCAGAATTTATTCTGAGTTAATATGAGATGAGATCAATGAGGCTATCTCCAGCAGTCCACATTGCGACAAAGCGATCAGTTCTATCAGACATCGCCAAAATATTTGATCCACTAAGATAGCTATCACCTGTCGTCGTACAAGCAGGAACTCTGGGTGAGAAAATTGTCCTGGAACGTAACACTTCCACCTGAATTAATGGCAAGATGGAACTGATTTAAAAATGATTTGACATCCCTACAAAGATTAAAAATTTACCATTGGATAAAATACACTCATTTAAGTAATGGAATGGAGATACATGGATTCTCCGACGTGTCCGAAAAAGCATACGCTGCAGTGATATATAGCAGAGTTGAGAATTTAATGGGATAAATTTCAATTAAAATGATCAAGGCCAAAACTATGGTCGCACCAATTCGGAAAGAATGCACCCTCCTCTGACTAGAGCTATGCGCAGCACTTCTACTAACACACCTACTTAAAAAAGTAGCCAAGGCAGTAGATATTTCAGAAACTGCTCTGCACGCATGGACAGACTCCTCAATCACCTTAGCCTGAATAAAAGGCAATCCTAGCAGATGGAATGCGTTTGTAGCTAATCGAGTGGTTGAAATAAAAAGATTCATTAGAGCAGAATAACGGTAGCATATAAAAACCAATGAAAATAAAGCTGACTGTGCATCAAGAGGAATACATCCGACACTGCTGAAGACACAATAAATGGCCGATCTTGTTAGACAATAACTACAGAACCAGTGCAGAAATTCGGGAACACCATCACGTATTACATGTCAATACTAAGACAACTGATATACATACTGGACAGATTTCCGAATTTATCCCTGTTATGGCCCAATATAAGGAAGATTCTTCTTCCAGCAGCCAAGGGCGACATTTTGGCGCAGCCGGTAAATTTAAGGTAAAAATTATTTGAATTTATGTGTTTTACCTTTTACTTAATAAAAATAATTTTGTTTTAAATAATTTTAATTTTAATTTTAATTGTTTAATGAAAAAACATCGGCTGTCGTAAGACGCCATTAACTAGCAAATTTCGGCGAGTTATCGCCTGCTAGAATTTTATTTCAGAGAAAGTGTTAAATTTAAGATATGATAAACTTCGGAATAATTGATAAGATGAAATATTTGTAAATACTTTGTGATATAGGTATGTGTTTTAGCTACGCGAGAGTTAGTGATATAAATTTCACCAGCTTTTAACGTCACGTAATAACGTCATTTTATACTCACGGAAAAAATCTTTGTTTATGTGCATTTGCTCGGCCAAGTGTATTCGGGTTCCATGCGATTAAGTAGGTAGAAAGTTTTAAATAAAGTATGGTGCATCTGATGTATCGGGATAAGTAAAATAGAAACATTAAGAGAGTATAATACGTTTGATTTGTACATAGGTACGCATAAAAGAGGAGTTTAGAGTATTGAACGTAGTAATTATATTACAGTTTTGAATTTTTAGAGTTATATATGAGTATGTACAATATTAAGAATTTTAAGATGTGTTAAAGTTTTTTTTTTTGGAGCTGTATCATTTTCTGCTCTCATTAATACATAGTAAGGGTATTTAACCGACATGTTGTCCGGGTTTAATGGGCTCGAATAGGGTTAGGTTAAGTTAAGTTTTTAAATATCGGGAATAATCTTGGTAGAAATGTGAATCTGGTCGGGTCGTCGCATTAATATTTAACATAGATAAGAGCTGTAGGAGACTTTCTTCGCCGGGGTATCGATGTTATTAGTATAATAGATCGGTTATAAAACTTAAATGTCCACAGGTAGGAGTAATATCTTAACTAGGGAAGAATTAGCACGCTATCAGGCCCAGGAAAGGGAATTAGAGCTAAAAACACAGGAACTTAAGGAATGTCAGGCAATATTGCAGAATTATGAACAGGACTGGCAATATATTGGGGAGCATATAACAGGAGAGTTACAAAAGAGGTGGACAGAAGAAGAGGCGAAGAAATTACGAGAGGAATTGAATGAGAGTGCTAAAAAAGGTACAAAAGGTGAAGCTTTAGATCATTTAGTGACAGCAGCATTCGAAGTTATCCAGAGTCGTGAAATAGAAGCAGAAGAAGCATTGGAAGAAATCCAGAAGGAGAAAAAAGGGCTCTTAAAGAATATAGACTCGCTAAAGGTACAGCTAAAGGAGGCTGAGGAAACTACAGCAGAACTAGAGAAAGAATTGGAATTCGATCAATCATCACAAGAAGGTTCTAATCAAGGAGTTAATAAGGCGGGCACGAGTAAGAGGTGGAATCCAAGGAAATTAGTATTCTGGGACCAGCAACAGGATAAAAAGGGGACCTCTGGGACGTTTAAAGACATACAGCAAAAAACGTCCAGTAACAGCACGGAACAAGGTCGAAATAAACCCAGAACAGAATCTGTCAAGTCAAAAGCACCTCCAAGGAGCAACATGGCAGAGGCATACGAGAAAATTATGGACTTGGTCTCTAAATACGTGCCAATGTTTTCAGGGGAAAGGTCTCCAAAGTTGGCAAAAGAAGTTTTTCGTTTCCTTAGTTGCAGCAAAGACTTGCACGATCGACTGGAAGCAGCAGAGCAAAGCATTTTTATTAAATGCATAAAATACCGTTTATCCGATGACGCTTACTATCTAATAAGCTCACACGAGCCAAAGGACTTTGCATCTTTGCAGCAGGCGATTAAAACAGCCTACATGCCACGGAAATCTTTTAGTGAATTACGCACTGAAATGTTAGCCTGTAGGCAGAGACCTGGTGAGGATATTAGAGAGTTTGCAGATAGGATGATGGAGCTGCTGGACCAGATTAAGTCTGCGGTGTCAGCCAAATACCCCAATAAGGATGGAGGTTTGATAGCAGAGCTAGAGGTCGACGCGGTAGCTACTTTTAAAGCTGGTGTCGGCAGTCAGGCCACACGGGTATACTTAACTGGAAGAAAATTCGAAGCATTAGAAGAAGTTCGAGAGGAAGCTCTCTACTTCGAAAAAGATTCGGAAAGACTTCAGGCCATGGCACCAAGGGCCTGGAAAAAAGCACCGGAACATGCCATGGAAACACCACAGGAAAGTTGGAAGACCGGAAACTTTAGCGAGATCAGGCAGAAACAAACTCCAAAGCCTTTCCAAGCAGTACGGAGACCGGCAAGAAATTGGGAAACTCCAATCAGAGCAACACAGCAGCCTAGAGCGGTCAACTGCTTCAAATGCGGACAGCCGGGACACTTTGCTAAAGAATGCCAGTGGAGAAAGCAGCCTCCTTACTGCACTAAATGCCGAAACTATGGGCATGAGGCGCCAAGTTGCAGGAATCAGCAAGTCAGATTCGCAGATACAGTGGTGGACAATTCTACAGAATGCACTCAGAGAAGAGAGGTTCTCTATTGCCAGTTCTGTAAGACCAGTGACCATTACACGGATATCTGTGTAAGAAAGTACTTGGCAGAACATAGAAGCCACCCGCAAGAGGGAAACGAGAGGCGGCAGCTGGGGACTCTTTCCGCAGCTGCCTTCAATTAAGAGAATCGGAGTATACCCAGTCGACCATAGATAAGAATAGTGCAGTAAAATTAGGGTTATTAAACAATTGTATAATCACAGTCGACGCAGACATAGGACCAGAAGGTAAATTAGTATTATTAGTAGATACGGGATCTTCATGCAATATAATTAAGGTAAATAAAATAAAAGGAAGTACGCCCATACAAACCCAAGAAACAATCACTATAGGAGGATTGTTTGGTACACAGAGAAAATCGTTAGGAACCTGTCAAGCATTACTAGGCTTTGGTACTAGCCAACAGACTTGTGTATTTCATGCAATACACGATACCGAATCTATACCCGCAGATGGAATATTAGGCATGGAATTCCTTAAAAACAGAGCTGTTATTGATTGTGTTGGTCATACACTGTCAATTCAAAGCGTAGAAGGAAACAAGGGAGTAAG